>JAZHAC010000004.1:2500-10002500 GCA_039707435.1 Actias luna
AACCTAACCTAACCTAACCTAACCTAACCTAACCTAACCTAACCTAACCTAACCTAACCTAACCTAACCTAACCTAACCTAACCTAACCTAACCTAACCTAACCTAACCTAACCTAACCTAACCTAACCTAACCTAACCTAACCTAACCTAACCTAACCTAACCTAACCTAACCTAACCTAACCTAACCTAACCTAACCTAACCTAACCTAACCTAACCTAACCTAACCTAACCTAACCTAACCTAACCTAACCTAACCTAACCTAACCTAACCTAACCTAACCTAACCTAACCTAACCTAACCTAACCTAACCTAACCTAACCTAACCTAACCTAACCTAACCTAACCTAACCTAACCTAACCTAACCTAACCTAACCTAACCTAACCTAACCTAACCTAACCTAACCTAACCTAACCTAACCTAACCTAACCTAACCTAACCTAACCTAACCTAACCTAACCTAACCTAACCTAACCTAACCTAACCTAACCTAACCTAACCTAACCTAACCTAACCTAACCTAACCTAACCTAACCTAACCTAACCTAACCTAACCTAACCTAACCTAACCTAACCTAACCTAACCTAACCTAACCTAACCTAACCTAACCTAACCTAACCTAACCTAACCTAACCTAACCTAACCTAACCTAACCTAACCTAACCTAACCTAACCTAACCTAACCTAACCTAACCTAACCTAACCTAACCTAACCTAACCTAACCTAACCTAACCTAACCTAACCTAACCTAACCTAACCTAACCTAACCTAACCTAACCTAACCTAACCTAACCTAACCTAACCTAACCTAACCTAACCTAACCTAACCTAACCTAACCTAACCTAACCTAACCTAACCTAACCTAACCTAACCTAACCTAACCTAACCTAACCTAACCTAACCTAACCTAACCTAACCTAACCTAACCTAACCTAACCTAACCTAACCTAACCTAACCTAACCTAACCTAACCTAACCTAACCTAACCTAACCTAACCTAACCTAACCTAACCTAACCTAACCTAACCTAACCTAACCTAACCTAACCTAACCTAACCTAACCTAACCTAACCTAACCTAACCTAACCTAACCTAACCTAACCTAACCTAACCTAACCTAACCTAACCTAACCTAACCTAACCTAACCTAACCTAACCTAACCTAACCTAACCTAACCTAACCTAACCTAACCTAACCTAACCTAACCTAACCTAACCTAACCTAACCTAACCTAACCTAACCTAACCTAACCTAACCTAACCTAACCTAACCTAACCTAACCTAACCTAACCTAACCTAACCTAACCTAACCTAACCTAACCTAACCTAACCTAACCTAACCTAACCTAACCTAACCTAACCTAACCTAACCTAACCTAACCTAACCTAACCTAACCTAACCTAACCTAACCTAACCTAACCTAACCTAACCTAACCTAACCTAACCTAACCTAACCTAACCTAACCTAACCTAACCTAACCTAACCTAACCTAACCTAACCTAACCTAACCTAACCTAACCTAACCTAACCTAACCTAACCTAACCTAACCTAACCTAACCTAACCTAACCTAACCTAACCTAACCTAACCTAACCTAACCTAACCTAACCTAACCTAACCTAACCTAACCTAACCTAACCTAACCTAACCTAACCTAACCTAACCTAACCTAACCTAACCTAACCTAACCTAACCTAACCTAACCTAACCTAACCTAACCTAACCTAACCTAACCTAACCTAACCTAACCTAACCTAACCTAACCTAACCTAACCTAACCTAACCTAACCTAACCTAACCTAACCTAACCTAACCTAACCTAACCTAACCTAACCTAACCTAACCTAACCTAACCTAACCTAACCTAACCTAACCTAACCTAACCTAACCTAACCTAACCTAACCTAACCTAACCTAACCTAACCTAACCTAACCTAACCTAACCTAACCTAACCTAACCTAACCTAACCTAACCTAACCTAACCTAACCTAACCTAACCTAACCTAACCTAACCTAACCTAACCTAACCTAACCTAACCTAACCTAACCTAACCTAACCTAACCTAACCTAACCTAACCTAACCTAACCTAACCTAACCTAACCTAACCTAACCTAACCTAACCTAACCTAACCTAACCTAACCTAACCTAACCTAACCTAACCTAACCTAACCTAACCTAACCTAACCTAACCTAACCTAACCTAACCTAACCTAACCTAACCTAACCTAACCTAACCTAACCTAACCTAACCTAACCTAACCTAACCTAACCTAACCTAACCTAACCTAACCTAACCTAACCTAACCTAACCTAACCTAACCTAACCTAACCTAACCTAACCTAACCTAACCTAACCTAACCTAACCTAACCTAACCTAACCTAACCTAACCTAACCTAACCTAACCTAACCTAACCTAACCTAACCTAACCTAACCTAACCTAACCTAACCTAACCTAACCTAACCTAACCTAACCTAACCTAACCTTTTTTTTTTTTTTTTTTTTTTTTTTTTTTTTTTTTTTTTTTACGTGGGGAAATGCATTTACGCATCCCCTCCCAGCCCGGGGGGACCAGGAGGGGTATGTGGGACTCACCCGGCGCTAGTCGCCGGGAATACCCACTAAAACCCCACGGCCGTCTGTCGCCTTCCTGAGGTGACACGGGTCCGTGCTTGGCAATCACCGCGTCACCCCAGCGACCGGCCCGGCCTGATGTTAAGCCGGGCCCCATCCGGGCAGCCTGGCAAGCTGCCCTATCCTTCTGCCGGACTGGTGCAATGGGAGGTGGGTCCCCCGACCCACCCCCCCAGTCCGGCATTAGGGCGGCGGAAGAGCTCGGACAAACCGGCCCCTCCTGCCGCCCGTTCTTCTGCGCCGGAGAGGGTCCGCTTGGGCATCCGCCTCACGGACCCTCTCCGCGGCCTCCTTCTGTGACATGACCTGTTCACAGAAGGAGGCCACTTCATTCCAAACGCTCTCGCTGCCGAGCATGGCTCTCACCACACCCGACAGCGAGAGGTCCGCCCCGACCGCCGCCTCCAGAGTGCGGCGCGGCTCAGACCACGCAGCACACTCAGAAAGAGTATGCTGCGCAGTGTCCTCCGCCGCACCACACTCGTGGCAGGCGGCTGTTGGCTCCCTACGAGCGATCTTATGCAGGTACCATCCGAAGCAGCCATGCCCGGATAGCACCTGCACAAGCCGGAACGATAGGGAGCCAAATCTCCGGTCACACCATTCCTTGAGGACCTGACGAATGGCGTTTATGGTGTACGTGCCATAACGCGCATTCGCCAGATCCTCCGCCCAGCGACGCATGATTGCGTCGCGGGCCACCAGCCTCATCTCCTGCACTGCTGCAGGAGATGGGCGCCCACCACCTTCCCTTCTACTCGCCGTCGTGTAGTCGTACACGACGGCGAGCACCACTGCCTCCAGCTCCCACGGCGGGGAGCCGGCGAGCACGCAGGCTGCCCCCGAGGACACCGTGCGGTATCCGCGGATCACCCTCAGCGCCAGCGTACGCTGCGCTGCACGCAGCGCACGTTTGTTGGTAGCGCTGAGAGCGTCCACCCACACCGGTGCCCCGTAGGCAGCCATGCTCCGCACGACTCCCGCGTAGAGCTGGCGGCACTTCGAACCGGGTCCTCCCGAATTCGGGAGGAGTCGGCCGAGCGCCGCCGCCGCCCCAACAATGCGCGGTCCGAGCCCCTTAAAATGGGGCTCGAACCGCCATCGTCCGTCCAGGGTGAGGCCCAGATATTTCATCTGGACCCCAACCCGGACGGTATGCCCTCCCACAGAGATGCTCGCCCCAGGGGGCGGACCACGACGAGGGCCATGAAACATCATGGCCCTAGTCTTCTCGGCCGCAACCCTGAGACCGAGCATCTCTATACGCCTGACCACAAGGGCTGTACCCTCTGTGGCCAGGCGTGCCACCTCCCCCCATTCCCGGCCTTGGGCTACGACAAGGGTGTCGTCCGCGTAGCAAAGCAGGCGTACTCCACCGGGGAGCACACCTGCAGAGTCGCGGAGCACCCAGTCGTAGCCCACGTTCCACAGGAGCGGTCCCAAGACCGACCCCTGTGGAACCCCACACGCAGTTGGACGCCGGACCACGGCGCCCCGCCTATCGGCGTAGATGATCTCCCGGTTGCGGAGATAATCCTCCAACAGCCGCCGCAGGTACAGGGGCACCCCGAAATATCGGAGTGCCTCCCGTATTACTCCATGCGGCAGGCTGTTGAAGGCGTTGGCGATGTCCAAGGACACCACCAACAGCCTATCTCCCCGGGAGACCGCCTCCGCCGACCACCCTTTTAAGGTCATAAGGGCGCCGATGGTCGAGCGCCCAGCCCGGAACCCGAACTGCCCGTCCGAGAAATTGGGCCCTACTTGGTCGATGTGCCGGATGACACGAGAAGCCACTATCCTCTCTAGTAGCTTGCCCGTGTCATCCAGCAACACCAGTGGCCGATATGCGGACGGGCAGTCCGCGGGGCGGCCCTCCTTTGCTATAAGGCAGAGCCGCCCCTCCTTCCAAGGCTTCGGGAACCGTCCGACACGGATGCACCGGTCGAACAGTTCCCGAAGCTGTTTCCCCATGTGGCCCAGTGTCAGGGCCAACACCTTACCCGGCACCCCGTCGGGGCCAGGGGCCTTCCTTCTGTTGCGGAGGCGCCTCACTGCCGTATCCATCTCCTCATCATTGATGAGGAGAGGAACGGCGGCCACCTCCGCCCAGGCCCTACAAGAGGGAGGGGGCATAGGAGGCGGGACAAACCCTGGAGGGTCGCAGGGAAAGAGCGTCCCCACGACCCTCTCTAGCACGTCAGGGTGGAGGGTCCCCGTTGGTGGAGGCGCCCAGGCCCGGAACTTGCCTCGAGCCATCTTGTATGGGCGCCCCCATGGGTTCCGCTCCACCTCCTGCAGGAGCTCCTCCCATGCCCCCTCCTTGGCCCGGCTTATAGCAATCTGCAGGGAGATCTTACACTCCCTGTAGATGCCATACAGCCGAGCCTCTTCTGTGGGGTCCCGCAGCCCCCGGCGACGGCGGAAACGCCCGAAGGCCCGTCGCGCCGCGGAGCAGGCCGCTCGGAGCTCACCTAGCTCCGGCGACCACCAGTAAACCGCCCGCCGCCGCGGGCGGTTACAGCTCCGCGGCATCGACGCGTCACACACCTCCGTTAACGATGATCGGAAACGGAGGGCAGACGCGTCGATTTCTTCATTTTGAGGCGACCATCTCCAACTCTGGACAATGGCCGCCTCTTCAGCCAGCTCCCGGTTCAGGGAGCATAAGGCCCAGCGCGGGAACGGCGTCCCCCTGGGGGGGCGGGCTCCCGTGTCGGATTCGGAGGTGGAGACTTCAAATCTGATATACCTGTGATCAGATAGAGTCTCCACCTCTTCCAGCACACGCCACCCCCGGACACGGCGCGCGACAGACGGGGAGGCAAACGATACGTCCACCACCGAGCCCCCGTTCTGTCGCACGCACGTGTATGCCGTTCCCCTGTTGAGGAGTGACAGTCCCATTTCCACCGCCCACTCCTCAACCGCCAGGCCTCGCAGGTCCGTGGCCACCGCTCCCCACGTCCTAGACTTGGCGTTCAGATCGCCAAGCAGGACGACAGGGAGCGGCGACAGCCGCCTGACCGCGGGCCCCAGAGAGATGAGAAATCTCTCAAACTCTACCAGGGCCCGATTGGGGGAGAAGTAAACGCCGACTAGCGCGTACTCCCCCCAGACGGCTGTCACGAACCCGCTGCCCCTCTCTCGAACCGAGATTGCTGTTTCCGGACAGTAGATCGCCACGGAACCGTCCAAATCACCAGCCCAGCTGTTCTGGGTTGGGACATGGTACGGCTCCGCGGCGATAACCACACCAATACCCCACTCCGCCGCTGACTGGACCATTAGATCCTGTGCAGCGGCGGAGTGGTTCACATTAGTTTGGAGGCAGCTGACTTGGACGTACTCCATTACGTTTCCATGTCAGCTGCCTCCTGCCTAGGGCTCTCCACGCACGCTGAGGGCGTAGGAACTACGCCCTCCAATCTAGCCCCAGGTGCCGGGAGCGCACTCACTGAGGGCGCAGAGACTACGCCCACCAGTGCAGCCCCAGGTGCGGGGGTGTTCCGTCTCTTAACGGTGGGGGGCTTACAGTTAGCCCCCCCCATATAATGATTTGCCGGTCTGTTTGCATCGGCACACACGGCACAGTGGGGCTTTTCAGCCCCACAATCCTGTGCCGCGTGTCCGTCTTTTCCGCACCGGAAACAGAGGGCACTTCTCTCCACAGCCGATGGGCACAATGCACCGGTGTGGCCCAAACCCATGCACCGGAAGCAGCGCAACGGCTTCTCTTCCAGTGCTTGGATTCGGGCCCCCGTCCAACCCACCTCCAGGCGTCCTACCTCGATCAGGCTTCTGGCCGAACTCACAGGGAGGCTGAGATGGAGCACACCCCCACTCCAGCCACCGTACTTTATGTTGCCAGCTCGCATCATTTCGGTTGGGCAACCAGTCTTTTTCCGAATGGCCTCCAACACTTCCCCAACTTCAACCGTCTCATCGAGACCAACAACCCTAATGTCCGCCTTCTTGACGGGTCTTGTCACTACAGCTACGTCAGTTAACGCTGTCTGTAGCTGTAGTGCCAAGACTTCTGCTTTCTCCTGGCCACCAGCGCCAGAGATCTCAATGATCCTAGCGCCAGTGACCGTTTCCCGCATTTTTAGGTTGTCGATCCCGATGTTCGACGGTTGAATAATCTCCTTCGCACTGATCAGTGCCGCCCGGTAACTGATCCCTTTGGCCACCGCCTCTGGGCGAAGGGTTACTACTACTGCCGCTGAAGTAGGTACAGAGGGCAGCTTCGGAACAGCCTTCGCCGGTGTCACACCTTTTGCCGCTACAGCCGCAGCCGGAGCAGCCACCTTGGAAGCATCCTTTTTCTTCTTTGGTCGGCGTGCTACCACCGACCATGACTCCCCACTTACCTTTTCTCCCCCGTTCAGCGCGTCCACATTGGGTAGTGGGGCCCACTCTACGCCCAGCGGAAGAGCTGGAGCAGTGGCCACCGGCACCTGTGGTGCAGTTGGCACCGAATGTGGAGAGCCCACCGTCTGTAAAGGCACTGTCACCGGAGCTTCAGAGCCCTTCTTTCTTTTGGGGGCCGGTTGGCTCCCGTCAGCGCCACCTTTTAGTGTTGAAGGCTGTGGCAGCTGGTGTGTCAAGAGCCTTCCCTCCAACTCCACGAAGCGGGCATCAATCTGGCCCACTGTGGTTTGGAAGGAACGCTCCAAACCACCAACTGCCGCCAGCACTTCCTGCAGCTGTTGGGCCACCAACTCAGACTGTGCAGAAGAAGGAGGTGTACTAGCCTTACGGCTCACCTCCTGCCTCCAGGCCTTCAGCTGCTCACGCAGGTCATCCACCTGTCGGCGAAGGACCCGGGTTTCCCTTCGAAGGCGCGCGGTCTCGTCGGTGTCTGTGCGAAGCAGCAGGACATCCACCACGTCCATTAGACCCTTCGCTGCCTTCTTTAGCTGTGCGATACACGGCCCGCTAAGATGCCCCGACTTTTGGCAGACGTTGAAAATACTGTCAACCTCACGGCCAGCGAGAGATCGCACCTGGTCCGTGTCTAGCGTGTCGAGGTCCATCTTCGCCTGGGCCTTATCCGCTGGCCTTGTCACCTGCACATCCTGTACCGTGCTTTTGGCAAGCACTCGTTCGACAGCTTCAGTCGCACCACCAGCTGACGAGTGCCTACCACCACTAGTGTTGCCAATGTAGGTCCTTGGCTTACCCCTCCGCGCAGTATTCTGCTTAGGTACCTCCATTAGATCCCTCTCCACCCCATCCTCGCCTTCCCTATCCTCGAAGGATCGCTTGGTGGATATACCAGAACCCCCCGGGGCAATCGGAAGCATCCCGAGAGAGTAGTCCGCCGATTCCTCGTAGTAAATTTCTACAATGTCCTCATTGTCAGAATTACAGGCCGACATTATCCAAGTTCCCAGATAGGGGGGGTTCACCCCCTATCCCAAAAACAAAAACCCAATCTTACAAAAACACAACCCCAGTCCGCAAGAAACAAACAGAATCCGATATCGAAAAGCCAAAGTCCAAAGAGAAAGAAATCCAACAAAAACCGTGTGAAAAGCCAAGTCGTTTTAACAATAACAGAACAAAAAACAACGTAGATAAACACACCAACACAAAGAAAAACCAGAAAACATCAACCTACTATGCATCGAACACCTTACAACCTAACCTAACCTAACCTAACCTAACCTAACCTAACCTAACCTAACCTAACCTAACCTAACCTAACCTAACCTAACCTAACCTAACCTAACCTAACCTAACCTAACCTAACCTAACCTAACCTAACCTAACCTAACCTAACCTAACCTAACCTAACCTAACCTAACCTAACCTAACCTAACCTAACCTAACCTAACCTAACCTAACCTAACCTAACCTAACCTAACCTAACCTAACCTAACCTAACCTAACCTAACCTAACCTAACCTAACCTAACCTAACCTAACCTAACCTAACCTAACCTAACCTAACCTAACCTAACCTAACCTAACCTAACCTAACCTAACCTAACCTAACCTAACCTAACCTAACCTAACCTAACCTAACCTAACCTAACCTAACCTAACCTAACCTAACCTAACCTAACCTAACCTAACCTAACCTAACCTAACCTAACCTAACCTAACCTAACCTAACCTAACCTAACCTAACCTAACCTAACCTAACCTAACCTAACCTAACCTAACCTAACCTAACCTAACCTAACCTAACCTAACCTAACCTAACCTAACCTAACCTAACCTAACCTAACCTAACCTAACCTAACCTAACCTAACCTAACCTAACCTAACCTAACCTAACCTAACCTAACCTAACCTAACCTAACCTAACCTAACCTAACCTAACCTAACCTAACCTAACCTAACCTAACCTAACCTAACCTAACCTAACCTAACCTAACCTAACCTAACCTAACCTAACCTAACCTAACCTAACCTAACCTAACCTAACCTAACCTTTTTTTTTTTTTTTTTTTTTTTTACGGGGGGAAAATCCTCATGGATACCCGGCCGCGCGGGGGCGCAACCGGGTTATGCCGGACTCCTACCGGCTAAAAAACCCCCCGGTACTCCCGCATCGTCTTCAGGGAGGGGGACTGGGAAAACCGGCTCAGCCTTAACTTCCAGTCCCCCGCCGACGATCGCCCGCCCTCATGGCGGGCCCTTCACGCCCCCCCCTACAGGGAGGGGCCGCGGGAATGACTGTGAGTACCCCGTCATTCCCGCCCGGCGAGGTGGCGGATAATTCGAGTGCGGGAGAAGGCGCCCCCGCGCCTATCTCCCGCTATCCACCACCAGGGGGGTGGGAAACGGCGATCGTACGCACGCCGCCTCCCTCCCCCTCTCCGCCTGCGGAGCGGCGCCGCGAGAGGATCGTCTTCCCGCGCCCGCTCCGCCGCCTCCTTCTGCGACATCACTTCTTCGCAGAAGAAGGCGAAAGCCGCCCAGGACTCCTCACTCTGCAGCATGGATTTGACTACGCTGGGGAGTGAGAGGTCCTGCCCAACCACCGCCGTCAGATCGCGGCGCTGCTCGGACCAGGCCGGGCACACTTCCAGTGTGTGCCGTGCCGTGTCCTCCGCAGCGCCGCAGTCGTGGCACGCTGGGGTTTCCTCCCTCCGTATTCGGTGCAGGTGGGATCCGAAACATCCATGTCCGGACAACACCTGCACCTGACGGAACGAGAGGAAACCGTGGGACCGCCCGAGCCAGTCCTGCAGGACCGGCCCAATCGCGTCCAACGTCCAGCGGCCGAAGACGGCGGTGGCGAGGTCCGCTGTCCAATGGTGGACGACGGCTTCCTTCGCCTCGCGTCGGACAGCCTCCCGCTCTTCCGCGGCGGGGTGCTCACCGAGAGCCCTCCGCCGCGCCGTCCACTCGTACACCCTGGCGAGCACCCACGCCTCGAGCTCCCAAGGCGGGGTGCCAGCCAGGGCGCACGCCGCCGCGAGGCCCACCGAGCGGTAGGCTCTCGCCACCCGCTGGGCTATGGCCCTTTGGGGCCTCCGTAGGGCGGTGGCGTTTTCCCTCCGGTGGAGGGAGTCCGCCCAGATGGGGGCCCCGTAAAGGGCCATACTCTTCAGGATGCCGGCATACAAATGCCGGCATCTCGCCCTCGGCCCCCCCAGATTTGGAAGGAGCCATGCGAGGGCGCCCGCCGTTTTTAGCAGGCGGCGCGACAGCTCGCTGAAATGCGGGCCGAAGCGCCACCTGCTGTCGAGCACAAGGCCCAGATACTTCATCTGGGCCTTGACCTCGACCCTGACGCCCTGGACCACGATGTGGGCGTCAGGGGGGGTGCGCTGCCGAGGCCCGTGGAAGAACACGGCCTCGGTCTTGCCCAGCGCCACCCCCAATCCTAGGCGGCGGATCCTTTCTGCGACCAAGGATCCGCCCGCCGAGGCCAGACTGGCCGCCTCCCTGTAGTCCCTCCCCCGGGCTGTGAGGAGAGTGTCATCTGCATAGCATATGACACTCGTGCCACGGAGGAGGGCGCCCCGCAGGAGCCAGTCGAATCCGATGTTCCACAGGAGGGGTCCGAGGACTGACCCTTGTGGAACACCGGACTCTGCGCCGTACCGCCTCATCCTGGCCTCGCTGTCGACGAGGAGGACTACCCGGTCCTCCAAGTAGTCGGCCAGGAGTCGGCGCAGGTACGGAGGCACCCCGTGATACCGGAGTGCCTCCAAAATGGTCGAGTGGGGGACGGAGTTAAAGGCGTTGGCTATGTCGAATGACACAGCCAAAACCCCGTCGCCCGCCTCGACGGCCTCCCGCACCTGACCCTTGAGTAGGGCCAGCGCGTCGATTGTCGAACGCCCCCTTCGAAAGCCGAATTGGGCGTTCGACAAATCCGGCCCCACCATCTGAAGGTGGCCGTTCAGCCGGGCGGCGACTACCCCCTCGAACAACTTACCGACCTCATCGAGCAGAACGATGGGTCGGTATGCCGAGGGGGAGTCCGCGGGGCGACCATCCTTTTGGAGGAGGCACAGCTGCCCCTCCTTCCACAGTTTCGGGAACCTCCCAGTCGTGAGACACGAACTGAAGAGGTCCCGAAACCTTCCCTCCATCTTGGAGGCGGCGATGGACACCACCCGTGCGGGAACACCGTCCGGTCCAGGGGCCGTCTTCTTCGCGCGGAGGCGTAAAGTCCCCGCGCGAAACTCCTCGGCCGTGACCGGCGGTATCTCCTCTTCGGGCGGCGCCGCCCCCCGCGGCGGATCCATTGATGGTGGGGTGAAGTGGGTCCTGGGCGGGAACAGGGACCGGACCACCCCATCCAGCAATGTCGGCTCGAGGGTCTCCGTTAGGGGGGGACCGAAGGGGCGCAGTTTGTTCCGCGCCGCCTTGTACGGCCTCCCGTAGGGGTCCCTATCGAGACCCTCGAGCATCTCGGCCCGCGCCGCATCGTCGGCAGCGCGTATCGCCGACTTGAGGACCGCCTTCACCTCAACATACGCGGCGTAGAGGCGGTCCTCGTTCGCCGTGTCGCGGGCGCTGCGCCGCCGACTCCGCGTGTAGGCCCGCCTGGCCGCCACGCAGGCGGCTCGGAGCCCCGCCAGCTCCTCGGACCACCAATACACGGCCCGACGGGGGGCCGGACGGCGGGACCGAGGCATGCTAAAGTCGCATACCTCGGTCAGGGACCCTCTCAGCGCCGCCGCCGCGGCGTCCACGTCCAGGACTTCGGCTCGGGGCGTGAGCCAGTCCTGGAGGAACGCCGCCTCCTCAGCCGCCTCCCTGTCTAGGCGGGTGAGAGCCCACCGAGGGAAAGGGGAATGGCCCGAGCGGGCCATCCCCCTGGGGCTCTGGGTGGAGACATCGAACCGCACGTAGCGGTGGTCCGACATGGTCTCCACCATCTCCACCCGCCAGTCCACGACGCGGGCGGCAAGCAAGGGAGTGGCGAACGACACGTCCACCACGGACCCTCCCTGCTGCCGCACACACGTGTGGACTGTCCCTCTGTTCAGGAGGGACAGACCGGTCGAGGCCGCCCAAAACTCCACGGCGCGGCCCCGGATGTTGCAGGAGGCGGCTGGGTTGCCCCATGCCCCCGACTTGGCGTTCAGGTCGCCCAGGACGACGACCTGACGCGGCGCTGCCCGCCCTACCACTGCCGTGAGGACTTCGAGAAAGTTCTCGAAGTCCGACAGAGGCCGGTTTGGGGAGAAATAGACCCCCACCAGGGCCATTTCTGCCCCCCACGCGGCGGCCACGTATCCCGGTCCCCTCTCTAAGAGCGACAGGGGAGGGGAGTCCGTGGAGGACCGCGGCACCAGTGCCACCAAGCCGTCCGAGTCACCCAGCCAACGGCCGGGGACCGAGTACGGCTCGGCGACCACCGCCACGTCCACCAACCACTCAGTCATGGACTGCATGAGCAGGTCCTGGGCTGCTCTGCAGTGGTTAGTGTTCGCCTGGAGGATGCGATGTCGGCCCCTATCCATTAATCGGACATCGCACCCCCCTCCTCCACGGCCGCCGAGGGCCCTGCGACAGGGCTGGCGGTGGCAGCGACAGGCAGGGTCCGTGCCTGCGCTTTGCCCTTCTTAAGGGGAGGATTGCAGCTCCTCCCCTTCATCACGTGGCCCGCCGGGCGGCCACTGGCGGCGCACACCGCGCAGTGCGGCTTGGCGGCCTTGCAGGACGCGGACTTGTGCCCGTCCTTCCCGCAGCGGTAACAAGTGTCCGTCCTGTCGACCTTGGACGGACAGAGGGCCCGAGTGTGCCCGACCCCGAAGCACTTGAAGCAGCGCAGAGGCTGGTCTTCAAGTGCTCGGACTGCCCCCGAGCTGAAACCAACGGCAAGATGGCCCTTGGCGAGGACAGCTTTGGCGGCGACGACCGGGCACTCAACACGAACTGTGCCCATGCCACCGCGGCCGGGCCTCATAGCTCCGGTCTTTACCGCTGCGGCGTCGCAGCCCCCTATTGCTGCGACCGCCGCTGCTACCTCCTCTTTGGTGACTGAATCGTCGAGGTCAGTCACCTCCAAGGTGGTAGCCTTGACGGGCCTGGCCACCTTGGCCGCGTCCGCAATGACCTCTTGCAACTTGGTTGCAAAGAGGTCAGCGTTGGCGCTGCCCTGTGCCCCGGAGAACTCGAACAGCCGAGCTCCGGCTTGGGTTCGGCGGCACGTAACTTTACCGATCCCAAGTTTTTCGGGATCGGCGTTGGTACGCGCCCGCATCATAACGGACGCGTACGTTTCCCCGCGCTCCTCGGCCTCCGCGGTGAGCGTCACCACAACTGCCGCGGATTTAGGAGGAGCCAAGCTCTTCTTGGTGCCGGCGGGGGCCTTTTTGGCCGCGGGTGTAGTTGCGGCAGGCTTAGGGGCAGGCTTGGCGGCAGGCTTGGGGGCGGACTTCTTGCCCTTACCCTTTCCCTTGCCTGCCGTCTGGGACGGGCCAGCTGAGGAGGGAGCAGGGATGGCAGGGGCGGCCGCCGCCTTTTTGGTGGCTCTTGCCTTTTTCTTCCCCACCACCTCTGTCCAACCTTGCTGGTTGGACGGGCCGGCAGGAGGCAAGGGCGCGTCTTCCCTCTGGGCAGACGGTTCCGGCTGTTGCTGCCGTTTGTCCGCCGCGAGGGTTGGCCTGACGCGCTTTTCGGGCAGGAGCCGATCCTCGATTCCCGCGAAACAGGCTCTCGTGAAGGCCCTCTCCTCCATGACAACCTTTCGGATAATTTCCTCAAGGTTGGAGGGGGGGGCCTCAACCGCGGGTCTTGGCTCAGCTTGAGGCCGGGCCGTGGCTTCAGCCAGCTTCTGATGCAGCTGGCTGACCTCTGACTGCAGGCGATCAACTCGCGCCTGCAGCTGCCGCGTCTCATCGGTAGCTGTGCGCTGCATCAGCTCCCGAATGATGCCGCGCATGCTCGCGGCTCGGCACTTGAGGGACTTTTGAAAGGTCCCTTTCAGGTTGGAGGACTTCGAGGCGATCTCCACGATCTCCTCCTGGTCCTCCTGGGCCATCTGGTCCAACTCGGCCAGAGAGTGGTCCGAGTATAGGACCGTGGACGCGCCATAGCCGGACCTAGCCCGGGCGGCCCTGGTTCGCTGTTCTTTTGCGGCGACCCGCTCCTCCAGATCTTGCTGGACCTGCTCCCGCCGAGCCAGGTCCAGCTGGCGTTGTGCGCCCGCAAGGCCCACGTCGTGGGTGTCTGCCACGGTCTTCTTGGCCTTGGACTTCTTCGACTTTCTCGAAGCCGAAGAGTCCGAGGACCTATCGGACCTAACTTTCAGGAAGGCCCGCTTCCGCGATTCGAGACGGCTAGGTGTCACCATCGAACCGTCCGACTCAAACACAATGGACTCATTGTCGGACTCCGACAATTCGCCCGCTCCGCTGAAAAGGCTGGCCGCAGATGGTGCGCGGCTAGCCTCTGAAACCTTTTTTTTTTTTTTTTTTTTTTTTTTTTCGTGGGGAAATGCATTTACGCATCCCCTCCCTGATGGGCTGGGAGGGGTATGTGGGACTCGCCCGGCGCTAGCCGCCGGGAATACCCACTAAAACCCCACGTCCTCTTTATGCGCGTATGTGACCAGGGCAACGGGAAACAGCGTTAGCAGCACGGCCGCTGCCCTGGCCACGCGCTTGGGCCTCTTTTTTAGGGGCCCCCGACTCGAGGAGGATTCCTACCTCCGCATTTCTTAGGAGGTGGCATGGAAGGAGATGTGCAGCCTCGACTTCCAAGCCTATGATCACTAGGCTTATTTGCGGTCGCGCACAATGGACAGCGCGGGGGTGATGAACACTCGCACGCTTTATGCCCGCTTGTGCCGCAGCGCAGACAAAGCTCGCTGCGATCTGCAGCTGATCGGCAGTGTTGCCTTATGTGGCCTATTTCTAGGCACCGATAACACCTCAGGGCTGCTGGTTGCAAAGGTTTCACCCTTGCAGTGACCCAGCCAAATAGCAGATTGCGTGCCTGAGCCAGCCGGTTTGCGGCTACCGCTGGGCAACGCACCCATGCCATTCTGACGCCGTATGGAGTCCGACGTACTGCACCCACTCTGACGTGAGCTACTGGGCAGCCTCCCGTGTTGGCTACTACTGCAGCTACCTCCTCACTAGTGACAGAGTCGTCCAACCCCGTTACGAATAGCTCAGCGCTCTTCATTGGTCTGGCGATCTGCACCATTTCTTCTCCCACAGTTTGACAGAACAGCTCCCGGAGTCTGTAGCCTCTGAAACCTAACCTAACCTAACCTAACCTAACCTAACCTAACCTAACCTAACCTAACCTAACCTAACCTAACCTAACCTTTTTTTTTTTTTTTTTTTTTTCCGTGGGGAAATGCATTTACGCATCCCCTCCCTGATGGGCTGGGAGGGGTATGTGGGACTCACCCGGCGCTAACCGCCGGGAATACCCACTAAAACCCCACGTCCTCTTCTTGCGCGTATGTGGCCAGGGCACCGGGAAACAGCGTTAGCAGCACGGCCGCTGCCCTGGTCACGCGCTAGGCCCTCGGAAGATGGATACACGCGAGGGCCCCCTGCTTGAGGAGGAACGTTCCTCCTAACTTCACTGGTCCTCCTTCTCATCAGCGGCGACGTATATCTCCGCGTACAGAGTGGAGAGGTGGCTCGGGAGGAGCTTTACAGGCTCTACTCCCGACCCTATGGTTCGCGGGCTTCTCTGCATGACTGCACAACGGGCAGTGCGGAGCAGACTTGCACTCAGCGGCCTTGTGGCCCTCTTGGCCACAACAGAAACACACTGCACTGCGGTCTGTGGCAGATTTGCAACGTTGTCTCATATGGCCAATCTCCAGGCAGCGAAAACATCTGGTTTGCCTAGGAGGCAACAGCGTCACCTTAGCAGCCACCCAGCCAAACTGCAACAGTCGTTTCTGGGCCAGGCGCTTTGCTACAGCAACCGGGCATCGTACCCATACTAGTCCACCCACATAAGAGACTCGGCGTACTTCACCGGTTTTTACTAGTCCAACCGGGCAACCCCCCTGGGAGGCTACTGCGGCTGCGACCTCTTCGCGGGTGACGGAATCGTCCAGACCAGTGATACGCAATTCTGCGCACTTCACCGGTCTGGTTACCTCCACCATCCCTTCTCCGTATGTTTTGGTGAAGAGCTCCTTTAACTTTGCTGCAAGCATGTTCGCCTTTTCAGTGCTGGTTACTCCAGGCACCTCCAACTTTTTCTTTCCGGTGGCCGTCACTGTATACCTGAGGAAGGTGATATCCATGCCGGCAAGATCAATATGAGCTTTGGCTAAGGACAACACCTTCTCATAGTCCAAGCCGATGCTCGCAGCTTCAGGCCGGAGGGCCAGTACGATTGCTGACGATCGTGGAACTGCGAGTTTTACCGGTTTTTTCTTTTTAGGAATAGCTTGGGCATCGCGGTTTGCTACACCTCTTTTGGCAACGGTCGCCCAAGTTTCACCGTGCGTCGGTGCGGCTGATACAGGAGCGAAGTCAATCCGAGTTGACTCCGCCTCCTGGGCAGCGAGCGACTTCTTCCTCTTCTTAGCCCCTCTCTTTTTCGGCTGCTTGGGAACTGGAGTGTCGGCTATCGGGGAGTTGATAGGCTGCAGTATGGGCGCAGCATGCGCGACAGCCGCGGGAGAAGCAGACCGTTCTATCTCCGGTAGCGGGCTTAAGTTTTTCCTGGCTACAACTTCCATGCAGGACCTAAACTTCGTCATCCAATCCTCAGCCATTTGCTGAATCGCCTCATCGAGCACAGCTTTGGTGATTGGCGTTGTAGAGTTATCCTGCGGTTGCTGCAAGTCCTCGTTGTATTGAGGTACGTCGCTTCTTTCTTGCTGGAGGCTTTGTAAGGTTGCCCTTAGCTCCGACAACTCTTTGCGCAGGTCATCAATTTCCAGCACTCTTTGGGCCATCTTGGCCTTTATTTCCGTGCACTCGTTCCTAACTCGTCTGCACTCCTCCGAGTCACACCTTTCAGCAAGCATGGCGGAGCATTCGGCAATGGACTCCGCCGCTTCCACCATGGCGGTTTGGTAGACACCTCCTAAGTTCTTGGAGTTTCTGGCGATATCCAAAACTACCCCTACTTGTGTCTGGATACCCTCATTAATTTCAAAAGCAGTCTGGTCCTTAAAAGCAGGAGCGGTTGGGTTCTTTGGAACCCGTATCCGCGACCGCGTGGCCGACGGCTTCATAACTACTTTCTCCGCTTTCCGGCGGAGTTCTTCTTCTTTGAGGCGATTCAGTTGCGCCTGAGCTTTCGCCAGGCCAACGTATTGCCCCGTTGTTGGCGGGCGCCCGCGAATTTGGTGCTGGGCAGGAGAGCAGTGGCCCGTCGCTCCAGATTCCGCGTCCGAGTTCTCCTCCGATGATGAGCTCGAGGGAAGATGTGCTCGCCTCGTTTCTTGTAACTGCCTGGCGGTCACAGGAATTTCGCTCTCAGAGCCAGTGGCTAAAGTGGCCTCCGAGAGAGTTTCTTGTGGTTGCAGTCGACTGCTAGGCAAATCAGTTGTCCGCGTTGTTAAAGCCGTTTTCGTCTTGTTTTTCCGTTTTTCGGTGTCCATCTTCGTAGCCTTGGTCTTGGTCGTTTTTCTCTCGCGCAAAGTTTTGCCCCCCCCAGAGAACGTGGGGCAGCCCGGGCGAAGCCCGGGGAGGGATTCTCCGGCGATGCCGGTACCCTCCTGGGGTAGTTCCTTTTTATACTTTGCCTTCTCCATGGTTCACGTACAACCCCTTCTTAGTTTGCGGTACGCCTGCCGGAACCGGTATAAAGCAACCGGCCCCGCCAGCCGCTGTCCGGTACTGGGCCCTTGGGGCTCAAACTGAGCCCTCATCGGCCCCAGCCCGGTACTAGGAGCGCCGCGCACCTACCACTCCTAGGTCAGAGTATCCGCCGCCGGCCAACGTGGCCGACGCCCAGGGTGCACCACGAGGAGGTTCTCTGACATCGCACCCCAACCTAACCTAACCTAACCTAACCTAACCTAACCTAACCTAACCTAACCTAACCTAACCTAACCTAACCTAACCTAACCTAACCTAACCTAACCGGAACATATATATTTTCTGTTGTGACGTATTTTTAAGTGTAAGACTATTTGTTCCTGTAGTAATCGGTCCCTAGTTATTATATAAGAACGTTCCCTAGGGTTTAAAACGAGTTTTCAGAAAATTTATTTTTCATAATTTTTGTAAAAAAAATTATTCTTAGTTCCGGTCTTCCTGTAATTTTCTTCCTGGTTTTCGGCTTGTTTGTTCTCCGTTTGTCTCCGGTGAGGTCCCTGGTATATATTCCGACGTCCGGCGCTGTTGCTAGGTCCTCCTGGAACAAAGGAAACACAAAATTATTATCAAATTTTCATCAATTTTTAGTATAAAAACAGTTTTTTCAAAATAATTAAGTCAAATCTCCACCCACGCGTTTAGTTTCTGTATTCAGTTGCAGATCTCGGTGATCCGCGTCGAACGGTACCTTAATCGCGCGTTTCCGGGATCTGGAAGCTGGTCAAATTGAAGAAAACTCGAGAACAATAGAACCGAGGTTACCTAAGGGGTAACACATCGACTGAAATTGGAACATATATATTTTCTGTTGTGACGTATTTTTAAGTGTAAGACTATTTGTTCCTGTAGTAATCGGTCCCTAGTTATTATATAAGAACGTTCCCTAGGGTTTAAAACGAGTTTTCAGAAAATTTATTTTTCATAATTTTTGTAAAAAAATTTATTCTTAGTTCCGGTCTTCCTGTAATTTTCTTCCTGGTTTTCGGCTTGTTTGTTCTCCGTTTGTCTCCGGTGAGGTCCCTGGTATATATTCCGACGTCCGGCGCTGTTGCTACGTCCTCCTGGAACAAAGGAAACACAAAATTATTATCAAATTTTCATCAATTTTTAGTATAAAAACAGTTTTTTCAAAATAATTAAGTCAAATCTCCACCCACGCGTTTAGTTTCTGTATTCAGTTGCAGATCTCGGTGATCCGCGTCGAACGGTACCTTAATCGCGCGTTTCCGGGATCTGGAAGCTGGTCAAATTGAAGAAAACTCGAGAACAATAGAACCGAGGTTACCTAAGGGGTAACACATCGACTGAAATTGGAACATATATATTTTCTGTTGTGACGTATTTTTAAGTGTAAGACTATTTGTTCCTGTAGTAATCGGTCCCTAGTTATTATATAAGAACGTTCCCTAGGGTTTAAAACGAGTTTTCAGAAAATTTATTTTTCATAATTTTTGTAAAAAAATTTATTCTTAGTTCCGGTCTTCCTGTAATTTTCTTCCTGGTTTTCGGCTTGTTTGTTCTCCGTTTGTCTCCGGTGAGGTCCCTGGTATATATTCCGACGTCCGGCGCTGTTGCTAGGTCCTCCTGGAACAAAGGAAACACAAAATTATTATCAAATTTTCATCAATTTTTAGTATAAAAACAGTTTTTTCAAAATAATTAAGTCAAATCTCCACCCACGCGTTTAGTTTCTGTATTCAGTTGCAGATCTCGGTGATCCGCGTCGAACGGTACCTTAATCGCGCGTTTCCGGGATCTGGAAGCTGGTCAAATTGAAGAAAACTCGAGAACAATAGAACCGAGGTTACCTAAGGGGTAACACATCGACTGAAATTGGAACATATATATTTTCTGTTGTGACGTATTTTTAAGTGTAAGACTATTTGTTCCTGTAGTAATCGGTCCCTAGTTATTATATAAGAACGTTCCCTAGGGTTTAAAACGAGTTTTCAGAAAATTTATTTTTCATAATTTTTGTAAAAAATTTTATTCTTAGTTCCGGTCTTCCTGTAATTTTCTTCCTGGTTTTCGGCTTGTTTGTTCTCCGTTTGTCTCCGGTGAGGTCCCTGGTATATATTCCGACGTCCGGCGCTGTTGCTAGGTCCTCCTGGAACAAAGGAAACACAAAATTATTATCAAATTTTCATCAATTTTTAGTATAAAAACAGTTTTTTCAAAATAATTAAGTCAAATCTCCACCCACGCGTTTAGTTTCTGTATTCAGTTGCAGATCTCGGTGATCCGCGTCGAACGGTACCTTAATCGCGCGTTTCCGGGATCTGGAAGCTGGTCAAATTGAAGAAAACTCGAGAACAATAGAACCGAGGTTACCTAAGGGGTAACACATCGACTGAAATTGGAACATATATATTTTCTGTTGTGACGTATTTTTAAGTGTAAGACTATTTGTTCCTGTAGTAATCGGTCCCTAGTTATTATATAAGAACGTTCCCTAGGGTTTAAAACGAGTTTTCAGAAAATTTATTTTTCATAATTTTTGTAAAAAAATTTATTCTTAGTTCCGGTCTTCCTGTAATTTTCTTCCTGGTTTTCGGCTTGTTTGTTCTCCGTTTGTCTCCGGTGAGGTCCCTGGTATATATTCCGACGTCCGGCGCTGTTGCTAGGTCCTCCTGGAACAAAGGAAACACAAAATTATTATCAAATTTTCATCAATTTTTAGTATAAAAACAGTTTTTTCAAAATAATTAAGTCAAATCTCCACCCACGCGTTTAGTTTCTGTATTCAGTTGCAGATCTCGGTGATCCGCGTCGAACGGTACCTTAATCGTGCGTTTCCGGGATCTGGAAGCTGGTCAAATTGAAGAAAACTCGAGAACAATAGAACCGAGGTTACCTAAGGGGTAACACATCGACTGAAATTGGAACATATATATTTTCTGTTGTGACGTATTTTTAAGTGTAAGACTATTTGTTCCTGTAGTAATCGGTCCCTAGTTATTATATAAGAACGTTCCCTAGGGTTTAAAACGAGTTTTCAGAAAATTTATTTTTCATAATTTTTGTAAAAAAATTTATTCTTAGTTCCGGTCTTCCTGTAATTTTCTTCCTGGTTTTCGGCTTGTTTGTTCTCCGTTTGTCTCCGGTGAGGTCCCTGGTATATATTCCGACGTCCGGCGCTGTTGCTAGGTCCTCCTGGAACAAAGGAAACACAAAATTATTATCAAATTTTCATCAATTTTTAGTATAAAAACAGTTTTTTCAAAATAATTAAGTCAAATCTCCACCCACGCGTTTAGTTTCTGTATTCAGTTGCAGATCTCGGTGATCCGCGTCGAACGGTACCTTAATCGCGCGTTTCCGGGATCTGGAAGCTGGTCAAATTGAAGAAAAATCGAGAACAATAGAACCGAGGTTACCTAAGGGGTAACACATCGACTGAAATTGGAACATATATATTTTCTGTTGTGACGTATTTTTAAGTGTAAGACTATTTGTTCCTGTAGTAATCGGTCCCTAGTTATTATATAAGAACGTTCCCTAGGGTTTAAAACGAGTTTTCAGAAAATTTATTTTTCATAATTTTTGTAAAAAAAATTATTCTTAGTTCCGGTCTTCCTGTAATTTTCTTCCTGGTTTTCGGCTTGTTTGTTCTCCGTTTGTCTCCGGTGAGGTCCCTGGTATATATTCCGACGTCCGGCGCTGTTGCTAGGTCCTCCTGGAACAAAGGAAACACAAAATTATTATCAAATTTTCATCAATTTTTAGTATAAAAACAGTTTTTTCAAAATAATTAAGTCAAATCTCCACCCACGCGTTTAGTTTCTGTATTCAGTTGCAGATCTCGGTGATCCGCGTCGAACGGTACCTTAATCGCGCGTTTCCGGGATCTGGAAGCTGGTCAAATTGAAGAAAACTCGAGAACAATAGAACCGAGGTTACCTAAGGGGTAACACATCGACTGAAATTGGAACATATATATTTTCTGTTGTGACGTATTTTTAAGTGTAAGACTATTTGTTCCTGTAGTAATCGGTCCCTAGTTATTATATAAGAACGTTCCCTAGGGTTTAAAACGAGTTTTCAGAAAATTTATTTTTCATAATTTTTGTAAAAAAATTTATTCTTAGTTCCGGTCTTCCTGTAATTTTCTTCCTGGTTTTCGGCTTGTTTGTTCTCCGTTTGTCTCCGGTGAGGTCCCTGGTATATATTCCGACGTCCGGCGCTGTTGCTACGTCCTCCTGGAACAAAGGAAACACAAAATTATTATCAAATTTTCATCAATTTTTAGTATAAAAACAGTTTTTTCAAAATAATTAAGTCAAATCTCCACCCACGCGTTTAGTTTCTGTATTCAGTTGCAGATCTCGGTGATCCGCGTCGAACGGTACCTTAATCGCGCGTTTCCGGGATCTGGAAGCTGGTCAAATTGAAGAAAACTCGAGAACAATAGAACCGAGGTTACCTAAGGGGTAACACATCGACTGAAATTGGAACATATATATTTTCTGTTGTGACGTATTTTTAAGTGTAAGACTATTTGTTCCTGTAGTAATCGGTCCCTAGTTATTATATAAGAACGTTCCCTAGGGTTTAAAACGAGTTTTCAGAAAATTTATTTTTCATAATTTTTGTAAAAAAATTTATTCTTAGTTCCGGTCTTCCTGTAATTTTCTTCCTGGTTTTCGGCTTGTTTGTTCTCCGTTTGTCTCCGGTGAGGTCCCTGGTATATATTCCGACGTCCGGCGCTGTTGCTAGGTCCTCCTGGAACAAAGGAAACACAAAATTATTATCAAATTTTCATCAATTTTTAGTATAAAAACAGTTTTTTCAAAATAATTAAGTCAAATCTCCACCCACGCGTTTAGTTTCTGTATTCAGTTGCAGATCTCGGTGATCCGCGTCGAACGGTACCTTAATCGCGCGTTTCCGGGATCTGGAAGCTGGTCAAATTGAAGAAAACTCGAGAACAATAGAACCGAGGTTACCTAAGGGGTAACACATCGACTGAAATTGGAACATATATATTTTCTGTTGTGACGTATTTTTAAGTGTAAGACTATTTGTTCCTGTAGTAATCGGTCCCTAGTTATTATATAAGAACGTTCCCTAGGGTTTAAAACGAGTTTTCAGAAAATTTATTTTTCATAATTTTTGTAAAAAATTTTATTCTTAGTTCCGGTCTTCCTGTAATTTTCTTCCTGGTTTTCGGCTTGTTTGTTCTCCGTTTGTCTCCGGTGAGGTCCCTGGTATATATTCCGACGTCCGGCGCTGTTGCTAGGTCCTCCTGGAACAAAGGAAACACAAAATTATTATCAAATTTTCATCAATTTTTAGTATAAAAACAGTTTTTTCAAAATAATTAAGTCAAATCTCCACCCACGCGTTTAGTTTCTGTATTCAGTTGCAGATCTCGGTGATCCGCGTCGAACGGTACCTTAATCGCGCGTTTCCGGGATCTGGAAGCTGGTCAAATTGAAGAAAACTCGAGAACAATAGAACCGAGGTTACCTAAGGGGTAACACATCGACTGAAATTGGAACATATATATTTTCTGTTGTGACGTATTTTTAAGTGTAAGACTATTTGTTCCTGTAGTAATCGGTCCCTAGTTATTATATAAGAACGTTCCCTAGGGTTTAAAACGAGTTTTCAGAAAATTTATTTTTCATAATTTTTGTAAAAAAATTTATTCTTAGTTCCGGTCTTCCTGTAATTTTCTTCCTGGTTTTCGGCTTGTTTGTTCTCCGTTTGTCTCCGGTGAGGTCCCTGGTATATATTCCGACGTCCGGCGCTGTTGCTAGGTCCTCCTGGAACAAAGGAAACACAAAATTATTATCAAATTTTCATCAATTTTTAGTATAAAAACAGTTTTTTCAAAATAATTAAGTCAAATCTCCACCCACGCGTTTAGTTTCTGTATTCAGTTGCAGATCTCGGTGATCCGCGTCGAACGGTACCTTAATCGTGCGTTTCCGGGATCTGGAAGCTGGTCAAATTGAAGAAAACTCGAGAACAATAGAACCGAGGTTACCTAAGGGGTAACACATCGACTGAAATTGGAACATATATATTTTCTGTTGTGACGTATTTTTAAGTGTAAGACTATTTGTTCCTGTAGTAATCGGTCCCTAGTTATTATATAAGAACGTTCCCTAGGGTTTAAAACGAGTTTTCAGAAAATTTATTTTTCATAATTTTTGTAAAAAAATTTATTCTTAGTTCCGGTCTTCCTGTAATTTTCTTCCTGGTTTTCGGCTTGTTTGTTCTCCGTTTGTCTCCGGTGAGGTCCCTGGTATATATTCCGACGTCCGGCGCTGTTGCTAGGTCCTCCTGGAACAAAGGAAACACAAAATTATTATCAAATTTTCATCAATTTTTAGTATAAAAACAGTTTTTTCAAAATAATTAAGTCAAATCTCCACCCACGCGTTTAGTTTCTGTATTCAGTTGCAGATCTCGGTGATCCGCGTCGAACGGTACCTTAATCGCGCGTTTCCGGGATCTGGAAGCTGGTCAAATTGAAGAAAAATCGAGAACAATAGAACCGAGGTTACCTAAGGGGTAACACATCGACTGAAATTGGAACATATATATTTTCTGTTGTGACGTATTTTTAAGTGTAAGACTATTTGTTCCTGTAGTAATCGGTCCCTAGTTATTATATAAGAACGTTCCCTAGGGTTTAAAACGAGTTTTCAGAAAATTTATTTTTCATAATTTTTGTAAAAAAATTTATTCTTAGTTCCGGTCTTCCTGTAATTTTCTTCCTGGTTTTCGGCTTGTTTGTTCTCCGTTTGTCTCCGGTGAGGTCCCTGGTATATATTCCGACGTCCGGCGCTGTTGCTAGGTCCTCCTGGAACAAAGGAAACACAAAATTATTATCAAATTTTCATCAATTTTTAGTATAAAAACAGTTTTTTCAAAATAATTAAGTCAAATCTCCACCCACGCGTTTAGTTTCTGTATTCAGTTGCAGATCTCGGTGATCCGCGTCGAACGGTACCTTAATCGCGCGTTTCCGGGATCTGGAAGCTGGTCAAATTGAAGAAAACTCGAGAACAATAGAACCGAGGTTACCTAAGGGGTAACACATCGACTGAAATTGGAACATATATATTTTCTGTTGTGACGTATTTTTAAGTGTAAGACTATTTGTTCCTGTAGTAATCGGTCCCTAGTTATTATATAAGAACGTTCCCTAGGGTTTAAAACGAGTTTTCAGAAAATTTATTTTTCATAATTTTTGTAAAAAAATTTATTCTTAGTTCCGGTCTTCCTGTAATTTTCTTCCTGGTTTTCGGCTTGTTTGTTCTCCGTTTGTCTCCGGTGAGGTCCCTGGTATATATTCCGACGTCCGGCGCTGTTGCTAGGTCCTCCTGGAACAAAGGAAACACAAAATTATTATCAAATTTTCATCAATTTTTAGTATAAAAACAGTTTTTTCAAAATAATTAAGTCAAATCTCCACCCACGCGTTTAGTTTCTGTATTCAGTTGCAGATCTCGGTGATCCGCGTCGAACGGTACCTTAATCGCGCGTTTCCGGGATCTGGAAGCTGGTCAAATTGAAGAAAACTCGAGAACAATAGAACCGAGGTTACCTAAGGGGTAACACATCGACTGAAATTGGAACATATATATTTTCTGTTGTGACGTATTTTTAAGTGTAAGACTATTTGTTCCTGTAGTAATCGGTCCCTAGTTATTATATAAGAACGTTCCCTAGGGTTTAAAACGAGTTTTCAGAAAATTTATTTTTCATAATTTTTGTAAAAAATTTTATTCTTAGTTCCGGTCTTCCTGTAATTTTCTTCCTGGTTTTCGGCTTGTTTGTTCTCCGTTTGTCTCCGGTGAGGTCCCTGGTATATATTCCGACGTCCGGCGCTGTTGCTAGGTCCTCCTGGAACAAAGGAAACACAAAATTATTATCAAATTTTCATCAATTTTTAGTATAAAAACAGTTTTTTCAAAATAATTAAGTCAAATCTCCACCCACGCGTTTAGTTTCTGTATTCAGTTGCAGATCTCGGTGATCCGCGTCGAACGGTACCTTAATCGCGCGTTTCCGGGATCTGGAAGCTGGTCAAATTGAAGAAAACTCGAGAACAATAGAACCGAGGTTACCTAAGGGGTAACACATCGACTGAAATTGGAACATATATATTTTCTGTTGTGACGTATTTTTAAGTGTAAGACTATTTGTTCCTGTAGTAATCGGTCCCTAGTTATTATATAAGAACGTTCCCTAGGGTTTAAAACGAGTTTTCAGAAAATTTATTTTTCATAATTTTTGTAAAAAAAATTATTCTTAGTTCCGGTCTTCCTGTAATTTTCTTCCTGGTTTTCGGCTTGTTTGTTCTCCGTTTGTCTCCGGTGAGGTCCCTGGTATATATTCCGACGTCCGGCGCTGTTGCTAGGTCCTCCTGGAACAAAGGAAACACAAAATTATTATCAAATTTTCATCAATTTTTAGTATAAAAACAGTTTTTTCAAAATAATTAAGTCAAATCTCCACCCACGCGTTTAGTTTCTGTATTCAGTTGCAGATCTCGGTGATCCGCGTCGAACGGTACCTTAATCGCGCGTTTCCGGGATCTGGAAGCTGGTCAAATTGAAGAAAACTCGAGAACAATAGAACCGAGGTTACCTAAGGGGTAACACATCGACTGAAATTGGAACATATATATTTTCTGTTGTGACGTATTTTTAAGTGTAAGACTATTTGTTCCTGTAGTAATCGGTCCCTAGTTATTATATAAGAACGTTCCCTAGGGTTTAAAACGAGTTTTCAGAAAATTTATTTTTCATAATTTTTGTAAAAAAATTTATTCTTAGTTCCGGTCTTCCTGTAATTTTCTTCCTGGTTTTCGGCTTGTTTGTTCTCCGTTTGTCTCCGGTGAGGTCCCTGGTATATATTCCGACGTCCGGCGCTGTTGCTAGGTCCTCCTGGAACAAAGGAAACACAAAATTATTATCAAATTTTCATCAATTTTTAGTATAAAAACAGTTTTTTCAAAATAATTAAGTCAAATCTCCACCCACGCGTTTAGTTTCTGTATTCAGTTGCAGATCTCGGTGATCCGCGTCGAACGGTACCTTAATCGCGCGTTTCCGGGATCTGGAAGCTGGTCAAATTGAAGAAAACTCGAGAACAATAGAACCGAGGTTACCTAAGGGGTAACACATCGACTGAAATTGGAACATATATATTTTCTGTTGTGACGTATTTTTAAGTGTAAGACTATTTGTTCCTGTAGTAATCGGTCCCTAGTTATTATATAAGAACGTTCCCTAGGGTTTAAAACGAGTTTTCAGAAAATATATTTTTCATAATTTTTGTAAAAAAATTTATTCTTAGTTCCGGTCTTCCTGTAATTTTCTTCCTGGTTTTCGGCTTGTTTGTTCTCCGTTTGTCTCCGGTGAGGTCCCTGGTATATATTCCGACGTCCGGCGCTGTTGCTAGGTCCTCCTGGAACAAAGGAAACACAAAATTATTATCAAATTTTCATCAATTTTTAGTATAAAAACAGTTTTTTCAAAATAATTAAGTCAAATCTCCACCCACGCGTTTAGTTTCTGTATTCAGTTGCAGATCTCGGTGATCCGCGTCGAACGGTACCTTAATCGCGCGTTTCCGGGATCTGGAAGCTGGTCAAATTGAAGAAAACTCGAGAACAATAGAACCGAGGTTACCTAAGGGGTAACACATCGACTGAAATTGGAACATATATATTTTCTGTTGTGACGTATTTTTAAGTGTAAGACTATTTGTTCCTGTAGTAATCGGTCCCTAGTTATTATATAAGAACGTTCCCTAGGGTTTAAAACGAGTTTTCAGAAAATTTATTTTTCATAATTTTTGTAAAAAATTTTATTCTTAGTTCCGGTCTTCCTGTAATTTTCTTCCTGGTTTTCGGCTTGTTTGTTCTCCGTTTGTCTCCGGTGAGGTCCCTGGTATATATTCCGACGTCCGGCGCTGTTGCTAGGTCCTCCTGGAACAAAGGAAACACAAAATTATTATCAAATTTTCATCAATTTTTAGTATAAAAACAGTTTTTTCAAAATAATTAAGTCAAATCTCCACCCACGCGTTTAGTTTCTGTATTCAGTTGCAGATCTCGGTGATCCGCGTCGAACGGTACCTTAATAGCGCGTTTCCGGGATCTGGAAGCTGGTCAAATTGAAGAAAACTCGAGAACAATAGAACCGAGGTTACCTAAGGGGTAACACATCGACTGAAATTGGAACATATATATTTTCTGTTGTGACGTATTTTTAAGTGTAAGACTATTTGTTCCTGTAGTAATCGGTCCCTAGTTATTATATAAGAACGTTCCCTAGGGTTTAAAACGAGTTTTCAGAAAATTTATTTTTCATAATTTTTGTAAAAAAAATTATTCTTAGTTCCGGTCTTCCTGTAATTTTCTTCCTGGTTTTCGGCTTGTTTGTTCTCCGTTTGTCTCCGGTGAGGTCCCTGGTATATATTCCGACGTCCGGCGCTGTTGCTAGGTCCTCCTGGAACAAAGGAAACACAAAATTATTATCAAATTTTCATCAATTTTTAGTATAAAAACAGTTTTTTCAAAATAATTAAGTCAAATCTCCACCCACGCGTTTAGTTTCTGTATTCAGTTGCAGATCTCGGTGATCCGCGTCGAACGGTACCTTAATCGCGCGTTTCCGGGATCTGGAAGCTGGTCAAATTGAAGAAAACTCGAGAACAATAGAACCGAGGTTACCTAAGGGGTAACACATCGACTGAAATTGGAACATATATATTTTCTGTTGTGACGTATTTTTAAGTGTAAGACTATTTGTTCCTGTAGTAATCGGTCCCTAGTTATTATATAAGAACGTTCCCTAGGGTTTAAAACGAGTTTTCAGAAAATTTATTTTTCATAATTTTTGTAAAAAAATTTATTCTTAGTTCCGGTCTTCCTGTAATTTTCTTCCTGGTTTTCGGCTTGTTTGTTCTCCGTTTGTCTCCGGTGAGGTCCCTGGTATATATTCCGACGTCCGGCGCTGTTGCTAGGTCCTCCTGGAACAAAGGAAACACAAAATTATTATCAAATTTTCATCAATTTTTAGTATAAAAACAGTTTTTTCAAAATAATTAAGTCAAATCTCCACCCACGCGTTTAGTTTCTGTATTCAGTTGCAGATCTCGGTGATCCGCGTCGAACGGTACCTTAATCGCGCGTTTCCGGGATCTGGAAGCTGGTCAAATTGAAGAAAACTCGAGAACAATAGAACCGAGGTTACCTAAGGGGTAACACATCGACTGAAATTGGAACATATATATTTTCTGTTGTGACGTATTTTTAAGTGTAAGACTATTTGTTCCTGTAGTAATCGGTCCCTAGTTATTATATAAGAACGTTCCCTAGGGTTTAAAACGAGTTTTCAGAAAATTTATTTTTCATAATTTTTGTAAAAAAATTTATTCTTAGTTCCGGTCTTCCTGTAATTTTCTTCCTGGTTTTCGGCTTGTTTGTTCTCCGTTTGTCTCCGGTGAGGTCCCTGGTATATATTCCGACGTCCGGCGCTGTTGCTAGGTCCTCCTGGAACAAAGGAAACACAAAATTATTATCAAATTTTCATCAATTTTTAGTATAAAAACAGTTTTTTCAAAATAATTAAGTCAAATCTCCACCCACGCGTTTAGTTTCTGTATTCAGTTGCAGATCTCGGTGATCCGCGTCGAACGGTACCTTAATCGCGCGTTTCCGGGATCTGGAAGCTGGTCAAATTGAAGAAAACTCGAGAACAATAGAACCGAGGTTACCTAAGGGGTAACACATCGACTGAAATTGGAACATATATATTTTCTGTTGTGACGTATTTTTAAGTGTAAGACTATTTGTTCCTGTAGTAATCGGTCCCTAGTTATTATATAAGAACGTTCCCTAGGGTTTAAAACGAGTTTTCAGAAAATTTATTTTTCATAATTTTTGTAAAAAAATTTATTCTTAGTTCCGGTCTTCCTGTAATTTTCTTCCTGGTTTTCGGCTTGTTTGTTCTCCGTTTGTCTCCGGTGAGGTCCCTGGTATATATTCCGACGTCCGGCGCTGTTGCTAGGTCCTCCTGGAACAAAGGAAACACAAAATTATTATCAAATTTTCATCAATTTTTAGTATAAAAACAGTTTTTTCAAAATAATTAAGTCAAATCTCCACCCACGCGTTTAGTTTCTGTATTCAGTTGCAGATCTCGGTGATCCGCGTCGAACGGTACCTTAATCGCGCGTTTCCGGGATCTGGAAGCTGGTCAAATTGAAGAAAACTCGAGAACAATAGAACCGAGGTTACCTAAGGGGTAACACATCGACTGAAATTGGAACATATATATTTTCTGTTGTGACGTATTTTTAAGTGTAAGACTATTTGTTCCTGTAGTAATCGGTCCCTAGTTATTATATAAGAACGTTCCCTAGGGTTTAAAACGAGTTTTCAGAAAATTTATTTTTCATAATTTTTGTAAAAAAATTTATTCTTAGTTCCGGTCTTCCTGTAATTTTCTTCCTGGTTTTCGGCTTGTTTGTTCTCCGTTTGTCTCCGGTGAGGTCCCTGGTATATATTCCGACGTCCGGCGCTGTTGCTAGGTCCTCCTGGAACAAAGGAAACACAAAATTATTATCAAATTTTCATCAATTTTTAGTATAAAAACAGTTTTTTCAAAATAATTAAGTCAAATCTCCACCCACGCGTTTAGTTTCTGTATTCAGTTGCAGATCTCGGTGATCCGCGTCGAACGGTACCTTAATCGCGCGTTTCCGGGATCTGGAAGCTGGTCAAATTGAAGAAAACTCGAGAACAATAGAACCGAGGTTACCTAAGGGGTAACACATCGACTGAAATTGGAACATATATATTTTCTGTTGTGACGTATTTTTAAGTGTAAGACTATTTGTTCCTGTAGTAATCGGTCCCTAGTTATTATATAAGAACGTTCCCTAGGGTTTAAAACGAGTTTTCAGAAAATTTATTTTTCATAATTTTTGTAAAAAAATTTATTCTTAGTTCCGGTCTTCCTGTAATTTTCTTCCTGGTTTTCGGCTTGTTTGTTCTCCGTTTGTCTCCGGTGAGGTCCCTGGTATATATTCCGACGTCCGGCGCTGTTGCTACGTCCTCCTGGAACAAAGGAAACACAAAATTATTATCAAATTTTCATCAATTTTTAGTATAAAAACAGTTTTTTCAAAATAATTAAGTCAAATCTCCACCCACGCGTTTAGTTTCTGTATTCAGTTGCAGATCTCGGTGATCCGCGTCGAACGGTACCTTAATCGCGCGTTTCCGGGATCTGGAAGCTGGTCAAATTGAAGAAAACTCGAGAACAATAGAACCGAGGTTACCTAAGGGGTAACACATCGACTGAAATTGGAACATATATATTTTCTGTTGTGACGTATTTTTAAGTGTAAGACTATTTGTTCCTGTAGTAATCGGTCCCTAGTTATTATATAAGAACGTTCCCTAGGGTTTAAAACGAGTTTTCAGAAAATTTATTTTTCATAATTTTTGTAAAAAAATTTATTCTTAGTTCCGGTCTTCCTGTAATTTTCTTCCTGGTTTTCGGCTTGTTTGTTCTCCGTTTGTCTCCGGTGAGGTCCCTGGTATATATTCCGACGTCCGGCGCTGTTGCTAGGTCCTCCTGGAACAAAGGAAACACAAAATTATTATCAAATTTTCATCAATTTTTAGTATAAAAACAGTTTTTTCAAAATAATTAAGTCAAATCTCCACCCACGCGTTTAGTTTCTGTATTCAGTTGCAGATCTCGGTGATCCGCGTCGAACGGTACCTTAATCGCGCGTTTCCGGGATCTGGAAGCTGGTCAAATTGAAGAAAACTCGAGAACAATAGAACCGAGGTTACCTAAGGGGTAACACATCGACTGAAATTGGAACATATATATTTTCTGTTGTGACGTATTTTTAAGTGTAAGACTATTTGTTCCTGTAGTAATCGGTCCCTAGTTATTATATAAGAACGTTCCCTAGGGTTTAAAACGAGTTTTCAGAAAATTTATTTTTCATAATTTTTGTAAAAAAATTTATTCTTAGTTCCGGTCTTCCTGTAATTTTCTTCCTGGTTTTCGGCTTGTTTGTTCTCCGTTTGTCTCCGGTGAGGTCCCTGGTATATATTCCGACGTCCGGCGCTGTTGCTAGGTCCTCCTGGAACAAAGGAAACACAAAATTATTATCAAATTTTCATCAATTTTTAGTATAAAAACAGTTTTTTCAAAATAATTAAGTCAAATCTCCACCCACGCGTTTAGTTTCTGTATTCATTTGCAGATCTCGGTGATCCGCGTCGAACGGTACCTTAATCGCGCGTTTCCGGGATCTGGAAGCTGGTCAAATTGAAGAAAACTCGAGAACAATAGAACCGAGGTTACCTAAGGGGTAACACATCGACTGAAATTGGAACATATATATTTTCTGTTGTGACGTATTTTTAAGTGTAAGACTATTTGTTCCTGTAGTAATCGGTCCCTAGTTATTATATAAGAACGTTCCCTAGGGTTTAAAACGAGTTTTCAGAAAATTTATTTTTCATAATTTTTGTAAAAAAATTTATTCTTAGTTCCGGTCTTCCTGTAATTTTCTTCCTGGTTTTCGGCTTGTTTGTTCTCCGTTTGTCTCCGGTGAGGTCCCTGGTATATATTCCGACGTCCGGCGCTGTTGCTAGGTCCTCCTGGAACAAAGGAAACACAAAATTATTATCAAATTTTCATCAATTTTTAGTATAAAAACAGTTTTTTCAAAATAATTAAGTCAAATCTCCACCCACGCGTTTAGTTTCTGTATTCAGTTGCAGATCTCGGTGATCCGCGTCGAACGGTACCTTAATCGCGCGTTTCCGGGATCTGGAAGCTGGTCAAATTGAAGAAAACTCGAGAACAATAGAACCGAGGTTACCTAAGGGGTAACACATCGACTGAAATTGGAACATATATATTTTCTGTTGTGACGTATTTTTAAGTGTAAGACTATTTGTTCCTGTAGTAATCGGTCCCTAGTTATTATATAAGAACGTTCCCTAGGGTTTAAAACGAGTTTTCAGAAAATTTATTTTTCATAATTTTTGTAAAAAAATTTATTCTTAGTTCCGGTCTTCCTGTAATTTTCTTCCTGGTTTTCGGCTTGTTTGTTCTCCGTTTGTCTCCGGTGAGGTCCCTGGTATATATTCCGACGTCCGGCGCTGTTGCTAGGTCCTCCTGGAACAAAGGAAACACAAAATTATTATCAAATTTTCATCAATTTTTAGTATAAAAACAGTTTTTTCAAAATAATTAAGTCAAATCTCCACCCACGCGTTTAGTTTCTGTATTCAGTTGCAGATCTCGGTGATCCGCGTCGAACGGTACCTTAATCGCGCGTTTCCGGGATCTGGAAGCTGGTCAAATTGAAGAAAACTCGAGAACAATAGAACCGAGGTTACCTAAGGGGTAACACATCGACTGAAATTGGAACATATATATTTTCTGTTGTGACGTATTTTTAAGTGTAAGACTATTTGTTCCTGTAGTAATCGGTCCCTAGTTATTATATAAGAACGTTCCCTAGGGTTTAAAACGAGTTTTCAGAAAATTTATTTTTCATAATTTTTGTAAAAAAATTTATTCTTAGTTCCGGTCTTCCTGTAATTTTCTTCCTGGTTTTCGGCTTGTTTGTTCTCCGTTTGTCTCCGGTGAGGTCCCTGGTATATATTCCGACGTCCGGCGCTGTTGCTACGTCCTCCTGGAATAAAGGAAACACAAAATTATTATCAAATTTTCATCAATTTTTAGTATAAAAACAGTTTTTTCAAAATAATTAAGTCAAATCTCCACCCACGCGTTTAGTTTCTGTATTCAGTTGCAGATCTCGGTGATCCGCGTCGAACGGTACCTTAATCGCGCGTTTCCGGGATCTGGAAGCTGGTCAAATTGAAGAAAACTCGAGAACAATAGAACCGAGGTTACCTAAGGGGTAACACATCGACTGAAATTGGAACATATATATTTTCTGTTGTGACGTATTTTTAAGTGTAAGACTATTTGTTCCTGTAGTAATCGGTCCCTAGTTATTATATAAGAACGTTCCCTAGGGTTTAAAACGAGTTTTCAGAAAATTTATTTTTCATAATTTTTGTAAAAAAATTTATTCTTAGTTCCGGTCTTCCTGTAATTTTCTTCCTGGTTTTCGGCTTGTTTGTTCTCCGTTTGTCTCCGGTGAGGTCCCTGGTATATATTCCGACGTCCGGCGCTGTTGCTAGGTCCTCCTGGAACAAAGGAAACACAAAATTATTATCAAATTTTCATCAATTTTTAGTATAAAAACAGTTTTTTCAAAATAATTAAGTCAAATCTCCACCCACGCGTTTAGTTTCTGTATTCAGTTGCAGATCTCGGTGATCCGCGTCGAACGGTACCTTAATCGCGCGTTTCCGGGATCTGGAAGCTGGTCAAATTGAAGAAAACTCGAGAACAATAGAACCGAGGTTACCTAAGGGGTAACACATCGACTGAAATTGGAACATATATATTTTCTGTTGTGACGTATTTTTAAGTGTAAGACTATTTGTTCCTGTAGTAATCGGTCCCTAGTTATTATATAAGAACGTTCCCTAGGGTTTAAAACGAGTTTTCAGAAAATTTATTTTTCATAATTTTTGTAAAAAAATTTATTCTTAGTTCCGGTCTTCCTGTAATTTTCTTCCTGGTTTTCGGCTTGTTTGTTCTCCGTTTGTCTCCGGTGAGGTCCCTGGTATATATTCCGACGTCCGGCGCTGTTGCTACGTCCTCCTGGAACAAAGGAAACACAAAATTATTATCAAATTTTCATCAATTTTTAGTATAAAAACAGTTTTTTCAAAATAATTAAGTCAAATCTCCACCCACGCGTTTAGTTTCTGTATTCAGTTGCAGATCTCGGTGATCCGCGTCGAACGGTACCTTAATCGCGCGTTTCCGGGATCTGGAAGCTGGTCAAATTGAAGAAAACTCGAGAACAATAGAACCGAGGTTACCTAAGGGGTAACACATCAACTGAAATTGGAACATATATATTTTCTGTTGTGACGTATTTTTAAGTGTAAGACTATTTGTTCCTGTAGTAATCGGTCCCTAGTTATTATATAAGAACGTTCCCTAGGGTTTAAAACGAGTTTTCAGAAAATTTATTTTTCATAATTTTTGTAAAAAAATTTATTCTTAGTTCCGGTCTTCCTGTAATTTTCTTCCTGGTTTTCGGCTTGTTTGTTCTCCGTTTGTCTCCGGTGAGGTCCCTGGTATATATTCCGACGTCCGGCGCTGTTGCTAGGTCCTCCTGGAACAAAGGAAACACAAAATTATTATCAAATTTTCATCAATTTTTAGTATAAAAACAGTTTTTTCAAAATAATTAAGTCAAATCTCCACCCACGCGTTTAGTTTCTGTATTCAGTTGCAGATCTCGGTGATCCGCGTCGAACGGTACCTTAATCGCGCGTTTCCGGGATCTGGAAGCTGGTCAAATTGAAGAAAACTCGAGAACAATAGAACCGAGGTTACCTAAGGGGTAACACATCGACTGAAATTGGAACATATATATTTTCTGTTGTGACGTATTTTTAAGTGTAAGACTATTTGTTCCTGTAGTAATCGGTCCCTAGTTATTATATAAGAACGTTCCCTAGGGTTTAAAACGAGTTTTCAGAAAATTTATTTTTCATAATTTTTGTAAAAAAATTTATTCTTAGTTCCGGTCTTCCTGTAATTTTCTTCCTGGTTTTCGGCTTGTTTGTTCTCCGTTTGTCTCCGGTGAGGTCCCTGGTATATATTCCGACGTCCGGCGCTGTTGCTAGGTCCTCCTGGAACAAAGGAAACACAAAATTATTATCAAATTTTCATCAATTTTTAGTATAAAAACAGTTTTTTCAAAATAATTAAGTCAAATCTCCACCCACGCGTTTAGTTTCTGTATTCAGTTGCAGATCTCGGTGATCCGCGTCGAACGGTACCTTAATCGCGCGTTTCCGGGATCTGGAAGCTGGTCAAATTGAATAAAACTCGAGAACAATAGAACCGAGGTTACCTAAGGGGTAACACATCGACTGAAATTGGAACATATATATTTTCTGTTGTGACGTATTTTTAAGTGTAAGACTATTTGTTCCTGTAGTAATCGGTCCCTAGTTATTATATAAGAACGTTCCCTAGGGTTTAAAACGAGTTTTCAGAAAATTTATTTTTCATAATTTTTGTAAAAAAATTTATTCTTAGTTCCGGTCTTCCTGTAATTTTCTTCCTGGTTTTCGGCTTGTTTGTTCTCCGTTTGTCTCCGGTGAGGTCCCTGGTATATATTCCGACGTCCGGCGCTGTTGCTAGGTCCTCCTGGAACAAAGGAAACACAAAATTATTATCAAATTTTCATCAATTTTTAGTATAAAAACAGTTTTTTCAAAATAATTAAGTCAAATCTCCACCCACGCGTTTAGTTTCTGTATTCAGTTGCAGATCTCGGTGATCCGCGTCGAACGGTACCTTAATCGCGCGTTTCCGGGATCTGGAAGCTGGTCAAATTGAAGAAAACTCGAGAACAATAGAACCGAGGTTACCTAAGGGGTAACACATCGACTGAAATTGGAACATATATATTTTCTGTTGTGACGTATTTTTAAGTGTAAGACTATTTGTTCCTGTAGTAATCGGTCCCTAGTTATTATATAAGAACGTTCCCTAGGGTTTAAAACGAGTTTTCAGAAAATTTATTTTTCATAATTTTTGTAAAAAAATTTATTCTTAGTTCCGGTCTTCCTGTAATTTTCTTCCTGGTTTTCGGCTTGTTTGTTCTCCGTTTGTCTCCGGTGAGGTCCCTGGTATATATTCCGACGTCCGGCGCTGTTGCTAGGTCCTCCTGGAACAAAGGAAACACAAAATTATTATCAAATTTTCATCAATTTTTAGTATAAAAACAGTTTTTTCAAAATAATTAAGTCAAATCTCCACCCACGCGTTTAGTTTCTGTATTCAGTTGCAGATCTCGGTGATCCGCGTCGAACGGTACCTTAATCGCGCGTTTCCGGGATCTGGAAGCTGGTCAAATTGAAGAAAACTCGAGAACAATAGAACCGAGGTTACCTAAGGGGTAACACATCGACTGAAATTGGAACATATATATTTTCTGTTGTGACGTATTTTTAAGTGTAAGACTATTTGTTCCTGTAGTAATCGGTCCCTAGTTATTATATAAGAACGTTCCCTAGGGTTTAAAACGAGTTTTCAGAAAATTTATTTTTCATAATTTTTGTAAAAAAATTTATTCTTAGTTCCGGTCTTCCTGTAATTTTCTTCCTGGTTTTCGGCTTGTTTGTTCTCCGTTTGTCTCCGGTGAGGTCCCTGGTATATATTCCGACGTCCGGCGCTGTTGCTACGTCCTCCTGGAACAAAGGAAACACAAAATTATTATCAAATTTTCATCAATTTTTAGTATAAAAACAGTTTTTTCAAAATAATTAAGTCAAATCTCCACCCACGCGTTTAGTTTCTGTATTCAGTTGCAGATCTCGGTGATCCGCGTCGAACGGTACCTTAATCGCGCGTTTCCGGGATCTGGAAGCTGGTCAAATTGAAGAAAACTCGAGAACAATAGAACCGAGGTTACCTAAGGGGTAACACATCGACTGAAATTGGAACATATATATTTTCTGTTGTGACGTATTTTTAAGTGTAAGACTATTTGTTCCTGTAGTAATCGGTCCCTAGTTATTATATAAGAACGTTCCCTAGGGTTTAAAACGAGTTTTCAGAAAATTTATTTTTCATAATTTTTGTAAAAAAATTTATTCTTAGTTCCGGTCTTCCTGTAATTTTCTTCCTGGTTTTCGGCTTGTTTGTTCTCCGTTTGTCTCCGGTGAGGTCCCTGGTATATATTCCGACGTCCGGCGCTGTTGCTAGGTCCTCCTGGAACAAAGGAAACACAAAATTATTATCAAATTTTCATCAATTTTTAGTATAAAAACAGTTTTTTCAAAATAATTAAGTCAAATCTCCACCCACGCGTTTAGTTTCTGTATTCAGTTGCAGATCTCGGTGATCCGCGTCGAACGGTACCTTAATCGCGCGTTTCCGGGATCTGGAAGCTGGTCAAATTGAAGAAAACTCGAGAACAATAGAACCGAGGTTACCTAAGGGGTAACACATCGACTGAAATTGGAACATATATATTTTCTGTTGTGACGTATTTTTAAGTGTAAGACTATTTGTTCCTGTAGTAATCGGTCCCTAGTTATTATATAAGAACGTTCCCTAGGGTTTAAAACGAGTTTTCAGAAAATTTATTTTTCATAATTTTTGTAAAAAAATTTATTCTTAGTTCCGGTCTTCCTGTAATTTTCTTCCTGGTTTTCGGCTTGTTTGTTCTCCGTTTGTCTCCGGTGAGGTCCCTGGTATATATTCCGACGTCCGGCGCTGTTGCTACGTCCTCCTGGAACAAAGGAAACACAAAATTATTATCAAATTTTCATCAATTTTTAGTATAAAAACAGTTTTTTCAAAATAATTAAGTCAAATCTCCACCCACGCGTTTAGTTTCTGTATTCAGTTGCAGATCTCGGTGATCCGCGTCGAACGGTACCTTAATCGCGCGTTTCCGGGATCTGGAAGCTGGTCAAATTGAAGAAAACTCGAGAACAATAGAACCGAGGTTACCTAAGGGGTAACACATCGACTGAAATTGGAACATATATATTTTCTGTTGTGACGTATTTTTAAGTGTAAGACTATTTGTTCCTGTAGTAATCGGTCCCTAGTTATTATATAAGAACGTTCCCTAGGGTTTAAAACGAGTTTTCAGAAAATTTATTTTTCATAATTTTTGTATAAAAATTTATTCTTAGTTCCGGTCTTCCTGTAATTTTCTTCCTGGTTTTCGGCTTGTTTGTTCTCCGTTTGTCTCCGGTGAGGTCCCTGGTATATATTCCGACGTCCGGCGCTGTTGCTAGGTCCTCCTGGAACAAAGGAAACACAAAATTATTATCAAATTTTCATCAATTTTTAGTATAAAAACAGTTTTTTCAAAATAATTAAGTCAAATCTCCACCCACGCGTTTAGTTTCTGTATTCAGTTGCAGATCTCGGTGATCCGCGTCGAACGGTACCTTAATCGCGCGTTTCCGGGATCTGGAAGCTGGTCAAATTGAAGAAAACTCGAGAACAATAGAACCGAGGTTACCTAAGGGGTAACACATCGACTGAAATTGGAACATATATATTTTCTGTTGTGACGTATTTTTAAGTGTAAGACTATTTGTTCCTGTAGTAATCGGTCCCTAGTTATTATATAAGAACGTTCCCTAGGGTTTAAAACGAGTTTTCAGAAAATTTATTTTTCATAATTTTTGTAAAAAAATTTATTCTTAGTTCCGGTCTTCCTGTAATTTTCTTCCTGGTTTTCGGCTTGTTTGTTCTCCGTTTGTCTCCGGTGAGGTCCCTGGTATATATTCCGACGTCCGGCGCTGTTGCTACGTCCTCCTGGAACAAAGGAAACACAAAATTATTATCAAATTTTCATCAATTTTTAGTATAAAAACAGTTTTTTCAAAATAATTAAGTCAAATCTCCACCCACGCGTTTAGTTTCTGTATTCAGTTGCAGATCTCGGTGATCCGCGTCGAACGGTACCTTAATCGCGCGTTTCCGGGATCTGGAAGCTGGTCAAATTGAAGAAAACTCGAGAACAATAGAACCGAGGTTACCTAAGGGGTAACACATCGACTGAAATTGGAACATATATATTTTCTGTTGTGACGTATTTTTAAGTGTAAGACTATTTGTTCCTGTAGTAATCGGTCCCTAGTTATTATATAAGAACGTTCCCTAGGGTTTAAAACGAGTTTTCAGAAAATTTATTTTTCATAATTTTTGTAAAAAAATTTATTCTTAGTTCCGGTCTTCCTGTAATTTTCTTCCTGGTTTTCGGCTTGTTTGTTCTCCGTTTGTCTCCGGTGAGGTCCCTGGTATATATTCCGACGTCCGGCGCTGTTGCTAGGTCCTCCTGGAACAAAGGAAACACAAAATTATTATCAAATTTTCATCAATTTTTAGTATAAAAACAGTTTTTTCAAAATAATTAAGTCAAATCTCCACCCACGCGTTTAGTTTCTGTATTCAGTTGCAGATCTCGGTGATCCGCGTCGAACGGTACCTTAATCGCGCGTTTCCGGGATCTGGAAGCTGGTCAAATTGAAGAAAACTCGAGAACAATAGAACCGAGGTTACCTAAGGGGTAACACATCGACTGAAATTGGAACATATATATTTTCTGTTGTGACGTATTTTTAAGTGTAAGACTATTTGTTCCTGTAGTAATCGGTCCCTAGTTATTATATAAGAACGTTCCCTAGGGTTTAAAACGAGTTTTCAGAAAATTTATTTTTCATAATTTTTGTAAAAAAATTTATTCTTAGTTCCGGTCTTCCTGTAATTTTCTTCCTGGTTTTCGGCTTGTTTGTTCTCCGTTTGTCTCCGGTGAGGTCCCTGGTATATATTCCGACGTCCGGCGCTGTTGCTACGTCCTCCTGGAACAAAGGAAACACAAAATTATTATCAAATTTTCATCAATTTTTAGTATAAAAACAGTTTTTTCAAAATAATTAAGTCAAATCTCCACCCACGCGTTTAGTTTCTGTATTCAGTTGCAGATCTCGGTGATCCGCGTCGAACGGTACCTTAATCGCGCGTTTCCGGGATCTGGAAGCTGGTCAAATTGAAGAAAACTCGAGAACAATAGAACCGAGGTTACCTAAGGGGTAACACATCGACTGAAATTGGAACATATATATTTTCTGTTGTGACGTATTTTTAAGTGTAAGACTATTTGTTCCTGTAGTAATCGGTCCCTAGTTATTATATAAGAACGTTCCCTAGGGTTTAAAACGAGTTTTCAGAAAATTTATTTTTCATAATTTTTGTAAAAAAATTTATTCTTAGTTCCGGTCTTCCTGTAATTTTCTTCCTGGTTTTCGGCTTGTTTGTTCTCCGTTTGTCTCCGGTGAGGTCCCTGGTATATATTCCGACGTCCGGCGCTGTTGCTAGGTCCTCCTGGAACAAAGGAAACACAAAATTATTATCAAATTTTCATCAATTTTTAGTATAAAAACAGTTTTTTCAAAATAATTAAGTCAAATCTCCACCCACGCGTTTAGTTTCTGTATTCAGTTGCAGATCTCGGTGATCCGCGTCGAACGGTACCTTAATCGCGCGTTTCCGGGATCTGGAAGCTGGTCAAATTGAAGAAAACTCGAGAACAATAGAACCGAGGTTACCTAAGGGGTAACACATCGACTGAAATTGGAACATATATATTTTCTGTTGTGACGTATTTTTAAGTGTAAGACTATTTGTTCCTGTAGTAATCGGTCCCTAGTTATTATATAAGAACGTTCCCTAGGGTTTAAAACGAGTTTTCAGAAAATTTATTTTTCATAATTTTTGTAAAAAAAATTATTCTTAGTTCCGGTCTTCCTGTAATTTTCTTCCTGGTTTTCGGCTTGTTTGTTCTCCGTTTGTCTCCGGTGAGGTCCCTGGTATATATTCCGACGTCCGGCGCTGTTGCTAGGTCCTCCTGGAACAAAGGAAACACAAAATTATTATCAAATTTTCATCAATTTTTAGTATAAAAACAGTTTTTTCAAAATAATTAAGTCAAATCTCCACCCACGCGTTTAGTTTCTGTATTCAGTTGCAGATCTCGGTGATCCGCGTCGAACGGTACCTTAATCGCGCGTTTCCGGGATCTGGAAGCTGGTCAAATTGAAGAAAACTCGAGAACAATAGAACCGAGGTTACCTAAGGGGTAACACATCGACTGAAATTGGAACATATATATTTTCTGTTGTGACGTATTTTTAAGTGTAAGACTATTTGTTCCTGTAGTAATCGGTCCCTAGTTATTATATAAGAACGTTCCCTAGGGTTTAAAACGAGTTTTCAGAAAATTTATTTTTCATAATTTTTGTAAAAAAATTTATTCTTAGTTCCGGTCTTCCTGTAATTTTCTTCCTGGTTTTCGGCTTGTTTGTTCTCCGTTTGTCTCCGGTGAGGTCCCTGGTATATATTCCGACGTCCGGCGCTGTTGCTAGGTCCTCCTGGAACAAAGGAAACACAAAATTATTATCAAATTTTCATCAATTTTTAGTATAAAAACAGTTTTTTCAAAATAATTAAGTCAAATCTCCACCCACGCGTTTAGTTTCTGTATTCAGTTGCAGATCTCGGTGATCCGCGTCGAACGGTACCTTAATCGCGCGTTTCCGGGATCTGGAAGCTGGTCAAATTGAAGAAAACTCGAGAACAATAGAACCGAGGTTACCTAAGGGGTAACACATCGACTGAAATTGGAACATATATATTTTCTGTTGTGACGTATTTTTAAGTGTAAGACTATTTGTTCCTGTAGTAATCGGTCCCTAGTTATTATATAAGAACGTTCCCTAGGGTTTAAAACGAGTTTTCAGAAAATTTATTTTTCATAATTTTTGTAAAAAAATTTATTCTTAGTTCCGGTCTTCCTGTAATTTTCTTCCTGGTTTTCGGCTTGTTTGTTCTCCGTTTGTCTCCGGTGAGGTCCCTGGTATATATTCCGACGTCCGGCGCTGTTGCTACGTCCTCCTGGAACAAAGGAAACACAAAATTATTATCAAATTTTCATCAATTTTTAGTATAAAAACAGTTTTTTCAAAATAATTAAGTCAAATCTCCACCCACGCGTTTAGTTTCTGTATTCAGTTGCAGATCTCGGTGATCCGCGTCGAACGGTACCTTAATCGCGCGTTTCCGGGATCTGGAAGCTGGTCAAATTGAAGAAAACTCGAGAACAATAGAACCGAGGTTACCTAAGGGGTAACACATCGACTGAAATTGGAACATATATATTTTCTGTTGTGACGTATTTTTAAGTGTAAGACTATTTGTTCCTGTAGTAATCGGTCCCTAGTTATTATATAAGAACGTTCCCTAGGGTTTAAAACGAGTTTTCAGAAAATTTATTTTTCATAATTTTTGTAAAAAAATTTATTCTTAGTTCCGGTCTTCCTGTAATTTTCTTCCTGGTTTTCGGCTTGTTTGTTCTCCGTTTGTCTCCGGTGAGGTCCCTGGTATATATTCCGACGTCCGGCGCTGTTGCTAGGTCCTCCTGGAACAAAGGAAACACAAAATTATTATCAAATTTTCATCAATTTTTAGTATAAAAACAGTTTTTTCAAAATAATTAAGTCAAATCTCCACCCACGCGTTTAGTTTCTGTATTCAGTTGCAGATCTCGGTGATCCGCGTCGAACGGTACCTTAATCGCGCGTTTCCGGGATCTGGAAGCTGGTCAAATTGAAGAAAACTCGAGAACAATAGAACCGAGGTTACCTAAGGGGTAACACATCGACTGAAATTGGAACATATATATTTTCTGTTGTGACGTATTTTTAAGTGTAAGACTATTTGTTCCTGTAGTAATCGGTCCCTAGTTATTATATAAGAACGTTCCCTAGGGTTTAAAACGAGTTTTCAGAAAATTTATTTTTCATAATTTTTGTAAAAAAATTTATTCTTAGTTCCGGTCTTCCTGTAATTTTCTTCCTGGTTTTCGGCTTGTTTGTTCTCCGTTTGTCTCCGGTGAGGTCCCTGGTATATATTCCGACGTCCGGCGCTGTTGCTACGTCCTCCTGGAACAAAGGAAACACAAAATTATTATCAAATTTTCATCAATTTTTAGTATAAAAACAGTTTTTTCAAAATAATTAAGTCAAATCTCCACCCACGCGTTTAGTTTCTGTATTCAGTTGCAGATCTCGGTGATCCGCGTCGAACGGTACCTTAATCGCGCGTTTCCGGGATCTGGAAGCTGGTCAAATTGAAGAAAACTCGAGAACAATAGAACCGAGGTTACCTAAGGGGTAACACATCGACTGAAATTGGAACATATATATTTTCTGTTGTGACGTATTTTTAAGTGTAAGACTATTTGTTCCTGTAGTAATCGGTCCCTAGTTATTATATAAGAACGTTCCCTAGGGTTTAAAACGAGTTTTCAGAAAATTTATTTTTCATAATTTTTGTAAAAAAATTTATTCTTAGTTCCGGTCTTCCTGTAATTTTCTTCCTGGTTTTCGGCTTGTTTGTTCTCCGTTTGTCTCCGGTGAGGTCCCTGGTATATATTCCGACGTCCGGCGCTGTTGCTAGGTCCTCCTGGAACAAAGGAAACACAAAATTATTATCAAATTTTCATCAATTTTTAGTATAAAAACAGTTTTTTCAAAATAATTAAGTCAAATCTCCACCCACGCGTTTAGTTTCTGTATTCAGTTGCAGATCTCGGTGATCCGCGTCGAACGGTACCTTAATCGCGCGTTTCCGGGATCTGGAAGCTGGTCAAATTGAAGAAAACTCGAGAACAATAGAACCGAGGTTACCTAAGGGGTAACACATCGACTGAAATTGGAACATATATATTTTCTGTTGTGACGTATTTTTAAGTGTAAGACTATTTGTTCCTGTAGTAATCGGTCCCTAGTTATTATATAAGAACGTTCCCTAGGGTTTAAAACGAGTTTTCAGAAAATTTATTTTTCATAATTTTTGTAAAAAAATTTATTCTTAGTTCCGGTCTTCCTGTAATTTTCTTCCTGGTTTTCGGCTTGTTTGTTCTCCGTTTGTCTCCGGTGAGGTCCCTGGTATATATTCCGACGTCCGGCGCTGTTGCTACGTCCTCCTGGAACAAAGGAAACACAAAATTATTATCAAATTTTCATCAATTTTTAGTATAAAAACAGTTTTTTCAAAATAATTAAGTCAAATCTCCACCCACGCGTTTAGTTTCTGTATTCAGTTGCAGATCTCGGTGATCCGCGTCGAACGGTACCTTAATCGCGCGTTTCCGGGATCTGGAAGCTGGTCAAATTGAAGAAAACTCGAGAACAATAGAACCGAGGTTACCTAAGGGGTAACACATCGACTGAAATTGGAACATATATATTTTCTGTTGTGACGTATTTTTAAGTGTAAGACTATTTGTTCCTGTAGTAATCGGTCCCTAGTTATTATATAAGAACGTTCCCTAGGGTTTAAAACGAGTTTTCAGAAAATTTATTTTTCATAATTTTTGTAAAAAAATTTATTCTTAGTTCCGGTCTTCCTGTAATTTTCTTCCTGGTTTTCGGCTTGTTTGTTCTCCGTTTGTCTCCGGTGAGGTCCCTGGTATATATTCCGACGTCCGGCGCTGTTGCTAGGTCCTCCTGGAACAAAGGAAACACAAAATTATTATCAAATTTTCATCAATTTTTAGTATAAAAACAGTTTTTTCAAAATAATTAAGTCAAATCTCCACCCACGCGTTTAGTTTCTGTATTCAGTTGCAGATCTCGGTGATCCGCGTCGAACGGTACCTTAATCGCGCGTTTCCGGGATCTGGAAGCTGGTCAAATTGAAGAAAACTCGAGAACAATAGAACCGAGGTTACCTAAGGGGTAACACATCGACTGAAATTGGAACATATATATTTTCTGTTGTGACGTATTTTTAAGTGTAAGACTATTTGTTCCTGTAGTAATCGGTCCCTAGTTATTATATAAGAACGTTCCCTAGGGTTTAAAACGAGTTTTCAGAAAATTTATTTTTCATAATTTTTGTAAAAAAATTTATTCTTAGTTCCGGTCTTCCTGTAATTTTCTTCCTGGTTTTCGGCTTGTTTGTTCTCCGTTTGTCTCCGGTGAGGTCCCTGGTATATATTCCGACGTCCGGCGCTGTTGCTACGTCCTCCTGGAACAAAGGAAACACAAAATTATTATCAAATTTTCATCAATTTTTAGTATAAAAACAGTTTTTTCAAAATAATTAAGTCAAATCTCCACCCACGCGTTTAGTTTCTGTATTCAGTTGCAGATCTCGGTGATCCGCGTCGAACGGTACCTTAATCGCGCGTTTCCGGGATCTGGAAGCTGGTCAAATTGAAGAAAACTCGAGAACAATAGAACCGAGGTTACCTAAGGGGTAACACATCGACTGAAATTGGAACATATATATTTTCTGTTGTGACGTATTGTTAAGTGTAAGACTATTTGTTCCTGTAGTAATCGGTCCCTAGTTATTATATAAGAACGTTCCCTAGGGTTTAAAACGAGTTTTCAGAAAATTTATTTTTCATAATTTTTGTAAAAAAATTTATTCTTAGTTCCGGTCTTCCTGTAATTTTCTTCCTGGTTTTCGGCTTGTTTGTTCTCCGTTTGTCTCCGGTGAGGTCCCTGGTATATATTCCGACGTCCGGCGCTGTTGCTAGGTCCTCCTGGAACAAAGGAAACACAAAATTATTATCAAATTTTCATCAATTTTTAGTATAAAAACAGTTTTTTCAAAATAATTAAGTCAAATCTCCACCCACGCGTTTAGTTTCTGTATTCAGTTGCAGATCTCGGTGATCCGCGTCGAACGGTACCTTAATCGCGCGTTTCCGGGATCTGGAAGCTGGTCAAATTGAAGAAAACTCGAGAACAATAGAACCGAGGTTACCTAAGGGGTAACACATCGACTGAAATTGGAACATATATATTTTCTGTTGTGACGTATTTTTAAGTGTAAGACTATTTGTTCCTGTAGTAATCGGTCCCTAGTTATTATATAAGAACGTTCCCTAGGGTTTAAAACGAGTTTTCAGAAAATTTATTTTTCATAATTTTTGTAAAAAAATTTATTCTTAGTTCCGGTCTTCCTGTAATTTTCTTCCTGGTTTTCGGCTTGTTTGTTCTCCGTTTGTCTCCGGTGAGGTCCCTGGTATATATTCCGACGTCCGGCGCTGTTGCTACGTCCTCCTGGAACAAAGGAAACACAAAATTATTATCAAATTTTCATCAATTTTTAGTATAAAAACAGTTTTTTCAAAATAATTAAGTCAAATCTCCACCCACGCGTTTAGTTTCTGTATTCAGTTGCAGATCTCGGTGATCCGCGTCGAACGGTACCTTAATCGCGCGTTTCCGGGATCTGGAAGCTGGTCAAATTGAAGAAAACTCGAGAACAATAGAACCGAGGTTACCTAAGGGGTAACACATCGACTGAAATTGGAACATATATATTTTCTGTTGTGACGTATTTTTAAGTGTAAGACTATTTGTTCCTGTAGTAATCGGTCCCTAGTTATTATATAAGAACGTTCCCTAGGGTTTAAAACGAGTTTTCAGAAAATTTATTTTTCATAATTTTTGTAAAAAAATTTATTCTTAGTTCCGGTCTTCCTGTAATTTTCTTCCTGGTTTTCGGCTTGTTTGTTCTCCGTTTGTCTCCGGTGAGGTCCCTGGTATATATTCCGACGTCCGGCGCTGTTGCTAGGTCCTCCTGGAACAAAGGAAACACAAAATTATTATCAAATTTTCATCAATTTTTAGTATAAAAACAGTTTTTTCAAAATAATTAAGTCAAATCTCCACCCACGCGTTTAGTTTCTGTATTCAGTTGCAGATCTCGGTGATCCGCGTCGAACGGTACCTTAATCGCGCGTTTCCGGGATCTGGAAGCTGGTCAAATTGAAGAAAACTCGAGAACAATAGAACCGAGGTTACCTAAGGGGTAACACATCGACTGAAATTGGAACATATATATTTTCTGTTGTGACGTATTTTTAAGTGTAAGACTATTTGTTCCTGTAGTAATCGGTCCCTAGTTATTATATAAGAACGTTCCCTAGGGTTTAAAACGAGTTTTCAGAAAATTTATTTTTCATAATTTTTGTAAAAAAATTTATTCTTAGTTCCGGTCTTCCTGTAATTTTCTTCCTGGTTTTCGGCTTGTTTGTTCTCCGTTTGTCTCCGGTGAGGTCCCTGGTATATATTCCGACGTCCGGCGCTGTTGCTACGTCCTCCTGGAACAAAGGAAACACAAAATTATTATCAAATTTTCATCAATTTTTAGTATAAAAACAGTTTTTTCAAAATAATTAAGTCAAATCTCCACCCACGCGTTTAGTTTCTGTATTCAGTTGCAGATCTCGGTGATCCGCGTCGAACGGTACCTTAATCGCGCGTTTCCGGGATCTGGAAGCTGGTCAAATTGAAGAAAACTCGAGAACAATAGAACCGAGGTTACCTAAGGGGTAACACATCGACTGAAATTGGAACATATATATTTTCTGTTGTGACGTATTTTTAAGTGTAAGACTATTTGTTCCTGTAGTAATCGGTCCCTAGTTATTATATAAGAACGTTCCCTAGGGTTTAAAACGAGTTTTCAGAAAATTTATTTTTCATAATTTTTGTAAAAAAATTTATTCTTAGTTCCGGTCTTCCTGTAATTTTCTTCCTGGTTTTCGGCTTGTTTGTTCTCCGTTTGTCTCCGGTGAGGTCCCTGGTATATATTCCGACGTCCGGCGCTGTTGCTAGGTCCTCCTGGAACAAAGGAAACACAAAATTATTATCAAATTTTCATCAATTTTTAGTATAAAAACAGTTTTTTCAAAATAATTAAGTCAAATCTCCACCCACGCGTTTAGTTTCTGTATTCAGTTGCAGATCTCGGTGATCCGCGTCGAACGGTACCTTAATCGCGCGTTTCCGGGATCTGGAAGCTGGTCAAATTGAAGAAAACTCGAGAACAATAGAACCGAGGTTACCTAAGGGGTAACACATCGACTGAAATTGGAACATATATATTTTCTGTTGTGACGTATTTTTAAGTGTAAGACTATTTGTTCCTGTAGTAATCGGTCCCTAGTTATTATATAAGAACGTTCCCTAGGGTTTAAAACGAGTTTTCAGAAAATTTATTTTTCATAATTTTTGTAAAAAAATTTATTCTTAGTTCCGGTCTTCCTGTAATTTTCTTCCTGGTTTTCGGCTTGTTTGTTCTCCGTTTGTCTCCGGTGAGGTCCCTGGTATATATTCCGACGTCCGGCGCTGTTGCTACGTCCTCCTGGAACAAAGGAAACACAAAATTATTATCAAATTTTCATCAATTTTTAGTATAAAAACAGTTTTTTCAAAATAATTAAGTCAAATCTCCACCCACGCGTTTAGTTTCTGTATTCAGTTGCAGATCTCGGTGATCCGCGTCGAACGGTACCTTAATCGCGCGTTTCCGGGATCTGGAAGCTGGTCAAATTGAAGAAAACTCGAGAACAATAGAACCGAGGTTACCTAAGGGGTAACACATCGACTGAAATTGGAACATATATATTTTCTGTTGTGACGTATTTTTAAGTGTAAGACTATTTGTTCCTGTAGTAATCGGTCCCTAGTTATTATATAAGAACGTTCCCTAGGGTTTAAAACGAGTTTTCAGAAAATTTATTTTTCATAATTTTTGTAAAAAAATTTATTCTTAGTTCCGGTCTTCCTGTAATTTTCTTCCTGGTTTTCGGCTTGTTTGTTCTCCGTTTGTCTCCGGTGAGGTCCCTGGTATATATTCCGACGTCCGGCGCTGTTGCTAGGTCCTCCTGGAACAAAGGAAACACAAAATTATTATCAAATTTTCATCAATTTTTAGTATAAAAACAGTTTTTTCAAAATAATTAAGTCAAATCTCCACCCACGCGTTTAGTTTCTGTATTCAGTTGCAGATCTCGGTGATCCGCGTCGAACGGTACCTTAATCGCGCGTTTCCGGGATCTGGAAGCTGGTCAAATTGAAGAAAACTCGAGAACAATAGAACCGAGGTTACCTAAGGGGTAACACATCGACTGAAATTGGAACATATATATTTTCTGTTGTGACGTATTTTTAAGTGTAAGACTATTTGTTCCTGTAGTAATCGGTCCCTAGTTATTATATAAGAACGTTCCCTAGGGTTTAAAACGAGTTTTCAGAAAATTTATTTTTCATAATTTTTGTAAAAAAATTTATTCTTAGTTCCGGTCTTCCTGTAATTTTCTTCCTGGTTTTCGGCTTGTTTGTTCTCCGTTTGTCTCCGGTGAGGTCCCTGGTATATATTCCGACGTCCGGCGCTGTTGCTACGTCCTCCTGGAACAAAGGAAACACAAAATTATTATCAAATTTTCATCAATTTTTAGTATAAAAACAGTTTTTTCAAAATAATTAAGTCAAATCTCCACCCACGCGTTTAGTTTCTGTATTCAGTTGCAGATCTCGCCGTCCGCGGCGGACGAAAAATTTTGAGAGTAGTCTCAGTGACGACCTTTTTTTTTTTTTTTTTTTTTTTTTTTTCACTTCTCTCCGTATTGTCGGATAGTACTCTTGTACCTGTTCTCTTGACGAACTACGGCAGAGTCTCCCGACACATAAGATACGGGAAGAAAAGCCTATTGCAGGAAACCGCACACAAATTGAACTATTACCCTAAACTCCAAAAAATTACTACAAACTATATTATTTATAACTTATACAAACTTTAATTTCACGGTGTCTATATACTATTTACAAATTTACTATTGACTAATTATATACGAGTGATTTACTATTATTACTGTAAATCTCTGTAATTGACAAAGGTGCCATGATGCGCAGAACTCCCCCACCAAAACCTACGAGCTTTTCCAGCTCTCCATCAACTACTAAATCCCCTGCCAAAATCAACGTCAGGAAAAGTGCTGGTGAGTGGGAGAAAAAGACCGAGCAAGGCGGGCAGATTCAAAACCCACATAAGCAGCCTGCAACTTCCCTCACACAAAAGAAGACACAGTCGATAAAGCCGCAATCAACCACGAGACCCACAAAAAAGACAGAACATACACAGAAAAACGACGAAAAAGAAATTGACACAGACTGTGTATTTGACAAGGCAAAAGAAGCAAGAAAGTGGGTCAAAATTGCGAAGACGTATGTTGGTGAATCAAGGAATTTAAAGACGGAATTGAAAGAAGGTATAAACAAGGCCTTAGATCAATTATATGAAATAGCAAAGACGGGGGGTGAAGAGTGGTCGAAGGAAGGAAAAGGGCAAGAGCAGGAACAGGAAAAGCCAGCAAATCTTCAAAACGAAAGGAACTTCGAGGAGATGCTGAAGAAGCATGGTGCGCTCCTTAACAAACACGCAGAGGAAATGAGGGCACTACGTAGCACAATAGAAAAGCAAATGGAAAGAAAGGATGAAAACGAGAGAGTGCTGGAAGAGCTTGAAGGAATAAAAATAGCCACAATAGATATGAGTGGGAGAATAGCCGATCTACAGCAAATACCAACTCAGGGAGGTACATTGCCTCGCCCCCAAACGACCCAGGGAAACACCACCGGACCTAGCTACGCCGCTATTGTTACATCTGGCACAATAGACGACGACGGGCAGGAACTGCCAAAAAGAGTTAGGAAGGCCCTGGATGCTAAGACGAACGGATTACAAATCCAAAATATAAAAAAGATAAGAGATCACAGGGTGGTAGTAAAATGCCAAAGCAAGAAGGACCTAGAGCGGGCAATGGAACACCTTAGAAGCGACAAGGATCTGGAGGTTGAGGCGGCAAAAAACAAAGACCCCCTTGTCATACTGAAAAATGTGTTGACCTCCAACACCGACGAGGATATAGGTATGGCAATCCAAAACCAGAATGCACATCTGGTAGGGGATCTGTCGGTAGAAGAAAGGACTGCCACAGTCAAGTTCAGGAGAAGGGCCAGGAATCCACATGAGTGTCATGTGATCCTCCAGGTCTCCCCTAGACTGTGGCAGCGCCTCACTGACGCCGGCAGAGTCTTCATCGACATCCAAAGGATTAAGGTCGAAGACCAGACCCCTCTAGTACAGTGTTCGAAGTGCCTGGCCTACGGCCACGGTAGAAAGCTGTGCTTAGAGAGTACAGAATACTGCCATCATTGCGGAGGTCAACATGTAAAACAGGAATGTCCAGACAAGGCAGCGGGCAAGCAGCAGTCCTGTATAAATTGTCAGAGGGCCAAGATTGCAGACGGTGGACACGCTGTATATAGCGAAAACTGCCCCGTCCGAAAAAAGTTTGACGCTCTGGCCCGACAAACTACGGCGTACTGCTGAAGCTGACCTACAAGGGGACTCCCATAAAACTCACAAAGTGGAACGTACAAAAATAAAGGAGTTCTGCAGGGAGAGCAGAAGAACTGGTTTTAATGAGAAGGAATGGAATAACACGGATAAAGACAGTAGGAAACACATACACAAAAAGGTCAACGGGAAAACACCTACACCGGATGAGCAAAACCAAAAAGTCAGAAGGATTTTCCAACCCAGAGGACGTATAAATAAGGAAAACCACAGTTGCCGGCATAATACATATATGTATAAGGTTCATGATGACCATGGAAATAGATACATACATCATCATCCAATGCCGACACCAGAGAGTTTAAACCTAAAGAGAACCCGGATAAGAAAACCACTACATTGCAACAACATTCATCATGGAAGATGGTGAGCTGCAACGAAACGACCCTGACAACTCATCACATGAAAACCAGTCCTACAAACTGAAATATCGTATCCGCCTAATAAATGAATAAAATATAACAAGCCACATACAAATAACACATGAAGAACTAAAAATATTGAAATTAACTAAAGCAACATTAAACTAAGGAAATAGCAACACTAAACAAATTAAATAAACAATAAATATCACAGTATAAGAAATAAAACAAAGAAAATGAAACAGCCAGTTCAAACCATCAAAGATAGAAAAATACCAAAATAAAGAAAAAGACTGAAAATTAGATTCATAATCTCTGATTAAGTTAGAGGGCACCAGATCTACACAAAAAAAAAAAAAAAAAAAAAAAAAAAAAACCTAACCTAACCTAACCTAACCTAACCTGAACCGGACCTAACCTACCCTCAATCGGACCTAACCTAACCTCAACCTGACCTATATGAATATATATGAAGTATTTAACAGGATTCTTCAAAAATTTAAGGAGTCGCAAAGGAGTTCTGCGTTAAGAATCGGATAGCGGGTAATAATGAAGAAATACGGAAGGATCTGGAAAAGGATACGAAGGATCACATACACACAATGATTAACCAGGAAAACTTCCACACCGAGTGAGCATATTGGGCAACCAGAAGGGCATTCTAATCCGGAGGAAGGAAACAACAAGGGAAACCTTGTCTGTCGAAACAACAACAGGCATATGTATAAGGAGCATCATGAGTATGTAAACATATACAGGGTGTCCAGTGGCAGATTTCAAACTTTGAACAAACATAGTTTTTGAACGCAACACGCTAGAGGGGCGCGGGGTACGTCTTTAGAAGCGCAAACGCTGCGGATTTTTTAGTAGCCAAGTTTCATCCATATAAAATTCAAATCATACAAGATTTACACGATTCTGACTTTGAATTAAGAAAAACTTATGCAGAGGTAATGTTGTTGAGATTTCCTACTGCTACTCGGATGGGCTACATATTCTTCAGTGACGAAGCCCACTTTCATATCGGAGGAAGCAGCATATCGGAGGAAGCAGAATTTCCGTTACTGGGATGTCCGCAACCCAAGACAAATGCATCAAGAGCCTTTACGTAAACCTAAAGTAACAGTTTGGTGTGCCATATCTGCATCTGCAATCATAGGGCCTTATTTCTTTGAAAATGGACGTGGCCAAACTGTAACTGTTAATTCGGAGAGATATGCCCAGATGTTAAATGACTTTTTCAGACTAGAACTTCAGAATACTCCATCCTTCAACCGAAACACATGATTTCAGCAGGACGGGGCCACAGCTCATACTGCTAATGTGTCCATGAAAGCAGTGCAGCTGTTATTCCCTGACATATCCCGAAACGGTACCATACCGTGGCCACCTAGGTCACCCGATTTAAGCCCATGTGATTTCTTCTTATGGGGATACTTAAAATCCATGGTTTACAAGACAAATCCGAGCACTGTGACACAACTTAAAGAAAATATTCGAGCCGAAGTCAGCAGAATTCCCCAGTCGCTCTGTAAACGCGTTTTCGAAAACATGCGTGCTAGACTCGAAGAGTGTGTCAGACTTGAGGGCCGCCATTTAGAGAACGTAGTTTAAAAAAAAAATGAAATCCGCGTTAATTGTTATTAAATTAAAATTAACCTACTTTGTATTAGAGCTGTAGTTTTTTTTTTTTTTTTTACAATTTTCCAAACATTGAAATCTGCCACTGGACACCCTTTACATAAATAAATCACCATCCGATGCCGATGACCGAGCGTTTATACCTTGGGAGAATCCGGCAAAGAAGCAGAAACATAAGATTGCAACAATACCATCTTGTAGATGTCGAGCTGTAACAAACCCAAATCTGATTGCTCATAAAACCAAATATGATCCCGATAAACCACATAATCATATCTGCACTACAAGGAGGCTGTGCGTTGAGGAAGAAGAAACGTGCCACCACTGTGGAGGCCCGCACGTACGACAAGAGTGCTTGGATAGGTACAAAAGAGCTAACGACGAGTCCTTAGTGACGATTGTCGGGTACGAAAAAAAAAAAAAAAAAAATTATGCCTTAGCAAGGCAAACTACAACGTATTGCTGAACCTGTCTGGGTCTCAATGGATAAACTCGGTTCAAATGGCATTCAAATTACATCATCAGGGGTGGAACAAAAGAGGGGTGGACAGGATAGAAAAATAAGAACCAAACAAAATAAAAAAAAAAAGTAACAGCTCGAAAACAAGATAAATACGGTAAACAACATGTACAGTACAAAATTATTTAAAAAAAAAAAAAAAAAAAAAAACATGGAGAAATTGGACCTACAGCAAACTAGCGGACTAACAAGTACAGGGAGGTCTCAGCCGAAGAAATGTCGGCTCATGAACCGACTCATAATTATATGAAACCGGATTCATAATTTATATCGCATCGCTCTTCGACTGAGATTCAGATTCACTAAAACCTGGATAAAAATACCGGATCCGCAAAAAACGCATCATGTACGATGTAAGATTGCAAGCAAAATAATCTAATTTTATTTCTACATTTGCCAAGAAACAGAAACCTCTCCAAAACATTGCTGACTAGTACTGAAGAACATCGCAGCATATCAAAAACGTTACGACTAGATAGATATAAAACAGAATAAAAATAAACAACTAACATCAAATAAAATAAATAAAAATGAGATATAAAAGAGAACCAATGCTTCATCATCTCTGATAACGTTAAAGGATCGTTTCTAACCGTCAGAGAAAATGCCTCCCTTTATATGGCCAGAAAGGGACTATCTCAATTGGTAGTCAACAGGGAAACAGAGAAACCTGTGTCGTATACAGAGAGACCTCACTCCGCTGAACACATCACACGGCAATTCGCCGTTCTGGAGGATGAACAAACAGTAGTAGAAAAAAAAATCCAGTGAGATAACATGTCTATATACAGACGGCAGTAAGATGGATGGAAAGGTTGGCGCCGCAGTCTCGATATGGACTGTCTATCAAGCTGAATTACTAGCCATATGCAGAGCATCGGAACTGGCGACTCGCATGGAAACAGAGCGAGTTGCAATTATCAGCGATTGAAGGTCACCTCTTGAGACCGTAACAAACTTCAGTAACTTTCATCCACTGGCCATCGAAGCTAGAGCTTTTCTAGATTAATCCCACAAGAACAATATCCACATAGAACTATATTGGTTAAAAGCTCACGCAGGACTACGTGGAAAGGAAAGGGCAGACCAACTTGCCAAGGGTGCAGCTCTGCGGATAAAAGCAAGACCAAATTACAAAAAGTGCCCCATCTCATTTATTAAACAGACCATTCGATCAACATCAATCAGCGAATGGAACAAGTGATTTCAGGTAGGAACTGTCGCAAGAACTACCAAAGTCTTTTTGCCGGATGCAGCTACAGCTCACAGGACAATAACATCCCTACAGAAAGACAGTTTAACCACCTATATGCTGACAGGACACGGCAGATTCTGTGCATACATTTAAGAAGAAAGAAAAAATGAATAATCGAGAACAATTAAAGTTAATTAGACGAATATAGATAGATTACTTTATAATTAGACTAAGAAAATGTAAATAAAGTAAATGCTTTTACGATAAATATAATGTTGCACGATCTCTGATTATGTTAAAGGAAAGTAAGATTCCAAAAAAAAAAAAAAAAAAACATGAGACACGGGACACGAGACACAAGAGCAGCCCGACACATAGTGTTCGATTGCCCTGTGTACAAAAGGAAAAGATACGAGGATAGCCAGGAGATGGGTATTAAAATAATTGAAAAAAAAAACGCTAGGGAAATCATATCAAACAAGGAAATAAGAAAAACATTTATAACATATGCAAAAAAAAGTGATAGAAAAAGTAAATAGGAAGAATAAATAAAGTACTAAGTACAAATACACATATGGATAATAATCATTGATTAATAAAGTAAAATAGATTTAACAAATGCAAGAGTCAAAGAAAACAAGGTTGAAAACATATCTGATTACATTAGAGGAAATCTGTAAAAAAAAACCATAACCTAACCTACCCTTCCTGGACTGCACCTCAAAGGAAGAAGCTATAACATTAGCCCAAGAATAAAGAATAAACCTCCAGGACTAATTGTTGAAAACGTGAGAAATAGGGATCCCTTGATCATAATAAAAGACGTACAAATAGATATGAGTGATGAAGAAATCATTGAAGCAAACAGAGTACAGAATAAAGAGTTGTTCACAGAGATACAGGACGAAGAAAACAGAATAACAATAAAATACAAGAGGAAAGCTAGAGACAAGCAAAATGGCGTCGCCCAGGTGTCCCCAGTAATATGGGATAGGCTGACCTCAGCCGGCATAATCCATTTGGATTTGCAGAGGGTAGCGGTGTTCGATCAGACACCGCTTATCCAATGTACAAAGTGCGTGGGATTCGGGCACGGGAGGAAGTTCTGCCAAAAATCAGAAGACACTTGCAGTCATTGTGGCGGGGATCACCACAAGCACAAGTGTCCCTCTTGGCAGGCAAATGAACCACTGTCCTGTTGCAACTGCCTCAGTGCCCGAGTAGGTCAAGCTAGCCACGACGCCTTCGACCGTGCGTGACCCATACGGCAAAAGTGGGACTTAATTCCTAGATCCAAAGTTGGATATTTTTAATCAAATGATTATATAAGGAAAATTAAGTAAAATAAAATAAAAGTATATAAAAAAAATATGTTATAATAAGTATACAGATGATAGTTATAATTGAAAATAAAAGACGTGATTTGTTAAATTATTGTGGTTTAAAAGTATGTGAGTATAATTTAAGTAGAATATTGAGTCAGTCTCTTATTAGAATATTAATAAATTTATAATATATAGAATGTTAATAAAATGTTCCACATCTTTGAAATAAATTATGTTATTTGTTGTTAAGAAGAAAAAATTATGGTAGAAGAAAATAATTAATAATTTGTTGAAATTAAAAATGCTGCGTTCAATAATGAGTCGCATAAATTACGAATAATATTGTATAATTAAAGTTGATAATGAAAATAGCCTCTAATTAACATATATATCAAAAAAGGAATATTCGCATCGTTGAAAAACTAAATCGTTGTCCAATATACATGTTGATAATGAAAACTTGAAGTAAGGGATACGAGTCCCATATTTACAAGCTCAAATATAGAGAAAAAAAAATATCTATAAAAAAAATCTGATCATCTCAGATGTTCTTTGAATTATAAAAAAAAAAAAGAAGAAAAACCTAGCTTAACTGAAACCTAACCTAACCAGCATCGGCATACAGGGCACAGTGTAACTTGGGAGACGTGCACCCCTGTGCCCTTAGGCCGAGCTGCATACAACGGAAAAACTGTCCACCCCTGTCAGTATTGGACGGGCAAACCGGCCCAGTGTGGCTCACGCCCATGCATCTAAAGCACCGCAAAGGTTTTCCTTCTTTGGACGCGACTGCGGCGAAACTAAAAAAAAAAAAAAAAAAACAAAAAGAAAAAAAAAAAAAAAAAAAAAAATTATAAATTTAGTAATACAGCTTTGCTTCTATTTATGATAGCGTAATGTTCAATAGGCCAAAGCCTTCCTCAATTATTACTCTATCAAATGGAAAAAAAAAAATTACGTGTTCAAACAACGTCACTCTTCCGCTTTATGATAATATATACATTTATATAGTATGGTCATGAAGCGTTATAAATGAGCAGTCTGCAAACACCTGGAAATTGTTCAACATGTACACAATATACAAAATACAAGCTTAAAAAGGCGGTTATCATGAATCCTAAGTCAACGTACAGAATACATCAGAAGTGAGAACCCCAGGTGATTAGTTACATCAATTACCCTGGCTTTCATTTAGATAGTGGTAACTTCCGAAAACTCTGTAGTTATTTCTGTTGCTCAGACTCATAGCCAAACATTGATTGCAACACATTGATGAAGTGTTGCTGGCTCACACCAACACTACTCGGTACTCAGTAGAAATGATAACTCAGGCGTAGCGTGTGAAGGCAGTATCAATGCACTGAGTTTAAATTCCTTGAGCTTAAGCTTTCGGAGAAGGAAAACATCGTGATGAAACTATAGCATGGTGGTAAGGCTTTTTCGTTAAACTTATAAAAGAAAATAAATAAAACAATCGGGTGTATTGAACACTATATTTAATACAGAATGACTATTGCTTCAGAATTTGTAGAAAAACAACAGCGCCAATGGCAGTAACACCGCACGTACAAAGCTGCTTGGTGTCCTCGCCTTCGCCCCCGCCCCCGCCACCACCTCCGCCTCCGCCTCTGCCACCGCATCAGCCGGTGACACTCGCGCCGCTATCTCAGGCGCGACATGCGATGACGTGAGGGGTGCGGGTGGCGCGAGGGGCGCGGGGGCGGTGCGCGCGGCCGGCGCCGGCTCCTCGCCGCCGTACTCGGCCGCGTTGTCGCCATACTCACCTGCCTGCGGGGACATGCGCGGGTGTCACACAAGCTAAACAGTGTCTAACGCAGCAACTCACAAACACAATAAATATAAACAATTAGCTGTGTCCGCGTCTCCGTTCGCATGGAACTACAATTTTATATAATCATACAGAAAAAGAAATGTTATATAACTTATGTCACTCAGAACTAATATAACATTCTAACGGTGAAAGAATTTTGGAAATGATTACAACAGTTCTTGAGTTCATTCGTTACAAACAAAAATTCAAATGTTTCCTCTATAGAACATTAACATAGATACAGACCTTGAAATCTGGCCTGTTCGGCTCAAACTCGACCACGGATCGAACCGACCCCTCCGCTTGCGACACCGCTGTAGACGTCTCGGCGGCAACGCGTGTTGTCGCTAGCGAGCGGGAGGGTGTGCGGTCTGGCGCAGTGCGTGTCGCCAGGGAGACTGACCATTGGACCGACGGAGCTGGACTCTCCACGGATTGGAGAACTATGATAGAATAAGAAGCTTAGATATTTTATATAACATATATTACCAACATTAGTCTCTAAGCTTCAAACCAAATTGTAATTTTTTTTTCCACAACAGAAAGTTCATTAGCGAATCTTAAATTTAATGTCCAATATAATCTAACACATTAGATAATACACAAAAATAAAACACAGCTCAATACTCTATTTATATGTACTTATATATACAAATTCACCCCAAGGAGCCTCGCCATTCGCGGAGCTAGTACGGACTGGGAGGGTGGTGACAAGGCGAACTGACTGCACGGGACGAGAGTTTGAGGCGGAAAGCGATTCAGAGGTTGATCTCGAAGCAAACGTGGAGGATCTCGTAACTAGAATATTCTCTTCATCTAGCAGCAGAGCCTCAGTGCATAATTGTTCACACTCGCCGTTCCTGTTTGTGATCATTAAATACTAGTTTGATTTTAATAAGCACTGGATAAGAGTGGCGTAAGATTGATTGAAAAGAATATGACCTCGTACACGCGCCCGGCCTGTGTGCGCACTTCAGGAACCGGCGGTGACGCGGCACCGCGGCCGCCACGTGCCAGGTCCCGCAGCCCGCGCCCGCGCCCGGGGCGCCGCCCGCCGAGTGCCCGAGGACGCCGCACAGCTTGCCGCCCGCGCACACGACGCCCGCGCCGCCGTCGCGCCGCCCCGGGCACAGCGTCGCCCCGCGCAAGCACAACACATCGTCGAGCGAGCGCGGTACGAGCGCGGCGCAGGCGCCCGCCGCCACCAGCTCCTCGTCAACGATGCGCAAGTGGTGAGAGACATCGCGCATCACCAGACACGAGGCCGGCGCCGCGCACTCCGCCGCCGCGCTCGCCACTACGATGGGGCGTGTCGGCGAACCCAGCGCCTTCTCCAGTTCCAACAGAGCCAGGTCCACGGCGGAGCCTGTCGACACAGCAAGCCGCACGACGCGCCGCGCGGGCCCGGGCCCGGGCCGGGCGCGCACCCACAGGGAGCTCGGCTCGTGTCCCTCGAGGCGAGCGCACGGTGCCGACGTTAGGACCGTGCGAACAGACACCAGCGAGCCGACACATCGGCCTCCGTTGGCATGCTCCACCACAATCTGTATGCGTCTCCGCTGTAGTGCATCGGACATACTCTGCGGCTCGTTTGCGTCTCCCGTTACGACAATTTTCATTAACACAATTGACTTTACCTAAATCGTCGCATTTGAGAGTAGCGGCCGACAAGGAATGATGTCAAATAATATTAATAAGTTATTTTTTAGAAATACCCGACAATACCCGCAGCGCGAAAAGCGCGCTCGCCCCCCGTATTCACTTATATACAGTACGCACCATAAATGCCGCAGAATCTTCCTCTTCGTCAGAGTCGGAGTTTGCACGGGTCTCGACTGCTCTCGTAGTTTGTACTACTTCGCTCCTAACGCCTACATAAACGTAATTAACTTATTAGCTTACGACTAATCCTTAAAAGCGGACTTGGATCTGCCAAATACACGGGAAATATCCGGGCACGCGGACCCGATTGTAAGAATTCTGTCAAGGATTTAATGAGGAGTGAATCCAGAGTAGTAGTGTTACGTGCAGCTGAACGGACCTTGCACGAGCAGCAGCGCGGCCGCCGCCAGCACCAGTAGCAAGGTTCGCTCCATACATTCGCACTTCATACACAACTAGTCCGCGCGACGAGCTCATTCACTGTTGTCAGTTGATAGTCAATGTGACAGCGTAATCACATACGTATAGGTATAGCACCTGCATAGTACGTAGGCGTGGTGTTGTCGTTTCAATTAGTGGTTGTTGTAGATATATTCTTACAATCTGCCATTGCTTGTATTGTAAAAAAAAATACTTGTATCAAATTAGGTGATTAAATCAGTGTGAAATAGCGCTTTGAATTAAAGAATTACATCATGTTTAAACGTAAATATGTGATTTTACATTTGCTTCGGCACTAAGAGGCTATTATAAATACCGATGATTTTTTTGTGATGATTATTCTTTAGCATTTAATTCTTCCGAGTAGCATAGTATTAAATAGCTTCAATATTAGCAGTACGATGAGGGCGACCGCATCACAGTCGGAAGGAAGTTCTGCCCTGTTTATGTTTAGTTTCATTAACACTTCCAGCGGTTGCAATCTTTGTGTAGCTTTTTTAAGGGATTTTAAATTTACATTATGGTCTTTGTCCAGGAAGGACGTACTCAACCAATTAATGGTCCAACAACTTAAGATTATAACAAGCAAGGTTGTGAGCTTGTGAAATAATACGCAAGTGGTTCTAATCGAATTATTTATTTAAACAGAGTTTGAGGGCAGATCGGGGAGCTGCAGCAGCTCGTCGCGCAGCGCGTGCAGCCGCAGCGAGCGCTCCAGCAGCGCGTCCGGCAGCGCGGCCGCGTCCCGCGCGCTCAGCGCCGCGCCACGCACGTAGCTCCACTTGTGGTTCGGGAACCGCTCCAGCGCGCGCAGCAGCTCGACGTGGGCTCCGCCCCCGCCCCCGCCTCCGCCCCCGCCCCCCGCGCGCGCCGCCGCCTCTAGCGCCACGGCGTGCGCGAGCGCTCCGCCCGCCCCGCGCCGCGTGACGCGCCCGCACGCGCGCCGCACGCGCTCCGCGTCTGTGTGTGTGTGTGTGTGCACACACCGGAAGGACGTTTTTTTTTTTTTTTTTATTTTTATTAATGCATAATGAGATTTGTCTATGTAATGAGTAATGCGATTGGTTTATTTTTTATTTTTAGAGCAAATATATTATTCAAGCTGGAAAATCTGTAATTAATTGCTGGACGAATTTAAATTGATTTATGTGTAAAATTTTAATAATTTTAACATGAGCAAGGAAAAGGTATGGACTCGTAAAGACACGGTGAAATTTATACCCTTATACAAACTTAATCCTCAATTATGAAACACAACTTAGAAAGATTACAAAAACAAAATTAGAAAAAAACATTGCGTTTAAGCGATTTTTAGTAAGACTCAATACTACAGTTGTTGAAATCAATTGATACATCCGATACCTAAATCATCCGGCCTCGATATCTAATCTAGTACATACCGTAAACATGTTACTTCTTTATGTTTAGACAACAACACAATAGACACAGCTTGTATTTTTCTACCGCCTTAAGCCGGACGGGTCGGGGGACTCGCTTCCCATTGCACCAGTCCAGACGACTGCAAGGGCAGCTCACTAAGCTGCCCGGATGGGGCCCGGCTTTCCATCAGGCCGGGCCGGTCGCTGGGGTGACGCGGTGATTGCAGGCACGAACCCGCGTTGCCCCGGGAAGGCGATAGATGGCCGTGGGGTTTTAGAGGGTATCCTCGGCGGTTGCGCCGGGTGAGTCCCACATAACCCTCTTAGTCCCCCCGGGCTGGGAGGGGATGCATAAATGCATTTCCCGACGTTTAAAAAAAAATGCTTGTATTTTTCTGAAGCTAGGCATCTTGTTTGCTCCCGCTCTTGTTTAAGTAATTTGTATGCAATATGTGTCGAAAAGGTGCTAAAAAATCTTATACATACTAGTGCATCTTCTACACAGTTCTATGAGCGACTAGCATATAAAAAAATCCGGTCAGTAGAAATAGTTATCAATTGAGTGAATGAGTGAATAATTTTCCACTAATAATGTAACTGATCTAACCTTGCGACTGCCACTCGGCGGTGGCGGTGGCGGTGGCGGAGGCGAGCGCCCGGCACAGCGGCGGCAGCAGGTGCGCGAGCGCGGCGACGTGCGTGCGGCCCGGGGCCTCCAGCGCCGCCAGCCGGTGCGCCGGCGCCGTGCCCTCGCCGCGCGTCTCCCACGCGCCCAGCGCCGCGCCGCCGCTCGCTGCGCACACGCGTACGGTCAGTGCTGGCGGGTGGGGAGCGGGGGCGGGGGCGGGGGTGGGGGCGGGGGCGGAGACGCTTACCGAGCGCGAGCAGGCCGCAGTGCGGGAAGTGCGGCGCGAGGGTGCGCGCGCGCTGCACGAGCAGGTGGTCCCGAGCGCCGGCGCACGCGACGCTGCACGCGCTCTGCTCCAGGTAGCGCAGCTCCTCCACTCCCGCGAGCACTCCCTGCAACAACGTTACTACATTTATTACTCAATACCCCTAATCCTCTAATTTAAATAATTCTTTAGGCGCTTTTTACTTTTATCGTTCCCAGTAAACGAAAGTTTTCACTGACAATGAATCAACTTTATTCGGTTTCAATCGTTATCGATCACGTCAATAAATTTTAATTATTGACGCCAACTCTTGGTACGATTTTTAAAAAATTCTCGAATTTACCATTCTTATCACCATTATATCCTTATCCTTATCATACCTTCATATCTGAGGAATCTGAGGAATTTTTCAAATTAAATTTGAAGCTCCTACCTATGACTAATTAAGTACATATTTATTTATATTTGTACATCATAACTACACATAAACATTGAATTATAGAGCAACAGTGTTTTAAGTGTGACCCTTGCATCTCGAACACACTCACCGGCACCTCCGTCCGGCGCCGCAGCACGTCGCGCAGCACGCGCCGCACCCGCTCCGCCGGCGCCAGCGACACCAGCGCGCTCGCCCACTCTGCTGCGCCCGGCAGCAGCGCCGCGCACTCCTCCGCATCCGTCCCCGTCGCTCTCTCCGCCCAGCGCGCCTCCGCCGCCGCACATCGCTCCTCGCACTGTGCGCGTACAGAGAAATCAGGCAATCGGCGATTTTGCATACCATGCACCCTCCATCCTGTCCCGGACTCACCAGTCGGATGGCGCTATCAATCAGCTGCGGGCGGGGCGCGGCGGAGAACTGCTCGGGCAGGGACACACCGAGCGCGGCGCACAGCACGGGCCACGCGCCCCACTGGTCGGCGCCCAGCTCCGTGGCGACGCGCGCCACGTACAGACGGTGCGTCGCCGGGCACGCGTCGTCCGCGAGCGCCGCGCGCAGCGCCTGCAGCGCCGCGTGTCGCCCGCGCTCCGTCCCCGCCCCCGCCACCGCCGCCTGCATGCGGGCGAACAGGGCGTACGCGACCGGCGACCCCGCCGCGTGCCTCTTCAGTGCACCGCGAGCCTCCGACACGATGCGGCGCGCCTCCGCCCCGTCTCCGTCCTCGTCCCCGTCCACGAGCAGCAGCAGCGCATGCAGCCAGCGCAATCGCCAACACAGCAGTGCCAGCCGGCGCTCGTCCGTCGCCCACTCGCAGCTCGCCTCCCATAGCGCGTTCACCCAACTCAGATACCCTGCGACGGACCACGAGCCCGATATAAAAAAAAAACTACCAGAGGTGATAAGGGTGCGGGGGGTGCGAGGTTGGGACGCACCGGCGCGGTCCGTGAAGTAGTGCGGCGGGTCGAGCAGCAGCGCGAGCAGGGTCCGGGCGAGGGCGGCGTGCGGGGGCCGGGCGGGGTGCGCGGCGGGCAGGCGGCGCGCGGCTCGCAGCAGCGGCAGCAGCGCCTCGGCGCCGCTCGCGTCCCAGCCGGCGCCCGTCTCCTCCTCGGTGAGGTGTGCGGCGCCGAGCGCGCGCTGCAGGTACTCGGCGGACGGGAACAGCGGCACCTTGGCGAGGCGCAGCAGCTGCACGCTGAGCAGGAAGGCGGGCCGGGGGCCGGCGACGGGCAGCAGCAGGTCGGCCACGTCGGGCGGCAGGGCGCGGCGCTGGGGGTCGGGGTCGGCGCTGGCGGCGGGGGCGGGCCTCCAGTGCGCCGCCGCGCGGGCCCGCTCAACGCGCACCCACACTATGTTCGACGGGAGCCCGCTGGCAATCGTCTGTAAACGACATATATATATATATATATATATATATATATATATATATATATATATAGACTTTTCGCTTATTTTATCGCAGAATAAAACGTGCATCGGCGACCTCTTTAGTGGAGGGGAGGAGAGGCGACAACTGGCATCGTCCGCTCAGCACTGGCGCACAGAGCCCAGCACGACGTCAGAGGAGTACACTACTGTGGTTCACGGACGTGCGTCCTGCGCCTAACAGTACCCCACGTCAACAGTACACGCACGCACCGGTACAGTGTGACCCGCGTACACACGCTACAAATATTGTCATTTCGTCGGCGAACGACACATTATCGCCTGGCGGTCCCGTTATTTCACATTAAGGGTATATTCAAACCTTATCTTCTAGCTCAGCGAGATCGCGATCCTGTTGTTCGACGATTGCGTTGTCGGGTGCATCCGGTGGAAATCCTCCCGCCGGAAAGTTCATCGCCGCCACGAGCTCCACCAGCAGCACGAGCCGCTCCCACAGCCCCGCGTCCCGCAAGAACGCACCTGAGGCAGAGAGCGCCTGCTAGGGGGCGGTCGCCGGCGCTCGGGGGCGCCGCGCGCGCGCACTCACCGTACGCGTACAGCACGTGCGGGTACGCGACCGGCAGCCGGCGCAGCCCGACCAGCGCCTCCCGCGCCGCCGCCGTCACCTCCTCGGGCCCGCCGGTGGCCGCGAGCGCCGCCAGCAGCCGCGCCCAAGCCTCGAGGTGCGCGGGCGGGTCGGCCCGCAGCGCATGCAGCAGGCGGGCGGGCGGCAGCAGGCGCACGCGCAGCCGATGCGCGGCGGCCCGCACGGCGCGCGACGCTGGGACCGCGGCGAGGGCCCGCTCCGAGGCTCTCAATGCAGCCTCAGCGTCTCGGCACATCTCCTGCACAGTGCACGCGGTCGGCACGCACGCAAAACTTATGCACATTTTTAGATAGATTATTGTTTACAGAACCAATGCAAAAAGATAGCTCTTTATCAGATGGTAAATAAAGTCCAAAAACAGCAAGATCCTCGAACAACATGGAATGTCTTGTTGTATATAACATAATATAAAAAAAAAATTGGTAAAAATTGAGAAAGCACGACAATATATTGAAAGTAAATGTAATATTGTTACCTCAAATTCAATATACTGAAGCCAGAGTAGTTCGTCGCTCGGGTTATCCGCGAGCGCCCTTAAGAAACACCTCGCCCGCGTCTCCGTCTCCTCCGCGCTGCTGTCCCCGACCGCCGCCCCCTCCGCTTCGTAGTAGCGGCGCGCGCGCGTCTCCCTCGCCCTGCGCCGGCGCTCCGGCCGCCGGTACCTGCGGGAGCACGCGGCTGCACTCGGTGCCGCACTGCCGCACTGGCGCACTGGCGCACTGCCGCACTGGCGCACTGGCGCACTGCCGCACTCGGTACTCACTGCGGCCTGCCCGGCCAGTAGAGCGTGGAGACGGCGAGGTTGCCGCGCTCCGGACGCACGTCACAGTAGTAGGGTCGCGGGGGAGACGGGGCTCGCGGCGGCCGCGGCGCCGGCTCACCGTCCGAATCGCTGGCGAGCAATCGCGCCTCTGTCCCTGAGCTGCCCTCGCCCGCAGAGTCTACGCCTGCTACCCCGCTCACTGATTCTATTTTAAAACTTTAATGTTAACAAGCAGGGATAACACATCCGTTCTACTACATCCACATTGTACTGGCTTTGGTAAAAGTTCACGTTATCATGATAGCTGAAGCCTTGACATTATCATCACTTGACAAATACCCTTCTTTTACTAATTGATCTGAAATTTGGATTTACATTTATTTCTTCTTGAGAAATTATATTATTCACTACAAAGCAACTTTCATTTCACCAACTCTTTAGTTAAACACATTTTATACAATTTAATATTTGTATTTCCCAGAATATATAAGTTTAGTTCAGATTACTAAAATTAAATCAATTTTACTACAGTAAGTTGTCATATTATATAATAATTAAATTTATTTGACATGTCAGTTGGGACTTATCAGCTAGTACTCTGCACACTTGTCTGATTTACGCCTAGTCATACAGACACTTGACACACTCTTGACCATGTACAATAGCTTCTCATTATTTATTTACCACTAAATGACTAAACTTAATGTAACACTATAGTATCACTTTTATTTTTAGAATATAATTTATCTTGTAACAAGAAAATTAGCACCAATCTATTTTCAAAAGAAATGAAACAATGAAATTTACAATGAAAAAATGCAGTGCTAATTGCACTGATAAAACAACATCAGTTTAAGAGAATTTATATTCTTTATGAAGAAATGCTAAATAGGTTAGGTAAGGTTTTAATATCCACAGAAACATATCAGTCTAATTAGGCTTTTAGTTTGAAGATTCACAGATTTCTGTTTTGATGTTGTAGATATAATAAAATGAGAATGCAAATCAGAATTTTACAGTACATTTCATAGGTTTTGTTTGGTGATTAACATTGTTTACTTTATGATGTTAAAACTGTATTTTTTAATTTCTCAAAAATGTCAATTAATTTATAATGAGATTACTAATGTCTTTGGTAGTTATCTTTTTACTTTGTGTCAAATATTAAGGTAATTTAGGTTAATTTTGGTTAAATAGAAAGTTGGTTATCATAGATACTTTATAATATTTTGTATAACTTTTTTTTTGACCTGACATACATTGTTAGCCATAGGGTTTTGATAGCTTCACCAAACTTTTTGGGGTGAAAGCTGATAGCATTCAGCCCCGAGGTCATGAGCGCAATGGTGTGAGATTGACCGAACCTCGGGTTGGGCTACTGCTGGATAACAAACAAATATTTGTGATCCTAACTAACCAACAGGGCCTAACTTACGAAGTTTAGTGATCCTAACAATGACATCAGGCAAGGACTGCAGGGGTAAAACTTTAAGCCCTACCACCATGCTATAGTTTCCTCACAATGTTTTCCTTCACCAAACGCTCAAGCTCATTGTAGGTGGATTTGAATTTATGCCATTTGATGCGTAGTCATATACACTACCACTGAGCTATCATTGCTTCAAAATTCGGCCTTCAGACTAACACTGTCTTTATTAATACACTGTTTGTACATCAGAAGAACCTTAGGGTGTTGCTTGCATATATTTGTGCATACATACTTGTGGCGGCCACATGTCTATAAATTTTAACTCCTACAATGGGTCAATGGTTCTTAGTCTAATCAAAATGTTGGCTATATAAGAAAGAATGCTGAATATTATAAGACAATTACTGTTACAAATTAATGGTATTTTAAGACCTTCCTTTTCCCTGGATAAAAGAAAAAGCATATTTATACTTTTCTAAAATATTTTTTGGGAGTTGCATATTTAAAACGAACATAAAAGTTTTTTAAGCATTTAATATTAACATACAGCATTTAAAAAAATTGCAGCAAGTTTTGTCCGAAAGCAGGTAGCTGAGTGATCACACCAGTTCATAATTCACAATAAGTTGTGACCTATAGTCACTATCCAATACTTTAATTGTAAGTTGTTAAGTTATCATGACACAAAGTTGTTTATATATTCAAATTGTATATCATAACAGTATGACTTATATTTTGTGTCAAATACTGTAGTTTTATATATTGGACAACTTTTCAACTTTAAAAAGTAGTAGATGTAGTTAACAGTTTTCAGCCAACTTTCCTTGAAATTAATAAATAGTAATAACAGTGCTTCTCACCTTCTACTAGATACTTTGGATCCACATCGCCGCAACCGTAAGCAGGAAAGAGCGCCATTTATTATTCTAAAATAGATGCAATAATACTAGTGTATAATATTATTAGATTTGCGACAGGTATATATCACATGCTTACCTACCAAAAAATTCTTTAAATTACAATAAAACTACATAAATCTAAGAAAATATAACAAAGTTTTATTCAGACAGAACGTTTAGTTTTATTTACAAAAATTGACAGCATGGTTGACAGCATGGTTGACAGCATGGTTGACAGCATGACAGCTGATAAGTGGTATTAATCAGTGTCCTGACAAAACAGGATTTTTAGCCGAAACCGAAACCCTCCGCCTGGATCTTAGTTTCATCCGAAACAAAATTTATTTATACTTGGAAATGTTCTGTATACTGCAACCTAGTGTATTTCCACACATAAATAAAAAAAAGTAACTTGTGTTAATGAATAACAGTAATTTAAGTATGTAACAAGAATATTTATTCACCTATGATATATTTTCAATTGAACATGAACAAAAATGTAAATAAATGTATTCATAACCTTTTCATGTAAGTAAACTTTTGAAAATAATAACAATTAGTATTTACAGACTTTCTAATTGAATATTTTGAATGTGTTTACAATATTAAAGCGAAATATTATTCACTGAGGTCTTCTGTTAAGTTGTAATAAATAAAAGAATAAGCAACCCAATTATCGGTCGTAACAAATTTTACATTAATTTACAAAATAGTCGAGTATTTAATAATTAAAAAAAAGTAAGTGTCAGTGAATTAACGTACAAGAAAATTTTATTGTTTGACTTTAAAGACACAACGTTAACAGAATGCGGAATTTAATGACAAAACACAATAGATTTTAAAGGAAATTATAGTTACAATCTTTTGTTTTGTTTCCATTAGACGTACTCGACATCAAAATATGTAATTTACGTATCGCTAGTTATATCCGTGACTTATGTTATAATGTAGCGTATAACTGTTTCCACAATTATATGTTATAACGCTTATAGTTAAAACGTCTAGCATTAGCAAATGAAAATGTTGTCAGTGCTTCCAGATTCACTGTAATTACAGTAGATTTATTATATTTTAGACTTATTTACTGTACACTGTAATGATAAAATATAATGTATGAATATACCGTATTTAATTTCCAATCATATACATTTATCGAATGTAATAAGCAAAGTGAAAGGCAGTATGCAGCTAAAGTAGAATCACTCATCCAATGACCTTTATCCATAGGTAATGTTACAGAAAGATTGTCACATAGTTGCAGATCGTTTATACGCAGGGTATTCAATTGAATCGGAACTAGCACGGATCAATCATTTTTACCGGTCTCTGCTGAGCAACATCAGGTAGTAATTAGCAAAAACTAGCCGTCTCTGTCTGACAAAGGAACACTGTATTTTTCGTCTAATTAATTACATTTAGATTGGTTTTGTTTCTATACTACTGTAGTGAGCACATTCATTTTCTTTACAGATAAAGTCCATTTAATTGTTTTGGGTAATGTAAACTAAACCTGAAACCATAATAATGCAAAAATGAGCTCAAGTAGCGACGACAGTCATGTTCGTGATGCTGCTGGTTCACCAAGTGTAAAAGCAAATTAAAAACCGAGCAGACGAATTATTAGATCACAAAAACCATTGAAGGAAATATGTGTACAACTATTCGTCAATATACAAAAAAAATACGTGAAATTTAATGTAGCTAAAGACTTCGAAGATAAGGGCAAAAGTTTATGAAAATCATGAGTATATTATCTTGGAAGAACTTATTTTTCTTTATTAGCAACTTATTTTTCTTTTAAGATACAAACAAAGTTCTATTGTAATCAATTTGGAAATCTATTGCATTGTGTTTAGAAACTTCTGTATTTTTAGGTGAAAACACTGTAAATTTATATTTGGGATCTGGAAGCACTGAAGCTTACTAACCTCTATAAGCATACTTGAATTTATAGGGTATATTTCTTACTTTATTAATATTTCATATTCTTCTCATAAATAAACTATCGTATTAGTACTAAAACATTTAACTGAAAAGTGTTGCGGTCTAAATTTAATGAAATGGCAAAATCTGGGCCTAAAGCAGGTAAAAAGTCCAACGAGGAGATATTTGCTGGCTTCCAAGCCCTTCGAACAGAACAGCGGCAGATCGGGAGTAAAATATCAGAGTTACAAATGGATCTTAACGAGCACAAGTGAGTATGGAAAGACGATTGTGTTTTAGTGCAGTCGCTGTTCGCGGCCGACTGCAGATGTGGTTAATTCTACGTGAATGTCGTACAGGATTGTGATCGAGACGTTACGCGGTGTCGAGGCGTCTCGAAAGTGCTTCCGAATGGTGGGTGGCGTGCTGGTGGAGCGCACAGTGGCCGACGTGCTGCCCGAGCTGGAGAACAACTGTACGCAGTTGCCCAAAGCTGTGCAGGCACTTGAGAACCAGCTTGCCAAGAAAGGTGAGGAGATCAACAAGTACATAGAGCAGCACGACATCCGCATTCAGCGAGCAGACCGAGCTCCTGCAGATGATACGTCTGACCAGCCTACCAAGTCTAATGTTCTGGTTGCTAGCGGTTGATTTTTATAGAGCATAGAAATGTATTATCTAGTAACAAACTTCGTTTTCGGAAATGTAAAATTGCATCTCCCCTTTTTGACTGTTTGTTAAAAAAAAGCTTGTAAAATGAGTGCAGACTAACTAATGTTGATTTCAATTAGGCTGTTAATTGTAATCCTCGCTTATAAATAAAAAATATGAATCTACAAGTTTGAAATACATTTTGGATATTAAATTGGCCTTAATGTGAGTATGCTCTATGCCGCCAAGGTATTGGTTCTATCATAATTGTGAGGTGTGAATTTGTCCTTTTCCATTTCCATAAATTAAAAAAAAATATTAATATAAATGTAAAAAGTATTAACATTCTAATAGGTACTGTTTATAAGGATATTGAAAGCATGTATAGTCATGGTAAAATATGTATAATTATATAAAATAATTCTATACAAAACTTACATAATAATATATATTTTTTTTTTACATTAGTACTTACTATTATTCCAGACTATGTTACATATATAAATATTACTGGACATAGAACAGAATTGAATGAAATGTCAATGACTCATTGCAGACACAGTAAACACATTTAGCTAAACTGAACATTGAAATGGTTGATACAAAATACTGCTAAACTTACTTGTTTAGTTAAACACATTTAATTTTTTTTAAATGACATTTAAATACAAAAGTTTATGTTACTTAACTATTGTTTTTAATTCATTACACCACATAATCTGCACAAGATGCTGTGCATTTTTTTCAGTGAATATGAATATTGTTATGTTGTTTTTCATTTTATCTGATCATCTTGCACATCTTGAATATTAGAATTTAATGATCAATGTGTTGCTAACAACATAACTTCTGTGTTTAGTACTGCAAAGTACTACTGTAAGCAAAAAAAAAGAAAAAATGATTCTCAGGCATTGTTTTTTTAAAAGTCTTTGACCTAGACCTTGAAGGATGCCTCTTTATGTAAATTTTGTAAGTAATAAAATTACTTATCTGAACATTTGTGTGTATTAGATGTTGGAAAAAAGAATATTGTAGGAATTGGCACTGTAATTCAATGATATTATATAGTTCCAACATGTTTGTATTAATATTTTGAATATATTATTAAAGAAAAATTCATCACAGAATTAAAATACATAAACCATATTTAATATAATTCAATTCATACAATGATTGTTGTTCTTTAAATAAATTGATAATTATTAAATGAACAAAGATTGTTGGCATTATTTAATTTGTTATTTATATTTTAGTATATGTATATAGTATTTTCTTACTAATACAAAGTAATCAAATTTTACATCACATTTAGTAATCACATTGACTTTGACCATAATGACATCTGCTATGTCTGACGAGAATACACTGTGGCTATAGCACTACTGAGCTTGTACAATTATAAAAAGTATAGCAAAGAAAACTCGCGAGAGAAATGAGTGATGTGTCTCAGAAGTGCATAAAGTTGGTCGGCACGAATGTCTCGTCTGGACGCAGCGGCGACCGGTCGTGCTCCCGCACCCTCGGCCGCTCCTCCGCCGCCCCCGCCCCCTCGCCCGCGCCCGCCCCCTCGCCCGCCTCCGCCCAGTCCGGCGAGGAGCCGCCCGCCTTGCGCACGACGCGCAGGTCCGTGATGCGCATGCGCTTGTCCACCGCCTTGCACATGTCGTAGAGCGCGAGCGCCGCCACCGCCGCGCCCACCAGCGCCTCCATCTCGACGCCCGTGCGCGCCGTCACCCGCGCCTCGCACCGCACCACCAGCGCCCCGCCGCCCGCGCACTCGCCCCGCGGCACCTCCACGTGCACCCGCACCGCGTCCAGCGCCAGCGCGTGGCACAGCGGGATCAGCTCCGCCGTGCGCTTCGCCCCGAGCGCCCCCGCCACGCGCGCCACGCCCAGCGCGTCGCCCTTCGGCAGCCGCGCGTCCCGCAGCAGCCGCACCACGCGCCCGCTCACCTGCACCGCGCACTCCGCCACCGCCACGCGCCGCGTCGTCGGCTTCTCGCTCACGTCTACCATGCGCGCGCGCCCCGAGCCGTCCAGGTGCGTCAGCGCTCCGCCCCCGTCCTGCCCCGCCGCGGTGCTGTACGCCCGCGCCCGCGCCGCCCCCCACGCTGTGGACGGACACGACCGGGCTATCGAGCGAGGTGACCGCTGCACTATCCGCCTATCAGAATCATTGGCCGGTTCTCCATGCGGGCGAGATTCTGCATGCCTACAAGCAGGGGCACCGTGAGGGCGGCGGCCGGGGCGAGGCGCACTGCGGGTCCGCCGCCCCGCACGGGCTCGCTCACCTGCGTGTTGCGGCTTCTTGTTGCGGAGGGCGGAGCGCACGAGCTCGCCGAGCTGCGCGTCGGAGGCGCCGGAGCGCACCGCGTCCCGCAAGGACACTTCGCTGGCTCCGAACAAGCAGACCTGTAAAGGAGCACGTGAGATGATACGTGTAGCGCTGAGACGAATCGGGTTCTGCGATTAACTGTGAACACCCACCTTGAGGTTCCCGTCGGCGGTGAGTCTCAGACGGTTACAAGAGGAACAGAAATGTTGCGTCATGGAAGAAATGAAACCGACGCTGCCAGTGTATCCGGGTACTTTCCATAACTGCACATATTAACAAAGATTTAGTTAAATTAACCATGGAATTCTTTCTTATCAATATTGTTTTCATAAATGATATTTGTTGAATTATTAAATTTTACTCATACATATAGCCTAAAGTACAATAAGATGTAAATAGAGTGTATAGAGTGTAGTCGGGATGGGGGCGGGGCGTGACTCACCGTGGCGGTGTCGTGTGCGCGGGGGGCGGCCGGGGCTATCTCGGGGTAGACGCGCGCGACGGCGGCGAGCGCCTCGCGGTAGGGCACCAGCATGGAATCGTCCCACTTGTTGCCCGAGAACGGCATGAACTCTATGAACCTACAACACACATCGATACATGATAGCTGCTCTTGGTTGACCTAGAATGTTTTGATTATTACATTTTTTTATGTTGTACGCATTAAACTTTATTACATGTTCTACATAAGAGAGGACACTAAACATTGATACTATGTAAACACATGTCCACATTTGATGAACTATCAAATTTAATAGTAATATTTTCTAATTACAAAATTAACTTGTGAAAGAAAAGGATTACTGTATTACAAATGAGTGCGGAACCAGAGTTATTTCATTTCTGGAGAGTATATAAATATTTTCACATGAAGTTTCTTTATTGCACATACCGGTAGATTAAAACTAACCTGACTTCGACGTTCCTGTCTCGTGTGTACTCCACGAAATCACAGATTTCGTCCTCGTTGAACCCTGCAACATAGATTCACACTGTAATCGCATATCTGAGCCGGAGGGGCATCACAAGTAATAAATTAGGGTCGCAGGAATCGAGCACCGACCTCGCATGAGCACAGTGTTGATCTTGACCGGAGCGTAGCCGAGCTGCAGCGCGAGGTCCACGCCCGCCAGCACGCGGCTCAGCCCCTGCGGACACACACACACACACACGTCACACGCGAGGGACAGAGAGAGCGAGAGGGTGAGAGTGTGAGAGAGAGAGAGAGGGACGGTACCGGGCGGCGCGACATGCGCTCGTAGCGGGGCGCGCGCAGCGAGTCCAGCGACACGTTGATCGCGTCGAGGCCGGCGCGCTGCAGCGCTGGCAGCCGCCGCGTGAGCACCAGCCCGTTGGTCGTGATCGCGACGCTGCGGATGCCGGGCACCGCCTTGGCGCTCTCTGCGGACACACAGACAGACGGACACACGCATGCGGTGTGCGTGCACAGGGCGACGCGACACGCGACACGCGACAAGCGAGTGAGACTCACGGATGACGTCAGCGAGGTCGGGACGCAGCGTGGGCTCGCCGCCGGTGAGACGCAGCTTGTCGACGCCGGCGGCCGCGAACACTCGCAGGAGACGCGCGAGCTCGTCGCGGGTGAGCAGGTGCGCGCGCGGCGACAGCGCCACGCCGTCCGCGGGCATGCAGTACTGACCTGCGCACACCGGAACAACACATAGCTTACTGCCCGCCTCGACTCACTGAACACTAACAGACACAAGCATTGCCTACATTGAAAAATTAACAATAAAACTATGTGTGTGTACTTATCTACGCACGTAATAAGTTATACTTGATTGGTATAACAAAATCAATATCGTATTCATCGTAGATAATTTAAAAACACACACGCATATATAAATATAAAGGGGACAGCAGCGGAGATAGGACACCGTGTTTATTTTACAACTAGCTGTGTCCGCGACTCCGTCCTCGTGAAATTATATTTAATAATTTTCTTAAAAAAATCTGGTATACCCTATGTTATTCAGGACTAATGTAGCATACTAATTGTGCAAGAATTTTTTGAAATCGGTCCAGTAGTATTTATGTTTATTTGTTACAAACAAAAATACTAATCTTTCCCCTTTATAATATTAATATAGAAAACGAGCAGTTCATGCAATTTACAATATGAGACCTCGCAAATGATTAAAGGCCAAGTTTTCGGAATTGGGTGTCTTAACTCTGCCCTCCCAGTACATTCTAGACAATGTATATACGTCTGAAACAACTTGGATAAGCTGGATAATTTGAATGTTTTATAAGAAAGTTTCAAAGCACGTGACCGATTTGCCGGATAGTCAGTTCAAACACCATGTCAAGCGGGATTTGATGTCAAAAGACTATTACATACTGGATCAATATGTGAACGATGGTGTCTGCAATGACCACCCTTCTTTACTAAAAACGATTGTAAATGTATTTAGATCAGATAGAGTTTCTTGTCGGTTCTTCTCGATGACTGGGTTATATTCCGAACCTGCAGTAGTTTTGACGTTCATGAGCGCCTTCCCAGGCCCTAAATTGAATAAAGTTCAACTAATTTTATTTCAACGCATCTTGGTAAGAATATATTGTACAACTAGCTATAGTATTGTTGTACGCGAGTGATTATTAACGAGTTCGAAGTAAAACTTATACTTCGTGTCCTATATCACCTAGTACCTATACCTACAATATTGGTATATAATGTTATGTAGGTACACACATATATATTCTTAATGGTAAATGGTAGCTCGCTGCATTACGTAGTGTTATGAACGCGTTGTTCAAACCAATATCTAGATGTTTTCAAGTACAATGAGTGATTGAATGTATCAAGGCCAAAACAATTGGTATACGATGCGATGTGCGTCGGCTGATGTAAGTACGCGGCGGCGGCAACGTGTTCTATTATTTACATCTTACAAATGAATATAATGACGTACATACAATTATGTATACGCTATCTACTTGATCAGTGCACAGTACACCGAGTGCAGACCGGCCGAATGAAGGTGAACTACTTGGTTTTTTACTCGCCATGCAATATGACGTAAGCGAAAGCAAATTTAACTTGACGTTTGTCTCGTGTTAACTATAAACACATCGAGCCTAAAAACCCACGGAATTCGAGTTTTGGTACTAAAACTTCTCATCGTATGTTTTATTTTTTATTTCGTTGGGCGTATATGTTGCGTAGGTATACCGCGTACAGGTTCGTGGGCACTGCTCACACTAACGTATATGTAATAAAGATTAAGCCAATTATACGTAAATACAGTGTAAACGTTTTAATTAACGTTCAGAACATGCCCCCAGTTGTACCACATGACGATCACTGTCGTTACGGTCTCAGCGTATAATGACGTCATTATTTTGACTCAAGCAAACTGGTGGACCCATACTCCGCTCCGTTTAGTTGTGATGTTCGTAAGCGCCCTTTCGTGGTCAATGGATAAAGTAATTTGATTTGTCTAGAGCTAATGATTTAACGTTTGCGAGCCAGTGGAACGAAAAAAAAAATATAGTCGTGAGCGTTGTGCACGCTAAGTAGAACGTACCCAATATAGCGCATTTTATTACACCATTGAAAATTGTCATTCAATGGAGTGAAAATATTATTGTCAACAAGTTAGTACTTTCGACGCTTTAGGGAATTTATCGTTAAACAAAGTGGCGTTATAAGGAGTTTAATCTGCATATTAAAATATTCATATACTTTTATGTTCGTATTTTACTAAGCAACGGAAGCGATTATCTGATAAACTAATATTACTCGTAGAATAAATATTGTATGCAAGTTGCATAGAATGTACTCGAAGACTAAGCCCGCGTATCGGTGACGTCATCACAAGTTAATTAAAGGTAAAGAAACGTGTTAAAAACACATGGATAATTACGTATATGAGTACTCGTTTTGTTTTCGAACTGAATTTGTTTTGATGGGAGCACTGTTTATAATCATATAATCTAATACATGTAGGTATATTACTTATATTATAGGCACAGTGTAGTGTCGCGTACCCGCAACTAGCTACGCGTCAGTAGAACTAAAGTAGCATATTGATGAGGCGGAGGCCAATGGATAAGGTTGACGACAGCACTCAGTTGGTACAAAGAACCGTCAGTATTGAAAAAACTGCAATATCCATAAGTACCCGTAAATGAGTATATGAGAGTTCAGATTAATATGGTCGCGTCCCAATTTCGAATGTCTAGCGACTACAGTACCTCTATACGTAATTGTTGTTTGTGTTATAGAAATTGTGTATTTGCTTATATCAATACAACATTAAAGTGAAGTGTGGTTAAACTTAACAACTGATGGTCTTAACCACTTGCAAAACTAAGTTATAGATTTTTATTTAGTAGCAATAAAATCCCCCTAAAATAATTTCCCGCTGTTATTTCTATTTTAAAATGAAATGTATCATAGAATGTTATACGTATCATCCTTAAACCTACAAACAGTCGTAAGTAACTGAAATCAAGGTCCGCTGAAGTCGTATATTTGTATCGATTCTCATTGTGGCGAACTATGGCGGTTTTTAAGATATTCAAACGCATCTAACCATATTAGACTCGACTAAGAGTAGTCCTGGGTTCTATCAACAACTGAAAATTATTTATCTGTCATGTAAAATTATATTAAATTAAATCCACACGTGAGCAAATAGACCACTTGCTGTGATAACGCAATCATTGTGGTCAGAGGATCGAAAGTTCAATGTTATGAAAGTAAGTTAACGAGCGTTATATGAGGCTATTTGAAAAGCTTCTCCTTTAAGATGGACCGGTAGAACTTGTTCTAATTTAATAGCCTGAAGGCACTATAATAAATGTCTCTATTTATACAACGCAATAACGGTTTAGTTCAGTGGTACGGTCCGTGTATACGGTCCATTAGCTGGGATGACGTCATACGGTTGCTTCTCAACAAAACAAGTAAGTGAACAGTTACCGTCGTGAGCCGCGCGAATACAATTAGCATAATTCATGGCGCCGATCATTACACTAGAAGGCACAGACCCGCTGTGAGCCAATACCTAAAATAACACCTTCGAAATATTTACTCTTTATCAACACTGTCACAACAAATGCATTCGTGTACACATTCCATAGTGAAGAACACATAAAACTTGAAACATAAAAATAAAACTGTAATGGAAACATTACCTATTTTTTATAATTATAATTGAGGTATGACTGATCAATGTAGAGGTTAAAAATATATTTATAAATTTTTTGTTTGTTTGTTTTCACAAACATGTCTTCATTATACACGTAACACTGACACTACAGTAGATATTCTGATGAAATATGAGAGTATGATAACTGATATTATGGATCAACAAATAAGATACTTTTTAATCCATATAAGGAAAAGGTACTTCTGGAATAGCTTAATACCCAGCTAAACTTCAACATTGTATGATTGAATCACTGTAAAAATTGGTGATTTTTTACTTATACTATCCATGAATACTTGGATGGCTATGGTCTTACCTACTGGAAAGAATGTATGTCTGCCTGGGAGGGTTATAATATTGTACATAGAAAGTCTCAAATCAGAGTTCATAAACAACTATAGTTCATTTTATATTCATAGTATCAAGAGCATTACATTTTAAGCCAAAACAAATCATAAATGTTATCTTATTAGTTGACCTCTAACATAGTCATACAACATAACAAATGTTTGTAATGTACTCAATTGATTGTACAATATTTGTGTATAAGAATGTATCTAGTATATAATGTAGTTGTTCTCAATTAAAATGTATTATAAAAATGCTATAATACATAGAGACGTAATAAGTTATTGTGAACTTAACTCTGATAGGAGTCAGTGCTCATAATCACTGCATAAGCTTGAAATACTATTAATAACACTGATGTTAGAAGTTAATAATTTGAGCAGTTCCATTTGTAGTGGATTTTCAACCTAACTTACAACCGGATACTTAGTTTTATTATTACATGCTTCAATAGTTATAATAATGACATGTGTGATAACAACAGAGAAGGCAACAATATGTTCAAGGTTTTATGTAAAAACTTTTATATTTGGATACAAAACAGACTGTATTGTAGTGGAAACACTTGTGTCCATAATTATTTGGCAGGGAAAGTTATTGTAAACACAGAAGGCAAACAGTTTGAAGTGGGAAAACATGATGGTTTCCTGTAAGTAATAAACAAAGTTACTGGAGAACATGTACATTCTGCTTTCCTTAGTATATTATACTCTAAATAATGTTATATTTTATATACAACTTTAGAGCACTCATAATAAGAAATGCCTCAACCATAACTACTGAAGCTAGAAGCATGAAATTAGGACACCAATTTTTTTTTGTGGCATAGGACACACTAAGAAATGATTTGTCAAAATTTATACCCTAAGGGAACCTAATGGAGGTAGTAAAGATTGTACAGGGACAAACAAGTCTTCAACTAATGACTTGAATTTTCATTTCCTAACATGTATAATATACATTAAGATATTCATTGATACATTTTTTATTCAGATTTTTGTGTATATAATTTCTTTTTCACATAAAATTGTACTACTGAAAAGGGCAGAACTGCCAGCCCAGCTAGTGTCCAATAAAACAGCTCCAGTACTAAGGATCAAACTCTGTATCATCAGGACTTTTGCAAATAATTTCCCCTTTTTGGGTTTGGAACCCACATCACTCTGTGTGGCAGTAAAGGCAAGTTGACTGTTTAAGTTGCTAGGTCACATGTGCAAATTGTTATGATGATTAATTTTTATCTAACAGATGAAGAAGATTCACTGGTGAAATTGTAAGAGTATCTGATTAAGCACATAGTTGTTAGGTATAGGTTGAATGTCTGAGAATGAATGTGAAGTGTGCAGGGGACTCACAGCGCAGGTTACAGCGCTCAGTGAGAGATATGCGCAGGTAGTTGTGCCGGCGACCGAGCAGGTCCGTCAGCGGCGCCGGCGACGTCTCCGCGGCTGCAACAGCCGTCGCTTTCCGCCTCTGTGAAGTACCGATCTCACTTATAATGTCCATAAACGAACACGACTGTACACGTTTCGATTGCTTCCATGACCCACTTACCGACAGTACAACGGCCGGAACTGGATTTTCTAAAGTTGAACATACCCCGGCAAAAGACCTCTTACATATCCCAGGAGGCCGTCCAGACGACGTTCCGGCAGTGATCAGCTCACAGTCCACCGATCGGGACAAAAAAATCAAATTATTCGGTCGAATTTTCATCTTATCGCTTCAGCCGACACTACCGTATAAAGCAAACAATATACTTCGGTGTATAGCTTATAAGCAGTTTGCGTGTAAACAAATAGACGTTTAAGACGTTTACAGGAAAGTGTTACCTGAAACACAACACCAAATTTTTCGATAACGTAAAAAATCTTGAGCTATGTAATGATCTGATTCGTAGGTAGGTAATATACTTTATTTATTTAAAACCCATAATTCTAGAATTTAACAAATATAAAAAATCGTTTAATAAGTAATTGATTTATTTTTAAATAATCTATATATCGCTTATAAATATTACGTTTATATGAAATAATGATTGTTTTTCTAATAATCAATTACATTTTTATATCACAACATTATATATAAAGAATATTTTTGATTACTTTGTAGTTTGATTAGAGACCAGTAAAAATTGGTCTGATGTTTATTATACCATATTATATGTTATAATAAATAGTTATATGTTGTAGTTACAGTAAATACGTTAGCACAGATAAAATGTTAATACTTGCAGTATTAGTGTATTATCTATGTCTAAGAGAGTTTTTGGTGGGCACTTGATCTGTCATGCTGTGATTTTTATTTTAATTCACATACTTAACTGTTTTACCCTATATTGTGTAAATTAATGTGACACTTTGGTGATCATTTATTTATGGTTAATATGTAATGTTAATATGATTTATACCTAAAATCTTTGGGTACGTAAAATATTAGTCGCCACAAAAACTTCAAAGAGAGTACCCACGTTTTTGAAGATAATATTATATGCATTTAAAACAACATCTGACGTGGCTGTATGGTCTAGATACCTTTGCCTTTTCTTTTCTTAATTGAAAGGGAAAAACTATACAAAAAAAAGGTTTATACGAAAACTGTTGTTTTCAATGTGAATAATGTGAATTCTGTGATGTGTTACTGATTACCGGAGAGGGTGTAAATTCAGATTACAGTAGACATTTACAATTGTCTATAATTGTACGCTGTACTAAATAAATAGAAATTATATCACAGACACCGAATAATATATAGAAAACGAAGGTATAAAAATAAGAATTATAGGATTATTTACTAATACGAATTATTTTCCCGTGTAAGTTGTAGAATATACGAATTACTTTCTAAAACTAAAAGTATCTTGTCGAGAGTATTAGGTATGTTCCTTGATCTTGTTATTAATAGCTGACAACTATAGTAGTTGCAGCACTGAAAAATATATATAAAACAGCTAAGTGCGCTGTAGCAAAGTGGACCTTTTAGGAAAGTGTATTGTACAGTAGTACCATAATGAAGCTGGAAGAGACTGCGATGCGAAAGGACTGGGAGAACGCCAAGGAGTCCTCTCATGTGGTGAGTGACCGTCCATTGTGTAATGATATCATTTTAATCTATAGAGTGCCATCATTGTGTAGTGTAGTTATTTCTTTGAATTATTATTACAATACTTTTGTCTGTAATATATGTACAATGTACAGAACACTAATACCATGCTGTATGAAATAGAAAAATATAATATAAAAAAAAATGTGTGCTTAGACTACAATACAGAAGTGAACACTTCATCACTATATTTCACTTCCTCCCTTATTGACTCCAGCTGACTCTACCTGAATGAACTTAAAATAGGAATGCATTATGGCTTAGTTACATTAATACCTACAAGATAAGTCCTAAAGTGTGCTTAAAGTAGTCTTTACTTCTAAAGAATTTACTGTAATTTTGTTTTTATTTATACATTTTTGTTATTTCCTTAGTTTATGTTTAAGTTGTATCTTATTTAGTGACATTTTATGTAGTTTGTTTGATAAGTATCTAGGGTTTAGTTACGAACAAGTAATTACATTCATATATTAATTCTAAGGTACCTAATTTTTTTATACCAAATCAGAGCAAGGTAGTCTTAAATATTTATAAAGTAATTTAACTTTCTTAGTATTATTGAAAACAGAAGTTTTGTAGGCAAGAATGGTATTGAATTAAAGGTAATTTTTCTTCTTCTTAAGGGTAAAATATTAATATTAAGGTTTTGGGTGAGAAGATATTTTGTAGTTGTCATTTAATTGGTATTGACCAAGTACAAATTAATTGATTATTCATTGGAGATCTGATGGCCATAATTGAGAGGTTGGTATTGTCTCCAATAAGATTATGGTGTAGCGACTATTACTTCTATGACAGCAGAACATTAAAAAAACAAATGAATTGTATTTTACAGTTTTCAAGTTTGGGTATAATTTCATACGCAGTGTTTGTGATCAACAGTAGTAATTGTGTAGTCCAACTTAAAGCTAGTGTTACCAGTCCAATTGATAAGTGAATGGGTTGGGTTTTGAAGTTTATATTTACATTACATTGAAAGGGAGTCTGTGTCAAGCAAAGGTCAGCATAGTGAATGGGACAGTGTTCAATTTAAGGAGGCGAGTGCGTCGGACGCGGCGCTGGGTGCGCTGCTGGAGGACGGTGAGGGCGGCGAGCGCGACGCCGAGCGCCGCGTGCAGCAGCTGGGCGGGCTCGTGGCGCGCCTCGACGCGCTCAACGTGGCCGGCATGCTCGCCGCCGCCACCGAGGGGGAGGGCGCCGCGCTCGCCGCCCGCCTCGACGCGGGGCTCAGCGCCGGCGCCGCGCTCGCTCTGCGCCTGCGCCGCTGCGAGCAGCCCGTACGCTCCGCCCCCGACGCGGCGCACGCGCGGTCCGGCGCCGCGCGGGCCGACGCGAACGCGCGCGCACTGCTCGCCGAGCTGGAGGCCCTCCGCGAGTGGCTCGAGCCGCCGCCGCTGCGGGACCTGGACGCGCTGCAGGAGCCGGCGCTGGGCACGCCGGAGGGACGTGAGCGCGCGCTCGCGGCCGCCGTGGCGCTGCGCACCGCCCTGCGCGCCGAGCGCACGGCGCCGCCCGCGCGGCTGCGGCTGGCCGCGGTGCGGGACCGGCTGCACAGGCTGGCGCGCGTCCGGGAGCAGGTGCGGTACCGTGACGCCGCCGCAGCGCGCGCGTGTGAGTGGGACGTGACGGTGTGTGTGTGTGTGTGTGTGCGACAGGTGGCGGCGGCGCTGGCGCGGCACCTGAACAACGTGCTGATCCACCTGGGCAACGAGGCGGCGGCGGCGCCGGAGCCGCGGCTGCACCGGCATCACGCGGAGCTGTTGCCGTACGCACCTTTCATGCGCTGGCTTAAAGATATGGACGAGAAGGCTTTTGACGCGCTCGTCAAGGTAAATTGTACGTAATATGTGCTTGAGTTGCAATTGTACTGCTTATTTTATATTCGATTATTTTCATTATTAGTCATCATGATTATCTCAGCTGTCTGTAACTAATGGCTCTCCGCAACCTTTACAATAACATCTGTCAATCAGGCGGATTTCTATAAACCGCCCAACTGGGTTGAATTCAGTCATTAACCTCTTTCTCAATAATGAACCTACCTAGCCAGAAAGTTTGTGCAAAATATATATGTATGCTCGTCAACAACTTCAAGTGTGGGGTCTAAACAGTTACTGGGTCAACTCACGCTCTACATGGCTATTCAACTTATATTTTTTGTATATTCATTTTGAGGCCCACTCATTGTCAAACTACTGAAACAATCAAGTATTGTACCAAGTTCCTCTAGTAATTCTGTTATTATGGTCGGCGAAACGAAGACGGGTGATGCACTCACCATTATTAATATTGATGTCTGTCCCAGTCCACAAGCTTGAAACTATTGTCCAATACAGTTGTGAAATTTCAGAGATCTGACATCTTCCTGCCTCACACCTCTCTGTAGTTGGATTGATTTGGAGCTCTAGGCCCTGGAGTTGAACTGATATGATAGCGTTTTTGTATAAACACTTTAACACCTCGATATACTGATGGTTGATCTGGTATATCTAAAAAGTCGTGTAGCACTGCCATGCTTCAATAAAAATAAAAGTTTTCTCGTAATCCAAAAACCCTGAGCAAAGAGGCTCAATATATTCCTCGGTTTTCTGTATAACGTGCCACAACATGTGTTGGTTTATGGTACTGTAGCATTTCTGGAAACCGGCTTCTTCGACAGGCCGAAAGTTTTTGAAATACTGAGTCAAACGATTCCTGATGACTTTCAAAAACAACTCATAAACATGACTTAGTAATGTAATGAGTCAGTATTTCTTGATAAGTGCGTTATCATCATCTTTAGACTTATTGTCTCAGTCTTCGGACTTCTGATAGTTCTATAAAGTCCTCGTGTAACTGGTTTGTAACTTCTTCCAGTTCCACTATTTTCTTTATTAGCACCTCCTGCCCTGCTGTTATCGCGGTCGTTACTTTTGCCTGGTCTAGGAGGGTTGGACCCATTTTTTTATTATTCATTATTTAGTATTATGGTGGGTTTGTCATACTTGACACGGATGGCGAGCGCAAAAGGAGGATAAGGACAGCATTGCCGCTGGAAACTTACTGGGGAATAGTAGATATAAGGTAAGATGTGATTGAGGGGAACCTTTTATAGTGGATAGGAATTGTCCGAGGGGATATTGTCTCGGAAGGAACTGAGATCTCTCTCAGATCAGTACAGAGGCAGAAGCAGTCAGTAGTCAAGTAAGCCGGGGATATATTCGTGTACTATCTTAGTCCCGTCTGTCTCTATCGTATCGTATTCTTAGTCTCCGTAGAGGCGGTCGAGATGAAAACCCTTGAATAAATTGTTTGTTTTATTATTGGTGACGCCTATTAATATTCGCCGTCTACGATTGTATTATAGTGAAGTAATTTTTAGTACATATTAATATTTATATTGATTTAATGCAGTGGTCACATTAAACATGATGTGTGTGCGGAGTGTAGGTGTACGCGGGCACCTGGGCGCGTGTGTACGAGCGCGAGCTGCGCACCGCCTGCGAGGCCGCACGCGCCGCGCTCTCCGCCGCGCACGCGCAGCCCGGCCCGCGCCCGCGCGACCTCAGTGACCCCCTCGACAATGTCAGTACCATGTCACAGTTATTTCTTTCTCTTTCTGTGTCGAAGTATACTAATACCACAGCCGGATACAGGTGCTGGGGTTAGTCGAGTCACTCTGCGACGCCGAGCAAGACTTTTGCACACAGTTCTTCTTCTTGGATATCGATGTAAAGGTATGTGCCGTTCACAGTTTAGAGGTTTATTTCGTATCACAAATGACCTATTTACGAATATTTACTTGCGATTCCGTGCTCAAAGGGCGAGAGCGGAGAAAACGAAGGCGGAGAGAGCGGTGATAAGGTTGAAGGCGGCGAGGGCGGGCGGCGCGCGACCGCCGAGTCGCGGCGGTTCATGAGCGAGCTGTTCCCCGGGCTCGAGGCGGAGCTCGTCGCGCTCGTCGGGCATCTCGAGCGCCTCGAGCCGTACGGCGCCATGCGGGCGCTCGCGTGCGCGGGCGGGCGCGCTGTGGGCGGTGCGGGGGGTGCGGGTGCGGGCGGGGAGGCGCGGTGGGCGCGCGCGGCGCTCGCGGGCGCGGCGGTGGCGGCTAAGCGCGGCGCGGACCGGGCGGTGGCGGAGCGGGTGGCGGCGCTGGGCGAGGCGGTGAAGGCGGCGGCGCGGCGGCCGAAGTGCGGGGTGTTCGCGTTCGTGAGGGAGCTGGAGGAGCTGAGCGGCGCATGCGAGGCGCAGTTCGCAGCGAGCGGGCGGCGCGGGGAGCTGGACCGGTGGTACGCGACGCTGGCGGGCGCGATGATGGCGGCGGTGCAGCAGGCGGAGCACCCCCGCACGCCGCGCGCGGTGGTGCACATGGAGAACTACCACGGGCTGCACGCGGCGCTGAGCGCAGTGCGGGCGCCGGCGCTGGAGGGGGCACGACGCGAGTGCCGGTCGCGGTACCACGAGGCGCTGCGCGCGTACGTGACGCAGTACTTCCCGCGGCCGCTGGAGAAGCTGGCGCTGTTCTTCGAGGGCGTGGCGGAGGCGGTGGCGGGCGGCGTGCGGGAGGACGAGGTCTGCTACCGCGCCGCCTTCAGCAAGCACGAGCTGCGCCGCGTGCTGGCGCTCTACCCCGCACAGGAAGGTGTGTTCCGCGTACGAGGCCGCATAGAGTACTTCTCAGTTATGAATGCAATGGGAAGTGCTGTCGCTTTAATATCTCTAAACAGATAAATTAATCTAATTTAGATGCCAGTTTTTCAAGTTTGGCCACCTTAAAGCCTTGTTTTTTTCCGTGATGCTGAGCAAAGTAACTACACAGTACAATCCAATTTAGCAACGTCAGACTTTGAATCAAAATTCAGTACCAGTCTCTGCTGTCATGCTGGCCTTCTTAGATGCCTCCTTACGCCTCTTTTAAATTACCTAATATCATAAGAAGGAGGGAACACGCTGACAGAAAGGCAGTTCTACAACCTCACAGTACGATAGATACAGAAATCGGATTAATTTAAAGAACTCTTCAGAACTCCCTCCATGATAAAGGCAGTAGAAAAAGCTTAGGGATGCAATATTCTTGCTCAACTATAGCGGCTCTAAGGTGGTGGTGGCGTTTGTATTATTTACAATGTGCACAGTCTGCCATATATTTCACCATTTTTTTTTCCGTGGGGAAATTCATTAACGCATACTGGGGACTGGGAAGGTTATGTGGGACTCACCCGGCGCTAGTCACCGGGAATACCCACTAAAACCCCACGGCCGTCTGTCGCCTTCCCGGGGCAACGCGGGGTCGTGCGTGCAATCACCGCGTTGTCCCGGCGACCGACCCGGCCTGATGGTAAACCGGGCCACGTCCGGGCAGCCTGGCGAGCTGCCCTTTCAGACGACCGGACTTGTGCAATGAGATACGGATCCCCCGACCCGCCCCTCGCAGTCCGGCTTAGGGTGGCGGAAGGGCACGAGCGTATCGGCCTCCCCTGTCACCCGGACGTCTGTGTCGGAGAGGGTGCCCGCTGGGGTCAGCCTCGCGGACCCTTCCCGCGGTCTGTTTTTGCGAGATAACTGTCTCACAAAAGGAGACCATTGCGTTCCACGATCTCTCGCTGCTGAGCATAAACCCGGCAGCAGGAGATCCATTCCTACCACCGCTTCCAGAGTGCGGCGCGTCTCGGACCACGCAACACACTCAGCTAGAGTATGCTGCGCAGTATTTTCCGCCGCACCACACTCGTGGTACACGGCGGTCGGCTCCCTGCGCGCAATCTTGTGCAAGTACCATCCGAACCATCCATGCCCGGATAGCACCTGCACAAGGCGAAACGTCAGGGAGCCATGACCCCTGCTACATCACTCTCGGAGGACCGGGCGAACGGCGTCTATGGTGTATCGTCCATAGAGCTCGTCCGCCAGGTCCTCCATCCAGCACCGCACCAAATTAGTGCGAGCCCTCCTCCTCCTTGCATCAATCTCTGTGAGAGTTGAAAGCTCCCCCTCGCCCTTCTTACCATCGTGTCTTTGTACACGGCAGCGAAGGGAAAAGCCTCCAGCTCCCATGGCGGGGAGCCAGCCAGCACCGTAGCCGCTGCCGAGGACATCTTGCGGGTACCCTTGGATCACCATCGACGCCGCGCAGCGCACTCTTGTTGTGGGCATTAAGGGCGTCCACCCAGCACGGTGCCCTGTAAGCGGCCATGAAGTGGATGACCCCCGCGTATAGCTGGCGGCACTTCAATCATCAATAATACGTGGCCTAAGCTCCTTAAAATGGCGCTCAAATTGCCACCGCCCGTCCAGGGTGAGGCACAAATATTTCATATGGGCCCCAACCCGGACTCTCACCCCATCTATATAGATGTTGGCTCCCGGTGGTGGCCCTCGACGATGTCCATGTATCAGCAGGGCCTTTGTCTTCTCTAGACCTAGGCCTGACCACTGAGGTGGCACCATCAGTGGCCAGACACTCCACTCCCCACCACGCCTTACCGTGGGCTACGACTAGAGTGTCATCCGCATAGCAAATTAGGCGCACTTTAGATGGGAGTGCGCCACGGAGCACCCAATCGTAACCCATGTTCCACAAGAGTGGTCCAAGGATAGACCCGTGCGGAACCCCACACTTTGTTGGGTACTGAAACATGACGCCCCGACTGTCCACATAGGCGACTCTCCGGTCTCGAAGATAGTCCTCCAACAGCCTCCGCAGGTACGGGGGCACTCGGAAATACAGGAGTGCGGACCGTATAACAGCGTGCGGCAGGCTGTTGAGGGCTTTAGTGATGTCAAGGGACACCGCCAACAGCCTATCCCCGTGAGAAGTCGCTTCTGCGGACCACTTCTTCAATCTCATCAGGGCGTCAATAGTCGAGCGTCCAACCCGGAACCTGAACTGTCCTTCGGCAAAGTTCGGCCCATCTCTACCGATGTGTTGAACGACTCGGGATGCTATGATCCGTTCCAATAGCTTTCTCGCATCGTCCAGCAGCACCAACGGCCGATAGGCGGACGGACAATCCGGAGGATGGCCCTGCTTATTAATTAAATAGAGCCGTCTCCCTTTCCACGGTTTTGGGAACTGTCCGACCTCGAAACAACGGTCAAACAGTAAATTTAATCACAGACTTTTTTCTTTTATTTCTATATTCTGCCACATAATTGTTTGCTCATTACCTGCACATTTTTTTAGTTGTGCGGAAATGTGTCTAAGTATACCCTCCCATATCGGGAGGATTGGATAGATTGTGCGACACTCGCTTGGCGCTAATCACCGGGAATACGTATTAAAATCCCATAGCTCTTTATCGTCTTGTTGCGGTGACGCGCGCTCGGTCCGGCCTAACGGTTAGCTGCCCCCCCCTCCCCCCCCCCCCCTCCTGCAGCCTCGTGTCTGCGGGGGTCAGCCCCGCGCGCTCTCCGGCCACTCCGCCCCCCAACCAGTACTTGCACAGTGTGGAAGGTCAGGGAGCCGCGCCGGTAGCGACTGTGGTGTACCGTCCATAGCGTTCCTTCGCCAGGCCCTTCATCCCACTTTACTTCTGGTTCCGTGGGAGCTGCAGGCTCACTCCTCGCCTCCTCCTCCGCCGTGTCACTGTGCGCAGCGGCGAGATGTGAAGTCTCTATCCCCAGGGGCGGAGGTTGCACTTATGGTCTCTAAGGTGGCCATACTACACTTTAAATTTACGTATCTTGTAATACAGAAAGGGATATTGAACAGTATTTAGTAATGTTTATGTGCTAGTGTATGTGTGTGTGTATGTGTGTGTGTGTGTGCAGTGCGCAGGTCCCTGCACCGGCTGTACCGCACGGTGGAGAAGCACCTGAGCGAGGAGGGCGGGCTGCTGCAGGTGGTGTGGCGCGCCATGCAGGAGGAGTTCATCGCGCAGCACCTCGCGCTGCAGGTCTCTGTTCACTAGCCAACACGAACATACCTCTTCCAACCCTTCAAACCCTTCCTAACTACCGCCCTCACTTCACACTCATTCAACTCTATGAGGCATAATTTTACAACATGATTATCTGACCCGGTGAACATCGCATCACCTATAATCGATGTTCTTTCTTCTCGCTAATACTCAAAAACAACATAACCAATTTAAATATTTTCTTGTTACAATTTGACCAACTATAGATCAATCCCAATCAACCTCTCAACTTTAAATTCAAAAAGATTAACAGAAAAAATAAAATGTGCATATTTTGAAGACTACATATTTGTCAGTCAACAGAATACATACACCAAAATCTACTTTTATTAGGAAATTGTCATGTAGTAGTACAGGCAATTCCGGTTAATTTAAAAATTCTGTGGTATAGTTCAATACGTCATTCCGGTGGGTAACTGTGTCGACTGATTTGATAAATAATAATTGACCTCAAAGAAAATTCTAGTTGCATTTATATCGATAATTATATTTTTCTCCGCCACCGTTTCTGAATTGAAGCAATTATTTACCTTATCATGAAATTGTCGTTTACAATGTGTGTTGCGACAAATTACGTCATTTGGGTACAATTGTTTTATTTATTTATTTTGCCCAAGGAATGGTGGGAATTACTTCCCATCTCATAAATTAATTAGCGTAGTAGATCTGGTAGTGGGACCAATGCTAGTAATTTAACTTTCCCACCTGCACAACACAATTCGAAATGATTTTATTGTCATTAACTCTCGAACGCAATACGGACATACAATACGACTATTGTCAATATCTGTCGCCGTCAGCTCGATTAACACGTACAGTGGCTCGTCGCACATTTGTAATAATAAAAGTAATTCGTTTACTCGTTATTACATAGAGTGAAAGTAAAAGTAATGTACCAATCCCTGGCAATTCCGAAATGCAAGGCCATTTTCTAAAATGTGCGAAGATACATTTTTTTACAACTAATTAATTTGTATTTGGTTTTGTTTTTAACATTATTTAGGATTTCTGCAATTATATATATGTGTATATATATATATAAAAATATATATATTTTTCATTATAAAACTAGTAGAAAGTATAAGAAGAGTTTGTTTATAAATGGTGTGCGCACGCGCAGGGCCGCATCGCGTCCTGCTACGGCGGGTCCGGAGTCGCGCTGCCGCTCACCACGCAGGACATACTCGACGCCTTCTCCGACATCGCAAGGGAGCACTGACCGCCCTCCGCACTCACCCCTCCGCCCTCACCCCTCCGCCCTCACCCCTCCGCACTCACCCCTCCGCCCTCACCCCTCCGCACTCACCCCTCCGCACTCACCCCTCCGCCCTCGCCCCTCCGCCCTCACCCCTCCGCACTCACTTCTTCCCCCTCCCCCCTCCCCCCTCACCCCTCTACACACCTACACATTACTTACCTAATAAACTATTTTTTGTATTATTTTCTTTTTTCATTCATCACTATATCTTTTTATTTTTTATACTATGACTCCTTTTGTTTCTGACCTCAGTTGAAACAGTGGTGTGTGATAAAAATGGCTAATCCCAATGAGCAACAAACCACTACAAAATTATATGTCTAGTAATAACCCACACCGACAGTTCATATAACGTATAGAAAAAATTATTAAGATGAAAATACCATTAATCTTCAGTGTAGATGTGAATTATGTTTAGAATTTAATTTTGGGCATACAAATGTGTTTTATTTAATATACATCTGCGGACTCTGGTCCGCACCTTTTTTTAAATAGGTGATTTGGTTGGCGTTAAAAAATTGCTCTATAATTTTAACTATGCATTACACTAAGAGATAAGTGATTTATTTTTATATTGCACTTGTGGAACCATTACACTTATGTCTATAGTTTTCTTGTGATTACAGATGTGTTTACTAATAAACTCACTTATTAGTTACAGGAATATGTCTTAGCCGCATTGTCAAAACACAAGGTTTAACATATGCTAAATACATTTCTTATATTATATTCAAAATAATAACACCTATATCGGAATTCCCTACATTGAAATCGTAAACTCATTATCTGTACCTACATGACGTATCATATAATATCTATAAACTTCGTAATAGGAAAAAACGTATTTGAAACAATACTGCTGAGTTGCTTGACAGTTCAATCCCTACTAATATTATAAATTTGAATGTAACTTTGTTCGTTACGCTCTCACACGAAAATTACTTAACCGATCATCATGAAACTTTGTACACATATTCTTGAAGATATTAGAAGTAACATACAATACTTTTTATAGAGAAAAAAGTTACGACAGATAAAAAACAACTGATTTAATGGCTTCAATGCGTGCGAAGCCTGGGGTAAAAGCTAGTATTAATATAAATTAAACATCTCTTACCCAGAGAGCTCGAACATTAGCAATGAATACCTGGATAAAAACAATACAACTAATTACAAGATTCGCGGATTAATTATTAATATTCAATATAAAACATTACACTTGTACACGTAACCGGTACAGATCGATCCAGTGATTACATTTTCACAGAATCGACCGATAAAAAAAGTGTGTATTTTTATTTAAAGGACCTACACTGTTAGTACAAAGGGCTTTCAAAGTTTCACCGGACATTGAGGGCGAGCGTGGAGGGCGCTCAGCCTGACGGAAAAAACAGTGTATGGCACTGTGTGCTTTAGCCATAAAATCCCTTTTGAAGCGAATAGACTAAACGTTTCTATTTGAAATTAAAAATTATCATGAATAGTAAACATTTAATTATTTTATGTTACCTACCTAGTAAAGCAACCAGCTTCTGACATAGTCAGCTGTCAATCCTAGCATAGCAGGTATCTATTTATGCTGTTATGATTGCTGTAGTACTAGGTGGTAGGCTACTTTATTGTATACTATACAAACTACAGAATTAACCGAACTTGGACGAAGTTAGCACAGGGCCTACATAGGCCCTAATACCAATAGATTAGATTTTTAAGATTATAATTAAACATAAAAAAACTTAAAAACCATAACAGAAAAGGGTCGCTGTGAAAGTATTTCACTCTAGATTCATTCTTTTATAATAATACTCATTTACTTATAGTTCCGTTAATACAAATACCATAATACTTCATTATTTACAATGTGGCAAAGAGAGAACAACGAGGCAGTGTCCGCGACTTGCGACATGAATGTAGGTTTAAGGAGCCTCCTTTATTGTCGATCGTCAAAGTCACCTACGCCAAGATTTGTCTCTTCGCTCAGCATAAATCATTCTCGATATATAGATTTACAACATAAATATTAAAACAATCTAGTCAATAATAAAAAATATAAATCTTACGTCCCTCTGGTAACGTTCCACCTAGGTACGATTAATACGCCTCGAATGCTTCACTTAGACTGAATCTCAGCCGCGCTTTTATAGCAATCCGTATTAATAAACTACCCTACTGTTGTTATTAATATCAAATAGTGTGCTTAATGATCATAACAAATAATATAAAATCAATGCTTTTAAAATGGATCACTTCACTAGCACTTTCAAGGAGCAGAGATCGCAAGACTTAACTTCTCTTCTATGATTCATCCACTTCTGTTTTTAATTACATGTATATGACATAAAATGTCTATTACTTTTGCGAGAGTAACCCAATATATATACCCTTACTAGGCTCTACTGTAGAACAGATCTACTGCACTACAACACTAGAAAATAATTCAGTTGCCTATGATAAATAGTTATAATATTCTACTCTAGTAGCCAAATAATCTTTTTATTTAAAGTCTTAGTAAAAAAATAACGGACGTCACTGTGATTGTAAGTTCGAACCTGCATCAACCTAACAACATCACAAACTTTTATCTATTTATCGATGGCCGTGGGGTTTTAGTGGGTTTTCCCGGCAGATAAAATTAGAACACAATTCCAGAAAGAAAAAAACTATTTATTTCTTTTAATACTAATGTAACAATAATGGAAAGCTCAAATTTTGTAAAACTTAAAGTGATGAATACTTAGTTGTTCTCTTTTAAGCTTTACAAAATATGAGTGAGTGGCGTGGTGCTTGCATCAAATTAGTCCAATGATTTTGGTGGCGTATAGTTGAGGTAGATCAACCCGGAAGCTTTTGCCTGAAACATACAATTCTTATTTATAAAATTGCTGTTCACAAAATCTATACATATATTAATGCTGTAGCTGAGGGAAAGCTATCAATATATTGATTTCATATCAAGTATATTGGACTAACAAATATGTTACATTTATAGTATAATACAAGGTGAAACAGATTCTCCAGGATTAGGGAATAAGTATCAAAATTTTGTGATAAATTGTAATTTTTTAGTTTGGGTTATAAATTTGAGTCATATTTCTGATATATTTCTATGGCCATAAAATGCTAGAAATACTGTGTCTAAAAGCAGCATCAGGAACTCTAATGACATTAAGGAACAGTAGCCTAAATAATATCTCAGTTTATGTGTTTCTTACTTTTTAATTTTTATTTTTTAGCTTTTTATATAGTTTTGTTGTAATAAATATTTCAACAAGTAATTAATGAAAGCAACTAGTAAAATAATACATATCCTCATAATGGGGAGAATTATGAGGTAATTAAGTATTAAATATATTAATTCAATATTTCATGGGTTTTTTTTTTATAGTTAGGGTTTAGTGTTATGGTCACAATCTAATGTTAAGCGACAATGTAGCTGAAAATAGTGGACAGGCTATCTAGTGGAGGGACTGGTTCTCAAGTGCAACTGCTGGAACATCTGTAGTTATTTGGTGGCATATTTTCAACTTGAGGGTGTTAGCTAGCCAGGAGGGCAATAGAAAAAGCCGTACCACAATGCAAACCACTTCTTAACCAATATTAAGTTCATAGGAATTCTTCAACAGATTAATTAAAGTTATTTAATCATTAACACTGTTGGCTGTTGGTAAAGTTTAATGACTTAAATCATGCTTCTTTTACTATGATGTTATGAGAAAATACAGAACCAGGTAACAGGCATGGATGACAGAGTTGGGCTTAGACAAGCTGTTTAACTAAAGGTGATCATGAGATAGCTATAATGCTTAAGTTGACAATATACAACAAGAAAAGGGAATTTAAGCTTACCACAAAAAAGGTGCCAGTTGCGAATGCAATACCAAGCAACAGGGCAGTGTTGTAGCGGCGCTGGTTAGCATCATACTGCGCCTGCCAAGAGCCATGGGGGACAGGCAACTCATCCATGGTGGGCGGCTTGAAGTGCCCATCATGGTAGCGACGGACTGTATAAAACAAATATTTTAAAATTCGATTTTTTTTTACAAATGGTAATTAATATTGGAAATAATTTATTTTTAGATTAATGCAATGTTATGAATTTTAATAGAAGCAAATTTTCATCTCAAGTTCAATGAATAATAATTTTAATGGAAGTGTACTAAGCTTACACACTTTTTAAATGTAAAGAGTTCTCATATAATAAGATATATGCAATTGTAAGTCCTGTGTAACTAAAACAACAAGCTCTAGGATTTGTAGTTCCTTCAGTTGTTGCCTCTGTTTCTTGATGTCACTGTGATATTTGCTAGGTAGGTACTAATTTTTATAATAATTGATAATATGCTTTGTTTTTTGTTGCTAGATATAAATTACTTCTATGCCAAAATTTATTACAATTCTGCAGGGATATCCAATTCTAATATTATTGAAAGATAAACATACTTTATAATTGAAATTAAACGTTTATGTTACTTTTCTGGACAACCTACACCTCAGTCCGCCCCGTGACCACGAAGGCTGAAAAGCTTTCGAAACATCGGGATCAAAATTTAATAAATAACCGTGATAAAATCCGTTTAAATTAGTTTTATTTCAATGAATAATATTCGCGTAAACCTAAGAAATCATTATACTTTATAATATTAAATACTAGCTGACCAGGAAAACTTTGTACTGCCTAACAGTTAATTAATATTGTGTTAACTTTTACCTAAGCTCAATGCAGGATTTTATTTATTTCATAAAACAAATACTTAAAGTTTATTCTACTTTTTTAGATGGAGACAAATAGAACAAATCTGAGATCATTAAAAATGTTTCAGACATTCTTGAATTATAATTGGTGTAATAAAACTGACTTTGTTTTATATATATACAAATATTTGATGATAAAAGACGTTAGATGGATATTTCATCTATTATACATATAATAAATCTACTATGTACTATATACACCACAACATATATAACCTCTTATATATTTTCTATGAGGTAACACAAAAAGTTAATCTGTATCCATATTTATGTATCTTAAAACCTTGGTAAAAATAAAATCAAATGCACCAAATGACCCTAAACCACAAACCCTTCAAGAGTTACTAAAGTACAGTACTGCAGATATCCTTTAGGTTACTAAACCTTTTTAAAATCCAAACCTATACATACATATAATCAAACTAAACGAGTCAAATCAAAAGTCAAAATAAGTATAAGCCTATAGAGGCCCAACTCTTCCACAAGTTAACTTTTCATATAAAATATAGTTTACTTCTTAAATGTAGTCTAATCAAAACTCAATCTTATCAAAGTAAAACAATTAACTGCTACTCTCCATTTTTAGTTGATTTTTTAGTTTTTGTAGGGTTACCCCTTGTTACTTACCCCTGGAGAGTACCAAAATCATTTTATTTTGCATTAATACTAAGATTTAACTTATACTTATAGTTGTTTATGCATACTTGATGCTGAAGCAATGTAAGCGACGTAGGAAGGCTAATAGTTCTTAATAAATATTCAGTGAGGTTATCTTTTTGTGTTATGTAACAATACAATATTTTCTTTCTATCAATATACATTCTAAATTGAATATTTTAATGCTTCAATACGAGTCCTTTATCATTTTAAAATTGTGGAAAACAAATATACTTCTATATAAGGAAAAATCAGAAAATCGATTTGGCTACTACCTAATAATGAGTACTAGGTAAAGTGACAAATTGCTTATTCAAATGAGAAATCTTACCTTGCTGTTGCAATAGTCTTGAGACAATTTGGCGTGAAACGAACATGTTTAATATATTAAATATGTCTGATATAAGGAAATTTGCCAAATCAAATTCTACTCTTCCACAGTTCGGTCTGCTATTGACAATTCGATTTTGACTAGAGCTCTCATAGTATATATTTTCACTAGGGCTGTTTGAATGTAGATAGCAGTGAGTTTATACTTTACTCGTTACTAATATTTCCGTTATATAATATTTAGAAATTACATTTAAAACTAGCGTACAAAATTATGTAGTGTAAAAATATGTAATATACGTAATATACACAATCTTATCTATAAATATAAATGAAGCTAATATATACTATGTAGTATTGAACGTAAATGATGAATAATCTTTGTAAAACATAATGGCATATGACTATTTATATAAGATTTATTTAGGATACGATTGTTTTACTTCATTGATTACTGATCTATACTATAAAATTCTTATATTTCCTGTCCCTCTTTGAGGTCTTCATTTCACGACCGTTTTTTTTTTCATATTTATACCATAATTTTATACGGCAATTTTAAAATCGTTATTTTTATAAAATTGCTATGATTATTGAACAAGAATTGAAACTAATTGTAATTGATATTGTAAATAAGTAGTCAATAATCTTTTCGATAACAATTATAATTTTAAATATATTATGCCCCATTAGATGTCTTTGAGAGTTATTATTATTTAGCATTAATAGACTTCGAAAATGAAAGTATTTGCTTTATTATTTTTATTCTTAAATAAGGTTGTATATACATGTGTGTGTGATATATATACAAAGATTTAGTACAGAAAAAACACGATTTATTTATAATATGAGAATAGAAATATTACAGTCTCTGAGTTTATTGATTATAACATTATGAGAATATTATAATGGCTACTGGCATTACTATTATAGTGATGTGTTCTATACAGCCTAGCACTATTTTCGTGTCACGGAAAATATAGCGAAACTTTATATAGAACACTATTTTCGTTCGCAGTTTTCTGGTGATATATACAGTACATATACTGTGGTGCTGTGGTGTATATAGTAGACTAACAGTGTGTGTACGGAAGGCGCTGGTGTTGGTTGCGTGTGCGCATTTAACGTTTATGTACATTCAACTTTGTTTGATAACAAAGTATGTTTACATATTAAGATGAATATTATGTAAATATAGCAATTTGTTTAAATATGGAATGGGTAAAGGGATTGCAGCGAGCGCGAAGAGTAGTGCGTACTCCCAGTGACCTTGACAGCGATCCACAAGGCACAAAGAGTAGAGATACGAAGGAATTTATTATGGAAAGCGAAGTGTTTGAGACTGCAGATGAGCGCCGGCAGCGGTGGCGTAGTATTTATGTGATTTACTTTACAATGTTCCAAATGTCGCTGGGGTTCAGTATCGTGTTAACCGGCGTCTGGCCGTACCTGGACAAGGTAAGTGCTCGCTGCATACGTAGAAGAGCATGAGTACGTCCAAAGGTAATATATAAAGGGATACACGTAATATATAAAGGCAAATAAACAAGAATTCTGGTATTTCATGTGTTTTCACTCGCAGTTGTTTGGTAGCCATGGCTCGTAGGTTTCTTCTGCTTGTCGCTATTATTCGTTTCGATGGTTCAAATAAAAACTGTCATCGACTTTTTTCAAAAGCGTCGAATGCTGTTATGATGACGCTTGAACTTTGACAGCTCCATCAAACGCGTAGGAATTTCCGAGGTGGAATAGTTATTAGCGAAAACTGATTTTTTCTATCACGTTCCATTCGACTTTATTTGAGTAAGTATACACAGCCTTCGCTCTAGCGATTACGAAGCCCTGGACAAAAAATCAAATTGCCACCTCTTAGGAATATGTATAATTTTCATTGATTGGAGAAGTACCATATATCCCTAGCACCGAATGTTCAAATCAGTTCAAGCAGTGTCTCTTAGAAATTTGACTATAGTTTCAACATAAACAATTTAATTTTTTAGCAAACGAAGGGATTGACCTGCGAATTTTGCTTACGTTGGTAAAATTTACCATAACCAATTTTATAATCAAATGGTCGCCGTAGCGGCCCCACATTTTAGCGCCCTGGGCAATTGCCCGGCTTGCACCCCCCCTCCTCCCAGCTAGAACTGGCCGTCTTATACATATATACGTGTCATTGATCCCTGCATATATAATCAGTGACGCGTTATTGTTTTGTAGTCTGAACTACTTAAAAAGAGAGAGAATTGGGTCTCCTACAGGACCCGTATGCCTACTATGTGGGTGTTAGGTGCAGTATGATATTGTCAGATTAATGGATGATAGATTGTGTTATATCTAATTGTCACTTATTTTAATATGTGATAAAATAAAGGGTCGAAGGAGTTATCAATAACGTTAAACGTTCAACGATGATATATTGGTTGTTAGTGTGTACGGACACTGAGTTAATGGACGAGTAAGTTCGAGTCCCTGCAATAAGTTGGAGCTTTGTTTTCTATTTGCCAGATTTGTTTGCTGTTAATTCCTAAGCGTGTCACCTTATTGTTAGTGATCACCGCCGCCCATGGACGCCCACAACACCAGGGGAATCGCAGGTGCTTTACCGGCTTTTATAGAAGGAACTGGCTTTCAAGTGCGACTGCCGGAGCACACCTAATGGAATTTGGCGGCAGAATTTCCAACTTTAAGGTGGTAGCTAGCCTAGCGAGCATTAGAAAAAGCTTTTAGGGAAATAGGGCATTAGAAAAATAGGCGTGTTCAGGCAGTTGCAGTTGAGACACAGTTCCTCGACTAGGCTTAGCGCGTGCAACATCGTGGGCCACACATCGTTACTTAACATCAGGTGACATTCTGGTCATAAAGTTAAACCTATAAACTAAAAAAAAAGATAAAATATCATTGAAATTTGGAGTCTTGCTATTTACTTACGATACTCTGACGAAGAATGTGTACGTATGTGAAATCCAAAACGAATTCGATATGAGTAAATACTAGACATGCTCGATATTATTTTATCGATACTTGGTGTTACTACGTATATTTGTTATTAAAATATTGTAACCGAGTTAGTATTACTCAGTAGAGTTAGTTGTTAGCAGCAAAGTTCAGTTTCAGAAAACCTATGTATAGGTAATACACATAAACACTTAACATTATCTCTTTTACGCATGAAATGCTGTGATAATGTTAATAAATTGAGTATTTATAGTACATATTACGATGAAAAATTGTATGTAGTCTTCTTTGGACCTTGTAAGAACTAGTTATTTTCTAGATTACTAGAACTAATAGTTTATCCTTACTGATAATATAAATGCGAAATTGAGCTTGTTTCTTTGTTTGTTACGCTTTCACGCCTAAACCGCTGAATCGATTATGATGAATTTTCGTATAGGGATAGGTTGGAACCCGGAGACGGTGATAGGCTATTTTGTCACGCGAAAATCTTCTTGGAAGTGAGGTAAAGAGAGGGATAAACTTTGTATCAAACTTTTTATTTCCTCATCCGACTTGTTTGAGAAAATCAATGTGAACGAGAGCGAAGCCGTAGATAAAAGCTAGTTAGTGTAAGGTTAAATATTGTTAGTATATACTTGAATCATTCATTTTAATATAATGGAATCATATTAGACGTGAAAATAGCATAGCGATTATAGCCGTCGAAAACCAAATCGTGGGTGTTCTCTTTCCTGGAGCAGCTCGGAGAGTTTTGTATGACTCTTTGCCGCTAAAATCTCATCGTAATCTTGAATTAATACACTTTAATACTAATACACTTTGGTAATGCACTTCCATTTTTGTTATCAGACCTCTCCAATATCCGTTTATTTAACCCCAGGGGAACCATTACAGAACAACGCGGAGAGGTTATGCTCCAGGCTTGCGAATATGTATAAAATAACTTACCTAAACCTATTATTAAGAGGCCTTTTTATCGGAAATTGTTTTTAATATCTAGTAGCGTTCGTTTGCTGATTTTGAAATAAGAGCGAGGTGAACAAGTTTCTGGCCTTCCCATTCACCTCTTTCGTGAGTACTGTGAGTGCATGACAATAGAAGGCAGAAACGATCGTAGCGCGCCGCGGCCCGGCTCGAAGAGTCCCATGCAGGGCGGACTGAAACTGTAAACATTATTCAGCTACAATGATATCATCGTTCTGTGGGTACGCGAACCATTCGACACAAGTCATTCTCCATATTGATGTATCATGTAAGCACTACTGTGGTACGTAACAGTGTAAGGCATTTACACACTCTTTGTTAAAATTTAGTATTCAGTCAGTCAGGGGTGTTCAGTCCGCCTTAATTTTTCCTTTTTGACATGACTCTAGTAAAGCTAGGTTAACTCGTCCTGTTACCTTTGCGTGCAGTAGCGGATTTCTAGGTAGGCCAGGTAGGACAGGTAGGCTATAGCCAGCGGCGCCAATTGTGCAGCGCCACTAAAAACTAAAAAAAAAAAAAAATTGTAGAAAATGTAATAAAGGCGGCCTGTAGGCGGTATATTTGTGAATTCACCACTGTTTGTGCGCTCTCGGGTTGTATCTCAGGTCTCTATTTGTAGACAATTCAGTGATTTTACACAGTTTAAAACATAAACCTGTAAAAGTAATAAACAGAGATGATTCTGAATAATTGTCTTGCTTTTACTTGCTTAAATTTCCTTACGTGCTTTAAACTTCTATCAGCAATGACGTATAATTTGTTCACAGTTTCCTTTACTGTCGAAATACTATCAATTTTTTTTTAATGTCATAGCAGGCAAACGACCAAGTGTGTCATCTGATGATAAGTGATCACCGCCACCCATGGTTACCCACAACACCAGGTGAATCGCAGGTGCATAGGCGGCCTATATTTTGCAGGGACTGGCTCGCCGGAACACCTTTTTTGGTATTTGGCGGCTGTCATAACAAATAAATTCAAATTATTTCTACCAAATGGTTTAAGTACTGTTTCTATATACTGAAAAGACGATCATTAACAGTGTAATATATTTAATAGTCTATCTTCGAGAGTATCACATGGTTTCGATATTCAATAATCTAAAGATATACTCAAATACGTTGATTTTCACAAATGCTTGGGAACTGGTCTATATGAAAATGTCTTGTCCATCCTAAAAATAAAGTGTTGAGCCAAATACACTCATATTTAAATTCGAAATCATCCATCACTCTTAATCACATTGAAATTGTGTTGCATGAAAGACCAAGCTAAATTCGGTTCGGTATGCATGCCGTAGAAGAACGGGGAGGCATAAAACTGTTTCCGATGCTAATATGTTTTTTTTTTGCGTGGGTATCTTTTATTGTTTTGTTTGGGATATTGCTTTCAAATAATGTGTATCGCAAATGTCTTTGATTCAAGAAATCGATACTTGAGTGAGCATTTTATGGAGTTTCAAATTGCTTTTGAAAAGAACTACCAATGAATATTTATTCGTGGATAAATTACAATATTAATTAGATAACGTTTCATTACATATTAAAAACGCAAGTGATTCTTCTCAGAAACACTCCGTCACGAAAGTTTACAAAAAGGTACAGTAAAAAGAATAAGTTTTAGGTAGAACGGTTAGCGTCTGCGTGGTGCTTTGTTAAACAATGTAGCAAGGTCTAATAAGGTTCAGTTCTAAATACATTATAATGTACGAAGTACTGAACTATATAGGTCGTTATCGTATCATTACCGTATTGTTGTCATTTGAATATAAACTAACAGTGGAGGTGTCGCGCGCAATCGCGTCCGGGCCCGTGCATTAACAATATTGCGCTCTACTGGCAGAGACAATGATATAGTACCTTATGTCCACGTCAAAATTAGATCATAAACTGTATTAAATATTTTACATAATTCTTATAAAGTAACCAAAGAAGTTGTTCTCAAAATGTTTCTATTGAAAACATCTAAAAGTTTACTCGTTAACAATTACAAAAATATAAAAATCTTCATCAAGGCAAGGTTGATAATAAATACAACTATAACGTATTAAATAAAACGTATTGGCGCGGTGGATACGGTGCTTATTTCGATACTGAATGCTACTGATGTCACATGCTCTCTCATGTAACGCTCATCGAGCGATTAAAGCGGTGACGTGTTGGTTATATCCTGCTGCCGACGCAAGTCAACTTTACTCGAACGAGCGTTACAGAGCGGAGCGTCTCATTCAATATCTACAAAATAAAGTGCTGCGTGTGCTTAAAGAAGTTCTCACTTCAAAACGAGAACCTATTGACAGGCACAGAAGTTATGCCTAGATAGATTACCTGCTAGCTGTTTCTGCAGCTTGAAAGTTATTTTCTTATTCCTGAGAAACAGTACAAGGTGTCGATGAAATTCATGATGATAGATCGAGCAATTAAGTATTGATCGATCTCGCTCATCGCATCTCTGGTTCTCGTTGTAATATCGTTTTCGCGTACCGTTTTCTTTCATTTTGTGCGTTTAGTAATGACCCGTACGTGATGTAAAATAGCATATAATTTTCTTCAATAATTGGGCTATCAAAAGCAAAAGAAATTATGAAATCCGTCCAGCAGTTTCTGAAATGAGCGCGTTCAATCAGAGAAACTCTTTAGTTTTATTATATTAGTATAGATGTATGTGTAAGTATTGAATATCATTAAATAGAGGTTACATAGATACTTAACTAAAAGCGAAATTATTTAAAAATATTGTTGTGGGATTATAAAAAAAAGTCGTTAATATATATTAGATGTGAATAGTGTATCAGCAATACAGTTGTTTAGTTAGCTGCGTATTGCGTAACACTGTGACTACAACAGTGTTACAATGTTATAAATATATATTGTGAAGCGGTCACTTTTGTAATTGTGTGTGACTTTGACAACTTTGGTATACATATCGCGTCATAATAACTATTTAGTAATGGACCCACATTGCTCCGGCGTTTCCAAAATCACATTCCGTATGACTATAATAACAAAAAATAGGTATTTCAAACGATGAAGAAATTCTTAACAGATCCCTTCTCAGTAGATGTATACCATATAGACCGTAACTCTTTTCTTTCGTTGTGATATTTTTTTATAGTTTCGAATTAGCGTTATGGACGTAAGCTCACCTGATGATAAGTGACTATGTGGCCCAAGGTGGTAGACACGCTAAGCCTTGTAAAACGACTGGCTCTCAAGTGAAACTGCCGGAGCAAACCTAAATAGGTATTTAGCGGCAAATTTTCAATTTGACAGTGGGAACTGGCTAATTGGTCATTAGAAAAAGTCCTACCACTATGCTATGGTTTCATCACGATGTTTTCTTTCACTCATTATAGGTGGATTAGAACTCACGACCCTTGACGCGGCGTCCGTACACATTCGGAACTGAGTTATTATCGCTTCCATATCGTGCAAATATCCATTTAGGCTACGAGAGGCGCGTGGGGAGTCTCATTGGAAGACAAGCACTGTCGCGTTAGACCCCTAGTAAAAGACATCACGGCGACACCCAACCCTTCTGTGCCTACACTTTTTTACTCAGAGAACTAAACTTTAGTGACTACGCTGCACTGTGAAGCAAATATTCATCAATTTAGATCGCGTATTGATCTTATATATTATTGTAATATTAGTCGCTGTATAGTCACTCTGACAAGTTAGTTAAATACAGGATAATTACACGTTCGCTAGATAATATCCTATTGCTATGATTTTTTCAAACTGTGACTACGAATTCGTTCACGCGGATTTTAATAATATTTCACATAATTTTAGAGTCTATTTTTGAACGTTGCTGACATGGTATTATTATACTAATTGTGTCCGCTATTATGACACAATACTTATATATAATATATATATTGTTATAATGTGTAAATAAGTTAATTTACTACCAAATTATATTTCATTTCCTGTGTCGGAGGAACCTTTTCGTTTTATGACATAAAAATTATCCTATATTTAATTAATAATATTCGACATCACCGTATTAAATTTTACTAAAATGTATTCTTAAATTTTGCAGTGATGTGCTTACATGAGGAAAGATAAATGTACATTGAAAATAAAATATGTTTACTTCTGCATTTATTGAGAACAAAGTTAATTCGGTCTATAATTTATAAAAAGTAATTAATATAGAAACGATCAGATACAGTTTTATTATAAGTATCGATTAAATTTTAAAAAATAATTACAGGTTGGCATTTATCGTAATGGCAGATGTACATGGAAACACGTTCCAGTATCAGAGAGTACTTTAGTAAACCTGACTGGATAACTCCTAACACTGCATTGGTCGATACAAGATCAAGTCATTATTGAATATGTTCACACGCGTGTGATTCTATAACAAACGTCTCATCGATATTGAGTCACAATAGTGTCTACAGTGTTTCGGTTTAATTAAAACGGTTTAAATATGTAGCGGTGATAGCTCAGTTGATAGTGTGTACGAACGTGAATGAACCCTTGTAATGAGCTTCAGCTTTCGGTGATGTAAACATCGTGATGAAACCACATAAAGCATGGTGGTAGGACTTTTTCTAATGCCTACTTGGCTAACTACCACCTTTAAGTTGTGAATTTGCTGCTCAATACTGATAGGTGTGTTCCGGTAGTTGCATTTGTGAGCTAGTTGTTAACGTGTGTACCATCTTCAGCCACTGTATAACGATTATTGAGATACTGTATAAAGTATATATAAAATATATTCGACAGTTGGAGCCGGGCGCAAAGAAAGAAGTATTGGGTTTAGTGGTGGGAGCGAACCCGCTGGGCCAGCTGGTGTTCTCCCCATTGCTGGGCCTGTGGGCGAACCGGGCGGGCTCGTCGCGCGCGCCGCTGCTCGCCACGCTGGCGCTGTTCGTGCTCGCGAGCGTGCTCTACTCGCACCTGCACCTCACCCGCCCCTACGCCAAGTACTGGATGGTGTTCGCCAGGTTCCTCGTCGGAGTCAGCTCAGGTGCACACATACATATACACACTCTAGCTTTTACTTCCCTCTCTTTAACTTATTTCTGTCTAAAAAGGAGCCCTAACTATGGAAATAAATTGTAGTTTTAGTCCATTCTCTTGTAACCTATAGGTAATGCGCAATATTTGATGACGTACTGTCGTTTGAATCGTTCAGTTTCTTGATTACAACAGCACACCTAATTAAGTTAATACGTTAAGAATTTTCCATGGAAGTGTGTTAACTAATGTTTACACTTTAGACGAGACAGTTAACGCCGGCGCCTTCACGGATTAGTTTAGTCAAAACATTTTTCAACACACACAACACACATGTTTGTTTCACAAACAACACACATTTCTTATGATTAGTTATTATTATCATCTGGTTTACATCATCATCGAGCTAGTTTATGCCGGCTATTTAAACATATCCCAAGCAGTCGATGAACGATAAATATGTTAACTTGAATCCAGTGCACACAAGTCCATCTGATAAGATAATGTTTTATAAATGTATTGTATAAATTTATATAAATGTTATTTATATAAATGGGTCAAATTTTTAAGCACTCCTTAATATTGACGAAGAGTGAAAGACTAAGCGTTATCGGCACCAGCGCCGGGCGCGGCACTCCGCCTTCACGGCGTATCTCTGAATAGTGTCTCCTATAATCGTCATTACAAAATTTCAAAACATAAACACATGTAAATGTAAAAGTATACTTTTATTAATATTCGATAACCAGAGAAAAAGTGGAACGTTATTTGTACGTTAAACACCAAATTCACTGCCAAACTTTAAACCAATCGCCAATAACAAACTAAATGAAAACATAAACTGAGTCGCACAATAGAGAAAATGTAGATATTGTAGAGATTGACTTTAACAGAATAATTACAAGAAATTTACGATTAAATAATAAGTGTCTAGTAGGTATTTGCTGTACAACTTGTAACGTTTTTACACATACATTATTACTCCATTTTTCAGTCCAAATTGACATTCATTTGTGAAATCTGTTATGTCAGTTTTCGGTAGAGCTTTTATTTATTTGGTACGAAATGGTACTGTCAATTGTTGCGTTCTCGAACCAGTATCCGATAAGACTTGTTTTTGTATGTAATTGCCCTGTTTTAGGATTTGCGGATAAAAACTATCATTCGACATACAGTTAGTTACGTATTTTCCGTGGGCTTGTTACTGATTCTCCTAAACGTGGTGATATAAAGGCAATAAGCAGTGAGAGGGGGGCGTGTACCGATTGCAGCGAACATAGCTGTGGCGCGGTCGTACCTGTCGGCGGCGACGCTGGTGGAGGAGCGCACGGGCGCGGTGGGCGCGGTGTCGCTGGCGCAGGTGCTGGGGTTCGTGGTGGGCCCCGCGCTGCAGGCGGCCGCGACCCCGCTGGGCCCCGGCGGCGAGTACGGGCCTGCAGGCGCGGCCCGGGTGCTGCGGCTGGACATGTACACGGCGGCGGGGTGGGTGAACGCGGTGCTGGGGACGCTCAACTTCGTGCTGTTCCTGCCGTGCGTGTTCACGGAGCGCAAGGTGGCCGCCAGAGAGGCTATGATAGCGCAAGGGAAACATTCAGGTAATGCGCGCACTTCATGGTGTTCACTACTTAGCTGTAAGTGATATCCAAAGTGACATTATTAATTGTCATAGTAATCCTGTTTGTTCTTTAATATTTACTTGAACTCCTTTCTTAACGTACGAAAATGCATTTACATATACCCATTTTAGTCAGGGAGGACTGAGTAGGTTATGTGATATTCGTAGGTTCAATCTAGCATTCACTAAGTTGCCCTGACCTGATGGTAAGCCGTACGTTCACCTAGCCAGCCTGGTGGTTTGCCATCCAGATAGCAGGACTAGTGCAACGTGGGGCAGATCTTACGACCCGCCCCTTTCAGGTCGACAACAGAACTATGGGTAACAGAAGGGCGTGGGCATATCGGCTCACCCATATCGGCATGGCCACCCATTCGTCTTTGATAAACAAGAGGATCAGCCGGACGGGCGCTTCCTGCGTCTTCTGCGATATAACTGTCTCGTAGATGAAAGTTATTGCTTGAAAATGCTTGGAATGTCCATTTCGTAGAGTAAGCGTACAAAAAAAAATTATACCTTAGACAGAGCTACTTTAATGTTACGCGAAGTATTAAAGTGGTGTATGTGCCATCGTATAAATTTTTAGAGAAGGAAGCTCTAGCGGCGCTGAAGCCGGACTTGGTGAGCGTCTGGACGCTGGTGGGCGCGTTCTCGGTGCTGGTGTTCAACTTCGTGCTGCTGGAGACGCTGGCGACCTCCCTCACCATAGACCAGTTCGCGTGGAGCAAGCGCCGCGCGCTCGAGTACATGGGCGCGCTCATGAGCGCCGGCGCTGTCCTCGCTTGCGTCACCTTCGCGCTCATCGGACCCCTCACCAAGCTCTTCGAGGAACGGTCACTCCTGCTACTATATTACTTTCTCTTTGAATCATTGTTTTCCCAGTTACGTTCACTTGATAATCGATTTACATTTTGTTAAATAAACGTTGGTAATATGATGTGTTTAGGTTCATTTATTGCAACGAATACTCAGTGGTAGTATGTACGGACCTCGTGTCAAGGGGCGTGAGTTCGAGTCCATTTACAATGAGTTTGAGATTTCAGTGAGGGAAATCATAGTGTCATGGTACTCTTAAGTTGAAATTCGGCTGCTAAATACCGTTAGCTGTATTTTGGCATTTGCACTTGATAGCCAGTCCTTCCACTGGTTTAGCGTGTCGACAAACTTGGGTCGTATCGTCACTTAAGATCAGATGAGGTTGTGAGCATAACGTTAAATAGATAACTATAAAAAAGGGTTTTAAACAAGGTCGTTTCGTATCGGTAGAGCGCTGCTGCTGTGGGGCGGGTTTCTATTGACGGGGATGGCGTCGGTGCTGTGCATTCCGTGGGGCCCGGGCCCCCCGCCTCTGGCCGTGCCCGGGGTCGCGGAGGAGGACGAGGCGGGGGGCGGGTGCCCGCAGGAGGCGCAGCCGTGGTGCGCGGGGTCGCGCGGCATGACGGTGGCGCAGTTCCTGCTGGGGTACGCGTGCATCTCCGTGGGGTACTCGCTCGGGGTCACGCTCATCCAGACGATATTCTCGAAGGTGCTGGGACCGCGTCCGCAGGTGAGTGTCCGTGTCGCGTCGCACCGCGCGGTGGGGGGCGAGCGCACGTGTGAGTGTAAGTGTGTGTGTGTGTGTGCGCAGGGCGTGTGGATGGGCGTGCTGACGAGCGCGGGCTGCGTGTCGCGCGCGCTTGGGCCCGTGTTCGTGTCGGCGGTGTACGCGCGGCGCGGACCCGACGCCACCTTCGGCGCCACCGCCGCGCTCACCCTCGCCGCGCTCGCCGCACTGCGCCTCGTCTACCGGCGCCTGCGACCCCCCGCGCACGCCGCGCCCGCACCCCCGCCCGCACCCCCGCGTGCGCCCGCGCAGCCGCTACTCGCCGCGACGGACACGTGACCGCAGCGCAGGCAAGCTTACACCATTGTTGACGAGTTTTAACATTTCTACTTCTAGCGAATCTAGTAAATAATTTACAAACGAACACGTAAATTACGCTTAATATCTCGTGTTATAGCTATTCTATATTAAAAATAAAGAATATAGCTATGACTTGCTATAAAAAAAATTGTATATATCAAGTAGAGTTTTAAAATTTGTATTTTATACTACTGTGACCCGTATACTTATACGAAAGTATACCACCTGTACGTGTGATTTCGCGACAAAACGTCCAAATGTCTTTTATGATGATATATAAGCATAACAAATAATTCTTCACAAAGCCGTGGTTACCGTCGTAACCAAAAAAGTTAGTTATTCCGAATGCAGCGTGTCTCTACCCACATAGTCAATATCGCGTTCGTCGGACTTTACTGTCGTTTCAAATAAGGGAGAAATCAGAACGACAGATGTGCATAATTTTGACCTATACTCGGAAGGAATTGTGTGTGCAAGACGAAATGTCAGGGAGCCGTGCTCCGTCGTACAACATTAACGGAAAACTGAGCGGACAGCATCTATAACGTACAGCCCACAACGCTCGTCCGCCAAGTCCTCTTCACAGCTCCGCATCTAATCAGTGCGGGCCCTTTTCCTCAATTACCGTAGTTCCTCGGGAACCGGAGGCTTCCCTCTTACTGTCGTCACCGCTTTGTGTTTATATGAGGCGGAAAGAAGTAGAGCCTCCTGCTCTCGCGATGAGGAGCCTGCCAGTAAGATGGGCGCCGCTGAGGACACCGTGCGGTATCACCGTATCACTCTCGGCGTACTTCGCCTATTATGGTCGTTGTGAGCCTCCGCCCGGCGCCTCACAGCCCGCGCGCAGCTCGCGGCACTTCGGCCCAGGTGTTCCCGTATCCGGGAGGAGCCGCCGCCGCTGCCAATGCACGGTCTGAGCAGAGGTCGTAAGAGGCCGTAAGGCCGGTTCGTAAGAGTACAATGACTACATTTTCAGGGTCATCAGGGCCATCATCAAATTTTTCTTTAATTTTTTGGATGTCCGCCAGCGCACTCTTCCTTACTCAGTGGTTGTTTTTACAGAAACTTTTGTACCAATGGTGACCAAACTAACATATTTAATTGTTATTAGCGTGTAATTAATAAATAACCACAAACGAATGCATGAAATAGTTGTAATGTATACAATGTTTGCAAGATTTCTTTATAATGAATACTTTGTATCTATCGGACGACACAAATGTTTGAGAGTAGTTTTACAAACAATATTTATTCTTATAATATTAATGTTAATGTTAATGAAATCAGGGTTTAGATTTATTATATTAACTTTCCTATTGTATTCTATATGGATATTTTGTCAAAAATTGACATAATTTTATAATGATAGTTTGGAAAACTAATTATGTATGTGCTGAATTTTGGTTTTAAACGAATAACTATAATAAAATACGGCATGTAATATATATAACGATGGAGCCGGTATCAAACTTTTTCTTTGCTCAATCACATGCATTAGTTATACTTTTGTAAGATGTTTATCATATCATTGATATCAAAGACCTTCATGAAATAAAAAATACGTTGTAATATTTCTGCGTTTTTATTACATGCAGTGCGACCTTCGTTTGATTTGTATTGAAATAAATCAGAAAGTTTAACTAATAATTTATTTTGTTATACTTAAGAAAAACAATAAACATATCTCGAAATTAAACGAAGTAAAAAAGTAAGATTTATTAGGTTATAACAAAAAATATTAACGACATATATTATAAATAATCATATCATATATACATATCAGATTTGCGAGAGCTGCTTAGGCAGAAATACGTGTAAAATCCATATACCTTAACCGTCTCGTTTAATAGTCTGTACAACTATTTGGTTTTTCAGTCCACTGATTCGTTCTGGAGCTCCACTATCACTGCTTCAGTATTTTTTTTTGTTTTCGAAAGAACATACGCTATTAGCCGGAGGGGCTTTTATAGCTTGGCAGGACTTTTTTGGGGGTGAACGCTGAGGGGACTCAGCCCCGAGGCAGCGGGCACAAGGGTGCCGTAGACTGCCTCAGTACCGTAAGACACACGTGTTTATATTCCCACAACCGGAAACTAAAAGCGCTAAAAGCGAACTACTTGATATATATTATTAAAACAATCCTTATAAAATCTTGTTCTTATGATTAGAATTTATAAAGTTATTTTTAACCAAACATCTATATATTTAAACCCCTGTAATATGATGTTTAATATAAAGAGACAATCAACGATAAAGCTAATACTTAAAATAGTTAAATATTTTTTTATAAAATCTCGTCATTACAATTTGAATTTATAAAGTAATTTTTAACCTAACATTTAAATATCAGTTTCAATCCATAAAGATATTTTTAATCAAACGTAGATATTTAAACCCTCATATATTATATTTAATATAAAGAGACTATCAATGATAAAGTTAACATTATAAAAAGACGATGAACGACTAAGCTAACAACATACGTTTAACCTGAATATATTTAATGTTGGATGACAATATCAATGGCAAAATGATAAAAACGTTTTGGTACGTTTTTATGAATTAAATATCCTATTCAATTGGTAATTGGGGCTAGTACGAGTGCTCAAGAGCTGTTGTGTTCGGTAAATTTATTAATTTCTTGTTTTTCACTCAATCGGGCTTCTATAGTTAGGATCAGATGTTAGTTGGTTCCCGAAAAGGTTGTGTCTACCTGAACGAAACCTTGAAAAGTAGGGGTCATATTGAAATAAAATATAAATAATGTACAAAATAATACTTTAATTAATTCAATTACCGATAATATTATAATGACTACCGAGTCCGCACACTACTCTATATACCTATTACTTAAGTACATTCGTTTTAATGAATAAATTTAAGTACAATGCTTTGCTTATGCCTTATATATTTACATTAATTATTCTAAAACTTCGTGTTACACGTTTTGCTGCCGCTAATAAAACGTTTCTATGATACACTAGATTTTACGCGTGGCTTCGCTCTCGTTAATATTGATTTTGTCAAACAAATCGGATGACCCAATAATAAATTTCATACAAAGTTCATCCCTCTCTTCATCTCACTTCCAATAATATTATCGCGAGAAAATGTTGCCCATCATCGTCTCCAGGTTCCTGTATATCTTTATACCAAAAGCTATCGTATTCAGCGGTCTAGGCGTGAAAGCATAACAAACAAGCACACTCTCTTTCGCATTTATAATATTAGTAATGATTCAAAAGTCATATAGTGCAATTTGTGTGGATGGAATATAGCTTCACAAATTGGCAAACACGCGAAGGCACTTGACATTGTCATGGGCACTGCAGTTTTTTTTCTCGAAAGGACATATGCTATTATCCGGAGGGGCTTTTATAGCTTCGCAGGGTTTTTGGGGCGAATGAGGACGGCATTCAGTCCCGAGGTATCCAGCGCAACCTGGTGCCGGAGTGGCCGAACTTCGGTTTGGGCTGCTGCTAGAGTAAGTGAAATATAAAAAAGCGATAGAGATTAATCTACTGGGTATATAAAATAATGATGATAGAGGCAAGTAATTCGGGCGGAGTACATTGTACGTCACTACCGTCACTCCTCTCCGGGTCACGTGTCGGCGGAGAGTACGTGCGGAGTGGCGGGGGCGGAGGCGGAAGCGGGTGCGGAGGCGGAGACGGGGTCGGGGGCGCGCAGGGTCTCCGCGTCGCGCACGCGGGAGGGGAGCGGCGCGCGGCGCGTCTCGGGCGCGAGCAGCACGGCGAGCGCGGCGGAGCCCGAGCAGGCGCCGTACAGCAGCGCTTGCACGTACAGGCTCTACACGACGGAAACATAAATTGATAACTGTGACCTCGTATCTCATGATAACACACGAAAATCTTAACATTCCATAAATTAGGGGTCCATTGTGTGGCAGAGGATAAATCCAAGAAGATTTCGAGACAAGTTGTAGGTTGAAGAGACCTCTTTCCGATGAGCGACCATGTTCGTCCCCACTACTCGTTTTTCTCTCTACCACCAGTATTTGTTTAGTGCAGATCTAGACAGGCCAAGGTCTTTTATAAGATTGTGAAAAAAATATGTTTTGTATATCTGTTGTTCTAACTTCGAGCGTACATAAATTTATCACATAACCATTTTTGTCAGTTTATTTATTACTTCATAATATTGATATACCACTTTATGTGGGAACTTGTGAAGCATGTGCCAGTAATTTAGTATTTAGTAATACATCTAAACAGAGTAAAGCGGAGACTGAGCTGCGTGATACCAACTACGAAGTATGATTAACTGATGATTCCCATCGCAACTTGTAATTATGATATTAAACAACAAAATTCGATTTTAAGTTCGTTTAAATGCGTTATAAAATGTAGGTCAGAAATCAGTCGGGTATTTATATATTTCCTATTATTTCATTATTATTATAGTACCTATGTAAAATTACACTGAGTCAACAGATTACCGAGTTTTTTTATACTAATAGGCAGCAAATCGCCCATCTAATGTTAAATGACTACCGTTGCCTATGGACATCCGCAACATCAGGGTATTGCAGACATGCTGTAAACCTTGCAAATGTGGATAACTTGGACATATATTTGATACTATATCTTAATGCCTCATTAGTAAAATGGTGGTGGGTACGATAATGTACGTTAACAATAACATGAAAAAGCGTAATATACAGTACCAAGAGCGGTGTCTGTGGAGCGAGAATGGATCCCACCCTCCCGACGAGCGAGCAGGCTGCGAGCGCGGAGCTACGCGCGCTGGTCGGGAACAGCTCCGCCGTGAACACGTAGATCGAGTTGAAAGCGAATGTGATCGCAAGCTTGCCCACGAAGAACAGCCCTAGTCCGGTGCCGGTGTGAGCTGAAATAAGGCAGTCAAACATTCACAAACACTCCGTTTGTTGTACTACATGTTTCCGGGACTACACTTGACAGCCAGTTTTTTTTTAAATGTACCATAACGTTGTCATCATTTTGCCATTGATTTTGAAAGAACGTTTAGCATTGTATTTTACCAACACAGAATCCTTACAATGTTGATTATAATTAACGGTTAATGCCCCAATAAAATACTTTAATGATGATGGAATATCAGTTGGCGTAGGTAGTAATGAGCGCAACCTCACTTGGATACTTTAAAAACTGTAGTAATTAAACAAACAATTAACATTCATCGCCGTGATCATAAGATAACTATATCACTGAAAGTATTCTAGAATATGTCTGCACGGAAACAGGTAATTGTATCATTAGTACAGTAGAGGGTAAGGGTGATATGAATATTTGTGTGCGGATAACTCACATATAAAGTAGGGCGTGACGCAGGCGACTCCGCAGAGCAGGAACGCCACGAATATGCTCCACTTGCGGCCGAAGCGCTCGAGCGCCATCATGATGAGCAGCGAGGCGACGATCTCCATCGACATGTTCAGTGCGAAGTTCACGTACTTGTCCCCGGAGAGCGACACAGAGTTGATGGTCAGCCCGTAGTAGACGAACGAGACCGCGATCCAGCACCACGAGCACACCGCGAATCTGCCCATCAGCACCCGCGACTTCAGCAGCTGGAGCCACGGGTTCGATGCGGGCTTCTCCTCTTTCTCTGAGTTTACAGTCTTTAAATTGTTAATTAGGTCTTCATCTATTTGCACCTAAAATGCAATAAAACAATAATTAATTCCCCTTAAAAGAAATACAAAATTACATGCATCTATAAGTTATTGAAATTGGGATCGTTTAGTACAATTTTTTGTAGCTGTGCTGCTTTTAGAGCGTCCTAAGAGTAATTCTTAACTACATATGATACATAATCTCTCACATTTTTTTTCGTGGGGAAACACATTATCGCATACCGTCCGAGCCCGGGAGGACTGCTAAGGCTATGTGGGACTCGTCTGGCACTAGTCACCGGGAAAATCCATTAAAACCCCTCAGTCATCTGTCGTTTTTCCGAGGCAATCTCACATGTGTATATAAATATATAAAAAATCAGGTAAAAATAAATAAAATAAAATAAAAATCTTTATTGGTACAAAAAACAATAACATATAGTGCAATTGTATGTTGCTAACTGCAGTAGTTAGTAATCTAACTGTGTCGCAGTTAACAGCGCCCACCTCCAGATACTGACAAAATATTAGGGAACAATGAAATAAAATAAAAAAAGAATTTTAAACAATAAAAAAAAAGAAGTTAAACAATATAAAAAAATAATGATAATAATAACTGAGAAATGAAAAAAAAAAGAGTGAAGTGTGTGTGTGTGTGTGTACTAGGGTATGTTCGTACCTTGTTCCACCTCGCTGCCTTCCGTATGACGGCGGCGGCCTGGTCGTGTCGCGCGCGCACGTGCAGCCAGCGCGGGCTCTCGTCCAGCAGCTTCCAGTAGAGCGGCAGCAGCAGCGCGCAGGAGTGCACGAGCAGCAGCAGGTGGCGCCAGTACCGCACGCGCCACGCGAGCGCCGCGAACACCACCCCGCCGAGCCCGTACGCGACGCCGGTCGCACACGCGAACGCAGCGCGCAGTGACGGCCGAGCCAGCTCTATCACTGACAATTTACTAACACTTTCTTACTATTCCTTTTGGTTCAGAGTGATGGCCGACCAATTGGATTACACTTTACAATTAACAAGTCATCGTCAGCGAGCCGGCAGGAGCGAGCGCGACGGTTACCTAAGACGTGCCGATCAGCACGCGACATTTCATTTTCATCAAAACTAATTTCTATTACATAAAGTATGTTTGTTGTGAACATTGAGTGGCTAAATAAAGTATGCTTGTTATGAACACCTTTTCTTTTTATCCATAATCTTACATTACAAGGGAGGGGGGGGCACGATATGTTACCTCTTCCGTTGTCATCTGTCAGCGTTCACTTTAATATTCACACTTTTTAGACACACATCATTCCTCACATGACCTAATACGACTACGGATATCTTCCACTCCTATATCGACTTGATGCTTAATAATATGGTTCTCATCTCTCCTGATAACATGCCCATTCCATTCTACATTAATTTATTATTTTTAACTTCTGTATCACTAGTGTTGTTTTCATGATTCCTTGATTATATTCCTTCCTAATCATACCAGCATTAATATAACGATATGTTTTGTAAATGATTTGACGAACATTCTCTTAAGTTTCAGGGGCATAAATCTATGACTACTACTGTCATTTATTATTTACAGAATAAATTAGAATCGAATAGTTCTGTGTGTAATGTACATAACTAGAGCCCTAGACATTTCGAGTATCTGTGAAGTTAGAAGCGAGGCCGATCCTTGCGGTGCATCCACATACTTCTCATATATTGGCGAAAGTTCAACCCACCATTTCAATTAGCTTCTAAGTGAATCTTACATGCGAGGTACTCATGTTAGCAAAGAGTAAAGCAAACTGACTCATAACGTATCCAGCGCTGTTGAAGCCGTATCCGAGCGCCGCCTCGAGGAACTCCATCGACAAATACATGTAGTAGTTCGGGGAGAAGGACTTGACGATGCCGAGTAGACCCGCGAACGCGGAGAATATGCAGAAAGCGGTTCTGCGGCCCCACCTGATGATAAACTTAAAGTTAATACAAGTTCATTCAAGATTGGTTTTGAGGGAATTCAGAGATTAAACATAAGCAGTGATGGCTTAGTGGGGACAGGTATAATCAAGGAATCAACGTTGATTGGAATTCATGAAGATATGGCTTGTCGACTGCTGTTTGGATGAAGAAAGTCATCGTGATGAAAATAGAATGTTGCTAAACTATTTTCTAATACTCGTGTTGTTAGTTAGCTGTTGGCCTCAGCTAAAAACCTGTTACTAAGACCCTATAGACGTGTTTAAACAGCTGCATTAGAGAGTTAGTCATAGTAATAGATCTAGTGTACTATTTTGAGGCACGCCGTAAAAAGTAATAAACCTATTAGTCTACAAGTTATTAGGGTTATAGGACTTACGAATCCGATATGTATCCAGTGAGGATTAGTGCAAAAGGTAGCGCTGAGTTCCGCACTGTTCCCACTAAGGTGCGCATCCATTCGCGGCAGCCCAGGTCGAACTGAAATCATATGACTACATAATATCTACTGTAAACTGTTGCTCCAACACCTGATTTTGAAGATCCAGGCGGTTTAGAACATACCTCAGCAAATACAGTATTCATGTTTTCGTAAACGAATGTATCGCAGGGTTGAGTTTGGTTCTGGTGGAAGTGCAGTCGGTCGCAGGTGTCCTCCTCCAGGAGCGGAGTGTAGCGACGGCACTCGGAGTCGTTCGGCAGGAGAGCGAGCGCCGTCTCGTTGTGGAAGTAGGGCTGCGCGCCCTCGCACTCCGCCACCACGCACCTGTCCCGACATCACATTATCATACATACTCCATAATATAATCAAACTGAACAATATACTATTACAATACACTACACTAAACTACATACACAATACAATAAAATAAATACTAATCCTAGGGAGAACAAATTCTACTAACTACCCTCTGTTACTCGTCTTTTTTTTTATTATGGCATGAGCATATATTGCCAACTTTCCCAATGTTAAGACTAAAGGATTTAGTAGGCACAGTAGTGGACACGAAGTAACAATCGAACTCGAGATATTTACTTCTGAATCACACAAAGCTATATTCATTGTGATATTCGTTGATGATATTCAATGGGGGGTGTATTGTGTGGTAGAGATGGAAACTTCGAGCAGTTCTCGAGACTTGTGACACGGATGTAGGTTTACACACAGGGCCTCACACAGACGCCTGTCAATACCTACCTTTACTACTCGTGTTTATCACCCTACGCAACTAAATTTGGTAGGAGCCTGTTAGCGCAGCTATAAAGACACGTTTCAGTATAGAACTTACTGCAGTTCTAGACAGGCCAAGATCTTTTACAACATTATAGAGTCATTTCGCTTGTACATCTCTCACTCCCACTTCGACTGCGTGTAAACTCACTACGTAGATATTCATATTCAGGCCATTTCACTTGAGTTAAAGATTGTAACACTCGCAAGCAAATAGAATGAGGGAAATCGCGGTCAAGAGCTAAAATGTCAGAACACGTATCATTAATGATTATGCTCAAGGCTGTTAAAATCGTATTTAGCATAGTACATAGTTTCTCTACTACTGTAAACAATAAATTAACTTTTTTATGCTTCATAGGTGATAGGTGATGTAGCCCAAGATAGAGGACACGCTAAGCCTAATGGAGGGACTGGCTCTCAAGTGTATCTGCCGGAACACAACTATAGGCGTTTGGAGTCTAATTTTCAACTTGAAGGTGGTAGCTATCTAGGCAAGCATTAAAATATACCCACCATCAAGCATATAAGTAAGTGTGTATATAAAAATGCAGCTGTTTGTGTATTAACAGAGTTTAGAAATATTGTGTTTATAATATTTTGAAATATATAAAAAAATAGTTTTGGGTAGTGTTACGCTCTCCGCTATCTAAAGTAATCTCGATAAGATAATAATGTAATACATTTGTTAAGCGACGTGTGTGCTGATTGCACTAAAGTGAAGGCTGTACGTGTGTTGGGAGATACAGTGTACGCGACAATAATCGTCTATAGAATTATATGATAAAATTGTAGGTAATTAGAATATTTATACAGGATCGATAAATATGTATTTCTGTTATAAAATAGTGAAATGAAAGTCTTTGATTTTAGTGCAATATCTATACTAATATTATAAAATGGAAAATTTTGTTTGTTTGATCGCGCTAATATAAGAAACTACGAGTCGGATTTTAAAAATTATTTTTGGTTTGATAGAGTAATAATTGAAGAAGGCTTTAGGCTGTATAACATCACGCTAGCAGTAATAGGAGCAAAGCAGTATTGATAAAAGTGACAAAAAGGAGAAAAATAATAATTTTGTAGGCTTTCTTCGCGTGCGCTCGCTATATTATTAATATTATAAACTATAAGAGAGACCTTCCTCTTTAAAAGGTTTAAAAACAAGTCTGCGATAGCATATATCTGTCTTTTCTGGTTTACTTACAATAATCATCTTTAAGTTTTATAATTTCTTTGCATATTAACACTGAATTTGCGAAGATGATTTATCGACATAGTATTAATCCTTATGTAAATGAATCGACTAATCATTAGGAACATTTATTTTAGATCAATTTTTCAGTTTAAAGTATTTAATTTTAATCACTAACTTAGAAAATATCACAGATTCAAAAATATACCTTTGTTATTGTTAGATCAGCCTTTGTAGGAAATTACGTTACGTATAAAGGGGAAAACCTTTTTAGAACGCGCTAATATTCTGATAACATTTTTTTTTTTTTTGTGAAATAAGGAACAGACACTGTAACGTGTCACCTGATGGTAAGTGATCACCGCCGCCCATGGACACCCCACAACACCAGGGGAATCGCAGGTGGCAACGCCTTACTGAAGGGACTGTGGTCCCTTTTTATTAAGACAAGTACTTAAATAGTTTGAGGTTCTACGCGAACGACGTCGCGGGCACAGCTAGTTCATATTATAAAGTGGAAAAGTTTTTTGTTAGTTTGAACGTTCTTAGTCGAATTTCAGAAATGCTTTTTATGTTTGATAGAGAAGATATTGATGAAGGTTTTATGCTATTTAACATCACGCTATCGTCAATACACTCATTTTCAGAAATGGGCAAATATAAATTGTTCCATTAGTGTTAGATAACTTTTTTATGTGGAGAAATGCAGTTACGCATCCCTACCCAGCTCGGGGGGACTGGGAGGAGACTATGTGGGACTCACCCGGTGCTGACCGCTGGGAATACCCACTAAAAACCCACGGCTGTCTGTCGCATTCACCGCGTCACCCCCGCGACCGGCCCGGCCTGATTGTAAGCGGGCCCTATTCAGACAGTGCATTCGGCAAGCGGTAGTCGGCTCCTTGCACGTGATCTTGTGCAGATACCACCCGAAGCGTTTATGTCCGGACAAAACGTCAGGCAGCCGTGCCCTCTGATACACCACTCTCGAAGAACCTCGCGAACATCGTCTATGAGCTATCCTCTACAGCGCTCGTACGCCTGGTTCTCTGCCCAGCACCGCACCAGATCGATGCGGGCCCAATATGTAAAAATACTTAAGTCTTTTTTATATATGAGTTAAGTAGCTGTGAACGTGATACTTAAAAGTAAAGCTAAAACTTGTTTTTCAGTCCCTAGGAACAGTACTTTTTTCAAATAAAAAGTATCCTATGGCCTTTTCTGTACCCATTTTATATATCTAGCCCTGACAACGTGTTTACGTTTCCTGATGACTGGAAGGCGTGAAAGGGTAACAAAGTCACATACACACTTGTAATCTTAGTTAGGATAACTGCAAATACGATGGAAACATAAATACTATACTATAGTAATGTTTTATAGATTTGTCTATATATGTTAATTGACGCGTGCCTTCCGAAACTCCAGTAATAAGTTTTATAACTCAGTGGCTTAGTGTTGATACAAGATCCGGTTTAGACGTTCTTGCTAATTGTTGAATTATACAATCGAACCGGTTACTCTTTAATTTTCCTCTATATGAATAATTTAGTATCATCTTTTATTGCAAAGTTTAATAAAGTTAGGTTAATTACGTGAATCATTCTTCAACTTGTGTTAGCGAACAATACAATTTGAATGATTACTATATCATCTTAAATACTTCATTCGTCTTAAGTTACTGGGAAACCCTATGAATACAATATAATTTTTGCTTCTCAGTTGAACAAATACATATGAACAAGTGTTTTCCTGGGCCTTGCATTGCATCGCGCCGCTCCGAACCTCCATTTGTATTTATATAATTATTATATACCTATTCATATCTTTGAAACATATATATTTTAAAACTATTTGACGGATTTCGATAAAAATTCAAAAAGTCAGTCAAAATATCCCATATACCTATATTATACTAGCAGTGCCCGCGACTTCGTTCAAGTGAACCAGAAATTATTTAATCAGTTTTGCACGTATTTGTAACTTTTTCATTACTGCTTTGCTTCTATTCGTGTAAGGGTGATGATACATAACATATGTTACTTCTGATAAAATAATCTATCAAAAAATCTCATAATCGGACTGGTAGTTCCAGAGCTTACTACTCATTATTAACAAACAAAAAACAAAGTACTCTTCTTCATAATATTAGTAATAACAGTATAGATGTATGCTATGAAAACACTACTTTCCAACAAAGGACTTTGTTGATAAACAAATGACCGCACTATAAGTACAATTCAGAATACAAGTGTAGCACAATCAAAACAGGTGGTAAACAACAAGTATGGCACACTCAAAGAGGTGGTAGTCAACAATTATGGCACACTCAAACAGGTAGTAGTCAAAAAGTATGGCACACATAAACAGATGGTAGTCAACAATTATGGCACACTCAAACAGGTAGTAGTCAAAAAGTATGGCACACATAAACAGATGGTAGTCAACAATTATGGCACACTCAAACAGGTAGTAGTCAAAAAGTATGGCACACATAAACAGATGGTAGTCAACAATTATGGCACACTCAAACAGGTAGTAGTCAAAAAGTATAGCACACATAAACAGGTGGTAGTTAACAATTATGGCACACTCAAACAGGTGGTAGTCAAAAAGTATGGCTGGATATAAACCGGCTGATTACGAATGTATTGGGCCTTCCTATGCTTGATGTTACATCTAGTGTGTAGTGGTCGCGTACAATTCAAAACTAATAAACAAATTACAGTATAGTACTCCTAAATTGAATCTGAGGAATTGTTTACCTTTAAAACATAACCTACATCCAATGTAGGTAAACTTGTAGGTAAGGTTAAGCGATAATGTTACAATTTGTATTAAAATTCATACAAACAGCTATGTTTAATCCGTATTAAAACATTCGTTTCCGTTAAATATCAAAATCATTTTCATACCACATAAGCAGCAGGTGAAATATTTAACTTTACAAGTAGGAGTCCAGCATATAAACAGACAGCTTATAAGATGTACATATACAAACGACGAATAATATATAATTAAATCCCCGGAATTACTCTCAAGTGTACTTCAATTCATTTATTACTAATGATTTTTAGTCAAAGAAAACTGTTAATGGGAAGTTGTAGTTAAGGGCTTATACAGCTATTCCTTGGGCATATCACTACTAAAGAACGCTTGCAGTCCCCCATGCTCGCACTGTTTAGCCGCGCGACTGAGTCACTGACTGTGTTTAGCTAGGTTAGATAATAGTACTGTGCATATGACTCCAAAAACATACTTCTGTTGGTCCTTGCTTCAAAGTCAACGGAGATCGCGTGTTTTATGCGGGAAAAGCTAATTGACAGTACTCTGCATGATGATAAGACAATAAAATCCAAAAATAATGACGAAGGCCAATTATGTAACGTAAAGTCATACCAGCTTGGAAACCTTTCGCCAGCTGAATATACACTGATTGACCAAAAGAAACTCACTGTAAGAGGTTTTTAACATGTCCATAGTGGGTGCAACCCTGTCAGACACAAATTCCTCGCACACTACACTTTTGAGTATTCGGCTGACTACCTAGCGTTCAAGTGTTGTTCTATCTGCCTGTCGTTAGACATCGGTATATTCCAGCAGCTGCGTGTATTGAACACGTTGTATGACACCTAGCTAGTGACTTTGCTAGAATATTCTACCACGTATTGAAGAAAGTGAAAAGGTTTCGAATATATCTAGACATAGTTCGCACCGAAACGGGACCTGGTCAGCGACGAACACGTAGTTCAGCGAGTACATCGCTGCGAGCAGGTTCGGTATGCAGAGCAACACTAGCACGTAGCGCTGGTAGAAGCCGAAGGGTCCGAGCTGTTCGAGGGCTGCTTCAAGCGCTTCGTTTCCACTGGGCACAGGTGGCGGGGCCGCGGGCGGCGGTGCGGGGCGCGGGCGGGGCGCGCCGGCCGCCATCGCGGGCGCAACGTCTCGCGCCATGGCTCGCCTCTCACTGAGCTCACAAGTTTACTTACGCGCGAATAACATTTCACTGTTGCTTCATAAATAAAGATAAGAATTCCAGCGTTTTGGCGATAATGTTACAATATACAAGATCTTATTAAAACTAAGCTACTGGCTACCGTTTCAGCTTCTATATCGCCGTCAGGAACAAATTTTCGTGGCTGAAGTATGGAATCAAGTGCTAAATAAGATTTTACGAACATATGCTTTTCGTTTATTTTTATCCTTTTACCTTTAAGGTGTTATCATGCCACTTGGTTAGACGAACCTTTAAATTAGTTAATTATTAGGTTAAATATTGAAAGAGCGTTAGTACTGTCTGTCACCTTCTGATAATATAGGAAGGATCATAGTGGCACACTATATATGTACTACAACGTACTTAATAGGTCCGGGAAAAAGTCTTTTTATAGTCTTTATAGTATGTCTAAACTTGTAATAAAATCTCTTTGGCTATACTATTTGTATTTGGCTGGTTTTGATGACATTATTGAAGGTATGTTTCAAAAAAAGAAACAAATTAGTAAAATGTTATTTCCTGCTATGTTCATTTGTTTTTCTTTCTATTGAAATGAGTGACTCCCATGAAAAAATTCGACACACTAAGATTTTATTACAAAAAAGAAAAAAATGCAACGCAAAACGGAATAAAAATTTGTGACTTTGTAGACCTACTACAGTATCTTTAGGAGCAGCACAAAATCCGGAGTTTTTTATGTCAATGATGCACCTCGCTCTAGTCGCTCTATTACGGATAAAGTAGATGCTTTTTTGAAAAAGTGGAGTAACACTGGCATATCAGTAGTTACGACATAGATGAAAAACTGAGAATTAACCTCAAAACAGTTTTGAACCATTTGAAAAAAGCTGGGTACAGAAAAAAGCTCGATTTTAGTTGTCACATGAAAGAAACTTAATGAACCGTATACTAATTTTGCGATTCTTTACTAAGACGTAATAAAACCGAACCGTTTCAAAGATTTTGATAACTGATGATGAAAAGTGAAGCACGTTCAACAAGAACGTGCGAGAAAGGTTCGGATCGTGGCATTACGTGAAAGATAGAAAGTCATTTAAGAAAATGGAATATATATATAGTGTTCTGAAATGTAAATAATCTATGGAAAAAAATATTGAATTTCATATAAATTTCATTTTCTTATCATTTAAACGTTAGAGAATCACGCTCTGTGAGAAAGTTTTATCGTTTTAAAAGTTAATATTCTCATTTCCAAATCAAAATATATAAACTTTACATTCGTTAATAGCTATTTGTATAGTCTAAATAAAGTAGAATACAATAATAATTCATAATCTGTTGCTATTATAGGAGAAATATCTTTCCCCGGCGGAAAATACAGCATCCACTACCCTAAGATAACGTTATGGACTGTCTGACGACTTATTCGTGTTTATAATCGTCATTTTGGAATTGCGTATAGTTTGTTACGTTTAGTTATAAAAAAACAGTATCCAAGGCTTCGATATTCTTTAATTCTTTGTGATTGTCAAAGAGAAAGGTGCGCGAAGTACGTTGCGCAGAAAAAAGTAACACTTTTAGAGTTACCTCTTGTCTATATGTCACTTATAATGTCCATTCCGGGCGCCTCGAATGAAAAGGCGATTCTTAATAAAAGGAGGAACCTTCAAAAAAGTTGCGCCTGGTGGTACAGTTTCGGTTGATATTATATCTTGCTATTATATTTTAGCAGGCGTTTAAAAATATAATAGTGGCAAACACCGTATTTATCGGGCAACAAGAACACATGACATTGGGAAAATATAATTTAATTTGATAAATATGAAAATAAAACACCATTATCAAGAATTTATTTTCATAATCAGCCAGTAGCTACATGTTTGTTAGGAAAAGAAAACAATTAATTAAGCTTGTCATATCATTTAAAGATATGTGTTGTTTATACTTTGATGTGTGTTTTAACCAAATATCAGCAATGTATCACGAGTATTCTATAATTGTCGTAACGAGATTAGATAATGAAGGGTAAAAAAGACGATAACAAAGGACGAGTTAATGAAACAATGTAACGCACGAATCCACGTTCCATAGAAATTGCTCAAAAATACGGAATGTCTGCCGGATCTTTAAATATTTAAAAGATACATACCAGCCTAATGTAATTTTAGGGTAAATAATGACTCTTTTAAATGTGATATTCGTGTTAACTGAACCGCAATCTTGAGCCGGTACAGTTGCTAAAGCAAAGATTTTTAAATAGCCATAATATATAGATACTAAACTTATCTATATCTACTATTATTAAGTGAGCAATTATTTTTATTTATTAATTACACTTTTATATACAATTTCTATACAAAGCGGACTTAATGCCTGTGGCATTCTCTACCAGTCAACCTTGGGGTAGTGCAGAGATGATGCAAAATAGGTGCATTTGAAAATATATTATGTCCCTATTAAACAATATAATATTCAACGAAATATATTAATACAAACAAAAATATATTTTATAACGGGAAAATAATATATATACACGCAATAATAATAAAAAAAAATTGTATAAAAATTTTGCGTATCGCGGAAACGGCTTTAACTATTTGGATGAAATTTTGTATTTAAATAGGGTTTTGCTTTTAAATTTCATAAAAACGCAATTGTTTACTATAAAAAATAGTTTTGTCAAATTGATCTACCATTATTTTCAAATAGAATTGGTACGCCTTTTTTATATCGATCTGAGTTATTGAATATTTCTACTATACAATATTTGTTATGGCCTTTTTTCAAGACTTTTAAACTTCACGAAAATATCCGTGTTGAGACGGAGCTACGGGAACTTTGTGTTTATTTACTTAAATAAGGTAGCGTTGAACTGCCATTAAATACAATGGAAGAAATTGACTTGTCAGAAAATATCGTTACAAGTAACGATTTAATTGTCAACGTATTGTCATAACTGCTTATATATAACGTATAACATGTCGTAACTGCTTTACAAGTGAAAATTATGAGGGAATGAAAGACAGAGCAAAACTAGCACTACTCAATAAGGATCATGATAAAATGAACGAAGATATAGTTTCCAAATGTCCCGAAGAGTACGAAATATTCTTAATACTATAAATATTCCAAACTTGCAAAACCACGCGCAAAGTGTTCTTTAAATCAATGAAGGCCCAGTTGGTGTTTGCGGATATCGCGTCAAAGGTATAAATTCGAATCCCTACAATAAACCGAGCCTGTAGTGAAGGGAACCATCGTGATGATACCATAGCATGGTGGTATGTTTTTTTCTAATATCTGTCTGTCTATCTACTATTCTCTAATAGAAAATCTGCTGCCAAATACTTGTAGATTTTTAAAATAAATAAATAAAAATAATATTAAATAGATAAATAATTGTTAGGTAAATAATAATACTGCTCTTGCGTTATTTAGATTAGAAGGTAAAGGTGTAAGAGACTTATTATGAAAAATTTGTGCAATAAATAAAATAATATCGGTGAAAATTAAGAAAAATAAAAAGAGCAAAAATAAAAAGGGGTATATATACCAAGAATAACTCTAAACTCATTAAAGGGTTACCTAGGATGAACTTGAAGCGATACCAATTCTCAGTAAGATCTGCATTTATCATGACAGTACATAAATTTCCAGGCCAGACATTCGAATTTGTCGGCGTGGATTAGAGGTCCTCAATTTTTATGTACAGAGTGTTGTGTGTAGCATTCACTAGAGTGAAGCAAACATCAACGTTAAAAATACTTCTACCACATGAAAATTCTCGACCAGTCGACGTACTCGCAACGTAGTATTGAAGGAATTATTAGGTTAAAATCCGATTTCGTCATAATAAAACTGAGTATGATATGATATATCCGTAATGAATAAAAAGTAAAAAATACGTAATCTATATCTATAAAAATAAAAATGAATCGTCGTACTGTATGCACGCGCACAACTTCCAAACGACTGTACCAAATTGAATTATTCTTTTTTATTGTATTCGTTATTGTCAGGACGAAAATGTATATAAAACAACCCGAACAGATTATTTTTTTCATTCTCATAATATGAAAAGTAATAAAGCGATGATAGCTCAGTTGGTAGTGTGTACTGACCCCGCGCCAAGGAACGTGGGTTCGAATTCACCTATATATAAATTTTATATAATTAAAAGAAATATATTTCATTGGAGCTATCGACCTTAAGGAATTGAAGTTGGAAGGTTGATTATAGCTAATTAAAATGGAAACAAAGGAATACAAATCGGTCAAACTATTTTTGAGTTTTAGCGAGAATAGAGAACATCGATTTTAGGTGATCCGAAGTTCACCGGGTCATCCAGTGTATAATATATGCCAACGTATAATGTATCTGGCATCCTTGCGCTCGCTGCCTCGAAGCTGAGTGTCCTCAGCACTCGCCCCATAAAGTTCAGTTAAGCTGTCAAAGCCCTTAGGGCTAACAGCATATGTCAGTTCGAAAAAAAAATAAAAATAATGTAACATCTAATATTTGGATAATAACATCTATACATATAATAAAACTGTGATGGTGACAATCTGTACATTCAATTTTTTTTAAATGTTTATTGAAGTCTTCGTTATCGATACCGAGACCAAAAATATGTTTTTTAGAATTTTTGTCTGTCCTGTTGAACGTGCATAAGTCTGAAAGTACTGAATAGATTTTAATAAAATTTGGCAGGGCGGTAGCTAATATTACGGATCAACATTTAGGATACTTTTAATTTCCATAAAACGATAGGATTCCTGTGAGATAGGAGATAAAAGTTAAAAAACTGAAAAAAATGAGCATCTACACGGACTTTGATACAATTTTGTTTGTTCGATAGCTAACCGTCTCCTGGTTCCCATCTATCTCTATATCGTCGTGAAAGCGTAACAAACAAACAAACTCACTTTCGTATTTATAATATTAGTAAGCATTTTTGGACTTTACACTTTGCTTATTTGTATTTTTCTACCATTGTATATTTGCATTTTTCTTCCAATACAGTTTTATTTTTTCTGCCGGTAAGTGTTTTTCAGAATAATACTAGCCGATTTCGCTGATAGATGACACACACATTATAAATGCTGAAATGCGGATTTTTAACTATATAATTATTTTAGATAGGATATGAAAAAATCTCCGAAATTAGCGTATAAATGGCACTGTACAAATAATGCTGACAAATATGAGACGGCCACCGAATGTTTAAATATTTAAAAAATACATAAAAACCTTATGTTTTAAACGCGCTGTACAACTTAAAGAAATAATTAAAGTTTCTTTACATATATAAATTATACTGTAAATGTCGTTTTTTTTCAGGTAAGATATTATTATTAAGTTTAAACCTTGTAATGAGTACTATATGTATGTAACCAAGTACTAAAATAAAACCTTAATTTTCAGAGCAACGTATTGATTTAATTTTAATCTAAAAATCCAAAGAAATTTCGAAATATTGTCTTATAAATATAAATCTATATTTCCCCTGGACATCCCATCAAGCGTGAACGGATAGAATAATTTCGCTAAGTCTTTTTTCTTGTGTTAATTATTGTCAGGAGAAGGTTGATATGAAGAAAAAATTAAGGAAGTTGAGCGAAACTTTAGAAAATCTGTATATATAAAATATGAATCGACGAAATCTATTAACGCGCATAACTTTCGAACGACTGCACGAAATCGATTTTTTTGTGTTCGTAATTGTCAGGACATGTTTAGTGTTAAAGAAAAAAACAAACATTTTTGAAGTGAATACTTCTATAGGAAGGTTTGTATAGGGAGTAAATTCATGTAAATCCTCATCGACATGCTCACGTGACGTGTTAACGTACACACTATATCTGTTCCTATTAGTGTAACTTATTGCGCTGTAAACAGTTTTGATTTACAAGTTTTAATTTAAGATCAAACAATTTGGATATCCAAGAGTAACAATTGCTTGTTTATTATAGTTTTAAGTTTTCACTTCTGTCGGCAGTCCTTATGACTCCTTTGATATAATTTTTTCAAATCTGATTATATGTAAAGTGAGTGAATGAATGGGACAGAAACTGAGAGGAATCTATGTATATTAGAAAATGAATCGCCGTTCGTTTGTCTCGCTAAAACTCACAAGGGACTAGACTAATTTTATTTATATATGTTTTTAAAGTGTTCTAGTACTTTCTAGAAAGTTTATAAGGAACGAAATATTTAAAAAATTGCGAAAAGATATTATAATTGCACAACACCTAGAAAACATAAACAAAAACAAAGTATTTAGTTATATAAAAAAGGGCATAATTGATCTTTGCACCTTTAAGAAAATGAATTCAGGTTGTGTTGTGCAAGTGGAAAAGTTAAATGGTCCCACTACCAGCTCTAGTACGCAGTAGTAAGTAGTAGTTTATGAGATGGGAAGTAATTATCACCATTTTTTGGCTAATATAAATAAATAAGACAATTGTATACAAAATATGTCATTTACAGCAACTCATATTGTAAAGGATAATTTCATGACAAGGTAAAGAATCACTACAATTCAGAAAGCACGAGAAATGGTGGCGGAGCAGAATATAATTGTCGATCTCAATGCGACTGTTCAGAATTTTCTTCGAGGTCAGTTATTATTCTTCAAATCAGTCGTCACAGTTATCCACCAGAATACGGCCAGTCAACGTAGCGAAATAACGTAGTGAATTCCACAGAATTTTTTTTAAATTAACTGGAATTGCCTGGACCTTCACGTCACAACTTGCTAATAAAAGTAGATTTTGCTGGATGAACTCTGTTGGTAAGAACGTAGTCATCAAAATGTGCACTTTTTGTTGTAGTTATTTGTTATTTGACAAAATATGGCCAGATGAAATTGATTCCATAGATTGAGTTTATTGTACCGTAGGGAACAATCCTACAACCTGATATCCTCCTGATACCCTTTATCCTAAATAACCGGAAAATGAATGGCTTCAAAGTTATTTTATACGCCGGTTGTAGAAGGAGCAATAGGTATACCTCCAAAATCTATATTACCTACTATAAGATCTTGTCCTCCTTAGGACAGCAGTAAGTTCTATATAAGAGCGTTTCTCTAAAGCTTCACCAACAGGCTCCTACCAAATTTGATTGGGCAGGAAGAGACACGAGTAGTGAAGATGAGTGTTGACGCGCTTTGGAAAGGGGTTCGGTTAACTTTTCGCAGTATCACTCTCTATCATACGATGGACCATCGTACGGGTAATGCATGAGTAGCTAAGAAGTTAATCTTATTTTATATGAAATCTCAGATGAAACACTTATTCAAGAGTTACATGCAATAATAACTTAAAAATCATAAATGAATCTCATGGAGTTTTTAAAAAAACTCACCCATTATGATCGACGGTAAGTGTTCCAAGCGATACCCAATACGTAATGATGGTTATCCAATGTAGGCGATCCAGTTGTAGACAATGGTAGTGAAGTTAAAAGAACAATATGTTCATGTAAGCAATAGATAGTTTGTGTCATACTTTTGAATATAGTCCACGGCTTATGAGTGTCACATTAAAGTGAAATACTTTGAATCCGCCAAGTCAATAAAGTAGAAATGTTAATAAGTAAACGAAGGCGGTTATATGAAAGTTGTCGCTGGAACAAATACAAATAACGAAGAATCTCAGTATCAACTAACACTAGTAATGCGACGATGCTATGTAATGAGATTGGCTGGTAAAAAGGCTATTGGATAACGTCAAGGAATCAACGATCAAGGGAAAATACAAAGGAGAGGTTGTCTTGATTTCGCGTATACCTATGATTCCAATAGACTTGCCATTCGATTTTAAGCGACTACAACTTCCCAGGCGACTGTCTATTGTGTAGACAGTTAACTATTAACAAAACCAGTCGTTGGAAGTTTGCGTACTCAACTCGGAGTTTGCCAGATTCGTGAACGGGCAAATACGTATATGTCGCGTTTTCGAGCGTCGGATAATAATAACTGTATATTTACGCGCCACAAAAATAAACTAACACATCGTTTATCAATAAGCGTTATATAGATTTACTATATATAAATTGCATAGACATTGAATTCATCGGAGTTATAGACAAGGTTCATTCAATATTCTATAAACATAGAAATGTAAAACGTAAACGATATAAAATATAGTCAGTTCTATTGATCTTGACGAATTGGAGTACAAGGTTGATTAGAATTAATTATAATTTTTTAAAATAAAAAGATATAAATTGCTTTAATCGTTTTTGAGTTTTAGCGAGAACAAAGAACATCTGTTACAGGTGATACGATATTCATTGGGTGAGCTAGTATTTAAATAATTGAATAAATTAAACATATTATTTTATTTACTTAGATGTTTCTTAAATTTTTTTTTTTCTCTGATACATATACTCTCTATATACACAGTATGTTTAACGGTCGAATAAGTCTCTCATTATCTAAGATAAAAATCTATAATACCTATGTAATAAAATGGATCCTTATATATTTTTTATACCATTAAACATGTGTGACAGAGTGTGTGGTTTGTGTTGAATAATACTCGAATGCCTCGATACACAATTTTATATTCTACGGCAGAGCTTCCGTGTAATACAACCGTTATCAAGCAACTCAAATCCTCTATACTGTGATGCAGATACTTTTAAATGCCTTACTGCCTACTACCAAATGAAAGTACCGTAAAGTATTTAATTTTAGTTAACTTCCTACTTCACAATTCTTTATTAACGACGTCAAAATTTGATCATATATAAATAAGTAATTAATTAATTAATCAGGGAAAGTTAATCAGGAGTAGGAAATAAAAGGATGTCAGGAATAATGTAACTGCACTATAACTAGCGCCGGATATCAGTAACGATATTTTTTTACCCGAGCAACGCCGGGTTTAGTTGCTAGTTATTTAATAATTATTGTCCGTTTTTGTAATTTTTTCCATAAAGCTTCACTTCTATTTGTGATACTGTAACGTTAAACATTTTAAAGCCTTTTGCAATTATTATTCTATCGAATACAAAATAATTTGAAATCCGACTGGTGGTTCCTGAGGTAAGTTCGTGCGAACGAACAAACCCTTCAGCTTTATAATATTAATAAAATAGTTTAATGTTGTTTACAATACGACTTATAGTAGGTGGTCAACGTCGGACGTCGGCCGGAGATATGTGTAATTCCAATGTTTATTTTCGTGCTTATCGGGCGTTCTACAATCACCTTGAAAGAGAGCTTCCGTGCTTAGCACGTTGTTGACATAACTATGTATACCTTATTATAATGTGATACAGTTTAGATTAGTGTAGCAGATATTTTTGTTTAGGGTCAGCAATGCCAGTCGACCTATCTTTGAATATTTTCGCTGAAAGGAGTCGATCTTTTACTGTAGCGACATTAAAGAGAGAGCGCGTCGCGGCCGCAGACGCTTGAGCTTCGTGTAGTATAATAGTGTAGGAGATACACTATTTTTAATACTTATTCATACATAAATTACGTTGAGTTCCATTAAATTTGTACAAATACTTTATACGTCTTCTTGGGAACATAATAATTAAATATTATAAATGAATATTTAAAAAAAAAATACACAGTTTAACTAAAGGTTTCGATATTAATTATACTTTACATAAAACATTATATTTAGATTCAAAGAGTGTGCAAGGGTAGATTAGAGTTGTGCAACGTGTGAAACAGCTAACTCGAGGGTGAGAGATGTCTGGGAAGAGCGTGAGTGGTGGTGAGGAGTGGTGCCCAGAGTGGGGCTGGTGGCAGACGCGGCTGGTCCTCCTGCTGGCGCTGCCGGTGCTGCTGACGGGTGCGTACTGCACCAACTACGTGTTTCTAGCGGCGCCGACACCGCACAGGTAACTCTGAGTTTTATTATTTACCCAAAAAACTCTCTAAAAGCATTCAGTATTTTTTATTGTTTATAAGTCTAGTATTGTATCCACAATTTCACCTGTTGTTAATTGACGATGTGGCTTGATATTGTGGACACGCTAAACCTAGTGAAGAGGCTGGTTTTCAAGGGTGACCACCGGAACACACCTATCGGTATTTGGCGGCAGATATTAAACTTGAGAATGGTAGCTAGTCAAGTGGGCATAAAAAAAAGCTCTAAAACCATACTTTCGTGCCATCACGATGTTTTCCTTTACCAAAAGCTCAAGCTTATTGCATACATCGAACTGACATTCATTGACGCGGCGTCCGTACACACTACCACTGAGCTATCTCGCTCCAGAACTTCCTGCAAATTCGTGAAGCTGAGCTGTTATTATTACATAAGGTTATTAGACATATAATACTCGTCCAGAGGTGAAATTTGATTATAAACACATTGTTTTATTTTTTGTAGGAAATACTTAGAAAGTTACAAAAAAACTCCAATATATTCTCCATTTAACGCTAAACAATTTAACGATCAATTCTCTGAAAAGTCGAAATTACTTCAATTTGGTTTTCACCTCTTCGTTGTACAGTTATATCTTCTTTTCATTTGACTATAGCACTCAATAATTGTGCTGTATATTTATATAATTTAATTATTGAGATAACAGAAACTCAGATAATAGTTATTAAACAGCTTTAAATTTATTGTTTACAGAGAAATTACAACGAAATAGTGTTTATAATGTCTATAATGCATACTGCAATAATAGTACCTGCATGGGTCACAGAGATTACTCTTTCTTGACTAAATATTACAAAGTATTACGTAATTAATGAAACAAATGGTTTTAAAATATCTCTGCATACTCTTTTTGTCAAGTGAATATTAAAGTACATATTAAATTGTTAGTTTAGTTGTTACAATTTTTAAGGCGAGGTGTGGAAATTGAAGATCAGTGATAGCCGTGGTTGATCGCGTACCCTCAGCGAAGTTGCCTCTTAACAATTGAAAAATAAAGAAAAAAACAAAAAAAATGACATATACAGGATAAAAAAAGTCATTTTCACATTATCTGTAGAACGTCATTTAATACATTTATTGTTTTGTTTTGGTTACCAATTATTGAAACACTGGTTGATTAGAATTTAATGTTTTTTTTTGTTACTAACAGTATTGGCCGAAATTTGTTTGACATTCGCCTTAAAATCGGTAATTTTTAAACGACTTTGTATATAAAAGATTTATAATAAATTAGATTAAAAGGAATACCAAAAAATACTACTTTTTTTTTTGATAGTGTAAGAATTGCTAGTATGAATTCATTTGTTCGCCTATTCTAATGAGTGAATGTTACTATCACAACTACTAAGAAGACAGTTTTTGGCGGGATCATGATTTGTCGTGTTGTGATTTTTATTTTTATTCATATACGTAGTTATTTAGCCCTGTATTGTGTAGTTTAGTGGCCATTTTACGTGATGTAGTGTAGCTGAAGAGCATAGGTGAAGTGAATTGTGAATAAACATTCGGAATATCATATACTAGTTGCCACAAAAACTCCGAAGAGAGCTTCAACAAGAGAGTCACCATATTGTTGGAGTTAGTGTCGTCTGCCCGAAATGCCCAAATCTTATTACTTGAAAATGGCAGTAACAGTCAAACTGAGTTGCCAAGAATAAAAAAGAAGAACTACGAAATAATTTTGAACCATGTCCAAGTTCCTTGAGCTTATTATCGGTCAATAGCTTTGGCTTGGACTGTTGTAGAATTACGTAAAATTAATAGATTTGTAGTAGGGTTCCATAGACCAGAGTAAAAAAATAACTTTTAACCTTCCTTGTATTGTATACCAAGTGTTTGCCGACAGAGCTTACGTTGTTTAACGTCTTAAAATAATTACATTGGAGGAAAACTACTATATATTTTAATATAACACCCACCGTAGGGTACATTGAGGGCACATTTTCATTGCTTGTTACAGCTCGCATTCGTAGTGCGGAAGATTTCTGTTCACACACGCTATACGGACCACACGATGAATTTTATTGGATGTTAGGCCGTGTGTACATTACTTTCATTAGTCAATAGTCCGTATGCGGTATAACAACTGAGTAATCGACCAATGAAAAAGAGCCCTAAGAAGTCTCGCCTTGTAAAATTTAAAATAACACTGGAACATAAGAGTTGTCAGCAACTGCAAAACACCTCAGGTTTGTGATACACCAATCCGGTTCAATCAACCACGATGTCAAATTCCGGATAAGCGCGCTTTGGCAAGACGGCGAGAGGTCCCCAGCATCCTATGCTATCAAAAGATACCGGTGAAGTGAAAAGACCTGGTGAACAAGTAGATCATCCCACCTGTCTTATTGTATGGCCTGCCCAAGGTAGAGAGATATCCAGTAGCTAGTGGCCTTATACGACTTGACTCATATTTGTAATTAACTCATTCGTGGCAGCTTTGGATTCCGTGACACCGAGAATAAGCTGCAGGAAAGTCATCTCTACTGGTAAAGTAATAGATATCTGGATGTCACCGTACAAAGGTCTAGAATTCGACGTAGGCCCAGGAAACGCTGGCTGGATGTCGTGAAGCCAAGCATGAAAGAGAAGGACCTCAAACCAAATGTATGCCCAAGTTCGGGCAAGGTGGAGGATGTTAAGTCGAAAGAACCCAGGCACTAGGCCAGGAAAACGTTATACAGAAGATGAGAAACTGCAAAACACGGAGCTGAGGAATGCGTAAATTAAAAAAAAAGAACTGTTATTTCAGTTTGTCTTCTGTTTTGTAAGATGAGATGCTTGTATATATTAACAAAATTACAGTAGAATTACCTGTGAAAACAAATCTTAGAAAGGATAAGCTTTGAAATTGAATTTATAATTTGACTAGATGTTACGTGCGGCTTTCTTCGCGTTAATATTGATTTTGTCAAACAAATCGCATGGCACAATAAAATATGACATACAAAGTTTATCCCTCTCTTTACCTCACTTCCGATAAAGTTTTCACGAGAATAGGTAGCCTATCAACATCTCCAGGTTCCCATCTATCTCTATATCAAATTTCATCATAATTGATTCAGCGGCTTAGGCGTAGAAACTTAAGAAACAAACAGAATAACTGACTTTCACTTTTTAGCAGTATTGTTCTAGAAAAAGCTTTACATATGTCGACTGTTTTCCTTATAACAAATAAAAAAAATCGAGTCTTCCTGATCAACTCTAGAGCTATGTGTTATCGACTTAGTAGTTTTGATTGTGGTGGCATAAGATTTATTAGATCAATTGTTTGGTGATAAAAATATGATCAATTCGACCTTCAAATGCCCGTTACTTTTAGAACAAAAGTAATCGGATAAAAAATTCTTTTTCAATGCAAATAATTCGTATTTTGTGTAATCATGTAAAAAGTTACATAATAAGTGGGACCTACTTAAATCTGTATACAACAATGAAAATGACACAGGTTTTTTTATATCAAATCGTTCGGTTTTGCTTTAATTTCCTTGCTGTAATCGGTGTGTTTTTTTTTTACTATTGTATAAAGTTAATGGAGTTCGTTTGACCATGAATTTGTGTAAAAAAGTAAAGAAATAGTTTATATAACTTTTACGCATGCAGCAGCCGCGTGTCTATGGCTTTTCTATTAGTATACGTGTAAGAAACAGAACTGTTCTATTTAAATAGGCTAACAGCGTCTTTTTTCGTCAAAAGTTCGTTGTGTTATTAAATATAGCATAGTACACATCTTATTTTAAACATAGTTCAAATTAGGGATGAGCGACATCAGAAGAACGTCGGTATTTATGTCGATACCCTATATATTTATATCAAAGCACATACATTGGTGTTTTGTTATTACCTAAGTATCACCTGTACCATTGACCTGTATCTTGGTGGTAGGGCATCCACGGTGGTAGGACTTTTGCTGATGCCCGCCTGGCTAACTACCACCCTCAAGTTGAAAATCTGCCACCAAATACCAATAGGTGTGTCCCGGAAGTTGCACTTGAGAGCCAGTTCCTCCAAAGGTTTAGCGTGTCCACCAACATGGGGCCGTATCGTCACTTAAGATCAGGTGAGATTATAGCCATAACGCTAAGCCTATAACTATAAAAAAACTTGACGAGCTTTCTTCCAAGCAAAACTTTATTTATTTATTTACAAAGGCAGCGCCAACAATACGCACTTTATATATTTACTGACATCGATTCCAATGTATTACTATGATATAAGAACCAATTATAGACGCTCACTACATTCATAAAGTACGAATACTCACAATCAAGCATCATGTAGGCAATATTAATATAAAAAGAAAACGAAATATTTAAATAATAGACATATTGTTAGAGCATGTAAGTAGAATGGTTAAAGATAATAATAGATATAAAACTAAGTCTGCAACAACACGATCACACGACACTAAGCTTTTACGTATGACTCTTCGAACTTTATTACCATGGTTAATATAACATCGCTATTTGATTTATTCCTCCTAATCATGATATATCAATGGGTTAGGTAACTTAACACCAATCGATATTGTCGCAGTACAGTGACTCGTGAGCATAGAATAATTGACTAGTTTCATCACATGAGTGGTTTCAGAAAGCAAACATAACACACAAATAAATATAACTTTTATTAATATTAATAAATAAAAGGAGATTTTAAATTGTCATAACTATATTATTTAGTAAGATTATACTTCCAAAGTACATTTTAGATACCGCCGCCGTGCTACATGTCCACAATATGTTGTTGTCCTTCTAAAGTTACAGGTGAAGAAATAGAACCTGCAATTTGATGATTCTACTAACTGCGTCTGCGACTTCATTGGGTTGGAGCTAAATATTATGTAATAATTTTTACCCGTTGTTGTAACTTTTATCAATACAGCTTTGCTCCTATTGGTGCTAGCGTGATGTTAAAAAGCCTAAAGCCTTTCCCAATGATTGGTGTATCAAATACAAAAACAGTTTTTGAAATCTGACTGGTAGAGTCTGTGATTAGCGCATGCAATTGAATAGAGAAATTTTCCGCTTTATAATCCTTACTAATATTATAAATGCGAAAATGAGTTGGTTTATTCGTTACGCTTTTACGCCTAAACCGCTGAATAAATTCTCATGAATTTTGGTACAGAGATAGCTGGGAATCTGGAGACGGTGATAGGTTATTTTTCTCGCAAGAAATAGACCGAAAGTCGAGTAAAAAGAGGAATAAATTTTGTATGAAACTTTTTATTACATCAAACTTATTCGTTTGACAAAATCAATATTAACGTGAGCGAAGCCGCACGGAAAATCTAGTATTAATGCAGATTACTGTATATAGAATGCGAATCTATGCTAAAACGGAGGATCACATGTATCTCTCGGTTATATCTTTCTGATCGTAATAAGTCATGGCTTCTAACATCTGACATCATAGATGCTACGTGCCGGAATGCGAGCGCGAAACGTTGCAGCTCTTGGGCATGCAGGAATGGTCACCGTCGTGGTCGTCGTGGGCTCTCGTCCCTGAGGAGTCGTGCCGCCGGTGGAAGCCGACTGACGGCTCGTGCTCGCCGGACTCGTTCGACAACAGCTCTATCATCGATTGCGACCGAATGCTCTATTTAACTTCGAGCAGTATTGTTAGCGAGGTGGGTACTCTGTTTGTTTATGATTATTCTAGCAGTATATAAAGTCAATAAAAAGCATTAAAGGTCTAGTATTTAACGATAATTCCTGTTATCATGAGATCCTACAAGTTCCTCGGTAACTAAGATATGGACATTAGCTGACATTTTTTTTATTTATAGGATATAGGTTTAGCGTTATGGCTACAAACTCGCCTGATGTTAAGTGACGGTGTGGCTACGATGGTAGACGTTCTAAGTCTTGCAGAGGGACTGGCTTTCTAGTGCACCTGCCGGAAATACGTAAAGGTATTTGGTTGTTGATTTTCAACTTGAAGGTAGCAGCTAACCAAACGGGCGTTAGAAAATGCCCTACCACCATGGTTTCGTTACGACGTTTTCCTTTCCCGAAAACTTAGGCTCTTTGCACGGATTCGAATTCACGTCAATCGACGCGGCGTCCGTGCACACTACCTACTGAGTAACTCGCTTCAAAAACTAGTTAATTACAGCCTATATTATCCAGTATGGATCTAGTATTAATTGAATATTATTTTCCACTTTAATCACAATGCATACTGTAAAAGTAAATCTGGATAGATATAGGTATATTATGTTTGCAGTTCGACCTTGGTTGCCAGGAGTGGAAGCGTTCCATGGTGGGCACAGTGCATAACGTCGGCATGCTGATTTCTCTACCGATAATGGGATTCGTTTCAGACAGGTCTATAGTCTTATAATATCCTCTTTTATATGGTTTACCAACATCAGACACCACGACAAGTTTAGAGCTTTGGGAAGTTTCAAATTAATAGCTTTACATGTTCCTACAATTTAGTATTGTTCTATATATGTGTATAATATTTTTTCTATGGTCTATGTTTCTCAACATGTGTATTTGATAATGTAGGTGTAAAAACAATTTTCGAAACCAGGAATGTAGTACGAATACTCATTAATGTATCGCGGGAAATCAATTCTCATTGGGACGTTTTTCAACGCTATTAGTTTGTCATGTAGTGAATTTTATTTTTCTTTCATATTTATATTTATTTCACCCTATATCGTGAAATGTAGGTGATATTTTGCATAACATAACTTGAGTATTGTACAACAGTGATTTGAATTGGAAATCATAAAATGGACCAAGTATTCTGAGATATCACAAAACCCCCTGAAAAGTTCTCATTTAATCTTAAGTGATGGTGTATTGTAGATAGACTGTCTATTTGAGGACGGTAGCTAGCCAGGCTTAAACTTGACAAATTAACATCTACATAATTAAACGTAAACTTTGGCTTACTTTGTTGTGTATAAAATGATAACATATGTTAATTTAACCACATTTCTCAATAAAGCCATAATTCCGCAGTCGCTTAAGGGTTATTTTATATTATTAGAAATCTGAATAGTGATACAATAAACAACAATAATAATACGAAGAAATCTTGATATAGACATTTCAGTGAATATCGTCATTTCGTTTGGTAAAACAAATTTACGAGCTCTGAATTCGCAATAAACCATTCAATGAAGATTTCAGTACAAACACCAAAAGTATGGACAAACGCCATATAGAGGTTAAATTTTACGGCCCTTCAGTGACGTTACTGTTACGTGACACGGTCGATAATGCCTCGCCTCCAGAGCCTCGTTTCAAATATATGAAATAATTTTTTTTTTTTTTGAACCTATCTACACTGTTAGCCTGAGGGGCTTTTACAGCTTCACCGAACTAGAGGGGGCGAGCGCTGAGGGCGCTCGAGCCCGCGGGGCAATTCGCACGAGAGTCACTAGTGACCGAACCTCGGCTTGGGCTGTTGCCGAATCGCGTAGGAGAAGATTGAACGCGGTACTAGCTATTAATAAGAAAAAATAGAAATGTTATTAATTGCAAAAAACAAAAATCGAAACTAACTGATCCCCTTCAGGATCTGAAAAACTTATTTTGGTTTGTACTGTGCCACGGCAGGCGAGGCAAGATTGTACTGTGCGTCCCCCCTACCTAAATAGAAGATGACAAGAGTACCGAACCTAGCAAAAAGAACCCCAAGAACCGAGAAGAAGGCAAGAATGAAGTGTGGCTCTCTGTCTTCCTTATAATATATTCAATATAAACATGTGACAGATGGGGCCGGCGCACCGCCCTCGTGGTAAGCGGCTGCGGCGCCGGACTGTTAGGGCTCTGCAAGTCCTTCGTGAACTCCTACCACATGTACCTGGTCGTTGAGCTCCTAGAGACCGTGATGGGCGCCAGCGTCTATCCCTCTGCTTTTGTGCTCAGTTTGTATTATTTTTCTACTAAATTTTGCATTATTCCCACCGTATAAAAGGATCATTTTTTTCTTTAATAGCATCTGCCTATTTAAGCATTTTCACCAATTTCATTGTATGAGAACATACAATAAACGGACACAAAATAACACCCAGTCTCGGGACTATTAATATTTTGTAGATACTACATATAAATTATTGTCCTGCGTGAGACTCGAACCAACAGCATTGCGGCGCGGCGGTTGTAGCGTGGCGAGTTCCTAAACGGTTAGCCCAATCGTGTAGTCACGGTTCATTTACGTTGATCATTGTTACATACTACAAAGCAACCTTGAATATAATATTCAGATTTCACGTAACAGTGAAAACTCAAAAAAATATATCGATCTCCGGGATTTTTCCGTTGAATTGGAAATTACAACAATTTGAATCAAAATTATTGGTTTCAGTGATAGAGTGGCTCGGAGTGGAGCAGCGCATACTGGCTAGCCTAGTTTTGGGTATACCACTGTCACTAGGGGCCGCCTTATTAGCTCTACTGGATTACCTCACCGGTTATTGGAGACTATGGGCTCGCATTGCATACCCACCTTCCTTCCTGCTCCTTCTCTACCCCTGGCTGCTGCCTGAGAGTGTGAGGTGGCTCGTCACTATAGGAAACTTACCAGAAGCCGTCCGGACTATCAAGAAAGCTGCTAAATGTAACAGAACTGCGATTCCAGATAGTTCTTTAAACAAAATGTTACTGAATGAAAAGGAAGAATTCACAGGAAAAGTACAGGTTGTGGAGGAAGGTCTGTTCACAGCCCTAAGGAGGTAAATACCATAACTTTTAACGATAACTTGGTTTCTTTTAATAGATCCATAGGTGAAGCGTTTAATCACGATCCCTTCCTATGTTAGTGATGACGTATGATGGACACGCTGAGCCTAGTTGAGGGACTGGCTCTCGACTGCAACTACCGGAACCCACTTATAGCATCACATTTTAAACTTGAGGATGGTAGTTAGCTGTTAGAAGAAGTGCGAAAGCTGTCTCTGGTCTCTGGCAGCACGAGAGTTTGTAGTGTCGCCGTCGAGCGGTTTAGTGGGCAGTTTTTGCTTTACCACCTCACGAGTCTTGCCGCACTCACTTTGTGCCTTGACCAGAGCCCGAGTTATGTGTTTGAGTTCGTCCAACCGTAAAGAATAGACCCTTAAGCACAACGTAATAAAAAAAATGGTGGTAGCTAGGCCACTCGTTACCCTTGAGGCGAGAGGTTGTCCATAAACGGATTTTTCCACGATAAAAAAAAAGATGGGTACTAGAAAAAGCCTTATCACCATGCTGTGATTCAGGCTTAACGTTATTGCCACAATTTCACGTGATATGACGAAGAACAAGATGGTTGACATGATAAGCCTTGTGGAGGGGCTGGCTCTCAAGCGCAACTGCCGGAACACACCTATAGGTATTTGGTGCCAGATTTTCAATTTTAAGGGTAGTAGTCAGCCAGGCGAGCATTAGAAAAAGCCCTACCACCATGCTGTGATTTAATTACGAAGTTTTGTTTGACCGGGCGCTCGGTTGTTTGTTTCGAATGGGCATATGCCGTTACCCTTAGGAGCTTTCGCAGCATCACTGAGCTCGGGAAGAGACTCAGAGCGGTCTCGCGCTCGGGCTACGTGGGGGTTGTAAGTAGTGAACTGGCCTCCGGGATGCAGGTACGCAGTGGTCCGGCGCCGGCTGGCGGTCTGCTTCGTGTGGTGGATGTCGGCGGTGTTCGTGTTCTACGGGCTCGCGGTGCAGGCGCACTCGCTGTCGGGCTCCGCGCACGGGAACTACGCGCTGGTGGCGGCGGCCGAGCTGCCGGCGCTGCTGCTGAACACGGCGCTGCTGGACCGCGCGGGCCGGCGCCCGGTGCTCACCACCGCGCTGCTGCTCACCGCCGGCGCGCTCATCACCATACCCTGTCTGCCGCGCTGTAACTACGCTACTTACACTCACTATATAACCTATCATATTGAATTACTCAAACAAACCGGACGATGTAATAAAAAGTTTCATACAAAGTTTATCCCTTTGTTTACTCCACTTAAAATGAGGTTTTAGCGATAAAAAGTAGCCTATCAGCGTCTCCAGGTGTCAATCTATATCTATACTAAGATTCATTATAATAAATTTATCGGTTTAGGCGTAGAAGCGTAATAAATTCCTTTTGGTTCGTTGCATTTCGTGTTAAGCTACTGTAGCTAACAAGCTGTTTTTTTTTATACTTAAGGTTTAACGTTATGGCTATAATCTCACCTGATCTTAAGTGACGATATGGCCCAATTTGGTAGATACGCTAAACCTGTGGAGGAACTGCCTCGCAAGTGCAGCTGCCGGAACACACCTATTGGTATTTGGCGGCAGGTTTACAACTTGAGGGTGGTTGCTAGCCAGGCGGGCGTTAGAAAAAGCCCTACCACCTTGCTATGGTTTCCTCACGATATTTTCCTTCACCGAAAGCTCAAGTTCATTGTAGGTGCTTGGATTCGAACTCACGTCCCTTGACGCAAATTCATACACACTACCTGAGCTATCATCGCTTTGAAGCTGGGGGAATACGACGATGACCGGCTGTTTTTTGTAGATTATTAAGTACAAAATAATTTTTCTATATAGTTCCCTGATAGTGTTGTAACTTGCGGTGTCACTTCGACCGTGCATTTTATCCCAATAATTATTTTGGTTAAAGCGACCGCTGTACGGTGCGAAAATTGTCACTGTTGTATTGAAAATCGTCAATTTACATATAGGAGAATTCACATATAATAAGATAATATGCATATTTATATTTTTTATGTGTATTGCAAGACACGCCTACTCCAGAATGTAGTTGAACGTCCTAAAATGAAGTTGATCTTCGTTATATCAGTTAATATTGTTGTTTCCAGCTGCAGAGTCGGGTGCGGGCGCTGTCGGCACAGCGCTGTACTTGGTGGGCAAAGTGGGGGCCACGATGACCCTGAACGCCTTGTACGTGTACACGGCGGAACTGTTCCCGACGCGCGCGCGGCACCGCCTGCTCGCCGCCTGCTCCACGATCGGACGCCTCGGGGCCATACTCGCGCCGCTCACCACTATGCTCGTGAGTACACACACGCACACACACACGCACACACGGACCTTCCCGATAAACACCAGAAAGAACGAAACACTCTCACCGTGTCATTTAACGAATTTATTATAACCCCTGTGTCATCACACAGTTTAATAAAAGTTTTTCAGTTACTGTAAAAGAATACAAAATATTTTTTTTTTTTTTTCTCTGTGAAATTTATAAATCTTATTAAACCCATTATGATCGTATAAATATATCATTATTCAAAGGAGTTTTTTGTGGTAACACATTATTTTCCTTAATTCATTGTTAATATATATGATTGAAACACCGTTTTAAAGTTTTATGCTTTTCACTATCGATGACGTGTATATAACTATCGTGTATAACTTGAACGTTTCAAATTACAGATGAAAATAGAAAACGGGGAAAACGTCTGATGTAACTTTAACTTGGGAATATTTTAAGCGGTATTAAATACAAAAACAAGCGTTTTCGAGGGACACCAGATAGGAACGATTTCCTTATTATAAAAATATTAATTTCAAGTTCTATTCGAGGTATAAGGAAAATAATTATTCGGGTATACATTTTCTATTATGATTTTTTTATCAATAAAAAAAAACTACTGTACAATATTATTTCAACGCCTATATTTTGTTTACGATGATTTTTAAAACTATATAATAATAACAGTGGTCACGTAGACTATACATTAGGCACTGTATAGCCATCATACATAGACTGTACATAAAATCTTACGCTAACGTTACGGATGGTTTTTGCCGGCTACGGAACCCCTCCGCGACGCACCATAAGGAACTTGGTTCCAATAAGTGGTGTTATGTCCACAGGCGGCATATAAACCTTGGGCCCCGACGGCGTTGTTCGGGTCCCTGCCCCTCCTGAGTGCGGCGCTGACGCGGCTGGTGCCCGACACGCTGCACCGCCGCCTGCCCGACACCTTCGCGGACCTCGCGCCGGGCGCACTGCACGACCCGGCAGGTGTCTGACGAGCTCAGCCAGGGCTTCAACCATCTGTAAGCACCAAAACCAACTAACCGATAGCTGCGACTCCACACAAGTTACGTTATTTAATTTAAATGTAAAGTTTATACATATGTATGTCAAATAAAAATTATGATAAATATTTTGGTTTTAACGGCGGCAATGCTCGCATATGCAGTGATAATATAAATATGTCCTTAACTTTACATTGAATGTTAGTGCTCGATTGTTCCAGTATGTTTTCAGTAAGTTTTTTTATTATTAGAATCGAAGGCCGAGTGCGGATTCGAATATATCCTACGCTTGTTTTATCAGTTAATATGATTTATAAAAATGGTTAGACCATCAATATTATTAATAAAACTGTTACAAAAACCAAACACTTATGTATTTTGGTAAGGAAGGTAATAAGGAATTTAATAAGTAATTAAAAGGTTTGAATTTGAGACTTTAAGTTAGTAAATAAGAGCTTTAATAAAATACGTGAATTTAATAACAGGCCAAATAAAATAAAGGAATGGTCTTAAATCCTGAATCTGTTTTAATTATATTATTTTGACAAATTTATGTATGTATGAAACTGTGAATGAAAATTAAATAATTATACATAGAATTATAATCATCCATCCATCCATCCATTCAACCGAAAGACGTCCACTGCTGGACTTAGGTCTCCTTCAAAGATCTCCACGACGACCGGTTTTGCGCCACCCGCATCCAGCGGATTCTCGCGACCCTCACAAGGTCGTCGGTCCACCTTGTGGGGGGCCTACACACGCTACGTCTTCCGGTACGTGGTAGCCATTCGATAATCCGTTGGCCCCATCGGGCATCGGTTCTGCGAGTAATGTGCCCAACCCACTGCCACTTAAGTTTAGCAATTCTTCGGGAAATGGCGGTTACTTCGGTTCTTCTGTGGACCTCCTCATTCCTGATTCGATCGCATCGCATCGCATCCTGGGGTAGTTATAATAGCATGGTTTTATTGAATTTATATAATATACTATAAAAAGTTGGTTTTACTTACGGTATGGAAGCTCGCTCACTTTACATGGTGATAAGGCCTTTTCTGACACCCGCCTGGCTAGCTACCACCCTCAAAATACCGAATACTAATAGGTGGGTTCCGGCAGTTGCATTTGAGAGCCAATTCATCCACAGGTTTAGCGTGTCTACCAACGTGGGCCGTATCGTCACTTAAGATCAGGCGAGATTACGGCCACAACACTAAGCCGTAACTATTAAACAAAAACACATTGAGTTATTCAAATTTAGTATCATAACCTGAGATAGAACCAAAATACCACTTACTGACTAATTGATCACGATATTTCCAAAACTACCAGATCTATTGACTTGAAAATTTTCTATGACATTTGTCACCCACTGATAACTGATTTTACGGTCACGCGCAGTTGGTGGGAAAACACAAGTAAAGTCAGGGGCACTAAATATAATGCACTCGATTTTACGTGCGGCTTCGCTCGCGTTAATATTGCTTTCGTCAAACAAAACGGATGTCGCAATAAACGGTTTCATACAAAGTTTATCTCTCTTTTTACCCAACTACCAATAAGGTTTTTGCAAGAAAAAGTAGCCTTTCACTGTTTTAGGTTTACATCTACCTCTATACCAAAATTCATCATAATTTATTTAGCGGTTTAAGCGTTAAAGCGTAACAAATAAACAAACAGAATCAGTTTCTCATTTATAATGCAGTAAAACTTATATAAATCGAACATCAAGGGAGACGCCAAAAAGTTCGAGTTCTAGAGTTTTCGACTTATGGAGAATGGACCTTTTAGTGTTTGAAGGAAAGGGAATAAAACATTTGTTCGAGATTTAGAGGTTTTCAACTTATCGAGGTTCGACTTAACGAGGTTTTAGTAAGAATTATTAAAAAATAATAATGAGTCTAATGATCCGGGCATCATTTCAAGAAATTTCATTTTTTATAATAGCAGCAAGGTATACTACTAATACAATTATGAACTCTAAAAGGTAAGAAATCAAAACGAAATGGACACAGTCCTGGCTTTGCTCATATAAACGGAGCGAAGATAGAAGCGCATCCTTTGCCCCCAGAAAAGTATTCAAGCAATATATTAGATTTACATTTTTACTAGGTGGACCGGTGGACGCTGCTATCTAACACAGATAATACAATAATAACAAAATAAATTGAAATTGTTTCCATTGTACTCCTTTCTGAATCGAGGATATCTCAGTTAGCAGTATCTACGAACCACGTTTCAATGGACGTGGATTCAATGCCTGCAACGAGCTTGACCTTACGGTGAAGGGAAACATCGTTATAAAACCATAGCATGGTGATAGGGTTCCTTGTAATGCTCACCTGACTAGCTACCACTCAAGTTGTAAATCTACCCCCAAATACTTATGGGTGTGTTCCGCCAGTTGCACTTGAGAGCCAGTCCCCCCAATAGGCTTAACGTGTTACTTAAGATCAAGTAAGATTGTGGACATAACGCTAAACTCATTAAAGTATATAATAAACTCCGATTGTTATAGCAGGATAACCTCGTAACAATAAAACTATAATCAACCGCCTACAAAATAGTTGTCAGCAAATACCTTAATAATATATACTGCTATTTTATAAAGTGTTGGTGCAAAGCGAACGGCATTGTCTAAAACAGTGAAGCGGACTAATTATGTAATATCACTGCATGTCTATCCGTTAATCAAGTGTAATAAAAAAATGTTTGTGTGTTATCAGCTCTGATGCACGAGTGAAGTTTACTCCATACACTAAGTACGATTGTCAAAGTGAACGTTGCGCAAGGTATGTTGCGTGGGAAAATGTAACAGTTTTGAACGTTTGTATTAATTTCATTTTTCATACAATTTGATAAACTGGTAAATTTACATTGTATGAAAAGTTGACTCTAAAAGAGTAAACACCAAAGAAACTAAGATAAGCAATGCTAGCTTAGTGGTAGTGTGTACGACTTTCCGTAAAGGGACGTGAGTTCGAATCCAACCATCTACAATGAGCTTGAGCTTTCAGTGAAAGAAAAAATCGTGAGGAAACCATAGCATGGTGGTAGGGCTTTTTCTGATGCCCGCCTGACTAGCTACCACCCTTAAGTTGAAAATCTGCCGCCAAATAACAATAGGTATGTTCCGGCAGTTGCACTTGAGAGTCAGTTCCTCTACAGGTTTAGCGTGTCTACCAACTCGGGCTGTATCGTCACTTAAGATCAGGTGAAATTATGGCTATAACGTTATACCAAAAAATAGATAGAGATTTATGGAACAGAAAAATACTTTGAGATACTTAGTTTGCTATATTCATTTTATAAAACGGAAAGGTTTGTTTGAACGAGCTAATCTTAGGAACTAACAGTCGGATAAAAAAAAATGTCGATACAACAATCATTGAGGAAGATGTAGGCTATTTAACATCACGCTACCACCAATATGCGCAACGTTGTATTGAAAAAGTTACAAAAACGGGCAAACATTATTAAATAATTTCCAGTTCCATGCGAACGAAGTCGCGGGCCCAGCTAGCTTGTTATAAAATGGCAGACCTACACTGGTATCTGTAAGCACATCGCAAGCAGCAAAAACGAGATCAGTCGGTATTCTAGTTAGTCTAAAGAGCTTAAGTTATTTATTGAACTTTACAAAGTTTACAAAGTTACGGTGACCACTGCTGGTGACCGCTAGTCTCTATGGCCGATGATATAATTGTATTGTAAACCTGCCGGAGTAATGTAAAAAGAATGTTCAATATTCCATTAGTATCTGGATCTCGGTCAATGTTGAACGAACTTCGTACACACAAAAAATCGACCCAATAACTTCGAAGACAAAACAATATCATATTATAATAATGAAATAAATGTAAATACGTATGTGCAGTACTCTAGGTCATTCAAGTTATTATTATTTATTTATATTAAATGAAATCATTAAAATCTTAGACCAATCAACTGTATGTTAGTATATTATGATGTTACACGAAATTATGTTTTGTAAATGTTATTACATGTTAGACGTATGATATTTTTATTGTAATTTATAAAAGCAAAACAATGTACAATTAACATAAAAAAAATTGAAATACGTGTTTTTTCTTTATTAGAATAAGCTTAACAACGAAAATGTTCATGTTCTTTGGTTAGAATATATAAAGTGTTTTTTTTTATCACGTTTTTTATTTCAATTATATTTATCTATGATTATGACATTTGTAACGGAATCATTCAACGTAATTTTCATTAACTTAGAGATGTCTGCTTTACTTGAAAATCTGCAAACATATCAAGAGCTGATGAGAACATATTTATATGACGACTTTATATATATCTTGACCCTCAGAAATAATAAATATCGCCAAGATTAATTTATAGAAATATTACAATTAAAACCATCTAAGATGTCATTAAAACACTTCACTGTATACACACTGATACTAAAAAGGGTCAAGTATAGTTATCGGAAGACATGAATGGACGCTTGACGACAGATTATCAACCTAAGAGTCGAAACTAGGCAGGTAGGCATTAGAAAATGCACTACACCATGCTACAGTTACACAGAGATATGTTTTGCCCTAAGCTTAGGTTCACTGCAGGAATTCAAACCCACGTCGATAATAGAATTAATAATAAATTTATAATTCTTGGTAGACACATCTTAAAGGACATTGATTACGTATATAACCTCAAGAGGTTTGTCTGTTTGCTTGAAGTTTCATGAAATATGAAGGATAATATATACATGATAATAAATAATTACTATGCGTATTCAGTGAGCTTGAGTGCATTATTGCAGCGAGTATAGCTAGTTAGTATAGCTTAGTTAGTAGATAAATCCATACTAGCATATGGTATAATATAGCAGATGTACATATGTTTAAGATATACAAATCAGAAAACTACAGTAGACTTTTAGATTGGCTGTTATATCAGAGTATAGGTAAAATTTTTGATTTTAATTTAATTCGCATAAATATTATGCAACGCTGGGCATCGCCATATTATACATAATTTCTACATGATTTTTTATTTTTAAAAATTCTATTTATTTTAATGTAACTTAATTGCCTCTCTGTGGTCCTTCGAGCCGGATATCACCTGTAACCTGTAACCGTGTTGATATTACGAGTCGGATAGAGAGATAGTAAGCAACGTCGCGGGTCATAGCAAAAGTATCGAGCATGACCTACCAGCATGCTCATTACCATTTGCAAACATTAAAGATTACCAACGCATATTATGCTCCTACGCTATTTAGTTACAAAAACGATTGTGTAATTCAGTTTCACGTTTGCAAATTGCACATGAGAACAAAAAAAAAAAAAAACACAAATTGATAAACAAGTTTAATAATAATACGGTTGAATTGTCTGAGTTCGAGCGGCGCGGGGCCGAAGCAAGCGTTAGGCGGCCAGCGAGGCAGCCCTGACCCAATAGCTTTCGAGCGCTTGTCCGCGTCGTGCACTGGCTCGGTGTAGTGTGGAGCACCCTGTATAGCGGTACCTTCGTGCGACGTATTTGCATAGCAGCCGGTGGACGCGGCCGGTGCACTGGACCCAGCATAAGCACTTCGACATATCGGTAAAGTTTAACCGTTCCAAATATTTTAATATTCCTGACAACCCTGTCAAATGTATTCTATGAATATATCTGGAATTATTTACAGTACTGGAATCTGATGGTAGAATTATTTACATTTGTTTTATAATTTTATGTCGTGTATTACTGAAAATTGAAAACGGAAACTACAATTTCTTTCATTACATAAAATACACAGTTGAAGTTAAATAATTTTGCTTCTTACATCTATTGTTTTTGTTTTTTTTTTTTTTATGGTGAATTATTTAAATGTTTATGTGCTTATAATCTATATCCATGTTCAAAATGAGTGTGTTTTAAATGCAGTCTAAATGTGGGAAGGTACATTACGAACAATTCTTTCAAAATACTTCCTCGAGCGTTGTACATATGTGAAAATTATATAAAATTATTTTCCAATGTTTTTCCTGAAAAGAGATATAAATTTAACAAATTTTAATTTTAAGTATATAGTTTTTGCTTGTTTGCTAATTTCTGATTGTGTATATATTCAAGTGATATATTATTTTTAGGTCGGTAGTTCACTACCTTTTTAGTATTAAGTAACATTATACACCAAGATAGTAAGTCTATCTATCAAATGAAGTAACGAGAACGTTCCTATATGTAGTTACTTGATAAATTTCCAACTAGAGGGTGGCAGCCAACTAGCCTTCCATCAGTAAATGCCTACCACAAAGCAACAATCATACTGAAATATATATATTTTTAACTACAGCTCTTTTAAAATATTGGTCAACTTAAAATGATTCACATAACATTTAATATAAATCATTTATATAATTTAAAATATCAATTAAATGAAACATATGTTGTGCATTGTGCGGCCACACCTGACTAAATAATAAATAGCATAGTACCATAGTTAAGCGGCTTTCTTTAATAAAATCCGAGTATCTGTGACGTTAGTGTTTTAAAACATATATAGGAATATTTTCTAGTATGATTTTGTGAAGATTTTTTTATTACTTACCGAAGACTGCAGGGTAAATTTTCGTTCAGGATAAGTGTTTGTTACAATACGGTTTTACCTTTATTATGGCTATAAGGCCTGAACGCTTCTAGCCAAGTTGTTATACGCCACACTAGCTGGTCTTACGATTTCGTTCGCGTGGAATAAACAATATTGAATAATTTTCTGCTCGTTTTTGTGATAATATTTTTGTAGCACTAGGTAAAAGCACTAGGCTATATTATATTTAAAGGGTTCAGGGTATGGTTCGTGGAACGTTTGTTTTGAGCAAGTTACGTGTTGCAATGACTTTACAGTAGACAGAGTACATAATTTATCCATTACTTCTATTCAAGCAGGGTATACTTCTTTCGTAGTGACTTTGGTTCACTGGTAATGTTTTAATGAGCGTAAGCTTTTGGTACAGGAAAACACCGTACGACCAAAGCACATTAATAAGGCTGTTATGAATGCTTCCCCAGTTAGCCAGTACTTTCATGTTCGTTTCAATAGAGCTACTTATTTCATTAAACTTGTAATATAAATTAAGCTACATCGTCAATTAAACGCAGATGTGGATAAAGTCAAAATTTATTTAAAAGCAAATACGAAGACAGATGTTAACGGTTTTGGATTAAAATTTCAACAATGAGTATTAGTTTATGGTGATGTAAAATATTGCGATGATACTAGAATATGGAATTGCGCATTTGACTGCCTCTACTTAAAATTTACTTATCAAATTTATATTCGTGTTATGTGTGCACCAGGACCAACGACCCTTGCAATTCCTGCAAGCGCATATATAATTCACGGGATCAAATAAAATAGTGTTTTAGTATTTAACCTTGCAATATGCTCGAGCTTTCTGTGAAGGAAAACGTCCTGCTGAAACTATAGCATAGTAGTCGGGCTTTATCTAAAGCCTTACCACCCTTTTTTACTAACTTGGTGTTTAAAATCCCGGTCTTTACGGACTTCCTCATCGCAATGTCCAAATTCAAACCCATTTTCTGACCTTAGGTCAAAGGCGAGAGGCGACTCGTCGGGTGCTTAACACCGAACACTAACCACTAAAACGCACCATGGTGCAATCTCCCTTATCGTCAGAAACCAAGGGCAGCCTTCACAATTCTTCTAGTTGGTTAGCTAACACTCTTAAGGTTAAAATCTGCCGTCAAATATCTATAGGCGTGTTGCGGCAGTTACAATTAAGAATCAGCCGCTACGCCAGCACGGCTGTCATCTTAGGCAATATCGTCACTTTACATTAAGTGAGATTGTGGCTATAGCACCTATAAACTATAAAAAAATCCGATGAAAACCACGGTACGACGAAATCGAATGATTGTGCTTATTCATTGAGAGAAAGTTATTCGTTCACCTCATCATTAGGAGTTGTTGGACTAATGATCGCTTACAAAACCATGTTACCTAATAGATCAAAGTACGAAGTTTGCGTTCTGTAACATTACAGTTGCTAGTCTTTTTACTGTTTACTTTGTTACGCCTGTTATTTTTTAGTTGAAGACAAACAGGTGATTCCGACAGTATAGTCTATAGCTTTGGCTTGTATATTATATATAATTTAAAGATGCAATTCAATCCATAGTAATATTATAAATGGAAAAGTAACTTTGTCAGTTTATCATACCTAAACCCCTTAACCAAGTTTTTTTATGATATTTATTTATATATAGCTTATTTTCGCATAAACATAGCTTAAAAGGATAAAACAGGGCTTGCATTTTTTTTGAAGAACCCATGATTTTTCAGGTCAGGGATTTGAAAACTCATATTCATGTATTTTAAAAATAATTCGTGTTTCGTGTTTCCAAATAATCATTATTCACAGTATCACAAGGAACGATGTCAAATATTGAAGTTGAAAGTAACATATACGCGGTCATAGTTATTGACTATATGTATATCTATAAGTAGGCAAACCTTCAGCACCTTTATATCCTCCGTTTGCAATCGTATTTTGTATAATGTGGAAAGGCATCCTTTTACCGCCAAATACCAATGGGTGTATTCCGGTAGTTGCAATTGAGAACCAGACCCTCCACAGGCTTAGCATGTCTACCATGTGTACCGTCACTTAAGATGAGGTGAGATTATGGCCATAATGCTAAACCTTAACTAAAAACAAAAAAGAAAAACATTTGCGCGCCTTTGTAGTAGAATCAACTCGCTTGCTGTGACGGAAAACGAAACGACGTTTGCTGTTCTTTATACTTAAGGTTTAGCATTATGGCCACATTCTCACAGGATGCTAAGTAACGATTTAGCACACGTTTATTGAACACGTTAACTGGCTCTCAAGTGCAACTGCCGGAACATACTTATAGGTATTTGGCGGCAGATATTCAACTTAAGAGTGGTGGCTAGCCAGGCGGGTATTAAAAAAGTTCTACTACCATGCTATGGTTTCAACACGATGTTTTCCTTCACCGTAAGTTCAAATTTATTGATATATAGTTTCAAATATAGATAGATTCAAATATAGATAGATTCAAATTCAAAGATATATATAGATTCAAACCCACGTCCCGAGACGTGTCGTCCGTGGACACTATCAACTGAGCTATCATCGCTTCAAAAATTACTTGTAAATTCAAATTCAGAAACACTAATTAATTACAGACTGTATGAATATCGAAACACCAGCAACATAAGATATCCTCTGAATCCTAGCAAGGGCTAAATAGGGCTTTCCTTTACATTTCTTCGTTCATACTTATTTCAAATTCAACTATTATTGTACGTTGACAATAGGTACTTAAGGAGTTTTAATAGACATAGTACAGTGTTAGAAGAGCTGTGATGGTAGTAACACGTGTAATGGTGGTGACGCATATGGTGATTAGCTATTGTGAGTGCATCACGCGAAAGTGTTGTTTCCGTTATTAGAGCTCTGCGAGAAACTACAAGTAATATAAAAGCAGCCTCATTTAATTCATACACTTAGTAATTTGGCCCTATTTTGTTTGACATTTTTAAATTGTGACAAATGATGTGAAACGTAATGTATTTTTTCTCACGATAACTCCTAGGACAGTTTTAATAAAGGACTCACCGTCTTGTTGAAACGATAACCTCGTTAAGGGCTCATTTTCACTGGTCGTTAACTCAGTGGTTATACTGTATGTGGGGAGTCCACGAACACGGGCTGTCGACTAATGAAAGTAATGTATCTATTTATTTCATGAGGGGATACCCCGCACACGGTTTAATATCGAATAAATTCACCGGTTGTTGTAAAGCGAGCTTGGTAGGGTGCTCGGTTAATTCTATTACTCGCCTATAACGTCTACAGTCTAACTCTCTAAAGAAATGCGTGGTGAAGAATATTCTATCAATCCGCAAACGGGTGTTATCGACTAAAAAAATTGGTTATAGTATGCGGTGCCTATGGCATGCGTGAACAGAAATCTCCCGTACCCCGAATGCAGTCTGTAACGATCAATGAAAAGGAGCCCTTAATATAAAATAAAGTCCGATTTGGCTGTATGGTTACAGTACCGTTGCCTTTATTAAATAAGTTAAAAAAAAATAGACACAAATTAAAAGTTTTAAGCAATTAGCAGTTTTTGGCGGAATTTTGTATAGTCATATAGTTTTTTTTTTTATTCATATACTCAGTTATTTAGAGCCCTATATTATCTAATATATATGCCATTTTACGTGATGTAGTGTAGCTGAAGAAAATGAGTGAAGTGAATTATAAACAATCACTCGGAACATGATACATTACTTGCCACAAAAACTCCCAAGAGAGCTTCAACGAGAGAGTCGCCATTTTGTTGAAAATAGTTTCATTTCTCTAAAGAGCACTGAGTTGCTAAGAATAAAAGTAAGAAAAAGTGTTCGTTGTGGGGTCATTTAAGTGGGATTTTCTACCTACATGCAAGTGGCACCAGGTAAATATTTTTACTACACCAACAAAAAGCATTATTACTTTATCGTTCTCACTTCGTTACTTGCCTCGACCGACTATACCCTAGCGAGCGTCGCACAAAAAGATTGTTGATCAGAATTTCAAAAGCCTCCCATAAGAAGTATCAATTTTAAAGGGGTTGTTAAAGAGTTATTGGCTTCCGAGAGTATAATATATTCTTGCATTAAAATTACTTATATGTATTACAGTGGTTAAGCGCGGGTGCTTGAAGGATGTGTGACGGGAAGGAAGAGAAGAGCGAGTTGACGTGCGGAGTGGACGCGGAGTCAGTGCTGAGGCAGCTCGGTCAGGCCGGACGGTTCCACCTGCAGAACTACGTGCTGGTCGCTCTCGCCGCGTTCCAGGTGGGCTTGCTGCACACCACCTACATCTTCCTTGCTGCTGATGTCCCTTACAGGTCAGTCTCTTTCATATTTTGCAAGCGTTTAAACTGTTTGAGAGCGTTTTAATACAGGTTTCCATTTAGCCAAGTTTTTGGGTAATGTTATATGTGATGATGTTGACCAAGATGGTAAACATGCTTACCTTAATGGATGGGTTGATTCTCAAGTGCAAGTACCGGAGCACATCTCTAGAGGTATTTGGTGACATATTTGCAACTTGATGGTGGTAGCTACTCAGGTGGATATTATAAAATACCCTTGTACCATGCGATGGTTTCATCACACTGCTTCTACACAAAGTACAGCCTAAGTGCAGGGGTTCAATCTTACGACTGAGACATATTGTTTAATTGACACACGCGAAAACTTTACCTTACAATAGTTAACGCGTTATATTCAGAAGTTTTATTCGATACTGGTTGGAATTGTTACAATCAAGTTATACTTTTAAGTGCAATAATAGAATAAAGCATATTACGAGCCATATCGTTACCAACATGAAACGTATATATTAATTATAATTCTTAACCTCCACTAGTCTTACCGCGCCCACCATCTTGGGCCACGTCGTTACTTAACATCAGGTGATATTGTCGCCATTAACTAAAAACCTATAAAATATAAAAATATTACTAACAGAAACCAAATATTAATATATTATTACAATTATAAAAAGGTGGAAATGAATTTTAGAATTAATTATTAACTATCCTTAAGGTGGATGTGTACAGCATCAAACGGAATCAACTTCATCATATGGCGATTTCACGTAACAGTGTATATATAACCACAAGTCGCCTCGCATTCCGTACTGTCTTACATTTCTTACTTTCAATTACACAAGCTCAAATTTTACATTGCAACGAATATATACTACGTATACATACTGAGTTTTTAATTATGATTTGCTAAAGTTATTTTATAACCTCCGTGAACAGTACCTTTTTAGGTATGATAATAATCTGTGTGCGTTAAAATACCGGCACGTGTTGCTGAGTTTTTTCATAGATAATAACTTGATCTGAGACACGAGACTGTGTGTATTGTTAGGTTTTACAGTACGCGTATACACGTGGGCAGAATAAATTCACGCGTCGGAAGAAGCGCAGTGAATTCTGATACATAGATTACACAGTGAGCACGTCACTTGTAAGTGAACTGTATGTGATTTTTTTTTTTTTTTTTTTTATACTTAAGGTTTAGCGTTATGGCCTTAATCTCACCTGATCTTAAGTGACGATATGGCTCAAGTTGGTAGACACGCTAAACCTGTGGAGGAACTGGCTCTCAAGTGCTGCTGCCGGAACACACCTATTGGTATTTGGCGGCAGGTTCACAACTAGAGGGTGGTAGCTAGCCAGGCGGGCATCAGCAAAAGCCCTACCACCATGCTATGGTTTCCTCACGATGTTTTCCTTCACCGAAAGCTCAAGCTTATTGTAGGTGCTTGGGTTCGAACCCACGTCCCTTGACGCGAAGTCGTGCACACTACCACTGAGCTATCATCGCTTCACTGATTGATACTGACTGCATTGATAGTTTTGTTGAAAATTATAATACGCATTTCGGCAATACTATCATATTTTTATCTATACTAATATTATATAAAGATCTGTACTTTTGTTTGTAACTAATAAACTCAAGAACTACTGGCCCAATTTCGAAAATTCTTTCACCGTTAGTACGCTAAATTAGTCCTGGGTAACATAGGCTGTATAACATTGTTTTATGAAAATTATTAAATAAAATTTTAGTTCTACACGAACGGTGTCGCGGTACACAGCTAGTTGAAATATAAAGTGATATAATTATTATTTTCCCCTTATTGTATGTAGGGTCCTCTCTAATTTGTATCATATCATATCTAACATGGTCTAATTATAGCTTCTTCGAACTTTATCTAGTTCTATATTCGTTTATCTTTCGTATTTAACATTCTTCGGGTTATATTATATGCAATTTCCACCCTAATACCTATTCCTGAACTTCTCATTCACTGGTTCTATTTTAATGTTTCCTGATATATACGTACACCTACGTAGATGTTAAAACAACTAATCAGATTTTATACGATACAAGTTTTTTCAAAAAATATACCCTCCTAGATTAAAATTTTAAATACATATTTATTTATCTGTCTGTATACAGGCGCATTGCTATTACCTTTCACAATATCCGTTATTATGATAACTAATGTAGGTACCAAAATATAAAATACTTTTTATAAACAAAAGGGATTTACCGGGATATTTAGTAGTAAATGAACTGAACAGAGAACATATTTAACAAGAAACTGAATAATTGATTGTTAACTGTTTTGGGCGTTTTCCTTGAATACAATGGTAATGCGCTTAATAATTAAGTAATAGAAGAGACAGGAGATCGTCTGCCGAGACACATAGTCTAACATCATTGTAATAACTTATTTCCTTTATTACGAGAATTACGTCCGATTAATTATTTATTTACTAGAAAGCAATAGATACGGTGAATTGCTTTGTACGTGTTCCAGGGCATATTGGCAAAGCTACAAGTAGCCAAGTGTTATTTACAATGTTGTTATTCATTATGAAACAACTCTGAGGTCGCTCGTTCATAAACTCGACAACGCAGAACGTTAGACAAACAATAATTTATATGAGAAATTACAATGAATATTTCGTTGAACGTGATCGATTTGCCTGCTTCATATTCCGTGACCAGTTGTTGGTCCGTTTCATCCTTGACGACCGCAGTAGTAGGTAATTAGTCTTTTAGTGGTCACTTTTTTCGGACTCTCCGAGACTCTATAAAGACATAAAATGATACTTCAAATCGCACTCCAGTTGTTCTGGCATAAGAAGTCGCAGGCATTTATAATACTAAAACCGTTTGAGCAAATAGTATTTTTTTTTTCATAAATAATTAAGTAACACCTGATTCCGACAGATGTCGCTTTGTTAAATGTTGATATTTCCGCGATTCGCATGAAGCTTTATACATTTTCCTTTATAATGCGTATAGCAATGTAGCGGAATTCACTACCCGCGTCTATGTTTTCTTCATGTTTCAATCTGGGCGTCTTTAAGGAAAGAGTGAATCGGTAATTACTAAGTAAGCGCGCTCTATCATAGGCCTCATCGTCACTTACCATCAGGTAGGATTGAGGTCATGCGCTTACTTATAACTAATAAAAAAAAGTATTGACTATGGAAAAGCGGAAGTACAGCATTGGTCGGACTATTTGCATAATATTTAGTCGTCGATACAATAGACAAGAGATTGTACGAGTGAGTAATGACATACGAAAAGTACAGGCTTCGTACATAGCGCCTTGGCAGAGTGAGTCGCAATGACCCTCTGCGTGTCTATTGCGTACTGTGGTGTTAAAATCTGCGTCGTTTTAAAACATAACATAACAAATGAAGCGATGATAGCTCAGTGGTTGTGTATATGGACTACGTGTCAAGGGACGTGAGTTCGAATTCATCTACAATGAGCTGGAGTTTTCGGTGAAGGAACACATCGTGATGAACCCATTGCATGTTAGTAGGGCTTTTCCTAATGCCTACCTGGCTAGCTACCACCCTCAAGTTGAAAATTTGCCGCCAAATACCAATAGGTGCCTTCCGATAGTTGCGCTTAAGAGACACTCCTTTTACAGGTTTAGCATGTTTACCAATTTGGGCTGTATCGTCACTTAAGATCAGCTAAGATTATGACCATAACGCTAAACAATAACTATGCAAAAATTAACACCTAAAAGGGAAACATAATTTTATTATATATTAACAACCTGTCACAACTTCTTACAGGAAATTGTGTTAATTATAGAGTTTATACAGTTTACACAGACTGGAGTAAGTTCTATACTAGAATGGGCTTCTAAAACTTTACTAGCAGGTTCTTTTCAAATTTGTCTGAAACAGGAAGAGAAGCACGAGTAGTGAATGTTGGTGCGCGTAGGAAAGGTTCCTGTAAACCTACACACTTGCTATAAATCTCACAATCTGTTTGGAGTTTCCTTCTGCGCCACACGATTGTAAAAATCTTTATATTTTAACCGTCTTGTTTAATATTCTGCTCGTACTACTTGGTTCTTCATATCACTAATACTTCAGTCCACTGATTCGTTCTGAAGCTCCACTATAACTGCTTCAGTATTATAAGGCGTATTTATATTGCCACAAGCGGAAACTAAAAGCGCTAGAAGCGATATACTTGAAATAGACTATTAAAACAAGTTTTATAAAATCTTGTTATTACAATTTGAATTTATAAGTAATTTTTAACCAAACATGTAAATATCAATTTCAATCCATAAAGTTATTTTTTTATCAAACGTGTAAATATTTAAACCCCTGTAATATGATAATTAATATAAAGATACAATCAATAATAAAGCTAATACTTGAAATAGAATAATATTTTTTTAAATCTCGTCATATCAATTTTTTTTTATACTTAAGGTTTTAGCGTTATGGCCATAATCTCACCTGATCTTAAATGACGATACGGCCCAAGTTGGTAGACGCGCTAAACCTGTGGATGAATAGGCTCTCAAGTGCAGCTGCCGGAACACACCTATTGGTATTTGGCGGCAGGTTTACAACTTGAGGGTGGTAGGTACCCAGGCGGGCATTAGAAAAAGCCCTACCACCATGCTATGGTTTCCTCACGATGTTTTCCTTCACCGAAAGCTCAAGCTCATTGTAGGTGTTTGGATTCGAACTCACGTCCCTTGACGCGAAGTCGTACACACTACCACTGAGCTATCATCGCTTCAAAACTTCGAATCCATAAAGTTATTTTTAATCAAACTTGTAAATATTTAAACCCTTTTATTTTATATTTAATATAACGAGACGATGAACGATAAAGCTAACATGGTGGGCCCCCAGCCGCATGGTGAATCCATGGATTGTTAAGAAGTTCGTTTCTAGGCACCTAGTGATGTGCTCACCGGTACGACAAGGACGACTCAGATAGATGGCTAATATATCTCGGTTGTCGACATTGTTTTTAGTGTTTACTGCAGGTACAGAGCCGAATTGTTTTATCTGGCGACGGTAGAGTAATTCATTATTAATAAAAACCCTAATTAGATATAATAAACGGTGTTTAAAAGTTATAATTTTTTGAGGTTTTGATGAACTTTTTTGTGAACTCTGTATAATTTAGCACATTAAGATTTAAATAATTACGAATAGTGATATATCATGAAATAATTAGTACTCATGAGGCGGTAACTGGCCTTTTCGAAAATAAGCAGTTGTTAAATGCGTTTCAAATTAAAGTTTGTGTCTCTGTACGGATACTAAGAAACTGTTTAAAATCATATTTAGAAATTGAATATGATCTTTCGGAGAAGGGATCTCGATCTTGGTGTATGCTCGATACAATGTATATACTTTTTAATTATTATGGCATTTTCGCTAATACAAAGTAAGCAGGACAAAGACAAATATTTTCTGTAACATGTGTATCTTTTCTCCGCCAAACGGAGTCCGTTTAGCTTGACTTCTACTTTCTTAGGTGTTCATTCAAGTCGCTAATAATCTCGGGCTGTTGGGGATGCAACCAATTGCAGATTTCAAATTCGAGCGTTCTCTTCAGACCAAATTAAAAACAGCTGCTAAAAAATTAGGGAGTCTTTATAAGGTTAGGCGGTATTTCACACCTGATTAGTTTCTTAGCTTATATTAGGCTCAACTTTAGATCATTTGTGTAACACTGTAATCACCTTTGGGATGGGTCCAATAAATGCCAGCTGCTTGCATTGGATTCGATTGAGTGTCGCGTCTACCGGTTAATTGCCAAAGAGGCACTAAAGAATACAAATATGCTCCATTGCTCAGTCTTGAGCATCGACGTAAGGTAACATGCCTCAGTGTTTTATAGCTTCATTTTGGAGAGTGTGTTCATTTTACCATAGAACGATTAGACGTCGTGAGGGTCTCCACTTGTACATTGTAGATATTCCTCCGATTAGCACGATGCTTTTTACAGCTTCCTTTATAATGCGTACCGCAGGGCAGTAGACTTCGCTTCCGGCGTCTATATTTCCTTCATCTCATAATCAGGATGTCTTAAAAAAAGGACTGAATCGGTAGTGAGTAAGCAAGCGCGATCCATTATAGTCACCTATGGAGATTGTTACCTATAAATACACACATAGAAACTATCGGATTATTAAAATAAAATTGACTGACTAAACATTAATTAATACATTTTATCCGTTTTTGTAACGTTTTCAATACAGTTATGTTCCTATTGGTGGTACCGTGATTTTAAATAGATTAAAACCATCCTCAATGGTTACTCTATAAAATACGAAGACTTTTTGAAATTTGAATGATAGTTCCTCCTAAGATTAGTGCGTTCAAAGAAACAAACAAACTTTCCTGCTTATAATATTAGTATGAATATAAATGCGTATCATTACTTTGAATAGTTACAGTTGCATAAATTCAATATCTCTTAATATACATGACGGCTACAATTCAAGTCAAGTTTCTGTCATTTTTCGACTAAAATCAGGTGAATCTGTCAAAGTCATTTATATTAACAGTATTGCTCAATTCGAAAAAAAATCCACAAGAACAAGTAAATAATTAAAATATACTTAAATATAAAAATAATAATTAAAATACGTTCAGAATTGATAAAAATATCGACTAAAATACATACGGCAGAACATAGAACGTCCTCGTTTTTTTTAAACAGGTTAAAAAGTTAATAACGCTTCTCTTTAAGAAGGAAGCAGAATTTTCCGCATGCGGACGGATTCAACCTACTCCAGACGATTAGAGAGGATTGACACAGTGCCTTACAGCCGGTGGACGTCACGAAACGTTATCGCCACCACCGGCCTCTGGTACGTCGGACCGACGGATGCGAATAATCAGATGCGAAGGCAGACAATCAGTGGAAAGCAAGCGGCCGCGTCGAACGCAACGCACGCGAACAATACATTCGCGGGTCTCTGCATTTTCACTCGATTATCGCGCGCGTCTATACGAAACAATTCTTTAATATAACGCATTCGTTCGTGTAAATTAAAATAAAAAACGATTTAATTTTTATTCTTTATCTATTATTTTTCATTACAAACGTTTTTCGATTCTTTTATAAAAATAATCTTATAAAATTTAGCTGTAAAATAAATAAAAAAACCTATTGAATTTGAAATACACTAAATCTTTTTTGTATTTAAAATCTTATTTTTATCTATTTTGTTGGTATACCCAATAAAGTTGAAGCCATATTATAATGGCGTCAAATGAGAAACAAAATTTATCGGGGACTTCCGGGGTGGACTGTGAGAGACTGATGGGCGAGTTGGGGCAGTTCCGTCGGTTCCACCTGATGAACTACGTGCTCCTGGCGCTGCCGGTTTACGTGGCTGCCGTGTACGCCACCAACTATGTGTTCCTCGCCGCCGACGTCCCTTACAGGTGAATAAATTGTACTGAACTGTATTAAATATGCACGGAGCATAAGCCGTGATGTTAGTAAAAAGGACAAGACGTCCGGACATACTCGACCATAATAATGTTTTTTTTTATTAATAATTATTTATGTCTTATTATTCTTTCACAAGTTTCTTGGAGGTATTCTTTGCCACTCTGTAATCTGTGATAACAGAAATAATACTTTAGGACCTATACATATAATAAAACTGTAGGTACGTGAATCAAATCTATACATTTAATATTTTACTTAATTAATTATTTGTTACTGGAGGGTTGTTATGTACTACGTAATAAATATGTAGGTCAAATCAGTCAGCTTCCTACCCTGTAGTTTCACTGTTGTTCCACTGGCGACGAGTCGAATTTACGCGTTTATGAAATAGTAAAGTGCATATACATTGTTAAAAATACAATGCCTATTGGAAAATTAGAACCGTTCGATATGAATTCTCAATAGTGGCCGGCGTATATTTGCCGAGTAAAGCAATACATTTTGCTAAACGAGGTCAAGACGGATTTGTGTGTTCCGTTATTAATTACTGTGGTCGGAGATGCTATGTACTCCGTGATGTGCGATTTGTGTTTTCCGGCTCATCCTGAAACGAAAAGCTTCGACGAGTTAATGAAGCTGGTTTCGGATCACTTGGAGCCACAGCGTTCCGAAAGCGCCGAACGTCGTGTGTTTCGCCTGCGGAGACAAAATGTCGGAGACACTCTGACGGAATATTTACAAAATCTTAAGCACCTCGCAACAACTTTTAATTTTGGAACGAATTTAGAAGAGAATTTAAGCGAACAGTTTAAAAACTTATCACATAGCTATGTTTATTGGCCTGGCTTAGACTTAGATATTGAAAAAGTATGCCGAACTTGTGAGCCATGTCGTACCGTGAGAGATGCACCCCACACGCAGTCTTACACCCGTGGGAGTTCCCGGCAAAGCCTTGGCAACGTATTCACGCGGATTTTGCAAAATATGGTGGAAATAAATATTTTATTTTAGTTGACGCGAACTCTAAGTGGATCGAAGCGCTAGAGATGAAACAAACTAACGCAGGATCAACGATAAGGGCTCTAAGGTCTGTTTTTGCACGTTTCGGGTTACCAATACAACTTGTTACAGATAATGGGCCACCGTTTCTCTCTTTAGTATTTCAGGAATATTGTAGAAGAAATTGTATAAACATTTGACTTCGGTTTATGTTAATAAATCAGTCAGTTTCCTACCTTGTAGTTTCATTGTTGTTTCGGTTACTAGCTGACCCGCTGAACTTCGTATCACCTATACTCTGGAATGCTAGATAGCGTTAAAGTAGCTAGATTTTGAGATTTTGTTACAAACATTTTTTTATCTTTCTTAAAAAAGTTGTTTTTTTTTCAATAATAATTATCCTTTTTTTAATTTTAATACCTCCAAGAATATATGTACAAAGTTTCACAGTTTCACGATGATCTGTTAAGTGGGTTTCATTAAAATTATTACGTAATTTTTGCCAGCTTTTGTCAACACAACTTTGCGCCTATCAGTGGTAGCGTGATGTTAAATAGCAGAAAGCCTTTTTCAATTATCGGTTTATCAAATACAAAGTTTATGACATCCAACTGGTAGTTCTTAAGATTAACGCGTTAAAAGTATCTGTAGTTAACAATAGATCTAAACGCGATACTCTGTGACGTCAGTTTACTCTGAATTTATTATATGTTGTTTTTATTAGTTTGATTATATTTATATAACACTCTATGTTCAATTGTTTCGATTTATTAATATAATAATGTTTTAGACTACTTCATTGTTCTCATCATATTCACACCACTGCATTCTCTAACAAACTTTACGTCCACTCTGAGCGCATTGATTTATTAGGTATACAAGTTCTCATATAGGTATTTGGTGACAGATTTTCCATTTGAGGATGGTAGCTAGCTACATGGGTTTTAGAAAAAGCCATACCGCCATGCTATGGTTTCATCATGATGTTTACTTTCATCGAAAGCTCGGCCGAATTGCAGGGATACGAACTTACGACTATTGAATCAGGATCCGTACACACTTTCAATTGAGCCATCGTCTTCGTTTCTTTGTTTTGCCACCACACAATTATTTGTCAGTAGTAATATTTTTTTTATTTTTTTTATTTACTTAAGGTCGCTATAAAATATCTAAGGCCAGTAGCTTCCACAAGGATTCAATAGACATTACAATAAAAATTAATACATTGCTTTCGATTAACTAGGTAATAGAATAATAATTCTAACATACAATTACATACAATTCTAACATAATAAATTTTACAATTAAGGGAGACGTTATTTCTTAGTTATAAGGTTGGTGCTTCAAACAGATAGCGACTTTCTTGTTTAAATTGTGTTAGAAGTTTTTTTAGCGATTGATTTATTGAGTTTTTTTTTTTAAATTGCATTTTTCACCGGAGAGAGTTTTTTCATACCTAATTAAAAACTCTTTATGATATCTTTATAAATAAATAATAACTTATTGCTCATAATTAACTGCCAATCTGTTAAAATAGTGGCTATAAATATATTGATTCTAATTTACAAAGATATATTTAAGGAGGTTACAATAATAGTACATTGTTGCAAAGGCCGTGAAATAGGTAATTGTAGGTCGATTATGAGTTTGAAGAGCGGGCAAGCAATTGCCATTTACGTCGAGGCATGTGTACTGCTTTTCTCAAAAGGATAGAGGGAAATAAAACCAACTTTTTATATCATACATTTAATTTAATTGATATTAAAAGTTATATTAATTAAAATTACATCATGGTGATTGGGTTTTTCCTGATGCCCGCCTGGCTAGATAGCACCCTCGAGTTGATTATCTCCCACCAAATACCAATAGGTGTGTCCCGGCAGTTGCACTTGAGAGCCAGTTACTCCAGTTTAGCGTGTATACCAACTTGGGCCGTATCGTCACTTAAGATCAGTCGAGATTATGACCATAACGCTAAGCCTTAACTATAAAAAAAATGGGGCAATTACTCAATGAAAATGTTATTGATTTCCCCGGTACATTTGTTTTTGTTTGTTGATTTTCTCATGACATTTGGATGAGGTGGTTCTGGTGGGTTGGATGTGTTGGGCTGAATGATAAAAGTTATCCAATTAACGATATCATCAGCAACATTGCTTTTTTTGAAAATGATGACAATATTTCCATGCATGTTTGAGACAAAAATATTATTAGGTTTTTTTTGCGCATACGATGTTTTTTACTAAAAAGGCTCCATATCATGTTTCGAACAGTTATTTAAAGGTTACTTCACTTATTTGCACAAGCCAACCTACATCACGGAAAATGTCACCAAGATGACAGATTGAAAACCCGTAAAAAACTCAGAGTATGAACTCGTTCAATCCAGTTTACTAAACAATTAACACAACACTTTGCCTAATAGGGACGGAGATTTCTTTATCTGCTGAACTCCATTGTCCTGGAAATACCAAAATATAAACTATCAATTATTGTTAGTTATAGAGAAATAAGAAGAATGTTGCAATGATAAATGATAAATTCAATATTTCCGTTCTGAATGAAATCAAACATTCATTCAATATTAAAAAGTACTATATGTGCCCGCGATTTCGTACGTGTGAAACCAAATAATATTTAATATTTTTTGTCCGTTTTGTAACTTTCATTACAGTTTTGTTCCTATTGGTGGTAGTGAGATGTCAAATAGCCTAAAGCCCACCTCAATGATTACTCTATTAAATACAAAAACTTTGATATCCGCCTTGTAGCTCCTAAGAATATCGCGTTCAAACAAACGAACAAATTTTCCCGCTTCATAATATTAATATAGATAATAGACGTTCGCGAAGTTGATTATGCGATACAAAAATAAATATATCTATTTTACGTAATTATCATTATTTTACGTATTTTAACATTATTATTGTGATAATACCATGCGCTATTATCTAAAAAAACTAACGCAAAAACTGTGGGAAAAGTTATAATGCACATAGATTTATGTATTATGTAAAAATAATTAGGTATTCGGTATGATAGTCAAGGTGTAACGCGATACTCTGTTACACATTGTCGGTTTTGACTACACAAAGGAATTGTATTGGAGATTGACGTTATTAAGATTTAAAGAGAAAAATAAACTTTCTATGAAACTTTTTATTGCATCATCCGATATTAACGTGAGTGGAGCCGCGGATAAAAGCTAGTGTAATATAAATCTTCACTCAAAGCAACTTACAAGCTGGCAGCGGCTACTAAATAACAGGCTTCCTTCACTCATTGTTATCTATAAAATTCTCTTCATTTTAAATTCTTGCAGTCGTCCTCAATTTAAAATAATATCTTTATAAAACCGGATTTGTGTAAAATATTATAATATATTTTTAGTGTTATTAACTATATATTTTGGATTATTTAGTGCAAATATTTTTTTATCAAAGAACATCCAAGTATCTGTTATGGTGCACAGCGTAAGTCAAAAACAACTATGACTACGAAGAGATAACTAATCCATAAGAGGCCATACGGCACCGTTCGGCTTAAAATACAACAAACTATAAGACAGTCTCTGATACAGGTTTATAGTTGGGTACAGGTTCTAGAGTAGATGACTCAAAGAAAATACACTCCTCTGATTACTAAACTGAAACTAAACTAAGTCAATAACATTCATAGAGCAGGAAGTATTTTTTTTTATACTTAAGGTTTATGGCCATAATGTCACCTGACCTTAAGTGACGAAACGGCCCAAGTTGGTGGACACGCTAAACCTGTGGAGGAACTGACTCTCAAGTGCAGCTGCCGGAACACACCTATTGGTATTTGGCGGCAGGTTTACAACTTGAGGGTGATAGCTACGCAGGCGGGCATTAGAAAAAGCCCTACCACCATGCTATGGTTTACCTCACGATGTTTTCCTTCACCGAAAGCTCAAGCAAATTGTAGGTGCTTGGATTCGAACTCACGTCCCTTGACGCGAAGTCGTACACACTACCACTGAGCTATCATCGCTTCAATCGCTATAAGTTTTCGATTAGGATGAAGACAATGCAAGGACGCCGTCGAGTTATAGACACTCGTCTTCCAACTTGCCCGGTATTTTGCAGGAAGGTAGATGTAATATTTTTCTCATGTGTTATTAAAAAAAAATTGGGTAACGTATAGATTCCATACTCACGATAATCATTGAATCTCCTTGATAATTAGCCAATCTAGCCTTGACTTTTAAATGGTCAATCAACAGTAAGATATATTGCGCCACTTGTACGAGCACTTACTGAATATTCGTTACGCGTCCAAGGCTTTGGGGATCATCATTTAGGTTAATAGCATTCCATGCCCACCTCAGTTTTATTTATGTCTACTAAATGTATTTAAAAACAGATGGTAAAACATGACAATTCTATCAGAATTACAGTACATATGATAAACACAAGACAGGGGGTATATTGTTGACCCTGTTTTTTTTTTTATACTTAAGGTTTAGCGTTATGGCCATAATCTCACCTGATGTTAAGTGACGATACGGCCCAAGTTGGTAGACGCGCTAAACCTCTGTAGGAACTGGCTCTCAAGTACAGCTGCCGGAACACACCTATTGGTATTTAGCGGCAGGTTTACAACTTGAGGGTGGTAGCTAGCCAGGCGGGCATTAGAAAAAGCCCTACCACCATGCTATGATTTTCTCACGATGTTTTCCTTCACCGAAAGCTCAAGCTCATTTTAGGTGCTTGGATTCGAACTCACGTCCTTTAAGCGAAGTCGTACACACTACCACTGAGCTATCATCCCTTCAATTTCTTGTCTCTCGGTTACACTTGTTGTTTTTGGGTTTATTTTATGCTTACCATTAAGTTCGTAGCTAGTTACCACGCTCAAATTGAAAGTCTGCCGCCAAATAACTATAGATGTCTTCCGGCAGTTGCACTTGAGAGGCAGACTCTCTTCTACGCTTAGGGTGTCCACCACCTTGGGCCACATCGTCACTTAACATGACTTAAGCTTGTGCTAAACCCATAACGATGAAAAAATGGATTAGTAGTGACTCTTTAGTGACTCACAGCAGTATCTTTCTGTATATCAAAGAATCCAAAAAAATATAATTTTGTTTTATACATTTACAGTAGAAATAAATAAAATCAAAGACTATTTAGTACGTTTTTCTGGTCTATTTGTAAAATGATTGCTTGATTTTTTGTTAGTGCTATAAATAAAACATTTTGGAAATTATATTGTGATGTTTACTAAATTTACAAGAATTAATATTTTTTTTATAAAACTCACCTTATCCGACTTAATAAATAACAATTTATATTTTAAACAACAAAATAAATCTTTTACTAGGTTAAAATATTTCCTGACTCGTAATTATTTCAACAACAATGTAGCGCGAACCGAATTACTAAATATAATTAAAACTGTGTTATCGAGTGAATATATCAATTATCTTCGCTCTGAATTACTTTCAGAATAAATACATGCACTAGTGAATAATTTCCATGTAAACAAATTTTCAAAAGTTGACATGAATACTATTTACTAGTACGCATGTATCAATGGAAGGTAGATTCATTTGATTTGTTTTTATCGTTTCTACTATTGGTGTGTGCCTGCGTGTCTTGCAGAGTGAGTGCAGAAGGTTAATTCGGAATAATTAAGTAATGTTTATATAAACCCAGCTACTACACTACTAGAGTACTACAGTTCGTACTATTGTGTGGACATTTCTGTCAGCCATTTATCTGGTTACTAGTATTTAAATCTGCTAACTACAGTTGTGTGTTCCGGTAGTCGCACATGACGTGTTATTAAATTCTCCTCATGATTTATCTTGCTTTTGTCTTCAAGCATATTATTATCTTATATCTAGCGTTATACGAGTCAAATAAAAAAATTAAAAAGAAGTAGTTCAGAAAGATTTTTGGCAAATTATAAAATAGAGGCTGCATTTTCAACATAAAGGAAATTGTGTGTTTATATAATTTTGTATAGAAATTTACAATTCTTCTATAATATATAATTAGTGTACCTATATTTTTACTTATAATAGCATTGTTTGCCGTAATAAAGAGTTTAACGTGTTTTTTTTTTGCATGGTGATACGGATTTCACTAATGTCCAACTGGCTAACTTACACAGTTAAAAAATCTACCGCCAAACACCTGTAGGTGCGTTCCGGCAGTTGCACCTGGAAGCCCGTCTCTCCATGAGGTTTAGCTTAGGTTTAACTTGAGCGGTGGTATTACATTACATTCACTACATAAAATCAGGTGAGATTGTAGGTATAAAGTTATAAAGTATAAAATACCCTAAGGATCGATTTTTCTTATAAGAGCCCCGGTGTGGAAACTTATTATTCGTGTTTATTTTATTTTTAAGGATTATCGTTATGACCACAATCTTACCTGTTGTTAAGTGACGATGTAGCCCAAGATGGTGGCCACGCCAAATTTTTGTAAGTGGTTCGAATTTTACATGTGCCTATTGCGAGTATACACATTTGTATATGAAACAGATGAGCAATTCTTATCTGAGTAATTTACTCACTACTTCCATCTGTGTAATTAAAATAATATTTATTTTTTAAAGTAATAAATCAAACAATACATCGCACCGAAACCTTCAGAAGAAACCAAAAATTCCAAGTTCTCGTCATAAGCGCGTGGATACTTGTTACTCCAGTTATCAGACCGTTTAGACGAACAAATAAATAATAGTTATCTTAAATAAATTGTATTCAGGAAAAGGGATATAATAAACACATGAGAGGCTTCATAATAAAACATTACTAATTCCACTCGCATTTTTATCTTTGTGGTTTATTAGTCTTTAGATAAATATTCCGCTTGGCCTCTACGAGTAAGCCTATGTCTAAGCTACGTCTTAACCTTACCTATTAGCCTCCCGGAGACAATACATTTAGTTCATCGGACTGGCTCGGTAAAACATAAATTAGTGGTACTTCCTCATTATGAGCTAACTGTCGCACGTTAGACATTGCGCATCGCTGTCTCCCAGTTCCAGCACGTTGCATCCGCACTTGCGCTGAATATTTACTCTTGCCTAGTATGTGAGACAAATTATAATTACTTCTTCATTTCCACTTCCCTGTCAGATCAAGTGATATTCACATATACTTCAACATCACATTTCAAATTAGGATTTCAGAACGGATTCGAATACTTGGTTAATTTATATAGCTTTTTATAACTGAGTTAGTTAGTTGGTGACTTTAGTATCGAAAAGTTATCGTATCTATTGGATTTTGGCGTCATTTTCGAACTTGATTTAAAAATATAATTTTACTAGCATTTACCCGCGGCTCCATTCGTGTTAATATTGAGTGTAGATCATTACATCATTAATTTTTTTAATCAAATGCTTTTAATTATTTCATACAGGACGTTAGTTTATACGGCTAGATATGAATTTTCAAAAGGCTTTTTTTAGCTAATTTCTTCTATCTATAAACTGTCTACCTGCCAAATTTTAGGTTCATGAATACGATTTTCTATATTATCTTTACAACATCATTCCAGCCCTTTTAAGATTAGTCTGAAAAACAAATATGCATACTTTTATTATTAATTATAAACGATTATTCTACAAATAAAAGCGGATGACGCATCAAAAAGTGCCATACAAAGCTTTATCCCTCTATTTATTCCATTCCCAATACGTTTTTCGTTTGGAAACAATAGCATATAAACTGTCTCCAGGGTACAGACTGTGTCTATACCATAAATCATCATAGTTGATTGAGCGGTTTAAGCGATAATGCGTAATAAACAAACAAACACACTTTAGTGTTAATAATATTATTAAGGATGTTTGTTTTAATTATTATTTTTTAGTTTAGTGTACTCGGATTACGGCAATTGCTGTGTTGGGTTAGTGTCTTTTATAATTTTTGGTTGGGTTGGGTTGGTTGGTTATGATTCGATCAGGATCTATATCACGAAAATATTTAATACAATTATGACATCATAGATTTTCAACTGTAATATACTTATTATTTTTGAAGTACCTTTAATAGAAACAGGTACATAATTTTATTCCTAAAGTGAAATTTCAAACCTTGATCCGGACATTTCTGTATTAATTATATTCGATATAATGTTGTGAAATTAATATAAATCTCTAAGAAGTGTGCAGTTGATGGTGCTTGGCTACGATTCGCTCGGTTGAGCTGATGACCTCGCGCTGAACTAACCTAAAAAATATACAATAATGATGCGGCAGTACGTTCCGGTCGTTGCTGTGGGGTATTTACTTTATTTCGATGATTACTATTGGTGCTAGAAATTATAGAGGTTCCGAGTACTTTCCGTAATGGTGTAATTAGGTACATATGTTTTATGTAACATTTTTTATACGTACACTGTAACGTACCCGGGCTATTTAGATGTTAATTATTGGGTAAATTATATTTTGATATGACATCACATACGGCAGTACGATTTTGTAAATTTTTAAAAACTATGAGCGACCTCTTTTATTTTTTAGATGCACTTTGGCCAAAAAACATGATGATTAACACAATATTTTCGTAAGAGATTCGGAAAAAAAGTTTTTTTTGGGCCATACTAATATAATCAAAGATTTCCCCACACTTGTATGCCTAATTGACTTAATATTACTTGCATAGTGTAGGCACCGATTAAAAACAGTCCTTAGGATCATACAGGTATAAGTGGAAATGCAAACAACATGTATATAATATACGTATATATATATATATATATATATATATAGATCTAAGTAACCATTTTTTACCACTTCATGTTTACCCCACAACTATTCGAAATGTTCGAGTAAATACATATGTTCGCAGAACACGTATTTTTCACTCATCGCTTTCATAATCTGATTTTCACTAACCGAATGGTCTGAAGTATGACGTCTCAGCCGATAGTGTGAAGGAACTCTACGTCAATAGACGTGAATTCGAACCCCTGCAACGAGCCTGGGCTTTCGATGAAGGAAAACATCGAGACGAAACCATAGCATGGTGGTTTCAAATGTCCACTCGGTTAATTACCACCCTCAAGTTGAAAATCTGCCGTCAAATATAGATATAGATACGAAATCATATGAATACAAGATTCATTATGAGCAACGCATAACTTCACAGCAAGCTATTTGCATTTACATTCTAATTGACCTTTTTGTCTGTCATCTGTGGTTTAGTTTGGTACTTTAGTATTTAACAATAGGTTTTGTCATTTATTCTGTTTATTTGTCAACTCATTTGAGTTACTAGTTTTGACTTTAAAGTGCTGCGTTCTAAAGTGTTTTAAATAACATCATAGTTATGGGGATGTCAGGTGTTTGAACAGGTGACATTATTGTTGAATCAATATACATATATAGTTTACTTGGGCAAAAAATCCACATTGTTATTGAATTTCAATTTATCAATACAATATGCTTAATTTGTATTCATTATCAAGTCGTTGATAATGTGCGATCATTATAACCGCATTGTTTGAGGACGTCCTCAGTCGTAGACCAAATCGGGAATTTACGGCAAAAAACTGTGTAATCAATGAATTTGTCAAGAGTATTTATTTGTGTTTATGTTATGTTTGGTTCTATTGGCATGCTTTGTTTTTATAGTTTAGGTTTATTGAAAGTGGGGTAAAGAGAGGGGTAAAGTTTGTATGAAACTATTTATTCCCTCATTCGCTATGTTTGACAAATCAGTATTAACGCGAGCGAAGCCGCAGGTAAAAGCTACTAAGTAAATATTTTCTTGTCCCCAATACAACCTTTGTCAATATGTATCACCCTAGTCGTAGTTTTAATTGCAACTAATGTTATGTATGCGTATGAGCTTGTTTATTTGCTGGTTATTATTTCACGGCTCACATACTCAGTCGATCTTTATGACAGAATGCCCTTTAAAGGAAGCAAAATAAATTAAAATAGCGGCCATATACAGATTTCTGTATACATTCATGTTATTTTTTATAACATCAGTCATTATAAACGTAACAATCCACGATCTCATACTTAGGAATAGAATTAATAGCATAGTGTTTACTCTGGCATCATATTAATTATAGCCGAGAAAGCCATTGTTCTCAAGGTCTCAAGGATTACGACTATTGTTATAACATTACGTAAAATCATGTTTTTTTTTTAAAGGACCTAGACTGTTACCCTAAAGGGCTTTCACAGTTTCACCGGAGCGAGGAGGGCGTCAGCCCAGTGTAAAAAAAAATGCCATAGTCCCATCTATTATGAATACTGGCATTGAAAAGAGTTTTAACTGTGTAGGCGGTAAAATTTTTTTTCCAAAAAAGGGCTTATTCATGCTTAATTAGAGAAAAAAAAATTTTTTTTTGTATTCGAAATCATTGAGGAAGGCTGTTTGATATCAATAAGAGCAAACCTGCGTTGAAAATTATAACAAAAACTGGCACAAAATATTAAATAATTTTTAGTTCTACGCGAACGTAGTCGCGGGAAAAACTAATTTTTTTGTAATCTTACAGATAAATTACTATGTAGTATATAAATATATGATGTTTTAATACATGAATAATCTTCATGAAGAAATAATTATTGATAATTAGGTTATTTGTTACAATGTAGTACATTTATTGCAATGTACAATACAGTACATACTATAAACCACGCGAATGTGTGTAATCCGCTTTAGGTAATCGGACCGGACAAAGCCTTTAGGTAATTTGCTAAATTGCGGAAATTATTTTTTGCGACACGCTGAATTATTCGCTGCTCTGAGCGTCGCTATCGAAACTTCGTCCTACGCTCAATTATATTTTACGTAGTTCTTTTCATTTGCTATTTCCCCTATTAATATACTACATGTGTTCGCGACTTTGCGTGGAAACAAGTACCATTTTCACTACAGCCTTTTTTCCTCGACTGGCAGTTCCTAACATTAGCGCGTTCAAATAAACAAACAAAAATATAAATATAGATAAGGTGCTGCGTAACGTTGATATTGTATAGTTTTAGATTAGCCTTTCCTTAGAATAATCATTTAATTTTCCTCGTGGTTATTGTGATTTAGTGACGGCCGGTATGCGGCCAACAAGAACATAAAAGAAGTACTTATATTTGAAACGATGCTCAGCCGCGGTGCGCTTGGATCACAAAGCGTTAATGTTTCCGTTAAATATCTAAAATTCCGTCAACGGAAAAATTAAGTCGTTACTTTCTGATAGGGCTCTTGATAAAATTTCGTTTCTTAATAATTCGTTTCCCGTAAAACTATGGTACTGTCATGTTCTCGTTACTATGTAGCATCTCAAAGTCTGTTATTAAATGCTCGTTATTTCGAATACGGTCTTGAAAATGTGATAGAATTCCTAATTTGACATGATGGGTCTACTCAGTACAAATACCTGTTCTTTCGTTGAGTAGTTGACATGTCACGCAAAGCCATGACATACGTAAAGTCTAGAACTAATGAACTGTAAGACATGATAGAACATAATTTATCTAAGCAAGCTGCGCTCACGCATGCTCTAAGAGAATGTATCGTTGCAAAGCATATATTTTATTAGGCCTGTACGCCTTGACCTAGTGTCTGCAGGATTTAGACTATACAATAGACTTATATTAATTAATCTTACGGATACGAGCGGTCTGAGTACTGGGCTATATAGAGTACATTGTCAGTGCAGTATATATATATATATAACCTGATGTAAAGTGACGGTGTGACTTAAAATGGTGGATACTTTAAACCTAGTAGAAAGACTGACTCTAAAGTGCACCTGCTGGAACACTCATATAAGTTTTTGGTGGCAAATTTGCTACTTGAAGGTGGTAGCTAGCCAGATGAGCATTAGAAAAACTCTACCGGGCTATTCACGATATTTATGTTCACGTGGCGACTTTACACACTAGGAACTGAGTCATAATCACTTCTAAATGTTCAGATATCTATATATTGACAAAGGTTATGTAAGGTCTATACGGTCTATAGTCTCTCACTGAAGACAATACTGGGACAGAACACTGAAGACTATATAGTGTTTTTTTTAAAGTCCAAGTTCAAAAGTTTCATTGATGGTTTATAATGTCTATCTTCTGCGCAAGGCTTTTTGACTAGGTACTGTTGCTTGGTAATCATACCTTGTTTTATACTTAAGGTTTAGCGTTATGGCCATAATCTCACCTGATCTTAAGTGACGATATGGTTCAAGTTGGTAGACACGCTAAACCTGCGGAGGGGCGGGCTCTTAAAAAATACCTGAACACATGAAATTAGTTACATGAATGAAATATATAACATAGTAAAAGGATTTTAATAATTTTTAAATCTTGGTATATCATATGACCGTCGGTGACATGCATACGATTAGAAGTTTCGTCAAGTTATCATCTACAATTTACAAGGTAGCGGGATGAGATATTACAACAATAAAGTATATCCAACGGGCAATACAAAAATCAGAGAGCATTCAACACCGTGTTCTATCTAATGCTATATTCAGGATGGCTGTAGCTCATAGCCACTGAACTTATACTTCTCTTATCTGTATACACACATATATATATATATATATATATATATATATATATATATATATATATATATATATATATATATATATATACATATATATATATATATAAATATACACAAGTAGGTATATTTAGCATTGTTAGATTAATTATATTTATCATTATTTACCAAGTGACACAAATTATTTGACAGTATAATGTAAGATTAATTAAAAAATATAGGACAGCAGAAAAATGTTAAATAATTTGCACTTTATTTCTTAGCGCAAAGTGTAAATTGTTTAACGCTAAATTTAACTGTGTTATTGAACTCAGGTCGTTAATCAAGAAGCAGTTATCGTGCGCTTCAAGAGGAACCCTGGGATGGAAATACGACCAATAATTTAATTGTGTCAGCCTGCACTTGTAGTATATGTAAACTTCACAGATAACACCGAGGGCGTGCGGTCTCTTGTTCCAAAGATACGAGGCTGACTGCTCTAGCCCACCGTATCTTTATTATCATTATTTCCTCATTACTAAGGATCTCCTTCATTGGTATTGTAAACAGTTGTTTGGTTAGATAATTAATTTATACTAAAGTTCGCCCGTGTGGTCAAAGTGTTACTTGTCATTTTGCTAACCAGATCATATTATATCTGACATTGCAAAAAATGCGTCTCAATCGTATTGGAAACATTGTTGCAATTAAAACAGATACACGGAAATATCTATATAAAGTTATTTAGTATCTATGTTAATGTTATTAATATAAAGACCTAAAGGCTTTTTGTTCGTTTGTTTATATTAGGATACTTTTCGTTAGTAAAAAGTACTGTTTTCGCCAAGGAGCAAAATATCTTTTAGTTCCACGGCAAGAAAGATTTTATTGAGATAGATAGATATTAATTGAAACTGATATTACGTTCTACGGGTATTATTCAAACATAGGTTTTTATTTTAAATTTATTCATATTATTCCATATTCTGCAATATATTTCGTCATTAAATGTTGAATAGTACTAATATAATTAAAATGCAAAAATACAATATATCTATTTCTATTCTTTAACAATATTGTTAGCGAAAATTATCTTTCTGTGGAAATGTTTATAACCTTTCAAGATTGTACCTTTGTCTATCAGATGATGATATGAAAGAGTCAATAAACTGCCCAGTAATACTGCAGTGGACAGGATACTCGAGTTGACACAGTACATTATTAGTACTGTGTTTATATTGGAATTTAAACATATGCTAGGTCAGTGGTAGTGTGTAGGATTCCTTTATTATGTTGAATTTTCCTAATTATTTGAATATAAACAACTTAAAAATCCTACCTAACGGTATAAATGCTTTTATCTGATCCCATTCAGACGTAATATTTTAGAAGTTAAAATTTATTATTAGAAACCTAGTTTTATTTCGGACGCTGAATGGTTCCCTTCATTCTACACAATTCTTCATTATACATACTTTGATTTAGATCATATTTCATAAATTATTATTGTATATTAAAAGTTACAAGTAAAGATAAAAATAAAAGTCTTTAATGTGTTTATTTTCATGATATTTAAATATTATAAATAATAATTATATTTCAGTACATTTTTTCCGCGTATTAACTTTATGCTAATAATTTGGAAAATAAAAAATGATTTTCAAGCAAAAGTAGTATTGAATGATAGAAATTAGAAAGAGACTCTTTTCTAACAGTATTTTATTATTCAAAAAACGAGTTTGAGTCCTTTGTAAGAAGGGAGTCGAGAAATCTTATGTATCTTCACGTGGGGATAGGACGCTCAAATAGTATCAAAATTATTCTAACGTAGTTAACCCCTTACCCTCTCAAGGCTTAACTATTCAACCGATCGTTATAAAATTTGCATACACGTTATCACAGATACAGAAAAGAAAACGGGATTCTTATTGGAACGAAGTTCCTTATTGCACGGTCCGAATGGAAGTACGACAAGTAACGTGTACGATTTTTTCGTCAACAACCTTTGTTAAGTCTGTTCTATATTGCACGATACTTCTATAGTATAGACGGTTATGCATAGCGCGTATGCTATTGGCTGTGCCCACTCATAGGAGCGTGCTTATTGGTTCAAAACAGCCAGTAAGTTCTCAACGGCTGTGCAGATATAGATTATACACGTCATACGCGTCTGTTCTTTCATAGCGTATTATATGTATTAAAGTGTTTATTTTTATACCTAGAGAAACTATATTAATTACGAAATTTCCTACCATTGCTTCAATTCATAAGTTATCTCCTGGTTTCGTTTAATTACCCTCAGACGCTAGTGATTCATTTATATGTATTTGTTAATGAATAGTATAATACGTTTATCAATAATAATTCGTTCCAACACTTCCAACCGAATGTTCCATGATATCCATGCATTTTTTATCTAGAAAAAATACAGTTCCAGAGATATAGGCAAATCAATTATAGTTCCCCGCGAACAAGTCTCGGGCACGGCTAGATGATACTACCTCAGCAATTTTTAAGATAATTGACGGAAATGTGTAGTTTAGTAGTTTTTGGTTAGTCACATAACTATGTTGTTGTGTAATAATTGTGTCTCATGTATGTGTGTGTGACATATATATATGTATACACATAAGTCGAAAAATCATCAACAGAATTCTTTTTTTGCGTCAATTATTTGTCAAATTTGTGGAATTATAACATCTTCAAATTTGGTCATAACTTTACAATTTTCAAGTTAATAAGCGGAAATGCGCAATTTATATTAGTTTTTGTATACCCACTTGTATATTAAACAAATATGGTAAATAAATCTCGATGCTTTGACTGAGTAGTTATGCAAACCTGTGATGACAGCTAGGAGGAATGGGCGAGCTGAAGCTGTCATAGACTCACTTGGAACGTGTTATTAGACGTTGAAATATTTCGTTACTGTAATTAAACCGAAAACGATAGTTTGCCTACAGCATCTTCTGTAAAGAAAAACTCTGCTTTTCTATAATAGAGATATTTGAAAAGAATTCAAAGTGATGATGACATTGATGACGGATGGATGATTACGGACGTGAGTTCGGATCCCTACAATGAGCCTGATCTTTTGGTGAAGGAAAACATCGTGATAAAACCATAGCATGGTAGTAAAGCTTTTTGTAATGCCCGCCTGGCTAGCTACTACCTTCAAGTTGAAAGTCTGCTTCCAAATACCAATAGGTGTGGTTCCGGTAATGGCACTTGATTGAGAGCTAATCGCTCCTATAAAGACCGGCAACACACCTGCGATCCCTGTAGTGCAGTGGGTGTCTATGAGTGGCGATGATCATTTACTAGCGCTTGCTCGTTTGTCCCCTATTCCTTAAAAAAAACATATCTACCACGTCTAGTAGACGTGTCATCCTAAAACGGGTCACTTTTTACAATATTGTATAAATAAGTATTTCAATAATATAGATGGATATAGTAGGTATATTTATATCATTGAATTCCAGGTGTGCTGTACCAGAGTGCGAAGCTCTCAATACAACTGAGTACAGTCCTAATTGGTTGAGTCACGCCTTGCCTTTTGAGGGAAGGGATGCCAAGTGCTCCCGGCGGGTTCCCCTCGACCAGCCTCCCTGCCAGGAAGACACCGCCTTCAGCGAGGAGCTACAGTACTGTAACCAATGGATATACGCTGCTAATAACACTATTGTCACTGAGGTAAGCTAGAAGTTGAATAACTTATGGCAGTCAAGTTGTGGCTCTAATTAAATGTATTATTTCTGAAGTGATTTTTTTTTAAGGGTGAGCTTTGAATTTCTGTTCCGCAACATCTATGTGTGACGCTCGTTTTGGTAAAGTCTGCTAGAGGCGACTCAGGGAGTTAGAGAAATATCGTGACGTTTTCACTTCTATCATGTAGTCTCTTAAGTACATACCGTTTCTCTTTTAATTTTATAGGTTTAGCGTTGTGGCTACAATCTCATCTGATTTTTACCATTGACCACTAGGAAATACAATAGAGGAAAGCTGTATTTCCTTTTTTCTACAAAAACGACCAAAATGCTTAAATAATTTTTAGCTCCACGCGTACTAAGTCGCAGACCAAGTTATATGTAAAGATATAATAAATGTAATGAATCTATATTTTTTATATTCAATACATCTTCGATTCTCTGGAGATGTGACACTCAGATAGAATACAAATATATTTTGACATTTAAAGAAGCTAATTATATAAAATGGCTAATAATTCCTCTCATAATAAATCTGGTCGCACAAGACAGGAATATATATGACACTATACCTGGTCCTAAAAAGTTATAAAGAGAACAATAAAACATGCAAATAAAACATTTGTAATTAAAATATAGCGAATATAAATATGTACAGTCAACTGTTACAATATTTAGCAGTTAATATTTGTACAGAGTCACTTTATTCTTGAGAGTATTCAATGACAAATGTTTGCGCAAACGTTTATAATCTGTGGACACAATATCGTTCTCGACAACGTGATGGTATTTTAAATGGTTTACAGAGCGCGGCGGAGCGCGACGCGTTTAGCAAACTTTTGATAGATCACATTTATATATAAATGTATACAGTATGACAAGAAGTAATTAACCTATTATTATCGTATTTTATCCCATTACATTATTTTATCAACTTATAACAACACGAAATCACTCTACTGTTTATTACGCTAATGTATTTCATTTCTTTCACCAGATTTACTTCTTTTTTAATTTGTATCAATTTTTCTACATCCTGGCCGGCTTAAGGGGAATATGGGGTTACTTAAATTTAGGAATACTTACCTTTTTTATGGAATAGGAGGCAAAAGATCAAGAGAGTCCCCTGATGATAAGTAATCACCGTCGCCAGTGGACACCCACAACACCAGAGGAATTGCAGCTGCGTTGCCGGCCTTTATATGTATGAAGGACTGGCTCTCAAGTGCCACTGCACATATTGCTATTTAGCGGCAGATTTTCAACTTGAGGTAGGTAGAACTTGAGGTGATGTAGTTAGCCAGGAGGGCATTAGAAAAAGTTCTACTACCATGCAAAGGCTCTACAGTGGTTCTACTCTTATCAAGGACTGGGACCCCCTTTTAAATTCTTCTAGTCGATATCGAAAATGTACACGTGTCGACCCTTGAGTTTCAATAAAGCCAGAATCTGCCAGCAAACTTACACTTCGGATGAAAGATAATAACGTTCCGTGAGATAAGTGCATCATAATCAGAAAAATTGCTGCAAGGTGATAGACTCCAATATTTTGCACCATAGGTCCTACTTAAAGAGGCCTAAGACCATCGATAACCTTTTAAGTCTCCATCGATCTGTTCGTCGGTCATCAGTTTTACCTAACCTAACTTGTAGACACCTCGGTACATGGCTCTGTTGGTAGCGTGTACAGGCTTTGCTTCGACGGTTGTGAGTTCGATTCCCTGCAAAGAGCCTGAGCTTACCTCGCATAACCAAACGTGTCTAATTATGATGCATCCTTTAAATTTCACTATTAATGGTCGTCCTCATATCGAATCATAGCATAATGAGGTTAATAATAACATAATCATATATCTAATAATGGCTGTCGAGTTACACACTGATGGATACACAGAAAAAACGTCTCTATGCACAGAGACATTCCTTTTTACAATATAATATAATTAGTTTTATCTGTGAAAAACATGTCGTACTGTAACTATTAGTTTAGTTTTTAGAGTATTATGATCTATGGTTATCAATTGGTTACGAGTAAATACTCGATCAAGTGTGATTTTGGACAATTTACATTTGTTCTAAGAAGACATGTCAAGGTCGGTATAAGCGATAGTACATTGAAGTCAGTAGGTACTCAAAGGTCATTTGAGATCAAATACTTACTTAAGTTTAGAGTTTAAATAAAATTATGCTTTAAATGGTACATACTATAAAAATACATTAGAATTAGTTTGAATATTATAATTGAGGTGTAATCTCTTGTCGGTATTTTGGTTAATTTTTCTTACCCGAATACGGTGAAGCAAAAGGAGGGTTATGAGTTTGACCGGTTTGTATGTGTGTATGTTCATCTGTTTCCTCATAACTTCTAAACTACTTACCAGAATGTAATAAGTGATGTATCATTGGAGAGTTTTGATCATCCGCCGGTTGTAGGCATAAGGCTACAGCTACATCTGAGCTCTACTATATATAAATATTAATATTACGCTTAATTTATTTACTTATTAAGTACTGTTTAGTCTGTACATGAATTTTTCAAACGACAATATTTTCATGTTTCACACTTTTAAGACCTTGATTTTTCAGTAGGGTGGTTTTAGTTTTTGAATTCATTTTTACATGTTTTCCTATTCAATTATACGTATTGTATTGTACCGATTCTGATTTAACATATAGGCTACTTTTTACAGTTTTGTAGGGAGAGGGGATATTAGAAAAAGCTGTTGTAATAGAAGTTTGACGGTCTGTGACGTAATTTTGTTTGTTTTATGACTAACAAAATAATAAGAAATGTCAGATGTTATAGAATATTAGCATGCATATACAAAAATATATATTCACTCCTACACACTCCTACACAATTTCAATAATTACTATGAAAATTGGGAGTAGATCTAATAGAGTCTTCTCTATTATCGTATTAATGGTATTCCTGAAGGCGAAGGTATCGCCGTAGTTGTAATATTAACTACTGGGAAGACCGGGACAAAACAATCAGGTTCAGTAATGTTCTTGAAACCATTTTTTTATGGATTCGGTGTAGCGTTCTAGCCATAATCGCACCTGATGGTAAGTGACGATGTGGCCCACGATGGTGGACACATTAAGCCTAGTGTAGGGGCAACTGCCGGAACAGTTCTATAGGTATTTCGCGGTAAATTATAAACTTGAGGGTGGTAGTTAACCGGGCGGGTATTAGAAAAAACCCTACCGCCATGCAATAGATCAATTTAAATATAAATCGATCAATCATACCACGTGTGTATACGTGTAAAGTAATCCCACGGGAGATGCGTTCGAAGTACAAAGAGAATATTGAGTGATAAAACGAGAGGAGACATTTGTAGGTATCAGATAAAGGAATCGAATTAGGCCGGCACTGTTCCCGACATATTTGCTTGATAAAATTACAATGGATGTATTGTTCGTGGCTATCTGTATACTCTGTACATACGAATATTACTTTATGGGTTCAAAACTATTTAACCTGAATTTATTTATTAATCCTATCATCAATTTGTAAGGCAATGAAATGTTAATTCAGAGTTAAACTTTATGTACAATGTATATTGACGTTTAATATTGTTGTAATTAATTACAAATAGTCAATTAAAGAAAATATAAGAAATCTAATACTTTATTTAAAAAAAAAACTATGTATTGGTACCTGCGGAAAACGATCGATCGCGTTACTAGTTCGAAAAAAAAACAAGTTGTGTTTAAACAGTTGCTAACGTAAACAGAAAACAAAAATGCACGGGATGACATTCTATATAGAATGTTAAAGTGACTTCAACATGTGTCGTGAGTGAGGTACAGGATTCGAAACGTATATACAGTGTAACGCATTTGTTAGTTATGGTTATTAAAATTTTAATTATAAATGTATTTAAAATTATTAACACCAATAATGATTTAATTTTTTTTTATTAAAATAGACTTACGTGACTTTAATATGATTTTTTAAGTTTAATTTATTTTCCAGCTATATTTAGCTGTTAAATTGTGTTTATTCTATGTTATTATGGCTTGTCTGTAATTCGAACACAGTTTATCTATTTATTTATACATATGTTTCTTTATTCTACAGTTTAACCTGGCCTGTCAAGAGTGGAAGAGGACTTTAGTCGGCACTATCCACAACATCGGAATGTTGGTCTCTCTTCCTATATTTGGCTACATATCAGATAGGTGAGTATATTTCAAATTAATTAATTAGATTGGATTATTTAGACGCAAGGAAATTATAAAAAATACGTATCCGTAATTATTTTACAAACGATAATCTTAGAAATCACTTTTCTTTCGGTGCGCTTTGAGAAACAAAGATGACGTTGGTAATTCTCCGCTATTCCATTTCTTAACTTGAAAACTGACAATATATTTTTAGATTTTATTATGTAAGTCATTCAAACTTATATTAAAAAAGTACATATTTCATTTCGCCGTTTGAACTTTGAAACGATGTAAAATAAAAAGTATATAGAGATTCTTTGTTTACATACATGTCAAAAGGGTATTAATGAGTGGATCAACATTTTTGTAACTACCACCTCTCTCTGTGCATCCGCTAAAACTATTGTAAATGCATTACAATTTTTCTTTATCCATCGAGTTTCTTGCCGGTCGTTCTCGATGTACGTAGTTATTTTTCGAACCGGTAGTAGGTTTGATGTTCATAAGTGTCTTCTTAAGACGTAAACTGAATAAAGTATTTTGATTTGATTTGATTGGAGTGTGCTCTGATTATTATCTGTTACAGCATAATGTTTTGTTCCGGTTTACTATTGAGTTTAAAACATTGTTTTCCTATTAATTATATTTGTCAGTTAAATTAATGTTTAATTTCCAGATGGGGCCGTAAGCGAGCTTTGATCCTGAGCTGCACGTTGGTGGGCGCTATCGGCTCACTGAAGGCTTTCTCCATCAATTACGAGATGTATATAATCATAGAGTTTTTGGAAACAGTCGCAGGAGCCAGCGCGTTCCCCGCTGCTTACATTCTCAGTAAGAACATTACCTGTTACCTATATGTTTACAAATCTTAGATTTTTATAGGCGAGGTAAAATTTATTACTTAATTCACAGAACAGACGACGCTCTGTCTTTTACAGTAGTAAATAACTTTATAAAACCGATTTATTCATGTGTAATACAAACACAACAGTTGACAGCGAATTAAAAAATAATAAAAGAATAGAATTATATTGAAGCTCAAATACGTATCACATTGAGTTAAATATTAACAATATTAAAGAGTTATTTATCTTAACATTAAAGTTTGAAAGTTTGATATAATAAATAATGAAGAAGAAATCCAAAAGTGAATACTAATTCGGTCATGAAAACTGAAACGATAGGATATGAAAATAAGTAAACTGATAAGTGCAATCCAGAATATTCACACATGATATAAACAATCGAAACTTATTTGATATATAATTTACTGAATATACAATTATATTCAGATTCAAAGAATAGGTTTTTATGCTCTCCTTGAAAGCAGTAGATGGCGCTATAGTCGAGTCAATAATTACGGGATAGGGCAGCTCAATGTCTGTCTCGGGTAGAAGAAATGTGAAAGCTGTTTTTTTATACTTAAGGTTTAGCGTTATGGCCATAACCTCACCTGATCTTAAGTGACGATACGGCCCAAGTTGGTAGACACGCTAAACCTGTGGAGGGACTGGCTCTAAAGCGCAACTGCCAGAACACACACATTGGTATTTGGCGGCAGGTTTACAACTTGAGGGTGGTAGCTACCCAGGCGGGCATCAGACAAAGCCCTACCACCATGCTATGGTTTGGTCACGATGTTTTTCTTTACCGAAATCTTAAGATCATTGTAGGTGCTTAGATTCGAACTCACCTCCCTTGACGCGAAGTCGTACACACTACCACTGAGCTATCATCGCTTGCATGTTCTATGTTCTTAGTATCTGACAGTATGGGAGATAATAAGTCGCCGTGGTATCTTTTAATAGGTATTTGATAGTCCAAGACTCATTGTCAAACAAAAAAACGTGTGATAGACCGGCTGGTATGAATTACTCAAAAGTATTACATGGCTCTACAAAGTTAATCATCAGGTTATTATATCATCAATTAATTACACTGTCCCCGAGACTGTTCCAAAATGTATTGTCTTTGATTGACTATTTTTAGCACTGTTAGGTACAACATAGAAAGGTGGATAACTGAGATAGCTAATTAATATTGAATTAACTTATATTAAAATTTATACTTTAGTCACCTCTTCAGAAGGAACCTTTTCGGTTTATGGGATTAACAGTATCATTTGAAGTGTTAATAGCTTAGTTGGTAATGTATGCGGACGCCGCGTCAAGGGATGTGAGTTCAAATCCATCAACAATAAGTTTTAGCTTTCGGTAAATGAATACATCGTGATGAAACAAATGCATGGGGATAGGGATTTTTTTATTACCCACCAGGTTATTACCACGTTTAAGTTGAAAATCTGCTGCACAATACCGATAGGTGTGTTGTGGTAGTTGCACTTGACAGCCAGTCGTTCCACTAGGCTGTGTGTCCAGCTCTTTGGGTCACATCGTCACTTAACTTCAAGTGAGATTGTGGCCATAACGCTATACCTTATTAACTATAAAAAAATTATCAAATTTAATCAAAATCTGTTCAGCAGTTTCAGAGTAATTTGCCTGCCAGGGGTTAGAAAGACCAAAATTCATAATAAAATGCGTTGAACCTTTATATCTTTAACAAAATATACACATTTTTTTAAAAAGAAATATCTGAAGAGCATATTTGGTGTCGGTTCAATTTGCATTAATATTAGATATTTTACATGAATAATTATAAACCGTTATTTTGAACTTTTTCAATTTTGTTTTCCAGCGATCGAGTTATTGGGTCACGACAAGCGGGTTCTCACAACCGCTTTCCTCGGTATCGTGTTGGTGCTGGGCGGCCTCAGCTTTGCTCTGCTCGCCAAAACCTTCCAGTACTGGCGCACCTTCATTTTAATAGTGTACCCACCTTCACTTCTGTTCCTCCTATACATATATCTGCTCCCCGAAAGCATCCGATGGTTACTTTCAAAAGGCCGGAAAGACGAAGCTGTCGAAATTATCATGAAGGCTGCTAAAGTGAACAACGTGACACTGTCAGAGGAAACGATGCGACAGTTGACAGAAGAGAAATCGAAGCCAAGCGAGGAGAAGAAGGCGGCGACAGAGGAGCAGGGTCTCTGGTGCCAAGTGTTCAGGTCTCCGATAATAATGACCCGGCTGGCGATATGTTCGTGGTGGTGGATCACGTGCACCTTCGTGTTTTACGGTTTGGCGATCAACTCGGTGTCGTTGGCCGGTGATAAGTATACAAATTACATGCTGGTGGTGAGCGTCGAGGTGATCGCGGTGGTGATGAACGCGCTGGTGCTCGACCGCGTCGGCCGCAAGCGCACGCTGCTGGTCGCGTACGCAGTGTGCGGGCTCGCGTGTGTCGCCATCGCCTTCCTACCTAAATGTAAGCCCTTCTACTTCGTTTCCGCAGCTTCCCCCTTACTCAAATCAAATGAGCTACTGAGGACTGCAATACCAGAAATGTGCTAATTATTTATTTTATTTATTTTATTTATTTTATTTATTTTATTTATTTTATTTATTTTATTTATTTTATTTATTTTATTTATTTTATTTATTTTATTTATTTTATTTATTTTATTTATTTTATTTATTTTATTTATTTTATTTATTTTATTTATTTTATTTATTTTATTTATTTCATTTAATTTATTTATTTTATTTATTTTATTTATTTTTTATTATTTTATTTATTTATTACAAGGAAAACTATCAACTAACATTAAGAACTTAAATGAAAGAAAAAAAAATACAAAAGGCTATTACAAGTTTTCACAAATATTAATAAAGATTAATATATATTCAATAATGCATAGGCAACACACAATTTTAAATTAATATTACAAGGAAGAAGAGTATCGATTAGTGAGTAGTCTAGTAAGTTGACGAACCGTGGTATTGAAGATGTCGATATCCACGCTCCTAGAGATTATGTTGAAACACTTACACGCTCGAATAATGAAGCTGTTTTGCCTATAATTACACCGTGATATTGGAATATGTAATATGTCAGATTGTCTTAATGCTAAACAAGGGGTTCGCAATCCGAGGTAGCCAAGTTGTTCTGGACAGTCCACTGTACCGTTTGCGATGTTTAACAGATACGTTAGATCTGCTATTTGCCTTCTCTCGTTGAGTGGGAGTAGATGCGATGATAGCTCAGTGGTAGTGTGCACGACTTCGCGTCAAGGGACGTGGGTTCGAACCCAAGCACCTACAATGAGCTTGAGCTTTCGGTGAAGGAAAACATCGTGAGGAAACCATAGCTTGGTGGTAGGGCTTTTTCTGATGCCCGCCTGGGTAGCTACCACCCTCTAGTTGTGAACCTGCCGCCAAATACCAATAGGTGTGTTCCGGCAGCAGCACTTGAGAGCCAGTTCCTCCACAGGTTTAGCGTGTCTACCAACTTGGGCCGTATCGTCACTTAAGATCAGGTGAGATTATGGCCATAACGCTAAACCTTAAGTATAAAAAAAAAAAAAAAAAAAAAAGATGAAATTTCTTACATCGAGAAGCTATAGCCGGGTAAGGAAGTGAACTATCGTTACAGCGATCCCGTGGTTGACGACGCTGCTGTATTTACTGGGCAAGGTCGCCATAACTCAGGCCTTCAGCGGCATTTACATGTACACGTCGGAACTGTTCCCGACTCACGCGCGACACTCGCTGCTCGGCTTCTGCTCGATGGTCGGCAGGATCGGTTCCATCGTCGCTCCACAGATGCCACTTTTGGTAAGTTTCTCATCAGGCACATTCTGGTGAAGATGCTGCAAACACGAACGTCTATGGCTTTTGACAGGCCATATTTAATCTTTCATAGAGAGAGAAATAGATTTGAGAGCCAGTTCCTCCACGGGTTTAGCGTGTCCACCAACTTGGGCCGTATAGTCACTTAAGATCAGGTGAGATTATGGCCATAAAGCTAAACCTTAAGTATATAAACAAAAATATGGAGAGGGAAATTTAATTGGGCCAGTGGCAGGGCTTTTTCTGTAACCCACTTGGCTAACTACAACCATTTTTTTATGAACGTATTGTTGAAAACACTATTTTTTACGGATTTGTCGTTGCAATGCGTAGATTTAAACATAGTACCCTAGTTCAGGTCAAGGTGTGAGGGGCATGTGGTGACAGGGGGTGTCAATCACTCAACACTACCCACTAAAATGCACCACGACAACACTGCAAACTCACGTTCTGCCAAACACCAGTGACAGCGGCCATACTTCCTTTAATAGCTAGCTGCCATCCTCAAGTTGAAAATCTACCGCTAAATACTTCTAGATGTGCTCTGATAGTTGCAATTGAGAGCCAATTCCTCAACTAGGATGTCCAATATTTATGGCCGCACCGCCAGTTAACAATCTAATTTATTGTTTTTTTTTTTTGTTTATACTTAAGGTTTAGCGTTATGGCCATAATCTCACCTGATCTTAAGTGACGATACGGCCCAAGTTGGTAGACACGCTAAACCTGTGGAGAAACTGGCTCTCAAGTGCAGCTGCCGGAACACACCTATTGGTATTTGGCGGCAGGTTTACAACTTGAGGGTGGTAGCTAGCCAGGCGGGCATTAGAAAAAGCCTTACCGCCATGCTATGGTTTCCTCACGATGTTTTCCTTCACCGAAAGCTCAAGCTCATTGTAGGTGCTTGGGTTTGAACCCACGTCCCTTGACGCGAAGTCGTGCACACTACCACTGAGCTATCATCGCTTCATAATATTTGCGCTATTTAAATTTAATGGTAAGGAGTTTTCGATAGACTGAACTTCAAGTTCGAATCCATCTACAATGAGCTTGAGCTTTCGGTGAAAAATGGTGGTAGGGCTTTTTCTAATGCCCGCCTGGCTAACTACCACCTTCAAGTTTAAAATCTACCACCAAATACCAATAGGTGTTCCGGCAGTTGTACTTGAGGGCCCAGTCTCTCCACTAGTATTTGGAACTGTTTTTGTATGTGCATGAGTTATTGGTAACTTTTAGATTTAATGTAATTCTTGCTTTTTTAGGGAGAAACTGCTTTTGCCTTTGTTTATAATTTATAGGTTTAGCTTTATGACCACATCATCTGATGTCAAGTGATGATATGGTCACGTTAAGCCTAGTGGAAGGTTTGGTTCTCAAGTGCAAGTGCCGGGACACAACTATCGGTATCTGACAGTAGATTTTAATTTAAGAGTGGTAACTAGTTAGATTAGAAAAAATATATGCAACCCTGTGGGTAATGGGCAACATCAGAGTTTAATGTGTCACCGTTTTGCACTTTAGCAGGTAGTGATAATGCTTTTATGCGTTGTGATGAGTAGGTTCATAAAGACTAGGAATTTAATCACCACGTTAATAAAACAGGAAGTGATAGCTAATTTAGGTTGGTATAAGAAAGAGATTAAATCTCATGTTTATAGTTTTATTTCACGTACAAATAACTGCTAACTGAGACTTCAGCGTTTCACGCTTAATATTGCAAGCATTATTAGTGGTTGTTCAATGAAACATCTGCCGGTGTATTTTGCATATTACTTCGTATTAATTTAGAGACCGGTAATAAGTGACGCAGTAAATAGCGTTATAGGTATATTTAAGCGATTAAAATTATCATTAAGATTAAAGCGATGATAGCTTCAAGTGACGTGGGTTCGAATCCAAACACCTACAATGAGCTTGAGCTTTCGTTGAAGGAAAACATTGCGAGGAAACCATAGCATGGTGATAGGGTACCACCCTCAAGGTGTAAACCTGCCGTCAAATACCAATAGGTGTGTTCCGGCAGCTGCACTTGAGAGCCAGTCCCTCCACAGCTTTAGCGTGTCTACCAACTTGGGCCGTATCGTCACTTAAGATTAGGTGAAAAAAAAAAGTTGTTGTAAGTAAAAAGAACCGGTGTGTTAAACACAAGGCTATCTACGTGGAGTGGTTACCGTCGGTGCTGTTCGGCGGCAGCGCGCTGGTCGCGGGCGCGCTCATGCTCGCGACGCCGGAGACGCTGCACACGCGCCTCCCCGACACGCTGCGGGACGCGGAGCTCATCGCGCGCCGCCCGCCCGCGACCGCACTCGCGACCGCGCCCGCGACCGCACGCGACCTGCGCATATCGAACACTTCGTAAGGACACTTCCCGTTATCACCCTGTTTAATCTCTCTATCATTTTATACTTACGTTTGTCGCAATTTCATTCGCGTGGAACTACAATCATTTTATCATTTTTACCCTTTTCGTTACGTTTTTTAATACAGCTTTACTTCTGTCAGTGCCAGTGTGGTGTTAAACAGCCGAAAGCCTTCCGCAATGATTACTTATCTTATTTATTTACGTATCTAAACTGATTAGATTAAATGGTACAAGTCAATATATATTTTTTATAGTTAAGGTTTAGCGTTATGGCCATAATCTCGCCTGATCTTAAGCGATGGTACGGCTCAAGTTAAATAGACACGCTGAACCTGCAGAGGAACTATAATAATAAATAAAATAAAAATCTTTATTGGTACAAAAAACAATATAACGTATAGTACAATTTTATGTTGCTAACTGCAGTAGTTAGTAATCTAACTGTATCGCAGTTGACAGCGCCCACCTCCGGATACTGACAAAATTTAAGGGAACATTGAAATTAAAAAAAGAAAGAAGTTAAACAATATAAAAATAATGATAATGATAATGATAATTAATGATAATGATAAAAAATAATGATGAATGAACTGGCTCTTAAGTGCAAATGTCAAAGCACACCTATTGGTATTTAGCGGTAGTCTTTCAACTTGAGAGTGGTAGCTAGTTAGGCGAGCATTAAGAGCACTACCGCAATGCTATAGTTTCCTCACGATATTTTACTTCACCGAAAGCTCAAGCTCATTGGAGGTAGTTAGAATCGAGCCCACGTCCTTTGACGTGAAGTCGTACGCACTACCAACTGCGCTATCATCGCTTCAATTTTTTCTCAAAATTTACTTCAAACCGAATCGATTAAAAAAGTTGTATTTTCAAAGGTGATCGGGAAGGACCTCAAAAATTACTCCAAAAAAATGTCGGTATTTGGTGTCGCTTTATATTGCTTCACTTTTTTCGGTGTGACCTCTCAGATCGGACAAAAAACAGAGAGATAACGTGCGATAAGGAATTTCCTCTATTACCATCATTTTGACTTGTAAATATTTTGACTAAAATACAGCTACGTAATGTCTGCAGTATGTTATAGTTGTGAAACTCCACACCGAAATAATATTGTTTAAAATAGTTATATGACAATATCGATTTTCCACTTAATTCTCTACAAAATTTAGACCATGACTGTGAGACAATTATATGATAATGATATTTATTTCATTTCATATAAGAAAACCGTGTAATTTTATTTCAACATACTTTAAGTTATTACGTTAGAATATACATGTGTTTATAATTTTCAAGTAAATCTTCATTTACAGTGACTACAGTCACTTGACATGAGTTTAATGTTTTTCGAAAACTACACATTTTATATTAATCGTGTTTTATTTCTATTAATTATTTGGTAACAGTGTAACCTCACTACAACTATGAGATAGATAATTAGTAATACAGTACAAAGTTTTAACTTAATCGAATGAATGCAAGCGCATATATAACTAACATTAATTTTAGAGATAATAATTTTTACAAACTTGTAGATAGATCATATAGTATTACTGTGCCACAAGGTACTGTGTAAGAGTTTATGTATTTAGTAATTTATGTGAATAAATAAAATTATAACAGATCTGAATTTGTAATTCTTTTTAGAGAATTGTTATTGGGATGTACTATAATAAAGATACAAAGGTCAGAAATATTTTATTTTATTTTTTGTCTGTTTCCATGTCTCCTCACTGCCGCATCACTTTGAATTTGCATGTGAGCTTATAAATATTTGGGGATCAAAATATAGGATACTTGTTGATTCATAGAACAAAAAAGTTTCTTTAGGATTATGGATAAATTGTAGCTTTTTATTATATTAAGGTAATTTATTGATGGGTTATGAAGCATTTTTTTCTGTTCTTAAACTGAAAACATTAAAATTATAAGCTGTTTCATTTCTCTGTGACAATAGAATGCTAAGAAATAGCGTATGAAAGAAGATTTTTAGAGCTGCGATAAAATTGTATCACGATATATATGTGACTCTAAAAGTGTATGATCAATAAATAAGAAAGTAGATCTAAAAATTTTTTCATGGAAATGCGATGATAGCTCAGTGGTAGTGTGCAGGATCGCCGTGCCCTGGGACGTGAGTTCGAATTTAACCACCTACAATGAGCTTGAGCTTTCGGTGAACAAAACATCTTGAGGATGTCATAGCATGGTGATAGGGCTTTTTCTAATGCCCGCCTGGCTAGCTATCACCCTCAAGTTGAAAATCTACAGCTAAAATACCAATAGGTATGTTCTGGTAGCTGCACTTAAGAGTCAGTTTCTTCAATAAAGTTCGACAAAGCACCTGTGATTACCGCGGTGCTGTGGGTGATTACTTACCTTCAGGTGACAAAATTATCTTAACACCTTTATTTTGTTTACGATGATTTATAAAAATGTGTGTGTGTGCGCAAGTCACACACGGTAGAAGTGAAACTTCTGAAAAGTCCCTGATTAAAAATACTTATTGTAAAGTATTGAAAATACATATGGACAAAGTTTAGTAGACGATAGTGGAGACGCTACTAAGCATCGCTCAAAGAGGAGACTTGAGAACGTGTAATGTGTTCTGTCTCGTTCTCTCTTCGGCTGAATCCTATACATTTACGTGTTTGTGTCTCTGAGGACTCGCTTTTTCGTTTCATCGAGTTTGAAATCACAACGATTCTAAAGAAGTTTCACTTCAAAAATGATTGAATCGGATATATAGTGTCGTAGTCGCGTTACTGACCACTGAAAACGTGAGAGAACGTCGTCTTTTAAGCCTGCCATTACTTTGCTGAAAAGTCATACAAACTTTCATATTCTGCTTAGAAACACGGTCAACAATGATTTAATAATATTTGAGCCTGCAATTTCAACATCGCTTTGCTCTAATCGGTAGTAGTGTGACGTTAAATAGCTTAAAACATAAAATAAAAGAATTTATCAAATACAAAAAGATTTTTTTAAGTCGTTCCAAAGATGAACGCGTTTAAATAAACTTTTCTGATGTATAATATTGATTAATATAGACATTTTTTTTTATGATTACGAAATATGAATCGGAAATAATAAAATATTTCGAGCCAGAGATATAAGGCCGCGTCACTTCCTTCATTGACGACGCGGCTATCGGGGGCGGGCGAGTCAGTTGAACTGACGTGTTTCTCGCAATAACTAATGATCCCTACACACGAATATATATTCAAATAGCACATTAAGCGCGGGTTAACGTAAACAAACGAATTCTGGGTTAGAAATTTGACAAATAATTAATGTAAAGCGTCTGTTACACTGTAAAAACACTGATTTACATCGTTCACATTTACATCATGTATGAGATTCGAACCTATTCATCCACACACAACTTTGTTTGTTTTCACGTAGTTATGTTTTGTTGTTTATATTTTTTATATCATTTTTATATATAGGTGCTGTGTGGCGCATGAACAAAACTTTTTTTTTACCTCTTAAGCCCTCAATACTCCGATCAAAGTCGTTATGACTGAATACGGTCGGGATGTTATTATTATAACTATTTCCACTTAGAGTTCAGAACGCTGAGAAGATACCATAACCCGTTCCACATGTCGAGCGTGGTCGTTGTGGTCGCGACGATAAACGCACTCACGACGCCATTATATTCACCCGGGCCAACACAACTACTCATCCTGGAATGGGTTGATTGAGTTGATTGAGATTGTAACGTTCACATACAAGTGGATAATCGGAATTTAGTCCTTGTTGTACATATATTTAAAAAAAAAAATTGGCAAATATTAATCAATTCATTTTGTATTGATACATTAGCATATCTATATTAATATTGTGAAGCGGAAAAGTTTGTTTGTTTCAATGCGCTAATCTTAGAAAGTACCAGTCGGATTTTAAAAATTCTTTTTGTCATTTATAGTGCAATTATTGAGAAACCCTTTAGGCTATTTAAAATCACGCTACCGCCAATAGAAGAAAATCTGTATTGTAAAAGCTACATAATTAGGGTTTATATATTTCATTTCACGCAAAGAAAGTCGCTGTTTTAAATATAAAAGACAATAGTAGTATACGGAAAATCTTACTATGTTACAATTATATTGTATATAAAGTTAGAAATATAACAAATAGTTTATAGTTAAAAGGGTGCCTCATACATCTGGTGATAACAATAGAATAGATATGTTCCTGCAAAATATATGCTTTGCTACAGATATTTACAATTATGGACATAATATATTATACATATTATGTGTATTCTAAAATTTATATTATAAATAATATATTTTTAAGTGTTAATAAAGTGTTTTATTTCATTCTATATAATGACTGTTAAATCTATTATTGGATCGTGTTTTGTCGTTGACATATACAACGTACGCCATAGCATCTTTACATATAATATAAATGTAAATTTAACGTGTCTGTATATTTAAGAATTCTGTGAAAAAAAAAATTGCAAGTCACTAAGAATAAGTAATAAAATACATTTATATCATTTTAAGAAATGTCTGTCCGTTTGTTTATCCACGCATCACTGCTAAAGTACAACGTTTATGATAAAACATCACCAAGGAAATCATAAAGCGTGTCTTTCAACATATCTTTTAAAGCACATTGCTTTTAGTCTTTGTTACCTCTATCAATAGTTATTGTAATTTGAATGACGAGATTCAATAATTTTAGTTTCAAGCGAAAGATGTCGCAGGCACAGTTAGTATACAATAAGTATCTTAAAGTGAGTTCGTAAGTTGCGCCAGTAGTAGAGAAGTTGATATGGAAACATATATGCATGGTGGTAGGGTGGTAGGACATTTTCTAATGCCCGCCCCATTGAAAATCCGCCGCTAAACACCTATAGGTGTCTTCCGGCAGTTGCATTTGAGCGCTAGTATTTCTACAGGTTTAGCGTGTTCACTAGCTTGCGTCACATCGTCACTTAAGATCTGGTGAGATACTGGATGTAACGCTAAATTTTAACTATAAAGAAATATGTCTTCGTTTAGACATACCACGAGACGAAAAAAACCGCATGCGGTGAGAAAATTAATGGATATGAATATCGAAGAATGGAATGAATGAGGAGGGCAACGGAAAAGATGGATAGAGTGTGTGAGGAAAGGGATGAAAGAAAAGGGAGTGAATGAAGACATGACGGCTGATAGAGATTTATGGAAAAAGAAAACGTATTGTGCCGAGGCGTAACGACTTGGTAACAAGACCGGAAGATGATGTGTACTTTACAGTACACATTTTTATACAGTTTATACATTACTTCCAAAATTAAGGATATTCATAATTATAAACAAGGTAATACTCTTTTAGTTCACGCCGTAATAAAAGTCAAGTATATTTATAATCATGTCAATCAGAAGATAAAAAAAAACATGAAAAAAAAATTTAAACACATTTTGTGGAGTTACAATATTAGGATCACATGTTATTCTTTGTTTGTTCTTGTATTCTATTCTCCGAAAACTAAGATAATTTGGCTTTCCGAAGAAAGAAAACATAAAAACTTGCGACGCCTAAGCCTACCTTTTACAATGAAGCGGTCTACAGTTTGGGAACTACTAGTTTACGTGGCTTGATGCTCTAATTCCCTTATAGCGAGACATAAGCCCTAGTTCATGATTAATATATAAGGTTACATATATGTTTTACGTTATTATATATTTTAGCTTATTCACTGAACTAAATGAATGAGATAGTGAAACCTATTACAACAAACAATTTAACTAGTAATAAAGAGCTCTAAGAAAAAACTGCATTTGAATAAAAATGTATGAATTTATATAAAATAATAAATATAACTTATCACGTAAGCATAAAAATGTTATAGAAGGTGGAGGAGTGCGTGAAATTAATGACAGAAATTAATTACAGACCATTATTAATATTAAAAACAATTACGAAATATAATGATGTACGTATCAGATACTCATTGAAAAAAACATCATTAATCCTCAAAGTAAAGCAGTAATAAGTAATAATTTATGCCAAGTTAACACTTAACTCTCACAGCGCTCTTGAATTCAAACCTAGATCAATTTTAATCGATGACAATCACAGAAAATAGTTAACAAAACATTATAAATCTAGGTTAAATCTATTTAAAGGTGTACAGTTTGTGAATGGCTTACACATAACGTCCCAAATACCAGGCGGTGTTGTCGTTTTTGATCGTAAAATCCAGCGGTGTCCGAGCCGGCGCCGCCCGCCCTCCAGATATAAACGGGAGTGGAGCGAGCGCGCCCGCCTCTCCCACCGCCGCGGCCTTCCAACCGGGAAACATAAATATTTGCATCCAACAAATCATAACACTATCTACGCGGGATTATTAACAAATACAGAATTTATAAAGAGGATAAACGTTTCATTGACGTCGGATTACTTGTAATGCGGTGTTGCGGTGTGTAAATAACGTGATTTATGTGTCAGTTGTGCCTAATACATTGGATGCCTATGATTGATAGATTGTAGACGTTTTTCGAACTATTCCACATTCGCCTAATAAATCTGTTTTTAAACTTGAAGTGGAAATAAATAAAAACGACGTAATGAAGTGCGTGATGTCGTAAACGAACAACTTAAAAAAAGGGAATATAAACACTGAATACTTAGATTTTTAATAATAATAACTAAATTTAAAAGTAAAACTCATATTGTTTTGGACAATATTGTATATAAAAAAGAAGTTAATGTTAAATATAGTATAGTTAGTACTATATGAGACACACTAGACTATAAGAGTGAAGTGCTTAGTGTTACAAATGAAGATAATGTTATAGAAATTGTGTGTATAGTGTGCCGATAATCGGTCAAGATGTCACGAAGGGAGGGTCGCGCTGAGCGCGCTGAGTACCCACTACCACCTCCCAGTAAATGTGCTAAAGTAAGGTCTTTGATGGCATAGATATATTCTACTAAATCTAGTAATGAATGTATTATGTACAGATAGCTTCTTGAAATAATCTAGAATTCTGTTCTCTGTCTCTATGTGCGTAAGTGACGGTGTTGCAAATAATTCAAAACTAGGATTACAGAAGCCCAAAAAGAGTTTGATAAACTGACGACATACATGAATAGTGGTAAGGCATCTATCGATGCCTTTTCGGAGTTGCATGTTCTTTTGTGTACTTTTGTGCAGGTTTAGCGGTATGGCTAAACGGCTCACCTGATGTTAAGTGGCGACGTGGCCCAAGATGTTGGACAGTCTGAGCCAAGTCGAGGGACTGGATTTCCAGTGCAACTTCCGGAAAACACCTATAAGTATTCGGTGGCGAATTCGGCGACAGATATTCAACTTGAGGTTGGTAGCTAGTCAGGTGGGTAATAGAAAAAATCACTACTACCATACTACGGTTTCATCACGATGTTTTCCTTCATCGAAAGCTCATTGCAGTAATTCGAACTCACATCCATTGACGCGTCGTCCGTACACACTATCAACTGAACTATTATCGCTTCAATCCGATCCGATTGGATCTGATAGCTTTTGTTGCCTTAGCAATTGTTATCATTTTGGTGAATCTGTACAGGAATTCTTTTTCTTAATAGTGTACATAGAATTGGCCCGTGGATATTAAAAGAAAACTGTGAATTCGCACCGATCTCTTGGAATCTATCAATCTTTCCACTACTAACGGAAGACGTATAGCTGAGACGTATAGCACGGTGAGCGGTCAGCATTAGGCATCCCACACTGCCCACAGCACCGCAGTTTGTCTGTCTGACCGTCGAGATCTATAGGCACTATCAATTATTGAACGCGCTGAGAGATTACACCAGCATGCTTTTAATTAATATTCAAATAAGCTTTCGATGGAATACAATCTACTGTATATTTTATCTCACTGTTAAGTGTTATTATGCGGCCAGACGGTTTTACGATACGAGAATTACGCAAAACTACATGTATGTAGATACAGAACATTTCCTGAATATACATCGATATTTATTGTTACGTTCAAATTAACTTATGCAAAAATGAAGAAATAATGGTATAGTTAGGAGAGTGTAGGGACGCTGCGTCTATAGACGTGAGTTCTAATCCCTGCATTAAAATAGCTGATATAACAGAATTTTGTATTGATGATAATAAGGTCTTTCCGCTTGAATGAAAACATTTAGTGTTTCGAGTTATCATAATATAATAAGAAATAAACATGAAAACTGAAATTGCAACCACGAATAATTTGGTCAACAGCTAGAGAAATTTTAATTTAAAATTGCTATATTTGTTACTTCAGGCGTCTTTTTTATTGTTCTATAAAGGCAGTTTTAAGTCTTAATAGCAGTTATTAATGAAATATGTTGCTCGTAGAAAAATATGCTGCTGAAAGTGTAACGCTACTAAGAAAACTCAATTCTCCCAATTCTTTATTTTGTATTAGCAAAACAATGATTTTAAAATATTTCGCAGTTTTAAAATCAGCAGCAAATACCTTATAAGCCATTGGAAATTAACTAGGCGCTTATTTGTTATGTTTTACCAGTTCCTTTACTACACGTGGAAGCTGTGCTCGGTGGTGTTCTCTCATTTCGTGATGATCAGTCTCGTTGTGGCGTACTGCATCCTCGGCGCTGTCACCTTTGAACGTCTAGAATCGAACCACGAGAAAGAGGTAATTAAAACATATTTTTTTACGCCTGACCTTTTTACCAGCTGTTCTTAATTTTAATTTTTTGAATAAATAAATTAATTTTTTAATCATTTTTCGGAGCCTAAAATTAAGATGTGTATGTGAAATAATTTAAAACGCTGAATGAAAATCTTAATCTAAGCATTACTTAAGTTGGGTGTAATAGTTATATCTTAAGTAAGCGTTTATAATTTGAGGAAAACTATAGACATATTGTTTCTTGATATATTGTTAATATTTACTGTAATTTCAGGTGCAATAAACGAGCACTTTTCGGTTACGTTTTGTCTTATCAAGTCCTCTATTCACTAAACAAGTGTGAACTGTCCTGTTCTCTCAATATTAAGTATTAAGCAACCACGAATAGGTTCAATTGAAACGTTTCGTACACCATTATCTTATGTAGTGCCAGTACTGCTACTTTGCGGCAGAAATCACAATAGCGGTGGGATTTCACTAGTGAAATTTGCTCAAGTTTAAATCCAATCATTTTGGTCCCAATTTTTTTTATACTAAATGTTCTAGCTTTAGTTTTGCCCATAATAGAACCTGATCTTATGTGACAATACTCTAAATCTGTGGAGGAACTAGCTCTCAAATGCATTCCCTTTTGGTATTCGGCGGCAGGTTTTCAACTTGAGGGTAGTTGCTAGCCAGGTGGGCATTAGAAAAAGTACTACACCATGCTACTGTTTCCGCACGATGTTTTCCTTCACCGAAAGCTCAAGCTCTTTATAGGCGGTTAGATTCAAACTCACGTATCTTGAAGCAAAATCGTACGCAATAGCACTGAACTATCATGGCTTATTCATTGTATATTGCTCTATAAAAAATGATGTGCTGTATTTATTAAAAAAATATCCAGGATAATCCAATCCAATCATAATTAAAATATTAACATAATCTTAATTATTGATACTAATTATTGGTGATCACTCCATTTACAACTAAAATGGAGTGTAGGTATAGGCAAAGTGAACATACTGGAATGTAGATTAAAGAAATTAAATAAATTATCATAAAAGTAAGGAAAATAATTTTATTTCTTCCAAATTTTATTTGATTAATAACACAGAATATCTTAGATACAAATGGTTGTGATATGTTTTATCTTTGCCAATTCACATATACGATGACAATATCAAATTACAGATACAATAAAACATATATTCGATAATGTGGTAGACAGAATCACTTGTAAAGATGAAAAATGCAAACAAAGTTTTACCAAAATATGAAACTAAACACACTGAGAGCGCACCAGAAGGTTTGATTGACGACTGACGCTTGGTTCTAAATGAATTGTTTGTTCTAATAAAAGCGCAAAACTGTATAGTAGCATGAGATACGAGCGGTGTAAAAGTGCGCGTCCCACGCGAACTCGTAAAACACATTACGTATTATTGCGTGTGTCGGCTGTCGGTTCAGGGTGTACGATGACAGATCGTGTCGGCTCCTCTCCATCAGTCTATCGATCAGTACGTGTTTAATGTACACGAACACATTATTCTTTAGTTTAAACAACAAGTTCATATTGATGTTTTACGGTTTGTTTGAATGTAAACAAAGAGTTTATGTTTCCGATTCGCGGGGAGAATTTATCATAGATTAAGTCTAGAATTATATATATAACAACAACCTAAATGATGTCGTATTTATTGTCTTTATTGAGTTCGTCTTTTTATACTATACTAGCTGTGTCTGTGACTTCGTTCGTGTTGAAATTAAAATCATTTAAGTACTTGCTATCTTAATGAAAGTGACCGGTGTCCTTTTCTGTTTGATTGGCAATGTGTATGCAAAATTTCGTGATGGTCAGTTGAGCAGTTGACAAATATACTATATCTGGTACTCATGACTCCATCTGCTCAGAATTACTACTTTGAGAAGCCTATTCCCCCCCCCCATCGTAAATCAATCCAGTCGAGTATTGTTTGTTGGTCATTTCTTTTTATTTATGTTCCGCAGTATAGTGACTGTACTGCACTTGGTGTTCAGTACAGTACAATCCAGAACAGCGGTGACTGACAATGATCTGAAATTCACAATCAGTCACCGCTGTCATGCTGGCCTGCTTAGATGCCTTTTCACGTCTCTTTAGAAGGAAGATATCTTTTTACGCCTCTTTTAAACCTATTCGTTCATATAACATGATATTAGGGGCGATGTTTGTCTTCATAAAGTTAGTTTAATAATGAACTAACTTTTGTTCTTAAGGATTAATTTGATAAGCCCAATAATAATACCCATATATCGATTTTCAATTTACAATCTTTTTTATTACAAAATACCTAACAGTGAGTTATGGTATAATGGGTAATGTTTATGTTCATAAATAACTTTGATTATGAGTAACTTTGGTTGACTAAGGGTGGTTTGTTAAGGTTGGTTTGGTTGGTTAAGTTTGGTTCACGATGTGGCCCGAGATGGTAGACATGCTAAGCCTAGTGGAGAGACAGACTTTCATGTGCAACTGTTGGAGCACTCCTATAGATATTTTGCGGAAATTTTTAATCTGTAAGTCCTAGTATGGTGATGATGGTGGTATTTTCATCACGATGTTTTTCTTCATCGAAAGCTCAGGCTCATTCCAGGAATCGAACTCACGTCCGTTGACGTGAGGTCTGCACACACTATCAACTGAGCTATCACCTATTGCCGCGACGAATATTGGAAGTTCAGGCTTTTTAATGTAAGTGAGATATTTGTGTGTAGGTGAAGATGAATATATCCCAGATCCGCAGTAACACGACGCAGAGCATCTGGAGTATGTCGCAGAGTGCACCGCTTCTGTACGAGGCCAACTGGACTTCGGCCACCGTCGATATGCTAAAGGTTTGGTAACTTATTGAATCTCGTTATTAAATAATACATTTATATACAATGATTTCTTATGTTTACGCGAATATTATTCATGGAAATAAAACTAATTTAAACGGATTTTATCGTGGTTATTTATTAATTACCTACTATTAATAATTTAATTAATAATATTAATTAGCTAACCTAACCTAACGTATTGAGGAGGCTTATTGGGCGGTAGCTTTCCAGGAGAGATGCCTTTTTCCCGGATTTACGGATACCTATTACCGTTGCCTTTTCCCAAGCGGCTGGAAAGTGGCAGTGAGTTATGGCCGCATTAAAGATACAGACCAGAAGAGCTATGAGTTTATCAGGAGAAGTTTTAGGGCTTCGTTCCTGATTCCATCGGGACCGAGTGGTTAATTTAGAAGTTACCGCAGAGATATATACATGCAATATGGAAGGACCCGGCATCCGCACAATCAATCCATGGATAGCTAAAAAGATCGTCTTTGTTATGACTAACAATAAACTCAGTTTTTTTAAACCTTAATACTGGAGATAAATCTTTTCTCGAGTAAAGGTAATAGCTAATTCAGCACTCCAACGTAGAACGCACTGGTAAATATAAAATGTAGTGAATTGTGTATTTTTTTCTTATATTACTAGACTGTGGTAATAGTAGGATATTTGTATACCGTTCAGAAATATGTATATCTTCAGCATCTGCCCTTACTGTTACATATATTTTGTACAAGTTAGAGTTTGCAGATACTGGAAGATACTTTGTCAGTCGTAATTGTACAACGAGCAAAACCCTCAAATAAATTGGTTATATAATTTTGTGTATTCTGCAGTTGATTTGTGAGCTCTTTTCGAGCTTTACTGAGAGGTGGTACTATTATATAAAGGATACTAAATAAATTTAAATCCAGCTCACTTCAAAAGACTAGGTTTTATATGTCAATTATTTTCTTTGTATGAGAACCGTTTTGTGTCACGATTAAAATAATCCGCAAACATACTAGAATATTTTATATCAAACAAAAGCTTCAGTACAAAGGGAAAATTCACGGATATAACATAAATGATGGGCAATGAGCAGCCGATAATCTAGATTTTGTTTTAACGCGTGTAAATCCGAAAGTATTGGTTGGTTGAATAGTTCCGGAGAGAAGAAGGTTCAGAAACATAATGTGACCCGCCGCGGCCTCCTTCCGCTGACGCCTGAGCCTAGGTTCGATCCTCCGGACAGGAGCCCTCGAGTGACTCTGCTCGTGCGATACAGTGACACTCTACATCACTGAGATTACACCATCACACCGCATACCATTCGTGTACACTCACATGTTAAGTACACGGTTCTGTAAGGGACTACCCTCGCGGCCCTTGAGCTGCTTACCTGATAAGGTCGTAGTTAGTATCACTAATTTAGTAATACAGAACCTGTTGGTTAGTCAGGATCATGAATCTTTTTTCATTTACCTGCAGCAGCCCAAGCCTAGGTTCGTCCATCCTGACACCCTTGTGCCTGCTGCCTCGGAGCTGAGTGCCCTCAGCACTCGCCCCCAAAAGTTCGGGGAAGCTGTCAAAGCCCTTGGGGCTTACAGCGTAGGTCAGTTAGAAAAAAAAAACATAATGTGTTGAATTTAGCAAACTTAATTGTTTTTTGTTTTTAAACAGGACTTTGAGAACGCGATCCTGTTGGAGATGAAGGTTCGAGGCTGGGACGGGAACGAGAGTACCGACCACATCCAGTGGACGTTCACGGGTGCTCTCTTCTACTCTATCATCGTCATCACGACTATAGGTGAGTGTATCTCAGTAGTACATATGACGCATAATACTCCAAGGATTTGAACATTATGAATACTACCTTGTACCCGCGACTCCACCCGCATTTATGCTGATTTTCTCAACTAATTCTGGTTATCCATAAATACAGTAATAACTACTCTATCATATGCTATTAAATAACTTATTTTAGGATATTGCTCAATACAGGTAGTTTTAAACTCACCCATAATTCGAAATTATAAACAAATATTCTATAAAATTTAAAGGAAATCAGATGACGCAATAAAAGTTTCATACAAAGTTTATTCATCTCTTTCCTCCACTTCCTGTAAGTTTTTCAGGAGAAAAGATAACCGTCTCTAGCTTCTTATCTATTTATATACCACAAATGTATCTTATTTATTCAGCGGATTAGTCGTGAAAGTGTAACAAATAAACCAGATCACTTTCGCATAATATTAGTAAGGAAGTATGTATATTAAGTATGTACATATAGTATACTTAATAAAAGAAGGAAACCTACATTGCTGCGTGTTAAATTGAGTTAAATTGTGATGTCTCCTCCTACGTTTTCATTGAACTGGCACCGGTTTATTATATTTTTTGTTTAAATTTTCACAGCATCAGTGTTACAGTTAAACTTTCATTGGCACTGTCTGTCATAGGTTATACACAAAAACCACAGACTATGTGTCAGCTGCGTGGGCGTAATTATTTCATGACATTGTGGCGTGATTAATATACGTGAAAACGTACTTCCAATCACTCTACGTTCGGTATGTAAATGTATTTAGGTCATTTTAATCTTACGCAATGTTTTCGGTTTACTTCATGGTAACTACAGTATTAAATTCTTACTTCAGTATCAAATTAAAATTAAATTCTTATACTCGTATTATATATCAAATCATACTTCATACTAATTTTAAAAAGCGAAAGTGAGGTTGTTTGTTTGTTACGCTTTCACGCCTAAACTGCTGAATCGATTGTAATGAATTTAGGTACACAGATATAGATGAGACCCAGGAGATGGAGATAGGTAAGTCTTTCTTGCGAAAACTTTATTGGAAGAAGAATAAATAGACGGATAAACTTTGTACGAAACTTTTTATTACGTCATCCGATTTGTTTGACAAAATCGATATTAACGTGAAGGTAAAGTAATCGTAAGGAATCGTAGAAGAGACTTTAATAGAATAGTTAAAGTTAAACCATGTATTTATTTATGGGAAGCGAAATCAAAGAAACTGGACAAATGTTTAGTAACATTTTGTTATTTATTTCGCAAGACTTAGACGTTATTTTAATTAAACCGTAAATTAAACATGAAATAACATTTTGGAATAGAGAATTCCGTCGGCCAAGTCCAATGATTGAAAGTACGTGATTAGTTGGTGAAATGTTTGAGGTGCGGCAGGCGAGGGCGCGCGCGTCTGGACGTCCGCCAGAACAAATCCATCAGTCAAATTTTTATTCCCATGCCGCCGCGCGCGTGGCATCAACTTTATTTTTATAATAAATTCGACGGAGACGCCGCGAGAACTCAAATTTAGATGCCGTCATTTACGAAATGTATAAGATTTGACATAATTAAAAAAAATTCACAGTGGAGGCAAATGATAAAGTGCAGATTGTTTCCGGCGAATTGTGGTGCTTGATTCGTTCCACGCATAAACTTTGCCAATGTTTATCAAATTGCGTCAGTCTCAATTTACTATTGAAAATAAAAACTATATTACGATTCTACAAATTGTATTCTTAATAACATTATATGGGCGAAAGTGCCATAGTATTAATACGTTTGTTACTTCGTCACGCTCACACGGCTAAACAAATTTGTATAAAATTTGTGTTGGAGGTAGCTGGCATCCTAGATTTACATATTGGCAACTTTTTATCCCGAAACTCTTTTAAAGTCACCGCGGTTGAGATTAATTATGAAACAAATAAAACTATGCCATAATAAAGGTTGAATAGTTGTATCGACAATTCCATGGCTACGTGTAGGAAACGATCGCGTCCAAGAACTATAAGCGAAATCTAAAAATACATAGGTGAAGAAAAATATCACGTTGGCAGTGCATACCTGGGTTAGTTTTCTAGCTACCTTTATTGATATCAAAAGCTGCCAACAAACAGGCGCTAGTTTGTTCCACGTGTAACATTTAAGAGTCAGTAACTTTTTCAAAGCCAGAGTCATCCAAATTTTTATTTACGACTGTAATAAATAGTATATGTACGAAAACAGAGTAACCAAAAAAAAAAACAGAATAACTTATTATACTATTTTATTCAAACACAACCAGGTATAAAATATAATATATATTGTGTAATAAACGTATGCGACATTATAAAAATAATTTTTAAGTTCAATAACTTAGTAAAACAAATGTCCTTTTCTTAAAGCACGTCTTAAAATCGCATTCACAGACAAAAAGAAGCATTACTGTGGAAATAAATTATAATGTCGTCAATGAAGTAGACAGAGTGCTTCATCAGTCTAAACTAAGTTATATAGTAAAATGGAAATAATGGCGTACATTTGTAATACAACAAAAGAAAACATTTACAAACAAATTTCCACAATTAAAACAATTTCCTAGATTGTAGTGATGTTAATAAATTATATGGTTCCGAGTAAACCTTGTGACTTGTTTGAGGAATCACATCTTCCCCGCACACATACTTGTTCATTACATAGTACTTATTGCGTAAAACAATCAGTAACAAACGCGTTATTTGCTAAACCGGTTGTTTCCGACTTACCTAGGAATTTTAAAATCTTAATTGTCTTATTTAGGGAATGTATGTATGTTTATTAACAAAACAAGCGATTGCTCAATATTTAATGGCATTGTTTTTTTTACTCGTACAGCTATCAAAGATAAAGAAAAGGTAGAATCTTAGTGAGCTACTTTACAAACGAATCCTATCTAACGTAACTTAATATACCCTATAACATTAAAATTACCTAAGTTATAATGAGTTAGTAATATTGGATGAACGCATTAAGTACTTTGTAGTGAACAGGGCAGTGTGCGTAGGAGATGCGCTTTTACATGCAAATCACATTGACTTTGGCCCATATTGAAACTATCTAAAATTAAATTGCTTCAAAACCAAAAGTATACATTTTTAGATAAGTGTTACTTATCCTAAAAAAAAATACAATTATTTTTAGTATATTGCCACGCTGTAGAAGAATTATGACCGGAAGTCAATATCACAGTAATAATTTCGCTACTTTACCGGAAATTAATTTCAGTTGAGTGGTGTAGTTACCGAACACAACAGTATCTTCATCAGTATTGGCTCTCTGACACATTCAAAGTATTCCCTGCAACCATATTAGTGTTAATTACGCGGATTAATGTGTAGCCGGGTGTATATACTATATGCCCGAACAAACTTTAATGGTGGCAAGGCTCGGTCTTTCGATACTTTTAAGTATATTAGTGTTGATTGATATTCGTTAATAAATACATTTTTTTTACTTTTAACCAAAATTCAAAATAAGTTATTATAATTTGGTCTCGGTGTCAAATATGTACGAAAGTATGACAATAACTGAGTACTCACCTCAGCATTTAAGCACGAAAAGATATAAAATGACTACTAAACAGGTACTCAATAAATATAATACTATTAGTAATTACTGAAGTACTGCGGCCCTATTTGACCTGTCGGTCCTCCTGGACCGACGAGTATTTGTTGATTTGGTTCAAACCCAAACGCGGATCCTCCGGGTCTGTATCCAGGTCTCTGCTGTCGGTTTGGCCCAGGACCAATGATTCCGGTATATCCCCCGGGTCCGACCAAAATACCCCGATTACCTGGTCTGTTAGGGCCAATGATACCAGTGGGACCTTCTGGACCAACGAGAACTGGTCGACGGCCAAACGCAGGTCCTATTTTTCCTGTTGGACCACCCGGCCCAACTAAGATGCCTCGTTGTGCTGACTGATTTGGATAAATATTTTGTTCATAAGGTCCTACGTCTCTGCGGTTGTTCGTTGGACCTATTACTCCTGTAGGACCACCAGGTCCAACGAGAACGCCTGGGTTTTGTTGTTTAGGACCTATTACACCAGTAGGTCCATCTGGTCCAACTAATACTCCTTGATTTCCATAATTTTGGCCACCCAATTCATAATTTCTGTCTAGGGCTCCGAGTTTACCAACATTGTGAGCATGGCCTGGACTGAAACCAGCATTATTTGCTGCTTCTGGAGGTGGAGGGAAAGGCCTAGCGATGTTCTCTCGATTTGGAAGTAGCATTGGTCGCTCATCTTCTACCTCATTGAAGAACTCTGTAAATAATATTTTTTTATAAATGAGAAAAAGGAAAACTGTTGAAAGTTAAAATAATAAAGATTACCATTTTACTATTCATTTACATTTAGATTGCTCGGTAATATGTCACATTTGTCATAACTAGTTACATTGTATTATTTACAATAGTGTAGATTTTCAGTGAGAATCTGATGTCATGGCCTTTAAATTATAACTTAGAAAAGTTAATTCTATACTGTAGAACCTACAGCATTTTGACCAAGTTTTTTACTATAGGAAGACATTAGTAGAATTACACGTTATCTAGAGAAATACCTGAACTTTGTTGATTCACTTGGTTTGGTCTTTTGTAACAACACAGGAATTTTGCTGAACCGCAAGCTTTCTGTAATTAATAATTGGACATATATAATAATAATAGCATTAAATAGACGCCCAAGTAAATTTGTTAACTATAATTAAAGTCAATTAACAGACCATTTTTGGTATATAGGAGAACAAATAACCAGAGGAAATGTAGATTTATTGAACAGAGACAATTTTAAGCAAATACAGATTTGGACCGTTTAGTGGAATTATTCAAAAGTCTGCACAAGGTTTTGAATTAAGATTGGATATCAAGGTACGAAAAACAGCATTTAGCTTGCGGAAGTGTTATCAATAAGTGAAATTATACAGAATGATCATTTCAAGACACACAAGTGTTGAATATTAATCTTGCATATGTGTAAGTAAGCATAAACTGGTTGCAGTTGAAAATGCCAGTTGAGTCTTCAGTTGAAATAATATTTGCACCCTTTGTTACACAAGTAATACACAAAGAATTTACCTCGGAGTCTGGACTTGGGTTGCAATCTGGGTTAGAAAGACACTTGCAATACTGCAACGAGTCCAGTGTGCCGTCCGATTCGTATCCTCTTCGACTGTAATTATATAGAATATTCATTAACAATTGACAGACAACCTACATTACGGTGGATGCACTTAAGGTATAGTCCATCCAAACTAAACATATTATCATATTCTTCCTCGTTTTAATAAATATCAAATAGGATTGCGATAAAACCTTTTATTTAAACATTTGTATGAATAAGTATAAATAATATGTTGGAGTAGCATCATCTCCTAGTGCATTACCATCTGGCTACTGTATACCAACAGCTTTATGTATCGATTCTTCAAAGTTTCTAACAGTTATGACCTTAAAAATTAGCCTTCGTTATTTAGGATACATAAGATTGTGAAAAATTGCTTACTCGGAAAATTCAGGCCTCTCGCTGATCTGATAGGATGCTCGGCGGAGGTGATCTTGCGTTTTTACGGGGTATTTGCCGACTTCAGGCGGACGATTGTAGAAACCTTCTGTCTCTGTTGGCTGTTTGAATGGGATGTCGTCTGATTGTGCTCTAGAATGAAACGGTAGAAGCTTAGTTGGCAGTGTTTCTGGACACCGCGTTGATGTACTTGAGTTCTAATCACTTCAAAGATCCTGCGCTTTCCGGTGAAGGAATTCAGGTGAGATTGTGGTCATAACGCTATGTCTATAAACTATAAAAATATATCAAGATTATAAATAAAGCTGTATATCTTATTAAAATGTTATCAGTAAGTGTATGTGCATTCAAATTTTCAAATTAGATCAAGTTTGTAGCGTTTGTACAAGTGTTGTACATTCCTGTTTTCGCTAGAGGGCCGCTTTTATTAGGAGCATGAAAGAGTAATCGAATTTAATAAGATATTAGTAAAATTCGTAATAAATTCATGTAAGTCAAATTGTCGCCTGTTTCTCACACGACACATATTTCTATATTGTCACATACATATTGTCACACTATTTCTATTGTAAAACTGCTGCACGACTTGGTAACTATTTATTAGACCTACGACTATTAGAAAATGGCGTGCAAAAACCATCTGCAACAAACCGCTGTTGTTTGGTGCTGTCTTCTTGAAGGGTACCATTTTCGAAACACACTCAAACTTCAAAAACTGTGGTTGTTTTAGGTAAATATTAATTACATTATTCAACCTATCGCGCTTTGTAAACATAACTAGCTGTGCCCGCGACTCCGCTTGAATCTAAACATTATTTAAAAAATTGTCCGTTTTTGTAAATTCTTTTAATGCAACTTCGCTTTTATTAGTAGTAACGTGATGCTAAATAGCCTACACACTTCCTCACTGATTAGTCTACCAAATAAAAATAATAAAATAAAATAAAAATAATTAAATCCGACAGGTAGTTCCTAAGATTGGTGCACTCAAACAAATTGTTTCGCTTAATAATGTTAGTATGCACATATATATTACTAAATTTTTTAACTGGGATCATTATATCGAACTACATATGCCGAAATCCCTCCATAACTTGATTTTACTATCTTACAATAATCAGAGAACCAAACAAAAACTGTAAATCCGAAATTTTCAATTGAGATAACAGACTAAAAGAATTTTTGACGTAGACTCCAGTCTGAGATAAGTTTAAACTTTGGATGAAATCAGTGGTTGTCATAGTGGATGCAGTGAGAGTATTGTATGGTAACATCCTTTGTGGCGTCGAGTAGATGAGAGTAGTGTGTGTACCTTCGCTAACGAAGTTAACATATTAGTTAGATTTTGTCGGTAGTGGATGTAACATCGACAGATATGTTGAATAAATATAAAAAGTAAGACGCATTTAGACCAGTTTTTATAATGTAGCTACATTTAAATATTGATAGTTATTCTGTTGCTTCACCTGTTGCTGCTTTATTATATTACGAAAACGAATGAAAGGTAAAATGTATCTTGCGGTGCGCGGCGGACTATGCGGCAATGGTAATTTCGCAAAACACTTAGTAACCGGGTATGAGTCAAAGTAAAATGGTATTTTTACAACACTAACAAAATCAATCCATCAGAGCAAGATTGCTCCACGCCCCACAAGTTGCAACATGAATAGTTATGTGGAACTTGACGAGTTAAGTATGTTAATAACATTTTAAAACTTGTCAATGTTTTTATATATAGATAATCTTTGAACGTATTAAACATTTAAATATCGGAAAACATTGAACCGTCTTCGAACTCCAGTGGTCCGTTGCAATTTCAACATGGTTAAATGGGATTTTAGACAACAAAACCAAGCCCTATCCTACTGCGGGGAACCGCAAACTATGATGCATTTACTCATTTGACCTTTCCCTGAACCTTCTCAGACCTATCAGAATCTACTTCCAATGCAATACAAACTTAATTTTATGTAGTCGTTGATACGAAAGAAGAACGAGAAGAAATCTTCTGTTTTTACCTTATTGCTTTCTAAATAGAAGTACAAACATGATACTGAGCGTTATCAAATTAATTTAATAAATTGGCATTATTCGGTTCCATCTTCCATCCGTATCAAAATATTGTAATGTTTATAACTAAACATCAAACCAAACAATAGCATTGTTTCAAAGTTTCTATAAGAATTATTAAACATTAATTTGAAATTCACACGCTACGATGTTTTACGAGTTGTCACAAAAAATACATTGATATTTTAATTTAACACAATTTAACTTTTAATTGTCCATCGGATTCGTGGGAGAAAAGAGGAATTTCCACTCGAGAGTTAACCAATAACTAGAGCTATTCATTATGACATCAGTGTCATAATAAGAGCTCGAGCTCTTTCATGCAAGGCATGTCAGTCGGGGCGCTGGTCGGTTCCGATCGGCTGGAACTTTACTGCGAAACATCGTATGCAATAATTTTCACGCATACTCACTAATGTATTTAGAAATAAACAGAAACAGGGTAAGGTCGCGCGTATTCAAACTTTACCGAATATTTAATATTAATTAAACTTTAATAATTGATAGACATGTATGATATATTTATTGTACATTAAATTAAATTGAAATTCATTATAAATTAAATTAAACTTTATTTATACTTACAATAAATTTATAAATAAGATTAATATGAAGATGAAATATATTTGAATATTTTTTTTTCAAATTTTATGATTAATGTATACCTTGTTATTAATATAAAAGTCAACAAAAGTTTTTATTTTCTTTTAAAATATACTCTTGCCTCACTCTGAATCTATTAGATATATTTTACTTAAAATTGTATACAATGATATAGAATATTACGAATCAGTTTACAGGATACTTTTATGCGATAGAAGTAAAGGATTCTTCCACGATAGAATCAGTTTACGAAACAGTAAACTCCAAAACGGTTTGACAGATACCCGTGGAAATCGGTGTGAATATTATGTTTTCACGAAGGTCTGCCTGTCATTTCTAAAGGCAAAGATGACGCTGTGATTAAATTATGAGTTTATTAAAATGGACCTGCTAATATATGGCAGGACAGCTGTATTTAACAAAACACAAAGCAAATTCTATTCAGTAGTTTATTATGTAGTATAGAGGTAATTAAACTTGTAATTTTAAACATATTATGTTCTGTGAACTCTGAAGTATGTAATACGTTATCGACGCTACGGACCGAGACGAGTATACTATATTTAAAAAACTTATTAAAGTAGGACCTTGAGGTATGTTATCCGACCGGACCACCTTGCCCGTAACTTTGCGAAACCGTAAGATTTGAGATAAGACCGAATGCGAGACTTGGAGCCGGTCAAGGCAACAGCCTGGGAACTCCAACCGCGGAGTCGCATGGATAATTCGTTCATGAAAACACTAGCCCTCAGCCCGTGGCTTCACTCGCCCAAAGTATAAAAAATTGTTTTTATTGAATACAGATTCTTGACTTGTGTATACATATTACTTACAATAAACATTTAATGATACTCTTTCGTCCGCTTTTGTTGAATTTTTTGCTACACAATACCAATAATTTAGTGTGCATATATCTGATTTTCGAAATTAGTTTTTATTTTTATGGAATAGGAGGCAGTCGAGCAAGCGTGTCACCTGATGGTAAGTGTTCATCGCCGCCTATGACACCTACAACTACAGGGGAATCGCTGGAGCGTTGCCAGCCTCTATTAGAGGGACTGGCTCTCAAGTGCAACTGCCGGAAAACACCTATTGGTATTTGGCGACAGATTTTTAACTTGAGGGTGGTAGCTAGCCAGGCGGGCATTAGAAAAAGCCCTACAACCAAGCAAGTATAGCATCTGATCTTAGTAATTAGTGTTCCTCGATATGATTTAGTTATATAGTCCTAGAAGAGATGAGTTAGTCATATGAAATCATATGGATTGTTAAAACTTTTGTAGGAATATGCTAAAGCGAGCACAAGTGCTAGAATGTATGTAATGTTGTCTTCATCGTTTATGTTAACTATTAGCCCACCATGGGATACTAAAATACTTATCATACTAACAGTGGTATTTTAGTACGTACTCACGATATTAGTACAATTTCTTTATTTACATCGTGTTTTCATATAGTTTAGTTTTAGCATTATGGTCACAATCTAACCTGATATAAAGTTGCGAGGTAGCCTAAGATGATGGACACGCTAAACCTGTGGAGGGACTCGCTTTCAAGTGCAACTGCCTGAACGCACCTATAGGTATTTGGCGTCAATTTTCAATTTGTGGGTGGTAGGGCATTAGAAAAAGCCCTACCACCATGCTACTGTTTTACAACGTTGTTTTCATTCACCAACAGCTTAAACTCATTGCAGGAATTCGAACTCGCGCCCTTAGACGTGCCGTCCGTAAACAATAGCACTGAGCTATCATCGCTTCGAAATTGTTTTATTATTTTATCTCATACATGAATTGTACGATTTATTTACTAGAAAGTGTTGAAGTATATTTTTGAATTCGTTTTCATTATCCCCCACGCTAAGTAAAACGAGCCTTCTTGCAAAATCAGTTACATAATATATCAATGGAAACGCTCACTCACCGGCCATTCTGTTGGTCGTCTATAAATCTAACTTTGGTATCAATGCGCACTGAAGCCGCAGCACTCTCCTCCGGGAACCTCCAGCTATCTCCAGAGCACACCACCACTGCCGCCAGCAGACACGATGCCGTGCCTGAGAATTCATATTCATTTAAACAAGCGATTTCGTTAGAAAATCCTGAACAAGACTCACAACTGATTTAAAATAGGTTCGAAGATCACTCTTCCAGTTAATATGTAGACAGGGGAATAAAGTTTAACAAAGAAAATAAAGGCCAATAAACTCATTCATACGTCACTTCTTTACTATTAATTTATAACTTTTTAGGAAACATTTGGGGGCCAAAGTTTCCTGCACAAAAAACAGTTTTATTTTCTGAACCAAACTCGCTTAATTTTATTGCACTCTGCAATTACATGAATTTAAACCAAGAAACGTTACAGCTCAAATGAATTATAGCCAATTCGATTTCTTTTACATTTCAGTTCGGATTTATAGATTATAAGCGCACAGAAATCACAATAAAATATCATGGTGTGTTTAATTCATACCAATTTAGTCATATATTCGTAATCCTAATATAATAAATACGAAAGATTTTTATTTATTTATTTGTTAATCCGATAACTATTCCAGGAGACTTCATAAGACTTTGCAAACAGAATGCCAAGGAGTTAACAGAAGACGAAGCCCTTTTCATGCGAAAATGAAATATTGTTGTCGAAGGACGGAAAGTTAAATTTAGTTTCACATATAAATAAAATTAGTTTTTAATCAATTCTTTAGTGTGCGTTCAGTTTTTTATCAATAATTTATTAGACGCTTTATCGAATTCTAATAAACCTCACTCATAGCTTAGTCATTTGACCTTGTTAAGGAATTTTCGGTTTTTGGCTATTTCAACCTTGACACACAAACACTAGATTCAGTTTGACCTATCAGGAAATTTATGAGGTCTGCTCTCCATATATGGTTTTAGAGGCCTAAAGAGACATAAAAGATATAAGAGAGACATAAAATAACCTACACAGTGTATCGAAGGTCGGACGTATGAGACTGTGGGACCATGTGTCGAGTCACAATTGTCTTACAATTGCGGTAATTAGGTATCGTCCAGTTGTAATGAGGTAATACTGCCACTAACAATGGCTTGGGATAATTGATAATGTTATTCCATTCTGACTCAACGTTGAATACCATTATAGAAGTCGAATATAAAATAATTAGTAATACCTACACTATCTATACTATTTAAATAGTTTATGTACGTGGTGGTTGGCCTTTTTCTAAAGCACGTCTGGCTAGCTACCACCCTCAAGTTGAAAATTTGCCGCCGAATACCAATAGGTGTGTTCCGGCAGTTGCACTTAAGAGCCAGTCCCTCCAAAGGTCTAGCATGTCTACCAACTTGGTCCGTATCGTCGCTTAAGATCAGCTGAGATTATGGACATAACGTTTAGCCATAACTATAAAAAAAAAATGTTAAATGACGATGTGTTCCAAGATGGTAGACACTAATCTTAGTGAAGACTTAAGTGTAACTGCCGAAATACCCCTGCAGGTATTTGGCGACAGATTTTTCAACGGGGGAGTAGTTGCTAGCCAGGCGGGTTTAGATGAAAAGAAGCCCTAAGCTGTTCCACTAATGAAGCCGTTGCACCTTTTGCGTTGATGTTAACCAGTACATTTATATTTGTTTATTAATCATATGCATAGAATATCTCCTTACGTGTGGTATAGTGTTTTTGTATTCGCCATTTATAAAAAAAAATAATTTTAATTTTGCTAAAAACGTGATTGCATATCTGTCTTATATCTGTCTCGAGGCTGAAAACTATTCTTACAATTTTTGAATGAAATTTGTTTGTTAAGAATGGTTCTCATGATTTGTCATATTCAGATCAAATTTTACCTTCCAAGTTTGTTAGTAAGAGATTTGGAAACTAAGCTAACTTCGATTATCCATTTCAATATTAGACTTTCGTTATCAGAAACATGTGTACTTGAATCTGAATGTACTTGAGTTTTATTTATAACTAGCAGTGTCCGCGGCTTCGTTCGCGTGGGACTAAAATTATTCAATAACTTTTGTCCGATTTTGTAACATCTTTAAATACAACCTTCCTTCTCTTCATCTTAGCCCTTATTTCACGTAGGTAGGGTCCGCACAACATGTTTTCTACTTCCACTCAACTCCATCAGCCGTCATCTCAGTATTTACTCTTTTTATGTACATATCATTCCTGACACAGTCCGTCCATATCTTCTTCGGCCTTCCTCTTCTCTTACATCCATTTACCTTCATACATTCTTCTAGTTATATGACTTTTATCACTTTTCGTAACGTCCCCATACCACGCTAACCTATTAGGACCGGTTGGTTAGTTAGGATAGCGATTCCTTGTTCACTTTCCGGCAGCAGCCCAAGCCAAGGTTCAGCCATCCTGGCACCCTTGCGCTCGCTGCCTCGGAGCTGAGTGCCCTCAGCACTCGCCCCAAAAAGTTCGGTGAAGCTGTCAAAGCCCTTAATGCTAACGGCGTAAGTCAAGTCGAAAAAAAAGCTAACCTATTTTTCCTCAATTTCTCTCTCACTGCTGCTATTTTCATGCTTCCTCGAATATATTTATACCTAACCTTATAAATTCCAGTCACTCCACACGTCCACCGTAGCATTCTCATCTTTGCTACGTCTAATTTTCTTGCATCCGTCTCTTTATAACCTTCCTTCAATTGTTGGCAATTTGAAGTTAAATAGGGCCTTAAATAAAGCCTTCCTTAATGATTATTATATCTAATACAAACGTAATTAGAAATCCGACTGGCAGATACTAAGATTAGTGCGTTCAAACAAACAATTTTTTCTGCTTTATAATATGAATATAATAACATAACAAGATCTATATTATCAAATAGCAGGACCGATTGAGCCGATGCATCACACTTCTCTATTACCTTACTATTGTTTAACAATATATTATGTCATACCATCACATTGAATTTCGAGTACAAATGCGATAACTTAAACAAGCCCTTTGTGTATCTTTCTGGTGTCTATTGAATACTAATATTTTGAAGCGACTTTGTTTGCGTGGAAGTAAAATATACTTTTCTATACCTCGAGAATGTATATCACACATACACATACTTCGGTTTTTGTATATACATGTATTTTATTTATATACTAAGGCAGTTGGTACTTGGACCTTTTACTCTATTTCGAGCTTTCTTTTGAAGTATTATACATGTTAATTATAAGATTTAATTAATCTTGGACATAAATAATAATGTTTTTATTAAATATAAATTTTGGAATTAAGACATACAGTTTATCAGCTTTTTTCGAACTTATTCTTATTAAGGGCTTTTATAGAGGGACTTTGTCAGCTTCACCTGACTTTTGTGGCGAGCGCTTCTCGGTCGAAAAAAGTAACGCGCGGGTGCCCAAGCGGCCGTACCTTGGCTTGGGCTGTTGCCAGAATCAATTGCTCCAACGGAATATATACAAATATATGTTATGTGGTTACCTATTTACTGTTTGTAGCAGTATGTAGCAGTTCGAAACCTTCATTGCGGAGTTTTTCTAAGGATTACTTATTCCCACTAGACTAAAGTCATACAATTTTTTTTTGTTACGAATTATGGAATTCCTAGACCAAATTTAATTATTTTTAGACGGCTTCGTACAAATTGGCTAAAACTTATTTCGTGTGATGCTCGTGTTAACTTAGAATTTCACGGGCATTGTTTGTTACAGTTATGCAAGTGTGTCGGAATAGTGTGTGTTCACGGCAAAGTATACTGAATAATTATCATTATCATATTAATTCGTTAGGTTTTAAGTAAAAGGTCGAGTGCGTTGGCGGGCCGTTTGGCGCTGAGGGTGTTGCGTAAACAATGCAAGCAAGGTCTCATATAACGCAACAGAACCTTTACATTTACACTGGGCTTACTACGAATATCCGACTACTATTCGATATTCTAGTCTAATCTAACTAGTCAAACAGTCTAGAGAATATTTAGTGCTTGGTCTGCTGTCGATAAACTCTTCTCTCCAAGTTTAATTTGTAAATAATTTATTGTAATCGTACTATTATGCAGTTTTAATACACTACACTATTCAGTATTACACTATTCGGTAAAATTTGGCAGTTTTGTCTTCAAATACACAACATCAATCAATGTAGCTTCAACTGTAGAGGTGGAATAAAAGTTTTTTATAATATAGAGGTGGAATAAAACTTTTTTTTATAATATTATTATAAAAAAACATTTTTAAGTTGATATCTGCCTGCCCTTGCTGTTAACACGTGACACTGAACCTCCTGAATAGATTTTGATGAAATTTAACAAGGTAATAATTGATATTATGGATAACTATGTCGGATACTTTTTAGCCCTTATATTACAAAACTTTCACCGGAATATAAATTTTAAATTCTTGTGCTTATTAACAAGAATGGAAATTAATAATATATATATATATATTTAACTCAATAACATTAAAAGCGATCGTGAAAATCCTAAGTGCATGTTATTATTTGATCTTTTAATGCTATATTATTTCTTGAGATAATATTATTACGTTGCGAGAATACGTCGCGGCGGTTGAAAATATTGATATTTGTACTAAAAACATTGAAATAAAAAAATAATATTAAACATTTTATGATACGTCTTGAAAAATATAATGTTCTATATGGGATATAAATATTTCGAAAAAGACTCATAGTTGAAAATATTACTCAAAAATATGAATAATATGAATATAAATCGCGAAATAAAAAAAAATAAAAAAAACTAACCAATGAGCATGATATAATGCGTAATCACTTCACTTATTTTTTTAACAGTAGTTATTTATTTTTCTACAAGTTATAAATAATACTAGAAGTAGTTAATTAGGTAAGTGCGACCGCTCGACGCGCCCTCTTTTATGCAACTGACTCTATGGACTTTACAAGTGTCGTACTTGACGGTGGTGCGCGGGCTCGTGGCCGCTAAAACTGCGTGTTTCTACCAAACAGGTCGTATATTTTAGATTTATTAAAAAATAGGTTGTATACAGAGAAATACCATTGGAGTTTTCAACCTACTTTGGTTTGCTTATTAAATGCTCAAATACTTCGACTGTAGAAAATATTTTTTTATAGTTACGATGCCTTTCATTGCACCAGTCCGGCCGTCTGAAAAGGCAGCTCGCCAGGCTTGTATTTAGTCAGGACGCGTGTATTTCCGGTGACTAGCGCCGGGTAAGTCCCACATAACCTTCCTAGTCCCCCCGGGCTGGGAGGGTATGCTTTAATGAACTTCCCCACGAAAAAAAGGGTTGTAGCCACAATCACACCTGATGATACGTGGCTATGTGGTCCAAGATAGTAGACACCTTAAGCCTAGTGTAAAAAGTAGCACTCAAGTGCAACTGCTCGAACACATCTATAGGTATTTGACGGCAGACTTTCAACTTGAAGGTGGAAGCTAGACAGGCGGGTATTAGAAAAATTCTTATACGATAAACTATTTAGAAATGTAATGGTTACCTTCACCGAAAATTCAAGGTCATTGCAAGTGGATTCGAACCTACGTCCCTTCACGCAGCTTCGGACAAGCGTTCGAGGTAATAAGACCCTAGTGCCCATCTCTTTAAGTGTATGGCGTGATGATACATTATTATCATACGGTATTTTGAAGCGATGATAGCTCAGTGGTAGTGTGTATGGACCCTGCGTCAAGGGACTTGAGTTTGAAGCCACCTACAATGAGCTTGAGCTTTCGGTGAAGGAAAACATCGTAAGGAAATTATAGCATGTTGGTAGGGATTTTTCTAATGCCCATCTGGCTAGCAACCACCCGCAAGTTGAAAATCAGCCGCCAAATACCAATAAGTGTTTACCGGCAGTTGCACTTGAGAGCCAGTTCCTTCACAGTTTTAGCGTGTTTACCAACTTGGGCCGTATCATCGCTGAAGATCAGATGAGATTATGGTCATAACGCTAAATAAGCCTTAAATAAAAAAAATATATATATATATATATATATATATATATATATATGACCGACAAGCATAGAGTTGAAGGAGTCGCGTGCATACAGCTGACAGCACTCGCCTACATTCGGGAAAGTACGGAGGTCGTGTCCGAGGATTCCCACGCGATTGTTTCGCGTTTTGATCTGCCTAATTACGATATCGAAGGCTGTTTCGTAGATCCTGTCATTATTAGTGAATTTATAATTAAATAACACAGAAAAGTTGACACAGATGTCTTACTCTAACCTATACAAGGGAATGTAACTCTCTGGTAACAGATTCGATGAATTTTGTTTTTGAGATATGACTAAACTGGAAGTAGAATATATCTAAATTTATTTTATGGAATCTGAGGCTGGATATCGGGAAAATAGAAATGGCTCAAGTTAAAGATTTATATAAAAACTAGCTATGCCTGCGACTTTGTTCGCGTCGAACTAAAAATTAAATTAATAACTTTTACCCGCTTTAACACGTTTTTTTTTATTTAATTACTTGTATGAATGTTTGTAATCAATTCCTTTGGACTTGATTTTGACCCACTTCAAACGATCAAATTTCATTACAAAACCTATCGAGGACCGATGACATAACACTAATTTGATAAGATTATTCCATTATTTAATTATAAGATTTCATGATGAAAATGAAATATAAAAATAAAGAAATATACTATCTGGTGTCCAGGACTTCATTTTTTATCAATAGGTTTATCGTTATGCTTACAATCTCACATGAAATAAGTGACATTGTGGCCCAAAATGGTGGACATGCTAAGCCTGGTGGAGGGGCTGGCTCTCAAGTGCAACTACTGGAACACACCTATAGGTATTTGGCGGCTGATTTTCATCTTGAGGCTAGTAGCTAACCAACTGAAAAATGCTATGGTTTCCACACGATATTTTCCGGCGTCAAAAGCTCAAGCTCTTTGCAAGTAAATTCGAATTCGCGTCTATTGACGCCGCATCCGTAAACACAACGAACTAAGGCTACATTGCTTCACATAGTTACTACTTTAAGTAACCATCATCCCCTGTCTAAAATCAATCTTACTTCATCACCAGACTCATATCAATTCAGTTGACAACCGACCTTAAAAGATAACTCGAGTCCAGTGTTGTTTTTTGCCATTATTTCCTAATCTACACCTGCACATAACATGCTATAAAAGGTGATGCGTATCTTCATAAAGTTATCTTGATGATGAAGTAACTTTCATTCATAACGCCTTTAAAATTATTATTTTCTAGGGGGAAAAAAGTTTGAATTCCACGCGAACGAAATCGCGGGCGCGGTTAATGGGATATTTTGGTTGGAGGAACCGACCTTGCAGTGCGGTGTGGCCACCATCCGCTTCGGATGTTAATATCAGAGATCCGATTTCATAAAATACCCATGACAATAATAGCTAATAATTATTTTATTCGTGTAATTATTGATCACATATCATTTGTGCATGTTTCGATATTTCACAATGTCCACTTTGTTACGATTAATCCAGCCTTGGTTTTGTCGTGGAAATAATAGGTTTATAATCTTTATCATAACATTGTATTGTATTAATACTATTAATACATAATAACTAGTTTTTGCCGCGGATTCATTTGCGTTATTGTAGTTTTTACCAAATTAATAGTTAGTTCTTGGAAGCGGTACTTTTTGCCTGTTTTAACACTCTGGTGCATATTCAAAAAATGTATAGCGATACTATGTCTTAGAAATATTTTATGTATTGTTGTGTAGCGTTATGGCCGTAATCTCACCTGATCTGAGGTGACGATACGGCCCAAGATGGTAGACACGCTAAACCTGTGAAGGAACTGGCTCTCAAGTGCAACTGCCGGAACACACCTATTGGTATTTGGCGGCAGATTTTCAACTTGAGTGTGGTAGCTACCCAGTCGGGCATCAGAAAAAGCCCTACCACCATGCTAGGGTTTCCTCACGATGTTTTCCTTCACCGAAAGCTCAAGCTCAATGTAGGTTGGTTGGATTCGAAATCACGTCCCTTGACGCAAGGTCGTACACACTGCTACTGAGCTATCATCGCTTCAAATTTTGCTTATCCAGGTTTTTGCGGGCATACATTACATTTTCAAGAATGTACCGTGAGGGCCGAGTTAAGATAACGAATTCCGGAAAGTTAGTGATTCGCCAGATCTCATTTTGTAAACTTTTCGCGTGGACCTAAAAATTAGGTATTTACCTGATTTTTGTAACTTTTTCAATAAAGATTTAATGAATATAATGCGTGCTTACTCGTTGAACGCACTATACTAATAGTCCGAACAAATTTGATACTCACAACGATACAGGGACGCTCTAATATTTACATGTCGTTCGTATTTGTGCGGACTATTGTAACAAGTAACAAACACACAAGTGCACGTCGATAAGACGCCAATAAATAATACATATTGCTAATATAAACATACTGTTCTTATAACGTACTTACTACTTTACTTTACTTTTACTATACTACTCTATAACAAACATACAAGTAACGCTGATAATTAATAAAAAAAAAAATCGTGTAAACGCGGGTAAAAGTTATTAATTAATTTTTCGTAATTAATTTAGTTCGACGCGAACAAAGTCGCAGGCATAGCTAGTTTTTATATAAATCTTTTTCTTGAGCCATTTTCATTTTTCCGATATCCAGCCCCAGATTCTATAAAATAAATTTAGATATATTCTACTTCAAGTTCTTATAACTACTTTTCTAGAATAAAGAATCGAATATACACGCTGTTCATTTAATATTAAGTTACTACTATTTAGTTTGTTGATTAAATAACGGGTAGTTGCTCTTCGCCTTATTGTATACATTAGAAAATACAAATATTTCTTCAATCTTCAATCACTTTTCCATTTCTTGCGGTAAATCGTCGAAAAACTTTATCTTAAAATGCATCTTATTACCTAAATCAGTATTTCTAAAATGCAGTAAATAAACTATTATATATAAGTAAAGTAATTCTATTACATTTCTACGATTTCAATATAGGATCGGTATTTAATTAGCCTTAAAAAAAAAAGGAAAAAGAAATTGCATCGGCCGGGAATCGAACCCGGGCCGCCCGCGTGGCAGGCGAGCATTCTACCACTGAACCACCGATGCTTACACATAAAACGTGAAATTTATAGATATGTATTCAAAATAAAAATTTACAACATAGTTCATACACTCACCCGTGGCCTGATTATATATAGACTTATTGTTAGCAATATTACAGAGTTTTTCTCTCATTCAATTTCATATTAATTTATTCGAGTCAATTGTCAATTCACAACGTTCTAATTAAAATACCTAATGAAACTGACATAAAATGCTATTAATTGCGATGTTTTAAATGTAATGCATGCACGTACTAGTTAATTTTTATATGACAGTAGCTATGCCCGCGACATCGTTCGCGTGAAATTAAAATTTATTTAGTATCTATTGTACGATTTTGGTAACTTTTTCCAATACGGCTGTGCTTCTATTGGTGGTAGCGTGATGTTAAAACAGTATCCTAATCTCTGCCTTGCGGTTTCAAATAAAAAAAAAAGTATATATCCGACTGATTCCTAAAAAAAGTTCTCCGCTTTGAAAATGCGATAGATTACTAATATTATTAAGGCGAAAGTGGGTTTGTTTGTTGCGATTTCACGCCTAAACAGCTTAATCGATTGTGATGAATTTGGGTATAGATATAGATGAGAACCTGGAGACGGTGATAGGCTACTTTTCCCACCAAAAATATTATTGAAAGTGGGGTTCAGAGAAGGATGTACTTTTTATGAAACTTTTTATTGCATCATACGATGTGTTTAGTAAAATCGATATTAACGAGATCGAAGCCGCATGTAAACTCTAGTATTAATTTATATTTGTGTCATACTTATAAACGTCCTTCTGTCTATATTTAGTTGAATATATCTTTTGATGTAAATTTTTTGAACTAATCTATACATATAATAATAATGTTAATTATACTTGTCTGTATTTTTTAAATTTATGTGGAAAAAATAATGAAAACTAATTAAATACATTAACACCATTTTAAGAAAAGTTTGTTTGTTTATGCAGGCATCACTGCTTAAATACAACGTTTATGATAAAACCTCAGTAAGGAACTCATAAAGCATATATTTAGGTAACATTTAATGCTTGTTTTATTAGAAACAGTTAACTCTGTCAAAAGTTATTGTAACTTGAGTGAATAATTTTATTTGCATGCGTACGAAGTCGCGCGCACAGCTAGTGTAAAATAAAATATTTAGGTGTAAGAATAATTTATTGTGGTTCCAGGTTACGGTCACATAGCGCCCAAGACGCAGACAGGCAAGGTGGTTACAATATTCTACGCTATCCTCGGGATTCCATTGATGCTGCTATGTCTTTCGAATATCGGCGATGTTATGGCTTCATCCTTCAGGTCAGCCCCAAAAAGCATTACTTCTTTGAGACTCGTTTTTTTTACAGTGAATTTATATTTCCATATGTTTGTATATTATTTCGTAAAATTACAAACTAATTTAATACGCATTGAGAACTTTAAACTATATTGAATTTCTATGGATTATAGTTTACAGTATTTGAAATAAAATTCATATTTCTATACTAATATTATAAATCACGTTATAAACTACTGAATCGATTATAATGAATTTCGGTATACAGATAGAATGGGATCTTGGAGACGTTGATAGGTTACTTTCTTTTGTGAAAGCCCTATTGGAAGTGGGGCAAGGGGAAGTATAAATTTTTTATTGCATCACCCGATTTGTTTCACAAAATCGATATTAACGTGATGATAGAAGCTAGTAATGATATAAGAAAAGAAAGTATACTTATTATTATGTCAATAAACATTTTACACATTCATTGTGTCTTTTTTTATTGATTAGCAATATGTTTAAAATATTCAATTGATATTCAAATATTGTAGGCGCTACTGTTTTATAAAATAATACAAGTTTTCAACAAAAACATTGTTTAAAAGATTATTGTTTGTTACAAATATTTCTTTTTAAACAATTTAGCGGTTACAATATCACTTACACCAATTTCTATTTGTCAAACAGGAGACAAGCTCTTCATGAATTTACATTTGTATTTTCAATATATCATGTTTTATATATCTATATGCAAGTACGTATGTATGTATGTATGTATTTATTGTAATTGTATATATTGTCTGTATATATAGACACTATGTATTTTGGTTATATCCAATGTTAAGTTCATTATATTTCCTTCATTTATTAATTGTTATTTTCTTTTGTTTACATACAAAACTTTTTTTATATTTTCATAACAATACCGATGGTTAGATGGAAGAAAATGCCTTGTGGCGTTAAGCTCGCCTGTGTACACATTAAAAGTGCAACAAAGTGTCCATTCATTCATTCATGTTAAATGAAGATGTTGATTAAAAAGTGTAACATATTAATTATAGAACAACTCAATCATAGTGTAGCTGCTTAAGTAAATTCACATTCTCGGAGGCAAATTTTTTACTTGATAACTTATTACGTTATTTGTAATATTGTAGGTTCTTGTACTGGCGAGTTTGTTGCTATGTGTGCACTCGACCACCGAAACGACGACATCGGCCCCATCATCTCTCCGTAAGGTAATATTCTTTTGTTCCTACTTAGGAAACCACTTTTGAATATTTTTAGGACCATATTTAACCTAACTTGATGGCGAGCGCTTGAAATTATCGTAACCTAAGTTACTCCTTATAATATCAGCTATATTCCAGTTAAAGTTCCGTCGATCAAAACGTTTTGGAGATAAGTTTTATTTTGACACGATAGTTGCTCAGTTGGTAGTGTGTACGGAGATGGACGCCACGTCAAGGGACGTGAGTTCGAATCCACCTGCTTGAACTTTCGGTGAAGGAAAACATCGTGATGTAATCATAGCATGGTGGTAGGGCTTTTTCTAATGCTGGCCTGGCTGACTAATTGAAAATCTTTAGACAAGTACCTGTAGGTGTGTTCCGGCAGTTGCGCCTGAGAGCCAGCCCCTCCACCATGCTTAAGGTGCCAACCATCGGTTCGCATCGTTACTTAACATCAGATGAAATTGGAGCAATAACGTTAAACCTATTTACTATAAAAAAATACAGTAGGTATATAATTTCATATGCATTTAGTAAAAGAATCACTTCGACTTTATAGACAAATTAACTTGATTTATGTGTGTAGGTATTATTTGTATAATGTTTTGCTTATTTATTTGAATCATTACAATAATAAATGTATTTTTTTAAATAAACTGCGTATTTTCTTATACTTTTTATTACCAGGAGATCAGTCCGCGCCGGAAGTGGCAGAGGTTCGACCAGGAGAAGAAGGCCTCCTCCTATAGAGAGAGCTCATTCCGATACTGACTGCAGGTGAGAAACTTGAATATATAGATTCCATAATCGATACAGATACGTGTTAAGCGGGATAATCTTTACCGATACAAAAGTCAAGGACAAAATCAGAACATAGTTGTAGAGTATTCTTCTGAACATTTACCTGGTCAATTAACACACTAAAATGAAAGACTTTATAAATGTGTTTATCGTTGCACTTGAGTATTTTTATCTTATGTTGTAATCTTGTATTCAGAGTTATCTAGAAATGACATAATAAAAAATTGAGTTGCACACATAACGTTTTAATCTGAGCAAAGTTCAAGTCATCGAATTCGACAAAAAATGTATATTAACTGTATAGTAGTGAAATAATGTGACTTTCTATACTTTTCTTAATAATCCGTGTTGCTCGCTACTCATTAATGTAACTTTTAATGGTTTTTAGTGTAATGCCTACTGTTATGAAGCTATTTTTAACGCTTAACAAATCCCGCTTACCTAAAAAAAGGTACGTTCCCAGAGTCCGCAGATTGTGTATGTAATAATAATGGTAGAATTGTTTAACAAATAAATTAATGTTTCGGATTCCTTGATCCTCTGTTCTATGACAATGATAGAGACAAGAGAATGAGATGGAGAGACATATATTGTGTAGGTACCGTGACAGCGGATACAGCAGCGGCAGGATACGCCGCGGTCGACAAGCAGCGTCGGTCACATCGCATGCGCCGCCCAGCGCGAGGACCAGGTCGCAGCCGCCTCCCACACTCACTAGACCTCAAGGTTATCAAAAACTACTTATTCTACTGTATATGTTGACTTATACGGATCGGATAAAGGATTTGTTATTAGCGAGACAAATACTGAAAATTATATTATATACCTAACCTGTTTTACCTTCAGGTAACAGCTTTAAGAAAATGCTTTCTAAATTGAATGTTGAAATGTGCTTTGGTAATCTGTGGTCATAAGGATTTCACAGATCTTTTGGTAGGGTATTAATGTACCATATTGTGGTTTTCATTTTCAATTATAAGCGTACTATTAACGTACATTTTGCGTGATGTAGCTTATTTATTGTAAAAGTAAATTACAAATAAAAGTTCGAGCCACGATTTGTAACTTACTTACTGTAAGACTTTCTGTGAAAACTCTTGCAGTTTTAACAGGACAGTCACCATGTTGTGAAGGCGGTGTATAAACTTTGAAGATTTTGTATTTTGTTTTCTTCTAAGTCACATCCGGTGTTACCTTTAAGGTTTTGAAAGGTTCAGCGAAATTTTTGAGTCAAGAGCTGAGAGCACCCAGCACTGAGTGAGCGAGCCAGAGTGACTAAACAGCGGCTTGGCCTGCCGCCGGGAATTGAACAAAGATTCCCGAACCTAACTAACCAACAGGTTCTAACTTACTAATTTAGTGATCCTAACAACGACTTTATCGGGCAAGCTGCGCAAGGGCCGTGGGGGTAGTCCTTTACAGAACCGTGTACTTAACATGTAGGTAAGCACGAATGGTATACGGTGTTATGATGTACTCTCAGTTACTATATCGCGCGAGCAGTCACTCGAGGACTCCTATCCGGAGTATCGAACGTAGGCTCAAGCGTTTGCGGAGGGAGGCCGCGGCGGATGTGCGTGAGCGAAATTAATCGTTCGATCTCAGCAGCGATGGAGGCGGTTACGCGGGCGTTTGCGCGGACACGAGCGATTAGTGAAGGCGGCAGGGAGTTGAACAGGCAAGACTCTAGGATGAAGCCTTGCGGGACTCCTGAGCATATTGGGTGAGGCGAGAATAGGGCTCTGTCCGCTCTGTAGCAGAAATAACGGCCCGATAGATAAGCGAGGATTATGCGGGCTAGTCGATCTAGAACTTGAAAAAGATTGAGTTCAAATACGAGACCTTCGTGTCAGACCTTTTTTTAAACATTTGGCTATGTCAAAAAATACAGCAAGCATGCACCTAGATGGCGTAGCTCCGTGAAATTGGAGGAAATATGCTCCGGAGCACAGGGTGGGTGCACGACTACTTCGGTCTAAAGCCGAATTCTTCGTGTGGTGAACGACAATGACATGGTGTCGGTTCAGATGTAGTCACCCGTTTATTTTACCTATCGTATTGAGGCGGCTTATCCGGTGGTAGCTTTCGGGGAAGGATGCCTTTTTCCCGGGTTTACGGATACCTATTACTGTTGCCTTTTTCCAAGCTGCTGAAAAATGGCAATAACTTATGGCGGCTTTAAAGATGCAGACCAAAAGAGCTATGTGTTTATCAGGAAGAAGTTTGACGGCTTCGTTCCCAATTCTGTCAGGAATGATTTTGTATGCTATATTTGTATTCTACGTGATCTCGCTTATCCTTACTAAAATTATAAAGGCGAATGTGAGTTTGTTTAATTTTTGCTTTTTCGCACCTCAAGTACTCTATCGAACATCAAGGAAAGAGACATTGTTCTCGATAGTTAGGAAGTATGGGGGTGAGGTCACAAAGAAGCTATGAGCATTTTCATTGTTATGTATGTACAGATTGCTACCGAATAACGGGAAAGGAATTGAAACTACATTTTTTTCTGTATTTCAAAGGAGATTTTATACTCAATAAAACTTAAAAAGCATAATTCTTGGCTTAGGACTGTGAAATTTACTCATGTTATTTATGGTGTAATAGGTGCAAGAGATTACGATCCTGATGATGTGTCTCCAGTCCGTTTTGAGAAGTACAGTCGTACCAGAGACCCTTACGAAGATGAAGACGGTAAGACCTATTAATATTATCAATGATATATATGGAAAGATATTTGTTTGGTAGTATTCATACTTGAATCTAGATAGAAATAACAATAATATTCCAGAAGATTTCCCTAAAATATCTCTTCCACTACAAGACCTCGAAGCGGCATTGAAGGACCTTGAAGACCATCAGAAGAAAACAGTGACAAAACCGGAACCGAGGAGCAAGTCGCTTCCGCGTCCAGCGAAATCCAAACCAGAGTATGGGCCTAGAAGGGAATTCGATAATAGGGACTTCGACATCGAGGACGATAAAGATATGTTTGAGATGCACGACCTGCATGATGTGGATTACGAGAACTACAAAGAGAGGAAGGCGCTGGAGTGGGAGAGGAGAAGGGATAGAGATGACTTCGGGTACAGGGATCGAGGGTATGACCCTGAAGATGAAGACATCGAGTTTGATAGTCCACGGAGGAGACCGCGGTATGACTTAAGGTAAGCAATGCGATAGTATTCTTGCGTAAACATATTAAGAAAATTGTAACTAGGAGTGTCTATACATTTATTTTGAAGCAGTCCTTAGCGAATGGCATAAAGGGGGAATGTGGGAGGTCGTAGAGTGTAGAGCGAGTATTTCTGGTGATACGCATGTGGTCAGTTCTACGTGACCCTCTCGTGGGCTTTCCGGCCTATTGCGAAAAGAAGTATATATCTTTTCACCATGTTTAAAAAAGGTTGTATAAAATAGATTCCTTACTAAAAGAGTACAACTTTGCATATGCAGGAGGTACTGCAAATTTTTTACTGTTGTCGAGGTATTAAAATTTTGCTTGCTTAAAATCTAGATGAACTTTTATTTATGGTTTTATTGAAGTGTAGAGCACTGTAAACGAAAACTGCTTGTCCATGGGAGGTTATGCGTGTTTTGTTAGGTCTGAAAGGGGTCGTTCAGAACACTATGAACGTGATTTCGATCGCGAGGAACGGGACAAGCGTCGGCACAGACGAGCTCGTAGCGCTGTCTACGACTACGAACAGCGATGGGAGGACGAGAGGGAAGACCGGCGAGACTTGGAGACGGGGAGAGGCAGGCGGCTGAGGAGGTTACATACCGTGGAAGATACGGCACGATATGTAAGATCTATGCAAATATTTGATGAGATTTACAGTGTCAAAACAATATAAATAATAAAACAATGGATATGTTAGTTCAATAAATTGTCTAACAGATAACAGATATCGCCTTCCAAATGTTGACGAAGTATTTAAAAAAGCAAATCACATGTTAAACTGTTTGATTTTTCGACAATAACAGAAAACACAAACTTATATATGTATATGTTTTATTATATATATAGTTAATGAAAATTTGGGGAGACAAGAGGTGCCACAATAAAATATCACATAAGACGGATACATTAATAATATTTATTGATCAGTTTCTATACTTAGAATTATGGTAAAACGTAAATTTAGTGCCTAAAACTAATAATAATGATAATATTGATCGAGTTAATGTTAATTCTTTCTTTTTGTACTTAGGAATTTTAGGATTTATTGTTAGATTTCTCACGTTAGAACTCGGAATATTAGTAATTGTGGTAGAGAGATAGTAACAACACGCCAGTGTCCGAGACTTGCACGACTCGGATGTAGATTTATGGAGCGCTCCTTTATCAACGTACGTCAACACTCACCTTCACCACTCGTGTTTCTCTCCCTGTCCAACATAAATCATTATCGATAATGATATACAACATAAATATCAAATATTGTTAATAATAGCGAAATATAAATCTTAAGTCCCTTCAATAACGGTCCAGCTACGTACGGTGAATATGCCTCGAGTGCTTCGCTGCGACTGAACCCAAAGCCGCGCTCGCAATGCACTTATACACTAATCGGTGTTATAAACTACCTTCCAAAAATTCAACTCTAACAAGAGTTATGATTAGAATACTTTTAGAACTTATTTTGATAGTTTCCCTGAATTATATATACCATTTCAGTACTCTTAATTATATTTCTTCAACTTCCATTTCTGTTCGGTAGACGCCTTCACCTGACAGAGACGATTGGAGCGACGTCGTGATACCTCGCAGGAAACCAGCTCAGGGTATAAAAGTTTTCTAAATTATAACTTTAAGAATATATATTAGTATAAATATAAAATATAGAAAATAACTTAGCCTTATTGGATAGCTTTTTTAACATCGAGAATGCATTTACCGCCGAGAGGGACTGAGGGGAGTGTATGTGGGTCTCACCCGGCCTAGTCGCCGGGAATACCCACTAAAACCCCACGGCCGTCCGTCGGCTTCCCGGGGCGACGCGGGGTCGTGTTTGCAATCACCGTACCACCCCCGCGACCGACCCGCCCTAATGGGAAACTTAATAGCTGTAATTAATTATTTTGTAACCTTTTTCAATATCAGTATTTCCTCCTATTGGTGGCAGCGTGATATTAAATAGCTTAAAAGCCTTTAATCCGGCCTCAACAATTGCTCATGAAATACAAAAATGCAAAAAAATGAAAATTGTTTAATAATATATATTAATATAAATGAGAAAAACATTAATACCAAAGTGTACTTTCAGCTTGGGGCTCGAGACAATCAGAACTATATAACATAGCGCCATCAGAAATAGCTATTAAGGAAGAGGTACGTAGTATATTTTGTTCAGCGAGAGACACTTAGTCACTTTTACACGGGTAATTAACGTAGGTATATGTGTTGTGTAGATAAAGCCGGTACCGATATGGCTGTGCGTGTTCCTGGTAGCATCCTATATTGTGGCGGGAACGTTCCTGTTCAAGAGATGGGAGGGCTGGGCGTATTTGGACGCGGCCTACTTCTGCTTCATAACTCTCACCACCATTGGATTTGGAGATTTTGTTCCTGCGCAGGTTCCCTGTTACATTTTATGATATTCGCTTGAATTCGACTACTGGCCGCTCGTCACTTCCTATGCATTATTCTATATTAATATTGTAAAGCCGATGTGCTTGTTCGTTTAAACGAGCTAATCTAAGGAACTACTGACGAATGCTTGAGGCAATTTGAAATTATATTACCACTAATAATAACAAAGATGTATTGAAAAAAGCTATAAAAACGGGTAAAAATACTAAATAATTTTAGGGATTTTACTAAAACTAGTCTAATATATAATAATACAATTTATTGTGTAAATTGATTGATATGTCAAATCACTTCGAATTTGAAACATTAAGAATTGCTCATTCATTGATATTATTAATATCATTAGTATTGGTATTTGATATTGGTTTTCGACTTGGCCACAATATAATCTGATGTTAAATGGTAATATATACAAAGATGTTAACAGACCAAGTTTAGTAATGGAAGCTAACGCTGAAAAGTTATGTTTCCGGAACACAGAACGTAACTACTATATAATATGCATTACGTCAGATACTGAAATTCAGGTTGTAAAAGCTTTTTTATACAACCAACATAACGAACAAGTGTAAAGCCAACATGATGCTAGAGCTTATTCTATAGACGCTTGCAATAGTATAATATTACCTATAAGCTTTATTGACTTTGTATCCCTTTGATGCCATAATTTCGTTCGACTGTATTTGTTCTTATAGAAACTAAATATATATAAAAATGGATATCTATACATATAAATAAGATTGGAGTGTCTGTTTGTAATATTGAAATAACCGTTTTTAACTACATGTATATGAATATATACGGTATAAAAAATAAAAAAAATATATTTTTGTCTGTCTGTCTGTCCGTTTGTTCCGGCTAATCTCTAATAATAATAATAACAATAATAATTTATTTTCCAAAAAACATATTTTTGCTACAATATAAAGTTAAGCCCTGTCACCTGAACTAGGTTTCTTTTTTAACCTGTATCTCAGGTGCCAGTGTCTTCCCAAAGTACATAATTCCTTACTTTAAAATATTATTCTCTGAAATGGCTGGACCGATTTTGACGGGACTTTTATTGGCAAGTAGCTGATGTAATAAGGAGTAACTTAGGCTACGTTTATTTTAGAAAAAAACTTTTTAATTTTAGAAAAATAAAATAATGTTGCAATGTCCAAGTACTGTCCAGTACCGCGCGCAGCTCACGCGCATGCCACTGGGCCGTCACGTCGGGCGCCTCCCGCCAACGAATCAATATTCATAGTTAAGACAGGACCAAAGTCTGTCGGGTCAGCTAGTTTATAATATATGTTTAGTGGTAAAATGCTTTATTATAATGTTAATTACTTTAACTATTGTCAGGGTCAACGGGTGGATGACGCAGCAGCGGCCGTGCACTCCATAGCATTGTGTTCCTTGTACCTACTGTTTGGTATCGCGCTGCTGGCGATGTCCTTCAATCTAGTCCAAGAGGAAGTGCGCGCAAATGTCGCTTCATTGGCCACTAAGCTGGGCATTATCAAGCCGAGAGACCAGCCCATCGAGTCCGATACAGATTATTAAACGAGACACCAGTTTTAATGTATCCTAAGCAATAATAATAATAGTTACTCTCTAGCACGTCGAAGTTCTTTTGTGTTAATTTCTTTTAGGGATATGGCTACAATCACATATTATGTTAAGTGACGAGTGACTAAGATGGGCGACACGCTAAGCCTAGTGGACAGTTTGGCTCTCAAGTGCAACTGCCGGATTACACCTGTAGGTATTTGACGGTAGATTTTTAATTTGAGGGTGGTAGCTATCCAGGCGGATATTAGAAAAAACTCTATCATCTTGAAATTACATCACGTTGTGAATACATTTGATTCCTTCTTGCAAAATGCGACAGGCTGGTCGTAGAGGCGTGTGGAGGGTCATCAGCTGAGAAATCCCCGACCCCCTTGTATTACATTCTATGACAAGTCACTGGCAGAGGTCGAGGTTTCTACCTGCCTATTCATAAATATTTAGTTTTCATAATATGTTGTATCATTGTGAATACACTGCACTATTTACTAGAAATACCCTGACTACAAGATCTTGTGAAAATGCCAGTGTTTGTCGGTTGACTGCAGTTTCAAATGAAATCAAAAATCTTTGTCCAATTCAGGCCCTAAGAAGGCGCTTATAAACGTCAAATCTACCACTGGCTCGGAAAGTAACGCAGTCATCGAAAACAACCAGCAAGAAACTCGATCTGCTTCTTTTTTTTAAAGTATTATTCTTAAGTTATAATGTGGTCTAAGATAGTAAAAGCCAAAGTAATTGGAAGGACTGGTTCACAAGTGTAATGGTTGGAACATTACTTATAAGTGCCTAATGATATATTTCGAATTTGAGGGTGTCTACCACTCAATATTCATTATTAGAAATTGCCATATTTTCAATAGTTCCAGTCTATACAGCTATTTGCTTAAAATTAAGGTTCGAACTACACGTCGATGTATTATAACAAAAGTATTTATGTTATGTGTTTATGTGTCGTTTTAATGAAATACATTTTTGTCAAACATAGCGGAATTATATTTCATTTCTGTGCCTACAAATAGTTATAGATATATGTAAGAGTAATGGAGGTATCACTATCAGGAAATATGCCATCTGGTTGACTCCAGTATTTACTCGTAAAATGATAACAAACTCCGAATGATCAGTCTCGCTCGCGAGTCTTTCACGATATGTCCCAGCCAGCTTTTTTTATGGGACCTAAACTGTTAGCCTGAAGGGCTTTTACAGCTTCACTGTACTAGAGGGGCGAGTGCGAAGGGCGTTTGAGCCGGCGGGGCAACTCGCGCAAGGGTGTCACTAGTGACCGAACCTCGGCTTGGGCTGTTGCCGAATCGCGTAGGAGAAAATCAAACGCGGTACTAGCTATTAATAAAAAAAATTAGAAAAAGCTTAAGTACTAACTGATCCCCTTCGGGATTTGGAAACTAATTTTGGTTTGTGATCCTAGCCAGCGTTACGTAGCACCTTTTTATAGTATAGTGGAGAGCAGCTGTCGTAATGCGAAATATCCGTTGAAGTTTTTTATATTTCGTTGATGTACTATAGTTATAAGTCGTTGATGTACTCGTAATGAATTTGCATTCGTTGAAGTACTTTCAACGTAAATTTCGGCTTATATAATATTTGCGCCTATATATAGTTATAATAATATTTATATAATTTAGTAATAGTTATAGCCTAGATATTATATTTAGAATTTAGAATTATTAAGAAACGATGATAGCTCAGTGGTAGTGTTTACGACTTTGCGTCAAGGGACGTGAGTTCGAATCCAAGCACCTACAATGAGCTTGAGCTTTCGGTGAAGGAAAACATCGTGAGGAAACCATAGCATTGTGGCAGGGCTTTTTATGCTGCCCGCCTGGCTAGCTACCACCCTCAAGTTGTAAACCTGCCGCCAAATACCAATAGGTGTGTTCCGGCAGCTGCACTTAAGAGCCAGTTAATCCACAGGTTTAGCGTGTCTACCAACTTGGGCCGTATCGTCACTTAAGATCAGGTGAGATTATGGCCATAACGTTATCCCTTAACTATAAAAAAATATGGATATTCGAAATAATGAACATGGATTCAATTACAAACAGGGTTACTCCCAAAACGTTCCGTTCTACGGCAGTTTTCACACCTGTATAGCTTTCAGATATTGAATATAACAGTAATATTTTTATTTAACAATATTCTAGCTGATGCACGTTACATTTTTCTTACCGGCCACAGCTTATCATGAGTTACGTTGAACTTAGCATTCCAAGCGCCAAGAAAATACTATCAGGTATGCGTCATGAAGATCACGATTGTGGTCGCGGGGTAAATACCACTGACGTTGAGTGACAAAGCTGTCTGCAGACCGGTGCTTTTTGATATAATAGGTCTGGCGATGTGACCGCAATATTACCTGATGTTAAGTGAAGATGTGACCGAAGATGGTGGACACACTGACCTTAGTGGAGAGGCTGGCTCTCATTGGCAACTGCCGGGACACCTATTGGTATTTAGCCGCAGATTTTCAACTTGAGTGTGATAGCTAGCCAGGCGTGCATTCGAAATAACCCTAACACCATGCTATGGGGTTCCATCATGATGTTTTTCTTTATCGTAAGTTCAAGTTCATTGCAGGTGGATTCGAACCGACGTCCCTTGACGCAGCATCCGTATACTCTACCAACTAGAGTATCGTCGTTTCCAAAGCCGTTTCATAATTCTATGGTCGCTAATGACGTCATTATTTCCATGTATACCAAACTCACATGGATATATTTGCAAAAGTGACCCCGTAGTTTAAAGTCCAGTTGAGTTAGATATTCCATCTCTCGTAAGGAAGTAGAACGGGAAACACCGCAGTTGTTAACGTGTGCTTGAGTTTTTCTTTACGTGAGGGAATGCATTTCCGCATCCCCTCTCTGCTAACCACCGCGAATGCCCACTATATCCCACGGCCGTCTGTCGCTTCCTATAGCTCATATAATATATACATTTATTTCTTTTCGAAAAGACATTTCTGTTAGCCTGTCTTTTACAGCTTAGCCGGTCTTTGAAAATAATTTCTAGAGTCACACACACCCACACCAGTCTTCTATACGAAAAATTTGATTAATAAAGAGTAGTTAAATTGTACAAAGATCTTCAAAAAGTACACAAATTACGTCGATTTACAAGTATCGAATGCGTGATCTTTCCATTTTCGATTATTCATTGGTTGGTTTTCTTTCTGGTATGTGATGGCAGATTAGTAAAATTTTACAAACCCTGGATATCAGATACTATACATTTTCATAGACTGTACAACATGTTTTCTTAACTTTCCTATTAATAGTATTAAAAAACAGTACCTCAACAACTAATAACATGTCTTCAAATTACATAATAGATAAGAATCAAGTGGGTACTTAAATTGTATACTTTATCAATTTGTATTTGAAGCTATCAATATTTTATCAAAACACGCTAAAACTAGATCGATGCGTAGTTGATGTTATGTTTATTGAATTTAATTACATAAGAATTCTAATTAGGTAGGTATTATAATTATGAATTTTTCGAAAGCGTACTTATATTAATTTTGCTTACATATTTGAAACAAAGCTATGATATAACGTAATAGGATTATTGTTTATAAATATTAAATTAATATGAAGCCATTTTTTTTACATTTCGCGTCTATAGGTCATTCGTTCATAATGAGCGCGCGACGTTGCCGCTCTGACGCGGCCGGTTGGTGTTGCGCGCCGTGCGACGTTGCCGTCCCGTCGGCCGGATAGCAGCCGTCCGGTCCTTCTCCCGCCGCACCGACACAGTACTTCGTAAAACGGCATTCCGTATATACGTTATATCGATTTTTATGTTGAAACAAATCATAATAAAGATACAAGCGCACTCATAACTGTCGATTATAAAGTGAATATTGTCGATCCGTTGTTCGTCTTCCGCCATTTTGTGACCGGATTAGCAGAATGTCAGATTCCGATACGTAAGTACTACACTACCACATTATATATACAGATTTGTTAAATTAAACAACACGTTAAAGTTATCACCTATTATTATATCCTTTCTTACAGGGCTACTAAAACAAATGTGTGGTGGTCAAAAGTTTATTTATTTCTATAGAACTATTACATCGTAAAGTGGTGTATACTAGTTATACTTACGACCTTATGATTCTGAAATGCTTCACAGAGATTATATTACGTCACGAGAGTTTTGTTTGTTGTGTTTGAAATAAGGTTAATGGCTTGATATTTTTCGTTAACTATATAGTTTGTTTTGATTATAAGTAATTTAATTATTTAGTAATTTGAGATAATTTTCAATGAGTTTTAATTAAGATAAGCCGCCATCTGTATTTCGTTTTAAAATGCTTGTGAAAACTACATTTTTAACGAACCACTACATACGTTTGAGGACTGCCGATTTTGAGATTTATGGTGTTGTGTTAGATTTTTTTGTGAGCATGGCAATAGGTTCTGCCGCCATACGATGGTTTCTTGAAGTTCTGGCAAGGATTCGAACACACGTCAATTGACGCGATGTCCGCACACGCAAGCAATGACCCTTAATTACTTGATATTGAGTTTGTTTTGAACCTTGCAAATTGTATTTTATTTATTTAGATATTTCATAGTGGTTGGTTGAAGTGCGAGTTGGATTTCTGTTAGAGTCGCATAAAGAATATGATACATAATAATCAAAACTCAAATATGTACAATAAATATTTTTTAAATTTTTAGTTCGGGTGTGTTTTGTTATCGATTTAATGGTCGAAACTTTATTTTTTTAGTTTATGCTAAACAGCCTTGTGTCGACTCGAACAACAAGTTGTTTTTGGCGGGACCTTGATCTGTCATGTTTTGATTTTGTTTCATCATTTTGTTTCGCTTACGTTAGTTATCTGACCCATGTATATTGTTTAGTATTAGTGACACATTTTACGTAATGTAGTTTGGCTAATGAACATAAGTTAAGTGAATTGTGAAAAATGATACTGTATGATATATATTAGTTACCACGAAAACTCCGTGGAAAATTACAACAAGACAGGCACCGTATTATTATATTTTAAATACTGTCCGAGCAAGCTGTGTGGTCTTAACGAAGTTTGGTTTTTATTTAAAACTGGAAAAAAACATGTATGGGCAGTATGGATTTATTCCTTCGCCTGTCTTATTGGACAAATACTATTACTACTAATGTTTTGCTTTTTTTAGTTCTTTAGGTTTGTTTATTTGACCTTGTGTAATATTGACGGTATTTTGCATAATATAGCAAGATTATTATGCGACTGTGTTATGTATCAGACTTCTAAGCTCTCACATAATCTTCCTGGCAACTTACAAGACACTTTAGTCTGGTCGTTAAAGGCGGTAATGAATTTCAACAACGAATAGTTGCCAAGTTAGGTAAAACAAAAGACGAAGAAATAAATATTGAGATTACTTTAATATATGTTTCTATTAGTTGATAAAACTTATGGAGCAAAAGCACTTTTGATATAATCTGTATTTTATTTATTGGAAAAATGTTCCTTACCGCACTGTACGGATGTGGCTGTGTCCAGTTATAGGAGTAAGTTCTCATTGGCTGCGCAGATATAATTTGTACACGTTATACGCGTCAGCTATTTCATAGCGTATTAGAATACATTGGATTATTTTCAATACAATGTTTATTTTCACAACAAGAAAAAATATATTAATTACGATGATACCTACTATTCCTTCAATTCATTAGTTATATCTGCAATTTATTTAATTGCTCTCAGACGCATTTGTTTATTTGTTAATCAACAATATAATACGTTTGTCAATAATAACTAACTAACTAATAAATATAACATAGAACTTAACTCAAGCTTTTGTATTTCGTTATCAAGTACAAATTGTTTCAGTTTATTTTATTAAACGTTTTCTGATTTTTAGTAACATTCAACTGAGAAAGAAAGTAATACAGACGAAGGAACTGATAGAAATGGTCCGCGAGCGCCGGTGCCTCTGGGACCGGAGCTGCCCGGAGTACCGGGACCGGGGGGTCAAGGAGTCCGCCTGGATAGAGATATACAAAGAGATAGAACCTAACTTCGACTTAATGAAAGAGGATCAGAGGAACCAAATAGGTAAAGCATTCTAATTTATTGTTAGCCAATTAGCCAGAGTTTTAAAATCATAGGAAACGGTAATATCAAGATATTTTACAAATGCCTTAATGTCTCAACACACTACTGATAAATACTTGGTCGGAGTTCGAATCCACGATCTCTTTACCCAAGTTTACTACTTATTACTACCGTTCCATTACTTCTGTCCTGTAAATCCGAACTCAAATAAGCATCTTACTAATCCAGGTGGCTACATAACGAGAAAATGGTACAACCTAAGAGATTCCTATGTGAAATCGAGGAAAACCCTTCGGCCACGGAACAGGCCGTACTTGTACGCCGAAGTGATGAAATTCCTCGACTCGACCGGCCTGAACGAGTCTAGAACCACGAAGAAAACCCAGAAGATCTTCGTAGACCTCGACGAAGAGGACAACGATACCGAGGAGCCTGTCAACTGGATTGCGGACGTGTTCAACGACACTGATAACGTGGACACGTCAGAACAGCCTTCGAAGAGATTGAAGCTGGAGTATAACCAGGAACCGAAGGAGAATGCAGATATAAACGAGACGATAGTCCAAGTGCTTGCGAACATATTGCAGAAGGAGGAAGACGAGGATCGGGCGTTCTTTAAGTCGATCACTCCGGCGGTGAAGAGGCTGTCTGATCACTCGAAGTTCGAGTTCAGGATACAGGTGATGAAGCTGTTGAACGGGTTGAAGATGCGCGAGCGCGGGAAGACTGTCGCTTTGAAGAGAGAAAGGCTGTCGAACGCTGAAAGTGAGAGTGAATAGTGTTAGTATTTGTGGGATGATAATGTGAAGACATATCGCGAGATAATTGACGATATATCCAACGTGATTTATCAATCTTTTTAAAACCTAGCGGGGTTGTGAAATCATACGTGAAAACTTGATGGAGATATCGAATATTGCGACTTGATTAGTAACCGAGTTTTCGTATTAAAAGGTTCTAAAATGAAATAACCTAGTATACATACATATGGATCAATTGTGAAACCTTATCGAAGAAAAACAGTAAATTTATTTAATAGCTCAAAATTGTACTTTTTGCATGTAGTATGTATTGGTTTGGCAAAAAATGGTTTAAAATGTTTTCGTTCTGGCATTTCACAGGGAAATCGAAATTAATCAAGGATTTTCGTGAATTTTAGCGTAGGTACAAATAGGCGGGACTTTCTAAAAGAAACATTGCCACTTTTTGGCGTGAAAACCAAATTTGAAGGGGCTGATATATGGGATCAAAATTGGTATGGGATTTTTTTTTTAAATTTGAAGATATAGAAATACATGAGATTCATACTTTTGGTAAGAAATAAAGAATTTGTTTTTGATTATTAAGGTATTGGATAAATAGGGGATAATTTCTTACTTATATAGACCTTGAAGAAAAAGAGGCTTCTCGGGGTACCAGTTTTACGTAGATAAAGTCGTGGGCACTAGCTAGTAAAGAAAAAGAGATCGATTTCAAACAAATATGTTTCGAACTCGCAATTGAAGTAAATTGATACAGGGTATGAATGTAATATGTAAGAAATGTTTTATAAGTAATTATTATGGGCATATTAATTATTTACCCATAAATGATAGATTGACATGGGTATATATATATATATATATATATATGTATTTAAAGTTGTCTATTGATGTTGCATATAAAAATCATATTGAAGTTAAATACTATGTTAAAAGAAAGATTCGATATATCTGTAAGCTATGTATTTCCAATTGTACTTACTTAATGTTAAATAAAGTTTTTTTTGTATAAAAACCTCTTTTAATTTGGTTTTTTTGTACTACTTCATAGGTTTATTGTTAGGGCCATAATTTCAGCTGATGCAAGTGACGTTAAGCCACGTTAAGCGTTACGTTAAGCCACGTTAAGCGTAAAGGACATTTAAAGCCTAAGGGGAAGCTGGCTCTCAAACGCAACTGTTGGAACACATAGGTATTTAGCGGCAAATTTTTAAGTTTCAGGCGGTTGCTTAAAGCCCTACCAAAATGCTGTAGTTTCGGACTGTTTCTTTTTTTATAGTTTAGTTTTAGCTTTATGGCCATAATCTCACTTGATCTTAAGTGAAGATACGGCCCAAGTCGATAGACACGCTAAACCTGTGGCGGAACTGGCTCTCAAGTGCAACTGCCGGAACACACCTACTGCTATTTGGCGACAGATCTTCAGTTTGAGGGTGGTGGCTAACCAGGTGGGCATTAGAAAAAGCCCTACCACCACGCCACGGTTTCACCACGATGTTTTCCTTAACCGAAAACTCGAGCTCATTGTAGGTGGATTCGAACTCCGTCCACACCAGCTCTGACCTATTAAGAACTTGAAGAAGAACTAAATTCAAGAAAATAAAATATATATTTACAAAATTCTTTTATGAGTTGAGAACATCGTGATTTCTTAGACCAACTCGGCTACCCATACTACATTTTGTCACAGAAAGCGACAGCTTCTACACCCATGTGTGAACGTATTCCATGACCAGCTCCCTCAGTCACTCCTTCCTAGTTTGCCTGTTCCTCTTCGGACAAAATCCTGGTTACGTCTTTGAAAGTAGGAACACCGTTTGCGTTTAGTCATGTCTTATTGTAAGCTGAACTTATCATTCATTTTAAGGGCACTCCATGCTTGTTTCCAACGGTTAAAGTAATAATATACTTGTAGTACGTATGCAAATCGAAATTTATTATGCATTAAATATATACGGCTGCGTCCTTCCAATTCTTTACGCAGTTTTGAATAAGAAGATATGAATTATCATCTGTGTGTGTAAAATTTCGATTTCCAACACGATAAAGAGCTTTGTTTGTGATTATTTAATTAATGTTATAATTTATCGAATATCAGTTCCCAAATTGATTAGACTGGTTCGTATTAAACGGGTTTAGAGCTACTTCAAAACATATGAGATACTTCAGTCAATTTTACTGGTTGATATTACTCGTTGATATTTTACTGGTTGGTATTGATTTTGACAATCGAATCGGATGACACAATACAAAGTTTCCTACAAAGTTGATCCCTCTCTTTACACCAGTTCCAATAAGGTTTTCGCGAGAAAAGGAGCCTGTCAATGTCTCTATGTTCTCATCTATCTTTATACCAAAATCATCATAATCGATTCAGCAATTTAGGCGTTAACGCATAACAAACAAACTCTCTTTCGCATTTATAATATTAGTAAGCACTGTACTAGCAACGCGCCCCGGTTTTGCACGGATACAAGAAATATGTTTGATCCGAACACTTTTGATAGCGGTATATGATATTAACAGCACCAATCATGAGATGTTTGAAAGTCAAAAATCAAAATGGGTCCAACTGTTTTCGAGTCCATACTTAACATATCGATTTTTGTACCTTTAATGGTAATTTAGAAAATATATTGTAGATCTAATAACGATAGTTGGGTGATTAGTAGAGTGCCTTATCGACCCAGAGTCTACAGTACAGTGGTGACAATCGAAGATGTTATTAAATGTGTGATAGGATTTTTTTAAATAAGTATATGGTTAATTTATCATATTTTTTATTAGTTTAGCTATTTAAGGGTTTTAGTATAATAAATATAACAAATTACTTATGGTGGTAGGGTTTTTCTATTGTCCGCCTGGCTAGCTACCACCCTCAAGTTGAAAATTTGACGCCAAATACCAATAGGTGTGTTCCGGCAGTTGCACTTGAGAGCCAGTTCCGCCACTGGTTTATCGTATTCACCTCTTTGGGCCACATCGTCGTTTAATATCAGGCGAGATAGTGGCCATAACGCTAAAACCTTAACTATATAAAAATCGGTTATACTTTTTTTCACCTTCGAAAAATCCCCAAATGTTTTATATTAGTTTCCCATGGAATAGGAGGATTGTTCTGGGCACTATCTAGGATTAATAATCACCAAAAGAACCATTGTAAAATTTATATTAGAATATTCATAAACCCGTTGTACCGAAACTTCGATAAAACGAACGTATCAGCGCGTCACTTCGAAAACAAAGTCGGTAATTTCCCTGATTAGCTAGATCTGAAACAGCGCGTGGTCATTATTGAAGTGGACGTGCGAGTTGAAGGCTCGCGCACAACATGTCGAACGCGGAGAAGGGCGACAGGAAGGAGGGAGTGGACCTCGACCAGATCCTGGAGGAGGAGGTCGGTCAGTTCGGCAGGTATCAGCTGATAACGCTCGCCCTCGCCGCCCTCCCTGTCATATTCTCAGCTTTCGCAGCTGGCGAATATATCTTCACGACAGCCAGAATCAATACGAGGTATAACTTACATTATTAATTCATTTGATGTTTATAAGATTAGTTATAATATATTTAAGAAGTAAATCGTTGTGTTTAGAAACAGTGTGTTTCTAAACACAGCTTCTTTATCGCGGTTATTTATTAATTTAGATCTCGACGTTTCGAAAGCTTTTCAGCCTTCGTTTAAGGTAGACACTGTAACATGAACTTTTCTGGACAACCTACACCTCAGTCCGCCCCGTGACCACGAAGGCTGAAAAGCTTTCGAAACTTCGGAATCAAAATTAATAAATAACCGCGATAAAATCCGTTTAAATTAGTTTTATTTCGATGAATAATATTCGCGTAAACATAAGAAATCATTGGTGTGTTATAATGTTACTGTATTTTAACATCTGTAAAACTGATAATTATTCTTAATGCTTATAAAACAAATTTAATAACGGCCTATCAAAAAAATACAGTTATTCTATACGAAGGGTATACGGACGTGGAGTTAACAAACCTCCCTTCAGTTGAAAATCTACTTTCAAATACCTATAGGTGTGCTACGACAGGTGCACTTGAAAGTCAGTCCCAACAGTAGGCATAGCGTTTCCATGATCTTAAGTTTCATCGTCACTTAAAAACAGGAGAGATTGTAGCCATAACGCCAAACCTTTAAAAAAATTTAAGAGTCATTATGACGGATTGTCACCGTGTGTATGGCAGTTGTCATATCAATGTAGGCGCCAAAGTAAATCACTCGGTCCTTAGACCGATAAGCCAAAGTTTATATAGAAGTGTTTTCTAATACAAAAGATACAAATGTGAAATCGTGTTAAGGTCTGATTTTATCTAATATAGTACTCCATTCAACAAGTTCAATTACTAAAAGTCATAGAACTTATATACTGGAAGTAATAGGGCATTGTTGGTTACTTGACCTAAATATTAGGACGGTATTTTAATTTTTTTAAAGTAAAACCATTTAGTTAGGTGAAGATGTGGCACAAGATTGTGTACACGCTAAACCTAGTAGAGAGACTGGCTCTCAATTGCAGCTGCAATACACATATAGGTGTTTGGCGGCAAATACTCAAGCTTACAGCTAACCAGGCAGGTATTGTAAAAAGCTGTACCACCATACTACGGTTCCATCACTATTTTCTTCACCGAAAACTCAGACTCTTTGCAGAGATCTATATTGACGTCCATATACGTATATATATTTAGACCCATGTTAATATAGGCAAAGGGAGACATTGTTATATTCGGTCGAGAATTGAGAATCAAATTTATAAGACGCGTTTAAGCATATTTTGTTACATGACAGAGGAGAAAGATAGAGAATGAAAAGAAGGAGAGTGAGAAATAGCTATATGTTGTATATCTTATACACAATTTAGGGTGTCTTACGTCTTTTAGGAAGAAATTTGCCATTTTTCCTTTAATGATTATGGCATGTAGGCTTCGCCAATATCAAGTGAGGACTTTATTAATAGAATTAAGAGGCAAAAAGGTTATATTTGTGGATCACACAAATCATTGTCTTGTACGGAATCTCAACCTAGAGCACTTCGGTATGGCGGTTGCATCGAGGCAACTGTTTTAACCGCTAAGTCAACCTTGTAGTGGAAATTGCACCTCTATCACATACGTTACGTGCTGCACGTGTATTTTATCACACCTTCACAACTTTAACAATACATGATGATCCCTACATAAATAACATAGTATACGTTACATAGTAAGTGATTCTTTCATTTACTAACTGAAATATTTTTTATCGTAGCTTGCACCGTACCTGATGTTAAAAACAATTTAACAACAAGGACGACCATCGATGGAACGTACATTTAAACCTAACAGACTTACGTATTACAATAATACCTAATTATCCCTTACAGTTTTAAAAAAATCATTTTTACCTTTACAAACGTAAACATTATAATATCTCCCCGAAATAACAGGTTTTTTCGTAGCACTTGAAAACTGAATTCATTAATGCAATCAGTAACTTGCCAGTATTAAGTTAAGCACTTGGAATTTAAAGATGATACCGACAAAGCGTAGATTATGTTAATTATAAACAAATTAGCCGATTAATATTTACGTAGTTTTTATAATGTCCAATAAAAACATAACTTATCATTTAAGTTTATTATTAATCGGCACGTGTTTCGCTCGTGTCGTTAACAGAAAATTAATTATCATTATTATCTTTATCAACATTCGGATAAAGTACAATTCACGATGCGCGAATGTAGAAAGACCTTCAGTAATCGAGTTGTTCTTATTAGACAATAGGTCCTCTGAAATAGGTGTCGTCTAAAAGTTGATATGTCTTCTTAACCCTTACCTACCTAGGTAGGGTCAGCACAACATGTTTCCCTCTTCCACTCTACTCTATCAGCTGTCATCTCAGTATTACTTTCTATAACCATATCATTCCTCACACAGTCCATCCATATCTTCTGTGCTATTCCTCTTGTGCTCCATCCTTTTTTATACTTAACATTGTTTTCTCTTCTTAATATTTCTATTCGTTCAATCTTTCTCTCATAATTTGAACGCGTAAATTTCTCTGTCACCACATGTTCATGGTTCCTTTGATATATTCTGTCTTAGTCTTCCATATTAGTTACTTCTCATATCTATAGCATCATTTGCATCTCTGCTACATGTAATTTTCCTTCACCCATTTCTCTTATTTGCAATAATTGAGATCAATTATGACAATAAGCCAGGTTTTACAACAGTTTTATAAACTTTTCCCTCAAGTTTCACAGGCATTCGTGGATCACAAATTGTACCATAAATAGTACCCATTGTTTGTGGGTTGTACTATATTTAACATCACGTATTGGGCACTTACTATGTCGAGCTAGTAGAAAAGATCTTGAGGTATTCAATTCGATTCCCGTCACGATGGAGTAATATGGTGGTAGGGCTTTTTTAATGGCAGCCTGGCTAACTACCACCCTCAAATTGAAAATCTGCCGTCAAATATGATATATTCTAACAATTGCACTAGGTTTAGCGTATCTACCATCTTCGCCCACATCGTCACTTAACATCAGGTGAGATCGTGGCTATAACGCTAAACAGCGCATAACGTCACAAAAAAGTTTTCAGTGGGTATCCGCAATTTTGGAATATCACAAGAAATATATTGAAATACTTATTATAATTATTAGTAATTATTATAATGGGTTAAGAGGCCGCTTGTTCGATCTCCATTGACAGCTGACTTTAGTCTGAGTGCTTGTCAGATATCTTGATTTTAGATGTATGATGTACATAGTTGATTGATTACCACAATGCATGTCTTGCTTAATTTGAAAAAAAAAAAAAACAGTGTGCCAAGTTGTCCATATGTCTTTATTGTTGTAAAGAACTGATTTATACTTATGTCTTTAATACTTTATATTAAAAATAACTTGAGTAACTTACGTGGAAGCTGTGAAGACTTAATGCTTAGTACCGTGCTTCTTACAATACGCAGTGCAGTTGTCTTATTAAGTGCATATAGAATAACATTAAGATATTTAACGGCAACTTTGCGCTTCTAACGAGACAAACTGTAAAATGTTCTAAAAAATTTCACGGCTCAGTCAAAAATCCAACTGCAAATGCAGTAACGAGAGTCACAGCTCCTAAATTACTATTGTCATAGAGTTATTAATGTATAGTTTGATGTGACCAATCTGTCATTAGAAATATGATAAGTAAGTATGTAAGAAATAAATTTTTATTCATCTACTAAATAGCACATGATAATTAAAAGTTAATAACATAACTACGTGAAAACGAACAAATAATTATGTGTGGATGTACAGGTTTGAGTCTCAACATACTTGCTACACTGAGTCAGTGCAGCGCTGGTATCTAGCTGCACTCTCTGAAGGCGATGTCACAGACATCAGTAGAAATTATGCAATGGATTGGATAATCCAAAAGTGCATGCCTCATTACATAATTTTTTTAGAAAAAAAAAACAAGTCGTATACTTATTCCACTAATTATTTACTATTTTGTTAATTATTGTATATTTTTAAACAAGCATTGCCACAAAAACTCCGTAGACAGTTTTACCTACAGAATCTCTTGTATGTCGAAGCGCTAACCTCTTTATTATGGAATAACGTTCGACAAGGCTGTATGGTTTCGGTACCTTTGCCTTTTGCTTTGTAGGAAAAAATTATAAAACCTTAACTTAAAACTTGTAAATGCAAAATGAGATAAAATCAAAAATGAATGCAAATTAGTTGTCGTAGAGGCAGTTTAAGAGAAAAAAATTGCTTGATCTTGACGTGTCGAGAGTAGATCACTACCTCACCCGCTTCGCGATATGACGCGTGCGTATATAGAAACGTTACAGGAAACGGTGCGTGCGCGTCGGAAGTGAAACGTTGATACATCTCTCTCGCTCCCTCAGTCGCCTTAAGCCGACTTTACCCGAACGAGCGTCACACAAAAAGGTTGCAGATCAGAATTTTAAAGTCCTCCCAAATGAAGATACGCCAAAATCTTGTAAATTTATCACATGAAGTTTAATTAAGTGCAGTAGATGTAACTTGACCGTGTCTCTAACCGGACGTACCGATAACGTACTTTGCGAGATTATAATATTTTATTGATACTTCTTACATATTTATTATTCTGATGACATTGAATAATGTATTACTGATATAAATTCATAAAAATTATCTATAATAATCTAGATTTGATTATATTTTGTCCGTTATTATTATAATTGGAGTACACCGGTTAGACTAGTGCCTGAAGGCTGAATGTTGATAAAAGTTAAAACCACGTGTTCAGAATAATTAATGTGGTTGTTTTATAAGGATTTTACAGTTATTTTCAATGTTTTGCTAATTAAATATGATTAATGGTAACGAGAGCGAATACATGGTTAAAATATAAGTAATTTGATGTACTTAGATTATAGAATTATTCTGAAAGACACATATTAGCGTCGCCATAGTAAAAACAGTTCTATTTTACCGTGTGCATAGTTACGTGCACGAGCGATACTATCTTGATACCAATAATTCCCCTTATATTTTATTATTTTTGCTCTGGTCTTATAAGGTATATAATTATATACTGTTAAATAACTTTCAGAAGTCAATATTTTTTTATACTTTATAGCTTTAGCGTCACGACTAAAATCTCACCTGATCTTAAGTGACGATACAGCCCAAGGTGGTGGACATGGTAAGGGAGGGACTGGCTCTCAAGTGTGACTGCCGGAACACACATATAGATATAGGCGGGCATTAGTAAAAGTCATATTAACATACTCTCTTATCATTCACTCTGTATAAATTGTTTCCAGGTGCTATATACCACAGTGCGATGGCGCTAGCCCCGAGTTCGCTCCATCCTGGGTCCTCAATGCTATACCTGGAACAAGCGAATCTTCATTCGAAGCTTGCGAGAAGTACTCGAACAGCACCAACCAGATAGATGTCACACCCGGCACCTGTCCAGCCACTCTCTTCGACTCCTCGAGGACGGTCGACTGCATTGATTACGTATATGAGAATACGCTGAGCGTGGTTTACGATGTAAGTAAATATACTTGTATTGACGCTACCTTTTTGAGTAATGCGTGCCTTTTTTATCGTATAAGAAATACATTTACGTGTTTCCTCTCATCCCGGAGGGGCTGAGAGGCGTATGTGGGACTTACCCGCTAAAACCCCACGGCCGTCCGTCGCCATTTAGAAGCGATGATAGATAGTCTGTACGACTTTCCGTCAAGGGACGTGAGTTCAAACCAAACCACCTACAATGAGCTTGAGCTTTCGGTGAAGGAAAATATCGTGAGGAAACCACAGCATGGTGGTAGGGTTTTTGGAATGCCCGCCTGGCTAGCTACCACCCTCAAGTTGAATCTGCCGCTAAATACCAATAGGTGTGTTCCGGTAGTTGCACTTGAGAGCAAGTTCCTCCACAGGTTTAGCGTGTCTACCAACTTGGGCCGTATCGTCAGTTGGATGGATCAGATAGATGTTCCAGCTACCAACGATGAACGTTTCGCCTCGAGTGCTATGTTTTTACTAACCGTGCTCGCACCGTATTTATACAACTCCGCGTTATGAACTACCCTCGATTAACTATGCTTCTAACAATATGATCTGTTCTCAAACTCTCAGTGCGGGTCGGAATTTTGGGGCCATAAAATATATACCATCAACTAAAGTACTGTGTTATTGACGAGCTGCATAAAAATAGTATATTTTAGCCATGTCCTTGATATATAAATTAAGTAATAATATTATTATCAGTACGGCTTTAATAAATGATCATAGATATGTGATATGTGTGATATTGTAAATTCCCAAACGTTAACACAACAACAAAAAAAGTAGTGGCTTTTATATGCAACAATGTTTAGAACTAGTTTTTGATATCGTATGATGAAAATGCTATTTCTATAATGAATTTGAGAATGAATTTATAAATACGATGCGGCTGGTTTGATGGACGATTTCTTATTTTAGAAATTCTTGTAGGTTGTATTTACTTGTTAAATTTAATTGTCATGAAATGCCATTGAGGTGTTTTGCTCTAAAGTCTCTGGTTTACATTTTTTTTTTGTAGTTAAGGTTTAGCGCTATGGCCATAATCTCACCTGATCTTAAGTGACGATACGGCCCAAGTTGGTAAACACGGTAAACCCGTGGAGGCACTGGCTCTCAAGTGCAGCTGCCAGAACACACCTATTGGTATTTGGCGGCAGATTTTCAACTTGAGGGTAGTGCTAGCCAGGCGAGTATTAGAAAAAGCTTTACCACCATGCTATGATTTTCTCACGATGTTTTCCTTTACCGAAAACTCAAGCTCATTGTTGGTGGTTGGATTCGAACTCACGTCCCTTGACGCGAAGTCGTACACGCTACCACTGAGCTATCATCGCTTCAAAACACTTTGCAGGATAACAAATTGTAAAAGGTTCCTAAACATTGTAACCTTCAGAATATCTTAATTGCATAAAGTTCTAGGCTCCCGATTTAAAACAACCCTATGTTTTTTTTTATTCTCTCTGGTTCGTGTTATTTAGTACTGGTTTCTTATGACAATATTAATGTATTGTTATTAATATAGTAGTAATTTATTTGAAGCGATGATAGCTCAGTGGTAGCATGTAGGAAAGCCGCGTCAAGGGACGTGAGTTCGAATCCCACCACCTTCAATGAGCTTGAGCTTTCGGTGAAGGAAAACATCGTAAGGAAACCATAGCATGATGGTAGAGCTTTTTCTAATACCTGCCTGGCTAGCTACCACCCTCAAATTGAAAATCTGTAGCCAAATACCATTGGGTGTCTTCCGGCAGTGGCACTTGACAGCCTCTTCTATAAACGCACCTGAGATTCCTCTGGTGTTGTGGGTGTCCCTGGGCGGCGGTGTTCACTTACCATCAGATAACACCCTTGGTCGTCTGAACATTAATAAAAAAAAAAGGAGAAATAAATGCAATTTATTTTTGAACCACTGTTTCCGCGACTTTGTTGCGGTGCAACTAGAAAAGATTTTTGTATATTTTATATTTTTATATTATTATTATTATAGAGGACAGTTATATTTTCGTTATGAAAAGTATTCTGTCCTTCTCTGTACCTCTTAACATAATGTTTTATTTTTATTTTTTATACTTAAGATTTTTAGCGTTATGGCCATAATCTCACCTGATCTTAAGTGAAGATACGGCCCAAGTTGGTAGACACGCTAAACCTGTGGAGGGGCTGGCTTTCAAGTACTACTGCCGGAACACACCTATTGGTATTTGACGGCAGGTTTACAACTTGACGGTGGTAGCTAGCCAGGCGGGCATTAGAAAAAGCCCTACCACCATGCTGTGGTCTCCTCACGATATTTTCCTTCACTGAAAGCTCAAGCTCATTGTAGGGGCTCGGATTTGAACTCACGTCCCTTGACGCGAAGTCGTACACACTACCACCGAGCTATCATTGCTTCGAAAATTTGCAACGATTTGAGCAGTTGAAGCAAAAACTAATAAACAAAGTTACGTTTGCAATGTAAGGTTATAATTTTTTTTCCATAAAACTTACAAACCCTCGTTTTTCTCAGTTCAACTTGGGATGTGATGAATGGCGTCGATCACAAATCGGATCAATACGTACGATCGGTACTCTGTTGGTATTACCCATCACCGGATACATCTCTGACCGGTGGGGCCGCAGGGTGGCTCTCACGATCAACGCATTCAACACCGGCTGGATTGGTCTCGTCCGCTCCTTCGTCAACTCCTACGAGTGGTTCCTTACTCTCGAAGTGCTCGAGTCCACCGTCGGTGCTGGGGCTTACTCGTCATGTTACATTTTGGGTATGACATTTCACCAATTTTTTGTGGATATTTTCGCACTAATGTATACCACTAAGTGCTTCTTTTCGAAGCTGGTCACGAATACAATGGTTGTATCTATATTTAGAGGATTAAATTTAAGACTGAGTAGATTTTCCCTCTAGGTATTTTAAAGTTTTTAATCCAAGTGATGTTAGATCCCTAGAGGGTCAGACGCTAAATCCTGTGGAGTGATTGTCAAGAGTAATTTTTCCCAAATTTTTATGTGATAACATATGGAAAGATGAGTTGTGCTTCAACGTATAATAATCAAGCATCAGCGAAAGGTTACAAATTTCATATTTCGATTTATTGGATTTTCAATACAACTTAATTAGACAGTGATAGTAACATATAAGAGCTTGGAACATAAGAGATACCAATAGTGAAATTCTGACCTAACACCATTCTTTCAAACCTATCGAAGGAACCCAATAATTTAAGATTATTTAGGTGTGACCTTTTCTATGATGAAGGTTATTTCAGGTGAAGGTAAATCTACTAAAATAGTCCATTAATATAATTTCAGTGACGGAGTTGGTGGGCCCCAAATATCGAGTTGTCGCCGGAGCAACCATATCGACACTGTTCGCGTTGGGTCAGGTCATTCTCGGTTTCATAGCTTGGGGGGTCCCATCTTGGCGTCCGTTAACGCAAGTCCTCTACGCGCCTCAGCTGCTCGTCGTCTGCTACTTCTGGATTCTGTCCGAGTCCGTCCGCTGGTTGATGAGCAAAGGCCGCTACGAGGAATCCGAAGCGATCCTCCAAAAAGTCGCAAAGGCCAACAGGAAGGAACTGTCCGAGAAGTCATTACAAGCGTTGAGAGCCACGGCCGAAGCCGAGAAACTGGTTGAGAAGCCGAAGGAGCCTTGGCTGCCGGTCTTGGTGTTACGATCGCGCGTGATCTTGTCCCGTTGCGTCGTGTCACCGGTTTGGTGGGTGACGAACACGTTCGTCTACTACGGGATGTCGATAAACTCTGTGAACATGTCGGGGAATCGATACCTGAACTATGTGGCTGTGGCCGCGATAGAAATCCCCGGGTACTGGACAGCGATATTACTATTGGACAGAATCGGTCGGAAGCCGGTTCTGATTTGCGCGTACTGGTTGTGCGCGGCCTGCCAATTTGGATTCGCCTTTATGCCTGAAGGTAATCATTGTGTTATTCATTTTCCGAAATGCATATCCTTGTTGTCAGATGTTTATTTGCAATGTGGAAAAATTATGGCAGTTTTCATTTAACAATTTTCTGGCTCACAGTATATTTGCTTAGAGTCACATATTAGTCGTTTTAAGTGTGCGAGAGTCACAGTTAAGTGACGATGTGATCGCTGTGACGCTACATTTAACAAAGAGATTGGCGCTCGAGAGCAGCTGTCTGAACATACCTATAGGTATTTGAGAACAGATTTTCAACTCGAGGGTGGTAACTAACCATGCGCTACCACCATAGTTTCTTACACCGAGACTTTCGATCGAGATCTATATTGGTTGACAACCACGGAAAGATTGTTCTATAATAAATAATTAGAAGTGAATCTCATTTAATATAGACCATTCGTAAGTAGAATCTTAAATTCCAGGCAACCAGGCTATCTCCCTGACGCTGTACCTCTTAGGGAAGTACTTCATAGCGATAGTGATGACATCAGTTTACGTGTACACAGCTGAGCTGTACCCGACCAAATACAGGCATAACCTCTTCGCGTTCTCGTCCATGGTCGGAAGGCTCGGCTCCATCACTGCACCTCTCACTCCGGCTTTGGTAAGATACACTTTCTTTATTTCTAATACATTTTATGCAATTGCACTCATGTGTAGAACGTTTTGTTAAGATTAACTTACAACTTTAACAGTGTACGTGTCTTTAAATATTATATCACACATACCAATGTCTAGTCTACTTAAGCCTATAGTACCTATAAAGTGTGCTTGAACTTTTTTAGTACCAATTCTAATGATAACTTTTGTTGGAAAACTTCTATTGGCGTAATTTGGAAATAATATGGACTCGCATGCCGTTACGGGAAACGGCTTTCCACCACCACTTGTGATTCCTTTTCCTCTCTGTATTTCCGACTACAGATATATATTCTAATATTAATTTGATGACCTCCTTTTTTTAATCTGTGTGAAATATGTATAATATTCATGTATCCCCATTTCGTGTTTTACGTGGCTAGCTGCGAGAGCGTTATGTGTAACTCTTTCGGTGTGAACCAGATGTTTCGTAGATACCACATAACCAGATACTGGGTATTCCGAATAAACATTTCTACGACTAGTGCACACGACTTTGAAATAAATGTATAAGTGCTAACTTAGACCGCAACTTATAAATAAACTTATTACTAACTCATGTCCAAACTTTGATTATAAGTTATGACAAGTTACGTATAGCTTATTATACTGTGACTTATAATTAAAAGTCATTGTTGTATCTCTCGAGAATTGTACTTTTTTCTGGATTAAAATTACCCTTTGACCTTTTCTCTACAGATGACAACATGTATGAAATGTTTCATGATAATCAGTCGAATAATTAATATTTCATACGAAAGTGTAACATCGAATGCAAACTTCCTACTATTAAACACACAATACGTTATTTTTACGTTACGTCGTTTTTTTATACTTTATAGATTTTAGCGTCCTGTCTACAGCCCCACCTGATGCTAAGTAACGATGTGACCCAAGGTGGTGGACATGTTGAGCCTAGTGGAAAGAATGACTCTCAAGTGCAACTTAAAAGACTTAAAAAAAGCTGCAGATCGAGTTACTTGCCGGTTCTTCTCGATGACTGCATTACTTTCCGAACCGGTAGCAGTTTTGACGTTCATAAGCGCCTTCTTAGGGCCTAAATTGAATAAAGATTTTCGATTTGATTTGATTTGAACTTCCTGAACACATCTATAGATATTTGGCGGCAGATATTCAACTTGAAGGTGGTATCTAGCTAGACTGGCTTTAGAAGAAGTAATACCGCCATGCTATGTTTTCTTTACGACATTTTCCCTTACTGAAAGCTCAAGCTTCTTGCAGTTGAATTCGAACTCACACCCATTGACGCGTCGTCCGTATACACAACCAACTAAGCCATCATCGATTCTATTAGTTAGGATCATTACAAATACGGAGCGACATAATTTTTAATTAACTTAATTTCATTCCAGGCACTGACTGTATGGGAGAGCTTACCCTCGGTACTGTTCGGTAGCTTTGCTCTACTCTCAGGTCTGTTGGTGTTCACGACCCCAGAGACCCTCGGCACCAAGCTGCCGGATACCTTCGAGGACGCCGAACAGCTCGGCAAGTCGAAGCCCAACAAATGATCTCAATAGAAACCATAATAAACGAATGATTTATACGATGCGTAATTATTTCTTAGATTTGAACTATAATTACTACTAGTAATACTAAGATAACCTAAAATTAATACCTACGTTACAACGATATATAAAAATGATCAACAGTTTCAATGGCAATAATTATTTTAAAAAAAATTATTGAAGCGATGACAGTGTATTGAACTGTGCAGGAGTATTTTTTTTTTTTTTTTTTTTTTTTATACTTAAGCTTTAGCGTTATGGCCATAATCTCACATGATCTTAAGTGACGATATGGCCCAAGTTGGTAGACACGCTAAACCTGTGGAGAAACTGGCTCTCAAGTGCTGCTGCCGGAACACACCTATTGGTATTTGGCGGCAGGTTTACAAGTTGAGGGTGGTAGCTAGCCAGGCGGGCATTAGAAAAAGCCCTACCACCATGCTATGGTTTCCTCACGATGTTTTCCTTCACCGAAAGCTCAAGCTCATTGTAGGTGCTTGGGTTCGAACCCACGTCCCTTGACGCGAAGTCGTGCACACTACCACTGAGCTATCATCGCTTCAAAAAATTTTTAGAGTATTACAATTACCCCGAAATTTCTAATATTTTATTTTATTACAATTATACTCTTACTTACATACACTTGTGCAAATATTCAAATTAATCAGACTTCAAGTAAATCAAACGATTATAAGTCGATGAAGTTAAGTTTTTTTTATAACCAAGGTTTAGCCTTATGGCCACAATCTCATCTGATGTTAATTGACGATGTGGCCCAATATAGTGGGCACGATATGCCTGATGGAGGGGCTGGCTTTCAAGTATATGGCAGCGGATTTTCAACTTGAGGGCGGTAGCTAGGAAGGCGTGCCTTAGAAAAACTCCTTCTACCATGAATCGTGCACAACGTCGAATGATTTCGTTACATTGATTAATAGATATAAGTAAATAAAATGAAAACATTTTAAAATAGGTTTGTAGTTTAGAATCAGAATCTAGACATATCTTGGAAGTATTTGGTTTGGCTGTATGTAACAATCGAAATATATGATTAAATGAAATGAATAATTATACTAAGTTTTATTATGACAAATTACATCAGCGAAGAACTACACTTCTAGGAAACACCATTCGGTTTTTCTATCCCTCTATTATAATGTTGCAACTCAAGAAATACTAAACCATTTACATTTTTGGACTAAAGTTTAGAAACACTTAACAACTTACTTGATCGAGAGTACATAGCCGAGCATTCGATCTCAGTGTCATTCAATGAAATTAAATATACAGAAAGCCTATTTTCTTTTTTACTTCCTTAAGGTCTTCGTGGTGTAGGAAGGGCGCCTACGAGTTGGTCCGACACAATAAAGAATGCGGCGGGCGGCAGGCAACAGCGTGCATCCAGCAGTCGATAATTATACTGAATTTAAAGTGTATAAGTAACTAGATGTGATATTAGAAAACACATTCTACACTTTAGATAATTTTAATATCACATACGTGGTACCTTTTTCGGGCTTTCTTAAAAAATGCCAGTTTTAGGAAATATATGAATTCTGCATAATAAACTGTGCTGTTAAACATTCGAGTGTTATGATTGAGAAACATTACTGTTCTTCTCCGTGCATACACAAAATAATAGCTGGTAAGGGACGTGAGTTTGAATCCAACCACCTACAATGAGCTTGAGCTTACGGTGAAGGAAAACATCGTGAGGAAACCATAGCATGGTGTTAGGGATTTTTCTAACCTAGCTAACCTGGCTAGTTACCACCCTCAAGTTGTAAATCTGCCGACAAATACCGGTGCGTTCTGGCTGTTGCACTTGAGATCCCGTTTCTCACTCGTATCGTCACTTAAGATCAGGTCAGATTATGGCCATAACGTTAAACTTTAACTATAAATAAAAAAAAAAAAAAAATATATATATATATAAATTCAAACTGATAAAAAAATCGTACTGTATAAATTGTACTATATCGTACACAAATTCTAGTTTAACCATTCTTCATCATAATATATCAATCAGTATACATTTCTACGAAATCCAAATGGCAATGATAAAAAGTTTAAAAAAGTACCTTCTTGAAAACATAACCCTTCCGATAGAAAAATAATTTTCCAAATAGGTTAATACAAACGACAAAATTGTGAGGTTAATAAAAATAAACGAGAAAAACAGAACCAAATAGAGAATCTTCTTGAAGTAAAGTCGTACTTGTAGCCATCTACGTTATAAAATAACTGTGAAAGCCAAATTTTGAGTCTATACACTTTAGTTTTGTAGATACCAGGAATAAGCCAAATATATGTATATATATAATTTTTTCAAGTTAAAATCTGCTCGAGCATAGAAATTTGCATCGAAACGTACGTGTCACATGAAAGTTGTGCGTATAATTTTTATCACCGATAATAATAATAATAATAATTATAGGTTTATAACTGGTACAATAAATAATAGATTATTTGCGTCTTTGGCCCGAAATACTACTGATTGCATTGAAAGTACCTGACTAATCTAATCAATCATCAATAAATTTCTTTTGCCCAAAGTATTAGTAAGGTAAGAATGACTTTCTTTTATTCAAATTTATCATCTAATCTATATAGAGTGTTGTAAAACTATTCATAAATGTATTTACACAGTTATTCGACATATCCAGACGTAGTTACCGCGTCTTGACGAACTCTTATCGTTTCGAAGTTATGAATACCTACATCTATGTGCTTGTCCAGTATATATACATCTATGAAAAATCTATGAAGGAATACGTTGCACTTTTAGTTTCATCAGCCGAGTTCGAGACTGGGTTGACGTAGAATTTAAATTTTTGTATATATCGCTTTGAAATACGAAATTTAAATACCCTTGTAACTCCTTAATCTGGCTGTCATTGCTTCAAGAATTTTTCAATCTACATACGTAATCAAACAATCAAAAATACACTTTAATTATGTTATATTAGTACATATTTTTACAATGATAACAAGGAGAGAGTAAGAGTTATAAGTCTGTAAAGAACTAATAATTATTTGCCTTGAATTTCCACAAAAAGCTTCATCGTTAAGCATTATAGAGCATTATGGTAGAGCTTTTTGTAATGCTCTCCTGGCTAGCTACTCCCATCAAAATGCAAATCTGCCATCAAATACCTATGAATGTGTTCCGGCAGTTGTATTCGAGATTAAGTCTCACCACTATACTTAGCGTGGCCACCATCTTGTCCCTTAACACCAGGTGAGATAGTGAACATAACGCTAAACCTATGAATAATAATAAATACCATAGAGAAAACAGAGGGTAACAAAGGCAGAACTTTATAATCTACCCGCTGACAACTTTACTACAAGACGATACAAGAATGCATTATATGTACATGGTTGCAATAAGAAAAGAAGTAACTTTGTATTGATTTTTAAAGACATTTACTGATAGTGTTATATTTTCGTATAGCATCAGAAATAATATGTCATTTCGACAATGGGTGGGACAAATAAAACACAACACATTTAAGTTATTACGTGTTAGCCCAAATTTCCAAAATCCAAGTCAAATGTTGGCCGAGCAAATTCAATCTTAGAGTTAAATGCATTCACATTATGATTCCTCGGGTTACTCTATAAACATCTGATGAATGATCTTGAATATAACGAATGGTGGCTGCCGTGATAACCGCATTCCCTTATCATAGATACTGATAATTATTTATAAAAAGTCGACGAGCTGTAGCCTGTACAGTTCGCCACACACCATGGAGCCGACGAAAAACCCTACGACACACGTCGACGTACTGCCCGAGCCGCCGAAGAACCGAGTGGACCTTGACACGATCCTCGTGGAAGAGATCGGCCAATTTGGCTGGTTCCAGCTGAAGACTCTGATCTTGGCGGTTATATTAGTGATTTTCGCCGCTTGGGGAGCCAGCGAATATGTCTTCACTACAGCCAGGATAAGTACTAGGTAACTGTTATTTACAAATCGACCCTTTTTTGTTGTTATCACATGTAATTTCATATAAACCAAGCTGTGAGGTTGTAACTTATGCGGGTAAATTGCGGATTCTTGGCTATGTCGATTTTCATTTCATATGCATTAATTTATTATTTTTATTTTGTTTCAAATTATCAATAGATTCTCTGTCCACTTGATAATGGTAGTCGATAATTGATGATATTTTTAAGACATATTTTAATAAATTCCTAGATTTTTTTTAAATATTTTGAATAGTAATATGTGTTTTCTTTTAATGTTGAGTTGATATAAAAATACGTTTTGATAGGTGTAAATATTTAACTGCGTGCTTTATTTATATTTTGCCTTTACGCATAAAAACTACAATGTAGTTTTTTATATCGCTTTGTCAGTAAAATTGGTTGTAACAAAACTGTCCAAAAGCTGTTAGGGTATAGATTTGTGGAATCTGCACAACAATCGAGTGTATAAGTATTATTATCACAATAACTATGCCTGCTTGATTTCTGACGAATAAAGAATAAATGTAGACTGGTCATGAATATTTTTAAATGTCTTTCTGTTTGTATCTGTAAACGCATTTTACTGTTGTATTACATTCTAAAGGGCATAAATGAAGGAAGTGATGATAGCTCAGTGGTAGTGTGTATGACTTCGCGTCAAGGGACGTGAGTTCGAATCCGAGCACCTACAATGACCTTGAGCTTTCGGTGAAGGAAAACATCGTGAGGAAACCATACCATGGTGGTAGGGCTTTTTCTAATGCCCGCCTGGGTAACCACCACCCTCAAGTTGTAAACCTGCCGCTAAATACCAATAGGTGTGTTCCGGCAGCTGCACTTGAGAGCCAGTTCTTCCACAGGTTTAGCGTGTCTACCAACTTGGGTCAAATCTTTACTTAAGATCAGGTGAGATTATGGCCATAACGCTAAACCTTAAGCTGGAAAAAAATATATATATATTGGTCGACTATTTTTAGTTATATTTAAAGTTTATCATAACTACTTTACAGCCCTAGTTATTAAGATAACAGTCGGATTGTAATCTTTCTATACAAATCAATACAATAAATGCGAAGGTAACACCACTCAATTCTCAAGTATTTGGATTTGTTTTTGAATTAATGTTGTGTGAAATTATATTTGACTGTATATATATAGCAATAGGATAGATTTAAAATATGTTCAGGCAATACGTGATAATCATGCTTCCGATTTTCTTAGTAAATACTACCATCGTATCAATGTATCAGGTGCCTGATACCGGAATGCGAAGTAGCAGATAACACAGAGTACGCACCAGAATGGATCCTCAACGCGATTCCCGGAACCAGTTCGAGCTCGTTTGACAACTGTCAACGTTATGCAAATACCTCGCAGACGGTCACCGTCGTCAGCGGTACCTGCCCAGCCCAGCTTTTCAACACCAACACACTGGTCGAGTGCGATGAATATGTTTACGAAAATACAAACACAGTTGTTTATGATGTGAGTAGACACGATGCGATTTTTTTATACAGTTAAGGCTTAGCGGTATGGCCATAATCTCACCTGATCTTAAGTGATAATATGGCCCAAGTTGGTAGACACGCTAAACTTGTGGAGGAACTGGCTCTCAAGTGCAACTGCCGGAACACACCTGTTGGTATTTGGCGGCAGATTTTCAACTTGAGGGTGGTTGCTAGCCAGGCGGGCATTAGAAAAAGCCCTACCACCATGCTTTGGTTTCCTCACAATGTTTTCCTTCACCGAAAGCTCAAGCTCATTGTAGCTGGTTGGATTCGAACTCACACGTCCCTTGACGCAAAGTCGTACACACTACCACTGAGCTAAAATATAATAACGAAATTGATTTAAATTTAAATTCTTCCATGCTAATTGTAGATGAAGCTAAATTCTTTGTAGTTCCGTCTGACACAACACACTTTCACAATACTTTACATTAAGAAATATCTGTTGAAACCGAAGACACATTACGTGAAAAAGGTAATTTTTTAAGCCAGCCTGATTCTCAGATTTTTTTTTTATGAATGTCTTACGCTACCCAGTAAAATGCACCACAGGATACTTTAAACTCCCTTGTTACCAGAAACCGGAGAGAGCACCCAGACTTCTTGCCGACGTATAATCACCCCCAAGTTGAAAATCTGTCGCTAAATATCATATCTACGAAATGTGCCTTTGCTGAACATTCAGAAGAAGGCTCCAAACATTTTCTTAGATTCGACAAGCCACAAATCCTTGCCAAAGAACAGCGATTCCTACCTAGGATGATTCGTGAGGCTATTGAAATTAAAAAACATCTAAATTTCAATAGAGAAGATGGTTGGAAGCTAGCACAAGCCTGGGATCCGATTATACATTTAATTAAATCGGAGCCCAAAAGACCAATTGCCAGACCACAAGACACTGTGAGCTCTTTCTGCGTAGATCGGAACTCTATGAATAACAAAAATTAAATTGAAGGTAGACACTGTAACATGAACTTTTCTGGACAAACTACACCTCAGTCTGCCCTGTGACTACGAAGGCTGAAAAGCTTTCGAAACGTCGGGATCAAAATTAATAAATAACCGCGATAAAATCCGATTAAATTAGTTTTATTTCGATCATATACCTTCGTGTGTTACCGCAGCTGTATGTGCGAACCAGTCCCTAAATAAGCTTGGTATCTATTATTTAGGGTAACATCGTTAATTATTATCAGGTGCGGTCGTGGAGAAACGCCAAACCTAGCAAATATAAAAATAAAAAACATTTCAAAACGGTCACGAGGGAAAGAATGTGAATAAGCAAGGACAGAAGAGAAATCTTAAAACTATAAACAGACAGTTCTTAGTTTTGTATAACGGAATTGATTAAAACTAGCAAAGCAAAACTTTTTACAACGCAATAAGTTATACCAATAGGAACAGATATAATATTATCGTTAACACGTCACGTGACGAATTTAACCCATTCCTCCCCACTGTCATATTTTAGGACACTATTTCCATAGTGTCTTTTTACGTATTAGGAATTTTACTTTTACCAATAAAACATATTTACAGCGAAAAAAATTATTTAATTAGAATAATAGTGTAAAAATATGAATTTCATCAGAAGTAATAAAAATAAAAGCCCTAATATGTAAAAAGAAATTTTGAAAATGGTGTCCTAAAAATATGACAGCGGGGAGGAATGGGTAAGGAGTAAATCCTAACCTTCCTATAGAAGTTTTCACGACAAAATACTTTTAAGATATGCTATTTATAGGTCGAAATATAAAGAAACCCTGGCATTTACAGTATGGCTTGGCTTGTGACGAGTGGCGCAGATCATTGATCGGCTCCATACGCACAGCGGGTACTCTCACCGCTCTTCCCATCACCGGATACATATCTGACCGGTGGGGAAGAAAGACTGCGCTTATCCTCAACGCGCTAAACACCGCCTGGCTCGGAGTCACCCGGTTCTGGGCCGGCACGTACATTGGTTTCATGATTTCTGAAGTCGTCGAAGCCACTTTTGGATCTGCCGGATTCTCATGCGCGTATATCCTGTGTAAGTATATATTATATTTTATTTTATTTTACAAGGCATTGATACAGATATGAGATTAAATACAAAAGCAACTTAATTCTAGATTATCATTTTAAATCCCACACCATATTACATTAGTGCACAACTTACACAGTTAGGAACTTTTATTATGAGTGAAGATGAACAGAATACAGATTACATATTACTTACATTGATTTATCATGATTATTTGCACGTATTGATTTAGTTTAAGCTTGTATTGGACTAGTTAGCTAATTTAAAACATAGATTCGGAAACAGAAAAGATTGGACGACGAAAAAGATTCTGTAATATTCTTCATAAAATTATTTTATTTCCAATCTATTTCTATATCACTAAGCACTATTTAACCGATTCACGTAAAATATACAATTGGTAATCTCTACGCTTAAGTGAAATTACGAAGGCTTTGTACTTTCATTAATATGGGCGGTAATAGAAACAAGGAATAGATTTGCAGCAGCGGTAGTAATGTGTATATAGAGCCTCAAGTGCCCTGTTGGTTTTGTTAACACAGCGAGATTCAATTTTTTTATTTTTTTATTTGAATATACACAATCTACGGATTCTGAGTCTGCAACTTTTTTTAGGAAGGCGATTTAGTTTGCATTAAAATTGTTTTACAACAGTAGCTAGGCATAACACTAAAAACTACAAAAGTAAAAAGTAAGTTTTTTTTTATTGCACTTATGCACTTTTTCCCTTATTTCTATAATTGCCTTGTGGGTGGGGTTTGGGCAATTATAGCTTGTGTGACCCTTTGGGCACCGTGTTGATTATATAACATTGATATTGCGCTAATGCCATGCGATACATAGCCTGGTGGTACTAAACATCATGTTATTAACTCTATACTTCCAGCAATTTCGTGCCATGATCACTCGATATACGAATAGACAAGCAGATTGAGAGCTAAATGATCCTGTCAAGGTGTGGTTTATGCTTTGTATCGTAACAAAAGATCCATCTATATATTTAAGATATAGGATGCTATGGAGCTGTATATTTAAGTGACGATAGATTCCGGAAAGGAAATATATTTGAATTGTTTTTTATGACATAGGGGGCAAACAAACAAGCATGTCACCTGATGGCAAGTGATCACCGCCGTTTATAAACACCCAAAACACCAGGGGAAGCGCTGGTGCGTTGCCGGCCTTTATAGGAGGGGCTGGCTCTCAAGTGCAACTGCCGGTACACACCTAATGGTATTTGGCGGCAGATTTTCAACTTGAGGGTGGTAGCTAGCCAGGTGGGTTTAGAAAAAGCTTAATCACCATGCTATGATTTCCTCACGATGTTTTCCTTCACCGAAAGCTCAAGCTCATTGTAGGTGGTTGGATTCGAACTCAAGTTCAATGACGCGGCGTTCGTACACACTACCACTGAGCTATCACCGCTTCAGAGAAATAGATTAGTCATGCAATTTCGCAGAATAAGTCAAGATAAGCACGTCCAAGTTGTAAAGTTTCAGTCTTTATATTGAAATACCTATTTATGAATAAAGATATAACTTCAAATAATATTTTTTTAAACAAAGTATGTATTTTATCAATAGGGATTAGAAGCTAATGAATTGACCGTGGAAGTACAGACTTCCTATTTTGTTATATTAATCTGTAAACAGATTAACTTTGATTAGCATTCGTCGAGGGATTTAAAGTATTATATATTTGTATTAAACTGTACCTACGTACTTACCTTGTGTCGCGTGCCCTTTGCCAAGGCCTTGTGTTACTTATGATTACTTCTTACTGTTAAAAATAAATCCGATAAAAGCAATTTATTTATTTTTAGATTATTATAAAAGTTATTTACATTCTAAATTAATAATGCCGTTTGTAAAATTGTAATTTATATGTCACTAATTACTCAAGTTTATATGAAACTGTATGGCTCGGGTACACAATGGTATAATAGTTATTATTAATTGCCCGATGCCAATAAAACTGTAATTCCGATCTTTATAAAACTTCACAGCGTCAGTCGCTGGTTCAGTTACCAGAGATTTTCGTCTAAACTGGTCCAGTCGTTTGGGATCACATAGGGAGGATACAAGGACTTTATATATGGGAATTAAATAGTCACTTTTATTTCAAATACTTCTTTTAATATACACCGCGGATCGCGATGGAATCAAAGAAAACTAACGCCGTATATCTGAAAAGTAAATCATGTAAAAATAATAGGAAAATTGCCAAACGGAAATTAACTATACTTTGTTGAGTTTCATAATATAATTTCTTTCAGTTATCCATTGCATTATCAACTGATATTTACTAATATTAGTTTTAATTGAATCTCATTATCTAAATAGTAAAATTGTAACTGAGTCGAATATGTAACTTAGTTTATAGTGAGTACGGATGCCACGTTAGTGGACGTGAATTCGAATAAACATGCAATGAGCTTGAGCTTTGGGTAAAGGAATGCATCGGGATGAAGCCATAACATAATGGTTGAAAATTCAAGTTGAAAATCTGCAGTCAAATACTAATAGGTGTTTCCGGCAGTTGCTCTTGGGAGCCAGTTCCTTTATAGGTTAAGCGTGTCTACCAACTTAAGTCGTATCGTCTCTTAAGATCAGATGAGAGAGTGGACGAAACGCTAAATCTTAAGTATATAAAAAAAATAATGCAAATTATAATTCAAGTTGACTGGAACAACACTAATGGGTACATCTACTTGGAAATAACGTTTGAATTGCGTTGAAACAAAAAGAAAATAATAATTTATTTGGCAACATTAAAGTTTATGAGTTTGTCTATTGTATATATCATTCGAAAAGCTGTCAGTGTTTGTTTATATCCAAAGTAATAAATTTGTTAAATTTAATAAAATAAAATTTGTTGAAAATCTTAATTTTTTTTTTTACTTGTTTCACAGTGATGGAAATCGTCGGCCCAAAATATCGTGTCGCAGCCGGAGCTACAATGAACACGTTCTTCTCCGTCGGACAGATCCTCATGGGTCTCATCGCCTGGGGAGTCCCGCATTGGAGGATGCTCACTCTTACACTTTACGTGCCCATGTTCCTGACAATCACCTATATCTGGATAATGACAGAGTCAATCCGCTGGTACATGTCGAAAGGACGTTACGAGGAATCCGAAGCGCTACTTAAAAAGATCGCCCAAGTCAACAACAAACGGTTATCAGAGAAGTCGTTGACAGCGTTGAGAGAGACGGCCGAAGAGGAGAAAAAAAAGAAAGCGATGGAAGAAACGGAGCGGGTGCACGAGCCGTGGTTAATTGTTCAGGTTTTCAGGAACAAACAGATCTTGATCCGGTGTCTCGTCTCCCCGGTCTGGTGGATAACGAACACGTTCATCTACTACGGGATGTCCATAAATGCTGTGAATATGTCAGGGAATCGATACCTGAACTACGTGGCAGTGTCGGCGGCCGAGATACCCGGATATTGGACGGCTGTGTTTTTCATGGGAAAGATTGGGAGAAAGCCTGTGTTGATTTTAGCGTTCTGGACTTGCGCCGCTTGTCAGATAGCCTACATATTTATGCCTGACGGTAAGTCGCTGGATACTGATGGTGGTAAAGTTAGTGTTGTGTGTTTTGTTACCAAGAGGTGTTCAGATCAGCGTAACAGTGACAACCCTTGTTGAATTGCATATCTTTCTTTGTAGTCGTTGTTTTGATATTTCTACTGATTGTTTTCATTCTGGGGATATACTATGCCGCACTAAGATAAAAAAGCTCTATATTAACTATTTAGATACGACCACAAAATCATACTACATAGGTTTCTGATTATATAATTTGGACTTGTGTTTATTTTTAACAATATATAATAAAAACGAATTCGAAGCGATGATAGCTCAGTGGTAGTGTGTACGACTTTGCGTCAAGGAACCTGAGTTCGAATCCAAACACCTACAATGAGCTTGAGCTTTCGGTGAAGGAAAACATCGTGAGGAAACCATAGCATGGTGGTAGGGCTATTTCTAATGCCCGCCAGGCTAGTTACCACCATCAAGTTGTAAACCTGCCGCTAAATATAAAAAGATGTATTCCGGCAGCAGCACTTGAGAGCCAGTTCCTCCACAGGTTTAGCGTGCCTACCAACTAGGGCCGTATCGTCACTTAAGATCAGGTGAGATTATGGCCTTAAAGCTAAACCTTCATTATACAAAAAAAAAAAAAAATTAGTTAATTTAGTATATTTAATAATGTCTTTGGATGTGGCCAAAGGTGGTGGACATGGTAAGTCTTGAGGAGGGAATTGCTCTCAAGTGCACTTGCCCAAACATATCTACAGGTATTTGGCAATAGATTCCCAACTTAACGTTGATAGCTAACCAAGCACCGTGTTGTGTTTTATCGCGATGTTTTGGTGTACAGAAAGCTATGTGGCTATTTACTAATTCGAACTGTAGATGATATGAAATTATACTCGTCTAATAATATATTGTTGTGTATTTCCAGATATGTACGCAGTCTCGTTATCTGTGTACCTAATAGGTAAATACAGTATAGCGATCGTTATGACTTCAGTATACGTATACACCGCTGAGCTGTATCCAACAAAATACCGACACAGTCTGTTTGCTTTCTCGTCTATGATGGGCAGGATCGGTTCCATTATCGCACCGCTAACTCCGGCTTTTGTAAGTTATCCTTTAAATCTACTAGTATTATCATTTAAATACAATCCTGACTTGATCAGAAATGGCTAAGTAGTTAATGTAAGTGGCAGCGAAATCTCTCTATAATCTTCTGAAAGATTTTGACCTGTCCAGAACTACAGTAAGTTCTATATTACAACGTGCGTCTAAAGCTGCGTTCGCAGGCTCCTACCAGATTTGGACGAGCAGGGAGAGACACACGGGTAGTGAAAGGGACTATTGAGATGCGTCAGAATAAGGTCCCTTAAACGTACACCCGTGTCAGAATCCTTGAGAACTGCTCGAAGTTTCCTCCTTTGCTACACAATAAACCCCCATGCACACGGTGCATCAATGGATTCCTACGCCAAGGTTAAGATTGCAAATAGCTGTAACGCAAAATGATGCAAACGTTTCAATTGCAAAGTTTATTGCAATATTTTAAAGCTACATTTTCAACATTAAGGTTATATTATATTAAAAAAAAAATGTTATTTCGTCTTAAATGTTTATACTTCAATGGCAAACCGTTTTACAATGAACTTATTCTTTAATTTTAGGGAGCGGCAACGTTTGACAACCTTCCTTTCGTGTTGTTTGCAAGCTTCGCTCTTTTATCCGGTGTACTGATCTTCATCACACCGGAAACACTTGGCTCTAAATTACCAGATACGATGCAAGAGGCGGCCGATATTGGGAAAAGGAAAGACGTTAAATAAGTCTAACGTGTTTTATAATAAGTTTAACTTAGTCTCAGAGGTTAGCTTTAGAAGCATTAGTTCCTATTTATTAATAAGTACATAACATAGTATTATATAATTTTAGTTAATTTTATTAAAAAGCGAGCAATTTTGTTCGTTTCAATTTTTTTGTATAATTAAAACGGATGTGACGCGAGAATAGGATTAAATTTCATTCTATCGTCTTTTTAGATAGTCCATATTATGCATATGGAAATTAAACTAATTTAAACGGATTTTATCGCGGTTATTTATTAATTTTGACCCCGACGGTTCAAAAGCTTTTCAGCCTTCGCGGTCACGGAGCGGACTGAGGTGTGGGTTGTCCAGAAAAGTTCATGTTACTGTGTCTACCTTCAATTTAATTTTGTCAATGTACCGATCTATAATAATAAATAACCGCGATAAAATCCGTTTTAATTAGTTTTATTTCGATGAGTAATATTCGCGTATAAATAAGAAATTATTACATTTTTTTAATTTTCCATAGGATTGCTTACATGCTAGAAGAGATAATTGACCAGTTAATTTATATTATAAATTAAAACAAGTTAATGAAAAAATTGTAACGCCTACTTAAAAAAAATGCAATATTTTTAATAGTTTCAGCGTCTCTTCTACAAATGTAAAATATACAATATTATTTAGAATAATTAAGAGTTTATTGTACGGTTAATTAATATTGTAAAATTTTATAAACATAATTATATGTGGTTTTTTTATATATAATTAAGGTTTAGTGTTACGGCCACTATCTCACCTGGTGTTAAATGACGATGGTGGACTAGCTAAGCCTAGTGGAGGGTCTGCCTCCTAATAGCAACTGCCGGAGCAGACCTATAGGCACCTACAACTATAGATATTTCACCGAAAGCTCAAGCTTATTGTAGATGGATTCGAACTCACGTCCCTTGACGTCGCGTCCGTACACACTACGAACTGAGCTACCAACACTTGAAATTTCTTAATATCGCTCAAATAAATTTTATAATCGTTTAAATGTTTATTTTATTTTTATTTTCTATTATCGCATCTGTCATATTTAGGCAATGTCGCCAATGTCAATCAATTATGGACGACGCAAATAATTATCATATGGGTTTAAATCATTTCCTTTATATACTTCGGGTTAAGCGTTATGATGATAATTTCACCTGATCTTAAGTGACGATAAGGCCCAAGGTGGTAGACACGCTAAGCTTGTGAAGGGACTGGCTCTCAAGTACAACTTCCGGAACATACCTAACGGTATTTAGCGGCAGATTTTCAATTTGAGGGTGATAGCTGGCCAGGTACATACATACATACATACTATCACGCCTCTCTCCCATAAGGATAGGCAGAGACCACATCCTTCCACTTGCTACGATCCTGATCTTTCGCTTCTACTTTCATAAGCACCTTCATACATGCTCTTCGGTTACGGGCACTTTTGAGCTGGCCTTTCTCCAGAACGTCCTCGATCTGTTCGAGATAAGTTCGCCTAGGTCGACCCTTACCAGCTTGCCCAGTCACACACGCGTCTTGTATATTTGTTTTGTTAATCTTCTTTCATGCATCCCCTCTACATGTCCATGCCGATTAAGCATCCCTTTCTCTAAAGGAGAGCATTATAAAAAGCCCTACCACCATTTTTACGTTTTGCGTCATCAATGAAATCTCCGAGTCACGAATAAGTCGAACCAGAATGACCACTTATCTACAAGCTTGTAGACATGTGTGACGGATGTAATGAATAAACTGTAAGAATCTGCGTAAGTACGTGTATGCATTGAAGTTGTGAATGTCAATAGCGTTATAAATATTGATTTGATTATTTTGACAGCCGATTAAAGAAAATCATTCGCGTGCCACGAAATCGGTGAGACGCGTGATAATTGTACTTTGTGTTAACAGTATAGATAATATCCCATGCTTTGTGGTGATAAGATTTTGTTGGCAACATTTATAGCATGCATGTACTCTGTAACTTTGTCATCATCGTAGAGTTTTGTTAAGTAATTTGCGTTTGAAGCGATGATAGCTCAGTGGTAGTGTGTACAACTTCGCGTCAAGGGGCGTGAGTTTGAATCCAAGCACCTACAATGAGCTTTAGCTTTCGGTGAAGAGAAACATCGCGAGGAAACCATAGCATGGTGGTAGGGCTTTTTCTAATGCCCGCCTGGCTAGCTACCACCCTCAAGTAGTAAACCTGCCGCCAAATACCAATAGGTGTGTTCCGGCAGCAGCACTTGAGAGCCAGTACCTTCACAGGTTTAGCGTGTCTACCAACTTGGGCCGTATCGTCACTTAAGATCAGGTGAGGTTATGGCCATAATGCTAAACCTTAAGTATAAAAAAAGTACAACAATATGTACTTACTATGGAGTTACTTTCGAAGTTCGTGTACTTCGGCACAAGACTACGATCATTTGACTTCGTCCACGGACCATTTATCAACTGTTACTAATACAGACTTTTAATTACTTACTGGCTGAGCCCGAGACTACGTTTGCGTGGAACTTTATTTATGTTAATAGATAGGAAACAGGCAGACGGCCCATCTGATGATAAATGGGTATCGTCGCCACTGGACAGCCGCAACACGACTATTTCTTGTTCATACTAATTTTGTGGTAGTCTAAGCCCGAGAGTGGTCGCTAATCACCAAGCCAAAACCAATTATATAGTTAACCGTAAAGACTAAAACCAAATGTGGGACTAATAACAGCCAGTCTCGTACCTTACACCACAGGGTGCATCTCGTGCAGGTTCCAGGGCTGAGGGCCTTCAGTATTCGCCTCCCAAGTTCGGTGAAGCTTCACAGCTACACAGGATAACAGCATTTGTCCGTTCAAAAAAAAGGTGTGTGTGTGTGATTCATATGTGTGCGAAGTGAAACTTCAGTAAATCGACAAAAGAATGAGATGAATATATATAACAAGGGTAGGATTTTAAACAAGGTTTATTTGTTTAAAAATGAAAGTATTGCTTACTAAAACGCTGTAATACGCAGCCGCATATAGTGTACAGTAGTATTAGCTCACGTACTTTTCACATATTTTACACACGTTAAATGCTCAAATACAAGCAAGTATTAAACTGTGTGCAATATACATACACACCGACATTTGCTGTCTCGCTCTGGCTCACTAATTACAGGAGACTACGCTTAGAAGACGGGAGTGGGGTTGCTACGAAGCATGGCAAAAGAGGAGAGACCGATAATATAAAATAATATGTATATTTCTGTCTCATTCCTTGCCGGCTTTATCATACACATTTATGTGTTTGTCTCTTTTACCTGTCGCTTTTTCCGTTGCATCCGTTTTGAAATCACAACGATTCTGAAGAAGTTTCAATTCAAAAAGACGTGCAGGTCAGAATGGCTTGAATAACTTAAAAGGTATTCCATGCCCCTTCCACTCCAACAATTGTATTTAATCATTATTTCCGTTTTTGTAACATCTTTCAATACCGCTGTAAACCTATGCGTGTTAACTAGGTGTTAAATAGCCGCAAAGCCTTCCTCAGTTATTGCTGTATCAGTTAAAAGTACCCTTTATCTTTCTCCATTCTTCTGAGAATGTGTATGTAAAATTTAATAATAGCCGGTTTAATAGTTGAGGCGTGAAAGTGCAACAAACAAACACTTTATATATTAGGATACTGATAGAAGTAATGCAGTCTGGTAAGCAATAACTGTAGCTTATGGGAGCCTGACGAAGGACATTTGTCCCTACGGCAGTCTATTGTTACTGGACTGTACTGAAACTTACCATCATGTTTTTTTTAGGTTTAGCGTTAAGGCCATAATCTCACCTGATCTTAAATGACGATACGGCCCAAGTTGGTAGACGCACTAAACCTGTGGAGGATCTGGCTCTCAAGTGCAGCTGCCGGAACACACGTATTGGTATTTGGTGGCAGATTTTCAACTTGAGGGTGGTAGCTAGTCAGGCGGGCATTAGAAAAAGCCCTAGCACCAGGCTATGGTTTCCTCACGATGTTTTCATCGAAAGCTCAAGCTTATTGTAGGTGATTGGGTTCGAACTCACGTCCCTTGACGCGAAGTCGTACACACTAGCGCCGAGCTATAGATGAAGTACAGTCACTTTGAAGGGCTAGAATAAAAAAAAAATCGCCTTAAGGACTCTTTACAAACCAGTTCCGTATTGTCCCTTCCCATTTTTCTATTTCGCTCGTCAGTTTTTCCAAAAGAAAAATTGCCGGAACGCATCTATAATAGGAGTTTTTAACCTGATAACGGTCGCTGATCGACATTGTTTTATAAAATGCCCTAACATCTATCACGCTATGGGTTAAGTGTGATATTTATCCTTCACCGGAAAATTTTATTCACACTCGTATGCGATAAACACGGATAAACCGGATATGCCCCGGAACGTTCTAACACCGGCGGAAGACTGACTGTATCCGGGCACCCCCCACACCTCATCCCTTAGCCATTACGACAAAATGCATTTATATTAGCTGGCGTCACTTACACCACAATCAATTGAATTAATATAATAATAACATGTAACCGATGTAAATATAAAATGCAGTCTGTGGCCGGTTACAAATAATGGTTTAAAACAATAGAAATCCATAACTGAGCGAGGTCTTTCATATATTGTTGGATTTTATTGCTTCACTCGCAATTTTATATGGATTTTCAAAGACAAACCACGTATCTGTAATTCGACAAACATATAAAACTTGACAATGAGAAATAAAGCTAAATGCAGTTTTTAGTTAACTAGATATACTAATACATATATGTTTTACATAAGTGTTTACTCCCAAATTGTCGGACAGAAGACATATGTGTGTGTATAGGCCATGCAATTCATGTTTCTTGACATTCTCTACTTCCTAATTTAAGCTGTATCTAAGTGATGATAGCTCAGTGGTAATGTGTCATGGGAAGTGAGTTCGTATCCGAACACCTACAATGAGCGTGAGATTTCCGCGAAGGAAAACATCGTAAGGAAACCATAGCATGATGATAGGGCTTTTATAATGCCCCTCTGAGTAGCTACAGCCCTCAAGTTGAAAATCTGCCGCCAAATACCAATAGGTGTGTTCCGGCAGGTGCACTTGAGAGCCAGTCTCTCCAATAAAGGCTGGCAACGCACTTGTGATTCCCCTGGTCTTGTGCGTTAGCATAGGCAGCGGTAAACAGGAGACACGCTAGCTCGTTTGCCCCCTATTCCATAAAAGAAACGCTTTCCAATTATTCCAGATTTTTTTCAAACTAAAAGAACTCGACTATTCTTTACTTGTTTACTTCGTATATAATATCATAACACAGAGAAGTTATTTCGTGTCGATGTGAGTGATTATTCAAAGATCACCTTATGACCATTTCCTTTCCACGACATAATTACATGAGGTCTCTACCACGACACTGTATCACGGTATGTACCAAAAAAACTTTAAATTCCAATTTCTGCTGCAGGTATGCAATGGTCTCTCTGGAAGTGTTTTCTTGTACTTCTGCGACATTAAGTCCTTCTGATTAAGCACCACAAGATATTTGAACTGACCAGAAATATGCCTCATAGACATTGCCATGAGTTGTAAACTCTACGATCAGGTGCTGTAAAAAAGAAATAATGTTAAAGTACATATAAATCTCTGAGTAAAACGAATCTAGCAGATACTGAACTTCGTTTATTGACATATAAATAAAAAGATTTTAGATAAATGATATAATATGTGTCGATACTCCGAGTTAGTCGTTCGCTGATAGACGCCATGTCGACACATCACGGTCAGCCCGATAACGGAAGTGAAGGCAGAAGATCGAAAGTGGATTTGGATACGATACTAGTGGAAGAGATCGGTCAGTTCGGCTTGTTCCAGCTCCGGACGCTCTTACTGACTTTGGTGGCTGTTGTCTTCGCAGGATTCCACGGAGAATTCGTGTTCACTACAGCTAGGATAGGCTCGAGGTAACGCAAACAATTTTCATTAATGTTACCCTATTCTATTTATACATATAAACTATTTGTTTGCACCCGTTTCGCCGGGCGAATAACATGTTAAGAAAAAATGCCAGTATTTTTACACGCTTTTTATTAACTTCACCTGTATGTTTGTTTGTATGTTTGTAACCAACTCCTTCGGGCGCGATTTTGACCCACTTTAAACGGCCAGATTTCGTTCAAGCTTTGTAGATTTATCGAGGACCGATGACAGTACACTAATTTGATAAAATTATTCTATTTTTCAATTTGCAAAATAAGGTTTTTGTTAATTTATATAATTTTCATGTAGAGTCGATTTAAGTCAAGTCTCACTGTATACATTGACGACTGAAAATAATTACAGTTACTTATAGTTATTACAGAAATAGTTGTAGATAAGAACAAATAATAGTTTAAAATTAAAAAAAAACAAGCTATTACAAATTAAGGAAACTAAAAAGTAGAAAATAAATAATAGTTTAAAAAACAAAATACACGCTTTTTATAGAAAACTGAACTAAAAAAATAGAAAATAAGTTTTAATCAATTTAAATTAAGAATAGTGTTAAAAATTTCATGAAATATAAATTAATAATAGTGTAAACAAAAAAAAAATGTATTTTATTAAAAAAAAGCGTGGGGTGCTTTTAAGATTATCGGATGATACTCACTCTACTCATATCTGTCGATAAAACATTTATAACTATTGACACCATGCACCCCACGCTTTTTTTTAAATAAAATACATTTTTTTATTTACTCTATTATTAACTTATATTAATTGAAATTATTAACACTATTCTTAATTTAAATTTATTAAAACTTATTTTCTATTTCTTAGTTCAGTTTCTATAAAAAGCGTGTTTTTTTTTTAAACTATTATTTAACGGCAATAATCTTCATACAAGTAAAATAGCAATAAAATGATACAGGATCATTGGTATTTTAAAAAAATGAATAACCCTTAACCATCTACGATGGTTCATGGCGACACGACCAGTAGTTTTGATGTGATTATGCCTCAAAAAAAAAATAAACAACAAGCACAGGGAATACCCACTAAAATCCCACGGTCATCTTTTTTTTATAGTTAATGTTAAACGTTAAGTGCATCATCTCAATTCATCTTAAATGACGATACGGCCCAAGTTGGTAGACACGCTAAACCTGTGGAGGAACTGGCTCTCAAGTGCAACTGCCGGAACTCACCTTTTGGTATTTGGCGGCATATTTTAAATTTGAGGTTGATAGCTATCAAAAAAAGCCTTACCACCATGCTATGGTTTCCTCACGATGTTTGCCTTAGCCAAAAGCTCAAGCGCATTGTAGGTGGTTGTATTTGAACTCACGTCCCATGACGCGGCGTTCCTACAACACTACGATTCGAATGAAAGATATATGTATTTTTTTTTTTCGTAACACAATCGAGCAATTTCTATAGGGCATGGTAGCTAAATATCTACCAAACAATATTAAAATAAACTTTAAAAATAAATAATAAGATACGCGATAATTGTATATAATAAATCAACTTTTATAATCAATTATTTTTGTCTAAGTTCTCGATGTGGAAGCCATACACTGAGGAATAGCTGCCGATCTGATAGATAGATACTTTCTAGGAGGGTATTTCGCCGACTCGGGAACAGGGCGAGAGGATGACGACATGAATTATCGGAGAGTGTTTTAAAAATATTTCTAAAACTTTATCGAGATTTTTCATGGCGCGTACCTATCCTCAGGGGCGAGTCGTGATGATACGCCGCCGTCCTAGGAAAAGATAAATGCGATGTCTGGATAATGAAACTTTGCCAAGTTAGGCGCTTATAAACGTCAAAATTACCACCGGTTTGGAGACCGCCAGCCATCGGGAAACGGCAATATACACGATTTGATTGTATTATCTTATAATAAGACAGTTGTTTTTGCCGAGGTCGCGTGTTTTGGCAACATATAATTTTTTTATCTAATCATTATAACGTGATCGTGCAGATGTCTTATAAAGTCACACTTATAACAAGATATATGCATAAATAACCAATTTTTTGATCACATTTCATTACTGCGTTTTGAAGGAAAACAAAATAGAATAAATTTTAGCCTGTAAAGGATGTTGCACTCGTCGTTTTTGTGTTCATCATCGGTATATCTGAAAATACATCGACGAAATACATCTTGGCAGAATGTATTCGAATGAAAGGTGTGAGAACTGGACTCAATGCTTCGGTTTCAATGCACGTTGAATTATTATATATTTTCTTATTATATGATGTTATTTCCATATCTGCTAGAGAATTATATAAAGAAATATATAAAAATGAATCCATTGTTAATTCTGTATTTTTATGTTACATAGACGATATAGATGTACACGAGAGCTTTTACTAAATCAAGAAAGCTAAAAATAAAAGCTGTGATTGAATTTCAAACTATATATGCTATATACTATATATTTATACAGTCTTCGGAACTTTAGGTTCGAGCCCCTGGTCAAGGTTCGATCCTCCGGATAGGAGCCCTCGAGTGACTCTGCTCGCGCGATACAGTGACACTCTACATCACTGAGAGTACACCATCACACCGCATACCATTCGTGCACACTCACACGTTAAGTACACGGTTCTGTAAGGGAATACCCTCGCGGCCCTTGAGCTGCTTACCTAATAAGGTCGTTGCTAGGGTCACTAAATTGGTAAGACAGGACCTGTTGGTTAGTCAGGATCATGAATATTTTTTCATTTACCGGCAGCAGCCCAAGCCGAGGTTCGGTCGTCCTGGCACCCTTGTGCCTGCTGCCTCTGGGCCGAGTGCCCTCAGCGCTCGCCCCAAAAAGTTCGGTGAAGCTGTCATAGCCCTTGGGTCTAACAGCGTACGTCAGTTCGAAAAAAGCAAAAAAGGCTTCGTGACTTCTTTTGCCTGGTACTTTTTTTAAAATATAGATGGCAAACGAGCAAGCTTGTCACCTGATAGTAAGTGATCAATGCCATCCATAGACACCCTGAACACGAGGGGAATTACAGGTGCATTCCCAGCCTTTATTGGAGGGACTGGCCCTCAAGTGCAACCGCCGGAACACACCTATCGGTATTTGTCGGCAGATTTTCAACTCGAGGGTGATAGCTAGCCAGGCGGGCATTAGAAAAGGTCCTACCACCATGCTATGGTTTCCTCACGATGTTTTCCTTCACCGAAAGCTCAAGCTCATTGTAGGTGGTCGGATTCGAACTCACGCCCCATGTCGCTGCTCCTACATACTACCACTGAGGTATCATCGCTTTAAATATTCAATAATTTTATTGAATACAGCTTTCCTATAATACTGTTGCTGGTAGTATAATGATTATTAACTTAAATCCATCCACAATGATTGCTCTTTCAAATACAAAACTATTTTTTTTTAATTCCTAATAGTATATTCAAACAAAGAAACATTTCCGCTATAAATTATAAAGGTAGATATCAATGGATGTTTGTATACATGAACCCCGATTAACCCACAGTTACGATGATATAAAACGATGTTAGAAAATGCAAATAATTATGATTTCAGATGCCTAATACCAGAATGTGAACAGGCATCGACAGCCGAGTATACACCAGAATGGATGTTGAACGCGATTCCCGGGACAAGTCTCAGTTCCTTTGACAACTGTCAGCGATATGGCAATACAACTCTACCGCCTGATACGAATGTAACCGCTGGAACTTGCCCTTTGAACCTTTTCGATTCGGATAGACTAATTAACTGCGAAGAGTACGTCTATGAACATAGGGAAACTGTTGTATACGACGTAAGTAACTAATAAACAATCTATATAAATATTGGTGAGCGGAAAAGTTTGTTTGTTTGTTGAAAATTATCAGCAATCTGCAGACTAAGTCAGCGTGCGAACCTGTGATATTTAGTACCGAGCGGCTGTGGATCAGGGATGGAAAAATAAATTTTACTTCTGCGCGCACGAAGTCCCGGTAAAATGCTGGTATTGAATAGATGTAAAAAGATTTCCGAAGGGTTATTTTTACTGGAAATTCAACATGAAGGTATAACGTAATATACTGTTAAATAATAGTGAGGTTAATAGGCACGTATGATGCATCAGCTCAGCCGGTTTACCTATTCCATAAATGTTATCTATACGTATAAATAAAATTGGAGTGTCTGTTTGTAATATTGAAATAACCGTTTTTTACTACATGTATATGAATATATACGGTACATACACCAAAATAACATTTTTTTACAGTTTTTGCGTGTCTGTCTGTTTGTTCCGGCTAATCTCTGAAATGGCTGGACCGGTTTGACGGGACTTTTATAGACACGTAGCTGATGTGATAAGGAATAACTTGGACTACGTTTATTTTAGAAATACTTTTATTTTAGAAAAATAAAGTAATGTTGCAATGTCCAAGTACTGTCCAGTACCGCGCGCAGCTCACGCGCATGCCACTGGGCCGTCACGTCGGGCGCCTCCCACCAACGAATTAATATTACTTAAATATATTCATAGTTAAGACAGGACAAAGTCTATCGGGTCAGCTAGTTTTTAATATATGGTTTCATATTCAGTATAAGATTATACAGAAAATTTAACGTCCTCCAGAATCATCTACGTTAGAACGTTAGAAGGACGGAAGAAGGATTATTTACATTTCCGTTCAGGAGTAAAACTAAGTTTCCGTCGATTATTGGAATTCGTTCTAAGCTCAATTCGGAATTCCGAGCTCAATTTCAGGCTAAGGAAATTCAGCCCAGCGTTACTTAACGTCAGTCGAGATTGTGACCATAACATTAACCCGAAAAATATAAAAAACCTTGAAACGATTGTTATCGCTAACTGACTCTAACGTGACGTTTTATTGTAAACTAAGAAATAGGAAAACCATATACGTTTACGAAATAATAGCAGACGGTGGGTGGTAACAGCTTTGTTCACTTTTCCTGGCATAAAAGGACGGTGAAAAGTTACTAAAATATTGCTTATGCTTATAATGAGCCCATGTTTGTTTTCAGTACAACCTGGCGTGCGACGAATGGAGACGATCTTTGATAGGTTTCGTCAGGACCTTCGGTACCCTGATCGCTTTACCCATCACCGGGTATATATCTGACCGGTGGGGCCGCAGGGTCGCGCTCGCTATCAACGCTTTCAACACCGCCTGGCTAGGCGTCACTCGGTACTGGGCTAATACTTATCTCGGCTTCATGATTTCTGAATTCGCCGAGGCGGCCTTCGGTGCTGGTGTTTTCTCTTGCACTTTCATATTAGGTGAGCGATCTATATAACTTCAATGTTTACTTCGTTAGAAAATAATACGCTAGGCATATGTTTTAGAATTTAACCTTGTTCGTGTAGCTGATAACTTTAACACATCGCCCGCTGGCGTTTAGGAAGAGCCCAAATGACTTCTTCATGAAAAGAAATACTTTTCAATACATACAACTTACTTGAATATATTGATTTAGGATCAGATTAATTACATGCTGTAAGTTAAAGATTTTGCAGAATACTTCTGTTAGAATTTCTAGAACAATCTCTTTTATTTTTCGCGAATGTAAAGCAAACCGAATGAGTAAATATATACATATATACAATTTCACTCTGAACAAGCGAGTTGATCTCAATAATCTTGTTAATAAAATGTTAAATAGATAATAAATATGTACTTCATAATCTTTAAAGGTTATATCACGTTTATTGCTGTAAATGTTACACATAAATTTTATTTGCGTCATAAGTATATTGCATTTTATGCAGTAAAATGATGAAGATCAAAGATATGAATATATTTATACAGACATTAATAATAATACTCGAAGATATGTATGATTTTATTTCTGCAAATTGCTTCTTTTTTATGTAATGCGTTTATTACCTCAGTTGAAAGCACTTTACCGGGCAGATTAAAAAGTAAGTTATGAACAAATTGTAAACGATACCATTCGTTTGTATATTTATCTAATAGAGTACGTGCTTTTCAAAACGTAACATGAAAAGTAAAAAACTTCAGTATTTCTGATGAAATACAAAAGACTTAATTGTGTTTACAGTTCTCGAACTTGTGGGCCCAAAGTATAGAGTTATCGCTGGGGCAATCCTGAGCTCGTTTTTCGCAGTCGGTCAAGTATTCTTGGGCCTAATAGCTTGGGCTGTTCCCGAATGGAGACCTTTGACCCTCGCTCTATACGTACCCCAGCTGATCACCCTCTGCTACTTCTGGTTTCTACCAGAATCCGTACGCTGGTACATGAGCAAAGGCCGATACGAAGAATCAGAAGCGTTGCTGAAAGAGGTGGCAAGAATAAACAAACGGGATCTATCAGAGAAGTCTCTGGAAGCGCTGAGATGGACGGCGGAGAATGAGAAACGACTAAAAGAGATAGAAAAGAAGGAAATGGAGAATGAACCTATGCTAGTGGTATTAGTTTTCAGACATAAAAGAATATTGATCAGATGTATCGTTTGTCCCGTTTGTTGGATCACAATGACTCTTATTTATTACGGGCTGTCGATACACGCTGTGAACATGTCAGGGAATCCGTATGTGAACTACATAGCGGTCGCCGCTGCGGAGATCCCAGGCTTTTGGACAGCAGTCGTCTTGTTGGGCAAAATCGGAAGGCGGCCTGTTTTAGTTGGAGCGTTTTGGGTGTGCGCTGCTTGTCAGATCACATACATTGTTATGCCCAGCGGTAAACATGTTTTTGAATATTTTTTTACAAAAAGTCACTTTGACAAAACCTACGACGTTAATTACATTTTATTATTCTCAGCTGTATTCACTTTTGACTAGATCAAATGATTATAAAGCATTAGCTCTCTTGTCGTGTGCAGAATTACGTAAATCTAGCAAAAAATCTCTGTATAACATATGCATATCCATTATTTGTGAATTCCACAGATTTATACGGCCTGTCTCTGACTGTATACATAGTTGGCAAGATCAGCATATCCGTAGTGGTGACGTCACTGTACATTTATACCACCGAGCTGTTCCCGACGAAGTACAGGCACAATCTGTTCGCATTCTCCTCGATGATAGGCAGGGTTGGGTCGATTACCGCGCCACTCACGCCGGCCATTGTAAGTTTCTAAATCTATCATACCCACTTCTGTCTGTCACGTCAGATCTTCCTTATCAATCAGGTTATCAACGTATTGGCAATTTTACAGATGCCCTAGATTGTCTGGACTACTTTATTTAAAAAAAAAAATATTTCACAGAAGTGAGTCAGCACGAATATTGTCTCAATATGTTGTTAGAATTATGATAACAGTTATCGCTTAATCTTTTATTGGATAACAAAGATGCATGGGATACTAAGTAAATTATAAGATAATTCATGAGTTATCGCATTCAATTGAAAATAAATTGAAAGAGGACATTGAATATTTACAGGACTATATTTTGAAATGCTAAACGACATCCCTTTTACTTCCCTATTAGAAGCAAGGATAGGTCAGTTGGTATCAAGTGACGTGAGCTTGAATACTTTCAATGAGCTTGAGTTTTCGCTGAAGGAAAACATCATAATGAAACCATAACATGGGAATTTTTCTAATGCCCGCCTAGCTAGTTAGTAACTATACGTAGTAAGCTTTAAGTGTGTTTTGGAAGTTGTACTTGAGAGCCAGTGCCTCGACTAGGCTTAGCGAGTTCACCATTTTGAGGCTCATTTATTTTTATTTTTTTATACTTAAGGTTTAGCATTATGGCCATAATTTCACCTGATCTCAAGTGATAATACGGCCCAAGTTGGTGGACACGCTAAACCAGTTGAGGAACTGGCTCTCAAGTGCAGCTGCCGAAACACACCTATTGGTATTTGGCGGCAGGTTTACAACTTGAGGTTGGTAGCTACCCAGGCGGGCATTAGAAAAAGCCCTACCACCATGCTATTGTTTCCTCACGATGTTTTCCTTCACCAAAAGCTCAAGCTCATTGTAGGTGCTACCACTGAGCTATCATCGCTTCGTAACATCAGACGATATTGTGGTCACAACGCTAAACATATAAATTATCTAGAAAAATATATAAGAAAAGAATTTAGAAACGGTTGATTGTTTTTACAGGGTTCTGCTACATTCGATGATCTGCCGTTTATAATGTTTGCATGTCTCTCGTTCCTCTCCGGTGTGATGTTGTTCGCGGCGCCCGAGACACTCGGGTCCAAACTACCGGACACTATGGAGCAAGCTTCAGACATCGGCCTTAAACAGCAAACCAGCTGATCTTGGATTAAGTTTATAAGATTAACTGTGCACGTCTCGTTGGCTATTATTATCGGTAGGGTTCAGGATACGATAGAACGTATCTAACTTGTAAATTCTTTGACCAGGCGGTTCTTTATAATTTGGAGGTCCGATATAAATTATTATTGTAATTGTAAAAATTCGATCGCGTGAAACTGAACATTAGTAAATAATGTTATTCGGAGTTTTTAAAATATTTTTTTTGTAATGATTTCTTAGGTTTACGCGAATATTATTCATTGAAATAAAACTAATTTAAACGGATTTTATCGCGGTTATTTATTAAATTTTGATCCCGACGTTTCGAAAGCTTTTCAGCCTTCGTGGTCACGGGGCGGACTGAGGTGTAGGTTGTCCAGAAAAGTTTTTGTTACTGTGTCTACCTTCAATTTAATTTTTATTATTTATAGTGTTCCGATCTACGCAGAAAGAGCTCACAGTGTCTTGAGGTCTGGCAATTGGTCTTTTGGGTTCCGATTTAATTAAATGTATAATTGGATCCCAGGCTTGTGCTAGCTTCCAACCATCTTCTCTATTGAAATTTGGATGTTTTTTAATTTCAATAGCCTCACGAATCATCCTAGGTAGGAATCGGTGTTCTTTTGCAAGGATTTGTGGCTTGTCGAATCGAAGATAATGTTTGGAGCCTTCTTCTGAATGTTCAGCAACTGCAGACTTCGTGGAGCGTCGGTGTTTAACATCAGCTATATGTTCTTTTACGCGGGTCCCTATATTTCTTTTAGTTTGTCCGATATAGGAGAGGCCACAGTCACATTCTATTTTGTATACGCCCTGTTCTTGTAGAGGTATATGACACTTGACAGGTGGTAAAAATTGACTAATCTTCTTGGGCGGCTTGAAGTAAGTTTTAATTGAAGCACGCTTCAGTACATAGCCAATCTTGTCTGTGACCCCTCTTACAAAAGCTAACACAACAGGTACACGTTCTACTGTGGCTGGTTTCACTCGGTTTCCGTGACGGTGGCGTGGAATTTGGAGCTTGTTATCACGCAGTACTTGCTTGACATGTCGCAGCTCAGCAGCCAGATGTTCCTCGTCACAGATTCCTTGTGCTCTCTGAAACAAAGATTTACCCACGGTAGCTAACTGTTTCGGATGGTGGTGAGATTCACCATTCAGGTATTTATCTGTATGGGTCATTTTTCTATACACAGTATGGCCTAAAGGCTGATCAGGATTACGGATAACTAAAACATCTAAGAAAGGAAGAGATTTCTTTTGCTCTAACTCCACAGTGAATTGTATGTTATTGTTAATGGAGTTAAGATGATCTAAAAATGCAGCTACTTTGTCAGATGGTAAAATTGTGAAAGTATCATCTACGTACCGTTTGTAAAACCTGGGGGTGATGGGGGCAGTGCTTAGGGCTGTCTCCTCGAAGTCCTCCATGAAAATATCAGCGACTACTGGAGATACAGGTGAGCCCATAGCTACTCCATTCACTTGTACATCAAAATTTAATAAATAACCGCGATAAAATCCGTTTAAATTAGTTTTATTTCAATATTTTTTTTGTGTTATGAGTAGTAGTTTCCAAGTTTAGGGCCTGAAACAAACAGACAGACTTCTTCGCTTTATAATATTAATGTGAATGACTATAAGTAGTGTTTCTTGAAGGCACACGTCACGCATTCAGTTAACCCTGAGATATGTTTAGGTGATGGTACGCGTTCAGGTCTGTGAACCAATAGAAAGATATTATGAGACGTTTTGTTTGTTTTCATTATAATCTACATATCAATACGGAAAGCGAAAACATTGTACCCCTTTTTACGCTAATTAAAAATGTATAAACTGATTATGAATAAAATTATTATGGTCTTTTATCGAATTATAGAAAATAGAATTGTATATTTAAGAGATATTTCAATATAATAACTTCATGGAAACAAAAGTTATAAACATACATGATAAATTAATTTAGAAAGAATGATGGATCGGTTGATTGTATGCACGAACGACGTGTCAATGAACGTGAGTTCGAATCCACCTGCACTGTGCTTGAACTTTGAGGAAAAACAACGTGGTGAAACCATAGTATAGTGGTAGGGATTTTTCTTATACCGACCTGGATACCTGCTATACTCATGTTGAAAATCTGATACCATATACCTATTGGTGTGTGTATATGTGTGTGAGAGCCAGTCCTTCCACTAAGCTTAGATTGCCACCATCTTGGGTCACAAACCTTAATAATAATAAAAAATATTAATAGATAATAATTTTAAAAACAAAAAAAAACATGCTTTTATAGAAAACCACAGTAAAAAAAAGAAAATAAATTTTTAATAAAATTGAATTCAAAATTTTTCGAATTCCAAAGACAATTCTAATTCAACAAAATCATCAAAAATTGAAATTTACACTTTTGGAGGAATGAGCTTTGTTCGTTATTGTAATGAATAATGATTGTGCTACCGATTAATTTTGCTGTAATAAAAATAATAGTTTAAAAATGCTAAAAAAAACACGTTTTTATAGTTAACCTAACTAATATGTGAAAATTAATTTTAACAAATTTGAATTAAGAATAGTGTATTTTTTTAAAGGTATATTAATTAATAATTGTTTATATAAGAAAAAAGGATTTTATTTAAAAAAAAAGCGTGGATGCTTTTTAAGATATTATCGAAATGATAATCCTTCTATTGATATCTTTAAATAAAATATTTATAACTATTGACACACATGCTGGCCGCACTTTTTAAAAATATATTACATTTTTTCTTATTTACACTACTTTATATTCATTAATTTTTTTTAGACTATTTTTAATATTAGATTTAACTATATTTAACATCAATTCCTGCCTTATCGGCTATAGATGAATGTTATATAAACTAACAAATCTTATTCCGCAAATGAAATAATGGAATAATCTTATCAAATTAGTGTATTGTCATCGGTCCTCGATAAGTCTACGAAATTTAAATCAAATACGACCGTTGATGACGTTGATGAAAATCAAATACAAAGGAGTCGGTTACAAACATACAAACATACAAGTGAAGCTGATAAAAATCGTGTAAAAAGTAGTCTTCTACAAAGAAATAGCACTCCTTTGTTCAATGCGAATTGCTATGTAACCGCTACGTATGAAATACCGCACGGGCTGTTTCACAGTTTAACGACTAACACTCTTTATTGGTTAAAACATTTCTATCAGATTCCATAACACTGTGATGCTGTTAATTTTTTTAATACATTTATTTTTTTATCCTCTATACAGTTAGTGCTTTGATATTCACAATCTCACCAGTTGGTGTTAAGTGGCGAAGTGAATAAAAATAATTATTTACAAATTACATTTTATGAACTATTTGTATTGTGTGCAGATACTGATGTCCATCCCTGACAGTAAAAGCTTTTTTTTCCAGAGGAAATACGTTTAATATACACAATACATTCCCTCTCAGCCTGGGTATCGAGTATGTGGGACTCACCCAGCGTTAGCCGCTGGAAATATACATCAAAACTCCACGGCCGTCTCTTACTTTTCTAGGTTGACGCTGACTCGATCCACCAATACCCTGATCACCTCGGCGATCGGACTGGTTTGATGTTAAGCCATCCTCGAACTGGCCCCTCCTTCCGCACTTACATCTGCAGCGGATAGGATTTCCGTAGGATCTGCCTCAGGTGCCTCTCGGTGAACTTCTTCTACGCCATTACCTGTTCGTAGAAGAAGGCGACCTCCTGCCAGACACTCGCTGCCGAGCAAGAACCTCGCCACGTCCGCCCCACGGCAGCGAGAGACCTCCCTGTACACTTCAGATCCATAAACTTCATGAGCAGTATAAATATAAAATGGAATTTCAAATCGTCGATCTATTAAATTGCGAGACAAGTTTCGAACTGATTTAAATATGTATATGCAGTGATAAGCATCGTCTTAAACAGGATGCTTTTTTTATACTTAAGGTTTAGCATTATGGCCATATTTCACCTGATCTTAAGTGACGATACGGCCCAAGTTGGTAATCACGCTAAACCTGTAGAGGAACTGGCTCTCAAGTGCGGCTGCCGGAACACACCTATTGGTATTTGGCGGCAGTTTTACAACTTGAGAGTGGTAGCTAGCCAGGCGGGCATTAGAAAAAGCCCTACCACCATGCAAACAGTTTTATTATTGTGTAGCATTTATAAAGTTTATGTTTTTTTGTTTATGTTGCGCAGTATAGTGACTGTACTGCACCTGGTGTCAAGTACAGTACAATCCAGAACAGCGCTAACTGACAGTGATCCAAAATTCACAATCAGTCATCGCTGTCATGCTGGCCTGCTTAGATACCTTTTCACGCCTCTTTTGAAGGACCCTATGTCATAGGAGGGTGGGAACACGTTGACCGGAAGACGGTTCCACAGCTCCGCGGTACGACATAAATATGAATCAGCAAACTTTTTAGTTCGCGATTCAATAGGAGTTACCGTGAAGCTGTGACACCGAAGTCGCGCCTGCGTGGTTCTGTAGTAGAACGGGGAGGAGGGGATTATATCGAAGAGTTCTTCAGAATACTCGCCGTGGTACATACGGTAGAACACGCTTAAAGAGGCAATGTCTCTTCGTAGTTCTAGCGATTCTACAGTGCTGGTGGTGTTTGCATCATTAACAATGCGGACAGCCCGCCTCTGCAACCTCTCTAAGGTATAGAGTAGATATTGAGCAGATCCATCCCAGAGGTGCGAGCAGTATTCCATGCACGGCCGAACTTGGGCCTTATAAAGAAGGTACAACTGGTCGGGCATGAAAAACCGACGCACTCTGTTCAGGATTCCGAGTCTCCGAGATGTTGTTGAGAAGACATTCTCGATGTGGTCCTTGAGGTTTAGCTCACTCCGAATATTCATTTCCAAAATATTTAGTTGGGTTTTCTGAAGAGTTGGGTTGGGTGAAAAAAGGGATTTATTTAAGGTAAAGGCACATACCTGGGTTTCCTTGGCATTGAACTCAACCGAGTTACTTGCTCCCCATATGGATATGTGGGTCAAGACTTGGTTAATTTCAATAACAAGATCCTTACGTCTCCTTTCTGTATCTTCCCGACCACTGCCGGGCTTACTGATGTAGCACCTATCGTCTGTATAGCAATGAATCCGACCGTGGTAGGTACCGAGAGGTAGCATATCGTTGATATGCAGAAGTAACAACGTGGGTGATAAAACAGAGCCTTGAGGGAACTCCATCATTTACTATTATGAATTGCGAATGGTGTCCAAGAAAGGACAAGGTCCAAGGACAAGAAATCTGTGCTCATGCAAAATGCTGGAGATCCAACGGCAAAGGTTGTTGGAGTGTCCGTACGACGGGAGTTTGGAGAGAAGTTCACGGTGCCAGACCCTGTCGAAAGCTTGGGCTATATTCAAACTAATAGCCAGAGCATCGCCATACTTGTCAATCGCTTCTGCTCAGCGGTGTAATATATACGATAGAAGGTCCCCCGTTGACCGGTTCGGTCGAAAGCCATATTGTCGAGCATGAATAAGGGGATGGTCTTCTAGGTGACGCATAAGACGGACATTAATGTTGCGTTCCATGATTTTGCACACATGAGAACAATTGCTGGGATACCGTCTGGGCCACTGGCTTTCCAGACATCGAGCGACAGTATCTCCTGGCGCACGTCTCTTTGTCTGATGTGGGATGTCAGGCATCGAAACATTCTGTTGGTTGTTGTGGGCGGTTGCGCGTTTCTATCGTCGAGTTGGGAATTGTCCGCGTAGATGTTGGCCAACAAGGTGGCTTTCCCCAGCGGATCATGAACCAGTGATCCGTCCGAAAATCGCAAAGGCGGCAGAGAGGATTGGCAGAAATTTGCCGGGATGGGCTTCGCCGGCCTCCAGTAGGCACGACTATTGGTTGGCTGGTGGACCAACTTTTAGCCAATCCGTGCAACGCGCTGCTCTTGAGTAAGCCTTATTCCAGGACCTAGTGGCCTAATTGTAAGCTGCCTTAAGAAAGTTGAGGTTAAGATCTTTATTCGCGCGACCCTTGATCCAGGCACGGTACGCATACTGCTTCTGACTCAAAGCAATTGCGCATTCATGATTAAACCAAGGGTGTCTGCGGCGATTACTAACGTTTTCGGACGAAGGGATGTAATATTCTATTCCAAGTCCTATCTCGGCAGCAATTGCCTCAGCAGTCGCAAAAAGATCTCTTCCATTAAAGCACCTTTGCTTCCGCTTCCTGGATATGGATGCAAAGTAATCTCGCATACCATCCCAATCTGCTGACGAGTAGTGCCAAACCTTACGCCTGGTCTCCGAGAGACGTCGAGGCAAGGAACGCGGCACCGATGTATCAACGAGGCAGTGGTCGACACTGACCGACACCCTGTACTCGTTAGGATGACTCTTCAGTAGTAGGTCCAGCAAGGAAGACGCTTGACCCGCTATATCTGGGACCCGGGTGTGCTGGGTCACCAGCTGTGACAGGTCGTGCGTGAGAGCATATGCATGAGCAGTTCGTCCTGCATGGTCGGTTTTAGACAAATTCAACCACTGTTCGTGGTGTGCGTTGAAGTCCCCCAAAACCAGCAATTCTGCAGTAGGGAACTGCTCTTACACCTGACTTAAGTACTCAAACAGGCGAGTTGTATCTGAATCCCCTTTGTGAGATCTATATAGGCACACATAGACTCGGATTTCAGTGCCCAGATCCACGTGTACCCATAAGATGGAGAAGGAAGGGTCCTCCATGAGGTGCAGACGGTGACAACACACATCGGACTGTACATATACACATACCCCGGCTTTAGCTTGAAAGTTTTCCTCGAGCTGGTAGCCAGGGTAGAGTAGATAGGATGTATCGGCCGGACAGTGGATCTGTGTCTCCGTCAGAAAAAGTAAAGCAGGCCGTGCCGTCTCAAGGCGGTGGTGGACGGCATTTAAGTTAGAGTGGAGTCCGCAGATGTTAGCAAACTCCACTGTGAAGGCGGCGTCGGGGCTGTACAGCGCTGTGGTCTTTACTTTTTTCCTTAGGCACTGACATAGGAGGTTAATTTACGAAATAGAGAAAGAAGAAGTCGTGAATTTGGTGAATATTACCGAGACACAAAGATATTAGGCTTGATACACCTGCTCGAGCGCGGCGTAGAGGCACTGATCCGACAGACGGAAGGGCCCCCATACCCTCCCGGAGTAGCTCGCCGGGACGCCATTCCGGTCACCAACCGGCACGACGAGACTACCCAAGATTATGCGCGGCATGGTGGGGCAGCCTCTCGCGGTGGTTAGCCCCTATTGGGCCCCTGTACTAAATCGCGGGCGGCCAGCGGTACAACCGTTTCTACAGGTCTGTCTCCCTAGCTGTCGGGTCAGTACATCTCAACAGAGCAACGAATCTCACTACTCCTCCGTGTCACGGCAAAATCCCCCAAGGTACTGGATAAGAATAATCCGATTTATAGAATGTGTAGGCGCTACAATGAAAGCCATGTTCAACACGACATATTCTTCAATGGCTTAGTAAAATTCAAAAGTTTAATTACATAACTGGTTGATGCTACATCTCCAATTTTTACTAGGATTTTTGTTTTATTTTATTTTGTGTACATTTTCGTTCAATATGCTTTAAAATATTATAATTTCTGTAAAAAATATTACAATTTATGTATTCTGTTCATGTTCACTCATAGTAAAAGTTCCTAAATTTGTAAGTTGTGCACTAATGTCATAGGGTATCAGTGCCTTGTAAAATAAAATAAAATAAAATACACTGGCTGAACCCGAACCGCGACATGTCACTATTACGAGCTTTTCACTATATGTATGGTGGTTGCGACCCGTGCGGGCACCGACACTCTACCACCCCGCAGCTACTCAATTAGTACCACCCGGGAGTCACGTGTAGGGTCTCGAGGGAAAAGCCTGCAGACGTGAGCAGCATCAACACCCGCAGAAAGTCGTAGTTCTAGAAAATCTTATGCAAACTTGCTAGGACTTTTGGCTCCGTTCACGATTATTTAAACAACCTCGTGTTGTGGTAAAATCCGTTCTAGATCTGTTTTTCAAGCAACGCTGGCTTAGTTCGTAGTGTGTACGGAAGAAAACATTGTGAGGAACCCATAGCATGGTGATAGGGATTTTTATAATACCTTAAGTCTAGGCTATCTATTTTAGGCCCATTTTAGGCTACAACGTCATTTAACATCAGGTGAGATTGTGGCTATAATGTTAAACCTGTAAAGAATAAAAAATACTACATACTTAAAGTATATAACAAATTCAATCCTTATAATGTTCGCTTCGTGTATACGTTGTAGTCCAAGCACGTTTTCATATATTGTTAGTAAAATAATGGTAATTGAAAATAAATTACCGGTTATTCGTATGCTTTGCACTAGTTCTTGAGTTATGTACGAGTCTGTTTATTCTATTTTGGGCAGAGTATAAACGATATGCCATTGACGTAATAGAGTTTACGTAATACAAAAGATACTTAATTCAACTGGACCCCCAGAAGGCACTTAAGCTGGTATGTACGTTGACCAGTTTAGATAACGGACCAGGGTATAAAACTAGCGGGAAACTCGATTGCGGTGGATTTAATTTTTTATTCACAGATAAATTCGGAATTAATACATATATTAGGTCTTACCTAGGAAATTCTCGTTTTATATGAACAAAAAAAAAAGAATCAAACGAATATTTTTATATATTTATGAAAATAAGTTCGGCAAAAAAAAATCCGTAACGTTAGCGTAAGATTTTGAGCGTAAGATGACTATTATTAATATATTTTTTTATAAAACATTGTAAACAGAATAAAGGCGTTAAGATAATTTTATAATGTAGATTTTTTTTATCGATAAAAAATTACAATAACAAAAGTACACCCGAATAATTATTTTCTTTACACCTCGAATAGAACTTGAAATTAATATTTTCATAATAAGGAACTCCGTTTCAATCTGGTGTCCCGCGACACCACTCGTTTTTTATTTCCTTTAATCAAAATAATCACCCACGCAATCGATGCATCATTGCCATCGCAACAAACAGGATTCACAGGCAACAAATTCTTCAAAAGTATTTTGTACTGCTTCTCGGGTTTTTAATATTTCCCGCTAATAAGTTATCCAAACCCTGGAAAAGGTAAAAATCTGTGAGTGTCAGGTCTGGTGAGTACGGTGGATGGTGGAAACCTTTCAACCCCAGCTATTGCAACCTTACTTTAAACTTGAAGCCATGATAGCTCAGTGGTAGTGTGTACGACTTCGCGTCAAGGGACGTGAGTTCGAATCCAGGCACCTACAGTGAGCTTGAGCTTCCGGTGAAGGAAAACATCGTGAGGAAACCATAGCATGGTGGTAGGGCTTTTTCTAATGCCCGCCTGGGTAAGTTGTAAACCTGCCGCCAAACACCAATAGGTGTGTTCCGGCAGCTGCACTTGAGAGCCAGTTCCTCCACAGGTTTAGCGTGTCTACCAACTTGGGTCGTATCGTCACTTAAGATCAGGTGAGATTATGGCCACAACGTTAAACCTTAAAGAATAAAAAAAAAAAACTTGAAGACTGTCTGCTGTGTAGTGTAAGGTCGCGCGTTGTCGTGCAGAAATAGCAGAGACGAAAGGTTCATTAAAGCTGGATGTGGATGGGCGAGCTTCTCCATCATTGTGTTCAGTTCTTCACTGTGCATATCTGCAGTAATGGTCATCCCATTCGGCAAAAAGCTGTGATGAATCACACCGGCGCTAGATCACTAAACAATGACTATCACTCTTGTAGAGGTATGTTTTCGTTTACGGTACTGTTTAGATGCTGAACCGGGACCCAACCAGCTTGCTAAGCGATTACGATTTTCAAACAGAATCAATTTTTCGTCGCAGATGACAATGCGGTTCAAAATTCCTTCGTTTGTGTGCCTGTTGAGTAGTACATGGCAGGTCTCGGTGCGTACCACGCGCGGGCGATCATCGAGTTCGTGGGGCACCCATTTGTCAATCATCTTTACCTTGCCAACTTGACGAGAATGAACCAGTATTATTTCGACGCTAACGTTAAAGACTGGTGCTAATACAAACGTTGATGAAGTTAATCAGCTTCCACACTAGCCTTTAATTGGTCGTTGTCGACCAAAGTTTTCGGACGACCACGGGGTTCATTTTTGAAGTCGAAATTTCTACTCTATTTCTAAATAATCTAATCTAATATAAATTTAAATTTCTACTCTGGCTACATGCAGACAACCAATTGGTTATTAACTCGTCCATCGATTGCTTTCCATTCGAGATATATGTCCAACATAGTTCCATTTCAATTTCCTTATCCTTTTAATTACGTTCGTTATTTTTGTCTTACTCTTAATAATTTTCTTACTTATTCTATCTTTTAACCTTATTCCTAGCATACTCTGTTCCATCTTTCTTTGGCAGACAGCTAGTCTATTCTCATCTTCTTTTTTCAAAGACCAAATTTGACGCCCAAATGTTAGACATGGGAGATTAGTTGCTTCATAGAGTTCTTTTTGGATGCATATAGCTACTTTTTGATTATTCATTATTGCTTTATAGCCGCAATAACGTTTCCAGGCGATTGCTATTCTACTTTGAATTTCGTTACTAGAATTATTGTTAAAAGATATTGACCGACCCAAGTATATATATTCGTTTGCATGTTCTATATTTCTAAATCCACTGTTATCTTTGCTGTTGTTGTTGATAGTAATTTTGTTTTTGTGGTACTGGTTTCAGGCATATTTTTTACTTGCTTCGGTTAGATTTCTCACCCACCCACACCACCTCGATGTCCAACGTTTCACAACAGCGCGATTTGTAAGGGACTTCCTACCTCGCACAGCCACTCTGTGGAACCAGCTGTCGCCGGCGGTCTTTCCGAACCGTTACGACTTGGGAACCTTTAAGAAGAGAGCGTATTCTTTCCTTAAAGGCCGGCAACGCATTTGCAGGCCCTCCGGTGTTGCAGGAGTTCATGGGCGGCGGTGATCACTTTCCATCAGATGAGCCTACTGCCCGTTTGTCCCCTATTCCATAAAAAAAAAAAATAACATGATTTCCATGAATCTATGTTTATTTAAAGTAATAAATTAACCTGTCAATTTAAAAGTATGTTTCAAAGTTTTTGTGGACATAAATTAGACTGTCAAGTAAGCACTGGGAGGGTAAAGTTAATATATTCAAGTTTTAGAATTAGTTCTTCAGTGATTCGCGAGGCTTCATGTAAGAATGTATTCATAGTATACGAGATAGCAGTCGTAAATCTTCCAAAAGCACCCCGGCTAAATCCTTCTGACAAAATTTTATTTTGTGGGTAAATTCCCTTAGAGCGCGATCTACTATCAACACATTGGGTAACAGAAATCTGATATATTTCGGTTTATGACTTTATAACTAAAATTAACATAGTTCATACAACAAAATCAACATTAATTTAATTTCAATAATCGAACTGCTTCCAGTTATCCTTAAAATATAATTAAAATCTAACTTGTTATGTAACTAATTATTTACTTGATCATATTACCACAGATTTATATATATACATGAATGTTGTGACCGCTACAACTTTAATAATGCATTGATATTTTTCTTTTGAAACTTGTCTTTGTAAGTATATTTATATTTACAGTATTTTCTTGTCATTAAAGTGCATTTTTGATAGACGTAAGTTTGACTTATATTCATTACTTTAGTTTATTTACTTTTTTAGTTAAACTGTATTAATAAATATTTTTTTAATTTTATCAAAACTATTATTGAACATTTTTTTTGCGTGGCGAATTGCATTACGCATACCCTCTTATTCCGGGAAGTCTGGAAGGTTATGATAGCCTAGTGGTACTGTGTACGCACTCCGCGTCGAGGGACGCGAGGTCGAATCCACCTACAATGAGCTTGAGCTTTCGGTGAAGGAAAACATCGTGAGGAAATCATAGCATGGTGGTCGGGCTAGGTCTAATATTCGCCCGGCTAGCAACCACCCTCAAGTTGTACTGCCGCCAAATACCAATAGGTGTGTTCCGGCAGTTGCACGTGAGAGACAGTTTCTCCACAGATGTAACGTGTCTACCAATTTGGGTCGTATCATCATTTAAGATAAGGTGAGATTATGGCCAGAACGTTACACTTCTATATTACTATATGGCATACACTCCTTTTAGAAATTAGGTAAAAGGGCTTGATTTAGTAGGAAACTTATTATTGCGTCATGCGATTTGTTTTCAAAATCAATATTAACGCGGCTAAGCCGAGGGGTAAAAGCAACTAAGTAATGATTTCCTTAAATTCCAAATTACCTTACTGGAAGAGTAAATTTTTATACTTAGTTATTGTAAATATCAGCGATTTCGAGAACATTCTTGAATAGTAGCAAGTGAAATGACTTCGATACACCAAGCGGTGGGAATTTTAACCGAATTCTTATATTATCGAAACGGTAGATCGTTTTAACTGCCTTTCAAGTGCTCTATACAATGATCATATATTTGTACCTTTATTATAAATTTGCTTATTTGAACGTGTTAATGTGCGTAATTAACATATATTTAATTTTTTTTTTGTTTATAGAAACAAAGTTGTATTAAAAAACGGGTAAAAAATTGTTATTAATTAATATTTGATTCCACGCAAACGAAGTCGCGGATACAGCTAATTCTGAATAAATATCGCGTATATAGATTTGGCTCCTTTACAGTTTTATTACATGTATATCGGCGCAAATATTATATAAGCAGGAAATACAATAAAAGTATTTCAACGATTGTTTCTGCATTACGAGTACATCAACGAATTATGATTCAAAGTACTTCGGCGGATGTTTGTGCATACCACTGCATACTTTTTTTTTTTTTCGAACTGACATATGCTGTTAGCCTTAAGGGACTGCTGAGGGTTGCTACCGGAAAATGAATAAAGATTCACGAGCCTGACGCTGGAAAAACAGTAGGAACATTCTCAACAATTACTTGAAAGGTAATATGGTATCGCGATGATTACATAAATGTAGCTCTATTGTGTTGTTAGATGCTACAAAACTGTGCGTTGGTACTCGATATAGTGCATTCGTTTGTTAGTGATTCAACTTGTCGTCTTGTTCTCTATGAGGATATTATAGGGTTCTACTAACGAATGTGGGATTAATAGCGTCTCTGAATTAATAAGTCCAAATGTCTGAAATAATAACTATTAACTTATACTAGGACAGTGTGCGGGTGACTGGTTTTGCACCTCCACGATCATACGAAGGTAAATACATTAAGCTATATACACTACTGCCTCATTGGTGCTGACACCATAAATCCGATATATTTTACATTAACATACTTAACATTACTACAGTACATTTATTTAAATGAAACTTCTTTTAAGAGGGCTTTGTAATTAGATCCGCAACTTTGTGTGACGCTTATTCGGTTAAAGTCGGTTCGAGGCGACTAAGAGAGCGAGAGAGGTATAGTGATGTTTCGCTTTTGTGGTGAGGTCTTAAGCATACACCATTTTTTGTCGTAATACGGCAAAGGGACGACACTATGTCTGGTCTGATGGTGAGAACTGAGATAATATTAAAACAATGTATAGTCAAGAGATCCATCAACGGTATTCGTTGTTATGCACGTCTGCAATCTTCTACGCAACTGCTTATGTTGGTTAATCTGAAAATGCGACAAACACTACAACAAAGTAATTGTGACTGATCTCGATGAACGGCGTTCATGATCTTATTGTGTAGGTATAGATTTTAACCATCTCACTTGATACACTGTCTCATCCCGGAATGCGAAACGTTTAATTGTGCCCTTATTTCGAATGTTACGTTTGGTGTATGGGAATTGTTACCAATCGGATACAATTATTATCATCTACCTCCTAATATATTTCTGTCTTTATACGAGTATACAGGTTTAGCGTGTTTATCAACTCGGGCCGTATCGTCACTTAAGATCAGGTGATATTATGTCCATAACGCTAAATCTTAAGTATATAAAAAAATATACTTAAAAACTGTAATTTTAGATGGAAAGATGCAGATTTTAGATGGCATTTCTTATTAACCCTTAAATTATTTGTGATAATTATTTAATTAGTATAACTTATGTACAAGTGCCGAGATTAAGCTTTTGTAAAAGTTTTAGCAAAATTTATAACCTTTATTGTATAGGCTATCACCTTATCTATATAACAGATTAATATTTATTCTTTTGTATGAACAAGAAATAAATAGATACATACATGTAATAAAAAATATAATTTAATCTGCAGATTATTTTTGATTCGAATTGAGATATACCTTGTTAACAATATGAAAGTGAAAACAATATATTCAAAGTTTCTATCTATCGGTCCGTTTGTCCCTTTGTACACAAATCACTCCGATAATAATTGATGCTTTAACATAAAATTTCATTATCGTTTTGAAGTACTAAAAGTAACGTCTAAAAGAGGGTTCTTTTAACTTTGATTTAAATGTCCCTTTGAAAGTATGTTGGTATGTTTCTATTTTTTAATACATGGCTAATTTAATCTGCAGATTATTTTTGATTCGAATTGAGATATACCTTGTTAACAATATGAAAGTGAAAACAATATATTCAAAGTTTCTATCTATCGGTCCGTTTGTCCCTTTGTACACAAATCACTCCGATAATAATTGATGCTTTAACATAAAATTTCATTATCGTTTTGAAGTACTAAAAGTAACGTCTAAAAGAGGGTTCTTTTAACTTTGATTTAAATGTCCCTTTGAAAGTATGTTGGTATGTTTCTATTTTTTAATACATGGCTTGTGATAAATTGACCTATAATATGCAAACCGAGTCTAGTCTAGATTTTAAAAGGTTACGATATTAGTCACGCAAACTTGAACTCTATATTATACGGACGAATAAATATTCAATTTACGATGTATTGTTAAAATTCTTTTTTCTTATTATATTAAACAGTAGTGCTGACCGTGACATCGGAAAACCAGCGCTGCAACGCATCATACGTTGTAGCATTCTTGCTGAGATGGGTCCATTTACGGCCTCACACAACTGTTTAGTGGGCACGCTTTGCCTTATATTTATTAGGTTATTGTTTGTTATTGTTTTGTTTTTCGCCCTAATTTTAATTATTATCTATGTTAAACATTTAGTCAGTGTGAGTTTCGTAATAAATGTATTTTCTTTCTTTCTTTCTTTCTTTCAAAATTTTAATTTATTCATGGTGTCAAAAAAACTTTCTCAAAGAGTTAACAAAAATACGAATATTGGTTTAGTTGCATCTGTTTAATTGTTTTTTGCTCACTGTAATATGAATATACTATGGCGTCGGTTGAACGTGTGTTTCCAAGCGATTGGTACATTTAATGTCGCCGGCGCACGCGTCTCAACTCGAGACGTTCCGTACACGCGCCTAATAATTCAAACTAATATTACTTAAAACCAATAATATTATTTAGATAAATTATTTGATAACGTACCGTGATATTTTAATTAATATTTAACCGTAAATATGTTAGTGTGCGAGTGACTGCGTACTATAGTTTTACTTCAAAACCGAAAAGCAATGCAGTTTCCTGTGGCGATGATTCCGTTGTGCGATGTGTGTTTGAGTGACGCAGAAAAATGTGCAAATCAAAAGAATTCAAAGGTATTGTTTTTATTTACTAGCGACCCGTAACTGTGAGATACTTCACTTGCAATTTGTGTTGAATGTTAAAAACAAACAAATAAATGCATGCAAGAATACGACTACTGCGGTATGGTTTTAACAATTCTTGCCATGTCCCATTACAAAGTTCCCGAGAGTGATCAAAAGTCTTTTTTCATTGACCATATTTTTAAAGAAATATATTATAAATTTCGATTCCTTGTAAACGTATTAGCTGTCCAACATACGACTCAAAATCCGGTACAAAGTTCATATAGTACACATTTTTAAGCTTAATCTCCTATCTCAAAGGAGCCCTTATGTGAAATAACTTAACATCATAATATCCGGTGTTAATACAAAGGTAAAATTTGATCATTAGTGTGGCGGTGTCGCGCGTGCAAGGGAAATGACAAACTAAAATTCTAATTGGAGTATTTTTCGCGTCTACAACAATAACTAAGTACCAACACAGATAATAATTTTCCATATATAATTAACGAATAAATTTTACTCAACTATAGCTCTATATATTCATAATTATTTATATTATAAAAACTATTCTTGGGTTATATTCTTTTGTGATGATATATTCACCCGCGTTTTTTGTTAATGTGTTTAAGCCTGCAGTGGATTATTTGCATGTATCAGGACAAACTCCGGGTACAAAAATTATATAATCATACAAAATGAAGCGATGATAGCGCAGTGGTTGCGTGTAGGAACGCTGCGTCATGGGACGTGAGTTCGTATCCGACCACCTACAATGAGCTTGAGCTGCTGGTGGTGGAAACATATAGTAGATGGTAGGGCTTATTCTAATGCCCACCATTAGCTGTGTGCCGGCAGTTGCACCTGACAGCCAGTCTCTCCTATAAAGGCCGACAGCGTTCTTGCGAATCCTGTGGTGTTGTGAGTGTCCATAGGTGGCGGTGATCACTTACCATCAGATGACAGGCCAGCTTGTTTGCCCCCTATTTCATAAAAAAAACACACACTGGTCGAGTATTGCCTGACGACAGTGTTGGTCATGCGCTGAAACTACTGGTGCCAGATTCCTGGAATGTTGTTAGACAATACTGCACACAGCTTCTAGGAAAGCGGGATGAATAGATTCTGTCGTGATTCTTAATCATCCTAAAGACGTTAAGATATACAGAAGAACAAATATATATATATAAAAAGTTTTTTTTTAAGTTTTATAGGTTTAACTTATTTAAAAAAAGGGGGAATAGAAACGAATAAACTTTGTATGAAACTTTTCATTGCGTCAACCGATTTAACAGAAATTCAATATTAACGTAAGCGAAGACGCGGGTAAAAGCACTATATAAAAGTGGGTCTCAACTATGAGAATTTTGCTAGAGAACGATTCGTTTAGTGAATATTTCTTATTTATGCATAGAATGATAAGCCGGTGCGCGTCTAGTGACGTTATCAAAGATCCAGTTCATGACCTCACCACTTTCCCTCTAGCCGCCAGAAACTGATAGCGCACGATATTGACAATGTTCCAGTTATGTCTCTTTGCCATTACGCTGTCACTGTTGACAGATAAATGTAGTTGCTTGACGTTCGAAATAAAAAAAAGGTTTTGTTATCATTAATTTTTCTTTATAGTGAAGGTTTAATTAACGTCATGGGCATAATCTCACCTGATCTCAAGTGACGATACGGCCCAAGTTGGTAGACACGCTAAACCTGTGGAGCGTCTGGCTCTCAAGTGCAACTGCCGGAGCACAATTATTGGTATTTGGCGGCGGTTTTTCAACTTGAGAGTGATTACTAGCCAGGTGGGGATTAGAACAAGCCCTACCACCATGCTTTGGTTTCCTCACGATGTTTTCCTTCACCGAAAGCTCAAGCTCATTGTAGGTGGATTCGAGCTCACGTCCCTTTGACGCGAAGTCGTACACACTACCACTGTGCTATCATCGCCTTTCTGTGACACAATATTAATAGGTATTTTTTTTTTATTTGATAGATTTAGGATTATGGCTGTAATCATACCTAAAGTCAGGTGACGATTTGGCCCTCGATAGTTAACAGCCTAACCTTAGTGGAGGGACTGGCTCTCAAGTGCAATTGCTGGAACACCTATAGATATTGAGTGGCAGCTTTTCAACTTGAGGGTGGTAGCTAGGTAGCAGTAAACTAAGCTAGCAGCTTAAGCAGTAGAGAAGCCTGTACCACCATGCTATAGTTTCCTCACGTTGTTTTCTCTCACCAAAAACTAAGGCTTGGTTGCAGGCGGGTTCGACCTCTCGCCTATAGAGGGTTTATTATTATTTTATCATATAATGTTTTAGTGACTGCACTGTACGTAATATTCAGCACGGTGCTACCCAAAAATGGCGATGTTTTTGACATGTTAACTTAAGGAACGCAGCTTTTGAAAATAATCCAATCAGAGCAAACATAGTAATAATTCCATCCAATTCCATAACAGCATAATTAGTTTCCATTATTGGTATACAAATAAGCTATAGTTTTAAAAACTAAAAGCAAAAATGTCTTGCTTACAAATTGAACTGAATATAAGAAAACTCTTCAATGACAGTAAAAAAAAAAATAACAAACAAAACGGGTTTTAACAACAAACTAAGTTATAAAGTAGAAAAAGTACGAAAAATTTTAAAGACGAAGCTATTTTATAAGTGCTTTAGTGACATTTATAATGTTACAATTTCACTAATTTGTTACCATGTTTAACTCACTCCCTTTCTTGTATGTTCTTTTTCGAACTGACATACGCTGTTAGACTTAAGGGCTTGGACAGCTTCACCGAACTTTGGTGCCATCTTGTATATCTGTCAGAGTGCAATTTATAAATGATTTAAACTACTTCCAGATAAGCTAAATACTTGAAATTTGGATAATGCATGAAATGTGTAAAAAAAAACATTTGTTCGTTTTCTTGACAAAAAAGAATAACTTAATACACCAATTTACATCTAAATATTGAAATTTTATTTATTGTTTATAAATAATTATAAATAGGCTGAGTTCATTAAATAGTAATATTATATAGAAAACGTACTGATACGTATATATAAATGGTACATAGATATACGTAATCAAAATAATAACTGTTGTAAAATAATTTGCAATTTCCTATTCAGGGTTTCTGTATAAGGATATTATAACATAATACCTAAACGTACATATATGAATGTGAATAAATTAATTAATTAATTTGTTCAAATTGAGGTTCACTCGATGACCTAGCAAAGGTCGTTCGACATAACGACATAACACTTGTGCTCATAAACAAAATTTACCATGAACTTCCTTATTTATTATCTGTGGTCGACGCTAGGCGTTTCTTGGCAAGTGATACTTACGAAAATTATTGTACCCTAGTTGTGCCCGCGACTTCGTTCGCGTGGAACTATAATTAATTAATCTCACGCAGTCATTCAAATTACAATAACTCTCTATTGAGTTAACCGATTTTAATGAAATAAAGACTAAATGTTACTCGAGGATACGCTTTCCTTTTTCACGTTTTATCATAAACGTTGCACTGTAGCAGTGAAAGCAAACAAACAGACGGACAGACATTCCTAAAAATATTGTATATATATTTTATAACTTAATTCTTAGTCACTTGCAATAATACTTTTCATATATATCTAAAAAGTACAGACACTTTACATTTTCTATTAATTATGTGTACAGATAAACCACATAAAATAGATTTTATGGATAATCCACGCGAATAATATACATATATCTGGAGGAAATTACAGATATCTTATGTCACAATTATAAAGGAAAAACCTAAACAATAAATGAATTCTAACTATTATTATAAATACAAAAGATGGTTTTCTTTGTTTGTTTGTTTGTTGCGCTTTTACGTCGTAACTATGCAACTGGTCATAAAGAAATTTTGTATACACATAGCCAGAGTACTAGAAAAGACCTTCGGCACTGTTCATGCAAAGTTGAACTATCAAGGAAAAGAAAATAACTATTAGAAACTACCACGCGAACGAAGTCACAGGCACGCCCAGACTTCTATCATATGTCAGTAGGTAAGCTCATATATATATTTTTTTTTAATATTTTCTATTGAAATCTGATTACGTATATAAAACATATTTTTATAGCGTTATCTATTTTTGTGATATACTCTACGCAAATGATCGTTGATCTCTTATATGCAATTGTCAATACACGCGTCAGTCGATGAATGAAATCATTACGTGTAATTTCTGCGTCAGCAAACCGCATCATATGAAGTGGATAACAGGTAGATGCACGAGAAAGACGTTACCTTATGTGTTTCCCTACTGTTACCTATTGTGTTTCAGTTAATATTTTTACCTCGTTCTTTCGTAATTATATGAACTTTGCGCTCGGTTTTTATGTTTTTTTTTTATACGTATCATCCATATAAGTCATATACGTGGAAAATGAGTTAATTATTCGGAATCCCCTCATATGTTCACACATTTCTCGGTAAGGGAAAGTATGAGTATTTCTAATTTCTAATATACATTTAATATGATTTAATATGATTGCTGCTGGAACACACTTATGGTATTTGGCGGCAGATTTTCAGCTTGACGGTGGTACCTAGCCAGGCGGGTATTAGGAAAGCGCCATCATCATGCTATGGTTTCCTCTCGATGTTTCCCTTCACCGAAAGCTCAAGCTCATTGTAGGTGGAACCGAACTCACTACCACACACACTCGTACACACTACCACTGAGCTAACATCGCTTCAAAATTATCGCTATTGTGAGATAAAGAAAGGGATAAACTTTATATTATAATTTTTAATATAAATATATTTCTATTAAAAGCTAGAGTAGGTAGAGTGTAGGATCGCCGCGTCATTAGACGTGAGTTGAGCTTGAGCTTCCGGTGAAGGAAAACATCGTGATGAAACCATAGCATGGTGGTAGGGCTTTTTCTAATGTCCGCCTGGTTAGCTAGCATCCTCAAGTTGAAAAACTACCGGCATATACCAATAATTGTGTTCCGGCAGTTGCACTTGAGAGCCAGTTCCTCCTATAAAGGCCGGCAACGCACCTGATACCTGGTGTTGTTGATGTCCAAGGGCGGCGGTGATCACTTACCATCTGTGACACGCTAGCTCGTTTGACCTCTTTTCCATAAAAAAAAAACTTCAAAATGGTTGAACAATGGTTACTGATATTAAAGGCAGAATATTAGAAAAAACACGATATCGCTTTTGAAGATATAAAATTATCAAATACTCCTATTTACAAATATTTTAGAAGCGATGATAGCTCAGTGGTAGTGTGTACGACTTCGCGTCAAGGGACGTGAGTTCGAATTCGAGCACCTACAATGAGCTTAAGCTTTCGGTGAAGGAAAACATCGTGAGGAAACCATAGCATGGTGGTAGGGCTTTTTCTAATATCCGCCTGGCTAGCTACCGCCCTCAAGTTGTAAACCTGCCGCCAAATACCAATAGGTGTGTTCCGGCAGCTGCACTTGAGAGCCAGTTCCTCCACAGGTTTAGCGCGTCTACCAACTTGGGCCGTATCGTCACTTAAGATCAGGTGAGATTATGGCCATAACGCTAAACCTTAAGTATAAAAAAATAAAAAATATATATATTCTAATGCTTTGTCATCTCTGTGGTTTTTTTTTTAGGTTATCTCATTTTTCCTGTCCGGATGCAATTAATATTGAAATTAATTTCTAAGCGATAGCAATAACAACGCAAATGCTCAGCTAGAAAATCTGTGAGGCTTAATTACTGTAAATAAACACGTCACGAGTTGTAAGACAATTTGCATTGAAATAATTTGCAGTTATTAAAAAAATTCTAAGTAATATATCACGGGTAAAGAGATTTATGCTGCAACATTTTAGGCTCCCTGTTCTTATATTCAAGTTAAAGTGATCTCTCAGTTACCAAAAAACTTATGTAGGTATTTAGTTATGATTCAGTACATTCATATTACAATATTGGTTGTAATATGTACTCGTATTTCATTCCGAACGCTTCCTACGATTTATTAATTATTAAACGTCATATTATGACTAAGCTGAAAATGTTTGAAAATGATTACACAATTATGCGTGGTCATGGATTCTATGTTGTTTACGAGTGACGTCGTCATGAGGCCTTCGGTAAAACACCATAATAAACAAAAAATAGTTAAGCGAACAATTCGCGTTATCGGCGGTACAGAACACGAGTCAAATTTAACATAAATAAACTAATTACTGTTATCAGTAACTTGCCTGAGGTAAAGTTTACGCAAGTTTGTGAATGAAAATGATTTGCTTGATGCAGAATTTGAGGAAAACACCAAAGAGTAAATATGGTATATCTGTGGTCTTGAAGTGGACAGCAGTTTTGTCCTTATCTAAATTATATATACAATGTTTTTGCCTAAATATCTTAAGACTTAAAGAGTAACGATTTATCTTAGTGGCATCTATCATGTCATAATGTCTATTGTTTCCTATAAATTAAGCTTTTTGGTTTTCGTTTATTTGAATTGCAAGTTTGAATCCGCCAGGCGACAAATGGCCGTGAGTATATTATATTTTGAAGCGATAATAACTCTACGTTATTAGAGTTATCTAGTGTACGTACGCTGCATTAAGGGACGTGCGTTCGAATCCACCTACAATGATCTTGAGTTTTCGGTGAAGGAAAATGTTGTAATTAAACCTTAGCGTGATGGTATAGCTTTTTCTACTGCCCAAATAGTTAGCTACCACCCTCAAGTTGAAAATCTGTTTTAAAACACCTATCGGGGTGTATCACCAAATGCACTTAAGAACCAGTACCTTAGGTGTAGCGTGTCCATCATCGTGGGCGATATCGTCACTTAATATCAGGTGAGATTGTCGCTACAACGTCAAATATTAACCAAGTAGCCAACGCCGGGCGAGTCCCACATAACCCTTTCAGTCCTTCAGACTGGGCGGGTATGGGTAGACGTATTGTCCTGAGTAAAAAAGTATATTGATAGAAAGTAAATATATGGCTATTGGTTCTTAACAAATGTACACATTCTTAGCATGTTATATTGTGAAATTGATGTAAGAAACTTGGAATTTATTGAAACCGTTTAGATAAAATAATTGTTAATTATTATTATAATAACCATTATGATTAACAGTCTGGGAGTCGTATAGTTTTTAACATTGCTGCGTAAAATTATTTATATCAAGGTACTATTTAATTTAATTAAACCTAATTAACTACCTGGTTAACATATAGTTCTAGAAAAGTCTTATTGTCTAGTGAGATACATCAATAGATGCATGTAAACATATTATTACTTTGTTATCGATGGTAGATATATCTATCTCCAATCTATGCATTTCCAACTCTATTCCCTGTTGCGGAGTTGTAGAGAGTACTTGATAGAGACCGGAAGCTGAAACGATGATCGCTCAATTGGTAGCGTGTACGGAAGCCGCGTCAATCGATGTCAGTTCGAATCCACCTGCAATGAGCTTGATGAAGCCATCGTTTGGTGGCAGGGCTTTCTGTAATGCCCACCAGTCTAGCTACCACCCTCAAGTTAGTAGTTGTACTTGAGAGCCAGCGTCTCCACCAGGTTTAGCGTGTCCACCGTCGTCACTTAACATCGGGTGATATTGTGACCAAACGTTAAACTTTATCTATGAAAAAGAGGTATATATTATGAGTTGACTAACGGATAGGTTTGTCTGCAGTCAGGGCCTATACTAATAAACCCTTGCAAACCGCAGAAACGTCACGACAACCGCGTGTCTTCGTTAGTCATAGCGTTGGATCCTCGTCACCACCGATGATTGGTTGATCAGCTGATTCATTTGTTTAGGCCATAGGGAGTATTTTATTCACTTCACCTACCTACCTACTATACTAGTATACTTTATTACTATATTAGCAGAGCAATGTGCATTTCTGATTCATTTATTATGTTTTGATTGTCGCGGATAATGATTTTCGGGGTCGCTTTGTAGCGAGGTTTCGGTTATTTCAAAGGTAAGGTATAACTTTGAATTTCATCATATTTCATCAATAAGTTTTTAGACAAATTTAGTAGGTTATATTGCGATTCCAAATATTAATAAATTAATTAAATTTTTCTTTATAGTTTGTAGGTTTTTAGTGTGTGGTCAAAATCTCATCTGATCTTAAGTGACGATACGACCCAAGTTAGTAGACACGATGAACTTGTAGGAAGCCTTTCTGTAATTTTGTAATATTATTTTATAGACATGAATTTACTTATAGAGACCGATTTATTGCTGTGAAAATAGAATATTTGTAGCTGGTCGATAGCTGGTTGTGTGCGAAATAATAAAAAAAAATCCTGTATAATAAATGGAAATATCATACAAATATTTTCAACAATTTTTTTTTCGGTTTATCAAATATTAAAAAGGCAGTTTCGTATCCAATAACGAAAACAAGCCGACAGTTTCCGAATAAACCCGAACGCGTGTGACGTCATACTGATAATTTCTACTGCTTCATTAGATGATAATTTCAGCAGTCAGCTGATAGTGTTTCGTTTTTTTAACAATTAAATCTTTTTAGTGTCGTTAATATATTGCTATCAATCCTTATCATATCATATCTAACAATAAGAGTTATTGGTTAATCTGCTTGTCTCGTACTATTGTGTATGCGTGCTTGAAGTATGTAAGAACGTCGCATCATGGGACGTCAGTTCGAACCCAACCACCTACAATCAGCTCGAGCTTTTGGTGAAGGAAAACATCGTGAGGAAACCATACCATGGTGGTAGGGCTTTTTAATGCCTGCCTGGCTAACATTCATCCTCAAGTTAAACATCTACCACCAAATACCAATAGGTGTGTTCTGGCAGTTGCACATGAGAGCCACTCCCTCCGATAAAGGCCGGCAACGTACCTGCGAAATCTCTGGTGTTGTGGGTATACATGAGAGGTGGTGATCATTTACCACCAAATGACACGCTTGCTAATTTTCCACCTATTCCATAAAGAAAACTCCTCAAAACATATTCTTAAATGTTCCACCAGATATTAGACGCCGAAATAAATATGTTTTTTACTAGCGCGAGGACCTAACCCGAAAAAGCATCAGTTTTTATTAGTATTGAAGATCGTCGGTTGCAAAGCGGAGTACTATGTTCGGCTGTATGTTTTTTTTTTTACCCTGGCTGTGACCCAAGATGGTGGTGGAGACGCTGAACCTAATAAAGGAACTGGCTGTCAAGTGGCAGTACCGGAACACACCTATAAGTGTTTGGAAGTAGATTTTCTACTCGATGGTGGTAGCTAACAAAACGAGCGTTAGAAAAAGCCCTAGCACGTTGCGTCACTTTCAATGCCTCATTAACTAAGGACCCTGAGTCAATGTCTCTGTGACTACACGGGGAAAGCGCAACTGATTTTAAAATCTGACCTTCTATTTTCATTTTCTCCAACTGTGACTTTTGATTTGCAAATACGACATACGGCCATTTCTGAAAATACTATGAAGACTGCAAAAAGTCAATGCTGGCGTTAGAGAGTTTTCTCTGAGATTTTATTCTGATATTTTCTTTTCTCTTTTTTTATAGTTAAGGTTTAACGTTATGGCCATAATCTCACCTGATCTGACGCGATGATACGGCCCAAGTTGGTAGCTACGCTAAACCTGTGAAGGAACTGGCTCTCAAGTGCAACTGCCGGAAGACACCTACTCGTTTAGCCAGGCGGACATTAGAAAAAGCTCTACCACCATGCCATGGTTTGCTTACGATGTTCTCCTTCACCGAATGTTCAAGCTCATTGTAGGTGAATTCGAACTCACGTCCCTTTGACGCGAAGTCGTACACACTACCAGCTTCTGAAGTTTTGAGGCACGAACTGATTCATTTTTGTTTATATCTTTACTTATTCACTATTTAAAACACTCCGCACTGAACGAGCTCTAGATGCAAACTAAACTAACATAACTGTAAAATGGATTTAACATACTTATAGTTAATAAGGTCTCGAATTATGTCTAAGTTGTTCTGAGAGATTTAAAAAAACATACTTTGTAGTAACTGGACATATGTTCTTTTTACAAAATCAAAAACCAAAAGTTTCTAAACATTTGCTTACCTAGGTATTAAATATACAAGGTCAGGAATCCGATTAGCCGACCATTCCTTCGGGAAATGCTTTTAGGCAACTCCTCGCTGGTGGGATGAGAGGGGTATGTGGGGCCGTGGGAACCCCACGGTGTTCTTCTATCGTCTATTGGGCCAGGGAGCAAGATTTGTCTTCACATTGCATCTACTCCCTGACAGCCGACCATTCTAACGCATACAGAATACCTATAAAAGCACTCGAGAGCTGAGTTAAGACGAAGCACTTCAACGAGTTATATATCAAAACATATTTTTAATTATTACACTAAGTATTTATGTAAAAAATATTATTATTTTTAATTCACGTGTATAGCCCTCCCCTTAAAACGCAGAATTTATCGCCAGCCGGGTATCCAACACACTGTTCGAAAGAAATATTGTAGATGCGGCTTTCTTAAAATTCTTACGTTCACGACGTTGCTAGCTCTGTCGCATTCATAATTTTCACCAATACTGAGATTAATGTAAATCCACTAAAAACTAATTCAGGTTTAATATATTGAAATGTCTCCACACTTTTGTTTACATGAACTCGTATTCTATAGAAGTATATCAATGGATTATCATTGTTTATAATCTTGAATGAATCGAACAGTGTTTCCTTCCTTGTAGTGTGCGTGCCACTGACCGTATGAAGTTTAAGGCCAGGCAAATGACCACTTCCTCGGTACATTTCAGTAGTTACGCGGTTAGTGAACCATCGAATTCGCTGCTTGCTTAAGGGCTTAGCGGTTGAATGAGTTCGCTGTCGTCACGAATTTTACAACTTTTCCATTGATAATCCCAAATATGTTCATCGGGAGGGCACAACGCTGCGGTGATGTTGGACTTAAATGATGTGTTATGGCTTAGTAAGTTTTGGTTTCCGTTTAAATTGAGTTGCAATTGAAAAATATGTTGGGGTAATTATTTTTTGTAACGAAGTTCCTCATCGCACGGTACGGACTTGGCGGATGGGGGCTAGTTGAAAAAAAATAGTAAGATTTTTCCGTCACGACCCTTTCGTGTATGCTATTGGTTGGACCTAGTCATCGGTGCGCGCTTATTGGTCCAAGCAGGCGATAAGTTCGCACCGGCTGTGCAGGTATAGTTTGTTAACGGCGTCAGATGATTCTTACCATATTATAAGTATCATAATTAATTAGATTCATTGAATTATGTACAATAAAATGTTTATTTTCAAAACTCGAAAAAAATATATTAATTACGAAATCTCCTACCATTCATTCAATTAATTATTAATCTCTGCGTTCCACTTAATTGCTCTCAGAATATATCTATCTATCTATATATCTCAGAATATACTTTTTAATATTTTGTAAATAATTATTGCTAAAATATAATAAATATAATAATAAATAACAAATAATTATTGATAAACAATTTTGAAGCGATGATAGCTCAGTGGTAGTGTGTACGACTTCGCGTCAAAGGACGTGAGTTCGAATCCAAGCACCTACAATGAGCTTGAGATTTCGGTGAAGGAAAACATCGTGAGGAAACCATGGCGTGGTGGTAGGGCTTTTTCTAATGGCCGCCTGGGTAGCTACCACCCTTAAGTTGTAAACCTGCCGCCAAATTCCAATAGGTATGTTCCGGCAGCTGCACTTGAGAGCCAGTTCCTCCACAGGTTTAGTGTGTCTACCAACTTGCATTAAAAAAAGTTACGAGAACGGACAAAAATGATTACACGTGAACGAAGTCACAGGCGTAGCCAGTAAAGTATATATTTATACACACAGTGTAATAACAGTTTTATATATGTCATTATTAGTATTAATTTGGAAATATATTACGTTCATATGACCATTGTTTAACGCGACGTATTCCAGTAAAGCTGTGATGACTTTTTCGAATACCTTCAACAATTTTGATCATATTTACGCCAACACGAACGAAATAATAATGAAATTGAACACTTATACCTTCCACGTGAATCACTGCGTCCATTGGTAAAAACCGAATGAATATGCCTTCGGTAGTTTTAGGTTTATTGTGTTCTGACAACGTTTAAAGATAGACTAATTGAGTCACTATGTATTATAATAGATATAGATGATATAAAAATGAAAATCGCACATGGCAAAGAACCGGTTAAAAGCTCATTGTCATATTTATATCTTAAGTTGCCTTTTGTTAACAATAACTTTGTCTTTAAAGTGAGTTTTATATATTGGCAAAAATTAGAAATGTGTGATATTATTGAATTACAATGTTTCTTATACAAAAGATATGGAAAATTCAGTAGTACACTGACACAGAATATTAAAATGTCAAGAAAGGTTATGTACAGTAAGTCACATATGAGAGAAGTGTTTTTGCTTTTGAGTCGTCCAACCGTCGATAATGAACGATAGACAATATACGTGTTTAGTAAATACGGTGTCGTTGTTCGCCAACAAGTCATCGAACACTGATAATATTAACAAGTTATGGTAAATTTAAATCTCTCCCTAGGATCGACGTAGATCGCCTAAAAGCATTTTTTTTTATAGTTCAGGCTTAGCGTTATGGCCATAATCTCACCTGATCTTGAGTGACGATACGGCCCAAGATGGTAAATACGCTAAACTGTGAAGAAACTGCTCTCAAGTGCAGCTGCCGGAACACACCTATGGGTATTTGTCGGCAGATATTCAACTTGAAGTTTTAGCTAGCCAGGCGGGCATCAGAAAAGCCACCATGCTATGGTTTCCTCACGATATATTCCTTCAAAGCTCAAGCTCATTGTAGGTGGTTGGATTCGAACTCACGTACGTCGCTTGACGCAAAGTCGTACACACTACCACTGAGCTATAATCGCTTCACATGTGGGAAAGTGGTTTCTTGTCTCTATGAAGTAAGATCGTAATGTAGGGTAGCGGTTGAGATTTGATTTGATGTCGCTGGTTTACTTTTGTCCCAATGTGGGAGGAATATAATCTATTTAAATTACAGTTATAATCATTGTAAAACAGAAACTGAAAATCGACATTTTTTTAATGTAATACGGTGCACACGTAGAAGTATGTCACCTGATGGTAAGTGATCACCACCGCCCATAAACACTCACAATACCAAGTTACTTCCAGGTGCGTTGCCAGCCTTTATTTTGAAGCGTCTGGTCCTCAAGTGCAGCTGCCGGAACACACCTATTGGTATTTGGTGGCAGGTTTACAACTTGAGGGTGGTAGCTAGCCAGGCGGGCATCAGAAAAAGCCCTAGCACCATGCTATGGTTTCCTCACGATGTTTTCCTTCACCGGAAGCTCAAGCGCATTATTAAACAACCGTAGGTCTAGCCTATTAAACAATTTTGCAATTTATTTAGCTAATTAAAATGCACGGGAATAAATATTGTTAATATTTCTAAGTTCGGATTATATTCACATGATAAAAAGAGAGAATGCCGAAGAGTTTCTTACGGTGTTTATTTTCTCCCATAACGCATTATTGTGTACGAAACGGTAATAGATTTCAAATTTAAAAAAAGTATTTTTTTCCTTATTTTTTTTTATAAACTGTTTGTATTTTGAAATAAAAATAATAAGAGATTTTCAAGTAGAAAATACTGAACTGAAGAGAGATTACTACAAGTTTTAAAATTGAAAACACGACATAGCATATATTGTTGTGCACTACCATTTGAATTAGCAAATTAATCTGAGAAAATGATACATTGTGTGCTTCATCCAAGTTACGTTAGTGCTTCAGTATTGAATAATGATGAAGGAATGACTTATGTGCAGTGTTATGAGTATTATACTACCTCAAATTTCCACGTTACATTTTCCTCGATAGATCATTCGGATTGATGGATGATAGCTCAGTGGTATCGTGTAGGAACACCGCGTCATGGGACGTGAGTTCGAATACATCCACCTACAATGAGCTTTAGTTTTCGGTGAAGAAAAACATCGTGAGGAAGCCATAGCATGATGGTAGGAATTTTTCTGATGCCCGCCTAGCTAGCTACCACCCTCAAGTTGAAAATCTGTCGCTAAATACCAATAGGTGTGTTCCGGCAGCTGCGATGGTATATGGATACCACATGCCAGTTGAATTAAATTCGAATCCTACCATAAACGCGAGGTTTTGTTAAAAGCCAATTTTGAGATCAGGCCATAGAACATATAGGCTAATTTTTAATGTACACATGGCTAGCTACATTATACATATAATACATATCGGAGCTGGATTTAAGATCCAGTCCCATCTCTAGCCACGTATCGACTTAACAATAAGCCTTAGGTGGTATGGCTATATGGTTGAAACAGGGCTTTTCGACCAACCTGTGTCTCTATCTGGTTACAAGTTATTCCCAGGTTGGTTAAACCCAACGTAATTTGAATACTGCAGTCACTTACTTAATTTTTATTTATGGAACAGAGGTTAACGACCAAGCGGGTCCCCTGATGATTAGTGATCACCCATAGACACCTACAATACCAGAGGAAACGCGGATGTGATTTTAACGTATCAGTGGGATTTCTGCTCAAAGTTTCCCAAGTCGTATCAGTCCGGAAACACCGGCGGCGAAAGTTGGTTTCTAAAAGATTGCTGTGCGCGGTAAAAAGTAGGGGGTTTCTATTCATTCAGATGATGAGAATGCTATTTAAGTTAACCAGCAGTGGATCAGGACAAGTCCGGACCCCTCCATGTTTTTCCTAGCATCGCCCTCACCATAATTCGCTCGTAGACCTAATGTCTTAATTGTTGGCAAAGTTGGTAAGAGTTCACTGTAGTGCGCTACACAGAATGATGTAACCAGCGACCTGAGTCACAAGTCGTAATTATGATGCCATGGATGTGGATTATTGTTATATATTCATTGTAATGAATCAAAAGTAATTTACCAAGTAAGAATCTTACACGTGTCGAGATAAGCTGGCAAAACCTGGTTACTAACCGCTGTCATGAGTTTCTCTCTATACAGTGTTATTGGCGTCGAATATATTACGCGTCCTACCATAACTTCCTCGACGTATGTGAAAGACCTGCGGTCATCATTCGATGGCCTTTCTACATCGTCATGCGTAAATGCATGATTGTACACACGGTTTATTGTTTTCATAGTATTGGTATATAATTACAGTTTAATGTTGATTTCGTTCAGTACTGTTAAGGGTTTTGTTCTGTGTAATAAGCGTCTGCTATCCGTGAAAACCGCGGTGCACATTGTGTACATAGAATTGTGAGTACTATTTGTAAATGTTTTATAGGTTTTTCTATCGAAATATAACTAATTTAAACGGATTTCATCGCGGTTATTTATTAATTTTGATCCCGACGTTTCGAAAGCTTTTCAGCTTTCGCGGTCACGGGACGGACTGAGGTGTAGCTTTCGAAACGTCGGGATCAAAATTAATAAATAACCGCGATGAAATCCGTTTAAATTAGTTATATTACGAAAATGCGGAGCTCGCTAAGCCTAGTTGAGGGACTGGTTCTCAAGTGCAACTGATGGAAAACACATATTATCAACTTGAGGGTGGCAGCTAGCCAGGCGAGCGTTAGAAAGAATCCTACCATCATGCTATGGTGTCCTCACGATGTATTCTCGCACCGAAAGCCCAGATTCATTGCAGGGATTCAAACTCGCGTCAATTGACCCGGTATCCGTAAACGCTACCAACTGAGCCATCAACGTTTCAGTCTCAAATCTTGAAACGTAGATTTTTAAGTATAACTATTTTTAACTTTGTTTGATATATGAATATAACGAAACTTCTCGATTTAATTTTCATTGACATAGCGTCATATGATCGACAAGAAATATTAAATTCGTGTTAAGAGCCAATATCAATATAATATCATGTTTTTTTTTTATTTTTGCTTTACTTTGTTTATTTGTAGAAATTTGATTAATTTTAATAACCGCATATACCTTTTTTAGTTTAAACGTTTATAGGGTTTGTTATTTTTAATTATTTTTTATTTTAAGTATAATTGATTTATTGAATTTTATATACAACGATTATAGACGGTCATTTTTAGATTTAATATGTTAATTGTTAATTTGTGTTAATATTACAAATATATTTTAAGAAGAAAAATAAATATGGAAATTTATATTTTCAGTGTGAGTTGTTTAAAAAGTAACTCTGTTGGGATTGTCTCATTCTCTGCGATATTTAGAATATATTAATTAATATTGTGATCAAGCTGGATCTGAGTATTCGTTATTTACGCTACTTGTTATCGTGATTGATATCTATATTATTTTCACTATTAATTATGGTATTACTTATTTTGGGACAAATGTTGATATTTCTTGGTTTATTAATGTCTTTGTTCAGTAGTTTGTTAATTTGAATTCGCTACACTTAGCGACAGCCAATCGGGATCCCAAAAAATATTTTTGCATTTGACAGAGCCATCACTGAGGAATACTTAAGGTTATATTTTAACATCACGCTACCACCAATAGGAGTACAGCTTTATTGAAAAAAAAAAATAAGAAAAAAAAATTGATTTCACACGAACGAATTCGCAGGTTTATCCAGTAGGTACATAAATAGTTTCTCATAGTAACAGTTATACTTAGCATGTTAAATCCATATGAACGAAGACACGAACACAGCTTGTCTAAACTTTGAAGCGATGATAGCTCAGTGGTAGTGTGTAGGACTTCGCGTCAAGGGACGCGAGTTCGAATCCAAGCACCTACAATGAACTTGAGCTTTCGGTGAAGGAAAATATCGTGAGGAAGCCATATCATGGTGGTAGGGCTTTACTAATGGCTAGCCACCACCCTCGAATTTAAAGTTTGCGGCCAAATACTTATAAATGTGTTCCGGAAGTTGCACTTGAGAGCCGGTGCCTCCGCTAGACATAGCGTGTTCACCACCTTAAAGAAATAAATTATCCTCTAGCATGTTGTATTATTCTTAATGAAAATTATAAAACTAAATATGCATATTATTATTACTGCTGTCCTCGTATTTTACATGTGAAACGACATCCCGTTAATTTCCAATTATCATAAATTCATAATTAAATTGCATTGTTTACGATTACAATACACGTGTATGGTATAGTTATTCGCGTAGATGAGTTCGTTGTAAAATAATCAATAAATAACTAAAGTGTAAAAAGTAAATCGTTTAGTTAACAGAACAATCGATTTCATAATTAATTGTTATGAAAATGCGCCAGTTGTCAAATCCATACCGCTGTGTATCTGAAGCAAATACTCGAAGTGGATTATTTATTTTTTTTGTCACAATTTCGTGATATTTTTTCAATCTGCGCCGAAAATAAATACATTAAAATAATTATCAGATATCGGTCTGTCTGTACATCATTTATATTCATATTATAAACCGGAAATGGGCGTTTGGCTCATCTTACGGATTACCTGTGGGAATTCTAAATTACAGCAATAATCAACGATGGAGGGAAAGCTTTAGGAAAATGAAAATTTCGTTCGTAACTATGATTATTCAAATAGTTATACGGAAACAGTGTTGTACGGAATTATTATTATGAAAAAATCTATCAAACTGTAGTAACGTTATACGCCCATCTTCTATAATTGTCGCAGTAACCCGTATACCAGTTTTATTATTTTTCTCAGGCGCGGCGCATACTTTTGGACGCAGAGTCGACTGAATAACCACCATGATGTCGAAGTCGAAAGAAACCAGATTAAAAGTGAGTTTGTTACTGTATTCCTCTAAAGGCTTAGCGTGTCTACCGACTTGGGCCGTATCGTCACTAAAGATCCGGTGAGAATATGGCCATAACGCAAAAAAAAAAATTGATTAAAGTCTCCACATTACGAGTATTAAGAATTCCTCTGGTTTCTTTTTGAGAGCCAGTTCCTGCATTAGGCTTGGTCATATCCATCATCTCCGGCCGCATCCTTACAACATAACGTGAGATTTTACCCTTAACACTAAATGTATTAAATATAAATAAATAAGAATTCGACGGTGCATATAACCTGAGGAGTCTTAATGTAAGAAATTGTTTGGAATGTAATGGCATTTTCGAGATATCGACCTTGTATCATCGATTATTGTTAAACGGATCTAATATTTGTACTCGCAGATGGAGGAGTCAGGTCCAGAGGGACAGTTTAATCTCGAGGGTATCCTGAGTGAACTCGGCAGCTTCGGCAAGTACCAAATACTACTGCTATTTCTGCTCGCGTTCCGGGATTCCTTCCTCAATATGTGCAACTTTAATTACATATTTACAACGCAGGAAGTGGGATACAGGTGAGATTTTATACATCGTTGTTTCACTGTGTGTCGAGTTGATAATATCTCAAAGCCTTCTATAGTTTTCGTTTGATTCTGGTAGATTATAACTAGCTGACGATTATTTTTAATTTTCAATTTTCTTTAGTAATAGAAAATTGTTTGCTCATTCAGAAGAAAATGTTTCATGTTGCAGATATATGGGACTAATTTTCTACTTAACCTCAGCGGTGTGTGCATTTACTTGTAGTCGTATTGTGTTGCGCCTAACAACACAAACTGAGTGACATAAAAATAAAATTCATACGGTGCTGGGGCATGATTTTAATACTTGAAGCCGTAACAAACTGGTCAGCCCATATATAGTTCTAGACTCAAAAAGACGAGTAACAGTTTATTAGGTAATAGTTGTAGGTATTATAACAAAGTCTCAAAGCACATTATCGATATGTCAGATAATAATTTCAAGCACCATGTCAAGCGGGTTTTGATGACAAATACATTTATGTAATTATTTTTTATGTTTAAGCGAATATTACTCATCGAAATACAACTAATTTAAACGGAATTTATCGCGGTTTTTATGAATATTGATAATGAGATTTCGAAAGCTTTCCAGCCTTCATGGTCACGGGGTAGATTGAGGTGTAGATTGTCAAAAAAGTTAATGTTACAGTGTCTACGTACAGTTTACAATTATTAATGAAGGTAGGCACTGTAACATTATCTTTTCTGACAACCTACACCTCAGTCCGCCCCGTGACCACGAACGCTGAAAAGCTTTCGACGCGTCGGGATCAAAATTAATAAAGAACCGCGAAAAAATCCGTTTAAATTAGTTTTATTTAGATAAATGACTGTATATATAAAAAAAACATGTCACTTTGTTTGTCCGCGATAAACTACTGAACCGATTTTGAATAAATTTCGCAAACTGTGTGCAGTTAGATCCAACTTAAGAGATAGGATACTTTTAATGTCGATAAGTGATCATAACGCGATAGATGTCATTGTAGCCGCTGTGATTGACTACTCGAAAAGGCAGAACAAGGTTTGCCAGGTCACTTAGCTGTAAAAATACTGTAAATTATTTTAAATAATCTACGAAAAAAATATACAAAGAATATATATTTTTTTTTCGACAAATCTCGTCGACTGGGTTATTTTCCAAGCCGGTGGTAGTTTTGACGTCCACAAACACCCTCCCGGGGTCTAAATTGAGTAAAGTATTTTTATTTGATTTCGACTAGTATCGAGTGATACGCGCTATCGCAGCCCAGTGTTGCCAATACGTAATATCGAACGGAAAATTGTTTCTCTTATGTAATATCAAGAGTGGGTTCATTCACGTGTACTTCATACACGAGTTGAGATGGTCGTTAGGTGTTTATTATTATAACCTTATTATTATTTACAATTTACTGTTCTGTTTACCTTTTCGAGGTGTGGGTTTTGCGAAAACAATTGCATTATTCATCTACACGTTATGTGCGGCTGTTAAAATAACAATTGTATATCGATTATTTATGATATAAGAGTGTCGGTTGACTGACTCACAACTAAAGCTACTGAAACTGGAAACATGATATTTACACTGTATTTCCCTTTCGAATCAGAGGCTCAATAGGAAGAGATCTTTCCAAATTTTACAGCGGAGGTGTTAAACGGAAGTGGCAAAGAGCATAAAAATTCTCTAATAAAGAATTTTCTTTGACTGAGACATCCGGTAGTTTTGGAGGTTCCTTTTTCATTGTTTATAGGTTTAGCGTTATGGATACAATCTTATCTGATGTTAAATCGAAAGCGATAATACCTCAGTGGTAGTGTGTACGACTTCGCATCAAGGGACTTGAGTTCGAATCCAATGTAAATGTAAATATGTAAACCAAAAAATATATCTTAATTTTATGTTTAAATAACTTGTGGCAATATATTTTTTTTTATATTTTGTAAATAATTATTGCTAAAATATAATAAATAAAAAATAATTATTGATAAATAATTTTGAAGCGATGATACCTCAGTGGTAGTGTGTACGACTTCGCATCAAGGGACTTGAGTTCGAATCCAACCACCTACAATGAGCTTGAGCTTTCGGTGAAGGAAAACACCGTGAGGAAACCATAGAATGGTGGTAAGGTTTTTTCTAATGCCCGCGTGGCTAGCTGCCACCCTCAAGTTGAAAATCTGCCGACAAATACCAACAGGTGTGTTCCGGCAGTTGCGCTAGAGAGCCAATTCCTCCAAAGGTTTAGCGTGATTACTAACTTGGGCTGTATCGTCACTTAAGACCAGGTGAGATTATGGCCATAACGATGTGCCTTAACTATAAAAAAAAACATGATATGGCCCAAGAAGGTGAGAACGCTAAGCCTAATGGAGGGACTGGCTGTCAAATGCAACTGTCAGCACACACCTATAGCTATTAGGTGACAGATTTGCAACTTACGCATTGTAGCTAGCTAGCAGATGGATTCGAACTCACGTCGATTGACGCGGCGTTCATACACACTACCAACTAAGCCATCACCGCCCAATATCTTTGATATCGTCTTCGAAAACTTTGTACTCTCCCATGTCCTTCAGCGTTACACTTTTTCAATTTAAAATTTTATAAAGGGAAAGTTGTACCGCTGCATTCCATCCCTAACCGGTTGGTTTTCTCTTCACGTAACCACACCGTCTGTGCTATGTTAATCCCGTGCAATATATTCATAATTTCAGATGTCAAGTGCCTGAATGTGAGGTCGGTTTCGACCACTTCAATGCCTCGTGGACGTCGTTTGCTATCCGGAACAACACCAACAGTTGCTACAGGCTGGCGTCTTTCGACAAAGCGCCTTCGAATTTGACATTCATGACAGCGAAGGGAACGTCTATCCAAAATGCATGGTCAAACGTCACGTGTCGCTCCAGTAACTTTGACGTGGGCAGGAGAGTGGCCTGCGAGAGAATTGTTTATGAGAACCAGAATACTATTATGGCAGAGGTAAGTGAGACAATATTTTCTATTGTATAGGCTTCTGTTAGTGTCTCGAAAAATGCACAATTTGGTTATCAACTATTTAAGAGTAGATTTTACGTCCGGATTCGCAATAAAAAGTTTCATACAAATTTTATAGCTCTCTTTACCGCCCTTTTAATTAGGTTTTCATGAGAAAAAGTTTACCTTATCACCGTCTTCAGGCTCCCTGTCTCTATATCAAAATTTGTCATAATCGATTCAGTGGTTTAGACATGAAAGCGTAACAAATAAACAAACAAACACACTCGCATTTATAATATTAGTAAAGATGGTATTATTATTTTTTTATACTTAAGGTTTAGCGTTATGGCCATATTCTCACCTGATCTTAAGTGACGATACGGCCCAAGTTGGTAGACACGCTAAACCTGTGGTGAAACTGGCTCTCAAGTGCAGCTGCCGGAATACACCTGTTGGTATTTGGCGGCAAGTTTACAACTCGAGGGTGGTAGCTAGCTCGGCGGGCATTTGAAAAAGCCCTACCACCATGCTATGGTTACCTCACGATATTTTCCTTCACCGAAAGCTCAAGCTCATTGTAGGTGCTTGGATTCGAACTCACGTCCCTTGACGCGAAGTCGTACACACTACCACTGAGCTATCATCGCTTCAAAATACGATACGGTGGTAACATTCGGCGATTGTAGTGAACTGGATCTAGACCTGCGTATATTATTACCCGCGTCAAGTTGTGTTATAACAAATAAAGAAAAAAAAAGTAGTAAAACCACTTATACATGATCGCTAAAAGACCTTTGCTCGGGGTACAGATGTATAACCCGCTAAAGTATCTTTGGATCCCAAGTTAGTCAGTTTACATTCTGTAACTAAATGACCCTGTAAACTTCGTACCGTCTAACAGTCAATGATGTTAACTTTAAGCCGAAATCAATTTAGAATTTTATTTGTGCCACAAAATTAATAAATATTTATTTATTCGACTTTTCGGGTCGATATCGAATCCAACGAATCTGAGATCATTACAATCTGCCCAGCCGTTGTTGAGTTGTAAATGGTGTAAATAACTTCACTCTGTTTGTACGTACATAAAGATGATACAGTCTTACATCTGACTGAATTACGATCACCATGTATATACGTAATGCTTGTCGATTATTCTATGTTAACGTAGGTTACAAATAACGAACTCCAAATCGCCGTGAGGTTAGTGGCTAAACGAAAAAAAAAAGCAGTGTTTATACAAGATGGCGATGTGTTTGCCGAGCGAACCCATTGTTAAAGTTGTTAAACAAAGCGTACAAATTACGCTCATTGTCACGGCTCCGCACAGTTCACTCGTCACATGTCTCACATTAGCGGAAGATTCGAGTTCTCGGACGCGCTGCGAAATTATGGTATTTTATCGACGGCCTCATGACGACGTCGCTCGTAAACAACACAGAATCCATGACCACGCATAATTGTGTAATCATTTTCAAACATTTTCAGCTTCGTCACAATGTGGCATTAAATAATTTATAAATCGTAGCAAGCGTTCGGAATTAAATACCTACTTAATTTTTTTTATTTGATAACTGAGAGACCACTTTGAAATGAATGTAAGAACAGAGACCCTAAAATGTTGCAGCATAAATCTCTTTATCCGTGATATATTACTTAGAATTTTTTAATAATTCCAAATCGTTTCCTACCCACTACCACTGAGCTTTCAATCCCATTCTCTCTTCTCCATTTTAACACACAATGAACATCGTAACTACAACCTTACAGTAGCTCCATTCTAACTTAATCCAAAAAATTACATTGTTATATTTGTATCACTGTGACGCTTGGCACAATTTCCCAATATGTTTATTATATATTTTCTATTATGTAGGTTTTATAGACTTAAACGTCAAGAGACGTTTACATAGACCAGTATAATAGCAGCAATTATGAACGTATTATGGTTATCTTGATCATTGCTACTGTTTCTTTAACTGTACTCAGATTAGCATCTGATACAGCGTCGTCAGTCTGCCGGACAACCGATATAACATGTACTTCAGTTACACTAATAACATTACAGTTACAATAACTTTGTAAATGGGGAATTTCAAATGAGAATAATTTACTGATTCCCTTAGGATTCCATTCATTCAATTACCTCTGTTTCGATTTTGTGTTCGTTTGTATATTCTGTGTATTTAATTATTTAATGGATGCATGTCTCTTTTATAGTTCGATCTGGGCTGCCAGCCATGGAAGAATAATCTCGTCGGGACAATCCACAACCTCGGATTAATCTTCTCTTTCGTAATATCAGGCGTTATATCAGACAGGTATGCGTCTTACTTCGTTCTGAACGTTGCGTTTTAATACGTCCGTAGTTCCTAAAAAGCACACAAACATTTAATACTTTTTAAGATTTTTGAAGCGATGATAGCTCAGTGGTAGTAGTGTGTATGACTTCGCGTCAAGAGACGCGAGTTCGAATCCAAGCACCTACAATAAGCTTGAGCTTTCGGTGAAGGAAAACATCGTGAGGAAACCATAGCATGGTGGTTGGGCTTTTTCTAATGCCCGCCTGGCTAGCTACCACCCTCAAGTTGTAAACCTGCCGCCAAATACCAATAGGTGTGTTCCGGCAGATGCACTTGAGAGCCAGTCCCTCCACAGGTTTAGCGTGTCTACCAACTTGGGCCGTATCGTCACTTAAGATCAGGTGAAATATGGCCATAACGCTAAAACCTTAAGTATATAAAAAAAAAGATCTACGTTGTTATACATGATTATTGTGAAATACATTTACGCATACCCGCGCGGGGGACTGGCGAGATTATGAAGGACTCGTGCGGCGCTAGTCGACAAAACTCCAGGACCATCTTTCGCCTAGGATTTAAATTTGCAATCAGTGCGTCACCCTGGCCACCAGCACAGCCTGATAGTAGGTCGGGCCGTGTGCAGGTAGCCTGGTGAGCTGTACTCAGTCAGCCCGACTGGTGACATTAGAGGCGAGTCCCCTTGCCAGCCCTTCTCAGTTAGGTTTAGGGCGGCGGAAGGGCGCGCACGTATCGGCTCCTCCTGCCATCCGGTCGACTATGACGGAAATGTCATCCTCGCGGGCCCTTCCGGCGGTCTCCCTTATGTTATGCACTGTTAACGAGTAATGCGCAGGCAGTTACGAGTGTCAGCTAGTATATTTCATACATAACTCCCTACTAATATTATAAATGGGAATGTAAGTTTGTTTGTTACGCTCTCACGCGAAAATTTCTTAACCGACCATCATGAAACTTTGTACACATATTCTTGAAGATATTAGAAGTAACATAGGATACTTTTTAATGAAAAACAAAACTACGAAAGATAAAAAAAAATTGTCAAATAATCTCTAAATCAAGCTACATTAACGCCATTTAGCATTCCAGAGTATATAAATGATACGAAGTTCACCGAGTCAGCTAGTACATATATATATGTAATCAGTTTATCCATATAACATACTATTATAATATAAGTATATAAAATCTAAGTCATATAACTTATTATATGTGTGTCCTATTATGTAACTTTACCTTTCAAGATTAAATCATTATTTGCTTACACTACTGTGAATTTATTACGACAATATGACATACAACTTAGCAAACCAATTTTAACGCCCATAGAATAAATATAACGCAAACTTTTAGCGGTCAAGGCTTAAACGGAGTCATTTATTCCATTCAATAACCATCATAATGTGTGCGATTCGCGACATTTTATTTACACTTGCCGACAATTAGCACGTCTTGAATAAGCGCTTATTCAATATTAGTATAGCGTAATCGTCTTCACATATTCTGTTAACGACTATATTAAATAATCTGTGGTAAATTAATAATTATATTTGTAATTCTGAAGCGTAAATGGTATAGCGATAGACGTAACAAAACGTTAGGGAAAACATCAGATTGATCTCATAGTAAGTTGGTAAATTGAATATCCGCCTAACCAGCGGTGCCAAATAACAATTTAACAAGTCTGAACAGCTGAAAAGGCTTTGTGGGTCTCGACACACAGTGATAATAAAATTACTACAGTTTCTCTGCTGTTTCCTCTAACTTACGAGGGATCAAGGACACTTTCTCATTGTTTCTTATGGATCGAAATTAGGAACATCTATATACCACGCTTTAAAAAAAATAAAATAATTTATATTTATTTACACTATAATAAATTTATGTTTATTGAAATTTTTAACACTATTCCTAATTCAGATTTATTAAAACTTATTTTCAATTTTTTTTGGTTCAATTTTCTATAAAAATCGTGTTTTTTAGTTTTTTTAAACTATTATTTGTTCTAATATACTATTCATTCCGTGATAACTATGTCGAAAAATTATAAAACATTAAAATTAAGTTTCTTGCCTTATCGACTATACATGAAAATTATATAAATTAACAAAGACTTTATTTTGCAAATTGAAAAATTGGATAATTTTATCAAACTAGTGTATTGTCATCGGTCCTCGATGAATCTACAAAGTTTGAACGAAATCTGGCCGTTTAAAGTGGGTCAAAATCACACCCAAAGGAGTCGGTTACAAACATACAAACTAACATACAGGTGAAGTTAATAAAAAGCGTGTAATAAATAAAACGCACTTAGACTCATCATGTCTGCCTCGACACTAGAATTCAAATTTATAGCCACACCCTAAGCCTTTGTGTACCTGAAGAAAAAATTGAGATCGAATTAAGCACATTTTATAGATTTAGGGTTAAATTTAAGGAGTGGCTGCCATAGAAAAGGAAGTCTGCAACTTAGACCAACTGTTGCTGTCTACCAAATAATAAATTGATTCTTATACGTTTCAGGTATGGTAGGAAGGTGGTTATAGTGGTGACACCACTAGTGGTTGGCATAATGGGTCTTATCAAGTCTTTCTCGGTTAACTATTGGATGCTACTCGTTTTTGAATTCCTAGAGGCGGCGTTTGGTTATGGAAATGCCTCTATGGTTCTATGTGAGTGATTTTTTCTTTATTTTATTTTTATACTTAAGGTTTAGCGTTATGGTCATAATCTCACTTGATCTTAAGTGACAATACGGCCCCAGTTGGTAGACGCTAAGCCTGTGGAGGAACTGGCTCCCAAGTGCAGCTGCCGGAACACACCTATTGGTATTTGGTGGCAGGTTTACAACTTGAGGATGGTGGCTAGCCAGGCGGGCATTAGAAAAATCCCTACCACCATGCTATGGTTTCCTCACGATGTTTTCCTTCACCGACAGCCCAACCTCATTGAAGGTGTTTGGATTCGAACTCACGTCCCTTCACGCGAAGTCGTACACACTACCACTGAGCTATCATCACTTCAAAGTGAGTTCAAGTTCGAATTCCTGCACTGGGCCTGAGTTTTCGGTGAAGGAACACGTCGCGATGAAACCATAGCATGATGGTAGGGCTTTTTGTAATGACCATCTGTCTAGCTACCAGCTTCAAGTTCTAAATCTGCCACGTAATACTTATATGGACCGTTTATTTTGAAAGCGGTGTAAGTCCATTTTCTTTTGTTTCGAGAAAATTAAAGGTTACTGCTATATTTGATGATAATGCAATTTCATTTACCGACCGATTTTAAGTTGTACAAAACATGGAATTTTTCTGAGAATAAATTAAGCATGAATTACGTGATAGCTCGTTTTCCTCGAAAATGGACTTACACCACTTTCAAAATAAACGGTCCATATGTGTGTTCCGACAGTTGCACATGAGACCCAGATTCTTCAGTAGGCATAGCCTATTCACCAACATGATCCACATCGTCACCTAACAACAAGTGACATTGTAGCCATACCACTATACATATAAACTATATAAAAAGTGTATATCAAATAGTAGTTTTGTTTCAATTGTATATATAGGCTATTACAATTTCAATGTTAATAGAATTCGAGATCAAAATACACATCTCAAACAGTTCAGAAAAACAGAAAATAATTAATAGCCTTCAGTTTAAAGTGAGTTAGTGTGATTTTTAATATTGTGTATTTCCCAGATGGTTTAACGCATTAACATTCAAGAAAGCTTTACCCAGCATTGGGAAAATGTACATAATAATATATTTTCCTAAACAATCGGTGGTTAGTCATCGGTAATTCACCCATAATTCATATAAATAATATGAACATATTATTTCTAATTATCCTACTTGTTTCCATAAACTATACTGTTATTAAATGAAGCGATGATAGCTCAGTGGTAGTGTGTACGACTTTGCGTCAAGGGACGTGAGTTCGAATCCAAGCACCTACAATGAGCTTTCGGTGAAGGAACCATAGAAACCATAGCATGGTGGTAGGGCTTTTTCTAATGCCCGCCTGGCTAGCTACCACCCTCAAGTTATAAACCTGCCGCCAAACACCAATAGGTGTGTTCCGGCAGCTGCACTTGAGAGCCAGTTCCTCGACAGGTTTAGCGTGTCTACCAACTAAATATATATAAATATAAATAAATATATATATTTTTTTAATTACAGCTTTAGAAATGGTCAGTCAAAACCGTCGCGTAATATTCTCCTGCATGTCAGACATTCTTACCAGCTTTGGCAGTGCGTTCTTCGGTCTCATCGCTTGGAAGATTCCATACTGGCGCAACCTGATAAGGGCCATATATGCACCACTTCTGATCGTCGTGTTCTACATCTTCCTGGTCGACGAGGGAGTTAGATGGTTGCTAGCGCACAACAAGAAGGACGAAGCTGTCCGCGTGCTGAATAAAGTGGCCAAATTTAATAAGATTACACTTTCGGATAAGGCAAAGCAGATGTTGGTTAAGATATCAGACGAAAGAAATAAAATTGATCAGGTGGGTTTACTTATCAAATGTGTACAAAGTAGAGTTATTTTTTTATACGTTATTGGTTTAGCGTTATGGTCCTAACCTATCTTATGTTAAGTAACGATATGGCCAAAAATTTTAAGTAAGTTGACTTTTAAGTGCAACTGCCAGTTTTTCTTATAGTTAAGGTTTATTGTAGTGGTTATCATCTAACCTAATTAAGTGACAATACAGCCCAAGTTGGTAGACACGCTAAGCCTGTGGAGGAACTTGCTCTCAAGTGCAACTGCCGGAACACACCTATTGGTATTTGGCGGCAGATTTTCAACTCGAGGGTGGTTGCTAGCCAGGCAGGCATTAGAACCAGCCCTACCACCATGCTACGGTTTCCTCACGATGTTTTCCTTCACCGAAAGCTCAAACTCATTGTAGGTGGATCACTGAGCTATCATCGCTTACCTTACAACTATATTTATTATTTTTATATAATAAAATTAATAAATAAAGGTAAATCCAGATCCGTAAAGACTATACTACACGTACTCGTTTCACAATTGTATATCAACTCGGTTAAATATAATAATTCAATAAAATGATTTAGTTACAATTTTACTTACTTCTGAATTTCACTAAGCTGTCATAATAAATCTCATACAATAACTGACATATATAGTTTTCTTTGCCTGCTGTTTAGTAATTTTATAAATGACATATGTTTTAATGCATAATTTTCAGGCAACGCAGAACGAAACACCGGCAGCACAACAAAAGCTGCACCTTCTCTCGGTGCTGCGGTCAAAGAAGATACTGCTCCGTGTGGCGCTCATAGCGGCCTGTTTCATATGTTGCACCTTCCTATACACAGGGACTCTTATCAATTCAGCCAGCTTGTACGGGAATAAGTACATCAACGTGTCCGCCACATACCTCCTGTTTATACCGAGCAGGATAATTACTGCTTTCACCTTGACAAGGTTCGGAAGAAAAGTCCCCATCTGCGTTGCTTATACTTTGTGCTCCGTTTTGTTTATTGCTTCGGCATTTGTGCCACCATGTAAGTATTCTATCAAAGCCTTACTAGAAATTACATATTTAACAAAATCAAATCCTATCTAGGGTTGTTCGCTTGGTCAATGATCTAGTCATTACCAAGTACTTAGAACCGCTTCAAATGCGTAGGGATATAGCCCCGCTTAGCGTGTTGTATCGACTGTATCATGGCGAATGCTCTGAAGAGTTATTTCACCTAATCCCCTCCTCTCCTTTCCACAACAGATCCATCCGTGCTGGACTACGGAGTCACAGCTTTACCATAACCTCCGTCCCGACGGGAAACCAAAAAGTTCGAATAGTCTTTTTTTTGCCGCACATAGGAGCTGTGGAACCGTCTTACGATCTGCGTGTTCCCTTCTTATATTATGGGGTCTTTTAAACGAGGCGTGAAGAGATATTTAGTGGGCCGGCAAAACAGTTGTGACTGACGAAGGACATTTGCCCCTACAGCAGTCACTACTGTTACTGGACTGTCCCGAAATCTACCATCAGGTGACGCACAGTCACTTTGCCTAGCTAGGATAAAAAAAAAACTAATAAAGAATTTATCGGACAAGAAAATAATACATTATAATCAGGATTTGAATAGATTAAGGGAAGGATAATTATTAAAGACCTCGTAGAAACAATTATATTTGTCTACTCACACGTGGTCAATGCGTTCTCAGTGTATTTCTTATAATCTTAAATATATTTTTGGTCTAGGCTAATAATTCGAAAACTATATGAGTCTTTCTAAATTACTTTATATTTTTTAATAACAGCGTACTCCTGGCTGTCTAATGCGTTATACCTCCTCGGGAACATGTGCAGCAGCTATGGAATGTTCAGCATGGTCGTATTAGCCATGGAAGTATTCCCTACTACCACCAGAAACTCGTTGACGAACATCGCACAAACTGTTGGCAGGATTGGTTCTGTCATCTCTCCACAAGTACCTTTGCTGGTATGTAATCTAGATCTATTTTCTTCCTTTACTTGTACACTCTTTTTATTATCTCATAATATATTTGATACTTACTGAGATGATTATAAAAACAGACTTAGAAGGAGTTAGATTTACTTATTTTTTTTCCAAATACAATAGGAAATTACTTGGATAATCAATCTACTTATACTGAGTCTCTAAAACGCCTTGCAACTTTTTTCCATGCAGCTTTTCTCCTATTCTTGGTAGCGTAATGTTAAAAATAGCGTTAAACATTCCGTAATTATTGCACTATCATTAATAAAAATAATTTTGAATATCCGACTTGTAGTATCTAAAATCAGCCTGTTCAAACAAATAAACAAATTTGTGTTTTTTTCTTTTTCTTTTAATATTGATGTAGATAAGTAATATTTTCAACACAACTAATTGACATTTATTCATTTTACAGGACCAATATATGAGCGGCCTTCGCGTGATTACCTTCGGCATCGTGGCCCTAGGTCCTGCTATACTGGCCCTATTCCTACCAGAGACAGGACGAGCAGCCCTTCCTGAACAAGTAGATGACGCGGAAAAACTTGACGATACAGAAGAAGGTGTCAACGTCAACGATGAAGAGCAACAAACAAAAAGTACTATATGTTACCAAGAAAAGGAAAGCTTATAGTGAAAGTGATGTATTGAAAACATTACAGAATAAGATATTTCGTGCCTGTGAAGAGATTGTGTTAGTGAAAATTAGAAATAAAGCCATGAATATAGGCAAGACAGTTAAGAATTGTGAAAAGGCTTGGATTTTAGTTGAGTTTGAATAATTTATAATTAAACTATGTAAATAATGTATTTGTAAATGGTTTGTGTTTATAGTAGAATGTTGGATTAGAAAATCGAACTGCGTTTAACACAATTAATTATAATTGATTTATGTTATTTAGACTATTATTTATACGGGATCGTAACGAGATCGATAATACCTATGATCTTGAGTTGTAGATATCATTGTAACGTATCTGAAGGTTGATAGCCCGATTAATTTATATAATAAGCTAGAGTTGAATGAGAATTGATTGTTACACAGTTGAATCCATTACAATATCGTTTTAAATTTACACTTTAAACTTAAATCACGCAGTTAAACCGTAAGGTTCAATTTAAAATTAATTTCAGCAATTTTAACATTGTTCCCATTTTCTATTCTTTGTATTCCAAAAACAATCGTGATCATCCGGCGATAAGCGGTTCATTACAAGTTATCAAGGTTATGACAGCCTACAAGACTGTTGATAACTGAACGTATACGTAGATATAAACATTGGATAATTTGGAAACGTAATATATTAAACGCAACTGTAATGGGTTCATCATCATGTTCATGGTGTTTACGATCCGGTCGGCAGCCAATATCAGCTAATGATTTCTGTGAATTTAGGCATGTTTACCAACTTCAATTATGGCTAATAAATGTATTAAAATTTAATTGCCAAATGTTCAGAATGCTGTGGGATAATACTAAAATATGTACAGTAAAAACACATGAAGCAGTATATTTGTAAATTTTTAGATTAATACATCGCAAGACTTATTTCTATAGTTATTAGCAATAAATGGTTTCTGTAACTGATTTATACATTTTATAGTTGGATTGTCTCACTCTGTATACAATAAACGTGCCGCGACTATGAACTATTCAGATTTTAAAGTCGATTTGTTGAAATCAAAAATAACCATTCTCTATTATCGTATCAATGAAATACACGATTTTATATAGATACTGCTAGCTATAGTGGAAATACGCACCACGAGTAACATAAATTTTGAAGAATGTAAAAAATCGTTGACCCGATCCAAATTCCAGTGAAGTTACATTTATTTGTTTTCTCGTTACGTTAGCAATTGTTTGAGGACAACTTGGCTAGAAGTGTTGACGGTAAAAAGATCTATTCATTCAATTCACAATTTAACGCGCACGTGATTTTTAATACGTTTTTAGTAGCTTCATACGTATATTAGTATGTATGTTAGTAAGTAACGGAATTTTTGAACATGATTTTGACCACCTTTAAAACGTAGGACTAACTCGAAATTTGGCATACTTATTAAGGACCGATAACAATTCAATATTTTAAATAGTATGATCCGTTATCCTTATTAAGATAATTTTAATTCAACTTGTCAGATGCTAGAACAGTATGAATAACATTTAACACGTTGAATGGAATTTTTCAACTCATTCAGAATTGCATGGTGGTAGGGCTTTTTCTAATGCCCACCTGGCTAGCGACCACCCTCAAGTTGAAAACCTGCCGCTAAATACCAATAGGTGTGTTCCGGTACCTGCACTTGAGAGCCAGTTCCTCTACAGGGTAGCGTGTCTACCAACTTAGGCCATATGGTCACTTAAGAATCTGGTTAGGTTATCGCTATTACGCTAAACCTTAACTATAAAAAAAATTTATTCAACAAATTGAGTACGAAATTTACTAGTATGTTCATACTTTTACTTATCGATCTTGTTGTGCAACCAAAGTATTTTAAAAAACTGCTCGACGTTTGGTTTGTCTACTTGATGTTAACTGACCCTGTGGCCCCAGAACGTGAACACGCTAAACCTGGTAGAGGGTCTGGCTTTCAAGTGCGACTGGCGAAACATACCTATAGGTATTACCTTACTACCGTGGTATGGTGTCATTCCGATGTGTTCTTTAACCGGAAGCTCGGACTCAATGCAGGGATTCGAGCTCACGTCCATTGCGCGGCGTTCATGCACGCTACCAACTGAGCTATCATGGTTTCTTAAATTAGGTATGATGTAAAGATATTTGTATGACAAATAGTGAATATTAGGTAGTTGTTTTAATAAAGAAAGGGGTAGTGGGTAATTAAAAATCGGTAGATCACATTTTGTTAATTTTGCGAACCCACTTACTGATTACTTTTAAATATTTAAGCTTTAACAGTTATATATAAGTTAACATTGACTGTTTTGTGTAATTTGTGATATTAATATTATGTTGTTCAGTAAAGGTTTTATAAAATTCATAACTTTATAGTTTTTTTCTTTAACTGTCACTTTTTTTTTTAACTTACGTACGCTGTTATCCCCGAGGGCTTTGACAGCATCACCGAATTTTTTGGGGCGAGTGCTAAGGGCACTCAGCCCCGAAGCAGTGGGCACAAGGGTGCCAGAACTGCCGAACCTCGGCTTAGGGTGCTGCAGATGAATGAAAAAAGAATCACGATCCTGACTAACCAACAGGTTCTTTATTACTAAATTAGTGATACTAACTACGACCTTATCAAGTAAGCAGCTCAAGGGCCGTGAAGGTAGTCCCTTACAGAACCCTGTACTTAACGTGTGAGTGTGCACGAATGGTATGCGGTGTGATGGTGTACTCTCAGTGATGTAGAGTGTCACAGTATCGCGCGAGCAGAGTCACTCGAGGGCTCCTGTCTGGATGTTCGAACCTAGGCTCGGGCGTATGCGAAGGGAGGCCGCAGCGGGTGTGCGGGAGCGAAATTATCCGCTCGCACTCAGCGGCGAGGCGGGCGGTTACGCGGGCGTGTGCGCGGATACGTGGGATTGGTGGAGACGGCATGGAGAAGCGTGTTCAATCTCGTTATTTTATGGACGGGGTCGGAGAATCAAAAATAAATGGAAAACAAAAAATGTATTCGATGAAATTCAATATCAAAATAACTGATATGTATTGTTATAATATGTAAATGACTGTATGATATGACACGACGTCATATTCTTTTTTGGGTTTTTCATTCGCTGTTCATTAAAAGACAATTTGGCAAGGCCACTGATGAATATTTGACATCTTTCTTTTTCTAGTACCAAGATCCTTATCGCACGGAACGGGCTTTGCGGATGGGGGCTTAGCGAAAAAAAAGTATAAGATGTTATCGTCACAGCTCTTTCACATATGTGTTACATATCACGTTTAAATGTTATTTATATATGGAAACTTAATATAATACTAAATACTTTAAATTAATGAAATTGACGGTAGGTGATAACAAAGATTACTATATAAGTGCGATGCGAGGCGGCTAGAGTTCAGTTTAGTCAAAGCGACACTCGCGGCAAGTTCGTTTGATTTAAGAATATTCGACAGTACGGAAGTGTTGTAGTAAGCGGAAGCTCTGCTGTAAAATATAACGATTGTGGAACGAGACTCTCGAGTATGACTCTACGTAACCTCCACGGTCTGTAACACATGCTATTAGTTGTGCGCAGTCATAGGTGTGCGCTTATTGGTTAAATGCAACCCCAAAGGTCTCACAGGCTGCGTAGGTATAGTTTGTATAGGACATACCTGTCAGCTGTTTCGTAGCGTATTATTTATGGTTTATAACCATTTGAATTATGTACAGAAAAAGTTAATTTTTACAACTCGAAAAAATGTATTATATACCTAAGATATTTCCTACCATTTCTTCAACTCGGCTGTTATTTCTGCGCTTAATTTTATTGTTTTCAGAGTAATTCATTTATTTGTATTTATAATTAATAATATACAATATACTACGAAAGGAACTTCGCTCCACCGAGTGTTTCCAGTACGCTAATTTTTTTCTTTCTATTATATTTTACCCGCATCTCATTGCACCAGTCCAGCCGTCTGAAAGGGTAGTTCGCCAGGCTGTCTGGACGAGGTCCAGTTTACCATCAAACCGGGCCAGTTGCCAACGCGACGCGGTGATTGCATGCACGATCCTGCGTCGCCCCAGAAAAGCGACAGACGGCAGTGGGGTTTAAGTGGGTATTCCCGGTGACTAGCGCTGGGAGAGTACAACATAATCTTACAAGTTCTCTGGGCTGGAAGACTATGCGTTAATGCATTTTCCCACGAAAAAAAAAGGGATTTTGTATAATTTGCACATGTTAGCCACATTATACCATAATGTAACAGCCTAATACCCATTTTTGACTAATAAAATTCGATCTACCTGATGGTAGGGTTTTTTTAATGGTATATAAATTTTTAGGTTAGAGGTGTTTAGGTTAAAGGTTTAATTGTTATGGGTATTTTTTTTTATAGGTGTGTTCCGGGAGTTGCACTTGAGAGCCAGTTCCTCCACAGGTGTAGCGTGTCTACAACTAGGGCGGTATCGTCACTTAAGATCAGGTGAGATTATGGCCATAACGCTGAAACTCCTTAAATATCAAAAAAAAAACTAAATGCTACATAAGTTGATGTATCTCCCAAATATTTAGTTTCACATACCAATGGCTAGTCTGTTCGAGCCCAAAGCAGCTACGTCTTAATTGTTGGAGACATTAAAAGTTTCAAAATTGAAACCCGAGTAAGATTTCCACAAACTATTGAACACGTTTTTATGGTCAATAGTACTTATAGTTTATTATAACGATACTTCCGCAAAAGTAGTTCCCTGTAACTGAAGGTCGCGTGACTTTTTATGGCTTTTTCGTGGAGTTTGTTTACAGTTTGTCTTCATCACGAACAATTTCCTGCATAGTCTGTGTAATTTATCTTTCTGCCTCACCTATTACGGACATCAATTTGATGACAATCTTTGTTATATAAATATTATGTGCTACATGAATAGTGGATTATAAAAAGGTACGTCTTCAAAAAAATTTAAAGGAGTACAACTAGTAAAAATATATTTTTTAGGAAAGAAAAAAAATATGAAATAAATATTTAATAACATCTGTTACCCACGAATTCGTTTCGTTGATATTATAATTAAGGGTAAATAAAGAACCAGAAACATTTCTGGAATATAATCTATCCAGTGTGTAATACAGCTAACCTGTTTGTCATATAGTAGTGATGTATTAGTTTGCTAGCACATAATCCATTAAGTTTTGCCATATTGAGTATCAAACATAAAAACATACAAACTGTCACATTTATTGTATTTGAAGAGATTACTTAATTCTTAAAATATTCTTTTTATGATATAGATATCCACTAAGAATGAATTTTACAATTGGGTGCGGTTAACGGGAATACCTGGACCGAAGTCTGAGATATTAGATAATACTGTATAAAGTTTATATAGTATAGAAATACGTGTTAAGAAAATTAATTGTTACTAATAAATAAATGAAAATATTTTAACGTTGACATTAGTCAAGAAACCATATTCGATGATACCATTTTTTTTAGTTACTTTCAAATATATGATTTCAGTTGATAGACGCAATAGTTATTAAAAATTAAAAATTTGATTACTTGCCAAGATCGTGGATTATACTCTGATGCTTATCGAATGAAACGAATTTAATTGTTTATACAAGGTTTGTTATAAATGCCACAAAATTTTTAATTTCAAGCAGATTAGATTTTCTTCTTCTAAATGATTTTAAAAGATATGTAGAAACATGAGATATTTGCCGAGTAATTTAAAATGTTAATAAGATGAATCTTCTGACAGAATGATATACGTACATCTTAGCAAACCACTCATTCACCGTAAAGGTGCCGGGTACATCGTGAAACCTAATCGTTGTGGCAGAGAGAGGATAACACGAGACAGTGTCCGAGACTTGCGACACGGATGTAGGTTTGAGGAGGCCTCTTTTCGACAACTGTCAATACTCACCTTCACCGCTCGTGCAATCTTCTGCTAAGTATAAATCATTGGTGATAATGATTTACAACATAAACATGAAATCGGTGTCAATAATAGAGAAATGTAAATCTTACGTCCCTTAGTTAATATTCCAGCTACTTACGACTAATACGCCTCAAGCGTCAAGCTTAGACTGAACCTAAAGCAGGGCTCGCAACGCACTTTATTCTAATCGGTGTTATAAACTACCCTCCTATAACTATATCCTACTATAGAACACCCATCCTATAATTACATCCTTATATATACAACAAAATTAAATAACTGTTTGATGTCATAAATTTATTTTCTTACTATTCTTAAGATATTTAATTTAGTCTTACGTCTATTTTATTAATATAATAAAAATACATATTATGGAAACCTGACATCGTAATACAAATACTATCAGGTGATCAGGTAACTACAATTTAACTTATACAGATCAGCTAACATGCTGGATTTTGGACTTAGGTTGCCCAAGTGCTTCAGCTTCTGCTAGCGTGTCGGGCATCTTAGTGCCTAAAGTCTCCGGTTGAGTCAGTACTAAGAAACCAGAGAGGAATCCCATTGCTCCAAACATCATAGAGGGAACACCTGACCAGTATACCATCTGAAAAAAACATATCTGTAGAATATTTTTAAGTCACCATCTTCACAGGTACATAATAATTCAATTATTAGCAGTTATAAAAGTGATTTATGGACATGATTAAAGCTAATAACAACGTTTCTAGAGATTTTGGTAGTTTATTGTAACCTCAACGCAACCTATCCATCCATCCATCTATTCAACCGAAAGACGTCGACTGCTGGACATAGGTCTCCCCCAAAGATCTCCATGACGACGGGTCTTGCGCCATCCGCGTCCAGCGGATTCCCGCGACCTTCACCAGGTCGTCGGTCCACCTTGTGGGGGGCCTACCCACGCTACATCTTCCGGTACGTGATAGCCATTCGAAAACCCGTAGGCCCCATCAGGCATCAGTTCTACGAGCAATGTGCCCAGCCCACTGCCACTTAAGTTTAGCAATTCTTCGGGCAATGTCAGTTATTTTGGTTCTTCTGCGGATCTCCTCATTCCTGATTCGATCACGCAGTGTAACTCCAAGCATAGCCCTCTCCATTGCCCTTTGAGCAACTTTGAGCTTTTTTATTAGGCCCATTGTGAGCGACGCATCCTATACGCAATTAGAATCGTTTAGAACATCAAATCACCTTAAATAAGTCTTATCTTATACAAGTACCCAAGGAACCTATGCAACAGGTTCCAACTCCATCCATGAAGCAATCAATGTAATATTTCTCCACTTCTATAAAAACCTCTTCAAAGTACATAGCAATAGTTTTTAGTACTAATTGCCTGCCTTCAAACAACGTTTATAACTTGCAAGTATTACAGGCACGATGATTTTGGCAATAATTAAAATTGGCTTAAATGTGATACCGAAAATAAGTATAGTTATACATCATAGTTAATTTATTGAGAGACCTAGTTGCTATTAACTGTTTCATTACCGGTGGATTTTGAGATAAAAAAATGTGATTAAGACAAGGCGAATTGAGGCATGTCACTCACCAGAACAGGCGTTAACGGTGCAGTGATGGAACCGATACGTCCAATCATAGACGAGAAAGCTAAAAGGCTGTGACGGTATTCCGTCGGATACAGCTCCGATGTGAAGAGGTATAATGAAGTAAACACGGTCGAGATACCGAACTTTCCCATGAGGAAAATGATGAGACGCAGTACTGTCATATCTGTATACATAAAAAAGAAGATTTCAACTTCACATTTAACATATTTTATGTAAAGACTTCGTGGAAGTAAAAGCTATTTCTTATATTTCTCGGGCACAGTACTTTATTCTGAATGATAAAACGCCTTATGCCCTTTTGAGTACCCTTAACAACCATCGCATTGCTCACCGGCTATTTATTACATATTTCTTTTTTGGCGCTCTCAGCTCCTTTATTCAACATAAAGGCACTATTAAATAGTTTATAACCTACCTTATATTCGATTGATAGGTTCAGTGATTATCGCGTTCAAAACGAACTTTTCTCCTATTGAATCGTGAACTAAAAAGATTGCTGATTTATATTTTTGTCCTACCGTGGAGCTGTAGAACCGTCTTCCGGTCAGCGTGTTACGACCCTGCTATGACATAGGGTCCAAAGGCCATAGGCCATAGGACATAGGCCGTGAAAAGATATCTAAGCAGGCCAGCATGACAGCGGTGACTGATTGTGAATTTTGGATCATTGCACTTAACATCAGATGCAGTACAGTCACTATACAGCAGAACATGAAAAAAAAAACTTCATCTATACATATAATAACAATTGAAATTTAAGGTGTCTGCACTTTTTATATTTATGTGAATAAAATGTTGCAATTGACTAAGGATAAGTGATAGACATTTTCATTATTTATAAAAATGTCTGTCTGTCTGCTTGTGCACCTATCGCTGCTAAAGTATAACGTTTAGGGTAAAATGCCACCAAGGATCACAAAGCGATCGTCGAGTAATATTTAGTCGATGTGTAATTAATATCGGTTAACCCTACCGAAAGTTATTATAATTTGAATGACGTCGCGAGATTGAAATATTTTGTTTCCACGCAAACGAAGCCACATGCACAGCTAGTTATATAAATATAGACACTGCTAGATGAGTCTAAATTGATTTACCTCTGTCAATAAGCAAAGATTCTTAAAATGCGAAATGTAATCAATATACAGATGTGTTAATAACGAGTTTGGTATTAAATTCTATTTGAATTTGAGTTTTCATGTTGTGTAGATTTTGATCTTACAAACAACTTATCAGCATTTTATAAATATTCGTCTGTTGAAATAAAACTAAATTAAACGGATTTTATCGCGGTTATTTATTAAATTTTGATCCCGACGTTTCGAAAGCTTTTCAGCCTTCGTGTAGGTTGTCCAGAAAAGTTTATGTTACTGTGTCTACCTTCAATTTAATTTTTATTATTGATAGTGTTCCGACCTACGCAGAAAAAGGTCACAGTGTCTTGAGGTCAGTCCGTCCCGTGACCACAAAGGCTGAAAAGCTTTCGAAATGTCGGGATCAAAATTTAATAAATAACCGCAATAAAATCCGTTTCAATTAGTTTTATTTCAATGAATAATATTCGCGTAAACCTAAGAAATCATTAAATATTCATCTATATTAAAATTGTACAGCGGAAAAGTTTGTCTGTTTTAACTTTTGTATTCGATAGAGAAGTCATTGAGGAAGGCCTCAAGCAATTTAACATCCCACTGCTTCCAATAGCAGCGAAGTTGTATTGAAAAGAGTTATAAAAACGATTAAATAAAATTTTAGTTCCACACGAATTAAGTTTCAAATTCAGTTATACAAAATAATTAATTACAATAATGCTACAAAATAAAATAACAGTAAAATGAGTGATTGTATTAATGTTTCAGTTAATCTATCTATAAGTGCTATTAATATTTTCAATCAAGCATTTTTGTGGAACTTTGGATTGCAATCCATTAGATGTTGTAAGCATGCGACATTAAAACTCTCAAAGTCTACTCTTTAAATATTTTCTCTGGAATAGTTTATTTTAGAATTTCAATACCTTTGAAGAAAAACTTACCATCGGGAATAAAAATAAACGCAATATTGCAACAGGCGCTAAATATGAATCCAGTAGATAACGTCGCCTTCCTTCCAATCCTATCTAAGACGAGGACAGCCGTATAGAAACCGGGAATCTCGATGGCGCAAGTCAGTATATAGTTTAAGTACATAGTATCAGATAGACTCGTCGAGTTGATAGACAGTCCGTAGTAGACGAACGTTGTTGTGATCCACCATATAGGAGTTGTGCAGACACGTCGAAGAAGTACACGGGATTTAAAGATGGCAGTAAATAGTCCAGGTTTAGCAGATTCCGTCTAAGTAAAAGGAAAAAAAATCATTATGAGAATTGTACTAAATACGGGCTGAAAAGACCACAAATGGCAATTGTTTTTCAGGGTCTCTACTGTTTACCACTGGACATATTAGGCACATGCATCAAGTGAAATATTTGCCATTATAGCGCGCTCGGGCATATCGCGATTTAAATGTACATCCGCTTAGGCTTACAGAACGGTATGATAACATTTTGTTGCAATGATATCCCAGTGTCAGCATTTACGAACAGTGTCGCGGCATTTGACTTCAAATGAATGATTCCGAGTTTCCGGGTGAAAGAATTTATCGTCATGAAACCATAGCATGGTGGTAGGGCTATTTCTAATGCAGTCTGGCTAGTTGCCACGTTTATGGCGGCAATCTGTCGCCAAATATGTATAGGTAAATTTCAGCTGTTGCACTTGAAAGCCGATTGAGTTAAGTGTGTCTTAACTTAACATCAGTACCCTGTAAATTGTTAACATTGTATTGCTTATTCCGTGCATACTATCAGTTACAGTGCCGTTACTATGTCTTTCTAGGATAAAATAATATATTTAAACTTGATTTTATGCATCTTACAATACCTGTAGATTCAAATTAAAACTTATCTGCGTTAAAATTTCCAAAAACTCAATAATAATTTGCCATTCGCTATTTATTATTTATATGGCATGACTTACAGATGTTGTAAAAAGACTCTTCTTCGATGGCTAATGACATTCACATATGATGATACTGAAAATCTCATATCCAACGTGTACTAGTCTAATTTTTAGACAACTAAATTCGGTTCGGCCACTTACATGACACACACACGCACACACACACACACATACAATTCACTCTTTTTTTTTTCATTTCTCAGTTATTATTAATATTATTTATTATATTGTTTAACTTCTTTTTTTAATTTCAATGTTCCCTTAAATATTGTCAGTATCCGGAGGTGGGCGCTGTTAACTGCGACACAGTTAGATTACTAACTACTGCAGTTAGCAACATAAAATTGTAAAATATGTTAAATTGTTTTTTGTACCAATAAAGATTTATTCTTATTGCTATTATTAGGGAATTTTTTACCATATCACTCTGCATCGGCGGCGTTGGTGACGTCAACAGACCCGTCATTGACTTCTCACTAATCACCTTCTTGTTAATTCTTGCTGCTTTCTCCAACACTAATCTGGCTTCGTCATACCTCTGCTGAGATAACAGCCACCTGACGCTCTCCGATAAAATCCAGTAGTATGTGACAATGAGAAAGCATGGAATAGTGAGGATCATTATAAGATGTCGCCATGGCTGTACCACCCAGGCTAAGCTGCCGAGAATCACTTGACCAACGGCAAACATTGACGTACAAGTGGCACTGGTGAACACTCGATACTTGGGTCCTACGAATTCGGCAGCTGGAAGAGAACAGATCACGATAACTATCATGGAAGCACATTGTACGATAATGAAGAGTCAGGATAAAGGCTTGGCAATTTATAACTATATATGATTAATTTATTATTATATATTAGCAGTTTTTTTTATATTTTAATTAGCAATATACAAATTATATCATCTCGTATATAGAAAGGAACCTGTTTTTTGTTTTAACTTACTATACAATTGTGTTTCTTCGTTATTTTAAAACCTTTTTAATATACATTGATTATAGATATGTACCCGGTTAACTTAGTATCACCTAAAATCGACGTTCTTTATTCTCGCTAAAACTTCAAAATAGTTTGACCGATTTTTATATATTTTTACATCCTGATTAGCTATAATCAACTCCTTCCAACCAACTTCAATTCCTTAAAATCAATACAACTGGCTATATTTAATATCGTCTCCGTTTTTCATTTCTTTTGGTTGAAACTTATTTATAATTCCAGTGAATTAAATGCGTTTTAATTACCATAATTTCGAACCCTCGTCCGTTAACGCGGCGGCCTTGTACATTACTAACTGAGCTATCATTGCTTCATTACTTGTGAAATATAATTTAAAAAAAAAATCAGTTCGTTAAATTGTTTAACCAAACCTTATCCTGACAATAACGAAGACAATAAAGAAATAATTATTGAATTTGGTACAGTCGTTAAGAAGTTATGCGCGTACATACAATTCGGCGATTCCTTTATATTTATATGGATTAAATGATATATTATGTCATTCTGTTCGTAAGTAATTTTTAGTGCTTCAATATTACAGAAAGACGAAGCAGTCTTGATATCTTATTAATTTGTTAGCTAACGATAAGAGCTAATTACATCCAAATCCCAGGAGAAGTACATTCATATCCTAAAGGAACAACTATTGTTATATAGAATAAAATTATTCTATACTTACTCTAAATAATTAATTATCACCGAGGTTGATTTGACCAAAATGTATCTCAGTAGTTTCAGAGTAAAGAGCGAGACAAAAATCCAAAATAAACTAATTTAGGTTACTATTCCGATATCGTATATCTGTCCGATTATAATTTAAATAAAATACTCAGTTACACTTTCATCGTGTACATATGTAATCATCCTTAACCTAAAAATACGTCAAGTCGGTATGTATTTTTCAAGATCCGACAGACGTATTTTTCAGCATTTAATAATATGTGTACTGTGACGTCATCTATCGGCTAATTTAGGAGCTTTTTGATTACATATCTATATAAAAATTATTATAACAGTCTTTACTTAAAGATCCGGCATTATTTACTTCCAAAATAAAATAAAAATAAAACAGGTCTGTATTCCAATATCACATATCAATATAAATATAATTAATAACAAAAAAACCGGTTACAGTTTGTTAAAAATAAAGTTAAAATAAAATAGTTAAAACTGCGTGAAGCCGGTATGTTTTTTTTCAAATATTTGATATTGGCGTCAACTGTCGACTAGTTTTGGATTTTTTTTTATTACAAGTCATTATATAGCCGTTTTTATTTAAAGATCCGGCAGATGTCTCTTTTTCAGCATTTAATAATGTGTTTATTAGTTACACTTACCAGTACCAAAAAATAAACTGTCTTGGTAGAAAAAAAATGCAGATATATATTGGTAGTAAAAAATCAAATAAACAACTATACACTTGTTTATGTTCAAAAATAGCTTTCACTTTTAGCGATGGAACAAACAAATTTGTATCAAAATCCGTGTAGAGGTTCATTTAGTACAAATTTTTAACTTTTATCTCCTATCCCGCAGGAATCCTATCGTTTTATGGAATAAAAATTATTCTAAATGTTGATACGTAATATTAGCTAACACCCTGCCAATTTTCATTGAAATCTATGCAGTAGTATCAAAGTGATGAGTGTTCAACGGGTTAGACAGACAAAAATTCAAAAAACTTATTTTTGGCATCTGTATCCCTAACAAAAATAGCCTCTAATTAAAATTACAAAAAAGTTATCGAATGTATAGACTTTCTACCATTATAGTTTTAGTACATGTATAGATTACATAGAAACAATTATTGAACAGACGAATACAAAACAAATAATAATACATATAAGTTTGATTAGAAAACATTACAAATTATTACTGTTAGGATATAACAATAAAATAATGGAATTTACCGAAGATGTAAGCAGAACTAAACGTCCCTGCTCCAAGAGTGGTCTGAAGTAGTTGAAAGGTGAGGTACATGGGGTAGTTTATAGAGAAAGCCCTGATGAGTCCAAAGAGCGCCATGTTGAAGACGCTAACCACGAGGGCGATGCGTCTGCCGAAGCGGTCGGAAACATAACCGGTAATGGGCAAGACGAGAAGCGTTCCAACACTATTCAGAGTGCCAGCTAAAGCTCGAAGCCATTCTTGACAACCTAGGTCGAACTAAAAGTAAAAAATATATGTTATATTATTTTATACAATATGACTTTCTACATCTCGTTTTTGGTTTTGAAATTTCGTGTTTTTTTTTTTTTTTTTTTATAGTTAAGGTTAAGCGTTATCGCTATAATCTCACCTGATCTTAAGTGACGATACGGCCCTAGTTAGAAGGCACGCTAAACCTGTAGAGGAACTGGCTCTCAAGTGCAACTGCCGGAACACACCTATTGGTATTTGGCGGCAGGTTTTTAACTTGAGGGTGGTTGCTAGCCAGGCGGGCATTGGAAAAAGCCCTACCACCATGCTATGGTTTCCTCACGATGTTTTCCTTCAACGAAAGCTCAAACTCATTGTAGGTGCTTGGATTCGAACTCACGTCCCTTGATCGCTTCATGCCTCGTAATCAAGCAAAATATAAATAGCATTTTTTTAAAGTTGTCCAGTAATTGTATTTTTGCTGACACTACGCGAGGACTGATATGCCCAAAATGCGAAAACAATTCAGTCAGTTTGAAATAGAACCTTTGAAGCAAAATGCAAAAGATTGATTAAAAAATTCTTACGTCATATACTACTGAGTTGTCTCTAGCGTAGACGAAGCTATCGCAATCCACCGTTCTGCTTTGGAATAGTTCGGCGGGGCAATAGTTTAAGGTCCCATTAACGCCACGGACAGGTTCAAAACGCTGACAGCTTGCAAACCCTGAAGCAGTTTGCGGAATAGCGTTTGACAGCCATTCAGGCTCAAATTCGGATCTCTTGCTGATCTCTCCGCATTCAGGGACTCGACAACTGTACAAAAGGAAGTAATAATTTGTTATGTTTACGCGAATATTATTCATCGAAGTATAACTAATTTAAACGGATTTTAACGCGGTTATTTATTGATTTTGATCCCGACGTTTCAAAAGCTTTTCAGCCTTCGTAGTCACGGGGCGGACTGAGGTGTAGGTTGTCCTGAAAAGTTCATGTTACTGTGTCTACCTTCAATTTAATTTTTAATATTTATGTGTAGATCAGAAAACTTTCAATATTAAAAATTAAATTGACGGTAGACACAATAACATGAACTTTTCTGGACAACCTACTTCTCAGTCCGCCCCGTGACCACGAATTTTGAAAAGCTTTCAAGTTGAAAATCTGCTGCCAAACACCTATAAGTGTGTTCCGGCAGTTGCATTTGAGAGCCAATCGCTCCAATAAAGGCCGGCAACGCACCTGCGATTTCTCTGGTGTTTTGGGTGTCAATGTGCGGCAGTGATCACTTACCATCAGGTGACACGCTATCTCATTTCCCTCTATTCCATAAAAAAACAAACTTCCAAACGACTGCATCAAATTGGATAATTCCTATTTTACTGTATTCAATATTATCAGGACAAGGTTTGTATAAAAAAAATACAGTTTTTTTTTCAATCTTACAATATAAAAAGTGAGTGAATATATATATATATATTAAGTTCGATTGTATGTAAAACGAAGTTCATCGGGTCAGCTAGTTTTTAATAGTTTATAATCTATATAAATAAAAATGAATCTTTATTTCCCTTGGTCATCGCTTCACGCGTGAACGGATGGAACAGTTTCGCTAATTCTTTTTTCGTTGTCTTAATTATTGTCATGAGAAGGTTGATATAAAAAAAAATAAGGAAATTAAGCGAAACATTTAAAAAAATTAAAAGAATTGATTATGAATTAAAAAAAAACTTGACGCCTATATTAATTTTACATAACTGTCAGTTAACATGGAGTAGTACAATTAGTAACCAATTTGAATTCTACATTCATAGTTAAGACAGGACAACGTCTGCCGGCTCAGCTAGTAATAGATAATAAATTTACGGATAATGTCATGCTTACAATGAATATAATTATTTTATATTTGGTAGGCCTTATGTATGGATTGGCTGAACAGTTACGTCTAATAATTAAATATTGTTTCTTTCATACTTGTTACACGCTACATGTAATTCTTTGAGCTCAAGAGTAAAACTATATTACGGTCCGTTAAAAAACTAATTTTATTCATACGTTCTAACTTTACTACATTTTCAACTCTATAGATGCCACTGTTTTTACTATACTCTGAAAAATTATATTAAAGCCTAAATGCATGCAATATGTTTATGTGAGAATATGCACGAGTCAGTGAGAAGAATCCCATGCTGTCTTTAACATTTTGAATCTACGGACAAGTGAATAATAGTTTGGAAAATCCAAAAGTGCACACCCCATGATATTATTTTTTTTGTATGCGTTTATTTAATAACAATTTAACCACATCGAACCAGACCGTGAAAAGTAATAGAGTTCTATTCCTAATTATACTGAAGCGTAATAAAAAAGGACTCGATTAGTAAAGTCTTTCGGTCGTTATCGTGATAACATACATGATCCACACGGACATCCAAGTCTGAACTTCGTAAAACTGCTTTTTAACTAATTTAAATAACAAAAATGGCATCGAAAATATCATGAGTGTTAAAAATAGTATTTTTATTGATATGTGTGCGTATATATTATTTTACAAGTGCAATGTATGATAAATAGAGACATTATAAGTTTGAAAAATCTGTTGTTTTGCATGAAGTGACAGTAGTACCCACTACAACGCTTCGCTTATGAGGCGTGCAATAACAATTAATTCTTAGATTTCACTACAGCTATCCGTATTTTAATTGACCAAACTAATTAGTTTTGCTAAAATAAATACTCAGGTTCAAAAATCTACAGCTGGTACAAGCATCAGTTAGTAAAGTTAACCCATTATTATGGGTTTAAAAGCTAACACATTAGTTCGAGAAGTGCACTAAGCAAGATATTGCAAGTTTATAGCTGGATCAAAAAATTATATTAGTCATCCGTTTGTCGGATAAATATAATTAATTAATTAATTAACCGCTAAAACGGATATCAATGTTCATCAAATTATCAAAAATATTAAGCCAGCGTCAGCAATGTAAGCATAGAAATATGTAGTTCCTTCACAGGTTTAGCGTGTCTACCATCTTGGGCCATATCGTCACTTAAGATCAGGTGAGATTATGGCCATAACACTAAACTTTAACTATAAAAAAAAGTTATTTTCACTGTCATAGTTTAGCCGTTTTATAAAAGAAAATATGTAGGAATTATCTCTTTTATCACTCTTTTTATTACTAAAAATCGTATCAATATATAGCTCAGTGGTAGTGTACACGATTTTGCGTCAAGGGATGTGAGTTCGAATACAACCACCTACAATGAGCTTGAGCTTTCGGTGAAGGAAAACATCGTGAGGAAACCATAGCATGGTGGTAGGGCTTTTTCTGATGCCCGGCTGGCTAGCTACCACCCTCAAGTTGAAAATCTGCCGCCAAATACCAATAGGTGTGTTCCGGCAGTTGCACTTGAGAGCCAGTTCCTTCACAAGCTTAACGTGTGTACCATCATGGGCCGTATCGTCACTTAAGATCAGGTGAGATTATAGCCATAACACTAAAACCTATAAAAAAAACCGGATAAACAGACAATCGCAGGCAATAAAACCTTATTTTATACTCTTGTAAGAAGATTATTAAGTGCATTTATCTTATCCAGTTATACTATTATGAGATTAATAAAAATACCGAAGACACGTATCGGACACTGTGACTTTTAAAAACTATACAGTCTATATACAGATAGACTGTGTCTCACCGATGCGGTATGGACGCAGCAGAGAATATAAACTCGTTCATGAAGGCAGACATGATGAGAGGCACAGCGACCAGCAGCATGCTGATCAGCTGGAACCTCCCGAATTGCCCCAGCTCGTGCACCAGGACGTAGTCTAAGTCGATCGGCTTCACTGCAACGTTACCCTTTCCTTCACTGCTGATTGTTGCTTGGGCATTTTTTTCTTTGATTGACATTTTTTTGGAACTATTTCCCTGATCTGCGCACAGGCAGGATGTCCGCCACGCTTATACTGCCTTATTTAACTGACGCTAGGTTAGTTTGTTATCAAATAGTTAATTAACGGTAATATTGTTATCAAATCTGTATCTGATAAGGGCTGGACTCGTCGAAGTACGGATTACCTTCAAGAATGGACACCCTATAGTGTTACCTTCGACAAAGTAATCCTGTTTATTTGTAGCGTGCCTTAAAGATAATAATTATTGTTGTTTTTGTATGTGTGTATATGAAAATGGTGGTCTGTTTGTATGAAAGCAACTCCAATTCCGTCGAAACGGTCATCGTGAAAATTGACACGTTTATTTGTAATGTAAGATGTGAAAACTTTTCCTAGACGCATTTTGCGTTGTCTTGTTTGAAGCGATGATAGCTTAGTGGTGTCGTGTAGGGACGCCGCGTCATGGGACGTGTGTTCGATTCCAACCGCCTTCAATGAGTTGGAGCTTTCGGTGAAGGTAGATATCGTGAGGAAACCATAGCATGGTGGTAGGGCCTAATGTTGGAAATCTGCCGCCAAATATCATTAGGTGTGTTCCGGCAGTGGCACTTGAGAGCCAGTCCCTCTCATAAAGACGCACAATGCATCTACGATTTCTCTGGTCTTGTGGGTGTCCATGGGCGGCGGTGATCACTTACCATCAAGTGAAACCCTTCCTTGTTTGTCGCCTATTCCATAAAAAAATGAAGAAAAATTAACCGCCACGCTTGGGTTGGTGACGCACTGGATCCTGTATACATGCCTTTTATCAACCATGTTAAGTTTTCACTTCTGACTGCAACCTTCGATGATATTGGTTTGTTTAACCTAACCTTTGGTCTTGGGTTTTTCAAAATAATCGTATTAAGAAAAATTAAATATCTTTATTTATATATTAAAATCATTAACACTGATCTCCTTTTCACATGTAAGAGACAATTACACGTATTTTTATATAGTTTCTTTATTCATCAAAACACAGCAAGAACTCCGCAGCCCGTGCAAAAAGCCCATTACAAGAAGTGTTCTCTTAAAAAGCAAATGTATAAACACTTCAACACATTTCTTGTATTGTAATGAACATTATAAGTACTTATTTGTGATTTGTAACGGGCTATGTTTTTTAATTACTTATTTATTTGTCATCTACCTTTTTTTTTGTACTTAAAATTTTGCATTATAGCCATAATCTCACCTGATCTTAAGTGATGACACGGCACAAGTTAGTAGACACACTAAGCCTGTGGAGGAACTGGCTCTCAAGTGCAGCTGCCGGAACACATCTATTGGTATTTGGCGGCAGGTTTACTAAAAATTTAGACATGCCGTCGCTCGTGCGATGGTAGAGATATGTGATACTCATTCGGTGCGAATACCCACTAAAACCCACGGTGTTCTTTCATCGCCTATTGGGATGTGTTAAGCGTTCTTATATGATGAGAATGATCGCTTGTTTACCAAGTAGTATTTAGTTTGTGCTGATGAAGATTCCTCAAGCAATAAACAATGAACCTAGGTGAATAAAATCAAGGTGAAAATACGTGTTTCACTTACCTATGTATAAGTAACTACAATTCGATATTAGGTTTTTTTTTTAATGATTTTAAAAGTTTAGCGATATGGCCACAATCTCACCTGATGTTAAATGACGAGGTGACCCGAGATAGTGGATACGTTAAGCCTATGAAGAGACTGGGTCTCAAGTGCAACTGCCAGAACGCATCTGTAGTATTTGGCGGTAGATTTTCAACTTGAAGGTGACAGCTAGCCACGCGGGTATTAGAAAAAGCCTTGCCACAATGAAATAATAGTTCGTTTGTAAAAGTATAGCGGAAACACATTTAGTATCGTTTGAATGAGCATTCGGGCCTACTAATATTTAAGTTTGGAAAATCCAAAAGTTCACGCCTCATAATCTCTTTATTTTTTTATTTTATTTAATAACAATTGAACCACATCGAATCAGACCGTGAAAAGTAATAGGGTTCTATACCTAATTATACTGAAACGTAAGAAAAAGAAGACTCATTTAGTAAAGTGCTTCTGTCGTTATCGTGATAACATACGGGATCCGCACACACAGACACACGGACGTCCAGGACAGAACTTTTTTTAGAGTTTTTTAACTAGTTTAAATAACAAAAATGGCATCAAAAATATCTTGAGTGTTAAAAATAGTGTCTTTGATTGATATATGTGCGTATATTTTATTTCAAAAGTGCAATATAAGGTAAATACAAACATTTTAAGTTTGAAAACTCAGTTGTTTTGCGTAAAGTGACAGTAGTACCCACCACAACGCTTCGCTTATAAGGCGTTCAATTCATAATTAATTTATTATCTATTTAAATATAAGGTCAATGCAGGTAAACCTGCTTATCTCGAAATACCTAACGTTTCATTTGTTTAAAAATTAATCATTAACAAAGTTATCAAAATAGGATTACCTGTTTGACCTAGACCGTGGATAATCCATACGTATTATAATCCAATTCAATGTTATTAATTTTGTTTTTAAACAACTATAACGTAAATTATTATAAACGACTTTTTTTTATACGTTTAGCGTTGTGCCCATAATATCACCTGATCTTAAGTAATGATACGGCCCAAGTTGGTAGACACGCTAAACCTGTGGAGGAACTGTCTCTCAAGTGCAGCTGCCGGAACACACCTATTGGTATATGGCGGCAGGTTTCAACTTGAAAGTGTTAGCTAGCGATGTGGGCATTAGAAAAAGCCCTACCACCATATAGTTTCATCACGATGTTTGTCCTTCACCGAAAGCGTGGGTACATTGCAGGGATTCAAAGTCACGTCTATATATGGATACACGTTACCAACTAAGGCATTATCGCTTCGAATTTCTACTTATATTACATTCTCTTTAGATCTTCTTAATTCGAAGAGATAGATACATACAAGTGAAACCACTAAGTGTGTCGTTACCATATGCCAACAGCTGGGGATATGAATGATATGAATAATAATGAATCTGTAATATAATTAACCCGTAATGTCATGCTAATTGAATGTTTATCAATTCGAGTACTGTAATTGATTCCTCTGCAAACTCTTTAAATGATAAAGAGAAAAACATAGTTGCCTTCCTGATCGATGAATTCGTTTTTGAGATATGCTTTTTATCAAGTAAGTCAATCTACGTATTTTTGTGTATTTAACGTGCGATACAATGCAATCGTTTTTTTCTAAAAAGAAAACACAATGTTCTTTTTACAGGTTTTTACTCGTTTTCAGTGCCGTTTCACAACATCGTTTATCGATTACTTTCGATTTACGGTTGTTCGGTAAAATTAAAATTCAAAATGTATTAATGATAAATTCATATTAATATTTTAAAGTGGAAAAGTTTGTTTGTCTAAAAACGCCCTAATGTTAGGAAATTACCACTAGGACTAAATTCTTATAGTATTTGATGGAGAAATCATTGAGAAAGAATTTAACATGTTTACTACCAATAGGTGCAAAGCTGTATTGAAAAAAGTATCATAAAGGATCAATAAAAAAAAACTTTTGTATCACGCGAACTAAGTCGCAGGAACAACTGGTATTATTATATAAATAAAAAAATATATCTTATAATCACTATTATTGGAATAATAAACGTAATTTCATTGTATTATTTTTTTATTAGAAAACTATAAAACAATATGTACAGTGCAATTCAAATAATTCCATAGACATTGAAATTCGGGAATAACTTTGCTCGAATTAATTCGTTTTGCCTTATTTTAATGTCATACATAATAAACAATAAATATTAATTATTTATACACACACATATACTAGCTTGTCTATAATGATAGTTGTAAAAATGAGATAGAATTTAACTGATATCGGGAGATCAGCTGACGCGCTGCAGTTTGGATTCGGGCTTCCCAATCGCTTCTGCCTCGGCGAGTGTATCGGGCATTTTAGTGCCGAGGGTCTCCGGCTGGGTGAGGACCAAAGCTCCTGAGAGGAAGCCCATGGCTCCAAACATCACTGAAGGTATACCAGCCCAGTATTCCATCTGTACAATACACACAATTAAATCACCGTTATATTTATTACTAGCTGACTTGACAGATATTGTTCTATCTTTTCGAGCAGCCAATCGAATCGACTACAACGTTATCTATCGGGTTATGTTCGCTTATCGAGATAAAAATGATCCCAAGTTGGATGAAAACGCACACAGTGAGCTAAATTCGATTAAAATTGGTTCAGTAAGTAACAAACAACGTGACACGAAATTTTTATACATACAGATTTTCAATACTGCTTTCAGTAATTTGTAATTCTAAAAATCTTATAAAGAAGAAATCATCTCACGACTGACAGTCGAATAAAATTTTATTTGCAAGTTCAAATGAAACACACTGAAATCAATTTTAACAAAATATCCCATATTTTCACCATTAAATCGCCATGTTACATGTAAATTTTTCACCCTCTTTGTTTTTAACGTGGGGAAATGAATTTACGCATCTCGTCCCAGCCCGGGGGACTGAGAGGGGTGTGTGGGACCTCCTTACGTAAGTATTGCGCTATCAAAAGTTTCTAAAAATATTTACAACTAACCAAAACTGGTGTCAAAGGTGCTGTGATGGAACCGATTCGGCCGACCATAGAGGAGAAAGCAAGCAGGCTGTGCCGGAACTCCGTCGGGTACAGTTCCGTCGTGAATAGGTATAAAGAGGTAAACACGACTGATATACCGAACTTGCCCAGTAAGAAAATGATGAGCCGCAGTACCGTCATGTCTGGAAAATAAAGAAAAACACTGGTTGGATCATAGGTAGAAATAGTTTTCCGTGACGGAAATCATCTGTTGGCGCGCTTTGACAGTAAAATCGATCCACTTGCCGTGACAGTAAAAAGCAAGACGCTCTGCTGTCATGTCTCCTCTACATCATGAGTTTATGTTTATGTTAATGGGCAGCATACAGGCAGACGGCCCATATGATGTTAGATGGTTACCATCGTTTATAAACAGCTGTAACCCCAAGGGCATAACAACCATGTTGCATTCCAATCCCTTTTGAAGAGCCCCATATTATAACTTTGGGGGAAAAACTGTTATCCTTAGATGTTTTAAAGCAATGATAGCACTGTGGTGTACGGATGTCGCACCAAAGGACATGAGTTCGAATCCCTGTTTTGAGCTTAAGTTTTCGGCGAAGGAAAACATCGTGATGAAACCATAGCATGTTGGTAGGGCTTTTTCTAATACTTGCATGGCTACCTACCACCATCAAGTTAAAAATCAACTGCCAAATACCACTAGGTGTGTTCCTAGCCCCTCTGCAGGCTTAGCATGTCCACCATTTCGGGCAGTATCGCCACTTAACATCAGATGAGACTGTGGCCATAACGCTAAACCTATAAACTATATTAAAAAAACGTATTTGTGCTTCAGTTTTTGACTAGACCAGACCATCAAGTATAAACATAAATCTTACCGGAAGGAATGAAAGCGAAAGCGATATTGCAGGCGGCGCTGAAGAAAAATCCCCCGGACAAGGTGGGTTTCCTGCCGATCCTATCTAGGACGAGAACAGCCGTGTAGAAGCCGGGTATCTCGATGGCACAAGTCAGTATGAAGTTTAAATACATGGAGTCAGAGAGACTCGTCGAGTTGATAGACAGACCGTAGTAGACGAAGGTCGTGGTGATCCACCAGATGGGAGTGGTGCAGACACGTTGGAGAAGTACTCGGGATTTTAATATGGTCATAATTACTCCAGGCTTTTCTGACTCGACCTGTTAAAGACAGTAAATCTTACAGGAAAACGCACTTTAATAATACAGAAGATACTATTTTATCTTCCTTGGACATTCTACCGTTTAATTTAATGGGTATTTTGTCTCATAATACATTTCTTGTATACTGTCATGGATTGAACAAAGTTTAACAGGATAATAGAAAAGTTAAACCGAAACGGGATGTTTATATAATTAACAATTTCGTTGGTACCTTAGAACTTTTTAAAGAAATTACACACTAAAGTATTTGTCCCAAATAATTAGATATATCGTACTTTTACCTTCAAGATACCTTTGTATACTTGTCTAGGCAATTAATAGTCATTGTTGAAGTAGGAAACGACTTGGTTGACATCATCAGTACTTCTAACGCTTCGTAAATACTACAAAATTAATTTAGGGCGTATCTCAGTCATATTAAGTATCTGAAGCTCTTTTTAGACAGTTTATATCCACAAATACTCTATGTCCACCATCTCATCTGATGTTAGGTGATGATGTGGCCCAGAATGGTGAACACTTTAAGCCTAGTGGCAGGACTGGCTCTCGAGTGTCACGACCAGAACATGCCTATAGGTATTTGGTCGCAGATTTTCAACTTGAGAGTGGAAGTTAGACGGGTTTTAGAAAAAGTCCTACCACCATGCTACTGAAAGCTCAAGTTTATTGCAGGTGGATTCTAACTAACGTCTCTTGACGCGGCGTCCATAAGCACTGCCAACTAAGCTATCATCACTTCAAAGTCAATACAATGAACTGGCAAAGAATAATTAATACATATTAATTTAATAGTTACCTTAATTAGTTAAATGTATAGGGTTAACCCTCAACGATTCTCATCTGTATAACTTGTTAACATGTTATTATTTTTTTCTTTTTTTTTATCTACCTTTGTAGGTAATTTTGCCAATGTCAAGTGAGAATATATAAAAATAATGCACACAAACATCTCTAGACTCGTGACAAGTAATTTTACAAAAATAATTTTAGCGCGCAGGGATCTAACCTACAACCTTGCAGTTTAACGTTTTAGTTTTATTCAACATCAGCAATAACATGACAACTTTAGTAATAGTCATATTGTAACTTACATTTGACATACATGTGATTGTCGCATTCGATACTGAATAATCCAATAAGTATAGTTACAAATAACATTCTATTCTTTTACTTTTGGCATTAATTTAACGTGACATTAATAATTAAAAATAGCTAATAGTTTAAAATAATTACTCTTAAAGGTTGTTTATAATATCTATGCATGCTACAATTATTAAAAAAAAAAACTGTTTTGGTAACCGTTATCATTCAATACAACTTTGCGTGTTCAAACAAACTATATTTGTGATCCTTACTTTTTCCGAAGCAATAGGCGGTGTCAACAGAGCCTGCATCGATTTCTCGCTGATTTCCTTTTTGTTCGCCTTCGCTGCCTTCTGCAGCACCAGCCAGGCCTCATCGAACTTCTGCTTCGACAGTAGCCACCTGACGCTCTCTGACAGGATCCAGTAGTAAATGATGATTATGAAGCAAGGTATATGCAGAGCCATTATCATGTAGCGCCACGGTTGTATGAGCCAGGAAACACCTCCGAGCACTACTAGGCCGACAGCGAACATGGAGGAACACGTCGCACTCGTCACTACTCTGTATTTAGGTCCAACGAATTCAGTTGCTGGAAATCAAAATATTTTATTCCATTATATACCATTCCCTTTCAAATTATTTGCAAAATTTGTTAGTGATTAAGTAGCACAATGCAATAAGGGATAACAGGACGCTCTTCAATCAGTCAATTAGTCTTACCATCAGGCCGGGCCGGTCGCTAGAGCGACGCGGCTTTTGAATGCAGGAAACCGCATTGCCCCAGGAAGGCGACAGACGACCGTGGGGTTTTAGAGAATATTCCCAGTGACTAGAATCGGGTGACTCCCAGATGACCTTCCCAGTCCCCCCCCCCCTTAGCCTTAATGCATTTTGCCACGATAAAACAAGGTAATTAAAATCTTCCCAAGTTCAGAACTCTTTTCGTGTTCCTCTACTACTTCTAACCGCTTCGCCAAAGGTTAAGATAAGCAAGTTATATTATTTTGAAAGTTGATAAGTAAAAAACTAGGTGAAATATAACAATGATGACTTTTAATGCTCACTTGGGTGTTATATACTGTTTGAGAAGAGATAGGGAAGGTACAGAAAAATGTTATGTTGCGTTACATGGGGGGCAAGGAGGGTCAACTATGCCTTATAGCATAAATGTCTTCAAATCTCTTAAAATGCACTAAACTATTCATTCATTGATGATTATGCATTGTTTTTAAACATTAAAAGTGTAAGATAGATTCGTTTTTGCTATGCGCTAAATTCGCTGCCAAAAACCCATGAAACTTATTGAGATGATCTCCTGTAAAAATATAGTTCTATTCGTGAAATTGCTAATACTTAATAGAATCATCAATTAAATGCTGTCTTATTGAGTCTTAAGTCTTCTTATTAAGTGTTGAGTCGTAATAAATGTCATCATTTAATAGACTACAATGGTTCAATCAAATCAGAATAGAAAGTAGATAACAAAAATCATACCGAAGATGTAAGCAGAACTGTACGTTCCCGCGCCAAGCGTAGTCTGTATTAACTGGAAGGCGAGGTACATCGGATAGTTAACAGAGAATGCCCTGATGAGTCCGAACAGTGCCAGGTTGAATACACTGACGACGAGGGCGATACGTCTTCCGAAGCGGTCAGAGACATACCCGGTGATGGGCAGGACAAGTAAGGTACCGACACTGCTGAGGGTACCGGCCAGGGCTCGATACCAATCTTGGCAACCAAGGTCGAACTGAAATAATAGTTGCATAAAATAAAGTACCTTATTCAACTTTTACTTTATTACTTTGATGTGTGTAAGGGATTTCTATTAAAAATAGAATTTATAATAATCATACAAAAAGAATCATCACAATTGACCAATTTGTCTACTTTCTTGAAGTCAGTTAAAAAGGTTCAATGTAGCTTGGATTTATAAAGTTTAAATAATTAACTACCATACAATTATCACTACATGTTTAAAATTTACTCTATAGAAGCGATGATAGCTCAGTGGTAGTGTGTACGACTTCGCGTCAAGGGACGTGAGTTGGAATCCAAGCACCTACAATGAGCTTGAGCTTCCGGTGAAGAAAATCATCGTGAGGAAACCATAGCATGGTGGTAGGGCTTTTTCAAATGCCCGCCTGGCTAGCTACCACCCTCAAGTTGTAAACCTGCCGCCGAATACCAATAGGTGTGTTCCGGCAGCTGCACTTCAGAGTCCACAGGTTTAGCGTGTCTACCAATTTGGGCCGTATCGTCACTGAAGATCAGGTGAGATTATGGCCATAACACTAAACCTTTAGTATAAAATAAAAAATAACATGATCAGATTTTATTTTGAGTTTAATATGAAGTTAGATAATTTGTGATAAATATCTTAACAAATGTTTGAAATCGTTATGTTTTTATACCAACCCTAAATCATTATCTTTGTATTTTTGGATATCATTTCTCCTCCAAAAACATTATATCTTGTGAAACAACTGTAAGGGCAGTTTAATACGTCACTATAGTTTAGCAAAATGTATTGTTAGCTATTCATTATTTTTATCTATTAGCATTCACAGCATCACAGGAATCATCCCACTTTTAAGCCCCTGTGCGGGCTATTAAATGGCAGACATTCAAAACTACTTTTTCAATGTTCACTTAGTTAGGATAAAGAACTCCAGTGTAAAATGTCGTATTCTTAATTTTCGCTTTGCAAATGCACTTTTGCCGAGTAATACCTTTAACACCTAACTAAATATATTTTATTAAATTATTATTTTAGTAAAGATTCTTACATCATATACGACCGAGTTGTCTCTGGCGTAGACGAATCCATCGCAGGCTATTGAGTTGTCCTGGAATAAATAAGCGGGGCAGTAGTCCAAGGTCCCGTTTGCTGTTCCAGTCGGTGCGAAACGCTGACAGCTTGCAAACCCTGAAGCCGTTTCTGGGATCGCGTTAGCCAGCCATTGGGGTTGAAATTCTGAGCTTTTGCTGGTCTCGCCACATTCTGGCACTTGGCATCTGAAAATAAAATAGACTATTACATCAAAAAAATTCAAGAAAGTAGAATAGAACACAGCATTAACAATTTAGAAGAACAGACATTTCGAAATGAAAACGTGTTCGGTCAAAACATCAATAAAAATTTAGATCTATGGTAGATCTTAGAATATTTATTTGTAATTCAACAATAATATATTGACAATCGGTTGGCTATACAACTTTAACATTCTAGCACAAACGACTTGATATAAATCTACCGATTTACTTGTACTATGACTGAGTGGAGACTCTCGTTCTAGCATTATCTGACGCATAATACATATAATCAACGAATCAGTTAACAAAACATAAGTGTTTGTGATAGCGGTTCTCAATATCGTACCGCATATAAGGGTTCGAGCAAAGTGTAAAGATTTATTGATTACATTTGATTGATTTCGGAATCTAATTTAATTTAATCTATAGAGACAGTACGATCAGACATAGAGAGGGTATTCTACTGTTATATTGTAATAGCATTTTCGTTACGTAAAAAGTAATTGGCTGCGAACATCTAAGAAGTGGAATTTACTTTTCATCCAAATGTAACTAGAGGAATTTTAAAACAAAGTGAATAGGTATTTAATGGGTTAGTGTGATCTCTTATCAGTCTCTACTTACTATGGAGTGAGATCTGTCATCAAGAGCAGATTTCAAGAAATATTCAATTCCTACACATTCAAGTGATAGTAAGACTGAAGATTAAATTTCAATCTATAAAACAATATTTATACAAATAAATAAATTCTAAAAAACAATCAAGTGCTTACTGTGGGTGCTCTATTATATCAATCGAAAAGCTTAACCTTGCTTCCGATGAATTTGACGCTGTTAAGATAAAAATTTATAATGATAAAAAAAATATTGGCTATCCGGATCAATTTATCCATTTAAGGTCATATACAAATATCGTATTAATGCGTACTGAAAATTAGATAAATATGTTGAGTTTCAAAAATCGTACATGGCTGTGTAAACTGTAAACTGTGCGAATACTGAAGAGATACTGGACATCAAACCCGGATGCACCGTTGTGGTCACGATGGGCATGCCCACAACCCTAATAATGGCGTTACAATTTCACGGTTAGTGTTTGCCCAACAGCTTTGCCCACACATATTATATTTTATAAACATTGCCTTTGTATGAACGCACTATATTGTCCATCTGCAAGTTCTAACGCCGGCTCGCACTTACCCGATTTTCAGGTGACTGTGAGCACAATCTTTTTTTAGGTAATGGATTTTGCCTGCTAGACGTACGGTGGAAATTTTGCAACTGCATTAACCAACTTTGCAGTATGAATGGAAGATTCATTCATATTAAAAAAAAATCCTTTCTTTAATCAAGTACTATTAAGAACAGGAACGCTTTTCCGGAACAGTAATTGATTTTGGAAGTAGAATTAAATTTTTCTGGCTCAGTTCCTGTTTAGCCTTTATTTAGGTGTTGATATGAACTATTAAGTATTATATACGTATATTATTACTCAGGTCACAGCTAAATGTACAATTCATAGTAACACTTTATACGTTTCAGAAAGTAGTTATTAACTTAAGCGAAAAAAGTCACAGGAAATACATAATGGAAATTACCTCTCACAAAATGGATTCTAGATCATCATTTATAAAACTAGAATTGGTATGCAATAGGAAAGTACGTTACCTGTGTGGGATCGCTGCCGCAGAGAATATGTACTCGCTCATAAAGCCTGACATGATTATGGGAATCGAAACAAGGAGGATGTTGGTTAGCTGGAACCTGCCAAACTGGCCCAGCTCGTTGATCAGCACATCGTCTAGATCTATCGGTTTCACGGCCACACTGCCCTTACGGTCCACGCCGCTGGCTTTCCTCCCGTTACTATTCGCATTTTCCACATCATCTGTATTGGACATTTTTGCTTATTTATTTTTGCAATGACCAGTTAAACTGTAGGCCGGGCGCCTCTCGCCGCGGACCTATTCGAAGTGACTTTTCGCAAATCTATTAAATAAGTAATTACTGCCTTATCAGATAACGGAAGAAGCGGATTTGGTAATCTTACTCTTTGATAGATATTTAGCGAATTGGCAACGTCTCAGATGAATTTTAGTGTCGTAGCTTCGACCGGATTGCAAATAAAACCAGTTTTATGCATAAAACCAGTTTATAGTAGTGCTTAATACACCAAGGATTTGTAGAAAGTTCGATAACTGATTTTTTTTTCTTTTTTGTTATAGTTAAGCTTTAGCGTTATGTCCATTATCTCACCTGATCTTAAGTGAAGATACGGCCCAAGTTGGTAGACACGCTAAACCTGTGGAGGCACTGGCTCTCAAGTGCAACTGCCGGAACACACCTATTGGTATTTAGCGGCATGTTTTCAACTTGAGGGTGGTAGCTAGTCAGGCGGGCATTAAAAAAATCCCTACCACGCTGCAATGGTTTCCTCACGATGTTTTCCTGCACTGAAAGCTCAAACTCATTATAGGTGCTTGAATTCGAACTCAAGTCCCTTGACGCGAAGTCGTACACACTACCATTGAGCTATCATCGCTACCTTGTAATAATTTGGATAAGCTGGTTTGTGGAAAGACAGGTGTTGCTTAAATACTAGAAATCGTGACAAACTGGTCACAACGTGTTTGAAACTAAGTAAGTCAAGATAAAGTTTTTTTTTACATAACAGTGATTTAAAACAAAGTCTCAAAGCACAGTACCGATTAGCAAGATATTAAGTTCAAACACCACGTCAAACGGCTTTCGATGTCAAAAGGCTATTACAGAGTGGAAAAATATGTGAACGATCGTGATGTATTGAATCGACAGTCATCTCTATTTATCCGCTAAAACCTATTGTAAATGCACAGTACATGCATTTAAATTGTTTACCTCGTTGAATTATATACCGCCCTAAAAACAAAAAATATATTCAGATCGATTTTCTTTCCGGTTCTTGTCGATGACTGGGTTTTTTGCCGCACCGATGGTAGTTTTGACGTTCATAAACATCTTCAGAGGGCCTAAAATGAATTAAAATTGTAATTTGGTTTGCAATGTGTAAATTATTTGTTCTGTATACTTTTTTTTTTAATACTTAAGGTTTAGCATTATGACCATATACTCACCTGATCTTAACTGACGATACGGCCCAAGTTGGTAGACACGCTAAACCTGTGGAGGCACTGGCTCTCAAGTGCAACTGCCGGAACACATCTATTAGTATTTGGCGGCAGAATTACAACTTGAGAGTAATAGCTAGCTATGCGGGCATTAGAAAAAGCCCTACCACCATGCTATGGTTTCCTCACGACGTTTTCCTTCTCACGATACTTTATTTTTCACTACGCTATACTGTCCCCAAAACACTGAGCCAGCGCCTGTTTATTATATTTAATATTTATTGTATTTACAAAACGTTCGCATCCCCTTTACAGAGTGTCTGTCATAGTTTTCTGGTGTCCACTGTCAGATCGCAATCACGTTACGACATCTGATGTAATCATATAGATAAACTATGTTTAACGTACGATTTCTCTCGCGTTAATACTGATTTAGTTTCAAAAGATTCACACAAAGTTTCCTCTCCCCTTTAGCCCACTTCCAAAACGACTTTTGCGGGAAAAAGTGGCCTATCACCTTGTTCAGAGACGCATCTATCTCTGTACGGAACAAAGTACATTTCCTATTTGTAATATTAATAATCTTTAATAAATGTTCTGTTACAAGGAAATTGCTTCTTCAAACGAATAGAACCACACTAACCTTGGATACGTTAATATTGGAGACTTCGACAAATTTACGATTTTGCACAACTCTTTTGCATATCAAAAGAAATCTGTCTCAACAGATAAGGTTTCATCATCGTTTTTTTGGCAATTTCCGGTTGATTGCACACCAATTTGAAGCGATGATAGCTCAGTGGTAGTGTGTACGGACGTTGCGTCAAAGGACGTGAGTTCGAATCCACTTACAATTCGCTTGAGCTTTTAGTGGAGAAAAACATCGTGATGAAACTATAGCATGGCGGTAGGGCTATTTCTAATGCCCATCGAACTAGCTATCACCCTGCTGCAAATCTGCCGCTAAATACCTATAGGTTTATTCCAACAGATGGACTTGAGAGCCAGTGCCTCCACAGATTTAGCAAGTTCATCAGCTTAGATCATGTCGCCCAAGTGGTGTGAATACATAGCAAAAATATTATACTAACTGTTGCCTGCAGATTCGCTCACCTTTATGTAATTTCTTTTTTTAATATATATACTTTTTGCTACCCTTGAATTCTTTTTTCTGAATAAAAGGTAATCTATTTTCTATTCTAGGTCTCTGGCAACGTGTACGCATTTCATTTTTATTTCATTTCATTTCATTTCATCATAATCGGTTGAGTAGTTAAGGCGTGAAAGGATTAACAAACAGTCATTCATATTTTTATTACAGCGTGAATTCTGAGGCCTTGATTGATTGAAATATATGTATAGATATACCTTTAACCTAATCTATAACAAAGCGATGCAATGAGTTAATTGTTATACTCTAATTTATTTAATTAATTAATACAGAAAAAGTATATTTCTCATTACACGTTGCTTATTTCCGAACCACAAATGTACCATAACTTGTCAACAAATTAAAAATAGACAGCGCAACTTCTCTGTCTCTGGGCCGACACACTACATTACTTTTTACATAAACATTTATAATATTATGATAACTATAATAATCTTTAAATGCGATGGGTTTTGCTTTATACCTATATCAATTCTATTGTAGAAAAGTATCAGGTATTGTCTATGATTTTTTATCATACGTTTCCTTTAAAAAACAGTTATGTCAGATGCTTCCCACGTTTTTTTACAATCAAATTCAGATCACCAGAAAACAAATTCTTTGTACATCAATAAATATTATAATTATCTTGTTAATAAATCTTATTTTTTTAGTCCTACTATCAAAACTAGTGATACACAAGACATTCGATTTTAAATACGGTCGAACCTCGATAACTTGAAAACCTTCGAATCTCGAAAAAATGTTCGCTTCAAACATCAAAACCTCTATTCTCTATAAGTCAAAAACTCGATTTTTTTTGGCGTCTCCCTTAAGGTTCGACATATAGAGGTTTTACTGTATATCATACGTGTGGCGAAAAAGCTGTTTTCTTTTTAATAAAAATATTTAAACGTTCATACATTTCTATAAACTTTGAATTTAGGTTAGGCGATTATCTTATATTCTGATGACTCTGGTCATAATATTAGGACAAAGTCAGATATATATTATTTTATTGCCATTGGGTCTTGATACGTGTGCGAATTTTCCGTGTGCGTATTTTCCGTATGCGAATTTTCTGTGTGTGAATTTTCATGTCAGTCAGACGACTGGAATTCACTATAAATTACGTCATATGATTAGATTCTATAGATACATACCACAGTGATTAGCACAAGTGAAACTAATATAACAGTGTTCGAATATTGATAGATGAGAAATAATGATTGAAATCCGTTTCTCAATTATATTAAGGAGAAACATATAAAAACAAAAAATATTCATGAATTATTTAGAACGTTACGAAACCCGTAAGGTTTCGTTAATCACAGAAAAAAAAACCTGAACAAAGTTTGACTGTATGTATTTCTTAAATAAACGCGAAGCAAAGTTATCATATGATTATAAAAAAGCAATAACTATGGATAAAGATAAGTAATTAGACAATAAATATGAAGAAACTATATTGAAAAATATCGCTAAAGAATCTACAAATGAAATTATATTATAATATTTATGTCTGTTTAATTATTATTATCAGTCGTTATCTATCGACCTTCATAGTTGCTTTTAGTCTTCTGGCACGTGATCTAGATTATGTTTAATCTTTTTTCTTTAATCTAAATAATAATAATGAAATATAAATAATCCGTTACTTGAAAAATGTTATCAAGTTTGCTGCGCGAGTCGATAACATGTTAGAGATCGTGGAGTTTGCTTCGAATCATACTCAGAGTCTCGTCTCACATTCACTATATTTTACAGCAGAACTTTCCCTTACAACTGGAGATTTCTTGTCGAAATTTCTCAACTTAATCAAATAACTAACTTTTTTCACAGACATTACACTATCTGTGTAAGGTCAATACAACAGCTTTTATAAATGTAAAATATAATTATTGTTCGTAGTTGAATCATTTAATTAATTAAAATTATCTATTATTATCATATTTCTGGTATAATTATGTCATTACACGTGGCATTTAATAAACTTTAATATTTTTTCACCAACCTTATAGAACTTATGAGATATTTACATTCCATTCTAAAGAACAGTTTAATTCTGGAGCGGTTTGTTTTTATTGTAACTAATCGTAAACACAGCAAAATCCGAACACAAAGATGATCTTCGAGAGACATATACATAATCAGAAGCAGTGTACACGCTAAGCCTAGTGTAAAGATTGGCCCTCAAGTGCAACTGCCGGAACACACTATAAGTATATGACAGCTGAACTTCAACCGGAAGTTGGTGGTTAACCACCAATTAAAAAAAGCCCTACCACCATGCTATGGTTTCAAATTATTCAAGTTATCTCCGTGTGTGTAGGCAAATAGACAGATACAGTTTTGCCCAATAATATAATGTAAATAATAATAATAATGCACGCAATTTATATAAACCCACTCGTCAACGAAGACTTTATGACAACGTCGACCAAATTTATCGTATACGATAAACAAATGAACTTAACATGTACGCACGTGTTACTTTGATACTGATATGTCATTATGATAATAAATTAGATATATCCGTTTGTTTACTTAAGGGAATTGATGGGACATGAGTTGTGATAATATTTACAAGCGTCACATGTATGCGAGGTAACCTTCTGACCAAAGTGAGGCGACAACAGCAACCAGTAGCTATAAATACATATTTAGGCAAGAAAACAAAATAGCATACTAATAAAATTAGAAGACAGTGTACAGTGAAATTTGCATATAAAATATTTTTTAAATCTTAGAATCGGTTCTATTGTCGATAAAGAAGATTAAATTTTGTATTGCACACCTCATATCGCGAAGCGGGTGAGGTAGTGACCTACTCTCGACACGTCAATATGAAGCAATTTTCTGCTCCTTAACCGCCTACTCTACCACATCCAATTTCCATTTATACAATCATTTGTGTAAGCGTATTATAAGAAAACACTTCGAATAATTTATCTCAAATTTTGAAAAAATATAGTTAAGGTTTAGCGTTATGGGCATAGTTTCACCTGATCTTAAGTGACGATATGGACCAAGTTGGTAGACGCGCTAAACCTGTGGAGGAACTGGCTTTCAAGTGCAGCTCCCGGAACACACTTATTGGTGTTTGGCGGCAGATTTTCAACTTGAGAGTGGTAGCTAGCCAGGCGGATATTAAAAAAAGCCTTACCACCATGCTATGGTTTCCTCACGATGTTTTCTTTCACCGAAAGATCAAGCTCAATGTAGGTGGATTCGAACTCACGTCCATTGACGCCGAGACCGTACACACTATCAATGAGCTATCATCGCTTCAATCACATTGAATCACATTCTAAAAAATATATATATATATAATAAAAATTTAAAATTAAATTATTGAAATGAAATAAAATTTGAATCAATAAAATTAAATGCCCAAAGTAATTATGTTACACCTTATCAATGCAATCTATTGCGATATTGTGTGATGTTCTATTTAGAATATAATTATTGATACGTAATAACCTATTTTGATAAAGCTAGGATAGGATATTGCAGTATGAAAACGTCATTGAATTTGTATTTCATTAAATACTTTATGTTTTGACATATATCTTGATGTCAATTGTTTAATCGACATCATCGAATCATCAATCATCTTCTATCTAAATATTTATCTATGATTGTTAGACAACTTATCGATTTAATTCCACCTTCAGATGCAAATTTGCATGGAAACAGATTGAACTATGTCGGAGGTTAGCGTTTTATACTCTTTTTTATCGTAGGCAAATGTATTTACGCTTACCCGGGTGACTAGCGATATGTGGGAATCGTCCAGCGCTATCTGCCTGGAACTCCCACTGAAACCCCCGGCCACCATTCGCCATTCCAGAGCCAGTTCCTCCGAAGGTGTCGCGTGTCTACCAACGTGGGCCGTACCGTCACTTAAGATCAGGTGAGATTATAGCCATAACGCTAAACCTAACTATAACTATAACTTTATTGTTCTTGGTTTATATAAATGATTTAGCAAAAAGTGTCAAATATCTGCAGTAATTATGCTGATGATTGATACAATTTTCATAAAATCAGACAATGATTTTGAAAATGAAATAAATGGAAAGTTAAAACAATCAATTGAATGCTTAGATACGAACAAATTAAAAACAAATTTAGATAAAAAACACAAATAATACGTTTTAGCCCAAGACAGACAAATACTACACACATTAACATGAGTTATCAGAAAATCATACAAGATACTGAAAACGCTAATGTTCTGGGTCTAATAATTGACAAACGACTTAATTGGAAAGCATACATGAAAGCTTTAATTAGAAGAATTCGCACTGCTTCATATTCTTTATATAAACTAGTCCCAGCAGTTAGTACAGATGTACTACTTATCGCATATCATGACCTCGTGGCATCTGCATTACGATATGGAGTTATTTTCTGGGCAACTCCACAAATAAGGAGGTAGTATTCAAGTTGCAAAAACGCTGTGTTAGAGGAATTTTTGGGCTTAAAACTACTGATAGGTGTAAAATATATTTTGACAAATATAAAACCCTGACACTGCCGTCTCTTTATATATTGGAGGGTTGTTTTTGTGCATCAAAATTCTCATTAGGTTTCATATTTAGCTACTTGCAACAGACGTCATAATTCTCAGTTATGTATTCGCAGCTCTAGGACTGCTCTTATGTGGTAAAGTATTTTTTATATAGCACCTAGCATCTATAATAAAACACTAAAAATCTTTAAAGAATTAAACTTAAACTTGTTTAGAAATCATTTAAAGAATTTACCTAATTTTAAGTGCTGTTACGACATTAATTACTTTATAAATGATACTTTTACATAATCCATAACAATATATCATTTCTAATTCTAACCTATGTAGATATTTTATTAAAACACATTTATACATTACATAGGTTAGAATTAGAAATGATATATTGTTATGGATTATGTAAAAGTATCATTTATAAAGTAATTAATGTCGTAACAGCACTTAAAATTAGGTAAATTCTTTAAATGATTTCTAAACAAGTTTAAGTTTAATTCTTTATATATATATCTCTCTCTATTTCCTTTGGTCATCGCATCACGCGTGAACGGATGGAACCATTTCGCTAATTCTTTTGTCGTTGTATTAATTACTGTCAGGAAAAGGTTCTTATTGAAGTAAAAATTAAGGAAGTTGAGTGGAACGTTCGAAAATTTAATAAAACGATATTAATTTTACATAACTGTCACTATAATGCACCAAAAATATTCATAGTGAAGACACGAAAACGTCAGTCGAGTGGGCTAGTAATCTATATATATAATAATGAATCTCTATATCCCTTGGTCATTGCATTACGCTGTAACGGTTGGAACAATTTCGCTAATTCCTATTCTGCTGTGTTATTTATTGTCAGGAGAAGGTTCTTATGAAAGAAAAAATTAAAGGTATTAAAGAAAACAAAAAAAACTTAACACCAAAATTAATTTTACATAACCGTCAGTTGTCATAAAGTATTACAATAATAAACACAATGTTTTTGAATAATAGATTTTTAATTAATTAAATACACTAATTCGACATTTTATTATTTTTTATAAATAACAAGTATATTATGCTGTAACTTTTTGCAATAAGTACCTATTTTATTTTTAATCTAATTTCTTCATAATTTGCACGCCACAAATCGTAGAATATGATGGAACTATTTTTTATATATATTACCTCTATTGTATAAATAATATTTTATAAATATTACCTCTATTGACCATATTCAGACGAACAAAGATATTGTGTTGTACAACGACCCCACGCATTCCTATACTAGAGAAAGGATCTCTTGTGGCTTCCGCTTGGGATATACAGTGACTTTATGCAGTAGGTACATAGAGTCTGTGCGGGATGTTTTGTCTCTTCTTAGGTACTGCACCTATAAAACATTCAAGAGATCGTTAAACTTTGTATTTATGTATTGTTCGTTTAAAACCGGCATAGATTCAAACTGGGGCGCAATCACTTTAGCGCTTGCACGCCATTTTGGTTCTTTGGTTATGGGTACCTTCTGTTGTTATTAAAAACGTCGGTAGAGCTGGCAAGTACCCGTGGGGAAACAACGTTAGTCAGTCGATAACATAGGTTTTAGAAAGTACAAATTATAGTTATGGAAACATGTTATATTTTCTTTAATATATTTTTATTTTATTTAATTTTTAACGGTAATTTTCTGTTGAAATGATGACATCTCAGGTTTTTTTTTTTTTATTCTTAAGGTTTAACGTTATGGCCATAATCTCACCTGATCTTAAGTGACGATACGGCCCAAGTTGGTAGACACGCTAAACCTGTGGAGAAACTGGCTCCCAAGTGCTGCTGCCGGAACACACCTATTGGTATTTGGCGGCAGGTTTACAACTTGAGGGTGGTAGCTACCCAGGCGGGCGTTAGAAAAAGCCCTACCACCATGCTATGGTTTCCTCACGATGTTTTCCTTCACCGAAAGCTCAAGCTCATTGTAGGTGCTTGGGTTTGAACCCACGTCCCTTGACGTGAAGTCGTACACACTACCACTGAGCTATCATCGCTTCAGTTGTTAGTTTGTACGTGCGAAGTCCTTGTCAATGGGTGTGATTGCGGTCTCTATAATAATCCTGATCTTTTGGTGAAGAAAACTATCGTGTTGAAACCATAATATGGCAGTATGGCTTTTCCTAATGTCCACTTGGCTAGCTACCATCCTCAAGTTGAAAGTCAGCCGTTAAATACTTCTGCCGGAATAGGTGTGTTCCGGCAGTTGCAATAGACGTTCCAGTCTCTCTACTAGGCTTGTCGTGTCCACCATTTGGGCCACATGGTCACTTAACGTCAGGTGAGATTGTGGTCATAACGCTAAACCTATAAAATATAAAAAATATGCATATTTTCATAGCTTTCAATTTAGTAGATTTATATTGAAGCGTTGATAGTTCAGTGGTAGTGTGTACGACCTCGCGTCAAGGGACGTGAGTTCGAATCCAAGCCCCTACAATGGGCTTGAGCTTTCGGTGAATGAAAACATCGTGAGGAAACCATAGCATGGTGGTAGGATTTTTTCTAATGCCTGCCCGGTTAGCTACCACCCTCAAGTTGTAAACCTTCCGCCAAATACCAATAGGTGTGTTCCGGCAGCTGCACTTGAGAGCCAGTTCAACCACAGGTTTAGCGTGTCTACCAACTTTGGCCGTATCGTCACTTAAGATCAGGTGATATTATAACCCTAACGCTAAACCTTAAGCATAAAAAAAACAATTTATCAAAACTTGCATTTTTAATTTATCGTCGTTTAGACCTTTATATAGTCTACATTCTACATCTTTCTCGATATTTTTACTATCGATTTTTATAGTCACGTAAGCATTTTGGCCAATATCGATTACGAATAATACACATTCTATCAGATGCACGTGTAAAATACCTGGGAGATTATTAACAGTACAAAGAAATGTTAAAATATCAATTGTAAAGATGAAGGTACGAGAAATATCGTTTTGACCTCAATGACGTTACCTTGCGAATAAGGATACATTTGTATTGTCATTGAAACAATTTAAACAATAGAACAGTGCTCATTCAAGACAGATCAATTACCGAACGACGCCATATTTATCGGAATAACGGAATGACGTTCAATATTTTATCGAAAACACCTTTATTATCAGGATATATTCGAAAACATATATTATATACTAGTAATAAAAAAAAAACAATTCTATCTGGAATTTTATGTTATCTAATCTATATTTTATCACTTGCAGTAATCTCGGTATTAGAATAATTTATTATCGTAATTTATTTTATTAATTTTCAAACAATGGCGATAAAGTTCAAGGAGGAAAATGTTACTCGATTTATATTCAATGTTTGATTTCGTAGAAGGTTTTTGAGATATTTACTTCTTTGAACGCCTTCATAATTTTCTTGTCCTTTCCCCTAAGCCAAGTCGACTTACTAAATTGAAGTATGCCCACTTTTTTTTAACCAAATAGGGTACAAACGAGCATGCGTTTCGCCCGATGGTAAATGATCACCGCCGCCCATGGACACCAGGGGAATTGTGAGTGCGTTACCGGTCTTTATAGAAGGGACTGGCTCTTAAGTGCCGCTGCCGGAACACACCCAATGGTATTTGGCGGCAGATTTTCAACTTGTGGGTAGTAGCTAGCCAGGCGGGCATTAGAAGAAGCCCTACCACCATGCTATGGTTTCCTCACTATGTCTTCCTTCACCGAAAGCTCATTGTAGGTGGTTGGATTCGAACTCACGTCCCTTCACGCGGCGTCCCTACACGCTACCACTGTAATGTCTTTGCGCAAGTTTCTTCTAGTTGTAAGCGACGTTGCTCGTTGGCTACAAACTGAGTCGTAGCTTGACCGAAAAGAGTCTGTTCCCTTCTACAATCTACTTGATCGACTGTGAAGTAATTTACAATGCGTTGGCGTTGAAACTGTTCATGAAATTATGGATACCTATTGTGTCACGAATGCACACATTCACGTGCACTACACACTTTTGAATCACTTTTATATATCTGTCGCACTTACTCCACGTACTTTTATTTACACGTATTTACACTACCACTGAGCTGTCATCGCTAAATAAGAAACCGATATGAGATTGTGTTTCAAATATAACCTATTCATGACAAAAAGTAGGCGATTTATATTATTTTACATATAGGGCAGAACCAAGAAAGTAATATTTTTATATGCATCTTTATACAAATAAAATTTCTTCAACGCCGTTCAACAGATTACAATGGACTTTGGTAAATCGTCTCCTACAGCTGAGCTGACAGGCTCCTACCAAATTGTCTAGGCAGGGAGAGAAGAAAATGTAGTGAAAGTGAGTATTTCTGCGCGTCGGAAAGGAGTCCCGTGAACTGCTTGGAGTTTCCCTCTCTGCCACACGATAGACCCGTCACCCGCATGGTCAATCTTTGGATAACGTAGAAGTTCATCTCTCTCAATCTAACTAGAGAAATAGAGTAGTACATAGGAGTTTTTATTTAGATAACTCTGAAAGCAATAGATGGATATGAAATGTAGTATCGAAGTGCACGACTTGTAACATTCGGGACTAAACAAATTTTACTTAGATCTCAAGTCACGAGCTGCATGATACACCCCATAGGTGTACCACAAACCGACACATGTATGAAGAATATATCTATACCTACATTAATATTATAAAGTGGAAAGAACTGTTTTTTTTTTGTCTCGATTATCTTAAAACTAATTGTCAGATTTCAAAAAGGATTTTTGTTTTCGATAGACCGATAATTGCGAAAAGCTTCAATCTAATAAAGATTAATCGCATCAACATGATTTTGAAGTGATGATAGTACCACCCTCAAGTTGTAATCCTGCCGCCAAATACCAGTAGGTGTGTTCCGGCAGCTGCACTTGGGAGCCAGTCCCACCACAGGTTTAGCGTGTCTACCGACTTGGGCCGTATCGTCACTTAAGATCAGGTGTAATTATGGCCATAATACATTAACTATAAAAAAAATGCTACCACCAATAGGAGTAAAGCTGTATCGAAATAAGTTTCCAAAACGGACAAAAAGTATTTATTATTTTTTATTCCACGCAAACGAAGTCGCGGGCACTTCTAGTGATTTAATAAAAAAAAAACAATGATGCCGGTGTTTCGCTGTCTTTATATTTGCCATAAAATGTCAATACAAAAATTCAACCAGCATGCATATATACGACGTTTTACAGTTGATACAGGACTTCGATAATAAATATTTTTATAATAAATAAGTGCATACATATACAATATTATATTATTCTAAACCAAGTTACGTGTGACAACAGAATAATGTAACTGCTATTTGCTAAAATGTAATAAAATAATTAAAGTAACTTATTCCGTCTAATTACGTCACATAGGCGGCCTTACAATCTAATATTGTGCTGTGATCTCATTGAACATATATGGTTGATCTCGTTTGTGAGAATCCTTACTAAATTATAAATGCGAAAGTGAGTTTGTTACGCTTTCACACCTAAATCGATTGTGATGAATTTCGACATAGAGATAGAAACCCTAGAGAGGGTGATAGACCACGATTACTCGCAAAAAACTTATAGGAAATGTGGTAAAAAAAGGAATAAACTTTGTATAAAACTTTAGACAGTTTGACAAAATTAGTATTAACATAAGCGAAGGCGCACGTAAAAGCTGGTAATTGATATTGGCAAAACATTTATTCAGAGAATGTTGTCAAATATGTTATTGTTGCGAAAAACTAGTTCGCTCAGGCACTACACGTTTCACCAGTCACCAAGCCACCAGTCAGGCACCAAGTCTTTGGTAGGCAATTTTTTTGAGATTAACGGGGATTTTGTGATTTTTGGGACCGGGGAATCGAACTCGATATTACATCCAGACGATGCCTCTTGGGACACGCTCTCAGAGTTGAGGCTTTCAGTCCCTTCGAAGCCTTCGTCGTTGAACTCGTGTTCGCTTTGGATTTTTGGTAGTTTCGGCGACGTGTACCTCTCTGGCAGTTTGTCTGTTTTGGCGTTCATTGATTTTCTAAGGCAATGAACAGTGAAAAGCATCTAAGGGAGTATTTATTAACTACACGAGGCGTATTCAGGGGTAGGAGGTCGACCCAAACCTCACCATTCTCACGTGGGAGAGTAGGTGGTCTTGGCAAATATCATGCAGTTTTTTCCCCGCTAGACACAGTTTAAAATTGCGGGAAATGTAGTTTTAATTAAAACGTGTTACAATTGTTAGGAATATAGTTATATGAGAGTAGTTTATAACACCGATAAGTGTATAAGTGCGATACGAGCCCGAATATGGGCTCAATCAAAGCGAGGCACTCGAAGCGTAATCATTTTACGTTGGAACATCATAAACATGACGTAGCATTTATATTTCTCTATTGACAGTTTTGGTATTTATGATGTGAATCATTATCGGGAACGATTTATACTGCACAGAGAGAGAAACACGAATGGTGAAGGTAAGCATTGTCGGGAGTAAAACAGGGGACCCCTTAAACCTACATCAGTGTCGCAAGCCTCAGACACTGTTTCGGTGTTTCCATTCTGTTACCTTCTTCTACCGTCTATTACCTTTTGAAACTTACATTTCTGGTTATCTAACACTATGTTATTTTAAATTACACGCACATGTTGGTTCCAGTACCAATATTCACGTTATTTATTTAAATAAATGTAATGTAATCAACCACATATTTACAGGCAGACTTACATTAAACACAAGTATTTTGAACGTCGAGCAAACTTTCACGACATCATACCAAGAAGAGGGTTCGAAAAATCGCCAAAATGCCTTACGTAATTACTGGATGACCCCCTATCTCTTATTATATTAGTAGAGTGTAAGCACTCTACTAATATAATAAATGCGATTGTGGGTTTGTTTGTAACGCTAATACAGGTTAACAGTATACACGGCCAATCATTATGATATTTTGTATACACGTTGCTAGGAGTACAGAAAATGACTAAGGATACTCTTCCTCCAGAAAACACAATGGGAGCTTTAGACGACACGATAGAAGAAAAAAGTTGATCAAGCCGAGGCTTATACGAAATACAACTAAGACGTGTTTATTAATCAACGTATCGACACGGCATGTGATGACAAAGCATGATTGTACCGACCGGTTTCGACCATGGAGACCACTTCAACCCCTACTCTAAGAAATGGGGCTGGTGCGCTCGAAGATAGAAGCGTAAACAAATGTAGGCGCAAGATACGCTTCTGGACCCAGTGGATCGGGGACTGTTATCACTGGAGAAGCACGTCACGGCATGTATGGTGTCTATGTCGATAATTAATGCGACTGATACGTCACGCTCTCTCATGTACCGTTCGCCAAGGAAATGTAGCAGTGACGCTTTTCCTAAATCTTCTACTTTACCCGACCTTTACACGAACAAGCTGTACATAGTCGAGTTTCTCAGTCAATACTCACAAAACACAGTATTAATATATTGAAGCTCCAACAGAAGGTGTCACTTAAAAAAGTAATATTGTTTTCGAACACAGCTTTTCTCTTAATATTACAAATAGCTGCATGGAAGTTCACATGGCAGATGTTAGCAATTTTCCATCCATTTCCACGATGATCGATATCAATTATTTTTCACGCATATTACTAACGTTGTCTCAATAGTTAGAGCTACTGACGATTATTAGATTCCAAAACCACCTAGAAATTACATTATGTTTTATTAAATAGACTTAGAGTTAACACGAGTGACTAGTCCACAGTGATATCGGTTGGCCGCGTGGTCCTTGGAGCGGCGCTGATGTTCTCTGCCTGTTGGATTGTGTCTGGGAGACGGACCTTCAGGGTTTCTGGAGTCAGCAGCATCAGCAAGCCGGAGGTACCAGACATTATACCGAAAATCAGGTACGGCAAAGCCTCCATGTACGTCATCTGAAATGGAAATAGAAGAAAAACTTTTAGTTTGACGCGAAAGAAGTCACGAGTAGAGCTGGTTATAAAATAATATTGTACTGAAAATATACTAATAAGTATAAATATTTACCTATATAATGGTTAAAGCAAAGATAGCTCAGTGGAAGTGTGTACGACTTTGCGTCAAGAGACGTGAGTTCGAATCCAACCACCTACAATCCGCTTGAGTTTTCGGTGAAGAAACAGCGTGAAGGCACCATAGCATGGTGGTAGGGCTTTTTCTAATGCCTGACTGGCTAGCTGCCACGTTCCCGTTGAAAAATTGCCGCCAAATACCAATAGGTGTGTTCCGGCAGTTGCACTTGAGAGCCAGTTCCTTCACAGGTTTAGCGTGTTTACCAACTTGGGCCGTATCGTCACTTAAGTTCAGGTAAGATTATGGCCATAACGCTAAATCTTAACTGTAAAAAAGGTGGCTATACAGTGTAAACGTATTTTAACCACTCAATTACTTTGTCTAATTCACAGCGGCTTCAAAATCGTGACGTAGTTAAACGTGAGAAACGTCAACTATACAGCAAACTAACAAGATACTAGAATCTATAACTAATTTATATATTTATAAACGAAAAGATTTAAAAAATACAAGCTAGTTTACCTCTGTAAACCGCTGTGATACAGTTAGTCTCCGAGAAGATAATGATACTCTTTTAAAAACTTACTAAACTGCTAATTCTATCAACCAACAATTTTTCAATTGAAAACAACTTTTCTAAGTATAGACAACATGCGGATGACTGACCAACCGATACTGATGTTTGCGAGGACAGTATCTGCTCTGTTTGATGCTTATTAGAGTTTTTTTTTAACTGACATATTCTGTTAGCCCTTAGGTCTTTGACAAATTCAGCAAAAATTTTAGGGCGAGTACTAAGGGCACTCAGCTTCGAGGCAGCGAGCGCAAGGATGCCAGAATGGCCGAACCTCGGCTTGGGCTGCTGCCGGAAAAATAGACCAGGATTCCCAAAGCTAACTAATCAACAGGTCCTAACTTACTAAATTATTTATTTAAGATAAAATAAAAATTTAAAATAGGATTTATATTACACTTAAAAAAGAAAAACAATGAGCATTTTTGTAAAAATATTATACATATCAATACTACACTCACCAGCAATGGCGTCTGTGGTGCCACCAAAGACCCAATCCTGCCAACCATCGAGCAAGTGCCCAAAAGGCTGTGCCGCGCCTCCGTCGGGAACAGTTCCGAAGTGTAGATATAGATACTGCTAAAGGCCATACTGATACACAGTTTCCCGATCATATTGAGCGTCGTCGGTAGCCAAGGGATTGCTGAAAATCACCAAACAACTTTCAAGCAACTAACTTCCTTCATAACTATAAGCATAACTTCTAAGCTTAAGGTTCTTACAAGATCATACTTGTCAACTGTACATCTTACAACTGAATCAAAACGAACGAAAACGTCCAAACGAAAAAAATCATGAACCACTTCAAAATTAAAACAATTTAGCAAATTTTTCAAATACACATACTGAAACTAATATATAAAGTATCTAAAATTAAAGTTACAAAAGATTCATACGTAGATTTCGAAATTCACTTACACTGAGGTACAAACGGCAGTGCAATCAGCGACACGCCACAAATGACGAAGGCCGTCATAATGGAGCTCTTCCTCCCAAACCTATCTAAGGTTAAAAAGCTAAGCGCGTACCCAGGAATCTCGACCAACGACGTCAATATATAATTCACATAGGAGTTTCCAGCTAACGACACAGAGTTTATTGATAGCCCGTAATACACAAAGGTCAGTGTGATCCACCAGAAAGAACACACGAGCAGTCTGAACATGATCGTCCTCGATCGCAGCACTTGTATTAACAACGACTTCTTTTTCACTTCCGAAGTTATCGGCTGTACCTCAGGATGTAGTGGTTTTGGTTCCTCTGCGACTTTCTCATCCTCGGTCAACATCTTTATTGTCTCCGGTTTAAGCTTTTTATTGTTCATTGATGCAGCTTTGAAGATAATTCTGGCAGCTTCTTTCCTCTTGCCTTTGATAAATAGCCATCGGACGCTTTCTTCTATTAGAAAGATATAAACAACGAACAAAATGGAAGGTGCATAAATGATTAAAGTTAGCGTTCTCCAATATGGTGCTGCCCATGCAACTAATGCGACGAAAACTTGACCCAGAGCGAAAGTGCTCGATATTATGTTACCGCCTAGAACGCGTCGATTTTCATCCACCATTTCGAGTGCTGTAATAAAAATAATAAAGGTTTATAGAAGAACATTCGAGAAATATTTGAGGAACATAAATCTTACGGTTTCTTACAGTGAAATTAAGCAGCTCAGGCGTATATATTATTTACTTTGACTAATCTGATTCACGAAATACTGTTAGAGAAATTCAACGGATCTAAAATTACAATCTTTCTTTATAGTGTATGCCCATGATGGTGAACACGCTAGGCATAGTAGAGGGACTGGCTATCAAGTGCAACTGCCGGAACATACCTATAGGCATTTGAAGGTAGATTTGCAGCTTGTGGGTGGCAAAAAACCTTACCACCATGCTATAACCTCATCACGATATTTCCCGTCACTTAAAGCTCAAGCTCCTTGCAGGTGGTTGAACCCACGTCCATTGACGCGGCGTTCGTACACACTACCAACTGAGCTACCATCGCTTCGCTAATTTTTAGAAATATGAAGAAATTAAAGAAATATGTTAGTAATTTGAATCGATGATAGGTAGTGTGTATGACTTCGCGTCAAGGGACGTGAGTTCGAATCCAAGCACCTACAACGAGCTTGAGCGCACGGTGAAGGAAAACATCGTGATGAAACCGTAGCATGGTGGTAGGGCTTTTTCTAATGCCTGCCTGGCTAGCTACCACCCTCAAGTTGTAAACCTGCCGCCAAATACCAATAGGTGTGTTCCGGCAGCTGCACTTGAGAGCCGGTTCCTCCACAGGTTTAGCATGTCTACTAACTTGGGCCGTATCGTCACTTAAGATCAGGTGAGATTATGGTCATAACGCTAAACCTTAAGTATATAAAAAAAAGTAGTATCACTTCTAGTTTGGAAATTATTTGTACAGTTAAGGATTACATTGTCACATCACATTATCCTCGGCACGTTAAAATTAAGGAACACTATGGAATTTGAATTTACGTACTTCGCTGTAATGCGCAAGTATATTACAATAGAACCATAAATACCTATAGAGGCTACAATGACTATCCACCTAGAAATATTACCACTCACTTAGATATTTGATTGTTATGTTTCTTAGCCATACTAATGCGTGAGAAATACATTGCAATCACGTTCAAAATATAGGTTTGTGATTGTGACAGTAGGTCTCACATGTTTAATAACTGTAAAATCATTACCAAGAATAAAGCCTGTGCTGTAAACACCGGAGCCAACAGTCGCCTCAACGAACTCAAGTATTATATAGAGAATGTATGTGTTCGCAAAGGAGCGAACCACTCCAGCCACGCCCGCTGACACGGCAGTCAAAATGAACGCAGTGCGACGTCCAAACCTGTCGAATATACATCAACAGTTATATATAGCATAACAAGAAAGATATTGGTCAATTTACAACACCTATTATCACTATACATCGATCGCTTTCTATATAAATTTAGGAAAAAAATGGATTTTTAAAAGTTTTTGTTTAAATAGCTATGATTATTAAGAGTGAAATACCAAACACACACCAAGTTATGGCAATTTCGTTATAGACGAAAATAGATAAATATAACGTGTCCTTTGAAATGCGCTGTCAGTGCCTCCCTTTTATTTCTCTTATTAGTTATTTCTGAGCATTTTTTTTTAAGTTAAGTTCAAGTTCAATCCAGTCCACGTTGGCTGACACGCGAAACCTGTGGAGGATCTGGCTCTCAAGTGCAACTGCCGGAACACAAGGATAGGTAATGGCGGCAGATTTTCTACTTGAGGGCGGTTGCTAGCCAGGCGGGCATTAGAAAAAGCCCTACCACCATGAAAATGCATTTCCACTTCTAACAATTTTACATTACCAAAAATTTTATTTATATTAGACTCTTTTGTGGATACATGTGCGGGTTTTGCAAGGTCATTTCCAGAATTATACATTCAATTTTAGACTTTATTTTACATACTGTAAAATCACGTACAAGTTACAAATTTTACTTTTCTTTCTTACTTAGTGTAAGTAATGGCGTCGGTGAAAATTTCGTCAACAAGTTTACTTACGTATCGGAAATAAATGCAGTAATAGGTAAGGCGGCAAAGACTCCCGCACTGTGGATGGTGCCGACCAAAGTCCTTTTCCATTCTTCACACGCCAAGTCAAACTGAAAAGTACAAGTACATATATTATTCCTTAACTCTGTTTTTATGGACCTACATATCTCCCTCATTTCTTTATCAAAATATACCATTTAAGTATCATTTTAAAGCATATATTTTCCGCTGTAATAATGTTTTAACCCTTTATAAACAGTGTACTTTCATTAGAAATCCTATTATATATAATAGGCGCTATCTATTAAGGAAGCCTCCTAATATGACATTATATTTGCAAAAGTAATCTATTACGTAATTCAATCAAATAGATACTACTTATTTGGTGTTTTGACAACGTAAACGTGTGATATAATCGCATAGGTCGTCTAATACTTGATTATTAAGATATTACGTAAAAATTATGTATGTGTTTAATATGTAGTCTGTACCAGGGGCCCCAATATTTTTCACATGTTTACTATTTTGTGGCGGCGCCGTAATGATATGAGAATGGTAAAAAAAAACGCTTTACGGCACCCTTCTTCGCACTCTACAGCACACCAGAGCGCCGCGGCGCCCGCTTTGGGAACCTCTGGTTTATACAGTATATGTGTTTTTATTTTAATAAAAATGAAATCTGCGTCTATTCTCAGGGTTAGATCCAAAATGCACTTGGAGGAAAATCCATGGTTTTTCTACTAATGCGTGTGTCTAACCTACGCAATTTCGTCAATGTCCAATATGAAGGACATGTCACTGCAGCCTATAAGAAGGCAGCTGACATCTATAAGCAGTTGGCATGTGCTGCGAGAGTGAGCTGGGGCTTAAAGTCGGAGATCATCAGGACGATATACGTCGCAGTCATCGAGCCTATCGTGCTGTACGCCGCAAATGTCTGGGGCCCCTCTGCGATTAAGCTTTCAATCCGTAAGAAGTTGGATGCGATCCAGAGGGGCTTTTCCCGGAAGGTTTGTAGGGCGTATCGCACGGTATCCTTGACGGCTGCAATAGTGCTTGCAGACTTGCTCCTGTTGGACCTCCGAGCGCGGGAGGCGGACAGGCTATACCGTGCAAAAAGGGGTGAGAATCTGGACGAGGTCGTGGTCGACGGCGAGTTAGAGCGGCCCGTCCCATTTTGCCGGTTCCCCCACCCGGCGCAGTGTGAGGGAGAAACATACGAGAGCCTGGACATCTTGACAATAAACGCTTTTTGTTTTATATAAAATTAATTATATTTATTAACTTTATTACAATATTAATTATACGAAATGAAATTATATACAACCTGATTAGCAACCTGAAAATCAATTATTTTATTTATTTTATTATATACAATATTAGCATTAATTATACGAAATGAATTCATATACAACCTGATTAGCAATGACAAAGTCTATAGTATGAATTATGGCTCAAAGCACGGACTCGATTTTATTGTAAAAAATGTTATATTTTAAGATTGTAATATTATAAGAAATTTCACGTTTCGCTCAAGCAAAAGAATGCGCTTTTAAAACTGTACGCAAACGAAATAAAGGCATATTGAAAAAATTATTATGTATCACAAAGATCCCTGATCATGTTAGGGGTAATGCCGGAGCTTTTTAAAAAAAATAAAAAAAATATGAAGGACTGAGGGAAGTGAAGGAACCAAAACCAGAACAATTATGTACAGTAACCAATTGCTTTCTCTTATATGTATATTTCGGAATTGCCAAACGATGCTATATAATATAAATACATAGTTATACTGACAGTTTCGCTGTTGAAGCTTCAGATGCCACGCAGTCATTTGCAGTGTATTTAATAATAAAAAAACCTTGAATATTTTGCATAACACGTTGAATTTATTACAACCATATTCACTGGATAAGCAGCACATGGCAGTGATTAGGTGATTAGAAAAAGATAAGCTTGTCGAGTATAATGGATTTGTTGCCTCAGTACCTACTTAATATTATTTTCACATATATAGTAGAACTAATTTTCATATAAATTCAACAATATATTGTTATTCTAAGATATTTTTTGAAGGTATTAAATAAAGTACAATATGAAATTTGGAATCGAACCCACGACACTCGGCAAGTCGGTGGCAGCAAAGCGAACTGCTTTAACCACTAAACCAACAGTTCAGGTAATTAATTTAATTTTGTGTTTCATTTTCCTATTCATATTATATATCAATTTAATTTGCAAAAACTTCTAATTTATCTTCTATGTACCACGATTTTATATTTGCTATGGTTTCTCTTACCTATATGTTCCTCTATTCGTGTGAAATAATCCATTCTAATAATATAAATGTAATGTAATGTTTGTTTGTTTGTTACGCTTTCACGCCTAAACCGCTGAATTGATTACGATGACCTCAGTTTTGAACCTTGGACCTTGGTGACAGTGACTGGCGACTTTTTCTCGCGAAAAACGTATTAAAGAAGGATAAACTTTGTATGTAACTTTTTATTGTACCATCCGAATTGAATTGTGAAAATCAATATTAACGCGAGTTAGGCCACGAGCTAAAGCTAGTGTAATAATAATTGGGCAACACTAAACGATTAGTTATCTCGATCTGAAACACCCAATTGTCGAGCTCAACCTTGATAATCCTTGCGAATGTATTTTATATACGACATTTTAATATATTTCGATTAAAATGTACTGAACATATCAGATACCTGCAGTGAAAACGATATGGTCAAATCAGTGGATTTGCTGACGTTTCCTTTGTATATTTTTACACTTGGAAACTTTAAATGCATTCTAATTTCCCGGATGTGTTGCAGATTTTACTGTTTGGTAATTAAACAAAAGTGAAATAAGTAAAGACACTCTGACGTCACGGACATCGGTAAAAATAAATTAATATTCCCAATTCATTTGGGGTCGACGCAATGTTTTGCTCTTCCATACATCTCTCAGCTGTCATGTCTTCATTAAATTTTTTTTTTTTCACCTCAATTCTCACACACTCTATCGGTCTTTTTTTTAAGGTTTAGCGTAATAGCCATAATCTCACCTGATCCTAAGATATGATACGGCCCAAGTTGGTAGACACGCTAAACCTTTGGAGGAACTGGCTCTCAAGTGTAACTACCGGAACACACCTACTGGTATTTAGCGGCAGACTTTCAACCTGAGGGTGGTAGCTAGCCAGGCGGGCATCAGGAAAAGCCCTACCACCATGCTATGGTTCCCTCACGATGTTTTCCTTCACCGAAAGCTCAAGCTCATCGTAGGTGGTTGGATTCGAACTCACGTCCCTTGACGCAAAGTCGTACACGCTACCACTGAGCTATCATCGCTTCTTCTTCCTCTTTCCATTCTTCGACATTCATATCCATTACTTTTCTCACCACATTCGTTTCCTCTTGTCTCATGACATATCCAAACCAAGGCAAGCGATTCCCTTTCAACTTCTCTACCACTGCTGCCACTTTCAAACTTACTCTTACATACTCATATCTGACTCTATTCATCCTTGTAACACCACACATCGATCTCAACACTTACATTTCTGCTGCATGCACTTCTCTTATCCAACTTCTTACTAGCCCAGAACTCCGATCCATACAATACGCCAGGTCTTACAATATACATATATATCAGTAAATACAATACAAAAATAAAAATTAAATACTGGACCATGATACTTTAAAGCAAAGTTAACAAAAAAGGCAGGTAAACCATTTTCACATTTCACCATCGTGACTTCACGCACGATAAAAGTGTGTAAAAGACATACCTCCGGTACTATGGTGTTGTTATTCTCGTAAACCCAAGCGGAGCATGTGACGGTCTCGTTGTGGTGGAAGCTGTTCGGAGAGCACTCCTCTCCCAGAGGCTGCAAACGTTCACACCGACCGCCCGACTCGGGTAGCGCCCAGGCGCCCCACCCGTTTGTCGTAAAGTTGGGCGGTGAGGATTCACACTCCGGCACTTTACATCTGGAAAAGCATATTACGAATTTAGACTAAACACATCGTTGGAGTTTAGTCCTAGATAATAGATTTTCATATTTAACTCGCGATATGAAAATTCACCAGGAGTGTGAGCCGTTACATTCGTTTACGCAACGTACTTTGACATTTTAATGCGAGATTACGTTAAGGCTTAGCGTTATGGCCATAATCTCACCTGATCTTAAGTGACGGTACGGCCCAAGGTGGTACACTCGCTAAACTTTTGGAGGAACTGACTCTCAAGTGCATCTACCGGAACACGCCTATTGGTATTCGGCGGCGGATATTGAACTTAAAAATTTAAAAAAACTAAAGTGGGCGGTACATCAAATAATTTGAGAAACACTGGAAAAATGTAAGCGATTACATCGTAATATAAACTGGTGGTATCGGAAGCACAATTGTACAAGTATTGAATATATTGTGAATCTCTTCATACAATGTATTTAAATTTACATTTAATATATAAAATATTTTATTTTTATACTGACACCGAGCGATAATATTCTTATGCCAGTCACGTCGTGATTGTTTATTTTTATACTATACTTGCAACAGTGTATATATATTTTTTAAATAATATGAAACCGGACATTGTTTTTATATTCTATTTAAAAATTTCATCACCATCATGAACACGTCGACAAACCAGTTTTTAAGGCTTAATATAGCAAGCAGCGGACGTCTGATTGTAAACGTTTTGAATACACAACTTCACATACAGATCATACGTTGAATCGTAAACGAAAATCCAAATAAATTGCCATAACAATAACTTGAAACTATCACTTGTTGTGTACAAACTCGAAAACCGGTCCGTCTCTTACGTAAACACTTCGCAAAAACAAAACGACATCGCAAATTCGTATTACGTATCAGTTTTACTGTACTGAATTTGTTAATTTATCGGAGTTTATTTGCTATCACTTCATGTTTGCGAAATACGTACTGAGGAGGCCGCGTGGAGTATCGATACTGGATTACTGATCTTCAGTCATACATTTTTAGGTTTGCTGTATTTAATATCGTACAGTGTTAGCTCAGCAAAGTGACTGCACTATACCTCATGTTAAGTGCAGTACAGTCCAAAAACAGCGGCGACCATTGAGATGACGACAATCCATCGCCATTTTATGTTTCGCTTGCAGGACTCGATGTTATATGAGGAAGGGAATTCACAGACTGGGAGTCTGTTTCACAACTTCAAGATACGGCAAAAGTGCGACATATCTATCTTTTTGATTCGAGCGCTGTATCTGTCCAGCGCGTGTAGTTCTATTGTAAAAATGAGAAGAAGGGGTAAGATTGAATAGCTCTTCAGAACACTCACCGTGATACACCGTGATTTTGAAGCGGTGATAGCTCAGTCAAGGGACGTGAGTTTGAATCCAACCACCTACATGGAGCTAAAGGTTTCGCTGAAGGAAAACATTGTAAGGAAACCGTAGCATGGTGGTCGGGTTTCTTCTAATGCCGGCCTGGTTCGCTACCACCGTCAAGTTGAAAATCTGGGGCCAAATACCAATAGGTGTGTTCCGGAAGTGGCACTTGAGATCCAGTACCTACAATTTAGGGCGGCAACAAACCTGCGATTCCTTCACTATATAACATTATCGGCGCAAATATTATATAGGCAGGAAATACAATAAAAGTACATCAACGAATTATGATTAAAAGTACTTCAACGAATGATTGTACATTACATTATATAGCCTCTTCGCTACCGCTATACTATAAAAAGGCGCTACATAACGCTGGCTACGAACACAACTTTAAGGTCCTACTTCAGTAGGCCAATCCTTATGGTGTTCTATCTTATTCTGTCTCCGGTAGCAGCCCAAGCCATACGCCCGCCCTCAGTATTCGCCCCAAAAAGGCCTACCAAGCCGTAAAAGCCTCTCCAGCTAACAACAGATTTTTTTATATACTTAAGGTTTTAGCGTTATGGCCTTGCCTCACCTCATCTTAAGTGATGATACGGCCCAAGTTGATAAACACACTAATCCTGTGGAGGAACTGGCTCTCAAATGCAGCTGCCGAACACACCTATTGGTGTTTGGCGGCAGGTTTACAACTTGAGGGTGGTAGCTACCCAGGCGGGCATTAGAAAAAGCCCTACAACCATGCAACATATGTCCTTTCGAAAGAAAAAAAAAATTCCAACGATATATCGTGAGAGACTCCCAAGCGAGATTGATCATTCGGAGTTAGTTATAATTTTACGAATTAAAACCATGAGTCCACAAGATTGGCCACTCGCTGTGATTACCGCTTACTCTACAGATGTAGATATAAATAAATCTAGGAAGAAGGCAGTGAATATTGTAGTCAGGTGTACTACTGTGCGATCAGTATAAATAATAATCAATTATAGAAGTTATGCAATATTCATGACGCTATATAAGAAACACAAGTATATCAAAATAAGAGTGAATTAAGACTAAAGTATACAATTTAATTGGGAATTTAACAACTTAAATATGAAGTACGAGAGATAAGAAACTATGAAAGGAGACATTCCAAAGTAGCAGACAAACAGATAAATTCGTGTATTGTACATAAATCATTGCACAATGGAAACATTGCGCAGGCTCGAGGGGCGACGGAAAAAACAAATTAAAGGAAAAAGGTCGGTCGGTACAGAAAAAGGACAATAGCTTGCATATTTTTTTTTTTATTAATATCTCTATTATAAAGAATTAAAGTTTGGTTTCAACGTGCTAATCTTTGAAATTACTATTCAGATTAATAAAAAAAGCTATATATATATATATATGTATAAAAATACAAATGAATCTCTATTTCCCTCGGTCATCGCATCTCGCGTGAACGGATGGAACAATTTCGCTAATTCTTTTGTTCTTATAAAAGAAAAATATATGGAAGTTAAGCGGAACATTAGAAAATATTAAGAATCTTACTGACAATATTAACTTCAAAAGTCAGTTTTTATAGAGCATTACAATGACACTATATTTTTTAAAATATTTATTAAATACTCATACTTAAGACGAGGCAACGTCTGACGGGTCAGCTAGTGTATTATAATTACGACATCATTGACGAAGGCGTTAGGCTATTATCATCACGGTACCGCTAGTAGGAGCAAAGGTACTGAATACTGAAGTCTACTGAATAAAGTAAACAAAAATTATACTGTTAGATCAGCGCGTTCAAACAAACGAACAAACACGCTTTTCCGCTTTTTTATATACGAATAGCGTTATGACGATCATCTCATATATCAGGCGGGTATTAGAAGAAACCCTACCACCATGCTATGGTTTCCTCAGGATGTTTTCTTTCTCCGAAAGCGCAAGCTCATTGTAGGTGGTTGGATTCGAACTCATGCCCCTTGACGCGAAGTCGTACACACTGCCACTGAGCTATCACCGCTTCAAAATAATATATAAATTAATAAATAAATAATATTATTACATAATTCTTAAATATACGCAAACGAAGACACGGCCACAGCTAATATAGATATAAGCGATTTACCCCTCATTGTATCATCTTGATATCAGCAAAACTCCCTGACGTCTAGACTTGATATTTGTCATCAAAATTCCCTTCACCACGTAGACGCCCACTTAAATTGTTACGATCATGTGCCGTTGACGGAAAAAACGCGAACGAAGTCGCGGTACACTAGCTACTCTATACTGTAATGGATTAAATAATCTGTTCATTTTTTTAAATTATTATTAACGTGTACTTTCACTATACTAATATTATAAAGAGGATAGATTTGTATTTTCTGTAACGAATAAACTCAAAAAATACTGCGTACGCATATAGCTACCCAATAATTGACTGAAAACCAAACAGTAATTGTTATGTTTCTCTAATTTTTTTAATTGAGCTTTAGCGTTAAGGTTATAATATCACCTGATCTTAAGTGACGATACGGCCCAAGTTGGTAGTCAAACTAAAACCTCTGGAGGAACTGGATCTCAAGTGCAACTGCCAGAACATACCTATTGGTATTTGGCGGCAGTTTTTCAACTTGAGGGTGTTAGCTAGCCAGGGGGGCATTAGAAAAAGCCCTACCACCATGCTATAGTTTTCTCGCGATATTTTCCTTCATCGAAATCTCAAGATCATTGTAGATGGACTGGATTTGAACTCACGTCCCTTGACCCGAAGTCTTACACACTACCACTGAGCTATCATCGCTTATCTCTAAATGTCATAATATCTGGGATTCAAGGTTAATCTAAAATCCTACAGCTCAATAATCGATTCGAATCGAATTACTCTTGTCTCGGCCGCACAACAAGGTTAGATTAATGCATTATAATAAATTACTTTCTCGGATATACTAATGCAAAAGAATTACTTAAACTAAATCAGAGGACATAGCAAATCATCTCGACTCGACGGTGATCATCTATGTAACTATATCACTAGTAGAATCTATCTAATAATATGACACTAACGAGCACCTTCCGGTCACAATTTTAGTTCAACTGATTCTACGATAGCGGTATGCGTGTTAAACCATTTTGCAGTAGCTACTGTGAGTGAGTAAGTGATTTAAGTCTATAAAATTTGAACCCACTCTTTCACCTTTACATACACTATATTTCACTCATGCCAACATGACAGACCCTGTCTTACGTGTTTCTATCGTAATTATATTTGGGATAATTGAAACGGGAAACTCTGGCTTCCTTAATGGCAGAATGAAAAACATTGGCAGATCAATCTACATTATTTTTAAATTATTTATCGGCTTTGTGGCTAGTGTAGATTTTAGTAGCATAAGGTGATGATGAATACGAAGAAGGTAACATACAAATGCCAGTGAAAGAATCGGCAGCAAATGCAGCTGTGTGGTGCCACCATTTCTTAAATTTCATTGCTGTAGATGCACGGACCCGCGTCGCCCCAGCAAGGCGACAATCAGCCGTGGGGTTTTAGTGGGTCCCACATACCCCTCTCAGTACCCCAGGGCCGAGAGTGGAAGCATAAATACATTTCCCCATGTAAAAAAATGGTAGTAGATACTGGTTATTGGAAAGTACCACCATGCTATAGTCTCATCAAGGTGATTTATTTTCCGTTGATGCTGCAGACTGTATACAGCCATCATTGGCTTTGATCACTTAGATAAAGAGTTATTGTTTCAGCTGGATTATACTTTCGTTACTTCCTTTGGTTTTTATCGGCAGTAAATGTAATAATAAATTGTTTTAAACATCTGCCGGGCGATCCGTGACGGTCAATCATTCTTACTATTGTGTGTTTTTTTCTACTATTGTAGCGTTGCAACAGTTTAATAGATCTTTTCAGGATAAATTCGTTATACATAATTTTCATCTGCATTCATGTTGCATTTGTTTTAATCTGTAATTCTGGTGCTAGTAATCCATAGCAATGTTGAACTTACTTCCCTGTCATGGCGTTGAGAACTAAGCCCTTTAGAGTCGATGAAATATCACCTTGTTTTTAAAATAAGTAGAAAGAAACGGCGTCCGCTTTGAGGCGAGGATAGCTCAGTGGTAGTGTGTACGAACTCCGCGTCAAGGGACGTGAGTTTGAATCCACCTGCAATGAATGAGCTTGAGCTTTCGGTGAACGAAAACATCGTGAGGAAACCATAGCTTTTTTAAAGTAGTGTGTTCCGGCAGTTACACTTGAAAGCCAGTCCTATCACAGGTTTGACGTGTCTACCAACTTGGGCCGTATTGTCACTTAACATTAGACGAGTAAGCCACATCGCCGAACCTTGATTGAATACTTTATCAAGGCGAGGTTAATAATACAATACATAAATTATTTAATAAAATATGCTAATCTACGAGTATCCAATTATTTATCACTAGTACTTGAAGACAGGAAGCAATCAACGCTAGGAGGCAAGCTGTGAGGCACGCGGAATTTCACGTAGTTAGCAAAAACATTTTGTTGTCTTCATCCGTTTAAGTAATTGTCCGCTGATAATGAACATAACGGCAGAGGTACTCGCGCATAACACGCCGTGGATTTCCGATGTCACGTAACGTAGAAGGGCGTGCCTTGTGGACATCACCAATTTACATTGTAGGTAAATCCGTGTTGTATATTTTGTTATCGTTTTTTATTTAAACTAATTTTCTCTTATCTTAACGGATATTTGAATTGATATAACAACTCTTGTCAGTCCTATTCCGCATCTGCTATATGTGTATATATACATATATTTGGAGGATGTCTGTACTCTCGCGGGCAATGTGTATGCAAAATTTCAAAATGTTCGTATAATTAGTTAATGCGTGACAGTGTAATAGGTAAAGAAACAAACTCAATGCAATTGTAATAGAAATAGTGATAGCTCAGTGGTAGCGTGTATTTCAATGGACGTTAATTCAAGTCCTTAAGCTTTCGGTGAACGCACCCATCGTTATAAAACGTAAGCATAATGGTAGGGCTTTTTATTATCCGGGCTCAGGCCAAAGTGAAAAGGCCACGTGGTAAGACTCATCGGATGATAAGCACGCTACATTATCCGTTAAAACGCACGACGGTCATATTTCGGACCCCCGTGTTCCACAAATTGAAAATCTGCCGCCAAATACATATAGCTTAGTACTGGCAGTTGCACATGAGCGCCAGTCGCTCCACTGGTTTGGCGTGTTCACAATCTTCAGCTACATTGTCACTTAACGTCAGGTCAGATTGTGGTCGTAATGCCCCATAAACTTCGAAGAAAAAAAACGCATTTCTCAGGACTATTTCCAATACCCTTTTCACGAGTGGAAGTGTTGTTAACACCTAACACAGCATCTAGACTTATCATGTTATTGCCTTAGAGCTTACATGCATGTAATATTTAGATCACAGGATAGATATCGTGATAATCCGTCCGATACATTCGCAGATCACACTGTTTTCGAATGATCCTTCATTTGACGCAATCTGTCCGGGTTTTTGATAATAAACCCTCTGATGAAGCACTTCATATATATTGTTTTTATGGGCTTAACTCATAGGCTGGGCGATTAAGTACGCATTCGATATTTCTAATACCCATCTTTTTCATATGTATTATTCGTTCGATCGATATTAGAATATCGTAGATAAAAGCCTAATTATTGTATAGGAAAAAAAGGGCAATAAATAACATATCAATAACCTCGATGTGCCACATTTTATTGTGAAATAACACAAGTGTTACAGTCTGTGGAGGTTGCGTCGAATCATACTCAAGAGTTTCTATCCACAATCGTTATATGTTACAGTTTGTTATAGAGTAAATGATAGCATATTTCGAACAGTCGTCTGTACTGTCGAACGTTCCTAACTCGATTGGCTCACACAATCACTCTACTACCCAGGGTGGGATTAATCAAATAACCAACTTCTTAAACAGTCATTACACCAACAGTGTCAGATCAATACAACAACTTTTATAAATGAATAGTATATTTATCGTTCGTAGTTTCAAGTATCATTATGTCTCCACGCCAATAAGCAGTAGACGTGGTATTTTTTTTTTTTTTGTGCTTGGGGAAATGTATTCATGTATTTGAGGGGCGGGGGACTGAGAGGTATGTAGGACTCACTGTGGGAACACCTACTAAAACCCCACGGATGTCTGTCGCCTTCCTGGGGTAACGCGGGTCCGTGCACGCAATCACCGTGTTACCCCCAGCGAAAATAAGTTAGACATGGTGGCAGCGTTCTTTCTAATACTCGTCTAATTAGCCCTCAAGTTGTAAGTCTGCTGCCAAATACGTAAAAGTGTGTTTCGACAGTTGCACTTAACAGCCAGTCCTTGCACTATGCTTAACGTATCCACCACCTTGGGCCACGTCGCCACTTAGCATCATGCGAGATTGCGGTTATAAAGTATAAAAAAATTATAAAATAATATGCCTGCTTAACTGACTTCGGTTCAAAAACAATGAGGTTTTTAATTGCGTTGTGTTTTACGTTTTTTGTCGCCTCACAAATTCGTCTTTTATAAAACGTTCTGGAAAATTATTTTTGAAGTTTATTCCTTATAGTCTAGTCGACAAGTTGAAAATGGTCTAAAATATAGATACTAATATTAAAATTATTTGTGATATCTCATTGGATCCGGAATGAAATGATATAAATGTGCTTCAAGCGTATATGATGCCAAAGTGCGTACAAGATACAAAAAAGGCATTTTGTTTTTCGCCAATATTTAATAGACTATTAACAATTAAGAAATTTCAAAAAAAGATTCTTAAAGAGGAGGAAATAGCCAATAAAAATATTCTTCAGAACTCTATCTCTATTATTTATAATTTTAATTTAACGCTGAAAATGGGTTTTCGCGCGACATTTTTTGTATAGGGCGCGCGGCGTCAAACCCGAAAGCAACGCATTGATTTATTTTTTAAGGCACTATATTTTGTTAGTTTGAAAAAAAAAAATTTGGTGTATTTGAATACTTCAAAAAATTTATTCCCGTTGGATGTTTTACCTAAGGTTTATTTTTCTACAAGTTAAACGATTGATAAATAAGAAAAAAAATCGTGTTTTTCCGTCTACATTGTAAATGAAAAGTATTGTTTCAATAATTGTTATTCTTATATACATATACATATATATATACATATATTCTTATATACATACTTACCAAGATCACGCCGTGATAGTAAAAATAAAATATTCATACTTTGTTTATAATAATGTTTGCTAGTTAACAATATTACTTGAATTTCTCAGTTTTTGTTTATTTAATGAAGCGAAAAATTTTTACGACATTTATTTAAAAAATATATAATTCATTTACAATGAAGACGAAAGTCCGAGAAAATTTTGTTAATTGATAATCGTTTAACTTGTTGAAACACCAATTATAAGGAAAAGTTCCAACGCCAATATAGATATATATATATTTAATTTTCAATATTCATTGAATTGAATGATAACTCTTCAAAATCTATAAAAATAGGCAATGTATTGTGATTCAGATGTTGGTAGATTTATAATACTCATATCTATGTAAATGTACCAACTTATCGTTATATATTTTAGACTGCGAAGATAAAAGGGAACTCCTTTTAATGTATATTTTTAGATATATTTTTAAGTTTCCGTTCTTTGTTAAAAAAAAAACGAGTTTATTTTAACCGTATTTAATATTTTCTACTTCGGTTTAAATATAACCCATATTTCGAATAATCACTTCTTAAGAATTCTCCATTTCACAAACAGAAACTCCTGTCCATATTTCATGTTTCCGCTTCAGTAGTTTCGACATGACATCTATAAGATAGTCAACCAGCTTCTTTACGAACGTAGATTTTAAAATAATAACAGAAATCAACTTTCCTTCTTATTGACGAAGGAATAATTCAAACATTAAACGCATCTATACAAGTTCGAAGGACTACATAAAAACACAGTAACACTGCCCTGATAGTGTTATCGTGATGTACTGGTAACATTTCTTTACGCGTATAGCAGAATAAAAAATTAATTACCCACTGATAAACACGCGGATTACACAAATACACACCCACAATATCGAATAATATTATCCACGATATATTTGTAATTTCATTTATCGACGGAATCGTGCGAGATCGCTAACAAAACCCATATTGCGCTGACGTATCGTCAGTTGTAATCGGCCATGTTCTGGGTTGATTATTGAAATCGATCATACCTTTTTATACAATTTATTTTCTTCGCTATTAATATAATGTTCCGATCACGTATTTCACAAATACGTAGTGATACCAGAAACTACTAGAGATCTTCAAACGTTTCTCCCTTTTTTTAACACCTTATATACTAGCGTCTACAAGCGGTTTTGATCGCACTATTATTGAGAATGTCAAATAAATTGGATGACGCATGTGAAAAGTTTCATGAAAAGTGTATCTGTCACTTTACTCCACTTCCGATAAGTTTTTCGCGAGAAAAAGTAACCTATCACAGTATCGAGGTTCCCATCTATTTCTATACTAAAATAAATCTACCTGTTTTAGGCGTGAATGCGTAATGAACAAACCAAATCACTTTCGCGTGTATAATATTAATAAAGATCAGAATACTTCGCGAGGTGCGCGAGTTCGTATGCGTGGATCTATTAAATTATTTAATAATTTTTGCTCGTTTCCATATAGTTTTTAAATACTGCTTTGTTCCTGTTGCTACTGGCGTTATGTTAAATGCCTAAAGTCTTTCTCAATGATTCCCCTATCACGTACAAATAGAACAGTTCTTAGTAGATTATCCCGATCAAATAAACAAAAACAAAAAAAGTGATGATAGCTCGTGGTAGTGTGTACGACTTCGCATCAAGGGACGTGAGTTCGTATCCACCTACAATGAGTTTGAGCTTTCGGCGCAGGAAAACGTCGTGAGGAAACCATAGCATAGTGGTAGGGCTTTCTCTAACGGCCGCCTGGCTAGCTACCACCCTCAAGTTGAAAAGGCTTAATCCTCAAGGCGAAGCAAGCCGCGGGCACAACCAGTATGTTAAATCGGATTGCCTGTTAAATGTGAAGGAAACTTTTAATTACCAATTCAACTTAGATTTTCTATTATAACACATGAATGAGTACATTTGATTCAATCGGTTACATGTGTGCTCGAGAGTACAGGTGCGGTGCAAACAATGCTAATCGATAGATAAAACATATTATTAACAGCAGTTAAGCGTACATGAGGATAACAAATTACGTTACATAAACATTCAACCGTTACTTAATGCCCAGCTATTTTCTTTTAATGCGATAGGGGGCAAACCAGCGAGAGTGTCACTCGAAACAGCAGGGGACTCGTAAGTGCGTTGCCAGCCTTTATAGGAAGGACTGGCTCTCTATTTACTATCAGTTTTTTTTATAGTTAAGGTTTAGCATTATGACCATAATCTCACCTGATCTTAAGTGACGATAAGGCCCATGATGGTAGCCACGCTAGATCTGTGAAGGAACTGGTCTCAAATGCAACTGCCGGAACACACCTATCGGTGTTTGGCGGCAATTTCCAACTCGAGGGTGGTAGCTAGCCAGTCGGGCATCAGAAAAAACCCTACCACCAAAAAACCATAACACCATAAAGCAAAATAAGATAAAACTTGACCTTACATACTAATGTAATAATACTTAGTAAATTTTTACATGTTGTAATAAAAACTGGAGGAGTTACGTGTTGTATCGTCACGGTATCTAATACCTACGTATCTCTGCTTAGAATGAACATTACTACGTTCAATTACAGTCTATATTAATACGAATATTATAAAGAGAAACAGTTCGTTTGTTTGTTACATGATGGTAGGGCTTTTTCTAATGGCCTGACCAATAACCACATTCAAATTGAGAATGTGCCGCCAAATACTAACAGGTGTGTTCCGGCAGTTTCACTTCAGAGCCAGTCCCCCCACTAGGCTTAGCGTTTCCACGATCTTGGGCTATATAGTAAGTTGGGCTATATAGTATCAGATGAGATTGCGGCAATAACGCTAACCTTAGCTATAAAAAAGCTAATCGTAAGAACTACGTGTCTTATTTCCTAAATTTATTTTGTAATTAATAGAGAAATCATTGTAGAAGGCTTTAGATTAAAAAACATCACGCTACCGTCAATAGGAACAAAGCTGCTTATTGAATACAGTTACAAAAAAACATTATTCCACGCAAACGACATCGCAGACTCAGCAATTATTAAAACATGTTAATTACAAACTTAATTTCACTGTTAATTACCAATATTTTAGTAAACAATTGTGTGTTCATATATTAATATATTTATTATATCCATCATACATTTTCCTAAGTCAAAGAAATTGATTCTAAACTTTAACATTTCCTCGAGTTCAAGGCCGTCAACATGGGCGAATAAATAACAAACACCCAGTGACTGCAAATAGGTTCGATATAAATGTCATTCAAATTCATAATATGCTGTTTATTATAATAACTATTACCATATCTAATTATATTATTATTTCCACAGCCATCTGTATACTAGGTGTGAATAACTTTAATGAAAGTATCGTGAAATAATTATTCTATCCGTGACCAACCGTCATCCAACTATAGTGCATACTATGAATGTTAAATTTAGAAACAGTATCTATACAGATTATGTACGAAATAACTTTTTTCCCGACATAACTGTAATTAAATCTCGATAAATACAAACGATTTGGAAAATCCAAAAGTGCACGCCTCATAACGTTATATTAATTGAATGGCATAGATTAAGGCATTCACATTAAAATGGGAGTAATTCGATGTCATTCTAGAACTATTTAACAAGAAATGGTCCCAATACATTAAGTTATTTAGATGTAATCGTGGTACATCCATACACACGGATATTAGGACGTCCACAGATTAAAAAAAATATTTTTATTGTAGTATAAATAGTATAAATGAATTTAAAAATCATCTATTGTGACAGCGAGAGTGTTTCTCTGGTTGGAGTTTTATAAAACTTTTGAAATCTCGAAAGTTGCTTGACGTTGGAATGTTGCGACTTCGAGAGTAACGCACGACCTTGAACATTTCGCGTTATGAGACGTGCAAAATGGTAAGATGCAAATGGTTTCGGGTTTTGACCACAATCTCACCTGATGTTAACATGGCATACAGGCTTAGCCTATTTGAGGGATTGGCTCTGACGTGGAAATGCCCGAACACAGCTATAGATAGAGATTTGAAGTGATGATAACTGTGTGGTAGTGTTCGACTTCGCGTCAAGGGACGTGAGTTCCAATCCACCTATAATGAGCTTGAGCTTTCGATGAAGGAAAACGTCGTGAGGAAACTATAGTATGGTGGTAGGGCTTTTTCTAATGCCTGCCTGGCTAGCAACCAACCATAAGATGAAAATCTGCCGCCAAATACCAATAGATGTGTTCCGGCAGTAACACTTGAGAGCCAGTTCCTCCACAAGGTTAGCGTGTCTACCAACTTGGGCCATATCATCACTTAAGATCAGGTGAGATTATGGCCATAACGCTAAACCTTAAGTATGAATAAATAAAGATATTAGGCGACAAATTTTCAACTTAACGATGGTAGCTAGACAGGAGGGCATTAGAAAAAGCCCTGCCACCATGCTATGGTTTCATCACGATGTTTTCTTTCACCGAAAGCTGAAACTCAAACTCGCGTCCCTTGTCGCCGCGTCCGTACAGACTACCAACTGAGCTACCATCGCTTCCCTGAGACGTCATGGCTTCATATGTTTATACATTAAGATATAGATATAAGAAATAAATTAGTTCCTTTGACATTCAATCACACCAAAGCAATCAAACTTCTCGGGAGTATGACCATTCGAAGCGGAACCCTTCAGAGCTGGGTCTAAATTACTTAGTTTTCGAAATTCCAATGACCCTTTTTGCTATTTTTGCATATTTTTTAAATAAAAATAGAAGACGCCTGATTTAGCAGCGGGCGAATGACAATTAGTAATCACTACTAATATTATAATGTGAATGTAAGTTTGTTTGTTACGCTTTCACACGATAACTACTTAACAGACCATCATGAAACTTTGTACACATATTCTTGGATGTATTAGAAGTACCATAGGATACTTTTTGTTGAAAAAAAAATTGTTTAATGATTTCTCATGTTTCCGCGAATATTATTCATTGAATTAAAAACTAATTTAAACGGATTTTATCGCGGTTATTTATTAATTTTGATTCCGACGTTTCGAAAGCTTTTCAGTCTTCGTGGTCACGGGGCGGACTGAGGTGTAGGTTGTCCAGAAAAGTTCTGTAACGTCGGGATCAAAATTAATAAATAACCGCGATAAAAAATCCGTTTAAATTAGTTTTATTTCAACAAAAAAATTGTCAAAAAACCTCAAAATGTTAGCTACATTCAACGCCATCTAGCATTCCAGAGTTTTATAGGTGATAGGAAGTTCACCGGGTCAGCTAGTAATATTATAATTGTGAATACGAGTTTATATGTTATAGTGTATCCTTGCACTGATTAGGGGACGTTCATAAAATACGTCACGCACGATTTTACCTTTTTAGATCCCTCCCCCCTCCCTTCATCACGTTATTACAAATCTTTCGTGACCCCTCTATCAATATTACGTCACAAATGCTACACCCCACACCGTACATGATATATGGCAATTAACAACAGCACACAGATTTGAATATTGTGTAATATTTAATGCTTGCAATAATAAAAGTTTAATAAACCAAAGAATATATGTAATAACATGTAAAAATTAAAAATAAAAAAAATAATGAGTTGCAAACGTCACGTTTTATTAGATAACTTGGCTTCGCTTGTCACATTTAGTCAAGGTAATGACAAATTATAATTTGTCAAGAAATAATTATTTTTAGTTTCACGCGAACAACGCCGCGGTCACAACTAGTCGTAGATACTTTCTATGAATCCTTTTCGATGACTGATACTGTCTGTCATAGCGTTTTCCATGCAACCTGAGATAACGCTAAATAAAAAAGGTAACACAACCAAACAGGAAAATTAATACGAACACATCATGTAGGTACCTAACGTAAATATACATTGTTTCTTTTCTTTCTTACATTACAATATGACCTTCCAGATTGTATTATATGTATTATATTTAAAGACATATATAGGAAACAAATATATATTCCCATTTTAAGTAGGAAACTGTACTTGTCCACTCCACCGTTTCTCACTGCAACGTGGGGTATATTAAACTATATACGATAATACAAAGTAATAACGCATAAAGAGTGGCTTTAGCTTCGATTAACGACAAATTTAGTCTCTTTGTAACATAATAATACCGCAAAAAAAATAAATGAAAACACGATCGAAAAGGATGCAAACAGTAGGTCAATTGGAATGGTTAAAACCTTTAAAATATTAATTCAAAATAACATACCTATAAGGGACATCCCCAGCTGCGAATATGTATTGACTGTTGTAAACCGCACTGAACATTATAGGCAGAAGGATCAAGCAGTAAGTCTGTATCTGGTACCGGCCGAACTGGCCCAGCTCAGCCAGTATCGCGTCCAAGTCAACCGGATCCTTTGGCTTCGTCATTTTTTTATTATTATTTTTTTTATTTCAATTCCGGTCAATCGACACGACCGCTCATGACGGCGTCGACGCGTTATTTGATAACAAGACATTCCGAGACACCGATCTCGGTCCGTTCGCTTCGACAGCCGACTTTTTGTTATTATGCAGCCAATTTTTTTATTCCCGTCTGACTGATTATTGTAATAAAGCGTGTGTGAAACTTGTTTTTACAAGTGAAAACGTCTTGAGCCACTTTTGGGATGAGGAAAAAACATTGAACTGGCGTGACCGTAAGACGAGCGATACATACATCCTTCTTAATAATAATATTATAAACGCGAAAGTGAGTTTGTTTGATTGTTTGTTAGTGACGATTTCAAGCCTACACTGCTGAATCGATTATGATGATTTTGTCACGTGATGGTAAGTGATCACTGCCGTCCATGGACACCCAGGATACCAGGGGAATCAAGTGCAGCTGCCGGAACACACCGGTTAAACGTTGTTAAGACATTATCACAATAAAACCAGTTAGGCGATATTAATATGTTACAATCCTTACTGTCCATATTAATATTATAAATACGAAAGTGACTTTGTTCGTTTCGCTTTCACGCCTCAACCGCTGAATCGAGTGTGGTAAATTTTGGTATATAGATAGATGGGAACCTGACGATGGTGATAGGCTATTTATTCTCACGAAAAACTTATTGGAAGTGGTGTATATAGGGAGATAACATTGTATGTAACCTTTTATTGCGCCATTCGATTTGTATGGCAAAATTAATATTAAAGCGAGCGAAGCCATAGGTAAAAGCAAGGATTTATATATAGATAATAATCATTCTTTTTAATATATAATGGTATAATGGAGGACAATTTTATTACTAGACTTGCTTCTAGGTTTTAGATGCTTTTTTTTTGACTTGACATACGCTGTTAGCCTTAGGGGCTTTGATAGCTTCAGCGAACTTTTCGGGGCGAGTGCTGAGGGCACTCAGCTCCGAGGCAGCGAGCGCAAGGGTGCCAGGACGGCCGAACCTCGGCTTGGGCTGCTGCCGGAAAACGAACAATGAACAACGAACTTACAAATTTAGTTGATTTACAAAGTTTCAGTGATGTAGAATGTCACTGTATCGTGCGAGCAGAGTCCTATCTCGAGGATTGAACCTAGATTTTAGATGCTATTAAAAATGATGATAAATGTGTTTCCTGTCTTTAACTGTCTACCTGCCAAATATTAGTTTCGTTAATACGATCTCAATATATTATATTTACAACCCCATTCCACCCCTTTCGAGAGTAGTTTGAATGACAAATATGAATACTTTTATTGTTAATTATATAAACATTTAATATGCAACGTTTGAAAGAAATTGTTCGAAGTAATATTTTTTTTTATCCCTCTATTTAATACACCCAGTAGAAGTTTTTCGCAAGAAAAATTATGCTGTGAACGTCTCCAGGGTACCATCTATCTTTATACCAAAATGCATAATAATCGACTCAGCGGTTTAGACGTAAAGCGCACAAACAGACAAACTTACTATTGCATTTACGATATTGTAAGTACTATGGATATATATTACGATGATAAAAATAATTTGTAATAAAAAACAAAAAAATCTTTACCCAACAATAATGTACAGAATGATATTAAACTAAGAAGTATTTACTTCTGACGTGCAGACTGACAGTTTTTTTTCTCATACACTTTTTTGACGACTTCACACCACTATATAAAGTTTGGGATGAAAAAATCTCCTAAATTTAACTTAGCACATTTTTATTTAATTTTATACTTACAACCGGCTGTTTCTGCGGCTTCCTTCGCTTGGATCTAAAAATTATTAAAAGAAAAATTGTCCATATTTCTACCTTTTTTCAAGACTGCCATACTCCTATCGATGGTAGAATGATGTTCGATAGCCGAAAACCTTCGTCAATAACTACCTCTATATATTTATATATAGATCTATATATCCGACCAGTAGTTCCCAAAATTAGCGCGTTCAAACAAACGGACAAAATTTTCTGCTTTATAATATTATATATATATATATATATAAAATTCGTGTCACGGTGTTTGTCCGCGATGGACTCCTAAACTACTGAACCGATTTTAATCAAATTTAGCACACTGTGTTGATCCAACTCGAGAGATAGAATACTACTTATCTCGGTAAGTGATCATAACGCGATAGATGTCGCTGTAGTCGATGTGGTAGGCAGCGGCTTGGCTGTGCCCCTGGCATTGCGGAAGTTCATGAGCGGCGGTGACCGCTTACCATCAGGCGGGCCGCTTGCTCGTCTGCCTATCGAGGGAATAAAAAAAAAATAAAAAGAAAAAAACTCGAAAAGGTGTCGACAAACATGTATCTATACTATATACTAATACAATAATACTGAAGTTTGTTTGTTTGAAATTCCTTTCGCATTTTACAGAGCACTCAGTCAGGCTTTACGATATTTAACATCACGCTATCGCTTTTAGGAGATAAGAATTATTGAAAAAGGTTGAAAACAAGCGAAAATTGTCCTTCCTGAGAGCATCGTACCGTGCGCTGATTAAATTGTTTTTTTTTCGACCTGACCTGACATGGTTTTATCTTATATACTAACATTTTATTTATTTATTCTTATACTTCTTAAGTATAAGAGTATATTCTATAACATAAAGTTTTCGGAACTTAACTTAAAACACTATAAACTATTACATATTACAGCTTAAATTTAACAGTATTACCTATTACTACACATTTTAGCTTAATGTAAAGACTTCAATCATTCTTACTCTTCATTATCACCTATCATTTAAAACACTAATCACACACTATTAAAACCAAATCAGACTTATTTTACTTAAAACTAATTAAACTACATGACATACGCTGCTAGCCATAAGGGCTTTGATAGCTTCACCTAACTTTTTGGGGCAGCGGGCGCAAGGGTGCCAGAATGGCCTAACCTCGGCTTGGGTTACTGACGGAAAACGAACAAAAATTTGCGACCCTGACTAACCAACAGGTCCTAACTACGTTTAGTGGTCTTAACAATAACATAGGCCAACCCAGGCAAGGGCCGCGGGGTAGTCCCTTACAGAACCGTGTACTTAATGTGTGAGGTGTGCATGGATGATATGCGGTGTGATGATGTACTCTCAGTGATGTAGAGTGTCACTGTATCGCGCGAGTAGAGTCACTTGAGGGCTCCTATCCGGAGACAAAATTCTCTTAAAAATGTAATTTCTGATTTACCAATAATAATCATTTTAAAGATATACAACTTTGTTGAGAAATAATACATCGTAAACAAAGGTGAATTATCGATGCGGTATTAATCCTTATCTATATAAATTTGTTAATCATTCGAAGTATTTCATTCCGACCGTCAAAATTTCACATTATACAATTCAGCTTACACACTCATAAATAGTTAACGGATGCAACTTCGTCTACCCCACATTTAGGTATACAATTAATTAACAATAAATTAAATTTTAATTTTCAAAAACATTAGCTTTGATTTCGAACTTGTTGAATTCATTATTATCACACCAAATTCTATATTATCGATTAAATTAAAGTGTTTAAACTAAGTGATAAGCTTTGTTCGATATCGGAACACCTTATGAGTTTCAATGATTTCTCAGTCTCGTATTTGTCATTTTATTCGGTTTCATTTGTTTAAGAAATAAACGGAAATTTAAATTTGTTTCATATAATATAAAACTCATGTATGTTAAAGGCTGTCAAGTTATACTTAAGTGTAATAGAGCAAAAAATTAATTTAAGTAGTCTTTTTTTTTCTTTTTGACCATATAAATTCTATTTAAAATCGCCTAAAAAGACGTAAAGTACTTAATGTTACAGAATCTTGTTAATAAAAAAAAAGAAATAATTAAAATGTTGGGCAGAAAATCCAGTTAACACAACAACAGAATTACAGTTAAATACAGTTAAATTCATATTTAAGGTTTAGAGTTATGTCTCACCTGATCTTAAGTGACGATACGGCCCAAGTTATTACGATAAACGTGTGGAGGAACCGGCTGTCAAGTGAAACTGCCGGAACACACCTATTGGTATTTGGTGAGAGATTTTATTCGAGGGTGGTTGCTAGCCAGGCGGGCATTAAAAAATCCTTACCACCATGCTATTATGGTTTCCCCACAATATTTTCCTTCACCGAAAGCTCAAGCCTACAGGTGAATTCGAACTCACGCCCCTTGACGCGGAGTCCTTACACACTACCACTGAGCTATCATTTAACAGTGAATAAATCGATAAAATTATGACGTAGCTTTCAAAATAAAAAAGCATCGGCCAGCTTCGGCCCTGACGGAAGTTATTCTGTATTTTTTATCTAGTTAATGAATCGACCACAGAAACACATATCCCGTTTAATAATAATAAAAAATGCTGAACGTATTTGGCCCAGTTAAAGTGATGTTATATGTATAAAAAAAGTCATAACGGATCCGTACTCACTACCAACTAAGCTAACATCGCTTCAATATGTTGTAGCAATTTATTGTACTATAAAATATTGACATTATGACCACAACAGTAGACACAATAGGGACTGGCTCTCAAGTGCAGCTGCCGAAACACACCCAATATAAGAATTTGGTAAATAAAATTCTAGACAATTATTTGATCTGTTTTTCTCTGTTCTATAGTGAACAACAAACACCATTTGACCAATGGTCACAAAAAGAGAAGGTAATTATGTTTTTCTTAAAGGCTTTTGGGGACGCTGTTTCCTCGACTATAAATAAAGGGTTTGGACGACGTCCGCGAACCAACTATTTGATAATAAAACGCAAATTATGAATATTTAATAGGCATTTTACATAATCATGATAATGAATATAATAAAAAACGTATTCGCGATAAATATTGTTAAGACGTTATCGCAATAAAACCAGTTAGGCGATATTAATACGTTACAATCCTTACTGCCCATACTAATATTATAAATACGAAAGTGAGTTTGTACGTTTCGCTTTCACGCCTCAACCGCTTAATCGATTGTTATGAATTTTAGTACAAAGATAGATTGTAACCTGGAGACGGTGATAGGTTACTGTCTCTTTCTAAAATCTTACTGAAAGTGGGGTCAAGAGAGGGACAAACTTTGTATGAAACTATTTATCGAGCCTTGCGATTTGTTTGACAAAATTAATATTAACGCGAGCGAAGCCGCAGGTAAGAGCTAGTATAACAACATAACTGTAAACATCATTCTAGGACGCGAATCTCAGTACGTTAGCGAATAATTTCATCGTATTTTTTAAGAGATTTTTTAGGTGATGATAATTATTTGAATTGATTATTGAAGCGATGATAGCTCTATGGTAGTGTGTACGGATATGAGCTTAAACTTTCGATGGTAAAGAGTGATAGGTATATAGTTAAATATTGCAGTATAACTACTACATAGTTTTCTATTACTCGAGCGTAGGTTTATTTATTACTTACCTGCCATCCAGCCATAGCTACGCGGTGCATACAAAAGTAAATCGCAAATAAATAACTAAAAGTAACCTAGAAACATCATCGGAAAAGCTCTGCATCGAATGGTCATAGTCCCATCCCAATAGGTTCGGTAGTTTTGGCATGATTTAGCGTTAAAATAAGTGCACCTGGTGGATAATCCCAGTACAATGAAAAACGAGGACTACCGAGTGATAAGCAATTGTACATGAAACCTTTGTTTTTTTAATCATTGCTATCAAATTCTTAAGGAAAACGTAACAGAGCAGTGTAGTGTGTGCTCCGTAACCTTTGCCTTGAGAACGGATGTTCATTGTCATTATATTTAAAATTTTAAAGATTTTCCTGTTTTGATAAGGCCGGTCATCGTTTAAAATAACAAAGAATAATATACGTATCGGTACAAATATTATATAAGCAGAAAATACGATGAAAGTGCTTCAACGAATGTTGGTGCATTACGAGTACATCAACGACTTATGATTAGAGTACATCAACGAATTATTAAAAGTACTACAACGGATGTTTGCGCATTACGTGACGGCAACGCTCCAGTATACTATAAAAAGGTGCTACGTAACGCTGGCCAGGATGCCTCGCCTGCCATGGCACAGTACAAACCAAATTTAGTTTCCAGATCCCGAAGAGCATCAGTTAGTATTTTAGGTTTTTCAATTTTTATTAAAATAGCTAGTTCCGCGTTCGATTTTCTCCTACGCGATTCGGCAACAGCCCAAGCCGAGGTTCGGTCACTAGTGACACCCTCCGCGCTCGCCCCTCTAGTACGGTGAAGCTGTAAAAGCCCTTCAGGCGAACAGTATAGGTCCTACCAAAAAAAAAAAATGCTGGCTAAGATATATCGTGAAAGACTCGCTTATTTCCTGAGAGTATCCCCGTTGCTCTTACATACGTTATAAGTAGAGAAAAACATAAAACAAATTCAACTACATCATCTAGTGATGAAAGAGATAGTTGATGATAGAGCGAGAGCAAACATTTCTGAAAATAACAACAAAATAAAATAGATGAACATCTCTTTTCCTCTTGCTAACATTTAAAAAGAAAACGGTGTGTGCTTAAGAACACATGACAGAAGCGAAACCTCACTATATCTCCCTCGCTCCCTTAGTCGCCTCGAGCCGACTTCACCCGAACGAGCGTCACACAAAAAGGTTGCCGATCAGAACTTCATAGCGCTCCCGTAGGAAGTTTCATTTCTAAAACAAGACAAATGCTTGTCTTCTCTCTTCTCTCGAACTAATGTCTCCTTCTCTTCAATGTAACCGGGAATGTGAAGCATGAAGCATCCTCGAAATCCCGCTTTCGATTTTCGTCTAATTAATGACGAGTTAGATAGTCAGAGAGTTAGAGAGAGTTAGAGAGTCATTAAGTTACGAGTTGGCTTAGCTAGTGGAAGGACTGGTTCTTAAGGGCAACTGCCAGCAGAGGCGGTTTTGCATATAGTGCAGGATGAGACACCTCTTAAGACGGACCGCACGCTTACTTATGAGCGCCAAGGCATTTTTTTTTATAGTTGAAGTTTTTTGTAATGTCCATAATCTCACCAGATCTTAAATGACGATACGGCCCGAGTTGGTGGACACGCTTAACCTGTGGAGAAACTGGCTCTCAAGTGCAACTGCCGGAACACACCTATTGGTATTTGGCGGCAGATTTTCAACTTGACGGTGGTAGCTAGCCAGGCGGCCATCAGAAAAATCCCTACCACCATGCTATGGTTTCCTTACGATGTTTTCCTTCACCGTAAGCTCAGGCTCATCGTAGGTGGTTGGATTCGAACTCACGTCCCTTGATGCAAAGTCGTACACACTACCACTGAGCTATCATCGCTTTTAGACGCATTGGTTGCACGCAGGCTAGCGCCGCAACTGACTGCCAGAACACACCTATAGCTATAAGGCGACAGATTTTCGACTTGACCGTCCCACCATAAGCCTTCTCCTAAAGCTTAGGCTCGATGTAGGGTTTTGAACTGTGCCCATTGACGTGGCGTCCGTACAAATTAACAACTAAACCATCACCGCTTCACCGAATAACAAATGTATCGGTCTTATCTAAGAGAGTTTCGATTGATGTTTGTCAATTCTCTATAAAGAATTACCTAATCCACAATCTAGGTCAGCTTGAAATCTATGATTATAATGCAATAGTTTGTGATAAAACAAAAATACACCTGTCAGCCGGCTCGTGCTGTATGAAATTGTTCAGGTATTGCGTTTTGAATTTGACTTTGAATAGTGTAAACGATATTAAGACACTGAGGGACGGCGAATTTAGAAATCATTTAAGGGAATTCGAACAAAGGTAGCTTGTCCATAGACAAGGTGAACCAACAAGTGCTAATTAATCACAAAGTTTGATGAAATAACCTTAAAAACTTAAATGGAATGGCGCTAAATGAAGTATACGAGATACTTTTACAGTTATCTTATATGTATATAAGTACACTAATACTAACTGGGCCCGCGATTTCGTTTGCGTGGAAGTAAAACTTTTTTCAAACATTTTTCCCGTTTTTGTAACTTTTTTTTTCAATACAGCTTTTCTCCTATTGGGGCTAGAGTAATGTTAAATATAGCCTTAAACCTTTCTGAATGATTGGCACGTCGATTACAAAAAATGTTTTTGAAATACGACAGGTAAGTGCGATGTGCGATTGGCGCGTTATAACAAACGTACTTTTCCGCTTCATAATATTTAATATAGATATTATTTGTCAAAGATGTTTTTTCTGGCAACGCCATATCTTCCTTAACCTTAACCCTTTTTTCAAAATTAATAAATACAAAGCTTATGATTTCTGGTATTTAATAAAAATCAGCAAATACTTCAAAATTAATAGTTTGTTTTATTAAAGAAAGTTTAGGTCCTTATTTAGGGAGTCTCATCAACATGCAGGAATTCTCATCTATTAACAATTTGTTCAACTAACATTTTTTATATGATAGGGGCGATCGAGCAACCGTGTCACTTGATGGTAAGTGATCACCGCCACCCACAACACCAGGAGAATTCCAGATACGTTCTCGGCCTTTTATTATAATCGCAATTGTAATGTATTATGAAAATCAATGAAATATGTAGGTAGTATTATTTGGTGGTCGATTACGACAAGGTACGACATATTCACACAGTTCGGTTAGTAATTAAAATATAGGTTTTTATAAATTTGAGCCCGAGCCGTGACAATCGATCGAGATCATAATTTTGCAATTTAAACACCGGCTTATACTTATTTATTTATAAGGCATTATTTTTTAAAGGTATTAGGCATATTAGGCAAAAGGTTTTATTTTTTGAACAGTTTTATAAATATTTATAAATAGGTAATGTTTTCAACTGAGTAAAATATGTTTATATTCTTTCCTCTCGCGTCTGCCTGGAATTAGGACGGGTATTTGGTACACAGCTAGCTCAAATTATCGAAAATATAGTGGTAATCTAAATGGCGATCCTAGATTCTCTCCTGACTTACAAGAGATTGGGAACCATTCTCATTAGGTCTCACTTACAATATTACACGTGGAGTACTGTAGTTCAACATCATTGTGGTCTTTGAAATTAAATTCAATGTCCAGTTCTTAACATCACCATAATATTCGACGCCTTCAGCGATTAGAAAGATAACGTGCATTAATCTCGCGTATTGAGAAGTCCAAGCTTCAAATACTCCCAACTCTTATAACGTTTATCAAAATCACATAACACAGTTTGACAGACGACAGTATGATTTCCAATCAAATAAAATCACCCTATTCAATTAATAAAATACATTTTTATAAAAGTGCATTGAAGTTAAAATAAACGTCGGCAAGTATCCTTGGGCGGCGGTGATCACTTACCATCAGGTGACACGCTTACTCGTTTCCATAAAGAAAAGTTTTAACGGAAGCACATTGAGGTGTTCATTCCAGATATACACTATCGTTTACATGTTAACTATAAAACAATAGCCTTTTGAAATCAAAGTACGACTGCCATGTTCCTTGAACTTCGTATCGTGCAAACCCGTAATGAGCCTTAGAACTTTGTTATAATACCTAACACTATTCCCTGAAAATTGTTATTAATCGCACTGAGCCTAAAACATAGGATCACTATTTTGTCAAGGTTCCCAGTATTTAATTCGACTCGCACAAATAATTAAGCCCAGTAGCTACTACCATAGAAAGCTGTTTCCAAGGCAGACGTGAATTTAATGTTTACGGTATTGGAGTTATTCATAAGCTATAATAATTAACCAAGAATCCATTTAGTCATTGGCGGTCTTTTAGTATATAAAACTTTAAAAGCATACCATAATGGTAGGGGTTTCTCTAACGCCCACCTGGCTAGCTACTACTAGCTACTCTCAAGTTGAAAATCTATCGCCACATATCTATAGGTGTGTTCCGGCAGTTGTGCTTAAGAGCCAGTCCCTTTACTAGGCTTATCGTGTCCACCATCTTGGACCACGTCGTCACTTAACAGTGAGTGAAATCGTGGACATACGTGAAAGCTATAAAAAAAAAAAAAATTTCGTAATAATATTCGATAAGACCAGACCAGAGGGTATAAGGATCAATCAAGCATTGCGTTAAGCAATTAGGAGGGGGGGTTCTAAAACGTTACGATGCGTTACAAGGTCGGGAGGGGAGTTCGGACAAGGTGTTACGTAACTTTGTATTTTTTTATTTTATATAGATAATAAAACACTAGATTAAAATTTCCCAAGTTCGCAACTCTTATCGTTCATATTGTACGGAATATGCCTCGATTATTTCTAATCGCATTGCCAAAGGTTAAGATAAACAAGCTGTTTCATATTTTAAGAGTTTATTAGTAAAAAAAAATTGGTATAACATAATCATCACTTTTAGGTAAGAATGCTCACTTGGGCGTTAGATAACGTTTGTGGAGGGGCGTGGGGGGTGGGAGGGGGTACAGAAAAATGTTACGGCTAAAAAACCTTCAACACTGCGTTACGGAATACTCGAACGGCCCTATAGGAGAAAATAAAACAACATATATAAGTAACATAATATGTATTTATATAATTTTAGACCCTTAAATGTTTTTATTTACATTCAACATAGTACATAGAACGCCGAGAACAACATCTATAAAGTGTTAAAATGTAGACAAGGAGCACACAACAGTTCATATAAATGTATCCATTATGTTATATATATATGTATATTACAGTCATATATTTTCGATAAAATGACTCCCTACCACCTACATAATACAACGTGTATACATTTTTATATATTTATACGATACATACAGTACGAAATAACAAGTGAATGGGATATACGGTTCAGAAATTATATTCACTAAGGGATCGACCATATATTACGTTGTCCGTTAAAATGTATGCAGATGCAAATTTCACATTTAAAAAAAAACACCGTCTTTACTCTGAATAATAAAACAGTTGATAAAAATATTATACACATTTATTCTTAGAAAATCATCTAAGATCCGTAATTAAAAATAAATATATTAAACTTAATAATAAACATTTTACCAAAGTCACCAACGTATTACATACCCGTCCCTTTTGAAATCCTAATACCATTTAATATAGTGACCAAAGCTAAAATTTCATTAGTCATTTAGAAGAATATAGGGCAAGACACCGTTCTTAGGAATAAAGTGAATTATTTTTTTTCACAAGCATTTAATAGATATTGGCGCAATTATGCGCCCAATGCACTAACATTCGAAACATGAAGATTTGGACGATATTGGAATTGAGTAAAAAATACAACTCAGCTATATCAAGAGACCTTTAAATCAAGATCTAAATATATTCCTGATCGGGCTATTATCTTCAAATAATAATACTAAACTTTTTCTATTAAGACAAAATAATTCACGATACTCTATAAGAGTATATAGATTACTTTAAAAGCTATATAAATGTAATATAGAACACTGATTTTTCAATATAATTATTACCAAACTGCCGTTTCAACTCTCCCTTGGACCAATAACCTATCCTTGATATTCCACGGCAATAAAATTTAGTCTTTTATCAATAAACTACGAAACCTATACCAATACCAACCACGCATGAGTTCAAGAAAAGAATAATGTATTCAAAAACACTTTTACAACTTTACAGAATTTCAAAATCACTCAAAAAGAGACTCAAGAATTCCACAAGTTATTAGGAATATTTTTCTTAATTTCTAAATATCATTAACCAATTCTGTAACACAGTTAAAATCACCCCAGAATTGTGGTTTATGGAAAATACCTAATAATAGAATCAACAAGCGGCTTCCCTGTCATAGTGGCGACATACAAAATACACATTCAACTTTAAACAATACGAAATAACGGACATTCACCCAACAATTATTATATCATTTTAAGTACCTACCTATAAGATTATAATGTAATATCAATTCAAAGTACATTGGCACAATCCAATGCTGAGTGTACACTTTAAATTATTAATATTATTACTCTACAGTTAATATTAAAATTGAATCTGCATAAGTTTTTTTTTATCATAAACACTTGAACTATGTTATTCAATTTCGTTGAAAATTACAAATTGTCATACATTCATCTCTGAAAATATATATTATTTGTTCCACAATCCACCGACTACTTATCCGAGTAGACTGCTAATTACAAATTACAGGTTCTTCTAGCTAGTTATACAGAAGTTAAAACATGCAATATTTTTTCTCAATTTTTTAAAGGGGTTTATGCAACTTGCAAATGTCAGGGAATCATATTTGTCTGGAATTTAGTCTTCTAGAGTAGTGAGTCTCGATTAATGAGAATCAATAATACTTTCTAAAAACCCCTTGGTGGCCTAAAATACCTTTTTTTGGTTATTGTAAGGCATTGCAGTAAATTTGGTTAAATTCTGACCACAACCTTTTTGTTACCTTGTCAGTATTTTATTTACACACATAGTTCAACACTATTAAGTCAGTTTGGCGCTAAAGTTTTTATATGTCTCTTTTTGTGACTAATGTTTTACAGTTCGTTTTTGCGCTTAGATCTATCTTATCAAGTCCAACACAAGTAGTATTATGTTTACGATTTATTGCCACCACCCAACATTACTCTGCCACTGATAATTACAATTCGTTTTTATAATTTCAGCTACATCGTTGCATTGATTCGCAGCAATTCAAAATTTACGCGTCTATCAGGATAATAGTCCGTTACAAATACAATAATCAATCAACATTTCGTTGAAAAATTATCTATAACAGAATAAGTATTTAATTATGATAATTAAAATATCTAAGCCTAACTATACAGACATTTCACATAAATTATTGCCAGAAATCACAAATCTGAAATGTCTTACCTACATAACTAGGTTTTATTATCATAAACTTTGAATGTACATAATACATGACTATTACTGAAGTATATATTATAATAAGGAACGGTTACGGACACAGTGTTTACTTAAAATCTATTATGAATATTAAATATAATGATAAAATATATTCACTTTTCCTAAAATGATTCTGGTGTACTATTATTGTATTTGAAAAAACTAATATATAAATAGGTATTTTTTTTTGTTAAGTAACAATTGAAGATTATACATAGTTCCAAGAATTTCCGAAAATTTTCACTAATAACTAAGATCAAATTTTGTTAATCATTAAAAAAAATATATTTTTTAGGACTATTATAATGAAATTGTAACCTATAAAAAGATGTTTATAAACATATCTTGCATCTCGCTAAGTCGTTGATATTGTGTTGTCTTGTCGAGATTGCAAAAGTATGTATTAATAATATGTTGCTAGTTACGAAAATATATCATTATTTTAAGTTACAATTCACTATCCAGTAATGGGCCAGTGTTTCATCTAAAGAATCCAGTATAATAAGCAATTCCTGTGTAGGAAATATCTAAAATCGTCAACCGAAACCTATAATTACAGCAAAATTAGTAAACACTTTGCAAATTCTGTCTACGTTTCGTTTCACACAAAAACGATTACAGGTTTTTTTTTATTTATCTATATTTTTTTCTGATACATTTATATTTCTGTACATTGAATTTAATATTTAAATGAAATATTTAAGACTATTAATTATTTAGCCATAATTGTTTTATTTTGTTCACAATAATCGATTAGATGATGTGGTAATACAGTAACATCTCATAAATCATAGATATTACAAATCGTAAATGAAGTTAGATTCCATTGATTTTTTAATAAATGTAAGGGCATTAGAGAATTAAAAACAGTTCCTTCAGTATTTACAATGTTTTTACTTACATACTAAAATTACTTCAATTTCTTACTAAATTATAACAATGAACATACCAAACTGTTTTTATCGATATTTATCTGCTTTATTGGGAACAAAATCGGACAGACAAGTTCAAAATTATTAATATACTCGTACAGTGTATAATATATAATATAACACTTATGGGACTGCATGTTTTATGACTTCGTTAAGAGTTTCCGTTCAATGGAAGTAGGGTGATTTTGACTGTTATGTTTTTTATGCGAATGGGCAGCAAGGAGCTAAACGACATATCTGAAGATAAATAGTGACCGTTGCCAATGGCTAGCCGCAAGGGGCATTGACTATGGGACCGTATGTTAATCTTTCTTTGACGATCCCCATATAATAGTTCTGGAGAAAAATTGTACTGGAAAATTGGTTTCATAGATCCAACTTAGGCGACATGAAGCGGGGCATGGAGGAAGGAGGGCATGAGTATATTCATGTTAAAATGTCTTGACATTGGCTCATAAACATTGGATAAAGAACACTTTAAAAAGTATCGTGTTATATTGACGGATTGAAATCATTGAACAGCGTTAACTTTGTTGAAGCCATTGCGAGCGGGTTGTCGTCTTTGAATTTATCCGACCGTGTATAGGATCGTGTGTGCGCGCGTGCGGCATCATAGCGGCGGCTGCGCGGGGTCGGTGAGGTGTGCGAGGTGCGTGAGGTGCGTGAGGTGTGTGAGGTGCGCGGGGTGCGCGGGATGCAGCGCGAGCGCCGCGGCGGCCGCGTCGGCGGCGGCGGCCGGGTCGGCCCGCGCGCGCAGCACTAGCGACAGGCGCCGCCACGTGTCCGCGCGCGCGGGCTCCAGCGCGGCCGCCTCGCGCAGCGTGCGCTCCGCCAGCCCCGCCCACCCCAGCGCGTAGTACGCGCTCCCTGAATACCAATACCCCCCGTACGGGGTTACGAGCCGTTTATTAATTACGTATTGAGGGGGAAGACTGGTTAAGAAAATGTCTACATGTCCTCATATTGGGAGGAGAGGGGGAGAAATTCATTCTTACCTAATATTTCGTGAATCAAAATTCAATATTAAAAATATAATTTCTATTTTGGATTCCAAACCGTTTTCGTAATTTTAAAGTATACAGTCGTATTTTAATTTTATTTAAATAATTTTAATTGCTTATTGAAAAACAAAAATGACTAATTAAAGTTTTATGTGTTTATATTGGTACCCATGTTTAGTTCAATAGAAAAAATTATAGTACATTTTTATTATATCAGAAATAAAATACATTTCCTTTCCTCACATAACGATTAATTATTTCGAAAATCAAAACAGAATCTTACATAAAAAGGACAGGGAGATTCGTGAAATCTTACATAGATCTGCATGAGGGTAGGGGGGGTTCGAAAGTGACCAAAACTATCCTTACGTAATTAATTAATGGCCCCTTACAAGATCCGAAAATGAAGTATCTTATTTAAAAATCTCCTGAGTAAACTTGAATATGCATGGTACAAAGTTCAGATGAATGATAAAGAAATAATCAATTCATTGATTGCTAATTATTACATTTTATTCTTTAATTATAATTTGATTTCTTATGTTTCTCTGATAGACAGCTGAAATTCCGAACATGGCAAGAAAAATTCTGTCGTCTGGTAACCCTACCCAGATACTACTACTCGAACGATGACATTTTTACAACAACAGCTCAGTTGGAATCCTGATACTGTCAAATGAAGAAAAACATCGTAATGAAACCATAACATGATAGTAGGGCTTTTCCGGGGCAACGCGGTAACTGCAAGCTCAAACCCGTGTCGTCCCAACCAAGCGACAGATGACCGTGGGGTTCTAATGGGTATTCCCGGCGACTTATCACCGGAGTACCCACATAACCCTCTCAGTCCCCCCAACTGGGAAGGTATTCATAAAGACATTTCCCTACGATAAAAAAGGGCTTTCTCAGATGACCACCTAACTAGCTACTATACTCATTTTTACACTGAAAACTTCTATAGCGCGATTTAAACGAATAATTACTTTTGATGACGCCCCTTCAGGGTTAAAGGTGTTCATAGTATATATACCATTTGCACATGTACAAAATTACGCAAAATATATTTTATGGACAGACCTGCATCGAGATTTTGCCCATATTACAAAACAGTAGTAAAAAAATACCAATACATCGATGTTGTTATTTAAATATCAATGATATTCCAATATCACACATTTTTAAAAGCCAAGTGGTCGAAGAATATACAAAAATGAATTATCTATGAACGCAGTGGAGTCGATAAAATATCACTGTCTCATTCCCACACATTAAACTTGATATTTTTGTCTCTTTCTATCACCGAGATGTTTATACGGTTAAAAATAGTGTAGAGGAAATGTTCAGTGAGGTAATGCGTAGGTGAACTGTTGAACAGTCTTACCGAGTTGCACGATACTGTCGATGTGCGTGGGATGGATGGCGAGCGCGTTCTGGAAGCATTGCCTCGCCTGCTCCCACTCGGAGCCGGCCGCGTGCACCAGGCCCCGCTGGAAACCCCCCCACATCACATCCACCATAACACTTCACATCCAAATCTTAATTCTTACATCATCACCACCATCTCTACTTGGGATTATGTCAAAAAAACGACGCGTGCAGACGTGCGTGTGCCTCGAGCCGACATTACACGAACGGGCGTCACGCGAAAAGGTTGCGGAACAGAATTTCAAAGTTCGTTTCAAAGATTTTTGACTTCAATAATCTATATCAACCTATATATACATCCTTACTAATATTATAAATACAAAAACTAAGTGAGTTTGTTGAATTGATTATGATAAATTTTGGTACAGAGATAGATGGGAACCTGGAGACGGTGATTGACTACTCTTTCACGCGAAAAACTTATTGGAAGTGGGATAAAAAGAGGAATAAACTTTGTATTAAACTTTTTATTGCACCATACGATTTGTTGACATAATCAATAGCTACGCGAACAAAGCCGCAGGTGAAAGTTAGTCGATAATAAATTTATTACTCCTCAGTCGTAATGACTTATTTATGGAACCACGAATACGAGGCCAATCAGGTGCCCAGCTGTACGCTATCAGAATTCATGTACATGTTTCTTATGCTTTTTTGACATGAGTGAATTATGTACTATATCAACACATAGTGTGTCATCGCGGACATACAACGTGACACTGATTTTGTTATATATAAAGAAAATTACCGTGTGTAATACAAGATGACTGTGAGGTGTGAGTGCGGCCGCTTCCGCCACGCAGCCCGAGGCCGCGCCCGCCCGCCCCAGCCTGTCACAACCATATCTTATTTTATATTCACCAATATTATATTAAAATACCGTGACAATAAATAAATTTGATAGTAAGTATCCGAATACGTAAACGTGAAAGTAATTAACCAAAAGACTTAGTAAAGTTAAGAGTTAGTAATCACATGAATTAATAAACTGTACGAGTGAGTACGTAAATAACTAATTATGTAAACGAATGAGTTAGTAAATCTGATAGTGGATAAGCAATTGAAGAAATAAATTTGAGAGTAACCCGTAAGTAAATAGACATGAGAATTAATAAACAATTCAGTAAGAAAACGTGCGTGCGAGCGTGAGTGAGTACGAAAATAAAAGAGTGAATAAGAAAATGTATTAAATGTGACCGAACGAACTCGCTTACATGAATGAGTCAGAGAATTTCTTTTTCGACTTGATATACGCTTTAATAGCATCAACACAGAGTATATCATCTCACCGCATACCATTCATGCACACATACATTAAGTACACGGTTCTGTAAGGGACTATTCCCGCGGCCCTTGCGCAGTGCGACCGATGTCATTGTTAGGACCACTAAGCTTAGTAAATTAGGACCTGTTGGTCAGTTAGGCCCGCGAATCTTTGTTCGTTTTCTAACAGCGTATGTCAGGTCGAAAAAAAAGTAAAGTTTATGGAGCCAGTGGTAAAGGAGTGGTGAGGTGAATTGGACCTGAGGTATATCCCGGCGAGCAGCAGCCAGGCGTGCGCGCGGTCCGCCCGCCGCGGCTCGGGCGGCGCGGGCTGCGGGCCTCGCGCCCCCGACACTGAGGACGCGCCCTCAGAAAACGCACGCTCCAGCAGGTACGTGCCCGTCCGCTCCCCACGCACTGACGCTAAACCCCCAAGTAACATATGAAGGTTTAGCGTTATGGCCATAATCTCGCCAGATCTTAACTCACGATACGGCCTAACTTGGTAGACACGCTAAACCTGTGGAGGGTCTGGCTCTCGAGTACAGCTGTCGGAACACACCTATCGGTATTCGGCGGCAGTTTTACAACTTGAGGGTGGTAGCTAGCCAGGCGGGCCTTACCACCATGCTATGGTTTCCTCACGATGTTTTCCTTCACCGAAAGCTCAAGCTCAATGTAGGTGGTTGGATTCGAACTCACGTCCTTTGACGCGAAGTCGTACACACTAGCACTGAGCGGCACTCAGTGCTGCGGAACTGCGGGAACACACCTATTAGTATTTGGCGGTGCATTTTCAACTTGATGGTAGGAGCTAGCCCGGAGAGCATTAGAAAAAGCCGTATCACCATGTTATGGTTGCCTCACGATGATTTCCGTCATCGAAGGCTCAAGCTCATTGTAAACGGATTCGAACTCACGTCCCGTGACGCAGTGTCCGTAGAGACTACCACTGAGCTGTCATCGCTTAGAAATACACTAATATATTTTCAAGCCATGATGGATTCATTGATAGTGTATAGATATATCGCGTCAATGGGGTTCATTTTCAATCCAACTGCAATGATCATGAACGTCTAATAAAAGAAAACATCATGAGGAAACCATAGCATGATGATGAAGCTTTTTATCTGCCAACAAACATTGAGGTATCCGGCGGTTCAAATAAAATCAAAAAACTTTATTCAATTTATGCCCTGGAAAGACGCTTATGAACATCAAAACTACCAATGGTTCATGGTGGTGTTTAATCATTAAGAGGAAACAACAAGAAACTCGATCTGGTTATATTTTTTGTTTTTTATATAAGGATGTAGTTATAGGATGGGTATTTTATGGCAGAATATAGTTATATGAGGGTAGTTTATAACACCGATTAGTACTAAGAGCGATACGAGCACGGTTTTGGGTTTAGTCTAAGCTTGGCGCTTGAGGCGTATTCATTGTACGTAGCTGAAACAGCACAGAGACGTAAGATTTATATTTCCCTATTATTGACACCGGTTTGGTATTTACGCTGTAAATCATTATTGGGAATGATTTATACTGGGTAGAGAAAAATACAAGCGGCGAAGGTGAGTTGATGATCATCGAAAAGAGGGCTCCTTAACATCTGTGTCGCAAGTCTCGGACACTGTCTCGTGTTGTCCTCTCTCTGCCACAGTAATTAGATTTCACGATGTACCCGGCAATCGCACGATGAATCTGTGGTTTGCTAGGAAGTTCGTATATCATTCTAACAGTAGATTTATCCGATTAACCTTCTAAATTATTTGGCATATCTCGTTACTCTACATCAGAAGTGGGATTTATCCGCTTATGCTTATCCTGATGATACGTTTTAAAATAAAATTAGTTATACTTAATTGAAAGTGAAGTGTTTCAAAGTATGGAATCGTTAACGTGTGTCTGAGGATATTATGTGTATAGCGAGTGGTGAAAAGTGACTGTGTGAAGGGTTTGAGCGTAGTAACCATTAAGTCACCCGAGCTTGCGGGTATTTTGACCGATATGATAAACACGAAATCTGATAAGGACCTCACGTATGCAGATTACTCGCATTGTTCTTTTATTCGCTTACGTATAACACAGGGAATTAGCGACGAGACGAATTAATTTCCGCTGATAATTATACGTGGTATTACCGATTCTAATATTAGAGCGGCATAAACTAATGGCAAGTCGTTGCCAAGTGACTCAATTTTTTTTTTCATTTATATGTAGCCACTTAGTACCGTCAATAATTATTCTTTATGTTCAACCTACACACATACTAAAAACATCTATCTACCTATATAAAAGTAATATTTTTGAAAAGTGATAACTAACCTGCATCCCTAGTGCTGTGCGTGTCGTCGTGCAGCGAGTTAGACAATGCGTCCAACTCGGTGTAACCGGTCTGTTCCGGTTCCTCCTCTTGGGAGCTGTTGACTAACGATAAGAGCTCTTTGCCCGTTGCCAACGCTGCCTGGATGTGAATATAGTCTATCAGTTGTCAATATTTTTTACACATCTTTTATATATTTTGGATAAACTGCTTTATTGTATCTTTCTTTTAGTGGCTAGTGTATTCTGGTTTAGTAAAGAATGCTAATTTCCACACGAATTTTAAAAAGTTTTTCATATGTAACTCCACTGTTCAAATTGAACAATAGATTAAAAATACCTTAAGGATATTGAAATGTGTAATTGTATAAGAAATTACGCACCTCACCGTCGTCGAACGCGGCCTGTAACGATGCGAGCGCCGCGAGCGGCCACCGCGCCTGCGGGTAGTGCGCCCGCGCCAACCGCGCCACCGCCAGCGAGCGCGCCTGCCGCGACCCCGCGCACGCGCACGCCCACAGCGCCGTCGCCAGCCGCAGCCCGCCGCCGCACTCCGCGCGCGCGCACAGGCACGCCCGCGTCGCGTCCTGTCGCACGCGCACACTCACATACACACATACACACACAGCGACCCGACCCCGCGCACGCGCACGCCCACAGCGCCGTCGCCAGCCGCAGCCCGCCGCCGCACTCCGCGCGCGCGCACAGGCACGCCCGCGTCGCGTCCTGTCGCACGCGCACACTCACATACACACATACACACACAGCGACCCGACCCCGCGCACGCGCACGCCCACAGCGCCGTCGCCAGCCGCAGCCCGCCGCCGCACTCCGCGCGCGCGCACAGGCACGCCCGCGTCGCGTCCTGTCGCACGCGCACACTCACATACACACATACACACATACACACACAGCGACCCGACCCCGCGCACGCGCACGCCCACAGCGCCGTCGCCAGCCGCAGCCCGCCGCCGCACTCCGCGCGCGCGCACAGGCACGCCCGCGTCGCGTCCTGTCGCACGCGCACACTCACATACACACATACACACACAGCGACCCGACCCCGCGCACGCGCACGCCCACAGCGCCGTCGCCAGCCGCAGCCCGCCGCCGCACTCCGCGCGCGCGCACAGGCACGCCCGCGTCGCGTCCTGTCGCACGCGCACACTCACATACACACATACACACATACACACACAGCGACCCGACCCCGCGCACGCGCACGCCCACAGCGCCGTCGCCAGCCGCAGCCCGCCGCCGCACTCCGCGCGCGCGCACAGGCACGCCCGCGTCGCGTCCTGTCGCACGCGCACACTCACATACACACATACACACATACACACACAGCGACCCGACCCCGCGCACGCGCACGCCCACAGCGCCGTCGCCAGCCGCAGCCCGCCGCCGCACTCCGCGCGCGCGCACAGGCACGCCCGCGTCGCGTCCTGTCGCACGCGCACACTCACATACACACATACACACATACACACACAGCGACCCGACCCCGCGCACGCGCACGCCCACAGCGCCGTCGCCAGCCGCAGCCCGCCGCCGCACTCCGCGCGCGCGCACAGGCACGCCCGCGTCGCGTCCTGTCGCACGCGCACACTCACATACACACATACACACATACACACACAGCGACCCGACCCCGCGCACGCGCACGCCCACAGCGCCGTCGCCAGCCGCAGCCCGCCGCCGCACTCCGCGCGCGCGCACAGGCACGCCCGCGTCGCGTCCTGTCGCACGCGCACACTCACATACACACATACACACACAGCGACCCGACCCCGCGCACGCGCACGCCCACAGCGCCGTCGCCAGCCGCAGCCCGCCGCCGCACTCCGCGCGCGCGCACAGGCACGCCCGCGTCGCGTCCTGTCGCACGCGCACACTCACATACACACATACACACATACACACACAGCGACCCGACCCCGCGCACGCGCACGCCCACAGCGCCGTCGCCAGCCGCAGCCCGCCGCCGCACTCCGCGCGCGCGCACAGGCACGCCCGCGTCGCGTCCTGTCGCACGCGCACACTCACATACACACATACACACATACACACACAGCGACCCGACCCCGCGCACGCGCACGCCCACAGCGCCGTCGCCAGCCGCAGCCCGCCGCCGCACTCCGCGCGCGCGCACAGGCACGCCCGCGTCGCGTCCTGTCGCACGCGCACACTCACATACACACATACACACATACACACACAGCGACCCGACCCCGCGCACGCGCACGCCCACAGCGCCGTCGCCAGCCGCAGCCCGCCGCCGCACTCCGCGCGCGCGCACAGGCACGCCCGCGTCGCGTCCTGTCGCACGCGCACACTCACATACACACATACACACACAGCGACCCGACCCCGCGCACGCGCACGCCCACAGCGCCGTCGCCAGCCGCAGCCCGCCGCCGCACTCCGCGCGCGCGCACAGGCACGCCCGCGTCGCGTCCTGTCGCACGCGCACACTCACATACACACATACACACATACACACACAGCGACCCGACCCCGCGCACGCGCACGCCCACAGCGCCGTCGCCAGCCGCAGCCCGCCGCCGCACTCCGCGCGCGCGCACAGGCACGCCCGCGTCGCGTCCTGTTGCACGCGCACACTCACATACACACATACACACATACACACACAGCGACCCGACCCCGCGCACGCGCACGCCCACAGCGCCGTCGCCAGCCGCAGCCCGCCGCCGCACTCCGCGCGCGCGCACAGGCACGCCCGCGTCGCGTCCTGTCGCACGCGCACACTCACATACACACATACACACATACACACACAGCGACCCGACCCCGCGCACGCGCACGCCCACAGCGCCGTCGCCAGCCGCAGCCCGCCGCCGCACTCCGCGCGCGCGCACAGGCACGCCCGCGTCGCGTCCTGTCGCACGCGCACACTCACATACACACATACACACACAGCGACCCGACCCCGCGCACGCGCACGCCCACAGCGCCGTCGCCAGCCGCAGCCCGCCGCCGCACTCCGCGCGCGCGCACAGGCACGCCCGCGTCGCGTCCTGTCGCACGCGCACACTCACATACACACATACACACACAGCGACCCGACCCCGCGCACGCGCACGCCCACAGCGCCGTCGCCAGCCGCAGCCCGCCGCCGCACTCCGCGCGCGCGCACAGGCACGCCCGCGTCGCGTCCTGTCGCACGCGCACACTCACATACACACATACACACATACACACACAGCGACCCGACCCCGCGCACGCGCACGCCCACAGCGCCGTCGCCAGCCGCAGCCCGCCGCCGCACTCCGCGCGCGCGCACAGGCACGCCCGCGTCGCGTCCTGTCGCACGCGCACACTCACATACACACATACACACATACACACACAGCGACCCGACCCCGCGCACGCGCACGCCCACAGCGCCGTCGCCAGCCGCAGCCCGCCGCCGCACTCCGCGCGCGCGCACAGGCACGCCCGCGTCGCGTCCTGTCGCACGCGCACACTCACATACACACATACACACACAGCGACCCGACCCCGCGCACGCGCACGCCCACAGCGCCGTCGCCAGCCGCAGCCCGCCGCCGCACTCCGCGCGCGCGCACAGGCACGCCCGCGTCGCGTCCTGTCGCACGCGCACACTCACATACACACATACACACACAGCGACCCGACCCCGCGCACGCGCACGCCCACAGCGCCGTCGCCAGCCGCAGCCCGCCGCCGCACTCCGCGCGCGCGCACAGGCACGCCCGCGTCGCGTCCTGTCGCACGCGCACACTCACATACACACATACACACACAGCGACCCGACCCCGCGCACGCGCACGCCCACAGCGCCGTCGCCAGCCGCAGCCCGCCGCCGCACTCCGCGCGCGCGCACAGGCACGCCCGCGTCGCGTCCTGTCGCACGCGCACACTCACATACACACATACACACATACACACACAGCGACCCGACCCCGCGCACGCGCACGCCCACAGCGCCGTCGCCAGCCGCAGCCCGCCGCCGCACTCCGCGCGCGCGCACAGGCACGCCCGCGTCGCGTCCTGTCGCACGCGCACACTCACATACACACATACACACATACACACACAGCGACCCGACCCCGCGCACGCGCACGCCCACAGCGCCGTCGCCAGCCGCAGCCCGCCGCCGCACTCCGCGCGCGCGCACAGGCACGCCCGCGTCGCGTCCTGTCGCACGCGCACACTCACATACACACATACACACACAGCGACCCGACCCCGCGCACGCGCACACTCACTCACTCACTCGCATACGCGTTCACCAACCCTACGCTCGCAAGCGCAAACTCGGTGAACATAAAAACTTTAAAATTATGTGTAAGCTCTAAAAACTTATGACATACTAAGTAAACTCTATACTTGCCCAACACTTTTCTTTCATTTAAAATCAAGACACTACACAACAATATTACTATTTTAATTTTATACGATCTTGAAGAACATTTTAAGAGTTTATTGCTATTATTCGTAAAACGAACCGCGTTCACCTATTATATTTTCAACAATAACATAGGTCATCGATTATTTTATGAACTCAGTATCGTAACGTGTGTAAAAAAGACTGGTCCTAAAATCTTATGACACCTGACTTTCTTCACTGCTTACATATAGACAATGTCTCACCATGGCATCGTTTAGCATTCCCATATACATGTACTGCAAAGCGAGGTGGTAGAATGCTAAATGGTCGTTGTCATCCAACCGAACAGCTCGCAGGAGGTGCTTCAGTGATATCTCGTTAGCAGCATCCTTGTCGATACGTGAATTCGTTTTCTGTTTACCATAACACCAAATTAGCCTTCAAAGTATCAACCGTTCGCACATTTAATATGGATATATCATTTGAGACCTACGTCAGTGAGATAGTGGAAAAAATATGTACAATCAAGTAAAACGCCATATAATTCTAATTTTAAGTCATAAACATAAATTTTTAACACTATGTAATATTGATGGCGTTAGTTAGGTAGTTAAATTTGTCAGTTGCCACAAAAACTATCGGCATAAACCCGGGGAAAGCATTGTATGAACCCTAAATATTTGTGAGATATTCCACCCCTATTTCTAGCACTAACATAATAATATATTCAATAAGATTACGACCAATAAGAGTAAACAGATACGGTATATAAAAATGAGCGAATTAATAATAATTAAGATTTCTCTTCATTAATAGCCATAAGAACTGTTGAGTGTGAATATTAGAATATTCTAAAATAAAACCTGCGCTTTCATCTGGTAGCCGATACCGGTGTAAAGACAGCAACGCGCCAGCATCCTGCCCTCTTGCTCCTCCTGTATCTTCAGGGCATCTTCAGCCAACTCTATTCCATCTTCTATCTGCAAAAAAATATGTCTAATCTAATACACATATATTGTACAGAATACTTGTCCACGAATAACTCCCAAAACTTGGGTATGTTTTTAGAGAAAAATGACACATATTCGGAATTTATTATGGAAAATGTGAATGTAGAAAATGGACTATTGTAGATGGTATGGTAGATAATTAGACGACATTAAAATAAATAACATAATTAAATGAAGAACTATCTATTTTAAAATGTTATTTACTATCAATACAATGAAAAATACAAATAAAGATACAGGATGTCAGCGTGTCAGTAGGCATGTGAGATTGCCCGGGCCGGTGTGTTGATGAGCATGTGAAACAACGCATGCCGGTGTGTTAGCCAACATGTGAGAGAGTGCGTGTTGGTACGTTGATGAGTATGTGAAGCAGCGCATGTTAATGTTAGTGAGCTTGTAAGATAATACGTGTCGGTGTGTTGATGAGTATGTGAGACAGTGCATGCTGTGTTGTGACCCTTTGAGACAACACGTATTGAAGCTTTAGTGAGCATGTGATAACAACGCGTGTCGGTTTTGTAAGTAAATCCGCACAACATTGTATGTAGCTGTAGTAAGTAGAGTAAAGTAGTTATGAAATTAAAAGGTATATTTCGTAAGAGTTATATTATTTCTCTCAATGCACTCGTAAAGTTCGCGAGTGCTTAGTTAAATAGTGATTTCCTATATTTCAACTGGTCGTGATTTTTGTTGTATCTTAATTTTATACTAAATTAGTAGGTTTTGGTGTAAGCAACTATTTATGGTAGTTAGATTGTAAAGGTGTGTTAGCAACTATGTGAGACATCGCATGTTGCCGTCGGTGGGCATGTAAGACTGTGCTAGTCAGTGTGTAGGTGAACATGTGAGACATCGCATGTTGCCGTCAGTGGGCATGTAAGACTGTGCTAGTCAATGTGTAGGTGAACATGTGAGACACGCATGTTGGCGTCGGTGGGCATGTAAGACGGTGCTAGTCAGTGTGTAGGTGAACATGTGAGACATCGCATGTTGACGTCGGTGGGCATGTAAGACTGTGCTAGTCAGTGTGTAGGTGAACATGTGAGACATCGCATGTTGCCGTCGATGGGCATGTAAGACAGTGCTAGTCAGAGTGTAGGTGAACATGTGAGACATCGCATGTTGGTTTTGGTGGGCATGTAAGACGGTGCTAGTCAGTGTGTAGGTGAACATGTGAGACATCGCATGTTGGCGTCGGTGGGCATGTAAGACGGTGCTAGTCAGAGTGTAGGTGAACCTGTGAGACATCGTATGTTTGTGTCGGTGGGCATGTAAAACGGTGGTAGTCAGTGTGTAGGTGAGCATGTGAGACATCGCATGTTGGCGTCGGTGGGCATGTAAGACGGTGCTAGTCAGTGTGTAAGTGAACATGTGAGACATCACATGTTGGCGTCGGTGGGCATGTAAGACGGTGCTAGTCAGTGTGTAGGTGAACATGTGAGACATCGCATGTTGGCGTCGGTGGGCATGTAAGACGGTGCTAGTCAGTTTGTAGGTGAACATGTGAGACATCGTATGTTTGTGTCGGTGGGCATGTAAGGCAATGCTAGTAAGGGTATAGGTGAGCACGTGTGACAGCCCATGTGGTGTGTCAGTACAGACCCATCCCATGCGGTAGCAGGAGGTGGCGCCGAGCAGCCGCAGCGGCGCGTCGGCGGGGCAGAGCGCGCGGGCGCGGGCGAGCACAGCGCGCGCACGCACACCGCTGCAGTGGGCGGCGCTGCCTGCGCCCACACAGTGCTCTAATACGACATCTCACATACGCATGCGTATCTTTCTCACTCACTCCTCTAATGACTCGCAAAAGATTCTCAAATATCGTGAAAATGTAATAGTAAGTCAGGTATACGACCGGTTAAACCGCAACCACAATGCACAGAATAATAGACACTGCTATGAATAGCATCGCTATGTGCTGTGAAGCATGTAGGTAAGCAGTAACTATTAACAACGAAACTACTTTTACAAGTTTTCCAATGTTTGTCTTTATTTATTTAGATTGTATTGTGCTTATTATTAGTATTTCACTATATTATTATTAAAATAAACTTATGTAAAGACAATGTATAACTCAAAGTTGTCTTGGATATAATAACAGGTCTATTGGGATTGATTTTAACGTAAGGGTCACAAGAATAACAAACAATACACAATAGTGACAAGATATTTCCAAATATTGATATACCTCAGACATGTAATATGCAAAACTTTTATTTTATAGTTAAGGCTTAGCGTTATGGCCATAATCTCACCTGATCTTAAGTGGCGATACGGCCCAAGTTAGTAGACACGCTAAACCTGTGGAGGAACTGGGTCTCAAATGCAACTGCCGGAACAAAACTATTGGTATTTGGTGGCGAGATTTTCAACTTGACTGTGGTAGCTAGCCAGGCGGCCATCAGATACGATAATTTCACGATCACGATATTTTCCTTCACCGTGCACTCAAGGCCCATTGTAGGTGGTTGGACTCGAACTCACGTCCCGTGACGCTATGGTCGCTTTACGACAGGTTACCTGGTGCGGGCGGCGCGGCGGTCGCGGCGGGCGCGGCGGTCGCGGCGTGCGCGTGCGTTGCGAGCGCGCGCTGTCTCCACACGTGCGCGCACCCGAACGAGAACTTCATCGCGCGCTCCAGCGACTGCGCAACACACACACACATACACACACACACACACACACACATTGTCATACACATTGTCTTGCAATATTGGGTCTAAAGGATTTGTAGAATAATCCACTCATGATCAACGAAACTTTCGATCGAAGGACTTATAAATTTTTTGTTTTTTAGTAAGTGATTCATTTGGCGTTAAAAAATCTCTTTATAAGTAGCTATGCGTTACATTTATGAAATTATTACACTTATATTACAGATTTCTGTAGTCGTCTTGTGTTTGGGGTTTGGCCAATTATAGCGTGAGTGATCTATTGGTCAGCATGTTTTCATTTTTCATTACCCCCTATTCCCGTATTCAGTGTACCCCAAGATGATAAAGGGTCAGCAAATTCGGCAAGTGACAACGCAAATCCACTTACGTCGGTTACTTATTTACTTACCGCCATTGGCCTGGTTGTTGATGGCACAATGACACTAATGATATTTATATATATCACTCAGACGCGTAATGGAGGATTCCAAAATGACACTTCACCGTTCAGCCATTTTACATATTTGCTACTACTGAGCATTCCGTCAGTTTAGTAGCAGATTGACGCGGTCAGTTAAAACCCCATATCATAAAGGGAGGCCGACCCTAAATACGGGACAGGATTCAAACGAAAACACCCTTCACATAAGAACGACGTATGTTCGAAATGAAAATGAACACAGTGTTTATTTAACAGGAATTAATATTACAAAGCATACAGATGCTCTGTTGATTCTCACATTACGAAATAAACCCCGTGTCGCGGGTATTCGATCAAAATCAAGTCACAATATTTATATCCTGTCAGAGCCGTAAGTGTGCCAATTGGAAATAAAATAGAATAGTAAATGATAATAATAAAATAAATAAATTTTAAATATCCAATACAGAAAACTTGACACTAGTTGCAAATAAAGTAAATGTAGAATCAACAGTTGGCATCAATGGGCATGAGTTTGAATCCCAGCAATGAACTTGCGCTTTCGGTGAAGGAAAACATACCGATTGAAACACAGCATTATCTTTTCTTCGTTAACTACCGTCCTTAAGTTGAAAATTTCATTTGCGCCATACGAAGCTATAAACATTTACTAAATGATAAGATACATTTACTAAATGTTTAATGGATATAAATTTAAAAACCACCACATATATAATCCATAGTTATCGTATTTGTTACACTAATTAATAACAAATTATTCCAGTGTAGATGTGTGTAAACTGTAGTAACTATTATCTTTAATAATTGTTATTGAATATGTTTTATCAAAATGACTACTGAAGACCTTTGGTATTCCTTTGTAAATGTCATACACCCTTAGTGCAAATATTGACATCTTTAAAAACCCCCTTTTTAGTTTTAGGGCTGTTTAGGGACTATAAGTTATAAATGACTCCCGTAATTTTACATCCATTGACAACTTATTGTTTCTTAGCTATCTTTTAAAATTACAATTTTTATTGTATTGTGTTGTTTACTGATTTGTATGTCGCAGTTGCTTTAAGAGGTCTAGTTTGATGTTTTTGAATTAGTTCAATTGTAATTTGTAACTATCGTAACGTACTAACCACTGGTTGTTTTAAATGAATGGAATACGTAAATGAGTGTTGCGCGTGTCGTGATTTTTTTTATACTTAAAGTTTAGCGTTATGGCCATAATCTAACCTGACCTTAAGTGACGATACGGCTCAAGTTGGTAGACACGCTAAATCTGTGGAGGAACCGGCTCTCAAGTGCAACTGCCGGAACACACCTATCGGTATTTGGCGGCAGGTTTACAACTTGAGGGTGGTAGCTAGCCAGGCGGGCATTAGAAAAAGCACTACCACCATGCTATAGTTTCCTCACGATGTTTTCCTACACCGTGCGCTTAAGCTCATTGTAGGTGGTTGGATTGGAACTCACGTCCTATGACGCGAAGTCGTGCACACTATCATTGAGCTATCATCGTTGCGTGTCTTGTGAATGTCACGCGTATTGTGAATGTCACGCATGTTGTGAATGTCGCGCGTGTTGTGAATGTCGCGCATGTTGTGATTGCTGCGCGTGTCGTGCGTGTTGTTCGTGTCGTGCATGTTGTGGATGTTGCGCATGTTGTGATTATTGCGCATGTTGTGAATGTCACGCGTGTTGTGTATGTTGCGCGTGTTGTGCATGTCGCACGTGTTGTGATTGTTGGTGGTGTCGCGGTGTGCGGTGTCGCGCGTATAGCGGTGTGCGGGCGTCACCTCGAGCAGCAGCGCGAGCTGTCGGAAGCGCGCGGCGAGTCGCGCCAGCAGGTCGGCGACGGCGAGCGCGTTGCGCAGCGCGTGCTGTCGCGCGGGCTCGAACTCCGCGCTCTGCGAGAGCACCGCGTCGCGCGCGCCCGTCGCGTCCCCGACCAGCGCCAGCAGCATCACCTCCTCGTACGCGTCGCGCGGCACGAACTTAACACGTCACGCGACACTTGCGTTACCGCCACATATGCATCAACATGCTAATCTTACCAGGCATATGGTAAACAGCATGGTTTACTCACCTCTACACATCGACAGATGCATTACGAATTTGTTCGTTGACGTATAGAGAGGGTAATTTACGCATCTTTTGTAGATATTTAACGTCCGCAGATGCATCCGCCTTAAACCTCAGAGGACTTCAGCGTGAAAGTCCACACGTCGTAAAGTTGCAATTGAGACCTTATTTTTATTTCTTTTTAATAAATCTACTGCTTGCACACTCAAATAGTGATTGAAAGTACTAAATATATAAATAACTACGGTTCGAATATTCATTTTTGAAGTAAAACTTCTTTACACATGCTACAATTTGGTGAATGTGTGACGAGAGCGTTACGAAAAATGTGATCGGACGAGGCGAACGGAAATTGAAAGAGCGATATAGATTAGTGAAAATAGAAAAGGAAAAAGTTACGTTTCGCATATTACTATAGGAAAAAGGAAGAGAGATGCGAGCGCACATTTTCTTTCTCTCATAACTAGGGAAGTTTTACTTCAATCGTGGGATTTCAAGCACACTTTTAAATTAATTTAATACTTTTTTTAAAGTTACATGTACATAGACTGATCGGACTACGGACGTGTGGACATCACACGCGTACATACACGCTAGGGATGTTACGGACCTCCGGCTGTTATTCCGGAAGGTCGGAACTACCGATTAATTTTACCTCTCCAACTCCGACTTCCTTTTCAGTACTTTTGAATCGGGGATCATAATGGGTAGAATAATTACATACAAAATTAAATTTGTAGCTCAACGGATTGCTTGTTACCAAAGGGTTGCTCAACAAGACCTTCCCTTAAGTTTTATCGAATCAAATTTACCCGGTAAATTTACCGGTATACCCACTTCCGTAACATCCCTAACACACACACACACACAGACACACACACACACACACACACACACACACACACACCAACCAACTCATACTATTCCATACAAACTACATAATGTTTTGCGAACTCACCTGATTAATAGCTGCATACTTCTTGGGCTTCCAAGGTCCTTCAGAGACGTATTCTTCCCTTCGTCGTGTCAACGTGCCTTGTGCTGGCAACACCGGTACTTTCTCGGGCGGTTTATAAACCTGATAAAATTCAAAATACTACTTTATTATCATAAATTCAATCATTACTTTTTTTTGTCAATTAATATTCACTAGTACCCTGTACTATCATAACTCTGGCCCTGAAAACATTGTCGTACCCATTCAAGTACTTAGTAATTTAATCACAGCACTATTCAAGATATATAAAGATATCACGACACCTTCTGCATGGAAAAATATATATAAATGCCGATATTCGTGATGTTTGGTCAAACAGTGTTGAAAGTGAATACCTTATTCCCTATCTCAGAGTAACCCTTTGATTTTTTATAATAAAGGTCTATATTTTAAATAATAAATTGATACATAATTAAATTATTACAGCGTTCAAAATCTTCTTAGTACTTTTACAGAGACAAACGAACAGTCACACAATCAGACAAAATTCCAAATAGAATGTTCCAAAGTACATCCCGATAACAATCATCAAGATATTAACCCAGAAATTCCACAACGATGTACGAACATGGAGGGAGACAGACAGACATAAAAAAAATCCATAATATACATTTTAAGCGATGATAGCTCAGTGGTAGTGTGTACGACTTCGCGTCAAAGGACGTGAGTTCGAATCCAACCACCTACATTGAGCTTGAGCTTTCGGTGAAGGAAAACATCGTGAGGAAACCATAGCATGGTGGTAGGGCTTTTTCTGATGCCTGCCTGGGTAGCTACCACCCTCAAGTTGTACTGCCGACAAATACCAATAGGTGTGTTCCGGCAGCTGTACTTGAGAGCCAGACCCTTCAGAGGTTTAACGTGTCTACCAACCTGGACCGTATCGTCACTTAAGATCAGGTGAGATCATGGCCATAATGCTAAACCTTGACAATAAAAAAAAAATCCCAAACTACATATAATTTTATATCAATAGACAATGTTAACTACCCATAATCACCATGATAACGAACAAGGGAAGTTTTATTATTAGCAAGGGGGGGAAAAAAAGAATTTAGATCACAGACCTGACCGGTGACTCCTCTGAGCAGCACCTCGGCAAGTTGTCTGATGAGGGTCAGCCTCAGCGCTTGGGTCGATACAGACTCCACGGCCATCAGCATCTCTCGATACCTAAACCATTATGTTCCATCACATCCCAGGATATCCCATCACGGAAACCCGTTGAAACAGTTCAAGGGTAACGTTGCCGATTTGAGAATCGATCATTCTGGGTGAAAAAATCGATGTTTTCACTTTTAACAATCGAGATTTGATTCTTATCTATTTTCATTAAACATCGTTTACTGTTATTTGAACGTTTTACCACAACGCATATAAACATGATAATTTCTCACAAATATAGAAAATTATAACATCAATTATTGGTGTGTGCTTTTTGTTTGCTGTGAATGGTTTTATATTGAAAATATAAGCACGACAAGCACTATGAAAAAAAAATAATTAGGTGGATCAATGTTTTAGGTCTCGTTTTTTTTTTTTAAATCGATTAATTAAATTTCAAATCGAATCAATCCGAGAACCGAACGTCTCCAGAAAGAATCGCCAACCCTACTCAAGACATTCTGCAGGTTGCAATTATCAGTGGGTACCATGCTATGAGTGTACATGATACATGGTAAAATATTGAAAATGCCAGAATTGCTGTTCGAGGTACCAATATAAAAATATAAATAAAAAAATAAAAATAAAAAACATATATGTGTGAAAATAACAAAACTGATTTCAATTTGCAAATAATTAAATTTATTATCAGGTTTTCAACTTGAGGGTGTTAGCTAGCCAGGAGGGCATTAGAAAAAGCCTTACCACCATGCTATAGTTTCCTCACGGTGTTTTCCTTCACCGGAAGCTCATTGTTGGTTGCTTGGATTTGAACTCACGTCTCTTGACGCAAAGCCGTACACACTACCACTGAGCTATCATCGCTTCGAGTTTTTATATAGTGGAGGTTTTGGCGTTAAGGCCATAATCTCACCTGATCTTAAGTGACGATACGGCCCAAGTTGGTAGACACGATAAACCTGTGGCTCTCAAGTGCAGCTGCCGGAACACACCTATTGGTATTTGGCGGCAGATTTCCACCTTGAAGGTGGTAGCTACCCAGGCGGGCATCAGAAAAAGCCCTACGATCACGTCCCTTGATGCAAAGTCGTACACACTACCACTGAGCTACCAACGCTTGAACGTACGAAAAAGTAGTATATACAGTGGTAAAGACCTATCTATAGCGTTGTGCAGCCTCCCAGCCCTTATGTGCAGTATGGGAACCCTCTGCAGGGCCGTCTCCAGGGTCGGACCGGCTCGGATGTTGGGGGAGTTCGTACGCTGTAGGTACAGCAGGGTCAGGTCCGAAGCGAGCTCGAAGCTTCTGATCTGGAGACAACAGGTACCTCATTCCAGAAATTAGGCCCGGTAAGATATACAGACAGCGGAAGTGATAAATGCTACTGAAGGCCTTTTAATCTAAAGTTTTTTTTTTTTTTTTGCCCGTTTTCGTAACTTCTATCAATACAGCTTTCCTTCTGTTGGTGGTAGCGTGATGTTAAATAGCCTGAAAGCTACCTCAATGTATATACCTCATTCCAGAAATTGGCCGTTTTAAATATGCAGACAGCGGTAGTGATAAATGCTACTGAAGGCCTTTTATTCCACAGTTTTTTTTTTTGCCCGTTTTCGTAACTTCTATCAATACAGCTTTGCTTCAGTTGGTGGTAGCGTGATGTTAAATAGCCTGAAAGCTACCTCAATGTATATATTTAATTCCAGAAATTGGCCGTTTTAAATATGCAGACAGCGGTAATGATAAATGCTACTGAAGGCCTTTTATTCCACAGTTTTTTTTTTTGCCCGTTTACGTAACTTCTATCAATACAGCTTTGCTTCTGTTGGTGGTAGCGTGATGTTAAATAGCCTGAAAGCTACCTCAATGTATATACTTTATTCCAGAAATTGGCCGTTTTAAATATGCAGACAGCGGTAATGATAAATGCTACTGAAGGCCTTTTATTCCACAGTTTTTTTTTTGCCCGTTTTCGTAACTTCTATCAATACAGCTTTCCTTCAGTTGGTGATGGCGTGATGTTAAATAGCCTGAAAGCTACCTCAATGTATACTCTATCACATACAATAACGAATTTGGAAAATCGATTGGTAGTTTCTAAAATTAGCGGGTTAAAATAAAACTTTTCCATTTTATTATATTCATGATAATGATGGGTAAACTAGAGGTATATATTTATTTTTTATTTTTTTATAATTAAAGTTTAGGTTTATGGCCATAATCTCACCTGATCTTAAGTGAAGATATGGCCCTAGTTGGTAGACCCGCTAAACCTGTGTAGGAACTGGCTCTCAAGTGCTGCTGCCGGAACACACCTATTGTTATTTGGCGGCAGATTTTCAACTTGAGGGTGGTAGCTAGCCAAGCGGACATTGGAAAGAGTATTACCACCGTGCAACGGTTTCCCCACGATGTTTTCCTTCACCGAAAGCTCAAGCTCATTGTAGGCGGTTGCATTCGAACTCCCGCCCCTTTACTCAAAGCCGTACATACTACTACTGAGCTATCATCTATTATATCTAATAATTCACAATGTATATTGAAAGCGACGGAAGGAATCATTGAACCAATAATTTATTAATGCCTAAAGGTGATATAGTGTATTCTGACCATTTCCGATTCCCTCTCGGCTTGCTTGTACCGGCTGGTGGAACTCGGTACAGCGTTCTGTTCCAGGCAGAGTCCCGTGATCGCGTACGACTCAGCTACAATTCTTAGACTGCGACTGTCAATACATTATACCGATTTTTATTAATTATAACACTGGCAACACTGATTATCATTAACCCATTCCTCCCCACTGTCATATTTTTAGAACACTATTTCCAAAATTTCTTTTTTCGTACTAGGACTTTAATTATTTTTATTTAAACACTTTTTACAGCGAAAAAGAAATATTTTATTAGAAAAATAGTGTAAAAATATGAATTTCATGAGAGATAATAAAAATAAAAGTGCTAATACGTAAAAAGAAATTTTTGAAAATAGTGTTGTCCTAAAAATATGACAGTGGGGAGGAATGGGTTAATAAACAATTATTTATACATATACTATTATTTGAAGCTGACATAAACTGACGCGGTGATTGGTGACGTGGGGTTTTAGTGGGTATTCCCGGCGATTAGCGCTGGGTGGGACCCACATACCCCTCTTAGTCCCTCAGGCTGGGGGGATGTATAAACACATTTCCCCACGTAAAAAAAAACACCTGACCATATACTCCCAAAATTACAATAGCGTTGTACTTTGGAATCCATATGATTGCCAATTTACCAAAAATGTTTTATTTGAAATGTTTCTACCTGTACACTCATCACTCTTGAAACTACTGATCAGATTTTGAATAAATTTATAGCAGTGTCATAGATAATAATATTATGGATTTATATATACTCTTTATCAAATAAATTCAAAGTTATCTAAGGGATAAGGGACAAAAATGAAAGTATGGTATTAAATAAACTTCAGTGTATTTTCTAACAATATCGTTTAGTATCAATATGTATCATATCGTAATAATATTTGGCACACTGTTTAGCTCACGAGGTTAACAATATGTCGTTAAATTATACGAAAAATAATTTAAACACGTGTGAATTTTATCTATTATTGTTTGTCCGATGTTACTGTGAATGTTATACACGAAATATAGCATGTATTTTTAAAATGAAAACTTCATTATTGTGATTTGAAACTCGATGAAACGAAAAAGCGACAGTGAAGAGACAACCCACATACATATAGAGGATATAACGTGCGAGAGAATGAGATAAAATTATACAGTGTTTCTTATACAGAGTCCAAACGTTGTACAAGTGTGTGTGCGCATAACTGTACACATTTTTTATAATTTTTTCAATAGCCTACACTGATCACAAAGACTACGTTCCATTTAGCGTTCACACGCTAAAAGTATGCCTTTAGCAGTCCTACGTGAGGAAAACGTCACTAATTAAGTCATTATTCTTCATCACGCCAACCTCACAACATTTCCATCCGATCGGATGGACCCATACTCCGTTCCATAAGAGTTAATGATTGTAACGCTCACAAGCGAGCGAAACGAGAAAAACCACGGTCGTGAGCTTGCGCCAAATAACCAAAGTCGCGTGACACATCCTTATACAGTCTTGTATAAATACGCCTACTTCTAAATTTAGTCGGTTAGTTCTATTATCACATAGTAATATACGCAGTACATATCAAATAGTATTTATAATTTTATTAATTATGTTCTTGATTACGTTCGTATAGAAATATCTAAATGTCTATACTAAGAGAATAGATATTTTTTTCTGAATGAAATGTATCCTGTGTCTTTTCCGTACTCCTAATAACGTGAATGGTAAATTTCCTGATGATTGGTTGAGCAATAAAAGTATGATAAAGTAACAAACAGACAAACTAACGATCGCATATATAAAAATAATTAGGAACTTATAGCAACTGTATAGTTTATTTAGAATGCAAGTTCTAAGCAAAAGATGTGGTCTAACTTTATGTCTCATAACTGGTCCTTTTTTAAATAAACAAAATGCTGACCGACGCTCAGCTGGTAAGAGAAAAGCCGCGGTCAGTTCCTAGTTTATTGATTCACTATTCGTCTACTAAATAACAACGTGTCGTTAAGCGAGATCAGGTAATGTGACATCATCGCCAACGCACCTCGCACTATGATTCATTCGCTATTGACTCAAACAATTTGTAGTCCACTAATAAACTTTACCCAGCACTTTACACTTTGTTAATTGATTACGAACTATTAGTAATTTTTAATCGTAAATTATATTGAAAAGTATTTCTTTTTAAATATTGACTCAAATAATAAATATCTCACTTATAGGCTCTGACCAACGTTATAACTGTTGGTTGATTACAAAGTAACCATTTTTAATATGTTTCGATATAATTATTCAGTTACATTTAAAACCAACAGAAATAAAAAAATGTGTGGTTTTATAGAACCATGATGCAAGCGAAACATTTTTTAAATCGTATGCATTTAACTGAAATATTTCGGGAAATGTGTAAATAGTACACGTTCAACTGATGTGAATCTTGGACGCCGACATATTGGCCTTGGCTGCAGCACTGCCCAGCGACGCTCATTGCGTCCTCTACTCCGCGACCCGCCGTAATGCGACATGCGATAGATAGTCGAAAAGATTTGAGATATAAAAGTATGTTTATATCAATTAGTATGCTAATTTCAAAGCATATTTATATTAGTCATATAAAAAAAAAGAACGGCTTCCGATAACAGGATGGAAATGAAGTATCACTATATAATATATCTCTCGATCCCTTAGTAGCCTGACTTTACCCGATCGTCACACAAAAAAGTTGCAGATCAGAATTCAAGTCCCACCTATAAGAATTTTACTTTAAAAATTATTCCATCATAATTTTATGCAAACGATATTAAATATGACAAATACCTCATTCATATAGCACTATTAAACTGTAATGCTAACATAGATACAGGGTCGACTATTTCAAATAACTATGTCAAAATTTCTAGTCCAGGTGGTATCTTGAAATTATTTCCAAGCACATAAATCATACGCACAATATTCTGTTTGCCACTTTAAATACAAAGTGTCTGCATATAATAGAAAACGATAACATTTCTAGGACTTCTATATATATATATATATAACAACTTGGTAAATATTTCATAAACAACGAGTAATGAGCCGAAACAGTCTTACACAATATTTAGCAACAGTTGCTACCTGATGTCTGTTCACAAAAGCAATTAATATTTCGTTACGAACCTCAGAATTACTATAATGTATAAACATTCATAGTGTTATGTAAAATAATGGTAAAATTCATCTTTTTATTGAAGAACTTTATAATTAAAATGTAATATTAGCAACAGAAAATTAAGGTATTAAATGGTGACTTTTGAAAACTTTTAAAAAGCAAAACAAACAAATATACTTACACAGGCAAGTCCTTCTCTGTCAACGTACTCAGTTCCGCTAGCCTGTAATGTTTCAGAGCCTCGTCGTAGGAACCACAGGCATAATTCAACTTCCCCAGAAGTAAATGGGCATCGAGGGCGACGCCTGCTTTCTTGCCGGCTTCATCCGTTGCCAGGCTGAGGTATCCGCGGGCGTCGGATAACTCTCTTTGAGCTCTTTCGATATTCTCTTTCGTTGGCGGCCACTCATCGAGATGAGCTTCAAGCTTACCTTCACCTATCAGGAAGTGTGCGAGGCTTTCTGAAAAATTACAGAAATCAATTTACATTATACTACATATTAATTATATTTAGAAGCAATTATAGATTAGTGGTAGCGTATACAGATGCCGCTTCAATTGACATATCATTGCAATAAGCTTGCACTTTCAGTATATGCTAGCGATACTAGCTAAAGCATGCTAAGCGATGATAGCTCAGTGGTAGTGTGCACGACTTCGCGTCAAGGGACGTGGGTTCGAACCCAAGCACCTACAATGAGCTTGAGCTTTCGGTGAAGGAAAACACCGTGAGGAAACCATAGCACGGTGGTAGGGCTTTTTCTAATGCCCGCCTGGGTAGCTACCATCCTCAAGTTGTGAACCTGCCGCCAAATACCAATAGGTGTGTTCCGGTAGCAGCACTTGAGAGCCAGTTCCTCCACAGGTTTAGCGTGTCTACCAACTTGGGCCGTATCGTCACTTAAGATCAGGTGAGATTATGGCCATAACGCTAAACCTCAAGAATAAAAAAAAAAAAAAAAAAGAAAACATTGTGATGAACCAATAGCTAAGTGATAGGGTTTTTTAACTGCCTGCCTGGATAGCTACCACCCTCTAGTTGTAAATCTACCTTCAAATATCAGACTTGAGAGCCAGTCCCTCTTCTAGGCATAGCATGTACAAGACCCTATTTCACATAGGCATTTAACATCAATATTTTATTTCCAACATTATTTACACAGTCTTACTTAAGATTCCACTATAGCCAATGTCTATGATATGGAGGCCTAAAATAAAAATGTCCACAAAACACCCAAACCTTTTACTCGTCTAAACCTATATAAAATTAGCATTTGGCCACAATCTCATAATATGTTAGGTAACAATGTGGGCCACGATAGTAAAAGTTCTTAGCCAAGCGAAGTGGCTAGTTCTCAAGTGCAACTGCCGGAACACACCTATACGTGTTTGGTGGTAGATTTTCAACTCTATTGCTGTAGTTAGATAGACATTAAAATTTATTATACTATTATTTAATCATAATACTTCCTTTTCCTGAAATTATGTCAGCGTTGTTGTTTTTATTGCATTCTAGGCTAGCTAGTTTTTTTACCTTCGCTAATGTTACATAACAGCTATTTAATTTAATAATAGAAATACATCTTATATATTAATAGCTGGTGCCTACGACTTTCTTCCCATTTTTCCCATAAGCAATGCTTGATTTTAAAATCCGTTTTTCTCAATGAGTGTGTATATTGTAAAAGGCATATGTGTACAAAATTTTATGTACATAGATCTCGTAGTTTTGGATTTTATTATAGTTTAGTAAATGGTATTTTTCTTATATCTATATATATACCGTAGCTTCAACTGTTCTCATGGAACTGAAAAGTATTTATTATTTTTTCTCATGTTTATTTCTTGTTCCAGTAGAGCTTTGCTTTTACTGGCCCTAGCATGATGCTAAATAGCCTAAAACCTTCCTCAACAACTGCTCTGTTACATACAAAAACAAATTTTAAAATCTAACTGGTAGTTTCAAAGATTAGCTAGTTCAAACAGACAAACTCATCTGACTGTCTGTGTGTTCCCGTGATACTAAAAGGTGTTTTTATATGCCTTAGGGACAGTAATTATTTTATGAATGACAGAAGCCTATGTCCTTTACAATGTGTATGTAAAATTGAACACACACATAAACACACAGAGAGACACACACAAACCCTCATCATACACATTTATATTATTATTTAGGACATTATTATATAAGTTTGCTTGAATTCCAGTGTTGTTAAATTTCATGTTATCAAAAAATATGCCACTGTTAATATCAACTTTTACCTGTTTCTCACAAATCAGTCTATAAACAGTACAACTTTACTTTACTTTGATGATTTTCTGTTTTTGTAGGCTATTGTAAACAATCTCACAGATAGACTATAAATAGATTGAAGAACAGATAAAACAGTATATTCTGTACCGTTATTAGCAGTCAGATAAATTGTAAAGTTGTTTCTTTTAAATGCTCTTTGTTTCTATTAAATATATAAGTGGACTATAGCTAACTTCTTTTTATATTTATCTGGGCAGGGTACAAGAGGGGTATATGGGATTCAATTGGTACAAAGCAAGCCTATATCCTCTTACTTATCAAATACTGGATATTACTGCTTTCCATTGATCCCAAGAGTCTACAAACTCCTGTATATGAAGAACAGAAAGAAAATGAAACTGTGGGTTTATTCGAAGTTTATCATATATTTTGTTTTATGTCCCTTAGGACTCAATTTTAATGTCTTTGTAGCATCATAAAGAAACTGACATAGAAGTTTGAAGACAGCAGTAGATGACAACAGTTGAACTTTTTGTTCTACATAAAATCAGCTTAAATTTTGTGTTAATTAAACCAAATAATTAAATTTCAATTATATACTGATGTATGAATTTCTTATTATGTAGATTAGCAGTAACCAAAGTATAAAAATATATAGAAACATATGAAAATCATAAAACTATTATAATTGATTATGTTATGTGTTTTTACTGTTATGAATAATTATTCAAAGCATTTAAAACAATCGAGAAGACCATATATAACATATACTTTAAATATATACCATATAGTGAATAATACGTTGTATATGGAACTATAAATTATATTTGAAACAGGTTTCAAAGAATATGTGAAGTTACTCATACATTTATAAAACAGAGGAATAATAAACATGTTTTCTTGAGACAAGATTGTTTGGAAAAATTCTCACATAAAAAAACTAAGTTAAATTGCAATTGTAAATTTACCGTGTTGGGGTGACCTGGCCTTCAACTGTTGTGCAAGTTCCACGGCCTTCTTCCAGTTTGCCTCTTCGCGGCTCTTCTCGATCTCTGTCTCGTAGCCTCGTACCGCATTTTTACTCCTCGAAGTCATTTTAACATTAGGTAATTGAGCTATAATGTCACCACATCGATTTCACTTTTAATAATTCACTCGGACATTGCAAATCTAATTACAAGAGACGATCCCCAAAAACTTGGAACTGAACTTGAAAGCCAATTGCCAATTTTGACATTTCTGACAGCTGTTCAGGTGACATAATTTGCAGTGTCCTATTATGTAGCCGAATCTATACTCTGAGACTTTTTTCTGTTTATAACAACCCTCATAAAAACGATCTATTTTAAAAATTACTATATTTTTATTATATATCTCTCTAATATTGTTAGTTCTGCAAACTCTTAGTCCAAACATTTTTTAAGCTTATTTACATTATATTATTTGTTATAATATATTTAACGTCAATATAAATTTTAATCTGTCATTTCATTATAATTATTAAATATTTCAAATAAAGTTTGCAAGAGCATTCTTTAACAATATAATGATTTTAAGCTTACAAATCATAGCGAATTTGATTACAGAAATTATTTATATATTTTGTAATATTATGACAACATTTTATATTAACAATATACCCATACTCTGAAAAAAAATACATGTAATGAATCATATTTTTCAATTACTACAGAAATTATAAACGAGATTCTTATACTTTTTCTTTTCACTTTCGTTTGAAGCCAAAGAATAATCGTTTTAACTATTCATCTGCACAATATACCACACCTATACAAATTTAATAAAAAAAATGGTTTGAAATATTAAACAATTTGTTATATACAGCTAAATTTAAAGTCATGTAAAAATCTATTACAATAAAAACAATACTTATATCAATCTATAGTTTATACTTAATGTTATTTATGTAGCTATCTCTGTAAATGCAGTTTCATGGTTATTAATTTTTACTGGAGTCTGTTTACTACGTAATTCAAAAGATGGCGCTCCCTGAGTATGCTTATTTAAACTCGAGTAATTTAAAAAAACCAGGTACCTATGAATTAGATAAGTTACTTATAACGTATTAATAATTTGTAATAAAAGGGTTTTCTTTACCCTGTGTTTTCAGTACCTATAAAAAGAAATATTGACAAAAAAATGTACCCAAAGTACTTAATTGTTTAATATCCAGTTGACACTTTACTACATCTGACTACATATGTAGCAACTAGAAATTACTTTTCTTATATATACGAGGACACCTACAAAAGCCTTTTTATTGTACCCTTTATTTATATTTTAAAAGTACCATTACGATGTCCATAATACGTACTTGTTATAAAATTTACAAAAATATATTCTGCAATACGTAACATTTTGATACACTAGTTGCGCCTGCAACTTCATTCGCATGGAACTTAAAATTATAATCTTTTTTTCTCGAATATTTTTCTAAAATGAATGTAGTCTAACTTACTCAGCTCAGATAACATCAGCTACCTACCGGCGGAATTCGTCTAAAATCGGCCCGGCCGTTAGAGAGATTAGCTGGAACAAACAGACAGACAAATTTTTTTTTTTTTATCAGCTCTAACAATATCTTTAATATTTTGTTTTTTACGATTATGTTTCCTATAAGATGCTTAATTGAGATTATTTTTTCTTTATGAATGTAGTGAGAGTCTATTTGGTTCTAATATCATAGTCATAAATTGTAAAGGTGAATAGAATATGCACGCTGTTGATGCATATACCATCCTAAATAAATAGATAAAATCGTATACCATTTTCATACACTGCGGTATATAAATGAAAAATAAACAACAAAGTAATCTAGTTCTTTCCAGACATCTTTGTAAGCGTACCTAATGATGCTTGTCATGTCCAATAGACGTTTACATAAATACTGCTTGTGACAGAAAATGTCGAGCGGCAACCCGCTGGGATCCTACACTTTACAATGTACACCCTAGAACCTATACTTTGTGTTTTATTACTATTTATGTGGTTTGTTTTGTATAAATGTTAGTGTAGATTTAATATTGAATCGGTCAGTATTTTAATTAATCCTAGTATTTTATGCATGTCCAATTCCGTGGAAAATTACCGACGTGTATGTACTTAACCAATTCAATTCAAAACCTCTTGAAACACAGAGCATACACAGAGCTATATAGCACAATATATAGGTACGCGACTTTCATTGATATGTATTTAGCAATTTCGACGGGAATATTATGTTTTATATCTACATACTTATAAGGTATTGGAGTAATAAAGAATATTATCTCAAAAATTAAATATTCCTTTGTGCAGTATCGAGAACTCTGTAATTCTTACTAATATTATAAATGTGAAAGTGGGTTTGTCTGTTTGTTAATCGTTAATTTGCTGAATCGGTTATGATGAATTTCGGTATAGGGGCCGTAGGTATTACGTAACGCAATTTGGTGGGAGGGGGTGTCTTGAAAAACGTTACGATGCGTTACAAGGACGGGAGTGGGCTTCAAGCGTGTTACCTAACACTGTTTTTGTTTTTACTTAGATAAAATACTAGGCAATTAATATTTCCCAAGTCCGCAAATCTTTCCCTCTAATATTTCTAATCACATTACCGAATGTTAAAAACCGTTATTATATTTTCAAAGATTACTAGCAGAAAAGGTAATAAAATGCTCACTTGTGTATTTTGTAACGTTTGAGGAGAGGGGGGGACTGTGTAAAGAAAATCTTACGGGATGTTACATAGGAAGGGGAGGGTTGAAACATCTTGCAAAATTGCCTTACGTAATAGCTATCAACCTCAAGCTGAAAGTCTGCTGCCAAATACCTCTACGTGTTCTGGCAGTTGCTATTAGGAACCAGTTCCTCCATTAAGTACAGCGTGTCAACCATCTTGTGCCACGTCGTCACTTAACATCAGCTAAGACAGTGGCTATAACGACAAACCGTAATTGACCGTCAAAGGAGCTGTAATTTCCATATATATATTGACGTTATAAAACTCACCGGTAATGCAATAAGCAAGTTGGTACGGTGCGACGCGACGGCGCTTTGTCCTTCCCCATACAGCATAAACACATTATTGCCGTTTGATTGACATTTATTACTTAATAACACAGCGGAATGTTATTAGCACTCGATGGAGGATTGTTAATTAATTTTACCGCTTCTTTACACGTAGTGACTAACTGTTGGTTATAACCGGACAGTTCTTGTTTAAGGTTTAAAATAACATTGTTCATTGCATAAGGTAAAGCATACAATGTAAACTATATAGTAGACATACTTGAGAAACAGCGTATTTTATGTCGTTATTCAGAGTGTCGTTGAATGGAGAGAAGATAATAATATATGGACAACAGGATAAACCAATCAAATTCAAGTAATTTCCACATAGCGAGTAGTTAAATTCGATTTAAATTGTATTAAATTTTAATTGTGTTTACAGATAAATTCATGGGTTAATTTAACAGTCGCAACTTAAGTCTTTGTTTACCCGAGCTAAGTTTAAGCCGATGAATTATAGCGAAGGTTGAACTAAGCCTTAGCACAATTTATAATTTTTACCCTAAGCTAAGGTTAACAATACGAGAAGAATGCGAAACAATGTAATATGACAAAACTATTAATTAACAAAACATGAAATCGATTTTCGGTCAACCCTAAACGAAAGACGACGGGTTTCAAGTGTAAGTTCCTTCGATATGGTTGTCGAGGTAGATATAATTGCTAAATACCGTTGAAAAGGAAAAGTTAAGCCCATTCAAAGCAGCCGATTGCAATACCCGGGTATAACCGGATCGCCGGGGAGCGGGGTCGGCTATCATGCAGGGAGAGGGGGTGGTTTCGAAGGGATGGTGGGCGGAGCGCATGAATGGCGCACCTCGTATCCGTCGACAGCTCGCGCGGGTCAATGTCGGGCCGCGCACGGAAGTTTGAATTTAAATACTTCACCAGTCAATCTGATATTACAAAATGACTATATCATGTCTCTAGTGATGTATTTCTATAATAGTGACTCTCGCAATATGCCGGGCAGACAATACACCTTATGTGTTGGACTCGCTTGGTGTTTTTATTTACATGGTGTTTACAATCCTATTCTTTACTGATTTCCTCATTGCAACATGTGGCCTGTGGCAAGACTAATAGTTAACTGGTTTAAATTAACTGGTTCTGTAATACTTATGTTTGGATCGATTTTCATGAAAGTTTCAGGAAATTTTCAGGTTAGCTCAGCGAGTGATCCTTTGATGTTTGGTAGCGATCGGATCCCTGTCCCCCAGGGATAGAATAATTATTTTTTATTTCTATTCGAAGTCACGGGTTAATGATAGTTTATTTTACATATTATTTGCTTACTGTCTAATATATCATATACTTTTAATATAACATTCGGTTATATTTTAAAGTCAGTAAATTTAATTAAACAAAAAAAAAAACAGTTGTGTATGGCTATTCCTTTATATTCATTTGCGTATCACTCTGAAACCACTAATAATATCGACCAACATATAGAATACCTTTTGACCCATAGAACGAAAGGGTTCCTTCAGGACGCGATGATAGCTCAGTGGTAGTTCGAATCTAACCACCTACAATGAGCTTGAGCTTTCGTTGAAGGAAAACACCGTGATGAAACCATAGCATGGTAGTGGGGCTTTTTCTAATGCCCGCCTGATTAGCTACCACTCTGAAGCTGAAAACCTGCCGCCAAATACCAACAGGTGTATTCTGGCAGTTGCACTTGAGAGCCAGTTCCTGCTGACTAGCCAGGAGGGCATTAAAAAAACCCTGCCACCATACTATAGTTTCATCACGATGTTTTCCTTCACTGAAAGCTTCATTTCGGGAATATCGAACCGAGATCTATTGAAGCGACATTCGTACACGCTACATCTGAGCTATCATTGACCTATTCTAATATAATAAAAACCCAATAGTTTATATTTGTTTGTTTAAAAGCGTCAGGTATTTGAATAACCAGTCGATTTTTTTTTATTCTTTTTCTATCCGATAGGTAGTTTTATGAGGAAAAGTGTAGGGTACTTTTCATTCTCAGCAAAACACGGTGTGTGCTGAAGACCACATGACAGGAATTAAACTTCAGAAAGGTGAGATTAATAATACCAACATATAACTATAACGTATTAAATCCTACTAATATTAGAAATGTGAATGTAAGTTTGTCTGTTACGGTTTCACGCTAAAACTGCTTAACCGATCATCGTGAAACTTTGTACACATATTCTTAGAGGTATTAGAAGTAACATAGAATACTTTTATTGATTTTTTTTTACGAAATATTAAATACCTTGTTACATGGATTCAATGCGAGCGAAACCGCGGGTAAAAGCTACTAAAACATATTGGCACGACACACGCCGCGTTTATGTCGATATTGAATGCGACTGATGCGACATGAACGCTCACGTAACGCCCGCCGAGCGAGTATAAGAGGGTCTCGTTGATTATACCTCTCGCGCCTTCATTCGACTCGAGCCGATTTTGCCCGAACGAACTGTTAGGCGGCAGCCGGCGATTGTCTTTTTAAAAAAAACACCGAACTATTATACACTATAAATTTATATATATTGTTCCAAAATTACACTTTTATTGATGCCTCAATTTTCCTTATAGATTGATGTTACCGGTACTGAGTCTAATCAGGGACTGCAGTGTCCCGCGCGGTGACAACTTATATATTACATTGATAATTGTTTATTCAAGCATTAATTACGCGGTAATGCTGGATATAACATCTCCCCCCTTTAGATGGAGCTTTATCTAAAATGATGAAGCGGAATAAAAGAGAATTGAGGCTCACAAGAATTTAAATTTAAGATAGAAGTAAAACTAATTTATAATTAAAATGTTTGAGGAAAGATTCTAAGTTACACAAATTAAATTAATTAAGAAGTTATTTTTAATTATTAAGATTTCTATTAGAAGAATATTGAGAGCTATTATCATTTGAAATAGATGAGTGATTATGTTCGACCATCTCTATAGAATGACTGATTCTAGTGTCACGTCGCACAGCTCTCTTTGTATTACATTGATTAAAAATCTGAACGCAACATGATGTATTTCTATTACAACTATTACGATAACATTTACACATTTGATATAATATAAACAAAAATATAATAATAATAATGAAATAAGTAAAACCTGAATAATAAGTTGCATATTTCACAAAGTGATACTGCTCTTGGTATTTCTTAATCTCTGACTCCAAGTCATCTAGTTTATGGGAACTATATTTTAAGCTGTCTAAATCTATATTATTCAAGGTTAATGGTGAAAGTAAAGGAATAGATTTATTAATGATATCCTTATTACAGCAGTCATCTTGTGTAATATCAAAATCGATTACAAGATCATTTTTATATATTGAAGTAGAAGTAATTGATGGTACAAGTTGTAGGGTTTTAGAGTAGCCAATACAATCAGTTGTTAATTTTAACAGTCCTGTTCCAATAACGGAATAATCTTTAATATCGTTTTTACATTTTACAGTTAATTTACTGAGTTTAGATTGTACATAAATCCATTGATCATTTTGTAGCTTATGCCATATGTCGATTTGACCATAAATTAAATTAAAATTACATTCTCTAGGAATTGACAGTACTACTTCAGTTAATAATTTCGTCTCGCAGGACGGGTTGGAATTACTTGAATAAATTGTCGTTAATTTACAAATTGAATAGTCGCTACTTATCTTAAGACAATCTTCGATGTCAATATTAGACAACATTGCATAATTCAATCTATCATCTGTGATAGCAAGGTAGGGATAAGTTGGATGAATAAGGGCGAAAGCATTAGGATTAGTTTGATCTGATGGAGTCGGTAAAGGAATTAATTTATAAACACTATACTTAATAGGTGAAATAAGCGGGATTTGCATAACGAAAACAACTCTTTGCTTATAGTAATATGCTGTTAGAGTTGAGACATCAATAATTGTATGAATCGTCTCAATGTTAAGGGGAACTGGAAAGTCAGTCCGTTTATTCATTAAGTGATTTTGCTTAGATAATTCTATTAGAAGTTTAGAAGGAGTAATCACCGACGGATGTAAAATATTAACTTTAGCGAATAGAATAGCATTTAAGACCGAATCTAAAAAATTAGAGATAGTTAATAAGGAACCTTCAATTATATTAACTAAATTATTTATTTTTGATATATACATAACTTCGTTATTATTTTTAGTTGTTTGTAACAAGATTTCATTGAGTTTCTCGATCTGAGAGCCTAATCTTATTTCATTTTTGCTTAGCCTAGAAATAGTAGAATTAAATGTATTAATAGTAGACTTAACTATATGAATATTTTCTTTCATGAGATTAAACAATTCATCTTCGCTTTTTTGACATGAGTCAATAGCGGCATCATATTTTCGGGCATCGTCAGCATCTAGTGTCCCGAAGAAAAACTTTAAAATCTCACCACCGAATTCTATCGATCTTTTAAGTCTATTTGGTGAGTCTAGAGATATGATATGAGATAAAGAATCTAATCTAATTATGTTAGCTTGTAAATGTACTTCGATAGGGCTAAAAAGATCTTTACAATGCATAAATTCATTTAGTTGAGATTTGATACAAAGATCTAGAGTTTTCTTTATTAAATTTTCAATGTTATTAAGATGTGGTTCTACCGATACTATATCAATGTGTGTTACGATCTTCCAATAATCATTATAAAAATAGACGTTATTGATATGGTCGAAATAAATTCCAGGACTATGCACTATCGGTGTTAAAGACGGCTCGGCGAGGCCGTGACGCCATAATGCTCTGAAAAGAGACAACACGACTAGGTATGAGCGGGTTTAATTTCATTGACGTGATATTTAATATGCTTTCGGTTAATACAAATAGTTACGGTACGATTGCCATTTAATTTAACTATTTTGTAAGGGCCTTTCCATATGGGAGACAAGGCTTTCCTAAGTCTGTGGTGATGTTTTATATATACTAAATCACCGGTTTTGTAGGATGTATTTCGGCTAGATTCGTCATAAATCCTTTTTGAAGCTTCTTTACTATTCATTATATTTTCGATAGCCTTTTGTCGACTGAATTTCATTCTATATTGAAGTGCACGTACATATTCATGATAAGTGTTGCTGTCGTTTGTTTCATATAACGAATTCGGGATAACTGGTTTAAAACCGTATAAAAGTTCAAAAGGAGAAAATTGCGTAGTAGTATGGGGAGTAGTGTTGTAAGATATAAGGGCAGTTGCCAGGTAACAATGCCAGTCATTTTGATTTTCGCTAACAAATGATTTTAAGTATTCTTTGAGAGTAGCATGACTACGCTCTAAAGCGCCGTTTGTTTGCGGATGATAAGGTGTACTGAAGATGGATTTTATCTTACAGATGTTTGAAATCTGTCTGAAAAGATCGGATGTAAAACACGTACCTAGGTCAGTGAGTATAGATTTGGGAAAGCCAAATAATGACATGAAGTGTACGAGATTACGTGAAATTTCATCACTGGTCGAAGAAATCATGGGATAGGCACATGTGAACTTTGTGAGATCATCCTGTAAAGTAAGGATAAATTTAAATTTTTGAAAACCTGCTTCAGGTAGAGGTCCCACTATGTCTAGCGCTAGCCTTTCGAAGGGCTTAGTACTAGTGGATGTAATTTCCATTGGAGCTTTATTTGATAAACGCAAAGGCTTGTTTACTTGGCATAATTTACAATTTTTTATATAGTTTTCGATGTCAGAACGCATTGATTTCCAATAATATGACTCTTTGATACGACTTAGCATTCGTTTTACGCCAGGGTGTCCAGCGATAGGTGAGTCATGGTTTTCTTTAAGAATTTTCGGCACTTCGATTGGAGTTGGGTAAATTATTTGATTTTTATAGATATGTATTTTGATCTTAGTGTTATGGAAGATGAAACTCAACATGTTATATATTTTAGTATACGATAGTTTAGTAAATGGCTCGTTGAAATCCGATATCGCGAGCTCAGTTTCGTTTATGTTTTGTTCTCTAATAGTGTCGCGTAACTTTATTAAAAGTGAATAAACCGTTTTATAGTTTGTTTCGTCGTAATGGTGAATTTTTGTAAACATAAAATAATAATGTTTTCCATTGGAAGTTGCCGCGAGTATTGAGTTTGATTCTCGTTCAGATGAAATAATATCAGATGAATTTTCAATTTGAGATAGAAGACTTTCGGTATGTGGCATTGAACTGTCAAAATCTAATGATGTAGGGCAAGCTATTAGTTTACATTTAGTAAGGTGTAACCCTTGAGAATGTTCTTCTATCTGTGTATTTGTTGTAGGTATAGATTTGGTAAACTGTAATTTAAAATATTCTTCATAAGTCTGGCGGTTTAAGATATCACTTCGTGTGATAGCAAGCACTGGGTGACGTGATAAGGCGTCAGCGTTGGAGTTTTGTTTACCTTGCTTGTAAACTATCTCGTAGTCATATTCTTCGAGTTTTAAACGCCAGCGAATGAGTCGACTTCCGGGGTCTTTAACGTTAAAAAGCCAAACTAAGGGTCTATGGTCAGTAATAATTTTGAACTTTTTACCATAAAGATAAGGGCGGAATGTTTTGACAGCATAGATAATAGCTAACAACTCTTTTTCAGTTGTAGAATAATTTCCTTCCGCTTTGTTGAGGGTGCGCGATGCGAATGCAATTGGTTTATCCTTGCCGATTTCACCCTGAGAAAGGACTGCGCCTATAGCGTAGTTACTAGCGTCTGTAGTGACGAGAAACGGTTGCGAGAAGTCAGGGTACTGGAGGAGTGGAGCTGTGGTTAGTTTATCCTTCAGAATGTCGAATGCATTTTGTTGCTCAGCATTCCAGTGGAAAGTTGTATCCTTTTTTAGTAGAGAGGTCAAAGGTTTAGTGATCTTTGAGAAGTTTTCAATGAATCGGCGATAATAGCCTATGAGGCCTAGGAATGATTTTACATCTTTGGGATTCTTTGGAATAGGATACTCTGAAACAGCTTTTACTTTATTTAGATCTGGAGAGACACCGTTGTCGGTAATATTATGGCCTAAATAATTCACTTCACGTCTTAGGAATTCGCATTTATCAGGCTGAAGTTTTAAGTTGTACTGACGGAGTCTGTTAAATACTAACCGTAATTTTTCCATTGTTGAGGTTAGTGAATCTCCATACACAATGCAATCATCGAGATATACGTAGCAATGTAAACCTTGAAGGCCTGATAGAACGGTATTCATGAGACGTTGGAAGGTTGATGGAGCATTTTTAAGCCCAAAGGGCATTCTTGCGAATTCGTAGTGCCCTGAAGTACCATTTGTGTTAATTACAGTGAAACCTGTTTTGGCTGAGTCAGCGGAATTTAGTTTAATTTGATGGAACCCTGATACTAGGTCTAAGACACAGAAATATTTGGAATTACCTAATTGGTCTAGAATGTCTGAGATTAGAGGAATTGGATAAACTTCATTAACTGTGACGTCATTGAGTCGTCTATAATCTATGACTATTCGCCATTTTCGTTGTCCGGAAGCGTCCAACTTTTTGGGTACCACCCAAACTGGAGCACTCCAAGGAGAGTTTGAAGGTCTTATGATATTTTGGTCAAGCATCTTACTTATTTGTTTGTCTACTTCGTCTTTGTGACACTCTGGGAAACGATAGGATTTGACATTGATAGGAGGCGCATCGCCTGTATTTATAGTGTGCTCGATTGCGTTTGTACAAGAAAGTGGATCTCCTTCGAGATAGAATATATCACTATAATCAGAACAACATTCTATGAGAGCTTGTTTTTCCTCAGAGTTGAGATGATCGTGTCTGATTTGACTAAGGACGAGATCTTGGCGATGTGAGGAAGATGATGTAACCGTGTGAATTACTTCTTGAGATGAGACAGATCTAGAGAGATCTATCGGAGTTAAGTTGACCTTAAAGTCGTGAATTTGGACATCAGATTCAGTGGTGTTTAAAACCGAAATATTGACTCGATTATTTAGTTTTAAAGTCACAATACAATTTGCTAGATAAACACCTTCCTTTATAATGTGATCTAGAACGAGTGCTTCGCGTAAATTGTTTATTTCTGAGATATCATTTGACACCATGCATTCAATTACGGCCTCACTACGTGCCGGTATTACGTAAGTTGGCATATCAAATAAAATAGGTAGATTATGACCACATATGTTCATGCATTTAGAATTATAATTTATGTTGGCTTGATAGTTACGTAGAAAGTCTGTACCAATGATACCGTCATATTTAAGATTAATTTTATCTGTGACGACATGGAATTTATGTGAACATATATTTTCTTTACATACTTGAAATTCTAGCTCGAATGCACCTAAGGTTTCGTCACAGGATTCAGCGTTATTTATACCTCTGAGCCGAATTATTTCATCAGTTAATTGAGGAGTATGTGTCAGACTTGATTGCTTCACAATACTCACGCTAGAACCAGTATCGATAAGGAAACTGAGAGGGTTTTTCGAGAACTTTGATACGAGGTTAGTGAAAGGTAAAGAAATTTTGCATTTGTATAAGTTTGTTTCAAAAATAGGTACGGAGACATTTGAACTATTATGCGATTGAGTATGTTTTATAGAGTCGTTGGTAGAGACATGGATTTTGGGTAGGTTATTGAGATTCGGTAAGTTATTAGAATTAATATCATTCGGATGAGATTTATGATTACATTTAGTACATGATTTAGAATAAGAACTAGTATAAGATTTAGGATAAGAATTAGTATATGATTTAGGATAAGAATTGGTATAAGATTTAGTATAAGAATTGGTATACGATTTGGTATAAGAATTAGTATAAGATTTAGGATAAGATTTAGTAATTTTTGGTCCGTTCATAGACGGCTGAGATGAATAAGATTTAGTAAGGAGATTTGTGCCATTATGGTTCATAGATTTCGGCAGGCACGGATCCGAAATCAATTTTCGTTTAAATCACGATCATTATCATTATTTTCACAAGTCTGCAAAACAGATTGCTCGCAATAACACACACGTGCATTATTATTAGGTGCAGAAGCACTGGCGGCGTTACTTTGTGCTCGTGCCGCGGCGTCGGATTGCGAATTATAGGAACGGCGTTGATTATTAAATTGACGCTTGCGACACTCGTTAATAACGTGTCCTTTATTTTTACAATATGCGCAGATTTTCGAATTGTAATTATTGTAGTTATTTGGTTGACCTTCGTTGTTACCTATAACTGACGAGGTAGATGGATTGTGAACATGGAAGGATTTTTGTACAGTGGGATTAGGTTTCTTTCTATAGCATTCATTTGATGAATGACCTTGCTTATTACAAATAGAGCATGATTTAACTACTCGGTTAGTTAACCGTGTCAGGTTAAATAATTTTTCCTCTTCCACTGCCTGAGTTATGGCATCGTTTAGAGTAGAAGGGTTTCTGCATCGCACTATATGTGCAAAATTAGGGTTAAGCCCAATCATGAATGTATTTAGTGCAAGATCTTCCATTGCAGCGATCCTGCCCACCAGTTGTGGTTGGTCGGCGCAAGAGTAATGGATATCTGCCTGAAGTCTTGTTAGACAGGATTCTATTCTTAATGAGAACTGAGTGACGGTTTCATTAAACATTTGTTTGCAATTTTGAAGGTCAATTAGTAGGTGTGAGTTGTGTTTTCTCTCACCAAACGTTGATCTCAGGAAAGATTTGAGTTCCGACCATTGTGAGAAGGTTTTTAAACTACATGCTAACTGTGCTTTCCCTTCTAATTGAGAGATTATGTATTTGCATAGTATGCCTTGTTGTTCGGTTGCTGCCAAGGACATTGCATTGTCACAGTTAGTAAGGAATGCTGGTAGAGTCTCGCGATCACCGTTATATGCCTTAATGAATTTAGTGAGGACGGTTAGGGTGACCTTTTCACTAGACTCGGTTTTTATGGACATGGTTATAGGATAAGGATATGCACACACAGAAATAGATAGAAATATGAAATAAAAGTTGAGAAATAATAAAATTACTTACAAAGACAGCACAATTACGAACATCACTTTCACTTAATAAAGTTTTTAGAGTAGTGTTCCGATAAAAAATAGATTTACTGCAATACGACACGTGGCGCGACCGACTACGATCTGGCGGACGGCTATGAAGATCACGAGTGCAGATGATGTCAGTGTGATTCGAGGATACTAGTATCTTGTAGGATGTACCGGTTACGAAGAAAAGATTGTTGTGGAGGTCGTATTGAGTGCAGTCACACGATGTTTGTGGAGATTTATATCAACCAGGTGTTGATGAATGACGCAGGCTCCATGCAGGCTCGATGCTGGAGGAGGCTTACTGTCGACCACGATAATAGGCGGGTGTCTGATGCGGGCTCAGCGCGGAGGGCTGAGGCTGACCGTCGATCAAATTGACAATACACGGCGACCACGGGTTATTGAATCTCTGGGTTTATCACGGAAACCACTTACGAGATCCCACTTCTGACACCAATGTTAGGCGGCAGCCGGCGATTGTCTTTTTAAAAAAAACACCGAACTATTATACACTATAAATTTATATATATTGTTCCAAAATTACACTTTTATTGATGCCTCAATTTTCCTTATAGATTGATGTTACCGGTACTGAGTCTAATCAGGGACTGCAGTGTCCCGCGCGGTGACAACTTATATATTACATTGATAATTGTTTATTCAAGCATTAATTACGCGGTAATGCTGGATATAACAGAACGTCACGTAGCCGAGCGTTATAGCTCCGTTTAATTTAATACCCACAAAAACAGTGCTCAGCGGAATAATTACTTTTTACTCCGCCCGAAGTTACAGACACAGCTATCGACTTATCTGGTTACAATAATAATTATACTGGATGCGTTATAACTTAGGCACGTCCTCCATAAACACAGCTTTATCGTATTGCGCATATTTGTAAGTTATTACGAGGGAATAACCCTGTTAAAAATTCAGTTTCAAACCATTGAGTTACTCTATACTAGAGACGACACTGTTCCCTTTTCTATAATTTATTAATTTTTACCCCTGGCTTCGGTCGCGTCAATGTTGAATTTGTCCACGATTCAGAAATGGTTAGGATAAGAACTATTCATTTATTTATTTTAGGTTGTTGATCCGTACAGGTACGTCTGAAGCGATGATAGCTCAGTGGTAGTGTGTACGACTTCGCGTCATGGGGGGCGTGAGTTCGAATCCACCTACAATGAGCTTGAGCTTACGATGAAGGAAAACATCGGGAGGAACCATAGCATGGTGATTGGGCTTTTTAATGCCCGTCTGGTTAGCAACCACCCCTCAAGTTTAATATCTACTGCCAAATACCAATACGTGTGTTCCGGCAGTTGCACTTGAGGACCATTCCCTCCACAGGTTTAGCCTGTCGACCAACTTAGGCCGTATCGAAACTTAAGATCAGGTGAGATTATGGTCACAACACAAAATTTTAATAATATAAAAATACGTGAATATTTTTAAAAACTTTTTCTTAGACAATGTCTACTGTCTATCAAGTATTTACCAAATTCTTCAAAGCTTCATGAATTCGATTCCTTTATATTATTTTTACATCCCCACTCCACCTCCATTTAAGAGTAGTTGAAAGAAAACAACTCTTCATACGTTCATTACTAATTTAAAAAATAATGGCAAAGTATGAAGAATATCCGCCAATGCAATAAAAAGATTCAAAGTTTTTCTATAGAAAAAGTGCCCCATAACCGTCTCCAGGGTCCTATTTATTTCTATAACAAAAATCGATTCGATTCGAAAATCGATTCAGCAGTTCATGCGTGAAAGCGTAACAAACAAACAAACTCACTTTCGCAATTTAAGTTAGGACTTTGGCGACAACATTGGCGTAATTTGAATAACTGTTTTTTTTTTTTTTGACCTGGTATACGTTGTTAGCCGTAAGGCCGTTGACAGCTTCACGGAACTTTTTAGGCTGAATGTTGATGGCACTCAGCCCCGAGGCAGCGAGAACAAGGGTGCCAGAACATCGGCTTGGACTAACCAACAGGTTCTAACTTACTAAGTTTAGTGGTCCTAACTATGACAGCGGGCAAGCCGCAGAAGGGCCGTGGGGAGAATAATTGAAATCAATTTTTTTTTAACAATCTCACCTGATGTTAAGTAGCCATGTAGTCCTAGATAGTGAACACTCTAAGTTTAATAGAGAGACTGACTCTCAAGTGTAACTGCCGGAACAAACCTATAGGTGTTTAGCCGCAGATATTCAACTTGAAAGTAATAGCTATCCAGTAGGGTATTAGAAAAAAACCATTGCAAACCTTTACAAAAACACAGAAAAATTTGATCTTACCGAAAGTATAAAAATGAATTACACATCGCTGATTTAGGAACGAATGGGCTCGTCATGCAAATTTTTTTTGGCAATTTTTATTTCTCGTGGGCAAACTTGATGACGTGTTCACTTCTGTAGTGTAGTCTTAAACACACCGTTTTCTTGTTTCGTAGTAACTTTGATTTTCAAGGGTTATTCTAGAGAATTAATTCTGCGTCGGCAGCAGGTACAAGTTGTAGTGTCAGGTGCAAGCACTCAAGGTCGACCCGAGCCGAGCCGAGCGGGTCCGCGCCACGATCAATATCCCACGTATAACAGCGCGCAACATTTCTTATCTGTGAATCCTTCGCAGGAACACTATACTCTATCCTCGAGATTAATAATACACAAATCCGACTCTATATATACCTGTGTCCACGACGTCATTCGCGTTGAACTCAAAACTATATTAGTATGAAAGCCCGTTAACCGATCTGTTAACCAGAAGAAACAGTTTTTATGAAATAAAATTCGGCCGGTTAATAGAAAGGTGAAAAAAAAGAGTTGAGAGGTGTCAAGGGACACCCGGATGGAATGAAGTTCCTTTCGATTAATTAGTGAAGGAATTGTAATAAAATTGATTTTTTTTAAGTGATAATAATATTTATTATTTATTATGTACAAAAAACCTGTATACACTCAACAAAAATAATCGTCTCGACACCACACTGTTCGATGCGAAATAGAAATGAAAATATCTGGCTTGCTTTCTATAAGAGAGAGAGAGAGATAGACAGAGAAACATGCGCACGCCGCACAGCTTACAATAGCTTAGTATAGCAAAAACTGTCGTTACAACTTTTCGTGAGATTTTTTTCCGTCTAGCCCCCTCGCAACGCGCGATAAGGAACTTCGTTCCAAAAAAATTGTAATTATTTAATTTAAAAATATCCCGGTCAGGATTTTGACTGGCAAGCCATTATAGGCGTATTTATTTTTTATTGAAACTTTAAAAGAAATGTATTTCATCTTGTCAGCAGATCGGTGAAGGTCGGGTTTTAACAGGGTCTTGATGCAATCCGATCGACTTCGGTGACGCCGTCAATCTCGACTCTCTATGTCCTGTCACCTCCATCCCGACGCGAACCAAAAAGTTCGAAAAGTCGTTTCTTTGCCGCACAGTGGAGCTGTGGAACCGTCTTCCGATCTGGGTGTTCTCTCCTTCTTATAATAGAGGGTATTTTAAACGAGGAGTGAAGAGACATTTAGTGGGCCGACAAGACAGTTGCGACTGACGAAAGACATTTGCTCCTACGGCAGTCACTACTGTTAGTGGACTGTACTGAAACTTACCATCAGGTGAAGTTCAGTCACTTTAACGAGCTAGGATAAAAAAAATGTCGTTCCTGCGCACGCATATGGCTTATGTAGACCATATACATTTACTATTTTCTGCTCGCTTTTGTAACCTTTTTAGGGCATTCTAGTGATTGCGTGATGTTAGATACCTTAAAGCCTTTCCAGTGATATCTAATACAAAAATAATCTTTCGACATCCGACTTACATTGTCTTAGGTTAGCGCGTTCAAACCAACATACAAACTGTTCCACTGTATAATATTAGTATAGATATAGTTATGGGTCTCATCCGAACTAGATTTAGATGTAAAGAGACGCTTATCTATTTCACCTAGGAAAACCTTTCACCTCTATTTTTTTCATTTGTAAATTACATGACAGATTATTATATACATTATTACTATTAATATGATAAATGTCAATATATTTAATGAATCGTGTTGTTATTAGAACTATTCTATATATAATTTTATTTTATTTTTGTTAACAACTTGAACTTAGACCTCTCTTGATCATGAGGCCGTAGGTTGAACCCTAGTTAACTTACAGGAAAATTCGACCCACTGTTAGTCCATTAATTTGAGTGAATAACAATTGAGCACATATTTATTTAGCACACTAATAGTTTATATAGAGAAGGAGTGCAGAATGCTTTTTTTTAATTATACGCAAAAAAAATACATTAAATAAATAAAAAAAAAGATTACACACACTACCATGTATTTGACACACTGGCATATATACTCTTTTGTTTATTGTTAAAGTCTGTGGTCAAATTTAGTATAGATAATAAATTAATATTATTTGTCTTTACTGAATGTCAAACATAACCCTATTTGTTAAAACGCGTCTTTAACAACAGAACCATTGCGCGACCACTAACTAGTATCTCTATAAAGACATATATAGGAACATTTGATCTTTGAGACGTTTACAAATTCCTTCATAAGTTACTTATATATTAACATTTGCACCGATGAAAAAACCATTATCTGATTGACGTTATTGTATTCACGTCGTATTATTCGTTCCGTTTGTAACATATACATTGTGGTTCCTATAAAATAATATTAAATGGTATTTGACACAATATATACTAGCAACCAGCCCCGGCTTCGCGCTTCGTACATATACTAAAACAATAGTGATACCTAAATACTTACTCCAAATATTACTTCATTTAAACGTGTTCTTAAAAACATTTTCGTATGCTATATATTTTCATTACACTGATATACTGATATATTTACAAATTTACTAAATACTAATACAGTAACGTACATATTAAAATGTCGAATTTACTTGACTTTGTTAGGTGTAATTCCCTCTCGACAAAATGATATCGTCTCTCCGTTTCACGACAATTCTTAATAATGCTATAAAATGCGCCCTTCCTTAAGTGTCGCTAAATGTATTTGTTTAATGCAAAGATATTATTTTTACACGTGAAAATATATTACTATTTAAAGGGCTTTAAATACTTAAGTACAAGGTACGTTAAATTTAGTCCTAGAACTTCTAAAACCTTACATTTAATTGCGCGCGATAAAGCCTACAAACATAAATTAATCACAGAGGTTAGTAAGTTTTATTTATCATAAACGAAATGAATGAGGTTATAATCTGTTCTAATTAATTTACACGTAGAGCAATGGCGGCCGCATCGCCCTTACACGCGCTACTTTTTATCGGAGTCGTCCAATGTTTTATAGACCACTTTATATTTCGTGTTTTATGACATTACACCTGCTATGTAATAAAGAAACAGTATGTCGCTGTTTCAGAGTATAATCTACTTTCTCGCTCTCTACTTCTGTTATCGTGACACCCAAGTAATTTTTGTTCTGTATTAAGAAACGATGTATATAAAAGGTTCTTTATAATAGAATTATTTGTATTTTTTTTAGTTTCTAGGTTTAGAGTTATGGCCGCAAGCTCACTTAATGTTAAGTGGTGATATGGACCAAGATATTGGGCAGGCTACGCCTAGTTAATAGCCTGCCTCTTTTTTTATGTAATGTAGCAGGCAAACGAGCAAGCGTGTCAGCTGATTGTAAGTGGTCACCGCCGCTCATAGACACCCACAGCACCATGGAATTGTAAGTGCGTTGTCAGCCTTTATAGGAGGGGCTGGCTCTCAAGTGCAGCTGCCGAAACACACCTAATGGTATTTGGCGGCAGATTTTCAAATTGAGGGTGGTAACTAGCCAGGCGGGCATCAGACAACGCCCTACCACCATGCCTACCCTACTAAAAGCCTATCGGGAGCAGACTTTTATTATCCAATCTCACAAAATACGTCGCTTGTGTACTACGGTGGCATGTTTTATATTTACGTATATGAACAGGGTTTAAGAAGGTAGTACTTTTTTTTTCTAAATGTGATTGAAAAAGCTGAACTATGTCTCAGATACCACAAAACAAATATATCGTATTTTCTTGTTTTTCTTTTTCTTATTCGATTTATGAAAAATGTAAGCATCTATTAAATACATGTTTTGAAAATTTATATTACGTCGCAAATTAATCAAGATATACGGAATGTGTTGGTCGGTCTTTGTGATTTGTGGATAAATGAAACAACATTAGACGACATCTGGTCTATTTTGTATAGACAGCTCGTGAAGATGTGAAGCAGAGATAAAACGTGAACTGGCTGACGTTCCGATACACGTAACACGGAATTCATTCGCGGAAAATATTCTGCTGCGTCTCACAATTTTATGTTTAGTATATCGAAATCAACAACGGAACAGTATCTACTAAAACTTACTTTTACCTATAACATATTGTAAGAGAAAACATAAACATAACCACCAAGTTAAATATCGCACACTTTAACCAGTGAATATATGAAAAATGATATAAACATAAGGATAGTGGCGACTGGAGATGGATTGTCGTCATCTCGATGGCCGCTGTTGTTTTTGGACTGTACTATACTTAACATCAGGTACAGTGTAGTCACTTTGCAAAGCTAACATAAATGAAAAAAAAAAAAAAAAGCGGTCAATGTGAATAGACTAAAAGAATTCTAAAAATTTTCCACTTAACTACATTCGTTGTTAAGTCCATGGCGTGTAAATGTACTGGTAACGGTTTATTAACAAGGATTTCACCAGAATACAGAGGAGTAGAAGGAGTATAAATCCAACCACATAAAACACACACATAGTAAACATAACATATTAGCATACTGTTCACTACATTTCTCATTTTATTGGGATCACACGATAATTTACGAACATGCGAAATTGCTTTGCACTTAATGAAATTACTTTCCATAGGCCACCAAATCGAGCCAAGTTCACGTCGCTATATGAACCTAATCGGAAACATTCTAACTTCTATAAACAAAGTAGTAGGTGCAACAAACGTTGTACTGTCCGGTCTACTCGGCACTAACATTACCAGGGCGCCATAACTTTCATTTAGGAAATAAAGAAAAATCTTTTCTATCGAAAAAATACATTATACATATATTCTCACGGCGATCGATGAAACAGTGTAGGACTGTAGCAATTATTTTAATTATCATTAATTTAATTAGATATAATTATTCTCGATGAGTGCATTATTTTCCGAACCGGTAGTAGATTTTGACGTTCATAAACACCTTTCCAGGGCCTAAGCTGAATAAAGATTTTTTGATTCGATCTGATTGACATCTATTATGCTGAGAACTGGTACCTATTTATCCACTCCCAATGTTGTTTTTTTTTCTAATAATTATGTTTTGTGATTTCTAATTTCTGTATCTTTTAGTTTTTAAATTATTATGTATATAAATACGTGTGTCGTGTGCTGGATGAATAAAACGTTCTTTCGTATTTTTATATGCATCATATGTATGTTCACTAGCACACACCCACGACCGCTACCCTAGACGTAGTTTGTTGTTAGCAAACACACATAATTGCCATATTTCAACCAGTTTACACAAAACCTTAACAAATTATACACCCACCTTCATCATAACTCACTATGTCTATTGGTTAAAAGTGTATTAAAATCTTTTTGTTAAAAAGAAATTACATATGATGCATTTTTCCCAAACGCCTATAAACATAAACATGACTCAATAAAAATAAAAAAAAACATTTTTTTTCCTCCATCAGTAGCACATTTTATATTAAACAGTGATGATATATATCTACTCGATCCTCCAGATAGGGAGACCTCGAGTGACTCTGCTCTCGCGATACAGTGACACTCTACATCACTGAAAGAACATCATCACACCGCATATCATCCATGCACACCCCACTATCGATAAGGTCGTGCTAGCATCACTAAATTAGTCAGATACTACCTAATTCTTAGTTACGATCGCGAATCCCTGTTCAGTTTCCGGCAGAAGCCCAAGCCGAGGTTCCACCAGCACTCGCCCCAAAATGTTCGGTGAAGCTGTCAAAGCCCCTAAGGCTAACAGCGTACGTCAAGTCGAAACTATATGTATACAAAATTTAATTAGGACAAACGAATTTACGTAACAATAAAAACTGCTACAAAGGGGCAGAATTGTTAATAACGTTGGTACGACTATAATTAAACGAATATCGAGGCAATTGCTGTAATTAGCTTTATTACAGTCGTCGGAATCCATTGTTGTGTTTAAAATGACAAGCCATTCTAACATCTAGGGTAACTGTCACACAGTGTTTTAATTAATCTTTAGGCTTTCAATTATCATTTAAACTGCAAGTTTTGATGGCTCAGTGGTAGTGTGTACGACTTCGCGTCAACGGACGCGAGTTCGAATCCAAGCACCCACAATGAGCTTGAGCTTTCGGTGAAAGAAAACATCGTGAGGAAACCATAGCATAGTGGTAGGGCTTTTTCTAATGCCCGCCTGGCTAGTTACCATTAGTTAGTGGCTAGTTGTCATATAATTATTAGCAGTATTTCTACCATAACGCTACATATATCGTATAGTATAAATAAAACATAAAAAAAAAATACATTTTTTATAGCACAAAATTCAACCTTTTGGCGGAATCTTTATATATAAGTCAGATGTTGACATTCCAAAAAATGACAAGCTCTTGTAAAGGAAGGTAGGGTCTTTCATTTTCAACGAGAAATAATATCGAATTATAATAGTAATTAGCTGACCCGGTGAACTACGTACCACCTATAATACTCTGAAATGCTAGATGGCGTTAAAGTGTATTCAGATTTTTGACAAGCTATTTTTTTATCTGTCGTAAAATATATATCATTTTTTGCAATGAAACGTATCCCATATTACTTCTAATACCTCCAAGAATTCTTTCTAATACCTCGGTTAAGTAGTTTTCGCGTGAAACCGTAACATACAAACTTACATTCACATATATAATATTAGTATGATGTCCTGGCTGATGTACTATCTTTTAGCTAACCTCAATTTAGTATTTCATTTATGTCATCAAATTAATACTAAATATTATTCTACTTTCTGGATAGACACGATACTAACAAATCTGAGATCACTGAAATCGAACCATCATTTCTTAAGTTATAACTAACCCGACTTTTTTTATGTATACAAATATATACATAGAGTTATTATTGTATGCGTATTTATTCTATGGATATACATATTTAAATTCAATCACAGCTTTTATTTTTAATTAATATGAGAAAATAACATGAAGTTAGAAGTTTTAGAAATATTTCGTTACATGAGAGAAAAGGATATACATTGGGTATTTAACAAAAAAAATGTATTTTTGAACTTCTTAAATCTCTCTTATTCTTTACTCGCTAGTTCGCCCGATACTAAACGTTTTTTCTATAACTTGGAATAGTTTTTGAATAAGAAAGGAACTCTGTATCCATTTCTGTTCTTTGAATTTCATTTTCATGATCCTTTGAATATTTAAAGTCTGAAATCGTTACAAACACACTTCTATTCATATATATATGTAAAGGATATGATATCTACGCTATTGTTATTATAGAATCTGTGGAACTATTAGCTGTCAGTGTGACGTGTGACACTGACGATAAATTTAGAAGGAAAAAGAGAGGTTAAGTGCTTTTTACAAAAACGTGGAAAATATTCTCTTGATTTATTTTAAATAGAATTATATTATCATTTAAACTAGAAGTAAAGGCTTTAAATGTTGTTTTTGTTATTTCAGGTAAGTTATCCTGTTAAAAATGTGTTAATTGTAGTAAAACTTGTGTATAAGTGTGATGTGAATAAAAGAATTTTGTTATTTCAAAAAACGCAATTACGTCTTTATTTCACCTGAGCATTTACTATTATATATAATATTAGTTATGACGTCAAAAACGTAATGAAACCATAGCGTGATGGCAGGGCTTTTTAAAGAACTTTTTAGAGAGCTTTTTCAGAGGCAATCATTTCACGAGACTTTGCGTGTCAGCCATCTTGAGCCACATCCTCACTTAACAACATGTGAGATTACATTACGCTGAACGTATAAACTAGAAAACAAAAAACATGATAATGCCCTGAGGTCACGCTCTGTCCTATTTCCCGAAAGCGTTTATTCATTATGTCTACGCTCTGTATAGTTACTCCCGGTTGTTTATGAGCTCGAACGCGCCGCGGATGTTAACGAGACGGGGAAGCTTTTCCCTTATTTATCGTAATTTGTTTTTTACTCTGTCGACGCTATTTTACATTCGTCACTTTGAACGTTCACTCGGAGGAATCCGCAGGAGAAACGAGAGATGAAAAAGTTAGCCGTCACGCGACACCCGACAGAATTTAAAACATTTAAACTAATATTAGAATTTATTTTAAATAAAAACTAAATAAGAAACCTTAGAAATATAATATATTATAAAATATATTATGTAATAATATATGTATAATATGTTGGATGATACGGGAGCAAATATAGCACAATTTGATTTATCTAAAAATAGAAATATTTAATGTGATTATCAAATAACAATACTCAAATTAATTGAGACGAAATGGTTACACACACAATATACTAACCTAAAAATAGAAAAAATCGACAATTAAAGGTTTTTACTTCCAATATTTTAGTAGATCAACACTATTACTAAACTTAACGAATTCATGAATTTTACTTCTAATCAAATAAATAATAAATCACTTCACGAGCAGGCTTATATTCTGCTACGCCTCATAGCCACTCTTTAATCTGTCGTCCATATTGTAACGTCATACTTTAAGGCGGCGTTCACATCCTATCAATATTAAGTTGCGTACCCAAGATACGAATCTTACATATATACATAATATAATAAATAAATATTATATATATAATAAAATTGCAGGCCAGAATGGCAGCTGCGAATGACGAAGAACATTTTCTCTTTCGACAGTCGCTACTGTCCCTGGATCGTACTGAGCTCACCATCAGGTAAAAAATACTATATACAGACAAGCAACGAAATATGAAGCATACATATTGTAATGGCATCATTATATCGGCCGAGGTCCGCGGCAAATACATTGGATGGGATCCAGTAAAAATCCTCATATGTAGTTTCATTTCAATAAGCCATTAAAACAGTACTCATCAGTATTTATAATGTTGTGTGCAGTTTAGTTAAATCCTTGTTTCGTTATCCATACTAATATTATAAATGCGAAAGTGAGTTTGTTTGTTCGTTACGCTTTCACGCTTAAAGCGCAGAATCGATTATGATGAATTTTAGTATAGAGATCGATGGAAACCTGGAGACGGTGATAGACGAAAACTTTGTTGAAAGCGGGGTAAAGAGAAGGATAAACTTTGTATGAAACTTTTTTGCGACATCCGATTTGTTTGACAAGATCAATATTAACGCGAGCAAATCCACAGGAAAAAGCTAGCATATCAAAATTTTTTATCAAAAGCATAGGTATATATTAGCTTACCATACATTTTTATTATAAAATAACAATGTAAACTCAATAAAATACTTATTTATAAAAAAAAATTCTCCGCTCTCTGTTTCGCAAATGTATTTTGCATCTTCATGTAAGCTTCAAATGTATCAAACTTTAATTGATTATAAGTACATGTTTATATAAAATAAAACTTGGTTAGTTTTGAGCCCGTGGCCTTTTGGCCCCGTGTCACTTGCCAGTTCTGCCAGCTAAAAAAAAAAAATTGTCAAAAACATGGCGTGTTTACTAACAGCTGTTAAGTAATCAATGGCGTATTTCCAATATATGTATATAAATTTGAAAGTTGACAGATTTTCTCCATTTAACGTCTTTCTAGACCCCACCCCATCACATCCATTTTTATTTTTCTAAGTATGCTAACGATTGTAGAAAACGATAATTTTGTCGAGTGAGGTCATGACGGCATAATGAGCGTCATTCTGTTCACCGTCACGGCGTATGAGTCAACTTTACTGTCAAGCTGCCAAAATAAATGGCCGAAGAGTTTCTATTTATCTTGAACAAAGCCCGAGGTTTATTATCGTTTTTACGAAGGATATCTGGCAACCGCCGCCCTCAATAATATAATTTGAATGTGAGTTTTCTTATGCTCAAGTCACTAAACGATGATATTTGGAAATGTTCCAGATTTTTTTAACATACGAGTTGGAATATAGGCGTATTATTATATCAATATTCATATTTCACTGATACGTCATAGTATTTACTTAAAGACTAGACTATGTATAGTAAATGAGAAATAAAACCAAGCATCTATGTGAACTACACGCGCTGGGTTTCGGAGTCACAGCTTCACGGTAACCCATATTACGACTCGAATCAAAAAGTTCGATATGTCGCACTTTTGCCGTGCCGTGAAGTTGTGGAACAGTCGCCCGGCCCATGTGTTCCCTTCATCATACAACATCGGGTCCTTCAAGAGAAACATAATAAAGCATGTACGCAGGCCGCCATGACAGTAGCCATTGGCGATGGATTGTCGTTCCCTCGATGGTCGCTGCTGTTTTTGGACTGTGCTGTACTTAACATCAGGTACAGTGCAGTCACTATGCCGAGCTACGATAAAAATTGAAGCTAGAATGGTAGTGTTAGCGTGACTGCTCTCAGGCCGGTCGAAATATAACTTTGCAGGACTATGCGGAATATTTTGACAAGCTCGTTCTAAAATTACTGTTTCTAGAGGTCAGGTCTTTGTACAATTAAACAATAATTTGTGCGTAGAATCGTATATTGGAAACGTTTACAATGGAAGACGTATCCTCACGATATTACTAATATTATAAAAGCGAAAGTGAGTTTGTTTGTTCGTTACGCTTTCATGTCTAAACCGCTGAGTCGGTTGTGATGAATTTTGGTATAGAGCTATATGAGGACTTAGAGAGGGTGACAAGGTACTTTTTCTTATGAAAAACCTATTGGAAGTGTGGTGTAAAGAGAAGGATAAACTTTCTATGAAACTTGTTATTGCGTCATTCGGTTTGTTCGACAAAATGAATATTAACGCGGGTGAAGTCGCGGGCACAGCTTGTAAGAAACAAATTTACAGACATAACTTACAGTAGTCTATCTATAGTTCCTATGAAGCTTCCTCACGTGAAAGCTATTTAAAAGTATTGTTAAAATGTCGTTTTTTGAATGAATGTAGGGATGAATGTGGACACAGAAGCCATCCAATGAGACATTGCACCGCTTGGCTCATATATTCAGCCTTAACACCTTATTCAAGTCAAAACGCAATTGTCAAGAACCTGTCAATAAATGGGAAAGACTCTTACCAGGTTTTAATCGTTTGAGATTAAATTTGACACACAAGTAGTGGATCATACCCACATGTTTCTAGTTTTTATTATAATGTCGCAAATAACAGTTAGTAACTAATATATTCTTATTTTATTTAATTAATATACATTCGAAGTTCAACTGCTATCCATGGATTCATCCAGAGTCTATCGTGTGGCAGAGAGGGAAACTTATGTTTAAGGGCCCACTTTCCGACGAGCGTCAACACTCAGCTTCACTACACATGTTTCTCTCCCTGCCCAGCCAAATTTAGTAGGAGCTTTAGAGACACGTTCTAATACAGCACTTACTGAAGTCCTAGCCAGGCCAAGATATTTTAGTGCGTTATAGAGATATTTCGCTGGTAAACTTCTCGCTCCCAACTTGACTGCGTATAAATTCACTACTTAGCCATTCCTATTAAAGTTATTTAGTAGCAAGTAGTGTTTATACTGTGGTAAATTTGTTTCTCATGGTACAGTAAGCTCAAAATTAGTACTACGTATTATGATGTCCAGGAGAAAATAAATAAATCCACTCGGAAAGTTGAAGCCCCAACGTTCTTTGGGATTTTATTAAACGCAAACTTTTGGTTTATTTTACGTTCGCAGAAAAAACAAAGTGGCTTGGCAAATAACAAAATCCAATTAAAATTGAAGACAAAGTAGGGAAAATTTTCTCCATCCGTTCGTTTACAGAGGCCGATAATAATCCGGGAAACAGATGCGCCAATTCTTATCCGAGAGTATCGAGCTGAACGAAGCATTAACAGAATTACGTGATATTAGCTTTTTGTCTCGTTATTAAATTATTTATGACAGGGATTATTGAGATATATCGGCGGATTACACTCGAACTTGGTACGTGTTTGGACGAACAATGGAAGATTTGCTGAAAAGTTTTTATAACATAGAGTTTTATGTTTTTTTTTGTGGAATAGGGGGCAAACAAGCAAGCATTTTATCTGATGATTAGTGATCACCGTCAACTATAGACACCTACAACACCAGGGACTGGCTCTCAAGTGTAACTGCCGGAACGCACCTATTGGTATTTGACGGAAGATTTTCAACTTGAGGGTGGTAATGAGCCAGACGAGCTTCAGAAAAAGGCCTACCACCATGCAACGGTTTCCTGACGATATCTTGCCTTCATCGAAAGCTTATGCTCATTGCTATAGCATACATATTGCATGGGTGATTAGATTTGAATCACGTCCCATGACGCGGCGTTCATACACGCTACCACTGTGATTTCATCGCTTTTACTTTTATCTTGCCTAGCTAGATACCACCAGCAAGATTACAACCTGCTACCATATACCTGTAGGTGTGTTCCGGCAATTGCACTTGATAGCCAGTCTCGCCAGAAGGCTTTGCGTGTCCATCATGTTGGGCCAAACGTCATTTACCTTCCGGTAAGTATTTGCCCAACACTAATCCTATTAACTATAAAAAAGCTAAATAACTGATAAATTTAAGAGAAACTTAGACATATATTTCTCATTGAACTGTGCCAATTGTTGAGATAAATGGAGTGTAGTGTAGTGTAGGAGTGTAGCTTCTCCCACCGCGAGCCGAACCCGCCTTGAATTACCTACATAAAGAATTTCACGAGTTTATTAAATTCTTGAGAAATATTTTTCATCGAAACGTTCTCTATAAAAGTTAAATTGTTTTTTTTTTATATTATCTATATTTTATTTGTAATACTTTCGTTTATTTAAAATCTAAGTATGTTTTATCTCCAGGAGCTTCAATTGTTTTATTTGTATCTCTACGTTTATTATATTGGGCGACTACTGAAAGAAGTTTTCGGCTGGACCTTGACATGTCATTTTTAATAATATACTTAATTGATTAGCCCTATATTGTGTAAATTAAGGTGAAATTTTACGTAATGTAGCTGAAGGTCGTAGGTGAAGTGAATTGTGAATGATCATTCCGAATATGATAGATTTGTTATCACAAAACTGCCAATGGAGCTTCAACAAGAGAGTCACCAGCTTGCTGAAGATAGTATCGTCTGCCCGAAATTTCCTAATCCTATTACTTGTAAATGCCAGTAAAAGATTGAGTTACTAAGAATAAAAAGGAGAAGGCTATTGATAGTCAAGAACAGATCCATACCCTGGAAAACGTTCTCTTGCTCTTTCTGGTAGTCCAAGAATAATTTAAAACCTTTCTAGACGAAAAAATACAGATAGGATTTCCGAGATAGTTGACCGGTCGAATGTATTTTTTTTATTTACGATTCCTGTACAAGACTTTTAAACGTGTGTCTGTCCTATCGGAGCACATATTCATATACATAATACATTTCATATTTTATATCCTAGGTTCGATCCTTCGGATAGGAGCCCTCGAGTAACTCTACTCGCGCGATACAGTGACACTCTACATCACTGAAAGTACATCATTACACCGCATACCATCCATACATACCCACACTATCGGTTTTGTAACCCCCGCGGTCCTTACGCGGCTTGCCCGATAAGGTCGTGTTAGAATCACGAAATTAGCTGACGCGGTGATTGCAAGCACGGACCCGACTCGCCCCGGGAAGGCGACAGATGGCCGTGGGGTTTCAGTGGGTATTCCCTGCGCTTAGCGCTGGGTCAGTCCCACATACCCCTCTCATTCCCCCAGGGCTGGGAGGGGATGCATAAATACATTTACCTTGAATAAAAAAAACGACCACGAAATTACTATTAGAAAGTATTAAAAAATTAGGACCTGTTGATTAGTTAGCCTTATTTAATTAGCAGCCCAAGCCAAGGTTCGGCCATTCTGGTACATTTGCGCCCGCTACCTCGGGGCTGAGTGCCCTCAGTACTCGCCCCAAAAAGTTTGGTGAAGCTGTCAAAGCCGTTAGGGCTAACAGCGTATGTCAGTTAAAAAAAAAAAGATTTTATGAAATACAAAAATAAAAATAAAACTTAATAAGAAGGCCGTTTTTCTCCTTACTACTAGAGGTAATAAATGTAAATTACCCTTTATTTATTTTAAATATGTACTAAACAGTACGAAGACACGAATTAATTATTACGAGTAAATCAAAAACTATAATGTTTTCGTACTTAAATCGTTGAACCAATTGTAATTAATTTTAATGTATAGATAGATCAGAACTCGAAGAAGGTCAAAGACTAGATATTATACGGGAAAATAAAACCCGAAGGGGTGAAAAAGGGGATGTTTATAAAGTGACGTGATTTGTATGGTGGTAACGCTTCTTATATACCCGCTTCGCTAATTATTACCCTCAAGGCGAAAACATGTAATCAAATACCTATAGGTGTGTTCCAGTAGTTGCATTTGACAGTCAGACACTCAACCAAGCTTAACGTGCCAACCATCCTGAGTCACATCAACACTTAACATCAGGTGAAAACTGTAATCACAGATCCAAAACACTAAAAAAATGTCTTAATATTCCTTAAATAACATATATATAAAATTCACAATTGAAGAACCTAGTTACAGGCATAGTTATTTGAATTTAAGAAGATTAGTGTCGCATACAAAGTTGGCATTAGACATCACCTTCATAGAAAGAGCTTACCTCTGTAACATCACACGACCTCGCTCCGGACGAGAGCAATCCAAACAAGTGTCGGGACTGACCTCGCCGATCGCTATCGTAATGCTAAGGGCCGCTTTGTCTCCTATCTTACTTCAAACTCGATCGATTACGTAAGAATTACTCTTGTAGAATGTAATACGTTATAAAACTTCTTTTTAGTGATCACTGATACATTAGAAACTACGCGATAGCTCTATATATACTGACGGGTTCTGAAACCTGACAAGACAAAAGACACACAAAGAATTATACACCGTCTGATCTTGGAACGCGATAAAACTAAACATGCCGTCATATCAAGTAGTGTAAGAAAGGAAGTTAACGACAGGAAGCAAGGTAGAGATGAAGGAAGGAAGAAAAGAAGAAAGAAAGACAGAAAGGAATCTGACTTGAAACTGCAATTTAAACTACATTTCCCAAATTCAAACTATTTGTATTCGATAATAAATTGCGAAAATCGGTACCTACGTTTTGTGACTTAGCCTTTTCTTAGTGTAATTGCAGCAAAGGTTCTCTGAAATATTATTTTAACTAGTTGGATCACAGCACCTTCTATCGCGTTCAGAGATGATATATAAACTATCTTCATAAAGAAACACGTGTATTATCATGTGATTAGCGATGTCATATGCATACAAGCATCTTTTTTTTTCATTCGGTCTATTAGAATTGATTACATGTATTAATTTTCTCTTTGGAGTAAAAATTTTAGAAAAACGGTGTATTGAGACACTAGTGTATTATTCATCTAACGTCATGAAAGTTTTGTAAGTACAATACACGGAGAAAATGGTCGTCTGAAAGTTTTAAATAGAATAAGCATGATACAAGCGCAAGAAAATGGAAATGCAAAACTGACACTGTATGTGAGAATGCCTATGTGATATTACACATATATTATATTAAACAGTAATAGTATGTACATAGATATAACTTGCTTAAATAAATCCCGATGTAAATCTCATAGCTGTAATCCCAGAGAGGCTTATCGGAAATTTTAAGACGGGATCGCGTTGCGAGCGCTTGGTCGAGACTTAAGACTCGAGTCGCCGGCTTACTTGAGCGATGAGTGAGCGTTTTAACTTACACGATGCAAATTTGTCATTTCAACTTGATTCATGCATAATTTAATACTTAATTTTTGAAGTGAAGACTTCTATAGGCAGTAAATCAATGTAAATCGTCATCGACATGGTCACGTTACGTGTTAAAAATAACACCCTATCTGTTCCTATTGGTATAACTTATTGCGCTATAAACAGTTTTCGTTAAAGATGAAATAATTTGGATCTCCGAAAATAACAACTGTTTGTTTATAGTTTTAAGTTTTCCCTTCTGTCAGCAGTCTTCATGATTGCTTGGAATTATTTTTTATGTTTTAACATTTAAATCGATAATATTATAGTAACTGGATATTCTATGCGTTCAATAATATTTAGATAAAGAGGGTAATACATCTATTACCAGGAATAAGAGTTAGGAAAATCTATTCAAGGTCTTTTTAGCCAAAAAGTCAGTCCGCCCCGTGAACAAAATCTTTCGAAACGTCGGGATCGATTTTTTTTTATAGTTAAGGCTTAGCGTTATGGCCATAATCTCACCTGATGTTAAGTTATGATATGGCCCAAGTTGGTAAACACGCGAAACCTGTCGAGGAACTGGCTCTCAAGTGCAGCTGCCAGAACACACCTATTAGTATTTGGCGGCAGGTTTACAACTTGAGGGTGCTAGCTAGCCAGGCGGGCATTTGAAAAAGCCCTACCACCATGCATATAATATATACATACATTAAATTGTACATTTAATATATTTTTAATAGTTTTAATTATAGTATACTTTGTTATTAATATAGTAGATAACTATTTTATTTTGTATTTGTATCAATCTATCTCCTTTCATGTTTAAATCTTCAGGTCCTGAACTTATTTCAAAGAGCGATAACTATATTTACGAGACTTCGTTCCGTTGAAATGAAAATATTCCTACAGAAAAAGAGACAAATTTAATTTTTTGTATTAAATTAACTTCTTGCCTGTACTGAGTTTTATACTTCCCTATCTGAAGTGAAAGTTCCTATGAGGCTTTGAAATTCTGAACAGCAACCTGCTTGTGTGACGCTCGTTCGGGTGAAGTCGGCTCGAGGTGACTAAGGTAGCCGGAGAGATATATAGATGCTGTGTTCCTGTCTTATGTTCATTATTTTTTATACCCAATGTTTTATACAACAATCTCACTTGACGTTAAGTGGCAATGTGGCCCAAGGTGGTGGACACGCTCTTGTTTAGTGAATGGTGCAAGGAGACCTATAAGTATTCGCAGATTTTTAACTCGAGGGTGGTAGCTAGCCAGGCGGGCATTAGAAAAAGCCCTGCCACCATAGCATGGTTTCCTCACGATATTTTCCTTCACCGGAAGCTCAAGTTCAGGTGGCTGGATTCGAACGCACGTCCCTTGACGCGAAGTCGTATACACTACCACTGAGCAACCAGATATCACTTCAATTAGATTCTTTGAAACGTGTAACATATAAATTAAATCTCTCTGTGTGTGGTGAACATTTCGCTTTAGCAGTTTCGTGCGTGTCGAGCGTGGACACGAGTATAAATCTTGCCAAATAGCAGTATATCTCGGTGTACGCTACACGCAGACTGAGTCACTATTGACTGATTACCTACAATTAATACAACAACGTTTGCATTACTTCGTAATGTCGATCGTGTATCAACGTAGTAAAATTCCGTGTGAAAAATGTTCTGGTATTTCCCATATTACATTTGGGACTAACACTCTTTGACGTAACAAGCTATAACCATATCGAAAATATAATTACTAAGTCTTTGGTAGTAGAATTGTGAAATATAAAAGAATGCATGAGTGTCGTGCAACACTCGCTTGGAACTAATCACCTTACTATTGTTACGTATTATTAGTAAACGTATAATATTATTGATTAACAATTACAAATAAATGTATTACTAGCGTCTGAGAGCAAATTAATAAATAAAACGTAGAGATAAGTAATTAATTGAAGGAATGGTAAGACATTTCATAAATAAACATTTTATTGTACGTCATTCAATTCATGTAATTCATTTTAATACCTATAATACGTTACGAAAAGGCTGACGTGTTTTTTTTAATGGGACCTACACTGTTAGCCTGAGGGGCTTTTACAGCTTCACCGAACTAGGGCGGCGAGAGCGGAGGGCGCTCGAGCCTGAGAGGCAACTCGCGCTAGGGTGTCACTAGTGAACGAACCTCGGCTTGGGCTGTTGCCGAAATGCGTAGGAGAAAATCGAACGCAGTACTAGCTATTAATAAAAAAAGAAAAAGTTAAAGAACTAACTGGCAACTAACGGCTGACTTTTATGACGAATATATAGTATATATCTCGTTGAGAACCTACTGGCTGCATTGGACCAATAAGCTCACACTTGTGACTAGGCCACAGCCCATAGAATATTTATTATGGAAGCGATGATAGCTCAGTGGTAGTGTGTACGACTTCGCATCAAGGGACGTGAGTTCGAATCCAACCACCTACAGTGAGCTTGGGCTTTCGGTGAAGGAAAACATCGTGAGGAAACCATTGCATGGTGGTAGGGCTTTTTCTAATGCCCGCCTGGCTAGTTACCACCCTCAAGTTGAAAATCTGCCGCCAAATACCAATAGGTGTATCCCGGGAGCTGCTCTTGAAAGCCAGTTCCTCCACAGGTTTAGCGTGTTTACCAATTTGGGCGTATTGTCACTTAAGATCAGGTGACATTATGGCCATAACGCTAAACCTTAACTATAATATATAGTTAAAAATCTTACGTATTGATTTGTCTAGCCACCGTGTCGTGCAATAACGAAATTCGTGCCAAAAATACGAAAAGAAACACGGTTTTTTAAAGTTTGGAATAAAAAATATCTTAGCTACATCTAAGATATAAGATTATGCTATTTTGTACCAATTGAACTTGGACATTTGCGTTTAACCTACTCGGGTTAATTGTAATTTGTCATTGACTCTTGTGATAAAAACCGTGATAAAATCCGTTTAAATTAGTTTTATTTCCATGAGTAACATTCGCTTAAACATAAGAAATTATCAATTTACTCTAACTTGATGAAAATTGCATCACATATTTGTATTATTTTAACAGACAGACAGATACAAGGGAATTTAATATATATGTGTTAAAATGTATTTAATTAAGGTAGAATTCGTCACAATAACTTCATTTAGGATAGTGAATAATTAAATGAAACAGTGTTCTAACAATTCCAGGCTGTATGTATCCGGTTTGTATACTTCCTTTGCCATGGTACATCTTGGTACGTCGTCTATGCGAATGTCAAATCGATATGACAACCTTAATAATACGACTATTTACAGTGAAACGTTACTGTCGTTTGCATAAACAAACAAACATACGATCCACTTCCTTGTTTTCGGTTATCTTCACCTATCACCTGATGGCAAATAATCACCGCCACCCATCTAACACCAGAGGAATCACAGGTGCGTTGTCGACCTTCGTATGAGGAACTGGTTCTCAAGTACCACTGCCGGAACACCTAATGCAGTTTGGCGGAAAAGTTTGAACTTGAAGGTGGTAGTTAAAAGCGCTACAACCATTCAAACCTTTTTATTGGTACCTACTATAAAGCAGAAAAGTTGATTTATTTTTATTGCTCTTAACGTATTTGATAGAGCATTATGTAACGGGAGAAGAAAACGGGGAAAAATTGTTTTTAGATCCAAGCGAACGAAGGCGCCGGTCTAATAGTTAGCCTTCGTATATGGTCTCTTATATCGAGGTTTCTTTCTTATACATATATCTCTTGCGTGTCGTAACCCTTGATCCAGTTTCCTCGACAGGAGAAGTCTTACCCTTTCGTATGAGTTTACCATCCCCAAATCTCCTAGATCGAAAACAGAACAACAGAAAGAAACGTTGTAATAGCCATTTAGAACAACCATAGGTCGGATGGCGTGTACAGAATTCACGTCCAATATACGTGAGTTCGAAGCGTTGCAATGTGCTTGAGCTTTTGGTAAAGGAAAATATAGTGATGAAACCATAGCACGCGGGTAGGGTTATCCTAATGCCTGTCTGGCTGGCTACTACTCTCAAGTTAAAAACTTACCCCAAATACCCACAGGTGTGTTTCGCAAGTTGCACTTGAGAGCCGTTTAAAAAACTTACTTATCCTGCTTGTGTTTTACCAGTGAAATGCTCCAAGTATAAAGAAATCCCTGAAGCAATCTCTCTCACTTTCTCAGTGTTATCTCTTATTATGTACTAAGTTCATCAGCAGACCTTATCCTGCCGGTTATAGTAATTAACAGCTGGAATACAGCGCCACCTGTCACGTTAAAAGATAGCTTAAAAAACTTATTTATAAGATATACACATGTGCACCAATTTCCTTAGTGATCGATCAAACATTGTTGACATTTTACCATCATTCCTTATCACGGAGGAAGCCTTAAGTTATACGAGATAAAAATATAAATTTATATTGATCCATCATATTAGTTATCACCACATAAAATGTATTAACAAAATCTACACATCTTACAGTAGACTTAAATTCTAATGAATAAATGGGAAATACATAATGTCATCGACATAAACTAGTAGCCGCTTTTTTTTTCGAATATAACTTTCGATTTCGAATATGTTGTTAGGGTGGGCTTTCAACGGTTTTTGGGGACGAGTACTAAGGCACTCAGCCCTAGACAACGAGCACAAGGGAGCCATGAAGTGGCCGACCCTCGGCTTGTTCTACTACCGGAAGATGCGACAAGAAACAGTAAATCGATATATCGAATTCTACTACAATCGAATAATCGATGTTATCCTATAATTACCTTCTTACACTGTTCTCATCAGTTTACAGAGATCATTAATGTCCAGATGTTTCCAGTAAAATTTTCATTATACGTATTAACAATACAAACGTCTAGAAATATAATTTATAAATATTAAGTAAAAGAAACCACCCATTGAAATATACTGAAATCGGTTATAAATTGAACTTATTGTAGCATAAGTTTCCCGCGTTCCGGCGGTCTCCACCCCCACGCAACCCCTCACCCCTGCTAGCTGATCCATTGATTTCTTATTAGCCATGCACGCTTCTCCACAGTTCCTATACATGCAATTTTTATTATTAGTATATTCGGATGTACTTGTCGGAAAGCATTACAATTTAAAATTTAATCTAATCTTTACAAATATATATATTTAAATGTCTGTTTGTATGAACAACTATATACTAAACGAGCTGCGTCCGCGACTCTGTTCGCGTGGAATTAAAAATTGACTCAACACTTATAGCCCGTTCTTGTAACTTTTTTCAACACAGCTTTGCTCCCGTTGGATGCGTGATGTTAAATAACCTAAAACTTTCCTCAATGATTACCATAATGAACATAAAAGGAATGTTTCAAAATCCGACTGGTAGATCCTGAGAACTAACAAACTTTATCGCTTAGTCTTTATGTTATATAAAAATTACCTGTCATGTTGTTTGTCCGCGCTGAACTTCTAAACTGTGAACTGATTTAATCAAAACTTTTCACACTGTGCGACTATAACGCTAAATCCTACCTTTACTAATACTATAAATGCGAAAGGGAGTTTGTTTGTTTGTTACGCTTTCACGCCTAAACCCGCTGAAACGATTATGCATATGATGACGTAGGGATAGATGAGAACCTGGAGACAGTGATAAACTACTATATCTCCTGAAAAACTTATAGGCAGTGGGGTAAAGGGAGACATAAACTATATGAGACTTTATTCCGTCACACGTTTTGTTTGACAAAATCAATATTAACTCGAGTGAAGCCGCTGGTAAGCGCTAGTAATGGCACATTGTTTCTCCTTCGCAGGCATTCAGTCGTGTTCAAACTTGATATCATAATCAGCAATTGTTACAGAATACAGAGGCTTAGTGTAATTAAATTTGATTACAAGTAATTTAACGTTGTTTTTACGAGAAAGGAATATCAGAATAGAGGAATAATAAAATTAATTGAAATTCGGAAATAGAAGTAAATTAAATATAATGTATAGTTTGTTATAAAAATGAGGAAAATTATATTAGGTAGTTATTTGATTTATATGAGAAAAACATTTATCTCTTCGAGATTTAGGACTAAATTAAAACCTCATCAAATGTTAATTGGTTATGAGGTGAAAAATAGTGGGCAGCGTAAACTTAGTAGGGGAAACCAGCTCTCAAGTGATAATGCCGAAACACCTCTATGGTATTTGACAACAGGATTGAAAACAAAATTTGAAAAAATGCGGGCGCTGTTTTTTTGTCTCTGGCAACACTGAGGTTTGAAGTATCGCCGTGGTGCGTTTCAATGGATAATCACCACGCGTCCCTCTCGCCTTAGGTTAATGCCTAAAGAAACCTTACCACCATGCTATGGTTTCATCACGATGTCATCCTTAAAGCTCAGGTTCATTGCAAAGATTCAAACTTACTTCCATTGACGTCACGTCACTTCAGCGATGATAGCTCAGTGGTAGTGTGTACGACTTTGCGTCAAGGGACGTGAGTTCGAATCCAACCACCTGCAATGAGCTTGAGCTTCCGGCGAAGGAAAACATCGTGAGGAAACCATAGCATGTTGGTAGGGCTTTTTCTGATTCTCGGCTGGCTAGCTACCACCCTCAAGATGAAAATTTGCCGCCAAATACCAATAGGTGTGTCCCGGCAGTTGCACTTGATAGCCAGTTACTTCACAGGTTTAGCGTGTCTACCATCTCCGGCTGTATCGTCACTCACGTTCAGGTGAGATTATAGCCATAACGCTCTAAGCCTTATCTGTAAAAAAATCACATATAGAATTGCTTAAAATGTAACGAAAAATTCGAAAAAGTTAATTAATTAATATTGTCCACGTTATAACCATCTAGACCCTACCGACATCTTTTTCGACCCTTTTGATTTTTACGTAATACTGGAACGGTCCCAAACCGAAAAAGCCATTAGATATACAATTAAAACAGCCAGAAAATAAGGCAATAATATTTGTAAAGTGAAATTACGGAATATATTAAATATGTATATGCATTAAAAGCGAACGTCCCGCGGGCGTATTGTCTCTTATAAATAGTAAAATGAGATTCGCTTGAGAACGCCGACTGGTGTATGAAAATTAACTGGCGACATGGCGTGTTGGAAGGCGTTAATTCTAGAACTTTCGTTACTTAGTAAAATATGCGATTAGAAATAAACCAATGGCCACCTCGTGGTCGAATTTTAAGCGCAATTAATTACGTTTGTTGACATTTAATGAAGTTATTTTATCGAAGAAAATATATCTTTACATTTATATCTTTACTTAATATTATAAATGGGAAAAGTTTGTTTGTTTGAACGCGCTCATTTTAGGAACCACCAGTTGGATCACAAAAAATATTTTTATATATGATTGAGCTATAATAAAGATGGCTTTACGCTATTACCATCACACCAACACTATTTTCATTTTTTTTATACTTAAGGTTTAGCATTATGGCCATAATCTCACCTGATCTTAAGTGACGATACGGCCCAAATTGGTAGACACGCTAAACCTGTGGAGGAACTGGCTCTCAAGTGCAGCTGCCGGAACACACCTATTGGTATTTGGCGGCAGGTTTACTACTTTAGGGTGGTAGCTACCCAGGCGGGCATTAGAAAAAGCCCTACCACAATGCTAAGATTTCCTCACGATGTTTTCCTTCACCGAAAGCTCAAGCTCATTGTAGGCGCTTGGATTCGAACTCGCGTCCCTTGACGCGAAGACGTACACACTACCACTGAACTATCGTCGCTTCAAAAAGAAGAGCTAGAAGGAGCGAAGCAGTGTTTAAAAACGTTATATAAAACATTTTTTAATTTACCAGGCGAACATTGGCTATACAAAATGGCCGACGAATCGAATAGAGTTTACGATATTTAAATTTTCAATATGTCATCTATTTAGTATCTAGAATATTTTTGAAAGTATTATTTTTTTTTCTTTTTAAGTTACTGATTGTTGAAAATAAAAGCTAGAAGGCTGTTCAAAAGTCGCCAGAGCGAGAATAGTGACCTCGCGTGGCCGCACAACCTCCCCGGGGAATTCGGCTCTTCCATTTATCACTCACCTACGTCGCCCTTTCGCAGCAACGAATAGTTATAATCCAGTTTGAATAAGCTCAGACACGCGAACTTAAATTCTCAAGGCTACTTTATAATCGTTAAATATTCGTTACACTAATAAATGGTACTTATTCGTTTTCCAGTTAACTTGTCCGATTCAAAACGCTGTTGTTTGTCACGCAGTTGTCTTACCGTAATCAGAGAAACTTAACTCCTTTGGATTTACACTAACAAATATGCTATTGATATATTTACTAACGTACTTGAGTATTCCTTTAGAATAATACTTTGCAGGCGCTGCTAATGATTTCTAACTAATTTTATAAATGCGTTTGTGAGTTTGTTTGTTTGTACAGAGAAGGACATAGGATTTATTTATATCAAGAATAAAAGTACTATGATGGAGTAATAATGAAATGTATTTGAAATGTATTTTATTTTCATATTTATTTATTTAATAGTTTAAATACGGTCACAGGATGCAGATAAAAGAAATCACTGGCACGGCATGTTTATTCTTTATTACAATACAAATGTATTATGCTGAAGACTGGTATATAAATAGATTGAACCTTCAAGTAGAAAATAGACTATAGATATTGAAGCGATGATGATAGCTCAGTGGTAGTGTGTACGACTTCGCGTCAAGGGACGTGAGTTCGAATCCGAGCACCTACAATGAGCTTGAGCTTTCGGTGAAGGCAAACAACGTGAGGAAACCATAGCATGGTGGGAATTATTCTAATGCCCGCCTATGTAGCTACCACCCTCAAGTTGTCAACCTGCCGCCAAATACCAATAGGTGTGTTCCGGCTGTTGCACTTGAGAGCCAGATCCTCCACAGGTTTAGCGTGTCTACCAACTTGGGCCGTATCGTCACTTAAGATCAGGTGAGATTATGGCCATAACGCTAAAAACCTTAAGTATAAAAAAAATATTATTGCAAAAATAAAACTGAAAATCATCAGAGAATAGTCATACAAGTTATTACCATAAACACCCAGACACATACATCGTTTTCACATAAATAATTATCTCGCGCGGGGATCGAACCCCCAGCATGCGTCAGTAAGGCGACCGCCTAAACCACTAGACCGACCGGGCATTCTAAACCTTTACTATGTCATTTATGCTTTCCCGTGATGTCAATATGTCGAGAGGTTTAATTTTATCGATAGCTGATAATTGTACTTCTATAATATATGCGGTGCGGTTAAAAACTATTATAAATAAACTATTGTAAATAAATAAGTCACTAGAATAACTATGTAATTAATAATTTAAAGCAATTGCAATGTTTCACACAATCGTGTAAAAATCCTTATATCTTAACCGTCTTGTTTAATATTCTGCACGTACTATTCGGTTCTTCATATCACTAATACTTCAGTCCACTGATTCGTTCTGGAGCTCCACTATAACTGCTTCAGTATTATAAGACGTATTTATATTGCCACAACCAGAAACTAAAAGCGAACTAGTGTGTATATGATTATTAAAACAATTTTTATAAAATCTCGTCATTACAATTTGAATTTTAAAAAGTTATTTTCACTATCACATTTATTATAAAGAGGCGATTAATGATAAAGCTAACGCTTGTTATAGATTATTAAAACAATTTGTAGAAAATCTCGTAATTACTATTTTGAATTTAAAAAGTTCTTTTTAACCAAACATAAATATCAGTTTGAATGTATATAGTTATTTTGAACTAACGTGTGAATATTGAAACCCTTGTAATATGATATTTAAAGTAAAGAGACGATCAATGATAAAGCTAAAATAAAGAGGCGACCAATGAATAAGCCTAACACTTGAAATAGATTATTAAAACAATTTATATAAAACCTTTTCATTACAATTTGAATTTATAAAGTTAAATATAACCAAATGTAAATATTAATTTACATCCATGAAGTTATTTTCAACTAACGTGTGAATATTGAAACCCATGCAATATGACATTTAATGTATAGAGAAGATCAACGATAAGGCTAAAAATAAAGAGGCGACCAATGATAAAGCTAACAATCGTAATTGTACTGTACACATTTATCAATGTTGTGTTCCGCCTCATTTAGAAAACATTCATTGAAAGAGAACGACTAAATATAAAAGGAATACTATCGGCACGTTATATTATTTATGTACGTATATGACTTGTGCTTTTCACTGAGAGTAATAAACATTAGGTAGCTACGTCGGAAAAGTGCCGCCATTCTGTTTTATTTTACTACAGAGAACGTCTCAAAAAGGAATCGAGCGATTATGACATCTCCGCCTCGACGACAGATTCGATAACATCGAATACAATGCTAAGCGGCCATCTGTAATTGATTTAACAAAGCGCGTAAGCCAGCGTTGGAAAGGATACGAAAGGAAAATTCAAATAAGGAACGATAAGCTGGTCGCGATGGCGGGCGCCGCACGTGGCCGGGAACCGCGATCGATACTACGCTCAACAACTGTTGCGCCGCTCCTCCGTCTCGTTCTCGCCTATAGCGAGTTACACAACCGAGCGAGACAGAGCGAAGGACTTCGCTACGAGCTCATAGCGCAAAATTTACGTATCACGCCTGCTTTCTCGCGCGTACGCGTTTGTAGGTCGGAGTGAAAGGGAGAGGAGATGCGGCATCGCATGCTCCTAGAACGGCACAAAGGAGATCGGACGATGAATAACAATGCGGAATGCGGGAATTATGTCCTTATCGAGTAAAACCGCGTGCGTAGCTTTAACGTAGAGTCCGTTCGCGTAGTGCGCAGAACTATTACGACTGAATATATAAAGCATTTGCAATAATATATGTATATAAAATGTATTTTAAAACGTTGGAACCAAAGTTAAGCACACAGATTGAAATATTGTAAACATGGAGCTGATAAATCACACAAACTCAATTACTTCAACGTGTGTTAATAAGTCGATGTTATCGAAATATGAGACTGAAATCAGTGACTTGAGATGTTTATTAAACTTCACACTGAGAGTTTCTTATATAATTTTAGTACAACTTCGGCGCCTATGAATAGATTCAGTCCAAATTCATTTGATTCAAATCATTATTCTGTGCCGAAAGTTTCACTACAGAGCTCGTGAGTAGATTGAGCTATAATACTTTTTCGTTTATTCTTACTGTTTCCATGTGATTACGCTAGTACAAAATACGCTATTTATATACTAATAACAATAAAAAAATGTATAATTAATTAAAATGGTGTTATTTATTGAAAATACGATTAGATAAGACTTCAGACGGTTTATACGTTTAGAAAGTTGCTTATTTATATAAATTTAGTTAAATATTATTATCGTAAAAATCTATAAGGTTAATTTTACTCGAAGTGTAACGTGATAGTCATCAAAATTCTCGCTTACGTAAGTCACTTCTGAAGGCAGCTGTTTTACATAAGCAGTCGCGAGCTTTGCCTTCATAACTGAGATAATTTTAAACTTAAGTTGAAACGTAGATACTGGATTGCGGGCTTCAATTACGTATTATATATAAACGACCCCGGCGACAGCCGTGCCGTTACAGTTTTGAAATGAAATTTGTTATGGGCCGGCTTTGAAATAAAAAGTAAACCTTTTTATTTTATGGAAATACAACTAATTTAAACGGATTTTATCGCGGTTATTTATTAATTTTGATCCCGACGTTTCGAAAGCTTTCAGCCTTCGTGATCACAGGGCGGACTGAGGTGTAGGTTGTCCAGAAAAGTTCATGTTACTGTGTCTACCTTCAATTTAATTTTTATTATTCATAGAGTTGCGATCTACGCAGAAAGAGCTCACATTGTCTTGAGGTCTGGCAATTGGTCTTTTGGGCTCCGATTTAATTAAATGTATAATAAAATCCTAGGCTTGTGCTAGCTTCCAACCATCTTCTCTATTGAAATTTGGATGTTTTTCTTAATTTCTATAGCCTCACGAATCATCCTAGGTAGGAATCGGTGTTCTTTGGCAAGGATTTGTGGCTTGACGTTTTTATTTTACGTATTAATATATAAATACGATAATCTACTTTTTTACTTTAATGTTCTTGGAGAAGACCTGATGAAGAGTGAATGAAAGGATCCTGTCTTCTCTCTCCTTCCTGCCTTTGACGCTCAATTACGTCAAATCTACTCAACGCATCTGGATACAACTACAACCATTCGAAGCGGAAACGTTCGTAGATGATTCTAGGGTATTTGGTGTTTAGATTCCATTCTCCTTTTTACATGTTGTATTCTTTTTTACTTTTCATGCCGAACGTATATAAAGATAAAATGGTAAGCAAATACTTTCAAATTATAGACATTTTTACAAATCTTAACAAATATTTATTATGTTAGAGGCAACACCCAACTTGGGTCTTTTATCGCATTCTTATCATAAAAGTAAACAACATAATATTTTTAAATTTTTCAACGAATCGCATTAGAATGGAAAGGATTCCTAAATTTAACATCTCTATAAATATATTATTGTTTCGGTTTTGGAGTGGTTATAAGGTCTTAACCTTTTTTTTTAGAAACGACGTAATAACGCTACGGCGTAGCACTGGTCTCAACTGGCGTAGACAGCGCTACGACGCCGTCTACGACGTAGTAATCTGTTCCACGAGACACTAATAAATTACACTAACGGGCAAGTTTGCCTGTTATCTTATCAATGAAAATCATCGTACAACTACGTATATTATATGACTAACTTTTACCCGTGGCTTTGCTCACGTTAATACTGAATTTGTCAACCACTTCTGGTTGTCGATCCATACAGAAATCATTTTTCGATAAAATGCTATTAAATTATGTATTTCAGGATTGTGCTCAATGTAAATAGATAGTATGAAATTTCGAAAACCCTTTTTTAGATAGTGTCTACTATCTATCAACTGGAGGTAAAATTTTAACTTCGCAAACACGATTTTTCTGTCACCTTTACAATCTCCACCCCTTGTATGTGTAGTTTGGAAAAGAAACGTGCATAGTTTTTTTTTAAAGTTTAATATTTTCTGCTTTATGGCCACCATCTCACCAGATGGTAAGTGACGAAGTGGCCCAAGATGATGGACATGCTAAACCTAGTGGAGGGGCCAGCTCTTAAGCGCATCTACTGGATCACATCTATAGACAGTTGACTGCAGATTTCGGGCATCAGAAAAATCCTCAAGTCCTCAATCCTCAAGAGAAAGCTCAAGTTCACTGGAGGGCTTCGAATACACTTCTATTAACGTGGTGCTGATACACGTTGTTATTAACGCGTTTTGTCGAAGGCTCAAAGGTGCGGTCACTCATTTCAATTTATTACTGCAAGTACGTTGAAGTTACTTCATTTAAATTTCTTTATACCGTCGAGCAACAGTAACACAGCGTGTATTAATGGGCTATAGTTTGCTTTAAGCATAACACAAGAGGTAACTAGATCCAGTTTCATTCCTGTTCTTCTCGATGACGAAGCGCCCTCTTTGGCGTCAATTGATACAGCGTCCTTATCCGGTACCGAATAAGCTATCATCGCTTCAAAGGCTTTGAAACTGTGTCAATAGACTTCTAGAAATAGCATAAAATGAAAAAAAAGATATTAAGTTATAAGACCGAACTCTATCTGAGTAGAAAATATACAGTAAGTTTTCTATAACAGATATAATGCTAGGGTCTAAATGTCACCTTATTTGGCAAAGGTCTCATCCCGGGGGAATGTGCGGATATAATCAGGGCGCCAGTCGACGGGACACTTCAAGCGCTGAGAAATATTCAATGTTGTATAATATATTTTGTGAGTACACGTGGGGGTAATGTGAGGAAATTTGTCCATCGTGCTAACTTGGTTATGATATTTTACTTCGACGTCGATCGATAGAGCTACTTAGCTATACATATAGGAGAACCAAGAAGTCGTTACATTATTTATTTATTTTTATCTATGTTTTATTTTTATAGTTAGTGTGTAGCGTTATGGCCATAATCTCACCTGCTCTTAAGTAACGATACGGCCCAAGTTGGTAGACACGCTAAACCTGTGGATGAACTGGCTATCAAGTGCAGCTGCCGCAACACACTTATTCGTATTTGACAGCAGATTTTCAACTTGAGGGTGGTTGCTAGCCAGGCGAGCTTTTTCAAAAGCTCTACCGCCATGCTATGGTTTCCTCACGATGTTTTCCTTCGCCGAAAGCTCAAGCTCATTATAGGTGATCGAATTCGAACTAACGTCCCTTGACGCCCACTCGACGATTTTTTTTTAAATTGGGAATTAAAATTCAGAATGCTTTATAAAATTAAGTTCCAGATGGACTTTTATGTTTATTTTTAATTCGATAGTTTGATTACTAAAAATAAAACCGGTGTTTCAAATTTTCATAATTTTAAAACCTTACATTATCAAGTTAAAATTCTAGGAGTCGCTGCGAAAACTCTGTCATCTCTATCAATATAAATATAATAAAAATCCAAAGTTTGTTTGTTTGAACGTCCTAATCTCAAAAACAGCCAGTTGGCTTTCAAAAATTATAGTCGTATTCGATAGATTAATAATTGAATAAGGCTTTAGGTTGGTCAACATCACGCTACCACCATTTACTAGGAGCATCTCTGTATTGACAATTGCTTAGAAACGGGAAAAAATTATAAAAAAATTATCAGTAATCAACGCGAACGAAGTCGCAAACACAGCTAGTTATATATAAAATAAAACAGTAAGAGTTGTCTGTTCTTCGAGTATCTTGAAAGCGGTAAACTTTTCTTAGTGTGATAAATTATCTTAGAACGACAGTTCGTGTTTTGGTTGGCTTTGAAGACTGCTGAAACAGGCAGAACGTCTGCCTGGCGAACTAATAATATAATAATTTTAATGAGCTTTCATGAAATACCCTATTTGAAGGCTTTAACGCTATAGCGGATTAACACATTTACCGGTCGTAGGCTATTCAAATTTTGTCGTCACTACCTACCCCTACAAATAGATTCCACAGAGGATTCCGTAAATTATAAAAATATATATATATATGACTTAGATTTTTAGTGATAAAACATCTCATCTAACAACATTTAGGTATATGTTCCCATGGTGGTAGGGCTTTTTCTGATGCCCGCCTGGCTAGCTACCACCCTCAAGTTGAAAATGTGCCGCCAAATACCAATAGGTGTGTCGGCAGTTGCAATTGAGAGCCAGTTCCTCCACAGGTTTAGCGTGTCTACCAACTTGGGCCGTATCGTCACTTCGCTAAACCTTAACTATAAAAAAATATATGAATCATTTTAGTTTCAAAAAATACTACAAATTTGCCGCTACTAAAATAAGCCGCTCCAGGCTACAGCCTACTGGTAAATCCATCACTGCATAAACGGATAACAAACCAGCTTAACGCGCGCATTTCACGCCTCAGATTATCCTGTAACATTTACAGAGACATTTTCATTATTTCCCATAACAAGTTAGTAATTAACCTAGCTTCCCAGGACACGTTCCGACCGGCGCAGTCGAAACATTTAATAAGCAAAAGTTTTTAATGAATATTACAGGGTAGTTCCTTCATGTAACGCAGTGTGTCTGCGGCACTTTTCATTTTAAAGTTATATTACTGCCAGAACAATTTGCAGCTAGGTATGTTTTCAAGTGAAAACTATTAAGCTTAATAAGGTTTAGCTTGTTAACGAATACGCGCTGGATTGTGAATCGTGTCCTCGACACACATCGGTGCAAATATTATATAAGCAGAAAATATGAGGAAAGTGCTTCAACGAATGTTAGTGCATTACGAGTACATCAACGAATTATTAAAAGTACTTCAACGGATGTTTGCGCATTACGTGACGGCAGCGCTCCAATATACTATAAAAAGGTGCTACGTAACGCTGGCTAGGATATAACGTGAAACCCTCGCGAGCGAGACAGATCATTCGGAGTTTGTTATCATTTTACGAATAAAAACATGAGTCAACCGGATGGCTTATTTCCTAAGAGTATCCCCGTTACTCTTACATGCATGTGTGAAGAAACCTTTGATGATACTCTTGTCTACAGCAAATCACTTTAAAAGCGCTCAACATGAACGCAGTTCTTTGTCGAGGTATACATAGTCGAAGCATCATAGTCGGGTCTAGTTAATGTTTAGCCAATACCCTTGTTCAATTAACATGGTATTTAAAATCCTATCCTGTACGGACTTTCTCATCGCAACACAAACGCATTACCCAGGCTCAGAACAGCTGAACCTATATTCTATAAAAAACTATGAGAAACTACTATACACATGTTATATAGGTTCTTTGCCTATCAATACATGACGGGTTGCGCAGAATAATGCATTAACAGAATAGTGAATATACGTTTGTTTAATTTAAATATAGCGTCTGTATTTCCGTAAATATCATTGAAACTTAATTTTCATGTGTATTTTTTTGTACGTATTACGTTTCGCAACCATATCGTTACAGAAAATTTCAGTTTCAATTATAAAGATTTATTACGCTTTTGCCTCAATAGACATATAATATATAACGTCAAGGAGGAAATGTATAAATTGAGTAATAACTAACGGGCAAGAACCCTCAGACCTTTGCCCGTAGATAGTTCTTAATTAGGCACTTCCGAGCCGAGACCCGGCGATGTAGGCACTTAAGCTATAATTAAATCGATTGACGTCAGTTGATGGCATGAATTTACCTTCTCAATATGACATAATCATATAAAGGTCAGCGGTATCATTATAACCTCATTGGGCAGAATATATTATGGCTTAGTTGATAACGTGTACGGATACCGCGTCAATTGATGTCAGTTCGAATCCCTGAAATAAGCTTGAGCTTTAAGGAAAACATCGTGATGAAAATATAGCATGATAGCAGGGTTTCTCTTAATGCCTATCTGGATATCTTCCACCATAAACTTGAGAAAAGCTTGGTGCTTCCACTCGGCTTAGCGTGTCCACCATTTTGGCTACTTCGTTACTTAACATCAATCGATATTATGACCATAACGCTGAACCTATAAACTATTAAAAAATATATATTTTTTTAATGTTTTATATTACTTGAAAGTAATAAAAAGTCGTTCTTACAGCTATTTAAATAGTGTCTAAATTCGATCTCTTTTACCAGTCCAGTTCCATTCACTGCTGGGTATAGGAAGTTCATGCCATTTGTTTTGTTCAAATATTGCGAGATTTAGGATGTAAAAATATACCCTGGTTTTATGGAGCCGTTCCACTTTGGTTACAATTACCCAGTGACGTTGTCCAGCTAAAGAACTTGGTGAAAGATAAGCAACGTGCAAGATAAATACAATCAACTGCTTCGATTGTGCGTTTATTAACGACAAAAAAATTGAATTAATTCAGTTTATAATGAAGTTATTTTACAGTCAACTATTATTGTTTAAGTTTAGCGAATAATGTGAAAGGTTAAAACAGGAGGGCAGAAACACCGCGGCCCAGGCGTGGGCGGCGCGGCCTGGCACCGAGGGCGGGCGGCGGGTGCCCTGAACCTAGTCGTTCATCAAATATTTCATAAAAAAAAAGAGAAAGCACGACAATATTTATCATTTTAAATGCAATATCATGCAGCATGCATCGTGACCGGTTTGTGTTGATAATACATACCATAACCTCGAAACCATATTTTATGGAATGCCAATAATTTCACCATTTGTTCCTAACAATTTTTAAGTAATAACGTCAAGATTGACAACAGAATCTCACAGCACAATATTAATTTGCCGGAAAACTAGTTCAAGGAACATATCAAGCGGATATTGATGTCAAAAGGCTTAAAAGGATTCATGAAAATGTAAACCATAATTATGTATATAATGAATACACCTCTCTGTGCATCCAATAAGAACTATTCTAAAAGCATATTTTATAGTACATAGGTTTTAGCGTTATGGCTACAATAGCACCTGATGTTAAGTGACAATATGGCTCATGATGGTAAACACGCTAAACCTGGGGAGGGATTGGCTGTCAAGTGCAGCTTCCAAAACAAACCTGTATGCATTTGGCGGCAGATTTTCAACTTGAGGGTAGCAGCTAGCCAGACTGACATTAGAAAAAGCCCTATTACCATGCTATGGTTGCATCAGGATGTTTTCCTGCACCGAAAGCTTAAGTTCACTGCAATGTTTCGAACTCACTTCTTTTGACGTGGCGCCTATACACACTACAACTGACTTATGATTGCTTCAAATATGTACTTAAAGCAAGAGATAATTAGATCGAGTTTCTTGCAGGTTCTTCTTGATGAATAACCGAACACTCCGGGCTTAAATTAAAAAAATTCGTTTTATTTTATTTGATTAACACCAAAGAGTTATTTTCGGATAACTATTATGTAAGAAAATTCAGAAGTTTCAGCCACCGTTAGACAAAAAAGCCTCCGACTATAAAAAAAAATCTGATATGCATCCTTCATATGATCGATAAACGTAAAGACGAACAATCAACACTATATTCTTATCACCAGTATATTTTTTGTCATAGATCAGAATAGAGACTGTATTCCACCCGATGGTAAACACAATCCAAAGAAAAATGACGATAACCTCTGAGAAATAAGCGGTTGATCAGAGGTCATTGGCATCATACTGACTTTGATGCCGATTCATAGACGGACTTACGTTGACTGACCCAGAAACATGACAAACTGGACCGACCCAGTCTGGCCCCTTTCGCTCAATACCGTTTTCACACAACAGCTTTCCTATAATTATTTTTTCTCTGATCTCACCTGATCTTAAATGACAATACGGCCCAAGTTGGTAGACACGTTAAATCTGTGGAGGGTCTGGCTCTCAAGTGCAGCTGCCGGAACACACCTATTGGTATTTGGCGGCAGGTTTTCAACTTGAGGGTGGTAGCTAGCCAGGCGGGCATTAGAAAAAGCCCTACCACCGTGCAAACGCATGCATTGCCGGCTCTCACCGGTACCTTACCGGAAGTAATTTTGACGTTCATAAGCGCCTTCTTAGGGCGTAAATTGAATAAAGATTTTTGATTTCATTTGATTTGGTTTCATCGATACTGTTTGTGCTACAATAACCCACTATTGTTATTCAAAATACCACCTTTACTATACAAAATTCGTATTAAATATACAAATCTATGTAACAAACACAATATGATATAGCAGACAAATATTCTGATAAAAACTCTATACAATATACTTAGTCACTGGAAGATGACTGAAGTCACAAAGCAACACTAGTCTATAAACAAGCAGTGAAAGGCAAAGTTCAAACGTCAAGGCCACAAGCTTGTCGCCAGCGCATGATGAAATGTCAACGCCCTAACTAATCTACAAAATATTTTATCTGTTCGAGACAAAATGCACTAGTGTTTGTGCGGTTGTCGAAACTTAGCAATATTCATTATGGAAAATTTGGAGGAAATCCCTTTGAAGGTGTATAAAAACCATTTCCTTTGTTTATAGTAAGAATAACAATTAACCAACATGGGTCCGAACGTGCTGAACTATTTTATTATCGCGTATTTTTGTAAGCTCTTACCATAGAAAGGATAAAACAGAAATAGGAAAGCGATGATAGCTCAGTGGTAGTGTGTAGGAACGCCGCGTGATGGGACGTGAGTTCGAATCCAACCTCCTACAATTAGCTTGAGCTTTCGGTGAAGAAAAATATCATGAGGAAACCATAGCAGTATGGTAGCACTTTTTCTAATGCCTGCCTCGCTAGCTACCACCCTTAAGTTGAAAATCTGCCGTCAAATACTAATAGGTGTGTTCCGGAAGTGACACTTGAGAGCCAGCCCCCCTAATAAATGCCGGCAACCAAATTATGATTCTCCCGAAGTTGTGGGTATCCATGGACGGCGGTGATCACTTACCATCAGCTCGATAGGCCCCTATCCAAAAAAAAAAGATGTCCTAATTTTTGGCGGGATCTTAACCTGTCGTCGTGTTTTGTTTTTTTTTTTATTCAGATATTCTGTTCATGTGCTGTATTTTGTGTAGTATCGGTGACGTATTAAGTGATAAAAAATGGCGGACGGTAGAGAAATATAAATGATTCAGGACAGAACATTTTGGTTGATCAAATTTTCCTTTTATCGTAATTATGAAATAACGTCACACTTGACTGTTGGTCAGAGGCGGTACATTTGCCTTTTTCTTAAAAAAATTAGAATTAAAAAAAAAGTACGGCTGACGGGTTAATTATTAGGTGGTGTGATTCTCATGTACTGAACTAATACATGTACATATCTGACTAAGTATGTTTCCTATATTATAATGAATTAAATCATGTTGTTATTTAAAAATAATCATCTATACAAGTATGTTTAAACTAATTATGGAGAGATCATTTTTAAGAGTCTTAGGTTTCGTTGCCAAGTACTTTTCTAAGGAATCTACTGAATTGGTGTAAAATAATTCTATAATTATTAACCAATGTTACCTGAAACAAAAAAATATCAACGATATATACTTACAACCTAACATATAAACACATAAATATGTATAGAAACATAATCTAACACGCGCTTCAAGCTCTTATCTACTAAATTTATCTCACGTACGAACTCGTAATCATGACCAAAGCCGAGGATAAGGGATTATGTTTGCTCGTACATATGTGTTAACTCCTAATATCTAATTTAACTTCACACATGTGTACCAACATGCTTAACGACTTAGAGCATGCGACGCATTCAAAGGTTAATTACGTTAGAGTGGAACATTATTTTAATTTGAATATACTATGAAATCAGAGAGGCTATATAAAACAAAGTTTTATTCAAAATAGAAAACTACGTATCTCCTCTTTACTTTATTCCATTTTACGACATCAAATAAAGCCTGACAACAACAAAACGGACGGAATAAATCAAGCGACAAAACGGAATGATTAACGAATAAACTGTAAAATGAAAATTTAATAATGTAGACGCCTTTGCGAGTGCCGTTAAGGCTGGAATCGTGTGGTTTGTCGACGGTTGTACGGGGGCGCATGCGCGGCCTACAGCCCGCAGCCTCGGCTAGGCTCGGAGGAAATCGAGGGGTCGGGAAGGAAGGCGATAATAAAATAAGGAGCGACCGGGCTAACCCCCTCCGCCGCCCTCCGCCGACCGACAAGGCATAGTGTGGGAAAAATAACCGTTATTAGGGATGACCGATGTTAAAAGACGTGACATTTAACATCAATACCCTTGCATCAGTGTTTGTAAACATGACAATTATCGACGCTACGCGAGTACTCGGTTGTAATGAGGTAGCGCGCCGCGTTAATTAGCATGAATGTTAAACGTAAAATTAGCTGTTTGTTTCAGTCACATAAATATTGTAAATATATGTAATAGGTTCTTACGTAAACGTAACGTAAACGTATTCTGGAAACTCTAATTGTTAACCAAATGTTTATTAATTTACAGTCGGCTTAGAAACATTATATAAGACATAAGTTGTGGTTTATCGTAGCCACGAATAAAGAGTTACCCGTATAACCCAGAATCAAAGAAAATGAACCATCTCTATACTTTCGGTAAATGTAAAATATTTAAATAAATATAACAATTTATGATAAATAATTAAAACTTTAATTTATAATAATATAAAACAAAAAAGGGTAAATTAACAAAAAAAAGGGTATTGTTAATAAAATAAACATATTTTCTGATTATTTTAGTTACAATATTACAATATTTTAATAAATTACATGTATATATATGTATATATAGACTAGTAAATAGCGGCAGAAGCAACAAAACCACTGGAGTAGAGAGCTGTAATGTGGAGGGGAGATGTCAGCATATAAGTGCGACTTGCCATTTTACGTCACGGCAAGCGGGTCGATTTAACATCTAAGATGTTTTGCATCTAAAATACCCTTACTAATTCTTACCCTTGGCTCAAACGTGTGTGACTTTGTTCATATAAAACGACCCGTTTCGAACCGTAAGATTCATTATTATTGTCTGTCTACCTTCCCAAATGAATATATACACCAAAATCCAAGTTGGTCAGACTTTAGAGCCTCCTATATAATAATTGCCGACGTGCTATACGATCTGACTATAAAACAGTCTCATGAAATCATTTGTAAGCTACAGACGCGAACACGCAGCGCTGCCCCAGTTCTAGAATGTTCGAAGATTTAAATAAACTTTGCAAAGGCGCTCGCCTCAAATTGAATAATATTTTCCCCGAGCAACGCGGACCCTTTAATTTTCCATGTCGGTCTAATAAAGATGTGAACTGATTTTTTAAATTTCTTTACTTATGACAACAGCAAAAAATTTGTACGATAAAAAAAAGTATATCATATTTACCTACCAGTCGGATTTAGTAAGAGAGAAAGATTTATTTCGATTTCATTTATTTCGATGATACACAAATACAATCTTACAAAATATAATATCATTATCATACAACATCGAAATTGACCATACCAATGCTATGGCAAGGTGCTATAGAGCTGTTTTTCAGCTGGACCTGAAGGTAATTAAATACATCACTAGGTACTGGTGGCTTTGAATTATAAGGATCAAATAAGCTAGCGTACTATTGCAAAATTGTCGGAACGAAGTTCCTTATCGCACGTTGTGAAAGGGGGCTAGACGGAAAAAATTCTCACAAAAAGATGTAACGACAGTTTTTGCTATAGTAAGCTATTGTAAGCTGTGCGGCGTGCGCATGTTTCTCTGTCTATCTCTCTCTCTCTTATAGAAAGCAAGCCAGATATTTTCATTTCTATTTCGCATTGAACAGTGTGGTGTCGCGACGTTTATTTTTGTTGAGTGTATACAGGTTTTTTGTACGTAATAAATAATATAAAATAATTATTACAATTCCTTCACTAATCAATCGAAAGGAACTTCGTTCCATCCGGGTGTCCCTTGACACCTCTCAACTTTTTTTTTACAGATAGATTATTTAGTTAATGGTGATAAATAAGTAGGTAATCAGGTAACTAGGAGTTAAGTTTTCCGAATGCACATTACAATATATAGTTTTTTTTTTCTTAAATAGTTAATAAGTTTAACTTTACGGCCACAATATAACCTGATATTGACTGACGATGTGGCACGAGACGGTGGACATGCTAAGCCTGTTGTAGGGACTGGCTTTCATGTGTCACCGACGGAACACCTTCAGGAATCTGCCTGAAGATTTTCAATTTGAGGGTGGTAACTAACTTTACCTTAACCCTGGTCTCTGACAATACAGAAGTAATAGGTGTCGCTGTGCTGCATTTTAATGGATAGTCTCGGGTGTTTATCACCCGAAGAGTCACCACATGACTCTCTCGCCTTGACCTGAGCCCAGGTGTGATGAGGAAACCCGTAAAGAACAGGATTAGAAAAGCCCTACCACCATGATATCGGTTTCATCACGGAGTTTTCCTTTGCAGAAGACTCAGGCTCATTGCACGGATTCCAACTCACGTCCATCGAGGCGGCGTCCGTACGCGTTACCACCAAGCTACCATTGCTTAGTAAGTATATTATAAATATGCTACATTAATCATTATAAATGGGATTTTACAAAAAAGTAATACAAGATTTTTTGTCGTGACAGCATCGTACTTAAAGGGGTTTTTTTATATACTTTAGGTTTAGCGTTATGGCCATAATCTCACCTGATCTTAAGTGACGATACAACCCAAGTTGGAAGTCACACTAAACCTGTGGAGGAACTGGCTCTCAAGTACAGCTGCCGAAACACACCTAGTGGTATTTGGCGGCAGGTTTACAACTTGAAGGTGGTAGCTACGGTTTACGGTTTACACGGTTTCTTCTTACAGTTTTCAGTCACGCCAGCTGGCTGAATTATGCCTTTCCTTTATATTCCCTCACTTCAGGTTGTCGGAAGAACGAAATGTAATAACCAGGAAACGGATCCATAGCTTCAAAATGTACCAAAGTTATGAAATATTAACGTTATTTGTTCGTACTGAGATGGAAGTATTGACCACTGAATAGTGTGCAATTGGTGACGAATAAATTCGAGCAAGAGATATTTTTCTCTACAAACTTCGTCGCCCAATTCAACACCCTCGGGGTCGAGTTCCCTTCCTTAAAGCACAATATAAAATCAGCACCCTTATGTAATGTTACTTTTCTAACCTCATTAGTTTGGGGTGAGCTATATTACCTTATAAAGTTACTAATATTATAAATGTGAATGTAAGTTTGTTTGTTAAGCTTTTACGCGAAAACTACTTAACCGATCATTATGAAACTTTGTACATACATTCTTAGAGGTATTACAAGTAACATAGGATACTTTTATTGAAAAAAAAATTGTTACGAAAGATAAAAAAAAACTTATTTAATGGCTTCAATGCGAGCGAAACCGCGGGTAAAAGCTAGTAAAGTTAAGTTTAATAATTAGTATGTTCATAGGTTACGATGACGCTTAGTTAAGTTGAAAGCCTTCAAAAGTTTCATATACTGTAACAGACTACAACTTTCGATACAAACAGAATTAAAAATACATAAAAACTGTGTTTAAATATTTCCAATATAAATTGAAAGGGAAAGGTGCGCAAGGTACGTTGCGAAGAAAAACGTAACACAGAAGTGTTAACTCTTATATTCATTACACTTATATAATTTCTATCGACGTAAGGTCTACAATGAAAAATCGAAACTAAAAAAAAAAATTGTGTGTGTGGATGTTTGTAATTTTTATCCTTTTTGAATAAATAGAATCATATAGTCGATTCCTAGTTATATTTGGACCCTAAAGTAACTGATTACATCTCTATCTACCCACTATTGGGCGATGAAGCGATGATAAATGAGTGCTGTGTACGACTTCGCGTCAAGGCACGTGATTTCGAATCCATCTACAGTGAGCTTGAGCTTTCGGTGAAGGAAAACGTCGTAAGGAAACCATAGCATGGTGGCAGGGCTTTTTCTAATGCCCGCCTGGATAGCAACCACCCTCAAGTTGAAAAATCTGCCGCCAAACAACAAATAGGTATGTTTCAGCAGTTGCACTTGACTGCCAGTTCCTCCACCGGTTCAGCGTGCCACCGACTTGGGCCGTATCGTCACTAAGATCAGGTGAGATTATAGCCATTACGCTAAACCTTAACTATATAAAAAACTACTATCGAACCTATTTTGTCGTATAACTTCTTAGGCAGAGTAATTCGAGTTGACACGATGAGTTCCGTCATAGAAAACTAAAACTCATTACAGGTGGATTTAAACCGACGACCGTTGACGCGACGTCTGTACACATAACCAACTGACTCACCATCCCTTCATCGCTCAATAATGGGTAGGTAAAAATGTAATCACTTTGAGCAACACTGTCTTATCACTTACTTCAAATATCAGTACTGTAAATTATTTAACTAACAACTCGTAGAATCGGTCAATTAAACTACCCCACGGTAGGTAGGGTAATTCGGGGAAGTCCGACGTAATGATTAAAAATATAGTCAGGTACCTAAGCGTCGCACCCTCGAGCCATTAAACTAATGTTTAGTTTAATTAAGCGCTCTAATAATTAATATTCAAAATGCGACGTTCCTCCCCCACACCCACCACCGCAAACGTGGTGCAATTACATCACGGTATGCAAATGCCACCCTTATGTCTACATAGAATTATATATTGTGAAGTTGTCTTCATAGTTGGATTTTTCTGGTTTCTTGTTAGTGACGGGAAAATAATTATTTTTATATATTTTTTATAATTAAGGTTTAGCGTTATGGCCATAATCTCACCAGATCTTAAGTGACGATTCGGCCCTAGTTGGTAGGCACGCTAAACCTGTGGAGGAACTGGCTCTCAAGTGCAACTGCCGGAACACACCTATTGGTATTTGGCGGCAGGTTTTTAACTTGAGGGTGGTAGCTATGGCGGCGGGCATTGGAAAGAGCCCTACCACCATGCTATGGCTTCCTCACGATGTTTTCCTTCACCGAAAGCTCAAACTCATTGTGGGTGCTTGGATTCGAACTCACGTCCCTGGACGTGAAGTCGCACACACTACCACTGAGCTATCATCGCTTCAATTTAGCTTCGCATTATCATTAGTATCAGTATTATTATTACTAAAATTATTACTAACTATCATTGTAACCTTTATATATAAAATTTCATGTCCCGTTGTTTGTCCGCAATGAAATCCTAGAGTACTGAACCGATTTTAATCAAATTTTGCACACTGCGTGCAGTTTGATCCAACTTGAGAGATAGGATACTTTTTATCTCGATAAGTGATCATAACGCGATAGATGTCGCTGTAGTCGATGTGATTAACTACTCGAAAAGGCAGAACAAAGTCAGCTAGTACTATAATAAAATAAATAAAAAAGGACAATCGGACCTAACTTAAGTAGTCTATATCCATCCACGTAAATCTCCGCTTCGAATGGTCATAGTCTCATCCCGTTGACTTCAGTAGTTTCGACATACTCTAGCGTCAGTGGAATTCTATTTTCCTTATACATATGTAGATAGGTTACAATAAAATATTACTTTGAATTCTATCAAACACACCTTCAGTGTTTCAACAAAATATTTTTCTTATTTTTATATACCAATGTATTTTCTCTAATTGACATACCAACGAAAGCTGCTATTAATAGAATAAACGCCACAGATATTTACTTATAATTCAAACTAATTTCATATCTATGCTTCATAGGTTTAATGTCATATGCAGATGATGGTCGTGGAAGCACTGGCTTTCAAGAGCAACTGCCGGAACACACCTACAGTTATTTGACGACATATTTTCAACGTGAGACTGGTAGTTATTCATTTCCGCCAGCAACTGGAACTGTAAGCGCTGACCCTAATATCTGGCGACACGTTATTTTGAAATGTCACCATGGTGCGTTTTCGTGTGTAGTGTTCACCACATTCTCCTCTCGATTTGGCATAAGTCCGTAAAGAATAGGATTTTGAACACCACGTTAGTAAATAAGGGTGGTAGATAGCCAGCAGGGCTTTAGAAAAAGCCCCACCAGAATAGTATGGTTTCATCGCGATGTGTTTCCCTTCACCACTCATTGCAGGGATTCAAACTCACGTCCGTTGACGCAGCGTCTGTACACACCACCTACTGAGCTATCATCGCTATTTGATACTAATATGTTTAAATTCCTGTACAGACGACGTCACAGGCAGAACATAGTTATGCGCAGGTAACGAGGACACTCAGCAAACACATTAACAATTATGGTAAGTTTATGTGCCCGTTTCATACTAATGTCACTCGTTGAATACGATTTGCGAGAACAAAAAATATTAGTTTAGATTTATTTCCCTAGATATAACACTTAATATATTTTACTTGTACTACTTTAGTTCTATGTCTATAGTATAATTTGAAATAAAAAAAAAATATACTTTTTTTTTTTACTTATTCATAAAGGTATCAACGGCTGCTAATTCTATTTTATATTCATAATTATAAACAATGTAATAAAAATATGTGCAAATATTAATGAATTTCTAATAATTACATTAAGAAGGGTATAGGCTAGTTATAGAAATAGTTTTGCATGGTGGTAGGGCTTTTTCAAATGCTGCCAGGTTAGCTACCACACTTAAGCTGTAAACCTGCCGCCAAATACCAATAGGTGTGTTCCGGCAGCTGCACTTGAGAGCCAGTTCCCCACAGGTTTAGCGTGTCTACCAACTTGAGCCGTATCGTCCCTTAAGATCAGGTGAGATTATGGCCATGACGCTACCTATATATATATATATATATATATATATATATATATATATATATATATATATATATATATATAACCTTACGTATATAAAAAAAGTTATATAACATCTAAGAATAGTCCAAAAATAACAGTGGCTTGGGCACAGATACTATCGATAGTTGTTAATATTTATCTTACTTTGATATTTTCTTTCCAATTTTAAGGATACAAATCATTAGGAAAGAATAAATACCATTACGGGAAGAAATCATTAAATATTCTTACAGTAAAAGCAGTAAGTTACAAGCACCTTTATTCATGTCTTGAACTATTTAAACTTAAAACCGCCTACGTGTAATTCTGACAGCAAATAACTCTCCAATATGTTCAGTTTCCCTTCAATTAAAATTTAGATAATAATTCTTTCTTTTGCACAAGCATGAAACGGAATCGCTGTTAATATATAAGTATTGTGTGTAATATTTCTTTATATATCTCGTGTTATAGGTCAACGCCTGAACACCATCGGGCACCATAATAATAGATTCCCAACCGGTAGAGCTACACGAAAAAAGGGGAAATTAATTCCACAGCGATTTAAGTTTTGCAACTTTCTGACATTTCCAAGGAATGATTTATGACGAAATCAGCATGAAAATCAACCCGCCCGTAATTACATATAATAAATCCTGGCGTATCAGGGTACCGGTAAATGCCGTGCGACGCGAAGCCGCGACGTGCTTGCATGCATGCAGTCGCATGCTAATACACACGCGCCAGTATAATAATTTAGATCAGTTAACATTTACCCATTTTACGTAACTTTTTGTGATCATGACAAACTGGCCACAGCATATTTTCTAGTTAAACCAGCGTCAGTTTTTCACGTGTTACATCAAAGTCCCAAGCCACTTTACCAATTTGACAGACAGTAAGTTGAAGCATCATGTCAAGCGTGTTTTAATGTCAAAAAGCCATTAAAGAGTGGGTAAGTATTTCAATGTTGGTGATGTCTGGAACTGACACCCTCTATGTGTATCGTGATAACAACTTAAAATGGCGGTAGAGCTTTTTCTATTGCACGTCTGGCTAACTATCTACCTCAAGTTGAAGATCTACCGCTAAACACCTATAGGTGCAACCGGCAGTTGCATTTAAAAACCAGTCATTTCACTAGGTGTAGCGTGTCCACCGTTTTGGGCCATCAAGTGAAATTGTGGCTATAATACTAATAGTATATATATATATATTTTTATAGTTAAGGCTTAGAGTTATGGCCGTAATCTCGCCTGATCTTAAATGACGATACGGCCCAAGTTGGTAGACACGCTAAACCTTTGGAGGAAATGCTCTCAAGTGCAACTGCCGGAACACACCTATTGGTATTTGGCGGCAGATTTTCAACTTGAGGGTGGTAGCTAGCCAGGTGGGCATCAGAAAAAGCCCTACCACCGAAAGCAAAATAGGTGGTTGGATTCGAACTCACGTCCCTTGACGCAAAGTCGTCCACACTACCACTGAGCTATCATCGCTTATATAACAATATATAACTGAGCCTTGTTACTGATAGTTTAAATAAAAATAGTTGTTATCCGTTTGATTACTATGACCTTTTATTTTGGTGACTTGGGGAAACAATACATTCACGTATTACATACCGCAATATATCGGGCAGACTATATGATGAATATCTGGGTATCACCTGGTAAAAACCACTAGAAATTAAAACGACCCCACGGTGACCCATTCACTGTTCACCCTTATTACCAGAGATCACTTCCACAATGATTCTAATCTCTAAAGGGACTCTTTTAACATCTATCAATGTTCGAACTTTAAAATGATCTATATTAAAACGTAAACTTATAGTGTCGTAATTAAAAATTACCACTAATATTGTTTAGTTGTCGATAAATATAATGATTTTTGCGACGATGTAAAATGCAAAATGAACAATATTCTTTTAAAAAATGACTTACATGTTTATTTTACCAGTGTTTAACGGAAGCGCGAGGAAATTAAAAATGTCAGTAGGGAAAATATACGTATTGGATGTGCGTGAAAACCACGAGAACTTTTAGTATTGCGCCCCGGGAGTTGAATTACTATATTCGCACTAAAGTCTATCTTTATGCGAGGGTTCATTCAGTCCGTGACAGTTTTATGTGACGCCCTGTCGCAGTGGAAACCCGCACAGAGCTGTATTTACGACACAGTGAAATATTATACTGCGCTGATAAGGGTCCTACGCCATTTATTATATTTACAATTTACATTACTATGGTTTTCGTGTTGGATGTCGCACGTATTCGTGCAACTGCGGAATTCTTAAAACGCGTATCGGAGAATACTCTGTGGCGCTCAACCTTTTGTATATTTCAATAGTGGATTCAGAAATGTAAAGTAACAAAGCTTCTCTTATTATTACAATGACGTGATTTATTTCTGAGTTATATTTCATTATTATGGAGGGCAATAACTACGTTGAAAGGGTTTATTTCTATTTTCGAGAATAATTTTTATATTCTTAAATGTTATGCGTTTGCTTACAGTCTTTACTGATGTTAATACAGAAGAAGATAAGAAGAAGGAAGAAGATGGTGTACACGCTAAGTCAAATGGAGAGACAGGCTCTCAAGTACAACTGTCGGAATACATCTATCGGTATTTAGTCCACCGTCTGAGGATACACTGTCACTTAACATCAGGTATGGTTGTAGCCAAAACAATAGACTTAAAAAGTATAAAAAAAACCTTAAGACACATTTTAAATTTAAATAAGTGTTAGAAAATAATTGTTGCTCGATGAAAATTTACGAAAATAAAAAAGATATGAAATATATTTTTAAAAATATCCTTGAATGGCGATTATCGACGTGATGCAAATCGTTGTTCCGATATTTAGATGAAGTGAATACTAATTCAACGTCAAAAGCTATTGACAGCCCTCATTCCGGTATCAATTTCATTGAGATTTACTCTATTGTCATCATAAATAGAAAACGTTTGGCAGCAACTTAATTTATTGTGTAGGAGTATTTATTTTAACTAGTGGTCGCCCAGTGGTCGAAATTCGACCATAATTAATCTAAATTATCAGTTTGACCATTATTATAGTTCTGTTGTCAAAGACTATATACTTCTATAATTACAGATTATATTGTAATACATTAATTTAGTATGGTTATGTTTGACATTCACTGAAGACAAACAATATTAATCTATAATCTATTCTCAATTTAACCATAGACTTTAACAATAAACAAAAGAGTATATATGCGTGTGTGTGTCAAATACATCGTACTGTGTGTAATTTTTATATTATTAATTTAATAGATTTATTATGCATAATATTAAATAATATATTAGGATTCTGCACTCCCCCTCTATATAATCTATAACTGTACGAAATTTCATACGCCTCGGTGCGCGCAATTTTCGTAAAAAGGGTTACAAAGTTTTTGCTTCGCGTATTAAAATATAGATAACCTATATTTTATAGCTTTTATATTACTTATAAAATTTTGACATCATGCCGCGTAATATAATTTGGTTACTGTACATAAGTAATTTCAAAATAAATACTAGAATAATTCCTTTTAAAATTGCCACATAAACACCCTTGACATTTTAAACAAAGAAGCCGCCATTTTATCAGCAATATCCTTCGTCATTACATTTCAAATATGACACTGGCAAAATTATCTACGTACCTCGAAGTCATTAATAAAAAAAACATACAATTTGACGATGGCTGCTGTCATCTATGATGTGAAAATTAAAGCTTAGAGATTAGAGTATTTTTTTTAGTATTATTAAAACAAAAGATTAATTATTTTTAAATTGTGTTTTTTTTAATTAACTTTAGTGTCGTTGTATCCAGCACTCCGAATAACAATTATGTACATTTTTATATAGTTTATTTATTGATAAAAACACAGAATAGTCTACGTGAACATAGTACAAAACATTAAATAATACTTAATTGGCATAATAATATTATTAAACATTTATATAATTTGTTAATAGAATTTTTATTTATATGAATTTTATGGAACTTAACATTGAATATTATTTTCTTTGTATCGACTCAAATATATTAGTAACGCCATTTTAAAGTTATTACCAATAAAAAATCTACCAACATGCATTATTTCATTACAAAAATGTAATAAAAGGACTTTGTTGTGGTATCCAGTAAAAGATCCAAATGAATTGGTGTAAAGACATTGAAATAAATAAAATTAAAGATGTATAAACTTTTTTATTAATAACTACTTTTTTAATTTAAATTAATAGAAACATAAAATGACTCCCATACGTCTACAGCAAAATTATTTGATCATTGACGTCTCAATATTACAGACAAGACTGCAAAAAAATATTAATATGTAAACAAGCCAAGACTACTTACTAAAAATCTTGTATTTGTATTAACACCTACAACCCTTATTTTACTTTTATCTGGGTTCCGATTACGACACCTCGAGTAAGAGTTAGCCACCCCTTTTTATAACGTGGGTAAAGTACATTAACTCGGATACCTAACACGTTTATCGGGCAGCCTAGGAAGGGAACGTGGGACTCATTTGATAGGCGAATAACTACAACGACTTACCTACTAAAACTCTCCGCGTCGACGCTGAATATCCCACGTTTTTTACGAAAGTCCGTTTTGTATTACTTCCAAACGTTAGAAGATCTAGATACCACACCTTCTCTTCCTTATCTATAGGTTAAAAGCATTGCACATGATTGAAAGCTCTCATACTCTACTTCCCAACCTTGACAAAAATGAATTTTAACAGGGAAATAATCTAACGCACTCCTCACAAATTGATTGGCTGGTAGTCCACACCACACATATAAGGTCTTCTAACCTTGTTCATTATTTCTCAAGCGTTGTCTGTTTTGATGACATGCCCACTTTTATCACATATGACTTTTTTAAATATGTCACTGTAATAAAAAAGCATAATAATTAACAAAACTAATTGAGATATTTTATATTCTTTAACATTGTCAGGTTCATTAATATACTTTACTTCGATAATTAGGTAAATCAACAGAACTCGTCACTTAACCTACATAAATGAAATGTGATTCTTTAAAGCAAGAAGCACTTGGAGTGCATATTGCAGTCTTAGTTCTAATTCAGTGCATTACATGAGTCGCCAAGCGGCTTGGCTGCCATCCGAATGTAGCTTGGCACCGACGTGACGCGCTGACATTGATGTATTTAACCCTATTCGAATACTTTGTAAGATATTTAATTTTTTTGTCATACAATCGCTTGTTTAATGTCGCCAAAAAAGTTAAGTGACTCCGTTAAAATTCACCTTTCTGAAGACTGGTAGTAAGTTCCACTGTTTGGCGTCGATCGTCGTTAGTTTAGAATGTATACCGTGATACCATTTGAACCATTACAATGAAGATTCAAATGTATCTCCATATACTTTAACGGATGCCTTTGAGTATTCACTTATATCTAAATGATAATATCTCTGGCCACGTTATAACATGAGTTATGATTGCGGTCAGGCAGTAACCGATAAAAACAATACCGCATTGATATAAGTGATATGGAAGATATATTTGCGCCGCGAGCGACCACATTTATAACGGAGAGATCATTACAAAGCCTCGTAAATATCGTAAAACGGGGTTCAGGGTCGAGGTCGCGGTCTGGAGCGGATGTGACGCAGCTCTGTAGCAGCCATTCGCTTATATTCGACACTCGGCTAGTACGAATTACAGCGAAACTTAATCAATACCTACACACAAGGTTTCTAAATATTTGAAGTGAAAAGTACAGAGAGCGCTTTGAAACTATATATATATAATCTGTACCAGAAAACTGAAAAATGTTTTTTTTATAGTTAAGGTTTAGCGTAATGGCCAGTACCACACCTTAGGGGATGATATGGTCTAAGTTGATAGACACGATAAACCTGTGAAGGACCTGTGAAGAAACCTATCCTCTAGTGTAGCTGCCGGAACACACCTATTGGTATTTGGTGACAGATTTTCAATTGAGGGTGGTTACTAGCCAGGTGGGTATTAAAAAAGCACTACCACCATGATATGGTTTCCTCACGATGTTGCCCTTCACCGAAAGCTCAAGCACATTGTTAGGTGGTTTGATTGAAACTCACGTCCTTTGACGCGAATTCGTAACCACTACCACTGAGCTATCATACTACTATTATATAGTAAAGAAATAACGTGTCCAGTGATCTGCTTCTTAATAACAGCATGTTATATATCTCTTCTTGTATCATACTAGAGAAAATAAAGATCTTTTCTGGTTGTATGCTTGTAACTCTTTCTAACAAAGTAAACATCCTTGCGTTTAAATTAATAGAAGAGCTATTCTAAACAAGAACGTTCCGCATACTAATATTATAAATGCGAAAGTAAGTTTGTATGTTTGTTACACTTTCACGACTAAACCGTTGAATTGATTGTGATGAATTTGGTACAGATAGATGGGACCAAGGAGTCGGAGATAGGCTACTTTTTCTCGCGAAAACCTTACTGGAAATGAAGTAGAGAAAGGGATAAACTTTTATGAAACATTGTATTGCGTCATTCGAATTGTTTGACAAAATCAATTTTAACGCGAGCGAAACCGCGCGTAAAATATAGTAATTAGTAATAACAGAACTAATAAAAATATCAACGGTACAGCTTAAATATTATTTTTTTCTAAAAAGCTTAACGAATGGTCATGCGTGCACTATTGGTTTTTCCAAAAATATTTAAAAGTATAATTGAAGTGTACCTTGTTATAGGCGACAACAAACATTTTTATTTAGCATAGCTATGCTCGCGACTTCGTTCGTGTGGATAAAAAAATATTTCGTTTTTTTCCTGTTTTTATAACTATATTTCCATACAGCTATACTTCTTTCATTAGTAGTGTAAGGTTATATAAACCTAGAGCCTTCTTCAATGTAAACTCTATGAGATAAATTGTTGAAATCCGACACGTAGTTCCAGAGATCAGCGCGTTCAAACATACAAACCAACTTATTCGATTTATAACCTTATAAACTAACCTCTTACCCGCGGCTTCGTTCGCGTTAATATTGATTTTGTCAATTTTGATGACGCAATAAACACTTATATACAAAGTTTATTCCTCTCTTTCCACTCTGTACCCCACTTTCGATAAGTTTTTCGCGAGAAAAAGTAGCCGAACAGCGTCTCTACGGTTCTATCTATGTCCATACGAAAATTTATCTAAATCGATTCAACGGTTTAGGCGTGGAAGCATAACAAAAAAAAATAAACTCACTATCGTATTTATAACATTAGTAAGGATGTCAATTTATAAGGTACTTTCATCTGATAAAACAAAAGGGTTCCTCCAAGATAACAAAAGCTTCATACATTTATTGACTAATTTTGACGCAATTTTCTTTTTTCAGCGGCTGACAAAATTACTAAATATATAAACTGGTTTCAAACTATTGTTGAACGCGATAGATGACGCTATAGTTGCATTAATTAATTGACAGCAAAGGGCGGTGCAGCATCTATCGGGGAAGGTAGCATGTAAATAAGTTTCAAGCACACATTCGTAAGTTAGCGGCCGAACTTTATGATGTTGACATTGTTAACGAAGTCACGAGTCATAAAAATATAGGTGATTGTAAAAAAGGGTCACCTAATACACACGCCGTGTGTAGTTGTTCGGTTAAATTAATCGGTATAACATTGTTAGTGAAACCCATGAACTTGAGATTCGAAGCAATCAATGTTTTAATTAATCTCATTAGTTTTCCAACCTAGTTTTTTACGTTGATTCAAATATTTTAAGTTTTACTAACATATTCATTTTATTTTATGTATGAGCGGGGAAACGAGTAAGTGTGTCACCTGAAGGCCTATATTTTGGAGGGACTGGATCGCAAGTGCAACTGCCGGAATACACGTATAGATATTTGGCGGCAGATTTTCAACTTGAGGGTGGTAGCTAGCCAGGTAGTCACCAGAAAAAGTCCTAACACCATGCCATGGTTTCTTCGCGATGTTTTGCTTCACCAAAAGCTCAAGCGCATTTTTGGTGGTTGAATTCGAACTCACGTTCCATCACGCGGCGTTCCTACATACTTCCACTGAGCTTCAAATTTTTATTTCAATCATGATTTTCAAATTTTCAACATATCGCCAGTGGCATAACTATAGGGTGGCAGAGCTTGAAAAATGCCACGGGGCCCCGGGCCCTAGAGGCCTGAGTTCAGAGGTAACCTAATTATTAACATAATACAGAAAAAACTCTATAGAAAAAAATGTTTTGTAAGTGCTTAAAATCAATTAAAGTTAAACACATAAATAATATGCTATTGTATTGGTTAGCGGGCTTTGCCTAATAAATACCAAGGAAGGGAAGGTTGTAAGTATATTATAGTTACTTGTACATACAAATCGTTTCCGCCTACATTTTGTTGTAAGTTAAAAGTATGACCGGGCAATTTAAATACACCGAGTCCCGTTTTGTATTTTTAGTAAGGATCGGCATGCCTTAGTTTATTAAAACAATATTTCTGCAAAGAGTTTTAATAAAAAGATCAATAAAGGAAAAAGACACTGTTTTTTTTTGTTATAATTGGCAAACATTAGTGGTTAGCGTTATATATGAAAAAAAAAAACGATTGCTGTTTCCCACCTTCATTTTTATTTTTTTATTAAAACCCCAAAAAGGTTTACATTATGATATACTAAAGCAATAAAAATACATATAAAATATTGGTTCAGCCATAAATATAACCTTAATTATAGGTAACTTTGAGACATTTTATTTAGCAAGCAACACTAAATATTAATATTAAAATAAACTAAATAAGAGAGCAAAAAGAGATATATCAAATAAATTACAATAAAGTATGAGAAATTTTAATTATCGTAGCCAAAAAGAAATGTAATAAGATTATAAAAAGAGTGGTGTCGTGGGACGCCAGATAGGAACGAAGTTCCTTATTATAAAAATATTAATTTTAAGGTTTATTCAAGGTATAAAAAAAATAATTTTTCGGTTATATATTTTTAATTATTATGATTTATAAAAAAAAACACTATACAAAATTATCTCAACACCTTTATTTTGTTTACGATGATTTATAAAAATATATATTTATAATAACAGTGATCACGTAGACTATACATAAGACACTGTATAGCCATCATACATAGACTGTACATAAAAATCTTACGCTAACGTTACGGACGTTTTTTGCCGGCTACAGTACCCCTCCGCGACGCCCCATAAAGAACTTCGTTCCAATAAATAATGATTACATTCATTCATTTAAGTAACCATTTCAAACATCGGTGTTAAGGCTGTTACCAAATAAATTCAGATAGAAAGAAAGTACATTTATTTCGATAATGATGAATACACAATGTAAATTACAAAACACAAATGCATATTGTACAAAATCTTTCTTATAAACTAAAGCCTCACACAACGTCCAAAAGGGCTATAGCGCTGGATTTCAACTGTATACAAATTCGTTTGGTTACATCACAACTGATAACCTTGGATCAAAAGAAGTGGATAAGCCAGCGTACTAATGCGTTGTTTTAAAAGTATAGACTTTAGTTAGTGTGAGTAGTGAAAATCTGTTTTTTTTTTTATTATATATAGTGAAGGTTTTTAGCGTTATAGCCACAATCTCACCTGGTCTTAAGTGACGATACGGACCAAGTTGGTAGACACGCTAAGCCTGTGCAGGATCTGGCCTCAAGTGCAACTGCCGGAACACACCTATTGGTATTTGGCGGCAGGTTTACAACTTAAGGGTGGCAGCTAGCCAGGCGGGTATTAGAAAAAGCCTACCACCATATATTTTTACATATATAGATTAGATTTTATTAAAATTACTAGGTTTTATGTGCGGCTTCGCGCGCGTTATTATCAATTTTGTTAAAGAAATCCAATGACGCAATGAAAAGTTTCATACAAAATTTATCCCTTTCTTTACCTTACTTCCAATAAGGTTTTACCAAAAAAATTAGTGATTATAAAAAATACTAATAAAATATTAACAAGGATATACAATATTTAAAAGAACATTCTTAAATTTTCAATAATTATTGTAATCTAATTTCAACACATAGACGATAAATATTTAGTATCAGCCCTGCAATTAAAAAATATAATTAATGTTTATTGTATACTAACTCTTACCTGTGACTTCTGACGCAATGACATTAGAATTACGTCTAAATAACAATAAAACTGAAACATCTCAAAGTTAATAAACAATATGTGTGTTGAATTTAATCTTAATTCGTTCATCCCTATTTTTACGTGATTCAGTAATTAACGTACACATTTTCACTTTCATAATATTAGTTACTTGACACAAGTAACTGTTAATTCCGCGGGGTTTTTAATGGTTTTTAATTTAATGCCGGGTTGATGTTGGTAGCTAGTTATTAAGAGGTAAATTCTCGTGAGTCCGACCCCTGGCAGTTGCCTAATATGCGTTTTAGTTAGCCCGCCCTTGGGAACGTTGTACTCACGCCAATACCGTGCCTCCCTAGACCTCGATGCTATACGTTTAATAACCACCGGGCTCTATAAACGACGTATCGCAATTTTTAGGCAATTTGCTAAATGTCTTCTTCGTTTATATTATTACTCCGGAGTTCGACCGATAGCAATCACACGCAAAGGTCACGGGGCCACGTCAAAAGGAAATGTTTGCATGTTTCTCTATTGTGTTTGTTGAATTATTTTTTATGCGCTTGGATTTATCTATTTATCTACTTAGTTGAAACAGTCTCTGTGACCGAAAACGGTCAGGAATTTATCACCGTCTATATAAATTTGTCATTTTATCATGTTTTAAGCGAACCCCAAAAAACGAAGCTCAAAAAAAAAAAAGGAATTAAGAGGTCATTCAATTTTTTTTTTAATGTCCATAATCATTGAATATCAGTATTTTTTTTTCATGTTATTTCACTATTATCTACTAATAAAATAATTAGGATTCTGATATTTTCAAGTCGATATTTTAATATTCAAAGGTCGCTGAAGATTTTTTTAAGTTTCCAAGTAGACTACCTTGAACTTTTTCGAGCGACTACTGAACATGAATATTCAAGACATTAATCTAAATTTGTTTTTTTTTTTAAGTTAACATTATAAATTCTTATCTACCCTTATTTATATTCTTTAGTTTAGCAGTGATGCGTGTACAAACAGATAGACATTTCTAAAAATGATTAAAACGTATTTTATTACATATATATTCTTAGTTACTTGCGATATTATTTTCACATAAATCTAAAAAGTACGTTAAATTTACATTTTTATTATATGTATAGATGGTTTCAATTAATATAATTATCTAGCAGTTTTGAAAACAGGGCCAGATAACATTATCAGAATTATATAAATCAACGTGAAACGAACCAGAAGCATTGATCCCATATCGTATACGTTCCCTTCGAATACATTCTGCCAAGATGTGGTGAACATTGTCAATCAGTTCGCAACTCTGGCAAAGTGTACATGGCACTTTACGCATTATAAAATGCAACTATTTATTTTAATTAAGGTTAAACGTTATGTCCACAATCTCACCTGATGATAAGTGATGACGTGGCCCATGATGGAGCACACGCTAAGCTTGGTAGGACTGGCTCTAAAGTGCAACTGCCGAAACACACGTTTTGGTATTTGGCAGCAGAATTGCTACTTGACGGTGGTAGCTAGCCAGGCGGGCATTAGAAGAAGCCCTACCACCATACTATGGTATTTCATCACGATGTTTTCCTTCATCTAAATATCAAGCTCATTGTAGGTGGATTCGAACTCACGCCCCTTGACGCGGCGTCCGTGCACAGTATAACCTAATCGGAGTTGAACGGTTTTTTATGGTGTAATTGTAAAAATATCTTATATGTGTATGTTTACGTAAGCGAAGAGAGAGAGGCGAAGTTAAAAGCTTTGTTAACCCTGATATATACAAAATAATACTTTTATCACTAATGTGTTACTGTGTCATAAGTTACATTTATTGCAACTTCTTATCTCCAACGCTGATTATACTTACTTAGATATAACATTGAGTTGACTCTTTCAAATAAAAGTGAGATAACAAGGGTACAACTTCAACTTTGTGTTGTTACACAAAACGTGATAAAGGACTTCACTGTCTTATTTTAACTAAAATGTTTATATGTATCAGTATAATCACACACAAAAACCTTTTAATTTAATTAATATATTGTTATCTATCAAATTATAATATCATCGTCACAGTGTTTTAACAAATTTTTTTTTATGCGACCCAATATAAGATGGAAATACGGTAAATCTACAAATTATATGAGACATCAAAAACATGAAACCATTTCTGATATATTTTACAATTTATATGTATACTGATATTGTAAATCGGAAAAGTTTGCTTGTTTCAATGCTCTTATCTTGGGTATTCCCAGTTGGATTTGAAAAGTTATATCTTTATTTGGTAGAACATACACTGAGAGAGGCGTTAGGCTATCTAACGTCACGTTACCACCAATAGACCCAAAGCTGTGTTAAAAAAAGATACAAAAACGGGCAACAATCGTTAAATATATATTTTTTTTAGTTTCGTGCTAACGAACCAGCTATGGAACAGCTAGTACCATTATATGCGAAACAGTAAAATTCGACAGACCATAGCTTGGTTCGGAGAAATTAAAAATTAAAACACTGTATTTTAACGACATCTAGGTATACCTTCCACAACATAAGACTAACGTATCGATATAATAATTAGTGTTTTCTTTGCATCAACAGATGGCGGTGATATGTTTACAATATTTATCGTACAATTTAAGTCATACATAAATCGATTTCTCATTAATCGATTATAATAAATGATTGTATAATAAATTATATATCAATCGATTGTAATAAAAAAAAGTGAATTAGTAATAATTGGAATATCAAGCCCACAAAGATTGTAAAAGACTGCACCGTTTGCTTAACGGTTAAGTCAGTTGCCTCGCTGCAATCACTATGTCGAAGTACTAGGAGTTCGAGTCTCGCAAAAGATAGTTTTGAAACAATCGTTTATAAACAATGATTTGGGAGATCTACAAATAATTGTTTTAACTTTAACTGCTGATTTGAGCCTGTTAAATGTATTTTCTTCCCGCTTGACATTGGTGAAATTATTTACTTTGTTAGATGTTTTTATATAAATTGAAAAAAAACTGTATTAAAATATTATACCAAATTTATCTACTGCAACAATATATTTATAACGTATATAATTCCCTATTGTATCAGAGGCTATGACTGCTGTGTAATTGATAATATTTGTTTATGCCTACGCCAGCGTCAGTAGCTGCAGCCAATAATATTATAGTTTTGATCGACGGATCGTGGTCATCACATTTAAATAGAAGCAGAGTATATAAACTAACTAAATAATAACCGAATGTAATGAGCAGTAATAAAATAGTTTTCTAACGTTTTAATAAAAGATCCCTTGTTATTGGTCAATAATTCCATATAATTATGGTTCAGAGGCATATCATCATTAATAGGAGAAGAATGCGTGAGGAGATTTACTTTCGTTTGGAATGCGTCTCGCGGGTCGCAAAGGCCGTGCCAACCCCGCGTTATCTCGTTAGCGCGGGCTCGCGTTGCGTCGCGTCGCCTGCGGGCGGCACTGCGGCGCGCCCTAGCCGGCGACCGCGAACTAGGGCAGCGGGCGCCGCCGGTGCCGGCGCGGAGGTCCGGTTGCAGCGCACCGCCCGCCGCCCGCCGCCCGCTGCCCGCCGCCCGCCACCCGCCGCCGCCTGCCGCCGCCCGCCGCCGGCGACGCTCCCCGCAGTGACGCATTGCAGGTGCGCGACGGCCAATCGGCGCGCGCCGAACGCCGGTTCACGCCGCCGCACCCGCCCGATATAAAACCGACTATCCTTTGCGGAACAAATTTAATGCTGTGTTGTGCGTCCCGAGACATGGACTTGGACGGTCGAGAAAAGCACATTTGAAAATTTCCCGCTATTCGGTTCAGTGATACAATCCACCCGAAAATCGAAATATAGTTATGAAAGTGCGACGAATCGAGTAGTCGATTTGGAACAATCGAGGTCGAACTCGAGCTCGGAGCGGTTCGCGGTGCCACTGTCGCCAGTTTACTGACGTGACCGCTCGCGCTAGCGAGGGCGGCAGTTTCGTTTCAACCGTCGGTTCGTGCGGTCGCTCTTGCGGCGTACTCTGTGATTTTAGTGTAGCAGATAATCCAAGTTAATCTACAATGGTGAGTGTTATTTTTGCTGAAACGTATCGTGAGTGCATTCAGAGGATCGCCAGCTTTCGTTTATTGGGAATATTTTCGGGATTCGGTGCATCGATGTTTATAGTGATGACGGCCTCCATTATATTATTGTGAGGGCCACTATTTGCCGCAATGCGGATCGGCGACGTCTTGTTGTCGGAACAGGGATTAGGTATTCGTGATGACAAACTGCCAGGGCGTTTAGCAGTGCAATCAAATACTAATTATTTTAATAAATGTTAGTTACAAGTTATCGAGAAACATCGGTCGCCATAGTATCGTAGGTGGTGCCGGTATTATGACGTTGGTTTGTTCGAAGCCGGTCTGTCGATGACGCTTAAAAATGGCGCACGGTTGCTTTTAAAAGGAAAACAAGTGGTTTTATTTTATTTAAATGCGAAGGATAGACGGCGTCGCGCCCTGTTGTTGGCGAATCGATCGACCGGTTGCGAGGCACAACTGTCAAACGCCCGTTGACTCATCACGCTTTGATATTTTTCATACGCAATTTGTTGTCTTTTGTCTTTTTGCATTCATTTAGCGAATAGTTTGAAATGGTAGTGCATGCCGTTACCTTCAAACGAAATCCCGCTATATAATATAGCTAATTTGCTGAACCGCAGCTGACTGTAATTATTTCTTAATAATAATTCAGTAGACATTTACTACCGGTTGCCCGTCAAAAACATTCAAGGCAACCAGCCGTTACGACTGGGGTCCCTATTCTCATTATATTGTTTGAGTTGATAAGCGATATATATCGGCGTGTAATGTCGTGTATACATACGAAACGAGTTGAAATGATGTTAATGAGTAGGTGGAAGCATTAATTACAAACATCACATGACTAAATAGATTGATTATTGCCAGGAAACTGGCGTGTAGAATTACTATATACAGATGTGATATGGAAATAGCTATATTTAAATTTTTTTCTATTCTCACCACATAATACTCTAAATAAAAATTAACATAACAGTTTTGTAGAACTATGAAATGTTTTATAGAATTATCACTTTTATTTACATGTTCTATAGTATAAAGTGAGTAAATTACTCTAAAATGTTGTCTTTATATTTATTGATGTAAGAATAAGTATTTATTCCATTACATCAACATTACTTAGTGATAATAATCAAACATTGTGTTACTGTTAATCTCTTTCTGTGACCCTGACCATATTGAACACCAATACATATTAAAAAATCTATATTCTCACTCTTGGAATCCATTAAACTTAAACAAATTATATTTATATAGAGGAAAAGTTGATTAGTTTGAACTTATTAATCTTGAAACAACCAGTTTTATTTAAAAAATGTTTTTTGGATTTGCTAGAGCAATTATTCATGATCACTTAAGGGTATTTAACATTCGACTACTATGAAAAGGAGGAAAGCTTTATTACATTACAAAAACGAGTAAAAAAGTAAAACAAGACTTGAGTTCTATGGAAATGAAGTTATGGACATCTCCAGTAATTTATAAGAGTGTATCTTTAATTATAACATAGAAATTGAATATGGGTCTAAGACGTGAGTTACTTTTTAATAATTTTTCACATTTATTAAAATGTAAGTCAGGCTTTAAACCTATATTTATTATAATACATAAAATATGTGAAAGTTTAAAAAATGTATCTTTAATTTACATAAAATTGTTACCAACGAATTTCACTACTCTTTAATATTAATTAAATAACTATTTGTTTTCTTAGTTAAAACAAACATCAGCTATGGAAAATTTCAGAAAATTATATTGATTTATCCTCAATACAACAGGAAAAATCATGTTGTAAAAGGAAAATAACTAGTTTATGTTACAACTGTTAAAGCTGGTGTTATTTATAATCTTAATATAAATGTATATATAAGTATTATAAAGGCAAATCTGATTCAGTTCATAATTTTAGCATGCACTATAATTTGGTGTACTTAATGAATAAGTATTGTTGACTGAATTGCTTTGACACCCCTCATATCATTATAAATATAAAGAAGGGTGATTTTCATTAGATAAACGACTTAATAGAAAATAAAGTAAATTATGTAGCTTATGTTTTTGTAATTTAACTTTTGTCAAAAAGTTTGTTAAAGTTATTTAAATGTTTCCATTATATAAATAATTTTACTGTAACTTGTAGTAGTTTTTGCTGACCTTCCAATTGAATGATACAAAATAAATAACATTGCATACTTATGTATACAGAAAGATCTTTGCAAACTAATATATAAAGAATAGAACTAGGTTGAAGACACTCCACGGAGGCGGTGATAGCTCAGTTGGTAGTGTGTATTTGAGTTCACTTGAGCTTTCGGTGAAGGACAATATTAAAATAAAACTATAACTGGTGGTAAAGTTTTTTCTAATGCCTACCTGGCCTGGTGTGTTCCGGCATTTGCACTTGAAAGTTGATCCCTCCACTAGGCATAATATGTCCACCAGCTTAGGCCACATTTTCACTTAACAGGTGCATTTATTGGTATCTTAAACCTCAACTATAATAAAATACTATTGCACTAATAAACTAAGGTTTACTTGTGACATTGTTCATGGGCCACTAAAACATATTTTTCTATCAATAACAAACATTTTTTTCTAGATAAAAAGTACTCTATGTTCTTTCCTATATCACTGACAGTGTGTATGTAAACTTTCATGATCTGTTGAGTATTTAAAGTGATACAGAGTATTAAACTAATCTCACAGTCAGGGTAGAGGTTTAAGCAGTTGCCTTTAAGAACTCGCTGCTCTACTGAGTTTGGTTGTCCCTATGCCAATTAATTGTGGGGATAAAATTCTATGGTTAATGGTACTGAATACCTCTTTTATTACCCTAAATTTTATTTATATGGAGTTTGAGGCATTGTAGGGTCTTTGGTAACATACTACGCAGATGCTAGTGCTTAAGGTAACTTATTATTGGCACCAAGGAAATTATAAAGCGTATCCTCGTGTAATATTTAGTTTATATTACATTAAAATCGATTTATTCTATCAAAACTTATGTTTAAGTAATTTTAAGTATAGTAGAGCTATAACTTTAGTTATACTAGTAAACCTATTGGTAGGCACAACGTCGCACTGATGTTAATTCCACATTACTGATGAGAGTAAACTATTTAGGTTCTTAGTTCATTTTAAACAAAGACTTATTCATACACACCCACTCGATGTAAACGCACGGTAATAGAAACGGAATACATTTTTTTTTTTTATTTCAATCTGTTTTACTTTGGCCGATCCATTACAGCCGTATATAAACATTCCGTTTTGCAGTTATATGTATATATAATCGAATGAATGAAACTGCAAAGTGTACGTATATTGGTTTCAAAAACATAAACATTTGTTCCAATGTCCGTTTCATCAAAGTCGTTTGCAATCTGGAGTTTTGCTTGAACTCGCTGTTGAATATTCCATGGGGGCTTTATGATGCCCTTTGAGATTTATTTCCTAACGACTTTAACGTGGGGTGTTGCGGCAGCTGTACTGGAGGAAACCCTTGGTAAAACGTGAGGGGACGTTTTTGTGTATAAGTAACTGCCTAGACAGATTTCTACCTATTTTAGTAGTTAATAATAATAGGGTGAATTATCCTATTTAAAAATTGCGTTAAAATCTCTAGTAACAAAATACAAATAAACAAATGTACTTTTTATTTCCCGTCTTCGTAGAAGACTTCGTTTAAGAGACGTAAATCATTCTACATATTGTTCTGTTATAAACGTGTCGAATTCTATAAAATGTACACGGTAGTTTGAGAGAGATTTACGTACAGACAGGACAGATATGCCGGATATAAATTCTTAAGATTTTTGTGTCTGTCTATCCATAATAAAATACATTTAGTGTAAAGACTTCAGTTTCATTATATGTATAAAACATGTCCTTCAACCATTAGTATAATTTTCCATATCGCAACGGCTAAATTTAGCTGTTTTTTAATTACCAATAATCATTACGAAATAAGACACGGCGACGGGTGAAAAAAAAACGAATTCGTGCGTTAGTCAAAACATTTATTACGACACGTAGGCAAAGCCGTTTCACTGTGTGTTATCGCGCAATAAAATTATTATCATAATTTACATTGATATGATAACGGGGTCCGACCACTGCAGTATTTCGTCGAGTAACCGCAGCGTGATGTGTCAGAAGGCGGCCGGGGCTCAGTAATTACATATAATCTCTGCGTTGTTATTTATCTTATCATACGTTATCGCTGGTTCGACGCCGCGCACCGGTCTGCAGGTCTTCTATACCCAATACTCTTCAACGATGGTCGTAATGGCTGTACGTTAATTATTATTATTTATTTTTTTTTGTAATATTCTCGCGTTCTTTATTTTCTGCCAGTTTTATTCTATTAAACGCAATTTGATTCCAAATAAGTCTATGCTAGATGAAGAACCAATGTTTATTTTGCATTGTGTATTAAATTTATTACACCATTTCATAGATTTGAAGTTATCTGTACTTCAAGTCATGGTACCTTTTAAGACTCTAGACCTGACGTTAATTGTAACGATAAGTTTTATTTCCATTGTTTCAACTATAGGTTTCGTGCGTCTGGAGTTGGATATGTTGTGTTTAATAATTGGTGCAAGCTAAAGCGATTATATACCGTTTCCAGGCGGATCAGCTTACGGAAGAACAGATCGCCGAATTCAAGGAGGCGTTCTCACTGTTCGACAAGGACGGCGATGGCACCATCACGACCAAAGAGCTGGGCACCGTCATGCGGTCCCTAGGACAGAACCCCACAGAAGCCGAACTCCAGGACATGATCAACGAGGTCGACGCGGACGGTGAGTCCATCATGAGCATATATTTTTTTTTTATTATATTTATGTTTAGCATTAATCTTACCTGATCTTAAGTAACGATATAGCCCAAGTTGGTAGACACGCTAAACCTGTGGAAGAACTGGCTCTCAAGTGCAGCTGCCGGAACACACCCATTGGTACTTAGCGGCAGGTTTTACAATTTGAGGGTGGTAGCTATTCTATTATAAGAAGCTATTCTATTATATTCTATTATACACCATCGTCTATTATAGGAAATGTATATAATCTTCAAATAGTTTTATTTACTCGGAACATATGCACCTGTGATTCAGGTATTTATAGATTTCAACATTACGTTTTCCTCTATATACAATTATGTATAAATAAATAGTCTGTATAGGTCGCGCCAAACTCTATGGCCGGTCTGAACGTTGCCACGTTAGGCTGCGCTCAACACTTATTTGAGGGTAGCACAGGTCTTACTTGAGTGGTTATTTAAAGTAATTATATCTAATATCAATTATAAAAGAGAATGATTACGTAGTTGATGAATCATGTCATTCTTGGCATTATAATTTGATAAAAGATATAAATATGTAAATCGAGTTTCTTGAAGGTTATTTTCGATGACTGCGTTAACTTTCAGAACCAGTGTCAGTGTTGACGTTTATATGCACCTCCTTAGGGCCTAAATTCAATAAAAATATTTGATTTGACTATACCATGGGTATGTGCGAACTTGTCTGTTTTCAGACCGGACATAAAGTTTGCATTACATACACTATATAAAATCCTTTTAATTTCTCCCAATTTAACGACAATCTACCTAAAAGGTGCAAATTTTTTAGGAATGATACTTTCTTTGAAACTTTGTCATAGTCGACATAAACTTCGAGTAACACTGTAAGTAATTATTGTCAAAGAATTGAAGCCACGCCCTCGATAAATGTTATCAGGTTACGGATATTATACTTCATTACGCATGTGTCCTTCAGTGATATTTTTTGTATGAACAAAACTATTTATGAACCTACACTTTATTATCGTTTGGGAGTCCTTGATCTATTGAGATAGAAATTGTGTTACTGCTATTTGCGTGTTCTCTCTCTCTCTCTGTCACTCTACCTCTCTCTCCCTCTCCCTCTCTCTCTGTCTATGTATAGAGTTTTGAAAGTATTGTTTAGTGGACGTAACTATTAAGAGAGATTGTTGATAGCTTAGCAAACCGCTTTGAAAAAGTTCTTTTGTCTACAATGAGCCTGCGAATTTTTTGTCACTAGAAAACTATGAATATAAGATTAGATTTTAACAATGTATAAGACTGAAAGATTGGCTTAGCTGTTAAAGCAGTTGCCTCGGTACAATCTCCACGCCGAAGCATCTGTGGGTTCGAATCCGGCATAGGGCAATTGTTTGTGTAATCCATAATTGTGCCCATGGACCATCGAGCCACAATATAATATATATATATATATATATATTAAAGTCTCGTGTCATGATGTTCATGCACGTTAACATCGGAAACAGCTCGGCTGATTTAAGTGAAATTTCATAAAAAATATGTATTGTTTTCCGGTAACTGAACCTAATCCCTATACGCAATGACGCGCCGACGTTTTGGTCGAGCTAAACGGTAAAAACAAGGTTTTACAGACGGCTAGTATTATACAAAATATACTATTTCTCTCTCAGTAGGGTTGTTTGTAGAGAATATATTAAAAATAATAGTGACCATCATCACACAGTTGGCGTTTTGCCACGAATACAAGCGCCACGTCTGAAATGCTACAATACCTATATAGGCACCCGCATAGCTTATCGTTAACCTGTTGTCTTGTATGGCGACTGATAAGCGGCCCGATTTACCTATGATAATATATAACTAAATATTAGCGATAGATTTTGTTTCATACATACCGTTTCGTATCTAGAGCCACGCGTTTATATCGTGGACACTCCAAACAGAAAGAGTGTTAACATAATGAGCTAGTTTAAAAATTATATTTTCTAATATCGTACGTAAAAACACTAGAAGCCAATGATCTTTGCTATGTAAAGTAAAAAAAAAAAACAATATGCTACGTTTATAAAATGCGCGGGGGCAGCCATCTTGATATTTATTTTAAACATTTTTGAACTATAAATATTTGATGTTACATGTTTATAAAAACCTGCTTTTTGAGATACTTTTTTATTTATTTATTATAATTATAGACGGGCACAGGTATGCGCTAGTTGTGAGTAAGAAAATTTTCGTGATAATGTCGAATAAATAATACAAGGATTATAAACAAAGTTGCTATGACAAATAATAAAATGTTTACACTGTGAAACGTGAGGATGAGACAATGCTGTGTATTAATATTGACACTGGAGTTGCGTGTCCCCGGAGATTGTAATGTATGCTGTTTGTTCAACTTTTATATGAGATCACGAGGTTTAATTAGTTGTTTTTTTTTTTTTTCACCGACATGATAAGTCTGTTTTCACGTGATACGTTGTAAATAATGGGATCTGCTGATAATTATAATGACGATACAACGCTTTTGATGGCAAGTAACGGCGGCACGGCTTGCTGAATTACCACCTCACACCTGTTTTGGACATTGAAATTGCGTTCATACACAAATATTATTATTAAAATATTTTATAGAGTCAATTTTACTTGAATATATAATAATTATAGGTGGTAGATAGATGGTAGGTGACCGGTTTTAATTGAACAAAATGCTATCTCAGTCTTTTGTTCCGTTCAGTTTATATTTTGTGAATTTTATAAGCATAGATGGTAATGAACAGACATTTATTTTAAATAATAGTCGCCTTCGATATCAATATAATAATGTAACGAGATGTATTTTGTAATTTTTTTTTGATAACATTGTTTGCGCCTTATAGTTCAATAATTAATACAAAAAAAAAGCAAACCAAAAACCTTGATTCATGATTAATCTATACTCGATGTTTATGTCTCGTGTTACATCCAGGCGCACGATTATATTGAATACGTTTCGTTTTACGACAATAACTTCCGCTTAGTCATTCTAACGGTTTTTTTTTATCTTATTATTTCTTGACATTAAAAAGAGAAATGCTTCTTCTGTTATTTTCAATATCTGCTTACTTTATGTCTACGGTTATTAGAACGTGTCCGAGTTCATATTTCAGGTCTAAAAGACACGTTTTCAATTTAGCGTTTTGAATGCATCTAACGGTATATTTCTGGCTTTTAATTTTTTTTTAATATGATAAATACAGCTGTTTCCATCATTCGGGAATAACAGACATATATGAAATATAGTTTTAATGTTTGAATGAACTGGTTATTTTTTACAGTTTAAGGTAATAATAAGCGGTCCAGGCAACAGAAGTAGCAGATGCTCTGAACTTAGTACAACTACTTTTTCAAACATAACTGGTAGCCCCGACTTCGTTCGCGTTTTCCCGTCAGCTGCGCCTGATCGTTCTTAGTGGGTTTCTATGCCGTGATTGGAATATCCATGCTATAACATGAAGTGTCAATAGATATACTCGCCGGCCCTGACATTGCACGTTATCAATGTTCCATCACCTCGAGGCAATATTAATAATAGATATATACGCACATATAGAGTAGACTGCATCGGTGTCGATCACCCGCCTCTGTCTCGCACGTCACCCGGATGTCAAACGTTTCGCATGTTTTTAATAGGTCGGTCTGGGTTTCTTTTACAACTGTAGATCGGTTTTTCAAACGTCTAGGAACTAGGAAGTGTGTCGTATTCGACGTTTTTAATGTCGGTTATTTACTCGTTGTTAGACGAGGGATTCTTTTTCGCTGTTCTCATATTATACTACTCTATTTACACGGTTTGGTGTAAAAGTGGTATAAACGTTTGGAAAGTTTTGGTATTACGTTATAATAAGGGAGAATTGACGGTTCAGTGATAACGCGTAAAAAGAATTAGCGTCGATGAATGTCAGTTCAAATCTCTGCTATGGGTTTGGGGTTTTCAGTGAAAGAATAAATCCTAATGAAGGCGTTGTGGTAGGCGTTTGACCCCGTTATCACTTAACATCCAATGAGATTGTGGCCAAATGCTATACCTATTAAGTATTTAAAAGATTGAAAGTATTTGGCATGGTGGTAAGACGTTTTCTGATGTCCACGTGGCTAGCTACCAGTCTCAAGTTGAAAATCTGCCGCTAAATACCAATAGGTGTGTTCCGGCAGTTGCACTTGAGAGCCAGTTCCTGCAAAGGTTTAGCGTGTCTATCAACTTGGGCCGTATCGTCACTTAAGATGAGATGATATTATGGCCATAACGCTTAACAAAAAAAAAAGACCTTTGAGGCCTCCGTATTCAATAAATACGTTACGTAAATTTTATCTTTTTATACCCACTCCACAATCTTGTCACGCTACGTCACTTTTCCATGTAAATATTTGTAATAACATGTAAAATTTACAAAATTCATTGATGAGATGCAAACCTCAAGTTGTCTTAGACCTCTTCGGCCCCCCATGTCACAGTAAGTGACAACTGTCTCTCTCTCTCCCCCCCATCCCTGCCGAGAAGTATAAACGTATCCAACTAAAACAAAAAAAAAATCGTTGTTATAAGGAATTTGACGCTATGTAGTTTACAGTTTATATTGTTGTTAAAACAAGAGTAATTTGCTAAAAAAAAAATGACCCAGAAACACGATCCGACTCGTAGTGTTGTAAGGTCTTGTGTGTTGTACGTTTTCCGCGTCGTTGCGGGTAGTTTGCATCACAAAGAGGCAGCAGTGCGGCCGTGGAAGCTAATTGTTTCGAAGTCTGTATTAACTAACCGAGTTGGAATTACACACGGCACCATTGTATCCAGTTTGTACTGCTGACGAGCTTAACTTCCCACTACTAGGCCATCTATACACGTTATGATAATATATGCCGTACCTGCGACTTTGCATGGAAATAATTTCTTATTTTTCCCAGTTATTGTAACCTCCACGTCTATGTTAGTAACACCTTACTTGTTAACTTACGGTATGGTTTTATAAATGCGAAAGTGAGTTTGTTAGTTACGCTTTCCCACTTAAGCCGCTGATTCGATTATGATGAATTTTGGTATAGAGGTAGATGGGACCTTGGGAGTGGGTTAAAGAGAGAAGTAAACTGTAATACTCAACTTGCTATTAGAACTTAATAGCATCTGATAGAAAAAATATTTATGTATCGGTGGATAACTGGAATTGGATGACAAAATGTATATTAACGCGAACGGAGACGGAGTTAAAAGCTATACAGCTATAACTTTCTTAGAGAATCTGACTATCGTATATACAAAAATATTATGTTGAATGCGACGGGTAGTGTAAGTATAAAAAAAATTAAATGGACAACATAGTCGAATGTTTGTATGGAAAATCAAATCATTTCCACATATTATGAATTTTTAATTTCGTATTTATGAATATGACAAAAATATTGTTTCGCATTGTTTTGGTCACACTAAATGGTAATTGCGGTTTGATTTTAATACTTTTAGAATTTCCGCTAGAAGTGTTTCAATAATCTGTTGTAAATTGTATAACAATGAATTTCTAAAAGTGGTCACGCGAATAATCCATGGGACGTTTCACGCACCGCTGTTATTTTTAACGTGAATTAAAAAAAAAATCATATGAAATGCGAGATATAAAAAAGTGCCACAGGATAAAGCCAGTATATTGCGGTTTTTTTTTTTAAATATCGCGGTATATCTAATTGACTCATGTCTAATATCAAGGATGTGGCTTACGGTTACGTGGAAGCGACATATCGCACAACCGCTGATAAGCGTTTACACGTAACGTAATCGTTGAGATTATCGTATTTCTTAATCTGATTTATAATTTTAAATATATGTTATCGCTAAGTTGCAAAAACACCTCATCCGTTATGAATATTATGTTCTTAAAAATGATTAAATTAACCGATAAAGTGTCGTTTTCGATAAGCCTTCACCTACACGTATTAAACTCAACAAGGCATTTATAATTATTTTACTGCTACATATATAAGACTAGCTGACTCCGCGGTTTCGTTCGCGTGGAACTCAAAATTATTTATTATTTTCTTTTCACGCCGAACCCTATTTTATCTCTTAAATAAAGAAACCTAAGTTACTCCTTATCTCAGCTATCTCCCAGCGAAAGTCCCGTCAAAATGGGCACAGCCGTTTCAGAGATTAGCCGGAACAAACAGACAGACAGAAAGGCAACAATATATTTAAATATTGATTTTTTTTAATAAGTACCGCATATGCATTCATTTACTTTAAGTTGAAAAGCTGTTATTTCGACATGGCATGTTAGTTGTTTTTATTTGTGTAGATTTTGAAATATGACCTCCTGACGCTTAGGACCACTTTCCCATCCCTTGTCACACGTCGTCGAACCCCCTCCAACGCCTTAATGTATGACGTAATTTGAGAATGGCCACCCTTAGTGGCAATATTCGTGATGTTTACGCCGCGACCGCAACGACCGTGTTCGTCATGTGGAACGGCATACGGTCAAGAGTTATGAATGCTGAACGGAACCGGCCGCGTTGGTCCATGTCCGGGCGGGATGAATAGATTCGTTGGAGGCGGAACGCGTGCGTCGCGCGCGCACGGCCGTTCGATAAGCGAGTTCCTGCTGTTGCTTGCTCGTGCGACATCCTATCCTGTTTGATAATTGAATTGTTTAATGTTGTTGTTGTGAACGTTTTTAATTGTTTTTATCGCAACTAGAGATTAGAAGGAGCATGCGACACCCACATACGCGCCGGTTCTATTATCCTGTTATTACGGACTCTATTGTTATATCGCGTTCGACGTGATTACTTACGTGTCACATGCATTATTAATTTTGAAGCTTTTCCAAGTTCTTTTCACTATTGTGGGTTATTTATTTATTTAGCAAAATTAATTTTAAAATTCATTAAATATGGCATAATTAGGGTGTCAAATCGGAAGTTTGTTTCTCTGAAGCCTCTAATCCTAGGAACTACCAGTGGGAATTAATTTTTTTTTATTATATTTAACATGACGCTATCATCGATAGGAGCAAATCTGTATTGAAAAATGTTACCGAAACAGGCAAAGTGATAAAATAATCAATGATCTTGAAAATTAATCGATATAAGGAAAAACCGTAGATAAAGTAATATGGAATGTTACAATTACATTATATAACATATAATTTATGCAGATGTTATAAGGCCGAGTGCACATGGAACGCTGATGCTGAACAAGAAAGCGCTTATAAATCAGTATGAATTAGTGTTCAAGTTGGAACATAAGAATGGATCCTCAAACCGAGATGTTATATTTTACTGTGTTCGGATAATGCTTGTTTACAAAATAAACTGCTGTATACTTAACTTGAATTTCATCAGAATTAAATGATTGATGTGTCCATAGTAACTTGCCAAAAAAATTAACAATTTTGCTGATTATAGAATGTTTAGCTTGGAACAATTTTTGACTTTCAAAAACGTATATGCGATCGAAAATGTACGAAAGACGTATTTTAATGAATCTGTCAATAAAAAGTAAAACATACACTTTTAATTTTAATGGATAAAATTTAAAATGGCGTATGGTACAGAACAAAGAAAATAATATTAACAGTAATAATTGACTTATGAAGAATTTTACGTAGTAGCTACAGATAATATATCTATCTAAATTTGAACTATATTATATTATATATTACAAAATGGAATAAACATTTATTTGGGCAAACTTCCATGAGGAATCGTCTCAGTACTCGCTCGAGTAGTAAGTATTTGACTGCCTGACGCCGCCGACCAATGATATAAACTTACTAGATCGAGCTCATGCCATATTTTTTTTCTTATTTATTGATAAAGTGCATTATACGAATTTTTGCCAATGTCACGTCGATAGAATATTTTACTAACCCTGGCAAAGTTGAAACAACTCTCAAACAACACACTTCACAAAGTAACTGAATTACACCATGTAATATGTAAATTGTATTGTTAGGTACATGAAAAATTATAGCATGACATTAAAATACTGATAAAAACTTGTGTCACGCTCGTTTTTTCACAAAATTACGGTTTCAAAATCGTATTTACCTAAAATAAAAAGATAATTACAAAAAAATATTAAGACTTGAATAATACTTTTTTGTAAACCTGCGTAATTTTTTTATGTCATTGAAAATAATTTAAATTTTTTTTCAATGTGATATGAAAAAAGTTAAAGCTTGCTGTTTCATTCTGATGCATAAACAAACGTCACGTGTAAAAGAGAAACGACAGGAAGACGCTAGTTACTTTTTTTTTTTTTTTTTTAATATTGTGTCTGTATTAATAAGCTAATCCAGCAACTAAGTTAATTCCGGGTGCGGCCTGTCGTAATAGTGTATGATTGAATACATCTGCACAACGTTCGTTCCTGGCAGGTTAAGATAAATAATATCTGCACTAAAAACTGATTCAGTTTGTAGGTAGAGAGATGAAGAGAGAAGTCGGGTGCACTGGTAGTTTTCAATAAGGTTAAACAATAAAACGACAATTCCATTAGATGTGTTTATAAAGGTGTTATAAGGCGTGTGATGAAGGTACTCCAAGATTCGTTGTGAATCAAATATCAAAATGAACTAACGTCTACTAAGACGTAATCTAAGGTGAACGAATACGGCGCATAAAGCTAGTCGTTCGCAAGTCTTAACAGTTGAATGATAGGACAATAAATAATATTTATGTTACCGGCATCGTCGCTGTGATAGGAATGCGTTAAGGTCAATGTCAAGTGGGATAATTTGCGTTGCCGAGATCCGTCTGCGCTTTTATACTTTATTAGCTTTCGCCTGCGTCTTCACTTGCGTTTTTTATTTTTATTTAATATATATTTTTCCATCGGGAACAGTACGTTGACACGTGTGTGCGAAATTTCACGATGATCAGTTGAGTAAATAGCTAAAAGCCTGATAAACAAACCCATGTTCACATATAAATGTGATTTATCTATCTCCCTATCTCACGGCTCAGGTAAAATTATTACACAGTTTTATAGAATATATGTTTTTCATTTTATCGTCAGACTTATCTTGTGATTGTAACAACTACGTTCCTCTGGTGCTTTAACAGCGGTTCCCTAAACCAGGATCCAGTTTATTTATGTTCAAAGCGAACCCCCTATAAATGTATTCGAATACATTATTAATAAATTATAACACGAGAGTCCTATTATTACTATATCCGACTGTATATAATAGCGAGCGCGTAACGTAAATGAACAATTTTGACGCGTTTATATGTATATGTGGATTGTATATATATTCTTGGCACGATTAATAATATGTCTGTAGAAACCCGTGATCGATACTCGAACGGAGCACCAGCTGTTGCTTTAATTCATATATTTTTAAATATAATTTTTAAGCGAGTTAAACGATTAGTCCGAGAGGCTGTTGACGAATACCTCATAGCTTTCGTCCGTCGGCGTGTCCGTTGAACCCGGGCTGCTCTGTAAAAAATATTCTCTATGATTATTCCCACTGCGTTGAGTGACTGTGTTTGTCGGTTGGGAGACATAGATATATTATTAAAATTTTTGACACCGTAGTATATAGGATTTTGCACATATTATGTAGTTATTATTCAGTTATTTTTATTTTAATGTGATAATGATGCGTTTAGATATGTCGCGATTCGGTATAAGTCGGTTTGTATTCAGTCACAGAATGGTTTTTCTTTTATAGTTATAATTTAGCGTTATGGCCACTATCTCAACTGATGTTAAGGACGACGTAGTCTGAGATGTTGGACACTCTGAGCCTAGTAGAGGGACTGGCTTTCAAGTGCAACTGCCGGATCACACCTGTAGGTATTTGGCGGAAGGTTTTTAACTTGAGGGTGGTAGCTAGAGAGGAGGGTATTCGAAAAAGCCCTTACACCATGCAAAAGTGATCACTCTGTTGCGTTATATGGGATTTGCCACCGAAAAGCTTACAACACATCTGCGAACGAGGGCAAAGTGATAGCAAAACTCGCAAATAATCTGCTTTAACTTGGTAAATTTGTTTTTCGTATATAAAGGCTCAAATACAAGTTTTCTATTTGAAAAGGAATATTTAACGATTTCCGCTCTCTCTCTTTTAAGAATCACATAATAATGGGGCTACAGTGGCTATATAATGGGGTGTATAGTTTGAAATAAATTCGGGTTAGATATGGAACCCCAGTACACTAGGGTGTCATAGAAACACGGTGACGGTGCAATGGTGCGCGATCGGTATATCCGTTACAATGCGATGTAAATGGCCCAGTAGTAACAGTTCTCTAGTTGGCAAGAGCTTTGGACCGTGATGTCACGGACGCTGCGATAAGGAGTCGTTCACACGCGGGAAAGAGAGCGCACGCTGCGCAGTCGCGCCGTCCTTGTCTAGCGCGTCGTGCTATTTCTAGAACAATGCTGTCGAGCATTAAACTGTGAAATGTAACGATTTATCTGCGACTCCACAGAGTGCCAATATGTAATTGTATTTTTTTTTTGTTAAACATATTCCAGTTCTCTTGCTTCGAGTGGTTTGCGCCATGTTTTTTTTGACACTCGGTCGTTAAAAACCTTTTTTTATTACATATATATATAATAGCCAATTATTTATTGTTTATTAAAATCTTCAGGAATACATTATAACGATAGTAAAGAAGATTATAAAACAACTAAGGTATATATTTGTTTACTCCTTGTAATATATGTATTAATATTTTCTTTCGTGTAAACGTTACCTACGAATGGTTTATCTATTCAACAGTTCGCTTCAAGCTATGTAAATGTATCGCCATAGTCTTGATTGCTTTCTCGCCGGGTCAAACCAATTTGGACCGAGTTCTGTTGCCTAATCCATCGTTACCCGAAATTTGCTCGGATTGCGATTAAAGCGTGTAATGCCCCGATAAAAAGCTCATCTGTGTGAAATGAAATCGATGACGTCAACGTTTTTCTCACCTTAACCGCTACGATATGAGGGTGCACTTTATCGCTCTAATTAAATCTTTCCAAACCATAGTAGAGATACTGAAAACTAATGGATCCCCTCTATGACGCAACCGATCGTTAGTGGTTAAGATCTAATTGAGTCATTTCGGGCACCTAAAAGGCCAGATACCAGTTGTCCAGTGTAAATTGAGCTCTTTTAGAGTACTACCATAACCAAACACCAAATGATATTTATTTGATTGAATTTAATAATAGATTACATGATTACATTTGCCAATAAAATGTAAGTAGTCCAGCAGCTGTCATGACATTTGAACAGATTGTCGATAGATGGCGTTTTTATAAGATTATGGGATTTCTTGTTAAAGTATTGTTTTTGCAAAAAAAAAAAAACTGTTAATAATATCGCAAAGAGTTTTTAAAGCGATTTTTGAATAATTAATTATGACAAAGAAATAAAGCACACAAAATCACCATTGAGGACTATACCACACCGAATGGAGAGAAGATATAATTCATTCTACGGACAAGGTAAACTAACCGTAGTAGATTTTGACGTTATAAGAAGTTGATCGTTCAATAGAGTGACGTTAAATGGAGTTCACGCTCGATATGGATTATGTAGGATACATTTCCCTTGCACGGCACGGCTAGGGGGTGTGCCGGGTGGCACGCGAGTGGGCTGGATCAATATACCCGCGCCGCGCTCCTGCCGTCTCCGAAGGTTAAAGGGGTTAGGAATGGGGTAATTCGACGAGCTCACGTATCGTCGGTTCGTCGAGACTCCAGGAAATATTATCCGTATTACCGGGTCTACGTAGAAGAAGCTTGTTGACTAATCCGACGTGTTTTCGGCTCGATGTCTGGATTACCCTGCATCAAGATTGTAACTATATTACGTTACAGTTTATTTTGTTGTTTCGCACCTGTTAACGTGTTCTCGCGCTGGCTCCACGATATACGTATTTATAGATACGATCATGTGAACACGCTTATGATTATAAACACTTGTTAAATCGACTGCAAAAAACCCGGTAGCTGGCCAGTTAAAACACTGATCTACCATTGAATTAAATACTTGTATTATCTGTAATAGTTTACATATTCCCTCGACATAGACCACTAGAAGCAATGCGTATTCCTGGTTTCTGTCAAGTTAGAGGACGAATATAGAGACGCCGTGAGTACTGTAGTGGGTATCTTTGGTTAGTTAATGGTTAGGTTAGGTTAGTAAAATTAAAAAGTAGAAAACTTTTAATCGGGATGACGGACTAAAATTATCTACGAAATGGAATCCAGTGATAGGAAGACTTAAGCCTCCGATGATATCGATTCATGTTTCCTCAGATACAGTGAATGTAGTTTGCCGGAACACCACTAGCTATAACGCGCAAATGAGGGTAGTTTCTAGAAACTGCCCGCCCGCCCTACCGAAGCAACGTCGAGTGAATAAATGAAAAGTATGTCGCGTTTTAGACACGCATTTAATATCAAGGATAGAATAGTTGATGGCTAATTGCCTAATTTTTATGGTATTTTATCATCAGGGCTGTCTTAGGGATGAAGAAACCTTTTTTATAATGACGCGAACTCTTTCAATCATTTTAGTAGTGTAAGGTTAAGCAAATAACTAAAGGGTCGTTATCGGAAGAATTTAATACTGTATTTGTGTTCGTTTCTTTTATTTTGCACGCCTCATAACGGGAGCGTTTGAGGTAATGCTATACTCTTAACATTCCCAAGTGGAGCGATTTTAATGTTTTCTAATAGCCCTAGAACGACATCGGATTACTTTTTATTTAATATGGAATGCTTAAATCTATCTCATTCCGTTATTATGATGATTACGTTATAATGTGTGCATTTTTACATTTTCTAAACTAACAACTATGACGGTATGGCCTGTCGATTGGCGTCTGCAATCTGTTTCGTTGCGTTGTAACGGTTTCTCGCTCGTGATACGAATGTTAACGGGGGAGTGTCCCCATGTGCGCAGACTCGGCAATCAGCCCGCGTTCCATTCAAAGCGGGTTCGTTCCCGTCGACCTCTGGATAAATGAATATTTAATAGCCAATATTATATGTACTAAAACAAATAGTCGTTGAACGATTGAGGGCTCTGTTGAATTAATATCTTGTCTGATTTACTCGTCTTACGTGATACGACAGATTGATTGGAATAATGTTAAGGCTTCTACTACTATATTCACTTTGTTATTCTGAAATTGGATTCTATGGAAAGGGTGTCAACACGAATTACAGTTTGAGAGAGTATGTTTAATGGGACTTCGATTCCTCAACGGAAACATAAACAGATAATTGCATCATCGTGAGACAAAATTGAAAAGGAATCGACGACCGTGAAGTCGATATGTGATCCTCAAACGGAAGCTGCGCCTCGACAGTTTCCAAACAATGGCCAAGCCTATTTTTACCGAGACACTAAAATGTCAGCGAATTAAAATACGACTGTATTTACTGGATGTACTTCGTTGGCGCGAATTAGTAGCTTAACTTACTCTTTATAACTTATAACCATTCTAGTGCAACTCTCGCAAAAATCCTATAGGTTCATATACCTATATAATAGATTTATAAGTCAGTTCCAGAGCAGTTGCGCTCGAGATCCGGGCCCTCTACTAGATTTAACATATCGATCATTATGGGCCACATCGTCACTTAACATCAGGTGAAATTGTGACCATAACAATAAGCCTTTAAACTATAAAAAGAGATATTGAAGTCTAGTTGTATTGTCAGTCATATATATATATATATATATATATATATATATATATATATATATATATATATATATATATATATATATATAGAGAGAGAGAGAGAGAGAGAGAGAACATTGCATCACACAGACAAGCAGCCAGTTACATGTGATATTGAAATTTCGATAATATATAATAACAAAGTCCACTCTGATTACAATCTTCAAAAATATAATAAACTAGCTGAGTCCGCGACTCTGCTCGCATGGAACTAAAAATTTTATTAATCATTTTCATAAAATGTCATATATTACTCATATGTTTATGTTACTCAGGGCTAATATAGCATTCTATTGATAATTTTTGAAATCGGTCCAGTAGTTCTTGAGTTATTCGTTACAAACAAAAATACAATTCTTTCCTCTTTATAATATTAGTACAGATGTACAGATTTGGTTCGGTTACAATTTTACTATCTATATTATTATAAATTGGAAAAATTTGTTTGTTTCTCTAAACGCGCGCGCTGTTCTTGGTAACTGTCGGTCGGATTTAAAAAACTTTTTTATTTGTATTTGACAGAGCGATAATTAAAAAGACCCTTTAGGCTATTCGACATCACGCCAACACCAAAAGGTGCAAAGCTGTATTGAGAAAAAGTTACAAAAACGGGCAAAAATGATCTAATATTTTTTTAAGCTGCACGCGTACGAATTCGCAAGCAAAGGTTATGTGTGTTATGATGTGGGTAAATCTTTGGCCGTTTTTTTTATACTTAAGGTTTAACGTTATGGCCATAATCTCACCTAATCTTAAGTGACGATACGGCCCAAGTTGGTAGACATGCGAAACCTATAGAGGAACTGGCTCTCAAGCGCAGCTTCCGGAACAAACCTATTGGTATTTGGCGGCAGGTTTTACAGCTTGAGGGTGGTAGCTACCCAGGCGGGCATTTGAAAAAGCCCTACCACCATGCTATGGTTTTCCTTCACCGAAAGCTCAAGCTCATTGTAAGTGCTTGGATTCAAACTCACTTCCCTTGACGCGAAGTCGTACACACTACCACTGAGCTATCATCGCTTCGAAATTCGCATCGGTTGGTAAATTAATTGACGTTATTAACGCCCGTGAGTGTACGACGGGGCTTATCGCGATTATTAATTAGGGCGATAGAACACGGGCTCGACGGATCCGTCGATGACTTCATCCGAATATTATATGTGTGTGTGTGAACATTGCCGTTGCCTGATGACGACACTCAACGGACATAACAATATTCCATTTATGTCCGTTCAGCCTTGGACGTGACCGTGATGGTGGAATTCTAACTTTACCTCATCGTTCTTTTTATTTATGTCCCTATCGAATATAAAATCATGAGGAACGGTTGTCGATCGAGATACGAACATTACAAAAGTATCGATGCTTAATGATTTATTATTTCTGATGAAATTCATATTTTTACACTATTTTCCTTATAAAATATTTTTTTTTTCGCTGTAAAAAATGTTTAAATAATAAATATAAAAGTCGTAATACGTAAAAGACGTTTTGAAAATAGTGTCCTAAAAATATGACAGTGGGTGTAGGAACGGGTTAATAATTAGTCCGGGCCGACGAGATGATTGCAAGAGCGAACCCGCACGTTCCAGTGAAGGAACAGACAGGTTTATGTGGGTATTCGTAAAAACAAAACCAATGCGTGCATTTCCCCGTGTGGATACGGCTCCTGGAAAACTGGTAAAAGTAATTCCTGGGGTCATATTGAAATCGCTATAGAGATTTTTAAGGAAATTTAGGGCCCGTGTCAGGCGAAGGGCTATCACACCTAAGCAAACTCAAGTGACATATCGGTAATTGGATTTTCCTGGCGTTGCATAGGGTGTTAGTGGGATCACACCTTTCAGTCGCCAAACTGGAAGTAATCTCCCTTTATTCCCTTTGTTTTTCTTGATTAAGTCGGTCAAGTTGTTAAGTGAACTCGACAGAATATGATTTCAAATTGTTGTTGTGTTCGTTTGCTTGATATTTCTAATTCAGTATACAACGCGATGCGACATAGATAGAAATGGTAACAATGCACCGGGGCGACCTTTTTAGTAGCCATTTGTACATATATCGCATTCATAATGTCGGTCAACAGTGTCGAATGGCTGACTGTACGTTTTTAAATCAATATTCATTTTCCTCGTAGTTTCAACAACGGTCATCACAAGATGAATACCGTCACTTTATACGCGTGAAGAACAAAGGTATATTTAGATGAAGGACGTTCTCCTTTTGTGTAATTTTTTTAAGTATATTTGTTGAGGTAATTCTGCACATTAGTTTGAGTTTAGTGAAAACATTAAACGCCATTTTTTTTTCATTAATAATATGACCTTAATGGTGCCATATTTTATTGATTTAAAACGATAGAAATTTATTGATGTTAAATAGACCTCTTGTGTATTTATGAGTTATTAAAACTGCAATATAGAATTAGTAATATATTTTTATATTACTTTATTAGTTTACCAGCGCAATTACGTTAGGTTAGTATTCACTAGAATACTTGAAGTTACATAAGAAAGGAAAACGCCACGACGTAAATAATACAAACAAATATGTAATAATAATCTAAAATAAATGTATTCAAAATTAATTAAAATCGAGTAACGTTCATTATTATATCCATTTATGGTTTTGTTTTTCTATATTTATTAAAATAACACAATTTAACTATAGGGAAGTTAACCTACCTAGCTTACCAGCTAACCGCAAACCGGTATTATTGTATTCCCTGAAAGTTATCACTACATATTTTGCTCTAAGTACAAGAAAACAATATGGAAAATGAACGTTCATTATTATTTTTTAATACAACAGGAAAAGAGTTAAGTTATTATTGATTAACATGGAATCTATATTTCTATTTATAAAATGTACATATTATTTGCTGACGTGCAGAAGTCAATATGTCAATAAAAGTAACTAAACCCTCGGCGTGAAAATATATACAGTGTTAACTCCACACTCCTTTAAACGATAAAGCCAAGAACATTCAGTTGGTAGTGTTTACGATCGTGAGTTCGAATCCACCAGCAATGGGCCCGAGCTTTCGGTGCGGGAAAACGTCATGAGGAAACTATAACACGGTGGTAAGGATTTTTTAATGCCTGCGTGGCTAGCTATGAGAGTCAAGTTGAAAATGTACCGCCAAATACCTATAGGTATGTTCCGGCAGTTGCACTTGAGATCCCCTGGCTGTTAATTCTTAGAGCTGATGAGAAAACGCAAATGAAGTCGAGAGTATTGACTAGTATATCGTAAGGAATTTCTCCTAAAATGTTGGCACAATATTCTTTGTAGGAATAAATCTTATATGAATAAACAAATCTTTGATCTTGTTTCCTATACCATCTCTATAGTGACGCGTTATTTACAATTCCAGAATTGTCCAGTCGCGTAGCTTTGTTTACTTTGTTGACGATATTATTTATTTACGTGGATATGATTTATTAGGTAGTTAATAGTATAATTGTAAACATTAGCAAAACAACGTGCCAGAAAACGGTTATGTTGTTGGGCACTTGAACCGATCCGTATGATTTACGAAAACACGATAATAAATGATGTCACCACTCATTCCTTTTTTCTCTATAAGATTAGTAAATACTTTTGCAAGGTTTCGTTACGACTGTTTTTTTAATGTGCTGAAATGCATTTACGTATTTTTAACCAACCAGAAGGGAAGAGAGGGTTATGTGGGACTCAGCCGGCGCTAACCGCTAGGAATAGTCTCAAAAACCCTACAGTCGTCTGTCGCTTTGCTGAGATGACGCTGGTTCGAACTTGTAATCACCGCGTTGCCTCGGCAACTGGTAGGTTCTGATGGTAAGTCGGGCCTCCAGTCTGACGAGCTCCCTCGAAATAGCACGAAATCTGCAATAAGATCAATGAATTCCCTTGCTGAGGGCGGGTCCTACCAGCCCTTTAGAGATGTCTAACTTCTAACTGAAAGTTAAAGATATTGTGCAAGTAACATAAAAAGATTGCCTTTATTATTATTTAATCAACCAATTTCACGTCCATTATATAACACGTACACTTTTATTGTTAATACTAAATGAAAAAATAATGTATCAATTTTAAGTTTGTCTCTGGTCGATAGGTATAGTCCGTGTTACGAAGAATTAGATGTTATAATTCGAGCGTTGCGGTCTAATTAGATTAGGTGATAGGTTATTTATAACTGTGTATGTGTTGTGTGTGTATTTATAAACCGCAGCACGAGTACACATATATGTATCTTGGCTTTCTATTGTCTGTAGCCGCAAAATCCGATACCGGTAAACGCTTCGTTCGTGTGGAAATAGAAAATATTTGAAAGTTTGTGCCCGTTTTTGTAACGTTTTCGGTGGAAGGCTCGATGTTAATTAGCCTATAGCCTTCCTTAACGATTTGTCTAACACAAAAATATAATTTTTGACATCCGTGGTTGTTAGTTTGTAAAATTAGCGTGAACAAAGACATTTTGCCGCTTTATAATATTAATATAGATTTATCATGTACTTGTGTTTCGTATTTTGTCATGTATTAGATTATTGTATTACTCCCATGTAATGTAATGTTAATGTATTGGGTTATAACATTTATGTGTCATATTATAATATCTTGGAATCGAGGTGAAACATTAAAAATAATTAACACGAATACAGTGATAAGTAAATTGGTTTTGTCTTGAACTAGATGACTCGTACGTTATTAGGGGCCCGTTATTTGCAACGTTAGACGATTTTCGACCATTATTGTGCCGCCCTACTCTCATTGAGGACTATATAAGATTACTTTAACTTGCCCTCCTTATGGTAGATTTTATCTAGTTTCAGAAAGAGATCTGTTGCACTGATAACTCTTAATATGACCTAATTCATTTTTTTTATTTAGATCATTTATAATATTCTAAGTAGGTACCGTTATTTTGTTAATTATCATATAAATAGGATTGCACATTAAAATCGAAAGAGATAGATGTCACAATGCGTTGTCAAATATCTATCACTCCTTTAGAGATTGTATATTATAACTTAAAAATATTATGTAAGAATGGCTTTGGTTTTTATCTCATAAATTTAATTTTGTTTAAAAATTTTGGCATTCCTTTTCACTACTAATCGCTCAAATTTAGAGAAATCCTATAACATAAATTAGAATTAGTAAATTGGACTGCGATAGTGAAGTCTGCCATTTTTATGCACATAAATAAACGCGATTTCCGATGGCGATGATCAAATACATTCGTATATATTAACTAATAAAATCCAAAGCGATCCCATCCGGATATTGCAGTCGCGCTATTGATAAACTCGAAACATTTGCGTTTCGAATATGTTTACCATCAATCAATTACATTACACACATTGGTCGTGAGGACGTCCAAAATACACAATATTAAACCGAATCGTAAGGCACGGTTGAAATAAACAAGACGTTTGATATTTTAACACCATATTCACATGTTTTTTATTTCTTTTTGTTCATTTAGAAGTTTTCCTCGTGTGCCATGCTACACTTATTTGTAACATACAGATTATACATAACAATAAAGTTATATACAGTAGAACCTCGATAAGTTAAACAGCACCAAATCTCGAAGATATGTTTTGTTCCCTTCCCGTCAAATGCCAAACCTCCATTCTCTATAAGCCGAAATCTCTACAACTCGAATTTTTTGGCGTCTCCCTTGATATTCGACTTTAAAACGTTCTACTGTATATTCTACTAATATAAGACAAAACTGAAGCTCAAATTTTGTTCCAATATATTCCACGAAAATATGATAAATTTATTCTTTATTTTTTTGCATTCACTGCACGGAGATGACCGTACTGTCCTACTTTACTGAGCAGCTCGTCTCCGGAACGAAGTCTCAAAACTGCGGCCGACTATTGATTATTATAAAACATTCGGAAGAGGAAAGATATGACATTGTCCACATCAAAAGCGAATAATAAAAACACGCGTTGGAATAATAATTGTAGAACGGTGGCCGGCGGTGTGTGTACGCGACGGGCAGACGCCAGTTGGGAGCTCGCCAAGCTTAGTATCGATCTGCCCATCCGTGCTCCACGGGAGGCTCCGCCCCCGTACATTGTGCAAATCGCTGACCCACTGGCTGCGCCTGCCGCTCTAATTGCCGGCTAGATGCAGGCGCTGCCCTTTTCGATTCTGAATCACGCTCTGATTCGGTTCCCTACATCTATTTTGGTGCTAATCTAATTAAAACACTTCGGTCATCGTTGATGAAACTTAACCGACGACATATACAAATATTAGCGCCCGTCGAATGTAATTAATTGTAAAAACATAGTAATATCATAGAAGCGATGATAGCTCAGCGGTAGCGTGCACGACTACGCGTCAAGGGACGTGGGTTCGAATCCGAGCACCTACAATGAGCTTGAGCTTTCGGTGAAGGAAAACATCGTGAGGGAACCATAGCATGGTGGTAGGGCTTTTTCTAATGCCCGCCTGGGTAGCTACCACTCTCAAGTTGTAAACCTGCCGCCAAATACCAATAGGTGTGTTCCGGCAGCAGCACTTGAGAGCCAGTTCCTCCACAGGTTTAGCGTGCCTACCAACTTGGGCCGTATCGTCACTTAAAATCAGGTGAGATTATGGCCATAACGCTAAACCTTAAGAATAAAAAATATATATATAAATATTTGTTATATGTATTATTAGCAGTAAATCATTTGCGAATATTGTCTAAGAAAGTTTAAAAAGGTTAGAACTAAATTATGGTATTGGTAAAGATCAGTACGCGACCGCCTTATACACGGTGTTCCATTATGTCCGTTAGGCCAGTATATTCGTTCCACTAGGGTCAATGCGTCCATCATTATGGGCCACAATCTCACTTAACATCGGGTGAAATGTAGCCATAACGCTGCTAAACCTGCAAAATATAAAGAAAATCTAGCTTACAATCCAATGTGATAGGGGCGATCCTCGTGATGGATAGTCCATATTCTGGAGACCGTGGGTAATTGGGTCGCTTTACTGCTGTGCAAGACAAAAGATTTAAAGATAAAAGGCCTTTGAAATAGTGTACCATGTCCGATGTTGCCAGACACAAATCTTCTTTCCCGTAAACAGTGATGACATCCCACGTAACCGGTCTCGTCTCGTCTGGAATCGCTAATGAATTTGCATATTCCGTTGGCAATAAGCCAGCAGGAGTACGCTTGTCGTGATTTGCATAAGGCAAGCATATCTCTACGTAAAAAGCCATTATTGCCCTTATATATATGTATGTGTTTGCATCATCGGAATTTACTTATTATTTATTATTATTACTCAAATTTAAAATCTGTCCCCAAATACCTGTAAGTGTGTTCCGACATTTGGTTTTGAGAGTCAGTCCGTCTCCTAGGCTTAGCGTGTCCACCGTCGTGGGCTCATTGTTACTTATATTTTTTTTATTATTTGATGCTGATATCCGGTGAATGTGAAATTTATCGTAGATTGTGTATTGTTCTTAATCTACTCGGTGCTTTTACCCGGTTTTATATTCGGGTTAATGTACTTTGTAGAGATTCAACGTGCGCGCGCAGTGTCGACAATAAACTTCACAAATACTGGGTCTTAATGGGTGCAGTCACCCCTCGTGGCGAATGACTCTAGCACTATATCCTCCTTCCAGTTTACCAGTTTACAAATTTCCGCATGTTTGTTCTAGCTAACTGTATATTGCATGTCGTCTTTATGAGATGTAGGTTGCGTTTTTGTTATCTTCGTTAGAATTTTATGTTAAAAGCTACGATTAGGGTAACAGAACTTACATATATATAAACAAAATATATAGGCAATAGACCAACGCGTCAAATTTCATAATAATTGTTTTTTTTTTATTGTGTTTGTCACGGTATTCTCCTGTTTAATATTTTTGAGTGTTAGTATAATATACTTGAGAGATCCTTTTATTTAATGGTATTTAGTAGCCCCCATGTCACGAACGATAGTAGAGTATCTCACGTAAATTTGTTTAACAAAATTGCCACCTATATTTTTAGATATTATACAACCACGATATACACGATAAAGCTCCCGCTGGAACTGTTACCCGAGCATCGTAACGTAATAATTTATTTGGAAATTTGAAATGTGTCTGTTATACGAATGCGTTTCTCGAAAGAGGAGAAATACATCACGATCCTTAATACATATTGAATCACCGTTAACGATTCAGTACTAGCACGTATAAATGTAACATGTTCATTATGTGCGCGGTCTGAAATTTAAACTGAATGCGCACTTCGATTCGTTATCAATATGTTTATCGCTGCTGTGGAATTAGCAACGCGCTTAGTTACAAGTTTCTTTCTATACTTGGAATTGTGATGGATTTGTAGAACTGCGTTTTGTCGTAACTACGACATTCTCTTGCGAGCGGATATTACCAGCTTTTTGTGTAATAATAATTCGCGCGGAATGGCTTATTTAGTAATATTAACTTCCATGGCGCTTCGTTTTACTAAACACACCTCGATGTCCTCGTTATTGTCCGGGATGGAATTGACAACAATGTACCCCCCTGTACATCCGCTAATAAATATTGCAAATGCAAACATTAAAGTGTTTTGTAAAAAAATGATATAAACATGCAGATGGAGTCGCTTGCCGGCCCTTCTCGATGATTGCTTTACTTCAGAACCTGTGATAGTTTTGACGTTTGTAAACGCAGTCTATGCATCTAAATTGAATGAAGACATTTGATTTGTTGAGGTCGCATCGAAAATGTCACTAAACACTTCGTTAATTTCATTCAGGCACAGCTGACAGTGACCCGACTGCAAGGGTGGACCCATATTCCGTTCCATTTCAGTTAGCCATTGTAACGCTCGCAAGGTAGTGGAACTGGAATAATTGCGGTCGTCATGAGCATTGTGAACGTAGATAATAAATACGAATTAGTTTACCTAGTCTGTTATTTGGTTCTTTATGAAATTTTGCAAAAGTAATGTTAACGGAGTATACAAGAAAAATTTACATTGATTTGGGTAAGTGGTGGGCAAAAGCTATATATATATATATATTAATATTTGAAAGCGGAAAAGTTTGTTTGTTTCTTTAAACGCACTAATCTGATTACAAAAGTTCAAAATTAACCTCACGCGATTACCTATAAGAGCAAAGCTGTATAGAAAGTTACAAAATCGAGCGACGTTAAATAATATTTTAGTTGCACGCGAAGTCGCAGGCAAAGCTAGTTTGATTATATAGTAACTTATATGGAATGTGTCGGCGGTCGGCTGAACGTTTCTACGCTGACGCCATTTCGAGTCACGCGTCCTTGCCGCCGCGGCCGGTGCGTTCGTTCGTAAGGCTTCTAACGCTTCAGCGTTGTGGCCTATTCATCACATTAGCGTCGCCTCTACGTACGTGTTACTGTGCTCATTTGTAGGCTATTTACGGACGATTCTGTAACGCTGAAGGGCACTCGGCTTCCTTTACTCTTGATTAAGTTAGAACTTGAATGAACGCCGCGGTCTCGCCGTTTATGGCGTCTGTCGGTATGGTAATCCAAGTGGACTGTTTCAGAGCAATATTCTTGTCGATACTCATATATAGGTTAAGTATATAATAAAAATCAACCGTAGGTATTTAGATAAGTGTTGGTGTATTGTTGAGAATATATAATTAGGTTTGTTACCTTTATAATGCATGTAAACGCAGAAAAGCTTAAATGGAATACAATCCGCGAATGTACGATATATTTGTTTATTAGATTGTCGGCTTCAATTTTGCGCCCGCAATACGGCGAATCGAGTCGCTGTGATTGTGTCCGCTGAACAGTTACCAGCTGGGTCTATAAATCGATTTCCGTTGGTATTTTCTAGTTATAACTTTATAACCGGTCTGGATATGAGCGGTGCTACGGAACGTGTGTAGTCGGTACGATCCGGTTAGGGCTTGATAAGTTGCTGTAATAACAAAAATTATGTCATAATCAATTACAAGTACCGAGTGGGTAGCTCAGTCATATACTAATCTGACAAGCTCTGTTTCCTTGCAGCAAGCTAAAGTAGTCATTGAAATAGGGATTAAAATTTAAATTAATATTATTTAGAAAAACCTTTTTTTTGCATTTTACCCATTCCTCCCCACTGACATATTTTTTAGGACACTATTTTCAATATTTCTTTTTACGTATTAAGCCTTTTATTCTTATTATTTTTGATAAAATTCATACTTTCACACTATTTTTCTAATAAAAGAAGTTGTTTTCGCTGTAAAAATGTTTAAATAGTAAAAATAAAAGTCCTAATACGTAATAAGATATTTTGAAAATAGTGTCCTAAAAATATGATAGTAGGGAAGAATGGGTTAATAAAGTAATTATTGAGGAAAACTATAGGCAATTTAATATCACGCTACCACCAATAGGAGCAAAGCTGTATTGAAAAAAGTTACAAAAATGGGCAAAAAATTATTAGATACATTTTTAATTCCGAACGAAGTCGCGGTCGTAGCTAGTATTTTATAAAGACACGTTTAATGAGAACATAGATGTCTTCTGACAGGTAAAAGTAAATTGTTTAAAATAATCTGAAAAAAGAAATACTTCCAGATATGTATAGCTGAACTATAAAATAATAAAAATATATGTATATAAAGTAAACGCTGCGGTAGACATTAATATGAAAATACTCGGAAAAGCGGTTTAAATCTGAGGTTCAAAGACGGCTCAAATTTAAAATAAATCAATGTGTTTAGTAGTTTACAAATTACGCTGTTGTGTGCGAGGCGCGATGTTACGCCCTGTCTGCTTACTGTCAGACGTGAAATTAGAGATTCCGCTAAAATTACGCGCTGTGGTTTCCAACACTCCTGTGGTAATGTCGATTGGTAGTTTCGAACTTCATAAACGCTCTCACATGGGCAATAATGAATTAGGTATGTTGATTTGTTTCAATGTGAAAGTTATTTTATATAGAGGTATATCTACCTACCTCCGAATAGCAAATGGGTAAAGTCTATTTGCGAGAAGAGAGAGACTAAGGTCTTCTAAATTGAGGTCCATGGAAAAAGCGGTTTACTTTAATGCGTTTACAAGAAACCTATATTTGTTTTTTTCGTCAGTTTCAGTTTTTTGTTGCTTTAATTTAAAAAATAAATTCCACGTAGTGAAAATGATTAGTGAGTAATTTTATTTTCACAAAATGGGCTATATATTAATGTATTTTGGCTTCTTCCAATCGTGACTAACTTGATATACGTCATACACATAAAAAAAAAGTAAAATTTGAAGAGTCCTCTTGATACAAGACAATTTATATAATCATTGGTAGAAAAAATAATTCTATTAGTTTTACCAATTTAGTTTGTTCTGTTTATTGAAATCTATGAAGACATCAATCAAAACGAGATCGTCAAGAATCAATCACGATAAGTAATTCATGCTGTGAATGAATTCCAAACATCCATTATTGAGATCATCGTTTATAGAATTGAGTCAGCGACGTGATAAAATCTAGAGTTATTCAGGCAGATGAATCAGTTACAATTAACACGCGTATAATTGAATCCCTTTTAGCCAACAGTGATATCATACTGATATTAACATTTGCTCTATAAAATAAGAAATATTTTAATGTAATTTTAGCCATAGAGATAAAGAAGTATGGTATTTCATTAAAAAAAAATATACAGGTAACAAATTTCATAACAAACTTGTAAACAGTTAATATCTAGCAATCTAGAAGAGATTCAATAGACACAAGTCTATGATATGGATAATTGGCAAAATAATGCCATGTTCACAGAAGTTAAAGAATAGATAATAAAATTACATTGAAGGATTCAAACGCACCGATATTAGTGTATGTTTGTTCTTGTATAAGAACAAAATTGTTACGAGGACTTAGATTAAATTTGAAGCAGTTACTGGATATAAAATTCTCTTTAACCTGTGTATCCAGGCGCCGAAACGTCGAGCAATTATTAAAATGTAATTCGTGTTTTAGACTCGTATTTAATTTCTATATTAATAATATATACGATACGCGATAGTTGAAAAAAGTGTTTTATAAAAACCGTTAAAAACGTCAGCGAAACCGTTGGAACGATTTGATTAATAAAAGTCAGTATCGCGATTATTTTTCCATGTTCGATTTTTGTGGTATGTCGAGAAATTGCTACCCCTTTAGTAATGCAGATCCGCGGAGGGCAGTGCATTTAGTTTTGGATTAAAACCCTCTTTTTGGATATAAACAGTTTTGTCCTCATAAATAGCGTTTTAATTGACCGCGAACGGAACAATATTAGTTGTATTTATAAAACATACATTGACGATATGTTTATCGTACCGCAATACTAGGAAATGCCACAGCGCAGTGGTTTCGTGAGAAGCCACAGTCCACATTTAGTTCGTAAGTTTACCTCTCGTTTGAGGTCTATCTAGGGGCACCAACACTCCTGGAGAGGTTAAGTGGTAAGAAACAAACAAAATCGGATATCCGCAAAGGTAGCGAATAAATCTGCTAGTTAATACGATAAAAGCGATTCGCACGCCGGTTTCATGGGGCTCTTTGTGTGGATTGAACTAGCCACTTTACGTGTTTTGTGCCCACAGTCGGTTGTACATACGTGTGGAATGCTTTGTGAGAAACAAATCAAAAGCAACAAACAGACTGGCAGTCGTTGAGATCAGCGCTCGGGTTCAAGGCGACGTCGCCTCAAAGTCCATTGTTTCTCCCACACTGTATCAAGTACATACCTATCAATAATATAGGTATATATATATATACGCTTTGACCTATAACTTTACATAAAAAACCTTGTCCTTTGAAATTATTGCTGTTTACGTATCAGTTCTTTGACCCTTTTTGATATCATTTGATATAGGGAAGTTTGCCGGCTTGACTGAGGCGATACATTTATCTGTTCAGTTGACATTCGCTCCAAAGGCTGGGAATTAAGTCTGCTTTATTCCAGGATAGGTCGATAGCATTACTGCCGTGAATACCGAATACAGATTTCCTATTTATTCCTTATGATATCTATTGTTTTTGTAAATGTTGATACGACTTTTTTCTATTAAATTATTGTGTATTGTGACTTGGGTAGCCAGATCGTACGACCGTACATTTGAAAACGGGGGTAATACATGCTAAAATAAACATTTTGAAAGTATTGTTCCGCTATACAGTCATTCTGAGTATAAGGAACTATGACTCACTTCGCGAAAGATATTCCTAAAGCGGGAATGCCTATAAGTTTTCCGATAAACAGATACATACCTACACAAACTAGTTGTGTAATGATTCTTTTTTTTTAAATGATACGCTTAACTAGTTTTTATTTTAAAAGACAACGAACTCACTTCATCTTAGATATGCCTCCAATAAGGAAATGTTTTGTCGGGATCTCTCGATCAGTCTTATTTTATTTTTCATTAATTAATTTGAATTGTTCGGTTTAAATTTTCTTTAATATTCGTGGCATTTCGCGTTGAGTTATGCTAATTATAAATAATAATTGCATAATTATGTTAATACATTGGACTAATTGTGAAAATTGCAAGATTGTAAGTGATATTAGTATAACAAAGAATAAGTTAGAAAATCAATTCTTGAATTGATGTGAATTTAAATATATTTTAAAGTATGTAACCATACGTTGCGTTTAAGCTGGTGGGATATGCAAAGGTGAGGACATTGTCGAACAACAATTAATAGTGTCCGTCCAGATGCCGTCGGATGAAAGGGGAAGAAACGTGCGCGGAAATGCGATTTGCATTCTCGAAAGCCCGTCGCGGCCGGGTGTGATGCCGCGCCCGATATAAATAGAGTGCGCGAACCACCTCGGAAAGGTTAAACCCCGAAATAGACGGACAAACTTAACTCTAACTTATTTTTGCAACGTCCGCTCATCAATTCTGCGGTGCGTTCACCCTCGCGCCAGGCAATGCCCCCCTCCCGGTCTACTGAAACTGTTCTACTGAGAGTGTTTGTTTCGAATAATTCGTGTTTCTGTAAAGATGTAGGTGTCTAAAACTCTTTGAGGTAGGATAATTATAACCGAGATCGGCCACGTAGCAGTACATATATTTGGCTTACAAGCGTTTCTAGGCTTATTTGTTATCTAGTGTCATAAGAAACGAAATATTTGGTTGATGAAGACGTTACTTGGCGAAGATGCATAGTTAATTAATCTAGATGTGGATGCTTCTTGTTTGCCGCTGTCACGTCTGATGTCATAGAAAACAAATATAAAACAGTTATTATTTATTTTATGAATAATTGTCAAGACCGACTTTAGCGGTTGGCTGGACCAACTATGGGTGCGTGGCATTACATTTTTATTTAGTTGATTGATCTTGAAATTAATTAAGTCGATTTGTTACAATACGAACAATATATTCGATAATATATTTGGTGATAGGTGTTTCACACAATGTATTTTAAAATATTACGTGTTTTTAATCAATAATATTAATTTAATAGTAATTAAATATTAATCTTCACTTATATAAAGATGGATGTTTGTAATAATCGCTTCACTTCAACAACTTTTGATCGACAATCTCGTATAATTAAATCAAATCGTTTATTTCCCAATAATAGGATGATAATATCACTTTATTGAAGTCAAAAATCTACTACCGTTTCGGAAACAACATGCCGTTCTGGATGTGAAGAAACGACGGAAGAAACTTCAGCATTCCCTCTTTTTATCATGTATCATATAAAATTGTCCGATTTTAACACTATCAACAATAATTGTCGTATTTTGTATACTTTTCTAACAGTTTTGTACTGTTCAATTATTGATTACGTGTTTTTATCAGCAGACACGCGTAGTAGTAATTAAAAATTAATCTTCACCTTTATAATAAAGATGGATGTTTGCAATAATCGCTTCACTTCAAATCTTTTTGATTGACAATCGCGTATAATCAAATCGAATCGTGTATTTCTCAAAAATAGGATGATAATATCACTTCTTTGAAGTCAAAAATCTACTACCGTTTCGGAAACAACATGCCGTTCTGGATGTGAAGAAATGACGGAAGACACTTCAGCAATCCCTTTTTATCATGTATCATATATACAATTGTCCGATTTTAACACTATCAACAATAACTGTCGTATTTTGTATACTTATCTAGCAGTTTTGTACTGTTCAATTATTTATTACTCTAAAGAGCAGAACGTCTGTAGGGCTAGCTGTGTTATTTTTGATTATTTATTAAATGCGTACTCTATCGGCGACTGTATTTTAAGTACTAGCTATCACTGCAAACTTTGTCCTATAACTGTCTGGTTACTTGTTAATAACTTGACCACGGCGTTACATATCGTTCTTAGGGATAAGATAAGGGCCAGCCTTTATTGTAAGGATGATGTCAGATATCTTAGAAAATCTGTATCAGTCTGTTTAGTACTACATTTTAACTGTTACCCTGTAGTCCGGATGAACCGTTGGGTTTTATGGGATTAAAATTAATTATTACGATGTTAAATGTCATCAACATTTTTAAATTAATGCGTATTTAAAAACGTTCATACACAATACGTGAAGCAACAAAAAAAAAACAATTTTCGACCTTTAATAACAAAGTAGAGACCACATTGAGCCGATTTTGCTAAGTTTCATATGTTTAGAATAATAGATCGATCCCGATGTAGTCACTCAATATTTTGTTTACTCGATTATCGGTCATGTGGAAATGTTGCGCGCGTTTTGAATCCCCCCATGAATAATTTACGACTGAGATTGGGTCCATCGGCAATGTTTTGTCAATGGATTTACTCAGTGTGTGCTCTCTAAACACGGTGTTGCCGTACCGCGGGCCAGATATGTTTACAATTTGCTGGATTTAAACTAAATCCGCTCATATGTTAGCAACATCATGTTTTTCTTTTTTTGCTCTGGTATTAATGGGAAGTAATTTGTTACCCTCCCCAACTTTAGTGAGTGACTTTAGTCTTGATTTTACTCATTTTTTTTTTGCGTACGTGTTAAAAACATACATTGACGTAATTGCAATACGCCCAGCGGATTATGGGAGGGGCCAAAAAGATACCACGGCTCTCCTAACCGCTCCATAGTGACAGATACCATAGACAACTTTTTATATATTTTTTTTGCTAATTCTCCTAACTTAATAGTTTATGAAAGCGTCACTTAAAAGACTCGTTTTGCTGATTGTATTGTTGTGAAAACCGATGCGGTGTTTGTATGAAGAAAGTCACCTTTCCGTTGTAGGTCAGACGCGGGTTATTTTCACTTGTTCTGTTGTATATTATATACGTTTTCGTTTCTCTTTTACATTTGGATAGGTTATGTGACATGCGTTTATTTTTAATGTTTACTGCATTATACTGGCTGTGCTCGTAACTTCGTTTACGTGGTACTGAGAGGTGATTTTCTATCCCTTAGAGTACATTACTTATTTTCTGTGTTAAAAGGTATCCTATATATAAAAAAAAAATTCAACAACATTGATATCTAACACACCAAGACTCTCGGATGGTCTGACTTCGTGGTTACAACATCTATACATACATTTTTTTATTACTCTTCATGCCAGCGAATATAGGAAAAGACAACTTGGCTTGAAGCTCTGCTGTCGCTTTGCTAAGTACACACACGTAATCATGGAGCCGGCATCTCACATACATGACCGGTCGGCGGCTTTGTACGGCGCCTCATATGTAACCTTGTACGATATTGTTTGCTTACACGAAGCTTATAATTAATGAGCAGCACGTTATGTTCGCATCTATTGTGGTGTTTCACACTGCCGCATAAATCTGTCTTCTGTCTTGACACGAGTAACATTTCCATCAGACTTCTTTCGAATATGCGAATGTAGGTAGTAGCTAGCTATATGCAATGTTCTCTGTTTAGTTTAAATAAATAAACGTCGGTTCTAAAACTGCTGCGCCTACGGAGATACAGAGAGAGAGGGGAAATGAGGATCTATCGGCCCTAATTGATCGCGACGTCATTTTTTACTGTAGACTTACATCGAGGAGACTCCCAGGATTAGGCATAGTTTTTATAATTTACATATTTAGCGTTAGGACCATAATCTCACTTAATATTAAGTGGCAATGTGGCATCAAGTGGCGAACATGCGCTTAGTAGATGGACTGGTTTTCTTTGACTTTGGATTTGGCTAGCCAGGTGGGCGTTAAAAACCCTATTACTGTGTCATAGTTTCATCATGATGTGTGTTCCTACACCGAAATCTCTGGCTCATTGCATGGTTCGAACACACGACGAATTACGCTGTGATCGTGCAAAATAAACTAACGAACACCCTCGTTTGCGTATTACAGGTAACGGCACGATAGACTTCCCCGAGTTCCTGACGATGATGGCGCGCAAGATGAAGGACACCGACAGCGAGGAGGAGATCCGCGAGGCGTTCCGCGTCTTCGACAAGGACGGCAACGGGTTCATATCCGCGGCCGAGCTGCGCCACGTGATGACCAACCTCGGCGAGAAGCTCACCGACGAGGAGGTCGACGAGATGATCCGCGAGGCGGACATCGACGGCGACGGCCAGGTCAATTACGAGGGTGAGTTGACGTGACGTGCTGTATGTCTCCCCCCCCCCCCCTTTCACCCCCCATACCCCTCCCCTCCCCTATCCCCCCTTCCCCCTCCTCCCACCTCTGTCTATGTTGTATCGAGCGTGTGAGCGCGCGCGGTGCTTCGAGGCCTGCACTTATTAGAACCACCACACCGCTTTACGGTAATCATCCAGCTGAGGTTGTAGGGTCTTTAGTTGATGATACACTCTTAAAGATCGAAGATCGATTCCTATCTATTTTCATAACACATTATTTACAATTACCCCGACATATATAGAATGATAAAATTAATTATTGTTGTAAATCTTGCTTTTTTCGGAATCGATTCGAATCGATCTTTTTCAGAAACAATTGCCATCCCTAAACCCTTGTTCCCGTTTACTTTTTTTTTTAATTAACAGCCAGTGGACCAGTAGACTTGTATAGCTTTAATGAAGTTGGATGGCAAGTAGGAAAATTCAAGACTCTTGGTCAATCTTTTGAGGGTCTGAACCTCAGTAATATGTACTTTGTAACCGACTAGTAAATTATATAATGCAGCTAGCATGAGAGACTTCTATCATACATTTTTATAATAAAACAAGGACGAAACTAAAAGTATATTAGAATTAATTTTATATGAAAGCATGGAGTTGTATATTCGTGTTCCCAGTTGGTTTATCTGCTCCTGGTTAGTAAATAACGTTATATAACTCCAAAATGAGGTACATTTAATTGACATTAAAAGATGTTCGAGATACATCAGTTTTGATTCTACTTGTCGCACTTAATTCTGAATTTCCGAAATGATTTATTGTGACAACATAATGCCTCTTACAGAAGATTTATCCTTTATATGTCCAACAGACAATGATATACTCTAACAGGTTCTCCTCAAAATAATCAATTAGAAGCTTCTCATTCCAAAGAGTGTTGCCAATTTTAAACTGACTTGTCTGCTATTTCGAAAATATTCATCGATGGATCGATATTTTTTTAATGGGATAGCGAAACTTAGACCCCAAGATTGGAATTAAATCCATAGATACAAGAATTGTGGTCTTAATTTTCTTATATGACATACATATCTTATTTTTATATGTATTAATATAATAATATTTTTAATTAACAATGCCATTAAGGCATCGAAACCTCCAAATGTCAGTCTACATCCTCAAAATTTTGTAAACATTCACGATAACATCAGTTTTGTCTTGTTTTTATTATTCTGTTATTACAATATACTTTTAATTTGTGTTTTAAAATTAATTTTAACACGAAACCTTTTATTTGCACCCCCACAATGTCTGATTTAAAATTACATACACACGTACACGTTGTTTGAAGTGATTGTAAAGCAGGCTTTTTAGGTAGAAATATCAGTTGAGTACATAAAACGTATCCGTCTCGGAAATTTTACGGACGACAATACGTAACACAGACAGATTGTACTTGTTTCTTATATATATTATAAATGATGTAAGAAAAGTACAACATCCGGTACATTCACTTTTCATTTCACCCAGTTTGTGTCTGACTGTAAAGAGTCGTCCAGCTAATAGGTTGCCTCACGTCAAGCGATTTCACTTGAAGCATGCATTAATTACCTCTTGCTAATCGAAACGTAGTTGAACATGGCACTGTATAGTCACCTCTCCGGACTTAGCTAGCTATGTCGATTTGCTAATGTCTCGTGAGTCCAGTCGATGATAGTAATTTGGCTGTATTGAACGGTTTAGTAAACTAATAGACCATTTTGGAAGAACCTTGTTCGGATGATGCCAAAATGTTGTATTACTTAGGCCGTGATGTTCAAGTAAATCTCTTAAGGGTCTCCAAAATCACTATATACCTGAAATTTTTACTTTCTGATTTATCAAATGTATTTATTTTAAACTGTTTGTGGAGTTTGGCTAACTTTTTATGTGATGCTTTGGTATAAAAACCCGTGGCTAAGTCATATGATAGTGCTCGGGCCGTGAGACAGAATAATGGAATCTGGAACCTGGTTTATTCATACTTTACTCGCTCGGTCGCCTTTTCCAGAATCTTTACCAGGCATTATATTTATAGCTTCAATCAGAGCGAAAGCACTTCTCGTAAAATTAATATTACCCGCACACAACACCCCACATGTTTGTTTAGATCTGATTTATGCATACACCCATATTATTTATGTTGGACTGTTGACTGTCTATGCTAGGCATTGACTAATAATTTATCGACTTGATTATTATTAGAAACTCGTCAGTCGGCCATTTTTGTTTTGTATGAGATAGTGCGCCACTCGATAGCCGAAACAATCTCATTCAACTTGCCTAAATTTGTAAGGTTTTTTATTTATTTGTTTTTTGTATCGCTTGGTACGTTGAAACGCTCTTGCTTTCCCGCTATGCATGGGTTCAGTGTTTAATGCAACGGAAAATCGTGGAGACATCAATATGCGTGCGGCTGTGCCGTGCATGGCACAGTATGTGTACTGTATCATCCGACCGAGCGTTCTCTCTCTTGCAGACTTCCATGCACTCGCGCAAATGATATTCGATCGCGGCGAGGGCGGCCGCTAGCGCTCCCCCCGCCGTCGCCCTTGTGATATTAGTACACTAACTAGCGATAAGAACAGAGTCTACGATAACGCTGTGATCTCGAAACGGTTTGCCCTAGTAGTGCGTTGCGCGCGATCCGTTCCCTGAGCTCGACCTAGCCGACCCACATCGAGTGCGACAATAGGTATACCGCCACTGTTCTCACTATCTGAATGGTTTGCTGCTCGTTTATTAACTGTTCCCCCCCGACCCCCCCGACTCTCGCTCAACTACACCCTCACACACTCAACCACCTTGGACATGTTAGCTGATCCCGTCGCTTCCTAGCTGTGTCCTCCTATGAAATTGGTCTCATTCTCGCTGGGATCTCACCCACCTCACTGTCGATTGTCTCACTTGCTCTCTCTCTTTCTCTCCCTCTCTCTCTCTTTCTCTCTCTCTCTTTCTCTGTCTGTCTCTCTGTATTACTCACACCAGCCGCGATGGTGGATCGCCTGCAATTTTGTACTGAGCAAGACGAAATTACAGGCCCCCGCTTCGGCTCTTCCTGTTGATTGGTGCATGCGTCTGTTTGTATAGAAGTTTATATTTTATAGAAATACCACCTGTGTCCCGACGTCGCTTGTCGCGTGTCTGTATGTGTGCATTAATATATCTATATATGTAGCTTGGTCGCAACCATACCGGCCCGTGTATTGTTTAACAAACGAGCAGCAAACGTCGCGGCGGAATTTCGTCGATGACCCGTTTTTCTATATATATATATATACATAGGCTTGTTGCACCGCGCGGTGCAGTGGCTCTCTGTTCGCTTACTCGCCGCCCTTGCTCCGATTCCTGTGTATGGTTTACACACGGTATTATCTAAGCGATACATCCAGAGGGTGGTATTTCACATAATCCCCTTGTAGTGGCTGGCATGAGGAGATAAAATACGTTTGGAGGTTCGTCTGTGTATGTTGTACGCCGCGGCGGGCACATGTCTTCGCGTGCTTGTGCGCCACTGCACTGTCTATACTGGATTCGTATTTATTTGTTTAATGAAAAAATATATACAATCTGCATTAGCGAATCCAGGCTGGACGGAACCGGCCCGAGCGCTCAGGGCCGCCTGCAGCCGTGTGGCCGCGACGGTTCTCAAACTTCCTTATAATAAACTCAAATATTTTAGTGGTGCAGAGAATGTATGATAGCGGTTTGAATATATATGTTATATAGTGCATCTGTATCTGTGTCGGTTACTTTTCTTTGTATATATATGTGTTAACATTATAATATTAGTGATGTGTACGCTGCGAGGACGCGAGGAAGGTCTGTGATTGGTCGGCGGGGTGTACCGTGGCCGTAGTGTGCGTGTGCGTGTCGTCCTGCTCGCACTCGACCGTTGTAACACGCCGTTTCGCTTTCTGTTCCAGAGTTCGTGACCATGATGACGTCGAAGTGAGCCGCCGGCTAGTGTGTGTGTAAAAAAAAGCAGAGAATTTAAAATATACATTTTGTTTCATGACACACAATATTACCATCGTATTATCGTATTGGACCTGCATTTCTCTAGTGTTTGCGATATAAATATGACATCGTTTCAGTTTGACGATAATATTATAATAAGGTTTTTTAGGGGCGGCGCGGCGGTCGTTCTCCGCGCGCGGCGCTCCCTCATTTTATGTTAGTTTTTAAAGTATTCCGTTAATTTTACTATGTAAGAAATAAAATTTAAACTTGTAGCGCGGTACAAAGGGAAGAGATAAAAGAAAAAAAAAACGAATAGGTGTGCGCGTCGCATTGTGATGGGATAGATAGTCTCGTGTCGGCTCATAATTTATATTTGTGTATATTTCAAACCGCGCGGGGCAGGTGCCCCCCAACGCGGGGCCCGCGACCCCCCGGTGCGCTGTATGTGTGCGTGCGTGTGCCTCTGTTTTGCGTCGCGCCCTCCTCTATACGCGGTGTTAGCGTCCGCACCTTTCCGAGATACATTTTAATGTAAATTTTTTTCAAGTATGAGATATTTATAAAAGTACGTGAGGTAATAATATAAATAAATGAAAAAAAAAAAATTGGAAAAATACCCCCCCCAAAAAAATTTAAAATAATTAAAGTATATTCCGTGGCGTTGGGAGACGTGTAGTGTCGTTTCCAGCTCGGTGTAGCGGGTTCGATCCGCGTCTCTCAGCTCCGTGTACATTCAATGGTCATATTATAATATAAATGTTTCAATAGTAAAGTAAAAACTCTTGAGTAAAAATATAGATTATATTATATATGTCCGTTTATCTTCTGCTGTGTGTACTAGTATTACTACACTGTGCGTTAAAACTGTATAATCTGTAAATGACTATAATATTTCTATTGTTGGTGAATACTAATTTGAAAAGAAATGTAAAACGATGAAGTAAGTAATCCCGCTATGTTGTTATTATCTGTAATGCCTACCTAATACTTACCACCACTGATCGATTCATTCTGTTGTTACATTTTACAAAAGACACTGAAAAATAAATGTTTCTTCATTTTTATTAGGTCAATAAATTATCGGTGTTTTATTTTAACCCTGTTTTTGTTGTCTGTTGTGATTTTATATATTTTCTAGTCTATCTCAGTACACCGGATGTGTCTTGTACTGAGGTAAAACTATGAGAGCTTTGTAAACCGGATTTTCACTTGTAAAAACATAAAAATAAGTTTTGTTGCTATGTCTTTATATCATAAAGAACTTTGTAAATAATTTATTTCGCTTATTAGATAGAAACTAAAAAGTGTTTCATTGATGATTTTTTTTTATATCTAATAACATATTCGTAGTGAACGAGATTGTAGAAATAACTATTAACATACTTTTGCCCTGTTCCCAAGCCCTTAGGGGTGGAGGCAATACGTTTTCTCCTCCCATAAATGTGTATCAGCGAGCTCTTTTCATTGACTTCTTTTTCTTTCATCTCGTTCTGCACACGCAATCTACCTTTCTTTCTACCTCTTCCTTTCCATCCTTGAAGATTCATAGCCATAACTTTTCCCCCTACATGTGTTCTACAAGGGAGAAACCATCCTGGTAATATAAATGCTAATATCATAAACATTGGCAGTGTGCTGAAAAGTAAACAGGCGTATTTTGCAATCAGAAAAAATCGATCCCTGAAAATAAGTTAGACACGTGTAAACTTAGTCGTGTTTTCATAATTATCATATTTCATTCATTAAACACATGCAAAAAAATGTTGAAGCGACGATAGCTTAGTGGGTGGGTAGCGTGTCAAAGGACGTGACGGGACATGAGATCATGGCATAGTGATAGGGCTTTATCTAATACCCACCTGGCTAGCTACCACCCTCAAGTTGAAAATCTGCCGCTAAATATAAATAGATGTGTTCCGGCAGTTGCACTTGAGAGCCGATCCCTCCACAGGTTAAGCGTGTCCACCAACTTAGGTCACATCGTCATTTAACATCAAGTGAAATTGTAAAATTATTTAAAATAAATTTAAAGTTTTGCGAAAGTACGAACTAGTGAGTCCTCAGCTTAACAATAACTAAGTACTCGATACAACAATCAATAAATAAAATAATAAAAGCCTTTAATCTATAACCTATAAATATGATTTCACATTAAAAATACGTTTTTTTTAATAATATGTTATAGTCGCCTCCCCCATTGCCGACCATTTTTCCCTATTCCTTGCAATATGGGCTAGCCTGGGCCAGTACACTCTCTAAAAATGCCTTCGCATCTTCTAAACGGTCTGCCTCTTTGTCTCTGGCTACTTTTTGGTAGCCACTCGGTAGTTACCTTTGTACATCGATACAAAACAATCAATTCTAGTGGGTAGTACACAAAAAAACACAATAGTTTGAAATATTGAGGTTTATTCTATCACTACAATGTTATGAATAAAAATACAAGTTTGATGAGGGTATATAACAATTATTAGTTACTTGGTTTGTAAAAAAAATGTAGTTTGGTAATAAAATGAAACAGTGACTCCTCAATGTAATAATATCTACTGAATAAGAGAAAGGATAATATTGGGTAATATACAAATAATATCACTAACGCTTATTGAAATTTGAGTTTATTGTATTAGGACAATGTTGTGAGTGAAAAATACAAGTTGAAGAGGATATATAGAAGTTATTAGTTGGATGAACTAACAACTCCTCAGTGTAATAATATGTGCTCGATAAAATAAAGAATACTACTGGGTTATATAAAAAAATATCACAAACGCTTATTGAAATTTGAGGTTTATTTTATCAGGACAATGTTGTGGATTAAAATTACTAGTTGAAGAGTATATATAGAAGTTATTAGTCTGATGAACTAACGACTCTTCAACTTAATCATATAGACCGTTTATTTTGAAAGTGGTGTAAGTCTATTTTTGAGAAAAATGAGCTATCACGTAATTCATGCTTAATTTAATGTAATTTTTTTTTATATATAACTAGTCCGTGTTTAATTTCTCAAAAAAATCCCATGTCTTGTACAACTTACAATCGGTCGGTAAATGAAATTGCATTATCAACAAATATTGTAGTAACGTTTAATTTTCTCGAAACAAAAGAAAATGGACTTACGTCACTTTCGAAATAAACGGTCCATATGTGCTCGATAAAAGAAAGGACAAACGCTTATTGAAATTTGAGGTTTATTTTATTAGGACAATGTTGTGGATGAAAATTACTAGTTGAATGAGGGTATATAGAAGTTATTAGTCTGATGAACTAACGACTCTTCAACTTAATCATATGTGCTCGATAAAATAAATGACAGTACTGGGTAATATAAAAAAATATCACAAACGCTTATTGAAATTTGAGGTTTATTTTATTAGGACAATGTTGTGGATGAAAATTACTAGTTGAATGAGGGTATATAGCAGTTATTAGTCTGATGAACTAACGACTCTTCAACTTAATCATATGTGCTCGATAAAATAAATGACAGTACTGGGTAATATAAAAAAATATCACAAACGCTTATTGAAATTTGAGGTTTATTTTATTAGGACAATATTGTGGATAAAAATGACTAGTTGAATGAGGGTATATAGAAGTTATTAGTTAGTTTGAAGAGTGTTGGAGTTTGTGGCTATGGTCTGCAACAGCAGAGCGAGCGTGCGCGAAGGGCGGCCCGACATCCGCTCGGGGTCCAGGTAGGGCGGCGCGGGCGCGTGCGCCACCTTGCCGACCCCCGTTATATCCATGTGTAGCCAGTCGCAGCACACGAATTTCTAAACACACCACATTTTGAAGCGATGGTAGCTCAATGGTACTGTGTACGACTTCGCGTCAAGGGACGTGGGTTCGAATCCAAGCACCTACAATGAGCTTGAGCGCACGGTGAAGGAAACCATAGCATGGTGGTAGGGCTTTTTCTAATGCCCGCCGCCATAGCTACCACCCTCAAGTTGTAAACCTGCCGCCAAATACCAATAGGTGTGTTCCGGCAACAGCACTTGAGAGCCAGTTCCTCCACAGGTTTACCGTGTCTACCAACTTGGGCCGTATCGTCAGTTAAGATCAGATGAGATTATGGCCATAACGCTACACCTTGAGTATAAAAAAAAAATTACCATCGACACGTTTTTGTTTATACTTAAGGATTTAGCTTTATGGCCGTAATATCACTTGAGGTTAAGTGATGATACGGCCCAAATTGGTGGACACGCTAAACCTGTAGAAGGACTGGCTCTCGAGTGCAACTGCCTAAACACATAGATTTGTATTTTGCGACAAATTTTCAACTTGAGGGTAGTAATGTTTTTTTATGCTAGCTCGGTAAAGTTACTGCACTGTACCTGATGTAAGTACAGCACAGTCAAAAAACAGCAGCGACCATCAAGAGAACGACAATCGCTTACTGTCATGCCGGCCTGTCCGGTCATACCCAGGCGGTCATTAGAAAAAACCCTACCACCATGCTATGGTTTTCTCAAGATGTTTTCCTTCACCGGAAGCTCAAGCTCATTATAAGTGGATTCGAACTAACGTCACTTGACGCTGAATCTGTACACACTACCACTGATCTATCATCTTTCAACTCAATACTCTCACAAGATAACAAGATCCAACCATAAAGATAAATAACTACAGATATAGGTACCTACGATACTGATGACGACTGTGGGGACATTCAAGTATCGTCACTAAAGATCAGGTGAAATTATGGCCATGACGCTAAACTTTAGAGAAATAAAAAACAAGGGGTTTATTTTTAGGTATGATATTAAACTCTTAAATGCAATTGTCGTTTCACCGATAAAATTGAAAATTGAAATGTGTATGCATTTATTCGTAGAGGTTTCGTCGCTTCAATATGATAGATGACACTGTGGTAGAGCTATTAAATACTGGAATATGGGCATGACAAAGGTCCTGTCAAACCAGCTGGTTATTTGATATATTATTCACAATACTGTGTATGTTTACCCTAAGAAAAGCGGCTCCGAGACAAGGCGTGGCCTTCCCCGCTCCTTTGTTTCTCAGATCGACAGACGGGTTATCTGTAAAGATAACATTTGTTACAACCTATATATAAATTATAATTATAAATGATCCAAATCCCCATCTCAAATATAATTTTATGTAAATTATTCTACCAATTTTCAAAGGTCAAAGATATTTTACAATAACACCTTTACACGCATGTACTAATGGATAGATTGCATATGTGACCCTTATCTACACATAATATGAAGTCCTCCGGCACGTCTGTCGGTCTGAACGCGATAAACTCGAGAATCAAATCAATTTTCATGTTTCACCAACAAAGTCATTTAATGGCGAAGATTTAACTGTATATAATTCATTAATTTTTTATGTAATTCGGACGGAATAATTCATTGAGAATTGGTTTGGGGCAAAAATCATGCCACTAGAAGCTTTACTGGTGTGTGTCGTTAAAACAAATAATTATAAGATAACTATGTATTACAGAACAATTTCTATTAAAATCTATATATATATATCAATGAATCTCTATTTTCCTTGGTGATCACATCACGCGTGAACGGATGGAACAATTTAACTAATTATTTTTTCGTTGTGTTAATTATTGTCAAAAGAAGGTTCTTATGGAAGTAAAAATTAAGAAAGTTAGCAGAACGACAATATAAACTTTACATAACTGTCAGTACAATGCGACAGCAATATTTATAGTTAAGACAGGACGTCTGTCGGTTCGACTGGTAATTAATAATGATAATTGAACTGAACTAACGCTTTATGTCCATCCTTAATGATTAACATATAACAACGAAAACATAGCTACACTTCTGATCCCTAATAAATTCCTTAGCATATATGTTCTACTACCCCCCGCTCAGCCGAAAGCGTTGCTAGATTAAGTTAAATTATAACAAACTTGTTATCTGATTTGCATAATATGTCCACAACGGGAATCGCCATGGACGATCTCCAGTGATAGCTCCCGCAGACTTGATCGCTTTCCACGCCTCGTCAGAGTTGCTGAAGCAGCCGAAAGCGCCTCCTCCGGTCGCCAAGAGAACACCATCTGTATATATACGAGATTCTATACGATGTGATGAAAACAATTTCAAAATTGAGAATACCTCGGCCTGAAGGACGCAATCTTTTCCCGAAATAAGGAATACAAGATTTCACGGATTCGAATATCAAAAATCTTATAATTCTAATTCGTTCACGCATTTAATTTTAAAAGGTAATTCTTAAAGCGTGTAGGTTTCTTCAAAAGGTTTTCCCTCCTCGTCGACCGACAGTGTTACCAACACAAATAACTAAATAGCGGACAGCTCTGGTATATGCTAATAGGGCTATACTAAGAATTAAATTTATTTATTTATTTTTTATCGTTAATGTTGAGCGTTACGGCCACAATCCCACCTGAAGTTAAGTGACGATATGAACCAAGATGGCGGACACGCTAAGCCTAGTGGAGGTATTAGGCGACAGATTTTGAACTTGAGGGTCGTTCAAGTATTGCGTAACGAAATTTTTGACTTTCCCTCGGCCCCACGTTACGTAATACCCCAGTGAACATTTTTACCTAAAAGTCATAATCATGTTTTACCAATTTCTACCAATTAAAGTCTTGAAATAAGTAACTTACTTATCTCAGCCTTTGGGAATGCGATTGGCAACGCTAAACCTGAGGAGGGACTGGCTCTCAAGTGCAGCTTCCGGAACACACCTCTTGGTACTTGACGGTAGATTTTCAACCTGAGGGTGGTTGCTAACCAGGCGGGTTTAAGAAAAAACCCTACCACCATGCTATGGTTTCCTCACGATGTTTTCCTTCACCGAAAGCTCAAGCTCATTGTAGGTGCTTGGATTCGAACTCACGTCCCTTGAAGCGAAGTCTTACACACTACCACTGAACTATCATCGACCATCGTTTAAAAAAAAAAAGAGAACTATGTTACGTAACGCATTATTTGAACGCTCCACCCCGTAAATTGCGTTACCTAATATTTGAACGGCCTCTTGGGGGTTATAGCTAACCAGTCGAGTATTAGAAAAAGCCCTTCAACCATGCAGAAAAATCCCTACCTTCATGCTCTAGTTTCATCACCATGTTTTTCTCTCATCAAAAGCTCAGGATCATAGCAAGGGCTTAAAGTCACACGTAATCGCTTCCTAAAAGTCGTCTCTAATTATATTTAAAGCAAATGTTTACGTACGAGTAAGTGTAGCGACGTCAATAACGAGAGACGGACGGTGGATTGTCTGTCCGTACACCAACGCATCGGCCATCATCAACCGCCCTTCCATATCCGTGTCCTCAATCTGTTTATCACAGGAAATATTATCGTAATAATATATATCCACTCCAGTAGTCAATGTTTAGGCTCATAAATCGGTTAAAAGGAAGGCTAAATATTATTCGTTTCGATCCTTATATATATATTGAAAAAGTTTAGAATATCCAAAAGTACAAGTTTTTCTTCGTAATAATATTAATTATTTTTTCGTATATTTTTTTTGTAATGACTCTGCGTGTAACAAATTTTATTGAAAAAAAAATCTTAACTGTAAATTAATCTTGTGATTTTTTTGGTATTTTTAATGATTCAAATATTTAGAATTTATTTAAAATTAAATAACATAAAACTTAAAAAAAGTATATATATATATACACAAAAAAGACTATTCACTGTTAATGAATTTATTCATTTTTTAATTACATTACATAGAATTAGACGGTAATTTTCAATAGGCTATTACTCAGAATGATACTGAAGCAAATGAAACAAAAAGAACTCAACACGCGAAGTTTTTTGTGCGTTATCGTGACCACATACAGACAACCCGACGTCCACCAAAATTTTATTTTCAAATCGGCTTTAATATAAATTAGGTGTATTTTAAAGTATCTACATAGTAAAGTGTTCTTGTTGATATCTGTCAACTCATTTAATACTCAGAATGCAAAAAAGATCGGATAAAAGCAATTTAGGCCGAGATAATTGCTCGACCTTAAGAGAGTGAGAGTAAAACACTATTCAAACGCTTCGCGTTATGAGACGAATGTTTGTCGACACTTAACAAAGTGAATGTTTGAATTGTGATGTGTGAATTTATCGATTTGGTACATACATAAAATTGTTTTAATATGTATCTACACTAGTGGTGCGCGCGATTTCGTTCGCGTAGAATATAAAAATATTTAATAAATTTTGCCCATGTATACAACTTTGCCCGTATCGATATTAGGGTGATCTTAAATAACCTTCATGGCTAAATAGCCATTCTCAATTATTATTCTATCATATACTAAAACAATTTTAGAAATCTGACTGCTACTTCCTAAGATTCTCAAGTTCAAACAAACAAATACACTGTTCAGTTTTATAATATTCGATAATATAAATAAGAGTGACGAACTTGTATCGACATCCCGTTGAGTGCTGTGACGACGTCGCCTACTTTCATACACTGTCCGCTGACCATGTTCTCGCAGATCGGTATAACGGCGGACACGTTTATTGGGATCTGGGGATTTGATTATATCCAAATTAAATCATATCTTAATTCCTAAACTGCTTGCACCTGCAAAGTCCACTTACTAATGATAAGGTCACACGCTGTTTCCTATGGGATTCAAATGCCATAGTGGGGGGAGGGGGTGTCGCTTACTGTCATATGCGGGATCATGCTGCACGTCTAAAAATCGCGACGTTCGCAACTCATAAGGGGTCATTCATTAATTACGTTAGGGTATAGGGGGGGGGGGGAGTCTGGTATAAGCAAATATCTACATGTCCTTATGTTGGGGATAAGGGGGAGGCGGCGAATTCATTCTTACGTAATATTTCGTGGGTCGAAATTCAATATCCATTTTAAAGTGTACAGTATCGAAATGATTTTTAAAATAAAATTAAAATAATAAAATTATTATAATAAGTAAAATAAAATAAAAATAAAACATTTACTTTCCCAACATAACAGTTTATTATTTAGAAGATCAAGATAGAATCTTACGTAAGAATGGGAAAGGGGTTCGAGAAATCTTACGTATACTTACACGGAGGATTACGTATACTTACGTAATTAATGAATGGCCTCTAAGACAATTTGGTAAGTTTTATATGTCAATAGTTGACCCGGTGAACTATTGTGTCATCCAAGAGTCGATGTTTTTTATTCTCGCTAGAAGTCAAAAACGGTTGACCGATTTTATTATTATTATTGAGTAAAACACACTAGCAGCTAATTAGCTGATGCCTGTGTATCAAATAGCTTGGAGACAAGGAAATCTTGCTTATCCAATCTCTTCTTAAAGCAGTTTAAGGTTGGAGCCATAACAACGTTCTGTGGGAGTTTGTTTTTTTTTTTTTTTTTTTTTTTTTATGTTGCATAGCAAATTGACTGCACTGGACCTGATGGTAAGTACAGTACAATCCATATCAGCGGCGACTGACAGCGAACAGAATACACTGCCAGTCGCGGTTGTCATGCTGGCCTGCTTAGGTACCTCTTCACGCCTCTTTTGAAGGACCCAATGTCATAGGAAGGAGGGAATTGTTTTGTATTTATTTTCTATCTTTTAATCAACCTACCAACTCCAATTCGTTAAGATCAAAAGAACTGGCTATATCTGGTATCGTTTCCGTTTTGCATTTCTTTTGGTGATTGAATGAAACTTGTTTATAACTCCAATTAATTAAATGCCTTTTTATTGTATGACGTTTCTTTTAATCCTGGTTTGGCATCATTTTTACCGTACCTCACCTGATGGTAAGCCCAATACGGTGTAGAGATAGTAGCAATCGTCGAAAGAGAAAGTATCCTCCGTGAGTCTGCCATTCCGGCCAGATAAATATTAGTGGATTCGAACCCACGTCCCTTGTCGCTGCATCCGTTCATACTACCAACTGAGCTGGCATGAGCGGCTCTCAAGTGCCACTGCCGGAACACACCTATTGGTATTTAACGGCAGATTTTCAACTTGAAACACCATGCTATAGTTTCCTCGCGATATTTTCCTTCACGGAAAGCTCAAGCTCATTGTAGACGGTCGGATTCGAACTCACGACCCATGACGCGGTGTTCCTACACACTACCACTGAGCTATCCTCGCACTACGTTGTTTGTTCTGTATGATGTAAGATTGGTATCACACACCCTAATGTAATTCGCTTATTGTGTTCAAATGATTTTGAAATAATAACTTAGAACGTGATTTGATGTTAACTTTTTCTAACACTCGCATGGCTAGCTACCACCCTCAAGTTAAAAATCTGCCGCCAAATACCAATAGGTGTGTTCCGGCAGCTGCACTTGAGAGCCAGTTCCTCCACAGGTTTAGCGTCTCTACCAACTTGGGCCGTATCGTCGCTTAATATCAGGTGAGATTATGGCTATAACGCTGAACCTCAACTATAAAAAAAGAGAGAAATATATGTACACCAGATTACTTGTACCTTCAGTTCCGCGATAGTTTTCAATGCAGCCAAAGCTACGGCAGCTCCGGCCATGCTTCCTCTATTCTCCATCATATGCTTACGTTTCTTCAGGCAGAGTCCACCACTGCATACAGTAATTTAATTTACGCTGAATAAAATTGGCGCAAAACATCTATACGTATTCTTTTAATCGTGTCTTCTGTTAACCATATATTTTCATTCTGTCACGCATATGGCATTCAGATATGTATATATTAAGACCGACATTTTAATAGGTTTCGGTTTGAGTAAAGGATGGTAAATGGGTAATAGTTGAAGCGATGATAGCTCGGTGAAAGTGTGTACGATTTCGCGTCTAGGGACGTGAATTCGAATCCACCTACAATGAGTTGAGCTTTCGGTGAAGGAAAACATGTGAGGATGGTGGTAGAGCTTTTTCTAATACCCGTCTGGCTAGCTACCACCCTCGAGTTAAACTCAACCTCATTGGAAGTAAGGTAAATAAAGGGATAAACTTTGTTATGAAACTTTTTATTGCGTCATCTGATATCTCTGATAAAATGAATATTATAGCGAGAGAAGTTGCGCGCAAAACTAGTCATTCTAATAAAATCTAATCTTTATATGTAATAATATATGGCGGTAGGGCTTTTTCTAATGGCCGCCTGGCTAGCAACCACCTTCAAGTTAAAAATCTGCCGGCAAATACCAATAGGTGTGCTGCCAGCTGGACTTGAGAGCCAATTCCTTCACAGGTTTAGCGTGTCTACCAACTTGGGCCGTATTGTCACTTATATAGTTTATAGTTCTACATAATTTCAGTCATGAATATAACATACTTTGAGTTCTGAATGTATTATATAGGAATGTGAATTCGTAACGTCCTAAGGTCTTGTCTACTCAACCGATCGTCACGCAAAACTGTCAGCGCTTTAGAAAGGGATGTAAGGTACTTTTTATTCAGGAAAAGCAAGTGTTTCTGATGATTAAAATAAACAATATTAAGATCCACGCGAAGTATCGTTCGTAGATTGTTATATATAGATAGAAAACAAGTTTTATTTGGATACTACCTCCCTTAACAGACATTTTTTTTCCCTCTTTCAGCGCCACCACAGTGCTGATAACATTTGAACTTGCATGCCCTATTTCCGAGGAATCTCGTGGTTTTGTGAGATAGAAAGTATCTTATATGTTCGCAGCAAAAGTACTATATATCACATTTGTATTTGCCTCTGACTATTATCGCGTTGTTTCCGTACACTTTGTAAAATTTGTTCTTAGTGCGTGTCTACGTTGCGAAAGGAATATTCTCGGCCAAATTCTAGACAATATGTCTGATAGATTTGCAGATATCAGGGTTAATTAGTGGTAATTTAGTTATACACACTACTCTTGTAGGTCATGCTCTGTCTTTTCCGATAGTCAAATTTTAAATCAAATTACGTTATCAAATCAGGGATGGAGAAAACCAGCTATCTCAACAAAAGTATTAGCAATAAATTTCATCCCCTATTTTACACTCTTACTGAATTAAATATGGCAAACACTTAGTTTTAAAGTCGATAAGGTGAAGTCCCTTTTGTCCGCAATAAAATCTTTGCCTTCCTCGTTTATCCTTTTAGGGTTTAAATTTTGAGTTGATTCATCATAAAATGAAACTACCGTCCAAACATAATCTTTCGAGCTTTCGTAGACTCTGTTGTACGTTGAGTAAGTCAGTAGTCACAATTAATTAGTAAGCCAGCTTTTCGACATGGCTTACAAGTATCCGCCATCTTGAGCCATATGGTCACTTAACACCATGTGAGATTGTGGCCTCGTGTGCTTAAGCCCACATCACAGTATAACTATCATCCCTCAGTCGCCTCGAGCCGACTTTACCCGAGCGAGCATCACTTTAATCCCTTTAATTAAGGCGAAACTTGCCTGTCGAATGTGACTCCCTTAGCGGCAATGAGGAGAGGCGGCTGATCGGTCTTCCCACCCTTGTAGATGCACTCGAGGAATATGGGGGTATCGCATGAGCCGCGCGCGACCGCCAGAAACGCCCTCATGTTCTGCGCCTCTATCCACTCGCGGTCTCTCGCGTCCACCTGCACTCCCAGGGGACACAGCGTGTCCAGAGCGGCCTGTGTGATATATCTAGTTACCTTAATGGTGGATACAGTACGGATTATGGCAAACACTGATTTAAAAAAAATGTATTATTAGAATCGCTTTCTATTTGGGACGTGGGTTGGAACCCAAGCACCTACAATGAGCTTGAGCTTTCGGTGAAGGAAAACATCGTGAGGAAACCATAGCATGGTGGTAGGGCTTTTTCTAATGCCCGCCTGGCTAGCTACCACCCTCTAGTTGTGAACCTGCCGCCAAATACCAATAGATGTGTTCCGGCAGCAGCACTTGAGAGCCAGTTCCTCCACAGGTTTAGCGTGTCTACCAACTTGGGCCGTATCGTCACTTAAGATCAGGTGAGATTACGGCCATAGCGGTAAACCTTAAATATATAAAATAAACATTCTTACCACACCGATCGTTATAATAAATTGTGTAGTTCAATAGATAAATAGATAAATATTGAAAAAAAATGAGTGAATATCGTGGAGCACTCGGTTGCAGTGAATTTCCTTACGAAGTATATTATTATTATTAAACTATACTATATAACTATACTATAGAAATACCGAGGGATAAGGAATTTTATTCTAATAATTTAAAAAACATGCGTGCGTACAAAGTACACATGTCAGAAGTGAAACTTCTTTGGCGAACTAATTTATAAATCTTGTTTATATACGACGTTCGCTCTGTCTCACTTTTTCTCTCAATCTTTCTCACTCGCTTGCTCCCTACTCTCACTCCACGGCTATTTGCTCATGCTACGTTCGCCCTGTCTTACTCTCTCTCAATCGGTCTCGATCACTCTCTCTCTCTTTTCCGACACTTCCGTTGCATACCGGCGTGACGTTTCATCTGTAAAAATTTTACCCTCATGCGCGTAAAGAAGTTTCACTTCAAAAAAATAAGAAATTGTATTAATATAAGAATTGAAATAAGAGTAAAAAAATGCGCTCAAATTAAAATTATAAAGAAAAAAAGACACACATTGAAAAAAATATTATAAAAAAGTCCCTGATTATGTTAGGGGAAATGCCGGAAATAAAAAAATGGTGGATTTACACTTTCGCCGTCCCTACCTACCTCTACAAATATATTCCACAGAGTCTTAAGTAAATTTTAGAAAAAAAACCTGTATAAGACTTTCTAAGTGGGGAAACATATTATCTAGCGATGTGTTTAAGTTCTTTTTATAGTCTAACGTCAACGTTATAGCCATAACCCCTCACCTGATCTTAAGTGACGATACGGCCCAAATTGGTAGACACGCTAAACCTATAGAGAGACTGGCTACCAAGTGCAGCTGTCGGCACACACCTATTGGTATTAGGCGGCAGATTTTCAACTCTAGGGTGGTACATAGCCAGGCGGGCATCAGAAAAAATCCTACCACCATGCAAAAGTATGAATCATTTCAGTTTTTAAAAAACAAAACAAAGAAAAACCCAAATTTGCTGACCCTAACATCTACCGCTCTAGGCTCCAGCCTACTCAGCCTACTGGTAAATTCACCACTGGGTTACCTTCATGATAACGCGTAACTACACTACGAAAACTAAGGTGAGAGGGCCGTGTAGCAAGTAGTGGCATCAAAACAAGCCCTACCACCATGAAGCGGTTTCATCACGATGTTCTTAACTGAAAACTATGGCGCATTACAACGATTGGAATTCAAGTCCACTGGCGTGACGTTTATACACACTACTGACTAAGGTGTCGCCACCTCAATTTACCTGAGCTAAATCCACAGGAGTCATGACATTAGCCGGCATGTCTGAGAGGTACCGCGCCCAGTTCTGAGCGCGCGCGTATATCGACCCTCTTGTCCACAACTCATCACCTTCGTTTCCGTACAGCGATACTTTCGTCTCCGATGATCGATTTTCATCAGATTTGAACTCCTCGAATCTACAACGTCGATTGAATGACTTTGCTTATACTTTAATCATGAATTGGAACGTATTCCACTGGATAATGATAATTTTATCAAATCGCAAACAGTATGTTAAAATATCTACAGCATTTCCAAGCAGTGTTCATAGACAAATTGTCTACTTCTACATGCGCTTGGATAAAGAGTAATCAATAAATGTATGGGATGTCATTCTGGACATCAAACTGACGACAAATCTCAACACTAAATGCCGTTATTAGAGAGTGTTGAACACGTTAACATTTACACATATATTTGAAAGAATATTGATATGTATTTCACAGCCGTTAATGAGATTAAGTAATGATATATGTCGTCGATTGCGTTTTTAGAATGTCGTCCCATACCTTACTTGATTATTCTTAACCAAAGCGAATATAATAAAGACATTTTGGCTGTACACACAGGGATTGGTTTGCGGTGGCCTTTAGATATGTCACTAGCAGCTGAACACCCTTAAAAATGTAAGTATAGTGTAAACAAAACTGGGAACATACGACAAGTATTTGATATCATCCGTACATCACGTGTGTAACATTTATGTAAATATGACTTTAGTGCTCACCCGTTATAAATGTTATTTTTGATCCCTCGGGTACAGCACTTTTTTCTAGATAAAAGTATCTCATGTACTTTTCAGTAGCGTGTATGTAAAATTCCATGATGATCGGTTTAGTAAGTGGTTCTTAAAGTTGACTGAGGGTCCACTTACCTAACAAACGCTTACAAATTCAGTACTTGCTTCTGGTGTTCGTGGGGAAAAATAGTATATTCTCTAGCCCGGGAAGTTCAAATTGCCTTATTTCCCAGGGTTAATTTAGATCTACCACAAATCTATGAATAAGTTTAAGCGGAACCAAATCTGGACTCTCATGGTTTTAGTTACAGAGTTCGAAACTAAATACGTCATTTCCCGTTAGACTATACTTCCATCATAGAAGCTAGTAACCAACCTCCAAGCAGCCAACTCTGCTGCCTCAGCTGCAGCGTCAGCAACTCCAGCTGGATCCACGACGATGTTATCGCTACCTCGATCCTTTAACAGACGCACTCCTGCACCCACACCCCAACGTACATTCTCCTACAAAAATAATTTATTATCCACCAAAAAAAGTGTGTGCAGTTCACACCCGATAAAATTGAAAACTTCAAAAATTCGGTTTGTAATACGCAGGCGAGCTCACACACACACACTGACGCACGCACAATACTCGGACCCTGTAGAAAGCACTATATAATGCCGTCTATCTCATTCTTTCGCATGGTAAATCCTGTAGATACTTCTGTCTCTTTTTATTGTCGCTTTTTCGTTTCATCGGGTTTCAAATCACAACGATGCATATGAAGTTTTCACTTTAAAAACGAAATTCGGCCTTGCAATACTGGACATATATTAGAAGTGACTTCAAAAAACGCGGAAACGAGACACACTGATAGCTTAAAATGTAACCTTTCTTTCCTCTCGTGTAACGAAATATGTCTATACTTTCTTGAAAATTAATCCAATATTCAACCCAGATCAGATTCACTTTAAAAACTGGATTTCGCACAAACCTCCTTCCACCCCTATCCATCCTATACTTCCAATCCACTAACCCTAGTTTCATCTAATGACTCCAGGTCGTTGTATCCAGGGGATCTGGGTCCAACAGATGCAAGCGCCACGGCAGAATACTCCGGCAGCACATCCGTTAGCACGAAAGCCTTACCCAGTTTTAATTGAGGAGCTAATCTGCAATAGAGTATCAAAGCAGAAGAAGCGATGATATCTCAGTGGTAGTGTGTACGACTTCGCGTCAAGGGACGTGAGTTCGAATCCATGCACCTACAATGAGCTTGAGCTTTCGGTGAAGGAAAACATCGTGTGGAAACCATAGCATGGTGGTAGGGCTTTTTCAAATGCCCGCCTGGCTAGCTACCACCCTCAAGTTGTAAATCTGCCGCCAAATACCAATTGGTATGTTCCGGCAGCTGCACTTGAGAGTCAGTTCCTCTACAGGTTTAGCGTGTCCACCAACTTGGGCCGTATCGTCACTTAAGATCAGATGAGATTATGACCATAATGCTAAACCTTAAGTATAAAAAAAAAACGATTCAATTATGATATGAAGCGATGATAGTTCAGTGGTAGTGTGTACGACTTCGCGTCCAGGGACGTGAGTTCGAATCCAAGCACCTACAATGAGCTTGAGCTTTCGGTGAAGGAAAACCTCGTGTGGAAACCATAGCATGGTGGTAGGGCTTTTTCAAATCCCCGCCTGGCTAGCTACCACCCTCAAGTTGTAAATCTGCCGCCAAATACCAATAGGTATGTTCCGGCAGCTGCACTTGAGAGCCAGTTCCTCCACAGGTTTAGCGTGTCTACCAATTTGAGCCGTATCGTCATATAAGATCAGGTGAGATTATGGCCATAATGCTAAACCTTAAGTATATTAAAAAAAAATGTAGTGTAGTAATATTCTACTGTAAAAGGAACAGAAAAGTTTGTATGGATGTTTATACATATAAAGGTAGTAAATATAGATACGTAGGTATGTTTATTTTTTTTTAATGCTAATGAGCAGCAGGCGTAAACAGGCATACGGTTTATCTGATATTAAATGTTTACCGTTGCCTATAGACAGCCGCAACACCAGGGGTGGTACAGTAAAATTTCTGACCTTAATGCATGAGGCTGGTTCGCCTTCACTTTGCCCGGACACAAAGCCTTATACTGGACCTTTATTTTTACACTTTAAACCTGAGGGTAGTCGCTAACCTATCGTATAATAACGATGTCACCAAGCTGCGACAGACCATAGCTATGTATATAGATAACTATTTCAATTTTCAAGAATTACTTACTCATTCAAATGCTGACTGATTTTCCCTCCAGATTTCTGATCGAACTCCTGAGCAGCGGGTGTAAGTTCGAACGTCTTTTTTGATTCAAATGTACCCAAGACAAGTCCTTTCTAAGAAATAAACTGCATTAGCTACTATCGACCGACTTGTTTACTTGCTATCAATAGAGTCTACTCTACATCGAGTATAAATCTAGGCTTATGTTGTATCCTTAAGTGTATTTTTTTATGGTTAAGGTTTAGCGTTATGGCCATAGTCTCACCTGATCTTAAGTAACGATACGGCCCTAATTGGTAGACACGCTAAGCCTGTGGAGTAACACACCTATTGGTATTTGACGGCAGATTTTCCACTCGAGGGTGGTTGCTAGCCAGGCGGCCATTAGAAAAAGCCCTACCACCAAACTGTGGTTTCCTCACGATGATTTCCTTCACCGAAAGCTCAAGTTTATTGTAGGTGGACTCAAACTCACGTCCCTTGAAGCATAGTCGTACACGGTACCACTGCTTGTAGAATGAATGCTTGACTATAGGTTAGGAACTTTGCTACGATCTTAACGGGAAGTTTAACCGAAAGGTCAAGTTAACCGACACACTAAGCTCGTAACCAAGAGTAATAATCGATTTTTAGTTAATTAATATACATAAGAACATATCGGTGTTATGACTTAAGTCGTTGCCTCTTTTATAATCAGGTGTACCTAATCTGTTAATACTAAATGTTAATGTTTGTAACCTAAAAAGTAATCAGTCAGTGGTGGGGAATATCGTTAACTCGCCTCTAATTATTACTCCAGACTTTTGCCTTAATATTTAATTCAGCATAACGACTTCGAGAGCTACGGCGAAAGCATAGAAATAAAATCACCTATATTTTTTATAATAAATAATAGGTCTTGTCGTTATGGCTGCAACCTCACCTTATGTTAAATGACGATGTAACCCAAGCTGGTAAACACGCTAAACCTATGGAGAGACTGGCTCTCAAGTGCAACGGCCGGAAAACACTTATAGGCGGCAGATTTTAAACTTGAGGGTGGTAATTAGCCAGACGGGCATCAGAAAAAGTCTTACCACCAAGCTATGATTTCATTACGATGTTTTTCCATCACAGGTAAATTCGAACTCACATCCCTCGATACGGTTTACATACACGCTACCAACTGAGCTATTATCACTTCAATTATTATGGTTTGGGAAAGTTTGTCATTGAAGAGTGGCGTTCAATGGAATTTAAACACTATAACTAATGTCTTTGAGAATTTATCATTCCTGAAGATGCAATAAGGTCCAGGATGGATTTTCCTATAGACTTACTGGGCTTCAACCTACGGGCTCGAGATTAAGAGGACCCTAGATACAAGTTGTTAGCAAAAATAAAGTTAGACTAATCTTAAAACAGTGAATACCAGAACACTGGACTAGAATTACGGAGAAATAGTTTGAAAAATCCAAAAGTGAACGCCTCGTAACGTAATTTTGTACTTGAATGACGTAGATTTAAGCATTCATATCAAATAGGAAGTAAGTAGAGCTATTAAACAGGAAATGGTCCGAATACATTAGGTTTTTTGGGCGCTATCGTTACACATTCATACACACAAACATCCGGACGTCTAGGAAAACATATTTCCTTAGGTTTTTTTTTTTTGTTTATAATGAAATAAATAAAATTAAAAATCGTCTAGCGTGATGGAGAGAGTATTTCTGTGGGTAATAAAACTTTTGTATTGCCGTTAATATACAAACGATTTAAAATAATGATGAATTGAAGTTTAGAAAATTGCTTCTCGTTACGGCCTTATGGCCAGAATCTCACCTGATCTTAAGTGACGATACGGCCCAAGTTGGTAGACACGTTGTGAAGGAACTGGCTCTCAATTGCAACTGCCGGAACACACCTATTGGTTTTTCACGGCAGATTTTCAACTCGAGGGTGGTTGCTAGCCAGGCGGCCATTAGAAAAAGGCCTACCACCGAGCTATGGTTTCCTTCACCGAAAGCTCAAGCTCATTCTAGGTGGGTGAATTCGAACTCACGTCCCTTTACCCGAAGTCGTACACACTACCACTGAGGTATCATCACTTCAAAATGACAAATAAACGAAAATAATTTGTTAAGATCAACGCGAGAGGTGACAGGGCCTCATAAGTGGAATAGCCCAGGGTCTCTTTCCACCTAAATCCGGCCTTGAATAAGGTGATCTCGATTACTGTAGGTTACATGAAGTAAGAAGATGTTTATTCACGGACACAACTTGAGTTTCAGGCATTAAAATAGTCTCAAAACATGTATCACCATGATACCTTATTTCCATCCGTTTGTTTGTCTGTACTGCTCTTTATGTCCTTCTGTACACTACTACATGACCTTTTCACCGCTACATTATAATTTAAACCCCTTCTCAAAAACTTAACATTTAATAGTTTTATAAAATCCATAATAAATATAAAAAAATAAACAATTACAACAGCGATGCGGACAACTCTTTATGACATATCACATAAAATAAACCATCTGGTTTTGGCGCAATTCAAATAATTTTCTTTAATTAAAAAAATATACTTTTTAACTACAATAGGTATTATGTAAAGTCTTTTTTATTGATAAATTTAAATAAATAATACTTTATTTACGGTACAATATACTTATAAGGTTCTGCAGCCTTTCCGATATAAGGTAAAGAAAGTTCTTCCAAAAACTAGGTAAGCAATTATCGAAATACTAGAAAATCCAAAGTAAGAACTCTTAGCTTACTAGTATAAGTAGTAAACTCTATCAAATGATAACATTTCTTGGCAATCATAATAAATATAATTTTTTATTAATTATGTTTTTTATTTTATTTTTTAAGGAAAATGGCACAACACCAGAGGAATCACAGGTGTGTTGCCAGTCCTTTAACGTGTTTTTTGTTTTCCTGTACTTAATGCTATTTTATTTTATCCACTTTATATTTAGATAATTGTAAATGCCGTGGACATATTTAAATGAATGCACAATATTGTGCATCTCAAAAGTGTACATTAAGAAAGTTAATATTGTGCGGCTGTTGACTGCCCTTAAACTATTAAATTAAAAGATGTGGAACACAAGACCATTACGTAAAATTAAAATGGCTCAATATTATGTATACCTATCTATACCAGCCCAATTCCACTTAATGTTGGGTAGAGACCTTCTCTCTGTCACACCATCATTTCACATAAATTATAATATTATTACGTAAATATGATTTTGGCTTGATATTATGAACCAACAAATGTAAACCAGTATAATTACTACTAAGGTTATTTCATTACCAAGTGGTATAAATACAAATGTATTGTTTCCAGGACAAAATAAATTTAAACCTTTGCATATTAGAATATAAAATAAAATAAAAACCCATTTTTGGATTTATCAGCCTCTAACTAGCTATTTTTATATAAATCATTGTTATAAAAGTGATAAAGTTTGTTTCGAAACTAACCTAATTAATTACAATTTTGATAATAAACAAATATAAATTTATTTGAAATAAATTCTACCTTTTATTACCAATATTTATTTTAAAACTAGTTGTTTTAGGTACATGTCTTATTGTAAGAGATAGTCTAGTATCTCGCTTTATTATGCTATTTTTCACATATTTATTTGAACACATGTATAAATTCATCACTGATTCATCCAAAATATCTTCAGAAATCTCTTCAATACCATGAAGGTAATAACTAAATAATTTATTTTGCAACACAAGCAAACTCCTTGGTTCCAATAAAAAAGAAAATACTGGCTCTATAGTTTTATCATTATCAGTTGTAGGTTGGAAAAATTTTAAAATTATATGAGAGCCCACAGATATAGTGGTGATTGTGGAATGGAATAAATCTCCATCCAGATGTGGCATTATTCCTTGACCTGGTAAATATTCATTAATAAGAACATGATTTGGTCTCTTCCCATCCATTACGTTCAGATTATGAATTCTCTCCAAGTGCTTATCTAACCATGGAGGTATAGTTTCAGCTATCATGCCTTTATTATGTGGTATGCCTCCCCAATTTTGCAATCTTCGATTTGAAAGTTGTGTCCATTTGGGCTTCGGTACTCCGTAAATGTTCGATAAGATCACCTTTTCTTCGTTGTCCGATATAAACTCGGACACGTAGTATGCGGTAGGTTCTACCTGCAGATAACACCAAGAAGATAAACTACTTAAATTAATGTTTTATGTTTATTATTTATTATATACTTTGCCTTGCATTTAAATCTGTACTCACTGTAAGCACTTTGTACTCTTCAATGTTTATCATAATTTTTAAGTATTAATACTTTTACAAGACTTTCCTTTTGTGCTTTTTTTCTCATAAATATAAGGTATTATGGATGTAAAAATATGTGAACAAAAACCCAGCTGATATATATCTACAAAAATGACAACTTTGACAGTACCGGGTAAACGCTTTATATACAAGGTTAAAACATTTATATCGTACTTTTCTTTTATTTTTTTTTTCTTAACGCAGTAGCTTACAATTACAATCAACTCTGTTCACATAGTTATATTTATATTTGAAATGAAATTTTTCAATCAATGAATGTTTCAAATCTAACTATGTTGAAACAAGTCATAGAGTTATTTTATTTAAATCTTTCGAAATAACAAAACGTTTTGGAATTCCTCAATGCGTTTAATTATTATAAATATATTTCCTATTATTATGAAACATATATTTGTTCCATTCTCATTATTTGTTCTGTACAATAATAATAATTACTTATCTAAGTATTAACATTCCTTAAGAAGAGAATAATTATGAAATATTTATTTATTATAACATTTTATAAAGTTCGTTAGTCTTCAAGGATAAAGATTTTCTCAAAGGAGAAACAAAACACACATGTAGGTAATCTTTTTTGACAGGAGCGTACAAAAGACAAAAATGTTATTTGTAAGAATTTTTTTGTAAATATTTGCTAAACCTGCGTTTATGGTAGAATGTGAACAGAATGGGTGGTTGCATAGGAATAACTAGAAGCGGTAGTGCACATATCGAGGAATCGTCAGGGACAGTGTCGCGGCCTAATTCAGGTATGTAGTTTGTTGCCGTGGTGGCTTCGAACGTGCTATGAATGTCTATGTGTTGTTTTAGGAGGCCTGAGAAAGAATCAGTCGTTGTGCCATGAGACGATCAGATGGAAATCCGACGTGCCGCTGACGGAGGGCCAGTTACGTAGTAAAAGGGATGAATTTTGGGACACAGCGCCAGCATTCGAAGGTCGGAAGGAGATCTGGGATGCGCTGCGAGCGGCTGCTGTGGCCGCAGAAGCAATGGATTTTCAATTAGCCCAAGCAATATTGGATGGAGCTAGTGTATCTGTGCCCAATGGCTACCTCACTGAATGTTATGATGAGTGGGGTACTAGATACCAGGTGAGTCATGATTTTTTACTATATTATTTTATTGTGCCGAATAGTAAATATTTTTCATGGATATACATATGATTTACTTCAGATTTAATATACAAATAAAACTGAAAAGTACAATGTGAACTAATAATTAGAAACCAAAATATATATAATGATTTCTCACAGTAAGTCTGGCAGATTAAATAAATTAATAAATAATTTAAATATTGATAAATTAATCAATTCCAAATGTAAACTGTGTTGTATTTTTTTATCCTTATTACTGTAACAGGAAAATGTTATTATTATTATTATTTTAATACTTAATGGTTATTATGAATTGTATTTGAAATAGATATAAAGACTAACTAAACATAAATTTTATCTAACTTCATCAATATAATGTCATGCTACTGCTGATTGTAAATTTCTCATGCCCTGAAGAGTATCAGACCTGTCATTCACATACTGTAGAATATAAAAGTATATTCTGATAATATTTTGATTAATAGAATTAAAAGGACTGTAAAGTTAATTAGCTTAATTTAACTGTGCCATAGGATTTTAAACTTACATTCCATTTACCACTGTATACTTTTTTATTGTACCAAATCCTATTGAATACAACATCTTTTCTGTATCCTTTCTCTCTGGTGTTCTGAGTAAGCAGAGTTTGTAAGTTTGAACAAGGGAGGTAAATAATGTTGTCACTTTGTAACGTTTGTGAATCAATGCTAATTACCTTCCTAATAGTAACAACAGTGGGATAATAATTTACCTTATTCGTAATATTATTGTTACAATAGTACTCACTGTATATCAATAAATGAAACTAAATACTTATGTATTACAATATTTTTATTTCACAACTAGTTGGCCTGGACATTGTCCTAACCTTTGTTTTAGTCAATAACTTAACTACAATGCCACCTATCACATTTAGGTTTATATAAAAACTTTGCTATAAAAAAATGCATATACAATCCTATCCTCATTGTGATCAGTATATTCTCCCCTATCTCGAAGGAATCCTTTTCATTTTGTGGAATAAAAATATCTGATGTATTGATCATTAATGCTAATCACAGTGCCAAATTTCATGTAAATGTATCTAGTGTTGATTGTACAGAGGGTCAGACAGATATAAAAATGTATAATAATTTTGGTGTCTATCTCGACTACAATATACACTCCCTAATAATCATTTTCAAAAATGATTAATGTGTGCATTTGACACTATCACTAATTTCCTGTATAGCCAATGTCAAACAAGCAACTGCTATGAACAGAGATTACAAGGCAGTCCGTTTATACATAAGTTTGGGTTAGTTAAGTAGTGAACAATGCTAACACTCATGCCTCTGATATTTCCTATTCCACTTGCTTATGAATGTTACAGTTGTTGACTTTAAGTGGAATAGAGTATGGTCCATTTTATATGTGAAATATTGAAGTAGTAATGTTGAATATAATGACAGTACTGCATAATTTAAGGCTTGTGAAGGCTAAGTGAAGCATCCTATAGATAAGGGTTGTAATATCCAATCCATTTCAGCTCAATTTTTTAGTAACTACATCAAATTGTAGTGCTCAAGAGCAAAGACAATTTGATGCACTATTTTTATGTAATAGCAGGCAAATGAACAAGCGGTCATCTGATGGTAAGTGTGATCACCACCACCCATGGACACCCAGAACACCGAGAAATTGCAGGTGCATTGCTGGCCTTTATTGGAGGACCTGGCTCTCAAGTACTACTGCAGGAACATACCTATTAGGTGGCAGATTGTTAACTTGGGGTTGGTAGCCAGACGGGCATCAAAAAAAGCCCTACCATCATGCCATGGTTTCCTCACAATGTTTTCCTTTACCGAAAGCTTAAGTTCATTGTAGGTGGTTGAATTTGAACTGACATCCCATGAGGGCGTTCCTTCATACTGTCACTAAATAATTACCAATTTTGGACTGAAGTAGTTTTGCTGTCACACCTCTGATATAGGATATTTTTTTATTGTGTATATTTCATTAATTGCGTCTCCTAATTAATTTAACCATTATTGTCTATTTTCGATTTATACACTTTAGGGGTCAAAGAAAAAGTGAATCAATTTGGTGTTCCATCTTCACTTTTCATTGGTTGTGTCCTATTGAAGATTTGTTTAAATTTACCTTAGGTACCAATCTACTGCCTATCGCCCCCTATAAACATGGTTAAAGAGGCAAGTGGTCGCGATTCGCCTGCAGAGTGGTCGGAACCAGTAGATGGTGGCACTGAAGTCTCCCTGAGACTTCGCCTCTCAAACACATGCAAGGATGTAGATCTAGCTGTGTACTCGCGACATACAGTAGCTCAGTGCAAGAATAAGTTACATGTAAGTCTGTTTATCATTCTGTATTTCTTGTTTTGTGCAGCGTTCATAGTGGCCATTTATTTATTACTGGATCTGGAGGGAAATAGGTATAAGTCATTTTTATGTAATATTCTATAAATTAAAATGTTCAATTTCAAACAAAAAGAGATGGATACTTGAATGCTGTAGAAGAGCTATGAGCATTTGGAAAAATGACTACGATATCAATTTTTACTGCCTATTAAGTTAACAGATAAAACTTTACATAAGAAGTAGAAAGGAGAGTCCAATAAACTCTATGTCTCTTACATAGATAAAGGGTAAGCAAAAGGGACCAAATTTGTTTTTATGTTACAAAAGAATAATTGTGATATATTATTTTAATAATGTAATTATTTTAATGTTTTTTCTAAATCAATAAAACTTTAAATATTACTAGACCAGTGTTTTTCAACGCTAGGTTCGTGACCTCCTGTGAAATCTTAAAACCTCTATTAGAGGATCAAAGGATGTAACGAAATAAAAGAAAAAACAATGATGGTAGATTTTTCACTTGAGGATCACAGCTAGTCAGGCAGTTTATAAACGCTACCACCATCCACAGTTGGCATTTCAGCACCTATAATTTGGTTCTGTAAGGGACTACCTTCGGTACCCTTGAACTGCTTACCCGATAAGATCGTTTTAGAATCACTAAATTGGTAAGGCTGGACCTATTGGTTAGTCACGCTTGTGAATCTTTTTCATTTACCAGCAGCAGCCCAAGCCGAGGTTCGGCCGTTCTGGCACCCTTGTGCCCGCTGTCTCCGGGCTGAGTACCCTTAGCACTCGGCCCAATAAGTTAGGTGAAGCTGTCATAGCCCTTGGGACTAACAGCGTACATCAGTTCTAATAAAAAAAACTATAATTTTTTTAAATTTATATAGATAGTAAATTTTGTATGAAATCCAATGGTACATAATGTATTTGCAGGCTCAAGAAAATATCGAACCATGGAGACAGAGGTGGTTCTACGGTGGCAAGCTGCTCGGTGACAGGCTGCTGGTGGAGGAAGCCAAGATCACACCGGGCTATGTCGTCCAGGTCATTGTGTGCACCGACCCTCAGCCGCCGAGCTAGTTGGCCTTCCTCACCACTATTTTTGTGGTAAATATGCCCTTTAAAACATTCACTTACTTTGTCCACAGGTATTGTAAGTTTAGTAATAAACTTTATTAAATACATTGTGCATACAAATGCATGGTGGTAGGGCTTTTTCTGATGCCCGACTGGCTAGCTACCACCCTCAAGTTGAAAAGCTGCCACCAAACACCAATAGGTGTGGTCCGGCAGTTGCACTTAAGAGCCAGTTCCTTCACAGGTTTAGCGTGTCTACCAACTTGGACCTTATCGTCACTTAAGGTCAGGTGAGATTATGACCATAACGCTAATCCTTAACTACAAAAAAAAAATGCCTTTGAACCAAGAAATAAACTTAATAAGCTGTTGCTAATGAAAATAAAAAAAAATTATGTATGATATGACATGTGTCAAAAACTGCTAAGTGACTGACATATGTCATCCCATATATTTTATCGTTTCATTACTAATCATGATAAGGGACAATGTGGTGTTGGTCACAAATACTGTACTAACAACAAAAATAATACCTTAATACAAATTCTCGTTCAACAATTACTAATGAAAATGAATGAATGAATGAAAAACGTCCCACAAAATGTATGCTATGACATATGTCAAATGCTGCTAAGTGACTGACATATGTCATCCCATATATTTTATCGTTTCATTACCAATCATGATAAAGGACAATGTGGTGTTGGTCACAAATACTGTACTAACAACAGAAATAATACACTAATACAAATTCTCGTTCAACAATTACTAATGAAAATGAATGAATGAATGAAAAGAGTCCCACAAAATGTATGCTATGACATATGTCAAATGCTGCTAAGTGACTGACATATGTCATCCCATACATTTTTTCGTTTCATTACCAATCATGATAAAGGACAATGTGGTGTTGGTCACAAATACTGTACTAACAACAAAAATAATACACTAATACAAATTCTCGTTCAACAATTACTAATGAAAATGAATGAATGAATGAAAAGAGTCCCACAAAATGTATGCTATGACATATGTCAAATGCTGCTAAGTGACTGACATATGTCATCCCATACATTTTTTCGTTTCATTACTAATCATGATAAGGGACAATGTGGTGTTGGTCACAAATACTGTACTAACAACAAAAACAATACACTAATACAAATTCTCGTTCAACAATTACTAAAGAAAACGAATGAATGAATGAAAAAAGTCCCACAAAATGTATGCTATGACATATGTCAAATGCTGCTAAGCGACTTTGACATGTGTCATCCCGTACACTTTTTGTTTTTTTCTATTCTTTTTTTTTATACTTAAGGTTTAGCGTTATGGCCATAATCTCACCTGATGTTAAGTGACGATACGGCCCAAGTTGGTAGACACGCTAAACCTGTGGAGGAACTGGCTCTCAAGTGCAACTGCCGGAACACACCTATCGGTATTTGGCGGCAGGTTTACAACTTGAGGGTGGTAGCTACCCAGGTGGGCATTGGAAAAAGCCCTACCACCGTGCTATGGTTTCCTCACGATGTTTTCCTTCACCGTGCGCTCAAGCTCATTGTAGGTGCTTGGATTCGAACCCACGTCCCTTGAAGCGAAGTCGTGCACACTACCACTGAGCTATCATCGCTTCGGATTGAGACATCTTCTTTGGCGTTGTTGGTTGGTGGGGTTGGCTTTTTGGGGTAAGGTGACAGTAATATATCTGATGGTCAGCACAGTATAACACAAAATATTAATGGCGACCGTCGACAGATTCGAAGGTCATCAGAGGTAATCGCTGCTATGCGATCTTGCAAGGTTCATTGCAGCCTGATTTTGACCTTTCGTCACTTTACAAACTTAAGGACATCTCTATATTTATAACCATGTGTATGGTGTTTGCGATTACCTTGATGCAGTCAACCGGTGGATTTTCAATCTGCATTACAGTGTGGTCAACTGCCCACCCGTTTTATGGATACGTCTTGGAATATTTCTGTCGTATACTAATTAAAATACCTAAAATAATTTGTACTCAGGGTAAGGGTCAGTAAAATCAGGGTAATGATATATTAACGGCAGTCGATAATTAATTGGGCTATTGATTATTAGTTTCGCTGTTAATCATTTTAGCTACATCACAAAAAATATCCTTAGCTGAGTCCGCGACTTCGTTCGCGTGCAAATATATATTATTTAATAGTTTTTGCCCGGTTTTATAGCTAATTTTCAATACAGCTTTAATTCTATCGGTGGTAGCGTGATGTTAAATAGCCGAAAGCCTTCCTTAGGGATTGCTCTAATAAATAAAACAATACTTTTAGGTTTAGCGTGTCTACCATCTTGGGCCGTATCGTCACTTAAGATCAGGTGAGATTATGGCCATAACGCTAAACTTTACTTATATAAAAAAAAAAACATTTTTTTTTAATCCGACAGGTAGTTCCAAAGATTACCGGGTTCAAACAAACTTTTCCGCTTTGCGATGCTAATTTATATGTATATTAATATTATAAAGCAGAAAAGTTTGTCTTTTTTAACCCACTAATCTCAGTAAGGCTTTAAAATTGTTTTTGTAATTGATAGAGAAAACACCGTGGAAGGGTTTAGGCTATTTAACATCACGCTACCACCGATGGGAGTTAAACTCTTTAGGAAAATAATTACAAAATCGGGTAATCATTATTAAATAAATTTTAGTATTACGTGACCGGAGTCACGGACGCAGCTAGTAAACCGATAAAATAAATCATTCAACGAAGCCTCGTTAAAACTGGTCGGTCGAAAATGATTTCGGTCACACAAGTACCTGTCCGAAATGAATCGCTATGTCCCCTTGACCTCTGGTCCGATTAGGGTTGCCAGATTACCGGAATTTCCCGAATCTCCCGGAATTACATTTGTCTATCGGGGATAATTGGAAATTGTCAGGAATTTAATTAAAGGAGAACACTTAAGAAAAAGAAATTATAATTTTGAATAAAATCTAATAATTAGCAATCAAGTAATTGCATCGTGGTGGGGCATTTTACCACCCTCGAGTTGAAAATCTGCCGCGAAATACCAATAGGTGTGTTCCGGCAGTTGCACTTGAGAGCCAGTTCCTTCAAAGGTTTAGCGTGTTTACCGACTTGGGCCGTATCGTCACTTAAGATCAGGTGCGATTATGGCCAAAACGCTAAGCCTTAACTATAAAAAAAAAGTTGATTATTCATCTAAACCTTGTACCACGCATATTCAAGCTTACACGCGAGTTTTTAAATAATATGCTTCTGCTGCCGAAATGTCAGGAAATTTATTGCTAAGGCGCACGGGTTTTTCCGGGAAAAGTCATTTTCGGATCTGGTAACCCTTGGTCCGAGGGAACGGGTTCTTTGTTCGAACTGATCCTCGGCACGTCTCTATATATGGCAGCGCACGTCTGTTGTGACGCACTCGTCGCTTATTCCGATCGCGTATAATGGGCACTTGAAATTAAAATCATATGCTTGTTCGAAAATAACCTCACGTTATCGAACCTTTCGAGCGTTTATCGATTTTTACTAAAACACAGAATACTAACTAATATTGTTATTGAGTTAAATTTGATTTTTATCATCTGTAGTATCGGATGACGGAATAAAACGTGTCATACAAAGTTTATTTCTCTCTTTACTCCACTTTTATAAGGTTTTCCGTGAGAAAAAGTAACCTATTACCGTCTATAATGTCCTATCAATCTCAATACTAAAATATCGATTCAGCGGTTTAATCGTGAAAGCGTAGCAAGCAAACAAACAAACTCACTTTCGCATTTATAATATTACTAAGGATCAATATAATGAAGCTAAGAATAAGGAGGTAGGGAGAAATAGAAGGTATATTACTATGTTTTCGAAGAATCTATATTTATTGTCCATTTTCCACTTTTTATCAACCTATCATTATATATAAAGAAAATAGGTAATGTGTTGTTTGAAGATTCATCTTAAAAAATTATGCATATATCTGAATTTTTCTAATGATATTTGTTTAATTTTATTTCCCTTTTTTAATTTATACACCTAGATTGTAGTGTTACGATTTTTCTTATTAAGTTGTAGAATTTAAATTTATGCTACTATAGGCCTATTAGTTTATAGTCTTGTGATACATAACTATGTAATGGCTGTTTGTTACCTAAATAAATAAATAAAAAAAATATATATAGTTATAAAACAAAAATTATTACGTTCTGTTTATACCTAGAATATATTTCAAGACCTAAAGGCTTACTGAATTACTACTTAACTTTAGGTAAAATATTTCCCTTGACACTGCATAAATATGTTTCACAATATTGTGTCATAAAGCGTGAATATCTCGGGTTTTATACGGGTATAAATATTAAGTTTTTAATGTATTGATGGGTAAATTCCTATACGAAATATAAATAAAGAAAATAGGGGGAAAAATTAGAAAAACAGTTATTTGTAAAATGAATATATACAGCCAAGGCTCGCGTTTGACTCGTGGGTAACTAATATTATAAATAGGAATATCTGTTTGGTTGTTGTTACTCTGACTAACTACTCTATCAATAATCGTGAAATATATCTCCGCTCAAACATTATCACAACTCGAAAATATTAAACTCATTTTTACTGTACGTGGTTTCAAAACAGGTCGTGGGTAAACAGGACTCCGAAAGTAAAACATTAGGCTAACATATTTTTTAAACACCTTTCTTCGATAATATTATTTTTTGAGCTGTGACTTTGTTTTAACGGAGTTGTGATAAGTGCATACACAGTTTCCGTGGTACGGAGATCATAGGGGACTTCCGTCCAGAAGAAATACTGTACTAAAATGATAGAACAATAACTTTTAGGTTGAAAAAATCTACATTATGGATCCATTCAAGTATTACGAAAGCACTAAAGGCCTTTAGGTAGTTTATTTTTGATGTCACGGGAAATGTCTAGGTGGTGATTACGTCAGTAATTTTATTATTAATTTTTTGTGCAAAATTGAATTTACTATGCTGTTCCTGCGACTTCGTTCGCGTGTTACTAAAACGTTATTTGATAATATTAGCCAATTTTTTGTAACTTTTTTTCAATAGAGCATTGCTCTCAATAGTGGTAGCGTGATGTTATATACCCTAAAACTTTCTTTAATCATTGCTCTGTTAAATATAAAGAGATTTTTTGAAATCCGACCGCATGGTCTTAAGATCAGCGTGTACAGACAAACAAGCTATCCCGCTTTCTATAATTAATATAGCTAATGTTTCTATTCACAGCTTCACCGTGAAACTACATAACACCGGCGATTCTCGTGTCAGTCGAACATCTGCGAACGTTCTTGGTTAGTGATGCAGTATATATCTAAAAATGAGTAATATATATTATATTGAATTATAATCGTGGGGAATAATCAACACAAAGACTTTATCGTAATAATGAGAAGATAATATAAATACGTATCTATGTATAGGATAATGATCAAATATTATAGTTATAGAGATAATAAATTTTCTTTCTCTATTTTTCCATTTTGTATGAGATTCTGAAGCTCGCCATCCATTCGCCTACCGGTTTGCTACAGTGATCGACTTAAGAAGAGATTTAACAAAATATCATTAACCCGGTATATTGATAACAGTGCCATAAAAATATAATCATATAATTATATAAAAACTTAAACAAAATCGCATAATGAATGGTTTGTTTTATATTTATATTATAAATTGCAATCACGGAATTACTATTTCCAAGATTCGATGCGAACTAACAGGTCACTCTCGACATATGTCAAAACTTGACATACGACATGTCAAATTTTGACGTTTTAGTCGCTTACGTTTGACGTTTAAACGTCAAATGAATGTCACATACGTTTCATTGAAAACATTGTAATTCGTATCATTCAGAGGTTTTAGAACAACTGTTTTTCCAATTCCAATGTTTAGTATCGAGCTAATTAATGAAACAATAAAAGTGTGTCTAATATTATTCTATGTCCATATAGTGGTATAGATTTTTATAATGTGAAAATGAAATGTTTGGTTTACATGTTAATCATTACGTTTTTCATATATTTCGACTAATATTTTTATAAATTATCATGTATATTTATATATGGTGATTAAGTTTGATTTTATTTACTTTTGTTCGAGTAAAACCACTATTGTTAAGATATAATATGCTACCACTCATTCAAAGAAATTTCAAATTATCCTGTGTTCTCATAATATGTCCCAGTGACAATTTGTCTACACATAGAGATGTCCTTATTATGTTCCCAGCCAAATGATAATCGACTAATTTTCATAATTCATATCATTACTTCATTCTTAGCTATTTTTAATAATTTTATATAAATATTAGTTTTGGATATATCATTACTTATATAATTATTATAATACAAGTTATTTATTTTAGTATCGGTTTGAGTGATCACGATTTTGGGGATTTCATTGGTTATTTGAATTCATTAATGTAGTGTTGCGTAGATTGCGGCCCGCGGGTCGTATGCGGCCTACAGCTGATGCCCTTATGAACCCGCAATCAAATTAAGAGCCTATGGAATATTAAAAAAAAAAACATATGCCAGAATTCTAAATACGCTGCTGACGCCATAGGTTCAAAAATGTTTATACTTGCATTTAAAAGGTATAAAGTGATTAAATATTTGTTTTTGTTTATAACGGCTCGCATTTAGGTCATAATAACATAAGTTTGTGTTTCACTGCATTAATGTATCAATCATTTCGATACAATTCACGCATGTTTTTTTTCATCAACAAACATAAAATTAAAGTAATTTTATATTTCGCTATAATATAACGGACCTACTTAACGTTATTAATAAAAATAAACTATCACAAAAGCAATGTATCGCTCAATGTCGCACTATTATTAACGAGTGTATATTATTTAATGTTAAATATAATAACATGATATCTCTAATTTTAATATAAGTATGCGATAATAGGTTATATTTATTCAAGAAATCGACTGTTACTGTCTTATGCTATCGGTTTTAAGCGTTAGCGATTTTTAATAACGTTATAACGCAATCGTGTTAAATAACGCTACAAAGTTCTCAACGGGGTTATTATCAACACCAATGTTATAACTTTCATAGATGTTTTATGAGTTGTCAAAAAACAGAAGTTATTTTTGAAATTAAAAAGTGTTTTCCTTTTTCAGTATTATATAAAATTTGATTATTAGAGTGTGTTTCTGATATCCACAGAGAGAATTCACATTGCAAAAGTATAATAAATTTTTAAATTTATTTCTACATAGACATATGTGTGCGCTGGATATTATAAGCTTTGTTTTATTATCGTCTGCACAAAATTTTGGTTCCGTATATATTTTCAGTTGTTTTATTAGTATACATTCATTGTCCCAAAGCCTTGTCGTGCGATGCACTAATTGTATGTAATACTAAAATTTATAGTTATTAATAAAAACTATTACCTGTCGATAATTATTATATTTTTTCTATATAATTAAGTAGTTTATAAAATATATTATGTACAGATAGGCGAGGTGTAGTTCGTGTCTCGAGGAACAAATGTATTGATTTTTTATTGAAATAATCCTTATCATCAAGGAAGTTTTGAGAAAATGCTTGTAAATGTGACAAAAAATATATTTTCAAATTTGATTAACAGATTATCAAAAAAAAAAAAAAGGAAATCGTTTGACAAAAAGAGATGAAAAAGTACTGAACTGATTTATCTTTACCTGTTTATGCGGATTACTGCTTTTAAAAGTAATTGGAATAGTTACTTTTTAGCTTCGCAAGTCCATAAATCCGCTTTGATAAATGCAATCCCACAGTTTTGTACTACGAATATGGGATTATGTTTATAAAAATAGAGTAATTGGAAACTTTTGGAATGGAAATTTGTGGATAAATTTGGAAAGCAATTTTCAGTAAAGACGAACTTATAGCTCGGTACGGCTTAATTAATTTGAAAGTTTTCCTTATATATTTAGTATTATGTTTACGTTTCCTATATTATTTATATATATGCCTTTTTAATTGTAAATGACGTTAAGGAATCGTACAGACAGTGCTGCGGTTCTATTGTACCTTACCTTAGTCTCGCAGTGCTGTCATTTAGCGGCACTTTAGTCCTGCAGTACTGTGCCGCAACGGCGCTTTAGTGCCGCGGTACTGTAGTGCTGCGGCACTATAGTGCTTCGGCACATTATTCCGTTTCGAGGGCGCAAAATGCTTAAATATCAAGTCGTAATTCTTTTATCTGTTTATCGTGTCGTGGTCCGCGGAAATGTATCAAAAGTGAAACTCTATCTACGCTATTCTGTAAAATCAGATGTTCATAGTATTGGAGTATTTATAATAGAGTAAATACAATATTAGTTTTATTAACGTATCATTAGGTATTATAAACATAATTGAAATATGTCTACGAATTCGACTAACGAGCTACTTATCGATTATAATGTTTACTCTGTAAAAAAAGTTGATCGAATTTTCTAATCTACACGAAGCGGACACGAGACGATTCCAGTAAAACAAACCTAATGTATATTTTATAAATTAAGTTTTTGTTTGTTTAATATACTACTACTACTAATAATAATAATAATAATAATTATACGTAAATACTCATAAATATCCCAGATGATGATACATTACTAAATCGCTAGGTCCCAATAAACGAAGTACTTAGGTTAATTATTAAAAAAAAAAAAAAAAATGGTAAATATTATTGTCATAACATACCTAATACTACTATACTAATAAATTTAGGAGTTTTGTACAGTTTTTTTTTTACGTTTTCATACGATTCTCGTCATGTATTGTACAGCAGTATGTTCATTTCTGATGATTTCATTTCATAGAATTTTGTAACTTTGGTAAATTAAAAATAACAACGCTTGCAACACCGCAGCACTCTTGGTAGAAGTGACGTTTACTAAGTGAATAAATATTAAAAGTGTTTTCGCTAAAGATTTTCAATTTTGTGTCTCTGATGTAACAGAATCTAAAATAACGTGAAGCGTCGTTGAATTTTTGCTGTAAATTCTGGACCAATCATAGAAACGCTTTCTAAATAGTTTCGCTTTAGACATTTTTTTTTAGGTTAGTTTGCATCACGTGAAACAATTTTATGAAATGTAACCGTGAAATGCGGCATTTTAACATATATTTATTACTGTTAATCGAAATCATTCTAATATTGTATGAATCGACTCTTTTATAATACATAAACATGTGGAATTTGATTAAAAACCTATATTATATGTTAAGAGCTTGAATTATAATACTAACTTTTAAGTTCAAGAATGTGTCTATGTATACATATACTGTGTAAATTATATTTAGTTACTTCGGGAAGAGGCTTATAACGTTTACTTTTATCTGCAATAATTACTTTGCAGCATGCAAACCTAATAGTAACAAATATACTATAGAAAGTTTTATTTTTTTATTCTTATTCTGATCAAACAATCCTGCATCAACTAATTGAAGCTTCCGAAGTGGAATTTCTTATAGGAAGGTTGTGAAATTCTGATAAGCAACGTTTTTGAGTGACGCTCATTCGGGTAAAGTCGGTTCGAGGCGAGTAAAAGAGTGAGAGATATATAGTGATGTTCCACTTCCGTCGTGTAGTCTTAAATACACGTTTTTTGTTAACCTGGTGGCTAATCCTCGTTTTCGAAGATCGTTATTGGCATTTTCTAATGAGTAATGCGTTGAGATGTTTTGAGGTATCCTAAATGTTGTATTTTCTGTTAGAATGGACAAAGTCGAAAGTTTAATAGTTCCATATGACGCGACCACGGCCGTTTCGTTTGCGACGAAACTGTCAATAATGTCACATCTGCAAGGGTGGAGCTAAACTCCTAGCCGTTTAACTTGATGTGTTCTGACGCCCGTATGCAAGTGGAACGGGAAATACTGCGGTCTTGGGGCTCTAATGAACGGTAAGTGCAAAGTAGCATAACACGAGGTCACTGTACCGTAAGTTGTACGTTTTTGAGTGCCAAAAATGTTTTAATGTCGACTAATATTTGTGCAATAACCTTAATTATTTATTTGAATAAAGTAATTGACTCGTTTTGTACTTATTCCTTAGGTACGCTTCTCTAATTTCGGGCTATTTACAATTTCAATGCTAATTGTAGGTCTTACCTTTATATTACATTAGCACTGTTCTGGTCATTTATTGAAACTCTTTATACACTTACCGGTAGACGATTGCTCGCATAAAAAAAATGAAATTTTTATATTTACACTCCATACTTGTAACTATGTTCCTTTTCGTCGCCGTTGAAGAATTTGCCAGTGTCAACGAATTGAAATTCGATCTAGTGACGTCATGATAATTTAGGGTTTCGTTTAAAAATAACAATCTGTGTACGGAATAGTTTTAGGGTTATTTTAATAAAACAGCGAAACGTTAGTCTCAACACTATTTATTTACAATAACAACACTTTGGATTATGTTTAGGTATTTTACATGTAACTCACAGTATCGCTTATAATAAATGCATTGCGTATTTATAATTAGTATGGAGTTTGGTATCGGATGTTTTTGGATGTTCATGTATGTTTGCAAAAACTTACAAAAGCTAGATTTCGAAGACCGGTACGATTTGAATACTACAAATCGAGACACACTGGTCACCCTCTATTTTAGACTGAGTAAGTCATGTAACAGTTTTTTAGGTGGTAGTGCTAAGTTTTAAAGACCCAACACACATTACTGTATTGCCGGACAGTAGGTTCAAGAACCATGTCAAACGGGTTTTGATGTCAAAAGGCTATTACAGGGTGGATCAATATGTGAGCGATCGTGATGTCTGGAATAGAAACCCCTCTCTGTACATCCGCTAATATAAACTATTATGTAAAAAAAAGATAAGAATAAGACCTTACAAAAGATGCAGATCGAGTTTCTTGTCGGTTCTTCTCGATGACTGCGTTACGTTCCGTAATTTTTACGTTCGTAAACGCCTTTTTAGGGCCTAAATTGGATAAAGATTTTTGATTTGATTTGAGTGTTTTAAAATCGCCTTATGGTCTTTCTAAATAATTAATACGTTATTTAACCTTATATTATTTAATATTGATGGCTTTTTGCGTGTTATCATCCGATTATACAAGTGTAGTGACAGTGCAAGTAATAACAATGAACGCGATTTGCGATTTGCCGTAAACCTTTCCAAAAATCTCTAACCAAGAGTTCTTAATTTGTTAAAGGCTTTACCATTTAATATAATATTGATAATAAGAATGTATAAACTAGTTGGTAATAAATAAACAAAAAAATTCCACAAAATAAGTGAAATATGGGTTATTAGTGTGACAGTTTTCTTTATTTTTTATTCTTGGCATCTCAGTCCCCTTCAGAGATTATTAATGCCATTTTAAAACGATTAGACTCGGGCAGGTGAAACTATCTTCAACAAGATGACGACTCTCTTGTCGAAGCTCTCTTGGGCATCTTTGTGACAACTAATATATCAAGTCCCTAATGATATTATAAATAATTCACTTCACTTATGCTCTTCAGCTACATTACATCACATAAAATGTCATCTATATTACACAATATACGGCTAAATGACTAACGAATCAAAATAAACATCACAACATGAAACATCCCGCCAAGAACTCCGAGTGTAACATTTAATTATAAAATAGAACTTATTAATTCAACTTCATTACACAGCAGAAATCGTTAACATTCATAATCCAAAGTTTAATAATATTCTACGAATTAAGTCTTTCGATGCTTGAATACTATTTGGGTATATATTTAAGGAGTTTCATCTCGTGCGTGAGCCATATGGCCAGTGAGAGCAGCACTAAGGAGCCGGACTGGTGGCTCGCGGCCAGTGGTGTCGGTACGTAGTACAACAACGTCATTATACCCAAACCCACCTGGAAATTGAAGCACAGCCCGCTGTAAATCTCTATTTAATACTAGCCCTTACGCGCGGCTTCGTTCGCGTCAATATCCGGGCGCCGGTGCATCGTGAAACCTAATCGCTGTAGCGGAGAGAGGATAACGAGTGCAGTGTCCGAGGCTTGCGATACGGATTGTCGGTTTAAGGCCTCTTTTCGATGATCATCAACACTCACCTTGACCGCTCGTGTAATCTTCTGCCCAGTATAAATCATTGACGATAATGATTTACAGCATAAACATCAAAACAGTGTCAATAATAGAGAAATATAAATCTTATGTCCCCTTGCTAATGTTCCAGCTACGTACGATGAATACGCCTCAAGCGCCAAGCTCCGACTGAACCCAAAGCCGCGCTCGCATCGCGCTTTATACTAATCGGCGTTATAAACTACCCTCCTATATTTACATCAAGTCTTTTTAGGAAAAATATTACAAGCGAAAATTTGCACATCCTATAGGAGAGTTATTTCATTTATAAAAAAAAAATAACTTATCGATCGTAGAAAGGGATTGAGAGTACTTTTCACCCCAAAAAACGGAGCGTGCTTACCCTTACCCGTACCCGACACAAGTAAAAACCACAAGATGATCTTAATTATACGTAACACAATTACGACGTAATAAATAAAACTCACTGACAACATCGATACTGAACGTTATCGATGCGTCACGCACTCTCGTGTAACGCTCCGTCGGTACTATAATAGCAGTGACGCGTTGACTGTACCCCTCTCGTTTGCGGCCCTTATACATAAAAGGTTGAGTATCGCTGGTCTAGAGCATGCAATATATAGTTGTTCCTGTATCATGATATACTGGAACTCACCTGCATCCAGGCCATCGCGGCCACCGCGTTGACCGCGCGCCTCGCACCCGGCGACAGCCGCCTACCCCTGGACAGCGCCCACAGCGCCGATACCAGCGCCAGGGTGCCGGTGCCGAGAACCCTGTGCTCGAACTGCACCGTCGTGGGATTCTCAGTGAAATTCCTCAGCCGGGGGCTGAACGCGAGGACGTCCTCCGGGATCCAGCGGTCCCCCATCTTCGGGAACGAGTTGTACACGAGACCGGCGTCCAGTCCGGCGACGAACGCGCCTGACGTAACGATCACAGCTCAGTCGGTAGTGCGGACGTGAGTTCGAATCCGCACACAATTACCTCGAGCTTACTACGGTGAAGGGAAACGTAGTAGGTTTTACGACCCTCAAGACGGAAATCTGTCGTCAAATACCTATAGGTGTGTTCCCACCAGGCTTAAAGTATCTACCACCTTGAGACACATCGTTATATAACATATAATAAAAAAAACATACATATGTCTATCGAGAGGGACACGATTATAAAATTTCCAAGATCCACCACAGCCGATTTCGAGTTCAAAAGCCATTATGAAAGCGATGACTATCGACTCATATCTGCGATGATAGCTCAGTGGTAGTGTGCACGACTTCGCGTCAAGGGACGTGGGTTCGAACCCAAGCACCTACAATGAGCTTGAGCTTTCGGTGAAGGAAAACATCGTGAGGAAACCATAGCATGGTGGTAGGGCTTTTTCTGATGCCCGCCTGGCTAGCTACCACCCTCGAGTTGTGAACCTGCCGCCAAATACCAATAGATGTGTTCCGGCAGCAGCACTTGAGAGCCAGTTCCTCCACAGGTTTAGCGTGTCTACCAACTTGGACCGTATCGTCACTTAAGATCAGGTGAGATTATGGCCATAACGCTAAACCTTAAGTATAAAAAAAAAAAAAAAAAAAAAGTCATTTTATTTAACTTTCGATACGTTCACATTCGGTTACATTTTCATTAAACAAAGCGAAATAACTTTACTGCATTTGCATAGCGACTTAAAAACCTCCCTACAGTTTGACATACGCAAAAGGAATCAACCTTGAATATATATACCATCATATGTTTAGTGGTTACAAACACATTGGACAAAATATATATATATTTGTTTACTGTTTATGGATTTAACGTTATAGACATAATATTACCAGTATTGAATTCAGTAACAATGTGATCCCCAAATGTTAAATTAATGCTGAGCCTAACGCAAAGATTAGTTCTCAAGTGCAACTTTGGCAGCAGATTTTAGGTATGCCTTTAGGCAAGAATAATAAACAGTGTCCTTTTAAAAACCTGGACGTAATTAAGTTTAAATCACCTGACATGGCGGTAAAGAACGCCATCGCTTTAACGGAATGCGCAAGGGCCGTGATACTCTTCAGCTCCTTGATCTTCTGGACCGTCGCAGAGACGGGGAAAGGGCGGAGCATCCTCAGGGCTCCGCCGAGTAAACCTGCATATAAAATAAAGGCGAGAGAGAGGTGCGCGGCCAACCGGTACTGAGACACGCGGGGCACGTCAGACGGACCTTGGAAACGGTCTTCCAACCCCGACTTAACCATGTACCAACCCATCAGACCCTGGAACCAGACACCGTCCGACTTATCAGACGCTTGCAAACGTTACTTCGATAACAAGCCAAATGAAAACGCAACCGGAAGTTCACATTTAACTGCAACGTTTCTGACGTAAAAAGAACGGAAATCAAAGTTTAGCTACACAGAAAAAAAATCTTTTAAAATGTTAAACGAAGATGAAATGTAACAACCAAGACGAGTAAACTATATTAAAAATAAGCAATTTTATTGAAATAAAACTAATTTAAACGGATTTTAACGCGGTTATTTTATTGATTTTGATCCCGACGCGACCGCGAACGCTGTAAAGCTTTCGAAACGTCGGCATCAAAAACCGCGATAAAATCCGTTTAAATCAGTTATATTTCAATGAATAATATTCGCGTAAACATAAGAAATCATTATAACAATTCAAATTTCACTCTCTTCACGTGCAAATCGCACGCGCTCTTTTTAAACAGCATAAAACCTTAGAAAGCCAAATTTAGGGGTGTGTTTATCACCTGAGCGGCGACTAAAGCGCAGTAGACCCCGACCCTGACCTTCATCCCCCGGTCTAGGAACCCCCTGGACCAGAAGAAGGCGGCCGGAAGGAAGACCGCGGCCCCGATGGCTCGCCCCCACGTGCGGTGCGCGAACTCCATATACCATATCCATTTGAACTCCGACAAAGTTATGTGTTTGTTTTTGCTTTTAAACACAACAAGACCGCTTTGAGAATAGGCGAAATTTTGAAGCGATGATAGATAGCTCAAGGGGCGTGGGTTCGAATCCAAGCACCTACAATGAGCTTGAGCGCACGGTGAGGAAACCATAGCACGGTGGTAGGGCTTTTTCTAATGCCCGCCGCCATAGCTACCACCCTCAAATTTTAAACCCCAAATACCAATAGTTGTGTTCCGGCAGCTGCACTTGAGAGCCAGCCCCTCCACAGGTTTAGCGCGTCTACCAACTTGGGCCGTATCGTCACTTAAGATCAGGTGAGATTATGGCCATAACGCTAAAACCTTAAAAAAAAAAGCATCCTATATTTTTAACTGACTAACATCAGTCAGTTGCAAGAAACTTTAAGCCATAATGCTGCCATAAACATTTTAATTCTTATGTTAAACACTTTTCAATCTGCGAAACGTGTTATTAGCTCGAATTTGCGTCGCAAGAAAACATAAAGGCACTTTTTATAACAACTGATTTTTCAAAATTAAAATGTCTCTATCATATATTGCAATTATAAAATCATTTATATACACACATATATCAAGAATAAACGCTGTTTTCAACACTCATCGATATTTTTAATGCCATATTTATTATTTAAACTAGTTAAACGAGTTCTGTCTCGGACGTCCGTGTGTCTGTATGTGCGGATCTGCTTCCGCTTCAGTATAATTAGGAATAAAACGCTATTACCTTTCAAGGTCTGATTCGATGTGGTTTAATTGTTATTAAATGAACAAAAAAATTAGATTATGAGGCGTGCATTTTTCGACCTTTCAAACTTTTTTCACACTTAATTATTAATAGACAAATTAAAGAATCTTAGCGAAAGTTTAACAAAATTATAACTTTATTAATTTTTTTATAGGTTGAGCGTTATTGCCATAGTCTCATTCGATCTTAAGTGACGATACGGCCTAAGTTGGTAGACACGGTAAACCTGTGGAGGAACTGGCTCTCAAGTGCAGCTGCCGGAACACACCTATTGGTATTTGGCGGCAGGTTTACAACTTGAGGGTGGTAGCTAGCCAGGCGGGTATTAAAAAAGCCCTACTACCACCATGCTATGGTTTCCTCAGGATATTTTCCTTCACCGAAAGCTCAAGCACATTGTAGGTGGATTCGAACTCACGGCCCTTGACGCGGCGTCCCTAAATAATTCATTAGATTTGTTATGCAAAAAAAATATTTTAATTATTGGATATCATTCTACAAGTTAGTCAGAACCACTTACTATATGTACTCTGGATACTGTTGGTACTTCTCAAACTCTCGCTGCCACTCCTCCTCTGTCCTCGGCATCTTCTCCCCGAGGAGTTTCCACGTGACCATCGACAGACCTGACTCCGTCAAACGTGTCACGCCGCCTGTGAGGATATTCATTTACCAATTTTAACTTCCGCTAATAAAAAACCTACAAGCAGAATCATTGCATACTTTACACACTGCATTTTCCTCGTATAGAGCATGTTTTGCCTTTTCGAGTAGTTAGTCACATCGACTACAGCGACATCTGTCGCGTTATGATCACTTATCGATGTGAAAAGTATCCTATCTCATAAGTTTGATCAAACTGCAGACAGTGTGCAAAATTTCATTAAAATCGGTTCAGTAGTTTAGTTATTCGTCGCGGACAAACAACGTGACACGAAATTTTCATATATAAAGATGTGATGATAAGAAGAAACCTTATTTTTCTATAATACCATATTTTTTATAATATTAATTTTATCAAACAAATCGGATAACGAAATTAAAAGTTTTGTTTTCCTCTCCGTTATTATTTTCAATATGACATTCGCGAGAAAGAGTAGCTTATCCAGGTTCCCATCTATCTCTATACCAAAATTCATTATAATCGATTCAGCGGTTTATGCGTAATAAACAAAGTCATTTTCGCATTTATAATATTAGTAAGGGTAGGTTTATAGTTACGGCCACCAAATCACCCGATCTTAAGTGACGATACGGCCCGAGTTAGTAAACACGCTAAGCCTAGTGTCAGAACTGGTTCCCAAGTGCAACTGCCAGAACACCTATATAGGTATTTGGCTGCAGATTATCAAATTGAGGGTGGTGGCTAGCCAGGCGGGCATTCGAAGAAACCCTACCAAGGTGCTATGGTTTCCTTCACCGAAAGCTTAAGTTCTTTGCGGATATCGAATTCACGTCCATTGACTTAGGGCTCGTACACACTAACATCGGAGCTATCGTCGCTTCAAAATCTCATATAAATAGTTGAAGGACCATAGTGAGATTTTGCATGCATCCTGTCAAGGGTAACGAAGAAAAAATATTCCCCAGGGAGATGGAAAATTGAATTTTGGATACACAAAACTTACAGAAACGCGAGTGACGCCGCGGGAAGGAACTAATTAGAGATATGGCTGATAATTAAGAAATAATCTCGCATTACCACTATACATACAAGAAATAATATACAGTTATCAACATGAATCACTCACAGATCACAATTATGACTAAAGGTAAAAAAAGGTTATATTAAAACAAATTAATTTTACTAATTAGACATTCCTGAGTCAAGAGTATTTCGAACTTTACAAGATTTATAATTTACTAAGAACATAATGTTGCCACGTAACATTGAAGCGATGATAGCTCAGTGGTAGTGTGTACGACTTTGCGTCAAAGGACGCGAGTTCGAATCCAACCACCTACAATGAGCTTGAGCTTTCGATGGAGGAAAACATCGTGAGGAAACCATAGCATGGTGGTAGGGCTTTTTCTAATGTCCGCCTGGGTAGCTACCACCCTCGAGTTGTAAATCCGCCGCCAAATACCAATAGGTGTGTTCCGGCAGCTGCACTTGAGAGCCAGTTCCTCCACAGGTTTAACGTGTCTACCAACTTGGGCCGTATCGTCACTTAAGATCAGGTGAGATTATGGCCATACCAAACCTTCACTATATAAAAAAAACACTCAATTTAGTCATGGCCGTGACTTTGAGCGTAGCTTGGAACCCCTACAATGAAATTGAGCATTCAATGAGACAAAACTTCGTAAGGACACTATAGAATAATGGCAAAGCTTTTTCTAAAGCTTTCCTCGTTAGGTAACACTTAAGTTATAAATTTACATATCTGATAGTTGCACTTCAGAACCGGTCCCTTTCTTAGCCTTAACGTTTCCACCACCTTGGACTACTCGTCACTTAACATCAGGTGAGGTTATGAGCATAAAGCCTATAAAAAAACAATTTCAGAAATCATCACCTACAAATATTCCACTATCTGCATGACATTAATTTGACATAACCCGATGCTATATTTCTTACATCATTGTGATGTAACATTTTGGTCATATGTTTACTATAGTACTTTCAATCACTTCTTTATTGTATTAATGTAGATTGTGTTTAATATTTGTACAGCAAAATATTTACTTTAAATATATTAAAAAATAAAACAAAATCAATATTTTAAACGTTTATTTACAATTATCTACAAATACGACTTATAGATTTAAATAAAGATTTATATTAAAAATATTGTCTAACAATTAATTAAGAAATATGAATATATAATTAAAAGTTACCTTAAATATTCAGTTAATTAAAAGTAATGAAGTGAATGAGTATAAAAATATTGTAATTTCTTTTATATCCAATATTTTTATTTTTTTTAGTAATTAATTAATTATAATAATAACGTCGAAGTACAGGGGGAATGTATTTTCTAAACTCGATATGAGATCAGAATGAGAATTGTTTTTAAATTAATTTATCAATAATAATAGTCACTTAGAAAAATATACTACACAAAGTATATCACAAAAAAGATTGCATGAAACATGTCAAATATACATAAAGATTGGGAAAAATTTATTTGAACTTGACTTTAAAGATTATCGATAAAAATTTATAGCCATATACTAGTTGTGCCCGCGACTTCGGTCGCATGGAACTAAACATTATTGAATAATTTTTGTCCCAGTTTTCGTAGCTTTTTTAAATAAATCTTCACTCCTATCTGTGGTAGCGTGATGTTAAGCAGCCTAAAGCCTTCCTCAGTGATTGCTTTGTCGAATACAAAAACGTATGTTTGGATCCGATTGGTGGGTCCTAAGTAAACAAACTTTTCCGCTTTCTAACCTTCATATAGATAAGAAGAATATATATATATATTTTTGTACAACAACTTTGTTATAAATTCTATGTCAGAATGTAAAGTCGATTAATGAAATTAATTATTTAATACCTAACAAAACCTGACTTTCGCGGGTTATAAAACGATTTTGGATTTTTTTCTAATTTAATTATTATTACAGATATTTATTAATGTACTAAGGTGACCCGGTGAACTTTGTATCACCTAGAATTACTGTTCAGTAGTCTGCTTTGACTGTTTTTAATATATTTTTGTAACATTATAATTGGCTATGGTCAATCTTAGTCAACCTTCCACCTTACAGTAACTTTATCTAATTTACTAACTTAATTATTAACTTAATAAATAGCAGTATGAAATATACTTTGTCACCTATTCTAATACCTACTAAATATCCATAAATTCATAGAAATCGGTCGAGCCGTTTCACAGTAGAGCGACCACAAACACCGAGACACGAAAATTTACATATATTAGAAGATTAAACATTTATTAATGCAAGTAATAAATGTTTTAATATATTAAAATTCTTGTACTGTTATTAATTGTGATATATTATGTACACGGAGGAGGATCTGTAATATGTGACGTACTGTTTATAGGGGGTATAGCAAAATTCTGACACAGCGTGACAAAGGGGGGAGAGGTCTAAGAAGGTAAAATTTTGAGTGGTGTATTATATAAATGACCCTATAGATAAAGTAAATAGAGGCAGAAGATGGCAATGGACTGCTTAAGGAACGATTTATTGACAGGAGACAGAGGAAATTAGGAGAAAAAAATATGTTTAAACTACACTACCTAAGTAGATTAAGAATATGAAGAAGAGAAATTATTTAGTTTTCCTAAATAAGTCAATTTAATAAAAAAAAAAACATGCGTGCGTACAAAGTACACATGTCAGAAGTGAAACTTTTTTGGCGAACTAATTTACGACGTTCGCTCTGTCTCACTTTTTCTCTCAATCTTTCTCACTCGCTTGCTCCCTACTCTCACTCCACGGCTAGTTGCTCATGCTACGTTCGCCCTGTCTTACTCTCTCTCAATCGGTCTCGATCACTCTCTCTCTCTATTCCGACACTTCCGTTCCATACCGGCGTGACGTTTCATCTGTAAAAATTTTACCCTCATGCGCCTAAAGAAGTTTCACTTCAAAACTGTTAAGATCTGAATACAGACTTCACGCAGCAATCGATTTATTTTGTGTCATTTACGAATGTCATCAAAAACAAAAACTTTAAATGTCTAATATACATATAACTTGAAAACAGCGCGTACACGTTTATTTCCCTCATCGAAAAACATTGAAACAATCCGAAAGCAAAAGTCTAAAACATCCTGCAGATGTGAACAAAAACTTAATTTAATTTAGGCCCTCCGAAGGGGCTTATTGTAAGTCTATCAACGGTTCGAATAATAATCCAGTCATACAATGAGAACCTTGATCTGGATCTTTTTAGGTAGCTGTACATAATTAAAAAATATAGAAATTTCAATACATTTACAATAGGTTTTAGTGGATGCACCGAGATGGGTGTTATTTCAAGACATCATAATCTTTCACATATCGACCCACTCTGTAACAACCTTTTGACATTAAAACCCGCTTGACATGATACTTGAACGTACTAACCCCCAAATCGGTAATGTCTTTTGGGACTCTGTTATAATACCTAACAGTTATTACCTAAATAACTTTTACAGTACTGTGTCTAAAATTTGGGTTGGCCAGTTTGTCCCGATTTCCTGTATTTAAGTCATGCCTTACAACACCAGCTTATCCAAGTTTTTGTGGACACAAATTAAATTGTCAATAATATACTGGAAAGGCAGAGAGTTAAGATACCGAAGAATGCATCAGTGTCATTCGTTGAACAATATTTAAATATACATATACAAATCAACCTTTCTTATAATAAACACGGTATAATTTAACATTTTCATTAAATCAAAAGGCATTTTTACTTACTACCAGTACTAGTTCTGAGGATAATGTTGATCACATAATAAATACTATATAACAGAGTTAAGTATCCGGCTACCATACCTAGGACAACTGCGGTGAAGACCATGCCACTGCACCCCAGCAACCAATAGCCGACTGCCTTTGATGGCTTCGGCTTTGGAGCTGATGAACAGAGTCTGATGATGACACCGCTCGATTTGGTAGCGTCACTTAACTGAAACATGAATATTAAGTAGTTTAGCTATTCCTGCGGCTTCGTTCGTGTGGTTGTCGAAAACCAGAACGCGTCGTTTATATAAGAGCACGGTCAATATCCGTGTTACATGATGACGTCATACGGACAACGCCATCTACCGAATGGGGAGTTCAACTTTCGACATTAGTTCTATTTTGACGTTGCAAGTGACTGAATCGCGTGCGTGAGAACACTTTAAATTTTATCAGTCAACCGATGGCGATGAAACAAAAACTAAGTATACTACAAGCTGAGTACAATTTTTACGTATAGAAGTTATCTACATTGGTACTGTACATTTTACGTGATGCGTGCACAGACAAATAGAGTAAACAGACGAAAATGATAGAAATGGGTTCTGTTGGTTATCTCTTTACCACCCTATTCTTTTTTTTATATATATATACTTAAGGTTTAGCGTTATGGCCATAATCTCACCTGATCTTAAGTGACGATACGGCCCAAGTTGGTAGACACGCTAAACCTGTGGAGGTTCTGGCTCTCAAGTGCAGCTGCCGGAACACACCTATTGGTATTTGGCGGCAGGTTAACGACTTTAAGGTGGTAGCTAGCCAGGCGGGCATTAGAAAAAGCGCTACCACCATGCTATGGTTTCCTCACGATGTTTTCCTTCACCGAAAGCTCAGGCTCATTGTAGGTGCTTGGATTCGAACTCACGTCACTTGACGCGAAGTCGTACACACTACCACTGAGCTATCATTGCTTTAAGATTTTTATATTTTCAATATACAATAACGACTTTTCTATATATTTATTATATGTATAAATGACTACCCATAACCCGTGCTTTAAGAGCGATCATGAAGTTTTCTACCTACTAATAATTTTGAAGGCGGTTAGCCTTGTGTTAACGTCAATATTAATTCTTAAGTTTTCAAACAGATGGCGTTAGTAATACAGTAAAAAAAAATCTAATTTTCTTTAAAGTGGATTAAATAATTTTTTTATGATTGATAACACATTTAGATATTAACAGAAAAAACCGTGTCAAAGCCCAAACCTGTTAGTGAGATAGTCTCTCAGTAAAGTGTACCCCAAAAATGTACGAACTGTGGAATAATGTTAGTAACAAATTCAATTTTATTTATCATTATCCATGCAACTTCTTGTAATAAATTTAATAATGAATATCTGTCAATTATTTATCCACATTCTGCAGACTTGACTTTAGACTGTGGCTAATTTTTTTTTGGTAATCCATACATTGCCTGCTGGAATCATTACCTACTTTCTGGAATCATTAGTCAATACTGTCAGAGTGATTTCTTATGTTTACGCGAATATTATTCATTGAAATAAAACTAATTTAAACGGATTTTATCGCGGTTATTTATTAATTTTGATCCTGACGTTTCGAAAGCTTTTCAGCCTTCGTGGTCACGGGGCGGACTGAGGTGTAGGTTGTCCAGAAAAGTTCATGTTACTGTGTCTACCTTCAATTTAATTTTTGTTAGTGATAGTGTTCCGATCTACGCAGAAAGAGCTCACAGTGTCTTGCGGTCTGGCAATTGGTCTTTTGGGTTTGAAACGTCGGGATCAAAATTAATAAATAACTGCGATATAATACTAGAATACTGTCAGAGTTTAGTGTATACATACATAAAAACATCCGTTTTAAATGTATTACAGATTACAAGTGTGTGTATACGTATAATTTGAGAAAATACTGACACCAGTATAGGTTAACATGTTTAAATAAAAATTATAAGAAATAAATAAAAAGAAAATACATTTTTACATTTCTACAACACAGGTAGGAGGCAGTTTCCTGATACTTGTAGTAGTAACTTAGGCTTTTTTTGTTTGTTATATATAATCCCTTTAAATGGGATCCAGTATATTGAAAGTAAAAAAAACCTGTGATATGTAAAAAAATTCAGATTTAGTGTAAGTAGTAACACAAATACCAAAAACATCATTGATTTTAATAGAAATAGAGGTTTTAACATAGGTACGGTTTGATTTACTTACACTTTCTATAAAAGTATTGTATTCATTCAATACAATAAAATTGAAAAATGCTTCTTCCTGTATTTTGTGACACAGAGTAAATCGTATGTTAATGTATTCTCTGGCTTTTGATTGTATAAAGTTTATTCACATTTTATATGATACGATGATAGCTCAGTGGTAGTGTGTAGGAAAGCCGTGTCATGGGATGTGAGTTCGAATCAAACACTTACAATAAACTTGAGCATTTGGTAAAGGAAAACATTGTGAGGAAACCATAGCATGGTGGTAGTGCTTTTACTAATGTCCGCCTAGCAAGTTACCAACCTCAAGATGAACAATCAGCCACCAAATACCTATAGGTGTGTTCTAGCAGTTGCACTTGAGAGCCAGCCCCTGCAATAAAGTCTAGCAATGCATCTGTGATTCCTCTGGTGTTGTGGGCCATGTGGGTCCATTGGTGGCGGTGATTACTTACCATCAGGTGACACTCTAGCTCGTTTGCAACCTCTACCATAAAAAAAAATATAATGCTCACCCTAAAGCCTTTGTAGCTGTGCTTGTGTCCATTATTATATCTTGTATTTGTGATGAGTTGCCTGGCAGTGATTTTATTAAAACTATTCCGTGTTCCGGAGACAAGATTTCTCTGAGCCACCCGGACTGCATGAGTGCATTGACAAAGCTGTGTCACACTCCACATGACTGCTCCTAAGAAAATAAATTTACTATTATGTTTGATTATGTCTGCTGAAATGGAAGTTAGAACATAATTTTTATTTTATAGTTAAGACATTATGCAAAGCCTAAGCATTATGCAACAAGCTAAGCCTTCGGAAGGCCTGGCTCTCAAGTGCAACTGCCAGAACACATCAGTAGGTATTTGGCAGGAGATTTTTACATTGATGGTGGTAGCTAGCCAGGTGGATATTGAAAAATACCCAACCACCATACTATAGTTTCATCACAATGTTTTCCCATACCGAAAGCTCAAGCTTATAGTTGATGGAGTGATCCGAACTCATGTCCCTTGACATCGTGTCTGTACGCACTACTTACTGAGCTAACATCACTTCAAGTATTCCAAGGTGGTAATGTTACAACACTACAACTAATCTTCATTGTCCTGTTGGTTTGTCTATGTACATTATATTGCTTTGGTTCCTGTTATCTATGTCAAAAAGGAGCACACAAATCTTTATATAAATAAAGCGTTTTTGTGAAAGCAAACTCTTAATACTGTAAAGCTGTAAATTCCGGAAGTATTCTGGAAACCCTATTACTATTAGGAAAAGCTGTTACAGCTGGTTTGTTGAAGCGATGGCAGCTCAGTGGTAGTATGTATGACTCCACGTCAAAGAACGTGAGTTCAAATCCACCTACAATAAGCTGAGTTTTCAGTGAAGGAAAACATCGTGAGGGAACCATAGCATTGTGGTAGGGCTTTTTCTGATGCCTGCCTGGCTAGCAACAACACTCAAGTTGAAAATCTGCTGCCAAGTACTAATAGGCGTCTTCTGGCAGTTGCACTTGAGAGCCAGTTCTTCCACAGGTTTAGAGTGTCTATCAACTTGGGCCGTATTGTCACAAGATCAGGTGAGATTATAGCAATAATGTTAACTTAAAATAATAAAAAAATTAGATATTTTAATTAAGTATAGCATGTATAAACTTCACATAGGAATTTGTCAAATTAATAAAAAAAAATCCATTATTGCATGTAATAATTTTCAGATGCAACAGATATATTTCAATAAACTTCAGTTTTATTTATCTTTTCAAGGGTCTGTGGCCATACAAATATGCTTTCAAGTATTAAAGAAAAAAAAGACATACTATCATGTTTTCTTAATTGTATTGTGCATGGTGGTAAGGCTTTTTCTAATGCCCGCCTGGCTAGCTACCAACCTCAGGTTGAAAATCTGCCACCAAATACCAATAGGTATGTTCCGGCAGTTGCACTTGAGAGCCAGTTCCTCCACAGATTTAGCGTGTCTACCAACTTGGGCCGTATCGTCACTCCAGATCAGGTGAGATTATGGCCATTACGCTAAAATCTCAACAATAAAAAAAGTATAAACCTATTCAAACTGATAATAGTTCAATCACACATATTACGAAAAATTACACAACATATTACCTACTTGTCAACTTTTTTGTGTATGTACTTTGTTGTTATTAGTATACAATGTGATAAAGCTAATGAAAGCGTCGTTTCTGAGCATATTATATAGCTTTATTCGTAGTTTTACTAAAATACTAAGCACAAATTTAATTCTAAACAGCAAATATTTGTAAATAGTACCTGCATGACGCAATAAAAGGCATTTAGTAAATACTTCTATCAATGCAATAATATTATAAAAACTGTAATAGAATTAGGACATTAATTTATTATTAAAATGATATATATCAGTAACATAACAAGCGTTATCGTTATAAATACAAAGTTATAACTTACTTGATGGTGCAAGAATAAGTTTCAAATGTGTACTCCAGTGGTTCTTTATCTGTCTACACTTAAAGGAGCGCTAATACATATTATAGATTATTAAAATAGATAACGATGCACTTATAACTTTATAGTTAATCAATGATTTCTGTTATCGGTGAAATAAAGAACTTCAGAGCAACGTGAAGTACAATTCAAAACAAAAATGGCAACTTGTCAACTGTCAGTTCTTTTCTTTATGGCATTTGTCAATGTACACAATTTCGCCAACGTCAAGTGAAAAGTGCTTTGTAACCACAATTAATGCACCCAAATATTTATAACAACCAAACATCAAGCAATTATTTGTAGATCACTCAAATAATTATCCTATGTAGGACTTGAATCCTCAGTACTTTAACGCGACGGTTGTAGTGAGCCAGTCGATTCAACCGTCAGGCCAACTGTGCCCTTTTGCGACTTACAGTGATAAACAGAGTAATCACAATTTAATTTTTTATCCAATATCTGGTTATATTGATTATTGAGCCATCCCACTGCGTATAAAGTTACATTCAATTATAAAATCAGTACTGTTAAGAAACATCACATCATATATTTGAAATAAGAATTTTCAGTACAAAATATAATGATTTATAACAACTTCAAATTTTAACTTTCAATTTCACTATAGTCATTAGATAGAGCTTTTACATTTTGAATAGCATTTTTAAATTCTCTTTCTTCCATTCCTTCACTAACATAATGATGGACGAAGGCTCGTTTAGAGTACATAAGTAAGAATTTTTTACATATACGTTCCCAAGCAACCTTGACCGCTGAGCTGTTTGAAACCATCACCACTGCTCGCTGTAAAGTTGCAAGATCACCGCCAGGTACTGTCGTAGGAGGTTGGTAATTTATACCGATCTATGTGAAACGAAAACAAATAATTAAAGATAGTGTGAATTAGATTGTTTATAGTTAGTTTTTATGGTAAGTATATCATTGAACCATTTATGTAAAAGGTAAATTGCACATAAACCTGTTATGTACAGACAATAATTGCTCTAACCGTCTTGAAACAATTATAGCATGAAGAAATACGATCGCACACTTTTTCAACTAAACTTTTTACAGGTATTCATAGAGTCGTTACAGAACATTCTTTAATTCTTACCGGTTAGTTATAATTTTCCAACTGAAAATCTGTCTCAAAGGATAAGTGTCTTACAGCAGTTGTTTTAACTATTCAGTCAGATTTATAAATATTTCATGATGCCGTTATAAAATATATTTACTTAAAATCATATTACAATGTGCAGAGAGTGCGAAGTACGAATGGCTCTGTCCCTGGTAGAAAGCAGAACCAAAATATGTCATGGAAAGTAAAGGCATACCTATTGGCGGTATACCAGCTTCTCGACAGGTGGATATATTTTTCCCGATAAGCGATAAACAACAAGACAATCACAATGATGACGGGCTAATTGACATGTGTTTACGGGTTCCAATTCTACCCAGTACAGATTACAACCACGCTTAGTTATACACCAGCTGCTACAACGGCGGGCATTGGACCTCGTGTATGATGATCGCAATCCAATCAGACATAATCACCACATTTTACCACCCTACCAAAATCTTTTTTTGAATATATTACCTTAAATCCCGTAGGAGACCAACGTACAAACTTGATAGCTCTCATAGATTTGATTTGATTAATAGTAAAGTTTATGTCGTTTGGATTTACATCGCCTCGGAACAACAAACAACACGACATATAATGACCTTCCCTCGGATCGCATTTCACCATTTGATTCGCAGGTTCGAAACAAGACATCATTAACTGTTGAGTTGTCATTGATTCATGGTATGCTCTTGCAGCAGACACAAAAGGAGCGAAGGTCACAAGAGGAAAGTGAATTCTTGGGTAAGGTATAAGATTCGTTCTAAACTCCACCAGTTCTACGTTCAACGATCCCTCGAACCTCATCGAGGCTGTCATGCAAGACACAACCTGAGAAGTATAAATAAGCGAGTTAAAAAAGGAAAATTGTAACTCATTTTATAAATGCGAATGTTTGGTTATAATGTTTTTACACCCCTTTATTATTTACCGGTATTTTTCAGGAAATTTCCAATTGTAGTGCGTGCGCGGCGCCAATAGCGTGTACGATACATTGATTAAGGTACTGAATATTTTTTTTTAATTAAAATGTATATATTGTATTCTGAGCACCTCAAACATTTATTCCCCTTGGAAATTTTATTGAAAGTTAATTTTTCAACAAGTTAAACGGTTGCCAACTAACAAAACATTCTCGAACTTCCGTCTTCATTGTAAATGCGAAAAAATGTTTAAATAATTGTCGTATAGATGTTTCATAACAATTACAACATATATATTTTCTATTAAAAAAAATGTCCAGTACCTTAAAACAACCAATCAATGCGTCGTACTCGCTATTGACGCCGCGCGTGCACTACAAAAAATACTACATATCATAAAAATAAGGTAAAAATGCTCTCAAAATACTCAGTAAAGCGAAGTACCTGTGCTATAAGCCTATTCAAATTTGTATAAGTTGGTCTTGGCACATCCAATAATCTGGCCAGTATATCATAAAGCGCTTCATTATCAAATATGAAACAAACATCCTCCGTGTTCATGCAAGCATGGGTTGTCAGTACTGCGTTGTAGGGCTCCACGATAATCGGTGAAATTTTCGGCGATGGATATATCGCGAATTCAATCTTTGACAACTTCCCATAGTCTCTTACTAAGCCTTCTAGTAGGAGTGCTGTAAAACCAGAACCAGTGCCTCCGCCAAAAGAGCGAAAAATTATGAACCCTTGAAGACAGGCGCAATCTTCAGCTGCAATCCGTATTCTGTTTAGAGCTATATCGATCATTTCCCGTCCAACGCTAAAATAACCACGGGCAAAATTACTAGCTGCATCTTCTTTCCCAGTCAATAAAGAAGTTGGATGAAAAAGTTCACGGTAAGTACCAGTTCGAATCTCATCTGAAATAATTAGTTCAGAATGATCTTTTGGTTATTGGGCTATATTGTTTCAATTAGCTTCGTGGATCTTCTCCTTTTAGTTACCACCATGGATTTGTCATTAAAATACAATTGATAATTCATACGATTGAAAAAACGATATAACGGTGACCACACGACACAAGTGAAGCATCACGTCCCTTAATCACCTCAAACCTACTTTACCAGAATGAACGTCACACGAAAAGGTTGCAGATCAGAATACCAAAGTCGTTCCATAACAAGGTTCACTTTAAGACTCAACAATTCATATAGCTTCGAACATCTCTACTATATATTAGTAATAATTTATAAATAAGTTGATCAAACAATAACCACACAAAAGGGTGGCTTGGGGCGTTTTTTTAGTAAAAAAAACGAAGTATGCTAATAATTTACCGATTGGATTCGGCTCCAAATCAATCATAACCACTCTTGGCACCACTTTCCCAGCACCTGTGTGACTAAAAAATGCTTCAACGTTTCGTTCATCATCAGAAAATGCTAAAACTCCGTCAGCTCTAACGCCGTGTTCGAGACAGTATAGCTCCCAACATGCATTTGCAACTTGAACTCCTGCTTGACCTATGTGAATATGAATAACTTCTTTCTAAAAACATGGAATCATAAGAGTGGGCTCTTCAAAAACATAAAAATAATCAAACGATAAATTAACATCTTACTATCGACATTATAAAAAATCACAGTTAATTTTGAACTAAAATTTTACAAATTATTACATTTTTATATGATTTTTTTATTTACATAAACATGTCGAATTTTCTTTAAAAAATGTCAAAAAGTAACAAGGTCTGGAACACTTTGAAATTGATACTTTTTACTATTATTAAAAAAGTTACAGACTTATTTTTATAACATAATTATATGTATAGATGTATTATGAGATAAGTGCATAATAGTAATGCGTGCCATAATCATATATGTTTAATATATATACATACAGTGAATAACCACAGTTGTACACTTAATAGAGTATACACCAATAAATATGTCTACAACATAGGATTTATGAATATATATTTTGATAACTCACACTATAATTCAAACGTCTATTTACTTGCTAAAAATAAGAGATTCATTTACGATTATTACAGTAAAACACGAAATTGGTCACATTACAATGTTTTTTTTTAATATAGCAAACGTAATGGTCTAAATATAAAATACAAGAAATGATTCTACCTTAGGGATGCCGACTCTTTCCAAAAATCGTCGATTCTTAAAACAATTTGCATTGAATCCTAAAATAATCGATATATAATAAGATCAACTGTAAAGACTGATTTCTAAAAATCAATATTTAAAAGATCGATTTTCTAGAATTTGATATCTCTCAAATTTTCTTGATTTGAATCCTAATGAACATACTAATAAAATATCGACATGTGAAAGATGAATTTACAAAAATTTACATTTGATGATCGATTTTTTAAAATCCAGGAGGAGAAGGGAAGCCTTTATAGTAATATAAAAGCTAAGGTATCTAAAGACCATTTAGCCAAGTCGGACATAATAGTATAATCCATCTAGCGAGTGTTTGACTAATCACTTCTTCAATTTATAATGTGAACCTGTTTGAGTAATATGATCAATTTGCAAATAATTTTATAGTTCTTATCAAAATAATTCTTATAAAAGTTTAAAACAAATCTTTGCTATTTTCAAAGATGAAATATCGGCTCATTGGATTGATTGAGAGCTGTGTATCGATTTAAAAAAATCGATTCTTCAATTATTCGATCTCAGATCGGCAACCCTATTCTACCTGCTTTTACCGCTACATAGGAGCTATCGTGTAGCCAATTATTAGAGTAGGCATCTACTTAATTATGAATTTTGTGGGAAAAGTCGTTATCGTAACCGGTGCGAGTTCCGGCATAGGCTCAGCTACCGCCATATTATTATCAAAACTCGGCGCAAAACTGTCCCTAACTGGAAGAAACGTCGAAAACTTGAAAAAAGTAAGTAAAGTGTGCGACAAATTTACGATTTCGCATTTGATACCTGCTGATTTGACAAAAGAGAATGACATTGAGAAAGTTATTAAAAGCACAGTAAACCAATATGGTCAGCTAGACGTTTTGGTGAATAATGCAGGAGTTATTGAGAGCGGGAGTATTGAGAACACGTCTTTGGCTCAGTTAGACCGTTTGATGAATACTAATGTACGCTCTGTATACTATTTAACGATGCTTGCGGTACCGTATCTAGTACATTCTAGAGGGAACATAGTAAATGTATCCAGCGTCAACGGCATCAGATCATTTCCTGGTGTTCTAGCGTATAATATGTCTAAAATATCAATCGATCAGTTTACAAGGTGTGTCGCTTTAGAACTAGCTTCCAAAGGAATTAGAGTAAATTGCGTTAATCCAGGATTTATTGTAACGGAGTTACATAAAAGAGGCGGTATGAGCGATGAACAGTACGCTGTATTTCAGAAAAGGTGTACAGAAACTCATCCTTTGGGTCGCGCCGGTACAGTGGATGAAGTAGCTGCAGCCATTTGTTTTCTTGCCAGCGATTTATCTAATAATATAACTGGAATAAGTCTGCCAGTCGATGGCGGACGACATGCTGTCTGTCCACGTTAATTAAATAGATAATCCAATTATTTATGTTTTTTTTTTTGCTGTTTGTCTGTGTATTAATATACAAAAATGAAATTATTTATTTCACAAGGATTTTATCTATGGCAGTTTGTATGACGTTTCTTGTATATTCTGTGAGAAGTAAGATAAAAAATAGTTTATTTTTAGATAAAAAGTAAACGATTGTTATGCTTTGTTTTTTTAATTTATCATAAAGCTTATATAATTGTGCACTGATAAGATAACTGTGTGAGACTTGCTCTCGACAGGAGGTAATATAATCCTATTGTCGGCTGTGGATTCACAAAAAATAATAATGAATTTCGCTGGTAAAGTTGTTATCGTAACCGGCGCGAGTTCCGGCATAGGAGCAGCTACAGCTGTATTTTTATCAAGGCTGGGTGCAAAACTCTCTCTAACTGGCAGAAACGTCGAGAACTTACAGAAAGTGAGTAAGGACTGCGAAAAATCGACAACTACGTTTTCGATCGCCGCTGACTTGACCAAAGAGAACGACATAGAGAAAATTATCAAAAACACTGTCGACCGTTACGGGCAGCTGGACGTGTTGGTGAATAACGCGGGAATTATTGAGACCGGAACTATTGAGAACACGTCTCTGGCTCAGTATGACCGTCTGATGAACACCAATGTACGCTCTATATACTATTTAACTATGTTAGCAGTACCGCATCTGATACAATCCAAAGGAAACATCGTGAACGTGTCCAGTGTCAACGGCATCAGGTCGTTTCCCGGTGTCCTAGCATACAACATATCAAAAGCGTCAGTTGATCAGTTTACGAGATGTGTAGCTTTGGAATTAGCTCCGAAGGGGGTTCGAGTGAACTGTGTCAACCCTGGTGTGATTCTTACAGAGTTACAAAAGAGGGGGGGCTTGAATGAGCAGCAGTATGCAGCGTTCCTTGAGAGGACTAAGGAGACTCATGCATTGGGTCGTCCAGGTAAACCAGAAGAGGTAGCTGCAACCATTGCGTTCCTTGCCAGTGATTTGGCCAGTAACATAACCGGTGCCAGTGTGCCAGTCGATGGTGGTCGCCATGCTATGTGTCCACGCTAATCGAGCTCATAACTTTAGATTGTAAGTTGTTATTATCTTTAAGATTTGGTGCCTTATATTGTTATTAGTATGTAAGAAAAAGTGTTTAATTTTTTTTATATGTTTATATATATTTTTTAATAAAGGGGTTTTATTCAACATATTGAAGTTTATTTTTAGTATTTTTATCCTGTGGTAGGAATTGCCATTGTTAATGCATAATATAAAATGTAATTCATCACTATCAGTCAATTTATGTAGAGTGGAGAAAATAATTCAATTTTGTCTATGGAATACTTTATGTTGAAATAAGCAATTTGTTATTAATAAATAAATAAATTAGTTTCTTGGTAAGTGTAAACTAAGACAAATTAAAAATTACCTAATGATAGTAAAAAAATATTTGTCAATGTTGATGGAAACTGAGGTATGTTTGAAGAATATAAACAGATAATGTTACAAGTTTTCTTTAAAATCACCACTTTGTATGCAACCTTTTTTCATTTTTATTTTGTTTTTTTAATTATATGGGTGTGTAAGCAAATCCACTATAGTCTAAATTTGACATTTTTTAAGTAAGTACACAAAATTGTTACTGCTTTTGAGTACTACACACCTTATACCCGTCATATATAAATAAATTCTTATAAGTATGTTATAAGCATGTTTTTAGTTGAGGAAGCAACTGAATTGAGGAAATCAGCTCAACCTAGACTTGATCATACCATATTAATTTTATTTTAACTGTTTTGATTTATCAAACCAGTAAGCAACAACAACCACAAATATATAATATTTTTCTATATGTATTTAAAGGTAAGAAAGGCACACAGAATATAATATGTTTCCACAGTAACCAATTTACAATATGTAAGGTTTGTTTTGTTCTAACTTGAAAACAAATCATTTTGATTAAAAGCATTACTGCCATTATCAATTGGGTAGTGTCTCGTGATTTTTTCAGTACCATATCAAAGCGGTGGTTCACTTTTTAGAATTTTCTAGAGTTATTGTGACATCACGAAATTCATGGTCGAAGTTATTATTTCTAATACAGCGAAGTTATTGTTTCCAATACAGATTACTTGTACACAATAGTCAAGCTAGAAAAGGCAAAATGTCACCTATATTGTGCAATATGGGTTCAAATAAACAATCTTATCAATTGAAAATAAGCACAGAACGACATGCGGACAGACTAAAATCCCGCCAAAACCTTTCCATAATTTATTCCTAAAGACAACGACAAAGACCATGCAGCCAAGTCAGACGTCATTCGTAATAAACTTCTGATCTTGATTTTAACCGCTTTGATTTTGTAAAAATGGAACGAATAAAATAATGATTTAAATATGATCGACTCTTAAAACAACATTACTATAAAAAGTGTTTTATGTGAAATAACAAAATCGTTTTTAATTCTGAAAATTTATTTTTAAACTGTATATTAACGTTAATAATTATATATAATCTTAAAAAGTATCTTAAGCAATTATCACAATTTAACTACATACATTATTAATTTATAATTATAATGAAGTTTCCCTTTGAACAAATGATCAAGTTATAAATTTATTATATTGAAAAAAAAATCGTATCCTTCATAGTAAACGTATTGTTCGATTCAAATAAGTAAAATATCAAGTCAAAGGTATGTGATGTTTTGATAAGTTTAATTTGTTTCAATTTGTAGAATATGTTATCTTAATTAAGAAAAGTGCATCGATAGTTCAATTACAGTTAACAGAGTGTAAGATTTTATTTTACATTTTACAATAATAACCAGTTAGGGAATTAAAAATTTCAAATATTATTTTAAAAATTAACATTGAATCTAGATACGTCATTGGAAATGTCTAACTCAATTTGTCCTAACCTTACAGTACCTACTTTAGTTGATACTAATGAATTTATTAAAACTAACTTTAATTATTTCACGATTACAACGCTGAAATTTTTTCTTTTACATATTGAGCACGGTATAGTCTTTACACACTGGTTTTGCGCATACGCTATGATATATTACACTAGCGGTGTTCGCGAGTCTGTTCACTTGGGTCAAAACTGTATTTAATGTTTTTCATTAAAAATTTTACATATATAGCCTATGTTACTCAGGGCTAATGTAACATTCTAATGGTGAAAGAATCTTTGAAGTCGGTGCAGTAGTTTTTGAATCTATTCGTTATAAACATAAATACAAATCTTTCCTCTTTATAATATTAGTAAATTTTTTATATATTTCGATAAATTGACATAATAATTAAAACCAATGTACATTGTCGTCCGTGAGGGTAACGAAGCCGGCTTCTTATGTATGATATAAATACTTTTATAATAATATCAGCACAAAATTGAGTCAGTTATTTTATGTTTATCTCTTAAATAAGAAACCCATTTATAATATATTGGTTCCTTGGTATTTATGAAACACATATATACACATCCAGAATTTAAAACATATTTTCTTTTGCATATACAATAAATACCTGAGTCAAAATATGTAACTATATCCAGAGCGACTTGAGCCTTTAGGCTTTATAAAAAAAAAACGTTATAAATGAAAATGTTAATTTTAAAAGCTACATTATTAACTTCCGTTATAAATAACAGTTAAAAATACTCAAGGTATGAGTAATTCGTTGACGGGAAAGACGGCAAATAATTTCTTGACTTCGTCGACACAGGCTTTGATGATTTGTTCGAAGGCAACAGGCGCTATATCTCGTATCACAGGCTCCCAATTCGTATTTATAGCGGTGTGTATTACATCAGCTGGAAAAAAAAAAACGATAATTTTTATCAATATATTTTAATAAAATAGCAACTTCGGGAATAGGGATGCTACTAAATTCGTACTGGCCAACTATCAAGCGACGATGGCTCAGTGATAGCATGTATGGACGCCGCATCAATGGAAGTGAGTTCGAATCCCTGCAATGAAGTTGGTGGGAAGGTTTTCTGTATTGCCCACCGGGCTACCAACCTCAAGGTAAAAATATATCGCCAAATAGAGCTATGAGTACCGGCAGTGGCATTTAAGACTCAGTTCATCAATTAGGTTTAGCGTGTCCACCGTCTTTGGGCATATTGTCACTTAAAATCAGGTGAGATTGGACAAAAACTTCCATCGAATCATTAAAAAAAAACAAATGTTAACAATAAAAACAATTTCATTAGTAGGCAACACTCTTTTATTTTATGGCAACCTTTATCATCTCTAATGACCTTAACCCGCAATAAAATCTGTTAAAATCAATTTTATTTCGATGAGTAATATTCGCGTAAACATAAGAAATCATTAGAAATACTAATCTAATACAGCTTTTATTGTTAGAATTGTGTAAGTCATATTGTGTTGTGGTGTCTGGCTTAGAAACAAAATCTCACTTGTTAATTAAAATAGAAATACGGAAGCATCCTACCGACCAATATATCCTTCGTTATATCTCCTAATCACATGACACTGGCCGAATAGGACACTTCGCGCATGTCGCCATAATAAAAAAAAAATGGAACCGATTATCGAACAGGCTTTTAATACAGCCATAACACTTTCATGATCGATTCTTATGAAAATATTTAAACTTTAATGTGAGCATTAACAGACGAACATAAAAAATATGTGACTAAAAGTTTACGCTCGTAAAAAACGAAGCTGTATCATTCGAGATGAGTGACATACAAAAAGGGACATATAATTGAGCTAATCTCGTGCATAACAAGATTTACCTATATCACAAGAATTAAAAAAAATATACTAAATTAACCTTCCAAAGTATTATTATTGTTAATTATATTAGTATTTATTAGTAATATTGTTACATAAGATAATTTATGATGACTGCGAGGTTAGTTATTAGTATAGATTTATGAATATTGGCTTACATAAATATAATATATTATTTATTGCATTCATCTGAATATTAATATCGACAGGTTTGATTACATAACGAGTTTATTAAATGCTATGAAACTGACCAGTTATTTCGAAGCGATGATAGTTGAGTTGTTAGTGTGTGCAAACGTCACGTGACAAACAGGGGTATGAGTTCGAATCCATCTACAGTAAGCTCGAGTTTTCGGTGAAGGAAAATGTCGTGGTAAACTATAGCATGGTGGTAAGGCTTGTTCTAATACCTGCTTGCCTAGCTACCACCCTCAAGTCAACTACGTATAGGGTTGTTCGGGAAGTTACACTTGAGGGCCAGTTCCTCCCCTAGGCTTAGCGTGTCCACCATCTTCTCTTTTTTTATACTTAATCTTAAGTGACGATACAGCCCAAGTTGGTAGACACGCTAAACCTGTGGAGGAACTGGCTCTCAAGTGCAGCTGCCGGAACACACCTGTTGGTATTTGGCGGCAGGTTTACAATTTGAGGCTGGTAGCTACCCAGGAGGGCATTACAATAAGCCCTACCACCATGCTATGGTTTCCTCACGATGCTTTCCTTCACTGAAAGCTCAAGCTCATTGTAGGTACTTGGATTCGAACTCACGTCCCTGGACGCGAAGACGTACACACTACCACTGAGCTATCATCGCTTCATCTAGGGCCACATCGTTACTTAATACTCATGCTACATTCTTAATAAAGGGTCTTCTAATTGCGTATGGATCTAGCTAGTTTTGTTTACCGCGTACGTAAATGACAGATAAAAAATGACACCCTATTTTCTTGAAATATATCAAAATATACGTTAATATATCTTACTATACCAAAATATATCGTGCTATATATCGACATACTTTGGTGACTTAATAAAAACATACGTTTAGCTGTGTCTATGGCCACTTGTCGATTACCATAGACAGTATACCGTAATATACCTTACGTTGATTTATATTAATATAAATCCGTCTCTCGTGGACTTTGTCTTGAGCTTACGGCGCCATCGAACCTAAATCCGTCTCTGGTCATCTCACGTGTACAGTCCAACACGCGTATTTTATACACTTAAATAGTACAACAGTCTGTGATAAGTGAACAAACAGGTTTTCTTGAATTATTATCCTTAACATGACATTATTGACATCAATAGTTCCACGAATCAATGACTGACGATCGATAAGTACAGTCGTAAAAAAAATTTGTAAACTATTACAAATTATTGGAATAAATATTTAGTATAGTAAAATTGTAGAACACGATAGATTTGTTTCACTAGATCTTGAGCACCATACACTGGGTGTATCTATCATAGTTATCGAATAAGATGGTATTGGTATTTCAAGCAACCAATCCGGTTGGTACCAGACTATCCCATTACAGTGGCTCTTTTGTAATTTTCGGGATCAACCAGTGTATCCAGCCACCGAAAGGCTTGGTGATCGGTACGACAGTGCCAATTCTTGATGGGTCTCTATCTCACGGAAGCCTTCGACCTTTTTCAATGTATTCTGCCTTACGATCAGATAAAATACCTTAATTTTGCCTTTTTTATGTCAGCTGGGCAAAGTGACGGCACTGTATCTGATGTTAAGCACAGTGCCGTTCAAAAACAGTGGCGACCATCGATGGAACGATACTGGATCACCAGCCGCCGCTGTCAAATCAAATCAAATCATATCAAAAGTATTTATTCAATTTAGGCCCTAAAAAGGCGCTTATGGACGTCAAAACTACTACCGGTTCGGAAAGTAACGCATTCGTCTAGAAGAACCACCAAGAAACTCGATCTGCATCTTTTTTTTCTAAGTCTTATTGTTATCTTTTTGTATAATAATTTAATGTGTTACAGTAGTTATTAGCGGATGCACAGAGAGGGGTGTCAATTCCAGACATCACGGTCGCTCAAATATTGATCCATGCTTTGTCAGTATTAAAAAAAATTAGTTATGAAAATAACCAAATAATTTAACGTTATTATTTACTGTTTTGATGAAAATACCTAATATATAACCTATATAGAAGTGATAATTATTAATCTTTAATCATTATTGCAAACTTGAGGAATTTCTTGCAAAGGTGTCAAAAGATCGAGTATAATTTTTTTAATTGTTAACACTAAATCAACCTATACTAACAAACAAAAAAAAAAGTTAAAGGTATTCAACTGTTTAGTCTATGGCTGTGTATATAACATTTACACAAGTACTACTTTACTTGATTTTGAATTAAGGTTTAAATAGCGACGACGAATTAAGAAAAGCCAGTTTTCCTATTTTCATGCCCGTTAACGTTAAATAACAACCTACTTATATAATAATAATATAAATATACGTAAACACAAACACATATAGCCCTTAAATACATATATAAATCCAACTGCGAAAGGTTTATAATAATAAAATATTTTATATGTTATCTTGCCGACTGTACTGGTTAGTATGCAAGCGATTTACGGTAGCAAAGCGTCAGACAGAGCGCGTATATTGACCAAGGTTCGAACCCTTTAAGGTCGTAACAAGTCGGCCGCGTTTACAGCACCGAAGAATTTGTTGACTTCAGCGACGCAGCTCCTGATGATTTGGTTTATGGCGGGAGGTGCTATCTCTTGCATGATAACCTCCCAGCTCTCATTAGCGAACTTCTGTGTAGTTTCGGCTGAAATTCAGTTCTTATTATGACCTAACTGTGGATAATTGAGTAGAAAGCTTCAATATGTTTCGGTTGGCTAGTCTACAGATCTCTGATTAAAACTCTGCCGCCGAATACCTATATATGTATGTTGCACTCGAGATCCGGTCTCTCCACTGGGCTTGGCGTGTCAGCGACTATGGTCCACATCGTCACTTAACATCAGCTGAGGTTTTCGGCCATAACGCTAAACTTATGAAGTATAAAAAATAACTCATATGTTCCCGTCATGAGATGCACATGAGATGGATTCCACAAGTAAATCATGTATTTTATTTTATTTTATTTATTACGAGCCCGAAATATATATTATAAAAATACAAAATACAATATTTTAACTTTTATATTTTATCACGATGTTTTATATTTTCACATATATTGATAATAAAATACTCTACGATATAGTTGCAAAAAAAAAAAAATTTGGGTATATTGAAAAATATTATCTATTACGGTGTGCTTCATGTGAAGCTGAAATGAATACAAGAGACGGTACATTAGTTAGTTATGTACTCGTAGATATTTTTTTATAGATAAGTTTTGAGCGTTATGGCCATAATCTCACCCGATCTTAAGTGACGATACGGGCCAAGTTGGTAGACACGCTAAACCTGTGGAGGAACTGGCTCTTAAGTGCAACTGCCGGAACACACCTATTGGTATTTGGCGGGCAGATTTTCAATTTGAGGGTGGTAGCTATCCAGGCGGGCATTAGAAGAAGCCCTACCACCATGCTATGCTTTCCTCACGATGTTTTCCTTCACCGACAGCTCAAGCTCATTGGTAAGTGGCTGGGTTTGAAGTCACGTCCCTTGACGCGAAGTCGTACACACTACCACTTAGCAATCATCGTGTCAATGTATATATGTGCATAGATCTAATGATAAAAGTATACTCGGACATGAAAAAATCTTTTATTTTAATTCTATATATCACAAAGAATACATAATCTCTGTAATAATAGTCGTAGGATACAGTCCTCGACCGATTATCGTGAAATCAAGATTAACGGTGTCGGAGGTAGAGAAAACAAAATGGCGTCCTCCGTCCGACATATCTCATCAATTTTATAGTAAAAGTAACTCACCCAGTTGTTTGTTTCCACCGAACAGGTTCGTGAACTTGAATTGAGCTCGGTCCATCTTGTAGTGGTCTTTGTAATCTGTCACCATCCAGTGGCCTTCCTTCGTCTCGAAGTTGTAGTTGACAATGATGTTTAAGTTGGCTAGTGAGGAAAAATGATGATTATCGAAAGATGTGGTATGAGATCCACCAGGTGTAGAATAGGTATTGAGAGTAAACATTTTACAGTGATACTTAATCTACATATTCTGACAATGGTTAGCGATGATACCTCAGTGGTAGTGTGTAGGAACGCCGCGTAATGGGACGTCAGTTCGAATATTACCACCTACAACGAGCTTGAGTTTTGTGAGGAAACCATAGCATGGTGATGAGGCTCTTTCTAATACCAGCTACCAGACTTAAGTTGAAAATCTGCCGCCAAATACCAATAGGTGTGTTGCGGCAGTTGCACTTGAGAGCCAGTCCCTCCAATAAAGGTCGGCAACACACCTGCATTTCCCCTGGTGTTGTGGGTGTCTATGGGCGGCGGTGATCACTAACCATCAGGTGACACGCTTGCTTGTTTGCCCCCTATTACATAAATAAGGGTTTGTAGGAACTGTCCAGTTAAAATTTATTGCCATATCGATACTTAAAGTAAGTCGAATTGTGGAAAAAAGCTAAACAAATACATATAGCGATTTCATATGTTTACGCGAATATTACTCATCGAAATGAAATTAATTTAAACGGATTTTATTTCGATAGACATATAGCATTAAAACAGTACTTAAACATATTTTACACATATTAAGACTTTAATTAGCCCGTATGGATTATTTTTTGTAGATAATTACTTTTGCGAATACATTATAATTCATTTTACATTTGTCATATTGACTAAAAAAATATGAATATATTCCAATGAAAGTATGCTTCTTATGTAAAGTAATAATTTCGAGTTGTATGCATTTTACTGAAAAGTGACAAACATAACCTATAAAATAATATAAGGATTAGTATTTTTGACAAAGAATTACGACCAATACGCCGTTGCCAATTAAACAAATTTAAAACTATATATTATCGATTAATGTTCATCTGACTTGGCTGCATAGTTTAGATACCTTTGTCTTTTCCCTTCCACAATTGAAGGGGAAATACTACATAAAAAATCTATGTAGGTTTAGACGTACGTTTCAAAAGTTTGTCAGTTTATTTATTATTGAATGTCATATTGCTTAACACGCGATGCGGTGTTGAAACACACACGCAGCGACCCCGCGTTGCTCCAGTGTGTTACCGACATAGCAATGCAAGTTTCCTCTACCGACTCTAGGTTGAGTAACAATATGTTTTCCCTTTCTTACAAAGTATGCACTCACGTGAATATCTCTTTTAACGGATACCTCTCGACGAATGCTTGAAGACGATTAGTTTCGATAGAATTAATTGTTTTCGACAATAGTTTTATAGGGGATTTTTAATTTCCTGTAGGTAAACAGTTTTTTTTATACGTTTAATTTTTGATTATAATTTCATCTGATATTAAGTGTCATACAGTTTAAGGTGTACAGTCCACTATGCTATGTCTTCATCACGATGTTTTCCTTCACTAACAGCTGAGGTTCATTGCAAGGATTCAAACTCACATCTACGCGGTATTCGTATACGCCACCACTGAACTACATGAGAATAATGAAACCTATGTTCGTAGTGGGTCTACAATGGTATATTTGCGAGGTGGTAGGGCTTCTTCAGTACCCGCATGTCTAGTTACCAACCTCAAAATAAAAATCTGTCGCCAAATACATATAGCTGTGTTCCGGTGGTTGCACTTGAGAGCCAGACCCTTCACTAGGCTTAGCATTTCTGCCATCTTGGGCCATATTGTCACTTTACATCAGATAAGATTGTGTTCATTACGCAAAACTTTTTTATTTTAAGCCATGGGAAGACATCAATACTTTGTAATGACTTTTAGAGGTGGAACTCTGTAAATAACTTCAATTATATTTAAACCTTACAAGTATATTAATTTTTATCTAATACGTATCTAAAATGGTTCAATATACGTTTTTTTTCCTAAGTTTGTCAAGCATTTTTTTTAACTAAAATGGTTTAATATACGTTCTTCTAAGTTTGTCAAGCATTTATTTTATATTATAGCTACTAAATATCTTTAGTTAAAAAAAAATGAGAACAAGTTTTTCCCACTTTTACTTTTATGAAGCAATGATAGCTCAGTGTAGTGTGTGCGACTTCGCGTCAAGGGACGTGAGTTCGAGTCCAAGCACCTACAATCAGCTTGGGCTTTCGGTGAAGGAAAACATCGTGAGGAAACCATAACATGGTGGTAGGGCTTTTTCTAATGCCCGCCTGGGTAGCTACCACCCTCAAGTTGTAAACCTACCGCCACATACCAATAGGTGTGTTCCGGCAGCTGCACTTGAGAGCCAGTACCTCCACAGGTTTAGCGTGTCCACCAACTTGGGCCGTATCGTCACTTAAGATCAGGTGAGATTATGGCCATAACGCTAAACCTTAGGCATAAAAAAAATAATCCAATAATAGTTACAGTTGAATTCGACCATTGTACAAATCAAAACTGGCATATATAATGCGGCATCGAGTAACGGAAGTAGCCAATTGTAGAATTTTCTATTTATGAAAAAGAATCAGATGATAACTCACTTATTTTGATTTTCGCGTCTCCCTTGCCCCTGATGGGCAGAATAAGGACCCTACCGTCCATCACGTAGTGCGCTTGCAACGTTACGTTGGCTGTGAAGTCAAATGTCGCTTTTCCTACATCCGGGTGGATTCTGTAAATAAAATATTATTCATTTTCGTTGATTCCCAGGCAAGCATTCGTCCACGATATTAACCGACGTAGGCGGATGTGGTCTGAATTTTGCCTAGAGTCTTTGCAATAAGTTTCAATTGTCAATATAACCAATAATACCCTCGTCTAAGAACGATAAATTTACCATATATTTTTCTAAATTACAATGACTGTTATCTACCAAAAGCTAAACGCGGTTTCTATAATCTTAAAAAATAAAGTGAAATAATTAATAGGTATTATCAACGCGAAAGTCGGTAAGTATGGATGTATGGATGTTCGTTAGTCTTTCACGAAAAAACTACTGGATGGATTCTATGGAAACTTTACAATAATACAGCTTATACATCAGAATAACACGTGGGGTAAAATTTATAAAGATATTGTGTGAATTGTCCAACATATAACGATAAGTGTTAAGTAAGTAGGAAAAATTCTGGCCGTCTGCGAGCTATTCTGGCGTGCGCTGCAAAAATCTTTAGAGTTACACGTATATAATGTATAACGAAAATGTTTATCTTATATAGTCTTACAAAAAAGCCGGCGACAGCATGTATCTATTTTTTACGTGTAAGCCACTATCGCCAAAATAGTGAACTGCCCGGGCATAAATGACTACGTACACGTTCTTATAACAGTTTTCATTGATTTAAATTAATTTAAATTTTTATAGTTAAGGTTTAGCGTTATGGCCATAATCTCATCTGATCTTGAGTGACGATAATGGTCCAAGTTGGTAGACACGCTAAACCTGTGGAGGAACTGGCTCTCAAGTGCTGCTGCCGGATTTGATATAATTTATGAAAAATTGCCGATACCGGAATTTTTTTGTTTTGACAAAACCAATATTAGCCTGAGGAAAGCCGCAGGTAAAAGCTAGTAATATATATTATTATTGGTATATAAAAGTATGTTTTCTGTCAGTATGAAACTACTGGACAGATTTTGATGACATTGGATACCTATAATTGATGAATTGGATGAATATATAGAATACTTTTTTTATAATTAAGGTTCAGCATTATGGCTATAATGCCACCTGATCTTAAGTGACGATATGGCCTAAGCGGATAGATACGATAAACATATGGAGAGACTGGCTGTCAAGTGCAACTGCCGGAACACACCTAGAGATATTTGGGGGCAGATTTTCAAATTGAGCATGGTAGCTAGCCAGTATTAAAAAAAGGGCCTACCACCATGCCGCGTGTATATCCTATAAAATAAAAATGTTAATCCCCGTTAGGGAATAAAACTGGTGAGAGATCACCATGAAAATTGCCAAGTTTATATATTTTTTCATAGGCAACTCGTATACTTATTCATGAAAACGACAGGCGGCGCTATAGTCGGTTTTTCCGGTTTCCGGAAACGACAGAACGACGTCCGCGAGGTTAGTCCGTATAATTGTCAATTCGAATACTCACTGGTAGGCGTTCACTTTGAAACCCCTCAGGCCCGTCACAACGGTGTCTGTGAACACGATCTTTAAGGCTGGATTGTCAACTTGGACCGTTCCAAGTTCAACTGGATCTAAAGGTGCTACCCCCAGCTCGGGTATACCGTCAGCGAAGTGAGGCCCCGCTATCGCGATCGCCTTCTCAATGCACTGGTTCACTTTCGGATCTGACGCTGCACAGGGCTTGATGAACGCGGCTGGGTGAAGATTAAAAACAAATCAGTAACGTTGTCTTGCATACCTAAAGTGGGTTGTTTAATATCTTGCTCGTCTCAAAGCGGAAAGCATTATCCTGGCGCAGGCCTGCAACACTGCAAGCTCCGATGTTGCCAGAAACCTCGGACAGCTTACACGCTTCTTCTAGGTTAGCTACCAGCCTCAAGTTGAAAATCTGCCGCCAAATACCTATAGGTGTGTTCCGGTTGGTGAACTTGAGAGCCAGCTCGTCCATTAGCGTGTCTCAGGTGAGGTTATGGTGATAACTTTAAACTTTAACTATAAAAAAACCCATTTCTTTTTATTAGCGCATGTATTTTTTAATGTAATATGGGGCAATGGAGCAAGCGTGTCACCTGATGGTAAGTGATCACCGCCGCCGATGGACACCCACAACACCAGAAGAATCGCAGGTGCGTTGCCGACCTTTATTTTGGAGTGACTGGATCTCAAGTGCAACTGCCGGAACACATCTATTGGTATTTGGAGACAGATTGTTAACTTGAGGGTGGTAGCTAGCCAGACGGGCATCAGAAAAAGCCCTACTATCATGCCTTTTTTTATATAGTTAAGGCTTAGCGTAATGACCATTATCTCAGCTGATCTTAAGTGACGATACGGCCCAAGTTAGTTGACACGCTAAACCTGCGCAGGGACTGGCTCTCAAGTGCAACTGCCGGAACACACCTATTGGTATTTGGCGGCAGATTTTCAACTTGAAGATGATAGCTAGCCAGGCGGGCATCAGAAAAAGCCCTACCACCATGCTATGGTTCCCTCACGATGATTGCCTTCGCCGAAATCTCAAGCTCATTGTAGGTGGTTGGATTCGAACTCACGTCCCACGACGCGGCGTTCCTATGCACTAACGCAGAGCATCTGCCTATGTAGACATTTTCGCGAATGATAAGGGTGGTTATTATCACCACAATTAACGACAAGTGACAACAACGGTGCAGTCTATCAGATAAATAACAGCTATGTTATCAAGTGCATTGTTACACGAAATATACCTATTTATATACATGAATACACAATGCGCATTAAAAATAGATGCCCTCAGTATGTTCTCAAACATTGTAAAAATACAAATAAGTGAAGCAACGAATTGGTAGAGTTTGTTTTTGATTTAAAATCAGATAAAATGTCAAATCGGTAACATAAATCTTAGGTGCGGCTTTAGAAATACAAACAGTTTGAAAATCTTTGCAATTTCTATATATAACTTCGTTCTTTACTTAGTATTTTACAATACGATTTTGTATTTAATGAGTAAATAGGAAATATTGTATAATGAAGGAAACACTAACAAATAATAAAACTGTCGGTAATAATCAGTATTTGTTATAACTTAATGTGTTCAATATTTACGTATTTAGTCAATTGTGATACGTACTTTTTTTATACTTAAGGTTTAGCGTTATGGCCATAATCTCACCTGATCCTAAGTGACGATACGGCCCAAGTTGGTAGACACGCTAAACCTGTGGAGGAACTGGTTCTCAAGTGCAGCGTCCGGAACACACCTATTGGTATTTGGCGGCAGGTTTACAACTTGAGGGTGGTAGCTACCCAGGCGGGCATTAGAAAAAGCCCTACCACCATACTATGGTTTCCTTACGAAGTTTTCGTTCACCGAAAGCTCAAGCTCATTGTAGGTGCTTGGATTCGAACTCATAATAACCGATCATACCACCATGCTGACAATTCGCCATGTTATATGTCCCAGCAAAAAAATAAAATTAGGGTGTGTTTAAGATCACACACATAAATTGCCTCTAGGTGCTCGTCTATCTATATACCAAAATTCCTTATAATCGATACAGTGGTTTAGGCGTGAAAGCGTAACAAACATACATTCGCATTTATAATATTAGTAAGGATAAATGTACAGTAGCAACTTTAATAGTCTGACAAAGTATAATCTTAGAGAATATAAAATTGAATACCTACTTATGTTATCTATGTATCTCTACTAATATTATAAATTTGAATGTAAGTTTGTTTGTCACGCTTTCACGCGAAAACTACTTAACCGATCATCGTGAAACTCTGTACACATATTTTTGGACATATTAGAAGTAACATAGGATACTTTTTTTTTAAGAAAGAAAAAAAAAATGTCTAAAAATCTCAAAATCTAACTAATTTCCCGCCATCTAGCATTATTATTATGATACGAAGTTCATTATGTAAGATACTATTCATATACATTGATGTAAAACGTCAGAAGTCGAGGTTTTAATTACAAATACGTGTAAGATTTAATTTGTTTCAGTGAAGAAATCTGCCAAGTTGGAACTCGTGGAATGCAGTCGCGCTTTCAAATTCATATTAGAGTGTCGTAACCGAATTTAATGAGCCATTATTTTCTATTGTATTGAAATAATACCTTACATCTTATACGGGCTTTTACTCGCCGGTTCACTCACGTTAATTATTTTTTTCCAAATCATGATAAATAGTTGCCTATGACCGCTTTCAATGTCTCATCTATCGTTATACCAAAATACTTTATAATCGATTCACATGAGAATAGTGGTATTATTAGTAAAAATATATAGATGAGGTATATGCGGAAGTGATATTGTGCCAGTTGGCACACTCAAACTTCAGTATGGTGACGGCGTTCAAGGAAGTACGTTGTCTACTGATCTATATAACGAGTGCTGTAAAAGAATAGAAAATGTGATATTGTACAAACTATTCAAAGAAAACATGTAAAGATTATATTTATTTACAAGCTGTGCCCGCGACTTCGCTCGCGTTGTACTAAAAATGTTTTTTCATCGCGGAACCCTAATTTATTTTATAAAATTAAAAAAGTTTAAGTCTATTCTTATAACATCAGTTGTCGGCCAGTGATAGTCTTGTCAAAATCGGTGGAACAAACACGCAGAAAGACAGACGAAATTTAAAAAAAAATCGCTTATTGTATGTAAGTAACGTATACACTTTCATACGCATTTAGTATACAGCTGATATTTTGATATTACAAACAGACACTTCAATTTTGTTTATTTATATAGATTTTTATTGTTATTATAGGTTTAGCATTATGGCCATAATCTCACCTGATTTTAAGTGAGGATGCGGTCCCAGATGGTGGACATGCTATGCATGTAAAGGAACTGGCTGTCAATTGTAGAACTAATAGTTCGTAATTATTATTTTCGTCGATAATTTTATATTTTTATAACATATATAAAGAAATTATAATAATTTGAAAAACTTTTAGTTATAAAATGAAATGTTTATAGTTTAGACGAGGTTTCTCTTATTCGGGCCCGGTGTATAAAAATTTACTGTCTTCTTTATCAGGTCATTACAATATATCTGTGCCCGTAATTCAGTACCCGTGGAACTTAAAATATTTAATAGGTGTTTTCCCGTTTTTGTAGTTTTTTGAATACAGCCTAGTTCCAGTTATTGGTAGCGTGATTTAAATAGCCGAAAAGCCTTTCTGAAGAATTATAACATTTTGATATCCGACTGCCAGTTCTCAAGAACCCAAGATTAGCGCGTGCAAACAAACAAAGGATTTTCTCCGCCTTATAATTTTTTTTATAAATAACTGGATACATGCATTTTGAGCTCCGCGGTTAATTCTTGAGAATATAACGTATATAACGTATTCTATCGACATTAATACTTTGGCAGTATTGCGTTTATATAAAATATACTATCTAATAACTGGAAAAGGAGACAGACTGTTAGGAAAGGAGTATTATTCGACATTTAACTATCGAGTGACAAATCACACGAGACACGGCCTTGTCCGAAATAGTATCGAAGAACGTGTCTACATCTATTTGCTTGCGTAATATGAGATGAGAAAGTATAATTTTTACTTTCAACGAGTAGTCGACTTCAAGTTCAACTGCCGGCTTTCATTATTCGATCGTTAACTTTTATAACAAAACATGATTTTGCAACTAACTCGGTGTTGAGTAACGTGCATTGCTTCTTGGACGTGAAATTATTATTTGTTGTTACTATCATTTATTAAATAACTGAATACTCTATATATATACGTATTAACAAGATGTCGTTTTCATAATCAATGGTTAAATAAATATATATGTTGTGTTTCAATTGAATATATGTGAATTTCTAAGGTTTTAACAAGTTCATGATTACGTGTCTCGGTTTTGATATATGTCGATACTATTCTATGCTATGATTCACGTGATGTTAACGACGTGGACACGCTAAGCCTAGAGGAGAAACTGGCTGCAAATGCCTGAACACACCTGTAGGTATTTGGTGGCAGATTTTCGAATTGAAGATATCTCGCTAGCCAGGCAGGCTAGAAAAAGCCCTACTCTATGGTTTTATCACGATGTTTTGCTTCACCGAAAGCTCAAGTTCATTGCAGGTGGATTCGAACTCGTGTCCTTTGAGCTATCATAGCTACAAATGCCATCACATACATTGTTCAAATACTCCTTACGCAAGAGAATGTCGAAAACACAGCTTGGCCCGGTGGCGTATCAATCGAGCGGGGCAGTAGAGTGTACCGACTTCACGTGAAAGAACGTGAGTTCGAATTCCTACAAGTGATTCCTGGATTTTTTTTTGGAGGAAAACGTAGTGATGAAGCTATACCATGGCGGCAAGGGGTTTTTTTTATGGCATAGGCAGCAATCGAGCAAGCGTGTCACCTGATGGTAAGTGATCACCGCCGCCCATGGACTCCCAAAACGCCAGGGGCATTACAGGTGCGGTGCCGGTCTTTATTGGAGGGACTGGCTCTCAAGTGCAGCTGCCGGAACACACCTATTGGTATTTAGCGGCAGGTTTTTAACTTGAGGGTGGTTGCTAGCCAGGCAGCCATTGGAAAAAGCCCTACCACCATGCTATGGCTTCCTCACGATGTTTTCCTTCACCGAAAGCTCAAACTCATTGTAGGTGCTTGGATTCGAACCCACGTCCCTTGACGCGAAGTCGTGCACACTACCACTGAGCTATCATCGCTATTACTATATAATATGCTATATAACTATTAAAGTCGTGTTTGAAATCCTTTTCTTTATGGACTTCCTCTTCCTTCTTGGGCTCAGGCCAAGGCGAGAGGGACGTGTGGTAAGACTCATCGGATATTAAACACCGAACACTACCCATTTGAATGCACACAGTGACACTTCAAACTGCCGTGTTGCCAGAGACTTCCCTTCTCTAATCTCTGCTCGGCGTAAGTTACCACCCTGAAGTTGAAATTGTAGCCAGAAAGTACAGGTATGTTCAGATAATTGCATTGGACAGCCAGTTCCTCCATAAGGCTAACATTAACATCAGGTGAGATTATGACCATAACGCTACACCTTCAAAGCATAAAAAATTGATTTGGCCACAATTTCATTCCAGTTTAAGTGGCGATATAGCATAATAAATAAAGTTTGGGAAACCTAAAAGTGCACGTTTAATAACAATTAAACCACATCGAATCAGGCAGCGAAAAGTAATAGGGTTCTATTCCTAATTATATTGAACAGTAAGAAAAAAAAGACTTGATTAGTAAAGTATTTCGGTCGTTACCCTGATAACATACAGGATCCGCACATACAGACACACGGACGTCCGAGACAGAACTTTTTTAAACAGTTTTTTAATCAGTTTAAATAACAAAAATGCCATCAAAAATATCATGAGTGTTAAAAATAGTGTTTTTTCTTGATACGTTTGTGTATATATTATTTTAAAAGTACAATATATGATAAATAGAGACAGTTTAAGTTTGAAAAATCAGTTATTTTGCGTGCAGTGACAGTAGTCCCCACTTCAACGTTTCGCTTACGAGGCGTGCAATATATTTGATCGAGTAATCGTTTATGGAGACTTTAAGCTATTTAACATCACACTATCTATAGTGTCCTTATAGTATCTATAGGCTGAAAAGCTTTCGAAACGTCGGAATCAAAATCAATAAATAACCGCGATAAAATCCGTTTAAATTAGTTTTATTTCGATGAATAATATTTGCGTAAACATAAGAAATCATTATCACACTATCAGTTACTAAATAGAATAAATACTAAATAGTTTACTAAATAAATTTTAGTTCCGTGCGAACGAAACCACAATCACAGCTAGTGCTTTATACGTGGACACCTTCCTCGCGATCTAGAAAGAACCAGTTTATTCGAATTGGTTTATAATGCAATTCTATTAGACTATTCATCGAACAGGTATGTTCAAATCACTTCAGTTGGTTATGCAATTGACCGAATCGTATCCATGACTCAAGGTCGACCCTTGAAACGACTTCTTTACAACGATCTCTTAATTTGAATACGACTTGTATGTTACGGTACGCGTACGTCGAAAAGAAAATGCGTTATTTCGGAAACACTATTTTTTTGTCATCTCTATTTTTTATCTACTAGGCAATTTCGCCAATGTGTAGCGTGATGAACTTAAAAATTAATAGTCACATTTTTATTTTTTAAAGTTAAATCTTTAGCGTTGTTGCCATACTCTTCTCATCTTAAGTGACGATACGGCTCAAGTTGGTAGACACGCTAAACCTGTGGAGGAACTGGCTCTCGAGTGTAACTGCCGGAACACACCTATTGATATTTGACGGCAGATTTTTAACTGGAGGATTGTAGCTAGCTAGGCGTGCATTAAAAATGTTTTCTTTCACTGGAAGCTCCAGCTCATTGTAGGTGAATTCGAACTCACGTCCCTTGTGACTCTACCACTGAGCTATCATCGCTATAAAGTAACAACTAGTAACAACAGGGAACTGTTTTAACCGTTATCACAGCTTCGCTTAAGTGTACCCTAGAGTCGTCTTACTAGGAAGAACATAGAGTGAAGTAAATAGTGCGTACTATGACTTATATCAAACCAAGGCAATTTTATTTTTCAAATTAGGCCCTGAACGATAAAACTACCGCCGGTTCTGAAAATAATCCAATCATCGAGAAGAACGGGCAAGAAACTCGATTTGGCTATTGATATATATAGGCGCAAATATTATATAAGCTGAAAATACGTTGAAAGTAGTTCAACGAATGTTAGTGCATTACGAGTACATCAACGACTTATGATTAAAAGTACTTCAACGGATGTTTGCGCATTACGTGACGGCAGCGCTCCACTATACTATAAAAAGGCGCTACGTAACGCTGGCTAAGATCAGATATACAAGCACCAGTATACTAGTTAATCCACGGTAGTTCACGGTCGTTTTGATGCGACGACTACGTCCTTCCAACTCCGACAATTCAAACTTAAACAGTACAGTACAATCCACTCCACCGACTTCCTTGCCTCTCTTAACAATTAGTATTTTATCTAAAGGCCTACTCCAGTAGGCCAGCCCTTACTATTTTATATAATATTTTCTCTTCCGGCAGCAGTCCATGCCAAGGGCCTGCCACAACGGCACCCTTGTTCCCGCTGCCTCGGGGCTGAGTGCCCTCAGCATTCGCCCCAAAAAAGTCCTGCCAAGCTGTAAAAGCCCCTCCGGCTAACAACGTATGTCCAGTCGTAAAAAAAAAAACAAAAAACTGGCTAAGATTACACGGTTCTGTAAGGGACCGTTCGTGGCCTTGAATGTGGGTCGGCCTTTGTTTTCTTTTGTATTTATTATGGATAATACGCCGTGTTCTTATGCCTTCTTCTCTGTTCTTTTCTGTTAGGCACGCTCGTCACCAACTACTAGGTAGAGAGGACGCACAGTACAATCTTGCCTCGCCTGCCACGGCACAGTACAAAACAAATTTAGTTTCCAGATCCCGAAGGGGATCAGTTAGTACTTTTGAATAATTTTTTATATTAAAAATCTTATAGCCCCAACTCTAAGCTTTGATGATGACATTCGTACCGAACAGAAAAGTAAGTACACAGTACTTGAACATTGCAACATTACTTTATTTTTCTAAAATAAAAGAATTTTTCTAAAATAAACGTAGCCTAAGTTAATCCTTATTACATCAGCTATCTGCCAATAAAAGTCCCGTCAAAATCGGTCCTGCCATTTCAGAGATAAGCCGGAACAAACAGACAGACAAAAATTGTAAAAAAATGTTATTTTGGTGTATGTACCGTATATATTCATATACATGTATTAAAAAAACGGTTATTTCAATATTACAAACAGACACTCCGATTTTATTTATATGTATAGATTAACTGTCGTCTGTTATGTTATCCATAGTTGTAAATGAAAAAATATATATAGATGTTCCCGCGACTTCGTTCGCTTGGAACCTAAAAATTTAATTTAAATTTTTTCCCCGTTTTTATAACATTTTTTAATACAGCTTTGCTCCTTTTGGTGGAAGCGTGATGTTAAATAGCCTAAAGCCTTCCTCGGTGTTTGCTTTGTCATTTTTTAATTCGACCCAAAATAAGATCTAGATCCTAAGATTATCGTGTTCAAATAAACTAACAAGATTTGGAAACTCTAAAAGTGTACGCCTCACAATCTATTTTTTTTTGTTTTGTTTATTTAATAACAATTAAACCACATCGAATCAGACCGTGAAAAGTAAGAGGGTCCTATCCGTAATTATACTGAAGCGTAAGAAAAAAAAAGACTCGATTAGTAAAGTATTTCCGTCGTTATCGTGATAACATACAGGATCCGCACATACAGACACACGGACGTCCGAGACAGAACTTTTGTAAACAGTTTTTTAACTAGTTTAAATAACAAAATTGGCATCAAAAATATCATGAGTGTTAAAAATACTATTTTTTCTTGATATGTGTGTGTATATATTATTTTACAAGTGCAATATATGTGAGATAGAGAAATTTTAAATTTGAAAAATCAGTTGTTTTCCGTGAGGTGACTGTAGAACCACCACAACGCTTCGCTTGTGAGTCGTGAAAAACTATTTTGCCTCACAACGAGAATTATTGAAGTAATAAATAAGTAACTCACGTAAATTCGCAGCCGAGGCACTGTTTAAAACAAATATAATCGGTAGATAATTAAACGCATACATTTTTGTGAAAGTAAACTATCGATATATATAAAAATATTTAAAAACTAAATATATGTACGTCACACACGCGATACGTTCGTCTTCCGACTGCCCCGTCGTCCGACGACCAACACGACTATATAACAGTCTGACCCTGGGATTGTTGTCGATGCCCGAACTATTGATCAAAGTTTTTTTATTTATTTTTTATTTATTATACTTAAGGTTTAGCGTTATGGCCATAACCTCACCTGATCTTAAGTGACGATACTGCTCAAGTTGGTAGACACGGTAAACCTGTGGAGGAACTGGCTCTCAAGTGCAGCTGCCGGAACACACCTATTGGTATTTGGCGGCAGGTTTACAACTTGAGGGTGGTAGCTACCCAGGCGGGCATTAGAAAAAGCCCTACCACCATGCTATGGTTTCCTCACGATGTTTTCCTTCACCGGAAGCTCAAGCTTTTTTTTCGTTAATTTTGTGAAGTGTCCGTTTACGGACTTTTTTTCTTCGACCTGGCATATGCTATATATATATCATGACCACAATCTGACTTGATGTTACGTGACGGCGTGACCCAAGCTGGTGGATACGCTGATCGACGGGCTGGCTCTCAAGCCCAACTGCCGGAACACACCTATACGTATTTAGCGGCAGGTTTTCAACTTGAGGATGGTAAAGAAAAAGCCCTACCACCATGCTATGGTTTCATTACGATGTTTTCCTTCACCGGAAGCACACGTCCCTTGCAAACTCAGCTATCATCGCTTCATATGTTCATATCAACCAGTACAGCTTCGACAACATCACCGAAGTTTTTGGAGCGAGGGCAGAAGGGTTTCTGCACCATACGAGCGTAATGCTGCCAGAATGACCGAACCTCGACGGATCATAGCTTGAAAGCCTTTCTATATTAATTCCCATTTCAAAACGACTGGTGAGACAACAGTTAGGTATAATGATTTCCGGTCTTCGCTGTTTTCAAGTCATACTATTACCAACGTGACACAGTGTCGTCACTACTATAAAAAAGTAATTTTCATACTTTACTTTGTAGTTGATATGTGACTTGTCGCTCATGCATCACTCGAGTTGGTATTTTGTTACGAAACTGTTGCATACAAATTGGCTGATTAATTTTTTTCCCTGTCAATGAAACACAATTGCGACGGGTTACTTACTGTACATAATTTAAAAACACGCGTGAGTGTAGCTGGAACACTCGGTTGGAACGAATTTGCTTGCGTAGTATATTATTACTGGTAAACCTACTATATTATTCAATAAAATACAAATAAATGAATTTCTAGCGTCTGCGAAATAATAAATGAAACGGACAGATAACTAATGAATTGAAGGAATGGTAGGAAAAATCGTAATTTATATATTTTGTGTGGTTGTGAAAGTAAACATTTCATTGTACATCATTCAATTCATCTAATTCATTATAATACATGTAATACGGTACGAAACAGCTGATGCGTATGTGATATACAATCTATATATGCGTAACCGTTGAGAACATACTGGCTGCCTTGAACCAATAAGCGCGCACCTAAGACACGGCACAGCCAATAGCGTGCGGGCTGCGGATAAACGTCTACACTATACAAATATAGTGCAATAAAGAACAGATTAAACACAGTACAATCTTGCCTCGCCTGCCACGGCACAGTACAAACCAAATTTAATTTCCAGATCCCGAAGGGGATCAGTTAGTACTTTAGCTTTTTCCATTTTTATTAACAGCTAGTACCGCGTTCGATTCTCTCTTACGCGTTTCGGCAACAGCCCAAGCCGAGGTTCGGTCACTAGTGACACCCTTGCGCGAGTTGCCTCTCGGGCTCGAGCGCCCTCCGCGCTCGCCCTCCTAGTTCGGTGAAGCTGTAAAAGCCCCTCAGGCTAACAGTGTTGGTCCCATAAAAAAAAGAATTAAAGAATAGGTCGTGACGAAAAAATCTTACATTTTCATTTGTCTAGCTCCCATCCGTACCGTGTGATAAGGAACTTCGTTCCAACAAATGCTAACATTATTATAAATATATTGCGCTGAGTTATACTACTTCAATAAATATTAACATACAACATGCACAATTAACGACAATATTTCTGATAGCTGCTGACTGAATAGCTTGATATTTTCTTTGGATCTGCTTGAGATGTCACGTCGAGCACGACACTAGTGAGATCGCGACCGCAGTGTGACATTCACGTCACATCGCCCTCCCGTCCCGTCCGCTGTTCGCCCGAACCTTTACCTAACAGACAGTCTGTTACTGATTTATTATTGTAATGTTTTTGATGTTATAGGGGGCAAACGAGCAAGCGTACCACCTGATGGTAAGTGATCACCGCCGCCCATGGAGACCCACAACACTGGAGAGACTGGCTCTCAAGGGTAGCTGCCGGAACTAACCTATTGGTATTTGGCGGCAGTTCTCAACTTGAGGGTGGTAGCTAGCCAGGCGAGCATTAGAAAAAGCCCTACCACCATGCTATGGTTTCCTCACGATGTTTCCCTTCACGGAAAGCTCAAGCTCATTGTAGGCGGTCGGATTCGAACTCATGTCCCATGAGTTCCTACACGGTACCACTCAAACTCAAACTCCAACTCTCTTATTTCCGGAGACCAGGTACAACGCCCACACTTCTTTTAATTATCATATTATTAAATACCATAAAGAAAGATTCACCGCTAAGGTGTGAAAACGTAACAAACAAACTCAAATTTGCATTGATTATTATATTAATTAGTACGTATTATTTGCACGTCTCATAAGCGAAATGTTGAGGTGGGTACTACTGTCACTTCACGCAAAACAACTGATTTTTCAAACTTAAAATTTCTCTATTTGTCATATATTACATTTGTAAAATAATATATACACACACATATCAAGAAAAAACACTATTTTTAACAGTCATGATATTTTTGATGCCATTTTTGTTATTTAAACCAGTTAAAAAACTGTTTAAAAAAGTTCTCCTCTGGACGTCCGTGTGTCTGTATGTTGGGATCCTGAATGTTATATACTGAAATACTTTACTAATCTAGTCTTTTTTTTCTTACGCTTCAGTATAATTAGGTATAGAACCCTATTACTTTTCACGGTCTGATTAAATGCGGTTTAATTGTTATTAAATAAACAATTAAAAACATACAGAGATTATGAGACGTGCACTTTTGGATTATCCAGACTTTTTGAATTCTGCATTCGCCAGTTAAAATATTCTTCGACCGCGAATAATCAACTTTAATGACGTCACTAGTTTGTCATCTAGCCACAGGTTACCATAAACTTATTACGGAGTCACCTCATGGATTTTCACTACATTTTATTGCCTACTTCAAGACATTGACGCAAATAACACATACGTGGTTCTTAAAACCAAGCATTTAAAAAAAAACATAGAAAAAAGGTTTAAAAGGAATTTTTTTATAGTTTATATAGGTTTAGCGTTGTGGCCACAATCTCACCTGATATTAAGTGATGATGTGGCCCGAGATGAAATCGTTAAGTCTAGTGTAAGGACTGGTTTTCAAATCCAACTGCCGGAATACACCTATAAGTGTTTGGAATTTAAAAAAGCCTTACCAACATGCAATTTAAAAAAAAATCAAGATTATTATCGTATTTAGGTATGTATTGGCGGGTAAACGAGCAAACGTGTCACATGATGGTAAGTGATCACCGCTGCCCATGGACACTTACAACAACAGGGGAATCGCAAGTACGTTGCCGGTCAACCCCTGCTTCGTATTCAATTGTACATACATGACACTTACATGATCTAATAAATTTAACTAATCTACTGATATACCTTCTTTCTTTGAACGTGCTCATCTCGGAAATTAAAAGTAGGATTTTTTTAATTTATAGTTACTTTAGCGTTGTCTATAATCTCACCTGATCTTAAGTGACGATACGGCCCTAGTTGGTAGGCACGCTAAATCCTGTAGAGGAACTGGCTCTCAAGTGCAGCTGCCGGAACACACCTTTTGGTATTTGTCGGCAGATTTTCAACTTTAGGGTGGTAGCTAGCCAGGCAGGCATCGGAAAAAGCCCTACCACCGTCCTATAGTTTCCTCACGATGTTTTCCATATGATGTTATATATATAAATATCAGATTCTTGTATTATGTATTCCGAATTCCTATATTATATTCCTAAGGATTATCTGTAATTTTAACTCCACGCGAATGAAGTTACGGCCATAAATACTAATTTATGAAACATAGACTTAGTTTTTTATATGACCGCATATGATTGTGGAGATATTTATGAGTCGATGGATTCGACAGCTATTGGTTTATTCATATGTACGTAGTTTGGGATAGCACGGAAAACGTGTCTGGACTCCCGAGCCAGAATAATGGCTAGTGGGATACTATATATATATATATATATATAATTATTTTTTTTATAGTTAAGGTTTAGCGTTATGGCCATAATCTCACCTGATCTTAAGTGACGATACGGCCCTAGTTGGTAGGCACGCTAAAACCTGTGGAGGAACTGGCTCTCAAGTGCAGCTGCCGGAACACACCTATTGGTATTTGTCGGCAGATTTTCAACTTTAGGGTGGTAGCTACCCAGGCGGGCATTAGAAAAGGCCCTACCACCATGCTATGGTTTCCTCACGATGTTTTCCTTCACCGAAAACTCGAACTCATTGTAGGTGCTTGGATTCGAACTCACGACCCTTGACGTGAAGTCGTACACACTACCACTGAGCTATCATCGCTTATAGACAATAATTATTGATAGAGGAATCTCTTACGCGTGGTGTCTCACGTAGGCACCAAAAAATTTAAAATTCCTAACCTCCTAATTTACATACTTGTATTTACTTATCTATATGAATGAATCTATACAGTTCCTGCATATGTACTTTTTTGTTTTGCTTAATGTAATATACGTTACAAAATATATTGTCGTCTGTCTGTCTGGACAGTTTTTTTTTTGTATTTTGTACGCAAAATAATCAGCCAGCCAAAATTATAATCGGTGTCGTATCCTCCTAATGATATTGAGGCAGAATTTTTTTTTTAAGTTTTTGGAATTTTCTGTCCCCTTGTTACGAAATCCAGAATTCTCAAATCATTAACTAACATCGAAATAAAACTAATTTAAACGAATTTTATCGCTGTTATTTAGTATGTAAGACTTTACTGCACAACCTACATCTCAGTCCGCCCCGTGACGACGAAGGCTGAAAAGCTGTGGAAACGTCGGGATCAAAATTAATAAATAACCGCGATAAAATCCTTTTAAATTAGTTTTATTTCGATGAATATTATTCGCGTAAACATAAGAAATCATTATTAATAAACATGTACGTTTAAATTATAAAACCGGAAATAGATTGTTTTTTAAACCCGTTAAACTTAGGAACGACGAGTCGGATTGCAAAAATCATTTTTGTATTTGATGGAGCAACCCTCGAAGAAGGTTCTATTCTTATTAAGGATATTTAACATCCTGCTACTAGCAATAGGAATCTTCCACAGGTTTAGCGTCATATCGTCACTTAAGATCAGGTGAGATTATGACCATAACGCTTAATACGCTTAAAGGAGCAAAGGTGTATTGAAAAGATTTATTAAGTGCAAATAAATATGAAAGAATTGTTAGTTTCACGCCTACGAAGTCGTGGGCATAATTGGTAAATATATAATTGAAGATATGAGATTATGAAGTCGTTATATATACGTATATGTTTTTTTGTTTAAATTAAGGCCTTATGTTCATACAAAACGCGCAGAATATCATTGGAATCATATTAATATTATAAATGCGAAAGTGAGCTCGTATATTTGTCACGCTTTACAGGGACAGTTGTGACGCGGGGGTGGAGATGGGCTGCTTTCTCTTGCGAAATCTTTATTAGAACTGGGATAAACAGAGAGATAAACTTTGCATGAAACTTATTGTTGCGTCATCCGATATGTTTGACGAAATCGATATTAACGCGAACGACACCGCACGCAAAATCTAGTGTTAAATAATTTATAGTTTCACGCGAACACAGCGGGGATAAATATAAAATTAATGTGTAATAAACACGTGCAAAGCCGCGGCTGTAGCTAGTCCGAATATTATAAGAGTGGTAGAATGAGTGCAAGGTTCAACCGTTGACTGACCTACCTTGAGCTTGTTTGGAAACGGTAATGGATAAACAAAAGGCGCTTCTAGCAGTTTTTTTTTATAGTTAAGGTTTTAGCGTTATGTTCATAATCTCACTTGATCTTAAGTGACGATAAAGTAAGTTAGTAGACGGGCTAAACCTGTGGAGGGACTGGCTCTCTGAAGTTCTAAAAGTTATTGTTCGTCGCATACCGTGAAGCGGGTGAGGTAGTACTCTACTCATGGCCTCGTCGAGATCAATCTAATTTTTAGCCTCTAACACAACCTATTTGCATTTATACGGTAATATGAGTATACGTGATTGATGAAAACACTACAAATGATTTATCTCATAATTTGTAATAAACAATTTTATTTTGTTACCTTGAAAAATAAAACTGTTTATATGATTTTATGCGGACATCCGGTTTTTTTTTTTACACGAAGCGGTCACGATAACTCCCGAGAAAATTGACGTATCGAGAGCTGGTTTGGTTTTTATTTTAAAATATTTTTATTTATTTTTATTTTAAACTAGTTTTTTTGCAGGCCTCATTTTTGAATTTATTACATTTATCACAATTTATAGATATTGTTATGTTTTTTCCTTCAGAAAAGGCAAAGACACCGACATAATACAGCCGAGATTAGGTTATTTCATAATAAAGAGGTTAGCGCTTTGACATGGTGGATACTCTTGTGGTAAAACTCGTTACGGAGTTTTAGTGGCAAGCTGTAAATCATGCTTGCTTAAAAAACAAACAATAATTACTACAATAATTAATAATTAATAAAATAACTCAATGGTACGGCTTGTTTTTATTTATTAAAAATTAATTGAAAGGTAAGAGGCGTGCACTTTTGTATTTTACATTTTTTTTTTATAATTTCTTTCCGTTTAAGTATTTTTTTTCAATATACTTTGCTCCTACTGGTGTTAGCGTGATATTAAGTAGCCTTAAAAACTTCTACAATGATTGCTCTTTAGACTACAAAAAAATAGTATTTCAATTCCAACTAGTAGTTCCTGAAGTTAGCGTATTTAAAAACAAACAAACTTTTTCGCCTTGCTGTAGCTGTGCGCGCGACTTCGTTCACGCAAAACAAGCATTTAAAAAAAAAATTGCCGGTTTTTATACTTCGTTCGCGTGAAACTAAAATTTTATTAAAAAATGTGTGTGTGTGTGCAAGTCAAACACGGTAGAAGTGAAACTTCTGAAAAGTCCCTGATTATAAATACTCATTGAAAAGTTTAGGAAATACATATGGACAATGCTTAGCAGACGACAGTGGGGACGCTACGAAGCATCGCACAAACAGGAGACCGAGAACGTGTAATGTGTTCTATCTCATTCTCTCGCCGGCTGAATCCTATAATTTTACGTATTTGTGTCTCTATGGAGGAGCTGAGTGCCCTCAGCACACGCCCCAAAAAGTTCACTGAAGCTGTCAAAGTCATTAAGACTAACGGCGTATCTCAGTTCAAAAAAATAAAGTCTCTATGGACTCGCTATTTCGTTTCATCGAGTTTGAAATCACAGCGATTCTAAACAAGTTTCACTTACAAACAAACAGTTCTAACAACTTCATTTAATACGTCAAATAACTAAAAGCCGTCCTTAATTATTGTTCTATGTAATGCAAAAAATTAATTATTGAAATCCAACTGCTAGTTCTTGAGATTAGCGCGTTTAAACAGACAAACATACTTTTCCGCTGGATAATATTATATAGATTCTCAAAGATGCTTTTCTAGGCAACGTGTTTCCTTATAATATTTGTCCAAATCAATAATTTAAACATGGTTCCAAAGTTTCCTGTCTTCGACTATGGACAAAAATAAAGTAAATATAGTTTAAAATATAAAAAAATAAAATTAATTTTCTTGCCTTATTGACTATAGATGAAAATTATATAAATTCACAAAAATCTTATTTTGCAAATTGATTTTTTTAATCAAATTAGTGTATTGTCATCGGTCCTCGATAAATCTACAAAGTTTGAACGATATCTTGCCGTTTAAAGTGGGTCAAAATCGCGCCCAAAGGAGTCGGTTACAAACATATAAACAAACATACAAACAAACATACAGATGAAGTTAATAAAAAGCGTGTAATTAATATATGTTTTTTAAATACAAACAGTATTAAGGAACCTTGTCAACATGAAAGAGGCGCCATTTAGGAGATATTTACGATATGTTTTCAAATATAGTCTAAATGTTACGAAATTGAATTGTGACATGGCAACACGAAACCGATTTGAAGCGATGATAACTCAGCCGGTAGTATATACGGACGCCTCGTCAATAAACGTGAATTTCAATCCACTTACAATGAGCTAGCACTTTCGGTGAAGGAAAACATCGTGACGAAACCATAGCACGGTGGTAGGGCTTCATCTGGGCCTGGATAGCTGCTATTGACAAGTAGAAAATCTGCCGCCAATTACCTAAAGGTGTGTCCCGGCAATTGCATTTGGGAGTCGGTGCCTTCACTAGGTTTAGTGTAACTTCCTTCTTGCAGCAAGAATTGAGGACGGCTTTAGCATATTTAACATCACGCTACCACCAACAGTAGTATATCTGTATTGAAAATAAATTTTAGTGCCACAGGAAAGACATCGGAGGCGAAGCTAGCTTATTATATTTATTAACAAAGTTTTTTTGAATTGCATTATAACGATACACTGGACTTCGAGGAAGGAAATAGGTTACACGTTGCCGCGAAAATAAACCTCGAAAGGGCGACATACGGGTTTAAAGTTTATACGGTGAACCCATCAGTTCTCAAATTCATATTTTTAATAACAAATGAAGTACTAAGGTTCCGCGTTTTTTTATAAGTCAACCTTCAAACGGTATATCTCATGTAAGCTTCAATAATTGTAGTTCACCCAAACATAATCGCGGACACAAATAATGTATAATTACTTCGATTGCCTGTCGGTCAAGATTAAAGGAAATTTAAATTAACTACTAATTTTAGTACTTGTCTTGGACTCGATTCTATAATTATCACTTTTGGTAAAGGAAGACATCGTGATATTCCTATATATAATACAGTAGAACCTCCGTAAGTCGAACATCAAAGGGAACGAAAAAAAAATTCGATTTATAGCGTTTCGACTTATAGACAATAAAGGTTTTGGTTTTTAAGCGAAAGAGAACAAAAAATGTTTTCGATATGAACGTTTTCAACTTATCGAAGCGCGACTTAACGAGGTTCCACTGTAGTTATTTATTTCCACTGCTCGACTGTTATTAGAATACTACGTTTAACTAACAAAATTGTTTCCAAGACTTATAAATCAAATCGCAGTGTTTATTTATTAAAACGCCATCTATTGAAAAAACTGTGAACGAAGTTTGTTGCTTTAATCTAAAGTTTTTATATATAACTAAAGTATCAAATAATTTTACTAGATGTCGCTATATACAAAATTCGTAAGAAAATCATAGCAATGTGGTAGTGCTTTTTCTAATGCCCGCCTGGCTAGCTACCACCCTCAAGTCGAAAATCTGCTCCCTGATACCAATAGGTGTGTTCCGGCAGCTGCACTTGACAGCCAGTCCCTCCACAGGTTCAACGTGTCCACCAACTTGGGCCGTATCGTCACTTATTATCAGGTGAGATTATGGGCATATAGCCTTAACTATATATAAAAAAACTTGTTTTCTTTTGCTATGGCATGTGTATTATTGGAGCAAATTCGTTAATATCATGTAATCCACTTAACTTGTAACGGCGCAATTACTTTAAGTGCCGAGTCAATTCGTTCAGATATGTAAAAATGTTGATCACAATGTAACATTAAACTCGTTGGTTCTTCAGTAAAATCTAGTACGTAAGAGTACAATACGTTATTAAGAAAATATAGAGATTTTTTTTTTTGACCTGACACACGCTACCCGGAACCCTGGACATAGCGCACTGGAACAACGTAAACAAGATGGCAGGTTAATCGATACATAAAATCCTCACTAAATAATCACCTACTTTGCTTGAAGCGATGATAGCTCAGTGGTAGTGTGTACGACTTCGCGTCACGGGACGTGAGTTCGAATACAAGCACCTACAATGAGCTTGAGCTTTCGGTGAAGGAAAATATCGTGAGGAAACCATAGCATGGTGGTAGGGCTTTTTATAATGCCCGCCTGGCTAGCTATCACCCTCAAGTTGTAAACCTGCCGTCAAATACCAATAGGTGTGTTCCGGCAGCTGCACTTGAGAGCCAGTTCCGCCACAGGTTTAGCGTGTCTACCAACGTAGGCCGTATCGTCACTTAAGATCAGGTGAGATTATGGCCATAACGCTAACTAAACCTTAAGTATAAAAAAAAACCTACGAGATTATCTCTTGAAACATTGAAGCATTGTAACCTAACAGAGTGGTCGCAGCATGGAACACACTCCCAGAAAAAGTTGTTATGTCTTCAACCTTAAACTCCTTTAACAAGAGATTGGAAAAGTAAGACTTCCTTGTCTCCAAGATAATTGATATACACGCATCAGCTAATTCGCTATTATTGAGTCTTACTAACATTAATAATAACATACCTACGCATTTATAAACGTAGCCTAAAGTGCGACCGAGTTCAAACACCACGTTAAAAGCAAAATAAATTAATTAGCACGTACATTTTAAACAGTTCTTGTATTCAATTCCAAAGGAAAATGTTGGGTAAAATGTTTTATTATTGTTCACTTCAGAATTCCTGGTATTACACTCTATAATGTCGTTCGGAGATGACAAACAAAATTCTGTTGATTCGCTCGTGACGTGTATTAAAATAGCAGGTCTTAAAGCTATGTGAACATCGGTAAGTCACTCACAGGTACACACATAGGTATGTTCGTGTATTTCGATCAGTCTTCCGTGTTATCGGACGTTATTAACTTCACTTAATCACAATTCTACTGAACATACTACAGAGGACAACTCAATTAAACAAACCTTTTTTTTTAAGGCACCTACGCTGTTAACCGGAAAGCTTTCACAGCTTCACCAGTGCTTGAGGGTGAGCGTTGAGGACGCTGGAGCCCGAGGGGTTGATCAATAAATCAATAGAACTCCTTTTAAAGTCATAACATTAACACTATAAGTTCAATACAACAACTTCTAAGAATGCAATCATATTAAGAACTTTGCAAGTTAATATGCCTTAATTATTTTACGTTTATTAATTAATTATAATCTGGCGCGCATTATATTAGTTATACAATTATATATAATTATCATTTCCCGTAATACACAATAACTAATCCAAAATGCAAATTATAGTTATCGTTAATATTTGAATCATTTTATTAATTAAAAAATATATAGAATTTTTTTTTTAGGTTAGGTTTAGCCCTATTGGCCGTAATCTCACCTGATCTTAAGTGATGATACGGCCCAAGTTGGTAGACACACTATACATGTGGAGGAACTGGCTCTCAATTGCAGCTGCCGGAACACACCCATTGTTATTTGACGGCAGATTTTCAACTTAAGGGTGGTAGCTAGCCAGGCGGGCATTAGAAAGAGCCCTATCACCATGCTACGGCTTCCTCACGTTGTTTTCCTTCACCAAAAGCTCAAGCTCATTGTAGGTTGTTGGATCCGAACTCACGTCCCTTGACGCGAAGTCGTACACGCTACCACTGAGCTATCATCGCTTCAATAACGTTCTCATATTAATAAGCAGTGAATGTGGTAAATTTATCACTTATTATTTCATTTATCTAAACCGGTCCATACGAGAGCAGTTTAAAATCGATTTGGAGACCGCAAAATATATCATGCGGTTCGATTACAGGTATGTTTTTGGGTAATCTCTTTCGATATAAATCGATTCTACTGCATATCGATCTGCAGTTACCATCGTAGAGTACGCCATAGATTTCCCGGTACTCAGAATAGGTTGTTTCAACAATAATACTTTGTAAGAATCAGTTCAGCGCCCCATAGTTCAGTGGTAGTGTGTACCTACAATGAGCTTGAGCTTTCGCTGAAGGAAAACATTGTGAGGTAACCATAGCATGGTGGTAGGGCTTTTTCTAATGCCCGCTTGGCTAGCAACCGCCCTCAAGTTGTAAACCTGCCGCCAAATACCAATAGGTGTGTTCCGGCAGCTGCACTTGAGAGCCAGTTCCTCCAGAGATTTATGTGTCTATCAACTTGGGCCGTATCGTCACTTAAGATCAGGTGAGATTATGGCCAAAACGCTAAACCTTAAGTATACAAAAAAAAGATTATATAACCCTCAGTATACGTTGTCGGTGCAATAGTTGTGCGAGATTGTAATAAGTGGAAAGACATTTGTATGTAATATATTGATATAACTGCATAGAATACTTTTGCGAGAATGTAATGAGTGAGAAGATGTTGCGTGTATTATATTGTTATACCAGCCATAGTGGCATGTGTAGACGAGTTTGTATTCCGAGATCGACGATGATATATGCAGTAACTTGTAATAAACCAGTACATAGAGTCGAATATATATGAAAATAGAAAGAATGAAAAAGAAAGAAAGTTTTATGTATCCAACACACAGCAAATGATATTAAAAATAAATAAAAGAAAATAAAATTAAAAAATAATACAAAAAAAAAACACAACAGAACATTACCTAACGTGTGGATAAATTGGTACCAATCGCAGCATAACAGCTACACTGATATAGTGCAGCGCTGATATTCTAACTCGAAAATAGGCCCTTCATCTCTCACGTTGATCTTAACCAATACATTTCATATTCATTCATTTATTAGATATATGAGTAGAATGTATCCTTATCTTCGATACTGGGCTTTAGAGTTTTCTATTTTTAGTATAGTATGATTTCTTTTGGCAACAACTTGAATGTAGTCCCCATTTATCTTGAGGTCAAGGCCGAACCTTAGCTAAGCTATAGGAAAATTCGGCCTAGCAGCATAAGCATTTCATGGACCTACTAGCCGTGCATTCGACTTCGTTCGCATTGGACTAAGTCCTATGTTACTCTGGGATAATATAACATTGTAGTGGTGAAAGAATTTTTGAAATCGGTCCACGGTTTATTCGTTACAAAACAAAAATACAATATTATATATCTTACAGCTTTATGATATTAGTATATACTAGCTGAATCGACAGACTTTGTCCTGTCTTAACTGTGAATATATTTCAGTAATATTAATTCGTTGGTGGGAGGCGCCCGACGTGACGGACCAGTGGCTTGCGCGTGAGCTGCGCGCTGTACTGGACAGTATTTGGACATTGCAACATTACTTTAATTTTATAAAACAAACGTAGCCTAAGTTACTCCTTATTACATTAGCCACCTGCCAATAAAATCCCGTCAAAATCGGTCCAGCCGTTTCAGAGATTAGCCGGAACAAACAGAGAGACAGACAAAATTGTAAAAAAAATGTTATTTTGGTGTATGTACCGTATATATTCATATACATGTAGTATAAAACGGTTATTTCAATATTACAAACAGACACTCCGATTTTATTTATATGTCTAGATTATTGAGGAAGGTTATAGGTTATTTAACACCACGCTGCAACCTTTAAGAGTCGAGTATAATCAAAAAGAAGGCATTGTTATAACTTTGATCCAAGGAAAAGTATTATCCGTGACCGATCGTAATTTAACTCACTACTTTATTATACTTTTACCCCCGGCTTCGTTCACGATAATATTAAATTTGTAAATCAATTCTGGCTGTCGATCGAAATGTATTTCCTATCAATTATGTTTTATGGAATAGGGGGCAAACGAGCTAGCGTGTCAGCTGATGGCAAGTGATCACCGCCGCTCGTGGCCACCCAAAACACCAGAGGAATCGCAGATGCGTTTCCGGCCTTTATTGGAGGGACTGGCTTTAAAGTGCAACTGCCGGAACACACCTATTAGTATTTGGCGGCAGATTTTCAACTTGAGGGTGGTAGCATCCGGGTGGGGCACCAGAAAAAGCCCTACCATCATGCTACGGTTACCTCACGATGTTTTTCTTCACCGAGAGCTCAAGCTCATTGTAGGTGGTTGGGTTCGAACTTACGTCCCATGAGGCGGCGTTCCTACACACTACCACTGAGCTATCTTTAAATTATTTATTAATTGAATGCTAGTAAATTATTTATTTCAGGATGTTGGTAAGTACTGGTAGATATTTACTTACATAAAAAATATACTTTACATTTTGAAGCAAAACAAAGTTTATCTCTTTGTTTCACCCACTTCCTGTAATTTTTTCGAGGAGAGAAAGTAGTCTACCACAATCTCCAGGTTGCTATCTGTGTCTATATCAAAATTAATTATAATCGATTCAGAGGTTTACGAGTGAAAGCGTAACAAACAAACAAACTCACTTTCGTATATCGGACAGTAGGATGTGACCTCATCACTTGACCACGTAAAGCAAGCAACCCCTCGGTGATTGAGATGAAATAAATGTCAGGGAATAAGCCTCATTTCCGTACGATTTCCGGTTTAAAAACATAAGCACTCGATACGATACACCCGATATAAAAGGCTATTAAACAATACCTACTGTGTGATATTTAAACCGATACTCATAATTGCTTTGTCGAGAAATTCTCGGTATATAAGCTGGTACGATTATCAACTGGACGCATTCGAGTGTTCGCACTTAAATTCTCTAGATAGCTAAGTACCCGCTTAATCATGTTGTCTGTTTGCATATTTCTGTGTTTGACGTGCGGTTTTGCTAACGCGGGACTTGGTGAGTTTAAGTTTGTTGTATTAATATTCGCTACGTCGATGTTAAAATATACCATATTTTTATTGAGACTCTAAGGGAATTTCGTAGAGACGGAAAGAAAAACGGAGTGATAAGATTCGGGTATATCTGGTAGATGAAACTATCTTAAAAAAAAATGGTGAATCTCTTGTTGAATTCAGCTCTCTTGGGAGTTTTTGTGGCAACTAATATATAATGATTCGAATGATTATTCATAATTCACTTAACTTATGCTATTTATGAATTACATCATGTAAAATGTCACCTCAATAACACGATATACGCCTACATAACTAAATATATGAATAAAAAAAATTACAACATGACAGATGAAGATCCCGCCAAAAACTCCGATAAAAAATTTCAGTGTTTCCAAATGACTGCAAAAAAAATCGATTAACAAACGGACAAGAAAGAGGCATTGAACGCTTTTGCCTTTACTTATATATAAAAACAAATATTTTCAAATGAATTTATTGAATAAGCCCTAAAGTAAAAAACTAAATAAGCAACTAAATATAAAAAAAGTAAAGAAAATAAGTTGTAAAACAGAGAAGCAACAAGCATCAATTTTCTATCTATATATGTAATAAATCTTTAGAAAAGTCTCTTTTGTCCAGTAAAATATAAAAAAAAAAATAGCCGGGGCGTTAAAGGATAACTCAGCACTCGCCCCAAAAAGTTCGGTGGAGCTGTCAAAGGCCCTAAGGCTAACAGCGTACGTCAAGTAGAAAAAAGAAAATTATTTCGTTACTGTCAGAACAAAGTTTAATCTCGTAATGTGAAAAATGAGTCATTGAATGGGACAGAAAACTGTGACAAACTTATATGTATATAATAGGTTCGATTATACGTGATACGAGTTCACCGGATCAGTCAGTATTAAATAAAAATAAAAATAACCAAAGCTGAAAAGTTTGTTCGTTTGTTTGTTTTTTTATACGCGTTAATTATAGAAATCAGTTTTTTTTTGTGTTCGATACAGCAGTCACTCTGATAAGTTTTTGATTATTCAACATTACACTACCACCAATAGGATCAAATCTGTATGGAAACAACGTTATTGTAAGTTCCACGCGAAATCGCGGGCAGAACTAGTTAAAACACACACACACAACGGCTTAGTTTACTTGAACACGCAAACCTCAGAAACCACCTGTAATATTTTTTTTAAATTATTTATTTCTTTATTTAAAATCTATATATGTTTTAAAATTGGTTTATACAGTTAGTTTACAGAATAAACAGGAAACACAAATATCACGCGGTTTATGAGTACCAGGCTGCCAAACTAAAGTTCTCTGTATCTTGGCAGCTGGTTTAGATAGGTAGGTAGCTAGTAGTAGTAGTAGGTAGGTAGGTAGTAGTAGGTAGCTAGGTATAGATGTGTGGTGTATCTACCGATCCTACACTAGTCAAATTAACTGTAGAAAGATATTATAGATTAAAAATATGACATTTTTTTTTGTATTTGAGGGTATATATGTGAGCGAGTGAGTGTATGTACGTGGGTGAGTGAGTATGTAAATGTCAGTGTAGGCAAGCACAAGTGTCTAGTAGAATGAATTATAGATGGAATCATGTTTATACTACAGTTTTGAGCAACTCCTCTGTTTTTTCGTACGACTTATGCATAAGCCATCTTATTGAAATCGCTGAGAAAGATTTTAGGTAATTTAATATCATACTACCATCGATAGAAGCGAGGCTGTGTTAAAAAAGGTTACGAAAACGGGCAAATATTATTTAATAATTTTTAGTTCCACGTAAACTCGCGGGCACAACTAGTAACATGAAACATGAGATTTCCGCTTACCAAGTTAGAAAATATTTACCAATACACGCTTTCAATAACAACTTTTGTTTATAATAATTTCACTTATTTAGCATTTTTTTTTTTTTAAATAACAAACAGGAAATGAATCTGTCTTCCGAGAATTGTTATTTCAATTATTGTCACTGGGTTTATTACTAAATCGTCGCGGCTTTGTTCGTATTGACAGATCAACATAAAAGTGTGGCGTTTTTGGAGAAAGCGTTCGCTCTGAGTGGAGTTTAAGTTGGATAATATATCTTTATACATAAAATTTCTTGTCACGTTGTTTGTCCACGATAAACTCTTAAACTACTGCACCGATTTTAATCAAATTTTACACACCGTGTGTAGTTTGATCGAACTCGAGAGATAGGACACTTTTTATCTCGTTAAGTGATCATAACGCGATAGATGTCGCTGTAGTCGATGTGATTGCCTACTCGAAAAGGCAGAACGAGGTCTGCCAGGTTGGCTAGTAATAATATATATCAAAATCTTTGTCGAAGAATAACTTCGTAATGTTTTTATGTTTTTTTTTTTATAGCAATAATAATATTTTTTATTGCCAGTAACAAAAGTTTTAGCAATACGTGTATTTAGCTAATACTACGTGACGAAAGGACAAACTCAGCAAATGTTGTGTGGTAGAGTAAACACAGTGGTGGTTTACAGTCTGCTCCATACTTTATTTCTTTACACATGCGCAACTCAACCTACAAAAAAAAATGAAGAGTAATGCAAATATGTATAGTTTGTTTGATCGGAATATTATAATAATGTAATTGAATAAAAACCAGGGGAAAAAAATTAAAAGAGTAAGATAAACCGAATAAAACTAAGAAATTTTAAAGTTAACTGCATGTGACGTTGAGGTTGTTAAATTCGCTTTTCCTAGTTTGTATTTGTAAGAGAACTCCCTGCATATGTAATTAAAATGTCATGTGGGATATACCTTATATGACCTTATATACCTGGCACCCTTGCGCCCGCTGCCCCGGAGCTGAATGCCCTCGCCCTGAAAAATTCGGTGAAGCTGTCAAAGCCCTTAAGGCTAACAGCGTATGTCAAGCCGAAAAAAAAAATTATATCATATAATAGTTTATAGGTTGAGCGTTATGGCCACACTCCTACCTAATGTAAGTTATAATATGGCCCGAGACGGTGGACACGTTTAGGATCAGCTGTCAAGTGAAACTTCCGGACCACACCCATAGGTGTTTGGCGGCAGATTTTAACCTTGAGGGTGGTAGATAGCAGGCGCACATAAAGCCTCACCACCGTGCTATGGTTTCACTGAGTTTTCCTTCACCGATATCTCAGCCTCATTGCAAGTATTTGAACTCACGTCCGTTAACGTGGCGTCCGTACACATCACCACCAGTGGACGTTTTGAAGCGATGATAGCTCAGTGGTAGTGTGTACGACTTCACGTTACCCGTGAGTTCGAATCCAAGCACCTACAATGAGTTTGAGCTTTCGGTGAAGGAAAACCTCGTGAGGCAACCATAGCATGGTGGTAGGGCTTTTTCCAATGCCCGCCTGGCTAGCTACCACCCTCAAGTTAAAAACCTGCCGCCAAATACCAATAGGTGTGTTCCGGCAGCTGCACTTGAGAGCCAGTTCCTCCACAGGTTTAGCGTGTCTACCAACTAGGGCCGTATCGTCACTTAAGATCAGGTGAGATTATGGCTATAACGCTAAGCCTTAACTATAAAAAAAACCTGATTTTAGACAGGCCGAGAACTTTTAAAAGATTATAGAGAGATTAAGTTGATATACCTCACCCTCTCAATTCAACCGCGTGTAAATTTACCAACTTACCTGCCCGACTTCTGTAATTCTATTTCTAAGTACATCGTATCGTTGGTCATTATAAAATACATGTTAAAACTATTTTAGGTTTCGTTTATATCATTGTCCAGACATCTCTCCATGTAACGAAAACCCTTAATAACGTTACAAAGTACCTATAAAGTTTACTCGGTCTTTATATAAAAGTTGTATTGTGAACTGTTGAGTCATTTCATCTTTAACACATCTATATAAATCGTTGTACCATTGTTCAGCGAAACCTGGACGGGCATCGAACCCGGAACTGACGTCGCCGACATCGGCCATCGCTTCCAATGTTAAAGCAGAGGCACGAATTATGAACGTTTAAAGTTCATTGAATAAGGAACTGGTTTTTAACTTCACGGTCGTAGGTTCAAGTACATGGACATACAAAGCGAAGCAAATGACAATTAATGTGGAGATAAGGTTTTAAAATAAAATATATGAGGAAAAGGAGTTTTTCGATATAAAATATCGGCTTTTATAATATTTAACTACAAATTCCTGGACATATAGCTGTGGGAATAACATATTAAAAGGGAAATTCCTGTCTCTTTTTATTTTTATTGAAGGTAGAAACGTTCATATAAGTAAATAGACAGTAAATATAAGTAAATACACAATAATATAAATCAATACTAAAATCAATATTACAATATTTATATTTAATTACAACACGATTTTGGACATACCACGTGATTTTAAAGCGATGATAGCTCAGTGGTAGTGTGTACGACTTTGCGTCAAGGGACGTGAGTTCGAATCCAAACACCTACAATGAGCTTGAGCTTTCGGTGAAGGAAAACATCGTGAGGAAACCATAGCATGGTGGTAGGGCTTTTTCTGATGTCCGCCTGGCTAGCTACCACCCTTAAGTTGAAAATCTGCCGCCAAATAACGATAGGTGTGTTCAGGCAGCTGCATTTGAAAGCCAGTTTCTCCATAGGTTTAGGGTGTTTACCTTCTTGGGCCGTAGCGTCACTTAAGATCAAATGAGAAAAAAGATCTTTGCTTTGAGGTTTACAGGGAGCATAAGTACATGGATTTCTATAGTTTACTAGACTAGTGACCGGCGCCGGCTTCGCACGCGTTGTATCCTTTATCTATATGCAAAAGAAGGACAAAGAAATAGATTCTATCCATCCAATAGATAACAAACTTTACAGAATAAACCAACCGCTTTGCCTATCTTAAGCGGTATGATAATTATAGGCTAATTGAAAACGCATTATTTAAAAAAATCTTCCCTAAAAATAGAATCATATCGAGTTTCTTGCCAGTTCTTTTCGATGACTGAGTTATTTTCCGAAACAGTGGTAGTTTTGACGTTAATAAGCACCATTTTAGGGCCTAAGCTGAACAAAGTTTTTGCATTCGATTCGATATTATTGCCTCAAACTTTAATCAAAATCAGTCCAGCCATCTTGGAGTCCATAGAAACAAACATGTATACATGGACTTTTATATAAAATACTGTCAACCACCCGGTGCGCTAGGTGGGTAGATTCTTTCAATTATTGTCCGTAATTCAACCGATTTACGAAGAAACCTTAATACATCTAAACTTTTCCCATGAATCAGTCTCTCTATTAGTATAAACCGCTTGAGAAAACGTTCGGTTTGAACTCGATTGATCTCGGTTTCAGCTCCCTTCATCACGCCATGCCGAGAGCATGATACGACATGCCTGGTGTCTTCGTCGCAGAAAGCGATACCCGTGCTGGCTGCCGGGATCCCTTCCCTGGGTATCCAGGTCTTGGATCCCATGTTCGTCGAGCGAGTAAAGACCAGCCACGCCGGTCTCGACATGGACTTCCGGAACACTACCGTGAAAGGTCTGCGGAACTGCGTCGTTATGGCTTTAAAGTAAGTGTGGCAATATTTTGTAGGGTTAACTTTTTTTTTCTATACTTAAGGTTCAGCGTTATAACCATAATCGCATCTGATGTTAAGTGATGATGTGGCCAAGATGGTGGACACGCTAAGCCCGGGTGAGGAACTGGCTCGTAAGTGCAACTACCGGAGTACACCTATAGGTATTTGGTGACAGATTTTCAACTTGACTTTGGTGGTTAGCCAGGCGGACATTCGAAAAAGCCCTACCACATGCTATGGTTTCATCACGATGTTTTCCTTCACCGAAAGCTCAAGCTCATTGTAGGTGGATTCTAATTCACGTCCCTTTAGGCTTGAGGTTACAGGCTTTAATATAGGTTATTTTTGTCAATAAATCGTTGTTTTTATCGTGCCAAGATAAATATAATACACTCTACTTGATGGTAAGGATAGGCTGAAGATATATAAAAGTCGCGGAATAAATTAGATAAACCTACAAAAACGTTTCTATTTTTTTTTTCATATTTGCACGCTTTCTATATTGGCAAAGGAAGAATTGAATACGTGCGACATTTATTAGGGAGGGGGGTGTTTAAGCTGAACCTTGGGTAATCTCACGTGGGAGAAAAGGTGGTCGAGGCAAACATCAGTTAATTATTGCCCAATAAGACAAAGTTTTATTTTAAATTACAAGACAAGTTAGCTACAGTAGCCACTCTTGTATGGTCTAATATATACGTGACGTCAATGGTCTGAACGGTGAATATTTTTTACGATATATAGTAGTTTCTAAGTATTTTATTTTTCGATTTTCTCAATGTGATTATTACCCTACGTGATTACAAATCTCCGATAATGTATTATGTTAATCTTAAAAAAAAAATGTTATTTTTTTTAAATCTAATGTAATCAAGCATAGATATTAACTTATCTCCATCAAAATAATCTACATCTTTTTAAAATCACCCAATTTTAAAAGCAATCTTTTTACGATGTCTCACCACAGGGAGTCGTGTTTGCATTAGCATAATTAGTAACGTTTAATATTTTCTCAACAGACGCCAAGGTCCGAAGACATTCTTGGATCTGAAATGCTCCGTCACAATGATCGGTGATTACACGCTTGGTGGGAAACTCCTAATACTGCCCATCGAAGGAAACGGGAAATACAAGATTAAGATCCGTAAGTGTTTCCCTTGATTTTTAGACATTTTTGACACCAATGCCCCAAGTTAAGTTGACTTTTGACAAGAGCGAATTAAAAAAAAATTGGTTGACACATGACATTGACATTCTATAGTGAACTGCTCTATTTTTTTTATTCTTGGCAACTCAGTCCTCTATTGAAACTATTACTACCATTTTCAAGACAGATTTGGACAGATGAAACTATTTCAACACCATGGCAACTCCCTTGTTGAAGCTTTCTTAGCAGTTTTCGTGTCAACTAACATATCATGTTCCCTATTATTATCATAATTCACTTCACTTATACTGTTCGCCTACAATACATCAAGTAAATTGTCACCTGTGTGACGCAATACAGGACTAAATAACTAGTTACATAAAAAAAAAACAAACAACATGACAGATCAAGATCCCGCCAAAAACTCCTAATGAATTGTTGAAAGACAATTTGCTGCGGGGGCACAGATTAAAAATAATGAAACTTTATTGAATGCGATCTATGCAAATTTTTACCAATATCTTTTGTAAGAATGATTAGATTGTAGCAGCTATTTTGTTATAAAAGTATATATAGTTTTTTTTTTTGTTTAAATCATCGAATAAAGAACGTCACGTAAAAATCTGTCGATTAGGTAATTTATTGGATATATTTAATTGTTTCCGCTGTCTCGGTAGAACATATTATTTTATGGGATAAAAGGTAACATCGTGAGGAAATCATAGCATGGTGGTAGGGCCTTTTCTAACGCCCGCCTGGCTAGCTACCACCCTCAAGTTGAAAATGTAGAATACCGATAGACGTGTTCCGGCAGCTGCACTTGAGAACCAGTTCCTTCACAACGTGCCTACCAACTCGGACCTTTTCGAAGCTTAGCGTGTAATCAACTAGCGCTGCATGGTCTATTATATTAGATATACCATATATATCATTTTCACATAGGTTTTTCTGTTTTCTTGGAGACTATTTATATAACAAGATTAATCGCGAAGTCTTTATCTATGGAAAAACAAAGTATGAAAGTAAAAAATAATAATAAGATGGCTTATGAATAAATCGTATGAAGAAACAGAGAAGCTACTGAAAACTGTAGAATACACATAATTTCATCTACTGTACACTTTTGCTTCACACTACATTCACACACACTCACTCACTCACATACATACACAAGTTGTCATGTTTCTTAATCTCTAATATTTTCTACATTTCATTTCACTACTGTGGGATCGAGAGATACAGCACGCATCTATACCTAATCGGAGACAAGCCAGCTGCCAAGATACAGGCAATCTTAGTTTGGCAGCCTCGTGGTCATAAATCGCGTGATATTTGTGTTTTCTGTTTATTGCGTAAACCGATTGTAAAACCTGTAAAACGATTTCGAATAAAATTTATTTATTTATTATTATTATTATTTATAAGATGTTAAAATATATTTTTTAGGCGACATCGTGGTAAAAATCATATTTGACGTCGGCCAGAGGGAAGAGAACGGCATCAAATATTGGTCAATCCAGGACTGGAAGCATACGGCGCAGGTCCTGACTAAAGTGGACTTCCACTTCCAGAATTTGTTTAATGGGAACAAGCAGCTTTGTGAGTACACGTTTTTAGTTATTCTTTTATGTAATCCCGGGATAACTAGTAAGATCCTGCTGATCTCTGTCTCCCGTGGACACCTACAGGAATCGAAGGTGCGTTGCCTGCCTATATTTTGGAGGGACTGGCTCTCAAGTCCAACTGCCGGAACACACCTATTGGTATTTGGTGATATATTTTCCACTTAAAAGTGGTAACTAGCCAGGCGACCATCGGAGAAAGACCTACCTCCATGCTATGGTTTCCCCACGATGTTTTCCTTCACCGAAAGGTCAAGCTCATTGTAGGTGTCTGGATTCGAACTCACGTTCCACGACGCGGCGTTCCTACACCATACCACTGAGCTATCATTGTTTTTTATTATACTTATAAGTTTAGCATTATTCACGATTTCACCTGATGTTAATTGACCATGTGGTGAAGATAGTAGACATGCTAAATTTCACTTTTACAGCCATTACACAGTTCGATCACATTTGCATTGCACGGATTCGAACCCACATTGATTGGTGGTGGTATCCGTACACGCTGTCACTAAACCATAACTATTAGAGTTGAGTTATTATTGTTTATTAATGTTTCAGCTGACCCGCTGCACGAGTTCGCGAATTCAAACTGGCAGGACATCTTCCAGGAGGTGGCACCGCCCATCGTTAAAGAGATCGTCTCTAAGATAGTCAAGGAAACCACTAAACTCTTCGACAAAGTGCCTATAAACGAACTTGCTTTGGAATAGGATATTTATTTATTTATAAACATTGAAGACTGTATTAAATTTTTTGTAAACACAAACAAATCTGACTTTTTATTATTATTAAACCAGTAGTTGACCCGGTGAACTTTGTATCACCTAAGGCTTTTTATCACACCCGCCTGGCAAACTACCACTCTCAAGTTAAAAACGTGCCGTGAAATGCCTATAGGTGTGTTCCGGCTGTTGCACTTGAGAGCCAGTCAAATCAAATCAAATCAAAAAAATCTTTATTCAATTTAGAAAGAAAGAAAGAAAATACATGTATTACGGAACTCACACTGAGTAAATTACTAACAATAATAATTAAAAATTAGGGCGAAAAACAAAAAAAACAATAACCTAGTGAATATAATAGGCAGAGGGTGCAAACTAAACAGTTGTGTGAGGCCGTAAATGGTCCCATCTCAGCTAAAATGCTACAACGTGTAATGCGTTGCAGCGCTGGTTTTCCGATGGTCCAACGTGATGTCACGGTCAGCACTACTGTTTAATAAAATAAGAAAAAAAGAAAACAAAGAATGACATTACTATAAAATTGTTCAAATAAATATGTAACTGGTGAAGATATAAGTAATTTCAATTTAGATACGTATGTATCTAGGAAAATCGTAGAAGCCATAGTCAAATCAGAATGGAATGGACTAATTGGATTGTCATAAATACATGATTTAAATAGAATAGAATATGTGATAACTAAATAGAATAGAACACCGATGAAGCGATAATATAGAATTGGATTGCAAATAATGAGAAATATTGCTTGTGTGATCATGAACTGAACATGAACGAGTTATCCTACGAGAATTTAGGCCCTAAGAAGGCGCTTATGAACGTCAAAAATTACCACCGGTTCGGAAAGTAACGCAGTCATCGAGAAGAACCAGCAAGAAACTCGATCTACATCTTTTTTTTTTAAGTCTTATTCTTACGCTTATAAACAATAATTTAATGTATCACAGTAGTTATTAGCGGATGTAGACAGAGAGGGGCGTCAATTCCAGACATCACGATCGCTCACATATTGATCGACCCTGTAATAGGCTTTTGACATCAAAACCCGTCGGACATGGTTCTTTAACCTACTGTCCGGCAATTCAGTAATGTGCTTTGAGACTTTATTATAAAACCTCACATTATTACACCTCCACAATGTTTAGCGTGTCCACCATAACCGTCAGTTGACATCGTATGAGATTGTTGGTGTAACACTAAACAGATAAATAATAAGAACAAGTTAAAATATGTATTTACAGACTACGTCAGATTATTAATATAGAGCAGCTGGTAATGTATTCGAGATTATTTTGACTTAGAATTTTGCCAATGTCAGTCAGCTAGAAGCACACACAAGGGTCATACGATATAGGTACAAGTGATAAAACATCTCTACATTGAAGGTTACTAAGCGGAACAGCTTCTATGTGTGAACGAGATAGTATTGGAATCGACAAGTTTGTGTGCGATAGAAAAATCACTGAGGAACGCCCGAAGCTATTTACCATTACGCTACCATCGGTAGGAGGTAAGCTGTATTGATAAAAAAACTTACAGAAAGTCAAAACTAGCTTTTACGTGCGGCTTCGCTCGCGTTAATATCGATTCTGTCAAACAAATCGAATGACGTAATAAAATTTTTCATACAAATACCAATAGGTGTGTTCCGGCAGCTGCACTTGAGAGCCAGTTCCTTCACACGCTTAGCGCGTCTACCAACTTGGGCCGTATCGTCACTTAAGATCAGGTGAGATTATGGCCATAACGCTAAACCTTAAGTACATAAAAAAAAAAAACATTAAAGCGAAACTATGTTTGTTTGCTTGTCTGTTACGCTGTTACGACGATGATGAATTTACGTATAGAGATAGATGGGAACTTCGAGACGTTGATAGGCCATGTTTTCGCGCGACAACCTTATTTGAAGTGATCTAAAGAGACGGATAAACTTTGTATGAAAAATAATTATAAACGCGAGCGAAGCCGTACGTAAAATCTAGTTTATTATGAATTATACTGTTCACTTTATCATTTATATCTATATATGTTGTATATCTACCAGACGAGCCGTGATAGTAATTTTATTTTATTTATTTTTAATCAATATCTTATTAAGAGTTTTCGATGTCGTGAACTGATTTTTATGTTTTATTTGAAAAATAAAAATGCCTTATTTGACCTTATGTTATGTAACAAAGATGACATTTTAAGTAATATAACCTGAGTGGTTAATCTTGGCTTGACATATTTTCTAATTGTGTTAATTTCAAATAACACACTCATATATTAATCAAATTGCTTTTTTTATGGTTAGCGTTATGGCCACAATCTCACCTGATCTTAAGTGAGGATACGGCCCAAGTTGGTAGACACGCTGTGGAGGAACTGGCTCCCAAGTGCAACTGCTGGAACACACCTATTAGTATTTGACGACAGATTTTCAAATTGAGGGTGGCAGCTAGCCATGCGGGCATTACAAAAAGCACTATCACAATGCTATGGTTTACTCAAGATGTTTTCCGTCACCGAAAGCTCAAGCTCATTGTAGGTGGTTGGATTCGAACTCACGTCCCTTGACGCGAAGTCGTACACACAACCAGTGAGCTAGCATCGCTTAACATCTTATATACACATTTACATTTCATGATATTTCGTGCGTATAAGCTAATTTTTTGAATAAAAAAAAATTATTTAATAATTTTACTTGAAATATATATTTTTTAAACAATACGTTTTTACGAAAAAAAATCACTATATAGGTGAATTCAACAGCATGATTCTGTCTAAGTACAAGACACGCGAAAATTATATATGTTCACTAGCTGTTGTGGGAGATCTTGTTCTGCATTTTGGATAATCAATCACATCTTACAACAGCGACTTCTATCGCGTTATCCTCTCTAATCGAGTATAAAAAGAATCCTATATTTAAAGTAAGACAAACTTACATATCTATGGATCACTTCATTATAACCAACCCAGTACACAGCTATAAATAAATCAGCCCGGGCAAACATCGTGACATGAGAGTTTTATATACATACAGAATATATATTTTCTAATTTATGGCAATCGTGTTTACGCACAATCCTTGAACTTGAGGGTGATAGCTAGCGAGACTGGCATCAGAACATGCCCTATACCCTATGCCCTATACCCTACACCCTACACCCTACACCCTATGCCCTATGCTCTATGCCCTATGCCCTATGCCCTATGCCCTATGCCCTATGCCCTATGCCCTATGCCCTATGCCCTATGCCCTATGCCCTATGCCCTATGCCGTATTAGGCGTTGCGAACGTCAAGTGGAACACGGCCATTGTGAACGTGAATTATTTTTAAACCGGATCGAAGGTGATTTTATACATCGACCTATTAGCAGAACTATACTTATATCTTGTGCATATGTAATGAGCTCGTGACGCAATTAAATAGACAGCACTTCCTAGAAATCACAAAGCATTGACGCTAAATACACGAAAATACCTAATGTAATGAAGCGAAAAAAAATGTTTATTTAACTATATTTTTTATAGTTCATAAGCTTAACCGCGTTATGGTCATCATATTTTTTTTATTTTGCGCAATATAGTGACCGTACTGCACTTCACGTTACTGTCAGTCAAAGCTGTCATACTGGCCTGATTATGTACCTCTTCAAGTCTCGTTCGAAGGACCCAACATCACAGGAAGGAGGGAACACGCTGACGGGAAGACGATTTCACAACATCGCCGTCCGACTGAAATGCGAGGCGGCAAACCATTCCGTTCTCGATAATATAGGTGTCACTGTAAAATCGTGACACTGGATTCCCGCCCGCGTGGTTTTATCGCGGAATGGAGCAAAAGGAATCAGTTCGAAGACCTCTTTAGAAGACTCGCCATAATACAAACGGCAGAACACGCTCCAAGAGATAATATTCCTGCGCAATGCCTCGGTTCTAAGGTGTTGGTGATAGCTGCATGATTTATAATGGGGACAGCTCGTCCCTGCTACCTGTCTAAGGCATCGATAAGCTTTTTCGCGTGGACCCATCCCAGAGATGCGAGGAGTATCCCATACACGACCGCACTTGGGCCTTATAGAGAAGATACTTCAGGTTGGGCGTGGAAAACCGTCGAGCTCTGTTTAGGACGTTGAGTCTTAGAGGTGGTCCCTGAGGTACAAGTGGCTACGAATATCCCTTTTTGGGGATCAGTTGCGCATTGGCCATCCTCCAAACGCGGGACACATCACTATAGATGTAGGATAGATGGTACAAATGTGTCAAATGCTGATGGTAAGTGACGATAAGGCGTCAGACGATGGACAAGCTAAATCCAGTAAAGGGACTGGTTCTCATGCGATGTTCTAAAGCGATGATAGCTCAGTGGTAGTGTGTAGGACTTCGCGTCAATGGACGTGAGTTCCACTACATCTACGATGAGCTTGAGCTTTCGGTGAAGGAAAACATCGTGAGGAAACCTTCCGGCAGTTGCACTTGAGAGCCAGTTCCTCCACGGGTTTAGCGTGTCTACCAACTTGGGCCATATCGTCATAAGATCAGGTGAGATTATGGCCATAACGCTAAACCTTAACTGTAGAAATATACCCAAAAACAAACGTATTGACCTGGTTTAGGCCAAGACGAGACTCATCGTTGGACAAGCACTCATAACTACACACTAAAATGCTTCACGACGACACCGCAAACCACCGCGTCACCATTCCGGGAAGTGGGTTCAACCACCTCTATAATAAAATAATACTGTTCATTAACATAAACTAACATTACATTTCATTGTTCCGATATTCATCTTCACAAGTCAACCGTCCGATGAAATTCGAGTGTGTTAGGTAAATATGTTTTTATTTCATTTCCACACAAGCCACGTCTAGGTTTTTTGCTTCATAACGGAATCATTTTAACAGAAATAACTGTATGTACACATCTGTTACTTGGTCCCTAAACATGAGGTCTGTATCATAGGTGCGGGGATCCACGTAAGTGAAACAAACAAACGCTAAATATTACGTACGTTTTAGGTTTTTTTTTTTATGGAATAAGGGACAAACTGGCAGGAAGCTCATCTGATGGAAAGTGATCACCGCCACCCATGAACTCCTGCAAGACCGGAGGGCTCGCAAGTGCGTTGCCGGCCTTTAAGGAAGGGATACGCTCTCTTCTCGAAGGTTCCCAAGTCGTAACGGTTCGGAAAGACCGCCGGCGACAGCTGGTTCCACAGAGTGGCTGTAGAGGTAGGAAGTGCCTTACAAATCGCGCTGTTGTGGAAGGCTAGATATCGAGGTGGTGTGGGTGAAATTTTTTATTTGGGTGCGATGTCCGATGGTGAAAGGTACGCGGTCCTTTATACATCAGGCGTATAATTTGTTTTGTATATATATACTGATATACAACCGAAAAGTTTGTTTGAACGTGCTTAGCTTAGAAACTAACAGTCGGATTATTGCAAAGAAATATATTGTTTCATCACGCTACCACCGATTTGTGCAAAACTGTATTGATAACACTTATAAAAGCGGGTAATAATTATTAAATAATTTTGTTTTTTTTTATAATTTTATATTTCAGTGACGATACGGCCCAAGTCGGAAGACACGCTAAACCTTTAGAGGAACTGGCTCTCAAGTGCAACTGCCGGAACACACCTATCGGTATTTGACGGTAGATTTTCAACTCGAGGGTGGTAGCTAGCCAGGCGGGCATTAGAAAAAGCTCTACCAACATGCTAAGGTTTCCTCTCGATGTTTTCCTTAGAGAAAGCTCAAGCTCATTGTACGTGGATGGATTCGAACTCACGTCCCATGACGCGGCGTTCCTAAACGCTACCACCGAGCTGCCATCGCTTCAAGATTAGGCTCATTGCAAGTGTATTCGAACTCACGCGGATTAACTCTCTCATAATTCGTATGGTAAATTCGGTTCAACCATTCATGACTTTGTTTTATTATTTATTTTATTTTTAATATAAAGCACCAACAAGGTTTACAATATGACATTCCATTAAAATTAAAAATATATATAAAATTTCTAGCACAGATGTAACCTTAATTATAGGTAAGTATAACACATATTTATTGTGTAAGCGACACATACATAGTATAATGTATGAATATTGAACAAACTACACTTAATTATTAATTATGTGAAATTAAAATTGATTAAGCTTAAATGAAATGAATTGAGATTAAAATTATATAACAAATATAAAACTATTTCATCAAATAGACGGACTTAAATTATGTACTAACAAAAACAATTTGTTGTTTTTTTTATTTCCGGTTTAAAAGTGTAGTCGTTTCTTTTTTATCAAGTATTCTTTTGATATGTTAATGGTTCAGATCAGAATACAGAAGGTAAAAACTATACTCGAACGTAGACCGTCACAAAACACTTGCAACTTTGTATCGATTGCAAAAATCAACAGAGATGTTAATCTTCTGACTTATGAATATAGAGGTAATGTATACAGTTAACATAACGTGAATCTACTGGAGGTAATAATTTTTTAACATTACAAAGATACGCATTGATGGAGGCAAAACATTGATGTTTAACGTATCGCTGACTTACTAGAATAGACACGATAGACAAATTACGAGTGGAGCTTTTTTTTTTTGTCTTTTTTATTTTCTATATTTTTTTTTGACATACGCTGTTAGCCTTACGGGCTTTGACAGCTTCACCGAACTTTTTGGGGCGAGCGCTAAGGGCGCTCAGCTCCGAGGCAGCGAGCGCAAGGGTGCCAGAGTGGTCGAACTTCGGCTTAGGCTGCTGCCGGAAAACGAACAAGAATTCGCGATCCTAACTAACCAACAGGTCCTAAATTAGTAATTTAGTTAATTTACTAAGTTTCAGTGATGTAGAATGTCACTGTATCGCGCGAGCAGAGTCACTTGAGGGCTCCCATCTGGAGGATCGAACTTGTATTTTCTATTGCACAGCAAAGTATCTGTATCAGATGGTGACGCGAATACGATCCGATAAGAGCGGTGATCACCGGAGATAGGCGATTATAATATCAGTATAGATAATTAAGTGGAAATGTTTGTTTGAACCACCAGTCGTATTTCGAAAACTATTCAGCAAATATTGACGCAGGCTTTAGGTTAATTACTCGCCCGCTATCTCTAATAGGATCAATGCTGTACTGAAAAAACACACAACGTAAGTGAAACATTATTATATCTCCGTCTCTTTCACTTCCTTAGTCGCCTCGAGCCGACTTTAGCCGAATGAGCGTCACTTGAAAAGATTGTTGATCAGAGTTTCATAAAATTTTGCACTTGCAAAAAGTTACAAAAGCGGGCCAAATTCCTTACTAATTTTATAAATGTGAAATCGAGTTTGTTTGTTTGTTACGCTTTCACGCCTAAACTACTGAGTCGATTAAGATGAATTTCGGTATAGAGATAAATGGGAACTTGGAGACAGCGATAGGGTATTTATTTTAGTGAAAAACTAACTGGAAGTGGGTAAAGACAGGGATAAACCTGGTATGAAACTATATATCACGCCATCCGATTCGTTTGAGAAAAATCGGTATTAACGTGAGCGAAGCTAGTTATCAAATAATTTTTCGTTCCATACGAAAGAAGCCGCGGGCACAACTAGGGTATACTATGCAGTGGTCGCAACCCAATCGAGTATAGTACCCTTAGCGTAATTAAGTTTTTGCACAATTTTCACTAAGTCAACACAATCACACAAAAATGAAACAGTAAGTCTATGATGAAAAATTATGTGAGCTTTTTTTTTAACATACTGTGATCACAGGATTTAGCATTGAGATAACTCCTCTGTTTAGTGTCTAGAATGTCATACGATGACTCAGTTGGTAATGCGTACAGACGCTGCGTCGGTGACGTCACTTCATATCCCTACAATGAGCCTGAGGTTTTGTTGAAGAAAAACATTGTTATGAAATCATAGCATGGTGGCAGGGCTTTTTCTATACCCTCCTGTCTAGCAACTACCCTCAAGTTGAACATCTATCACCAAATACTTATATTCCGGCAGTTGCACTCGAGAGCCAGCCCTTCCACTAGAATCCATCATCTAGAGCCACAACGAAACCATCGGGTGAGATAATATGCCATAACGCCTAAACCTGTAAAAAAAAAAATACCATGTCATCTCCAGTACTATTACACATTAATTCAATGTAGAAAAGTGACAATTCACGTACGAGTATTTCAAAATCGCTCGAGTATAGAGCCGACGGCCTCGGAGTCGAAACCACAGACCTTCACGTAAACTTACACTCGAACATCTAAGAATAGACGAAAAAAAAAAACAGTTCAGTACCTATTAAACTTACATTACCAAAGGTATGGGAACCCTTGATGTTCTAGGGTCGCGCCCGTGCTACGGGAAGATGTTAAGGTTTTAGCGTTATGGCCATAATCTCACCTGATCTTAAATGACGATACGGCCCTAGTTGGTAGGCACGCTAAACCTGTGGAGGAACTGGCTCTCGAGTGCAACTGCCGGAACACACCTATTGGTATTTGGAGGTAGATTTTTAACTTGAGGGTGGCAGCTAGCCATGCGGGCATTAGAAAAAGCCCTACCACCATGCTATGGTTTCTTCACGATGTTTTGCGTCATCGAAAGTTCAAGCTCATTGCAGGTGGATTCGAACTCACGCCACTTGGGCCGTGTCGCAACTTAAGATCAGGTGAGATTATGGCCATAACGCTAAACCTTAACTATAAAAAAATATGCTAAAAATGTTCCTCCACCTTTAGATGTGTTCCGGAAAGTGGACCTTTATATTTTATAGATTTAACGTTATGGTCATATACCATATGGTAAAGTGACGATATGGGCTAAGATAATGGACATGCTAATCCTAGTCAAGAGACTGTCTCTCAACTACAATTGACGGAATACACGTATATTAGAAAAGCTCTACCACCTTGATATGATTTCATGACGACGTTACCCTTCACCGAAGACTCAGGTTCACCTAGGCATTCGAACTCATTGCCATCGACGCTGCGTATGTACGCACAACCGAATGATAATTATTATTTACTAGCTGAACCGACAGACTTTGTCCTGTGTTAACTATGAATATATTTAACTAATGTTAATTCGTTGGTGGGAGGCGCCCGACGTGACGGCCCAGTGGCATGCGCGTGAGCTGCGCGCGGTACTGGACAGTACTTGAACATTGCAACATTAATTTATTTTTCTAAAATAAATGAATTTTTCTAAAATAAACGTAGCCTAAGTTACTACATTATTACATCAGCTATCTGCCAATAAAAGTCCCGTCATAATCGGTCCAGCCATTTCAGAGATTAGCCGGAACAAACTGACAGACAGACGAAAATTGTAAAAAAAAAATATTTTGGTGTATGTACCGTATATATTCATATACATGTAGTAACAAACGGTTATTGAAATATTACAAACAGACACTCCAATTTTATTTATACGTATATATAATTTACTCAAGCGCAATATCTAAACCAAATCATCAAAATGCCATCAAAAAAATGCAAATAAAAACTAAAACATAACAGATCAAAACAAAACACAGCCGTCGAACGTCAAATTTTTTAATTCATTTCCGTTTATTTATTTATTCCTAGTTTTAATTCGGTCCGTCTTCACTGCCCTTCAGCTATCACGACCTTGTAAAACAAGATTATGAATGCAAAGCGACTAAAAAACTTGGTTAGCGAGAAATTATTCCGTAGAGTTTAAACTGACAAGTAATTTGTAACAGGGTCATGATATAATTCAAGCAAATTACAGTACGCAATGACTAATTGCCATATGGAATACAGAAAACATTTAGTTGGACACTGTATTCGTAATGCCCTTCTAACTGTGTTCTTTAGGTTTATTCTTCTTACGAGCTGGTCCAGTTGAAGTATTCTAACCTTCGGAAGGAAGTTCCTTATGAGGCGTCACGGATGGGTCCCGTAGCCGGCAAGAAACGTCCGTAACGTTAGCGTAAGATTTGTATGTATAGTCTATGTATGATGGCTATACAGTGTCTTATGTATAGTCTATGTATGATGGCTATACAGTGTCTTATGTATAGTCTATGTACGATGGCTATACAGTGTCTCATGTATAGTCTATGTATGATGGCTATACAGTGTCTTATGTATAGTCTATGTATGATGGCTATACAGTGTCTTATGTATAGTCTAGTGATGACTGTTATTATTATATATTTTTATAAATCATCATAAACAATGTAAAGGTGTTAAGTTAATTTTGTAAAGTAGTTTTTAATTTAATTTTTATTAATAAAAAAATCATAATAAAATATGTATACCGGAATAATTATTTTCTTTATACCTCGCAAAGAACTTGAAATTAATATTTTTATAATCAGGAATTCCGTTCTTATCTGGTGTCTCGCGATACCATTTTTTTTTTATGTTATGATTTGGGGATACAATGAAAGACATTATTCTGTTTGTTTTTTGATTGATTTGATTTTCTTTGTTTTCCATCCACAACACCGGGGGAGTCGCAGGTTCGTTTCCGACCTTTATTGCAGGGACTGGCTCTCAAGTGCAACTGCCTGAACACACCTGTTGGTATTTGGCGGCAGATTTTCAACTTGTAAGTGGTGGCTAGCCAGGCGGGCGTTAGAAAAAGCCCTACCACCATGCTGTGGTTTTCACACGATGTTTTCTTTCACCGAAACCTGAAGCTCATTGTAGGTGGTTGCATTGGAACTCAAGTATAATGACGCAGCGTTTCAAGTACCACTGAGCTATCATCGCATCAATTCAGATTCGAATTGTTTACGAAATCTTGCCTAAGTCTGTTCGGACATGCGTTATAATATTTGAATATATAAATATTTTGAAAGACAATAGGTCAGTTGGTACCGGTGCGGACGCCGCATCAAAGAACATGAGTTCGAATCCACCTACAATAAACTTGTGCTTTCTGGCAAGGATAACATTGTGATAAAACCATAGCACGGTGGTAGGGCTTTATCTAATGCCCGCCTGGCTAGCTACCACCCTCAAGTTGGAAATCTGCTTCCTAATAATACCAATAGGTGTGTTCCGACAGTTTCACTTGAGAGCCAGTTCCTCCGCTAAACTTAGTATGCCCACCACCTGGAGCCATATTCTCACTCAGATGAGATTGTGGCTACGACACTAAACCTTAAGAAAAAAAAAAAAGTTGATTGACAAACGTAGGAGAACGAGGTGTCTATTGAGTTATTTTGTCTTTGGTTACATATATATATGTGCTGACGTGACAAACGTCGTTTTGTCTTATAAATTATTTTATATGGAATACTTTGGTTGTATTAAAAAATAAGAGTATGAGGGCGGGAAGGTGAAATTTAGGGTTGTATGTAATTTTTATGCCATTCCATGAAAAAATTAAAAATTGTCAAAAAAACAAAAAAACGTTTGAGACGGACCGCCCTTATCATTTACAGGTAGGAAAAATAGAATATACGTTTTGAAGCGATGATAGCTCAGTGGTAGTGTGTACGACTTCGCGTCAAGTGACGTGATTTCGAATCCAAGCGCCTACAATGAGCTTGAGCTTTCGGTGAAGGAAAACATCGTGAGGAAACCATAGCATGGTGGTAGGGTTTTTTCTAATGCCCGCCTGGGTAGCTACCACCATCAAGTTGTAAACCTGCCGCCAAATACCAATAGGTGTGTTCCGGCAGCTGCACTTGAGAACCAGTTCATCCACAGGTTTAGCGTGTCTACCAACTTAGGCCGTATCGTCACATAAGATCAGGTGAGATTATGGACATAATACTAAACCTGAAGTATAAAAAAAAAAACATTAAAATGTAATAAAAATCGATTAAAAAAACGATTTTACTGTTTCAGAGGAGTAAGGCAACTAACATAGTGACAACATAATTTTATATATAATATAAACATCTTACCGATTGACATCGAGTGTTTTGTTTATGTCGCGGATTTCATACAAAAGATCGCGAGCGAACTGGTTTGCCGGGTTTTCCGTGTTTTTCCACTCGATTTACAGATCTCCGTGAATACATTTCTCTCGATTACCTTGTGTGTTTAAAATATGCACGTTCATGAACAGTTTTCTTGAAGTGATTCCGATCATACGCACGTAAAAATTTGTATAGGGGTCGATTTAAAAAACTTCGTCTTGTAACAAAAAACATGCCTTGGATATACAGTTCGTATAAGTCATACGCGTCAGCTGTTTCGTAGTGTATTATAATGAATTAAATAATATACAATAAACATTTTAGTTTCACAATTGGAAGAAATATATAAATTACAAAATTTCCACCAATTCCTTCAATTAATTAGTTATCTCTGCGTCCATATGTAAATGCTCTCTCATGCTCTCAGATGCTAGTAATTCATTTATTTATATTTATTATACGGTTATCAATAGTAATTATAATATAAAAAATTAATATCTCTTTCCCTTGGTCATCGCATCACGCGCGACCGGATGGAACAATTTAGCGAATTATATTTTGTTGGGTTAATTATCATCAGGACAAGGTTCTTGTGAAAGAAAAAATCAAGGAAGTCGAACGGAATACCAGCAAATTTAGGAACATTTTAAAAACTTAATAATATTATCAATTATACATACAGCTGTCAGTTGTCATAGAGCACTAAAGTAATAAAGAATATGTTTTTTATTTATTATTTAGAACAATTCGAATTCAGTATTCATAGTTAAGACAGGATAACGTCTGTTGGGTCAGCTGGGCACTAATAATAATTATACTATATAGGGAAATTGGTTCCAACCGAGTGTTCCATGACATGCACGTACTTTTTTTTTTAATAAAGCATGTTTCTTTCGATATATTATCTATAATAGTTATATGTAACTTTTTACGGTGAAGGTGCTCAAACAATATGCTGCGTTGACCACAAGTTCCCATAATATTTTGTTTAAGCATACTTAGAGTAGGTAGTAAGCATGTTATTATAATGTACCTTCGTATGTATATATGACAGTACAATGAAATTGCCCGTCCAAGTACATAGAATGAAAAAGTTCGAGTACATTTAAGTGGTCAATTGTCTATCAACATTAGACTTTGTTAGGTATATATTCTTCGTTAATAGATATGTATTCGCAGCTCGAGTCGATATGTTTTATAATGTCAATCCATTAGAATTGTTTTTAATTATTGTCCTTAGGAGAAGGTAACTTTTTGTGCGATTTATGCAAATATCTTAAGGCGTCGGAATCTTGTAACGTAAAAGGCGATATGCGAAGATCGTATACATTTTACGAAGGTCAGCTTAAAAGGGGTGCATCCAGTGGTCTTAAGAATAACAAAAAAACTATAACAATTTTTTACACTTTTTTGTACTATTTTGCTTAACATTAGTTTGAACTATCAATAGATTTTTTAGCGAGATATTAATCAATCATCTTGTGGCAGAGGACTATAAACAAATATGTGTCATGTTTTTTTCACATTACGAAATAAATCTTGATGTTATTTCGTATTTATTTACAGAATTATAATATTAATGTACACATTAATTAATAATGGTTCTCGGGGGTCTGATTTTAAAATATAATAATTGATAAATGAATCAATGGCATCTTAAAACATAAATAACAAATACGGCGTCTTCTATTTTACTAGGTATATGTATTTTTCAAAACTCTGCCACAGTGCCAGTTCTAGTTGTAAAATACCGAATAAGTATTAAATCATCTATTACTTTTCTTAACAGTAGGTTTATAGAATGGCACAATAACCATATATTCACAACATCCGTGTTAACGTTCTTTTTTATTTTTTTATTGGCAACTCAGTCCTCTTTAGAGACTATTACTGCTATTTTTAAGTGATAACATTTGGACATTTTGGGCATCTTGTTGAAGCTCCTTGGGCGTCTTTGTGGCTACTAATATATCATGATCAGAATGATTATTTATAATTCACTTCAGTTATGCTCTTCAGCTACACTACATCACGTAAAATATCGCCTAATAGCGGGCTAAATAAGCCAAGTGTATGAATAAAAATTAAAATCACAATATGACAGATCGAGATCCCGCCAAAAAATCTGTGTTACCGTTGAACTTACACTGTCACTGTCATAGGTTATAGACAAAAACTACAGATTATGTGTCAATTGCGCGGACGCGTTCGCGTCGTGACATTCTGGCGATCAAGTCAAACTATATATTTTATTATAAAGCGTCAAAATTTGTTTGTGTAAACGCGCTAGGGTAAACGTTGTACTTTAGCAGTGAAGCGTGCAAAATCAAACGAACATACATAACTGAACATTATTATAATTTATTCTATTACCTAGTCTTAATCATTAACAATATTTTTTTACGCATAAATCTGTAAATTTTACATTCTTACTGTATGTATAGAAGAGACAACAAACTTAGTAGAGACTTGACGAATGGAATTCATCGACGCTGTACATAACAGATTCGTCTAGCAATAATAATAGATCTTTCTGCCCCTTAAGCGTTCAAAGAAGTCTCGAAGTGTCAGTTCGGACCAGTTGACGTGTGCGTCACCGCTCGTGGCTTATAAGAACGGTGTTGCAAGGTCGCGGGACTCAAGCCGACTCTCTCATCGCGTCGGAGCAGACCGCCCAGTGGAAAAAATGTTGCGCGCTCTGTGCTTGCTTACTGTTGTGTTGGGCGTTAAATCGGCATCAGGTAATGCTTCCATTAATTAGCTTTTAATATTCACTTTTAGTACGCTACTTTTTAATCACAAAACACGATATAGATTTGTGCGCATCAGCAAAAAAAATATACATACTTTTATAGAGAATTTCGTAATTTGGTAAAATAGATTTTCCGTTTTCACACTCTTAGAATTATCATTTTTAATTTAAAATTAAAATTTAATTGAAAAAAAATAAAGCATTACCGGTAGCCACATGTGTGTTATTCTAATTTGAATGTTTAGCCAGATAAAAATTACTTTTTAACAAAATTTACTAATAATTTGTGAATGATATCCACTTGTGGTTTTTATAACGTTTCAAGCAATGGTTTAATATGATATTTACTTGTATTTTCGAAGTGGAACTTGTTATGGGTGAGCTTTGAAATTCTGATCCACAACCTTTTTGGTGGCGTTCGTTCGGGTAAAGTTAATTAGGGCGACTGAGAGACCGAGAGATATATTAGTAATGGTACACTTCCATCGTGTGGTTTTAAGCACAAACTTTTTTTTCTAATTATATACAGAATAGAATACAATAATAAACTTTTTGTTTGTATCAGCACGACAGAGTGTATACACTGTGTCTGATGCTAATCATAATTTAAAAAAATATTAACAATAAACCACTAATTCACGGTTGAAGCTGTCACCTCGCTTCAACCGCCGCGGCAATATACTGTGGCTTCTATTCCCGCTTGCGGCAATTATTTGTATGAGCCACATATAACAGTATTAAGTTTGGCTGTTACTTTCCTCTCTTCTTCTTGTCTTGTTCCCAAGTTATTTGTTGTCAACACAATGCGTTTTCCTCTTCCATAAATCTCTATCGGCCACGATCTCTTCATTCACTCCCTTTTCTCTCATCTCATTCCTGACTCACCCTTCTCTGGTCTTCCTCTTGCTTTTCATCCTTCAACATACATATCCATTACTTTTCTTAGTACATACGTCTCCTCTCTTCTCATGACATGTCAACCACCACCACTGGTGCCACTTTCAAACTCCTTCTAACATACACATTCCTGACTTTGTCTATGTTTGTAACACCACACATCCATCTTCTTACTAACCCAGCACTCCAATCCATACAATATGATAGCTCGTTTTGATTACTGCATCATTGACATTGGCGAAATTACCTACACACATTGATAACATATAAAAAAAAACTTGTTATCTGGTAAATAAATTAAAAAAAAAGTTGATGTGTGATGAGCGATTTAAAGACACGACGTTTCTATATATAATCAAATATATACTTACAATAGTCGATGCCGGTGTGATGATAGAAGGTCAAATGGCCACATTACCTTTAAGTGTCCTCAAAATTGTTTTCTATTTAAATACCTTACAGGTTTCGCGTAATGTCCACAATCTCTGCGAGCGCTTTGCCATGCCGTTATCATCTTGCAAATTGGTTTTGATAATATCTATTTATCTATGTTAATATAATTACAAATAGGAAAAGTTTGTTTGAACGCGTCAATCTGGGGAACTGTTAGTCAGATTTCAACAGAATTGGATTCGTATTTGATAAAAGAACCATTGACATAGGCTTTGGGCAATTTATAATCAAGCTTCCACCAATACAAGGAAGGCTGTATTGAAAATGGTTACAAAAATTGGCACATATGATTAAAAGCCACGCGAGCGAAGTCGCGTGCACTACTTTTATTTTTTTCAAAGACCTACGTAATGTAAAGTTGTAAGCAGGTGATACAATATTTATAGCTTGGCTTAATGACCATAATTGGTAAACGTCGACATATTTAAAGCTAAACAAGATTGAAGTAAATATTAATATTTACCTTTCCGCCTACCTCACAACGGGTGCGGTATCAAAAGACATATAATAACAAAAGATAAACATTGAAACAAAATGTTAATCTAGAAGAGATCTTATATAAGACAAATGGATGCAGATAAATATATTAAAAACCTGTTCCAGAACGTAGTTCTGTAGATACAATTTTTTTTTAATAATTCAAATAACTGGTTGAGTTAATTGTTGATATGTTTCTATAGTTTTAGGAAATGGTGGTCCTAGTGAATTAATTAATCTTAAGACCTTGATGAACAAAAAGTTTTAATAGTGACTGATAAATATGTATTATTATTTATACTCATATTATTTAGTTTTTTTTTCTGTACTGTAATAACTCTACCGTATACAATTAATGTTTTAATTATGTAATCACTGATACAAAATTAAATAAATAGTTACGTAATAACAAAAGCCTTAATACTGAATTAATTAAAAAAATTAAAAACTCTAGTCGAATGTAAAGAATTTGTTCTACAGCGATACAGAATCTACTAGTACTTCGGAAATAAATAATCCTTCAATTATTAAGGTTTAAACGCATTCATAAGAAAGAATCAATTAAGAACATGAAATTATCAGTTTAGGTCTTTGTCTATTTAAAATTCAAATTCATAGAGTAACAAAGTGTTTTTTTTTTAATCTCATCTGATCTTAAGTGGCAATACGGCCCAAGTTGGTAGACTCGCTAAACCTGTAGAGGAACTGGTTCTCAAGTGCAGCTGCCGGAACTCACCTATTGGTATTTGGCGGCAGATTTTCAACTTGAGGGTGGTTGCTAACCAGACGGACATCAGAAAAAGCCTTACCACCATGCTATGGTTTCCTCACGAAGTTTACCTTCACCGGAAGCTGGTTGTAGGGCTTTTTTAATGCCCGCCTAGGCAACTACCACCCTCTAGTTATAGAGTTCCGGCTGTTCCACTTGAGAGCCAATCCTTCCCACAAACGCCGGTAATGCACCCGCGATTCCTCTAGTGTTGTGGGTGTCTATGGGCAGCGGTGATCACTTACCATCAGGTGACGCGGTAGCTCGTTTGCCCGTTATTACATAACAAAGAGTATATCGACGATTCTAGGTGTATATACACGACGGTTGGGTAGATTTTGACGAGAGTTACTAATAGATAGCTGATGTTAAAAAAGAGTCATTTGATCGAGTTGTCGTCGTAGTTTTCGTTGTTCCGGTTTTGTTTTAGCTTTGTGTTTATAAAACCCTTTATACTTGAAAGGGACAAAAGCTCAAGCTCATTGTGGGCGGTTGGATTCAAACTCACGTCCCTTGACGTAAAGTCGTACACATTAGCACTGCTTTATCATTGCTACATATTTCCGCTGTTTTATTATCGTGTGCCCATCTTTAACTTGGATGATGTTAGTGACATTTTCCCGGAACAGAAAGCGGAACAAGAATATGAATAATTCATGTCTGGTTAAGATTAAATTGTCATTGTTTTATAAACTAATTATAATCTTAAATATCCTTTATATATTTATTACTAATCCTTAGTAAAAATAAAATTTTACTTAAGGTTTAGCGTTATGGCCTAAAGCTCACCTGATCTTAAGTGACTATACGGCCCAAGTTGGTAGACACACTAAACCTGTGGAGGAACTGGCTCTCAAGTGCATCTGCCGGAACACACCTAGTGGTATTTGGCGGCAGGTTTACAACTTGAAGGTGGTAGCTACCCAGGCGGGCGTTTGAATAAGCCCTACCACCATGCTATGGTTTCCTCACGATGTTTTCCTCCACCGAAAGCTCAATTTCATTGTAGGTGCTTGGATTCGAACTCACGTCCATTGACGCGAAGTCGTACACACTACCACTGAGCTATCATCGCTTAATATATTATGTTCCGGATATTCACAATTCACTTCACCTATGCTCTTCAGCTGCACTCCATTACGTGAAATGTCACCTAAATTTACACAATAAAGGGCTTTACGACTACGTATATGAATAAAATTAAAATCACAACGCGACAGATCAAGAATCCGTCGAAAACTCGTCTATATATTTGTTGCAAACTAATTAAAACATTTCGCATCTTAGTGGGTGTCTATGCCAGAAAAAAAGGACTTTTTCTATTGGATCCAAATCCATCAAACCCATACATATATATTGGATCCAAACTTGATGTTTCTTGCTTCAGTAGTTTCGACTATTCGTAAATTTAATTAGTCAGTCAACCAGCCTATATACACAGATGCTCGCTGGTCTGGGACTTCGTGGGATTGGAACTAAACATTATTAAATAACTTATGCCAGTTTTAGTAAGAGAATTTGCTACAACTTTGCTTCAATTTTCGGTAGCGTGATCTCGAATAGTCCAAACCCTTCCCCAATGATTGCTGAATCAAATACAAGAATAGATTTTGTTTTTCGACTCATAGTTGCTAAGACAAGGGCGTTTAATCAAACAAACTTTACCACTATATAGTATGAACATAGATATAGATAGTATAAAGTACGGAAACTCAGAAAATTCACGCCTCATAATCTCTCTTTTTTTTTTATTATTTTATAACAATTAAACCACATTGAATCAGACCGTGAAAAGTCTATTCCGCTCTATTCCTAATTATACTGAAGCGTAAGAAAAAAAAAGACTCAATAAGTAAAGTATTTCGGTCGTTATCGTGATAACATACAGGATCCGCACACACAGACACACGGACGTCCAAGACGGAACTGTTTTAAACAGTTCTTTAACCAGTTTAAATAACAAAAATGGCATCAAAAATAATATCATGAGCGTTAAAAATAGTGTTTTTTCTTGATATGTGTGTGTATATATTATTTTACAAGTGCAATATATGATAAATAGAGACTTTTTAAGTTTGAAAAATCAGTTGTTTTGCGTGAAGTGACAGTAGTACCCACCTCAATGATACTAATTAGATTCAAAGTCATTTTGGGGCGTAGCTAATACAATAAATCCATAGTAATCATTGTTGACGTCTATTTAATCTGGTTTGTTTCTGAACTATAACATTAAATGGATCGATTAATACCAATCTAAATAATGCTACTACTAAGATGTTTATTAAAATAGGAAGGTTCTCTATCCGCAATAAAACCTCGTATGATTCTTATAACGTTCAGAGTCATAATTAGTTTTTTAATATTTAAGGTTTAGCGTTATGGCCATAAACTTACCAGATCTTAAGTGACGATACGGCCCAAGTTGGTAGACACGCTAAACCTGTTGAGGAACTGACTCTCAAGAGCCACCGCCAGAACACACCTATTGGTATTTATGGCGGCAGATTTTCAACTTGCGGGTGGTAGTTAACCACGCGGGCTTTAGAAACAGCCTTAGGTGATACAAAGTTCAACGGGTCAAAGTTTCAGTAGTGTCAAAGTTTAGTGCGCGAGAAAAAAAAATACTAACTTACCTAAAGCGAGTGTGATTATTTTAATATAAATATAATGTAACATACATACACGAGTATGAACGTGAAACTCAACTATTCTAATGTAGACATTTAATATAGTGTATATATATATATATTCTTTGTTCGCGTGAAACTAAAATTTTATTTAATAATTTTCATTAACAAAAATATTATATAGCCTATGTTATTCAAGATTAATGTACCATTTTAACAGTGAAATAATTTTCGAAATCGGTTTAATACTTCTTGAGTTTATTCGTTACAAATATTCCCTCTTTATAACATTAGTATAGATACAAACAATGTACGTCGACGCCGATATGCAGAACTTTGTTTCTGTTGTTAAAAATTAACAAACCAATTTCGTACTACAATCAAACGGCCGCCTCGGCGCACCCCTATTTCGGTACCCTTGGTCATTCCCGGCCAGCCCCCCACCCTCTAGAACTGGCACTGGTCCTCGAGAGATTAACAGTGCATAGAGCAGAAAAAATAAATAAAAATAAAGGGCAAATAAATCCGTTCACTTTATCGAGATCAAGTTATACAAAAACAATTAAATAAATTATTTCAAAACATGTCTATACATTTACTGTTAAGGTCTAAAACTCGTTCACCTTTAGTCTCATATAGCGATGTATTTTATGCACGAAGAAACCGTTCCGTGCGATTTACGGAACGCATAAAATGCATATTACGGATCTTTGTACAATCCGTGACATTATTATTTAATTCCATACTTGCTTCCTTATCCTTGCTAATATTTTAAATTCATAAGTGTGTTTGTTCGTCTGTTCGTTTGTTACGCTGTCACGCCTAAACCGCTGCATTGATTATGATGAATTTTGCCGTAAAGATAGACGGGAATCTGGAGACGTTGATGAGCTACTTTATCTCGCGAATTGGGGTAAAGAAAGGGAGAAAGAAACTTTGTATAAAACTTTTTATTGTGTCGTCTGATTTGTTTGAAATATATAATATTAACGCGAACAAAACCGCAGGTAAAAGTTAGTTACAATATAATACCATTAGTTGATCTTTAATATCTTCCTTACAGCACTACCATTATCATTTTTATTTCCGTAGTCAAAAGTACTTTTATGTACTCGTAATATTTCGGGCGGATTACCTGATGAAAATAACGAGAGATACCCACCAAAAGACACCACGCCGACTCTACTTCCACCTTGGTATCAGAAATCAGGTACAGCTTTCGCAATATTCCTAAGCTTACCATAGTACCATATATAGTGTGCTTTATCTATAAGACTGTATGGTCGGTTTTGTAAGGGACTCCCCCCGCGGCCTTTGTCCGACGATGTCGTTATTAGGACCACTAAATTAGCAAGTTAGGATCCGTTAGTTAGTTACGCTCGCGAAGCCTTGTTCATTTTCCGGCAGCAGCCCAAGCCGAGGTTCGGCCATCCTGGCACCCTTGCGCTCGCTGCCTCGGCGCTGAGTGCCCTCAGCACTCGCCCCGAAAAGTTCGGTGCGGCTGCCAAAGCCCCTAAGGCGCAACAGCGTATGTCAGTTTGAGAAACAAAAAGTCAGTGTGTTTAAACGCTGTGTCACACGGGTTTTGATGTCGAAAAGTTATATTATAGGGTATATATTAATACGTTAATAAGTATTGTAAACATTAAAACATTATTTTAATAAATATACCTAAAAACAGAGATAAACAGATCGAGTTTCTTGGCGGATCTCCTCAACGCCTGGGTTATTTTCTGAACCGGTGGTAGCTTTGACGTCCATAACCGCCTTGTCAAGGCCTAAATTGAATAAAGAGTTATGATTTGACTAGATTAATGGAAAAACACTTCGTTCTACTGACTATCATCTAACATACATTTTAATATATATCTTACTAACTTCTGCTCTCGGCTTTGTTCGTTTCACTCTCATTAACCGAAAGTAATCCTGAAATACGTTAAGAGTCTAACATGCGAAGGGAACATTCATAACGAATTACATGTCGATAGTTATAGAACTACGGGCTCTCTTAGATAAAGAGGTAATCTGTAAGAAGCGAAGCGATGATTGAAGCGATGATAGCTCAGTGGTAGTGTGTACGACTTCGCGTCAAGGGACGTTAGTTCGAATCCAAGCACCTACAATGAGCTTGAGCTTTCGGTGAAGGAAAACATCGCGAGGAAACCATAGCATGGTGGTAGGGCTTTTTCTAATGCCCGCCTGGCTAGCTACCACCCTCAAGTTGTAATCCTGCCGCCAGCAGCACTTGAGAGCCAGTTTCTCCACAGGTTTAGCGTGTCTACCAACTTGGGCCGTATCATCACTTAAGATCAGGTGAGATTATGGCCACAACGCTAAACATTAAGAATAAAAAATATATATATAAACATCGGTCCCATTTTTTAAGTAACGCCGAAAAGCTACGGGCGGGGAAATATCAAATTAAAAGACAAGTTTATTCAACCAACAGCGCCCTTCATCAAACCATGCAAGGTCGGCGATAACGCGTGCGCCCTGGCGTCAGCGCAAGCAGCTGTTCCGTACATAGCTCCCGGAGTCCCAGAGCTCGGCATCAAGCCCCTGGACCCCATGCACATTGACCTGATCAAGGGCGATCAAGCCGGCCTGGAACTATCCTTCCGGGACACGACAGTCTCAGGCATGAAGGGATGCGCCATTGAGGCTATCAAGTAAGACTATTTCTAATTTCAAACTGCTCGTAGCCGAAATCGCTTCGACAAAAATGTATAAACTTTATTACGTGTAACTTTTCTTGAAGCGATGATAGCTCAGTGGTAGTGTGTACGACTTTGCGTCAAGGGATGTCAGTTCGAACCCAACCACCTACAATGAACTTGAGCTTCCGGTGAAGGAAAACATCGTGAGGAAACCATAGCACTAGGGCTTTTTCTGATGCCCGCCTGGCAGCTACGACCCTCAAGTTCAAAATCTGCCGCCAAATACCGATAGGTGTGTTCCGGCAAGTTACACTTGAGAGCCAGTGCCTTCAAAGGTTTTTAGCGTGTCTACCAACTTGGGCCGTATCGTCACTTAAGTTCAGGTGAGATTATGGCCATAACGCTAAGCCTTATCTATATAAAAAAAATGTGAGGAAATGTATTTATGCATCCCCTCCCAGCCCGGGGGGACTGAGAGGGGTATGTGAGACTCACCCAGCGCTAAGCGCCGGGAATACCTATTAAAACCCCCACCGCCATCTGTCGTCTTCCTGGGGCGACGCAGGTCTCTTTCGCGTGGAAGTAAATTTATTTAGTCTACAATAACTTTGGATTGCGTTAGCCGATTTTAATAAAACAAAGTCTGAATGATGCTCGAGGATATGCTTTATGATTTCCACGGTGACGTTTTATCATAAACGTTGTACTTTAGAAGTGACGCGTGCGCAAGTAAACACACAGAAATACAGACAATTCTAAAAATATGTATATGTATTTTATTACTTATCTTTAGTCGCCTGCAATGATTATACCATATATATCTAAAGACAGGTTAAATTTACATTCTTGTTATATGTATAAATAAGGTCTGCAGGCGGAAGACGTGGGCCGTCACTCCGCCGTTGCACACACAGTCCCGAGACGAAACGCATACTGTGTTCGGTGCGACCCTCGAATACTCTTCAGGGGGTCTCTACCAGCTTTGACCCCCCAGATTATAGAAGGTGGCCCCTGTTGAGGGTCCTAAGCCTGTCAGGGAGCAAATGCAATGTGAAAACAGATCCTGCTCCCTGGCCCAATAGGCAATATAAAAACACCGTGGGATTATAGTGGTTATTACCGGCGAGTCTTTCGCTGGTTGAGTCCCACATACCCCTCCCATCCAATAATGTCTAAAAGTATTTCCCCACCAAAAAAAGTATGGATAAAAAGTACTAGATGATCATAGCGAATATTCCGCATATTATCGCAATCTAATATCAAATATCAGCTATATGATTGAATTTCCTAATAAATATATTACATTTGTAAATCAAATATTAATAATCTATCAGACGTGTCACGTTAATTTAATATATTGTTAATATTGATAGGATATTTTTCATCAATAGCGGAAAACGTAATCTTTATAATTTTGTTTAAATAATTATTATAATTTTGACATAGGATTACGGCACGTATGGCGTTGCCACCAAAAAACTGTTTGTAAAAACTTTGTTTTTAAAAACGATTTTTGTTAATTTACAAGATAATTTAACGTTTAAAAATTATGTTTGATTTATTCATTTAAATTATTAAAAAGATTTAAGTAGTTGATGGTGGAAGTAGATAGCTGGTGTTGGGACCTTGAGAAAGAGAGAGACGAACTTCTTAGCAAACCATGGATTCACCGTGTAGATCCATATGGCATGTGGTTGAGAGGGAAACTCAGATCATTTTCAAAAAAATCGCTAAAGAAATTTCGAAAAGCGTGTAATTTCCCAAAAAACCTGGTCAAACCGATTCATAACTGAACCGAGCATTAAAATTTTTAGAAAAAAAAAAATGAAAATACAATTTACATTTGGAAAACTTCAAATTTAAATAGTAAGCACTTTATATTTATGTTAACAGCTCAAACTTGGTGAGGATTTTGTTACTATATGTAAAATAATATTTTGCTTTAGCACCAGTTGAGCCTAGGTGTATTCTCGACACTAGGCTTCAACAACATGGCTACTTAACATCAGGCGAGATTGTGGCCATAACGCTAAATCTGTTAATTATAAAAAAATAAGTTCTTAAACCCATTAAGATTGTGGTGAAGCTCGTGAAGGTAACCGTAAAATGAATATTATTTATTCTCAATAACAATGTAATCCATATCACACATGGTAAATCATGCTTCCGGTTCCTGTAGAGGCCTTGAAGATTGGTAATGAATTCTTTTTAGTATTAACTTTTTTTGTACGAATCTGTGAAATAGTTAACGAAAAAAAAAATGCTAAATAAGTTGCAATATTGTATTAAATCATGACATCCTACACATCTTGACCTTTAAATAAAACTCGACCTCGATATGCAAGTCATGTGTTACCAACTAATATACTTTACATATTTTTAATTTTTCTATAAATATATTCTAGGTCATACATACCGACATTATATATCGATGGTATATATGCACGGATCTAAACAAACATAAGATATTTCTAGAATGTTGCAGAAATTTTATATTTATTTGTATGAAAATTCCTGCACAAGATACCGGTTTTGTGTATCGACGGGAATTTTACAATCCCTAGGGATTAGGAGCAATGTCACAGTCTTTCCTAGAATAAGGAGAGAATAAGATACATTGAAGCGATGATAGCTCAGTGGTAGCGTGTACGACTTCGCATCAAGGGACGTGAGTTCGAATCCACCTACAATAAGCTTCAGCTTTGGCTGAAGGAAAACATCATGGTAGGGCTTTTTCTAAAGCCCACCTGGCTAGCTAGCACCCTCAAGTAGAAAGTCTGCCGCGAAATACCAATAGATGTGTTCCGGCAGTTGCACTTGAGAGCCAATTCCTCCACAGGTTTAGCGTGTTTACCAACTCGGGCCGTATCGTCACTTAAGATCAGGTGAGATTATAACCATAGCGCTAAACCTTAGCTATAAAAAAAATCTTAAACGAGAACTTTGCGAACATAAGTACCGTATAAAATGTACTCAGGATAACCATTTGTATGTGACACAAATAATTGTCCTTAGTGGGATTCGAATTCACAGCACCCAGGAAGGTGAAAGCGGTAAGCGGATGTTTAAGCAGTTAGACCAACAGTAAATCGTACGACATTCCTTCTCAGCCTTTGGGATTGAGCCCTTTTTGATGCTCGGAAGTACGGGAGACGCGACGCATTCGTAATATGGACCGGAATATTAAATACACATTTTTCATTTTTATCATATAAGTTACAGTTTTATTATATAAAGGCATTTAGTAATGTTTATAGTTTAACCAGCTCGTTCTGCCGTTTCGTGTAGTAAATCACATCGATTGCAGCGACATCTATCGCATTATGATCACTTATCGAGATAAAAAGTATCCTATCTCTCTAGTTGGATCAAAATGCGTACAGTGTGCGATGAAAACCTGTTGAGTGGTTTAGGAGTTCGTTGCGTACAAACAACGTGACACGAAATTTTCATATATAAGTTTTACTATATAAACGTAGGATTTTTTCTTATCTCTGCTACGTTAGCTATCAACCTTACGTTGAAAATCTGCCGCCAAATACCTTTAGATGTGTTCCGGCGGTTGCGCTTGAGAGCCAGTGCCTCCACTATTTTTAACGTGACCACATCGTCAAATAACATCAGATGAACTTGTAGTAGCCACATCGTTAAAGGTAACTTATTCTCCATGATATTATTTCGACACCTCCGTTTGTTTGTTTGGTGACATTGACATTTCTAAGTCGCATATCGAGTAAACCGAGTGCTCTGTAGTGCAAACGTTGCGTCACACTCGTGTCGCACGGTTTAATGCATGCTTGTGAAATTTCTTGTCTGTAAACAAATTTATCACGCCATTATAAGGTACAGTAGGACCCCGTTAAGTCGGACCTCGATAAGTTGAAAACGTGAAAATCTCGAATAAATGTTTTGTTCCCTTCGCTTCGAATAGCGAAACCTCCATTCTTTATAAGTCGAAAACTGTGTAACTCGAATTTTCGACTTATAGAGATTCTACTGTATGTTTGTTGAGAATAACTTAGAGAAGTATATAAGTATGCACCTATGTTTTTTTTCAATGTTACCTTTTTTTGTTTAACGATTTATTTTGCAATTTTTTTAAAAGTTTTTTTAGTAGTTCGCATGGAAATAAAAATGATTTCATAGATTGCACCAGGTTTTGTAACTTTTTATTTTATTTTTTAATATAAAGCCCCAACAAGGTTTACAGTATGACATTTCTTAAAAATAAAAATATATATGTCAATTTCAAGCACAGTTGTAACCTTAATTATAAGTAGGTAATAATAGGTAGTTATAGGTAGGTAATCTGAAACATATTTATTATGTGAGTGACACATACAAAGTATAGTTTTACAACGAAAAAAAAGAATATCGAACAAACCAGAGTAAATTATGTGAAATTAAAATTAATTAATGTTAAACTTTCCGTACAGCTTTGATCTTATTGGTGGTAGCGTACGTTTAAATAGCCTAACTCCTTTTAAATTATTTCAAGCACAAAAATATTTTTAGACGTTCTTTAGAATAGTGGCTTGAAGCAAACGATCTTAAAAATCATATCTATCTATTTAGCATTCGATACAAGTGTAAATTGGTAACAACGTGCACGATTTAAACTTAAACAAACAAAATAAGAATAAGAAATTTGTTTTCCTCTGTCGTTAAGATACGGTTACGCAAACGGTTCAAAGTCGAGGCCGTTCTGAACAAACATACAAACCATTTATCGATATTTCGTTAATTTATCTCAATAATATGTTGTCATGCGGATTTCGTACCAAGTTCGCATGCGCCAGTAACACAGCTTAAACTTCGAAATGAAACTAATTTAAACGGATTTTATCGCGGTTATTTATAAATTTTGATCTCGACGTTTCGAAAGCTTTTCTGACGGGGCGGACCGAGGTGTGGGTTGTCCAGAAAACTTCATGTTACTATGTCTACCTTCAATTTAATTTCTGTTACTGATAGTTAAACTGCTGTTAAATGACAGTGTGGTTTGAGATGGTGGACACGCTAAGCCTTGAGGAGTCACTGGGTCTCAAGTGCACTACCGACAGTTGCCCAAAGGTATTTGGCAGCAGATTTTCAACTCGAGGGTGGTAGTCAAGCGGGCATCAGAAAAAGGCCGTACCGCCATGTTTTGTTAATAAAATAAATTGTACACAAATTTATATACTACACTGGGTACATCTGACAGCCAATGGATACAACGTTTAAAGCAAAATGCACGGAAATTAACTGCATCTATATGTATATATATATAGATGCAATAGGTTTATTATAACAAGTTTTGCTGCATGTTGTATATCATTATATATCGAGCAAGGACAACGCTGTGTGTCATTTGAACATATTTTGTTACCTACTGGACGGACAAGTGTACCTAGAATTATGTTTTGTTATGTCATATCATATCGTAACATTCGATTTTGAATTGTCATATGAAAACTGTTAAAGAAATTACGGCATCTCAATAGCTTAGTACCAGCAGTTTAGTATTAAATTGGATTTCTGCACTGCTCATTTTTGAAATTACATTTTACATTTACGTATGAAAAAGTCGCGAGGACAATTCATTTGATTTACTATTTACCTTCGTCTAATGCCTGTCTGGCCAGCTACCACCCTTAAGTTGAAAATCTTCACCCAAATACCAATAGGTGTGTTCCGGCTGTGGCACTTGAGATCCAGTCGCTCCAAAACAAAGGCCGGCAAGGCACCTGCGATTGCTCTGGTGTTATGTGTGTCCACGGGCTGCGGTGATCACTTACCATCAAGTGACACGCTTGCTCGTTTGCTCCCTATTCTATAAAAAAGGTATTCTAGAAGCGACTCAAATGAAAATATGATCGGAATATTAAAATTAAACATTCTATATGCAAAGCGTGTGTGTTAAAATATTTTATACAATTCTACACTGATTATTGACATCGAAACAGTTAGTTAGTATGAAAACTTCGTGTTTCCTCATGAGATAAATATAATAATGAAACCATAATATATAACTAATAAAAATATAGATATTAAACTATTTGGATATAATAAATAGAAGCCGATCATTACACGCAGAACGCGTTTTAAGGGTGGCGTTGCGGTAGCGTAGGATACATTTTGAACAAAGCCCCGAAACGCAATTACAATGATATAGAGACATAAACATTTGTTTCCAATTTCCGTTTAATAAAATATGTATTTAATTTGTTAAGAAATTAATATTTTAAAGATAAATACCAAGTCTTATGGAATTTTATAAATAGAGTGTAAATTAAAAATAAATCAATAAGCGGGTTAAATAGATATTCAACGAATATAAATTATAAAATTCAGTAAACTTTATTCAGTCTACAACAGCGTCAACAGCTGTGTTCATATGTAGTTTAAGAGACCAGCGCTATTCTGGCAGGCACTGGACCGTACGAGATGGTGCTTGTTGCCTCTTCTTTCAATAATTTACAAGTTTTTGGTGTTGCCATTTTTTTAAGGAAAAGGCAAAGATATCAAAACCATACAGCCAAATCGAATTTTCTTTCATAATGAAGAGGTTAGCGCTCCTGTCGATAACACTATCGACGGACGTTCTGTGACAATAAATCGTGCTTGTTTAAAAATGTAGAATAATTATAATGCGGTACGACTTGATTATTTTTTCTAAATATTAAATGCAATGAGTCGTACAGTTTCCGATTTTGCAAACTTTTATTAACTTCACCGTGATGTAGGTTCACTTCTGGCGTGTTATCTTAATCGGATATCGTTTTTTTAAGAAACGACTTCACCAAGATGAAGCAATTCGTCACCATCAAGTGCTCGGTGGATCTCACTGGAAACTACCGTCTCGGTGGACAGTTACTCATCTTCCCGATCAAGGGCGATGGCAAATACTCCATCCAAATACGTAAGTACCATCTATGGGTTTACCTTTTTTAACAGAATGGGAAATGACGTCACTGGTCGCGGCAAAAACGTATTTGAAACAAGAATGAAAGTACATTTATTTGTTACACACACACACGGAAGCATTCGTTTTACATACTAAATAAAAATGATAATGAAACATAGGAAAAAGAAGAAATATAGTTTATCAAAATAAGCGCCTGGAAGTTTGTTTTTTATGTAATAGCGGGCAAACGCGCAAGCGTGTCACCTGATAGTAAGTAATCACCAGAGGAATCGCGTGTGCGTTGCCAGCCTTTATTGCAGGGACTGGCTCTCAAGTGCAGCTGCCGGAAAACACCTATTGCTATTTGGCGCCTGATTTTCAACTTGAAGGTGGTTACTACCCAGGCGGGTGGGCTAGAAGATTATAATAAGTGTGTATCAAATGGGTCCGGAGTCAGTTTATGTGCTGAAAGACTTTTAGGGCTGGTTTTCATTCCAGGACCAGAGTGTTATGCCTGTGTAACGGTGTGTGCTGTAGGTACATATGTATGTAAGAGTACGAGGGTACTTTTAGGAAACAAGCCATGTTTTTATTCGTATAATAGTCTAAATAAAGGGAGTCTCTTACGATATATCTTTGCCAGCGTTACGTAGCGCCTTTTTATAGTATAGTGGAGCGCTGCCGTCACGTCATGCGCAAACATCCGTTGAAGTACTTTTAATCATAATTCGTTGATGTACTCTAATCATAAGTCGTTGATGTACTCGTAATGCACTAACATTCGTTGAAGTAATTTTGTCTTATCACGATGTTTTATCTTCAGTGAACGCTCAAGCTCATTGTAGGGATTCAAACTCATGCCCCTTCCGTGTGACCACCTTACACTGTGTATGTGCTAACGCTGATCATACTATCGTTTTCCAGGTGATATAATCATCAAAACCGCATCGGAACTGAAAACGGTGACAGGCGCTGACGGGAAACCTCACTGGCATATCGACTCCTGGAAACACAATTACCAAGTGAAGACCGGAGCCCACTTCGTGTTCGAAAACCTATTCAACGGAAACAAAGTCTTGGGTAAGTTATTAAACGAATTCTTTTTTTTTTTTTTTCAAGTTTTGAAGCGAAACTTCTCAGATAATGAGATTCGATAATTGCGAGAGAAAACTCAAGGACGCGTCACGGATACGCACATTCCATTACACGTGGGAAAAGATCGCGTTAATATTGATTTTATTAAACAAATCGGATGACACAATAAAAGTTCCACATAATCCCTCTTTACCCCACTTCCATTAAGGTTTTCGCGAGATAAAGAAGCCTATCACTGTCTGCAAGTTCCCATCTATCTCTATACTAAAATTAATCATAATTGATTCAGCAGTTTAGGCATGAAAGCGTAATAAACTCACTTTCACACTGATAATATTTGTGTTAGTATGGATTTTTAGGAAATTTACTGTTACCATGTGTACTGCGCAGCACGCGCATTCTTACTTTACATAATTGATTGTAATTTATGTATATTCATAGAAATAACTAACATTACGTGTAAATTATTTTCTTGAAAATACTAATAAACTCTGCCATCAGTTATTTTTTATAATTCACTCCATCTATTCACAACAACTAAACTGCATCATATGATCATCTCACCTGATCTTAAATGACGATACGGCCCAAGTTGGTAGACACGATAAACCTGTGGAGGAACTGGCTCTTAAGTGCATCTACCGGTACATACCTATTGGTATTTGGCGGCAGGTTTTCAACTTGAGGGTGGTTGCTAACCAGGCGGGCATTATTAAACTCTCTACCACCATGCTATGGTTTCCTCTTAATGTTTTTCTTCACCCAAAACTCAAGCTCATTGTAGGTGGTTGGATTTGAACTCACGTCCCTTGAAGCGAAGTTGTACACACTACCACTGGCCATCATCGCTTCATAATATTATAGAGAGAACAAAATAAGTTATAATAAGAGAATAATTTAATGGTTTATTCGTTATATGTTTAAGTTATTACACCAGCTTCAAATACAATATTATATTAGTTTATCGATTCTATGCATCAATGGCATTGTTTTTATTGTGGGAAAATACATTTACGCATGCCCTGCCAGCCCGGGGAGACTAAGAGGGTTATGTGGGACTTTCCCGCCGCCAGATTGCCGGTAATACCCACTAATATCCCACGGCCATCTGTCGTTTCGCTGGGGTGGCATGAGTTCAAACTTGTAATCACCGCGTCCTCCAAGCGACCGGCCCGGCTTGATGGTGAACCGAGCTCTCGCCACCTACACATTATCTTCATTTTTACATTCGCGGTGTTAAGGCTTTTTCTAATGCTCGCCAGGCTAGCTTACACTAATAAGTTGAAAATATGCCGCTAAATACTTAAGAGCCAGTCCCTCCAAAATAAAGACCGGCAATGCAGCTGCGATTCCCTTGGTGTTGTGGGTGTCCACGGGCAGCGGTGATCACTTACCATCAGATATTAAAAAATCTTAAAAGCTATACCACAAATCGATTTTTTTTTCTATGTTACATATTCAAATTATTGTGCAGTATTATTATGTTTGTGATATTAGCTCAACCGGTCGAAGATTTCGTGAACACAAACTGGAAAGATGTGATGCAAGAGGTTGCACCACCTGTCGTCAAGGCTATCGTAACAGAAGTGGTCAACGCAGTGGATAGTCTCTATGCAGCGGTACCCACTGATCAGTTGTTTTTTAACTGAATGTGATATTTAGCGCAGATTTTGTAATTATATTTTATTAAAACGTTGTGATGGGTTAAATTAAATAAATTTAAAGAGAATGTTGACTGTTCTCTGAGGTTTTTATTTTAAATAAAATTAGATTTATGTTCCCAAATTCTTCTGTATATTAGCGCAAATATTATATAGGCAGGAAATACAATAAAAGTACATCAACGAATTATGATTAAAAGTACTTCCGCTTTCACTATATTATAAAAAAGCGCTACATAACGTTGACTAGGACTACAGTATAATCCACTCCACCGATTTTCTTGCCTCCTTAAATAATTAGTATTTTAATAAAAGGCCTACTCCAGTAGGCCAGTCCTCACCATTCCATTTGAGTGCCCTCAGCATTCGCCCCAAAAAGTCCTGCCAAGCTGTGAAAGCCCCTCCGGCTAACAGCGTATGTCCAGTCGAAAAAAAAAAGCTGGCTAGGTTTAAAGTCTGTTGAAACTCTGAAAGCCTTTAAAACTAACAGAGTACGGCCTTTAAAAAAAAGCTGCCTACGATCTATCGTGAGAGACTCACTCGAGACTGATCTTTCGGAGGTAGTTATCATATTACGAATAAAAACACAAGTCAACAAGATGGCTTATTCCATGAGAGTACCGCGTTCTCTGACATATATAATACAATATAATATATTATCTTTTTTTTTATACTTAAGGTTAGCGTTATGGCCATAATCTCACTTGATCTTATGTGTCGATACGGCCCAAGTTGGTAGACACGCTAAACCAGTGGAGGACTGGCTCTCAAGTGCAGCTCCCGGAACACACCTATTAGTATTTGGCGGCAGGTTTACAACTTGAGGGTGGTAGCTACCTAGGCGGGCATTATAAAAAGCCCTACCACCATGCTATGGTTTCCTCACGATGTTTTCCTTCACCGAAAGCTCAAGCTCATTGTAGGTACTTGGATTCGAACTCACGTCCCTTGACGCGAAGTCGTACACACTACCACTGAGCTATCATCGCTTCAAGCTTTCGAATATATTCTAAATTATTGTATATTATGTATTATCTGTACAATAGCAGTTCATTCATTGGAAAGTAAACAAAGTTGCGTAATAAAAAATAATTTATTTTATAAGTGCATTTATGTACGAATTATATAAGATAATATTATTGTCACTACCTTATGTATATATTCAAAAAACGATAAACTTATTTAATTAAACTGAAAAGTATTTCATTCTTGCATATAATGAAACGTTTCCTAAATACGTTTGACACATTTAATTTGACATATTAGCCACTTATATTTTTTAGGTTATATCTATGTTTACTATTGAAAACTAAGGGATTTTATAGTTTAAAGAATGCTCTGCCCGGAAGTATGGAATTTTCCACATCCAAAGGTTATGTGCACCAAGAAAGAAAACGAAACTATAGAAGCTATAAGTAGGTGTATAAATATGAATAATTTTTACAAAAGCGTTATTATAACTTGCCCTGATGAAATGCAGACGCCAAGTATAATCGAAGAAGTAGTGGCAGAAGATAATGATTACTATAAAATATCGCAGTGCCCTCTCAAGGAATTCCTAGACCCGTTATTTATTGAAAGTTTCGTTAAAAACGGTCACTTATTTTGTTTATCAGTAGAACGTAATTGTGTTACTCAAAATTGTTTCTGTATAACACCAGACGGCACACTGACATTGCACGTTTTAGAATTTATCTATCAAACATTAGGTTTAGAAGGAACGAAAAGGCCGCATAACTATTATGAAGTGAAAATAGATTTAAAAACATTGAAAAAACCAGACAAAGTCCTCACCGCATTGAATAAGTTAGAAAAATTCAATTTCTACGTGATATGGGAACCAATTGAAGAGAATGTGTGCCCGTCTTCTATAGCTAAATATTTTAATGATAAGAATTATGAAGTATCATTGAAAATATTAGATGTAAAAGAAATAAAACCGGCAATCAATGAAGTGCCTTGTTTAAAAGAGGTAGATATTGAAGATATGGTAGAGTGGATCGGTGTATTAACTCATGAAGGTAATATAAACCCTAAGGAAATATACATAAGTTCCTATAGCCAGCCAGAGAGTGATAATGCGTTAAAAACTAACAGAATATCTCTTCTAATAGCAAAAGGCTTCTTTTCACCGACAACTATTGTAAATATATGTCATAAAATATCAGAATATGTTACATCGAGATGTTTGGATAACTACTGGGCATCTCTGAGTGTGCAAAGTTGTGAGCATAGCCTTTGGCAGTGGACATATAGTAGTCCGAGTATGTTCCAGGCTCATGATTCTACATGTAATATATTCTTTACACAAGAAGGACAAAAGTTGTATTCAATTGGACAATTAAAATACTCTTAAAACTCTTGTTTCATTTCTATTAGCTTCTATTGAATATGTGTATACAATTTCAAAATAATAAAATGCAACAGTAATACATTGTAAAATTCTAGAAGCATTATGAAATAATAAGTCTTATAATATGGGGTCTTTTACACGAGGCATAAAGATACATTTAGTGGGCCGGCAAGACAGTTGCGAATGACGAAGGACATTTGCCCCTACGGCAGTCACTACTGGTACTGGACTGTACTGAACCTTACCATCAGGTGAAGTACAGTCACTTTAATGGACTAGGATAAAAAAAAACAAATATTGAGTAAGTAATGTGTAACATCCCTGTGGAATTAGGATAGAAGTAGTAATATGCCTATTTGTTTAATGTAATTTATGAATTAAGCTTAATATATATTCTTGCAAAAGTATCTTCAAAACTTTTCATAAGCTGACTTTGAAGTGGCTAATATCACCCTGGCTGGGGCCAGTCAATTGTGGAATTTGAAATGCAATATTGATTGTTATTTTTAAATGCAAGTTTTCAATGGTCAGTTCATATAGCTTATTTCTTTAAGTTACATAGAAATACACTGGAAGAAATCAAATAACATAATATTGTAAAGGAGAAAAAGTTTGAACAACTAATCTACGGAATTACCAGTGTGATTGTAATATGTGTGAAGTGATGATAGCTCAGTGGCAGTGTGTACGGACTCCGCATTAAGGGAGTCTACCTATAATGAGCTTGAGCTTTCAGTAAAGGAAAATATGGTGAGGAAACTATAGCATGGTGGTAGGGCTTTCTCTAAGGTGCACCTGGCTAGCTACCACCCTCAAGTTGAAAATCTGCCACCAAATGCCAATATGTGTATGCACTTGAGAGCCAGTTCCTCTACATGTTTAGCGTATCTACAACTAGGGCCGTATTATCACTTAAGATCAGGTGAGATCGTGGTCGTATCCCCAACCTTAACTATAAAAAGAAAACGTTTTATATTTGATAGAGCAATTATTGAGTCTTTAGGTTATATAACATCACGTTGCCACCAAAGAGTGCAAATCTTTATTGAAAAAATATTAAATAATTTTTACTTTCACTTGAACAAAGTTACAGACAGCTAAAATTTATATAATTTGAACCTTCTGTTATCTTGTTTACTATTAAAAAATTATTCGTAATACTTTAATATTAGTCTACAGGCCAATTTTTATGTGTGTTCATAGTTTCAGCTACAAACCTAACCTTTCCTAGGTGGCATGATAGTTCTGGTAGTTGCACTTTGACCCAGTCCCTCCACAGGCTTCGTGTATTCACTAGCTTGAGCCACATCGTCACTTAACATGAGACTGTAGCCTAACTCTAAACCAGTAAAGTATAAAATAACCTGATGTTTTTTTAATTCCGTATATTTGTATTCTAATATGGAAACAAATTAATATATTTTGTATTGTTACTACTGGCTGGTTCAGATGTTGTTTAACCTTATCCAGGCACCAATAACTGGCCCTTACTTCAATGATAGATAGTTTCTTTGTAAAACATCAAGTTTCTGTGGGTATAGAAAGAATTTTGGTGTTTACTGATTTCATTAAACTTTATTAATATTAAGGCAGTGGTGCCACAATTGTCCGAAATACTTGCCTTCTGCCACTCAGTTATTAAGCAAGATAAAATATAGTTTTTCAGTTATTAAAAACTGTCAATTAGCTTCAGAGTGATACCCCTACAATAGGACAGATAACAAATGTTCAAGACACATTTTGTTGCCTGCATATTGATAATAAAACACATCCAGATTATAAATATTGCATAAAATAAAAAAAAAATCATAAGCAAAGGTATTAAACTTTTTTATTGAAACAAAACAAGTTTTAGAAATAAGTTGCTTACACCACTATAATAATAATAAAAAAAAAACCCAAAGGCAATTTGTAACAAAGCCAGGAATGCTAATTAAACAAAACATTTATTTAGATCCTTACTACCTAGGATTATACATTTCGAGGCTTAAAAGTGACTGACAATATGTGTTGGGTTCAAATATTTGTAAAACTTTCCAAATGCTCATACACTTTGAGTTGTATTTATTTTAAATGTATACAGTTTTACCTCTAACCAATTTTACTGTATCATAAAACAAATATTTGAACCAAGTACTATGGAATCACAGGGTATGTTAAAGACAAGCTTAGATCTTGGCTAAGCCGATGACACCACAGGCGATACGAGCTCCAGCATTGCCTGTAGTCTTGCTCAACTCGTGACCTCCAAGCCCGAGGTCATCGGGATCAGCATGGACTACCAGAGTACGTCCGACAATGCTGTTAGGGCCAACCAGAGAGATTTGTGAGTCCTCGATACACACCTGTAATAGATATCCAACATTTTAAGAACTAACCATATAACGGAATTGATTAAATGCATATCATCATATTGATGGATGTGAGTTTGAATACCTGCAGTAAACCTGAGTTTCTTTGAAGCTTAACATTGGAATGAAACCATAGCATGGTATAGGATACTTTGTAATACCGGCCTGGCTAGCTACCATTCTTAAGTTAAAAATTTGTAGCCGAATACTTATAAGTATTTTTTAAAAGCTGCACTTGAGAGCCAATCCCTCCTATAAAGGCTGGCAATGCACTTGCGATTCCTCTGATGTTGTATGTGTTCATGAGTATCGGTGATCACTTACAATCAGGTGATGCATTTGCTTCCTATATCATCAAAAAATTGCCCTACAACCATGCTATTATTGCATCCCAATAATTTCATTTCCTCAAGGATCAAGCACACCACAGGGATTTTAATGCACAACCACCAACAGGTTTATTGACTGTACATAAATTGAGATATTGATCTATTGTTTCTTCCAATGACAGCATCGACAATGATTATGAAGCTCTTTATTTCATTAAACTGGAATATAAGTGTGAAAGAATAAAGATTTTTTGTATTCCTGTTGGGCCGGGGAGCAGAAACTGTGTTCACACAGCAATGCCTCACAGATTAGATAGATAGATTAGATCACTAAAGGTAAATTCCATTTGGCACCTTAGTAACACCACCATCACTGGCAGCTTCAATGTTCCCAAGGTCTCCGGCGTGACGTATCTCCGCTGTCGGAGCGCCGTGCTCCTGCTTGTGGGGGTTGAAGTGAGCTCCGGCAGAGGTACACCCGTTGGTGTTGTCTCCGAACTCGTGGACGTGGAAGCCGTGCTTACCCTACGGAAAAACATCACCATATCATTATCAGAAGCACAGCAAACTGATCAGTGTAATGTCAACACAGTAGGGGCAGCCAGCCACTGTCATTGGCCCTCCCTGATGCCCTCTTTCATTCCACTCTTCCTCTACTGTAATGGTAATCACTCATATATCAAAAGCTCGTGAGGGTCATCATTGGCTGATCCCGAAACATGACACAGTAAAACTGCATGTTACTTTGTCATATTTAAGATCTGGTGTGTATGCTGGCCACAATAAATCAATTGCAGATACCTTCCAACTTGCCAGATTGCTAGGCAAGTAAGCTTGACTAAAAAAAAGTGTGAAAGCTGTCCATGATCTCAGGATGTATGGGAACTTAAAAAAAAGGTGTCTAAGCATTCTTATTATTTTATTAAGAATTTTCTCATCACAATTCGTAAACGCATTACCTGGGCTCAGGCCAAGATATCAGAACGTGTGGCGACTCATCCGGCGACAAGCATCGTCAAACTACCGACTAAAACGTACCACGGCGACACTCCAGTCTCGCACGTAGACAAAGACCACGGACAACTCTCACGCATCTTTTACATAAGCCTACCATTATTTCGGGAGATATAACTGGTGCATGGTGGTACATCATCAAAATTTTACCTATTATTATTATTATATTATTATTATTATTATATTTTACCCTTCGTCACTTTATTTCACATTTTCAGAGACTCCTCTACGAATATTACGTCACAAATAATACACCTCCCCCCGTACATGGTATATGCCATTTATCTATTTATTTATGTACCACTTCTGTATTTTATAAAACTATATTAATTAATAAATATCTGTAATAACATGTAAAATTTACAAAATTGGTTTACGGGCTGCGAATGTCACGATTTCTTAGAACCTAACCCCCCCCCCCCCCCCCCAAGCTCCCTGTCTCATTTTGTGATACTAAGGGACATCCCTCTCTTCATATGTGGTATCTTAATTCATTAACGGTCCTCTGTATAATCGTATTTTTCGTAAAAACTAACTTTTATATAAAACGTGTTGCACTCCAATAGCGAGTTCATATGTATGAAAAAATGGTAAAATATAGATATTAGGCCGTCCAAGTATTCCGTAACAGAATTTAGTTATAAGGGGGGGGGGGGTCGTAAAACGTTACGATGCGTTACAAGGGCGGGAGGTCGATTCGGATAACGCGTTACGTAACATTGTTTTTTTTTATTTAAATAAAAAACTAGCCAATTAAAATGTTCCAAGTTCGCATGTTTATGTTTTACGGAGAATCCCTAAAGATAAAATAAGTTTTTTAAGTTTATTAGTAAAAAAAGTAAAACATTTGTGGAGGGTACGGAGTTTACAGAACAATATTACGACGCGTTTTATGGGGTGAGGAAGGGTCAAAAAATGCGTTACGTAATACTTGACAGCGCCTGTGTGATTCGTATTCAAATTTAGTTTATTGAAATAAATTCAATTAAAGACAAATACTGGACTATGCTCGGACACCCAGGCACTTAAAAAGGCAAGTAAAGTTGTGTACAGAAGATCGGGCAAACGAGCAAGCGTGTCACCTGATGGTAAGTGATTACCGCCGTCCATGGACAACCCCGGGGGTATTTCAGGTGCGTTGCCAGCCTTTATTGAGGGAATGGCTCTCAAGTGCAACTGCCGGAATACACCTATTAGTATTTGGCGGCAGATTTTCAATTTGAGGGTGGTAGCTAGCCAGGCAGGCATCAGGAAAAGCCCTACCAGAATGCTATCGTCTACTCACGATGTTTTCCTTCACCGAAAGCTCATCTCATTGTAGGTGGTTAGATTCGAACTCACATCCCGAAACGCGGCGTTCCTACACGCTACCACTGACCTATCAACGCTTCATTAAAAAAAAGACTATATTCAAACAATTGCGTTATATCATTGACTTACAAACTACTAATAAAATAAATCATCGAGTTGATTCAGGATGACGAGGCAAATTCACGTACTGTGACATACTTAATGTTATACAATGTGAATAATATTTATTTCAAGATAGTTACAATCATTATCGTATTTACAAGGTCGCTATTATTTTACTTTCAATATCTTTACGGCTACGTGTTACTTAGTGGCCCCAACGCGCACGCTCATGACCGCGGTTTTACTCGTTCCATTTGCGATGGTTATAATTATTAACTGAAGAGTTCGTGTCCACTCACCCGGACGGGTTGTTGTGAGTGTAAATAATGAAGTTTTTGCCGGAACAATTTATTTTATCGTCCTGAAGTACGCTGTTTGCCTTAGGAGCTTTGACAGCTTCACCGAACTTTTGACTTCTGGCACTCGGCTTGGGCTGCTGCCGGAAAGTGAACAAGGATTCGCGAGCTCAACTAACACAAAGGTCATAACTTACTAATTTAGTGATCCTATCGGGCAAGCCGCGGGGGAGTCCCTTACAGAACCGTGTACTAAACGTGTGGGTGTGCAGGGATGGTATGCGGTGTGATTATGTGCTTTCAGTGATGTAGAGTGTCACTGTGTCCCACGAGGAATCCGGGAGATCGAACCGAGGCTCAAGCGTATGCGGAGGGAGGCCGCGGCGAAGGCGGCGGTTACGCGGAAGCGTGCGCGGACACGTACGATTGGTGGAGACGGTAGGGAGAAGCGCGTTCAATCACGTTATTTTATCGACGGGATCGGTGAAGTTGCCATAACAACTCTAATCGTCATATGGAATTCAGAAGGCTTATTTCGAATGTGGGAAACGCTAAGCAGGACGCGTAGCCTAGACCTGCCCGCGAGTTGCTTCGTGTGTAACTTTGGGATCAATGGATTCGAACACGCGGTTTGCAAACGACTTCTTTGTAAATTAAACCACCGTGATTAGAATAAGATTGTTTTAGTATTGCGTTATAAGTAAGTGTACGTGTTTTCCGCAGTCAGCGGCTGACATAAGAATTCTTGTATTTGATATGAGATGCATCGGAACATCGAATCGGATGCATCGGATGCAACTGTCATATTCCTTTGTATATTAGTAACTAGCTGACCCAACAGACATTGTCCTGTCTTAACTATAAATATTTGAATTCTAATTGGTATAATTTATAAAAAAAAATGTATGATTCAAAAACAGTGTTTATTATTGTAATGCTCTGTGACAACTGACAGCTAAATATAATTAATATTGTCATTATGATGTTTAAATTTTCTTAAATTTTTTATTCACTCTGCTCAACCTCCTTAATTATTTTTTTCATAAGATACTTCTCAGATAATTAACAGAACAAAATAGAATTAGCGAAATTGTTCCATCCATTTACGAGTGATGCGATGACCAAAGTAAATAGAGATTCATTTTTATATATACAGACAATTTTTAAATGATGTTACAAGCACATACATAAAAATGAATATTTGTATACATCAAATTATTAAATACCAACAAATTTCACTGACCATTATAGAAAAATTACTATGTGTATTGAGTTATTAACAATCTTATCGCATTATTTACATGGTGATGTGTCAGTGTTATTTACTGGAAAATACAGGATAATGCCTGTTAGGTCAGCTATTATACATATATTTGTATATTGGGTACTCACAAAGTATAACCAGCTTAAATAGAATTTATTTTTTTATACTTAATGTTTAGCGTTGTGGCCATATTCTCACCTGATCTTAAGTAACTATGACCCAAGTTGGTAGACACGCTAAACCTGTCGAGGATCTGGCTCTCAAGTGCAGCTGCCGAAACACACCTATCGGTATTTGACGGCAGATTTTCAACTTTCAACGCAGTTTATATACTCATGTTTTCTTATTTCAATGAACAGTGACTCAGCTAAAATCATGATTGATTACCATTAACTGTTTTTTTTTTCGACCTGACGTACGCTGTTAGCTCTAAAGGCTTTGGCAGCTCACTGAACTTTTCGGGACGAGTGCTGATGGCACTCAACTCCGAGGCAGCGAGCACAAGGGTGCCAGAACAGCAGAACCTCGGATTGGGCTGCTGCCGGAAATTGAACACAGATTCGTGAGTCTAACTAACCGACAGGTCCTAATTTACTAATTTAGTGATCATAGCATGACGTTATCAGGCAAGCCGCGTAAGGGCCGCGGGGTAGACCCTTACCGAACTGTGTACTTAACGTGTGGGTGTGCATGGATGGTATGCAGTGTGTTGATGTACTTTCAGTGATGTAGAGTGTCACTGTATCACGCGAGCAGTCATTGGAGGGCTCCTATCCGGAGGATCGAACCTAACTATTAACTGTAAACATAAGTAAAATGAGAGATAGGGAACATGAACCGGTTGAAAGTATATAACCAAATTTTTACATACCTTAGTAAGCCCTTTCACTTCTCCGGTAACAACCACAGATGATTTTTCATCCTGAAAAATGATTCATTCCATTAATATGTCATGTAAATGGAAATACACATGTTGCAATTGAAAATCTAATATAATCAATTCTAATATATTCTGACATAGGAGTCATATAGACTAAAAGTGATGGTAGCTCAGTGGTAGTGTGTACGACTTTGCGTCAAGGGATATGAATTTGAATCCAACTACAATGAGCTTAAGCTTTCGGTGAAGAAAAACATTGTGAGGAAACCATAGCATGGTGATAGGGCTTTTTCTGATGCCCGCCTGGCTATCACCCTCAAGTTGAAAATCTGCTTCCAAATACCAATAGGTGTGTATCGGTAGTTGCACTTGAGTCCCAGTTCCTACTAAGGTTTAGTGTGTCTACCAACTTGGGCTGTTGATCATAATGCTAAGCCCTAATTATATATAAAAAAAAAAAAATATGATAATATCTTGATTCAACAATACTTTGGTTTGCTTATCCTAATATATGTTAAAGAGTAGTATTAAAACACTGCTTGGTCTCTTGAAATGGGAGAATATCTGGTCACCAAGTCATTTCAGAGGGTTTTTCCAATGATTCGCACCAGATGAGAAATACAAAATCCCCTTTTGTATCCCGCCCATTATATTTAGAGGGAAAGTAAGTGTATGCTATTCCTGCATTAAATATAATAAGGTCTCTAATATAGATTGTTTTAAAAAGACGATAAAAAATTTGTAACACTGCACTCAATAACACATAACTATGTATAATACTGTATATTTTTAAAGACATAAAGGTTGTATTCAGATTAAGAGAAAACGCAAAGAAAAACTGGTCATTACTCGTAAAAAATGTTTATATTATATGTAATAGTTTAGTCTAAAAAGATAAATTGTTAAATTTACTTGTACTGCGTAATGTTTAACTTTGTTTACATAAATGCGCTTCTAGAATAGTCTTTACCGGCACGATAAGACTGCATACATTCAGAAAGTTCATACGATTTACATAAGCTATTATTTTAAATAACAATTTCTCTGTGCTTCTATAGGAAGTTCAAAACAATTTTCAAGGGCATTATACATTAACGAGTGATTTTCCGTAGCTAGAGTAAAAAAAAAATTCAAGTACCTTCTGGTCGAAGAAAACTGTTCCGCTCACATCTCCTTGAAGAACACAAACAGCTTTAGCAGGCATACCGTTGATTATTAATTACTGTTAAGTAATTTCACAAATGTCAAATGTATAAGTATTTTTAAAGGTATTTTATTTTAGAATTTTAGTTTCGAGACGTTACGACAATATACGGCAAAATCAGACACAAAGTGACATTAAAATTGTAAAATGCCAATAAATGTTGCCAGAGCGATCTATAAAAAAATTGTGATGGGTCTATATTTTGGTATATCAGTGGAGTTTTGAGTAGTATAGTTTTATTATTATGTGAAAACACAGTGAATGTTAAATAATATTGAACACATGAAGTTTGACTTTAAGTTGCTGCAAAATTATGTAGTAAGTTTTAATAACGAAACATCGTGTTGATAAAGCTGTTAATGTATAAACAAAAAATAATACGGTCATGGAGACTTCACAATATAATAAAAATAATTTTCCTATTATTTACTAGATCTATGTTCTCTAGACAAATAAATTTTATTACACTCTCCAAAAACATTTGCCATAATGGTATTGTAGATATAACTTATTTTTTTTAATTCTATTAATGTACTTGCAAGAACAAAAACAAGTACTTTTTACAATATTTTTAATCACGATTTATTCCTGAAAATATTCGGAACATTGTAGTTGAAAATTTAAATCTATATTAATAGCGGCTATTTACTCTAAAAAGCCAATGTATACTCACTGTTATTTTATTACGGAGTTCATGTTAGTACATAACTATTTCAGCGAAACGTAACTATGAAAACTTTTCTCTTGGTTTTACCTTCGCATTTTTTATATATCATAATTTATCTTTGTAGCGAAGGCAATATGTATGTGACGGTCAACCTTTTTGGCAGTAACCTAAAACCTAAAAAAATGAACCTTGTGTTGTTATAAAAAAATTACGTGTTTTATTTTATTTGTAAGGAATATAATGCCCTTATGTATTTTATTAATAATAAAGTTTCTTTTCATTCTTTTTTAATATTTTGTATTCTGTGGGGGTAATAAATAGATGGTTATAACAGTCCCTTCTAGCCCCTCGTGCTCGAGCACCCTCCGTGCTCGCTCTCAAAGTCCGGTGAAGTTGTAAAAACCTCTGAGGCTAACAGTGTTGGTCCCTTAAAAAAAAGTCCGTTCTGGTCTTTGGCAGTGCTCTGTAATGAAATTGTTCATTATTTTTTGCTCTGTGGTTTATTTCATTATAGAGGTGTAAAAGTAAGGAAAACTAGCGTATCCGTATGTATTCGTTACTATAACAATCAGTACTCGTTACTTTTGATACCTAATAACAGAGAGCAGCATCGACTTGTGTTTCGTATTGTGTACGGTATGATATGGACGTCACCTCGTTCATATAAACTAAAACATACTTAAAGGTTAAATACGAGGCTGTGTAAGGTGCGAGTGTGTTATAACCCTCTAATAACAATTGTAATGTCATATTATTTGCAAATAAAATAAAACACGTCTTTTTTTCAAGACGTTTTTATTCAAGAAGCTTCATTTCTTTTATTTTTCTGTATTTTCAGTCGACATGTCAAATAGGTTGCAAACAAAAAGGTTGACTGCAACAGATGAATTCATTTTAATTTTACTGCATTTTGGACCAGACTTGTGCATATGTAAATTTAAATTTAGAATGATTTAATAGAAACATTGGATGAAGTTGACTGTAATATAATTACCCAAGGATCTGACGAAAAACTACTCAATTTGCAATGGATTAACTGTTTTAAATATTTTAATCGTGGGAATATATAATGTCACAATAACACTACAATAAAGTTTATTTGTCTCATATTTTATATATATTAAAGAAGTGTTTTATTTTATTTTTAGAGTTATTTCGTTTCCATGCAGATACTAAATTCACGCATCAACGGCACCTGTGCAAACTGAAATACGATAAATATAAATAACGAAATGAATTCCTGACCGACGTTTCGATATTAGTAGGGGTACCGTTACTCGGTACCGAATACATACAGTTTGTTACAGCTCTATTTCTTAAGTTGTGCTATCAAAATACTAATTAATATGTAGGATATTTTCACTAAATCTCAGAATATAATCGCTAGATTGAAAGGAAAAACGGGAAATCCCTTAATAGCAACTATTGCAATATATCTCTCTAATGTTATCCCGTACTAATAGGTTAAAATATGGCTGTGCAAAATTCAAACGTAAGTTTAATACTAATATACCAACCCCACAAGTTTTTGTTATTAAACACCTAAAAGGATTTTCAAACATTACATTATAATGCTTTGCATAGAATCAATCTGGTTATAGCTCTAGAATTTTAAAATCGTTATTTTAGTTAAATATTAAAAATAAAACTTAATTTCTTATGCAGCTAGTAATAATTTTGTGTTACTTGAAATATATACATATTGGTAGCTACACTCTCTAAAATTATATTTGAAATTGTAATATGTGGAATATAGTCAATTATATGTATTTTTAATTAAATTTCAGTTAATCAACAATATAAATGAATCTGTTACAATTATTGAAGAGGGATTACAGGTAATAATTTTTAATTACTTACACTGCTTTTCGAAGGTATATTTAGGGTTGCAATTGAGAAAGTTATGTTGGTATGACTGTATAAGTGCTGTTGAAGCATAGATGTTAATTATTCCATTAACTCTGACCAGATAAAGTTCTTCCAAAGGACCAGTAATGTAGAACTGTGTTCTGTGTAGCCCAAACTAGAAAAAGGTCATCATATAACAATGTTAATTTATTTACTGATGTAGAATATCTAGCTTGCACTCAGTGGTCTCTTTTAAAGTGTTGGCTCAGTTGTTAGTAGTTTGAAGTGTCTCTATATAATACTCATGTACAATTTCTAAGATAAAATTTTATTTTCACTTTGAAACACATAGAGAATGATTAAAAAGCAATACAGTTTTTACCATTTTTCTGTTGAATATTAGAGATGTGCTTAATCAAAACTTTCAAGTACCAGTTACTATTAGGTTAACACTATCAGCCATATACCATGTATAGGAAAGAGTATACCCTAAATACTTAATAGCAAGATTAGATAAAGTGAATTGTACAGTACATGTTTCTTCAGTGCTTTTGTTACTTGAGGATGTTAGGGAGCCAAGTTAGCAAAATATCTGTTAGTTAGATATGTTTTCTATCTGGAAGTAAAGTATTAGGTAAAGACCAATTTAGATATGTGATACAGAAGAATTATGTTCTTTATATTGAATTGGTGGTAGTTTGACATTCACAGGTGCCTTCTTAGGTCTTAAATTAAATAAAGATTTTTGTTTTTTATTTTATTTTTATTTATTTTTTAATTATGAATAATAGAAAACTGACTACCGAACCATATAGGGATACATTCGGGAACAATAGTTTAACAGATAGCACAGTAATATTCTCTATTAAATTTTGTTTTGTTAGACACAATAAACCTGTGAAGGTACTGGTTCTCAAATGCAAATGCCAGAAAATACTTATTGGTATTTGGTGGCAGGTTTTCAACTCCAGTGTGGTAGCTAGCCAGGCTGGCATTATAAAAAGTGCTACCACCATGCTAGCACTAAACAAACAAGCAACCTTTTATGCTTTACAGTATTAATACAGATTTAATTTTATTTTGTTTTTAACAGTTTCCATAATATTTCAGGTCTGTCCACTCTGTGATTCGATAGTTAGGTTATTTTTTATAGACTTCAATGAAAAATTGCTCATGTGTGAAAATGTAGAATGCGAATTTCCTTTCGGCTGTGAAGAACTGAAGTATGTTCAAGTTGAAAATAACATTTGTCCTAATGATGAGCTATATAGCAATAGTAGAACGGCACGAGACACTACATCAGTGGTTGGCTCTGTCGTTTCCTCAGGTGCCTGGGCTGATATTGACAGGATGAACAGAGCATACGATTCTGAAGACAACCAGTCTGATGTTCGATCAGTAAATAATCAGAAGGAGCTGAGATTAAAGAGAGTACAGAAAGAGAAAGAAAATGAACAGCAATTGATAAAGAATGTGGAGAATATAAAAGAGCTATCGCTTGCTTTGTCTAAAGATAATGAAGACGACAGACCTGCCCTGATAAACAATGAGAAATGGATAAAGAATTTGCTGAACTTTCAAGGGTTGTCTGGCGTACAGTTGCTGAGGAAAGAGGAGATGGAGAGTTTAAAGAAGAAAGAACCCGATATAGGTTTAGGGGAGTTGAAAATTGACATCGATCCTAGTAAAGATAGTATCTCCTTAATCAAAATAGAGATAACTAATAAGCAAGTTCAACAATAGATAATCTCTAGCAAAATGTGGAGGTTGAGTTCAAGTGTACAAACTTTTTTGTTTGATAATTAAAATATGTTTGAAATTAACGGAAGTCTGTTTTATTTTATTGCTCGAGTTTTGTGCTGATTAAAACGTAACGCGTCGTAACATTTTTCTGTCTCTCCCTCCCTCCCCCATCCCCTCATCAAACGTTACGTAACACTCGAGTGAGCATTTTTCCTTAAATGTCAAAATTATGTTTTTTTTTTTTTAACTAATAATCTTTGTCGTTAGTATTAGAGGTATTCCAACTAAAAGTATTGAAGTTAGGAAATTTTAACTGGCTAGTTTTTTATTGAAATAAAAGGAAACTGTGGTACGTGACGTTTTACAAGACACCCCCTTCCCTCCAAATTGCGGTACGTAATACTTACATGGCCCCTTAATTAAATATTTTTAAATACAAAAATAAAATAAAAAATGACAATTTATTGTGGTATGATGTCGTCTATTATGCAGGTACCTGAATCAGGGACCGTTCCAAGCATCACGTAAGAAGAATGTTTGTAGTTTTTTTAATATTTTAGGGGCATGGTCATTGTCAGCAAAAGCGGGCAAATCTCTTGCCCTCCCCTGTGACTTACGTAAATGTTAGTTACGTAATTTTAATGTCTTTAGAACGCTGCTGGGCAGCAAGTAGACAATAAGAATTATTTCAGAGAATCTGCAAATATGCTCTATATATAGCAAATATAAATACAAATATGCCTAGAGGATGTCCATGATGGGGTCCAGATGAAATATCGACCGGCTTCTCCAAATCTCTCGAGGACCCAGTTCAAAGTGCCCTATTTGTACGTGGGGGTCATGCGTAGCTTGGCAGCTTTTGGGGCGCCTGGTGGGCATTTTCAGTGCCACCAACAAACGTATGATGACGCTGATGGTGATCAGCGCATACGGCATGGTATCCTCATTGGCGGCCTCTGTGTTCACCACCATGGGAGCTAGAGGCGGAGGTGCTTGCTGTCGTGTATATTCGACGCTTGGCCGCGGACTGGTGGATGCGCGTTATGGGACCTACACCATTAACGTCGTCCGTCAGATCCTTCAAGAATGGTTTGGCAGGCGCTTTTTTGGCTGTCACTCTAGAGACGGTGGTAGACCCAAATCTCACGCCGGAATGGAGAGTGTCGGACAGGTGGCCGCGTCGTTCTGGGAAGAGATGCTTCGTACGATATATTTTCTGTATTTTCTGTCGACATATAAAAGATGACTACTAACAAGCAGCTCGACCGCCACAGGCCTAATAATAACGATAATATTAGCCCACTGCTGAGCGCGGGCCTGGCAGAGAGAAGATGCAAGCTTTTTCGCCACGTCAGACGTATTGCCAATTTCGTACGTCAAAATACCTACAACTTTTGTTTCTTTCATAAACCATCTTCGTGGTTCATGTATGTTCACGGTGATTTCCTTTATCGTGTGATGAATATAAATTAGGGAAGTTACGTGAAGTTCGTGTAGTTCATTAGTACGGAGCTCGGACCTGCTAATATCGAGTCGATATTTTTTTATTAATATCCTATTTATACATTATATGTACCTTCCTAATCCGTTTACTTATATTTTATATTTTGTCAAACAAATCAGATGACGCATTAAAATGTTTCATACAAAGTTTATCTATCTAATTACCCCATTTCCAATATGTTTTTTTGCCTTAGCCTATCACCGTCTCTAGTTTTCCATCTATCTCTATACCGAAATTCACCTTATTCGATTCAGCGGTTTAGGCGTGAAAGCGTCACATACATACAAATTCATTTTCGCATTTATTATATTAGTAAAGATAATTCCAGGAAACAACTTCTCTACTACTTTTTTTTTTTAATAGGTACTTTTTTAATTTGGTATCCGGCCGTGTAGGTAATTTCGCCAATGCCAAGTGTGAAGGCATTTACAATCACAATTAACGAACACAAAGTAACGACCAAACTCGGAATATATTATTTGCAGATTACACATATAAATGTCGTATGATGGACTTGAAATCCACAGCGGCGGTTGCAGCGAGGCAACTATTTTAACTGCTAGGTTAATCTTGCGGTCAAGAAATACTTTATTTATCGATCTTAAGTGACGATACGACCCAAGTTGGTAGACACGCTAAACCTGTGAAGGAACTGGCTTTCAAGTGCAACTGCCGGAACACACCTATTGGTATTTGGCGGCAGATTTTCAACTTGAGTTGTGTTTACGTTTACGTTTTAGGCGGGATTAGAAAAAGCCTTACCACCACGCTATGGTTTCCTTACGATGTTCTCCTTTACGGAAAGCTCAAGCTCATTGTAGGTGGTCGGGTTCGAACTCACGTCCCTTGACGCGAAGTCGTATACACTACCAATCAGCTATCATCGCTAGTAATTTTGGAATAAATTAATATTATCTCGATTGCTTTGGTAAATGAATGCTTTACACATCACTATTGCCGGGACAGACGAACTTCTTAGCGATCCATGGGTTCACCATGAACGTGCTGGGTCCTTCGTATGGCAGAGAGGGAAACTTCGAGCAGTTCTCGACACTTGTGACAAAGATATATGTTTAAGAGGCTCCTTTTCGACGTGCATCAACACAGGTGACTATTCGTGTTTCTCTCCCTGCCCAGCCAAATTTGGTAGGAGTCTGCTAGTGCAGCTTAAGAGGCAAGTTCTGGTATAGAACTTACTGCATTCCTAGACAGGACAAGATCTTTTAGAAGATCATAGAGAGTTTTTGCTTGTACACTTCTCGCTCCCACTTCGACCGCGTAAAAAATGACTACGTAGCTATTCCTGTTAAGGGTATTTGGTAGCTTGTAGTATTTATTAGTTGATATAGCGTTGTCCTTAGGTATATATGTTTCGCATGGTACAGGAAACCCAAGCAGTACATATATTTAATTGTTCTAGAATGTATTTTTTTTTATAGGTAAGGTTCAGCGTTATGGCCATAATCTCACCTGTTCTTAAGTGACGATACGGCCCAAGTTGGTAGGCACGCTAAACCTGTGGAGGAACTGGCTCTCAAGTGCAGCTGCCGGAACACACCTATTGGTATTTGGCGGTAGGTTTTTAACTTGAGGGTGGTTGCTAGCAAGGCGGGCATTAGAAAAGGCCCTACCACCATGCTATGGTTTCCTCACGATGTTTTCCTTCACTAAAAGCTCAAGCTCATTGTAGGTGCTTGGATTCGAACTCACGTCACATGACGTTAAGTCGTACACACTACCACTGAGCTATCATCGCTTCAAATAGGTATAGATATAGGTATAGGTATAAATAATATAGGTACGATCTGGAAGTCGAAGTTCCAACATCCTATGGAACTTATAATGCTTTAGCTAAGTGTCCATTAGCATTATTCAGTCGGGTCCAGCACCTAGGATCGTATAGGCCTCATTTTTGGATCTTAGAACTGAAACTATTTTGTCTAAGTTGATTTGTTTTTCATTCGTAATGAATCCATTTTGAGCTGTAGCTGCTGAAAATATATGAGGAAATCATATTGTTTTGAGAGCGCACAAAAATCTATGTATATAAAGATGAATCTCTATTTCCCTTGGTCATCGCATCACGCGTGAACGGATGTAACAATTTCGCTAATTCTTTTTTTGTTGTTTTTGAGAGAGAAAATTAAGGAAGTTGAGTGGAACATAAGAAAATAGACGAAAATTTCATAAAAACTTAACGTCGATATTATTTTGCATAACTGTCAGTTATCATAGAGCATTGCGATAGTAATTATATTACGTTATTGTTTTTTTTATTATTATTAATTATACCAATTGTAATTCAATATTCATAGTTAAGACAGAACAACGTCTTTCGGGTTAGCTAGTACTCGATATATATCGCCCATATTTTGAATATGAAAATATCGTTGTTCGATGTTTATTTCCGAGTATCAAATTTGTTTTTTTTTTTTTTTTAATATCTTTGTTACATTTTATATTCATTATGTATGACATTTATTACGGTAAAATTTTTACCCATTTCATGCATATATTTAAATTTTCGAAAATGGTCTCTATAGTTTTATTCGCTTTGAACTATGCGTAGTTATTTCAAATATTTCGACAATACTTTAGATAAGCGCACCTCGGGGTAAAAATATGGTTTATGTAGACGTTTGGTTGTCCACAGCACGTATGTTGTTGGTTGTGGCCAGGTACGTGCTTATTAGTTCATGCTGTTTCATAGCGTATTATATATTCTTACTAACATTATAAAGGCGAAAGTTTGTAAGTTTGGACGTATGAATGTTTGTTACTCTTTCACGTAAATACTAATGAATGAATTTTAATGAAACTTTACAATAATGTAGCTTATGCATCAGAATAACAGATAGGCTATAATTTATATAGATATTATATGAGTTGTCGAAAATATAACGATATGTGTCAAGCAAGTAGGAAAAAATTCTGCCATCTGCGCGATGTTCTGGCGTGCACTGTAAAAACCGTTAAGAGTTACACGTATATTATGTATACTGGTAATGTTTATGTTAAATAGTCCTACAAAAACCGATTGTTTGATCGGCTCTGCTGTGCGTCATCGGTTGGTGGTGTAGCTTTGAGGCGGCGTCCGCATGCCCGCCATTCTTCCGGCGCGTGTCCGAGATAGGGAAGGGTCGTTACGGTTAATAAATCGATTAACCAATAATCGATTTTTATTGTGTCTCCAAAATAGTGTTGGCAGGGATTATTAGAAAGGTAGTTATTAGTGGCTATTAGTTCAGTCGAGAAAAAACACTCGAGGCGAAATAGTCATCATACGTAGTCGCAACATAATCGAAAGTTACGTGCGAGTTATATTTTTTTTTATCGGCACTGTTCTGGTATTTATGATGTGATTCATCATCGAGAATGGCTTATAGTGGGCAGGGAGAGAAACACGAATAGTATAGGTGAATGTTGTTGCGCGTTGAACAAAGTCACAAGTCTCGGACATTTCTGGGTATTTCCTGTCTCTGCCGTACGTGGGCTCGGCTCCCGCACGGTAAATACAAATTTGCTAAGAAGTTTGTATCTCATCATGTCATTATTATTGATCTAATAGTCTTTTCAAAACAAGTAAGCTTCTTATTCCAAACAAATGCTTGCTCGTCAATAATGTTAACAATTGATATGCTATTTGATAAACAAATAAAAGGAAGCCCCCTGAATAAACTGTGCAGCGGAGGCCTTGTTATTTTTAATACCAGTAATAATATTGTGGGAAGCGATGCTAAAAAAAAAAAATATTGAGAAACTAGTAATTAATCTATTTGTATTTGTTAATCAATAATATTTATCAATGATAATATACTACTGATTTCTTATGTTTACGCGAATATTACTGATCGAAATAAAACTAATTTAAATGGATTTCATCACGGTTAATTATTAATTTTGATCCCGACGTTTCTGACAATCTACACCTCAGTCCGCCCCGTGACCACGAAGGCTGAAAAGCTTTCGAAACGTCAGGATCAAAATTAATAAATAACCGCGATAAAATGCGTTTAAATTAGTTTTATTTCGATAATATACTACATAAAAAAAATTGTTTGTACCGATTGTTCCACGAAATTCATGCATTTTAATCTATATCGATATTCTATAATATTACCGATATAATATTTTTTCATTTGCACCAGCACATCCCTAAAACATCTCACGTTGCCATATGTGGACCTTCAGCATAAAAGCGTGACGATCACTAGTCTTAACTAAACTTCAATGATTGCTAACGAATTTATACGTCAGTTTTCGACTACAGTTTTAATCGATTATTTTTAATTGTGAATTTGTAAGTTAAGTTAATAATTAAAACAGAGTGTGATCTAATTGGTTTAAATGGTTAACAGTTCTTTGCCTTTTACGAACGAAACTGTGACGGGTTACAAATGGATTATTACTGGATTTTTTACTATCTACATTTATCCTATAAATTTTAAAATTGTGATGTATTCTAATTTTGTATTTATTTAACTAACTATACTTTAAATAATATGTACATATATGTATATTAACATACCATGAATTGTTATTTTTAGGCAGTGTTGGAAGACTCGTGATTTTTTTTTTATTAAACGTCCATCAAAATTATTGCACTTTATAAAATTATATTTAATTTCCATCTTAAAACATTATTTATTGGATATGCAGTTAGTTAAAATACTAGGTAAACATTGATCAATATACAACTAACCAATGATATTAGTATATGTTGAAACTATAGTTCTTATTGGCCGACGCTACCACAAAAATATTGCACGCTAACGATCGAAGATCGAAAAGCTCATAATTATAATAAATAAAATAATTTTCCTATAATATTGGGTCTTTTAAACGAGGCGTGCAGAGGTATTTAGTGGGCTGGCAAGACAGTTGTGATTGACGAAGACCATTTCTCCCTACGGATTCACCACTTGCTCTGGTCTGTACTGAAGCTTATCACCAGGTGAAGCACAGTTATTTTTATGAGCTTGGATAAAAAAAAAATAAACAAAAAATAAGGTACATGTATTTATAATAATTATCATACGTCTGTCAACACCGTCCGTGGAATAGGACTAAACTTTTTTTTTTGGATTTTTTTGTATTGCACCCTTTCAAGTTTATGTTACGTTACACTGAATACTTAGCAATAACGTTAAAAAAATGGAATTTGTCGCATTTGACATCGGCAAATTATTTTGTTTTAATGTGGAGAAATCCGTTTATGTATATCCTCTCGCCCTTGGGGGTCGAGCGGGTGATGTGGGACTCACCCGGTGCGAACCGGAAGTACCCACTGAAATTCCACAGTGTAGTTCTGCCGCATAAATTGGGGCGATCCGGGGTCGAGCTGACAACCACCACGTCGCCCCAGCGGCTGGCCCAACTGGTCCCCGGCGCTAAAGAGGGACAGCTTGGTACACCCTAACTGTCCCCGACACGGCAGAACCAATGAAATGCAAAAGCGGACCCCCCGACCCATCTACCCTTGGCTCTGCACGAATGGCAACATGAAGCGAAAAGATTATTCCATGGTGTCACCCTCGTCTACGCAACCGTCAACAGGGGCTGGTGGCACAGAACGTGCTCCGGCCTTTTTAACTGCGGGTGGCTGACACTTGGCACCGCCCATATTCCAACTTGGAAGATGTCCACTCACGCGCCCTGTGACCAACTTGCCCACAGCGGAAACATTGCCCAACTCTGTCAAAAAGTTACCCACAGAGGCAGATGCTGTAATAAAAAAAATTCACAGCGGCTGATCTCTGCAAATACGCTGGAACGCGATATGCCTAAATGTGACAGCATGGCGATATCCAGACTTGGCTTATGGTATTTAATATCCATTAGTGTATGTTCATCAAAAGGCGTTTATCTACTGCTTGATGTAGATTTACCCTCCCCCAGGGACCAGAGGCAATGGGATGGTGGTTCCTGGTCTTTTAATGAAAATAACTGGTTCACACGATCCAGCCGAGTCCCACATTTTTTACGTTTCACAGGTTTAGCGTTGTGGCCACAATCTCGCGTGGTGTTAAGTGACTATGTGGCCCCAGACGGTTGACACGCTAAGGCTACGTCGGAGACAGACTCTCAACTTGAGGGTAGCAAGCTACAGACTAAAAGGAGAGCGAAAGCTGTCTCTAGCAATGCGGGAGTTTGAAGTGTCTCTTTGTCTGTTGTGTGATTAACATCCCATGAGCCAGGACATGCTTCTTTTGCCTTGGCCTGAGCCCGGGTAATGCGCAATGAGGCAGTCCGTAAAGTTTAGATTTAGGAAAAAGCCCTACCACCTTGCACTTGTTTCATGCTATCATTTCGTTCAATGAAAGTTCAAGCCTTTTTTTTTCTTTTTTTTTATACTTAATGTTTAGCATTATGACCATAATCTCACCTGATCTTAAGTGACGATACGGCCCAAGTTGGTGGACACGCAAAACCTGAGGAGGAACTGGCTCTCAAGTGCAGCTGCCGGAACACACCTATTAATATTTGGCAGCAGGTTTACAACTTGACGGTGGTAGCTACCCAGGCGGGCATTAGAATAAGCCCTACCACCATGCTATGGTTTCCTCACGATGTTTTCCTTCACCGAAAGCTCGAGCTCATTGTAGGTGCTTGGATTCGAACTCACGTCCCTTGACGCGAAGTCGTACACACTACCACTGAGCTATCATCGCTTCCTCATACACGAACACTGTACCTATTGGGTATAACAAATTATGCTATTATGACAATAATTGCTATTATTTAGATACCAGCTGACCCAGTGAATTTCGTATCACCCACCATCTGTGCGAACACATAAACGGTTTGACCGATTGCAATATAGCTATTTTAATAACTTTAAAATCGTCTACATTCAATCATAATCGACCTTCCAACTTACTTTAACTTCCTCTAACTTACCAACTCAATCTCCTAGCGGTATGAAATATACCTTACGAATTATTCTCATACCTACCAAGTGTACACAAACGATTTCATTAAAATCGATCGAGCAGTTCCAAAGGAGTGCGAACAGACACTGTATATATATACAGTTACACTGTATATATATTTTTAATTTTTTTTCTCGTTACGGTAAAATTTTATAGACCAAAAAACAATAAGTTTCTGAAAGTTTCAGTTCAAAATTTAAGTTTTGAAAGGTCGCTCAATTTTTTTTTTTAATTATTTGTTCATTACTTTAGATTTTTTCGAGCGACCTTTTAATGTTTAAATTTAAATTCCATACATTTTTTTTCTTTTATTTATTACAATAATAGATAAAAATAAAAAAAAATAAAAAATTAAAAAATTCGATTTTTGACGATTTTTGAAATTTAAAAAAATTTGGAGCGACCTCTAAAAATTTTTTTTTTTAGTTGTTCTTTGGAGAGGGCTCTTCAAACATCAAAAACTAAAATTTTTTCACTCGAGACTGAAAAAAAAATAATAGTCGGTTTTTGTGCGCCACCCTAATATATATATATATATATATATATAAGTTAATTATTTGTATCATATTATTATTTTAATACGTTAGCCTATTTGTGCAAATTCTCTTTACAATTTCCTTATTAACGTATAAATGCTTCTATTATGTTATATCATTTATAAATTCTGTTATCGAATAGTCTGATTTATTTATTAGAAAGTGGATTATTCTTGAATTTGTTTCTTATCCACTCTAACGATTATAAACTTAGCTACTGGTGGTTCCGAATTAGTCATACAAATTCCGTGTGTTATCATCGACTAAATGATGTATCCATGTAACGAACATGAACCAATACTTAGAGCCGCTTAGGCCAGACTTTGAAGGAAACCAAAATACGTATATTACCAACGTTAATAAGTTCCCCCATACAGTAGATAAGAGTACCTACGGAAGTTGCTGATAAGATTAAATAATATTTTGTTGCATCGAAAATATATTCAGTAACAGTTTGTTAGTGTTACGGGAATCAGCCGGTAAGAGTGTGCGCTTCGGTTAAAGTTAACCTCGCAAATAATATGTCTTCACAACAACCACCTAATAAACGTTTCGCGGGTATACATCAAGCTAGAAGAATAGAAAACGCTTCTCGTGTTATGGCGAGATACAATAATATAATTAAATCACCTCAGGACAAAAAGGAGTACAGGTAAATATAAACAATGTAAACAGTTCCATTTTTAATTCAAAGATTTGTCTATTCTAACCCATATGTAGTAATATAGATTTTGCATTATATTGCATGGTTATTGTGGACAAGTGATGTGGGCTGAAGATATTAGGATAAGCTTTGTATTTTAGGTTATCAAAAAATCGACCTTGAAAGTTCTAAACAGAGGGACATCGTTTTATGTGCGTATTGAAATCACCAGAAAGCATTCTACAGGTTTGACAATATCTGTAAGGTACTTGATCAATCAAAATTAGCTAATTAAGTTAGGAAACAAAGTAGCGTTTACTTAATTTTCAGGCCGAGTTGGTGCAATGCGAGGCGGGTCCCCCTACCCGCCCCCCTCACTTTAAACACTCAGATGTAATGGAAATCAGCCCAGAGGTGCTATAGTAGTTTAGGCTCTATTTGGACCACTACAAATTCTCTCACTCTCTCATTAACATAATCTCTCATAATCACTGCGATTTATTCTAAAGCCTTAGATACCTCGTGTTGTGTTCCTGGAATGATAAGGGTTCACGTAACTCCTTGAAAATTGAGGTTACTATTTCCTTGTCCTGGTGCATATTATAGAATGTGCAAGCATTATCATAATACATTGCAAAATGCCTTTCTACATTCCAGGGGCTTGGTGCTTTCAAATCGCATGAAGGTGTTGCTTATCAGCGACCCCGACACAAACACTTGTGCCGCGGCAATGGATGTAAACGTTGGTGAGTTACTCCTCATCTATTGGCAACGCTCATAGTTCGCGTTATTCCCATCAATTATGCGTGATCTTTCTAAGTTAGTGTCTATAACAGGAAAGAGATATCCATGGAAACATTTTTAAACCGTTGAAATACGTTGTTTGTATATTTGCAGCAAGGAGTCTTTGGGCAAAATTTTAAGTCGATAGATGTAATTTTTTTTTTTTCAAACTTTACCATTTCTGTTTGTTCCGACGTAGGTTATATTTTGAAAAAAAAAAACTGGTTAATCAGCTTTCACGGTACGATAGGGACCTACATTCCGAATTTCGTGGCCAGCTACCAGCCTCATGTTGAAAATCTGACGCCATATACCAAAAGATTTGTGTTCCGGCAGCTGCACTTGAGAGCCAGTTCCTCCACAGGTTTAGCGTGTCCACCAACTTGAGCCGTATCGTCACTTAAGATCAGGTGAGATTATAGCCATAACGCTAAACCTAAAATCTTAAAAATAAAAAGAAGCCAGACACAGGTTTCACACTTCCATATTCCCACTAGAGAATAATTCCAAGCTATTGGGTGTAGCTAGAATGTTTGTATACCTAATACTAGCTATATATACATGGTTCACGTGTTCCTAAATATTATTTTTAAATCCTCGAGATAAATTTTGTCGTACTATGATATTAAATAGCTTTCTACCTTTCTCAATAATGGAGCAGATGAATGCTGTTTTTAAATGGACTGGTATTACCTTATTTGAGTGCGTACAAATAAACAAACGTTTCACTTTTATTATATATTACTATAAAAAAATGATTTTACTCAAACATAATGTAATCTCCAAAACTATTAGACATGTTATTATTAATTTTTTTTATAGTTAAGGCTTAGCGTTATGGACATAATCTCACCTGATCTTAAATGATACGGCCCAAGTTGGTAGACACGCTAAACCTTTGTAGGAACTGGCTCTCAAGTGCAATTGCCGGAACACACCAATTGGTATTTGGCTGCAGATTTTCAACTCGAGGATGGTAGCTAGCCAGGCGGCAAAAAGCCCTACCACCATGCTATAATTTCCTCACGATGTTTTCCTTCACCGAAAACGCAAGCTCATTATAGATGGTTGGATTCGAACTCACGTCTCTTGACGCAAAATCGTGCACACTACAATTGAGCTATCATCGCTTCACTTGGCACTTGGTATCACTTAGTATGGACGTTCCTTTTACAACATTAACAACAAATAAGAAAGGATTTTGTGAACACTTTTTTTTTTTTTCGACCTGACTTACGCTGTTAGCCCCAAGGGCTTTGACAGCTTCACTGGACTTTTAATTTTTTTTATGAACACGTAAGTTAATATATATATATATGATTACAGGATATCTAAGTGATCCAGAGGAACTACCGGGTTTAGCGCACTTCTGCGAGCACATGATGTTTCTCGGAACAGAGAAATACCCGGATGTATGATTTTTCAAAGCGTAAATATCGTAAATAGGGGCGCGTCAGGGCCTTTATACAAACACGTCGATAAACTTTAACTACACACGTCTCTTGGATACGTTCGCTGGAACACTTTCGGGGTTATTGTCAGGACCACTTAATTTAGTAACTCAAGACCTGTTGGTTAGTTAGCATCGCGAATCTTTGTTCGTCTGTCGAAGCCCTTACGGCTAACAGCGTATGTGAGGTCGAAGGAATAACCACTTTCAGGCGTTTCACGTTCTGGTAACAGACGGTGTGTTCATAAAGTCAGTGTGTAAAGCATAGTATTGGTTTTTCTTTTTATAGTTATGATGATTTTGGTATTGTTCACGTAGTAAAACTAATTATTTTTCTAGTTAGACGTCTAGTGCACGCCTCATAACCCGAAGCGATTTTCGAGACTTCAATGTTCATTATTTTAAATATTTTGTGTTTTAACGGCAATGCCTATGTTTTATTAGCCATATGAATACTTTCGCTGTCACACTGGGTGATTTTTAAATTCATTTATTTCATTTTATACAGAAAAAATAATGTAATAGGAAAAAAATTTCGCGGACGTCCGGATGTCTGTTTTTACGGGAATGTGTAATGATTACGATCAAAAATCTTTGGGAAAATTTCTTTATTAATAGTTCTAAAATGACCTCGAGTTACTTCCTGCTTAATATGAATAATAAATCTATGTAATTCAATTTTATTTATGTTATGAGGCGTGCACATGGGATATTCCAAACTATTCTTACTATTAACTATTTTTGAAGCGATGATAGCTCAGCGGTAGTTTGTACGACTTTGCGTCAAGGCACGTGAGTTCGAATCCAAGCACCTACAATGAGCTTGGGCTTTCGGTGAAGGAAAACATCGTGAGGAAACCATAGCATGGTGGTAAGGCTTTTTATGATGCCCGTCTGGCTAGCAACCACCCTCAAGTTGAAAATCTGCCGTCAAATACCAATAGGTGTGTCCGGCAGTTGCACTTGAGAGCCAGACCCTCATCGCTATCCCTATAATATACGTTGGTATATTTGCAGTGCTGTTATTATGTCTACAGTCATGTTTTTATACGTAACATTTAATATAAAGATATATTGACTATTGCACGCCTGTTACCGCGTACTGGGTGAGGAAGTTACTCTCAACACCTCAAGGTCAAGCAATTTTTCTGCTTTTAAACTGCTTCTGTGGCAACCAACTTGCACTTATATGATAATATGCATAGATACACTTCAAGAAAACTCTTCTTGAATAACATATAACTTATTTTGTAAAAGCAATTTTTTTTTTTGCTTAGCGTTGTGGCCGTAATCTCACCTGATCTTAAATGACGATACGGCCCATGATGGTAGACACGCTAAGCCTGTGAAGAAACTGGCTCTCAAGTGCAACTGCCGGAACACACCTATTGGTATTTGGCGGCAGATTTTCAACTTGAGGGCGGTACCTACCCAGGCGGGCATCAGAACAAGCTCCACCACCATGCTATGGTTTCCTCACGAAGTTCTCCATCATCGAAAGCTCAAGCTCATTGTAGGCGGTTGGATTCGAACTCACGTCCCTTGACGCAAAGTCGTACACAAAAAAAAAAAAAACTGTTTATATAATTTTTTGGTGATCGGCTGACGGATTTTTTTATACGTGGTGGTCACGATACCTCCCGAAATAATCTATCAATACCCGGTTTTGTTGATTGCTTTTCTGTTACGTAGGAGGATTATTACGTAAATACGGTATCTAAGTATGGGGGGTCGTCGAACGCGGTTACAACTGCGGATCATACCTGCTTCTACTTCGAGATAGTCGACGATCATTTAGAGGAGATGTTACATATGTAAGTGTAGTAGAGAATTCTCTTAACGCGGAGCTACTTAACTTTTACTCTTAACTTTTACCACTTGGATGACCGAGCTTAACCCGGTGTTTTTCCCCAAATCTGTATTTATTTTAAGAGATATATGTTTTCCTATGAATTGCATGCCTGTTGATTAAAAATCCACGTTATACATTTACACACATATGAACTATTTATTTAAATAATAATAATAATAACTTAGTAAATTTTTTTATCGTTAAGGCTTAGCGTGTTGGTGATTTTAAGTGACGATGCAGCCCAAGTTGGTAGACACGCTAAACCTGTGGAGGGACTGGCTCTCAAGTGCAACTGTCGGGATATTGGTATTTAGCGGCAGATTTACAACTTGTGGGCGGTAGATAGTCGGGCGGACATCAGAAGAAGCCCTATCACCATGCTACGGTTTCTTTACGATGTTTTCCTTCACCGAAATCAAGCTCATTGTAGCTAGTTGGATTAGAACTCACGTCCCATGACGTGGCGTTCCTGCACACTACCACTGAACTATCATCGCTTCAATGAGCAATATTTTTTAACGGACTAATAAGTAGGAAATATTAAATTAGAAACGGAAAAACACGGGGCCCATTTTTATAGTTATCTATATCCTTGCAAAAAGCGTGTTATTAAAAAAAAATGTACTAAACAATTAACCAGTTTATTACAATCAATTTACTTAGAAAATTGCTTATTTACAAAACACCTTGTACAGCTTATTAAAACTTTGAAAAAAATAATTAAAATTTAATTATAAAAAAATATAATTCTTTGCGGTTGTTGATGACCCTTAAATAATTAAATAAATTACATAATTAAAATAATTAAAAAGGTGTTTTCTTTGCGGTTGTTGATGACCCTTAAATAATTAAATTAATTACTTAATTAAAATAATTAAAAAGGTGTTTTCTTTGCAGTTGTTGATGACCCTTAAATAATTAAATTAATTACTTAATTAAAATAATTAAAAAGGTGTTTTCTTTGCGGTTGTTGATAACCCTTAAATAATTAAATTAATTACCTAATTAAAATAATTAAAAAGGTGTTTTCTTTGCGGTTGTTGATGACCCTTAAATAATTAAATTAATTACTTAATTAAAATAATTAAAAAGGCGATTTGTTTGCGGTTGTTGATGACCCTTAAATAATTAAATTAATTACTTAATTAAAATAATTAAAAAGGTGTTTTCTTTGCAGTTGTTGATGACCCTTAAATAATTAAATAAATTACTTAATTAAAATAATTAAAAAGTTGATTTCTTTACGGTTGTTGATGAGCCTTAAATAATTAAATAAATTGCTTAATTGAAATAATTAATTTTCCAGCTTCGCTCAGTTCTTTATATCGCCATTATTCACGGTGTCGGCAACGAATCGTGAGTTGAATGCAGTTCATTCGGAACACGAAGGCAACTTATCCTCCGATAGCTGGCGGTTGGACCAGCTCAAGAAAAACACCGTTGACCCGAAACATCCCTACCACAAGTTCGGCGCAGGTCTCATTTTTCACATTTCCTTTATCTATCTTTATAAAAATCTAGTCTAATCTAATCAAATTTAATTGATAGAAGCGATGATAGCTCAGTGGTAGTGTGTACGACTTCGCGTCATGGGACGTGAGTTTCAATCCAAGGACCTACAATGATCTTGAGCTTTCGGTGAAGGAAAACATCGTGAGGAAACCATAGCATGGTGTTAGGGCTTTTTCAAATGCCCGCCTGGATAGCTACCACCCTCAAGTTATAAACCTGCCGCCAAATACCAATAGGTGTGTTCCGGCAGCTGCACTTGAGAGCCAGTTCCTCCACAGGTTTAGCGTGTCTTCCAACTTGGGCCGTATCGTCACTTCAGATCAGGTGAGATTATGGGCATAACGCTAAACCTTAAGTACAAAAAAATACGGACTCCGCATCAATAGACGTTGAAATCATAGCATGGTCGTAGGCCTTTTCCTAAAGCCCGCCTGCCTAGCTACCACCCTGAAGCTGAAAATTAACATCAGCTGAGATTGGGGCTGTAACGATCAGCCTATAAAGTAAAAAAAAGTATATATACTATACGTTTATATATATTATACGTTTAGCGTATTATATATATTATACGTTTAGCGTTATGGCCATAATCTCACCTGATCTTATTTGACGATACGGCACAAGTCGGTGGACACGTTAAACCTGTGGAGAGACTGTCTCTCAAGTGCAGCTGCCGGAACACACCTATTGCTATTTGACGGTAGATTTTCAATTTGAGGGTGGTAGTTAGCTAGGCGAACATTAGAAAAAGCCCTACCATCTAACTAATATTATAGATCAACATGTAGAATATTCTTTATCCCAAATACAAAAAGGGTTCCTCTAGCATAAAGGCTAGGATCAATCCTCAAGTGACTCTGCTCGCGCGATACAGTGACACTCTACATCACTGAGAGTACATCATCACACTGCATACCATCCACGCACACCCATACATTAAGTACACGTTTCTGTAAGGGACTACCCTCGCGGCCTTTACGATGCTTGCCCGATGTCATTGTTAGGACCACTAAACTTAGTAAGTTAGGACCTGTTGGTTAGTTAAGACCGCGAATCTTTGTTCGTCTTCCGGCAGCAGCCCGAGCCTAGGTTCGGCCATTCTGGGCACCCTTACACCCGCTGCCTCGGACCTGAGTGCCCTCAGCATTCGCCCCAAAAAGTTCGGTGAAGCTGTCACAGCCCTTACGGCTAACAGCGTATGTCAGGTCGAGAAAAGCATCTAGCATAAAGGATAAAAAATAAGTACCGGAACGTAAAAATTCTGTACCGATACTCGAATTTAGTAGGCAACTGAGGTTGATTTTATGAAAAGGAAAAATAAAGGACAATTATATTTTGTATTTCAGGTAACAGAGACACATTGGAAACAATTCCTAGGGCAAAGGGGATCGATGTTAGAGAAGAACTGCTTAACTTCCATCGCAAGTGGTACTCATCCAACATCATGACCTTGGCTGTAATTGGATTTGGTAAGAGTTGATACAATGTCATCAACCTCTCTAGCCAAGTTGTTTGCTTCTGCAATTACTAGCGTAAAGAGACAACAAAAGTTTGTACGGGATGATATTCTAAAGTTTGTATGGGATGGTATTCTAAAGTTTGTATGGGATGATATTCTAAACATTAAATCGACGATATATCTCAAATAGTTTGGAAAATTTGCATTCATATACAATAGGAAGTAATCCGATGTCATTCTAAAACTATTAAAGAATAAATGGTCCCAAGACATTAAGTTTTTTGGGCGTAATGGGTGTTACACCTCCATACACAGAAGCGATGATAGCTCAGTGGTAGTGTGTACGACTTCGCCTCAAGGAACGTGAGTTTGAATCCAACCACCTACAATGAGCTTGAGCTTTTTAGTGAAGGAAAACATCGTGAGGAAACCATAGCATGGTGGTAGGGCTTTTTCTAATGCCCGCCTGGGTAGCAACCACCTTCTAGTTGAAAATTTACCACCAAATACCAATAGGTGTGATCCGGCAGCTGCACTTGAGAGCCAGATCCTCCATAAGTTTGGCGTGTCTACCAACTTGGGTCGTACCTTCACTTAAGATCAGATGAGATTATGTTTTTTTTAGTATATAATGAAATAAATAAATTAAAAAATCATCTAGTGTGATAATGAGAGTATTTCTATAGATAATAAAATATATTAATTGCCGTAAAAACACAAAAGATTCAAAACAATGATCATCGAAGTCTCGAAAATTACTCGACTGATTTTAAAAGTAATGCACAATTTCAAACGCTTCTCGCTATGTGGCGTGAAATATACATAATCTGATTAGAGATTTAGTAGTGTTTATTATTTTAAGGTTCTGTCTTATGGCCATAATTCGACCTGATGTTAAGTCACGATGGGGTCCAAGATGGAAGACACGCTAAACCTAGTGGAGGGGCTGGCTCTTAAATGCAACTGCCGTAACACATTCTGAATAAATAATTATAATTATATTTCTAAATAAATACTAAAATATACTGTTATTATTCAGTTTTTATACTTAAGGTTTAGCGTTGTGGCCATAATCTCACCTGATCTTAAGTGACGATACGGCCCAAGTTGGTAGACACAAAACCTGTAGAGGAACTGGCTCTCAAGTGCTGCTGCCGGAACACACCTATTGGTATTTGGCGGCAGGTTCACAACTAGAGGGTGGTAGCTAGCCAGGCGGGCATTAGAAAAAGCCCTACCACCATGCTATGGTTTCCTCACGATGTTTTCCTTCACCGAAAGCCCAAGCTCATTGTAGGTGCTTGGGTTCGAACCCACGTCCCTTGACGCGAAGTCGTGCACACTACCACTGAGCTATCATCGCTTTTTATTTAGTAGTATTTAGTTTTAAGTTTCCGTTCCAGTTAGACCTTAGTTAACCTTAGACGACTGCTTGCTTTCAATTTAAACAGAATCCTTGGACGAACTGGAGGCGATGGTGGTAGACATGTTCTCCAGCGTCGAAGACCGATCAGTCTCGGCACCCGCGTGGCCCGACAGTCCATTTCCTCCCGATTTACGACGGAAAAAGATCTACTATCGACCAGTGAATGATATTCGAGAACTTTCGATTGAGTTTCCATTTCCCGATACGACAAATTATTACAAAAGTCGAGTAAGTCAAGTCGTAAACTCATTTGTTAAAACCTGTTTTATAGCGTACTTCAATTATTAGTAGTAATTCCAATTAGTAGTAATTCTTGACGTTGATTTGATTCATTTGATTCATTATTCCATAATCGCTTAAAAGGTGACATTAGATCTAAGCGATTTAAATTAAATTAATTGAAATGACGATAGCTCAGTTGGTAGTGTGTATAGACGCGAGTTTGAATTCGCCTGTAATGAGCTTGAGCTTTCGGCGAAGGACAACATCGTGATGCAGCCATTGCACGGTGGTAGCTATCACCTTTTTGATTAAAAAAAGCCACCGTCTTTACGGACTTCCTCATCGCAAAGAATTACATTAACTGGGTTCAGGTAGAAGGCGTGAGAGGCGTACACTCATCGGATGTTAATCACCCAACAATACCCACTAACACGCACCACGGCGTCACTTTAAACTTCCGTGTTCCCAGAGACCAGCTGGATCGCCCACACTTCTTCTCGTCTATTTATCTACCACCCTCAAATTAAAAATCTGCCGCCAAATACCTATGCAGAATTTTGCAAATCGTTCAGAAGGATTTTGATTTAAATCATCACAAACAAACAAAAAATCATATTTATTTATTTATTTACTCATTGGAAATCCAACAGCGTACGTATACATAGTTAGCGCACATATTTTAAAAACACATAAGGCCATAATGGGATTTTACAAATATTAATAGTATGTACACTATAAAATGGATTGTGGCAGATGAATATAAATAAAAATAAAACCCAAAATGAAAATAATAAATAATAGTTTAAAAAACTAGAACACACGCTTTATATAGAAAACTAAACTAAAAAACAGAAAATAAATTTCAATAAATATTAATTAAGAATAATGTAAAAAAAATTAATAAATATAAGTTATTAATATTTTGAATAAGAAAAAAAATGTTTTATTGTAAAAAAAAGCGTGGCGTGCATGGTGTCAATAGTTATGAATATTTAATTGACAGATATGAGAAGGATTATCATTTCGATAATATCTTGAAAAGCACCCCCGCTTTTTTTACAATAAAACATTTTTTTCTTATTCAAACTATTAATAACTTATATTTATTTAAAAAAATTACATTATTCTTAATTAATATTTATTAAAATTTATTTTTTGTTTTTTAGTTTAGTTTTCTATATAAAGCGTGTGTTCTAGTTTTTTAAACTATTATTTATTTTTTATTTTGTAGTTACTGGAACTGAAGCTAATATAAAGCGTGTAAAAACCTCATTAGATCTCGTTGATCTCTTTTACTTGGAAATAGGGGTCGGTTACATACATACATTCATACATACATACTGATGAAGCTAATATAAAGCGTGTAAAAAGACAAGTTATACAGTATTCATTATAAAAGAATCATGGCGTGTGATGTGTGCGCGTATATGTGTATATGAGTGTGTGTGCGTGTGTATGTATATCTTAGTAAGCGTGTGTATGCCTTTGCATGTGAAATATATGTTTATAGTCTAGAGTCCGTTATGTATGTTTATGAGTTCGATTATTTTTCCTCTCAATAATGTTAGTCTAGACTATGCGTTACTCATTGATAGATTTCATATCGTTATGTTTTAATTTATATATCTTTGATATATGTAATATCTATGTATATTAATTATGATGTGTCATGGTTATATGCTCTCTTCTTATCTTCTACTAAATGGACTTTACCTATGTTGACTATTTGCGTAACTAAGAAATGTTTAGTATCCGTACGAATAAAGTCAGCCAGCACTTTACTAAGCCACACTTTGCTACATTAGGCAGCTTTTTTCGAGAATAGGCTATACTCTTGCTAATATTCTACCGTCCCAATTCTTACTCCAAGTTTAGTTTCATAAAATTTAATTAATGATCAGTACTTGTTGTTTTTACTATTGTTTAATACACAGTTTTTAATAACTCTTCTTTTCTGCAGCCGCAAGATTATCTTGCGCATCTTCTAGGTCACGAAGGACGTGGTAGCTTACTGTCCGCGCTGAAGGCCAGAAGTTGGTGCAATAGGTGATGATTTAAATATACCTATATCCTTTTAAATTCTGTCTTGAGTAAATAATGGAAAACCATTTGTGGTTATGTGTAGGATTATGTTGAGTACATTAGATCGGTTTGTGTGAACTATATAATATTAAAATTTTCTTTTTTCGTTGCACCGGCCTGTAACAATATCCTTTCACGCTTTACTTCAGAAACTCGAAAGAGAAATAATAAGCTCGCTACAAGATCATTCTGGATCGAGAACTAATTTGCTAACTGTTACTTGCATTTTTACACAACAAATAAGAATTAAAGCAATCGTTACAAGAACACTCTGGATCGAGAACTAATTTGCTAACTTCTTCTTACATTTTCGCACAACAAATAGAAATTAAAGCAATGGCTACAAGATCATTCTGGATCGAGAACTAATTTGCTAACTTCTTCTTGCATTTTCGCAAAACAAATAGAAATTAAAGCAACCGCTACAAGATCATTCTGGATCGAGAGCTAATTTGCTAACTTCTTCTTGCATTTTGGCAAAACAAATAGAAATTAAAGCCATCGCTACAAGATCATTTTGGATTGAAAACTAATTTGCATACTTCTTCTTGCATTTTCGCACAACAAATAGAAATTAAAGCAATCGCTACAAGATCATTCTGGATTGAAAACTAATTTGCTAACTTCTTCTTGCATTTTCGCACAACAAATAGAAATCAAAGCAATGGCTACAAGATCATTCTGGATCGAGAACTAATTTGCTAATTTCTTCTTGCATTTTCGCAAAACAAATATAAATTAAATCAATCACTACAAGATCATTCTGGATTGAAAACTAATTTGGTAACTTCTTCTTGCATTTTCGCACAACAAATAGGAATCAAAGCAATGGCTATAAGATCATTCTGGATCGAGAACTAATTTGCATTTCTTCTTGCATTTTCGCAAAACAAATATAAATTAAATCAATCACTACAAGATCATTCTGGATTGAAAACTAATTTGGTAACTTCTTCTTGCATTTTCGCACAACAAATAGGAATCAAAGCAATGGCTACAAGATCATTCTGGATCGAGAACTAATTTGCTAATTTCTTCTTGCATTTTCGCAAAACAAATATAAATTAAATCAATCGCTACAAGATCATTCTGGATTGAAAACTAATTTGGTAACTTCTTCTTGCATTTTCGCACAACAAATAGAAATCAAATCAAAGGCTATAAAATCATTCTGGATCGAGAACTAATTTGCTAACTTCTTCTTGTATTTTCGCATATCATATATAAAATATAGCAATATTTTCTTTAGCTTGAGCAGCAGTGTTGATGTCGCTGGCAGAGGATTTGGTTTCTTCAACCTGGAAGTCGATCTGACTGAAGATGGATTGCATCATATAGACGATATTGTCACTTTAGTATTTCAGGTAATCTATTTTTATATTATTTTTCATTTCGGCAACGCGAAAAACTTACTTTTTCATTACTTGGTTGATAATTAAAAAAAAAAGCATTATCCGCTGTTATTGTTATCTGTATAGCTTTATATTCGCCTAAAATCATTCGCATAAGCGTTTTTTCAAATGCCAGCCTGGCTAGCTACCACCCTCAAATTGAAAATCTGCCGCAAAGTACCAATAGGTGTGTTCCGGCAGCTGCACTTGAGAGCCAGTTCCTCCACAGGTTTATCGTGTTTACCAGCTTGGACCGTATCATCACTTAAAATCAGGTGAGATTATATGGCCATAATGATAAACTTCAATTATAAGACAAAAACAAAACCCAGTTTAAGCGATTATGACTTAGCTGATAGGTTGTATGACCGCCACGCCGATGGGCGTAAGTTCGAATCCTTGTAATGAGCCTGGAAGTTACACGAAGGATAACATCGTGATGAAACCATAATTTTCTAATGCCCTAGCAATTACCCTCATATTGAAAATCTGTAACCAAATATTTAAAGGTATATTCCTGGCACTTGAGAGCTAGAACTTCCATACGCTTATCGTGTCCGACATCTTGGGCCAAATCATCACTTAACAACAAGTAAGATTATGGCCATAATATAGAAAGTGTAAGGTGTAATAATAATAATAAAAACCTAACATGGTTCATGGAACTAACTCTTCCGTTTTCTATTTTGTTATTTTCCATTACAGAATACTCCGTGAAAGTAGTTTGAGTTAATAATACCTTCCTACTTTCCTATAGCTTGATAAATAATATTTTTTGCAGTACATAAGCATGTTGCGCAACCAAGGAATCCAGCGCTGGGTGTGGGAGGAATGGCGTGACCTTATGGCCATGGATTTTAACTTCAAAGATGCACAGTCACCGAAGTCAGTAGTAAAAAATAACGCCAAACGTCTTCAGGTAAATATTTTGGGACAACTATTCCAGTCAGGTGGTGAGTTTTGAAGATATGATAGGTTAGTTAGTGTAGCGTGTTTGGACGTCGCGTCAATGGACGTGGGCTCGAATCCATGCAACGTGCTTTCGGTAAAGGAAAACATCATGACGAAACAGTGACACGGTGATACAACTTTTTCTGATCCCCGTCTGGCTAGCTACCACCTTCTAGTCGCTAAAGTTGCAAGTTACTAATTATCTCTTTCTCTCTACGCGTTGTGCGTCATGATCCCTATCTGTTTCCACTATACTGTTGCTGGAATTAGTTTCGAGTAGAAACGACGATATATCTACTCTAGAAGGTTAAGTTCTCAATGCCAAGAGGCTTGTCAAACTTCAACATTGAGACTCTTTATAGATTCTTTACCTTTGAAGTTTGCTCTAAGTTAAAGCTTGCTTGCTTGTTTGTTGCTTGCTTGTTCCACCAAACAGCAACTACTTCACCGTGCTATACCTGATCAATCCCGATGGATTCTTTATTTCTTGGTGTTCATCATTGTCTTTGATTGTCCTAAACTTACTGGCCACACAGAACAGCTCCTTCGCCGATCTTTGAAAAAGGGATCTAAACTAAGAAACTTTAATATTATTCAGATATTACCGGTGGAGAATATATTAAGCGCTTCCTATTTGATATCTGAGTGGAAGCCGGAGCTGATCGAAGAGCTCCTATCTCTGCTTACCCCGGACAACGTGCGTATTATCATCATCGCCCAGTGAGTACAGTTATTTACATACTGTCACAATTAAAATAATCAGGTTCTTTATAGTTAATGTTTTTTTTATGAATCCCACTGTATAAAATACGTACGTAACAATATGTAGGTTATAGTAATTATGTAAGTAGTCGTTTCTCAGTTGTAGTGTGTACGGACTCCGTGTCAAAGGACGTGAGTTCGATACCACCTACAATGAGCTTGATCTTTCGGTGCAGAAAAACATCGTGAGGAAACCTTAGCATTGTGATAGGTTGGACTTTTTCTACTAACGTCCGCCTGGCTAGCTACCACCCGCAAGTTGAAAATCGGCAGCCAAATACCAATAGGTGTGTTCCGGCAGTTGCACTTGAGAGCCGGTCCCTCCCCTGGTTTAGCGTGTCTACCAACTTGGGCCGTATCGTTACTTCAGATCAGGTGAGATCATGGCCATAAAGCTAAAACCTTAACTATAAAAAAATTGTAAATTCAAGATGATGTAGTGATTCAAAGGGACAGTTTAAAAATGGGTGTGCTTACTGCACAAACTGCACGACAGAAGTGAAACATCAGTATATTTCTATCTCTTTCCCTTAGTCGCCTCGAGCCGACTATACCCGAACGAGCGACACACAAAAAGCTTTGGAATCAGAATTTCAAAATTAGAAATTTCACTCCAATGGGCAATTTTCCGGTTTTTATCGATAACATAGTGCCTGGCTTAGTCGTATTTTTGCGTTATATTGAATTATATTCCAAGGTATTTCTCGGAGAAGTGCACCCAGACGGAACCTTGGTTTGGAAGCAAGTACCTTCAGGAGGACATAGAAGATACTCTGATACAGGTACACTAATTTTTGTAACGTATTTTTAGGACCTTTCGTTACGTGGATGTGGAGGCTCTTAAACAGGAACATACAATTGTATATGTAGAATCAAGACACCCTAAGTAGTTGTAGAAGATATAATCATGGAATAATAGATAGACGAGCAGTTATAGGGTGGTAATAATCGGATCAATAGTAATTCGATAACAATAATAATAATTGATGATATAGGAACTTCTTAGCAAACCACGGATTTACCATAAAGGTACTGGGTACATCGCGAAACCCTAATCGCTGTGGCCGAGAGAAGATAACACGAGATAGTGTCCGAGACTTGCGAGTCGGATGTAGGTTTACGGAGTCCTCTTTTCGATGATCATCAATACTCACATTCACTGCTCGTGTATCTTTTCGCTTAGTATTAATCATTCCTGATAATGATTCACAGCATAAATACCAAACCAGTTTCAATACCAGAGAAATATAAATCTTACGTCTCTTCGGTAATGTTTCAGCTATGTAAGATGAATAAACCTCAAACGCCAACCTTAGACTGAACCCAAAGCAATATAGGGTGAATCAATATGTGAGCGATGTGATGTCTGGAATTGACGCCCCTCTTTGTACATCCGCTAATAACTACTGTAACACATTAAATTATTGTTTGTAAGCATAAGAATAAGACTTAAAAAAAAGATGCAGATCGAGTTTCTTGCCGGTTCTTCTCGATGACTGCGTTACTTTCCGCACCGGTAGTAATTCTTGACGTTCATAAGCGCCTTCTTGGGGCCTAAATTGAATAAAGATTTTTTGATTTTGATTTTGAAAGCCGCGCTGGCATCGCGCTTTATACTATTAGGCATTATAAACTACCCTCCTTTAGTCATATTATGGCATAAAACACCCAACTGTAACTATATCTCGCATGGTGTTAGGGCTTTTTCTAATGCCCGTCTGGCTAGCAACCACCCTTAAGTTGTAAACTTGCCGCCAAATACCAATTGGTGTGTTCCGGCAGCTGCACTTGAGAGACAGTTCCTCCACAGGTTTAGCGTGTCTACCAACATGGGCTGTATCGTCACTTAAGATCAGGTATCTCTATGTATATTTTTTTATCATAGATTATATTTGTTATATTTATTTTTTTAATAATGTACCTTCTCAAAGTAATCAGAAGGAATAAAAATCGAAAACTATTTTTAACTTTTGACGTCCTCTCATTTACGACTTGTTAAATACCATCCGAAAAATTTGGATTTTAATGCCTATCTCATAATTTTTTGACTAGTTTATATGAGCTATTGATTGAGAAAACAAAAAAAAATTAATGTAGTACATTATAATGTAGTGATTTTGATTCATCCCATAATTTCTACAATGTTTTTATTACCAAGCTTTCTTGTAAGTCCGTCCGGGTGGACCTACCTCTGATTGCACCAGTCTGGCTGTCTGAAAGGGCAGCTGGGGAAAGCCCCAGGAAGGCGACAGACGGCGGTGGATAGTGGGTATTCCCGGTGATTAGCACCGGGTGAGTCCCACATAACTTTGCTAGTGCCCCGGGCTGGGAGAGTATGTGTTAATGCATTTCCTCACGATAAAAAAAGAAATATCAGTCCGGGTGGAATTATGTAATTGATTTCAAACTAACTTCCCGATGAGGTAGATACTTGAAACTTAGACCATAACTCAGAAGTGGATGACAGAGCAACAACAATGGCCTCTACGTCTTTGATAGACGGTTAAAGCAGTATTAGAGAGCACTTTTTTCCTTGGCTGTATAGGCCAATCTGTCATCGGCACTGTCGACCGCGAAAAGAACATAAAAACAGAGTATGAAGATATGAAAAAAATGTTTTTTTTTTTTTAATATATACTTAAGGTTTAGCGTTATGGCCATAATCTCACCTGATCTTAAGTGACGATACGGCCCAAGTTGGTAGACTTGCTAAACATGTGGAGGAACTGGCTCTCAAGTGCAGCTGCCGGAACACACTTATTTGGTATTTGGCGGCAGGTTTACAACTTAAGGGTGGCAGCTAGCCAGGCGGGCATTAGAAAAAGCCCTACCACTATGCTATGGTTTCCTCACGATGTTTTCCTTCACCGCAAGCTCAAGCTTATTGTAGGTGCTTGGATTCGAACTCACGCCCCTTGAAGTGAAGTCGTACACACTACCACTGAGCTATCATTGCTTCGAATTGATTGATTTTTCAATAAACAATTTATATGGAACTTCTCGATATACTCGAGTATAGCTCAAATTTAACTGACAGATGAACAGGATATACCAAAATTTCGATCACAGAGTTCTTAAAAGCTGAAAATAATAAAAAAAGTATGGAAAACCCAAAGTGCACGCCTTCTAATCTATTTTTTTTTTTTGTTTATTTAATAACAATTAAACTACATCGAATCAGACCGTGAAAAGTATTATACTTCTATTCCTAATTATACTAAAGCAAAAGAAAAAAAAAAGAGTCGATTAGTAAAGTATTTCGGTCGTTATCGTGATAACATACAGGATCCGCACACACAGACACACGGACGTCCAAGACAGAAATTGTTCAAAAAGTTTTGTAACTAGTTTAAATAACAAAAATGGCATCTCATGAGAGTGTTAAAAATTGTGTTTGTTTTCTTGATATGTGTGTGTATATATTATTTTACAAGTGCGACATATGATAAATAGAGACATTTTAAGTTTGAAAAAACAGTTGTTTTGCGTGAAGTGACAGAAGTACCTACCTTAATGCTTCGCTTATGACGCGATGCAAAAATAAAAAAAATATGTACAATTTTTTTATGACGCGCTAAAAAGAAGAAAATAAAAGATTGAGAAATGCAATATATTTTGTTATTCGTTTCCAGTCTTTTATTTTCTACTTTTTTGTACGTTATAAAACATTGTATATTATTATTATTTTTTATCTTTTTGTTAACAACTGTTCAGATATCCAGGGTCCATTCAAGTATTACGAAACACAATTTTTGAACATTTTTGAACCCTCTTCCCCTTCTGAAAGATTATATAACACCCAAGTGAGCATTTTATACTTAAAAGTCATGATTATGTTATACTTTATTTTATTAATAAATTCGTAAAATAAATAACTTATTTATCTTAATGATTTCTTATGTTTACGCGAATATTATTAATTGAAATAAAACTAATTTAAACGGATTTTATCGCGATTATTTATTGATTTTGATCCCGACGTTTCGAAAGCTTTTCAGCCTTCGTGGTCACGGGGCGGACTGAGGTGTAGGTTGTCCAGAAAAGTTCATGTTACTGTGTCTACCTTCAATTTAATTTTTATTATTGGTAGCGTTCCGATCTACGCAGAATGAGCTCACAGTGTCTTGAGGTCTGGCAATTGGTCTTTTGGGTTCCGATTTAATTAAGTGTATAATCGGATCACAGGCTTGTGCTAGCTTCCAACCATCTGCTCTATTGAAATTTGAATGTTATTTATCTTAACTGGGAATGAGAATTGGAATAGTCGAGGGATTTTCCGTTCGACATAAACATGCAAATTTGGTGAATAACCCCTCCTCCCGCCGTTGTAACGCATCGTAACGTTTTACAGGACCTCCCTCTCCCCTTGAATGGTCCCTTGCGCCGCGGCACTGTAATTGTTACGGAAGCTAATAATTTGATTTGCCTGGACAGAGATGGAGGTCAGTCGAGCCTACTCCCGAGTTCCACCTTCCGCCTGTCAATGAGTTCATACCCTCGAACTTCGACTTGGTGACGAGCGAAGATTCTACTACTGCTGAACTTGGACCTGTTATAATCAAGGTAGCAAATATATATTTTTTTAGTTTTATTTTTCGGACTACGTTACTATAATCTGTCGTAATCCTTCCTAATATTATAAATGTGAAAGTGAGTTTGTTTGTTTAATTGATTGTTACGCTTTCACATCTAAACCGCTGAATCGATTATGATAAATTTCGGTATAAATATAGATGGGAACCTTAAGAAGATAATGGGCTACATTTTCTCGCGAAAGAGAGAGAGAGGGATGAACTATGAGTGAAACTTTTTATTGCGTCTTTCGATTTGCTTGACAAATTCTATATTAACACGAGCGGAGCCGCAGGTAAAAGATAGTGCATATGAGTTTTTTTTTTATAATTTGGCATATACTTATGGTAAGCATTTGCGGTAATGTCAAATGTAAAGGACTGAATAAACACAATCAACGGACACAGAGTGAAGCCAAATTGGAATTGTGCGCGACTCAAACCCATAGCACTACGTTATAGCGGTTGTAGCGAGGCAACTGATTTAATCACAAGGTTATGGTGGTAGATAAACAATTTTACCCTGTAAGATGTTCAGGAGAGAGTGTTGCGAAGTGCCAGACCTCAAGACACTGTGAGCTCTTTCTGCGTAGATCGGAACACCAACAAAATTAATAATTACACTGAAGGTAGACACTGTAACATTAACTTTTTTGGACAACTAACACCTCAGTCCGCCCCGTGACTGCAAAGGCTGAAAAGCTTTCGAAACGTCGGAATCAAAATTAATAAATAACCGCGATAAAATCCGTTTAAATTAGTTCTATTTCGATGAGTAATATCCGCGTACACATAAGGAATCATAATTTGTGATATAATTCCAGGATACCCCAGTACTGAGGCTGTGGTTCAAAAGGGAAAATGAGTTCTTGTTACCTAAAGCGGTGATAATGATCGATTTAGTCAGGTGAGTTTTCGTTAACGTACAGTTTGGAAGATCATCATGATCAGTTCGATGTTTCTTATACCTTATAGATTTAGCGTTACGGCTGCAGTCTCACCTGATGTTAAGATATACCGTTTTCCAATGTACCAAACACCAATATCTGCCGTCAAATACCAATAGGTATGTTCCGGCAGTTGCACTTGAGAGCGAATCTCTCCGCAAGTTTAGCGTGTCCACCGACTTGGGCCGTATCGTCACGTAAAATCAGGTGAGGTTATGGCCATAAAGTTAAAAGCCTTAACTATACTAAAAAAGCGGATGTGGCTCAAGATGGACAAGCTAAGCTAAACCAGACTGTTACTAATCTGTAATGCATGTTATATTCGATATGTCCAAATTTCGTTCTAACAGAAGAAGGTCACTTGTGGGAGTAGAAAGTTAACGTCGTCTTTATTGACTGAGAGTTTATTCACGACTGACTTTATATATCGAGCGCGGACGTAGCCTACAATGAGCTTGAGCTTTCGGCGAAAGAAAACATCGTGAGGAAACCATTGCATGCTGGTCAGGCTTTTTCTAATGCCCGCCTGGGTAGCTACCACCCTCAACTTGAAAATCTGCCGCCAAATACCAGTAGGTGCGTTCCGGCAGTTGCACTTGAGAGCCAGTGCCTCCTTATAACATCAGATAAAGTTATGGCCATAACGCTAAACCCATTAAGCATATATTTTCATGTGCCGATTTGGTTAGATTATACTTGAAATGATTTTGAAATGATTGTGTGTGTAAGATATATTAATTAGTGTGCTTTTGACCTAGCCCCATCGTGAGCAGTAATCCGCAGAGCTGTAACCTGTTGGATGTTTGGCTCCTGCTGTTGGAAGACTCCCTGCAGCAGCGCATATACGGGGCCGAGCTAGCGGGCTTGTACTGGAGCGTCGGCGGCACCAGCCGCGGAATACGCGTTAGTACATGTCTTGACACCGATAGAATCATTTGAGGGTAAATGTTTACCATCACCTATGGGTAGCCGCAACACCAGGGGTGTTACAACCATGTCGTTCGTTGATCTTGGTGGAAATTCTTCTACTCGTTTAACATGCCGGAGTACAAAGGCTCACACTGAACCATAATTTGCAGCAGTCGTAACCCGAGGGTGTTCAGTAACCAGTCGGGCAATAACTCTACCATCAAGCTGTGATGGATCCAGGATTACATGGTTAAATGTCTTGACCAGAACCAAATATGGGAGCAACAGTCGCTCCTAGCCAAGTTCTTTTCAAATTTTGGTAACGTAATAAATGTATGGGATGACATATGTCAAAATACCTTGACATGTGTCATCCTGCTGATTTTTTTTAGTTATTTCTGTATGTTATGTTAGCGAACATTGAAGGACAATTTTGTTAGGTACGTTGTTATCCATACACAATTATCGCAATAGCAGGTTAGGGACCTTATTAGAACCTATCCTATATAGTGTATATATGAGTACGCTATACTATGTATCTACTCTTCTAAATCTATAGGTTTTTAGTAATCTAAATTGATAAAAATTTATGTATAAATACTATCATATATTTAACATTATATATGTATTTAACCAGATTAAGATAGACGGCTACCACGATAAGCAGGAGGTGCTGTTGCAGAAGATCGTCGATAGAATAGTGGACTGCAAAATAGATCCCAAGACGTTCGAAATTATGAAAGAGAATTTGATTAGAGACTTGATGAACTCTGATTCGGAGCAACCTTCCTCGGTGAGTCACGTTTTGAGGCGGTTATTGCATGCTTTCTCTCTCTCTCTCTCTATCTCTCTCTATGACTTAATAAATAGACAGCCGCTACACTAGGAGTATTACAGCAATGATGCTGACCTTGACGGAAAGAGCTGGTTCTCTTTCACTATGTCGGAACACAATGGTTCCTATTGAATCTTTGTTTGCAACAATCTAAACCCGAGGGTGGTCGCTAACCGGCCGGGCAATAACTTTACCCCCAAGCTGTGATCTATTAGCAAGAAGTTTTTTTTTGTGTTGTTAATGTTTAGCGTTATGACTATAATCTCACCTGATTTAAGTGACGATAATGTCCAATTTGGTAGACACGCTAAACCTGTGGAGGAACTGGCTCTCAAGTGCAACTACCGGAACACACCTATTGCTATTTAGCGGCAGGTTTCAACTTGTGGGTGGTAATTATCCAGGCGGGCGTTAGAAAAAGCCCTGCCACCGTGCTATGGTTTCCCCACGATGTTTTCTATCACCGAAAGCTCAAGCTGATTGTAGGTGGATTCGAACTCACGTCCTATTCGTACACACTACCACTGGGCTATCATCGCTTCAAACGATTGATCTGGCGTTAATGTTTCTTTTTAGCAATCGAAGTCACTGATAGATGCTTGTTTAGCGGAAGTATATTGGGGTACATCGCAACTGCTGGAGTCGGTGAAAGGTACGTACGCATTCATCGCTGGCGCTTTTGCTGCACCGATTTGCATAATTAAACTGGAATATACCGGAAGTAACATAGCGACTGTTCGAAGAATTAGAGCTCGCAATTATTTTCTATAAAAAAAACGTGTGCATGACGTCGTGACTATGTAACAGAAGTCCAAACCTTATTACGGTGAGGTTAAAAACGAAATACACTAATAACGTATTAAATAAAACGTATTGGCATTGCGTATACCATGTATATTTCGATAGTGAATGATGTGTCTCTCCGGTGTAACACTCGTCGAGTGCATATGGTCATAATCTCACCTGATTTTAAGTGACGATATGGCCCAAGTTGGTAGACAGGCTAAACCTGTGACGGAACTGGCTCTCAGGTACAACTGCCGGAACACACCTATTGGTGTTTGGGGGCAGATTTTCAACTTGAGGGTGGTAACTAGCCAGTCGGGCATCAGAAAAGCCCTACCACCATGCTATGGTTTCCTCACGATGTTTTCCTTCACCGAAAGCTCAAGCCCATTGTAGGTGGTTGGATTCGATCTCACGTCCCTAGGCGCAAAGTCGTACACACTACCGCTGAGCTATCATCGCTTTACTACTTTTCCCTGCTAATACCCACAAAATAGGGCTCGTCGCGTCTTAAGAAGTCTGCGTTGAAAAATTTACAAAGGAGGTAACGCAAGCTGATATTCTGGTATATCTTATTACAATGTATCCTTATGACATTTCACCGACTAAGAATACCTTTATCATTGTATGGGCTCACATTGAAAACCAGCATTGCAGTACTGCTGAATTACACATTTTGATGAATGGGTTTCCCAATTGTTGGATATTTTATAAGCTAAAACTTTTTTTGCACTGTTGTAAACAGTGTCGATCCCCACCACCGCCTATAAAAATGCTTGCGCAGTAGCGATCGGACACCTTCCAACAGCAGTCCATGCCAAGGGCCAGCCACAACGGCACCCTTGTGCTCGCTGCCTCGAGGCTGAGTGCCCTCAGCATTCGCCCCAAAAAAGTCCTGCCAAGCTGTAAAAGCCCTTCCGGCTAACAGCGTATGTCCTGTCGAAAAAAAAAGCACTCGGACTCATTTGCCATTTGGTCGCCGATCGGTAAGGTGGTAGGAATCGACACCGGGTGAGTCAACGTCTTAATTAATTAATTTGAATTGTTTTTTTTTTATTTGTCAATCACTTCTAATTCCTAAAATAGGAATCGACACCGGGTGAGTCAACGTCTTAATTAATTAATTTGAATTGTTTTTTTTTATTTGTCAATCACTTCTAATTCCTAAAATAGGAATCGACACCGGGTGTGTCGAAGTCTTAATTAATTAATTTGGTTATTTGAAATGCTTTTTTATTTGTCAATCACTTCTTATTCCTAAAAATATATTTGCTTTGTGTTTTTAAAATTGTTTATCATTCTTTTTTCTGTCTAATTTCTTTGTGTATTTTTATCGTACGGTTGTTCCAACAATAAAGTATTTCTATCTTTGTTTCTTTCTTAATTCTCAGGTATTACGGTCCAACAGCTGGACGACTTCGTGCCAAGAGTGCTCGCGAATGTGCATCTCGAGTGTTTGATGTACGGCAATTTAACCGCCGGAAGGGCGTTAGAAATCGCCAACATCCTCGAGAGCAGGTAAATACTCTTATTGTTTCAAACGGGAAGTAAAGAGCAGGCGTCATTTGTTGGTAAAAACTTCTTCATAGCCCAAATACAAAAGACCGATTTACTATTATCGATTGAGTCGAAAATCGCCATAAAACATAAGAACTAATTAAGCAAGTGACTACGCTGATGTCAAGCGAGGCAAATAGACGTTTTGAAGTTATATGCCAAGTATTCCAGTGTATCGTAAAATAAGCTAAGATAGGCACAAACTGATTAGCTGGATGGATCAGCAGCTAATAAATACGTTGATATCTTATTTATATAAATTGTAGTTATGATACAAACCATTGTTGATATTTATTGAATTTATAACTCTTTTAGTGCAATATGAGGTACCGTAGAGAGTGAATTCTTAATCTAAAAAGATTTTTTTTTTATACTTACGGTTTAGCGTTATGGCCATAATCTCACCTGCTCTTAAGTGACGATACGGCCCAAGTTGGTAGACACACTAAACCTGTGGAGGAACTGGCTCTCAAGTTCAGCCGCCAGAATACATCTATTGGCACTTGGCGGCAGGTTTACAGCTTGAGGGTGATAATTACGTATGAGATCGCATATTGAAGTTGGAATCTTTTGGTGCGTTATTTGATATTTAATTTTTTAGTCACTTGAATATTGTAAATTCACTGTTATTTGAGTTTTAGTAAAAAAAATGATGATTTATTTAATTAAATTCTTATTAAGAATATTTAGTTACGTCGTTTGAAGGTGTGACCATGCGTGCCCCTTATTAAGTAATCGACAAAACGTGAAACGATTAAAAAACCCTCAGTTATTTTTTTTGGATTTTCAAATTCGTATTACGTATCAACATTATAAAAAATACGTAATAAGAGAATGTTAAAATTGGTTCAAAAGTAAGTATGGTTTTTTATTTTACCTGAAAGCAAAGTATAAATTCTCTCATGCGTATACAAGTACATACCTACATTATTTTTTATTAATTTACGTATTTTATCTGATAGTAATAAAATGAGTGAGTTTTAGACTTTAAACACCGTTGAGGCACTAAGATCAACCACATGATTCAAAATATTCCTCATCACAAAGATCACGGACTATAGATTCATATAGTAACTAGCTGACCCGACAGACATTGTCCTTTTTTATATACTTAAGGTTTAGCGTTATGGCCATAATCTCACCTGATCTTCAATGACAATACGGCCTAAGTTGGTAGACACGCTAAACCTGTGCAGGAACTGGCTCTCAAGTGCAGCTGCCGGAACATACCTATTGGTATTTTGGAGGCAAGTTTTACAATTTGTGGGTTGTAGCTAGCCAGGCGGGCATTTGAAAAAGCTCTACCGCCGTCCAAGTATCCTGTCTTAACTCTGAAATATTGAATTCTAATTTTGATATAATTAATATGATAAAATGTGATTCTAAAACAGTGTTTATTATTTTAATGCTCTATGACAACTGACAGTTATGTGAAATTAATACTGTCACTAAGTTGTTTTAATTTTCTAATGTTCCGTTTTACTTCCTTAATTTTTTCTTGCATAAAAACCCTTCTCCTGGCAATAGTTAACGCAACAAAAAAATAATTAGCGAAAACTGTCCATCCGTTCACGCGTGATGCGATGACAGAGGAAATAAAGTTTTTTTTTTTTTAATTACTTAAGGTTTAGCGTTATGGCCATAATCTTACCTGATCTTAAGTGACGATACGGATAAGTTGGTAGACGCGCTAAACCTGTGGAGGAACTGGCTCTCAAGTGCAGCTGCCGGAACACACCTATTGGTATTTGGCGGCAGGTATTACAATTTGTGGGTGGTAGCTAGCCAGGCAGGCATTAGAATAAGCCCTACCACCATGCTATTGTTTCCTCACGATGTTTTCCTTCACCGGAAGCTCAAGCTCATTGTAGGTGCTTGGATTCGAACTCACGTCCCTTGACGCGAAGTCGTACACACTACCACTGTGCTATCATCGCTTCATTGTTAAATAAATAGATTTCGACCACAGGTTACTGAAAAATGCGTACCCTCTTCAAGCCCAACAATTGGTATTAAAACGTGCAGTGCAACTTGATAAAGGTGAGTAATAAACTTTATATCCTCAACGGGCACAAGATCTGTATTTCCATGATTTAACACGAAGGTCACTTTAGCAGGGTCATGTTGGAGCCTGTCAACAGACGTAGGCAGTTGACGCAGCTGATAAATAACAAACGCATTTAATATGATTACGCATATGCATGGTGGTAGAGCTTTTTTTGATGCCCGCCTGGCTAGGTACCACCATCAAGTTGAAAATCTGCTTCCAAATACCAATAGGTGTGTTCCCGCAGTGGCACTTGAGAGCCAGTCCCTCCAACAAAGGTCGGCAACGTGTTGTGGGTGTCTATGGGCGGCGGTGATCACATACCGTCAGGTGACACGCTTGATAGTTATCCCGCTATTACATTATCAGTCAAATCAGTTAAGTCAATATATCAAATCAATATGTTGGATTAAATATTTGTCACAAAGTAAAATACACGAAAAAACTGCCACGGCAAGGAGGGGCGGGGGTCGTGTAATATTTCTTCGTAATAAAGGGGCCGTGTCATTTGAAAGGTTGAAAAACACTCAACTACGCTATTATTGGCAAAATTCATACCGCTGCTATAAAAAGGGCTAACCGTAAAAGAGTTTCCTTTTTTTTTATACTTAAGGTTTAGCATTATGGCCATAATTTCACCTGATCTTAAGTGACAATACGGCCCAAGTTGGTAGACACGCTAAACCTGTGGAGGAACTGGCTCTCAAGTGCAGCTGCCGGAACACACCTATTGGTATTTGGCGGCAGGTTTACAACTTGAGTGTGGTAGCTAGCCAAGCAGGTATTAGAACAAGCCCTACCACCATGCTATGGTTTCCTCACGATGTTTTCCTTCACCGAAAGCTCAAGCTCATTGTAGACGCTTGGATTCGAACTCACGTCCCTTGACGCGAAGTCGTACACACTACCACTGAGCTATCATCGCTTCAACTTAGATCAAAGAAGTGAGTAATATTACTGCTGTTTGCAGGGTCGTGGTACTTGTGCGAGAAGCAGAACGACGTGCACAATATGTGTTGCGCGTGCGTTTATTACGAGTGCGGAGTGTTGGATCTCAGGCAGGGCGTGGTGTTCGATCTCCTGGAGAATGTGATGTCTGAACACTGCGAGAGGGTCCTCAGGACTAAGGTATGTATGGACACCGAAAGTGACCGGCTGCATACGTCTCTTACGTATCTGTGCAAATAATAAAACTGTGGCTGATCCGAATCTGCACGATAAAGTTTATCGGTAATAAGAAATCGATGTGGAGTTTTTCCTAGATATTTGGATACAATTGTCCTTTATTTGTCTTTGTCAAGGGACGTGTGTTCGAATCCAAGCACCTACAATGAGCTTGAGCTTCCGGTGAAGGGAAACTTCGCGAGGAAACCATAGAATGGTGGTAAGGCTTTTTCTAATACCCGCCTGGCTAGCTGCCTCACTCAAGTTGTAAACCTGTCGCCAAATACCAATAGGTGTGTTCCGGCAGCTGCACTTGAGAGCCAATTCCTCCACAGGTTTAGCGTGTCTACCAACTTGGGCCGTATTGTCACTTGAGATCAGGTGAGATTATGGCCATAACGCTAAACTTTAAGTATAAAAAAAATGCTTGATCGATCACCATGAACGTAAGAATTATTTTATATGTATTCTTCGAAGGTTACATACTTTGTGATGTCTGATATGACATAAGAACACCTCTTGTTTAAGGAACAACTCGGCTACACCGTATCTTGTGATGTGAGGTCATCGGTTGGAGTCCATGGTTTGCGTGTATTAGTACAGCACGACCTCCATCACCCAGTCTATGTCGAAGAGAGGATCGAAGCGTTCATCGAAAGTTTTCTGGTAGGTTCACTAGTTCTTCGTCATCATTTGAAGCGATGATAGCTCAGTGGTATCGTGTACGACTTCGCGTCAAGGGACGTGGGTTCGCATCCACCTACAATGAGCTTGAGCTTGGTGATGGCAACATGGTGAGGAAACCATAGCACAGTGGTAGGGCTTTTTATAATGTCCGCCTGGCTAGCAACCAGTCTCAAGTTGAAAATCTGCCGCACAATACCAATAGGTGTGATCCGGTATATGCACTTTTTCCTCCATACTTTTAGCGTGTCTATAAAATTGAGCCGCATTGTCACTTACTATCAGGTGAGATTACGCTAAACCTTAACTATAAAAAAATCCTCTTGATCTATTCCTAAAATATTTGACGTCGGTGAAATAGGTTTTCTTCTTACACAAATCTTTCATCCATTCCTTCAATTATTCTCATTTCTTTCATGACATCTCTTACACACTCTATCCATTTTTCATTTGGGCCTCCTCTTCTCTTCTATCCATGAACATTCACATCCGCTACTTTTCTTACCACATGCGTTTTCTCTCGTCTTCAGTCATGCCCATACTAAGACAAAAGGTTCCCTTTCAGCTTCTCTACTACTAGCGTTAATTTCAAACTCGCCCTAACGAATGCATTTCTATAATGATTTCTTATGTTTACGCAAATATTATTCATTGAAATAAAAGTAATTTAAACGGATTTTATCGCAGTTATTTATTGATTTTGATCCCGACGTTTCAGTCCGCCCCGTGACCACGAAGGCTGAAAAGCTTTCGAAATGTCGGGATCAAAATCAATAAATAACCGCGATAAAATCCGTTTAAAGTAGTTTTATTTCAATGAATGCATTTCTAACTTGCCCATTTTTGTAACGTACCATCCATCTCAACATTCGCATATTACTTTATTATATCGTGCTATTGGACATGTCTATTTCAAGTATTTTTATTTTATTGTAATTTTTAATCATATTTTTTGTTTTTTTACCTTAGAATCTCCTTCTTATTAATATTAAAAAGTAGTGCTGACCGCGACATCACGTTGGACCATCTGAAAACCAGCGCTGCAACGCATTATACGTTGTAACATTCTAGCTGAGATGGGATCGTTTACGGCCTCACACAACTGATTAGTGGGCGCCCTCTGCCTATTATATATACTAGGCTATTGTTGTGTTTGTTTTTCGCCCTAATTTTTATTATTATTGTAGTAGTCATTTAGTCATAATTATTATTGTGTGAGTTCCGTAATAGGCGTATTTTCTTTCTTCTTTCTTATTTCTTCTTTCTTTTTTCTTCTTTCTCCTTTCTTCTTTCTTCTTTCTTCTTTCTTCTTTCTTTTTTTCATAGTTGCTGCATGTAATTAACACTCATCTGCCATCTACTACCCTAACACTCTGATCCATGCAATAGATATAACGGGTCTTATAATGAACTTCATTCATTCTTGGTTGACTGGTTGTTTGTTTATTTAAACTCGCAATTTTTTGGGAACTACCAGTCGACTTTCATAGAGTATGATAGAGCAATTATTGAGGAAAGCTTTTGGCTTTTTAATATCACTCTTAGTATAAAAGCAATGCTGGATTTAAAAAAGTTACAAAAACGGGCAAAATTAATTAAATGAAAGTTAAGCTCTAAACGAATGCAGTCACAGCTTGTGTTGTTATAAATCTAAACCCTCGCAGCAATCTTTCAATTAGCGGAAGAACTAGAGTACGAAGTGATCGAAAGAAGTTATACAGTACAAATAGAAGGTGTCACAATAACATATGTGTCCGTTCTCCAACACTATAGAACCGCTTCAATTGCACAGGAATTATTGCCCCTCTAAGCGTGTCCTACGGTCTGTGTCATGGCGGGTGTTCTGAAGAGCTCTCTCAACTGATCCACTCCTCTCCTTTCCACAACAGAGTCACTCGGGCGGAGTTTAAGTGTCACAGTTTCACGGTGACACCTATAACATCCAGAACCAAAAAGTTTTCCGACTCTTACATTTGTCGCACCGTAAAATTGTGGAACCGTCTTCCTGTCAGCGTGTTCCCTCCTTCCTATGATCTTGGGTCCTTCAAAAGAGGCGTGAAGAGGCACCTTAGCAGGCCAGCATGACAGCGGTGACTGGCAGAGGATATGGATTGTACTGTTATTACTATGAGGTCCAGTGCAGTCATTTTGCTGCGCAACATAAAAAAAAAGGAAACTAAATCAAGACCGTAGTCTATTTATTCGCTTTACTGGTTTTTTATATGTACTTAATAGGTTTAACGTTATGGCTACAATCTCACCTGATGTTGAATGATGATGCGGCCCAAGATCGTGGATACGCTAAGCATAGTGGAGGGGCTGGTCATCAAGTGCAACTGCGGAACACACCTTTACTTGAGGGTAGTAGTTAACCAGTTCGACATTTTGAAAAAGACTATGCTTCACCGCAAAACCTATGTCTTCATCAGGATGGTGTCATTCACCGAAAGCTTAGGATCATTGCAGGTGGATTCGAACTTACATCCATTGACACGACATCCGTACACACTACCGACTGAACCATCATCGCATCTTTAGTTATTGTTATAACTATAACCTAATTTTATTTTATCATTTACCTCCTACTAACTTTACCTCTTTACAACCTTCGTACCGTAGAAAGTAATAGTCTATATTGAGTTGATTGTCTGGATTTAATTGCACGGGGAATATGAATCAAAGTTCCATTGCTCAAAACGAATGCATCTGCTTGTTTTCTTTGTAATTCAAGGGGTATTTGGAGGGCATGAGTCTGGTAGAGTTCTGTAACTACAGAACTGCCCTCGGCCGGCAGCTGCAGGAGAAGCCGAAGCACATGAATGAAAAAGTGTCACGTATGTGGAGTGAAATAACCTCTCAGGTAATATTAAGTGTCATTACTAATATTATGAATGCGAAAGTGAGTTTGTTGGTTTGTTGCGCTTTCACATCTAAACCACTGAATCGATTTTGATGAATTTTGGTACAGAGATAGACGAGAATTTGGAGACGGTGATAGGTTGTTTTTTGTCGCGAATATCCTATTGCAAGTGGGGTAAAGAGAGAGATAAACTTTGTATGAAATGTTTCATTGGGTCATCCGATTTCTTTGAAAAAAACAATATACACGCGACCGAAGCCGCGGGTAAAAACTAGTATTAAATATACTGATATAGACAATTTCTTCTCGCTTACGTTTAACAGTAAAAAAAAAACTATCAAATATCAGTGATTTTTTTATTTTGATTTTAATAATAATTGTAGTGTCGATAAATTAAAATTTCATTATTTTTAAATGAATAATTATTAACAAAAATGTCGTATTGCATAGTATGAAAATGATTATTTATAATTTTATATGGTTAATATCTTAATCAAAATACGAAATACGCTGCACGAGCCCAGTGGAAAACATAATTAAAACTTAATTGGAATGATAATTATTATACATTAACATTTTTTATTTATAGTGCTTATGCTAATATCAGCGCACATAATTTTTAATATAATTTCTTTTTACGTATTATTATTATAATTTTATATATGTGCTATATGCAAATATGTATATTAACTAAAACTACTTAGTTCTTTTGTATTTAGGGCGTTCTTTTTCTATCTTGTGTATATAATTTGCCGCGAAAATCATTGATGATTTTTTTTAATGAATATAGCGGGCAAACAAGCAACCGTGTCACCTGATTGTAAGTGATCACCACTGCCCATGGACACCCACAACACCAGAGGAATTGCAGGGGCGTTGCCGGCCTTTAATGGAGGGATTGGCTCTGGAGCGTAACTGTCAGCACACATCTATAGGTCTTCGGCGGCAGATTTTCAACTTGAGGGTGGTAGCTAGCCAGGCGGCCATCAGAAAAAGCCCTACCACCATGTGAAGTACTATTTAGTGATGATATCTTAGGTAGCTGCAAATATTATTCATGGAAATAAAACTAATTTAAACGAATTTTATCGCGGTTATTTATTAATTTCGATCCCGACGTTCAAAATCAAAATTAATAAATAACCGCGATAAAATCCGTTTAAATTAGTTTTATCTCGATACTATTTAGTGTTTGTTGACGATAGTGTGCGATATATACGCACGGATGGACTAGTATTAATTATATTATGTATTTTCGTATTGTCGGCCCAGTGATTTGTGTATATTATTACGTATGTATATTATTTTCATAGGAGTATAACTTCGTTCGTGAAACAATGGAGCTCGATGAACTGAACACGATAACTAAAGATGAACTAATACGATTCTATAAGGTTTGTAACCTAAAATATTGTTTGATTTCTTTTCCCAGTATATATCGATAAAAGTTTTAAAAGAATATGCCTTTTTATATACATCTAATCACCTAACTGTGAACCAGATAGAGCTACTATATTAACTATATTAACATCTCGAGTTGTCTATTTCCAGTAGACTATTCTTAACTTTGCCTCCGACCCTTTCCCACATAAGAGCATATATATAATAACATCTAATCACAAGTTCCACGTCACGTCTAATTTCATTTTATTTTTTTAATTTAAAGCACTAACAAGATTTACAATATGACATTCCTTAAAGTTAAGTCCATACAGACATACAAACACAATTACATTTGTATAGTTTGAACTGGCATTATTGTATGTTACGTTAATTACAGTACTTTTGAGAAATAGGACACGATAATTTGGCTGAATGGGCCGCGATCAGTATATATATATGGTGGTAGGGCTTTTTCCTATGCCTGCCAGGCTGGTAGCCACCCTCAAGTTGAAAATCTGCCGTCAAATACCAATATGTGTGTATTTTTTTTTATACTTAAGGTTTAGCGTTACGGCCATAATCTCACCTGATCTTAAAGTGACGATACGGTCCAAGTTGCTAGACACGCTAAACGTGTGGGGGAAATGGCTATCAAGTGCTGCTGCCGGAACACACCTATTGGTATTTGGCGGCGGGTTTACAACTTGAGGGTGGTAGCTACGCTGACGGGCATTAGAAAAAGCCCTACCACCATGCTATGGTTTCCTCACGATGTTTTCCTTCACCGAAAGCTCAAGCTCATTGTAGGTGCTTGGATTCGAACCCACGTCCCTTGACGCGAATTCGCTGTTTCGACAGTTGCACTTGAGACCCAGTCGCTCCTATAAAGGCCGGCAACGCACCTGCGATTCTCCTGGTCTTGTGGTTTACCATCAGGTGACACGATTGGTCCTTTGCCCTTTATTACATACAAAAAATATAAAAGGCGTAAATCCACCATAGTAAGAGGCTTAGGGGTAATCGGGCTAGGTGGTAGGGGGTCATTTAAGTATGACCAAAGCTCACAAAGGAGTCATTTTAAGCTTATTTTTGATGACATGAAAGACAAATACATAAACAATATTCATACATTCACATTCGGGTTTTCTATACAATTTAATAGATGCTATGCTGAAAGCAACGCTAGCACAGCGTCGATGGACGTGAGTTCGAATACCTGATGGAAACATCATAATTGAACCATGGCAAGGTTGTAGGGCTTTTCTAATACTCCCTGTGTTGCAATCGCCCTCAGGTGTGTTCCGGTGGTTGTACTTAAAATCCAGTCTTTCCTCTAGGCTGAGCGTGTCACTTACCTTGAACCATTTTGTCAGTTAACATCTACCTATGGAATAGAAAAATATATTCACATTTTCATTTTGCGCGGGTAAAATAATCGCCTTAGCACAAATGTAATACTGAAACATTAGCGATGATAGCTCAGTGGTAGCGCGATCAACTTCAAGGGACGTGAGTTCCAATCCAATCGCCTATAATGAGCTTGAGCTTGTGAAGGTAAACATGGTAAGGCAACCATATCATTGTGGTAGGGCTTTTTCTAATGCCCGTCTGGGTGGCAACAACACTCCAGTTGAAAATCTAACGCCAAATACCAAAGAGTGTGTTCCGGTAGTTGCATTAGAGAGCCAGTCCCTCCACAAGTTTAGCGTGTCTACCAACTGGGGCCGTATCGTCGCTTAAGATCAGGTGAGATTATGGTCATAACACTAAACTATAACTAATACTGATTACCTTTAACTTTACTATGTTAGAAATACATAAGTGCGTCGTCTGCTGAGAGAAGGAAGCTGTCTGTTCACGTAGTGTCGGCGGCAGAGCGCGACGCCGCGAGGGTAGAACTAAATACTTCTGGACCGCGAGCGGAACGCGTCAACAAGGTGAAATGTGTTTACGAATTTTCAACTCCATTGCCATACAAATATATATCATTAGTGTACCGGTTTACTAGCCTATGCTGGGCATAGAAATTAAGTCGGAAAAATAACTAACAACGGACAAACATCATGATGAGACCATGGCATGGTGGTAGAGCTTTTTCTATTGCCCGTCTGATTATCACCCCCATGTGAAAATCTACAGCCAGATATCTATAGGTGTGTTCCTGCAGTTGCACTCGAGAGCCAGTTGCTTCACAGTATTAGATGTATTCATCGTCACTTAACATCAGGTAAGATTGTAACGCTAAGTAGGCAGTCTAGAACCATCTACCAATGTTACCGCTTCGAACTGTCGTAGTTCCATATCGATGAGTTTAGTACCTTTGGCCTGATTTAGCGTCGGAGACAAACAGCGCAGGAACGTCACACATAAAGGTTGCAGATCAGGATTTTAAGCCCGCAAGAAGTTTCGACTCAATAGTAGAGAATGAATTTTAAGTTTGAAGACTTTATCGCTATGGAAATGGCGATCTAAAGTGCATCGATTCATTATAATTATGATATTTGCAATAGATGTGTAAATAACAATTAGATTAATTATATTTTAATTTTAAAATTATTTAATGTAATAATTTTTTTTTCAGAAAATTACTTTTTGGTAGATTGTCCTACTAATATTATAAATGTGAATGTAAGTTTGTACGTTACGCTTTCACGCGAAAACTACTTAACCGATCATAATGAAATTTTGTACAGATATTCTTGGAGGTATTAAAAGTAATATAGGATACTTTTAATAGAAAAAAAAAACTTATTTAATGGCTTCAATGCGAGCGAAGGCGCGGGTGAAAGCTAGCTTATTATAAAAATAAAGCCATAAGTAAAAAGCACCATACGATTTTTTAATTAAAATGTATTATTTTGTTATTAACTTTGCAGTACAATAACGATTATAGTATATATATATATATATATAAAAATCTCTATCTCCCTTGGTCATCGCATCACGCGTGAACGGATGGAACAATTTTGCAAATTTTTTTTTGGTTTTTTGTTGTCGTATTTATTATCAGGAGAAGATGTACTTACAAAGAAAAAAATAGGGAAGTCGTGTGAAACATTAGAAAATTAAAAAAAAAACTTAACGAGAATATTAATTTTACGTAACTGTGACTATAATGCACCGATAATATTCATAGTGAAGACTCATTATATATATAAATAAATATAAATATATATATATATATAAATTTCGTAATTATAATGAATTAGTGGATTTCACATGGCTATAGAATACACTTGTATGGATAGAGGATAATAAATTATTTCACTGTTTCAGCCGACAAGGATCACGAATCTGGTTGCATTTAAAGCTCGGAGATTCCTCCACCCGCTGCCGGCTCCATATATTGACGTACATACTAAAGGAATGAACTATGAACTCTAATATATATTTACCAACATTCCGTGTTTTGATTTTATTGTTTTTCTTTTATAGTTAAGGTTTAGCGTAATGGCTATAATCTCACCTGATACTAAGTGACGATACAGCTCAATTTGGTAGACACGCTAAGCGTGTGAAGGAACTGGCTCTCAAGTGCAGTATTTGCTGGCAGATTTTCAACTTGAAGGTGGTAGCTAGCCAGGTGAACATTATAAAAAGCTCTACCATCATGCTATGGTTTCCTTACGATGTTTTCCTTCACCGAAAGCTCAAGCTCATTGTAGGTGGTTGGATTTAAACTCACGTCCCTTGACGCGAAGTCGTACACACTACCACTGAGCTATCATCGCTTCAAACATGTCATCGCTAACGTATCGCCAACGCAACTCTTAACGAATCGTTAGTAACAGGAAGTAACATAAAATCTATCCCACAGAGTTTATGTTATTTCTTTACATGTGCTAACGTTGAATGTCAACTTGACCATTGGCTTAGTTGAGGCAGAGTAAATCGCCTGTCCAAAAATAACAAACAATTTCAAAATTTAATATCTCGATTAAGCTCTACAGGTTACATAAATAACACCTTCTATTTTCCATTCCAACGAAAATTAAAAAGTTAATTTCCTTGTAAACCAAAACCATCTCTGGCTAATTTGATCTAATAATACGTATTAGATCGATTTCGTATTAGATTACATCCGCATATACAATGCAAATACTCTTAAAACTGTTTTATGGAAAACTCTCTGTGTTTTCTACCGCATGCACAACGGGGAGTGTTCTGAGGAAGTATTTTATATGACGCCCTCACCATAGTTTCAAGGTCCCGCCTCTCGCCTTTGGCTAGCAGCTCATCTGCATACTTTAAAGACCAGGCTGTGAAAACATTCTCTAGAACATTCCTGCCGCGTACATTAGATCTTTGGAACAGACTCCCCGGTACTGTATTCCCCCAAGGTTATGGTATGGAGCTCTTCAAAAAGGGATCGAAATACGGTCTCCATGGCAACACGGCTGTAATGGTGTTGCAGTTGGTCATAGGCGGCCATTTAACATCAGATGGGCCGTCTGCCTGTTTGCTGCACATTAACATTTTTTTTTATATTGCTAGTAGATGGTGTTCCTAAATGTTGATGACCGTTGATGCATTTAAGCATTACATACGGTATTGATTAATAAAAGTGGGATTTTTGTATTAAAAAAAACTAGTAATCTAATTTTAAACTAGTTATATATAAATAAATAAATATATATATAGCTTTAAAATATCAGAACGTTACTCTTGACAAAGAATTAAAAAGAATGTCGTGTCACCGCTAAAGATAATTTTTGGAAAATAATACGCATAAAAATAATTATACTTTTTTTATGTTTCATTGCAGTTTGCCTGTACTCATGATTAATAAAAAAAAAAATAATGGAAGCTAATTTGTAACCAAAACGCTGTGATGATTTGATGATTATGAAATAAATGACATTCAAGGCATTAATGTTAAATCTGGTGTACTCCTAATACTTTAAACTTGAAGTGAACGCTTTTGTAGGGGCACTGAGCGCTTTGTTTTGTGAATGAGAATGAACTGAGACGCATGACTGTGTGACGCACGTTCAGGTAAAACCGTCGCAAACCGATATTTAAGACTACACGAGAGAGCATGACGCGTCAGTCCCATTCAGTATTGACATCAACACGGTATGTTCCGTGCCTAGTAAATTTTCCAATCTTAAACCAGTCGTGTCTAAAAAAGTATTTCTGCATTTTATCTCGTAAATTCTTTTATTTAACATCACGTTACCGCCAATATGAGAGAAACTGTATTGAAAAAAGTTACAAACACAGGCGAAACTTATTAAGTAATATTTAGAGACGTAAACACGCGAAGTCGCGAACATGTATATTATAATACAGATCTGTATCCAAATGTAAATTCCGCACAAGCATTACCATGTCGGTATAAATCGAAACGTTCATGCGAGACAATATTTTCACTAAGACTTTTACCAAACGGACAGACAATCTATCTTATTACAATTACATAAGTCTGGGGACGGTGAATTGTTTCTCTTTCTATAGTTAATCTCAATCGGAAAAAAATATTATCCACTTCCGAGTCTGTCAATTGATTGTCGACACTATTAAGTTTCTGTTTTCGGTACATTAACTTTGTCAACAAATATAAACTCTATTGAATGTAACCTTTAAAAAGAAAGATAGAGTTGACATTAAATACATTTTCTCTTGGACAGTACAGTTTTTTATGATTTTTGATGTGTAACATGGAATGCAGCGGGTCAGACCGTCTCCAGGCGTGGCGACGCGTCGCTGCAAAGTATAGTGACGCCATACATTTTAAGAACTGTATAAAATTGTATAACATTAATTATATTATAATTTACAAGTGAATCAGGATTTTATTATATTCCGTGCAGTTAAAACGACACTTTCCATTTGAATAACGGCGTATAAACTACGGCTTGTATACGTCGAATTCAAAAATATCTCGGCCGATGTTCATCAATATTTATTTTATACCTCCTTTTAATTTAAGAACATGCTGATAATCGTGGGTCTTTTACAGTTTTTAAGAATTCGATTTTGCTGTTTAAGCATCGATTTTCAGGGATATTTTATGAGGAGCTAAATTAGTATAACCTATAGTTCGATAGCATTAATTTTCACTGCGCGACGTACCTTGCGCACATTTCACTTTAACATTCGTGAACACTTAAGGAGTCAATTCCAGTTATGCATCAGACCGGACACACAAGTATAGTTTTTAAATATTCCGCTTTTTATTTATTGATGTTTCTCGTCCTGAGAACGAAAATTAGTTAAATAGATTTCAAAAGAACGTATTTGTTGGACATTTTATTTAATAGTTTGCGCGTTTACATGCCGTTTTTTATCGTAGGTGTGTCGTGTTGAGGATCTCATTATAATACACGAAAATAAATATGTTCGCCTTGAAAATAACAATCTATCTAAGAAATATATTGGGGTTATCTGTATAGATACAGTAGTTTATAGACAAAAACTTTGTATTAAGTTCATGCACTTAGTAGAGTTTGCGATTAAAACTGGCAACTCACTAGTAATTTTTAAGGTGTTGCAAGCGTTCTCAAACCAGAGTCAAAGTATCCCAAAGTCTCTGGCATAAAGAAGGTTGTAGTAAGTTTTTCAGGAGATTTTCGCACCCCGTGTGCCATAAAAAAAGGTTATGGTACTTTCTATATGATCAGCCAAATCGTATGCTTCGCTAGGGTGACGTGGTGATTGCATGTACGGGCTCGCGACACCCTTAGAGGGGGGGAGCTCCCTTAGCTGGGAGGGGAGGCATAAATACATTTCACCACGTAAAAAAAATAGATCGTATGCTTTTTGACATCTTAGGCATATAAAAGAAAAAAACAAATGGTTCGAAAAATTCGACGTAGGTAGGCAGTAACCATTTCATTTTATATCGAGTTCGTCCCCAGCGGATAAGTAGTAAGCTTATAAAGAATGTCGCGGACCATATCCAACTTACTTTCATCCGGTTCGCGTCTTAGTTGACTGTGTGTGAGTGTCTGTTCGTGAGATACATTGAACAACGGTATAGTATTATGACTATTTAATTTTAAACATGTTATTTTAAATAATGAGATATGCTGATGAATTTGAAACAAATATTTGTTTTTTTTTTTTTTTTTACTTTGTAAAACGCTCATACCGTTATTTGTATCTGATGGTAAGTGGTGCCTAATTTGATTACAAAGAAGAGTATAGAAGTATAGGGTTTAAACAGTTCTTGGGAAATCAACGCTAGTGTACAAGTGTTTCGGCAGTCAGATATATATTTACTGGACTCAAAAAGTCAGTCACTGTGAGTGGTTTTATGATCATGTATATAGTGGTTATGACCCAGTTAGATTCAGATCCTTGTAAGTAGTTGGATAAGTTGATATACATTAGCTGATTACGAAGCTTTAGTTAATATCTCAGGTTTCACGCGTTCGTAGACACGTTCGTAACAGCTCGTAGGTTTTGTTACCTCAAATATATATCATCGGTTACGTACTGAAAATATGAAGCCTAAGCCACAATCTCACGTTCGTATGAAGAATATCATTTGTACTGCCGTAATATTTAGTTAATATAATTATATCATAGCATATTCACCTAACGAAAAGAAGCACCTTGTTTGTACTTATGTACGCAGTTAACAATTAGGAACGGTACTTGTTTGTGGCAATAAATCAAATATATAAATATATATATATATATATATATACATATATTATATATAGTGAATGCTTCGCCGTATATAATTGAAAAACATTAACGTACCTATATTAATATTACAAAGCTAAACAGTTTGTTTCTTTGTTTAAACTCGTTACTCTTAGGAGCAGTCTGTCAAATTAAAAAATATATGTTTTAGTGTCCGATAGAGGAATTATTGACGAATGCTTATTTACCATCACGCTATCACCAATAGGGGCAAAACTGTGCTGAAAAAAGTTACACGAGTGAGGCGAGAATAGAGTAAATATATTAACAAATGTGCATAGGTTGAATGGATTAAATAAAATTTAATGCAGTTTTTACATAATTTTATATTATTTATAAATAACATAATTACACGATTATCGGTTTAAACATTTTTTTTATATTTAAGGTTTAGCGTTATGGCCCTAATCTCACCTGATCTTAAGCGACGATACGGCCCAAGTTGGTAGACACGCTAAACCTGTGGAGGGACTGGCTCTCAAGTGCAGCTGCCGGAACACACCTATTGGTATTTGGCGGCAGCTTTACAACTTGAGGGTGGTAGCTATCCAGGCGGGCATTAGAAAGAACCCTACCACCAATAGTGAAAGGGGAGACTTGTAAATTCACAATGTCATGAATAATATTAGTTATTATATAATAAAATATTGTTATTTTTGTAGATGGTGTGGTATATGATCATTTTACTCGTCGTGTATTGTTGCTATGTCGACGGCGATACTGAGAATACTGGTAGGTAACATTTTAACACGCTTCTGTATTATCTACATCTGGTCTTTTTAAGAATGTGACAGTATCTTCTGACCTATTTGCCACCAACCTACAATCGTCTGATTGGTCTGAAAGTTTACAGACATGTCAATAGTCATAGAGAATTAAATAAAATGAATCATGATTAGATACGAGTATCCAAAACGGAGTCATGATTATAAACGTAATATTATCAAACGTAGGTGTTTTATAGTTAGAGTTTTTTAGCGTTATGGCCATAATCTCACCTGATGTTAAGCAAGTTGGTACTAACGCTAAACCTGTGGAGGAACTGGCTGTCAGCTGCTAGAACATACGTATTGGTGTTTGGCGGCAGGATGGTAGTTAACCAGGCAGGCTTTAGAAAAAGCCTTACCACCGAGCTATGGTTTTCCCAACCCTCAACTCCCTATACAAACCGCGCTATAGAAGTTTTCACTTCTATAATAGCTTTATCAGATGTTTCTTTAGATATAACTGTATGACACTTGGCCTCAGTCACACCTGACGGAAAGTGAAAAATAGGCCGAAGATGTAACGCGTTCGTACAGAAGAAACTGGCTCCCTCTTCGTTTGAAAACGCCAATGCTGTTGGTATAGTGTAATATAATCATATATTCATAGATACTTCCCATGATAGTAGGGCTTTTTCTGATGCCCGCTTGTCTATCTACCGCCATCAAGTTGAAAATGTGCCGGCAAGTACCGATAGGTGTGTTCCGGCAGTTGCACTTGAGAGCCAGTTCCTTTAAGGTTTAGCGTGTCCACCAACTTGGACTATACGTTACTAAAGATCAGATGAGATTGTTGTCATAATGCTAAGACTTAAATATATATAAAAAAACATATATGTTCAATCGATACGCTAAGTGAAAGTGTTTGAACGTTACAAAAATATAATGACAATTCACTTTTGTATTAATGACTTGACAACTTTAGCATATAATCCATACTTTTCTGATGACATGCGAAAGTTTATTGACTTAACCGGATACAGCTTACGTATTGTTTACTATAGATGTATTAAGATTTTTCTTGGCATAAGACTTTAGTTAGACCGGAAGGTAGCGGCCACACTGAAGGCTATAGATTCGAATCCCGAGTAGTGTATCTTTTTCTGTGATCTACAAAAGTTTGCTTGGAGACTAAATATTGCTATGGCCAGTTAATAAAAATCACCTGAGCCACAGAGTTTAGTACGCTATATTTTTTGTTTACAAAATCGCATATTTATTTAACTTCCACACTTTACGATTTCACATACATATGAACTGATTATTCAAATAACAGAAACTCGAGTATAATTAATAATTTTCTTTGGCACAAATTACTGCGAAAAATAAACCTAAAAATTCGATATTCCAAAAGCAAATTTATTTGTTTAATATTAAAATTTCATCCAAATTCTTGTAACTGTTTCGCGTTTCCCGATGTTTCTATACATATATACAAAAATTGCTCATTTAATAGTATTAAATAGATAGATAAATACATATTCAAAAGTAAACAGACTTACAAAAATTTATGAGTTCCAATAACACTTTTTAAACTTTCCCGTATTGTATACATTATAATATATAACCAGGTCGAAACGTCGTGTAATTATTAAAAAGGAAGTCGCGTTTTAGACCAGCATCTAATTTTTATATTACAAGTTATGAGTTCCGCTTTGTGATCAACGGTTACTTTATTTAATAGACGCCTCTTACACTAAACGTATCGATACTTTCTAATCGGTCTTGGACCCTCTATGAGCTAATCTAGAAACTCAGGTTATTATGAGAGCTAAGTTCACAAGAGTGTGGTGTTTGCAAATTAATAAACGTTTCTAATTACTGAATTAACAAGTAGACCATAACATAATTGGAGGGTATTCTGTAAAGCCCGTGAATTACGCTAACTTTAAAATCCCCCAACACTTAGTCGTTACTCAAGTTAGACTGTTAGACCAGAAGCAATGCGTAAGGAACTTTTTATATAATGATTTCTTATATTTACGCGAATATTATTCATCGAAGTAAAACTAATTTAAACGGATTTTATCGCGGTTATTTATTAATTTTGATCTCGACGTTTTGAAAGCTTTTCAGCCTTCGTGGTCACGGGAGGGATTTAGATGTAGATTGTCCAGAAAGTTCATGTCACTGTGTCTACCTGTGTCCACAACCTACACCTCAGTCCGCCCCGTGACCACGAAAGCTGAAAAGCTTTCGAAACGTCGGGATCAAAATTAATAAATAACCGCGATAAAATCCGTTTAAATTAGTTTTATTTCGATGGATCTTTTTCTAGTTAAGGTTTAGCGTTATGACCACAAACTCAACTGATGTTGAGTAATGGTGTGGCCCAAGTTGGTGGACCCGCTCAGCAAAGTGGAGAGACTGATTCTCAAGTGCAACTACCGGAACTCATCTATAAGTGTTTGGTGGCAGATGTTAAGCTTGAGGGTGGTAGTTATCCAGGCGGGTATTAAAAAACCCCAACTATCATGCAGAAGGAAGGATTCCCTGGTGCCTAGTAATTGGGGGTAATTTCGTGATCCTCGTGTAATCGTTTTAGTATTAATTTTGGGTGATTTCCACCTACTGAACCCCATATAATTTTTCTCGTATATAACCCGGCTTTACCGTTGTGGCCATAATCTCATCTGATCTTAAGTTAAGATACGGCCTAAGTTGGTAGACACGTTAAAACTGTAAAGGAACTGGCTCTCAAGTGCAGCTGCCAGAACACACCTATTGGTATTTGGCGGCAGATTTTGACTGGAGGCTTGTAGCTAGCCAGGCGGGCATTAGAAAAATCCCTACCACCATGCTATGGTTTCCTCACGATGTTTTCCTTCACCGAAAGCTCAAGCTCATTGTAGGTGCTTGGATTCTAACTCACGTCCACTGACGCGTAGTCGTACACACTACCACTGAGCTATCATCGCTTCAAAAGAAAATAAAAGAAGGAAAATGAGAAACTCGTTTTATTTTATCTTTGACGAATGATTTTGCGAGTTGCGCAAAACTAACGCAAGCTTTAATCTCACTCTAATATTTCAGGCATTGAACACTTTTGGGCCGATGACTACAAAGTATTTGAGCAAATGTATGGAAAAACATCAGATAAAGACATTTATGGAGCTATATTACCGGCGACAGTTAATCGAGGTATTCTTACAACGGATGCATCTGAAAAGAACCCACGTTTCCAACTCGCTTCCAATAAATATCCATACGATTTCGTTGATAAATTCAACGACTTAATAAAAAAGGATAAGATTAAAACAAAACCAGTTACATCCACTTTCAATTTCAACAAATATGATGGCTTTAAACCGATAAGCGAAAGCAACGATCCAGAGACATACAAATACTTGCAATATTTAGAAGGAATTGATAATAAGCAGAATGATGGACGGACGAATCCAAAAGACACTGATGCTTATAAAAGCATTCAGGATATTTTAGACGCCCATGAGAAGAATCAAGGGAAGAAAGGAGGGCATAAGTTTTCGGATAATAGGAAAAATAATGCTAAGAAACCATCGAGAAACAGAAACGGAAGTCATTTGAATAGATGCAACCGGGGTAGATGTAAAAAAATAACTAACACCGTCAGAAGTGGGACAAAACCTTATGTGACGCGAATTAAACATACATACGTTTAGAATAGATGTTCTGAATGGTAGTGTAGAAGTAAAATATTGATAAGTTAAAACGTTTAATGGGAAAATAAAGAGTATACCCTATCTTCCTGCAGGGAAAAGTAAGGACAAGAAACCGCCAAGAAATCTAAACATTGATTATTTAAAAAGACGCATTCCAGGCAAATATAAAAACTAACTTCAATGAAAGGGCATATCGATCTTTCAGGTATAAAAAATTGAAAATGAAATTAATCATTTTATAAATAATTACTAATTATTGATACAATATATCTTTTAAATTTGGGACCTCGTATGCCAATAGTGATGTAGATTGAATAGAACCCCCGGCACATTGATTTTCATGATTGAAATTCGATCTTATTGTAACTAAAACAAAATACTAAAAATTTTGCCAGTATTTGTAACTTTGTCAATACAGCTTTGCGCCCATTGGTGATAGCGTGATGTAAACAGCCTAAAAACGATTGGAAAATTGATATTTAAATTACAAGTACCAATAGTAGAAACTAAAGGCGTTCAAAATGGGCGATAACTATATGGGTACCAAATAAATTTTCTGTTGAGTAATTTTACATAATTTATTATTATTATATACATTATTTATGACAAAGTTTCTTGGAAACAATAAAGACTTCCACAGTGTTGACATTCCAATTTTTATTGTAATAAGACTTCTATTTTAACTTTTATCCTATGCCTCGAAGGTTTTTTTTTGTTTTATGGTATGAAGTAGTCATACATAATGTAAGTTATCACCATAACGAATCACATCAAAATCTGTCGATTAATTTTAGAGTGATTTCACGTACAAGGGGGCAGGCTGGCACACAGAAAGACATACAACATTCAAAAATTATATATTAAAAAAAAATATACAGGTCTAGCTACACTTATAATTCAATGAAGAGATATTAATCCCTACTAATATTATAAATGTGAACGTAAGTTTGTTTGTTACGCTTTCACGCGAAAACTACTTAACCGATCATCATGAAACTTTGTACACATATTCTTGGAGGTATTACAAGTATCAAAGAATACTTTTCATTGAAAATATATAAAATTAGCGCCGGGTGAGTCCCGCATACTCCTCTCAGTCCCTTCGAGATGGAAGGGGACACATAAATGCATTTCGGCACGTAAAAAAAAGGGGGTATGTATAATGTACGTTGATCGGCTATGCTACTAATTATTGGCCCCCCTTCTTTCTCGTTTATCGTGTTTAACTTCATTTTGGTCGGCTCCTAAGGGTCATAGTGTAGTGTTTAAAGTCCCCTCTACACGTCAACAGATGTATCTCACCTGTTCTTAAGTGACGATATGGCCCAAGTTGGTAGAACACACCTATTGGTATTTGGCGGCAGGTGTACAACTTGATGGTGGTAGCTAGCCAGGCGGGCATTAGAAAAAGCCCTGCCACCATGCCATGGTTTCTTCACGATGTTTTCCTTCACCGAAAGCTCAAGCTCATTGTAGGTGCTTGGATTGGAACTCACGTCCCTTGACGCGAAGTCATACACACTACCACTGAGCTATCATCGCTTTATCGCTTGAATAAATAACTAATAAAAATCCTCAAAATTGCACTAATAAATTCAAAGGATGAAATTATTAGTTGGCCGTGGTTTCCCCGTGCGGGTGCTGGGTCTATCGTGTTGCTGAAAGGATACACATACACACCGGATATAGGCTTAAGGGGCCCCGGCCCAAGGCGCGTCAACACTCACCTTCACTCACCTTAACTCATGTTACTCTTGTTAGCTTGGTACGAGCCTTGCTAGCGCAGCTTTAGAGATACGTTCTTATATAGAACCTACTGCAGTCCTAGATCTTTTAGTAGATTATACAGAGATTTTGCTGGTACAGCTTTGCTTCCATTTACCTTTCAAATATATCAAATTTGACCCATATTTGGTTCGTATAACGCGCATAAATAAACAAACTTTCAGCTTTATTGTATTAACGTAAATATAATTATAAAATTTTAGGGTTGACAACGAAAACACTGTTATTACGAAATTCTTTCAACGAATGTAACCAGCAGTCTGTCGAAGGCACTTGTCAGTCTTTCTAAATAGTCATCTCCGTGCTGGTTTCGTCCATCCATCGACGTGTTTCTGAAATGGAAAGAAAAATATCGTATATTAGTCTCGTGTTCTTTGGTCCCCAAAAAACCAATTGTTATATTTAGAAGTGTTTAGAAAATCAAATGTTGGATAAATGGCGTCGAATAGCAGTTTTTTGACGATATCTTCTCTCTGACTTAATCTACGATAAAAACATGTATGTATAAATTAAACTGGAGAAAAAATCCTACAATTTGTGTCTGGACGACTTTTTCGTAAAATCAATAGTTACAATAATGAGCGCTATAATAAGAAAGTGTTTCTAATTTAATCAATTAATTGAAAAAATAGTGAAAATTTACTATTAACTGATTTATGTCTTTGTATTCACCTAACTACCTATCTGGAAGCCAAATATGAACTTTCTACGTCATCTGGAACTGGGGTACAGATTTGATCTATAGGTCAGTGTTAAAAATGACGATGTTTGGACGTTAATATGTAAATATCTGTTTGACGTGTGTTGATGAAATTTGAAGCACATCTCTATCTTGCAAGTCTCAATGCATGACATGTTTATGTTATATAGTTTTCGAATTATGATGGTGTGATAAATGGCTCCAAACGATTTGTGTCATGTTACAAACGGTGATGATCAAATTTAGCTTTACATGCTACCGCGTGTCTAGATAAATTTTGAAGCGACAAAGGCTCAATTGGGAGCGTATTTTGATGCCACGACAATGGACGCGAGTTCGAATCCACCTGCAATGAACCTAAGCTTTCGTCGAAGGAAAAACTCGTCATGAAACCATAGCATAGTGAGAGAGCTTTTTCTAATAACCGCTTAGCTAGCTAACATCAAGAAGTTGAAAATCTCCTGTCAAACAACTATGGATGTGTTCCGGCAGTTGCATTTGAGAGCCAATCTCTGCACGGCTTAGTGTGGCCACCGTCCTGGCCCACATCTGCAGATAGTTGCGAAGTGTACTCACGTTTCCGGATTCAAACTTCTTAAGTTTCGTTCGACGCTTACAAGTGTCCTCAAACCCCTGAGCAAGAACGTCACGTCTGTTAGTGTAATCACAAACATTTCACCGAAGAACGTTATCCAATATACCATATCCAGGGCTGTATACGCCGGATCTTGCTGAGGCTGTAATAAGCAAGTCAATACGCTTTTATTATCTTCATACGTAAGTTAGTATGTAACGGAATCTTTGAACATGATTTTGACCTTCTTAAAAACGTCGGATTAACAGGAAATTTGGCATACTTATTAAGGACCGATGACAATTCAATATTTTAAAGAGTCTGATCCGTTATCCTTACTAGGATAATCAGGGTTAGTGATTTATTGTTTTCCCGAGACCCGGAGTGGCTGCGTCAAGACCAAGGAGGGATACTACCAGGCGGACTGATCACCTATTTTTCGGATATGTTACCGAATGATGCAGATGAAATTATCGGAGTTGGTGTTTCTTTAAAAGCGTGTTTTTTTAAATTTTTTAATCTACGATAGGCGTCTTTCTTGTGTTTAACTTGTGTTAAATTATTTAAGTTTTAGTAAAGATCCCTAATTTTATCTCGTAATAAATAGAATCTATGTTATTCAGGGATAGTGTAGCTTTCTAATGGTGAAACTATTTTTGAAATCGGTCCAGTAGTTCTTGAGTTTATTCGTAAGAAATCACTAATATAAAAAAATACAAATCTTTCGTCTTTATAATATTAGTATAGATGTAAAAACATGAGCTAATAGAAAAAGGAAAAGTAAATTTAACATTTATATTACAAGTACTCCAAGATTTTCTTCCCGTGCAACGTTCCATATCGCAAAATACGCAATGAAAAATAAAAATAAACGAACGACTTAATAAGGAAGTTCGATAAAAGTTAAATTTTAAGTCTTCGTTTGAATGTTAAATAAAGGTATCAAAAACTAAGTATTGTAAAATGAAAATAAACTCAGAAATATTTAAAGTCAATGTCTGGAAAGGTGCTGTCTGATATTTGAAACTGACTTCCTACTCTGTACATCCGCTAATAACACTATAACATATATTGGTTATGAATAGTTTTTTATTTTTTATACATAACATTACTGTGTGCGTTTATTCCTAATTATTCTCTTTCCAAATGACTTCACATATTTCATTAGTCTACTTATATAATTACCTGCTGGTCTCGATAAGTTGCACTGTTGTCGATGCTTAAAATACTTTTTTCCAATTCAATATCTAATGGCAGAATGATCTACGACCTTTGCCTATAGAGACAGCTAAATTTATTTATATAAAAAACAAACATCCATTAACGTTCAGTTCACTTAGACATGTATTAAATAAATATACATATATTTGAATATGCGTAAGCCAATTCTACCACTGGGTCTCTTTTTTTTCAACCTAACATATGCTGTTGGCTTTAAGGGCTTTGACAGCTTCACCGATCTTTTTGGGGCGAGTGCTGAGGGCACTCAGCCCCGAGGTAACGAGCGCAAGGGTACCAGAACGGCAGAACCTCAGCTTGGACAGCTTTCGGACAGGGTATCTTATCGCCAAGCAAGGGGAAAACAGATCTCTCTATCCATACCAATCTCTATCGTACCGACATAGTTATGGAAAATTATAAAAACGTGTCGAAGTGTCACCATAGCGTCGTTTGCTTGTTTCTATAGTTGACTTTCCGGTGAAAACAAAAAGACACGAACGTAACTTTACTTTTGTGTACATTTTATAGAAAACTAGAAGTTATAATAGGTTTAGATAACAAAATATCTTCCAAATATCTGATCAGTCTAACTGTTTTGTTAGTGTTAACCGATTATTGATAGCCGGACGAGATCTTATATATGTGTGTTGTGGACGACGCTATGGTGAAATTCTTGGCGCCGGTTTCATCGTTTGGCACCTCAGATCACCACCAGTTAAGTGAGGCTTTCCTTACTTCGGTATTGGTGGGGATCGAGTGGTGAAATTGGGATTAATGGCTCTTTGCTACTCATCTCGCTGCCTAATTTAAGTCTACATCGCGAGGGAATAAATGGAAATTTGGATGCGATAATGCCTTAGTTGGTAGTATCTACGGACGCTGCGTCAATGGGCGTCAGTACGAATCCCTACAATGACCCTGAAGTTTTGTGATGTAATCCTAGCATGGTGTTAGGGCCTTTTCTGTAATATGCCTGATTAGCAACCACCTTTAAGTAGGAAAATTTGCCGCCAAATAACTTTAGGTGGGCCCCAGCAGTTGCACTTAGGAGCCAGCTTTTACTATGCTCAGCGTTTCCACCATCTTGAGCCACATCGTCACTTAATATCAGATGAGATTCTGGCCATAACACTAAAACCTATAAAGTATATATTTTTTAAATACTTGGTTCCATAATTGCCAATATAGAATCCATTATAATATTGTGGTTACATGTAACATAACTAGGTAAGTGGTGAAAATGAGAAACAAAAAGTGATCTAACTTACCGGAATTCGTATGATGATTTCGCTCATACATAGATCAATTGGTACCCATTGACCCATTTTATCTTTGTGTCTGCGTACGTCCAATGCATCCGCAACAAATGATATGCTCCTTGAAGTTTATTATGGAATATGTTTACCTAGATTAAATATACAAGTTACGTGAAAAACAAACTGTAAACGTGCCTATACAAATATGTACGTTATGTATTCTTATATATGAGTATATAACGTAAACAGTCGAATAAAAAAATAAATATTGAAGCGATGATAGCTCAATGTTACTGTGTACGACTTCACGTCAAGGGACATGAGTTCGAATCCAACCACCTATAGTGAACTTGATTTTGGTAAAGGAAAACATCGTGAGGAAACCATAGCATGTTGGTAGGGCTTTTTCTAATGCCCGCCTGGCTAGTAAACAACCTCAAATTGAAAACCTACCGCTAAATAGCAATAGGTGTGTTCTGGCAGCTGCACTTGAGAGCCAGTCCCTCCACAGGTTTAACGTGTCTACCCACTTGGGCCGTATCGTCACTTAAGATCAGGTGAGATTATGGTCATAATGCTAAACCTTAAGTATAAAAAAAAATAAGCAACTGTTTACAGACGCGAAATTTAGAGATACATAATCTAGTGATTTATTTTCAGGCTGTAGAAGGTTTTGTGGTGCGTTTGCGAATGGAGGCAGTGAAGTTACCCTGTGCTGGACAAGCACTAAGGGCTCGTGATGGGGATTCATTAGGGTCACCGCTGTTAGCCTCGTGGGATGGTCCGGACAGTTCTGCTTTGGTATACTAATAATATAATCTAACAATTTCTGTATCATTTTCTTGTTTTGGAGATACCATAGGTCTGTCGTTAAAGTAATTTTCTTAGATCCGGTGAGATTATGGGCACAACGCTAAATCTTAATTATAAAAAATATAATAATACTTACTTTACAAGCGACGTAGGCCGCGCCGATGTGTCTTCCACTTGGGTTGGTATTTACAAAGTCATCGAGTCAATATTAACAGTTCGTACAGAAAACTGGTATATACAAGTCTGGCCTTGGAACACTCCGTTGAGTATCGACAATGGGTGCGCGTGTTATCTCCGTTTGCACCGGCATTGTAACATGGCGACACTTCGACTCGAACTGACGCGGCGCACTGTAGGCATTATTAACAAATTACGTGCCCCCCATTCAGCATTCGACAATCTATATATATATATTAAATTCCGGTGTGCGTGTGTCTGTGATTGTTTTCCTCCGTAACGTTATGATCGGTTTTGGTGTTTTTTTTTTAACTTACTAGATGGGCTCGCGACTTTTTTCGCGTGGCACTAAAACGTCCTTACTAATATTATAAATATGAAAGTGAGTTTGTTTGTTTGTTTGTTTGTCTGTTAGTCTGTCTGTCTGACTGTATGTCTGTCTGTCTGTCTGTCTGTCTGTCTGTCTGTCTGTCTGTCTGTTTGTCTGTCTGTCCGTTTGTCTGTTTGTTTGTTACCCGCTCATGCCTAAACCGCTGATTAGATTATGATGAATTTTAGTATAGAGATAAGTGGGAACCCTTAGACCGTGATTGGCTACTTTATCTCGGAAAATACTTCTTGAAAGTAGGTTAAAGACAGGGTAAAACTCTGTATAAAAAATTTTAAGGCGTTATCCGATTTTTTTGACAATATCAAAATTACAGCGTGTAAAGTGCGCAGGTAAAAGCGACTATTTAATATGTTTTGCCGGTTTTTGAAACTTTATTCAATACAGCTTTGCTCCTTCTGATGATATTTTGTCTGAGAAAGATTTTTTTAAATCTTACTAGTAGTTTGCTTCTACTGGTGGTAAAGTGGTATTAACATGTTTAAAGCTTTCCTAGTTTATTACACTTTCAAATAAAAAAAGCCTTTTTTAAATCTTAGTCGTTTGTGACATTAACGCGTACAAACAAACAAACTTTACACGCTTTATAATAGTAATTATTATTTTATAAATTAATTTTCAAGCGATGACAGCTCAGTGGTAGTGTGTACGGATGCCGCGTCAAGTGGCGTGAGTTCGAATCCACCTACAATGAGCTTGAGCTTTCTGTGCAGGAAAACATCGTGAAGAAACCATAGCATGGCGGTAGGTAGGGCTTTTTCAACTAGCACAGATCGTACACAGTGTTAACGTGTCCACCAACTTGGGCCATATCGTCACTTAAGAGCAGGTAAGATTATGGTCATAACTCTAAGCCTATTAACTATATAAAACAATATAGGCAGTGATTTGGTAGGTCGGGCTGGGAGGGGACGCATAAATACATTTCCTGAAGAAAATAAAAAATATTCTTAAGTATACCTCGACCCTAGATTGCCTTATTTTCAACATGATTATTTGTCTCAATATTTAAAAAATAATAGTTTATTATGACAAATTTTTCATTATTACCAGAGTCATTTATATGTCATTCTTGATATCGAACTCTAATACGTTAATAAATAATAAATCTAGGGCAATACATCTACCTACTGGGTATAAATTTTATTTTTTCTTAATTATTATGGTGCGTACGATTATAATTAGTGAATTCTCGATTATTTCTTAATAAAACGCTTTTCAATTAATAGTCTTGAGATGAAAATATTTGAGATTCTGTGTTATTTGCTTCTTTCTTACATTAACACGATATTTTATTGCAAACTTTTACAAAGATCTATTCAATCTATTCAATATTTTATTTTAATAGCAATATATCAAGTTATCTTTTACGTATACCTATTTATAAATAAAATAAAACCAATTACATCTTAAAACTTTATTCTTACATAATTAATCATACAACTTATTAGTACGCAAAGTTAAAATTAAATTTTGCTTATCTCTTCATATTAATTTTCTATCGAAAATCAAAATAAAAGATTTTTAATGCATTTTCACTCATACGTTTTACTTATATATAATTATTTATTTCCGAATGCGACATTATTCATGAAACTTCATTGTGTCGTAAATAATCGACAAACATGCGTCCTCGATCGTCGATTAAATGCAAGACAATGTTGTTTCGTTGATATCCCGTATGATATAATATTAATACATATTTATGGTCCGTATAACACATGGAACATTTGTTTTCGGTAAATTATTTTCATCGATGACGTCATTCAAGTCGTAAATGGTTTTGGTTAAGTAAACTCTTATACATGTTAAGCTTCCGTTGATAATGACAGCGCGGTCGCGAGATACCGTGCGGATATCCGGGTACTTGTTGGCTTACTATCCCGTTTTTATAATGTTCCTAGACGTTTTATCTTGAAGGTACCTGTTTATTTACAATTATCCCACTGTCACGTAAAACTACAGCACGTTTTAAGGCTTCATACAACGCCTTAACAAAGTGTTGACCGTCTTAACAAAATTAACCGGCTAGTTCATGGGGTCAGTAACAAATCGTGCCTCGAGTTATTAGAATTCATTTATAACCAGACTATACAATGCGAAATGACACCTACATAACGCAATATATGGGCTAATGATGTAAGTTTCGGAGTTAGATTAAAAACCATAACGTGACATTTATTTTCAAATCGTTCTGTTTCTCCAGTCCAGAAGTAAAACTATACAAGTTAAGCTTGTATTATTTCATCGAGCTGCAACCCGAAGCCGCGCTATTACCGTGAAACGCATCTCCTATGAAGGATATTTGTTATGTGATCGTTTTAAAACAGCAAGCACATGCAATGTCGTTTCGATTGATAATAAATTTTGATGCAAAATCAATGCTGTTTCGTAAGCAGCACAGGGATCATCGGATAGCTTGTCTATATCGAGACGTTATGAGCAAACTTATTAAATGCGAACTTGTTTTCAAAGCCACTAATAACCGATGAAAATGTTCAGGGGGTGAGCCAGTTGGCACTGTAGAGTGATCGAGTTAGCTTGTCGTATGTAGCAAAAGATAATTAAAGTAGTTTGCAGTCATTTTTTTTTTCAAAAATAACTTAATAAATTCCATAATGTATTGATAAAATCGTTACTTTTAAATTGAAAGTGTCGACATACTGTAAGTTATTACTGAACAAGCCGGTGACATGTACCAATTTTTCCTTTTAAATGCACGTCATAATCGCAGAATCTGTTCTTAACGGGACCTTATATCGTGAAACAAAATGTGTGCCTTTCATATACATTTCGGAATCACCAAATTCTCTGATGGTAGCAAGTACTTTACAAGCGGTGACCATGAAATACTATGCTCTGATGACAGTGGTTGCCATCACGTAGGGAAACATCAGTATGTGTTCATCAGTACGAATGTTTTTTTATCGAGACATAAATCACAAAATTTAATATTTTTTTCATTCGTCTAGAACTTTCCGAAGTGCCGGCTCACTTATATAATGATTTACGGCCTCTTAGAGAATATTTAATAAGCACTGTCAATGTATTTATCTCGGACAACAGTTTGTTATCTCAAATGAACTGTTTTCGGTTTATATTAATATATATTTGGTTATCCGAATTATTAGGAAAGTTATTGTATCCCTAAATAGATTCTTAAATTCATGACCGCTTTTGTAAAGTTATATTTTACACATTAAAGGTAATCACATCAGAGAGAAACTGCTTTAAAAAAATTCATCGAATGTATATTTTTACTAAAGCTTTTAAATCCCCGCTCTGAAGATAGAGGCTTTTTAGTGAATGTATAGAAAATGTCTTTGATCCTATGTATTATATACCAGAGGCTTTGATATTTCAATTTCTTAAATAACTTTTTTTTTTGAATAGGCTTTCTTTTGAGAGTGCTTTGAGGTTATTAGTAAATGAAGTTGGGATTTGTGTCGCTCTGCCGGCCGTTGGCAGTCGGGCTGTACAAGTCCCTACTCTTCTTTTTATTATCCTCGATGCTCTGCAGCAGGAACGGCGGCGCCGAAGACTGTCGGTGCTGCCTGCTGTCCAGCTCCCTGGTCAGTTCCTCTACGAACTGCCCACCCGTCTGCCTAGAAGAATACGTTGGTTATAATATGGAGACGCTTTGATAAGGTTGGATAGACGTAAAATTTTTGTTGTGATCTGTCCCTCTTTGATGTCTACGGGATTCGGCTCGCGTAAAGATTCGCGAGTTCTAACTATCAACGAGGCCAAGGGGTTGCCCCGTCAGTAATAATTCTAGTGTATTCGGATTTGGATACAAACGACGCTGTGGGCAAGTTCATCCAAAGTACGGTGAGTACACTGGCTCTAGAAATTGTCATCTATACTATTAACATGGCTATAAAAGACAGGGACGTGGATACAGTAAATAAGATCTCAAATATAATAGTAGAGAAATTTTCCGTAGCTGACTCATGAAAAAAAGGAATGGGTAAGTTATTTCTATTGTGAATTTTTATAAGAAGTACTTTAATATATAAATAAAAAACTACAAATAAATAAAAACCAAGAGCCTGCAGTGTGAAGAGATAAATAAATAAATATAAATTAAAAATTTTGAACGTAGCTCTTGTAAATATCTGATATAATTTTTTATATAAGTTACTGCATTTGCATGGTGGTAGGGCTTTTCCCTATTACCCATCTGGCTAGCTACCACCCTCAAGTTGAAAATCTGCCGCCAAGCACCTATGGGTATGTTCCTGCAGTCACACAGTCTCACACTTGAGAGCTAGTCCCTACACTAGAGTTAGCGTGTCGACCATCTTGTACCACACGGGTCGCTTAACAACAAGTGAGATTGTGGCCATTACGTTAAACCTTTATACTTCAAAAATAATTATAGGTAAGTTTTTTTATATAATTATATAAAAATTGAAGAAAAATCATTAAGGTCGTACTTAGTGGATTTACTGTATATATTTAGTTAATTACAAACGATATGACTTATACGAACACAATTTGTTATATATAAAGTAAACAGAAAAATATATACAGCTGAACATGGTACCCCTTTGAAGTCGGTTAAAAGATGAATCATTGCTATGACGTTAACAGCAGGCGTCTATAAATACAACATACGTATTTTCTGATCACAAAGTACCATATGCCCTTTTGTGATCATAATGATCAGTTGAGTAGTTAAGGGGTGAAGGAGGACCAAACTCAAAGTTAGATTTGATATATGATTTCGATGAAAGTTACACTTGAGAGCTATTTTCTTTGCCAGACTCGGCGTGGCCACGATTGTGGGCCACATCGACACAGCATAAGGTAACACTGTGACCATAATGATAAACTATAGACGAAACAATTTAAATGTTGTTTTCTGAACATCTTCGACTAATTAAATTAAGTGACAGAATAGTTTTTATTCCGATAAGTGACCTCAATAGGTGTGATCGAGTTTTTGAATTTGACAGAACAAGATTTGCCAGTCCCGCTTGTATAATATATATGTGATAAACAGAGCATGAAATTAAATGCCATATGATATCAACTCGCCGCATAGTACATATCGTCTATTAAACCATTATATTATTAAACCATACCCATAAACATATTAAACCATACACATATTAAACCATCGCCCAAAACAAGGACTGAGAGTAAAGCATAATTCAATTGTTTTAACTCCCATTACCCCCCATCCTATATTACCTTGCTTAATGCTTTCCAAAACAAAAGTAGGTAAATACTTCCTGTATCATTGGCATTCAATTTAATATACACATTATTTATTACCCATTATGATTCTCTTAGTCATAGATATATCGAAAGACGCACATAAGTTATCGTAATAAAACTAATTTAATCGGATTTTATCGCGGTTATTTATTCATTTTGATCCCGACCTGTCGAAAGCTTTTCAGCCTTCGTGGTCACGGGGCGGACTGAGGTGTAGGTTGTCCAGAAAAGTTATTGTTACAGTACCTACCTTCAGTTTAATTTTTAATTTTGTTTGTGTTCCAATCTATGCAGAAAGAGCTAACAGTGTCTTGAGGTCTGTATTTTGGGTTCCGATTTAATTAAATGTATAATCGAATCCCAGGCTTGTCCTAGCTTCCAATAATCTTCTCTATTGAAATTTGGATGTTTTTTAATTTCAATAGCCTCGCGAGTTATCCTAGATAGGAATCGATGGTCTTTGGCAAATATTTGTGGTTTGTCGAATCTAAGATAATGTTTTGAGCCTTCTTCCAAATGTACAGCAATTAGAGACTTCGTAGAGCGTCGGTGTTTAACATCAGCTATGTGTTCTTTTACGCGGGTCCCTATGTTTCTTTTGGTTTGACCGCTATAGGAGAGGTCACAGTCAGCTTATATCGGTCAAACCAATTAGTTTTACTTCGATGAGTATTAGTCACGTAAACATAAGAAATCATTAAGGACATAAGTTGATTTTCTACTATACTTTCGACCCTTGTAATTTAATAAGCATTGAGCAGGGAACTCCAAGGTTTAAGAGTTTCAAATAATAGTAGTAGGTAGCTGGATGAGTTTAAAAATCAACTTGTTTCCAATGGTATCCAATATTTAACCTTTTTTTCCTAAAGCGCCAAACTAGACACTAGTTTATAATAGACAAAATCCGTTGGTGCAAATCTCTACTAGTTTAAACAAAACGGAATTATTATACTTTAATTAAAAATAGATCTTATGCACAATACACAAGAGCAATTTTCAAAGTGCACTGGAGTTGACTGGCTTATTGCTGTCCTTTTTGAGATTAATTGTTTATATGCTAACTTGTCGCAGGCAAATAGCATTGCAATATAATAGGTAATGCTTTGAGTCAAGGTCGCATCTTCTTCGAATCGACCGAAATATCGACTATCTTTGTTCATGCTATGCCATCACGCTCTCGGTAGATGTTTAGGTACATAGTACAGGCTTAGAGCGCTTGGTCAATGCGAGGCAATGTATTGCCCGCTAGGTAGATATTAACTTTGTAATATCAACCGTAGTGCATGCCCTTGTACAATCTTTATTATATGTATCATATGCTTTATTGTTATAATCCAATTTGTTTATTTAAATATGTGAATACGTAAAGATAAATGAATTTAGTAACATATTCTCTATTGTATTCACTCGATTTTCTTTTTTGGAAGTGAAAATTAGGCATATTTCAAGCGATTAGTAGAAATGCTTCGTCGTGGGACGTAACTTCGAATTCAACCATCTACAAGCTTTCGGTGAATGAAAACATCGTGAGGAAACTATAGCATGAGGGTAGGGCTTTTTCTAATGCCCGCCTGACTAGATAACATCCTCAAGTTGAAAATCTGCTATCAAATACCAATGGCGGGGGGTTCCGGCAGTTGTACTTGAGAGACAGTCTCTCCAATAAAGGTCGGCAACGCACCTGCAATTCTCCTGGTGTTGTGCGTGTCCATGGGCTGCGATGATCACTTACCATCAGGTAAACTAGCGTGATCATCTCGATGAACGAGGTCTGAAGTAGGGTCTCTAAATCTATAAGTTATAGAAGAAAGAAACTAAATTCAACGTACGCGCAAACTATTCGGATGTGTGATCAAAACACTTTATTTTTTATCATCTTTATCTAGAATCTTAAGTCTTATCTCAAAGAATTTAATCTACGGTAACTAAGAGAAGGATATTTACTTATACGCGTTATAAAATAATGATTCATTGGTTTTATAAACTCGTATATATTTGAGAGTATACACGTGATCTTAAGCGACGATTCGGCCCAAGTTGGTAGACGCGCTAAGCCTGTGGAGGAACTGGCTCTCAAGTGCAGCTGCTGGAACACACCTATTGGTATTTGGCGGCAGATTTTCAACTTGAGGCTGGTAGCCAGACAGGCGGACATCAGAAAGAGCCCTACCACCATGCTATGGATAAAGAATTCTTTGCGATAGAAGCGGAAACTTCAAGGCGAGGTTAATAATAAGAAATACAAATATAACTTACTAGATTTTACGTGCGGCTTCGCTCGAGTTGATATAGATTTGTGAAACTAATTGAATGACGCAAAAAAAAGTTTCATACAAAGTATATCTCACTCTTTGCTCCATTTCCCTAAAGTTTTTCGGCAGAAAAACTAGCCAATCACCGTCTCGAGACAGATTACCGTCTATCTATATACCATCTATATTTTTATCCGATAATAGCGCAGTGGTAGTGTGTACGAATGCCGCATTAAAGGACGAGAGTTAAAATCCACCTATAATGAGTTTGAGCTTTCGATGAAGGTAAAACAGAGTGAGGAAATCATAGCACGGTTGTGAGGCTTTTTCAAAAGCCTGTCTGGCCAGCTACTACCCTCAAATTGAAAATCCGTCGCCAAATACCGATAGGTGTGTTCCGGCAGTTGCACTTGAGAGCCAGTTCCTCCGCAGGTTAACGTCACTTAAGATTAGGTGAGATTATGGCCGCAACGTTAAAGTCTTTAAACAATAAAAAAAATGTTAAGACACAATGTGACTAGCATAAAGGAAATATTTTTTTATACTTCATAGATTTTATCATAACGGCCACAACCCCACCTGATGCTTAATCAGAATCAAAATATTTTGTTCAATCTCGTCCCTGAGAAGAAAGGCGCTCATGAACGTCAAACCTAGCAACGATTTGAAAATTAATCCAATTATTAAGAAGAAACGACGAATAACTCGATCTAGATATATTTTTTTTTAAAGTACATATTAAAAACAATAATTACAATACGTTTACAATACTCATTAGACTTGCATTGCTTTTACTTTCAGGTGTAACTACCGGAACGCACTTAAAGGTAAGATTTTCAAATTGAAGTTGGTAGTTTGCTAAGTAGGTAGCTGCTTGGTTGCCGTAGGAATTTCTATTGAGCATTATCATGATTGCATCAAATTAGTTTCATATAACACTCTCATAACGTCATAACTCTCTTAACCAAGGTAAAAAGGGGAAGATTATGGTCAAGCATGTGTATAATAAAATAAATTAATGCCGCCGTACGTACCGCTCCGAAGGTCTGGCACTCTCGACGTCTCCTTCACTGCCCATATACATGGAGTATCCTCGGCGGGACAGCTCCTCGTCTGGCACCAGACCGGGGTTGTGGAACGCGTGGTTTTTGTCAGGGTTCATTTTCAGTTTCCTGAAATTATCAAGTAAATTATTGAACGGGGTTGGCCTAGCGATTTTAGCGATCGCCTCGTCAAACTGAATACTATAAAGGGTTCCAATCTCACTCAGGATTATTTTTTGTATGATCTACATATTAATGTTTTACTCTGTGTCCGTTATCTCTAAGTTTGTAAATCCCCTGCGACACAGAACTGGATGCCTTAGTACTGATGTATATTTTTTCTTAAGGACATGTTAAAATGTACTAAATGACTATTAAAATATTCTATATTGTTTCTTAAAAACAAAAATATATTTTACAGTATCTAAAATCCATTTAAATATTAGTTTTGTATAAATTTGTACAACGGATACACGGATTGTACGAACAACGGATTGTACATAAGGAACCCTCCATTACATCCAACCTATTAAGTAGCTTAAAAGAAAATAAGAAATATCTTACTTTCCCATAAATACATTTTTGAAGTGAAAACTTCTATAGGAAGGTTTTGAATTAGGAGTAAATTCATGTAAGTCGTCATCGACATGGTCACGTGAGGTATTAACGTACGCACTATATCTGTTCCATTTTCCTATTAGTATAACTTATTGCGCTGTATACGGTTTTGAGTTACAAATTTGAGTCTCGACAAAGTGACTGCACTGTACCTGATGTTAAGTACAGTATAGTCTAAAAACAGCAGCGAGCATTGAGAGAACGACAATCCATTTGCAGTCGCTACTGTCATGGCGACCTGCGTACATACTTTTTTATGTTTCTCTTGAAGGACCCGATATATAAGGAAGGGAATACACGGGCTAAGAGACTATTCCACAACTTCACGATACGGCAAAAGTACGATATATCAACCTTTTAGTTCGAGCCGTAGTGGGGGTTACCGTGAAGCTGTTATCTGTATTGTATATATAAAAAAGATCGCTGAAGCGATGACAGGCTCAGTGGTAGCGTGTACGACTTCGCGTCAAGCGACGTGAGTTCGAATCCAACCACCTACAATGAGCTTGAGCTTTCGTTGAAGGAAAACATCGCGAGGAAACCATAGCACGGTGGTAGGGCTTTTCTGCTAGCTGGCTAGCTACCACCCTCAAGTTGAAAATCTGCCGCCAAATACCAATAGGTGTGTTCCGGTAGCTGCACTTGAGAGCCAGTCCTCCACAGGTTTAGCGTATCTACCAACTCGGGCCATATCGTCACTTAAGATAAAAAAAAGAACTTATATAGGTAGTGCAAGGCATTTCCTCATGCGGTGTTAATCCGTAAGATAAATCCGAAGAAATTAATATCGGTGTTCACTGTTTTTGTACGGTATAGCGCAATGATTTAGAGTTTCTATTGCACAGAGAGAACTACTCACTGGACTCTTAGTCTGCCGGTTGCCTGCATATCGTTCACCTTCTTCTTGAGGCTGGACACTTGGGTGAAGAGCACCAACGCCATGACGAACACCACGACCCAGGCGCAGCTGAACACGCTCAATATAATGATCGTTTCCTGCTCCTGGAACGGAAATATATGTATGTTTTTTTTTATATATTACTAAAGCGTGTCCACAGTCATCGTGGTTGTAGGGCTTTTTCCAATGCCAATGAAAATCTGCCGCGAAATAAGCTATAGACGTGCAGGGCAGTTGCATTTGAGTGCCAGTTCCTCAGGAGGCCTAGCGCGTCTACCATCTTGGACCACATCGTCACTTAACATCCGGTGGCTATAACATTATAGCGCGGTATAAAAAGCCTGTTGTAAAATATAAGGACCACTTAATTATAGGTGATATATTTTTCCTGAAAAGTTAATAACCTTCACTCGGGATCTGAGAAATTTGAAAAATGCTGGGGAAATTGGAAAATTTGTAAGCGCAAATTTAATAATCCAACCAATGTCTTTATGCAGCTGCGTCACCGTTTTAATCGAAGTTTCGTCTGATGGTATGCGATCTACTGATCTTTAAGCTTGAGACGGCGACAAGCCGGCCTGTTTCTAATGATTGAAACAATGATTGAATTTAAATGGTTGAAGCGATGATAGCTTAGCGGTTGTGTGCACGACTTCGCGTCAAGGGACGTGGGTTCGAACCCAAGCACCTACAATGACCTTGAGCTTTTGGTGAAGGAAAACATCGTGAGGGAACCATAGCATGCTGGTAGGGCTTTTTCTAATGCCCGCCTGGGTAGCTACCACCCTCAAGTTGTAAACCTGCCGCCAAATACCAATAGGTGTGTTCCGGCAGCTGCACTTGAGAGCCAGTTCCTCCACAGCTTGAGCGTGTCTACCAACTTGGGATGTATCGTCACTTAAGATCAGGTGAGATTATGGCTATAACGCTAAACCTTAAGTATATAAAAAAAATGTTGCTATCAGATATTAATAGATTGGGCTTGACGATACTTTGTGTATTGAACGCGGTTGACAGGTACACGGATATTGGAAAATGCAGGCAGGTAAAAAGGTCCTACCCTTGATTTCGTTTCGTTTTTGTTTTCAGGGAAATATCTTTATAGGTTATATTTTTAACTATAGAGTTTAACGTTTAATGGTATCTCTAATAGTAAGATTTGAACTCATCTCTATTGAAGTAATATGCGATCGCACAAACACTGAGTCATTACCCTTTCAATGTACTTTGGACTCGTATTTTAACAGAAATCCGAAGCGCCTTATGAAATAAAAATATCAAAAATATTACAGTGAATCTTTCTATGTCTACGAACTTTATTAAGATGAAATTAAGTTTTTTGCATGTATACAGAATTTTAATGTATTCTTTAATAAACATGCTCGAGAAAATGTCAATATATATATATATATATATATATAAATGTATCTCTGTTTCCCTTCGTCATCACCTCACGCGTGAACGGAAGTTACAATTTTGCTAATTTTTATTGTTGTCTTAATTATTGTCAGGAGGTTCTTATGAAAAAAAAAATAAGGAAATTGAGCGGAACATTAGAAAATTTAAGAAAATTTATAAAAACTTAATATCAATATCATTTTACATAACTATTTGTTGTCATAGAGCATTACAATAATAAACACTATGCTTTTGAATAATATATAATAGATATAACGTCTGTCGAGTCAGCTAGTAAGAATATAAAACCAAAGATTTTACAGACACCTAATACACATTTTCTAATCACAATTAATATTTCTAAGTGTCATTCTGTTTATACATGATTACACCGGTAACGCGTAGAATGGTATATTACCTTACGGATCTTCATAGTTCATGCAGGACTTCAATAAGTTAGTGACTCTCTTTTTAAAAACTTGTCTGCAGAGTTTTTGTGGTAAACGAAAAACAGGCGTCGAGTTTATTATTCATTATTAAAATTGCTTATCAATAAATTGTATGTACACATTATACGTGTAACTATTAAAGAACCAATAAATAAATGAATTCACTTCACTGATATAAAATAATATCCACTAACCTATCTCACACAAATTGCCATCAAAATTACAACAGAAATCTACTACATGACATATTAAAACTTCAACAAATATTCTTTATTCATTACTTGTTTATAATAATTAATGTAAACTAATGAGACGACACAAAGAGATGTAAATCACAGTGGTCAACGTCTAAAAAACTCAAAGTATGTCAAACAAGAAATTAATTTAATCAAATATTGTATCGTGACAAAATTAACATTTCACAAACTAACTTACCATTGTTTACAAACACATTGATACAAACTATAATAATTTTTACAACGAAATTATCTCTCATATCACATTTACAACTGTCGCTTAGTTTAATGGCAGCATTTATTGACTTATTACAATACAAGTATTAACGAATACAGGGTAATTCCTAATTATATAAATACCTTCTGATATTCACACGTCGTGATCGATAAAAACAACTTTATGTTATAGATTATATAGTCTAAATTACAATGAATGTTAACCCGATGGAAGTGTTAAATAGATATATATATTAACATTCCCATATGGAAAGATCAGTAAAATCCAGTATAACATGATGTATATAGTACTAACTATGTTTTGTTCGGTTAATCGTGTTAGAGTAGTTCGGTCAATTTGAATATATCTCTGAGACATTATAAGCCAAATGTGAGTTTAAAATTGATAATAAATGTAAATATTTGTTTTTCAAACCGTTAAAGGTATGGATAGATAATACGTATTCGTGAAGTTAAAATTTAACAGACAGATATTAGCTTTGAAGCGATGATAGCTTAGTCTAGTGTGTAGGAACGCCGCGTTATGGGACGTGAGTTCGAATCCAACTACAAACAATGAACTTAAGCTTTTGGTGAAGGAAAACGTCGTGAGGAAACCATAGCATGGTAGTCGGGCTTTTTCTGATGCCCGCCTGGCTAACTACCACCCTCAAGTTGAAAATCTGCCGCCAAATACCAATAGGTGTGTTCCGGGAGTTGAATTCGATAGCCAGTTCCTCCACAGGTTTAGCGTCTCTACCAGCTTTGGCCGTATCGTTACTTAATATCAGATTAGATTATGGCCACCACGCTGAAACCTTAAATATATATATAAAAAAAAAACAGATTTTTTTTACAAAATTACCCCGCCGGTAAAAGGTAGTAATGTATAAAAATGCCTGAAAATCTATGTTTTAAAACATATGTATTGGTATAGATAAAAGCAACCTACTTTTATATCAGTTATAGTTTTCCTAAAATAAATAAAACCCTTGTGAAGATAAACTTTGAAGGTGTTTTATCTAAGGAATTTGATGTGATATTGAATATTATCAATGTTTATCTACGTCAAGTCAATCTTTATATATACACTTCTCATCTCATGATGTTCTTCCAGGCTCATCTTGGGAATAAGAAGCGCAGACGTTTGATCCTAGGTTCGATTCCCCGGATAGGAGCCCTCATATAACTCTACTCACGCGATACAGTGAAAGTTTACATCACTGAGAGTACATAACCACGCCGCATACCATCCAGCACACCCAGACTATCGATAAGGTCGTGCTAGGGTCACTAAGCCAGTAAGACAGGACCTGTTGGTTAGTTCGGCCATCCTGGCACCCTTGGATTCGCTGCCTCAGAGCTGAGCACTCGCCCCGAACAGTTCGGTGAAGCTGAAAGCCCCTAAGGCTAACGGCGTACGTCAAGTCGGAAAAACAAAGTGTACGGTCTCTGGCAACACTGATCACCCGTTCAATGGTGATTTAGAATTTTTCAATACTAACATAAATAAGAGGGCAACACCTTTAAGTAGCTTGTCTGTTAATAATGGCGGTTGCAAGCTATAATAATCAACTCTCCGTTTCTGTATTTTAAATTTGAAGCCTTTGTACTAATACGTAGTAATGTGATATAACAAATTTTCGATTGCAATTTGCTACTCATTGGCGAGGACTCATTGATGTTTTTTCTTTCTGGTTGAGTGTTGACTAATATGTAAGATATAACTGTTTGTCCTCTAACATATAGATAAATAAACATAGGAGATTGAGTCTTGCATTAGCCTTAGCTTGGGTAATTTGTCTACGCGTTATCATGAGGAAGTTATAAAGAATAGAGATTTGAATACCACGTTATTTTATTTATTTAGTTGAGGTGTAGCGTTATGGCCATAATCTCACCTGATCTTAAGTGACGATACGGCCCAAATTGCGACACACGCTAAACCTGCGAAGGGATTGGCTTTCAAGTGCAACTGCTGGAACACACCTATTGGTATTTGACGGCAGATTTTCAACTTGGGGGTGGTAGATAGCCAGGCGGGCATTAGAAAAAGCCTACCACCACGCTATGGTTTTACTCAAGCTCATTGTAGGTGGTTGGATTCGAACTTGCGTCCCTTGACGCGAAGTCGTACACACTACCACTGAGCTATCATCGCTTTAAATAGTTAATAATAAAAAAGGTTAATTACGAGTACCGGTTGATAGATATAAATATTTTTTCGTTATAAATGTATTGCTTTGAATAATTTGCGACATATGAGAGTTCTATATATAAGGGACCTTATCTCTGATTGCAATAGGTGGCAATTCAGCGTCTGCTGGAGTAACTAGTTCTTAAACAGAACATTTCAGTCACTACCCAAATATCTTAGTTCATTTGACTCGCTCCTTAGTGAAATTGTATTACAGGAAGCAATTATTTTATTTTTGAAGTGCAACTTCTTATAGGAGGTCTTGGAAATCCTAATCTAATAATAGGGCCTCATAGGGCTACACTAATAGGGTACTAATAGGGCTGACTAATAGGGCCGAAGAGATATAGTATTGTTTCACTTCTGTCATGTTTTTGTTTGAAACTGAAATTCGCTGTTACCCCGAAGGCCTTTTAAGCTTCACCCAACTTTTAGGGTGATCGCGGAAGGCACTCAGGCCTGGAGGCAACGTGTGCGATGACGTCTTAACTGCCGAACCCTCGAAACCTCCGCTATTTGCTTCAGCAATTTCATTCAATTTCTTAGACTTTTAGCATGTCGTGTGTGAAAATTTCCGGAAAATTATTCAATTTAAGGTATTAAAATCGCGTTTTGTAAACTTATCTCAATAATTGGGAAATGGGAATGATAATGGGAAATCAATGCTGATGTGTCACGGCCAGCTGATGAGACCCATTGGTGCATCAATATTGGCCTTGACTGCTCTGCCGGATGTGTTTCACTTTACCCCTACCCTGCGACCGGCTGTAATGCGACATGCGATAGAGAGACCAAAAAAATTGAGGCGATGTAAAAACAAGTGCCGCCATTTTAATAATACAAAAGCCTTATGTCCGTATGACCATTTGTCATTTACGAGGGTATTATATTAGAACCGGTTACCGGCAATATTGTTTAATGGAATAGATTCTTTAATTTTTAAAGTTAAACTTGTTTCACGACAGATGACGAAACTCCTATCTTAGATATCGATGATAAATTTCATTGTGATGTCACAGTGAAGATATTTCGAAAACAACTCTATTGAAATTGATAAGCACGTTATTATGATAGATGATTGTATTTCATAACGGACTAATTGATTAAGTTATCCTCACTAATATTATAAAAACAAAATTTGTCACGATCTTTAGTATTTAAATCATGCCGGTCATTCGCGAGACCTAAGTTTCCTAGTTTTTGAGGGTACATTAAATCATCCAGAATGTATTGGGACGGAAAAGTTAAAATAAGAAATTCCGAAGGCTCACCTTTGAATAATTTACGAGAGATATAATAAACCAGGTGACATTGTGGCCGTAACGATAATTCTATAAAGCATAAAAAAATTATTGTACAAAACTACGACAAGCGGAATTTATTACGCAGTTACAGAAACTTGTGATACTATGTGGTTAGTTTATGACGAAGATAATTAATAAAGGAGGGCAAATGTTGAATTAATTAGTCATTTGCATTCTGTGAAGTAGATGATGAGTTATGATATAAGAAAGCAAACAAAGGCTTTCAGAGAATTAGGTTAATCTTATAGCGAGAGATTTAAAGAAATAATAAAACAGTTCCAAGACCGATAGAGTATATGTCGAATCATTAAAGGTATTTTAGTGAATATTCCTAGTAATTTTATGTCGCTAAATGAATCTGACACATCCTCGTAAGCCACTTACGTTTGGAAAGAGACCTTTAATTAGATGTTTAAACAAAAAAAAAAAAAAACTGTACCATTCTCAACATGGGTTATACAAAATCTAGTATTCCAAAATGGCTTTTGGATACTCAACTAGAAAAATCTAAAAACGCTGAAACGTTACAATTAAAGAGTTTATATGTTGCATGATTTTTCCAGAACTATGATATGGGACTCATCTAAAAGGGCTACAGTCTCCAAGGTGAGCTACATGGCTGTAATACTCCTGATGCTTCGGCTGCCCATAGGCCATGGTAACCGTTTACCATCAGATGGGCGCTCTGCCCGTTTGCTGCCGATAAGTATTACAAAAAAAAAAATACGTTCAGTAAAAATACGTAAAGTAATTTTTCTATCTATAACATTACTTTTTCTGAAAAATGTTCCGGATTATGTATGATTCCTCATGAACCTCGCTATCATACACTAAAAGGTTTTTCCGACCGCTAGTTCCGTAGAGTATCTTCCGGTCAGCGTGTTCCCACCCGCCTATGACATAGGATCCTTCAAAAGAGGCATGAAAAGGTATCTAAGCAGGCCAGCGTGCCAGCGGTGACTGATTGTGAATTTTGGATCATTGTCAGTCACCGCTGTTCTGGATTGTACTGTACTTAACACCAGGTGCAGTACAGTCACTATGCTGAGCTACACAAAAAAAAAACTACAGTTTCCTGATAACTTCACTACGTCAGTCGAGTTGACTTCGGTGTCTTGATAAAACAGCGGTTGTATAGGGGTGAAGAAACGTTAGTTTGATATATTTCAAACAAAGTTGTAAAACATTTAAGTATAATTACTGCACTTTTTGCGAACTACTCTATGCTCTTGGTCACATATTTGAAGTAATAATGTGTATGATAATCAATACCAATTTTTTTTTATACTTAAGGTTTAGCGTTATGGCCATAATCTCACCTGAGCTAAAGTGTCGATACGACCCAAGTTGGTAGACACGCTAAACCTGTGGAGGAACTGACTCTCAAGTGCAGCTGCCGGAACACACCTATTTGGTATTTGGCGGCAGATTTACAACTTGAGGGTGGTAGCTAGCTAGGCGGGCATTATTAAAAGCCCGACCACCATGCTATGGCTTCCTCACGATGTTTTCCTTCACCGAAAGCTCAAGGTCATTGTAGGTGCTTGGATTCGAACTCACGTCCCTTGACGCGAAGTCGTACACACTACCACTGAGCTATCATCGCTTCAGAATACAAGATAATACAAGAGTCGTATCACTGCACAACCGACAATACAGTTATCTTGCTGTTAAAACTACTCAGGCACTGTATGACATCTCAGAATCACGGTCCATGATATCATTTCCAAATCACATTAGTAATTATAGAATGTAAAATGTCACCAGTATTATCAAATACACGGCGAACTGAACACAGTACACACGTATATAAAATAAAAACCACTACACGATTGTTTAAGCAGATGCCACCAAAAAAAAAAAAGAAGAAAATGCAGTAAAATAGAGAAACTTACCATGGTTTACGTGTTCGGAGGAAGCATTTTCCGATGGTGCTCGTACGACTGCGAGGTTACAACTGGCGTGTTATCAAAGCGAGATAAGGCTGATAACGGTCGGCCATCTCTCGATGTATTCTTGGAGATTTATCGGCCGCGTTATCGGCCGATTGTCGACGCATATCTACGTGTTTATGATTACAATAACTACACTCCATAATTTTTTTTATAATAATTTACCGGATCCTACGACATTTCAGAGGACTGTATAGGCTGAAGCGGTGATAGCTCAGTGGTTGTGTGAACGACTTCGCGTCAAGGGACCTGAGTTCGAACGAAGCGCCTACAATGAGCTTGAGCTTTCGGTGAAGGAAAACATCGTGAGGAAACCATTGCATGGTGGTAGGGCTTTCTCTAATGCCCGCCTGGCTAGCTACCACCTTCAAGTTGTAAACCTGCCGTCAAATACCAAATAGGTGTGTTCCGGCAGTTCCTCTACAAGTTTAGCATGTCTACCAACTTGGGCCGTATCGTCACTTAAGATCAGGTGAGATTATGGCCATAACGCTAAACCTTAAGTATTAAAAAAAGGTTTTAAAGGCGACAAATTTGGGGTATATTTATTTTTTAGAAACTGAAATGATTCCTATATATATACACATACCTAAATAATATGTTTCACTACTTAGAATCTAAGCCTTATATCGATTTTAGTTTTTACAATTTAGGTAGTCCTATGTGGTAGGCAAAAGTTGAATAGCCTACGGATGGGAAAATTGTAAATCCGCTAACGCTTTGACCTTATGTTAAGTAACTATGTGTTCCAAGATGGCTTCAGGTGCAACTGCTCAAACATACTTACAAAGGAATTTAGCGAAGGATTTTCAATCAATGGTTGATAGACTGCCTGGCATTAGAATATAAACTACCACCGAGCAATGGTTCTGCGTCTGAGCTGTCACTGCTTCATATATTGTTTCAGCTAACTGAAATTGTATTGCCAATAATATGTAGAAACGATGCAGTTTTCAAAATAAAATAAAAATTATAAATACTTTATTAAATTCGGGTCTTAAGAAGGAATTTATGTAGGTACGTCAATATGCTGCCAACATTTTGGAAAACTTTTCCAAGCGGAAGAGATAAACTATATCTAACAAGAAAAACATAACGAATTCTTATGTGTACATTAATTATTCATCGAAATAAAAGTAATTTAAACGGATTTTATCGCGGTTATTTAGTAATTTTGACATTTCGAAAGTTTTTCATTCATTGTGGTCACGGGCGGGACTTTAAAATTAACAAATAACCACGATAAAATCCGTTTAAATTAATTTTATTAAAAAAAAATCACTCAAATGGTTTCGGAGGAGATGTTATAACGAATACGCGCATGCTGCAATATAATATTATTAGAGGAATTTTAGGCGGGTGTAGAGCTATGCTGACTATTGCATCTTCTTGCTGTCGCTGCCTCCCGAGATGAGTGCGTTGACACTCGTCTCCAAAGCTCGGTGAAACTGTCAAAGTCCCTAAGGCCAGTATCTTATCTCCAAACATAAAAAAGGCATCCATTCGAAGCGGTGTAATTATCGAACTTTTGTCGTAACTGGAAAATCACCCATGGCCCGTAAGATTTATATTTTTCTATTATCAATACTCTCTTCTATAATTTGTTGTGCAGGTTATAAAGTATTATTGGGGGATGAATGGAAAGAGTTTGAACAGGTGATGATGTCCGAGTATATCCGGATTATCCTGGGCAGCCAATTTTGATTCCAACTTGACTTTCACCATGACACAGGCGTATTTTGTTTAAATACGGCTTGTGCCGACACGTACAATAAGATGGAAGAGAATTAGTTCACAGTAAGTTTGATGGTTGAAGTTTTCTATTCATCGGAAATAACTACAACGTCTATATAATGATTTCTTAGGTTTACGCGAATATTATTCATTGAAATAAAACTAATTAAATAAAAAAAAGTTTAAAGTAACATAAACTTTTCTGGACAACCTACACCTCAGTCCGCCCCGTGACCACGAAGGCTGAAAAGCTTTCGAAACGTCGGGATCAAAATTTAATAAATAACCGCGATAAAATCCGTTTTAATTAGTTTTATTTCAATGAACTACAACGTCTATTGGAAACGTGCATATTTATATTATTATTATCAATTATTGGTTTTAATATTTACGAAATGGCGCTGCTTTTTTTTTTTTCGAAGGATCGTACACTGTTAGCCTGAGGGGCTTTTACAGCTTCACCGAACTAGAGGGGCGAGCGCGGAGTGCACTCGAGCCCGCGGGGCAACTCACACAAGGGTGTCCCTAGTGACCGAACCTCCGCTTGGGCCGTTGCCGAATCGCGTAGGAGAAAATCGAACGCGGTACTAGCTACTAAAGAGAAGAGTTATTGTAAAGACGCGAATTGAAAACAGTAAGATAGAAATTCACTTTGGTTTGTACTGTGCCATGGCAGTCGAGGCAATATTGTACTGTGCGTCCTCCCTACCTAGTAGATGACGACGAAAGTACCTAGCAAAAGCTCTGCTTCCGCCCGCTCACAGTATATATATACACCAATATTAATTAAACTTTTATTATTTGTATATTATAGATCAATCTACATGGGTAAATACCTTGTAAATTTGCAATAATGCAACTTAACACGGTTCGAATCCTTCGATAACAAGATAAAATATATGTACATATGTGATAAAACACATTATCATCATATAAAACGTAACAAATGTGTTTAAATTATTGATAAATAAATCCCCAAGAGTTTACTTTGTTGCCTGGTGGTCGATAGACTGTGGTTAACTTAACATTTATAATATGTACTATCTTCGATTAACAATGAACCTTTGTAGGGGGCTTTTTTCGTAGATAACAAATCTCCTTCCGGTTTTTCCCTAAGCAGACAGATACGTTGAATATTGAAGCGATGATAGCTCAGTGGTAGTGTGTTCGATTTCGCGTTAAGGGACGTGAGTTCGAATCCACCCACAATGAGCTTGAGCTTTCGGTGAAGGAAAACATCGCAAAAACTATAGCATAGTGGTAGGGCTTTCTCGAATACCCGCCTCGTTAGCTACCAAGCTCAAGTTGAAAATTTACCGCCGAATACTAATAGGTGTGTTCCGGCAACTGCACTTGAGAGCCAGTTCCTCCACAGACTACCAACTTGGGCCGTATTGTCACTTAAGATCAGTTTAGATTATGGCCAAAACGGTAAATCCTAAAACATAATACGTACGAAACTCTCTAAAATTTCCCGCTAACTTGGTCTCCTAATACTAGCTCTATCAAGGTCCTGATCTCGTTGGAAACCTCTTTCAAATTACTTTTATTTAAGTGTATGCGTTTGCCGGTTGATCTATGAATGAATGACACCTATGACCTCTTCAAAAAGTGAAGGAAATTATCGTTGGCTATACTTAGAGTAGGTTTCACGTTATGGCCACAACCTCACCTGATGTTAGTTAGTAGTAGTGATGCTTGGTGGTAAGGCTTTTTCTAATACCCGCCTGGCTAGCTACCACCCTCAAGTTGTAAACCTGCCGCCAAATACCAATAGGTGTGTTCCGGCAGCTGCACTTGCGAGCCAGTTCCTCCACAGGTTTAGCGTGGCTACCAACTTCGGCCGTATCGTCACTTAGATCAGGTGAGATTATAGGCATTACACTAAACCTTATGTAAATAAAAAAAAAATTACTTGGCCCAAGGTATTGCACCCGCTAAGTTTAATGGAAGGACTTGTTCTCAAGTGCAACTACCGGAACTCACCTGTAGGTATTTTGTGGCAGATAATCAACTTGAAGGTAGTTACATACCGTCATGCTATAGTTTCATCACAGTGTTTTCCTTTACCGAAAGCTCTAGCACATTACTTTATTCATTCATTACTTCATTACATTAGGCACGTACACACTACCAACTAAGCTATCATCGCTTCAATATCGCTTGTCGTGAGAAATAATTGCAGAGAAGAGGATGAAAATTTATGAATATGTTTTGAAGGTCACATAAATATGGGATGACATCCTTAACACTAAATTGACAACATATTACAAATAAAAATTATGTAAAAACATGACGTACTTACTATCAGTTACAAAGTAAATATCGACTTTGTTTTACAATTGTGTATAAGTTTTCATATATATCGTCGATCATATGTTTAGAATGTCACCGTTAAGTTTTTGTATGCTCTTTACACTGACGATTGTGGTAAAAGATCTTAGACTAGGGATCTAGAAATCATATACGTAAGTTTTTTTTTATACTTAAGGTTATCTTGTTAAGGCTTTATGGCCATAATCTCACCTGATCTTAAGTGACAATACGGCCCAAGTTGGTAGACACGCTAAACTTGTGGAGGAACTGGCTCTCAAGTGCAGCTGCCGAAACACACCTATTGGTATTTGGCGGCAGGTTTACTACTTGAGGGTGGTAGCTAGCCAGGCAGGTAATAAAAAAAGCCCTACCACCATTTTGTTTTACAATTGTGTATCAGTGTTCATATATATCGTCGATCATATGTTTAGAATGTCACCGTTAAGTTTTTTTATGCTCTTTACACTGACGATTGTGGACGTATGGTGGTAGAGCTTTTTCTTATGCCCGCCTGGGTAGCTACCACCCTCAAGTTGTAAACCTGTCGCCAAATACTAATAGGTGTGTTCCGGCAGCAGCACTTGAGAGCCAGTTCCTCCACAGGTTTAGCGTGTCTACCAACTTGGGCCGTATCGTCACTTAAGATCAGGTGAGATTATGGCCATAACGCTAAACCTTAGATATAAAAAAAAAAGATCTTGGCTAGGGATATCGAAATCATGTTTGTGAGTCCAGCAATCGAGTAGCTCGTTAAGGATTTCTACCCCGTTGGATGGTAACTACCATACATATTGTGAAAAATCTGTTCTAGGGGCTCCGATTCAGCTTAACATTTTTCAGCAGTCAGTGTATAGTCATGTGTATGGATGTATTTTCATGACCGATAGCTTATCACTTGAAGGTCTTCGATTTTCCAATGAACTGCTTAGATTAAAAATATATAAACCATAAACAGGTGTCGGTCAATTGCGATAAAACAGTTTGCATATCAATTATAATTGGTTCAGATAAAAAATATATATATATATATATATATATAAACAATTTCTAAGAAATCGTTTATTATAATCATTTTTATTACATTCGTAGATAAATTTACATCGGAACTTCGAATAGATTAAAGAAATATTTTTACGTTTTTATATAGATGTATTTGAAAAATACCTTTTTTTATATAATATAGTTTTAGATTTATGGGAAGAATTTCACCTGATGTTATGTGACGATGTGACCCGAAATAGCGGACACGTTTTAAGCCTATGGAGGGACTGACTCTCAAGTGCAGCTGCCGGTACACGCCTCTTCCTATCACCTATTTCCTACTTCCGGTTTGGTCCCATATAGGCCTCCAGCCTTGCCCAGCAGTAGCAACTGTCCATCAAAGATTTTCTCCACGAAAATGAAGGCTGTAGTTAGGATGTATTATTTGCCTCCTGCATTTTCCAGTTTGAATATTGTTTTACGTTGTATATTTCACTATAGTGACGTCACAAGTTTTATATCGGAGGTTGCCATAAACTTATTATAATTTCATTACCTACAACAAAACATTGACGAAAATATCATACATGGTCCTGATAGAGGTCACTAAGAACCACGCAACAAAAAACGTAATAAAAAAAACCGCCCTAATGGTATTTTATATAGTTTTGCATTACGGTAACAGTTTCACCTGACCTTAAGTGACGATGTAGCATGAGATGGCGGACCCGCTAAGCCTAGTGGAAGGACTGGCCCTCAACTGTAACTGGTAGAATATACACATTGGTGTTTAGTGCCATCAGAAAATACCATACCATGCATGTCGATATAGAATATTTATTGTCTGAATAATTAACATTTTTTTTTTTTTTTTAGGATAGTGCAAGGTTTGACGTCGCATATTATCGGGTAAAATTATGGCCGGTCATTAGTGTTAATAACAAACAAAAACTACATAGTGGTTCAATTTGAAGTATACAATTTTCTACTTTAAAATACATGTATTAAAGTATAATTTTAATATGACCGTATGAATAATACGAAACAAATTACCACCCTAATTGATTGCTATTAAATATATTAGCTCAGGATTGTGGTAATTTTCAATCGAGTTAACAATCAAATGGTAGTTACGTATAAAAATGTTTGAAGCCATGAACTATGGAATTGAATCCATGCTTCTGAACAACAAGGGCGAATATTAAGAAGCCATTGTTAGATACGACATTAACATGTTCATTTGTTTGATTTCGGTGCTCGACGTTGATTACTCCAGGGTCTTATGTAACTCCATCATTATCCAAACTGATATTGTGAATGTGTAATTAACTTGTTTTGTTCTCTGTTCGTTCGTTATAGTTTTATATTGAAGCGACTGCATGAATTTCGGTGGATCTGTTCCTCGGAGGCTCAACTGGTAAGCTATTATTGTAGAAAATAATAATTAACTTTTAGTCAGGAGTAACTATGTTGAAAAGAGATGTTTACAGTAATACTGCTACCAATGGTTAGTAGTGTGCTATGACGTTGAGTCTCCTATAGTTTCAAGCAAACTGAGTGTATTTAATTTAATAATCACTGTTATTGTAAACATCGCTATTTACAACAATAAAATCATACAAAAACAAACATTGGTACTCCTGAATTTTTTTTTTTTTTTTATAATTAAGGTTTAGCATTATGGCCATAATCTCACCTGATTTTAAGTGAAGCTACGGCCCAAGTTGGTAGACACGCTAAACCTGTGGAGGAACTGGTTCTCAAGTGCAGATGCCGGAATACACCTATTGGTATTTGACAGCAGGTTTACAACTTGAGGGTGGTAGCTAGCCTGGCGGGCATTAGAAAAAGCCCTACCACCTTACAATATTTATATATAATATGCATCTGTATTTGGTAGAGCATAGTTGAGATAGGTTTTCAGCTATTTAACATCCCGCTATAGGCGATGACAGGTTCAGTGGTAGTGTGTAGGAATGCCGATATGGGACATGAGTTCGAATCCAACCACCTACAATGAGCTCGAGCTTTCGGTGAAGGAGAACATCGTGAGGAAACCATAGCATGGCGGTAGGGCTTTTTCTGATGAAAAGGTGAAAATCTGTCGTCGAATACCTATAGGTGTGTACCGGCAGTTGCATTTGAGAGCCAATTCCTTCACAGGTTTAGCGTGTCTGTTAACTTGGGCCTTATCGTCACTTACGATCAGGTGAGATTATGAGAGTAAGACTAAGGTGTGACTAAGAAAAAAACATAACTCTAAACAGGGTGAATGTCTGCACACGGAACCAATCGTTTTTCAAATTATCTAATTTGACAATGAGATATGAATATTTATATGTGTACTTTTGGCAACACATGTAGCAACCCATGTATTTGAAACATTATTTATCTCTCAAAGCGGTGCAATTGGGTATGATATCAATTATTCACATATATGCAGACGTAGTCGCGGGCGAATCTAGCGATTTTTGATTCAATATCGAAGTATACTTCGTTGGGTATTGTACGAGTCAAAAATGATACAATATTTGACAAGAAAAATTGAACTCTGGAACATTTATTTAACACGTTCCCGACGTTGACGTAAACGCACGTGCACCAACGAATAGTTATGAAAACAGTTTACCCTTATTCATATTATATATGGAAATATTTGTTACCCAGCGACTATAACTTCCAGTCTTTACTAATATTATAAATACGAAAGTAAATATGTTTGTTTGTCTGTTTTGTTTTTTTTTTCGAATTGACGTACGCTGTTAGCCCCAAGGGCTTTCACGGCTTCACCGAACTTTTTGGGGCGGGTGATGAGGGCACTCAGTCCTGAAGCAGCAGGCACAAGGGTTAGGGCCAGGAGGCCGAACCTCTGCTTGGGTTGCTGCCGGTAATGTTTGTTATGCTTTCACGCTTAAACCACTGCATCGATTAAGATGAATTTTGGTATAGAGATAGATGGGAATATGGAGACGATGGTAGGTTACTCTTTCTCTCGAAAAACTTAAGAAGTGTGGTAAAGCGAGGGATAAATTTTGTGCGAAATTTTTTATTGCATCATCAGATTTGTTTGTCAAAATCAATATTAATGCGAGCGAAACCGCATGAAACATTTAGTATTTAATGAATATCTATAGTCGGAAAAACCAAAAATGTATGTTCATCCCTCAGGACCTTATTTAGAAGTATCTAAAATCAACCTTCACTTCAGATCCATAAGTATTTCGATAAATTGCTTGATATTCAAATATAAATTAATAAAACATAATATATTGTAATATATAAATAGTTTAATACAATAACAGATTATGGCTACAATCTCACGTGGTGTTAAGTGACGATATGGCCGAAGATATTATACACGCTAAGTCTACTGGCGGGACTGTCTCTCAAGTGCAGCTGCCGGAATACATCTATAGGTATTTCGCGGCAGATTTTCAACTTGAGGGTGGTACCTAGCCTGGTGGGCATTAGATAAGCCCTACCACCATGGATTTGTTTATGACATAACAATAAATAATTACTTAGACATAACTAAAGTGTTGCCGGTTCGAGTCTCGCGTAGGACTATTATATTTATTTTTGGAACTAAGTTCCTTATCGCGCGTTGTGAGGGAGCTAGACGGAAAAAATTCTCACGAAAAGTTGTAACGAACTTTTTGCTATAGTAAGCTATTGTAAGCTGTGCGGCGTGCGCATGTTTCTCTGTCTCTCTCTCTCTCTTTTATAGAAAGCAAGCCAGATATTTTCATTTCTATTTCGCATAGAACAGTGTGGTGTCGCGATGATTATTTTTGTTGAGTGTATACAGGTTTTTTGTACATAATAAAAAATAATAATAATAATAATGAATCCTGACAGTGTTTCTGCACAAGTTCGTGCACAACTTCGTTCCATCCGGGTGTCCTTTGACACCTCTCAACTTTTTTTGTTCTGGGATTGTGAATTAGTGCCTGTTAATTATGGGTATATCTAAGACTTGAGATGTACGAAACTATCTACATAGACAGATGGAATAACAATAAAGAAATACCTGCCTGGCTATCACACTTATATGTGTACATTAACATTGAAACAAGTTAATACAATTTATAATATATATGTATATGACTAATATACAATGTGAATACTTAATAAGACAAAAGAGTGGTCTTAATACAAGTATTGATTTGCGATTATTTGCTATTTGACCTGTTGAACGGCCATATATGAGGATAATATGACACTTAAATGTACGTATATGAGGGCAAGTAGATAAATAAAGGTAATAAAACTCGAAGCCTCCACTAGGCTTTGTATTTCCATCATCTTGGGTCGCTTTATCATTTAAAATTAGGTGGGATTGTGGCCATAATGCTTAAACTATTAAAAATAGCAATACATAAATACTTTATAAAGTGGTGGGGCGGTTTCTAATTGTAAAGTTATTTTGTAACCAAACACGTAAATATCAATTTGAATCCATGAGGCTATTTTTAATGAAACGTGTAAATATTTAAACCCTTATATGTTATATTTAATATAAAGAGACGGTCAACGATAAAGCTAACGTTATAAAGAGACGATCAACGACCAAGCTAACACAAGACTTTCTTGTGTACTGTACTCGACCGTAGTGCGAACGATTTTCGGGCAGTAGCGTGTATTTTAGTTACTAAATTGCTCGCTACTCGATTGAATTACTAGCCTAGTGTGTATAAGGCTTTAGTATGGTTGATGTAAACCATCTTAAAAAAAATAAAAAATACGAAAGAATATGTCCTTCTCACTTATGCCACGAAATAATCTAAAACGCGAACTGTCTTTAAAATTTCACTCTCAAATCTCGGCCAATTATGGAATCATCACCTGAAAATATTTCCTGAAAAATTAATAGTCTTTTTTTTCAAATACGTGCCTTTTTTATAGTTAAGGCTTATATGATGTGTGTGTGCGTGTGTATGTGATTGTTCTTTTATATTTTAGCTCATAACATTATAAAACATTTAATAGTTTTTGTTTCTTATTTTTGCTTTTGTTTCTTAATTGATCAATTTATGCATTTATTATTATATATTATATTATTGTTTCAAACTGGCACATTCATGGCACTAACAGGATATACATTTTGTAACTCGGTTTTGGTCGATTACCCGCGATACAGAATTTATTTCCCAGTGCGGGGATCAACAGATAATTTGTATGCATTGTGTTTATAATTTATGTTAAATAAAAAAATAAATAATTATATATATATATATATATATATATATATATATATATATATATATATATATATATACATATATATATATATATATATATATATTAAATAAAGACATATAAAGCGTAATGCCGGAACACACCTATTGGTATTTAGCGGCAGATTTTCAACTTGAGGGTGGTAACTAGCCAGGCGGGCATCAGAAAAAGCCCTACCACCACGCTATAGTTTCCTCACGATGTTTTCCTTCACCGAAAGCTCAAGCTCATTGTCGGTGGTTGGATTCGAACTCACGTCCCTTGACGCGAAGTCGTAAACACTTAGTATACATTTTTAGTTTCCGAGAATGGTAAAACGGGACGTCATTATATTAGAACAGATAAACAAGAAACAGACGTTTCAGTCAGGCCTATTCGGACAGTAAATGTATTCAGTACTCGAGTACGTCCGATTACACTATTCATCGTATGTTTACTTACTGTACTAGTAATTCACTTTGATTCGCCTAATGAAGTCATTGAAAGCGTCTTTCAATGTAATGGTGCTTGTACGTCTTCAGCCTTTGACCTTACTGTAACCTGCGGGCATCACATACCTTAGTATTGTGGACGCGTAAAAATAAATACCATGTTATTCAATGTTTGGTTAATTTTTAATAACAATAATAGTAAAACTATACCCACTTGTTAAAGTCTATAGGTCAGTTAGGTTATAGGTAGGCTTACCATAATTACGAAGAGCCAAACCGGGACGCAGAAGAGAACCAAACCGGGACGCAGAAGAGAAAGAGGCTCATTTTCATTTTGCTTTTCGCTTAATTTGTGTTTTTCATATTTGAAATGCAATCAAAATTATTATGAATTGAAAACATATTATTAATGTGAATATATTTTTTATTAAAAAGAAAAAGAGACAAAGACAAAGAGACAAACCGGGACGTATGGTAAGCCTAGTTATAGGTCTATAGGTTGTCATAGAGCATTAATATAATGAACACTATGTTTTCGAATAAAATTTTTGAATTCGAATCATCAATTCGAATTCATTATTCTTAGTTAGTGCAGGACCACGTCTGTCGGGTTATTAAGTGTTTTACATATTTATACAAGCCGTGTCCGTGACTTCGTTCGCGTGGAACTTTATGTCTATGGAATAATTTACGTCACAAATGACTGCCAGTTTTTATAACTTTTATGAATACAGCTTTGCCTCTATTAGTGGTAGCGTGATGTTAAATAATAAAGAGCATTCCACAATTATAACTCTATTAAATACAAAAATATTTATTCACGTCCAACGTATTGTTTCTAAGATTAGCGCGTTCGAACAAACAAACATTTCCGCTTTTTAATATTAGTATAGAAATCTTTTCTATGTAACAATGACTCTCAATACTTACTTAAATTATAAATGCGACAGTGAGTTTGTTTGCTTAAACCGATGGAATCGATTATAATTAATGATGATATTAAGCAAAGCGATGATAGCTCAGTGGTAGTGTGCACTGACTCCGCGTCAAGGGACGTATGTTCGAATAAACCTACAATGAGCTTAAGCTTGCGATGAATATTGCTTGTGAATTATATCATCTTACTTAACATGAACTGTGTATTACCATCGATGTGCAATATGGATTTGTATAAGAGACTTTGCAACTCAATTGTCTATTCATTCAGTAAATGAACATTAAATAAATAATTGAATAGATTCTTCGGCCAGCTAGTATCGTGAATGAGTTTTGATCCCACGCGAGATTATTATTTCTATGGTCGATAAATGTGCGAACCAAATTTGGCTGCACTTTGTGTCGGTCAAACGTACTGATTGAAGATCTCCTTTCAAACAGAGTGGTTAATATAAAAACTACGTATGATACAAGTAACTTAAAAATAATATGTAACTATTGGAATTTACATATACGTACATTTTATGTGAATTAATTAATTTTGAAATGTAAATTACTTTAAGATACTTGACCTTGTTCATGTTTTATATTTATTAAGGGAATCGGTATTAGTATTTTATCTTACATGGCAATGCCCGCGACTTCGTCCGCGGCGAACGAAAATTTACCTAATTATTTTTGCCCTTTTTTGTAACGTTTTTCCATTGAACTTTGCTTCTATTGGTGGTAGTGTCATTTTAAATAGCTTAAGCATTGACAAAGATGCGTCGATTTCATCGGTGATTATATTGATTAATATAAATAAAAAATATATGTAAAATATCGTATGATATTTTTATAGTTGAGGTTTATCGTTATGGCCATAATCTCACCTCATCTTAAGTGATGATACAGCCCAAGTCGGTAGACACGCCAAACCTGCGGAGGAACTGGCTCTCAAGTGCTGCTGCCGGAACACACCTATTGGTATTTGGTGGCTGATTTTCAACTTGAAGGTGCTAGCTAGCCAGGCGGGCATTAAAAAGCCCTACCACCATACATGCATTATTTGTTTAAATATAATTTAATGTCAACACAATGTATATAAATAAGTATGTCACCTCGACAACATTAGCAGTGATTTCAAACTTGTCATCTCCGGTTTTATTTATAGAGTAACTTAAATAGAAATGAACACATGACCACGGAATGTTTGAGAGACACATTAATAGACAAAAAAATACATAATAGCTTGATTTGTTCTGTTTAAATATGTACTTAATGGCAGAGGCGATAAATTTGTTGAACATGTTTATGACAGAGATATTTATTACATCTATTTAGTAAAAAAAATGGCTATTTAGTTGTGCCCGCGATTTTGCGTGAATTTGAAATTAAAAAATGTCTGTGTTACTAATTATAACTTTAGGTATGAACCAGTGAAAGTTCTTCCGAAATGGGTCCAGCCCTTTCGGTGGTTAATCGTAACAAACATACGGCTAATGAATAATTTTAAAAACGAAGAAAGAAGGAAATCATTTATTCGTAATAAAAACATGCGAGCGACAAAGGAATCAATAAAAAAAAAATACAGACATAATCGACGATAGCTCAGTGATAGGGTGTACGACTTCGCGTCAAGGGACATGAGTTCGAATCGAACCAACTACAATGAGCTTGAGCTTTCGGTGAAGGAAAACTTCGAGGGGAAACCATAGCATGGTGGTAGGGATTTTTTTGATGCCCGCCTGGGTAGTTACCACCCTCTAGATGAAAGTTTGCCGTCAAAAACGTTGTGTTTTGGCTGTTGCACTTGAGATCCAGTTCCTCCAAAGGCTTAGCGTGCCTTCCAACTTGGGCCGTATCGTCACTTAAGATCAAGTAGATTATAGTGGATATCAAGTGGCTTTCCTCTTTATAATATTAGTTTAGATATAATAATTAATTAAATAAAATACATATTATTAACGCTCTCCAAAGCCGGTTTTCTAAACAGCTTATTTAGCCGTGTGGTATTGGATATAACGACAATGAATTTCAACAAATATTTCAACGTATACACTTTATCTTGATTGGTTATTTTATTCCGGGCGGAGTAAACAATGTCACGTGCAATGTCTAGTATGCCAAATGTCATGTACCAGTCGGATGCAAACAAGAGTATGCGTCTGACATATCAGTGATCATAGAAGCAATGATAGCTCAGTGGTAGTGTGTACGACTTTGCGTCAAGGGACGTGAGTTCCAATCCAACCACCTACAATGAGCTTGAGCTTTCGGTGAAGGAAAACATCGTGAAGAAACCATAGCATGGTGGTAGGGCTTTTTCTGATGCCCGCCTGGCTACCTACCAACCTCAGGTTGAAAATCTGACGCCAAATACCAATAGGCGTGTTCCGGCAGCTGCACTTGAGAGCCAGTTCCTCCACAGGCTTAGCGTGTCTACCAACTTGCGCCGCATCGTCACTTAAGATCAGCTGAGATTATGGCCATAACGCTAAACATTAACTACAAAAAAAAAACTAACTAAAAACATTTGCACGAGTGTGTATTTTCATGGCCTATTATGTAGGCAATTTAAACTAATTCGATCCGTGAATATAATACTTTTATCGGACTTACAATCATATTACGTAACTTTATAATACCAGCGATTTTAAACTATCAAAATTTTCCATTAACAATGGAAAATAGTAATAATAACTATGACCGTGCCTTTTAGAAGTTTTAATTGTATAGTTTGAACAATATCACGTTATATACGCGGACATTTTCTGTTCTTTTAGGGCACTTCATATGTACACGTTATACTTCCTTGAACGTCGACACGACACTGAGGTCTGAGTGTGCCAATTGTCACAAAGTAGCATCCAACTTTCGGGGCGCATATGCCGTATCATACATGTTTACTTATAATTCTACAGTCAGGTAAATATTCAAAATACAATATAAACTTGCCTTTTATATGTATAACAATGTGAACGTCGTTTATAATATATCTTGCAATGTTTTTATTAACTGGCTTTCTTGTGTGGAATGTTGTGGTTGGTTTTAAACTAACTTCTAGATGAGCTAGATACTTGAAATTTGCACCAAAGCTTGGAAGTGGGTGACAATGCATGAAAATGTGAAAATATTAATTTAATTCGAAAAAAAAAAATATAATCGATTTATAACTAACTTCTCGATCAGCTATATACTTGAACAAAGCTCAATAGACAAATTCGACTGACAGACGAACAGAATATATTTGAATTGATGCGATGATAGCTCACTGGTAGTTTGTACGGACTCCGCATCCGGAAACCGTAACATGGTGGTAGGGCTGTGTCTAATGCCCGCCTGGTTACCTACGACCCTGAATCTACCACGAAACACCAATAGATTTGTTCCGGAAGTTGTCCTCGAGAGCAAGTCCCTCCACAGGTTTAGCTTTCCCACCTACTTAGACCATATCATCACTTAGGATCAGCTGAGGTTATGGCCGTAACGCTAAAATCTTAACTATTAAATAAATCATTCACATGACCCTAACAAGCAGAAAATAATAATAGAAAATAATTATAACGGACTTAAAAGTAGAAAAAAACATGCGTTCCGTATTTTTCGTTTCCAATCCTGTATATTTTACTTCTTAGTTCAGTGTAAAAACATTTTTTTTAATATAATATACAGATTTAATATAGTTTTATTATATATATATATATATATATATATATATATATATATATATATATATATATATATATATATATATATATATATACGTTGTTAAGTCGGTTACATAAATAGTCAGACGCCGGCGCAATAGTTACACCCACTGGCTACAGTCATATGACTTTGTACATTAGTGACCTCGATAGGCCATTGATTTTAGAATTAAAATATTTATGTTAGTAAACGACTCGTGCGTACGTTTCCCATATTATCGTATGAAAACACCAACTATCACCTGTTAGCTTAATTCGCGTAACAGATTAGTACGTTTACGTAGTAGTAGCTCTGTTGGTGGTATGTACAGACGTCGCGTCAGTGGACATGAGTTCGAATCCACCCGCAACAAACTTGAGCTTTCGGTCATGCCAAGCCTAGTGGACGGACTGGATTTTAAGTGTAACTGCCGGAACACACCTATAAGTATTTGGTAGTAGATTTTCAACCTGATAGTAGGAGCTAGTCAGGTAGGCTTTACAAAATTCCCTACCATCATGTGACACTTTGTTAGTAAAAGTTCAAGGTTTTAGTAAAAAAAAAACACTAATTTTGAATTATTTATCTGTATTTACTCCAAAGGGGAAGCTTCAAATTATGTTTGAATTACTAATTTTAATAAACAATTAATTCACATATGACGTGGCCACAAAGTTTTTAGTTGTAATATACACTTTTTTTATACTTAAGGTTTAACATTATGGCCATGATCTCACCTGATCTTAAGTGACGGTACGGCCCAAGTTGGTAGACACGCTATACCTGTGGAGGAACTGGCTCTGCTATGGAGCTGCCGGAACACACCGATTGGTATTTGGTGGCAGGTTTACAACTTGAGGGTGGTAGCTAGCCAGCCGGGCATTAGAAAAAGCCCTACCACCATGCTATGGTTTCTTTCCTAAGACATAGTATAGCTATACATTTTTTAATCCTAACACCTGAACTAGATCGAGCTGTCTCAGACGCTGTTTCCTTCCCGTGACGTAAAATAGCATGCCCTAGATAGGCCTTACATATATTTTAATTGACCTAAAAGATATATAAATATAGCATTAAGTATACTGCTATGTATTTTAATGTTATCCTACCTTACTTTGAATTATAGTATAACAATGTTGAAGTGTACTAACTAAAGCATTTGAACTTTTTATTACCTAACTCGGGGGAACGCATTCGTCTACCGAGATAAAAAGTATACTATTTAATAACCAATATTATTGATTATCTCAGTGACAAATTTAATTAAAATCCACCCCGTAGTTTTAGAGTTATATACAAAAATACAGGCGGGTGGAGAAGTGAAAACGCAAGCAAATTGTCTCTTGACTGTCACCGCTGATTTCGGTGTGTACTGCGCTTAACATTAGTGTCGTCACTTTGCTGAGATCCCATAAAATATCGATAACAAAATAAAACCTGATTATAATTGTTATAAATATTAATAGATAAATTCGAGTTACTTACAGTTTTATTATCACATAGCTGTGTACTTCGTTGACGTATTTAAAATATATACAATTTTTTTTTTTGGCCGTTTCTGTAAGTTTTTAATACACTTTTTAGTGGGATGTTCGATAGCCTGAATTATTTTTCCATAAGTACGATATATAATACAGTTATTTTTTCTCGTGCGATACAGTGACAGTCTACATCACTGAAAGTACATCATCACACCGCATACCATTCGTGCACACGCACACGTTAAGTACACGGTTCTGTAAGGGACTACCCCCGTGGCCCTTGCGTGGCTTGCCCGATAAGGTCGTGCTATGATCACTAAATTAGTAAGTTAGGACCTGTTGGTTAGTTAAGATCGCGAATTCTTGTTCAGTTTCCGGCAGCAGCCCAAGCCGAGGTTCGGTCATTCTGGCACCTTGCGCTCGCACCAATAAGTTCGGTGAAGCTGTCAAAGCCCTTAAGGCGAACAGCGTAAGTCAAGTCGAGAAAAAAAAAAATATAGTTTTGTAATTCAATAGTTCCTGATGTTAATGCGTTGAAAGAAACAAACCAAATAAAAATATTATATTTAATTAACTTTTGTAAATAAATATTCATGTATGTATGTAGGTACGTACCTATATTTTATATTGGAAGTGATTTTGATACGTGCTAGAGATTAATTAAAAATGTAAATACATGTAGTCTATGGTAACATGGTACCGTGTCTACATCTAGCCACAGCTCTTTTACATTCTTTCACTACATCACCGAGTGCAGAACATCACACCGCATATTACTCATGCACACCCACACGTTAAGTACAATGTTTTAGCCTTCGTTATTATAACTAGTAGATTGATAACATATTCAAATCCATTTCTCTCGGTCTTTTTAATATTTAATTGCGCAGAGCATACTCGAAGTCCATTATCGCAACAATGTACAGTGCAATCATTATCAACACGCTGTCTCTCGTATTTGATATATCAACCAGCCAGGACAAGCACAGTAGAATCAACCACGCTCGAATTGCCCATTTTTTTTTAAATTTTTATCGTAGGTAAATGCTGTCTGTCGGGCTGGGAGGAGTAAGTGGGATTCAACCGGCGAAAGGCTCTCCGATAATACCCACTAAGCCCTACGGTGTTTATTTATCGCCTATTGGGCCTGGGGAAGGATCTATCTTCCTCCCCTACCTCACAAGCTCGATATTCTTTGCACGATCCCGCGTCACCCCGGGAAGGCGACAGACGGCCCTGGGGTTTTAGTGAGTATTTCCGGTGACTATTCCCACATAACTTTCCCAGTCCCCCCGGGCTGGGTGGGTGTGCGTTAATGCATTTTTCCACTATAAAAAAAGCTAGTTAGACTCGTGATTCACTATTTCGCTCACCTGTAGCAGCTCAAGTCGAGGTTCGGCCCCTCTGGCACCCTTGCACTCAGCATGCGCCCCAAAACGCCCGGCGAAGTTGTAAGAAGCCCTTCAGCCTGACAACATATGTCCATCCAAAAAAAAAACAATACAAATTAGTGCTTACATATTTATTACTAAAAATACATTACACCGGAAATAATTAAACAAAGAGATTATCAAGCAACTTTGAAATTAGTCTGTGAAGTTTGGAAGCGGTCGGAACAACAGAACTTCATTATTTGCTTTTTAGTGTCTATGTATAGATAGCGTAAGAAACCGGGGCGCATCGCTAGTACGTTATAATGCAGGTTATATGTATTTACATGAGTACAAACAGTAATGTTCACTTTTGTTACGATAAAAAGTAAAAAGTCAAGGTGTAAAATCTGCTTCAGGGTCACGTGTTGCGGTGAAGTGAATCAGAAAGTCCCATCAACGAGGATATTAACCTTAATACATATGTATTACGAAATAATATCTTTGCAATGGTCATCGTAGTCACGGATGCTGTTCGTGTAACGGCCGTTATGTTTACGACAACCAAGGTGTTTCTTATATTTATAATAAAACTTGGATAATGTACGCACTGAGGCTTACTTATTGGAACAAAGCGCATTACTGAATTGTCGGACAGTGGGTTCAAGAGCCATGTTAAACGGGTTTTGATGTCAAAAGGCTATTACAGGGTGGATCAATATGTGAGCGATCGTGATATCTGGAATTGACGCCCCTCTCTGAACATCCGCTAATAACTACTGAGACACATTCAATTATTTTTTATAAGCATAAGAATAAGACTTAAAAAAGAGATGCAGATCGAGTTTCTCGCCGGTTCTTCTCGATGACTACGTTACTTTCCGAACCGGTAGTAATTTTTGACGTTCATAAGCGCCTTTTAGGGCCTAAATTGAATACAGATTTTTTGATTTGATTTGATTTGATTTGATTTGGAACTGTTAAGGTTGCGCTACTTAAAGCGTACTGTCAGTCTTTTTACACATGCAGCCTGTAACTGATGATAAACTGTGACATAATATTGACGGCCCTTCAGTCATAATCCCACGCGCGACAGCCTAACAGTATACTACATACAGCATTGAAGCGATGATAGTTCAGTGGTAGCGTGTACGACTTTGCGTTAAGTGACGTGAGTTCGAATCCGGACCACCTACAATAAGTTTGAGCTTTCGTTGAAGGAAAACGTCGTGAGGAGATCATAGCTTGGTGGTATTGCTTTTTCCGATATCCGCCTGGCTAGCTACGACCCTCATGTTGAAAATCTGCCAGCAAATACCGATAGGTTGCCAGTTACTGCAAAGGTTTAGCGTGTCTACCAACTTGGGCCGTATCGTCACTTAAGATCTGGTGAGACTATGGCCATAACGCTAAAACCTTAGGTAGTAAAAAAATTGCGTATTTTATGCTTCACACGTGAATAAAGTTTCATTCGGTGTGATTGTTTTTTTAGACTAAATCAGTTACCATTCGTAATATTTCGGTCTGTTTAAACATAACAGTAATAAATTATACACATAAAGATTCCTCTTGAATTACTCTATCTATTGTTACAAACCTTGCGAAAATCCGTGTAGCAGTTTTTGAGTTTATGGCGTTCATGAAGATATATATATATATATATATATATATATTTATTATATATGTTTTGTTAATTATATTGTTATTTTTTTATAGTTAAGATTTACCGTTATGGCCATAATCTCACCTGATCTTAAATGACGATATGACCCAAGTTGGTAGACACGCGAAACCTTTGGAGGAACTGGTTCTAAAGTGCAACTGCCGGAACATACTAATCGGTATTTACCGGCAGATTTTCTACATAAAGGTGGTAGCTAACCAGGCGGGCATCAGGAAAAGCCCTGCTATGGTTTCCTCACGATGTTTCTTTGACCGATAGTTCAAGCTCATTGTAGGTGGTTGGGTTCGAACTCACAACTCTTGACGCGAAGTCGTACACACTACCACTGAGCATTGCAGCTAGCATATTCTGCGTGGCGTTTTGGATAATAGTGCGTATTATGTACGGGGAGGGGGTGTATCGTTTGTGACGTAATATTGATAGGGGGGTATCACAGGAAATGTGACTGTGTGACGAAGGGGTGTATTGAAATCGTAAAATTTCCCGCGTTCCATGAACGGCCTCTTATCACCGTATCGAAATTCATCATACTTTGTTCAATTACTTAAGAGTGATGTGTCTTACAATGAGACAGATAGGCAGATAAACAGATAAAAATTAAAACGCATTTATGACCTCAAATATCGACAATAATGAAGATTTTTTTTTAATACTTAATGTATCGAATTGAACCCGTTACAGTTTTAATATATGTACATCTGTAGCGGTAATGATTGATACTGTTAAAACTAAAAACCTTTTATAAATGTAGTAAACAATCAAGCGACAATAATGGGAACATCTTTCATTTTACTCTTCAATAAAACATCTGTAAATAAATTTACGACGGAAATAGATTTCGTGATTGTGTGTATTGTTAGCAAATGGATTATTTCAATATTGTATCCCATCGGGGGCGTAGCTCAGATGGTAGAGCGCTCGCTTAGCATGCGAGAGGTACCGGGATCGATACCCGGCGCCTCCAAACTTTTTTTGTTATTTTTTTTATAGATTTTTGTAATTCAACCTTTCTCTTTTAAATTAAGTCTTCTATATTTTTTCCTATAAAATAATATTTTGTAAATTTACTTTGTAACCATATTTATTTATAGCGATCTTATTTTCATAGAAAATATATATGTTGCCCACTTATATTGCCCAAAGGTGGAATATGTACACGTAAAACAGATTTTTTTTTCTGGATAAACAATTATAAACTTACCATCAAGTGACACGCTAGTCACTTGATGGTAAGTGATCGCCGCCCATGGACACACACAATATCAGTGATAGCTAGCTACTACATTAGCCCTGAGTAACATAGGGTATATAACATTTTTTTATTTATGAAAATGGTTAAATAAAATTTCAACTCCACGCGAACGGAGTCGCGGACATAGCTAGTATTCTATAAAGTTATTTTACACATTTAGTAACTCTTTTAGTTGTGACATTCGAAATATAAACCCATTTTTTAATGTGTAACATTATTATATAATCATTATAAAATGTACCAATATTCAAACTCACGTCTGGTGAAACGTATTGTGTATTATCCAAAAGTTCCCATGTGATGTTTTGAAATTCGTATAGTAAAAAATTATACAAAAAAATAAATATAAATCATAGAGTTACGCAGATACATAGATACTAATTTCGTTCATTACGTTAATAGTAATTGTTCTAGGACAGTTTTTCTCAAACCGTCTATCGTCACTTTTTTTTTATAGTTAAGGTTTAGCGTTATCGCCATAATCTCATCTGATCTTAAGTGACGATACGGCCCAAGTTGGTAGACATGCTAAGCCTGTGGAGGAACTGGCTCTCAAGTGCAGCTGCCGGAACACACCTATTGGTATTTGGCGGCAGATTTTCAACTTGAAGGTGGTTGCTAGCCAGGCGGGCATCAGAAAAAGCCCTATCATCATGCTATGGCTCCATACGATGTTTTCCTCTACCGAAAGCTCAAGTTCAATGTAGATGGTTCGATTCGAACTCACGTCCTTTGACACAAAGTAGTACACACTACCACTGAGCTATCATCGCAAGTGATCCAGGCAAACACAGCTGACATGTTTTACTGCAACTTAAGCGCCTTTAGTTACCTAAGTAATATTGAGTTATGATATACTAGACAGTTAACAACAAAAGTGTAATGACTACAAAAAGTTTAACTTGGTCTTATAAATGACATTAAAGTTATAAAATACAGTAAGAAATAATGATTGACGAAGGTACCGCTAAAGCCTTATAGATATTACAGTCTTGGCATCATGAAGTACCTTGTGTAGATAATACATTGATATATCTGAACTTATTTCTTTACAATTTGCCGAGGAAGATATAACAATGAATCTTTAGCACGATACTAAGGCCCCTCGAGCTTGAGCCCCCTCCACGCTCGCCCTCTAAGTCCGGTGAAACTTTTAATGCTAAAACTGTAGGTCCCTTATAAAAAAAAAAGTTGGTAAGGTATTTTAGTAAACATCCTGCTACTTGCATTTTAAGTAGAAAATCATTCGAGACACAGTTTCTTCTTACTATATATACCTATTTCATTTATCACCACTTGAGATTGTGGCCCAATTTATAAAGAATTAAAAAACAAAAATGGTATATTATCAATACTATTATAGACCACGTGTAAGTACCCATTAGTGGTTGGGAATTCATCGACTCCTTTTGCAAATAATTTGATGTGTGTGTAGGTATCAGCGGAGAGATACCATGAGAGCTTGTTAACAGAGACGTGGGAATTATCTCAGTCTTCCCTAGTCAGGATTTGCGGTGAGAGATTTGGGCAGAATTTCCCATTGCAGTAAACTAATAATCGTCCTTGTGGCCCACGCGTGCATCCACGGCTCGTATGAGGTGTATAGGGGTCATCCGGTTAGGCTATGCTTTGGTGAATTAATGTCAGTTACTCACGACAGGTAGCGAGAGTGATAGCAAACTGTGGCAAGTAAGGGAGATATATAGGTCTGCTATGTTATGGAATTAATCAGAGCATATCTGTCTGTCAAGAATTTTGCAAGCTGATATTATAGCAGTGATTAAATTAGCGATCTCTCTGTAACCACTGTCTGATATGATTTATTTTGTGCTTAATATTTAAAAATATATCATCACTATGCTGTACTAACGTAAAAACTAGTGAAAGTGCGTTTGTTTTTTACGCTTTCACGCCTAAATCGCTAAATCGATTATGATGAATTCTGGTATAGAAATAGGTGGAAACCTGGAGACTGTGGTAGGCTTATTTTTCTCGTAATTTAAACTTTGTATCAAACTTTTTATCGCATCATTCGATTTGTTTGACAAAATTAATATTAACGCTAGTGAAGCCGCACGTAAAAGCTTATAATGGAGAAGAGTTTAAACAAAACTTAGTATTGAGACGATTGCATTAAAGTTTTAGAACCAGTGAGCTATACCATAAAATGTAATGGTTATCCGAGTCTTTATTAGTAATTCAAAATTCATTCTTTACCACGCTAATTATTTTAATGCCAATTTATTACGCTACCAACCTTGAGGGAGTTTATATATAAATCAAAGGTAAGCTTTTTCGTAAACCGGATAAGCGGTATGAGGTTTGTAAATTAAGGGATAATACAATTTTAAATATTTAATGTCACATCAAGAACTCTTTGTTTCGATGTGTCCGGTAAACATAAGGTATATGACAGATTTCTGTTCGAAACATTAAAGTATAAGAGAGCCCACTTAACACATTGTTAAACCAGTTTATAACCGAAGAAACGATAGCTCGGCGGTAGCATGAACTAAGATCATCGCATCGACAGACGTCAGTTCGAATCATCACGACGAAACCGTGGGTATGGTGGTAGGGAACTATTAAATGCCTGCTTCAAGTTGAATATCTTTTACTATATAACTATAGTAAGTGTTTATGGTAGACGCATTAGATTTTTTTATACTTCCTACGTGTAGGGTTATGTCCACAATCTCACCCGATGATAAGTGTCGATGTGACCCGAAATGGTGGACAATCTAAGCCTTTAGGGACTGGCTGTCAAAGGTAAACTGCCGAAATACACCTATAACCTTTTTTTATACTTAAGGGTTAGCGTTATGGCCGTAATCTCAGCTGATCTTAAGTGACGATACGGCCCAAGTTGGTAGACACGCTAAACCTGTGGAGGAACTGGCTCTCAAGTGCAGCTACCGAAACACACCTATTAGTATTTGGTGGCAGGTTTACTTATAACTATACTATAGTTATAATGCATCGCGATGTTTTCCTTCACCGAAAGCATAGGTTCATTGCAGGGCTTCGACCTCACGACCATTGACGCAACGTCCGTACGCACTACGAACTGAGCTATGAATAATGATTCACCTAAATATAGATTTATATCGTTTTAATATAAATTTTTGTAGTTCTGATAGCTTAGTGGCAGTGTGTTGGTACGCCGCGTCATGGGACGTAAGTTCGAACCTTAACATCAGGTGATTTTTTCATCGTTGGGAAATGTATTTATGCATCCCCTCCCGGCCCGGGGGGACTGAGAGAGGTACGTGGGACTCACCCAGCGCTAAGCGCCGGGAATACTCACCGCGGGTCCGTGCGTGCAATCACCGCGTCACCCCAGCGACCGACCCGGCCTGGTGGTAAGCCTAGCCAGCTGCCTTTGCAGTCAACTGGACTGATGCAATGGGAGGCGGATCCCCCGACCCACCCCCCTCAATCCAGCTGAAGGCGGTGGCAAAACACGGGCATGCCGGCCTCTCGGACCGCCTATTCATCTCCGCCGAAGAGGATCCTGTAACATCATTCCAGATAACATCAGGCCTGCCAGCTCGTTTTCCCGCTATTACATTAAAAAAAAAGCCTTTCCAAATTGAATCGATATTACCCGATATAAGACAAACATACTGACAGTTAGACAGTCACTAATGTAATACATTTAAGCAAACTTATTGTTCTCGGTACAAAGCGACGTCGCCTTGACCGGGAATCGAACTGTGTCCCATTGTTAAAGTCGCTATTGTGTTAGACGGTGTCGTATACGTGATTTTGTGGTATTTTTAACATTAAACTGATTGTTAAAGGTTATTATTACGCGTTGATGCTGCGTTTTGGTTACAATGGAACGGAATATGCCAGATCATTAAATTTTGAAGCGATGATAGCTCAGTTAGTATTGTGTACGGACGCCGCGTTTATGGGCGTGAGTTCGAATACCTGCAATGAGCTTGAGCCGTTTTAAAGGAAAAGATCGTGATGAAACCATAGCACGGTGATAGGGCCTTTTTTACTGACCACCTGGCTAGCTACCAGGCTAAAGTTGAGAATCTGCAGCCAAATACCTATAGGTGTGTTCCGGCAGTTGCAGTTGAGGGCTATCGCTTTTGTCCACCATCTTGGGGTCACTTAATATCAGCTGAGTTGGGGCGATAACGTTAAGTGTGAAAAAAAAATGTATTTTTCAAGGTGTGTCTGGTGGCAATAACATGATCATATGCGACGTGTGTCGTATCATGTTGGAATTATTATTTAGTACTATGTACTATCACAAATTTATTCGACCGACCGCACCAAAACGATGAAATTACTTGAATTTCATAGGTTTACCTTATCTATATATACAAAAATGAATCTCTACTTCCCTCGGTCATCGCATCACGCGTGAACGGATGGAACGGATGGTTTAGACACGCTAAACCCGTAGAGAAACTGGCTCTCAAGTGCAGCTACCGGAACACACTTATTGGTATTTGGCCGCAGATTTTCCAGTGAATCACACAGCAGACATCAGTTTCAGTATGTTCCCATCTACCAGTATTGATGCACATCCTGAAATAAATAATTGAATAGCGTTTGATGGAAATGTTAATTTCGTATCGATCAATATTAACGCAGGCGCTGCCGCGGGTAACAACTAGTAATGCCGTACAATTCCCGGTACTTTAAGTCATGCTACATAGAGTTCAAGCTGTACTTGTTTACATATATTTGAACAAAAGTCGGATGCGATATTATCGGATACTTGGGGCCGTTAATAATGCTGCTTCAGGGTCAACAGCCTGTTTAACGTGGTTCAGGTGACCATGTCGCACGGAATACTGTGTGAAGATAAATAAAATAGAAGTGTCTGTTTGCAATGTCTCCATACCAGAGGTAGTGTTTGTATATATATAAAAAAAACTGTCTGTTTGTCCATTTGATTTCCGAAACGGTTCCACCGATTTTGACGCGGCTTCTACTGTCAAAGTGCTGATGGTATAGGGAATAACTTAGTTCATTTTTTATTTGCTGCCCACACGAACGAAGAAGCAGGCTTTGCTAGTTTAATTATCTATTCAAATACATAAGCCGTTTCAGTTAAATTGTCCGGTGTGACCTCTAATGCCTTTGCTGAAGTCAGGGCATGGAAAAATGGGGTCTCTAATTTTTTTTTTCATAGCGAGCAAATAAGAAAGCGTATCACCTGATGGTAAGTGATTACCGCCGCCCATAGACACGCACAACACCAGGGGAATCGCAGCTGCTCTACCGGCCTTCGCTTTGGAGGGACTGGCTCTCAAGTGCAACTGCCGGAACACACCTCTTAGTATATGTGCGGCAGATTTTCAACGTGAGGGTGGTAGCTAGCCATCCGGGCATCAGAAAAAGCCCCACCACGACGATGCAACTTCTTGTATTATTTCTAAAATACTATTCTGTTTTAATTTTCGTCCATTTCTCTCTTTTGTTTTGTAACATATCACTTTTCCATATCAATTTTAGTTTCCTTTACAGTGTTTTGATGTTTTTAAATTTTAATACATGGTTTATTAAATATATATATATATATATATATATATATATATATATATATATCCACATAAAATATGTGTACTTGGTCACCACATGGTTATTGTCAATGTTTTACGCAAGCGCGTTAATTGTTCCATTATAAGCGGACAGTGGCGACCTCTCTCCTGGCGCGGATGTTGGGAAACCTCCTCGGATTGTTTTGTTTCGGGCTTCGATCCCGTCATTGATAAATCATGATATATGTTACGTCGAAACACCTTTGTTACATCCCTCGATTGAAGTATTAGTTTCCTCTTTAAAGGTTGAATTGGATTGTATTATATTAAGGATTCTTTTCTTTACATTTATATTACTCACTAGCGAACAGCCCCGGCTTCGCACGAGTTTCTTTACAGTAGCATATTCATCGGTCAAAACATATCATCATCCTGTCCTGTTCCCAAGGTGTTTGTAGTCGGTGCAATATGTTTTCTTCCTCCCCGAATCTCCGTCGAGCAACATTTCTTCAGTCACTCCCTTTTCTGTCATCTCCATCTCTATACACACTACCCTTTTCTTCTTTAGCTCAATTCTTAATGGACGTGAGTTTGAACCCCTGCTATCTTTCCACTACAGCATGGTGGTAGGGGATTTTTTAATGCCCGCTTGGCTAGCTACTACACTTAAAATTGCCGCCAAATACCTATGAAATAAAAAAAAAAAAAATTTGACTTTACGATGTTTTTATTCACCGAAAGCTCATTAGAAGGACTTGAAACTATTATTCGATGTTGGTACATGCGTTCGTAATCATAGCTACAAACTTAATTTAATATTTTTTGCTTATATCTTCACCTTATAATAAGCACAATACACTAAAAAAATACTACTGAGAGATCCATAAGTAATCTATGAGAGGCCGTCAGTATCATACCAGTTTGTAAACATAGATATATTTCTGTTTTAGTATAGTTTTCCCTTTCAATTGAGAACGGAAAAGGCAAAGGTATCTAGACCATGCAGCCAAGTCAGACGTTTTAAATGCAGACGATGTTGCCTTCAACAAGATACCGACCCTCTTGTTGAAGTATTCTTAGGAGTTTTTATGGCAACTAATATTTCATGTGCCGAGTGATTATACACAGTTCATTTCGCCTATTCTCTCCAGTTTCACTGAATTACGTAAAATATCACCCCAATTTACACAATATAGGGCTAGATTAAGAGCCCGCCAAAAACTTTGTAAACACAAATATAACATTAGGAAAAGCCCTATCACAAGGATATGGTTTCGTCACAATGTTTTCCTTCCCCGAAACTCAAGCTCGTTGTAGATGGATTCGAACTCACATCCTTCGACTTGGCATCGATACACACTACCGCTGAGCTATCATCGCTTAAACTCTAAACTGTACGAGGCTATACGTGTCTTCTATTGTGCCGTCCGCTTTAAAAAGGTTAACTTCTACCACACGTAATTTTAAACCGAAAAAAAAAAACACAATCTTCTCACAGTAATACGTGATTCATCATTTACTAACGTGAATACGTTATTCCCAATTTTTTTGTGCACTCTACAATTTATTACTTATAATAAAACCGCAGATGCGAAAAAATATGTGCGTTGCAAATTATTCATTAGCGATTTTAGGGTACGATGCATACATATTGGAAAACGATAGGTAACCCCGTTATAAAAATATTGTATATTATTTATTTATTTTATTATTATTTGCTGGTCTTTCGGGTAATGAGAATAAAATTTTGATATATTCTTTTCATCTTTTACATTTGAGCCGTATTCAAATCATCGAGAGGTCAGTTTTAAATCAATTACGAACTCCCACCCGGACAATATTACAAGAAAGAGAGATAATAAATGCATAGTAAATAAAAAAAAAAAATGCTAAATTTCTAAATATTACAAACGCGGTTGAAGTCAGAGACAAATTATATTCTATCCACATAAAATAGTTTCGATCGAATCGTATTCAAATTGAACAATTAAAATTCAAAAGGTTTCTTTTAGCAGTGCTTCATTGTTGGCGATTTGTTTTACAATGTATCATTTATATATGACGTTCAACAAATAATATAATGAAACTTCCATTTTTTTATATAAACTCATTAAGAAAAACGTTCGCTCCACTGTCTGGACTTAAAGTTTTTGTTAAAAAACATTTAATTTAATAATATAATTAGTATTGGATTGTAACTCTATACCGGCAGCGATTGAAGTCTTTTAATGATGCTTAGATATTATTATTCGGATAATAAGGTAAGACAGGTTTCAGGTTTGAAGCTGTATCTGTCTGATGCAATGGACGGTGAGTGCACCAGCCAAAGAAATGATGACCTATGCCATTATTATGGCTGTAAAAAAGGAATATGGAAATTATAAATAATTATAAATAATTGAAGCGATGATAGCTCAGTGGTAGTGTGCACGACTTCGCGACAAGGGACGTGGGTTCAAACCCAAGCACCTACAATGAGCTTGAGCTTTCGGTGAAGGAAAACACCGTGAGGAAACCATAGCATGGTAGTAGGGCTTTTTCTAATGCCCGGCTGGGTAGCTACCACCCTCTAGTTGTGAACCTGCCGCAAAATACCAATAGGTGTGTTTCGGCAGCAGCACTTGAGAGCCAGTTCCTCCACAGGTTTAGCGTGTCTACCAACTTGGGCCGTATCGTCACTTAAGATCAGGTGAGATTATGGCCATAACGTTAAACCTCAAGAATAAAAAAAAAAAAGATTTCCAACTTGCCGCAGCTGACCCTGCAGGTCAATAACATCATTCTAAATTATAATAATAATGCCAATGACACATACTATGTATATATTTGATTGATGAAGGCGTTACTTTGCGGAAATCCATTATTACATGTTGAAGTGTATATTACTTTTCACTTCCGCTTAGAATTTGATTGGCCGCTGACGGTTGAACCGACGTTGGTGGATGGTTGGACCAAATATCGATTACAAGTGTTTCACTCCATCACGGAGCATCCTCAGATCGATGTTGACTCGATGACGGAGCGAAACACGTGTAATCGATTGTGACACTTGCCCACATTTGATCCAACAATCCCACCAAAGTCGGTTCAACCGTCAGCGGGCAATCGATTCTAAGCGGAAATGCAAAGTAATATACACTTCAACATACTTCGTGTATATGTAAGAGTGTCGGGGATACTCTCAGTAAATAAGCTATCTAGCTGACTAATGTTTTTATTCGTAAAATGACAACTAACTCTGAATAATCAGTGTCGCTCGAGAGTCTCTTACGACATATCCTAGCCAGCGTTACGCAGCGCCTTTTTATAGTATAGTGGAGCGCTGCCGTCACGTAATGCGCAAACATCCGTTGAAGTACTTTTAATCATAATTCGTTGATGTACTCGTAATGCATTAACATTCGTTGAACTACTTTCATAGTATTGTCTGCTTATATAATATTTGCGCCGATATACTAGCTGCCACCGCAACTTTGGATGCATGAACTTATGAAGCGATGGTGGTAGAGTGTACGACTTAGCGTCAAGGGACGTGAGTTCGAATCCAACCACCTACAATGAGCTTGAGCTTCCGGTGACGGAAAACATCGTGAGGAAACCATAGGATGGTGGTAGGGCTTTTTCTGATGCCCGCTTGGCTAGTTACCATCGTCAAGTTGAAAATCTGCAGCCGAATACCAATAGGTGTGTTCTGTCAGTTTCACAAAAAGTTTAGCACGTCTACCCACCTGGGCCGTATCGTCACTTAAGATCAGGTGAGATTATGGCCATAACGCTAAGCCTTAACTATAAAAAAAAAATTTGAATCATGTTTCCTATAATTGTAGGAATTACTTTTTAACTCTATGAACATACACTCTGTGGACTCATGCGTACTTTACTTTCTCATAGTCGGTGGCAAATGGCTTACGAAGAGCGGGCAACAAATTTTAACTTAAAAAATTCACTTTGTCGAATCATATTTTACCGATAAATCAGACTATACTACTTTTAAGATTGCATTGAATAAATACCAAACACAATTAAAAAGTAATTTATGTGATCGAATAAGAAATAATAATAAAATTAAACTGGTACTGACCGAGATTCAGTAGAAATCTACCAGTTCCTTGTTCTATGGCTATTGCAAAACAGAGATTATTATGTTGTTACATAGAAATCATTAAAATCACCACACACACGCGATTATAATTAACAAAGCACATACATTTACATAACTCTCGGTGCTTGCATGTGAAAATTTGTACAAATCACATATAACCACGTTCAATGTATTATATAAAAGTTTTTTTTGCATGTATTGATTTAAATTATTTTATGTTGCGTTGTAGAGTGGCTACGGTGCACCTGATGTTAATGTACAGGACAATCCAAATAAGCGGTGAATGACAATAAACAAAAATTCACTGTCAGTCAACACTGTCAAATTGGTCTGTTGAGGTACCACTTCAGACCTCTTTTGTGGGACCCAATATCATTGGAAGGAGGGAACATATTGACAGGAAGACGGTCTCACGAATTCACGGAACGATAGACATAAACGTCGGCAGACTTTTTGATTCTAAATGTTATAAGTGTCACCCAGAAGCTGTGACACCGAAACCCACTCTTCGTGGTTTTGTTATGGAATTGGTAGATGGGGTAAGAGTTTAAAATTATCTTCAGAACACTGTCCATTTAGTGCAATGATATGAAGCACGTTGACCATATCGACATAGAATGTTTTCAGAACAAAGTGGAAAGAAAACTGGAATTCTAACTAATATATACAATGTAAACGTGATTTTCTTTTATTGCCCTGTCACAATTACTTGAACAAAAAGAAAAATCTTATATACGTTGTTAGAGGTACGGAAAAGTCGTGCGATATTTTTTACTTTTCTGCTCCTGAGTGATAAAAAAAAACTCTTATCACGCGAATGAATTAGCGAGTATAGGTAGTACTATCCTAAGTATATATTTTTTTTTTATATAGTTAAGGTTTAGCGTTATGGCCATAATCTCACCTGATCTTAAGTGACGATACAGCCCAAGTTAGTAGATACGCTATACCTTTGCAGGAACTGGCTCTCAAGTGCAACTGCCGGAACACACCTATTGGTATTTGGCGGCAGATTTTCAACTAAAGGGTGGTAGCTGACCAGGCGGGCATCAGAAAAAGCTCTACCACCATGCAAATACTAGGTCTTACGTGTGTCTTCGCTTACGTTAATATTGATTATGTCAAACAAATCGAATGACGCAATAAAAAGTTTCATGCAAAGTTTATTATCTCTTTACCCCACTTCTAGTAAGTTTTTCGCGAGAATAAGTATCCTGTAACCCTCTCCAGTTTTCCATCTATCTCTATACCAAAATTCATTATAATCGATTCAGCGGCATAGCCGTGAAAGCGTAACAAACAAACAAACTCACTTTCACATTGATAATATCAGTAAGGATTATAAACGTGAGTTTGTTTGTTACGCCTTCACAACCAAGCTGCTAAATGGATTTTGGTATGTAGATAGATGGAACCCTGGAGACAGTTTCCTCAATGATTACCTTCAAACTTTTATAATCGGTATCGATCGAAAACAAGAATTCGTTGACAAAATCAACTTTAACGCTAGCGAAACCGCAGATAAAAGTCAGTGTTAAATAAAATGTTTGCGTACCGGGGGAGCCTCTAATGATATTCTTGCTTCACCGTTGTCGGATGCTCGATATGGTATGTTGTATAGCTTAGTGAACATAAGTATTACTAAAAGATATAGATTACATAATTACTATATTGTTCAACTGTATATTAACCAATGGAGCTGGAAATGTCGTTGTTCGAACACGCTCATTAAAACAATAAACGGAAAGGGAAACACGTTTTGTAAAACGCGAACCTTTTTTTGTTAACGTATTGAAAAATATCATATGAACACGTCTTTGAACCCATTATGCTTACAATTTTAACGATAAAAAAATCTTCATTTATTAAAGCTAGCATATTTCTATACTTTTTGTTCAGTACTATTGTTTTTTTTTTATATGCTTAAGGTTTAGCGTTATGGCCATAATCTCACCTGATCTTAAGTGACGATACGGCCCAAGTTGGTAGACAGACTACACACTAAAATGCACCACGGTGACACAGCATCATGGCTAGGTTTTTCTAATGCTTGCCTAGCGAGCTACCATCCTCAAGTGGAAAATCTGCCGGCAAACACCATTGTGTTCCAGCAGTTGCACTTGAGAGCCAGTCGCTCGAATAAAGGCCGGCACCTCACCTGCGAATCCCAGTGTTGTGGGTGCCCATGCTCGGCTGTGATCACTTACCATCAGGTGCCACGTTAAATCATTAACCCCCCTTTTTCTATAAAAACATCCAACTCCAGTGTTGCCAGACTCCAAGGACAGCTTTCGTAATTCTTAAAGTCTCCAGCGGAACGAGGATAGCCCTTAAATTGAAAGAGACACCAGCTCTCTCTTAATTCTCTTAACGTGTCAATCATTATAGGCCACATCGTCCCTTAACAGTAGGTGAGATCTTTATTCGTCCATATTTACTAAGTGGAACAAAACAAAAGCTGCGTGAATTGTATTGCGAGCGTCGCACGCCATCCGTAACGGTGTATTGTTTGAACAAAGGTACATTGAAACAGTCAATCTAATGATGTTGCAAAATCGAATTAGTTCAAAACAAACAACAGTATACGACAATATAGTTTTAGTTTTATATCTTGTCTATACCCAAAATTGTAACAGTACAAAATGGAACGGAAAAAAAATTGGTTCAAAGGGTATCGAATACTATCTGAGTTGCGATTGTTGGACCCACATTTGGTTTGGTTCATGTCGGTTGACCATATAATCCTCGTTGATCCATCACAGCTAGGTGGTAGATATATTTTTTTAATTATAGTCAAGGTTTATGGTCTTAAACTCACCTGAAGTTAAGTGACGATACGGCTCAAGTTGGTAGTCACGCTAAACCTGCGGAGCAACTGGCTCTCAAGTGCAGCTGCCGGAACACACCTATTGGTATATGACGGCAGATTTTCAACTTGACGGTGGTTGCTAGCCAGGCGGGCATTAGAAAAAACCCTACCGCCATGCTAAGGTTTCCTCACGGTGTTTCCCTTCACCGAAAGCTCAAGCTCATTGTAGGTGGTTGGATTCGAACTTACGTCTCTTGACGCGCAGTCGTACACACCACCGCTGAGCTATCATCGCTTCATCATACTCAACTTGTAACCGACCATCCTCGGGCTTAGAATTCTGCTAAAAAAAGGTTTTGTACTTTGTTTTCCGGGAAAGTGAATGAGAACAAGCCCTTTTCCTCAAGGCCAGCAACATGGCTGTTACAGCCCTCATGTTACGGCTGTCCATAGGTGAGGGTAACCATTTACCATCAGATGGGCCGTCCTGGGTAACTAAATTAACCTGCAGATAGACGGTAATCGGTAAGACGCTATCTTATACTATTATGTCTTACGTCACCGCTCTCAATTGTTTGTCATTTAAATTCTAAGATTGACTTGAATTTGTCATGTATTGCTCAATTATGTTTTCCCCCTATTCATAATACTGAAATGTACACTTTTTTATACTTAAGGTTTAGCTTTATGGCCATAATCTCACTTGATCTTAAGTGTCGATACGGCCCAAGATGGTAGACACGCTAAACCTGTGGAGGAACTGGTTCCAAAGTGCAGGTGCCGGAACACACCTCTTGGTATTTGGCGGCAGGTTTACAACTTGAGGGTGGTAGCTACCCAGGCGGGCATTAGAAAAAGCCCTACCACCATACCACCATCAAATATACGATTCATACTGCAATACTCTGGCTTTCGTTGTAAGCCGAGTATGCAGATCGAGTTTCTTGCCATTTCTTCTCGTTGATTGCGTTACTTTCCGAACTGGGAGTAGTTTTAACGTTCATAAGCGCCTTCTTAGGGCCTAAATTGAATATAGTTTTTCGATTTGATTTGATTTTAAACATTGCAAAATGTTTCACATCTTTCGGGCGTCCCGCGACTGCCAATTTTTTTTTATTACCTCATAATACTTTTATAAAGTTGTGGTAAGTAGGCCACCGATTTACTTAAACGAAATTCAATAACTTACCATGGTCTTAAAACTCCCAAGGTAGACAAATAATAAAGAGTCTGAAAGTGAAAAAAATTATGAGTAATTATAAAATGAACTATTTTGACCATGAAAATAGACAATGACACTGGCGATTACGCAAACGACGCCTTGCCAAAGACAAGTAAAAAAAAAAAGTGAAACATTTTCGTGGAATCGATTTATTCGCTTTCGAGTTTTTATGTAAATCATCGGAAGGCGAATTTAAACAATATTTATAAGGAAATATTTTCTCATATCTTTACACATGGAGCAGCGTACATAATTAAACTGGATCCAACGGAAAAAAAAACCCAGATCAAAAAGCAGTCAAGTTATTAATTTATAGAAATTCACGCTAAAATTGCTTGGACTAATAGTTAACCCATAAGTATAACAAGAAATTTTAATAATAAATATACTAAGAACATTTTTTTTTCTTTATGAAATATAAGGTAAACGATCATATTATGTCACCTGAAGGTGAACCCCGTCATCTCATCAACGGCGCTGTCTCGCTTTTATTTTATTGTAATGTCATAGATATCAGTCTGCTATATATATTTACCATTTATCCATACAACAATAACTTCGTACTGAAGCGAAGATAACTCATTTGGTAGTTTATATAAATGTCGGCTCAATAAACTTCTACAACGAGCTTGAGCTTTCGGTGAAGGAATACAGAGTGACGAAACCATAGAATGGTGGCAGGGACGTTCCTCTAATGCACGCCTGGCTAAGTAACACTTTTAAGTAGACAACTTAAATTATAATTGTTATTTAAATAAAAAAGAATCTCCAATGCCAGTAAAACCTTATTCATTAAGTATTGCGGTAACTTTGTCTTAACCATGTCACAATCAGCACATACAAAGTGCAGCACCTACAATGCCTTTTTTCCATCTAAATATTTCGAAACGATTTGTTCAGGTCTTGGTAAAAAGGTATTATGACTTCTACTCTGTTATTCGTGGTTGGTTGGTTTGCTTAATACATATAGGTAAAGCGATGACAGCTCAGTGGTAGTGTGTACGGCTTCGCGTCAAGGGACGTGAGTTCGAATCCAGCCACCTACAATGAGCTTGAGCTTTCGGTGAAGGAAAACACCGTGAGGTAACCATAGCTTGGTGGTAGGGTTTATTCTAATGCCCGTCTGGCTAGCTACCATCCTCAAGTTGAAAATCTGCCGCCAAATACCAATGGGTGTGTTCCGGCAGCTGCACTTGAGAATCAGTTTTTTCACAGTTTTAGCGTGTCTACCAACTTAGGCCGTATCGTAACTTAAGATCAGGTGAGATTATGGCCATAACGCTAAATCTTAACTATAAAAAAAACTAGTAACGTAATAACTTTTTACATTTTTACGTATTGTATACACTATAATATAGATTATATCCGACTGAAGTGTTTCGGCGTCTTCGTTACGGAGGGCAGTTTCTCATAACTACCCTAATTTGTTAATTATCACCGATGATGTTCCGGCACACTAGTACTAAGGGTAATTCCAGCTTCATAAGGGTAATTGTGATAATCAAAGAAATGCGGTATCAGTACTAATGGAACATTAGTGTGCGTAGGCAGTAAGTGGATTATGTACTTAGAGATGTATGATCGTGGAGATGCAAAGTGCAGTTACGTTTGGGCTAAATATAATAGTATTTATTAAGACATTTGGACTTAATATTTGAGATACGCGATACCAATCCCACATAAGGTAGTAGGAATCTATAATATCCTCTTATAAATAGTGTATTATACAATTGAAGATTATTTAGCAGATGAAAATGCATGGGAATAAACTATTGTTAAGATTCTTACGTTCAGGCAAAAAATTGATTTCATTATCATAAATTTACATATGGACCAGTTATAATGGTCGTGCATACAGCAATCTATGTGTACAGTATAATAATGTATTCAGGATATTGTCAGGGCTGCCGTGGGGACGTCGTGCCTCCTTTATGTTTGCCGAGCGATGGGTTTGCTGGCATAATTCGTAAAAGGTGTGCCTCGAAATGACACGCCTGCGTGCCAGTACTAACGTATCTTGAGTGCATTCACTGATAGATGGGAATCTCTAATGCTGCGTCATTGGATTAAACTCCATACAACGTAGCTCCATTCAACTATATATACTAACATTAGTTATTAAAATAAAATTGTAAAGTAACACTATTAACGTTATATGGGCTTGCCTGTAATAAACGCTATTATTATTAATAATATTGTATAATGTGTAGGCGCTACAATGAAAGTCATGTTCAACACGACATATTCTTCAATAGCTTAGTAAAATTCAAAAGTTTAATTACATAACTGGTTGATGCTACATTTCCAATTTTTACTAGGGTTTTTGTTTTGTGTACATTTACGTTGAAAATGCTTTAAAATATTATAATTTCTGTAAAAAATATTACAATTTATGTAATCTGTATTCTGTTCATGTTCCTTCATAATAAAAATTCCTAACTGTGTAAGTTGTGCACTAATGTCATAGGGTATGGGATTTAAAATGATATCTAGAATTAAGTTGTTTCTGTATTTAATCTCATATCTGTATCAGTGCCTTGTAAAATAAAATTATAAAAAAAAAGAAGTTAATATTTTCCAAATCAATTTTTTTTTTTTCGAATGGACCTACACTGTTAGCCTGAGGGCTTTTTATAGCTTCACCGAACTAGACGGGGCGAGTGCGGAAGGTGTTCGAGCCCGCGGGGCAACTCGCACAAGGGTGTCACTAGTGACCGAACCTCGGCTTGGGCTGTTGCCGAAACGCGAAAGAGAGAATCGAGCGCGGTACAAGCTATTGATAAAAATAGAAGTGTTATTGTAAGGACGCTAAAGATTGTACATAAAGATGTATTAATTGCAAAATAAAAATTAAAAATTAAAAATTAAGTTGAAGGTAGACACAGTAACATAAACTTTTCTGGACAACCTACACCTCAGTCCGCCCCGTGACCACGAAGGCTGAAAAGCTTTCGAAACGTCGGGATCAAAATTTAATAAATAACCGCGATAAAATCCGTTTAAATTAGTTTTATTTTAATGAATAATATTCGCGTAAACCTAAGAAATCATTATGCAAAATGGTAAAATCGAAACTAGCTGATCCCCTTCGGGATCTAAAAAGCTAACTTTGGTTTGTACTGTGCCATGGCAGGCGAGGCAAGATTGTACTGTGCAATTTAAAGTAATCAGTCGTGTTTGTTTAAATGCGTAATCGATGCAAACGTACGCTGGCGCCGGGCGGTCGCGTGGGCGTCGATCTTCAAGTAGATTGGTCAACTTATGCCTTAGAGGGGCATCTCGACCGATTCGGCTATCACAATATCATCTCCAGATATCATCGCCGTTAATGTTACGTTACTAATTACGAAATGTTTAAGGTTTGAGTCTCTATACGCGTTTGCATTACGGCATGAGTTATATTTGTTATAAGTAATGTCTGGGCTATCGCTTAGTTCGCGTGGTGTTACAATTGTTTATTCATTTTGTAACCTTTTTTTTAATACATCGTTACACCTATCTATAGTACTGTGATGTTTTTTTTTATAGTTAAGGCTTAATGACACGCTAAACCTTTAGAGGAACTGACTCTCAAGTACAATTGCCGGAACACACCTATCGATGTTTTAAGTTGAGGGTGGTAGCTAGCCAGGCAGGCATCAGGGAAATCCAACACCATGCTATGGTTTCCTCATGATGTTTTCCTTCACTTAAAGCTCAAGCTCATTGTAGGTGATTGTATTCGAACTCACGACCCTTGACGCAAAGTCGCACGCACTACCACTGATCTATCGTCGCTCCGAAATATTGAATAGCCTAAAGTCGTGAACGTTCTATCAAATAAAACAATATCTTTTGAAATCCAAATGGTAAGGTTAGCGAATTAAAATGAACTAACAAACGTTTCCCGTTTTATAATATTTATTGTTATTTTTGTATTGTGTTAAAGACGTGTTGAAAATAGCCTAAGCACTCCAATAAAGTAATTACTTAGAGATCGGTTAATATTACTAACAAGTAGGTAATTTGTGGTCTTCGTGGTTACTTAACCTCTCCTTAACTTAACTTAAATTCTCTAATAAGCTCCAATTTGTTATGTTTGATGTCGATGACGGTATTTCAATTCGTATCCAGTAGAACTTCGTTAAATCGAACCTCGATAAGTCGAAAACCTCCGAATCACTCAAAAATCTTTTCTTCTCTCCCCTTCAAACACCGATACCTCAATTGTCCGTAAGTCAAAAACTCTATATCTCGAATTTTTTAGCGTCTCCCTTTGATGTTCGACTTAAAGAGGTTCTACTGTACTGACACTATTAGGATGTACGTAGCGTAATGTTAGTGGAACTTTGCTTCGCAATACCCACGTAAAAAAAAAAAAAAAAATAGTGGAACTTTGCTTTCCGTTATTGCATTGAAACCAAGTACACTTTGATTGATAGTAAGAAAGCTGCATATAAAATCCAGGGAGAGTTTGAGATTCTGAATCGCGTGCTACCATGAATGTAGCCATATAACTGTCTTAGAATCTCTTTTTTGTATTCATTTTTTAGGAAGAAACTTTGTTTACTCAGTCGCTGAGAAAATTGCATACTGGTATGATAGTAAAACTCAGGGAAACTTGAGGGACTACTCATCTCTCTCAATTTTTTCAATTATACTTATTATGACTACCATAAACTTCAATGTGGTTAAGTGAAATTATCGCCGTTGGTTTTTTTTTAATCTTTACTATATTTTACTCGCGGCTTAGCTCGCGTAAATAAAACTGATGACGCAATAAATTGTTTCATACAAGCTTTATTACCCCACTTTGAACATATTTTTCGCGGGGAAAAGTATCCTAGCACCGATTCTAGGATCCCATCTATCTTTATACTAAAATTCGTTATAAGGGAATCGGAAGATTAGGCGTAAAAGCTATCAAACTCACTCTCGTATTTATAATATTGGTTATGATAAGGATATGCTTAGCGTTAAGGCCACAATGTCACCTGATGTTAAGTGATCATGGGGCCCAAGATGGCGGACACGTGAACCCTAAAAGTTTTCTTTTATAGAATAAGGCGCTAACGAGCTAGCGTGTCACTTGACGGTAAGTGATCGCCGCCCATGGACACACACAATACCAGTGGAATCGTAGGTGCATTGCCGGTCTTTATTAGAGGGACAGGCTTCAAGTGCAACTGCCTGAACATACCTATAGGTATTTGGCGGCAGATTGTCAACCCGAGGATGGTAGCTACCCAGGGGCCATTAGCATGCTATGGTTTCATCACAGTGTATTCCTTCACCGAAACTATATTATGCAAAATGTCACCAGTCATACTAAAGTTATAAATGCGAAAGTTAGTTTGTTTGTTCGTTGCGCTTTCACGCCTAAACTGCTGAATGGATTGTGATGAATTTTAGTATAGATATATATGGGGCCTTGGAAATGGAGATAGGGTACTTTTAAGTTCAAAAAACTCACAGGAAGTAGGTAAAGAGAGGGACAAACTTTGTATGAAACTTTCTACAACGTCATCCGGTTTATTTGACAAAATCTATGTTACCGCGAGCGACGCCGCTCTTAAGATCTAGTGTTACATAATTCTACACTGCTCTAGGTATAACGTGTCCACCATCTTGGCCACATCGTTCCTTAAGAGACGGGATTGTGGTCATAACACTAAATTAACCACGTATCAACAAAAATTAGCACAGGACCGTTTAACATTAATTTATAAATTGATGGCATGACAGATTAAGTCCCGCCGGAAACTCGGGACATTTCGCATGTGCCGTTAAGCAATCCCGGTCAAAGCTGGAGATTGACGCATGACGTAATCATAATCGACCATTTAAATCGATCATTTGTCGTTCAAATAGTCGACCATATATGGTCGAGGCTTACGCGTGCCTGTCGATGGTTTGGTTCAAATTAATCATTCTCCTGCTGTCATATGTTCAATATATAAATGTCTGATTTTATCTTCATTTTTGTAAAGTCTGTACGTTTGTTCACAATTATTTCTTTGCCAAAGCAATATACGGTCCGAAAACTTTTTTTAACTTTGGAAGTAATTGACATATTTTTGTTATATACAAAATAAAAAAAGAAGAAATTGATTGTCGTTTAAATAAGTAACAATAACAAAAACAATACACACAAATACATTATCTAATTTTACCAACAATCACCACTGCAGCGCTGGTTTTTAATAAGAAACCCTGACATGCGCAGACGTACCGTCGACAGGACAGATGTGATGACCATAATTCTTCATTTTCCTAACCCTTATCGCATCTTAGTAGGGTAAGCACAGCATATTTTCTTCCTCTCTACTCTATCAACCATCATCTAAGTATTCACTCTGTTTATACGCACATCATTTCTCACACACTCCGTCTATATTTTTCTCGGTTTTCCCCCTCTCTTACATTAATCTACCTTCATACTTGGTTATAAACATATCATATACAATAAAAAAAAAATGGCTATTTTGAATTAGCCATGTGTCGCGATGGAGTTTATAAATATACAATTAAGTGAAATTAAATGTATATTTTTTTTGTTATCGCGATGAAAATTTTGATTTTCCACTCACACGTAAATTATCGGGCTGGTACGAGAAGGACCTCTGATAATCGTTCAGTGGGAAACAATATAAAACAGTCACAATGATCGCACGAAACCAGTGTTTAGTCATATACTGTTTTTAGCAACTGAGTACACCTGGACTCAATATTTCTAGACCACAGAAATATTGCACTGGGAAAACTAGGGAATTTAAATAATTTCGAACGAAAATTTTGGAATGAGCAGTGAAATATATCAATATCACTGTTGTTATTACAAATTTCATTATAGAACTGTTTCACTTGGTTTAGAAGTAAGCAGATGTTGTTTCTCATAAATTTTTCATGTAAGATATTTTTTTTAATACGAAATCTTGGAATCTTATTTTGAAGTGAAACTTGTTTAGATTCGTTGTGATTTCAAACTCGATGAAACGAAAAAGCAACACGTAAATGTATAGGATTCAGCCAGTGAGAGAATAAGATAGAACACATTACACGTTCTCGGTCTCCTCTTTGTGCGATGCTTTGTAGCGTCTCCACTATCTTCTACAAAGGATTGTCCATATGTATTCTCAATACTTTTCAATAACTATTTTTAATCAGGGACTTTTCAGAAGTTTCACTTCTACCGTATGTGACTTGCACACACACGCACACATATTTTTGACTTTTAGGTTTAACTATTGTAATAAAGAACTTGAGTATCTTGGAATTATATGATAAGTTTCAATACTCAATTTTGATATGTCTCTCATTAATATGGTTGAAATGCATTATGCTTGGGCATTTCCAAATACCTATAGATGTGTTCCAGCAGTTGCACTTGTGAGCCGGTTTTAACGTATCCACCGTTTTGGGCCTCAACGTCACAACACATCAGGTGAGTTATAGGCAGAACGAGTAAACTCTACAAACTGTAAAAATATGGTGATAAGCTGTTCGTTGTGGTACTCTTTTAGTGTGCCATAGGTATAGATGACATCAAGAGGCAACCGATGAATCGCCCAATAAACAAGCGGATGCGATCAAAATGTTTGACGTCATTGTCAAAATCTCCAAATCTATCACATTTGTGAAATAGTGAAAATGACTAATACGCGTTCGTTTAAAATTAGTCAGTAATTAAGTCAGTCACGCGTGAATTAGTCATAACGTGGGTCGAGATCGTGGAAACACAGTTGACTACATTCGTACAGAGATTTTTGTCAGGTTAATGTAAATTTAACCGGAATTTAGTTGTGTGGTCGCAGGTTTGTTTCACGAGTAGAATAATTTGATATTATAAATATGAAAGTAACTTAGATTTAGTTTTCGATTGGAGTTTTATTACAGATATAGATTGAATATTGGAAAAGTATAAGTGCTATTTGCTGTCATTAAAATATACCGTGTGAAGAATCCATCAGTTCTCAAATGATGGGTCCTTCAAAAGAGGGGCGAAAAGGTATCTAAGCAGGCCAGCATGACATCGATGACTGATTTTTGGATAATATCAGTCACCGCTGTTCTGAATTGTACTGTACTGAACACCAGCCGCAGTACAGTCACTATGCTGCGCAACATAAAAAAAAAATTGGGATAGGAAAATCTATACTTATGAAAGCTTTTATTTGAATGCTGTAGGAAGAAGATTTACAATGAGCTTGAGCTCTCGGTGAAGGAAAACGTCTTGAGGAAACCATAGTATTGTGGTAGGGCTGTTTCAAACGCCCGCCTGGCTAGCTACCACCCTCAAGTTGTAAACCTGCCGCCAAATACCAATAGGTGTGTTCCGGCAGCTGCACTTGGGAGCCAGTTCCTCCACAGGTTTAGCGTGTCTACTAACTTGGGCCTTATCGTCACTTAAGATCAGGTGAGATTATGGCCTTAATGCTAAACCATATGTATAAAAAAAAAAACATCCCTATACGATTTATTTTCACGGCAATAAGTGACCTATGTCCTTCTTCAAGGTTCCAATATATGTCTATACGGTATAGACATGAAAACGTAATAAACTGACAGACAGACTTATTTTCGGATTAATTTCATATTAGCTTTCACCCGTGGCTTCGCTCATGTTAACATTTGTTTTGCCCAACAAACCGGATGTTGCAATAAACAGTTTTCCTTCTTTTCCCGCTTCTAATTAGTTTTCCTACCATTTCCAGGTGCCTCATCTACAAGAAAACATTATAATCGATACAGCAGTTTAGGAGTGAAATCGTTAGAAACAAACTCACTTTCGCATTTATAATATTATAGTAAGAATTCGTTTGGATACATGTACACATATTTGTATTTTATTGATGAATATTATTAAAACAGCTATTAACATACGTTTATCTAATATATTTATGTTTTATTTATTCGATTTAAACGCACGATTCATGATTTTTTTTATAAATTATTTATTGAAAACATTTGAATTTATATAAATAATGCTAACATACTAGTACATACGTTATATGAGTAAGCATTTTAAAGTCTGAATAACGCAATCCAGGGGTGATCATTTATCAAGTTTCGAACTGGGTTATGACTATTAGTAATTATTAGAGTAAACATATAAATATTATTGTTTTATTATAACCTACACAAGGTTCGTGTGGATTTAAATTATGTTTCACATAACTTACGTACCTTCCTTATGGCTAAAGTATTATTAGGTTAGGTGATACGATGTTATATACTTAACAAATAAAAGTGACTTAAAATTGCATGGTGGTATGGCTTTTTCTAATGGCCGCCTGGGTAGCTACCACCCTCAAGTTGTAAACCTGCCACCAAATACCAATAGGTGTGTACCGGCAGCTGCACTTGAGAGCCAGTTCCTTCACAGGTTTAGCGTGTGTACTAACTTGGGTCATATCGTCACTTAAGATCAGGTGAGATTATGACCATAAGGCTAAACTTTAAGTATAAAAAAAGACAATAATTAAATAAAAAAAAAACCCCTTTAATTTATTTAATAATCAACGTAAATATTTGTTCAGTTAAGTTTTATTATATGTAGACAATAATAAACCATGCGCGCGTTTTTCGGTTGACTTTATTATTTGTGTTTCTTTTAGTGTATATTTTTTTTAGTTAGCAGATTCAGCGTTAACCGCGGGCAATAACTAGTCATAGTATTATTATCTAATAAGCCACCATTCACAGACTATGAATGACTTTGTCGACATACATGGAGATGAGTGTTATATAAGCTATGTCCTCAAGCGCCTACATAATAACATGCATCTGCTTAATAAATTTAAAAAAAATAGCGAATATATTGACACTGTATTCGAACATTGTATATATATATATATATAAATATATATATGTAAATGAAGGTCATTTAACTCTTCATTCCAACTTTATGCTTATAAACTCTTTTTATTTAGAAAATGTATTTTCTTTTTAAAATCTATATTATCGATAGTTGTCTATGAAACAATGTATACGTCAAAGATACTTTATGAGATGTCATTACATTGAAAACATATTAGGAAATAATTAGATAATAAATATTAAGTTACATATAAAGTGAAGCAATAGCTTTAAATGTTGTTTCTCTTTATTACAGATGCGTAAAATATAATATGTAATTGGTAAGTTAGGTTATTAAGAAGTTTTTTCGTGCATATATTTTACTCTAACATTCGTATTTAATTTAATAAAATCCTCTGTATTACAATGTAACTATTAAGCTTATTGTTTAGTTACCCTAATCATCTCTACCACACAACACAACACATTACATATATATAATATATATATAAAAATGTCGCGTACTGTTTGTAGTTGTCCCACTTTTTTATACTTTATAGATTTAGTGTTATGGCTACAATCTCAGCTGACGTTAAGTGACAATGTGACCCAAGATGCTGAGCATGCTAAGCCAAGTAGGAACTGGCTGTCAAGTGCAACTATTGATATTTGACCGCAGATTTTCAACTTAATGTATTTAGCCAACTGCGCCATTAGGAAAAGCGCTACCAACATGCAAACAAATACCAGTAGTGATAAGATACACACAGCATACATTTTGTCACGTGAAGATCGCGATGTTTTCCAAATGTTCAGATTTATTTAAAGACCAGGCCAAAAAAAAACAATTTCTATTTATTTGAAACACTAACAAGGGCATGTCGTTTTATATATCGGAAAGAGATGACTCTATACAAGTAAAAACAAAAGTTAAAATTAAAAAGTATATTAACAAAATGGACGAATATATTTCTAGGTATATTTCTTTATTTTCAGTAAGACTGTTAACGAAGGTTCATAGATTCAATGTGTTGGATTTAGATTTAAAATACGGAAACATTCTATTCAATGCACAATAGAGATCCAAATCATGATCAGTAATAATTCGTTGCGAAAACTTTGAAACATGACATCAAGACTGACAGGCAAACAATTATGCAAAATAAATTTTTCATAGCCTCTACATCGAATACAATGTATAACTTGAAGTATATAATTACATAAATTCCAAAATATATACATTTAATTTCGTCTACAGAATTGACTCATGCACATTTTAATACACGATTATACATAATAATAAAAGATAAATATTAACATTTACAATTAAAATAATTATGTCAATATCGTAGACATTAGAATATTAACTAATACATCACACTTCGATAATGAAAACGATTTCATAATCGACCGTAATCGAAATCGATTTGGACATGTGATATATCACGAATTGGAATGAGCGCACGCTCCATCAATTCAGAAATACGATAACGATCGGCTTACAGTTGTTTGGCGATGTCATCTGTCTTAACCGGATGTCTTTGAAGCGATGATAGCTCAGTGGTAATGTGTACGACTTCGCGTCAAGGGACGTGAGTTCGAATCCAAGCACCTACAATGAGCTTGAGCTTCCGGTAAAGGAAAACATCTTGAAGAAACCATAGCATGGTGTTAGAGCTTTTTCTAATGCCCGTCTGGCTAGCTACTACCCTCAAGTTGTAAACCTGCCGCCATATACCAATAGATGTGTTCGGGCAGCTGCACTTGAGAGCCATTTCCTCCACAGGTTTAGCGTGTCTAACAACTTGGGCCGTATCGTCACTTAAGATCAGGTGAGATTATGACCACAACGCTAAACCGTTAAGAATAAAAAATAAATAAAAAAAGATGTGTTCGTTGTACCAGTGACTTAGTTTGCTTGTAATCTATACGTATTACAAAACAGAATCCCCTCGCCACGACTTTCAAAAACTACCAAATTTACATACGATTTCCATAAATACATACAGTGATTGTGTGAGAGTGCTTTTTTTTATACATAAGGTTTAGCGTTATGGCCATAATCTCACCTGATCTTAAGTGACGATACGGCCCAAGTTGGTAGACAGGCTGAACCTGTGGACGAACTGGCTCTCAAGTGCTACTTCCGGAACACACCTATTGGTATTTGGAGGCAGATTTTCAACTTGAGGGTGGTCGCTACCCAGGCAGGCATTAGAAAAAGCCCTACCACCATGCTATATTTTCCTCACGATGTTTTCCTTCACCGAAAGCTCATTGTACATGCTTGGATTCGAACTCACGTCCCTTGACGCGAAGTCGTACACACTACCACTGAGCTATCATCGCTTCTAATAGCTGGTCATATCGTGCTTGACGCTGGCTTTAAATCGTAACATGGGAGGATCGACTGGTCACTTTGTGCGTGTGCTTGTGTGCGTGATCTTCTCTGCTTAGGAAGACCCATTATGTTTGGTAGCTTTGGGGTTTAACACTGTCTCGTTTACCACCTGATCCTTCCACGAGATACCAAGTATACTACGAATATGCGCTGTCTTGACAGTATTCTGGGCATCTGTCATACAGAGCTAATATCTCATGTATTGTTCGTCACAAAAATATAACTAATTATACTTAATGAGTTATTAGAATAAAAATTCAAGCAACGGCCTTAACCTTGACACGCCGCTTCGATTTGCATTAATTGATTCCGTTGAGGTTTTTGTTCGTCTATAGGTTTTTCTTATGTTTTACTTTATTTAAGCTGTTCAGCGGTCGGTTCACTAACGTTGCAGCTCGATAGTGCGGGTTCAAATACAAGTTACGGATTTTATCAAAATACAGTAGGACCTCGTTAAGTCGTACTTCGATAAGTTGAATACCGCTAAATCTCGAAAAATTATTTTATTCCCTTCCCTACAAACACTAAAACCTCTATTCGCTGTAAGTCGAAAACTCTACAACTCGAACTTTTTCTCGTCTCCCTTGATGTTCGACTTACAGAGGTTCTACTATAAATGTAATACTAATAATAATACACTATGGTAGATTATAATATTGTCACATAAACTTAACTAGGCTCCATAGTATTCTAACTCTACCTCACCAAAAGCCCCTTTGACTCTAACATTCATAATTATAATGATGTAAAACATTTATACATGTTTATATACGCTGTCAACCCATGTATGAAATTAATATGTAGTTTTCTGTTTGTGTATTTATAGTGTGATTAATTTCCGCTAAAATTTTCTCTGTACTCATACAAAATATTAATATACATCATAAAGAAACACTAAAAAAGCTTAAAATTTCCCATAAGGCTCATCGAACTGATTCACAATATTGTAAAAGGTGTCTAAGATTTAAAAATTTGAAACAAATAAAAAATACATTTTTTTATATTTCATTTATATGGGAAAACTTTAAATTTAAATAGTAAGTACTTAATCGATATTAAAATCTCAGACTAGATGAGTTTTTTTTTCTATATGTAGATTATTACTTTGCATCCATCCATCCATTCAACCAAAAGACGTCCACTGCTGGACACAGGTCTCCCCCAAAGATCTTCACAACGACCGGTCTTTGTCCGCATCCACCGGATTCCCGTGACCTTGACCAGGTCGTCGGTCCACCTTGTGGGGGGCCTGCCCAAAGTACGTCTTCCGCTGGTCTTATTTTGCCCGAGCACCGATAATATTTTTTTAATCATCCTAGTATCCTATATTTTAATAAAACTTTCATCTTCATGGATAGCATTTTCAACCCACTGCAGGGCTTCCCTTTTACGCCATTATTTTCTGTGCTATGCCAGTCAAACTTTAATTGTATGTGCATGATTGAAATTTGTAATATCTATATTACTCATACTGAGTTCTTTTGTTTCTATTTATTTTCCTCTCCTTTTGCATTTACAGTAGTCTAGAAGTACTATACGTATTTTGATGAGATCTGACCTAGTGATTACTAATATTATGAGTGAATAAATAGAATACTTTTAATATCATAACACGAATGACTCCCTTTGGGAGACCAAAAAAAGTAATAAAAAAAAATTATAATATATATAATAAAGATTATATAAAAAAATCTGTTTTAATTATACATATCATAATATCATCACGTCTAAATAATACAATATATAATATAATTAAGTACAAAGATGTGTATTAAAATTTTATGTAAAATAATTCGAGATCAACCGAAATGCGTTCACAGATAGTATCTATACTAATTTTAATATTATAAATCGGAATAGTTTCTTTGAACACGCTTATCTTGAGAAAATTTTGTATCAACAATTTATTTTTATGCTTGTTAGAATAATCATTGTAAAAGGCTCTAGGCTGTTTAATATCACGCTACCACCAATAAGAGAAAAGCTGTTTTGATACGAAATTTGATTCCACACGAACGAAGTCGCAGACATTATTATATCAGGCAGGTTATATATAAATAAGTAAAGACAAAACTGTGTAGTACATTTTATCATATATCTGTCAGTCGATATCTATTTTTTGGGTTAGCAGCTGACTCGACGTCAAGCTTCGATGCTACCAATAAAAAGTACAAACAAAATGGTATGTATTTGTTAAAAACGTATTTAAATAAGGTAATGATTATTATAAACGGATGTGTGTCGGACTCAGCCGTAAACTATGTTATAAGACCACGTTGCATGCAATCAAGGACGCGATGCGGTGCGGCGGGACGCCGGCCCGGGTTCGGGGCGCATCTCTAGTTGCGTCTGCGAATCGATAAATGTCAAACAGTCTCGCATTGAGCGCAAAGTGTATCGTACGCGCATGACGCTGACGCACTTACGGCGCTGGCTGTATTTAAAAACCGAACGTTCTTAATTCAAAAGTGACACTTATAGTGCTGGACTGTTATCAATCATCGCCCCACGAACTATTATTGATCTGATACATTTCTTTCCACCTAATCAAATATGCAATTCATGTTTATGATGCTAATATATATGTAACTCGTCAGAAAACTTATTTTGAAGATCGAGATTGTAGATTGTGTACGCGTGTGTAAATAAAATACTTAAAAATGACCTATCACACTTTCTTGTTTGTGTCGACAGTATTACTGTCAATCTATTCTGCGTTCGTTGTAACACAGGTGAGAGTTTGTTTATACTTTGTTAAATAAAGCATATCAAGTATTTCTAGGAAGAACATCGTAAACGACAGTTGCACTTTTTACAGGAGACTGTGCACTTTTTTCTATGTTAGCTCGGCAAAGTGACTGCACCGTACCTGATGTTAAGTACAGTACAGTCCAAAAACAGCAGCGACCATCGAGCAAACGACATTCCATCGCTAGTCACTACTGTCATGTCTGTTCATTCCTAATTAAATTGTATTTATGATATATTACTAAAAAAAAATATAAGTTGTTCATAATTAACCAGTAATCTATTAAAATAGGGCTTCTAATTTACAAACGTAATTTTTAAAAGGATACAATAAAATATAGGATTTTTGGTGCTTACTATGTATTTTTTTCTGAAATGTCGCGATATGTAATCAATTTATAAAACTACAATACTCCATGTCAACGTTCTATATACAGTTGATACCAGTAGATTTGAATTCTAAAAATAATTGTTTGTTGAATTCGATTTGATTGCAACTACCATATATCAAGGATAATCAGCCGATGCGCGTACGTACAACAATCAAGTGGGGTGGTAACCCTACGACTTCACTTAACTTGATACTTATTGACTTATGACTTATGAACTTGATATTTTTTTATTTCGACAGGTGAAAATAAACAGATATATACAATGAGTAGGTTTCAAAAGTTTAAATACAAGAATAATGTGTATATTTCAGTGATCCACAGTTAGGTAATTGTAATTAAATCGTGCCAGTACACACGAACTTGAAATATATGAACAATATATATATATATATATATGTATATATAAACTAAATTAAATAAAAAGATAAAAGCAAGGGACAAGAATATTATAGGCTAATTATAAACAAAAACTATTATATGATATTAATGAACTTGACTATACACGCAAATAGAACAATAAAAATAAAAAAGTTTTAGCATTTATTTTATTTATTTACTTACTCATTGGGAATCCAACAGCGTGCATATACATAGCGCACAGTTTTAAAAAACACGTAAGGCCATTATATAATTTAACAAATATTAATAGTATATACACTATAGAATAAAATGTGGCAAATAAATATAAATAAAAATAAAACCCCAAAATTAAAATAAAATACAAGTTATACAGTGTTAATTATGTAAGAATCATAGCGAGCGATGTGTGCGTGCGTATGTATGTTTGTGCGAGTGTTTATGTGTTAGTGAGTGTGTTTATGGCTTTACATGAGAAATGTATGTTTATAGACTAGCGTCACATATACTCAATAGGGTTACTACCACCATAAATAAACATTTTGATAACCTTGTCACATTAGCTCGCTTCTGTTTTAGCACGTTTCGTGGTTAGCCACAGAATATCCGGTTGTCGACAGCTTCACAAACCAGCCTGGTAGGTAGAACCCCCGAGGGACTTTTGATCTATCGTTATTGCTTTTAGATTGTATTGCGGTTTCCCCGAGATACAGTATCGACACGTATGAAAAAAAAAATGTAGTCTATATAGCGATGATAGCTCAGTGGCAGTGAGTACGGACGCCGCGTCAAGGGACCTGGGTTCGAATCCACTTACAATGTGCTTGAGCTTTCGGTTAAGGAAACCATCATGATATGTACTATTATCCGCCTGGTTAGCTACCACCTTTAAATTGAAAATCTACCGTCAAATACCCATAGGTGTGTTCCGGCAGTTGCACTCAAGAGCCACACCCTGCACAGGTTTTGCGTGTCCATCGACTTGGGCCGTCTCCTCACTTAAGATCAGGTGAGATTTTGGCCATAACGTATAACCTATAGAATATATTTAAAATAACATACGTAATAAACAAGGATTGATTATATATTGATAATATTTGCAAACGAATATTGTAGGTAAATACGATAAATTAAAAATGGGAAGTAATGTAATATTTCGTTAGAAGTTTAAATTGCTTGTGACCGTTATAAAAGATAATGATTTGTAACAATCTTATTCATTTGAGAATTTGATCGATCAGTAATTTGTATTTTTTACAGTACGCTTTGCATTCAACATTTTATTTCTGACCTCGTATTTGTTTTCTTTTATAATAGTGTTACGGGTTAGTATTTCGCTATTTCTTTAAATTAACGTGCAACCTTTACGAGTTTCGGTTATAGAAGAACCACAGTTACACCTATTTCGATTGCAATGGAGCAGTGTTCGTTATTTTTTATTATGCGGTTCGAAGGTTGTTATCGACGGAAAGTTGTAAAACGTTATTTTCTTTATACATACAAAAATCTATATCCTGTATCATATAAAAATCGCAGAAATATATTCAAAATTAATTAAAAATTACGTCTGTAAAATATTTAATGTTCATTGTTGTGTTAGTACAAAAGACATAAACGCGCGCCGTGTTTGTTGCTCTGTGATATTAAGAAATAAATGTGTAATGACAAGAGCTTTGTTGCTATTTGTATAATAACATAATTATAATATAAAACAACATACATATACATCTGTGTTTAGTATTAGTAAAACCTTTCCAGCACGAGTGGGGTGTATTCAATAATAACGTCAGATATATTCGCTTCCATTGCAACCCCCAAGTATTTGTTGATAATATCACAGTATTTTTTTTTGCACGCCTCATAACGAATTACCGAATAACGATTCACCGTTAATTTGTGAAAACGTAACAAACAAACTCAAATTTGTATTTATTATTATATTAATTAGTATGTATTATTGCACGCCTCATAAGCGAAGCGTTGAGGTAGGAACTACTGTCACTTCACACAAAACAACTGATTTTTCAAACTGAAAATGTCTATATTTATCATATATTGCATTTGTAAAATAATATTAATACACACATATCAAGAGAAAATGCTATTTTTAATACTCATAATTATTTTTGATGGCATTTTTGTTATTTAAACTAGTTAAAAAACTGTTTAATCAAGTTCTGTCTTGACAGTTTATACGTTATCACGATAACGACCGAACCACTTTACTAATCGAGTCTTTTTTCTTTCGCTTAAGTATAATTGGGAATAGAACCCTATTACTTTTTACGGTCTGATTCGATGTGGTTTAATTGTTATAAAATAAACAAAAAAATAAAAAAGAGATTATGAGGCGTGCACTTTTGGACATCTACTTGTATTGGCTAATACCAAGTAAGAAGGAATTTATAATTTTTTTTTTTTTTTTATACTTAAGGTTTTAGCGTTATGGCCATAATCTCACCTGATCTTAAGTGACGATACGGCCCAAGTTGGTAGACACGCTAAACCTGTGGAGGAACTGGCTCTCAAGTGCTGCTGCCGGAACACACCTATTGGTATTTGGCGGCAGGTTCACAACTCGAGGGTGGTAGCTAGCCAGGCGGGCATCAGAAAAAGCCCTACCACCATGCTATGGTTTCCTCACGATGTTTTCCTTCACCGAAAGCTCAAGCTCATTGTAGGTGCTTGGGTTCGAACCCACGTCCCTTGACGCGAAGTCGTGCACACTACCACTGAGCTATCATCGCTAAATTTAATTAACGAACACAAAGAAACATGCAGTATTTATAGATCACACGAATCATTATTTTGTGTGGAACTCTAACTCACAGTACTTCGGTGCGGTGGTTACAGCGAGGCAACTACTCCTACTGATAGGCCAACAGTGCAGTTAAAGTAATGATTGAAGCATAATTTGATTAAAAACGTTATTTTAAAAACAATATAGAAAGGAAGAACATTCATTTAGATGATTAGATACAGCGTAAATACACAAGTACAGTCTCACAAACTATAATCATCATACATCATCAAAAAAGGACACAAGCTCGGAAATGTTATGGCAAAATTCTATAGCGCTGGTTTTTAGCTGGACGTGGAATAAGTAAGGTTTAACGTTATTCATACTATCTCACTTGATATTTCGTGACGACGTACCTCAAGATAGTGGACACGCTAAACCTAGTGGAAAACGGTTTCCAAGACTGAGGAAAAAAAATTTGTATTTGAAAGTTAATATTTTGATATTTTTTTATAAAAATCGTACTCACAGTAGGACCAACATGTGATAGGCACTGACAGTTAACAGCTTATCTAACATGACGAATTTAAATTATACTTGCCAATTTAATCTATTACGAAATTCAATTAAATACGTACTCTATTTCGGTGTCGGCTAGTAAAATTTATAAAAAAATTAATATATCAAGTAAAAAAATAAATAATGATAATAGTAAGTTAAATAAAAACTAATCCTTTTTTTACTAGGAGTAAAGGGAGTAAGTTTATTTGCGAAAGTGTTTATTGTTAAATGAATATAAATTTAATTAGAACGAGGAAGTGATCAGAGGTTGTTACTGATAACTTTTACAAGTTTCGCAAACTGGTTCAGTTCGTAGTACAGACCTTTGTAATAATAATTAAGAGTTTATTTTCTTTACTCAGTGCGAGTTCTTTATTATTATATATCTCTTTTACACGTTACAGGTATAGCGTTATGGCCATAATTTCACCTGATGTTAAGTGACGATGTGGCCCAACATGGTTGACGCGCTAATTCTAAAAGGGACTGGCTCTCAAATGTAACTTACAGAGCACGTGTTTAGGTATTCGCCTGTTGTTTTGGATAAAGAGCTTAATATCATTTTTAATTATCTGTGTTGTGGTAGCGCTGAATATAATTAATTAGGATGGCTATATTTGTGTATAATTATTTTCCTAATCTTATAATCGACATCTACAGATGAGATGAGAGAGAGATGGGAGATGAGAAGAGGGCACTATTTAATAAAGTAAAAAAATAGTCCGTGTGTAGCACAGTACGATCTTGCCTCGCCTGCCATGGCACAGTACAAACCAAAGTTAGTTTCTCAGATCCCAAAGGGGAACAGTTAGTTTCGATCTTACAATTTTTAATCAGGTAATAATAGTCTAAGGCATCGTCAGTTAGGTTTTTTATAATGTACAATCTTTCGCGCCTTTACAAATACTCTTCTCTTTTTATTAGTAGCCAGTACCGCGTTCGATTCTCTCTTTCGCGTTTCGGCAACGTATATCTATACGGTAAACATTCACAACTAAACCTATCCTAACATAAGCAATACAAGTTCACAAAACTTCATAGAATTCGGTTGTGCGGTTTCCAAGATTAGAGTGGACTATAATTGAATAAAAGAATTTAGATCTTTAATCTTAATACGATTAGTACTAAACTTTTTTTTTATACTTAAGGTTTAGCCTTATGGTTATAATTTCACCTGATCTTAAGTGACGATACGGCCCAAGTTGATGGACACGCTAAACCTGTGGAGGAACTGGCTCTCAAGTGCAGCTGCTGGAACACACCTGTTGGTATTTGGCGGCAGGCTTGTGCAAGCAAGACGTTACACAAAAAATATTTATATATACATATTACGAAACGTAACTCATCAAATCATAATTTGCAGTCTGGCCTGAAATCTAAATCTGACACGCAGGGAATGCAATCTCGACGTTATGTCTTATATCGAATTGTGTAATTGTTACAAAACGCTCCGGATATTATCGTCCATTGCGAATATTGATGAATTATATCGAGCAAGACGTGGGAGACGAGCTGACTCAATGACGTTGGTGTTGCCAACATTGTAAGACAGAATTTTCGAAATGAATAATTCAATTAGGCTACCCCATTAGAATAATTTATGTAAACTATTCAAATATATCTAACATACACATAAGCGTACAAAGAATATTAGAAATTTAGCTGCCACGGGACACCTCGCAGATGTGAAACATCAAAACGACAGTTAGAATTTGTAATAAATAATACAAACCAATAAAGAAGATATGTAGTAACATAATAAACAATAATAGAGTTTTGTTGATGAAATCGATATATTTTTTTACTATTTTAATAACAATAATAATTACATTATATATATTATGCATTCATAAGGGGTCATTCATAAAATACGTCACTTAATATTTTATATTTCGGTAGACTTTCCATATATACGAAATAAATTGATTAAATAAAACAGAAATGCACAGAGCAACGAAGCTATTTCGTGCTTGAAACACTCTGTGAGATGGTCACGATTCTATTCATTATCGTTTATTATGTAATATGGATACAGCTTGAACAGATAATCTACGACAAAAACGCAATAATACGAAATCGCACTTCAATTGTTCTCGAATTATAAAAACAGATCTCGTAATAGCTCGCATATAATACTTTTTGTAATTCGATTGCATGGGAAAATGTAGATGTGATTTTAAACAAATATATATCGTGAGTCAAATCTTAAAACGCGATGTATTACACATGCCAATTAATTCGGAGTCATCTTCACGTGTATTGCCGGTGGCTGTAACCTCTAAAGTCGAGTATATGTTTATGTTTCTTTATATCCTCGATCCTCCGAATAGGAGCCCTCGAGTGACTCTGCTCTCGCGATACAGTGACACTCTACATGTCATGACATGTTTCATCTATCGGTTTGTTGTCAAGCCAAATTGTCATGTGTACATAAAAAATATAAGGAAATTTTTTATTTCGTAAAAACAACTGTACCTAAGAAATAAAAAAAAAAACATGTTTTAGTAAAACGGAAACTAAGTCATGGACACCGCTACTGATTAATATATCTATATATAATTGTAATAAAATATCAAGTATTTGATCTTATAACTAACTTAAGCTACAAAAGGTCACCTTGCCACCTTAGACGTTAAAGCAAATATATAATCTACACATAATATATTTAGCCTTAGGTACTATATTGGCGTTATTGTCGTGTTAGATGTTTTGTTTGGCGAGATGTTCCTTTTAAATGTATCATTGCATCTATGTTCTGTTGATGAGAATATATTTTTCTAGATGCTTCCAGTGAATTAAAAGTTTTATGGAAACGATGACAAGTGTTATGGGATTAATTTAGACTCTTTCGTGTATGTTTTAATTACCTTTTTTTATTAAGTGGACTCTGATGTTAATGCTTGAACTTGGTTGGGACCACTTTAAACATGCCGACAGATGGTCACTATTTTTGATACTAGCATTTTGGAACCGGTCAGTATTCTAGTATGTAGCCACCGAATTGCTTACGACCGGGTAACAGCTATATTTTTTTTAGTTAAGCTTTAGCGTTGTGCCCATAATCTCACCTGATCTTAAGTGACGATATGGCCCAAGTTTGTAGACACGATAAACCTGGGAATGAACTGGCTCTCAAGTGCAATTGGCAGAACGCACCTGTTGGTATTTGGCGGCAGATGTCCAACTTGAGGGTGGTTGCTAGTCAGGAGGGCGTTAGAAAAAAGCCCTACTACCATAATATGGTTTCCTCGCAATGTTTTTTTTCATCGTACCTCTATCTCATTGTAGGAGTATTCGAACTCACGTCTCTTGACGCGAAGTTATACACACTACCACTGAGCTATCATCGCTTCAAAATTCTACTGTACTGTGAAATCAATAAGGTATAGTGTAGTCACAAAGAAATTCTTGAAAATCGAATGTTTTAATCGGAGAGTGGTCATGCTACTTATATAGATAAGTTACTTATATAGATAATGTTATCTACTTACTTTTATAATCAATTTTATCAATGCCAAGTGTGAAGGGCTTTCTTAACACAATTTCCAAGCAAATACAAAATAATTATTTGTCATGCTCGGGACTCGAACGCAGCAACACAATGCAACACCAGACCAAGCACGCAGTGTGCTTAGCATATCAAATTGTACCACTCAGAGAATCACTGTCAATAATTATTCTCAACTCGCTTTTCGTACCCAAACGTTTGTGTTCTAAAACCAATCACTATATATTTACGCGCAGACGAACACCATTGCATATATAGGTATATAAAAGCGGTAAGTTTGAATACATTGACTTCCAAACATCCTGCCTGACCTTACCGTCGAAGAGTTTGATTATAAAAGCTATCATAGACAAACTAAACGGTCATTAGCGGACCGAATTATAAGTAATTAAATTTTGACGCAGCCAATAATAATGTCTACAACCAGTCTGACTGGTCCATTCACATAATTATCTCTATGTATTCATAATACATTTTCAACATCACTTATTATTCTTACCTGCATCGGCAGATGTTGTCGTGCACATTCACGTAATTACCCGACTATAGAATTATATATCGCACAAGGAACAACATATATACGTTCTCGTATGTAAAGTTTAATATATGAAGCCTCATGCGCGCGACCGCATCCGTCTGACAGAGCAAGTATTGGATATGGGGGGCTGGCAATAACCGTACGGATCACCGCTTCCTCTTGATCACTCAGAGATTCTGAGAGCCAATCCCTCTGTTTTCGTTTTGATTCAGATGATAGAAAACGTTCTACATGTCGACCCAATATATATATATATATATATATATATATATATATATATATATCAGCAATGTCCATAACGACGTTAGCGTGGAACTAAAAACTGTTTATAGACTTTTTCCGGTTTTGTAACTTTTAAAAACTTTTTATTAACTTCATCTGTATGTTTGTTTTTATGTTTGTAACCGACTCCTTCGGGCGTGATTTTTACCCACTTTCAACGGCCAGATTTCGTTCAAACTTTGTAGATTTATCGCGGTCCGATGACAATACACAAATTTGATAAAATTATTCCATTTTTCAATTTGGTTCAGTACCTATTTCATAGGATTTAATGGGAGCGTGATGTTACATAATATTTATATTTTCATGTAAATTAAGTCGCGGGTATAGCTGGTCAATGTTTATATAGATACAGTACACACGGAGAAACAACAAAACGTATAATAAACGCGCGTGCATACATGAGAAGGGAGGCAAGAGTGATGACGTACAAGGGCTATGAGACCTTAAGAGAGCGTCTTGCCGTTTACCATCACGGCAAACAGGCGTTCTGCCGCTAACAGTCCCGGCATATGGGTTGATTGTAACGACAAACCGACAACAGACATCTCACATCAAACTTCCAAAAAGTTACAGTTTTATTAAATAATCTCTACAGACATACAGATGTCTATATGTACCCGGTGCCCATTTCTCAGTATAACACCGTGTTCTATTTAATTTAAGCACGCCTTTAAACATTATTCTTCAAGGCATTTGTCACGACCCTGCAATGTACAGTCTCTATTTGTATCTATATTGTGTTGAAAAATGTATACTATTGCATGACGACTGCAATATGATGTAAGAGGGTTCAACGTCGCTCGTTGACACGAGATAAGTAAAGGTTATCTATCCTACGTTAGTACTGACAACTTAATATATCAGCATATGTAAATAGATGTTTTTATGTAGACATAACATAAAGAATTACCTTAAAGATAAACAAAATATATATTGCATGCAAAAGAAATGCCAATGGCGTATTACAAGAATGGACAATGTTACAAAATGGACTATACAAAATTTAGAGGGAGTTTGAAAAATCGTTTTTCTTGGTGTGGACATGTCATGACGAGAGAGGAAATGCATGTGGTGTGAAAGTAATGGATGTGAATGTTGAAGGATGTAAAGGAAGAGGAAGGTCAAAGACAAGATGGATAGAGGGTGTGGGGAATAAGATAAAAGAAATAGAGAGTGAATGAAGAGATGATGGCTGATATCGATTTATGGAAGAAGAAAACGTACTGCGCTACGCCAAATGACTTGGGTACAGGACTTCAAAATGATGATAAACGTTGCAGACATAATAAAAATTAAGAATCCGAAATAAGCTTGAAGTTGTCAGCTATCGGATAGAAAATATTACGTCGAACTTCGTCGAAAGGTTTATCGAAAGTTATATACATCTCTTCCGGAAGAACTCCTTAAGAGAAACTTCTTAGCTATCATTGTATTGGGGTCGGGTCCACGAGTGACAGAGAAGAAAACTCCGAACAGTTTTGGAACTTGTGAAACGGATGTAGGTTTAAAAGACCCCATTCCGACACGCGTTGTTTTCGCATAGTAGTAGCACTATTTCTAATGCCCGCCGGGCTAGCTACCACCCTCAAGTTGTAAACCCTGCTGCCAAATACCAATAGGTGTGTTCCGGCAGCTGCACTTGAGAGCCAGTTCCTCCACAGGTTTAGCGTCTCTACCAATTTGGGCCGTATCGTCACTTAAGATCAGGTGAGATGATGGCCATAACGCTAAGCCTTAAGTATAAAAAAAAAACGCGTCAATCGACACGATCACTACTCATGTGTCTCTCCCAGGCCAGTCAAATTTGGTAGGAGCCTGCTAAAACAGTTTAAGAGACACGCTCTAATATAGAACTTACTGCTATCCTAGACGGGCCAATATATTTTATTAGGTTATATATATTTTCAAGGTATACCTATCGCTCCCACTTCGACCGCGTATAAAAAAACTACGTAGCCATTCCTATTCAGTTTATTTAGTAGCTCGTAGTACTTATATATTCTTTATAGGGGCTATATTTTGTCAACTAACCACAATTGAATTTGCACACGTTGAAGGCTACGTTTTTCCCATTCAACAGAGTGCATCCAATTAAATCTACTTTTATTCGCAAATTGCAAGGTGGTATTCCAAGCAATGCCAGTTAATTTAAAAATTCAGTGGAACAAATCACTACGTCATTCGACAATTGTTACGTCGTGAAATTGTTCTTTACAAAATGCGTTGCGCCAAATGACGTCGTTTGGATACAGCTATTTTGTTTTTCAATGTCGGCCAAGAATTGGTTAGAATCATTTCCCATCTCATAGACTAATAAGCGTAATAGATCTAGTAGTGGAACCAATTGTGATAATTTTACTTTTCCAACTGCACTACACAACCCGAACTCATTTTATTGTCGGTAACTCTCGAACGCAATACAAAGGTAGCAATGCGACTCAATATATATCACGCGTGGCTCATAAGCTCGCTTAAAACGTGCAGTGGCTCGTTGCAAATTTGAAATAATAAAAGTGATTCGTTTACTCGTGAAATTTAGAACTTCGTTTAGAATAAAAATGAAACTAATATATACCACTCTGTGACAATTGCTAAATGTAACGTATTTTGGAAAATGACAAAAATACAAATATCATTTTTTTTATAACTAAATATCTGACACGACAGACGATGTCCCGTCTTAACTTTGAATATTGGATTCGAATTGGTAGAATTATTAATATTATAAAACATTATAGTGTTATTGTAATGATCTATGAAAACTGACGGTTATGTTTACAAAAACGAGCAGTTTGAGCCATTTACAATATGAGACCTGGAGAATCATTAAAGGATAAGTTTTCGAAATTTGGTATTTTAACTTTGCCCATCCAATATATTCTTGGTAATTTAATGTATGTCCGCAAAAACTTACAAAAGCTAGATTTCATTAAAGACCGCTATAATTTGAATACTAGAAATCGCGATAAACTGGTCACTCCCTATTTTAGACTGAGTAAGACAAGTAACAGTTTTTTAGGTAATAGTGTCAGGTTTTATAATAAAGTCCCAAAGCACATTACTGAATTGCCGGACAGTAGGTTCAAGAACCATGTCAAACGGGTTTTGATGTTAAAAGGCTATTATAGGGTGGATCAATTGTCTGGAATTGACGGCCCTCTCTGTACATCCGCTAATAACTACTGTAACACATTAAATTATTGTTTATAAACATGGGAATAAGACTTAAAAAAAAAAAGATGCAGATCGAGTTTCTTGCCGGTTTTTCGCCATGACTGCGTTACTTTCCGAACCGGTAGTAATTTTTAACGTTCATAAGCGCCTTCTTAGGGCCTAAATTGAATAAAGATTGTTTGATTTGATTGATTTGTGAAGTAAGTAATATTGTCGTTAATTTTTTTTAATTTTCTTAAATTTTCTAATGTTCCACTCAAACTCCTTAATTTTTTTCTTTCATAAGAACCTTCTTTCAATAAATAACTCAACAAAGAAAGAATTAGCGTAATTTTTCCAACCGTTCACGCGTGATGCGACAACCAAGGGAGATAGAGATTTATTATTATATATATATATATATATATATATATATATATATATATATATATATTAATTTGTATTTGTTTCTAATGTTTTAGTTTTTCGCAATTTTCTTAAACAGATTCCTCACAGTCTTCTGTCCTGTGGACTTTTAATGTTTATAATTGTAAAGAACAGTAACATAGATTTATTACTAAAATTTTTACATCTAAACGACACATTGACACGTCTGAACGAAGTTGTAAACGAATTACGAAAGCTCGATTGTCTGACCGGGAAACGAAAGAAATAGTTCCGCTGTTAGGCAACCCGAGGCTTTGTATTATCTCCGTTAGGTTACATAGTACTGTTACATAAGATAACTAGTACAGTACTCGCGAAGTTCTACCTAGACTAGATAGATTGTAATGTACTTGTGTATTTGGCAAATTAAAATCTATATTAATATTGTAAAGCGGAAAAGTGGAAAACTATCAGTCGCATTCCCAAAAATCTCCTTGTTTTTGATAGAACAATAATCGAGGAATACTCTAGGTTACTTAACATCACGCTATCACTAATAAGAGCACAGCTGAATGATCAAATTTACGACAACGGACGAAAATTCATAAATAATTTTTACTTTTAGCATTATGACCATAATCTCGCCTGATCTTACTGATACTGGAACTGGAGGAACTGGCACTCAAGTGCAGCTGCCGGAACACACCTATTGGTATTTGACGGAAGATTTTTAACTTGAGGTTAGTAGCTAGCCACGCGGGCATTATAAAAAGCCCTATGCTATGGTTTCCTCACGATATTTTCCTTCAGTGAAAGCTCAAGCTCATTGCAGGTGCTTAGATTCGAACTCACGTCCCTTGACGCGAAGTCGCACACACTACCACTGAGCTATCATTGCTTCAGAAGCTGTAACGGCGACTTGCTTCGGGTGTGCTTAAAATGAAAGTAGCTTGAGCTATCAATTATAATATCAGCTGTCTCCAAGTGAAGGTCCTGTTGAAATTGTGTTTACTGGTTTAGAGATCAGCTGGAATAAGTAGACAGTTGTTTTATCATGTATGTATGTTTACCTTCACTAGTTGTGGATTTAGTTTTTTTTTTTTTTTATAAAAAGACCTATGTCCTTTTCACACTACTAGTAAATCAAATTGAACATCTGCCGCCAAATACCTATATGTGTGTTCCAGCAGTCGCACTTGAGAGCCTGCCTTGAGGTTTAGCGTAATCATCGGCTGTCCATATCGTTACTTAACATCAGGTGAGATTGTAACCATAGGGCTAAATCTATATTTAAAAATACTAATAATTTTGTCAAGTTGTGTCAGGTAGATGTATCCGTTTAAGATCTTTAAATTAAGTGAATGATTAATACAGTCCATATTACGAAAAATATATTATGCAATAAATAACCGACATAGAAAGAATTGAGCAAATTCGTATCGACGCAACAACAAAACAATATTGCTGCAGAATAATCCCATAACTCAAGACGACAATAGCTCGGAATTAAATATGAATGACACCTTGGAATGGCATCTAATTTTCGATCGACAACATATTGAGTTGCGGACGATTAGCGAGATATCAGTTGATGTAATCGATTTCTGTGATCGATTTAGGTCTTTGATTGTGTGTTACGATTGTCATACCTTTGTTGGAATGTGTAGAGGAATGTTATTATCGTGGAGATTTCAGCAGGGTCTCGATGTGTTCGTTGTGTTTTAATTTTCATTCATTTACATTTTACGTGATGTATTGTAACTGAAGAGCATAGGTGAAGTGAATTATAGGTAATCATTCGGAACATGATATATTAGTTGCCACAAAAACTCCCAAAAGAGTTCCAGAAGATAGTTTCACCAGCCAAAAATGCCTAGATCTTATTACTTGAAAATGACAGTAATAGGTACTGAAGAGCGCTGGCTTTTCAAGAATTGAAGCGATGATAGCTCAGTGGTAGTGTGCACGACTTCGCGTCAAGGGTCGTGGGTTCGAACCCAAGCACCTAAAATGAGCTTGAGCTTTCGGTGAAGGAAAACATCGTGGGGAAACGATAGCTTGGTGGTAGGGCTTTTTTGTATTGCCCGCCTGTCTAGCAACCACCCTTAAGTTGAAAATCTACCGCCAAATACCAAATAGGTGTGTTCCGGCAGCAGCACTTGAGATTAGCGTTTAGAAATTAAGGTTTAGCGTGTCTACCGACTTGGGCCGTATCGACATTTAAGATCAGGTGAGATTATGACCATATCGCTAAACCGTAATTATAAAAAAAAAACTTAACTCTCAGCAAAGGAAACTTACATACATACATATATAGGATGTAAATAAATTTCTAGATTTATTATCTCAATATAAGCTATAGAAGAAATCTATACACTTCTGCAAATAACCCTCTGTTTCTACGTTCATTAGAGCCCATAGATCTTCCAGAATATTCATGAATAACGAGCTAGTGATTTCTATGATGATACGAGCGACCACAAGGTACGGTGATTCACATCATAGGAGTGTTTAAAAAGAAATATGGTGCCTTCAGTTTTTAGGTGGAAACAATTAACAAACAGGAGATTAGGTAGTGGGTACAATTTAAAGAAACAATGTACATTATAATACTTGTTTGCCAGTAAAGCTGTTCACACACTAAATGCGATACTATGAATTCTAGAAACATTATTCAACTATCGAAGGAGTACATACGTCTAATATAGAAAGATATATGTTACCGCAGACCTATTTTTATAACTGCGTAAGAGAAACATTTGCCCCATATATTAGTTTAAATATTTGTGCAATGCACGCGGTGGAAGCTCTAAGAAATAATTTTTATACCCGCTTTTGTAACTTTGTTTGTATGCTCCTTTTATATATATATATATATATATATATATATATATATAGTCAAGGTTTAGCGTTATGACCATAATCTCACCTGATCTTAAGTGACGATACGGCCCAAGTTGGTAGACACGCTAAACCTGTCGAGGAACTGGCTCTCAAGTGCAGCTGCCGGAACACACCTCTTAGTATTAGGCGGCTGATTTTCAACTTGAGGGTGGTAGCTAGCCAGGCTAGCATCAAAAAAGTCCTACCACCATGCTACGGTTTCCTCATGATGTATTCCTACACCGAAAGCTCAAGCTCATTGTAGGTGCTTGGATTCGAACTCACGTCCCATGACGCGAATTCGTACAAACTACCACTGAGCTATCATCGCTTAAAAATTCCTATTATAAATAGTGTAATGTTAAATAGCCTAAAGCCTTCCTTATTAATTGTGTTTCTTTTATTTTACATTCAAATGCAAAAAAAAAAACATTAAATCATTCAAACAAAGTTGACAAAGTTTTTAAAATTAACGCAATGATACAAATATTTCCGCTTTATATTATTAGTATAAATTTCGGTGCTTCAGCTATGTTGTTAAAGCAAAGTTACTAAAGAATATAAGTCGTGTTTTATATCGAAAGTAGAGCTCACAGTGAGTATTCGATGAAAAATAATTCGCTTATTTCACGCAATGTACGCCCAGCTTTATGTTTCTGTTCAAACATTAGGCGGTTGACCTTTTGATAATACTCGCTGTTTCTCGACAAACTTGTCCTCCATGTCATATGATAACGACTTGTTTGTACCAAAAACTTTGCCAGAAATAATGATCAACGTTTATTTTTAAATTGTATTCAATATTTCAAGCATACGTGTGAGATTGTGCGATTTTGAATCGATGATAGCTCTGTGGTAGTGTTTACGACTTCGCGAATGAGCTTCAGCTTTCGGTGAAGGAAAACATCGTGAGGAAACCATAGCATGGTGATAGGGCTTTTTCTAATGCCCGCCTGGCTAGCTACCACCCTGAAGTTGTAAACCTGCCGCCAAATACCAAATAGGTGTGTTCCGGCAGCTGCACTTGACAGCCAGTTCCTCCACAGGTTTAGCGTGTCTACCAACTTGGGCCGTATCGTCACTCAAGATCAGGTGAGATTATGGCCATAACGCTAAACCTTAAGTATAAAAAAAACTTACATTCACATTCATAATATTAGTAAGGATAAACGCAGTAATTAAATCGAAAACAATAAAAAAAATACATGTAGAAATATTATTCAAAATTACGAAGCCGAAATTTGTATAGGCCTCTAATAATTCAAATAAGCAAAGTGGAGGCGCATTATAATGTGTTTATATGAATTATTATAACCTGGGTTCTAAATTGACTGTAACACAGCTGGTACAATGTTTCAAAACGATTAAAATCCGTATGCATCGTGGAATATTCGAGGTGTGAGGCTTCAACTTGACGGTGGTAGCTGGCCAGACAGTAATTAGAAAAAGCCCTACAGTCGTGCTATAGTTTCACAGCGACGTTTGCCTACACCGAAAGTTCAAGCTTATTGTGGGGATTTGAACTCACGTTCATTGACGCAGCGTCCGTTTACCCTCATTTTACTTCAAAAGCCTGTAGGCTTCAAATGCTTGCAGTAGGCCTTACGGTGGATTTCTCGTTTAAGAATAGCATAACGTCTATTTCGGTATAGAAAAATACGCCCTAAAATTTCTGTTCCCATCTTTTATTTTTACACGACAAAAGTAACCTATATACTAATAATGGTTAAGTTTTATTAACGTTTGTCCAATAATTTCAGAGTAATGTATATTTTTGTCCTCCGAATCGATAAAAAAGTTATAAAGCTAGCTGTGCTCGTGGCTTCGTTCGCTTGTAACTGAAAAATATGTGACAATTTTTGCCGTTTTTGTTACTTCTTTGAATATACCTTTACCCCTATTGGTAGAAGGTGATATTACGGATAGCTGAGACTGTGTGTTGACCGGAGCTTTAATGGGAAAAAATTGGAATAATGCGACATTTTGTTGTATATTTTTTTTTTTCGAACTGACGTACGCTGTTAGCCCCAACGGCTTTGACAGCTTCACTAAACTTTGGCTGAGTGCTGAGGGCACTCAGCCCCGAGGCAGTGGAACAATGGTGCCAGGACGGCCGAAACTCTGCTTGGGCGCCTGCCAGTAAATGAAAAAAGATTCATGGTCCTGATTAACCAATAGGTTCTGTATTACTAATTTAGTGATCCTAACTACGACCTTATCAGGTAAGCAGCTCAATGGCCGCGAGGTTAGTCCCTTACAGAACCGTGTACTTAACGTGTGAGTGTGCACGAATGGTATGCGGTGTCATGGTGTACTCTCAGTGATGTAGAGTGTCACTGTATCGCGCGAGCAGAGTCACTCGAGGGCTCCTATCCGGACAATAGAATTTTGCATATTAAAACAATTCGAATGTTAAAACAAAGCTATAAAACAAAAAGGAATAAATCACTAGAATATACAAAAACATATAAAGAGGTTGAATTCCCAACAATTACATGCCCCAAAACCTTCCTCGATAATTATTCTATTATATAAAAAGGCTTATCAAAATCCGACTGGTAGTTCTTAATAGTAGTGCGTTGAAAAAAACAAACTGACAGTTTTACTGTATAGAAATATGGATGAATATTAATAAGACAATAATAAAAAAATAAAAATTGTGATATCTTACGTTTACGCGAACATTACTTATCAACTCATTTAAAACGGATTTTATCGTGGTTTTTTTATTAATTTTGAACCCGACATTTCGACGTTAATATTTAACTTTTCTGGACAACCTGCACGTCAGTCCGCCCCGGGACCACGAGGCGGAAAAGCTTTCGCAACATCGGGATCAAAATTACTAAAAAACCGGGATGGAATCCGTTTAAATTAGTTTTATTTCGACGAATTGACCTTGTGGTAGATTTCGGAAGGTGCCCGTAAGTAAGGGTCAGTCCTTGCACAAGACAGTGTGTTACAATTTTCCGCAACATAATAACACAGATAAAAATAAATCAACACGCAGAGTGTACTATCTGAATTATTGCGACTGTTGCCAATTTAAAAATATACTTAAAGTGGGCGTCCAATAAATATTATTTGAAATCAACATAATGGTTTTGAAATTCTATCCTAATGCTAATTCAACGAACCGGTTTCGAAAGAAGACGTCCTTAAATTTTTAAGGTTTCTTATGTTTTTGTTATATATATATTGTCACCGAGTCACGTGGAAAGTGAAATTTATTAGTTTGTTCTATTTTAAACGTAGGTTTATCCTGTGATAATATATTTGTTGAGTATCTAACTTAAAATAACGATAAATGTTTCAACAGAGAACTATATAATACATATATATATAGAAAGTTATAAATATTTAGGAAAACAAAGAAATAGGCGGTAGAAGTTCAAATTTTGTAGTACATTAACTTTTTCTTATAATATTGAGATAACAATTACAAAAGTGATGATAGCTCAGTGGTAGTATGTAGGATCACCGCGTCATTAGACGTGAGTTCGAATCCAACCATGAGTTTGAGTTTTCGGTAAAGGAAACATCGTGAGGAAACCATAGCATGGTGGTAGGGCTTTTTCTATCGCCCGTCTGGCTAGCTTCCATCCTCAAGTTGAAAACCTGCCACGAAATACCAAAAGGTGTGTTCCGGAAGTTGTGCTTGAGAGTAAGTTCCTCCAACCAAGGTCGGCAACGCACCTGCGATTTCCCCGGTGCTGTGGGTGTCCATGGGCGGCAGTGATCACTTACCATCAGGTGAAACGCTTGTTCCTTTGCCCCATTTTGCATAAACAGTGTGAGATAATAAGAATTATTCTTAATATAAATAATACTGATACCGTGTTTACAAATATTTTAAACACATATTTTATATCTTATAGAAACGAAACTGTGGGCATTGTTTTTATAATAATAAAGTTATACCCTATTCGATCACATACCATGATATCACATATACAAATATAACACTCTAAACTGACAGTTTATTTAAGAATTCCTCTTAAATTTATTACACCCATTAGCACAAGCCCATAGAGAATATCACAAGATTTAAACAGATGTTTATCTTTATGATAGAAAAAAAATAACCTTGGGATCATTCCAGTTTTAAATTATTCTCAATTTCTTATAGTGTAATATTATTAAAATTATATACGAAATGCATAATACATAATATGTACAGGTTTATGAAAGTTTTTGGAATCAATTGGATTGAACAGAATCCCTCTTTCTTAGCCAAGTATTAGCTATAGAAATGTTTGGAATGACACTCTTATCATTGCATCGATTATATAGAGATCAATAGTATAATAAATAATTAATCTATACTTTAACTTATTGTTAAGACATTTTTATAGTTTAAGCTTAGCGTTATGGTTAGCATGGTGGTATGCTGTTTTCTAATACCCGCCTGGCTAGCTACCAACCTCAAATTGAAGATCTACCGCCAATTCAATTTTTTGTTTATACTTAAGGTTTAGCGTTATGGTCATAATCTCACCTGATCTTAAGTGATGATACGGCCCAAGTTAGTAGACACGCTAAACCTGTGGAGGAACTGGCTCTCAAGTGCAGCTGCCGGAACACACCTATTGGTATTTGGCGGCAGGTTAACAACTTGACGGTGGTAGCTACCCAGGCGGGCATTAGAAAAAGCCCTACCACCATGCTATGGTTTCCTCACGATGTTTTCCTTCACCGAAAGCTCAAGCTCATTGTAGGTACTTGGATTCGAACTCACGTCTCTTGACGCGAGGTTGTACATACTACCACTGAGCTATCATCGCTTCAAATATTGGTGTGTTCCGGCAGTTGGACTTGAGAACCAGCCCCTCCGCTGGGCTTAGCGTGGCCAGCATGTTGGCCCACATCGTCACACAACATCACATGAGGACATAACGTTAGCCTATCAACTATAAAAGATACATGTGTGCTACTATGGAACCGTGAGACGTACAAAAAAGTCGCACTTGGCCGATGGTTTTTTACACCTGATTTTATTGGTTTCCAAGATTAATATAGACCGAAGCGTTGCTCATTTATATAATATATATTTAGTACAAATTATATATCTTAGACCAGGTGGGCTTAGAAAAGTTTTATTTCGATTTTAAATAAGGCCTCGAATGATATACAATTGGTAGATTTAGTTGACATCGTAGAACATTCTAGAATTTTATTTCTATATTCTATACCTCGACCCCTCTAGTAAGCTTGGCGTGCCTACCATCTTGAACTGCATCGTAACATAAGGTGAGATTGTGGTCATAACGTTAAACCTATTAAGCTTGAAGAAATCATCAGGGTACGACAGAAAACGCGCATGTGAAATATGTTAACTATTTACATATTCATTTACTATAGATACATACTAGGATCAGATAACCTTGTCGCGTGTTGTCGAATTCTTTAACGATATCCATTTTTAGTCACGTCCGCCTCGACACCGCATGTGACACAACTTGCCAACATAAAGCGTCACTGTGGTCAAATAATGACATATCTTAACATTTTTATGGGTTTTGTGGGTGAATCCATATTAATATGTATTATAAAGAATATTAAATATTATTGTATGTTATATGTATTGTAGGAAAAGCGAAAGATGTGTGTCAGATTCGTAGCAAGGGGAAGGATGTGGACTCTGCCTACCCTTATGAGAGAGAGACGTGATATTATGTATGTATAGTGGAAAAGTTTGTTTGTTTGAACGCGGTAATCATAGGAACCAGCAGTCGAATTAAAAAAGAAAATTATGCGATAGAAAAATCACTGAAGAGGGCTTTGAGGTAATAACCATCACGCTACCACCAATACGGACGTGAGTTCGACTCAACCACATACAATGAGCTTGAGGTTTCGGTGAAGGAAAAGATCGTGAGAAAACCATAGCATGGTGGTAGGACTTTTTCTGATACTCGACTGGCTAGCTACCACCCTCAAGTTGAAAATGTGCCCCCAAATACCAATAGGTGTGTTCCGGCAGTTGCACTTGAGAGCCAGTTCCTTCACAGGTTAAGCGTGTCTACCATCTTGGGCCGTATCGTCACTTAGATTTAGATATAGAATTAAAAAAAATAGATTAGGTTCAATTTACAATATCTAATTCAATCCGTATCTAACACTTCAATAGATTACGAAGTTGGTGATCCGCTAACATTCCTTCCTCATCTGAAAGTTTTATAAATCTACTGAAAGCAATAAATGTAATGTAAGATGTACATTCGATTGCTCATAACGATATATCGATCGGGCAGTTAAAGGTCAAAATGTTGCAGACGAATGTGGAAGATTGAAAGTTGCCCAATGACGTTTCTACAAAAGGGTTCCGCTTTAATATATTATTACGAAAAAATCATGTCTTCTGCTTATTGAGTCGAATGAAGCAACACTTTTGACGTATCGATACTACATAGGTTTGAGGATTTTGAATATTGTTATAAGAATATTTGAAATGAGCTCTGTCAATCAAATATTTATTTGCCTCTACCACGGGATCTAACCCGGTAAAGTAGCTTATATCTTTTTCTGTATATTTGACGACGTGTTCGTAAAATTTCATGATGGTCGGTTAAGTAGTTAAGACGTGAATGAGTAACAAATAAACTGACAATCGTATAAATAATATTAAGTTACAATTACAATTTTTGACGGTCTCTCAAAGACGTTTTCTTCATCAGACTATACTGTAACAAATATTTTTTTTATATTATCTGCTATATTAAATATTGTCCTGTATATTACAGTGGTTAGTAACTCTACCATTGTGTCAACCTTCACGTTGAGATATGAAGTAAAAGTTCGATTATAAATGTCCAGGTTTAGCGTAGAAAAACATTACATTTAGACATTTAAACATTACATACAAGACAATAATAAATAAAAACAAATGTAGTTTTAAAAGATAGGTTGCAGGGTGGTAGGGCCTTTTCTAATGCCCGCCTGGGTAGCTATCACCCTCAAGTTGTAAACCTGCCGCCAAATACCAATAGGTGTGTTCCGGCAGCTGCACTTGAGAGCCAGTTCCTCCACAGGTTTAGCGTTTCTACCAACTTGGGCCGTATCATCACTTAATATCAGGTGAGTTTATGGCCATAACGCTAAACCCTAACTATAAAAAATAATATATCATTACATTACTCATGAACAATTTAACATCCATTATGCAATAGCCTAATGTATTTTTCAATACGTTAACAAAAAAAGGTTTGCGTTTCGCAAAAACGTTCTTTCCTTTCCGTTTATTGTTTTGAATGAGCGTGTTCAAACAACGACATTTGCAGCTCCATTGGTTAATATACAGTTGTACAATATACTAATTACGTAATCTATATATTTTAGTAATACCTATGTTTACTAAGCTATACAGCTTACCATAACGAGCATCCGACAACGGTGAAGCGAGAATATCGATAGAGGCAAACTATTTATTTATTACTGACTTTTATTCACCATTCGGCCATAACGTTAAACCTTAAGTAATAAATAAATAAAATTAAATAAATACAGAAGTTTGTCCAACACTATCAGCGTGATGCAGAAGGCAGATGTCTTGTATTGAAAGTATTAATTGTACGATTATAGAATGATTTAATATTCGTAACTATGGAAAGTTAAGTTATTAAAATTAAAAAGTTAAGACTATGTAAATGTTGTGACTCTCACAGAGCAAATATTGACAATTTTAAACACCTCTTTTCTAGTTTTAAGGGTTGCTGAGAGTCTGTAAGTTATAAAATACTTACATAATTTTTCAACAATTGACAATTGATCGTATTTATTTTTGGTATCCTTTTTTTCATCTCACCTGATCTTAAGCGATGATACGGCCCAAATTGGTAGACACGCTAAACCTGTGGAGGAACTGGCTCTCAAATGCGGCTGCCGGAACACACCTATTGGTATTTGGTCGCAGATTTTCAACTTGAGGGTGTTTGCTAGCCAGACGTGCATTAGAAAAAGCCCTACCACCATGCAACCTATCTTTTAAAAGTACATTTGTTTTTATTTATTATTGTCTACCAATTTACACGTGCTGGTTTCCTTGAGAGGTTAACTGTATTTTTAACTTTTGTAACTGTTGTAATGCACTGACCACTGCCGGTCCTAAATATATAAATAAAAGGAGTTATTTGCAGCGGACAATGTATCGGATTCTCTGACAACGCCATTGAAATAGCAAGAAATGTGAGGTTTTACATGTCTAGTACAATTGCGGCATGGTAAAATCAACAAGTCAGTTACAATCACCCCGGCAACCTTCTTTGTAGTTACCAACGAGATACGTAATCTTCATTACCTCGATGTTAGGCAATATTAAATAATAGACAATTCTTATTTAAGGTCTGTGAGATTAGCCTATTTGTGCAGACTTGCGTCATGCGATTTCCCTGTCCGAGGATAGTGTTAGTACTTTAAATAACATTGAAACTTGATCATTATTGTAATTTTGCTATAATTTCAAATAAAATTGATGTTTCTCGTTCTTGCTAAGACTCGACAATGGTTTGACCGGTTTGCTTTTCTTTTTACATTTCCTCACTTTATTTATAGACACGCATCGCTGTCCCACGGCCGGTAACGCCGCAGCCGCTGTGGCCCTGCATTTTAAATCTGTAATATCTTCGAAAATAGTCATTTAAATTATATACTATAAAGGACTATATTGATCTATATTAAATGCACAATGTACTTAAGGTCCTTAACTGAATACGAATTAATGATGTTTTGCTTAAAATCGGTTACTAAATAAGCCATTATTTCTCGTAAAAAGTAAAGGATACAAAATGGTTTTTGTGGGTTATTTTTAATAGATAGACATATAGCATTGCAGATATTTTTGTAGACCTTTTTAAGCTGTGAGGAACTGGCTCTGAAGTGCAGCTGCCGGAACACACCTATTGGTATCTGGAAGCAGGTTTACAATTTGAGGGTGGTAGCTATCCAGGCGGGCATTTGCAAAAGCCCTACCACCATGCTATAGTTTCTTCACGATGTTTCCCTTCACCGAAAGCTCAAGCTCATTGTAGGTGCTTGGATTCGAAATCGACTACCGTTGAGCTGTCATCGCTTCGAAATCTATTCAAATATTTCTGTTGGTTAGTTCGAAACGCTGCAGTGAGCTTGAACTCTCGAGGAAAAAATATTTCGTGGCAGAACCATAGCTCATCTACCAAGCTACCAGTCTCAAGGTGAAAATCTGCAACCAAATATAGGGTATGTGTGTTCCGGCAGTTGCATGAAGAACCAGTCCCTCCCTTAGGATTAGCGGATGCACCATTCTTGGACCCGCCGCGGCCTCCTTCCGCAGACGCCTGAGCCTAGGTTCGATTCTCCGGACAGGAGCCCTCGAGTGACTCTGCTCGCGCGATACAGTGACACTCTACATCACTGAGATTACATCATCACACCGCATACCATTCGTGCACACTCACACGTTAAGTACACGGTTCTGTAAGGGACTACCCTCGCTTAGTATCACTAATTTAGTAATACAGAACCTGTTGGTTAGTCAGGATCATGAATCTTTTTCATTTACCGGCAGCAGCCCTAGCCGAGGTTCGGCCGTCCTGGCACCCTTGTGCCTGCTGCCTCAGGGCTGAGTGCCCTCAGCACTCGCCCCCAAAAGTCCGGTGAAGCTGTCAAAGCCCCTGGGCTAACAGCGTAAGTCAGGTCGAAAAAAAAGAAAAAAAAAAAAAACCATTTTTGGTCTCACCGTAATTTAACAACAGTTGAGATTATAGCCGAACCTATAAAATATAAATGACACAGTTAGTTTGTTCAGTTCGTAGTAGTTCAGGTTTAGTGTGTCTACCAACTTGGGCCGTATCGTCACCTAATATTAGGTGAGATTATGGCCATAACGCTAAACCTTAAGTATAAAAAAAGCCTGAACTGTGTAATTTAGGCAACATTTTACGTGATGTAGTATCATGTACTGTTATACCAGTTTATAAGCCTGTCGGCGTCTTAATACGTATTGGTTAAATTAGTAAGACAAAAATTCGAGGTTGGTCTAGCTACGTTGAAACTTGCCTCGCTACCTATCTGTGTGATACAAAAATAATCTCTTTGGAGTTCAGTTGGAAATTTATATCTGTTAATCGTGTTTACCAAGTCCTTGACATTGGCGGAATTACCTTCATAGGCCAATGCCATATGAGAAAAAAAAAACATCCAATGACTTTGACAGTAGCGTTTTTGGCGGGATCCTGATCTGTCATGCGAATTTTATTCTAACTCGCTTAAGCTTATTCTACTTAGTTATTTAGCCCTGTATTGTGTAATATAGACGACATATTACGTGATGCAGTGTAACTGTAGAGCGTAAGTGCGGTGAATTATTAATAATCATTCGGGATATGATATATTAGTTGCCACAAAAACTCCCAAGAGAACTTCAACAAGAGAGTCGGCATCTTGTTGAAGATAGTTTCGTCAGTCAAAAATGTCAAAATCTTATCACTTGAAAATGGTAGTAATAGTCTCTAAAGAGGACTGAGTTGCCAGGAATAAAAGAGAAGAAACGGAACTCTCTTATACATATATTTGTGTACTGTACATACCGTGTGTCATCGACTAACCGGAAATCGTAAACACAATAAATTAATTACAATTGTAATTATTAAAAACCATGGTTTTTTAATTGCTTACAATAAAATACACGAAAACATTTTAATTAATAAAACGGTTAGTTAAAATAATGACTTGGTAAATTTTGAACATTAATTCATTCCCATTATTGGGAAATATTACAAAAAAAAAACACAAAACAGAATTATGATAGCTTTTTTTTCGGTTTATTGGCTAATTATAAATGTTTCACAAAACCAGAAGTTAATAATGCATTTATGTTTCATAAGATATTTCTTGTTGATTTCGTGTTATGTAACATGTTATTTGATTTTCACTATTATATATATATTTACTGGCCGACATTAAATTTTAAAGTGTCGGCCTCAATTGTCATTACTAAACTACTGCTTTTAAGAATCCCATTTAAATATAAGGCGATTTTTATAAGCGATCATGACATAGTAAGTATTTTTCCTGATATCTTGATCTGATTTTTATTTTAATTCAAGTACCTTCCTACTTAAAATTTTCATTAAACTTTCATATATGAATATAAACATATTTCGACCAGAAGGCATAGAGGACTATTATAATAGTATTAGCAGTATTTAATATTTTTTATATATGTGTTTGAACGTATTCAATTATTAGGAATGTATTTGTTGCATAGTTTTTTTTTTAATTTTAAGGTCAGTTGCTATGCTCCACGGTGTCTTACTTATTAACTTCCGGTAATTCTGGCAGCCTCGCACCCGCTGCCTCGAGGCTGAGTGCCCTCAGCACTCACCCCAAAAAGTTCGGTGAAGTTGTCAAAGCCCATGGGACTAACACCGTATGTCAACCACAAAGAAAAAATTAAACTTAAATCATCTCTTTACTCTTTCTTTACCCGGAAAAAATGAAAGAAAGAAAGAAAGGAAGTTTTATTTATCCAACACACATCAAATGATATTTAAAAAATAAAAAATAATAAAAAAACAACAGAACATTACAGCAAGATAACAAAAAAAAAAAAAATAAATAAAAAAGAACTTCATGTGTGGATAAATTGGTACCAGTATTAATGAGAGTGATACGTAAAATTTTCGTAATCGAAAAATGTTCCAATCCTTACCGTTATAATATTCGACTAATGTATTTCCTTTGTATCAGATTTTATTGTAGTTAAATTAATAGTTTGTACAACAAAGAAATGTATGTATACGATGTTAAGCCAATGAAAGCGCTGGTCGTCGAGGCGCAGTTAAGAAGTTTATGTAAAACAATTTATCGTTAACTTGTGAAGTGGACAAATGAGTAGTTCGAGATATTCACGACATATCGAGAGAAATGTTGAATACAGGACGCGGCACACTGGAAGCTATAAGCTATTTAAATAGCATGAACTTGAAATTAATAATTATTTAGTACACCATATAATTCACTTTAATTATTAAATTCATTAACATTCGTTTACCCTTTTTTGTAATTTTAGTTAAGGTTTAGCGTTATGGCCATAATCTCACCTGATCTTAAATGACAATACGGCTCAAGATGATTGACATGCTAAATCTGTGAAGAAACTGGCTCTCAAGTGCAACTGCCGGAACACACCTATTGGTATTTCGCGGTAGATTTTCATCTTGAGGGTAGTAGCTAGCCAGTCGGACATCAGAAAAAGACCTACCGTCGTGCTATAGTTTCCTTACGATGTTTTCCTTCACCAAAAGCTCAAGCTCATTGTAGGTGGTTGGATTCGAACTCACGTTCTTGACGCGAAGTCGCACACACTACCACTTAGCTATCGTCGCTTCATTTCGCCTTTTAATTTGTTTGATGGATAAACAATGCAACAATGGTTATTACAACACCACCATTCGTTTGGAGCTCTACGTGGATAGTTTATAGACATAAAATTAACGTATATATAGCCACGTTTAGACTTAGAGCAAATTGGAAAAATAAATGTCCTATATGGGTAGGTAAATTTACACAATTGCCACCACCAGGTATATGAGTTAGACCTTAAATCGTGAAACCTACTACCTTACTTACATTTCGATATAGAAGTATGAATCTTTTAAATGTATATAACATATAGAATACCACACTTTGCCATCGCGAAAATCTGCTACCGTAGGCTCCAACCTACAGCTTAAACTGCTAACCACGTTATCTTTATAAATCACCAATACAGAAGAGAAAATCTATATTTATATGATGCTACAAATTTATATTTATATTTTCATCAAGAAACGTGACTTCGAATCACTTGAACTTGAGTTTTCGGTAAAGGAAAACATCGTGAGAAAACCATAGCTTGGTGGTAGGGTTTTTTCTAATGCCCGCCTGGCTAGCAACCACCGTCACGTTGAAAATCTGCCACCAACAACCAATAGGTGTGTTCCGGCAGTTGCACTTGAGACCCAGTTCCTCCACAGGTTTAGCGTGTCTACCAACTTGGGCCGTATCATCATTTAAGATCAGGTGACATTATGGCCTTAACGCTAAACCTTAACTATAAAAAAAAAACTGAAATCGCGAAGACGGAATTATAAATTTATTTATGAAGCTACTGATTGTATGTTTTATAGCGTTTGTTACGACCAGTCTATCTATAGTCTAGACATTCTAATGAATGGTTGAGATGACCGAGCTTGCGTCACCTGAAGGAAAGTTACACGAAGTCTGAATTTCGTAAGCTGTGATCATATAGATTTTATATATATACGGGGCAAAGTGTCACTCTGTCCTCGATTGTAGATTGCGCGTTTGGCCCAGTGGTTAAAGCAGTAGGTTCGCGTTTCGTACCGCACAATTTCAAATATATATAAATAATTATTCCGAATGTATTTCTCATTTGACATTGGCGAAATTGTTATAAAAAAAAAAAAATCGTAGTATAATCCAAAAACAACTGATCCTCAGGAAATCCATAGACAGCAAGCACTTTTACGGCGGGGTGATTTTTTAAAAATATTTTATAGGAATAGCGTTATGGCCGCAATCTTACCGGATGTTAAGTAACGTTGTGCTCCAAAATGGTCCCCACGATAAGCTTAAGGGAGGGACTGGCTCTCAAATGCAGCTTCACACCTATAGGTACTTGACGGTAGATTTTCAACTTAAAAGTGGTAACTGACCAGGTGGGTGTTTGATAAAACCCTACAACTCTGCTATTTTTTTATATTTAAGGTTTAGCGTTATGGCCATAATCTCACCTGATCTTATGTGACGATATGACCCAAGTTAGTAGACACGCTAAACCTGTGAGGGAACTGGCTCTCAAGTGCAGCTGCCGGAACACACCTATTGGTATCTGGCGGCAGGTTTACAACTTGAGGGTGGTAGCTACCCAGACGGGCATTAAAAAAGCCCTACCACTATGCTATGGTCTCATCACGACGTTTTACTTCACCGAAAGCTTAGACTCATTACAGGGATTCGATCTCACGTCCATTCACGCGCTAACAACTAAGCTATCATCGCTTAAATGATTCACGATTAATATCTGTCCATATTTTATACATAAAATACATCGTATTATTCACGTCCAGTCATAAACGGTCTGTGTAAAGCTGAACCGAAGATCTGAACAGCAATAACTTTTACGATGCTATAAACTCGGGTATAAACATAGAAAGTATCTATTACAAATTCCGCTCACAATGTTGCGTTTGTTGTTGGAATAATTGGTTATTCAAATGATAAGACTGTTTGAACTTTAGAAACAGCCGACGCGCGCTCGAATCTCCGTAATGAGTTTGAGCTTTCGGAAACAGGAAAATATCGTGATAAACCTTTAGCATTGAGCTAGGGCTTTTACTAATGCTCACTTGCTCTAGTTGCATCGCTGAAGTTGAAAATTTATCGCCAAATACTCGTAGGTGTATTCCGGTAGTTGCGCTTGGGTTCGCTGGGTTTAGCTTGTCCACCATTTTGAGCTGCACCATTACTCAACTGAGAATCTGGTTATAATGACAAGCTGCTTAAAAAAAGACTACAGATCAGTCGGTATTCGCATTAAATTACAGATTTTTGAGTCCAACTTACCAATAGCTCAAGCTAACTACAGAGATTCAAAATCACTTGCTTTTTGACCTCGCATTTATACACTTTAACACTGAGTTATCATTACTTCTGGTATATCAGTTTTGGATCCCGTTGGTGGTTTTCTTTGATTTGCTTTTGCATGCCCAGCAGAGCAGTCGATTGCTAGATTATTGCAATCACAAAAATAGTAATATATTTTCGATTCACGCAAATGAAGTCGCAGACATAACTGGTATTTATTTGCGACTTGTTTCACGTGATTTTGAATAAATTAGAAGCATGTTCTTGGATCGCTAGAATATAGAACGTGCTTCTAACCTGCGCTGGCAGGCTCTTACCAAATTTGGCTGGGCAGGGAGAGAAACAGGTGAGTGGGGACGCGCGTCGACAAGGAGCCCCGTAAACCTACACCGAGTCACAAGTTTCGGACATTTCTCGGAGTTTCCCTCCCCAACACACGTTTTTTTTTTTTTTCGAACTGACGTACGCTGTTAGCCCCAAGGGCATTGACAGTTTCACCGAACTTTTGGGGGCAAGTACCGAGGGACACAAGGGTGCCAGGATGGCCGAACCTCGGCTAGGGCTGCTGCCGGTAAATGAAAAAAGATTCACGATCCTGACTAACCAACAGGTACTGTATTACTAAATTAGTGATACTAACTACGACCTTATCAGGTAAGCAGCTCAACGGCCGCGGGGGTAGTCCCTTACAGAACCGTGTACGTAACGTGTGAGTGTGCACGAATGGTATGCGGTGTGATGGTGTACTCTCAGTGATGTAGAGTGTCACTGTATCGCGCGAGACCCAACACACGTTGGACCCAGCCCGGTGAATCCAGACTATGCTAACAAGTTCATCTTTCTCTGTCTATTTTGTGTATAAAGTATTGTTATAGTGAGTATACACTTTACTATCGTGACGTTTCGAGTGAGTCAATTTTAAGAGACCTATCTTACGACATCGTCAGTTGATACAAATGGTATAGTTCCCAAGGCGACAGCAATCGCTGCTAATTCGAGTTGCAACAACACCGCTATAAATTTTCCCTCTACAAAGAACATACTATCTTTAAGTTAACATCTAAATAATATAACATCGCGTTTTTCACATACCTACATTATGAAGGTTTTTGCATTTAAAAAAACCTTATTTGTACAATAATTACTATCTAATGGTAGTTTAAGTTATTAACAAGTTAAGTTATGAACAATTTTGTAGAAGCTGTGGAAAAATCCTTACTAATATTATAAATTTGTAAGTGAGTTTGTTTGGTTATTTGTTACGCTTTCACGCGTAAACCGCCGGTTCGATTTTGATGAATTCTAGTATACAGATAGGTGGGAACCTGGAGGTGGCGATAGGTTACTTTTTCTCGCAGATAACTTATTAGAAGTGAGGTACAGAGAGGTATATACGTTGTATTGCGACATCCGATTTGCTTAACATAATCTATATTAACGCGAACGATGCCGCAGGTAAAAGCTAGTAGGTAATAAAGATGAAACGAATATATATAGTTTTAATATTATTTTATATAATAATAATATTATTATTATTTTGTCATCGGCCTATGTAAGCAATCTGCAAAATAATTGTGTCGTGCGGGGGATTCGAACCCATAGGGCTTCGGCACGGTGGTTGTGACGAGGCAACCGCTTTAACCACAAGCCCAACCGTTTCATTCAAACACGACACCATCCTGCTTAATAAAGTCCCTAAATATAATCCAATAGAAAACTAAGTCTTAAGAATTTACCATAGAAAAAGCTGAACTAACAAAATTGATTTATTTACCTTTGTAATAATTCTGAATTCCTTTCAATAATAAAGATATCAAGTTATCTTTATTTTAAATTAAATATTCTATTCTAATGAATACAAATAAACGTGTAACTTAAGTTATAACAAAGGCATTATAAATATTCATTTATATATTTGTGTTTGAATATATCTAGTATGTTTTTGTCTGGACAGAAATAGATGGCGAGAATTTAATTAATAAAAAAAAACACATTCCTTTACTAATCGTTGTTATTTTGAATGTGATTATTATCTTTAATTATAAAGACGAAGCTTCTGGTCGCGTTTGAATTGTAATTACTAGTAGTTTTACTCTTGTACAGAGAAATGAAGTTATGATAACTCAGTTGGTAGTGAGTGAGGACGCTGCGTCAATGGAAGTGAGTCCGAATCCACCGGCAATGAGCTTGAGCTTTCGGTGAAGGAAAACATCATAAGGAAACCATAGCTTAATATCCGCCTAGCTAGCAACCACCCACAAGTTGAAAACCTGCCGCCAAATACCAACAGGTGTATTTTGCATGCTGCACTTGAGAGCCAGTCCCTCTACAGGTTTAGCGTGTCTACCAACTTGGTATCGTCACTTAAGATCAGGTGAAATTACGGCCATAACGATAAACATTAACTATAAAAAATCTAATAGTACAATTTTGTTAAATTTCATCAACATCCATCCGGTATCTAAAAGGTGTTACACCTACAAGAGTACAGACAAACATACAAAAGATCAATTCCGAATATTTTGAAATGTTCGTACTTCATTTATAATGTAAAAAACGGCGTGTGCGCGTAACAAAAGAGAAAACTTCTCTAAGATGAAGTTAATTATACGAAGAACAATTATAACGAATTATTTAAAACGTATTGGCACGAGATATATCGTCTTTATGACGGAATTACCCGGGACTGGTGGCGTCATATTCGCTCATATGCCGCCCGCCGAGCGAGTATACTTGACACGTCGACTATATACCTCGTTGTCATAGTCGACTCGAGCCGACTTTACCCGAGCGAGCGTCACGTAGCCGAGCGTTTCACCTCAGTATCATTCGATACCCGCAAAAACAGAAAATTATTCGCTTCAATAATATACATATTTGATTCGGGTACAGTTTAATTGTTTAATAAGCGAGTTTTGAAATAATTATTGCTTTTAAATTATATTGCGGCGCCAGAAATTCAATTATAATATTTAGTTAGGAATGTTTAAGAGAACGCTGTAGTTTCCGTATTAAAAAAAAAAAAAACTTAAACGATTTGGTTTTTTTTTTAAATCCTATTTTAGGGACAAAAGAATTTAATCGTGCAGTTTCATTACTTATAGACTTGTAAATATTATTTAATTTTTTAATTAGTTGTCACGGTAGACCATTTTATTACCTTTTTTAGTAGTTATTAACTTGACCACAGAGCGACAAAGCAGAATAAATACAGGATTTTATAGTTGAAAGGTATATTTGGTGAATCAATATGTGAAGAGCAATATTTTTTGGAATTAACAACCCTGAAAAAAAGCCCTACTCCCATGATATGGTTTCCTTACGATGTTTTCCTTCACCGAAAGCTGAAGCTCATTATAGGCGGTTGTATTCGAACTCACATCCCATGAAACGGTGTGTTCCTAGAGGCTACCACTGAGCTATCATCGCTCCAATATGTATATATATTTTGACGTCTGTATCGACGACAACGTACAATCCGACTATACATTTCAAAATACATTTAATGTCCGTACTTCGTTTATTTATAGTTTTGTTATGTATATCAAAGTTTATAAACAACCGGTAATTAAAAATATCAGTTACGCCAATTACTATGGCAATATATACCTACTGTAAGAGTTAAAATTTATTGTCCAATGAATACCTTTGCCTATGACATTGATCAGATAATAAAAACATATATATTTCTACGTTGTATGACACCAGTTTCGTCCTTAGCTCGGTTTTATTTAGTTTTATATTGTAATTTAGTTACAGTATCGTAAGACAACATATTTGAAGTAATATATCTTACTAACTGACCCGACAGATGTTGTCCTATGAATATTGATTAAGAATTGGTATAATTAATAAAAAATATATATTCAAAAACATAGCATAATTACTATTGTAATTATCTATGATAACTGACAGTTATGCAAAATGATATTGGCGTTAATTAAAAAAAAAATCGTAATGTATCACTCAACTTCCTTTTTTTTTCTTTCCTGAGAACCTTCTCCTGACGATAATTAACAAAACAACAAATAAAGAATTAGCGAAATTTTTCCATACGTTCACGCGTAATGCGATGACCGAAGGAAATAGAGATTCATTTATCTATATATATAGATAATACACTACCCTAATATTTTATATATAGTTAAAAGATAAGAATTATGGTTACAATCTCGCCTAATGTTAAGTGAAGATGTTTTCCAAGATCGTAGAAACGTTCAGTTCAAGGGCTTGGTTCTCAATTGCAACTGTCGAAGCACACCTATAAGTATTTTGCATCAGATTCTCAACTTGAGGATGGTTACTAGCCGGGCTTGCATTACAAAAAGCTCTACCACTATGGTATAGTTTCCTCACGACGTTATTCTGCATTGAAAGCGCAAGCTCATTACAGGAATTCGAACTCACGTCCATCAAATAAGCTACTATAAGTTATAAAGTCAACTACAGTTAATAGTTACTTATGGCTTTTAAAACTAACCATACTCTGCTATATGTATAACTATCTTCTAACATATCTGCTATGCCTATGATCTGAGGAAATATTTCACCTTATCCCCTTCTCTCCTTTCCACAGCAGATCCACCCGTGCTGGACTACGGAGCTACAGCTTTCCCGTAACCTTTTTTCATACATAAGGTTTAGTGTTATGGCTATAATCTCACCTGATCTAAGTGACGATATGGCCCAAGTTGGTAGACACGCTAAACCTGTGGAAGAACTGACCCTCAAGTGCAGCTGCCGGAACACACCTATTGGTATTTGGCGGCACATTTACAACTTGAGGGTAGTAGCTACCCAGGCGGGCATTAGAAAGAGCCCTACTACCGTGCTATGGTTTCCTCACGATGTTTTCCTTCACCGAAAGCTCAAGCTCATTGTAGGTGCTTGGATTCGAACTCACGTCCCTTAAGTCGTACACACTACCACTGAGCTATCATCGCTTCAACCTTTATCCCGATGCGAACCAAAAAGTTTGGAAAGATTTTTCTCTGTCGCACAGCGGAGCCGTGAACCGTCTTCCGGTCTGGGTGTTCCCTCCTTCCTATAACCGTGAGTCTTTTAAACGAGGCGTGAAGAGACATTTAGCGGGTCGGCAAGACACCGTTACCAGACCGTAGTGAAACTTATCATCAGATAAACTGCGGTCATTTCACCGAACAAGGATAAAAGAAAAGTGCTTGAAAGTTGATTCGCGGCCGTGTGCATTTAACGTTCAATGTGTGCGTTTATTTATTTGTGTTATGTGCCTATGTTTGAAGATGACGTTATTCATTTCTATCGGACTAAACAATGGTATTTTTTTTGTTAACGTTCCAGGAAGACTCTCAACGCGTCAAGATACCCCCGACTCGATTCACATGCCAGGGTCGCGCGGCGGGCTACTACGCCGACCTCGACACGGGTTGCCAGGTGATTTTCCCACATTATACTAGAATAATAACATTAATAACGTTATTAAAGTTATCTATGTTAATTGCTTGAGAACGGTATAACAGAATAAATTATTACCAGCGACTGTTAAAAATGTTAACCAGTTTTTTGGTTTTAGTTTTTACTAACACGAGTATTTGTCTTAATTAAAGTAGACAGACATATGTATATCGTCGATATAGTATAGAAGGCATTAAAATGTTTGATTTAGTCTAACGCATGGAAACTGTAATATATTTTATGTAATGTATTATATTCAATTTGATTATTGTGTTTAGTTTTACCCGATGGATCTTTGTTATCCGATGTTTTTTATACTTAAGTCACGATACGGCCCAAGTTGGGAGACACGGTATGGAGGAATTAGCTCTCAAGTGCAACTGCCGGAACACACATATTGGTATTTGGCGGCATGTTTTCAACTTGAGAGTGGTAGCTAGCCAGGCGGGCGTTAGAAAAAGCCCTACCACCATGCTATAGTTTTCTCACGATGTTTTCCTTCACCGAAAGCTCAAGCTCATTGTAAGTGAATTCGAACTCACGTCCCTTGACGTGAAGTCGTACACACTACCACTGAACTATCATCGCTTAATAAATAAATAAATAAACAATAATAATTAAAAATAAAACAGTATAACTGTAAATCACGCATGAATTTCATTTATAGTGGTTACTAAACTAATTGACAATAACGTCTCAGCGGACCGTGAACCACGGTTATGTAATTTATACACGTTGCAACTATTTCTTCGCATTCTATTTAAATCTATCTATAACAGAACTTACTTTTACCTGCAGCTTCGCTCGCAATAATATTGATTTTTATCGAACAGATCGGATGACGCGATAAAAAGTTTCAATAAAAAGTTTATCCCACTCTTTACCCAACTGCCAATAAGTTTTTCCCGAGAAATAGTAACCTACCACCGTCTTCGAGTTTTCAACGGTTTAGGCGTGAAAACCTAACAAACAGACAAACTCACTGTGGCATTTATAATATTAATAGTAAGGATTGTATTGTAATCGTGCCGATTCTTTACACTGAATATTGTTTGACATTTTTCTTCTACATCCGCTATGTGCTTGAGTTTTCTGCGAAGGAAAAACATCGAGATGAAAGTGTATGTCATGGTGGTAGGGCTTTTTACAATACTCGCGCTGTTAGCTAATGGTATCAGGTGGGAAATCTGCAGCCATCATATCTATAGGTGTGTTATGGCAGTAAGACTTGAGAGCTAGCCCCTCCCTTTGCGTGTCCACCTTCTGGGACTAAATTGTCACTTAACATCAGGTGATATTGTGACCGTAAATTTTCTTTATTTACCACACTAAGAGATCGTGACAATTCCTTTCTCATAAGGTAAGACTTTCACACTGAGTTTTCTTTTATAACAACCGATAGTAAGTTTTGAAGCGATGAAAGTCGTAGGAACACCGTGTTATGGGACGTGAGTTCGAATACAACGATCTACAATGAGATTGAGCTTTCGATAAGAGAAACATCGTGAGGAAACCATAGCATCGTGGTAGGGCTTTTTCTAATGCCCGGTCAGCTAGCTACCACCCTCAAGTTAATAAATGTGCCACCAAATACCATTAAGTGAGTTCCGGCAGTGACACTTAAGAGCCAGTCCCTCCTATAAAGGACGGCACTGCATTTGCGATGCCTCTGGTGCTGTGGGTATCTATGGATGGCGGTTAGCACTTACCTTTAAGTGAGACGCTTGCTCCTATATATATATTTTATATATATATAGAGTGCTGGTATATTCTGTTGTCTCAAGTTGAGACTCCAAATAAAAATATAAACAATTCCGGCCACGAGGCGTATAAAGTACATGAGATATGATAAAAGCCAAAGTCACACTTTCAACTTCGTCTTTACTCACCATAAACAGAAATCGAGGTCAAGTATAACAGGGCTTCTTAAATCGAAGGTGAAAGAGTTACGTCGGAGCGTGTCATAACTACGATTCTACTTGCCAGATTTACTTAAGAATACCTGCCCACGCGGAGTGATGGATTTACACTAGGGGCTAGTGCCCGGGGCGGCAAAAATTGGGGTGTCAGCAAAAAACTCGATTTTCTGTTATAAAAATGAATTAATGATTTCTTAGGTTTACGCGAATATTATTCATTGAAATAAAACTAATTTAAACGGATTTTATCGCGGTTATTTATTAAATTATGATCTCTTTTTTTTTTTTTTTTTTTTACGTTTCGAAAGCTTTTCAGCCTTCGTGGTCACGGGGCGGACTGAGGTGTAGGTTGTCCAGAAAAGTTTATGTTACTGTGTCTACCTTCAATTTATTTTTTAATATTTAATAAATAAAATCAAAATCATAAATAACTGCGATAAAATCCGTTTAAATTAGTTTTATTTCAATAAAAATGAATTACTTTAAAAAATTTGGAAAGTTATTGGTATTATTATTGCTTTATTGATTATTGCTAAATCTTAAAAATCGAGTACGAGACTTCGCGTCAAGGGACGTGTGTTCGAATCCGACCACTTACAATGATCTTGAGGTTTCCGTGAAGGAAAACATCGTGAGGAAACCATAGCACGGTGGTATGGCTTTTTCTGATGCCCGCCTGGCTAGCTACCACCCATAAGTTGAAAATCGGCCGCCAAATGCCAATAGGTGTGTTCCAGTAGTTGTACTTGAGAGCCAGTCCTTTCGCAGGTTTAGCGTGTATAACAATTTGGGCCGTATCGTCACTTAAGATTAGGTGAGATTATGGCCTTAACGCTAAACCTTAAGCATAAAAAAAATATATAGTTACAGTGCATTTTTGTTATCAACATTTATTTTGTAAATATTGAACGATATTAAAGGATTCGACATAGAAGTTCAACTTTGCTTTCGAATAACTTTACAGAAGTAGAAGGATCAAAAAAACATCAAAAGCCCTTTTTTTGTAGAGTATATTTTTCACGGTGCCTCAGGGCGGCACTTAAGGTATCTGGCCCAGTGCTTGCGACTGTGTATACACAAACAAAACATGTATTGAAATATATATACATACTTAAAGGGCACAAAACAAAAAAATAAAGGTATGGACACGCTATTTTCAAAACTCCAATACAATGACGAGATAAAGCTTAGGTCAGAATTTTAGTACACGTTTATTGAAAAAATATATATTTATTAGATTATTTTAACTTTCATCATCAACGCGTATCCGGGTTTGTAGTAAATAAATCCGCACACTATGATTTGTAGTTATAAGGTATATTTCGTAAAAGAGTTATACAGTAGTAAGTAAAAAGACTCTCTTAATGCACTTGTGAAGTTCGCGAGCGCTTGGTTAGCTAGTGATTTTCAACTGGTCGTGAGTTTTGTTGCATCGTGATTTTGTGCTAAATTGTCTAGTAAAACCCACTAAGCATGCAAGAGCGCGCTACGCACGTAGGTTTTGGTGTAAGCAGCAATGTACTGTATTGGAACCTTACAACCCGTACCGGAAAAGGACCTCTTAAACTTACACCTGTGCCACTAATCTCGGGATTTCTCTCTCCCTCTCTGCCACACGATCGACCCACGCGATGAATCCATAGATTGCAAGGTTCGTCTTTTTCGAAATGAAACTTCTTATGGGATGACTATGAAATTCTAATACGCAACCTTTTTTTGTGACGCTCGTTCGGGTAATGTCGGCTCGAGGTGACCAAGGAAGCGACAGAGATATATTTATGATTTCCTTCTGTCGTGTTAAGTATATCGCATTTTTTATGACGCGCGACAAAATAACTGCGTCGTACTGCGTGTTAAGTTCAATACAATCCAAATTTGAACGTATAAGCAGAGTCACTAGGTATTTTTTGACTCACAAAAATTTTTCACTAATATTCAATCAATTGAAAATCTGTATTTGACCAGGTTTTCACTAACTCGCTTCCTTGTATGGCTGTCCAAGTGGAATTTTGTAATTGATTTAAACTAACTTCCCGATGAGTTAGACACTTGAAATTTGGACCACAGCTCTGAAGTAGATGACAAGGCATGAAAATGTGAAAAAAATTATTTGTTTGTTTTATCGATAATAAAATTATAATTGATTTATAACTAACATCTTTGTCAGCTATATACTCGAATATAGTCCAAATCTAACAGATCAACAGAGTATACTAAAATTTTATTTACATAACCATTAAACACAGAAAAAAAAATGTAGCAATATTTTTTGTTTTCATTATTTTTATTGTATTTATGAGACTTTTATCGGACTTTTAATGCTCAGGTATGTTTTTATTTGTAAAATTTATGTTTAACCGATCAATTTATTTTCTAGCTTCCGTCCGAAAACCTATTCTACCATCTAACAGTGTATTTAGAAATTCAGAACGATTAATCTAGGTCAATCCACCATCTTTGTAGGCATCAGATAATAATCGGGCGACCTCAAAATTAACTGTGTAAGTAAATTATGAGGCGGTCGAAACATTGTATGCTGACAAAAGCTCGTAACATCATAAAAAGATAATAAATTACTAGTGTATGAGAGTCGCAATATGGTAGACCGTTGCTCTCCAATACAAAAGGGTTCACACGCTACCAACTGAGTAGTCCTAGAAGTGACCCTGACCTATTGCGAGCACATTCCGTGAACAAACTGTACCATGAGACCGGTGAACAAATATTAACGCAATACGTATAAATAAGTTCAGGTTTTATTTTTAATATATGGTTAGATGATTTCTGACTTCCCGCCACCAAAACTCTATATAAAGCGATAGCCTTGTGTTTTATGTTAGAATACAGTTATTGGAGGGTAGAGTTTTGTTTGTTGTATTTATTGTAAATGGTAAGTCGTGTTCATATGCCTTCTTCTCTGTTTCCTTTTGTTAGGCACGATCGTCACCAACTACTAGGTAGGGAGGACGCACAGTACAATCCTGCCTCGCCTGCCATGGCACAGTACAAACTAAATTTAGTTTCCAGATCCCGAAGGTGTTCAGTTAGTACATTTAGCTTTCTCGACTTTTGTTAATAGCGAGTACCGCGTTCGATTTTCTTCTACGCGATTCGGCAACAGCCCAAGCCGAGGTTTGGTCACTAGTGACACCCTCCGCGCTCGCCCCTCTAGTTCAGGTGAAGCTGTAAAAGCCCCTCTGGCTAACAGTGTAGGTCCCATAAAAAAAAGGCTTTGGAGGCAGTCTAAGCTTGGCGCTTGAAGCGTATTCATCGTACGTATCTGGAACATTACCGAAGGGACGTAAGATTATATTTTTTAATTATTGACACTGTTTTGGTACTTATGTTGTAAACCATTACCGGGAATGGTTTATACATGGTGGAGTGAGGCACGAGCGGTGAGGGTGAGTGTTGACGATCGTCGACAGAGGGTATCCTTAAACCAACATCTGAGTCGCAAGTCTCAGACACTCTCGTGTTATCCTCTATCTGCCACAATGATTAGGTTTCACGATATACGCGGCACCCTTACGGTGAATCCGTAGTTTGCTAAGAAGTTCGTATCTCATCCAGACATTATTATTGATTGGATTATTATTGTCATCTAAAAAAACTACTCGGCACATTATATATATATATTACTTTTGTAATGTATTTAAACAAATATGGGCTAAGCGGAACTACACCAACTTACCATAGCATATGTTAAGTTTGGATCCATTTCCGATGTCATATGACGCATTAGTTTGTTAGAGTGTATTTGTATAATATACATTATCACCAATGTTATACTGTAAGCTTACATCGTATCCATTGTATATCGGACAGTGGGTTCAAAAGCCATGTCAAATGGGCCTTGATGTCAAAATGCTATTATATGTTGGATCAATATGTGAGCGATCGTGATATCTGGAATTAACACCGCCTCTCTGTACATCCGCTAATAACTACTCTAAATACACACATTATATTATTATATAAAAAAAAACCTAAAAAAAGATATAAGAATAAGACTTGAATATCGAGTTTCTTGCCCGTTCTTCTTGGTGACTGCTTTATTCTTCGAAACGCCTTCTGGGGGCTGAAATTGAATAAACATTTTGATTTGTTTCATCATCATCGACATAGATGCTTACATTCCTCGTAAGTTTAGCATTCGGCTTCAATCTGACCTTATATTTTGTTTACTTAAAGAAATAGAAAAAACGTACGTTCTCTGGCGTTATGCCGGGCGACCTACGAGAGAGGCGTTAGGGGCGACCTACGAGAGAGGCGTTAGGGGCTCGTTGCGACGGAAACGTTGCCAAACGCTAACTAAAAATGTAATAGCGGTGTTATATTCCTATTTTCACCGGATGTTAAGTGATGATGTGCCCCAACACGGAGGCCGCGTTAAGCCTTGCAGAGGAATTGACTGTCAAGTATAACCGCCGGACCACACCACGGGCATTTGCTGTAGAGTGATACCTTTTTTTTTTTTTCGTTGGAAGATCTTACATAGGATACCCACCTTCCGCCGGGCAGCAAATGTATGGGTTATGTCAGATTCTTATTGACTAAAAACCTACGGCCTCTGTAACTTCCACCAAAATTGATGGAGTGCTTTCACATTCATCATCTAATCCCGGTGAGGTCCAAACCTAATCAAGGGCTCCCTCTAATGGGGTTGGGGATAGACACACCCAGACAAAACCTACGGAGAGGTGCGCGCAGAGTGATATCTGGTCACGCGGCTATTAAAAATTCCCTAACGCTATTCCATCGTTTCAATAACGATGTATTCTTCACCGCAAGGAAGAACTCACGTCCATCGACGCGCTGTTCGTACTGGCTACCACTGAACCTAGTTGGTACTGAGGTGTTTAATAAAAATATTATAAATGGTGAATGGGGCATTATAAAATTGCCCAGTGACAAGGCATTTTCTAATGCCTCTCGGACTAGCCACCACCTTCAATTTGAAAATCCGACGCCAAATACCTATAGATGTGTTCATGCAGTTGCCCTTGAGAGCCAGTCCCTCTATTAGGCTTAATGTGTGACATAGACACTTAACATCAGGTGATATTGTGGCCATAACGCTAATCCCTTCAAATATATATATATATATATATATATATATATATATATATATATATATATATATATATATATGTGCCGTAGATCTTCTGCGCCAGTTGTAAAGCCCTGACCTTTACGACGCTTCTTATGTAATTACTAAACCCTAAATCAGAGTTATAAGCGGAAGCGATATTGTGTTTCAATGAACACGTTATTTTTTTTTTTTATCTGAGATCAAATTTCGATGAATTTTTTGTAATATCTGTAATATTACTTTAAGAACGTTTTGCGTTCTTTACTTGACGTATATGTTGAAGGAGTATCTTTACTAATATGTACCCCCTTCTCTCTTTTTGACCTATACAGTAGTCATTGTATTCAAGAAGTCACGCTGTCATTTTGGCACTGTACAGTTTTGTTTCTCAGTTAAAAACGTCGTTACATTAATTACAAGTATAAGTATATTAGCTAATGCCCCCATTTCGTTCGCGTATTTTTTTTCTTTAACCGCGTCTGGTCGTAAAAAGCGTTGCCAATTGAAGTTTGCGTGGTGAATGAAATATTCGTGCCAAATATCAGGTCTGTTAGTTTTCGATCTATGGTGGTGATTAAGTTTTCTTATAGGTTTAGTGTAACGACCCCAATCTCACCTGGTGTTAAGTGACGATGTGGTCCAAGATAGTGAATACGTTAAGTTTAATGGAGGGACTGGTACTCAAGTGGATTTGCCGCAACACACCCATAGGTATTCTGCGGCTGATTTTTCACTTAAGGGTGGTAGCTAACCAGGCAGGCATTAAAAAGTTAAGCTAGAAAAATGCGTGCTAGTAAAGTTATGTCAAGTAAAATTAGTCTCCGTTTGGATTATTCTTGTCAATTATTTATGACCGTAATATCTCTTGTTAGTGAATGTCTTGGCCATTGTAGGAATATCCGAGTAAATGTGAAGTCAATATATCCGGTAGTTTCAGAGGTATATCTTGGTTCAAGTATCAATAAAAATGTTCTTTCACATTTTATGTACACAGGGGAATAATTAAAAAAAAACATTATTTACACTATATTTTATACTTCTGGGAAAAGTCGTTTTGCTGGTGGATGGATTAGTTTGTCAAGCAGCGCATTTATAGATATAGATGCGTTTCCATGCTCTCAGTTATAAACTATGTAGATTTATTTAACTAGATGAATGAGTTGCTGGTGCGGTTAATTTTAAATTTACAAAAATAAAGTAAATAATAATCAAAAATCAACTTATAATTTATAAGTATATTGATTATGTAATGTTCTTTAAATAATTGATAATCACACCGTACATATATACATTTTACTAATACGTTAGCATTATGCGTTACTCTCTCTCCTTAATCTTTTTGACAATCAATTATTTTTTGCTCAATAGCTATGTACAATTTTCAGTGTTGCCAACAACAAAAATATAGTACACAGCTACAATACCTAATTACAAGAATTTTCTCAGATTTTTTTAATAATGATTTCGGTCGAATTTCGGCCAAGAACGGACCGTAATTTTCATAATTGCTCGCCGCTCACCGCTTCGCTTATGCCGTATACGATATCTTAAAACTTGCACTTTCATCTCGAACGGTATTGTAATGTTACGTTGAATGATTTTGTGTCCGTTACCTTTTAAAACTGGTACGCTCTTGTAATATTAATTATCACAGTTGTGTATCACTTATCGTCATATTTAATGTGAATTATAAGAACTCATTTCCGGCGGAAAATATAACGTATTTAAAATTCCATGATCTCCGATACAATATAAAAAATGTAATGTATTTTAAATACTACGGGATGAGTTTATCGTATTTAGATTAAGATACTTCGGGGTTATTTAATTATTTGTTTATACTTTATCGGTTATAGACATAACCTTATCAGATATAAAATGATGATATGGCCCAAAATAATGGTCATGTTAAGCCTAGTGGAGAAACAGGCACACATATATATATAAGCCCTACCACCCATGCTATGTTGTCATTACGAAGTTTTCCTATGCTTTTTAAGCTATTATCGCTTAACTTTATTACAATTTGGATATAGTGAGAAAAACAGATTTATCTTTATAGATTCAAAACGATAAGGGCAATAGATACTATGTGGTCGACATTCCCACCAGGTGATAGGTTACGAATATTTTGTATTGAACTTTCGGTAACAAATCGTAAGATTTTATTCAGTATGTCATGTTATTACTTAACCATATACACTGAACCGGCTTCACTTACCTACATTTTTTAACAATGCTTCCGCTTAATTAATTAGTTAATTGGTATTTGTTTTTCATTTTCTTTTTTGAAAATAAATTTATTTTTTTAAGTTAAGTATATTAATGTATATTTAGATAGAAAATTAATGAAAATAAAAATATGACGTGTGATAATAATTAATCAAATTTTTACAATAAATAAAAACGAAACGATGCCATCAATGCCTCATCCAGTTAAAGTTAATTTATGTATGCATGTTTCTGTTTGGCAGGGATCGAAGTTCTTATAATTTATGTATTTTGTTCGTTTACCCACATATTTATTATTATTTTTAGTTTTGTAATCTAGTTACGTACCTTTGTGCGCTCTAAATATTAACCCTAGTTTTAAGCATTTGTTTCTCAGTAAGTGTGTCATCTAATTCTTTAAGAGAAATAAAGAAGCGATGATAGCTCAGTGGTAGTGTGTACGACTTCGCGTCAAGGGACATGACTTCGAATCCACTTACAATGAGCTTGAGCTTTCAGTGAAGGAAAACAGCGTTAGGTAACCATAGAATTGTAATAAGGCTTTTCCTAATACCCGTCTGGTTAGCAACCACCCTCAAGTTGAAAATCCCCCGCCAAATACCAATAGGTGAGTTCCGGCAGTTGCACTTGTGAGCCAGTTCCTTCACAGGTTTAACGTGTTTACCAACTTTGGCCGTATCGTCACTTAAGACCAGGTGAGATTATGGCCATAACCATCTCTAAGAGCACTGAGCATCTTATTTTGTAGGTATTATATGAGACTGAGATTAAGCACACGTCAAAATGTCTGAGAACTAAAAACGTATTGGCTTAGTTGGGGCTTTGTTAGCTAACTTCCCATAAATCACAATCTGTAAACTAATCCGATATTCTAAAGCGAGAATAAAACCAGAATTATCAATTAAATACTTCAATAGAAACTTTTTGATTTCTGAATTATTATCAACCGGTTTTCTGTATACATTCTATACACTTTATTATATTCTATATATAAACTCGTACACTGTATGGTGAACATAACATTTTTATCATTTTTTTACACGCTATATATTAACTTCACCTGTATGTATGTATGTATGTATGTATCCGACCCCTTTTTCCAAGTAAAAGACATCAACGTGATCTAATGAGGTTTTTACACGCTTTATATTAGCTTCAGTTCCAGTAACTAAAAAATAAAAAATAAATAATAGTTTAAAAAACTAGAACACACGCTTTATATAAAAAACTAAACGAAAAAACAGAAAATAAATTTCAATAAATATTAATTAAGAATAATGTAATTTTTTTTAATAAATATAAGTTGTAAATAGTTTGAATAAGAAAAAAAATGTTTTATTGTAAAAAAAGCGTGGGGTGCATGGTGTCAATAGTTATGTATTCATAACTGAATATTTAATTGACAGATATGAGAAGGATTATCATTTCGATAATATCTTGAAAAGCACCCCCGCTTTTTTTACAATAAAACATTTTTTTTCTTATTCAAACTATTAATAACTTATATTTATTAAAAAAAATTACATTATTCTTAATTAATGTTTATTAAAACTTATTTTCTGTTTTTTAGTTTAGTTTTCTATATAAAGCGTGTGTTCTAGTTTTTTAAACTATTATTTATTTATAGATTATCTTCATTGAACAGTGATTCGTCTTAAACAAAAAAAAAACCGAACTGCTCTTCTCAAACTGGCTCTCGCCCCTTCTCCGTCCTTATTTTCATCTCACTTTCCATAGTATTATCTCTTCCTCTCACAGGTTCAACTTGTTCATAACCTCACATCTTTCATTATACACTATACCATTACTTCTCAAACTTTTTGTAGCACCGCTCACTTTAAGAACAATTCGAAACCAAACGCCCCCAAAAATTCATCGACTAATTTATACATATATGCAGGAATATAAGCAATAATGGCTTAGGGTTAATTTATTTTATTTAGCTTAGTTTGTTTTGGTAGTTCACAATTCGATTAATTTGCATTTACATTTGGAGATGTTCCTGATAGTTTTGCAGGAAAATGTAACCACTCATTCATTCCGTTGTACTTTACACCGCCCATCGATTTTTATTTAGCGCCCACTAATATTACTTGAAGTTTCAATGGCCCGCCACGATATCATCAGCGCCCATCAGGGTGCGGTACCGTTCACTTTGAGAACCCATGCACCTATACAAACAACAAAATAATTCATAGATATTGCACGCCCCGTAATGGAAGCGTTGAGGTGGGTAGTACTGTCACTTCACTCAAAACAACTGATTTTTCAATCTTAAAGTGTCTCTATTTATCATGTATTGCACTTGTAAAATAATATATACACACACATATCAAGAAAAAATTACTATTTTTAACATTGATGATATTTTTGATTGAAATAAAACTAATTTAAACGGATTTTATCGCGGTTATTTATTAAATTTTGATCCCGACGTTTCGAAAGCTTTTCAGCCTTCGTGGTCACGGGGCGGACTGAGGTGTAGGTTGTCCAGAAAAGTTTATGTTACTGTGTCTACCTTCAATTTTTTTGAATTGAAAAATTGAAGGTAGACACAGTAACATAAACTTTTCTGGACAACCTACACCTCAGTCCGCCCCGTGACCACGAAGGCTGAAAAGCTTTCGAAACGTCGGGATCAAAATTTAATAAATAACCGCGATAAAATCCGTTTAAATTAGTTTTATTTCAATGAATAATATTCGCGTAAACCTAAGAAATCATTAGATATTTTTGATGCCATTTTTGTTATTTAAACTAGTTAAGAAACTGTTTAATAAGTTCTGTCTCGGACGTCCGTGTGTCTGTATGTGCGGATCCTGTATGTTATCACGATAACGACCGAAATACTTTACTAATCGAGTCTCTTTTTTCTTACGGTTCAGTATAGTTAGGAATAGATCGCTATTAATTTTCACGGTCTGATTCGATGTGGTTTAATTTTTATTACATAAACAAAACAAAATGATACTATAAGGCGTGCACTTTTCGATTTTCCAAACTTTTTTTTTAATATTTATTGAACAGGCAAAGGTCAGTCTCTCTTACATCTTATATACATAATTATATAGCCCAGCATACATCTTATGTTCGGCCTTCAGAACGTCATCGCCGTCATAAAAATAAAACAAAAAAATCAAAGCAGTCACAGAAGTGAAAACTTAAAACTATACACAAACAGTTCTTTTGTTTGACTGACTTTATCTGAATTAACAGATTGATCTTAAAACTTGTAAATCAAAACTGTTAACAGCGCTAAAGTTATACCAATAGGAACAGATATACGTTAACACGTCACGTGACCATGTCGATGACGGCTTACATGAATTTACTCCCTATCCGAAACTTCGTATAGAAGTTTTCACTTCAAATAAATAAATAAAACAGTTGTGCATATGATATTTTATAAGCGCAGACTGACAGTTATCTGTAGCTAACTCCGTCACTAGTGTCAAGGCAGCTCGTTGACACAGTTCACTTAACTAAGAGATGCATCGCGTGCGCATTCGCATGGTTTGTAACTCATTCGTCTGTCGTCCGTTCCTTATGTATAAACATTAGTGTAGTGAAATCTTTTTAAACGTACTGAGAAACTTATTTCGCCGGTATTGAATCACACTGAGCCCTCAGGGTTGAGAAAGGACATACTTGTGTAAAATTTATTGCGAAAATAAGGCTTGGAGGAGCTAAGATAGGGTGTGATGGTTTGTAAGGAAGTTCTTTATTAGAGGAGATAAAACCATGAAACTTTGTATTAAGGCACTTCATAAGAAATTAATAAACATTAGTTCCAACGTTTTTGAAATTCCGATCTACGTGGAGATGTAATGGGACATGAATGTTTCTATGTGTATGTATTATTTGCAAAAGAAATATATTAAAACGCCGCCTAAAGCAACTATTCAACGAGGGCAAAGTCGCGCCTAAAAGCTAGTTAATAACTCGCTTTGTATGAATAATTATAATAAATGTCGAAGTTTAATCTTAGGGGGAATTAGTGTCAGGCTCGCGGCCGATCATTAAAAAAAAAGACAAATCACACAACATGAGAATCAAGAATGGAAATAATAAAATATGAAGCAAATATAAATGGACAGAGGTCAGTCAATTATTACGATAGTATCAAAAGGATGTGTTTATTATGACTATTTGTGATGCCATATATTTTTTTATAGTGTTTATGTAATGTTTCATTGGATTACTCTTACGGCTACAATCACATTTGATGTTAAGGGACGTCGAGGCCCAAGATGGTAGGCACGCTAAGCGTGTGGAAGGGCTGCTAGCGTTCGAAAAGCCCTACCACCATTGAAATTTCAAGCTCAATGTAGGTGGATTCGAACTCACGTCCGGTTGAGTTCTCCATGCATAAGAGTTAAATTAGATTTTAAGAGCGCAGTTATAGAAGTAATGGACGAATACAAGACGAATTATTTATAATGTTATTTCAACAGAAATTCGCTCGATAATCTTAAATTAGAAGGTTTTGCATGTATAAAGAGATCTTATTAATTAAAAAATCCATGAAACGTCGGCGAACTATTATAAAAAATAACGTGTTGTATTTTTAATGGGCCGTGGTCAATCTGCACTCACAGAACGTGATATTCTTAACAGTATTGCACAACATTTAAACGAGATATGAGTTAGTGAATTATAGCTGATAGTGATCGTAAATCAACGCATGTGATACATGTAAAGTGCAGTATCAACATTTGCTCGGCGAATTTAAAGAGAGAGGTCGCCGCGTTCACATCTCGTATGTAATCATGAGAAATAGTTTTGACTCCGTTTGGAAATATTTGTTCTATAGCTTACTATATTTCATTGGTTGAACTCAACCCATAAATAAATATTGACAATTTGAAGAAATTTTTGTGGTTGCGAGGAAAGAAAGCATTTATTGTTTTATCAATGAAAAAAAAATGGCCGACAAACCGAGGAGGCAGAGTTGTTCTGTTTTGTTCGTTTCATCTTTGATTTCTGGTATTCCTATCTGTATTGGATTTTGTAAAAAACAACTCAAAACAATTACAATATTTACTTACAAAAATGAAATAAAAAAGTACAACTCGACACACTAATTTACACTACGGTTAACACACCAACGCCATCTTTTTTACATCGTCCATTTTGACATTATTGTGTACTTTCTTTTGTCGTTCGGAGACATAATTATTTAATACTGCGTCTATATTAGAAACAACTTATTGTTACCATTTTTCTATTGATAACATTAAATACGAAATAACGTCCGATTTGGCTGCATAGTTACCTTTGCCTTTTACTTCAAAAGGACAAAATTGAATTAAAAAAAAAAAAGACACTACGATCTACAATAGCTAATAAAAAAAAGGTAATACAACATAAATAAAAAGGTGCTACTTAACTATTTTCTCTGTACTATTTAAAAAAAACGTTATCTAATATATGTTTTAGTACTACTTAAATATTGTCAATAAATACTCAACCAAAAAAAGGAAATCGGTTGTTCAAAAGTGTTTAATCCTTTACCTATTTATAAAGAGATTTATTTTTATAGATTATTATACACTTTGATTGAACGTTAGATTCTTCTAGAAGGTGCGACGGTCTGACTCGGTAACATTTAACAACATAGTAATAAATATCTTACAAACTGGATGCGAACGCGTCGTCATTCAGGTGTGGTTGTATATTAGAATTTACTCAATTACAATATGATAATTCTGTTTAGCATTATATAAATAAATAGCTATTTTATTGACCTGCCATTGGATTTGACAATTAAAAGACATAAGGAAACGAATATAACAATGAACGATTCAAGAGGTTTATAAAACTAAATACGCGAATTCTCTAAATTTGTCTTAATCAGAAACGATGTATTCGCGATTTATACAAAAAATCTCATTATTGAGGCGTGTTTATGGAATAATAATGTTGTAATTCTATAGATTTTTTAGAATTCTTTAGAAAAAGCCCTATATAGGCTTCCAACCACCACCAAGTTGACAATCTGCCACCAAATACCCATAGGTGTGTCCCGGCAGCTGCACTTGAGAGCAGGTCCTTCACAGGCTTAGCGTGTCTACCAACGTGGGCCGTATCGTCACTTAAGATCAGGTCAGATGATGGCCATAACCTTAACATTAAAAAAAAGACATGAAATCATTTCTTCACAATGTTTTCCGTCACTGAATCCTCAGGCTCATTCCAGGGATTCAAACACATTACCCACTGAGACATTGTCGTCTTGATGTTGTCTTAGTGGGTTCTGAACGGTACTCCACATCTGGTTAATTCGTCACGCCTCTCTCATATCCCGTTTGGAATAAAAACAAAAGGGGATCTGGGATCCATTGGAAGTAGTACTGTTATCCCGGCCTGGAAGATTTTCGGCTTCTGAATATATATCTAGTGATTGACACGGTATGATGCCTTATGTCATTAAAACTACCCAGTGTATATATTTAAAGTGCAATAACATATTCATTCATTCATTCATTCGATACGGACAGAAAGAAAAAAAGAAAGAAAGAAAGAAAGAAATTGTTTAATACTAATAAAAGATATACAAGCATTAAAAGACACTATAAATAAAAACATTAAAAGAAAATAAAAAAGAAAAAACAATACGACATAAATAATAACAGTGTATATCTAATTACTAGGATAGAGCGTCCAGCTCAGCATATGCTAGTGTCTGAAACACTCAGCGCTGATTTTCAGCTGGAACCCAAATGCAGTTGCGGTGCGTTAAAAACTTATTCCACCAATCGCAGTAAAAATACCAAATAACAATATGCACAATAAGGATAAATTATGGTAAAATAAATAGGTGATTAAGATTGGTGATAAACATAAAGAGGTTGCTGGGCTAAGTGCCCTCAGCACCGGCCCCAAAAAGTTTGGTGATGCTGTCAAAGCCCTTAAGGCTAACAGCGTATGTTAGTTCGAAAGCAAAATATATGAAAAGGTATTCTGCAATATAATTACGAACATATGTATTAGAAGGCACTACTAACTTGAATACAGATACTTACTCTCTTTATAACAAGCTGTCTCCACGACTTCGTTCGCGCGGATAAATGTTGCCATTTTTCGAAACATTTTTCATTACAGCTTTACTCCTATTGGTGGTAGCGTGATGTTAAAAAGCCTAAAGTCTTCCTTAATAATAGCTTTATCAAATTCAGAGAGATTTTTGAATTCATACGGGCAATTCCTAAGATTAGCGAGTTCAAACAAGCAAACATACTTTTCTGCTTTATAATATTGATATAGATTGCTTGTCCGAGCCTTTTGAGGCTATCTTGAATCTTTTCCCATACATCTAGTGCATTTATAGTTGATATATATCCTTCGACCTACAGTTTAGGTATGAGGAAGTAAATCCTTGATTTGACATTCAAGTATGATGAGTTTCGTGACCGAGATTTCATCTTTCATTGTACAGCGTAACATTTCAATATTAATTATGTTTAGTGGGTGCCGGACCTTTGTATTTAAAAATGTTTGGACTATATAAAATAGGATTTTTCGTATCAAACAGTAATACATTGAAATAAAACTAATTTTACCGGATTTTATCGCGGTTATTTATTTATTTTGATCCCGACGTTTCGAAAGCTTTTCAGCCTTCGTGGTCACGGGGCGGACTAATGTGTAAGTTGTCCAGAAAAGTTCATGTTACTGTGTCTACCTTCAATTTAATTTTTATTCTTGATTGTATTCCGATCTAAATCGAGATCGAAATAAATAAATAACCGCGATAAAATCCGATAAAATTCGTTTTATTTCAATGAATAATATTCGCATAAACATAAGAAATCATTATAAACAATAATACGTTAAAATACATAAATAGTCACACTTTTTTATGCGTAATCTATTAGTGTATAAGCGAAATACTACTAACTGACTCATCAAGATATCTTCAGAACCACTAAGAAGAGATTTTACGACGGAAAAACGCGATCGAAGTCAGGACATATGTTAGTCTATACTCATACTATAAAGAGGAAAGATTTGTATTTCTGTTTGTAATTAATAAACTCAAAAACTACTGGACCGAGTTCAAAAATTCTTTCACCATTAGAATGCTATATTATCTCTGAATTACGTAGGCTATAAATGAGTTAAAAAAAATTCAGTTCTGTCACGCAGGGACGGCTAGTATTTTGATAAGTAAAGAACCTTCTTGAACGTATATAGATAATGCCGTTTAAATACCATCACAATGACTATTTTACTTTCTTAGAATATAATACTTAAGTACAAATTTGAAAGTCATATAATACTACGTGACGCTCCAAAACCGTGTCTCAGTACCTAATCTCTAACCGATTATCGTCAAATTGCTTCTAAGTATATAATCAGGGGTCTATTATGCTTGTTAAAACGAGAAGGCACGATATATGAAGGACAGTACAAGTTAATTGATTGCCCGCGGTTGCAATAACATTTAATAAATACCAAATTATTAACTATACAAAACTTAGAAATACCGATGATACTTTATTTCACTAACATATTTCACGTGTGATAAATAAAAATATGTTATTATTTCATAATGAGATTAATCGTGATGAGTTATATTTCATCAACATAATAGGTATTTCACGTGACATAAATAAAAGGATGTTATTATTTCATAATAAGATGGCTGAGGTTATAACCATAGAAAACTCAAAATAATGTATTTCTAAACCTATATCTAAACTTTCAAGTAGCAATCATATTATTTTATGTGTATAACAGTGAAATTATATTTCATAAATACATTTCATACGTTAAAAACGCTATAATTGCATATGACTTTATACAGCGTGATTGTATTAATTCCTGGCTGCTACACAGATTAAATCCATAGAACTCGATAAAGATCAAAATTTGTTAACCAAAGATCATTTAAAAGTTGACATTCATCAGTCGGATTGATAATTATCATATAACGAATTATTTTTCTTATAAGAAAAATAACAACAATACTATTCATAAACATCACATCATTAGTTATTTCACATATCATAACTAACAAAAAGCAAGAAAAATAACAGTGATACAAGAAATGCTATAAGTCTAGTAAGATGTAAGGAGTCCACAGCTCGATAATCGGATTCAGTGGCGAATCGAAACGATGTAATTCAAATTCCGGAGTTTTTGGAGGCATCTTGATCTGTTATGTTGTGAATTTTATTGTAATTCATATACTCAGTAATTAAGCCCTGTATTGTGTAATTTAGGCGATATTTTACGTGATGTAGTGTACCTGATGAGCATAATTGAGGTGACGTAAAAGTATTCGGCGGCAGATTTTCAATTTGAGGGTGGTTAGTAAGTAAAAAAAATATACCACCATGTAGTGGTTTCCTTACGATGTTTTCCTTCACCGAAAGCTGAAGCTCATTGTAGGTAGATTCGAACTCAGGCCTTTAACGCGGCGTCAGTACACACTACCACTTAAGCATGGTGATAGAGCTTTTTCTAATGCCCGCCTGGCTAGCTACCACCCTGAAGACGAAAAACTGGCACCAAATACTTATGGGTGTGATCCGGCAGTTGCACTTGGGAGACAGTTCCTCTAATAAAGACCAGCAACGCACCTGCAATTCCCATGGTGGTCCATGGGTTTCAGTGATCACATATCATCCGATGACACGCCTGCTCGTTTGCCTGCTATTTCACAAAAAAACCCTGTTATATAAGCGTGATTTTATAAAACCTATGATTTCTTTAAAAGATTATTACGAAGCTAGGCTTAAAGGACTTGTGTCCAATTAAGAACAACAAAATAGTAAACCTAATAGAAACAATGTAGAATCCGGTTCAAACGACTCCAATTCGATATGCATATCACAGTTTCGTCATTTCCTAGTCAGAACAAATGACGTTAATGAGCGAACCACGGCAATTAAAATTGACATTTAAATGCATGTAACCATGCCTAAATACTTCAGTCACGTGTCAAAATTCCTATGAGCGATTGCGAAAAATTATTTATATACACTCTCACCAATTTATTTTATATCGTGATAATAACTTTCGTAGGAGGCAGCAAAAAGAATATAAATCTTCGTTATGAAATAAATTAAAGTGATGATTCTGATTTAAACTTGAATTTAAAATGTTGACCGAGAGAATGAAGTCGATAATTTCACGTATTTTTGATAACGTATACCTTTTCTCACATGGGTGAATGCATTTATGCATCCCTTCTCAGGTCGGGGGGACTGAGAGGGTATGTGGGAGTCATCCAAGCGCCGGGGATACCCAGTAAAGCCCCGCGACCGTCTGTCGCCTTCTTGGGGCGACGCGGGTCCGAGCACGCAATCACCGCGTTACCCCAGCGTGATAACGCATAGCTAACATTTGGAAAATCGATAAATATAGAAGAAATGATTATTTTTTTATGCATATAGATGAGTAACATTGGTTAAAACAATTGGTTAACACATTTTTATTGATAGTTAAAGCTTAGCGGTGTGGCCATAATCTCACCTGATCTTAAGTGATGATACGGCCCAAATTAGTGGGAGGATTTTCAACTTGAGGGTGGTAGCTAGCCAGGCGGTCACCAGAAAGAGCCCTACCACCATACAAATGTAATTCACTTATTCTTAGTTCATGAGTCCTTTTGTTTAAGCAGCCAATTGGATCGTACAGTAAATTAGCTTGTGTTTTGACTACGTTTCACCTCTCTGTTTGTCAACTGAATTTCATTTTTTTTTTCTTTAATTTTGACATAGCTTTAAGTTTTTATTAAAAAGAAGAAAATTGGAAATATTTTTGTTTCCTGTATAAGAATTTTGTTTGAAATGAATATCGTAAATGTCGGAAACTGACGAACAGTAGTGTTACAATAGAAAATTTAACGCAACACGGTAGCCACATATGACCCGACGAGGTCAAATTCCAAATGATCGATGAACAGGAAGCGAGTGCGTTACACTGATACATAATGAACCTAATCGATTATTATTACAAAACGGTTTAATAATCGTTGAAAAAACATCAACGATTGTGTTCGCGTGTCAGTTTGTATGTTAATCCGTATATATAAGTATAAACTTCCTTATTGCATTCTCATGTTTATTTTTATATGACCAAAGAGGAAGGCAGACAACGTAAAGTTAAGGAATGGTAGAAAAACTGACTATTGGGCTGAACGCCCGCGAGTACGATCTTTTTATATGACATTCTCTATTGACTTCTTTTTAACAGCCTTTTTCTTGGAAAGCGCCGAGCGAGCCGCAAGAGTGACGTGTAGGAATCAGTATCATCAAAGTCTACGGGTCGCCACGACAAGTTTTAAGGTTCTAATCTCTGGCGAACTCGACTTAGTTCATATAAACCTTTTTTTAACGTGGAGAAATTACTTTACCTAGCCCCACGCAGGCTTGGGGATTGAGAGGGTTAAGTGGGACTCTCTCGGCACTGGACGCCAAGAATATCTACGTTGTATATTCGCTGAGCGGATATAAATAATCATACAGAATTGGAATGTTCTCGTAACTTTGCATTTACAAAGAAATTGTTTTATATTTAATTCCACTAAAACCCCACGGCCGTTTGTCGACTTTCTGGGGCGTCGCGAGTTCTTTCTTGCAATCACCGCGATGCCCCAGCAATTTCTATAATACTGGCTTAGGCAAACTTTAAACTAAATGTCGTGTGTGAAATTATGTCTTATATCATTATGATTAATACGCCCTGTAATATGCCCATAGAATATATTTATTTTTAAGTTTATAAGTTTAACATTACGGCTATAACCTCACCTAAAATTATAGGCATTGTGGTCCAAGTTGGATGACTCGCTAAACCTGTGTAGGGACTAGCTCTCAAGTGCAACTGCCAGAACACACCTACAGATATTTGGTGACACATTTTAACTTGAGGATGGTATCAAACTAGGCGGGCATTAGATAAAACCCTTTTTTTTCGTGGGGAATTCCATTAACGCATACCCTCCCAGCCCGGGGGGGACTGATAAGGTTATGTGGGACTCACCCGGCACTAGTCACCGAAAATACCCACTAAAACCCCACCGGCCATCTGTCGCCTTCCTGGGACGACGCGGGGATTAGAAAAAAAAAATTACCACCATGCTATGGTTTCCTCACGATGTTCTCCTTCCCGAAAGCTCAATCTCAGGGTTTCAATCTCACGCCCATTAACGCGGCATTCGTGCACACGACAACTGAGCTGACGTCGATTCATAATGATGATCGGCATTGCTTCAGGACTGTGGTTTACTAAAAAGAAATAAACTAAAACTTATATTTGTTTCTCAGGTGTATCACATGTGCGACGGACTTGGCAGGCAGTTCAGTTACACGTGTCCGAACACGACCCTGTTCCAGCAGAGAATGCTGATTTGCGACCATTGGTATATGGTCAACTGCTCTATGTCAGAGAGGGACTACAAGGCCAATCTACTCATAGGTGAGTTTGTTATGATACGAAATGACTCCAGAAACGTTGTTTAGGCTTTGTCTGTAGCAGCTCGAAGCGTCACCTATCTGCTTCATAAATACCGTGACAATGTTTTCCATGGAATAATACATAGTTGCCCTAGTACAGCCCCCGCTTTTTTATACTTAAGGTTTTAGCGTTATGGCCATAATCTCAACTGATCTTAATTGACGATACGGCCCAAGTTGGTAGACACGCTAAACCTGTGGAGGAACTGGCTCTCAAGTATATCTGCCGGAACACACCTGTTGGTGTTTGGCGGCAGGTTTACAACTTGAGGGTGGTAGCTACCCAGGTGGGCATCAGAAAAAGTCCTACCACCATGCTATGGTTTCCTCACGATGTTTTCCTTCACCGGAAGCTCAAGCTCATTGCAGGTGCTTGGATTTGAACTCACGTCCCTTGACGCGAAATCGTACAGGCTACCATTGAGGTATCATCGCTTCAATCTTCTGCCCGGGGGACTACCACCGAAACAGTCCGTTTATGAAACAGGTAACCTGGCAAACGGTGTGTAAGTTTGTTTACTTCATACATTAGAAGCACCGGTTTATATATGGCATCAAAAACCAAACAAAAGAACTTGACGTTGGAGGTTATTTGATGGATTTGATTGACGGAGCGTGGGCATTGATGCATTTTAGATTGCTTCTACACGAAATTAAATCCACGTTATTATGTGTACGGTAGCCAGTCAAGGAAATTAATTAAAATATATTATTAAAACCAGTATTTAATTGAACATTGTGTAAAAATCCTTATATCTTAACCGTCTTGTTTAATAGTCTGCATGTACTATTTGGTTTTTCATATCACTAATACTTCAGTCCACTGATTCGTTCTGGAGCTCCACTATGAGTGCCTCAGTATTATAAGACGTATTTATATTGCCACAACCGGAAACTAAAAGCGCGAAAAGCGAACTACTCGAAATAGAATATTAAAACAAGTTTTATAAAATCTTGTTATTACAATTTGAATTTATAAATTTATTTTTAACCAAACATGTAAATATCAATTTCAATCCATAAAGTTATTTTTAATCAAACGTGTAAATAATTAAACCCCTGTAATATGATAATTAATATAAAGATACGATCAACAATAAAGCTAATACTTGAAATAGTTTTTTTTTTTTCAATCTTGTCAATTCAATTTGAATTTATAAAGTTATTTTTAACTAAACATGTAAATATCAATTTCAATCCATAAAGTTATTTTTAATCAAACGTGCAAAATATTTAAACCCTTTTATTTTATATTTAATATAAAGAGACGGTCAACGATAAAGCTAACATTATCAAGTGACGATCAACGACCAAGCTAACAATTGCATATAAATATATGCATATTAATTCTTATATAACATTACTATAATAATAATCTATGTTAATAATATGAAACGATAAAGTTTGTTTCTTTAAAGATGCTAATCTTTAGAAACTAACTAACGGATTTCAATAATTATTTTTGTATTTCATAGACCAATATTGAGGAACGAAGCGATGGTAGTTGGTATCGTGTACGGACGCCGCGTGAAGGGACGTGAGTTTGAATCCACCTACAATGAGTTTTAGTCTTCGGTGAATGAAAATATCGTGACGAAACAATAGTATGCTGGTAGAGCTTTTTCTTAAGCCCGTCTGGCTAACTACCAACCTCAAATTTAAAATCTACCACGAAATACCTATAGGTGTGTTAAGGCAGTTGCACCTGAAAGCCAGTCCTCCCAACCAGGCTTAACACGCCCACCATTTTGGGCCACATCGTCACTTAACATCAAGTGAGATTGTGGCAATAACGCTAAACTATAAAGCATTAAAAAAACCGAGATCTGCGTACTCTGCCTGTCGTTCGAATCGTCGAGTAACAAAGTGTAACAACAAAATTTTTTTTTTTTTTAATTTTGTTTCTAACATGTCGGTAATACTTTATACAAATACTTATACAAAATTATTTGGTCACATTAAATAGATTCAAATGAGTAGATCACCTAACCTCGCGATATCTAGGTCACACCTATTAGATGTGTTTGCCGATAATATATAATAAATGTTCTACGAAAACCTTGTCTTTTTATCGTGTTTTTGTATGAAATCCTTACCAATATTATAAACGCGAAATTTCGTTGGTACGGATGTGTCGACGTTTGTTACACTTTCAAGTAAAAACTACTGGAGCTGATAGCTCAGTGGTAGTGTGTACGAGTTCGCGTCAAGGGACGTGAGTTCGAATCCAAGCACCTACCTACAATGAGCTTGAGCTTTCAGTGAAGGAAAACATCGTGAGTAAACCATAGCATGGCGGTATGGCTTTTTCAAATGCCCGCCTGGCTAGCTACCACCCTCAAGTTGTAAACCTGCCGCCAAATACCAATAGGTGTGTTCCGGCAGCCGCATTTGAGAGCCAGTTCCTCCGCAGGTTTAGCGTGTCTACCAACTTGGGCCATATCGTCACTTAAGATCACGTAAGATTATGGCCATAACGCTGAACCTTAAGTATATAAGAAAACCTCATGCCTTATATATATATATATATTAGTAACATATTTGAACTATTCGTGAATCGTCTAACCTTCACGCCGGCTCTTATATTGAGCTCATAATTTAATACCAAAAGATGCATTTCAACTGTCAGTTTAACAAGCCGTGAATAATTGCATTCAAGACGCGTTTTACAATGCTATTACCTCGCATTATTCACTTGTCAATCTTCGTTATGCTATAACAATTTATTAGATCAATTCTTACAGACATTAAGCATTTTTTTTTTATACTTAAGGTTTAGCGTTATGGCCATAATCTTAAGTGACGATACGGTCCAAGTTGGTAGACACGCTAAACCTGTGGAGGAACTGGCTCTCAAGTGCTGCTGCCGGAACACACCTATTGGTATTTGGCGGCAGGTTTACGACTTGAGGGTGGTAGCTACCCTGACGGGCATTAGAATAAGCCCTACCACCATGCTATGTTTTCCTTCACCGAAAGCTCAAGCTCATTGTAGGTGCTTTGGTTCGAACCCACGTCCCTTGACGCGAAGACGTGCACACTATCACTGAGCTATCATCGCATAGCATTATTAATAGCATAATTAATAATAGCATTACAATTATAATCGGAAACTAGAGATCTTTAGATTTAAAATAGTGAAAATGTTCAGTAGTCAATGTTTAGAAGAGTGACAGACGAACAAACAAGCTCACAGTTGCATTTATTATGCTAATTTATATTACATAAGTGTTAGGTAATACAAAGCCGATGTTCTATGCCCTTGTACGAGGCGTGAAGTTTCTATACGTCACTTCCTAAATCAAGTGCTAATTGCGGATGCGCTGACATACCTTCTATGTATGTAAAAGGTGTTAACGGTGCATGTATATAAATAAAAAAACAATAAGAACTTTTTTACGACCTTTTTTACTGCAATGATCTTGAGGTTTTTATAAAGGAAAATATATGAAACCATAGCATGGTGGTAGGGCTTTTTCTAACGCCCGCCTGGCTAGCTGCCCGTAAGTCGAATATCTGCCGTCAAAATAGCTGTTGGTGTGTTCCGGCAGTTGCATTCGAGAGCCAGTTCTTGCACTAGGTTTAGCGCGGCCACCATTCTGGGCCATGCCGTCACTTAACACCAGGTGAGATTGTGACCACAACGCTGAACCTCAACTATAAAAAATTTGCATAGTTTTTTTAATTGCATATATATTGAAAATATTTGAGAATTAATATTAATTGAGAGTATTTATTTAAGCCCTATGTTCTCAAAGTGGTGCAGGGGGACCGGAAGGGGTACGCAAGAGACTAGACGGGGGTCAACGTTGGCGTGACAAAAAATGGAGGTTAACAATTCGTCTACGAAAATTTATTAGCTTTCTATAACGAAGAAGTGAAATGTTGACTTGACTTATGTAGGTAGATAATATTTTCTAAGAAGCTCAGCGACTGTTAAAACTTGCATATCCCATATTTATATTCAATTCAATTAATTAACCAATCGATACTCACTTTTTTTTCGAAAACTATTAATTCGTGGTTGAAACACAGCCGCAACGCAAATTTCCATAGTAATCTTCACATTTTTTGTCGAGTTTTGGGAATATATTAGAATTGTAGATGAAGGCGTTCCACCGGAACCAGCTTAACTTTAAAAGTGGTCTATGAGAAAAAAACATACGTAAGACTGGACAAAGTCTTTTCAGCTAGAGATTAAACAATGGTTTATTTAAAGTTAAATTTATGACGAATTTCAGGACAACGAGATAAGCCATTCGTGTCTGACGAAGAGATGGGGCAAAGAACTCCACGTCCCGACATCTTATCGGTGCCGTTGAACAATAATTACTATGATGGACTTAAGGAAGCTGAAGCTAAGGTACTATTTACTGTGTGTATCTTAATCGAATTTTGATCTTTAACAATCTCTAATCAAGTAGCTGTTCTAATGTATCCTTCACTCTTCATTCCGTCACAAGACTGTCTACAATGTACCGACTTTCATGTATACATAGTCCATTAGTTCGAAAGAAGTGATTTACATCATCGTTTGTTATGCAAACTGTTGCGTTGACAATTTAATTTATATAAAAGGTATTAATAAATGCAAAGATATTAAATTCGAAAATGAGATAAACAACATAATATCCAAAGGTTTCTTTACAATAATGAATGAAAAACTATGACGAATATATACCTGCTATTTGAGTCCAAGTAACGTAAGTATGCAGGAACCTCTCTGGTAAGGCGCTCATCCGTTTTCTGGTACTCTCCAGAGAAGCCTTTGTGTAGTTAGTTGCCAATTTTAAAATATCATATTCATGTCGTTCTCGATATCTGGGATATATATATAGGTAGATAGTAATAATAAATAATATTGTAGATCGGTATCGGATTCCAGACTGACGTTTTCCTCTTCACGTCCCATGTCTCCTTCCTTCCTTTTGATTCACCAACTCCAATTGGTATCGTAGGACTGCAGTTTTCATTAACCTCTCTACTAGAATTTTTCCGCACTTCCGTACATCTCTAACTCTTGATTGACAGATAAATTTTGTTTTCCATTCGATTCGTTGTCATTCTTCGTTAAATTTAAACATTCTATATGCAAAGCGCGTGCATTAAAATATTCTATAAAATTCTATGTCACTTGACATCGAAACTGTAAGTCATTATAAAACTTTCGGGTTTGCATAATGAAATAAATATAATAAAGAAACAATAATATAGGAATGGTAATAATATAGAAAATAGACTATTTGGATAAAAGAAATTAAAGCCAATCGTTACAGGACCTCCAATTATTAGAACTCGCTGCCCGCATCTGTTTTACCTTATTCATTTAGCATAGGACTATTCAAAATAACAGTGAATATGGTTTTATTGGGGCGAACGTATACTATTTTTGGCATCATTTTCACATTTCATCCAGTGCAAGTAAGTCCAATCGTCGGTAGGTTCATTCAGCATCATAAAAACAATAGTTAGCTTATGTCTTTAGGGAAATTTTAATCCAATACTTTTTTTATAAATATATAGAAATAATGTTTGGAAAATCCAAAACTGTACGCCTCATAATCTCATTTTTTTTTGTTGTTTATTTAATTACAATTAAACCATATCGAATCAGACCGTGAAAAGTAATAGGGTTCTATTCCTGATTATACTGAAGCGTAAAAAAAAAAGACTCGATTCGTAAAGTATTTCGTTCGTTATCGTGATAACATACAAGATCCGCACGTACAGACACACGGACGTCCAAGACAGAACTTTTTTAAACAGTTATTAACTAGTTTAAATTACAAAAATAGCATCAAAAATATTATGAGTGTTTAAAATAGTGTTTTTACCCATTTTTCTAATACCCGCCTATCTAGCTAGCCCTTTTTCTAATACTCGCCTCTTTAGCTACCCCTTTTTCTAATGCCCGCCTATCTGGCTACCTCTTTTTCTAATACCCGCCCCTGATAAAAAAGGGGGTAAAATCCAATTCTTTACATTATTCCTCGTCGCAATGTGTAAAAGCATTACCCGGGCTCAGGTCAAGGTGTGAGGCGCTTGTGGTGGCTCACAGGGTTCTAATCACCCAATACCACGCATAAAACGCATCACGGCGACACATGGAACTCTCGTATTAAGTTAGTTAACTACCAATCAAGTTGAAAATCTGCCGCCAAATACCTATCGGTGTGTTCCGGGAGTTGCACTTGAGAGCCATTCCTCCCAACTAGGCTTAACGTGCCCACCATCTTGGGCTATATCGCCATACGCTAAACCTATAAAATAATTTAAAAAAACATGTCAAACAAACCAAAATTAAATTATTTCCACGTTTTATAGAGTTTGCATTAGATCGAATGGCGTTAAATGGTCTATATAATATGTTTACTGTAACATTTAGATAGTTTCTTTCTTAAAAATTATATATTACGATAACATTTTCATAATTAGTTAATAGGTAAACTATTACCTAACCATTTCTTTTTTTAATTTACAGTTTCCTCTACATCCAGGCAACAGTATAGTTGGTATTGCTGATACAATATCAATTGATGAAGATAATGAATTAGACAGCGCGAAGCAGAACTACAGGCCACCCACCTCCTGGTCTACTAGGAAGACTAAACCTGCAACCAATATTAACAATAATGATATAGATAGAATCTCAGAAACTGTATCAGAAGAATTAGAAACAACTATCGGACCATCTTCTCTCGATGCCGGTCTAAATAATCGACGATCATTTAAGGAACCGGATAGAGAACTCAGCCCTCCATTCCGACCAACAACGATGACGGAATCCGCAACAGATGAGGATCAAACGAGTACAACGGACACAGTTTATAATTTCATAAAACGCTTCGATCCAAACTCGCCAGACACCATCCGAACAGCGATAACTAAATCGGAAATATTAAGCCTGAATGAACATCTCCCGGAAGGGCAGGTCAGCTCCGAGGAAGAACGCACCCCGAGGAAGCATAAAAACTTCGGTAGCAACAATTTCAATGACTTCAAAGTTGACAACGATAAAACTTTCACGGAGAAGACGAGATTTGATACAGTTAATATTAAGCCCAGTACAGAAGTGCCTGCGGTGGATGATCAGAACAGAATTCCGCAACCAGAAAGAGTGTTGCTTCCGCCTAAAACAGAATATACCTTAATACCGTCAACGACAATGGGACCACCGATCTACTATGAGTGGAGATGGGCGGTACCTGCTTTTGGCTTGGAGCCGCCCAAAGAGAGTAACGATACGACAAGCAACGCAACGATAAATCAAAAGGACCCAGCAGTAGGAACAAATCCTTTCAGCTCCGTCACCCGATATACGATCGCAGACGAAGATGCCACCCCGAAGCCTCGTAACGTCGAATACAATATCAGTTCGTACCTCGTCCCAGATTACGTGTTCCCATTGGACAAACCTCACCCTGGGTATGACAACGAGGATGCTCAGACGTCTTTCCAAGTGGAAGTCTCCAGGCCAGGAAGGTCGAGTTACGGTGAGAACCCAGATTGCCCTGAATGCCATCCGGCTTACTTAAACCCCGGTTCATGCGAACCCTGCATTGTGAAGCGGTAACCATACACCATAATGACGATTAATTTAAAATTAAAATAATTATACCTACCGTTTGTTATAAAACATTCATATTTAAACTATCCAGTCAGACTAAATTACTTGCCAGAGTAATTTTTATTTTACGATTTATCTATTTATTATTAAAGGGATCTTCTTAATCTTTTTTATATAATGGCCACATGTGTGCACGCATAATTTTGCCAATGTCGCATTCTTCATGAAGTGCAACCTGACATTTATATGTATTTATAATGACAATAGCATTGAAACAAAAGTACAAACGGCTTTTCGTACATACGCGGCAGATATAAAATTTGTAATGTTTAAATAATTCCTTGAAGTAATCATTGCGGTTTCATTATATTTATTATCAAATGATTTCATTAAAAAACAAAAATAAAATAGTCGTTCCTTGTCGTTTTTTGTTTTTGATGTACTTGTATGTATATTGTCTCTTCTCTGCATAATTTAGTCAAATTTTGCAGTGGTATCACAGAACCTGTGTTAGTATATTGTAAGAATTATATGTCTAAAAGCCATGAACAGTAGTGATTTTTATACAACATTAATAGTTTCTAAAATACTTATTTTATAAAAGGCTATGTACCTGTTTGTATAACTAGATGCTATTTTTATTTTTATTTTACTATGATATACTTCGGGTTCACACTGAACAACATTTTTGTATACGGATGGTTACAACGAGATATTGATTAAAAATATAAATAATTATAAAATTATATTGAACAACTTTCAGTATGGCTAACCCTTAAGTGTGATTATTTATTTACTTAATATTTTTAGAATACTGAGTCAGTGGCTACGGTTTTAATATTCAATATTACTGTAGCAAAAATTTCATTGTTGCACATAATATACTACATAACAAAAATTACTTACTTTTTATATAAAAAAATATAATTTATATTAGGCAGAAGTTACACTTTTTTATATAATTAAAGTAGATATATATATAATTTATATTGATGTTGTATAAATAGGCCCTTTTTAAAAAGTTGGTCTATATAACTTATAACTAACCAGTGATAATGTAAACCGTATTGAATACACATTTACTATAATTTAATTAAGTTTTTGTAAGATTGTTGTTACATGGTAATATAGTAAGTTAATGTTTTTATAGATAACATTATTTGTACAACAAAAATATTTCTACGGTCGAAATGTATTTGTGCAGAAGTAAATAAATGAAATATAATAATATTTTACTTTTATTTCAAATTCTGTTTTTACAGCCACAAAAATACACAAAATTAAAGTATGTAGTGTATTGTTATTTATATAAGGTAATGTGTACATACCAATTAAGACTCAGACGTATGACAGGTGATGAGAGGGCTCAGGATGATTCTCCATGGTTAATTATCATTCATTTATCACCCCTATATTTAATACATATATAAGTAGCTTACCCTCAATTAAAATAAATGTTGAGCTAGAATACTAAATATATAGACCATGTGTTGTATTGTTGGATCTTGTTTTGTTTTATAGAGTTAATAAAGTTATCCTGTCCTATTTTATATAATTTTATAGTATTTTAAATCAGATAGCTCGATTATAGTGCACAAAACTTGAGGTGATTTGTTAGATATTTTTGAAAATTACAAGTAAGGCTCAAAATACTTGTGTCTTGACTTCTCCATAATTAAAAAAGGTTTAGCACAAAATGGCGGAATGGCAGATGCTAGACGTCATTATTTTGTTCAATGATTTATTGTTCGTTGTCGTTGAAACAAAATTTTGTAATGTATATAAAATATAAAACAATTTTAAAAGTTACCTAGTTTTTAAGCTAGTTTCGAGTGCGCACTGATTTATTCAAATAAGAAGATAGTTACTACAATTTATGAAATAACTTGTTACTGTTGTTTGATAGTAATTTGGAAGACAGCAATATGAATCCTTTAGCTAGTTTGATCGGTAATTATGGAGATTCCGACGAGGAATCAGATAATGAAACGGGTATACAAAGGGCTGCGGTAGGTCGTGTTAGGGAGACTGCGGTACTCGGTATGATGCAAACTCCTGAATTGGCAGCGCAGTCTGCATCTGTTCATCCTGCTCCAATAGCGCACTGCCGTAAGTATTATTGCTTTATTAACATTCTATAGAGTCAAATTGGTTTATTGTTATTTTCAAGATATATGGTGTAGTGATTTTTCTGTAGTAGTAAGTCTTACTTATCATTTAATTTACGATCATAATAGTTAAAGATGCGTGATGATTTCGTTTTTGTTAGTATTATTTTATCATATAATTTAGGCTCTACAGAGGCTTATGAAGGTTGAAAACAAATCACTGGTTCAGAAAACATTATCATTTAGGAGACATACAGTTCCCTCTTAAGGCTTGTGGTTATTTTTTAGAACTATTTATGATACAATACATTATCACATAACGTTTTTTCTGACACTTGTAAGTTAGAAAGCTCAGAGGAAATATTGTTTTGCTTTTATAATTATTCTGCACAATTAATTATAAAAGTATTATAAAACACATGTAGCTTTTAATTCAATATAATTTATAATACATTGTTTCTTATATTTTGGTGTTTATGCTGTAAATCATTATTGGGAATGGTTTATATTGAGTAGGGTCGTAATTTCGTCATTAATAACTACTAACCTAACTACGTACTAACTTATAACCTATAACTAGGGCATTCATTTGAAACATGCATATTTTGATTTCATTGTATATGTATTGTATATATTTATTTTATAGTTAAGGTTTAACATTATGACCATAATCTCACCTGATCTTAAGTGACGAGAAGACCTAAGTTTGTAACCACGCTAAACCTGTCAAGGGACTGGCTCTCCAGTGCAACTACCGGAACACACCTATCGGTATATGGTGGCATATTTCCACCTTGAGAGTGGTAGATAGCCAGACAGACATTAGAAAAAGCCTTAGCACCATGCTATGGTGTCCTCACAAAGTTTCCCTTCACTAAAAGCTTGAGCTCATTGTAGGTGGTTGGATTCAAACTCATGTCCCTTGATGCAAAGTCGTTCACACTACCACTGAGCTATCATCGTTTATATTACAGAGTTATTTCACAAATTTACATCAGTATTATTCACCACCTTCAATAACCAAGCGGCTCTGTAGGTTTATTATTATTTAAAATATTTTTTGTATTATTAAGTTTTTCTATTAGATTACCTACTCAGTGAGAACTGAAATAGAACTGAACTGCCACTGAAGACTTTTCTGTTAAATGTTCTAGTGTATAAATCTATTAATACAATTATAATGTACTAGTTGTGACTGTAACTTCGTTCATATGATATTAAATATTATTTAAATATTTTTACCTCTTTCTGTAAATCAAATACAAAACCATTTTCTGAATATTACTGGTACTTCCTAAGATTATATCATGCTTAAACAAACATTTCCACATTAATATTAATATAGATAAATATACTACCAAAAGGCAGTATCAATGAATACAAATTACAAAAGCAATTATAGTCTAAATATTAAACTGTAAATTAATGTATTTGTAATATGTTATGAAAAAGAAAATTTACCTAACATCTCAAAATGCTAAAATTCACTTTAGTGGCATTTGACACTTGATTTGGTATTTGACATTGTTTGTATAGTGTATTTTTATTTAGTTAACATATAATAAATGAACAAATAGATATATCTGTATACTTATCAATATTTATTTCTCAGTGGGCCCATGCAATTATGATGGAAAACTACAGTTTTAGAAGTATAAATTACTATAAAAAAAAATGCGGTCAATTACTGAAAAATATAGATAAAATAAAGAATGACCTGAATCTGATAGCCTGATAGTAAGCTAATTACCTTAACAAACAAAATTAACTCCACTAGGCTTAGTATGTCCACAGATTTGGTACATATTGTCACTTAAAATCTAATGAAATTGTAACCATAACACTAAACTTATACAACAAAAAAATAAATACAAGCTAAAATCCTAAAGTAAGTCACTGACAGACGTACCACCATGAGTATGTATATACAATCCTATTAGGTACATACCATTTACCACCTCTAAATTGGTTATTTAACGTAATACTGCTTTAATCCATATTGGAGTATTACTTAACTTTTGATGTTACAAATAATCAAGATCCTTGGGCCGGCAAGACAGTTGTGACTGACGAAGGACATTTGCCCCTACGACAGTCACTACTGTTACTGGACTGTACTGAAACTTACCATCAGGTGAAGTACAGTCACTTTGTCGAGCTAGAATAAAAGAAAAAAAAAAGATGAATCTGCTGAGTGTTCTGTCGCGTGACTCAACATTTTTAATTTTTACTTTGACAGCATGGTCTGCTTGTTATGACGAGAGCAGCGGTTTTACATACTACTGGAACCAACACACGAATGCAGTAACATGGGAAGCACCCCCCGAGTATTTACTTGCATTGAAACTGGCTCAACAACAGTTGCATTCTCAAGGTATATATATATGTTCAATATTTTGACCACTTATAAGTAAATTATTTACTGGCAGACTTTTTCGTTTTTTAATGTTATGTGAAAATACATTTAAGTACATTATATGGTTTATGCTGAGCGGGCTAGGTGATGGAAACTAGAGACCAATCAGGTGACAAACATTCTCAATTAAGCATTAAGAAGGCACCACAATAACCTTCACACCCCTGTACTGTCAGAGACCAGAGATAATTCTCGCTACTTCTAGACTGAAAAATTATATTAACTTTTTTTACAATTAAACTGCTAAGCTCTCTTAACTGTTCTTATTGGGTATTTGTAATTTTAAAAAGGAACATTATTTCAATAGTTTTAACATTACGGCCACAATCTCAGCTGATCTTAAGTGATGATACAGCCCAAGTTGGTGACCATGCTAAACCTGTGGGGGGGGGACTGGCTCTCAAGTGTAACTACCGGAGTACACCAATTGATTGAGCTCTTATACGTTGATGATTATCCAATAAAATTTTGTTTTCCAGGGTCAACAGAAGTGTCCGTTGAAGAATGGCAACTTTATCAACAAGCTTTAGCCGAGAAACAGCAGAGCAAAGTGATATCAAAAGGTGCATTAATAAAACCAATTAAGAATAATGAAAAAACTGCTAATATTATTAAGAACAAGAATAATAAAAAAAGAAAATTCAATGAAGTAGAGGACGAGTATGTGTTATTTTTATTATTATTACATTATAAATGGGCGGTACAAATAAAGGGGGGCGGTGATAGTGTCTCTGGAAATAATAGAAATTCAATATCATAACTGTTAAAGTGGGGTTAAGTTAATTAATCTGCAAGAGTAAAACCACCTTGGTTAAATAATACACTTGTCCAAATTTAAGTACCAACAGAGATAACTGATCTGCAGTTAGAGCTACAAACATATGAATGGAGTATATGTACTCTGCCTTAACTCCCTTTCCTTCCTGCCTTTTTTACACACTGCAGGCTCTTGGTTCACATCCTTTTAATTTCTATTTTATAATACTGTTAATTCTCATAAAAATTCCCAATTTAAATTAATTCTTAGTCGCCTTATTTGTATGACTAGGTTTTACGTCCGGCTTCGCTCGTGTTAATGTTGATCTTGTCAAACAAATCAGATGACGTAATTGAAGTTTCATACAAAGTTTATCCCTCTATTCGCCGATTTCAATAAAGGTTTAGTGAGAAAAAGTACCCTATCTCCATCTGTTGGGTTTCATCTATCTCTGTACCAAAATTCATCATAATCGATTCAGAGATTTAGGTGTGAAAGCGTAACAAACAAACTTACTTTCGCATATATAATAGTATTATTATGTAGACTATAAAGTAGGATGCTGTATTGGATAATCGTTAAAATTAAAACACATTTCTTTTAATTATTATTCAGTTGATTAGTTTGATACCTTTCCATTTAGTTGTTAGAACGGATTAGGTGTTGTTGTAACAATGGCTTACACTGATCAAATAATTCATTACTTGTAATAATGTTTATATAAAATATAATAAATAAATAAATCCATACTAAATTCTCATGTATTAGGTTGCAGTTCCATATGTTCCATTTATATTATTTTGTACATAATTCTGCTCACTAAATGTGATACAAGAAAGGACATATATATATTTATCTAATTCACTTTTAGCATTAGCCAGCTCGCAATACTTTTCTGGGAACAATCGGTAGGCATTTTACAGGTATTATATAAGATTTATAACCTTGATAATTTAAAAATTTCAATGTGAATTTATCAGGCGCTTGTGCAAAATATCACAGGTGAGTTCCTATCACCATAAACATAGTAAAAACTAGATATAAAGATTTTATCAAAGTATCAATGTTAGTGCGTGAGTGAGGTTAGAAGCTTTTATTTTGCTGATTGTTAATTTTTTTTAATATGATTTTATAATAGTGCAGAATGTTTTTGATTAACCCATTCCTCCCCACTGTCATATTTTTAGGACACTATTTTCAAAAATTATTGTTACGTATTAGGACATCTATTTTTATTATTTAAATATTTTTTACAGAAAAAAAAATTTATTTGATTAGAAAAATAGTGTAAAAATATGAATTTTATCAGAAATAATAAAAACTAAAAGGCCTAATACGTAAAAAGAAATTTTGATAATAGTGTCCTAAAAATATGACAGTGGGGAGGAATGGCTTAAAGAGAGTTTGTTCACAGATAAATTTGGGGAAGTCTTATACCAGGCCTGTATTGACATACAAAGTAACATAACATTATGGTTAATGATGAAGAAAAGTCAGTTTCAAATAATTTATTGTAATATATATTTATATATTTATATACTTAAGGTTAAGCGTTATGGCCATAATCTCACTTGATCTTAAGAGACGATACGGCCCAAGTTGGTAGACACGCTAAACCTGTGGAGGAACTGGCTCTCAAGTGCAGCTGCCGGAACACACTTATTGGTATTTGGCGGCAGGTTTACAACTTGAGGGTGGTAGCTACCCAGACGGGCATTATTAATCTAAACAAATTTTATTTTTCTAATACATTCCAATATTTATTACTATGTCATACTTTAGTCTAAATATAATTGAATGCATTTTCAATCTTGTTCTTTCCCAGGAAAATAGAATTAATTACTTCATACTACAACTCGGATTCTGAGTCAAACGAAGAACCGGATACAGTGGTTAAGGCTGCACCTTGCCAACCGCCTGAACCAAAACCACCTAAAGTCGTTAATAAGAAAATAAAAACTAAACCAACTATAGTTCAGTACGGACCTACTTTGCCTCCGAATCAGAATTACTCTGTACCTATCGGTCCGGAGTTACCGCAGGAGAGGAATCATGATAAGCCTAAATCTCCTGAAAACAAGAGTCAGCCAAGTCAAGACAGGACAGTCAGCAGCAAAGCGAAAGAAGAGGCATGTAGTACATTCTTTTAACTATATATTACTAGCTTTTACTCGCGGCTTCGCTCGCATTGAAGCCATGTAAGAAGTTATTTTTTCTTGTAAAAAAAAAAATTCTATATAAAGTATCCCATGTTACTTCTAATACCTCCAAGAATATGCGTACAAAGTTTCATGATGATCGGTTAAGTAGTTTTCGCGTGAAAGCCTAACAAACAAACATACATTCATGTTTATAATATTAGTAGGCATGGTTAGCTTGTAAGTGGTGTCATAATTTGAGAATTATTTTATTCTGGTACAGTAAGTTGATTACCCCGTACCCCATGTTTTTTTAATAGTTAAGGCTTAATATTATGGCCACAATTTCATCTGATAGTAATTGACCATGTAGCTGAAGATGGTGGCCACCCTAAGCCTGGTGGAGAGACTGGCTCTCAAGTACAATTGCCGAAACAAATCTATAGGTATTTGGTGGCAGATTGCCAACTTGAGGGTGGTAGCTAGGCTGGCGGGCGCTAGAAAAGGCCCTACCACCATGCTATCATTTTCATCACGATGTATTCCTTCACCAAAAGCTCAAGATCATAGATTCAAACTCGCGTCCCTTGAGACGGCATCCGTACTAACTGAGCTATTATCACTTGAAAACATGGTAAATATAGTGCAATGCAAATCTTTTGAAGACAACGAATCTGTTAATGTACATGACTGAGATTCTCTCCTGAAGGCCTTTCCGCTACTCGGTATGCACCAGTTGATCCCTGGCTGATTACCATAAGTACAATGGCCCTAATCCGGTCTAGTAGTAGTTTCTTTTATCCAGTTTGGTGACCAGGTATAGATCATCCAATAGTAAAACATGACACGGTTAAGTATGCCCTTTAGAAGGGTTTTTATGCCCTGTCATAATACAGCCAGATACATGTATCGGCTATACCGTTTTGAATTTTTTACTTAAACTAGAAGGTCTATAGTATGATGAGTTTCTGCACCTGATAAAAGCATATGAATTTATTCAATTTCGTTGGAAATTTGTTTCACGGACCTTTCTAGATCTTTTGTATTTTTGGATTTTGAACAGTCATTTGAAATGATTCCTTTTTTGCGCAAAAGTTATATTATTTCAAATGATTGTATTGAGTTTTATTCCTTTTTAAGATGCTTTGTGTGTAGTTAAATTTAATAATTTCCAACATAATTAATAGATTCTTAAAATGCTTTATGATGGTTAAGTTTTCAATCTGAATGATAACTAATGATTACTTTTTATGATTAAATCTGAGAATTATGTTGCGAATGGGATAATTTTCTCTTTTGATTCAGGTGAAAAAGACAAAATCCTCAGATAACGAGGATAGTAACGAGGAAAACCTTTTATTGACTGAATTGAAAGACAAAGCTAAGTTATTACAAAAGCTCGGCGGAGAACTTCCCTCGGGACTTCAGAAAATAATCGAGGAAGAGACCAAAGCTCTGAATAGTTCAATAAAATTGAAAGATGTCAAACTAACCGAAGACAGTATAGACGAGCTGCTGAATGAAATTGAAACAAATGAACTGCCTAAAATCAAAACTAAGAGTATAGATATATTTGATGAGATAGATGCCAAATCGAATAACACTCCAAAAGGCTCACCTAAAAGCAGAGAGATGACACCGCCAATAGAGAAACGACCCTTGTTTCCAAGTATCGAGAACATTGTTATGGAACAACCAAAGGATTCTTCTGCAAGTGTGAACAATGAAGTGAATAATGTTGAAAAAAATGATGTAAGTGTTAGTGCCGCTGAAAAGAAAGGTGTAAATCTGTATCTCATGGATAGCAGTGAACCGATGGAAAACGTCAGTAGAAAGAAACTGAGGCTGTCCAATTCAGTGTTACCGGAACGTAAGAGGAGTGATGCACCGTGTTACACCACAAAATATTCAGAACATATAGAAGGGTTTTCAAGTGAGAGAACAGGTTTGGGCTTCAACAAGGATGAGGATAGTGAAGAGGGTGTTAAGAATATTATCACTTATGGCAACGGTTTGACCTTCACCAAAGGGGAGACACTCAATGAAGAGAAGAAAGAGGAAGATGTGGACGATCTGACAGATTTAGTTGAGGCTAAACTGAAGCATTTGAATCAGTTGCAGCCGTGTACGATCACACCGGTTCAGGAAATGTTGATACAGATGCAGGTAAGCTTGCTTTAAGTTAATAATAACGCAGTAACATACTTGATAGGCCCCTGAACACTGTCCAATTCAAAAATACCCATCAATATATCATGTATCCTATTCTTTGACAGTTGTCAGTGTCATACCTGTTTTAGTTTCCCGGTAACTGAATATATACTTGGTAACTTTGAAATATGTCAAAATAAAAAATCACTGATAGTTTCCACTCTAGAATATTCCTTGATTTTATAAAATTAGGCATCGTTACAGATTAGCATATATGTAACTAACATACCGTAGATGGTGAAGCTGCCTTCTGGATAGGGAATAAAAGGTCAAACTTCTAAGTCTATAGTTTGTCACCATGAAATTTGCAATATAAAATGTGTTTATTGATGTTATCCTATATCGCGATAGGTGACGCTCTGGCTTAGTCACTAATTACTGAAAAGAGTAACATTACGTCTGCCGTGATCTTTATTATCGAAACTATGTGAATACAGTTTGTTGTGTCACATTTGCTGACGTCGTTGCGTACGTCTCACTAATTTTTCAAATTGACATCTCTATAATATACTGTACTGAGTTGAACTAAAAAAAAAAATCTGTACTGTACTGTGTACTTATCGAAGTGATATGATTATTCAGCTGGTAGAGTGTAAGGACGCCTGTCAAGGGACGTGAGATCGAATCCACTGAGAATGAGCTTGAGCTCACGGTGAAGGAAAACATCGTGAGGAAACCATAGCATGGTGTTAGGACTTTTTCTGATGCCCAACTGGCTAGCCACCACCCTCAGGCTGTAATTCTACCGCTACATACTTTGAGGATCGTTCCGACAGATGCACTTAAGAGCCAGTCCCTCCACTCGTTTATAGTCATCACTAGCTTGGGCCATATTATCACTTACCACCAGGTCAAATAGTGGATTTAAATCAAAACGGAAACTAAAAAAAAAATTATATCGTACTGTACTGTACTATACTATACCGTACTGTAATGTACTGTATTGTACTCTACTGTACTGTAATATACTCTACTGTACTGAGTTGTATTGTACTGTACTGTGCTGTACCGCATTTCACATGGTCCGTACCAAACGGTACCGCACTGTACTGTGCCGTACTGTACTGTACTATACTGTAATGTACTGTATTGTACGGTACCTTACTGTACCTGAATTGTATTGTATTGTACAGTACTGAACCGTACTGTACTGAACCGTACTGTACCGTACTGAACCTTACTGTACTGAACCGTACTGTACTGAACCGTACTGTATTGTACCGTACTGAGCCTTACTGTACTGAACCGTACTGTACTGTACCGTACTGTATTGTACCGTACCGTACTGTACTGAACCGTACCGTACCGTACTGTACCGTACCGTACTGTAGTGTATCGTACTGTACTGTACCGTACCGTAGTGTACTGTACCGTACTGTATGCGTGTGGGTGGTGCGTGTGCGGCAGACGCTGCGGACAGCGCTGCGGGCGGGCGCGCTGGGGCACGCGTACTGGGCGCGGTGGGCGCGGGCGGCGGGGCGCGCGCTCGCGCAGCACGAGGCGGGCGCGGCGCCGGCGGGCTGGGCCTGCGCCTTCCTGAGGTACCGCATCGCTTGCACTGCACTACCCCATCTACCCACCCCCGCTGCGAGCGTTCTAACCCTTTCACCTATAAGTGAACATTACTACGTCGGATACATCCCCCATTACTCGATAAATACAACAATCACACACACTGAGGACAGTTACCAAATGTCTTTATCATACTGTGTAAACACTACTCTATAGAGCTTTAAGTGTTTCATACGAAAGAATTCATGTATCTAATTGACACAGTTAAAGTTTACCTATGCAGGGAATTAAATAAAAAAAAGGTTTATCTTTAATAAAAGTGCACGAAATAAATAAATATCTGCACAAAATTTTAAACTATTACCAATTAAATAACAACATGAGAGTATATCTATATTCAACAATCATACAGATTTATATATATTTTTTTTATAATATTTTGGTCAAGTTGGCTGTATGCCTTTATTTCCAGTTATAATAAGGGAACTTCTTTTACTTACAATTTTGTGTCCTTCATAATATTCATTTATGGTCATAACTTAACTATAACATACTCTACATTTCTTTTATATATATTTACACAAACAAGCATACTTCTTTCATATATCTTAGATTTGTTTCTATATATTTGTTATTATTAAAATTATCAAAAACGTAAATGAGAATCATAATGCCTTGTTATTATTTATGTAGTAAAATATTTTTCTCACTTTATATTTGAAAGGGTTAATTTTTCCAAACAAGACTCTCTCAGTGCTTTTAAGAAACTTGTGACAGACAAATAATTCCATATCTTCCTATAAAATATAGGTTATACCGGAGTAAATTTTAAAACAATCTACATTAAAAAAATAAACCACAATAAAAAGCGATCTTTAAAGTATTGGTGGTAAGTAACCATGAAACAATGTTTCTTAATCTAGTGACAACGTAATCTGTGATATTAACTGTGATTTTATATTGTAATAAGAGAATACTGTAATAAAATTTATGATAAAGAATGCAATGGAGTTTCTTTGCTCTTCATTTTTTTTATATCTCAATAAAATTGTTATTAATCGTTCTGCACCCATTGAGCATTAAAATCATGTTAGCCTTAACTAATGGTTAGAAGATTCAAGAGAGAAGACGTTGGAGCCGATGAATCAGGTGGTGCGTGGCGTCGCTCCGGGGATTCGGTGAGAGACTATGAGATTATAACCGTTTTTTCTTTTGCTGTAATAATTCAAGATAATGCACTTTGATCTTTTCCAGAATGACGCTCGAGGACTCGTGTATGAATACATGCACGTACACGTGTACAAAACATGTAGGCATACCTGTACGCATATGTGAGTAGACGTGTATGCGTATGTGTGTACGTATATCTGCATACATATGTGCACACGTTAGTGTGTATCCCAGTACGCATATCTGTGTATCTCAGTACGCATATGTGTGTATGTCAGTACGCATATGAGTGTATGACAGTATGCATATATGTGTATGTCAGTACGCATATGAGTGTATGTCAGTACGCATATAAATTTATGCCAGTACGCATATGAGTGTATGTCAATACGCATATGAGTGTATGTCAGTATGCATATATATCTATCTTAGTACACATACGTGTGTATGCCAGTACGCATATGAGAGTAAGTCAGTACGCATATGAGTGTTTGTCAGTACGCATATGAGTGTATGACAGTACGCATATGTGGTGTATGTCAGTATGCATATGAGTGTATGTCAGTACGCATATCTGTGCATCTTAGTACACATATGTTTGTATGTCAGTACACATATGAGTGTAAGTCAGTACGCATATGAGTGTATGACAGTATGCATATATGTGTATGTCAGTACGCATATGAGTGTATGTCAGTACGCATATAAATTTATGCCAGTACGCATATGAGTGTATGTCAATACGCATATGAGTGTATGTCAGTATGCATATATATCTATCTTAGTACACATACGTGTGTATGCCAGTACGCATATGAGAGTAAGTCAGTACGCATATGAGTGTTTGTCAGTACGCATATGAGTGTATGACAGTACGCATATGTGGTGTACGTCAGTATGCATATGAGTGTATGACCGTACGCATATGTGTGTATGTCAGTATTCATATGAGTGTATGTTAGTACGCATATCTGTGTTTCTCAGTACACATATGTGTGTATTTCAATACGCATATGAGTGTAAGTCAGTACGCATATGAGTGTTTGTCAGCATATATGTGTATGTCAGTACGCATATAGGTGTATCTTTGTACGCGTCCCTATACGTATATGTGGGTACACACTTGCGCACATGTGTGTATACATACCTGCACGTATATGTGTGTACACGTGTGCGTGCACGTCCACGCGAACGTGAACATTTGCGATGACCGTACACGAAGGAAGTCGGTCCGCATGCGCAACGCTATAGGGTAATGAATACACGATATCGTTTCGTAAATGGTTAAAGTATCAGATATATATTAATTCTTCGTTGTTTAGCTGTTAAGTTTGCCTTATATTTTCGTTTGGCCTCTATGGTGTTCTAACGCTATATTTCAGAAAAGAAAAATAGAGAATATATTAACTATATAGATGTCTATTAAGCGTGTTATATATCATTGAATTTTCAGTCTACCGTCTTCTGGAAGCTAGTGAATAATGAAAAAAAAAAAAATTTCGTTTGTATTTCATCTTCTATACATTAAATGGCAAATCTTATAGATTATTTATTTTTATTATTACTATTTGATCGTGTCTACAAATTGATCAGTTTTGAAATTTATTTCGACTAGCTAAACATATGGTAGTATATACAATCGTTCGTTTTCGAATATTCGAGATCAATACATTCGAATTAGGCAATTGTTCATCAACACGTTTTAATTTTTAATAGCAATTACTTATAATCAGGTCTGGGATATTAAGATGATTTATTACAGTGTTCAAATGATGATATAAATATATATTTATTTTTATAGACGGAAATATTAACAGTTTTTTTTTTCTGCTGAAGTTCACCAATGGGCCAGACGAAAGATAAAATAAATAAAATAAAATAACACTAATACACATGGTTGTACGAGCCTCTTTGTGTACTCAGGTCTGAGGGGCGGTACCAGTACGTGCGCGAGGCGGACGGGTTCACCCAGTGGGAGTATCCAGCTGTGGCCAGCACCGACATGGACATCTCGACGACGCCTCCCCACCCTGGGATAGAAGAGAGGGTGAGGTTTTCACGACATACTAGCTTAGAAATATCCCTCAGGATGTCCCACGACAGAAAACTCGTGAAGTGCATTGAATTGTTGGAATTTGTTAGGTGTTCCATCTCTGTGGAAGGGGCATGGTGTCCGGGTTGGGGCCCAGATCTGGCCCCTTTAATAGCGCTGCTTCTATGTTGGGTTCGTCCTCAATCAGGCCGCCTACAGGGCAGCGGTGTAGGAGGATATACTGTGACACAGAAGGTCATAAGGTGTCCTCGGAGGTGGCCATGGTGCTGGCTGGCTGCCCGCCGTGGGAACTGGAGGCTTTATTCCTTGCCTCTGTGTACAGAGACATGCTGATGAGAAAGGCCAGGGGAGAGCCTCCTGCTGCCATATATCTGGACACGAGGAGGAGAAAGACTCGTATTGATTTGGTGCGGTGCTGGACAGAGGATCTGGTGGACCAGCAGTATGGAGCATATACCATAGACGTTGTCCGCCCAGGTCTAGAAGCATGGTGCAGCAGGGTACGGCTCGCTGTCCGGGCGTGGTTGCTTCGGATGGCCCCTGCACGAGATCGCTCGAAGGGAGCCAACTGGACCGATCTCTGGCTACCGAGTGTGATGAGAGTTATTCTCGGCAGCGAGAGTGTCTGAATGTCATGTCGACATGTTATGTCATACAAAGATGCCGCGGAGACATCTTGTGAGGTAAATCCCCAAGGGTACCCTCTTCATCGCAGATAAACTGGCAGTCGTAGAGGCCAGTATGCTCATGCCCTTCCACCACCCTAAGCCGGACTGGGAGGGGCGGGTCAGGGGACCCATCTCCCATTGCACCAGTCCGGTAAACTACAAGGGCGGCTAGCTGGGTTGCCCGAATGGGGCCCGGCTTATCACCAGGTGACGCGGGGATTGCATTGCGGGCTGGGGGGGAGGGGATATGTTAATGCGTTACCACCCTCAAGTTGAAAATCTGCCGTCAAATAACAGTAGGTGTGTTCCGGTAGTTTCGCTTGAGAGACAGTTTTTCCACAGGTTTAGCGTGTCTGCTAACTTGGGCCGTATCGTCACATACGATCAGGTGAAATTATGGCCATAACGCTAAAGCTTAACTGTAAAAATAAATAATAGTATAAAAAAACACGTTTTTTTTAGAAAACTGAACTAAAAAAATAGAAAATAAGTTCTTTATAAATTTAAATTAAGAATAGTGTAAATAAAAAAAAATAAAAAATCTTAAAAGCGTGGGGTGTGGATCCGCGGCTCCTTCTAACCCGTTTAGTGTATTACATCACACCTGTACATATTTAAAATCTATTTTATTGCCACCTTAACAAAATGAAAAAAAAAAAAAAATAGGCAACTATACAAAATATGATTTATGACCGGACCTGCAGCAATATTTTGTGTCCAATAATGTTTTTTCTACAATAAATGAACCTGTATATGGACCTTCAGGAAGACGAGCCCCCCCTCCCGGCGACCCCCCCGCTTCTGCCGCCGCCGCCCCCCGCCCCGCACATAGGCGCCGTCGCGGGGGGCGCGCGGGGGCCGACCCCCCCGCCCATGGCGTGGGCGGACCCCCCGCCGCCGGGGTGCGACGACGCACTGCCATTACCCCCTGTGAGTATGAAATATTTAAAACTGTGTATACATTTTTTTTATATATCCTATGTTAATTAGTGTTTAAAATTTTTGAAATCGGCCCAGTAGTTTTTGAGTTTGTAGGTTACAAACAAAAATACAAATTTTCCCTCTTTATAATATTAGTATTATTTCTTTATTTTTTTCCCCTCTTTATAATTTAGAGATGATGGATGAAAGAAGATTGACATTGAAACAAGTTTACAAGGCGAGTGTGTCTGGGCAAGCTCGTAAGAGTCGACCTAAGCGAACTCATCTCGACCAGATCGAGGTCGGTTCTGGAGAAAGGCCTGGTCCAAAGTACCCGTAACCGAAGAGCTTGTATGAATGTGATTGTGAAAGTAGAAGAAGCGAAAGATGCGGTCTCTGTCTACCCTTATGGGGGAGAGGCGTGATGCTATGTATGATATTAATATAGATATCTATGAGAATGTATTGAATGTCCCAGGACAAAAGTTGCGTAGATCAATCAAGTAGTACTGTGTGGTGTTTGATCACGTATAAGAAAATGATTCCTCACGGTATTTAGATGTAGCTGTCGACAAATATGTGTGTTATGATATTTTATTTTTCACACCTTTTTCTATTGCTCATTTTTCTAACATTACCGGGTAACAAGGTCACGGGTGATTCAAGAAATAATGTTTATGCAAAAAAAACGATGGAACGACGAGGAAGCGATGACAGCTCAGTGGTAGTGTGTACGACTTCGCGTCAAGGGACGTGAGTTCGAATCCAAGCACCTACAATGAGCTTGAACTTCCGGTGAAGGAAAATATCGTGAGGAAACCACAGCATGGTGGTAGGGCTTTTTCTACTGCCCGCCTGGGTAGCTACCACCCTCAAGCTGTAAACCTGCCGCCAAATACCAATAGGTATGTTCCGGCAGCTGCACTTGAGAGCCAGTTCCCCCACAGGTTTACCGTGTCCACCAACTTGGGCCGTATCGTCACTTAAGATCACCTGAGATTATGGCCATAACGCTAAAACCTTAAGTATAAAAAAAAAAAATTAGATCCTTTGGTCTTCTGTCTATCCTTTGCATCGCGGCGGAATGAACGGGGTGCGGTTGGAATTAACCATATTCCAGGGGCAGCAGAACCGTGAGATCGGCGACGAGCTGGTCTCCTTCTACAGCGATATCGCGGAACTGGAGAAACGGAACCCGGAACCGCCGACGGTGAGCGGCCCCCCCGCCCCCGCACCGCCCCCGCCCCCGCCCCCTCCACTCTCCGAACCCACCGACGCCAAGGAGAAGGTTCGAGAAAAAGAGAGAGATTACAAAGTGAACAGGAAGAAATCTAAGGTGAGTTTGTCTAAGAATCCCTTCACTGTTCTGTACTAATCAGTTGACTAATCTTCCGGTTTCAGTTTTTGGTCGAAACGGAGAGAGATGTATCAAATCGAATTTTGAAGCGATGATAGCTCAGTGGTAGTGTGCACGACTTCGCGTCAAGGGGCGTGGGTTCGAATCCGAGCGCCTACAATGAGCTTGAGCTTTCGGTGAAGGGAAACGTCGTGAGGAAACCGTAGCGTGGTGGTAGGGCTTTTTCTGATGCCCGCCAGGGTAGCTACCACCCTCAAGTTGAAAATCGGTAACCAAATACCAATAGGTGTGTTCCGGCAGCTCCACTTGAGAGCCAGTTCCTCCACAGATTTAGCGTCTCTACCAACTTGGGCCGTATCGTCACTTAAGATCAGGTGAGATTATGGCCATAACGCTAAAAACCTTGAAAAAAAATCCTAAGAAGGCGCTTATGAACGTCAAAACTACCACCGGTTCGAAAAGTAACGCAGTCATCGAGAAGAATTGGCGAGAAACTCTATTTGCATCTTCTTTTTTAGGTCTTTTTCTTATCTTTTTTATATAACAGTTTAATGTGTCACAGTAGTTATAGTTAAGGATTAGCGTTATGGCAATAATCTCACGTGATCTTAAGTGACGATACGGCCCAAGTTGATAGACATGCTAAACCTGTGGAGGAACTGGCTCTCAAGCGCAGCTGCCGGAACACACCAATTAATATTTGGCTACAGATTTTCAACTTGAAACTGGTAGCTAGCCAGGCTGGCGTTAGATAAAGCCCTACCACCATGCTATGGTTTCATCACGATGTTTTCCTTCACCAAAAATTCAAGATCTTTGTAGGTGGATTCGAACACACGTCCCTTGACGCGAAGCCGTACACACTACCACTGAGCTATCATCGCTTTACAGAGTGTGGTGTCGATTCCAGACATCACGATCGCTCACATATTGATCCACCCTGTAACAGCCTTTTGACATCAAAACCCGTTTGACATGGTTCTTGAATTCAGTTCAATCAGGCACTTCAGTAATGCGCTTTGGGACTTTATTATAAAACCTAACACTATTACCTAAAAAAACTGTTACTTGTCTTACTCAGCCTAAAATAGGGGGTGACCCGCTTATCACGATTTCTAGTGTTGAAATGATGCAGGTGTGTAACGGAATCTGGCTTTTGTAAGCTTTTTCGGACATACATTAAACTATCAAGAATATATTGCGAGGGCAAAGTTGTAATAACAAATTCTGGAAACTTATCGTTTAAAGATTCGCGAGGTCCAATATTGTTAATAGCTCGAATAGCTCGTTTTTATATAAGAAATACGGTGTCTACCTCATCTGCTGGTCCCCGCACAGCAGAATTATCATAAATATAAATAAATATATAGAAATCCAATAAAGCGCGTCAAAAAGGGATACGAAAGTTTCTTGATTCTCTCATTAATATATGGACTGTTTATTTTGAAAGTGGTGTAAGTCCATTTTCTTTTGTTTCGAGAAAATTAAAGGCTACTACTATATATTTTGATAATGTAATTTCATTTACCGACCGATTTTATGTTGTACAAAACATGCGTTTTTTTTGGGAAAATAAACACGGACTAGTTATATATAAAAAAATTACATTAAATTAAACATGAATTACGTGATAGCTCATTCTTTTTTTTTTATACTAAAGGTTTACCGTTACAGCCGTAATCTCACCTGATCTTAAGTGACGATACGGCCCAAGTTGGTAGACACGGTAAACCTGTGGAGGAACTGGCTCTCAAGTGCAACTGCCGGAACACATCTATTGGTATTTGGCTACAGATTTTCAACTAGAGGGTCGTAGCTAGACAGGCTGGCAGATAAAGCCCTACCACCATGCTATGGTTTCATCATGATGTTTTCCTTCACCGAAAATTCAAAATCTTTGTAGGGGGATTCGAACCCACGCCACTTGACGCGAAGTCGTACACACTACCACTGAGCTATCATCACCACGATCGCTCACATATTGATCCACCCTGTAACAGCCTTTTGACATCAAAACCCGTTTGACATGGTTCTGGAACCTACTGTCCGGCAATTCAGTAATGCGCTTTGGGACTTTATTATAAAACCTAACACTATTACCTAAAAAACTGTTACTTGTCTTACTCAGCCTAAAATAGGGGGTGACCAGCTTATCACGATTTCTAGTGTTGAAATGATGCAGGTGTGTAACGGAATCTGGCTTTTGTAAGCTTTCTCGGACATACATTAAACTATCAAGAATATATCGGGAGGGCAAAGTTGTAATAACTAATTCCGGAAACTTATCGTTTAAAGATTCGCGAGGTCCAATATTGTTAATAGCTCGAATAGCTCGTTTTTATATAAGAAATACGGTGGCTACCTCATTTGCTGGTCCCCGCACAGCAGAATTACCGTAAATATAAATAAATATATAGAAATCCAATAAAGCGCGTCAAAAAGGGATCCTAAAGTTTCTTGATTCTCTCATTAATATATGGACCGTTTATTTTGAAAGTGGTCTAAATCCATTTTCTTTTTTTTTCGATAAAATTAAAGGCTACTACTATATTTGTTGATAATGCAATTTCATTTACCGACCGATTTTAAGTTGTACAAAACATGGGATTTTTTTGAGAAATTAAACACGGACTAGTTGTATATAAAAAATTTACATTAAATTAAGCATGAATTACGTGATAGCACATTCTTTTTTTTTTATTCTTAAGGGTTTAGCGTTGTGGTCATAATCTCGCCTGATCTTAAGTGACGATACGTCCCAAGTCGGTAGACACGCTAAACCTGTGGAGGAACTGGCTCTCAAGTGCAGCAGCCGGAACACACCTATTGGTATTTGGCGGCAGGTTTACAACTTGAGGGTGGTAGCTAGGCAGGCGGGCATTAGAAAAAGCCTTACCACCATGCTATGGTTTCCTCACGATGTTTTCCTTCACCGAAAGCTCAAGCTCATTGTAGGTGCTTGGGTTCGAACCCACGTCCCTTGACGCGAAGTCGTGCACACTACCACTGAGCTATCGTCACTTCAAAAATGGACTTACACCACTTTCTAAATAAACATATCCATATATCTCCATACTTGTTTTTCAGTAAGTTGTCTTGTAATTTTTTTTTTCCATGCTGAGAGACGTTTCTAGAGAGTTTTCAAGGTTCGTAAGTAAATTTTTATTTACAGGTCAAAATATCAGCATCTATCGGATTGAAGCACAGATCCGTTTCGACTCTGGTCGCTAAATGGCAACAGGTTGCTGATGAAATCGATTCAGACTAACCGAGACGATTGTCGATGTACATACTACATAATACAGTAGGAACCTCGGTAAGTCGAACGTCAAGGGAGACGCAAAAAATTCGAGTTATACGAGTTTTCGACTTATTGAGAATGGCGGTTTTTGCGTTTGAAGCTTAGGGAACGAAACATTTTTTCGAGATTTTGTGGTTTTTGACTTATCGAGGTTCGACTTATCGGGGTTCGACGTATCGAGGTTCGACTTATCGAGGTACGTCTTAACGAGGTTCTACTGTATAAAAAAAACTGGAGTTTGAAAAATTGTATTTCGCATTGGACAGTACTATTATTGCGGAATTTTATACGGTGTCTATCATCACGCTATGACACGTAGAAGGTAAGCGAAAAGATATAGAACGCTGAGACGGATGGGTCAATGTCTAACTACTCGACTGATCTTCATGAAACTTCGCATACGCATTATCCAGTGTACAGAATAGACGTTGGAGTTATTTTCATCGAAGAAAAAATTCTGTTTTCAAGTAATAGAGAAATACATTATTACATCCACATGAATGAGGACATGCTACAGATTTCCTGGTCCTAGATATTTTTAATATAACTGCGAAATTAGGCTTATTATAAACGCTTGACTAAAATGTTAAATCAATTATGACGAATTTTGGCATAAAGATGGATCCTAGAGTCGCTGATAGGATACTTTTCTCCCGTTAAACCGCTCTATTTTGTCAAATCGGATGTCACAATAAAAAGTTTCATACAAAATTTATTCCATAATTTTAGTAAATATTTTTTCGAGAAAAAGTATCCTATCACAGTCTTCAGGTGTTCATCTATGTCTATACTAAATTTCATCATAATCGATTCAGCAGTTTAGTCAAGCGTAACAAACAAACAAACTCACTTTCGCATTTATAATATTAGTATGGAGTCCCTCTGGCGAAGATCAGGCACTCGCGTTACAGTAGATATTAAAATAAAGCATCGAGCAATTATTTAACTATTATAAATAAAAGAATTTCCTGTAAAAGTTTTTGAAAACCTTACGCTAATTATAATTTTATTTAACGACAAAAAAAAAACTTGCATTTAAACTGTACAAGGGAAAATCGTGGCGAATCGATTCTTTTGAAATCGATCAATCGTTTGAAAAGTATTCGATAGATGAATGAATAGTAATGAATAGTTGTAAAATATGTTACCAACTCGTTTTTGGGATGTAAATTGTGTGATATTCTACTAAACATTAAAAAAAAAAAACGATTTAGATATAATCGTAATTAAGCATTGTAATATAATTATTCAGAAATATATTTATATTTTTTAACCGAGTTGTTTTATTTCTGTAATTTTTCATCCGTAATATTAATAGCGATGATAGCTCAGCGGTACGACTGACTTCGCGGCGTGGGTCGTGAGTTCGAATCCAACCGTTTACCGGCTTGAGCGCTCGGTGAAGGAAAACATCGTGAGGAAACCATAGCATGGTGGTAGGGCTTTTTCTAATGCCCGCCTGGGTAGCTACCACCCTCAAGTTGAAAGCTGCCGCCAAATACCAATAGGTGTGTTCCGGCAGTAGCACTTGAGAGCCAGTTCCTCCACAGGTTTAGCGTGTCTACCAACATTGTTATTTAATATCAGATGAGATTATGGACATAACGCTAAAACCTTAACTATAAAAATCGAATCACGCTTAGTGTCTCCTTCCATAATCATTATATTTCACAGTAGAGCTGCATACTTTTTTTTTACACTTAAGGTTTAGCGTTATGCCCCTAATCTCACCTGATCTTAAGTGACGATACGGCCCAAGTTGGTAGACACGCTAAACCTGTGGAGGAACTGGCTCTCAAGTGCAGCTGCCGGAACACCTATTGGTATTTGGCGGCAGGCTTACTACTTGAGGGTGGTAGCTAGTCAGGCGGGCATAGAAAAAGCCCTACCACCATGCTATGGTTTCCTCACGATGTTTTCCTTCACCGAAAGCTCAAGCTCATTGTAGGTGCTTGGGTTCGAACCCACGTCCCTTGACGCGAAGTCGTGCACACTACCACTGAGCTTAACTGAACCGATAGCCGCGCTCGCACCGCACTTATATAGTAATCTAATGAACTATCCTACATCACGTCAACGTAAAGTATTATTAGGTTTTCGTATGAATGAATAGTAAACGTGCTATGTAACAAACCTTTATTATGAACATATATAATGAATAGTAATTTTACAGATTATTCTGTTGCCCTGTTCAAGTTACTAGCATAAAGCTTATATAAGGTTCCAGAATGCGAAAGATATCAGAAGTGTATTAAGAAAGACACAGTGTATAGTGTTAAAAGTGAATAAAATATTACCTATTCATATTTACCATTGCTCACAGTCGATGGTTCAACTTTTTTTTTTATTCTTGGCAACTCAGTCCCTTTAGAGACGTATATATAGGCTTACCATAATTACGAAGAGCCAAACCGGGACGCAGAAGAGAAAGAGGCTCATTTTCATTTTGCTTTTCGCTTAATTTGTGTTTTTCATATTTGAAATGCAAAAACCGGGACGCAGAAGAGAAAGAGGCTCATTTTCATTTTGCTTTTCGCTTAATTTGTGTTTTTCATATTTGAAATGCAAAAACCGGGACGCAGAAGAGAAAGAGGCTCATTTTCATTTTGCTTTTCGCTTAATTTGTGTTTTTCATATTTGAAATGCAAAAACCGGGACGCAGAAGAGAAAGAGGCTCATTTTCATTTTGCTTTTCGCTTAATTTGTGTTTTTCATATTTGAAATGCAAAAACCGGGACGCAGAAGAGAAAGAGGCTCATTTTTATTTTGCTTTTCGCTTAATTTGTGTTTTCATATTTGAAATGCAATCAAAATTTTGACCGGGACGCTGTAACAGGGATCTCAAACCGGGACTAACCCGGTCAAACCGGGACGTATGGTAAGCCTACGTATGGCCATTTTCAATTGATAAGATTTGGACAGATGAAACTATTTTTAACAAGATTGCGATTTTATTGATGAAGGTTTCTTGGTAGTGTTTGTGGCAACTAATATATCATGTCCCTAATGATTATTCATAATTCACATAAATTATGCTCTTCAGCTACACTCCACCTAAAAATACACACACACATCACATAAAATGTCGCCTAAATTACACAATACAGGGCTAAATAACTGAGTATATGAATGAAAATAAAAATCACACATGACAAATCAAGATCGCGCCCGAAACTCCCGGGCGATGGTTGATATTAACAGCTGATACGTACTTTGTGGCGATAGGATATATAGAATTAGCTCGAGTACAACTGCCGGAACACACTTATTGGTATTTGGCGGTAGATTTTCAACTGGAGGGTGGTAGCTAGCGAGGCGGGCATTAGGGAAAGCCCTACCAATATGCTATGGTTTCCTCACGATGTTTTCCTTCACCGAAATCTCAAGTTCATTGTAGGTTCATTGAGCTATCATCACTAAACCCTATGAGTCTTCCACACGCTGCTCTCGTCATGGCCTGAGCCCGGGATAACACATTGCAGGGAGAAGCACGTAAATGGATGTGTTCACCAAGTAAAAAAAGGACGGCCACTGACAGCAGCACTGCAAAAAAATATAACTTTGAATCGATGATAGCTCAGTTGTTAGTGTTTACGGACGTAGTGTCAATGAATTGAGTTCGAATCCTTGCAATAAGCCTCAGCTGTCAGTGAAGGTGGTGAAACTACAGCATTATGGTAGGGCTTCTTTTAACGCCCAACTGGCCAGCTACCATGTTTAGGTTGAAAATCTGCCGCAAAATACCTCTATAGATGTGTTCTGGCAGTTGCACTTAGGAGAAAGTCCCTCCTCTAGGGTTAGCGTGTCCACCATTTTAGGCTAGATCGTCACTTATCTAAGAGGTGAGATTGTAACCGTATGGTTAAACCTATAAACTATACAAACAACCAGGACAATGTGCTTCAGCTTATATAGGTATATAGAAAGACAATGAAAGTTGAAATTTGGACAATATGCCCAGAATTTATATAAGACCTAATTCAGGTTCACACGACCGAAATCAATAGTATAGTTAGGAGGGATAGATAAATATTTCACACGACTACACACGTGTTACAATCCCTTTAGGATTTCTCGACTGTCCTGACGTTATCTTTGTCATATCGCCCGAGGCGTCGTGTCACTTAAAAGCCAAAACCTGTCCGTTATAACAAGAATTCCAGTGACCCTTATGATCAGAAACGTACGGGTCGTTATACAATGCACATCGGTGGATACCATTGAGAAGGGTTCGAAATATAATTGAGAATTCAAATTCGGTCGGCGAATGAATCAGAGATGGAGGGACGGCCTTTAGAGATTCCAAGGATTCAGCAAGGTGGAAAAATGGAACCTGATATATACCTTTATTTATTCACGTATAAAATATATAATATAATATATTTATTTAAAATTATAACCGGAATGATTTGTTGAGGAAAATTTGTAAATATGCTATTCGTATTGGATTCAGTGGTCCCTTAGATTCGTACGTCGCTGTTTTTATGGAATAGGGAGCAAACGAGTAAGAGTGTCACTTGATGGTAAGTGATCACCGCCGCCCATGGACACCCACAACACCAGGGGAATCGCAGGTGCGTTGCCAGCCTTTATTGGGGGAACTGGCTCTCAAGTGCAACTGCTGGAACACCTATTGGTGTTCGACGGTAGACTTTCAACTTGAGGGTGGTAGCTAATCAGGCGGGCATTAGATAAATCCTACCACCGTGCTATGGCTTCCTCACGATATTGCCTTCACCAAAAACATAGGCTCATTGTAGATGGTTGGATTCGAACTCGCGTCCCATGACACGGCGTTCCTACAAACTACCACTGAGCTATCATCGCTGGTTGGTTTGATATAGTTTTATTATAAATAAAAATGGTTACAATAACTAATCTCTAATGGTCGATAGTGTGTTGAGTTGCTTATGGTTTCAAGTAAACTGAATATATTTGAAGCGCTGATAGCTCAGTGGTAGTGTGCACGACTTCGCGTCAAGGAACGTGAATTCGAATCCAACCACCTACAATGAGCTTGAGCTTTCGATGAAGGAAAACATCGTGAGGAAACCATAGCATGGTGGTAGGGATTCTTCTGATGCCTGCCTAGGTAGTTTCCACCCTTAAGTTCGATCACTTACTATCAGGTGACACGCTTACTCGTTGGATCGCTATTACAAAAAAAATTTTATTGTCAGGACAAGGTACGTATAAAAATAAAATGAACAGATTTTTTTATTAAGTCTCAATATGAAAAGTAACGAAGCCATAATACTCAGTTTGAAGCGATGATAGCTAAGTTGACAGTGTGTACGGACGCCACGTGAAGGGACGTGGGTTCGTATTCAACTATATTTAAACTTCATATAATTAATGGAAATTAAAATGTAAAAAAAAAGAAATACAAACGATCAAACCATTTTTGAGTTTTAGCGAGAATAAAGAACATTGATTTTAAGTGATACGATGTGCATCGAGTCAGCTAATCTTATATATATAAATCATTCGCCGATTTGTTTGTATGCACGCGCATAACTTCCGAACGACTGTACCAAATTGCATAATTCTTATTTTATTGCATTCGTTATTGTCAAGACAAGGTTCGTGTGTTCGAAATCCTGCAGGATTTTTTTAACGTACGTAGAGGAAGTTATTTTTAGATATCACTGTCGTTCGCGTAGCACACCACCCATAGAGAAACCCATTCGCAATTAAAACTGCCTCTTGCAAATTGTTAATACCTCGTACTAGATTAATTAAATATATTACAGAAGATATAGTATTGTACCAATGCGTGAATTCTGTACAATTATTACAAAGTTGTATCGTGTAGCTACTGACAGAAATAATTAATTTCTATCTACCGACTAATTATGACGTTTCACGGAGAACATGGTTTTCTTTTTTCCCTTAATTCATAATTGCGTTGTTCTTGTTATTATTATATTTGTTTTCTTTGCACTTTTTCTTTCTATCTTTGGTTATCTTGTAAATATTTTTGTATGAATAAAAACCTGTATTGGTTTGATATTAGCTGGTCCGGGGAACTTAGTACCGCCTAACAGATAATGAATATCGGGGTAACTTTTAGCTAAACTAATATGATGATAGCTTAGTTGGTAGTGTGTATGGACGCCGGGTCAAGGGACGTGAGTTCGAACCCACTTGGAAATGAGCTTGAGCGTTCGGTGAAGAAAAACATTGTTATGAAACCATAGCATAGTGGCTTTTTCTAATGCTCGTCTGGCTAGCTACCACCCTGAAGTTGAAAATCTACCGCCAAATACCTGTAGGTGTGTTCCGGCAGTTGAACTTGAGAGCCAGTTCCTCCACAAGCACCATATTTGACCACATCGTCACTTAACACCAAGCGAGATTTTTTTGATTTTTTATAATGTAATTTAGTTAGTAGAAATGTTTTGCATTTCCTCTCGAATATTTTCCTTTAATGCCTCCACGGACACTGGGTTGTTGTTGAAATCTTTACTTTCAAGACAAAGAATTAAGGGAGGTACGTTACTACAGATAAAAATATCTTTAACAATGGATAAACATGATAATATCAGTACATTAAATAACATGAAATCCAATTAACGTGGTATTTTCCAACCGTCGAAGCCGTAAACAGGCACAATGGGGGAACACAAACGCGGCAAAACAGCGCTATTACTAGGAAACCATGATTTGTTTATTTCCGAACGAAACGCCCAGTTGTGTCGACCTAGATTAAAATAGTTGGTGTATAATTTTTTACCACCGATGGCTTATTGTCGCTTGACGTGAATTCATATTCCTGAGCTTCCGGTTAAGGGAAACATCGTCAGGAAGATATATCGTGCCTGTAACAATGGCTTATAGGAACGTTGGCAGATAATTTGGGCAACATTGTAGTGCCACTCGTACTCATGGCTGAGCTGATCGATGCGCGAGAGAATCCCTTGGAAGCACTCATATCTAGCATGTGGGAGTAAGTGGACACGTTTGGAGGGTTGCTCGTAATGCCCTATGAGTCTTTTGAAGCCGGGCATTTTTGTGTTTGCATTGTAGGGTTTTTTCTAATGCCTGTATATAATAGCCCTTTTCTACAACCGTCGAATTAAAGTGAAAACAAAAAAATATTGTAGGCGTAGAATAACATGAAGATACTAAATCGAGAACATATCCCAACATTAAGCATCCACCTACGGTTTGTTAATTTCTATTTAGATAAACAAATAGCTATGAATATGCTTCGTAACAATATATATTGTAACTTGTAGTACCAATTTTTTTTTTTTCGTTAATGCCATAATCTCACCTGATCTTAAGTGACGATACGGCCCAAGTTGGTAGACACGCTTAGCCTGTGGAGGAACTGGTTCTCAAGTGCAACTGCCGGAACACACCTATTGGTCTTTGACGGCAGATTTTCAACTTGAGGGTGGTAGCTAGGCAGGCGAGCATCAGAAAAAGCCCTACCACCATGCTATGGTTTCCTCACGATGTTTTCCTTCACCGAAAGCTCAAGCTTATTGTAGGTCGTTGGATTCGAACTCACGTCCCTTGACGCAATGTCGTACGCACTACCACTGAGCTATCATCTCTTCAAAGTGTTAAATTATACTATGAAAGAAGATTAAGATGTTAATCAAGTCAATAGAGCCTTACAAAAATAAACATTTTCAACAAATAACAATTAATTATTATGCCTTAGAAATAGCATATCGCCAAATATCTTAGCTTACTTATATTGTTATTAAAAATATATTACATGCATAAAAAGAAATCCTTACTAATATTATAAAAACGAAAGTGAGTTTGTTTATTTGTTACACTTTCACAACTAAACCACTGAACTGATTATGATAAGTTTTGGTATAGAGACATATCGGAACCTAGAGTCGGTGAAAGCCTACTTTTTCTTGCGAAAACTATATTTAAAACGGGGTAGAGAAAGGGGTCTACTTTGCACGATACTTTTTATTGCGTCATCAGATTTGTAATCAATAATACGCGAGCGAAGCCGTGGGTGAAAACTATATTATTATAATGATAACAGAAGCGTTAATCAGAGCAATCTCTAATATAATTAAAATGTACACGTACAATTGTGTATCGGAATGTGGGATTTTAAATACAATTTCTCTCAGCAAAAGAGAGGTGTCCAAAAGGTATACAATACAGAAGCGAATTCGCCGGCATAGCTAGGTTGTAATAAAAATACTATAAAAATCTTTAATTTGACCCCCCAATCTCGAGTACAGTTTTTTTTTTTTTATACTTACGGTTTTTAGCGTTATGACCATAATCTCACCTGATCTTAAGTGACGATACGGCCCAAGTTGGTAGACACGCTAAACCTGTGGAAGAACTGGCTCTCAAGTGCAGCTGCCGGAACACACCTATTGGTATTTGGCGGCAGGTTTACAACTTGAGGGTGGTAGCTACCCAGGCGTGCATTAGAAAAAGCCATACCACCATGCTATGGTTTGCTCACGATGTTTTCCTTCACCGAAAGCTCAAGCTCATTATAGGTGCTTGGGTTCGAAACCACGTCCCTTGACGCGAAGTCGTGCACACTACCACTGAGCTATCATCGCTTCAAATTGGATTACTCGCAATAAGGAGAACCTGCACTGTGGAATTCTTAATAGGTCGCTCGAAACGTTTGACCCACAAAACATCGAGTTCAAAGTTAATTAATAATGAAACTATAGCCTACGTGTTTTCCAAGTTTTCATAATAACACAGAATTGTATCATAAACGTTTGCCTCGACAAATCAGATCTGTTTCTTGCAAATGACGTAGCACCTTCTAGAATTGTTATTTTATATGAAAAAAATTAAAAAATATCAAATTTCAAAGTTTCGTAATGTACGTTGCGTAGGAAACCGTAACGTCAGGATTAATTCCACCTTGCCATGCAATTTCACCTGATCGTAAGTGACGTTGTGGCCCAAGATGGTAGGCATGCTAAGCCCAGTGGAGAAACTGGTTCTCAAGGGCAACAGCCGGAAGATACCGGTAGATATTTGGTGACAGATTTTCAAATTAAGGGCGGTAGCTAGCCGGGCGTGCGTTACAAAAAGCTCTACCACCATGCAATGGTTTCACCACGGTTTTCCTTTACCGAAAGGTCAAGCTCATTGCAGGTGGATTCGAACTCACGGCTATTGACGCGGCGTGCGTACAAATTACCAACTGAGCTGTTATCGCTTCAATAGGAGTAAACTCCAAAAAATTGACAATTTTAGTAGATCGAAGACATAATTAAAAAAAAAATTCACATGTCATATTGAATGTTATAAACTATATTGAGGTTTAAGAATAACTTTCTTTTAAATATAGTTAAGTTTTAGCGTTATAGCCATAATCTCACCTGATCTTAGGTGATGATACGGCTCAAGTTGGTAGACACGCTAAACCTGTGGAGGAACTGGCTCTTAAGTGCAACTGCCGGAACACATTTATTGTTATTTGGCGGCAGATCTTCAACTTGAGTGTGGTTGCTAACCAGGCAGGTATTAGAAAAAGCCCAACCGCCATGCTATGGTTTCCTCACGATGTTTCCTTCACCGAAAGCTCAAGCTCATTGTAGGTGGATTCGAACTCACGTCCCATGACGCGAAGTCGTGCACACTACCAGTGAACTATCATCGCTTCTTTATTTCTCATTAAGAATTACATGACACACTTACTGAGAAACATGTGTTTAAAACTAGGGTTAATATGTAGAGCGCACAAAGGTACATAACTAGATTACAAAACAAAAAATAATAAGAAAGATGTGGGTAAACGAACAAAATACATATATCGTAAGAAGTTCGATCCTTGACAGAAAGAACATGGGTTCTATTAATTTTAACTTTATACTAGATGAGGCATCGATAGTATTGACAACGTTTTCTTGTAAAAATAGTGTGCACGACTTCGCGTCAAGGGACGTGAGTTCGAATCCAAGCACCTACAATGAGCTTGAGCTTTCGATGAAGGAAAACATCCTGAGGAAACCATAGCACGGTGGTAGGGCTTTTTCAAATGCCCGCCTCGGTAGCTACCACCCTTAAGTTGAAAAACTGCCGCCAAATACCAACAGGTGTGTCCAGGCAGCTGCACTTGAGAACCAGATCTACCACAGGTTTAGCCTGTCTACCATCTTGGGCCGTATCGTCACATAAGATCAGGTTAGATTATGGCCATAACGCTAAACCTTAAGTATAAAAAAAAACGTCTATTTTTTTTCCTTGGTTTAAACAATCTAATTGTATATTTAATTATATATATGCTTTAGATTAACATTAATAAAATTATCAGGCGAAGAAGTTTCTTTGTTTGAACACACTAATAATAATAATTACGATGAGACGAACTTCTCACCAAACCATGGATTCTCCAAGCAGGCAGAGAGGGAAATTTCAAGTATTTCCCGAGACTTGTGACACAGAAGTCGGTTGGAAAGGCTTCTTTCACTGCCCAACACTCACCTTCATCACTCGTGTTTCTTTTCCTGTCCAGAGAAAATTGGTAGAAGCCTGCTAGCGTAGCTTTAGAAGCACCTACTATACAACTTACTGCGGTTCTAGAGGTGCCAAGATATTTTAGTATTTGCATTTGATTTATTGGATTTGTATTTCAATAATTATTTTTGTATTCAACAGCGCAATTTGAGCTACTTAACATCACGCCACCACCAATAGCAGCGAAGCCGTATTGAAAAAAGTTACAAAAATGGTCCAAAACGTTATCAAATAATATTAAATTCCACGCGAACGGAGTCGCGGGCACATCTAGTCATAGTTAAATAGAAAACGAATGAACGGAATATATGGAAGTAATATAGCTGGGAAGAAGTCGCGTGCTTGGATCAATTCGTATATATCCCTTAATATTGACACATCCAATAATACGTCATTCAAGCCGTCTTAACAGACAGCAGTTGTTTTCGCATAGCACAATTCGGAAAATTCCCTCTTCAGCCTGCCCGAGTATGAAAATTCGCAATTTCTTAACGGCGACCCCGTATTTCGTTTTGTACTTGATTTGACAGGTACGCACTTTAGAACCCGTATCGATATTATAAAACAAATAAACAAACGAAACAATGTGTTTGTTTATTTGATTGTCTGTCTGTTTGTTTGTTTGTTTGTATTTGATAGACCAACCATTGAGGACGGCTTTAGGCTATTGAACATCAAGATATCACCAATAAGAGTAGTAGAATTATGATAAAGCCGTATTGAAAATAGAAAGACGTGCATAAATAGTTAAATAGTACAGCAATGTCTGGAACTAACACCCCTCCCTGTGGATTTGCTAGAAACGAGTGATACTTTAATGTACTATTTTGAAAATATGCACCCTAAAAAAAAACTCGGCTGTGATTCTTGCCGGTTCCGCTCGACGACTGGCTTGTTTTCCAAACCAGTGGTAGTTTTCACGTTCGTATATCACTTCGTAGGGCGTAAATTGAATAAACCAATTGTCAGTTGATTAAATTTAAACAAGATAAACAAATATACACTGGCTGGTGGTAAAAGGCTACAAAATAAAAGAAAGCCATCTTTTAAGAGTTTATTACTCACTGGTTATAATCTAGCCAGGTACTACGTTGTTTCATTGGAGGATACACTGGTTGATGCCTTCCGTGGTACTCTCGTGGCACAAGTCTCAGGTACTGCTTGGAGTTTCCTCTCTACCACACGAAGGACCCGACACCCGCATCATAAATCTATGGCTATCTAAGAAGTTCGTCTCTCTTTTACCGATAATTTGTAATTGAGCCCAAATACAATAAATCAAAACTCGAGATTGGTCTTGGAAATAATAATTCCCGATTATTTGTAACTGGGTTGAAATACATTAAAATTTGAGAATGGATCTGGAAAATTTAATTCGGGGTAACAATCTATAAACCTTAGTGCATACCTGATGGAAAACATACGGCCGTCGCAGCTCGTGTGTATATTTATCGTGTTGAATCGATAAAGTACCGGCGTAAACGTGAGATTACACATTTGTTTCGTGTTGTGACCCTTTCTGTATCAATGAATATTACATTGAACCGACAATGAAACCTTTTTATTACGAAACGCGATCGGTTTATATTTATTGAAACGTATTGTTCGATCTCATGTTGTATATAAACGCTTGGCAACTGTGATTCGCTGTTCCAATAAAAGCAACTCAATGCCCTTAGTTAGGTACTCAGTATTCTTCTTGCTGGCGCTGCAGAAACATTTTCCATCGATATCTTTTTCAATCAAAGTTCGTTCTAACCTTTAACGAATAGATCTAGGGTTAGTTAATGGAGACTTATAAAACATATTGATATTTATGATATACAATTCACTTGTGTTACATCAAACTATATATATTAAAACAAAAAATCACCGACATTAACATATAATACTACCAAACAATCGATTATAAGTTCATGAGTGACAAAAAGTATATAGCTAATATAATAATCGTATAGCAGTTAAGTGATTTTTTTTTATAATTGTTATTTCACAGGTGATTCGTGACATTGAGTGAGGTCGAGTGATTAGGTGGGTGTGTGAGCGGCTGTGATCACTTACCATCAGATGACAAGCTAGCTCGTTTGCCACCTATTTCATAAAAAAATGAGGAAGGAATGAAGAGGAATTTAAACTATTTAACATCACGCTACCGCCAACAGGGGTACAAGTTACAAAACCAGGCAAAAAAAAAGATTAAATAAAATTTTACCTCCAGGCGAATGAAGTCGCAGGCACAACTAGTGTGTATATAAAATGTTTATAATTGATCTTATCTTTATATTCGAACTAATATAAATACCTTGTATCTCTTCTGTTAGTCTGTAGGTTACGTTTTCACGCATAAACGTGTAAACGAATTTCAATTAATATTGGTATAGAAATAAATTGGACTTTGCAGAAAAATACAACCTACGTATTGTAAGGAGAAAAAAACTTTTTTTTTTCTGCTTTATGTGGAGAAATCCTTTTATGGATACCCTATCACTCCGGTGACGAGCGGGTTATGTGGGACTCACACGGTACGAACCGGAAATATCCACTAAAACTCCACGGCGTAACTCTACCGCATAAATTGGGCGGTGAAATGGTTGAATAAAAAAATAATAATATTAAAACTTTCAGTTAGTAATAAATAAGGCCACTTTATACGTTCAAGAGCGGTAAGTGAAATCATAATGGTGGATTTAATTTAATATCGTAGTAGCATCTTTTGAAATCCCAATCGAATATCAGAGTACCAATAATATCGCTTTCGGAGATTCCAAGGGGATAGAATTTCTCTCAGAACGTCGTTAATATATAACACAAACTAGCTTTTACTCGCGACTTCGCTCGCGGTGATATTGATATCGTGAAACAAATCGGATGGTGGAATATAAAATTTCATACAAAGCTTATTCCTCTCTTCACCTCAGATCCAATTTTTTTTTTGCGGGACAAAGTAGTCTCTCACCATCATCAAGGTCCCATCTATCTGTGTAGCTGCATGGTGGTAGCGCTTTTTCTAATGCCCGCCTGGCTACCTACCACTCTCAAGTTGTAAACCTGCCGCTAAATACCAATAGGTGTGTTCCGGCAGCTGCACTTGAGAGCCAGTTCCTCCACAGGTTTAGCGTGTCTACCAACTTGGACCGTATCGTCACTTAAGATCAGGTGCGATTATGGCCATAACGTTATACGTTAAGTACATAAAAAAAAAGCTACACTTATCACGTTCGATTCAGTGCTTTAGGCGCGAAAGCCTAGCAAACAAACAAACTCACTTTGGTATTTATAATACTACTAGTAAGAAAGTTAGGGTTGAATACCAGAATAGTTGAGTGATCAAAAGTTTCATCGAAATAAAACTAATTTAAACGGATTTTATCGCGGTTATTTATTAATTTTGATCCCGACATTTCGAAAGGTTTTCAGCCTTCGTGGTCACGGAGCGGACTGAGGTGTAGGTTGTCCAAAAAAGTTCATGTTAACCTAAAAGTTCACGTTGTACATGCGACAGAAAACACAGAGACACTCTGCTGTAGGTTTCAGGGACCTTTTCCCGAAAACGTCAACATTCATCATCACAGTTAGTGTTACCAACTTTTTGTTTGTTATGTACAAGTAGGAGCCTGCTAACGCAGCTTAAAAGCACGTTCTGATATGAACTTAATACATTTCTAGAGGAGTAGGGTAAATTTGTTTTCTCAAAATTACTAAGCTGTATATAAAATTTGCATATAAATAGACAAAAGTTAAATCACTTTCTGCTCCTTACTTATTTCTTAAGTTTCATAGAGCAATTTTTAATAAAGAGCTTTACAATTTTCATGAATATGTAAAGTCGACATCGGGCACTGCCGACAGATGTGAAAACATCGAGTGGAGCCGAGTAAACCCGATCCATGGTCACAGGTACGAGCGTGACGGTTACCTTCCGGTCATTCTCAACGAAAGACCGTGAAACGTGCCCAAGGAAGTATACACTTTAAAAGACTTGGAAACGACTCGCGTGTTCGCACTTTGACAAGAATATCCTCCAATACTCACAATAATAATATCTAATATCAAATTGAAATGAGGATAAAAAAAAAAAAAAAAAAAAACAATAATTCAATATCTTATCAATAATATGATATCGAAACTGGGATTTTACAAACTCAATAAAAACTTAGTAGGTCGGCTGAAAGGAATTTAGATAAACTAATTCAATTCGGTAACCGAAACGAAATAAGTTCTAACAAGGCACTCGCTTACCTGCAATCCGTTTAACTTAAGGGTTTCACACGAACAAGTAGATGACTCACATTCACCCCTGGCTCGAACAAGATTGCTCTGTCGACATCCAGCCTAAAACTTATGAACATATTTGAAATCCGTGTAACTGATTCTAAATCTAGTTTTATTTACCTTCCAAGAAGGCTTTTACGGCGTTTAAATAAATATTTTTATTTTAGCACGCAAAGTTACTGCACTGTATCTTATAACTAACAATAAATCTTAGGAACTGCCAGTTTGATTTTAAATAAATGTTTTACAAACAAAACTGTCATCGAGAATGGCTTTAGGCTATACCCATCATACTACCAGCAAAAAGTGTTGTTTGGGCCAAAAGGTACGTGGTAGTTAGAGCTCCCGTCATAGGGAAAGTTTGCTGTAAGCTCGCGCAAATTACGCGCGTGAATGTTGTGTCAAACAAACGCCAGGATGGGATTGAGAACCATGGTCTGACGCGCCGCGGTGTCAGCGCTGCGGTGTCAAAGTGTGTGAGTTGAGAGTTCACCGCTGTCAAAGTTCATTTTTACATATAAAACAAGAAATTTGTCACTTGTTAACTTTTTATGAAGCGATGATAGCTCAGTGGTAGTGTGTACGACTTCGCGTCTAGGGGCGTGAGTTCGAATCCAACCACCTACAATGAGCTTGAGCTTTCGGTGAAGGATGGTATGGTGATAGGGCTTTTTCTGATGCCCGCCTGGCTATCAACCACCCTCAAGTTGAAAATCTGCCGCCAAATGCCAATAGGTGTGTTCCGGCAGTTGCACTTGAGAGCCAGTTCCTCCAAAAGTTTAGCGTATCTACCAACTTGAGCCGTATCGTCATTTAAGATCAGGTGAGATTATGGCTATAGCGCTAAGCCTTAACTATATAAAAAAAAAACTTCCAAATACGTTTTCTGCTGGGTATAAAGAATCCGATGCGACGATAGCTCAGTTGGTAGTGTGCACGACGCCGCATCCATAGACGTAAGTTCGAATCCCTGCAAACCTAGAGTTTCCGGTAACGGAAAACATCGTGATAAAACCAACCACGATCTTTTTCTAGTACCCACCTGACTAGCTACTACTCTTAAGTGGAAAATCTGCCATCAAACACCTATAGGTGTGTTTCGGTAATTGCTCTTGGCAACCAGTGCCTTACCTAGGCTTAGCGTGCCACCTTCTTTGGCCACATTATCACTTAACATCAGGTAGGATAGCGGCCATAATGCTAAATGCTAAATGCTAATGCTAACACGCAAAATAATCCAGGACGCGGTGAAAGTCTTGAAGGCTCTATTGCTCCGCATTAGTCGTGAATACTTATCTATCTTTAACATATACGTATATTCAATTCAATTTATAATCAAGTCTAGACAATTCGTATAAATGTATCAAAGCATAGGGCAATATTTCCTCAGAAATGGAAAAATATATTTATAAATTCTGCGATGTGAAAATAAAAGTACTCTGTTATTTCTCCTTTTAAGTTAGATTCATATTGTTACGATAAGCCAGTCTAGACACACAGATGTCTACGGAATGAGGGAGGGATGTCGGTCCGTCGGGCACCACAAAGATAAAAATTATTACAGCGGGATCTACCCTTTTGGATATTGCGCACATGGGAAGTAAGAGTGAATTTGCGGTAATAAATGGTAGAAAAAGTAAATTTCGAAGTACATTTAAAGACTATGAATGTTGGTAAATAATCTATTATTGAGTTGCAAGCTACTAACTTATACAAGCCTAGTTGAAGCGTGAGCTTCCGGTGAAGGAAAACATCGTGAAAAAACCATAGCGTGATGGTAGGGCTTTTTCTAATGTCCGCTTGGCTTGCTACTACCCTCAAGTTGAAAATCTGCCGCTAATTACCGATAGGTGTATTTCGGTATTGCACTAGCGAGCCAGTCCTTCCACAGTTTAGTGTGTCTACCAACATGGGCCGTATCGTCACTTAAGATTAGGTGAAATTATGGCCATAGCGTTAGAACTTACTTAAAAAATCAGGGTTCATACAACGCTTCAACAAAACAGTGACTTGTGAAAACTGTCCAGGGTTTTTTATAGTTAAGGTTCAGCGTTATGTCCACAATCTCACCTAAAGTATTTACTAAGCTACCATCGAATCAATAAAAGTTAAAATAAAATGACAGATTTTTCCTGGAGTAAGTTTTGCCCATTGACAAGTTTTCCATTCTTATCGTAAATTATCTACCTTCTGAAATTTATAACAAAATTAGGCTTCAGCCCGTCGGTCCTCGCATTTGAGTTATCTATAAATCACAAACCTGACTTTCAAAGCGGCAATAGATTAGTTTTATCGGATCACTGAATGAACCTTCAAGGGTCCCTTTTCCTCACTGACGGAACACTCAAACGATTATAATGTAACATTTAGATATATTTACAACAGCTGTGCTCGCAGCTTGGTTCGCGTGGAATTAAAAATATATGTAATAAATTGTTTATATACAGCTTTGCTCCTATGTTGGGTAGCGTGATATTTAGTAGTACAAATACCTTCTTCGATGATTGTTTGAATTCCGCGTGGTAGTTCCTAACATTAGCGCGTTTTTTACGTGATAGAGTTAGGTTTTTAACAATGTCCCAAAGTACATTACTGATTTCCCGGATATTGAGTTCAAACACTATGTCAAGCGGGTTTTAATATCAAAAGGCTGTTACCGAGTGGATCAATATGTGAACGATGGTGATATATGGAACTGACTTCCGTGTCTGTGCATGGTTAAAACCTATTGTAAATGTGTCTACATTTGTAACTGTTTAAAGTATGTAGACACCTAAAAATATGTAACCAGAGTTAATTTAAACGGATTTTATCGCGGTTATTTATTAATTTTGATCAGGACGTTCCGAAAGCTTTCCAGCCTTCGTGGTCAATATGAACTTTTCTGGACAACCCACACCTCAGTCCGCCCCGTGACCGCGAAGGCTGAAAAGCTTTCGAAACGTCGCGATCAAAATTAATAAATAACCGCGATAAAATCCGTTTAAATTAGTTTCATTTCGATGAATAATATTCGCGCAAACATAAGAAAATATTATATAACCGGAGTTTTGCTGCCGGTTTTTCTCGATGATCGGATTATTTACCGAACCGGTTCTAGTTTTGATCTTCATAAGCGCTTTTCCATTTCGTAAACTGAATAAAGTTTTTTGGTTTGATTTGAAAGTAACAGACAAACTTTTGCGCTTCATAAGACTATACAATTTGTGCCGGCGTCTTCGTTTGTGTGGAACTAATAATTATCTTATAGTTTCTGCCCGTTTCAGTTACTATTCTCAATACAGGTCTGCTCCTATCGATGCTAGCGTGATGTTAAACACCTTAAAGCTACCTTCAACGATTGGTCTATCAAATGTTAAAATATCTATTGAAAGCAGACAGGTACTTTCTAAAATCAGCGCGTTCAAACAAACTAACAAATGAACCGTCTCGTTTTGTAATATTAATATTTAGAATTGCTCTTCGGTTGTTTAATATTTACATCGATTTATATCTGCTAGCAAAATAAATGGGGCGGATCTGTGAGTTAGTTATAACTTTTACAATTGAGATATATTTACTGGAAGAGAAATTGAAAATTTAATAAAGATGCATGCGTCCAAGTGAAACTTTAAACTATGTGGTTCTTATATAAGATATTTTATTAAGGTTTGGCGACACAGTCAACTTAAACGAAATCGAGTTTCTCTGTAAGACAAGGTATTTATTTTATTAGTGTTACTTATTGCAAAGTTTACATAAATCAAAGAGTTTACTAGTAATATTGCATTACAACAATAACAGTGTCGATTCCCAAATAAGAATTTTGTTCACAAACTACTGGATATATAAAGATATTGTATGATGTTTCTGATAACCGGTACACGATTTATAGACTATATCTCATTCCACCACAGATAATCAAATATGTTGCCATCTACATTTGAACATCTATATTATTTATATAACCGTTAATATGTTGATAACCGGGAATATTTAATTTACAAAAGTTTATATAAAAAATAAAAAAAAAGTAACAAACTAATACAAATAGACCAAATCAACAATTTGAATTTTGACAGTAAAACTGTTACAAATAAAATGAAGACCAAATTACTATTCTTATAGTTACAAGAATCTTTATGAAAACAATGACGTCAGAACCAAATCACTATGCGAACGGACAGAGTAACAGTCTACTATGTTAACAACTCGAAAGCTAGCGCGGGAATGAATCCTAATGTTTTATTTTTTTTCGACTGGACTTTCGCTGTTAGCGGGAGGGGCTTTTACAGCTTGGCAGTACTTTTTGAGGCGAGTGCCGTAGTGGTTGGCCCTTGGCATGGACTGCTGCCGGAAGAAGAAAAATTACCTAAAATAGTAAGGACTGGCCTACTGGAGTAGACCTTTAGATACAGTACTGATGGTTTAAAGAGGCAAGGAAATCGGTGGAGTGGATTGTACTGTACCGTTTAAGTTTAAAATAGTCTGAGTTTATTTGTGAGTGTGAAGGACGCAGTCTACGCATGAAAACGTCTGTAGAAGGCTATAAGGCCACAGGTTTGGTCCCTTACAGAACCGTGTACTTAACGTGTGGGTGTGCACGAATGGTATGCAGTATGATGGTGTACTCACAGTGTTGTAGAGTGTCACTGTATCGCGCGAAAGGATGCTAATGTCAATGAGCTATCGCTTTTATACATTCCTATCCCACTTTCTCACTTCATCTTCTACAATATGTATATATATATATATATATATATATATATATATATATATATATATATATATATATATATATATCATATGCATATGTAGGTCATTTGGTCACTGTCAAGTGTGAAGGACTTTAAAATACAACTAACGAAAACAAGGTAACAATCAAACTCAAAATAAGTATTTGAAGATCCCAGAAATAATTGTTCTGTGCCATTCTCGAACTTACTCCAATGACCGACAACTATATCCACAGCGAGATCTTTTTTTTTATTCTAGCTCGGCAAAGTGACTGTACTTCACCTGATGGTAAGTTTCAGTACAGTCCAGTAACAGTAGTGACTGTCGTAGGGGCAAATGTCCTTCGTCAGTCGCAACTGTCTTGTCGGCCCACTAAATGTTTCTTCACGCCTCGTTTAAAAGACCCCATATTATAAGAAGGAGGGAACACCCACATCGGAAGACGGTTCCACAGCTCCACTGTGCGACAAAGAAATGACTTTTCGAACTTTTTGGTTCGCGTCGTGATGGAGGTTATGGTAATGCTGTGGCTCCGTAGTCCAGCGCGGGTGGATCTGTTGTGGAAAGGAGAGGAGGGTTTAGGTGAAATAACTCTTCAGAGCATTCGCCATGGTACAGTCGATACAACACGCTAAGGGAGGCTATATCCCTACAATATTATTTTTTATAAGGTTTATTATTAATTAGCTATACTCGCGACTTTGTTAACGTTGATTTCAATTGTATTTTGTATATTTTAAAGCCTATCTCTGTAATTTGTTGACATGGGGTTGTTCATAAAATACGTAACGCGAATTCTTTGAAGCGATGATAGCTCAGTGGGTGTGTTTACGACTTTGCGTCAAGGGACGTGAGTTCGAATCCAACCACCTACAATGAGCTTGAAGTTCGGTGAAGGAAAAATAGTGAGGAAATCATAGCATGGTGGTAGGGCTTTTTCTGATGCTCACCCGGCTAGCTACCACCCTAAAGTTGAAAATCTGCCGCCAAATACCAATAGGTGTGTTCCGGCAGCTGCACTTGAGAGCCAGTTCCTGCACAGGTTTAGCGTGTCTACCAACTTGGGCCTTATCGTCACTCAAGATAATGTGAGATTATAGTCATTACGCTAAGCCGTAACAATATAAAAAAGGGTGTAAAGGGGGTATTTTGGTTTACGTATTTTATAAACAGCCTCCGTGGTGTTATTAGGGTAAATATAACTGTTGCACACCGCATAACGATGCGTTGGTTGTGCATTACTGTCAATATTACAAAGTCGAGAAATTTTCGAGACTTCAATGATCATTATTTTAAATATTTTGCGTTTTTACGACAATATAAATGTTTTATTATCCAGTCAAATACCCGGACTATCATACTAGATGATTTCTGAATTAATTTATTTCATTATATACTAAAAAAAGCACTTATTAAAATGCCTTTTTTCCGTGGAGATCCGGATGTCAGTGCGTATGGATGTGTAACGTTCATGCCCAAAAAACTTAACGTGTTGGGACCATTTCTTTTTTAATAGCTCTAGAATGACATCGGATTTCTCCCTACTAAATACGAATGCTTGATCTATGTCATTGCGTTATGAGGCGTGCACTCTTATACCTTCCATACTATTCAACTGTTATGACCCTACACATTTTTTTTTTTATACTTAGTGTTTATCGTTATGGCAATAATCTCACCTGATCTTAAGTGACGATACGGCCCAAGTTGGTAGACACGCTAAACCTGTGGAGGAACTGGCTCTCAAGTGCTGCTGCCGGAACACACCTATTGGTATTTGGCGGCAGGTTCACAACTAGAGGGTGGTAGCTACCCAGGCGGGCATTAGAAAAAGCCCTACCACCATGCTATGGTTTCCTCACGATGTTTTCCTTCACCGAAAGCTCGAGCTCATTGTAGGTGCTTAGGTTCGAACCCACGTCCCTTGACGCGAAGTCGTGCACACTACCACTGAGCTATCATCGCTTCAACATTTTATATATTTAGTCACATTTACTGTTTACCTGGTCCTCCTAATAGTAGTTCGAAGTGGCTTGGCACAACCCCAGTCTAGTCGCTTGTATAATTAATCTATATGAGGCAAATACCTTGGTCGCTGGGTTTTCTTGCGCTGCTCAGCCGTCCGCCACACACACGAACATACTTGTAACACTGACTGTGTTAGTTAAGACACAATATTCCAGATTTCCGCCAAGGAATAACATAATATTTCATCAACAGCTGACTGGTGTTTGACGCATGGACTCCTTCTAATTCGACCGTGAACTCCGGTATCGTTACTTACCCACATATTTGAATGTAAAAACGCCTGGACACTTTCACAATTATTATATTATTGATCGTATTTTATCGAATATAGATAATTCATTTATCAAGTTTAGATTAGAATATCTTCAGTTTTTTTTTAATATTCTACAGATTTAGCGTTGTTGTCACAATCTCATCTGATGTTAAGTGACCATATGACACAAGATGCTGGATACCCTTAACCTATTGGAGCCGGCATACGCCCGTAGTTATTCGGTGGCAGATTTTTAACTTGAGGGTGGTAGCTAGCCAGACGGGTAATAAAAAAGCCCTACCACCATGATATGGTTTCATCACGATGTTTTCCTTCACCGAAAGCTCAAGCTCATTGCTCAGGATGCGAACTCCCGTCCCTTGACGCGTCGTCCGTACACAATACCAATGGAGCCGTCATCGCTTTAAAAATTCATGTTTTGCATTAAAATAAATTACAGAACCTCTGTTTAATGAATAGAATAATTTATTTCAATCTAGTCAGTGCAATATTCAGTTATCTATGTATGTAGGCACTTCAAGGAAAAGGAAAAAGGCAAAAGACTGTAACGATTAATATATTATCCATCAACGAACAGCTTCTTATGTACACTTAGGGAGGTTGTAGCATTAAATATGTATGTGGTAGTCGGTAAATAGAGTCGTTTTCTAAACGCCAGAAATCAATCACGACCGATAAAAAGTCAAGATGTATTTAGAAGATCAAAATATATCAGTATAAAACTTATTCATTTTAAGTAACTTATTCCATCTCATCATTGGTTTTCTGATGTCTTCTTAGCTTAGATTTTATTTTTAATAATAATTATATTTCTCATATTTGCCTACGACTTCACTCGATCTGGTTAAGATATAAATTTTGATAAGAGAGTGAGCACAGGGTTAGTTTACGTAGACACGAGAGGATTTGCATAAAAAGTCGTTTCAGAGATATCTTTGACGAGGATTCGAATACGCCTGCAGTGAGCTTAAGTTTTCGGTGAAGGAAAACATCACCATAGAAACCATAGCATTGTGGTAAGGTGATGTCTAAGGTACGCCTGGTTTACCACCATCACGTTGAAAAGCTGGTGCCAAATACATTTTTTTTTTATTTATTTAGGTAACAAACAGCCATTACATAATTATGTATCACAACATTATAAACTAATAGGTCTATAGTACCAAATATTAAAATTCTACAACTTATTAAGAAAAATCGTAACAATACAATCTAGGTATATAATTAAAAAAAAGGTAATAACATTAAACAAATATCAAAAGAAAAATTCGGAAAAATATATCATTTCTTAAGATGAATCTACAAACAATACATCACCAATGTTCTTTTTATAAGATGATAGGCAATTACAAAATATATCTACGTCGTTAAGAAATTTGTTATAATGATAACAAGAGCGTTGAAAAAAGGAGTTCTTGAAATATTTTGAATTTGAAGCGATGATAGCTCAGTGGTAGTGTGAACGACTTCGCGTCAAGGGACGTGGGTTCGAATCCAAGCACCTACAATGAGCCTGAGCTTTCGGTGAAGGAAAACATCGTGAGGAAACTATAGCATGGTGGTAGGGCTTTTTCTAATGCCCGCCTGGGTAGCTACCACCCTCAAGTTGTAAACCTGCCGCCAAATACCAATAGGTGTGTTCCGGCAGCAGCACTTGAGAACCAGTTCCTCCACAAGTTTAGCGTGTCTACCAACTGGGGTCGTATCGTCACTTAAGATCAGGTGAGATTATGGCCATAACGCTAAACCTTAAGTATATAAAAAAATAAAAAAAATAATTGTCTGACATAAAGGAGTGTGAAATAAACACTTTAGTCGTGTGTTTAATCGTGGAACTTTAAATATATTTGTTCCAGCAGTGGAGAGGAGTCAATATAATTGTTTATTATTTTGTATAAAAAAATTGTGTCAAGATAGACTCTCCTAGCTCTTAATGATTGTATATTATGTCTCGAAGTGGTTGTTTTGAAGTCCAATGATTTCAAAAGTTTATTTTGTATATTTTCAATCCTGGTTATGTGTACTTGATATTGTGGGTTCCAAACTACACTTGCAAATTCTAGTATACTATAGGTGAAATATAAAACTTTTAAAGTTTTCGATTACTTAAAATGCTTTCCGAAACATAGAATGATTCCAAGTTCTGGTGCGTTCTGTTCTATTAGGATTATCGTGTCCACCGGTTCGGACATGTGGCCAATATACATCACATGAGATTGTGGCCAAAACGATACCCGACTATTAAAAATAAAATACGTTAGCTATACATAAAAATTATAAAACACCTATTTTATTTTACAGCTGTCTTAGAAATATCAGAAGCTGCTTCTAATTGTGAATACATTAGTTATTAATAATAGATAATTATAGATTTTGGAGTGTGAAGGGTTTCGAGTAACATCTGAGTTATCCAAGCCAACTCTCCACCTGCAGGCGATGCGTCTTGCCAAGTAACCAACGAGGATCTGCTTTTTCGTCTACCTACCTTTACCTTTAGCTTTGGCGATAGGGTTATTGCCTGACTGGTTAGCGACCACACTCGGGCTAAGACTGCCGCAAATGAAGGTTCAGTATGAGTCCTTGTGTTCCGGTGTAGTGAACGAGGACTGGCATTATCACAAGGTCAGCGACATGGCTGTAACACTTGGTGTTGGAACTGTCCATAGTTAACGGTATCCATTTCCTATCAGAGCAGCCGTCTACCTTTTAGTCTGCCTAATCTTAGTTTGGCAACCTCGTGGTCATAAATCGCGTGATATTTGTGTGTTCTGTTTATTGTGTAAACCAATTTTAAGACATGTAAAATAATTTCGAATAAATTTATTATATATTTATTTATTATTTATTTTGCTGTCCGTTATCATAAAAGAAGATAAATATATACAATATATTTCGGTTAGGCTGTTACTATATATTTGTTTTTGTTGTGAATATCAATAGTCAGAATTTTACTGCGTTTGATGTAACAAGTTTCTAACGCACCGCAACTGGATTTGGGTTTCAGCTGAAAATCAGCGCTGTAAGTTTCGGACACTTTAGCATATGCTGAGCTGGACGCCCAATGCTAATAATTGGATATTTATGAGTGTATTTTCTTTTCTTTTAATATTTTTATTTATAGTGTCTTTTTATTTATATACTTTATTAGCATTAAACGATTTCTTTCTTCCTTTCTATTGTACGTGGTTGAGAGGTAAATAAAACTAAGCCTGTTAACACTTGTCTAATATATCTGGTAAATAAAAAAGACGCTGATAAAAATAGAAATATTTTCCGTTATTTTCCTTAGTGACCGTTCGACATTCTATTCTTACATTCTTATCATTTGTTCGGATGTTCAACATAATAACAGAGAGTCTCGGAAAATTTCAGTCGGCCGCTTAGTAAGGTTCAAAGGTAGATCACACAACGCAACCTTAACGATAAGGTTCTTTCTCTGGGAACGGAAACCTAAAAGCTCGCTATCTATCTATGATATTTAAAAGCGGAAAAAAATTTTCGTTTGTTTATTTGAACGCGTTAATCTTAATAACTACAGGTTGGATTTAAAAAATTATAATTTTAATTAATAGATCAATTGTTAAGGAAGGTATTAGTCTACTTAAAATTACGCTATTACTATTAGCAGCAAAGTTGTATTAAAAAAGTTACTAAAACGGGCAAAAGTTATTAAAAAAAAAATTAACTCCACGCGAACGAAGTCGCGGCCACAGCTAAGACTTGCTTTTATCCTTGCTAATATTATAAATGCGAAAGTGAGTTTGTTTGTTACGTTTTCACGTCTAAACCGCTGAATATATTATAATGAATTTTGGTATAGAGGTAGATGGGTGCCTGGAGAAGATTATAGGTTACTTTGTCTCGCAAAAATCTTGTCGGTAGTGAGGTAAAAAGAGGAATGAACTTTGTATGAATCTTTATTGCGTTATGAAATTTATTTGACAAAATCAATATTAACGTGAACAAAGCCGCCAGCAAAAACTAGTAGGTTTATAGATGAAACAACGTTTCAGAGGTTTTATATAAAAATAGCAATTCATTAACTAGATGAAAATCAATATACAAATAGGCAAAGGTAAAAAAATATTTCAACACCTTTCTTAATTGCCTTTATTTCTTTTTACGAAATATAATACTGTTATCAATAAAAACGTTTAGAGAGATTCTTTCCAGTTTTTTTATTTATGGTTGAATTTCAACTACAAGGTAAATAACAATAAAAAACTATAATGTTAAAAATAAAAAATAAATGAACACGATTTTTGTATTTTCTATTAACAACCCCATTCCAATCTTTTAAGTGTAGTTTGAGACAACTAAATATTCATACTTTTATTTATATATATATATGTATATCTATGGTTAGCTGACACATCTACCCACCGCCGAAACTGTTGAAGATGGAACATAAAATTTGAACTGTAGCTCCCTTTTGTTACGTAGGGATAAACGAAGGTGACAAAGTTTGTATGAGAGACATACAAAATCCTCATCTGTTGACTTAAAATTTTCCATAAAGATTCCTTGATTAAGATATATAACACGTGTTACATCGTTTTTAAAGTTTCATTTCCTTTGTTTAATTTAAGGGATGAAATTTTTCATTGAAACTTTTAATGGTATTGAAAACTAACTAAGCTTGTTACACTTTCACGTCTAAACTGTTAATTCGATTATGATTATTTTGATAAAGCGATGATAGCTCGATTGTAGTGTGTACGACTTCGCGTCAAGGGACGTGAATTCGAATCCAACCATTTATAATTGCCTACCTACAAGCTTGAGCCTTTGATGAAGGAAACCATAGCATAGTGGTAGGGCTTTTACTAATGCCCGCCTGGGTAGCAACCAGCCTCAAGTTGAAAGCCTGCCGCCAAATACCAATAGGTGAGTTCCGGCAGCTGCACTTGAGAGAGCCACTTCCTCCACAGTTTTAGCGTGTCTACCAACTTGGGCCGTATCGTCACGTAAGATCAGGTGAGATTTTGGCCATAACGCTATACCTTATAGTAGCAGATTTTCAACTTGAGGGTGGTAGCTAGCCAGGCGAACTTTAGAAAAAGCCCTACCACCATCCTACGGTTTCCTCACGATGTTTTCTTTCACCGAAAGCTCAAGCTCATTGTAGGTGCTTGGATTCGAACTCACGTCCCTTGACGCGAAGTCGTACCCAACCACTGAGCTATCATCGCTTTAAATCTGTATCATCTGATATTATCTAATAATAAATAAATTTATTTCTTTCTTTTAGGAAATAATTGCCATATCGCGCGCGTCACAACTGGTAATTGGTTTAAAATGAATTGTGGTATTGGTAAGTTCGAATTAATCGGCGACCGGTGAAGCGTAGCGCGCTCAGTACGGCTACGCACGTCACCCGCTACGGACGTCTACGGCGTAGCGCTCGTAGCTCGACACGAAACTGCGTTATAGCGAAACGTATTCTACTACAATAATAGTACGGGAACAAAATTCGTTCGTTTCCCGTATTTAAGGGCAGAGTAATTTTCTTTTTACCGACGAGTGTTGGGGCAAATGTTTGGTCCAGTTTTCCGCGAAGGCTGGTAGAGTCGTTTCAATTAAAAACCGTATGTTATTGTTGTTTACTGAGTGAACTTTTACATCGACTGGTGTTCGTTACCGGCCTGGGTTATAAAAGTGAGTAATTTATAGTATTATGTCTTTTCATATATATATATTAATACCTTAATGTTTTTCTCCTTGATTTAAATTTACCAATATTTTTTATTAGCAATAACTTAAACTCATTTTATAACGTCTAGTATGGAAATTATTTTATATTCATTTAGATATCAAGAATCAATTAATATTTTGGTTTCAAACACGTTTAGTTAAAATCGAAAATTAGCACTACTAAATGACTATTTCGTAAGTAATTTAACTTAAATGTGTAAAGTATATTTTGTATTCGTTTTTGTTTTATACATCATATAAACAGAATTGATTTAATATAAAAGAAGCATATTTTTTGTTACTAAGAGATTTTATTCTAGCTAATCTTTGGATAGGAACGTTCCAAAAACAATTGAAAGATTTTACAAGAAGGATATAATTAATACAAATAAAAACCGAGTTTAAAGTGTTACATAAATTAAATTATTAAATTATTTAGCTAGCTGTGCCCGTGATAACGTCCGTGTGGTTTTCAATTCCCTATAGTTTTAGCACTTTATTCCAGTTTAATGATATGGTAATATTATCCTAATTATAACCATTTGCATTATAGATTTTATATAAACCAATCGAAGCACAATCTCGTTGCTGCCATGTACAATTTTTTTGTTGTTTAATTACGTATTACTATTTATTTTAATCAATAAAATGTATCATAATTATGAGTCTGTAATATAAGTTATCAAAGTATTAAATTTCTAGATAAACTGATCAGAGCTTTAAAAAATTAAAAGTTTTTTTGTTTGTTGAAACGCGCTAATCTCTGAAACTACAGGATGGATTCTAAAAAATATTTTGTACATCCATCGATTCATGAGAAACTGCAGGATAATCTAGAAAAATAATACTATTTCCGACGGGGTAATAACATACTTTTAAATTCTTGAAAGAATAATAGCTCAATGGTTGTGATGGACCGTAATCAATAGAGTTCCTACAATAAGCCTGAATTTAGATGAGGAAAACATCGAGAGGCAAGCATAGCATGACGGTAGAGCTCTTTCTAATGCCCGCCTGGCTAGCTACCATCCTCAAGCTGAAAATATGTCGCCCAACACCAAATAGGTGTGTTCCGGTAGCTACACTTGAGATCTAATAGGCCTAAAGTGTCCACAATTTTAAGCCACATCGTCACTTTGTATAAGTGTGAAAGCACCCATAACGCTAAACCTACACAAACGACATCACGGAGAAGGACATAGTAACCTTTCTAAAGTACACTTCAATTATAATTCAAAAGTAATAATTAAATAATATTCACAATTGCCTTCGTTTCACTTGTTTTAAATATTATAAAATATAATATACTAGTAATGTCATACATATAAAATATACTAAATATTACAAATAATCATACACGATGCACTCAGAGTCGTGTTCTCGAGAGTTCAATATTTTTCGTGGCTAGAACGTATCCCGGGAACTCGATTTATTATTAATGAAGTTTCCTCATTCGATATATTCTCCGTATGAATATTCTAATGAATGTGTGATCGCTGTATGTGATATTATTGAGGATATATTCAATACGGACAACGAATAAATGTTCAAGGGTTATTTTTGTAAGCAAATTGAATTCGAATGACAATCGGTTTTATAATTCTATCAATATACATATAAATGGGCAGAAACAATACAATCCACAGTGTCTTTTTTATCTGATATTATTTTCTTTGTTAGCTATTGACAAGTTTTATTTAGTCGTCAGATAAATTGGGAAATTTTCAGTCAGAGTTTCAACAAATTTTCATTATTTATTGAACACGTGAACTTTGAATGTTAGTTATATTCATTTATTGGATAATATTGTGGCGATAGACAAAGTTTTTAACGAAAGAAACCTAATTTGAACGGATTTTATCGCGTTTATTTATTAATTTTGATCCCGACGTTTCGAAAGCTTTCCAGCCTTCGTGGTCACGGGGCGGGCTGAGGTGTAGGTTGTCCAGAAAAGTTCATGTTACTGTGTCTACCTTCAATTTAATTTTTGTTATTGATAGTATTCCGATCTAAGCAGAAAGAGCTCACAGTGTCTTGAGGTCTGGCAATTGGTCAAAAGATTTACGCGTATTTATTCGCGTAAACATAAGAAATCAAAGTTTTTAACTTATAAAGAATGGAGTATATTATATATGGCATGTGAATTTAGTCGCTCAATAGCTAAACATTATACTTAGCGTTACAAAATTCAGGACAATAGAATAGAATCCTATAGACTGCATTTCGGGGTAGTTCTAAGTTCGCTGCTAATAGATGCTAGAATTACTTACCCCTCCAATGCGGATATGAATGCGTTAAATACGTTCAGAATTCATTTTAAAAAATCAGTAATGGCGCTATATTCATTACTTTTTTTTACTTGTGGAAATGTATTTATACATCCCTTCCCAGCCCGGGGGGACTGAGAGGGATATACGGGACTAACCCAGCGCTTACCGCCGGGAATACCCACTTAAACCTCACGGCTGTGCGTCGCCCTCCTGGGGCGATGCGGGTCTGTCCTGGGGCGACGTGGGTCTGTCCTGGGGCGACGTGGGTCTGTCCTGGGGCCACGCGGGTCCGCGACGCTCATTACTTAACATCTAATAAAGAAATAACTTTTTTATTTGAATTTTTCTTTACTTGCTATAACATCCGAAATGCAATCTAATGTTGTTTGTACTCAACTGTTTTGAAATTTAATTTCCTAATGTGTACAATTTATATGTGTGTGTATTTATACATGTCTGTATGGTGTGGATGTGTGTGTGTGTGTGGATATGTATATATGTATATGATATATTACATTTTATTTAATACTTGATTATTGCTATTGTATTTTTACGTACCGTGACATCCACCGGCTTTCAGCTGAAAATCAGCGCTGAATGTTTCCTAGCTTTCTATAATGCTGGGATGTAGATTTATCTACTCTTGTATACTTTGCGTTGTACAGTGCATTATGAATAAATGATTTCTATATTTTTTGCTTTCTTTCTAGACAAATCGGATGAAAAAAATTCATACACAGTTTATCCCTGTCTTTACCGCACTCCCAAAGTGTGAAAAAGTAGCTTATTACCGTCTCCAGGTTTCCATCTATCTTTGTACCTTGTATATTCTCTGAAACGATGATAGCGCTGTGGTGGTGTATACAGAATCAGTGGCAAGGGAAGTGAGTTCAAATCCACCTACAATGAGCTTGAGATTTCGGTGAAGGAAAACATCGTGACGAAACCATAGCATGGTGGTAGAACTTTTTCTAATGCACGCCTGGTACCACCGTCAAGTTGAAAATCTGCCGCTAAATACCAATAGGTGTGTTCCGGCGGCTGCACTTGAGAGCCAGACCCTCGACAGGTTTAGCGTGTCTACCAACTTGGGTCGTATTGTCACTTAAGATCAGGTGAGATTATCTGGTAAGATTATCGCCATAACGCTAAACCTTATATATAAAAATAAAATATAAACTAAATTCATCATAATTGATTCAGCGGTTCGGACGTGAATGCGTAACAAACAAACAAACTCACTTTCGCATATATAATATTAGTATGAAGTATGATTTCTTCCCGATGTATGTAATGAAATGTATGTAGCGTAAATCTTGTCGATATTTCGAATAACTCAATATTTCATACATGCAACTCATGTGAATTTAAAAAGAGTTCGACATTCGAAGCCGAGGTTCGGCCATTTTAACACCCTTGCGCTGTTCGCCATTTCGGACTGAGTGCGTTTCGCGATTTCCACAAAACCCAATGAAGCTGTTAAGGCTTTGACGCTAACAGAGAATCAAAACTGCAAATCTCTCGGCTAAATAAATGTGTTTTGTTTCTGTCGAGTAACAAGAGTGTTCGATCGCATTTACGTATTATATTTAAACATTAAAAAAACCACGGCCATTCTGTGGCGTTTCGAGAATGAGGCTCAATTGATTTCGAGATTTATTTCGAATGAATTGTGACCATACGCTTTGTGGTACTTAACATTTAAATAAAATTGTTATTATATATGAGGCAGTGATTTAAAATTGGATATACTTAAGAACATTTATAATTTGATGCAAACCGCTTTAGGATTTCATGTCAGCACTTTAAAATAATAATACATAAAACTATAACTTGAACCGTTGATAGCTCAGTGGTAGTGTGTACGAATGCCGTGTCAAGTGACGTAGGTTCGAAGCCACCTACAAGGAAAGCATTGTGAGGAAACCATAGCATGGTGGTAGGGCTTTTTCTAATGCCCGTCGGGTTCGGTACCACCCTCAAGTTGAAAATCTGCCGTCAAATACCGATAGGTGTGTTCCGGCAGCTGCACTTGAGAGCCAGTCGCTTCCAGGCTTAGCGTGTCCACTAACTTGTAACGTATCGTCACTTAAGATCTTGTGAGATTATGGCCATTATGCTATAATCTATAAAAATATAATAACAACATTATCACTGTAATAATATGAACCAAATTTAAGAAATACATATAAATATCTAGAGGTGCTCGTCGACTGCTACTTCGGTCGTCTCACTGAATTTGTTATCAAAAGTCCAACCTAACCTAACCCCAAAACTCGGTACAAGTGACCACTGCACCGACGTACCGACTTCCTTAACACGTCAGTTCGCCTACGGGTTAATTTTAAAGATATGCATACTTATATTGGACACTAATATTTTATAGTACATACAATTAATTATCAAACTAAAGTAATAAATCTAAAATAAAGTCTAAAGTGTAAAACATGATTTATAAAGTGCGTCTGTATGTATTGCCAGTCTAAAATTAGGAATATTGAAAGTCGCACTTCGCTGTGGGCAACCCGGACCCTCTAAGCCTCTTTCAGTCTAAAACGACGAACTTTTTAATTATTGCCGGGGCCTAGCAAACAGTAAATTTGCTAAATCATATGGTAAACCGTCCACGAGTACACAACATCGTAGACATAATTATAAATTACATATTTATTTAGAAACTCCGTCCGCAAATTCATTCCCGGCGACTTGAATTGAATTTCATATAATTTTAGGTTGCCTATTTTACCCGTTTCGTAAATATTTTATACCTAATATAATTCTAACTATAATCATAGATATCACAGGTTTTTTAAATATCTATAAAATTGTAATATCTATGGAAGCTGAATCAAATTATTATAATGCATAAAAAAATTGATTTAATACAACATAACTTATATCATTTATCCCGGTTAAATATAGCATCGTATCTATATTAATAATTTAAACCGAATATGTATGTTTGTTTGTTTGAACGCGCTAATCTAAATATCTACTAGTTGTATTTGAAAAATTATTTCCGCATTATTGCCTCTTATGCCCGTTTTTGTGTTTTTAATACATCTTTACTTCTATTACTGGTCACGTGATATTAAAAGCCTTGAGCCTTCCTTTACAATTTCTCTATGAAACACAAAAATAATTCTTCATATCCGACCGGTGGTATATAAGATTAGCGCGTTTGAACAAACAAACTTTTCCTCTTTATAATATTAGTATAGATATAGTAAGCTCTATAAATTATTAAATGTAAGGCTCTGCGGCCTGAAATTCAGGTACCAGAAGAGCTCTGTTATAAATTGCATGTCTCTGTAATATTATTATTTATTATTAATATATTTTCAATACTAAATATACATTTGAATACTTCTGCCAAACTGCATGACAGTTTATTGGTAGATGTAGCCTCCGTTGATAACAAAATTTGTCTATAATCTCTGTAAACACTTATTAAGCATAGTTATTCAAAAACAATAATAAATAAGATTAACAATACAAATAAAAAAGAAATCAATACATTTCAGCAGAATAAAAAATAAGAAAAAATAAATAAAATTAAAAAAGTAACTGTTTGGTTTTATTTAAAAAAAAATGCTTTGTACAATCATTGTTCCTTAATGACAACGGAAAATTGTTACACAATTTAGGCACCAAGCAACTTCTGTGTGTTTACCCAAAATAGTTGTTGTAAGTGGGTATTTTAAATGTATCTATTACCCCACTTGGCGTTGAATATGGCATTATCTGTTGTCGTTCTTAGCGAAGTTTAAAAAAAAAATAGCCCTACACTTCGAAGTATATATGAAGAAAACATATGTCTTAATATCTCGAAGGTTTTTCCAGTGCATATATTCCGGTCACGTAGCCTTAACATAGGTACGGAGGCATGAGAACGTATTCTTGAATTGTGCCCTATGGAATACTGAGAGGGGTAAGTAAAAAATTAAATCTTAAAGCCCTTTCGTAAAGGTCTATAGCTAGGGTTCTCGATGGAACTTGGGACGTTTGAATTTTTATCGGATTGTTACGTATAAGTACATAGTGGGACGGGGTTATATCAAACCATACCTACTCTATTGGCATCTAATATAGGTTGTTGAATGGAAGGCTTAGTAATATAGGTGGTGTGTCGAATAGTTAGTACAAATTGTTTTTTTTTTTTTTTTTTTTTTTTTATAGTTCAGGTTTAGCGTTATGGCCATAATCTCACCTGATCTTAAGTGACGATACGGCCCAAGTTGGTAGACACGCTAAACCTATGGGGGAACTGGCTCTCAAGTGCTGCTGCCGGAACACACCTATTGGTATTTGGCGGCAGGTTTACAACTTGAGGGTGGTAGCTAGCTAGGCGGGCATTAGAAAAAGCCCTACCACCATGCTATGGTTTCCTCACGATGTTTTCCTTCACCGAAAGCTCAAGCTCATTGTAGGTGCTTGGGTTCGAACCCACGTCCCTTGACGCGAAGTCGTGCACACTACCACTGAGCTATCATCGCTTCATATCGTTATATATTACCTGACGTAGTCCAAACCCTAGCACACGTATGTGTGCCTGGCGACAGTTTTTTTTTATCATTATCAACAGTAAACAGGCTGATGCTCCATCTGATTGTAAATGGTTATCATCGTCTGTCGAGAACTGCTGCTCCAGGGATGTTACTACCATGTTGCTGACCTTACCGTAAATAGCTGGTTCTCGTTTACTATACCGGAACACAAAGGCTCATAGCAAATATTAAACCAACCAAATTTTGTATGGTGGTAGGGCTTTTTCTAATGCCCATCTGGGTAGCTACAACCCTCAAGTTGTAAACCTGCCGCCAATACCAATAGGTGTGCTACGGCAGCTGCATTTGAGAGCCAGTTCCTCCACAGGTTTAGCGTGTCTACCAACTTGGGCCGTATCGTCATTTAAGATCAGGTGAGATTATGGTCATAACGCTAAACATTAAGCATTAAAAAAAAATGTGAGAGACTAACAATGCGCCGTCGGTTATTTGGCAGGGTGTACATAAATCAGATGGAATTCGATATCTCTTACACTCCAAATGCCCTACCACCATACTATGGATTCATCGCAATGTTTTCCCTCATCGAAAGCAAAGCCTCATTGCAGGTGGATTCGAACTTTCATCCACTGACTCAGGGTCCTTACACACTATTAACTAAGCCATCATCGCTTCAAGTTGTGTGTATATAAAGCCATTCGCAACAATGGATTTGATACGGGAGTGTTTTGCCTTTACTTTTGAATTAAAACTTTTTCACTATTTCATTTACGCACAATTAGTTACACGAAAGAGAAGAAAGATTTATTTGAGATGCCTTTTCTTTCTGCCTTTCCATCTTCTATTACTTTTTTTTTTCAAGTTATAATCCTATCTCGTGGACAGAACTGAATGCGCATTTTTTAAGCATTAGGCTTATGGATAGATCTTACCTGATCTTACATGACGATACGGCCCAAGTTGGTAGACAAACTAAACCTGTGGAGGACCTGACTCTCAAGTGCAACTGCCGGAGCACACCTAATGGTATTTGGCGGCAGATTTTCACCTTGACGGCGGTAGCTAGTCAAGCTGGCACCAGAAAAAGCCCTACCACCATGCTATGTTTTCCTTCACCGAAAGCTCAAGCTCATTGTAGGTGGTCGAATTCGAACTCACGTCCCATGACGCGGCATTCCTACACAAAAAAAAAAACACAATTCACATTCATTCTATGCTACAGTTTTATTAGTGTTATTGAACGAGTGAAATATCGAGCTGAAATAAATCGTTACAAAAAAAGAAAAACAAGTCTTTCATGAATATTTTATACGTCATCGTTAAACGACAGCGATCCATCTTACGGCGTTACGCTGTAAAGCGCTAGTTTCGCTGAAAAAGCCCGCAGTTCATTTTAAAACAAACCCAGTGTCAATGGCTGGTACAATATATCTTAATACACGAGTTGTAACTCTAATAGACAATTTACTACGAAACAGCTCGCCCGTAACAAGATTTGCGTGAATTTTAAATTTGTTTCATGTAGTTTCAGAAGTTTTGTTCCAATATAATGCCAATTTTTACATGACTATAGAAGCACAAGCACATTACTAATAAAGCGTGATTCTCAAAATATTATTTTACTATGCTTAGTAGAAAACTCGTTATAATCCTATAGGAGTTCAATAAAACTTTTTTTATAGTTAATCTCATCTGATGTTAAATGACGATACGGATCTAGATAGCAGATACGTTGTGTCTAGTGGAAGGGCCTGGCCCTGAAATGCAACTGCCGGAACACACCTATTGGTATTTGGCGGCAGATTCTCAACTTAAGGGTGGTAGTTACCCAGCCTGGCTTAGAAAAAGCCTACCATCATGCAAATGCCAATGCTATAATGCATAGAAAATTCCATTTATTACAACATTTTTGCTTTTAACGTCTACTCCGCAGGAACATTTTCGCATTATTGAATAAAAATATTGCTGCATGTTAGTTATCACCGTGTCAAATTGCATCAAAACTTATACAGTCGTTTCAGAATTATGCGCGACACTTAGAAATACATAAAAATTATATATATTAACCATAATCCTTAGATTATTTTTAACCGTGAAAAATTTATTGGAAGTGGTGTAAAGAAAGAGCTTTAAACTTTGTATGATACTTTCTATTTTGTCATCCGATTTGTTTGACTAAATCAATATTAACGCAAACGAAGCCGCGAGTATAAACTAGTGATTAATAAAAAACAATGCAATAATAATATTGTGCAGTTCACACAAATAAAAGAATAAGTGTATAGTATATGCGGTCACACGCACAAGGGAGTCGAGAGAGGTGGCGTTGAAGGGTCATGACCACATAATCGAGCGTCATGCCGTTTGTCGTCACGGTAAGCGGGTCGATTTTATTACCAAGGTGCGCCAATAGATGACTCTAAATGTAAAAAAAATAAACGATCGTGTTTCAAGTTGGACGATTTGTATCGTTTTTTTTTAAGTCAAAACTTCATTAGGCTTTTATATGATTTTGTACGGGTAAAAAATCTATATAATTGTTACTCGAAATACGTATTTACGAATTAAGCACGAGACCAATGTTAGTGCTTTTAACTGTTTCAATGTTTTGAGTACTCACTTTATCTCATCTAGTATTTAAATTATCATAAAAACACTTCGAGTGGAAAGAGACTGCAGGTTTAACATGTAAATAGTAATTATATTCCACTCGGCATCCACTTTAAAAGCAAGCATCATTTATTTTAATATAATGTTTAGCTTTCGAGCAAAAGACATGAATGTGTTTACATGATATTAGTATACATTTTGACTGTACTTAAGAACCACTCAATAAAAACATATACACTACGAACTAACAAGTGAATTGGCTAGAAATGACTTATGGATAATTTATACGTGCGTAAAATATACTACGAACTAACAAGTGAACTGGCTAGAAATGACTTAGGGATAATTTATACGTGAAGTAAAATACAATACGAATTAACAAATGAACTGACTAGAAATGACTTATGGAAAATTTATACGTGGATAACATACACTACCAACAAACAACTGAACTGACTAAAAATGACTTATGAATAATTTATACGTGGAGTAAAATACACTACGAACTGACAAGTGAACTGACTAGAAATGACTTATGAATAATTTATACGTGGAGTAAAATACACTACGAACTGACAAGTGAACTGAGTAGAAATAACTTATAGATAATTTATACGTGCAGTAAAATACACTACGAACTGACAAGTGAACTGAGTAGAAATAACTTATAGATAATTTATACGTGCAGTACAATACACTACGAACTGACAAGTGAACTGACTAGAAATGACTTATGAATAATTTATACGTGGAGTAAAATACACTACGAACTGACAAGTAAACTGATTAGAAATGACTTATGAATAATTTATACGTGGAGTAAAATACACTACGAACTGACAAGTGAACTGACTAGAAATGACTTATGGAAAATTTATACGTGGAGTAAAATACACTACGAACTGACAAGTGAACTGACTAGAAATGACTTATGGAAAATTTATACGTGGAGTAAAATACACTACGAACTGACAAGAAATGACTTATGAATAATTTATACGTGGAGTATAAAATACACTACAAACTAACGTGAACTGACTAGAAGTAACTTATAGATAATTTATACGTGGAGTAAACCAAGAAATGTATCAGTGAAAGCTCTAAAATTACTAAAAAGCTCTAACAGGCCAATCTAAAAGGACGTGCTTCTAAATCTGTGATAAAAGTCTCCTCCGAAATTTGTCTGATAAGGGTACGAAGTGCTGATAGCTCAGAGGCATGGTATTGGACGCCGTCTCATTTGGTGTGAGTTCGAATAGTTGCAATGAACTTAAGCTTTCGCTGTAGGAAAAAGTGATTGCGAAACCGTAAGGCGGTAACAAGGCTTTTTCTAATATACGCCTGGTTAGTCACCATATTCAAGTCGAGAATCTGTTGCCAAATGAAAACCTTTAGGTGTGGTCAACAGTTGCACTTGAAAGCTAGTCTTTTTGCTAGGCCATTTCGGGCCACATCTCCCTCAACATCGAGTGTGATTGTGCCCAAAATGCAAAACGTATAAAAGTATGCAACTATTATGAGCATTTCACCAGGTGTATGGGTGTCTGACACGACAGTAGTACATAAATAGTTTGGAAAAACCCAAATGTGCACGCCTCATAACGTAATAATAATCGTTTGACACAGTTTCAAACATTCATATTAAATAGGCAGTAATCCGATGTCATTGTAAAGCTATTAAAAAATAAATGGTCCCAATACATTAAGTTTTTTTGCACGTAATCGTTACATATCCATGCGCATAGATATCCGGACGTCCACGAAAAAATTTTGATCAGAAAGATTTTTTTTTAATTTATAATGAAATAAATTATTTCGAAAATCATCTACTGTGATAGTCGGAGGATTTCTCCGGATAATAAAACATTTTTGCATAGTCGTAAAAACACAAAATATTTAAAATAATGATCATTATTGAAGTCTCGATAATTGTTCGACTTCACGTTATGAGGCTAGCAAATTATTACTTAAAAAATCCCTACGTATTTAGAATGTATAATTTTCGAATCTTAATTATGCAAATTAATTAACAAACATGATATGCAGAAGCCAGCTAACGTTAAATAACTTTTTCTATTACGTCTGCCAGATTAACGAGAAGCTGTTTCAAGCGAGCTCGGTCGCTTTTGTATTTTATTTATAATTAAGTTATTTTTTTTTTCTTTTTTGTGGTAGCGAAGCGTCGAAGCATATTAATAACATCGCGTGACTTACGCTGACGTCGAAGTGAATTATGAGCTAAGTCTGCAGTGATAAGCTTTTGTTTCGAAAATTAAATCACTAGACAGCTTTTCCTAGATAGAAATTTTCCGAGTTAACGAATAATATGTGTTGGACACATTAGGTGTGTCGCGGCAGCTGCACTTGGGAAGTGTTCCTCCACAGGTTTAGTGTGTCTACCAACTTGGGCCGTATCGTCACTAAAGATCAGGTGAGACTATGGCCTTTACGCCTAAACCTTATCTATTAAAAAAAAACTATAAGAACACAGTGTTATTATTATGAAACTATATAAATGATCTCACAGCTTTTTTATATATATAAGGCTTATATTATAAATATGTGCGTACCGGAAGTAGTACTCACCCCGCATGCTTTCACATGCATCTCCATGCAACCATACCTGGGGAACCCCAGACTGAGGAAAGTCATCCCGGTCACTCGCACCGCCGACACAACCACCCTAGTCCATTGCATTCGACTTCTATTAAGTGGGGACGTGGTTTAGAGCATTTGATAGTATAAAAAATTTTGGTCTATAAAAAACTTAACAAAGTATAAAAATTATATACAACGTAAAGATTTTCAACAAGCTGTAACTCCGAGGAAAATTGTGGTACGGGATAACAGACGGGGAAAATATGGAGAAAAATTTATTCGGCAGGTGCGTTGTCAGCCTTTATTGGAGGGACTGGCTCTTAAGTGCAACTACCGGAATACACGTATTGGTATTTAGCGTCAAATTATCAACTCGAGGGTGGTTGTAAGCCAGGCGGGCATTAGAAAAAGCCCCACCACCATGCTATGGATTCCCCAGGATATTTTCCTTTACCGAAAGCTCAAGCTCGGTGTGGGTGGACTCGAACTCACGTCCTTGGACGTGAAGTCGTATACACTACCACTGCGCTATCATCGCTTCGAATATATAATGCGAAGAGAATGAGAAACTAATTAACATATAAAAATACTCCTTATTTCATATAACGAAAGTCTTCCTGTATAACGTAGGGGATGAAAATAAAAATTTTGTAAGTTAAGGTTCTTGAAGCGATTTTTCCTTTTAATATGGTATTTTAACTTTAAAAAGGTATAAGCGGTTTCATTTTCCTAGAATATTTTAATCCGCATCGAAAACAAGAATTCTCGAGCAACGTCCGGAATTCTGTTACGGTACATAGTTAGGATATTTTGGATTCCGATCCAGTATTATTTCTCCTTTATAATATACGTTACTTTGTTTCGTAATTCTCTATACTTATTACGTGATGCGATGGAAGCGATGATAGCTCGGTGGTAGTGTGTACGAATTCGCGTCAAGGGACGTGAGTTCGAATTCCAGCACCTACAATGAGCTTGAGCTTTCGGTAAAGGAAAACATCGCGAGGAAACCATAGCATGGAGGAAGGGCTTTTTCTAATGTCCGCCTAGGTAGCTACCACCCTCAAGTTGTATACCTGCCGCCAAATACCAATACATATGTTCCGGCAGCTGCACTTGAGAGCCAGTTCCTCCACAGGTTTATAGTGTCTATCAACTTGGGCCGTATCGTCACTTAAGATCAGGTGAGAATATGGCCATAATGCTAAAAAAAACGTGTCAAATAACCAGTGCACGTGAAGTCGTGGGCATATCTATGTATTGCATTACGTCATGGTTACTTCAAGACAAATTATCCGATTGAAATAATATCAACATATTACCTACTATTGTTTTATTGCGATTCCTAGGTCATGATTATTCTTAAATCCAGCTGTTTTCGTCGAATTGTTTTATTGTCAAATTAGGTAGAATATAGTAAATATATTTAGACAGTTTATATTTACTTATATCTTAAGGTAATATATTTAATCTATTAATGCCTTCATTTGTCTACCCAATGTTTCATTTTTGAGTAGCAGGGACTCATATAAGTTTTCTTTTTTATTAATATTTTGTAGGTTTAGTGTTATGGTTATAATCTTACGTAATATTACGTGACCATTTGGCCCAAGACGGTCGACACGTCTAGTGCAAGGATTAGCTTTTTAGTACAACTTTCAGGACTCATCTACAGGTGTCGGCCGATTTTCAACTTGAGGATTGTAGTTAATTAGAAAAAGCCCTAACATGGTAAGGTTTATTCACTGTTTCCTTCATCGAAAGTTAGGGCTCATTGCAAGTGGATTCGAATTCAGGTCCATTGAAGCAGCGTTACATACAACCAACTGAGCCATCAATGATCGCTTCAAAACCCTTACTTAAATGAAAGTAAAAGGTGTATTTCTATACTGAAGTAGATATGCAAGTAGGTGCGTTTTACGGGCTGTGGTTTTGGCATGATATAGCTAATATAAGACTAGACGTCGAACGTAAACTAAGCTAACGGTGTCTTTGCGGTTGGTTTAATATCGGTGATTCTATGTACCAGATGCCGGACCCGTAATTTACAATAGGGCAATTATGTACAGTTATGTGTCCACAGCCCCTCCTGTTTCATGTTCGATTCTATGTTCTTAACTTTTCGTTTTATTGCAACCGAGGTGATCTGCGATTTAGCTGCGGATGGGTTTGTCTCTGTCGCAAAAATTATTCGAAGATATCGTTCTGATGTAAGGAAATTGCGTCGATGAACGTAGGTTTTTTTTTTTTTTAATATATATACTTAAGATTTTAGCGTTATGGCCATAATCTTACCTGATCTTAAGTGATGATACGACTCAAGTTGGTAGACACACTAACCTTATGGAGAGACTGGCTCTTAATTGCAGCTGCCGGAACACACCTATTAGTATTTGGCGGCAGATTTCAACTTGAGGGGGGTTGGTAATCAGGCGGGCATTAGAAAAAGCTCTACCACCATGCTATGGTTTCCTCACAATGTTTTCCTTCACCGAAAGCTCAAGCTCATTGTAGGTGGTTGGATTCGAACTCACGTCCCTTGACGCGAAGTCGTACAGACTACCACTGAGCTATCATCGATTCAAAACGTTATACCTGCTTCTAGACGCATTCTTATACTATTCGCTTATACCTGCAATGAGACAGTGTTCGATATAGTATTCAATGGTCTATCTATCAAAGAGACAGTGTAGCAGGGAGACATCGTGATGAAACCATAGTATAGTGGTAAGACATTTTCTGATGCCTACCTAGCTAACGCCAATTTATAGTTGTGAATCTGTCACCAAATACCTATAGGCATGTTCTGGCAGCTGCAAATAACGAAATGCACATAAACATAACGTGTTTTTGAAATATAACTCGCATTTCTTGTCCAATTACCTTAGAAAACCTGCACTGAAAACTCTAGTTTTCTTTTTTTTTAATTAGGTTTAGCGTTATTGCCACAATTTCACATGATACTAATTTAAGATGTGGTCCTAGGTGGTGGGAACGTTAAACCTAGTGGAGGGACTGGCTTTCAGTCGAAACACCTGCAACTATCGAAACACACCTAAAGATAATTGGCAGTTTTCAACTTGAGTGTGGAAGCTAGCCAGGCGTGCATCAGTAAAAACCCACCACCTAAAACAAACCACCTATCTCACTAACAAATGATCTTTCACTAAACCACGTAAGGTTTCCCCACGATGTTTTCCCTCATCGTAAGCTGAAGCTCAGTGCAGGTGTATTCGAACTCACGTCCCTTAACAGGCAATACATACTACCTTCTGAGCTATCATCGAAGTTTAAATTATTTATTTTCAATTTACATAGGGTCAATTAGAGTTTATATATATATTAAAATAGCCTATAAATTTCTATCATAACAACAACAATAATAATTTCTTCCATAAAAATTTTTGGAAAGCAAAATAAAACATGAAAAGCGGGGAAGTTACAAGAGGGCGTAATATCTTAATATAATCGACTTCATAATTTCCTCGAGTCTTGAACCATTCCGTTTATTAGGCTCCGGGGATTTCGCAAAAGGCGAATTCATTAAAAAAAAGAGAAAAAAAAACCATTTAACGTGAGACTTCTTGATATTGACATCGTAGGAAATTTCATTATAAAATAGAATGATTTTAAACGTACAGCTATGGCAAAGAGTAAATTGAATTCGACTAAGCTTATAGGTCGTTTACCTCCACTAGATTATGACACATTTCACAGTATCAAGTACTTACTGCAGTGGATTATTTCGGTCCTTACTTTTTTAAACCAGACACTATTCCTTTCTTGATAGAAGCATATCAAAACGACAGCTCTTTACTTGATGATATTATAGTATAATCCAGAAAAAACGATGATCACAGATTAGATCCAATTACTTAATTCAATTTAGGTCCTGAAAAGGAGCTAATGCTCAATACTAACAGTGGTTTGGAAAATAACCCAGTCGTCTACAAGAACTGGTAAGAAATTAGATCTGGTTGTATTATCTTTTAGTTACATATTTGAAAGAGTACCGTCGGGAAATAAGCCATCTTGTTGACTAATGTTTTATTCGTAAAACAATAACTACTTCCGAACGATCAGTCTCGCTCGGGAGCCTCTGACGATATATCCTAGCCAGCTTTTTTTTCGAAAGGACCTACACTGTTAGCCTTAGGGGCTTTTACAGCTTCATCTGAACTAGTGGGGTGAGCGCTGCAGGCGCTCAAACCCGCGGGATTCTAGCCAGCGTTATGAGCGCCTTTTTATAGTAAAGATCCGTTGAAGTACTTTTAATTATAATTCGTTGATGTACTCGTAATTTATAAATATCCGTTAAAGAACTTTTAATCATAATTCGTTGATGTACTCGTAATTTACAATTATCAGTTGAAGTACTTTTAATTATAATTCGTTGATGTACTCGTAGTTTACAAATATCCGTTAAAGTACTTTTAATCATAATTCGTTGATGTACTCGTAACGCACAAATATCTGTTGAAGTACTTTTAATTATAATTCTTTGATGTACTCATAATTTACAATTATCCGTTGAAGTACTTTTAATTTTTTATCGTTGACGTACTCGTAATGCACAAACATTTACTTTTCATAGTATTCTCTGCTTATATAATATTTGCACCGATATATTTAAAGAAGAAAAACGTAATACATTTATAATAGTTTCAGCGGATGCACATAGAAGCGTGTTAGTTCCAGACATTGCTATCGGTCTCGTATTGATTTACTTTGTAATTGATATCGAAAACCACTTGATATGTTGGTTGAACTTACTATCAGGCGAAATCGGTAATTTGTTATAAAACTTAGCACTGTTACCTAGAATACATATTACGGAGTGAAAATAAATCCATGAGATCCTGGCCATAACGCTAAACCTCAACTATAAAATAAAAACAACATTCGCATTTATTATATTAGTAAGGATTAGTAGAAAAGCAAAGATATACTTTGTACTGTTTATGCCATTCGGTTATATATCATCACTTAAACGTGATATCTTAAGGGTTCATAACGGTCGACATTCAATTCAAGACCCTATCCTTAGCAAAATTATTCGTAATGTAAAAAATGTTACGTAAATTACCATATTGTTGAACAGATCATTAGGTATGTAGGTAGGTAGATCTAGAGAACGCCGATATTGTATCTGATAACAAAAGTTAATATTCACAGCCGCGGCTGAGTAATCCGCTTCAAACCAGAATCACGGTATCGATGCTATCCCTAGATAATCCCCAGGGAGTAAGCCATATGATTCCCAATTTAACTCTGTCTGTGAATACTGGATCGGATTTTCAGATTTCGAATGTGCGGTTAATTTAATATATAAATTTGAAATTGAGGTTTCGTTTTGTAATGGTCCCATTACAGTCTCATCTATTCCCGCAATCAATTCGTAGGCAGACGATATCATGCCGAGACACCTAAAATGCTATTGATAATTGAAGACTCTTAATTTTTTTGCTTAAAGTGGAGAAAAGATGAGTGTTCGTACTTCTTCATGACTCAGCTGGTGCAAATCATCAAATATACGCACTAGAACAATCCTACCACGAAAATATATTCTTTAGTGGTTATCACAGAGCCGAGATCATTTTTAATCTTTAAATAAACACCCATATACTTTCTGGAGATATATTAGCTCGATGTTGGAAGCGTAACAGACAAACATTTTTTTTTTATAGTTAAGGTTTAGCGTTATTACCATAATCTCACCTGTTCTTAATTGACACTACGGCCCAAGTTAGTAGACACGCTAAACCTGTGTAGGATCTGGCTCTTAAGTGCAACTGCCTGAACATACCTATCGGTATTTGGCGGCAGATTTTCAAATTGAGGGTGGTAGCTAGCCAGTCGGGCATCAGAAAAAGCCCTACCACCATACTATGGTTTGCTTCACCGAAAGCTCAAGCTCATTGTAGGCGGCTGGATTCGAACTCACGTCCCTTGACGCAAAGTCGTACACACTTCCACTGAGCTATCATCACTTCAGATTTATTGTGCTGTTTGGAAGTATAATGATAGTTATATTAGACATTTATAAATTTATTTAGCAATAATATTTATTACCTTAAGTGTACGTACTAACAGACTTTAATTTTAAGTGGTTATATGCTTGAACAAATGTTTTAGTATTATAAGCTTATTTCGTATGCAACTGCCCTAGGAAGTTCTTATGTAGAGATTGCTTTGATCTGCTTTTAGATTTTCCCAACTTATCAGTTCATCAAAAGCCCGTGTTCAGGCAACACCGGAATCTGTGTCCCGGTTGTTCTTGTGTTTGACTCTTGAGGGCGCCATACGTCAGTTTTAAATGCGCTCTCGATAACGGATGGTCTGCATCGAGACAAGTCATCGTATTTTCTTAATTTTGGGTATAACGGACATTACTGTGAAGCTGCAAGTGGCCAGCGGAGGTTTTCAGGGTGTTAGAATGTCATTATATGGCCAATGGCCGCCAAGATTAACAAAGTGTAGTGCTGCATCCTGTCACGTACGCAACGACAACGAGACCTTCACCAACGGCTATTGGTGGACCCTGAACACGAGTGTCTAAGTTGGTGGGAAGTCCCAGGATCTCGAGTTTTCGAAGCTAACAGCCTGTAAGTCTTTCTTCGGTTGAATTAGACCAAACAATTATAACATCGTTTTTGGTCAACCGCCCAGAATCAATGCTTAGTCCTAATTCACCGTAACTAAGTTTGTATCTAAATATGTTCGGACTAATTAATTACCTATCGCTTTTAACTCCAACGGAAATGATTAATGCGAAACTAATTATGCCCGTTTGCTGCGTGTAAAAGCCCTAATCGCTGAGACAATTTCGATTAATTCTGGCGTAAAGACTGTTTGGACTTTGAAGATGGATATACAGTCTACCGCTTGTTTAAAGTAGGTAAACTCTGTTCACGCATATCTCTGTTGCGTTTCACTGGGCAGATTCCGGGACCCGTAAATAAAACTCATGTAATGGGAACCAAAAATACGACATTCAGTTCTTACGGCGACCCTACCCTAGTAAGGATAAGGATCAGATACTTTCTAGAAACTGGAAACAGCTTACACTGCTTTCAGGGTGCCGTGGATTATCTACTGTCGAGCAAACAAACCTAAGAGGAGTAGAATAGGGGATAAAGGTTAGAAATGCATGTCAGTATGGTGGTAGGGCTTTTCTAATGCCCGCCCAGCTAGCTACCACCCTCAAGTTGTAAACCTGCCGCCAAATACCATTAGGTGTGTTCCGGCAGCTGCACTTGAGAGCCAGTTCCTCCACAGGTTTATCCTCACTTAAGATCAGGTGAGAGTATGACATAACGCTAAACCTTAAGTATAAAAAAAAGAAAAAAAGTCATTATTTCTCAAATTATTGATATACATATTCATATAGATCCTTTATTTCTATAGTTAAGGTTGGCGTTATAGCCTCAGTGTCATCTGATGTTAAGTGATGGTATGGCCTGAGACAGTGGACAAGATAACCCTAATGGTGGGACTGGCTCTCGAGTGTTACTGCTGGGACACACCTAACGGTATTTGGTAGCAGATTTTAACTTGAAGCTGGTAGCTAGCCAGGCGGGCATTAGAAAAAGCCCTACCACAGTGCTACGGTTTCATCACGCTGTTTTCCATCACCTCGTTTTCCTTCCTTCAAGCTCTTTATAGGGGAATTCGAACTCACATTGATGTCGGTACACACAACAAATCATTCCGTAGGTAGCACAATAAAGAATCATTTCAATTATTTAAGAGTACGAGAACGTAGTCGCGAACATATATAGCTTGAAATATTGATCTGAATACAATTTAAGTCATATATATAGATGTTTCGTTTCAATGATTAAGTTTAAGTTATAGTTAAAATTATATATTACAAAAGTAGTAGAAGTGAGAGTTTATAACATTTTCATGATGGTGGGCTTTTTTAATGCCCGCCTGGCTAGCTACGACCCTCAGGTTGAAAATCTGCCGCCAAATACCATTAGGTGTGTTCCGGCAGCTGCACTTGAGAGCTAGTCCCTCCTATAAAGGCTGGCAACGCCCCTGCAATTCCATTGTGTTGTGGTTGTCCTTGGGCGGTTGTGATCACTTACAATCAGGTGACACGCTTGCTCGTTTTCCTGCTATTATATAAAGAAAAACATTAGTATGTAAGTTGTATTAACTGGATACAGAATTTAATTGTAGATAATCTAATATTAATTAATGATAATTAATTGAAATACCTCGCTTTATAACAATTCAGGTTGTTAGCTGAATCTTAATATTTCCTCCACATTCTTCCTTAACATATCGAGCCTTTTCAGGAGAAGAAACGTAACCGACAATTTACACCTTTTACAGGAGAGAGTTTTACATTCCCAATTCAAAAGTATTATTTATGATATTCTTATAAAAATAAAATAAAGATAATGTTAGGTTAAAATAAAAACATTTTTACAAGTTTTCGATCAACAATTGATTGTTGTGCTTTGAAGGTGTTATTTGGTGTCCGTTTACTGTATGTCCTCTAACTCGACATTGACGAAATTGTCCACATAAGCAGATGGCATACAAAAACAATCTATTCAAAAACCTAGATTGTGTAAATTTTGGTATCCATTTTTTCAGCAATGCACTTACCATTTCTTTAATTTATAAATATGTTAAATGTTATATAATATATATTAGGGTGGCGCAAAAAAACCGACTATTTTTTTTTCCAGTCTCGAGTGAAAAAATGTTAGTTTTTGATGTTTTAAGAGCCCTCTCCAAAGAACAACTAAAAAAAATAATTTAAGAGGTCCCTCCAAATTTTTTTTAATTTCAAAAATCGTTAAAATTCGATTTTTTTTTAATTTTTATCTATTATTGTAATAAATAAAAGAAAAAAATGTATGGAATTTAAATTTAAATATTAAAAGGTCGCTCGAAAAAATCTAAAGTAATGAACTAATAATAAAAAAAAAAAATTGAGCGACCTTTCAAAACTTAAATTTTGAACTGAAACTTTCAGAAACTTATTGTTTTTTGGTCTATAAAATTTTACCGTAACGAGAAAATAAAAATCGATTACTGACGATTTTTGAAATTTAAAAAAATTTAGAGCGACCTCTTAAATTTTTTTTTTTAATTGTTCTTTGGAGAGGGCTCTTAAAACATCAAAAACTAACATTTTTGCACTCGAGACTGAAAAAAAAAATAGTCGGTTTTTTTGCGCCACCCTAATATATATATATATTTAATGTTATCCTCAGACAGATCTGTAAATTGCATCTGAAAAATGTATACGCTGTCTCGACTGAAAATTTCAATTCAGTAAATCTCTATACCAAGTGTTCTCCAGACGGCCTAAGAGATATCGATGAAGATCTATTTCTGAAAACACTTACAGGACCTCCCCACTTCGTAGTTTACGTGAGGAATCCGCATTTGTTAAGCTTAAAGGCTTTCCGGGTGTAAGTAAAAAATTGGCGGGATTCCGTGTAATGGTCCATCTATTTTCACGGTAGCACTAGGTATATTATTTTTCTTCGCTGTATTCATTCTTAGTTATTTTTAGCATTCCTTTACTATAGACAAATAAATTATTTCTTACATTCTATATTACCAACTTTTTTTAATGCCCGCCTGGCTAGCTACCATCCTCAAGTTGAAAGTCTGTCGCCAAATGTATTGGTAGTGTGTACGACTTCGCGTCAAGGGACGTGAGTTCGAATCTAAGCACCTACAATGAGCTTGAGCTTCCGGTGAAGGAAAACATCGTGAGGAAACCATAGCATGGTGGTAGTGCTTTTTATAATGCCCGCCTGGCTACCTACCACCCTCAAGTTGTAAACCTTGTCACTTAAGATCAGGTGAGATTATGGCCATAACGCTAAAACCTTAAGTATATAAAAAAAAACAATACATGTGTTTCAGCAGTGTCACTTTATAGCTAGTCCATCCTATAAAGGCCGGCAACGCATCCGCGACTCCACTATTTGGGTGTCCATGGGCGGCGGTGATCACTTACCATCAGGTGATACGCTTGCCCATACGTTCTCTATTCCAGATAAAATGAAAAAAAAAATGTTAATAAGTACAGAATTTTAACATTTATCTCCTACCCTAGAAAAACTTTTCCTTTCTTTTAAATCAATACATGTACAAACTGTCTTTGTTAAAAGCTCTAATTATTCTGGTTTTTCCATTTAATGCTTACTACACCTCGTGGTAGTGGTAGAGTATACGACTTCGCGTCAAGGGACGCGAGTTCGAATCCAACCACCTACAATGAGCTTGAGCTTTCGGTGAAGGAAAACATCGCGAGGAAACCATAGCAGGGTGGTAGAGCTTTTTCTGATGCCCGCCTGGCTAGCAACCACACTCAAGTTGAAAGTCTGCTGACAAATACCAATAGGTGTGTTCAGGTAGTTGCACTTTAGAGCCAGTTCCTCTAAAGGTTTAGCGTGTCTACCAACTTAGGCCGTATCGTCACTTAAGATCAGGTGAGATTATGGCCATAACGCTAAGCCTTAACTATAAAAAAAAGTCGATCGGTACAGCGGTTAGGCGTGAAAGCGTAGCAAACAAATAAACTTACAAACAAACAAACACTTTCGTATTTATTATATCAGTAAGCGTATAGAAGATATAAATTACCTTAATACATATAATTTATATCATAATCAAAGTACGAATTCATTTTCATATAACACGAATTCAGCGACCGAGAATTCTTCGTAATCTCTCACAAGCGAAAACAATACTTGTTATTACGTACGTATTTGCTAATAAAAATGTAAATAATACTATCACGTGTAGCTTTCATGTTAATGCGAATTTGATGGCTAAAGTTATTACGTGTTATGAGGTCATAATATAAACAACACTACAGCCTACGCGGTCAAACGTTAAGTCCATTTTCGAATGAACCAACCCACGTGCTTAATCATAACTTAATTAAACTGATTGGTTAGAGAAATGTATTCTTATTTATCTGTTACAGTAAAATTACTTCACTTTATCTGATAGCACGTAAAATCTATTAAATTAGGGGCATATCAACGACCAGTTATATAACATACAGCCTTCTGATCATCACTATCATTTAATTCTTTATAGGTTTCGCGTTTGATCGCAGTCTCACCTGATGTTAAGTGACGATAGCGTCGAATACGCTAAGACTATTACTGACTATAGAAAAAAAACTTTTATCTCTAACTAACTTTTACCCGCGGCTTAACTGGTGTAAATATTGATTTTCTGCGGAAATATTTTTCCTGTCAAGTGGTATTAAGTTATTTATTTCAGGATGTTGATCAATAAAGATGGATATGAACTTACCCATAATTCGAAATTATAACCTATTATTCTTTCAGAAATTTCAGAAATTTTCATACAAAGTTCCTATAAGTTTTTCGAGAGAAAACATAGCCCATCATCGTCTCCAAGGTTTTATCTATCTGTATACCAAAATTTAACATAATCGGTGCAGCAGTTTGTATATTAAGTAGAAGAGGTAGAAGATAATATTTTTATTATATTTTATTCCATTGTATTGGCTACCACGTTAAGATCTAGCACAATGTATTCAGAGGTAGATCAAAACCTTTATACATATTATAAATGCGCAAGTGAGTTTGTTTGTTACGTTTTCATGCCTAAACCGCTGAATCGATTATTACGAATGTTGGTATAGAGATAGATGGAACCGTTGAGACGACGATAGACTGCTTTTTCTCGCGGAAAACTTTGTGGAAATGGGGTAAAGAGAGGGATAAACTTTGTATGAAACTTTTTTACATCATCCGGTTTGCTTGATAAAGTTAATATTAACGCGAACCAAGTTCCAAATAAAATATTTTAGATATACACCTCGGTTATAATTTCCAGAACATATTTAATGGCCGGCTTTAGCTCTGTTAACGTTTTGTTGCGTGTATAAAATTACGGAGATAATAAACAGTAGGGTTTAACGTATTTTAAAACGCATTTATCACACCGTTGACGTGCAAACCCGGTTGGAAGGATTAAGCTCGCGCGGGGACGTTCTGCGGGACCCTGATAAATTTGCATACGTGTGTACAACACACACCTTTGTCGTAGACTTTACTTGTCACTGAATTTCTCTTTAGAATTTGCTCCCTTCGTATATATTTTGCGGGGATTTGAAACCTTGTGTTACGCTACTGAATGTATCTCTGTTGTTCAAATATTCCGTAGTATTATGTATATACTATACATATATATACACATATACTCTATATATATACATAGGGACGTGAGTTCGAATTCAACCACCTACAATGAGTTTGCGTTTTTGGTGAAGGAAGACATCGTGGAAACCAGTCCCCCATTGATTATGTTTTTTATTTATTTTTTTATCCTGGCTCAGCAGAATGACCGTACTTCACCTGATGGTAAGCTCAGTACGTCATCAGTCACAGCTGTCATGCCGGCCTGTCAAACACTTCAGGCCTCGCTTGAAAGACCCAGTATTGTATGACTTAGCTTGTCCACAAACCTCAGCCACATTATACCTCGTCACCTGGTAACCTTGTGACCGAATGACAAACCTACAAAAGAAAATCGATCATCTACTATAAAACTGAATCTATATTTTACTGCAAATGAGAAAGATTTTAAAGAGCTTATAATATGCGTATAAATTTTTTATTATAAAACTGTAGTTAGAGGAAGTACACATTTAGCTAATAAGAAATATGTATATAGCTTTCGCAAATGACATAGCCAGCTGTTATGAGCGAATATCTTTTGTCTATTTAAATTGTTGACTTTCTAAATAACGAAGATTTTTGTTTAATAAAAAAAAAAAAAAAAAACGTTTTCTTAACCAAAATTCCTAACAATATTTTATTCGAAGTTACGTATTTCTACGAGCACCGAATCCCGCAACATTGGACCATTCATTCTACTTATGATGCCACCCCTAATCTTTTTATATTTTAATAGCAAAAAACGATTTGTTTTCTTTTTTTCAATATACCGTTTCCCTTTGCCTTGTTTGGCGGAAAACTCTCTCATAAGAAATTTTCTTTATGTGCTTTTATCTGTAACTTTTATGCCGTGTGCGTTTTCTTCGAAGTCACCGGACTATCTTGTACTACTATCCCGTTGGCAAACAATCGATAGCAGGGCGTAACTGTTTACTCCGTCGGGGGTGTGCCTGTATTATTTATTAAGCAAACACTTTCGACCACCTTGACCGGTTGACTTTGTCGTTTAACTTTGTCGGATTTTACCAGATAAGCTAAATAAAAGCTAGTTCGTTGAATACTTTAAATTGTTTAAATAAATTACATAGACGGTTGTTTTGTTCCAATGCGTATTTCGTTCGATGTTAACCAAGATAGATGTTATTCGGTAGTAATTTTTAACGTTCACAAGCACCTTCTTAGGGCCTAAATTGAATAATTTTTTTTTGATTTGATTCAATCGCAGCGATGTTGTATTTTAAAATTAGTGAATCATAATACCTAGTATATCGAGATGGATTGAGTTTTTTTTGTAGTACACGCGTCACTCAAAAACTATATTACATAGATTCCACTAAAATTTTACATGGTAGTAACAAATACTATTCAATCAATCTATCAACGTATAGAATACTTGTTATGACATAAAACGAAAGGTTGCGTCCGGAATAGAGACCCTGAGAAACCATAGAAAAGCCCTGCCGTTATAAGTGATAGTCGTTATGAAGAAAAATTGGAAGAGAGTCAAAGTTAAAAATTTGTGGCAAATTTAACTTATTGCTGGATCTTGATACAATGTACCCTGTTCAATAGCTGTGAAAATAACTTAAAATATAATTAATGTCTCATATTTCTATCTATAACTATACTAATATTATAAAAAGGTAAGGTTTTTATTTTTGTCTGTAACGGATAAACTCAAGAAATACTGGACCGATTTAAAAAATTATTTCCCTATTGGAATGCTACATTAGCCCTCAGTAACATAGGTTATATATATATATATATATATATATGTCGGAACATACGGGTTGTTCGAGTCAAAAAGGGTTCTGCGGCGTGGGTATAGCGGGCGAGGAGACTGAGACATCACTCGTACAATAAACCAGTTTTATTTCTCACAATAATTTCTTATTAAAATTTAGGAAGAACACGTCGTTACAATTTAATCACACTTTGTACGCTAACGTTTATTATAATACGGAGACAAGGTGTTCCGCTTAGTAACTAACGCTGCGACTGCCAAACGCAAACTGAATCACAAGCTGCCCGTCCGCACGCTCTCTCTAGCGCCTCTAGCGGATGCTATGCAAAACTAATACTCAGCGCTCATTGGCTGCCGCCGTGACACATCACTGGCCAATGAGCAACCGGCAAGCAAAGCACGTTACCAGCGTTACACCAAAGATGGCGCCACTTCCACCTTTAGTCCCCCAAAATTATACAAGGTGGCGCATAACTAAATAATTCTTAACAAACGACGCTAAGCGCCGTCATATATATATATATATATATATAGGTTATTTTTAGGAAATTCAAAGACTTGTCGCTAAAGTAATTAATAAGAAATTAATCCTGTGTAAATTGTGGTCAACTAAACGCGAACCAACAAAATTTAAGGCTGCAAGAAGCTGATAGTTTGGCTTAAGATTCCATTCAACGCTTACTTATTTCCACCATAACAAGAAGCATAAACACAAAGCCTGTCAATTAACATAGACGTAGATATCGATTTTGAAATTCCCTTCGTTGAATATTCGATTATAATCTAATATTTCAATATCTCAGGGCATTGGTCGACACATCCCTTTGTAGCATCGACTTCTCTGTCATAATAATAAATGAGTAACTACATTTTTCTTTTGTATCGAAATCTATATTACTTTTATAAAGCAGAAAATTTTGTTTTCTTTGGAAAACTACCAGTCGGAGGTTTCAAATTCATTTTTGTATTTGATAGAGTCGTCACTGAGAAAGACTATAGGTTATTCAACATCACATTACCGCAAATAAGATCAAAGCTATATTGAAATATGTTACAAAAACTGGAAAATATTATTTTTAGATAATGCTTAGTTTTACGCAAGCAAACTCGCGAGCACAGCTATCTGTCCTTATTAATATATTTGTTCTTTAATATAATTTAAATTGTTAGTTTATATTTTGTGTAATTTTACTTTTATATCAATAGATGGCGCTGCCACGATTTCGTACGAGCTATCGAATTGTATTTTATGTTTATAGTCATTGTTTTTTGTTTCATTGAAGCCTTCCGGTCTAACCACGTGTTTTCGTTGGCAATTACTTTATATGTCTAAGGTGCATATTGAGATCGTTTTTTGATTAAATACCCAGTTGTTATAAATATTATAAATGCGAATGTGAGTGTTCGTTTGTTGTCCTATTACGCCGTCTTACATCCCCATTTTTATACAGTTTTTTTATACAAATAGATGCAAACCAAATGGTTCTGTATCTGTCTATTTTATATTTGCAAAATAACTTACATTTTTATAGCAATTAACGAGCTTTAATGTTTTTATACATAAATTGTAAACATTATTTTAATATAGGTAAGTAAGGATAAAATATTTCAGTACCTTTTTCTACTCTGTGTGTGAACAGATTTCCTTTTTTTTTTATTTGGTAGCTATTGAAGACCTTTACTGTTACCAACAAATAAGTTACAGGAGAAAACACTTTTCTCCTGTCTCTGTTGATAGAATTTCTATTAATTTCCCATTATTACCGAGCTACGCCGTTATTACCCAAAAAGCTTTTAAATCAAATTTGGAAGCTGTAATATTTTTAACTCTCCAAGAATATTCTCAAATTTTCAGTAATATTTTGAACGATTTTTGACCAGTCAGGCAAAACTAGTTGCGATAAACGACACCTATAGGTGTGTTTCGGCAGTTTCACTTGAGAACCAGTTTCTGCACTAGGTATAGCGTGTCCACCATCTCACATCGTCACTTAATATCAAATGATAATGCAGCCATAACGCTAAACTCATGTTGTGAGTGTTAAATAAAAATTAAAAATCAAACATTTCCAAGTTGGAAACAGGTAAATCTAATTTATTTTTCGAATTATAGAAATAAAATATTCGGCGAAATGGTTTCTAGGTATTCACTGATTAACTGGATCTACAGAGGGTAGTAATTTCTGATAATAAAACTTAAAGAGCTTGAAGGAAAGGAAACCACATTATTTCGAGTTTCGGATATTTTCGACATATCGAGGTTCATCTTAAAGAGGTTACAACCAGTATAGTGCAGCGATAAATCCTTAACAATGACTTTTTTTTTGTTATGTTTTCAGATTAGCTAATCCATATATTCATCCGTGGAAAGGTTTACAGGAATAATAGCTTGAAGCAATGATAGCTCAATGGTAGGAACACCGTATCAATGGACGTAAGTTCGTATCCAAACACCTACAATGAGCTAGAACTTTCGTTGAAGGAAAATATCTTATGGAAATCATAGCACGGTGGTAGGGCTTTTTCTAATGCCCGCCTGGCTAGCTACCACCCTCGAGTTGAAAGTCTGCCGCCAAATAACAATAGGTGTGTTAGTTGCATTTGAGAGCCAGCCCTTCCAATAAAGGCAGGCAACGCCTATGCGGTTCCCCTGTTGTGGTGGGTGGCCATGGGTGGCGGTGATCACTTACCGTCACGCTGATATGTTTTTATTCTTTAGGGCTTAACGTTGTGGCCATAATCTCATCTGATCTTAAGTGACGATACGGCCCAAGTTGGTAGACACGCTAAACCTGCGAAGGAACTGGCTCTCAAGTGCAGCTGCCGGAACACACCTATTGGTATTTGGCGGCAGGTTTACAACTTGATTGTGGTAGATAGCCAGACGGGCATTAGAAAAAGCCCTACCACCATGCTATGGTTTCCTCACGATGTTTGCCTTCACCGAAAACTCAAGCTCATTGTAGGTGGATTCGAACTCACGTCCCTTGACGCGAAGTTGTACACACTGCCACTGAGCTATCATGGCTTCAAATGTGTGACACGTCAGCTCGTTTGCTCATTATTTCATAAAAAAAATCAATAATATCGACGATCTTAAATGAATGATTGAACCCACAGTGGTCATCGTTGTCACAATTGTGTTAATATTATAATGTACTTACCCATTATATATACAATAGTCGTAACTATATATGATACTGTAAAAAATACAAAACGTTTTCTTCTCTCCAGCTAAAACCTTATTAAGCGCGTTAACATTATTTTGCATTTCCCGAGCTCTCCACCGAGTTTTCCATTGTGATTTTCCACAATGCATTCCGCATGCAAGATTACGGGCACGTTCACCGCGATTCGGTTTATGCATTCAATATTTTAACTCAACAAATATGCTATGCTAATGTTTGTAACTTACATACATAGCTGTCTACGTGTAATCCTTACTAATATTATAAATGCGAAAGTGTGTTTGTTTGTTACGCTTTCACGCCTCAGCCGCTGAATCGATTTAGGTGAATTTTGATATAGAGATAAATGCTATCCTGGAAACGTTAATAGGATAATTTTTCACGCGACAACCTTAGCGGAAGTGGAGTAAAGGAACGGACGATCTTTGTATAAAACTTTGTATTGTATTGTTTTAATAGATCTAACGTTGTGGACACAATATCACCTGATGAATAGTGACAATACGGTCCAAGATGTTTTCCGCTAAGCCTTGTGGAGGGGTGGTACTCAAGTGCAACTACCGGAACAGATCTAAAGGTGTTTCGCGACAGATATATAACTTAAATATGGTAGTTAGTGGGAGTTAGGAAAAGCCTCACCACCATGCTATGGTTTCATCACGATGCTTTACTATCAGCTGTGATGTTAATATTAATAATGTGTTTTAAATTTATGAGAATTTTAAAGTTTTTCACAAGCAATGATCACGGAAATCGGTATTAAGAGTCAGTTTAGTGATGAAAATGTCAACCCATGTATTTTCCGTTTTATTTCTCACCAAAATGTTATTGAAACTGAAAACTTGGGTACGAGGAGTGATTCGGAGGTAGTGATATAAATGATATCGAACCCGTGACCTCGTTTATGTAGGTTAGTATTATTTCGACATCAAAAGACAATCATTGGCACGCGTAAAGTAATTCCCGAGGAATCGAATAGCGCCTATAAAATAAACATGACAACATCAAAAGCATGATATACCGTGTTGAATAATTTACGTATTTTGTTGCTCGAATATCGATCGATTCTTATTTCTCGAAGCCGTCTCAATTATTCATTAGCCACTGCTGTTGATGTCGAAGATAATTATGATTTATACCGGACCCTCGGTGTCTTTATAATGGGCTCATAATCAAATATTTATTCAGTCGTTCTTACCTTGTATACATTTCGGTGAGGGAATTTTAACAAATCGTTAGCTATGAATGAAATAATTATGTTAATACGTACTCAATTACGCTTTTAATGTCTCAAACAGTCACATTCGCTTTGGAGTTAAAAGAAAATTTCGTAAAAAATTCGCGGAAAGACTTCGGAGGAACTAATTATTGGAGTGAAAACTTCTGTAGGAATCAAAACAAAACAAAAATCTTTATTCAATTTTGTTTTAAGAAGGCGCTTATGAACGTCTAAACTACTACCGGTTTGGAAAGTAACGCAGTCGACGAGAAAAACCGGCAAGAAACTAGATCTGCCTCTTTTTTTATATGTCTTATTCTTATCCTTATATATAATAGTTTAATGTGTTACAGTAGTTATTAGCGGATATACAGAGAGGGGTGTCAATCCCAGACATCACGATCGCTCCCATATTAATGCACCCTGTATAGCCTTTTGACATCAAAACCCGTTTGACACGGTTCTCGAACCTACTGTCCGGCAATACAATAGTCCTCTGGGACTTTATTGTAAAACTTAGTCTAAAACAAGGGTCGGTCGGGTAACGAAATCTAGCATCTGTAATGTAGGTTTGGATACGGAGTAAATTCATGTAATTCGTCATCGACATGGTCACGTGACGGGTTAACGTACACGCTATATCTGTTCCTGTTAGTGTAACTTATTGCGTTGTAAATAGTTTTGATTTACAAGTTTTAATTTAATATCGAATAAAGAATTTGGACATCTATTAACAACCACTGTTCGTGGTCACCCATCAGCCTTATAGCTCGTCGAACGATAGAGTCGAATGCTGCTAGCTGCAGACCCGTCTCAGATGTGACAGCGATACTCCGCACAAAACCTCGTTTGGGCTCGTATATGGTAGTTGAAATTTATTTGTTATACTTCACTGCAGCTAAAATTTTGAAGCAATGATAGCTCCTTGCGTCAAGGGACGTGAGTTCGAATCCAACCACCTACAATGGACTTGAGCTTTCGGTGAAGCAAAACATCGTGAGGAAACTATATCATGGTGATAGGGCTTTTTCTGATGCCCGCCTGGCTAGCTACCACCCTCAAGTTGAAAATCTGACGACAAATACCAATAGGTGTGTTCCGGCAGCTGCATTTGAGAGCCAGCACCTTCACAGGTTTATCGTGTCTACTAACTTGGGCCTTATCGTCACTAAAGATCAGGTGAGATTATGGCCATAACGTTAAGCGTTAATTATAAAAAAAATACATATATTACTAGGTCTTGGAATGTATAAGCCCGTCGTGTATACATGTAAGCTGGGAATTAAACTCTTTCATTAAAATATTATTATATGAATTTACCAGCGCGGGTGAACGCGAATGTCACGTTGCTAGCAAAGTGACTTTACACCGCGGATTATCCGAGCAAAGCCACCCTTAAAATACCCTTTATGTTTGTTGGATATCATGATCTCCGTCGGGCCTGGATTATGCAAAATTAATATCATTTGTTAATACTTTTATTTGACTGTATTCAGAATTATGTATATATTTATTACTGGCCTAGCAGACTTTGTCGTGTCCGTTCTATGAAGTGCGTAATACACGAAGGATTTGTACAGCTATCATTTCCTTGGGTTCAGCGTTATGGATTCAATCTAATCTAATATTGAGTGATGGTGCGGCCCAAGTTGATGTACACGTTAAATCTGTAGAGAGTTTGCCGAGTATTATCTCTCTATCGGACCGTGAAGTTGTAGAATCGACTTCCGGTCAGCGTGTTCCCTCCAGTGTACGATATTGGGTCCTTCAAAAGAGGCGTGAAGAGGCAGTGAATTTTGCTTTGGCACTGTGCTGCACAACATAAAAAAGGCATTATATAGGAATGGTGTATTGATCACGGGTATTGTATCTATTGAGTATCAAGCTTGGGTATCAATTATTTTCCCTACAAGTAATATTATCAATGCAAAAGTGAATTTGTTTTGTTATGCCCTCGCGCCTAATACTCTGCATCGATTATGATGAATTTTTGTATAGAGATAGATGGGAACCTGGAGTAGATGAAAGATTATATTTTGCTCGCGAAAATCTTATCAGAAGTGGGGTAAAGGAGTGGTAAAATTTTATGAAACTTTTTATTGCGTCATATAGGTGGTAGGGCTTTTCTGATGCCCGCCTAGCTAGCTACCACCTTCAAGTTGAAAATCTGCAGCTAAATACCTAAAGCGGTGTTCTGGCAGTGGCACTTGAGAGTCAGTCTCTCCTATAAAGGCCGGCAACGCATCTGCGATTCGCCTGGTGTTGTGGGTGTCCATGGGTGGCGGTAATCATTTACCGTCAGGTGAAACGCTTAATCGTTTTTCCTCGATTCCATAATAAACAAATGACGAGAGAATTTCAAATTGTTAGTGATAGCCGGCCGCCCAAACTTTCGGACAGTGTTTTTCAACCTTTCTCATGACACGATCTCGTTCGTATCTAAAAGTTTTTCTCGTATTCCTCTCTGCTTCGAAGTTGCATGTTATACATATATAAAAATATATATGAATCTATAATGTAAAGTATATATTGGCGCGCCTTGACACTAAAATGGACACGTATGACGTCACGGTAAACGACATCAGGCTCTACCATGCTCAGGTATGCTAAACATATTGTTGCATTTCTGTATGTATTGTTTCTATTTATAAATATATGTATTCCTTAATTATTACCGTAAATAAAATGATAAGATAAATATATTGATATACTAACTTTTGCCTGCGGCTTTGCTAGCGTTAATACTGATTTTGTCCAACAATTCTGATTACGGTACTGGCTATTTAACAAAAATTATATCAAAGAAGACCGGTGTAAGGACGTTTGTGGTCGTAGTCATCTATATGCTAGCACATAGCTTACACATAAAAGATAGATATATTCGGTCGCTGGCTTTTTTGTAGGACTATTTAAGATAAACGTTTCCAGAATGTTCTGAAGAGCTCTTCGATGTAATCCCCTCCTCCCCGTTCCACTACAGAAACACGCGGGCGTGACCTTGATGTCACAGCTTCACGGTGACTCCTGTTGAATCGCGAACTAAAAAGTTTGCTGATTCATATTTATGTCGTACCGTGGAGCTGTGGAACCGTCTTCCGGTCAGCGTGTTTCCACCCTCCTATGACATAGGGTACTTCAGAAGAGGCGTGAAAAGGTATCTAAGCAGGCCAGGATAACAGCGATGAATGATTGTGAATTTTGGATCACTGTCAGTCACCGCTGTTCTGGATTGTACTGTACTTAACACCAGGTGCAGTACAGTCACTATGCTGCGCAACATAAAAAAAAATTGTACATTATATACGTGTAACTCTAACGGTTTTTTACTACTTACTTGACTCTTATCGTTATATTTCGCTCAATTCATACAATTTCTTTATAGTCTATGCGTTATTCTGTTACATAAGCTATCTATATTTATAAAAATGAAACTCTACTTCGCTTGGTCATCGTATCATGCGTGAACGAATGGAAATTTTAGCTAATTCTTTTTTTGTTGTGTTAATTATCGTTCTTTCTTCTTTTGAGAAGGTTCTTTTGAAAGAAAAAATTAAGAAAATTGAGCGAAACATTTAAAAATATTCAACACCAATATTTATTTTTACATAACTGTCATAGATTATTACAATAACAAACACTATGTTTTTGAGAAATATTTTTATAAATTAATTATTCTACCAATTCGAATTAAATATTCAGACAGGACAAAGTCTGTCGTGTCAGCTAGTATTATTATAAAGATTCATTAAAGTCCATTCAGTAGTTTGTGCGTGAAAGAGTAATAAACAGTAACATTAAGGTTTATTAAATTTCGATTCTCTTAAAAACTGTATATTCAAAATATTATAACCTAATTGTTTCACATCCGCGAGGCGTCTCGTGACCACCATCGTATCTTATATAATATATTTTTATCAATCAGAAGCAGAAATTCTTAATAAAAAGAAACCACTTTGCTACGGCCTAACGCTAACGCAACACAACTGATGTGCACGCGACGAACGCTCGGAACTAAGTGAATGCATCGGCGGTCTAGCTGCCCTTTTATAGGCAGTGACTATAAGCAATGATGAGGGTAGTTGTGTCGTCGTGGAGGACAATTGCTAACACGGCCTCTCCTGACCAAGTGTCGCCCTCGACACAAGCTCCGTGGCTGAAGCCTGGTCCGGTGCCGTTTTCATTGACTGACCACGTCTCTTGCCTCCAGTGACAGTGGACAGTGAATCACTGACAGTGATTCCTGAGCCTGGAATCAAACTGCTTGGACCGATAACAACGGCAGCTCCAAGATCTTGGTCTACATTAAGGGAAGGCACAGAGTAACCGGCCCCAAAGCGTGATGCGCTAATCTGTGGCTCGTGTGCAACCGTATTTTCATCAAGCCCAGGCATTTTCCTCCGTAGATTCAGAGCTTTTATTCCAGCTGAGCTTCCAGTCGTTGCCACCATCCAGGCTGTGTATGAAATTAAAACGCCAAGGCAGTTATGCCTGAAGTCTAATGAACGCCAAGACCATGTAAGGTCTGTAGTTCAACGAACGCCAGGGCAATATGCCCGAAGTTCGGATAATGGAACGCCAAGGCCTTACGCCTGTAGTTCAGATAATGAACGCCAAGGCTTAAAGCCTGTAGTTCAGAACGCCAAGACCATGTTAGGTCTGTAGTTCAACAAACGCCAGGGCAATATGCCCGAATTCGGATAATTGAACGCCAAGGCCTTACGCCTGTAGTTCAGATAATGAACGCCAAGACCATGTTAGGTCTGTAGTTCAACGAACGCCAGGGCAATATGCCCGAAGTTCGGATAATTGAACGCCAAGGCCTTACGCCTGTAGTTCAGATAACGAACGCCAAGGCTTAAAGCCTGTAGTTCAGATAATGGAACGCCAAGGCCTTACGCCTGTAGTTCCGATAATGAACGCCAAGGCCTTTTGCCTGTAGTTCAGATAATTAACGCCAAGACCATGTTAGGTCTGTAGTTCAACGAACGCCAGGGCAATATGCCCGAAGTTCGGATAATTGAACGCCAAGGCCTTAAGCCTGTAGTTCAGATAATGGAACGCCAAGGCTAGATAAGCCTGTAGTTCCGATAACAAAAGCTTTTACATACCCTCAAAGAAGGCTGCACATAACTCAGGGCACCACTCACCACGCCAAGGCACCATATACTGCGCCGCTGCTTGTGTAGTTTTTTTTTTAAGCTCATATTGTTCATTTGGTAGAACCTTCACAACTCTGCCGAACGTTCTCAGGAACCGGTGAATTTAAACGTTCTCAGGAACCAGTGAATTTACAAAGGCCTCGACCTTACCTGACCCTGACTCAAAACCCGCCCAGAACACGTCTGGGGTTCCGGTGTGTAGTGTTATTTTCTACTACCACAGGAACGACGCCGTAACGGACAATTCCGCGTTGAAACACTCGATCGGCTAGGATACGTGACCGATACCGCGACCTATTATTACTAGAACGACGTCGCGATCTACGACTGGATCCGCCAGTCATATTTACTAAAACTACTTTGTTCTGTGGGCTAGAAGTTACTTATCCCACGTCTGATTTTATCAATCAGAAGCAGAAATTCTTAATAAAAAGAAACCACTTTGCTACGGCCTAACGCTAACGCAACACAACTGATGTGCACGCGACGAACGCTCGGAACTAAGTGAATGCATCGGCGGTCTAGCTGCCCTTTTATAGGCAGTGACTATAAGCAATGATGAGGGTAGTTGTGTCGTCGTGGAGGACAATTGCTAACAATATATATATATATATATATATATATATATATATATATATATATTGCATTCATATTAAAATTACATAAATATAAAACAGTGCACTGCCTATGTATCGAAATGCCTTCTCAATATAGCAATTCGACAATTATAAATACTAATACCATGAAGTACGTGTGTTTGTACGAGTTCGCCTCTTAATATAAATATCTCATCAATATTCTTCGATATTTTAGAGGCTTCGCGATCCCCAGCGTCCTCCTTTACAGAGGCTCTTTGGCCGCCCACGAGATTACGTTTCTCAGGTTGAAATACACTTCTTTTAGAAAACTCTAAACTATTTTTTTGTATGGTATATCTTTAGCGTTATGGTCTGTATGGCGTGTAATTAAGTGACGATGTGGCTCAAGATGGTGTGCATGTAAAGCCTAGTGGAGAGACATGCAACTGCCGGAACACATCTATAAGTATTTATACCTCGAGGGTGATAGCCGGGGTGGGCATTAGAAAAAGTCTTACCGCCATGCCATGGATTCATTATCACGTTTTCCTTCAGCGAAAGTTCAACCTTATCACGCGAATTAAAAACCAGTGCTACGTTGAGAAAGTGATAATGAAATTGACATTAAAAATGTAAGGTAATCTAATGTTAATTATCTTAAATTAAAAGCTTTCCGTTGGCGACTTCCGCCGGGTAACAGGCTGGTACCGGCCTCCTTGAAATCTACAAGGAATTACGACTTCCTCCCGCGTGACTCGGAAAATACATAATGAAATATTAAATTTAAGCTTCCAGTTCACTTTTTATATTATATTTATAAGAAGAAAGAGAGAATGTATGTCGTATTTATACATATAAATAGGCAGAGTCACGTACAGTGCAGTTGCAGTGCAAACACATACAGTACAGTGCAGTTGCAGTGCAAGCACATACAGTACAGTGCAGTTGCAGTGCAAGCACATACAGTACAGTGCAGTTCCTTTAAATCATTGTTATTAGTTTTTTTTTTTCATTTTGTTTCTTTAGAATCTATTGACGATCTATATAGTGCTATCAACAAAATTAAACTTTTTTTTATAGTTCAAATTTAGCGTTTTGGCCATAATCTCATCTGATTTTAAGTGAAGACAAGATCTACGGTGGTAGACACGCTAAACCTGTGGAGGAACTGGCTTTCAAGTGGAACTGCCGGAACACACTTATTTGGTGTTTGGCGGCAGGTTTTAAACTTGAGGGTAGCCAGATGGGCGTTAGAAAAAATCCAACCATCGTGCTACGGTTTCCTCACGATGTTTCCCTTCAACGAAAGCCCAAGCTCATTGTAGATGTATTCGAACTCACGTCCCTGGATGTGACGTCGTACACACTATCACTATCATCGCTTCAATTCACGAATTCTTAACTTAAGAGTATTTAGGCTGTGCCGGTGTTAGGAAATCTAACATTTCTTGTGTCTTTGATAAATATGTGTTGAATAAATTGTTACACGCGTCCAGAAATGATATCGAGTGGTCGGAGCGCTCGAAGCCCATCTGTCGAACACGACGCCCCGGGGAAATACAAACATGAAATTAACTTGTACTCGAACGGAGCGTATACAACTTTACCGAGCGCCCAACTTTGGGCAGAAGCGTTCGTGTTGTAGATTTAATGAATTCCTGTGACATTTGAAACTGTTTTTGCGAGATGCTAATTTAATAAAACATCACAGAGTTTATGTAATTGAAATACTTTTTACACTGAAAAGATCTACATTTTTGAAGTGATTACTCTTTAGGATGACGTGGCGACAGGTCTCGAGCAGAATTTGCGATTACAGAATGCCCTTTAGTATGAAGGGTAAAGTATATAAGTCCATTATATGACCTGTCATATTGTATGGAGTGCTGGGCTAGAAAGAAGACGTATGAGTGTCGATTGCATGTAGCAGACATACTGATAATGTTGTGTGGTTTCACAAGAATGGACAACGTCAGGAGTATGTTAGAGAGAGTTTCAAAGTGGTGCCGGTAGTAGAGATGTTGAAAGGATTTCGTTTGTCTTGGATCGAACATGACATGAGAAGAGGAAACATTTTTTTTTTGAACTGACGTACGTTGTTAGCCCCAAGGGCTTTGATAGCTTAGAAGACGACACATATGTGGTAAGAAAAGGAATGGATATCAATGATTAAGGTTGGAAAGGAAGAAAAGATGGCTAGACTGTGTCAGGAATGCGATAAAAGAAAAGGGAGTGAATGTATAGATGTCGGCTGATAGGGACTTGTGTAAGAAGAGAACGTACTGCGCCGACCCCAAATGATTTGGGAACAGTAAATGAAAATGATGAATTTCTGCAGACACATTGAGCAATTTATTTCATAAGTATTCAATGTGAATAAGTCAAACGCTTGACTATGTAACACTCGCTCTGGTAAGTCAGCTTAAGTCGACTAAAAAAGCATAACTGTGATACTACCTTCTGATACTAGTTTGTTAAAGGCGTTCTCTATCTCTAAGTAGATGTATAACGTAATAGCTATAATGAATGAATTAATCAGACCCCACCTTTTTGGTTTGTTTTTTTATTACATAATTTTGATAAAATCAACAGTGAGTCTACCTGTAAGAAGACATAAGCTTATGTAGAATTCCGCGTCAATTGTAATTGTAGTGCAGTGCGCATTGCATCAATATATCGGAAATGGTTTGAACGCGCTAATTCTAGGCGCTACCCCTCTAATTGCATAATATATTTTTATATTTATGGTGTTTTCCGGCAGAAGCCCAAGCCGAGATTCCGCCATTCGGGCACCCTTACGCCCGCTGCCTCGGTTCTGAATGCTCTCAGCATTCGCCACAAAAGGGTTCTTCGGTGAAGCTGTCAAAGCCCTTACGACAAACAGCGTATGACAGGTCGAAAAAAATAAATAAAAATTATATTCGATAGAGCTATTATCGAAGCAGGCTTTGGGCTATCTATCATCACGCTACCATTAGGAGCAAAGATGTATTGTAAAAGTTACAAAAATGGGTAAGAATTGTCTAGTAATTATTAATTTCCCGATGACAAAGTCGCGGGTTCAGCTAGTTTTATGAAATATTTCCATTTACCCCTTTTTATTGATTATTATCTATATAACTTTTGTGTTGATGAAATTTATTATGTTTTAATTTACACGTATATATTTGTATGTCCTTTACAATATTCTTTTGTTATCTTAATCGCAGAGTAGCTTTTGTAATTTTTTTATTTGGCTGATGGCAATGAAAAACGAAAATAAGTATTTATTTAATAGACATTAATATTACAAGGCGTACAAATAATCTGTTGATTTTTGCACTAGGCAATACATCCTGTGCACCGGGTAATCGACTAAAACCAAGTTATAAAATTTGCATCTTGTGAGTACCGTTAGTGAGCCAATGACAAAGAAAAAAAAAAATGAAATTTCCCGATAAATTCTCATTATGCCCTTGGTTGCAATTGGATATACCCCTCATTAAGGATATAAAGAAAGTGCATTTACTAGGATACTTGGAGAATCTTTACTGATACGGTGATTATGTTGTTTCTTTGGATTACTATAGGAAGGTTCTAGAATTTATGGAGCGACAAAGGCCCAATAGATTAATTAAGCAAAACGAAACGAACACGCCTAAAGACCATGAACAATTAAAGACATTAAGGTCAATTAGATGCCTATCGTGTTTATTTTTAAATGGGCATTTAAAGTGGGACGGCCGTAATCTCACCTGATATTAAGTGACGTTGTGGGCCAAAATGGTGGACGCGCTAAGCCCGGTGGAGGGTCTGGCTCTCAAGTGCAGCTGCCGGTACAAGCTTGAGGGTGGTAGCTAGCTATGCGGGAATTAGAGAAAGCCCTACGGCCATGCAAAAATTTATTAAAAAAGGATTAAAGTCATTTTTTAAGTATATAGGGTTATTTACACATTACTAGAAAACGTTTTTTTTTTCTTTTCGTACGGTTTTAATTTGACTTTTATTAACATTACAGTAGTTGATAATTTAAATAGAAATTAGGGTATATATATATTTTTCTCGTATAACCGCGTCCAAAAGTTTGTTTTAATTATAACTATGTATCCGTGAAAAGGTGAGACTTTAATTTCAATATTAACATTTTAAATTGCACATTTTTCTATTTGCCATAAGAATAGCATAGAAAAAAATATCTATGATCTTCCTATTTGAAGTGAACAACGAATGATAGACCGAAATGTCAAGTTCTTGACATATTTTTATAGAGCATTGAACGTTCCACAAGAAAAGCTTTTCGATTTACTGATAAATTCGATCATTCAAAAGTAATTTAAGATGAAAGTTCAAGTCATAACTTTCTTTTTTGGGATTTTTTAACTGAGTGTAAGGTTACGTAATAAATAAATAAGTAAATTGAAATAATTTAATTCATCAAGTTTCACTACATTTTTATATCATCGCTCGCGTATTTTTTTCCTGTCTCTATCATGTAGCATCAGCAGAATAATAAACAAGAAAATAATAAAATGTTTTAATAAAGAAACGTTAAGGTAATTGGAAAACGACGAAGAAAATAGAGGATTCTATTAAGGAAAGGGTGTTTGCGAGTCATAATGGAAGCCGTTCGCGGTACCTGATGAATTCTCAGTCGAATTTACAATTTCAATTATGTTCTGCGAACGTGATGTCGACGCTACCCGTCTATTATCTAAATTGCATCAGTGTGGAACAAGACATCGTGGTAGGGATTCAGGACGATGGATTGAGATCCGCTTAAAGCACTTCTGGCTTCATTTACAAAAAAATCCACAACCAATTTTAATAAGATAGGCGGGATACATGGTTAGGCGAGAAACAAGCTGGTAGACTAAGTGGTGAGCCACTAGCTTGATTATTAGAATACTTTTTTTTAATATGTGAGGATTAGCGTTATAGCTACAATATCATATGATGTTAAATGACGATGTGGCTCAAGATAGTGGCTACTAATGCTAGTTAAGGGACTGGTTTTAGAGTACAAATGCTGGAAGACACCTATAAGTATTTAGCGTCAGATTTCCAACTTGAAGATGGTAGCTAACCAGTTGGACCCTAGTTGCATCACGATGTTTTCTACACCGAAACATCAGGCACGTTGCACAGATTTGAAGACACGTTTGAAGCGATCATAGCTCAGTGGTAGTGTGCACGACTTCGCGTCAACGGACGTGGGTTCGAATCCAAGCACCTACAATGAGCTTGAGCTTTCGGTGAAGCAAAACATCGTGAGAAAACCATAGCATGGTGGTAGGGCTTTTTCCAGTGCCCACCTGGGTAGCTACCACCCTCAAGTTGTAAACCTGCCGCCAAATAACAATAGGTGTGTTCCGGCAGTAGCACTTGAGAGCCAGTTCCTTCACAGGTTTAGAGTGTCTACCAACTTGGGCCGTATCGTCACTTAAGATCAGGTGAGATTATGACCATAACGCTAAAACCTTAAGTATATAAAAAAAATCCATCGAAGCGGGACCTACAGTTTGAAAACATCTAAAAATTTTACCGAATTGTATAAGCAATGATAAGTAATTCGAAAGCGACTGAACACAATTCTTAATCCGTACCTGGGACTTGTTTAAATAAATCGCCTGTCCTGAAGCCTCGTAAGCCACAGGGACCTTTGGCACTCACGTTTTCGCCATTTCTCTCGATTTTTTGTGCGTCTACCTATCTGGAAAAGTTTCGAGTGACGCCTGGAGGTATTTTTGACTCCTGAAACAAATTTTTATTGTTTCTTTCTGTAAGCGACGATATCACATTCAGAGAAAACCAACATGTTTTTCACCGCGAATTATTTATTTTTTATCTGTTATTCTACCTATGGCAATGTGTATGTTTAGTTTGTATATTCCGCTCGTAATGGCGAGCGAGACGTAAGGTAGGTTGCGGCGGCGCAAGCGCAGTTGTGATCTGTGATGTGACGATAAGGGAGCATCGAGACGGTCCATTGCATTGATTTGTTTGATTGGTGCTTTAGTGAAAATACTGAATAATTGTTGAACTTTTCTTTGACTATTGTGTGTGAGTGGGTGTATGTGTGTGCTGGAGGAGATTTACGCAGCTATGGGAAGCCAGGTGGTATCACAATCAACACTTTTACTTACACCACAAAACACACCAAACACACCGCCTGGCTAGCTACCACCCTCAAGTTGTAAACCTGCCGCCAAATACCAATAGGTGTGTTCCGGCAGCTGCACTTGAGAGCCAGTTCCTCGACAAGTTCAGCGTGTCTACCAACTTGGGCCGTATCGTCACTTATGATCAGGTGAGATTATGGCCATAACGCTAAACCTTAAGTATAAAAAAAACCACCTGATTTTTCCGCACCAGGAGTTCTTGCGCTGACGGAACGCATAGGAAAGGTAAGTGGAACAATTAGCGCTGTGTAATTCGCATGCCGATGTATGTGTAGTATAAAATAGACAGTGTACATGGATACATATTTATACATATATATATATATTTTTTATTATAATCTGGATCGAAATAAAAAACCGTTTTCACTATTAGTAGTTCTACGGTCGCTCGTAATGCATACACAACGTATTTCAAACTAACTAGGTCACTACAAAATCGCTACGGTACAATCTACTCCACCGATTTCCTCGCCTCCTCAGTTAATATTTTGCCTAAAGGCCTACTGCAGTAGGCTAGCCCTTATTGTCTCTATTTTATTCTTTCCCGGCAGCAGCCCATGCCGAGGGCCGGACGCTTTGGCATCCTTGCGCCTGCTGCCTCGGGGCTGAGTGCCCTCAGCGTTCGTCCCAAAAAGCCTTACCAAAGTGTAAAGGGCTTCCGGCTAACAGCGTATGTCATTTCGTTAAAAAAAAAAATAGTCCAATGTAATAGACTCGCTGTGTTTATTTATCTCTCGTGAAAAGATAATCCAACGCTATCAAATAGCAAAAGATCTCCCGCTAATATAATCTAATGGTTGGTTAAAAATTACATCAATCACGATTCAGTCGGTTTAAATTTTAACCAAAATTAATACCTAATTTATTTCCACACGTATTACTACAATTTACTTGCGACTTTGTTAACGTGAAGATAACATTTATTATTCACACAACTGATCGCCATTATAAAATCTGTTGCTTAGTATTCGTGGCTTAGGATGGGCATGCACCATTTTCAACACGTCCACTGCAACCAGTGGCTCTTGTACAACTGACGCGGTGTACTCCAAGAGCGATGCTAGCTCAGTGGTAGTGTGTACGACTTCGCGTCAAGGGACGTGAGTTCGAATCCAACCACCTACGTTGAGCCTGAGTTTTCGTTGAAGGAAAACATCGTGATGAAACCATTGGTATTTGGCGGCACATTTTCAGCTCGTGGGTGGTTGCTAGCCAGACGGATATCAGAAAACTCCCTACCACCATGCCAGCATTCTTACGTTCTTTTTTATACTTAAGGTTTAGCGTTATGGCCATTATCTCACCTGATCTTAAGTGACACGCTAAACCTGTGGAGGAACTGGCTCTCAAGTGCAGCTGCCGGAACACACCTATTGGTATTTGGCGGCAGGTTAACAACTTGAGGGTGGTAGCTAGCCAGGCGGGCATTAGAAAAAGCCCTACCACCACGATTCCCTCACGATATTTTCCTTCACCGAAAGCTGAAGCTCATTGTAGGTGCTTGGATCCAAACTCACGTCCCTTCACGCGAAGTCGTACACACTACCGCTGAGCTATCATCGCTTAAGATCGCAATCGTTCTAGAAACAAACCGAAAAGTCTTGATGTTTGTTTGTTAGATTCATAAAGTTGATAAGATAATACGGAAGACAACAGTGCCCTATTGATTTTTTATAACAAGGTCGCGTCTCTCACTAAGTTAGGCCGTAGCACGCGACGTCTATTTGTTCTGAGGAAATTTATGGTAAACCAGGGGGAAATTGTGGGGAAAATGTGTACCTACAAATATCTTCCCATGTAGAGCGTGTTTTGTGGTGTCTGCTTACGATTTTATGTGTAGTCGCGTGAATAATTGAGAGTGTAGTAAATAAGGTAAATCCAAGCAGTAGTGACCATAGCGAAATTGCAATTACTTGCTTGGTGTTACGGCCATAGCGCATTGAAATCCTTTCGCCAGTTGGACAGTACTAATTAATGCCATACCTGACAAACTGAGAAATACATTGACGGGATAATAACTTAGGGGTAGTGTGTTCGACGTGAGTTCGAATCCCTTGCGTTGAGCTTGAGTTTACGGCGGAGGAAAACTTTCTGATGGAATGGCGGTAGAGCGTTTAGGATGAAAGGGTGAGAGAGTGTAACTGAGAGCCAGTTCTTCAACTAGTTTCGTTGTGTCCACATCCTCACGTAATGTCTAATGAGTGTGGCCATAACGATGAACCTATAACTTAGAAAAGAAAAACACATTGACGATTATTAAATATAAATGACTGTACAAATTCGACGCAATTACAGTCTTATTATATGTATAAACATAAATATAGATACGTTATAATCAAGGGAAGATTGGATGTACTTTTATGAAAATTTTCATTGATATCCTGAATGATAATTCGATATGTTCTATAAAAGTGGAAGACGGTACAGTGCGCCGCGAACCAATTTCCTGCTTATATCCGTACGTAAGGCCTGTGAAGGCTGAAGGCTTTGAGGGGAGATGAATACGTGACACGCGATTAGAATTGCGGAAATTTGTGTCAATATAATTACATAAAAGAGCAAATTTTCCCTGTAAGAGGTTAAGGAAAATTTATGATACTAGTTTTTACCCGCTGATCCGTTCGCGTTAATATTGATTACGTCTACATTTTATAGAAAGTTTTTCTCTCTCTTTACCCATTTCTTGTAAGTTTTTCACGAGAAAAAGTATGCTATCACCGTCTCCGCGATCTCGTCTATCTCTGTAACGGAATTAATCATAATCGATTTAGCGGTTTAGGCGTGAAATCGTAGCAAACAAACTCACTTTCGCATTTATAATATTAAAAAGGATAAGGTTTTTTAAGACAGATACGAAAATGTGTAATTGTTTCCGAGTATTAAAATAATATATGTGTGTGTATCTATGTTTTTTTTTTTTTATAATTAAGGTTTTGCGTTATGGCCGTAAATCTCACCTTATCTTAAGTGATGATACGGCCCAAGTTGCTGGACACGTTAAACCTGTGGAGGAACTGGTTCTCAAGTGCAACTGCCGGAACACACCTATTAGTATTTGGCGGCAGATTTTCAGTGAGGTTCAGTGAGGATAGTTGCTAGCCAGGCGGGTATTAGAAAAAGCCCTACCACCATACTATGGTTTCCTCATGATATTTTTCTTCACTGAAAGCTCAAGCTTATTGTAGGTGGATTCGAAGTCCCGTCCCTTGGCACGAAGTCGTACCACTACCACTGAGCTATCATCGCGTTGACAGCTACAACGGTTTGCCTGATTTTGATGAAAAGTTCAGGCAATTTTCCAATTTTCCAAGCGAGCTATGCTCCGAGGATTATTGTTAGAACCAATCGGCTGTCTTTCCCCGAATGAGAGGGAGAAAAATAAATTTTAATTCTACGTGAACGCAGTCGGTGGTAAATGCTAGTTGTTAGAAAACTCAACCGTGTTCATTGTTTTAAACCACGTAACGTGTGTTTTGTTGATGTCGGTGTGTGCTCTGGTTTCCGAGGAAAAGGAAGAAATGATAATAACAGTAAGGAAAGTGAAAAATATAATTTAAAAAGATAGTAAAAAGCTTCATAAGATTAAGGGTTTTGTTGAGTAATAACTGGCGTTTTGCACTGTGGTAGAGCTTTTTGTAACGCTCGCATTGTTAGCTACCACTCTCAACTTGTAAATATGGTGCCAAATACTTATAAGTTGCATTTGTAAGTCACTTCCTTCACGAGGCTTTACGTGTCCATTATTTTGGGTGATAGCGTCACTTAATACACTGCAAACTCAAGTGTTTTACTTTTAAACACATACAATGTTTTAAATCTTGTAGTCACTTTTTAAACATTTTATGGTGTTTTATGTAATGGAAACGTTTTAAGCGTTTAATTTTAATGCACAAAAGTGTTTTTATTAAAGCACTTAAAGTGTGTTCTGATCTAAAACATTTTAAGCGTTTTATAAATTTTTGATTAATACAAAATTAAAAATCATTAAATTATTTTTTTAGAATTATTTATTTATTTATTTTAAGTTTTAATTTATAAATGAATAGAAATTACATAATATTATAACAAATATTCTTAGGGAAATTTCTCTTGTACATGCAAATTACATTTTTGTTGTTTATAAACTATTGAAGGATTTTTTTAAAGTATCTGTTGTTTTATACTTTACAAAAAAATAATCTTTAATTAAATTAAATGATAACAGAAAGAGAAAACATTTAAACAAAAAACATTTCAGATTCTCACATTCCAAATCATTTTTATTTCTATTAAAACTTATTTGTTTTTCTTATAGTAACTATTTTATAGTATTCGTGTATCTATTAACGATCTGAGTCTTACATTAATAAAAAAAGAAGTTAATTTTTTTTCAACAAATTAAAATTAAATAAAATGCTTGGTAACTATCAAAGTAAAAATTAAGTCCAATACATTACTTATTTATTATATTTTTCTTTTTCTTCTCGTTTTCGAATGAACATCAACAAAACTTGATTTTTTTGAATCAGTGTTCCCAATACTTGGCTGTCGATGTACTCTTTAAGTATTGTTTAGGAAATACCGTGTCCCAAACATAATAAGCTGCTAATAAAGTAGCTACCACCTTTGGTACTGTAGGACTCGAAATTTGAACTCTGACATTGGTATCAGCCACAATAAAAGCAGCGGTGATTTCTTTATTATCAGAGTATATAATAGCTCGAGGAGACTCGTTCCCTTCAGTCACAAGACAATCAGTAGATGAACGTGTCTGTAATAAAATAAGTATTTAGTAAGGTAAAAGACCCAGTTGTTGATATTAGCCTAGTTATTGATACTTAAAATTTTATTTTAATAAAAAAAAGTCAACTCTATTAAATTAATAAATATATTTTTTAAATCATAAATTTTAAAATATTTGATTTTTTGAGAACATTTTATATTTTTAATTAGAATAAAATTGCAAGTGTCGAACAACTAGGCCAGTGTCAATAACTGGGACCTTTAATATTTATATTCATAATATTTATTTGTTTACATACATATTAAAGGCACAATAAAAAATGATCTAGCTTTTTAAAGTTTTATTTTCTATACAACTTGAGTATTAATTAATAAATGTACTTTATAATAATAGAAAACATAATAAACCTTACTTGTTTGAAAGTAAACAAAGGCTTGACTTTTTTCTTTAATTTTCTGGTCACAGCATCATTTAGTTTGATTAAAAGGTCAATTTCAAAACCTCAGATCTAGAAAATTTAATTCATTTATTACAAATAATTTTAATAAATAATCATAAGTACTGAGAGAAAAAATATTTTTATAAAGAAAATATATTTGGCTAAAGAGATTTATGCTTAATAAATTCTTATCAACAGAAATTCGTCAGCTGTTTTCAAAATCAAAATACATTTCAAAATAAAATATTTCAGTAGGAAAATTTCTCAAGTGAAAAAAATATAATATCTATAAAAAAGCATGTTCTTTCTTAATCTAATAAATATTTATTACCTGTAGAATTATTTAAAACATACGTTTCATTTGATATTTCCACTTTAGACATTTTCAGGACATGATTGATATTTGTATCTGCATTTCTTTTTTTATATCCTTTAATAAGAAAAAGTTTTTATCTTAACTGTAAGTCTAGTAAATGTACTATTATTTTTATTAGATTATTGTAATTGAATTATTTACTAATAAAAAAAAATACTTACATAACCTTTCGGACCACCTTTTAGCAATGGATAAGCTGATACAATGGTGCTAGCAAGATTCTGGTAGTCAATTTTCATCGGCTGTCCATCAGTTATTTCCCATAAAAACGACCCCCAATGATAAATCAAATCTTTTTGTGATGCTAGTACTCCCAAATCTTCAATTTTTGTTTCAAATCATAAGTTAAAGAAGGTAAAATTGCTGGCATCTTGATAGAACCTGGTCCAGTTTTAACTATACTTATATTTTTTTTTGACTGATCATTTTTTTTTCGTCAACATTAACTTCACTATCTAGCGGGATTTGAGACTAAAAAAATAATAAGTTAAATAAATAAATAACAGTTAGAAGCAATGAATAAATTACATATTAATTTTAATTGATAATGACAATAATTAAATTTGATTAACTTAATAATTAATTCAATTTACTAACCTTAGAAATTTCTTCATTTGATGCATCATCATTTGGATTTTCAATTAATTTTTGTGATCCTAAATCATTCAGCGGTTCTGTATATAGAATTTTATAAGGAAAACTTCTATCATTTCTTTCTAAAACATACGGTGCAGATTCAGGTGTTGGCAGTAAAAGAATATTCAACTTGTCTCTATCTTCAAAAATGTCATCATCTTCCACGTCGATCCACATTGCACATCTTCATCATTATCTTTTTTTTGTACAACAATAACTTTATTTTCAATAAACTTTTTTAAACACGTATCGCGTTTACAAATGTCACGAATTGTTTCTCGTATCATGGCAACGTCAGAGACACTTGGATCACATTGAAACTTCACACATTTTGAACGCCCTTGCAAAGAACAAAAGAGTTTTTTTGTCCATTTTTGTATATTATATTAATAAAGAAATTACTTTACATATATATACTCTAACGTATTCTATTTTTTAAATTAATTATTAGTAACAATACATTTTCATTTGTTATTAACACGATAAGGGTTAAACTTATTATGGAATGCAGCTTAAAAGCGGGAAAACAAAATAAGAACGACGTACGTGCGTGTGTGTGTAACAAACGCCAGACTGTGAAGCAGCGTAGCGTCAATGTGTATGTGTAGAGATGTACACATAAACCGTTTTTTTTTCTAGAAACGTTTTATTTGCTAATACCTGATTAGTTTTAAAACGTTAGAACGTATACTAAACGTTTCACAAATTAAAAATGTTTTATTATAAAACAGTTTAAAGTATATTTATTGGTAAAACAGATAAAGAGTTTTAAAACAAAATGCTAAAATGTTTAACATAATTTTATTAATCACTTAAAACGTTTTAAAACAAAACATTTAGTTAAAAAAACACCTCAGTGTTTTGCTTTAAAACATTAAATAAAACACTTGAGTTTGCAGTGTAACATTAAATATAATTAAAAATAGGTTGTGATTATTGCTTTAGTTGCTTCCGTCATTACATTTTAAAATTCAGCCTGCAAACGATTGTGACCGCTTTTCTCTTACGATTCTTTGTACTGTAGTATAAAAGGAAAAACTAGCGAACTCGATAGTCGACTACACAGGAAGTTGAACCTTTAAACGCCTCAGCGTTACGTAACACTCAGGTGCGGTGCGTTAGAAAGAACCGAGGGATATCTCCGTCTCGCTCACACGTTGTTTATTTTACGTCTCTACTTAGTTACTACTTGTCGGACAAAGTTCTGTGACGCTCCGTGCGAATTGAAGAAAACCGTTCCGGAGTTCAGTTTATTTATTTGTGGAAAATAGTTGCGAATTGTTATCGACCGAGGTGAAACGGAATCATTTTCTGTTATAGAAAACACTTTTTCCGGTTGGTATAGGTAATGAAGTAAGTAATGGAGAGACGTTTATTCGGTTTTCGTATATATATTTCTTTCTGCTTTTTTGATGTTAGTTTCTTGCGATGGCAGTGTGTACGACTTCGCGTCAAGTACGATCTACGATGAGCTTGAACTTTCGGTGAAGGAAAATATCGTGAGGAAACCATAGCATGGTGGTAGGGCTTTTTCTAATGTTGAAAATCTGCCAATAGGTGTGTCCCAGCAGTTGCACTTGTGAGCCAGTCGTTCCACAGATTTAGCGTGTCTACCAACTTCGGCCGTATCGTCACTTAAGATTAGGTGAAATTATGGCTATAACGCTAACCCTTATGTATAAAAAAAGTAATACAGAAAGCTCTTTGAGTCGCTTCTATCAACCTTTGCTTTGATTTAGTTTATACTTATTTTAAAGTTAGAATATAGCTTTTATAAGAAATATAGAATCAGTATTTTATATAGATTTATTAAAGAACTCTCTGGTCCGGTAGTTACTGGAAGTAATTCAGAAACGATTTCCGGTATTTTTATATACTTCACAGGCATTATGATCACAATCTTACCTGACGTTAAGTGACGATGTTGCCCAAGGCGGCGGACATGCTAATTTTAATAGAGGAACTGGCTTGCAAATACAATTGTGAGAACACACCTAAAGGTATTTGATTGCAGATACTCAACTTTAGGGTAGTAGCTAGATAGGCGGATATTTAAAGGAACCCCGAAAATAATGGCATGGTTTCGTCACTATGGATTTCGTTCATTGAAAGCTCAGGTTCGTTGCAGGGTTCGAATTCACATACATTAACATGACGTTCGTACACAGTACCAACTAAGGTAAGGTAAGGTGGTAAGATAAAGTGGTAAGGTAAGCTGGACTTTATGTTCGTCGTAGGGGTTTCTAATGGGTGTATTTAGTTACTGTTACTCATCTCATAGATTGCCTAGACAACCGTAGAAATAACTCTAAACTTATGTTATTATCTACCTACCTACCATGGACAACTTAAATCTACTTTCGTGATCGTCGTCGATGGATTCATTTTAACTTTGCCGATCTCTTATATATAACTGTTTCGGAAAACGTTGGTCTGTTGAGTTCGATTAGTACCACCTGATTTGTTAGCGAAAATGTATATTGCAAATAACTACTGTAATATATTTTTCTTTTAAATTTAGAAAAAAGCATAAATATATGTTTAGTTATGAGCGGGAGATAAAAGTCTCTGACTATTCCGTGGTAGGGTTTTTCTGATACACGCCCGAATAGTTTCCACCCTCAAGTTGAAGATCTGACGCCAAATACCTATAGGTGTGTTGAGAGCTAGTCCCACCACTGGGCTTAGCGTGACCATCTTGACTCACATCGTCACTTAACATCAACTGAGACTGTGGCCGTAACAATAAAACTATAATATTAGTAATATCATGTCGCCTTTCGACTCGTATAGTTATAAACTTATTATGTATATACTTAACTTATGCAACCTTTTATTAACAACCTCTTATGTTGTAATAAAAATCTATGTAATACTTTTCATAAATAACTAGGACACTTAACTCAGTCACACACACACACACACACGTACATAATCACATGTATGTTCATATCCTAAGTAAAACTACCAACGTTACAAGTGTAGCGATATATCCACATTCTAAACTTTTTTTATTTTAATGTTTAATAACACACAAAATATATATATCTTGAGGAAATAAAATAATTTTAGGTAAATACGGAGGAAGATGGTTACATTCGTTGTGGTGAGGTTTTAAATTAAAAATGTATAGATATTCGAATACCATAGTAATTACTTTGTGGGAAACGGGCCCTGCAGCCACAATAAGTTCGAACATAAATGATGAAGGTTAAATAAATTTATTCTAACAAACGCTAACATATGTAATACCATATATGAAAAGAAAAAAAAACATAATACTAGGTTCTTATGTACCAGCCAACTATAAGTGTTCACCTCTTTGTCTAATAATAACTATAAACGGTATGTTTTCTAATTAAAAATGAGTAATCATTTTTAAATTTAAAGTATCATAGGACACAACAAAAATTGGTGCAATCTTGAAATGCATAAATAAAATAAAATTTACATAAGTACGGTGCGTAATACACCAAGGATTTGTATAAGGTGCGATGATAGCGCAGTGGTAATGTGTACGACTTCGCGTCAAGGGACGTGAGTTCGAATTCATCCACCTACAATGAGCTTGAGCTTTCGGTGAAGGCAAACATCGTGAGGAAACCATAGCATGGTGGTAGAGCTTTTTCTAATGCCCGCCTGGGTAGCTACCACCCTCAAGTTGAAAATGTGCCGCCAAATACTAATAGGTGTGTTCCGGCAGTTACTCTTGAGAGCCAGTTCCTCCACAGGTTTAGCGTGTCTACCAACTTGGGCCGTATCGTCACATAAGATCAGGTGAGATTATGGCCATTACGCTAAGCCTTAACTATAAAAAAAAGGGTAATGGAGTATGACAAATGAAATGGTGCGTTACTTGCAATGGGTTGATCGGAGTTGACACTCTTTCAATTGACGTCGAGTTGGATTGTGACGTCTCGTCCCTTTTAATCTGGATTTTTTTCTTTTCTGTGCACTTTACTGTCTCTACAAACATTGTATTGGCGCCGGTTTATTCTACGTCTCTTTGACAACGTCCAAGCTAACGTCATCTTGTACTGTTACGTCATCAATACTAATCAAAAGCTTGAAAAATCCAATAGTGCACGTCTCAGAAGCCTCATTAATCTCAAAATTTTTTTTTTTTTTAGTAATAATTAATTACTATGTTTTCGTATATTTATTCGTGGAGAAAGTTTATATGATAACTCCATAGTATGTTTCTCACCACTCTATGGAGCTGCAACATATTAACTTCCTTTTAACAAAGTACTATTTATTTTTTAATTAAATTACATTGAATTAGAGGGTAATTTTCAGTACGATATTTATTACACAGAATGATACTGAGCGAATGAATAAAAAAAAGAAGTGAAGTAAACTGAAGACCAAATACATCATCCGCACATACAGACAACCCAACATTAGCCCTAAGTAACATAGACTTTATAATATTTATAACATAACATAATATATAAGAATAAAATAACATATAAAATATAAGATCTTATTCGTTTAGCAACAGTTATCAAAACTGGAAGTAACGAATGCATATCAATATTTGTTTTATAACTAGGATGAGAGAAATTACCACTGAACATGGCAAATGTTGGAAATAATCCAATTAGTAAGATATGGAATGAACGTAAACTAATAAAACCACCCACGATACTGGCGTTGCGCTGAATTTGAATACCAGCGTGGGTGAATCGATACACAGCCTTCAGAATGTAGGTTGGAAAGACGATCAATATAGCACAACGCACTATACTCATAAAGAATATATCTAACTGCCCCTGAATAAAGAGTAAATAAAAAATACTGAATAAATACCCTGAATAAAAAATACACATCAAAATTTGTGAGACACGACAAAGTCGCTCGGTTCATTAAACAACAAAGGCAACGTAAGGTAGTCCTTAACGTGCCTGCCTTTTGTTTCGACATGAATCCAATACTAATCTAAGCAAGTTTCATAAGTAAAAGGTAGGGCCGCAAACTCATTCATAATGGGCACACTAACGAGTTTCTTTCGGTTGCATTGGCATCGTAAATCTTATTGTAGGCGAACATGGAGAAACAAATTATACGTAGGATTATCCCTGTAACTGGATGTGATATTTCAAGCTCTTTGTGGAGATTATAACCATTGGCAAATAAATTCACTGGACCTATTTGTACTTACATCGACTGTATAGTTTCCGTTAATTAGATTAATTAGGTAAAGTTAAGTTAAGTATGAAGGTGGATGGACGTAGGAGAAGAGGAAGACAGAAGAAGAGATGGATAGACTGTGTGAGAAATTATATTTGTATAAACAGTGTGAGATCACAGCTGAAGAGAACATGTTGTAGCTACCCTATTTAGGTGGGATAAGGGTTATGAAGTATAAAATTGTATTGAGTTTCCTGAAAATTAAGGATCCATTTCTCTATTCTCTGAACATGGTATTATTATGCTAAGTATAACTTTCACTAGCATATATACATATTTATAGTATAATGCGGTTGGTCGTTGGTTTGAAAGTGCTGCTTATCTTAGAATCTAGTAGTTGGATTTCATGCATTATTTTTGAATTGTGTAGAGTAATCATTGAAAAAAGGCTATATAACATCACGCTATCACTAACAGGAGCACAGCAGAATAGAAAAAAGTTACAATACAATACAAATTGTTACATGTAGTTCGACGTGAATAAAATTGCGGGCAAAACTAGTAATATATACATGTATATATATATATATATATATATATATATATATATATATATATATATATATATAGCTTATGCCTATTATCTCACCTTCTGTTAAGTGACGATAGGTCCCAAGTTGGTAGATACGCTAAACCTGTGGAGGAAATGGCTCTCAAGTGCAACTTCCGGAACACACCTATTGGTATTTGGCGACAGATTTTCAACTTGAGGGTGGTTGCTAGCTATTTATTGTTGAAATACTATCACTTCGTTATAAAAATTAAAAATCATTTACTACGAATTCATCGTCAAGGGACGTGAGTTCGATACACCTACAATAAGATTGAGCTTTCTGTGAAGGAAAACATTGTGAGGAAACCATAGCATGGTGGTAGGGCTTTTTCTAATGCCCGCCTGGGTAGCTACCAAGCAAACTTGTTGGTCTGTTGCCAAACACCAATACGTGTGTTCCGGCAGTAGCACTTGAAAGCCAGTCCCTCCACTGCTTCAGCGTCTCTACCAACTTGGGCCGTATTGTCACTTGATCAGGTGATATTACGGACAACTTTATGATATACTGGTACAGTTCAAAACGTAAATTCCATGTGCTATTTAAGTATTTTAAAAATTGTCGGAAAATTCTTCATGAAATAGATTCGCTCATATTGATATCTCAATCTTTAAAGACGTTTATTCAACTGACTATGTTCGTATGCAACTCAACAATATTTATTTGATCATTTCTGCCGTTTTTTGTAATTCTTCCAATACAGCTTTGTCCCTATTTGTGTTATTGTTAATAAATCCTTCCCCGATGCTTGTTCTATCCCATACAAAATGATTCAAATCCAACTACGTATTACCTAGGATTAGCGCGTTCAAACGAGCAAACCTTTCCCCGCTTTAGATCGTTCGTATAAATAGAAAGAAGATAGAAGAAAAAAATATATATTTACAAGGCACAAGTATTACAGACCGTAAAGGTTACGTAGAATCATACTCAGAGTCACATTTTACAATCCTTCCGCTTACTACAACGAGTACGTACTGTCGAACGTTCTTAACTCAAATTAACTTGCTGCGAGTGTCGCTTTGACTGAACTGAACCTCTAGCCGATTTTTTTTTTTTTTGTTCGGAAGGACCTACACTGTTAGCCTGAGGGGCTTTTAAAGCTTCACCGGACTAGAGGGGGAGAGCGCGGAAGGCATCGCACTTATATAGTAATCTGTGTTATCAACTACCCTCCTTCTCATTAATTTAAAGCATGTAGTGTTATTTAGTTTCCATATTTATATGCAGTAGACGTGGAATGTAATAAAGTAAAATGATATTAAAATTAACAAGCAGCAGTTACCACAAAATATAATTAAACATAATCTATAAATAAAAAACAAAAAATGTTATAATCTGCCATGCCCAGCAGTGCCACTGTAAAAGGCGCACACACTCAACCTTAGGCGATTCACCACAATAGATTAGATAAGATTTTAAGATTTTCTGTTGTAGCCAAGTTGGTTTACAAAAAAAAAAAAGTAATTAATTGTTCCAAAATTATATTAAACATATATAAATATATACATACATATATTTCTCTACACACATACACAATATACATAAAGATATAAGAATATACTCAGATACGTACCAATAAAGTTAACATGTAGATCACACAATAGTGTGTTGTGAAGTCACTGACATAACAACAGACGCTTAGTGCCTGTCTAGACACTTGTTTCTAGACATTCGTTCGTTGGAAACGCCCTCGTCGCCTAATTGTATTTCTGCGACAATATTTACTGACAGCGAAGGGAAATTCAAGGAACGATGTAATTGTAAGCGCTAATGCTATGACAACATTCCGTAACGTGCCGCTTTGACATTAGAATGTTTTATATGAACCTTAGCTTAATCATATTTAAGTTCAATTTATTCACTACAAGCAGCTTACATGTGTTTTTTTCTAGGCCCTAGTTTGTGGTTACGCTAAACTTAGTCGAAGGACTGGCTCTTAAGTAAAACTACCGGAACTCACCTCAAGGTATTTGGCGAAAGATTTTCAACTTCAGGTGTGTTAAAATGCAACATCGTGAACTTAACGACGCCAAATTGTAGCTTCTCCGAAGTGTAAATAATTAGAAGACATGTTGTTGTCCATTTCAATAATTTCTTATAACTCATCCATAACACAATATATATCACATCAAGGTGTAGTATGAAAATCATCTCCATGAAAAAATTAGATTGTGTACCTTGTATGTATGTAAATGAAGGTCATTTAAACCTTCATTTCAACTCTACGCTTATAATCTCTTTTTATTTAGAATGTGTATTTCTTTTTAAAATCTATATTATCGATAGTTGTCTATGAAACAATGTATACGTCAAAAATACTTCATGAGATGTCATTACATTGAATACATTAAGAAATAATTAGATAATAAATATTAAGATACAAATAAAGTGAAGCAATAGCTTTGAATGTTGTTTTTCTTTATTACGGGTGCGTAAAATATAATATGTAATTAGTAAGTTAGATTATTAAGAAGAAGTTATTTTGTGCATATATTTTACTCTAACATTTGTATTTAATATAATAAAATTATCTTTATTACAGAGCAACTATTAAGCTTATTGTTTCGTTACCCTAATCATCTCTACCACACAACACATTACATATATAATAACGAATTACACACATTTTCTGTTATGTTAAGGCATTTCATATATTAATCATTATGCAACATATTTCCTCGAACGTCGACCCGATAATGAGGTTTTAATGATTGATACAAATGAGACAAAATCCGCGTGCTACTTTCATAGTGAATATACCGTATCTATACTCAGCCAACTGTCTCTATTTTCCTTTAAATTTACACGATTTATTGTTCTGATAATTGAAGTTATAAAAACTGTAGAGTTTCCATGAACGCGGCGATAATTGTAAAACGTCAAAGCCATGCAAAATTCAAACGACAGTTCACTCGAGTACTCATTGAAAGTTCCACGGCTCACATCAATATCTCATTACTTATTGGAACGACAGCGACTGAACACACCAGCAATGGAGCAAGTGGCAGGTGATTTACCAAATTTTCACCGCAGAAATAAACTTTCGACTAATGGCTCTCACTTGGCAAACTAATGGTTTGAATTCGATAATGTTCCTTTAACGCGACGCCGGCGATGATGGTGTCATCAAACTAAATTACCTACCAAAAGCCTAATCTGTTTACTTGTAGAGAATCTTGAATTATGCTTTTGTAGATAAGGTTTAGCGTTATGGCCATAATCTCATCTGATCTTAAGCGACGATACGGCCCAAGATGGTAGACACGCTAAACCTGTGTAGGAACTGGCTGTCAAGTGCAACTGCCGGAACACACCTAATGGTAATTGGCGGCAGATTTTTAACTTGAGGGTGGTAGCTAGCTAGGCGGGCATCAGAAAAAGCCCTACCACCATGCTACCATTGCTTTATATTTAGTAATCATTGCATCCGGTAGTGGTAACTATTTGACAACAGTTTTGTTTCGGGCTGCTGCTTTGTTGCTGGTTAGTAAAATATAGTTTACTAATTATGTTCATATACATTTTACCATATAAAAGAAACTGGATTATATATGTTATAATTTTACTGCATGAAAGTTTTAAGCAATTGTATTTTTAAATGTGATTCTCAAATATTCCCCAACTCCTATGAAAGTGAATACAGTGGCGATGATAGCTCAGTTGGTAGTGTATACGGACGCCGCATCAAGGAACGTGAGTTCGAATGAATCTACAACGATCTTGAGCTTTCGGTGAAACATAATATTGTGATAAAACTACAGCATGGTGGTAGGGCTTTGGCTAATGCCAAATACCTGTAGATGTGTACCGGCAAATGCATTTAAGAACCAATACTTCCACTAGGCTTAGCGTGTATACCATCTTAAGACACATCGCCACTTAACATCAGGTGAGGTTGTGGTCATAATACTAAACCTACACCAAAAAACCCTTTTATATTTGATCACTTATATAATTAAGGAAACACCACTTGCATTTTTTTATACTTAAGGTTTAGCTTTATGGCCACAATCTCACTTGATCTTAAGTGACGATATGGCCCAAGTCGGTAGACACGCTAAACCTGTGGAGGGGCTGGCTCTCAAGTGCAGCTGCTGGAACACACCTGTTGGTATTTAGCGGCAGATTTTCAACTTGAGGGTGGTAGCTAGCCAGGCGGGCACCGTGCAAAACCTACTAACCTAACCTAACATCCATTTTGAAGTTGTTAAGAAAGATGTACACAAAATAAAGCTCCTTAGTGGGTTTTATTTTTGTTAATCAATATTTTGTACACGTTCTACTTCAATCATACTTAGGAAATACGAGGTTGAGGTCGAAAAGTGACAAGCTATTTTACCAGTATAAGCGACATGATTTCTCAAGCAATTTTCATATCATTTATGAATAAGAAAACAAGGGGCACAGTGATTTTATTGGGGTCGACGTTGATGTAAGAATGTAGACAATGTGTAGGACAAAAAACGAGTTCGCCATTACTACGAGAAGAGGAGTTGGTTGGGAACATTTTTGTTATGGAATTCAAAGGATGCCAGCGGTGTATTTGTTGAATTAAGATTTTCCCTCTACCGTTTACATGAGTAGGTAAGATTTGAACCCGGTTTAACACAATGGAATCGAACGAAATCTCTTCATGAGTGGATTGTTTGCGAAGAAAACTTGGCATTGTTCCTGTATATCGTACAAGACGGTATTACTTGACATTTTCATGAAATTACCAGAGGAAACTATGCGCCTAACAAATACTAAATTCTTATTTTCGTTGCAAATCAATGATATGTGTGGTTTAACATTTGCCATATTATATAGCGATATGGAACTGAGTGTTACAATAAGTGTACGTTTTTGGTGAAATAATACCTAAATATAGCTATTTAGGACGCTCTTATGTCTGAAAGTGTGTAATGAAATAACTAAATTTGGTGAGTAGCAAAATATATAGATTATTTTCGATTGGATAACAACGAACATACACTATACATATCCTATCCACCCTAGGAAAGCATGTAAATCCAATAATCAAGCAAAATGGTGCGCTGCCTCCAATTAGTCATAACCATCATTCTCATGGTAGACCAGTGTATATTCCGCTAAGGAAAGAAAAAAGGAATTTAATAAAACACTACAAACTTCATGAATGTTTAATACAATGAAATGTTTAAATATATATATATTCGTGAGTAATATTTTGCAACTTTATGTGTATATAATGACAATTTTCCAATTGTCAGAAGTTGAAACAAGAATCGAAGATTGCGACGTGCTACCAATGGGAGAGCACCGCATTTGAAATTCAATTATTCTGTGTCAGATCGATTTCGCATCATCTGCTCCTAAGATGAGATCCGAGGAATTATTTGATTTTCTGGTTGTTCAATGGCCCTTATCCTCAGAAGTAGCATTGGCACGGTCAATATGTTTAACTTTAGCATAAATTCTGTTATAAACGACACTTTGCATAACGTGCCGATTTACGCATAATGGTATTAATTTGCTCAAATTCATTCAAAGGTAAAGGTAAGTCAAAAACCGGTCAAGTATTTCTATCGACTGTATCATGGCGAATGCTCTGAAGAGTTATCTCACCTAATCCCCTCCTCTCCTTCCCACAGCAGATCCACCCGCGCTGGACTACGGAGCCAAAGCTTTACCATAACCTCCATCCCGACGCGAACCAAAAAGTACGAAAAGTCATTTCTTTGTCGCACAGTGACGCTGTGGAACCGTCTTCCGGTGTGAGTGTTCCCTCCTTCTTATAATATGGGGTCTTTTAAACGAGGCGTGAAGAAACATTTAGTGGGCCGGCAAGACAGTTGTGACTGACGAAGGACATTTGCCCCTACGACAGTCACTACTGTTACTGGACTGTACTGAAACTTACCATCAGGTGAAGTACAGTCACTTTGCCGAGCTAGGATAAAAAAAAAAAAAAAAAGTATCTGTTCTAGTTTTCTTGATGAAAATTGATGTCTATGAAGCTGTAGGTCCCTCTGCAAGTGCCTTCTCACGGCCTAGACTGAATAAAGTATTTTTAGTTAGTGGTTTTGTATGGCAGTTAAACACATACATACGTCACGGTGACAACAATAACCAATGCCTGTAAATCCTCATATTGGAAGTTCTCGGTGTGACAGTTTAGTTACCATCAAATTTCTTCGTTCTCAGTGTCTCTCTTATTCGTGTACCAGCAAAATTATTGCTTGTGTATCAAAGTTTTTGGTTTTAAATTAAAATGATTCAAAGAAAACAAAGCGGTCTAAGGTTAGATTTACAGATAGGATAATTACGTGTGTAATCCTGCATGGTGGCAGAGCTTTTTCTGATGCCCGCCTGGGTAGCTACCACCCTCAAGTTGAAAACTTGCCGCCAAATACCAATAGGTGTGTTCCGGCAGTCGCACTTGAGACACAGCCCCTCTACAGATTTAGTGTGTCTACCAACTTGGGCCATATCGTCACTTAAGATCAGGTGAGATTATGGCCATAGCGCTAAACCTTAAGTATAAAAAAATTGATTGTTGTAAGTCTTATAGCATGGTTGTAGGGATCTTTCTAATGCCTGCCTGGCTAGCTACTGCCCTAAATTATCTACTATTTCATAGTGAACCTTGATTTTGCGGCAGTATAAGCCCAAGGGTGTTCGGTAACCAGTCGGACAATGACAGGGCTTTTTCTGATTCCCATCTGGCTAGCTACCACCCTCAAGTTGAAAACCTGCCGCCAAATACCAATAGGTGTGTTCCGGCAGATCCACTCGAGAGCCAGTTCTGCCACAGGCTTAGCGTGTCTACAAACTTGGGCAGTATCATCACTTATGATCAGATGAGATTATGGCCAAAACGCTAAACTTTAACTATAAAAAAGTAGTATTCTTTTAACTTCTGGTTAAGGTAATATAAAAAACGTGTTTTACAATACTGAGCAGTGATAGTGGAGCTCTGGAACGAATCAGCGGACTGAAGTATTAGTGATGTGAAGAACCATATAGAGTATGGAGTATCTTTAACAAGATGGGTTAGATAAAAGGATTTTACACCGTCATGACCAAAACTAAATGTGGGACAGACTGACAAACCCAGGAATCTCGTTGGGTAATCGGCAGGGTGCATCGCGTGCTGGTGACGTTGACTTGGTAACTCAGATGGTATTCCTTACCACTAATATACCAAATTTTTGGTTCCTATCTTACTTCTGGTACACGCGCTGTTAAAAAATAAACCCAAATAAATTTTAACAAACTTTGACACGTTGATAATTCATATTACATATGAACATACATACTACTTTATATACCGTTAATATAGATAGTAGTAATATTTAGACCTCCACCGGGACAGGGGTTGAATGTTACAATTTTATATACACAATACACGACTATGAACATTACAGATATTTGATTTAGCTTCAATTACTATATAAACATCTTATGATAGTAACAGTCATACTTAGCATACTAATATAAGCCTAACAAAGTTGAAAAATTATCCCCAAAATTTATAACACCCGAAAGAAATCACAGGTCCTAGTAAATGTAAGTAAATAGCTTCTAAATTGTATTAGGCTTGTGTAGTTACTCTTAATCTATCACTAAAACATAGACAGAGCTTTTAAACTCTGAACACTCAAGTCGATGTGATTTATTGAGTTTTCTATACAATCACTTATCATTTGTTTAGAGTTTAAGTGGTAGGCATAAACTTCAGGATTTATTTATTTAAAGCGAGGAAAACTTATGTAAGGAAGAAGAAAGAAAATACGTTTATTACGGAACTCACACAATAATAATAATGACGAAATGACTACTACAATAATAATACAAAATTAGGGCTAAAAACAAACACAACAATAGCCTAGTATATATAATAGGCAGAGGGCGCCCACTAATCAGTTGTGTGAGGCCGTAAATGGTCCCATCTCAGCTAAAATGCTACAACGTATAATGCGTTGCAGCGCTGGTTTTCAGATGGTACAACGTGATGTCACGGTCAGCACTACTTTTTAATATTAATAACAAAAAGTTTCTAAGTTAAAAAAAAAAATGATTAAAAATTGTAATAAAATAAAATTCTAGAAATAGAAATGTCCAATAACACGATATAATAAAGTAATAAATAAAAGTATATGGATAGAAAATAAAAAATATGACTTATATGATTAGGCAGTATGATTTCTGGTCTTGGCTTTTTCACTATGGAACATTTAAAAAAGGGAAAATAGAAAACAAAGAATGACATTACTATAAAATTGTGTAAATAAATATAATATGTAACTGGTGAAAATATAAATAATTTTACGATGTTAATGTAATTTTATGAATTATATGTGTTACTAAAAGCGTAAGTATGAATTTTCATATCCTCCGAAGCAGTGATTGTTTAGTGGTGATGATAGCTCAGTGGTAGAGTGGTGAGTTCGCATCAAGGACGTGAGTTCGCATCCAAGCACCTACAATGAGCTTGAGCTTTCGGTGAAGGAAAACGTCGTGAGGAAATCATAGCATGGTGGTAGGGCTTTTTCCAATACCTGCCTGGCTAGCTACCACCCTCAACTTGTAAACCTGCCGCCAAATACCAATAGATGTGTTCCGGCAGCTGCACTTGAGAGTCAGTTCCTCCGCAGGTGTAGCGTGTCTACCAACTTGGGCCGTATCGTCAGTTAAGATCAGGTGAGATTATGGCCATAACGCTAAACCTTAAGTATAAAAAAAAAACCTCAGTTCAAATCCCCGCAATAAGCCTGACCTTTCAGGCAAGAAAAAACGTGGTGAAGATATGGTTTTTAAACGGTTTTTATGCATTTCTGAAACCATACTGTGGTATGGTGATAGGGTTTTTTTAATGTCTGCTTTGCGTTTTTGTATGTCCATTATCTTGGATACATCGTCACTTAGCATTAAGTGAGATTATGGTCATAACGCTAAAAACCTCCAAAGCAAATAAAGGTATATTTGTACACTTATGCTTATTTCATGGAAAATAGTAAGTAAGCTCTTCTAAGATAGATCATATAAAATATCAAATTTCAGTAAAAGGTTTCTATTTTGGACCAGTTCTGAGTGGGAGTGCTATCAGGATCTTAACCCGTCGTGTGTTTGTTTCTATATAAATTCGGAAAGCTATGTTATTTGCCGCCGTATATAGTAATATTATTATATGTAGTTCCCTTATTATTCCCATGTGAAGCGGATTATAAATAGTATCTGGAAACATTTATTTTCACTCGTCACAAAAAGTCCGTGGTCAGTTTCTGACAAGTTCCGCCATCTTGTTTGAGAGTTTTATTTGAAATTTTACAATGTTATTCAAATATATCGAGGTAATATTACCAGACTTGAGTTTATAGACACATGATGTTAACAATTAAATATAATAAAACAGTCCAAGTATTTAGTTTTTTTAATTAGATTGAACTCTGGATTCATGTCCTTTGATAATAATGCTTTACTATTTTGTGATTATCTAATATAACTGTAATAAGCTGGAAATGATATTCACCTCTGTCTGATGCTAATTAAATTAATTAGAAGTTTAATAGAAATAAATAAGATATGGACATGTTTTATAGCATTTTAGCGAATCCTTCGAGTGAGGTAGCTAAAATGCTATATGAAGTAAGTGAAAGTTGATTGTATGAATGAGGATGTACGAAAAAGTATCTTTTTAGGTTACGATGGAGCTAACATAACCACAGTTCAAAGACCCTAAATAGAATAAAAGGGGGGAAAATAAGCTTGCAGTTATAAATAAAATGCTGTTAGTAAAAATTCTTGCATAGACGGTCACCGTTGCTTGTTGACTATACAATACTTTCCAACAGGTGCTGTGTAGTTATATTACCTGTTTTTGTAACTCTCTTCACACACAGCCTTGCTACGATTAACGTGGCATAATCTATGCCTTCCTCAATGACAGATCTACTAAATAAAAATGATTTTTTATAATGCGACTGTCGGATCCTCAAACCGTCGCGATCAAACTATATTAACTTCCGGTTTATAATATAGATACATGTTAATCTATAAATTGTGTATTTATTTCAAGTGGTTTGCTTTAACGTTTATCGCTATACCAAAATGTATGTATGATTAGAGAGCCGTTTTATATAATAAGATTGATTCTTTGTTAGCCCTTCGCAAGCAAAATCGCTTTCAAAATTGCTCGTAGTTTAGAGGGTTATAACTGCATACTCAGGGCTTTGATTGGACGAACTTTTTTATGAATTTCACTTTGACAAACGTTGACCGCGTCGTACAAGTAATGCAAACGCTAAATTTAACAGAATTTTCTGTCCGAAAGTTTATTCATAATCCAATCGGAGTTAACGAAGTTGGGCAAATTCGGGGTTCATTTTTCAGTCTTACGTAAAACTATTTTTCTTTAAAGAAATGCTAAAATGAAATTTTCTTTTAGGCTTCTCTTTGTTTTTATTTGATCTTTAATTTATTATATGAAATCATAAAAGCGGATCGATGGTGCGTGTGATTTAGTGGACTGTATTTTGCGTAAATTATTTTAGTGTAACGATGCGACAGTTAGGAAGGTTTAGGACAAGAACGAATGGTACTTACGTGTTACGTACCACGTCTACTGCTTATTAATATGGAAACTTAATAATACGTCATACAATGAACTTAAGCTATCAGTGGAGGAAAACATTGCTTGGAAACCATAGCATGGTGGTAGGGCTTTTTCTGGTGCCCGCCTGTCTAGCAACCACATTCAAATTGATAATACGCCGCCAAATACCACTATCTGTGTTCCGGAAGCTACGCTTGGGAGCCAAGGCCTCCACAGGTTTAGCGTGTCTACCAACTTGGGCCGTATCGTCACTTAAGATGAAATTAAAGGCATAACGCTAAACCTTATGTATATAAAAAAAACAAGTTTTAAGTAATATGTTTTATAGAAGTACGATAAAATGATGGCTGGGTCCTCAGATATGACCAAAATACACAGTATACTTCGAAAATTATAGCAAACTAATTGAGTTAAACAGTCCATATAGTATCGTTGTTGTGATGCCGGTTTATAAACCTATCATAAGATTGACATAGGCTTGTCTTAAATCATTACAATTTTTTTTTTATATACTTAAGGTTTAGCGTTATGGCCATAATCTCACCTGATCTTAAGTGACGATACGGCCCAAGTTGGTAGACACGCTAAACCTGTGGAGGGGCTGGCTCTCAAGTGCTACTGAAGGAACACACCTATTGGTATTTGGCGGCAGGTTTACACCTTGAGGGTGGTAGCTACCCAGGCGGGCATTAGAAATAGCCCTATCACCATGCTATGGTTTTCCCTACGATGTTTTCCTTCACCGAAAGCTCAAGCTCATTGTAGGTGCTTGAATTCGAACTCATGTCCCTTGACGCGAAGTCATACACACTACCACTGAGCTATCACCGCTTCAAAATACAGTAACTGGGTCGAAATTTGCACAATGTGTATGGTAGACATTTCTCAATGTAGTGTTATAATAATAATACATTTATTGATGGAAATATCATAACATATTTCACAAAAGCAAAATATACAATATAACCTAACCTTATTATTGAATGTGTTATATATTGTATAGAAGAAAATTAAAAAGGCGCAAATAATTCGATGTCTCTATCCCGTTTCCGCTTTACTAGAATGATAGTAGTGTAAGTAATATGACCGATTGGTATAGGTTTTCTTGGAACGCTCGAAGATGAATTCGAAAATGAATTTTCTCCAAATTATTTACCTTTTTTATCCTTTATACGTTTACCGTTCGTATCTGATGTCAAGTGACAATGTCAAAATGCCTATTATAGGATGGATCAATATGTGAGCGATCGTGATGTCTGGAATTGACGCCCCTCTCTGTACATCCGCTAATAACTACTGTAACACATTAAATCATTGTATATAAGGATAAGAGTAAGACATTAAAAAAAAGATGCATATCGAGTTTCTTGCCGGTTCTTCTCGATGACTGTGTTACTTTCCGAAACGGTAGTAGTTTTGACGTTCGTAAGCGCCTTTTAGGAGCCTGAATTGAATTAAAAAAAAATTGAATTGATTTGATTTGAATGTCGTTCAAGAGGTAACTAAGTTCAGTGGGTAACCAGCTTTGATATGTGTCTGCCGGAACAATCCGATAGGTGCTCAGGACAGATTGCCCTCCTATTTAAGATTATAACTATCTACATTAGAATGTACTCTATTTATGATAATATTTTCCTTCATCAAAAGCTAAATCAAAAGGTAATGTCTCCTATTTATTTGATTTTTAATACTCCAGGATGCGGAAGTAACAGAGTCTAACGTTGAACTCCAACCGTGAGCGAAGTTCCAAACCATTTAATATGTAGACGACTTTTGGTTTTTGCCTTTCGCTTGCGAAGAGCAATTCCGTGTCGCTGAGATCTGAGACAATTAATGAATTCTCGGCTATGGGGCGTTGGACTCGTCGCGGACGTCGTTTGTCTGCGCGCTCCGTCCGTATAGTTTTTGTCGGAGAAGACAAGTGGCTACTCAGTTTAATTTAAGACGTCGAGAGATATTAAATACTCGTATTTCTATACTCGCTTTGTTTTCAGCCTCTGAAGGGGCCGCGTTATGTAACAGTTTAGCTGTTCGACTGAACGGTTTGTCTACCGGAATAATTGGTTGTTTAAATGACTGTCGTAATTTTTCATATTCTCAGTCTGAGCTCTATGTCTTCAAAGTATATGAAATGCCCGACCATAGTCACGGCGCTGACGGTTTTTTTTTAAGATATACTTATACTTAACCTATGTGGCCAGTTTTTCACTTTGTCGCTGTCGAATTTTTTATCAGTGTCTACGAACTGATTATTATTATTATCTTGTTACTTACATTACTATCGTATTACTTATTGCATGGTGGTAGAGCTTTTTCAAATGCCCGCCTGGCTAGCTACCACCCTCAAGTTGTAAGCCTGCCGCCAAATACCACGAGGTGTGTTCCGGCAGATGCACTTGAGAGCCAGTTCCTCCACAGGTTTAGTATGTCTACTAACTTGGGCCGTATCGTCACTGAAGATCAGGTGAGATTATGGCCATAACGCTAAACCTTAAGTATAAAAAAAACCTATAATACGTATATACACTCCCGATTGAATTGAAACTTAGGGATGTTGGCTCTCTCTCGACGTGTTCTACCGTTTGTATCATGGAGAGTGTTCTTAAGAGTTCCTTGATTCACTCACCTCCCTTTCATTCCACAACAGAAGTATAGTTTCACGGTGACAGCTATACATCGAGAACTAAAAATCTTTCTGACTCTTATTTGTGTTTCACCGTGACGTTGTACAAACGTCTTCCTGTCAGCGTGTTCCCTCCTTCTTATCATATTGAATCTCAAAAAAAGGTATTAAGGTGCTTGAGCAAGCCAGCTTGATAGCATTGACTGACAGTGAATTTTGGTTTATTATCAATCACCACTGATTTCGATAGTACTGTATTTAACATCAAGTGAAGTTGTTGAGGAACATAAAAAAAAACTTTCTGACGAGACAGATGCTCTTTACGAACGGATTATACGATCAATATATATTTTTTTTATAGTTACGGCTTAGCGTTATGGCCAAAATCTCACCTGATCTTAAGTGACGATACGGCCCAAGTTGGTAGATACGCTTAAACCTTTGAAGGAACTGGCTCTCAAGTGCACCTGCCGGAACACACATATTGGTATTTGGCGGCAGATTTTCAACTTGAGAGTGGCATCAGAAAAAGCCCTATCACCATGCTATGGTTTCCTCACGATGTTTCCCGTCACCGAAAGCTCAAGCTCATTGTAGGTGGTTGGGTTCGAACTCGCGTCCCTTGACACAAAGTCGTACACACACCACTAAGCTATCGTCGCTTCATTAAGGTTTATGAGAAAATTCGAATGCAGTCGAGAACGCCAGATGGTTAGTTATATATAATTTCACGGGCCAACTGAGATGTTACGTTTTCAGAACGTAGGTATGATTTATCGGTTATTGGAATTGTTAACTTTACTATTACTGAAAATCCAGTGGCTTTAGGGAAAATTTCAAACTGATTGCTTCTAACCGAAAACCATTTCCACTTAAACTCTCTGAAATATATGTTGATAATTTTTATCGGATTAGCTGTCTGTGCATGCGACTCCATTTAGCATTAAAGTCTCAGTAATTGTTTTCATGTAGTTTTTTTACTCTGTTATATGATTTCTTAATATATATATTGATAAATTTTATAATCAAACGATCAAGGAATGATATGTACTCTCCCCATATACGAAATTTCCTTCCAAACTATTATTTGTTTTTTTTTTATAGTTAAGGTTCAGCATTATGGCCAAAATATCATCTGATCTTAAGTGACGATAAGGCCCATATTGGTAGAAACTCTGTGGAGGAACTGGCTCTCAAGTGCAACTGTTGCAACACACCTATTGGTATTTGGCGGAAGATTTTCAACTAGAGGGTGGGGGAAAGCTAGGCTGGCATTAAAAATAAACCCCATTATCCCCATGCTATGGTTTCATCACGATGTTTTCCTTTTCCGAAAGCTCAAACTCATTGTAGGTGAAGTCGTACACACTACCACAGAGCTATCATCGATCCAAAATCGGTTAAAACGAATCCATGTGTTAGCTTGGTCGTTGGTCGTCACTTTATAATGTTAGCTTTATTGTTGATCGTCTCTTTATTAAATATAAAATAAAAGGCTTTAAATATTTATACGTTTGATTAAAAATAACTTTATGGATTGAAATTAATATTTACTTGTTAATTGAATAATAAAAATATTAAAAATTAAAAGTTGTGTTGTCAATTGAAATTAAACTGTTATAAATAATTAGATTAATTATTTTTTTTAAATAACTAAATTGTTGTGTTGCTTCGATTAAAATATACAAAATATTTTATTTTCAAGTAACTTCTTTAGCTTGTAACCGAAAGTTATATCCTTCTTTCGTGATCAAAATTATCTTATGTCTAAATATGTTATATTTTAGAAATTTCGTCTGTCTGTCTGTTAATCTATTTGCACGGGCGTTACTTCGAAACTATTGACTGGGATTTAATGAAGTTCGAAATCACGATAACTAATATTATACATAAAAACATAGGACGGGATAAGAAATAAAAATTGCTTAACTAAACTTACAGTGTACACACTGCATGTATATATATTCATATGGGTTTAAGTGCAACAGTCACGCGAGTAAGTGCCTAACGAACCTAACGAAGTTTCCCCTTCAAATATTAATATCTAAGCGTCTTTGTGACGCTATGTTTGAGATATTGATTACTTCAAAAGGTAGAAGAATTTAAAATAAATCAGCAATGCCATTACAATTTTAGTGATCTTGCAAAACTCTGGATTTATTTCAGTGAACGTTTTCTTTGAATGTTAGTTAGTGTATTAATTTTAAATTATTAAATGTGAAGTTCAATGTTGTGAAGCGATGATAACTCAGTTGTAGCGTGTATGGATCACGCATCGATGGACGTGAGTTCTATCTCTGCAATGAGCCTCAGCCTTCGGTGAAGAAAAATATCGTGATGAAATCAAGCTACCACTCTGAAGTTGGAAATCTGCCACCTAATACCTATAGGTGTGTTCCGGCAGTGGCACTCGAGAACCAGTCCCTCCACAGGTTTAACATGCAAAACAACTTGGGCCGTGTTGTCACTTAAGATCAGGTGAGATTATGGCTATAACGCTAAACTTTAACTATAAAAAAAAGTAGAAATTAAAATGGAAATTCAACGCTTAATAAATATTACTTAGTAATAAAAGCTACCGAATCCGCGGCTACGTTTAGTTACTTTATTAATGTCGTAACAAAAATGATTTTCCTTCTTACCAATAATTTTAATTAGTGGTAAATGAACATCCCCGCCCGGTACACACGGTCCCTCCGAGCCTCGGAACTTGAAATGATGAATGTAGAAAGTTTTCCCATAGACACGGCAGCGTTTGGAACGGCCGGCGCACACATCCGCCCAGCGCCGCGCGGCGCGGTAGGGCGGGCCGCGATTACGCGGGAAACAGACCGGAAATTGCCAGACTGAACGCACTCCTCCGTCACCCCTCGGCCTATTTATGGAATATATGTCATCACTATCAAGCGATATGATACCTCCGGATGTCATGTTTTTGTTTTTATTGAACCGTAAGATATTGTCGCAAGTTAGCTCGCGATTTTAAATAAACGCATTTGTTAATGTTTTTTTTATTATTTATTTAGTAGTATCTTCTTAATACTATATGCAAAATATACTAAAACTAGCTACTTTTTGTATATATTAGGTTTATCGCTATGGCCACTATCTTGTCTGGTGTTAAGTGACGATATAGGCCACGACGGTAGACACGTTAAACCTAGTAGAGGTATTGGTTTTCAAGTGTAACTGTTGGAACACACCTATAGGTATTCGTGGGCAAATTTTCATTCTCAGGGTGACAGCTAGCTAGTCAGATATTAGAAAAACCCTGCCCCCGTGCTATGGTTTTATCACGGTATTTATTTCCATCAAAACTTCAAGCTGATTTCCGGTGGATTCGAACTCACTTCCATTGACGCGGTGTCTGTACACACTGTGAACTCAGCTATCACGCATTCTATTAAGCGAAAATAATATTTTTTTAAATTTGATTTGTTATTCCTAAAGTAAGTGCGTTCATACAAACAAACTTTTCTTCTTTATAATATTAATATATAGTTCTTGTATGTCATATATTTGTGTAGGCAATACCTAAATAATTAGAAAGACGTCTCACATTTCTCGTCTCGTTTATCACCGAGAAATACGAAGTTAATATTAATGAAATTTCAAATTGATTCCACCAGATATTTTACAAAGAGGCGAGCTGTATAACTTGTTGAAAGTTTGCCCAAGCAATATTTCAATCTATACCCAATTGCTGGGAGTTAAATAATCAATTGGGCCGGTTGTCATTTTGCCAGAGGCCGTTCGAGTTTGCTTTGTTATTTATAACCTAACGAATTCGAATTATAACAAGCCTTCACTTGTATAATGGAAGTTGTTTGAAACACGCGAGACGAAACCTTAGCGGTGGTAGAACATAGATTTAACGATTCATTGTATCATATTCGACATACACTAAATGTAACCTTCAATATCACATGTCTATTGGTGTCTCGTTCTGGGATATCAGTAGAAGATTCAGTAATCCTTTTTTTTGTAATACTTTATAAGTTTAACGTTATGTTCACAATGTCACCAGATTTTAAGTGATGATGCGGTCCTAAATCATGGACTCAACTAGAACACAACTATAAGTGGCGATAGATTTGTATATTGCTAGCACAAGTATAGTGCATTTATTTGCAGTGTATTTCTCTCCAATTATTCCCAACATTGGATATGAGTCTACTCTTATTGCGGCTATAGATATCGGTCTTATAAAGTTACTGGTCCATTTCAACAGCTTTGACAATGTCATTCAATAATTAGGACATTGGTCTGCCGCATAGAGTATCTTGATCTATTTGATGGCGTCCCGTCTAACCAAGTATTCTGCCCATCTTTTTTTTATACAATAAGTTGAGCGTTATGGCCATAATCTCACCTGATCCTAAGTGATGATACGGCCCAAGATGGTAGTCACGCTAAACCTGTGGGGGAACTGGCTCTCGAGTGCAGCTGCCGGAACACACCTATTGGTATTTGGCGGCAGATTTTCAACTTGAGGGTGGTTGCTAGCCAAGCGGACATTAGAAAAGCCCTACCACCATGCTATGGTTTCCTCACGATGTCACTTCACCGAAAGCTCAAGTTCATTATAAGTGGTTGGATTCGAACACACGTCCCTTGATGCGAAGTAAGAGGATAAATCAACAAACAATAAATCACGTAGAATCGTTTTCGGAATTGCTCGATGTAGGAAGGTCAATATCTGAGAATGGCGCTCCGGCACGGAGTATTGATTGAAAAACGACCGCTTTCGACATCCCGGCGGCTTTGTCGAGATTTATACTTATCAAGAATACCTATATTAATTTACTAAGACTCTTTTACAAGGTGAAATGGAGGCGCTCTGGCTGGAAGTTTTCTTTTTCTATGTTGCGCAGCTTAGTGACTGTTCTGCACCTGGTGTGAAGTACAGTGCAATCCAGAATGACTGACAATGATCCAAAATTCACAATCAGTCACCGCTGTCATGCTGACCTGCTTAGATACCTTGCTATAGGAGAATGGGAACACGCTGACCGGAAGACGGTTCCACAGCTCGACGGTACGACAAAAATATATGAATAAAGTGCAGAATAATCACAACCAACAGCGGCAAACCGATCATTATATGCGCTCGTCTTGTATAGGCATCTTAACTCTACCCTAACAATACATTCTTGATAATTTAACGTGTGTCCACAAAAACTTACAAAAGCTAGATTTCGTGAAATAACGACATGATTTAAATACTAGAAATCCTAGAAAGAAATACTAGAAGGTCGGCAACGCATTTGCAAGCCCTCCGGTGTTGCAGATGTTCATGGGCGGCGGTTATCACTTTACATCAGGTGAGCCTCCTGCCTGTTTGCCCCCGTATTAAAAAAAAAGTGACGAACTAGTCACTCCTTAATTTAGTCTCACTGAGGCCGGTAACAGTTTCTTATGTAATAGTAATGTTAGGTTTTCCAACAAAATCTCAAGACATAATTCCGAATTGCCGGAAAGTGTCTTCAATTATGACAACAAACTGGTTTTTACTATTGTAAAGACCATTATATCTTAACCGTTTTGTTTAATAGACTGCACGTACTATTCGGTTTTTCATATCACTAATACTTCAGTCCACTGATTCGTTCTGGAGCTCCGCTATCACTGCCTCAGTATTATAAGACGTATTTATATTGCCACAAGCGGAAACTAAAAGCGCTAAAAGCGAACTACTAGAAATAGACTACTATAACAAGTTTTATAAAATCTTGTCATTACAATTTAAATTTATAAAGTTATTTTTAATCAAACATGTGAATATTTAAACCCTTTTCTTTTATATTTATTATAAACAGACGATCAACGATAAAGCTAACATTATAAAGAGACGATCAACGACGAAGCTAACACTATACATATACTAAAAAAAATCTAAAAAAGGTATTGTCAAATCGAGTTTGTCGAGTTTCTTACTTTGATTTGATTTTGTAGGAGTCTTGCTCAAGTCGCAAATATAATGCCCAGTGACCCGATAAAAGAGTAAAGAAATAAAAGTACGGAAGAATTAAATAAAATACAAAGTACAAGCCTGGATTCTTCGAGCATCATTTGAAGATGTCATTACTTGATAAATAAATATATACAACGAAATAAGTAAAAATGACAAAAGACAATATATGTTCTTACATGTCGTTAATACATTTTTCGTTGTCATACTTTTTGCCTTTAACCTCTTCATTGTGTTATATTACAGCACGCAATTAAAAAAGTAAATAACTATAATAAAGATTTCACCAGCATTGGCTTTCTTTCCCGATGTGTGTAATAAAACGTCGTTGTGAATGTATTGGTGTTTCTAATAAATAAAAATAACTTTTAGCGGACATACAAATACGAGAATATTTAGTAAATAAATAAAATAAATTTGAGGCCGATGAAGGTACATGTAAAAGTCAAAACCTGATAAATATCTCCAAAGTGATTTCTCTTCTAACCGACATAAATATTGTATAGTGAATAGAGTATTTTTAAAGCAATGATTGTAAAGTGGTAGCGTGTCCGGACGCCGTCTGGACCAATAGATATAACTTCGAATCCCTGCAATGAGATTCAGCTTTCGGTGAAGGTAACGTTATGATAAAACCATAGCACGGTGGTACTGCTTTTTCTAATACCCGCCTGACCAGCCACCGCCTTCAGATTGAAAATCTACTAACAAATACCTATAGGTACGTTACGGCAGTTGCACTTGAAATCCCGTTCCTTCCGCTAAGCTTTATGTGTCTATCTTCTTGGGCCACATGTTTACTTAAAATGGACCCCTAAATTAATTAACCCCGTAAATTTATTACCCCTACCCTAAATTTATTAATGGGGATTAAACCTCTAAATTATTAAAGAGAAACATCCCTGTAAAGACTTATTTAGACTTCAGTATCGTCTCCTTAAAATTCTACCCTACTCTAATCTCTCTAATCTTAGTGTATTTATGAGTATATCAAATATTTCTTTGAAAATGGTAATACTTTCCTACAGGGGCTTAAAATATTTTAATTTTTGAAGTGAAAACTTCAGCGGGAATGTTTGGTTAGGGAGTAAATTCACGTAAGTCGTCATCGACATGGTCACGTGACGTGTCAACGTATACGCTATATCCGTTCATATTAGATTAACTTATTGCGCTGTAAACAGTTTTGATTTACAAGTTTTAATTAAGATCAAACAATTAGTTTGCATATCAAAATGACAACTGCTTGTTTATAGTGTTTTTTTTTATATGTTTGTCCCTTTTGATATCCTGATAATTTGATAATAAAAAACGTATACTTTGGAATCGTTCACGATGAAATCGTTTGTATAATTTCAAATGAATTCACAAATTAATCTAGATGACAAGTGAATTTCATGATAATTGGCTGTCAGCTTCGACTGCGATATATCGGCTTGGTGAGAACAGGCTTTAGAGGCGCCCGAACCTATCTCTCTATTGTCGTCCGCAATCACTGGGCGTTAGCTAACACACCACACTTATGCAATATACAAGGTTAAGGGTATTGCTCTATCCTGAGTTGAGAATTAAGGGACTATAATATAATTTAGAACTGCAGTGATTTTTTGTTAATTACCAAAATACTAGTGTCACGCTCGGGCTTTGCACGAGTAATTAGAATAATTTTAGAATATGGATACATTTAATAGAACTTTACACAATTTTCCTATCACAATACACGGCTCAGTGAAGCTATCAGTCCGTATGAAATTTGCCGACTTCTTCAACAAAGGTCGTCATGATTCAGCGATATACATAAAGACTTTAACAAATTAAACATATATAAATTTCTCACGAATCATTATTTCTATTAATGAAAACCGCATGAAAAAACCTTAAGTAGTTTTGCCCGCGTCATAAGCGAAGCGTTGAGGTGGGTACTACTGTCACGCCACGCAGAACAACTGATTTTTCAAACTTAAAATGTGTCTATTTATCATATATTGCACATGTAAAATATTATATACGAACATATTAAGTAAAACACTATTTTTAACACTCTTGATATTTTTGATGCCATTTTTGTTATTTAAACTAGTTTCTAAACTTTTTAAAAAGTTCTGTCGCTGACGTCCGTGTGTCTGTATGTGCGGATCCTGTATGTTATCACGATAACGACCGAAGTACTTTACTAATCGAGCCTTTTTTTCTTACGCTTCGGTATAATTACGAATAGAACCATATTACTTTTCACGGACTGATATTATGTGGTTTAATTGTTAAACAAAAAAAAAAGAAGATTTTGAGGTGTGCACTTTTTTTTTTTACTTTTTAGTTTTTCATGCACAAAAAGAGTGACGCGGTAATATATTTTGTTTTATAATATCTAGTCATTTAAATTATAGGATGGGTTACGTAAGCCGATATGTAGCACAGCATAGTTGTATGGTACAAAATTTTCTTCTTAAGCTGCCCTAGCAGGCTCCTACCTAATTTGTATGGGCAGTGAGAGAAACACGAGAAGCACAGGTGAGGGTTGACGCACGGCGAAAAGGGACCCTTAAACCTATTTATTTATACTTAACTTATTGTCATAATATCACCTGAACTTAAGTGATGATACAGCCCAAGTTGGTAGACACGCTAAACCTGTGAAGGAACTGGCTCTCAAGTGCAACTACCGGAACACACCTATTAGTATTTGGGGCAGACTTTCTAATTGAGAGTGGTGAATGCCCTACCACCATGCTACGGCTTCCACACGATGTTTTCCTACACATAAAGCTATAACTTATTGTAACTGGATTCGAACACACGTCCCATGACGCGGAGTCCGTACACTCTACCTCTGGGCTGTCATCGCTTCAAAACATTCGTGTCACAAGTCTCGAGACCTGTTCGAAGTTTCCCTCTCTGTCCCACGATGGACTATCCACGGTGAATCCATAGATTGTTAAGAAGTTGCTTTCTCTTATAAACAATATCATATATACATAGTCCTTGTATATATAAATATAACAATAATTTTCAACATGATTTCCCTAATTTATTTTAAAGTAACGTGAATATATCGGTGACGCGACGTTGAAGATTGGGCCTTTATAAGTTGTCATTAAATAAACCTTTTGAAACAGGAGATAGCGAAAAACTATTTTCTTGATTGTAGGTATTTTAATTGTATAAATTATAATCGAACAGAGCTTAGGCTTAGGCGAGGTCCCACATTAGAATAATGTTACAGAATGCTCTGCGCGACCTATTTATAAGTTTACCCCCACTCTAAATCGAGGAGGAGAGCGCGTTAGGTTGAAAAGCGGATGTGACGTGCTAGTCAATTGACTTTCTCTTTGCTGTGGCTGCCGTGGCGTACTGGTTGTCATGGATATGACTTTGGCTGAGGTGGTGTTTCTGGCTATGGCTTTGGCTTTGACGACGCGGCATGGCATGGCTTTAGCATGGTTGGCTATCGGGGGATCGTTACACTTTCGAATATTACTTTAACCTGCCCCGTGGGAGCAGTCACATTAAATACACGTATTGCATGTAGGTTAATAACAAATGCAGACGTGTATTATGAACATATGTACGTAGTTAGCACTTGACTGGGTAAATTGAATGCAGTTATGTGCGCACGCCAGAGACTCCATTCAAGCAACATTTTAATTAGCAGTTCGTGATATTAAAACAATTTTAGATTTGCCAATGTTAGCGTCTGTTCACCATTTTTTTTTTAATTATGTACATGTAGTATTTTGTCCACAATCTCACCTGATGTTTAGTGACGATACGGCTCAAGATACTGAACACACTAAGCCTAGTGAAGAGATTGGCTTTCCTGTGCCGGAACACACCTATAGATATTTGCAGCGATGATAGCTCAGTGGTAGTGTGTACGACTTTGCGTCAAGGGACGTGAGTTCTAATCCAAGCACCTTCAATGAGCTTGAGCTTTCGGTGAAGGAAAACATCGTTAGGAAACCTTAGCATGGTGGTAGGGCTTTTTCTAATGCCCGCCTGGCTAGCTACCACCCTTAAGTTGTAAATCTGTCGCCAAATACCAATAGGTGTGTTCCGGCACCTGCACTTGAGCGCCAGTTCCTCCACAGGCTTAGCGGGTCTACCAACTTGGGCCGTATCGTCACATAACATCAGGTGAAATTATGGCCATAACGCTAAACCTGAAGTACAACAAAAAAAAAATGTTAGCATATTTTTCTACTTGAAGGTAGTAGCTAGCTGGTTGGGCATTTAAAAAATCCCTACCACCATGCAGTAGTTTCATCACGATGATTTTCTTGACGGAAACCTCAAGTTGATCGTAGGTGGTTTGGAACGTCCCTACGCATTACTCTCAATGTATATATTACATTCAGACAAGCAAAATATATTTGACCGATTCAATACGCTATCCCAAAAACATGCAAACCGATGGACATGTAATTTGACAGTGGTAATTTTATGTTGACATTAATTCAAACGGATGTTACAAGAACGCACGGTTGACGAAAAAAATCGCAGACGTAGTCGAGGACACAAGTTAGTTTTAGTAATGAATGCTAACAACAGATCTAAAAATACGGTAACAGAATTTATATTAAATCACGTAAAAATGTATTGAGCAGCGAACAAAGGAAAACTCATTTCTAAGAGTAAACGTTGACTGTTCGATCGTGTAATCGTGATTCCTACTCGAAACTATACAAAAGAGTGTTTCGTTGCTATTGATTTTAAGATATGCTGTGAAAATAGTTAGGTTCTCGGAGACTTTCTTGACACGGACATTAGATCTATGGAACGGACTGCCCGACCCGGATTTCCTCCAAGACTATGATATGAGGTTCTTAAAAAAGGGATTGAAATACGGTCTTCAAGGTAATGTTTGATCAGATGGGCAGGCTGCTTGTTGGCTGAATGTTCCGATAAAAAAAACGCATTAGAGTTGTAAGAAAAAAGAAACTGAAATAATGCAGTCAGACAGAACTATGAGACTGAAGTGAAAACTTAAAACTGTAAATAAAAGAGAGATATACTCTTTGTGTATATGTAAGAGTACCGGAAGTACTCTCAGGAAATAAGGCATCTTGTTGACTCATATTTTTATTCATTAAACTTTGTACACAAGGTATACAGGCGGACTTTAATGCCTAAGGCATTTTCCTAGTCGACCTTAGCGTGGTGGAGATCATAACTGAGGCAGGTGCATAATATATTAAATAAATAAAAAAAAATAACTAAATAAATACGTATATGAATACATATATAAATAAAAAAAATACAAATATAACATATAAATAAATAATATATATAGATAAATATATAACATAAACACTAATATCTAATGTGGAAAATCTGCTGCTTCAGCCAGCAATAATTGCCGAAGTGTCATTTTAAAAGCCAGCCGTGTTGTGGACGTTCTGACTGAATGATCATGATATATTGTAGACATTTTTTTTTTTTATCGGACCTACACTTTTAGCCTGAGGGGCTTTTACAGCTTCGCCTGAACTAGGAGGGCGAGTGCGGAGGGCGCTCGAGCCTGCAGGGCAACTCGCACAAGGGTGTCACTAGTGACCGAACCTCGGCTTGGGCTGTTGCCGAATCGCGTAGGAGAAATTCGAACGCGGTACTAGCTATTAAGAAAAAATAGAAATGTTATTTTAAAATCGAATATTGTAGCCAGCGTTATGAAGCTCCTTATTATAGTAGAGGTAGAGGGGAGTGCTACGTCACGTAATGCACAAAAACATTCGTTGAAGTACTTTTATTTTATTCACTGCCTATATAATATTTGCGTCGATATATATATACTAATAACACACGAAGGTATATCTATATACATTGTATATATATAAATAAAAATAAAAAAGCCTATAATCTATAACTTATAAATATGATTACACATTAAAATACTAAGTTTTTTTTTATTTCAATATATGTATACAGTATATATATAGTATGGAACTAATAAGTAGAAAGCAATCGCTTGTACAATATCTACATGACTTTGTGTAAAAGAAAAGAATTTAAATTAAACTCGACAAATATTTAATTAAAATTCCCTTGTATCTCGTGGTACCTCCTAGTGACGAAGAAATCAAAATGGTCCATATTTCAAGTTCGATTGAAAGTACAGTACTAGTGATTCATTTTTACAAATTTTGTATATTCTAGACGAAATCACGTTGCAGGTGCGGCAATAAAACTTGTATGCAGTGTTTGTATGACGCTTTTGTTTGTAGTTACTTCTGTATTTTATGAACCAAGTCAGAGAGGCTTTAAAATATTTTAAGAAATGTAGACGGTCATCAAGTGAGGGTTTGGACACGAACCCGCGTCCCGCCAGGACGGTGACAGACGGCCGTGGGGTTTTAGTGGGTATTCTTAGCGATTAGCAGTGAGTGAGTCCCACACACCCCTCTCAGTCCTCCCGAACTGGGAGGGACGCGTAAATGCATTTTTCCATGTAAAAAAAATAATTAGAAATAATAGTATATTTTTTATATTATCAAAATTCATTCAATGAATTGTTGAAAATTTAAATTTCATTATTTGTAATTTTTTTTTTCATATCTATTCTGCATACTTTGTACATATGAAAAAAAAATATGGAATTACTAGTGTCTGAGAACGATTAAATTTATAACTTATGAAATTAAGGAATGGGAGGAAATTTCGTGATTAATATATTATAGAACATATTGTTTAATTTTCTCGACAGAAGCAGAGTTAGTACTATATATATTAAAGTGTCTAACGGAGTACGTTCTAAGAAATATAGAAAATGAATCCATCAAAATACTTAATTAACTTATTCGCAGATTCGTACCCCGTACCAGTAAACAGAGAAGTTTAAATTAAGACATTGCAAACGAATTATTAAGTTTCTTTATGAATTTCTTATACTAAACTTTGGTTCTCGAAATATTTTTTTTTTTTTTGTTCTATATTTTTTTAAAAATTGTCGCTAATATCAAGGGACTTCTTGAATATGAATATTAAAGCGATGATAGCTCAGTGGTAGTGTGTACGACTTCGCGTCGAGGGCCGCGAGTTCGAATCCACCTACAATGAGCTTGAGCTTTTGGTGAAAGAAAACATCGTGAGGAAACCTTAGCATGGTGGTAGGGCTTTTTCTAATGCCCGCCTGGCTAGCAACCACCCTTGAGAGGAAAATCAGCCGCAAGATCCCGTTAGGTGTGTTCCGACAGCTGCACTTCAGAGCCAGTTCCTCCACAGGTTTAGCGTGTCTACCAATTTGAGTCGTATCGTCACTTAAGATGGGGTGAGCTAAACCTTAGCTAAAAAAATAATGGTCACAATCTCACCTGATGATAAGTGACGGTTTAGCCCAACATCGTGAACACGCTACTAAGTGACTAATTTTCAAGTATAACTGACGGAACACACCTATAGGTATTTGACGACAGGTCTTCAACTTGAGGGTGGTAACTAGCCAAGCGGCCATTATAAAAAGCCATACCACCATGCAATGGTGGTCATATTTATTTAGAAAGAACAACTTTTTTTGGCATAAAAAACGACATTTATAACTTTATTATTTTTTCTATTTTACCAGCATTACATCCACAATAAACTCAGTCTAGGTAATTAAGGGCACATAGTAAATTATCAATTAAATCTACGCCTATCACTAATCTGCATATGTGTCACGCACAATTTATTAATTCCATCAAGTGACTAATAAAACGTGATATCCGGTCTTTGTGACAATACTTTCAAGACACCATTGAAGCTACCATATAATCCAACCATCAAAGACTGTACTTCTTATGACATGTAGACGCGTAGAAATTAACAACACGTTTTGCAGCGAACATACTTAGCTGCAGTACGAAGGCAGCCTAATAATGTCTTACAGGGATTGTTATATTGTGTACGGAAGTCAAGTATATGTGGTCCACAGGCTGCTAATATAGAAGCATTGACAGTAGGCTTTGAATAACGTTATCTCTACACAAGATGTACAATGAGAAAACCTATGAACTATCATATTTCCTCCATCGATAATGTCCGACGTTTTCTCTCTCTCTGTGTATGTGTTTGTCATCTTTTGTATTTTCTGTGACGTAGTGTCTTGGATATTTTATACTTTGAAATCTACCTACCTAGTCGACCTGTGCTACTTGTTGGATTACTTTGAATCTACCGAACAAACCATTAAATCTTGGCTTAGTGGTAACTAATAGTAATACCTAATAATATACAGCTTTTTTGAAATTTGGTTTCAAAATTAAAATTTTTCATTTGAGAGCAATACTTTTTTTGACATTTTAAAGCAAGTCATTGTGTTAAGTGACTAATATTTTAACTAAAACCGTTTTAACCTTGACACTAGGTCCTGAAAATAGTTTAAATCATACTTTTGTGGTTTAACTTCTTGCCTGTAAATATTTGTTTATCTTTATATACATACTTTGCTTCTATTATTCAATACTTACTTTGTAATAAATAACAGAGAAAGTCACGGGTATAGCTAGTATAGATATATAGCTTTAATAGAAGCTAGACCACTCTATAGAACTTTACAATGATGTTCGGTTCCAAAAATTGAAAGGTCAAATACAATAGGTCACACACACACACACAGCCTTTGACTGACTGAAATATTATAATGAAACACATTTAATAATATTAGGGTAATAATATCAACAATACGTTTTATCGACTTAACAGTAATATTTTTTTTCACAGATGTTAGACTACTGCATTACATTCAAGATTGCGATAGAGACTAAAAAAGAGAGACGTTAAGAGATCCTTCAAGATGATTCATAGAACCTCATCTTCTCGCCGACGTCGGGCTTCCAGAAGTGCCGCTACTTCCCCACAAGCCAGATCACCCAGAACTTCAACGCAACCGTCTAGAAGAGCTTCGTTAGCTGCAACAGAAACTGATGAAGAAATGGAACCTGTACCACAAAGAAGTCCACGAGCAAGCCTAGCTCCTGAAGTGGCAATGGACTATCATCGAAGTCCACGACATTCGTTAGTACCAGAAGTAAGATCCGCGAGGAATTCAATAACACCAGACGCACCCCCACAAATACGAAACAACTTGGCACCATCGAGAAATAATCTGGCAGTTGAAATGAGTTATGGATCTAGACTAAGTCTGAATCCTCAAGATTTTAACAGAAGTCCTAGGAACAGCATCACTCCAGACGTAACAGCCAGGAGTCCTCGAAGAAGTTTGGTCCCAGAAGGGACATCTTGGAATCAGCCGAGAAATTCACTAGTGCCCGATGTCGGTCGAAGTCCCAGACACTCAGTTGCCAGTATTCAGATTGATCCAGCACGAAGCCAGAAAGACATAGGACCCAGCCCACGAACAAGTCCTAGAGGTAGCATAATTCCTGATACGAATTTGAAGAAAGAATTCCAAGATTTAAGCAGAAGTCCAAGGGGTTCTTTGATACCGGATACACAAAGGAGTCCGAGAGGAAGTATTGCTCCGTCGGAGAGGAGTGGAAGAGGTAGTTTAATCGCCGCAGAGGGTGAAACGGTAAAAATCAGTCCTCGAGGAAGTTTGACTTTGACATTTCAAGAACCCCTAATATCAAAAGAGAGACGGGCGAGTGAAGACAGCCAAGTAGCTGGTACGTATTTTATGAATCTAATATCTAGATCTATTCTGTTACAAACATATATAAAAATTCTATCAGACAGTTACGTGTATTTCATCGTCAAAAATTACAGGGCATCTAAACATTGAAAGTTTTATCATTGTAACTTTGGAAGAAGACATAGTTTCATTGGTAAACTTTTTTTAATATGATATTTTGAACTGAACCGGTTATGTTTAATGATAATTTGAAACAGACTCTCCAGTTATGATTTTAGGTTTGATTTTAAACAACCTTGCAGTAGAATAGGCGCGTTTGAGAATACAAATTCATTTTAATTAAGAACAAGATTTAAGATAATTATTTTGTTAAGGAACTCGTCGAAGTATATCACCATATAGAGCATCACTGGGTGGCAGACAGAGTGGTACTGGAGCTCTCTCAGATGCTGGCTCTAGAAGAGCGTCTAGCTCAGTAAGTCAGGTATGAAAGATTTAGTAACAATATTGTATGTATAGTATATGTTTAAACCAAATATATATTTTTGATCTTTAATTATGTTCTCGGTTTTGTAATGTTGTCATCGTCATAAGCTCGCACTTTGCAACGAAATTAAAGTTGTCTAGAACGTTCTTATTACGAGCGTTAGAATTGTGTAATGAATTTCCGATTTTTTCCTAGCGACAGCTCTGTTATAGCCCTTCAATAAAGGAATAACGTGTGATCTCTAAGATCGGTACCAAAGGTGTGTCACCTATAGTGTCACCAATAATGCATCAGTCTACACGCGATGATATTAACCATAAATCAGACAAGCCATATACTGGTGTCAAATCAAAAATATTCAATTTAGGCCCTAAGAAGGCGCTTATGAACGTCAAAAACTACTACTGGTTCGGAAAGTAACGCAGTCATCGAGAAGAACCGGCAAGAAACTCGATCTGCATCTTTTTTTTAAGTGCTATTCTCATGCTTATATATAATAATTGAATGTGTTACAGTAGTTATTAGCGGATGTAGACAGAGAGGGCCGTCAATTCCAGACATCACGATCGCTCACATATTGTTCCTCCCTATAATAGCCTTTTGACATCAAAACCCGTTTGACATGGTTCTTGAACCTACTGTCCGGCAATTGTGCTAATATTTAGCATATATAATATCTAAAATAGTATAAAAGTGCAGGGTTTAATCACAAAAAAATGCTTGCCCGTTTGATATCTAATTTAGTGAAGTACTTTTTTTTAAAATATACTTAAGGTTTAGCGTTATGGTCATAATCTCACCTGATCTTAAGTGACGATACGGCCCAAGTTGGTAGACATGCTAAACCTGTGGAGGAATTTTATCGTAAAATTAATTTTAAAGGCTTATTCGTATTTAAAACTGGGACTGTTAATACTGTTAATGCTACTTTCGTATTGTATTTGAAAGGTAAAAATGACGTTTCTATGTAGAGTTGTAATAATTCAGGTCTCGGGAGATGAGCAGCGACGGCTTTGCAGTGAACAAGCAAAGTATAACGAACGCAGCGGGATGGGCCTTGGCGTTGGTCTCACGACTTACGGTTCAGTCGCCTATCAACTAAAAGATGCAAATATGGAGGCATCCGGTACCGTCGATTTCGTATGTCGAGCTGCTAAAATTATGAACAGGACCAGTAAGTGTCATTTATCGATCAAAGATTATATATATTTATTCACTGACCCTACAGACTTTCGCCTGTCTTATCTATGAATATATTTAACCAATGTTAATTCGTTGGTGGGAGGCGCTCGACGTGACGGTCCAGCGGCATGCGCGTGAGCTGCGCGCGGTACTGGACAGTACTTGGACATTGCAACATTATTTTTCTAAAATTAAAAAAGTATTTTTCTAAAATAAACGTAGCCTAAGTTGCTCCTTATAACATCAGCTACCTGCCAATAAAAGTCCCGTCAAAATCGGTCCAGCCATTTCAGAGATTAGCCGGATCAAACAGACAGACAGACAGATAAAAATTGTAAAAAAAAATGTTATTTTGGTGTATGTACCGTATATATATATATATATATATACGGTATATATATATATATATATATATATATATATATATATATATATATATATATACATGTAGTTAAAAACGGTTATTTCAATATTACAAACGGACACTCCAATTTTATTTATATGTGTAGATAACTTTGTACACCTTTACGTATGGTCCGTGAAATGTCTTGTCGATATCTTGGACCGGTTGCGAAGATAAATTTCAGCGAAACGATGATAGCTCAGTGGTAGTGTGTACGACTTTGCGTCAAGGGACGCGAGTTCTAATCCAACCACCTACAGTGAGCTTGAGCTTTCGGTGATGGAAAACATCGTGAGGAAACCATAGCTTGGTGGTGGGGCTTTTTCTGATGCCCGCCTGTCTAGCTACCACCCTCAAGTTGAAAACTGCCGCCAAACACCGATAGGTGTGTTTCGGCAGTGACACTTGAGAGCCAGTTCCTCCTAAGGTTTAGCGTGTCTACCAACTCGGGCCGTATCGTCAGTTAAGATCAGGAGAGATTATGGCCATAACGCTTTACCTTATTTATAAAAAAAATTATTATGTTGCTCAGATGGGTTATACTAGAATGTTTGATTAACAAAACGCCGCTTCTACTATTTCTCTGTTTTCTTATATCTATAACATCATATTAACATTCTGATATCAAGCTTAACACGGTGCTTAGATGATATATTATAAAATCCGTCTACTGTAATGAAATCAAAACAATAAAGGAATTCTCAGACGGACCATTTCAATCGATTGAATACATAACATGACAAAGAAATCGTGAATTTTGTACAAGTTTACGTGAATCGGTACTTTGTTTCAGTCCTTATGACGGTGTTCCTCGCTTGCCTGTCCACTTTACCTGTCATCATGCTTATCATGGGTGAGTATGATCTGAATTTAGTTGAAATTAAAATAGTCAGGACGCACAGAAACACCTAGCCTTTTATGTTTTATAGAATTTATCGTTACGGCCGCAATCTCGCCTGATGTTTAATGGTGATGTGTCCTGAGGTGGTGGATCACCAAATCTAGCAGAGGAACTGGCTCTCAACTGCAACTGGCGGAATACACTGTAGTTATTTGACAGCAGATTTTCAAGATTGGTAACTAATTGGTGCGTTGTAGAAAGACATATCATCGTGCAGAAATTGGGAGCTTTTCAAGGTTCTCCTCACTTGCATCAGTATATATGGTAAAATATCTGCTCGCAGTAAAAAGTCACAGCTGAATACAAAGGGCTGTGCAAATCGGAAGCACGCTATTGATTTTCTTGACGTTAGAACAGTCGGTAGACTATATTGACCGTTTACACTCTGGTATACTGTGTATACTGTTATTTGGTACTGTAGCGGTGTTTTTAAAGCGATGATAGCTCCAGTGGTAGTGTGTACGACATCGCGTCAAGGGACGTGAGTTCGAATCCTACCACCTACAATCAGCTTGAGCTTTGAAGGAAAACATCGTGAGGAAACCATAGCATGGTGGTAGGGCTTTTCTGAATCTTAAATCTACCGCCAATACCAATAGATGTATTCCGGCAGTTGCACTTGAGAGACACCAGTTCCTCCACAGGTTTAGCGTGTCTACTAACTTGAGCCGTATCGTCACTTGAGATCAGGTGACATGATAGTCATTACGCTAAACCTTAACAATAGAAAAAAAGTGAGTTTATTGTTTTGTTGATTATATGGTTGTGTTTTTAGTTATGTTTATTAATATTAATCTTGTTCATCAGCTTCTAGACCTTTTCTTATAAGACACAAGTTTTAATTATCCATTATCTGTTAGTAAACCTATAGACTTTACAGTGTAAATTATTGCCATAATTTAATTTGTATGTTAGTCATAAATTATCACGTTTTATAAACAAAATTCGTATTAACTATTATTTTTAAATTAAAAACTTTATTGGGTTTACCTTTTTTTCTATTAAATGTATTCTATTGTTATTTTTTTTTAATTTTATTAGTTTAAAAAAAACTAATAATGCAAAAAATTAGTCTATTAAGAATATAAAATATATTGAATCCAAAATTATGTATACTTGCTATTGAGTAAAAAAAAAAATAATAATTAATGCCCACAATAACCATAACTATAATAATCAAATAGGTCCAATATATAGCCAAGAACCATTAAATTGACCCTACAAGTACATAAAACAAAATGGCCAAAATCGATTTAATTATTTACTATCAGAAGAATTAAGAACACAAGCAAAACAGAATTTTATTATAAAGATCTGCTTACCCTCGCTGACGTAGAGTTGGCACAATTAGTATCCATACATAAATACATACTATTTCTCACATAGACCATGCATACTCTTTTCGGTCTTTCACAACTCACTTTAACATGACTCATCCCTACTCATAACATACCTCTATAACGCCAACCTATTCTTCTACATCTCTGTCACCTCGAATCTACTCATTTCTAATCTTAAACACCTTGCCAAGTACCTTTTATCAATCTCTTTCATTGCCCAGCATTCAGTTCCATACATTACGTCAGATCTTATAATGATTTTATAAATTCCTCCCTTAAATTTCAGTGGCGTTTGTCGATCGCATGTGATCCCCGAGAGTTATTGCCTTTTTATCCACCCTGCCTTCACCCTATTATTCACGACCCGATCGATATCAGCGTTGTTCCAGATTAATGAACAGATATAGCGAAAAACCTCACCAGAGGCGTACAAAATTTAAGGCCATACGGGAAGGATTCGATGGAACACCAAAGCCGCAAAATAAATGCTCGGTTTTCATTTGTAACTGTTGTCTTTAATTTAATGATTAGAATTTTTTTGGGTGAAGGAAAATATCGTAATGAAACCATAGCATTGTGGTAGGGCTTTTTCTGATACCCACCTAGCTATCTACCACCCTGAAGTTGCGCTTGAGGGCCAGTCTCTTCACTAGGCTAAGCGTGTCTACTATCTTGGGCCATATTATCACTTAACATCTGCCGAGTTTGTGATCATAATGCTAAATATTGTGTTGAATTTTTGATAGACGTCTTAAATAACATTTTTCACTGGCCTTCGAGTTTATGATCATAATGCTGAACGTATAGAGTAAAAAACTATTGTCCATACAATATTGTATTGAATTTTTGGTGGACGACGTTTTGAATGACATTTTTCACTGGCCTTCGAGTTTGTGAACATAATGCTAAACGTAAAAAGTATAAAAATATTGTGTTGAATTTGTGATAGACGACGTTTTGAATAACATTTTTCTCTGGCCGTCGAGTTTGTGATCTCAAGTTTGTGATCATAATGCTAAACCTAAAAATTATTGTCTATACAATATTGTGTTGAATTTTTGATGGACGAAGTCTTGAACAACATTTTTCACTGGCCTTGTCTAATCGTGTTAAGTCAACGTCGTTCCGCGTTCATTTCCACTGTCTACTTAAAAGATTTACGTCGGGTTTATTTTATCGGAGCACCATCCGCGATTGTAAAATGTAATTTTTTGAATTCACTGGCTGGAGTAAATATTACATCGGCCTTGTAATAAAATTAAAGGGATTCCCCGGCATAGGAAATTAAAGTTACACTTGTGTACTTAATTAACTTATTTTCTAACTAGATTTTGCGGCGTAATTATAAAATGGAGGTATGTTTCAATGATCCGTTGCGTTATTGGCAGTTGTCTTTATATAGAGAGAAAATATGTTTGCACGGACAAAAAGCTAGACTAAACGAAATCAAGTAACTTCAAAATTCAAAGAGTTTGTCGCCGGCTAAACCAGTCCAAATGACGCGGCGGGGTAGTCAGCAAAGAGCTGGCAGGACTGGCCCCACAAATTTGCCAACTAAGTTACTACGCGGGTTACGTACGCGAATATATCAATGTAGTGAATATACATTCTCAGAGTAGAATGATTGGACTGTAATGCCCTATAAAACATGCTCTGATCGCATCGTATTTATACAACTTGGTACGACTAAGCACAGTTTTTGAAGCGATGATAGCTCAGTGGTAGTGTGCACGACTTTGCGTCAAGGGACGTGGGTTCGAACCCAAGCACCTACAATGAGCTTGAGCTTTCGGTGAAGGAAAACATCGTGAGGAAACCATAGCATGGTGGTAGGGCTTTTTCTAATGCCCGCCTGGGTAGCTACCACCCTCTAGTTGTGAACCTGCCGCCAAATACCAATAGGTGTGTTCCGGCAGCAGCACTTGAGAGCCAGTTCCTCCACAGGCTTAGCGTGTCTACCAACTTGAGCCGTATCGTCACTTAAGATCAGGTGAGATTATGGCCATAACGCTAAACCATAAGTATAAAAAAAAAAAAATAAAAAAAAACTTTCCAATTCAGCTACAATTCTTTTAATACTATGAAATTTTCTTCCGTTTACAGTAATTTCCCCATTAACTGTTTGCTATGTTTGCTAATTAGTATAATTGAATTTCCCTTAACTAGAAAATATAACAACATAGGCCCTTTGAAACATCAAATCCGACAGTTTCATTATAGGAAAGCGATGGCGTGTGTGTAAAACGCGCCCCGGGGATACGTTTCGAATTATTCAATCGTGTAAATTAATTAATAACGTTTTGTGGGGAAACAGTTTCGAACGACTGTGCGCGTTTGTACTTGATTGAAATGAAGCGGTTCGGATAACTGACAGCGAGTTTTGTTTTAAAGTTCTAACCGTTAGCAAGATTTCGTATCCCGTCTTATTCTGAATGAGTTTTATATGAAACTTTTATGAAAGTTTCAAAGCACAATTCGAAATCCAAGTTTCCGGTGAACGAAAACTTGTTGTGAAACCATTGGTGCTGGTTGGTTCTTTTCTTATGTTCTTTTATTTAACTATTACCCTAAGGTTTTAGCGTTATGGTTACAATCTCAGTTGATGTTAAGCGACGATGTAGTCAAATATAGTGGACACGCTAAGCCAAGCGGAGGTTGTAGCTTGTAGCTAGTCTAGGTTGGGCATCAGTAAAAGTCCTGATAACATGATATGATTTCTCACGATGTTTTCCTTCACTGAAAGCTTAGGGACATTAAAGGTAGATTCGAACTCACGTCCATTGAAACGGCGTCAGTAGTTCATTGAAAATTAACGGCTGAATACCTATAGCCACGTTCTTTATTCATTCATCACCTACTAGGCCTAGAGTGGCAGTCTCGGCCCACATTGTCATATACCCTCACCATAATGAGATTGGTCTATAATGTCGCTTGGTGTTAAGTTACAATGTGAATTATATGTTTTCATATATATATATATTTTGGTAGGTATTTCGATATAAAATATCAGTACTGAATATGATAACTTTTCGACCACTGGGTATAAAATTGGAATATACATATATACTAGCTTATACATAGCGATATCTGGTGTTAATTTTGAGTTTGACAAACAAATCGGATAACGCCATAAAAGTTTCATACAAAGTTTATCTCTCTCTTTATCCCACTTTCAATAATTTTTAAAAGTAGACCATAACTTTTTTTTTATAGTTAAGGTTTACCGTTATGGCCATAATCTCACCTGATCTTAAGTGACGATACGGCCCAAGTTGGTAGACACGCTAAGCCTGTGAACGAACTGGCTCTCAAGCGCAACTGCCGGAACACACCTAATGGTATTTGGCTGCAGATTTTCAACTTGAGGGTGGTAGCTAGCCAGGCGGGCATCAGAAAAAGCCCTACCACCATGCTATGGTTTCCTCACGATGTTTTCCTTCCCCGAAAGCTCAAGCTCATTGTAGGTGGTTGGATTCGAACTCACGCCCCCCGACGCAAAATCGTACACACTACCACTGAGCTATCATGAGTTTATCAAAATCGATTCAGCGGCTTACACATGAAAGCGTTACAAACGAACAAAATATTCAATTTCGCATTTATAATATTAGTTAGGCTTAGGAAAAGATGTTTTTTTATTTTTGCTTTTCCAACTGTGTTCTGGAGACAACAAAGCATTTTTGGATTAACAAAAGCGTATTGTCGTTTCTAGGGTTTTGCGTTTAATTCGATGTAGTCTGGATCTAAATTAATCAACGACTGGCGTAGACTTTTCCGATCGCAGATACGATTAAGAGAGATTAAGTCGTTTGCGGTTTGTTCTTAGTTAATCCGGTTCCGGAGGTTTTCTGTACTATTTTATCCAATTAAACCGCGTAATTTGTTCTACTTTATATTTTGTACACTACCTGCCCTAAACTTGTTTTACTAATGGTCAATATCTTCGCCACAGCACCGCCTATTCGAACAGAGTTAGTACCTATAACGGGAAAATACTACCCTACCGCTCAAGTTTGACCAAGTGTCGTTCGTTTCGAAGCGATGATATCTCAGTGGTAGTGTGCACGACTTCGCGTTAAGGGACGTGAGTTCGAATCCAAGCACTTACAATGAGCTTGAGCACTTCGGCATAGCAGTTGCAGACTGTTTGTCCAACGGCAGAGTTATACAGTCTCTTTAAATGGGCAAAAGTCAGTCAAAAAATATGTAAAAAAAGCGTTGTTTGGTTTTATGTAACCACAACGCAAGTGAAACTTTTTTATAAATAATAGTAGACAAGATATTGAGTACACATTCGTCTGATGCGAGCTATTGGCGCCGCCATTTTGGTCCTGGCTGCTCTGATTTTCACTTTACCCCTACTCTGCGGCTAGATGTAATACGACATGCGATAGACGGATGAAAAAATTTAAGGCGATGCAATAAAATAAGGAACTACTAAACTAGAAGGAAATAAAAGAAGGAAGGACTTTAATAAGACGTTTATTTACTATAAAGAGATCACTTAAAAGATTCAGCTCCAGAATCTATTCTCGCATATTCTGCGAAGAAAAGCTTGTGATATTCCACGAAATTCCTCTCAGACTCCGTTCTTATTATTTGAACCGATAAACTTAATCAAACACTGACAGTTTGATGTATAATCAACTCGGAACCGGATATATCCGGTGTGTACAGGAACAAACCGGTTCATCGGGTACGAACTTACACGTCGCTTGATTAATTCGGTCTATTTGATTACCGGATACCGGTTGTTAGTTTTATCTATTTGCTATACTTTATATATCAAAGTGCATGTATATATTACAACCGGTTGTGTTAGATTAAAATTGTTTAATAATTTTTACCCGTTTCTGTATATTTTTTTTACTAAGCCTATGCTAAGATGCGTAGCAGCGTGACGCTAAATAGGCTGCTTGCTTTTTTTTTTTTTTTTTTTATACTTAAGGTTTAGCGATATGGCCATAATCTCACCTGATCTTAAGTGACGATATGGCCCAAGTTGGTAGACACGCTAAAACTGTGGAGAAACTGGCTCTCAAGTGCTGCTGCCGGAACACACCTATTGGTATTTGGCGGCAGGTTTACAACTTGAGGGTGGTAGCTAGCCAGGCGGGCATTAGAAAAAGCCCTACCACCATGCATTGCTTCCTTAATTATTGCAATATCAAAAAAGAAAAACCAACTAGTACTTAGTGTTAGATTGGAAAATCTAAAAGTGCACGTGAGGCAACGTAATTATCATTGAGTGACATAGAATCAAGCATTTATATTAAATAGAATGTAATCCGACGTCATTCTAGAGCCATTAAAAAAGAAACGGAAAAAAAAAGTCTGTATAATGAAATAAATGTATATAAAAGTCATCTAGTGTGATAATGAGAGTGTTTAAATGGATAATAAAACATTTGCATTGCCGTAAAAATACAAAATGGTTTCAAATAATGATCATTGAAGTCTCGAAATTTGCTCGAGTTTTGAATGTTGAAAGTAATGCACAGCCCCAAACGATTCGCTGTAAGATCTGTATTTTGTATTCCCTATGGACACCCAAAATAGATTTTAATGAAATTTACCTGCGAAGTTTGGTAGTGATTGGATCAAAATTCATTTTTGTATCGAATTTTGGCTTCAGGCTATAGATAATTATTACTACTCATTCGAAGACGGGGCGAGTCGCGACTGTATTTATATTAAATTCTTTAAGTACAACAACCTCGGAGCATTTGCATTTTAATTCGATCACGTCAGTGCCGGCGTTTGCATTTAAAGTGTCTGTTTAAGCATAACGTATCGCCTTCTTTAATGTATTATTTTTCTGATATTGTGATATTAATATCAGAGAATTCATTATAACTTTATTTTTTTTTATTTAGATTATTTCTATCGGTATATCTTGCATAACGAATTTATAAAGAAAGCAGTAGATTTTACGTTCGGTTCGCTGACGCAATAAAATAAAGTATATACGAGATTTCTCCATCCTTTTACCCCACTACCAGCAAGTTTTTTCAGACAAAACGTAGCTTATCCGAGATCTCAATTATCTCTACACCAAAATTCATCATAATCTATTCAACGGGTTAGAGATAGAAGAGACAAACAAACTCACTTTCACATTTATTATATTTGTTAAGATAAAAATATAAGTAAATAGGTAAAGTATAAGAAAGGAATTAAGGATTGATTGTTTGGACATATATTTTAAACATTTTAATACTTAAAAATATTAAAAAGGATCTAACACACATTTCCCCTGTTTTCGCGCGATATTTCGGACGATGTTACACGTGCCACGGTCACGAGTCAACTGACGTGTTAGCGACTACAATTCTTGCTGAATACCCTCAATTTATTCATCGTTATTAGATATGTTACAAGTTACACCATACGTATTCCATTTTAACTTGAGGGTGGTAGCTAGCAGGGTGGGTATTAGAAAAAACCCTACTGCCACGCTATGTTTACGTAATTTATTTACTGAAAGCTCAAGCTCATTAGATTAAACTCCCGTTCATTGATGTAGGATCCATCATTTCAACCAATTTAACTATCATCGATCATAATGAGTTCTTATGTTTACGCGAATATTATTCATTCATATAAAACTAATTTAAACGGATTTTATCGCGGTCATTTATTGATTTAGATCCCGACGTTTCGAAAGCTTTTTAGCCTTCGTGGTCACAGGACGGACTGAGGTGTAGGTTGTCCAGAAAAGCTGACGTTAAACAACGACGCTCTACGAAGTCTGCAGTTGCTGAACATTCAGAAGAAGGCTCCAAACATTATCTTAGATTCGACAAGCCACAAATCCTTGCCAAAGAACACTGATTCTTACCTAGGATGATTCGTGAGGTTATTGAAATTAAAAAACATCCAAATTTTAATAGGGAAGATGGTTGGAAGCTAGCACAAGCCTGGGATCCGATTCTACATTTAATTAAATCGGAACCCAAAAGACCAATTGCCAGACCTCAAGACACTGGGAGCTCTTTCTGCGTAGATCGGAACACTATCAATAATAAAAATTAAATTGAAGGTAGACACAGTAACATGAACTTTTCTGGACAACCTACACCTCAGTCCGCTCTGTGACCACGAAGGCTGAAAAGCTTTCGAAATGTCGGGATCATAATCAATAAATAACCGCGATAAAATCCGTTTAAATTAGTTTTATATCATCGATCAATTTACAAACATATAAAATAATTTACGATGAACAATTACGATGTTTCTCATATAAATAGGTGTCCAATACATACGTGACTGCCCTGCCGAGCCTCGTATACCAGTTTATATGGTGGTGGGCGGCGCTGCCGGCGGTGCTGGGATCTGCTGGCTATTGTGGGCGCAGCTCGCCAGCCGGAACGCGAACGCTGCGGCCAGCGTGCCCGAAACTGTATTGGCGTACACGCTGACAATATTCCTCATGGGCTGGTAAGTAAAAAGAAATAAATTAATCGATTACTGGACAAGAATTAAAATCATCGAGATTTTTCACATAAGGTTTAACGTTATGGCCATAATCTCACCTGATCTTAAGTGACAATACGGCGCAAGTTGGTAGACACTTTAAACCTGTGAAGGAACTGGCTCTCAAGTGCAGCTGCCGGAACACACCTATTGATATTTGGCGGCAGGTTTACAACTTGAGGGTGGTAGCTAGCCAGGCGGGCATCAGAAACAGCCATACCGCCATGCCATGGTTTCCTCACGATGTTTTCCTTCACCAAAAGCACAATGTAGGCGCTTGGATTCGAACTCACATCCCTTGACGCGAAGTCGTACACACTACCACTGAGCTCCTAATCCCGTCCTATACTTTCCACACCAGATAGACCGTGCTGAAACTTACCATAAGATAAAGCAGAATCATTGTGCCGAGATAAGATAGAAAAATACGAGATATGCTCTCCGTCTCTCGTATAAAACCACTATTTTCTCCGCTATGTATCGTTCGTTCGGGTAAACTCGGCTCGAGTCGGCTAAGGTAGCAAGAGAGATATGATCAACGAGTTACTACAATACTCGCTTAGCGCACGTAACATGAGAGAGAATGACGCATCGACCGCATTGAGGGTCAAAAAAAAAATTAAAAGACATTTATTGTGTGGCTAATTTACAACTTGAATGTTGCAGCCTAGGTGGTTTTTAGAAAAAGTATTATGGTAAGCTCAAGCTTATTGCAGGGATTCGAGCTCTGGTACTTTGCTGCGGCGTCCGAACACGTTACCTCTGAGCTACTAAGTATGTTGTTTATAATAACAACTCTCACTGAATAACTGTATACTGATAGCTATATTAATATTATAAAGTGGGAAGGTTTGTTTGTTTAAATGCGCTACCAGACGGAAGTTAAAAAATCTTTATATATATATTTAACATAGCAATTATTGAGTATGGATTTAGACTATTTAACACCACATTACCTAAAAAGAGACACTTAAAAACGTTTAGTCCCACGCAAACTAAATCGCAGACATAGCTGGTCACGAATACTGAAGAAATGCTTTAACAGGTTTGCGTTCGGGAATTACTGGACCCTTGGTATCATGTGGCCGGATTTCACACCGACGCTGTTTGAACCTAATCAGTGGTGTCACAGAACGCTGTATGTCTTCGCGCTGACGCAGCTTGGAGTGGTTTGGGGTGTATTGGCATTGCTCCTTCTGCTTCTACTCGCCCTTATAATTTGTCAGGTATGATACTAATGTATTTTTTTTAAGTATGTTTTTTGTTATTGACGAAAGAAGATTAACAAAACAAATTTACAAGGCGACTGTGAATGGGCAAGCTGGTAAGGGTCGACCTAGACGAACATATCTCGATCAGATCGAGGACGTTCTGGAGAAAGGCCAGGTCAAAAGTACCCGTAACCGAAGAGCATGTATAAAGGTGTTTATGAAAGTAGAAGAAGCGAAAGATGTATGTCAGGATCGTAGCAAGTGGAAGGATGTGGTCTCTGCCTATCCTTATGGGAGAGGCGTGACGTATGTATGTATGTATGTTTTTTTTAAGTGAAACTTCTTTTTAGAGTCGTTGTGATTTCAAACTCGATGAAAGGGATAAGCGAGTCCACAGACACACACACACACGTAAATGTACAGGATTCAGCCGGCGAGAGAATGAGATAGAAGACATTACACGTTCTCGGTTTCCTGTTTGTGCGATGCTTCGTAGCGTCCCCACTATCGTCTACAAAGCATTGTCCATATGTATTTCCAATACTATTCAATAGGTATTTTTAATCAGGGACTTTTCAGAAGATTCACTTCTACCGTGGGTGACTTGCACACAGACACTTTTTTTTAAGTATATAAATATAAATTGTACATTCAAAAGTGGTAATAAAAAATATTTGACCTTCATAGTGACATGCTATAGTAAATTCTGATACGTGATTAACCAATATTGTGGATGTATAAGATACCTTATTCCATAAAAGTAAAGAGTTCCTCCGGCGTAGAGGATTGTTTTTCAAAGTTAATGTTTAGCGTTATGACCATAATCTCACCTGATCTTAAGTGACGATACGGCCCAAGTCGGTAGTCACGCTAAACCTGTGCAGGAACTGGTTCTCAAGTGAAGCTGCCGGAACACACCTATTACTATTTGACGCGATAGTTTCAACTTGAGGGTGGTTGCTAACCAGGTGGGCATTAGAAAAAGCGCTACACCATGTAATGGTTTCCTCGCGATGTTTTCGTTCACCGAAAGCTCACGCTTGTTATAGGTGGATTCGAACTCACGTCCTTTGACGTGAAGTCGTACGCACTACCACTGGGCTATCATCGCTTCAATATAAGTTAAAATGTTGTGATTAATTAGCTTCATGTCAGATTTCCATGCAATTTTCTCTATTCGTAGTCTACAATACGACATTAAAAAATAAGTTTTAAAAATGTGTATAAAAGTAGATATTTAGTATCTATGAAATTGCTTGACTCCATAAAGTTTAACGGATTACTATAAAAATTGGGAGATATATGTATATTTTGCATATAGGTTTCCATGTTGGTAGTAAATGTCACCTGCCCACGAGGCCAGACGTCTGTATATTTAGTTATTGTATCTGTTTTAGTTCTTGTTCACATATTTAGTCCATTTAATGACTACCGTAAATGGTAGAATATTTATAAAAATAAAGTATACTTATGTGAGAATTTTATTTATGATATTTTGTGTAATACAACGCAATTTTGAAAATTGCCCTATATATACGTTTTTCAATGGAGAAAAACCGAATTTCTGGTATTAGTAGAGTCTTTTGGTAGATTTAGTGACAACCGAAAATATACAAGACGACGTCTGCCGAGACAGGTAATAATTAGCTTAAAGAATCTCAATAAAAAAATTAAAAATAAAGATCTTTATTGGTACAAAAAACAATATAACATATAGTACAATTGTATGTTGCCAACTGCAGTTAGTAATCTAACTGTGTCGCAGTTAACAGCGCCCACCTCCGGATACTAACAAAATTTAGGGAAACATTGAAAAAAAAAAAAAAAAAAAAGTAAACAATATAAAAATCAACGCCTTGGTACATTGTGGTATATCTAGGATTGTTGTTTAGGTATTCGGCTGCGGTTGGCTGGGACCGCCTCGTTACAAGTAGCAGCGGCGTAGCGTCGTGCTCGAGCTGTGGCACAGGAACATCAACAACACCATGGACGTCGCCGGGGCCCTGCTCCCTTTCACCCAGGTCGTCCGCCCCGAGCTGACCATCCACGTCCAAGAGGTCCTCACGCAGGCCGACGGTCACAGTGACCCACAGAACGCTAAGCACCCGATCCCGGAGATCAACGAGCCGAATGACAGAGACGATGATAGGGTAAGCCCTAACAGGGGACGGGACGCGGTCGATGTGAAATACGGAAGTAAAAGGGGAACTGGGGCCTGATGGTTGTTGGTCGTGATGCCGGCGCACGGCAAGAAGCATGTCCACTTCGAAGCGACGGATCAAGTTTACTATTTCTAATTAATTAACGTTAAAAAGTTATACTCGTAACGATACGTAAGCGTAGTGGAGTTTTTGAAGATCTCTATAGAGGTGTATTCCTTAGCATAGGCTATTTGATTCTGCTTGATACGATGGAGATAAGCGTAACTATTAGATATAACGACGTAATAGAAGTTCCTTGTAGGTTTTCAGATAACCGTATTTTTGACATATTTTTTTTAATTATAACAACTCTGCTCGATACCTGAAGTGTGGAAAAAATAGCATGCGATTTCAAATATATAAAAATCGAGTACATATTCTTGTCCTACCATTTCACGTTGATTCGTTGTCGAAACACTCGACTAAATATCTCCAACGCAGTAGCTTTTTCTATTTTAAAATCCCGTTCATGGAAAATGTTCTTCAAAAATGATTTTTTTTGCTATATCAGTCATTACATTGAAAACTAAAGTGGAAAATGTTCAACGGACTTTCCCTTTCAGTAAGTCGAATCATTTATGGAATGTGTAGCTCATACTGTTCCCATATCGCGGACTAAATTTATACAATGTATGAGCTGTTTATAATTTTTTTCGTGGTCAATGCAAAAATAGATTTATTTATTAATCAAAAGAGAGTGTAATATTTTTATGCATAAAAAAAATACATATCTACTGTCTCTATATTCTGATATCATATCAAAATATATCTTTTTCTAAATCAATTTTAAGCATTTGCCCCCAGCCAAGTTGTCTTTTCTACAACATTTAATATAAAGAGAAAACAAAAAAAAAACGTATTGGTTGACACTCTTGACACCGAACCGAAGACAAACAGTTGCGTGATAAAAACATGACATGCTTTTGTTTTTGATTTCTCTGTATGATTTTAGAAAAGACAACTTGGCTAGGGGACATTAAATTGTTTCGTAAAACTAGTAGTATATAACCATACAACGAATAGGTATTTAATAGTATTGATATATTAAAGTGTACATATAAATAAAAACGTATTATTATATCGTGTTTTTAATAATTATAGCGCACGCATCTATTGAAAGTAGTAAAATAATTATGTAATGACTAATTCAATACTCGGATAAAATATTCGAGAATATAATTTAAGAATAATACATTTAAATTTATTATATGCGTACAAAAAAATCTCTCGTCATGATCTTCATCCACGTGAAAATCGCTCTACCAAAATCAATGTTATTTTGTAAATGTGTACATAATGATCCAAGTCAAGAGACAGAACAGTTAGGCGTCAGTAAGTTTCAAGATTCTATCGAGTAATAAATGTTGACGAAAATTTACTAATCTATTTCTTTATTTTATATAATGATAACCTTATTTATACACAATTCATGGTAGAATATTTTAAACATCTCTAGTGTTTATGTAAAACAAAATGGCGACTGTCCTGTTAAAACTATTCGGAAGTGTATGTAACACAAAACATACGAATACTACGAAACTACTACTTGGATGTCAAAAAATATTTTTATATTTGATAGACCAATCATCGAGGAAGGATTCCGTTTATTTAACATCACGCTACCGCCAAAAGGTGTACAGCTGCATTGATAAAAGAAATGTCGTAACTAAGTAAATTTATGACTTCATCTTTATGTCACCTAATGATAAAATTTTGTACGTGTCTGATATTTATTAAGATCATTATCATGTTTGAGTGTCAACAGTACACACGCCTCCCTCCAAAAGATGCCTAATTGCAAATTAATCTATTAAATACCATCAAAAATGCTTGTTCCGATTGAATAATATATTTAAGAATAATTTTTATCTAGTTTTGAATTAGTCACATTGACATTTAAAATCAACCTAATTTTGAACATACAATTACTTTTGTATATAATTTCCAAACGTTTTCAACAATATTTTGTTTACTAAGAATCGCAATAAAAACTTTACGATTATAAGCAAAATTTAGTAAAGAAGTCGACCTTTTTTATGCTAATGAGCGACAAACAGGCAAACGATCCATCTGATGGTAAATGGTTACCGTCGCTTATACACCGCTGCAACTCCGTGGGTGTTACAGCCATGTTGATGACCTTGGCGGTAAATGTTGATGACATTGACGGTAAATGTTGATGACCTTGGCGGTAAATATTGATGACCTTTACGGTAATGGCTGGTTCTCGCTTACTATGCCGGAACACAGATGCTCTTAATGATTCTTTATTTCACGGCAGTCGCAACCCGAGGGTGGTCAGTTAACAGTCGGGCAATAACTCTACCATCCAGCTGTGATGGATTAAGGATTATATGGTTAACCGTTACGACTAAATGATTTCTTACGTTTACGCGAATGTTACTCGTCGAAATAAAGCCTTCGTGCTTGGAAAGCTTTCGAAACGTCGGGATCAAAGTTAATAATAAACCGCGATAAAATCCGTTTAATTTAGTTTTATTTGGACGTCATGACCAAAATCAAAGGTCACTCGGTAAGGTGCACCGCGTGCAGGTAAGATGGCTTGGGTAACTTAGATTGTTTTCGATACCCATTACACCCTGAAACTCTTACTTCTGACTATTATATCTTTCGGAGAGGTAATTCCTATGTAACTAATCAGTTATATCAGGAGCATCGTACACATTGTTAATTAAATATCGAAAGACGAAACACAGCGTTATGGTTTCATATTTAATTGGTTTTGGGCGACCATTGTCTTGATGATGAAACCGTTATAAAAATTCACTTTTGAATTTTGCAACTGATTCTTTAGATATTGCCTCAAAAGTATATATAATATTAGCTGGGTCATTCGCTTCTTAGCATTATGACAGGATCGATTCTCTCTAAGCGCATACTAAGTAATATGCATTTTTTATATTTTTTCTATTTAAAAATATTACTTGTGAATTCAAAATAAGGTTTAATATAAATGTAAAATAGTATTAAGCTATATAGATATTATGTATACATTTTTAAGTGGCACTTTATATTTTCTGCCCCACACATAGTGTGAATGCGTCGATAAGTGCACCCAAGTTTATAAATAATCGCGTGTGTGAATAATGATTATGTATTCGATGATTTATTATAAACGTGGTTTAAAAAGACGTTACTCAAGACATTTGTATTTTTACTGTACATCGAAAGAAATATTTTGTGGGTTCACGTTTTGAAAGGAAATACAAAAAAGTATGTGTAAATTGTGAAAAAATTATGTATTTTTGTTTCAGATGAATATATAAAAAAATGTTATATGAGGAATTTGTATGAGATTGAAAAAGAAAACAAGATAATTTTAAGGTTTAGGTTTTAGCGTTATAGCCATAATCTCACCTGATCTTAGGTGACGCTACGGCCCAAGTTGCGTGTCTACGCTAAACCTGTGGAGGAACTGGCTTTCATGTGCAGCTGGCAGAACACACCTATTGGTATTCGGAAGCAGATTTCAACTGGGTGGTTGCTAGCCAGGTAGGCATTAGAAAAAGTCCTACCGCCATGCTATGGTTTCCTCACGATTTTTTTCTTCACCGGAAGCTCAAGCTCATTTGTAGGTGGATTCGAACTCACGTCCATTGACGCGAAGTCGTTCACAGTACCACTGCGTTATCATTATTTTTCATGCAATACCTATAAAAGTAAATAAAACCATACACAAGGTAGGTAAATCTTAATTCTTGTAACGTTAATAATATACATTTATGGATACCCTGAATATACATAACGCGTAATATAAACCAACTTCATGGTGTAGATTTATTTATACGTGCGGTTTATAAGCAATTTTATTATAATGATTTCTTAGGTTTACGCGAATATTATTCATTGAAATAAAACTAATTTAAACGGATTTTATCGCGGTTATTTATTAAATTTTGATCCCGACGTTTCGAAAGCTTTTCAGCCTTCCCCCCGTCCGCCCCGTGATCACGAAGGCTGAAAAGCTTTCGAAACGTCGGGATCAAAATTTAATAAATAACCGCGATAAAATCCGTTTAAATTAGTTTTATTTCAATCAATTTTATTATGTTATTCCAAATTCAGTCTCATATTTTTTTAACGCGCCAAAATAATATTACTGCAAAAAGGGTTTGGTCTATAAAAAATTAAAAAATATTAATGCCAGTTGAAAGACTATTAAATATCAAATAACGCGCTAATAAAATTACATCTTCCAACTAACTTGACGGTGTGTTACGTGAGTGCATACAACTTGCATTTTAAGCTTAATCATTCACATAAGTCAGTGTTTCTCAACGTGTGGGTCGCGAAGCTTCTATAGCGGAGCTGCAAAAGGTTGGGAAAGCTACTGCAGTAAAAAAAAAAAATTTTTAGATAAAAATTAACTAAAGGCCATAATCAATTGTATGAAATAAACAAAAAATTAAAAAATCTTATGATAACGCTTAATGCGAAGGTTGCGTTCGTTATTCATTAACCAATTTCTCCCATCGTGGATCCGTTTTTGCCACTTTGAGAATTAAATCGTTTTCCAAATTTAAACAGATTTATTTCCAAGAGTAAGGAAATAAATTTGGGCCATTGATGAAAATGTCAACTCGTACGAGTACGAGGTGGCAAATGGAATCAAACACTTCAAAGCCTCTATTGTTACTTCCGGGTATTCTGATTTCCTTTTTAACGAGAGAGTATGAAAATTGACAGACTTAAATTCTAATTGCGGCATGAACTTTGTTGCCAAATTTACCTCATTTATAGCTACAATTAAAAACGAATTTACGATCCATGTTTGCCCGGTATTCTTCGATATCTCTTCCATTGAAAAGTAATGACACATTTCTTCTTTCAACTTTTCTTACACCATTTTCATAGTAAGTTTAAAATGCTTGATGTTTGTCTCACACCCGCATGATACAAGATGTAAACGTTATCAAGCACATCGAGCCGCTCCAATTGCGTAGAGATATTGCTTCTCTGGCTATATTCTATCGCATGTATCACGGTGAGTGCTCTGAAGAGCTATTCAATCTTATCCCTTCCTCTCCTTTCCACAATAGAATTACACGCGCTGGACTTCGGAGTCACAGCCTTACGGTAACCCCCATTACGGCTCGAACCAAAAAGTTCGATGTGTCATACTTTTGTCGCGCCGTGAAGTTGTGGAACATCCTTCCGGCCCATGTATTCCCTTCCTCATACAACATTGGGTCCTTCAAGAGAAACATAAAAAAGCATTTACGCAGGCCGGCATGACAGTAGCGATTGGCGATGGAATGTCCTTCTCTCGATGGTCGCTGCTATTTTTGGACTGTGCTGTACTTAACATCAGGTACAGTGCAGTCACTTTGCCGAGCTACCATTATAAAAAAAGACTTCTTCGATAAAAGACTGTATCGAAGAAAATGAATCGAAGTGCTTTTGATTTAGAGACGTTGACCACAAGTAAATTTTGTTCATAAGTTGCGTTAGCTATTTGCGACGCATTCGATGTTAGCAAAAAAAGGGGTTTTACGTACTTCGTTATTACCGAACCCTAATTATGAAAATGAATAAGTATATTATATTGAATATTTGTCACACAATACAATACTTGAAAAAAAAGCAACGGGCAGGGGTGGTCGCAAAATATTTCTTCATACTAAAGGGGTCGTGTTATAAGGTTGATAAACACTGACCTAATTAGTTAAAATATAACTTTGAAAATGTTGCTGTCACCTTTATAAATAAAGGCCGTTATAGATTATTCGTACAACGAGATTTCCAAGACTCGAGAATTTGCATAGCACCCGAAAGAAAAAACAGCACTCGAGATTGATTCAATCATACAAAAACACTGCGGGCTTTTGTTTGAAATTACGCATTACCGGCTGTGCCTGCAACTTATTCACATGGATTTTCATTAAGTTTCATGCAATTTCGTAACTATATGGGCAAGGTACATATATGCTAATTATAACCCGCACTTTTACAGTATTTTAATAACTATATTGAAATTCAATCATATTCCTATAATTACAATGTTTCCCAATGTTACTAATGGATGCCAAATTTTTCATCAATGACATAAAAGTGTATGTTTTTTTCGACGTGACGTAAGCTGTCAGCTTTAAGGGCTTTGACAGCTACACCGAAGAATTTGAGGCGAGTGCTGAGGGCACTTAGCACCGAGGCCTCTGCAACGGTACGAAGATGGCCGAACCTCGGCTTGGGCTGCTGCCGGCAATAATATAATCAAAAATAACGGTCACCATCGTAAAATCTTGCATTCGTCGACAGTCGCCACTGTCACACCTTTTGATGGCTACAACATTTACTTCGCTATTGTCACATATTTTAGTAAAATTCGAAAAACGATGCAGTTGTCATCATACTTCGTGGCAGTATATATCCACTACTAAAGTTTCATACCATAGTATAATAAGTGCTGGTTATATATATAACAAACTAGGTGACACTGAACGGTTAAAAACAAACTAACTTACAAAAATGTTCAATGCAATCGCTGGGATGGGATCGGAATTATCTTTGCTATGTTGTAATGCAAAGTTCTTAGTTTCATTCAAATTTTAGATACAAAAAGTATCCTACATCTGAATGCATAGTATTAATTATTACTGTGATGAATTTCTACATTTTCCTTGCAATAGTTTCACAGCTATGCAGTCACAAGGGTTCAGATTGACAGACAAAAACCTTATATAAAGATTAAGCCCGAATATTATTAAAAAAAACTCATTGTACAATCTGTCTTTGTTACAGTTTAATTGTATACATAGATAAGTCCAATAAAATGCGCATATCTTCTGATACGTCATCATATTAGGTTTACTACGATTTCAAGAAGCTCTTTGGTTTAATTCAATTTATGAATTTTCATTTTCTATTGGCTACCTACAAAAAATATATATATTATGATAACAATACCTCTGGTTAGCTGAAATAAAATTCCCTGAGGCATTATGCTCGCCAGTGTACACATTAAAAGTGCAATATAGTGTTCATTCATTCATTCACTCTAATTCGTGTACAGTATTTTCATTCTTTTACCCTAATATTAGATACCTAGGTAGGTTAAAATAATCATAACGAGACCTTTATACAAATATTATACCAGCGACGTAAAGTGATGTCAAATATCAGTCGTAAATTAATTGAAAAGAAAGAGAGAAGAAAGAAAATACATTTATTACGGAACTCACACAATAATAATAATGACTAAGTGACTAACAATAATAATAAAATATTAGGGCGAAAAACAAAAAAAACAATAGCCTAGTATATATAATAGGCAGAGGGCGCCCACTAAACAGTTGTGTGAGGCCGTAAATGGTCCCATCTCAGCTAAAACGCTACAACGTGTAATGCGTTGCAGCGCTGGTTTTCCGATGGTCTAACGTGATGTCACGGTCAGCACTACTTTTTAATATTAATAAGAAAAACATACTGAGGAAAAATAAATAATTGATTAAAAATTGCAATAAAATAAAATACTAGAAATAGACATGTCCAATAACACGATATAATAAAGTAATAAATAAAGGTATATCGATAGAAAATAAAAAATATGACTTATATGATTAGGCAGTATGATTTCCGGTCTTGGCTTGTACACAATGGAGCAATTAAAAAAGGGAAAAAATGAAAACAAAGAATGACATTACTATAAAATTGTGTAAATAAATATAAATAATTTAAATAGAATAGAACACCGATGAACATCGATAATTGAGCAATTATGGCTGACACAAAGTACTTTTTAAAGGTACGCGTATACTACAGCCGCGGTAGGCCGCAGCGTGTCGCCTTGGAAAATCGCGCCGAAGCATACAGAAGTCGTATTAGGCCGCGCCGTATCATAATAATTGAATCACTTTTAGAGTCACTCAGCCGTTGGCAGGCTAAAGCGATGGACAGTTCTAAAACTTGAAACAACAAAGAAATAAAACGTACTATATGCCCACACGAAATTTTCAAAAAAAAGCATGGTGTTTGGTGAATTTCATTGCCTTTTAAGGACTTACTAAAAGATGGAGAAAAGTTTTTGCATTATGTTAGACAGACGTACGAAAAGTATTTTGAGCTTCTTGAAATATTACACGCAACATTCATATTTTGCGGCCGCTTGTAACGTGCGATATTTCGTATAAAATGTACGAACGTGTTTGTAGGTGGATTTTGTGATGCAATGCGGTCTGGTGCGGCCTGCCCTAATGTGTGAGAGCCGTAATACTGTTATATTTTTGATTATTTATAAGACACGTAAATACATATGATATTATGTAAAGAAATACCCGATTTTCACTAAAATGTCGAGATAAAGGTACTTATGTCTTGAGTAACGCATATAAATCACAGAAAACTGCATGGAACAGGCTTTAAAATGAATTTACGTGGTACATATTATATGTATATTTTTTATAGAATAAACGAAAATAATATATCTAGTTGTGTAACGAGAATGTATTTTTATGTGCTTTTAGTATTTTAGTGTTAGAGACTATACAAGATAAATAATATATATTATAAGGAAATTATCATATTGTAATCTTCTATTGAAATTCATTAATTCAGTAACATTAAAAAATTGTAAGTGCATTAGTTTTTACGTGTGAGAAGTGAAATTTCTTTAGCATAGATATTTTATTTTATCGTGCTTAAGGTAAACGATTAACGTGTTATATAAAAGGCATGATAGTTGTAAGTAGTATATATACCTATATATAATACATAAATATTTTCTCTTTTATACATACATATCTACATCCGCGACGGGAAAACGTCACGGGAAAATTCGACTTGAAAATGTGACGTTACTTTTAATACCGTATTCAATTATTCCTGAACGTTTCTAAAGAAGTTTTAACTTTTTACAAATTACAAATTGTTTCATATTTTAAATGTTTATTTACATTCTCGGATAAGATTTTGCTACAAATATATATTAAAAAAAAAACATTTATCGATTATATCTAAATAAATAATCACTATAGGTTATATTTCTCTAAAAAATAAGAAAGAATATATATATATAATTAAAAATTATATGTTTATTATATATTTATAGGCGTAAAAAATAGCGGCTATTCCTTATACCTATAGCTTGTAACATAGTATTCGTCTCGCATATAAATCGTCCCGATCGAGTAAAAAACTTGGAACAAAGAGCTTTTTATATCCTTATACACATTATATTTTAGCGTTATATCTGAAATGAACTAACTTCTACTAAACACGACAATTTTGATCGGAAAGCAATACGATATCAAAAGTCGATATATTTTTGCTTCTAATCGCGAATCCTTATTACGTATCAGCTTTAGTGTATTTAATTTGTTAATATAATTTAGCTTTGCAGTTGCTGAGTGTTTGCGACTTTTGCTATCGCATTGTTCGATGTCGATCATATATAGAAAATTGAGTACGAAAGATTTGTACTCGATTGATTTGAAACCATCGAACACTCGGTAAAGACATAAAATATTGAGTTGGTTTTTCTTCGTAGCATTTTCATATTAGACAAATATAACTCGTAAATCGATCTATAATCTTTCAATGGTGCTTACTCCTTTTGTATACTACCATTCTGTTGGGCAGAATGTCGCCGCTTCGCCTCAAAATGGAATGGAAGCGATGATAGCTCAGTGGTAGTGTGTACGACTTCGCGTCAAGGGTCGTGAGTTCGAATCCAAGCACCTACAACGAGCTTGAGCTTTCGGTGAAGGAAAACATCGTGAGGAAACCATAGCATGGTCGTAGGGCTTTTTCTAATGCCCGCCTGGCTAGCTACCACCCTCAAGTTGTAATCCTGCCGCCAAATACCAATAGGTGTGTTCCGGCAGCTGCACTTGAGAGCCAGTTCCTCCACAGGTTTAGCGTGTCTACCAACTTGGGCCGTATCGCCACTTAAGATCAGATGAGATTATGGCCATAACGCTAAACCTTAAGTATAAAAAAAAACATAACCTCAAATGGAGGCTTTTTAGGCAGAAGCGATGAAAATTCTGTTTCAAACTTGTATAAATTATTTATGAATACAACAGCCAGTATAGAATTGACCTATCCAGTATTCATAGTATATTATAGAGCAATGTAGTTCGTATTAAGAAAATATATCAAACATTTAATATAAACAAAATATTGTATTATATTAATAGTTACACCGATTCTGAACAATCATAACTTGTGACGATTTTCTATATATAGAAAAGAAAAGATTGCTACGTTTTTCTTTTCTGTGGTAAACTATTGACAAATTTTGATACACTTAATTAAAAAAAAAAAAAGACCAGTCCTCGATAACACCTTTAAAAGTATTTCCTGAAAATTTCCACAATGATTATGACGGAATTTCTAACAATAGTAAACACCGGTAACTGTTTAATTCAACATTTTCTATACAATTTTCTCAAACATTAATTCGAACTCACCGTGAGTAGTTACTTATTGTTTAGTGTATGCACTTAAAAGTTCTTGAGTCAAGAAAGTATTGTGTTCCTTCCGCAACATTGCAAAGCATCTGCATCATGCCGGGTTCTGGCAGTCAGTTTTCTCCAGAGATATTCAATTGAAAACGATATAAATAAATAAATACAGTACGTTCTTTATCATGATTTTATTTTAAACTACAATTACTTATCACGAAACTGCCTGTTATCCTTTTTTTTAGACCTGACATACGCTGTTAGCCGTAAGGGCTTTGTCAGCTTCACCGAACTTTTTGGGGCGAGTGCTAACCGAACCTCGGCTTGGGCTACTGCCGGAAAACGAACAAAGGTTCGCGATCCCAACTAACAGGTCCTAACTTACTAAGCTTAGTTATCCTAACAATAGCATAGGGCAAGCCACGCAAGGGTCGCAGGGGTAGTCCCTTACAGAACTGTGTACTTAATAAAAGTGTGCACAAATGGTATGCGGTGTGATGATGTACTCTCAGTGATATAGAGTGTCACTGTGTCGCGTGAGCAGAGTCACTTGTGGGCTCCTATCTGGAGGTTTGCAGTATTGCTTGAACCTGATTTTATAAACGGTTTGACTTGAATTGACTTCTCAAAGTGAATAAATAATTCAGATTTTCTACATTCCTTATAAAAATAATAAATAATTTGAGTTATTTGTTCAGAATTGGTCGACTTATTCATACGTGTAGATATAAGGTTTATTGAACTTTTGAATGACGTGTCTCTCGTACACCTTCAGTTATTTTTTTATCAAATATCTACGTGTGGTTAAATTAAGCTGTGTGACCTTATACAGATGTTCAGTATTGACAGCTGATCGGTTACAGTGGAGGCTGACTGTGCACAATAAAGTGTTCGATTATGTGAAAAGACGTAGGATCAGAGTTCGATGCAAAACACGACGAACTCAAGACCCGACCACCTGTCGCCATACATTATAGTTATGTTGCAGACGTATTGGAAAAATACGTTATATTAGTCATCTAGGGGCGCATTAACGGAGCTCTCGAATCCCAGTTACTCTGGCTATATACGGTCTAGTTATTAGATTCGAAGCGATGATAGCTCAGTGGTAGTGTGCACGACTTTGCGTCAAGGGACGTGGGTTCGAACCCAAGCCCCTACAATGAGTTTGAGCTTTCGGTGGAGGAAACCATAGCATGGTGGTAGGGCTTTTTCTAATGCCCGCCTGGGTAGCTACCACCCTCAAGTTATAAACCTGCCGCCAAATACCAATAGGTGTGTTCCGGCAGCAGCACTTGAGAGCCAGTTTCTTCACAGGTTTAGCGTGTCTACCAACTTGGGCCGTATCGTCACTTAAGTTCAGGTGAGATTATGGCCATAACGCTAAACCTTAAGTATAAAAAAAAAAAAAAAAGACGAAAGTTTGCCGCTGTCACGTGCGTAGAATGTGTTATTTTGTTCCCCAAGTCTCTGATCATTTTGTCCAGTCGTTACCGATTACTTAGAATCGCTTCAACTGCGTAGGGATATAGCCTCGCTTAGCGTGTTGTATCGACTGTATCATGGCGAATGTTCTGAAGAGTTATTTCACCTAATCCCCTCCTCTCATTTCTACAACAGACTATACTGAAACTTACTATCACGTGAAGTACAGTCACTTTGCCGCGCTATGAGAAAAAAATATCACGGTTTTTTTTTTTTTTTATCGAGGGGAAATGCATTTAGGCGTACCTTCCCAACCTAGATGGGAAGGTTGTGTGGGACTCGCCAGACGCTAGTGGCCGGAAATACCCACTACAACCCCACGGCCATCCCTTCGCCTTACTTCCTGCAATCACCGCGTCACCCCGGCGACCGGCCCGGCCTGATGATAAGCTGCGCTTTCAGACGGCCAGACTGGTGCAATGAGAGACGGAACCCCCGACCTGCCTCTCTCAGTCCAGTCTAGTACAATGTAGTCTATTGTCACGGCTCTCGTTGGATGTAAATTTTACTGTGTTTACAAACAGATATAGTAATGTACATTTTATGTACTTTTATTTAATAAAAAATAAAAAAACAAAACAATAATTTATTAAATAAAAAACCATTATAGACGAATTTCCCAGCAGAAGCTCCGTTACACTTCTTGTAAATTTGCAAGAAGATTGTAGCTCGCAAACCAGCGTCACTGTAACTAATCATATAAGTAAAAAATGTGACATGTTTTGTTTGTTTGCGATTTCAATCTTCAACTACTCTACAGGCTACAACGAAATGTTGAATACACGTTGTTAACTGTATAGAAAATGGAAACATCTACTAAAATTGCGAAAACACATATTGTACTTTTATATTAATAAAATATACCTTAGCGCGAGACGAAGTTCGTGAAGAAATAAATGCGTTACAGAGATTGTTCATAAATTGTAATAATAAATATAAATTTCCAATTAATTTTCCCCGTTTTAACGGATTTACCGATGGTTGATTTCGTTTCCCTTGCAACGTTTTTTCGCCCATTTCTCTTGCCCTTCGCCGTTCTAATCCCTTTATACTGTAGATAAAATGTTGTGCTAACTGAGCCCGCGGAAAAATGTAAGGTTTCACCATCACGATCCTTTCTTTAGTATGTTCTCTATTGCACAATAATTCTATAGTGTATGTTATTGGCTGGACTCAGTCATAGATGCGCGCTCATTGGTTCAACGCGGCCAGTATGTTCTCAACTACACGTCACACGCGTCAGCTGTCTCGACCGCATTATATGTATTATGATGAATCAGATAAACTGCATATAATTTAATTACAAATTTTACAACCATCCCTTCAGACATTTCTGAGTTTCATTAAGGGCTCTCAGACCCTAGTCATTCTATTATTTGTATTTTTCCGTCAATACGTTCATTGATATTAATATACTACGTAGGAAAATGTGTTCCGGCCGAGTGTAAAACGACACACGCACTTTTTTTTTGTTGTGTATCGATTTGATTCATAGTTTTATTATATGTATAAAGATGGACACGTTCATTCAAAAGTGATATATAAATCTTGGTAGAAACTATCATTTTAATATGAATTTATCAGCAACTGAATATGGGAACATAGAGTAACTTATCTATATTTAATTATATATACATATATATGGAATGAAAATAAAGGATACAAGCATATATATAAATATTTCTAATTATATACATAGCTTAAAGTATTACAAAATTAATAATACTAGTTGTAGTATAAGGAATAAAGTATGTAACTTGGATTTATTTATATTAAAAAAAAATATTTCTGTCTAGTTTGTCGTTTTATTTATCGTTATATATAAAACCCCATATCATGGAATAGTATTTATAAGTTACATTGATAATATTTCGTCAAAAGAAATGGTACGTTAAGACGCTATATTACTACATAGTATAAAACAAAGTCACTTCCCGCTGTCTGTTTGTCCCCATGTATGCTTAGATCTTTAAAACTACGCAACGGATTTTGATGCGGTTTAATTTAATAGATAGAGTGATTCAAAAGGAAGGTTTATATGTATAATACATGCATAATATGTTAGGGAAACACTGATAATTTTATAGGTTTTTATTGTGATGTCGTAAATAAACACATTTTTTTGCGTTTACATTGCAAACGCTGCCTGAACCCTACGAGAAAGATGAAAATAATGTAATACAGTATTGTACTCTTTAAAAAGGGCTACAAAAAAGTCTGAATATATATGTCTATCTATAAAAGATAACTCATAATAACCATTTTTAATCCTTTACTTTTTACCGGAAATAATCGCTTATGTACGAAGCTATTTTAAGCAATATAGCTCTAATTTTTATCCGATTAAGTAACTTAAATACACTGTGCATTTAATATAGATCAATATGGCTCTTTACAGCATTTAAAGTATGCATATTTGTTTTTCAAACTACTCTCAATATGGGGTGTAATGCGATTGTGAACGTAATATAGAATCTAAAGTTTGTCAGGTAGACAATTGATAGATAGATAAGCATTTTAACATTAGCTAATAAAGGGCTTTTGAAAGTTCATATCTACCTGTATTGACCAGTATCCTGAAATAAATTATTTAATAACTTTTGAGACAATAATTAATCAATATTAAATCAATAAAAAAATCAATACTGGCACGAGCGGAGCCACGAGTAAAAGCTGGTAATAATTATAAAAATATAATACCCTTTCTACATTTATTAACTAATATAATAAAAAAGACTAGATTTTTTGTATGTTTGTTGCTCGTCTATTCAATAGATTATCGTGAATATTTTTGTATCTGAACATATGTTAAAATAGTTTTTCTTCTACGGGTCAATAGTCATGTGTCTCTTGCTGAATCATGATACATTTCTCATTCGGAGAAAAAAGTTCCATGCGAACGAAACCGCGGACATAACTAGCCTATATATATATATATAAGCAAAATGTAAATTTTTTTGCTAATAGACAGCAAACAAGCAGACGGCTCATCTGATGGTAAATGGTTTCCGTCGCCTATAGACAACCGTGACACTAGTATTACAACCATGTTGCTGACCTTGAGGGAAAGGGCTAGGTTTCCATTTACTATTCCGGAACAGGAAGACTCATATTGAACCTTTATATTGTGGCAGTGTAAACCCTACCCCCTACCAACCTACCATGAAGCTATGACAGTTTACGGATTACATAGTTAACAGTCAAAACCAACACCAAAGGTAAAACTACCAATCGCCTGTTACTCGACCAGGTTAGCTTAAGTAACTCAGATGGTACTCGATACCCCATACGCCTTAAAACTTAACCCTAGACCACGATATATATTTTTTTTTATAGTTAAGGTTTAGCGTTATGGCCATAATCTCACCTGATCTCAAGTGACGATACGGCCCAAGATGGTAGACACGCTAAACCTGTGAAGGAACTGGCTCTCAAGTGCAACTGCCGGAACACACCTATTAGTATTTCGCGGTAGATTTTCGACTTCACAGTGATAGCTAGCCAGTGTGGCATAAGAAAAAGCCCTACCACCATGCTACAGTTTCCTCACGATGTTTTCCTTCACCGAAAGCTCAAGTTCATTGTAGGTAGTTAGATCCGAAGTCACGTCCCTTGATGCGAAGTCGTACGCACTACCACTAAGCTATCATCGTTTTAATTCACGAACGCTTAAGTTCAATAGAAAAAATGCTAACAAAGGCGCCAGCTAGTATACTATATTTAAATACCCGATAACGTAAGTTAATTAAGTAGGTATTTCCACCCCCACCCACTCCCGTATTCAACAACTATATATAATTTTACATGGACCGATATGCAAGTAATTAACAACAGTATATATTGGGGTCATGTTCCTTAAAAAGCTACTCATCGCCCAACAGTACATAGTTGTTGGATTAATCATTTCCACAACGACAGTTAACGATACGTTAGTCGATAAGCCAGCTTTTAACAAACATAATACACGTATTTTATATTTAAATATGTCGTTTTAAGAAATTGAGAAGGATAAAATAATCAAATTTACTTTTCACATATTAACCCGAGTTTTACAAGAAGGAATTCGTTTTAGACACCTAGATAGGTTAATATAAATGTGTATTAAATGTAATTTAATCCGTTCTTCGTTAATATAAATTATTAGTCTCGCTAACTCACTCAGTTCTCATAGACCGCGAAGGGCGGACGATTTATTCTGCAATGAAGCCTAGAAGTCGAACAGAGCCAAGCTTTTCTGAATTTTCATAATGCATTGAAATAAACTGCAAAGTTTTTGTTGAACTTTTTTTTTATATAATAATTCCACCACTGTGTTCGTTAGATATACTCTTTGTATTTTAATTTCGATGAACTTAATTTTCGAAACAATTTTTCACATCACATAATGCCAGCATATCCGAATTTTTTGGAAATTTTGCTCGTAGAATGCGCCCTACGCACCTACGTACGTTTTCAATTTAAAAAAAATGTAAGTTCTGTATACATAAACTGTAGAATATGATTATTAGGTGATACCTATAGAACATTCTAGAACGTCATAGGTGAACGTTAATACACTCCAAAACGTAATGTTTACCTCATGCATACCGACAACAAATGTTTGATCAAAACATTGACTATATAAATAAAACTGGTGAATTCCCGCCCAAAGGGGAGATCAAATAACTTAATAACTTAGTTCTGGTGTTCTGTTGACTGTGAGCTTATCAAATTTGTTAGATAAACAGTGATAGTAAGTTCTATGTATATATTTAGATGCCTATTAACCGACGTAAATGTGCTGCAATACGAAGCAATGGACGTGAGTTCGAATCCCCGATATACGCCGGTATTTTTGGTGAAGAAAAATCTCGTAATGAAAACGCTATAATGATTGTAGGGCTTCTTCTAATGCCCGCCTGGCTAGCTACCACCCTGAAATTGAAAATCTGCCCCCATAACCTATAGGTGTGTTCCGACAGTTGCACTTAAGAGCCAGTCTCTCCACTAAGCTTAGCGAGTCTTGGATCACATCTACACTTAAGATGAGATTGTGGTCAAAACGCTAAAAGCTATAAAAAACAAATAAAATCTATACTAATATTAAAAATGTGAATGTATGTTTGTTTGTTACGCTTTCACGCGAAAACTACTTAACCGATCATCATGAAACTTCGTACATAAATTTTTGGAGGTATTAAAAGCAACAAAGAATACTTTGATTCAATGAAAAAAAAATGCGAACGGAGCCCCGGGTAAAGACTAGTTTATAATACATTCTTAATTAATATGCGAATCTACTAATTTAATGCGCTACTAATTAATTTTCGTTTACTATTGATTTATTTTTCTTGATCTATCAAAACACACGCGATATAGATTAAAAAATAGAAAAGAGTTTAGAAAATCAAAAAGTACATGCCTCATACTATTATTCGTTTAATTTTGAAGAAAAAAAAATGACAACCCTTATAATTAACTTATTTTATTAATTATTCTATATTTTTAAGCAAGCATGATTTATTACTGGCCGTAAAAGTCCGTAGATAGTTTTACGTCAAGAGTCTCTATCATGTTGAAGGGTTAACCTCTTTATTCTGAAATAACGTTCGACTCGGCTGTACAGTTTCGTTATCTTTGCCTCGTTCTTATCTTTGCCAGTTACTTGTAAATGTAAAATATAATAAAATCAAAAATGAGACGTGCCAAAAACCATTTTATTACTAAACCAAGGGTACTAACTACTAGGGAATTTTGTATTTTAACTTTGCCCTCCCAATATATTCCTGATACTTTAATGTATGCCCGCAAAAACTTACAAAAGCTGGATTTCGTTAAAAACCGGCATCATTTGAATACTAGAGATCGTGATAAACTGGTCACCCCTTATTTTAGACTAAATACGAGACAAGTAACAGATATTTAGGTAATAGTCTTAAGTTTTATAATTAAGTCCCAAAGCACATTACTGAATTTTCGGACAGTAGGTTCAAGAGCCATGTCAAACGGGTTTTGATGTCAAAAGGCTATTACAGGGTGGGTGACACCCCTCGCTGTACATCCGCTAATAACTATTGTAATACACTGTAAACTGTTATATAGAAAAAAGATAAGAATAAGATGTAAAAAGCAAGATACAGATCGAGTTTCTTGCTGGTTCTTCTCAACGACTGCGTTACTTTTCTCACCGGTAGTAGTTTTGACGTTCCTAAGCGCCTACTTAGAGCCTAAATGATGAAGCGATGATAGGCCAGTGGTAGTGTGCACGACTTCGCGTCAAGGGACGTGGGTTCGAATCCAAGCACCTACAATGAGCTTGAGCTTTCGGTGAAGGAAAACATCGTGAGGAAACCATAGCATGGTGGTAGGGCTTTTTCTAATACCGGCTTGCGTAGCTACCACCCTCAAGTTGTAAACCTGCCTCCAAATACGAATAGGTGTGTTCCGGCAGCAGCACTTGAGAGCCAGTTCCCCCACAGGTTTAGTGTGTTTACCAACTTGGGCCGTATCATTACTTAAGATCAGGTGAGATTATGGCCACAAGGCTAAACCTTAAAATAATAATAATTCTTTCTTAAATCCTACTTTTCAGGTCAGAACATAAAATCATGTTTATAATAATTGCAAGCGCTTCGCAGCTACACCAGTAAAATAATTAATACCGGCTTCTCTCTCTCTACGTAAATTGTTGGGTTAATTCTACTAAGGCAATTAAGGTCGGCCTCGACGACCTATAAACTGTACTAGTAATCGGATATTTGTAAAGTTGCTAGCGAAATAAATAAACTAACATAAGCAAAGCCTAATTTAAACTTTTGTTTGCTTGAGCTTTCGGTGAAGGAAAACATCGTGAGGAAACCATAGTATGCTGGTAGGGCTCTTTCTAATGCTCGCCTAGCTAGCTACCACCCTCAAGTTGTAAAACTGCCACCAAATACCAATAGGTGTGTTCCGGCAACTGCACTTGAGAGCCAGTTCCTCCACAGGTTTAGCGTGTCTACCAACTTGGGCCGTATCGTGATTTAAGATCAGGTGAGATTATGGCCATAACGGTAAACCTTAAGTATAAAAAAAATGTATACAAGCAAGCTTGTCTCCTGATGTTAAGTGATCACCGCCACCCATGGACACCCACAACACCAGGGGAATCGTAGGTGCGTTGCCGGCCTTTATTTTAGAGTGGCTGGCTCTCTAGTGCAATTGCTGGAACACACCTATTGGTGTTTGACGGCAGATTTTCAACTAGAGGGTGGTAGCTAGCCAGACGAGAATCAGAAGAAGCCCAACCCTAGCTTTTGTTTCATCACGATGTTTTCCATCACCGAAAACTCAAGCTCATTGTAGGTCGTTGAATTCGAACTCACGTTCTATGAGAAGGCGTTTCTACACACTACCACTGAGCTATCATCACTTCAAAAGTTTTCTGCATGGTAAATAATAATTAAAAGGTGAACAGATGAAGAATGTAAAAATAACCTTCCGAGACAGTGATTAAATAATTTATTTCGCATACTTTATAGGTTTTGACATTTGACCATATGCTGACCTGATGTGTGTGATGATATGGTTAAAAAACCATCCTATGGCTTTACCACGATATTGTCCTCCATAAGCTCAGGCTCATTTTGCAAGATATTGAACTCACGTCCATTGACATGGCGTCCGCACACTCGACTAACTGTGCCATCATCGCTTGGTAAACAAACATCACATTACTGCATATTTATCGGTGCAAGTATTATATAATTATGCATTAAAAGTACTTCAACGAATGTTAGTGCATTACGAGTACATCAACGACTTATGGTTAGAGTGCATCAACGATTTATGGTTAGAGCACATTAACGATTTATAGTACATCAAAGAATAAAACCAATTTAAACGGATTTTATCGCGGTTATTTATTGATTTTGATCCCGACGTTTCGAAAGCTTTTCAGCCTTCGTGGTCACGGGGCGGACTGAGGTGTAGGTTGTCCAGAAAAGTTCATGTTACTGAAACGTCGGGATCAAAATCAATAAATAACCGAGATAAAATCCGTTTAAATTAGTTGTATTTCAATAAATAATATTCGCGGAAACATAAGAAATCAGTACATCAACGAATTAGATTAAAAGTACTTCAACGGATGTTTGTGTATTACGTGACGGAAGCGCTCCACTATATTATAAAAAGGCGCTACGTAACGCCGGCTAGGATATATAGAAAAAAGAAAGAAAGAAAATAAATTTATTTACAAAAGGCTACACGGATAAAGTAAAACATACATTAAAATTAATTAACACGTAGCATTAATCATAGAAAAAACATTAAACATATTCTAAAAATAAAAAACATTGTACTCCGCCGTTCGCCGCAGTGCCACTGTAAAAGGCGCACAATTCAGTATAAGCTGGACCAGAGCTGATTTTCGGTTGGAAAGACTCGCTAGCGAGACTGATCATTCGCAGTTTGTTATCACTTTACGATTATAAACGTGAGTCAACCAGATAGCTTATTTCCTGAGAGAATCCCCGTTACTCTTACATATTCATTATAACAACAGTACTCTCTGTGGAAAATTCCAATGAAAAGGAAATTTGAAAACGTTCCTTATCAGTCCAATTTGCTCATCGTGCCAGTGGATAATGTATATTGTATTTTACATCATCCATTTGTATATAATGTGCCGAAAATTACGATCAAACGTTCTTCGGTGCGAAAGTAATTCGCTCCGAACGGAATATTCTAATTCTCGGTTCATAACAGAAAGTACTGTTATTAAATTTAAATGAAACGAAGTCTTAAACAAGTTTGTTAGGTTTGATAATGAGAAGAATATGAATGAAATTATATGGATTCGTATATAACAAACTACGACTTCGTTCACGTGAAACTGAACGTTATTTTATTTTTCATAATTTCCGCCCGCTTTTGTAATTTCTTACAATACAGCCTTACTTTTATCGGAGGAAATGAAATGCTCTATCACATACCAAAAAATAATTTTACAAATCCGAATGGTAGTCTCTAAGATTAGGGCATTCAAACAAATAAAGTTTTTCGCTTTACAATATGAATATGTATTATACTAGATTTTTTTTAATTCTGTGGGTAGTGTGTACGACTTCACGTCGTGGGACGGTAAATTCGAATCCAACCACCTACAATGAGCTTGAGCTTTCGGTGCAGGAAAATATCGTGAGGAAACAATAGCATGGTGGTAGGGATTTTATTAATGCCGGCCTGGTTAACAAGTACCCTCGAGTTGAAAACATGCTACCAAACACCAATAGGTGTGTTCCGGCAGCCTACGAACTTGGGTCGTACGTCACTTAAGATTAGGTGAAATTATGGCCATAACGCTAAAACCTTAACTGAATAAAAAAATGGTGTACGCGTCAAAATGCAGCCTATCACCGTTACCAGGTTGCCAACTATCTCCATACCAAAATTCATCATAATCGATGGCGACAGTTAAGGCGTGAGAGCGTAACAAACAAACAAACTCACATTCACATTTATAATATTAGTACGGAAGTAAGGATGGATACGGATGTGAATAAGGTATTTGTATTATTAAAATAATATTGTACGAGGAAGTTAGATTACATATTTATACAAAAAACAGTATGTGTACGTATGATTGCGCGTGAGAGAATATACACATTTAGTGTGAAGATAAAGTAAGAACATTTTAATTTTTTTAAGCCCTACCATGCAACCATAGCATAGTTGTAGGTCGTTCCCTTATTCTCACCTGGTTAGCTACCACCCTCAAGTTATAAATTTGCCAACAAATACCTATAGCTGTACCGACAGTTTTTTTTTAATTTTTTTATACTTAGACACGCTAAACCTGTGGAGGAACTGGCTCTCAAGTGCTGCTGCCGGAATACACCTATTGGTATTAGGTGGCAGGTTTACAACCTAAGGGTGGTAGCTACCCAGGTGGGCATTAGAAAAAGCCCTACCACCATGATATGGTTTCCTCACGATGTTTTCCTTCCCCGAAAGCTCAAGCGCATTGTAGGTGCTTGGGTTCGAACCCGCGTCCCTTGACGCGGTCGTGCACACTACCACTGAGCTATAATTGCTTCAAACTGCACTTGCACTTGAGAGCCAGTCCCTCCGCTAGGCTTAGCGCGTCTACAAACTTTGTCCACATTATCACTTAACATAAGATTAATTTTGACCACAACTCAATACCTAGAAAGCATAAAAACAGAATAAGGGACAAAGTAAATCGCAGGCACGATGCCAGTTCCAAAATATTATGGCAGCCCTCATTATATGAATGAGTGTAATTCCAAAATAAACAAATATATATCATGTATACTAAATTTTCTGATCAGATCATTCAAATACCTGTAAGCCTGATGAGCTTCTACACGTCCTTTCAAAGTTCGTGAATGTAATTGAAATTTTTCATTTCGTGTACAAACGGAAATGTAATCAACTAAACGGCGATGAACTGAAAATGGTTTTCCTCAAAGTGATTCATCTTAAGCGTGCACTAAGAACCTTTCTTATCCCTTTAGAATCGAATTGAGTATGCGGATGTCAAAATTAAATCCTATGAATGAAATAAAAAAAAAAAACTGAATTGTTTAGTTTTATGGAACCACTGTCGGAGCCGCTTCGCCCCAGGAAGGCGACAGACGGCCGTGAGGTTTTAGTGGGTCTCTGTCCATCCGAGCTGGGAGGGGGGAGGGATGCATAAAAACATTTCCCCACGTAAAAAAAAAACGTGCAAGTGAAACTTTATTTTCGAATTGTAGGCATTTAAATGGAAAATTTCAGAACTTATTCGATTTACGGTATTCCAATTTATATTTTAAACTTAATTAAAGCAATAATTGGAAAATGGGAAATTTATTTGAAATTACTGCTACACAGTCAGCTGATGCGAGCTCTGGGCGTCGCCATATTATTTTTGGTTGCTCTTTTATTATCGTTGTGGCCATAATCTCACCTGATCTTGAGTGACGATGTGGCCTGTATTGGTGGGCACGTTGAACCTATGGAGGGACTGGCCTCGAGTGCAATTGTCGGAACACACCTATAGGTATTTAGCGGCTGATTTTCAACTAGCCAGTTCGGTATTAGAAAAAGCCCCACCACCTTGCTATGGTGATCTCATGATATTTTCCTTCGTCGTAAGCTCAGGCGTCCGTACATATTATCAAATAAACAGAAAAACACTTTTTTTTTATTTCCACCATATCACAGCACATATTATATTAGCATATATACATATATTTAGCTGTTTTCGACTTCACAACACCAAAACTCTAGCCTTGTGTTTTATGGCAGAATACATTTATAGGAAGGTAGTTTATATCGCCGATTAGTATAAAGCGCGATGCAAGAGTGGCTTTGGAGGCAGTTTAAGCTTGGCGCTTGAGGCGTATTCATCGTACGTAGCTGGAACATTATCGAAGGGCCGTAAGATTTATATTTGTTTATTATTGACACTGTTTTGGTATGTATGCAGTGAATCATTATTGGGAATGGTTAACACTTGGTGGAGTGAGGCACGAGTGGTGAATGTGAGACCGTTGACGATCATCGACAAAGGGGCTCCTTAAACCTACATCGGGGTCGCAATTCTCAGACACTTTCGTTTTTTCCTCTCTCTGCCACAATGATTAGGTTTTACGATGTACCCGGCATCTTTACGGTGAATCTGTGGTTTGCTAAGAAGTTTGTATCTCATCCTGACATTATTATTGATTGGATTATCATTGTTATCTGAAAAAAAAAAACTACTCGGCGCATTGTATCCTAAATATATATACATTTCAACCAAATTTTTTTACTGCATACGCTGTGCTACGCCAGAAAAAAGACCTCAGACTCAGCTAAATGCTCCCGCAATAAAAATTGCAAAACCGCTGGTTTTCAGTCGGGGCTTATAACTGGTGTCTCGGAGTCTGATACGTCATATATGTAAGTTGTTACAGATATATAAACGAGTTATTATCACTTCAAAATTGTATTTCCTGGACGCATCGTCGGTCGACACACTTCGAGAGAGTATTTTCCAAAACGGTCACAATAAGTGCTTTATCCTGTCGACGTGATCACCATAGAAACTGTGAGACTATAAGAGCCGTCGATTTAAACCTTAGCGTAATTCGAGTACTGCCAAGTTTAAAGCTACCTATAAAATGTTTTATTCCCCGACGGCGTTGATAGACGGTTCTAAAACTTTATTAGAAATATCATTTATTATTATTGTTTCCCATTCTAATGAAGAAACGTATAACAACGAAGAAAACAACAAATGAATTGCTAATAAATTAAGCATTCGTCGCAATTTTTTATAGCGATGATAGATCAGTGGTAGTGTGTACGACTTCGCGTCAAGGGACGTGAGTTCGTATCCAAGCACCTACAATGAGTTTGAGCTTTCGGTGAAGGAAAACATCATGAAGAAACCATAGCATGGTGGTAGGGCTTTTTCTACCCATAGCAACCACCCTCAACTTAAAAACCTGCCGCCAAATACCAATAGGTGTGTTCCGGCAGTTGCACTTGAGAGCCAGTTCCTTCACAGGTTTAGCGTGTCTACCAACTTGGGCCGTATCGTCACTTAAGATCAGGTGAGATTATGGCCATAACGCTAAACCCTAACTATAAAAAAAAAACATATGAATAACTAAAGACTCGAAAGACCATTTGGGGTGAACTGTTTTTGTCCTCCTTTTTAATGGAACCAACATAACCTATTAATGTGCGCTGAAGTATAGAAAAATATTGAACGCCATAAAACACATACGGGAATAGAAGCTATTAACCTTTACCAGTGACATTTCACCATACCCTTATACCATTTTAAAAATATACTAGACGTGACTAATAAAACAGACTATACAGTTAAGGTAGTACGCGTTGGCAACGTGACAGTTAAAAATAGGCTTTTTCCAAAGAATATCACATTTTATTATCACACTAACTCCATCCGCGACTTCTTTTACGAAGAATTCAAGCAGTTTTGAAGGGATAATCGAATCTAACCACGTATAATGGGCTTGAGCTTTCGCTGAAGGAAAACATCGTGAGGAAATCATAGCATGGTGGTAGGACATTTTCTAATGCCTTTTTCTAAACCACCCTCAAGTTCAAAATCTACCGGCAAATACCGATAGGTGTGTTCCGGCAGCTGCATTGGAAAGCCAGTTCCTACAAAAGTTTAGCGTGTTTACCAACTTGGGCTGTATCGTCACTTAAGATCGTATGGGATTATTGGCATTACGCTAAACCCTTAAGAATAAAAAGTAATAATTAAATAGTCTATAAGCTTAGCGTTATGGTTACAATCTCTCCTAATTTTAAGTGACCATACGGCCTAAGATAATGGCCCCGCTAAGCATTGTGTATAGGATGGCTCTCAAGTACAACTGTGACTGTGGTCGCTTAAGATCAGGTGAGATTATTGCTATAACGCTAAACGTATAAAAAAAAATACATTCCCGTAAAAAACAAAGTAAGAGCAATTCCATATATAGATAACGACGCTATAAAACATATAAGTATTTATAAATTTGATATTATCACAGAGATACATAAACCAATTATTAATAAATATAAGAAAATTCTAAACATATATATACTCCGTCTTGACGTGCGAACTTCTAATGCATTTAATAATTATAGGAACGTAGCACCCATATCAAATTCATGTGTTAAATTAGATTCCCGGACCCAGTTCAAATGTAGTCCCTAATTTACTCGACTAAAATTACCAATTGAACCGTTTGAAAAATATGCAAATTAATCGTCCGACGGGGTCCTCATGACCCCGGTAATTCGCCCTTGGGTAGAGCTACCCGCGCCCGGTAAAGCCACGATACCCGATACATAATTGTGTTTTTCAACATTGAAACACACGTACGAGAATTCGGCTCGAAATCGCTGATTTATTACCAACGTGTATAAACAGACGAAGCGATGATAGCTCAGTGGTAGTGTGTACGTCTTCGCGTTAAGAATATTTCGGTGAAGGAAAACGTCGTGAGGAAACCGTAGAATGATGGTAGGGTTTTTCTAATGCCCTTCTGCCTAGCTACCACCCTCAAGTTGAAAATCTACCGCCAAATACCAATTGATGTGTTCCGGCAGCTGCACTTGAGAGCCAGTTCCTCCACAGGTTTAGCGTGTCTACCAACTGGGGCCGTATCGTCACTTAACATCAAATGAGGTTACGGCCATAAACCTTAAGTACAAAAAGAGGCCAAGAAAAAATTACTTAATTCAGTACCTCTTTGAGAATTGGTTTACATTTGTCAATTTTTCTCAATAGCTCTTGACGATAAAATAATTCGGATACCGACAGTTTCTTTTTCATAACTTTTACTTTTAACTTTAACTTACTTTTCACATGCATTTTTGACCACTAGTTATTAATTAATCAATCGAAGTTAAAATTACACCGACGGAGGATAAGTTTACATGGACAATGACAATTTTACATAATAAGTTTTAAAGTGCAAGACTTTTTAGATCGCCGTAATTTTTGTGGCTATCTATCGCATGTCGCATTACAGTCGCCCGCGTGAAAGGCACTTGGTAGTACTGCAAAAGCTCGCATCAGCTGACCGTGTAGCATTTGTTTCCAATAATGATTCCCAATTTCATTGATTTCCCTTTATCTCAGATAATAATGCGATTTCAATATCCTAAATAGAATAATTTTCCTGTAAGGTACAATTCTGAAACGCCTACTGTGTTTTAACTTGTACTGTGATTTTATTAAACTAAATAGTAGTTTTTTTTATTATAATAGTGCTTAATGGCAACACTAATTATAATGGAAGTATGGCACTACAGCTGTTAGCTTGGAGGGATGATACAGCTTCACTGGACTTTCTGTTCGGAAAGGAACTATGCGAGGGTAATGGTCTGAGAAATCTAAGTCTGCGCTGACGTGGTCTTAGAATAAACTCCGGTTCAGCCCACTTGAGCTAGACCGAACCACCATGCATACGTACTCGTTTCAATTATGTATAAAATTGCATAGATTACCTCCTTTTCGAACTCATTCTGCAGTGTATGTATCTTCTGTAAATATTTTAAATTCTCTACTTCCTCAAAGGCCTGTTTTCCACTTCTCATTTCGATCTACTTGTGTCTTCATCATATCACAGAAGAACACGCAATCATCAACTTTCACAAAGACACACCAACACACAGATACATTGGCAGTCAGTGAAACATTGGCGAAATTATCCTCTAGCTAACTCGAGATACAGTCGAGCCCAAATAACGTGTGAAAGTTTTAATTCGTATTACGTGCCCATACGCAATAACGATCCGTATGTTTATTCGTTAAAAGAATAGAATGAATCGGCGAGTTGCCTGATCACATCCACGCATGTTTCAACGTTATTAGTGAACCGTGTGGGCTCGAAGTCGGGGCTAATGCAAAGTCCACTGGAATACGACCCCGGCTCAGTCGCCGGAATAACAATTACGTGACCTTTTGCCCGTTAACTATCAGGGTGTTTTCACAGAAATGGAGACGGATCAGTGAACGGGGAAGGAAAACGTCGTGATGAAACCATAGGTGACAGGGGTTTTTCTAATGCCCCTCTGGCTGTCTGTCATCTTGAAGTTGAACATCTACCCCTAAATATCTATAGGCGTGTTATATATGGATATATGTACGTATGTGTATCTACCGTACTGAGCTGTAACGTCTGATTAATAAAGAGTGTGTAACAATCCGCGAAGCTTTTTACTTATCCCGTCCTTGGTATGTCAAGGTATATTCCAGCAGTTGCACCTGAGAGAGAGCCTCTTCACTTGGTTTAGCGTGTCCATAGTGTTGGGCTAGATCGTCACTTAACTACAGGTAGGATTGTGGCCATAACGCTAAACAACAGACAAATCCGCATTTGATAATTGGCCATAATCTCACCTGATCTTAACTGACGATACGGCCCAAGCTGGTAGATACGCTAAACCTGTAGAGGAACTGGCTCTCAAGTGCAGCTGCCGGAACACACCTATCAGTATATGGCGGCACGTTTACAACTTGAGGGTGGTAGCTACCCGGGCGGGCATTAGAAAAAACCCTACCACCATGCTACGGTTTCCTCACGATGTTTTCCTCACCGAAAGCTCAAGCTCATTGTTGGTGCTTGGATTCGAACTCACTCACGACCCTGACGCGAAGTCGTACACACTACCACTGAGCTATCATCAATGAAATACATATGGCTTAAGCGCGGGAATAATCGGGGTTGGTAATCGGTTAATGAGGTTGCATCACCTGAGTTACAACCATTACCTCCGGCAGCCTATAGAGGGTCACAACGTCGGGAGTGCAGCAAAGTGAGGCCGCGGAAGATTTACCAGTACATTCACCGGCCGCGCGCAACAAACTCCCTCCTCCCCTCTTCAGTTGCCATCAAGACCCAATTAATACCAAACCGCCCGCAGAAAATATTAATTGGCAAATCTAACCACATCCGGTGTGGAAAGGCTATTTATACGCCATCTCCATCCCGCAGATTACTTGGACTTGGAAGTGAGAGATTGAAGTGAAAATTACCGACTGCTTCCTCCGGAGTTGTTTGCCTAAAGCGTACTCGGTGTTCTGTGAAACTCGCCGTATCTAAAACTTTATTACGTATTTAGGTATTTACTCAGCGTATCTCAGGATTCGACTATACAGCACAGTTTGAGTAACTCTGTCTTTAGTTTAAACTCAGAATGTCTCTAATAAATTACTATCTATACCCGCGACTTCGTTCGCATGGAATTATAATAATTAAATATTTTTTGCCCGTTTTTGAATATTTTTTATTATATAGCTTCGCTGCTATTAGCAGTTACGTGATGTTAAATAGCGTAAACTATTGTTTTATGGAATACAAATAGGATTTTTGAAATCCACCAAGTAGTTTTTAAGATTAGTGCGTTGAATCCAACAAACAAACTTCTGTCAGATGGTATTCGATACACTTTACACAGAAAATATTTTCTTTTATCCATCCAGTTGTGCTAAAGGCAATTCCTTTTAAAAGAAAATGTAATATAATTGATAAGCAAAGCATTATGTTAGTAAATATAGATGTTTTCAACGAGGCAAGACCGTTTGTTACTGAAAACGTACATTTGTTTATCTTCATCAATAGACAGAATTGGGTCACCGTGTGTAGTTGAATTCGAGCGTAATGAATAAATTTGTTATCGATGGCGCGACACGGTATCGCCTGTTCAGTTGTACCGAACTATTTTCACAAATATAAAGAGGCATCTTGATGTTCTGTGCGATGTTTTTTTCTAATGCCCGCCTGGCCAGCTATCACCTTCAAGTTGAAAATCTACCGCCAAATACAAATCAGTGTGTTCCGGCAGTTGAACTTGAAAGCCAGTCCATCCAATAAAGGCCGACAATGCACCTGCGATTCCCCTGGTGTTGTGCGTGTCCATGGGGGCGGTGATCACTTATCATCAAGTGACACGCTTGCTCGATTATCTCTTATAATATAAAAAAGGTTTCATCGAAAGAAACCTTTATTTCGCTTCAGATCGATATCGATCCTGTTATATTAATTAAACAAAAACTTTAAATATTTTAATTTTGTATTTATCAAAATTGGTTCTATTACCTTCCTACTTTTTTTTTAATTTTATCATGTCTAATGACATACATCATATGAAGCGATAACAGCTCAGTTGTTAGTGGTACGGATTTTTCTTATACCCGCCTGGCTAGCTAACATCCTCAAGTTGAAAATCTACCGCCAAACATCAATAGGTATGTTCCGGTAGTTTCCATTGCGGGGCAGTTCCTGCACAGGGATAACTTTCCCACTAGATATCTTTTAGCGAACACAGTTTATCGTGGAATCCTTACAGTAACATACAGTATTTATTATTATTTTAAAAAATGGTATGCAAATTAATCATATTTTTATTTATTTATTTATTTAGTAGTTTATTTATTTATTTATTTATTTATTTATTTATTTATTTATTTATTTATTTATTTATTTATTTATTTATTTATTTATTTATTTATTTATTTATTTATTTATTTATTTATTTATTTATTTATTTATTTATTTATTTATTTATTTATTTATTTATTTATTTATTTATTTATTTATTTATTTATTTATTTATTTATTTATTTATTTATTTATTTATTTATTTATTTATTTATTTATTTATTTATTTATTTATTTATTTATTTATTTATTTATTTATTTATTTATTTATTTATTTATTTATTTATTTATTTATTTATTTATTTATTTATTTATTTATTTATTTATTTATTTATTTACATATAGCAAATCAATAAGGCACAGACATTAAGCTGTTATACAAATTAAAGTACATTTACACCGATTACAGTGCCGCTACAATAATTATAGACAAACAAAACTCTCACAGAAATATATGAGACAAATTTAAGACTTAAAGTTTAACAAACATATATATGCAAAATGTATTATGAGCGATTTCCAAAATAATGTAAAATTAAAAATTAATATCTAAATTAAAATTATTCATGCAACACCTGACCAAAACAGATTATGTAACTCATTTTTAAATAAATCGAGTGAGTTGCCAAATGTGTAAATGTGTGCCAATGGTATTATTGTTTATTTTTTTTTATAGTTACAGTTTAGCGTTATGGCCATAATCTCACCTGATCTTAAGTGACGATACGGCCCAAAATGGTAGACGCGCTTAACCTGTGAAGGAACTGGCCCTCAAGTGCAACTGCCGGAACACACCTATTGGTATTTAGCGGCAGATTTTTAATTTATTTTTTATGTATTTTCCATTTGTCATAATTATTATGTAGGTTTTAGTCAAAATCTCCAAAAACCACAATCAACGGATACTGGTTTGACTACGAAGACGAGAACATAAATGTATGAAATCAAGGTCTGGCACAACAAGCCTTAAGCATATACGCGAACCAACACACACAATTACCTTTGTTATGTGTAAAGATCTGACGTAATTTCTCATATGCGCGAGGAGAGTCATCAATCAAGCCCACACTCACTACGCTACATATAATATGACAGGAAATATCGGTTCTCTCACAGCTACATATAACTATATGATATATGTTCGTTCGAGTGATGTGCGCTTCACTCGAACTTTTTTTTCATATATACTTAAGGTTTAGCATTATCGCCATAATCACACCTGATCTTAAGTGATGATACGGCCCAAGTTGGTAGACGCGCTAAACCTGTGGAGGAACTGGCTCTCAAGTGCAGCTGCCGGAACGCACCTATTGGTATTTGGCGGCAGGTTTACAACTTGAGGGTGGTAGCTACCCAGGCGGGCATTAGAAAAAGCCCTACCACCATGCTATGGTTTCCTCACGATGTTTTCCTTCACCGAAAGCTCAAGCTCATTGTATGTGCTTGGATTCGAACTCATTCACGTCCCTGACGCGAAGTTGTACACACTACCACTGAGCTATCATCGCTTCACTTCCGTGATGAGAACGATAACTTTGTAAATAAAAAAATAAAAAAATATGAAAGCGTGAGGATAATAACACCTTCTTAGGTAGGATCTGTGTCGAATGGTTTGGGCGGTCTGTCACTGTAGTTTTGAAGCGGTGATAGCTCAGTTAGTAGTGTGTATGAACGATGCGTCAAGAGATGTGCGTTCCAATCCACCTTCAAGGAGCTTGATCTTTCGGTGAAGAAAAACATCGTGATGAAGACATATCATAGTGGTAGGGTTTTTGCCAATACCCGCCTGACTAACAATCAAAAATTTGCCGCCAAATACCTATAGATGTGTTCCGGCAGTTGCACTTGAGAGCCAGTCCCGCCGCAGGTTTAGCGTGTCTACCGACTTGGGCCATACCGTCACTTAGCATCAGGTGAGATTATGGCCATAACGCTAAACCTTAACTAAAAAAAAATTGCAGTGAAAAAAACACGTATAATACACTAGGATAGTGCGTGATAAATAGTGTGGAAATTCCGAGGTCGTCATTGGGTAATCTCTTAACCCTTTTTCGGAATCCTTCCGGTCACATTTACCGAAGATTCGAGAAAGGTTGTGCAATAATGGATCGAAGGCAACGCGACACGTCCTCGTTTCGTCACTATCGAGGGTGTATGGCGTGCTAAGTGGAAAGGTTTCATGAAAAAAGGTGGAACAAATCAAATTCTATAAGGTCGATTTCATTTTACAGATCAAGCCTTGGCAGTTGATTCCTTTATTTTCCTTTTTTCTTATATTTCCGTAGCACGAAAATGAGACGTCATATTGTCCGATGGCAACCAAAGTCTAATTTACATCTGGATTAATATTACAAAGCTAAAAAGTTTGTTTGTAAATTAACTGCCAATCGAATTTCAAAACTTATTTCTGTATTTGATAAATCAACCAATAACAATGGCTTTGGGCTGTTCAACATCATCCTGCGACCAATGGAAGCGAAGCGGTATGAAAAAATTAACAGAAACCGACCATAAAATTGAAAGAATTGTAAGTCTAAGGCGTATAAGTCGCGAGTGGCATTTCAAATAACAGTTACCCAGTGGTCAATAGAAATAAGTAATTCTTATGAGTATAAGTGACTCTTCTGATTCTTATGAATCTCTTATTATTCTATTGCTGGTTTGTGAGCCTCTCAACAGTTTACTACCTGCTGGCTGATCCTAGATCACGCCGTACCGGCCAATTACGACCACTTTCTCTAAAAGCTTAACAATACGATGAGATTAATTAGGATAAATATAACCTTATCTTTTAATGTTTAGATTAACATAATAAGAAGGTATGACAGTTTGTGATGATTTCGCTCACTCATTAATCATCAAATTAATCTTGAAGCGATGATAGCTCTGTGGTAGTGTGTACGACTTCACGTCAAGGGACGTGAGTTCGAATCCAAGCACCTAAAATGAGTTTGAGCTTTCGGTGAAGGAAAACATCGTGAGGAAACCATAGCATGGTGGTAGAGCTTTTTCCAATGCCCGCCTGGCTAGCAATTACCCTCAAGATAAAAACCTGCCGCCAAATACCAATAGGTGTGTTCCGGCAGCTGCACTTGAGAGCCAGTTCCTCCACAGGTTTAGCGTGCCTACCAACTAGGGCCGTATCGTCACTTAAGATCAGGTCAGATTATGGCCATAACCTTAACTATAAAAAAAAAAAAACTATAAGTATGATTCATTGGTCAGTGTGGTACCGTGGTACGGACGAGCGGTAATGAATGCGAATTTATGTGCCTGTAATGAGAGCTTGAGCTTTTGGTGAAGAAAAACTTCGTTACGAAACCGTTATGTGGTAACAAAAATTATACTTTAGGACATGAAACATATCTTAATAATTTACCCAAATAACGAAAGGGTATGGCCGTGCTAATGTGGTTATTCGCGCCAATAAACGCGAAATAGCTACGCTGTGCTACTAAAATGTTCGAGCTGTCCTCGATCGGTAAATGCGAGCGGTGCTGGTACCCTCAAATGGTGTGTTGCCTGCGATACGCAGCCATAATGCTTACCTTCCTTGCTAAAGTTTTTTAATATACTTTAGGTTTTAGCGTAATGGCCATAATCTTACCTGATCTGATTGGTAGACACGCTAAGCCTGTGGAGGAACTGGTGGCTCTCAAGTGCAGCTGCCGGAACACACCTATTGGTATTTGGCGGCAGGTTCACAACTAGAGGGTGGTAGCTAGACAGGCGGGCATTAGAAAAAGCCCTACCACCATGCTATGGTTTCCTCACGATGTTTTCCTTCACCGAAAGCTCAAGCTCATTGTAGGTGCTTGGATTCGAACTCACGTCCCTTGACGCGAAGTCGTAGACACTACCACTGAGCTATCATCGCTTTAAAGTTCAAGTGGTGTATGTGTAGTGAATTGTGTATACTAGGTGTGTGTTATAATGGGGGCTTAGAGCTGCCGCCACCAACTTACACCCTAGTCAGCCCATAAACACCTCTCACCACTTAAGCAATACACAATATCAATTTACAAATACATAGATCTAGTGAAAATAACTTTTTATACAACACAATAATAATCACTTTTCTCCAATCCTAATAATAAGATGAAAACAATACAAGGAAAATAAAAATGAAAATTTTTAACGTTACCAACTGACAGGTATATTTTTAATTTTGACATGAAGTTTATATATGGACCGTTTATTTTGAAAGTGGTGTAAGTCCATTTTCTTTTGTTTCGAGAAAATTAAAGGTTATGCAATTTCATTTACCGACCGATTTTAAGTTGTACAAAACATGGGATTTTTTTGAGTAATTAACACGGACTAGTTATATATTAAAAAAAATACATTAAATTAAGCATGAATTACGTGATAGCTCATTTTTCTCAAAAATTGACTTACACCACTTTCAAAATAAACGGTCCATATGAAGAAAGGCATTTTCTAAAGCCCGCCTTGTAAGATACCACCCTCTAGTTGAACATATATCGCCAAATAATTATTGGTCAACCTGGCACCCTTGCGCTCTGTTATACGGAAAGGCTTGAACCTCTTTTTAAAAAAAATATATATTTTTGTTACAATATAAAATATAATATTTATTACAGTTAAACACATTAAACATTGAATTAGAATTAGAATACAATTAATATAAGATTTTGTAGAGAAAATGAGTCCGACCCGTACCGCGGGTTTATGCTAACTGACCGTGCTGGTTGTATGCTAATGCCGGGTTGACTAGATATTGCTGATTTAGCACTATTGTATCAAGTCAGCCCTTTCGCATACATGTCCAGGATATAACACCTCCCCCTTTAAGACTGAAATTCGAGGTTTTACGAATTTCAGGAATTAAACAATTTCCCGAAGACGGGGCATTGGAATAGAATTTCCTTCAGATTCGTCTTCATCTGCCGTGGTATGGTCGGTACGAGTCGAAAACTTTGTTTTATATTTTACAATAATTTTATATGACTTATATACTAAAAATGATGCTAGAAAAAACAAAATTAATAAAGTCAGTACGGAGTAATGTGTTCCATATTTTGTTAATAATATAGGTTGGTGGTTGATGATTTTATCTACTTTAGCTAAGATTTTATCATAACTTTGTTTATTTGAAATTATATCTTCAAAATTGATAGGTTGCAAAATAGGAGACACATCTGCACGCTGAGTATTGTTACTTAACCTACAACACGAATTATTAATAATATTAAAATCTAACATAGGAGTCGGTATATTTATATTGGTGTCTTTATTTAACGAAATTAATCTGACACTTCCCGTATAGACTGTACATTGATCAGGGACATGAAGCACGCCTGTGCCTGATAACACTAATTCATGTAATTCGTGATCATTACAATCAATTGATATTTTATTTGTGCGAGTTTGTATAAAAATCCATTCATTATTACTAATAGGAATCCAAATGTCTAATTCACCAACAATTGTTTTAGTTTCACACTGCACTGGGATGTCATTAATAGGTTTCGATAATAGTTCACTTTCACACGTAGGGTTAGCACTTGATTGCAGCACTGTAGTTATACTGCATAAAAAGAACTCAGAGTTTACAGTTTTACATTTTCCTAAATCATTAAGTTTACAATAACTAAGTTTATCTTTAGATATAGCAATGAATTGGCTCGAGGGCACAATTAAACTGAAAGTGTTAGGATTTTGTAATCCATGTGGTGTCGGTAGCGCTAGGTTACGATACAAGTTGAATTCATCCCTTGTAACGAGGGGAATTTGTAAAACAAATACTAATTTATTATTATAATAATAACAAGCGACATTTGATATACTTAAAATTAAATGAATATTCTCTAGACTTAATGCTATAGGCATCCCGGTATCTCTAGGTAAGTACCTATCGTTATTTGCTAATTCTTTATATAACTGAGCCGGACTAATTACGTTCGGGTGCAAGATATTCTGACTGCTCATCATAATAGCGTTGATAAGATCTTCGAGTTGAAAAGACAGTGTCAATAGTGAGCTTTCAAGGCTCGACAATATGGAGTGGACTTTTGTTTCAGTATTTAAATCATTATGATTTTTTGATACAATATTAAATTTCGAAGTGAGTTCTTCAATAGCGGTTTGAAGACTCTTTTGGTTATTATCTAGTTTAAATATAGTTTCATTATATGTTTCTAAAGTCGATCTTGTAATTAAAATATTTTCCTTTACTAGTTCTCCGAGTTTTCCTAATCTATTTTGGAAGGACTCTATGGCAGAATCGTATTTTAATGCGTCGTCTTCATCTAGGGTGCCGAAGATGTGCTTGAACGCGGTACCAATGGCACTAAACCATGCTGACCGTTTGTTACGATTTGAGACGAGATGTGAAATGTAACTGAATTCGTGTTGGATATCCTTGAAACGAACAATTAAAGGAGACAGGATATTTTGGCATTGGGGTCTGCCTGTCCTTTGACACATCCTCCTTGCGGCGAATATTGTATCATTCAAATTATTTATGTGGGGGTTTATAAAAGAGATGTCGACATGAGCGATTATATTTAATTGTCCTCGAGTTATTTTAAGTTTTCCTAACTTATCGAAGAAGATGCCGGAGCTAGAAGGGAGTGGCTTGATAAAGTCTTGTGCGCTTATCGTAGCACTGGAATAAAATAAATATAATAGGATTAGAATTATATGGGTAAGTATTCTCATGTTTAAATATACTATAGTAACTATTATATTACTGTTATTATATGAGTATTTGTTCCTTGTTATTATTTTAAAAATTATATCATCAAGAGTTATTGTATTATATAATTATTGGTTTCTATCATAAGCGGGTTTTATTTGATCAAAATGATGCGTCACATGGCGCCTGTTGATGAGTAAAGTTGCCGTGTTATTTCTATTTATTTTGATGATTTTATAGGGTCCTTTCCATAATGGAGATAATGCTTTACGTAGCCTCAGATGACATTTAAGATAGACATAATCGCCAGCCTTATATTGCGGTGGCGGTTTTGTTTGGTTATCATAATAATTCTTAGAATTTTCTTTAGATTTTGTAATATTTTCCAGTGCCTTCTCCCTAGTATATTTGAACTTATGATGTAGCATTTTAACATAATCTGAATATGTTGTATTGGGTTCGTTTTCATAAAGAGAAGTTGGAATGTAAGGTTTATGGCCAAAGAGTAATTCGTATGGAGTATATTTAGTAGTAGTATGTGGTGTCGTGTTATATGTGAGTATAGCAGTATAAATATAGTGCGACCAATTGTCTTGATTTTGATTGACGAAGGATTTGAGGTACTCTTTGAGAGTTGAATGACTTCTTTCCAGAGCACCTTGGGTCTGCGGGTGATAAGGCGAGCACCAAAGCTGTTTGATTTTAAGAAATAGGCAAGTATTTTTAAATAAATCGGCCGTGAAGTTAGTACCTTGGTCAGTAAGGATAGACTTAGGAATACCGAAAAGTGTAATGAAGTGCACCAGACAATCACTTGATTCTTCAGCAGTGACAGTTTGCAATGGGTAAGCGATAGAAAATTTGGTTAAGTCGTCTTGCATAGTCAATATATATTTGTAGCTAGTAGGACCCGATTCTGGTAAGGGACCGACTATGTCCAATCCTATCCTCTGGAATGGAGCTGTAGATGTAGTAGTTATTTCCATGGGTGCATGATTAAGTCTTCTAAGAGCTTTATTCTCTTGGCATAACTTACATCTTTTTACAAAATCTTCGATATCGCCACGCATGCCTTTCCAGTAGAACTGTTCTTTAATCCTACCATACATTCGTGTCGACCCTAAATGTCCTGCTATCGGAATATCATGGTTTTCGCGCATGATCTTAATTCTTTCGCTCAGTGTGGGGTAGATGATTTTATTCCTATAGACATGAACATTGATTCTTGTATTATGAAAAATGTGGGTTAGAATGTTGTAAATTTTAGTGTAAGAATGTTGGTCGAAGGGGTTTTTAAAATCTGAAATAGCTATGTCTGAGATCGGATCCTCAGATTCCAGTATTTTATTCCTTATATTTTTTAATGTTTCGTAAATGCTGGGGTAGGACGCTTCATCAAAATGGTGCACCTTGGTAAATATGAAGAAAATTGTTTTATTATTAAAATGAATTTGTTGGAATTTATTTAATTCCTTCTCTTGATCTAGAATGTTTTCGCGATTTTCAGCGTTTAAAATAATTTCTGAGACGTAAGGATTTGATTCGTCTAGATCTATAGAGGTTGGAATCAAGATAGTACTGCAGTTTGATTTTAGTAATTCTAGGTTGTGTTCCACGAGTACAGTATTAGATCGATTTTGTTTATTAGAGGTCGATTTTAGGAAGCTGGAATAGTCGTCGTCATTTACAAGCGATTCAGAGTTATTTGGTGAGAAGGTCTGAAGAGAGTCGAGGTCTAAATCTGGGTCGTTAGTCCTAGGACTAAGGTCTAAGTTTGGCCCTAGGTCTACAAGTTCAGGAGATGGAGCTGGCAAGGATTGTAGCGCAGTATTCGTTTTGTCATTACTGGCAGAAGTCGGGTTTAGTAGGGTTTCATCATCGTAAGTGAATGGAATAGGGGATGGTAGATTTAGTAATGGATCTTGTAATATGTTAGTAAAGTCATCACCGTCATCCCTAGGAGGGAAATTAACTTTTGATGGGACCTTTCTTGTGATAGGGTTTACTGGGAATCGTGATAATGCATCCGCATTTGTGTTCATTTTACCCTTTTTATGAACTATGTCGTATTCGAATTCTTCAAGTTTTAGTCGCCATCTTATTAACCTGGACCCGGGGTCCTTGCAATTAAATAGCCATTGTAATGGCTTATGATCGGTAACTACGGTAAATTTGTGGCCATACAGATAGGGCCTAAAAATTTTGGTTCCAAATATTATCGCTAAACATTCCTTCTCAGTTACACTGTAGTTGCATTCAGCTTTGTTCAGTGTTCGGGACGAATAAGCGATAGGGTGGTCTTTGCCTATCTGACCCTGAGATAGGATGGCCGATATGGCATAATTGGAGGCATCACAGGTAAGTAGGAAGGGTTTAGTAAAATCAGGATATGCGAGTATAGGTGCAGATGTCAATTTAGTTTTAAGTGAGTCGAATGCGAGTTGTTGTTCATTCTTCCAAACAAAAGGGGCATCCTTTTTCAGAAGAGATGTCATAGCTTTCGCGAGTTTGGAGAAGTCTGGGATGAAACGTCTGTAATATGATACTAATCCTAGAAATGACTTAACATCCTTAGGCGATTTAGGAACTGGGAAATCAGCGACTGATTTTATTTTTTCCGGATTTGGTTTGACACCATTCTCATTGATAATGTGTCCAAGATAACCGACTTCTTTTCGTAAAAATTCACATTTTTCGGCTGCTAGTTTTAAGTTGAATTTGCGAAGTCTTTCAAAGACTGATTTTAAATTATTAATGTGGGAGAATAAATCGTGGCTATAAATTACAATATCATCCAGATATACGAAACACCTTGACCCCTGAAGCCCAGAGAGACAAGTGTTCATTAATTTTTGAAATGTTGAGGGTGCATTTTTCAATCCGAACGGCATGCGATTAAATTGAAAATGTCCTTGCGGGACAGAGAACGCGGTTTTGGGTGCATCCGTCGGGTCTATTAATATTTGATGGAAACCGGAAGTAAGATCTAAGGTACTAAAATATCTGCTATTACCTAACTGATCAAGAATCTCCGAAATCTGTGGGATAGGGTAAACTTCGCCTACTGTTATGTTGTTAAGATTTCTGTAATCGATGACTATTCGCCATTTCTTCTGACCATCGGAGCTGGTCTTCTTAGGGACCACCCATATGGGGGAGCTCCAAGGGGATGAGGATGGCTCTATTATATTTTCGTTAAGCATTTTGGTCATTTGAGTTTCAACTTCCTTCTTATGACATTCTGGGAATCGGTACGATTTGGTGTGTGTCGGTACATCAGTTGTAGTCTTTATTTGATGTTTTAAGGCAGTCGTAAAAGTCAGTTGGTCGTCTGGTAGGTGGAATATATCGGAAAATTGGGCGCAAAGATCAATTAAAATCTTACTTTCTTCATTGTTCAAGTGAGATACTTTCAACGATTCTATTACTTCTTGAGTGCGATTATAGATATTTTGATTCGAGTTTACGGATTGAACCGGGTAGAAATCAACCGGATCTAGTTTTAAATTGAGGTTGGCCTGGAGTTCTACGGGCTCTTCAGAAACGTTTACGACGGTTATATTTATACGTTTATTCTCTTTTACTTTGACAATACAATTAGCGACTAGTAACGATTCAGAGAGATGTTGATCCAAGATAAGTCCTTCAGATATATCAGGGTTTTTTACAGTGCATTCTATACAAGTCTCGGTACGGGCAGGAATGATATATATAGGTTCGGAAAATTTTAACTTAATATTTTCTTGTCCTATTATTAGCGTTTCTTGGGAGTAGTCAATTTTGCACTTGAGTTTTTGTAAAATGTCGTTGCCTATGATGCCATCGTGACTTAGACTTACCTGATCTACAATATGGAATTCGTGAAGTTGCTCATTCAGGCCCTTAAATAAGGTAGTATTGAAACTGCCTAAGGTTGATGTTGTTTCGTCACCAGGATCGATTCCTTTTATCAATATTGTGTTATTGTGATCTATTTTCTGTATATTGGATATAGACTCTAGTTTTATTAAGCTTACAGATGAACCTGTGTCGACGAGGAACGTAAGAGGTCTATCGGAGACCGGGGTTTCGAGTATAACATGAGGTAGGTATATTTTTGATGAATTATTTATTTTATATATTTTATTGTGCTTTTTAGTTTTCAGGTACTGCGGATTATCAGGAGACTGCATAGCCGGTTTGCAGAACAAATTGGATTTGGAAGGATTCGGATTTCCGGTAAGTGGGGTTTGACTTTCAGGATATGGTATAGTGGATACAGTGGGTACAGTGGGTACAGTAGGTACAGTGGGTACAGCGGGTACAGTGGATACAGTGGGTACAGTGGATACAGTGGATACAGTGGGTACAGTGGATACAGTGGATACAGTGGGTACAGTGGATACAGCGGATACAGTGGATACAGTGGGTACAGTGGATACAGTGGGTACAGTGGATACAGTGGGTACAGTGGATACAGTGGATACAGTGGATACAGTGGATACAGCGGATACAGTGGATACAGTGGATACAGTGGATACAGTGGGTACAGTGGATACAGTGGATACAGTGGATACAGTGGATACAGTGGATACAGTGGATACAGTGGGTACAGTGGATACAGTGGGTACAGTGGATACAGTGGGTACAGTGGATACAGTGGATACAGTGGATACAGTGGATACAGCGGATACAGTGGATACAGTGGATACAGTGGATACAGTGGGTACAGTGGATACAGTGGATACAGTGGATACAGTGGATACAGTGGATACAGTGGATACAGTGGATACAGTGGATACAGTGGATACAGTTGATACAGTGGATACAGTGGGTACAGTGGGTACAGTGTAGCCCCCAGAAACAGTGTTGCGATTGAAAACAGTGGCATCGACTTTTGAAATTCGAGGGTGATTTCCCGCGCAATGCCGACCGGGAAATCTTATTTGTTTAAATTACTTTCGGCGTCTTCGAACCCAGCGTTATCCATATGGCCTACCATAAAGACACGACTTGCTGGATTGGGGTTGGTATTAAATGGTCTAATCTGATTTGGACGCGCAAATGAAGTTGACGCATTGGGTTGGTATCTGCTGTTATTATATTGACGTTTACGGCAGGTTTCTATAGTGTGCCCTATATTTTTACAATAACGACACGTATTCACTTCGCCTGTGTTTTGATTTCTAATAGGCTCAGGGCGAGTGAAACGAGGATTTTGATAGCGATTATCGAGAGGTTGGAATTCCCGACGATTGGGCACAAATTTAAACCTATCATTTGAATGCGGATTTGTCATTGGTTTCCTATTGATACTAGCTAAGATCTTTTCTTCCTCTAGTGCGAAACTAAGCGCGGAACTAAGTGAATCCGGATTACGGCATCTTATGATTTGTGAGAGTCGCGGGTTAAGCCCAATAATAAAAGTGTATAGAGCAAGATCTTGCATAGACGCTACGCGTCCAGCAAGCTCGGATTTCTTCTTCAGTGATAAATTTATTTCCGTAATAAGTTTTGCTAGGCATGTCTCGATTTTAAGAATAAATTGGTTTACAGATTCTGTTGGTCCTTGCTTACATTCCTGAAGTTCTGAAAGGAGGTAAGTATAATGCTTTCTTTCTCCAAATTGTTGTTTCAAGAAATCTATAAATTGTTCGAAATTATCGAATTCTTTTACATTGCAAGTCGACTCTGCCTTGCCCTCTAACTGACTTAGGATATACTTAAATAGGATAGCCTTTTGAGATTTAGTAGCAGTGTTGTACGCGCTCTGACAATTGGCAATGAAAGGATTTAACTTTTCCCTTGCGCCATCAAATGGCTTAATAAATTTGAATAGGATGCTAAGATCTGTGAATACTATATCTTGTGATTCACCACGAGCTAGGCCACTCCTAGAAGTACCGGAAATATCCTCTTTGGGACATTCGTCCTTTGCTTTGGAAGTCATTATGAACAATTTGAAATAACTTATTAGCTAGATTATAAGATAAAAGAATGAATAGACAAAAGTATTACAACAAATCACACAAATAGAATAATTAAAAAAAATTACATGTAACAAAATGTCGAAATAATAGAAGCCGTCTCCACACTATATTAGCTGTTGTGAAGAAATGCAATATGACAGTACAGGTTCTTATCGCTGTATGGTGGATAATATTACATAAACATTACACTTAATACATTGCAGGTAAGACAATCTTATAGAATAATAAATCCTAGACTCTGAGTTCAATTTCTTATATGATTACAGTTTTATCACTCACAGGAGCGCCATGGAGACCAGCGATACAATGTTCCACATTGTAAATCAGGAACCTGGTAAGTATCAAAAATGAATCAACGGCAGGAACCAGCGAACAGGAATCGGTGACCAAAGATCAGCGTCCAGGGATCAGTGGTTGGTATCAGCATTCGAGGAGTAGCACTCGAAAATAGGAATCATAGATCAGCACTTATTCACTTATTATTAAATTACTGATATTCCACTTCGTCGTAGCACAATCACGTAAACGGTGTTATATCACTCACTTTATCACATTAACTTCGGAGTCGTATTTGGGTAGGGGATTTTCGAATCCCACCGCTGCCACCAAAAATGTTATACGGAAAGGCTTGAACCTCTTTTTAAAAAAAAAATATATTTTTGTTACAATATAAAATATAATATTTATTACAGTTAAACACATTAAACATTGAATTAGAATTAGAATACAATTAATATAAGATTTTGTAGAGAAAATGAGTCCGACCCGTACCGCGGGTTTATGCTAACTGACCGTGCTGGTTGTATGCTAATGCCGGGTTGACTAGATATTGCTGATTTAGCACTATTGTATCAAGTCAGCCCTTTCGCATACATGTCCAGGATATAACAGCTCGCTGCCTCGGAGCTGAGTGCCCTCAGCATTCGCCCCAAAAAGTTCGGTGAAGCTGTCAAAGCCCCTAAGGTTAACAGCGTTTGTCAAGTCAAAGAAAAAGCCAAATAATTATAAGAGTCTTCTGGTAGTTCCACTTTAGAGTCACTTCCTCTATCAGACTTAGTGTGTTCACAATCGGGGGTCGAAATGTCCCTTGACATCAGCCGAAATTGTGGCAAAACCTGTCTTCTTATATATAAAATTCTCGTGTCACAACGAGAGTTGCCATATACCTCTGAAACGGTTCGACCGGTTTTCTATAAAGTTTATAGGTATATTCGGTAGGTCTGAGGATCGGATGTAGTCTGTTTTTCATACCCAAGTGAAAAGCGCGGTCCCAGACATTTATTTTTTATTAAAAAAAATGATAGACACGACCCTAAATTTTCACCCTCCCACTCTCATCCTCTCATTTTTCAATACAACCAAAGTATACACTAGAAATAATTTATAGGACCACCTAACGTATGTCGGGTTACATAGTAACGTATTAAAATTCGATACGAAGGGATATATTTTAACACGAGAGATAAAATAGAAAATAATTAATTTGTAATCCCTTATGAAATTGTACGAAAACAAATTTCGTTATATATATATATATGTTTGCCAAAAACCCTCGAGGCTTAAACTGGAAATAGATATGAAAAATTTAATTTATAACTTGAAACTGCTGTAGGAAAAACATCGAGTTCAGTTTGAAAGAGATAAAAATAAAAAATACAAACTAACATACTAATAATGTCACCATCTGACGGAAAAAAAAACTTTCGTTCTTGCGGGTTACATGAAATTTAATATAAATATAATTTAATTTATAATATTTTTAATATTTGTAGATAAAATAAATTTATAACATTTATTAAATTAATAATTAAATATAACGAATCTAAAGCACTATTTTGTTTATGAAATACATCATTTTCGTGATCTCACGTAAGTGGGACTTACTTCTTTTAAAGAAATATTGGCGATCAAACTGGACCACGATCACAATATACGTCCCTAATCTCTGACAGTCTGGGGTACTAAAAATGACCATCGTATCTTGGTGGTGGCTTTGCCCTGTTCAGTAGTGTGGCTGCGACCCAGTTATATGACCCTTTCTGGGGTCATCATACTTCCAAGCGTTGCTATCAGAGGTCTATTCCCCTCTCCTTCGCTCTTTCTTATTGTTTGTACATGTTTTCTTTCAGGGTAGGTACAGATTCCGTCCATCCTACTCTTGGGTGTTTCCCCCCAGTACCGCAGTTTCCTCTAGCATCACTGGTACTAAAGCGAAGTCCCTAGATCTTCGTCCGGTGGCCCTGATCTGGGCCACGGTATTCCTGTTTCTGATCCTGGCTTCGCGTCAAAACATTGGGCAGTGCCTTGGCGCTACTACCGGTTTGCGGGCCTCCGCAATTTGCGCATATGGCTGGCTCTTCTAGTAGGTGGTCATAGTGTTGTGAGGGGTAGGACCCCCCGCACCGTACGCAGGCAGTTGGCCGGTGTCAATATTGGGAGGAATACTAGATTTCCTGCCACCGATGGCATTGTGGCGGCCCCGGCTTCCCTCGCCACGCTTCTATCAAGAGTATTGACGCCGTATATAGCTGACGTCATTGCGGGAATCACTCTTGTAAATGCACTACGAGAAGAGGAAAATTTATTCAACAAAAAATAACAATATACATATTTAACTATGGTCAAAGACAACGAAAGCACAACGGAACTTGACTTTTGAGTAGTCGTTATTTCTCCGTGATGCTGAGGAAAATTCTGCCAGCCCATGTGTTCCCTTCCTGTAATAACATTGGGTCCTTCAAGCGAAACGTAAAGAGGCATTTACACAGTCCGGCATGAAAGGGACAACTGGTGATATATGTGTCGATGTTGCATACACTTGTCTATGGTGTGTACAACCAGAGACAATAATACTTTATTCTTCCGACTCTATGTATGAGTGTACAGTATCTGAGAGATCGTCATTCGTTTTTTTTAACTGTGCTATGGTTAACATCGGGTACAGTGTTGTCACTTTGCCTAGCCAGCATAAAAAGAACTGTTTTGTTATTTCCTCACTATTTTATAATGTTGAAAGTCGGACAAATTAAATAAACCCTAAATATAAACATACGCTGGGACCTACATGAAAGTATATCTCAGTGAAACCCAATTTCCTGGCTTCTCGGACACGTTATGACGCGCGATTCATCTCGCCGACCTTGGCGCTAACAAGTTTATCCCTCGCTGATATGAAAAACGATGTTTGCTTTTTTTTTTTTTCATCTCGTTATAAGCTAGGTTGTCTTTATAATTTGTGTGCAGATCGGTGGCAAGACACGGTTGAATTTGATGAATTGAATTGAGTGTATCGCAGCTAGTGTATACCATGCTATAGAAGTAAACAGAAGAGAAAATCCTGAAAACTAAACTAATTAAAAAAAAAACACTTTAGTTTAACTGCGCTGGCCTGATATTAAAAAATGATCTATTTGCTTAGAACCCCTAATTATTATCTATTTATTTATTTATTCCACGTCTACACAAATTAATTAATTGTTTATCGTTTACAGTATATTTGCATAAACTGTAATATAAATTATATATTTATTTTTATTTATTTATATTGACTATTTTATATTTTATTTATATTGACTGTTCCCAGAGAAACCATTTCTTTTTACAGTATTAATAACAATACAATGTGTCTACATGTGTATTTTTTTAGTTTAATTATGCTGCTCTGTTATTGTAAAGTAAAATATTTGATTAGTACCCTAATTATTGTCTATTTATTTATTTATACCCCTGCACACAATGTTTATCGTATATTTGTAAGAAATGTCTAATTTATTTTACCATAATTTATCTTTATTGTGAATATTGTTATTTAGAATTTTTACTGCGATTGGTGGAACAAGTTTTTAACGCGCCGCAACTGCATTTGGGTTCCAGCTGAAAATCAGCGCTGAGTGTTTCAGACACTAGCATATGCTGAGCTGGACGCCCTATGCTAATAATTAGATATACACTGTTATTATTTATGTGGCATTGTCTTTTCTTTTTTATTTTCTTTTAATGTTTTAATTTATAGTGTCCTTTAATGCTTATATGTCTTTTATTAGTATTAAACGATTACTTTCTTTCTATTGCTTATCACCCTACAAAAAATCAACAAAATCTCTATAATAGTTTCAGAATGACACTCATACAACGGACAAACTGCACGGTTGACCTAATAATTAAAGTTTGTGTTTCACTTCAACCTTCGGACTCCTAAGTTCGAGTCCAGGCATAGGACAGTTATTTGTATACCCACATATTACGGATAACTCAAACTGAATGTAGACCAGGGCTTTGATAGGAACATATTCGAATAATACGTTATTTTCTTGTATATCTTATATTAGAGCCATGAAGACTGACACTAGAATTTACATGGAAAATTAATTCGAATATTAAAACAAAACTATGAAACAAAAAGAATAAGAAGAAGCGATTATAGCTCAGTGATAGTGTGTACGACTTCGCGTCAAGAGTTCGAATCCAAGCACCTAGAATGAGCTTGAGCTTTCGGTGAAGGAAATCATCGTGAGGAAACCATAGCATAGTGGTAGGGCTTTTTCTAATGCCCGCCTGGCTAGCTACTACCCTTAAGTTGTAAACCTGCTGCCAAATATCAAAAGGTGTGTTCCGGCAGCTCCACTTGAGAGCCAGTTCCTCCACAGGTTTAGCGTGTCTACCAACTTGAGCCGTATCGTCACTTGTGACCAGGTGCGATTATGGCCATAACGTTAAACCTTAAATATAAAAAAGTATGTCACTAGAATATACTAAAACATATGATTGTTAGAAGTTCGGTTGTCCTTTTGTATTGTTTAAATATTTTATGAAGTCCTGTGTACTTGACATTGCCGAAATTGCCTATATAGGCAGGGCCTATAATAAAAACGAACAAAATGACAATTAAAAAAGCTAAACTATATATGGTTTTAAAACGATGATGTCTCAGTGGTAGTCATGACGCCGCGTCATGGGACGTCAGTTCTAATCCAAGCACCTACAATGAGCTTGAGCTTTCGGTGAAGGAAAACATCGTGAGGAAACCAGAGCATGGTGATAGACCTTTTTCTGATGCCCGCCTGGTTAGCTACCACCCTCATATGGAAAATCGGCACCAAATACCAATAGATATGTTATAGCAGGTGCACTTGAGAGCCAGTCCCTCCACAGGTTTAGCGTGTCTACCAACTTGGGCCGTATCGTCACTTAAGATCAGGTGAGATTAAGGCCATAAGGCTATGCCTTAACTAAAAAAAATATATATGTTTTAAGCTGAAAGGCTCTATTTATTTTAATATATTTCACATGCCGTGGAACTAAACATTCTCAAATAATTGTTGCCCGACTTTGTAAATTGCGTAAACCAGCTTAATTTCTATTGGTGTTAGCGTGAATTTAATACTAGAATACGCGACAAACTGGTCAGCCCTTATTTTAGGTTGAGTAAGACAAGTAAAAGTTTTTTAGGTAATATCGTAAGGTTGTATAATAAAGTCGCAAAACACATTAATGAATTGACGGACTGTAGGTTCGAGAACCGTGTCAAACGGATTTTATAATAATAAATGGGATTTTAGAGTGAGCGATCGTGATGTCTGGAATTGACACCCCCCTTTGTACATCCGCTAATATTTACTGTTACACATTCAACTATTATATAAAAGCAGATAAGAATAAGACCTTGCCGGTTTTTTTCGATACAACGTTACTTTCCGAACCGGTGGTAGTTTTGACCTTCATAAGCCTTCTCAGGGCCTGAATTCTATAAAAAGTTTTGATTTGATTTGTTAAAGTGTTCCTCAATAGTCATTGATCAAATATAACAATATTACTTGAACTTCGACTGGTGGTTCCTAAAATTACTGCGTCCAAACAATGTTTTTCCTTTAAATCATATTAATATAGATATATATCATGAGAATAGTCGATTCAAAATATTTTCATTCGTTTCCATCGTTTGTAAACGTCGGATAAACAACACCAGACAACTGTACTAGACGAAGCCATTATTTAGCCCGTCGAAACCTATACTGTTACAAAGTGAAATATCTCAAGTAATTCTATACTATTTTCTCTGTACTATTCTCTGTTTAATGGGTATATCTCTCGCTTACATTTTTAGTAACATCTTTTAGTATCGATGATAAGTTAAACAATTTATATTGGTATAATAAAGCGGAAAATGTTGTTTGTATGTGCTTTTTTTATACGTGGGGACATGCATTTATTTTCCCCCAGCCCGAGGGGACTAAAGGGGTAAAAACCCCACGGCCATCTGTCGCCTTCCCGGGGCAACTGGATTTCAATTCTGTTTTTTTTTTAATAGCGTAATCATTGAGTGACTTTTGACTATTCAACGTTAAGTGACCATATGGGCCGAGACGGTGGACACGGTTATCGGTTTTGATAACAGCTTTTCATCTTGAAGGTGGTTAGAAAAAGCCGCACCACCATGCTATGGTTTCACCGCGATATTTTCCTTCGATTTTCCTTCGCCAAAAGCTCAGACTATTTTCTTTTTGATTTTATGCTAAAGGGTGAACACGAGCTATCTAATAGTAAATCATCAGCACTCCAAACTGACTTTGGACACTCTATTTCAATGCTTTTTGTAGGTCCCTGTATCATAGTTCTGCGGAAAACCGTGCTGGGTAACCGATTCTGTAGATTCACAATACGCGACGAGAAGGTTCTACAGAACTTATCTCTTATCACAGTATATAAAAAAATAAAACTAATTTAAACGGATTTTATCGCGGTTATCTATTGATTTTAATCCCGACGTTTCGAAAGCTTTTCAGCCTTCGCGGTCACGGGGCTGACTGAGGTGTAGGTTGTCCAGAAAAGTTCATGTCACTGTGTCTACCTTCAATTTAATTTTTATTATTGATAGTTTCGAAACGTCGGGATTAAAATCAATAAATAACCGCGATAAAATCCGTTTAAATTAGTTTTATTTCAATGAATAATATTCGCGTAAACATCAGAAATCATTACAGTATATCAAGGTTTTAGAGTATGAAAATTCCAGGGATCGAAGTCACGTATACTGACGCAAGGTCTGTACACACTACCTACTGGGCTGTCACCGCTTCATTGACCTTGAAGTACAAGTCGGTCAGTCGAAGTTCTTTTAGAGTCGAAAACCCTGTAACTCGATTTTTCAGCGTCACCCTCGAAGTTCGAGGTACAAAGGGTTCCAGTGTACGATACTACATACGCGGCTTCCAACACACCCGTTTCGCGAGTGAGATTTATCTACAGCGTGTATTATAAATAAAATTTTATTCCCTCTTTTGTCTCAAGTAATGAAAGGGACGCGCGACATTAATTTCCAACGGAGGAATTACGAGAGCACTTCCAAAGACCGCTCGGCGCACAAAATTAGAAGGCCCTGGGGGGGCTCAAGTGATTTCAGAACATAAACCCCCCCCCCCCCCGTTTAATGGCTTACATATAAATTTTTGTCAACGTCGACCCTCGGGCGAGCTTCGCCACTTAATTGTGCCGGATTAACAAGTATATTTTTCATGCTGTAGAATATTAATTATGCAATAATTAGTCAATAAAATGAAGAGAATTAGGTTTTTTTTTTTCACTTTCATCACTCTGTACAGACGATATCTTTCTTTACGTATTTATTTATTATTGTTTCATTAACCTGCTTTCTTGTAAGTTTGTAAGTATGATGGTAGGGCTTTTTCTAATGCCAGCCCGGCTAGCAACCACCCTCAAGTTGAAAACCTGCCGCCAAATACCAATAGGTGTGTTCCGGCAGCTGCACTTGAGAGCCAGTTCCTCCACAGGTTTAGTGTGTCTACCAACTTGGGCCGTATCGTCCCTTAAGATCTAGTGAAATTATGGACATAACACTAAAGCTTAATTATAAAAATAAAATATAAATTTACAATTAATAGTATTTTCATATCGAAACGAATTAAAAACAAATCCTTAAAGAAATTTTACTAACATGACTGCCTTTGTTACTTTGCGATCCAAATCGACCCACAATGTTCTTAACCGGGGTTAGATATGCCTACCTAGGCTTGATTATCTTCAACCTTCCAAAATCTCAAACAATATACATTTCCTATTTGATTTTAAAAAGTTCCTTAATGTACCTTTAAAATCCAAGTCCCACTTCCGATGAAATGAAAATGGGATCCTTTGAAAATATACCTTTTCCAAAGAAAATCCAAGGATTTCCTAAATCGGTCTGTAGATGGTGAATTTATGAAATAAGTAAGCCAATAAATGTATTCAACTGTTTTTTTTTTTTGTTTTATAGTTAAGGTTTTAGCGTTATGGCCATAATCTCACCTGATCTTAAGTGACGATACGACCCAAGATGGTAGACACGCTAAACCTGTAAAGGAACTGGCTCTCGAGTGTAACTGCCGGAACACATCTATGGGTAATTGGCGGCAGATTTTCACCTTGAGGGTGGTAGCTAGCCAGTCGGGCATCAGAAAATGCCCTACCACCATGCTATGGTTTCCTCACGATGTTTTCCTTCACCGAAAACTCAAGCTCATTGTAGATGGTTGAATTCGAACTCACGTCCCTTGACGCAAAGTCGTACACACTACCACTGAGCTATCATCGCTTCAAAATTGAGATACTCCTAACTATTTAGGGTAAAAAAAAAAAAACTTGTGTGGATCATCCACAATGTATAATCATGTTTAGGTTTTCCCACAAACAACTAATTCACGGGAATCTCATAGCGCCAATTATGCAAGAAGCAATAAACACGTTCATCGATTTGTATAGAGATTTTAATCAATGAATCACTTCCAGTCCAGCGGACGCGAATGGAACTTATGCAAAATTAATTATAACAATAATTCAATGGGGAATTTCCTTTGAAATATTTTCTCCCGACGTGAAAATAACATCTTCGTAAATGACGCCACGTTATGGCGCTGTACTATCGGAGTATTTATTTCGCAGTCAGCCGTTAAATTTACATTTTTTTTCTTTTTGCTTCGTACTAATTTTATCTCACCGCTGGGTTTATGTTAAAGAATTTATGCGTGCCAATTGGCATATAAAGAGTGCTAAAAATAACTGTGTCTACTTCTAGCCACATTACTATACAAGTGAAAACGTTAGCAAGAAACGCCAATAGCTCAGTTAGTAGCGTGTACCGACGCGACGTCAACGGACGTGAGTTCGAGTCCACCTGCAATCAGCTTGAGCTTTCGGTGAAAGATAACACCGTGGTAGGACTTTTTCTAATGCCCGCCTGGCTACCACCCTTTAATACCACCTATTCTGGCAAATGCACTTACAAGCCAGTCTCTCCACTATGCTTAGCGTGTAGATTATCAGGTCCCCTCCGCTCTGTTTAGTGTGCTCCCTCCTTCCTATGATTTTGGGTACTTCAAAATAGGCACGAAAAGGTACCTGAGCAGGCCGGAATGACAGCGGTAACTCTTAGCGAATTTTGGTTCACTGGCAGTCGTTGTACTGTACTTAACATCAGGTGCAGTGTAGTCACTATGCTGTGCAACATAAAAAAGTGAGTGTCTGGCCATAACGCTCAACTTCAACTGTAAAAAAAGTTAAGTCCACAAGTCATATAGTAAATATAGCCATGGAGCCTAGTATAGTAGAATCAGTCCGCCAGGAAGCTGAACGCACCTGATATCGGTTGGAGCTGATTGAACCATATTTAGTATCGCTTGTTATATCGCACTGTTGGAAAATCGCATCTAAAAAAAAATTACTTTCAACAATAAAAAAATATTATTTTACACGTCTTTAACTAGCTGAACCCGCGACTTCGTTCCCGTTGTTATATACAACATTATTAAAAAAAAACAAATGGTAGGTGGTTAGCACGTTCTAAGAAACAACGTTTTCCAAGCATCTTCCCAGGGCCTGAATGAAATAAAGTTTTTTTTATATATTTTAAATTTAGCGTGACGGTACGACCCAAGTTGGTAGACACGCTAAACCTGTGGAGGAACTGGCTCTCAGGTGCAGCTGCCGGAACACACCTGTTGGTATTTAGCGGCAGGTTTTCAACTTGAGGGTGGTTGCTAGCCGGGCTGGCATTAGAAAAAGCCCTACCACCATGCTATGGTTTCCTAACGTTGTTTTTCTTCACCGAAAGCTCAAGCTCATTGTAGGTGGTTTGTAAATTAGACTTCTGTTGGGTATCAGGTTATACAAAACGCACGGTAAAACATAATTTAGTATTTATTTCTCTTCTAGAGCTATCTAACACTAGTTACGTGGAATTTTCTCTCTATTCACTAGGCGATGTAAATTTTACTGATATAATACCCACCGGTCGGTCATAAATTTCGTCAATGAAATCTTATCATAGTATTAAAAGAATCATTGCTATCTCTTATATTATTATTTACCGCAATCATTTTAGTATCGTGTTTGTTTCGTTGAACGGCACTTCGATAACCGGTTGTCAAATTTATCTCATAATTTATTATTACTTATATTTACAACTTCAGTACAGCGGACCCCCCGGTAATCCGAAACACGTTTAGCAAGATAGTGTCGAATTGTCGAATTTGTCAGATTATAGAGTACTTACTGCCTAAGACCCTCTATAGCCCGAATTTTTTTTACTTAAGTGTATCTTGCAATCCGATTATAAGATGCTATATGTTATACGCTGAAATACAAATCATACTTTATTATGTATGTCGAAGTTAGGAAATTAAATAACACACATTTATTCAAATTCAAAGTATGCAATCAGAATCAAAAAAAGACCTACGCGTCGAGTATATAAGTATAACACTGTAGCGCGTACAATTTGTTACCAGTTCAATCACCTATTATCTACATTAGTGAAGATTGTTCAAAGAATATTCAGTAATAATAGACATTTCGGATTACATTGGGTCCCGGAACAGATAGGGACCGAAAACCGGGGGAAAACTGTAGTTACATAAACACAGGTCACAAGAATAAGGGATTTAAAAATCTCTAACTTCTTGGGTGATTTTCAACAAGCTCCGATGACAGCTCAGTGGTAGTGTGTACGACTTCGCGTCAAGAGACGTGAGCTCGAGTCCGAGCACCTACAATGAGCTTGAGCTTTCGCTGAAGGATAACATCGTGAGGAAACCATAGCATGGTGGTAGGGCTTTTTCTAATGCCCGCCTGGGTAGCTACCACCCTCAAGTTGTAAACCTGCCGCCAAATAACAATAGGTGTGTTCCGGCAGCTGCACTTGAGAGCCAGTTCCTCCACAGGTTTAGCGTGTCTACCAACTTGGGCCGTATCGTCACTTAAGATCAGGCGAGATTATGGCAATAACGCTAAACCTTAAGTATATAAAAAAAAACTGACCGAACAGCAAAAAACGAAGGTTATATCTACAACTGCCCAATTATTAAATTTGGGCCATATTTTTTTATCATGTTTGATTCTGGAGTATTCTTGAGGAAGCTATCAATTTTTTTTCCAAATGTTTGCTCGTTCAACAGATCATTTGAACAGTTTTAATTGAGGAGGTAAGTGATACTATGGTCGCTAATCCCACGTTGGTTAGTCACTGCTAAAGATGTTAGCCTTTGACCGCAACTTCACCTGATGTTAAATCACGATATGGTTCAATACGGTGGTACACATTCATAGGCATTCAATGTATACAGTGCTCTATTTCAATGTGAAGCCGTTTTGGGCCTTTCAAATCGTGGAAAATTCGTCACATCCTGTCATTCTGAACACCGACTGCGAATTCAGTAATGAAAAACTATATAATCTTAAAAGAAAAATGCTGTGAGCTAATTACGTAGTCGTAAAAATATACGTAAATGGTTATCAAAACAATGATAAAACATAACATACAACAAGGAAGTTAGTAAAAATCGAATATTACTCACTGAAATGAAACTAATTTAAACGGATTTTATCGCGGTTATTTATTAATTTTCATCCCGAATTTTCGAAGGCTTCGTGGTCACGGGGCGGGCTGAGCTGTAGGGTGACTGATTTCGATCATAAAAATCGATTAAGCAAATTAAAGGTTTCAATCCATGATACGAGTGTAGTGTAAAGAAGTCATTTGTTCTGAAACACATTAATTACTTTAGATATAAAATATATACTTTGTTAATGATTTAACCCATCCATGACTTTTATTATTCACAATCTCGGGCCAAATCCTGATTTATGTCAGGCTATGGTATGTCCAAACACTAAAACTATAAAAAAGTCGACACCGAAATAGAACCATAAATGGAAGGTCTAAGCTAATCATAATTATAGGCCTGGAAAACTACGTCACACACGGACATTGTGTTTGAAACTAAGCAGACAATAAAACTAAGTTCAAAATCTGTCACCAAATACCTATAGGTGTGTTCAAGCAATTGCATTTGAGCCCAGTATCTGTACTAGACTTAGGGTGTTCTCCATCTTGATCCAAGTTGTGACTTAACATCATGTGAGATTGTCGCGATAACTAAAAAAAAAACTATTTACTACTATAATAGTTAACGCCGAATTCATGAAACTTTTTTTTTTCATAGTTTATGTTTAGCGTTATGGCCATAATCTCACCTGATCTTAAGTGACGATACGGCCCAAGATGGTAGACACGCTAAACCTGAGAAGGAACTGGCTCTCAAGTGCAACTACCGGAACACACCTATTGGTATTTGGTGGCAGATTTTGAACTTGAGGGTGGTCCCTAGCCAGGCGGGCATCAGAAAAAGCCCTACGACCATGCTATGATTTCCTCACGATGTTTCCGCTCACGGAAAGCTCAAGCTTATTGCAGGTGGTTGGATTCGAACTCGCGTCCCTTGACGCAAAGTCGTGCACACTACCACTGTGCTATGATCGCTTTAAAAACTTTCTAAAATATAAATTAAATACGGGTCTAAAACGTGATTTACTCTATAATAATTCACTCGACGTCTCGGCCCGGCTACACAGGCCGTGGTCGCGAGCCGACTGAAGTATTGCGGTGTCTTCATTACGGAGGGCAGTTTGTGATTACCCTCATTATGACCAATGATGTTCTGATGACAGATGATTAGTGATAATGAGCAGATGAGGGTAGTTACTACAAACTGCCCCCCGTAACGAAGTATTATGAAACCTCCTAACGATTTTAATAGGAAACTCTATTAAAATTCAGATCTCAGAGTGATCATTACTAATGTCTCTACGTAAAACTTTAGTGCTATTAGAAAGACATTTCGAGGCTTTTCCTTCATGGCCGACCTATAATTTAAATTAAAATACGTTCTAAAGTTTCAAATTAATAGGCAAATGAGCTTTACAACTTTTCTATTTAATAACGTGATAACGCATGATTGATTGGCAAATTTTACAACCTTGATTACTTTTTTTTGTATTTTAAATAGTTATAAAACTCTGTAACGGAAAGTCTGAAGTTTTTAAACGTACCCGCTGGATCAGAATTATAATGGATCTTGCTGTAAATTTCTCTGTTCGATTAGTAACTGGAAAATCACCCTGCAGTATCGGCCTTCATATGTGTGTATTCTGAAACTCTGCTCCGTGGAAGCTCATTGTAAATAGATATACTTGTGATAATAATTCCATCTCTGCAAAAATGAAATATAAATACCTACTAAAATTATGCGGAAGATGATTTAAAATGATTAAAGTGCAGGACGTTGGTAGTTGTATTCTACCGCCGCTTGGTCAGATGCTATGATGGCAGGTGGAATGGATACCTGACCGATAGACAATGTGCGATGTGCCCAATAATATATATTATAATATGTATATGGGGCGTTATTGTAAACCCTATCAAAACTGTAGTAAAGGTAAAAAGTAATAGATCAATATGGTATCGGTGTGTTGTGAAGGGGTTAAAAGCTATATAATTATATTAACGTTAGAATGAATAAATACAGGAATATAATAAGTAGTGTGAAACAAAAATATGATTTATTATATTTACGCAAATATCATTTATTTATAAATTTATTAATTATTAATTAATTTTCGTCCAGACGTTTCGAAAGCTTTTCAGCCGGTGTAGGTCGTCCAGAAAAGTTAACGTTACAGTGTGTCTACCTTCAGTTTAATTTGTAATTTCGTTTGTATATTCCGATCTACGCAGAAAATTATTAAACAACCTCGATGAAATCCTTTTAAATTAGTTTTATTTAGAACTGGTATTAGTAATATATTGATAACCTCACTTCTTTATCTTCAAATTGATAATCGTCTATAAAGACTCGACGAATCGATAACTGGACAGTTTACTAGCGGCATGGAGCCGACAAACTATCCAACAGCACAAGCGGAAACGTCTCCCGGAAATAGCAGAGTAGACCTCGATACGATACTAGTGGAAGAGATCGGTCAATTTGGTTGGTTTCAATTCAGGACTTTGATTTTGGCTGTGATTGTGACGATATTTGCCATCTGGGCTGCCAGTGAATATGTGTTTACTACGGCCCGGATTAATACCAGGTGACTCTTATGCATTACTTGGCTTAATTATATATATTTGCAGTATATTTAATATTGCTATTGATTGAAATTAGTCTACTTTATTTCTTCTATATATTAGTCTCTGAAGATCTGAAAAATAATTTATAAAGATGGGGTAAAAGAAACCCTTTTTTACTACCCCACAGCTCATCAATGAGTATTAAACAAAAAAATAATAATAGTTAAAAAAAGCTAACAAACACGCTCTTTATAGAAAACTGAACTAAAAAATTTGAAAATAAGTTTTAATAAATTTAAATTAAGAACAGTGTTAAAATTTTCAATAAACATAAATTAAACATAGTGTTAAAAATGTCAATAAATATAAATTATTAACAGTGTAATTAAAAAAATATATATTTAATTTAAAATAAACGTGGGGTGCTTTTAAGATTATCAAATGCTAATCACTCTACTCATATCTGTCGATAAAACATTTATAACTATTGACACCATGCACCCCACGTTTTTTTTTAAATAAAATACCTAATACCTAAATACCTAATACCTAAATTCATTATAATCGATACAGCGGTTTAGGAGTGAAAGCGTAACAAACAAACAAACAAACTCACTTTCACATTTATAATATTAGTATGCGCCATGATTCTTACATAATTAATATTGTATTTTTATTTTCACTTTTAGTTTATTTATATACATACCACATTTCACTTTAAAGTGTATATACTTGAATGTAATTGAAGCGATGATAGCTCAGTGGTAGTGTGTACGAATTGGCGTCAAGGGTTGTGCGTTCGAATACAAGCACCTACAATGTGCTTGAGCTATCGATGAAGGAAACCATCGTGAGGAAACCATAGCATGGTGGTAAGGCTTTTACTAATGCTCGCCTGGCTAGCTACCACCCTCAAGTTGTAAACCTGCCGCCAAACACCAATAGGTGTGTTTCGGCAGCTGCACTTGAGAGCCAATTCAAGTTCCGGTTCCAGAGAGCCATCGGCTTAGTTGGGAGTTTCTAAATGCTAATCAGTTTATATTTTTTTTTATACTTTACACTTATAGAGCCAGATAGCATTGTACTACGTAAAAGTGAAAAAAATACTAGACAAACAACTGGTAAAAAGTTGTAGGAGTGAACTGTAACGAAATTATGCTTATATAATGCTTAATATAATGCTTAAGGTTTAGCGTTCTGGCCATAAACTCACCTGGTTTTAAGTGACGATACGGCCCAAGTTTGCAGACACGCTAAACCTTTGGAGGAACTGGCTCTCAAGTGCAACTACCAGAACACACCTAGTGGTATTTGGCGGCAGATTCTCAACTTGATGGAGGTAGCTAGCCAGGCGGATATTGGAAAAAACCCTACCACTATTTCTGGTTTCCTTACGATGTTTTCCTTCACCGGAAGCTCAAGCTCATTGTAGGCGGATTCGAACTCACGTCCCTTGACACGAAGTCGTACATACTACCTATGAGAATGTAACTGTTGTTTAATACCTTTTACATTTACGATTTCATCTATAAAGTTTAATTATCATAACATCAGATGTCTAATACCGGAGTGTGAGGTGGCAGACACTGTCGACTTCGCCCCTGAATGGATTCTAAATGCGGTTCCCGGAACCAGTTCAAGCTCGTTTGATAACTGTCAACGTTATGCTAATACTTCGCGATCAAGCATCAATACCGATGGCACCTGCCCGGCTGCGTTTTTCAACACCAGTGCGCTTGTCGATTGCGCCGAATATGTTTACGAAAACACTAACACAATTGTTTATGATGTAAGTAGAGGGATACTTTATTTAACAGACACTAATTTTATATCATAAGTTATCAAAAATCCAGGTTTTTCCGTCAAACATCACGAACAACTTTCCTTATTTAGTTGTACACGGTTATTGTATTTTCGTTTTTGGTAGAGCTAAATATATTTTATGATTTCGAGTTTTTTTTTTCTTATATCACATAAATTTTTGCTGGATTTTAATGCAAAGTACATGATCGAATTTGTTAGGATCAACATAAGCATACATTATTTTAAATAAATATCTGCTAAAATCTGAAATCCATTACAAAGAGTGCGTATGTATAGAACAAAGTAGGAGGAAGGAAGTAAGAGAAAAGGGCACGGACTACACACTGAAAACTTACCGTTTCGTAAACGTATTTTCTTTTAAATGGCACAGTTTTCCAAAACTTGTAACATTATGCTAAAAGTAAATTAAAGCCGCTAGAAATTATGAATGTCATCTTTATCTAATACATTACAAACGCTTTATATTCCGACAAAATGCTTAGACATCAAAGGGAACCTACAGAATACTAAATACTATGAACTAAATACAAAAATATTTATTTTATACAACCATTATTGAAAATCTGCCGGCAAATTCCTATAGGTGTGTTCCGACAGTTGCACTTGAGAGCCCTTCCCTCCACTAGATTTACCGTGTCCACTATTTCGGGCCACATCGTCACTTAAAATAAGGTGAGATTGTTGCCATAACGCTAACTTTGCCTATCAAAAAATACAATTTTTTAACCTCACTTAGAATAGTCCTAGTCTGTGACATCGAAGCTTAAATCACTATTGGAATTAAACAGATAATATTTGGTGGCGTAAATGAAATGACAGGAAATAATAAAAAAACAAATTATCAACATTATAGAGAAAAACATAAACAAAAAAAGTATGGAAAATCCAAAAGTGCACGCCTCATAAACTCATTTTTTTATTATTTGTTTATCAAATAAAAATTAAACCACATCGAATCACACCGTCAATAGTGATTGAAAGAGTTCTGTTCCTAATTATACTGAAGCGTAAGAAAAAAAAGACTCAACTAGTAAAGTATTTCGGTCGTTATCTTGATAACATACAGGATCCGCACATACAGACACACGGACGTCCGAGACAGAACTTTTTTAAACAGTTGTTTAACTAGTTTAAATAACAAAAATGGCATGAAAAATATCATGAGTGTTAAAAATACTGTTTTATCTTGGTATATGTGTGTATATATTATTTTACAAGTGCAATATATGATAAATAGAGACATTTTAAGTTTGAAAAATCAATTATTTTGCGTGAAGTGACAGTAGTACCCACCTCAACGTTTCGCTTACGAGGCGTTATATTATGAAATGAAAATAGTATATAAACATGTTTCTTAAATAATATTAACGACAAAGAATTTATAACTATTCCACTTTTGTCTGTTGTAGGAATAAATTATTTAATTACAAGCAAATCAAATTAAATCATTTTATACAATTTAGACTCTGAGAAGGCGCTCATGAACCTCAAAACTCTCACCGGTTCGGAAAATAACTAGATCTGGTCATATTATTTGTTTTTAGAAATTATTAAACTAGAAAAATTATAATCCGTTTGCAATAGTTTAAGTGGATGCAAACATTTTATTATTTTTATAACGTAACAATTTTTTAATAGTTTGATTTGGCTTGTGACGAGTGGCGGCGAACTCTTAATGGATCTGTTCGAACAGCGGGTACTCTTATAGCTTTTCCCCTCACCGGCTATATATCTGACCGATGGGGAAGGAAGACCGCTCTCATTCTCAATGCAATAAACACAGCCTGGCTCGGTGTTGCTCGGTACTGGGCTAGCACCTACATTGGGTTTACGATCTCGGAAGTTGTTGAAGCCATCTTTGGATCTGCTGGATTCTCTAGCGCTTACATCTTATGTGAGTAATTTATTCTAGTAATGCATTTTTTGACTTAGTTGTTTAGAGTATATTTGTTATATAAAATAATTTTAGCTTCTATTGAGCTTTTTTTTTATACGTGAGGCTTAGCGACATGGCCATAATATCATTTGATCTTAAATGACGATACGGCCCAAGTTGGTAGACACGCTAAAACTGTGGAGAGACTGGCTCTTAAGTGCAGCTGCCAGAACACCTATTGATATTTAGCGGCAGGTTTTCAACTTGCGGTTGGTTGCTAGCCAGGCGGCCATTAGAAAAAGCCCTACCACCATGCTATGGTTTCCTCACGATGTTTTCCTTCACGAAAAGCTCAAGCTTATTGTAGGTGGTTGGATTCAAACTCATGTCCCTTGACGCGAAGTCGTACACACTACCACTGAGCTATTATTACTTTAAAACTATATATATGTAGTTAAGATTATTTTAAGAAATTTACAAAACTCTGTATCTATTTTATAGTAATGGAAATTGTTGGTCCAAAGTATCGAGTTGCAACAGGCGCTACCCTGAACACATTCAGCTCGTTTGGCCAAATCCTCATGGGACTGATTGCGTGGAGAGTCCCACAATGGAAAAAGCTTACCCTTATTCTATACGTACCCATGTTCTTAACAATATCTTACATATGGATAATGTCGGAATCAATACGTTGGTATATGTCCAAAGGACGTTATGAGGAGTCCGAAGAACTACTTAAGAAAATCGCCCGAATTAACAATAAACAACTATCAGAAAAGTCATTATTAGCGCTAAGAGAAACCGCTGAAAATGACAAGAGAACGAAGACGATAAGAGAAGACCGTGAGCCTTGGTTAATTGTTCAAGTTTTCAGGCACAAGCGAATTTTAATCCGATGCATCGTTTCCCCAGTTTGGTGGATTTCGAACATATTTATTTACTACGGCATGTCCATAAACGCTGTGAATATGACCGGAAACCGATACTTAAATTACGTAGCAGTGTCAGCAGCAGAGATACCTGGTTATTGGACTGCTGTGCTTTTGATGGGGAGAATTGGGCGGAAGCCTGTGTTAATTGGAGGATTTTGGATTTGCGCCGCTTGTCAAATAGCCTTCATATTTGTTCCTGAGGGTAAGTTGATCATTTCAGGGTACAGCTAAGGACACGGGTTTCCATCGTGTTCAATGCTATACCATTTTTTTAGATTAATCCATGAAAATAAACTTTCCCGTTATATTTTGACGACCGCCCGAATTGGTCAAACAAGACTTGCGCAAGACCGAATTTTTCAACGTTGATTTTTCTGACCTTTGACCTTGATGACCTTTACAGATACACTCCAGTCTGACTTATTGAGACGTGTATGTGACACTTGTCCTGTGAGATCCAGGAAAATTAATAAAGGCCTCACGTGAACTTCTCATTCACTCTGTCAGAGACTAGGATTTACTTTCGCATTTCTCACAATTGACATCACCAGATCTCCTTTAACTTTTTGTTTTATCTAATAACGGACAAACGAGCATGCGTTTCACCTGATGGTAAGAGATCACCACCGTCCATTGACACTCACAACACTAGGAGAAACGCAGGTGCGTTGCCGACTTTTATCCTGGAGGGACTGGCTCTCAGTTCCGTCGTCGCCGCTGACGGAACTGTTAAATTTATTCTCATGTACGTATTATATAATAACTAGCTGACCGGACAGACGTCGTCCTGTCTTAACTATTTAAATTGGGGGCGCATTATAGTGACAGGGTTGTAAGATTAATATTGTCGTTAAGTTTTCTTGAATTTTCTAATGTTCCGCTCAACTTTCTCAATTTTTTCATCCATAAAACCCTCTACTGACAATAATTAACACAACAAATAAAATAATTAGCGAAATCGTTCGATCCGTTCACGAGTGATGCGATGACCAAGAAAATAGTGACTCGTATATCTATATATAGAAGATATATATGCCTTTTTGTTTGCAGATTTGTACGCGGTCTCTTTAACTGTTTACTTGCTAGGCACTTACTGTATAGCGATCGTGATGACATCAGTATACGTTTACACAACTGAATTGTACCCAACCAAGTACCGACACAGGCTGTTCGCTTTCTCCTCCACGATAGGCAGAATTGGTTCGATCATTGCACCGTTGACTCCAGCTTTTGTAAGTAATTTTTCACACAAAGTTCATCAGCACACTATTGAAATACAATTCACTCAATTTGATAAATTTAAGCGATGATAGCTCAGTGATAATGTGTACAACTTTGCGTGAAGGGACGTGAGTTCGAATCTAACCAGCTACAATGAGCTTAAGCTTTCGGTGTAGGAAAATATCGTGAGGAAACCATAACATGGCGGTAGGGCTTTTTCTAATGTCACACTCAAGTTGAAAATCTGTCGCCAAATACCAATAGATGTGTTCCGGCCGTTGCACTTGAGAGCCAGTTCCTCTAAAGGTTTGGCGTGTCTACCAACTCAGACCGTATTGCCACTTAAGATCAAATGAGATTATGACCATCATCAGCAATAATACTGTGTTTTTTGTTTTAGGGAGCGGCAACCTTTGACGATTTACCTTTCGTGCTATTCGCAAGTTTCGCACTTTTATCCGGTTTTCTGATCTTCCTAACACCAGAAACCCTCGGAACTAAATTACCCGATACAATGGAAGAAGCGTCCAATATTGGAAAAAAGAAAGAGCCTAAATAAACCTTACACCGGATGTTTTTAATTAATTTGACTTGGAACTTGTTTAGGGATGTTCAAATGAAGTTCCGTATATGGGATTTCTGACACTTCACTTCCTTTTCACAGTACACAGAGGTCTTAGTGAGTTACATTTGACTTTACAGATCAATATGAAAATTATCTCACAGCGATGTTAGCCATTTCTGTAAAAATCCGTCCACTTACTTACTATGGAATTATTGTAAGAATTAACTAAATATACATAATGGAAACTATTGAAGTAATTGAAAACGAACGCGGTGTTTTTGTGTAATCAATTGGCGAGTCCACGAAAGCCGTATTTATTTCATGATCGAAATTAACAATTTGAAACAAATACTTATATAAGTTATAGAGTAGGGTTTGAACTGAATAATAAAAGTCATGGATGGGTTTTAACATTTCAAAATTCAGTAATACAATAAATGGACTAGATAGACATGGTTACATGGTTAATTTATAAGCGATCATAGTGAGAGCAAGAGGTTTATCAGCAAAATCTCTCTATAATCTTCTATACTAAAACATGATTCTCTAGCTGTTCCAGCAGGCTCCTTTATATTTTAAGGGAGAAAAACGAGAGTTGAAGGCTTGTGCGTGTATTATGGAGCCCCTAAAACCTACACCCGTGTGACAGGTGCCGGAAACTGTTCGAAGTTTTCTTCTCTGATCTCCGGTGAATCCATGAATTTCTAAGAACTTCGCCGCTCTGCATAATAAAAGACTCTTTTTTTTACGTGTGGAAATGAAGTTATCCCTTCCATATATCCTCTCCCAGTCGGGGGGACTGAGAGGGGTATGGGGGACTCACCCGGCTAAGCTTCCGGATAACCTACCAAAACTCGACGGCCGCCTGTCGCCTTCCCGGGACTGGGTCCGTATCAACAGACTCGTGGCGTCACTTTCTAGCATTTCCATTACAAAGTGATAGACAATGTAAGTTTAAATATAGAGATACTGTATAAAATGCACACAGCAATATATTGTACAGTATAAAGGATATTATATCAAATACACCTTTTCAAAATACATCGCTCCCGTCGATGGAAATGAATTACTCAGTGTGTCAAACGAAATTGGCTAAAGATTTGCATAAAAAAATATAGGTTCGTGATTTTCATCGGCCATGAGGGTTCGTTTACGTAGCGCCCGAGTAAGAGGGAGGAAATCGCATTTGTTTCTATACGTCATCTTAAATCCGTTAGAGAAGAAGCAGTCTGTTCTCTATTACGATTAATTTAGAAATTATGAAGTCATTTGTTCTCGTATGAACTTGTGTAATGAAATGCTAGTAAATTTCAATTCTCCTATGGTTTAGATGAAATATTTGATTGAAAAGATTCATTAAAATGATAGTACGATGTTCAGCTCTTAAGACTTAAATCTATCACAAGTACATAGATGTTATTTTACATATCATTTGACATTAGACGCAGAAGAAAGAGTCCGTTCTGTACTAAGGTTAAAAAGGGGGTAGAGCGGTCGCTTACTTTTGCTGGTAAAAGCCTAATTTGTCGTAATTTTTGTATGTAAACTGATTATGTATTTTGCTATTTCGGATGAAGTGTTGAATTTTTCGATACTTCTGTTATTCTAACGCGGTTCTACTAAGTGATAAATTTACAAGACGCGAATGAATCAATGAAGAGGATTGTGAAGAAACCCAACGCTATATAAAGACAAAGTTTTATTTAATTTACAGTATATTAGTTACTTGTTACAATAAAAATAATTAATTACATGTTTTTTAAGAGAATTAATATACATTGGAGTCACTTGAAACGCGCGCGCTCATTGAAAGACCGGACAAAAATATGGTCCATTAAAACACGTTTTTTTTATGGAATAGGGCGAAAACGACAGAGCGTGTCACCTAATAGTAAGTGATCACCACCACTCTTGGAAACCCTTAACACCGGGGGAATCGCAGGAGCAGGAACTACGTGCAACTTCCGGATCACACCTATTGGTATTTGGCGGCAAATGTTCAACTTGAGGGTGGTAGCCAACCACGCGGGTATCAGAAAAAGCCCTACCACCATGCTATGGTTTGCTCACGACGTTTTCCTTCACCGAAAGCTCAACACATTGTAGGTCGTTGGATTCCAACTCACGTCCCGTGGCGCGGCGTTCCTATACAACCACTGAGCTATCATCATTTCAATTCGTTTTTTAAACTTGATAGGTTATAGCCAAAATCTCACTTGAAGTTACCGACAGTAATTATGACAAAATCTGCCAAACTCTTCGTACTTAAAGCGGTGATAGCTGAGTGGTAGTATATACGAATTCGCTTCAAGGGACGTGAGTTCGAATCCAAGCACCTACAATGAGCTTGAGCTTTCGGTGAAGGAAAACATCGTGAGGAAACCATATCATGGTGGCAGGGCTGTTTCAAATGCCCGCCTGGCTAGCTACCACCCTCAAGTTGTAAACCCGCCGCCAAATACCAATAGGCGTGTTCCGGCAGCTGCACTTGAGAGCCAGTTCCTCCACAGGTTTAGCGCGTCTAACAACTTGGGTCATATCGTCACTCAAGATCAGGTGTGATTATGACCATAACGCTAAACCTTAAGTATAAAAAGAAAACTATAAAACGTGCTCGTGAAATATATCGGAGGTATGTGCATAGAAAAACTCCAAAACGTTAACCTGCTTCTGAGCAGTCGGTTAACAAGTTCAACGGAGACATACTCACGTGAAATGGCTTCGTTGTTGAACATCTTCCAGACACGCCGTTCGGAGATTTCTTTAGTTTATTTACTTTTACTTGGTTTTTAGATTCAACAGTGGTGAGAAGTATTTCGGGTATTTTATTCCAGGAATATATTTGGATATTTGACTTGTCTAGCATGTTGAACTTTTTTTTATTGTCTTGGTTTAGCGTTATGACCACAATCTCACCTGATGTTAAGGGATAATTTGGCTAAATATGAAGGAAAACATCGTAATAACACCATAATATGGTGGTAGCGTCTGGTTAGCTACGACCCTCAATTTGAGTATCTGCCGCCAAATATCTATAGGTGTGTTCCGGCAGTTTTAATTGAGGGCCAGTCCCTACACTATGCTTAGCGTGTCCACAATCTTTGGCCACATCGTCACTTAACATCACATAAGTTGTTAGACACGCTAAAACTATGAAGAAACTGGCTCTCAAGTGCAGCTATTTGGCGGCAGATTTTCAACTATAGATTTCAACTTTTATTTATATATTTGTTTGTATATTATAATCTGACACGTGCGAAACTGCACGGAAAATCTAGTACTCATATAAAGCAATAATTAATCTATTATTCGTAGTGGTTATTATCGACAGCAAGCCGGGAATGTGTCGAGCAGACATCACTGGCCGTGACGTCATACGATCTCGCATTAGCTGGATCGTCACATTTAACGTGTTAGTCCATACCATAGTAAAAATAACACAGTAAGGGGTAAATATTATACAAATCACCTGCTATAGTCCATTGGAGAGAGAGAGACGAACTTCTTAGCGTGGTTCGTCTTCTACGAATTCATGCCGGGTCCATCGTGTATTTGGGAGGAAAACTCCAAGTAATATCTGAGACTTGTGACTCATATGTAGGTTTTAGGGGCCCCTTGTCGACGCGCGTCAACACCCAACTCCCCTACTCGGGTTTCTCTATCAGCTCTGCCCAAATTTGGCAAAAACCTACTAGCGCAGCTTTAGAAGCACGCTCTAGTATGGATTTTACGGCAGTCCGAGAAAGACCAAGACCTTTTATCATTATGTCTTATACTGGATTATTTTTTTATAGTTAAGGCTTAGCATAATGGTCATAATTTCACCTGATCTTAAGTGACGATACGGCCCAAGTTGGTAGACACGCTAAACCTGTGATGGAACTAGCTCTCAAGTGCCACTGCCGGAACACATCTATTGGTATTTGGCGGCAGATTTTCAACTTGAGGGTAGTAGATAGCCAGGCGAGCATCAGAAAAAGCCCTACCACCATGCTGTGGCTTCCTCACGATTTTTTCCTTCACCGAAAGCTCAAGCTCATTGTAGGTGGTTGGATACGACCTCACGGCCCATGACGCGAAGTCGTACACACTACCACTGAACTATCATCTCTTCAATTCGCTATATTTTGATGTAACTCGACAATCAAGTCAGAATGTAAGATTTATCCATCACGACCCTTTCTTTAGTCTGTTCTATTGTGCATTATATTTCTGTAGTGTAGATGGTTACCCATAGCTCGTATGTTATTGGCTGTAACAGTTATAGGTGCGCGCTGATTGGTTCAAGAGCGCCAGTAAGTTCTCAACGGCTGCGCAGTCAGCTGTTTCGTACCGATTATATGTATTGTGATGAATTAAATGAATCGAATGAAATACAATTGAATGTTTATTTTCACAACTAGGAAATATATATTTATTACGAAATTACCTACTATCACTTAATTGCATCAGTTATATCTGCTGTTTATTTAATTGCTCTCAGACGCTAAGAATCTATTTATTTGTATTTGTTAATCAATAATATATTACGTTTATTAATTATGATATACCACGTAAGGAAATTCGTTTTAACAGAGTTTTCCGCGACACTCGCGCAATTTTTTTTTTATCATTAAAACGTGACATAACAAAAGAGTATCAGAATTCTCTGTAACTGTTAATTCTTTTCAGTTAGGGAAGTATTAACATTAAATACCTCTTTTACACCCCTTCAGTATCGAATCCTCATTTCCAGACAATAACATAAAACATAATCTATTTTGTATTATTTATGTTGTATCAATTCGGTTAATGCTTGGATGCCCAATTTGATAGTATCTCGGACAATTGTCACATTAGTTACATGTTTATCTGATTATAAGGACAATAGCCGTTAAACACATTTTCGTTGGTATTTTCATTAATCAACTGGCAAGGGAAAAAGAAAAGTAATTTCACTATTGTATTTTCTTTGTTAGCTGCTCGGTCGAACCTCGAATTGAGGTAGTGATTTCTTTCTACGGATTTCCTATATTTTATTTTATATATGTTATGGAAAAGGCGGAAAACGAGCAAGCGTGTCACCTGAGGGTAAGTTATCAACGCCGCCCATGGGCACCCACAACACCAAAGGAAACGCAGGTGCGTTGGTGGCCTTTACAGTAACTACTGGCTTTCAAGTGCTGCTGCTGGAACACACGAGAAAAACTACGGCTTAAAATCCCATTGGATATAGTATTCATGCATTTTAAATGAAATATGAGGGATTAAAATGATATATAGAATAATAAATTAACATACTTTTATTCATGAAGACAGTTTTGTCGAAACAAAGCAAATTTTATAGAACCTATAGCTTGAAAGTTAATTCAGAATCACTGCAATCATACCGATTTGCGAGGCTCTGGACGACTTGATAGATACTGATTATAGTTAAGTGGTAGTGTGTACGACTTCGCGTCAAGGGACGTGAGTTCTAATCCAACCATCTACTATGAGCTTGAGCTTTCGGTGAAGGAAAAAATCGTGAGGAAACCATAGCATGGTGGTAGGGTTTTTTCTAATGCCCGCCGGGCTAGCAACCACCCTCAAGTTGAAAACCTGCCGCCAAATACCAATAGGTGTGTTCCGGTAGCTGCACTTGGAAGCCACTTACTGCATAAGTTTAGCGTGTCTACCAACTTGGGCCGTGTCATCACTTAAGATCAGGTGAGATTATGGCCATAATGCTAAACCTTGAATGCTTGCTAAGTACAGACCTTACAGGGGTATATACCGGGCGATTCCAAGTTTCGTTCATTCCAAGACGTTACACATACAAACGACTACAAGCCAATCCTCGTGTCCTGTCTGCGTCTCTATCAAAATATTTACTAATAAGTTGCGTTACTATCGTTTGCACTGTAAAGTTTCTACGTCGAAGCTCTGTCCAAGCAATTTCGCTTTACGATCCTCGCCGGCTGTATTTCTCGTGCGATAAATTTTTTCACGCATCAAAGTCTGAACGCGTTAGTGCCTCTCGGGGTCCGCTAAACGGTCGTCGTGGTCGACGATTCGGCGGGTTTCACAAAACTTGCAACTTTATGGAAAGCAATACAAACAAAATTGTTTATGACATCGTCCTGTTTTTAAATTGATCTCGTGCAAGCGTCTTCTGTTTTCAAAGCTTTGCTTTCTATTTTGGCTTCTCATTAGAAATATTTGAGAAGCGTAGTGTATACTATTTTTTTTTATAATTAACAGGTTTAGAGTTATGGCCATTATCTTAACAGATCTTACGTGTTCTGAATACGCTAAACTTGGGGAGGGACTTGCTCTCTAGTGCTGGAACACTAGTGTTTGGTGGCAGATTTGCAACTCGAGTCTGGTGGCCTTACAAGCGAGCATTACAAAAAGCCCTACCACATTGCTATGGGTTCCTGGTGGATTCGAATTCACGTCTCTTGACGTGACGTTCTTACACACTACTACTAAGATATTATCGCTTAATTTTTTTATAGCTATTAAAAAAAGATTTGGTCACAATTTCATCTGATGGTAAATGACGATGCAGATTATGATGGATCACGCCTACTTAGTTAATACCTGGTGTGTAATACACCAATGATTTGTATAACGTAATAGGATAATTAAAAGAGAGGACAACTACCTTACAATCTGTTTATCAGTGCTGATTGAGATTTGAGCTGAATTATCTTTTTCATACACTTTGGTTTTAGTGACACTTCATTACACTGTCCCAACAAAACATTAATTAATCAGTGTTGGCTAAGTATTTTGTGAGGACAGTGTAGTGAACTCAAAACTACAGTGTACGAAGAAATAACAATCACCCTCAATATCATCAGCACCGATCAATACATTGCAAGGTAATTGTCCTCATTATCACTTATGCAACTTTATACAAATCGGTGCCAGCTTAATGTTTTCTAACGATAGTGTAGTGAACTAAAAACTAAAGTGTACGAAGTCAAATAACAATCTCTCTCAATATCAATCAGCACCGATCAATACATTGCAAGGTAAATGTCCTCATTTTACCTTATCCAACGTTATAGAAATCCTGAGTGTATTACGCATTACTATCTTTATTCAAGTTACGCTTCTATTTTATATAAGAGTAGTCTAAATGAGTTCTGACTATTAGCTAAGTGTTCAAAAAATAAGTGTTGAATAAAATAAGGGTCCAGTAATACTTTTCTATTTTATTTACATGGAAATGACTATTTGAAAACCACCAAAGGTTACATAAAAACGTACAAATGTATGACTCCAGCAATAAACTATCATTGAGGAGACGATATACAAATATTTATTTGATTTATTTATACGGATATAGAGAAAAGCGCAAAACTCTCGAACGTAAAATTGGAACGTAGGCAAGCAAAACTTAATTAAGTTCAACAAACTTCATACTAACTCCGAAGTTGACTAAGTTATTCATTGAATTTTTAAGCTACTTTCGCTTACAAAATCGCAGGTCTATTTATGTGTATTATAATTTTGTTTACGTAAATACTAGCTTCACGCGCGACTACGTTCGTGCAAGCCTAAAATACAAAGTAAACTTCATTTGAGACTTTCTGTTTAACGACAAATCTCTCCATATGTTAAAATTACTTGGCTTTGTTTGATCTTTGTACAGTTTATCTCCGCATCCTCCGTGTCAAGGGTCTTGAGTTTGAATCCACCTACAATCAGCTTTAGCTATCGGTAAAGGAAAACATCGTGAGGAAACCATAGCATGGTGGTAGGGCTTTTTTTTAATTCTCGCCCAGCCAACTACCACCCTGTAGTTGAAAATCTGCCGCCTAATACCAATAGGTGTGTTCCGGCATTGCCATTTGAGAGCCAGTCCCTACACAGGTTTAGTGTGTCTACCAACTTGAGCCGTATTGTCACTTAAGATCAAGTGATATTACAGCTGCTTCGCCTTAACTATAAAAAAACTCATCTGAAGTTATGACGTGACAATCTAACTTAAGATCGTGGGCACGCCAAGACTAGTGGACGGAATAAACTTTCGGGCATATATATGATCAGAAAGCAAAATTATACCAAATGTAAATGAGTTTGCCGATAAACACCATTTGTTTCGAAAATTCTATTGTAGAAATAAATCCGATAAGTTTCAGTTCGTCCACGTTTCAGTTATTTTATTTATTTATTCTTTTGCAGATATTTAACTTATTTTTCGACATCATACACAACTAAGTTTCAAAGAAAATAGTTTGTTTGTTTGTTGTAATTATCGTGCAGGTATTTAATAAAGGATGCTTAGATTTTTTTCTAATGTACATGTTGTATTTTGCCAATACCACGTTTTCCAGTGCTCTACTACGTTAGTAAATACACATTGTGATTTATTTATTTTATTTTATATTATTTTACAAGGCACTGATACAAATATGGGATTAAATACAAAAGCCACCTAATTCTAGATATCATTTTAAATCCCATACCCTATTACAATAGTGCACAATTTACACAGTTAGGAACGTTTATTATGAGTGAAGATGAGCGGAATACAGATTACATAAATTGTAATTTTTTTTTTACAGATATTATAATATTTTAAAGCATTTTGAACGTAAATGTAGACAAAACAAAAACTATAGTAAAAATTAGAGACGTAGCATCGACCAGTTATGTAATTAAACTTTTGAATTTTATTAAGCTATTGAAGAATATGTCGTGTTGAAAATGAATTTAATTGTAGCGCCTACACATTCTATAGATCGGATTATTCTTTGACACGTTATTATTACAAGCGACAATATATTGATTTCTTCTCTCATAAAGATTCTTTTTTGAAGTCAGTAGTGTATTATCCAGGTGCTTAAAAGGCTTCCAGACAGGCATGAAACTAATGACGGATGTGATGAATTATAAATTATCATATGAGTTTGTTTATCTGTTACACGCCTTAACTATTCAACCAATTTTGCATACGTAACCTAAAGTACAGAAAAGAATATAAGACACTTTTTATTGTTATGGCTATAATATCACTAGATCTTAAGTGCCGATACGGCCCAAGTTGGTAGACACGCTAAACCTTTGGAGGAACTGGCTCTCAAGTGCTAATGCCGGAACACACCTATTGGTATTTGGCGGCAGATTTTCAACTTAAGGGTGGTAGCTAGCCAGGCGGATATCCAAAAAAGCCCTACCACCATGATATGATTTCCTCACGATGTTTTCCTTCACCGAGCTCATTGTAGATGGTTGTATTCGAACTTACGTCATTCAAAAGAATGCTCGCTTCCTGCCCAAGGAAAAATTAAATAACTTTCAATTCCATGGGATCGAAGTCGTGGGCACAGCACAGTAATATAATAAAACGGAATGTCGATTCGCTGATATAAAAGTTGTGCGATAATTCTTAGTTTGAGCAAATCCAATAAAGCTGCTACAAGTAAGCTCCACGTACATCCAACAATGAGCACGGACCGAACTCGCAATTACCATCGGGCCACGAAACCAGTGTTACTTGACAAGCGATCCTCTCTAAGGGTTATTGAAGTGAAAACTTCTATAGGCACATTTGGATAGAAAGTTAATTCATGTAAGTCGTCATCGACATGGTCACGTGACGTGTTAACGTACACGCTATATCCGTTTCGATTAGTAAAACTTATTGCGCTGTAAATAGTTTTGATTTAATTAGTTTGTTGAAATAAAACTAATTTAAACGGATTTTATCGCGGCTATTTATTGATTTTGATCCCGACGTTTCGAAAGCTTTTCAGCCTTCGTGGTCACGGGGCGGACTGAGGTGTAGGTGGTCCAGAAAAATTCATGTTAATTAGTTTGGATTTAAGATCGACCAATTAGTTTGTGTATCCAAAAACTTTCATCTACTCATTTATTGACAAACCTCATCGAGTTTGAAGTCAAGAAAACTGCATTAGATAACCTTCATATCATCGTCACCTAGCAGATAAAATACCTATTATGACAGTATTGATTAACAATAAACTATGCTGCTTTATTATAGGTTTAGCGTGTGGCCACAATCTCAAACTATCTTAAGTGACCAACCGGCTCAAGATGATGGATACGCTAAGCCTAGTGCAGGGCCTGGCTATCAAATATAGCTGCCGGAACATACCTATAGGAATTTGACGGTAGATTTTCAACATATGAGTGTTATATAGTCAATTGAACATTAAAAAAAGCCCTAAAATACTGCTGTGTCTCATTGCGATATTTTCACGAAAGCTCAAGCACGTTGTAGGATTCGAACTCACGTTCCTTAACAAAGTGGGTAGTTTTACCATAAGCATAGGAGTAAATAGTCGTTTTAATGGCCCCAAATGCAAGGGTACCGAGTGCCGCGTGTCAAAAACAAATAATGAGCAACGCGTTACGGGTAAAACGACGGGAGAGCGCTCACATTGGGTTTAAATTTTTTGTTTACCCTCCCGTACAACACTAGCACGTCTAAAACGTTCAAGTGAAATACTAATTTTGTTATTTACCGACTTAATAATTAGCAGTGATTGAAGCGACGAAATCTCAATGGTAGCGTGTAGGAACGCGGCGTCATGAGACGTGAGTTCGGACCCGTCCACCTACAAGGAGCTTCAGCTATCGTGAGGCAAATATAGCATGGTGGAAAGGCTTTCTCTAATGCCCACCCGGCTAGCTACCACCCTCAAGTTGGATATTTGCCGTCAAATACCGATAGGTGTGTTCCGGCAGTGGCACTTGACAGCAGGCACCTTGCCGTTGATTCCTCTGGTGTTGTGGGTGTCAATGGGCGGCGGTGCTCGCTTACAATCCATACAAAAAGCAGTGATGTAATCAGGCTGAATATGGTTGAAATATTATAAAATACCGGTTCTTATATGTTAATAGCGATTTCGTCAAGAAATTCGGATGACACAGTAAAAAGTTGCATACGAGGTTTATATCTGTCTTTAGCTCACTTCGAAAAATAATTTCGCTAGAAAAATAGCCTATCATCGTCTCCAGGTATCTCTATACCAAAATTCTTTATAATCGAATGGGTCGTTCAGGCGTGAAAGCGTAACAAACAAACTCACTTTCGCATTTATTATATTAATAAAAATATATAAGTAAAAAACAAGTAACGAAGCGACGACAGCGCAGGTGTAGTGTGTAGGAACGCCGCGCCATAGGACGTGAGTTCAATCTGCCTACAATGAGCTTGAGCTTTCGGTGAAGGAAAACATCGTGAGGAAACCATAGCATGGTGGTAAGGCTTTCTCTAATGCCCGCTTGGCTAGCTACCTTTCTCAAGTTGAAAATCTGTCGCCAAATACCATTAGGTGTGTTCCGGCAGTGGCACTTAGGAGCCAGTGCCTCCTATAAAGGCCGGAAACGCACCTGTAGTTTCTCTAGTGTTCTGGGTGTCCATGGGCGGCGGTGATCACTTACCATCAAATGAGACGCTTGCTCGTTTGCCCACTATAACATTAAAAATGCTCTTTCTACATTTTAAGGCTTTTATTTCAAGGCTTTAGGAATTTTCTCATCTGATGTTTAATGATGATACGGACCAAGATGGAGATAACGCTTAGTCAAGTGGAGAGATTGGCTTTCAAGTGCCACTGCTAGATTATGCCTATAGGTATTTGGCAGCAGATTATCAACTCTAGGTGGTAGATAGCCAGGAGAGCATTAGACAAAGCTTTACCACCATGTTATTTTTTTTTTATACTTAAGGTTTAGCGTTATGGCCATAATCTCACCTGATCTTAAGTGAACATATGGCCCAAGTTGGTAGACACGCTAAACCTGTAAAGGAACTGGCTCTCAAGTGCAGCTGCCGGGACACACCTATTGGTATTTGGCGGCAGGTTTACAACTTGAGGGTGGTAGCTACCCATGCGGGCATTAGAAAAAGCCCTACCACCGTGCTATGGTTTCCTCACGATGTTTCCCTTCACCGAAAGCTGAAGCTCGTTGTTGGTGCTTGGATTCGAACTCACGTCCCTTGACGCGAAGTACACACTACCACTGAGCTATCATCGCTTTAATATGTTAGGGTCTCAGTGCGATTTTTTTCTCCATCAACACTTCATGCTTTACAAGGACAGATCACTTGTACTTTATAAATATTATTTCTTAAAATACTAAATCGACAGAGACGCATATATCTTCGATTGTACAATTTATATCCAAAGGGAACCGTTCCTCGGGAGACGCTTTCGTATTCTTTATCTAGATTTATTCCAACGTCGTCCCTGTCTGCGATAATGAAACGGAATGTGTATCTGTTTGTTTATAATAAACTAGCTGAGCCCGTGACTGCGTTCGCGTGAATTGGAATAATCGAGATTAACACGCATTTGTAGTATATGCAGTGATTATTTTTCAAAAATTCCGAGCACTCTTTATAGCTCAGTGGTAGTGTGCACGACTTCGCGGCAAGATCGTGAGTTCGAATCCAACCGCCTATAATTAGCTTGAGCTTTCGGTGAAGGAAAACATCGTGAGGGCACCATAGCATGGTGGTAGGGCTTTTTCTAATGCCCTCCCGGCTAGCAACCACCCTCAAGTTGATAATCTGCTACCAAATACCAATAGGTATGATCCGGCAGTTGCACTTGAGAGCCAGTCCCTCCGAAATAAAGGCCGGCGACGCACTTTCGATTCCCCTGGTGTTGTGGGTGTGTTCGTTTCGGCTGTATAGTTTTGGTATCTTTGCCTTTTACTTAAAAAGAAAAATAATGACAATACCTAGAACTTGTAAATGTAAAATGTAATACATTCAAAAATGCGACTGGCAAAACACCATTATATTATTGAACTACGGGTACAAGGCTATTGATATGAAATAGGTAACTGGTTGATGTTATTCTAAAAATAATAAGCTAACCTAATCTCCGTATGCCAATTTTTTCGGGAGTTATCGTGACCCACTCGTATAAAAAAACCGGACGACCACGTAAAAAAAAATTAAATTTTTTTTTCATGGAAAATTGTTTATTGATAAATATGAGATTAATTATTTGAATTGTTATCTTGACGTACATCTAGTCGAGTTATCGTATAAATGCGAATTGGTTGTGCTAGACGCAGTTTAAGTGCAAAAATTGCTTGATCTTGACCTGTCGAGAGTAGAGCACTACCTCACACGCTTCACGGTATGAGACGTAATACAACATTACGTATGATACGTACGTGGATGAAAAATATAACAAATTTTGTCAATATTTAAACGGATTTCAAAGTGTTTATTGAACGCCACTTTATTGAACATTTCTCTACAGTAGCTTGAACGTTGCAAGGCCTTTGTCGTCTGTATTAAAGCTTTGATATATTTTTTACAAGCGATGATAGCTCAGTGGTAGTGTGTACGACTTTGCGTCAAGGTACGTGGGTTCGAATCCAACCACCTACAATGAGCATGAGCTTTTGCTGAAGGAAAACATCGTGAGGAAACCATAGCATGGCGGTAGGGCTTTTTGGGATGCCCACCTGGCTAGCTACCACCCTCAAGTTAAAAATCTGCGCTTGCACTTGAGAGCCAGTTCCTCCAAAGGTCTATCGTGTATACAAACTTGGGCCATATCGTCACTTAAGATCAGGTGAGATTGTAACCATTAAGCCTTAATTATAAAAAAAATACGACGTATTCTCTTTTAGAGTAAATAATTTATTAAATATCGAACAATTTGAAGCCACGATGGCTCAGTTGGTTGTGTACGGACACCGCTACAATGTACGTCAGTTGTAATCCCTGTAACAGGCTTCAGCTTTCGCTGAAGGAAAACCTCGTGATGAATCCATAGAATGGAGGTATTTCTAATGCTCATCTGGCTAGCTACCACCCCCCTTTTTTATTAACATGATCTTTAAAATCCCAGTCATTACGGCTCCTAACCGTTATGCTTCAATTCAAACGCATTGCCCGGGCTCAGGTCAAAGGCGTCATGGCATGTGATGGCCCATCGGGTGCCAATCACCCAACACTAACCACTAAAACGCACCACGGCGACACTTCAAACCTTCATGTTACCAGAGACCGAGGACAGCTTACGCAAAATGTCAAGTTGGAAATCTGTCGAACAATAACTTTAACTGTTTAAATAAAACTAATTTAAACGGATTTTATCGCGGTTATTTATTGATTTTGATCCCGACGTTTCGAAAGCTTTTCAGCCTTCGCGGTCACGGGGCGGACTGAGGTGTAGGTTGTCCATAAAAGTTCATGTTAGTGTGTCTACTTTCTAGTTTTTTTTTTTTTTTTTAGCTAACGCTTTCGAAACGGCGGCATCAAAATCAATAAATAACCGCGATAAAATCCGTTTACATTAGTTTTATTTCATTGAATAATATTCGCGTAAACCTAAGAAATCATAACTTTAACTGTGTTCCCATAATTGCGTATGAGAGCTAGTTCTGCCACTTGATTTAGCGTGTCCACCAACTTGGGCCACTTCGTTACTTAACAACAGCTGAGAATGTGGCCATAATACTGAAACCTACATATTTGATTTCACTGTCAGCTATTTATGTTTTTTTTTTTAAATATAGTAAAGGCTCAGCGTTATGGCGATTATCACACACGATCTTAAGTGACGATACGACCTATGTTGATAGACACGCTAAACCTTTTGGAGGAAATGGTCCACAAGTGCAACTACCGGAACACACCTATTGGTATTTGACGGCAGATTTTCAACTTGAAGGCGGTAGCTAGCCAGGCGTGCATCAGAAAAGCTCTACCACCATGCTAAGGTTTCCTCACGGTGTTTTTCTTCACCGCAAGCTCAAGCTCATTGTAGGTGGATTCAAACTCATGTCCCTTGATGAAGAGTCGTACACACCACCACTGATAACAAAACAGATATATCTTCAATAAACCAAGCTTTGGTTTTGTGAGAACTCGAATATCTGAAACGGCTGTAACACTATAAAACTTTAGTAAAGAAACAAAGTATGTAATCACATAATCATACTTTGTGGTAAAATAACAATGGATTTTACAATGTAATACTGGAGCAATGTAGGTCAACGCGTCACGCGATTTTCTACTAAAACATAGACCGAATATGCGTTCTAGTTTGTATTTTACAATGCTTACCACCATTTTCTATTTATTTATTTATATATTCGCATTCACAAATGCATATTTAGATCTTATTTTGTGACGTCCTTATATATAAATCCCGAAAAGGGCACCTATAGCATACTATTTTAGAACAAATATATCTTATTTCATTAACTTAGCTTGTTTATAGTTTAATCAGTCATATAAATATATTAGTACAATTTCTTCATTTACTTTTACACGGTCTATTAAGTTATGTCGTTCAAAAATTCTGTTATCGTATAGCTCGATTTATTTACTAGGAAGTGTTTCAATCTATTTTCAAATGTGTTTTCATTGTCTTCTTTCATACGGATATCTGTAATATTATTGTATACAGTTATCGATCTAAAGTAAAGGCTGTATTGTACAGTTCTAAGTTAGTTTCCGGTGGTATGAGTTTGTTTTTCCGGCGAGCGCTTGTGAAGTGCAGCTGCCGGAACACACCTATTGGTATTTGGCGGCAGGTTTTACAACTTGAGGGTGGTAGCTACCCAGGCGGGCATTAGAAAAAGCCCTACCACCAAGCTATGGTTTTCTCACGATATTTTCCTTCACCGAAAGCTCAAGCTCATTGTAGGTGCTTGGATTCGAACTCTCATCCCTTGACGCGAAGTCGTACACACTACCACTGAGCTATCATCGCTTCGTAATCATCATTTAGTAAAGATTCCGTTAATGCGAATATCAAATTACATCATTATTCGCAACTATAATCGTGTTCATAATATTGTTAGAATCCTAGTACCTGTGGCAGAGAGGATAACGCCGAGCAGTGTCCGAGACGTACGATTACGGATGTAGGCTTCGCTGACCTCCAACACTCGTGGTTCTCTCCCGCCCAATATAAACCATTCCCAATAATCATTTACAATATAAATATCAAGAGCGCTTCGCTTTGACTGCACTCAAAGCCGCGCTCGCATCGTGCTTTGATATCAAACGGTGCTTATAAACTACCTTCATTTCTATATATATTAAAATTGTTGTTAAAATCAAATAGTGTAATAATTAAATAGCTTTTAAAATGGAACACTATAATAGTTTACAGGTTTTGGCCATATTTGACCTGGCGTTAAGTAGCGATATGGCCCGAGATGGTGGAGATCACCATACAAAGATAAATACCAGAATGGGAAGATCGAATATCACGGGACTTTCACTGGCAGTTAACTGTGGTTATAAGCTGTAACTTAGGCTACATTCAAGTACAAGCACACGCTTATGTAGATATACATCTAGTTGTGTAATAAATTTAATTAGGTACATACTTCTTTGTATGATAATTAGTCTGCTTCTGACAGTTGCAAGATAACTCTATATAACTCATAATCTTTGAAATGAAATGATATAATAAGTTTTCATATCTAACAGGTAAAGTTCGGTACACTTCAATCAACAGAGCAATATATTTATGAACTTCTACTGTACATTTGCTTTACTTATAACTCTACGTAATGACTAATAAATAAAATTATATTTTTTGTGTAACCATGCTATCTTATAAATGGTTCTCAGATAAACTCGATCCAAATTCGGCTAAAAATATATATAATAACTTATATATATAACTTTTTTTACTGTTTGTTTGGTCGTACTGTAATAACCCATAGTATATGTTGAAGTGACGTATGTTTGTGAATAAAATAACAAATACAATATGATTTCGAAGCGATTTGCTAGTGTATACGGACGACTCGTCGATGGATATGAGTTTGAACCCAACTGCAATGCTTGAGCTTGAGTTTGAGCTTTAGGAAAAGACAACATCATAATGAAACCATAGCATAGTGGTAGGGCTTTGTCTAATGGCCGCTTGCCTAACTACCACGATCAAGTTGAAAATCTGCCACTAAAACTTAAGGGGTGTTGCGGCAGTTGTACTTGAGAGCCAGTTCCTCCAAAGGTTTATCGTGGCATCACTTTAGATCAGGTGAGATTATGGCGATAACGCTTAGCCTTGAGTATAAAAATATTACAGATCAAAATGCAACCAAACACATAGTTACACCTCTTCTCTATACTTCCAACCCTACATACACAATATATTAGTATCCACAGATATTTCAAACAGAAAATAGATCCTGATGAATTACTTTATCGGTTTAAACAGTTCAATAACAATGGCGAGCATAAAAACCATTGCGGTGCTTCCGGTGTATGGACGTGGGTCATACTAAGGCGGTCTGGACCTCTGCGGTCGACAGGGCGGGCGTGTGCTTCCGCCGTAGTGAGCTTGCCCACAAGACGCAACGGTGTGCTTCTTTAAAATTGTCTTTCGCCGTGTTTGGTGGGAGACTAGTTCAACATTTAATGGGAGGCATCAAGTATCGGCTGCCTACCATGAAAGAACAGGGTGGGGCACAAACTGTGCCCGTGAGACTCCGTTGGCAGTTGGGGACGTTTTTACGCTTCCTTCTGTCGTCCGCGCTGAGCCAAGGAGAGATGGGTCGGGGGGACCGTCTTCTGCACTGGTTCAGCCGTCTGAGGGACAGTAGGGGTGTACCAAGCTGTCCCTCTTGAGCGCCAGGGCCAAGTTAGGAGCCACTGGGGAGACGCAGTGATTGTTAGTTCGAACCCGTGACGCCCCGATTCATGCGGCAGAGTTACATTGTGGAGTTTTAATAGGTATTCCTGGTTCTTACTGGGTGAATTTAACCCCGGATTGAGAGGGTATCTATAAACAGATTTCTCCACGTTAAAAAAAGATGCCCGTTTCTTTTACAAAGTAGCCTTTTGAGAACGCACAATTATTATTTTTTATAGTTAATAGGTTTTTGCGTTTCACGCGATTATTCGTTTCATTTAATTTGTCTTAAACGTTAGTAATTTTTATATTTGCATCAATATCAATATATTACGTAAAGAAATTCTTCAAGAAATTGTTTCACGACATTAACGCATTTATTTTATATTACATTTTTTTATTTTGCTGTTTATGCTGTTGCTGCATTATTTATAATTATTATAATTATTATCTGCAACATCTATTTGAGATCACGTGAGATCGAAATACTAGATACCGCTTTGATCAGCACATCAGCATTGCTATACAACGTGGGAATGCTGCTAGCAATTTGGGTGCACTACCTTCCGGCCTAGATATGCCACCTTTAGAACAATTTATTTTATTTTTAGATTGATTATATTAAGCGTATATAACTCTCTGTACAACTTACCTCTCAACAAAGGCCTCATGTAACTGATAAAAAAAAAATTTACTAAATTTATAAATGAAATTACTAAATATATAAATGAAATTACTAAATTTATAAATGAAATTACTATATAACATATTCTTATTTCTTTTATAAGTAATCATTACTATTATTATGATACTTACTTTTTCTATTACACCAAAAAAGTACTATTTCTCAGGCGTATTATTACGAAAAAATGTTTTACGATACGATAAGTTGCGCTCCTAACTTACACCGCAGAATATCTTGACCGCCGACACCCACCCTAGTAATTTTAATTAAGAGGAAAACTTGAAAGTATCTTAATAACTTACTTTAACGAACTTAAGTCGGAGACATCGCGCCGTAAATGAATAAAAGTGTAACTTATTCCTTGGGAAAATAGAGAGATGCTCAAGTAAAAAGAATGAGAAAAAATGTATAGCGAACGTGATAAATCGTAAGGATTACTGATCTGTAATAATGATATATGTTTATTTATTAACTGACCCAGTAAAAATCGTTCTAAACCTTCGAGATGTTTATTAAAACATTTATTTAAACCTTTCGATTATCGAACTCACATTACCGTATTTATCGACATTGTATTATTTTTATCTTAAAAGCTTATTGTTTTCTGAAAAAAAAACATTTCCATTGACGCGTCGTTCATACACTCTTCAAAATGATGCTAGCTTGAGCCCACGATGAAGAAAAATATAGTGAGGAAATGATAGCATGTTTGTAAGGCTTTTTAGAATGCTCACCTAGCTAGCTACCACCCTCAAGTTGAAAATCTGCCGCCAAATACTAATGGCTGTGTTCTGGTGCTGCACTTGAGAGCCAGTTCCTCCACATGCTTAGCGTGTCTACCAACTTGGGCCGTATCGTCACTTAAGGTCAGGTGAGATTAAGACCAAACGCTGAAAAAAAACTTTATACGTTTTTAATAACTACGTTGCAATGACAAGGTCTGAGTAAACACGAACTGAAAAATGTTATTTCGCAAACAAACTTCACACCCTCAGGAGTTTAATTTCTCAAAATCCCTTCTTAAGTGATGTCTGCAATATGTAATGAACACCCTCGCCGAATTCGACATTCTTATCCTAACTAATTTGGACTGGGCGATTAAAGAGATGTCAGAAAATTGTCTCATCTGTACGTCTTTTTTATATAATAAAAAATGTATATGTCCAACAATCCTTCAAAGTACTTACGGACTGCTACTTATGATATTTTGATGCATTTAATTATGCAAAAACCAAAGAAACCGCACATTGCCCGATGAATTGCTAAACTTAAGTGGCAGTGGGCTGGGCACGTTGCTCGTAGAACCGATGCCCGCTGGGGCAACGGGTTCTTGAATGGCTACCACGTACCGGAAGACGTAGCGTGGGTAGGCCCCCACAAGGTGGACTGACGATCTGGTGAAGGTCGCGGGAATCTGCTGGACTCTGTTGGCGCAAGACCGGCCGTCGTGGAGATCTTTGGGGGAGACCTGTGTCCAGCAGTGGACGACTTTCGGTTGAATGGATGGATGCATGTATTGTTATTTGAGTTTAAAGTCAAGTGTGATGTCGGCGCTTTCTTGATAACTTCAGGTAACGCTTTATTTAGAAAATAAAACCGTCGTAAAATATTGATACATTGTCTTAAAGTATTTCGTGACTTAGGAAACATATTTGATGCATTTTTGTTATGAAAAAAACTTAAATTTTTGTTAATAATTCAGTTGTTATTCTGTGTCGACTTCAGTTCTCCAATATCGAAAGCCCAGTGGAGGGACTGGCTCTCAAGTGCAACATTCATGGCAGATTTTTAACTTGAGGGTGACAGTTATGTAGACGAGTGTTAAAAAAGCGCTACCACCATGCCAAAGGCGCTATAGCATTAAATAACTCAATCTACATCACTAAGTAATTCACTCCAAAGAGCAAATATCACTAAAATAGTTGATAACGAAGACTGCGAAAACGGACTCCAATAACCATGTTAATAAAACATATGTACTCATAATGTCTCAAGGGTGTAAAAGCTTAAACACTGTGGAATTTGTCCAAGGAATGCTTATCGCCGAATAACACTAAGAGATATACAGCTTTAACTCTAAAGTAATTACTGCCAAGTAAACAAAGTCTATCACGAATGGAAGATTCTAGACTCCGTAATGCGGCCTCGGACAAAGTTGTAATAGCTTAAATCGAAGCGTATTTTCTTTTATAACTTGAGTAAGGGAAATCTGTATGTAACATAGAAAACAGGAGCATATAACTTATTTTCCTTATATTTTTTTGCTTACACACAATACCCCTGTATATTACAAATTGACACAAAATTATTCAAAGAGATACACACGTCTTTACCGGCACACACACACACACACAACACACACAAAACGTGACTTTGATTGCGAACCAAATGTACACCAAAAATCTATATTTATATGAAAGTTGATTATCAAAAAAATGTAGAAGTGAAGCATTTTTAGAATTTTTGGCTATTTTCCTGTATGCGCATTTACTTTGAAGCTGACAAAATAGATTTTGTTAAAATTTCTCATCATTGTCTATGATGGTTCAGTTGTAGCGTGTCTAGACACTACGTCGGTGGACGTGAGTTCGAAACCCTACAATGAGCTTGAGCTGGTTTTTTTAGGTTAAGGTTTAGCATTATAGCCATAATCTCACCTGATCTTAAGTGATGATACGGCCCAAGATGGTAGACACGCTAAGCCTGCGAAGGAACTGGCTCTCAAGTGCAGCTGCCAGAACCCACCTATCGGTATTTGGCAGCGGTTTTTAAACTCGAGGATAGTAGCTAGGCAGGCGGGTATCCCAAAAAATCCTACCACCATGCTATGGTTTCCTCACTATGTTTTCTTCACCGCAAGGTCAAGCTCATTGTACGTAGTTGGATTCAAACTCTCGCCCCTTGACGCAAAGTCGTACACACTACCGCTGAGCTATCATCGCTTCAGCTTTCGGGGATAAAGAACATCGTGATGAAACCATAGCGTGGTGTTAGCGTACTGTCTAATGGTTGCCTGGTCAGCTCCATCCTCAAGTTGGACATAGACCCAGTCTTTCCACTAGGCTCACAATTTCCACTGTCTTGAGACACAGTGTCTCTTAACTTCAGGTCACATTGTAACTTCAGTGCTAAACCAATAAAGTACTAAAATTTATGAATTATTATGGATCAACATAATTATAAGAAACGTTATATAACACAAAAAGAAAGGGTTCCTCCGAAAACGTCACAGTTTTCCAACTAAAAATCTGAACATTACTCTCTTTTATGTTATTAGAAAACTAAAGTAGGTGACATATAATAAAAATAAAATAATATAGAAATAAATAAATAATAGTTGAAATTTAGTAATCCTTATGAGATTAGAAATCAAAAAAGTATAGTAAATGTAAAATTAACAAATATTTTAGAGGAGGCAACGCACAATTGTGATCTTTTATGGATACAGCCTACGGTTTTTACCGTTAATGCCTTATATTATAACAACTATGAAAAAATAACTATTTTTTTCCGTCAATTTTACATTAGATTTATTTTTCTTTATCAACACAAATCTATCCACTGCTGGTTATAGATCTCCTCTCCTTCGCAACATACTTTTCAGTCTTACTCTATGCTCTTTGTTTGTATTCTGATGAGCTTGACACTATAATCTGACCATCTGGCTAGACGTTAGCATCAAATCATCGCTTATCTCAAAGGTACTAAGCAACTAAGCTAACTAAGCTTACTAAGCTCAAAGGTAAGCAATAAGGTACTACTTTGGTTTCCGTTTTGCCAAATGTCCTGCGCAGTTTCCCTTTAACAACATTGCAATGAGAATCGACCTAGCAATTTTGCTCCCATGACCTAGAAATTAGATTAAAATGGCTTGGCATAACAGACATTTGAGTGAGTACTTTGGACAATCTAATGGCAGTCCATCTAGCCAAGTACTCTACCTATATTCACCACAACATACTTTTCGTCAGATATGTTGCATTTCAAAAAAGGTTTGGAAAATCCAAAATTGCACGTCTCATAATCAAAAAACTTCTGTTGCTAATTATAATGAAGCTTAACAAAAAAAAAATACTCGATTAGTAAACTCGTGATAACATACAGGATCCGCACATACAGACACACGGACGTCCAAGATAGAACTTTTTAAACAGTTTTTAACTATTTCAAGGAACAAAAATGGCATTAAAAATGTCATGGCTGTTAATAATAGTGATTTCTCTTGACATGTGTGTGTAAATATTATTTTACAAGCACAATATATGATATAAAGAGACATTTTAAGTTTGAAAAATCGGTTGTTTTGGGTGAAGTGACAGTAGTATCCACCTGAACGCTTCGCTTATAAGGCGTGCAATATTTATAAACTATGCATTGAAATTCGACCATGGAATCTTGCTCCCGCGGTTTCGAAATAAGATTAAACAAATTGCGTTTCCGGTAAATACTTGTATTGTACCACTCCGTAGATTATTACGCGCCTAATCATGTATTCAAGAGCCGAGCCGCGAGTACCACGAAGTTTTAATGGAGTAATTCCTGCGATGTTTACGAACGTCGCTTGTTTTCCTATGTTTACAAGTCGATTTTATATTAGAATGCATTTTTTTATAGTTAAGGCTTTATTTTATGGCCATAATCTCACCTGCTCTTAAGAGACAATACGACCCAAGATGATAGACACGCTAAACCTTTGCAGGAACTGGCTCTCAAGTGCAATTGCCCAAACACACCCATTGGTATTTGGCGATAGATTTTCACGTTGAGGGTGGTTGCTAGCCAGACGGGTATTAGAAAAAGCCCTACCACAATTATATGGTTTCTTCACGATATTCTCCTTCACCGAAAGCTTAAGCTCATTGTTATTGGATTCTAACTCACGTCCCATGACGCGAACTCGAACACACTGCAACTGAGCTTTTATCGCTTCTAATTAATAATTCAATATCAGTAAGGACGATAAGCAGAATTTAATATTGTGTTAGTTTAATGTACTTTATTCGTATTTTAGGATTTAATACCGAAATATTCGTGTATTTCATTGTCAGTTTAATTATTTACGCTGTTCACTGTTCAGTGAAAGCTTTGCGGTGAGAATTGAATGCTTGAGTGAACATTACGCTAGTATTTAGTGGTTTTGTCAAAAACTAGTTCTTTTATAACTAAGGCTTAGCGTTATGGCCATAATCTCACCTGATCTTAAGTGACGATACAGCACAAGTTGGTAGACACGGTAAACCTAAGGAGGAACTGACTACCAAGTGCACTCTCTCAACTGCCGGAACACACCTATTGGTATTTGGTGGCAGAATTTCAACTTGAGGGTGGTAGCTAGCCGGGCATTAGAAAAAGCCTTACCACCATTCTGTGGTTTCCTTACGATGTTTTCCTGCACCGTAAGCTCATGCTCGTTGTGAGTGAGGATTCGAACTCACGTCCCTTGACGCAAAGATCTTTTGTTTATTCTTTTGACACTGTAGAATTATTTGTCAGTTTCATTGTCGCTATTCAATAAAAGGCTGATCACAATCCTGATTTATTAGCTACTACTTTGGTGCGATTGAAGTGATGATAGCTCAGTGGTAGTGTGTAGGAACGCCGCGTCATGGGACGTGAGTTTGAATCCTCACCTACAATGAGCTTGAGCTTTCGGTGAAGGAGATATTCGTAAGGAAACCATAGAATGATGGTAGAGCTTTTTTAATGCCCGCCTGTCTAACTGCCAGCCTGACGTCGAAAATCTGCCGCCAAATACCAATAGGTGTGTTCCGGCTGTTGCAATTGAGAGCCAGTCCCTCCATTAAAAGCCGGCAACGCATCTACGATCCCCCTGAAGTTGTGGGTGTATATTAGCACCGGTGATCACTAACCATCAGGTGACACGCTTAGCCAATTTCTGCCTATAGCGAAAAAAAAACATCAAATATATTCCAAAGACACCAATGGTTCCTTTATCAAAAATGTCTTAGGAGTTTCTATGGTAATTTAAATTACATGTTTCCTAATTGAATAATCAGCTTCAATAATGCATAATTACCCAATCGTGGCACGCAGAATTACTCACTGATTCATCAAAAAACCTTAGTGTAGTAAAAATAAAAGCCGTTATTTCGCAGATTGGTTAGGAATTTTAGATTTTTTCTTCCCTCGATTTCACTGTCTGATTGAAATCGTTAACGGAGGCTCTATACATTGCGACAAATCGATACACACCCTTCCATGAAACTGCAGACTGATTCATTTCATTCTACAGTAGCTTTGATTATAGTTCGTTCGTTTAGAATTGTCTTTCTGCAGTACTGACTATTTCAAATTAATATAAATTTTTATTCGTCTAAAAGTACTAATTTCAAAAATAATGTTATTTTAAAAACATGTAACTCTTTTTCTATTCTTGGTCACTTGTTTACAAATTAGTGTTATGTTTTCACCACTTTTGAATATTTTTCGTCATCACGTGATTATGGCATACAAGTAGCATGACACAAGCGGCACGCGACTTCAACGACGTTTATGGAGCTAACATTACAGACCAACGCAGAATATTTTCCAAGAAAATTTACCTCGACGTCGTCCAAAAACCTTGATCGGCGATGACGAATTCAAGATGATTGTTGAAGCTGACGATACTCAATCTACGGCTGAAGAAGCAACAGCTTTCGACGTTAGCGTCAAAACAATATTGGCAAATTTGTGTCGAATCGGTAAGGTAAAACGTATTGACAAATGGGAGGGGGGGATACGAATTTAATGATCGGATAGCATTGTTTAACAGGCACACAACCAAGGAATTCTGAATCACATTAGTACCTGCAATGAAAAATAGATTCTGTTTGATAATTGCAAACTCTCAGCAACTTTTTTTTACGTTGCGCAGCATAATGACTGTACTGCACCTGGTGTTAAGTACAGTACAATCCAGAACAGCGGTGACTGACAATGATCCAAAATTCACAATTAGTCACCGCTGTCATGCTGCCCTGCTTAGATACCTTGTCATAGGAGAATGGGAACACGTTGACCGGAAGACGGTTCTACAGCTCCACGGTACGGCGAAAATATAAATTAGCAAACATGGTATCCACTTGTGTTGTAATCTACTTGGTATGATCCTGAATCAGCGTCGAGGCAATGTCCTACGCGAAAACTTACCCCAAAATATTATTAATCATTGTTTGGTGGTCTAGCGCTGGTGTGATTAACCACAGCATCTTACCAAACGGCATGAGCATTACTGCAGATGTGTACTGTGAAGAACTGAAAACAATGATGGAGAAGCTGGCACGTCTCCAGCCAGCTTTGGTCAATCGCTTGTCTCCACTGCTCCTGCACGAAAACGCGCGACCTCATACAGCACAGCAGACGGCTTCCAAGTCGCAAGAGCTGGGATTGGAAGCAAGACCTTGTGCCTACAGATTTCTTTTTTTTCTATAATTTGTTTAACTGCTTGGCGAGGAAAAAACCAGTACTAGCGAAGCAGTATCAAATGCCTTTGAAGAATTTGTTGGCTCCCGTCACCCTATTTTTGTCAAGAAGGTCATCAATATACTGCCATTGCCTTGGCAAAGATACATCGCTTGCATGAGTGATTGTTTTGCTTAATATAAATAAAAAAATATAGAAAAAAAAAACGTTTGATTTTTAGGTAAAGACCTAATAAAAGATGCAAAATAAGATGCAGGAAAACGAAGAAATCTGAAAACCTTCATTCATCGGTTTGCGTAAAATTGGTCCGACACATTCTTATGTTAATTTGTTAACGACATTTATCCTAGCTCGTTACTTTCTACCAGTTGATTCCTCAAACTTCGGCAGGACCGCCAGTTTTTACCGTCGAAAGTGTGTGAACGTAAAATCCGGTCTCAGTGGACGTTTATGTCGTAAAAGGAATATCTATGACAAGTTTCAAGACAGTAAGTCTGGTAGATTGGAGATGTCCTGATGAGTTAAACGATGCTCATTATGATCCACTGATACCTTTGAAGTTTAAGAGAGTAGTTTATAAAACGCATTAGGTATAAGACCCGTCATAATCTAAAGATCGGAATAAAGAAAGAGATAGGTGTAGTAGTTTACGCGTGGCAGAGATACGAATGTTAAAATTATCTTTATTATATCGTCCGACCGTATCGTCACTTCAGATCAGGCGAGAGGCTATAACGCCAAACCTTAACTATTTAAAAAATAATTCGTGAGCGCACCACTGAAGCTGTCGACGCATTAAATACTCGTCGCAAAACTTTGATATTTCGCACTTTATCGGACCATCTAATTAACTTAATGATACGAAGGCATTTAAGGCGGAACACACCCAGAGTGCGAATGTGACGACGGTATACACACCACGTCTCAGAGGAGTAAAGAAGGTTTGGCAGCGCAATTGACCCAATACACTGATATTTAAAAGTTTAGGTATATATTATCATAATTTAAATAATCATAGCTAAGCTACGTCAATTGGCGTAAATTCGAATCCATGCAATGAGCTTAATTTTTCGGTGTAGGAAATCCTTTTTTCGAAGTCATAGCATAGTGGTAGGCCATTTTTTATGCACACCTACCTAGCTACCATCCTTGAGTTAAAAATATGCCTGGCAATATGTATAGGTGTGTTAGGCAGTTGCATTTGACAGCTATTTCTATATTATCGTGGAGGAAATCTACTACTCTCATCTCCCTCGAGATGAGAGACCTGTCAATGACTCGTCCGGTGAAATACCGGGAATACCTTTAATACAACGGCCTAAAACCTTCAACGTCACTTCCTACCCGTATATTGGAAGATTAACGTGATTGTGTGAATATCCCACCGCTACCCTATCCACTCGCTGGGATCCCGGATGATGGTAGAGGCACGGGGACCTACTTCCCGTAGCGAGAGATGCTCCAACTTCTCTCTCGATTACCGGACCAGTGCTAACTACTCCCTCACCCCAACTCCTCTAACTGCAATGAGCTCCCCCGCATCCACTGCTAGAGGGATGTGAGCTACTCCTGCGATTAGGTTTAACATGCCCAACATCTTGGACTGCATCGTAATTTAATCATTCTGTGGTCATAACGCTAAACCTATAAAGAATAATAATGTCATGAATACAAAGTTAAAAAGACCATCCAAATACACAACTATAAATCATCTTCTAACGCATTCACTATGGGGAGTGTCCTGAGGAATTGTTTGACTTGATCCCGGCCGCTGAATTTCACCATCGAACATTGCGCCAAAACAAAAAAATTCACCCACTCCACCTCTTTGTCCAGCGTTCCACAAGCGTTTCTGAAGCGATGATAGTGGTAGTGTGTACGACTTCGCGTTAAGGGACGTGAGTTCGAATCCAAGCACCTACAATGAGCTTGAGCTTTCGGTGAAGGAAAACATCGTGAGGAAACCATAGCATGGTGGTAGGGCTTTTTCTAATTCCCGCCTGGCTAGCAACCACCCTCAAATTGTAAACCTGCCGCCAAATACGAATAGCTGTGTTCCGGCAGCTGCAATTGCGAGCCAGTTCTTCCACGGGTTTAGCGTGTCTACCAACTTTGGTCATATCGTCACTTAAGATCAGGTGAGATTATGGCCATAACGCTAAACTTTAAGTATAAAAAAAACAGCCCGATTTTTAAAGCACTTCCTACCTCGCACAGCCACTCTGTGGAACCAGCTGTCGCCGGCGGTCTTTCCGAACCGTTACGGCTTGGGAACCTTCAAGAAGAGAGCGTATTCCTTCCTTAAAGGCCGGAAACGCACATGCAAGCCCTCCGATGTTGCAGGTGTTCATGGGCGGCGGTGATCACTTACCATCAGCCTCCTGCCCCTATGCCATAAAAAAAAATTGCGAACGAAATCACGCCCACGGCTAATTTATAATAATTAACAAAAGCACACGAAGTTATTAAATGGAATGTCGTTTTGACCAAAGTTAAAGATCACTCCTGAATTCTCGTATTAAGTGTCTCGTTGCTCACGTTTCCATGCGACTGGATCCCGGCAAAGCTCTTACGTTATTAATATTTAGGAATGACCCCCCATACCCCCCTCCCTCACCCCACTCGAACAGTGTGTATCATTTCCACTCGAGCAATCTCTAAGTCGGAAAACGATATGACAAGTACTTCTAATATATATAATTTTCTTTTGATTTAATTTTTAATGTCAATAAGTGTTCTCGGTCTCACTGATTTACTATTTTTCCTAACAAATGTCATTCTCTATTCTCCATTGAAGAGAGTGTTATCACATAATAATGCTAATATCGAAACTTCGGAAATAGATATATTCATCAACACTAAATTTTAAAGCCATGATAGCTTAGTGTGTAGGAACGCCGCGTCAAGGGACGTGAGTTTGGATCCAAACAGTAACAATGAGCTTGAGTTTTCGGTGATGGAAAATATCGTAAGGAAACCGTAGCATGGTGGTAGGGTTTTTTCTGATGCCTGTCTGGCTAGCTATCACCCTTAAGTTGATAATCTGCCTCCAAATACCAATAGGTGTGTTCCGGCATTTGCACATGACTGCCAGTCTAGTATTGTCACTTAAGATCAGGTGTGATTATGGTCATAACGCTATATATATAGGCTATTTAACATCACGCTACTACCATTAGGAGCAATGTTGTATTGAAAAAAGTTACAAACCCAGTAAACCTTCCTTATCCTTACTAATATTATAAATGCGATATACTAATAAAAAAATATTTTATTTAGAATTTTCATTTGGAAAATTTATCGGTACATTGACCTTGGTATTCAAATCCATTCGCCAATATACTCTCTTATCCAGCCTTGGCCCCTCTACGTCACTGTTCTCAACTCGATTGATAATTTGTTCTATAATCAATATTATAATTTAAAAAAAGATACATGGATTTTACAAAATTGACTCTTTTTTATTTTATTATTTTGATCTATATTTCCCTTACTAGTTTTTGTAATATTTTTTATAATATAATTTAAATAAGACTTGTGATTAAATTTTATTATGAACGCAAATTATTCACATCCGCGGGATGTCCCGTGACGGCTAACTTATTTTCTGTACAATCTCACTAACTAGTAGAACTCAATAACAAAACATGTTTTAAATAAAAATAAGATATGAATATACGAGTAAAATGATTTATATTTGAACCGACACATTAACCTCGCCTCGGGCGTTGGTTGCCATCTCGAATTCAGACCAATGTATGTACCTACATCTTTTATAAGATTACAGTAATAATTTTCTGTGCACTCCTTTCACAATATTTTCATACTTTATAGGTTTTAGGCCACAAACTTACCTGATTGTAAATGACAATATCTATAGCACCGCTTTAGGATGATAGTTAGTCAGGGAGTCATCAGAACAAGCATTACCATCATGGTATGGTTCAATGAAGCCTTAAGTCTTCCTTTATTTTCTAAGTCACGACAAGGGCATTGAGAACCATTTATTTAAAAAAGGTCCCATTTAAATGACTTTTCGATACGTAATATTTACATTACATTTAGAATCGACGAGCAAAAACTCGGACTGTATATAATTAATTATGCAAAACGCCTACAAAGAATTTAATAGCAATATTTAAATACTGCGTTAAGTTACTGCGTCTATTTTATTTATACAGGCGAGTAATTAAATGTTTAATCAGAGATATGCATACATAGTTAAGCAAAATACTTACTTACCTTTGTCGCACAGTGAAATTGCGGAACCGTCTTCCTCCTTCCCTCCTTCCTATCATATTGGGACCTTCAAAAGAGGCGTAACGACAGAGTTCACTTTTTATAAGACTAACATTTCCATCACACATTATTTTATTTGAAAACAGTTTTTGACCGTTTTTGAAACACTTTTCATTACTTGTCCGTTCTTATTAGTGATATGTTAAGTAGACTAAAGCCTACTTCGATAGTTGCGCTATGAAATGCAAAATAATTATAGAAATTTTACTCGTAGTAACTAAGATAAACGTTTTCATAGAAAACACTTCCGGTGTATGATATTATTAACGTAAATATATAGAATAGTTATATATTATTATGTCGTGTGATTTATTTTTAATCTGTTATGTTGTCTAACATCATGTTTTAAATTTAATAGCATATAAAGAAATATAGGACTGAATTTATTGCTCAAGCCTATTAACAAATTCGTTTTGTTTGAAAATATATGTAATTTAGATATTGTTTTTAATAATCGAATGTAAACCGTACACATACATACATAAATAATATCACGCCTCTCTGCCTTAAGGGTAGGCAGAGACCACATCCTTCCACTAGCTACGTTCCGGACACACATCTCTCGCTTCTTCTACTTTTATAAGCACCTTCATACATGCTCTTCGGTTACGGGTACTTTAGTTAGTTTAGGGTTTTTTTATTAGTGTTTTATATATATAATTATTTATTAATTGTATTTCTTATAATAAACCCTTATTGGAAATCTCTAGATAGTTAGTGGGGGTCGAACTCATGTCAACAGACGTGATTTTTTTTTTCTTTCTTTAAGATAATATGAGTTATGTTGTATACAATTCGATATTATAGTATCTTTTAAATTGAATAGTATAAAATTATTTTTTGAACTAAATGAAATGCTCAAGATTAATAAGAAATTAACGTTGAAACGATTAATACCGTGTCGATAAAACATGTTGGTTAATAAAGTATTATTATTAGAAAAAAAAAATTAGTAAATGCAGGTATCCCAACTATCTGGTGTATGGAATATCGATGTGACTGCACGCTTGATTGAGAGGCTTAAGCAGCCGGCTCGCTGTCGAAGTGTTACAGGTTCGAGCCTACATACTACAACTATTTAAATCCCCTGCATATTTTTCGTGCGTCATATATCTTAAATCTGTGTTATTTCGTAAGTTATTGATTTTAATTGAATGCTATAAAGTGAAAAGTTGGTCTACGTTAATTTCTCAGTGTGATTAATAAATTAATTTACATAAATATTAGTACCAATTTGATAAAACGGCTTCGTAAATGAAGTGTTATTTGGGAACGATTTTGCAAATAAAAAAAATGGTTATTGTAAGTAAACCAGAAAAGATAGAAACATGCTGTTCGAATAGTTCGAATAGTTCGTTAGAAACATTTCCCTCATACACTACTTTCCTGTGAAATCAATAGTTCAGGCAGCGCTCGCCAAGTTAGCCTAAGAAAGAATATTTATTTTCCCGTTTTTGTCACTTTTATCAATACTGCTGTGCTTCTATTGGTGGTAGCGTGATGTTAAATACCCGTAAGCTTTCCCCGATGATTACACTTTTTTTTGTTTACTACTTGAGGTTTGGCGTTATGCTCATAATCTCACCTGATCTTAAGTGACGATGTGACCCAAGTTGGTAGACACGCTAAACCTGTGGAGGAACTGGCTCTCAAGTGCAGCTGCCGATACACACCTATTGGTATTTGACGGCAGATTTTCAACTTGAGGGTGGTAGCTATCCAGGCGGGTATTAGGAAAAGCCCTACCACCATGCTATGGTTTCCTCGCAATGTTTCCCTTCACCGAAAGCTCAAGCTCTTTGTAGGTGCTTGGATTCGAACTCACGTCCCTCGACGCAAAGTCGTACACTCTACCACTGAGCTATAATCGACTCTATTAAATACAAGAAGATTTTTTGAAATCCGATTGGTAGTTTTAAAGAATAACGCGTTCAAACAAACAAACTTTACCGCTTTATAAAATTAGTATAGATAATGAATGATGTTACAATAAATGTTTATTTTCACAACCAGAACAAATATATTTACATTCTAGGTCCTAAATTTCCTATCATTCGTTTCAATTCATTAGTTATTTCTACATTTCATTTAATTATTATCACATGTAAGTAATTCATTGAACTATTTGTATTTTTTAATGAATTAAATAATACGTATATAAATTATAATGTACTACGTAAGAAAATTGGTTCTAACAAAGTGTTAGACGCGACTCACGTATTTATTTTAATTAATTATTTTTTACAAACTATTAATTCCTTTATAAATCAATCATGACCGCATCGTGTAATTATCTTTACAAATTAATTAATTTCCACAAAACCCTACGGATATTCTCGAATGCTGAATAACCGAATTTGCGGTTAACAGCTTTCTTCGATCGTTATTATCAATTATTCAGTAGGTAAAATTGAATAGTAAAGTACCAACGGTCCGCTTATTGTCTCCCGGGATGTTCGATGCGACAATTTTCCAGTTGATCTACATTTCCCTGGATTTTTATATCTACAAGTTTTATTATTACGGTTTAGCGTTATGGCGATAACCTCACCTGATCTTAAGCGATGATACGGCCCAAGTTGGTAGACGCGGTAAACCTGTGGAAACACTGGCTCTCAAGTGCAGATACCGGAACACACCTATAGGTATTTGGCCGTAGCTTTTCCACTTGAGGGTGGTTGCCAGCCAAGCGGGCATTAGAAAAAGCCCTACCACATATACAGAACTTCGTTTGCAATTTACTAGTTATATTTACTACAAATCAAACATAGAAAAATAATAGTAAACTATGTCATAAGAATAATAGGGATTTAAATTTAGCGTGTCTGTAGTTTTAGAGTTATGTGATTTTTTTTTAATTGTAAGTGATTAATAATAAATAATAGTATGAATTATAATCATTTTCAGAAATGTCTGTTCGTCTGTATGTTTGTTTGTGCACGCAACACTGCTAAAGTACAACGTTTACGATAAAACGTTATCAAGAAAATAATAACGCATATCCTCGGGTGGCATTTAGTCTTTGTTTCATTACAGTCGGTTCAATCTATCGAAAGTTATTGTAATTTCAATAAGTACGCGAGAATAGTAGTGTCTGGATCATTGAAAAATATATATACCGAAAATATTATAGGAAACATGTTACTATTTCACGCGAACGAAGCCGCGGGCACAGCGAGTATTTACTTTTAGAAAATACTAAGTGACACTCGCCCGCTGGACTAAGCGTGTTTTGTTTTCAGCAAGTTGATGCGATGGTAGCTTAGTGGTAGTGCGTGGGAACGCCGCGTTATCGGACGCGAGTTCGATTCCAACCACTTACAATGAGCTTGAGCTGTCGGTGAGGGAAAACATCGCGAGGAAATCATAGCATGGTGGTAGGGCTTTTTCTTATATCCGGCAGTCTAGCTACCACCCACAAGTTGAAGAAAATTCCACCCTCACAGACATACAAGAAACCGTATTGATAGAAATATTGTACTAAAATAATTATAAAAAATGGAACACGTTTCGAGGGGAAATAAAATATTCCGTTTTATCATACCGGCAAACAGTAATGCCCTCTGTAGACACCCCATATGTCAGTTCACTGTGTACCTGCGTCTGTGAGATATCTAATATGACAAATTATTATGGTAAAATTCCATCCACTCCGTAGAGAAGACGCAAGGTACGTTCGGAAATTCATGTTTCTCTTTCAAATGTAAATTAACGTTTGCTTTTTGAATTTAACGTACCGGCAGTTTTGAATTTGTTTATTGCTCTTATAATCGTTTGCAAAGTTATGTTCACGACTACTATACCGACGTGGTATATACAGAGAGAGAGAGAGAAAGAGAGAAATTTTCAAACAGAGTTTTTTTTATAGTAAAGGTTTAGCGTTATGGTCATAATCTCACCTGATCGTATGTGACGATACGGCCCAAGTTGTTAGACACGCTAAACCTGTGGATGAACTGGCTCTCAAGTGCAGCTGCCGGAACACACCTATTGGTATTTGAAGGCAGATTTTCAACTTGAGGGTGGTAGCTAACCAGGCGGGCATTAGAAATATCGCTACCACTATGCTATGGTTTCCTCAGAAAACTCAAGCTTATTGTAGGTGGATTTGAACTCAGGTCCCTTGACGCGAAGTCGTACACACTAATACTGAGCTATCATCTCTATAAAAACAATTCCAACAATTAATTTATTTCTTTCGTTATTAATTATTTATATTATGATAGGCAGTTTGAAGCGATGATAGCTCAGCGGTAGGGTGTGGGATCGCCGCGTCATTAGACGTGAGATCGAATCCAACCGCCTACAATGAGCTCGAGCTTCCGGGAAGGAAAACATTATGAGGAAATCATAACATGGTGGTAGGGCTTTTCCTAATGCCCGCCTGGCTAGCTACCACCCTCATGTTAAAAATCTGCCGTCAAATACCAATAGGTGTGTTCCGGCAGTGGCACTTGGGAGTCAGACCCTCTTATAAAGGCTGGCAACGCACCTGCGATTCCTCTGGTGTCGTGAATGGTCGTAGGCGGAGGTGATAAAAGGTGAAAAACTAAAATCTGAAATATAAACCATCATATGACACATAATACTACCGAAAAACAAACTCTATCGTCTCCATTTTATAACGAAGAAAATACTAAACAACTTTCAATTCTCGACATAATCAAAATCTTTAAAAGCTTTTCTCTCTTTAAAGAGATAATTAGAAAGATAATTTTCCCTGCTTTTATATCACAGAGGCTTTGAATATCGCTGTGCAAATTTAATTCTTCTAGATTCTTCCGTTTCTATAGTAACTGGCGGTATCCCGGACACAGTTTGCGTGGAATTATAAATTATTTTTAATAACTTTCGCCCGTTATTGTAACATTTTTCAACACAGCACAGATCCTAGTTGCGGAAACGTGATTTTAAATACATAAAACCTTCCGCAATAATTTGTCTATTAAATGCAACATTCTTGACGATTCGACTGCGAGTTCCCAAGAAACAAACAGACTTGTCCAGTTTATAATGTTGCTTTTTAAGTGTGTCTTTGGATCCGTTAGTATTGATTTTTTCAAACAAATCCGACGACACTATGAAAAGTTTCATACAAAGTTTATACCTCTCTTTACCCCACTTCCGGTTAGTTCTTTGCGTGAATGAATAACTTATCACCGTTTTCAGGTTCCCATCTGTTTATAAACCAAAATTCATCATAATCGATTCAGTGGTTTACATGTGAAAACGTAACAAACATACAAACTCAAAATATATCGAACATTATTGTAATCAAGCATTAAATAAAATCAATTAAATTGGCTTTCGTAATAGATTACTTTTGCAAATTGAATGTAGATAACTTAAGAGCTGTTGTTATTAAGTTGTTGTTGTTGTTAAGTTGAAAAATAGCAAATTTAATTAATTATTTTATTAATTTTAATTCAATTAAAATTAGTAAATTGAAAAATTAAACGTTGATAGTTCAGTGGTAGGTTGTATGAATTTGCGTCTAGGGACGTGAGTTCAAATCCAACCACCTTCAATGAGCTTGAGCTTTCGGTGTAGGAAATCATCGTGAGGAAACTATAGCATGGTAGTAGAGCTTTTAAAAATGGCCGCTTGGCTGACAACCACACTCAAGTTGAAAATCTGCCGCCAAATACCAATAGGTGTGTTCCGGCAGGTGCACTTGAGAGCCAGCCCCTCCACAGGTTTAGCGTGTCTACCAACTTGGGCCGAAGGGTCACTCAAGATCAGGTGAGATTATGACCGTAACGCTGAACCTTAACTATATAAAAAAAGTTACCTTGAATCTAGAGATACATTGGCTGATTCCGAAAAGTATTCCACATGAAAAGTCAATTCTTAGAAAGTATACATTGAACAAAGTTACCTAATACCTATATATATATGTTGACTGATTCCGGAAAGTATTCACGAAAGTTTTTTTTTTATATAGTTAAGGTTTAGCGTTATGGCCATAATCTCACCTGATCTTAAGTGACGATACGGCCCTAGTTGGTAGGCACGCTAAACTTGTGGAGGAACTGGCTCTCAAGTGCCACTGCCGGAACACACCTATTAGTATTTGCGGCAGGTTTTTAACTTGAGAGTGGTTGCTAGCCAGACGTGCATTGGAAAAAGTCCTACCACCATGCTATGGTTACCTCACGATGTTTTCCTTCACCGAAAGCTCAAGCTCACTGTAGGTGCTTGGATTCAAACTCACGTCCCGTGACGTGAAGTCGTACACACTACCACTGAGCTATCATCGCTTCAAAATACAAGGACATATAACGTAGTGAAAATATATATTATTACATTTATACGGATTATTTCGAGAACATAATTGTATAAACATATTTGATGGGTCTGCCTACTTGTCGGAAGGCTATATGTACTTAACCCATAAACTGTCAATACACGCTAAGTGCGGAATATAAGGTCGCCCCGGTTATCGGGAATAGAGATGCGAAACTACGAGCAAAAACAACCAACCAATCGATAATAGTTTCAACTCGTTCCTTTCCGGCTAATTCATTCGATCTCGATAATCGATTAACGAGACTAAGTATAAAAATATGTAAAATTATGTCATTTAAACTTATATTTATAGCTAGTAGTGCGTGCGACTTTGTTTGCGTGGAATTAAAATTATTTAATTTTGCACCGTCATTCAGAGTACAATAACTTAAGTTATATTTGCATGGTGGTAAGGCTTTTTCTAGCGCCCACCTGGCTAGCTACCAACCGCAAGTTGAAAATCTGCCCCCAAATACCATTAGGTGTGTTCCGGTAGTGGCACTTGAGAGCCAGCCCCTCCTATAAAGCCTGGCAACGCTCCTGCGGTTCTACTGGTGTTGTGGGTGTCCATGGGCGACCGCGATCACTTACCATCAGGTGACACGCTTGCTCGTTTGCCGTCTATTCCATAATAAAGAAAAATAGATTTTTTTATGACATGCCTGTTTTTCCACAATTTCAAAAAAATGTGACCCTTATCCGTTCCTAAATAACTACTATTTCTTACACGGTGACTTGCGTACATTTACACTATTAATTCATACACTCTGTGGTAAATATTTTATATTATTTATATATTTTTTGGTATATTAGTTTTGCCTGCGCTTCATACACGTAGCACTAAAAAATTATTGTTAATATATATTTTTTTGTTTAAACTTACTAATTTTTTTTGTAAATCTAATTTAATAAAAGTAGCCTAAGTTACTCGTTATAACATCAGCTATCTGGTATCTGATAATCTGGTAAACTGGTAAATTACCGTCAAAATCCGTCGGCCGGCATGACAGTACCGATTGGCGATGGATTATCGTTCTCTCGATGGTCGCTGCTGTTTTTGGACTGTGAAAAAAAAAAAAAAAAGTCCAGCCGTTTCAGAGATTAACAAGAACGAACAGACAGACAGATAGCTGACAGTAAAAAGCTGATATTTGGTTTACTAGTCTTTGTACATTACAAACAGACACTTGAAGTTTATTTATTTGTATAGATAGTACATGCGTTCGCTGACTCGACGTCTATTTTTTTATAGTAAAGGTTTAGCGTTATGGCCATAATCTCACCTGATCTTAAGTGGCGATACAGTTCAAAAATAAACACGCTAAACCTGTGGAGGAACTGGCTCTCAAACTGCCGGAACACATTTTTTGGTATATGGCGGCATATTTTAAACTTGAGGGTGGTTGCCAGCCAAGCGGGCACAGAAATGGCCCTACCACCATGCCATGGTTTCCTCACGGTGTTTTCGTTCTCCGAAAAGCTCAAGCTCATTGTAGGTGGTTGGATTCGGAATCACGCGAAGTCGTACACACTACCACTGAGCTATCATCGCTTCAAAACTAATATAGAGCATTTTATTTAGAGATTATTTTATAAATGAGAAAAATAATGACCTCTAAAACACACTTTAAATAATTTATAAAAATCTGTATCAATTTTATAGTAATAGAAATTTTTACTCTAAAGTATCAAGTGTCAACAGGTGCTACCCTGAACACATTTAGCTCATTATGGTTCACACTGAAAACCAGCGCTGTCGTATAAAAGGCTATACCGTTGTAAGTAGCTGAGTATTGTAGAATAGCATTTATTGTGTCATTATTTCATATTTAACCAATTTCTATACATACATATCGAGTTGCATACTTGTACGAATCGATAAAAAAAAAAATTGTACAAGTTATTCGATGATTTGTCGGAAGTAATCGCCCAGCACTATTGTAGAGTCGACCGGCCATTGACACGGTCGGTATCGGATACCCGCAGATGTGGGTCAATGAGGCCCCGATACTGACATCCCTCATTTAGTTGTCCCACGACTGAGAATTGCTAGTTATACGAAGTTATTCCTTAGTCGCTTCTCACACGTGTCTTCATTTATAGTATATGAAAAAAAATTTGCAATCATATGTTTTTATACCACAAAAAATATTATTTAACATCTTGCAATATACTATCTGCCATGTCGGATGTCGTATGGCCATAATCTCACCTGATCTTAAGTGGGACGATACGGCCCAAGTTGGTGGACACGCTAAACCTGTGGACGAACTGGCTCTCAAGTGCAGCTGCCGGAACACACCTATTGGTGTTTGGTGGTAGGTTTACAACTTGGGGGTGGTAGATACCCAGGCGGTCATTAGAAAAAGCTCTACCACCATGCTATGGTTTCCTCACGATGTTTTCCTTCACCGAAAGCTCAAGCTCATTGTAGGTGCTTGGATTCAAACTCACGTCCCTTGACGCGAAGTCGTACACACTACCACTGAGCTATCATCTCTTCAAAACATCAGCTAAAGTAGTGACGAGGAGAGGTTAGTACAGAAGAAACGAAAAAAAAAAAGTTTTTAATCGGAATCTCTTTCCCTAAGCATTATCCATTCTTAATTATATCCCCGGAGTACTCGAGATAGGCTTCGCAGGATCTTCGAGAAGTCACATCAATCACTTGACGACGCGACGTGGATCGAAGGGTTGGATTCCTTACAAAGTGTGTAGGTACCTATTTACACAATTACGAAACGGGTGAAGTTACACGCGAACTCGCTCAGCGTGATATCGATTGAGAATGTTCAAGGGAAAAATGCGTGTTTTGCCAACTTTTTTTTTACAGTTACGGTATGGCGTTATGGCCACAATCTCGTCTGATGTTAAGTGACGATGTGGACCAAGATAGTAGAAACGCTAAACCTGTTTGGAGGCAACTTTTCAACTTGAGGGTGGTAGCTAAACATACGGGTATCAGAAAAAGCCCTACTACCATGGGAAATATTGTGCGAATATATTTCGTTGTGTAGTGATCCATTTTAAAAGCTATTTAATTATTACACTGTTTGATTTTAACAACAACTTTAATATGTATGGAATATCAAAAGAACTTCGATAAGTAACGAAGGAGGGTAGTTTTTTAACACCGATTGCTATGTAGGAGCGCCGCGAGCGCGGCTATGCGTTCAGTCAAAGCGAAGCACTCGAGGCCAGATATTCACCTAAGATTTATATTTTCTAATATTCACTAGACTATTTTGATATATCTGATGTTTATGATACGCTATATATTAATTATTCCTAAACAGTTTTCTTTTAAGCGGTTTTTTTTTTACAAAATATGGCATAAATTATTTGAAGCATTTTCTTCAAATACATCTATTGATCAAATCGTATAAATGCAAATTGGTTTTGATAGAGGCAGTTTAAGAGCAAAAAATTGATCGATCGTAATATGTCGTGAGTAGAGGACTACCTCACCTGCTTCACGGTGTGAGGCGTGCAATATTTGACTGATTTTTTACTATTTAGAATACAATTGATTGGATATTTTGAACAGATATGTATAATCGAAGCAAGACCCACAAAAGTGTAATTGAAGCCTAAGTTAGAACTTCCAAAGACTTATGAAGATTTAACATTCTAAGTCCCGAGAGCCGGTACCCTAGATCCAACTTATCCAACTATCTAAATGTGCTGATTTATCGCAGATTTACAGTGTCTCCATAACTCATTGTAATTTATTCCGAGATATTATGTTCAATGCGGGAATTTTCGAAAGTTTTAGTAACGAAACTTCAGTACCTACATAAGTTTTTGTGGGATCTTAATTTGATTCTAATTTAATCTGTTAACTTACGTTACTTAACCCACTAGTTTTTTTTTTTGTATTGATGTATTTAATGTCGATATAAAATATATTACCACAAGAATATTATACATCAATAATATTTTATTAACTAATTTATCATTTTTTCTTTATATGAAATAAGTGGCAAACGGGCAAGCGCGTCTCCTGATGGTAAGTGATCACCGCCGCCAATGGACACCCACAACACCAGGGGAATCGCAGGTGGGTTGCCAGCCTTCATTTTGGAGGGACTGGCTGTCAAGTGCAACTGCCGGAACACACCTATTGGTATTTGGCGGCAGAATTCCAACTTGAGCCGAAAGCTCAAGCTCGTTGTAGGTGGTTGGATTCGAACTCACGTCCCATGACGCGGCGTTCCTGCACACTACCACTGAGATATCGTAGCTACATAACTTTATACCCTATCCTGGGAAAATCTTAAAAGAATTTCATACCTAAGCTACATTATTAGTTATCCTATTCCAAAATCATAGCAATAACGTTCCAGTACTTTAGAGGTGATGATAGTTCAGTGGTAGTATGTACGACTTTATGTCAAAGGACGTGAGTTCGAATCCAACCACCTACAATGTGCTTAAACTTTCGGTGAAGGAAAATATTGTGAGGAAACCATAGCATGGTGGTTGGGCTTTTTCTACAGCCCGCCTGGCTAGCTACCACCCACAAGTTGAAATTCTGCCGCCAAACACCAATAGATGTGTTCCGTGCACTTGAGAGTCAGTTCCTCCACAGGCTTAGCGTGTATACCAACTTGGGCCATATAGTCACTTAAGATCAGGTGAGATTGTGGCCATAACGCTACTAAGCCTTAACTATAAAAAAAACAGAGGCAAATCAAAATTTATATTAAAAAAGTTATTTGAAAGAGGCAACATCGTCCAAATGCCTTAATATTTAAGCTTCTCAGTTACGTAGTACACGAATATTAATTAGATGAAGTCCTGAAAACAACCATTCAAGTGTACGGTACATCTTTCTTTGGTACTTTTTAATAGTGTCACGTGCAATGGTCTCTGAAAATGCGGCATAAATCTACGAGAGGACGTGCGTACGGCCGTAAATTCTCGTTGATTCATTAGACTGGAACGTAGATTCCCCTTTTTTTTACCTAACACGTAGAAATAAAAAAAAATAAACTCCCATTTTCAGAAATGAGATATATATCAGTTACGAGAACGCAACATCCTAAGGTCAAAGAAAACGATGGAATATCTTATATTATGTATTAAAAGGTTCGTTTATTGTTAGCGGATATCCGTTTAGGGTTACGTCATTTCCGAACAATACCTACACTTTTTTTTATATTTCATAGTAATGTATTACGAAAATTATTTTCAAAATATGGTATTATTATTAATTTTAATACAATATGTTATATTTTTAAATACAATTAAATAAGTACGGGGATGTAAGGGGTATCGGATACCACCAGAGTTACTCAAGCCAATCTCACCTACACGTGATACACCCTGCTGAGTAAGCAAAGAGACTCTGGAGATTGTTGATCCCAGGTTTGGTTTTAGTCATGACTGTTAACAGTAGAACACTCGATCCGTCACAGCTTGGTGGTAAAGCTATTACCCAACTGTTATCGACCGCCCTCGGGTTTTGCACTGCTGCAAAATACAGGGTTTTCGATATGTGACTTCTTGTACCGGCTAAGTGAAAACCAGCTATTTCCACCAAGGTCAGCAACATAGCTGTAACACCCCTGGTGTGCACACCCATGAGCGAAGGTAACCATTTACAATCAGACGGGTCGTCTGCCTGTTTGCTGCTCGAATAAAAAGAACGCAGACATTACAATCACATATTCTCTTATCTCCTCCACACTCATGTTTTTATTACAACCGCCATTGCTTTTTTTATACTTAAAATTTAGCGTTATGGCCATAATCACACCTGATCTTAAGTGACGATACGGCCCAAGTTGGTAGATACGCTAAACCTGTGAAGGAACTGGCTCTCAATTGCAGCTACTGGAACACACCTATTGGTATTTGGAGGCAGGTTTACAACTTGAGAATGGTAGCTACCCAGGCGGGCATTAGAAAAAGCTCTACCACCATGCTATGGTTTCCTCACAATGTTTTTCCTTCACCGAAAGCTCAAGCTCATTGTAGGTGCTTGAATTCGAACTCACTTCCCTTGACGCGAAGTCGTACATACTACCACTGAGCTATCATCACTTCATGCTTCATCTTTATGACCTATTTATAAATATGTCTGATATATTTAATTGCTTTTCTATAACGAGATAGCATGATCTTTGACCGAGTATAAAACAGAAAGCGCTTCTATAAATACGCCCGCAAAACCCCATCCACATCATACCACTAACACGTGCATCGTTAAAACATGTATCTAGTTTTGTATACGATGTTAATTATACTTTTAAAGCCACACGACGCCTACATTATCGACGAAACCACACGCAAGTGTTTGGACGCAAATGACGTAACTCTATCGAACGATATCTTAATCGGGAAGTGGTATAAGCTCTTCAAATTCAGGGGTTCAAAAACCCCTCGAAATCCTGCCCGACGATGGACTTTACAAGGCCAGAGACGGGACACCTAAACGAATATAAACAGAAATATGACACCACCGATAAACCATTTTCCTTCGACGAGACCTCGTTAGTTTTGATAGAGAATAAAATGACAGGTCTAGTGATGGGCAATAACGAGGAGAAGTTTCACGTTCTCGTTCCGAAAGAGGTCATGGTTATTCACGAAGTGTTCAAAACGTTTGTTTTCAAGCGGTTAAGCGAAAACTACGTTATCTATTTTCACTGCGAGATGCGCGGCAACGTTATTTGGTTTCTAAGTCGCTATCGGAACGTCACCGACGTGGAAACTGATGACATAATTAATAATACTCCGAATAAAATGGTACAGAGATATTGCGTCGATGAGATTATACCGTATCCTATAATGCAGGGAGGTCGATTCTGCAGCTGTCATTGTTGTTCCGTATAGTTGTAGCCTTACTTATAATATAATGCATCGGAGAGTTTGTTTGTTTGTTAGGCTTTCACGTCGAAACCGCTTAAATCGATTACGATGAATTTTGGAATAGAGATAGATGGGACGATGGAGATGGTGATAGGCTACTTTTTCTCGCGAAAAATCTTATCAGAAGTTAGGAAAAGGGAGGAAAACACTTTGTATACTCATATCGTAATATATTCGTTTGTATACTCATATCGTAATATACTGGTTTGTATACTCATATCGTAATATACTCGTTTGTATACTCATATCGTAATATACTCGTTTGTATACTCATATCGTAATATACTCGTTCGTATACTTATATCGTAATATACTCGTTTGTATAATCATATCGTAATATACTCGTTTGTATAATCATATCGTAATATACTCATTTGTATAACCATTTCATAATATACTCGTTTGTATAATCATTTCATAATATACTCGTTTGTATAATCATTTCACAGTATACTCGTTTGTATAATCATTTCATAATATACTTGTTTGTATAATCATTTCATAACATACTCGTTTGTATAATCATTTCATAATATACTCGTTTGTATAATCATTTCATAATATACTCGTTTGTATAATCATTTCATAATATACTCGTTTGTATAATCATTTCATAATATACTCGTTTGTATAATCATTTCATAATATACTCGTTTATATAATCGTATCATATTATATTAACGTGAACGAAGTATTATTATAATTTGTTGTTAAGCTAAATGATAATAATTTGTTAATGGTTTTCTTAATAAATTTATTACAGCGTATATTTAAATTTTTATTTTTAACCTTTTTATTTATCAATTAATATATTGACACTGCTAAAACAAAAAACCGCAAACTAAAAGCAATACCTGTAAAAGATTACGTGAACTATTTTGTATGACTTTCATTATATGTTACAAAAGAGGTTAGACTTTCAATTCGTTGAGGTTTTTTTTATAGTTAACGTTAGCGTTATGGCCATAATCTCACCTGTTCTAAGTGACGATACGGACCAAGTTGATAGATACGCTAAACCTATGAAGGGACTGGCTCTTAAGCGTCACTTCCGGAATACACCTATTGGTATTCGGCAGCAGATTTCCAACATGAGGGCCCTTGCTAGCCAGGCGGGCATTAGAAAAAGCCCTACCACCATGCAAAGTGGTAGTGCTAGCCCGGCAACACACACACACACATACACTCGTAGTTTTTAGCTTCTTATATATTCGATACTAACTTGTAAATATGTAAGTATGAACTACGCTACGAGATATATTTACGCTGTAATAAGAAAACTCGACAAGAAAACGATGTATAAGTACCATCACTATACTTCTCTCCTCGAATCCCGAGGCCAAAGCGGAATTTGTTTTTTTTTTTGGACTCTACCTCGTGGTGCAATAAAAAAAAACTATCGACAGCGAAAAATAACAAACCGTGCTGACGGGTTTTGCATCCGTGTGTATGCAGAAGGCAAAACTGAAACGTGTAACAAACGAAATTGTTTAAATTATTAATTAACGTACACGAGGGGGCTGGGGGGATTGCCATAATCGCCACGCTTGGCAGACGGATTGGCGATCGCAGTAGATGTCTGTAGTATTCAGAGGACAGTGCTGTCCACACCCTGGTTTTCCCGTAGAGGCCTTTTACGACACCCACGGGAAGATATGGGGTGGTACTACCCTAGGCCGGAACACACACAGCCGACGGGTTCTTGAATGGCTGCCACGTACCGGAAGACGTAGCGTGGGTAGGCCCCGCACGAGGTGGGGCGAAGACCTGGTGAAGGTCGCGGGAATCCGCTGGATGCGGGTGGCGCGAGACCGGTCGTGGTGGAGATCTTTGGGGGAGATCTATGTGCAGTAGTGGATGTCTTTCAGTTGAATGGATGGATGAATGATTAATTAACGACTGCGTTGACTTAAATTATAATAACTTTTCATAGAGTTAACCGATTTTCGTAAAACAAGGACTAAATGTATTTTATTACGGTGAATGTATTTATCCCTACCCTTACTTTTTTACTATAATATACTAATAATAGTATAAATGCGATAGTAAAGTTTGTTTGTTTGTTACGCTTTCACGCCCAAACGGCTGAATCGATAACCGTGAATTTGGGTATAGTGATCGGTGGTACGTTGTTGTTGGTGATCGGCTACGTTTTCTGGCGAAAAACTTCTTGAAAGTGAGATAAAGACGGGGAAAAATCTTTGTATGAAACTTTTAATTGTGCCATCCGATTTGTTTAACAAAATCAATATTCACGCGAACAAAGCCGCGCGTAAAACCTAGCATATAAATGAACATAGACAAAGGTAAAATAGTTGACTACAATTTACTTCTTGGTTTGTTAAAAAGTTTGTGTTAACTATTGATAATCTTTAAATTTGTCAATTTGAAAAATAAAAGCGTTTTTCTTTTATACTGTTATAAGGAAATTTTCTCAAATATTCATTATAAATTACGGCTATATTTCTAATATTGGACAAATACTAGAATAACTAATACAATTCAAGTATTACCGAATTCATCGCGATATGATCAAACTACCAGTTGTATTTAAATAAATATAGATATTTGATAGAGTAATTATCGAGGAAGGTTTTTGACCATTGACATCACGCTACCACCAATAGTAGCAAAGCAGTGCTGAACAAGTCGAAAACACAGTAATCAAAATACACTTTGTTTAACGTAACTCGACAGACTGCTTAAAACGGCCGAATTACTTGACTTTGGTGGAATTGTTGCCCATACAATGATACCAACGTTCCATTTTACGACAACTCTCAATAACGGTGTAACTTCCCAAAGCGTCGTCATATATACTCACACCGTATACGGAACCAAAGCAAGCAAACATAAAAAACATCCCCAACAAGTAATTCGATTACAAATAAAAATGGGGTCATATAAACATGATTGTCACATTTTCATTAATCCGATAATAACAAAATCCGAAGATAAAAAAAAATAGCATTCGCCAAGCCAATTATTTCGAAATTCGAAATCCGTAAAAACCGACAAATCTCCCCAAAATTGGCGCCGGCCATTGTCACTCGCGCGCCGAAGTGACAAATATCCGATAATGAGATGTTTGTTCGATCTAATAGCGGATATACGTCAATCATACCCGTAATAACCGAATTATATACTAAAATCCATTACGCGTATATTAATCGCAGTGGTTTTGATCTTCTAAAAATATATATTGTTTTATATTATAATAATTTTTTATACTATAATATCACTAGTGGCAGGAAAAGTGCAACTGCCGCAACACACTTGTATGCATTTGGCGGCAGATTTTCAACTTGAGAGTGGTAGCGATTTGAAGCGACGATAGCTCAGTGGCAGCGTGTAGGAACGCCGCGTCATGGGACGTGAGTTCGAATCCAACAACCTACAATGAGCTTGAGCTTTCGGTGAAGGAAAACATCGCGAGGAAACTGTAGCATGGTGGTAGGGCTTTGAAACCTGTGAAGAAACTGGCTCTTAAGTGCAACTCCCGCAACACCTCTATTGGTATTTGCCGGCAGATTTTTCAACTTAGGGTGGTAGCTAGCCAGGCATTGGAAAGCCCTACCACCGGGCTATGGTTTCGTCTTGATGTTTTCGATGTGTACGCACGCCGTGACAATGGGCGTGACTTCGAATCCACCTGCTAGGAAACTGAGCCCTCGGTGAGGGTGGCTACCTCCCCCCCTATGTTGAAAATCTATGCTCAACACCCATAGATGTGTTACGGCTGTTGCACTTGAGAGCCAGTCACTCCACTACCAGGCTTAGCGTGTCCACCGTCTCGGGCAATATTGTCACTTCAGATCAGGTGAGATTGTCACCAGAACGCTACGGAATCTATAGTTTTAAAAATACATGCGATACAAACCGAGCATTACGGCTTACTCTGTTCTAGTACCTACTAAATAAAGTGCTAAGCGGCTAAAGAAGGCTTTACTTCAAAAAGGAAAATCCATTTAAAAACCAGAAAATGATGTCTAAATTTTTGTGTAGTGCAAACTAATCAATATTTATTGTGTATTAAATAAATAAATTAAATAAATAAAAGTATGCCGTATGCAGTAAGGCTTTGCACCAGTAACTAGATGAATAAGGGACTATCGATGGTAAAATGATAAAATTTATTTATGTTTTTTTTTCAATTGTTATTTATCTGGCCAAGAGAGTGACCAACTTCTTAGCAAACTATGGACTCACCGGGCAGGTCCTGAGTCCATCGTGTGGCAGGGAAGGAAACTATGAGCAGTTTTCCGAGACTTTTTACACGGATGTAGGTTCAAGGGACCCCTTTCCGACGCGCGGCAACACGCACCTTCACCACTCTTGTTTCTCTTCCACCCCAGCCAAATTTGGCAGGAGTCTGCGAGCGCAGCTTTAAAAGCACGTTCTAGTGTAAAACTTACAGCATTCCTAGGCAGGCCAACAGCTTTTAGAAGATTATAGAGAGATTTAGCTGTTATAACTCTCGCTCTTACCGACCGCGTAAAAACTGACCATGTATTCCTATCTCGGTCATTTAGTAGTTCATAGTAACTGTTTTAATAGCATGACCCTTAGTTATGTTTGTTTGTCATGATATAGTAAGCTCAATTAGTACTACATGTTTAGTTGTTCAAGAATAAATAAATATATTCGGTCTGAAAGTAGCAAGCGGCAACATTCTCTAGAATTCTGTAACGCTTTCAAACATAGCCTAGTATAATCCAGTCAGGTGCAGCACCCAGGGTGCAGAAGGGCGTATTTTTTACATTATAAATTTCCTTTTATTTTACGTAAGAAGATATCCGACTTCGAACTAACAAACCCTTAACACTTTTCTACTATAGATCGCGTCAGCAATATCCGCTTTATCGCGTACAAAACCGAAAGATTCCGTATTTCCCACGCCCCCACTGAAAGTGAAAAACCTCACGATGTCACACGTTGCAATTTAAATGTCAGCGGAAAATAACACGTTCATATTTTCTAAATTAAAGAAAGGTTTTTTCATACTTCGTTAATTGACCATTTGGACCAAAATAGTGGATAGATGGACACAAAAAGCGCACTTCGAAGCGTTGATAGCTCAATGGTAGTGTGTACGACTTTGCGTCAAGGGACGCGAGTTCGAATCCAACCACCTACAATGAGCTTGAGCTTTCGGTGAAGGAAAACATCGTGATGAAACTATAACATGGAGGTAGGGCTTTTTCTGATGCCCGACTGGCTAGCTACTACCCTCAAGATGAAGATCTGCCGCCAAATACCAATAGGTGTGTTCCGGAAGTTGCACTTGAGAGCCAGTTCCTTCACAGGTTTAGCGTGTCTATCATCTTGGGCCGTATTATCAGTTAAGATCAGGTGAGATTATGGCCATAACGCTAAACCTTAACTATAAAAAAAAAACTAAATAGCTAACTATAAAAAAATGTCAATTATATTGTAATTTTTTCTGTAACAAATGCAAATGACAAGAATTTTAATATAATCCAACATTATTAATAACACGACTGTGGAATGTAATGAGGCTATCTGTAAATAATTAATGTTAAAAAAGCAACGAACAAGGCAAAATATAAAAGAGAGTTTGTCTTACTTTCGCGTATACAGATGATTCCAACGGATCTGCCGTGTGATTGTAAGCGACTAAAACTCCTAGTGCGACTGTCTATTGCGTAGACAATTAACAAAAACAAAACCAGTTGTTGGAAGTTTGCGTACTCAACTAAAGAGTTCCCCAGATTTGTAAAACGGACGAAACGACATCGTGTGTCCGCGCGTCGGAAAAAAATTAAATGTATATTGTAGTGTAGATGTATATGTATATGTAAAATGTATAAACACAATAAGAAACAAAAGCCATGGTATACTTATAAGCATCATTTTAACGATATTTAAATTTCATATAACTAGTAAAGTTTCATTCAACAACCAACGGAAGCGAATAACGAAAACGTTATTAAATATAGCCAGTTCTATTGACCTTAATGTATTGAAGTTGGAAGATTGATTAGGATTGGTTATAGCTAGGCTTCCCATACGTCCCGGTTTGACCGGGATAGTCCCGGTTTGAGATCCCTGTCCCGGCGTCCCGGTCAAAATTTTGATTGCATTTCAAATATGAAAAACACAATTTAAGCGAAAAGCAAAATGAAAATGAGCCTCTTTCTCTTCTGAGTCCCGGTTTTTGCATTTCAAATATGAAAAACACAAATTAATCGAGAAGCATAATGAAAATGAGCCTCTTTCTCTTCTGCGTCCCGGTTTGGTTCTCTTCTGCGTCCCGGTTTGGTTCTCTTCTGCGTCCCGGTTTGGCTCTTCGTAATTATGGTAAGCCTAGTTATAGCTAAACAAAATGTAAAAAAAAATATACAAATCGGTCGCACCGTTTTTGCGTATTAGCGAAAAAAAAAACATTGTTTATATATAGATGATACGAATTTCACCGGGTCACTTAGTTAAGTTATACAATACATTCAAATATTTTGTCAAAAAGGTTTTGTTTTGCGTCATTCCCACGTGTTCCGCCCTTTTCCGCCCTTAACGAGTGTTACAGGCCGCGGAGGTTGCGTCGAATCATACTCAGAGTCTCGTATACAATCGTTACATTTTACAGCAGAACTTCCGGTTACTAGAACACTTCCGTACTGTCGTGCGTTAACTCAAGTGAAAACTATTTTTTTAGAAGGGACCTACACTGTTAGTGGGCGATCGAGGAGGGTGCTTAAGCACGACACCCCTAGCTGCTCTCACATCGCACTTATATAGTAATCTGCGTTATCAACTACCCTCCATCATATTAATTTAAAGTACATATTAAAGTTAAAATATCTAAGTTTCCATACAGATAAGCAGTTGACGTGGTATGCAACACGAGGTCATGTCGAATTCTAGAATGCTAACTGTCGAGTTCCGAAACTTCCGAGAACTCAAACAAGAAATGTTTTGAAGCGATGATAGCTCAGTGGTAGTGTGTACGACTTCGCGTCAAGGGACGTGAGTTCGAATCCAAGCACCTACAATGAGCTTGAGCTTTCGGTGAAGGAAAACATCGTGAGGAAACCATAACATGGTGGTAGGGATTTTTCTAATGCCCGCCCGGGTAGCTACCACCCTCAAGTTGTAAAACCTGCCGCCAAATACCAATAGGTGTGTTCCGGCAGCTGTACTTGAGAACCAGTTCCCCCACAGGTTTAGCGGGTCTACCAACTTGGGCCGTATCGTCACTTAAGATCAGGTGAGATCATGGCCATAACGCTAAACCTTAAGTATAAAGATATATATAAATACATATATATATATTCACGAAGAACTTCCGCAATATATCGCCGCAAAGATTCTATGATAACAATATATTCTGATTCCTCATAACCCTTATCCCACCTATGTACGGTCGGCAAACCATGTTTCCTTCTTCGAATCTATCAGGTATCGACTTAGTATTCACAGTGTTTATACGCATATCTTTTTTTTTTATAGTTAAGGTTTAGCGTTATGGCCATAATCTCACCTGATCTTAAGTGACGATACGGCCCTAGTTGGTAGGCACGCTAAGCCTGTGGAGGAACTGGCTCTCAAGTGCAGTTGCCGGAACACACCTATTGCTATTTGGCGGCAGGTTTTTAACTTGAGGGTGGTTGCTAGCCGGGCGAGTATTAGAAAAAGCCCTACCATCATGCTATGGTTTCCTCACGATGTTTTTCTTCACCGTAAGCTCAAACTCATTGTAGGTGCTTGGATTCCAACCCACGTCCCTTGACGCGAAGTCGTGCACACTACCACTGAGCTATCATCGCTTCAATAATCTTTCCTGACACAGTCCATCCACATCTGCTTCCGACTTCCTCTTCTCCTACATACATTCATACTCATACTTGTCAATCTCCTAGCAATATAACCTTAATTTCTTCTCATAATACGCCCAGACCACACTCACCTATTACTTCTATTTCTCTCTTACTGGCGCTATTTTCTTACCTCCTCGAGTATATTAATAATTAATCTTATTTATTCCAGTTAATCCATACACCCAATTAGTACTCTCATTTTTTTTTTATAGTCAAAGCTTAGGGTTATGGCCATAATCTCACCTGATCTTAAGTGACGATACGCTAAACCTTCGGAGGACATAGCTCTCAAGTGCAACTGCCGGAACACACCTGTTGGTATTTCGTGGTAGATTGTCAACTTGAGGGTGGTAGCTAGCCGGGCGGTTATTAGAAAAAGCCTTACCACAATGCTATGGTTTCCTCACGATATTTCTCTTCACCGAGCAAGCTCATTGTAAGTGGATTCGAACGCGCGCCCTGTGACGCGGGATCCGTACACACTGACACTGAGCTATCATCGCTTTTACATTTACCTTTTATGATAACAATCTATTATATAAATATTTATAATAAATTTAAATATAATATTAGTAACTTATAACAATAAATATCCCTCCTAAAGCATAATCTTGTTTACTAAGTAATAATTCACTGTATTAACATTTCATAAAATACTTCTAATAATTCAATGTATTACGGGAGATTTGAACCGGGCTCACAATGAAGATGTTACGTTTAAAATATTTTTGCTCCATATGTCAGTGTGGGGCTATAAAATACGCGATTTTAGGAAATCATTTTTTTATAGTCAAGTTTTCACGTGATGGCCTTAATCTCACTTAATCTTAAGTGACGTTACGAAATAGGTGTGTTCCGGCAGTTGCACTTGAGAACCAGTTCTTCCAAAGGTTTAGCGTGTCTCTCAACTTGGGCTGTATCATCACTTAAGATCAGGTGAGGTTATGGCCGTAACGGTGAATCTTAATTATTAAAAAAAAAAACTAACAAAATAAAGTCCACAGAGCGTCTAAAGAAGTGTTCACTGAAAAAATAATATAGAACATAGCGAATCGCTAACTCCCATGATACGCTCGCTATTAAAACGCATTTCTCATAGCCCGACCGCCACCCGACTGGATCTATTGAATCTGTGAGAAAAACAAACAAAATATGAATTGATAGGATCATAGTGCAGTAAAAAAAAAAAAAAAAGTTATATTTGCAACTGCACGGATGTTTGTACACGGCTGTGTTGGATGAACGTAGAAAGGGTAGGAAGCCCTTCGGCGCAGTTTTTAGCAATACGAAATATTTCATAGACTTCTGGTATAGATATATTATTGATTTAAAGTATTTTTACCCAGCGAAAACCTGCGTTATTGTGGACATTGTATACACGGTTTTTTATACTCTATATAGGCTCAGCTTTAAGACACAATATCACTTGATGGTAAGTGACTGGCTGTTAAATACAACTGGCAAAGCACACCTGGATTGGCGAAAGATTTTTAGCTCGAATGCGGTAGCTAACATGGCGTGGATTAACCAAAACCTTGCCACCATTCTAGGGTTTTTACGCGAATTTACCGTCGGACTATTGCTCAGAGGTTTATTGCAAGGAGAGGAACCGTTGAACCATCAGTATTGGTAAGAATAATTTTCTATAATAGTTTGGGAAATCAAAAAGTTCACGCATCATTACGCAATTACAATTGAATGACACACATTCATAAGCATTCATATTAAATAGACTAGCTGACCCGACAGACTTTGTCCTGTATTAAGTATGAATATATTTAACTAATATCAATTCGTTGGTGAGAGGCGCCCGACGTGACGGCCCAGTGGCATGCGCGTGAGCTGCGCGCGGTACTGGACAGTCCCTGGACATTGCATCATTACTTTATTTTTCTAAAATAAAAGATTTTTTCTAAAATAAACGCAGCCTAAATTACTCCTTATTACATCGGCTACCTGCCAGTAAAAGTCCCGTCAAAATCGGTCCAGCCATTTCAGAGATTAGCCGGAACAAACAGACATACAGACAGACAGACAAAAATTGTGAAAAAATGTTATTTTGGTGTATGTAGCGTAGTAAAAAACGGTTATTTCAATATTACAAACAGACACTCCAATTTTATTTATATGTATAGATTGTAATTCGACGTTACTCAAGAGCTATTAAATGCAAGTAATGGTCCAAATACATTATGTTTTTTGCGCGTAATCATTATACATCACTGAAAATTTTAATTAAAAAGATTTTTTGCGTATATAATGAAATAAATTAATTCAATAATCATCTAGTGTGATAGTAAAGTATTTCGCTGGACAATAAAAACATTTGCATCGCCGTAAAAACACACAACATATAAAATAATGATCATTGAATGCTTCATTTTATGAGGCGTTCAATATACTAGCTGGTGCCGGTGGCTTCGTTTGCGTTTTTCTTATAAAACGCATGCGATCGTAAATTCCGCTCTCAGTATACGTTAGCAAAGGAATATCTTGAAGAAGCGATGATAGTTGATGACGTGTGTTCGAATCCAAGCATCTACAATGAGCTTGAGCTTTCGTTGAAGGAAAACATCGTGAGGAAACCATAGCATGGTGGTAGGGCTTTTTCTAATGCCCACCTGGCTAGCTACCACCCTCAGGTTGTAAACCTGCCGCCAAATACCAATAGGTGTGTTTCGGCAGCTGCACTTAAGAACCAGTTCTTCCACAGGCTTAGCGTGTCTACCAACTTGGGCCGTATCGTCACTTAAGATCAGGTGAGATTACGGTCATAATGCTAAACCTAAAGTATAAAAAAAAATCTTAGCCTCATGACAATCAGGCGTTTAGTTATGAGAATCTAGTGATAAGTTAGTGGAATTCCATCACCCAGATGTTAATATCGCCTATATATTAGTAATTAATCAATGACCCCAGTGTATTATATAACAATAAAACAATTTTAAAACTTCAAAATCGAGAACGCATGTATGCTTCACGTAAACAAATATCTAACACCAACTTTTAAAATACAATCTACAAGAATAGAAAGAAAGAAAGTACCTATTCAAGTACTATAAATAGATTTTTCATTTAGAGGTATGATACGCTAACCCTTTCTCGCTTCCTCTTTTAAAATACATATATCTCTATCACTATCATAAACCGACTATTTGCAAAGCGCAAATTTATTTGACCTCTGAGAACTGCCGTTTTCTTGCAAATTCGTAGTCGCTAATGGGCCAGATTAAACTGATGGCTCCTTAAGTGAGAGCAAGACAGACTTTGTTCACTTCCTAAAGATATGAAAGAAACGGGATGCTACGCGACAATATAACTTATACAATATACTTATAATACGGCTTATAACTTCGAATTACACTCATTTGATTTTGAACACTATGTAGAATGCATGACAATCGAAAATACTTAATGACCTTTGGTCTACATATGACACTAAGTATTTATCTTATGTGCTAATTCTTAAAGGGAAGCCGGCGGGGATCGCGTTGTACGGACTCTTGGGCACTGCTATGTGGTCAGCTGGTGCGAGCCATGGGCGCTGCCATATTGACCTTGGCTGCTTTGCTGAGCGCTGCTCACTTTACCACTACTTCGCAGCCGTCTGTAACGCGACATGCGATAGATGAACGACAAAAATTGAAATGACGTAATAAAAGTTTCACTTTCAAAAAATTGAAACAGTTTATCATCTATATTTTTGCATCTATAAATAATAATTAATAATTATGGGCTAATTACTACCACTTGATAAATAGTAGTAGCAAATAAACTATTATTTTAGTGACCGAAATGGTTTTTTCATTTAAATTAAAGACGATTTATATTTGTAATAATATTCAAATGAAAATATTTAAGACGAGAGCTGTGTCTCTGATGAAATATTAGGTTTGCTCATAAAACTTATTACAATAAACTAAACACGGTGTCTACTTTTATAATTTAGGACAACGTTTCTCAAACTAATATATACAAAGTGTAACAGACCGTCTAAATGGTATTTGGCTGATTTCCAACTCAAGGGTGGTAGCTATCCAGGCGGGCGTTAGAAAAAGCCATGCTATGGTTTCCTCACGACGATTTCCCTTCACCGAAAGCTCAAGCTCATTGTAGGTGGATTCGAACTCACGTGCTTTGATACGGCGGCCGCACACACTACCACTGAGCCATCATCGCTGACAACCACGATTCAGAAGAATATCAGCCAGTATAATGCCACGTTTAGATATAGCGTGTTCCGGTATTAGCATATCCGGTATTATGTGAAGCAATTCAAGGGTCACATACGCATAAGGTAAAAACGGTGTGTGGCTAAGATCAAATAACAGAAGTGAAAAATTTTAAATATATTTTTCACTCCATTAGCCACCTCCAGCCGACATTACTCGAACGCGCGTCACACAGAACGGGATGCTGAGTAAAATCACTTTGTGGTTTACCATATCGTTTTTATACGATACAAAAAAAATAACTTTGAGAATCACTGCTCTATATTAAAATAATACTAACTGCTCAACGTCAAATTAAGTTTAGCAGAATTTAATAATCTCTATTGTGTTAGAAAATCAGAATTTAATATTATATTATGACAACAGACTTTTGACGAACACTTTAATGTTATAAATAGGTTTTATATAGAATACAATAATTATGAATTTATCTATTTTTTATACGTGAATTGTTGACACGGTCGCCCGATTTTTATTATTTGAACATATCACCTAAATTTGACCTCGTTTTTTTTTTTGCATGTTTAGGGGACAAACGTGCAAGCGTGTCTCCTGATGGTAAGTGATCACCGCCGCCATTGAACAGCTATAACACCAGAAGAATCGCTGATGCGTTGCCGGCCTTTATTGTAGGAACTGGCTCTCACATATTAGACATATCTATCGCAGTCGCCTCGCTGCAGTCGTCGCACCGAAGCGCTTTGGGTTCGAGTCTCGCCAAGGCACCTATTTGCGTTATCCACAAATGGCTGTTCCCATATGGTTGTTAGTATCTGTCTACATGTGCAGGTGACATAATAATAAAACAAAACAGTATGTTAATAGGTATTTTTTTTACGTCGTTAAATGTATTTATGCATCCCCTCCCAGCCCGGGCGGGGTGGATTTACCTAGACTTTTAGAGCATAATAGTCATAAACCTTTCTTTATTTCCGACATATTATAACAACAAAAATATACAGATATTTTTTATAGACGAAACACTATTTATTTTTAATGAATGTCGTGCCTTTTCCTCGGGTATTGGTCTCTTCCGGATGTCTCCATTTAGCCATATTTTCTGCCAACTTCATCTAGTCATGTCATTAACACCAAGACCATCAGCCTTTTTAGAGAAAACACCGTACGCGACAGTTGCACTTTTTTATATAGTTTAAGGTTTAGCGTTATAACTTCAATCTCACGTGATGTTAAGAGACGATGTGACCCAAGATGATGGACACGCTAAGTTTAAGGAACTAGATCTCAAATGCAACTACCGGAAGACGCCTATGGGTACTTGACGGCAGATTTTCAACTTGAGGGTGGCAGCTAGCCAGGCGGGTATTGGAAAAAGCGCTACCTGTTTTTCCGTTCCTAATTCAAAAGTATTTATAATACCTTTGTAAAAAGTCATAATGTGTTTGTTTATTAACAACTGATGTATTAAAATAATTGCACTTGACATACTGCTTCTAACTTACATAGGTAATTTTTAAGCGGTTTCAATGAAATAATATTTTTAATATTAAGTAAGTTCGAATCCCTGCAACGACCCTGAGCTTCCGGTGAAACATCTTGATGAAACCATAGCGTGGTGATAGCGCGTTTTCTTATTCCCGTCTGGCTAGCTACCGACCTTGAATTAAAAATGTATCACTAAATACCTATATTGAAGCGATGATAGCTCAGTAATAGTGTGTACGATTCGCGTCAAGGGACGTGAGTTCGAATCCATCCACCTACAGTCAGCTTGAGCTTTCGGTGATGGAAAAGATCGTGAGGAAACCATAGCATGGTAGTAGGGCTTTTTTTGATGCCCGCCTGGCTAGTTGCCCCCTAAGTAGAAAATCTGCCGCCAAATACCGATATGTGTGTTCCGGTACTAGAGAACAGTTTAGCGTGTCTACCAACTTAGGCCGTATCGTCACTTAAGATGATCATGACGCTAAACCTTAACTATAACAAAAGAAAAGTGTGTTCCGGTAGTTGCACTCGAAAGCCACTCCCTCCACAAGGCTTAGCGCGTCCAGAATATATCATATGAGATTGTGGTTAATTTCAACCGATTTAAAATTACAAAAACATATTATCGTATCAAGTACTTGTAGGCATCAACTCCCGATAGAAGGTTCCGCAGTTGTGATAAAATCGCGTGGGTAGCGAATGCCTCGAGGCATAAATAAATCCATTGTTAACCTCGGAAACAGAAACGGAACCGCGAATTTAATTTGTAAATAGGCATTATGGGTATTTACCGACGCCAGGTGCTGGTGAAAACAGTTCGTCGTATCAAGCATTCCATTTCCGTTGCTTCATCACTAAATCCTGACATTTATACCAACAAATAAAATTGCGATCTGTATTTTTTGTTTTTGTACTTTTATGGTATCTGCCCGTGTAGGCATTTTTTTAACTCTTTCTAATTTTGGGTTACGTAATGATTTCTTACGTTCACGCGAATATTACTCATCGAAATAAAACTAATTTAAACGGATTCTATCGCGGTTATTTATTCATTTTGATGATTTTCGAAAGCTTTTCAGCGTTCGCGGTCACGGGGCGGACTGAGGTGTGGGTTGGCCAGAAAAGTTCATGTTACTGTGTCTACCTTCAATTTACAATTAGGATTACGGTCAAAATGTCATCTGATATTAAGTGACGATGTGTTTCAAGATGGTGGAAACACTGTGTGTTGTGCGGGGGCTGGCTATCAAGTGATACTGCCGGAATACACCTTATAAATAGGTATTTTCTATGTTATATTGTCTATTATACATTGTCTATGTTATATATATTCTCTTAACTGTGGTGTAGAAATGTCAGATCTATATTGAAGGAAACAAACTGAGTATACGGACTTTCTGTTCGTTTTATTATAAATACAGTAGAACCTCTATAAGTCGAGCATCTAGGGATACGCCAAAAAATTCGAGATGTAGAGTTTTCGACTTATAGAGAACGGAGGTTTTGATGCTTGGAGGGAAGGGAATAAAACGTTTTTTCGAAGTTTAGAGGTTTTCAACTTATCGAGGTTCGACTTAACGAGGTTATACTGTATTAATAAGCATAACACACCTATATTTATGATGATCGGTTACTTTTAGCACTTTTCGCGTGAAACCGTAACAAACAAACTCAAATTCACATTTATAATATTAATAGGCATGCATATTTAGCATAGTAACAGTTTTAATGTATAAACCAACAGTGCCCTCGGTTTTGTTCACATACCATTGGATTATAAATTAAACGATAGAACTTATCATGAGCCTGTGACGATAAATATTTTTCAAAAGTAAACAAACTGTCGGTAAATTGCTAGAGTGAGTCGGATAACTTCTTCCATGGGTACTGTCATAAACAGGATACTGGAAATGATGGGGGAGGGACGAGACACGTGCTGTTTCCACTAAGAGTACACATAAAACAGATCTGACACTCCTTCATAGGTTAAAGTCCTGCCAAGCTGTAAAAGCACTTCCGGCTAACAGCGAATGTAATTTCGAAAAAAAAAAAATATAGGGCGTATAGATGAATATATATATTGTTTTAAATACAATTTTAACAGTTATACATTGACTAAAAACCACTGAGCTATCATCACATCAACATACGAACATGACAAATATGACATATTCACCTAATTAGTAATTACTAAAACTAATAAAAACAAATGGAAATGCTGGCATGATTTAACGATGTTTCATCTACTTGTATAATTATTAACTATTATTTAACAAATAAATAATAGATATAAAAATAAACAAAAGAAACGCTTTTATAGAAAACCAAACATAAAAAAATAGAAGATAATTTATATAATAAATTTGTATTAAGAATAGCATATATATATATATATATATATATATATATTTTAATAAATATAATCGAAAAAAGAAAAAAATGTTTTTGTTTAAATCGCAGGGTGCTTTTTAATTTATTATTGATATGATAATCCTTCTATTCATATCTGCCAATAAAATATTTATAACTATTGACACCATGCACCCTTTTTTTTTTTTTTTTTTTTTTTCGTGTGGAAATGCATTAACGCATACCCTCCCAGCCCGGGGGGACTGGGAAGGTTATGTGGGACTCACCCGGCGTTAGTCACCGGGAATACCCACTAAAACCACACGGCCGTCTGTCGCCTTCCTGGGGCAACGCGGGGTCGTGCGTGCAATCACCGCGTCACCCCGGCGACCGACCCGGCCTGATGGTAAGCCGGGCCTCGTCCGGGCAGCCTGGCGAGCTGCCCATTCAGACGGCCGGACTGGTGCAATGAGAGGCGGATCCCCCGACCCGCCCCTCGCAGTCCGGCTTAGGGTGACGGAAGGGCACGAGCGTATCGGCCTCTCCTGCCACCCGGACGTCTGTGTCGGAGAGGGTGCCCGCTGAAGTCAGCCTCGCGGGCCCTTCCCGCGGTCTCCTTCTGCGAGACAACTGTCTCACAAAAGGAGACCATTGCGTTCCACGATCTCTCGCTGCTAAGCATGGATTTCACCACACCCGGCAGCGAGAGATCCATTCCTATCGCCGCTTCCAGAGTGCGGCGCGGCTCGGACCACGCAACACACTCGGCTAGAGTATGCTGCGCAGTATCTTCCGCCGCACCACACTCGTGGCACACGGCGGTCGGCTCCTTGCGCGCAATCTTGTGCAGGTACCATCCGAAGCATCCATGCCCGGATAGCACCTGCACAAGGCGAAACGTCAGGGAGCCATGACTCCTGCTACACCACTCTTGGAGGACCGGGCGGACGGCGTCTATGGTGTATCGACCATAGCGCTCGTCCGCCAGGTCCTCCACCCAGCACCGCACCAAATCAGTGCGAGCCCTCCTTCTTCTTGTATCAATCTCTGTGGGAGCTGGAAGCTCCCCCCTCGCCCTTCTTACCATCGTGTCTTTGTACACGGCAGCGAGGAGAAAAGCCTCCAGCTCCCACGGCGGGGAGCCAGCCAGCACCGTAGCCGCAGCCGAGGACACCGTGCGGTACCCTCGGATCACCCTCGACGCCACTGTGCGCTGCGCAGCGCGCAGCACACTCTTGTTGTGGGCGTTAAGGGCGTCCACCCAGCACGGTGCCCCGTAAGCAGCCATGCTGCGTATAACCCCCGCGTATAGCTGGCGGCACTTCGCACCGGGTCCTCCCGTGTTCGGGAGGAGCCGGGCGAGCGCCGCCGCTGCACCAATTATTCGCGGCCTGAGCTCCTTAAAATGGCGCTCAAATTGCCACCGCCCGTCCAGGGTGAGGCCCAAATATTTCATATGGGCCCCAACCCGGACTCTCACCCCATCTATATAGATGCTAGCCCCCGGCGGTGGCCCCCGACGAGGTCCATGCATCAACAGAGCCTTTGTCTTCTCTAGGGCCACCCCGAGGCCCAGCGCCCTAATACGCCTGACCACTGAAGTGACACCATGAGTGGCCAGACGCTCCACCTCCCACCACTCCCTACCCTGGGCTACGACTAAAGTGTCATCCGCATAGCAGATTAGGCGCACTCCAGAAGGGAGTGCGCCACGGAGCACCCAGTCGTAGCCCATGTTCCACAGGAGTGGTCCAAGGACAGACCCCTGCGGAACCCCACACTTCGTTGGGCGCTGAACCATGACGCCCCGACTGTCCACATAGGCGACTCTCCGGTCTCGAAGATAGTCCTCCAACAGCCTCCGCAGGTACGGGGGCACTTGGAAATACCGGAGTGCCGACCGTATAACAGTGTGCGGCAGGCTGTTGAAGGCGTTGGCGATGTCAAGGGACACCGCCAACAGCCTATCTCCGCGAGAAGTCGCCTCTGCGGACCACTTCTTCAATCTCATCAGGGCGTCAATGGTCGAGCGCCCTACCCGGAAGCCGAACTGTCCGTCGGCAAAGTTCGGCCCATCTCTACCGATGTGCTGAACGACACGGGATGCTATGATTCGTTCCAATAACTTTCCGGCATCGTCCAGCAGCACCAACGGCCGATAGGCAAACGGGCAGTCCGGAGGACGGCCCTGTTTATAAATTAAACAGAGCCGTCCCTCTTTCCACGGTTTTGGGAACTGTCCGACCTTGAAGCAACGGTCAAACAGTTCCCGTAGGGCACTTCCCATTTGGCCCAGCGCCAACGCTAACAGGCGACCCGGGACCCCATCAGGGCCGGGTGCTCTCGGTCTGGAGCGCAGGCGTTCCACCGCCATCTTCATCTCCTCATCGGTGACGAGGGGAGAGATAGCGGGTTCCTGCGACCCGGCTCTGCATGGAAGAGATATATCCGGCGGGAGGGACTCTGGAGGGTCGCAGGGGAATAAAGCACTCACGACCCTTTCCAGTGCTTCCGGTTGGAGGGACTCAATAATAGGGGGCGCCTGGCTCCGGAACTTGTTCCTGGCCATAATGAATGGGCGCCCCCACGGGTCCCTGTCCACCGCCCGGAGGAGTTCCTCCCACGCTTCGTCTTTAGCCCGGGCTATGGCTACTTGCAGGGACACTTTACAGTCCCTGTAGGCACCATAGCGTCGAGCCTCTTCTGTGGGGTCCCGGACTCGCCTGCGTCTGTAGTGGCCGTACAACCGGCGGGCTGCGGAGCAAGTCGCTCGGAGCTCGGCTAGCTCCTGCGACCACCAGGACACGGCCCGTTTCTGTGGGTGGTTCTTGCTCCGCGGCATAGACGCGTCACACACCTCCACCATCGCAGCTCGAAAGCGGAGGGCGGACGCGTCAACGTCATAGTCAAGTGACGGCCATCGCCAGCTTTGAACGATGGCCGCCTCTTCTGCCTTCTCTGGGTCCAGTTGGTTGAGGGCCCAGCGGGGGAACGACACACTTCTCCGAGAGCGGGTACCTACTTCTGCTGTAGAGGTGGAGACTAGAAACCGAACATATCGGTGATCCGATAGGGTCTCCACCTCCTCCAGCACTCGCCAACCCCGGACACGGCGTGCAATAGCAGGCGTGGCGAAAGAAACGTCAACCACGGATCCTCCATTCCATCGCACGCACGTGTGCGTTGTTCCTCTGTTGAGGAGGGAGAGTCCGACCTCGACTGCCCACTCCTCAACCACCAGACCTCTTGGGTCCGTGACTACCGCACCCCATGTCCGTGACTTGGCGTTGAGATCGCCAAGCAGGACGATGGGGAGCGGTGACATCCGTCTCACCGTCTGTCCCAGAGAGTCGAGGAATTCCTCGAACTCCGCCAGGGTTCGATTAGGGGAGAAGTACGCGCCTATTAGCGCGCACCCACCCCAGACAGCTGCCACAAACCCAACACCTCTCTCCCGGACCGCGAGTGATCTGCCGGGGCAGTAAATTGCTACGGAGCCATTCAGGTCTCCAGCCCATTGAGACTGTGAGGGGACACGGTATGGCTCCGCCGCAATCGCAGCACCAATATTCCACTGCGCCGCCGATTGGACAAACAAGTCCTGTGCGGCGGCGCAGTGATTTAAGTTCGCCTGAAGGTAGCTGCCGTGGCCGCAATCCATTAATGGTTCATGGCAGTTACCCCCAGGATGGGACTCCTCGATCTTTCTGGCTGCTGAGTCCTCTTACTCTTAATGGTGGGTGGTCTGCAATTTCGCCCACCCATCATATGCACTGCGGGTCGGCCCGCGTCAGCACACACCCTGCACAACATTTTGTTGACGTTGCAGTAGGCTGACAGATGTCCCTCCTCACCACAACGGTAGCACAAGATACCCCTATCCGTAGTGGAAGGGCACTGCGGCCGGGTGTGACCCAAGCTCATACACTTATAGCAGCGTATGGGCTTTTCTTCCAGAAGCAGGACGGGAGCCGAGCTCCATCCTACTAGCAGGTGGCCGGCTTCAACTAGAGTTTTGGCCGCAGCAATTGGAAGGGACAGGTGCACAGAAAATGTGCCCTTCCTGTATGGGTGGAGTTCCCCAGCCCTTATTTGGGCCAGGTCACATCCACCTTTCTCCGCCGCGGCCAACACCACCTCCTCTCTTTCCACCGATTCGTCAAGGCCAGCCACCCTGATATCAGCCTTTTTGGTTGGCCTCACCACAGAGGCGACGTCTACTAATGCTGTTTTTATCAGACTCGCCATCTTGTCCGCTTGCTCTGCACTTTCCAGACCAGGAATTTCAACTATCCTGGACCCGGTGACAGTTTCGCGGACAGAGAGTCTGGATATCCCTAGGTCAGCCAAAGCAAAGGTCCCTCTGGCCTTCGCAATAATTTCCTTATAAGTGACTCCCTTCTCTACAGCCTCCGGGAGCAAAGTCAGCACCACTGCTGCCGAGTGCGGAGAAGAGAGTTTCTTCGGCTTTTGCCTTGATGGTATTGGCACCGCAGCCTGAGTCGCCTTCTTTTTCTTAGGGCGGCGCGCCACCGTGGACCAAGTCTCCTCTAAGCGTTCCGCCTGCGTTGGTGGAAGTGGGACCCAATCTGCATTCAGAGGTGGCGGGGCAGTGGTAGTTACTGTCCTCAGAGTTGGCGGAGCTGCCAGAGAGGCTGCCGCCTTTTTACGGTCGGCCGCCAGTGGTGGCCGAATGACCTTCTCAGGCAACAGACGGTCCTGAACGCTCTCCCAGCGTGCTTCCATCTTATTGTTAAAAGACATCATGGACCGCTCCATCCTGTCAACGGCCTTGTCAAGTGCCTCCTGCCACTGAGGCACCTTGGAGTCCTCCACTGTAGGTGTTAGAACGGGCAGAGGCACGGGCAAAGGCACGGCTTTCTTGCGGTCGTTTGATTCCCGTCGTAACGCCTTCACCAATTCCTTGAGGTCATCCACCTGCTGGAGAAGGAGCTTCGAGTCTCGTCGAAGGCGGATAATCTCCTCTGGCTCGCTCCTCAGAAGGAGAACATTCACAACCTCTTTCAGGCCATTAGCAGCCTCCTTTAAGACCTTGCCAAAAGGCTCTTGGAGGAGTCCGGGGCTGGTTGCAACATCTACAATTTTGCCGACCCGATCGCCCACCAAGCTCTTTATACCTTTGGCACTGAGAACCTCAAGGCCCGTTAGGCTGCTGATCTGCTCCATGTCCACCGACATCTCCGGCTCTTTCAGGTGTACATCGTTAGGGAGCGTTATGTCAGTCCCGACAATCTTGCCTTCGCTTGCGTCCCCATTGCTCGTGTTAGATCGACGAAAGGAGCTGGGACAGCTGTGGTCGCGTGGCCTGCCTCTCTTCGCCACTGATTTGCTCTTTCTGATCTCCGGCATTTTTTCCTGATCTTCTCCTTGTCTCTTTTTAGGCGCACGAAGGAAGATTTCATTGTTCCCCACATAAGCTTCGGGTTGTCCCTCTACGTTCAGAGACAAGTCAGTCTCCTCTCCAGTTTTTTTTTTAGTTTGGTCCTTTTCAATACATTTTTTTAAATTTTTTGAGTTCATAAATAGTCCCACGAGTATGGGGGAAAGATGGTCCACCCAGGCAGTGCCCCCTGTACCTGGGTAAGCCTAGCGTAACCCGACAGAGAGTCGGCCGGTTCTCTGACGGGGGCCGCACTCGTGACTGGTCTCCCACCAGCCACGCATCCCCTCGCGGTGCGCCGCCACTTGGGATTGGGGTAATTTTTTATAGAGGGTTTCTTCCTCTTGGGCCGGGCGGTGAAGCCGAGCCCGCCGGTCCCGTCAGAGCCGTGAGACATGACCACGACACTCTGACGGGGTTACGGCTTGACGGCACTGATGGAGCAGAAGACCCCACCCGCGCGCCCGACGACAGGGTGAGTGCACGTCGGGCCCGTCCGTGCCTCGTCTACCGCTCCCTCTGATAAACAGAGGGATGCAGGTGTCGAGCAACAAAATCCCCAATAAAAAATCCCCCCGTGTCAGGATATTCGCCGCCGGCCAGCTTGGCCGACGCCCAGGGTGCACCACGTGGAGGTTTCCTGACATCGCACCCCCCATGCACCCTAAGCTTTTTTTTAAATAAAAATCTTACTTTATTTTTCACTATTATTAATTTATATTTATTAAAAATAAAAACAACGTTCTTAATTCAAATTTATTAAAATTTATTTTCTACTTTTTGGTTTGGTTTGTTTATAAAAGTGTGTTTTTATATATATTTTAAACTATTATTTTTTATTACAGCAAAATTAATCGGTAGCTCAATTATCTTTAATTACAATAACGAACAAGGCTCCTTCCTCCTAAATTGTAAATTTAAATTATAGCTTATTTTGTTGAACTAAAATTCTCTTTGATATTCGAAAATTTGGTAATATTACATATGTCGGTTAAAGATAATGATTGGAAATCATAATTAACATCATTTCCTGCCTAACACTAACAAATCTTATTCCGCAAATTAAATAATGGAATAATCTTATCGAATTAGTGTATTGTCATCGGTCCTCGATACGCCTACTCAATTTAAACGAAATCTGACCGTCTGAAGTGGTTTAAAATCAAGTCCAAAAGGTCGGTTACAAACATACAAACAAACGTACAAGTGAAGCTAATAAAAAGCGTGTAAAACAAGGTTCGGGATTACAATGTTAGTAATCATAGGGATTACATGAACGCAGTATATGCATATATATAAGCAGACTAATAAATATATATATAATATACATATTTTTTCTTTTCCAGATGACGTGCGCTGTTAGCCTTAGGGTCTTTGACAGTTTCACCGAACTTTTTGGGGCGAGTGCTGAGGGCACTCAGCTCCGAGGCAGCGAGGTCAAGGGTGCCAGGATGGCTGGAGAAAGGACTCGCGATCCTAACTAACCAACAGGTCCTAACTTACTATTTTAGTGATACTAGCACAACCTATTCGATAGTGTATGGATTTTATGCGGTGTGATGATGTAGTTTCAGTGATGTAGGGTGTCACTGTATCGCGCGTTAAAATATATGTAAAACTATGTGTCATCAGGCCAAACAAATATAGTGTATTAACCATTCGATAATATACAATTATATTTTATAGAATTTCGAAAAAAAAAAAAAAAAAAAATAATACAACAGGGATCAAATGTATAAGCGATATCTTTCCACTAAAATCAACTTTAAATCCGTTAAGTACAGTCCTGTTTCCGAACGCAAATTCTAAACGAAGTCAACTAACCGTGCAGTTCAATTTACGAATAGTGTCACGTCTGTTCCGAAACTGATCTATGAGGACTTGAGGGTGAGAGTCTGTCGAACTACGTCATAAAATATAATACAGAAAGCACATTGCATTTGATCGAAAACCATTCATACGACAATAAAGAATCATATTTTTTTCGTAATTTATAGATTTAAGTTTTTTGACCACAATCTGAACTGATCTTACGAGACAATATGGCTTAAGATGATAGACACGATAAGACTAATGAAGGAACTGGCCCTCATCTGCAAACTTCGGAAGACACTTTTTGTATTTCTTATTATAGTGAAGGCTTATCGTTATGGCTATAATCTCACCTGATCTTAAGTAACGATACGGCCAAAGTTAGTAGACACGCGAAACCTTTGGAGGAACCGGCTCTCAAGTGCAGCTGCCGGAACACACGTACTGGTATTTGGCGGTAGATTGTCAACTTGAGGGTGGTAGCTAGTCAGATGAGCATCAGAAAAAGCCCTACCACCGTGCTATGGTTTCCTCACGATGTTTTCATTCACCGAAAGCTCAAGCTCATTGTACGTAGTTGAATTCGAACTCACGTCCCTTGAAGCAAAGGCAAATCACGGCATTGATTTTGCCAGTAAAATACTCCAATAGATATTCGAAAAAAAAAAAACAATACAATATGAGTAAACGTGAAAAATCTTACGTATTTAATATCCGTAAATACAGATATGAGATCGGTTAATAATCAATTCAACACCAGAAATATATATAAAGGTAAAAAAGTTCCCTAGATAAGGGGAAAAAATATGTCAACGAAGCGAACTCTTAGTGAAGTTTATTCAGCGCAGTTCAAGAGGAAATCGGGAGAAAACGGTCCGTGTAAATAATTCGAGCGAATCTTGAAGCGTTGTAAATATTTGTACTCGAGCGGCAAAAGATCTGTTTATCTACGTTGAGAACCCTGGAGAGACGTCCGAAGTCTTTAGGAAATCAATGTAAATTGTTTGTTGTTACAAATTATAGTTAGGCGACGTAATTGCACTAGATTCTGTTTTTATATTCCTCCAAGAAGCCAGGCAAAACTAAGGTTTTTTTTTTATAAATAGTTAAGGTTTAGCATTATAGCCATAACCTCACCTGATCATAAGTGATGATACGGCCCAAGTTGGTAGACACGCTAAACCTGTGGAGAAACTGTAGCCTGTAGGAGGAAATGTGTTAATGAGTGGTAAGTGGTAGGCGGGCATTAGAAAAAGCCCTACCACTATGCTATGGTTTCCTCACGATGTTTTCCTTCACCGAAAGCTCAAGCTCATTGTAGGTGGTCGGATTCGAACTCACGTCCCTTGACGCGAAGTCGTACACACTACCACTGAGCTATCATCGCTATGTTAACATCAATGTGAAAAATGTGCATTTGGGATCCGAAAACTGTAGGGCTTTTTTTAACGCACGCCTGTCTAGCTACCACGTTCAACATGAAAATCTGCCGCCAAATACTAATAGGTGTGTTCCGGCAGTTGCACTTGAGAGCCAGTCCCTCCAATAAAGGCCTACAACGAACCTACGTTGTTATATATCCCTGGTATTGTGGGTGTCCATGGGCGGCGGCATCACATACCATCAGCTGGTATCCCATTCCGGGAAAATGCCAAACTAATTTTCCACCAGTTGGCCCACTAATACCTCAGTATTGCGTCGGCGTTCAAGGAAGTATAACGTAGCCCCATTGATATATCAAGTGCCTTAACACGACAGAAATAGACCTCGTATGCCATACGATACTGTACAAACTACACAAAAAAAACTTGTGAAGGTCATCGGATCACATTTAATTCGTAATTATTAATATGTTCATTGATAATTCGATATTTTCTAGGGTATAAAATTTATGTATAAAAAAATCATACTGTCGTACTTCTGCAATCATTACAACCACAGTAGAACTTTGATAAACAAACCACGACAAAGTAGAAAACTCTATAATTAAAAAAAAAAGTTTGTAAAATTCCAAAGTGGACTTTATATGATTTAATTCCAATTAAATCATATAAAATCAGACCGTGAAAAGTAATAGAGTTCTATTCGTAATTATATTGAAGCGTAAGAAAAAAAAAAGACTCGATTAGTAAAGTATTTCGGTCGTTATCGTGGTAACATACAGGATCCGCACATACAGACACACGGACGTCCAAGACAGAAGTCTTTTAAATAGTTTTATAACTAGTTTAAACAACAAAAATGGCAATAAATATATCATGAGTGTTAAAAATAGTAGTGTTTCTTGATATATGTGTGTATGTATTATTTTACAAGTGCAATATATCATGAATAGAGACATTTTAAGTTTTAAAATCAGTTGTTTTGCGTGAAGTGGCAGTAGTACCCATATCAACGCTTCGCTTATGAGGCGTGCAAAATAATCTGCCCGCTTCCCTTCAGAGCCAAAAACTTCTATTACTTCAATTACGCACCCCCTATAACTTAAAGTAATAATTTCAGTATCAGCCCTTACTTACTGAAAGTAATGTTTCGACGACCTCCACAACATAAACTGTCTGCCAGTTATTCATTACGAATGAAAGTACGAAGCAAAAAGTTTCTGCTAATTTATTGCTTGCCAGTGTTTACAAGTAAAATTGTTAACACAGACAATAAATATACAATCACATATTGTTTCTTTGAAATCCTTAAAAGCAGTAATTGCAATGATTAGTCACAATAAATATATATATATATATATATAGTATAGGAAAAACATAACTTTACAATAAAATAAGCATAAAAAACAGAATAAACTTAAAATTCGACCTGTAATACAAAAACAATATAGAAGTATTAAATAAATTGCGGATACAAAACCATTTAAACATTTAAAACACCTATGTAATTTATTTTTAATTGCATCATTACTTCGTTTTCTTTTTTATTTAATGGCTACACGTGTGCGAACACAATTTTGCCAATGTCACGTAGGTAAAACTTTACATCCAAATCAGGCTATTCACTAACAAACAGACAACACGAAAATTCCATACATAGTATATATAAAATATATTTTTACGTTACAAATAAAGACAACAGATTGACACTAAAATCTTAAAGTATGATTTTATTAGTTCTAATAAAACTTGACAAGCATTCGACAATTAAGCGATTATATGTAACAAGAGTTAGGAGGTACATAATGTTAACAGGACGGGGTATAGAGGGAGGTAAAACATTATAAAAAGAAAGACTGTTCCTGGAGCAATAAGAAATATGTAGGCCGTGCTCTAAGCCACATTCAATATCATTGCACATTTGTATGGATTCATTGCACGCCTCATAAGCGAAGCCTTGAGGTGGGTACTACTGTCACTTCACGCATAACAACTAAAAAACTTAAAATGTCTCTATTTATCATATATTGCACTTGTATAATAATATATACACACACATATCAAGAAAAAACACTACTTTTTAACACTCATGATATTTTTGATGACATTTTTGTTATTTAAACTAGTTAATAAACCGTTTAAAAAAGTTCTGTCTCGGACGTCCGTGTGTCTGTATGTGCGGATCTTGTATGTTATCACGACAACGAACGAAATACTTTACTAATCAAGTCTTTTTTTTCTATGCTTCAGTATAATTAGGAACAGATCCCTATTACTTTTCACGGTCTGATTCGATGTGGTTTAATTGTTATTAAATAAACAAAACAAAACATGAGATTATGAGGCGTGCACTTTGGAAATTCCAATTTTTTATTTATTTGCAGTAACCTAGTAATCAAACATACCAATATCAATTAAATACAAATTTTCTGAGTAGCATGCTCTAAATAAACATTACGACTCGATATAAATTTATATGTCGTAGTTTTGCCGTACCGTGAAGTCGTGAAACAGTCTTCCAGCCCGTGTATTCCCTTCCGCATATAACATCCAGTCCTTCAAGCGAAACATAAGAAAGCATTTACATATGCCGCCATGACAGTAGCGACTGGCGTTGGATTCTCGTTCTGTCGATGCTCGATGCTGTTTTCGGACTGTACTGTACTTAACATCAGGTACAGTGCAGTCACTTTGCCGAGCTAACATTTAAAAAAATGTATGGTAGACGTAGATATAATTTTTTCTTTAAAGAAATGGCAGCTCATGGTATATCAACCTTGCAAGCACGTACACATGCGAGCAATAAATTAGCAGAAACTTTTTGCTTCGTACTTTCATTCGAAATGAATAACTGGCAGACAGTTTATGTTGTGGAGGTCGTCGAAACATTTCTTTCAGTAAGGGCTGAGATTATTACTTTAAGTTATAGGGGGTGCGTAATTAAAGTAATAGAAGTTTTTGGCTCTGAAGGGAAGGGGACAGATTATTTTGCACGCCTCATAAGCGACGCGTTGAGATGATTACTACTGCCACTTCAGGCAAAACAACTGATTTTGAAACTTAAAGTGTCTCTATTCATCATAATAATACTAGATACACACATATATCAAGAAACAACATTATTTTTAACACTCATGATATTTTTTTATTGAAAATAGTTTAAAAACAGTACTATGTGTTTTGTTTTCTCTAGAAAAAATAAATTAAATCGATCGAAAAATTTTGTTAAATCAGTTCTGCCGCTCGGCAAATATATGGTTAATAGAAAAAAAAACATGGAGTACCTGATAATAGAATTAACTTTCATAAAATGGAATAAGCCACACCGCGCCTTGATGTCTAGTAATGCATTATTCATTCGATTTTACGTTCATTCATAATTTCGTGGACAATCCGTTTTCATCCATTGTAACGGATTTGAGAATCCATTGTCCCGCTCCGTGAACGAAGGTAATAAATATCAAAACTTTTGGAATTCGTTCATTTCGTGAATTTCTACAATGAACCGGTGGATTTTTGGGTGTCGAGTTCGTGAATGAAGTCAGCGTCGGGACACGATTTTGCGTGTAACGATGGATCTCTTGAATGAGTCTCTTGTGTTCGTTTCGGTTCATATTAACGTCGTTATGAGTTCGGAATGATAAATATCTATTATTTACCCGCCCAGGGATGTTTTGTGGATATTATTGTGCGTAATGAATGAATTTTTTTCTTCCTTTTTTCTTGTAGTATGTTCTAGCGCGTTGGTAAGTAAGGCTCTTTATGGATTGCTTATGTCTTGAATTGAATACAGTTTAGTTAGAATTTTATATATTTTTTAATTTTGAAAAATAATGTTTTCTATATCCTCTACCGAATATTCGATAATGGTGTATTAGGAATGATACGAGTGTAGTATACAAATATGTATTTCTTTGCATGTTTCGTTTCTATGTGTTCCTAAGTCATTTATCGCTTGTGTATGTAACTTTTGGTAGGTGTTCTACGTATGCGAAGGTTGCTATACCAAAATATGATTTTTTTTGTCTTTCCGTGTACTTCGTGGTATATATAGTAGTACATATGTGGTAGTCGCATATTGCTTGGAGTCAACTCTTTGAAATAAACACAATAATTTTAATTGTGTGTTTGTCCTTACGTATAATTTATTTTTATTTTTAATGTATAAAATGTTCGTAACGTAAGATAAATACGACTAATAGAAAGTTTTATGTGTTAGCCACTATACTATACATATCAAAACCGATGTATGTTCCCTGTAGACTCCGAAAGAACTTGACCGATTTTGATGAAATTATCACGCAATCGGCAGATTATCACAGCGAGTTGTCCCGTGAAGTTTGGTAGCGAACGGCTGTTTTTGACGACTGGGCGATAGAAGAGTAAATTTTAGTTGGCAAAGTCAGGAGCAAACGCTAGTAAGCTGCCATACTACAAGGAAAAAAGAATCAACTCGATATAGAATCGAATAGACGAAATTAACTAAAACTATCGAGATTATCAAATAGAAATATGTAAGTAAAATAGATAATGTCGGTTATTAAATTAATTTTGAAAATTTTGAAAAAGTAATAAATTCGAGTCACGATTAATCTCATGTATGTTTCTGATTTTACATCCAAGTATGGAATTAAAAAATATATCGATATCAGGTACGTGTATTGATCAGTGATTCAGCAGTAAAAAGTGAAACACACGAGAAATCGCAATGCCTCGTCACAAACAAGGACCTTCTCATACTAACGTACAGACCCTGTAGAGACATAACAGGCGACGGACTCGTTACAAAAGACGTTACGAACTTGACGAAACTTCCGCTAACACAATAGACTACAAGTACAATCCGAGTTATCTCGTGACATTCACGGGCGATGATCGATCGATAGATTACCTATCGTTACGGAGAATCGAAGGACCGTAAGTACGTGCTTTTTTGTCAAAGGGTTATCTAAATGATTTCACGAAAAAAAAAAAAAAAACATACAATTTACGATTTACGTCCGTTTATTGAGCGAATGCCGACAAAATGGCGCACCGTTTCAATAAGATCCGGGAACGTAGATTCCTTCGCAATGATAGTGGATCAGTTGGTAACGTGTACAGGCTCTAGGTCAATGGACGCGAATTCGAATTTGTCATCGTGGTAGGGCTTTTTCTGATGCCCGACTGGCTAGCCAAATACCAATAGGTGTGTTCCGGCAGTCGCACTTGCGAGCCAGTTCCTTTACAGGGTTACCGTATCTACGATCTTGGGCCATATCGTCAAGTAAGATCAGGTGAGATTATAGGCATAACGCTAAACCTTAAGTATAAAAAAAAGCTGCAATGAGCTTGAGCTTTATTTGAAGGAAAACGTCGTGACGAAACCGTAGCATGGTGGTAGAGCTTTCTCTAATGCCCGCCTGGCTAGCAAACACCCCCTTTTTATTAACCTTTTGTTTCAAACCTCGTTCTTTACGAACTTCCTCATAGCAACACGCAAACCCTTCACCGGGGCTCAGGCCAAAGATGAGCATATGATAAGATTCGACAGGTTATGAACACTGGATATTACCCAGTAAAACGTACCACGATGATACTGCAAACACACTGCCACCAGAAACGAGAGACAGCTTTCGTATCAATAAGTTAAAAATCTGCCGTTAAATACCTTTGGTGTGTTCCGGCCGTTGCACTCTCTACTAGCCTTATCGTATCCGAAATTTTAGGCCACATCGTCACTTACTATCAGGTAAGTCTGTGGTCATAGCGCTAAGTGTACAATTTATAAAAAATCGACTAATAACAATTTATCACAATGCTGCAGAAGAAATAAAAACCTACTGAAACATTTTTTTTTTATACTTAAGGTTTAGCGTTGTGGCCATAATCATACCTGATCTTAAGTGACGATACGGCCCAAGTTGGTAGACACGCTAAACCTGTGAAGAAACTGGTTTTCAAGTGCAACTGCCGGAACACACCTATTGGTGTTTGGCGGCAGATTTTCAACTTCAGGGTGGTTGCTAGCCAGGCGGGCATCAGAAAAATCCCTACCTAATGCTATGGTTTCCTCACAATGTTTTCCTTTACCGAAAGTTCAAGCTCATATTAAGTGGATTCGAAGTCACGTCCCTTGACGCGAAGTAGTACACAGTACCGCTGAGCTATCATCGCTTCTAATCAAACACTTTCAATCACAATGTTTATATATATAATCAATCTACCATATCCGCTTCGTTCTACACATGCAGAAATAGTTTGAAAAGAAATCTGCAACAGTATTCAAAAATCTTGATTCAGTTCAGGCCCTAAGAAGGCGCTTATGAACGTCAAAACTACTACCGGTTCGAAAATTAACGCAGTCATCGAGAAGAACCGGCGAGAAACTCGATCTGCATAATTTTTTTTAAGTCTTATTCTTATCTTTATATACAATAGTTTAATGTGTTACAGTAGTTATTAGCGGATGTAGACAGAGAGGGGCGTCAATTCCTGACATCACGATCGCTCACATATTGACCCACCCTATAACAGCCTTTTGACATCAAAACCCGTTTGACATGGTTCTTGAACCTACAAGTAAATTGTAAATGTACTGTAAACTGAATACAGACCTCCGTGCTTCATAAGCGGTGACCTAATTTTAACAGCACACTTGATCTAATACTCCATTACTATTCAGAGCACACCTTTCGGCTTTGCTTCCAGTCACTCTGCATACAGTCGTAAAGCCATAGGAGTTTGTCATGTATCTCAGTGGATTATAAGGTAAACGCACAAAAGTATGTACATATAAATAGGTGATTAGACGACTTTTTTTATATATAGCTAAGGCTTAGCGTTACGACTATAATCTCACCTGATCTTAAGTGACGATACGGCCCAAGTTGGTAGACACGGTTAACCTGTGGAGACACTGGTTTTCAAGTGCAACAGCCGGAACACACCTATTGGTATTTGCTGGCAGATTTTCAACTTGAGGATGGTAGCTAGCCAGGCGGGCATCAGAAAAAGATATATTTATATCTTACATTTTATTCTGGTCACTTTCCGTTCTCAGTTAACGATGGATAAAAAACAATATTACGACAATCGATTAATGACAGAATACAAAACCATATACAAGATAAATTATGATTCAAACAAATTTATAGAATACTAGCTTTTACACGCGGCTTCGCTCGCGACAATATTGATTTTGTCAAACTAATCGGATGACACAATATAAGTGTCATATCCTCTACATTAGTTAGATAGACAGGGCTCTTATGCCCACTTCCTATATGGTTTTCGCGAGAACAAGTACCCTAACACTATCTCCAAGCTTCCATCTATCTCTATACCGAAATTCATCAAAATCTATTCATCGGTATAGGCCTGAGAGCGTAACGAACAAACAATTTTAATTTTGCATATAGTAAACGGTTTGGAAAACTACTATAGTTGCCGTTTTTCGTAATATCGAGTACTAACTTTAATTATTAATTCTGAAGCGTTTGTTAGTAATAAAAATTTGTGATTAACAAAATCAAACTTTTATTTACAGAGCAATGCATGACAGTTTATTTATTATCATAAAATGTTTACTTAATATATATCTATACCGCAGGTTTAGCGTGTCTACCAACTAGGGCCGTATCTTCACTTACGATCAGGTGATATTGTGGCCGTAACGCTCAATCTTAACTATATAAAAAAAATGCGACAGAGTTTGTCTGTTTCAACGCGATAATCTTAGGAACTAAATTTTTTTTTAATTTTGATAAAGCAGTCATTAAGAAAGATTTTTGGCTAATTAACATCACGCTACCGTCATAAGGAGCAGAGCTGTATTGAAAAAACTTTCACAGACAGGCAAAAAATAAATTATTCGCCCAACCCGACCGAAATCACAGTCACAGCCGGTATGTGTATATAATAACAGCACAGTTTTTATCATGGTTATTCCATTTTATCCTTTTATCTCTGTTTATTCTTTACATCATTCGACGGTCTCGGATTCAGTGATTGTCGCGGGTCCTCCGAGCCCCCGGGGGAAATGCGAAGGCGTCTCCATTCTTATAAGAAATATGAGATAGCTTTGATATTACGCCTCTTATTTTATTTTTACTTCTGTTAAAATACAACATAAGTACAAGATACCAGTGACGTAACTGTACTAACCGAGACCCGTGGGCCACTGAGTGATGAATTTACACGTAAACATTTAGTAAATCGAAACGAATCGAAAATCTTTATTCAATTTAGGTTATACGAAGGCGTTTATGATCCTTCAGCTAAAATTCTGACTCATTTCACGGCTTCGAACTGGTCATAGTAATGGCATGTAATGTGTTGTCATTGTTTACAAAGATATGTTAATTTACAAAAATACTTTAAAGTAGGTTTTTATGGAATACGGGGCAAACGAGCAGCGTGTCAGCTGATTGTAAGTGATGACCGCGGCTCATGGACACCCACAACACCAGAGGAATCGCAGACCGTTCCCGACCCGTTTTGCAGGGACTGGCTCTCAAGTGCGATTGCCGAAACACACCTATTGGTATTTGGAGGCAGATTCTCAACTTGAAGGCCAACTATGCACTGGTTTCCTCACGATGTTTTCCTTCACCGAAAGCTCAAGCTCATTATAGGTGATTGGATTCGAACTCACGTCCTTTGACGCAAAGCCGTACACACCACCACTGAGCTATCATCGCTTCAAGACTCCGTTAATACTGGAATTTCTAAACACGACTTTAATAACAAAAGGCACGGCTGGTAAATAATAAAAAAAAGTTTGAGAAACAGAGATAGGGCTTCACGAAATAATACGTCACATCCTTCTAAATCGCATAACGAAATATGCCTATGTACTACTAAATTTACCAAATTCGGTTCGACCACTTACATGACACACACATATAAATACACACAAACACACACACACACTCTTCACTCTTTTTTTTTTTTCATTTCTCATTTATTATTATCATTATTCTTTATACTGTTTAACTTCTTTTTTTTATTGTTTAAAATTATTTTTTTATTTTATTCAATGTTCCCTTATATTTTGTCAGTATCCGGAGGTGGGCGCTGTTAACTGCGACATAGTTAGATTACTAACTACTGCAGTTAGCAGCATACAATTGTACTATATGTTATATTGTTTTTTGTACCAATAAATATTTTTATTATTATAATTTATTATTATGACAAGTTATTGAAATTTTAATCTTTTCGGACCCACTAACTATAGTAACTTTGTATTTTTCTGGGCAGTCTCTTTGACTTATGCCATGATGGCAGTACGCAACCCGTGACGTCATATGCATAAAGGGGCGTGGCCAAAGGTCCAATGGTGGGAAACCACGCCTCCTCACGGGAAGGGTAGAACAGATGCCCCTGAGTCACCGTAACGTAAGGTTTCGTGACAAAGCGTATCTTCGACAGAAAGTAAGTTAATTTACGTACTATCAGGTGCATTATGTTTCCAACTATATTTAGGTTGAAATCGAAATATATTTATGTTGTAAAATAAATAAAATATAGTAAAAAAAATGTTTAAAAAAATCTCAATTAAATAATTCCAGACTTAACGCGACTTCGTTTACGTGGACTTAATATATGTTTTGTAAGTTTTTAACACTGAGTTTATATCGACTACAAATATTATCTCTGAAAGTATATGAGATTTCGGTGAAGGAAAACATCGTGATGAAACCATAGCAGGATGGTAGGGTTTTTCTAATGCCCGCCTACCTAGCTACCACCCTTACGGTGAAAATACCTATAGCAATTTTCCGGTAGTTGGACTTTCTTAATGGAATACGGAGCAAACGACCAAACGTGTCACTTGATGGTAAGTGATCACCGTCGCCCCTGGACACACTCGGACAGCCAATGAACGGTCTATGCACGGTTCGCTTGACAGCCAGTCCCTCCACTACGCATAGCGTTTCCGCCATCTTGGGCCGCATCGTCACCTAACACCAAGTGAGGTTGTGTCCATAACGCTAAACCTTAGCTATAAAAAATACCACTTGAAGATTGTCAAGTATATCGGTGGATGGATGTAGGAGAGAGGAAAACCAAAGAAAATACGGATGGACTGTGTGAGAAGTGATATGCGTGGATAAAGTGGGAAAAATGAGATGACAGCCGATATAGTAGAGTGGGAGAAGAAAATATCTACAGACGGTACAGTGATGTTCAGTAGATTGCACCCGAACAAAGTCGAGGCCGAAGTTAGTAAGGTAAATTTTGTATCACAATGATTGGTCTCTTGATATCGTATTTTAACCCACAGAAATAACATTAAATCTAAATGCCGCCCTGTTTTCATAGAATTAATTCATTTTATAACGCGTTTCAACCGAAACGACTACTCTGAATGTTCGAAATAAACGTTCGCTTTAGTTCGGTGGTAAGAATCGATAGGTACCCTCCAGCCAGAGACTGGGAAAGAGGAAACCATTCCTAGACTATATAATATATCATTAATTACGTATAAATAAAATAATAATGAATTAACGAAAATAAACCGAGGCAAGTTAAAGTATTTTTTGAAGCGATGATAGCTCAGTGGTAGTGTGTACGACTTCGCGTCATGGTACGTGAGGTGGAATCCAAGCACCTACAATGAGTAGCTACCAGCCTCAAGTTGTAAACCTGCCGCCAAATACCAATAGGTGTGTTCCTGCAGCTGCACTTGAGTGCCAGTTCCTCCGCAGGTTTAGCGTGTCTACCAACTTGGGCCATATCGTCACTTAAGTACCTTAAGTATAAAAAAAAGTATATTTGAATGACCGAAAGTAAGAAAGAATGTTGTTCTACTAAGTATAAAGAAATATAAGTAAACCAGCTGACACGACAGACGTTGTGCTGTCTTAACTGTGAATATTGAATTCGAATTGGTATATATGATTCAAAAGCATAGTTTTTATTATTGTAATGCTCTATGACAAATGAGAGTTACGTAAAATTAATATTGTCGTTAAGTTTTTTTCTTAATTTCCAATTTTCCGCTTAACTTCCTTAATTTTTACTTTCATAAGAACCTTCTCCTGACTGTAATTAAAACAACAAAAGAGAATTAGCGAAATTGTTCCATCCGTTCACGCGTGATACGATGAACAAGGGAGATAGAGATTCATTTATATATATAAATAAAATATATTGGTTTCTATATACATATACACGTCTAGATATTCTGTTAGTCGAAATTTTGCCATACAAGAGAGCAGACAGACAAAAAGGTAAAATAAAATATTTGAGACTTCTCTGTCGATAGCATTATTATGATTTCCAAAACATACAATCACATATTTATAGAGTATACATATAGTAGCTTTGCCTCCGACTTCTCCACGTTATTATCCTTACTGACATTAATAAATGTGAAAGTGAGTTTGTTTGCTTGTTTGTTACGCTTTCACGCCTATACAGCTGAATCGATTATAATGAATTTTAGTATAAAGATAGATGGAAACCTGGAGACGGTAATAGGCTACTTTTTCTAGCGAAAACCTTAATGGAATAATAAAATCGAGAATTTAATAATGTTGTTTCGCCTTTTGTAATTTCTTTCAATCCGCTTTGCTTCAATTGGTGGTAGCGTGATGTTAAATAATGTAGAGCCTTTCTCAATAGGTGCTCTATGAAATAAAAATATATATTTGAAATCTTCCTCTAAGATTAGCGCGCGTTCAAACAAAATAAGAAGAAACCGCAAAAAAATCCCCGATAAACGCTTTAGAATACAGTAGACCCTCTATATGTCGAACATCAAGGGACACGCCAAAAAATTCCAGTTATATAGTTTTCGTTTTATCAAGAATTAAGATTTTGATGTTTGAAGCGAAGGGAACCAAAAAATTTTTTCGAGACTTGTAGCTGTTCAACTTATCGAGGTTCAGCTGTATTAAATATATTAACATAAGAATCCAAAGTGTCGCTTATAAATCGGACAAGTTATACGATATTTTTAATAGCAATAAAGAAAATAATGCGCGAGTTCGCACCTCACAATCTCGAGTTACAAGTATTAGGCCGACGACAAATTATATAGTTACTTGAATGGGATTCGAGTTACCGCTTTTATTGTATTGTAACTTTAATCGTCATTTTAATAGCATTTAGTCGATCGCAGATAAAATATGTCGGTTTGATTTGTATCGCTCGAGCTTTATTATAGGTTATGTTGAAACGAACTCGATTATGAAGGGGCATTTTAACTGTTTTGGCAAGTTTGTTATTCGAACTGAATATCTTTGTTAACGTCAAGGGTTCTGGCAGCTTCACCGAGCTTGAGCTTGCGTTACTGCCATGTATCAATTCACAGAATCTAAATTAATCTATCTATTTGTATTCTAAATACAATACAGTGTATAAATCATATACGTCCATCACAAAACTTTTGATATAAATATTGATATCGAATACATATTGAGAACACGAACCTCAGATATATTAGAATTTATTTTGCTTTTTGCTTGGGCGCAGGATACTTATCTTGGGTTGTTGCCAGCTTGAAACCAGGCGCATTGAATCTAGTTTACTAACCTTTTAAATAAACTAAACACGTTTTTGAAGCGATAATAGCTCAGCGGTAGCGTGTATAAATGCCGCGTCATGGGTCGTGAGTTCGAATTCAACCACTCACGATGAACTTAAGCTTTCGGTGAAGGGAAACATCGTGAGGACACCATAACATAGTGACAGCCTTTTCTAATACCCTCCTAGATAGCTACCACCTTCATATTAATAATCTACCGCCAAATACAAATAGATGTGTTCCGGCAGTTGCACTTAAGAGCCAGTCCCTCCACAGGTTTAGCGCGTCTACCAAATTGGTACATATTTAATTGTTCCGGTTCGATCTGTCCCGTGGTCAACGTCGCTGTACGGACGTCAGAACCACCTTTTTACGTATTGCAACACAAGAGGAAGTACATATTAAAGGCTTAGGTCAGGGGATATAGGCGTATATAATAAAGAACTTCCTCTAGGTAACAAAACTATATTGTTTCACAATCTTCTACTTTGCACGTCTTACTCTATACAGCACAAAACAACGACTTCCGATCGAATCGTGCCAACTTCTACAGCCGTCTCGTATTTAAATGCGACAACTTGACTTATAGTACCATAAAGTACTCTAATTTATTTCTACAAATATTTAAAATATATTTTAAGTGTGGTACTTCGATTAGTATGTGATGACAATTTGACTTATAGAACTCTAAAGTACCCTAATTTATTACTTCAAATATTTACAATATGTTTTAAGTGCGGTGCTGGTTATAAGTTGACAATTTGACTTATAGTACCATAAAATATCTTAATTTATTAGTTAAAATATTTACAATATGTTTTAAGTACATTAATCAGTTGACAGTTTGACTTAAGTACCCTAATTTACTATTACAAATATTTAATAATACAATATTACTGTTATGTAATAAATACACCTAACAAATATTAGTGTTATGTAATAAATAAACCTAACAATATTTACCTCGATGCCATTTTATTGCGTTGAAAATTAAAAAAAAAAACAATGAAGAGTAAAAATAAATCTCGGGACACTGCAGTTTCATGTTCATAATAAACTCGACATACAAGCGTCGTACACAGTGGAAATTGTAGTTTGATTGTATTTATTAAGACCTCCGTCCCACGGCGCTCGCGGCAATCTACAGCCCGCCGCCAGCCACTCAGCGCTTTCTGATAAACGATACCGTCAGCAAAACAATCACTATTACTATTCCACTCTGTTAAACCTTAAATTCATGATGTAATCCGAACGATTTCAGTCACAGTGATAACCCCGACTGCTCTATATCCTGTCATGTAGTTCGTGCGCTCGCATATGACATATGAAGCCAATCCGCCTTGAAAAGGTCCTCGCGCGTTGCGAGCGTGTGAGCGCACCGTTGACATATTTGTAATTAAATACTGCAGATGGTCGGTCTTTTTGGACTCATAGATTTGCTTTAATGTAAGTCCTCCACTCCAGTCCGTTTGCAGCCTGATTCACCCACTTCGAAGTATCTCAAGCACGTCTTTGTACCTGAGGAGTTGTCCGTCATGTTTACGCGTGCCCCCTTTAGGTTTCGAGTAAAAGATGCGCTGCGCCAATCGTGTTTCTGATATCCACGGCACGTGTCCACACCACGGTAGTTGTTGTGGTAGATAAGACTCAATTCCACCTACATTGGCTGTAATACGCACCCGATAAGACCAACGAATTTTGATTGTTTTCCATAGACATCCGAAGTGGAAACGGTCCAGGTTTCAGCGGAATAAAAATCTTTAACTATTAAATTTATAGCAGGTCCGGTAGACAATGTTCTGCACATTCAACAAGTCAAACTTTAATGATATTTGTGATACAGTGATTTCTTTTATGATAATGGACATTAAACATGCAGATGGCCCTGATTATTACAAGTTTACAGCCATTTTGTTGAACTTGAAGGAAGGGCTGGTTCTCGTGCTGTATGCTGGAACACAAAGGCTCATACTGAACCTTTATTATGCAGCAATCTAAAGATGAGGGTGGCCGCTAACTAACCTAGCAATAACTCTATCACCAAGCTCTGACGGATCCATGATTATATGGTTAACCGTCACGACAAATACAATGTGGGACCAAAGTATTGACAGAGCTTCTTCGGTTACTCATCGGCAGGTCAGATACTCGGAAATGCGTGTGAGGTTGACTTGGATGAATATGACCATAGAATGGTGGTAGGGCTATTTCTATAGCCTTATTGATATTGAAAATCTTCTATCAAATATTGTTGTACGCAAAAGCCAGTTCTTCTACTAAGTTTACTGTGTACACCGTTTTGGGCCACAGCATTACGCAATATCAGGTAATATTGACTTGAAACCATACCATATCTTACGTCCAGGTAACTCCAGGCATGTATCATAACAACATTTTAAAGCGAGGACAGTTCATCTGGTATTGCGCACAAACGTCGCATATTTAAGTGAGTTCCAAATCCTCCTGCAATGAACCTAAGCTTTCGGTGACGAAAGACACCGTGATCAGACCATAGCATGATGGTAAGGCTTTTCTGATATCCTCTTTGCTAGCTACTTCCATCAAATTGAAAATTTGCCGCCAAATACCTACAGACGTGTTCCGGTAGTTACAGAGACAATACCTCTAGTAAGCTTGGAGTGTCCACTATCTTGGGTCTCATCATCACTAAATCTACTAAATCACTAAAAAAAGTTAAGGTTTAGCGTTATGGCCATAACCTCACCTAAGTTTAAGTGACGATACGGCGCAAGTTGGTAGACATGCTAAATCTATGGACGAACTGGATTTCAAGTGCAGCTGCCGAAACACACCTATTAGTATTTGGCGACAGATTTTCAAGTTGAGGGTGGTAGCTAACGAGGCGGAAATTAGGCAAAGCCCTACCACCAGGCTATGGTTTCATTGTAGGTGGATTCGAACTCACGTCCCTAATACTGCTTCCAAATATATACAGCTACTTTTTTGCCGACGCTACTTGTTAACTAACTAGTAAAGTAGTATCTCGTGAACAAGGCCTCCTCCATGCAGCTCTGAACGAGCACCTCATTGAAATCCCCCGGAGATTTCTGTAAGACCGTATTTTATTTATCTTGTTAATTACTAAATCTCATAATATTATGTTGTGGATATGAGAATGAAGAAATATACTTGACCGTTGTTAATTCAAAGCAGAGTTTTTTTTTTTCATTACTTTTGAAGTAAAAACCTATTTTAGCGTCTTTGTGAGATGAAACGAAAAAGCGACAGTAAAAAGAGACAGTCACGTACGCCTATAGATATATCGTGCGTAGTACGAGATAGAAGGTATCTATAGTATTTAAGGTGGGATAGAATGAGATAGAAGACATAATACAGTGTTTCTTACAGGATCCGAGCATTACATGTGTACGTGCGTGCCTGCGTATTTCACTTCACTACTTCATTTCACTTCTATCGTGTGTGAACTGCACACATATTTTTTGTGGTTATATTTTTCATGTGATTTATGAGAACTCGTGATAGTAAAATGTTAGCTTAAAGCACAAGTTCAACGCGTTCATGTAATATTAAGTTAGTTTGAAGATAAGACTGTTTTGGTAAATTGTTAGATTCAAGCACAAGTTCGATGTACCATGAAATTAGCTTGAAGTTATTTTGGCGTGTTATTTCATAATAAATTTCTTAAATTAAGTACACATGAAACGTGGTTCATACTACACCAAGTTTTGTAATAAAGACTATCTACTTGCAATGGGTTACGATAATTTTAATCATGTTCGAATATATAAGATATAAATTAAATAATATTCGCGCAGTAAATTAACTTCTATTCTTCTTCCATGAAGCGATGATAGCTCAGTGGCAGGGTGTACGACTTCGCATCAAGGGACGTGACTTCGAATCCACCTACAATGAGCTTGAGTGTTCGGCGAATGAAAACATCGTGAGGAAACCATATCGTTTGATATCGTTGTGATATCGTTTTCTCTAATGCCCGCCTGGCTAGCAACCACCCTCGACATGAAAATCTGCCGTCAAATACCAATAGGTGCATTCCGGAAGTAGCTCTTGAGAGCCAGTTTCTCCACAGGTTTAGCGAGTCAACCAACTTGGGCCGTATCGACACTTAAAATCAGGGTGAGATTATGGCCATAACGCTAAATGTTAACTATAAAGAAAAGCATTATAAATTTGAACATATTTATTTCAATAAACATTTGAGGAAACTAGTTTAGAGGTGAGAAACTTAGAAATATTGTTCCTTCAATATTGTTTCTCTTAAGAACGGTATGGCTTATAAATAAATAAGAAAGTTGGTTGAGAACCGGAGAAAAAATAGATATTAAACTTATTTATATATAGAGATAAATGTTACATAGAAATAAAACTGCATTTCGAGAATTTGTATTGAACGAGTGGGCGACATAAAAAAATTGTGTTTCGATCCCTTGACAAAGGCATTGTGAGCTTTTTACCGGGACTCGTGTCGGCCACCTGGTCTCGGCGATTCGACAGCGCATACTACTATGTGACAGCGAGGCCATTAATATAAATAAATTAACCTTAAATAGCCACGCCCTTCGAGATTTTTATAAACGACCTTAAAGTAAATACAAGTTACACGTGCAAAATAATTCTGAAGCGAGATCCGATCGAATGCCTACCTTGTTCGCGGACAAAGAGATCAAATTATATAGAAATACCATTGACAGTATTATCTTATAAAATGTTTCATGCCACTAGTTTTTATTTGTTCATCTAGAATTTTGTGTAATTAAAAATAGGTAAGATGCGAGACCCGAATATACTGAACTTTTTTTTTAAGTTAAGGTTTAGCATTATGGCCATAATCTCACCTGATCTAAAGTTGGTAGGCACGCTAAACCTGCGGAAGTGCTGGCTCTCAAGTGCAACTGTCGGAACACACCTATTGCTATTTGGCGGCAGATTTTCAACTTGAGGATGGTTGCGAGCCAGACGGGCATTAGAAAAAGCCCTACCACCATGCCATGGTTTCCTCAAGATGTTTTCCTTAACTTAAAGCTCAAATTTGTTATAAGTGGATTTGAACTCACGTCCTTCACGCGGAGTCCGTACACACTACCACTGAGCTATCGTCGCTTACAAATCCTAAAGTTCGGTGAAGCTGTGAAAGCCCGTAAGGCTAACAGCGTATGTCAATTCGAAAAAAACAATTTATTTCATTTTATTTACTATGTAAAACAAATATTTTTAAAATATAAAAAATGTTTATATAGTACGCATTTGAGGACCAACTTGGAATTTTTTGTTAAATAATAAAATAAAATAAAATAAAAATCATTTAATTTCAGACCAGCAGATCCGCAGTGTTAGTAACAATTTAACTTAATGACTATGTTAGTATACAAAGGAAATATGGGAAATATAAGTGACAGAAATAACAAAGGTACCACCAACAACCTTTACATGTAGCTCGGTGAACCTGCCAGCCGAGGCTGAATCAAGGCTTTCACTCACCATTTTCAGGACTCGGTCCGAGCTCTCCCGCTCCCTTAAACCAGCGAGACAAGCTTCCTTCGCATTACCGCGTAAAAGTCATCACCTACCGCCGCCATCACCAACATACCTGACCACAGTAGCGTTTGAGCCAGAACAGAGCTCTGAAGATGTTATTGTATTAACACCCCAAGGGCATTGTAGTATTTCTGCATAAAGCTGTCCCGCAGGCTATTCGTGTGGAATACCTGGCGATATGCTTTAAAAAGCATCAAGCAAATCTACGTGCCAACATATTACCACGTACCAACAATGTCCTACGCTCTCTCTCTACGTCCAAATCATATCACAATAGCTGATAGTTGACGTTTTAAGCAGTAACTTGGGCTGTTTCTGATACAAGCTCATGCGAAGATAATCGCGGGTAGAGCTGTTAAGTAAATTTATGTTAAAAAAGTTAAGTCACGTATAACTTAATCTGTTGAAAAGGTTTTACAACAGACGCGACGTTGAATGTTGCGTTGAACGAAATACAAAGCGGTTAGTATGCCCGCTGTAATGCGACGCACGAATCCCTTTGGAACCTTTCTACGGCCCTAATCCTGTTCGCTAATTGGGTTAAAGTTTATTGTAAAATTCACTTATTAATTACGCCGAAATAACGCCGAATTCGCGGCTCAAATATTGTGTTTTGTAAATGTTACGTCAATTATAAAACAGATAGATCCGCCCGCGGCTTTGTTCCGTGTTAAATTTATATTCGGGTAATCGATAATTACGTAGTTGACCGTCGGTAGGAGGTTTTCAAAAAGATAAGGCGATTGTATGTCGTTTCAAAAATGTGTAATATAATTAATTACAATATAATTACATAAAACTGAGATGAACCTTCAAACTCAGCCGATCGAGCGATACGCAATTTGACGTAGTCAGTGTTTTACAGTGACTCACGTGGGAATTTACACTGACTCACGTGGGAATTAACACTGACCCACGTGGGAATTTACACTGACTCACGTGGGAATTTACACTGACTCATGTGGGAATTTACACTGACTCACGTGGGAATTTACACTGACTCACGTGGGAATTTACACTGCAACCCGTGTCCGAATTATATGGATCTCGGTATGTATATAGATATTATAGTGGGTAACACGATATCCAATAATAATATAATATACGCAATAGACCGCTTCATTCGTCGAGTGGTGAGCGCCCTGGCAAAGGACATTGTGGACTGCAACCTCAAGACACCCATAAAACAAGGTGACCAAGAGGTCACATAAGCTATAATTGCCCAAACACCAACCACAAGGCAAATATAGAATAAAGAAATATAGAAATAAGTGCAAAAGTGTAAGTGAAAAAAAAGTCACTTCTTAGTTTTTAGTGTATTTTTTTTTTCTTGGATTGCAGATTATATTATGATCTAGGATTACATTAGGTGTTCTAATTTATTTCAAAGGCGCATTTTGACACGCGCTCACAATATTTTCACGTACCTCCTTTACATGTACGCAAAGTGCTTTAAATTGAGACAGAATCTCAGGATACCCTTGGTTTGGGTTTTTAATGCACAGTACGTTTTAATTCTTTTTTTTTACACGCTTTATATTAGCTTCACCTGTATGTATGTATGTATGTAACCGACTCCTCTGAGCTCGATTTTGTCCTACTTTGAACGTTCAGATTTAATTCAAACTTTGGGCACCTGTCAAAGATCGATGACAATGCAATAATCCGATCAAAGCATCCGATTATCCTAATTAGATTCGCCAGGATTAATTAATTCCTTTCCGCATCCTTTGCATGCGAGTAAGAGAGATAGAGCTAACTCTCCAAGCTAAGTTCCAGTAACTATAAAATAAAAAATAAATAATGGTTAGAAAAACTAGAACACACGCTTTATATAGAAAACTAAACTAAAAAACAGAAACTAAATTTTAATAAATATTAATTAAGAATAATGTAATTTTTTTAAATAAATATAAGTTATTAATAGTTTGAATAAGAAAAACAATGTTTTATTGTAAAAAAAGCGTGGGGTGCATGGTGTCAATAGTTATGAATATTTAATTGACAGATATGAGAAGGATTATCATTTCGATAATATCTTGAAAAGCACTCCCGCTTTTTTTTAAATAAAATATTTTTTTTCTTATTCAAACTATTAATAACTTATATTTATTAAAATTCTTTACATTATTCTTAATTAATATTTATTTTCTGTTTTTTACTTTAGTTTTCTATATAAAGCGTGTGTTCTAGTTTTTTTAAACTATTATTTATTATTTGTTTTGTATTATCATAGTGTATGTAAACGCTTAACGTCTTATATATGTAATTGTGTTCTACAACACAGTTATTACTAAAGTAGGAGGCAGAGTTTCCCTATATTTATACCTGTAACATTTTGTATTGAAATAAAGTTATTATTATTATTATAATGCCTATATACTGTTGTAAAGCTATTGTTAACGCCAACTAAATCACGCCTACCTAAAAAAGGAGCGGACCCAGAGTCCGCAGATTGTGTATATTACAATAAAAAATAAATCAAGTACAAATTGCAAAGAAAAAAAAAAACAAATCACCAGTGTATTTTTATTAAGAGTTCGCGTGATCGATACGTACTAACTCTCGATTGGGCGTAACGTGAGGCAGATTCTTATTTCATTCCCTCATAAATGCCGTGTGAAATAGTTTGTAATTTCAGTCGAATAATGTTTTCATGACATGCTATTCTGTATTCTTCTATTATAATCTCCCGTATACTTACATCGTATTTTGTAAGAGTGATGCACGGTTTGAAGCGGTGATAGATCAGTTGGTAGCGTGTTCGGACAACGCGTCAATGGGCGTGAGTTCGGATCTCTGTAATGAACTTGAGCCTTGGGTGATGGAAAACTTTGTGATGTAATCATAGCATGATGATAGGGCTTTTTCTAATGCCCAAGTTACAGTGGCGGATTTGTATAAAATCCTATGCAAATTTTGTCAACCCCCCCCCCCCTCTACTACGCCCCTAATTGTGCAATTAAATCTATATAAGACTTACATTAAAAAAATTATGTCGAATTTTTATTGTTGACCTTTTTTTTTTATCGTGGAGAAATCCGTTTATGTATACCCACTCGCATTGTTATGCTATGGTTTCCTCACGACGTTTACCTTCACCGGAAGCTCAAGCTCATTCTAGGTGGATTCGAACTCACGTCCCATGACGCGGCGTTCCTACGCGCTACCGCTGAGCTATCATCGCTTCAAAATTACCTGTGCTCGAATATGTGCTATAATCTATGAACCGTGTACCGGTCATGAGAGAAATCAAATAATATTTATTAGTCTGTAAATATAATTAGTGTTAGGGACTCTACGTTGTGATTACGAACATTTAACGTCCAATTATTTTACACGTTATATTACAATTGAAGTCTTTGATTAATGTATCCCTTGTAATATGTCAAACTGTAACAAAATAAATCTTTTCACAGAAAAGTTCAATTTTGTTTAAATGAACTGTGTCGCCATAATCCAATAAAATATCTTATATGTATATTTTTCATTGTATAACGGATAATATGCGCTGTATACAAGCTATTAACTACCGAATAGTTTCTAATATTCTTTTTTTTATACTTAAAGTTATCCTGATCTTAAGTGACGATACGGCCCAAGTTGATAGACACGCTACACCTGTGGAGGAACTGGCTCTCAAGTGCAGCTGCCGGAACACACCTGTTGGTATTTGACGGTAGGTTTACAACTTGAGGGTGGTAGCTAGCCACGCCCTACCACCATGCCATGGTTTCCTCACGATGTTTACCTTCACCGGAAGCTCAAGCTCATTGTAGGTGCTCGGATTCGAACTCACGTCCCTTGACGCGAAGTCGTACACACTACCACTGAGCTATCATCGCTTCAAAGTAACCAAAGCCGGTAACAACTTCAAACGTTAATCTTCTTCTTAGCCTCTATCCCACCTCAATAGGGTCGGATATGTTCTCTTTTTGCACTCTAATCTATCTGCTGTCATCTCAGTATTTCCTCGTTTTATACACATGCCATTTCTCATCCCCTACCTCTTCTCTTACATCCATTCACCTTCATACTTAACATTCTTCTAGTTATAAGGCTTTCGTCTCTTCTCATAACTTGTCCATACCACGCTAACGTATTACCCCTCAATGCCCCTTTCACTGGTGCTATTTTCATACTTCCTCGAATATATTCATTCCTTTTCTTATCAATTCCAGTCACTCCACGAACCCATCGGAAAATTCGCATCTCTGCTACGTGTAATTTCCTCACATCCGCTTCCTTCGTTGCCCAACACCCAGAACCATACAATACCACAGACCTCATAATATACACCAACAAATACGTCATCACGCACAGACGTCGATATAAATAAAAAGTAAACAATATAACAAATTACACGGACAAAGACGACGTTCGCAAACGTTCCCTTTGCTAATTAAAATAATGACGGCGGCGTAACGAATCGTCACTCCGTCACAATGCACTGTCACTTAATAAATTACGCATCGCATAAAGAAAACAAATTAAATGTTAGATTCAAAACCTACAACCGGTTGTAGGTTTCGTCGCGCCGTTTCGTGTCCTTAAATCCTTTAATTATAATTATATACTTTACATACATAAAAAGAAGATTTCAAATGCAATAAATAGTTTCTAAGGGTATGCATTTGAGGGTGATAGATAAATATGTTTTTAAATAAATTTATACTTTAGCAAATTACAAATAATGATCAGATTTGTGTGAGTAAGAAATGTTCATTTGTGCTACCTATATTAATATATCAAAGCGAAAGTTTGTTTGCACGTACTATCTTAAGAACTACTGGGCCGATTTCAAACATTCTTTTTGTACTCGATAGAGTAATAATTGAGGAAAGTTTTTTGCTATTTAACATCACGCTACCTCCGATAGGAGCAAAGCTGTATTAAAAAAAAGTGCTTACTTTCGGAACCATATAACGGATTTGATAAAATGGTGGTAGAGCCTTTTCTAACGCTCGCCTGGCTAGCAACCACCCTCAAGTTGAAAATCTGCCGTCTAATACCAACAGGTGTGTTCCGGCAGTTGCACCTGAGAGCCAGTTTCTACACAGGTTTAGCGTATCTTCCAACACGGGTCGTATCGTCACTTAAGTTCAAGTGTGATTATGGCCATAACGCTAAATTTTAACTATAAAAATAAAATTAATAAAAAAACTTTCTACATTTGATGGTCGAATTAATTAGGTAGGTTATAGGCTGATTAACATCACGCTAACACTCTCAGAGGATCCGAGAAAATAGAAAAAACATACTAAACGAGAATGATTGGCTAATGTTTAAGATGGAGAAATTTTATCTGTAAAAAAATATACATATAATATGTTGGATGATATGGGAGCAAATAACGCACAATTAACAATACACAAATTAATTGAGATGAAATGGTTACACGTACAATATACTAACCTAAAAATAGAAAAATCGACAATTAAAGGTTTTTACTTCCAATATTTTAGTAGATCAACACTATTACTAAACTTAACGAATTTATGAATTTTACTTCTAATCAAATAAATCTAATAATCACTTCACGAGCAGGCTTATATTCTATTACGTCTCATAGCCACTAATTAATCTATCGTCCATATTGTAACGTCATACTTTAAGGCGGCGTTCACACAGTATCAATATTAAGCTGTTTACCCAAGATACAGTATACAAAGCTTACATACATAAGGTTCTATGTAATCCAGGAAACAAGTTCTGTTCCTGACAGATAGGAAAATATGGTTTACTTTGAGAACGAAATCGCTGGTAAAGATCGTATAGAACAAACGAGGGACTCTTCGAATTACATTGTAAGCCGATTTGAACTGTAATACCAACGCGTTTAGGTTTACTTCCGTACGTCAAATGCAAGAGCTTTTTCATACGAAACATATGCGCTGATACTTCAATACTAATGAATACAAATAGTTAACGTCATTGTCCCACTGAGTGGTTTTACTTTGCCGCTTGCGTAATAATTGGACGTGTTTGGTTTTTATAACTCTTTTGTATTGTAAACGTTTGCGAATTGATAGTACACAAAAAAAAAAACTGCGAATCATAGAAGAAAGCGGTTAACATCGAAAATATATGCAAAGATGGAGTTGACAAAGTTAACAAATAAGTTTTATCCTGTTTCTCTTGATTAATAGTTAAAAAAAAAGTATCGTTTAGAACGGATATAGAAATAGGTAAAAATAAAACAGATAGCTCAGTGGTAGTGTGTACCGACTCCGCGTCAAGGGACGTGAGTTCGAATACACAACAATGAGTTTGAGCTTTCGGTGAAGGGAATCGTGAGGAAACCATAGCATGGTGGTTGGGCTTTTCCTAATGCCCGCCTGGGTAGCTACCACCCTCAAGTTGAAAATTTACCACTAAATAGGTGTGTTCCGGCCATTGCACTTGAGAGCCAGCCCCTCCACAGGTTTAGCGTGTCTACCAACCTGGGCCGTATCATCACTTAAGATCAGGTGAGATTATTATCATAACGCTAAATTTTAACCATAAAAAAAGGTGGATACCTTTTGAAGCGATGATAGCTCAGATGGTAGTGTGTACGCACGCCGCGTCAACATACGTGAGTTCGAATCCACCCGCGATACTTCAGTTTCAGCTTGAGTTTTCAAGCAAGCAACCACCTGCCAACATATAGGTGTGTTCCGGCAGTTGCAAATTGAGAGCCAGTCCCTCCACAGGTTTAGCGTGTCTACCAACTTAGGCCGTATCATCACTTAAGATCAGGTGAGATTATTATCATAACGCTAAATCTTAACTATAAAAAAAAATCGAAAATTTTTGAAGCGATGGTAGCTCAGATGGTAGTGTGTACGCACGCCGCGTCAACATACGTGAATTCGAATCCACCCGCAATACTTCAGTTTCAGCTTGAGTTTTCAAGCAAGCAACCACCTGCCAACATATAGGTGTGTTCCGGCAGTTGCACTTGACACCCAGTACTAGACATATCATGTCCAATTAATTCCATTTGCCCGTTTCGTTCGAGTATTGTTTGCGAGAGATATGAGAATAATTAAAATAATTATCATAATATTTGCCGTAAGTAATCAATGTCAATAATAACATAATCCGGTACACACTGTCGGTCACGTGTCGCGCACGGTTCCCTTATTAGGACCACACTCTCGGCCCTACGGCGTGATGAACCTTCGGGGATCGACTTCAGCCAGGAGGGCAAAAGGCAACCTTTTTTTAAGCTAATTCCCTTTTTTTATAATTAAGGTTAAGCGTTATGGCCAGTAATGCAGTATGGCAAGTTGGTAGACACGCTAAACCTGTGGAGGAACGTCTCAAGTGTTTACGCAGGAACACACCTATCGGTATTAGGCGGCAGGGTTACAACTTGAGGGTGGTAGCTAGCGATGCGGACATAAAAAGCCTACCTTACGATGTTTTTCTTCACCGGAAACTCAAGCTCATTGTAGGTGGAGTGGATTCGAACTCACTTCCCTTGACGCGAAGTCGTACACACTACCACACAGCTATCATAGCTTCAAAAATCTCGAATTCAAAAAAAATCAAATATTCAAAAGTCTATGTTTATAGACCCCTTTCTCAACGAAGATCAACGTTTCCCCTCTTTCCCAGGCAGATCTGGTAGAAGACTGCTGACGTAGCTTTATAAGCACGTTCTGGTATAGAACTTAATAATAAATCTTTTGCTCCCTCTTCGACCGCGTAAAACTTAATTAGTTAGTCAGTCGCTTATTAACTCTTCATGTGATACAAAACTGTCTCTATATTAATATTAAAAAGCGAAAAATTTTGTTCGTGTAAGTTGACTAATCTTAGAAAATAGCAATCGGGTCCGAAAAATACTTTTTATATTCGATAAAATATTATAAAGTGACGTTTAAACTCAAGAACCACTTGACAGATTGTAAGAAGTCTTTCACCATTAAAATGCTACATTAGCCCTGAGTAACATAGGCTATATAGCGTTTTTTTTTTTTATGACAATAATAAAATAACATTTTATTTCCACGCAAACAGAGATTAGCTAGTATTCGATAAAGCAATCACTGAACAAAGCTTTAGATTATTTAACATCATGTAACCATTTCCACGCACAAACGGACAAATGTGTATTGAAACAATAATAGTTTATAAAAACAAAACATAAAACAAGCTTTTATAGAAAACCAAATTAAAAAATAGAAAATAGATTTTAATAAATTTGAATTAAGAATAGTTTTTTTTTTTATTAATAAATATAAATTAATAAAAGTGTAAACAAGAAAAACAAATAATTTATTTAAAAACGCGTGGGGTGCATTGTGTCAATAGTTATAATTATTTTATTGACAGAAATGAGTAGAAGGATTATTATTTCGATAATATATTAAAAAGCACCCCGCACTTTTTTATTATTTACATTATGATTAATTACATTTATAGAAAAAAAAAACTTACACTAATCTTAATTCAATTTTATTACTATTTATTTTCTACTTTTTAGTTTGGATTGTTTATAAAAGAATGTTTTTTATTTATTTTTTTAACTATATTTTTTTATTAAGCAAGATTAATAGGTAGCTCAATTATCATTTATTACAATAGCGAGCAAGGCTCTTTCCCACTAAATTGTAAATTTAAATTCTTGCTTATTTTATTATATTCCAAAATTTGTTAATATCACATATATCGGTAAAAGATAATGATTGGAAATCATAATTAACATCAATTCCTGCCTTATCGACTATAGATGAAAGTTATATAAACTAACAAATTTTATTCTGCGAATTAAATAATGGAATAATCTTGTCAAGTTAGTGTGTTGTCATCCTGCCTCGGTAAGTCTACGAAATTTAAACGAAATCTGACCGTTTGAAGTGGTTCAAAATCAAGTCCAAAGGACAAAGAAACATACAAGTGAAGCTAATAATAAAATAAAGCGTGTAAAGAACGGATAATTTTTATTTCCACGCGAACCAAATCTCGGACATAGCATAGAAATAATAGAAAAGTGTGATCGAAACTTAAACCCGATACGCATTTAGAAAATGACAATGCACACTTACAAACAAAATCTAATCAAATCGAGTATATTTGTAAAGCGCACTCTTCCGATAACGACCCTCGAAATGTAAACGCTTCGAACCCCTAAAAATCATTCGAAATCCAACACAAAAATTACCACAATACAACAATAAACTGAACACATCAAACAATATATTTACGACAACTTAAAAACACGGTCGGAGATGTATAACTTTTTTTTTTTGTCTCTGTCTGTGTAAAATTTGTCTCCACCGTTGTAATTTATTGAGGGGCGGTGCCAAGGAATTTGATTTGGCATAAAATCTATCTGTGGAAATCACATAAAAATGGATAATGAGTGGAAAGCGTGACGTCGGGATATTAAATGATGCGTTTGATATGAGATAGATCCCTTTGAGTAATGTAAAAACTAGCAGATGTTATGCACGCGCCGCGCCGCTTTGTTACTGACATTTCATCTTTACATTTTGGGGATGTTTTATTACATATCAGATATATCGTATTTATTATTGATAGATTATAAATAATATTATTCATTAGTTGTATTAATAGTCGCCTTGTCAATTTAGTTTTGTGTACGCCACATAACGCGAAGCGGGTGAGGTAGTGCTCTACTTTCGGCGCGTCAAGATCAAGCATTTTGTTGCTCCCAAACTGTCAAATAATAATACGAGTAGATGTATTTCCAAGAAAACACTTCGAATAATTTATCTGTAATATTGTAAATTTGTTTTCTTTTTTTGCTATCTCGAAAAAAAAAAATTTTTTTTTTCTTAATTATTTATGCCAGTATTATTTTTGCAACGTTGTTCATTGTATTTTTAATAATTATTTCATTTTACCGACTTCATATAATCCATCAACAACACACTGAGTTTGTTATAAATATGCATACGGTTTTTTTATTTCGCACGGTTAAAAGCAATGAAAATTTAAAAGTATTTATTAAGTTTTACCCGATTTTGTAACTATTTTAATACAGCTTCGTTCTGGTTGGTGGTAGCAAGATGTTAAATACCTCAGTTTTGATTAGAATCCTTCTCAATTATAGCTCCCTCAAACACAACAAGAATTCCAAGGAATCCAACTGATAGCCTCTAAGACTAGCATATTCAAACGAAATCTTTCGCCTTATAATATTACTTAAGATCTTTCATACAAGATAACATGACATTCTCAATGAAAAAAAAAAAAAACAAATTTTCATAAATATTGTTGGATTTCAGAGATTAATCTTACATATCTTTTATGTAGTATTTAAATTCAAATATGCATAATAATTATTATAAAGTTCAAATAACATATTTTATAGTTAAGGTTAAGCGTTATAGCCGCAATCTCACCTTATGTTATGTGACCCAAGATGTTGGACACCCTAAGCCTAGTAGAACGACTGGCTCTCAAGTGAAACTGCCAGAACACACATATAGTTATTTGGCGGCAGATTCTCAACTTCATGGTGGTAGCTAGACAGGCTGGCGTTAGAAAAGCCTTATCACCATGCCATAGTTTCATAACAATAGACTCCTTCACCGAAAACTTCGCATACCCTGACGCAGCGTCGGTACATACTACCATCTGAGCTATCATCGCTTCAATCGGAACAATGCAAACATTTGATTAACATATATATACTAATACTATAAATGCGAAAGTGAGTTTGTTTGTTCATTAGGCTTTCACGCCTAAACTGCTGAATCGATTGTGATAAATACTTACAGGATTGAGGTAACGAGAGGGGTATACTTTGATTGAAACTTTTTATTATGTACGGAAGGTTTAGTATATTGAATAGAACACGATAAATTCTTAGAATATACTGACTTTATTAATATAATGTTCTTGATTATATAGGGATATAATATAGATAGCAGAGGAGACCTTACAATGACGTCAGCCGATTTGATTGACTAAATCAAAATTAACTCGAGCAAAACCGTAGGCAAAGTCGGTATAAGAGAAAGACGGATTTTATAAATACTCGTAGAATGACATAAAAATTCCATAAACGGTGATATATTTGAAAGGCTAACTCAAAAATAATGGTACACCATAACAAATTTTACACCATTCATTGAATACAAATGTGTAGGGTGGCTCTCGAAATCACATAACAGCGGCGACAGAGCGTCTGCTGTTTGAATTCAATAAGAAAAGTGTAACAATAATAAAGTAACCATGTAAATCTATTCATAAGTCATAGTGTACAAATTATAAAGCGTACGATTTTTTTTTTCCCTTACACTTCAAATTCAAAATAAAATATTTCCAAAGCCGACTGTAAATTTATAAAAATTAAAACTGTATAATGTAATTTTCCAAATTTATTGCGATATACATTTTTTTTTTAATTCTTATCGACAGACGTTGGAAATATGATTTAAAGTTCTAATTCGTTGTATGTAAAATCGAGAATTGAATGACGTCTCTTGGGGATGAATGTGTAGTTATTATTTATGTCATTACAATACGGAACCTTATGTATTCTGTTTTAAGGTACTTATTCGATAATCTTGCAATAACTGAGTCGCAAGTAACTTTGAAGACGACAATGGCATCTCGCGAGACGATTTGTCACCGCATGTCAAATCGCTTTCTGAATGAACTGAATGAATGAATGAACCTTTGAACGAAAAGACGGCAGTTATGCAATCAATTAGGGAGGGCGGTAGCTTAAGGAGCCTTTTGAAATGTGACGCGACAACCTCAAGTTGCGGGCCACGAGGTTTAATAGGTAAATGAAAATATATAACTGGCATATTATGGACCAAAGATCCCTAGCAAAGTTTATTTAAACAGCTTTCTGACAATGTTCTCCTTCACTTAAAGCTCAAGGTCATTGTAGGTGGTTGGATTAGAACTCACGTCCCATTGCGCGGCGTTCTGCATACTACCACTGAACTATCATCGCTTCAAGTCTTACCATATTTTTAAAGTTAAAAAAATATATATTAGTATAATAACTATACTAATAAAAAAAGTTGAAGAGTTTTTTTTGTTTGTGTGTTTAAACATATTAATTTTAACATCTAGCATTTAGTATATGTTAAACAAATGCATGAGGAATTATTACAGTACTTTAATTAAGCTGTTATGAAAGCATAGAAAAATTAGTTTTAGTAGCACGCAAACGACTTCATATATTTTAACAGGTACACAGCATTAATAAATCACCATTCTGCACGAGGCTCTATGAATCGCTCCAACGGATGAAGTGACCTCCAGACTTTAGATAAACAAAGGATTAAACTCTAAATAGACAAAACTGAAGCGAAAAGATAAACACGAGTTTCCATTTCACGATTTTACATAATTCGGAATCGCTTACTTCGTGGCCCCGTCTCGCTGTTATAAGCTCGAAAATGCATCACTCAAGCACGCCGCTACTTAAACATGACATTTTACACTCGATCGGCCCCGTCTTACGTTTCATTGTGTGTCAAGTCGTGTATAGTTCGCACGTTAAATGCGTTTGAAAATTTCTGAATGAAGTTCCTATAGTGGCCGTAGCGAATACCGGCTTTGTGAGACCTCCATATAAAGTATAGTTAGGAAAAGGTTTTTTTTTGGACAGCGAACAGGCAGACCGCCCTTCGGATGGTAAATGGTCACCGTCGTCTATGGTCAGCCGTAACACTAGAGGTATTACAGCCATTGGCGAAAAGGGCTGGTTCTCGTACACTATGCAGGAACACAAAGGTTTATACCGAACCTTTATTTTAGGGTAGTCTACACTTAAGGGTGGTCGCTAACCAGTTGGATAATAACTCTGCCACCAAGCTTTGAAGGACCAAGGTTTACATGGTTATCGAAACACCTTACACGCCATAAGTAAAAGCAAATGCAAAAGTACTTGAGATAGGCTTGTTATAAAAAGTATCGATATTTTTAAATCAATGTATCGATTTGTTTGGCCGATGTATCGATGCGAAATATCTAATATCGAAAATTGTATCAAATACGTTTTTTTTTTTATTTATCTGGCTAAAGTGACTGGAATCCAAAGTCGTATAGGTAAGGAACGAACGGACATAAGTAACTGTAGTGAGAACTGACCAATTGGGTTACGACATCCGGAGACTGAAATTTTAACTGCTTATAACTTACAAGTCTATCGATTTTGCATTAGTATTTGTGATCACTAATAAATCTACATATGTGTACTTTCATAGAAATGTAAGCTATTTTCCACAATATTTTTACTAGTATGTTTCCATGGCGTGTATGTGTGTGTGTGTGCGTGTGCGTGTGTGTGTGTGCGTGTGGATGAGAGTGTGTGTGCGGCCGTCCGTCATTCACCAACCGTCACGTCACTCTCACTCGTGAGTTCTTTTGTTATGGATCGTGTTCGCGAGTGATCGCGGTACGTAAATAACTTCGATCTCGTAAACTGTTGCATTTTTTTTATTCGGTGTTTTTGTAATTACTGTCTAATAAAAAGGAAAACTGATAAAAATTGATAAATTTTTATTGAGATTTCTGTACGTTTTGTTTGAAAAATACTATTCATATTGAATATTGAGCTAAATACACTATTATTTATAAAACGTAAAGTCCTTTGAATGAATATGACAAATATAACAATATTTTTTCCTTGATATATCGAGGTCGATACTAATATTTGAATAGATTACGATACATCGATATATCGACTTTTTTATTTCACTTCCGACATCCCTAATCTGAGACAACATAACTAGTGATTTATATATATATATATATATAGTGTCAAGTTTTATAATAAAGTCCCAAAGTACATGACTGAATTGCCGGACAGTAGGTTCAAGAACCATGTCAAACGGGTTTTTATATCAAAAGGCTATTATAAGTGATTGTAATGTCTAGAATTGACAACCCTCTCTGTACATCCTCTAATAACTACTGTAACTTCTTGAACTATTATAAAAACAGATAAGAATAATACCTTTAAAAAAAGATGCATATCGAGTTTCTTGTCGGTTCTTCTCGATGACTGCGTCACTTACTGAACCGGTGGTAGGTTTGACGTTCATAAACGACTTTTTAGGGCCTAAATTAAACATTTTTTTTATTAATTGATTTGATTTCAAGTGTTGCCGTTCCAGCGTCCTCACAACAATTATCGCAGGTTTTATTTTTTTTGCTATGGTGGTGAAAAAGTACGTTTAAATTCAGCTAAAATTCAGCGAGCAGTATACAGAAGGGACATGTGTAAATTCATCACATAACAAACACCGTCAAACTCCCACCGAAAGCACCACGATGTCCCCTTATCCCTCATCCTGAAAAAGACAAGAGACAGCTTTAACATTACTTTTAACCTTCGACGCGGATTATTCTCTCCACTGAGGGAAAACTATTCGTTGATAAACCATTTATAATGTTCCATTTGATATCAAGGCTAATGACTTCCTCCTTCCTGTCATAAACAGCGGGAAGTGACGTCGACGCGCCGGGCACGCGCCGTCGGAAACACCCACAATGCACTATGCCGGCGCATTTAAAATTAATCTATAATCGTTGCATATCGCTTCACGAATTCTATTATAGCATATTATAGTAGTAAATACAATAATCTATATATTATAATAATTTTCCCGGCGGTTGAAATTCGCCAATAATTCTGTTTGAAAATGTAAGGATATTTTTGTAAATGTGCGTTTCTATTTTCGGTAACACTAAATCATTTCATAATGTAAATAAATAAAAAATGATTGATAGAAAAAACAAGAAACATTGTGATCCTTACCTATCGATATTAATATTATAAAAATGAATATTTTGTTTCTTTTTTTTTCTAACGCGCTACTCTTAAGAATGGCTGCTCTGATTTCAATATGTATAAGGATATATTGTATATAAGTATTAGAATAAGACTTAAAAAAAAAAGATGCAGTTCGAGTTTTTTGCCGGTTTCTTCTTGACGACTGCGTTAATTTCCGAACCGGTAGTAGTTTTGACGTTCAGAAGCACCTTCTTAGGGCCTAAATTGAATGAAGATTCTTGGTTTGATGTGATTTGACAAATTATTATATCATAAACTTCAATCAAGGCTGCGAATCCACAAACAGTTTATGGGAGGTGCACAGACTAACAGAGCTGGATTGGGTGCGAGGAAAGAAATAGAAAGATCGAGACTTAGTTAAATATTTTCTACGGCAGATATAAAGTGCTTCCAGACCGGATATATATTTATTTTTCTAGAACAACTAAACACATAGTACTAACGGACATACCTAAAGACCACGGTATAAAAACAAATAAACGAGCCACAAAATTACCTGAATAGAAATTGCTACGTGGTCAATTTAAACACAGTCGAACTGGGAGCTGGTATATACCTCATATACCAGCTAAATCTCCCTATAACATTCTTTACGATCTTGGGCTGTGTAGGAGCGCAGTAAGTCCTATACTGGGCTCTTATCAAATTTGACTGGGTAGAGAAGAAAACCCGAGTGGTGAAGGTTAGTCTTGACGTGCGTCGAAAAGAGGCCCCTTCAACCTACATACGTGTCACAAGTCTCGGACGCTACACGGAGTTTCTCTCCCTACCACACGATAGATCCGGCGCCCGCACTGTGAATCCACGGTTTCCTAATAAGTTCGTCTCTCTCTCTTTCTCTTCGTCAAAGCAATGATTAACGAAGGTTTTAGATTATTTAACATTATTGACCAATATGGGCAATATTTATTGTTAAATAACTTATAGTGTCACTCGAAGGATGTCGCGGGTATAGCTGGTAATAATGTAATATTGCTGGGGAGCGGAAGGAATTCTGCGCCACTTTCTATACTTTTAATTAGCGTTTGGAATTACTGGAGATTTTCTATTTGTTTATTATAATTTGGTTATCATAATTATTTCAAACTAGTTGTCTTGTCTTAATGCATATTGAATTTAAATTGGTATAATTAATAAAAAAAATAGCATAATTACTATTGTAATGGTTTATGACAACTGCCAGTTATGTAAAATGATATTGGCGTTAAGTTTTCTAAAATTGTCTAATGTGCCACTCATCTTCCTTGTTTTTTTCTTTCATAAGAACCATCCCCTGACATTAATTGACACAACAAAAAAATAATTAGCGAAATTGTTCCATCCGTTCACGCGTGACGCGATGACCAAGGGAAATAGAGATTCATTTTTATATACATAGCTATATTTTCGTAATGTTTGATTTCCACAATCTATGTGTATCTGTTGAATTGTGAAAATAAACAACCCCGCATGAGACAATATGTTAACATTTCGATGCCAAAACGCACTGTTGAAATCAAACAAATTAAACAGCGTAACAAAATGATCTGCCATATTGCCGGGTAAGAGAGAAATTAAATTGTCGATATGTTACGGGTCCAAACATGCGATTCGTTTCGCGCACTCGTATCTCGGATATTGTTGTGTCACTGTATTTATTAGGGGATGATTGCAAAGCACCCTGTCGGTGGAGAATAATTTATCATCACGCCATTAACATCGGTAAGGTGACTTCGTAGAATAGTTTATTTTTCTTTCTCTTGTTTTCATCGGATTGATAATGCATAATGCAATCAATTGATATTGCTTATTCTACCTTTGCACATTTCCTAGTAATCAATTTTTTTTATATAGGTAAGGCTTAGCGTTATGACCACAATCTCAGCTGATCTTAAGTGACAACCATCCGAAGTTGGTAGACACGCTAAACCTGTGGAGGGACTGACTCTTAAGTGCAACTGCCAGAACATACCTATTGGTATTTGACGGCAGATTTTCAACTTGAGATCTGATGAACTTATGGTCATATCAATAGTAAATACAATGTCGTTACTATTCACTATCACGTCTTAAATTTTAAAATCTTATTTAATAATTCTTTTGTATAGTATTAAAAAATAAAGATCAAAAACGAAAATTTGAAGCGATGATAGCTCAGAGGTAGTGTGTACGACTTCGCGTCAAGGGAGATGACTTCTAATCCAAGCGCCTATAATGAGCTAAACAATCGTGAGGAAACCATAGCATGGTGGTAGGGCTTTTTGTAACGCCCGCCTGGGTAGCTACCACCCTCAAGTTGTAAACCTGCCGCCAAATACCAATAGGTGTGTTCCGGCAGCTGCACTTGAGAGCCAGTTCCTCCACAGGTTTAGCGTGTCTACCAACATGGGCCGTATCGTCACTTAAGATCAGGTGAGATTATGGCCATAATGCTAAACTAAAAATCATTTCACACACATTTTCATATCAACGTTATTAAGTTGTAACTTACTTCAGGAGTTAGGTCCCTTTCCAACCCCAAGCGTGGATCCCTCTTCACCGAAGCCCGAAGTAGCGAACACCCGGAACTCGTACAGTTGGTTTTCCTGTAGGCTTCTCATTTGAAACATAATCGGACTCTGGCTGCTTTTCCGCTGGGACTCTGAAGCTTGAGTGTTTGTGTGTTTGATCTGTACAATCTTGTAGAACTGCGTCATGTATCGCCCGCCACGCAAGTACAGCAGTGTCACGTCCGCTGTAGCTCTCTCGACTCTTTCTCCGACTCGCCCCGACTCTACCCGAACGAGTGTTACATAACCGAGCGTGACGGCTCAGTGTACTTCAATACCTAAATAAAAGTGCCTAGTGCGGTTAAAGTAACTTTTACTTGCATAGACACTTTCTTCAGTATATTTTCTTCCGCCATAAGCTGACAGTGACACTAATGATCAATATAATTTCTTAATAAACAGAACTTTCGTTAACGGAAGTCATCATGATCTGTACGAATAAAACAATGATAGCTCAATGGTTGCGTGTACGACTTAACGTCAAGGGACGGAGTTCGACGAGAAGGAAAACATCGTGAAGAAACCATAGCATGATGGTAGAGCTTTTTCTAATGCCGCACAAATACCAATAAGTGTGTTCCGGCAGTTGCACTTTAGAGCCAGTTCTTTCACAGATTTAGCGTGTCTTCTAACTTGGGTCGTATCGTCACTAAAGATCAGATGAGATTGTGGCCATAACGCTAAACCTTGACTATAAAAAAGAAAAGGTATAGAAATCCTTCTCAGAGGGTTCCGTATGTATTATACAGATTTTACGGGTAAATAATTCAAATTCGTCACAGAGACTTGCTCACATTTCGTGATGCAATCAAATATAATAATATTGAAAAGTAGGTTTTTCACAAAATTCACATATATAAATAACATAATTATTATGTAAATTAAGTTTTATTTATACTATGTACTGAGCTTCCCTTACCCGGTCTGTGTTTAATTAATAAATAAACCACATTAAAATGTATATAACTGTTGGTCCAAATACAGACAGACGTAATAACGAGACGAATTATAAAGAGTTACTGATATTACAAAATTGCTTTTTCACTGCTGTCAGTAGAACTCGACGGCTGTGTAATGTTCTTTCGTAAAGACAACGCACACACACACTAAGAACTAAGCCCTTGCGGCAAGGTACTTTGTGCATTATTTGAAGCGATGATAGCTCAGTGGTAGAGTGTACGGCTTCCCGTCAAATGACGTGAGTTTGAATCCAAGCACCTATAATAAGCTTGAGCTTTCGGTGCAGGAAAACATCGTTAGGAAACCATAGCATGGTGGTAGGGCTTTTTCTTATGCCCGCCTGGCTAGCTACCACCCTCAAGTTGTAAACCGGTCGCCAAATATCAATAGGTGGGTTCCGGCAGTGGCACTTGAAAGCCAGCCCCTCCACAAGTTTAGCGTTTCTACCAACTTGGGCCGTATCGTCACTTAAGATCAGGTGAGATTATGGCCATAATGCTAAATCTTAACTATAAAAAAAAGTGCACTACAAGATTTGCACTACCTACAATAGTAGTCATTATTTCTGACTACATTACTGCTGGTTAGCTGCAAGAAAATGCCCTATGGCATTAAGCTCGCCAGTGTACATATTTAAAGTGCAATAAAGGATTCATTCAATAATTCATTCAATAAATCATTCAATTATCCATTCAATCGTTCGTTCATTCATTCATTCAATCATTCATTCGTCAATTCATTCAATCATTCATTCAATCGTTAATTCAGTCATTCATTCATTACAAGTCAAGCAGTCTATTGACACAGGAGTGACAAGAAACTGGAAGAGCAAAAATATAATCCGACAATAGTCTCGTTTTTGCATTTCGCGTACAGTACCCTAATAATAATTAAAAAATGTTACATTAGCTACGTGTTATTGTCCCTAGAGGTCCGTCGACACGTGTTCGCTAAAAATAAAGGGTGAATTTTTCAGTATAATGCGTTGATTCGTTATGTTGAAATAATTAATTCGAGATCCGACGGGAGTCGTTTGTGGAACAAAAAGTAAAAAATGTACCTCACAATAAACCTTCAGAAATAAAATGTGTTTCGACGTAGAGCCGGAGTTTCTAATTTAACGTTAATTATGAATAATTAATATAAACGCGTTAGTGTTTAAAGAGGAAACGATTCGATATTATGAAATAGTTTTTTTTATTTTTATCCTAGCTCGGCAAAGTGACTGTACTTCACCTGATGGTAAGTTTCAGTACAGTCCAGTAACTGTAGTGACTGGCGTAGGGGCAAATGTCCTTCGACAGCCGCAACTGTCTTGCCGGCCCACTAAATGTTTCTTCACGCCTCGTTTAAAAGACCCCATATTATAAAGTGGGAACACCCAGATCGGAAGACAGTTCCACAGCTCCACTGTGCGACAATGAAATGACTTTTCGAACTTTTTGCTTCATGTCGGGATGGAGGTTATGGTAAAGCTGTGGCTCCGTAGTCCAGCACGGGTGGATCTCTGCTGTGGAAAGGAGAGGAGGGGATTAGGTGAGATAACTCTTCAGAGCATTCGCCATGGTACAGTCGATACAACACGCTTATTCTGAAGCGATGGAACGTATTATAAAGATATGGTGGGCTTTTTCTAATGCCCGTCTAGTTAGTTACCACGTTAAACTCCATAATCCGCGTCCAAATACCTATAGGTGTTTTCGGGCAGTCGTACTTGAGAGTCAATCCCTCCACTGGGCTTAGCATGACCACCAACTTGGGCCGCATCGTCACTTACCACAAGGTGGCGTTATGATCGAAAACTAAACTTATAAATTAAACAAAAATATGAATACACCGCAAGAAATCGTATCGAGTTTTGGAAAAATTCTATTACATTTGTGTGAATGTACTCGGTAGATTATAATTATTTTATCACACTACACTATCAGCCTAGGAGCTAGTATAGTTGATTCATTGAACCATTATGTATGTCATACACAAATAATTACGTCGAGTTTCTTTGATACTTTATATTCGTTAATTGTACTTATAACGGATATGACAATGGTGAAATATTGACGACATTTGTTTAACAAAATTCCTTTAGAAACTGTTCAATGATATTTCAAAACATTTTCGTTTTAAAGGCGGAAATAAAACCTAGAATTACTCACCGGAAAGGAAGAGGGTTTGACTTATCAATTTGTACGCGTCACGTACGAACCTGGATTTGTCAGAAAATTAAAAAAAAAAAACACATTGGCTCGACTAAAAACATTCTTAAAGAAAACTTTTCACATTTAGAGAACTTAGATTTACATCATCACCTTATTAAATAGATAAAAGGAATTTTACTAACAGTCGTACAATATTTCTATTATTTGTATATAATACTACCACATTTTCCTAAATGTACAAAATAATTATAGGAAAATCCCAGCATGCAACAAGTTTAAATATAACGTGATACAAATTAAAAAACTAAGATATGTACACAAGACTACTAAAATCATAGATAACTTATATATCATACTAGCTTTTACCCGCGGCTTCGCACGCATTTTTTTTTTCACAATAAAAGTGTCCTACTTCACTTCTAATACCTTCAAGACTATGTATATAATCTTTCATGATGATCGGTTAAGTGGTGTTCGCGTGAAACCGGAACAAACAAACTTACATTCACATTTATAATATTAGTACGGATGGCTAACTTAGTTATATCCTTTATATTTCACATTTATTCTATAATTACAAGTTATCCACTTAAATATATTTAAAATTATTATGATTATTAAAAAAAATCTTCTGTGCAGATGATTCAGAATCATCACGTTCAGAATACCGGTCGGTCTGTCTCTAAGCCTACAATCCAATGTGACCAGTTGACCAGTATCCAACATGTCGTGACCCATCAACCAGTATTTAATTATTGTAATAAAACTAATTTAAACGGATTTTCTCGCGGTTATTTATTGATTTTGATCCCGACGTTTCGAAAGCTTTTCAGCCTTCGCGGTCACGGGGCGGACTGAGGTGTAGGTTGTCCAGAAAAGTCCATGTTACTGTGTCTACCTTCAATATAATTTTTGTTATTGATAGTGTTCCGTTCTACGCAGAAAGAGCTCACAGTGTCTTGAGGTCTGGCAATTGGTCTTTTGGGTTCCGATTTAATTAAATGTATAATCAGATCCCAGGCTTGTGCTAGCTTCCAACCATCTTCTCTATTGAAATTTGGATGTTTCTTAATTTCAATAGCCTCACGAATCATCCTAGGTAGGAATCGGTGTTCTTTGGCAAGGATTCCTATCAATACTATCAATAACAAAAATTATATTGAAGGTAGACATAGCAACATGAACTTTTCTGGACAATCTACATCTCAGTCCGCCCCGTGACCACGAAGGCTGAAAAGCTTTCAAAACGTCGGGATCAAAATTAATAAATAACCGCGATAAAATCCGTTTAAATTAGTTTTATTTCAATGAATAATATTCGCGTAAACATAAGAAATCAGTATTTAATTAATTATTTGTTTAATAACATTAATTTTTCAACAATACTTTATACAATTGTTCCATACATTACCTTCGCTCTCATTTACATACTTGATTTAAAAAAAAAAGAAACGTCAAACGCCACTTAATTTCACCGTTCATTAATCAATCAAAAAACGTGAATTCATTGTAATGATATAATATAAACAATAACCATGCAGCGATTGAAACGGCACAAAAGACCGAACGACAAAGTATCAGGGGGTAAAAAGCGAATGAAATGTCGGTGAACGAACAAAGAGCTTTCGGAGGCAATCCGTGTATTTTATTGCTGAGACGTATAATGGTAATAGTATTCTGTGATTGCATTTTGCGGTACAGACGCCATTGTGCAATACCCGCTGCGGTGTCGACCATAAGAATTTAGCGATTTATTCATAATTATCAATGAGCCCGCCGAATAGCGAGTTGGTGTTTCGAACGATGAATAAATGCCAAATGCGTGTGTGCATTTAGGCATACTGTATTAAATGAAATAGAAAAAACATAAGAGATACTCCCTCTTTCTCTCTCTATATCTATTACATATAAAGTGACGGACTTATATTTTTAAAAATAAAAAATTAATAAAATCGTAGTCAGGTAATAGTTTTTTTTTATTTCCGCCCGTATAGTTACTTCTATTCTGAAGGATTTAACATTTTTCTGAACTTTAAATAACCTATGATGTGTTCCGGCAGCATCTCTTTAGTTGTTCTTAACGTAAAATTTTAGCGAAAATTCATATAGCTACTTAGTTATAAAACTTGCCAAATGGTGCTTTCAATTAATTCGGACACAGCTATCATGTCTTTTTTATGGAATAGGGGGAAAACGAGCAAGTGTGTACCTGGTGGTAAGTGATCATCGCCGCCCATGGATACCCACAACACCACGCGAATCGTAGCTGTGTTTCCGGTTTATAGGAGGAACTGGCTCTCAAGTGCAACTGTCGGAACACACCTAATAGTATTTTAGATTTACCACTCGATGGTGGTAGCTAGCTTGGCGGACATTGTAACAACTCTAGCACCAGGCAAACACTCTTACCACATTGTCATAAAACTCAAGGTATTAATGAATATTTCAACCCGATCTCTTTTAACATATCTCTAGTAGATTGTACCACAGTACAACATCAGTCTTAATAATTTGTCGAGCCCTCAAGAGGCACTACTTACGTGCATAGGCACGTTAAGGTCTGTGAATTCAACATTGTACTCCAATTAATGTCACAGCATAGTACTTAAGATTATTGACATGGGAACCTCGACTATTTGGAATCCTTAAGTGATTTCCCTTGCGCTAAGTATAATATGAACTCTAGGCAAGTAGATTTGTTAAGTAAATTGAATGATATTTATGATTTTTTTACGCATATGTATTTACATCTTCAATATTTTTTTCACGTATTTCCCACTGTTGGATGTTGGCTTTTCTACTAACAGAGAATAGAGAAAATCGATAGGCTAAGATTTTTTTTTTTAATAATTTCTGTAATATAGTTGTATAGCAGTAGATAGCAGGTACGGTACGGTACAATCTACAAGCAACGGTGACCATCGATGACGCAGTTTTCCTCGGCAGTCGTTGATGGCTTGGATGCTGAAAAACAAAAATATTTATTTTATATAACTATTAATGAAAATCTGTGGCCGAATTCCTATAGGTGTGTTCCGGCAGTTGCGCTTGAGAGCCCGACCCTCAACTAGATTTACCGTGACCACCACTTCGGGACACATCGTCACTTAAAATCAGATGACACTGTCGCCATAACGCCTATAAAAAAATACAATTTTTTAACCTCCCTTAGATTAGTCCTTGTAAGTGACATCGAAGCTTAAATCACTATTGGAATTAAACAGATAATATTTGGTGGCGCAAATTGACAGGAAATAATAAAAAAATAAACAAATTATCAACACTATAGAGAAAAAGATAAATAAAAACAGTTTGGAAAATCCAAAAGTGCACGAATCATGTTCTAAGTTTTTATTTGGTTATCTAATAACAATTAAAACACATCAAATCAGACCGTGAAAAGTACTAGCGATCTATTCCTAATTATACTGAAAGGTAAGAAAAAAAGACCCGATTAGTTAAGTATTTCGGTCGTTATCGTGATAACATACAGGATCCGCACATACACATACACGGACGTCCAAAACAGACTGTTTTTAAATAGTTTTTTAACTAGTTTAAATAACAAAGATGACATCAAAAATATCACGACTGTTAAAAATAGTGTTTTTCTTGATATATATGTGTGTGTATATATTATTTTACAAGTGCAATATATGATAAATAGAGAATGTTTCAGTTTGAAAAATCAGTTGTTTTGCGTGAAGTGACAGTAGTACCCACCTCAATGCTTCGCTTATGAGGCGTGCAATACTGAGAATTGGGTGCACGTAGGCTTATATTTATATAAGTTGTGTGTATGAATGTGTCTGTTTTAGAGATTAATCAGTTTAATGGTAAGGACTAATAGATCATTTGTTTGAAGGAAATGCTAAATAAAGTCATTTAAATAAGGATTATTTGTCATTTGACTTCGAACTTGAAACATCCGTACTCGAAGATCGAACATTAATTCCTAAACACTCAACTGTAGACCTATAAAACAAAGTAAAAACAAAACTACCCCATCCGGTAGGTAGCTAAGTTAATTTCGCGTTAGCATCCACCTACCCCTATAGTCATAACACGTGCACCCTAACGACAAGCACCAGCTTCGTTTCTGTTTTAAAAGCATTTCTAACATGCTTTATTAACTTTTTTCCGAAGCGTAACATATGCAGAATAGTATAACTCTAAATTTAGAAAAAAAAAACAATCTGTCAGCTCATTTTTATGAATACATTTATCTAAAACTTTTATATACCGAATTTTTATGCCAATTGGACAAATAGATACAAAGTATGATTTAACTGGTTTTACCTATTTTTTTCATTCGTGTACATCCTTTACAGATAGAGGGAAGCTTCTTAGCAAACCATGGATTCGTCGTGCGGGTGCCGTTTCCATCGTATGGGAAACTTCAAGCACCTTTCAAGTCTTATGACACGAATGTAGGTTTAAGGGGCCCCTTTCCGATGCACGTCCACACTTACCATCACTACTTGTGTTACTGTCCTAGCCCAGCCAAATTTGGTCGGAGCCTGCTAGCGCACCTTAGAGACACGTTGTATAAAGAACTTACTGCAAACCTAGACAGGCCGAGATCTTTAAGTAGACTATAGAGAGATTTCTCTGGTATACCTCTCGGTTCCACTTCGACTGCATTTAAATTAACGTTGCCTTTCCTATCAATTATTCCCACTGATTCCACAAGAATTCATGTCTAAATATATTCAGACAGGTTAAATTCTTCGTAAGGCAATACGACAGGAAATCGTGTAAATTTCTTTTAAATAGGAGATACCATATTTTCTTTAAGCTGTGTTCTGAATAATCATTGGAAATCGTGCGTTTGAACCGGGTATCTATCATATCAGAAATCGGCATCTACATAATTTTGAGGTTAATAAAAAGTTTTCTTGACTTGTTAAAACGAATCCTAACCTAACCTAACCTCTATTAAACAAACCTCATTTTAACGAATTACTTTGTACAACAAGTATTTAATTTTTTTTCTCTTAAGTTTTATTATATCGAGGTTATATTGTATAGACTATTCTAAAATACATTTTTTTTATTGTTTATAGGTTTAGCGTTATGACTACTAACTCACCTGATGTTAAGAGACGATGTGGTTCAAGACGGTGCGAACGCTAAGCCTAGTGGACGAACTGGCTCTCAAGTGCAACTGCCGGAACACACTTACAGGTAATAGTTAGCAGATTCTCAAGTTAAGGGTGGTAGTTAATCAGGTGGGTATCAATAAAAGCCCTACCACCATGTTACGATTTCTTCACGATGTTTTCCTTTACCGAAAGCTAAAGCTTACCGCACAGATTCGAAATTACGTCCTTGGCGCGGCCTCCGGACACGCTAACCACTGAGGTGTCATCATTTATTTCCTACAATCTACTTATTAAGATCAGTAACGTCTCCCAGTTGATCTTGAGGACACATCTAACGTCACGATATCACCTGTGGCTGTAATATCGGGTAACTGTCATAAAAACGAGATATCGTAACATATATAAAACTGGGTCACCCAGAGCAAGACCAAATGAAACATTCATATTTTTTTCTCACCTTTCCTTGTTCTTTTTATATTTACATTTTACTTTTGCATTACGAGAGGATCTCTCTGCGACGGCAATTTCAATGCAGCAATCAAGAATACTCATTATATTATATTCGTTCAAGGTAATTTACCTCGGGCTTTGCGGAAATAATTTTAAAAATGTTTTATGCAAATAGAGAATGTATTTAATACTTTTTTTATTATTTATTACAAGGAAAACTAACAGCTGACCTTAAGAACTTAAATTAAAAACGAAAAGTATAAAAGACTATTTACAAGTTTTCACAAATATTAATGCAAAATAAATACAAAGTTAAATAGGCGACACACAGTGTTAAATTAATATTGCAATAAAGAAATGTATTCTCTATTATGCAGTCTCGTAAGTTCACGAGCCGAGGTATTGAAAATGTCGATATCCACAGTCCTAGGAATTATATTGAAATACTTTCACGCTCTTATAGTGAAGCTGTTAATACACCTCATAATGACTACTCAATAATACATTATTCTATGTGTACCAAAACATATATTTAAATTATTATATTTGTCCACTTAGTTATAGATGTATGGCTATTTTTATAGTATTCTATAGTATATAGTATTCTATAATAGGGACATCCCTACTAATATTATATATGTAAATGTAAGTTTAATCACTACGCTTTCACGCAAATAAAATCCAATTAACTGTAATATTGTTTGTGCACAGTATTTGGGGGGGGGGGGGGACAATTAATACCGAAGAATAACAACAATCTAGCTCATCACCCATCCACATCGCTCAGAAGCGGTAACCCCGTTCAACGCATTGCAAGTAGGTGGTTCTCCAGCTCTATATACAACCCTTGGTGTTTTACGCGTCACTAAGTTCTTCTATTAAATCACCTTCTAGTTTCGAGCTTGAACCTAGTGATTATTAGATCGTATAATTTGAAAACTAAATTCTGTCCACATATTTCAAATTTTCAGAGTTTCATATTAACGGCTTACAATAGATTTACAATAGGTACTTATGTTTACCAAAATTAACACAATACCGCTAACCTAGATACTATATTGTAATTAAGTTTAGTCAAACATCAGTGAATTTAGTTAATATGGTACGCAAATAGAATAATATTAGACATAATGTAACCGTATGAATACCTACTCAATAATTGATTACCAACTCAAAGTAATTGAATAATGTAATCTATTGTGCGCCAGCAACCTAATCTGTACATATGATAAAATTGAAACTGTGTCAAATGTATATGTATTCAGTATTTTATTGTCAATTACTATTTATAGAGGCCATAAAAAAATTGTTTGATTTTGTCTGTCTCATTATCTATGTTCTTTATCAATATTAATATTATAAAGTGGATAAGTTTGTTTGTCTGAGCGCGATAATCGTAGGAACTACCAGTCGGATTTCAAATAATATTTTTGTATTTGATAGAGTAATCATTGACTAGAGCTTGAAACTATTTAATAGTAGCCAATAGAAGTAAAACTGTATTGAAAAAATGATTTCTTATTGAAATAAAACTAATTTAAAAGGATTTTATCACGGTTATCTATTAATTTTGATCCCGACGTTTCGAAAGCTTTTCAGCCTTTGTGTGGTCACGGGGTGTACTGAGATGTAGGTTGTCCAGGAAAGTTCATATTACTGTGTCTACCTTCAATTTACCTTTTAATGGTGAATACTTTCCGATCTACGCAGAAAGAGCAATTGCTATTGGTATTTTGGGTTCTGCTTAAATTAAATGTATAATCGGGTCCCAGGCTTGTGCTAGCTTCCAACCATATTCTCTATTGAAATGTAGATATTTTTTCATTTCAATAGCCTCGTAAATCATTCTATGTAGGAATCGGTATTCTTTGGCAAGGAGGATGAAGGCTGAAAAGCTTTCGAAACGTCGGGATCAAAATTAATAAATAACCGCGATAAAATCCGTTCAAATTAGTTTATTTCGATGTATTGAAAAAAGTTGCAAAAACGGGAAAAAATTGTTAAATATTTTTTAGTTCACACTAACTCAGTCACGGGAAAAGGAAAGAAAATCTCTGAGAAATTGCAAATTAAAGCACAGCTTAACCGATCGAAATTAAAATGGGCACATACATGGATTTTGTTAATAGATGTGATTATTTTTGTGAGCCAATTTTAAATAGTTAATTTTGACGATAACCTAACACTAACATAGGTTTATAGTCATTAGAAAATCATACACGTATTACGCTTTTCATAATAAATTTAGTTATAAAAATTAAGAATAATTATCCACTAGTTATCAATTAAAGTTAATAAATACACTAAAAAATGGTAAAAACCAACAGATTGAGGAAAAAATAAACATATTTGAAAGTAAATATTTTTTACTGGCGATAGTTCAATATAGCAAAATAATTTTCTTTCCCGAAAAAAAAAGTGTTGAATATTAATGGAAGTAACGTAAATATAAAAAACATTAAAATATTCAAAAACAAAGTTATCCCGTTTTACCCGTGTGACGCTCGGTCGAACACTTGTGTCCATTAACATCATGCTTTGATCTTACTTTGTGTTAACGGGTGACTTTCAATTTTAAAACCCCTGCAAAGTCACGGCCAATGTTTGTAACATTGTTTTCATACATATATACATAGGAGTGGTTGATTTCCATCGACACAATTATTACGTAAAACTAACTTATTATAACGAATTTATCTGTATTACAAAATCGCCTATTACAACAGGCACCTTTCAAGATAACTCATGGGAAATAAATGCAGAGTTAGCTAGGGCATTAAAGCGATGATAGCTCAGTGGTAGTCTGTACGACTTCGCGTCAAGGGACGTGACTTCGATGCAACCACCTACAACGAGTTTGAGCTTTCGGTGAAGAAAAACATCGTGAGGAAACCAAAGCATGGTGATAGGGCCTTTTAATGCCTGCCTGGCTAGCAACCACCCTCAACTTAAAAATCTACCGCCAAATACCAATAGGTGTGTTCCGGCAGCTGCACTTGAGAGCCAGTTCCTCCAAAGGCTTAGCGTGCCTACCAACTTGGGTCGTATCGTCACTTCAGATCAAGGGAGATATGGCGATAACGCTAAACCTTAACTATAAAAAAGGCATTAGATAAGATCTTGCAGAATTGTTCACTATGGATCTGCGATGGTGGTTTCTTCCAATACAAGGATATAAATTCTGGTGTCCCTCAAGGCTCTATGCTTTTGATTCTTATCTGCCCTTTTAACATAGTTTAAAGATGAGCTATGAGAAATGTTGACTATCCTAAGATTAAATAGTATAACAGTTTACAAACATTGATTTTGTTCTGAGGAATCGTTTGATATAATCTATGCAGACACTTTATATCTCCGTATCATCAACCATTACCACAGTACTCAACCTCAGAATTTAGAACCTAAATCGATGCAGACTGTTCGATTTCAGAAGAGTTTTCTTCCGCAATGACCGGGATGACTACAGTATACAGTACTTCAAGAAGACAGTGTATAAGTTTTAAAACGCCTGTATACTCCTTTTAATGGTTACTAGGTTAAGTGGTAAAGTCAGAATCTCATCTGATGCTAAATGATCATGTTTCCCCAGATCGTGGAGACGGAAAACCTAAAAAAAGGACTCGCCCCCAGGAGCTACAAGTATTTTTATGTCAGCTTTTTCATTTTGAAGGCGGTAGCAAGCCATACAGGCATTAGAAAAAGCCCTACCAACAAGTTAAAGTTTCATCGCGATATTTTCCTTATAGTTTAGACTCATTGCAGGGATTCGAACTTACGTCCATCGACGCTAAATCCATACACACTACTACCAACTGAGGCACCATTGTCTCAAACATACGTGTTTCTTCATCGTTACATAAAAAAATGATAGAAGAAGCTTGAAAATAATGCACTGATTTGGCTCACTAATAGTTTTATTATATCTATAGATTACAATCGATTAACATCCGTAACTAATTGACTGAACGGATATGAGTCCAGGAGAGTTATTTAATTAGCACCTGCGCCATACAAACGAGGTGTCAATGCGCATCGAGTGTCCGAAGTTCCCGGAAAAATTGTATTAAAATAGTTAACAATCGAGACGCCCGGCTGTCTGGCGTCCTACGGGGCACTTGCCCATTCATTCACGGACGTCTTACGTTCATTCATACATACGATTCAATGAATGAAATATTGACTGCATTGTGTGTCCATTGTGTTTTCAAAGTTGTTTGTGGCAGGTATTCGGTCATTGTTGGGGGGCGATCGTTTCTGTATTGAACTCCAATATACACTTGCTTTGGTAACGTCACTGTTTAAAAAAAAAACTCTGCCCTAAATCCTCTTGTCCAAAAATATGTTGTGTCTCATTTGTGTAAGGTATGTTTCGGCTTGAATATTGTTATCGCATCTTGAATATTATTTACAATTTACGGCCATTGCTTTATTTTGAATTCGAACACGGTAAAGTTATTGCAATCTATGCGTGTGCAAGTTCATTGCAATCTTAAATACCACCCGATGAAGTTTCTCTCCGATTCTTTTAAATTTTTCTGGAAGCGATGGTATGTTTGACGTTATCAACACCTTTTCAGGGCTTAAATTGAATACAGTATTTTGATTCCTTTTTCAAAACAACGCCTTTTTCGAGAGATGAACATTCTTTGAGAGCTCGTTATTTATACCGAATACACTGATCTGAACCAAAATCGTGATAAGCCAAAAGTCAAGCAAGCATTCGTTACGCTAACCAGTGATTTAGCAGATCCTTTATACCACTGTGGTTTGCTTAATCCGAGAGTTTAATATTAGTTAAATCCGAGGTGAAATTGTCGAAAGCCGACCAGCTCCATTTTGTCCGGATGAAACGACAACTGCGAAGGCGATCCCGTGTTCCATTTTATGCGGCAGAGACATATCGCGCATTTTTCACGAGTGTTTCTAATAACTCTTTCATCTAACCGCGCGAGAAGCGACCCGTATTGCTCCTTGATAAAATAAAGACAAAGAAACGCCGCAAAAAATTACTATGCACCAAAATGAAATCCATTCGGTTAGCATTACTCGATTTATAGGATAACATCTTCGGTGTATCCGTTAACAGAGCCCTTTGTCAGGCCGTCGCGATTTGCGAGGGCGTTTTACCATCGAAGGGTAAACTTATTTTAACCCCGCGCCCGTTCGGCACAGAGGTAACGATTTTACCCAATTTGTCTATCATACGATCGGATGTACGTACGGACGGCAGAGATGTTTGCATTGGTATTGTTATTTTAACACAATTGTCCGGGTCGCCGCTGTGTACCTTCAGTGTTCGTGATCAAACGCGGTCGCGTCAGATATTGTAACAATGGTTTTTGGATGTAGAAAAAAAAATATATACCTTGATCGTAAAAAAGAGGTTTGTGTTGATAGCGAAAATGTTTTATCTCACCCTTCAGTGAACTTTTGTTGTACGAATTAACGCACTGATATTTATTATTACGTGAAAGATCTTTTTTTTTTTTTTGCTTCACTCCGATTTCATCTCGTTCGGTGTGAAGTATCTGTTCTGAAATGTGTGCTTTAAATGCTAGGCATTATAATGGCTTTTCTTATGCTGTGTAATGTATGTCCCCAATATCACCTGATGATGTGTTACAAAGTGGCCTGAGACGGTGGACACGTTAGACCTAGTGAAGGGGCTGGCTTTCAAGTGCAACTGACAGAGTACACCTATAGGTATTTGGCAACAGATTTTTAATTTGAGGGCAGTAGCTAGCGAGACGGGCATCTATATATATTAAATGAAAAAATTATTCTGAATTAAAAATTATTTTCTAGTGAATACTTTGGTTGTATTACAAAAGGAAGGATGTGGGTAGGTGGATGAAAATTTTGGTTTGTATGTATTTTTTGATGTCGCAAAAAAAAGTCAAAAAAATACTTGGGGTGGACCAGCTTTATCACGTAGGGGTATGAAAAATAGATTACGACCTATTCTCATACCTACCGAATATACATATAAATATCATAAAATTCGGTCAAGCCATTTCAGAGAAATATGGCAACTAACATTGTGACATGAGAATTATATACATTTACAAGATAGATAGAAGAAAAAGATAAATTTAACCAATTTTCATATGGGTTCGTTGTAACGGTTAAGACGTCATTAGTATTTTGAATTTTCTGAGTATTTTCTTTGGAACAAAACGGAAAAAGGAATTTTCATTTTAAAACTACACACAAAATAAATATATAATGTGTATTGATAACTATAAATCCATATTGGATTCGAATTCAGATCTATTGACGCAGCATTCGTTTACACGAAACTATCATCGCTTCATTGGTAGGTTTTATGGGTAGATAAATTAAATTAAAAAAAAGGTAACTTATTAAGAAAAATGCATAATGAGTTCAGAATTTTTTAAAGTCACAAATTAAAAAAATGCTACTCTTAAAAACAAAGTTATACATATTTTATGAATATTAATAATATCCATTAATAATGACACGAGATTAAAGCCACTAACAGACGCCGGTTAAAAATACCGAGTAATATTAAATGGTGCCCTACATCCTAAGTAACCCATACAAAGGCCGGTTAACTTACTCTCAAACGAAACATGACATGATAATAACACGAATTGATTCACAATTATAATGCAACAAAATAATATTAACGGGACCCCTTTTAATATTCTATAAACTAGTTACACCGTTAAGGGTTCAGATTTTGTAGGGCGGGGCTAATGTATACCCACCCTGCGACCGGCTTCGTTTGCTACTGCAAAACGTGCACCATAAGGCTTGTATTATAGGGTATTCATACTTAATTAATATGATTTGCCTGATGCGGCTTACACAGTTTTGATCCTTAGATATACATATATATTTTTTACACACATCATTACTTACTACGCAGATAACAGCCAGTAAAAAGGGACTTCAAAAGTTGATAATAATTAACTCGACAGATAAAATCGACTGAAGCCGAATAACACAAGATTTAAACATACATATCACGCCTCCCTCCCATAAGGGTAGGCAGAGACCACATCCTTCCACTTGCCCCGATCCTGACATACATCTCTCGCTTCTTCTACTTTCATAAGCACCTTCATACGTGCTCTTCGATTTCGGGTAGTTTTGAGCTGGCCTTTCTCCAGAACGTCCTGGATCTGGTTGAGATATGTTCGCCTAGGTCGACCCTTACCAGCTTGCCCAGTCGCACTTACCTTGCTTCGTCAATCTTCTTTCATCCATCCTCTTTAAATGTCCATACCAATTAAGCATCCATTTCTCTATCCATGTCACTGCATCCTCTACCACACCATAACGTTCCCTTATCACACTATTCCTTACTTTATCTATCATCCTTATTTACAAGATTTCAAAGGCAGAGAAATTCTTGCATTTGCAGCAACGTTGAATGACATAGAACTTTGTAGTGTACAATTCAACGGTGGACTAAACTAAGTTTCTGATGATGACAATGATCCAAGGAAGTTACTTAAGTAAATTAACTTACATCGAAATTAATTACATGCAAAAAAATTAGTTAAATAATTAACTCATTTAGAGTTCATCCTATTGTATCAGATATGCTATCGAGGCTACGATAAAAGGCTTTTAGGCCATAATTGATCAGTAGACCATTTATAGGTACACTCCTATGCCAAGCTGCGTTGTTGTTTATTTAATCATTCCAGTTTTATTACAATTCGTATGATGTATGTATGATGATGATAATTTATGTTTTGATTCCTGCTTAACAACTGCGGCAATCCGCTAAATACAGAATACCAATATGATGTATTTTTTTTTTATAGAAATAATCGATAGAATCTTTTGAAGTGTTACATACTAATTTAACATAATCTAGTTTCTTGTGTGATGTGTGAGCGATATACTCTAACTATACAATTTACATAAACACGTTAACACAGGAGATATTACAAAATTTACTGTATACATACCAATACGGGATCTGCTAATTTCCATATCTGTTACTATCAAATCCTAAATAAGGAAGATCAAGGAAGCTATACTGAAGAAATATATATTCTCACAATAAATTTATCTCCTTTGTATTCATAAATTCAGTCAAAGAACAATGTCATAGTAATCAAAACTGCTTTATCTTTTACAAAAAAAAAAAGGTTAACAAACGATTCAAACGAATCAAAAACAGTAACCAAATTGGTTTTAATGAGATAAATATAAAGGATGTTATCGTACCATACAAAATTATTCATAGCTACTAAAATGCTTCATTCAAAATAATACGAGTTTTTTTTTCAACTTACACTGGGGTTGATGGCTCACCGACAAAAGGGTGGGCCGGGCCATATAATTGCCGAAACGCTTCGAGTGAGACCTATTGTGTTTATTTACAATAGGGTGCACTAAGTGGGGGTAGTTTTTGTAATTGTTACTTTTGGGAGAACCCACCCTGGCACACCAGTTAGTTGTGCAGGTACGGCCGTAGCGGCAACTTCGCGACAATGTCCCGTTCGTTTCTAGTCGACACATTGATCGGTGATACGAAAGAATGCAAAAAGAAAGATATGTCCAACGACACGTTCAATCCGTATACCAATTTGATTGGCACTCACATGGATACACGTCCTAAATTCTTCCCCTACCCATATCCTGGGAACTTAAATCTTCTAACTCTCGGATTGCATCAGCAGAGATCGCCGGAGCTCTTCCGGCCGTTTTTGGAACAGCTACACTTTCGGTATCCGATATTTCATCAGTTGCCTCGACAAGCAGAGCATGTAGAAGGTCGAACTGAAGCAAATTCTTTCGATCACATCAAGACCGAAGATAAAGAGCCTGTGAACTTTGTAGCAAAGAGAAAAAAGTCAGTGTCGCCTTACCTACACCATCCTTACAAGACGACGTCGCCTACAAAGAGTCAAGGGCAGCGATCACCTTCACTCTCAGGTGAAAGTAGGAATGACAGTCCAAGTCCTCCGTTGGCTCATGCTGAAGAGCTCCTACCAGGGTACTCAAAAGAGCTCAAGCGTCTGCCGTTAAAAGAAGACTCGAGTAAGCGCATCAGAACAGCGTTCACAGGCACCCAGCTATTGGAATTGGAAAGAGAATTTTCGATGAATATGTATTTATCGAGATTAAGAAGGATTGAAATTGCGTCAAGATTGAAACTGTCGGAGAAGCAGGTGAAAATCTGGTTCCAGAACCGTCGTGTCAAGTTGAAGAAGGAGGAAGCGCCGATTTCGAGTGAGGGCAGAAAAAAGTGCTGTTGTACAAAATCCTCGTGCTCGACCCGGAGCCAATCGGATTCGTGTGAAAACGATCAAGAACAAATAGACGTCGTCAGTGATAACGACACCAGTTTCGAAGCTCAAAATCTTTCACGGTATCATTGAACAATTAACCTCTTTTAATTAGAATTTTTCAATGTATTATCTTTGCCATGTTGTAAAGCCGTGAAACGATATTACGGCCAGTGTGTGTATCTTTTTTAAATTAAGACCCTATGGTACAGTTCTAATCGTGATCTCTCGGTGGTCACAGTTGTTTTCGGATTATACTATGCTCTCACCATCTTCAGTATAACGTTATACTTAAAAAAAAAAGTTTTTTCAATTTATAAAATTGTCAATTTCCATTAAAAATTCGCTATTTAATTTCTAGAATTTATTCCATAATTAGATATTAACAATATTAAATATCTTTTTGAGTATATAAAGATTTTAAAAATATGATGGTAGAAAGTGATGGTAGAAGGTGTACATATGTAACGTGTAACTATAATTTTGGGGTTGTGAATAACAGTGAATTTAGTTTTAACAGTGAGAAAACTTTTAATGGAGCTATATATAGACTGATTCAGTAAATACTAGTAGTATATCTTCGTTACTAAATTATAATAGACATTTTAAAGTAATTGTATATTTTTATAGAAAAAAAACATCATTCAAGCATGAATACGCTTTAAGGCTGTACATCGACAGTGTAGGGCATAGCGACGAATTAAAATCAGCTTGTTATTTCCACGTATTCATATTAAATTTATATAAACATTATTATTAATTATCACTGTACATATAATATATATTCTAATGTAATCGGAAACCAAGAGTTTGTCTCTCAAATATTACAAAATAAGACAAATAAAATAGGAAAGAAAAAAGTTGCAAATTTGAATTCATATACTTTGGAGTTTCGGGTTTATATTTTATTACTTTACTGTTTATATAAGCTCTGCTGTGGCAAACTTGATAAGCTATATATAAGTGTATAATACGTATTGTAAAATAAGATATTTTATTGTAAATCTATTTAATTAATGTTAATAATACTTAATAACTATTTCAACTAAGTTACTATTTATATCTTACATACATAATCAAAACTGAACCTAAGGCAAAATTGTATATATAATATTTAAAAAAAATAATAATTGGGAAATACTTGGCTAAAGATATGAAAAATAAAAATAAGATAACTTATGAACAAATTTTGATGGATATTGACAGAGCGTAAGATTATTATGGATAAACATAGATTTTTTTATTCCAAAACGATAAGATTCCTCGGGGATGATGGATAAAGTCAAACCAACCTTGTAACGAATCAACTTTTTACATATTTTCCTATGCCTATAACTTGCCTAATAATCTAACATATGCTTAACCTTTCTATAGTATTGGGGTACTAAAAGTAGCATATCCAGTACGATATGTTTTGGCCAGCAGTGGGATCTCTATAATGGCATGTATTAATGTTGGTGCAAATCCCATACCAGTGGAGATAATACAAAGTCAACAAAATTAATATGAAGAATCGACTATGTTGTTGAATTGTAACAAACTTCTATCACAAAATCACGACTATTTCTTATTATTGAAATTGATATCGGAGCATATATCAAAATGTATGTTAATAAATTAACTAAAAATAATTGTATATCGTTATTATTGTATATAATAATTTAATATACTAGTATATACTTATTTTTATAATGTTCAATAAAATAAATACAATATTATACAAGATACATTTTTTTATGAAATCAAATTGGTGTTATTTTCACATCAGTCAGTTTAAGGCTTTGATATCTTAACCGGAGTTCACAGTGGGCGCAGGTGACTTGTGTGGGGGTGCCGGATGTACTAAAACTTGTCTTGGGCTGGCGCCAAATTGTAACCCCGCAAACTGAATCTAATTTACTAACCTTTTAAATAAAGTAAACAAGATTTTTAAGCTGTGATAGCGTGTAGGAACGCCGCATCTTGGGACGTGAATTCGAAATCAAGCACCTACAATGAACTTGAGCTTTCGGTGAAGGAAAGCATCGCGAGAAAGCTACAGCATGATGGTAGGGTTTATTATAATACTCGCCTGGTTAGCTACCCTCAAGATGTAAATCTGCCGCCAAATACCAATAGATGTGTTCCTGAAGCGGTAATTGAGAGCCAGTCAGATATACAACATGAGGGTGATTACTACCCAGGCGGGCATTAGAAAACGCCCTATCACCATGCTATGGTTTCCACACGATGTTTCCCTTCACCGAAAACTCAAGCTCATTGTAGGCGGATTCGACCTCACGTCCCTTGACGCAAAGTCGTACACACTACCACTGAGCTATCATCGCTTCATTCACTTTAACGTAATATCAAGTAATAGATAAGGGTGTTTCTATTATTATTAACTCACATAAATTAAGCCAGCGAGCAAAAAATTTCCCAACATTTTCCTTTTGCAACCAAATAAACTGTTAGTGAGGGTTCAAAAGAAAACAGTGGTTATTAACACTGGAGTTATGTGACCCTGTGACGAATACCGCGGGGTCGTATAATTAAATATTTGGAATGTCACCGATTGGGGTCGGGAAATTCGCAAATATCTCCGGTATGCGGTCAAAACGCGGGACACGACTATTCGCATTGTACAGCTCTGAAATATTTCATATGAATTTTTAATTCAAACATAGTTATGTTTCTTAACATAAATTATAGTTTCGAAGATTTGCCAAAAAGGCAAACGTAAGCAAGTTTTTTTTTATGCAATAGCTGGGCACGGGAGCGAGCTTGTCGCCTGACTATGTGATCAATCATGTTCGAATTCCACCACTTCCAACTCAAGGTTCCGGTGGAGGAAAACATCGTGACGAAACCATAGCGTGGTATATAGGTGGTTCCTCCGGCAGCAGTCCATGCCAAGGGCCAGCCCTTGTGCCCGCTGCCTCGGGGCTGAGTGCCCTCAGCATTCGCCCAAAAAAAGTCCTGCCAAGCTGTAAAAGCCCCTCCGGTTGATTGTAAAATTAGTTCCTAGTGAGTGTTTACATCGCAGAAGGAATATACTTGATAAACGTCAAGCCAAAAACGGATCTTGGAGATGTGATGACAAGTGAATGACCACCTAGAATTGGATAAGCAGTAACAGATCGCTCCTCAGGACGTAAAGATTCAGTTGTCAATTATTGTCGATAATTTTTCTCCACCGTTATAGGGAATATATGAAAATGATGATAATTTCGTTTGTTACATTCTAAAAATGATAAATGAAATATTCTCTTCCGGTCGTTTTGAGTGTGTCACTTTTATTATCGATTCGTAGGCTGTGTTACAGACCGTGGAGGTTGCGTCCAATCATACTCACGGGTCTCGTTCCACAATCGTTATATTTTAATCCATTGATTTAATTTATTTATTATTTAATTTAAGGCTTTTTTTGATGTCCGCCTGGCTAGCAACCACCCTCAAGTTGAAAGTCTGCCGTCAAATACCAATAGATATCTTCCGACAGTTGCGCTTGAAAGCCAGTCGTTACACAGGTTTATCGAGTCTACCAACTTGGGCCGTTTCGTCACTTGGTCAAATTTTGTATACATGTTGTCAGCGGTGCAGAAAAAAGCATGGAGTGTTATTAATTCAGAACAAAGGAGTCATTAGAGGAACAAAAGAAGAATCATTAAAGGATAAGTTTTCGGAATTTGGTATTTTAACTTTGCCCTCCCAATATATTCTTGATAATTTAATGTATCTACGCAAAAACTTACAAAAGCTAGATTTCATTAAAGACCGCCATAATTTGAATACTAGAGATCGCGATAAACTGGTCACTGCCTATTTTAGACTGAGTAAGACAAGTAACAGATTTTTAGTTAATAGTGTCAGGTTTTATAATGAAGTCCCAAAGCACATTACTGAATTGCCGGACAGTATGTTTAAGAGCCATGTCAAACGGGTTTTGATGTCAAAAGGCTATTATAGGGTGGATCAATATGTGAACGATCGTGACGTCTGGAATTGACGCCCCTCTCTGTACATCCGCTAATAACTACTGTGACACATTCAATTATTGTTTATAAGCATAAGAATAAGACTTAAAAAAAAAGATGCACATCGAGTTTCTTGCCAGTTCTTCTCGATGACTGCGTTACTTTCCGAACCGGTAGTGATTCTTGACGTTCATAAGCGCCTTCTTAGGGCCTTAATTGAATAAAGATTTTTTGATTTTGAAAGGAAGTGATGAAAAATTCCCTTTAAACAATGTCGGCAAAGTCTATAATTACAGCGAGTGAAGTCAAGGGCACAGCTTAGTAGTTTATATTGGCACAAAAAACGCATCCCGAATTTCCTGGTGGTGGCCAAAGCGCACACCCGTCACGGATCAGTCCCACTCACGGCAGCCAAACCTAATGTTTGCCCATCGACCATCATCCTTCTAAAATCGAACAACGTAATTATTTGCGCACAGCATTTATTATCTCCGTAGGGTCGCGTGGCGGCCATATTGTGTAACGGAAAACCAATGAATTATTAAACTTCTTCTATACCCTTATTGCATGGTATATAAAGTTGATATTTGAATAAATTCATACAATTGTAATGCATAAACAAGTTTGTCAATGTACGGTTCGCCACGCGGCATCCTTTCATTGGTATCTATTTGAATTTCGAACCCATCTAAATGTGGAATTTGTTTTTCATAAGTACAGAGTTAGAAGGTACGAATTAATTTTGTTATTTTTACCAAAACGTTAAGTTACACAGAATGAAGTGAACACAGTATGTTTTTTTTTTTAATTGTTAACCAAAGCTCATACACTCATCTGATGTTAAGTGACGAGATGGTCCAAAGCGGTGGACACGCTAAGCCTAATGGAAGGTGTGTCTCTCAAGTGCAACTGTCGGGACCACTTATAGGTATTTGGCGGCAGATTTTTAACTTGAGTATGGTAGCTAGCTAGGAAAGCATTAGAAAATCCCTACCACCATGCTATGGTTTCCTCGCGATGTTTTCCTTCAACGAAAGCTCAAGCTCATTGTATGCGGTTGGATTCGAACTTACGTCCTATGACGCGGCGTTCCTACACATTACCACTGAGGTATCATCGCTTAGAGTTATTTAAACTTGTCATAATTGCCAATATATACAAAAAGTTTGACAATAACTGTATGCTACGATACGATGCTACGATAAATCGGGTCACGACCGCAACGCATCCAATAACTGTATGCTACGATACGATGCTGCGATAAATCGGTTCACGATCGTAACGCATCCGTTCTAACCCCACTCGACTGCTCGTTCACGATCGAACTGTCATTAAGTGTGTACTCGACGATCGTTTGATTTATTTGCCAATGAGATTTTTTCGGTCAGCAATTAGTAGGGGCCGCCGTCGCGTCAGTGGGAAATAGCATATTTGTTTATAGTTTTTCGTCGTTATAATTAACTGCTATTAAATTTATAGGTATCATTAGACCGCGAATCCTTACTTATATAATATAATCATAATCATACTTAAGTATAAAAGTTTTATTTATCTGACACACAGCAAATGATATTTAAAATAAATAAAAGAAATAAAAAAAAAAAAAAAAAAAACCCTAATGTGTGGATAAATCGGTGCCAGTCTCAGCATAACAGCTACACTGATATAGCGGAGCGTTGATATTGACTGACTGTACTTACTATTATTGTGCGAAAATGCAAAAATTAGTTTGTTTGTTTGTTTGTTTGTTACGCTTTCATGCCTTAACAGTTGAAGCGATTGTGATGAAGGCTACTTATTCCCGCAAAAACCTTATTGGAAGTGCGGTACAGAGGAGGATACACTTTGTATGAAACTTATTATTGCGTCCTGCGATTTGTTTGAGAAAATTAATATGCACTCGAACGAAGCCGCTTGTAAAATTTAGTTAATGAAATGGCCGAGTGGGTTGTAACTGACGGGTATACAAATGGTATATTATTAAGATGAAAATATGGTGGTAGGCTTTTTCCTAATAGCCACCTGACTAGCTACCACCCTTTAAGTTAAAAATCTGCAGTCACATCTCTCACCTTTCGAATCATTTTTGAATGATTATTCCACAAAACCACAAATTACAACAAAAATAATCTGGTGTCTTACTGTCACATCTCCTACCTTTCGACGCACTTTTGAATGACTATTCCACACAACCACAAATTACAACAAAAATAATCTAGTGTCTTACTGTCACATCTCTTACCTTTTGAAGCATTTTTGAACTATAACGTTCAAATATTCAGGCTTCATCCATGAATTTAGTAAGATAAAATATACAGTAAAAAGACAAACCATGAAAATCCCACTCGCAATTGTTTCATAAAAAAAACTGTAAACACAGTTTTGTTATTAAAAAATGTCATCAAATCTAGGGTTGTCACTTAATTTTTTGCTTCTTGTTTAAGCGATGACTCGGTCGTACACTCAGCGGTAGTGTGTGCGACTTTGCGTCAAGGGACGTGAGTTCGAATCCAACCACGTACAATGAGCTGAAGCTTTCGGTGAAGGAAAACATCGTGAAGAAACCATAGCATGATGGTAGGGCTTTTTCTGATGCTCGCCTGGCTAGCTGCCACCTTCAAGTTGAAAATCTGCCGCCAAATACCAATAGGTGTGTTCCGGCAGTTGCACTTGAGAGCCAGTTCTTCCTAATGTTTAGAGTGTCTATCAACTTGGGCCGTATCGTCACTTAAGATGACTAAACGAAAAAAAAAAATTAAATATGTCACTACCTTTATCGATACGTCTTACCTTCTATGATGTTTCTTCATGTCTATGAGTTCCCGTGGTCATCACTGGATAAACACCAGAGCCACTTAACCATTATAAATTCCCATATGGTTTAACCCGTTTGCCATAATCAACGTTAAGCAGGAAACCGTGCCTCGAGTGCAACTACTGAAACACATCTATGGGTAGCTGGTTGGTAGACTGGTTGTCAAGTACAGGGTAGTAACAAGCCAGATTATAAGAAGTGTGAAATCTGTACCTGGACTCCGGAAACACGAGAGTTTGAAGTGTCACCGTGATGTCTTATACTTAGTTGGTTTAGCGTTATGCCCACAATCTCACCTGTTGTTAAGTTACGACATATCCAAGCTGGCTGTCATGTGCAAATGCCGGAACACAGGTATATTGATATTTGATAGCATATTTTTAACTTGAGGACGGTAACTTGGCCCTACCACCATGCTATGATTTACTAACGATATTTTAAACGCCTGTTGCAGATTTCTAACTTTTCGCTTTAATCTTCTCGTGATGATGTCAACGTGGCCATTCTTGACTACAGTCACTGTTAATTTTCTAGACACTTAGACAAAGTTATTACTCAGGGATAACTTATTCCGGCCTTTGATGCATTCAGTAGGGTCTAGTATAAGTAATTTTGTTGATGAAGATACGTATGCATTTCGGCCGTGATAAAACTCCACCGACAAATTGTGAGATCTCGTTTCTTATCTAGGTCCTTGCACCGCTCATTGCCGAAGACGTTTACCTTCTGCAGCACAAAATCTCTCCATTTACACCGTTCATATAGCAATCTTCTCGTATGAAATGTAGGTAAAGTTCTACAAGTCACCAATTAATTCGAATTCAATGAACAGTTTGCTACAACCCTAATCAACTCGACACTCAATCGCAAACAATAATAAAGAGGTTTTGTGGTAAACGATAACACACTCACTCAGAGAATTATAACCTTAACATATTACGCACACTAATGCTAACAGGGTTCACTTTCCTGTGAACGTTCACCACAATAAATCGATCCTCATCGAAGTTTACAGCGCCGAAAACCTATGAAATTGTTTGTGGGTATATCGCACGCTTTTAATAGACCTTTAAATTCGAAGGCTACCGAATATTGAGGCTTTATGTGTATTCAATTTCGTTTTTAATAGAAACTCGTATGTGGAAGCCAAAAATAGAACTTTGTTCGGGCTTCTGAATATTGAGTAAAAAATATAAACGTATAGAAGGCATTAATAGCTATGCACGAAAATAGCTTTTCTTGAAAACTAGGTGTTACAGTGAACAACTAATTTATAAGTAGAACATCGCACAGTGATTTCAGCCCAATTTTCAGTGCTTAGATGATTATTGCATGTAGACTCAAGATAACAACTTGTTTCTACATGCCGTTTGACAATTTTTAATAGCTATGCATGAAAACAATTCGAACCGACATCAATAGATAAGCAGAACGCGCTATCAATGAGTCATTATTACTGCAGTTTCATACAATTATAATAGATCATAACGTTAATTTGTTATATTTACTTTTTTAAACTAAACGAAGATAAAAATAACGACTGAATACTTTCTGAGAAGCATTGGTTTTGACATATCATATCAGGGTACAATTCAAGGCATATCGTTTGCTGACAACCCTAGAATATGCCACTTCATTGGCATTTATCTATATTAATATTATACAGGGGAAAATTTTGTTTATTATTTGAATGCTCTAGGCTATATTTAACATCATGCCAACACCAGCAGGAACAAAGCTGTATATCGAAAAAAACGATCAAAAATCATTAAGTAACATTTAATTCCAAGCGAACGAAGTTACGGGCTATTTTAAATAAAATTTGTAAAAAAATATACCATAATGATTTCTTATGTTTACGCGAATATTTATTATTGATCCCGATTTATTTTGATCCCGACGTTTCGAAAGCTTTTCAGCCCTAAAATTTAAAAATAAGAAATAAATAATAAAAAAAATTGAAGGTAGACACAGTAACATGAACTTTTCTGGACAACCTACACCTCAGTCCGCCCCGTGACCACGAACGCTGAAAAGCTTTCAAAACGTCGGGTCCAAAATTAATAAATAACCGCTTCAAAAATCCGTTTCAATTAGTTTTATTTCGATGAAAAATATAACATCTTAAATATTGAAGGTAAAGAGGAAAATATCTAGAGCAAAAAAAAAGATTCGAAGATATTTCAATATTTTTCTTTACGGATTTGAAATAAACATTATATAGGCAAATTTACTGTAAATATAAATTGTATAATATATTTATAAATAATTATACACGTATTATTTATATTGAATTGTAGTTATTTAGGCTGAAGGGCAGAATATAAAAGATCTGTCCTATTGTATGGATCGGAGCACTGGGCTAATGAGAAGATGAATGAGTGTTGATTGCATGTTGCAGCAATGCGAATACTGAGATCGATGTGTGGTGTTAAAAGGATGGTTGAAGTCAAAAATGAGTAGGTAAAAGAGAAGTTAGAAAGTGTCCTCAGTGGTAGAGGAGTTGAAAGGGAATCGCTTGTCTTGGTTTGGACATGTCATGAGAAGAGAGGAAACGAATGTGGTAAGAAAAGTTACGGATATGGGTGCTGATGGATGGAAAGGAAAATCAAAGAAAAGATCGATAGAGTGTGAGAGGATTCAGATGAAGAAAGAAACCGAATGAAGAGATGGCAGCTGTCTGAGATGTATGGAAGAGGTAATCGTATTGGGCCACAGCACAAGATGATAATAATGAACTATTTATATAAGTAATATAACCCCTGACTTATAATAATAATACCGTAACGAATTCAGTGAATGCTGTTTCGCAAACACAACTCGAAACAATTTTAAATTATCATTTATCAAGAATCAAACCCGTTGCGTTTAGTTACGCTAGCAAATGATATCGCATTGTATTGCGTTTCCCATCTACATGTCAATGGTAGAACTATTTGAAACTGAGGATTGATAAACCAAAGCAATTTCGACTTTAGAATTAGAGATAAAGAGTGCAACATAAAATGTCAATAGTTCTAATGACATTGAAAATGAAAATGGAAAAGTAACAAGTGATGATTGTAATGAAAAAGTAAAAACTACTTTAATGCTATAATCTGAGAGTTCTAAATCTAATGCAGGAGGTAATGCAATAGATGACATAAGTTTTGAAAGCCGTGACCTATTAGCAATGACACAACATACGGCTGTGCTAGTGACTGGGGTTTTATAAGCTCATTTACACCATTGAAATTTGAACTCTATATCATTCATTTACGGTATAGATTGGATTTAGTAAGTAAATTAGATGGTAATTTGCTATTCCTTTGTGAAGAGAATGAAATAATTGGGGAAGCGTAACAAGGTACTCACTGATTTCTACTGCAGTTGATGACAATGCAGTTTTAATATAATTGCTGTTTGTATTATTTTGAAATTTGAATATTTTATTGAGGTATATACCGCATCCGTCTTTTTTAGAATTTACGTCAGACTAGCTGTGCCCGTGGCTTCGTTTTTTTTTTAATTAAATATGTTTTTTGGTCGTTTTTAAGTTTCGTTCAATACAAGAAGAATTATGGATATCCGATTAGTTCGTTTCTAAGATTAGCTCGTTGAAACAAACAAACTTTTCGGCTTTGTAGTATTAATATAGATATATATTATACTTGTTATTAAATTACGAACACTATCTCGAATTATCTTTCAGGCTGTAAATATCCAGACACCACGAGAGATGGTGGAAATTATATAGCATATGTAAATCATCTGCTACATTGGATAATTCGTTAATAAAAAGCTTTTGCAAAATCTACTGTAAACTATAATGTATCCTTTAAATATAAGTTATTTAACTTTTTTTAATATTTATAGATTTAGTTTAGTTATAGCTACAATCCCTCTTGATGTTAAGTGTCGATGTGGCTCTAGATGGTGGACGTACTAAGCCCAGTGGATGTACTAGCTCTCAACTGCAATTGCCGGAACTCACCTATAGGTATTTGACGGCAGATATTCAACCTGAGGGTGGTAGCTAACTAGTTGGGCATGCTATGGTTTATCACGACGTGTTTCTTCACCGAAAGCTCAAGACCAAAGTGCAACGTCCGTACATACTACACACTGAGCTATCATCGCTTCAAAATTAAGTAGCGATAAAAAATATAGTAACTATTTCAACGGTGGTAAATATAAACAAATATTGTATATTATGCTACCCTCAACCGCAATTTACACGTTTTAATTTTCCGCAGCGTTAGCTGTCCGATTAATTCGGGCTACACCTGGCGGTCAGGGGACAGGTGATGGAATAAAATGCACTTTATCCGATATAAATATTCACGTACAATTTAAGATCAAATTTTATCGTTTTCTATATATATATATATATATATATATATATATATTATATATATATATATATATATATATATAAATATATATGTATATATGTATATTATAATAATCTAAAAGTTTAACGTTGGGCTTGTTGCCTAATTTTATCTGACAAAATGACTCAAAATGTGTGGACACGTTAGGCCTTGTGAAGGGACTAGGTCTTAGGTGTAACTACCGGAACGTGCCCATAAGAAGTGTGAAAGCTGTCTGTTGTGACTGGCTACATGAGACTTCCAAGTGTCACCGTGGTGCGTTTTAGTGGGTTTTTTTTTTCGAATAGTCATACGCTGTTAGCCGGAGTGGCTTTCACAGCTTGGCAGGACTTTTTGGGGCGAATGCTGAGGGCGCTCAGCCCAGAGGCAGCGGGCACAAGGGTGCCGTAGTGGCCGGCCCTTGGCATGGGCTGCTGCCGGAAGAAAAATATAAATATAGAATGGTAAGGACTGGTCTACTGGAGTAGGCCTTTGGTTAAAATACTAATTATTTGAGGAGGCAAGGAAATCGGTGGAGTGGATTGTACTGTACTGTACAAAGCTTAAATGCGTTTTAATGGGTAGTGTTGGGAGCTTATCACTCGACGAGTGCTGTCATAATCCCCTCTCGCAAGAGGTGTACTTTTAAATGTTTCTATCAGCAACGTTTATAGTTAACCAGACGGTTAGAAAATGTCCCACCAGAGTAACTTACCGCTGAAAGGTTTGTACTATCTTGACCCTCGATACACTGTTGATCTTTAAATAAATAAATGGTCACGCAAATATTGTATGAGAGGAGATATAAATCTACAACATTAACTAGAAATTTTGCACAAAAACTTCTTGATGAAAATAAATAAACATATATATCAGCATTTTACAAATTTCACCCCTCAATACTTTTAAGTAAATGAATGAATGAATTCTTTATTGCACGTTAAATATTTACACTGGCTAGCTTAATGTCATAAGGCATTTTCTTCCATCCAACCAGCAGTAATGTAGTAAAAAATAATTACTACCATTGTAGGTAGTGCAAATAAAATAATTGCTGAAATAAGAGCGTAATAATAAATATACTAACTTAATATAAATAACTCACGACGATAGCATATTACAGATCCAAAATGTAGTCAAAATAAATAAACTAAATATACACACAAATACACATGCATGTGTATACATACATATATACACAGCGAATTGTATAAAATTAAAATAAGGAAAATACATTTTTACGTAAGAACTTAAAATTTTACCACTGTAGTGGAAAGAACATGATCTACCAGACTAGTTAGTAAACTATAAATTTTGAAAACTCCACCTTACATTCTTAATATATATATGTATATATATATATATATATATATATATATATATATATTTAATGTACTATGTTATTATAACAGACTAAAAAGTAGAAATTAAAGATTAGAAACGTAAAACTTGCGCACCATGTTTTTAGGACCCAACTTTTTCAAATATGATTGTTATTTCTGCTTTTTAATGTAATGTAAATGATTTTTTGATATATTCTGTTCGTCTGTCAGTTACAGATAGTTAGAAAAGCTAGTTATAAATCTATTATAAAATTCTCATCGTAAAAACCAACAAATCAATTTTTGTCACATTTTCATGCATTTTCATCCACTTCTGAGCTGTGGTCCACGTTTCAAGTGTCTAGCTCATCGGGAAGTTAGTTTAAAACGAATTACAAAATCCCACCCTCACCGACATACAAGAAAACGAGTTGGTAAAAACATTTTAAAATACAGTACTGTTCATATCTTACCATGATATTCGGTTAATATTTCGCACAATTATTCATTGAAATAAACCGATGAACAAGAACGCAGTCTGTGATAACACCCTTAGAAAACCGTGCAGCCCACAAACAACAATAGATCGGATTCGTCACACGATGACATAAATTACTCGATACTTTCACACCGATCAGCTAAATCCTCGATCAATATGACAGCCGATCGATAGATCATTGAGTATACACTATCGGTGATTCGTCACGACTCGAGTGCCTATTTATTGTTAAGTATTTTATTATATTACACGAGGTAGTCGCACTTAGTTGTAAAACGAAGAAATTCGATGCACTTATTATCTTTATGAACTGGAAAGTGCTTTGAGAGCTTTTTGCGGGTTCTGTACTTACATCAGTTTCAAGATCGCGTAACCGACACACTGAGTTCATTTCAATTCATATTAATACGCACCCTGTGTATAAATAATATAAGTACATAGGTATATCCGTTATAGTTTTCTCACGTTTTTTATATAGCTTCACTTGTATGTTTTTCCGTTTCCTTTGGATTTGATTTTGACCCACTTCAAACGGTCAGATTTCATTTAAATTTCGTAGACTTATCGAGGACCGATCACAATACACTAATTTGATAAGATTTGATTTGATTTGGAAGGTCAAAGTACGTTGTGCAATGGAACGTAAGATCTCGCTTTTAATAAACGATCGATTTTATTCCTTTTATAATTTTTATACCACGGTCTATATATGAAAATTGTTCCTTTTAGGGGGTAAACTCCAAATTAAGGTAATCAAAAGTTATTCCCTGTACATTTTTGTTAGTGTTATATGAACCAGTGAATTAATATTTACGGGTAACTTTTTTTTTTAATTTACATCATTTTTGGTCGTATATGATAAAACATAGTGAGTTTGTTTCGTTAAGTAAAAAAGTGATTCTGCGTGACAATAATATTACCTTTTAGAATGATGAAATACAACACTAACGCGAATGATGCCGCGGGTAAAAGCACATAGATTATAAAATAACCCCTTATCAAACACTATCAGCATCGAACCCATGTAACAAGGACGGGTTATGACAGGAAAATTATCTCGGATACAACTTCATAACAATTCTGTGAAACCGGAATTATTCGTTACAATAAATTCAACGGAGCGCGTTGAATTTATAATTCTGTTATAATTCGGTCTTATTGATACCCACAAAGCCCTAATAGAGTATTGTGTTACTAATAAATAAAGCCAAAATTGTATATTTCACTTTATTCCATTTCAAAAGAAACCAACACAGGCAGTACATTAATAAAACGTACTGTACCTTTTGAAGCGATGATAGCTTTCGATGAAGGAATACATCGTGAGGAAACCATAGCGTGGTAGAGCCTTTTCTGATGTCCGCCTGGCTATCTACCACCCTTAAGTTGAAAATCTGCTGGCAAATTCTATTAGGTGTGTTCCGACAGTTGCAGTTGAGAGCCAGTCCCTCCGCAGGTTTAGCATGTCTAGCAACTTGGGCCGTATCGTCACCTCAGATCAGATGAGATTATGCCCATAACACTAAGCCTTAACTATAAATAAAAAAATCAAGATAACTTTTTAAATACAACATCCTATTATATCAATAGATAACAACTAATATAATGCTTAGGTTCGATCCTCCGGATAGGAGCCCTCGAGTGACTCTGCTCGCGCAATACAGTGACACTCTACATCACTGAGAGTACACCATCACACCGCATACCATTCGTGCACACTTAACGTGTGAGTTAAGTACACGGTTCTGTAAGGGACTACCCTCGCGGCCCTTGAGCTGCTTACCTGATAAGGTCGTGTTAAGATCACTAAATTAGTAAGCTAGGACCTTTTTTTATACTTAAGGTTTAGCATTATGGCCATAATCTCACCTGATCTTATGTGACAATACGGCCCAAGTTGGTAGACACGCTAAACCCGTGGAGGAACTGGCTCTCAAGTGCAGCTGCCGGAACACACCTATTGGTATTTGGCGGCAGGTTTACAACTTGAGGGTGGTAGCTACACAGGCGGGCATTAGAAAAAGCCCCACCACCATGCTATGGTTTCCTCACGATGTTTTCCTTCGCCGAAAACTCAAGCTCATTGTAGGTGCTTGGATTCGAACTCACGTCCCTTGACGCGAAGTCGTACACACTGCCACTGAGCTATCATCGCTTCGTTGGTTAGTCACCTGTTGGTTAGACAGACTCGCGAATCTTTGTTTATTTTCCGGCAGCAGCCCAAGCCAATGTGCGGCCATTCTGGCACCCTTGCGCCCGCCGCCTCGGAGCTGAGTGCCCTCAGCACTCGTCCCACACAGTTCGGTGAATCTGTCAAAGCCCTAAGACTAACAGCGTATGTCAATTCGAAAAAAAAAGAAAATCTAATATAATAATCCTTATACATATCTATATTGATATTATAAAGCTTAAAATTTTGTTCGTTTCAACGAACTGACCTTAGGAGTTATCAATTTGTATTTGATAGAGCATTTACTGAGAAAGGCTTCAGGGTATTTACCATCACGTCGCCAACGATATAAGAAAAGCTGTGTTGGGAAAAGTTGCAAAAACGGGCAAAAAAGGTTATATAAATTTTTAATACCACTCGAACGAAGTCACGGGCGCAGCTAGTGCAACATAAATAAATATTCCTGTCACGTACTTCAATTATGCTGTTCATGAATACAAGTAATACCTAGTGGTCTTGAAGTTTGAAAATTTATAAAATTCTACAGACATTGGTGTAGTTGTCTCTTAACGAATGGATAAGTTTGTGGTTTCTGTATGGATAAGTGAAGAAATACAAGTGAAAACAGATGTCAAAACTTGTTTTTTATGTGTATAGTTAAGGTTTAGCGTTATGGCCATAATCTCACCTGATCTTAAGTGATGATACAGTGACTGGCTCTCAAGTGCAACTGCCGGAACACACCTATTTGTATTTGGCGACAGATTTTTAACTCGAAGGTGATAGCTAGCCAGGTGTGCATAAGAAAATACCCAACCATAATGATATGATTTCACTACGATGTTTCCTTCAGCGAAAGCTCATTGTAGGTGGATTCGAACTCACGCCCCTTGACGCGGAGTCCGTACACACTACCACTCAGCGATCATCGCTATATCGATTTTAACAGTTTAAAGGTAAAACTTTATGGCTAAAACCGCACCTGATATTAAGTGACCCACGGTACGCGTAGTGAAAGGGCTAGTTCTGAAATGCAACTCTAAAAACACATATAGGTATTTTGATTTTATTAATTCTTAACTTGAGGGCTGTAGTAAGCCAGACTGGAGGAAGTGTGGGCACTGGAACACGGTAGTATTCAAGTGTCGTCGTGTTGGATGATTGGCACCTGATAAGCTATCTCATGCCACTCTCACCTTGACCTGAACATGGGTAGTGCGTTTCCGGTGAAGTACTCCGTAAAGAATAGAATTTTAAACACCACGTTTTTTTTATGTCCATAATCTCACCAGATCTTAAGTAATGATACGGCCCAAGTTTGCAGACATGCTAAACCTGTGGATGAACTGGCTCTCAAGTGCAGCTGCCGGAACACACCTATTGGTATTTGGCGGCAGGTTTACAACTTGAGGGTGGTAGCTAGCCAGGCGGGCATTAGAAAAAGCCCTACGACCATGCAATCAATCAATCAAAGCAATGCAGTCAATAATAGAAGCGAGAGGACATAGCTAGCATACATTTATTATACGTTTAAGTCAACACAATAATTCGGATCGAAACAACGCGACAATATTCAAACAATGTTGCCATTTATACAGCTTCCCCATAAATATTTACGAACAAGAAAGTGGTTCCTTCTTCCATTCTCATTTTATCGTATGTCGTACAGTTTTATTGTTTCCGCGTACATTCCCCCTGGGAATAAACTTTATGTATTATATATAAATTAAAAGCATTTTAGAATGTATATTATTACGCCAATTAAGTTGCATACATTATTAGCTTCTACCCGCTATTTATGTATTGATTTTGTCAAACCCGATGACGTAATAAAAAGTTGAATACAAAATTTCTTTGCCTGTTTTTCACTAAGTTTTTCGCGAGAAAAAATTGCCTATCACCGTCTCCGAGGCCCCATCTATCTCTATACCAAAATTCATCGTAATCGATTCAGCGGTTTAGGCGTGAAAGCGTAACGAACAAACAGATTCACTTTCGCGTTAGTAATATTACTAAGGATAAGAATTAGAATTTGTTTAATTAGTGTAAATCATAATTAACATATTTATTAATCAAATTTTTACACTGCGGTATTTGTTCCGCAAAATTATTAATAACATCATCCAAGTTAAAAATGGGGCTAAAGATATTTCAATAGACAGAATGGGTACTTCCCAAAATTGATCCCGTTCTTATAAATGTGTTTAAATCTTTAATAATTCAGTTGAATGGATATATGGTCTTTAGTTGCGTCTAACTTTAATTAAATTTAATTAATTATTTGAAAATTTACAATTGTAACTAAATTTAGTTAAACATTTTCGATTACTTCCGAGCTTAGAGGCTCTCTGGCCTGAAATTCAGTCGAACCGAGGCCCGTGCCATTTTACCAGCTCTGCCTATAATATGGTCTTTAGTGACACTACTTATTTGAAAATTTACAGTTGTAACTAAATTTTGTTAAAAATTTTAGATTACTCCCGAGCTTAGAGGCTCTCGGGCCTGAAATTCAGTCGAACCAAGGCCCGTGGTGCTTAGCCAGCTATGCCTATATGCACCGTAGTGACGCCACTGCTGTTAATTCAATGATTTAAATTTCCAATTCTATCGATATTCCTCGACGAGTTCATATATTTTTAAATATTTGCATGATAAATGCCCGGCTCAATGGACAAACAGCAGTGACCACTGAGAGATAGTTTCGGTCTACCATAGGAATAAAATCGAACAGAAACCAGCAGAATTATTCGTTTTCGAAGAATATATATGCATATATTTGAATAAATTTAAAACGCAAATTACTTGCATACAATCGTCGTTTCAGAGTCGAATAAATTAAACTAAAATCGTGGAGCGGTTTGATATCTATCGGAATATTTAAATAACCAATATGCATCACTAATTTATGAATTTCTTTTTTTAATCTAGCCGTGCCTGCGACTTCGCTTACACGCGTTTAAGTTATAGTTCATGTAACTTTAGAACCTTTTTTATACTTAACAGGTTTCGAATTTGACCGTAATCTCATCTGATAGTATGTGACGATGTGGCCCAAAATAATGTCACAGTGGTAGTGTATACGACTTCGCGTCAAGGGACGTCAGTTCGAATCCAAGCACCGACAGTGAGCTTAAGCTTTCGGTGAAGGAAAACATCGTGAGGAAACCATAGCATGGTGGTAGGGCTTTTTTTGATGCCCTCCTGGCTAGCTACCAACTTCAAGTTGAAAAACTGCCGCCAAATACCAATTGGTGTGTTCCGGTAGTTGCACTTGAGAGCCAGTTCCTCCAAATGTTTAACGTGTCTACCAACTTGGGCCGTATCGTCATCTAAGATCAGGTGAGATCATGGTCATAACGCTAAACCTTAACTATATAAATAAAAAAAAAAACACTGCCCAACGTCTTACTCGTGGAAATTGGGCGACAGATTTTCAATTCGAAGGTGGTAAATCTATTCAAATCACATCAAAAAACCTTCATTAGATTTAGGCCCTGGCCTTATCGTTATGGTACTTGACTTGGTTTGTTTAAGAGACTATATACCACTATGTCATAGTAAAAAGTCAACTAAATTAAAAAGAGTAAATGAAATTTATTAAAAACATAATCTATTCAATAAAATCTAAAAGTGTACGACAAGTTTCATAGTGAAACGTTTAGTAACGTTATGACGACAATCCAACCTAATGATAAGTGACCATATGGCTCAAGATGGTGAACACGCTAAACCTAAGGGAGGAATATATTCTCAAGTGTATCCACCGGAACCACCTATGAACCGGTGTGTTCCGGCAGTCGCACTTGAGAGCCAGTTCCTCTTAAGGTTTAGCGTGTCTACCAACTTGGGCCGTATCGTCACTTAAGATCAGGTGGGATTATGGCCATTACGCTATCCCTTAACTATAAAATAAAATACAAGTATTTGGTGGCAGATTTTCAACTTGAGGCTGCTAGCTAACCAGGTGGATAGTAGATATAATCTTTACCAGCATGCTATGCTTCCATCATGACGTTTTCCTTCACCAATAGCTTGGGTATTTTATCCTAATAAGCTGGAATCTTGTTACGTTAAAAGGCGATATTGTTGAACGAAGCTCATTTGCTAAATTATATAAAATCTCATTAAGCCAAGTAAAAGCGATCCCGAGTTTTGTTTATGAAGGATTATAACCTACTTTCCCGGCCACTAAGTGCCTGCTTACCTGTTTACCGTATAATCCGTAGATGATACACATTTTCGGTAACATTAACGAGCGTGTCTCACAACGAAAAAGTATTTATTTCTCCTCTCTTTATTCGTACTTAAGTTTGAACACAAATTCACTATGTCACCCCAGTGATTTCTTTCAAAATAAAATATAAACGTTTTATAATCGGTAATAATAAATTTTAATAATTTTGAGCACCATATATAACGAGTCTGCAAAACGTTCTCGCTTTTCCGGATGCAGATAATTCATGGATGTTATTACACAAACCGACGGTTCACGATGAGTCATTCATAATAAAATAAACAAGAAATAAAATATAGAAAAATATTTTCTTTACATTGTAGGTTCAACGTTATGGCTACAATCGCACATGATAATAAGTAACCATATAGCCCAAGATGGCGGACACGCAAAACCTGATAAAGGGACCGGCTCTCAAATACATCTGCCGGAACACACCTATAGTTATTTAATGGTAGCCCTACGCCCTGCTATAGTGTCACCACTATGTATACCTTCACCGAAAGCTCTAGCTCACTGCAGGGATTTTCACTCACGTCTTTTGACACGAAGTAAGTAAGCACTACCAACTTAACTGGCATCGCTTCAAAACCGAATAAATTCTTATACTAGGGTAAAAGATATTTATAGATACTATCTGGCCTGATATACATTTTTCTCATCGATCGCAGAGAAACCTACCACATTCAGGAGCAGAGTCATTTGTAGAAATAAAATCTATTCTCAATTTGAGCCAAACAATATGTTTTGACAAAATATGCTTGAAATTAGTCATGTGGTTTCTAATATTAGAGTGGACGAATACTCGGGTTTTTTATATGTACAGAGGCTTATAAAAACAAGCGATGATAGCTCAGTGGCTATGTGTACGACTTCGCGTCAAGCGACAAGAGTTCGAAGTCACCTACAATGAGCTTTAGCTAACGGTGAAGGAAAACATCGCGAGGAAACCATAGCATGGTGGTAGGGCTTTTTCTAACGCCCGCCTGGCTAGCTAGCATCGTCAAGTTGAACACCTGCCGCCAAATACCAATAGGTATGTTCCGGCAGTTGCTCTTGAGAGTCAGTTCCTCAACAGGTTTAGCGTGTCTACCAACTTGGGCCGTATCGTCACTGAAGATCAGGTGAGATTATGGCCATAGCACTCAACCTTAAGTATATTAAAAAAAACGCAAGTTCTGTGTCGCGTAGCATTCAAAGACATCAGAGAAATAGAATTAAAAGACACACTTGTACCTTTGCAAAGGATACACTCGGGATGTGTGCGCCTAAGAATTAATTTAAAAACTGAATGCCGTACAAATTATTTGTCGGCCGTGTGTAGTCGATTCTTTTGCACAGTCGAATTTCTTCCAAACAAGTTTCTATCTTGTTTAAAACTAAGTACTTTTAAATCTTTACCCGTGAGTTTGAGATTTTTTTTACATTACGTCCAATGAAACTTCTTCGTTAGCTGTAAAACCACAGATGGTGCTTGTTACTCCATAACCTTTATGGTAGCTTAGTACTTTCACAATACGACAGTATCATCAAGCCTAATTTCTTATTATTTCGGCGGCTGTACTGGTGTATTTATAACCGTGTTAAGATTCATTCTTTTTATATTTAAGGTTTAGCGTTATTATAGCTATAATCTCATGTAATCTTAAGTGACGATATGGCCCAAGTTGGTAGACACGTTAAACCTGCAAAGGAACTGGCTCTCAAGTACAGCTGCCGGGACACACCTATTGGTATTTCGCAGTAGATTTTCAACTTGAGATTGGTTGCTAGCCATGAGGTCATTAGAAAAATACCCTACCACCATGCAACCACCATGCATTATAATTTGTGAAGTACTTACAAAATTATACGACAATAGGCAGAGTAACCTTTAATTATTTTTTTCTATTGCCTAAAACAATTTAAAACCCATGGATAAATAAGATTATAGTCATACTAAAAGTTATAAACTTGGCGTAGTTACATTTTTATTATTTTTATAGGAAAAACGGTTGTGGATAGCAAATGCTAGTAAAATAAATTTCCTCTAATAACTTTTACGAAAGCGCCGTGGACTCTAAAGCTCCCATCGGACTGCGAATAGTCGACTTTCGCTTGTCAAAAACTTCCACATAATAAAGTATGCACAAAGAAATTTTACCACCAGTCCCTCAGCGGAAACTTCTTGAAGTAATTCAGAACTGATGTCGATATTAAGTTTAGGTTTAACAGAATTCTGGTAATACTTTGTCATGGTTTTTTTTTTTATTATTAAGATTTAGCGTTATGGCCATAATCTCATCTGATTTTAAGTGACGATACGACCCTAGTTGGCAGACACGCTAAACCAGTAGAGGAACTGGCTCTCAAGTGCAACTGCCGGAACAAACCTATTGGTATTTTGCGGCAAATTTTCTACTTGAGGGTGGTAGCCAGCCAGGCGGGCATTAGAACCACCACCATGCTATGGTTTCCTCACGATTTTTCCTTCGCCGAAAGCTCAAGCTCATTGTAGGTAGATTCGAACTCACGTCCCTTGACGCGAAGTCGTACACACTACCAATGAGATATCATTTATATTCAAGCTATATTCGTGTCCTTTGGTCATGACCAAGATGCAGTTTAGTGTAAAAAGAAAAAAATATATAAAGATGGCGGCTTTACATAGCGGTAACATAAACATCAATTTTGTGTTTCAAATGTATGTTCACAATTAAGATATATATAAAGAGATAGGAGAAGCATCAATACTAATATTATAAATGCGAAAGTGAGTTTGTTTGCTTGTTACGCATTCACGCCTAAACCGCTGAATCGATTGTAATGAATTTTGGTACAGAGATAGATGGGAACCTGGATACGGAGGATAGGATACTTTTTCTCTCGAAAAACTTATTGAAAGTGGGATAAAGAGGGGGATAAACTTTGTATGAAACTTTTTATTACGTCTTCCCATTTTGATTTCTTATGTTTACGCGAATATTACTACTCATCGAAATAAAACTAATTTAAACGAATTTTATCGCGGTTATTTATTAATTTAGATCCCGAAGTTTCGAAAGCTTTTCAGCCTTCGCAGTCACGGGGCAGACTGAGGTGTAGGTTGTCTAGAAAAGTTCATGTTACTGTGTCTACCTTCAATTTAATTTTTAATATTGATAGTGTTCCGATCTACGCACAGAGAGCTCACAGTGTCTTGAGGTCTGGCAATAGGCCTTTTGGGTTCCGGTTTATTCAATGTATAATCGGATCCTAGGTTTGTGCTAGCTTCCAACTATCTCTCTATTCAAAGCTCTATTAAATGCTGAAAAGCTTTCGAAACGTCGGAATCTAAATTAATAAATAACCGCGATAAAATCCGTCTAAATTAGTCATCTCATTTGTTTCACAAAATCAATATAAACGCAAATAAACCTGCAGGTAAAAGCTATTTACAAATAAAACGTATAACGTATACTATCAAATTTCCAAAAGCAATTAGTTTAAATACAATACAGAACAATTTTATTAGTGAAATGTGTTTTGTATAATAGAAATTGCTTCAAAAACCAATTCAACAGTAATGGAACCCATTACCCTGGGGCGACGCGGTAACGCCAGTCAATTACACGGTGACCAAGCCAGCAGGTGAATCCGTTCATCCGTGGCCGGAGGAGTCGTTATATTGGTTACCATCGTCGATGACTAATCACATTTTAAGTTATATTTGACTAGCATTTATTCGCGACTTTGCTTGTAAAGTATTTTATATCACACGAGAACAGAAATCGTTTTCAACATGAAAAGTACCCAGTGTCCTTTTCTGTAGCCGTGACCACGTTTAGGCGAAATTTCATGATGTTAAGTAAAGTAATTATAGTTATTTAGTGGAAGCGAGAAATCGTTACAAACAGACAAACAAACCGATATTTATAACGTTAGAATATCGGTTACAAAAGAAATTATTTCAGGAAACCCGTTTCCCATTTAGCGTTTCCGGTACGGTTTCTTTTATGTAAGTCTTGGGTTCAATTATAATTAACTTACTTTTAAAGGCTCTAAAATGTTACTTAGACTTTTAGAAGAAGCATAACGTAAGTTCGAATCTATCGTGATATGTTGAAAAATACATTTGTAACAAATTTTATATAATATATATATGAAGATCGTTGGATTAAATGTGTCTAGTAATGAATTCGATATTACATTAATCAGATGAATTTATCTCTGAAGGAGCTCCTAACTGTGAATGTAGGAAACATTGTCAAAACTGTGGTCAAAGTTAAGTGTGAAATTCGTTTTACCAGCTGCGTCCATTGGTCAATTGAAAATAAGTTTTTTTTTTGCTACATAAAACATCTGTCAATACGCCACAGTCGCGTCGCTTGAAAGCCGGGATACAAATTTCACGCGCCATTAACTAACCAACACGTCGATTATGTCAATACATATTTATTATAGCTTAATATATGTATCGGCGCAAATATTATATAAGCAGAAAGTACGATGAAAGTACTTCAACGATTTATGATCAGAGTACATTAACGTATTATGATTAGAGTATATCAACGACTTATGATTACAGTACATCTATGAATTATTAAAAGTACTTCAACGGAAGTTTGCGCATTACTCTACGACAGCGCTCCACTATACTATAAAAAGGTGCTACGTAGTGCTGGCTAGGATATATCGTGAAAGACTCGCGAACGAGACTGATCATTCGTAGTTTGTTATCATTTTACGAAAACGTGAGTCAGCCAGACGGGTTATTTCCTGAGAGTTTCCCCGTTGCACTTACATATATAGGTAGATTTTTTTTAATAATCATAGCTTGACGAAGCGATAGTATGTACTGTAACATTATCGCTGGATGATCTCATAACGTAAGTAAATCTGGCTGCTTGCACGACACAGTGTTTCTAGAGTTTGGTAGCGTAACTTGTGGAGGCTGCGTCGAATCATACTCATTCTCGTTAAACAATCTTTATATTTTACAGCAGAGCTTTCGCTTACTACAACGTAAATTTCGAATAATCGAATGTTTTAACTTGACTGCTTTTTTATTTTGTATCGGGTAAACGAGCAATCACATCAAGAAATCCACAACACCAGGGTAATCGCAAGTGCGTTGCCGGCCTTTCATTTTTGGAGAGACTGGCTCTCAAGTGCAACTGCCGGAACACGCCTATTGCTGTTTCGCGGTAGATTTTCAATTTGAAGGTGGTAACTAGCCAGACGGGCATCAGAAAAAGCCCTACGACCATGTTTCCTCATAATGTTTTCCTTTACCGAAAGCTCAAGCTCATTGTAGGTGATTAGACTCGAACTCAAGTTCTAAAACGCGGCATTCTTAAACACTCATTCTTAAACACTTAATCAAATAACCAACTTTTTTCACAGTCATTACACCGACGAGTGTAAGATCAATACAACAACTTTTATTAATGCAATGTATAGTTTGTTCGTAGTTGAATCAAATCTAGAATTATTATTTTTCTAGTATCATTATGTCTCTACACCAATAAGAGGTAGACGTGGTACTAAACAGTATTACTGTCGTATTACAAATATTGTGTGCATTTTAGTTATATATCTAATAAATTTAATTTTTAAATCTTATGTTTGGGCCAATTGTGCCGATGGAACTCATATAGCCAATGGCGGGGAAAGGATGTCTTATTGCCTGTGGCAGACGTCCGTGGTGCCGCCGCCATTTTGAAATAATGAACGTTTCGAAGCGTCTCCACGGCGACAGTCATTTGTAAATTTATCATTGCAGTTGTCAATTTTTCAGGACATAAAATACAATTGAAGAATTATTGTCGTATTATGCGCTAATATACGGAAAATTCACATTTATTTTCGATACATTTTCGCTCTTCATTTATCTCGTTGGGTTTTACCCGAAAATTAATAGTCAGCTGTAACAGCATACGGGTGCGTTGCGGACGGCATTGGGCTGGATTTTATTGGTGTTACTTCGTCATGGCGTTACCTGGGAGCACCACCAGGTTAGTAAGACTGTCCTTTTCCTCGGTAATGGGGAGAGGGGATCCGGTGACGTAAGCCTGGTACTACCGACTCTTTGTTTTCCATCCCGCCGCGCCATTTTGGTCAGCATAGCGGTGGGAAATTTAGTCGCTACAAGATATTTATTAATACAATTATTTCTCCATGCGTTTTGCGGTGTAAAAATATCATCGTCTTCAAAATTTAAAAGTCAAGCTGTAGAACTTTCAAATTCAATAGACATAGACAGAAAAAGGATACGCTCAAAAAAATTGATTCTCGTCTTATGAAAGCGTTAAATCTTAATATTTTATTTGTATATGGTTTTTACTTCCGTCTTATTTTTAAGTACTTATATAATACTAGCTTTTACCAGCGGCTTCACTCGCGCTAATATTGATTTTGTCAAACAAATCTGATGACGCAGTTCAAAGTTTATCCCTCCATTTATCCCACTTCCAGTAAGTTATTCGCGAAAAAAAGGAACCTATCTCCGTCTCCTGGGCTCCGTCTATCTCTGTACCAAAATTAAACAGAATCGAATCAAGCGGTTTAGGCGTGAAAGCGTAACAAATAAACTCACTTTCGCATTTATAATATTAGTAAAGGTAAGGAAGTAAGGATTTACAAGTTATAATAGGTTTTGTTGAATACTTCTGAATACGCGGTGCGCATCATTTTTCCACCCTATAGTGACGTCACAGCTAGAGTTCCAAGCCAAGTTATTTCCACATTCGCGTGTGTATACAGTAATAAAATATATATGGGATAATAATAGCGCTTTGCGTGTTGAATACAATAACGTTTTTAGATTATTATTGGGACTTCCGCGGTATTGTAGTGGATCTTGTATGTTTCCGTTTACCCGTTTCGATGATATTAATGATATTATGTCACAGACCGTGGTGGTTACGTCGAATCATATTCAGAGTCTCGTTCTACAATCGTTATATTTTACAGCAGAGCTTCCGCTTACTACAACACGTCCGTGCTCTCGAACGTTCTTAACTCAACTGAACTCGCCGCGAGTGTCGCTTTGACTAAACTGTGTTATATCAACTACCCTCGTTTTCATATAATTTAAAGTATATTAAAGTATATAGTATTATTAAGTTACCATATTAATAAGCAGTAGAAGTGGTATGTAACAATTAGGTGTACGAAAATTGCCACCCCCCCCCACAAAGTCACCTTTGCGATAGTGGTAATCCAATTCTGCAAACACTCATTGGCTTGGTGACAGTCGTTTTCCGGTTGTGTTATTTTCCTTTTACCTTCGATTATTGAAACTTTCGAACTAACGAATTGAACTTCCGGAGCGATGATAGTTCAGTGGTAGTGTGTACGAGCTCCGCCACAAAACCATAACATGGTGATAGGGCTTTTTCTGATGCCCGACTGGCTAGCTACCACCCTCAAGTTGCAAATCAGTCGCCAAATACCAATAGGTGTGTTCCGGCAGTTGCACTTGAAAGCCAGTTCCTACACATGTTTAGCGTGTCTACCATCTTGGGCCGTATCGTCACTTAAGATCAGGTGAGATTATGGCCATAACGCTAAACCTTACCTGTAAAAAAATAAACAAACAAACTTTTCCCATTTTATAATATATCGATGTCACAGCTGATAGTAAATATAGTTTCCAAAACGCTCGTACAATCTTTACGTTAATACAGTTAGAAAACATCATACAAACGCTGTAACCTCGTAAAGCGTTTGTTTCGTAAAATATTGCAAACAGAATAATGTTAACATTCATAAGACGCTACAACAACGTTATGGACGACATTATATCATAAGACTTACCATTGTACAACCTCTCTTGTTCTTAGCGCCGTCACAACTGATTCTATATTACACTAGACTCGATATTATTATTTTAATAATTGCTCTTTCTTGTTTCGTTACTTCCTGTACACTTTTAATGCTCTGTGGGGTTCCCAATCTTTTTCACACGCATGTTTACTATTTTGTCGCGGCGCTCTAAACTATCTAACTGATCGAAGTAAATAGGTGTAATCGTACCTACTAGATATGTAGATGGCCACAAAAATGTAAACATTTGCATTATGAATCTAAACTATCAATAAAAACATCGAAGCGATGATAGCTCAGTGGTAGTGTGTACGACTTTGCATCAAGGGACGTGAGTTCGAATCCAAACACCTACAATGAGCTTGAGCTTTCGGTGAATGAAGGAAAACATCGTGAGGAAACCATAACATGGTGGTAGGGCTTTTTCTGATGCTGGCTAGCTACCACTCTCAAGTTGAAATTCTGCCGCCAAATACCAATAGGTGTGTTCCGGCAGTTGCACTTGAGAGCCAGTTCCTTCACAGGTTTAGCGTGTCTACCATCTTGAGCCGTATCATCACTTAAGATCAGATGAGATTATGGCCATAACGCTAAACCTTAACAAAAAAAAAAACGGTTTACTTCTAGTAAGTGCTAGATATTTAATTATTTACTTTGTACCCACGAACACTTAAATTGAAGTTTCAGAGAATGATAAAAAGAATTGGTTCATGACGCCCTTCTTCACTCTTTGGAGCACCGCGATGCACACTTTGAGAAACCCTGCTCCGCACAATTCGTTTGCATAATTTGATTTACATTTGAAAAATCTATATATGTAAAGACATTGGTTAATTGATTCACCTACGCACAGCTGAAACTACCGAAGCTGGAAACATGAAATTTGGAGATTAGTTCCCTTTATGATATAAAAGGTCATTAGAAAGCGATCTTCCGAAATTGAACCTCTAATGGGCTAAGCAAGGGTGGCAAAGATTATAGGGAATACAAAATACTTGTTTAATGGGTTCAGGCCAAGACGAGACCGTCAATTGCGATCGGATGACAAACACTGTTTTAAAACGATGATGACTTAGTTATATTGTGTACCGACGCCGTGTTAATGGACTTGAGTTCCAATCCACCCGCAAGGACTCTAAATATTTATATTTTTTTTATATTTAGGGGATAGCGTTATGGCCATAATCTCACCTGATCTTAAGTGACGATACAGGCTAAGTTGGTAGACACGCTAAACCTGTGCAGGAACTGGCTCTCAAATGCAGCTGCCGGAACACACCTATTGGTATTTGGCGGCAGGTTTACAACTTGAGGGTGGTAGCTAGCCAGGCCGGCATTTGAAAAAGCCCTAACACCATGCTATGGGTTCCTCACGATGTTTTCCTTCACCGAAAGCTCAATTGCAGGTGCTTGGATTAGAACTCATGTCTCTTGACGCGAAGTCGTACGCACTACCACTGAGCTATCATCGCAAGGAAACCATAGCATGTGTTCATAGGTTTAGCGTGTTCACAGTCTTGGGCCGGATTGTCACTTAACGACGTCACGCTGATACTCAAATCCTCGATATTACCAGAGATCAGAAATAGTCATGAGAGCAGCGACTGACGATGGATTGTCGTTCTCTCGATAGTCGCTGCTGTTTTTGGACTGTACTGTACTTAACATCCTGTACTCACTTTGCCCAACTAACATTAAAAAAAAAAAATTTTCTAGAAATGCTTCCGTCGCAGACTGCATAGGCAGACAAAACATGGACATTGAACTAAATGGTCTTGCCAACGCACAAACGCGGTACAATTTTATTTAAACTGCCCGTCTATTGCAATAGGAGGTAGTTACCGGAGTCTTACTGGAGATTTATTTCGGTAATTTTCTACGTTTCAAGTGAAGCGTATATCATATGAGTGAGGTATTTGCGAGTAGAATGAACTGATTTTATATATTGTGATATTTCTATCGATTATTTTCCTCTTTTATGTACCAGTTTCTGAATACATGATACGGAGAAAAGAAAAAGTTACAATAGCTGAAGCGGTGATAGCTCAGTGGTAGTGTGTACGACTTCGCGTAAAGGGACATAAGTTCGAAGACATCTACAATGAACTTGAGCTTTCGGTGAAGGAAAACATCGTGAGGAAACCATAGCATGGTGGTAGGGCTTTTTCTAATGCCCGCCTAGCTCGCTACCACCCTCAAGTTGCCAGTTAAGAGCCAGTTCCTGCACATATTTAGCGTGTCTACCAACTTGGGCCGTATCGTTACTTAAGATCAGGTGAGATTACGGCCATAACGCTACACCTTAACTCAAAAAAGAAAAAACTTTCTACTCTTGTCCGATAAGTACTTGACGATAAATATACTCTATTGTATGATTGGTACAAATCCAAAAGTGCTCTCCTCATATTCTAATATTATTTTTTTTATAAATTAATAACAATTAAACCACATCGAATCAGACCGTGAAAAGTAATAGGGTTCTATTCCTAATTATTCTGAAGCGTAAGAAGAAAAAAAGACCCCATTAGTAAAGTATTTCGTTCGTTATCGTGATAACACACAGGATCCGCACATACAGACACACGGACGTCCGAGACAGAACATTTTTAAACAGTTTTTTAACTAGTTTAAATAACAACAGTGGCATCAAAAATATCATGAGTGTTAAAAATAATGTTCTTTCTTGATACGTGTGTGTATATATTATTTTACAAGTACAATATATGATGAATAGAGACATTGTAACTTGAAAAAATCAGTTGTTTTGCGTGAAGTGACAGTAGTACCTATCAACAGGCGTGCAATTAGTCATCTCACATTTGAAAGTACAGATTTTTTTTAAAATCAGATACAGTGTAATAAACGTTCAAAGGATTCCGCTTATAATAATAACCATTTGTATATACTAACAGTTCCGTTAATACAAATACATCATTGTTTACAACGAAAATCGTTAGTAACAATAGACCTAGCAGCTGTGGTAGAGAGGATAACGCCTAGCAGTGTCCGACACTTGCGACACGGATGTAGGTGTACGTAGTCCCGTTTGTCGACGCGCGTCAACACTCACCTTCACCGCTCGTCTTTCTCTCTCCGTCCGGTTTAAATCATTCCCGAAAATGATTTACAGCATAAATACCAAAACAGTTTGTCCGCAATTCCATCTAATATTAAATGACGACGTTTCCCAGAATGATCGACACGCATTGTTGAGGGACTGGATCTCGAAAGTAACTGCCGGAACACACCTATAGTGTTAGGCGATAGATTATCGACTTAAGGATGATAATTACGCAGGTGGGTATTAGAGAAAGTCCTATCACCCTGCTATGGTTACATTACGAGTTTTCCTTCACTGAAAGCTCAAGCTCAATATAATGTAAATAGATTATTCTAATAAGCTTGTAAAAGTTCATACAATGCTCAACCAGATATCTTGTCTTCTATTAGATCGAGTTATGGAGTTTTTCTGACAACTTAAAATGTATCTTACCATTTACTATTTACAATACAATTCCATATGCGCTATAACCGAATAATATGACGTAAAATCCTATCAATATTACATTGTTTAGGGCCAAAAAACATCAAATGACCTCCATTCGAAGCGATGATAGCTCAGTGGTAGTGTGTACGACTTCGCGTCAAGGGACGTGAGTTCGAATCCAAGCACCCACAATGAGCTTGAGCTTTCGGTGAAGGAAAACATCGCGAGGAAACCATAGCATGGTGGTAGGGCTTTTTCAAATGCCCGCCTGGGTAGCTACCACCCTCAAGTTGTAACCCTGCCGCCAAATACCAATAGGCGTATTCCGGCAGCTGCACTTGAGAGCCAGTTCCTCCACAAGTTTAGCGTGTCTACCAACTTGGGCCGTATCGTCACTTATGATCAGGTGAGATTATGGCCATAACGCTAATCTTAAGTATAAAAAAAAAAGTAGTAGCTACGTAGTGAATTTATACGCGGTGAAAGTGGGTTAATCTATCAAAATCTTAGCCTATCTAAGACTACAGTAAGTTCTATATTAAAACGTGTTTCTAAAGCTGCGCTACCAGCCTCCTACCAAATTTGTCTGGGCAGGGAGGAAAGCACGAGTACTGAACATGGTGAATTGGACATGGATACCTAAGAAGTTCGTCTCTCAATGTATGAATTTAATTAGAAACCAAAACATGACTGATTAAAATTTCCCCCAAAAAACTCCGCATAATCCTATTTGTGGTCATCGATTCGTAAAGTTACAGGGACGTAGCCAGGTACAAGCAAGGTGGTCGGCTGACCCCACCCCCCACAGTAGGTTCTGGATGACCTGAATAATGACTTAAATATGTTTTTTTTTTATTTCTATTAAGAATATTATTAGTTATTGTATATAGATTAAAAAAATTGATTATTTATATATATATAATTTTTTTTTTGTATATTTTTGATGGGTCAAAAGAACGCAAATTTGAGATTATTTAAACTTTAAAAATTCATATCTGTAAATATATTAACTTTATCGTGAAAAGTCATAAGCCTTTTTTTATTTCTATTTCAGTAAATACACAAACACATCCTTGGTATTCGGCGGCAGGTTTTCAACTTGAGGATGGTAGATAGCCAGGCTACATCAGAAAAAGCCCTACCACCATGCTATGGTTTCCTCATAATGTTTTCCTTCACCGAAAGCTCAATTTCATCGTAGGTGGATTCTAACTCACGACCCTTGACGCGAAGTCGTACATACTACCACTGAGCTATCATCGCTTCAATAAGCCAATAAGACCATATAAGGTGCAGCCTAAATTGTATCTAACACCTCTAGAACAGCTGAGACCGATTTGGGTAGTATGTAAAGTATATATAAAGAGGCTGATTTACCGACTCCTTGCCGTAAACCTCGAAATTGACGAAACTAGAAACAGTAAAGATGAAGGGTGTTTTAGAAATTCAACCTCTAAGGTAATAGTGATAAGTAAAATTGTATGGAGAAAAAAATAGTGTTTTTTTAAACTATTCTTTATTTTTTTTTCAGTTTGCTTTATTTATAATAGCTTGTTTTTTTTAATAATAAAAAAAAATAAAATTGAGTTTCTTGCCTGATCGACTGTGTATAAAAATTATATAAATTAACAAATTCTTATTGTGCAAATTGAAAAATGGAATAACTTTATCAAATTAATGTACTGTCACCGGTCCTCGATAAATCTACAAAGTTTGAACGAAATCTGACCATTTAAAGTGGGTCAAAATCGCGCCCAAAGGGGTCGGTTACAAACATACAAACAAACATACAAATACTGTTAATGAAGTTAAGTTAACAATTAAGTGTATAGTTAATTATTTTTATATTTAATTATAGTTAATAATTAAGTTAATAAGTAAGCTAAAATATATAAGACTAATAAGCTAATAAGACTTCTCCCATGAACTTCAAATTAAGCACAAAAACTTCGTAATGTAAATTAATAAACACGTTTATAAAAACTTGTCAAAACTGCCTCTCCTAAATGTTTCAATTAGGGGATGAAGTATTTCATTGAAAATTTAATCGAAATTTTTGAGTAGGTATTTGATTTCACTTGAAATTTGACTATTGGAAAGGACACACCGAGGTACTATTAATTGTTATATATAAAAAATAAGCTGGTTAGAATACGAAAATGCTACTATTGGCAGTGATAAACATGAAAACATAGATTTTGAAAACGGAATATAAAATATATCTGCTTAAAGCCCATTCCTTCCGAATAAAATTCCAACTACACACGTGTTGGTTGCGCGCCACCGATTCTCGAACTTTCCGAGGTTACGTCTAGGTAATACCTTTGTGACCCTTCCGGCTGGCGGTTCTATCTCAACAAATATATTGGAAAGATCACATTTCTGTCCCATAGTTTTTTAGTTATTATGTTGTATTCAACCATCATGTTACATATTGTACGAAAATATTTAAATACTAAGCCAGAGACTTCATTGGCATAGAATTACTATTTGGCTTACCCTATTTTAATTATTATATTATATGACACAGATTTAAGTATTTATATTATATATGAAAAAAGATTAAACTATATATCTAATATATATATGTATATATATATATTCCGTTTTCAAATTCTATGTTTTCATGTTTCTCACTGCTAATTGTAGCATTTTCGTATTCTAATCAGCTTATTTTTTATATATAACAATTAATAGCACCTCGGTGTGTCCTTTCCAATAGTCAAATTTCAAGTGAAATCAAATACCCACTCAAAAATCTCGATTAAATTTTCAATGAAATAACTTCATCCCCTAATTTAAACATTTAGGAGAGGAACTTTTTACAAGTTTTTAATAGGTGTTTATTAATTTACATTACGAAGTTTTTGTGCTTATATATATATTATAGATTCACAAAAAAGACTATTCACAGTTACTGCATTTATTAAATTTTAACTAAATTAGATTGACTTAGGCGGTAATTTTCAATAGTCTATTACTCAGAATGATCCAAAAGCGAGTGCAAAAAAGGGCTCCAAAGTAATTTTTTTTAGTCGTTATCTTGACCACATATGTCATCCGCACATACGGACAACGCGAAGTCCACCAAATTTTTTTTTCAAAATGGTTTTTTTATACTATATAGAAAAATTATGTTTTTTAAAGTATCTACTGTCACAATAAAAGTGTTCTTGTTGATATTTGTCAACTCATTTGATAGTCAAAGTGTAAAGCAGTTCGAATAAAAGCAATTTTAGCCGAAATAATTGCCTGACCTTGAGAGCGAGAGTAAAGCACTACTCAAACACTTCGCGTTATGAGACGTGCAATAAATTACATAAATGAGAGTTGTTAAAACATGATTATTATTTTATTTGGAACTAGCTTAGTATAGGTTTGCCCCTTTCCAGTAATCAATAACTCGAACAAATCGTTAACTACCGCGTTCAGGCTTATGATCGCGTATTGACATAAACAAAAGCCTATAACTCAAAGTTCATTGAAATCAGTTTCACAGATAAAAATGCCCGAATATTGTTTCCTTTTAAAATCATTTTGTTCTTATTATGGAAGTACGTATAGCGCCACCTTGTTCGAGTGTAATAAATGAATAAATAGTATTATCACACAAAAAAAATATGTATTATAAAACACTACGACTTTCACAGATGGCACTAGAAGTAATATGTGCTGCCATCTGTTATAACTACTGCACATTAAATTTTATCCGAGACGTGCACAGTTATGCTGTAATAATTCTTACTTACGGAGCGCATAGATGGCGCTATACGCAATAAATAATTTTCAAGAAAAGATTTCTCACCTCTAGTATTTCTTCATTAAATGAATTATTGTTTTTTTCATTTAAATATATTTTAATTTATGTTTTATTATTAAAAATTTATACAATAATACTTATTAATTAAATGTTATTGTAATATATAGTTTAAATGTCTACATCGCGCAAGAAGTATTTTTGTAAATTTTGAGATATATACCGCTTTGACAATGTGTCTAGTGTACTTGCTTCGGCAGTACATATACTAAAATTGGAACGATACAGAGAAGATTAGCATGGCCCCTGCGCAAGGATGACACGCAAAATCGTGAAGCGTTCCACATTTTTTGGTGTTCTCTCTAAGGTCACAAGAAAGAGTGATACAATTCATATGTATGAATTGTTGTACATTTTCTTTTATGTAATAGCAGGCAAATGAGCATACGTATCATCTGACTGTAAGTGATCACCGCCGCCCATGGGCACCCATAACACCAGAGAAATCGCAGGTGCGTTGCCGGCCTTTATAGGAGGGATTGGCTCTCAAATGCTTCTGCCGGAACACACCTAATTGTATTTGGCGGCATATTTTCAACTTGAGAGTGGTAGCTAGCCAAGCGGGCATTAGAAAAACCTTACCACAATGCTATGAAAGATAAAGCTGTAATGTAATTGTGCATTGTTATCTACAGTAGTGTGTTACAGAGCCCAAAATAAATTTGCTTTTCGTTTTCATCCCATTTGAAAGGAAATTATTTTAAGGCTTGAAATGCAGCTGCCTTATTAAAATTGTCCATCGTACTGATCTTCAGAATTTTCTTCTGTTAAATAGTGGCTATAAAATCATATGCGGAGTGATTCGGTTCCAAGGGGATACTTGGATAAATATTCAAGGGTATATTAAATCAGACAAGTTAATGCAAAAGTTTTAGAACATTATCTGCTATGGTTTTTGAATAAACTTATAAAGAAAGCAAACAGAAATGTAGATATTTTGCATTGTTTGCAAATTTTTTTTTTACAGAGATTTTCGTATGCCCGTCTGGCTAGCGACCACCCTCAAGTCGAAAATCTACCGCCAAATACCAATAGGTGTATTCCGGCAGTTGCACTTGAAAGCCAGTTCTTCCAAAGGTTTAGTGTATCTACCTAACAACTTGTACCGTATCGTCACTTAAGATCAGGTAAGATTATGGTCACAACGCTAAGCCTTAATTATTAAAAAAAAAATTGAAAATGCCTTGACCGCTTTGAATATAGTTTGATCTGTTTGTAGAGTTATATACAGAAAAATTCGGAAAACATGACAATTATTAAATATAACCACTTGAAACAAGCGTTTCTACTCAATTTTTTAGATTGAAGTTCCTTATGGGACGTCACGGAAAAAACCTCCCCTAAACCTTACCCAAGCCGGTAAAAAACGTCCGTAACGTTAGCGTAAGGTTTTTATGTATAGTCTATGTATGATGGCTATACAGTGTCTAATGTATAGTCTACGTGATGACTGTTATTATTATATATTTATATAAATCATCGTAAACAAAATAATGGTGTTAAGATAAATTTCTAATGTCGTTTTTTTTATCGATAAACAAATCATAAAAAAAATCTATACCCGAATCATTATTTTCTTTATACCTCGAATAGAACTTGAAATTAATATATTTATAATAAAGAATTTCTGCACCACCCGTATTTTTTTTTTTGTTTTTAATGGTCCCTTTTTCGTAAATTATTTTAACTAATGTTTCTTTATTATAAAAATTAAATAAAAAACCATTTTTTATACAAACACCAAAATATTTCAAAGTCTATTCAAAGTTATTCAAATTTTTACTCTCGCGAAATAAAGAAAAGGAATTTTATTCAATTACTAGGTTTTGTGTGCGGCTTCGCTCGCGATATTTTAATAAAAGTTTCATACAAAGTTTATCCCTCTCCTTTCTCCACTACCAATAAGTTAAATAGCCTATCACCGTCTCCAGGTTCCCACCTATATCTATGCTAAAACTCATTATCAGCGGTTTAGGAGTGAAAGCGGGACAACCAAAGCAACTCTCTTTCTCATTTATATTGCGTTTATGATATTAGTGAGGAATTAATACTTTCAAAACATAAAATATTCAAAACAGTAACAGAGAAAGACGAGATGCGCCCGCGACTTCGTTTGTGCGGAACTCAGAATTATTCAATCATTTTTGCCCGTTTTATGTAACATTATTCAATGCATATTTATCCCTGTTTGTGCTAGCGTGATGTTAAATAAGCTTCTTAAGGATTGCTCTAGCAAAAGCTGAAAATATTTTTTGATAGCCGACCGTAGTTCCTGAGGTTATCGTATTAAAACAAAACCTTCCCGCTTTGTAATATTAATATAGATGGGTGATACAGTCTTGCAAAATAATATTACTTTAAGATAAGTAACATTTCAAATAATTTAATTTTTTCGGACTTTAATCATTATTATTATATGTATCTATTATTAATTTATTTATAAACTTATAACACATTAAATAAGAATGTGAAAATTGCTTTTAGTTTATGATGTAAATAAATAATGCATACCGTCAATTTACCCAAAATTCTACAAACGCACTCAAAGTAATATGTAACAACAATTATTATCATTTATAATCAAAGTAAATTATTATGATGATATTATTTGAGGAAGTATATATTTATGTGCACTTGTATACATTTTATTCGGACTGATACAAAAAAGTGTGATAGGTTCAGAAACACTTGAATAAAAAAATATCGTGAATCCAGCTGCCAGTTCTCACGCAAACATACGTAGATGGTAATACTTTTACATTGTTGGTAACTTTTTTTTTTTGAAAAAGGAAAATTTTGACTATAGCTCACTTCAGACTGTCACTTTTCCGTGACGATGTGCGAACGCATCGCAAGAATTGACTCTGTACATTTTTCTCTGACGCGCCAAAAGAAATATACCTTCACACTTCTGTAAGTGCACAATTTGGGACCATTCAAGACACGAGTGCAATTCGAAACTGAGGTGCCGTAAGCGAGGATTCCGACGCATTTGAGGCAATCGACGCTGCATCGCAGTCACTGCTTATGTCTAGTCGTGCAGTGAAACTAATGGTGAATTTATACTTTACATTCTGTGCACTTTCACTCAAATTCAGGTATAATTAAGCAGGTGATATATCATCTCTAGTAGGTTCCAAATTCAGTTGTAATTTTCTAAAGATTGCTACTTCGAAACTTTGTAATTTTAGTATCTTTTTATCCTGGCTCGGTAAAATGACTGTAATTCACCTGATGGTAAGTTTCAGTACAGTCCAGTAACAGTATTGAATGCCGTAGGGGCAGATGTCCTTTGTCAGTCGCAACTGTCTTGCCGGCCCACTAAATATCTCTTCACGCCTCGTTTAAAATACCCCATATTATAATAAATATTATATATCAGATCGGAAGACGGTTCCACAGTTGCACTGTGTGGCAAAGAAAAGACTTTTCGAACTTTTTGGTTCGCGTCGGGATGGAGGTTACGGTAAAGCTGTGGCTCCGTAGTCCAGCGCAGGTGGATCTGCTGTGGGAAGGAGAGGAGGGGATTAGGTGAGATAACTCTTCAGAGCATTCGCCGTGGTACAGTCGATACAACACACTAAGCAAGGCTATACCTTCACGCAGTTGAAGCGGTACTTTGGTAGTGACTGGATCTATCACCATACGGACAACCCGTCGTTGCAGCCTGTCCAGGATACCTCTGTTTGGAAAAATATTTGACTTGTAAACTGTTTAGGCGTGCTGAGCACTTTAATTCTTGGATGTCGAATAAGACTGAGCTTAAACGCTCGGCTTTGTGACACTCGATCGGGTAAAGTCGGCTTCAGTCGACTAAGGGAGTGGGAGAGATTAAAATATCGCGTCACTGATATTATTCGGCGAAGTTATTGCTTTATGAATGTAGAGCACAACAAAATGGTTGTATTTCATATTTAGCTCTCTTTAACGAAGTTTTACTCCCGCACACCCGCCGCGGCCTCCCTCCGCAGACGCCTGAGCCTAGGTTCGATCCTCCGGATTGGAGCCGTCAAGTGACTCTGCTCGCGCGACACAGTGACACTCTACATCACTGAGAGTACACCTTCACACCGCATACCATTCGTGCACACTCACACGTTAAGTACACGGTTCTGTAAGGGACTACCTCCGCGGCCCTTAAGCTGCTTACCTGATAAGGTCATTGTTAGGATCTCTAAATTTGTAAGACAGGACCTGTTGGTTAGTGAGGATCATGAATATTTTTTTTTAATTTATCGACAGCAGCTCACGCCAAAGTTTGGCCGTACTGGCACGCTTGTACCTACATATTTGACTCAGTTACAGTTTTATTATATATATAGAGTTTTGAAGCGAGGATAGTTCAGCGGTAGTATGCACGATTTGGGTCAAGGCACGTGAGTTCGAATATAACCACTTACAATGGGCTTTCTGGTTATCCAATGGTGGTAGGGCTTTTTCTGATGCCCGCCTGGCTAGCTACAACCCTCAAGTTGAAAATCTGCCGCCAAATACCAATAGGTGTGTTCCGGCAGTTGCGCTTGAGAGCCAGTCCGTCTACAGGTTTAGCGTGTCTACCAACTTGGGCCATATCGTCACTTAAGATCAGGTGAGATTATGGCCATAACGCTAAGCATAACTAAAAAAAAAACATAAGAAAGTAGAGTGTGTAAGCTCCGTAAGTCGGAATGCGCGCAATCATCCTGCATTTTACAGCTTACACTTGGGGAAGAAAAAAACTTCAGCGTTGGTGCTATGTACATTTATATCTACATGTGTATAGATAGATCAGTTCTATCCGGGACAAACTTAAAAGTACCTGCTATATTTGGTTTCGGACTCTATGAAAGCATTAGCGTCAAAATATTATAATCGAATCGCATTTCTGTTCGTATTTCTTTCTACAATGAGCTCGAGCTTTCGGTGAAAGGAAACATCGTGTTGATAACATAACATGGTATTTTCTAATGCCCGCTTGGATAACTACCACCCTCAAGTTGAAAATTGCCGCACAATACCTATAGGTGTGTTCCGACAGTTACACTTGAGAGCCAGTCTCTCCACTAAACTTAGCGACAAATTGCCGAAATTATTAAAAAAAAATTACTTCATATCGTACAACTGTTACTGAAACCGAACTATATTGAACGAAATGAAAAGCATTTCAACTCCGAAAGTTATTTACCACGACGTCTCCTGTAGAATGCATGTATACATTTTTAATCCGTTGAATTATCGTACGCCGCATTCGGTCGAACAGTGTTCCTGGTTACTTACACGTAAGTACACCGTTCAAGTTAGGCTTTGTACGTGGCCGTAACTTGGACAGAGTATCGTGGAGACGCCTGCGTAACTCAATTTTTTTTAATGGTATACGGAAGCCATTTTTTTTATACTTATGTTATAGCGTTATGGCCATAATCTCACCTGATCTCAAGTGACGATACGGCCCAAGTTGTTAGACACGCTGAACCTGTGGAGGAACTGACTCTCAAGTGCAGCTGTCGGAACACGCCTGTTGGTATTTGGCGGCAGTTTTTCGACTTGAAGGTGGCAGCTAACCAGGCGGGGATTTGAAAAAGCCTTACCACCATGCTATGGTTTCCACGCGATGTTTTCCTTCACCGAAAGCTCAAGCTCATTGTAGGTGCTTGGATTCGCACTCACGTCCCTTGACGCGAAGTCGTACACACTACCACTGAGCTATCATCGCTTATTCTGTAAGCGATGATGGCTCAGTGGGCAGTGTGTACGGACGCCGCGTTGATGCACGTGAGTTCAAATCCAAGCAATGGGTCTGATCCTTCGATACCGTCATTAGGAAACCACAGCATGGTGGTAGGGCTTTTTCTAATGCCCAACTAAATGTCTACCACCCTTATTTTATTATCGTGGTGTTTAAAATGCCAGTATATACGAGCTTCCTCAACGCAACACGCAAACGCATTACCCGAGCTTAGGTCAAAGAGATGATAGATAAAGTAAGGAATAGTGTGATAAGAGAACGTTGTAGTGTGGTAGAGGATTCTGTGACAAAGATAGAGAAAGGAATGCTTATTTGGTATGGGCATGTAGAGAGGATGGATGAAAGAAGATTAACAAAACAAATTTACAAGGCGAATGTGAATGGCCAAGCTGGTAAGGGTCGAGCTAGGCGAACATATCTCGATCAGATCGAGGACGTTCTGGAGAAAGGCCAGGTCAAAAGTACCCGTAACCGAAGAGCATGTATGAAGGTGATTATGAAAGTAGAAGAAGCGAAAGATGTATGTCAGGATCGTAGCAAGTGAAAGGATGTGGTCTCTGTCTACCCTTATGGGAGAGAGGCGTGATGTATGTATGTATGAATGTATGTATGTATGTTTGTATGTATGTATGTATGTAGGTCAAAGAGGTCAGGGGCATGTGGTAGATCTTCAGGTGCTAATCACCGAACACTAGCCACTAAAACGCACCACGGCAACACTTCAAACTCCCGTGTTGCCAAAGACAGGTTCCGTAATACTTCCAGTTAGCTACCAACCACCCTCAAGTTGAAAATCTAGTACCTACAATTGTGTTAGGGCGGTTACACATGGGAGCCCTCTACTAGGTTCAGTTTATCCACCGACTTCGAACACATCGTCACTTAACATTCGGTTAATTATTTTTATACAGTAATTAGAATATATAATTAGAGCTATAGAAAAAAAAATATGAACCCAAAATAGTTTCTTAGTGTCTCTTTCCATTGACTGGTTTTCCAATTACAGTAGAAATGATTTAATTTTCGTAGCTGCCTTTACAAACCTTAATAAGGTAGATTTCATTCGTAAAGATTTTTTTTTTCATTTTTATAAAAAATATATAATGTGAATGATGTCTCCCATGTGTACTCGTGCAAATATATTTCAAAATGGGTCTTAAAGTGAGTTTAAACAATGAGCTGGCGCGTCTATACAGTGCCCAGGACCTAGCGTCCTGTGACTGTAAAATAATTTTCTGTTCTAATAATTCTTTACTAATTTCAACCATAAATATACGAACAATAAAGTTCAAATTAATTTTTTGTTAGTAACGTTATAATCTCGCCTGATGTGAAGTTACGATATGGTCTGAGATGGTGGACACGCTAAGCCTAGTGGAGGGACTGGCTCACAAGTGCAATAGCCGGAACACACCTATGCGTATTTGGAATAGTCCTCTCATTCAAATATTTACGTGTATACCAATCTTTAGCGTATTTCCCACCATTATCAATAAATTTGTCTTTTGTCGGGATCGAAGGATCTCAACGCCAGCGAAATAAGCACACGAGAAACAAATGAAACTGCGACTCTCAACTGTTTTCCGTGAGGATTTCCTTCCTGAATGCGAACTATTTCTGTTACACGATGATTTCATAACATTTCCATCTTGAGTGACACTTGAAAAATTAATTAAAACGTTCCATTTCACGGACGGCGCTCGGCAACGTAGAGGAAAATCTTTTCCCCGGCGTCTATCTTAATCCCTAACAAGAAGTTATTCCCGGAACTTATTACGTCACATTTTTTTAAACGTATATTCTTCTGAACATTTTAAAACATATAGACGGCGTTTAAGCGAGAGAGGCAACACTCTCACTGGCGATATATAAATAAACATTACACCTATTGAGTCGATGACTGCACTGAATTAGATTGAAAACAGCTTTCAAGGATAAGGTTCAATTTGCAAGAGTACTGAAAATCGACGACTTCGTGTAATGTGATGAAATAAAACCATTAGGTTTAAATACGTAATAAGTCAGGTAAACCTGGAATCCTACAGTACGATTTATACACCTAATATAACTGTACTGGAACCAAGTTCATACATATCTATATAAAGATTACGAAAGTTTAGAAAAACCAAAAGTGCACGCCTCATAAAAAACTTTTTTTTATTAATTAATAACAATTAAACCACATCGAATCAGACCGTGAAAAGTAATAGGGTTCTATTCCTAATTATACTGAAGCGTAAGAAAAAACAAAGTCTCAATTAGTAAAGTATTTCGGTCGTTATCTTGATAACATACAGGATCCGCACATACAGACACGCGGACGTACGAGACAGAACTTTTTTAAACAGTTTTCAACTAGTTTAAACTACAAAAATTGCATTAAAAATATCACGAGCGTTAAAAATAGTGTTTTTTCTTGATATATATGTGTATATATTATAGTACAAGTGCAATATATGATAAATAGAGACATATTAAGTTTGTAAAATAAGTTGTTTTGACTGAAGTGACAGTAGTACCCACCTCAACGCTTCGCTTATGAGGCGTGCAAAACGGAAAAGCGTGTGTGTTTAAACGCGTTAATCTTACTAAATACCAGTCGGTTCAAATAACGTTTGTATTTGATAACGTAATCATCGTGGAAGGTTTTAGGATGTTTTACATCACGTTACCACTAACAGAAGCAAAACTGCAGTCGAAGGTTCCAAAAACGGGAGAAAATAATTAATATTTTTTTATTCCCGCGAACAAAGTCGTGTTCACAGCTACGTTGGATTTCTGATTGGTATTTTATTGCTATAAAAGAGACTCCTGAAGACAAGGTATTTTTAACGGCATCAAGAAATCTGTGATAGTGTATTACAAGGTTAGTACATTCCTACATTTAAATATTTGTTAGTTTATTTTTACCCTATATATTTAGCTGCGATGTGATTCAAGCTGGTAGACGCTCTAGCGGTAGTAGGGAGGGGTAGGTATTTTGGCGGCACATATTCAACTTGAGGGTAGTACGTAGCCAGGTGGACGCTAAAGCCCTACCACCATGCTATGGTTACATAATGATGTTTTTTTCGCCGAAAGCTCAGTTACATTGCCGGAATTCGAACTCACTTCCGTACACAATACCAACTGAGTCATCATTGACTTAGTCTACAATTTCTACTTTGCTATAAAGCTATACGAATATAATAATTTCTTTAGTTATTTAAAGAAATCAACAGCGTTTAAATTAATTATACAAATAATCATTAACATATTGGTTTAGCCAAAAGAGATTCCAATCACATAAAATAATTCACAAAAGGAAAATGCATACATAACAGAAGCTATTGATTAAATTATAAATCTAATTACAATCTTATAAATGATATGAATGGCCTAAATAATAAATAAAATCAAATCAAAATAAAGATGAACAAAAACATACATAGGTGCGCGCGCGTCCGATGTATGTATATATGTTTGTGTGTGAGAGAGTATTTATGTGTGAGTAACCTAGGTGGTAAGGATAGGGTAAAAAGGATAAGGGTATATATAGGTATAAGTGAGCTTCGAAAAATACTTTTTTATATTATAGCCAGACTCATAAGCGATGATAGCTCAGTGGTAGTGTGTACGACTTAAGATCAGGTGGAATATTCTTAAGGGATGAAATATAACTTTTAGGCCTTGGTTAATTCACGGCTACACTTTAAATATAAATATCGGAAATCAAACTACACTATATACACGAAGTTCGATAACTACCGTCTGTTATATTATAAATGTTGTTAGAAACTGAAGGCTCTCTGCGTTGGCGATGGAATGCAATTTCCGCCGGCCGCCGCGCCCTCCGCGACCGCCCGCCCATCCGCGTTCAATCTATACGCGGATATTACGTATAAAAAGCAAACATTTTCGATTTAGTTTTAAAGTTACGTATATCTTGCACAATATTTCGCAATCGTGACTAAAGTCGGTAGATCGGCAAGGGTTTGATTTTAAATTCATAATTTTCACATTAATCACATATCTACCTGAATGTAATATACATAAATAAGATGAAATTCGAGCCAAATTCTTAAAATATATAAAGAACAAAAAAACCATCTTGCATTTAAATTGGATGTATATATATTTTTTATTTGTATCTTAGAGTTATGACTTTATATCTTTTATATTGAATAGGCAGCAAACAGACAAGCCTGACACCTGACGGTAAGTGATCACCGCCGCCCATGCACACCCGAACACTGGGAGAATCGCAGGTCCGTTGCTGACTTTTATTAGAGAGGTTCGCTCTCAAGTACAACTGCTGGAACACACCTAACTTGAGGGTAATAAGCTAGCCAGGCGGGCATTAGAAAAATCTCTACCACCATTAACCACCTTTCCTCACGATGTTTTCCTTCACCTCAAGCTCCTTGTAGATAAGCTCATTGTGTATAATTGGTCGATTCTGATTATAGCATGTATTTCTGAAAGTGGTAATGTGTTATTTAATTGCCCACTAGTTTCTTTTTTCTAATAGTGTTATTATCGCAAACTTTTGATCGGCACCTTTTTCATGCTTATATCTGTTACCTTAAAAAAAATTGTCACCATTTACCATCAAAGGGGTCGTTTGCTGCCCATTAGTATTAAAAAACTTTGACAATGTTAACAGTTAGTAGACAGCATAATTTTTATATCCCATAAAACGAGGGTAGAACTAAATTATAAGGTCTTTGTACATTCTCATCAGGCGGTTGAATTTCTTCTTACAATTCACTTGAACCTAATTATAAAAATCTTCCTCTAGAATCTCTAAATAAAGCTGTTGCCTAAACATGTTCGCTTTCTCTATTCATTAGCACTGAAACCAGCTAGGTTGTAAAAAAAAAACGTTACTGCCTCATACCGGTTATATTCGGTTCGACGCCGTTTTATCCGGTTGAATGCGGCAAACGAGACCTCAGCTCACATAAAGCGTCTTAAGAAATTACGTGCTTTTTTATTTATTAAATCTGTGAAACTATATATTGGTGGATACCCAGATACTTTAACATATTACAAATCTTGGAACTCATTAAAAAGCTGAAGGTTGATAAGGGGTATCTTCGTGGCCAGTTGGATTTGAAAATCAAACCGGAAGTCGGGAGATACGCAGAATAACTGAAGCCACTGAAGTGATCCTGAAAATTGCTATACTTCTGCGACTGGTCGGGGTGTACCGCATAACGGAAACCTAATAAAGCTGACAGCTTCATGACAAATGAGTTCATAGGGTATAAATTAGCGCAAATTATAAGACAGACTGAAGACGTGGTAAATAATGCAAGGCCTATATTCAACCAGGGATGTAATTTAGCTCAGCGAAGGGATGGAAAATTTATATATCGTTAGGCGTTAGATGTTTATTGAATTAAATTCTATTGACAAGTTCTCGAATACAGTAGTAAAAGTCCGAAAGTAAAGTCCGCGATAAAATCCGTTTAAATTAGTTTTATTTCAATGAATAATATTCGCGTAAACCTAAGAAATCATTAAGTAGTAAAAGTATTAAAAAATCTCTTACGAGATGATGAAACAACACGTTCGACACTCGGCCATGATTACGAAGAAATCATAATAAATTGTTATTGCAGATTATACTTAAGGTGAGAATACTTTAGCAAAGTATTGCACTGGACCCGACTTTGTACAATTTTAATTTGTTTTAATGAAGAGTGAATAATTATATCTTTATGATGAGTCTGTTTCTCATAGCCCGTGTGACGACACGACATATCTGAGTTACGACATTCAATTTTTTTTTTTTTAGTCAAGGTTTAGCGTTATGGCCATAATCCCACGTGATCTAAATGACGATATGGCCCAACATGGTAGATACGCTAAACTTGTGTAGAAACTGGCTCTCGAGTACAACCGCCGGAACACACCCATTGGTATTTGGATTCGAACTCACGTCCCTTGACGCAAATTCGTACACACTGAGCTATCATCGCTTCAAAATCTTTGTATGAACGACTTACTTAGTTAACGGTGCCCTGTGTAAAGGAGAGTTTTGAATACTAGGTCGGCATAATGACCATACTTCACCTGATTGTAAGCCTGATTTGCCGAAAGGAAATATGTCCTAAGTCAGTCGCAATTACCATGCCAACCTGCTAAATATTTCTTCACACCTTGTTTAAAGGACCAATTTTATATGAAGAAGGGCTCACCCAGGGCTGAAGACGGTTACACAGCTCCATAGTGCGATAAAGATATGTTTTCGAACTTTTTGGTTCGTACCGGAACAGAGGCTTACAGAATAGCTGAAACTCTGCTGTCTAGCGCTGGTGAATCTGTCATGAAAAGGGACTATGTGACATTCGACTATTTTTTGTAAATGCTTTGCCTCTTACAGGCCGACAATGGATGTTTGATGGATGGAAAATTCTGGATTTAAAACGATGATAGCTCAGCGGTAGAGTGAACGACTTCGCGACAAGGGACGTGAATTTGAATCCAATCTACCTACAATGAGCTAGAGCTTTCAGTACAGGAAACATCACGAGGAAACCATAGCATGGTGGTAGGGCTTTTTCTTATGCTCGCCTGGCTAGCGACTACCCTCGAATTGGAAAACTGCCGCAATATACCAATAGGTGTGTTCCGGCAGTTGCACTTGAGAACCAGTTTCTCCACAGGTTTAGCGTGTCTACAAACTTGGGCCGTACCGTCACTTAAGATCAGGTGAGATTATGACCACATTAATAACCAGTCGGGAATATTATTTCACCATATTCTGATCCCATGATACTAAATGAAAAATCATGACATATATCGTAGGCGTGGCGTTTTCCAATCGTACTGTATGATGACCCTTGGGAAAACGCCCAAAGGGTTTATCACAGAGCACAGTAAAGGTTAAACCCCTAGAATTAATGATATATTAAGTACATAAGAACCTTTAGGCTTAACCCGTTTTATAAAGAACAATTACTATGTCTCTTTGAGATAATGTTACACTTAAAAGTGGGTCACAATTGGACTAGACTCGTTACTGAATTTTTTTCCGTAAAGGTGAATATTATGCTCTTCTTACAAAGAAAAAAAAACATAAGATAGTATAACTAAATAAGATATATTTAACATAATTATTTTTTTAATCTCTAATTTACAAGGTGCATGTATAAAATGCCGTACCTTCAATTATGTTTTAAGCAAACACGTGTAGATACGACATACGCACGACGATAGCGGCAAGCTGATTTGTGCCAGTTGGCCTACTCAAACCTCAGTATCGCGGCGGCGTTCAATGAAGTATAATGCGGATTTAGTGATCGCATCGTCACCTTTTTACAACATTTGTCCAAATACTTAACATGACCTACTTATTACCACCAAGCTAGTTTCTATCTGGTCGTCTTCATTCTAATTCGCTGGTTCAATAGTCCAAGTGCCGGGTTCGAATCACCGCTAATGAAAACAATTTACTTAAATGAGATTTTAACGAGGGTAGAGTCATGTTTTTCATCGCGTATGTGTAATTGACTTGAACGTCAGTTGTTTTTGATTTTGTATTTTATATTGAGTGAAAATAATATCTAACAAACAAAATTTCTAAACGCCATGGCTTCACGTCATGGCTTTCGTAATTATTTTCATTAATGGCTTAATATTATTTTATAAAATAAAACATATCCACACGTAAAGTTTTCCGTTAGAAAAACGTTTATACTTTAGGCGATGTATAGCAAAAATTAAACACCTGTTTTCTTACGTCCGGTTTAAAAAATCTGTCTCAATTCTTCATTTATTGCGATCTTAATATGTACCTGCCCGATAAAGTCGGGCTGGGATCACTAAATTAGTAAGTTAGGGCCTGTTGGTTAGTTAGGATCGCGAATCCTTGTTCACTTTCCGGCAGCAGCCCGAGCCGAGGTTCGGCCAACCTGGCACTCTCGCGCTCGCTGCCTCGGAGCTGAGTGCCCTCAGCACTCGCCCCAAAAAGTTCGGTGAAGCTGTCAAAGCCCGTAAGTCTAACAGCGTACGTCAAGTGTAGGTGTAACATTTATTTTAGCCAAATAATATGAAGGTGACGTTCCTACACTTTTATAATATCGCTGTATATCTTGATGGTTGTGGTCGAGACAAACATTTTTTTTTTTATACTTAAGGTTAAGCGTTATGCCCATAATCTCACCTAATCTTAAGTGACGATATGGCCCAAGTTGGTAGACACGCTAAAACCTGTGGAGGAACTGGCTCTCAAGTGCCGCTGCCGGAACACACCTAATGGTATTTAGCGGCAGGTTTACAACTTGAGGGTGGCAGCTACCCTAGCTAATCTAGGCGGGCATTAGAAAAAGCCCTACCACCATGCTATGGTTTCCTCACGATGTTTTCCTTCACCGAAAGCTCAAGCTCGTTGTAGGTGCTTGGATTCGAGCTCACGTTCCTTGACGCGAAGTCGTACACACTACCACTGAGCTATCATCGCTAAACATTTGATCTACCACTGGTTTTTCTTATTCTTGTATTTCACTGTGCCCAGTATCAAATACAATACCAAATTTAAATACAACTTAAAAAATAAAAAGTAGAAGTCTGATTTAATTCTTTCGAAATATTCAAAACGAATGATAAACCTTTTTGTTGTAACGAACGCTGTCAGTGAATACCGTTTATTTCGAGAAACGAATTATTTAGAATGAAATTTACATTGAATACTGTGATTTCAAATCGACTGATACAAACCCGTGGTTCCTCTTGCGTAAGGTTTGTTAACATTTAATAGTCCATAGGTGATATTTTTTTAATGATTGTTGAATGAAATGAACGATGAAAAAATAGCCTTTTATTCTATATTCTTCAGTTTAATTTCGAATACAGTTGGATAATAAAAAATAAAAATTAACAAAGGTAAACAATCGTCGTGAACTGCCGACGGATGTGAAAAGTAACAATTTTGAAATAACAGTGTCTTATTTGTGGTTTCAAAAATAATTGTTATATGAAAAATAAAACAAACTTTATTCGTACATTACCACCATTAAGATGAGTGTCGGTTTTTTATATATATTGATAGCAACATTGTATTCACGATATATACATTTAATAAACATTTGTATATGGCTTATTTATATAATAAAACACGTCCTGCGCGAGCGAAATATAAATATGACTTTATTGAAATAATAATAAATAGATTTGTATATTTATATCTATATATGTGTATATAAAAATGAATCACCTAAATTTATGTACGCACATAACTTGCGAACGATTGTACCAAATTGGATAATTACTTTTTTATTGTATTCATTATTGTCAGGGCAAGGTTTGTAAAAAAAAACGAACAGATCCATTTTTGAGGCGATGATAGCACAGTGGTAGGGTGTACGACTTCGCGTCAAAGGTCGTAAGTTCGAATCCACTTCACCTACAAAGAGATTGAGCTTTCGGTGAAGGAAAATATCTCCAGGAAACCATAGCATGGTGGTAAGGCTTTTTCTGAAGCGATGATAGCTCAGCGATAGTGTGTACGACTTTGCGTCAAGAGACTTGAGTTAGAATCCACCTACAATGAGCTTGAGCTTTCGGTGAAGGAAAACATCATTAGGAAACCATATGATAGTGGTAGGGCTTTTTCTAATACCCGCCTGGCTAGCTGCCATCCTCAAGTTTAAAATCTGCCGTCAAATACCAATAAGTGTGTCCCGGCAGTTGCACTTGAGAGCCAGTCCCTCCACAGGTTTAGCGTGTCTACCAACTTGGGCCGTATCGTCACTTAAGATCAGATGATATTATCGCTATAACGTTAAAACCCTAACGGTTAACCTTAACTCAAAAAGGTGACACAAAGTTCAGGGGTCAGCTAGTTATTTATAAATAATTACGTGAAGCGACGATAAAAAAAACGTATGACTTGAAGTGTATGTCTTTAAAAAACCGCTCAAAGTATCTTAGAAAGTTTTTATCACAAGAAAATCATACTTCTGAGGGAGCTATATATAATCTTCTTTTAATGATCCACAGCTAATATTAAGTAACGATGTGGCCCAAGTTGGTGGACACGCTAAACCTAGTTTAGGAAATTGTATTTAAATATTTATACTGGAATACAAAAAGCCCTACCACCATGTATTGTTTTTTTTTTATTATTATTATAATATACACAATCTGCTGACTCTGGGTCCGCACCTTTTTTAGGTAGGTGATTTAGTTGGCGTTAAAAATTGCTTTGCAAAAGTAACTAAGCATTACGCTAGAAAATAAAAACTGAGTTCTTTTGAAGTGAAACTTATTTAGAATCGTGTTTTCAAACCGGATGCAACGGAAAAACCGACAGGTAATAGACACAAATACGAGAATGTGTAGGACGAAGTCGGCATAGAAAGAGACAGAAATTGTTATATATATATCATTATCATATTCATCTCATTCTTTTGTCGTTTTACTGAAGTTTCACTTCTGTCTTGTGTGAATCGCACACACCAATATTTCTTTATTGTACTCATGACCATGTTACGTTTTCATCACGATGTTTTCCTCCGCCTACAGCTGAAGTTTATGTGGGGATTCGAATTCACGTCCATCGACGCTAAGCCCGTACATGTCACCGCTGAGCCGTGATTACTTTAAAATCTACATCTGTGTACGTGAAATCCACGTTATACCGGTATATCATTTGGTAGTGACAATGACAATGTAATTCATACAAATCCGGGACAAATATGTACCATTATGTAAGGCTGTGTAGATTAAACTCTAGTGAATACACAGACGGACAAAGTGCCTTTTATTCTGTATAAAACCGTTCGATGAGGAGAGACGATGAAATTGAGTGTGAATTAATTTCCGAAGCCATTTGAACGCCTCCGCCGCCCGGAATCAAGTTATGTCGAAATCAAAACTCATTTGCACTTTATGTATTAGAAGGACCCCGTCCGGATTTTATTCGGGTGCTTTCACACTGTTACCTTTTTCGGGATTGGTAGTTATCGTACGATTTTATATTTCGCTCCAATGGGATTTTCGACAATAATTAAAGACGCGTTTTTAGTAATGATTCGTGGAGATAAACTCGTTTTTTTTAAATAGTTTTAGGCACTGATGTTAAGTGTCGATAAAATCTATGGACGAACTGGCTCTCGAGTACAACTACTGGAACACACGCATAAGTATTTGGCGGCAGATTCCCAACTTCAGAGCCCTAGGCGAACATATAAAAAGCCCTACCCCCATGCTGTAGTTTCATAACGATACTTTCCTTCACCGAAAGCTCAAGCTCATTGAATGGATTCGAACTCACGTCCTCTGACGTAGCATCCGTATACGTTAACACTGAGCTACGCCGCTTCAAACACAGCCAAGATTTTACCGGTGCCAATATAAGTGAAATTTCTAAGAATCTTCCTTTAAGTAACCTTTACTTACAGAAACCAACTCGTGCATAAATGTTCCACCTATGTCATTATCCTAGGCCATGCTAGGATCCTACGTCGGTCCCTCAATCCCCTAAATTGCCTCCAGGTGGGGACGTAATTACGCCCCTCAGCTTTAAACACTTCCCGCAGGCTTGCGTTCTGCAGGAAGCGATTAAGGCTGTACACAGATACAACCTTACTTGAGTCTATATATATACTGGCTAATGTTAAAAGGCACAAAGGATTTTTTTACTATTTATCACTAAAAGATATTCACAAACGAGAACATGAATGATACTAAGGCCGTATACAACTGTGTTGTAACCACTATGATCTACTTCCGGAAGTAATCTCAACAATTTTACAATGAAGTTATATAAATATATAGGTTATATAAATGAAAGCTCAGCGGTGGTGTGTACGACTTCGCGTCAAGGGGCGTGAGTTTGAATCCACCTACAATGAGCTTGAGCTTTCGGTGAAGGAAAACATCATTAGGAAACCATAGCATGGTGGTAGAGCTTTTTCTGATACCCGCCTGACTAGCGACCACTCTCGAGATGAAAATCTGCCACCAAATACCAGAAGGTGTGTTCCGACAGTTGCACTCGACAGCCAGTTCTTCTGCAAGTTTAGCGTTATTACCAACTTGGGCCGTATCGTCACTTAAGATCAGGTGAGATTATGGCCATAACGTTAAATCTTAACTATCAAAAAAAAAACAGTCAGATTTCAGAACTTATTTTTATATTTGACAAAGCATCCAGTAAGGATGGGTATTTTACCTCACTCTTCCATCTATAGGAGCAGAGCTGTATCGAAAAGGATCAATTCCATGCGAAAGAATTCGCGGGCGCAGGTAGTGTTATCCGTGAACGTTAAATTCCATCCGGTCAACACGAAAATTGAAGTAAAAGAATTGTTGAGACATTAGGAAAAAATTTGAGCTTGAGGTTTCGGCGAAAGGAAACAATCACGATGAAACTATAGTATTTTGGTAGTCTATAGCCCACCTGGCTACCACCCTCGAGTTGAAACTTGCCGCCAAATACCTGGGAACAGTTCTACTGGGCTTAGCGTGTCTATCATCTTGATGGGAAGGCTTTTTCTAAAGCTCGCCTGTGGAATACCCTCAAGTTGAAAAACTGTCGCCGAATACCAATAGGTGTGTTCCGGCGGCTGCACGTGAGAGCCAGTCCCTTCACAGGTTCAGCGTGTCCACCAACTTGGGCCATATCGTCACTCAAGATCAGGTGAGATTATGGCCATAACGCTAAACCTTAACTATATAAAAAAGGAACCACATGATCATTTAACATCAGATGACATTGTGGCCGTAACGCTATACCTTAGAAATAAATACACGAAATAGTCAAACAAATAATTGTCACTTACAGATCAATAATTCAGTCAAAGAAACAACTTCATAATATAACGTCAAATGATATGATTTGATTCAAACATATCTGGTTAATACGGCCAGTGACATTCCCATAGGCAATCATTTATTCAAGCTTCCACTTGCCGATTAGTTTGCTAATTGCTCTGGGCTTTGGGTTCAGATGTATTGATGTTCATCGAAACAAAACTAATTTAAACGGATTTTATCGCGGTCAATTATCAATTTTGATTACGACGTTTCGAAAGCTTTTCAGCCTTCGCGGTCACGGAGCGGACTGAGGTGTGGGTTGTCCAGAAAAGTTCATGTAACGGTGTCTACCTTCAATTTAATTTTAGTTATTGATAGTGTTCCGTAGGAAAAGCTTTCGAAAAGTCGGGATGAACATTAATAAGTAATAATAATAAATAATAAATAACCGCGATAAAATCCGTTTAAATTAGTTTTGTTTCGATGAATAATATTCGCGTAAACATGAGAGATCATTAGGTATCGATGTTGTTTGATATGTATGTTGGCAACCCAACATAAAACTATTTATTTTTACTGGCAACATTATATTGCACACGTCATTGTACGCAGTAGTGCTGCATTCGCCTTTCAACTCTGCAACTGCACATGTATTTAATAAAAGCTCAAACCAGTTGTCGTGTGAATTTCTAGAACAAAACCTAATACCCAGCACCTATTTAAATTAAGCCCAAAACAATTTGACTACAAGGTTATACTCGTAGTTATAATAATAATAATAATAAACCTTTATTACTGTTATAGTTTAAACTTATTTCTACAAATATACTCGTTTTAAAAACTATTCACTTAAACTAAATTCTATTCTCCGCAGTCCTCTGATCTCTTCTTTTAACAGCTTGTCTTTCGACAAAGGCCTCCTCTAAAATACAACAAAATACAATTACACAAAAAAACAAACATACCTACAATAAGAAAACTACTCATAGTTAATAGTTATTAAAAAAAAAAAAGGAATTTTTCATTACAATTGTATTTTTGAAATGTTGGCTTAGTGATAGCGTCGTTAGACGTGGGTTCGAATATAACCACCTACAATGAGGTTGAGCTTTCGGTGAAGGAAAACCTCTTGAGGAATCCATAGCTGCGTGGTAGAGCTTTTTCTAATGCTCGTCTGGCTGGCTACCCTCAAGTTGAAAATCTGCCCCCAAATACCAATAGGTGTGTTCCTGCAGTGGCACTTGAGAGCCATTTCCTCCACAGGTTTAGCGTGTCTACCAACTTGGGCCGTATCGTCACTTAAGATCAGGTGAGATTGTGGCCATAACGCTAAGCATTACCTATAAAAATAATAAGAATAATAATATTATTCTAAAAGATTTATTCCCGAATCTATTAAATAACCCAAAAAAAAATATTACGCCAATATAGCTATATAGAGCTGACGAAATATTAATGGAACACAACTTCCGTCTGACAGAAAGTTGTAGCAAAATTGATCTACGTTTTTTGCTAATGTTTTTTTTTCCTAATTATAGCAAAAAAGCAAACTGTAATAGACGCTTCATACCAGAGCCAAGGGAAAACGTAGATAGTTCATTGTCCTACGAGACGAAACAGAATTTGTAACTTCACATTTAACTTGCGAAAAGGGGACGTTAGTCGGTGTCCCCGGATAATACATAGTAAATTCATATAGGTTTAATCTATAATCCACAGCCTGCGGGTGGAGCTAAAGTGTGTTTACACTGTGACTAACTTTGACTTTGAAGTTTATTTTAGTCTCATCATTCAAAACTATCGAGTATTGTGTGTTGGTGGGGTAAAATTATTGAATAGCTAGCTGCTAGCCTGCGACTTCGTTCGCGTGGCATTCAAATTATTTAATCACAGGTTAACAGTACATTATGTACCATCGCAGCGAAGCATACATCGGACATTCTGTATAACGTAAGATGTATTTTTATATATTGTTACCACTCATTAACACATTTCCTCCTACAGTCTACAGTTTGTCCACAGGCTTAGCGTGTCCACCAACTTGGGCCGTATCTTCACTTAAGACCAGATGAGATTATGGCCATTACGTTAAACCTTAACTTAAAAAACAAACACCGCGAATTTATGGTAACTCGATCAACTGTCTGCTAGTTCCGAAGATCAAAGCATTAAAACAGACAAGTTAACAAACACACATTTCCGTTTTATAACAATGAAATATACATTATGACAGATATTGTAGTATATAGTTCGGGTATACAAGTGGTAGTTATCATGTCTACTTGCAATAAAATGTATCCAGTAGTTTCAGAGTGATACGCGTACAACGAGAAAAATAGACAATAACTGAAATATTTGTGAGAGAAAGAAAAAATTTACTTGATATTCATAATACTTGATATTCATTTTAAAGCGATGATAGCTCAGTGGTAGTGTGCACGACTTCGAGTCTAGGGATGTGGGTTCGAATCCAAGCACCTACAATGAGCTTGAGCCACCATAGCCATAGCATAGGAAACCATAGCATGGTGGTAGGGCTTTTTCAAATGTCCGCCTGGCTAGCTACCACCCTCAAGTTGTAAACCTGCCGCCAAATACCAATAGGTGTGTTCTGGCAGCTGCATTTGAGAGCCAGTGCCTCCACAGGCTTAGCGTGTCCACCAACCTGGGCCGTATCGTCACTTAAGATCAGATGAGATTACGGCCATGACGCTATTCCATAAAAATACAAAATAAAGATTTAGCGTTATGGCTTTAATCTCACCTGATCTTAAATGATGATGAACCAAGTTGGTAGACACGTTAAACCTGTGAAGGAACTGGCTCTCAAGTGCAGTTGCCGGAACACACCTATTGGTATTTGGCGGCAGATTTTCAACTCGAGTGTGGTAGATAGCCAGATGGGCATAAAAAAAGCCCTACTATCATGCAGTTTATAAAAGAAAAATGTTCTACTTTGGTGCAAAATTCAATATGTAAACTTAAGATTCTAGAGAAAGAGTCAATATGAGAATAGTAACGGACATTTCATGTTCCTTTGTTATTCAAACGTAAGAGATAAGTTATCGCCCTAATTACTACGCTGGTGGTCGGCGATTTTAAATACTGAATAATAGATAGCGTTATATTATCCTGCTAAAGGGATCTGCCATACTCATTTCTATTAGTAAGAATTTCACACAATTATTCTTTCTCCCTAAATATATGGAAATAATAAATTAAATATATAGATATATATATATCCTATTTTCCAGCTGAGCTTATTAAGAAAATTGTTTCGAGATATATTTAATACTAGATTTTACGTGCGGCTTCGCTCGCGTTAATAATGATTTTGTCGAACCCAATCGGCTGACGCAAGAAAAGTTTCACTTTACTCTACCTCTAAAAAGGTTTTCACGAGAAAGAGTAGCCTATTTTCATCTCTAGGGTCCCATCTATATGTCTACTAAAATTCGTCGTAATCGATTCAGCGGTTTAGTCGTAAAAACGTAACAAACAAACTTACTACCACATATAGTTTTCAGCATTCATAATATGTATACTAGTTGCGCCCGCGACTTCGTTCGCGTGGAACAAACATATTTTGTATAATTTTGCCTGTTATTCGTAACTTTTTTCAATAAAACTTTACATCTTTAGCATGGTAGTAGGGTTTTTTCTAATGCATCCATCAAGTTGAGTTTTGAAGCGATGATAGCTCAGTGGTAGTGCGTACGACTTCGCGTCTAGGAACGTGAGTTCGAATCCAAGGACCTACAATGAGCTTGAGCTTTCGGTGAAGGAAAACATCGTGATGAAATCAAAGCATAGTGGTAGGGTTTTTTCTAATACCCGCCTAACTAGCTACCAACCTCAAGTTGTAAACCTACCACCAAATACCAATAGGTGTGTTCCGGCAGCTGCACTTGAGAGCCAGTTCTCCACAGGTTTAGCGTGTCTACCAACTTGGGCCGTACCGTCACTTAAGATCAGGTGAGATTATGGTCATAACCCTAAACCTTAAGTGTAAAAAAAAATTGAAAATCTACCGCCAAATACCAATAGGTGTGTTCCGGCAGTCGCACTTGAGAGCCAGTCCTTCCAATAAAGGCCGGCAACGCACCTGCGAGTTTCCTGCTTTTATATAAAAAGAAACTTCTATTATTGGTAGCGTGTCGTCAAATCGATTAAAGCCTTACTTATAGATATACACGAAAACAAGGATTCGAACTTGAATACCTGGTCGAAACATTAAGCCGTAGTGTATATAAGAATTGGGGACGTAAATTGTAATGAAATCACTTAAACGCCCTCTGATTATACTCTGTGAGACCTTTCAAGTTACGCGAGCAACTTCCTAAGCCGTTAACGTTGAAGCGAACATAGTTTACTATTGGTCTGTAAATACCGCCTGATTCGACCCGAGTTTGAAATGATCCAACGCACCTGAGTATCCGGTGAAGAAAAACATCGTGATGTAACTTTAGCGTGATGGTAATTTTGTCTATTACCCTCCAAATTATCCACCACAGTTGCTTAATGTGGGTATCATTCAATTTCATATCTCGCTTTGGCGTTTCTTTAGACAGGTTACGAAACGGGTCTGTGTGATTCTCCTGATGTGAATCATAGGGAATACTTGCTAACAATTTTCATGAAAATCCTAAATTTCCCTGTTTCTGACACGGCGAACTGCTTTTTTTTTGGTAAGAATTTAGCGTAATGGTCATGATCTCACCTGATATTAAGTGACGATACGGCCTAAGTTGGTAGACACGCTAAACCTGTGGAGGTACTGGCTCTCAAGTGCAGCCGCCGGAACACACCTATTGGTATTTGGCGGCAGGTTTTCAACTTGAGAGTGGTAGCTAACCAGGCAGGCATTAGATAAACCGTCGGGAAAGTCCCGCATAACCTATCCAGTCCCCCCGGACTGCGGAAGATCATAAATCGATACAATGTATTATATATAAGTATGATAGAGATCTTATATCTATATATCAGTTTACTATGTACTACCAATAGAGACTTAAAAATGTTTGGAAAATCCAAAAGTGCACGCGTCAGGATCTCATATATTTGTTTATTTAATAACAATTAACCCACATCGAATCAGACCGCGAAATGTAATAGGGTTCTATTCATAATTACACTGAAACGAAAGAAAAAAAAAATACTCGACTAGTAAAGTATTTCGGTCGTTATCGTGATAACATACAGGATCCGCACATACAGACACACGGACGTCCAAGACAGAACTTTTTCAAACAGTTTTCAACTAGTTCAAATAACAAAAATGACATCAAAAATATCACGAGCGTTAAAAGTAGTGTTTTCCTTGGTATGTATTTGTATATATTATTTACAAGTGCAATATATGATAAATAGAGACATTTTAAGTTTGAAACGTCAGTTGTTTTGCGTGAAGTGACAGTAGTACCCACCTCAACGCTTCGCTTATGAAGCGTGCAAAAAGTTATCGAGAGACTCACATTAGACGATTAGTAGACGCCATATTTATATTTAAGCGAAAGCTTCGACATAATAATTCACATCGTATCAAATAAGGTCTCAAATGAAACAACAATATCATTCGAATACAAAATAAATCAGAAACGTTTTTATTTGAACAATTGCATTATACATAACATAAAAATATACATATTAAATAATATGTTTGACTTATGATATCGTTATAATTATATTAAGTGCTTATTTATGTGTATTCATCAATACCAGCTGTACTCAACGTTTTTTCTATTGGGGCCGCAAACAATAAGTATGTAGATTGCATAGGTTCTTAGATTATTCAAATAAAGTAATACCGGCTGGGCCAATCACAAGCGACTGGCAGGCCACTTGCGACCCGCGGGCCACAGGTTGAGTGTAGCGGATCTATAAGTATTAAGTGGGCGACTATGATTTACAAAATTATGTTTAAAACATATGTCTTTAGAGAAAAATAAATATTTTGTATTTATAATGTAATTCTTAGTATACTAAATTATGACTTTTTGTATTCTTTAACATTGTACAAAAGAAATAAAATTCTATGATATTTAAAATATAGCATCAAAGTATCGGAAATCTTTTATTTTACTTAAATCATACATTTATATATCAAAGTCGCTTATTATTTGAATATAAAAATCAATAATCTAAAACTAATAATTCATAAATGCATCGCACAATTTACCTATTTACACAGAAAAAAATAACAACAAAATAAGTTCTCTTTGATGTAAATGACTAGAATTCGTTACAAAATAAATTATATAACTTAAAAAATAACACAACAAATAAAAATATTTTTAATAAACTCAATCTTGACTATAAATTGATAATACACGTCTGTTATATATATATTTTTTAATTAAACTTTGATTTCAGATATAACTGATTATGTAATCGATTTGGGCCATATCGTCACTTAAGATCAGGCGAGATTATGGCCACAACGGTAAACCTTAACTATACAAAAAAAACTTCGGAAAATTTTCCCTGATAGCTACATAACTATAACAGAATAACTGTGACATGGAAAGTTAGTTCTTTCATTTTACAGTTAAAAATTTACTATTAGTAAGCCGTATTATTTACTGTACTTCAGTTTATTTCATATAATAAAGCAATATACTGTAATGGAAAACAGGGGCTTATAATTCGGAGAGCAAATTATTGAAAAAAACATTATATTCTTAATAAAAATACATCAGAAAAATCATGATATTTCAAAAAACAATTCTAGCTACTTCTGTGGTTCTATAAACCAATAGAGAAGATTAAAGATTCTTCGAGCTTACGTTTTCTGCATATAGTGAACAAGCTAATATGTCCCCAAACTCGAAGAGAACTTCAAAAGATCGGTTTTCTGTAAATAGCAAAATCGATATTTCAAAATCGATTTCAAAGTCTCGTTAGGAATTGAAGGGCGCAAATTTAAGGTCTTAGGAAGGTCACAAATAAATCTGCTACGCAGACTTGAGGGTTTGGTTCTGGATTAGATCGGCGACAAGTTTTCCTAGGTCTTTGAATTACTTTGGATCTTGACGCATCTTTCGATTATCGAATGACTCGAATCAACGAACCACTGAAAAATGACTACTTATGGCTTTAGATTTAATTAATCAAAAAGATATTAAAAAAAACAAATGTTTTTTTTTTATCAAATATATCAATAACTTTTCAGACCGCTATAATTCCAAACCACAGTAAAAGCAACGTACGTAACTAATTCCAGTTACACAATTCCCTTGTCAATTCAAAAATACGTGTGTTCAATGTGATATTTTATAATAAAAAAATAGTAAAAAATACGTTCAGTGTTATAAGGAATAGACCAGCTTTTGTCAATTCAACTCCATAATGAATTACAAGTAAATCTTTGTTTCCCATTCTCACGACGCTTGTATTGCACTGCCCGTATTCAGTCTTCTAAATGTTTAAACAAAGAGACGATATCACAATTCTACTAAAATAAACACGATTTATATATCTGATCATTATATTTGCATGGTCGGTTAAGGATCTTAAACGCATTGTTTATTTTATTATTTCAATAGTTTTTTTTTATCTAAAATGAACTATGTCGTGACAATTAGCAGACTTTTAATAAGAGAGATAAGTTATCGTTTCTGGTTATGTCGATAACTGATATTCAAAATGAAGGCCTTGGTTAGTACAGGGATTTACTATTACAAATCGATCAACTACTAACACAGAATATGTATGCATAGTAAATATCCAATGTTATATATACAATTATATTTAATGGTGTGAGGATATTACAGCATTAGGGAACAAATATTTAACAAGGCCTATTTGCAGTTGGAGGTCTTTAATTATATTTTTGACTTATCAATGGAATTAACTAGCTAATATCTCCGATTTATGTAATAAAGTGACATATAGCTAAGAATAAATGAATTTAATTGCTGTTGGATGATATGACAAAGTCATCTATATAAACATTTTGGTCCTTAAGGTCAACTAATGGTGATGATATTGTTTTTAATACTTATATGGTGATATATTTATACAGACTCATATGTATACATAGAATTGTTACAATCAATTCAAAAGATCGATTCTAAAATCTTCCAGTGGATTTTGATTGCAATCTGTTTATAACCATTCATATTGATGCATTATGATACTGATGAAAATATACATTTTGACATTTTCAATTTCAGTATAGTTTTAATCAAGTTAAAGTATACAAATAAGTCTATATAAAATAAATTATTTTATTATTATATGATTTTTTCAATAAAATTCGCATAACAAGTACAACAAATTTCAAATCCGCTATATTAGTAATATAAGTAGAAGATTGAAATTATATGAATGATATATTTGAAGGCTTATCAAGAATATACAAAGAAATAAATATTATATAGAACATATTAAAATGTAAATAAAGGTACATTGTAAAAGACAAACGGCAAGTATTTTAATATTTAATATCGAAACTAATAATTGTTATAAATAGATAAGGTAGATTTTTTTATTACAAATAAATTCACGTAAAACTTAAATAAATGTATTCCTTAAATTTGCAATGATTTTTAAAATAATTCTAATAAGTTATTGAACTATAAACACTTTTCTATTGTGCCAGATTAAAATTTGTTACACCGGTTACTTTACTACTGAAAACAATATAGTTACGAATGGAGTTTTATATTATTCCTTAAGCTCTAACATTATATTTATCGACAATTCTATTGCTGTCTGGTGAGTCGTCAGCAAATTTAATATCGCTCGAGGAATCTGAATTCTCATCGGCGAATCTTATCTCACCGTAATCTGATCGTTTTAACGTATCGGAGTCAGTTTCACGCATCGTGTCGTTGACTCTCTTCAAAGTCGAAGAGTTGTTCGGATCTTTGTCTCTCCTATGCACCTTAACAGGAGATCTAGTCAATGTTAGATCTTTCATTTGTATCCCTATAGGACTCTCAACTTTCTTCTTCTTGCTCCTTCTCGATACTTTAGGAGAGTTTTGCAAATCGCTTATGCTAAAATTCAAAGGATGTATAATATTTCCCTTTTCCATGACCTTCCGTATCGATTTAATCGAGTCGTTGGATGTGTTCAGTCGGTTGTCGCTGATTCGTTTTAAAGTGTTAGTTAACGGCCTGTCTTCGGGCGTTTCGGCATTGCTACCTGGATCTGGTCGCAACTCCTTCGGGAGTATTTCCTTTAAAGAAATGTCTAATTAATACACAATAACAATTGGTTCCAAATTCAAATTCATATATAAAAAAGCTAATAATATTTTCTGACTTTTATATTGCATACGTTTCCATCATACTAATATTATAAATGCGAAAGTAAGTTTGTTTGTTTTTTGTTACGGTTTCACGCCTAAACCGGTGAATCGGTTATGATGAATTTTGGTACAGAGCTAAACTTATTGGAAACTCTTTATTGCGTTACCCGATATGTTTGACAAAATCAATATTAATGCGAACTAAGACACAGTTGAAACCTAGTATATATGTATAAATCTGTGTTTGTTGGAAGATTGATTTTATTATGTTATAAAAAAAACTGCAGACTTTAAAAACTAAGTTTGAAATTTTACTTCCATATTTTCGTCATAAATAAATCAAAATTAAGAATAATGTATGTGTATATTCACCTCATATACATGTCCAGCTTCATTAATATCTTTTAATATATCTCCATCTTCAAGTGGCGGTATCCATACTAAGAATGCTGGGTCCATACCCAAGTAGGAACCTGGTACGGAACCTGCAACAACGTGTAGATCTATAACTCCAGCATAAGCTATCACAAAATTGAATTTAAAACCAATAATTGCACTTTTGGACAATAAAATACTTCTGATATCCCTGCGAAAATTGTAGTATGATAACTAATCCAACCTTTATGGACTTACTTACGTGGTCAAATATTATCACAAGTACAAACCGATCTTACCAGCGTTATTAACTTCGTAATCATAGTAATCGATTTCCATCTCAGGATGCGACGTTAGACTGAGGTCCGATTTAAGGAGACGTCGATTACAGCTCTCCTTCGTATGCTTTGGGTTGTCCCTGATCTTGGCTGACGATACTCCGCTTAGAGCCGGTGAATACCAACCCTAGGAATATATTTGAAAATTATAGGTAACTTAAATATGATATTACAACTAATTATCGTTTCCAAAATTATGAAACATTGAGCATTTTCAGGTAAAAACATCGCAAGCGACTATAATTCCTTTACAGGTGATAATTTTATCATTGCTAATTAAAAGTGTTTATGATATCGTACAAAAACATGACTTAGCATTCATAATTAACCACAGATCTATTAAAAAATTGGCTAATGATTTACTGTTAGTTATTAAAAAAGTATGTTTAGGAGGCAACAAAAAAATCATTTTTAATTAGTTTTATGGCATTTACGATATTTTGCATGTAAAGGCTCGATGCCCTAAGTCACCTAAAAATTAAGGATAATTTGATTAGCCTATGACTTACGTTTGTCAAAGTGGCAGCAGATGATGATGAAGCTCTGCTCGCACACCGTTCCTTCTCCCAGACACTGTCTCTGTCTTTTTCACTACAAGTGTCATCTTTTTCACTAACACTGCTAGCACTTGTGCTGAGCTCGACAATCGCTGTTTCACAGTTTGCAGAAGATTGCGGCGGTGATGTCATTTGAGACATTGGCTTTTCTCGTAATCTCTGTAAAGTTATTTTCTATTACCAAGGGAATTTAGTTTTTTTTTAATACATTGACCAATTTCGAAATATGGTTCCCTATATCATATATAAACCAGATGTTAATTATAAATAAGATTCCTCATTATGTAGGGGTTTTATTTGCAAAGTAAAATTGCTTTTTCGAAATTTCAACTGGTAAATTGTATGTTTTATATTAGATTCTCTTCGTTATGTAGATTAGTAATCTATATTAAAACTTGTAAAAAGGAAAATTTCTTATCCTTTGCAAGAATGCTACACGTACACTTTATATTGAATGTGTATTACAGATAATTTCGTAATTAAATAAATAAAAAAACAGATCATTCATCAACAGTGTGTGGTCAAATAATCGCCTAAATTAGGAGTGGTCCCCACATAATTACCTGTGAAACTGTAATGTTAGCGGCAGAAACTGTATGCGACCGTCTCAGCGGTGACGGAGCAGTGTTCGTCGTTCCGGCTGGAGCACTGCTCGAAGAAATAGTTTCCGGAGTAATCGTGGCTTGACTCGTGACACTGTTCATGCTAGCGACACTTACATTGTCTGCTGCTTCTACTTCTGCATCACTTGCTTGATCTTCTTCATCTCTGTGAGTTAAATTTCTTTTACCATCTATTATAGCAAAAGTGTTCTTCAAAATTCTTCAAACTCCAAAAAGTAACTTGCAAATAACGAATTTGAAAATCTCAGTTTTACAACTATAAGCAATAAGTTGTTTACGTTGTACGTCTATAGCTTTTATACACATCTATATATATCAGAATTGTTTTTACAAATAGTTAGGAAAATAGTTCACCTAATATTTACTATTATAGATTTTTTTTATACTTAAGGTTTAGCGTTATGGCCAGAATCTCACGTGATCTTAAGTGATGATAAGGCCCAAGTTGGTAGACACGCTAAACCTGTGAAGGAACTGGCTCTCAAGTGCAGCTGCCGGAACACACCTACTGTTATTTGGCGGCAGGTTTACAACTTGAGGGTGGTAGCTACCCAGGCGGTCATTAGAAAAAGCCCTACCACCATGCTATGGTTTCCTCACGATGTTTCCCTTCATCGAAAGCTCAAACTCATTGTAGGTGCTTGGATTCGAACTCACGTCCCTTGACGCGAAGTCGTACATAGTACCACTGAGCTATAATCGTTTCAAAAAATATCATAGCGTTTTATTAAAGAGCCTAAAATATATGGAAAGACAGGAAACGACAATCGTATGAATGGCGCTTCTACCTTAGAACAAACTGTTCACAATTACTAGAAACCTCGTTCCGGGATCAACCACAGTTCATCCGAAAATCAAGCGAAGTCGTAAAGATTTTCGCAAAAAGTTGATAGACTTTTGATTATTTACCATTATATTATTAATTGTAGGTATATTTAGCGTGTCTACCAACTTGAGTGTTTTGTCACATAAGATCAGGTGCGATTATGGCCATAACGTTAAACTTTAACTATAAAAATATATATCTATATTTAATCGAAGTTTTTTGGCACAACGCATTTTTGATTGTTATTGAAACTTATCTTTAAAGTGATGTGAAATAAGGTAAACTAAACAAAGTCAAATACCATTGACATCGTAGGAAGTTTGTCGCTGAATCATCAAACGTTAAATAAAGTTTGAACTGTTTGTATTTAACGTCAGGCGCACAAGGTACAAAAGGATTTAAAAAATTGTGTATGTTTAAAATGACACGACAGAAGTGAATAGTTTATCAAAGCAACTTTGATTATGTTTAACACAATTATAGCGAATTCAATAAAACTTATTGGCACAGCATATACGTTGTTTACGCCCATACCGAATACGACTGATGCGTCGTGCTCTCTCATGTAACATAGAAGTGATGCGTCGGCTATATCTGTCTCAGTCTATTAGCCGACTTTACCACCAAAATAAGTTTCGATCGATTTTTACTTTCTTATTATTATAACGTATCTATTTCTCATTGATAGCTAGTAACGCGTTCGTTTTTCTCTTAAGCGATTCGGCAACAGCCCAAGCCGAGGTTCAGTCACTAGTGACACCCTTGTGCGAGTTACCCTGCGGGCTCGAGCGCCTTCCGCGCTCGCCCCTTCTAGTTCAGGTGAAGCTGTAAAAGCCCCTCAAGCTAACAGTGTAGTTCCTTTCGAAAACAAAAAAAAAAAACGACTTTACCCGAATGAGTTTTACATAGTCGAGCGTTTCATCTTAGTCTCATGGAATATCCGCAAAACAATGTGCTCGGCGCGTCTTAAGAAGTGTGTATTTATTATATTTACCAGTTGTTGAATATATTTGTTTTTACAACTTTGCTCCTCTTTGTGATATCGTAATATTAAATAGCCTAAAGCCTTTTCTTATAGTTAAGGTTTAGCGTTGTGGCCATAATCTTACTTGATCTTAAGTCACGATACGGCCCAGGTTGGTAGACACGCTAAACCTGTAAAGGGACTGGCTCTCAAGTGCAACTGCCGGAACACACCTCTTTATCTATTCCTATATATATATATATACCTGTTTATACCTTTTTCTATTTGGCGGCAGATTTCCACAGTTTCCTTCCTCAGTTATTGCTCTACCAAATACCAAATTTGAAATTCGATTGGTAATTGTTAGAATTATCGCAAGCAAGTTAGAATTATCCAAGCAAATCAACAAATTTTTTGACTTTATAACAATAACATAGATATAGAAAGCGTTTTCTCGAGATTATTTAATTAATTAATATTTATTTATTCCCGTCTACAGTTCTATAGGTTCTGGTGCAATATTGTAATTAATATAATTGGTGATAAATTGAAAACGCACAAGCTGTTTCTCTCACAGACCGTGAGAGTTCGCGGCACGCGTGCACTGTTCAAACAATACCTTTGCAATATAAATAACGAGACTCCGGCATAAAGCGCTTTTGTTTGATGTACAGAGGGTTTGTTAATTAATATTCGACAGGCTTTTAAGATTTTTAATACACCTTGCCAACTTCTTTTATTACTGGGACGTGATTTTACTACGGTCTATTGTTTTCCTTTTAATAACTGGGTCTGCCCGCGGCTTCGTTTGCGTGGTAGTTACTAGAAGTGTTTTACTATCTCTCGGAGTCCCCTATAAGGGACGTGAGTTCAAATCCATCTATGCTATCCAAGCTTTCGCTGAAGGAAAACATAGCATGGTGGTAGAACTTTTTCTAATGCTAGCTCGGCTAACTACCACCCTCAAGTTGAAAATCTGCCGCCATATACCGATAGGTGTGTTCCGGCAGTTGCACTTAGAGCCAGTCCCTACACAGGTTTAGCGTGTCCACCAACTTGGGCTGTATCATCACTTGAGATCAGATGAGATTATGGAAGTAACGCTAAAACCGTAACAACAAAAAAAACTATCTCTCGGAGTCATTACTTCTTTGAAGTAAAATTTCTTATGCGTGGGCTTTCAAATTTTGATCCGCAACCATTTAATGTAACACTTGTTCTGGTAAAGTCGGTTCGAGGTGCCTCGGAGGGCAAAAGAGATGTACTGTTGTTTCATTTTACACACAGTTTTTCAAATAAAAGTAAATCGTGTACTTACTTTTAGTATTACTGGCCTGAATAGGTACATAACAGAATACACCAGAAAAATAAACAAACACGATGAATTGAAGAGCGTAACTCTATCCTTGTTAAAAATTTATTTATGTAATTTTTTCATTAACGTGGATTCGAACCCGGTACTTGGTCTATTCAACCTGTGAATCCGAACAAAAGCGGCTAGGTAGAGACTAGCATAGTGGTTTTTAATAATAGATTAAGTTAGGTATTTGGATAAATGTCGGGCGGAACTCGGACCGCGCACTCCACATCGTACATTGACCTCAGGGCGTGCATTGACCTCCGCCGACTGTTAAAAATGATATTTGATAGGTATTTTAAAAATAATAAATTGATATTTTTTTTTTGTATTAAATTATCATTTCATTTAGTTGTACCGACATGATAGAGCTTGAATAATGGTAATAAAGTGTTTTCTAAAAATTACATTTTTCTGGTTGTGATCGATTTTTTTCCTGACCCATCATCAAAGGTATCATTGGTACTATTACCTGTCTTCATTGTCATTGAACGGTTGCCTAACACCCCGTATGTTTGTAACCGTTAGCTATGTTCATACTGTAAAATCCATTATGCTTGACATCGTCAAAATTACCTACACAAACAGATATAAATATAGAAAAAATAATAAATCAGACTTTCTATACATGTGAAAACTATATAGTGGTAAGTTTTTTTTTTAATATATTACAACTATATAACCCGGTAAACTTCGTATCATCTAAAATCGATATTCTTTATTCTCGCTAAAACTTAAAAAACCTTTCAACCGATGCGTAATTTTTTTACATTTTGATTAGCTATAATCGATCATAATCAACCTTCTAGCTTCAGTTCGTTAAGATCAATAGAACGGGATGTATCTAATATCGTTTCTAATTTCCGGTTTATTTATTGAAACTTGTTTATAACATCAATGGTTTCAATGCCTTTTAATTATACGCAATTTAAATATAGGCGGATTCGATCCCACGTCGAACTTTGACCTGGCGATAAAGAACACGATTATTGGAGTTAGTACAGTCGTTGAAAGTTATGCGCGTATATGCATTTCGGTGATCATTTATATATACATAGGAGATTAATTTAAAAATCCATATAACACTTATTTTTAAAGATATCTGTTTTCTTTTTTTTTATATTTAAGGTTTACGGATACGGCGCAAGTTGGTTAAAGACACGTTAAACCTATGGATTTGGTGGTCGATTTTCAACTTGAGGGTGGTAGCTAGCCAGGCGAGCGTTCGAAAAAGCCACCATGCTATGGTTTCTGCACAATGTTTTTCTACACCGAAGACTCGACCCCATTGTAAGTGGATTCCAACCCACGTCCCTTGACGTGAAGTCATACACCACTGGGCTACCATCGCATCGACTTCTATGGGCAATCGTGAATAATTACTAATGTTTTCGAATACCTCTGTTCGACAGTCTCCGAAGCCCTGTCTGAGTCTCGAAGCCTGGTGTGTTTGGTCTTCCCCGACGGCAGCAGCCGACGTAAGGAAACCCCTCCACCGACAACTTCTGACAACAGAGTGCTTCGGGAACCTGACGCATCTCTGCCCAGTTCTAACGAAGCCGAACATGCTGTATATAGAGACCTCTAATTATTCCAATATAATTAAAATATAATATTATTACCCAAAACTACAACCACAAGACAATTATAGAAATAAGTGTAATATATCTCGTAAAATAAATCAGTGTTCGAAAAGTGCCATAACATCATTAAAAAAAAAATGTCACAGTTCAGTTTTGAGTTGTTGTAATGCATAGCCACTTATAAAGCAATTTCTTGACGTGAACAAAATTAAATACCTAAAAATAAGTACGGACCTAGAATCCGCAGATTGTGAATATTAAAAAATATATATGTGTCTATTAAAAAAATATATACATTCCAAACAATCAAAGACATTCAAAGTAGACCAAAGTTAATTGATTATTTTATAAAAACTAAACATATATTTTTTTTCTTCATGACTTCAATATGGACGTAGATCATTTGATTGCTCTATATATATATAAATGTTTTATTTCTTTCTATAAGCTGTATTGTTGAAACGATTTTTCTCGAAACTAGTACATATTTTATTGTACATTTATAAAATCGGCAACCGCTTCATCTCGTCTTTTGACGTAAGCCTCTACCAGAGATTTCCAAAAGTTTTTCTCTTTTGCAACTCTCATCCATCTTCCGTCTGCTATGTTCTTTATACCGTATATTCATCTACAATGTGATCTACTATATTCCATTTCCCATTTCAGCGCAAAACGAAAAAAATAAATTAAATTATAATTATTTTTTTATTATTTGGGAAAAAATAATACTATGATCTAACTTTATTTTTTTCTTTTTGTGCGTATTACATTCCTACTGATATATATATATATTTTTTGTTTCAATTTCCTTTTCACATGTTTTCCTAAAAACATAAAAAAACGCATTTTCATCGAAATAAAACTAATTTAAACGGATTTTATCGCGGTTAAGTTCAGAAAAGTTCATGTCACAACCTACACCTCAGTCCGCCCCGTGACCACGAAGGCTGAAAAGCTTTCGAAACGTCGGGATCAAAATTAATAAATAACCGCGATAAAATCCGTTTAAATTAGTTTTATTTCGATGAATAATTTTCGCGTAAACATAAGAACTCATAACGCATTTCATATTTCGCGATTTCAATGCCCCGTGTAAACCGGGCATTCACGTTGTAACGCGGGGATTTCCCACATTAAATTTCAGTACTGTGAAATTAAAACAAAAAAGGATTCTAAAGATTGTACCGTCGCTGTCGGTAAGGGATTCCTTGTCGGCGGCGCGATGGTAAGCCCTGGTGCGGTGCGCTGAATGAAGCGCCAGGCAGAGGGCGGCGAGCGCTGCAGCGGCTGCGAGCGCGACCGCAGCGCCCCTAGCGGCGCCGCCCCCGCGCCACCACTCGCCCCCCCGCATCGAAGCCCACGCAGCAGATGCGTTGCGTATCGGTTCTACGGCAAATGGGCAATACAGCAATCCCCCCATAGCTCAGTGGCAGTGTGTAGGAACGCCGCGTCATGGGACGTGAGTTCGAATCGATTTTTTTATTATTAAGTTTTGACGTTATGGTCATATTCTCACCTGATCTTAAATGACGATACGGTCCACGTTGGTAGACACGTTAAACCTGTGGAGCGACTGGCTCTCAAGTGCAGCTGCCGGAACACGTCTATTGATATTTGACGGCAGATTTTTAATTTGAAGGTGGTAGCTAGCCAGGCGGGAATTAACCATACTATGGTTTCCTTACGATGTTTGCCTTCACTGTAGCTCAACATCATTGTAAGTGGTTCGATTCGTGTTCACGTCCCATAACGTGGCGTTCCTACACACTACCACTGAGCTATCATCGCTTGTTCTTATTGTAAATATATATTTTAACATTCATATTAAATAAAAAGTGATCCGATGTCAATCTAGAGATATTAAAAAACAATTACAATGAAGCGATAATAGCTCAGTGGTAGTGTGTACGGACATCTTGCCAAGGGATGTGAGTTCAAATCCACCTACAATGGGTTTGAGTTTTTTTTTTCTAACGCCCGTCTGGCTAGCGACCACTCTCAAATTGACAATCTGTCACCAAATACCTATAGATGTGTTCCGGAAATTGCACTTGAAAGCCTGTTTCTCTACAGTTTCAGCGTGCCTACCAACTTGGGCCGTATCAACACTTAAAATCAATTGTAATTGTGACCATAACGCTAAACCTATATAGAATAAAAACTCAGTAATGGTCAAATAAGTTACTATTAAGTAAAGCCAATATAAAAAATATATGCATAGACCACAAGTATTTCTGTTCCTATATGTATTTCCACTAAGTCCAATCAAAAATTCAAAATCAATTATTTTTACCAATCTGAGTCGCGTGTGCGAGAAATCCACCGGAGCAACGTTCTGTTTGATCCCCCGATTGGAGCTCGACGAGGATGTGTCTGCCTCCGGCGATTTCCATAATTCCATTGCTATCAGCAGTTGTTTCCACGTCGCCGACCTTTGAAGCATTAGTTATTCAGACAGGAAAATCTTTCTCGAATTTAAAATTACCTTTAATAATTTTATTATGCATTTTAAAAGACTTTACGCAAAAAAAATTTGATGTTCATTCTTTTTAACTTCATCAACTGCACATATATTTTCAAGCGTTGATAGCTCTGTTGGTAGTGTATACGAAAACTGTGTCGAGAGACATGAGTTCGAATCCACTAGTAAGAAATTGCAGTTTCTAAGAAAATTACTTTAACGAAAGACCTATGGTATCTCTATAATAACTACATGATACAGAAATTGTTAGATTATATTATTAGTATACCAAAGCAGAACTGTCTGGACCATCCCACGAGGCTAACAGCGGTGACCCCAATGAATCCCCATCACGAGCCCTTAGTGCTTGTCCAGCACAGGGTAACTTCACTGCCTCCATTCGCAAACGCACCACTAAACCTTCTTCAGCCTGAAAATAAATCGCTACATTATATATCACTAAATTTCGCGTCTGTAAACTGTTGCCTATTTTTTTTATACTTAAGGTTTAGCATTATGACCATAATCTCACCTGATCTTAAGTGACGATACGGCCCAAGTTGGTAGACACGCTAAGCGTGTGGAGGAACTGGCTCTCAAGTGCAGCTGCCGGTACACACCTATTTGGTATTTTGCGGCAGGTTTACAACTTGAGGGTGGTAGCTACCCAGGCGAGCATTAGAAAAAGCCCTACCACCATGCTATGGTTTCCTCACGATGTTTTCCATCACCGAACGCTCAAGCTCATGGTAAGTTCTTGGATTCGAACTCATGTCCCTTGACGCGAAGTCGTACACACTACCACTGAGCTATCATCGCTTTAAATATCGCATTTTCCTCTTAGAATAATAAAAAAATATATACAAATATATATTTGTCATTTCGGTACTAACTACTACAAAGAATGTAGGTCAAAGAAAGATTATTCCAAGCATTTTTGGATCAAAATTTTGTTCGATATCAACTTGACTATAGTGACCCATTTAGCTTCTGAAGCATTTATTAGGTACTTGAAATTTGGTCTTGGCAATGACCAATGACTTACTACCACGCTCTAGTTATAGAAGATTATAAACTTAACGTTTACGGAAACCTCAAGTTCATAGCAGGATCATAAAGCAAAACTTTCCGTATCAATTTGGCATCACTTCAAAGTTCCTGCCTACAGACGTTCTATAGTTTGTTCTATCAATATAACTTAGAATATTCTAGAAACAAGCTATTATATTGTACACTAAGCAACGGTTTCAAGTTTTAATTGAAAATGGCACTACATTACATTTAGGAGACCAGATAGTTTCGAAACAGCCGGCAAGCACTTAACCGCAAAATTTGGGACTGCACTTGCAAAGTCAGTACCGCGTGAACAGTGAAAAAGGCTTGAAGCAAGTTCGCTAAAAACGTAACGAAACTTTTCAACACAGACCGAAATGACCAACCTTTGAAGCGATGATTGCTCAGTGGTAGTGTGTACGACTTCGCGACAAGGGACGTATAATGAGCTTGAGCTTTCAAAGTGTGAGGAAGCCATAGCATGGTAATAGGGCTTTTTCTAATGTCCGCCTGGCTAGCTACCACCCTCATGTTGAAAATCTGCCGCTAAATATAATAGGTGTGTTCCGGCAGTTACACTTGAGATCAAGTCTCTCCACAGGTTTAGCGTGTCTACCAACTTGAGTCGTATCGTCACTTAAGATCAGGTGAAATTATGGCTACAAAACTAAGCCTTACTTATATATATTAAAAAAAAACCTTTTGATGAATAATACCGGACATGGAAAAGCGAGAAAATGGCATCAGTATAAATAATTGTAAATGGACATCTATACTTCAATCGTTATTTCTTATTATTTTATGAGTGTCATTGTATTAGCTGATTGAGAATGACTTTACTGAATATAACTATAAAGGCTATATAGGTAACCTCAAGTCCAACTTCTAAAGACACACTTACTAGAGTTCAAGTCACACACCTATTGATATTTGGCGGCAGATTTTCAACTTGAGGATGGTCGCTAGCCAGGCGGGCATTAGAAAAAGCCCTACCACCATGCAATGTTTTCCTCACCATGTTTTCCTTCACCGAAAGCTCAAGCTCATTATAGGTGTGACGTGGAGTCCGCATACGCGTCAGTTGAACTTGAGAGTCAGTCCCTTCACACACTTAAGATCAGGTAAGATTATGGCCATAGCGCTAAACCTTAAGTATAAAAAAAACTACACGTCAACTATAATTTTGAAAACAATATTTACATTAAATATCTGCCCCAGTTAAAGTTTAATTATAACATGTAAAGAATATTATAACTCGGCAAGTTAATGTCGACTTCTCCAACGCTGCAGGAAACTTTTAATAGGTATTATTCTCAACAAAGCCTATAGAAAGTTTCCGCAGTGACATTAATCGTGGAAAATATAGTTACAGTAGGAATGACTAAGGAAAAAGTGTGCACAATGGAAAATGATACCTACCGACTAAACTATTGTATGAAGACATGAAATATGGATTTTAGTTGCATAAAAAAAAAAAAACAATCATTCAGAACCATCTCATCTCTCGAGTGGAATTTAAAAGTATATAACTATTTTTGCCCTTATTTGTAACTTCCTAAATACAGTTTTACTGCTCTCTCGGTGATAGCGTGATGTTAAATAGCTCAAAGCCTTCCTCAGTGATTCTTCTATATGATAAAATGGAATAAGCTAAGATTAGCGCGTTCAAAGAAACAAAGGTTCCCGCTTTATGATATTAACTGGATTTCATGTGCGGCTTCGCTCGCGTTAATACCTATTTTGTCAAAAAAATCGGATGACGCAAGAAAAAGCTTTACACAAAGTTTATATCTCTGTTTACTCCATTCCAAATAAAATTTTTGGCGAGAATAATAGCCTATCTCCGTTTCCTCGGGCCCATCTATCTCCGTGCCAAAATTCATCACAATCGATTCAGCGGTTTACGCGTGAAAGCTTAACAAACACACTCATTTTCACATTTATAATATTAGTATGATACAGACAAACTGTATCTAAACAATTAGATTTGGCCGCCACGGGACGTTCGGCAGATGCGAAACATTGAAGTCAATATTGGAATTTATAATTGATAAAAATAATAAACGATAAATGATGCAAAACAATTACATTACTCAAATCACATAGCGGAGTGTATAATATATGCGCGCACACACACAAGCGAGTTGAGGAAATTGGTGCGATGGGGATATGACGGTATAAACACACGTCATGCCAACTGCCGTCACGGTCAGCGGATTAGTTTTACTGCCAAGCCGCGATATAGGTGATAATGTCGTCACAGTGAATCTCTTTAAAATGATCTAATTTAGGAAGCAGCCAATTTATATCGTAGCTGCTAAACGTTCAAATCAAATCAAATCAAAAATCTTTATTCAATTTAGGCCCTAAGAAGGCGCTTATGAACGTCAAAATTACTACCGGTTCGAAAAGTAACGCAGTCATCGAGATGAACCGGCAAGAAACTCGATATAAAGATTTACAATAATTTAATGTGTTACGGTAGTTATGAGCGGATGTACAGAGAGGGGCGTCAATTCCAGACATCACGATCGCTCACATATTGACCCACCCTATAACAGCCTTTTGACATCTAAACCCGTTTGACATGCTTCTTGAACCTACTGTCCGGAAATCCAGTAATGCGCTTTGAGACTTTATTATAAAGCTTGAAACTATTACCTAAAAAACTGTTACTTGTCTTACTCAGTCTAAACTGGTGAGAAACCAGTTTGTCGCGATTTCTAGTATTCAAATTATGGCGGTCTTAATGAAATCTAGCTTTTAGTAAGTTTTTGAACGTTGAATATATACCAAGGTTCTATAAGCTACTGCCTTTTTTGGATAATCCCTTGCTTATACCAGTGTCTTGCTACTCAGTAATGCCTCAGACCACCCTAGAATATTTTTTTTTGTACTTAAAGTTTAGCGTTACGGCCATAATCTCACCTGATCTTAAGTGACGATACGGCCCAAGTTGGTAGACACGCTAATCCTGTGGAGGAACTGGCTCTCAAGTGCAGCTTCCGGAACACACCTATTGGTATTTGGCTGCAGGTTTACAACTTGAGGGTGGTAGCTAGCCAGGCGGGCATTAGAAAAAGCCCTACCACCATGCTATGGTTTTCTCACGATGTTTTCCTTCACCGAAAGCTCAAGCTTATTTTATGTGCTTGGATTCGAACTCACGTCCCTTGACGCGAAGACGTACACACTACCACTGAGCTATCATCGCTTCAAAGTTGTTAAAAGTTCAAAGCTGTTTAAAGTTAAATAGAAACGAATATATATCTACATAGAGCACAGAAAAAACCAATAACCTTTGGCTTCACCCCAACAACTCCCACGGAGGAATGAAATCAACATTCATTGGACTGTAACTGGTTCGAATTTTCCCGGAAACGCGTCCCGGAACAATATTACCCGTGGAAGTGGCCGGCGATCTTTAAATAACCGGATAACTCTTGCGGAAATGGACAAGTTTTAATTACTCGACCGCGATACAAACTCAACGAAGCCTCGTTGGAACAGATCGCATGTATCTACTGTGTTTTGCGGTTGTAGAAATGTTAGGACAGTTGAATAATACAGTGGATTAAGGCGCTCGGATCTTGGAACTGTACACATGCGTTACCACGTTAATTCTGAGGAAAAATCTAACGACAGACTGAAGGTATTCTAAACTCGAGATTTTTCACACTTGCGAAAAATTTTGTAGGAGCTACAACTATTCGGCGACTTGAATTATCCAGTATTTCAATATTCGTGAGAACAAATTCAAATGTTCCAAATGATTTTTGTTTATATGTCAGCTTGTACCTATATCACTTTGAAACTAAAAAATAGATAATGCTTTTTAAAATGTCATATTGTTTGGTTATCTCTTGGAGGTCTTCACTCCTAATCAGTAACAGGGCAGACACTTTTGAAAACTTAAAAAAAAATTGAATGTCTAAATGTGTATTTCCTATTCTTATAGACTATTTTCTATTTTTCATAACGTGGTTTTTAAAATCCCATTCTTTACGGACTCGCTCAACAAAATTCGTTAACCGCATTACCCAGCTCAAGCAAATTGCTAGAGAGGGGTATAGTTATCCTCACCGGGTGAAAATCACCCAACACTACCCACCAATACACACCACGAGAACATTTACAAATTCCCGGAGGAATCAGGGACAGTACACACTTCTTCAAATCTAATTCTTACAGACCGACAATTACGGAGTACCGTATACTTCCCCTGTACGAGATCGTATGAAAACCAGTCAAATCGTTTTCAATTACATTCACATAGACAAAAAGACAGAAACTATTCAACGACATACTCCTGATGATGCCATTTTTAATATAATGTTGAACCTCTATAAGCCGAACATCAAGGGAGACGCCAAAAAATTCGAGTCATAGAGTTTTCGACTTATAAAGAATGAAGATTTTGATTTTTGAATCGAAGGGTACAAAACATTTTTTTACAGGTTTTCAACTTATCGAGGTTCGACTAAACGAGGTTCTACTGTATACAGTGCTAGAGATCTTAGAAATAGATACACAAGGAAAATATTTCTGGGTCATTTTTTTTCTTCTTAAGCTCCTAATAATTGATCAGTATTTCTCATATTTTAATGCAGTTAAACTTAATTTATTAATTTACAAACCAATTACAGACTAACGCAGCGTGCATTGAATATTATTTTTAAACGAAATTATCTATATTATGTATAAATTGAATTCACTAAATTATCTAATTAAGTTTTTAGTACTCCAGTAATAGAGGCATGGTATCTTCGCAAACTGTCTGCGTGAGTATCTACTTAAGAACTTGCACCAGTGTATTACATGATCTCGGTATAACACGAAACATACATTAACTTAACCGTGCAAGTAAACTCGATCGTTTGAACACATCACAATAATCGATTGCATAATGAAATACGCAACGGCTTATAAATACTGTGTGAGGTAGTGTAATTCGTATCTCCCACATTCTTCCTGGTGATAGCTCATCATTCACTGATATATATCATGTTTGTAGATGACGATATATATGTTCATTGTCTTATTATTTCAATCATCATACACCAAGTGTCATAACTATTATTACTGTTGTAAAACTGATCCTGGTATAAGCGTTTTTTTTTTTTTTTTATTATAATATACACAATCTGCCGACTCTGGATCCGCACCTTTTTTGGGTCGACGTGATTCAGTTGGCGTTAAAAATAGCTTTAAAACAGTATCTAGACATTACACTAAAAACTAAAAAGTAAGTTACACTTTTTCACTTATTTCCTTAATTGCCTTGCGGTGGGATTTGGACAATTACAGCTTGTGTGACCCTTTGGTCACCTTGTTTTATGGCATCTAGTGATTATTATTATTATTATTCTTAACGTGAGCTATGCAGGCTTTCCAGACCTGTATCACTGCGACCATAGATGATCTATTGCGATAGCCTTACGCTGCTAAATCTCACTACCTTGTCCTATAGCATGAATGTACTGTACGCCTTTTTTGGCAGGGAAAAGTTGAACCACTTCCGGGTTTAATACACGCTTGCCTAGAATCGGGTTATGCTTGTGTTGTAGTGACTCACATTCACTTTAGAGGTGTTTTGGCGTTTCATACTCTAGCGATTACAGTAAGAATAAATTGTTAGAGCGATGATAGATCAGTGGTAGAGTGTACGATTTTGCGTGAAAGGGCCGTGAGTTCGAATCCAACCACCTACAATGAGCTTGAGCTTTCGCTGAAGGAAAACATCGTGAGGAAGCCATAGCATGATGGTAGTGTTTTTTCTGATACCCGCCTGGCTTGCTACAACCCTCAAGTTGAAAATAGGTGTGTTCCGGCAGTTGCACTTGAGAGCCAGTTCCTCCACGGGTTTAGCAAGTCTACCAACTTGAGCCCTATCGTCACTTAGATAAGGTGAGATTATGGCCATTACGCTAAGCCTTAACTTTAATATATCATTTTCATTAATTAGAGGAGTACCATATATCTTTATTTTATGTTGCGCAGCATAGTGACTGTACTGCACCTGGTGTTAATTACAGTACAATCCAGAACAGCGGTGACTGACAATGATCCAAAATTCATAATCAGTCACCGCTGCCTTGCTGGCCTGCTTAGATACCTTTTCACGCCTCTTTTGAAGGACCTTGTGTTAGATATAAACTATATAAATGTTAAACGACCGAAAGGACGTATATACAAAGTTTTGTTGGTGTTTTACTCTCATTTGGGCGCCCACGAAATTTATCCGGTGTTCTGTACCCTCCTTTAGAGCGAGTACTGGTAACACGAGAGTCTAAAGTGTCACCGTAGTCCTTTTAAGTGGGTACTTAGATGGTGCTTACCACCGGATGAGTTTTACCACAAATCACTCTTACCTTGGCCAGAGCCCGGGTAGTCTATTTAAGATTACGATCAGAAAGTCGACAAATACTCCAAAGATCACGTCATCAAAAAAAGGTGCGGTATATCCAATCTTCAAGCGGAGTTATAAGGATCTGTATCCGACGATATAACTCGTTACAGTGATTCCATTTTGTTCAGTATCAGTTTTAATTTACTAAAGTTTTTGTATCAGTCTATGTATATTTAGGCATCACCAGGCAAAATTTTGGTATGTCCGAGGCTCTAGCTTCGAAATAACCACCCATGCGTACTTTGTCTATCGCATAGCTATAGAACTTTATTGATCTAACTTCTGAAAATAGCGTTATCATGATACGCTATCCGAATTTTGTATATACATACCTATAAGAGCTCGATGGAATTACAATACCGTACAAAGAGTAAACATTATCCTATTTGTTAATACTACTTGTTACTCCTTTTTTTAATCTATCCGGTAGCATACGATGGAACAAGAAAATAGACAGGAAGTTTGAAGAAAAAGAAGAAAATCAAGATTTTGTCCCTATACATTCGAAATACTGTGAAAATACACATTTAATGTATAGATTTGGCTCTGTTCCATTCTAGTTATATATAAACGATATATTAGTAGACCTAGTAGATCCCGTTCTACTCTCTAGTAACCAATAACTCTACCATCGCGTCATTTGAGGTATTTAGGGAGAGGGTTATTTATCGCATAAAATAAACAACATACTACCTCTCAAGTAGGGCAATAAACATGTAGAAATCCGCATTGACATAGATTGAGTGAGCGACGAATACTGTAAAACGGGATTTTTATCAATTTAAAATACATCTAAATTCATGTGGATGAGTAACAGTTAACTTACCTGTAGCAGCCAAAATGACCTTGAACGACAAGCTCTCGCAGAACCGGCTAAGAGCCTTGCAGCTGGCGCCAGATGCAGTACGCATCCGCAACGGCATCTCGCCCCGACTTCCGCAATCACCAGGGACGAGTCAGCAGCCCAGGGTTTTATGCTGCATTCGCAAGCCGCAAGCTCTACAGCCTGCCCCTGGATAGAAAGTATACCATGAAATCGTATATACAACCTTTTATGCGACTTCTAATTTTATTTAATCTCGCACTGAATTAATTCAAATTATAATAACTTTTGATAAAGTCAACCGATTTTAGTGAAACAAAGGCTAAATATAACTCGAGGATACGCTTTATGATTTCTTTGGTGACGTTTTGTAATAAACGTTGCACTTCAGCTGTGATGCGTGTACAAACAAATATAGACAGACAGACATTTTAAAAATTTATGTAAACGTATTTTATTTCTTATTCTTGTCTTTTTTATTTTTTAAAATAGATCAAAAAGTGCAGATACTTTATATTTACGTTCTTATTATATGTATAGATTCCAATAAAATAAATAAATGGTCACCGAGACTACACATGAACAACCAACAGATATTCACAATTTTGTGTAATGGTAGAGCTTTTTCTAATGCCCGTCTGGCTAGCTATAACCCGGAAGTTGAAAATCTGCCGCCAAATACTAATAGATGTGTTCCAGCAGTTGCATTTGAAAACCAGTTCTTCCAGAAGTTTAGAGTGTGTACCAACTTGGGCCGTATCGTCACTTAAGATCAGGTAAGGTTATGGCCATAACGCTAAATCTCAACTATAAAACTCCTACTCTTTTGTTAAAATATTGTACCTTCTTAAGCTTTGCTTCAATTAAAGACAGACCACCAGTTAGATTTCACAGATTTATATACCAGAAAGGACAAAGTGTACAATGTAGTAAAAGCAGACGTATTTTTAGAGGGATCTTAATGTATTAATTGCAGACTTTATTCTAGTTGATACAGTCTCAATATTATTTCTGTTTATTGGTTTATTATTTCATGCATTTTGCATGATATCATTTGATGAATGTATGTAAGTATAGTGTAATAAATCACAGTTCTGTAAGAATTGTTAATTGCGACAAAACTCACTATGAACTGTCGTTATAGGAGAACCACATTCTTGTTTGGACCCTGAGGATTTGCTATATTTTCTACCTTATTATGATGTGCCATTAGTATAATTTTGTATAAGCTTGCTATAAAAAACGAGGAAGAACTATACAGGATATCTATCAGGCTGTTAGATATATAATTTGTTCTAATATTTTAGATGTATGGCTTTTAAATAATACAAAGGAATTCATAAGGCAAGCTTTATTAATACATATTATAGAAAGTTTAATCATTCTGCACTCTCTTTGTGTTCTTCACTTGGCTCAGGCCTTTCTTCTAACTCAGCCTCCTTTGACTCTTCACCTTCCACATATGTACCTTCAGATTCGGTTTCTTCACCTGACTCTTTTTCATCTGATTCTGTAACGTCATCAACTTCAGGAACCTTCCCAATTTCTTCACCTACAGTTTCCAATGTCACGACTGATTTAGATGATCTCTCACGTTCATCACTAATCTTAGCTTGGGATTTTAAAGTCATTTGAGAGTATGCAAGATCTTTCATTATCGATTTTTGGATTTCAAGTTTACTAGCGGCCAATAGCTTTTCAACATCTGTCATACAAGTCGTGGATTCCTCTTCCTCAACGCTCTCAGTCTCACTAGACTTAGTTGAAGTGACAAATGACTGGACACTCTCTTTCGCTGGCAGTTCTATTTGAGAAGAAGCCGGTATCACCTTCATGCTGGGTATCGTCTTGATACTTCCAAGTGTAGATGTTGAAATAGAAATTGATGGTGAACTTCGTTTATCTACTTTCAAAGACTCTCTAGAAGTGAACGACACTGCTGTAAGTATAGCTGATTTTTTCGCGACAGGCTTCGGAATAAAACCAAGATCACCTTCTTCATATACTTTACCCATTGATGCTAAAGTTTCCATTGACTCTGCTTTCTCTACTTCGTGGAACTGTGTGAGTATGTCAAGTAATCGGGATAATAGGATTTGACGGTCCATTATTTCACGCGTAGGGTCCGTTTTAGCCCATTGGTCCAGCTTTAAAGAAGCTTGTACTGCAAATGCTGCTTCTTTCAATATTGTCTTTAATTTTGCACTCTCTTTGTGTGCTTTCGATGCTTCAATCCCAGCTTTATTTTGTTCAGTCATTTTAGCATGCAAATTTTGTTCTAGTATTCGGACTTGCAACGATAAATTTTCATTATCTTTTGTTAGTTTTTGAATTTTAGTTTGTAGTACGTCAAAATCAAAAGTCTTTTTTTCAAATAAAGCTTTCTCCTTTTTCATTTCTTGAAAAGCTATAGTAAGTTGATCGATAACCTTTAACTGAACTATATTTTTATTAATAGCTTTGTCTCGTTCTTCTTCAGCTAATTCCCTAGCCACACGAGCAGCTCGTTCACTTTCTTTTAGTTTTTCACTCTGCTCAGCTAGCTTTGTCTGCGTAGAAAGAATATTATCAAGCTCATTATTTATAGCAATATTTTCTCTTATGACTCTATGCGTAGACGCAGCTATTCTCAGTTCTGTAGCATCTTGAAAGTCTTGAGCAAGCTGTAGAAGTCTAGCTTCCATTTCCTTCTTTAGTTTATCTTTACCAATTACAAACTTTTTTTCTGCATCATAAATTATTCTTTTGTATTTCATTTCCTGGTCTTTAAATGCTTGCTCTTGTTTCTCAAATTTTCTCATTAAATCATCTCTGATAGCCCTAAACTCTTCTAATGTGTTGAGTTTTCCAGCTAGCAGCTTATTTTCTGAAGTAAGTTGATCCTTCATTATCGCAAAGTTCTTTTCTAATTCTGCAACTGTTTCTTTGAATTGTGCGGTTTCAATTTCTCTAGTTTCTTCAAGGCCCTTAACCTTGTCTTTTAATTCGCTATTTTCTTCGGTTTTTAAATTTAACGTTTTCTTTAAGTACGCAATAATGTCGGCACGGTCTTCGTCAAGTTTATCATAAGCCTTCTGTAACTCCTCATTTCTAACTTCATATTCATCGACAGTTGTTCGTAATCTTGCTATTTTTCTATTACATTCAGCCACTTGAAGTTCAAGAAATGTTTTTTCCACTTCAGTGAATGTTGCGCCCGTTTTCTCTTCTTCCTTCTTACCTTTGTCCTTTTTTGGAGCCATATTAATATAGTGGTTTCAGCAAAAGTATGTAAGTTAAGGTATAAAAATATATCTTTGCGTCAGAACGCGCGTGTATTGACAAGACACTGCCTAATAGTTGCCTAGCAACGCGTTGCCTAGATACTAAACATTTGTCATATATTCACATACGTACGTCTTTGACAGCAAAACGAACGGTGGCCTCATAAGAATAACATTATTTGGCCTACATAATAGTAACCTTTTTGAAATATATAATTCTCACAACGTTGTTTTGGAAATTACAGACCGTATATTTCAAATTTTAAAAAAATATAAAAAAAAATTTTTAAAGCAGCATATATTTTAGAGTATCTGATAATAAGAACAGTGCAACCTAAAAACAACGAATTATAGACTATCAGTAGTCCAATATAGTGTTCATTTTCATATCCACTTGTAATCATTTGAACCGGATACACTGGCGAACGTAAATCAAGCTGCAAAATTTTATCGTCACACTACGCAGGTTTTACACTTAGCATATGATAATCGCCAGCCTGTCAACTTAGAGCCATTAAGAATTGAATTAAATAGTGCACTAATTGTTAAATAATAATAAGTAATAATTGTGAAATAGTTTCGCACGCCTCATAAGCGAAGCGTTGAAGTGGGTACTACTGTCACTTCAGGCAAAACAACTGATTTTTCAAACTTAAAATGTCTCTATTTATCATATATTATGTTTGTAAAATAATATATACACATATATCAAAGAAAACACTATTGTTAACACTCAAGATATTTTTGATGCCATTTTTGTTACTTAAACTAGTTAAAAACTGCTTAAAAAAGCTCTGTCTTGGACGTCCGCGTGTCTGTTTGTGCGGATCCTGTATGTTATCACCATAATGACCGACATACTTTACTAATCGAGTAATTTTTTTTCGCTTACCTTCAGTATAATTAAGAATAGAACTGTATTACTTTTCACGGTCTGATTCGATCCGGTTTAACTGTTATTTAATAAAGTAAATAAAAAATTAGATTATGAAGCGTCCACTTTTGGAATTTCCAAACTTTTTGTTAAACATATTATCCTTTTAGATGCAACAGCTTAAATTGTTTCTCCATATAATGAAATAGACATGTATGAGTCTATTATTCGACCTTATTAGCCGACCATTGATTACCTCACAATACTTCGCCCCATACGCTGGTGGAGGGGAGTCACAGAACCTGTGCCTACTGCGTGTACGCGTCGAGCAGTGCGCTGGAGCTGGGCAGGCTGACCACGGTGACCATTCGCCCCAACCCCCGGCACCACCATCTGCACAGACACCACAATTTTTAAATACAGTTTTCATAAACAGAATCCTGACTTACACATTATAATGTAATATAAATTATGCAATAAAGTGCGAAGGTGAGTTTTTTGTTTGTAACACTTTCACGACTAAATAGCTGGATCGATTATGATGAATTTTGGTGTAGAGATAGGTGGGACCAGGGGGTTGTAGATAGGCTTCTTTTTTTTGCAAAAACAGTAATGGAAGTGGGGCAAAGAGACTGTAAAATTGTTTATAAAACCATTTTTGAAGTGAAAACTTCTATGAGAAGGTTTGGTTAGGGAGTAAATTGATACAAGTTTCTAAGGCAGCTTTTCATTCAAACACCATTAGCGTTCAAACAGAATTTTCCGCTTTATAATATTAATCCTACTAATTGTAGTATCAGAAAAAAACTGAAATATATATTTCTCATGTTTACGCGAATATTCCTCATCGAAATAAAATGAATTTAAACGAATTTTATCGCGGTTATTTATTAATTTTGATCTCGAAGTTTCGAAAGCTTTCCAGCCTTCATGGTTACTTTTCTGGACAACCTACACCTTAGTCCGCCCCGTGACCGCGAAGGCCGAAAAGCTTTCGGGACGTCGAGATCAAATTTAATAAATAACCTCGTTAAAATCCGTTTCAATTCGTTTTATTTCGATGAAACTAAAATAATCTTACATGTAAAATTATGGTGTATTTTATCTAATAGTGGTTGTGTAACCTAAAAAATAATTAAATAACAGAGTTTATATAATTATAGCTATTCCATGATATGATAGATGACACTGTGATCATATTATTAAGTACCGAAAGGGACAGAACAATATCTGTCGGTTCCGATAATAATATATAAAGAATATAAAAAACATCACCCACCTTGTATGTATGCACGCATATATATGCGAGAGTGTGTGTGTATGTGAATGGTTTAATATAAATAACTATGTGTGAATGTATAGTTAGTATTTAGCGTAGTATTTCCGTTTTAACAAGTTTATGTAAATTTTGCATGGTGGTAGGGCTTTTTCAAATGCCCGCCTGGCTAGCAACCACCCTCAAGTTGTAAAACTTGCCGCCAAATACCAACAGGTGTGTTCCGGCAGCTGCACTTGAGAGCCAGTCCCTCCGCAGGTTTAGCGTGCCTACCAACTTGGGCCGTATCGTCACTTAGATCAGGTGAGATTATGGGCGTAACGCCAAACCTCAAGTATACAAAAAAAATGTTCTATCCTGACCTGAAAGAGGCAGCGTCGGCAGGCAGTCCATCCTGACATCAGAAACCGCTCCAGTCACGGCTTGAGAGACATACACGAAGCAGTACTCCGGGTATCTCTCAGTGAACAGGCTGCAGTCGAACGACGCTGTATGTTGTCCCCTAGAGAAGAGTTTTTTTACAGTATCTATATCAATCTAATCTAATACAGTCGAACCTCGATAAGCTGAAAACCTCCAAATCTCGACAAAATGTTTTGTTCCCTTCGCTTCAAATACCAAAACCTCCATTCTCTGTATGTCGAAAACTCTATAACTTGAATTTTTTGGCGTCTCTATACTGTATTATTAAGTGAACAATTCTTTTATATCTGTATATAAATTTCGATTATCTCGGAAACAACTCCAACAATATGGATGAAATTTAAACAAATACTTGCTTTTTTTAATTTACCTCTATAGTGGTAATGACACAATAAAAAGTTTTACACAAAGTTAAAACCACTCTATACCCCACTTCCGAAAAAAAATTTTGCATAAAGGAAGCCTCGCACCGTTTCCAAGTTACCGTCTATCTGTATTCCAAAATCCCTACAGATATTATAAATGTGAATGTAAGTTTGTTCTTCATTACATTTTTTAATTTATTATTATTTAGTCATTTAAAACCCCCGGTAACATGAATAAGAAAACAGTGCTGCAATATTGGGCTATGTATACAGTTTGCTATTATTTGTAAAATGCCTATTATAAATATTACAGCACCTACAGAGTTTATATTTCTCGTTAGCATATTTTTAATTAAAGGTTACGCAATTACGGCTGAGCGTTTCCTATTTGTGGTGAATCTACTCGACAAATTCACCGACTCTATAGTTACTACACTAATCGTGAGTGGTTACCGATGAGAAAGAGATAGCGATATACACAAGGCATGCGAAAGTGAGATAGTTATAACTACACTGATTGGTGTATTCAGAGTGAATTTATGTTTTCGAATCACTGTAATCTATTGAAGTACGCTTCGAATCAGATTCTGTTCATGAATCAAATCAATTTTCATTTGTTACGCCGTCATAATCAAATATTGGAACTAACTTAATTGATGGTAGGATAAGGCATTTGGGTGGAAATGTACCGTGAACCTCCATAACCGAGCTTTTTTAAGGCTTAGCGTCATGGTCATAATCTTATCTGATCTTAAGTGGCGATACGGCCCAAGTTGGTAGACATGGTAAACCTGTGTAGGAACTGGCTCTCAAATGCAACGGCCTAAACACACCTATCGGTATTTGACGCGAGATTTTGAAATTGAGGGTGGTAGCTAGTCAGGCGGGCATCAGGAAAAGCCCTGCCCCCATGCTATGGTTTCCTCACAATTTTTTCCTTCACCAAAAGCTCAAGCTCATTGAAGGTGCTTGGATTCGAACTCACGTCCCTTGACGCAAAGTCGTACACACTACAACTCAGCTATCATCGCACCAATATAACAGTACACTTAAGCGTGTCACCTAGGAAATGTCAGTTTTGTTTTTTGTAGAAAAAATAATAATATTTGAAACACCTCCCTGGAAACAAACACGAGAATATTAACGCGTGTGCATAACGTACGCGGTCTATTCTTAACGAATATATTTTTTGTCCTTTCTTTCACCGAAGCTTCACTAGCACCTGCGATTCCCCTTCTTACCACTTCTTACCACAGATCCTTAGTGAGTTTACAAAATGAACACGTCAAAAACAGTGTTCGAAACTATTTATTAGACGTGACTTCGATACCACAAACACATTATAAACACAACACAAAACCTGCTACAAAAAAGCGCATCTTCAAAAAAGCAACTCTCATTTGCAGTCTTTGACAACAGTTGCCTAACTACTCTTCATTATCGTAAACCTTCCAATATATCAATCACCATACATTTCCTATTCAATTGTGAGAAGTTCCCTTGAGTATATTCGAAATTCAAGGTCCAATGATATGCATTTTGCATTTGCATGGTGGTAGGGCTTTTTCTAATGCCCGCCTGGCTAGCTACCACCCTCAAGTTGTAAACCTGCCGCCAAATACCACTAGGTGTGTTCCGGCAGCTGCACTTGAGAACCAGTTTCTCCACAGGTTTAGCGTGTCTACCAACTTGGGCCGTATCGTCACTAAGATCAGGTGAGATTATGGCCATAACGCTAAACCTTAAGTATAAAAAAACTAAAATGAAGCCTTCCCGCAAATATTCCCTTCCCAAATAAAAAATACTACGTCAAGTCGATTCATAAATAAAAAAGTAGCGAGAAATATAAAAAAATACAAATGTTAGAATCTCTTCTTTATAACAGAACTTACCTCTTAACTCTTGTTTCAACGATGTACCGCAGCTTATCCGAATCTCGACCGAAAACGCGTACCCTGTCTACACCTTCTATAGCGCACTCTGGATACTGGAAGAGCACTCGGACGCCCTCGCCGCAGGGGAACACCGACCCGCCATGAACGTTCAACACGAATTGATCGGACCAGTCTGCCTGAGGTACCAATATATTATCTTGCAAATTTTTTTTCAGCGTTTACACTTCACAGTTGAATATTACTATTGGGTTATAATTATAACCGAAGCTTCTAGATGTATCTCGTTTATAAGGTACTGAAAAAGCAGGCCGTCGCGGGACGCCTGGCTGATATGAAACAACATTTTAAGTTAATTTTAAATTGTATAATTTATCAGAATTAATAGGTACAAACTAGTATAATAAACACACACACAAGGATATGTGATGATATAAGAAAGTGTCATGCCATTTTCCGTGGCTGCATTCCGTGGTAACAGAAATTTGACATCAGAATCAGCGATAAATATTAAACAACCTTATATGAAATGAACCTTAAAATGAAAGTCAGCACGGAATTATTCTAAAGTTTGTGTTAGTTTACTCACTGTATGAGATTGAATGGAACTGAATCGTGACCACCATACACTGATAGTAATAATATACCTCTGTCATCTGTCAGTAACAAAACAACTAAGCAATTATTAGGTACAATGAGATACCATATGTTTCTGAAATATTTAGTAGAATTTTAAGAGCTTAAAATATAAGGGTACATTGATATAAGATATTTGTAACAAAATAAACCAATTGTAAAATTAGATTTGATAAACTATATGTATATATAATCCTATATCTAGGATATAGGATATAACCTACAAGACATTCTCGCCCGGTAAGGTCGTTGTCGTTGTTTGAACCACTCAATCTAGCAAGTTAGGACCTGTAAGTTAGGGTCAAGAATGTTTGTTTTTTCGGCAGCAGACCAAGCCGAGCTTCGGCCACTCTGGCACCATTGCGCCCGCTCTTCAGGACTGAGGGCCCTCAGCGCTAGCCCCAAAAAGTTAGATGAAGATGTCAAAGCCCTTAACGCTAACAACGTATGTCAGGTCGAAATAAAAAAACCTATATACACATACAAAGATATAAAACACTGAATGTTTAAGAGGATGTGAGGTAAATATTGTCCTCTTTTTTGCCGTTTTCAGATCTAGCATATTTCATTGTTACATAAAATGTAAAATGAAAATTATTGTATTCTTTTGTCCAGCACTCAGTACTTTCGAACTGCGGCGAAAGAAATTTACGTAAAACTTGGCCCTAACAACTCGTTTTAGTTCGGGACCTTTTTTAAGTCGAGTTTATTTTTGATTATATCCCAATTTCGTTTCTCAGTTAAAATATGCTTTCGTTTTTACCACCATTGACTCAATTTTATCATTCAGCAGTCATTTTTCTTTTTTATTTAGTAGCAAAGTGTGGTTATGAGCAATTGTAAGATTGATAGAATATTGTACAAAATATGCCAAAGATTTAACGTGTTGGTGGCTTACTTGCTAAATTTTTAGATGGGACCTACACCGTTAGCCTGGAAGGCTTTTATAGTTTCACGGGACTTTGAGGACGAACGTGGAGGGAGCTCAAACCCGAGAGGACTTTTTAGAACGACCATAGGGTTTTTATGTGAAAAGTCTATTGGTACGCCTTGGTATTAAAATCGACCCATATGATGAAACAGTATGCACTAAAAGGGAATGATTACGAAAGTATTAGTGAGGTGTTATATTGAGATGACCACTGATAGTTGGAAAAGAAAGAAGCGATGATAGCTCCGTGGTAGTGAGTAGGAACACCGCGTTATGGGACGTGATTTCAAATCCAACATCGTGAGTAAACAATAGCATTGTGGAAGGGCTTTTTCTATTGTCCGCCTGACTTGCTACCATCCTCAATTTGAAGATCTACCGTCAGATACCAATAGGTGTTCTGGCAGTTGCACTTGACAGCCAGTCCCTCCCATAAAGGCCTGCAATGCAACCGCGATTCTTCTGATGTTATGGGTGTCCATGGGCGGGGGTGTTAAATTACTATTAGGCGACATGCTCGTTTGCCAACTATTACATTAAAAAAAAAAACATATTGGGCAAGATGAAAAAAAAACTGAATATTATAAATTAATAGCAATTCGAAAGGGGTTTCTAGTGTTTGGGGAGTTAAAAAATATCAGTAGTATTTTTCTTGCAATATAAAAAAATTAATAGAAAAATTCTTAGCTTGCTCTTATTTACTTTGATAAAAGCCGTCGCAGAATCCTGAGGTCCAGCCGCAGCTGCAGGACGAAGGGTCAAGGCGTAGTCCCCAGCTTGTCCGAAGAATTCGCATCGCAACGTCATTGTACGACGTCCGGGGAATCCATGCATCTGATACAAAAACAGAATTTGATGCAGAATTTAAAAAACCACAGAACAATTACTAAAATGTATTTGTAAATATATTTAAAAAACCGTACCTCCTCTGAATAAAGTGCATAAGTGTGGGAACTACTATTCTTCCCGTCACAAAGCACCGCACCTCCACTGGAATGACCGCAGTACAAGAGCTCCAGGAAGAAATCCGCATTAGATTCGATCGGAGTGCAAACCGCCCTCGGAAATTCAATAATAGCCATCACCTGCCTCTCGGGATACGTCTGTATATGCTCGGGTGTCACGTCCAAGTTGGCCGTTGGCCACAAAACGTCAAACTTCCAAGATTTGACCAAACTGTTGCCGGTCTCTATAATACTCCCTTCGCTGTCTACTTCTCTTTTTACCTTAACGCCGGATGTATTTACTTTATTTCCTTTATCATGTACGGAATTTAAAATACTTCGAATTCCATTGAAACTATTATTCTCAAAACTTGATTTTGAATCTTTGCTCGGATCATCAATAACCTTACGACCTATTTCGATACCTTCACTTTGCTTACTGTTAACAATGAAATTTTCATTCCCACTAATTCCATCAACGTTTCGTTTAGAGAAACTAGTGATAACTTCATTCTTCAAGTAATCATTCGAATCGAAGTCGTTGTCAGTGTAGTTTTCCGTGTTGTAGTCTTCGTTTGAGTAATTCTCCTTGTCGGCGATGAATTCAAGGTAGTAGATGCCACCTCTCGAGAAATATCCGCATGGTATAGTCATGCGGCTTTCGGAGTCTAGGGCGAGGGGCATACTGGCAAGCAGTGCTCGACCTTCGTCGTCTTCTCTGGCGAGGCGCACCCTCAAACCTGCCCCTATGATGCCGTGTACCCGAACATGGACGTCTCCTCCCAACGCCACCAGCCCCGAGGGAATCTCCACCCATACTTGATTGAGATCAGTTCTGTCGTACGCGTAGGGGTTTACAAAGACCGCGGCACCTGGAAACGAAATCAACATTACAATTCGTTGTTATTACATTGAAACGTTCTTGAATTTTTGTTTTTATGTTCACCCTTTATTCGTTCCTAAACCATTTTTTTTATACTTAAGGTTTAGCGTTATGGGCATAATCTCACCTGATCTTAAGTGACGATACGGCCCAAGTTGGTAGACACGCTATACCTGTGGAGGAACTGGCTCTCAAGTGCTGCTGCCGGAACACACCTATTGGTATTTGGCGGCAGGTTTACAACTTGAGGGTAGTAGCTACCCAGGCGGGCATTAAAAAAAGCCCTACCACTATGCTATGGTTTCCTCACGATGTTTTCCTTCACCGAAAGCTCAAGCTCATTGTAGGAGCTTGGATTCGAACCCACGTCGTTTAACGCGAAGTCGTGCACAATACCACTGAGCTATCGTCGCTTCAAATTTAGTGATTTCGGTGATACTTCTGCCCTGGTCTGCGAAAGTTTCAGGACCAAAAAAAAAAAAACGAAATTGGAACAGGTTACAAAACCAAACGCTATCCGCTTTCTGCGGTTTTCATACGAAATCCGAACACGATTAATTAATTTTATATTATCCGCTATAAACTTTATCCTCGTGGATTTGTATTACACTCTGGGCTCGAAGTGAAAACCAGCGCTGGATGACTTTCAGTACATAAGCTGACTTGGGACTCATTTAATGATTTCTAATGTTTACGCGAATATTATTCATTGAAATAAAACTAATTTAAACGGATTTTATCGCGGTTATTTATTACTATTGATCCCGTCGTTTCGAAAGCTTTTCAGCCTTCGTGGTCACGGGGCGGACTGAGGTGTAGGTTGTCCAGAAAAGTTTCGATACGTCGGGATCAAAATTAATAAATACCCGCGATAAAATCCGTTTAAATTAGTTTTATTTCATTGGGACCCATTTGTTTTTCCGGCAGTAGTCCAAGCCGAGGTTCAGCCATTCTGGCACTCTAACGCCCGCTGCCACGGGGCTGAGTGACCTTAGCATTCGCCCCAAAAAGTCAGGCCGAAAACCCATTTGTTACACACGCATTTCAAAATTCGAGCCACTTGTTTTGAGCAACTGTGTTTCATCTTTATCTTTTGTTTTTCAGTTTTATGTGTGTCAAATGACTGTGTTTGCGTGTAACAAATAAATATATTTTCTTTCTTTCTACTAAATCTTATGTAACGTTTGAATATATTTTTTGACTTTAAAGTTCTGGCATTATTATATTAAGTGCACCTGTTAGAGTCGTAGATTTTTTACAAAGTTCACTTACTACAAAGTTTGATAATGTTTTTCCACTATCCTGAAGGACCCATTCGTTTGTTTAAACTGTGACGTTAATTATCACCATATAATACATGGGACCAGACAGGCGAACAAATTTTCACCCTTAATTAATAAAAAAAAAACAATGTAACCTATTTAACTGAGTTACGGCATAATTATGTATATTCACACTAACTGACCTAACAGACCTTGTTCTGCCTTTTTGAGTATCAATCACATCGACTACAATAGCATTACTTATATATAGAAAAGTATCCTATCTCTCAAGTTGGACCGAACTGCACACAGTTTGCTAAATCTCATTAAAATCCGTTCAGCGGTTTAAGTTTTCATCGCGGACAAACAACGTGACGCGAAATTTTTATATATAAAAATTACAGAGCGTTAAAGTTAATTTGTTTGAACGCACCAATCAACTACGAATCAGATTTCAAAATGTTTGTGATGTATTTGATAGAACAATCAATTAAGCTTTTAGCTTTAAGCTTATCACATCACGTTACCATCAATAGAACCGCTCAAACGATAAATTTGTGTCATGTGTGTAAAAAGTTACATTTGTGCTTGTAATTTTATATGTATTCATAATTTTAAAGAATGTCATATTGTAAACCTTGTTGGTAATTTATATTAATAAAAAAAGCAAAAAAGGACAATTCTTTTAAAATAATTCTTAATTCCATCCGAAAGAAGTCACGTCCACAGCATGTATGTGTATACAGTTCAAGCCAAGTTCGATATAGTTCAACTGAATGTAAAACAAAATTTGTCTGCAATTTGAAAGAAGACCGGACAAACAGTCCATAATTATGTATATTATATACAGTTCTGTGTACTGTTTCTTGTGAAAATGTTTATAAGCAGCCCAGTCAGCTTATTTATGCGAGAGAAGTAAAGAAAATAAGCACTTTTCAAAGCGCTACAGTGTATTTTATATTAGCAATTTATTCGTAGACGGGATTAAATTATACTTTGATGGAAAAATGTTTTATATTAAAATACAAATGTGAATAAGTTTTCAAAACTAAATAAACTCAAATGGCTGGTGTTGACATCATTGAAATTGGCGTATATAGTTCCCAGACTGATAATAGGAAATATTACATAATAAATAATCAATTCACGATTAAAAATACTAAACGACAACTTATTTTTTAAATATTCATAGGTATGGAATCATTAAAATAATGCTGGTCTATCACGAAATCTAGATTTTCAAAGTTTTTGCGGCCATACATTAAATCATCAAGAATATACTGGCAGTGTTAACATTTGAAACGATGATAGCTCAGTGGTAGTGTGCACGACTTCGCGTCAAGGGACGTGGGTTCGAATCCAAGCACCTACAATGAGCTTGAGCTTTCGGTGAAGGAAAACATCGTGAGGAAACCATAGCATAGTCGTAGGGCTTTTTTTAATGCCCGCCTGGGTAGCTACCACCCTCAAGTTGTAAACCTGCCGCCAAATACCAATAGGTGTGTTCCGGCAGCAGCACATGAGAGCCAGTTCCTCCACAGGTTTAGCGTGTCTACCAACTTGGGCCATATCGTCACTTAAGATCAGGTGAGATTATGGCCATATCGCTAAACCTTAAATATAAAAAAATAAATGCCGAAATCTGAAAACTTGTCCTTTAATGATACGCGAGGTAATATTTTGTAAATGGCTCAGACTGCTCGTTTTTATAATATAAATAGGGTGTCTCTACCTCTGCTGCGATCACTCATAGGAAATACCATAAGGTATTACGCTATGGAAGTAAGCGAAATACACTACCCAACGATAATTCAGTTTCAGACAGTATTCAATCATTTCGAATCGATAGTCCAAAATGGGACGAACGATCTGTGACATTCATTTTATATTGTCATTTATTATCAATAGATTCATACAAAACCCAATCTAAATAAATTCCATCCCAAAGAATGATCACCTAAATATCGATTTTTCTTGTTTCGACTTATAAAAAAACCGATATCTAATAGAATAACTTTAAAAATTGATTACTGGAAATCATAAATTAAAAGATTGATTTTTCTTGTATACATTCAAAATAAATCGAAAACTTAAAGAATGAGTAACTAAAAATCGATCTTTTATAAGTCGATTTTTCTTTGATCGAATTCTAATCAATCGTAAACTATCGACACCTAAAAACATAACGATATAACTAATATGAAATAAGTTCAAGTACTGTATTTACTTGCACGCTGTACTAATGGATTGCGCGTGTGAGACCGCTTTCTAGTTATAAATGCGAGAACGCCTTCATCACAACCCCATGTATAATTCATAGCGTATAATGAATCATTTTAATGTTGTTATATTCAACAAAGTGGAATTCAGAAACGTTTTTTTTTTCTCATACATAATAATGTTAATTTTGGAAAAACTATAATAAAGCTGAAATGTATTTTCGTTTGTTTATTTAAACACTCTAAATTTTGGAATTACTAATTGTATTCCATAAGTTTTTGATAGCCGAACCCATGAAGCATATCTATCACTAGGTTAAACCACTCATCTAATTTAAAATCTTGATTTACGTCAAGTTCTGTATCCGTAACTTATTTCTCGAGGAACGAAGGATTATCTAATAGTTTTTACCCGTTTTTGTAACATTTATCAATACATTTTTACGCCTATTTACGGTAACGTGATGTCAAATAAGCTACAAACTTCCTCAATTATTGATTTATCAAATTCAAAGAGAGTTTTTCCAATGCTAGGTGTGGCCGGTTTAAAACTAATCGATTATATTAATGTATGGCTATAAATATATTTGTTATTGGCTGATGCTGTCCACAAAAATATTGTCTCTACGTTTAGCATTGAATAGAACATACAAATCATGAAATGATCTTACATGTACAATAATTACTGTACGTCTGCCGCCTCACTGGGACGGTACGGGTTCGAACTTGAACTTGTAATGACTCGAATTCATGTCGCTGGCGTTATCTTTAGTATTTCTATGGTTTATAATAATAAATCATTTATTTCAGACTCATCATCCTTATTTCTTAGTATCATTGCGAGCTTTCAGACTAGTGTTAGTGATAATAATAAAAATTTATTGTATACACAAAACACCGAACACACACCACCCCGATAATAGACAAAATTCATTTTATCACGGCATGTAGCAGTATACAGCGAACTAGCATGGAGAGTCCCACCGGTCTGCCAGCAGGCGACGTATGATAAAAGGGCACTGTTTGCGCATGATCGCTTCAAAGCCCTAAATACCAGCATCTGCGAACATCCCGAAAGTGCTGCAGTGGCGCGACACTCCCATCAGCATCCGATGCCCTGCCCACTGCGTGTAGTCAACCCACAGGCAGCAATGTGAGTTTTACCTCAATCACGTCTGGCGGTAAGCAGAGATGAGGCCGAAAATTTTGCATGACGTCTGTTAGCGACGCATAAAGGCTATAACGAGTAATATACAAAAATAGAAATGGCGTCCGGAATAATAGTTCCGCACAGGTGGCGCTGTTAGCGACGCATAACAAGTTAATACGAAAATAGAAATGGCGTCCGGAATAATAGTTCCGCACAGGTGGCGCTGATGGTAAATAGGACGCACGCGTTACCGCTAGACGCTAGACGAGTTCTCGTTCGAGTATTAACTTGTACCGGACGAATAAACAGTGTTTTTGTGTTAGCTTAAGTATCGAGACTGACTACGCGTTATATAAATATAAATATTGAAAATATAAGTATTGAGCTTATGGATATATTGAGATGTAAGTATTGAGAATTATTAACATTGAGTTTATGGATATATTGAGAATTAATAATATTGAGATTGCTAGTATTGAGAATTAATAATATTGAGATTGCTAGTATTGAGATTAATAATATTGAGAATTATTAATATTGAGATATATTAATAAATGAGAACATAGAGAATGTTATGTTAAAGTTATAAGGCGTACGTTGTGATCAACGTCTACCGTTGGGGGCGCACACATTCATTTGCCTAGGATTCGTGGGAGTTCAGGTAATGATTGTGCCGAGTAGGTTTTTTGCGTCTCCTTCGCGTATTTTATGTAAATTTATATTGAAATTGATGTTTGCGTGTTTAGTTTATAGATATGTTTAAGATAAATGTGCATGTTAGTTTTAAAATAGATAATTTACCGAGCAATACTTACCTAAATATTAGACCGGAAAATATGTATAGAGAATTGAGGGATTTCACACGATGAGTGTGAAATCCAACAATAGAGACATCGCGTTGCTTGTATTTGATATAGAAACCCGAAATATGGGAATATGTAAATTTATAGAGTAAGAACGTGATAGAGAAAAATTGAAATAGAGAAAGTTTAGCGTAAGTATTGCTCGATCTCGAGTATTATGCGTGTATCCTAGGATAAGTGATATTTATAAGATAGAGTGTAACCTAGGGTATAAGATTGTATATAGATATTAAGGATATTATTTGAAATAAAATAAATATAGCGCAGAAACCGAGCCAACGGTAGTGAAAATAGAAACGAATAGACATTAGAAAGCGTCGCGATCGAGTGGCTCTCTGTAAAGTCACGCATCGGCATGGGTAACTTCCGAAGGGGCGTTACCTAATCATGTTCCACGATTGAGTCACCGATCGCCCATTGGCTACAACAAGAAGAGCAACTACCTGAAGAATATCGACCGTTGGCTCGGGTTCACGTGTATTGAGAAGAATTCCGAGTATTATTTCGTCACACGTCTCGACCGGTGCACGCATTATTGCATCCTTACGGCCCCTTACGGCAAACTGACATCTTCCTGCTGCCACCGAGGCGGGTATCCGGCATCCTCGTTTATAACGAACGAGGACTCTACGCCCGTCCAAACGGGGATACACGACGTCGCACTTCGACCAAGGGGCGGTGGTCCACCACCGCTAGACGTACCGTGCCCCAACAACGTCAAAGGTACAGGGTGAAACATAGAGTACTTTCCATCTACCGCAAAATACAGTTTCCGATGGTTACTCTTATAGTTTATAGGTATAGGGTTATGGATACCATTTCACCTAATGGTGAGTGACGATATGGCCCACGTCGGTGGACACGCTAAGCCTATGGATGTGCTGGCTCTCAAGTGCAGTTTTCCGGAACACACCTACAAGGCAGCCAGGTGGGCGTAAGGAAAAACCCTACCATTTCATCACGATGTTTTCCATCACCGAAAGCCCAAGCTCTTTCCACCACTGCTCGCTGCCACTGAGCTATCATCGCTTAAAAGTGAGGTATAAAAAAATAACTTTTAAGTCCGCGTGGACGAAGTCGCGGGCACACCTAGTGATGTTTGTATCCAAGATATCTTTCTATACGTAGAACATATATTTTGTAAATTGGCTCTGACACTGATATAACTGGGAACGTTCTTTATTCTATGACAAAGTTCGAGCGAGTTTCATCGGATTTCCCCCAGGACTTAAAGCTCGACCACAGATAATAGAGATCAGAATGTATTGTTTTTATAATACAATAATGTTTATATTAATCGAAATTTAAAGTGTCTTTACTGGGGGGCTATAAAAGCCCTTAAAGCCAACAACATTTGTACGATCGAAAAAAACTCACTTCTAAATGTGTGTATTGTGATATCTTTTTATTCAATTATTTATTTAGGACCGCCAGTGGTCGGTGCATTATAACAGCTAAAAATAATAATTAAGGCAATTTGAAAAAAAAAAATACACTGCACATATTAAGGCAACCGGGGCAAGCAAAAAAAAAAAAAATTTTGTCAAGCTAAACAAAATAGAAAAACAAATGTGATTTTAAAAGATGACTTAAAAAAACCATGAATTGTCAATGGGTGAAAAATGATGGAAGTAATATTTACAGCTGAGTTTCTCAAAGTTCCCGCAACCTGAGCCCTAAGGCTAGAAAGGGAATAGGGTACAAAAAAAATTATATTTTGAGCTATTATATGAATTGTTACCATGTCACCGATTGTCCAAATATACATCGTAGTTTCAAGAGACAGAGAGACAGGGAAATAGGGCGACAGGAAATAATCAAAGAAATATTTTTTTTCCCATACAAAAAGTAGTACGTACATACTTAGAGTGGTCTGCAGATGTCGCGATTGCAGTGCAAGCCCGAGAAAGAGTGTGACCAACCTCTGCGCGCACCTCTCCGTAGGTGTAGGGTGTGCCGATCCCCAACCCCATTAGAGGGAGCCCTTGATTAGGTTTGGACCTTTTTTTATACATAAGGTTTAGCATTGTGGCCATAATCTCACCTGATCTTAAGTGACGATACGGCCCAAGTTGGTAGACACGCTAAACCTGTGGAGGAACTGGCTCTCAAGTGCAGCTGCCGGAACACACCTATTGGTATTTGGCGGCAGGTTTACAACTTGAGGGTGGTAGCTACCCAGACGGGCGTTAGAAAAAGCCCTACCACCATGCTATGGTTTCCTCACGATGTTTTCCTTCACCGAAAGCTCAAGCTCATTGTAGGCGCTTGGATTCGAACTCACGTCCCTTGACGCAAGTCGTACACACTACCACTGAGCTATCATCGCTTCCGGGATTAGGTGATGAATGTGAAAACGCTCCAACAATCTTGGTGGAAGGTACAGAGGCCGTAGGTTTTTAGTCAGTAAGAATCTGACATAACCCACAGTTTTCTTATGTAAGATCTTCCTACGAAAAAAAAAATACGTACTAACGTATAACGAGATTTCGTTATACCAGAAGCGGATTGGCTGTCGTAAATACGCGTCACGGAGCGAACGAGCTGATTTCTATACGCTGTGGTTCAGCGAAACCAAAAATAGTCGTTCCTCGTCGAGCTCAGCCGCAGTACGTATTTGCCCAGAAGAGTTACCCGCTGCTCTGTGAGCCGTTTTGAAAATTGCTATAATTTTTTTATACACACAACACTCGGTACACTGTGTACACTCACTTAAATCTACTTTAGCGACGTGCTCTGCTACGATGATATGTTCATTTCTTAAATTAATTTATTCAAAACATTTTCCAAGTGAAACTTCTTATGAGAGCGCATTCAAATTGTGATCTGCAACCTTTTTGTCTAACTCTCGTTCGAGTAAAGTCGGCTCGAGGTAACTAAGGGAAAGTGAGAGAGAGAAAGAGATATATATTGATGTTTCACTTATGTTGCGTTGTCTTAAGTACACATTTTTTTATAATTAACTATATTCGTATCTATTCCAAAAAAATCACTGAAGTCCAGAACGTACACACTACCGCTGAAGCTATCATCGCTTCTAAATCAGCTAACATGTTAATCTCTACACATTTCCTAATCGATTTTGAGTAGTTATCTCTAGTGTCTCATTGAAACGTAAAGTCATATTCTAATAAATTAAACTACGATCCCCATAAAAAAATCCTCTTTCCATTCAAAAAAAAGCTCAAACAATTTTATAAAAGACGAACTTTTGAGGTGACAGACACGAAAAAAAAAACCAGCCGAATCGAGAACCTTCCATTTCATACTCACAAAACAGAAGCCTATTTTACCATAAGCACTACCTTAATCTTCTAAACAGGATTCTACTATTTATGCGTATCCAATATCAGTTTTAGTGAAAGCCTTGAACGGAATTTATAGAACGATTATAGCGAAAGCGAAATATGTCGGCCGAAACTAGGTCCAAATTTCATTGCCCAGGCAACTCCGATGACCTAAGCTTTTAATGAAATTGCTGAAACTGTCGTATCGATTTAGTGTTATTTGTGTTCTAGGTTTAGGTATGTTATTGGCCTGGGAATTTCTCTGTTTTTGTTTTTGCTTAATATTCCCTGTGACTAAAGTTACTATGATTATAGTGAATGTTTAGCGTTATGGCCACAATCTCACCTGTTCATAAGTGACGATAGGGCCCAAGTTGGTAGACACGATAAACCTGTGGAGGTAATGGCTCTCAAATGCAGCTGCCGGAACAGACCTATTAGTATTTGGCGGCAGGTTTACAACTTGAGGGTGGTAGCTAGCCAGGCGGGCATTGGAAGTGCGCTACCACCATGCTATGGTCTCATCACAATGTTTTCCTTCATTAGCTCAAGATCATTGTAGGTGGAGTGGATTCGAACTCACGTCCCTTGTTGGTTGACTAGTTTCTAGTGTTTTAACAGCACTAAATCCAATAGCCGTCCCACCGATCACATTACAAATTGACACATAGATGTATATATATTTTATTAAGGAAGTTTGTATTCTATCAACGAACGCGATAGACGGCTCTTCGATCAAATTATTATCCGTTGACATAACAACCCTTGAAATAATAAGTTTTCTTTCAATTATAATACCACAACAATTAATATTCCCGCCTAACAATTTGGAAATAGGATTAAGTGCTTGGCTTCTCGAACGATGCGAAAATTATAATCGTTTTTGGTAAAATATTTCAACAGTTTAATTGTGTCCCAGAGCTTAACTGGTATGTTTAATTTACGTCAACATTAGGGACTTCTTACTTTACATGTTGCCAGTATAACGAGACCTCTACTTAGTTACCTTCTAAACTTAGGAAAATGCGTTATCTAAACTAAGTACTTTATCAGTTTACAACTGCCAACTATAACTTATTATATCTATATATATATGTAAAGGAAACTCTATTTTCCTTGCTCATCGCATCACGCGTGAACGGATGGAGTAATTTTGCTAATTATTTATTGCTGTGTTAATTATTATCAGGAGAAGGTTATTATGAAAGAAAAAAATTAAGGAAGTCAAGTGGAAATTTAGAAAATTTATCAAAACCTAACGCCAATATTATTTTACATAACTGTCAGGTATCAGAGAGCATTACAATATTAATTTTACTATGATTTTGAATAATACTTTCTTTATTATCTACACCAATTCGAATTCAATATTCATAGTTAAGACAGGACAACGTCTGTCGGGTCAGCTTGTTGACAATAAAACTTAAAACTCTACAATAATTGTAAAAAAATCCCTATGTTTCGGGTAAAATTTGAATAGCTAAATGGTGTTTTTGTGGCAACACTAAACCTCCTTTAATTTTTTGTCAAAATGAAACTTTTCATAGCCGAAAAAGATAAAATCAGACCTGATGTTAAGTGACGATATGTTCTAAGGTGGTGGACGCCCTAAGCCTTAGTGTAGGGCAGGTGTGTCGAACCTTTGCGAATCAACGTGCCCATTTTCATAAAGAAATACTTAATACGGCTATAGTCGTGCCGTAAAATGATTTTTATTCCGTGATTATCGGTAAAATCATCATACTAAGTTATAGATTTTTTCTTTTCAATAATATATTTACTTATTCCGAGAAAATATTCTTAACAGAATTATTTTTTTGTCAGTTCATAATTAACTTTGTCATCGGTTGCGTGTCAAAAATATTGTGTCATTGTGTCATGTGTTTGCTTTCCCCGTGGACTAGCAACCAATAGCAAAAACCGGAAACACACCTATATGTATTTAACAATTTTAAACTTGATGGTGGTAGCTAACCGGACGGACATTTGAGAATGCCCAACCAGCACGCTATAGTTTCATCACGGTGTTCTCTTTTACCGGAAACTCTGGCTTATCGTAAGGATTCGAACTCTTTGATAATAATGCCGAGAGATACCTAAGAAGGTATTGAAATAGCCAGGGGAAGGTAGACTCACCAGCAATGACCAGAAGCCGCAGAAGGGCGGCGAACGGCACGCGGCGCATGCTGTGTCACCGCCCCATCCAAGCCAGCCCAATTATTAAACCCGTACGACCTGGAACAAAGAACACTTTTTTTATAATACTCTATCTTCTTCTCATCTCTTATTCTATCTAGGTAGGGTTTTTTTTATAGCTAAGCCTCAGCGTTACGGTCATAATCTCGCTAATAATACATGTTGTGGGAAAACCGGTGGTCCTATAAAACGAGCGACTTTCGAACCGCTCATATATATTAATTCACAAGACCTTAAAATAATAGCTGATATTTCTTTCTATTTTACGTAGGAACATTCCTTCCCAAGCCCATATTGGTTAGGTGACTTTTTATTTATACTTAAAGTTTAGCGTTATGGCCACAATCTCACCTGATCTTAAGTGACGATACGGCCCAAGTTGGTAGACACGCTAAGCCTTTGGAGGAACTAGCTCTCAACTGCAGCTGCCGGAACACACCTATAGGTATTTGGCGGCAGTTTTTCAACTTGAGGGTAGTAGCTAGCCAGGCGGGCATCAGAAAAAGCCCTACCATCATGCTATGGTTTCCTCACGATGTTTTCCTTCACCGAAAGCTCAAGCTCATTGTAGGTGCTTGGATTCGAACTCACGTACCTTAACGCGAAGTCGTACACACTACCACTGAGCTATCATCGCTTCATAATTAACAAGGAAAAATAATTGCTGTACCAGACATTAAGCGATGCCAGTAAATCTCATATTTCGACCGCGTATATTGTAATAACACAAAATAATATAACGAAGGAATTTACATTATAACTCGGCTAAGAGATTGCTCGTACCGGTTTTAAGACGTAATAAAATACAAGAGGCGAGACAATGTTGTTTTATGCCCCCTTTAAAACTTGAACGCGCCTCTGACAATAATCACGAGACGCTAAAATGTATCACATTTTTCCTGAGAGCACCATAACGTCGCACCCCCGTGGGGGTAAGCGCTACCATAAAACTTGGCCGATTTATTATCGATTTCATATCTTTATGTGCGATGAAGAATGATTCATCTTTATCAGACATGGTGGTAAAGTTATCAATGTTGCTGAACATTCAGAAGAAGGCTCCAAACATTATCTTAGATTCGACAAGCCACAAATCCTCGCCAAAGAACACCGATTCCTACCTAGGATGATTCGTGAGGCTATTGAAATTAAAAAACATCCAAATTTCAATAGAGAACATGGTTGAAAGCTAGCACAAGCCTGGGATCCGTATATACATTTAATTAAATCGGAACCTAAAAGACCAATTGCCAGACCTCAAGACACTGTGAGCTGTTTCTGCGTAGATCGGAATACAATCAATAATAAAAATTGAATTAAAGGTAGACACAGTGACATGAACTTTTCTGGACAACCTACACCTCAGTCCGCCCCGTGACCACGAAGGCTGAAAAGCTTTCGAAACGTCGGGATCAAAATTTAATAAATAACCGCGATAAAATCCGTTTAAATTAGTTTTATTTCAATGTTAAAGACCTTCTTTTGGGCTGGTTGAACTTTTGTTGGTGGTTACTAAATACGTCGTGTTTGGCTGGATGGTAACCACTGTATCTCTAGTTAAAAATAGCTTGTTATATATCGATACGCGACTGGTTACATGCACATACAATAGTGGTACATCTGCCAACTTTGCTTGTGGGTGGTAAATCGGCTGTGGGAGTTTTTTTTATACTTAAGGTTTTAGCGTTATGGCCATAATATCGCCTGATCTTAAGTTACGATACGACCCAATTTGGTAGACACGCTGTGGAGGAACTGGCTCTCAAGTGCAGCTGCCGGAACACACCTATTAGTATTTGGTCGCAGGTTTACAACTTGAGGGTGGTTGCTAGCCAGGCGGGCATTAGAAAAAGCCCTACCACCATGCTATGTATTTCTTCACCGAAAGCTCAAGCTCATTGTAGGTGCTCGGATTCGAACTAACGTCCCTTAACGCGAAGTCGTATACGCTACCACTGAGCTATCATCGCTGGATTGAAGCCACTACGTAGCACTTATTTTTAGTAGTGAACTGAATAGTAAGATTCGATACATGACTGGATCGTGACCACCGTAAAATGGAGATAAATCTACCACAGTAGGTCTCTTTGGCTTGTCCTATCTAGTCGGTGTGTATTGAAGTACATGGAAAAGTTACTGATTTTTTAAATATAGTTACTGGTTTTAAGATGCCCATACTTACACCTAACGTTAAGTATCGATTTGTGCTAAGATGGTGGCATGTTAAGTCTAGCGGAAGGACTGACTCTCAAATTTAACTGCCATAATACACCTGTAGGTATTTGGTGACAGATTTGCAACTTGAGTCCTAGACAGGTTGGTATTAAAAAAAGTGTTACGCTATGGTTTCACCATGATATTTTCTTTTAACAAAAGCTCACTCATCAGAAGGTTACATAGGTTCGAACTCACGTCCAATGATGTAGTGTCTATACATACCATTTTTTGTAATATAATGCCAAGAGAAATCTTAAAATACACATATTCGTATAAGTAATATCGTAAACATTGAAACCTTCCACTTACTTAACTCTGAGATCTCTAAATTATGATATACAAATCCAAAAGTTCGACAAAGGCGAGATCATCTTTGATGTTTGCATCAAAAGTTTTTTTCTCTTTTGTAAGTTAACAAGAAATCAATGGAGATTCCTTCCCTCTAACTTCCTGAGGATGATTGTTAGGGAAGTAATCAGAGGAGAAAGGGAAATAATCAAAGAGCTTGATTGGTGTTATGCTTTGGTTCACAAAGATACAAAATATATATTTTGTACTTATCATTTTGTGACAACGTCTTTGTACTGTTAGAAGTTTTTTTTTTTATACTTAAGGTTTAGCGTTATGGCCATAATCTCACTTGATCTTAAGTGACGATACGGCCCAAGTTGGTAGACACACTAAACCTGTGGAGGAACTGGCTCTCAAGTGCTGCTGCCGGAACACACCTATTGGTATTTGGCGGCAGGTTCACAACAAGAGGGTGGTAGCTACCCAGGCGGGCATTAGAAAAAGCCCTACCACCATGCTATGGTTTCCTCACGATGTTTTCCTTCACCGAAAGCTCAAGCTCATTGTAGGTGCTTGGGTTCGAACCCACATCCCTTGACGCGAAGTCGTGCACACTACCCCTGAGCTATCATCGCTTAAAAAGTTTGTTGGAATAGAAGTTATGCCAAGTGGTTTCTTAATAACTTTTAGCCATTTTGAAAACACAATCAACACAGTTTTTGAAGTGATGATGAGTCAGTTGGTATTGTGTACTGTTGCCTACGGTTTCCATTGCGGTACACGTCGTGAGGAAACCATAGCATCTTGGTAGAACTTTATCTTATGCCCATAGAGACATTTTAGGTTTGAATAATCAGTTGTTTTGCGTGAAGTTACAGTAGTACCCACCTCAACGGTTCGCCTATAAGGCGTGCAATTCTAATATCGAAATGATTTGATTTCCACGACGTTATTGGTAGATATACATCCAACAAACGACGTAAACAAATAAATAAATCGACAGTCACGTATTTCACAAGCAATTTACAAGGTAAAGAGTGCCCCGTTAGAAGGGCTTTTGGGAATATCAAGGAATGTAAGTACCGGAGTCGCGTACGTTGGAATTAGAAACGCGCGTGTTCTTGAAGTGCCGACTGACTTAAAACGTATGTTAATTAAGCACCCTCATGTTAATCAGTACTTCTGCTGATTGTTTTTTATTAACATTTTAAGTGGCGATGTGGCACAAGATGGTGGGCGCCCTAAACCTAGTGAAGGGACTGGCTCTAAAGTGCAACTGCTACAAGACACCTATAGGTATTTGGCAGGAGATTTTCAACTTGAGGCTGGTGAGTGTAGCGTGCCAGAACATTATTAGTGATAATGAGCAAATGAGAGTAGTTACCAGAAATTGCCCCCCCCCCCCCTAACGAAGAGACCGCAACACTTCATCAGTTCGTGATCACGGCCTGTGTAACCAGGCCGAAACGTTGAACAATTATTTAAAAGTAAGTCATGTTTTAGTCAAGTATTTATTTTCTATAGTATAATGTACACAATTCGCAAAAGTTTAAAAGCTGTTGAGGCTGGTAGCTAGCCAGGCGACCACTAGAAACAACTTTATCACCATGCCAACATTTTCTTTGTTCATCACAAAACCTAGTTACCAAGTTCCCTTAGGCTAAGAGACGTCGTGGGATCGAAAAAAGTTGTCCCTCATCGAACATTTCGCAGATGTAAAACATTTAAAGTTAACATTATAATTTGTAATAAAATATATAGAGTACAATAATTAGCATACAATTCACATAGAGAGACAACGAAATATATAGCGTGCGTGTGTACACATAAGGGAGTCGAAAGCAGTCGAGATCTTAAAAGACGAGCGGGCGTCTTGTCGTTTAGCGTCACGACAAATGAGGCAATTTTACTGCCAATGACGCGTCAATAGATGTTTCACGTCAAAGCTTTTTTCACAATTGTTTTTTTAATTACTTGCACAGGTATGGCCACGTGGTTAATTTATACTCGATCGAAGTAGGATCGAGAAGTATACCTGTAAAATGTATTTATAATTTTCTAAACGATATTAGCCTATCTAGGTTTGCAGTAGGTTATACACTAGGACGTGTCTCTAAAGCTTCGTTAGCAGGCTTTTATAATATTTGACTGGGCAGGTAGAGAAAAAGGATTAGTGAAGATGAGTGTTGAGGCTCGGCGACAAGATGCCACTAAAACCTACTCCATGTCACAGATCTCGGGAAGTGCCCGGAGTTTCCATTTCCTTCTTTCTTTTACACAGTGAATCCATGGTTTACTAAGCAGTTCGTCTCATCGTCATTATTGAAAATAATTGATTTTATTGACGGTTCTTGAAGGCAATTATGGAAACTCAAAAGACTACCAAACCGTGAAATTTGCTATCAGGTTGATTGAAAGAAGCAATGGTATTAGCGATGCAAAGTGACCAAAAGCACAAGCTCCCGGTGTCATCATTCCATAAGTTTTTTTTTTATATAGTTAAGGTTAGCGTTATGGCCATATTTTTAATTGATCTTAAGTTAAGATTTGGCCCAAGTTGGCTGACACGCTTAACCCGTGAAGGAACTTGCTCTCAAGTGCAACTGCCGGATTACGGATTTGTATTTGGTGGCAGGTTTTCAAATCGAGAAATTGAGGGTTGCTATGGTTTCCTCACGATGTTTTCCTACACCGAATGCTCAAACTTATTGTAAATGGATTTGTACTCACGTCCCTTGACGCGAATAAGTACACAATATCACTCAGGCAACATCGCTACAAAATAAAAATAAATGTATAATTAACAACCACGTATGTATTTTTAACTCCGACAACACTATTTATAAACATACCGCATTCTCAGTACGTTAATACTTGGTATGTTTTGTCGAATCGTTCGATGTAAGTCAATCGGCGAGCGCAGTGTTAATTCTGAAGGAATTCCGCGAAAGCGAAATGAGCTCCTGAAGATTTCACTACGTTAATATATAGTTTTAATAAACGTTACACGTAAACTAACGTCAATTTTGTATCTATATTTACACTGTACTCTAAAACTATTTTATCAATTTTGTTACAGTTAGGTTCTCTTATTTGAATATCACTTTGTAAAGCATAACTTACTCTATATGTAATTTTTATTTTTCTATATATATATATATATATTTGTTATAGTTAAGGTTTAGCGTTTTGGCCTTAATCTCATCTGATCTTAAGTGACCATACGGCCCAAGTTGGTAGACACGCTAAACCTGTGGAGGAACTGACTCTCAAGTGCAGCTGCTGAAACACACCTATTGGTATCGCGATAAGAGTAGTTTTTTTGGATATAAATTACCGTATGTCCGTCTCTGTACCCCTGACACTTTATATGTACAATTTCACGATGATCGGTACAGTATTTAAAACGTGGAAAAGTAACAAACAAACTAATAATTCTGATTCAATATCTATCAAACAACGAAAAAAGATATATAAATTAAATAAAAATAAAAAATTATTAAATACACATATTTTTACTAGGATCTTTTCTATTGTACTTATTTAAATTTAATACATTGGCTATCGAGAAATTTGAATAAAATCGAGAGCCAGATCTATGGGTATACCAATTTAAAGTAACAAACAGGACGATTTATAATATACATAATATAAATTTATACTAGCTGTTACCTACGGATTCATCTGCACTGATATTACAACAAAGAACCAAAAATATTTCTGGAATAAAAGATTTTATATGCGTTAATCCAGTTTACAAATTTTTCCGTGTCAAATTTCACCCAAATCCGTTTCATTATGTGAATGGTAATGTATGAAATCTGATTAAGAAACGAACATCCAAACATACGAACTTTCATATTTATATTATTAATACAGATAAACAATATTTATTTAAAATATAGATATATATTTAAAATTAAATTGGTTTTTACAGATCTTAATATACAGATCTTTTTACAGAGATCTTAATAATATATCAAGGGATTTAATACCCAACTGACGTCGGGTTATCATGAGAAAAGCAATTGGAAAAAAAGGAAAAGATGTCTTAAGCGGACTCTATTAAGTGTATGACAGCTACAATAGCCCGACGTGATCCATTTCTCGAGTATAGCAGGCGACGTCCAGGCTCGAGCGAGCTCGGAAAACAATTTACTGAATGCCGGAACTGGCTTACATGTTGTGGGAAAACCGGTGGGGCTATAAAACGAGCGACTTTCGAACCACTCATATATATTAATTCACAAAAACTTAAAATAATAGCTGATATTTCTTTCTATTTCACGTAGGAACATTCCTTCCCAAGCTCAGATTGGTTAGGAGACTTTTTTTTATACTCAAAGTTTAGCGTTATGGCCACAATCTCACCTGATCTTAAGTGACGATACGGCCCACGCTGGTAGACACGCTAAACCTGTGAAGGAACTGGCTCTCAAGTGCAGCTGCCGGAACGCACCTATTTGGTATTTGGCGGTAGGTTTACAACTTGAGGGTGGTAGCTACACACGCGGGCATTAGATAAAGTCCTACCACAGTCTCGACAGGAGACCACGAGATTCCTTTGTAGTTAATCGCATTTGAGGATGTAATGATTGGCCTTCATTTGTTTTCAACCAAACAGTCTATTATCCATATTATTATTATTATATATTATTGTTTCATAATGATGTTTATTTCATAAGGAAGGTTTTCTACTAAATTACTATTTTGATGTCAAGTGTCTTATAATTTTATGGATTATTTTTTCGACCTGACGTACGCTTTTAGCCCTAAGGGCTTTGACAGCTTCACCGAACTTTTTAGGGCAAGCGCTGAGGGCACTCAGCTCCGAGGCAGCGAACGCAATGGTGCCAGAATGGCCAAACTTCGGCTTAGGCTGCTGCCGGAAAGTAAACAAACATTTGCGAGCGTAACAAACCAACAGGTCCTAACTTACCAATTTAGTGATCCTAGTACGACCTTATCGAGCAAGCCGCATAAAGGCCGCGGACGTAGTTCCTCATAGAACCTAGTCCCTTACAAACCCTGTTTTTTTTTTTTACGTAAATGTTTTTCATATAGAAAGTTTCAATTTGATATTTCGAACGAAGAATACATCAAGTAGAATGGACAAAAGTATTTGGGCATAAGTCAAAACCAGAAGACCGAGATGGCCGGACGTGTAAAAAATTTCAGTCTCCTGCAGTCTAAGAATACTAGAAAACACTACAATATCGAAATTAATAAAACATGCAGTACTACGGTACCAATTGACCTTGATGATTCAAAAGTAAGGGTACAGAGACAGAGGACGTAAAAATAAAACGTCAGTCTGGAACCGTAATGGTATGATATAAGTGCATGCGTTGAATATTCCATAAAATTCTATGACATTTGTCATCAAAATAGTAAATTAGTAGAAAATCTTCGGGTTCTCGTTATGATATAAATGTAATAATGAAACAATATCATATGATAATAATAATATAGATAATAGATTATTTGAAGGAAGAAAAGAAGTGAAAATTTGAAATTTTAGAGTGACAGTGTTTTCTTTCATTTAACTGAAAGACGTCCACTGGTGGACATAGATCTCCCATAAAGATCTCCACGACAACCGGTCTTGCGCCACCCGCATCCAGCGGATTTCCACGACCTTCACCAGGTCGTCGGTCCCTTGTGGGGGGCCTACCCACGCTACGTTATCGGGTACGTGGTAGCCATTCGAGAACCCGTTAGCCCCATCGGGCATCGGTTCTGCAAGCAATTTGCCCAGCTCACTGCCATTTAAGTTTAGCAATTCTTCAGGCAATGTCGGTTACTTTGGTTGTTCTGCGGATCTCCTCATTCCTGATTCGATCACGCAGTGAAACTCCAAGCATAGCCCTCTCCATTGCCCTTTGAGCAACTTTGAGCTTTCTTATTAGACCCACTGTGAGCGACCACGTCTCAGTGCCATATGTCATCACTGGTGTGAAGTGATTTCTTTGGATTTACAAAACAATTATAACTTTAGTTTCGTCTTTACATGTGTCGTTATTTTAAGAAGTAATTATAGACATTTTATATAATTTAGTTGTTTTTCAAAACACCGGGATAGACATAATAATTGATGTCAAATTGTATTGTATATAAATAGTACTTAATTATTATTTTTTTTTATTAAAGTGACGCAACGCTGAATATTAACGAAACGCGATTAAAAAAATGCTCACCTCAATAAATATAATAAAAAAATATGTCGCGTATTTCATGGCCACACGCTTATGAGTTGTATTACGGACGGACAATAATCTACGCACGTCTCGTTCTGAGGTATCTTATATAATACCGCCTTATACGAACATTGTTTATTCTATTTTTATTTCCTTGTAGAATACCTGCAATGAATGAATGCAAACACAGTTTTGAGTTCGAATCCCTGCGATATGACTAAGCTTTCTTAGAGGAAAGTATCGCGACGAAACTATACTATAGTGGTAGATGTTTTCGAGTTGAAAACCTGCCACTATACACCTATATCTGTGTTCTGGCGTTTACACTCGAAAGTCAACCTCTCCACTGGGCTTAGCGTGTCCACTGCTACCTCAGATAACATCAGCTGAGATTGTAACCAGGTGATTTTTTTTTTTATTTATACGTACAGCGTTGTGGGTACAATCTCACCTGATGTTAATTAACGATGTGTCCCAAAATGGTGGACACGTTAAACTAATGGAGAGACTGGTTCTCAAGTACAACAGTCGACAAACACCTATCGGTAGCTAGCCCGACGGATGTTAAAACAAAAATCCTACCTCTCTTTTATCGAAATGACATACGCTGTGAACCTTAAGGACTTTGACAGCTTCACAGAACTTATTGGGGCGGGTGCCGAGGGCACTCAGCTCCGAGGCACCGGAAGCAAGGGTGCCAGAATGGGCAAACTTCGGCTCGGGCTGCTGCCGGAAAGTAAAAAAGGATTTGCGAGCGTAACAAACCAACAGGTCCTAACTTACCAATTTAGTGATCCTAGCATGACCTTATCGGGCAAGCCGCATAAGGGCCGCGGACGTAGTCCCTTACAGAACCTAGTCCCTTACAGAACCTTTTTTTTAACGCATGCGTTTTTCATATAGAACGTTTAAATTTGATATTTCGAACTGTTAGGATGACAATCCGTGAGGCCTTTTTAAAAAAAAAAATCAAAAGGCAAGAACACAAGCACGCACTTTTATTAGGAACCAAACAGGTTCATAGATTCGTCAATCGACTTACACAGACTGACTTAATATTGAAATGACAAAGCTTTTATACATTATTAATTATGTTGACGCTGTCTGTTTTACGTATATGATTAGGGCATAACAGAACAAAGAAGACATCGAATAGAATGGACAAAGTATTTGGGCATCAATCAAAATCAGAACACGGAGTTGGACGGACGTGTGAAAATTTCCAGTCTCCTCAACAGTCTCAGAATACTAGAAAACACTACAATATCGAAGTTAATAAAAATTGCATTATCACAATACCAATTGGCCTTGGTGATTCAAAAGGAAGGGTTCGGAGACAGAGGACGTAAAAAGAAAACGTCAGTCTGGAACCATATAGCGCTGCTGCGAGATGATTCGCTAGCCTAACTGACCAAGAGGTCCTAATATACTAAATTAGAGATCGTAACAACGACCTTATCGAGCAAGCCGCTCAAGGGCCGCGGATTGGTCCCTTACAGAACCTAAATCTACCATGCTATGGTTTCCTCATGATATTTTCCTTTACCGAAAGCTCAAATTCATTGGGTGGGTTCGACCTCACGTCCATTTACTTTTTTTTTCTTTTTTGTTTTTACATACTTATGGTTTAGCGTTATGGCCATAATCTCACCTGGTCTTAAGTGACGATATAGCCCAAGTTAGTAGACACGCTAAACCTGTGGAGGAACTGGCTCTCAAGTGCAGCTGCCGGAACACACCTATTGGTATTTGGCAGCAGGTTTACAACTTGAGGGTGGTAGCTACCCAGGCGGGCATTAGAAAAAGCCCTACGACCACGCTATGGTTTCCTCACGATGTTTTCCTTCATCGAAAGCTCAATCTCATCGTAGGTGCTTGGATTCGAACTCACGTCCCTTGACGCGAAATCGTACACACTACCACTGGGCTATCATCGCTTCAACTGACTACATTGACTTCGTATATAATTTTGTACATGTATAGAAAAAACATTTTCCCGAACTCAAGAATAGAGTTTAAAGGAAAACCGCAGTAAGAAAATTGCCAGATAGGTCAAGAATTCGTATAGGAATCTTTGATTTGTGTCAGCAATATCTCACAGAATCTCGTAGCTTGCCGCAAAGATCATACGTTCGAGAATTCGTTTCGAAATATGCGTTTAATAAACTGCTAGAAATCTATACTAATATTGCAAATGCGAAATCCTCATTATAAATGTGAAAGTGACTGTTTGTTTGTTACGCATTCACGACTAATCTGGATCTGGTTCTTGATTTTTTCAAATACAATGTATACATAAGTAAAAGAGAAATATTGGTAGTACAAATATGTATATTTAATTTTTTTTTGTATTGATTTAATTTCTATATCTTTTTCCGTAGCTTGATAGATATTGAATCAGAATTATTTGTATGATAAATGGGATTGTTTGTTTGTTACGCTTACACAACTAATCGATTAAGATGAATTTTGGTATAGAGGTAGATGGGACCCCGGAGATGGTGATAGACTACTTTTTCTCGCAAATACCTTATTGGTAGTGGGATAAAGGGAGGTATACACTTTGTATGAAACTTTTTATTGCGTCATCTGATTTGTATGACAAAATCAATTTTGACGCAGCGAAGCAGGGCGTACAATGTAATACATATACATATATATATATTACATACTAGTTCTGGCCGCGACTTCGTTTGCATGAACTTGAATCATGCATCCTATAATATTAGGGCCTTTTTTTCAACTCCATAGAAATATTATTTTTATGCTAATTATAACTATGAGTACCATAAAAGTTGTATATACCTATTAAAACACAATAACATTAATTATATTACGAGAGCATAATGTTCGATTTAAATACCAAGACGTGTTCATAGATGTTTGACGTCCAACTTGAATGATAATTTTCATGGTTACACGTTCAAGTTAAAAATCCGCCGCCGAATACCAATAGGTGTGTTCGGGCAGTTGCACTTGAGAGCCGGTCACTTAACACCTGGCGAGATTGTGGCCATAACGCTATATCTTAACTGTGAAAAAAATGCAAAGCAGTCATGAGGACTGCCGACAGAAGTGGAAACTTAAAACTTATAAGCCACCAGCTGTTATTTTGTGATATCCAAATAAATTATTCGATCTTTGCACTAATAGGAACGGATGTAGCATTAAAACGTCACGTGACCATGTCGATGACGACTTACATGAATATGCTCCCTATATAAACGTTCCTATAGAAGTTTCCACTTAAAAAAGAAGCCAATTTGAATTTTTTTTGTTTTTTTTTTTTTATACTTAAGGTTTAGCGTTATGGCCATAATCTCACCTGATCTTAAGTGACGATATGACCCAAGTTGGTAGACACGCTAAACCTGTGGAGGAACTGGCTCTCAATTGAAGCTGCCGGAACACACCTATTTGGTATTTGGCGGCAGATTTTCAACTTGAGGGTGTTAGCTAGCCAGGCGGGCATTAAAAAAAGCCCTACCACCATGCTATGGTTTCCTCACGACGTTTTCCTTCACCGAAAGCCCAAGCCCATTGTAGGTGCTTGGATTCGAACTCACGTCCCTTGACGCGATGTCGTACACACTACCTCTGAGCTATCATCGCTTAGGAAATTGGAGAAATACAGCGACTGTAAAACGCTTCATCTCAATCTTCGTACCAGAGCCCTGCGGCTGGGAGATTGACCAAAGGTTATAGCGAAACTCCGGCATAGTTCACTCGAACCAGTTTGTTGCCCCGCACTCTATTAAACTTAGCTCCGTTCGCTCGTAACAACATTTTCTTAGTGAACTGCAGAATATGTCTATGTTTATCGTCTAACTTAAATATGTTCAAGTTGGTAACTTTGTAGACTAATTAATCGACTTCATTGTAATTAGAGGCGATAAAAGGGAGTTTGTTGTGCGTCGAAGTAGCTTTGTAATAAATTATAATTAATCTGGAGTGGTATTGACATACTTATTGTTCCCGCAGGCACTATTCAGTAGTCAGCGTTTCGATCACCGTATCATCTGCTACGTTAAGAAATGACCTGAAGCTTTATCTATAAGTAGTTTATTATCTTTCATTACTTTATAAAAGAAATATACTATAATATGTGAATTAATATTAATAATTACTGCTTTGTAAAAAGTATTATTTTCAATAAAATGACACGCAGATGAGGAGTTAGGTATGACATAAATATTGTTATTTACTTTTATATATTTACTAGCTGACCCGACAGACATTGTCCTGTCTTAACTATGAATATTGAATCCGAATTAGTATGATTAATTTAAAAAAATATGTTTCTAAAGCATAGTGTTTATTATTGTTATGATCTATGACAACTCAGAGTTATGTAAAATGAATATTGTCGTTAAGTTTTTTAAATTTTCTAATGGTACGCTCAAATTTTCTTTCTTTTTCATAAGAACCTTCGCCTGGAAATAATTAACAAAATAAAAAAAGAATGAGCGAAATTGGTCCATCCGTATAATATATATGTGTAGGAGGAAGCTATTTCTACTTTTATTAGATTCATAAGGTTGTTAAGTTATAGATAAATATAACAAATCAAATAAAATAAAATTAGAATTAAATTGGGGTGAAATTGGTGAAATTGGGTGGGGAATTGAATACCATCTGAGTTACCCAAGTCAACCTAATCTGCATGCGGTGCAGTCGAATAACCGACGAAGATCTGGCAAGGGTTGATCCCACATTTGTATATATATGTTTGCCAAAAAAGGACGATTTGTTTTTTCTTTATTCTCACCCCCAAAATATCTCGGAAAATGTCCCAACCAGGTTCCTGTTAAAAGCGGAGCAAAAAATATCCAATTCTAAGAGGTTCTCCATAGAATTTTAAGTTTTTCAATTAAAATAACACGGAAAACATGGTTTTAATCAATCTTTGTCTTGCAAACTGTGAAAACAATATTTTTCAAGAAAATGCATTATTTAATTTAGTACAAAAAATTCCATTGAGTCGAATGTCGTATCTTCAATATTGATTTGTTATATATTTTCTATTACTTTGACGGTTTAGCTAAGAAATGTAAATAGCAAATATATATATATGAAGTAATTAATATCTACACAAATATTTAATAATGGATTATCGCAAAGTAACACCTTCATCAAACAATTTTTTTTATATATAATTAGTCGACATGGTAATATTCTTTGGTAATCGATTACTTAATTGCAACGTATTTTATCGAATATGAACATATCTTAAAATATCTAATACGAACGGTAAAATTGAGTTGGTAATGTGTTACCTGCGAACGCAACTATTTTTACATCTACATATATATATATATATATATACAATAAAAATGTAACCCGACAAAATACGTATATTGAAAATGTAATTAAAATCAAAATACTATCTGTCAAACACTTTATTTACAATTTGTTCCTGTCTTCTTGACGCTCATACCACTTAAATTGCTGGACAAATTACGATAAAATATAACCAATAAGGAATACTATAGATTAATAGATAATTTTTATGACAGTGGCGACTGGCGATGGATTGTCGATCTCACGATGGTCGCTGCTGTCTTTGGACTGTACTGTACTCAACATCAGGTACAGTGCAGCCACTTTCCCCTATATATATCGAAATTACTTCTTATCTTCTAAAATGAAAGAACGCTGCTCCAGGATAGGAGATAATGGTTCAAATTTTGTACTAAATAAACTTCTCTCCCGGAATTTGACGTGACATTCTCGGTTCACTAACAGACGACGCAACTAAAATCGAAGCTATTCATCATCTGCCTATACTATGAAACAACTATAATACAGATCGCCGAGGATAAGATATTTTGAACGGCATAGTGAGGATATTTCAAATATTATCTCAGTGGTTGTCACGGCTTTACGTCTTCGACAGTTGAATTTTAGTTTTGAATATCCTTTGAGTGATAAATTATAAATCTATTTATATCCATGGAAAATAAAGTTCCTCTGACGTTCAATTAAGGCAAAACTACTCAACTTATCGGGATGGGACTATGACCGTTCGAAGCGAAAACGTTCGTAGATGATTCTAGATTACTTAATTTTTGCATTCCATTGTCCCTTTGTAATTATTTCCCTTTAAAGCGATGATAGCTCAGTTAGCAGTGTGTACGGACTTCGCGTCAAGGGACGTGAGTTCGAATTCATAGTTTAAGCTTTCGGTCAGGAAAACATATCATTGTGGTAGGGCTTTTTCTAACGCCCACCTGGCTAGCTACCACTCTCAAGTTGAAATTCTTTCACCAAATACTTATAGCTGTGTTCCGGCGGTTGCACTTGAGAACAAGCCCCATCAACAGGTTTAGCGTGTCCACCATATTGGGCCACATAGTCACTTAACATCAGGTGAGATTGTGACCATAACGCTAAACCTATAAACTATAAAAAGAAATGTTTTTTTATTTTTTTATTTACCTTTTTATTTCCAGTGTAGTGACCGGATAACAACTAGTAATATTATAAATGTGATTGCAAATTTGTTCGTTACCCTTTCACGCCTTGGAATTTCCCATTAACGTTGAAAAGAAAATGGGACACCCTTTATCCAATAAAATCAGAGGTTTTTTTCATAGAACAGAAAAATAACTTTTAGATTCACAAAATGCATTAAACCACGACCGAATTCGCATGCAATACCATTTTATTTATTTAGACTTTATGCATAGTGCGATAGTGTATATATATATATAATATCTAGTTAACAATTAACCTGTCAATCTAAAATTAAAAACCTGTAATTTGAAGCGATGATAGCTTAGTGGTAGTGTGTAGGATCGCCACGTCATATGACGTGAGTTCGAATCCAACCACCTACAATGAGCTTGAGCTTTCGGTGAAGGAAAACATCGTGCGGAAACCATAGCACGATGGTAGGGCTTTTTCTAATGCCCGCCTGGCTAGCTACCACCCTCAAGTTGGAAATCTGTCGCCAAATATCTATTCGTGCGTTCCGGCAGTTGCATTTCAGAGCCAGCCCCTCCAATTAAGGCCGGCAATACACCTGCGTCCGTTGGTGTAGTGGGTGTCCATGGGCGGCGATGATCACTTACCAGGACACGCTAGTTCGATTACCGCCCATACCACAAAAAAATACAATGATAAATGGTTTTTAAAATAGTGTTGGTTACTCCAATAAAATTTTAAAGGCCACCCCCACACGTTCCCTAGTTGGTTATAGGGGTAGCTACAGAAAGAAGTAATTCAGAATTTAAACAACCTAATCACAATACCCTAATAACAATTCCATGGGTGATTAACAAACATTTCCTTACCGAATTACTCCAAATGTACCCAGTTAATACTCAATACCGAAGGGCCCTGGAGGCCCTTAACGTCGGAAACCCCGTAAGGGTTGAGCGCGGTATTTACATAAACATATGAGTTTCGTTTGCTGAAGGAATTAGGATTTCTCGGTTATCCGGCTCGAAGGACCTCTTTACATACAAACAGTCCATTGTTGCGTTCTGCCGAATACACTTGTTTCTTGATAGGCTCCGCTGGTTGTTAGCAATGGCTCCGGGTAAATATTGTCCACACGATTTGTATATAAATAAAAAAGAAAGTTGCTTTATAAATCTTTTTTATTTTACCCCTCAACGCATCTTTTTTTTAATAGCGCAGTGTTCAAAATGTTCGATCTCCCACGTTTTCAGGAACCAGGAACATAACAAACGGCATATGTTTGTTTTTAGTTAGTGCGTCTCCTTCCTGTGATCTTGTCTACCACCTAGATCCTTTCGGTTCAGTGCGATGGTCATCCGCATTAGAATTCATAGAATTCATAAATACATAAGAGCCCTTTGTGTGTTCCATTGCATATGTAATGGAGAGTGCTCTGAGGAACTTTTTATGCCCACATTCTTCTATTAAGATTTTATTTCTCGTTGTTGATTAGTTGCTCATCTCCATACTTTACCTGACCGTATTGTGACAACAGTTACATAGAACCTTCTAGACGCGAACGCTTGATCTATAGATTCGGTTACCCAGCACGGTTTTCGTACCGAACTATGATATGGGGGTCTTTAAAGGGTCACAATATGAAACAAGGTGTTAAGTAAAGATGTGGTGTAAAATAGTAGACACGTTTAGAAAATATAGAGATTGACTCTCAAGTCACATGGTGGTAGGGCTTTTTCTGACGCCCGTCTGGCTAGCTACCACCCCCAAGTTGAAAGTCTGCCGCCAAATACCAATCGGTGTTTTTTTTTATACTTAAGGTTTAGCGTTATGGCCATAATCTCACCTGATCTTAAGTGACGATACGGCCCAAGTTGATAGACACGCTAAACCTGTGGAGGAACTGTCTCTCAAGTGCATCAACCGGAACACACCTATTGGTATTTGGCGGCAGGTTTATAACTTGAGGGTGGTTGCTACCCAGGCGGGCATTAGAAAAAGCCCTACTACCATGCTATGGTTTCCTCACGATGTTTTCCTTCACCGGAAGCTCAAGCTCATTGTAAATGCTTGGATTCGAACTCACGTCCCTTGACGCGAAGTCGTACATACTACCACTGAGCTATCATCGCTTCAGATGTTCCGGCAGTTGCACTTGAGATCCAGTTTCTCCACAAGATTAGCGTGTCTACCAGCTTAGGCCGTATCGTTACTTAAGATCAGGTGAGTCTATGGCAATAACTCTACAATAACTATAAAAAAAAATAGGGATTGATCTACGGTCTCCAAAGCCACAAACGTGACTATATTACCTCTGGTGTTGCGGCTATTCATAGGCACCGCTTACACTCAGATGGAAGGTCTGTCTATTGGCTGCCTATTAAAATAAAAATAGGAAGATGATATTATGAGCGCTTCCCATTGTATCGGATAATAGATTAGCTTTATAAAAAGCTTAATGAAGCTAAAGCTTTGGTATGTTAATGTATTTATAATCTCTATGTATTAGTTGATAGATGTATGAGAAATAATCTAGGGTATGTTTTAGTACTTTTTTCTAGATTAAATGTACTCATTACGTACCATTGAGAACGTGTATACAAAATTACATGAAGAAATTAGTGGGAAACAAAGCGGTTGGTACATTGAAGTGATAATGGTTCAATCGGTATTGTCTACGGATGCCTTCGAATCCACCTGCAATGAGCCTTATGAGGCTTTTTCTAATACCCAACTGGCTAGCCACCAACCTCAACGAAATAAAACTAATTTAAACAGATTTTATCGCGGTTATTTAATAATTTTTGATCCCGACGTTTCGAAAGCTTTTCAGCCTTCGCGGTCACGGGGCGGACTGAGGTGCAGGTTGTCCAGAAAAGTTCATGTTACTGTGTCTACCTTCAATTTAATTTTTGTTATTGATAGAGTTCCGATCTACGCAGTATGAGCTCACAGTGTCTTGAGGTCTGGCAATTGGTATTTTGGGCTCCGATATAATTAAATGTATAATGGGATCCCAGATATAATGGTAGTTTTCAACCATCTTTTGTATTGAAATTTGGATGTTTTTTAATTTCAATAGCCTCACGAATCATCCTAGGTAGGAATCGGTGTTCTTTGGCAAGGATTTGTGGCTTGTCGAATCTAATATAATGTTTGGAGCCTTATTCTGAATGTTCAGCAACTGCAGACTTCTTTAAATTAGTTTTATGTCGATGAATAATATTCGCGTAAACATAAGAAATCATCACACCAACCTCAAGTTGAAAATCTGCCGCCAAACACCTATAGGTGTGTTCCGGCCGGCGGTTGCACTTGAGAGTCAGTCTGTCCACTACCTTGGTCCACATCGTCACAAACCTATGAAGAATTCGAAAACGACCTAAAATTTAATCTATATTCAGATACTTTCTCCAACAAACTCCTATAAATAGAAACAGTTATCTTACAGAATCACCGATACAGAACACTCCCCTCCCCTCGGAGTTCTCATCTCGACGCGAGTGTCCCGAAAGCGATCTGAATTTCAGATTCTAACAGTTCAGTAAATACTTCACGGGCAGTTGGTTCACTTTACTCTATAATTTGTTTTAAATCTACCTAAATCGCGGGGATCCCGGTAAATCGGTGTTGCCCGGTCTCCGATTAATATTCCGTCCGAGAATCGCCCGGGGGCTTATCTCGAACTATACAGAGTGGAATTATTAAGATACGTCGTTGTAATAGTTATAATCTATACTAATATAATATAGCTGAAGAGTTTGAATGCGATAATCTCTGGATCTATCTGACGGATTTCAAAAATTATTTTTGTAATTTACAGCCCAGTTATTTAGGAAGGATATAAGGTATTTAGGAGGGGATCAAAATAAAAAAAAACACGCTAATCGCGTGGGATGTTAACCCTTATCAGCGTACAAGCAATATTTGGCTTGAGGTTTTTTTCTTGAGGGTGGTAGCTAGCCAGGCGGGCATTAGAAAAAGCCCTACCGCAATGTGAATTGAGCGTCGATCCCTACATTTTCTTAGGCCACGTCGTCACTTAACGCCTGGTGAGATCGAGGCTAAAACGTTAAAAACTATAAAGTATGAAAGAGAAAGAGTAATTTTTCAAGGTATTTACATTGACACGAGTGACGTCGCGTGCAAAAGGTAGTATCCGTATAAAATGTAATCAAGTAACTTTAAACGAGTTTTAGTTTATCTTCAACGTTTCTCGTACTGTTTCTTCAACAGATCTGCTTTTAAAAACTTGCCGAGTTCAAAATGAAAACGGATGTTGGAAAGAAAAAAAGTTTTTTTTTTTAAACGAAAATGTTTTACTTAAAGTCACAGAACAAGTTCAGAACTGGCGCTGCACTAAAAATATATATTGTCCGACTAAATTGCTTTATTTTCAAGTTAGTTGTGTTTTATATTCTAATCTATATGTACATACTAGCTGTGCACGCGATTTCGTTCGCATTGAACTAATATTATTGAAACTCGCAGCGTCATTCCAATCAAAATAATTTTTGGCAGAGTTAATTGTTTTTTTTTTATACTTAAGGTTTAGCGTTATGGCCATAATCTCACCTGATCTCAAGTGGCGATACGGACCAAGTTGGTAGACACGCTAAACCTGCGGAGGAACTGGCTCTCAAGTGCAGCTGCCGGAACACACCTATTGGTATTTGGCGACAGGTTTACAACTTGAGGGCGGTAGCTAGCCAGGCGGGCATTAGAAAAAGCTCTACCACCATGCTATGGCTTCACCACGATGTTTTCCTTCACCGAAAGCTCAAGCTCATTGCAGGTGCTTGGATTCGAACTCACGTCCCTTGACGCGAAAAATTATTTTAACTTATTATTTGATTTTAACGAAACAAAGAATAAATGTCATTCGAGAATACAATTTATGGTTTACTTGGTGACGTTTCATCATAAACGTTGTACTTTAGCACTGATGCGTGCAAAGACGAACAGACAAGGAGACAGAGAGACATTTCTAGAAAAGATGTAAGTATATTTTATTTTTATGTCACTTTTTTTACATATATCTAAAAAGTAAACACACGTTAAATTTACATACCTACTATATGTTTATATTTACCTTCATATGCTGAACGTATATAATATAGGCATTACTCTTGAATGCCACGTAGATGAAGGTGCGCACGTAATTTGTACTCATTGAAAGTCCATTACCATAATTGGATGGCATAACCACAGGTGATTTGGTCACTACATCGTCTGGTGTCTTATCAAGGTATTTACAATATCCATTTATCAATATGCAACAGTTTACATGTTTCTTTATACCCCCGCCTGGCGAATATATAACACCCTTTTTTATTAACATGGTATTTAAAATCCCAGTTTTACGTACTGCCTCATAGCAACGTGCGAACGTATTAGGGTTCACGTCAAAAGCGTGAGGGCATTTGGTAACTCATCAGGTGGTGATCACCCAATACTGCCCATTAAAACGCACCACGGCGACACTTAGACTCCCGTGTTCAAGAGACAGCTTTCGCGATTCTTTTGGTCACTAGTTACCACCTCCAAGGTGAAAATCCTCCACCAAACATCTGCACGTGTGTTCCGGCAGTTGCACTTTAGGGCCAGTACTTCCGCTATGCTTAGCGTGTCCGCCATCTTGGACCACATCTCGTAACCTTCAAACTATAAATAAAAGTTGACATACTGTTTGTTTTTTTTATATATTTAAGGTTTATATAACATTATGGCCATAATAGCATTATGGCCATAATCTCACCTGATCTTAAGCGACGATACGGCCCAAGTTGGTAGACACGCTAAACCTGTGGAGGAACTGGCTCTCAAGTGCAGCTGCCGGAACACACCTATCGATATTTGTCGGCAGGTTTACAACTTCAGGGTGGTGGCTAGCCAGGCGGGCTTTGAAAAGCCGTACCAACATACTAAGGTTTCCTCACGGTGTTTTCCTTCACCGAAAGCTCAAGCTCATTGTAGGTGCTTGGATTGAAACTCACGTCCCTTGACTCGAAGTCGTACACACTACCACTGAGCTATCATCGCTTCAAAGTTAAGTGTTATTTGTTACCACATAAAAGGAAGCAAAGTAATCTAGAATAGTGCTTAATCGATAAATATATTAATAATCAATCTTAAATGATTCAAACCATTATCATGTACCAGTCAATTACCAAGTATATATAAACATCGATGTCACTAGAATATAGAACATATACCTATTAAAACTTAGAAGCAACGGGTTACAAAGGTAAGAGAATAATAGAAAATTTATTACAGATTTTATATTACACTCTTTGTTTCGGGTGTAGGAGTCCCTTATTTATGTATATATGAACCATATTTATATCCATTATTAGTTTTTACTCGCGGCTCCAGCAGCAGTGATATTAATTTTGTATACCACTTCTAGCTGTCGATCGATACAGAAATAATGTTATCTCTCAATATTTTCTCTGAATGTGGTCAATATATAAGCAGTAGTCTAGACGTGACGTAACAAACAAACTCACTTTCGCATATATAATATGTATAACGTCATATACTCAGAGTCAGTGTCCGCAAAAAATCATGTCACTTTCCACTCTCCTGTTTCAGCAATCATCTCCGAACTCACATCTTTTATACATAAATCACAATCTATCAATCTTCACAATCAATCAATCATCAATCATCAATCTTCCTCGATTCCTAAATACTTCATATTGCACGCCTGTTGATGGGTACTACTGTCACTTCACGCAAAACAACTGATTTTTCGAACTTTAAATGTCTCTATTTATCATATATTGCACTTGTAAAATAATATATACACACACATATCAAGAAACAACACTTTTTTAACACTCATGATATTTTTGATGCCATTTTTGTTATTTAAACGAGTTAAAAAACTGTTTAAAAGAGTTCTGTCTCGGACGTCCGTGTGTCTGTATGTGCGGATCCTGTATGTTATCACGATAACGACCGAAATACTTTACTAATCGAGTTTTTTTTTCTTACGCTTCAGTATAATTAGGAATAGAATCCTATTACTTTTCACGGTCTGATTCGATGTGGTTTAGTTGTCATTAAATAACTTAAAAAAAATGAGATTATGTGGCGTGCACTTAATGATTTTCTAAACTTTTTTTTTATAGACTAGGGGGAAAACGAGCAAGCGTTTCACCTGATGGTATGTGATCACCACCGCCCATGGACACCCACAACACCTGAGGAAACGCACGTGCTTTGCCGGCCTTTATAGGAGGGACTGGCTCTCAAGTGCCACTGCCGGAACACACCTATTAATATTTGGCGGCAAATATTCAACTTGAGAGTGGTACCTAGCCAGGTAAGCATCAGAAAAAGCCCTACCACCATGCTATGGTTTCCTCACGTTATTTTCCTTCACCGAAAACTCAAGCTCATAGTAGGTGTTTAGATTCGAACTCACGTTCCTTGACGCTGAGGGTATAGGCTACCAATGAGCTGTCATGGCTAATGTTTTTTAATTCTTTCAGATGAACAAAACGATCATAGTCCTCCTGTTCAACATTGTTACCATGTGCTTCGCTGCATCATCAACGACCATTGAGAGGAAAACCAGGATATATCTGCCAACGTCATCCGCTTTTCCGGGGTACGGATACTACTACCCTGGATATCGATATTACCCACCGAGTTTTCGTTACTTCGACCTTCGTATTTTGCGTACAATCGGATTTATTTGAAAAAATGAATGAAAGTATATATATTTTCACTTTAATATAAAGCATTTTGATTAATTTTCGAACTATTAATTTTGATTTATTTGATTGATGAAGGCGTTACTTTGCGGAAATCCATAATAAAAAGTTATACTACTTCGCACTTCCGTTTGGAATTGATTGGCCGCTAACGTCGTTGGTTGATATTGGCCCCGTTGTTGGCGTACAGTTGGATCAAACGTGGGTATGTGGAACAATCGATTACATGTGTTTCGCTGCGTCACATAGCATGCTCAAATCGATGTTGAATAAACCACAATTGGTTCTACCATTGGTGGATGAAAATAAATTTTATTACCTATTCTTAGTTCCTTGCATAATTTTTTTTACAAAATTCTAAAAGCACAGACACGTTAAATTTACATTCTTATTGTACGTATAGACATTCACGTCTAAATAGTTGATTGAGACAAAGAATTTCAAAGTAACATATTTGCATTTCGACACAAAAACCCCTCTCCAACAAAAAAAGATATGTAATATTCATACTCGGTACGAACAGGTTTGCTCCAAACGCCAGTGAGAATATTAAAGTTTCAAGTTTTTTTCACCGCAATAAAACTTTGCAGACATACAATTTCTGTTGCTCTGGAACATGAAATACGAAACGTTATTCGCCTGAATCGATAACGCCTTATAACTTATCCAGTAGATGTATATCGAGAAAGCTGAAGGAGGTGTTAGGGATCGTTACCTCTAGCCAAGTTGGATTTCAACAATGACATTACTATGACATTGGGTCCAGCAAAAGAGGCTTGAAGAGGTACCTATGCAGGCCAGTTTGACAGCGGTGACTTTAAGTCCATTGTCGTACGTATTACGTCTTACGTCGTATTGTCTAATGTAAAAAATAAAAAATAAAAACGAATGTATGGAACGACATTGGATACAGAACGTCAAAGTCATTTTGACAAGCGTTTTATACATTTTGAAGCGATGACAGTTCATTGGTACGACTTCGCGTCAAGGGACATGAGTTCGAATCCACCGATAAAGCTTGAGCTGTCGCTGAAGGAAAACATCGTGAGAAACCATAGCACGGTGGTATGGCTTTTACTAACGCCCGACTGGCTAGCTACCATCCTCAAGTTTAAAATCTGCCGCCTAAATACCAATAGGTGTGTTCTGGTAGTTCCGCTTGAGAGCCAGTTCTTCCAGTTGTTTAGCGTGTCTACCAACTTGGGCCGTGTCATCACTTAAAATCAGGTGAGATTATGACCATAAACCTCAACTATAAAAAAAAATTGGTTTAGTGTTATGGCCACAATCCTCCCTGATGTGAAATGACGTCAAAAAATGTTAGGGCCTTTTTCTAATGCCTATCTGTCTACACTAACTTAACGTAATCACCAACTTGAGCCCCTTCGTCACCTAATACCAGATGAAATTGTGACCATAACGCTAAACCTATGAAACTATATACAAAGGTTCCTCCGAAATACAGAGTAAAAGGCATCTACCAAGAAAACTTCTCTGCGGATTTCAATGTTATTTCTCTGTCCTGTAGTTAACGCTACGCTTAACTATATTAGAAAAAAAAACTTCTATAATGAAATACATATTTTGGTGTTTATAGAACCTATAATATGCGGCCAGTGTATAGAAATAAATAAAATTGAAATGTCAGTTTGTTATGTCAATATATCAGTTTTTTGTTTGAATGTATAATATGAAAATATATACAATACTTATAACAAAAAGGTTTTATTTGATTTCAATTTTGCCGGCCTATTTATTCCGAATTGCCGTCGAAACGGGTGTACCGATTTTGATGGGACTTTCACTAGCAGATAGCTAATTTTATAAGGCCAAGACTATATTTCATAGAATTCCACACGGAAGGAAACGGGTGTCGTTAGTTTCACAATAAAACCTCAACAGGAAGTAATCGATTTGGAGTTCTACGTAAATGAATTTAGCATACACAATTTTTTTTTACCTTTTTTTATAGTTAAGGTTTAGCGTTATGCCCATAATAAACTCACCTGATCTTAAGTGACGATACGGCCCGAGCTGATAGACACGCTAAACCTGTGGAGAAACTGGCTCGTAAGTGCAACTGCCGGAACACATCTATTGGTATTTGGCGGCAGGGTTTCAACTTGAGAGTGATATCTAGCCAGGCGGACATTAGAAAAAGCCCTACCACGTGCTACGGTTTCCTAACGATATTTTCCTTCACCGAAAGCTCAGACTCATTGTAGGTGGTTGGATTCGAACTCACGTCCCTTGACGCTAAGTCGTACACACTACCACTGAGCTATCATCGCTTCAACGCCTCACCGTCTGAAACGATCATCATGGAATTTTACGTACACATCATCACGAATAGTTAAGGATTTGTGGTAACTTTCACCAGAAAAAAAAAACTATTTCTATATGATGGAAAAATAATTTCTAAATTGCCTGAATCTACATTAACGCGAGGGAAACCAGGGTCAATGTCTAGTATATCATATAATTATAGCTAGGGTTTTATATATTAAATTATTTTATTATTATTATTAGTTTTTATTTATATAATGTGATGTAAAATAACAATGTGTTTCAAGATTATGTACATGGTAAGCCTAATAGAAGGACTGGCTTGCAAGTACACCCAAAAGTATTTATAATATATATTTGAAAAATAACATTGAAACCTTGTACAAACTGATAAAATTTTACGAAGTTGTATTTCTTTACACTTATATTCAACTGATCTCTGAACTATGTACAAGAGAAAGAGAAGAGAATTACAAGTAACACGTTATTTCCAATCTGTAGTCTTCATTTACGACTTGAACCCAATCACTGGAGTTGATAGGGCGCCGCCCGCCCGCCGTCCGCTCGCCGCCCGCCCGCCGTCCGCTCGCCGCCCGCCCGCCGTCGCACTTACACCGACAATTTCATTTGTTTTATTAATCTTTTGTCGCTAGAACACAGGGGGCGCGCAGAACCGTCGCGGGAGGCCAACGGAATCACACCTCGACATCTGATTCGCGTACAAATGGGATTATTATATAGTGAATGCATTTCAAATTATTATTTTTTGTGTTTTTTTCTTTATAAAAACAAAATGCAGGTTGATTGTCGTGGCATACTCGGCTGGAACGAATTTCGTTACGTAGTATATTATCGTTGATAAATTATATTATTGACTAACAAATACAATTCGATGAATTACTAGCATCTGAGAGAAATTAAATAAAACCCAGAGATAACTAATAAACTGAAGGAATGATAGGAAATTTCTTTATTAATATATTTTTTCTAGTTGAAAAAATAAACATTGTACATGATACATAATATTAAGCATGGTGGTAGGGCTTTTTCTAACGCCCACCTGCCTAGCAACCACCCTCAAGTAGTATACCTGCCGCCAAAATACCAATAGGTGTGTTCCGGCAGCTGCATTTGAGAGCCGGTTTCTCCACAAGTTTAGTATATCTAGCAACTTGGGCCGTATCGTCACTTAAGATCAGGTGAAATTATGGCCATAACGCTAAACCTAAAATTATAAAAAAGTAATAATACTGCGCTTCGGAACAGCTGACAGGTATAACTTGTACAAATTATATCGGCACATCCATTGAGAATTCACTGGCTGTCTGCAACCAATAAGCGCGCAGCTATGACTGGGCTCAGCCAATAGCATACGCGCTATGGCTGCCTACACTACACAAATATAGGCAATATAGAACACACTAAAGATAGGGTCGTTACGACGTAATCTTCTTACATTTTGATTTGCCTAGCTTCTATACATACCGAGTGATATGGAATTGCGTTCCAAAGAACATAATTTAACCAATTTAATTTGGACTATAAAGATATTCATATAAAGACCTCGGCGTAATACAAACGTATAATTAAAGGGGTTGTCTTTTTCTGGTCACCTTTCACTTTGAAATCATGCGTGTGCATACTTAAAATATATACTCCAGCTGTGCTTCGGAACACACTGACGCACACCTTTTAATAATAACGCGGTAGACTGTAAAATGCTGGATGGAAAAACTTTTTCTTTTGTTATACTTATTGTTTACTATTCTAAAACAGTAATGGCCGCCGACAAATAATCTGTCTATCAGGGGTCCCTGTTACTATGCCGGCCTTCAAGCCTATCAGATACTGACATGTTTTGGTGTTAAAAATACGAAAAAATGCAAAATCGTGATAAAACTATAACACGGTGGTAGAACTTTTTTAAATTACTGTCTAACTATTTATATTAAGGCTTAGCGTTATGGTTATAATCTCACCCGATCTTAAGTGACGATATGGCCCAAGTTGGTAGACACGCTAAACCTGTGAGGAACTGGCTCTCAAGTGCAACTGCCGGCACACACCTATTGGTATTTGACGGCAGATTTATAACTTGAGGGTGGTAGCTACCCAGGCGAGCATCAGAAACAGCCCCACCACCATGCTACGGTTTCCTCACGATGTTTTCCTTCACCGCAAGCTCAAGCTCATTGTAGGTGGTTGGATTCGAACTCACGTCCCTTGATGCAAAATCGTACATACTACTACTGAGCTATCATCGTTGAACATATACGTGTGTTCCGGCTGTTGCACTTGAGAACAAATCCGTCCAACAGTTTTGGCCACATTTCATGTTAACATCAGGTGAAATCTATCAAATAAAGGTATTACCAAAAATGGAGCGACAACAGAAAACTTTTTCTATTATCCATAACTCGAGATTCAATATACTTGTTCAGTTCAGTTCAGTTAAGATTGATTCGACGCAAGTCCATTACGGTTGCGTACGTTATTAAATCAAATAAAAGTATAGCGGGAAAATAAATCGAGCGTGGAATTAGAAAATCACTTGATTTTCTTCATATTTATATAAGCTACATACACACAGCTCGTATTTTCCTAATATTATAAATGCAAATGTCAGTTTGTTACACTTTCACGCCTTAAACAATCCTCATGAAATTTTGCATATATTTTGTCTGGGATACAAAAAACATTATTGTAAAATACACCTATTAGTATTTGGCGTCAGATATTCAACTTGAAGGTGGTGGAAACCCAGGCGGGCATTAGAAAAAGCCCTACCACCATGCTATAGTTTCCTCACAATGTTTTCGTTCATCGAAAACTCAAGCTCATTGTAGGTGTCTGCATTCGAACTCACGTCCCATGACGCGGCTTTCCTACACTCTATCACTGACCTATCATCGCTTCAAACCGACTTCAACTTCATGTTATAAATACGTATAGCTTGATCCAGCAAAAATAATAGGACAGTTTGTATACTAATAAGTGACACTATACCGAACGCAACAAAATCTACTCTAGTTAAGGTATTAACTACTGGAAAAGTTAGAACAGTATTTACCGTGCCAGCTATATATATATATATATATATATCTATATACATGCCAATCTATGTCTTTTTTTATGTTGTACAGCAAAGTGACTGCACTGGACAATTCATATCAGCAGCAACTGACACCGAACAGAATACACTGTCAGTCACGGCTGTCATGCTGGCCTGCTTAGCTACCTCTTCGCGCCTCTTTTGAAGGACCCATTATCATAGGAAGGAGGGAACACTCTGACAGGAAGACGGTTCCACAATTTCACGATGTGATAAGGGTAAGAGTAGGCAAACTAGGTAAGAGTTGGCAAACTAGGTAAGAGTCGGCAAACTAAATGTCTCTAAATGTCTAGCAAAATTTTAGTAGAGCCAAAACTGTAGGTGCTAGCTAATTTTCAAACGGAATTCCATATCGTACGCTATCGTGATTAAAATTAATAACAAATATAAAACCACTTCCTAAAGCAAATGGACTTATATATGTGTTCAGAGTATTACTGAATATACCAAAATCTATTTTTTTTTTTTTTTAGTAATGTTAATGCCACACCAATACAAAAATGTTCCAATATTATCACCAACAATTTGTAAGCAAACTTCGATGGCTGAGCGAACATAATATAAAGTCGGATTATAGAAATCCGCGCTTAAAAAACTAAATAACAGCAATCAGTCTGTCAGATTTATTAAAAGTTTGACGTAAAACACGCCAATGCACAGTGCATTCGCGTATTTATCAATTATTTACCTCCACCTGTATAACCCCTGCCCCCACAAAATGACCCCTGAACGTCACCGGTCGCGTGGCGTTCGTCATTCGTCACAGTTATACTGACGGGGTAAATTACAAGACTCATTTTTCAATATAAAGGAAAACGGGAAATTCCTCACGTTTGCGACCGGTAATACCGGACTTTTCCCTTTGTATTGTACCATTAATTATAATGTTCCGTGACGCTATGCGATGTTACGGTTTTTCCGGAAGGAAACGTGCTGGGAAATATTGTCGCGTTCGGCCGTCATATTTGATAGTTACGCGCGCCAGGCGCGGCTACAAATACGTACGACTGAATACAAATATTTTTTGTTTGTAGTTATGACCATAATCTCACCTGATTTTAAGTGACGATACGGCCCAAGTTGGTAGATACGCTAAATCTTTGGAGAAACTGGCTCGCAAATGCAACTACCAGAACATGCCTATTGGTATTTAGCGGTATATTTTCAAATTGTGGTCGCTAGTCAGGCAGCCATAAGAAAAAGCCTTACCACCATGATATGGTTTCCTCACGATGTTTTCCTTCATCGAAAGCTCAAGCTTATTGCAGGCGGATTCAAACTCACGTCCTTTGACGATGTATACATGTATATTTAGTTTATTTGTTTTGACTACATTTTGCTTATATAATACGTAACTCGTTATGAATTATTTATATTATGTTGGTATAATTATTATTACACGCTTATTTCACGGATTATTTTACTATCATTACTAACATCGGTAGTAATTATTTCTTATTACATTACTGCTGGTTAGCTGGAAGAAAATACCTTATAACATAAAGCTCGCCAGTGTACATATTTAAATTGCATTAAAGTATTCATTCATTCATTCATTAATGCAGCCATTCACTGTTCTGCGAAAGTGTAATCTATATATTCAATAAATATCAATAATGTAAATTAAAAAATTGTATTCGGAAAGAAGAAAGGCTTAATTAAAAACTATGAAATGTATTAACACAATTTAAAAAGGACATTCACAACGTTTATATTTTAAGTTAAGAAATTGAAAAGAAGCTTATCCCCGAACTAATTTCACGGTACGTCACTATGACGCAAGCAACTTCCGATTAAAAGCCAAAAGTTCAGTTAAAACGATTTTTCATAATGCACCAAAAGCCGTATACTATTCTGTTCTTTGTTTCGATGCAGTTTTAAATAAAAACAGCGTCGTTATACTAAAAAGAATCCTGTACTCTTGTACCGTAAGTACATTATTCAATAGCGTCGACAATTTCGAATAAACAATTTTAACGAGCCGGAAGCTCCTCGCTTACACCTGCACCTTGGAAAAGATAGCTCCCACCTTCTGTACTGACGATACCGTTCGTTATGGGGACGTTATCGTATTTCAAGAGGGGGCATTATAGGGTGACCATATAATTGTAACAGGTTTTATGTATTAAACAGTATGTGTGAAGCCATGATGGCTTAGTTAGTACTGTCAAGTGATGTGACTACGAATCCACCAGCAATGAGCTTCAGCTTTCGGTGAATGGAAACATGGTGGTAGGGCTTTTTCTAACGCCCGCCTGGCTAGCAACCACCCTCAAGTTGAAAATCTACCGCCAAATACCATTAGGTGTGTTCCGGCAGCTGCACTTGAGAGCCAGTTCCTCCACAGGTTTAGCGTATCTACCAACTTGGGCCGTATTGTCACTTAAGATCAGATGAGATTATGGCCAAAACGCTAAACCTTAAGCATATAAAAAAATCTTTTAGTGCGGACAAATGGAACATCAACAACATAGGTATATGTAAAGTCTCACATGACTTCGAGTAGTTCTCTGGTGGACTTCACTTGAATTAGTAATCAAAGTCTTCGCAAGTTAGTGGAACGGATAAATCCGCAATCGTGAGCATCCGCAGTGTCAACGCTAAGTAGAATCTTTTACGTACAATAGTTTATTTCTGTCAGTAAAGTGTTAGCAACAATTTATTTATATGAAACTTGTTATAATATGTTTGTTAATAAGTTTTTATTTTATTTTATACCGTTTAAAATACTAAATTAATAATAGAATATTCTGAATAATAAGTAAGTTTTTACTTCCGGTGTTAATCAAAATATGTCGGTATGAACAACTAGAGCATCCGGTTTAAGCCGGAAGCAGAAAACTTCCGGGGATTGATATCGATCTCTTTCATTTACATGGAAAAACATCATATATAAAACTACTAAACTAATTGTTTTAGAATATTAGAATTTTACAAAAAAGGTTTTGAATTATCATTTTTTCGATATAACAAATACTGTTAGCATCAGGGACTTTCACAGCTTCCCCGAGCTTTGGGGGGGGGTTTACTAAGGCGCTCAGCCCGAGGTAACAAACACAAGGGATCCATGAAATGGCCGATTCTCGGCTTGGGCTGTTGTCGGATGAGAGCTTTTGAAAATACCGTATAAACTCTATACAGTACACCAACCAAAGTTAAGTAATTTCGAAGTTTTAAAGGAGTGGCTCATTAACCCGAAATCGAACGTCAAACAAAACTTTACCTTATTCCCCACTCTTTGTTACGCTTTGTTACATTTACTGCGACCCCCTCCCTATCAATACTGCGTCACAAATGCTAGACCCCCCGCAACGTAGATAATATGTATGGCAATTAATACTAGTGCAGAAACAACATTATTTTTAATCATATACTATACTTTTTACTCTCGGTTTTTCTCGCGTTAATATTCATTTTGTCAAACAACTCGGATGGCTCAATAAGAAGTTTCATACAAAGTTTATCCCTCTCTTTACCCCAATTCCGTTAAGTTTTTTTGCGAGATCAGGTAGCCTATCACCGTCTCCAAGGTCCCATGTATCATTATAACAAAATTCATCATAATCGGTTCAGTGGTTTAAGCGTGAAAGTGTAACAAATAAACAAACTGACTTTCCCATTTATAATATTTATAAGGAGAATGTATATATGTGTATAATGTGTATATATATATATATATATATAATGCTAGCTGTGTCCACGATTTCGTTCCCGTCGAACTAATATTCTATTTACTCATTTTTATAGAAATAAAACTAATTTAAACGGATTTTATGGCGGTATCAATTTTGATCACGACGTTTCGAAAGCTTTTCAATCTTCGTGGTCACGGGTCAGAGTGAGGTGTAGGTTGTGCAGAAAAGTCAACGTTCCAGTGCGTCTACCTTCAGTTTCATTTTTAATTTTGTTTGTGCTCCGATCTACGCAGAAAGAGCTCACAGTGTCTTGAGGTCAGGCAATTAGTCTTCTGGATTCCAATTTAGTTAAATGTATAATCGGCTTGTGTTAACTTCCAACCATCTTCTCTATTGAAATTTGGATGTTTTTTTTAATTTCAATAGCCTCACGAATCATCCTAGGTAGGATTCGGTGTTCTTTGGCAAGGATTTGTGGCTTGTCAAATTTAAGATAATGTTTGGAGCCTTCTTCTGAATGTTCAGCAACTGCAGACTTCGTGGAGCGTCGGTGTTTAATTAACATCAGCTATATGTTCTTTTACGCGGATCCCTATGTTTCTTTTGTTTTAGTTTTATTTCGATGAGTAATATTCGCGTAGGTATAAGAAATAATTACTAATTTGCATTCTAATGTTATATATGTCACTCAGGGCTTATGGAGCATTGTAATGATGAAAGTTTATTCGCTACAAACAAAAGTACAATACATTCCTCTTTATAATATTAGTATAGATACTTAGTCACGTACAATATTTTTTTACATAGATCTAAAAAGTTCAGATATTAAATATATATTCTTATTATATGTATAGATTTTTTTTTTCATTATCACGTTTAGGGGCTTTTAACCGTATTTATATCAGTCACCTGGAACCGGAAATAATAATCAAGATCTTTCATACATCCTCGTTCATACAATCGTCTTTCGCTCATTTCATACAGCATTTTAGCTACCTCTCTCGAAGGCTTTACTAAAATGCTATGAAATATGCCCATATATTAAAAGCGATGATAGCTCAGTGGTAGTGTACGACTTCGCGTCACGGGACGTGAGTCCGAATCCAAGCACCTACAATGAGCTTGAGCTTTCGGTGAAGGAAAACATCGTCAGAAAACCATAGCATGGTGGTAGGGCTTTTTCTAATGCCCGCTGGATAGCTACCACCCTCAAGTGGTAAACCTGCCACCAAATACCAATAGGTGTGTTCCGGCAGCTGCACTTGAGAGCCAGTTCCTCCACAGGTCTACCAACTTGGGCCTTATCATCACTTAAGATCAGGTGAGATTATGGCCATAACGCTAAACCTTAAGTATATAAAAAAAACTAATTATCATACACAAGAATATGTTAAATTACTAATGCTCAATAATAATGAAATTATAATCACATTTATATACGGCAAGAACATCGTCAGAAAGAATCATGGCTACCCTAAAAATGAGTCAATGGTGAGCCCGTCCATGAATATTGTATAGATAGATCGATGAAGTCTGCACGCTATTCCATTTAGTAGTAATTCAAGGTTCGATAACCTCACACGCGAAGCGCATACCATTTAAAAAGAACTTATCAAGGTATTCTGTTACCTAACAAAATAACTATAGAGCTAATAATCTCACAGGTCATTCATGTCTGGACGCAAATCGTGGGTCGTATCGGTCGGTTATACAAGCAATGGTAGCTCAGTGGTACCGTGTCCGCTTGCCACGTCGATGGACGTAAGTTCAAATCCTTGCGATTAACATATTGGTAGGGTTTTTTTCTAATATCCGCTTAGATATTTAGATAACCAATCTTTCTGCTAGACTCAACGAGTCCACCATCTTCGGGCCACAACGTCACTTAACATCAGGTGAGGTTGTAGCCATAACGATAAATATATAAAAAAAAAATTGGTATATGATAAAATAATAATATATAATTATATAAACAATTTATTGGTGTGCATTGTACTTCATTAAATACTTTGTGGGTTGGAGTTTGACCACACTATCGCCTGATGTTAAGTGACGACGCAGTCTAAGATTGAAGACACTAAGACTAGTGGAGGGACTGGTTCTCAAGCGCAACTATCGAAACACACTCACAAATTACTTGTCATCAGATTTTCAACTTGATGTTTGTATATAGGCAGACGGGCATAAAAAATATTCTACCATCACACAATAGTTTTATCTCCCAAACTCATATTAATTGTAAGGATCGAACTTATGCCAATCGATGTTGTGTCCTTACACGCTATCACTGAACCGTAATCGCTCCGGATGAAATGTTTAACTTTGAAAAACCAAAGGTTTCGGACCAAAGAAAAGTTATAAGGTTATTTTACCAACAAAAGTGTATTAAAAATTAGCTTCCTCCAAAGCCAGATATTACGAGAATTCCGTAATGAAGATAAAGTAACAAGATTTATATCAGACGGTACAAAAGGATAAACATTTTATTTGCGAAGTTTCGGAAGCAATAAAAAAAGTTCACAAGAACGAACAACAAAAAAATTAGATTAATATTCCTTTAAACGAATATATATGAGTTTCTCGATTATCACGGTCCGAAAGGAAATAACCCGGAAAAGTCGGCTTTCCATCGACATATCCATTCAATAATATGACACCTGATGTCACAGACTCTTTATGAATAGATCTGAATCAATCTATACATATAATAAATCTATAGAAAAATCAAAAAAAAGGAAGGGTTTTCTTTTTTTAAACTTAAGTTACTATACACTGGTTATCCACATAACCCATTTCCAGCATTTTCGGAATTCGTGTCTGTTTGTCTGTGGACGCATCACGTAAAATGTACTAAACCAATGTAGATGATTTTGAAGCGATGATAGCTCAGTGGTAGTGTGTACGACATCGCGTCAAGGGACGTGAGTTCGAATCCAAGCGACTACAATGAGCTTGAGCTTTCGGTGAAGGAAAACATCGTGAGGTAACCATAGCATGGTGGTAGGGCTTTTTCTAATGCCCGCCTGGCTAGCTACCACCCTCAAGTTGTCAACCTGCCAATAGGTGTGTTCCGACAGCTGCACTTTAGAGCCAGTTCCTCCACAGGTTTAGCGTGTCTACCAACTTGGGCCGTATCGTCACTTAAGATCAGGTGAGATTATGGCCATAACGCTAGACCTTAAGTATAAAAAAAGATAACTTTTATACGAAAATATTTTGTGTAACTTGGAGTATTACTTAGTTTTTGTTTCATCACAATCGATTCACTCTATCAAGAGAATTTTTTTTATACTTAAGGTTTAGCGTTATGGCCATAATCTCACCTGATCTTAAGTGACGATACGGCCCAAGCTGATAGACACGCTAAACCTGCGGAAGAACTGTCTCTCAAGTGCAGCTGCCGGAACACACCTAATGGTATTTGGCGGCAGATTTTCAACTGGAGGGTGGTTGTTAGCCAGGCGGATAATTAGAAAAATCCCTACCACCACGCAAAGCCTGAGGTTTCAGTGGAAGAAAAAACTTCCTAAGCCAGCATTTTCTACTCACGTTAATACTCAAAAACAATAGTCAGTAACACACCAATAACTGCAGACCAATGTAAAAAATATATAACAATAAAAAATGGAATAGACGTGCCTGTAGGGAACCCAAACAAGGGGCAAAGTAAAAAAAAACTGCGCGCATTTACAAAGATAATATTTTTTCCGAGCGGCCACGATGGGGCAAAAGTTTTAGGTAAAGTTAGCGAGACAAATTCGATGCGGTTTTCTCGAAACTTCTATGGTGATTTTGGATGCGCAGATGTGTTTGTTTCGTTAAAGGTAGAAACAGTTTAACGTCGCTCCCTTTCGCAAATTCGAAATTGGGTTCGATCTGTAACGTTACCAACTTTTTCCATTGACATCGGAATGTTATTTTCCAAAGTGATTCTCCGGTCAGGTTTGTAAGGACGTAAATTCAAAAATAAAATCATCGTTTTATCGGCAGTGCCTCTGCGGCAAATTTTATAGCTTTTTTATATGGTTAAGGCTTAGCGTTATGGCCATAATCTCACCTGATCTTAAGTGACAATACGGCCCAAGTTGGTAGATACGCTAAATCTTTGGAGAAACTGTCTCGCAAATGCAACTACCAGAACACACTTATTGGTATTTGGCGGCAGATTTTCAACTTGAAGGTGGTAGCTAGCCAGATGGGCATCAGAAAATTCTCTACCACCATGCTATGGTTTCCTCACGATGTTTTCCTTCACCGAAAGCTCAAGCTTTATCGGTGGCTCATTGTAGGTGGTTGGATTCGAACTCACGTCCCTTGACGCAAAGTCAGACACACTACCAATAAGCTGTCATCGCTTCAACCACAGCTGAATATAAACGTACATATTCCAAACCAATACACATCAAATAAAGCTGACCGTGAAATTATTCCAGCAATAACTAAACTTAGATCTATTGAATCGGCTACCCAGTACTGTTTGCTTCCAGAACTACGATATGGGACTCTGCAAAAAGGGATTAAAATAGGCTCTACAAGGACAGCACCATGGCTATAAAAGAAAGAAAGAAAGGAAGAAAGAAAGTTTTATTTATCCAACACACAGCAAATGATATTTCAAATAATAAAAAAAAAAACAACAGAACATCGCAGCAAGATAACAAAAAAAAAAGCCTAATGTGTGGATAAATTGGTACCAATCACAGCATAACAGCTACACTGATATAGTGCAGCGCTGATATTCTGACCGGACCCTCTGAAGGCGACGTCATGAACATCAGTAGAAATTCTTAAAAATATGTATAATAGACACAGCATATAGTACGTACCAGTAATAGTGATGCATGGGAACGATGCAATAATTGTGCAACACAAAAATACAAACTATATAAAGGATGAATATATAAATGATAAGGCGGTCAGGGAGACTATTTGCATACCAAAGGTTAATTTGAAATTACTTTTTGAACTGACATACGCTGTTAGCCCTAAGGGCTTTGACAGCTTCACCGAACTTTTTGGGGCGAGTGCTGAGGGCACTCAGCTCCGAGGCAGCGAGCATGAGGGTGCCAGAATGGCCGAACCTCGGCTCGGACTGCTGCCGTAAAAACAATCAAGGATTCGCGAGGCTAACTAATCAACAGGTCGCAACTTACTGATCTCGTGATCCTAACAAGACCTTATCGGGCAAACCGCGTAAGGGCCGCGAGGGTAGTCCCTTACAGAACTGTGTACTTAACGTGTGTGTGTGCACGGATGGTATGCGGTGTGATGATGTACTTTCAGTGACGTAGAGTGTCACTGTATCGTGCGAGCAGAGTCACTCGAATTAAAAGTTACCAGTCCGCTCTTGTAGTAAAAGCTTTTTAAAACCCTCGGTCTTGCGGCTGTCTATAGACGATGGTAACCATTTACCATAAGTTGGGCCGCCTGTCTGTTAGGATAAAAAAAAAGTAAAACAAATATTCCTACTGTAATTATTCTGGCGAACACCAAAATATTGCAGCGGGCCGGGAAACCGGAAACACTTAAAAGTTTCTACATCCTAAATATCAATTCATCTTACACCGACACCTGCCTGGACTTATGAAAAAAGTAATTAAAAATAAATTACTCACCGTCGTTCCGAAACAAAATGGCATTAATTAAATACTCCATTAATAAAACATTATTTATGTTATTATAAAAACAACTAGTACGTGCATACGACTTCGTTTAAGTTTTTTTTTTTTGTATAGATCTTTAGCGATCCCATTTGATGTTAAGTGTCGATGTGACCTAAGTCTAGTGAAGGGGCTGGCTCACAAGTGCAACTGCCGGAATACATCTAAAGGTAATTATGGCAGATTTTTAACTTAATGTCATTAGGTAAGGCCATTGTAATGATGTGGTTTCAACCAAATGTTTTCCTTCACCGAAAGCTCAGGCCGATTGCAGCGGTCGAACTCAGGTTTGTTGATGCGAAGCCGGTAACCACTATCAATTGAGCCATCATGGCTACAAGTTTTTAGTGTTAACTGTACGTGATAGTAAGGCCAGTTCTTTGTGGTGAAAGAAAGAAATATATATGACGTATACTATTTTTTTTATAGTTAAGGTTTAGCGTTATGGCCATAATCTCACTTGATCTTAAGTGACGATAGGGCCTAAGTTGGTGAACACGCTAAACCTGTGGAGGAACTGGCTCTCAAGTGCATCTACCGGAGCACATCTATTGGTATTTGGTGGCAGCTTTTCAACTTATGGGTGCTAGTCAGGCAGGCATTAGAAAAAGCCCTGGCACCATGCTATGATTTCTTCACGATGTTTTCGTTCACCACAAGCTCAAGCTCATTATAGGTGCTTGGATTAGAACTCACGTATCTTGACGCGAGCCGTACACACTACCACTGAGCTATCTGTAATTTGTGTTGCTTCGAAAGAGCACTGGCGGCCAATCTGCGTATTAGTTCATTTATAAACTAAGCTGACTAATATTATAAATGCGAAAGTGAGTTTGGTTGCTCGTTACACTTTCACGCCTTAACCTCTGAATCGATTACGATGAATTTTGGTATAAAGATAGATGAGACCCTGGAGACGTTTTCTTTAATGCTTTTAGTGTTATGGCCATAATCTCACCTGATCTTGAGTGACAAAACAGCTCAAGTTGATAGACACACTAAACCTGTGGAGGAACTGGCTCTCAATTGCGGCTGCCAGAACACACCCAATGGTATTTGGCGGTAGACATATTATATTACTATATAAGTAGATACTAGATAAATATTTATACATATATGTGATGACATTCTCAAAATTGTGAAGTACGTTAAAAATCACTGCAAGAAGATGTCGCGTTTTGGTGTTGTTTTACATTGTTACTTCCGGTACAGCCTCTCAACCCGAAAACAAATCAGAACGGTATGGGAGTCTGTTCCAAAAATGTTTCTTTTAACGTTCACGGCCCAACACATACGTAATATACAAGCCATAATAATTACTATTATGCTGATAGAAAGAGAAGCCGTAAATATCTTGCAGTGGACGTATCATAAATTACTTTTTGCGATATACCCAAAGTGGCCAGTCCGAAGAGTTAGGGGTCGGAATATTTGCGCGCAGGCGATCAGTCAACGTGAGTGGCCGTGGCACGTTTGGCAATACTCCAAATACTTGTTCACACGGATACCCATGTACTCAGGACTAGCTGTTCCCTCGACTTCGTTCGTGGCGAACTTAAAATTTATTATGCTACCTCCCGCATCAGTATTTATTTCTAAATGAGATAAACGTTTTTTTGAATATATTGTTGAATCTTTTCTCGCAATACGCAGGAGACGTACGAGACACATCCGGTGCGAAGCGACCTCAAATCCAGGTCCTATATATATGTTATATAGGGAGCAGTTTGCAGCTTATGCTGAGCTTTGGTCCTTTATCGATGTTTTACGTGGTTTTAGTTTGTAAGACTGTATCCACACTGTACGCATTGTGTATCAGCTAAATAATTAAAATTAAAATATCATATCAATGTTTGTATAGTGAATAAATTCATGTGAGCCGTCATCGACATGCTCACGTGACGTGTTAACGTACACGCTATATCTGTTCCCATTAGTATAACTTTAGCGCTGTAAACAGTTTTGATTTACAAGTTTTAATTAAGATCAAACAATTATGTTGTTGCATTGTCATGGGGTCTTGACCAGTTACCGATTACCTTGAGCTGATGCGATGGGAGGTTTTTGCCAGCTGACCGGTTACAGTCGAGGCTCACGGGGAAGTATAGGGTGGTAGATTTTAAAAGAAGACGTAGAGTATATATGAATATATATAGTATATACGAACAGCGGTGATATCTGGAATTGACACCCCTGTCTGTGCGTGCGCTAAAACTGTTTTTTTTTATACTTAATGTTTAGCGTTATGACCATAATCTCACCTGATCTTAAGTGACGATACGGCCCAAGTTGGTAGGCACGTTAAACCTGTGGAGGAACTGGCTCTCAAGTGCAGCTGCCGGAACACACCTATTGGTATTTGGCAGCAGGTTTACAACTTGAGGGTGGTAGATATCCAGGCGAGCATTAGAAAAAGCCCTACCACCATGCTATGGTTTCCTCGCGATATTTTCCTTCACCGAAAGCTCAAGCTGATTGTAGGTGCTTGGATTCGAACTCACGTCCCTTGACGCGAAGTCGTACACGCTATTATGTACCTAACTAATGATTATATATATATATATACAACCAGATCGAGTTTCTTTCAGGTTATTCTCAATGACAGGGCAATTTTATAGGCCGGTGGTAGTTTTGATGTTCATAAGCACCTCACTAGGGCTTAAAATAAATAGAGTTTTTTTATTTGCTGTGGCTGAATACTAATTTCGGAATATTAATATTATTATTACAACTTTTCATATGAATCAGGCAACTTTATTTGCTGAAAATTACTTCGACGGACTCTGTTACATTGATAGATAGCAAGACAACTGAGTGAAATCAATACCAGGCCGGTAAAAAAAAGTTACCGGGTTTTAACGAATTGAAGCGATGATAGCTCAGTGGTAGTGTGTGCGACTTTGCGTCAAGGGACGTGAGTTCGAATCCAACCACCTACAATGAGCTTGAGCTTTCGGTGAAGGAAAACATCGCGAGGAAACCGTAGCATGGTGGAAGGGCTTTTTCTGATGCCCGCCTGGCTAGCAGTTACCCTCAAGTTGTAAACCTGCCGCCAAATACCGATAGGTGTGTTCCGGCGGTTGCACTTGAGAGCCATTTCTTAAGATCAGGTGAACTTTATGGCCATAACGCTAAGCCTTAACTATAAAAAAAAAAAAAAACTGTTCATAAATTCCCGTCAGTAAATGCACGTTCGCCTCAAACAGCCCTGCGTAGGTACGATTAGGCGTGCTCAAAGCCACAGTATTTTAAAGTTCACGCCCTAGAGGAAAATGCATATGCTGTGAAATAGAGGCCTTGTGTGTGTAACACAGTTTGGCGTGTTTCCAAACTGCTCGACGCTTCCTACACATAAATACATATGCTCATATAGCTCCGGGTTATTTTATACACTCACTCGTTTGTATTAAAATTTAAAGAGAACACGGGAATATATATTGTTCTAATATTATTTCCGTGTAAATGTACCGTTTAAACTCTATTTTTTATACTCTATATTATTGTTACGTGTACAAACTTACCCTGTGTGGACTAAGATGGTCGACACCCTAAGCCTAATGGACGGTCTGGTTTTCAAGTGCAACTGCCGGAACACACCTATAAATAGCAATCTGAGGATGGTAGCTAGCTAGTTCATCATTGTAAAAAGCCGTAACACCATACCATAGTTTCCTTACATTTCCTTTTTCCTTTACCGGAAACTCAGTCTCAGTTGAGGTAGATTTGAATTAACATCCATCAAAACAGCGTCCGTACATACTATACTACCAACCGAGCTATCATTGTTTTACAATATTATAACTATTAATAAATTATCGCGTATATAGTCAATAATTATGTAAATTGGAATAGGACACTATCGTATTTGAATTATACGTATCGTACGGACATATCGTATTGAAATAGGACAATCGTACACACTACCACTCTCATCGCTTAAAATCTTAGATCGCTTAGATATCTATATACAACACAATACAACCTAATTCCTTATGGTGGTAGCGTGATGTCAAATCGCCTAAAGCCTTCCTCGATGATTACTCTATCCAATACAAAAATATATTTTGGAATCCGAAAGGAAGTCCTTAAGTTTCCCGCGTTTAAATAAACAAAAATCATTATCAATATTAACACAGATATAGATTGTAGATGTAACGATTGGTTTAAAATAATATCAAATCCTGTCTACTCATAAGTCGTCTATGACGTCTCAGATCAAGTGCCTGATTATGAAACAGGCGCGCGCGACAACCTTAATCACACTTCAAGGAAACGTGCTTTGATTATCCACGCATATTTCCCAATGCCCCGGACGTCGCGTCGCGCGGTTTCGATGACAAAGGCGCTCGTCTCGTCTTGAAAATTTCCAGCCATCCTGAGTGCCTTCTACACGGTGAAGTGTTTAGCCAATAACACAGCCTTCGTTCCTTGCCCACAACATCATTCTTGGTGTTATAATCGTGTTCAGAAATGGAGACATAACATCGACATTTTTTTTTATAGTTAAGCTCTAGCGTAATTGCCATAATCTCACCTGATCTTAAGTGACGATACGGCCCACGTTGGTAGACATGTTAAGCCTGTGGGGGAACTGGCTCAAGTGCAACTGCCGAAACACACCTATTGGTATTTCGCGGCAGATTTTCAACTTGAGCGTGGTAGCTACCCAGGCGGGCATCAGAAAAAGCCCTACCACCATGCTATGGTTTCCTCACGATGTTTTCCTTCACCGAAAGCTCAAGCTGATTGTAGGTGCTTGGATTCGAACTCACGTCCCTTGACGCGAAGTCGTACACACTACCACTGCGCTATCATCGCTTCATAAAAGACATCAAAGTACGTCGAATAAAACATTCTTAAACGCAGTTTTAACACAGAATAATATTTCAAACCTTTTCAATTTCGATAGAAAGTAACAGTAATTTTTATTTTTCCCATAGATATTAGATCAGACGTTTCAAAATAACAGGACAGAAGAAAAAAAAAATATTTTTCGTCTCTGTATCGAGAAAAAAGTACACTGATAATTATAAGAAAAGAAAACAACGAGTGGTGTCGTGGAACACCAGATAGAAACAAACTTCCTTATTATAAAAATATTAATTTGAAGTTTTATTAGAGGTGTAAAGAAAGTAATTAGTCGGGTATACATTTTTTATTCTGATATTTTATCGATAAAATTTTGTAAAGTAGTTTACTTTACAAAATTATTTTAACACATTTATTTTATTTACGACGATTTATAAAAATATATAATAATAACAGTCATCCCGTAGACTATACATTAGACACTGTGTAGCCATCATACATAGACTGTACATAAAAACCTTACGCTAACGTTACGGACGTTTTTCCCGGCTGCGGTACCCCCCCGCGACGACCCATAAGGAACTTCGTTCCAAAAAATATATAAAGATTATTCAATAACAAGCTTTTACTCGCTGCTTCCCTCGCATTAATATTGATTAATTGTGATGTGAAAAGTCTATTACAGGGTGGATCAATATGTGAACGATCGTGATGTCTGGAATTGACGCCCCTCTCTGTACATCCGCTAATAACTACTGTAACACATTAAACTATTGTATACAAGGATAGGATTTAAAAAAAAGATGCAGATCGAGTTTCTTGCCGGTTCTTCTCGATGACTGCATTACTTTCCGAACCGGTAATAGTTTGGACGTTTATAAGCGTATTCTTAGGGCCTAAATTTAAAAAAGATTTTTGTTTTTTTTTTTGGTTTGATTTCTCTTGATTTGATTTGATTTGATTTGTTAATATTGTTTTTTTTTATAGCTAAGACTTAGCGTTATGACCATAGTCTCACCTGATCTTAAGTGACGTTACGGACCTAGTTGGTAGACACGCTAAACCTGTGGAGGAAAGTGGCTCTCAAGTGCAACTGCCGGAACACACCTATTGGTATTTGGCGGCAGATTTTCAACTTGAGGGTGTTTGCTAGCCAGGCGGGCATCAGAAAAAGCCTTACCACCATGCTATGGCTTCCTCACGATGTTTGCGTCAAAGAAAACGGATGACGCAAAAAATATCCACACAAAGATTATCCCCTCTCGTTACTCCACTTCCAATAAGATTTTTTGCGAGAATAAGTATCCTATCACCGTTTCTAAGGTCCTATGAATCTTCATACCAAAATTCAACATAATCGATTCAACGGTTCCGGCGTGAAAGCGTAACAAACACACAAACTCACTTCCGCATTTAAAATATTAGTAACGATGTTTGGCAGGGGTCAAATTCGGGTGAGGCAAGACGCAGTATCTACCCATCTTACAAATTAAAGGGTTTCGATATTCCGAAAAGCAATGGATCCAACCTCAACAGTTTGTACTGAATTTAGGGGATAAGTTATTTCATTACATTTTTTCACCGATTCATTACATCATAGAGGAAAACCCATTAAGAAGATACGACCTCCCCCGACGACCTGATCGCTCTCACTGACAACACCCTGAAATAGATAATAAATTGTGGTACGACTTTTTCTGATGCCCGTCTCGTTAGCTACCACCCTCAAGTTGAAAATCTGCCGTCAGATACCAATAGGTGTGTTCCAGCAGTTACACTTGAGAGCCAGTTCCTCTACAGGTTTAGCGTGTCCACCAACTTGGGCCGTATCGTCACTTAAGATCAGGTGAGATTATGGCCATAACGTAAAGACTTAATTATATATTAAAAACAAAAAGGAATATTCAATTATATTAAAACATGAGACAGTCTATTGCGCCATACGATTAAATAAGATATATTTTTATTTATCCTGATCTTATAACTGTTTTCAATGGAGTGTTTTAAGCGTGGTGTTAATACTTTAATTGATTGCTCTGTCAAATTCAAAATGAAGCAATGATAGCTCAGTGGTAGTGTGTACGACTCCGCGTCAAGGGACGTCAGTTCGAATCCGAGCACCTACAATGAGCTTGAGCTTTCGGTGAAGGAAAAAATCGTGAGGAAACCATAGCATGGTGGTAGGGCTTTTTCTAATGCCCGCCTGGCTAACTACCACCCACAAGTTGGAAACATGCCGCCAAATACCAATAGGTACGTTCCGAGAGTTGCACTTGAGAGTCAGTTCCTTCACAGGTTTAGCGTGTCTACCAACTTGGGCCGTATCGTCATTTAAGATCAGGTGAGATTATGGCCATAACTGAAACCGGACTTGTAGTTTCTAAGACTAACACGTTGAAACAAACAAACGTTTCCACTTTATAATATTAAAACACATGTAGGTTTATTACATTATTTTGGTAACAACATGGATAAACTGCCCCACAAAATGTTCAAGTGAATATAAAGCTTACCCAATTCCAGTATTAAAGTGTGTAATGTGTTTTCTGAAACAAATAAGAAAACCAATAAATTATTTAGGAAATCTGTATAATTGACCTGCGCATATTATTCATAAATATTTCGCACACTACACTAACAAAACACAGCACAGTTATATTAATAAAAAAAAATGCGTGAGTATCGTGGAATACGCGGTTTTTTATATAGTTAAGGCTTAGCGTTATGGCCATAATCTCATCTGATCTTAAGTGATGATACGGCCCAAGTTCGTAGACACGCTAAACCTGTGGAGGATCTAGCTCTCAAGTGCAACTAACGGAACACACCTATTGGTATTTTGCCAGACGGGCATCAGATAAAGCCCTACCACCATGCTATGGTTTCCTCACGATGTTGTCCTTCACCGAAAGCTCAGGCACATTGTAGGTGCTTGAATTCGAACTCGCGTCCCTTAACGCGAACTCGTACACACTACCACTGAGCTATCATCGCTTTAATGGAACGAATTTTCTTACGTAGTATATTATTATCGATAAACGTATTGTATTATTGATTAGCAAACACATATAAATGAATTACTAGCGTCTGAGAGCAATTAATTGAAACGCAGAAATAACTAATTAATTAATGGAATTGTAGAAAATTTCGTAAATGACATATTTTTTTCTAGTTGTGAATTACTTTACCCTATGGACGTCAAAACGGCCGGACCGGTTTCGATGAGACTTTGAGACAACCTTCAGATTATCTCAGCGAGTAATCCTGTAAATTTTTGTCGCGATCGACTGTCAGTAACAGAACTAAAAAAAAAAACTCACGCGGACGAAATCGCCTGTAAACGCGAGTACATAATAAAAAATTACCTAAGTCAAGTATATTTATTAAACAAGTGATAAATAATATCCCACAATCTAATCCGCAGGAATGGAAATAAACAAATAACCGTTTTTACTCTTCTGCTGATACCCAAAATGCAATTATGAGGAACGAGAGTATTATAACAATGGAGGCAAAATTAAAAACGCCCGCCGGAGATTAAGGTTTTATGAAAAATGTCTAGGCTGTGTAATTTCAGGCGTAACAAAGGCGAAAATAATTTACTGGAAAGTCCTCGCGCTGAATATGTGTAAACACGCGGTTCGAAATTGTGCGTTTGGCGTTTTATGGTTTTTTCTTTTTCACCGCGTTCCTAAGAAACGTTGATGACTAACTTTTTTTTATGTTGCGCAGCATAGTGACTGTACTGCACCTGGTGTTAAGTACAGTAAAATCCAGAACAGCGGTGACTGACAACGATTTAAATTCACAATCAGTTACTGCTGTCATTCTGGCCTGCTTAGATACCTTTTCACGCCTCTTTTGAAGGACCCTATGTCATAGGAGCTTTCGGTTATTGAGCATGTTGAGCTTTCGGTGATAGAAAGCATTGTGAGGAAATCAGGTAGAGAATTGTCTAATGCCCAACTGCCTACCTATCATTTAGAAATTAATACTCTGCCGCTAAATAACTATAGATCTGTTCCGGCAGTTGCACTTGAGAACTGGTCTCTTAACTAGGCTTAGCGTGTCCACTCTCTCATTCCACATTGTTACTTAATGCGTGACTTATTACGCTATACATAGAACCTATTAAAATAATAGTAACAAGCATACAGAGTTACTTTTACACAGTAGAGTTACACAGCAAATAAAAAGTACAACAAACTAGTTTTTATTCCCGGCTTCACTCGCGTGTACATCGATTTTTGTCAACGTTTCATACAAAGTTTATCCCTCACACTAGTCATTTCCCAAGTTTTTTACGAGAAAAAGTAGCCTATCACCGCTTCCAGAGTCCTATCTATCTCTATACAAAGATTCATCACAATCTGTAGGAGGTTTTGGCAAAAAGGCACTGATATTAGTACTTAAGTTACTGTATTGAAAAATAATAATTGTACAAGAAGTTAATTACTAAACATCTCAGTCATTTTTGACATTACTACCGAGAAAGCAGAAGTGACGCCGTGAAGCGGCAATAATTGGAACTACTCCGATTGCGTTCCAATTCTACCTATATTTCTTACATCCTCCCTGGAACGCAATCCCATATTAGTGACACAATACATATGCTTTTCTACAGTAGTTCCCTTGGTTAAGATATCTGATACATTTTCACAACCCTTAACATAACAAAACTTTAAGTTATTATTTATTACATGATCTTTAATAAAGTGGTAACGAATATCTATATGCTTTGAGCGAGGTAAGTAACAATCATTCGCCGATAACTTGATGGCGCTCTGGTTGTCGCAGTATATGAGCAGGGTGTCGGAGCCGCGACCAACTTCAGCCTGCAGCTGCCGTAGCCAGAGAGCTTCCTGCGCCGCGCTCCCCATGGCCATGTATTCCGCTTCTGCTGTGGACAAGGCGATAGTCTGCTGTTTGCGGGAACACCACGATATAGCGCTTCCCTGAAACAGAAATATATAACCGGTGCACGATTTCCGGTCTCGAGCATCACTTGCCCAGTCTGCGTCACAGTAGCCCGTGATTTTTCTGTTACCACTCTTGGTATATGTAAGTTTGTAGTCTTTAGTCCCTTGCAGGTACCTCATGACTCTTTTTATTGCACTCCAGTGCTCAGACCTCGGTTCTTTATTGAATCTGCTTAGAGCATTGACAACATATGATATGTCAGGTCTGGTTCCTTGAGCAACGTAAAGAAGACTTCCAATAGCCTGTTGGTACGGGCAGTCCATTTCAACTTCAGTATTTTCATTAAATTTTTGTCCAACTTCTACAGGTGTCTTGATAGATTTGCATTCAGACATATTAAATTTTATTAATATTTCTTTGATATATTTTTCTTGATCCAGCATTATGGAATCCTTTGATCGGGTAATATTGAGACCCAAACATTGGCTCACCTCTCCTAGATCCTTCATATTTAATTTCTGCTGTAGTTTTTCCTTTATATTATTAATCGTACTTCTTTGTGAACAGAATAATAAAATATCATCAACCCAGATGGCAATGTAAACTCCAATGTTGATGTTTAAGTAAATACAAGGGTCAGTTTTAGATTGTTGAATGCCCATTTCCTTTAAGACTGTGCTTAACTTTGTATTCCACAATCTGCTCGCCTGTTTCAAACCATATATTGATTTATTTAAATGACATACCTCATCACCCTTTTTATACATTTCGGGCTGTACCATGTAAATATCTGTGTCTATAGATCCTTGTAGGAATGCAGAAACTGCGTCCATCTGGTATATATACAGGTCTTGCTGTGCAGCTAGAGCAAACAAATATCTAATGGATGTCCATCTTACCACAGGAGAGTATACCTCTTGGAAGTCCACACCCTTCTTTTGTGCATAACCCTTTATGACTAATCTAGCTTTATACTGCATAACTTCACCTTGTTGGTTGGTTTTCCTTTTGAACACCCACTTGTTGGGTAAAGCAATTTTCCCAGGGGGCAGTTTCACCAGATTCCAGGTCTCATTCTCCATTAAAGAATTCATCTCAGCGTCCATGGCTTGTTTCCATTCTTTAGCTTCTGTGGAAGACAATGCCTCTTCTACTGTCTGAGGATCAGATAAACCAGTATATAAACAGAGCATGCCTTTCTTATCTTGGTTACGTGGTCTCAATGTGATGTTACGAGTTCCTTGTTCCTGAACTGTAATATGCTTCGGTGGGTAATATGTCTCATCAGCATCAGGATCATCAGCTGTGTCAGTCTCATATTCACTACTACTGTCGCTCTCAGCTTCTTCTAAGCTATGCTTACAGTCCACAGGTTGAGAGGAAGAAGCAGCTTCTAACTCCTTTGACTGGTCATCAGGCTTTGACCCCTCTGACGATCCCAACCTGTCTTCTTCAGTTGAACGAGCTGAAATCAGAAATTAATCACACAGACCAGGTTTTTCAAAAAATATAACATCTCTACTCTTCATTATCTGATGTGTTTTAGGATGCATGACACGGTATCCCTTTGTTCTCTCACAATAACCTACAAATATCATTTTTTCCGATTTCTTGTCCCACTTTTGTCTTCTCTCCTTAGGTACATGCACCATTGTTTCGGAACCAAATATTCTCATATGAGATAATTCTGGTTTGCGACCTGTCCACATTTGGTACGGAGTGGTATTGTCAAGTGCTTTGGTGGGGGACCGATTTATGATATATGCAGCTGTGGCAACGGCTTCAGCCCAAACAGGTTTCTCTAAATTTGCGTTAGATATCATACATCTAGCCTTTTCCACAAGTGTCCTGTTCATTCTTTCTGACAATCCGTTCTGCTGCGGGGTATATGGTGCTGATGTCTGATGTGTAATTCCACAATTAGCTAAGTATCTCTCGAAATTGCCGTTGCAGTATTCTTTTCCATTGTCTGTCCTTAACATTTTAATTTTTGAGTCAAGCTGGTTCTCTACATATCTTTTATAATCTTTAAATATTTCTAAAATACTTAGCTTATCCTTTGTGAAATATACATGCACCATCCTGGTATAATCATCTATGAAATTAATAAAGTATCGCATACCTCCATACGATGCATTCTCCATTGGTCCACACAGGTCCGAGTGTATTAATTCCAATGGTTTTGTTGCTCTGGTGCCAACTTGCTTAAAAGGCAACCTTGCCTGCTTTCCCTCACAGCAGCTTGAACATTGCAACCTTACTTGTTTATTTTGATCTAGCACCACCCCGTCAGCATAATTTGGTAACTTTTGTAGATCTGAAACATTTAAATGTGCCATCCGAAGATGCCACAGTCTTATATTATTAGAACTTACAAGACTGGAAGCCAAATGAACAGTTTCCTCCTTTGACTGCATATCCAAAACATAAAGTTTATTATTCAGTGTAGCTGAGCATATGAACTTTCCATTTGCATCATTGACATTGCAACCCTTTTCATTGAAGATCACTCTCTACCCACTCTTTGTAATAGTGCTCACTGACATCAAATTGGCTGCAAGTCCAGGTACATATAACACATTTTTCAGCTGTATTGTACCTCCTTGTAAAATGTTCAGATTTATTTCACCGGTACCTTCTACGGACAGCGGCTCACTGTTAGCAACTGTTATACTCTTGACAGATGGCGCTCTTAGATTGTACATCCATTCTTTATTGCCACACATATGCATGGATGCTCCGGAATCTACATACCATTGTTTCTTGATTTCGCCGGCAGTTGCTGAAAATGCCGCAGCAAAACTGGAATTCTCTTGCTTATGTGACTCTCTTTTTCCTTTTCCTGTACAATATTTTGCTAAATGCCCATAGCCATTGCAGTTGTAACACCGGGGACCCTTGGTTGGCTTCGACTTATGTGCATTGAACTTTCCCTTCTTAGTATGTGAGTAAAGTGCATTATTTGTATCTGAAGAAACTATCTCTTGTAAAAGCTTGGTCTTAATAAGGTCTGCGCTGATTGTGACTCCTGAATTTTCGAGTCCCATGATCATAGGTTTGTACCGATCAGGTAGACCGGCCAACATTAAAGTACCTAGCCACTCATCATTAACGTCAAAGTCAATGTTACGTAATTTATGTGCTGCGTTCATAATTTTACTCACATATTCCTCGATGCCACTGCTAGACTCTAGCGATGTGTTAATTAGTTCTTTGTGTAAACCCACTTTTCTGGTGAGTCCGTTATCATCGAATGCTTTGTGTAGATTGGTCCATACCTCTGTCGCGGTCTTACAATCCTGTATGTGTACGTAATTTTGAGAATTTACTAATAGGATCAGTTTGGACTTGGCCAAGATATCCTTTGCCGGCTCAACTACTTGTCCTTCCTTGGGTTCTACACAATTCCATAAGCCCTCGTGTTCGAGATACGTTCTTGCGGTGAACTTCCAGGTGGCAAAATTGTCGCGGCCGTTCAATTTTTCCAGATTGAACATGTGCGAATGTGAATTCATCATGACCACGTTTTTCTGTTCAACTTAACCTCACAATATTTAACACGTTTTCTTCCGGAGAAACTTCGTACTTTCTGATATTACTTTATTTCCAACCACGCTCTGCTACCATGTAGGAGGTTTTGGCAAAAAGGCACTGATATTAGTACTTAAGTTACTGTATTGAAAAATAATAATTGTACAAGAAGTTAATTACTAAACATCTCAGTCATTTTTGACATTACTACCGAGAAAGCAGAAGTGACGCCGTGAAGCGGCAATAATTGGAACTATTCCGATTGCGTTCCAATTCTACCTATATTTCTTACACAATCGATTCAGCGGTTTAAGCGTGAAATCGTAACAAAAAAACAAACTCACTTTCGCATCTATAATGTTAATATATATGTTATATTATTATATATCTGATCAATAACCAAGCTGTCATATATATTAATCACATATATACCATTATATACGTATATATACCAATTACAATAACAAATTTATCGTATCTAATTGAATACTTTCGCATTTATAATATTATAATATAAGTATACATTATACATTATATTTCACTAAAAGTCACGTCGACGCGCATTTTACCCGCCCGTGTATTACACCCAAAAAGGTCTCACGGAGAGATCGTGAGAGGGCAGTAATGAATTTAACAAGAGTCGAGCACATTCCTAAGGGTCCTTTATTAAAGACATACAGCCTCACTCGAAACTTGAAAACACTTTAACAGTCCTACATCATAGACATGACTTGACGGGGGTCCAAGTAACTCTTTATTAGGTACCAAGTTATTAGAAGTAGAGTGAAAACGATCTCTTGATTTTTTTTAATAAGTCTAGCATTGTAGCCCCAATCTCACACGATATCAAGGGACGATGTGACCCAAGATAGTGGATACGCTATGCCTAGTGGAGGGACTGGCTCTCAAGTGTAACTTCCGTAACACACCTATATGTATTCGGTCGCAGATTTTTAAATTGAGAGTGGTTGCTATCTAGGCCTCCATTTGAATTCTATAATCCTACCTACCAAGCTTATTGCAGGGATTCGAATTCACGTCTATCGTCGCGACGTTCGAACATGCCACTATGGCTTTACTGGGTAATATTAGTCAATGAATCAGCATATATATCTATATATATGCACGTTTTTTTTAATATAATTAAGGTTGAACGTAATAGCCATAATCTGACCTGATCTTGAGGGTGGTAGCTAGCCAGGCGGGCATCAGAAAAAGCCCTACCACCACGCTATGGTTTCCTCACGATGTTTTCCTTCACCGGAAGCTCAAGCTCATTGTTGGTGGTTGGATTCGAACTCACGTCCATTGACGCAAAGTCGTACACACTACCACTGAGCTATCATCGCTTTAAAGTAGTAAGTGCCGAGCGTGTGCATCGTAAATTGTGTATGCCAGTAAACTATTATGCACTGAGTAAGTATTATTAAGGTCAAGCGCTCACTTATAAGAAATGAAACTAATATATTTAAAAACTGTACAATTTGTATAAGCCGTATTCACTTATCATTGTCCATAGTGCGGACATACCTCGAATGTCTGTTACGCATTAGGCTCATCGAATGGCATTTCAATATAATACGTGTGGAGGCATTTGGATAAGAATTCTTATACGGAGAAATTTCTCGAAGAATTTTCATATTGTACAAAGTTTTTTTTTTTTTTTTTTTCACTAATATAATCGACAATTTGAGAAGTCTGAACGGATAACGACTATCAGGGGAATAAATATTTTATGACATTTTCAAGAGTCGTTATATTGACAGAAAATACTATAGACGAAAAGATAAGCCAAACAAAACCAACAAGTAATTTAATTTTTTTTTTTATATTTGTTCATTTAATCCAGTGGCGTTCATTGCGTTTGACACGGTATTTTAAAATTTCCCGCCCCGAGTGACGTCTTACGGCTATACACAGTACTTCAATAATTCGACCACCGGCAACCCCTATTACGTAAATGCTGTAGTTTAAATGGCACCTCCAAATAGAACAACATCTCCTCGCCATGTCGATCTAAAAATTGTAAATTTAGCTATAAACTCTCATGTAATTTTCTTAATATACTAATAAACTCTGTTTATTGGTCTGTATTTGTTCTTCTATACTTAGATTTTTACTAGCTGACCCGACAGACTTTGTCCTGTCTTAACTATGAATATATTTAACTAATATTAATTCGTTGGTGGGAGGCGCCCGACGTGACGGCCCAGTGGCATATGCGCGTGAGCTGCGCGCGGTACTGGACAGTACTTGGACATTGCAACATTATATTTCTAACAGATAATAATTTTTCTAAAATAAACATAGTCTAAGTTACTCTTTATTACATCAGCTACCTGCCAATAAAAGTTCCGTCAAAATCGGTCCAGCCATTTCAGAGATTAGCCGGAACAAACAGAAAGACAGACAAAAATTGTAAAAAAATATTTTATTTTGGTGTATGTAGCGTATATATTCAAATATACATGTAGAAAAAAATTAAAATTAAAAAATCAATATTAAAAACAGACACTCCGATTTTATTTATACGTATAGATTTGTTTTGTTTAGCCTTGAATTTTCAGTTACAGTCGCTATACCCACTTAAAGAGATCATCTGTGACGTGTTACGTGTGTCTGTGTTAATTGTTTGTTTGTTCGTTTAATTTTGTACTATAACATATGACCCACCTATAACAGATGACACCCATCGAAAATCAGTAGTGCATCATTAGTGTATTACACATTTTGCTGAACGCGTTTGCCAATTGTTGGACGTATTTTTTTCTGTCTAATTTGTTTTAATTGTGTGGTTGTTCCACGAAGAAAGTATTTCTTTCTTCCCTTCTTTCTTATAGGAATCTGCATGTCAATCTGCTAGTTTTCTTTTTTTATAGTTAAGGCTTAGTGTGAACTTTTTTGCACCATCGGTCCATAGCTCAGGGGTAGTGTGTACGTCTTCGCGTCTAGGGACATGAGTCCGAATCCAAGCGCCTACAATGAGCTTGAGCTTTCGGTGAAGGGAAACATCGTGAGGAAACCATAGCACGGAGTTACGGCTTTTTCTAATACTCGCCTGGCTAGCTACCACCCTCAAGTTGTAAACCTGCCGCCAAAGACCAATAGGTGAGTTCCGGCAGCTGCATTTGAGAGCCAGTTCCTCCACAGGTTTAGCGTGTCTACTAACCTGGGCCGTATCGTCATTTAAGATCAGGTGAGATTATGGCAATAACGCTAAACTTTAAGTATAAAAAAAAAGCAAATTCTGTTGTGCTACACAGGGAACCATGTCAGAAACTTTAGTCCTCCGAAGTGACTCTTGGCAAATTGACGGACACTTACAGGGGGTAGCTATCCAAACGGGTTTTCCAAGGGTTACAGTTTCAACGCGATGTTTTCCTTTACCGAAACCTGTGGCATTTCGAACTTACCACCGTCGACTGAGCCACATTCTGCTACATTAAATTAACTTTATCACTTCGCTTATCGAATGTAACTAAGTAATATGGTTCTGCCGTAAATAAGGTTCTATTCTCGAAGTTAATTAATGAACGTCGGGCCAAATGGAACGATAAATTCCTGGCTTGAAGGAATGAGAAAGAATTCTTTCACCTACACATTTAAGGCACGGTGACTTATAATAAAAGACGTTCCTATCTAATATTATTTATGACATATATTAAACTACATTCTTACTAATATTATAAATGCGAAAATGAGTTTGTTTGTTACGCTTTCACGCCGAAACCACTGGATCGATTATGGTGAATTTTCGTATAAAGTTATAGGAGAACCTGGACACGGTGATGGGATACTTTTTCTCGAGAAGACCTTATTGGAAGTGGGGTACAGAGAGGAATAAACTTTGTATGAAACTTTTTATTGTGTCATCAGAATTGTTTGACAAAATTCGATAATAACACGAGCAAAGCCGCACGTAAAATCTAGTAAATTTAACTATATAAAAAATATGACTGAATTCGGACGGGGCAGACTGAAAACAAGCGCTGTGTGGTGAAGTTTGTCTCTTTATCACGTAGTATTAGTTTATATATATATGTATTTCTAAAACTTTTGTTACTGGCAATAAAAAATATTATTATTAAATATGTGTGCGTTTGCATGGTGGTAGGGCTTTTGCTAACGCCCACCTGGCTACCTACCACCTTCAAGTTGAAAATCTGCCGCCAAATACCAATGGGTGTGTTCCGGCAGTTGCACTCGAGAGCCAATTCCTCCACAGGTTTAGCGTGTCTACCAACTTGGGCCGTATCGTCACTTAAGATCAGGTGAGATTATGGCCATTACGCTAAGCTTTAACTATAAAATAATATGTAAATTATTAATATTAAGAGCACAATATTCATGCCATAGCAAAGACATTACAAATGGTACAGACCAAAAAAAAAAAAGTTTATTAATTGTATGACCTCAACCTTACCTGATTAAGACTGGCTCTCAAGTGCAATTGCCGAAATACACCTATAGATACTTGGCAGTATATTTCCAACTTCAGGGTGGTGGCTAGCCAGATGGATAACAGAAAAAGCTCTACCACTATGTAAATAATTTAACATGATTAAGGGAGTCGAAAGCGAGAACGTAAGTTGGGCATGACGACATAAGCGACCGTCATGTCGTTTACCGTGACAGTATAATGAGTCGATTTTAATACCAACACAGACAATATCTTCATGTTTTCAAGCCAAACATTGGACCATGATAATCATTGATACTTTTTTTGTATAGTTAAGATTTAGTCGGCCACAAACTCACCTGCTGTTAAGTGACCAAGATAGTGGACACTCTAAGCTTAGTGGAGGCTCAAGTGCAACTGCTGGAACGTACCTATGAGTATTCGGCGGCAGATTTTAAGCTTGAGAGTGGTAGCTCGCCAGGTGGACACTAGCAAAGCCCTACCACCATGCTATGGTTCGTAACGATGTTTTTCCTCATCGAAAACTCAAGCTCGTTGAAGATGGATTCGAACTCCATTCGAACCTCCCTTGACTCGGAGTCCGTACACACTACCAACTGAACTGTCATCACTTCAAGACCGCTATCTCTAGTAACCTCTTCTAGAGTCAAAAAAGAAAATGTGACAAGTTGAATAAAACGAGATTGCCTCGTGTTTCTCGAAATACAACATGCGGAAAACAAAACGCAACCTCAATTCTCAAGATTAAAAGGAGCTTTTCCCTCATTCCTCTATTGAAATCTGAAGAGGAGTGAGCACGAAATGAAAGCATATTATTAAGAACTCGTCATATTTAGACCTAGAGTCGACACGTTTAGAATTACAAAACCTAATAGTTGTTATTATGAAATATTTGAAGGTACGTTTTAACATTAATTTGAATTTATTCTTTTATAAGAATTGTATATCTATATGAATATTATAAAGCGGTAAAATTGATTTGTTTATTTATTAGGAACTACCAGTCGGATTCCAAAAATAATTTTATATCAGAGCTATAATTACATATACATAAGACACTGTATAGCCATCATACATAGACTATACAAAAAAATCTTACGCTAACGTTACGTACGTTTTTTGCCGGCTACGGTACCCCTTCGCGACTACCCATAAGGAACTTTGTTCGCAAAAAAAAAAAATTGTGGCTTATATCGATAATAAACAACTAACAACTACAAATATCCAAATACTTTAAATGTACTGATTTGGAATCAACACAACATCGACATAATAAAACGAGATCATATTTCTAGATTTGATAAAATATTTCGCATGCAATATGTAAATGAAAACACTGCTAGCTCTTAAACGTAGAGTCTCTTAGCTCGAACACAAAGCCTTGGCATGAGTAATGGGTACAGTACATTGAAAGTTGGAAAAAGCTAAAATTACTTAGGCAAAGCTCTATACCGACTTTTGGACCGAGTTATGGATATGTCATATCATTACCACAAGCCTAATGTAGACTACATTTTTATACGTCTAAACCGCAGTTGGCTTTGAAGTCAACGTAAGTATTATTTAGAAGTTTTTGATTGTATCTTAAATTATGTTAATTTTTTTAAGGCACCCATGTACACCCACAAAGTCTTGGAATCGCAAGTGCGTTGACGGCCTTTATAGAAGGGGCTGGCTCTCAAGTGCAACTGCCGGAACACACCAATTGGTATTTGGCGGCAGATTTTTAACGTGGTAGCTAGCCAAGTGGGCAATGGAAAAGCTCTACCTCCATACTGTGGTTTGCTCACGATGCTTTCCTTCAGCGAAAGCTCAAGCTCATTGTGAGTGGTTGGATTCGAACTCATGTCCCGTGACGCGGCGTTCCTACATATTAGCAATGAGCTATCATCGCTTCATTATGTTGTGGTTATTTTTAATTCATAAAAATGTGAAATATCACCCGAAGTTTATGTAATGCTGTTGAAAATTTCGTATTGATGATAGCTCAGTGGTAGTGTGTACGACTTCGCGTCAAGGGACGCGAGTTCGAATCTTCGTGAGCTTGAGCTTTCGGAGGAAAACATCGTGAGGAAACCATAGCATGGTGGTAGGGCTTTTTCTAATGCCCACCTGGGTAGCTAGCACCCTCAAGTTGTAAGCCTGCCGCCAAATACCAATAGGTGTGTTCCGGCAGCTGCACTTGAGAGCCAGTTCCTCCACAAGTTTAGCGTGCTAAACCTTAAGTATAAAAAAAAGAGTTAGACGAACTTCTTAGCAAACCATGGATTTACCGTGCTGGTACCAGGTTCATCGTGTGGCAGGGAGGGAAACTTCAAGACTTGTGTCTTGAACTTGTGTATGTGTTTCTCTCCCTACCCAGACAAATTTGGTAGGAGCCTGCTAGAGTACTTTAAAGGCACGTTCTAATATAGAACTTATTGAATTCCTGCACTCGCCAAGATCTTTTACAAGATTATGGAGAGATTTAGCTGATATACCTCTCGCTCCCACTTCGACCGCGTATAAATTAACCACGTAGACATCTCTATTCAGGACATTTAGTAGCTTTCCAGTGTTTTTATAATCTATACAAAACTCGGAATGTGAATTAGTTGTGTAAAAACGTTCTGGGGCAGTTTTAATAACAAAGCCACCGTTTTATTAAAGCGATGTGAGATCCAAATATATATTTGTAATATGGTCTACAATTTTACGAGACATTTGTTTAACTGACTGTGAACAAATTGCCTCAGAATTGATGGAGGAAGACACATGAAACTTTTGTATGACTTCCGGCAATAGATGGAATAATTCGTGACAAAGTTTTAAGAGCATGAATTAGATTCTGTGTAAATCATCTGACTTCTGTTTAATTATCTATGCGTTTATCGTTACGGCCATTATCTGACTAATGTTAAATGACGATGTGGCCTGAGATGATGGACACGCTAAGCCTAGTGGAGGGATTACCGGAAATCATCTATGAATATTTGGCGGCAGACTTTTAACTCGTAGGTGGTTGTTGAGTGTGAAGTTTTTTTTTTTTTATACTTAAGATTTAGCGTTATGGCCATAATCTCACCTGATCTTAAAGTCGGCCCAAGTTGGTAGACACGCTAAACCTGCGGAGGAACTGGCTCTCAAGTGCAGCTGCCGGAACACACCTATTGGTATTTGGCCGCAGGTTTATAACTAGCCAGGCGGGCATTTGAAAAAGCCCTACCACTATGCTATGGTTTCCTCACGATGTTTTGCTTCACCGAAAGCTCAAGCTCATTGTAGGTGCTTGGATTCGAACCCACGTCCCTTGACGCGAAGTCGTGCATACTACCACTGAGCTATCATCGCTTAAGCTGTCTCTGGTCTCTCGCAGCACGGGAGTCTGGAGTTTCGCCGTGGAGCTTTCTAGCGAATACTATTGCGTGAATAGCACACGATGAGTCACATACACCCTTCTTGTGTCGACCTGAGCCCTGGTAACACGTTTACACATTGCTAGGAGGCAGTCCGTAAAGAATAGAATTACAAATACCACGTTAAAAAAGGTAGTAGATAAATAAGCGGACATTAAAAAACGCCTTACGACCATGAAAACTTTGTCTGTTGTCAGTTTTAATGGCGTACACTGCATGAAGCAATAGAAATATAACTCTAAAGTAATGTATTTAAGAGTGATTTCACCTGAGAATATCTATGAAATATGAATGTATTATAAGATCTCATTATAAAAACAAATAAATACAACGAACTGCTAAATCACCTGAACAAGGAAGGCTACGTAATGAATTTATACGTAAACAAGATATACCAGCAAAATCGCTCTGTAACCTACTCAAATATCTTGGCAATCTAGGACTGCATAAGCTTCTATAGTAAAACGTGTCTCTTAAGCTCCTACCAAATTCGGCTGGGCAGGAAGAGAAACACGAGTAGTGAGGTTGAGTATTGACGCACGTCGGGGCAGATCCCCTTAAACCTACATCCGTTTCGTACGTATCGGAAACTGCTCGGAGTTTCCCTCACTGCCATACGACGGACTCCATACCCGTACTCTCAATCTAACCCTAGGAAATTCATTCCCCTCCCTTCAACATCGCTACATATACATATATATATCTTCTATGATAACTTAAACTTAAGAAGTCTGAGGCAGGTGGTAGTAATTTATAAATGAAGCGTATATATTCTAAGTTACTTTGGTCAAAGTTAGTCCTGTGACCCTTATCAATAAATAAGCAGATTTTCTCAGTAACCAGCGGAGCTTATTTCATTAATTTGGAATTATATTATTTCTGAATGCTATTATCTGCATATATATCATAATAATAAATAAAAAAAAATGTGTGTCGATTTTTTTTTTTATTTGATAGAGTAACCATTGAAGGACACTATAGCCTATTTAACATCACGCTATCATCAATAGAAGTAAAGTTATACTGAAAAAAGTAACAAAAATGGGAAACAAATATTAAATAATTTTTACATCCGCGCAAACGAAGTCGCTGGCACTGTCTGTTTACATATAAAGATAAAAACAAAATATACATTATTTAAGCGCAGAAAATACAAACACTCGAATCGAGTAATATCGATTACAGGGGAAAAAGTGTAACGGTTTTCTTGTCTACCCAAACGACTTATTACGGAGGAAGCAAAAGTTGAAAGACACTTTGGGAGGACTTCAAAATTAATTTCACAACGAGTTAACTTTATGTAACTACTACAAAATTTATTAAAACTTCAAAACCAGTTACCCGCTTCAAAATGCCATCCATCCCCCGCCAGATAAGTGACTTACTGAAGTGGCTTTCGAGCCGTAACTTAAGGAACTTATGCTCACACCGTTCATGTTTCAGTTCGTGTAACCGCCGTTCAAGTTATAAACTTAACAACCGATACCCAGATGACTCTACTATTCGATAATTTTAAATAATTTATTATTACTAATAACAGAAAGTAAGATGACAAAGTTGATCGCGACAGGCGACCGTAGGGTTTTGGGTAGGTATTCCCAGCGGCTAGCGCATACCCCTTTTAGTTGCCCCGGGCTGGGAGGCGATACGTAAATGTACTTCCACACGTTAAAATAAAACACGTGAAAAAGTTTCGCCAGTAAAATTACGTATATAAGTAAATTTAGAACGTTAAAGAATTATCTATATAAAAATTTCATGGGAGTACGTAATATAATGCGGATTATGAAACGATGAGGTCTCAGTTGGTAGTTTGCACAAACGCCATGAAAATGGTCGTGACAACGAATCCCTATAATAAGCATCAGCTTTCGGTTAAATAATATATCGCTATAAAGCCATATATATATATGTAAAAAAGTTCAATATTTTTTCATTTTTAATATGAATGCTTAAATCTATGTCATTTAATTATAATTCTGTTATGAGGCGTGCACTTTTAGATATTTTGTTTTTTAATTTGTACTTTAATTATTCTTACAAAATAGAATGTTCACTGTTAATTAAGACGGTAATTTTGAATAGGCTGTTACAGAGAAAGATACCTAAGCAAACGAAAAAAAAATGACTCAAACAGTGAAGTTTTCAGGACGTTATCATGACCACATACATCATCCACACATACAGACAACCCGACGTCCACCGAAATATTTTTTCAAAACGGTTTTTTTATACTATTTAGAAAAGTAATGTTTTATAAAGTATCTACTGTCACAAAAAAGTGTGCAAAGAATATCGGATAAAAGCAATTTAAGCCGAGATAATTGTTTGATCTTGAGAGATTAAGAGTAAAGCACTACCCAAACGCTTCGCGTTATGAGGCGTGCAATAAGGTTCCAGTAAGTGGACATCAAATGAGGGAAAACTCGCTGTTGCTTATGACTCAAACCATTGACCACAGACAGCATTATAGTTAAGAGCAGATCGCTATACAATGCTCTTCGAATATGCATTATGTATCGATAATGCAGTTCACATGCCAACAATGGTATTTCGTATTAAAATTATGAACAAAGTCAATTATCACTTTATAATACCAAGTTATTATGATAGTCAATATTTTATTATACACATCAACATTTCTAATTGCGATGTTTATTAGTTTATTTTATGTAGAAATTATGAACTTTTTTTATATGGTTTAGCGTTATGGCCATAATCTCACCTGATCTTTAGTGACGATACGGCCCAAGTTGGTAGACACGCTTAACCTGTAGAGTGACTGGCTCTCAAATGCAGCAGCCGGAACACACCTCGTATTCGAACTCACGTCCCTTGACGCGAAGTCGTACACACTACCACTGAGCTATCATGCTTAATAACTTTTTTAAACCACAAGTAATGGCTTGAGTGTCTGCAGGCATATTAAATGTACTATATACTAACATATCACGTACTTTTTATCAGGAGAACTTAATTTTTCGGCCGAAATAGAGGATTTAAGTTAAATGTTATCGCAACTTGACTTCTTGATTAAATTTGGAGCAATTTTAATTATTCTGTAGCTGATACTTTATCTAAAAATCTAAAATATCACTTATGTCTGTAAGCTATATAAGTGCCAAAAACGTCTCTCGAAGATAAAGCAATTGATATTTGAAATCACACAATAGGGTATTCTTTGGGTTTTAATATTTCTCAGTATATTTTTATTGTTCAATACCTATTCGGTGTTAAATTAATAATGAATCTTTCCAAACATAAATAAAATACGTACATTTCAAATAAAACGTCTGCCACAGAAAATAAAATGAAGAAATAAATTAACAAATCCAAAGCCTTTTATTGTTAAATTGTTATGGTAATGGTATATAACGTAGATTGAGTTGGATCGAATAAAAATAAATTGACATGTCTCTTTATATTATTGTTATCAACAATTCAAACAATTCGGTCTCGTTGCTCGACCATTTTGAAATGCTGATTTTACGCGTTTATTAAAATTAAAGCAGATAAAATATTATATCACCAACGTTCACAATTACTTTTAATTCAAACATTTCACAATAGTTCTTAAATAACTCATTCAGTGCAAGTGTACTTAATAAATAACTCCACGTTTAACAATCATTAAAGAGATCAAATGAATGTCTTATTACACTCTTGAATGAAAACAGGCTTTTAAAGACGGAAGTAGCTAAACGGAAATAAAGTTTTTGTTATTAAAGGAACAACCAAATTAACCTCTTATAGCATTTAAGCGATCGGAAAATAGATTGAGATAAAATAAGAAGTATTTAGATTCAATTCGTCGATTATATATATATATATATATAAATTAGTACATGGAGGGTAGTCAGATATTTGCATGTATTCTAAACGAGGTAGTGGCGTCTCCGTCGGTAGTAATTCAAATGGAAATATTAAGAACAATTATATATATATATATATAAGAAAGACCACTAATAAGTAAGTACTTAAAGTAAATTTATTGAACACGGAAACGGAAATACGCGTTAGGGGATTTTCTAACGCCCGCCTGACTAACAACCACCCTCAATTTGAAAATCTGCCACTAAAAGCTATTATAGGTGTGTTCCCGCTGTTGCACTTGAGAGCCAGTCCCTCCACAGGTTTAGCGTGTCCACCAACTTGGGCCGTATCATCACTTATGATCAGGTGGGATTGTGACCAACTAAATATGCCATCTTAAGAACTGTAACTTCTCACACACTTATATATATATATGTAGGAACGTCAGAAGCGGCTTCATAACGGTCTTGGCTGTCGCTATCTGTCGTGGGCGTTGTATCAGCAGGAATTTTAAAATAGAAACACACTTGTATTGTTCAATGTTTTTTTAATTGATGGTTTCAAACCTTTCAACAAAATCACACACGGTTACCAAGCTTAAGTTGGATTGAGAGCCAATGGGTTAGCACGTGTGCACCTTGTGTGACAGCTGTCGGTTAGCACGCGTGCACCTGTCATGCCATGACAGCTATCAATCGACAATCATCGCCGCCATTACTCGTGGTGGCACACCTACTACTCTATTCGGGGTTACCCGCTCTCATTTTAGTAACATTTAGCATTATCGATTACAGAATCGAATAAAAAACAAACGATACTAACAAATCGAGTTATGATTAAACTAAATCGTAATTTAACAATGGCGTAATTTATAATTAGAACTAATCCATAATCAGCGCGTCGTCATATATATATATACATTTTTTTTTTCTTTGTGAATGCCGTATATAAGTTTCATGCTCTTTGCATTGAGAGACATAAAATAGATTATTTATTAACACATTTGGAGTATATTCTCCTCTTACGTCCTTCGCAGTTGTCCTCATCGACCTAGCGAACGCATCGTCGCCTTTGTCCGTTATATGTACTATACTCTGACAATTTATGAACAAAAGACATCGTGGTTTTAATAAATAAAATGTACAATTGTCTCATATTATCTACGTACATAAGCTTCATTTATACTCCATTTGAAAATGACAAGTCATATTACATTATATTGAAGCGATGATAGCTCAGTGGTAGTGTATATGAATTGCGTCAAGGGACGTCTGTTCGAATTCAACCACCTACATTGAGGTTAATCTTGCGGTGAAGGAAAACATCGTGCGGAAACCATAGCCTGGTGGTAGTGCTTTTTCTAATGCCCGCCTGGCTAGCTACCACCCTCAAGTTGTAAACCTGCCGCCAAATACCAAATAGGTGTGTTCCGGCAGCTGCACTTGAGAGCCAGTTCCTCCATAGTTTAACGTGTCTACCAACTTGGGCCGTATCGTCACTTAAAACCAGGTGAGGTTATGGCCATAACGCTAAACATTAAGTATAAAAAAAAACAAACAAGAACTATACCTATGTACTACGTAAAACGGCATTGTTTATTGGATCGATCTGTCAAATATCTAATTCATGACCGGGTAACTTTCGAGTAACTCGTTACTCACTCCTTGTAAGCCTCTTGAAATATTTCGACCTGCGTTTTCTTTAGGCGTACTGTCCCAATGGTAGCGATTTTATAATTATTATAACAATATTCCGTTTATTGGAGACGCTAATTTTTCAAAAGCAATAAGAATCCCTGAGAGGTACGCAACTCATCAGAAGTCATCACTGGTATACCAATCTGTAAGTAGTTTGGGAAATTAATATAGAAAACAGGGTTATAACATTAGGTATAGGCTCCTGTATTTACATAAGCAGATCTTTTTGATTAGCTTAATGTGAAGTAAAATGCTGTTACGTATTTCCGTAATATGCCAGAAGGGCTACAGCATGAGCGTGTGCGATTCCTCTGATGTGTATCGCCAAAAATCCCATTAAAACGACTCCACGATGACGTTGGACTCCTCCCTTATTGTCGGAGATTAACCCTACGTTCACCCTGCTTTTGGTTTATGATAGGACACCAGCAGACCAGGAATGTCATATGCATAAGCGATCTACCCTGGGTGGATAACTGCTATTATCAATTAACATATAGTATAAACTTTAATTTAAATAAAGAAGGTATTTGGCCTGGACAAGAAATGAAAGTTTCAATGATTTAGTAAATAAGCTTCTACATTGATTATCAGAAAAAGATGTTAAAAGAAATCGGTATATTTTAAGTCTATAATTAAAGTAACTGCACTATAGAAAATCACTATTTATAAAAATAGCGATAACAGCTCAGTGGTAGTGTGTACGACTTCACGTCAAGAGACGTGAGTTCGAATGCAACAACATATAATGAGTTTAAGCTTTCGGTGAAGGAACACATCGTGAGGAAACTATAGAATGGTGGTAGGGCTTTTTCTGATGCTCACCCGGCTAGCTACTACCCTCATGTTGAAAAACTACCGCCAAATACCAATAGATGTGTTCCGGCAGTTGCACTTGAGAGCTAGTCCCTCCACAGGTTTAGCGTGTCTACCAACTTGAACCATATCGTCATTTCAGATCAGGTGAGATTATGACCATATAACGCTAAATATTGTATAAATCAAAATTCATATCTACACGAATGTTACCAAGGCCACAGCTGCTTATTGGATGTGAATAATCGGTAACATAGAAATGTGTCTAGACATGTTTTTGTTTTGACATATTATTGTATGACTCGCCACGTCTAGACGCAGTACGGATGTGAGCATAAACAAAGAGAGCTAGTCCTGTCTTAACCGATAACCTGTACAATTATTTTCAGTTTATACAAGTTCAGTTTTGTCTGAGATTGAGACGTCTTATGTAAACTTCGAACGTTCTTCGAGTTTTGAAAATTGCAACCCAGTTGTTTTAAATTACCACCATCATAATCGATTAAAAATTGAAAAACAGTAAATTAAAAAAGGAAAAAGAAACGCCCCACTAACAGTTGCACCACACCCTAAAATTACAAAACTAGTGCCGTTCGACTGTCGGTTCTTATCGCCGTGACAGGATCACGATAGATCCGTTTTATATGAACACACAGTTTAAACGTTTCTCGTAGACGCTCGATCGACTGCCAGCTTTTCCTAACGAAGCGATTTCTTATTACAGAGGTGAAAATGTCCTCTAATTTCAACACAGAGATAGAGAATAGAGAAAATCCACTTTCATTTACTCGCTTATTCGTATCACTTATATTTTTTACCACATCAGTTCGCCGACTCGACGTCTTTACACGTTTAGTGTTGGGATAAGTTTTCAGAATTCAATATCTCAACTCCGCGCTCCCGATATATTCTTGATAATTTAACGTATGTCCGCAAAAACATGGAAAATCCAGATTTCCGGAAAGTTCGGAATGTTTCAAATACTAGAAATTGTGACCCCAGGAAGAGCAGTAACTGTTTTTTGGGTATGATAGTGCTAGGTTCTATAATGGAGTCCGGAAGCGCATTACCGAATAACCGGGCAGTAAGTTCAAGAACCAGGTCAAATCGGGTCGAAGCGATATATTTACTGAAAAGATTCCTAAGCGATATTCCTACGTAATAACTAACAATTGTTTGAAAACGTAATATCACAGTCTAACAAACGTCTCCACAAACCATTAAGACGGTTCGTCGATAATCCACAACGGATATTGTTTCATTAGAGGCATTATAGGAATTCAGGAGTCCGGTACTGGAAATAATATTATAGGATGTATTTAATTAAATAGTTATACAAAAATGATCTAAGGCCGTATTATTTTGATATACATATATATAAATATATATATATATATATATATATATATATATATATATATATATATATATATGGACCGTTTATTTTGAAAGTGGTGTAAGTCTATTTTTGAGAAAAATGATCTATCACGTAATTCATGCTTAATTTAATGTAATTTTTTTATATATAACTAGTCCGTGTTTAATTTCTCAAAAAAATCCCATGTTTTGTACAACTTAAAATCAGTCAGCAAATGAAATTACATTATCAACACAATACAGTAACCTTTAATTTTCTCGAAACAAAAGAAAATGGACTTACACCACTTTCAAAATAAACAGTACACACATATATATATATATATGTATATCAAATTAATACGGCCTTAGAACTGTAAACTTACTCCTTAAAACTGGAATGTTATTTTTACAATTACTTTGTTAAAATGTATAGTCAAAATATTTTATGTTGTCTGTCCGCTTGTATGCGCGTTACTCTGGTACTACTGTATATATTTTAATGAAATTTAACATAATAATAACTAATATTATGAATCAGCATTTTATTTTTATAGTTAAAGTTTAGCGTTATGGCAACAATCTCACCTGATATTAAGTGACGATATAGCCCAAAAAGATAAACACGCCAAACCTATAGAAGGACTGGCTCTCAAGTGATGCTGCCGGAACACACCTATAGGTATTTCACGGCAGATGTTCAACTTATGGATGGTAGTTATTAAGGCAGGCATTAGAAAAAGCCTTACCAATATGCTATGGTTTCATCACGATGTTTTCCTTCACCGAAAGCTTAATTAAGCTGATTGTCATAGGTTCGAACTCACGTCCCTTGACGCGACGTACGTATACATTACCAACTGAGCTGGCATCACTTCAAATGCCTGTCTTTTGTTTTTATTGGCAGGAAAAATGTTCTTAAATGTTAAGTAGCATAAAATGTATGAAGGATCATGGCAATTCAAATAATAAGCTACAAAATCATGTAATAATAATTCCACATCGTATGGTCAGGGTCCCATGTCGATATGATCAGTAGTTTTGATATGAATGCGCGTCAAACAAACATAATTTTCGTTAAAATTATATATACATACATCTCTTGATGGATTTTCATGTCGATTTTCTTTCTTTTGTAATTTTCCTTAAATTTCATACGCTATTTTACACACGAAAGGGATAACATTTTAAGAAAATTGTAAAATTTATTTATTTCTATAAACAAAAGCCTTCCACGAGGATTGTCAAATACAAAAATAAATTCTCAAATACGACTGGTAGTTACTTATATTACCGCGTTCAAACAAACAGCTTTCCGCTTTTTATTATAGGTAGACGTACATATATAAAGATTAATTTTAGAACAATCTCTGGAAAAAGGGTCCGCCGAGTTCGCTCGAGTGTCGGACACTCAATTACTCGGGCTGTCCGAGACGCGTTATGTAACTTCCGGTGACAAATTAAAAAGGGGCAATCTGTTCCGTTTCTTACAAGAGACCATATACAATTTAAAGTTACACATATGTTGGAAGCAAGTATTAACTCAAGCGATAAGTAATTTTTCACTGTCCTAAGTTTTTCAAGTGACAACGTCTTTAGCATGGTTTAGCGAATTTTGTATGAGTGAAACTTCAAGATTGCATCAACGACACGATTTTTCATACGTTAAAGATTTAGCGTGATAGTCACATTCTCATCTGATATTAAGTGACGATATGGACAGCCTATTAGACGGTCTGACCCTCAAATGCAATGTCAGAACACACTTACAGATGATTGGCAGCAGATTTTCTACTTGACGGTGGACTAGCCAGGCGAGCAATAGAAAAAGCCCTACCACCATGCTACGGTTTCATCACGATGTTTTCCTTCACCGACAGCAGAAGCTCAATGTAGGTGGATTCAACCGCGTCTCTTGACGCGGCATCTATACAAACTATTAACTGAGCTGTTATCACCTTAAATATCTATCCTTAGGTCAAGCATTGACTTTCCTACGAAAATATTTCTATGACATGGGGTCCTTCAAAAGAGGCGTGAAAAGGTATTTAAGCAGGTCAGCATGACAGCGGTGACTGATTGTGAATTTCGGATCATTACCAGTCACCGCTGTTCTGGATTGTACTGTACTTAACACCAGGTGCAGTACAATATCTAAAAAACGTATAATAATAAAAAAAAAAAAAAAAAAAACGACTCTTCATGACACGGAATAGTCCTAATAAGCCTGACAAAATAGTGACGATACGAACGAATACATACTATCAAACCTTCGCGACCCAATTCCTAAGCACGTAACAGCGCGTGTCCTGCCGAAATCACTAAGAATACAATCTGATAACAAATCAGTAAACTATCGAATGTCTGGCAACGGTGGCCGTTTACGTCGTATCGTCGACCGTTCGCAAACGTATTGAACATTCAATGAGAATATTTCCGGCCTTTTTGAATTTCAAATGAATCCGCCGTTGGTGGCACAGTGTAAGGCCGTGTCGGTCGGTCGATGTAAAATGCAAAAGCAACTACAGCTAAGACATTTTTTTTTCTTTACAATTAAGCAATTGATGTATTTGCTTCATAAAAAATATAAAAACCTAGCTGGCTGGATTTCTTATGTTTACGCGAACATTACTCAACAAAATAAAACTTGTTCCAATCATACCACATACAATGAGCTTGAGCTTTCGGTGAAGGAAAACATCGTGAGAAAACCATAGCATGGTGGTAGAGCTTTTTCTGATGCCCACCTGGCTAGCTACCACCCTCAAGTTGAAAATCTGCGGCCAAATACCAATAGATGTGTTCCGGCAGTTGGACTTGAGAGCCAGTTCCTCTTAATGTTTTGCGTGTCTATCAACTTGGACTGTATCGTCACTTGAGATCAGGTGAACATGAACTTTTCTAGACAACCTACAACTCAGTTCACCACGTGACCACGAAGGCTAAAAAGCTTTCGAAATGTCAGGATCAAAATAATAAATAACCGCGATAAAATCTGCTTAAATTTATTATTATGCTATTGGTATCTGTCGCCAAATACCGATAAGTATGTTCCAGCTGATGCACTAGGCACTGGCCACCATCTGTTACCACATCATCAATTACCGTCAGGTGAGATTATGCTCAAATGCCGCTAAAGATTAGAAGAAGTATTCTTGGTGTGTGTCAGTAGGGAGAAGTGATAGTCACTCTGGTGATTTTTATATGTGTCAGTGTTTATCGTATACAGACTTATTATACTACTAAATGCTACGCAGTGGCTTGCTTAGTGCAATGTAAAAGAAGTATTAGGTAAATGTATATTTTCACCACGCAAATATAAGAAAAAGGTATTAAAAAAAAACATATAAATTTACGATGCAACGTCATCTATATACCCTAAAAATAGCATCACTGCTTTATCTCAATTACACTATGTGCGTAGCATCGATTAAGTGAATTCCATTCGCCGGTTTCGGGTCGACCTTTCGCTTCTATACAACATCTATTCAGGGTTAAAGGCTTTGTAAGGTTATTTTTGCACTAAAGAGATTCAAAGGCATGTAACATCGTTGATTTATTGCCTTTTTACTACTAGGTATTTTTATTACATAGTTTTCGCCGGCGGCACTATGCGTGTAGCTTTATTTCAAAAGAAATAATTAAAGGAGATATTCCAAAAAACGTCGTGAGTATATTCACTATCTAAACTTGTTTTATGATACTATCTCATGAATGTGATAACTGTGATTTTCCTCATGTGAAGCTTTAAGGGGAGAAACTTTGAGAACGCCAACTTAAGGGAGACGACAGTTTCTACCCCGATGAATAATTCTATTCCTAAATAGATGGAATGGTACGACAGTGGTCGACTTAGTGAGGTCAAAATAAGTCTTGCGAACGAGCCAATAGGTATTAGAGGTATTGGCAGCATGATTGAAGTCCACGCTAACGATATTTTGCGTAATGCTTGTAACCAAACGAAATAAAATGCGTTTGTACAAACGGAAGTAAGGGTCCAACGAACAATCTACCCGTAAATATACTAATAACTTTTGACTACGCATCCGGAAATGAGGTTATAAATTCAAATGGTAAGCAACATTCAGTATAAATTATAGCCCGAGTGTGGTGTAGCCGAAGTGCTTTGATGAGGGTGTTAAGTATCGAAATTTGTTTGGGTTAGGTGTTCACATCGTCGGCATTTCGCAAACAATACACATAAACCTCTCTACAAATACTAAATGGCCTTTCAAACAGTTAATAACTCGCCTGCAACGCCATTTATACCATACAGCGAAACCGTAAGAACCCTGTCTAAGAAAAATAAACATAAGTACCAGTTTTCCTAAAGATCTACCACAAGGTATTTGAATTTTCTACATTTCCCAGAGGAGGAACCTTTATTTTCACGGGATAATCGATATTCGATCCGTTATATTAGCTAACGCCGTGTCAATTTCCATGAAAATCTGTCCAGTAGGTTCATAGTGACGTGCACACAAGTAAAAAAAAAATGATAAATCCTTATATTACTTTTAACTACAAATTATATTATGAAGAGAAAAAGTCTATCTGTTTGAATGCGTTAATCTTAGTAACTATGAATTTAATTTCAAAAATTACTAGAAGGTTCGATACTGCAACAATTGAAGAAGCCTTTAAGCTGTTTTACATCGCGCTACCACCGATTAGAGCAAAGATGTATTGAATCAAGTTACAAATACAGATAAAAAGATTTAAAATTTTTTAGTTCTGCGCCAATGAAGTCGCGGGCATAGCTAGTCGATGACAAAGTACAATAAATTCTTAATTTTCGGTTTTAGCTAAGTAACTGTATATAAAAAATACATTAAAAATAACTGTAAAATATGGTCATTGTGGAGTATTGCGGAATACGTCAAATCAAATCTTCAATTTCAATTGTGGTTCAGTGATAAAATATACGACATTTTGAAGCAATGATCCAACCACCTACAATGAGTTTGAGCTTTCGGTGAAGGAAAACATCGTGAGGAAACCACAGCACGGTGCTAGGGCTTTTTCTATTGCCCGCCTGGCTAGCTACCACCCTTAAGTTATAAATCTGCCGCCAAATACCAATGTGTGTGTTCCGGCAACTGCACTTGAGAGCCAGTTCCTCCACGGGTTTAGCGTTTCTACAAACTTGGGCAGTACCGTCACTTAAGATAAGGTGAGATTACGGCCATAACACAGTATCAATACGTGTGAGTTCGAATCCCCGCTATGAGCTTGCGTTTTAGGTGAAGCAAAACACTGTGAAGAAACAATAGCATGACAGTCATACGTTTTCTAATGCCCACTCGAGTAACTATGACCTTCAAGTTGAAAATTTGTCGACAAATGCCTATAGGTATCTTGCGTCCGTTGCACCTGAGATCCATCAACATTCGAAGCACAGCCTGCCTACAATCTTTAGCCATGTCATCAATTATAACCAGATGAAATTGTCACCATAACGCTTAATCTATAAGGTGTTCAGAGAATCGAATCCGATGTCCTCTATAGGGAATTCTTTAGGACTGTTCTTAGCGCCAATGATTTAAGGAAATTAATAAAACCAACCATGTATTAGTCATGGAGACGATAAGAAACACTCCGATCGTGTTTCGATTACAAACAACTGTCCATTCTGAACCGAATCACGCTCTATAGCGCACGTATAATTATTCAAAGGTCGCGTGTACATACGCTCGGAAGGACGCGGCAATTATTTGAATATATATACCTTGAAATTGGCTAAGGGAAGCTACCTTGTCGAAATAGTATGTATATTAACTATTCATTTACTACATTGATATTTTGGCAGAGTCATATCTTCCAGTTTTTTTTTTATGGAAAACAATTCAATTAAAAAAAAACTGAACTTTCACGGCTTCTACTGGCGACCCAGTGTGAGTTACACAAAAGAATTTCACAACAATTTCGAAGTACGTAAAATTCTTCATAAGGACCACAATTTTTTATAACTTTAAATAACTTTAAGTTCCACGATAACTAAAAATGATCGCTTAAACATTCAAGAGAAATCACTTTGCTGTACGACTTAAACACACACCTCAATTAAGCTAATAAGTTACAAGGGATTTATATCGAACAAATCCGCCCAACTTTCCCAATATTAATGGCGCAACTAATAAACGTAAAACCCAGTGGCGGATGCCAAATTGTATCGCCCGTTTTATTACATAGAAACAGGGAAAATCGACTGAAAGTCGCAACCGGCGTGTGACGTTACACGGATCATTATCCCACTTTTGATATAAGCATACGTATAATTATTAACATTATAAACGGGAAAGTTCCTCTTTCACGCAAAAACTACTGGATGGATTTTAATGAACCTTTACAATAATGTAGCTTTGTAACACACATCCTCTACAAGTTGCGTAGCGTGGCGATGGCGTGTCTTCCAACTTGGGCCGTATCGTCACTTAAGATAAGGTGAGATTATGGCCATAACGCTAAGGTATATTATAAAAAAAAAGAAAAAAATTGGCTATTAATATAGCGATATTAATAAAGTGATAAGTAAGTAGGAAAAAATTCTTTCATCTGCGAGCTATTTAGGCGTCCGCTGCAAAAACCGTAATACATATACGTATATATTGTATGATGGAACTGTTTATCTTAAATAGTCTTACAAAAAAGCCCGCGACAGTATATATCTATCTTTTACGTGTGAGCCATTATCGCTAAAATAGTGAGCGGCCCGCGTGTAAATGACTACGAGACCGATGTTGTCGATGTAAAAAAAAAAAAGAAAAACTTTTACATCCGTGTTCCTGACGGGCGCGAGAAAAAATTTCCTCTCCTCTTTTGATCGTGAAATTCTAATTTCTGTATTAAATATTTCTGATAGAATTTTATAACACAGTTTTCAATTTACATCGAAGTTGTTTTTTCTCAATAATTTCTCCATCACTTCCTTTACGTATTATTCATTGCGGTATCCAATGGATGGTTGAAGCTGGTTATGATGTCTCAGTTGGTATATATCTGACTAGAATTTTGAAAGAAGTTTACTATTTATAAATTTATTTTATTAGAAATTTATACAAATTACAATATTGTCATCTACCTCATTTACATGCACGCAAAGTGCTTTAAATTAAGACTGAATCTCAGGATACCCTTGGTTTGGGCTTTTAATGCACAGTACGTTTTAATTGTTTTCTTTTTTTAATTGTTTTGTATCATTATAGTGTATGTAAACACTCTACATCTTATTATGTAACTGTCTCCTACAACACAGTTATTACTAAGGTAGGAGGCAGAGTTTCCTTATATTTGTGCCTGTAACATTTTGTATTGAAATAAAATTATTATTATTATATAACCTTTATTTTTTGACATACCTTGCGCAACTTTCACTTTGACAATCTCGGTATCGTCCGTGATAATCCGTAATTAGGGAATAGAGTTTTATCGTTCTCCAAAGTTAGCAGATACACTTTTGCGTGAAAGTACAAGGGACATGTTTAGTAGATTTCAGGTGTTCGTTATGAAAACTGTAAGGTTCTGTAGAACAACCTTGTCTCGTACATTACATCTACGAATGGACTACCTAGCACGGTCTTCCACTAAGGCTTCAAAGCGATGATAGCTCAGTGGTAGCTTGTACGACTGCGAGCCAAGGAACGTCAGTTCAAATCCACTTTACCTACAATGAGCTTAGGTGAATATAGATGTGTTCCGGCAGTTGCACTTGAGAGCCAGTTCCTCCGCAGGTTTAGCGTGTTTACCAACTTGGGCCGTATGATCACTTAATATCAGGGATATATATACATATACGGGTTATTATAAAGGAATTGAAATACGGTCTCCAACGTCGACAAGATGGCTTTTATGCCTCCGGTGTTACAGCTTCATATGCGACAGTAAACATAGTAAATATTTCATATTCACCACGACATGGTAAATGATTCAAAATCAGCTGAACCGTCTGCCTATTTACTGCCCTTGACCATTAAGCAAAGAATTTTACATCACGTTGCGATACAAAGGTACATATATCGTTTATAGTTAACTGCAATACAACGATAATTTAATCACGGTACATCAAAGTTGTGATGTATGTTAGGTAGTTAGAAATATGAGTTTATGGATGTACCTTACACAATAAAACAGTTCCAGACAGATTGGCTATGTACTGAAGCGTGCTTCAATTAAAACTTACTTTAAGCCGCCCAAGAAGATTAGTCAATATGTACCACCTGTCAAGTGTCATATACCTCTACAAGAACAGGGCGTATACAAAATCGAATGTGACTGTGGCCTCTCGTATATCGGTCAAACCAAAAGAAATATAGGGACCCGCGTAAAAGAACACATAGCTGACGTTAAACACCGACGCTCTACGAAGTCTGCAGTTGCTGAACATTCAGAAGAAGGCTCCAAACATTATCTTCGATTCGACAAGCCACAAATCCTTGCCAAAGAACACCGATTCCTACCTAGGATGATTCGTGAGGCTATTGAAATTAAAAAACATCCAAATTTCAATAGAGAAGATGGTTGGAAACTAGCACAAGCATGGGATCCAATTATACATTTAATTATATCGGAGCCCAAAAGACCAATTGCCAGACCTCAAGACACTGTGAGCTCTTTCTGCGTAGATCGGAACTCTATCAATAATAAAAATTAAATTGAAGGTAGACACAGTAACATGAACTTTTCTGAATAACCTACATCTCAGTCCGCCCCGAGACCACGAAGGCAGAAAAGCTTTCGAAACGTCGGGATCAAAATAAATAAATAACCGCGATAAAATCCGTTTAAATTAGTTTTATTTAAATGAATAATATTCGCGTAAACATAAGAAATCATTACAGTTCCGCATAGATTGTCTTTCTGTTACCTGTTCTGTTGTACCTTACATACATCACAAAAGTAAATTAAAAATCTCTGAATGAGCTAAATAATCTGTGGTGACCGACGCAGCGCCCAACGCGGACAGGCCGGCGTCGCGCCGTTCCCGCGAGACGCCATTTTCCCTGCGTAATTGAACGTCAAACAGCCATTTTGTGAGTGAAATAAACATGCACGAGCGACGCTGTCACCGGCACGCGGCGAATATGATAACGAATTTTTCGTATGTATCGTAATTGTAATTAAAATCTTTATATAAATAGGGGAAGACAAAAAAGTGTTGGATGATAGCTTCGTAGTGTGACCCGACGATGCGTCAACGAACGTGAGTTCGAAGTTTCAAACCTATTTTTTTTATAGTTAAGGTCCAGCGTTATGGCCACAATCTCACCTGATCTTAAGTGACTATACGGTCCAAGTTGGTAGTCACGCTAAAACTGTGGAGGAACTGGCTCTCAAGTGCAACTGCCGGAACACACCTATCGGTATTTGGCGGCAATTTTCAACTTGAGGGTGGTAACTAGCCAGGCTGGCGTTAGAAAAAGCCCGTGCTATGGTTTCCTGACTATGTTTTCCTTCACCGAAACCTTAAGCTCATTATAGGTGCATTCGAACTCACGTCCCATGACACGAACCACTGAGTTATCATCGCTTCAAAAACCAACTATGATCTTGAGCTTTAGGTGAAAGGAGACAAGATTGTGAAACCCTAGCTTAGTGGTAGGGTTTCTTATAACAGTTTGCCTAGCTACCACCATTAAGTTAAAATCTGCCGCTAAATTCCTATAGATGTGTATAGGTGTGTTCCGGTAGTTGCACTTACCGGGCAGATCCAACATTAGGCTTAGCGTGTCCGAACTTCTGAAGCCACATCGACATTTAACATCACGTGCAATTGTGACCATAACACTAAACTTAAAAACTAAAAAAAAAATAAGTATAGAAATAAAAAGAAACTATCACTAAAATACATAAAAATCCAGACATAACTAACAGTTCATAAAAACTAACAGTATATCTTGATATTACAATAGAACGTTCAGCTTAGTATACATTAAGAAACCTACTAACAGAGTACTCGGTTATGATTCACGCGAGGTAAATTAAAATTCGGTCAAGTGTCACAATTAACATTTACACTTGAGACACGGTCACATGGCCCAATGAACTCCATAATCAACCATTGCCAATGCATCGTGCATTATACATGCTATCGGCACAGACTTCGATTACATCACATTGCATCGCTCGTCCGCGTGATCCACGATATCACCTCCTTAACACCCAAAGAAAACCTTAATTGTTCTAGACTCCCTTCAGATTTGGCAATAAACTTAATTTTTATATACTACTCTTTAATAATACTCTACACGAATAAGAAAACTGTAACTGTGTCGATTTGTGTGTTATATATTAAAAAAAAATACATAAATATCAAACCATGTTAGTAGAATGATTAATAATGATAGCTATAAAAATAGTTCTGCAGTAAAGAGATCAAGGAACATTCTGAAAACAATAAATAAATGCATATCCAACGTTACAAGTAATTCTTGTTTAACAAATGTAATTTCTTATCGATCATTATTTTTCAGATTTTCATTTCCTGTATTATAACTTTCAATATTTAATACCCTTAATAACTAACATGCCTCTCTTAAGGTATTTCCAAGTTCCTCTTAAGACTTATTAGTATGCGTGCCACATCGGACAGAACAATGACGGCATCTAAGAAACTAATCGATGCTATTACACAACATTCGGGCCTTCATTAGGAGGTCAAAGTCAACGTCCACTCCCGCAGCATGCAGAATTTCGAGGATTTGACTCCAATACGGAAACTGCCACCGAATAACACGAGTATAAAAGCGTATAGGTATTTTCTCAAACCATCATTCGTCTACGAACAGCCGAGCTGGAAACATGAAGTCGTTTGCTTGCATTCTCCTCATCGCTGCGGTGGCTGCGGAGCCTGGCCAGTTCAGGCAGAACCCGAGATTCCAAAGGCAAGAAGTCGACGCAGCTAATGCCGGAGACGCACCCTACGCTCCTGCCGGTTTGCGTCCGGCCATAGAATTCAAATTACCATCGCGTCAAGAGTTCGCTCCTCCGTCAACCACCTACGGAGTACCTGACGACAGCTACGGCGCACCGTTGAAGACTTACCTCACGCCTCAGAAAGAATACGGACTCCCTGAACCGACCCCTGATAGAGAATACAGTGCGCCACGGCAAGAACCAAGAGGCGATGACGATGAAGAGTTAAAAGTCGAAGGCGTGAAGGAAAAGCTTCAAGAGGAACCGAAGAACGATGCTGAAATTGTTACCGCTCAAGGATCATACTACGTATTGCTGCCAGACTCGCAGCTCCAAAGAATCCAGTTTCAAACTGAAAACGACGCCCGAAACATGGCGTACACAGCCCGTCTCCAATACAGAAATGAAGATCGAGCACCAATCTACGTATACACGGCGGCTCCTCAGTACCAACCCTCGGCGGCTTACGTGCAACTGTTCTAAAATTTCCATAAAGAATGCAATTTAGAATCCATCGGATTAAGCTATACAAATACAATTCGTTAGCTGGTAAATAATATTGTTCGAGAACACACGAACATGCCGTCAATGTGAAATAGTTTTAAAGGAATTTATTGACCAAATAATCTAACTTATTTCAGTAGCAATAAACATATGTTTTACATTTAAGACTTATTTTTCACAGGCACTGTTATTTGTGCTAATGTCCTTAAATTCGAGTCCTTAAAAGTCCTTAAAACCCATAACCTACATTATTTTGCTTCTGTAACTTTACAGACACTCATCGTGGGATAGTCTGTTAGTTATGGCAAACTAAATTCTAAATGATATACGCGAATGAATTCGTATGTAAACGAGGCTCATGAAAGTTCGAATGTATACTTATAAGAAAATCTTAATTAATTATTTTGTCTTTCATCTGATCTAAAAATATCTCATTAATTAACATTAACGATATTTTTTATATCAAAAATAGGTTTGATTCCTAGGGCATATTAGAATTTTATTAATTTTTTATCGTAATGGATTTTCATACAAATTTTTTTTCATCGGAAATTGACAAATAAAACAATATACTTAAAAATATGTAAAATTGAATTTCTTAAAAATTGCCCAATTGTAACACGATTTTTAAGTAAAATGCAGCCAAATAACAAGTATGAAATCCTTCATCACTTGCTTTTATTGTCTTTAAAAAGTCATTAGTCTCGATACTACTTCAGTAATAAACAATAATATATAGTCATATATTATTCGTAACAAATATATTTAGACCATTAGACCATAGCCTAAGATCGCGCTTAGCAAACTTTTAATCAAACACTGTGTAAATAACTTTAATTGTTATTGAAATTAGAAAAGCCATGACAGCTCAGTTGGTAGTATTTTATAACGACTCGTCAATGGATGTGAGTTCGAATCCCTACAACGAACCTGAGCTTTCGGTGAAGAAAAACATCGTGTTGACATCATAGAATGGTGCTACCACTCTAAAGTTGAAATTCTGACACCAAATAGGTATGTTCCAGCAGATGGCATCTGAGAGCACGTCTCCACTAGGCTTAGCGTTTCCAGCATCTTGGACCCCATAGTAACTTAACATCAGGTGAAATTGTGACCATAACGCTAACCTATAAATTGTAAAGTAAATATCATACACAAAGTTGAAGAATAAGTCGTAAGTTTTATAAGAAACTAACTGACCCGACAGACGTTGTCCTGTCTTAACTATGATAATTGAATTCAAATTGATATAATTAATATAAATATATGATTCAAAAGCATAGTCTTTATTATTGTAATGCGCTATGACAACTGAGAGTTATGTAAAATTAATAATGTCGTTAATTTTTTTTTAAATTTTCTAATGTTCCACCCGACATTCTTAATTATTTCTTTCATAAGATATAAGATATATTTCATATCTTTGTCGCACCGTGAAATTGTGGAACCGTCTTCCTGTCAACGTGTTCCCTTCTTCCTATGATATTGGGTCCTTCAAAAGAGGCGTGAAGAGGTAACTAAGCAGGCCAGCGTGACAGCCGCGACTGGCAGTGTATTCTGTTCGCTGTCAGTCGCCGCTGATATGGATTGCACTGTACTTACCATCAGGTCCAGTGAAGTCACTTTACAGTGCAACATAAAAAAAAAAAAATTGAACCTTCTCCTGACAATAGTTAACAGGGCAAAAAAAGAATTAGCGAAATTGCTCCATCCGTTCACGCGTGATGCGATGACCAAGGGAAATAGAGAGATAGATGGACATAATTCAAGTTCGGGCAAACAGAGTTGTCGACACATTATACACAGTGTAGACCGATTACAATGAGATTGTGTAGGCTTCAATTGCTTGTTCCAGCTTGTTCTTTTATCCTGCAGAGTCACTGCGTCCGCTGTTTTGAAGCGATGATAGCTCAGTGGTAGTGTGTACGACTTCGGGTCAAGGTGGGTTCGAATCCAAGCACCTACAACGAGCTTGAGCTTTCGGTGAAGCAAAACATCGTGAGGAAACCATAGCATGGTGGTGGGGCTTTTTATAATGCCCGCCTGTGTAGCTACCATCCTCAAGTTGTAAACCTACCGCCAAATACTAATAAGTGTGTTCCGGTAGCTGCACTTGAGAGCCAGTTCCACCACAGGTTTAGCGTGTCTACCAACTTGGGCCGTATCGTCACTTAAGATCAGGTGTGATTATGGCCATAACGCTAAACCTTAAGTATACAAAAAAAATTTATTAAAAAAGGTTTCACGTAACAAAAATCTGGTATGTCATTGAAACTTTCATTTTTAAACGATTTTGAATAAGAATTAACATAACAATGGTACGGTTTATGGTAATACTGGCTATGTTCTCTTCGTCTATTTCGTTTCTCTTTACTTATTACGAGTTATGTTGCGTATTACATAATTGTTTGTTGAGTGATTTTAAGTCCACGATGTCGAAAGGTTGAATATTTGGGATCGCTGCACCTTTGTTGTGTATCTAAACTCCTATTTACGTGAAGCAGCTGGCAAGATTGGCCTTTTCAACAATAATTTGACCAGAACACCACCTTTCTGTTTCAGAGTTTTTTTTTATACTTAAGGTTTAGCGTTATGGTCATCATCTTACCTTACGTTTCGTTACGATGTTTTCCTTCACCGAAAGCTCAAGCTCATTGTAGGTGCTTGGATTCGAACTCACGTCCCTTGACGCGAAGTCGTACACACTACCACTGAGCCATCATCCCTTCAAAACTTACGTTACTGTCTAAACTTAAACATTCTACTTACGTTTAGCGCAATGGTAACAATCCCATCTACTATTAAGTGATAATGTATCTCAAGATGGTGATAACGCTTAACAGATTTTTAACTTGAGGGTATTAGAACAAGCCCTTCCATTATTCTATGGTTTCCTCGCGATATTCTCTTACTGTGCTGAGGCAATTTTTTTTATTTAGTAGGAGGTAAAACCGTGTCCACTAAAGTCAAGTGATCACCGCCGCCCATGGACACCCACAAGACCAGAAAAATCACTGGCGTCTTACCGGCCTTTCTAGGAGGGACTGGCTCTCAAGTGCGACTGTCGGAACACACCTATTGGTATTTGGCGGCAGATTTTTAACTCGAGAGATGTAACTAGCCAAGCGGGCATTAGAAAAAGCTCTACCACCATGCTTTGGTGGCCTCATGATGTTTTCCTTCACCGAAAGCTCAAGCTCATTGCAGGTGCTTAGATCTGAACTCAGGTCCCATGACGCAGCGTTCCTGCACGCTACCACTGAGCTATCATCGCTTCGAAAAGATTTACGGAGGAACAAATGCATAGATAGGACAAACGCAAATTGAACAGAATGCGGGATTGCTATGCCTAAACTATTCATACTATTATAAATGCGAAAGTGAGTCTGTTTGTTACGCTTACATGTCTAAACCGCTTAATCGATTACGATTAACTTTAGTATAGAGATAGACGAGAACCTAGAGCCAGTGTAGGCTACTTTTTCTCGGGAAAACCATATTGAAAATGGCGTAAAGGATGATATAAAGTTTGTATGAAATTTTTCTATTTTGTCATCCGGTTTGTTTGACAAAACCAATATTGACGCGACCGAAGCAGCCGGTAAAAGCTAGTATAGTATGAAGCGAATACAAACATAGTTAACGAACTAAATTACAATAAACCGCACGGTGACACCGAGTTAATATACGCTTCTAGAAGAGACAAATAGGGACTTTATTTGTAGTATATTTTATGCTCCGTGAACTGTAATCCAAAAGCAGAGATACAACGTCGCGTCTGATTGGTGACTTCTTAGAATGATGAACCTTTTTTTTCGTACTTGAGCTGTAGATTTCAGGTTATAATCTCACATAACTTAAGTGGCGATACGGCCCAAGTTTGTAGACACGCTAAACCAGTGGAGGAACTGGCTCTCAAGTGCAACTGCCGGGACACACCTAATGGTATTTAGCAACAGATTTTCAACTTGGCAGTGGTTGCTAGCCAGGCGGGCACTAGAAAAAGTCTTACCACCATGCTGTGGTTTCCTCGCGACGTTTTCCTTCACCGAAAGCTCAAGCTCATTGTAGGTGGTTGGATTCGGACTCACATCCCTTCACGCATACACTACCACTGAGGTATCATCGCGTCGAAATAATATTACTAATTGTTTGAATAATTTGTTTGTTTCAACGCGCTACACTCAGAATCAGTGGAATGTCAAAAAAAAAATTGTATTCGATAGAGCAACCATAGAGAAACGTTTTAGGCTATTTAACATCACGCTATCACCAAAAGGAACACAGCTGTATTGAAAAAAGTTATAAAAACGGGCAAAAAATATTTAGTAAAATTTTAGTCCCACACGGACTAAGTCGCAGGCGCAACTAGTACATATAAATAATAGAAATAGAAAAGGAAACTAGATCTCTTCACCAGATCCATACAAACCCATGTCAGAGTCACACTGCAATGCTTCAGCAAGTCCAAATCAAGTTACTAAAGACAAATTGTTTAATTAATTTATTATTAAGTTCAATAGGATGTCCAAATAATACCCTTATAGATTGAGTTCAAATATTCAATCAAGAGTTGCCGGATCGATAGAATCAATCAAGTTTGAACAAGCTCGCTGTATCTGAACTAGGTTTGTACAGGGGATTCGCGCAAACACTACAACGTCTCCCCGACCCGAGATACTGCCACTTGACGCTATACGGAATTTGTTTATATTTGGCCGATGTATACATTTCCGTTTTCAGGTGCGTGCGTATAATAACGCATATAATTAAAATGTAACTGAAGTGATTTTGTTAATTAAAAACTTGTTAAAAAATAATAAAATTAAAGCTCACTGCACTATGCAGATATAAAGAGATGTGATTAAAACATTATTAACGTTTTCACGTTCAAAGAATAATATGCACATATTATTAGTTGTTGGCAATGTTGATATTTCTATACTAATATACAAAAGTGGACAAAAACGAGTATTGTCATGAGACACCAGATAGGAACGAAGTTCCTTATTATAAAATTATTAATCTCAAGTTCTATTCGAGGTATAAAGTAAATAATTATTCGGGAATACATTTTTTATTACGAGTTTTTATCGATAAAAAAAACTATTTTTTCACTACTTTACACAAACAACTTTATTTTGTTCACGATGATTTATAAAAATATATAATAATAACAGTCATCATACATAGACTATACATAAAAACCTTACGCTAACGTTACGGACGTTTTTTTCCGACTACGGTACCCCTCCACGTATACTATACATAAGACACTGTATAGCCATCATACATAGACTGTACATAAAAACCTTACGCTAACGTTACGGACGTTTTTTGCCGACTACGGTACCCCTCCACGTATACTATACATTAGACACTGTATAGCCATCATACATAGACTGTACATAGAAACCTTACGCTAACGTTACGGACGTTTTTTGCCGACTACGGTACCCCTCCACGTATACTATTCATAAGACACTGTATAGCCATCATACATAGACTGTACATAAAAACCTTACGCTAACGTTACGGACGTTTTTTGCCGACTACGGTACCCCTCCACGTATACTATTCATAAGACACTGTATAGCCATCATACATAGACTGTACATAAAAACCTTACGCTAACGTTACGGACGTTTTTTGCCGACTACGGTACCCCTCCACGTATACTATTCATAAGACACTGTATAGCCATCATACATAGACTGTACATAAAAACCTTACGCTAACGTTACGGACGTTTTTTGCCGACTACGGTACCCCTCCACGTATACTATACATAAGACACTGTATAGCCATCATACATAGACTGTACATAAAAACCTTACGCTAACGTTACGGACGTTTATTGCCGACTACGGTACCCCTCCACGTATACTATACATAAGACACTGTATAGCCATCATACATAGACTGTACATAGAAACCTTACGCTAACGTTACGGACGTTTTTTGCCGACTACGGTACCCCTCCACGTATACTATACATAAGACACTGTATAGCCATCATACATAGACTGTACATAAAAACCTTACGCTAACGTTACGTACGTTTTTTTCCGGCTACGGTACCCCTGCGCGACGCCCCATAAGAACTTCGTTCCAATGCTTAAGTAGTAACTTTTTCAACAGTGGGCGGTTGTACGTTATAATGTGCTTTCTATATTTTCCTATTAATTGTTTTAGGTATACTTAGTAAACAGTTGTGCCTGCAATTTCTTTCGTTTTTGTAACTTTTGTAACAGCTTTGCTGCTATTGGTGGTAAGGCGGTGGTAAAAGCCTCAAGCCTTCCTAAATTGTTGTTCTAACTAATACAAAAGCAATCAACATAGACAAAACGGTTATTGATTTAGCGTTATGATCACATCCTCGTGTGATTTAAAGTGACGATTTGACCCATGATAGTGGCTAAGCCTAGTGGAGTCGCTGCTTCCCGAGTGTAACTGCTGGACGCACCTATGATTTGATCGCAGGTTTTCAATTTGAGACCAGAAGAATTGCAAAAACCGTCCCTGGTATTTGGCAACACGGGAGTTTGAAGTGTAGCCATTCAGTGGGTAGTGTTGGGTGATTAACACCCGATGTCTTCACATCGTTGGCCTGGGCCCGGATAATACGTTTGCATTTGCGCGTTGCTATTAGAGAGCCCGTAAACAGGGGTATTTCGAACACCACATTCGCCAAAAAGGGTGAATGCTAGGCAGACGGATGTTAGAAGAAACCCTATCACCGCACTGTGTGTTTATCACGATCTTTTCCTTTACCGGAAGCTCGATGCAGGGATTCGAACTCACGCTCCCGTACACGGCAGCATTGAGCTAATATTGCTTCAATACAGGTTACACTGTAGAACCAATCTACCTGAGTTTTCTCTGTGACCGGAAGCTTTTGAACGACGTAAGCCAGGTGTTGCAGCGACAAAAACCTTGAAGGAGTGGAATAGAGTATGAAAGTCTGTTTAGAGAACCCATCATTAGTCAAATTATAGATATGAGAAGTTAAATGTACGCTTTTTTGGAGAGAAATGTAAATTCAGCCATTGTGAAACGTCATCTTTCAACTCTCACAATAGGACAGCGGTTCCCAAAGTGCGCCGTAGAGAGTGAAGAAGGGCACCGTGTGGTGATTCTCTTTACCATTCTTCGAAACTTCAATTTAAGTGTTTGCTGTTACAAAATAAGCTATTTAATTTATATGCTTTTACCCACGTGCTCGGAAACTGTAATTTTTATGTTCATATTATTAGCTCTGTCGTTGATCGTCTCTCTATATTAAATATAAAATAAAAGAGTTTAAATATTTACACGTTTGATTATAAAATAACTTTATGTATTGAGATTGATATTTACATGTTTGGTTAGAAATAACTTTATAAATTAAAATTGAAATGACGAGATTTAAAAAAAAAATTATTAATCTATTTCAAGTATTGGCTTTATTGTTGATCGTATCTTTATATTAATTATCAAATTCAAATGGGTTAAATATTTTCACGTTTGATTAAAAATAACTTTATGGATTGAAACTGATATTTACATGTTTGGTTAAAATTAACTTTATAAATTCAAATTGTAATAACAACATTTTATAAAACTTGTTTTAATAGTCTATTTCAAGTAGTTCGCTTTTAGCGCTTTTAGTTTCCGGTTGTGGCAATATAAATACGTGTTATAATACTGAGGCAGTGATAGTGGAGCTCCAGAACGAATCAGTGGACTGAAGTATTAGTGATATGAAGAACCAAATAGTACAAGCAGAATGTTAAACAAGGCGGTTATCATATAAGGATTTTTACAATATAAATGAATTTTGGCTTCATTATGTGGATGTTTTAAATTGTTTGCCTATATACAGAACTAGTATCATTGTTATTATCTATGTCGACCAGCTATATGGGTTAGGGCGCCGCGACAAAATAGTAAACATGTATGTGCACCGCGAACTGAAAAAGTTTGGAAACCCCTGAAACAGGAGATGAGTTCAATTGTTTTTTTTTTTTTATAGTTAGGGTTTAGCGTTATGGCCATAATTTCACCTGATCTTAAGTGACGATACGGCCCAAGTTGGTAGACACGCTAAACCTGTGGAGGAACTGCCTCTCAAGTGCAGACGCCGGAACACACCTGTTCGTATTTGGCGGCAGGTTTTCAACTTGAGGGTGGTAGCTACCCAGGCGGGCATTAGAAAAAGCCTTACCACCATACTATGGTTTCCTCACGATGTTTTTCTTCACCGAAAGCTCATTTTAGGTGGTTGGATTCGAACTCACGTCCCTTGACGCGAAGTCGTACACAATACCACTGAGCTATCATCGTTTCAAAATTTCCAAATTAACGCGAACGTACTAGTGAAATCCTTAACTAATATTACAATCGTGAATGGAGTTTGTCTGTCACGTTTTCACGCCTCAATTTACTCGACCGATACTCTTGAAGTACCTGCAAAAGAAATGTCAGAGTTACAGAACCTTTCTGTAGAGCAGAGGAAAACTTTTTCGACCGTGAAACAAAATCCACATTCACGCGGGTAAACTCGCGGGTGAAAACTAGTAAAATCTTATATACGTATAAAATTCTCGTGTCACTATGTTAGTTGCGACACTCCTCTGAAACGGCTTGACCGATTTTTATGAAATTCTATATGTATATTCGGTAGGTATGAGAATCGTTCGTAATCTATTTTTCATATCCTGAAGTGATAAAGGTGCACCCCAAACAATTTATGATTAATTTTGTGACACTTTTTTGTTAATGATATCGCATTATAAATACATACAACCTTACTTTTTCACCCTCCTACCCTCATCTTCTCATTTTTTTACATTGTAATACAACCAAAGTTAACACTAAAAATAATTTATAAGACAGAACAACGTTCGTCGAGTTAGCTAGTACAATATACAAGTTTGAAACCAGTTGTGCTTAAGAGACGGATAAGTTTTAACAAAACAAACCAACTTAACACGACTTTACAAGTACAGTTTTTAAAAAATCACCTGTCTAGATCATTAAGCTGAACGATGCCATAAAACTTAAGCTATTTTATTAACAGTATACTTGGCCGTAACTTTAGACTCGTCTGGGCCACAGACAATGAAGTAGAGATAGTTCACTGCACAGAAAATAATAAAGAAAAAAATATATACAAACATGTATAACGCACAATGATTTCTTATGTTTACGCAAATATTATTCATCGAAATAAAACTAATTTAAACGGATTTTATCGCGGTTATTTATTAATTTTGAGCCCGACGTTTCGAAAGCTTTTAGCCTTCGTGGTCACGGGGCGGACTGAGGTGTAGGTTGTCCAGAAAAGTCCATGTTACTGTGGCTACCTTTAATTTAATTTTTGATATTGATTGTATTCCGATCTACGCAGAAAGAGCTCACCGTGTCTTGAGGTCTGGCAATTGGTATTTTGATTTCCGAATTAATTAAATGTATAATCGGATCCCAGGCTTGTGTTAGCTTCCAACCATCTTTTCTATTGAAATTTGGATGTTTTTAATGTTTCCATATTCGTTTATTCATTGTAATTAACAGTATTACTTCGTATAATTAATATAATTTTGTATTTAATACATCAAATTAAGTTCCAGTTATTACGCAATAATCCGAGACGCTGTATTCCTTTTCCTGTGTCTGCCGTAGAAGACATAAAACTGTTTACATTAATTGTCTCCACGTAGACTTCCAAAGCTTCCCTAAAGCTGTTTGTCGATACGTCTTTCATTACAGTAAGAATTTAAAAAATTGTGAAACTAGCTTTGTTACTCTGATAACTTTTTACGTATCTATATTGGTATTAAATAGCTGAAGAATTTGTTTATTTGAACGCGTTAATACTACATAACTACTGGTTGGATTTCTAAAGTTTAATATATTTGATAGGATAATTATTGAGGAAAACTTCAGTAATAGGAGCACAGGTTTTCACCCTAAGTTGAAAATAGGCCGCCAAATACCAATAGGCATGTTCCGGTAGTTGCGCTTGAGAGCCAGTCTCTCCGTAGGTTTACCGTGTCTACCAACTTGGGCTGTATCGTCACGTAAGACCAAATGAGCTTATGACCATAACGCTAAACCTTAACTATAAAAAAAAAAACACGTAGAATGTCAAAATGACATTGACAACGGTATTGGATTTGGCTATGCATATAAGCTGCAACGATACTGCACGGCGCGTATATCGAAATACAGTGAATGAATGAATGAATGAATTCTTTATTGCACTTCAAATATTTACGCTGGCGAACTTAATGCCATAAGGCATTTTCTTCCAGCCAACCAGCAGTAATGTAGTAAGAAATAATTACTACCATTGTAGGTAGTGGAAATAAAATAATTAGTGAAATAAGAGCGTAATAAGAAATGTACTAAAAAAAAAATATACATACTTATACGTATATACATACACACACATATATATATACTTTATACTTTAAAATGTATACTATTTTTCTTACATGGCCATTATTTCTCTTATCTCCACGGTTAAAATACATAAAGGAACCATTATATTTTCACATTCAGCAAACTTATCTTAGACATCTTAAGCCATTATTTCAACGGTTCAGTGGAGAGGAAGATAATATACTGCCGACGTTAACTACCGAACGTCTGGAAGCGGCACGTGAACTATTCCCAGTAATTAAAACATACATTTTCACACCAGTTTCAACTAACGAGATCTACTTCCGTTTTCTTTTCTTTTTTCTCTCATAAGAATCGATGCAACTCTGTTAGTATGTTCCGATTTACGTTCGCCTGGGCTCGTTAATCCAAAATATTAAATAAAATAACAATAGAGTGGATCGAATTTTGAAGCGATGATAGTTCATTTGGTAGTTAGTGTGTACAGTTGGTAGTTGCCGTTTCAAGAGACGTGTGTTAAAATGCACCTACAATGAGCTTCAGCTTTCGGTGAAGAGAAACATTGTGATGAAACCATAGGATGGTGGTAGGGTTTATTCTAATGTCTACCTGGTTACCTACCACCCTCAATTTGAGTCCTATAGATATGTCTTCCGTCATCGGCCACATCGTCACTTAGCTTGAGGTATCAAAAAATTGCAACAGGTCTCAAGAATCACGTATGATCTACGAATGTCAACCCGGAAAACGTTCTGAATGTGGCTTAGAGGACTGATACCCTGACCACATATTTATTAATAGCTCTGGCAAACAGTTTTTTTTTATGATATTTTACCTCCCTCTATTCCCCATCCTATTATATTATGTGCCTCCTTACTCTTGTTACGGATAATCGCTTAGTTGTACAATGCTTGTCAAGTTCTATTAAAATAAAGTTTAAAATTTGAGTGTAATTCTGTGGTAGTATCATATTTGTTACCTTTTTTTTATCGTGGGGAAATGTATTTATGCATCCCCTCCCAGTCCGGTGGGACTGAGAGGGGTATGTGGGACTCACCCAGCGCTAAGCGCCGGGAATAGCCACTAAAACCCCACGGCCATCTGTCGCCTTCCTGGGGCGACGCGGGTCCGTGCATGCAATTACCGCGTCACCCCAAAATCATATTTGTAACCTAACAATAGATTCTATATGTAGTTTACATGTATTGTTTGTGTCGTCTATTTGTTTGTGAATAGCCTGGTTTGGATATAGTTTAAAGAGGAAAAAAAAATCTTTAATAAAACCTCCATCGTTTGTGGTTCTACATGCGTGACATTGGCAAAATTATGTGCGCACACATGTGGTCATTAAAAAACCAAGTAGACGAAGAAGCTCGTTCTTTTGTTCAAACTTGACTACTCATTTCTTCGTAATTAATGGGATTTTAAAAGAGTTTACAACACATCAAATAGTGGCGATGAAGGCGCCACAGTTTATTGCGTAATTATGGAAAAACTTATGTCTTATTTAAATCTAAAATGTCACTGTCATTACATTCCTACTCATAGTGAGCGATTTTATAAAGGAAAAGTTATGAACATGATGAAAAATACGTTGATTAACGTAACCCCAGTCACTTTGTTATCAAATGATAGGCAAAAATGCTGCTGGATATCAATCGCTGTTATCATTGAAAGTAAGTAATAATTGCCTACGTTTTCTTTATCATTTATAAGTTCAATGAAATCCATCATCTCACCTGATGTTAAATAAGTATGTGGTTCCTGTTGGAGGGACTGGTTCTCAAGTGCAACTGCCGGAACACACCTATTTACACACTTTCAAATTAAGGATGGTAGCTAGCCTGTTAGAACAATTAATAAACACAATAAAGTCTGCAGTTGCTGAACATTCAGAAGAAGGCTCCAAATATTATCATAGATTCGACAAGCCACAAATCCTTGCCGAAGAACATCGATTCCTACCTAGGATGATTCGTGAGGCTATTGAATTTAAAAAAAATCAATAGAGAAGATGGTTGGAAGCTAGCACAAGCCTGGGATCCGATGATACATTTAATTAAATCGGAACCCAAAAGACCAATTTCCAGACCTCAAGACACTGTGACCTCTTTCTGCATAGATCGGAAAATTATCAACAACAAAAATTAAATTGAAGGTAAACACAGTAACATGAACTTTTCTGGACAACCTGCACCTCAGTCCGCCCCGTGATCACGACCCCTTAAAAGCTTTCGAAACGTCGGGATCAAAATTAATAAATAACCGCGATAGAAATCCGTTTAAATTAGTTTTATTTCGATGAATAATACTCGCGTAAACGTAAGAAATCATTAAATAAACACCATAGTGAATATATGGAGCAGAATAGTCATAGTGTACAGCTTACAGAAAGAAGCAACGAAGTGTATATCATACGCTCGAACCACAACAGAATTGAGAAAGATGGCGTACGACAGCATAAATGTGCATTATACCATTTATCATCACGGCAAGCGGGCCGGTTTCACTATCAATGCACGTCAATAGTTTTTTTTTTTTATATATATAGTTAAGGTTTAGCGTTATGGCCATAATCTCACCTGATCTGAAGTGATGATACGACCCAAGTTGGTAGACACGCTAAACCTGTAGAGGAACTGGCTCTCAACTCCAGCTGCCGGAACACACCTATTGGCATTTGGCGGCAGGATGATGATTGATGTTTCACATCGAAAACCCTTTTTTCCAGGTCTTATAGTTTACATGGGATCATTCACAATCCTCAATTGTATATGGTCTCCGGATGAAGCGACGATGGATTTTGACAAACTCGCCCGTATAATGTACCTCTACGATCCGGAAGCGTGCGGCTATAACTTGCAAGTAGCCAAAGCAGTCGCCAATATTCAGTTCAGTAATGATACTAAAGGCTTTGATGTATTGCCTCTAAAATGGAAGCCTGCTATCGTCACAGTTTCGACGCGGCTCTCGGCAAAAACGAGAAAGTAAGAAATTGACTAACTTAATACTGCTCAGACGTGAGTTCGGATCTCTCTCCAATAAGCCTAAGCTTTGGGAGAAGTTGAGCATCGTGATGAAACCATAGCATGGTGGTAGGTTTTTTTTGGAATGCCCACCAGACTAGCAACAACACTCAAAATCTACCGCCAAATACTGATAGGTATGTCCTTGCAGTTGCACTTGAAAGCCAGGCTTAGCGTGTCTACCACTTTAACCACATCGTCTCTTAACAGTATATGAGGTTGTGGTCATAAGCCTTGACCTGTAGAGTACTAAACAAATATCTTCAAGACCTTTAAAATTCAATAAGTAGTTAGCTTCTAAACTAATCTAATCTAGAAAAAAAAAACTTCACAATAGTTAAGTGCGTAATTTGTAATATATCAAATATATAACAATATTGTTTAAAAAAAGGTCCCATGTATTTATAAATGTATACTTAGATATTAAATATATCTAAAAAGCTCACAATTAGGTTAAGCTGCATGCAAATGTATATATATTTAAGCACCTTTTTTTTAGCATCCAATAAATTAATAAAAACAGTGCAGATCAAGAGTCTGCAGAATTTATACTATTAAAGAAAAAAAACCTAACCAAATTAAGACAATCATATCAAAATTCACGTCTTTTGTATTCATTTTCTTATTTTGCCAACATATAAGCATTTGCCAGTGTCAATGTCTTGTGTAGTTTTTTATTTTTCGTACTTGGCAACTCAGTCTTCTTTAGAGACTATTACTGTCATTTTCCAGTAATCGGGTATGGGTAAATAAAATTATCTTCCAGAGGATGTCGACTCTCTTGTTGAAGCTCTATTGGGAGTTTTAGTGGCAGTAATATATCACGTTCCAAATGATTATTCATAATTCACTTCACTTATGCTCTTCTGCGACACTAGATCACGTAAAATGTCGCTTAAATCACACAACATACGGCTCAATAACTAAGTATATGTATTAATATATTAAGCACAACATGGTAGATCAAGATCCCATCCCTAAATCTCACCATTTCGTTTCAGATACATAGAACTAAGTTTAGCAGCCCATGTTATTTGGATGGTATCTGCTATCATACTTCGCGTATCCACTCGCACTGCCACAAAACTTAGCTTCACCAAAACGAGTCTGGCTATCTTCTTCTACGTGTCCATCTCCATCGTATTCTTCGACCTGTCGATGGCCATCGTTTACATCGCCCACATCCAGCAGAGCTTGTCCAAAGGCATGGTGCTGAGGTACAGCGGCTGGAGCGTCGAGTTACAACTGAGGAACTACGATGACTTTGCCGGTTGGCTGCCCATCGCCGCTTCCATTTGTTGGATGAGAGGCGTTATCATTCTCGGCTTGAATATTTACTTGTGCAAAATCATACATTTCATTCGGCTGAAGATCAAGAAGAAGGAAGTGAGTAAGAGAATGAAATTATTAGGATACATTCCGATACCTGAAGCGAGGAGTCACTATCCGGTTGGCGGTAACGTTTTATATTACAGAGCTGGAGAATACGCTCCGTATGTCAATAAAAATGTAATTCATAGATTATTTTATTGATTTTTATGTTTAGTAATATATTTCTAATTTAAATTTTTGGTTTCATTTTTCAATCAAAATGCTGTAGATAATCCTACTAATTATTATAAATGCGAAAGAGAGTTCGTTTGTATATTTGTCACGCTTTTACGTCTAATCTTAATGTAGAGATGAATGAAACTTTGGAAACGGTGGTGGGCTACTTTTTCTCTCAAAATACTTATTACTGGGTAAATACAGTGATAAACTTTGTATAAATCTGTTTATTGCTTCATCTGGTTTGATTAATAAATCAATATTAACGTGAGCGATGCCGCAGGCAAAAGATAGTTATTTATATAAAAGTAACTGATATAAATAGCACATTTTTTTTTTAAAAGATTATATGAAAAATATGTTTTTGTTCATTAATAATATTTGGCCGGATTTAATTCTTTTGAACTCATTTATGGGTGATATCATAGACATACTATAAGTAAGCCATAGATAATATAGATGAACATATAATAGATTTTTTAATGTAATTAAACAAACGCACAACACCAGGGAAATTTCAGGTGCGTTGCCTTTATTTCAGGGACTGGCTCTCAAGTGCAACTGCCGGAGCACACCTATTGGTATTCGGTGACAGATTTTCAACTTGAGGGTGTTAGCTAGCCAGACGGGCATTAGAGAAAGCCCTACCACCATGCAATGCGTTCCATGAAACGAAAATTTTTCTCCTATGCTACAGATGAAATTAAATATTTGTATTAAGTAAATACTCTATGTCCTACGACAAGGTGATTTAACTTTAATAGGCACCTAACTAAAAAATGTTAGTAACACTCATATTTATTATAATCGTATTATGGCCTCAATGTATAAATATAAACAGTTTTATTTCTCCTTTTTACATATCGTATACAAATCATATTAAACATTAACAAATATCGATTATATCGATATTTAATGATTTCTTATGTTTACGCGAATATTATTCATCGAAATAGAACTAATATAAACGGATTTTATCGCGGTTATTTATTAATTTTGTTCGCGACGTTTCGAAAGCTTTTCAGCCTTCGCGGCGGACTGAGTTGTAAGTTGTCCGGAAAAGTTCATATCACTGTGTCTACCTTCAATTCAAGCTATGCTATTTTTAAATATGGACACAGTAATTAACACCTTTCCGGGTGTCTGACACAGATTTTTAATATAAATATATTAATACTAAAATCCTTTTATGAAACTTCAATCAAGCCTGCAGGATCGGAATAAACTCTGAATGAAATAGAAGGAAGGACCGGCCCATCGAAGGGAAATTCAATTTGATTCGTCGCAACGAACGAATGTCATTAATTTTTTTTCATTATCACCTCTTCCGTAAAACGGGGGCCTATTAATATCGGAATCAACGGTCATCAAAACAGGGGGGGCAATCTTGGCGACAAATCGGTTCACGGCCAACCTGAAATTCGTTTGGCGGATAGAATTAGTTTATCGGGACATGAACTCGCTGAATTATTGGACTTTGGTGGCGATTTTAAGTCAGAGTGAGTATAAAATAAATTTTAATACAATAACTTCAAACACCAAACGAGAATATAATAGTGAGAGTTGAAATAATGATATATAAAATAATTTGTTTCGATGAATTGGGAAAATCCACACTCGGAACATCAATCCGGTCGCTTCACTGGTATATAAGGCCTTTACATCCATTTTGAAGTATAATTATCCCGACTTCAAAGTTGATGACAAGTTTTTCTTAATTTATATGTTACCACGAACAATGGCTGCGGTGAACACTCAACTCACTCTCTGCCACCGCGACGCTAGCGGCCGGGGTTTCTCAATCCCACCCTAGCGGTGGTTGGACACAGCACTCACGCATAAATTGAGCGAGCTCATAGCCAACTTTTACTTTGTTAGTAACCCTAACAACCACGTAATCTTTGGCCCAAACAGACACCATAACGTGTTGAAGAACCGGCTGTCAATCTAATAACATATCTGCTTGCTTCAGCACTTCTCAGCGTTATAATAAGCTGGTTGATCCTCGGCTGCAAGTTATCGCCGGTTGTGGACGAACTACAGGAAGTTACGCTGATGAAACTTCTCTATTTGTACGACCCAGAGGCCTGCGGAAGGGTTTTCTTTTACAACTATACCGCGGTTAAAAATAACTCACTGTATACGACCATTATTTGGAATGTCAAGAACGAAATTGCTTCCGATTTTAGATGGTTTGTTTCTGTAAAAAACGTTAAGGCTCTTTCCCTAATGCTAACTTTCATATTTACTCGGAAATATATAAGGCTGATTTTAATCATTCTATTTATTACTAATGTTATTAATATGAAAGTGAGTTTGTTTCTATAACTTTCACGCTGAATAGATTATAAATACTTGTTTTATTGTTAAAAGTTTTAGCGTTATGGCCATAATCTTACCTTGCCTAATTGACGATACGACCCAAGTTGGTAGACACGCTAAACCTGTGGAAGGACTGGCTCTCAAGTACCACTGCCGGAACACACCTATTGGTATTTTGGCGGCAGATTTTCAACTTAACGATGGTAGCTAACCAGTCGGGCGTTCAAAAAAGGTTCTACCATCACGCTGTGGTTTCATCGCGATGTTTTCCTTCAGCGAAATCTCAAGCTCATTGCATGTGGATTCAAACTCGCATTCACTGACGCGGTATCCGCACGTAGACGCTACCAACTGAGCCATCATTGCATTGTTATTAATACCAGATATACCTTGCCATTTTGAGTCATATTATACTTGCCTTTAATTTCTTTTTTTTTGTCAATTGTATTGCTGTAGTAGAAAAATACGCGCCGTGGGATTTTAGTGGGTATTTCCGGTTACTAGCACCAGGTGAGTCCTATATAACCTTCCTAGTTCCCCCCAGGCTGGGCGGGTATGCGTCAATACATTACCCCACGTTAAAAAAAAGTAGAGAAATACGCATTTTAATAACATACATTTTGACACGATGATAGCTCAGTGGTAGTGTGTACGACTTAGCGTCAAGGGATGTGAGTTCGAATCCAAGCACCTACAATGAGCTTGAGCTTTCGGTGAAGGAAAACATCGTGAGGAAACCATAACACGGTGGTAGGGCTTTTTCTAATTATCCGGAAGTAACCTTATTTTTTGATATTACTATGAATTACATCAGCAATAATATCAACAATGTGTCCAGTAATTAAATACTCATTGGTTTTTGCAGTAAAACCAAATTCTGGTTAGCTCTGCATCTCTTATGGACATTCCTCTGGTTCTTGTATATGACCCAGGGTACACGCCCCTGCGGGTACTATGCTGTCTTAATTCCTTTCACTGTAACCGGTTTGGCCATACTGGTGACTGATGTGGTCTACTCTACCCTGTTCTTGATCAACGCTAAGACAATAAACAGCGAAAGTAAGTGGAATTAGCACGTTACTAACTCTATTAGTAAGTTACTGGCTCTGTATGCATGATTTATACGGAATTTAATGTAATCATTAGTAGTGAACATGTTTCACGAAGATTCCTTTAGCGCAACGCTTACTAACGCCAGTAACCAAGCCATTCGAGGTCAGGCTATAATGTTCTAACGATCTGAAATTCAATTCGTGAAAGCAAACGAAAGGGTTATTCTGGTGCACGTTGTAAATTTACCAGCAATCAATTTACAACCAATTTATATATATAAATATATATATAAACACATACTAGAACATGCTCAGAGAGCAATCCTTAAAATGATGATGTTTCTACCTTTAAGTTATCCCACAACTGATCTTTATAGCTCATGCAAAGTATTAACTGTAAGACATCTGTTTGTTTACGCCGTGATTAAAAAGATTCACACAAATGTTCCAAACTTACAGTATAGAAATGAAAGGCTGGAAAATTTCAGAATACCAAACCTTAGAACCAACTTTGCACGGAGACACTCTGATTACTTTGCCCCCATAATATACAACAAAGTAGAGAAAATAATAAAAATCGAAGATTTAAGTAATTACAATGCAAAAAAGAAAATTAAAAGTTGGATAGAGGACTATGATTATATAACGCTAGAAAATGTATTGCTTAACATTAGGCAGGGATCACATTAAATGTAGAAGATAAGTATAATTGGTACAGGTTGGACACGGAAACGATTTTTTTTTTCTTTTGGATTACAGATTACACTATACTCTAGGATTACATTAGGTATAGTAATTTATTTTAACGGTGTATTTTTACGCGCGCTCACTTACAATATTTTCACGTACCTCCTTTACATGCACGCAAAGTGCTTTAAATTAAGACTGAATCTCAGGTACCCTTGATTTGGGCTTTTAATGCACAGTACGTTTTAATTCTTTTTTTTTTATTGTTTTGTATTATTATAGTGTATATTAACGCTCTACGTCTTATTATGTAACTGTCTCCTACAACACAGTTATTACTAAAGTACGAATGAAATGAAACGTTTTTTTTTTCAATGTTTTTGTTGAAGTTTGCGTTTCGGCCATAGTATTACCTGATCTTAAGTGACGATACGGCCCAAGTTGGTAGACACGCTAAACCTGTGGAGGAACAGGCTCCCAAGCGCAACTGCGGGGACACACCTATTGGTATTTGGCAGCAGACTTACAACTTGAGGGTGGTAGCTAGACAGACGGGCATTAGATATAGCTCTATTACCATCGTTTCCTAACGATGTTTTCCTTTACCGAAAGCTCAAGCTCATTACAGGTGGAGTGGATGATACTCACGTCCCTTGACGCTAAGTCGTACACAATACCACTGAGCTATCATCGCTTTAAAAATTGGCCCACTTCCAGATACCTATATTAAGGGAAATCGTAAGCCAATACAAGCTTAAATAGTTGTTCTCGCAATCTGCATTGAAACTTATAGCAACATAATATTATAGTCTGATAAATTTAATTTAGATCTTTATTTTCAGCTGCCATATTAATCCAAATTAACAATAATGTTGGCAATCTTAAATCCATCAACAATGAATTATATCTAACCGAGGACAATCTGCAAGACACCTCTTGGATCTCGGTGCTGATGGCGTATGTTAGTGTTCGCGGTTTGGTGCAATGGATATTTAACTTTTGGATCGTAAAGGACAATTACTACGAGGGACTTGCTTTTTATCGTACGTATTATAACGTGCCAAATTTTATTTTTCAAATAACTAAAAAGCCTTATGTGGGCTTGGGATCGTGTTAGTCCATTCTATACTGATTGACTATGGCTTCTCCGATTTTTCTAGTTCCGCCAATGTTAAGTATAAAATAGCTATATTAATAACGCAATTTACGTATTTATTTATTTATCTATTTAATTACTTATTTATTTATTTAATGTCATTCTTTGTTTTCTTATTTCTTAATATATTAAACAGTAGTGCTGACCGTGACATCACGATGGGCCATCGGAAAACCAGCGCTGCAACACATCATACGTTGTAGCATTCTTGCTGAGATGGGTCCATTTACGGCCTCACACAACTGTTTAGTGGGCACGCTCTGCCTTATATTCACTAGGTTATTGTTTGTTTTTGTTTTGTTTTTCGCCCTAATTTTAATTATTATTTTTGTTAATCATTTAGTCACTGCGAGTTTCGTAATAAATGTATTTTCTTTCTTTCTTATAATGGAAATGTATCTTAAAGAGATGATGGATCAGTGGAACTAGAATAAGTTCAGATTTAACAGATGAAAACCCCTACATTAGGTATGGAAACAAAAAACTCAACTTAATAAATGTATTTTAATTAATATTTCCAGGAAGTCTTGGAGATAGGGGCAACACGAAGAGAAAAGGTGTCGCAAGAAGATAAAGCATTCATGGGAACTGTTATAAAGCAAAATAAACATTACATTTTATCTCCTATCAGTTTATACCGTTATCAATAATAGGTACTTGAGTTTTATCTTAAGTGTATAAATATATTTCTTTATATGTGACAATTATTTGGGTGTATTCGTGTAAAATGTATCGAATATAAGGACTTCTATATATGTATTTAACTAGACCAAAAGTTTACCAAATGATTTAAGTTGCGAAGACGCTAATGTGCCATATAAGACGTAGTATGTAAGACAGTAATGATTGGGTTAGTCCATTTTACTGAAGATTTAAAATGAGGTACAATTTGAAGTATCAGGTACTTTTGTAAAATTTAAACGTACTTATTACTTATTTCTCTTATTCTTATTATTACTGATGAGCCGATAATATCTCAGTGGTAGTATGTACGACTTTGCGTCAAGGGACGTGAGTTCGAATCCAACCACCTACAATGAGATTGAGCTTTCGGTGAAAGAAAACATAGTGAGGAAGCCATAGATAGCATGGTGGTAGAGCTTTTTCTGATGCCCGCCTAGCTAGCTACTAACCTCAAGTTGAAAATCTGCCGCCAAACACCAATAGATGTGTTCCGGTAGTTGCACTTGAGAGCCAGTTCCTCCAAAGGTGTCTACCAACTTGGGCCGTATCGTCACTCAAGATCAGGTGAGGTTATGGCCGTAATTATAAAAAATAGATGTTCGAGTTACTCAGTATTAATTGATGCTGTTGTTAAAAAAACATTGAGATTTATAGTATATCAATTTATTTAAGTTGGATAGATTATTTACAATTGACTTCAAGGTCCAAATACTAGAAGAGGCGCACGATCAGCCAACTGCAGTCGCGCTGTGTACTTCATATTTTGAATGTCATTTTCCGTCACAAACTTCACCTTCTGCAGCTGTCCATTGGGCAAAAGCACGAAATAAGTGCCAATGCTCTTCTGAACTTCGATGGGACCGTCTAGCTTTTCCGCTTGAGGGTTATCAGTGGTTGGTGCGACAGTTGTGGGAGCTCCATACGTAGTGTCTGGAACACCGTATAAAGTATTTGGAGCTCCATAGTTAGTCGACGGCGGAGCTTGCTGCTGTGGTAAATCGAAAGCCGGACCATCGGGTTTCCATCCAGAGGGAGGATAAGGGCCACTCTCAACCGATTCCTTTGGAGGCCCGTAAGTATCATTAGGCTTGTCTTCTGTCGGTAAAGTGAATGGTGCACCGTCCGGCTTCCACCCGGAAGGAGGGTACGGGCCAGATTCCTCCGTGGTCGGCTCGGTAGGTGAATCGGTGGTTGTCGGAGCCAGTTCTATCCTCTGGAACCGGAACCTCGCCGGTCTGAAGCGAGGCGGCTCAGCGATGACACCAGCAACGAACAAGAAAACCAGAATACACTTCATCTTTGCTCGTCGGTGGACGAATGATGCTGATCAGATTTGAAAGGTCCAATTTATATTATGACGGTTGGTTTATGACTCTTTGTTTTATCATAAATGGTATCAATAAGGTGAGGGTGTTTCGGAGTCGTGGCACGTACGCGACGAGGCACTGACCCTGCGTCAGCATTGGACTAGCCCGTTACAGCAGCCAATGTCGTGTTCGGTGATTAAAAACGTGTTGATAATTAATTTGATCGGATACCTTTGGATGTTATGTAATACTAAATTTTTTATATAAATTTTATAAAAAAAATTATGTAACAAAATATACAATAGCATTTAGATACAGTATTTTCTTTATTAACCTGTATAATCTTTAGTTATATAAAACTGTCATTAGTCATAGCTGTATATTTTGTTATTAATATAGAAGCCCAAAAATTTTTTTCTTTATTTTTGTCTTTCTCTTACTCGCCAATCACTCACACTACTGGATATAATTTAGAGAAATTTTTCATGGTGATAACTAATATAATACATTTATTTACATATATAATATTTTTTACCCCATTAAATGAAAGATTACATCCGGTATAAGGGATAACACTTAAAAAAACGTTTGGAAATCAGTAAGTGCACGCTTTATATATATATATATTTTGTTTATTTAATAACAATTAAACCACATCGAATCAGGCCGTGAAAAGTATAAAGGTTCTCTTCTTAATCATATTAAAGGGTAAGCAAAAAAAAGGTTCGATTAGTAAAGTATTTCGGTCGTTATCGTGATAACATACAGGATCCGCACATACAGACACACGGACGTCCGAGGCAGAACTTATTAAACAGTTTTTTAACTAGTTTAAATAACAAAAATGGCATAAAAAATATCATGAGTGATAAAAATAGTGTTTTTTTCTTGATACATGTGTGTATATATTATTTTACAAGCGCAATATATGATAAATAGAGACATTTTAAGTTTGAAAAATCAGTTGTTTTGCGTAAATTGACAGTAGTACCCACCTCAACGCTTCGCTTATGAGGCGTGCGATAAAACATTCTAATAACTGAGTTGGTTGGCGCATTTGTAGTTTCTACTCCATAGTTGCCAACATAATAGAAAATATACGATGTATATTTGAATATGAAAGCTAAATTCCGATACCGATTGTCATGAAAATTAACATACATGGGTTTTTTTTTTACGGATAAGGTATTATTAGGCTATTTCTGAACGTGCTAAATACTGTGGTCGAATTACTAACTATTGAAACGGGCAGGATAGTCTGCTGGGATGGTTAGAGTGGAATATACCTGTGTATGTCTATCGTCTTTACTCAATGTCTCAACGATTGAACACCAGTTTATCTACTCCTACGTATATTCTACCCTCTCCCCAGAATCTTTAATCCCCTGTGAATGTATCCGAATGTTTCCCACTTCTTATGTACCCTACGGCCAAAACTTTTTCTATTTGTTCCATACAAATTAGTATAAATCGTTCTTTACTACATTTTTCCATTGTCAGCTATCTATATTATATTTACTAGCTCTGCCTGCGAGTCCGTTCGCATGGAACTAATATTTTATTCAATTATTTTGATTAAAAAGTTTACGCAGTCTAAGCGAACCCGAAACCTTAATTTGCGTGAACAAACTTCTGTTTAAGGGATTTGAAAAGTTACTTTCATATCTCATGTTTGTTTAGTATCCCATAGGACAGGAACGTCCGGTTATGGGTCATAATTACGTTTTAAAATTAATTCGGGCTAATTATTTGTCCTTCATTTTCGCTTTGATAAACATAATTATGATATCAACGTGACTTTATTATATTACCCTTTTATTAACTTTACTTAATTCTTTTTTTTATACTTAATATTATGGCCATAATCTTACCTGATCTTAAGTGACGATACGGCCCAAGTTGGTAGACACGCTAAACCTGTGGACGGACTGGCTCTCAAGTGCAGCTGCCGGAACACACCTATTGGTATTTGGCGGCAGGTTTACAACTTGAGGGTGGTAGCTACCCAGGCGGGCATTAGAACAAGCCCTACCACCATACAAATTCTATCTGACTAATATAGTGACGAGAACCTAGTTGTTACCACGATGTAGAAGTGTGTACGGCTGCCGCGTCAATTGACGTGAGTTCGAATCCCCGCCATGATCCTGAGCTCTTGGTAAAGAAAATCATCGTGATGAAAACATAGTATGGTAATATAGAGTTTTTGCTGATGGGTAGCTAGCACCATCAGGTTAAATAACTGTCGTCAAATACTTATAGGTGTGTAACGATTTCTTATGTTTACGCGAATATTATATATCGAAATGAAACTAATTTAAACGGATTTTATCGCGGTTATTTATTAATTTCGATCCCGACGTTTCGAAGCCTTTTTAGCCTTCGTAGTCCTAGGTAGACACAGTAACATGAACTTTTCTGGACAACCCACACCTCAGTGCGCCCCGCGACCACGAAGGCTGAAAAGCTTTCGAAACGTCAGGATCGAAATTAATAAATAACCGCGTAAAAATCCGTTTAAATTAGTTTTTTTGGTGTGTTCCAGCAGTTGCACTTGAGAGCCAGTCCATCTACTAGGCTTAGCGTGTCCCCCCATTTTGGGCCACATCACCACTTATATATGAGGCGAGATTGTGGCTTAAATGATAAAAGAATAATTATGACGTCATAGATAATGCTAAGGCCGTTTAGTAAGTACTTATTGTAATTTTGTGTTTTTTTTTTTAATTATATTTTAAGTACTATTATAATAATAAAGTTGAATATTGAAGAAATAATATTATCACTATTAAAGTATATATACATAACGCACGATTTACTATCACAAACCTAAGCTTTCAATGTTCGGAAACAACTCGAAACGCGTCTATAGAAATTATCACACCAAACTACGCGAAATTATATATCGAGGCGTCTCAGGAAAAACTTTGTAAGAGTCGAAAATCTTAAAAATGTCTTTTTTAATTGACAATAAACTCCTAAAAAAATAATAGTTTAAAAAAACTAGAACACACACTTTATATAGAAAACTAAACTAAAAACAGAAAATAAATTTTAATAAATATTAATTAAGAATAATGTAAGAAAAATTAATAAATATAAGTTATTAATAGTTTGAATAAGAAAAAAAATGTTTTATTTAAAAAAAAGCGGGAGTGCTTTTCAAGATATTATCGAAATGATAATCCTTCTCGCAGTTCGCGCACTAGCTCTATCTCTCTTCCTCGCATGCAAAGGATGCGGAAAGGAATTAATTAATCCTGGCGAATCTAATTAGGATAATCGGATGCTTTGATCGAATTATTGCATTGTCATCGATCTTTGACAGGTGCGCAAAGTTTGAATTAAATCTGATCGTTCAAAGTAGGACAAAATCGAGCTCAAAGGGGTCGGTTACATACATACATACATACAGGTGAAGCTAATATAAAGCGTGTAAAAAGGTCGTACTCAGTCAACTCAGAAAACTTCTAAAACTTACATACATAATATAATATCACGCCTCTCCCCCATAAGGGTAGGCAGAGACCACATACTTCCACTTGCTATGATCCTGACATACATCTTTCGCTTCTTCTACTTTCATAATCACCTTCATACATGCTCTTCGGTTACGGGTACTTTTGACCTGGCCATTCTCCAGAACCTCCTCGATCTGGTTGAGATATGTTCGCCTAGGTCGACCCTTACCGGCTTGCCCACTCACACTCGCCTTGTAAATTTGTTTCGTCAATCTTCTTTCATCCATCCTCTCTACATGTCCACATCAATTAAGCATCCCTTTCTCTATCTTTGTCACTACACCCACTACCACACCACAACGTTTCCTTATCACACTATTCCTTATTTTATCTATCATTCTTATGCCAGCTGTGGTGTATAGATATTATTAATATATATGCCCCTGAGACAGGGACGCCACACTTTGCCCGATAAGGTCGCGTTAGGATCACGAAATTAGTAAAATAGGACCTGTTTATTAGTTAGCCTTACAAATCCTTGTTTGTTTTTCCGGCAGCATCCCAAGCCGAGGTTCGGCCATTCTGGCACCCTTGCGCTCGCTGCCTCGGAGCTGAGTGCCCTCAGCACTCGCCCCAAAATGTTCGGTGAAGCTGTCAAAGCCCTTAGGACTAACGGCGTATGTCAGTTCAAAAAAAAAAAAGGAAAAAAAAGGGACACCACGCCATTACGTTGACAGACGTCGGCGCGAACGGACGTGCCGCGCACGCACTGAGTGACCAATTTCCGTGTTTTATTGGAAACCCTAACGCGAAATACAGACAGAATTGGAAAAAATCATTCGGAACATAATATATTAGTTGCCACAAAAACTCCTAAGAAAGCTTCAACACGGTGTCGCCATCTTGTTGAAGATAGTTTCTTCTGTCCAAATCTTGTTACTTGAAAACGGAAGTAATAGTCTCTAAAGCGAACTGAATTGCCAAGAATAAAAACAGAAGTGTAAATTGTCGCTTATTATATATTTCCTATAAAAAAGTTCGATACGTACTAAATAGTTTTTGTACATTTATATAAAGTATAAGTTGTAATTTTCTCAGGTCCGTAACTGACAAATTAACTAATAACTATTTTAAGCGGTTTCTGACAAGATGTTTTTTGTATATCATCGGGAACTCTAATGTGGAACATAGCTGAAAGGATTCCAAACCAGTTCTTGTCAATCTCTTTCATACCTTTAAATATATAGCTATTTTGAAGCGATGATAGCTCAGTGGTAGTGTGTACGACTTCGCGTTAAGAGACGTGAGTTCGAATCCAAGCACCTACAATGAGCTTGAGCTTTCGGTGAAGGAAAACATCGTGAGGAAACCATAGCATGGTGGTAGAGCTTTTTCTCATGCCCGCCTGGGTAACTACCACCCTCAAGTTGTAAACCTGCCGCCAAATACCAATAGGTGTGTTCCGGCAGCTGCGCTTGAGAGCCAGATCCTCCACAGGTTTAGCGTGTCTACCAACTTGGGCCGTATCGTCACTTAAGATCAGGTGAAATTATGGCCATAATGCTAAACCTTGAGTATAAAAAAAAAACAATCAGTATTGTGGGATAAATAAAGCGCTAACATGTAAACGAAGTCACGAAGCAGAGCTAGTGAAGAATAATAAAATTGTTTCCAATACGACAACGGTGACCGTCGTTGGGTTGTCAATCTCTCGGCGGCCATCACTGTTCCTATATTGCACTGTATTTTTGCCGTAACGTCACTTCCTTCACAACTATAAAAAACCATTTCATATGATTTCAATCACGACTACACAGATGCATTTCTCCTCAAGCGATGTTCCATGCTATCACATAACAGATAACTACACTTAAACATCCCCGTGGTGTCGTTAACCCGAATATTTAACTGTAAGACGCTGTAATGGTTAAAACTTTCGACCCTCCGTCTAACAGCCCTTTTAGTTTCCAAACGGCCGACTAAAAAGCCCTTGGGGACAGGAGATTTTCTCGACTCGGCTATTTTGCAGAACACGACTTCAGTTATAGGTTTAAACTTATACAACGACATAAAACTATAACTAATAGGGGGTGTAAGGCATATCGAAGCGCACCCTGCCGAATTACCGAGGGGGCTCTGGCGCTATTTCATGTTGGTGAAGTCCAGAACCATGTAATCCTCGATCCGTGATAGCATGGTGGTAATGTTATCGTCCGACTGGTAAGCGATCACCTTCGCTTTGGACTGCCGCAAAACAAAGTATGAACCTTCGTGTTCCGGCACAGGGTATGAGAACAATACGTTACCACCAAGGTCAGCAACATGGCGTTGCAGCTGTCAACAGGCGACGGTAACCATACACCATCGGATGGGGCGTCGCTCTGTTTGCTGGTAATAAGCATGAAAAAAAATTTTCATGACGCAGCGACGGGAAGCGCGTACTATAGCGTGAGGTGAGTATGTCCAATCATTATGGATAGTGTTGGCAGTACGATATATTTTTTTTTTATATACTTAAGGTTTTAGCGTTATGGCCACAATCTCACCTGATCTTAAGTGACGATACGGCCCAAGTTGGTGGACACACTAAACCTGTAGAGGAACTGGCTCTCAAGTGCTGCTGCCGGAACACACCTATTGGTATTTGGCGGCAGTTTTACAACTCGAGGGTGGTAGCTACCCAGGCGGGCATTAGAAGAAGCCCTACCACCATGCTATGGTTTCCTCACGATGTTTTCCTTCACCGAAAGCTCAAGCTCATTGTAGGTGCTTGGTTACGAACCCACGTCCCTTGACGCGAAGTCGTGCACACTACCACTGAGCTATCATCTCTTCAATCTCTGATATTTGGCAATACGAGAATTTGAAGTATGACCGTGGTGTGTTCTAGTAAGTATTGTTGGGAGCTCATCAGCTGATGACACTAGATTTTGAAACACTTGATTGAAAAAAGATTCAATCAGATTAGACTTTTATTTGATTTAGTTAATTAACCCAAACTCCTTGATTTACAACCGACTCCAATACAAAACGAAGGTTCTCGATTAGATCGTATTTTCAACTGTGTTACCTAAAAATATATATTTTGAAATGGTTTTCAAATGTCATTTACATTTAACCTTGGATTTTTTAGATACACCAATTAAACTGACCAAAATCGAATAGGAATTTGCCATACCTTTTTTCAAAATAATTGAATAATCTGTGACAAACAAACGAAATCATGAACGTCGGTTATAAATAAGTACACATAAGTGGAAAGGCGAATATTATAGTGGTAATACAAAATAATTGATGTAAACATAAAATGGCTTATCCCAGTGGCGACCATAAATTAGGGTTCCGTCGAACCGCTATCCAAACCCCGCTATAACCAAACGCAGGTACGAGGTAACATTAAATATTTCCATTAGTATGCTAAAATCAAAAGCAGACATAGCTCGGTACAAGAACATAGGCGGAGCGGATATTAAAATTTCCCAGACTTGAAAATCGTCGTGAGTGGTAAGAACGCCGCGTCACGGGATGTGAGTTCGAATTCGACCACCTACAATAGGCTTGAGCTTTCGGTGAAGGAAAACAACGTGAGGAAACCATAGCACGGTGGTAGGGCTTTTTCTAATGACCGCCTGGCTAGCTAGCAGCTTCAAGGTAAAATCTGCAACCAAATACCAATAGGTGTGTACCGGCAGTTGCACTTGACAGCCAGTCCCTCCTATAAAGGCTGGCAATGCACCTGCGATTCCTCTAGTGTTGTGGGTGTCCATGGGCGGCGATGAACACTTACCATCACGTGACACCCTCGCTCGTTTGCCCCCATTCCATATTACATTATATTTGACAAAATTTTGTAAAGCATCAACACATTACATAAAAAAATCTTATAATAAACATTTTCTAATCTGCAGATGATTTATTTCTCCATTTATGTTTATTATCTGTTGCATGCGATTGTCACTAATAACACTTAATTTCTAGAATCACTGTATTTTTGTGAGATTTTAATGAACAAAAATATATATTCACTTAACACAGTCAATATATTGTATTGACAGATGATAATTGCTTTGTAGCGATGATAGCTCAGTGGTAGTGTGCACGGACGCCGTATCAAGGGCCTGAGTTCGAATCCACCTACTTAATGTTCTTAAGTTTTCGGTGAAGGACTAACATCGTGAGGAAACCGTAGCATGATGGTTAAGACCTTTTTTTATGCTTGTCTAGATAAGTAGCATCTTTTAGTTGAAAATCTGCTGTCAGATACCATTAGGTGTGTCCTGGCAATTGCACTTGAGAGCCAGTTCCTCCACAGGCTCAGCGTGTCTACCAACTTGGGCCGTATCGTCACTTAAGATCAGGTGAGATTAAGGCAATAACGCTAAACCTATAAAAAATAAAAAATACATAGAATATACAGAAGAAAATTGGTAGATGAATGAAAATGTTTTTCCCCTGTTACATCAACTGGTGTAACATCAAATTAATATATAAAAGGTATCCGTGCTACGTAGACTTTGCAATCAATAAGTAATATTCTATTCCAACGTGCTCTACTGTTATCAAAACAGAAAAAAAGCAAAACTGTTAGAAAATGTATTTTCCTTACATCAGTAGAGATATTGTTTCAAAAAGCTCCCTTTGCTATGCGACAGAAAATTCTATATTTGAAGCAAAATAATAGGCCAATTATCCTTATTGCTTTGTATGGGTTCGCCCGAGGGAAGACAATTATTTACCCTCATTTTCGTATTTGTTTGACAAAGATGTCATTTTCCCAACTGGCATTATGTACGTAATTGTAAAACTACGGCCTAATCTAACATGTGTGAGCATTTTCTTCAACGACTCAGTTAATTTACAAAGGGCTAAGAGCGTCTACAGCTGTATTTACGTATTATTTTAATGACTTATATATTAACTCTACAGATATGGTGTTATTGTGGTCATGACAAATATTTACTTTTATTTTTTTCTTATTTTTCATAGTTAAGGTTTAGTGGTAATCTCACCTGATGTTAAGTGATGATACGGCCCAAGCTACTAGACACGCTAGTATTGATGTTTGGCGGCAGATTTTCAAATTGAGGGTAGTTGCTAGTCAGGCGGGCTTAGAAAAAGCCTTACCACCATGCTATGGTTTCCTCACGATGGTTTCCTTGTTGAAAGCTCAAGCTTATTGTAGGTGGTTGGCTTCGACCTCGCGTCCCTTGACGCGAAGTCGTACACACTACCACTGAGCTATCATCACTTTTTCTAATGCCCACCTACCTACTACCCTTGAGTTGAGAATTTGCCGCCAAATACTTATGGTGTTCCGGCAGTTGCACGTGAGAGCCAGCCCCTGCACTAGGCTTAGCGGAGTCCACCAACGTGGGGCACATCGTCACTTACCATCAGGTGAGACTGTGGCCAAAATACTGAACCTTAACTAGAAAATGTTTTAAATATGTTTATAATTATCTGTACACTCTTCTGACAGTCACGTCGAGGATAAATAAAGGTTTCCTATTGTTGTTATTATAACAGAGCAATTTGAAACTATTCCTTGCAACAAACTTAGAAGTATTCATTTAAACATAATACATGCAAGATGTATACATATTTTTTTTTTTAATACTTAAAGTTTAGCATTATGGCCATAATCTCACCTGACCTTAAGTGGCGATACGGCCCAAGTTGGTAGACACTCTAAACCTGTGGAGGAACTGGCTCTCAAGTGCAGCTGACGGAACACACCTATTGGTATTTGGCGGCAGGTTTACAACTTGAGGGTGGTAGCTAGCCAGACGGGTATTAGAAAAAGCCCTACCACCATGCTATGGTTTCCTCACGATATTTTCCTTCACTGAAAGCTCAAGTTCATTGTAGGTACTAGGATTCGAACTCACACTGCTCACATATACAAACTGTATCTCAGTTAAACCCTAAGACAATCAAACTGCAAGCATTCCAAGCTTCCGTTTTACATTTTATCCAAATATTCTTCTTAATACACTTTATTTTAATCATAGCCCAGGCAAATTAAGGGTTTCATCTTTGATTCGTACAGATAATCGGCTATTAATTTGTATGAACTTCTATTTTGAGACCCTAAAACTTATGTTAAAACCTGCTTATCGTTGGTTTTGTCCGCATCTACAGATATTCCACGGTCACAGATCAAAAAATCGATTCCGTACACTTTTATTGCAAATATCTCGATTTCTATGGGTTTTATGTTACTTGTATTCATGATGAATATTGTAGAGGTTTAAATTCTCTATAAATTTTGGCCAACTATTTTTCTATTATATCTTGAACCATTTTGAAGCGATGATAGCTCAGTGGTAACGTGCACGACTTCGCGTCAAGGGACGTGGGTTCGAACCCAAGCACCAACAATGAGCATGAGCTTTCGGTGAAGGAAAACATCGTGAGGAAACCATAGCATGGTGGTAGGGCTTTTTCTAATGCCCGCCTGGCTAGCTACAACCTTCTAGTCGCGAACCTGCCGCAAAATACCAATAGGTATGTTCCGGCAGCTGCACTTGAGAGCCAGTTCTTCCACAGGTTTAGCGTGTCTACCAACTTGGGCCGTATCGTCACTTAAGATCAGGTGAGATCATGGCCATAACGCTAAAACCTTAAGTATAAAAAAAAACCTTTAGAGTTTCAAAATAAAGGTTTACACAAGTGTATAACCGACTATCTCTCATTCCGAGAATCTTGTCATTATTTGACTAATTTTCCTGGGCTATTGTTGCAGCGAACTTTCTCTGAGACAAATTAGTTTTCTCGTTAACAGTTTACAGTAAAACAGATAAAGTGTTTTTTTTTATTTCCTTCCTACATTAAAGTAAGGAGTGACGATCGGATAAAGATTTGACTGAACCTTGATCCTCTCACACAAGTTCCAACAGTCACCTTAGTGACTTCTTATATTTTATTTTTTTATTATTATTATATACACAATCTGTGGACTCTGCGTTTTCCCCCCTTTTTTAGGTACGCGTGATTTATTAGGCGTTAAAAATAGCTATACAACAGTAGGTATTACACTAAAAATTACAAAGTGAGTTTTCTTTTTCTCTTATGTAAATATTACAATTTTTCACTTATTTACCATAGTGACTTTGGTTTATCCTGTCGCGTTCCAGAATGGTAGAGGTCAATCGTCAACTGGGTACCTGGGCTGTACACATGACTCTGTTATTGCTTTCTACTTTCGGAATCAGCCAGTATATGTTTGGATGTCGAATGAAAAAAAAAGAAAAGAGAGAGAGAAAAAAGAAAAAGAGAGACAAAGAATGGTTGGATAAACATACAAAACACAAAAACAAACGTAAAAGATTTGCATGCTGCAAGCTCCGACCCCATATGGTTTGTACAATACACTATAAAGTACCAAACAGTCACTTTCCCCTGAAAAGTTAAATAATCGTTTAAAAAATTACTGTATTGTGTAATATTTCAGAATGATATAATCTTTTTAACATTATAGAATACGGGGATTTTGTTACTAAAAAATAATATGTTCATCGTTTGAACACATTTTCCCTTGTATTAAATCGGTAATGTGGCCTAAAATTGACTATAAGGCCCTCAAGGTCAATAGACGGATCACGGATATACGTAGGCCTATATTTGGCTACTGAATTTTCACGTGAGGCATGAGAAAGTACGTTACCACGTTTCATCACGATATTTCCTTTCTTCAAAAGTTCAAGCTCATTGCAACAATTTGAACTCACGGCGACGGCCGCATTGAACTTTCAATTACAAAAAAAAAAAAATAAAGAAACGATAGAATGTGCTGGATAAATATCTCTCGAAGCTTCTAAATTGAACCACTCCGTCTAACGATTGCTGCAATTTCAAAACTTCCACGGTGAAGATATCGCAAACTTCATTTAAAAGCTTACATTGCATCTAAGTTACAGTTACAAACGAGTTGAGGAATCCAAGTGAAGCTTTGAATAGATATTTATTTTTATCATCAGTTATACGAAGTAATTATGGAAAATTTTGTGGTTAAAATCGATGTTAAATTTGGATCAAAATTTTCTATGGATAGTATATTTATTACGTTCTATTTTGATGGCTATCTGTGAAGTCTTTTCAGAAAAGGCAAGACCACAAGCGCACGCTTTTGTAGACTTACATCAACTGATTGAATATTGAAATGACAAAGCTTTTATATTATTAATTATCAACACTGTCCCTTTTACGTATATAATTAGGGCATAACAGTTTGTTTATTCGTCTCGATCATAACCATTACACCACGGCAAAAAAAAAAAAATTACCTCCAATTTTTTTTTTTTATATGGTGAAGATTTAGGGTAACGTCCATAACCTCACCTAGTTTTAAGATGATGAACACGCTAGGTTTAGTAGAGGGACTGTTTCTCAAGTGAAACTATCGGAAAACACCTATAGGCATTTGGAGGCAGATCTTCAACTCGAGGGTGGTTGCTAGCCAGGCGGACATTAGAAAAAGCTCTACCACCATGGATTACATTCATGATTTTTCAAAAATTACAATCAAGGTGAGATCTACCATCAATATAGATATTAAAAAAAATGTATGTCTCTTTCTCTCTCTGTTTCTTCTGTTATACATGCATCACTCTAAAACTATAAAGCAGCTTTTTCTGAATCTTGACTCGATAATAATAATAATAGTGATAAAAACTGTATATTGCATCTATGTATAATGAAACTGACTTAATATTGGTAACGCTTACTCTCAAGTGGAATATCTGCCGATATTTTTTTTTTATAGTTAAGGCTTAGCGTAATTGCCATAATCTCACCTGATCTTAAGTGACGAAAAGTAAAGTAAACAAGTTCTAATGTTTTTAATTAGAAACGAAAAATTATCTACTTTAAAAAGTACAAATTGTCGCTTACGATGTTTATCCTGAAAAGGATATATAACAATTTGTGTCGAAGGAATGTACACAGGAAAAGGTAAACTGTATCCTTATTGTATTTACCCCTAATCAAGAAGCATTACAGTCGTCAAAGCATTTAACAGAGTCAGCGAAAAATCTACGAGCTCCCTAAATTATACACGGCATTTGTGGACATTTCGCCCGCAAACAAGGTGCTCATCGCGGAAAGCCTATTTGGCGACAAACACTCGTCCTCGACAGATCTCAAAGGGATAGCGACAATAAAGGGAATCTCCCATCCCGAACGCTCTCAACGGCTCCGCGTTTGAGATATACCGCCCGTGCGGGAATCCACCTGAGCTGAATTCCGGATTGATTATTATTAGGTAAAACCGGAGTGAGATTTTGAATTTTTTGAGGCCACGATTCGATTGTTCTCTAGTATAGTTTATAGGAACTTAATATAAAGCGGGAAACTTTGTATTCGTTTAAATCATAGGAAATTCCGGTCGTATTGTATTTGATAGAAAAATCATGGCGGAAGGTTTTAAGTCATTTAACATCACGCAGTACTATTAAGAACAAATATGTATTGAAGAAAGTTACAAAGACGGGCGCAAATTATTATATAATTTTGACCTAAGTCGTGGATAGTTAATCGAAAATATATTCTTTTATAATTAAGGCTTAGCGTTATGGCCATAATCTCACCTGATCTTAAGTAACGATACGGCGCAAGTTGGTAGACACGCAAAAAACCTGTGTAGGGACTTGCTCTCAATTGCAACTGCCGGAACACATCTATTGGTATTTAACATCAGATTTTCAACTTGAGGATGCTAGCTAGCCAGGCGGGCATCAGAAAAATCCCTACCACCATGCTATGGCTTCTTTCACCGAAAACTGAAGCTCATTGTAGCTGGTTGGATTCCAACTCACGTCCCTTGACGCATAGTCGTACACACTACTGATGAGCTATCATCGCTTCAAAAATAAGATATACATAGGAATCCCGTGCCATGATGTTTGTCCACAATTAACTTCGAAACTAACTTAGCAGATCTTAATGGTTTTTTACACACTGTCCAACTTGATAGATAGGACGTTTTTATTGAACCTTATCTCAGTACAAGCCCGTAAAGGGATAGATAGCGCTGTTAGTACGTATATGTAAACCATGATACCTCAGTTTATAGTATGTACGGACGTCGCGTCAATGGACGTGACTTCGAATCCATCTGCAATGAGCTTGAACTTTCGATAAAGGAAAACATCGTGAGGAAACCAAATTAAGGTCATAGGGCTTTCCTAATGACTACCTAGTTAACTACCAGCCTCAAGTCGATAATCCGCTGTCTATACATATAGAAGCGTTCTTAGGTGTGTTAAGCCTTCTTATAGGACTGGTACAGCCCAAACCTAGGATGGGCTACTTGTTGACTCTCCTGTGGTCGTTACCTCAGGCTGTGGGTTAGCATTCGCCCCCAAAGCTCAGTAAAACTGTGAAAGCCCTTAAAACTAACAGCAGAATATAAAAAACACATAGCGTGTCCACCATTTTGGACCACGGCACTATACACCCGGTGAGAACGTAAGGACGTCACGACTAAAACTGTAAAAAAAAATAGGCGATTACATATATCTTACAATCATATATAGTAAACTCCTTACTATAGGATGGTAAACGGACCATAAAAGAGGTTCGCGACCTTCGACCTCACTGGGCGTCTATTCATGAAAAAACATATTTCAGATTATAATTTCAGGTAACGGGTATCTTCCATCTGTCAGCGGAGGCTGAATCACGAGCCCTTTGTGCGCTCCCGGGGACCGGACTCGCTATGTGAAATTGATATCGCATTCGGGGCGAATCTATTCACAAAATAATTACTTCGTTATAGGAACGTAACTACGTAATATACATTCCATATGATATGGAAATCGCTGCTTTTTACTGGAAAAATTATGCATAACTATATATGACCAGATGTACTTTATATCACCTACAATCATTTCTTCGAATGTCTTGTTACAAAACAGTTTCAACGGTTTCGTCATATCTCTGTGCCATTATGAGTATGATAGTCAATTCTAATCAACGTTTTAACTTAGTCTAACTTACTAACTTAATCGCCTGCATGGCGTATACTTTATATATCAAAAATTTTCATACAAATCTGTCGTTGCGCTTTGGAGGCGTTGGAGCACAAACATTAACAAGAGTTTTATATATATATAGTTATAATTAAGAATAATTGATAACGGCTACGAAACAGTATATCAGCACTTTAAATTTAATACTTACATCTAGAAATTAGTGTTGTAATTTTAATAAACATAAAACAAAATAAATAAACATATCTGTTATTGCAAGCCCAACCTAACCGAATCCTGCTTCTCGTTCCTGTGACCACCTCACCGAAATACCATATATACTTGCGGCATACTTCACTTTGCCTACGGATTTGAACCTAAGCGTATTTATATTGGAAACAATTATTTTTATAGTTCATTAAATTTATTTTAAAGCTGTGAAACATTATTTGTTAAGTACATTTATATATTCCGTATAATCAGTTATCTAAATTTTAAAATCGTTACAAACATAACTCCAGATAGAGTATGTTATAGGAAGTTTGAAAGTGGCTCCAGTGACAGAAAAGATAAAAGGGAATCGTTTGTCTTGGTATGGATATGTTTTGAGAAGAGACGAAACGCATGCGACGAAGAAAGTGATGACTATGAACGTTGAGGGATGGTCGTCCAAAGAAAAGATGGATGGAGTGTGTGAGGGAAGATATGAAGGCAAAAGGGGTGATTGAGGATATAGTGACTGATAGAGATGAATGGTAGAAGAAGACATACTGCGCCGACCCCAAATAACAAATTGGGAGCAGGATGGTGATGATGATGTCAAACATACTCCCAGATAATTTATCTCTTCATCATTTACATATTTCTTCTCTCCCCTCCTATTTAATGACAACCTATTTATACACACTTTGAAGCTGATAGCTCAGTTAGTAATGTTCACGGTAGCCGCGTCAATGCAATGAGGTTAACGTTTCGGAAATAGAAAACATTGTGATAAAAACAAAATATGATGGTAGGGCTTTTTCCAATGTCAGCTTGGCTAGCTACCACCTTCAAGTTAAAAATCTGCTGACAAATGTCTGTAAAATTCCTTATTTCTTAACCGTCTTGTTTAATAGTCTGCACGTTCTATTTACTTCTTCATATCACTAATACTTCAGTCCACTGATTCTTTCTGGAGCTCCACTATGACTGCTTCGGTATTATCAGACGTATTTATATTACCACAACTGAAAACTAAAAGCGCTAAAAGCAAACTACTTGAAATAGACTATTAAAACAAGTTTTATAAAAACTTGTTATTACAATTTGAAATTGTTAAGTTATTTTTAACCAAACGTGTAAAAATCTATTTGAATCCAGAAAGTTACTTTTAATCAAACGTGTAAATATTTAAACCCCTGTAATATGATAATTAATATAAAGATACGATCAACAATAAAGCTAATACTTGAAATAGATTAATATTTTATTTAATACTCGTCATATCAATTTGAATCCATAAAGTTATTTTTAATGAATCGTGTAAATATTCAAACCCTTTTATTTTATATTTTATATAAACAGACGATCAACGATAAAGCTAACATTATAAAGTGACGATCAACTACCAAGCTAACATGTCTATAGGTGTGTTCCGGCAGTTGCACTTGGGAACCAATTCCTTAAAGCTTAGAGTGTGCACCAGCTTAGGCCTCATCATTGACCATCAGATGAGATTGTGACCAAACGTTTCATTCGTGTTGTTCCCATCAGTTACATGCCATGATAATATCCCTTAGTAGTGTTTGACTGCATCGTGTAAGGAAAATTCATGGTAAATTTCGAGTCGATACGTCTGATACTTGTAAAGTTATCACAGTGACACGTTTAAGGAAATATTTAATCCCTTATTTTACATACATAGGGAATAAAAATTTTAAAACGATGCAACACGTATAATTTTTTTATTTTGTTTTACTAAGAAGTCTTTATGTTACATTTCAAGTCAAACGTTACAGCCTATATTTACTTTACCACCTTTGAATTTCGAAAAATCGCTTACAAAAGGGGGAAGTGCGGTCCAAAAATCATGTTCCCGGGTTCAGTAGATTCGGATCTGCGTTGATGAGTCAATAAACCGATGTTTTAAATGCAGTTGCTGGGTCCGCTACTCCGTTCACTCGGAACTAAATGTAATTGAAAACTTTTGCCCGTTTCTGTAACTCTTTTAAATTCAGTTTCGCTCTTATTGTTGGCAGCGTGATGTTAAACTACCTCAAGCTCTCTCATATCTTTCAATAATTTCCCCTTTATAATGTTCATCCCTGCCCTTATTAAATTTTATAAATGCGATAGTGAGTTTGTTGGCTTGTTTGTTACACATCCACGCCTAAACCGCTGAATTGAATATGATGAATTTTGGTATGGAGATAGATGTGAACCTGGAGACGGTGATAGGCTAATAGCTAGGGAAAAACTTATAGGAAGTGAAGTAAGGAGTAAGTTTAGCGTTATGGCCATCATCTCACCTGATCTTAAGTGATGATACGGCCCAAGTTGGTAGACACGCTAAACCTGTGGAGGAACTGGTTCTGAAGCGCAGCTGCCGAAACACACCTATTGGTATTTGGCGGCAGGTTTACAACTTGATGGTAGTTGCTAGCCAGGCGGGCATTAGAAAAAGCCCTACCACCATGCTATGGTTTCCTCACGATGTTTTCCTTCACCGAAAGCTCAAGCTCATAGTAGGTGCTTGGATTCGAACCCACGTCCCTTGACGCGAAGTCGTACACACTACCACTGAGCTATCATCGCTTCGGAAAATGAAAATTTTTATTTCCCCTCCCGGTTTGTTTGAGACGATCAATATAATTATTATTCCATAATAATTATTATTCCAGCCTCCGACGGTATCTTACGAGTCTCCGCTAAACATTTTAATATAATATCAGGCGGAACACCGTTTACGAGACTCGACAATGCGATGATTACGTCGCGGCACCTGCTACGAGACGATTTACGGGAATTAAACGGGGGAGAAGGGGGGAGAAGCGACGTTACACCCGTCACATCCCGAACCGTAATACCTTGATAAGTAATACCTCGGAATGAGCTATTCCACAACTGCGCTTCAACTCTTGATGAGTTCCTTAATACCGCATCCATTTCTATGCGGCTTAATTTATGGCGCCAATAAAAAAACTAAGAAAGAAGTCGTCAGTCCTCGAGCGGTTTTGACTAGCAGAATGTGGCTCCAATATCCACCGGAAACGGTTTTTTTTTTATCTAACGGACAGCGGACAAGCGGACGGCCCAACTGATGGTAAATGGTTACTGTCGCCAATACCAGAAGTATTACAGCCATTTTGCTAACCTTGACGGAATGGGCTGGTTCTCATTTCCTATCCCGGAACACAAAGGCTCATACGGAATCATTATTTAGCGGCAATCTAAGCCCGAGGCTTCACAGAAAGCTCAAGCTCATTGTAAGTGGATTCAAACTCACGTCCCTTGACGAGCGTCCGTACACACTACCAGATCTAAGAGATCAGATGTTAATTACAGTGAAATCTTAATCAGCGGCGACTGATAATGAACTGCTGTCATGCATAGATACCTCTTCACATCACTTTTGACGGACTCCATGTCATAGGAAGGTGAGAACTCACCGACGGGAAGACGTTTCCATAGTTCCACGGTATAGTAGAAATACGAGACAGCGAAACTTTGGTTTTGGCGATGGGAGTTACCCTGAAGCTGTGACATCGAAGCCACATCCTCGTGGTTCTGTTGTGGAACGCAGAGGAGGGGATAATGTGAAAGATTTCTTCAGAGCACTCGTGGTACAAACGATAAAACACACTTAACCAGGAAATGAGCCTTAGTAATTTTAGCGGTTCTATGGTGCTGGTGGTGTCTTCATCACTTACACAGCCCGGCTCTGCACCCTGTATAATGCTTCAAGGCGATATTTAGCGGATCCATCCCAGAGGTGCAGCAGAATTCCATAGACAACCAAACTTAGGTTTTATAAAGAAGATACAACTGCTCTGGCATGGAACACCGTCGCACTGAAATTTCAACAATTATCAAATCATTTACACAAAACCTTAATAAATTATTATACACCTGATCCGTCCTCATGAATCTCTCTATCTATTAGTAAAAACCGCATGAAAATCCGTTCATTCGTTTTTGTGTGTATCGCGAACGGACAAACAAACGTGGCGGGGGAAGTGGTCTTTGTAATACGCAGTGATGAAATCATATGGTTTCAAACACATTTATACGTCTTGCCAGAGTCTTAGTAAGCAAACGATTCATTTATCATTCGGAACAATTATATAGACCATTGGCCAGTTCACAGCTGTACAGACATAGGATCCAAGGACAATACAAACGTTAAAAATATCTACAGCAAAGGACGTCCGAAGACATGTAAATCCACTTTACAATAACAAAAAGATACAATAATCTAGTCATGAGATATCGTAAGCAATACAGTTACAGTCGTACGGTTGGCGAGTACAGAAGACGAAAGAAAACATTCATAAAAACGTTTTTTTTTTTTTAATATACATAAGGTTTAGCATTATGGCCATAACGTCACCTGATCTTAAGTGACGATACGGCACAATATGGTAGACACCACCCATGTGGAGGAACTGGTTCTCAAGTGCAGCTGCCGGAACACACCTATTGGTATTTGGCGGCAGGTTTACAACTTGAGGGTGGTAGCTACCCAGGCGGGCATTAAAAAAAGCCCTACCACCATACTATGGTTTCCTCACGAGGTTTTCCTTCACCGAAAGCTCAAGCTCACTGTAGGCGCTTGGATTCGAACTCACGCTCCTTGACGCGAAGTCGTACACACTACCACTGAGCTATCATCGCTTCTTTTGAAGAATCTTTTATTTAACAATAATAAATACAGTCCACTTAATTATATGTTATTATGTTCATCAATTTAACTAGTTCGCATCAACATGTAAAATAAGAACTCGACAAGTTATTCCTACTCAATTTTTCAGAATAACAGAATATTGACCTACTTCAGGAATCAAGTGGGGTAGAAATATCTGGTACTTATAAAAATATGTCATGTACTTTCAGTTACTTACTAATTGGTCAATCCTTCTAATTTACTGCAACAATCAAAAGTGAGGGTTTCGCTCGTGTTTCTGATAACGCAATAAATTATTTCACAAAGAGTTTATCCCCCTTTTTAATCCACTTCCAATACGATTTTCGCAAGATAAACTTGCCTATCGTCGTCTCCAGGATTCCCTCTTTCTCTACACCAAAATTCATCACAATCGATTCAGCGGTTAGGGCGTGAAAGTGTAACAAAGATAACGTAACGGAAACAACATGTGAATGAAAAAAATAGCAAACAAATTATCAATGAATTAGTTATAAAATTACAGACTAATTCTGATTCTGTTTTTACAGTAATCACACAACAGATGAGCCAGATTCATGTCCCTAGAATATAACAACGTAGATATACGTAAGTTACGTAGGAATCGTAAACGCAACTTGTTCACCGGACACGAATGCCAACTACGTCGCTTTGAACTTTCGGGTACGAGCATTACCGGAGCGGTCTGACTTGAATATTAAACAGTAACGAATTACGTTCTCCAAAAAAAAATGTGTAAAAATTAATTAAATTCAAATAATAATTTCTCGTGTCTCCCCTACGGATTTAACTGTGACCTAATTACCTCAGAAATAGCAGATGCTAATTGGTGTGAATTTTCAAAGAAACCATATAACGGTAGAATATACACGTAAGCACTTGAAAATAGAAATAAGAAATCATTGAAGTCCGTCGGTTTATGTCATTGCTTTCTTGCTACTCCGACATCTGCGAAATTTATACTTAAGGTTTTTGGCGTTTTGGCCATAATCTCACCTGGCCTGGTGGCCAGGCCTGGCCAGGTCCTACACAGGTTTAGCGTGTCTCCCAACTTGGGCCGTATGGTCACTTAAGATCAGGTGAGATTATGGCCATAACGCCATACCTTAACTTTAAAAAAATAACTAGTATATCGCTTCTTCGTTCATAGCTATTTACGATATGGGTCCTAGCGAATCATCAATGGATAATTTCAACTTGAAGGTGGTAGCTAGCCAGACGGGAATTAAAAACCATCACGCTACGTTTTCCATCACCAAAAGCTCAGGATCATCGCAGATGGGTTCGAACTCACGTCCATTATCGCGGCGTCCATACACATAACAACTGAGCTATCATCGTTACAAATATAACCCTATATAAGACACGTAATTGAATACAATTCGTTAGTATAACATGCTAAAACCAGACAAACGAGTCTGTGAATATGTGATATATTTTATTTTTTATATATGAATGTATGTATGTATATTGAACCCGAGTATCATTTCGTCGTACGTCTCGACCGCTTCGTGCAATATTGCACCATTACGGCCCCTTACAGCAAACTGACATCTTCCTGCTGCCACCCAGGCGGTATCCGGCATCCTCGTTTGCAACGAACGAGGACTTTACGCCCGTCCACCGAGGATACAACTTCGCACCTTGACCAGGGGGCGTTGGTCCATCACCGCTAGACGATCCGACCCTAACAGTTTAATTATTCATAGAATTATGAAACGTCTTACCACAGCTTTGTTACACTTTGCTAACATTATAATAAGGAAGGATTTGTATTTTTGTGTGTTTGTTACGAATAAACCCAAAAACTATGCGACCGATTTCAGAAACTCTTTCACTGTTAGAATGCGACTTTATTCCTAAGTAACATAGATCATGTTTATAACAAAACTTAAAGAGTCCAAAACAATAAAGTTATTAAAGGTAATGTTAATTATCACTAGGTTTTCTTTTTACATTTATTAAGACAACGAAGGCTTCAAGCTATTTAAGATCACGCTTCCACCAATAGGAAAAAGGCTGTATTGGAAAAAAACGAGTTACAAAAACGAGCAAACATTCTTACTAATATTATAAATGCGAAAGTGAGTTGTTTGTTACACTTTCAAGCCTAAACCGCTGAATCAAATGTCATGAAATTTGGTATAGAGATAGATGGGACTTAAGAGAAGGTGATTGGCTACTTTTTCCGGTGAAAAGCTAATTGGGAGTAAGTTAAACAGAGAGATAAACGTTGTATGAAACTTTTTAATGGGTCATATGATTTGTTAAACAAAATCAATATGTTAGTAAACAAAATCAATGGGTTAACCCATTCCTCACCACTGTCATATTTTTAGGGACACTATTTTCGAAATTTCTTTTTACGTATTATGACTTTAATTATTATTTTTTCTGATGAAATTCATATTTTTACATATTTATCTAATAAAATGATTTTTTTCCGCTGTAAAAAATGTTTAAATAATAAAAATAAAAGTCCTATTACGCAGAAAGACATTTTGACAATAGTGTCCTAAAAATATGACAGTGGGGAGGAATGGGTTAACGCGAGCGAAGCCGTGGGTAAAAGATAGATAATAAATAAGTTTTACGTCCACGCAAACGTATTCACAAACATAGCCAATACGATATAAACGGGTTGAATAACCTCGCTAAAGTATACCATTTGTGGACCTTGAAGTGTATCGTCTATAGCACGCGTATCCATCCGACTCAAACATAATAAAACCGTCATAGATAGCACGCGTATCTCGTTCAAACAATTCTGCAACTACATTTATTTATTACTGTGATTTGAAAGTTTGAATTGATATAATCTTTGTTTAGGGATATGGCTAAAGTGAAAGTGGCCCAGGGTTGGCTGGAAGGTGAACAATTGGAGACAGTGACAGGAGATACTAAATATTATAGCTTCAAAGGAATACCGTACGCAGAACCGCCTGTAGGCAAACTCCGATTCAAGGTACATTGTAACGCTTTTATAATGACTTGTATACATATTTTTAAGCAATATGGCTCAGTGGTAGCCTCTACGAACATTGTATCGATGGACGTAAATACACCCGAAATTTCGGTCTAGGAAAACAGGGTTTGGAAACCATAGCATACAGGTAGACTATTTCCTAATTGACACACCGTGCTAGCTACAATTCTGAAGCTGAAAATATATCCCCAAGAAACTATTCGTGTTCCGGCATTTGCATTTGAGAACCAATCACTTTTCTAAGACAATTGTCAACCTCTTGCGCTGTTCATAAGTCATTTGTGGACGGCGCAATACATTTTCTTCTGCTATAAATATCTATGAGCTACCATCTTTTCATTCCGTACCTTTTCTTTCATCTCATTTCTCACACAGTCCATCCATGTTTTCTTTGCCCTTCTTCTTCCTTTCCATCCTTCAACATTCACATCCGTCACTTTTCTTTCCACATGTGTTTCCTCTCTTCTCTTCTCTAACACTAAATGAGATTATAGTCTTAAATGCTCTCATACATCATCTTAATAGTATTGTATTTAAAGGGTTTCAGTATTACAACAAAACGTGAATTACATTCGAATAATAATCTTGCTAAACAACAGTAAATGTCGTATTTTCTCGTAATAAAAAAAGTGCAAATGTTTCTTGTTTCTTTTTGTGACGTGAAACGATTTTTTTTCCTTTCGCGGTTTTATAAAATCTTTATCATATGTGTTCTACGACATTTTTTTTTTCTTTCTTTCTTTATTAACATTTGTCCGAATTATTAAAAGTTAAGTAAAAGTTGTTTTTCTCTCGTTCTAAAGATACCAAGTCAAACGTGTAATCTTATAGAAACTTGTTTATATGTAATGGTGCCAATGCCATCGAGAATAGTAGAATGTCTTGCAATTTTTAATACCGTATAGAAATATCATTATTGCTACAATATCACTTGATGTTAACTGACGATGTGGCCGATGGTGGGCACGCTACTCCTAGCCAGTGGAGGGGCTAGCTCTCAAGTGCCACTGCCGGAACACATCTATAGGTGTTTGGCAGCAGATTTTCGACTTGAAGGTGGTAGCTAACCAGGCCATAATGAGAAATAATCCTATCACCATGCTATGATTTTTCCTGCTATAGGCTCCTTGCACGTTGATTCGAAATCCCGTCCATTGAAGCAGCGTCCATGTAAACTACCAAGTGAGCCATAATGTATTTATTTATTTAGAACCGTCAGTGGACAGTGTATTAGAACAGTTACAAATTATAATTGAAGCAATTCTGAAAAAAATATACACTGAACCTCTAAATGCAACTACAACATGCAAATTGGTAGACAACAAAAAATAAAAATAAACGTGATTATTTTTTATTGTTAATTATTAGCATTATACGTTATCTCACCTGATCTTAAGTGACGATACGGCTCAAGTTGGTAGACACGCTAAGCCCATGGAGGAACTGGCTCTCATAGCCAACTGCCGGAACTCACTTATTGGTGTTTGGCGGCAGACTTACAACTTGAGGGTGGTTGCTAGCCAGGCTGGCATTAGAAAAAGCCTTACCACCATGCTATGGCTTCCTCACGATGTTTTCTTCATCAAAAGCTGAAGCTCATTGTAGGTGGTTGGATTTGAACTCAGGTCCCTTGACGCGAGCTGAGTTTAGTATAGTAGTAGATTGTAACTTCTTAATTATAACCCTAAAACTACAAAGGCAGGATTTTCACCGCTTCAAAGTAAGAAAAAAAATTAATTGCTTCAATATAATAACTTGAAAATATATCTTCTTAAAAATTGCCCATGTTATTTTTGTGACAACAAATCGTGCTCTAAGTTATACCTATATCTATAACTTTTAGCGATGATAGCTCAGTGGTAGTGTGTACGACTTTGCATCAAGGAACGTGAGTTCGAATCTAACCACCTACATTGAGCTTGAGCCTCCGGTGAAGAAAAACATCGTGAGGAAACCATAGCATCGTGGTAGTGCCTTTTCTGATGCCCGACTGGCTAGCTACCAACCTCAAGATGAAAATCTGCCGCCAAATACCAATAGGTGTGTTCCGGCAGTTGCACTTGAGAGCCAGTTCCTTCACAGGCTTAGCGTGTCTACCATCTTGGGCCGTATCGTCAAGTAAGATCATGTGAGATTATGGGCATAACGCTAAAACCTTAACTATAAAAAAAAGCTGTGAAAGCATCTCAGGCTAATAGCATATGTCCAATCGAATGAAAAAAAAACAGCACCGAAGTGATACGAGCTCGAGGCACATATGACTATTATTTGTTTTATTTAAATATCCTTTCGCAATGTAGAGGCTCACCAGAAGGTCAGATTTTAACTAATAATTATAAATAAAACCACTTCACGAAACAAAAAAAAAATCCATCGAAATCTGAAATTTTTAAGTTATGTCTGAATAGTTGAGTTATATATTTACTAGCAGACAATAGTTATGTAATATTCAGCCGCAAAGGATTAGTTGTTTTTGTTTTAATTACTGAGATAATTATAAAAATAGGTTTTACAACAGGGACACTGAGAACAAACTAGGTGCCGACCAAATTACACCAAAATGATCTTGCAAATCGCTCAACTAATTTAGAGAAACCAAAAATAACGAACACATGTAAACCAATATATTATATAAAGATAGTATATAATTTTGTTACTATATTATAGGCTGTGTTTAGTTCAGAATTAATTGGCTGTGTATGGATTTCATCACACATTCATATAAAAATATTACTCAATAACTATGTCGATAATCTTCATTACAATTCAATTACAATTGAAAACCTTGGCAAGATCTGCAATTCTACAATTAAGCATTGAACTTAAATATATTGAATGATTTTTTTTTATAATTATATTAACATTTGAATTTCAGGCACCGCGGCCTCCTTTGCCATGGGACGGAGTACGAAAAGCCACCGAGCACGGTCCAGTATGTCCACAAATTGACATTATAACAAACGAATTTTTACCGGGAAGCGATGATTGCTTGTACCTTAACGTTTACACGCCAAACTTGCAACCAAAAACCCCACTACCTGTCATGGTCTTCATCCACGGCGGTGGATACAAAAGCGGATCTGGTAACGACAACAACTATGGACCTGATTTCCTCGTGGCTCACGATGTCGTCCTCGTGACTATCAACTACAGATTAGAAGCACTAGGATTCCTCTGCCTAGACACACCCGAGGTACCCGGTAACGCTGGTTTGAAAGATCAAGTAGCCGCACTCAAATGGGTTCAAGAAAATATTCCGAATTTCGGTGGCGACCCAAACAATGTCACTATAATAGGAGAAAGCGCCGGGGGAGCTTCAGTAGTTTTTCATATTATATCACCATTATCTAAGGGACTCTTCAAAAGAGCTATACCAATGAGCGGTGTACCAACTTGTGATTGGTCAACTCCCTATCAGCCACGTAGACGTGCTTTTAATCTGGGAAAGCATTTGGGAATAGATACTAAAAACCCTGAAGAGCTTCTAGAGTATCTGCAAAGTCTACCAGCTGATAAACTCACTGGTTCTAACCCATGCGTGATAGCTTCTGAAGAACGATCAAATAATATTCTTAAAATGTATCACTTTACTCCAGTTGTGGAAAAGAATTTCGGCCGAGATCACTTTTTAACCGAAAACCCCAGAGACGCAATCAAAAACGGCAAAATGAATCGAGCCGATATTCTGATTGGTCATACAAACGAAGAATGTTTGCTTGGCATACAAGTTTTTGAAAATGAAATTATTAACAACTATAAACTCTACCCAGAATTGTTTGTACCGAGAAAGATTTTGGTCAAAGCCAACCCGGATGTAATTCTAGACATTTCAGATAGAATTATAAATCACTTCTATGGTAATAAAAAAGTGTGCGTCGACGCTATGAGGGAATTTGTCACTTACACAACTGAATCCAGTATTGTCTATGATATTTATAGGTTTATAGAAATCATGCCTAAGACTGATGGTAATAAACGATATTTTTACAAATTCTCTTGTGTATCCGATAGAAATGTGTACGGCAACAAGGGTTTAAAATTTGGAATAACTGGAGCGGCTCATTTAGACGATTTGATGTACCTTTTCAACGCCAAGCAATTCGGGCTCGGACTTAAGAAAGGGACTAAAGAGTATCAACTTGTCCAGTTTGCTTGCAGAATCTTTACTAACTTTGCGAAATATGGGTAAGTAATTCAAATGTCAAAACTTAGATCCATCCAAATTCTCTGTTTTTGCACGACTTTGCACCATTTTTTTAAAGAATATATTTCAATTCAGTATTAGATTCGATGAAATCATAAAGAATTAAGCTTTCAGATAACTGAGGTATTAAGTTTTTTAAACAGTTTCCAATCCCTGGCACATAGGATCGACCATAGATTACTATGGGTTTTTAGTGAGTGTTCCTAGGTTAATCTTAAATTACTACGTAAGACACACGGGCTTGAAGGTATGCATAAAGGTATTGTCAGCAAAAGAAAAACATCGGAAAATGGTAATCTTATTACAATAATTAGCATTATTCTGGTTTTATTGTTTTAATGTGTAAATTAAAATGTAACAATAAGGTGTTTTTTATAAAACATCTCAATAGTATAAAACTATTCTCTTAATACGAATTAACCTGGAAAGCTGAATTTTAAAATATACAGATTAATAATTTATCAATGCGCTTACCAGGTAGGTCCTATGCAGTAACCGAGAAGAAACCCACTCGACCTGTAACAAAATTTAAATTCTTATTTGAGCAATTTATACGCCGTCAAACGGTCTATTATATAATCAAAATGTAATAAATAATAATGTAAAAGAAAAACAAATGAATTCAAGTAACATATCGGACTTAATCTACTGAACTTAAAGATAAAATGAACCTTCAAGAACTACCCTAGAATCACTAGGCAGTATGCTTAATATCCTAGCAGAATACCCATATTATGACAATACTGATTTTCGTCAGGTGTAGTCTCGACTAGACGCCGTGAAATATTTTTTAATACAAATCATTTGATCGGATCTGTTTTTCGACTCCAAACATTTCGTACACAAAATATATTGTTAGTTTTGTATTTACTAACGACTAAATAATTATTATTTTCGTATATCTGTATTGGTTTTAGCAGCACGCGCCAGTAAAGCTGCCAGACGGCATGATTTTTTCCGGTTTATTCAACAATTATCGTCATACGTCAGCCAGTTGACACAAAACCGTAATAAATTATATACCTACACCTTTCTCGTGAGACTTAATCTATTGGTGAAAACCATATGATCCGTTCGGTAGTGTGTCGCAATCAAACAGACAGACAAACGTGGCCATTTGTTTTGCGACATATAATAATATATTAATACCTGAACAAACAATGAAACATTTATTAATTTTGTTTATTTCTTTATTCTAGTGATCCAACTCCTGATGCATCATTTGGGGTAGAGTGGCCTGAATATGACAACGATACAAAGAGCTACGGCGAGATTGGAGACACTCTTACCATTGGGCGAAACCTCGGAGCTGGTGTCCTCGACTTCTGGAAAAGCATTTACGAACATGCCGGAATAGAATTTTAAACGATATCAATATTTAAATTCCTTTTAAGAGCTCAAGGTTATATTCTTCTTTTCTATTCTAGTGACTAAATGGTATAATAGCTAAGGAAAATAGAGATTGAAAAAGCGCGGCAATTTCAGAAAATATAAGCATGGCAACCCCAAAATTCGATTAATGTAGTTGGTACAACACAATTTGATACATAATATATTTAATCTTTTTGTGAACACAGAAATGTGTGCACGCAGTTGATTCACAACAGGGGCACAGTCTATATAAAAAATAATAACTCTAGAGTAGAAACCAATACTACCGTATTCTCCTTCCGTCCTTTACTTATATATAAAATTATCAATTATTTTAAGTAACATGTAAATGGATTCACGGAAATGACAACAGATTTTGTAGAAAATTGAGATTAATATAAAAGTAAAAATGAAGCCTGAGTAAGGGGAGTGCGCGGTTATATCAGACCGCAGCAAGGGGATTTTGGGGAGACACATGAGAATAAGACTGGAGCGGTGCACTTGAGAAGCAGGCTGGTGCAGGACCACTTGAGATGCAGGCCGGGGGCGTGATGGCTTGAGAGAGGCGTGGAAAAGTATAAATATCGTTAAAACTTACAAAACTGTAAGTAGATTTTGATATTTGTCAGATTCAGATACAGAAATGTTCTAGTTTTGTACATTTCTGCCCAGAATAACTATAAATATTCTAACTGCTCACTAAGCATGATCTACTGTATAAATCTGATAATATTGATTATATTACAAAGTCGAAATAAGGTGTGGCATGTGTTGTTTCTTTAATACCTACTGTAATTAAACTGACTTGAATCCAGCACACAAATTTGTAATCATCAGTCTTATCAACCTTGAAATAAAACTAATTTAAACGGATTTTATCACGATAACATCCGTTCAAATTAGTTTTATTTCAATGAATAATATACGCGTCAACATAAGAAATCCTTATTAACCTTGTTCCTAGTAGGCGTCAAATTAAGGTAACACTTAAAGCAAAATGACTCGTCGTTCAAAATTTTTCCTCTATCTCGTAAAATTATTTTGTTTGATAGTTATGCTAGTTCTTGGTAGTCAGGAGATTTGCAGGGTGATTATTTGGTTACGTTGCTTTGATTTGGTGTTCAGTATAGTATGAAGTAAAAATGCCTCTTACTAAAGTGACCTAATAGCGGTAATTATCAGATATTGTTATCCTGTCACGTCTTTGGCTTGGTGGTCTTCAGACAATTTATTCTAAATTTGGCATCCTCTTCTGTCTATAATACAATAGGAATGTGTTCTGGATTTCACTGGTAATTTTGTAAATAATTGTAATAAGTCACCACGCTACACTGTTCCAGGCAGACTTATTATTCAGAATCTAGGTTGTTATATATAAAGTAACTTGCCAATTGAATATATTTTTCTTTTAAATAATTATATAGAGAGTACCATAGGTTTCAATTTTATTAGTTAAGGTAGTTGTCTATAAATAATTGCACTAAATTATATTGGTGAAAATATATAACTTATAAATTATAAAAACATAATTGTAAAACAGAGTAAAGAAATTAAACTATAATAGTACTTCATACATTAATTGTAATATGAAATATAACCGTTAGTTAGTTTAGAAACTCTTGAGGTTTCCTATATTATGTTAAGTATGATATTAGTAATGTCTTTAAGAGAAATATGTACCAACTCTACATTTACAAGTATTATTGCACAGAGATTATAAAATTTATCTCGATTATAAAACTAAGTAAATAAAGCCAAATATAATAGTAACTCATATTGTATATGTGATATAAAACATAACTGATTACTAGTTTAGAAACCCTTCATGTAATAGGTGACATATGAAATGAATAAATAAATTATAGGAACAAAGATAAATAATGAATAATTTTAATCGTGATATGAGTTATAAAGCTTAATATTTTCTTGTGAATATACAACACAATAACGTCACATACACATTGGTAGAATCGGTAGGGTCTATGACTGATACCAACCATAATTCATATAATTTCACATACAACACCACTATACATTCATATTGTGCATGATTGTTCCAAGGTTGTATTTTGCTTTGCAAAAAGGATCAAAGAATCCTTTCTATATCTAAACAGTTTGCAACAAACCCATTGTTTATGTGTTGAATAGAGTCAATGCTAGTTTACATAACAAGCTTGTTTGGCTCATACATAAGTAGCCGGTAATTAATTATTCTATTTGGGTATCTGTTATTACATTAAAGTAATATTGACTGGAACCAGCCAGAAGTTCAACTGATTATGTAAATTTATTAAAATACTATTTTATAGTATAACAAATTAGTGTTAATTTGGATCAACATATATAATTTCTGAATACCTATCCACTTTCCTTCAGAAACCAGTGCAATATTAATATTCAATTATTTGTTCTGCCTATGATTTAAAAGGCAGTAATATATAATCTGAGAAGCGTTTTAGTTTTACTATGTTTGGGCAGTTATACCCTTTTAACCATAATACTTGTTAGGGTGTAGCTTATCTTGTATATATCCACATCCGTTGATCCACTCAGTCTTAGAAACAATAACCAAGGATTTAAAGCTGTGGCTTTGTATCACCTCCACCTATATCCAACCGTCTGTAGCTTCCTTATCATACTGTATAGGGAGGTCTGGATTGAAGTGAGCTGCATACTACTCCTTGGTTGACATTGTCATCTCAGGGCTTTATTACTACTTTGAAGGGCTATAGTTATACTATTACAGTGTTTGCTAATTAATACTCATTAGATTTATCTTGCTGCAGGCTATAGTCGATTTTTGTGTCTTCTATTAATGCCATTACAGACATTGTTATTAAGAAACTGGTTTCAGAACTCCTTATATCCTGCCTCTTACTCTTACCTGTTAGATTTTACTATATTAAATTTTTTTTTAAATATTATATAGTGCTTACTAAAAGAGGTGGGTAATGGGATGGCTAGGGCCTCATATTTTTAAATAAAAAAAAACCAACCCTTTGAACAACTTTCATGTAGGACTAGTTATATTGCTTCAAGATAATATTTTAAGTTATTAATAGTAATACTATAATCTTAGATTAATATGATTTTCTTATAATTGATTTAATAATATTGTCATATGTTCGATTAAATTCTAATGTTACAACTTCAGTTGTTATGTTATCTGAGTAGCAGATTTAAAGAAATGGTTTACTACAACTGTCTTCAATTCACCACGTATATATAGGTTCTAATTACTAGATAATCATTGCCATAGGTATAAGGTAACAAGCAGATACTCTCTTGATATTCATTCTATCATTTATAATATAAAAAATAAATTATAAAATAGTAATAGTTATGGCCTGGCGACAGGGGGAGGTTCGTTACAACCACACGTGAACAATCTTGTTTTTGCTTGACTTTAGCGTCTTTCTCCTGTTGTTTATCTTTGAATGGAGATATCATGCAAAATAATAACTAACGCACTCCACTCTTAATTTCTTTATTCATATTTTACACTCGTAGCAGCCAGAAAACAATCTGAATAAACCACTTCAAATTACTGACAACCGCCATCTTAACAAATTGACGTAAAAGAAACATTGCCATGTAAAAAGTTTATAAATAATGTCAGTATCTACATTCGTTAGCCAAACTTTAGCAGATATTTTGTTTAAAGTAAAAACTTCTTTGTCATCGTTGTGATTAAAACTCAATGAAATCGACAATAAAAATGGGGTAAACATACATCTATGGGATAAAGCATGCGACAGAATGAGACAGAAGTATCTCTAGGAATTAAAGTGCGAGGGAATGAGACAGTAATTATGCATACATTACACAAGTCACTATACACATACTATGTTTCTAAAAGTCTAAAGGTCTGAGTGTTGTACGTATGCCAGTATGTGTGTGTGCCCTCCTGCGTATTACGAAGCGAATTTTTGAAGGTTTCGCTTGTATCATGTGTGAACTGCACACACGTTTTTTAGAGTTTACTCCTTAAGAAACGATTTTTATATTTAGCTTAAGAAACGATTTTCACGTATAGCCAGTGTTATGAAAATTTTATGTGGAGTCAAATCGAGCGTTACCTAAAATTGAGACGTTACGATTGTAAATTATCCTTATATCTTAACCGTCTTGTTTAATAGGCAGCACGTACTACTTGGTTCTTCATATCAATAATACTTCAGTCCACTGATTCGTTCTGGAGCTCCACTGTCTCTGCCTCAGTATTATAAGACATATTTATATTGCTACAACCGGAAACTAAAAGCGCTAAAAGCGAACTAGTGTGAATATGATTATTAAAACAATTTTTATAAAATCTCGTCATTACAATTTTTAACCAAACATGTAAGTATCAATTTGAATCTATAAAGTTATTTTGAACTAACGTGTGAATATTGAAACCCTTGTAATATGAAATTTAAAGTAAAGAGACGATCAATGATAAATCAAAAATAAAGAGGCGACCAATGAAAAAGCCTAACACTTGAAATAGATTATTAAAACAATTTATATAAAACCTCTTCATTACAATTTGAATTTATAAAGTTAAATATAACCAAATGTAAATATTAATTTAAATCCAAGAAGTTATTTTGAACTAACGTGTGAATATTGAAACCCATGCAATATGACATTTAATGCATAGAGAAGATCAACGATAAGGCTAAAAACAAAGCGGCGACCAATGATAATGCTAACATTCGTCCATCCTGACAACTTTTCGCGTCCCCGCGATACATAACAGATCATTTTATATAAAACGATAATTTTAATAGTACAACGTCCAATGTATATAGGCATAGAAGCCTAATAGCTAGGTAGTAGTTTAAAAGATTAATTGGATCATAACAATTACACGATGAATGTCATATTGTAGTACAGAGAAGATAACACGAACAGCATTCGAGTCTAGTGACACGGATGTTAGTTTAAGAAGGCCCCTTTCGACAATTGTAAAGACTCACTTTCACTACTCTTGTTTCTCTCTCCGCCCAGAATAAATTATTCCCGGCATAAAGATATCAAAAGAATCGCGTCAGTAATAGAAATTATAAATCTTACGTCCCTTTGGTAATACTCCATCTACGTACGATGAATAACTGCCCTCGATGATTCACTGTGTTCTATGCGTCACTGAGTGGCGAATCTTTCAAATCTCTCACACTGCCTCTTAGCACGCTTCCACATTGCATACGTAGATTTTGGAGGTTGACCGTAGCGTCCCGTGACTTTGACTAGAGTTTCGCTCATAGCTTGAGATACATGTGTACCTTGGACTGTAAAGGTTCGCTCATAGCGACAGAGGGTTTGCTCATAGCGATTTAAATGTACACTTTGCACTTCAGAATTCGCTCATAGCGCCGTCATGTGCATATTGACTTGAGTTTCGCTCATAGCGATATACATGTGCATCTTGCACTGTAAAGGTTCGCTCATAGCGACAGAGGGTTTGCTCATAGCGATTTAAATGTACACTTTGCACTTCAGAATTCGCTCATAGCGACGTCATGTCCATATTGACTAGAGTTTCGCTCATAGCGAGATACATGTGCACCTTGCACTGTAAAGGTTCGCTCATAGCGACAGAGGGTTAGCTCATAGCGATTTAAATGTACACTTTACACTTCAGAATTCGCTCATAGCGACTTCATGTGCATATTCCACGTGGATGGCACCACACATAATAAATGTACATTTCGCGCACCTCAGAAGGTTCATTAATAGTAACGTTATGTGTACATTGCATTTCAATGGCTCCTCTCATAGAGGTCATGTATACATTGCACTTCGATGACCCCTCTCATAGTTAATGTGCACCTCACGCACTTCAGAAGGTTCACAAATAATGACGTTATGTGCACGTTGCACTCAATAGCTACTCTTATAAATAGGTCATGTGCACATTGCACGTCGCTGACTCCGAATTCGCTCATAACGACGTCATGTGCATATTCCACGTGGATGGCACCACTCATAGTAAATGTACATCTCACACACCTCAGAAGGTTCATTAATAGTGACGTTATGTGTACATTGCACTTCAATGGCTCCTCTCATAGAGGTCATGTATACATTGCACTTCGATGACCCCTCTCATAGTTAATGTGCACCTCACGCACTTCCGAAGGTTCACAAATAATGACGTTATGTGCACGTTGCACTCAATAGCTACTCTTATAAATAGGTCATGTGCACATTGCACGTCGCTGACGCCTCTCATAGTAAATGTGCATCTCGTGTATTTCAGGAGGTTCACTAAAATTGACGTTATGTGCCTATTGTACTTCAATGGCACCATTCATAGCGAGAAGTTTTTGCACTAAGACAGTGGATCTTGCTCTTAGCATGAAGCACTTTAGAAGCTTCGCTCATAACTTGGTGTGTATGTTGCACTTAACAGTTTATACTTATAATGCCCAGATGAATCCGTACACCTTTATTTTAATAAGATGCGTACATTGCCTCACTTAAGCCGTTCTTCATAATTTCACTCATCACTTTTATCAATGAAATATAGACCCATTCATCAGAACTTTTACTCACGTCCGAGAGTACAGCGGCGGTTACCAAAGTATCTTCTGAATCAACAGTTACTATTCTTACTCGTTCCAGACCGAACATAACAAAATCATACATATCAGACAAAATAATCAATATTTAGATCGACATTTGTTCATCATCATCACAGATAATGAACGTTGTCACCTGAACCAGGTGATCCTGCGTCACAGATGTCAGATCACTTTTATCAATGAAATATAGACCCATTCATCAGAACTTTTACTCACGTCCGAGAGTACAGCGGCGGTTACCAAAGTATCTTCTGAATCAACAGTTACTATTCTTACTCGTTCCAGATATTCGTGTTATGAAGCTTGTACATATATGCCTCTTGTAACTCCATCTTGGAGGCTATAAATGTGGTCCCATGTCAATCTCGAAATGTACAAAGTTTTCTATTTACACTAACCAGCAGCACTTTGTCTTTATTATAAAATGTCAGAGTTCCCGATTCCTTTTCTATGCTTTTATCTTCTTCAGCATTCTAGAATTCTCTAATTTTTTTTTTTTTTTTTTTTAGAAAATATTGGGTATAAATATATGTGAACTAGTAGTGAGTAGTATCTCGAGACTTTATTTTTATTTTGTAATTGGAACATTTGTTCCTGTTCTTTTTCCTGGTTAAATACTAATAATTCAAATCTTACTGAATTACTACAACAAACGCTATCATCTAACGGTCATTTATTTCATCATCGATGTTCTTGAAATTGCAATTTACATTTTGTTAACTACGCATTATTTCGTTTTTGAACACAGTTTTCTAAATTCTGCTTAATGTAATGCGCGGTTTTGCAATCATTTAACAATATAAAACTTCGCTTTATCACCAGTAAATACTTCTGAACTGGTTATTGAAGTCAAGCACGGAAACGGTCTGTTGTTTTACTTCTGTGTATATGTTCTCACGATAATACTTCCAAATATCTCCAAATAGAATTGTACATCACCGATCCTTGATTATTTTTATCGATAACGATAATTTTCAAATAAAGTTCGATAGTTCGTTTCACTTTCGTCGCCAATGGTAGACTCTTTCAACATACATACATGTAGATAATATAAATATAACATTCTCATCACTATCTTTGCTAATAAATAGTATTATTTAATAACCGTTGTACTTATAATAACTTTGTATCCATTAGTCTTTTATCAGCTGATAATGTGATCGTTGGATATTTCAATAGTCACAGGACAGTATGCGGCCATAGTATTACAAAACAAATGATTACAGTCTTGTATAGTGTTAAACATTAGGCAGAACCTTCCACACTTCACACACAGCGATTATTATCTGCAAACACCTTAGCTCAAGCAACACAAGCGACACTTTTAAAGTGGTTAAAAAAATGATCATTGTTTAGGCGTTGACCATACTAGGCAAGTATTATGCAGATAACGCTATAAAGCCGAATCCTAGAAAAACACAATCCTGTACTTTCCAATTGCGGAACCGACAGACGTTTGTGCTTCAATACAAAGAAGAAGGTAGCATTGAGCTACAATCTATTCCGTCGCTTGACCTCGTCTGCCTGGGGCGCTATTCCACCTGTCATTAGCAAGCCAGGCTTTTACTACTCGGCTCGATAAATACGCATATTCAGCGTGGCAACGCTCAGTACATCAAGCTCAAGATGTTCTTCCAATAGAGACACGAAAGATAAATGTGGCTAGAAAAGTTAGCACCGACATCAGGCTATGTGATTTCTGCCGTCAATGGTCTGAATTACATCAGCGTTTTCGGCTGTTCGGTTTCTGTTCAACGCGTTGGCATGAATCATGCCATTTTACAATACTCTTGAATCCAAACTTTACAATAGTGCAACTCCAACACTTTATGTTCTGAATCTCACTAAAGTGGCAATAACTATCGTTCAGAATGACTGAACTTATAGGTCGGTTGATAGACGACTGTCCCGTGTCTTGTAGTACAATAATATATTTCCTAATTAGTTAAGACAATAAATTTCCTAATTAGTTAAGACAATAAACCAACATCCTTGCCCAAGTATGGGGTAATCGTTCATAGTAATCCTTATCCCTGGGTCCCCCACATTAGATTATTGTGATACAAATCAGTTGGTTGTAAGCAATCATCTTTTCTAAGTTTCTACGTTTCTACGACGTTCGTTTCCACAACGTGCTGCTCGACCGATAAACGACTATCACTAAACACGTCCACGAGCACACCGCGAAGAAATAATAAAATATTCCGTCTTTTCATCAAACAAAATCCGACATCTGGAGGAGCACAGGAAAGGTAAAGTTGTTACACGACGTTGTGCTCAGTTCACGCTTCACTCATGCTCGACTCGTCTAGTGTACGTACACCTTATTAATCTTCTTTATATTATTATTTGCTTGGACAGTACAATCACGAGCCAAGACAGACTCTCTTTAATTTGAATTGATTTTTTCTCATAGTTTAGAATAAAATAATTAAATATCCACTGCCATTCTTGACATTATACGTACCAACTTTTATATAAAATGTGAGGTAGCTCTGTAGCAATTTGTTCAGTAAATAGATCATAGTTAATTCAATAAATAATAGGTCATAGTTAAAGTAAAATTATCAGGAACGATGTATTTCAACGTAAGTTTTTGTGCCATCAATTATCAATGAAATCTTACACTTACCACATATATACTTACACATATGAATTATATGTGAGGTCGATGTATTTCAACGTAAGTTTTTGTGCCATCAATTATCAATGAAATCTTACACTTACCACATATATACTTACACATATGCATTATATGTGAGGTATCTCTGTAGCAATTTGTTCAGTAAATAGATCATAGTTAATGCAGTACATAGGTCATAGTTAAAGTAAAATTATCAGGTACGATGTTGTATTTCAACGTAAGTTTTTGTGCCAACAATTACCAATGAAATCTATTTGTACCATCAATTATCAATTAAATCTTACACTTACCACATTTACATAGTTATAACTATCTGTTTTATGAAAGTATACCAATCATAAAAGATATCTAATCGGTTAAACGGTTTGACACCCCTCAGAATACCTAAGATTTATTAGTATAATTCAGGTAGTAGTTTGTCTGGATTTTCGATTCAAAATCTAATTTCGGAACAGCATTGTCGTTAGTAAATTTTTCTCTACATTTAGAGTGCTGAGAATGCACAGATGAAATAAATCCTCTTTTGGTTTCTCGCCTCTGATTCAAATCTGTCTTTGAAGATGACTTTTGGTTTCTCGCTTCTGATTCAAATCTGTCTTTTAAGATGACTGATCTTTTCACTGGACCTGCGTCCACTCTTCAACCGGTCATTAGGTATTATTAATCCGTATAGTGATCAGAGACCTGAAATAATTATCACAACCGAGTATCTACTTTCATAGTAGGCAATTCAAAATTCAACAAAACAGCAGAAAATAAGACCTCCGTCCACTATTGGACCGGTCATTAGTTATCATTTATCCGTATAGTGATCAAAGACCTGAAATAATTATCACAACCGAGTATCTAACTTCATAGTAGGTAATTCAAAATTCAACAAAACAGCAGAAAATAAGACCTCCGTCCACTATTGGACCGGTTATTAGGTATCATTTATCCGTATAGTGATCAAAGACCTGAAATAATTATCACAACCGAGTATCTACTTTCGTAGTAGGTAACTCATATTCAACAAAACAACAGAAAATAAACATCTACTCTTTTATGTTAAAAGACACGATGTACACGACTTTGATTAGTAGGCCATTCAAAACTCAACAAAAGAGCAGAAAATAAATTTCTACTTTTTTATTAATAAAGACTTCACTACTTTAAATAGTAGTGATATTCAAATTCAACAGCAGTAAATAAGCATCTAATATACATACGTGAGTCATTTGTTGTTTTTTTTTTTATATAAAACGCGACTTTCACGATTTTAAATATTAGGTAATTTAAAATCCAGCATTCAAGAAAAGAGTAAAAAATAAACATTTAATATACAGTTTTTAGTGAGTCTCATTTTTATATCATTTTTTTTAATAAAAATGAGAGGTTGTTCACGATTTTAAGTGACTATTTATTTATTTATGATACTTTTAAGCTAGAAAATGACCGTGGGTAGAAATAATACTAATCACCATACCTTATTGCGGGCGTAAGATTACATCAAGGTGGAAGTAAATAATCCAATTTAAAAAACCTTGATGTTATCCCACTTCTGAAATTGTAAATTATCCTTATATCTTAACCGTCTTGTTTAATAGGCAGCACGTACCACTTGGTTCTTCATATCAATAATACTTCAGTCCACTGATTCGTTCTGGAGCTCCACTGTCTCTGCCTCAGTATTATAAGACATATTTATATTGCTACAACCGGAAACTAAAAGCGCTAAAAGCGAACTAGTGTGAATATGATTATTAAAACAATTTTTATAAAATCTCGTCATTACAATTTTTAACCAAACATGTAAATATCAATTTGAATCTATAAAGTTATTTTGAACTAACGTGTGAATATTGAAACCCTTGTAACATGAAATTTAAAGTAAAGAGACGATCAATGATAAATCAAAAATAAAGAGGCGACCAATGAAAAAGCCTAACACTTGAAATAGATTATTAAAACAATTTATATAAAACCTCTTCATTACAATTTGAATTTATAAAGTTAAATATAACCAAATGTAAATATTAATTTAAATCCAAGAAGTTATTTTGAACTAACGTGTGAATATTGAAACCCATGCAATATGACATTTAATGCATAGAGAAGATCAACGATAAGGCTAAAAACAAAGCGGCGACCAATGATAATGCTAACACGATCCTTGCGCGCCGTACTTTGACCATTCAATTCGAGATTATGTATGTGTGTATACTTATCCTTAATATATGAAATAGTTAACGTTATATATTTCATTGAAATTATGTAAATAGTATGAATAAATATTTATATAAGATTTGATTATTTACCGGTTTTTACATAATCTAGACAATAATAGTTCTTAAGGAGTGACCTCCAGTCGTGCGTCGTAATATGCATTGAATGTACATATTTGAATAATGATGGATTAAAATAAAAATTGTGTTAAGCTTTGATATTACAGTAGTTTTATTTAATTTTTTAAACAATTGTTTGTATTATCTAAAATTAGAATATCTTTATTTATTATCAAAATCATTAACATTAGCCTTGTTTTCACATATAGCGGTACTCCGAGCAGAAATTTAAGATTGACATATGTAGATGGTTTATTTAATCAGTATGCACAAGATGTACTGCGCAAGCCCAGGAAACAATACAAATAACATTTGATTGACACAATAACTAACACACAACTAACAATATATCTATACATATACAACTATGTTGGGTTTGTTATAACACTTATAACCCGACAACAACTGGACCGATTTTCATGGTTTTTGATTTGTTGTATTTGTCTCTGTCCCGAGTTGCAAAATAACTATTACAAACAGTGGGAAATTTTCGAAAAAAAAAAATAAATGAAAAAACATGTTCCCATACAAAGTGTTCATGGTTTTCATAACTGTCAAACATTTAATGTTGAACCCGTCGACACGGTAGACTCTCCCCTCAAATTAAAGAACGTATTAAAATAAAGGTATCGAATAGACAAGATATATATACAATATTCGGATAATGGCGTATTTTAGATTTAAAAAATGCAGAATAATGTCAGTTATGAAAAAGGATTGACATGTTTATTGGTTGTCAAATTCTGCGTGCGTTCAGAAATTTATTATGAGATGGGAAGTAATTATAACCGTTTCTTGGCCAACGTTAACAAATAAAACAGTTGTATTCAAATGACGCCGTTTAGCGCAACGCACATTGTAAAGAACAATTTAATATAACAAGGTAAATAAGCGCCACAATTCAGAAAGTACGAGCAATGGTGAACGAATGAATGAATGAACACTTTATTGCACTTTTATGTGTACACAGGTGAACTGCATGCCACAAAGCATTTTCTTCCAGCTAACCAGTGGTATTGTTATCAAAATATAAAAATAATGTAGGTAGACAAAAGAAAATAAAAATTTAAAAATGAAGAAAATATAACAAGAAAGTGAACTTAACATTGAATATAACCAAAATACATAAATAGTGCATTGAATAAATAAAACAAATACATACAGAACATAAACATTCAGCTCATATACATACACAAATAAATATATATACAAACATAATTTTATATACATAAATACATACATACATACATACTTGCATTTCCCTACTAATATTATAAATGTGAATGTAAATTTGTTTGTTGCGCTTTCACGTGAAAACTACTTAGCCGATCATCATGAAACTTTGTACACATATTTTTGGAGGTAGTAGAAGTAACATAGGATACTTTCTATTGAAAAAAAAAATACGAAGAATAAAATATCTATCTCGATATCTATCTACTTTAACACCATCTAGCATTTCAGAGTATAGGTGATACGAAGTATGTATGTAATATAGATATAATATAGGGTTAGCTAGTGTATACATAAAACATGATAAATATAATCATAATAAGGTATACACACAGTTAACAAACAAAAAGTTATTTTGAAGATACAAATGTAAATCTATGAAGAGCTTGTCTCCTGTTTGGCAAATACAATTTAGTGTAGATGACTCTTAAACTCATTCTTAGTTTGAACATTCGGAAGTTGACGTGGCAATTCATTCCATAGTCGGATGGCAGTTACTGGGAAGGAATTTTAATACAGTGTAGATCTCTGCTGTAGGATCACGAGACGAACTGGCGCAGAACAATGATCACGACCGCGAGCCGTTAGGAAAACAAAGCGTTCCTGGAGATATTTTACAATTAAAAAACCGCGATAAAATCCGTTTAAATTACTTTTATTTCGATGCGTAACTTTTTACAACAATTTTTAGTGCTTGCAATCTTTGTGTTTCTGCCATCGCGACACTGAGCTCGTAAAGGGCAACGACTCGAAAACGTACGGATATAACATAGACGTAAATACATATTCAAAATACGTAATTAAAGTTAAAATTTAGATCTTACAATGTCTGAATGTCCGAAAATGGTGAGGGTCGAGGTCGCACAAGGATGGCTGGAAGGTGAGGAATTAGAATCGACAGCTGGTGGAACCAAGTATTGTAGTTTCAAAGGGATACCATACGCAGAGCCGCCGATTGGAGAATTAAGATTTAAAGTAGGTATTTCTTATTGTTCGTAACTAGCATTCTCCCGCGACTTCTTTCATATGCGACAAGAATTTATTTTTGTATCCTTAGTCGGTTGCTTAGAAACCACAGAGAATAAACTGCTAATCAAGTCTGTTGATCGCCGAAGAATTCTATGATAATCAGTACAACTGTTTAGGAGTTTAAAGAGAATATATAGATAGACCGTTTATTTTGAAAGTGGTGTAAGTCGATTTTCGAGAAAAATGAGCTATCACGTACTTCATGCTTAATTTAATGTAAATTTTTTGTATATAACTAGTCCATGTTTAATTTCTCAAAAAAATCCCATGTTTTGTACAACTTAAAATCGGTCGGTAAATGAAATTGCATTATCAACAAATATAGTAAAGCTTTGATTTTCTCGAAACAAAAGAAAATGGACTTACACCACTTTCAAAATAAACGGTCTATATATAAACATATGCTTTGTATATATATCTTTTAGTTAATAGGTTTAGCGTTATGGCCCCAATCACACCCACTGTTAAGTGAAGATGTACATACATACATACTATCACGCCTCTCTCCCATAAGGGTAGACAGAGACCACATCCTTCCACTTGCTACGATCCTGACATACATCTTTCGCTTCTTCTACTTTCATAAGCACCTTCAAACATGCTCTTCGATTACGGCTACTTTTGACCTGGCCTTTCTCCAGAACGTTCTCGATCTGGTTGAGATAAGTTCGCCTACGTCGACCCTTACCAGCTTGCCCATGTGATGTGAAGTGAGGATGTGGCCCACGAAATTTGAACTCACGTCCGTTGACGCGACATCATGAAGCGATGATAGCTCAGTTGTTAGTGTACACAGACACCGTGTCAAGGGACGTGTGTTGGAATCCACCTACAATGAGCTTGAGCTTTCCGTGCAGAATAATATCGCAATGAAACCATAGCATAGTGGTAGGGCTTTTAATGCCCGACTGGCTGGCTAGTACTCTCAAATTTATAATCAGTCGCTAAATACCTATAGAGGTGTTTCGGCAGTTGAGAACCACTCCCTCCACTAGGCTCAGTATGTCCTCCATTTTGAGCCACATCGTCACTTAACATCGGGTAAAATTGTGGTCGTATCGCTTAAACTTAGATTTGCTTTAGAATTTCACAATTACAATTTCGCATAATTATAATTTATACCTGTTTATTGTATACTCTTGCATTGTTTTCCAAGAGACAGTGATATTCATTGTAAATTCTTAAAGTCCCTAACTTATTTTTCTTCGAGATATTGAGGTAATTAGTTTAAAATGTCAGATTTTAAATGTTGTAAAATAAGACAATTTATCGGATTTTCGTAGTTTTCCGACTTCACTTCCATTTTTATAGTTATGGATTAGCGTTGTGACAATAAACTCACCTGATCTTCAGTGACGATACGGCCCAAGTTGGTAGACACGCTAAACCTGTGGAGGAACTGGCTCTCAAGTTCAACTGCCGGAACACACCTATTGGTATGTGGCGGCAGATTTTCAATTTGAGGGTGAATTCTAGGCAGGCGGGCATTAGAGAAAGCCCTACCACGTGCTACGGTTTCCTCACAATGTTTTCCTACACCGAAAGCTCAAGCTCATTGTAGGTGGTTGCCATAACTCCTTTAAATTAGACCTATAAAACCAATATACAACAAATGTATTAAATAGTTTCCCTTAATAGTAGTTAGTATCATTTCAGGCTCCCCGCCCGCCTTTGCCGTGGAAAGGCATACGAAAAGCTTTAGAACATGGACCAGTGTGCCCGCAAGTAGATATATTCACCAAAGAATACTTACCTGGTGATGAAGATTGTCTTTACTTAAACGTCTACACGCCAGAGTTAAATTCCAAAAGTCCACTACCAGTTATGTTCTTCATTCACGGTGGCGCTTTTAAAAGTGGCTCAGGCAACATCGATCACTACGGGCCCGATTTTCTCGTACAGCACGAAATAGTTCTGGTAACAATTAACTACAGACTGGAAGCGTTAGGATTCCTTTGCTTAGACACCGCAGAAGTACCCGGCAACGCTGGTTTGAAAGACCAAGTTGCAGCTTTGAAATGGGTGCACGAAAACATTGCGAATTTCAGCGGCGATCCCGACAACGTAACGATTTTCGGTCAAAGTGCAGGCGGAGCTTCGGTCTCACTGCATATATCTTCACCGATGTCAAAGGGGCTCTTCAAAAGGGCTATCTGTATGAGCGGAGTGGCGCTTTGCGATTGGGCGTTCAATTTCTAACCTCGCAGACGAGCATTTAAACTCGGTAAACTGTTAGGATGCGACACTGAAGATCCCGTTAAACTACTCGATTACCTCCGAAGTGTTCCAGTGGAAAAACTAGTCAACGTTAAACCTTACGTAATCGCGTCCGAGGAGAAAAGCGACAATTTAATTAAAACGTATCAATTTGTGCCCGTCGCTGAGAGGGATTTCGGAGGGCAGCATTTTGTAACTGAAGAGATTTCAGTCGCTCACCGTAAAGGGAATCTTAATGATGTCGACGTTTTAATCGGTCACACTAACGAGGAACTCGTTATCGGTATACCAGCGTATGAGAGTCACATGTTGGAAGATTATAATTCATACCCCGAGTTGCTCCTACCTAGGGAGATTGTTGTAAATATTCGTCAAACCACGGTCATGGTATTGGCTGATGAAATTCGAAAACATTATTTTGGAAGTAAACCTATTAATAATGATTCTATGAGGGAATTCATAACATAGAGTAACGATGTCGCATTAGTTTACCGTATTACTAAATACATCAGACAATTGCGAAACGTCGGTAAAGCGAAGAGGTATTTCTATGAGTTTTCAAGAGTGTCCACTAGAAACGTTTATGGCAGTGCAGGCGCAAAATACGGTATAAATGGTGCAACGCATCTTGATGATCTAATGTATTTGTTCGATGCAAAAACGCATAATCTCACAGTCGACACAAACAGTAAATAATATCAACTGATTCATAACGCCTGTGTAGTTTTCACTAACTTTGCTAAATACGGGTAAGTTATATTGCTAATAATAATATACTGTGTATATAAAAATGAATCTCTATTTCCCTTGGTCATCGCATCACGCGTGAACGGGTGAATCAATTACGCTAAATCTTTGTTTGTTGTGTTAATTAAAGTCAGGACAAGGTTCTTATTAAAGAAAAAATTAAGAAAGTTGACCGGGATATCAGTAAATTTAAAAAAAACTTATCATAGTAACATATAACTAGCTGTCAATGATCATAGAGCATTACAATAATGAACACTATGTTTTTAAATTCGATATTCATAGTTAAGACAGGACAACGTCTGTCGGGTAAGCTAGTACTATATATTTGTGCAAACCTTTAGCTATTGGGCAGCAGATCTTCAAATTGAAGGCAGTAACCAGCCAGGTGAGTATTTGAAAAAGCCTAGCCACTATGCAATTGGTTGAGAGAAGTCGCTGCACCGTTTTTATCGTCTTTCGGCATTGCATAACTTAGTGTAAAAATCCTTATATCTTAACTGTCTTGTTTAATAGGCTGCACGTACTATTCGGTTCTTCATATCACTAATACTTCAGTCCACTGATTCGTTCTGGAGCTCCACTGTGACAGCCTCAGTATTATAAGACATATTTATATTGCCACAACCGGAAACTAAAAGCGCTAAAAGCGAACTAGTGTGAATATGATTATTAAAACAATTTTTATAAAATTTCGTCATTACAATTGGAATTTATAAAGTTATTTTTAACCAAACATGTAAATATCAATTTGAATCTATAAAGTTATTTTGAACTAACGTGTGAATATTAAAACCCTTGTAATATGAAATTTAAAGTAAAGAGACGATCAATGATAAAGCATAGCAAAAATAAAGAGGCGACCAATGAAAAAGCCTAACACTTGAAATAGATTATTAAAACAATTTATATAAAACCTCTTCATTACAATTTGAAATTATAAAGTTAAGTATAACCAAATGTAAATATTAATTTAAATCTATAAAGTTATTTTGAACTAACGTGTGAATATTGAAACCCTTGTAATATGAAATTTAAAGTAAAGAGACGATCAATGATAAAGCAAAGCAAAAATAAAGAGGCGACCAATGAAAAAGCCTAACACTTGAAATAGATTATTAAAACAATTTATATAAAACCTCTTCATTACAATTTGAATTTATAAAGTTAAGTATAACCAAATGTAAATATTAATTTAAATCCATGAAGTTATTTTGAACTAACGTGTGAATATTGAAACCCTTGTAATATGAAATTTAAAGTAAAGAGACGATCAATGATAAAGCAAAGCAAAAATAAAGAGGCGACCAATGAAAAAGCCTAACACTTGAAATAGATTATTAAAACAATTTATATAAAACCTCTTCATTACAATTTGAATTTATAAAGTTAAGTATAACCAAATGTAAATATTAATTTAAATCCATGAAGTTATTTTGAACTAACGTGTGAATATTGAAACCCCTGCAATATGACATTTAATGTATAGAGAAGATCAACGATAAGGCTAAAAACAAAGCGACGACCAATGATAAAGCTAACATTAGTAAGTGATTCACTTAGTGTATCTTTTCTATATTTCGCTTCCAGAACTCCGACCCCAGACTCATCCCTTGGTATCATTTGGCCTGAATACAACAATGAAACCAAAAGCTACGTCGTCATTGGAGACACGCTGACAGTGAGGCACGGAGATGGTGATGAAGTCAACGAGTTCTGGGACAACATCTACCACGGTGCTGGGATGGAACCTTAAAACATAACTTTACCTTTACTAACTTACTCAGAACAGTTTGATCTTGATACTGTCTGTCTAACTGTTTTCTATATAATAGTCTCTAAGTAAAAGCGTATGTATTCACATTCCATTAAGTAATTTCAAATGAATGGAAAAAACTGATATACGATGATGATGATGATGATGATGATAAAAAATAAATAAAATATAAATCATACTTGTACATTCTTATTAAATGAATCGACACAACATATACGTATTTTTATTTAATAAAACTCACTATAAAAATAACATACGTTACAATGCACTAAATCCATCAAAACCCATGATAAAGAATACGGTAAAAACTAGTACGAGTAATTTTTTTTTATTATTTTTTTTCGACCTAATATACGCTGTTAGCCATAAGGGCTTTGTCAGCTTCACCGAACTTTGGGGCGAGTGCTAAGGGCACTCAGCCCTGAGGCAGCGAGCACAAGGGTGCCAGGATGGCCGAATCTCGGCTTAGACTGCTACCGGAAACGGAACTAAGATTCAGGGCCTAACTAACAAGTCCTAACTCACCTAGATTAATGGCCGCGAGGGTAGTCCCTTACAGAACCGTGTATTTAACGTGTGAGTGTGCACAAATGGTATGCGGTGTGATGATGTAATCTCAGTGATGTAGAGTGTCACTGTGTCGCGCGAGCAGAGTCATTCGAGGGCTCCTGTCCGGAGGATCGAATCTAGGCTCAAGCGTCTGCAGCGGGTGGACGGGAGATAGATTACGAGTTTCTACTGAAGTTTTTTTTTTATACTTAAGGTTTAACGTTATGGCCATAATCTCACCTGATCTTAAGTGACGATACGGCCCAAGTTGGTAGACACGCTAAACCTGTGGAGGAACTGGCTCTCAAGTGCTGCTGCCGGAACACACCTATTGGCATTTGGGAGCAGGTTCACAACTAGAGGGTGGTAGCTACCCAGGCGGGCATTAGAAAAAGCCCTGCCACCATGCTATGGTTTCCTCACGATATTTTCCTTCACCGAAAGCTCAAGTTCATTGTAGGTGCTTGGGTTCGAACCCACGTCCCTTGACGCGAAGTCGTGCACACTACCACTGAGCTATCATCGGTTAGGGTTTTGCGTAGACGAAAATGGCAGTTCGGGACGTTTTTACGCTTCCGTCTGTCCTCCGCACTGAGCCAAGGGGAGATGGGTCGGGGGGCCGTCTTCCAATTGCATTGGTTTTAACCATCTAGGAGACAGTTGGAGTGTACCAAGGTGTCCCTCTTCAGCACCGGGGCCTTACTGGGCCAACCGTCGGGGAGACGTGGTGATTGTCAGCTCGACTCCGAATTGCCTCAATTTATGCAGCAGAGGTACACCGTAGAGTTTCAGTGGGTATTCTCGGTTCGTACCTAGTGAGTCCCACGTAACCCGCTCGTTCCCCCCGTAGCGAAGGGGGGTCCATAAATGGAATTTCTCCACGTATAAAAAAGGGATTCCAACTCACGTCCTTTGAGGTGACGCCCGTACACATGCCAACTGAACTATCGATTGAGTTGGGATTCTCCAAAATTAACTGACAATCTCAGTAGATAAGATCTAAATTGATTCCAATATTTGGACCTAAATGTGACGTACAGAGATATAGATAAAGTTAATAAGTATTAGTTAGGATGACTTTTATGAACCACAGCGATCAAAATCTTATCTGACTATTGTTTTCAATACGAGTCCTTGAAATGCGTCAGTCATTACATTAAAAAAAAAAACGACATTTTATCTCTGTATTCGGATGACATGCGAAAATTTGGCACGAAACAAATCCGTGAATATGTGATACTATTGTATAATATAAATGGATTGTATAACCTCGCTAAAGTATTCAATTAGTAGATCTTGAAGTGGAATATCTATAGCTCGCGTTTCAACATATCCTGCTCATACATAATAATACCATTGGAGATAACACACGTATTTACTTCGAACAATTCTTCAACTACATTTAAAAAGAGAGATATATGAGATATGGCTAAAGTGAAGGTGACGCAGGGCTGGCTGGAAGGTGAAATATTGGAGACAGTGACAGGAGATACTAAATATTATAGCTTCAAAGGGATACCGTACGCAGAACCGCCTGTGGGCAAACTCCGATTCAAGGTACATTGTAAAGCCCTTTATATCGACTTCCAGACATATTTTTAAGCAATATAGCTCAGTGGTAGCCTCTACGAAAATCGCGTCGATGGACGTGTACAAACTCGAGATTTTGGTGTGAAGTAAAACATCGTAATGAAGCTATAGCATGGTGGTTGGCTATTTTCTGGTGTCTAACTTGTTAGTAAAAATTCTGAAGTTCAAAATCTATCCCGAAGCCCCTTTTTGTGTTCCGGCATTTGCATTTGAGAACCAGTTACTCCAGTAGATGCAGCGTGTTACTATTTTGGGTTATGTAATTGCTTGAGATCAAGTGAGATTTATCATCTTCTTGCCCTGTTCCTAAGCCATTTAAGGTCGGTGCCATACGTTCTCCTCTTCTAAAAATCCTCTATCAGCCGTCTTCTCTTGATTCACTCCCTGTTCTTTCATCTCATTGCTCACAAACTATATCCAACTTGGAGCTTTCTCTTTCTACCCATACTTCAACATTCATATCCATTACTCTACTCACCATATGCGTTTTCTCTCTTGTCGCTAACCTCAGGTGAGATTATGGTCTTAAAACGTCTTGTATTGTATTTAAAACTTTGCAGTATTACTATGAGAGAGTGAAATACATTCGAATAGTAATCTTACTACACAATAGTTAATGTCATAATTCCCTGTATTAAAAATTGTTAAATGTATTTTTTTTTTTATAAATTTTTGTACGAATCTTTATTTTATTAAAAGGTTTTTTTCCTTCTTTCTATATCGTTTAACGTATATTTTTACACATTGATTTTATAAAATCTTTAACTATGTGTATTCCATATCAATTTTTTTCTATCTCTATTGTTACAAATCATAAGCCTAGTCGTTGTGGCATAGAGAGAGTAAAACTACGAGCAGTGTCCGAGACTTGCGACACGGATGTACGTTTAAGGACCTCCTTTATCGACAATTGTGAACACTCACCTTCACCACTCGTGTTTCTCTCTCCGCCCATTATAAATCATTCCCAATAATGGTTTACAACATAAATATCAAAACTATCAATAATAGAGAAGTATAAATTTTACGTCCCTCTGGTGACGCTCTGGCTACGTACGATGAATACGCCTCGAGTGCCTTAATTAGACTGAACCTCCTAAAATTTTACCTGTAATACGTCCTGTCCTGACAAGGCTACGTCCTCAAAGCCCTTAATAACAATCATCTGAACACTCTTATCGTTTACTGAAAATTTATCTAACACTCATACTCCATATCTTCTACACATGGGTTTATGCAACATTCATCATGCTCCTACTGATAAACAGACTTATGCGTTTGTGAAATTGACAACAAGTAGATTTACATAATTGTAAGTCACCCCAGAACCTATCCTCTACACACATGAAGCAAAATATGTGCAAGTTATCGTATCTGCTAAACGAAGGACATGACCCAGTTAATAGTTAACAGCTAACAGTTAGTAGTTTTAACGTTCATAAACACCTTTCCGGCATCAGCCCAAACAGAGGTTCGACCGTTCTGGCACCCTTGTGCCCGCTGCCTCGGCGCTGAGTGCCCTCAGCACTCGCCCCAAAAAGTTCGGAGAAATCCTCAAAGCCCTTAGGATTAACAGAGTACGTCAGTTCGAAAAAAAAAAAACGTTCATAAGCGGCTTCTTAAGGCCGTAACTGAATAAAGATTTTTGATTTGATTTGATTTGAACATCTCCACTTGATTAGGAATGTATCGAGTCTACTATCTCGTGAAGCAAGCCAGTAGACTAACTCGTCCAAAATCATCTCCGCCAGATATGAAAAAAGTACACATCGTTAATGAACAACGAATCAAGTCACGCTTAGTTTATAATCTGCGCTGTAACACGAACTACATATCCGGCGCGTTATTATTAAGCTGTTGTTTGCGTAAATTCATCACGAATATGTCGTGTTTCATTCCATACCATCAGAAGTAAAATAGCAAAAGTATATTAATTGATAGTAGAACAGATCGTGTATCATCTCACTGTCACACCGCCTACACACCTATCTCTATAGGAAGCACGATAGGTTCAAGTTATCATATCAGCTACACTCATGACCCAGTTAACATGCCGATTAGGACGCACGATACTAATATCGTAATACTAATTATATAATGCTACGTAATATATAAGCAAAATACAGTTCATGTGGCGTTCACTTACGTGAAAACTAGTAAACATAATCGGGATGGGACTATGACCATGCGATCCGGATATGTTCTTAGATGGCTCTAGATTACTTCGTTTTTGGATTGCATTGTACCTTTTTAATTTTACGAGCTACATTTGTATGCACAACGATTGACGGCTAGTTTCAAATAAATGTTTTTTTTTTTATATGTTAGCTCGACAAAGTGACGGCACTGTACCTCATGTTAAGTAGAGAACAATCCAAAAATATTGGCGATCATTGATGGAACAAACGCTTGAGGGACCAGATGTTATAAGACAAAGGGTTGGGAGACTGTTCCACAACTTCACAATACGGCAAAAGTGTTTCTTTTATATTAAGAACCATTCATTAATCACGTAAGGATATTTTTTAAGAAAACCTCTACATGTCCTTATGTTGAGGGGAAGGGGGCGAAATTCATTCTTACGTAATATTTCGTAAATCAAAATTCAATCTAATTCCATTTTGGATACCAAATAGTTTTCTTAATTTTAAAGTGTACACTCGAATTATATTTTTATAGCAATAATTTTGATTGCTTATTGAAATAAAAACCTATTAAAATTTCATATGTTTTCAATGTCATTCATTTTTGGTTCTATAGAAATAAATATAGTACATTTTACCGTGTATTTGGACTATTAAAAAAATAAAATAATACATAACAGTTTATTATTTAAAAGAACAAGATAGAATATTACGTAAAAAAGGGGAGGAGGGTGCGAGAAACTTAACGTATACTTACATGGGGGTAGGGGGGACAATAGTAACAAAAAATATCCTTACGTGATTAATGAGACGTTGTGGAGAAAGGCCAGGTCAAAAGTACCCGTAACCGAAGAGCATGTATGAAGGTGATTATGAAAGTAGAAGAAGCGAAAGATGTATGTCAGGATCCTAGTAAGTGGAGGGGTGTGGTCTCTGCCTACCCGTATGGCAGAGAGGCGTGATACTATTTATGTATGTATGTATGTGATTAATGAATAGCCTCTTATAGGTTTCGCGTTTTGGCCACAATCTTAACTTGTATTAAGTGGCAATGTGGTTCAAGATCGTGGCAACGCTAGGCCTAATTATGCAACTAACTCTCAGAGTACTAGGTAATTTTAATTAAAACCCTAAAATCGTGCAATTTAGTGCTTGCGTGAGTTATAATAATTATGAAGATACCAAAGTAAACATAATCTTAACTGTACTCAATGTGCTACGAGAACTTGTTTATACATAATGGTGCCAATGTCATTTAGTTTAGTAGAATAACTTGAATTTTTTTAATACCTTATAGGTTTAGAGTTCTGTACACAATCACACCTGATGTTAACTGACGATGTAGCCCACGATACTGGACACGCTAAGCCCAGTGGAAGAACTGGCTCTCAAAAGCCACTGCTGGAACACACAAATAGGTATTCAACTTGACTGTAACTGGTTCAACTTAGTACTAACCGGGTATGAACAAAAGCTTACCAAAAAATAATCTTCAAAATGCGTCAATCAATTCAAAAGGTAGAAAAATTACTAACACATGAAAACCGGAATATATGCGGAAATGGTATATCAATTCATTACTATAATGTAGACTTTGATTAATTTAGAATTAAAGTGCTGTGTGTGAAATCTCAGCAGACATCTTTATTAATAATATAGGTAAATCTGTCGATAATGTTAATTTCAATTCAAAATCTCTATATTACAAGAACCATTGAATGAAAGATATTGAACATAAATGTTGTTATTATCTTAGTATTTCAATTTCAGGCACCATGTCCACCTTTGCCATGGGACGGAGTACGAAAAGCCACCGAGCACGGTCCAGTATGCCCACAAATTGACATTATAACAAACGAATTTTTACCGGGAAGCGATGATTGCTTGTACCTTAACGTTTACACGCCAAACTTGCAACCAAAAACCCCACTACCTGTCATGGTCTTCATCCACGGCGGTGGATACAAAAGCGGATCTGGTAACGACAACAACTATGGACCTGATTTCCTCGTGGCTCACGATGTCGTCCTCGTGACTATTAACTACAGATTAGAAGCACTAGGATTCCTCTGCCTAGATACACCCGAGGTACCCGGTAACGCTGGTTTGAAAGATCAAGTAGCCGCACTCAAATGGGTTCAAGAAAATATTCCGAATTTCGGTGGCGACCCAAACAATGTCACTATAATAGGTGAAAGCGCCGGGGGAGCTTCAGTAGTATTTCACATTGTATCACCATTATCTAAGGGACTCTTCAAAAGAGCTATACCAATGAGCGGTGTACCAACTTGTGATTGGTCAACTCCCTATCAGCCACGTAGACGTGCTTTTACACTGGGAAAGCATTTGGGAATAGATACTAAAAACCCTGAAGAGCTTCTTGAGTATCTGCAAAGTCTACCAGCGGATAAACTCACTGGTTCTAACCCATGCGTGATAGCTTCTGAAGAACGATCAAATAATATTCTTAAAATGTATCACTTTACTCCAGTTGTGGAAAAGAATTTCGGCAGAGATCACTTTTTAACCGAAAACCCCAGAGACGCAATCAAAAACGGCAAAATGAATCGAGCCGATATTCTGATTGGTCATACAAACGAAGAATCTTTGCTTGGCATACAAGTTTTTGAAAATGAAATTATTAACAACTATAAACTCTACCCAGAACTGTTTGTACCGAGAAAGATTTTGGTCAAAGCCAACCCGGATGTAATTCTAGACATCTCAGATAGAATTATAAATCACTTCTATGGTAATAAAAAAGTGAGCGTCGACGCTATGAAGGAATTTATCACTTACACAAATGAATCCAGTTTTGTCTATGATATTTATAGGTTTATAGAAATCATGCCTAAGACTGATGGTAATAAACGATATTTTTACAAATTCTCTTGTGTATCCGATAGAAATGTGTACGGGAACAAGGGTTTAAAATTTGGAATAACTGGAGCGGCTCATTTAGACGATTTGATGTACCTTTTCAACGCCAAGCAATTCGGGCTCGGACTTAAGAAAGGGACTAAAGAGTATCAACTTGTCCAGTTTGCTTGCACAATTTTTACCAACTTTGCGAAATATGGGTAAGTAATGCCAAAACATAGATACGTCCAAATTTTCTGTTTTTGCATGGCTTTACATTATTTTTTAGAGAATATATTTCAATTCAGTATTAGATTCGACGAAGACATAATAAGGCTTGTAGACAAGTAAGTTATCAACTTTCCAAAGCAGCTTCGAACTCCTGCTATATAGGATCGATGTCGCGTCACTATGAGGTTCTTAATGAGTATTACAAGGGTAGTATGAAATTACCATTTGAGCAACACGGGTTCAAATATAACAAAAGAAAAATTGTAAGTTTTAGATTGGGCCAAAAAATCAACTTTTTTTTAGTATAACGAAAATATGGCTTAGGCTGATGCAACAAAAAAATATTGTGTCCTTTGAGTTCTTAATATTGCTATTAAGAAATCTATAATCGCAATTTTAGATTTTTTTCTGAGCTGGTCATTGTTATTACAAAAATAACAGTTCAAAATATATTTCCTCAATAAAATAACTACTTATAGCAAAAAAAATTCGAATGTGTCTTAATTTTTTGGAATAAAGTTCGAACTAAATATTTTGCTTAAAATGTTATTAAAATATGTCCTAGATATGATATATCTATATTTTCTTGTTTACTTACAATAACCATTTTTATGATTTATTTTATAATGAAAATATGTCTTTATTTGCGAAGCTGTTATATCAACATAGTATTAATTCTTAGGCAACTGAACCTATTAATCATTAGGAGAATTTAATTCATAACAACTTTTCAGTTAATAGTATTCAATTAAAATGAGTAACTTAGGAAATATCACAGATTCAAAATATATGACGCAGCAAAAATTATATGGCTCTATGTCTTTATACCTTTACCAGAACTAATTATTAATATTTATGTAATTAGAAACTACATTCCCACGACTTCAAACATTTTTTTTTTCATTAATTTTGTCAATAACGTAGAGATTATCATCGAGATTTTTAATTGTTAAAAAAACTTAACTGCTCCGAAAACGAGAATTTCTTTGTAACTTCGCCTTTGCCAGTTTCTTAACCTTTAATAACTTTAATGAAGTGAAATTAGCCAAAAATGTTAAATGTTTTTTTTGTAGAGCATTTGATTCCCCATAATGTATAGAATTTTCGCAGTACCGATTTTCACATGAATTACGAAATACCAAAGATGAAAGATCAAATTGTAAAACTATACCAATTTTGAAGGTCTAATTTAAAGGTAAGGTAACTGTTTATTAGGCGGATAATTTGATCAGACCTATTTTGTAGAGCTTATAAATTCTCTTGCAAAAATTTAACGCTTGAATTTTGTTTAACTCAATAGTTTGGGAGTCCTGAGAATACCCGCTCAGGAAAAAAATAATAAAACTGTGACGATAGATGATCTTAATAATATGTTTAAAATCTCAAATTCTCGGAATATCTTTTCTTAACAACTCAAACAATATTTTCGATGCGCTTAAAAATTAAAAGGCGTTTTCTTAATTTACATATTATCATCGCTTTGTATATCTTATTACAATAATTAACATCATTCCGGTTTCATTGTCTTAAAATGTAAATTTAAATTTATTAAGTATATTATAAAACATCACAAAAGTATAAAACTATTATTTTAATACGACTTAACCTTGGAAGGTTCGTTTGTAAAATACACAGATTTAAAGTTTAATTAATGCACTTACCAGGTAGGTACTATGCGATAACTAAGATGAAAGCCACCCGATCTGTAACAAAATGTATATTTTTAATAGACTAATTCATACTGGCGATAAAATACCTTTTATATAATCAAAATGCAAACACGAATATACATTACTGAATTGTTCTCATAAGACTATAATAATCATACTAATATTATAAATACGAAAGAGAGTTTGTTTGTTTGTTCACGCCTAAACCACTGTATCGATTAAAATGTATTTTGGTTCAGAAATAGATTGGAACCAGGAGATGATGATAGGCTACTTTTTCTCGGAAAACCCTTATTTTATTTATTATATATATAGTTATGGCCATAATCTCACCTAAACTTAAGTGACGATACGGCCCAAGTTGGTAGACACGCTAAACCTGTAGAGGAACTTGCTCTCAAGTGCAGCTGCCGGAACACACCTATTGGTATTTGGCGCAAGTATACAACTTGAGGGTGGTAGCTACCCAGGCGGGCATTGGAAAAAGCCCTACCACCATGCTATGGTTTCCTCACGATGTTTTCCTTCACCGAAAGCTCAGCCTCATTACAGCGATTCAAAATGACGTCCAGATTTATATTTCATGTATTCCAGCACCCCGACTCCTGATGCATCGCTTGGGGTAGAGTGGCCTGAATATGACAACGATACCAAGTGCTACGGGGAGATCGGAGACACCCTGACCATTGGACAGAACCTCGGCACCAACGTTCTCGACTTCTGGAAAAGCATTTACGAACATGCCGGAATGGAATTTTAAACTATATCAATATAAAAATTCTTTTAAACAGCTTAAGATACATTACTCCCATCTTGCCTAGTGTCTGGGCGGTAGAAAACGTTTTTCTATTTTCATTGGTTTCAAGTAATTTTCCTAAGGGCCCTTATTGTTAGTAATAAAATGTTTGTAATAGAAAATATTATTATTATATATTTTTATAGTATATAATTTTTATTATATATATATATATATATATATATATATGTTTATAACGTTTGATTAAAATAAAGAGCTCTTAAACTTTGAACTAACAGTGATTTTATTGTTTTTTTTTTTTCAAACAATTATACTATTAAAAATATACATTAGTTATTTTATTTAAATAACAATTATTTTGATTTAAATATGTTTTGAAGCGACGAGAGCTCAGTTGGTAGTGTGCATAGACGGCGCCTCAAAGGACGTGAGTTGGAATACATCTACAATGAGCTCGGTGAGGGAAAATATCGTAATGAAACCAAGACATGATGGTAAAGCTTTCTCTAATGCCCGCCTGGCTAGCTACCACCCTCGAGTTGAAAAATCTGCCGCCCAATACCAATAGGTGTGTTCCGGCGGTTGCACTTGTGAGCCAGTTCCTCCAAAGGCTTAGCGTGTCTACCAACTCGGGCCGTATCGTCACATAAGATCAGGTGAGGTTATAGCCATAACGCTAAGCCTTAACTATAAAAGCAAAATACAATATATCCACAATTACGCATACATGGGTAAAAATAAAGTTTATTCAGATAAACATTTTTTTTAATTTCTTAGGCTATCGTGAAATATATCTTGGTGATTACAAAATTTGTTTTAATATATGCGTATACGTAACTGTTTTTTTTTAAATATTGTTGTTGACAGGTGGTATATGAAAGAACCGTTGCACTCGTACTGACCTACTGGGTGTTTTAAAATCAATTTGTTCCAGCAAGTCTCTGCTAAAAGCACCATTTACGATTTTGTAAAGTATACATAAGTCTGTAATAGATCTGTATATTGGAAAGTATATCTATCTACAAATATAAAACAAAGTCCGGTTTGTTAGAACACTTATAACTCGAGAACGTCTGGACCGATTTTCATGGTTTCGATATGTTGTATTTGTCTCTATCACGAATAGCAAAATAATTATTAAAAATATTGGAAATTTCTATGACATATGGTCCTTCAAAAGAGGCGGAAAAAAGGTATCTAAGCAGGCCAGCATGACAGCGGTGACTGATTGTGAGTTTTCGATCATTGTCAGTCACCGCTGTTCTGGATTGTACTGTACTTAACACCAAATGCAGTACAGTCACTATGCTAAGCAAAATAAAAAATATTACGAAATAAATAAATAAAAGAAAATCCATTTTCCCATTCAAAATGTTCATAGGTTTCGCAACTGTCAAACATTTAATATTAAACCCGTCGACACGGTAAACTCTCCCCTCACATTAAAGAACGTATTTGAATGAAGGTATCGAATCGACAAGATATATCCACAATATTCGGATAATGGCGTATTTTAGATTTAAAAAGTGTAGAATAATGCCAGTAATGAAAAAGGATTAGCATATTTATTGGTTGTCAAATATTTATGCGTGCGTTCAGAAATTTACAATGAGATGGGAAGTGATTCTAAGCATTTCTTGGCCAACATCATAAAATAAAACAGCTGTATTTAAACGACGTTTGCCTAGAACTATATTACAAGTCTCAGGAACTGTTCGGAGTATCACTCTCTGTCATACGATGGACCAACCACCGGCTCGGATAATACATGGGTATGTAAGAAATTACTCTCATTTATATTCAATTTTATGTGAAATCCCAGATGAAACAGTTGTTCAAAAATTACATGTAATAATCATTAAAAAAATGATAAATGGACTTTGCGGAGTTTTCTACAAAAACTAACCCTTTATGATCGACGGTAAGTGTTCCAAGTGATACCCAAAATAATGGATACCCAATGTAGGCGATCAGTTGTAGACGATAGTAGTGACGTTAAAAAGACAATATGTGCATGTAAGCAATAGTTGGTTTGTGCCATACTCTCGAATATAGTCCAAGGGTTGTGAGAGTCACATTAATGCGAAACACTTTAACTCCGTCAAATCAATACAGTAGAAATGTAAATAAGTAACCGAAGGCGGTTATACGAAAAGTTTCACTGGAACAAATACCGTATCACCAACACGACTAATACGACAATGCAACGTAACGAGACTGGTTGTAAATAAGCTAATTAATAACGACAATGAATCAACGATCAAGGGAAAATACAAAGAGTCTCGATTCCGCGTATACCGATGATTCCAATGGATTTTCCATTCGATTTTAAGCGACTATAACTTCCCAGATGACTGTCTATTGCGTAGACAATTAACGAATAACAAAACCAGTCATCGGAAGTTTGCGTACTGAACTTGATGTTTCCCAGATTCGTGAACGGACTAATACATGTATTATGTCGCGTGTTCGAGCGTCAGATAGTAATAACAGTACATTAGTGCAGTATAAAGTATGATATGACATGATATGTGAATACTGAGATGGCAAATGATAGGGGAAAGTGGAAGACCGCTCAAACCCTCAAATACCTCTCAAACTATCAAAAACCTACAGGTGTATTCGCGCGGTAGCACTCGAGAGCTAGTACCTCCACAAGGTTATCGTGTCAGACATCTTCGGCAATATCGTCACTTACATCGGATAAGATTGTGGCCATAACTATATAAACAAAGATAGCATATCCAACTCACTAACTAAATTAAGATAGGATAAGGAAGACATTAAAATTAGATATCTCAGTTTGTATTATTAAGTACGGACCCGCGGCAATGGGCGTGATCCCTACAGTAAGCTTGAGCTTTCGATGAAGGAAAACATCGTAATGAAACCATAGAATGATGGTACGGCTTTTTCTAAAGCCTTTCTGGCAGCTACCATCCTCAAATTGAAAATCAGCTCCCAAATACGTATATTTGATTGATGCTTTGTACACTGACTTCAGTAGCGCTTTTGACCTCGTAAATCATGAAGTTCTATTAAATTCTCGTACTATAGCACCCGGGACTCCTTGCTTAGATGATTGTGGTTGTATTTATGCGACAGAGAATTCCGGTTTGTTATGAATAGATATGAGTCCAATCGTTCCTATTTTACATTCTCCGGCGTACCCCAGGGATCCGTTTTGGCGTCTAGTCTTTTTATTGCATTTATCAACGACATACTTACTTATATCAAATACAGTAGATATACTCTCTTCGCAGATGATTTAAAGCTACATATGCACATACGAACTCTTAGAAAGGTCTTGGTTCCTTTAAAATGTTCTCTTTAAAATCTCGCAGGTATATTGAGAGACCTTATTTACTTATATAAACTCGTGAATAGAATACTGACTGCCTTGAATTGATCACTAAATTATTCTTGTTGGTTCCACATTATCGTATCCGGTTTCACACAAAAAACACATTTTTTTAAAGACAATAGAAAACAAACTTAAGTAGAAGTGCGTTCTTAAATCGGGTAATATATTTATATAATAGCCTTTATAAAAACAATAACAATAATATTATATAGATCGTCATATTTGGCAGCACACTCGACTCGTTTAAAAAAAAAGTTACACAGTCTGTTTACTAGGTAAGGTTTTGCATGAATAATTTTGGTTTAGATAGTATTTTTTTACTTTACTTTGAAAATCTCTCCACATAATACATTATGTGTTTTCCCAATCATCATTTCATTTGTTTGTTAAACTTTTAGTCTTAAATTTGTCGCATATTTTTCGGTGAAAGTTATGCATGTCTAGAATCATCGTACCGGCATTGGAATCGTTATTCGATTTATATTGTATATTATCTTTATGACTGTACAATGTTGACTTTGCTATATATAAATAAATAAATAAATAGATATCTGTTCAGGCAATTGCACTTGACGGCCAGTCCCTTCACTAGACTTGCGTGTCTACATCGTCACTTAGCACCAGGCGAGGTTGTGGCCATAACAGCAAACCTATATTAGGTATTAAAAAAATTGTCATGTTGTCGATGATAAAAATAGTTGTGTGGAAAACGTTTTAAACATCTTCATGCATCGTGAACAACGTCACGAAATATCTGATATAAAATAAGATAATAATTTTATATGTATTTTTATACGCAATTGTATTCATGAAACAAATACGAAATTATATAAACAATGATTACTTTGTGTTTTAGCGAATTCATTTATTTATACAAATAAAATTGATGTGTCCGCTTGTGATTTTAAGGTTACTGTATTCTGTTATTTTTTGTTTAAACAAAGTGTCTGCACTGCACCTGATGTTAAGCACAGTACAATTCAAATCAGCGGCGCCTGACAGTGAATTCATTGGCAGTCACCGCTGTCATACTGACCTACATTGGTACCCCTTCACGCCTTTTTTGAAGGACCCAATATCATAAGATGGAGGGAACATGCTGACTGGCAAACGGTTCCAAAACTTCACGGTACGACAGAAACCGTTTTTACTAAATGCGTGTGAAAGTATAAACAGTATTTATAACAGAAAATATTTTTTTTAACGTAGTGCCTTATCGTGCGCAACGGACTTGACGGATAGGGTCTAGGCGAAAAAAAGTATAAGAGTTTTCTATCACGACCCTTTCTATAATGTAGACGATTATCCATAGCGCGTCTGCTATTGGTTGTGCCCAGTCATAGGTGCGCGCTGATTGGTTCAAAACAGCCAGTAAGTTCTCAACGGCTGTGCAGATATAGTTTGCATACATCATACGAGCCAGCAGTTTCGTAGCGTATTATATGTATTATAACGGGTGAGATGATTTGAATGATGTACAATGAAACGTCTATTTTCACAATTCGAAAAAAATATATTAATTCGAAATTTCCTACTATTTCTTCTACCAGTAATACTACTAATTCGTTAGTTATATCTGCGTTTCATTTAATTGCTCTCGGACGCTAGTAATTCATTTATTTGTCTTTGTTAATCAATAATATAATACGTTTATTAATAATAATACAGTGTTCCACGACTTTCACGGTTTTTTATGTTTGTCTGTGTGTTTGTTTTGATTATGCGCCAAAACGGTTGGACGGATTTTAAAGGAAATCCCTCTGACAGATAGTAGATGTGGTTCGGCGTAACTTAGGCTAACTTTATATCTGCACCACTTGAGTGAAGTCGCGATTCACTGTTAGTTTTACCGGCGACTTCGTTCGCATGGGACCACAACTTATTTCATAATTTTTGACCGTTTTGGTAACTGTGCTTAATACAGCTTTGCTCTTATTGGTGTTACTAAGATGTTAAATACCCTAAATCCTTTTTGAACGAATGTTTTGTCAAATTTAAATAGAATTTTTGAAATCACACATAACCTAAATTATATCACAGAATGCTACCAGCAGTTGACACCACAGGGCCAAATAACGTCAGTTTATGGATTAAAATAGAAAACGAAATCATGACGTTTGACATCCCGCCATCTTTGTAGATTACAAAAAAACTTCCGCGTTGCGCTTAAATTGCGCGTATCCAGAGGACGTCACAGTTAAAAACAAATAATATTTTAAACTGCCCTCCGTTTAACACCGTCTCCGAACTCAGTATTCGTTTAGCATCAGTGTAGCATATACGTCATTTTTCTTGCATAGATTGTATAAAATATATTTTTTGCAAATCATATATGGTTAAATACAATAGAATATAAAAAAAAATCTTTGATAATTTTTATGATCAAAAGTTCAATGTAAGTATTATATCATTATAATTCAAACACCAACATCTAAGAAACTTGTGACTCTAGTGAAATCTTTTTCCAACGGCCGACGCAGTTTTAAATAATCAAGTGAAACCTCTTATATTTTTGAAATACATTTAATTATAGAAATATTTGCTATATTTCACATTGTACTTTATATTGAAGTAATACTTTGAAACGATCATAGCTCACTTGATAGTGAGTACGTATTCCTGCAATGAGCCAGAGTTTTCGGTGTAAGAAAACATCGTGATGAAGCCATAGCATTATGGTAGAACTTTTTCTAATGCTCGTCTGGCTAGCTACCAACCTCAAGTTGAAAATCTGCCACCAAAACCAATAGGTGTGTTGCGGCAGTAGCACTTGAGAGCCAGCCTCTCCTATATAGACCAGCAACGCACCTGCAATTCCTCTGGTGTTGTGGGTGTCCATGGGCAGCGATGATCACTTACCATCAAATGGCTCGCTAGCTCGTTTGCACCCTATTCCATGGAAAAAAACATACTACCAACTGTTATCATCGCTTCAAAGATACGTATACGCGCGCAGCCTGTGTTTAAGAATCGAAACAGGTAACGTTGAGGATTCATTACGGCATTAATTATTATTGTCATGCCTTTTTTTTGTCACGGGCACAGGTGAAAGTAAATATCAAGGCGTGAATCAGTGTCATTTTGTATCAAATCTTTAATGTCAAGGTAAAATCACGGCCAATGTATTTTCTGTGAACCCATTTTGTTAATGTATAGCAAATACACTACCAATCTTTTATATTAATATTTTAGCGGGAAAGTTTATAGGTTTTTTTATTTTTATTGAACGCGCTAATCATACTAGCTATTAGAGTGATATCATTTTTTTTATGGTATCTCGGCAAAGTGACTGCACTGTGCACAGTCTAAAAACAGCAGCGACCATCGAGAGTACAACAATCCATCGCCAATCGATACTGTCATACCTGCCTGCAATTTGTTTTTATTTAATTTAATTAAATTAATTTTAATATATATTTTTTTAATTATATCTGAGAGTAATTTTTGTGGAAGCAAACATGACGTTTGCAACTAATAAAACAATTTTACATGTCACTACAGATATACATTAAAGCTTTATTATAGCAAACAGTAGGTATTTAAAAACATTGTAATTCGTGTAATGATATTCATTTATTTTTCTAATTAATAGAGTTATTTGTGTAGGCTTTTGGTTGGCATCGTCTTTACGATTTTATGTAATAGTTACGAACGGAAAATTGCTTATTTTTTGCATATGCGTGCAGTTTAAACCAGTCCTGAGCAGTTTGGATATCTTAACCTAAGTGTACATTTAGTTATTTTCTTATAGGTGAGGTTTTAGCGTTACGGCTATAATCTCACCTGATCTTCAGTGACGATACGGCCCAAGTTGGTAGACACGTTAAACCAATGGAGGTACTGGCTTACAAGTGCAACTGCCAGAATACACCTATTGGTATGTGACGGCAGATTTTCAACTTGAGGGTGGTAGCTAACCAGGCGGGCATTAGACAAAGCCCTACCACCATGCTAGTTCTTAAGAACTACTTTTTTATGATAATATAATATAATATTTTATATAGTACATATTATGTTAATAGACGGTTATTAATTAATATATGCCATGTCCGGGAACATATTAAGACGTAATATTGATAGAAACTAAAGAGGTCGTAGAAAATGTGACATCGTGTGACCAAGGAGGTTCTAAACAGGAAACATTGATTGATTGAAGAATTGAAGCGGTGATAGTTCGGTGGTAGTGTGTACGACTTTGCGTCAAGCGACGTGAGTTCGAATCCAAGCACCTACAATGAGCTTGAGCTTTCGGTGAAGGAAAACACCGTGAGGAAACCATATCATGGTGGTAGGGCTTTTTCTAATGCCCGCCTGGCTAGCTACCACCCTCAAGTTGTAAACCTACCGCCAAATACCAATAGGTGTTACCAATAGGTATCGTCACTTAAGATCAGGTGAGATTGTGGCCATAATGCTAATACTTAAGTATAAAAAAATATATGCGTGAAACATTTTATGAACGGTCCCAAAGTACCTACAAGGTTCAGAAGAATAATTTTTTTTACCAAATTGCTGTATCTACGATTTCGCGAAATTATTTAACCTCGCGCCGTCATTAAAATTACAATACCTTTTGATAGAATAAACCGATTTTAATAAAACGAAAAATAAAGTTACTCGAGGATACACTTTATGATTTCCCGTGAAACGTTACATCACATACATTGTACTTGAGCAGTAATGCGTGCACAAACAAACAGACAGATGTAAATGTATTTTATAACTTATTCTTAGACACTTAGTTACTATTTTTTTATATAAATGTATAAAAGTACAGACACGTTAAATTGACACTTATTATATATATAGAGATAGGTCTAGTATTCAAATATTTTGTACTTGTTGTATAACTGTACGTGATTATAAATATAACGACTTCTCAGCAAAGCATATATTATGGACAGCTCGGTACAATTTAGTACAACTCAGTTAATCGATATTCCAAAATATCTAAATTAAACTTTCAAACCTATCAAGTTTGACGTGAATTTGTTATCAGTGTTCATTTCAAAACCAGATGCTTTCGCGTGCGAGATCGTGAATTGTTTATTTTATCTCGTGGACAGAGTATTATTGTGATAATTGAAACTGTTAGAACGCAAATATGACAGATTTTCATACACTTATTGAAGGCCAAACACGTCATCACAATATACAAGGCAGTTTATTTTGGTATACAATTTTAAATTATTTTCCATATCCCGGTGAAAACCTTTCGTTTTATGGGATAAATGGTTCCCTGAACGTAAGTATATAATATTATCGTGTCAGATGTGTCCAAATTTATCTATAATAATAGCGGGGCGGTAGGCTTACAAGAAAAATTTTTTTTTTGTTTTCACAGCAATGACACGATCACATATATTTATATTTTATATTTTTATGGAATAGGAGGCAATCGAACAAGCGTATCACCTGATGGTAAGTGATCACCGCCGCCCATGGACACCCACAACTTCAGGAGAATCGCAGGTGCGTTACCGGCCTTTATTGGAGGACTGGCTCTCAAGTGCAACTGACGGAACACACCTATTTTTTTTAATACTTAAGGTTTAGCATTATGGCCATAATCACACCTGATCTTAAGTGACGATACGGCCCAAGTTGGTAGACACGCTAAACCTGTGGAAGAACTGGCTCTCAAGTGCAGCTGCCGGAACAGACCTATTAGTATTTAACGGCAGATTTTCAACATCAAGGTACCAGCTAGCCAGGCGGGCATTAGAAAAAGCCCTAACACCCTGCTATGGTTTCCTCGCGATGTTCTTCTTCACCGAAAGCTCAAGCTCATTGTAGGTGGTTAGATTCGAACTCATGTCCCTAGACGCGGCGTTCCTACACACTACCGCGGAGCTATCATCGCTTCTTACATAAATATGACATAACAAGTGACACAACAAGGTGAAATGTAATTAAAGGTGTGACATCTTACATTACATCGCAACACGGCTCTAACAATAATAACCCAAGTGCAAACAACTAAAACAAACCAGGTACCATAAGGAAACAATTTCGAAGGAAAATTCTGGAAGAAGCAATGCAAACATCAATGTCACTAACGTTGTTATTATAAATTCCGTTATAAGTCTGTTTCATACGATTTGGAAGTGACCGAATGGAGATTCTCATAATTTATTTTCGACTTCTATAATAATAGGTACATTCACTCCGAATATTGTTTTCAAATAATACTCTATGTCCGATTACGGCGCAGTAATAGTTTTATTGCATTTATTTTAGGAATATAGTCGAATTCGTTTTTATTTTTCAGTCATCTTTTCAAGATCTCTCTAGCACATATTTTCACCATGGTTCCCATTAGATTGTTTCAGATATTCTCAGATTTTTCATATGATATATCAAATGGAATTTCATGATGGAAGGGCTTTTTTCTAATGCCAGCCTGGCTATCAACCACCCTCAATTAGAAAATCTGCCGCCAAATACCAATAGGTGTGTCCCGGCAGCTGCACCTGAAAGCCAGATCCTCTGCAGGTTTAGCGTGTCTACGAACTTGGGTCGTATCGTCACTTAATATCAGGTGAGATTATAACCACAACGCTAAACCTTAACCATCATTCCATTCCCCACTCATCATGAACTCTTGAAATTAGCAGACCCATTAACTTGAAATGAAGAACCATGAAGAAGGGACTTTATGACAATGCTCGGTCGACGTAGATAATACAAGATCACTGGATGTTAGTGCATAATAAAATTATAAACTATACAAAATTGTTACATCATTGCGATAACAGATAACAGTTATTTTGAATGATAACGGATATCATATGATATGATATATGTTATTTACTTTTCAAACTCTTTCTTAATCTACTACTTTAGACCCAGTTCATTAGGCGATAATGGTGCAAGTGAACGTCGCTAACGGTGTACTGGAGGGAGAGTTGCTCCAGAATGATTATGGGGGAAAATACTACAGTTTTAAAGGCATACCTTACGGTGAACCACCACTTGGAGACCTCAGATTTAAGGTAACGATACCGTTTCTAGTAACATTAGACACTTTTTGGTTCGACCTTTAAGCAGATACATATTAAATATAATTATTAAGTTCATACTATATTGTTTTTTTTTTTTAATACAAAATACTTTAGAGTTTTTAGAGTATTTCTCCTCAGAGTTCTTTAAAAATATATTTCCAGGCTCCTAAACCAGCAAAACCTTGGACGGGTGTGCGCAGTGCCAAAGAATTTGGACCCGTTTGCTACCAATACAATCCTATGATGAGCGACAAACCCTTTGGAAGTGAAGATTGTTTATATTTGAATGTTTATACACCAGAAGTAAGCCCAAAAACTCCCCTCCCTGTTATGGTTTGGATTCATGGCGGGGCATTTATTTGGGGCAGCGGTAATGATGATATGTACGGACCCGAATTCCTTATCAGGCACGGAGTTATCCTTGTGACGCTCAACTACAGACTAGAGGTCCTGGGCTTCCTATGCTTGGATACTGAAGACATCCCTGGTAATGCTGGCATGAAAGACCAAGTTGAAGCACTCAGATGGGTTAGGAAAAATATTGCGAATTTCGGTGGTGACCCTGAAAATGTAACCATTTTCGGAGAGAGCGCTGGTGCTGGTAGCGTAAGTTATCACCTAGTTTCGCCTTTAACGAAGGGTCTTTTTAAAAAGGCCATAATACAAAGTGGCGCAGCAACATGCTGGTGGTCAGAAAACTTCGAACCGCGAGAAAGAGCTTTGACTTTAGCAAAACAATTAGGATTCTATTCAGAGGACAACAAAGAGTTGTATGAATTCTTTAGGAATCAACCTTTAGAGGCTTTAGTGAGAGTTCAGTTACCAGTTATCCAATCGCACAAGCCCTACGAAATCAATTTTGGGATTACCGACGAGAAAGAGTTTCCAGGGATCGAAAGGTATTTCTACGGGGACGTTATAGATGCATTGAAAAACAAAATTCACGATGGCGTCGACGTGATCACAGGGTGCACCGAAGACGAAGGATTGATGGCGTTTGGACTGCCTGGAAATACATTAGAGAAATTCCTCGAGCTGGGTAACAGTCAACTAGAGTTTTTCGTGCCCAACCTGTTGGCCAGTCGCTGCTCGATCCGAAAACAACTTGAAGTGGGTAGGAAAATGAAGAGATTCTATTTTGAAAACACTCGTCTACGTGAAGAAGACAAGGAGTCATTACTACGGTTTCTGGCAACGGATATGTTCAGCCACGGGGTAATTCTGCAAGCGAAGATATTGACAAAATCGAAAAGAAGAGTGTATGTTTACAAGTTCGGTTGTAAATCGGAGAGAAATGTGTTAGCGCACCGTCTCGGATTAAGTTCATTGGTTGGCGATCAAACTGTTGCTTGCCACGCCGATGATATCCCATACCTATTCCCGACTCTTCTGATCCCGACGAAAGTTGACATCGATTCAGACACATTTGCTATGATTGACAAATTTACCAAACTGTGGACTAACTTCGCAAAACACGGGTAAGATTCTTTCATGTATCTACATAGATATACATTAGGGAGCTTCGTTTATTTATTTTATTTTTTTTATGCCCATTATCTCACTTGATCTAAAGTGACGATACGGCCCAAGTCGGTAGACACGCTATACCTTTGGAAGGACTGGCTTTCAAGTGCAACTGCCGGAACACACGTATTAGTATTTGGAGGCAGATTTTCAACTTGAGGGTGGTAGCTAGCCAGGCGGGCATCAGAAAAAGTCCTACCACCATGCTACGGTTTCCTCACGATGTTTTCCTTCACTGAAAGCTCAAGCTCATTGTAGGTGGTTGGATTCGATCTCACGGCCCTTGACGCAAAGTCGTACACACTACCACTAAGATAGCTAAGTAGCTATCATCAAAATCCACTTATCAAGACCCACCACTAAACATAAGCAGATTGTAGTCACTAGTAAAACAAAAATGTTGTGCTATTTATGAGCTCTATGAGTTTTATGATTTCAAGTCATTGTCAATCAATTTTTAAAAATCACCCATAACAACAATATGAAAAAGTAATGTTTTCTAACTTTTTCTTTCGCTCAACATGTAAAATTTGTTTTAGGAATTTCGAGTCCAGAATTCTTCCAAATTAACAAATTATCCACGAAAAATTCCATTAAATATAGACTTTAAGTCAATAATACAAGACAAATCGCTTTGTCAAGTTTAAATTTTATAAAAATAACAGTAAACTATTGACGATGGATAAAAATGAAAATGACGATTTTGTAGGGCATTCGATAGCCTATTATTTTACTTCCTTAAAGTTTTTCGCAACTCGTAGAGTTTAGCCACTACAGCCTACTAGAATTTATATATATATATATCTATATATATATATATAATAAAATAATATATATATATATATATATTATTTTATTATATTTTATTTTAAAAGTCACTGATACAGACTTGGGATTAAATACTAAAACAACTTAATTCTAGATATCATTTTAAATCCCATACCCTATTACATTAGTGCACAACTTACACAATTTGGAACTTTTATTATGAGTGAAGATGAACAGAATACAGATCACATAAATTGTAATATTTTTTACAGAAATTATAATATTTTAAAGCATTTTGATCGTAAATGTACACAAAAATAATGGTCAATTAAGTCAAAACTACTGAACTTATAGTGATATGAACTCATAAACATTTTTTAATTTTACCTGTAACTCTTATACTAATGTACAGAAATTGTTAAAATTTGACACAGTGATACTTAATATCACGTATTAACATATACAATACTTTTTATTCCATAAATCAAAGTGGTTCTTCCGGGATAGGATTAAAATATTAAATTTCTACACCGATGACTTTGCAAATTACCACATACTGTACGTATTTTTTATATTGGAGTTTCACTTCGCTGAACGCGATAGATGGCGCTCTGGTCGAGATACTGATTACTATCAAGGGCAAATAAAACGTCTTACCAGGCCACCTAATAATGTGTGTTAACTGTTTTTCAGTAACCCAACACCCGACGACAGCCTCGGAGTGCAATGGTCGCCCTTCACAATGGAGGAACAGAGTTACCTGGAAATTGGTAACGAGCTGATAGCCACAACAGAACACGATAAAAGGGAAATACAATTCTGGGAAGCTATCTTCAAAGAGTATCTACCAGAATGGACGGTTTAAGTAAATTCCAGAACAAATATAATATATACATACATGCGCTGGAGATGTAAAGATCAGGAGACCTTTTTCAGACTCCAGGTCTCACGTAAATATTAACAATACCTTTGTTTTCATTATTTTTGCTACAGCTTTTGTCGACCGAATTTCGTTTATTTTGTATGAAGTGAAATAAAAATTATTAATTAAAAAAAATGTTATAAGAAACAACACTGTGATTGATTGAAATCTATTTAAATTAATAGTGATAATGAAGGAAAACATCGTCAGGAAACCACAGCATGGCGGTAGGGCTTTTTCTAATGTCCAACCAACACCTCCAAATTGAAAATCTGCCGCCAAAATACCAAAGGTGTGTTCCGGCAGTTGTACTTGAGGGCCAGCCCCTCCACAGGTTTAGCGTGTCTACAAACTTGGGCCGTATCGTCACTTAAAATCAGGTGAGATTATGGCCATAACGCTAAACCTTAAGTATATAAAAAAAAACATAAAATAAATAATCAAATCATATGTTTATGTGGGAGCGAAAGGTATACCAGCAAAATTTCTCAACAACATTCAAAAAAATCTTAACCTGTCTGGGACTGGAGTAAGTTCAATACTAAAACGTGCTTCAAATGCTGCTCTAGCAGACTGCTACCCAATTTGTTTGGGCAGGGAGAGAAAGCGAGTAGTGAAGGTGAGGGCCCATGAAACCTACATCCGTGTCACAAGTTTCAGGAAACGGTTCTGAGTTTCCCTCTCTGACAAACGATGAATCCCCGTTTTGCAAGCTCATCTCTCTCTTTCTCTCTCTCTTTCTCTCTCTCTCTTTCTCTCTCTCTCTTTCTCTATCTTTCTCTCTTTCTCTCTCTCTCTCTTTATCTCTCTCTCTCTCTCTCTGTTCTCTGTGCTCGAAAGATGCACACTCTAATACCCAGTTGGTGAACAATCTAGACACTCGATCCATTTTGCCTATTCATATTTATTTTAAATAATTTTGTTTTAGTAGACAAAAAAAATGTAAAATAAATCTATAATTAATCTCGCATGTACCCCAAAGAAAGTCCTCTGAAAAGTAGTAGAATATTAAAAAAAATGTTTTAATATGTAACTCGATGACGTAAACGTAGATTCTAGATTATCCTTAACACTGATTGTTAGTTGATCCGTTCTTATTTGCCGAAAATCTTATTATAATCTATACGGTATTAAACGAAGTACTTCTATAAAATTATCAAAGCGTAAAAGACGTAAGCTCCGACGACAACAATATTAAATTCTCCGTCACAGAGTAAACAACCCGCAGAACACCAACATCTATATTAATATTCTATCGTATACTTTTGTTTGAACGCGCATACCTTAGAAACTGCCGGTCGAATATCAAAAATTATTTTTGTATTCCATACAGCAATCATAGAGGAAGGTTTTAGGCTATTTAATATCATGACACTTTATATACCACACAATGTATATCTTTACATAGTATGAAATGAAGTCGCTTCCGCTGTCTGTTCGCTGAGATCTTTCAAACTATCCAACGGATTTTAATGCACTTTTCACCAATAGATAGAGTGACTCATAAGGAAGGCTTATATATCAAAATAAAACTAATTTAAACGGATTTTATTACGGTTATTTAATAATTTTGTTCCCGACGTTTCGAAAGCTTTTCAGCCTTCATACCCACGGGGCGGACTGAGCTGTAGGTTTGTCCAGAAAAGTAACATGAAACGTCGGGAACAAATTTAATAAACAACCGCGATAAAATCCGTTTAAATTAGTTTTATTTCGATATATAATATTCGCGTAAACATAAGAAATAATTAAGGCTTATATATATAATACATACATACATATTATAATACAAAAAAAGCGAAAAATTCAGAGATTTGTAATGGGATACAAAGTTCACCGGGTCAGCTAATATAGCATAAAAACCCTGATGGTAAGTGCTATAAAATCTAAACGCAATAGCGGCCATCGAGGAATCAGAAATCAATTGAGATACATGCTATCTCGATAAAGCGTCTGTTTATGGTTTATGTGTGATGTCTGCTCTATGGATTTCTTGTTCTGTGTCTATTAAACACGCTACCTGACTCACGGATCAGCCTCCTCGCTTCACCATCCTCTCGTTTACAGTGTAAACAGTGTAAATTGTTGTATACCTTGGTACCTGCGATGTTAATATTATATGTGGCGAAATTAGATGTTTTACGGCTATGGAATACGGCGCGTTAGCGTTATCGTATGTTCTTAAAACACAGCTTGCAAGGTATCTTTGAAAGTATGTGATGAACTACGAAGTCAAATATTGGCTTACCTTATTATAACAGTTTTTCATTGCACGGTTGATCTCGCGGTTGTAGCCGACGCCTCGATGAATTTTGTGTGATTCACAAATATTTGTTCTGAGTCAAATAGGTACTTTGTGTCTGCTAATTGTGTCTATAAAGTCCCTCAAACATGTTATTGTCGAAATAGCCTACGTAGGCAGATGCCATAACAATTAGTTAAGGTTTAGCATTATGGCTACAATCTTAAGTAATGTTAAGTGACGATGTGGCCCAAGATGCTAAGTCTAGAGCATGGACTGGCTTTCAAGTGCAACTTCCGGAAAACACGTACAGGTATTTGGCGGCAGATTTTCAACTTGATGGTGAGTGTTTGCAAGGTGGGCATACGTAAAAGCTCTATCACCGAGCTGTGGTTTCATCACGATGCGTTGCCTGAGAAATTATCGCTCCACCGAAAGCTTGAGCTCATAAGTGGATTCCAACTTATGTCGTTTAACGCGGCGTTTATAAACACTACCAACTGAGCTATCACCGCTTCAAATCGTATTACCACGAGCAACGAAACCGTGACTGGCGATAGCACAGGATTTGGCTCCAATAATCTCTGTCAGTTTGTGTTAACAAACTGGATTATTCTAGGTCAATTAAATTCTGACATAAGAGTGCAATGTATGTACGTTTGCGATATGTTTATACATTTATGACTTCCTGTGTCGAACTAAAACTTATTTTCTGACCACTTTTGTTATCTTTTTATTACTGCTATCGGTGGTAGCGTGATGTGGAATAGTTTAAAACCATCCTCAGTTCAAAATCAATTAGAAAAACATCTTTTGTAATCCTCCAGGTAGGTCCTCAGATTAGCGCATTCAAACGAATTTTCCGCTTTTTTTTATACTTAAGGCCATAATCTCACCTATTAAGTGACGATACGGCCCAAGTTGGTAAACACGCTAAACTTGTGGAGGAAATGGCTCTCAAGTGCAACTGCCGGAACACACCTATTGGTATTTGGCAGCAGATTTTCAACTTGAGGGCGCCGGCAGCTAGCCAGGTGGGCATCAGAAAAAGCCCTACCACCATGCTACGGTTTCCTCACAATGTTTTCCTTCACCGAAAGCTCAAGCTCATTGTAAGTGTTTGGATTCGAACTCACGTCCCTTGACGCGAAGTCGTACACACTACCACTGCGCTATCATCGCTTCAAATATTAATATAAACGTTCAAATCGCGGAAAGCATGGCAGAATAACTTTTCGCCGTGCCTATTAAATCAAAGTTCGGCTGACCGTATCGCTCTGTCGGTTTATATTCATATTTACGGCGTGCCCGTCCTATGACGTCAGAGCACTGTTAATGTACTGTGTAAATAAAACTTCGTTAGCGAAACCATTAGCGCTATAATCAGACCTGAATCTATTAATAGCCTACATGAACTAAGTGGTCCGTGATAGTAGATACATCTTTCAAATGAAATGAGTACCTATTTTCTGCCGTCGTATACTTTGACACGTGTAACAAACCTCAAGTGAATCGAGTCTTTACAATAAAATAATATTAAAAAAACAATGCGTGAGTGTCATGAAACACACGGTTGGAACGAATTTTCTTACTCAGTATACTATTGATAAAAGTATTAAATTATTAATTAAACGAAATGAACATTTTATTGTAAATCATTCAATTCATCTAATTCATAATAATGCATGTAATACACTACAGCGGACACATATAACATGTACAAAATATAGCTGCGCAGACGTCGAGAACTTACTGGCTGCCTTGGACCAATAAGCGCGCACCTATGACTGGGCATAGCCAATAGCATACGCGCTATGGATAACCGTCTACAGTATAGTACTATAGTGCAATATAGAATGGACTAAAGAATTGTTCGTGACAGCAAAATCCTACATTTTGATTTGTCTAGCTTCCATCCGTAGCATGCGGTAAGAAACTTCGTTGGAAAAAGGCCAAGTCAAATCATGCTTAGCAATTAATATTATAAGTATTTTTATTTTTATCCAAGCTCAAAGTTGCTTAAAGAGTAATGGAGAGGGTTATGCTTGGAGTTTCATTGCGTGATCGGATCAGGAATGAGGAGATCCGCAGAAGAACCAAGGTAACCGACATTGCCCGAAGAATTGCTAAACATAAGTGGCAGAGAGCTCGCAGAACCTATGCACGATGGGGCCAACGGGTTTTAGAATGGCTACCACGTACCGGAAGACGTAGCGAAGGCTCCCACAAGGTAGATCGATAACCTGGTGAAGGTCGCGGGAATCAGCTGGATGCGGGTGGCGCAATACCGGTCGTTATGAAGATCTTTGGGGGAAACCTATGTCCAGCAGTGGACGTCTTTCGGTTGAATGGATGGATCCTAGCTCGGCAAAGGAACTGTACTTCTCCTGATGGTAAGCTTCAGTACAGTGACAGTAGTAACTGCTGGAGTAAATGTCCTTCGTCAGTCGCAACTGTTTTGCCAGTCCACTACATATCTCTTCACGCCTTTTTTTATACATAATGTTATGCGTTATGGCCATAATCTCACCTGATCTTAATTGACGATACGGCCCAAGTTGGTAGACACACTAAACCTGTGGAGGAACTAGCTCTCAAGTGAAGCTGCCGGAACACACTTAGTGGTATTTGGCGGCAGGTTTACAACTTGAGGGTGGTAGCTAGCCAGGCGAGCGTTTGAAAAAGCCCTACCACTATGCAAGCTTACCCAAGCCTCGTTTACAAGATCCAAAGATAGTATATATATTAAAAAGTTTGTATACCAAAAGTCATGCAGACGCGGAACGTTGCATTATTTGGTAGGTATAATACATTGTCTGACATTCCTCTTAGACGTTCCTTACCGAAACGAATTTGCCGTTAACTTATATGAGCCGGGGCGATCAATACGCGAGCAATCTTCATAAAATGTTACGGAAAAAAAAAAACTAAGAACGTCGAATGTCGAGGGCAGTTTTGTCCGGGGAGCGCGCATACTGCACGCAGAGACGGCATTACCGGGGGATGCGATGTACCGTGAAATATTGAGAGGGTCATTGTTCACCGATGCCCAAAGTTTCGCCCATGCGGTATTATAAAAATATTTATACCGACATTCATGTTGGACACAGGATATATAGTACCGTTAACCGCTTGCTACGTTACGCGTCTTTTTTTTTTTAAAAAAACCTAATCAAACAAGTTTTTTTTTTATACTTAAGGTTTAGCGTTATGGCCATAATCTCACCTGATCTTAGGTGACGATACGGCCCAAGTTTGTAGGCACGCTAAATCTGTGGAGGGGCTGGCTCTCAAGTGCTGCTGCCGGAACACTCCTATTGGAATTTGGCGGCAGGTTCACAACTAGAGGGTGGTAGCTACCCAGATGGGCATTAGAAAAAGCCCTACCACCATGCTATGGTTTCCTCACGATGTTTTCGTTTACCGAAAGCTCAAGCTCATTGTAGGTGCTTGGGTTCGAACCCACGTCCCTTGACGCGAAGTCGTGCACACTACCACTAAGCTATCATCGCTTCAAAGTTATATTACATAGCGATTATCACAGTAATTAGAAAAAATAGTAACAAAGCGATAATGGAATCTAATAATTTAAGTAATCCTGAACCATCTACGATAAACTCCGCATCGAATGTTCATAGTCCCATCTCGATAAGTTCATTACTTTTTACGTGATTGACTCTCAAAGGAACTGTATTTTCATTATCTTTATTAATACTTACTAATATCATAAATGCGAAAATAAGTGTGTTTGTCTGTTACGCTGTCACGCCTAAACCACTGAATCGATTATGATGAATTTTGGGTATCGAAATAGATGGAAACCTGTAGACGGTGATAAGGTACTTTTTCCCGAGATAAAGTTATCGGATGTCCGAAGAGGGTAAAACTTTGTATAAAACCTTTTTTGTGTCATCTGATTTGTTTGACAAAATCAATATTCACGCGAGCGAAGTCGCACGTAAAATCTAGTTATAGCGGAAATGTTTATTTGGTTGTAGTTTGCTTAAACGCGCTTATATTAAAAACTGCTCGTCGGATTTTAAAAATTCTGGATTTATTTATTAGAACACTCACTGAGTAAGGCTTCAGGCTATTTAACATCACGCTACCATCAATAGGAGTAAAGCTGTATTGAAAAAAGATAAAAAAACGGGCAAAAATCATTAAATAATTTTTAGTTCCACACGAAAGCGTAACGCGATTAAGTCATCTATGATGTTACAATGAATTTTATTTTTTTTACCAGCAAGCGTGTCACCTGGTAGTAAGCGATCACCAGAACACTGACAAAACCGAACTGAAGGGTGTGGCTCTCAAATAAACCTAGCGATACACACCTATTGGTATTTGTATTGCCGCCAGGCGGGCATCAGAAAAGGCCCTGACACCATGCTTTAGTTTCCTTACGATGTTTTCCTTCACCGATAACTCAAGCTCACTGTAAGTGGTTGGATTCAAACTTACGTCCCATGACGTGGCGTTCCTACACACTACCACTGAGCTATGAACTATTTAACGAAGAAACTAATAAAAGAAGACCCAAACGAATTAAGAAAATAACGAAGGAGTTAATTGTAAATATACTTCGAATGCATTTATAAGCTCAAAGCTCTTTTTTTTTTCTTTTTTTATACTTAAGGTTTATCGTTATGACCACAATCTCACCTGATCTTAACTGACATTACGGCCTAAGTTGGTAGTTACACTAAACCTGTGGAGGAACTGCCTCTCAAGTGCAGCTGCCGGAACACACCTATTGGTATTTGGCGGCAGGTTCACAACTTGAGGGTGGTAGCTAGCCAGGCGGGCATTAGAAAAAGCCCTACCACCATGCTATGGTTTCCTCACGATGTTTTCCTTCACCGAAAGCTCAAGCTCATTGCAGGTGCTTGGATTCGAACTCACGTCCCTTGGCGCAAAGTCATTTGGAGAATTCACAAATCTACTGGTGGAAGCGTCTAACCTCCAAAGGTACAACTAAGCAATGCTGTCAACCTTTGGATAATTTATAACCGGTGTAAAGCCTGATAGCTTTTATGGTGGTAGGGCATACTGTGATGCCCGCCTGGCTAGCTACCACCCTCAAGTTGTAAACCTGCCGCCAAATACCAATAGGTGTGTTCCGGCAGTTGCACTTGAGAGCCAGTCACTCCAAACGTTTAGCGTATCCACCAACATTGGCCGTATCGTCAATTAAGATCAGGTAAGATTATGGCCACAACGCAAACAGCCTTAACTACAAAAAAAAAACATAAACTCGCTTCATTAAGTATTTAAAATTTAATTTATTAATGGCCTGAACCTTAGCCCGTTGTTTATTACTTAAGGGCCGGTCGATATTTTTTCACCGTTTTCAAGCCGTTCAAAGTTTTGTCTTACTTATTTAAAACACCTTACATAAAATATTCCTTATTTAGACTTTCTCTACCCTTGAAAAATACCAGTAGAAATGTTAAACTGATGGTAGCTCAGCTGGCAGTGTGTACGGACCCAGCGTTAAAGGACGTAAGTTCGAATCCCTACAATGAGTCTAAACTTGTGGTGAAGGAAATTATCGTGATGAAACAATAGCGATGATAAATATGAATAGCGATGATAGCTTAATGGTAGTGTGTACGGCTTCGCGTCAAGGGACGTGAGTTCGAATCCAAGCATCTACAATGAGCTTGAGCTTTCGATGAAGGGAAACATCGTGAGGAAACCATAGCATGGTGGTAGGGCTTTTACTAACGCCCGCCTGGCTAGCTACTACCCAGAAGTTGAAATCCTGCTGCCATATACGAATAAGTGTGTTCCGGCAGATGCACCTGAGAGCCCGTCCCTCCACAGATTTAGCGTGTCTACCACCTTGGGGCCGTATCGTCACTTAAGATCAGGTGAATTTATAGTCATAACGCTACAACTTAAGTATAAAAAATATTGCTGTAATCCGATTTCACCATAATGAAACTGAATATGATCCGATATATCCATAATGATAATGGATCAATTAAAAATTCGTAATCTATTATATATATATACATATATAAAAAAGCAATGACCATAATGTATGTACGCGCATAACTTACGAACAACTAAACTGTACCAAATTGAATACTATTTTTTTTGTATTGTATTCGTTATTGTTAAGAGGTTTGCATACAAAAGTATTAGCGAGACCAACAATTTTGTTTTTTCAATCTCACAATATGAGAAGCTATGAAGCGATGACAGCTCAGTGGGTAGTGTGTACCGACGCCGCGTCAAGAGACGTAAATTCGAATCCTCCTATATTTAAATTTCATATAATAAAAAGGAATTTATTTCATTGCAGTTACAAACAGGTTTCATTCGATAACCATAAGAAATGAAAACCGGAAACGGTACTAGATACAGCCAATTATTTCTATTCATCTCAACGAATTGAAGTTGGAAAATTGATTGGGCTTGATTGTGGCTAATCAAAATGTTTTTGAGTTTTAACGAGAATCAAGAACATCGATTTTAGGTGACACGAAGTTCAACGGGACGGCTAATATTGAATAAAATATAAAGCTCCTTTAACATCGGACAGCCGCCGGGCGCTATGAATATTCCCCGAAATAATCAACTGAATCGAACGTCACTATCACCTCATTATTCAGGAAAATTTCCTACGTCAATAATTCAATTTATTAAATAAACATAACGTTATCGAATATTATACAGCGCTGGATGACCGGTGCATATATTTTGTACATTATCGTAATCAAACATCAGATAATACACCTATTTGATTGATTTTAGTTCAAGATTACATTTTCAAACAGAATGTAAATAATGATTTCTTAATTTACTCGAATATTATTTATCGAAATAAAACTAATTTAAACTGATTTTATCGCGGCTATTTCGTGGAACACGAAGGCTGAAAAGCTTTCGAAACGTACGGATCAAAATTAATAAATAACCGCGATAAAATCCGTTGAAATTAGTTTCATTTCGATGAGAATGGAGTCTAACAACTGTCAAGTTAGTTCAATACATTTTTAATAGATGGCGCCTCCTGCAATTTAAAGGAATTCCTCAGAAGATATGCTTTTTAAAAATAATAAAAACAACAGTGCATGCTTAAGTGTAGACTTGATCAAGGTGAGGTTAATAATACTGAATACAACATACAGTGAGGCGGTAAATATATCTATCTCGGTCGCTTAGTCGATTCGAGCTGTCTTTGGCCGAACAAGCGTTACATATCCAAGCGTGACATCTCAGCCTCATTCAATTCTCATTAAATAAAGTGTTCACTGCAAAAACTACAAATATGATATTGGATTTTTGAGAGCCTTTCGTCAATAGCGGATAATATACACTAGTGACTGATTCAGATGATACTTAACTAAGTTGGTAACGAACTTTATGTTATAAACTTAACTATTTTTAATAGTTTAGAGATTATTGTTATTGTCACAACCTCACCTGACGTTAAGTGACGATGTGGTTCAAGATGGTGGGCACGCTATACGTAGTGGAGTGACTGGCTCTCAAGTGCAACTGCCGGAACATACCATAGGTATTTCGCGGCAGATCTTCAACTGGAGTGGCAGTTAGCCGGCGCGCAATAGGAAAAGTCCCGTGGTTTCCTCACGGTGTTTTCCTTCACCGAAAGCTCCAGCTCATTGCAGGGATTCCAACTCACATTCTTTTACGCGGCGTCCATACACGCTACCAACTGAACTATCATCGCTTCAATACAACCTTGTCATTAACTTGTCAAAGTTACAATATTAGAATGCATAGCTGGAAAAAAAGGGCGATGATAGCTCAGTGGTAGTGTGTACGACGACTTCGCGTCAAGGGATGTGAGTTCGAATCCGAGCACCTACAATGAGCTTGAGCTTTCGGTGAAGGGAAATATAGTTAGAAAACCATAGCATGGTGGTAGGGTTTTTTCTAATGCCCGCCTGGCTAGCTACCACCCTCAAGTTGTAAACCTGCCGCCAAATACCAATAGGTGTGTTCCGGCAGCTGCACTTGAGAGCCAGTTCCTCCACAGGTTAAGATTTGATAAAAGAAGGTTAAGACCAGGTAAGATTATGGCCATAACGCTAAAAACCTTAAGTATACAAAAAAGAGGGTAGCCAGTAGCTTCCAATCTACAATATTCAAATTTAAAAAGAAACACTGGTAGTTAACGTTTTCAAGAGGGTTGCAAATGTTTTCTATCATATTATACTCACACAGTACGTCATAATACAACACGTCAGCGGACAAATTTCACATTTTCCCGACATATTTTTACTGAAACATTACAGACGCGAACACTTGGTTACATATTGGTCCGTAAAACCTCACTGGCCTTCGTATAAGCGCCGGATGGAGGACTAATACTCGAGCCTTAGCCAACTACGACCTCTCTGTCGAGACGAGGCAGTTCCTGACAGCTGCCAAATGCGCCAGAACACATTAGGGAGAGTTTTAACCCGCTTCTAAATTAGGCGATTTGTAAGCGGAACGATCGCTCGGGGATGCTATTTATGTATAAATTTGTACCAGATTAAATGGATTATATTTTTATTTTTAATAGTTATCTAGGCGACTTCATTTACGTATATTTGAAACGATGATATCTCAGTGGTCTGACTTCGCGTCGAGGGACGTGAGTTTAAATCCAACCACCTACGATGAGCTTTAGCTTTCGGTGAAGGAAAACACCATGAGAAAAGCATAGCAATCATGGTTTTTTCTAATACCCACCTGGCTGACTGCCACCCTCAAGTTGAAAATCTGCCGCCAAATACCAATAGGTGTGTTCCGGCAGCTGCACTTAAGAGCCAGTTCCTGCAAAGGTTTAGCGTGTCTACCAACTTGGACCGTATTGTCATTTAAGATCAGGTAAGACTATGGCCATAACGCTAAAACCTTAACTATAAAAAATAAATATATATTAGCGAAATTGCATTCAAAGTAACAAGCAACTTACATTTTCTAGGCGCTGACACAAATATGTCAAACGAAATACAGTCCAGAAACAAATATTTACAAAAACCAATCCAATGAGTCTCACCCGAATCTTCCAAGGCCGTATGCATAAGCTGAACAGCGCACAACGAGAAATATAATATAACTTACTTGTACACGCCAAGATGAATCCTGGCAGATGTCAACTGTCCTACAGAACCACTTTGAAAGTAGGTTGAATGAAAACGCCGCAGAATTTTTCTTCTTTATTCTGGAACTTTACATACAAACGCGTACGATGTTGGGAAGATTCACGTTTGTAGTTTTACCCTAAATATTGTTTTTTATACTTAACAGGTTAAGCGTTCTCTCTCTTCTGTATCTCTGCTGTGCATTTATAGAAGCTTTATTATATCTAATGAATCTAAATATTACATGCAAAGAGGAGTTTTAGAATTCCTTGGAATGTATCATTTATATGTGTTTGAGTTGTTTGAGGTCGAGACAATGGATTCGTAGGGAGCGACTGCACACGCCTTTTTAAAGAAATTGCAAGGCGTTTGTTCGAATCCACACGAGAGCGGACGGCGGAATTTACTTTGCCGAAAACCTTCAGCATACTGCGTTGACTGCAACGTGGCAATGCTGTTAGTATTTCGGGCACACTGCCTAATATTTATTATTATCATTATATCTAGAATGATTCAGTGTCTAAGTGTTTTTAAATGTAGATATTCACGAAGTTTAAAACGTACTGGTAATTCGCCTGGCAGTTTCAGAAATAAGTGCATTTAAACAAGCAACTGTAATACACCAACAGATCGACCAATGGGATAAGGGTTAATTGAGCAAGAGTAGAGTTTTTCTAATGTCCGCCTGGCTAGCTACCACCCTCAAGACGGAAATCTGCCGCCAGATACCAATAGATGTGTTCCGGCAATTGTACTTAAGAGCCAGCCCCTTCAAAATAAAAGCCGGCAACGCGACTGCGATTTCCCTGGCGTTATGGGTGCCCATGGGCGGCAGTGATCACTTACCATCAAGTGACACGTTTGCTCGTTTGTCCGCTATTACATAGAAAAATCCCCGCATCGAATGGTCATAGTCCCATCTCGGTAAGTTCACCAGTTTTAATGTGATTCAGCGTCAGACGAACTGTATTTTTCTTATACCGCTAATCCTAGGATCTACCAGTCGGATTTCTAAAATTCGTTTTGTATTTGAAGGAGCAACCATTGAGGAATGTTTTAGGTGATTGAACATCACGCTATCACCTATAGGAGCAAAGCTGTATTGAAAAAAGTTACAAAAACAAGCAAACATTATTAAATAACTAGCATTTACTCTCGCTAATATCGACTTTGTCAAATCGGATGTCGCAATAAGAAGTTTTAAACAAAGTCTATTTCTCTCTTTACCCCACTGCGAATAAATTTTTCGCGACACAAAGCAGCCTATTACCGACTCCAAAATCCAATCTAGCTATACACCAAAATTCATCACATTCGATTTATCATGGTTCATGCGTGAAAGCGTAATAAACAGACAAACTCACTTTCGCATTTATAATACTGGTAAGGATTTTTAGGTCCACGCAATTAATTCACGGGCAGAGTTAGTAAGTAGACATAGGTATTTTGTAATCCACAAACGAGACCGTTCGTTTTCAAGACAATGCAGTACAACTTGGTTTGTGAAGGATTAAAATTTAATTAAAAGAGTCCCTCCAAGCGACAGTCTGCTTCATCCTCACTAATGAAGAGGAAATTGGTGTAAATATTATGTCGCCGTCCGGGAAACTACATTGGACAAGATACCTTAAATGATCTAGGACAAGGTAACAATTAGATTTTCTTGGCGCAATCCTATCAATTCTTGTAAATATCTACATGCACGAAAGTATAAAAGTAATTTTGCAATGAATCCATTCAGTTCCATGTGGAACTACAAATTCGTGAAAATTGCTTTCAATATTGATGTGTCACTTTGCATAGTTAGGCTTAGCTTATCCACAATCTCATCTGATGCTAAGTGACAATATGGCCCAAGATGACTTTGTAGAAGCAATAAAATTGTGGCCACAATTTCACCTGATATTAAGTGATAATGTGGCCCTAGATGGTGGGCAAGCTAAACCTGGTCGGAGGTGGTTGATATCCATGATGAGAAGTGTGAAGTGTGTGGTGGGTTTTAGTGGGTAGTGGTGGGTGGTCAGCACCCGATGAGTCCCCACAACCCCCCTCGCTTTAGCTCGAGCCCGGGTAATACGTTACGATATGAACGTCCGTAAAGAAATGGATTTTGAACATCATGTTAATGAGCAAAAAGGTGTAAACTCTAGTTCTAGGACGTTTTAAACTGACTTGGATTCAAATTAATCAAAAATTGTTATTCAATTTAGGCCTTAAGAAGGCGCTTCTGAACGTCAAAACTACTACCGGTTCGGAAAGTAACGCAGTCATCGAGAAGAACCGGCGAGAAACTCGATCTGCATCTCTTATTTTAAGTCTTATTCTTTTCCTTTTATGTAATAGTTTAATATGTTACAGTAGTTATTAGCGGATGTACAGAGAGGGGCGTCAATTCCAGACATCACGATCGCTCACGTATTGATCCAGCCTATAATAGCCTTTTGACATCAAAACCCGTTTAACATGGTCCTTGAGCCCACAGTCCGACAATTCAGTAATGTGCTTTGGGGCTTTATTATAAAACTTGACACTATTACCTAAAACCTTACCAAGGCACGTCAGAACTTCATTTAGATTAGATAGCGTTTAGATTTGTTGAAGTCTGTGTTGTTTTATTAAACTGTATTTTTTTATGTGTCTTTACAAAGTGACTACACTGCACCTGGTGTTAAGCACTGTGCAATCTAAATCAGCGTCGGCTGACATTGAACCGAAGTTCAGTGCCAATCTCCTGCTGGCCTGCTTAGGTACCACTTCACGCCCCTTTTTTTAAGAACCCAATATCATAATAAGGAGGGAACACGCTGACAGGCAGACGATCCCACAACTTCATGGTACGACAGAAAAATGGATCAGATTTAAAAAAAGAAAGAAAAAAAAAATATGTTTTTTTAGGGATTTTCTAAATGTTTTATAGACACATTTTAATGAATGAATGAATGAATTCTTTATTGCACTTTAAATATATACACTGGCGAGCTTAATGCCATAGAGCATTTTCTTCCAGCTAACCAGCAGTAATGTAGTAAGAAATAATGACTACCTTTGTAGGTAGTGCAAATAAAAATAATTGGTGAAATAAGAGTGTCATAATGAATATACTAACCTAATATAAATAACAAAATATTTTCACGTCGACGGTAAGCTGAATCGATTGGAAAACGTTTCACTTTCCTGGGTGATAGGAATCACCGCTGAACGTGTTTGGTGACACTTTTCATCGTTGCACTTTTCCCGGTCTAGCCCCACAGCCGGCGAACAAATCAGAACGATAACGTGCGACAAGGGACTATTCGATCGCGTCAACATCGATATTGTCAAACGAAACGGACAACGCAATTAAAAGTTTCATACAGTTTACCGCACTTCCAATAAGTTTCTCCCGAGCAAATCTAGTCTATCACCGTCTCTAGGTTTCCATCTATCTCCGTACTAAAATTCATCAAAATCGCCTCAGTGGTTTACACGTGAAAGTGTCTAGTCTATCACCGTCTCTAGGTTTCCATCTATCTCTGTACTAAAATTCATCAAAATCGCCTCAGTGATTTACACGTGAAAGCGTCTAGTCTATCACCGTCTCTAGGTTTCCATCTATCTCTGTACTAAAATTCATCAAAATCGCCTCAGTGGCTTACACGTGAAAGCATCTAGTCTATCACCGTCTCTAGGTTTCCAACTATCTCTGTCCTTAAACTCATCAAAATCGCCTCAGTGGGTTACACGTGAAAGCGTAACAAACGAACTAACTCAATCTCGCATTTATAATATTAGTAAAGATAGTAAGGTTATTAAAGTTAATCCGTGTACCATTTATTATTCAAAGCGACACCGTCAGCGGTACTGAATGGCGTCGATTAAATAGGTGAATTCTGGCTAATATTCGTATCCCGGACGTCCGACGATAAAACTCGATCACGTCCGTTCGCGGGCGGAATTAAATTCGTGTCTGATAATCGAACGGACTCGATTAAAGGTATTTTTCCGTGGTCAAAAGCCGATTTAGGCGCCGGGAATATGGAAGCCGATAATTGCGATCTCTCTAATTACATTCCACGGTCTACAATTTATAAATGTTAGCGAGGGAATGGTAGGACAGAGACGGTTGTGTCTGACTAGACCCTGCGTACCATATACTAGGCCAATAAGCACTAAAGTAACCCGTTTCAAAAATAAACTGGTGTATACACGGGTAGGTGTAGGGAAGTTATTAATCTCTTACTAATATTTCAAATGCGAAAGTGAGTTTGTTTGTTTGTTACGCTTTCACGCCTCAACCACTGAATCGATTATGATGAATTTTGGTATAGCGATAGATAGAAACCTGGAGACGGTAATAGGTTTCTTTTTCTCGCGAAAAACTTATAGGAAGTGGGGTAAAGAGAGGGATAAACTTTTAATGAAACTTCTTTTACGTCATCCGATTTGTTTGAAGAAATCAATATTAGCTCGAGCGAATCCGCAGAAAAAATCTAGTTAAATTATAACAGTCGTGATTACTGATATCGATACGAAAGCCAAAATGTTTGTTTTTATGGCATCAAGCGATGATAGCTCAGTGGTAGTGTGTGCGACTTCGCGTCAAGGGACGTGAGTTCGAATCCAAGCACCTACAAAGAGCTTGAGCTTCCGGTGAAGGAAAACATTGTGAGGAAAACATTGTGAGGAAACCATAGCATGGTGGTAGGGCTTTTTCTAATGCCCGTCTGGCTAGCTACCACCCTCAAGTTGTAAACCCGCCGCCAAATACCAATAGGTGTGTTCCGGCAGCTGCACTTGAGAGCCAGTTCCTCCACAGGTTTAGCGTGTCTACCAACTTGAGCCGTATCGTCACTTAAGATCAGGTGAGATTATGGCCATAACGCTAAACCTTAAGTATAAAAAAATATATATATATTCTGACCAATTTACGCAAAACATAAACAAACCTCACCTAAACTTATCTCATGAATAACTCTGTCTATTAGTGAAAACGATATGAAAATCTGTTCAGTAATTTTTGAGTTTTTCGTGAAGAGAAAGACAGACGCAACGAGGTTTCTTTTTATAGTAAGTCTCGATAAATACTTTTCAATATTATCGATAGCAATAGTGTTAATTAAATTCCCCTTTCAACAGAAAGATGTTAAGGAAAAAAGTCGTATTCACACCGAAGCACAAGTGTCGCCAAAGTTTGAACATCGCTTTCTAACAGTCCACTGCGCCCGTTCCATCGCCATTTTGTAATACATTGTTTGTCCAATTTATAACCCCGGACGCACCCTCGAGAGATACGCTGTTAAGGCGTAAACTCGAGAACATTCGATACAACCTTCCACTACGGCAATAAAGTTTATTTTACAATAGACTCAGATGCAATGAAAATTTTGTACGGCGGTATCTTGAAATAATGTTATGGTCTCAACACCTGAACAGTTCACTGTCTCGTTCTCCGTTACCTTTGAAATTGGATGTGTTTATTTATTTACGCCTTCGCAAGGACTTCCTTACATTTGCAAATGAAAAGGTGAATGTACTCTTAGATTTATCTGACACCCTGGTACTATGCGAATGCTTTGACGCCGAATGATGTAGATTTTTTTTAATATTTGACCATAATCTTAATTGATATTAAATTATCCAAGACAACTTGCAACAAAGTGAAACACTGCCGGAATACACGTATAGACATTTAACGACTCCAATCTATATATATATATAAATGAATCTCTAATTCCCTTGGTCATCGCATCACGCGTGACCGGATGGAACATTGACGCTAATTCTTTTTTCGTTGTGTTATTTATTATCAGGAGAAGGTACTTATGAAAGAGAAAATTGAGGAAGTTGTGCGTACCATTGGAAAATGTAAGAAAATTTTAAAAATCTTAACGACAATATTAACTTCACATAACTGTCCGTTGTCATAGAACATTACAATGACACTATATATATTTGAATATTTTTTTTTCTTTTTACTAATTACACCAATTCGAATTCAATATTCATAGTTGGCACAACGTCTGTCGGGTCAGCTAGTACAAGATAATTATTTGTATGACTTACAAATGATTACTTTGAACCTGGACGTTACTTGTATTGCGTTAATTATTCCCAGTTTTGATTGTTGACATAAATATTGAACTAATTCTGAGAATGATTTTAATGTAATACATCTTTGTATATCACTGCTTCGGTGAAACTACTTTGTTGTTCGAGAGTACAAACTGTCGTATTTGGGTGTAAAGGTTTACCAAAACAAACTTTGGAGACGTATTAGCTTTCACACAAATTTTTACTAGCGACTTGATAACGGACACATAGAAAAGCCGTTAAGGGCTTCGTTCCCCTCAGCGTTGTGTATAACGTAGTTGGTTAAAAGTGTAAAACTAAGCAGTCATATTAATATATTTCAAATAAAGTAATTATTATTGGCTGACGCTGTCCACAAAAAGATTATACGTATAGGAATGAAGCGATGATAGCTCAGTGGTAGTGTGTACGACTTCGCGTCAAGGGACGTGCGTTCGAATCCAAGCACCTACAATGAGCTCGAGATTTCGGTGAAGGAAGACATCGTGAGGAAACCATAGCATGGTGGTAGGGCTTTTTCTAATGCCCACCTGGGTAGCTACCACCCTCAAGTTCTAAACCTGTCGCCAAATACCAATAGGTATGTTCCGGCAGCTGCACTTGAGAGCCAGTTCCTCCACAGGTTTAGCGTATCCACCAACTTGGACCGTATCGTCACTTAAGATCAGGTGAGATTATGGCCATAACGCTAAAAGCTTAAGTATAAAAAAATAGAATATATCACAAAATTATGGTGCATATATAATAATTATCGTACGTCTGCCAACAATCTTCTATGATCAAATGAAGTGAATGCGAAATACTTGTCACCTTATTCGAGTAGGACGTCTCTCTGATTTTAATCTTTCTGTCGATCTTCCGTTTGAATTCGACGAAAATTAAATTACCATTAATTACACAACTTCGCCCGTCACAGTTTAATATTACGACTTTTATAAGACAAAAGGAAAATCGGAAAACTTTCCAGACGTCATTCAGCGGCGACGGGGTTAAATATAAATATTTCATTGTATAATAATTCGTCTTTTATAAATACAATGTATATATATATATATGAATTTATGAATGACCTATTTTCCTTGGTCATCGCATCACGCGTGAACGGGTGGAACAATTTCGCTAATTATTTTTATGCTGTGTTAATTATTGTCAGCAGGAGGTTCTTATGAAATAAAAAATTAAATATGTTAAGCGGAACACTATAATATATATATATTATATAAAAAATGAATTGGCAAAACGTGTGTACGCGCATAGCTTCCGAAAGACTGCACTTAATCGAATGGTTCTTTTTTTATTGTATTCGTTGTTGCCAGGACTGGGTTTATATAAAAGAAAAAAAAACGAACTTTTATTAAACTCATAATCTTGAAGGGAATGAATGAGTGGGAGAGAAGACTGTGACTAATGTATATACATATATAAATAAGGAAAGAAATATTAAGAAAGTTGCGAAGAAAATTATGTAATTGCAGAAATGATGGTCATTTTGGCTGTAACAGATGCAAATGACGAAGTATCTCAGTATTAACTGACATTATACATTACTTACATTATACATTACGACATACTAATACGAAATATAACGAGACTGTCTGTAAAATAGTCCAATGAATAACGTCAAAGAAGCAATGATCAAGCGAAATATAAAGGAGAGGTTGTCTTGATTTCACTTATACAGGCTGATTCCAACGGATTTGCCATTCAATTTTAATCAATTACAATTTTCAGTGCTACTGTCTATTACGTAGACAATTGACAAATAACAAAACCAGTGGTTGGAAGTTTGCGTACTCACCTTTAGCCCGGTCAATTTAGCACCAAAAATGGAAATGAAATTACATAAATTCACAAAAAGCTAAGAGTTGGTAAAATTGTTCAAAACATAATTATAAATAAAATTTAAAAAGTTTTCATCGATTCGGTACTTGGAACAATATACTCGAGGTCAATGTTAGAAAAAGGGATTTTCGCGATTTTCATCTAAACGATAAGTTTTTTATAAAATTAATCTAGATAAAAATTTAAAATCATGTTATTATCTATAAAAAATATATCATTTTTTTTTTCCTAAGAGCTACCGTTTCTGAGATATGACGATTTAAAAAGTTGAAAAAGTAGAAATCGTCATAATATGCAGCCACAGTCGGTATAAGGTAATATACACAGAGGGTTTTTTTCAATGTCGTTTATTACCCTGTAAACCTATTCCAAAAATAACTCCGTGTGGTTCTATTTATGTATGTTTTTTTTCCTTCATATAAAAAATGTTTAACTTTATGTTAATATAGACGGAGCTAAAACTTTTCATAAACGTAGATGCATTACCGGCCTCCCGGCCACCCCTGGGGGTGGTTCATGAAATATAACATTTCACATGCAAATGTATTCACCGGTCTCCGAAGAGCTATATGTGAAAACATACGGATCGGCGTTCTGTGTCTGGCCGCCGTGACTTGTGGACGCGTGTATAATCTCTCAACTATCCTGTTTTTATGTTTTAATTTAGATTTTAAATTTAACGCTTAAAAATTATAATTTTTCCGAAGGAAAAAACTTTCTAAGGTGCATCGGACGATTTTTTCATAGATAAAAACTTCCAAGTTATACAGACAAAGAAAATAATGTTAAAGTTCTAGTTGAGTGACTTTCGTAGAAGTAAAAGAACTTTGTATAAATAACTAACTGACCCGACAGACGTTGTCCTGTCTTCACTATGTACATTGAATTCGATTTGGTTTAATTAATATAAATATATGATTCAAAAGCATAGTCTTTATTATTATAATGCTCTATGACAACACACAGTTATATAAAATTTATATTGACGTTAAATTTTTTCAAATTTTCTAATGTCCCGCTCAACTTTCTTATTTTTTTCTTTCATAAGAACCTTCTCTTGACAATAATTAACACAACAACAAAAAGAATTAGCGAACTTATTCCATTCGTTCACACGTGATGCGATGACCAAGGGAAATAGGTCATTCATTTTTGTATCTATAAAAATTAATATATATTAATGTATATGAAATAAAGTTTTATGTATATTATACACTGGTCCTGCGTAAATCTTTATACGTAAAAATCTTTAGCTATATAAAAGCTATATCCCGAAAAATATAATTGTTCATTAAACCGAACCGACAGGCAGATAAAATTTTAGCGTTAACACACACGCTCGTATTCAACTCGTTTAGAACCGTACCGGAGATTTATCAGCACGCCCGATCACATTATGGGCCCGTGTATTTCGCGCAATAATTTAAACGGTATACAAACATAACACAAAGCGTAGAGTCAAATAAACGACATTCCATTTGGATCCCGCTTTCATTAGCGAATTAAGTCGCGTAATCGCTTCCGTTTTATTACTTGGATTTAAAACGTATATTAAGATTTTTACGTGTATCCAGGTAATAAGAAAGAAAGAAATCACAATGCACTATTCAACACAAAGTATACAAAGGTTGATAGAAAATACATCCCGGGTATTATGAAAATATACTAAAGTATCCTGTGAAGCACTCAGAGCTGGAACCCGGTGCATGTCACGGTACATGATAAATAAAGTATTATCAATAATCAAGTGTTAAATATAATGTAATCATATTTTTTTATAGTTAAGGCTTAGCGTTATGGCCATAATCTCACATGATCTTAAGTGACGATACGGCCCAAGTTGGTATACACGCTAAACCTTTGGAGGAACTGGCTCTCAAGTGCAACTTCCGGAACACACCTATTGGTATTAGACGGCAGATTTTCAACTTGAGGGTGGTAGCTAGCCAGGCGGGCATCAGAAAAAGCCCTACCACGGTGCTATGGTTTCCTCACGATGTTTTCCTTCACCGAAAGCTCAAGCTCATTGAAGGTGATTGAATTCGAACTCACGTCCCTTGACGCAAGTCGTACACACTACCAATGAGCTATCATCGCTACTTACACACACGCACATATATATCCACCTACACACACATAGGCGAAGGTATTCATATCCCATCTATTGTGTTTATCTATACCTCTGAGTAAATAGATTATTCTGTGAAGTGTGAAGATAACCCTGGTGTTTGGAATTTCGAAGCAATGGTAGCTCATTGGTAGCGTATATCGACACCGCGTCAATATGCGTCAGTTTGAACCCCTGCGATAAGCCTAAGCTTTCAGTGAAGGAAAACAAAGGGTAGGAAAGTATAGCACGGTGTAAGGCTTTTACTAATGCCCACCCGACTAGACATAGTTAAGTGTGTTCCGGCAGTTGCACTTGAAAGCCAGTCCACAACCTTTGGTCACATCATCACGTAATACGACATGACGCTAAACCAATCATGTTAATATTATAAATGCGAAAGTGCGTTCGTTTGTTTGTTACGCTCCCACGCCTAAACCGCTGAATCGATTGTGATCAATTCTGGCACAGAGATAGATGGGATCCTAGAGACGAAGATAGGCTACTTTTTATCACGAAAAACTTATAGGAAGTGGGGTAAACAGAGGGATAAACTTTGTATGAAACTTTACATTGCGTCAACCGATTTGTTTGACAAAATCAATATTGTCGCGAGCGAAGCCGCGCGTAAAATCGAATAAAGTATAAATCAAAATCTATGGGAGTTGAAAGTCACCGTGGTGTCTTATTGGGAGGTATGTGATGGTGCTTACCTGGTGAGTTCTACAGGCTCCGCCCAAGGCCTTTTTTTTCGTCGGGAAATGTATTAACGTATACCCTTCCAGTCCGGGGGGGTTATGTGGCACTCACCCCTGCCTACCTGACATATTGTGAATTTTTGATGACATCTTCTGGGCATATGTCGTTAGCCTTAAAGTCTTTCACAGATAGTCGAGATTTGAGGCCAGTGCGTAAGGCACTCAGCCCGAGAGCCAAAGAACGCAATGAAGTGACCGAACCTTAGCTTACTTAAGCTTACATAACAATGTTCGCGAACACATTTATTACCCTCAAAAACAAAATAGTTTCTTAAATTGCCGTAATCAAAAGCTATAATAATATTAATAATTTTCACATTTTCTTATCTATCATTACCTCAACTTAGTTCACGTTTTTCTTTTCAAACGCTTCGTTCGTACTAACGTGCGTTTCCAGAAAAACTCCATGGTTAACTCTAACAAATAAGCCGCCATTTTGTTAGAACACCGTGTGAGCTTTTACAAAGTCAGTAAAATATTCTATTTTTGCAAGTGCCTCTCGAGCTCTCAAGTTTACTAGAACCTTCCTATCGCATACGTTGAATTATAAATTGGATTATCCAGTGCATATTCCCCAGATCTATGGTATGGACTTCTTCAAAATAGGACTGATTATACATATAGAAAAAGAACCTCGATAAGTTGAAAATCTGCAAATCTCGAAAACATGTTTTGTTCCCTTCCCTTCAAACACCAAAACCTCCATTTTAAAATACTATAACTCGAATTTTGGGCGTCTCTCTTGATATTCGACTTATAGAGGTTATACTGTATATAGAACTCCAACAGGTGTGTTCCGGCAGATGCCTTTGATAGCCAAAAGCCTTCATTAGGCTTAGCGAGTGACCACCATTTTGGGAAACCTCGTTACTTCAATCAGACGATATCGTGACCGTTGTGCTAAGATTATAAATAATAAAAAAGGGGGCAATGACAGATTTATGTAATAACACGTATCATAATAAAGCAAGAAATAAAAATCAATGAACCACGGTGTAGTGAAACATCAATACACCGATGAAAACATATAAATAACGCGCAGCACTTGCACGAAAAGCGAGAACATAATGTTACACGGTCATCTGATCCGAGCAATGGACGTCACCGTACTGCCCTTGGATGCGCTGTCAAACGCCTTTTACTTCACCCCCACTCCGCGGCCGGCTGTAACGCGACACACGACAGGTGGGCGAAGAAAAATTAAAACGAGGGAATAAAAGTTTCACGATGATAGCTCAGTGGTAGCGTGTACGACTTCGCGTCAAGGGACGTGAGTTCGGATCCAAGCACCTACAATGAACTCGAGCTTTCGGTGAAGGAAAACATCGTGAGGAAACCATAGCATGGTGGTAGGGCTTTCTCTAATGCCCGCCTGGATAGCTACCACCTTCAAGTTGAAAATATGCTACTAAATACCTTGATGTAGGTCTCGGCGGTTGCACTTGGGAGCTAGTCCCTCCACCAAGCTTAGCGTGGCTACCATCTTGGGCTACAACGTCACTTAACATCATGTGAGATTGTGGCAATAACGCTATAACCTTAACTATAAAACAATTAAAGCAGTCATTAGAACTGCCATAGGAAATCATGGCATGGTGGTAAGGCTTTTTCTAATGACCGCCTGGGTAGCTACCACCCTCAAGTTGTAAACCTGCCGCCAAATACCAATAGGTGTGTTCCGGCAGCTGCATTTGAGAGCCAGTTCCTCCACAGGTTTAGCGTGTCTACCAACTTAGGCCGTATCGTCACTTGAGATCAGGTGAGATTATAACCATAATGCTAAACCTTAAGTATTAAAAAAAAACACTGTCATATGTTCCCAGATAAAATAATAAACCGAGTGTCCGCGTATTTGGAACGGTAAAAAAAAACATAACGTGGGTACAACACATCAAACTATACGAGCATTGTGTATATAAAACGTTACGTGGTAATAACTAAGCGGTGAATACAGACGCATGAAAAACGGATGATAACCCCCCGTACAATGTGGAAATGGGTTTAACCCTTACATTTAACGCAAACGATATCTTTCGACCCTCGTCCCGTCGTATTCACACCTGAACGCACCTTTATATTTAACACGTGAATACCAGCAGTTATTTTGAAATTCGAGATTAAATTTACTCTTCAGTTTTCAGATTATAAAACTAATAACAAACGGGAAGCTGAAATCTCCACCTACGATATGGCTTATATAAAATTATCCTTGCTTCCTTATTAATATTATAAATGCGAAAGTGGGTTTGTTTGTTACGTTTTCACGCCCAAATCGCTGAATCGATTATGATGAATTTTGGCATAGAAATTTATGGGACCCTTGACACGGCGATAAGTTACTTTATCTCTCGAAAAACTTATAGAAAGTGGGGTAAACTTTAAATGAATAACAACACTTTGTTGCACTTTTAGTTTGTACATTAGCGAGCTTAACGCCACAAGACATTTTCTTCCAGCTAACCAGGAGTATTCTTATCAAAATATTTAAAAAAATGTAGGTAGACAAATTATAAAAAAATTATAATAAATCAAGTAAATAGTGTATTAGGTAGTAACAATAAAGTGAACTTAACATTGAATATAACCAAAATACGTATAAAATGTATTGAATAAATACATACAGAGCATAAATACTCAACTCAAACATACACAAATAAATATATATACAAACATACATTTAATTATAAATAGATACATATATACGTATTTGCATACAGATAACTAAAAATGTTACAAATAATTATAATAAGGTATAATACACACAACAACAAATAAATGTATATTGTAAATACAAATGTAAATTCATGAAGAGGCAAATAGATTTTGTGTAGGCGAATTACAAACTTATTCTTAATTTCGTAGAACATTTTAAACATTGTATGAAACTTTTTATTGCCTCATCAGATTTACTTCAAACTCTACCGAATTAGTCTAGCTAGAAGCGATGATAGCTCAGTGGTAGTGTGTACGACTTCGCGTCAAGGGACGTGAGTTCGAATCCAAGCACATATAATGAGCTCGAGCTTTCGGTGAAGGAAAACATCGTGAGGAAACCATAGCATGGTGGTAGGGCTTTTTCAAATGCCCGCCTGGCTAGCTACCACCCTCAACTTGTAAACCTGCCGCCAAATACCAATAGGTGTGTTCCTGCAGCTGCACTCGAGAGCCAGTTCCTCCACAGGTTTAGCGTGTCTACCAACTTGGGCCGTATCGTTACTTAAGATCAGGTGAGATTATGGGCATAACGCTAAACCTTAAAGTATAAAAAAATCCACCTGTATTGACAGTTCTATTATGTATCGGGGAAGTTATCACATTATTAATATATTATTTTAATAAGGTAACGGTGCAAAATAACATTTGAACGCGTTACGTCGCGGGGCGAAGCGGCGGCTGTTGTTCGATGCCAAACCGCAAACAAGATTGTATTTCTGCGGTTCCGAGACTTATCGCTTCATTTATATTCCACACAAATTTACAATGTCTCTACAACACAATAAAATTATAACTAAACCAGATCTGTGTATACTATTTCCATATGTTACGGCCACAACCTCACCTGATGTAAAATGACGATGTGACGAAAGATGACCTTATTACACACCTATAGGTATTTGGCGGGAGATATTCAACTTCAAGGTGGCAGCTAGCCAGGCGGATATTATAAAAAACTCTACCACCATGCTATGGTTTCCTTACGATGTTTTCCTTCACCGAAAGCTCAATTTTTTTTATACCTAAGTTTTAGCGTTAAGGCCATAATCTCACCTGATCTTAAGTGACGATACAATCCAAGTTGATAGACACGCTAAACCTGTGGAGGAACTGGCTCTCAAATGCAGCTGCCGGAACACACCTATTGGTATTTGGCGGCAGGTTTACAACTTGAGGGTGGTACCTAGCCAGGCGGGCATCAGAAAAAGCCCTACCACCATGCTATGGTTTCCTTACGATATTTTCCTTCACCGAAAGCTCAATTTTCTTGCAGGGATTCGAATTCACTTCCTTTGGCGCGGCGTCCTAACATACTACCACTCAGATATCATCGCTTTAAAATTACTAAGTGATTTAGGTGCGAATCTGGGACGGATTGTTAGTAAAACATAATTCAAACTCTCGAGAACTAAGCTCCGGTCTGATCCCGACAGGTGTCGTGACATGAGTACGCTTTGACAGTTCTCTATAACCTATGACAGAGTGACATTGCAAATTCAACGATAACACCGATATTGTGAAAATATAAACAATTAGTATAATAAGCCGATGCCCGCTCCATATTTATAGAAAAAATAGCTTTTAACCGCGACTTCGGTTGCGTTAATATTGATTTTCTTAAACAAATCGGATAACGCAATAAAAAGTTTCATACAAAATTTATCCCTCTCTTGACCCTACTTCCAACAAGATTTTCGCGAGAAAAAGTACCCTATCACTGTCTCTGGGTTCCTATCTATCTCTATACCAAAATTCACCATAATCGATTCAGCGGTTTAGACGTGAAAGCGTTACAAACAAACAAACAAACACACTTTCGCATTTATAATATTAGTATGGAGTAAGGATGCAGTGGATTGTAAACTATAACGTAGGACGAGATATCATAAGCCAGCACAAAGATCAATCAGCACCGATTAGCAAATTGAGGTCATCGTGTCTCTTTCACTATCTCAAATCAAATCAAAAAACTGTATTCAATTCAGGGCCCGGAAAGGCGCGTACGAAGGTTAAAATTACCACCGGTTCGGAAAATGATCCGGTCATCGGGAAAACCCGGCAAGGGACTTGATCTGGTCGTATTGTCTTTCAAATAGGTACATATTTAAATACGGAAGACCTGAAATACATGTAGAATAGTTTATACCGGATGTACAGATAGGTGTGTCAATTCAAGGGGTCACATCATCGTTTACATGTTTTACTATAAACAAACCCGTAATGTTTTGAGTAACACGAATAAATACATATAGAACTGTTTGTCGATATGATTAATATGATATCATTGTATCTCTCGATAAATGAGGGTTCAGAGAAAATTTACAACAGACCGAATATTCTTGAATGGACGGACGATAAAAAAAACTTTGTCACGTCATCACGGGGTAATGAAAAACAGATTTTTCAACGCACATAAGTACACACGTACGTGGAGGCGTGGAGACGGGTGTTGATGTAATAAAAAAATATATATGCAAACACGCAGAGGAGCGTCCGAAACATGATAAATGGTGTCTACGGGCCATCTGCGTGATTAATGGCCGGCTACATTGGCGCTTTCAAATAATTTTACATAAATACGCTTTCGAAGAAAGAGGTGGTAAGGTCTCGACATCGCGTGAGAGCTACACGCAGACCGATCTTTACTGGACGTGAATATTAATAGAACATTTTTTATTGAAATAAATCTAATTTAAACGGATTTTATCGCGGTTATTTATTTAACATGAACTTTTCTGGACGACCTACACCTCAGTTTGCCCCGTGACCGCGCAGGCTGAAAAGCTTTCGAAACGTCGGGATCAAAATCAATAAATGACCGCGATAGAATCCGTTTAAATTAGTTTTATTTCAATGAATAATATTCGCGTAAACATAAGAAATCATTACATTTTTTTATTTTATTATATAGTTTATATAGGTTTTAGCGTTATGGCTGGGCAAAGCTGGTTAACACGTTAGATCTGTCGACGGTCTGGTCTGATGGCTAGCACAGACGGGCATTAGAAAGAGCCCTACCACCATGCTGAGGTTTCATCACGATGTTTTCCTTCATTGAAAGCTCAAAGTCATTGCAGGGATTCGAACTAACGCCCTTTGACGCGGCGTCCGTACGCGCTACCACTGAGTTATCATCGCTTCAACATTACTTACTTGCTTACAACTTACTTTTATATTAGCACGGCAAAGTGTAGACACTCTACCTGAGGATAAGTAAACAGAGTACAATGTGAAAATAAATATACAGAACATATAGTGACTTATACCGAAATATGACAAACTCAAACAAAAAGTATCCGAGAAGCCATCAAGGTGTGTCAATCTAATACTGCAATTTAAAAAACATTGGAAAAATGTCATTCTCTTTTTTGGTATTAGCGTGAAGGTTGAGTTAAAAATTGTTAGACCAAAACATACAATTTATTTTTTAATCTGTGATTGAATTATAGGATGTACATCATCTAGTTGTAATGACAAAATGTATTAAATATACTTGAAAATCGACAGCTAGCTTAGGAATATTATATACTATAATCTCATCTGATTTTAAGTGACGATACGGCCCAAGTAGGTAAAAACGCTAAACCTGTGGAGAATCTGGCTCTCAAGTGCAGCTGCCGGAACACACCTATTGTGTTATTTGGCGGCAGATTTTCAACTGGAGGGTAGTTGCTACCCAGGCAGACATTCTAAAAAGCCCTACCACCATAAATGGTTTCCTCGGATATTTTCCATCACCGAAAGCTCAAGCTCATTGTAAGTGGTTGGTTTCGAACTCACGTCCCTGACGCGAAGTCGCACACTCTTCTACTGGGCTATCATATCTTCAATATTTATTACTATTACATCATACTATCTTATTAGATTTAGACGAGTTTAAGGTTATCTGCATTTCCTTAGAACTCGTCCAACTCTTTTAATATCGCACTAAATGTCGTTTCTGTTTTACTACTAAACCTTTTGATTTATATAAACCACACATGTAAATTTATTACAATAAACTTTAAACGCAATTGTGTGTTTAATTGACTATTTCGCCCAATGCTTAACAAAACAATATCTTATATATGCAATATCTGCTATATACAGGCGTCTATTCGTAAATAGTCTGTGGAGTTCCAGTAAGTAGAGAACTGTGGAGACAAGCTGTCGGGCGGAATCACGAGCTGGGCAACCAAAGTTCAGTTGATATAATTTATTTTTGGAGCTGATGATTTATTTCTTGAAATGTATTTGTTGATCGATATGTTTTTTTTTTGTTTTTTTTGCTAAACAAAAGCAAAAAATACTAAAACAAAAGTATGTTATATCAAATGAAATATATACGTAACTAGTACCAATTATATTTTCATGGATGATATTTTAAATTTTCTGTAGTCGCAATAAAGTTATCTACAAGACCGATATTAATCTGTCATGAACATACGATTATATACGTTACATTATGTATATATATATAGTTACGATAGAAAAATTAAAACATTGAGTTTTTTTTTTTATAAAACGTATTTTGCATGGTGTTAGGGATTTTTCTAATGACCGCCTGGCTAGCTACCACCCTTAAGTTGGAAATCTGCCGCAAAATACCAATAGGTGTGTTCCGGCAGTTGCACTTGAGAGTGAATCCCTCCAATAAAGGCCGGCAACGCAACTGCGTTTGCCCTGATGTATATATTTATATATATTGTGTATTGAATTGTTTATAAATTTAATTATCATAAACCTTTCAAACGTCACGAATATCATGGCAAATAGTTACCTTGATTGTAATTACAACAACCCGATCCTGCGACTTCGTTCGCGTATACTCGAATTATGTATCAAATACTGTCAGGATATAACTCTAATCATGCACTGTACAGACCATTTATAACATAGCTTAAATTTCCAGTTAAACTGTCAGCTAACGAAGAAAGAGAAGGATCGTCAATACCTTCAAGAGATAAAATAGCTTCTATCACCTCATATAAACCTTTCGTTTTATAGATGAAAATGTATCCTACATTTAGATCCGTAATGTTAACTGCCACTCGAAGAGGGGGGTGGGTCGGGGGATCCACCTCCCATTGCACCAGTTCGGTTAACTGCATGGGCATTTAACAAGGCTGCCCGGATGGTGCCCGGCTTACCACCAGGCAATACCGTTCACTGGGGTGACGCGGTGATTGCATGCACGGACCCGCGTCGCCCCAGGAAGGCGACAGATGGCCGTGGGGTTTTAACGGGTATTTCCGGGGCTTAGCACTGGGTGAGTCCCACATACCCCTCTCAGTCCCCTCGGGCTCGGAGGGGATGCATAGATACATTTCCCAACGTTTAAAAAAAAACTGTCACTCGAATTCAAGTCACAGTAAAAAAAATCGATACATACATATTAAAAAATAACAGACCGTTGACATTGGATTAGACTGTGCAGGGGCTTATATAAGGTTATTGGTATCACCTTCGCGTGTTTGTTTCTTTCCCATTAATGGAATAGAGTAAAGAGTCAACATCAGAAGGCATTGAACGAAGTTACTCGACGCGACGCACTGTTTAAGCAGCGAAAACTATAATATGTATATATATATCGCATGGTGGTGGGGCTTTTTCTGATGACCGACTGGCTAGCTACCACCCTCAAGTTGAAAATCTGCCGCCAAATACCAATAGGTGTGTTCCGGCAGTTGCACTTGAGAGCCAGTTCTTTCACAGGTTTAGCGTGTCTACCATCTTGGGCCCTATCGTTACTTAAGATCAGGTGAGATTATGGCCATAACGCAAAACCTTAACTAAAAAAAAAGTATATATACATATACGTATATATAGTTAAGGTTTATGATCACAATCTTACCTGATGTAAAGTGACGATGTAACCCAAATTGGTGAACTTGCCAAACCTGTGGAGGGACTGGATAGGTATTTGGTGGCAAATTTTCAACCTGAGGGTGGTAGCTAGTCAGGCAGGTACTTGATAAAGCCCTGCTAACATGCTATGGTTTCATGACGATATTTACCTACATCTTTCGGTGTCAACTGTCATAGGTTATAGAAGAAACCTCAAACTACGACAACTGCGCTGGATGCGTTCACTTTATAACATTCTGTCTGTCTGTATAAGTCAGAAGAAGTTATATATACGAAGCGATGATAGATCAGGTGGTAGTGTGTATGGCCGCCGGGTCAAGGGCGTGAGTTCGAATCCACCTACAATAAGCTTGATCTTTCGATGGCGGAACACATCGTGATGAAACTTTATCATAGTAGTGGGGCTTTACTAATGCCTGCCTGGCTAGCTACCATCCTCAAGTTGAAAATATTCCACCAAATACCTATAGGCGTGTTACGGCAGTTGCACTTGGGAGCTAGTCCTTCCACTAGGCTTAGGTTGGCTACCATCTTGGGCCACAACGTCACTTAACATAAGGTAAGATTGTGGCCATAACGCTAAAACCTGAACTAGAAAACAATTTAGGCAGTCATGAGAACAGCCGACAGAAGTGAAAACTATATTTCACAAAATAATGTAAAAAATGAAGTAATACTCGTTATCCATATATTGAAGTTTGGAACCTACGACCTTGCTTACGCGCGATTATTAAGTCGCACGAAAAATCGATCGACCAAGCGTTTATATCTGACAAGCTCATAATTAACAATCTGCATACATTCTCTATATAAATGGAAAGCGTTCGGTGAGGATGACGCGGGATTAATGATTTTTATTCACCCAAAACTGCTCAACGCGCCTAAAGATGTTTTCACTTCAAAAATCTCCGAAACGGTTGAAGCCAATTTGACACGACTTTCATTGACCGATATTGATATTAAGTAGAAGCATTTTTTTTTTTGGTACAACTTGTTTCAAGATAATATGATAAGTGAACTTATATTCGAGATAAGAACTACCAAAAACGGTAGAAGAACCTCCGACTGGTTTATTAAATGTTAGGTTAAAAAATCATATAGGTTGTTACCACATCATTACCACAACAAAAAACCAATGCGTATTTCGATAAAACCTTTATACCTACCTCAACAGAATCTTAAGTGTTCATTATGAATTCGGCCTCAACCAATTTCCCTTTTTTGGAACAATAATATTTAATTTATGTTAATTGTACAATACCCGTAAATACACGATCGCTACAGAATTTTAATTAATTACTGTTTCGCAATTAATATTTCTATACGAACCATTGGCTCTTTCAATTCATAATAATATTCTTGAAAATTAATTAATTCCTTTGAATTCCTCTTTGTCGCTTTGTATAATTAGAGTGCAGTCATATTTTCACATTTTAATTATTTATAAATAGCATTACATTTATATTTTATGTTATGAACAAACAATATACGGCCTAGTTGAACTTGTAAAATAATAGTGAACCTATACACATTCTCAGAAGCATAGACTAAACGACTGCTTTTTTAAGAGGCAATAGGCAATTAATAGGGGACAAATGAGTCAGCGTTACCTGATAGTAAGTGATCACCGCCGCCCATGGACACCCACAGCACCGGAAGAATAGCCGACATTCAAGTGCAACTGCCGAAACACACTTATTGGTACTCAGAGAAAGATTTTCAACTTGAGGGTAGTAGCTAGCCAGGTGGGCATTAGAAAAATTCCTAGTGCCGTACTATAGTTTCCTTACGATGTTTTTCTTCGCTTAAAGCTCAAGCTCATTTTAGATGGTTGGTTTTGAACTCACGTCTAATAACGCGGCGATCCTACACCCTACCACTGAGCTATCATCGCTTTCATCGCGCAATCGCTCAAGTACCTAGTTCTTTATATGATAAGCTATGCGACTTAAAATAATAGATTATGAAGATAAAGATTTGGGCCTTAAAATACTTGATATAATTTTATCTATATTTAAGGCACTATCGCTATCTTAAATAATTAGTAGTTGACCTTTGAATAGATTAGTAATTACCTTTCAATCACGTTTCATCTCAGTCTCAAACAATACCTACAAAATAAAAACGCTCAAAAAAGGTTTACCCTTTAAAAATTTGTGCGTGCAGTTCACACGCGATAGAAATAAAACCTTCAAAACTTCGCTTCGTAATATACAGGCGCGCAACACATACTAACACACGAACAACGCTCGGACCCTGTAAGAAATACTGCATAATGCCTTCTATCTCATTCTCTCGCACGTTATATCCTTTAGATGTATGTGGCTGTCTCTTTTTACTGTCGTTTCATCGCGTATCAAATCACAACACTAATACAACACAATAACAAACAAATATTATGCATTTATTACAATATTTAGGATTCGTTGAGACACAGGGGTTACGTTATAGTAACTTTACTATACTTACTATACTAGTTAGTAGTACCGAGGGAACACGCTAACATAGTTAACATGGTAATAATTTATATCGCGCACATGAAAACCGTACCCATTCTGCCTACCCCACGCCGGTCCAGTCACGCAATGCACGCTATGTTGATATAAAACAAGGGAGGAAGGAATCTATTTTTCCATATATACCATAGCTATTAAAAACATAAGCATAATCCATAGACGTACAAGTATAGAAAATTACTAGATTATTGCAAAGGCCGTGAAATAGGCGATTGCAGTTCGTGTATGAGTTTGAAGGCCGAGCTGAAGGCGAGGACTTCACTAATACGTGACAGGCAATTGTCATTTCCGCCGAGGTATATATAGTGCGTTTCTCAAAAGAATGCAGGAAAATAAAACAAACTTTTTATATTTTATATTAACAAGCTGGTTTTCCATTGCCAATTTGGCGTGTGATCTTATATCTGATGGAGTACAATCAATCTCCATGTCACTCTCTGAACCGTCGGAACTCATTTTAATTATTAAATTTATAATTATGAAGTATAAATAACAAATGAAGATGAATTTTCAGCAATGCCGCCAATTCTCTATTTATCATCTGTGCCGAAAGGCAAGCGTATTTATAGCTATACAGCCACGTGAACGCAATTTGTACTAAGCAACGACACTTACTTTGGTATGCCAAGAATGATAAAAGAGATCCAATCGAAGAGTATTTAATAACCCCAGCACGCCGTTCCATACAACATTGCTGGAGCGTTGTAATGTTCAAAATTCAAAAAACGCTCCTACAATGGATTTGATTTCATTTGTCCGTAAATTCGATACAATGCATTTTCTTTTTTCGAAAACAATGACAACATTTCCATGTTTGGTTGAGAAAAATATATATACATTCGCCCGCGTTTTTTGAAGGGAAATACTCTTTAGAGTCGTTGGGCGATATTTATATGAGTAAATTCTTCAAGGTCGTGTCACATGATGCGACACAAATACGAGAATGTTAAGAATTAAATCAAAAGGACTTATGTAGAACTCAGTGGTAGCGTGTACGGATGCCGTGTCAAAGAACGTGAGTTCGAATCCCTGCAACGAGCTTGAGCTTTCAAGGAAAACACCATGATGAAACCATAGCATGGTGGTAGCGGTAGGTGATAGCCACCCTCACGTTGAAAATTTGCCACCAAATACCTATAAGTGTGTTCCGGCTGTTGCACTTGAGAGCCAGTCCCTCCATTAACCTTAGCGTGTCTACCACCTTGAGCAATAATAAACCTAGAAACTATTTAAAGAAACATATGTACGCGAAGTTAATTTTAAACTTCATGTTACAGTATTTAAAAAGTAACCTAATACGTGTAATTCAATTTTATGGCGAAATAGAACACAATGGGTGACCCCACTGAACCTTGCCTGAGCGGATTCAGGGTGAGGTCACAGGGGGTTTATATTCCAAACCAAAAAACGTTGGCCGTCATGGGACGGAGGACGGATGTGAACACTTCAATTAATATATAAATATATTATATTTAAAAAAAGAGAAAATATTTATTTATTTATTGTCACAACAACGACACATTGACATATCCTTATCTATACTAATATTATAAATAGGAAAGGTTTGTATTTTTGTTTGAAACAAACAAACAAAAGCACTATTTTTTTATGTTTAATGCTTAGCGTTATGGCCATAATCTCACCTGATCTTAAATGACGATACGGCCCAAGTTGGTAGACACGCTCAACCTTTAGATGAACTGGCTCTCAAGTGTAACTGCCGGAACACACCTATTGGTATATGGCGGCAGATTTTCTACTTGAGGGTGGTAGCTAGCAGGCCGGGCATCAGAAAAAGCCCTACCACCATGCATTACTATTCCTAGTAGATCGATTTCAAAAAATCTTTGTCCATTAGAATGCTACATTAGCCCTGAATAACATAGGCTATATAACCATTTTTTTAAATGATTAAATAAAATATTAGTTCCATACGAATGGAGTCGCAGATACAGCTAGTCCTTACTAATAATTTAAATGGTAAAGTGAGTTTGTTCGTTACGCTATCACGCTTAATTGATTACGATGAATTCTGGTATTGATATAGATAGAAACCTGGAGACAGTGATAGGTACGAAATCCTCATTGGAAATGGTGTAAGGAGAGTGATAAACTTTGTATGAAACTTTTTATAGCATCATCCGATTTGTGTCACAAAATCAACATTAACACGAGCGAAGCTGCACGTAAAATCTAGAATTGTATGAATTTGATAACATAAGTTCTTAAAAGAGTGTGAAATGTCGTTACAGGTGTGAACATTTTATACATATATATATATATATATATATATTTATAGTTAAGGTTTAGCGTAATGGCCATAATCTCACCTGATCTTAAGTGACGATACGGCACAAGTTGGTAGACACGCTAAACTTGTGGAGCAACTGGCTCTGAAGTGCTGCTGCCGGAACACACCTATTGGTATATGGCGGTAGGTTTTCTACTTGAGGGTGGTAGCTAGCCAGGCAGGCATTAGAAAAACCCCTACCACCATGCTATGGTTTCCTCACGATGTTTTCCTTCTCCGAAAGCTTAAGCTCATTGTAGGTGCTTGGATTCGAACCCACGTCCATTGACGCGAAGTCGTGCACCCTACCTCTGAACTATCATCGCTTATTATTACGTATTGGAACAAAAACAAGTCAAGTTAAACAACGAACAGAATGAATATAAAGTGAAATAGTGATAGTATGCAGCTCATATAAAGAAACAACGAAGCCCACACTCAAGGGAGTTCAGATCGGTGATATAGAAATAATGACGGCATAAGAGAGAGTCTTGTCGTTTACTGTTTTTCATATAAAAAACTATTATAATTACTTCTATTATTAATCTACTATTACTACTTACATCTTACACAAGGTATGTTCGTTAGAATTTCAATGCTCTCAAAAACGCTGACACTGACACAACACTCCTATCTATACGATATACTTTTTTTAAATTAAATACGTAACATTTGTGTTTCTGGAAGCTTCTGTCAAATTTTAGTACCGTTAACAGTACTCTTTTTTTGCGACGTAATTCGACTAAACTACATTAATATTAATCTATATCAATATTATTATGCAAAAATATACTTGTTTGCTTGTTTGTACATGGTGATCTTAGAAACTAACAGTGTGATTTCAAAAATAGTTTTTGGATTTTATAGTATATTGATCTATTAGTACCCCTTCAGACGTCAAGTAACAAATAAATTCATGCGTTTTTTAAATCAAATATTTCGGATTAAATTTGCAATCTTTTGTCCCCTTAGTTAAAAACCTAAATACGTCCCTGTTATGTCGTATTCTAGTTTCACAGGCGAACCGATCTTAATCTCGGCTTGAGCTTTATTGCCTTTAAATCTTTCAAGCATATCGCTGCTACATGTGTCCAGCGAATGAGTTACAGCCAGAAAATACTTTTCACGGAAATTATAATATACCTTTTCCATCTATTAATACTACATATTACTTGCGGATTAGCTCGCGATAATATAGATTTTGTCAAACAGATCAGATGACGTAATAAAAAGTTTCAAAGTTCATCCCTCTATTTACCCCACTTCAAATATAGATTTTCGCGAGAAAAAGAAGCCTATCTCCGCCCCCTGGGTCCCATCTATCTGTGTACGAAAATTCATCACAATCGATTCAGCGGTTTAGGCGCAAACTCACTTACGCATTTATAGATTTTTTTTATTTTTTTTATACTTAAGGTTTAGCGTTATGGCCATAATCTCACCTGATCTTAAGTGACGATACGGCCCAAGTTGGTAGACACGCTAAACCTGTGGAGAAACTGGCTCTCAAGTGCTGCTGCCGGAACACACCTATTGGTATTTGGCGGCAGATTTACAACTTGAGGGTGGTAGCTAGCCAGGCGGGCATTTGAAAAAGCCCTACCACCATGCTATGGTTTCCTCACGATGTTTTCCTTCACCGAAAGCTCAAGCTCATTGTAGGTGCTTGGATTCGAACTCACGTCACTTGACGCGAAGTCGTACACACTACCACTGAGATATCATCGCTTCAATATAGTATGAAATATGATATCGACTACAAAGCGGAGAAAATTGTTTGTTTGAACGCGCTTATCTAAAGAACTAACGGTCGGATTACGAAATTTTTTATTGTGTTTGATAAAGCAGTCTTCGAGGAACGTTTTAGATTATAAGCCATTATGTTATCACTAATAGGAGCAAAGCTGTATTGAAAATAGTTACAAAAACGGGTCGAAATAATTAAGTCGAATTTCAGTTCCACGCGAACGAAGTCGCTGACACAGCCATTATAAACAAGTAGAATTACTTTCTACTATAACTCGATATGAAATATAGCTTCTTTATTACTCGGACTAGAAATATATTTTGCATAATTTTAATAATATAGAGCTATGACGTCTCGATGTTAGCACGTACGGACCCACTGTCAATGAACGCAGCTCGAATAACTGCAAAAATCTAAAGCGATGATAGCTCATTGGTAGTGTGTACGAATTTGCATCAAGGAACGTGAGTTCGAATCCAACCTACAATGAGCTTGAGCTTTCGGTGAAGGAAACATCGTGAGGAAACGATAGCATGGTGGTAGGTTTTTTTTTATGCCCGCCTGGCTAGTAACCAGCCTGAAGTTGAAAATCTGCCGCCAAATATCAATAGGTGTGTTCCGGCAGTTACACTTGAGAGCCAGTTCCTCCACAGGTTTTGCGTGTCTACGAACTTGGGCCGTATCATCACTTAAGATCAGGTGAGATTATGGCAACAGCGTGAAGTCTAAACTATATAGTATATAGTATATATATATATATATATATATATATATATATGTATATATATATATAATGTAATGTAATGTCACCATAGCTATGAAACTATAGGAGTAAAGCCAACATTTTAATATTGGTATGAAACTAGAATAAGTATGAAGACTGTCTCTATGACAATACGGGGTTTTGAATGTCGATATGGCGTTATTTTAATGCGTAGTGTTGGGTGCTTATCACATAATTTCTCGCCAATTACCCCTCTTGCCTTGATCTGAGCCCAGCCATTTAGAGGGAAGCTGTACAATTATTATTTCATAACGTTATTGAAAAAAGGGATGTAGTTATAGAGTAGAGACGAAAAAAAGGGTATAGAGAGAGGACAAAGATATTTATTTATTTTTAACCTTCGCTTTACCATGGAACGGGTTCATCTAGCACGATATTACAGATGAGTGCGTCCCGTAGAATTACTTTGTTCAAAGAAACAACATCAAAGCGGGCAAAGTAAATGGAACAAACGTCTGTCGGAGGCATCTTAACACATTACGAGACTTCAAACCGATGAAGTCAACTGGGAGACCTTTTGTGAGATAATTTATCTTTTCCCAAATTTTCCTTTACTTTGTCAAATAGCACCTAACGATAATAGAGATCAATGAACCATATCCGAACTGTTGAGTTGTTTTGATAAATACGTTCAACAAGCAATAATAGTCATTTGGAGTCCGTAGAAGTTACAGTTCGGAAATAGAAATTTAACATTCTAACACTCACCCCCGAAACCGCTAGTGGAAGTAAAATTTTGTAAGATCCTGTTCGAGATGATTTCTACATGACAAATAAAAGATTCCTACTAAATTTTGAATCTATAGAGGTTACAGTTTGGAAATGGAAATGTAACATTATAACACCCACCCCCGCAATCCTTATTGGTGGTGGGTTGTTGTAAAATCCGCTCTTAGATCATTTCTGCATAACATATAGAACACTCTAGCTAAAATTGGAGTCTGTAGGAGCTATAGCTTAATTTTTTTTTTATTGTTAATACCCACCCTCGCAACCCCCTGTGGGGTGAACTATCGTAAAATTCGTTCATAGACCATTTCTACATCTCTTACAGAAGATTCCTGCCAATTTGGAGCCTATAGGAGCTATAGTTGAAAAACACGAATTTTTCATTGTTAATACCTTTGGGGGATGAATTTCTCAATGGGAATATAGATGGATTCTCAATATAGATGGGAATCCTTCGACTATCCTTGGAGTGGGTGGGTGACTGGATGGGATTATGCTGGTGGGTGCGTGGGAGTGTGTGAGTAGATTCATAGCTGAATGTAAAAGAACATAATCCGTTCAATATACTCCGTTGAAAACCATGAAAACAAAAGAATCAAGAGAAAATGCTTAGCGGGAAAAATGTATATAAACGTAAAACAGCAATAAAAAAAATGAAGGAACGTTGGAATTCTAAAAACCATAAACCATCTAGGAAAAATTTCGCATCGAATGGCTGTAGTTTTATGTCGATATGATCAGTGGTTTAGGCGTGATTGAGCCTCAAACATAGACCATTTTCATTATATATACATATATATATATATATATATATATATATATATATAGAAAGATATAAATACATACATCCTGTTTTATTCATCCTGTACTATATTGTATGACCTATATAAGAATTATCCCGAAAGTAACGATGATAACATTAATACGTGAGTAATAAAGAAACGCGTTACTCCCCGTCATATATGTTTGAGGAGAGGAATGAATTGTGGGCGAAACGGCGGGAAATTTGCAATAAACATGTAAAGGTTCCTTCGGTATTAAAGTCGCTTTGATGACACTCTCGCCTCTTGTTTCGTAATGGATTCTCGAGAACGATGATTTGAAAGCAATTTTTACGCTTGTGTGTAGATACGCCACTTGTGAACAATTTAAAGAAATCTGTTGCTGCCTTTAATTCAAAAAATCCAAATAATTTTCTATTTACACGTATGTTTGATACTAGGTTTAACGTTAAGGCCATAATCTCACATGATGTTAAGAGACGTTGTGGCACAAAATGGTGGGACACGCTAAACATAGTGGAGGAACTGGCCCTCAAGTGTAACTGCCGGAACACACCTTAAGATATTTAGCGGTAGAACATAACGGTTAGAGGGTTAAAGTAGGCGGGCATTAGAAAAAGCCCTACCACCATGCTATGGACTTATTTCCCTTCACCAAAAGCTCATATTCATTGTAAGTGGATTCGAACTCACGTCCCTTGACGCGTCGTCAGTACGCACTACGAACTGAGCTACCATCGCTTGAATTATTAATGCATACGTTTATAGAAGTAATAGAGTTTCTTTAACGGTCAATCTTGTCAAAACTAGTGAACTTACCGGAATGGGAGAGTAACCAGTCGAAACGGAAACGTTTGTAGATAATTCTAGGCTATTTACTTCTTGGACTCCATAGACCTTTTGTAATTTTTTACCTTTGCTTTTGTATGGCCTGCATAGTGAGTGACGCGTAGTGATGTACATTTATAATGTTTATACATAGTAAACGTTCTAGAAGAAGTTCAACGAACCGAATTGTCAGCTCTATTTTATGTGACATCTTGTCTACGCATATGATAAAATTACAACGAAACAAACCTACATGTTTTTTTTTTACTCTAGCAAAATAACTTTCGGGCTACACTTTGTCATCGACATGGCAACACTACAGAATTGAAGCGTCACTATATCTCTCACGCACCCTTATGTCGCTTCGAGCTAAAATTATTCGGAACGAGCGTCACACAGACAGGTTGCAGATCAAGATTTCAAAGCACCGCCATAAGAATTTTCACTTTTTCAACAACTGTAAAGTCCACGTACATTTGAATCAAAAATTTTGATTTTCGTTTTTTTTTTTTTATTATACTTAAGGTTTAGCGTTATGGCCATAATCTCACCTGATCTTAAGAGACGATACGGCCCAAGTTGGTAGACACACTAAACCTGTCGAGGAACTGGCTCTCAAGTGCTGCTGCCGGAACACACCTATTGGTATTTGGCGGCAGATTTACAACTTGAGGGTGGTAGCTACCCAGGCGGGCATTAGAAAAAGCCCTACCACCACGCTATGGTTTCCTCACGATGTTTTCCTTCACCGAAAGCTCAAGCTCATTGTAGGTGCTTGGATTCGAACCCACGTCCCTTGACGCGAAGTCGTGCACACTAGCACTGAGCTATCATCGCTGATTTTCGTTTCAGCACTGATAGAAAAGGCGTCACGTATTCAACGCGCTGTGAATACAGGGTCTTCGTTTCGAGATATGTATGGGTCATACTTTAAATAGAATTTTTTTATGCTTGCGAATATAGGAAATGATAACTTAGTACTTTTTTTATGACGTTGCATACGCTATTTGCCGCAAAACGGCAGGGTCGATGTATGGCGTCTACATTAAACTGCGGTCTGTGGGGCGCAATATTGATTGTCAGTTGAGAACGCACGCCGCGACGCGACGCGGCCGCCTGTTCACAGTTAGACAACGGTTTTCGAAGCGATGATAGCGATTAGTGGTAGTGTGTACGACTTCGCATCAAGGGACGTGAGTTCGAATCCAAGCACCTACAAAGAGCTTGAGCTTCCGGTGAAGGAAAACATCGTGAGGAAACCATAGCATGGTGGTAGGGCTTTTTCTAATGCCCACCTGGGTAGCTACCACCCTCAAGTTGTAAACCTGCCGCCAATTATCGATATGTGTGTTCCGGCAGCTGCACTTGAGAGTCAGTTCCTCCACAGGTTTAGCGTGTCTACCAACTTGGGCCGTATCGTTACTTAAGATCAGGTGAGATTGTGGCCATAACGCTAAGCCTTAAGTATAAAAAAAAAAACTCGGCTAATTGACTCTCCAGGATTTGCGATTGGATTTTGTCGCAACACCAACATCGGTATGTTGGTGTTAATTCGCATGTCACTGTCGTTACTACGGGAAGGAAAACACAAAATTCATCGTATGTTAAATCTATACATATAAATAAAATTGGAGTGTCTATTTGTAATACTGAAATACCCGTTTTTCACTACATGTATATGAATATATACGGTACATACACCAAAATAATTTTTTTTTTACCATTTTTGTCTGTCTGTCTGTCTGTATATTGATTTGAAATAGTCGTATAGATAAATCAATATATACTTAAGTATACATATCACTCGCTATCAAACTACCGGAAATCATGTGTAGATAAATGATATAAAAAGTAATGTCAAAAAACATACTTTATAGTTCCCTATAATTATAGTTACATATAAATCTAGCTTTGCATCTATACAAAGCATATGAAACATAAATCGCATATATTTAATTTTGTATTGGAATAAGTATGAAAATCTTCGAATAAAGTTTATGTAAGAACTAAGATCCTTATTATAAAAATATTAATTTCAAGTTCTATTCGAGATATAAAAAAAATATATATTCGGGTATACATTTTTTATTATGTTTTTTTATCGATAAAAAAAAGCTACTTTACAAAATCATCTTAACACCTTTATTCTGTTTACGATGATTTGTAAATATATATAATAATAACAGTCATCACATAGATATACATTAGACGATATATAGCCATCATAATAAAGAGTTCACATAAAAATCTTACGCTAATGTAACGTACGTATTTTATGCCGCGACTTCGTTCCAATAAAAAAAAACACTATATAAATAATATACTTAACTTTATGAATTAATATCATCATCATCACCATCCTGCTCCCAATTTGCTATTTGGGGTCGGCGCAGTATGTCTTCTTCTTCCATACATCTCTATCAGTCACCATATCTTCATTCACCCCTTTTGCCTACATATCTTCCCTCACACACTCCATCCATCTTTTCTTTGGACGACCTCTCCCTCTCCATCCCTCAACATTCATAGTCATCACTTTCTTCGTCACATGCGTTTCGTCTCTTCTCAAAACATGCCCATACCAAGACAAACGATTCCCTCTCATATTTTCTGTCACCGGCGCCACTTTCAAACTTCCTCTAATATAATCATTCATCATTCATTCACGCCACACATCCATCTCAACATTCGCATCTCTGCTACATGCACTCGTTTTTCATCCATCTTCTTACCAGCCCAACATTCTGATCCATACAATATGACAGGTGTTATAACGGACTTATATATTCTGCCCTTCAGTTTGACGGGCATCCTACAGTCACAAGTTATGCCTGAGACCTGTCGCCATTTCATCCAACCTGAGTTGATTCTCTGCCTCACCTCTCGGTCGATGTCACCGTCACTTTGTATGAGTGACCCGAGGTAGCGAAAGTCGGAACAGACCGGTAGGGTTTACTCCCGTTAGTGTTTACTTATGAATTAATATATTTAATATAATTTAATCATAGTTCATTTATAAAATAATCATAAACAAAGTAAATAACATAGGTGAATATAATTTATTGTGGTTAGGTTTTTGAACGCAAGTGATCAATTGAAAGATAATTTTATAACAGTAATGGGGAAGGTATTTCGAATTATCATTAAATTCTCATTGACAGCTCTGGCAATAGAGCCACCATTACGGTCGAACGTTGTTTTAATTTCGAAGATTATAAACTATCATATATGTATGTACCACTAGCTGACGTCCCGTGACTTCGTTCACTTTGTCGCAATATCTCTTCTTAGAGGGTGACTATATCATAAAAGGAATGCCAATGGCATATTTCATGTCAATAGGTCTGGCAGTTTTGGAAATATTTCTTTTATATCTTATATGGTATTGGAACGTGGATCGGAACACAAACGAAACTAAAAATTTAAAATTAAACTTAAAGTAGACACTGTAACATTAACTTTTCTGGACAATCTACACCTCAGTGCGCCCCAAAGCTTTCGAAACGTCGATACCAAAATTCATAAATAACCGCGTTAAAATCCGTTTAAATTATTTTTATTTCGATGAGTGATATTCGCTTAAATATAAGAAACCATTATGGAACGAAGTTCTATATCGCACGGTATGGGTAGAGGCTAGACAAATAAAAATATAAGATTTTTCAGTCTCGACCCTTTATTTAGTAATGTTCTATATTGCATTATAGGTCTAAACTGTAGACCTATAATTATAATGAATTAGATGAATTGAATCATGTACAATAAAATGTTTATTTTCACGACTAGAAGAATATATTAATTACGATATATCCCAACATTTCTTCAATTGATTAAATAACTCTGCGTTTCATTTAATTGCTCTCAGATGTCAGTAATTCATTTATTTGTATTTGTAAATTAATATTATAATGCAATATATCAACAATACTACTACTTTGTGCGATCAGAAATGAAATAATAAAGTTAATACTATTTAGAAACGGTTTGAATGGTATTCTTTACAGGTCACCCCAGTTTATCCCTTCATATATGGTTGCCCAACACATTCCAGCGTAATTTATGAGTTCAGTTCTTACCGAACTTGTTACGCTTACAAACGCAAGTAGAAAAACTTTGTAACTTCTGAGACCCTTGACTAATTGGTTTTGTTTTTTTTTCTTCAATGATACTTGTAAAAATATCCAATATTTTATACATAAAAATCGACGTTAGACCTGCGGAAATTGAAGGACACTGTGATAATATATATTTTTTAAATTTTTTAACTACAATTAATGGTATTTGTTTATGTCATAATTTTTATTTTATAGTTAACTAGCTTTTACCTACGGTTTCTCTCGTGTTACTGATTTTTTCAGGCATAACGGATGATAATAAGTTTCATGCATAGTTTGCCCATCTCTTTACCTCACTAACAGTAAGTTTTTTGCAAAAAAAAGTAACCTATCACCGTCTCCAGGTACCCATCTATCTTTATACCAAAATTTATGATTATTTATCCAGCGGTTTAGGCGTGAAAGCGTAACAAACAGAGAACCAAAGTCACTTTCGCATCTATAATATCAGTATGGATAGCTTTTTAGAATTATTTCCACAGTGTCAGCCGATGCTAAATGACAATGAAGCCAAGATGATGGACACACTAAGCTCACTGTTGGGGCTGGCTCTCCAGTGCAACTGCCAGAACACACGTATAGGTATTTGGCGGCCGATATTCATCTTGAGGGTGGTTACTAGCCAGGTGAACATTAAAAGTTCTGCTGAAAGCTCAAGCTCATTGCAGGGATTCGAACTCTCGTTCAAATAACGTGGCGTTCGTACACGCTACCACTGAATTTGAAAATCTGCCGCCAGATCTTATAGGAATACTGAAAATTGCACTATGAGTCTCCACTAAGCTTAATGTGTCCAATCTTGTGCAATACGTGACATTGTAGCCATAACACTTAACCTATATAAACTAATATCTGACCTGGCAAACCTTTTCTACCTTTTTGAGTAGTCGACCACATCGACTACAGCGACATCTATCACGTTATGAACACTTATCGAGATAAAAAGTATCCTATCTCTCAAGTTAGATCAAACTGCACACAGTGTGCAAAATTTGATCAAAATCTGTTCAGTAGTTTAGGAGTTCACCGCGGACAAACAACGCGACACGAAATTTTTATATGTAGACTTAAAAGAAATCCTAATCACGTTTGTAGAGTAAAACCAGCTTAACGTAGATCTCAAAAGGCCGGTATCATATTTATTATTGTTAATTTATTTATATAAAGACATATCGTTACGGTGCAAAATAAATTAAGAGACTAAACATTCAAATTAGAGGCAACGTCAACCCTCACAGGGTAAATCTGAAATCATATTCAGAGGCACGTTCCGCGCCGCGCGATTGCGAAACGTTCCCATTAAATGTGTACTTTTTCACACACTGAAACGGGATTTACCCCTTTATGGTTCTTAATCATTTGTTTTTTATTTTAATAGACAAGTTTTGCGTTAAGGCACTAATCTCACCTGACGATACAGCCCAAGTTGGAAGACACGCTAAACCTGTGGAGGAACTGGCTCTCAAGTCCAACTCCCGGAACACAACTATTGGTATTTGGCGGCAAATTTTCAACTCGAGAATGGTAGCTAGCCAGGCGGAGATTAAAAAATCCCTATCACCATGGTTTTCTCACGACATTAATAATTACAGGCTTAGATGTAACACGAAATATTTAATCTATATTTCATTAAAAATTCACTGAGTTACATTGAAGAGGTACCATGAAAAGTAATAGGGTTCTATTCCTAATTATACTGAAGCTAAGTAAAATAAAAGACTCGATTAGTTAAGTATTCCGGTCGTTATCGTGATAACATACAGGATCCGTACATACAGACACACGGACGTCGACGTTTTTTAAACAGTCTTTTAACTAGTTTCATTAACATAAATGGCATCAAAAATATCATGAGTGTTAGAAATAGTGTTTTTTTTTCTTGACGTGTGCGTGTATATAATATTTTACAAGTGCAAAATATGATAAATAGAGATATTTTAAGTTTGAAAGATCAGTTGTTTTACGTGACGTAACAAAAGTACCCAGCTCAACGTTTCGCTTATGAGACGTGCAAAAACACTGTTAACACAAAATCGTTTAGCTAATAATACAATATCTAATACAACCCGCAGTGCAAAGCACAACCCCCACGTCCTACATTAAGTACGTTCTAGATTCTCACCCTCAGCGCTATGAAACCATACTGTGTAATCAAATACTTCCTTGCGAATATAATATACCAACGTACTATGCATACATAAACAAAATGGCCGACAAGATTATTCGAATCGAAATCGACTGAATTTAAAAAGTATTTATTCTGTTGTGCATTTTTAATGGTTAGGTTTTTACTTGTCATATACTGGTCGTTATTTTCGTGAATGCACATGTACTTTTAAGCTTATCTTTTTTTTTACACTTAAGGTTTAGCATTATGGCCATAATCTCACCTGATCTTAAGTGACGATACGGCACAAGTTGGTAGACACGCTAAACCTGTGGAGGATCTGGCTCTCAAGCGCAGCTGCCGGAACACACCTATTGGTATTTAGCGGCAGGTTTACAACTTGAGGGTGGTAGCTACCCAGGCGGGCATGAGAAAAAGCCCTACCACCATGCTATTGTTTCTTCACAATATTTTCCTTCACCGAAAGCTCAAGCTCATTGTAGGTGCTTGGATTCGAACTCACGTCCGTTGACGCGAAGTCGTACACACTACCACTGAGCTATCATCGCTTCAAAATTAAAAATATCGCGCTTTAAAATATCTATATTAACATAAAACTGTTTGCGTAGAAGATACTCAGGTTTAGATTAGGGTATAGATTTAACGTTATGGCCACAATCTCACCTAATCAGAAGTGACGATGTAGACCAAAATGGTGGACACGCTAAGCATAGTAGAGAGAATGACTCTCAAGTGCAACTGCCGGAACACACCTTTAGGTATCGGTGGCAGATTTTCAACTTGAAGATGGTTGCTAGCATAGAAAAAGCCTTACCACCATGCTGCGGTTTCCTCACTACGTTTTCCTTCAACGAAAGCTCAAGCTCATTGTAGGTGTTCACTACCATCACTACCGACTGAACCATCGTTGCACCAAAATAGTACCTTACCTTCAACCTTAAGTATGTTACCCTTTATTTTGAAAAAAGTAGTGTTACCGTGAAATTAAAAAAAACACCATAACGACGCTTATTATATTTAACATATTCTGGTTTATATAAAATGATGACTAACTTTAGTAAAGTTTTTTATTTAAACAAAAAATTAAAACTTGAAACTACAAACAAAGGAGAGATACTCTTTGTATATATATAATGCTTACTAATAACGCACGGAAGTATACCTATGTACATATATACACAGTATACATATGGCTATAGAAAGCGTTAGGTGACGATGACGCGAATCCCACGGTTTTTGTTCACCCAAAAAGTGCTCAACGCGCTTAAGACCTTATCACTTCAAATATCAATCTGCATTTAAGTGCGCACGTGAGAAGTTGAACTTATTTGGGGTAAGTATAAAATAATAATTTGCGTATTTAAATATTTTTAAACCGAGGCAAAAGTATCAAGGAATTAAATTAAACAGTATAAATAAAAGTTCTAATAAATGACAATCACAATGACTATGTTTTTGGGAATTGAATATCTTATGACACGCTATAAAAAGTGTTACTGCCAACCAACTTCATAATGCATTAATTATAATTACATCAGCGCGTGCTAATATCGTTTCAACTAACAAATTCACTGAAACTCAACTGAAATTCACAAACACGACAAATAATGCATAACTTCAAAAATGTTTCACTAATACAAAGGATTCTCCCTCCATTAGCTCCAATATATTGGCGATTTTGAACTGTAGTTTCAATGCAATCTTCTACCAAGTGTGACACGTTTCCATTCAAATGAGAAAAATCTGTGAAAATTCTCTGGTACCCGCCGAACCACAAACCCTCGGACGTTCCATCCTCAACGCAATAAAAACTGATGTAATTTATTAATTCTAAGCTGAGAGTTGTCACTTCGCTGTGAAAGATGGCCGTTCTGAAAACTCGAGTGCGCTGTAAGAGTTTTTCATTATATATTTTTTTCATTTCCAACGTCCCCCTACCGGCGTTTGATTAATGAGAGTCACCTGGAATGTAATGTAGCTTGAAAACGTTCTTTACTATCTGTGAATCGGTTTATTTACTTTGTAGGTCTAGCATTATGACCACAACCTCTACTGATGCTAAATGATGGTGATGGTGGAAGCTGGTGGACACGCTAAACCTAGTGAAGAGATTGGCTCTCAAGCGCAACTGCCGGAACACACCTATTACTATTTGGCGGTAAATTTTTAACTTTAGGGTGGTTGCTACCCAGGCGCGTATTAGAAGAAGCCCTGCGACCATGCTATCAGCCATTTTCGCTATAATCTTATCTGTTGTATTCGGTTTTCTACCACGTATACGATTGTGGAAAAGACAACCTGGTTAGGGGTTAAGACCCAGTCGCACGTCAGAGCTGACAGTCATACATACACACTTTTTTACACTTACTGCAATATCAACCGTATTGTCATAATGCATAAACAAGTAGGTATGAGTGAGTAGAAAATGTTCTAGAAGGTTCACTTGAAAGCTAGTCTTGCCATCGGGAATACCGCCTCTTTTGATTTTATTTTTTTCACAAAACTGGTTATGAACATCATGACAAAACAAAGCGCAGATAAAACTCGCTTATGCAATTATATCTTGATGTGAAACCGACAAGCAATATTAATGAGAGTTAGCAAAAAGTTTAAAATATACATAACTGGTAATTGGAAAGTATTGGTCTTTTTTTTTTTGTAGAAGGGACCTACACTGTTATCCAGGAAGGCATTCACAATTTCACCGAACTTAGAGGGCGAGCGCGGATGGCACTCAAACCCGAGGGACAACACGCTCAAGAGTGTCACTTGTGACCGAACCTCGGCTTGGGCTGTTGCCGGGACGCGAAAGAGAAATCGAACGCGGTACTGTCTTATAAGAGAGAGCGATTGTACTGTGCCACAACGGCGCAAAGGATTGTACTGTGTGACCCTAGCTGACGGTGTTAATGCCTACTGCCTAGTCGAGAAAAAGAAAGACTCGAATGTAACTGATACACCGAGATCTGAATAAAAAAAACTAACTAAGAGAAAGAAATTTGTATCGTACTGGGTCATGGCAGGTGAGGCAAGATTGTACTCTGCGACCTCCCTTCCTAATAGGTTGGTGACGGCCGAGTTTAAAACCTCAAAAACTGAGAAGAAACGAAAGGAACACAAGTATTGGTCAGTAAATATAGATTTAATCAAGGCTAAAGTCTTATAGAAAATATCAAAACTAGACTAAATACTGTAGTACTTATAGCACACCTTTTGAAGCGATGATAGCTCAGTGGTAGTGTGTACGACTTCGCGTCAAGGGACGTGAGTTCGAATCCAAGCACCTACAATGAGCTTGAGCTTCCGATGAAGGAAAACGTGAGGAAACCATAGCATGGTGGTAGGGCTTTTCTGATGCCCGTCTGGCTAGCTACCACCCTCAAGTTGTAAACCTGCCGCCAAATACCAATAGGTGTGTTACCTATTGAGAACAACTGCATTTGAGAGCCAGTTCCGCCACAGGTTTAGCGTGTCTACCAACTTGGGCCGTATCGTCAATTAAGATCAGGTGAGATTATGGCCATAACGCTAAACCTTAAGTATAAAAAAAAACATACAGTACGTGGGCGGATGTTGGCCTGTGCTCGTTGTCTAACTAGGTAGAAGAAGGGTTTAAAGGTTCTGTAATCGACTACCACTGTGAAGTACAGACATACAAATTTGGTGCAATAACAGTGAACTATCACTGCACTAGTGCTTGATCTGTTCAATGTTCTAGGGCTACATCGTCGCTTAACATCAAGTGAGAGGCAAACTATACCCATAAACTATAAGAATAGACCCTGCGAGGCCAGCGGGCCACACAACGGTATATAAAACTATAATATATTAACGGTACATAATATACTAATTTTAATAACCATATTTCCGAAACTGAGTATGTTTGTTAGTGACGCTTTCACGCCTAAACCGTTGAACAGATTATGATAAATTTTGGTATATACATAGATAGGTACCTGGAGACGGTAATAAGCTACTTTTTCTCGTGAAAATCTCATTGGACGTAGGGTAAAAAGAAGAATAAAGTTTGTAAGAAACTGTTTATTACGTCATCCGATTTGTGTGACAAAATCAATATTAACACGCGCGACGCCACACGTAATAGTTAGTTATATAGAAAAACCTTCCGTGGAGATAAAACGCTGGTACTTATGGAAGATTATTATAATATCGCGCATACGAACATGTAAAGTGGAGAGGATTATCCCCTTATAAGCCGTACACCTTCAGCTTTACCGTAGGAATCGTACGTTATGTCACTTCCAAATACCATAGAGTTTTACCCGAATCTAGCCAAATTGCACAGTTTCCTCGACGAGTGATTTTATTTATAGTTCATAGATTTAACGTTATAACCTCATCTGATGTTAGGTGAGATTGTGGCCTACGTTGGTGAACACGCTTAACCTGTGGAGAGACTGACTCTTAAATGCAAATGCCAGAACACATCTATAGATATTCGGGGGCAGATTTGCAACTTAAGAGTGTTAGCTAACCATGTAGGAAGCATAAGAAGCCGTACCACGATGCTGTGGTTTCATCACGGTTTTTTTTTTCGCCGAAAACTCGACTCATTGCAGGAATTTGAACTCACGTCTTTTGGTGCGGCGCCGCGGCGTCCGTACACACTACCACTAAGCTATCAACGCTTCTAATATAAATAAGGGTTTGTTCGACTATATTACTCTACGACTCAATAGATGTATGAATAGCAGTGTAAGGTCGTAGGTTTGAACAGTGGCATGCCATTGATATTGTTTATAATTATTGCACAAACATTTCCTTACTCTCCGGCAAAAAGGGGCTAACGTATGGTCATCATGAGGATTTTAGTGGGAATTACTCTCGGAAGCTCCAGTCGTATCCCATTAGCAGTTTTAAGCTGGCTCATATATGTCAAGATCACTATCAGCTTGCGAAATATTGGTTTAAACAACGTAAATCAAGTAATAACATTTCTACGTTCATATATTCTAGTTAAATGTTAGTAGTAGGCTTGTTGTAATGTGACAATAAATGTGGGTAATATCTGGTTTGAAAACCTTGAAAAAATATCTCCATATTGTTTCACAAAAATAATAACTCTTTATATAACCGTGAGGGTAATGAAGCGTATTTGTTATTCGACGAAAACTGTCAACAGGCATGAATACAAATGTTACAACTTCATGACGTTCAGGTAAGTTAATTAAAAAACCACACGAACCTCCACGACTTCTGACCTTTTCCGGTCGCTACGCTAACTAACAACGAACACGCTTATTCGTCCGGCAATTACTTACAACTACGGCCCTCTGCTGACCCGACTCATCCCCTAATTGAACACACATGATTTCAACCCACTCCGATTAAATCGCTAGTTCAAACGGGAAATTACTTTACCGTTAAGCCTCTTTTACTTCTGTACAAGTCCCGTAGGCAGAATACGTTTATGATCGTTGCCGAAAATACATAACCAATAAAAAATAACATACGTCAAATTAAGAACGTAAAAAAAATCCTACAGATCAATTAACCAAAACGCATTGCAGTAAATACTTACGTAAGTGTATACGAAATATTATTCGGTCGATCACAATTTGACAAACACACGCGATTTAGAAACAAGAGACAGAATAATAGATAATTAACTCAAAATAAAACAACAACGTTAACAAACAATTCGAAGTGTATAGTAGAACACAATGATTTGACAAACAAATTCTTTACTTATATTGCACAGTTTGCGAAAGATCGCGGATTTTATCACGGAGGGCACGAACGCGGCCACCCTCTACGCTGTTTGGATGCGAACTGGCAATTTCCACGTCTAGATACAGGGGTAATAGTCGGTGGAAATAGGGTAAAAGCGGGGGTGTATAGGCCAGCGACTTGAATGGACTCAACGCACAGGGGCTCGCTGTTGGAAGATCGCACATGCGGCCATAACCGTCGCACCCTCTTTATGTATAATTATATCTCCTCAATTATAACGCATTGGCATTTTTAATGTTTTGTTTTCACGAAGCGACGTATTAATAGTTGAATTTCGCATATGTACAGAGGTTATAACTAATCACGAAACATATGTTTGAAAAGTAACTAAATTTTTTCTTCCATTGTTACCATAGATTCATCTGTATGTTTCGTCAGTTAGTTAACATATTAAATTTATATTTGGCATTATAAGAACTCATTTGTGCGAAACGAGCACTATTCTCCGTCCCAGGATGAACCACAGCCGTTTTAAGAGCACACACACACACACACCACAATTCTTACTAGTTTTGAATTTTATAACAATATGCGCGCGATTTCGTTGTCAAGTATCACTGACTTAAGGCAATTCTCTGCCGCAAGATGGCGCGTGTCGCCTTGAGGTTTCCTTAAGTCGTGTTGCCATAAATAAAAACCCAACATTATCTATCTAATAGAATTATAATTGAGCCGTATAATGCGCTTTAGCGTTATAGCCATAATCTCACATAACCTTAAGTAACGATACGGCCCAAGTCGGTAGACACGCTAAACCTGTGAAGGAACTGGCTTTCAAGTGCAGCTGCCGAAACTCATCTATTGGTATTTCATGGCAGATTTCAGCTTGAGGATGGTAGCTAGCCAGGCGGGCATTAGAAAAAACCCTACCACCATGCTATAGCTTCCTCACGATGTTTTCCTTCACCGGAAATTCAAACTTATTGTAAGTAGCTTTGAACTCACGTACCTTGACGCGAAGTCGTATACATTACCACTGAGCTATCATCGCTACGAACCTATCAACACCATGAATTTATATATCTTTATATATACATTTTTTGTGTAAAGTTGTTTGTCCGCGATGAACTCCGAAACTAGTAAACCGAATTTTTTTCAGGTTAGGCAGTAGAAATATATATAGTAAAAAGAGTTATTACACGCTGATCAGCGTTAAGCAGTGTCGATAGAAGTTTACGTTGGATTTTTTTAAATAATTAAGGATTATCAGTATGGCCAAAATCTCACCTGATATTAAGAGACGATGTAGCCCACAATGGTGGACACGCTAAACCTAGTGGAGTAACTAGCTCTCGAGTACAACTGCTGGAGTACACATATAGGTATTTGACGGGATCCTTAGTCATAAGGACATTAGAAAAAGCCCTACCACCATGCTATGGTGTTCTCACGATGTTTCTTTGTACATAAAACTCACTCAGTCCATTAACACTGTGTCCGCATACACTATTGAAGCGATGATAGCTCAGTGGTAGTGTGTACGACTTCGGGGACGCGGGTTCGAATCCAAGCACCTACAATGAGCTTGAGCTTTCGGTGAAGGAAAACATCGTGAGGAAACCATAGCACGGTGGTAGGGCTTTTTCTAATGCCCACCTGGGTAGCTACCACCCTCAAGTTGTAAACCTGCCGCCAAATACCAATAGGTGTGTTCCGGCAGCTGCACTTGAGAGCCAGTTCCTCCACAGGTTTAGCGTGTCTACCAACTTGGGCCGTATCGTCACTTAAGATCAGGTGAGACTATGGCCATAGCGCTAAACCTTAAGTATAAAAAAAACTTTAACCTTAACTATCATCGATTCATTATATTAATACTAGGTCGGTCCGTTCCCAGTAGGATGTATAGCGCCACAAGAAAACCCTATCACGTTGAAATTGAACAATATACTCAATAAAGAAACGCGTCTACCAAGCCCCGATTTGATTACATTCGACCTCCTTTACAGTTTATTGAAGGCGAAACATGGTACTTTTAATACTGCCCCTTATATTTGGTAGTCTTTGTTTATAAGCTTTACCCGAATTGGATTTTCGGTTCGCAGCCATCCATCGAGCCCGCTTTGTGTCACGCAACACCGCCCTTAATTCGGTCTAGACTTTTATAACTTAAAATTCAATACTATTTTATTATGTCCCTTTTATAAGTGCGCCTATAAAAAAGCTTTTCCACGCGTAACGAAGCATATCTAACTATATATATATATATATATATATATATATATATATATAAATATTTCACTGAAATGTATGTACGCGCATAACTTCCGAACGACGTCACCAAACGGGATAATTCTTTTTTTATTGTGTTCGTTATTGTCAGGAGAAGGTATTTGTATAAAAGATTTCTTTTTTAACTTCTCATTATATGAAAAGTGGGTGAGTAAATGGAACAGAAGACTATCTCTCACTCACAAACGATTGTATTCATCTATGTTTTTAAAGTTTATGTTAAAAAAAAAAAACAAATCGGTCAATCCCTTTTTCCCGTTTTAGCGACAATAATGAACATCGATTATTAGTGATACGATGTTCACCGGGTCATTTAGTTTTGAATATATTTTAGAATTTAAAATCTCAGTGTATCTAATTCCTGCAATGAGTCTGAGGTTTTTGTGACAGCATAAGTTTTTTTATCGCCCACCTGACTAACTTTCTCCTTTGAGTTTGTCGCCAAACGCGTATTAGCTACGCCGAAATATTAAGTATTTTTTGACCACTTCTGGTAAGTTTTTTTTTATAGTTTCAACCTAAAAACTGTCGAGTTCCTACCACAAAAATTCAAATAACGAAGAAACTGCTCAATGTTATACTTTACAGTCTGGTCGTATTGCGACAACAGTAAGGTTTTGCAGAACCTTCCTGTCGTCGTGTTGGATCTATGGAATTGGCTACCCAGCACAGTTTTCCCCCAGAACTACCATATGCGTCTCGCCAATAAGGGATTGAAATACGGTGTCCGAAGTCAGCAACATGGCTGTAGCCCATAAGGTTTCGGCTGTCCATAGGTGACGATAACCATTTCACATAAAAAGGGGTTAATTACCTGTTTGCGGCTCATTAGCATAAATAATACGCAAACTTATTAGGTATCCGATTGGTCAGTTATTGGATTTAAAAAAACACATAGAATAAACAATTCCATTATTTTCCATGTTATCGGGAAATTTTCGGCTAAAACTGTTACCATTTTTTTATTGATAATCAGTTATCAAAAACATTATAAAAAGGTACACAATTCTATTGTCTTCACCTATTTCTACATAAATAAGCAGATAGCAAATTAAAATCAGAGTAAACAATCTCAATTCGTCTATTATTAACTATGCAAAACACATAAATCTACAATTCATATCCACCGGGGACATGAACAACTAATTCAAATACATATTTATTTTAAAAATCAATAATGAATACATCACTACATCTATACAGGGCGAGGCGTTAGGGGTTCGCAATGTCTCGCCGCTTTTCCGTATAACTAAGGGTGAGTCAGGGTTGCCAGCAAAACTCTTATCTATTTGAAGGTTTTTGACTTACTTTTTTTAGTTTTCGTTTATACTAGTAGATATTGTTGTAGCTTGCCAGGTGGGCATTGCAAAGAGCCCTATGACCATGCTATAGTTTAATCACGATGTTTCCCTTCACCAAAAGCTCAAGCACATTGCAGGAATTCGAAATCACGTTCAATGACGAGGCGGCCGTACACACTACCAGTGAGGGCACTGAACTATCATTGTAAAATATATATGACGTAATGTAAATTTTCTTTTTATTTTGATGTGACACGTCTATCAACGCTTCTTGGCTTTATTGGTTTTTATTAACTGTAAATCGAAATATATGGAGACAAGTATTCTGTGACGGTCAGAATTATTTTCATCTTTATTGAAACACTGCATGACAGCGGTGATTGATTGTGAATTTTAGATCATTATCAGTTCCCGCTGTTCTGGATTGTACGGTACTTAACACCAGTTACAGTACAGTCTCTATGCTGAGCAACATAAAAAAAAAATAACACTTGAATATCGACACTGTACATATAATAACCACAGTACGATACAAAAACTGTAATAACCAGTGGCAGATTCATTAGAGATCATCGCTGTCAAGTGAGTTTGTAAAGTTCTCGGAAGATGAACATATACTGGTTGATTCCTAAGTTCCTTATCATGATAATCCAGAGCTTATAGAAAAGCTTATCTTCTTGTAAATGATGAACTTGACCTATAATTCGATGTAACTTCAACCTTATCTGAACAATAATAAATCTGAATTTTGTTTACTCAATAGGGACTTCGTACAAGACAGAAACACCTTTAATCCATCATTTACCAAGTGTGCTACACCGTAAATTTATATACACTTTTATCCCAAAAAAATAAATAAATAGGAAATTCCGATTTATACCTGGTAACCCTCCGGGAGGGGCCGGAATCCCCGCGCCGTATTGCACCCTCTTACCGGATTAGTTGTTTTGTTTCCCGCTCTAAATTACTACAAGTAGCGTAATAACGGACACCACCTATCTACGGACCTATCGGTGTTGGGCATAACAATACACATTATACCCCGAATGCCCTCAGCGCCGTACATGCTTATTACACACAATATACTATGCACGAATAATCATTTTAATTTAGTCTAGACTTCTATAACTCATACTTAAATATCCATTGGTGTCTGGACTGCCCTCAGCCATCCAAAAGAAAATAATTTTGTCCAATAAAATAGTCTCAAGAAATTATGGTATTTTTTAAACTTATTTTGATATTGGTAATACACTATCAGTTTTGGAAAAACACGATATATGTGAAATCTGTAGAATCGCACCAAATAATGTATTTTATTTAATACTTTTTTTAATATGTATTAATGAGCATTTTACGGTATATGAAGCGATGATAGCTCAGTGGTAATGTGTACGCCTTTAAAAAGTTCTGTCTTGGACGTCCGTGTGTCTGTATGTGTGGCTCCTGTATGTTATCGCGATAACGACCGAAATACTTTACTAATCGAGTCTTTTTCTTACGCATCAGTATAATTAGGAATAGAACCCTATTACTTTTCACGGTCTGATTCTATGTAATTCGAGTTATTGTTAAATAAACAAAAAGAAATGAGATTATGAGGCGTGCACTTTTGGATTTTCCAAACTTTTAGTTTCCATTTATTTTCGATGTTCAGATCATCGTAACTAATGTTGTAAGTACGAATATGTGTTTGTTTGTACCTCTTCACGCCCTAACTACTGAACCGGTAATCATTAAATTTTGCATACACGCTGTCAGGGGTGCAGAAAACGACATAGGGTACCTTTTACCTACAAAAAAGTATTGTCGCCGAGTGATAATAAAATAACCTTAAATTTCACGCAACCAAAATTATAGGCATAACTTCTTTTAATTATAAAAAATAGGATGTACGAGCGACGACATTACAATAATATGTTGCCGATCGAACTTTTAAATCGATACTATATTCTTGGAAAAGAAAAAACACAAAAGTTCCTAAATTCTGCAAGTGAAACATTTTCTAAGTATCACTGCATAGTATAAAACAAAGTAGCTTCCCGCTGTCTGTCTGACCCTATGTATGTTTAGATCTTTACAACTACGCAACGGATTTTGACGCGGTTTTGTTTTTAATAGACAGAGTGATTCAAAAGGAGGGTATATATGTATAATAAATGTATATAATTTAGTAGGTATATACTGATATTTTTAGAAGTTTCTAATGTGATGTCGTAATTAAACACGTTTTTTTGCACTTACATTGCAAACGCCGGCTGGACCCTTCGAAATAGATCAAAATAATGTACTAAGGTACTTCACACCTTAACAAGTCTACAAAAAAGTCTGGGAAGGTATATGTCTATCTATTAGCAATAACCCACAATAAACAATTTTTATTCTTTACTTTTTACAAGAAATAATGGCTTATTTGCGAAGCGATTTTAAGCAATACAGCATTAGTTCTTATCCAATTAAGTATCTTAAATACATTTTGCATTTAATATAGATCAATATGGCCTATAAATTTACAGTATGCAATTTAAATGAATATTTTCGAAGATATTACAGATTTAAAGTGCAGGGACATAGCGGTTGAGGCGGTACCGGCCACGGGAGCAGCGGCGCGTGCCTATAAATACGCGAGGAAATGTAACAAAATAAAACAAATCGGTCAAACCATTTTTGAGTTTTAACGAGACTGAAGAAAATCAATTTTAGGTGACACGAAGTTTACCGGGTCAGCTAGTTTGTAATAACTAGCTGGTACACGCCCGCTGCAATTACCATTTTTTTTTTTATTGGCGAAAACATATGTATTTTCTTTGTATATCTTTTTTTTTTATTTTTTTTTTATTGCCTCGATAGGCAGACGAGCAAGCGGCCCGCCTGATGGTAAGCGGTCACCGCCGCTCATAGACTTCCGCAATGCCAGGGGCACAGCCAAGCCGCTGCCTACCGCTGAAGGGATACTCTTTTTAAGCCTCGTTTGAAGAAGGACATGTCATAGCGCTCGGGAAACACCGAGGCAAGGAGTTCATTCCAGAGCTTACACGTGCGTGGAATAAACGAACGCTGGAAACGTACGGTACTAGACCGTATTGTTTCCAGGTGGTATGGATGAACTCTACTGCGGTGTCGGGTGGTACGATGGTAGAATGGTGACGTTGGCACCATCTTAAACAGTTCCTCAGAGCACTCCCCATGGAACAGCCGATAAAACACGCAGAGAGAACCAAAGTCTCTCCGCAGTCCTAACGGTTCCAGGCTATCCGTGAGATCAGGATCATCGACGATTCGGACAGCTCGTCTTTGCAAGGAGTCAAGTGGGTTAAGCAGGTATTTTGGGGCTCCTGCCCAGAGGTGCGAGCAGTACTCCACGTGGGGCCGTACTTGAGCTTTATAGAGCATCAATCTTTGACCCGGCGTGAAGTATCGCTCCGCTCTGTTCAGGATACCCAGCTTTTTACTAGCCAATTTGGCTTTGTCCTCCAAATGACTCCTGAACTGAACTGTGCTCGAGATTTCGACGCCGAGAATCCCAATACTCCCGGAAACCTGAAGAGGTACTCCTTGGAACTGAGGCGCTATGACAAATGGGTCCTTCTTCGCAGTGAACGCGCAAACTTGTGTCTTCGTGGGGTTGAATTGAACTAAGTTCATTTCACCCCATTTGGAGGCCCGCCCCAGAGAGCTCTCGATTTCAGACACAAGTTGAGACCGTCTTTCCTCTACGGTGCACCGAGGAATATTCTGGTGGCCGATGTATCGCGCATCATTCGTGCTGTCATCTGCATAGCAATGCATGCTGTCAATAGACAGCATGTCATTGATATGCAAGATGAAGAGTGTCGGCGACAACACCGAGCCCTGTGGAACGCCAGCATTGACTAATAGAGTCTCGGAGCTACAGCCGTCAACGACGACTTTAATGCTCCGGCCCTCCAGGTAACTAGCGATCCACTTGCAAAGTTCCTCGGGGATTCCGTAAGATATCTGTGCCTACTATTAGCTAAATAATGCTAATTGTTTAATAATTTTTAGTTACATGCGAACGAACTCGCGGGCATAGTTAGTCGATATTACAACGCGGGAAGGTTTGTTTGAACGCGCTAATACTAGGGCCGGATTGAAAAAATCTTTTTACATTTTATATAGCAGTTATGAAGGAGGTCTTAGGCTATTTAACATCACGCTACCACCAATAGGAGCAAAACTATATTGAAGAAAGATACAAAAGCGGGTAAAAATTGTTAAATGATTTTAGTCACACGCGAACGAAGACGCGAGCATAGCTAAATATCTATAATATGTTTAAATATCTGTAAAAACTAGCAGTACGGACCCGCAACACTAGGCGTATTTTCTTGTTACTGGCCTGAAAAAAATATATACCGAAGAAAATCCAAAATAAAAGGCAAAAGAAACCATGCAATCGAAAACTTAAACGTAGATCTATTAACGTACATTTCCTCTTCAAAGAAATTATAATTTTCTTATGTATATAGCTTACTGCGCCCGCGACTTCGTTCGCGTGGAACTTAAAAGTATTTAAAAAATTTATCCCGTTTTTTTAATTTTTTCTTCAATACAGCTTTGCTCCTGCAGGCGGTAGCTTGATGTTAGATGGCCAAAAAACTTCCTCAGTAATTGCTCTATCAAATATAAATAGAGTTTTTGAAATCCTGTGGTAGTACTTAAGATTAGCGCGTTCAACTTTTCAGCTTTATAATAAGAATATAGTTTGTCCAAATAATATATTGTTTATGTATTTGTAACTAGCTGTACCTCCGACTTCGTTCGTTAACGCAAATTATTTAGTACCTTTTGCCTGTTTTGAAATATCTCTACTGACCTAAATTTGTAAATATATTTTTTTTCATTTGTTATTAAAATTATCTCTGGATATCTGGATCTGGATACCTACAACTTTATTTTGTGGGAGTTGACAATTACACCTTTAAATATATATCATACTGTTGCCACATTAGCCAAAGATGTATTTTTTTATCTATTTATTGTAGCTACTAACATAATTTCATTATTATCCATGTTAACCCAGGATAATCGTTTACTTGTTTTTGTAAATTTACTTACTACATATAAATATTTTCAGAATGTAACTGAACCACCACCAACTAACGCTAAGATTTTTACTTCAAACATTTTCTATCATTATCAATTTGTGATACATAAAATCAATAACATAGGGTATATAACTTCGACTGGTGGCACCTTTTCATACGTTAATTTGATGGCGTCAGTAAAATTTATTATAACAATGAATTTCTATTTATGAAAAGAAATGATTAAATGTTGAATAATAAATATTTTATAGTTAAGAGATATTTATAGGTGTATTTCGTAATTTACATTAAAGGTCAATGAATAACAACGATTCCTTATGGTGATGCAAACATGAATAACTGCTACAAAATTAGTAGCATCGCGTCGCATTCACGACGCATCATTTTGCTAGAGTCTACGGTACAGCAACAAAAAAGTTCATAATAAAGTATTATGTAATTTCCAATTACTTAAAAATGCTTATGTAATTTTATTATTATTAAATAAATTAAAATAGTGAGACCGTAATTTTAAACTTTGTAATTTTATTCAAAATTCGTTCGGAAATATTTTTGCAAGGAAGTACGTTTTGTTTTCGTATTAGGAAGATAGTACGGTTCTTTGAAATACCCTCAAAATACTTATAATATCTTGTATTTAAATTATTTTTATTAATGTTAAATTCAATAAAACAGATTCATTAAATGATATTCATTCAATGTAACAGTTAATAAGTTTATACATTTGTTGTACAAGAATATTCAAAGGATAAATCAAACGTCAAATTCGTTTTGAGTTTTCTCGGCCGCTGGTCCGCTGTTTGGTTTTTAACAATTTATCTTTAAATTATAGTCGTAGTTATATTATACTTGATATTAGTTTATTTATTAATATTAATAAAAGTGTTATTATTGTAAACAGGTGTGCCTAAAGATATTTTTTTACCCAGTTCATCTATGCAAAAATTGTTCAAGCTGCATCACTAATTCGCCATAAGTTTTTTTTTTGCAAAATTTCATTTTTCTTTGCCAAATAAGAGTATATACTTGCCGCTGTGATTCCTTTATATGTTTTTACTATCATTATCTCTCTTCTGCTCCACATTGATTTTTTATTTCAGGTTATTATCGACCTGTCAGCCAAAGGAGACATTTTTCGTAAAGCTGCTCGTATATATTTGCAAAATAGGAGACGAAAACCCCTTTAAGTTTTCAAATTTCATATCGAATCTGCCACCTATAGTAAGTTTTATCATGTTTCGTTATTTGTTTGTAAGAATACGTTTGCTTTTTTGTAGTTTCACAAAACCTAGCTAGAATTGTAGGTAAACACAATAACATGTTCATTTTTAAATTATTATTATTCTTCAATTTGTATATCTTTCAAACATAAAGGAGATAGAATCCGTCTATACATTGTTAGAAGATCATTTTATATTTCTTTACTAAACCCACCAAAATGGTGTAGAAGTGATTATTTTGTCCAATTAGACTAACATGTCTTTGGGTTAAAAAAAGGAATATGTTAATAGTTTAATTGAAATGTAGATAGATATTATTGAAGCCTTATTAACAATTTCCCTGTACACTTTATTATTTTTTAAGATTTCAATAGATGTTTGTTTGTGAGTACAATGTAACATTCAGTTATTTTAAAATCTTTAAGATACTTTGCTTCCAGTACAGTCAATACTATTTAAACCTTATTTCTCTTTGCATGTATTGCAATGCATAAAAAATCCTTTATAAGTAGTAGTACTGATGTACTCTGTGCAATTAAAACAATACCATTGTCACTGAGTGGCCAATATGTTAATACAATATGAGCAATTTTTATCTAAAACACCACTAATAGAATAAAAACATCTGCTTGCTTGATTAGAACATAGTAAACAATTTCTGAGAAGTATAAAAACATAGGCTGTTTCAGACAGCGGCACTTGAGAGCGAGTCCTTACAGCAGGCGTACCATAGCCACCATCTTAGCCACATTGTTGCTAAGTATCAGTTAATATTTTGGTGAAATGCTAAAACTATATAGTAAAAAAATATATATATTCAAGTATTTTTGTTGATAGAAATCATGGATCAAATTTTTAATGATATCTATACTTTTTGCATAATTAGGTATTCAGTATTTAACTGTTTATAATTAGTATACAAGAAATTATCTCAAAATATGTACTAATTATTTGTAATAAAATAATCAAATAGTTGTACCCACAACTCATTTCGTGTGGAACTAAAAATTATTTAATCATTTTTGCCTGGATTCATAACTTTTTAAAATACAGCTATTGGAGGTACCATGAGGTTAAATCGCCTAAAGGCTTTCTCAATTATTGCTCTATTAAATAAATAAAACATTTTCGAAATGAACTGGTTGGTGGTAGATTAGTATGTTCAATGAACACACCTTTTGCTTTATAATATTAATGCAGAACTTCATTGCTTCTGATGTTTAATAATTAACTATTTTAATTTAACATAATATTTAATGCTGGTAACAGTAAGTTTTACCTTTTCATTATCTTTCTCCACCATAGCTATTTATTTTCATTATATGTTATGAAGAGCTCTACCACAAAAGCTTTTGTAGTAAAAGAATCCATAAAAAAAAAGTTAGTAAATACAGTAACTGTGCATTTGAAATTGACACATCTTTAGGCATATTGATGGAAAATGTTGTATAAAAAAAGATGTGATAGGACATTCTCTGATGCCCGCCTGGCTATCTAGCACCCTCAAATTGAAAATTTTTCGCCAAATACCAATAGGTGTGTTCTGGCAGTTACACTTGAGAGCTAGTTCCTTCAAAGGTTTAGCGTGTTTACCAACTTGGACAGTATCGTAACTTAAAATCAGGTGAGATTATGGCCATAAAGCTAAGCCTTAACTATATAAAAAAATGTTAATTTAGCTGTTAGATTTGCTTGTTGTGTTGTTCTCTCACAGATACAGATGTATATATAGTAAGTTAAAATATTTCTTATTTAAATATCAATAAATTATTAACAAATATTATATATAGTTCAAAAATGTTTCAACATTATATGTGTACAGTAATTTAAATAATAATGTATTGAATATTTTAATTTAAGCACTGTTGAATATAGAGCTACTTGTTTCCACACCAAGCTTAACTAGAAACTAATATATTGTTGTTAACAAACCAATATCATCTATGTCTTTCAAGAGAGGCATTAAGAGGTACCAAAGTGGGCCATCATGACAGGGGTGAATTGAGATTAATTGTCAGTCACTTCTGAATAAGACTGTACTGCACTTTGTGTGCAGTGCAGACACTATGTTGCATGACATTGAAAACAGTGCACATTTTTGGAGATAATGACTTGTGAATGGTTTACTAACTAAATTTTATATAAAAATACTACTATTTGCCTATTATTACATATTCGTTATATTGTGAACTATGGTTACTGAAAAATATACTACCTGCACAGGCCAGTTCATTGTCAGTTAAAATATATTTTTTATTCCAAAGTTATAATTTATGTTACATAACTGATATTGGTTGAACAATGAAAATATCGAGCCTTTCCAGGAAAAACATTGTGACAATTTGCACTTTTTCCTGTGAGAGTTTTTCATTCCTATTTAAAAAGTACTTATGTTATCTTTATTAAAAATTATTACTTGTTATTGATAATTAATCGCTGATCTATTAAAATAGTGCCTACTAACATACTGCTTCTAATTAACAAAGATACTTTTTAGACGATTACAATAAAAAACCTTTTAAAGATTTATGGTCATTATGATGTTTTTCCATAAAAGGCTTGATATGTGTATAATTAACACCCTGACACAACTAATAATAAAGATAGTAGGTACATATATTATGATAAGTAGGATTCTATACAAGTAATTTAAATTTTGTTTGTGGACATGCAGTAATCAAAATTCTACCATAATTAATTTAAATTATAAGTTTAAACATTATTAAGGTTCTGATGTCAAAGACTCATATTAATATATAGAGTTATGTTTAGCATTCAGTAAAACAAACAATATTAATCAATAATCTATTCTCAATTTGACCCCAGACTAACAATAAACAATAGAGCATATATAGTGTCAAATACATTGTAGTGTGTGTAACGGTTTTTTTATCGATTTCGTGTATTTTTTATGCACTATTAAAAAATACCATTCTGCGCTCTTCTATATAAACTATAAGTGTGGTAAATGTCATAATCCTCCGTCCGCACAATTTCGGTAAAAAGCGGTACAAAGTTATTGCTACACATATTAATATATAGATATTCAGCTAGAGGAAAGCCAAACATAGTGTATTGTGTTTGGTTTTATATGGTTTTTAATACTTAAAATGATTGTAATAATCAATTGACGTACTATAGTGTTGAGACACTTACGGTTCAGAGCAAACTAAATAATACAATAAGTTATAATATAAAGATCAGTTCGGTTGAGTAATTTCAAAGAATTCATCTGCTGCTTATTTTTCTGTTATATTCATTTACATGATTATATTTATTTAGTTATTCTTCCATACATAATGTCACATCTGCTTGTAGAACTAGTGATTGTTATTAATTATTATACATATTATGAAGCTGTAATGGAGCCAAATTCAAATCATACAATTTTTTCAAATATAATTGTTCTATACTTTATTATCAATGTAGAAGCCAATATTTGTCTCTCTATCGCCTTGCATATGTGCTTCATTCCGGCACTACTGTACAGATTGTGATGAAATTAGATGTGATGATAGCTAATATTCTCTATCATAATTTAGCATACTTTTATCATAAAAATTTCAAAAACTCGCCATTTAGTCTTATAACCCATTCGACATTGTAACCAATGATTTTATACTGGGTTTCGACTGTATATCTAATTTTCAGAATGGGATAGATGTGGTCGAATTATTAGTTACTGGGAAAGGGTTTCAGTAATTCTACTGGGCCAGCTATTTAGGATATAAAGTAATATTTACATAATGAACTTCTGTAATTTTAAATTATTTACATTAAAGTGACTTAAGTGTATATAATCAAATCTTTATAAATATGTAAAAATGAATATTTATATATATGAAATTCAAAATACAACTTGGTTGGCCTAATGGTTCAAGCAGTTCCCTCACGAGTCCCACACAGGAAAGTATTTATGTGAACCCAAAAAAAAAAAAAAAATGTTTTCATTTTTACTTTTTATTGATTGTGTCTATATAGAGTGTCAGGGCACACTTGAAAGAACGTGACAATTTGAAGATATTCAAAAGAAAAAAAAAATTCTAAACAAGCATTTGGTTCCATTCGAGTTTTCTTATATGTGTAGATTATTAAAATATCTATGTATATATGCTGTGTAGGGTGGTGGAGCGATGCCTCGTTGCAGTAAACGCACCCGAAGCGGAGCGCCCGCAAACGGAGGCGACGTCCTGCCCGGAGCCACGGCCATAGAGGAACACCATCACCACAAAAGATCTAGAAATAGCAGGTGACTGGAACTCATCCATTACTCTGTATCGTGTTTCGAATTGCCGCGTGTAAATTAACCACCAATTAGCCGTTAATGTTTAGATCGTAGGTTCTCAAAGTGGGCCCAGTGAGCGCTGAGGCTACACGAGGGTGCTATTGAAACTTCAAAGGGGGGGGGGGCGTTGGGGATTCGTTTTTGCCCTAAAGCGGGCGGCACCCGAAAAACTTTGAGAAACACTGGTTTAGATCATTTATGAGCTTGCGGTATATATATGTTTCCATTGTGTGACTAATCTTTAGGCATATTTATCTGCCATCACACAGTATACTATAGTGGAGTGTTTTATATAAATTACCTTTTGTGATTTTCATTTATCTGGATGATCGTAATCTTACCTCATGTGTTATATACAACGTTTTTCATTCCAGTTCACGTCGTTATTCTAAATCAGAAGACACGACCTTCAGTGTGAAGAAATGTCTAACGTGGTTCAAAGAATACACAACAGTCTCAGAACCAGATATATTAGGTATGTTTCTTCTGTCCGCTGACTTTGCTTTATGGTTTTGAAGATTTTCAGGGTGATAATACACGACTTTTATGTCTGATTGGAACGCGTACGATACACACAATGGGTAACTCACTGGGTGGACGGACAAATTACCACCATATTGGGCCCAATCTAGTGGGGGGCTGGCCCTCAAGTGTAACTACCGGAACTACCAACGTTTGGCGGCAGATTTTCACCTCGAAGCTGGTAGTTAGCCAAGTAGGCATTGGAAAAAACCCTTGCAACATGATATTATTTTATCACGTTGTTTACCTTCAACAAAACTACTAACTAAACCATCATCACTTGGAAATACAATTAAAAGACCTATTTAATATAACATTGGTTCATCCCTTCCCGCTTTAGCACATATATATTACTCGTCTGTGTCGACCAGAAGTATGAAAGTTGTCCCTTGTTTGTGTAATGGAATTAAATGAAACTAAGCCATAAATCACAGAAATACATTTATTTAGCAGAACTTAATGAAAGTCTATACCTAAAAACACGACAGGAAGAAAGAATACAACAGATCATATAGATTTATATGATAGATAATTTATATCTAATAACTATACGCCCCTCTTGGAAAGGAATTCGATATTTTCACTAATACATAAAAAAAAATGGACTAACTTATACACGCGGCTGTGCTCGCAATAATACAGATTTTTGTGAAACAATTCTGATTCCGGTACCAGCTATTTCACATAAATTACATCAAAATAGACTGGTACACTTGTGCTCGTAGTCATTTATACGCGGGCCTCTCACTATTTAGGCGATAATGGCTTACACGTAATAGATAGATATATGCTGTCGCTGGCTTTTTTGTAGGATTATTTAAGAAAAACATTACCATTACACATTATACACGTGTAACACAAAAATATTATTAGATTTCCAATAAAAATCAATTTATAAATAGTAAACTTTTTTCACAATTTTAATCAGATATAAAATAACTGAGACATCAAAACCACCTTCATCGATCCGTTGGATACCGCAATAAATAATACCTTTTTTTTATATACTTAAGGTTTAGCGTTATGGCCATAATCTCACCTGATCTTAAGTGACGATACGGCCCAAGTTGGTAGACACGCTAAACCTGTGGAGGAACTGGCTCTCAAGTGCAGCTGCCGGAACACACCTATTGGTATTTGGCGGCAGGTTCACAACTTGAGGGTGGTAGTTACCCAGGCGGGCATTAGAAAAAGCCCTACCACCATGCTATGGTTTCCTTCACCGGAAGCTCAAGCTCATTGTAGGTGCTTGGGTGCGAACCCACGTCCCTTGACGCGAAGTCGTGCACACTACCACTGAGCTATCATCGCTTCAAAAAGGAAACGATGAAGAACTTATTGAGAAAAAACAACTTCAAAGTAAATTGAAAACTCTCTTGTAAAATTCTATCAGAAATATTTTTTAATACAGAAATTACAATTTCACGATCGAAGGAGACGAGAATTTTTTCTCGTGACCGTAAGGAACACGGATGTAAAAGTTTTTTTGTTTTAACATCGACAACATTGGGCTCGTAGTCATTTATACGCGGGTCGCTCACTATTTTGGCGATAATGGCTTACACATAAAAGATAGATATATGCTGTCGCGGCCATTTTTGTAAGACTATTTAAGATAAACATTTCTATCATACATTATTCATACATTTTTGCAGCGTACGCTAGAATAGCTCGCAGATGGCAGAATATTTTCCTACTCACTTGACACTTAACATTATAAAATCTATTATTCATACGATATCTTTATAGATTATAGCCTATGTGTTATTTTAACGCATAAGCTATATTATTGTAAAGTTTCATTAAAATCCATTCAGTAGTTTTCGCGTGACAAACATCCATACATTCTCATACTTAGAAACTTTCGCGTTTGTAATGTTAGTAAGGATTCGTGTAAATTACGAATATATACAAGACGAGGTTTATCTCAGCATGAAATGAAAGTATTGTGCATACTGCCTTTTCACAAGCTGTTTGTGTTCAAAACGCCTACGTACGTTTGTTCGTCCATTTTTTGCACCGACCAGTTTTGAGGGTTCACTTTAACAGCGTAAATAGATATTTATAAACCTATTTAGGTACCAGCTATTGAAGCGATGATAGCTCAGTGGTAGTGTGTACGACTTGACAATGATCTTGAGCTTTCGGTGAAGGAAAACATCGTGAGGAAACCATAGCATGGTGGTAGGGCTTTTTCTGATGCCCGCCTGGGTAGCTACCATCCTCAAGTTGTCAGCTGCACTTGAGAGCCAGTTCCTCCACAGGTTTAGCGTGTCTACCGACTTGGGCCGTATCGTCACTTAAGATCAGGTGAGATTATGGCCATAACGCTAAACCTTCAGTACAAAAAAAAAAGCGTTCTTGCAATATATTGAGGATATCGCTAGATGTGCTGGAATAAGAAATAAATAACATCGGTGGTCCAGACGAATATTAAGTAGGGTGGAAAAAAATTAGATAAGCATTATTAACATAAATTTTAACTAAATGACTAGTGAATAAATTAACATATTTTTTTATAATTGACTACGGTACTTTTATTAGTAGGTATTATTATAGAAATAATTTTTATTAACAAATTTTAACTTATTATATAATTATCGGATTAATAGACTAAATTAAATTTTTTTTAAAGAATTATGGCTCAAGTAACGAAATGTAAATAATGTTAGATGAAAAAGTTAAGATGCTCAAAGCAAAAAAATACGCTTATGAAATAAAGGTAAACTGAAAAAGTTATTATCACCAAGTCCCTGATAATGTTAGGGGTGATGCTGGAACCTTAAAAAAAACCTATTATAGTGGCTTTCGTTTAGTTTACCGCATTTCGGGATCCGGATAGTGAAGACCTCTGGTGGCTCGCTAATTTCTCGGTGGTCACCACGAGGTCACCAGACCGAAAAGACGAGTAAAAAAAAAAAATAGACGCGTTTAAATCCGTTTTTAGATATAATTTGTATAAACCGCGATAGGTTTGAAGAGTCATCTACACTATTTTTGTATGTACTCCGTAGGTCCGGAGGGAATGGAAAAATTTTGTGCAGATATAGGCGTGGATCCAGAGAATGTTGTAATGTTGGTGATCGCGTATAAAATGGGAGCCAAACAGATGGGTTATTTCACACAAGAGGAATGGTTAAAAGGTAAAAACCATACAGTTTTTCGTATGTAATTAAGATATATTTATTAATTTTTGCCCTTTTCGTGACTTTTTTCCAAACAGCTTTGCGCCTATTGGTGCTATTGATATGTTAAATGGCCCCAAAGCCTTCTTCAAGGTTTTTTTTGTTTACTTAAGGTTTAGCGTTGTGGCCGTAATCTCATCTTATCTTAAGTGACGATATGGCCCAAGTTGGTAGACACGCTAAACCTGTGGAGGAACTGGCTCTCAAGTGCAGCTGACAACTTGAGGGTGGTAGCTAGCCGGGCGAGCATTAGAAAAAGCCCTACCACCATGCTACGGTTTCCTCACGATGTTTCCTTCACTGAAAGCTCAAGCTCATTGTAGGTGCTTGGGTTCGAACCCACGTCCGTTGACGCGAAGTCGTACACACTACCACTGAGCTGTCATCGCTTACATTTTAAAATGTGAATTTTTCTCAAATCCGACTGCCAGTTCCTAAGATTAGTGCGTTCAAACGGACTCGTCCGTATTTTAATATTGACTAGCTGTACCCGCGACTTCGTACGTGGTAAACTAACAAAATATTTAATGATATTTTTCCCCTCTTTGTAACTTATCGCAATACAGCTTTACTCCTATTGGTAGGTAGCATTGAATAATCGAATTTCTTGCTCAATGATTGTTCTATCAAATACAACAAATATTTTTCTGTTTTACATATATGTATATTATTTATTATATAATATTATAAGCTAAAACTTATTTGCACTGTTGTAAATAGTGTCGATCCCCACCACCACCACCAGCCTATAAAAACGCTTGCGCAGTAGCGCTCAAACATCGCTATCTAGGTAGGTAGGACGCACAGTACAATCTTGTCTCGCCACGTTGAGCAGTACAGTACAATCTAAAATAAGTTTTTTTTTATCATATCCCTAAGGGGATCAGTTAGTTTAAACTTTTTCTTTTTTCATTATTATAACATTCTCTTATTAATAGCTAGTACCGCGTTCGTTTTCTCTCGTACGCGATTCGGCAACAGCCCAAGCCGAGGTTCGGTCACTAGGGACACCCTTGTGCGAGTTGCCCCGCGGGCTCGCCCCACTAGTTCAGGTGAAGCTGTAAAAGCCCCTAAGGCTAACAGTGTAGGTCCTTTCGAAAAAAAAAAGCGCTCAAACATATTTGCCATTTGGTCGCCGATCTGTAAAGTGGTAGAAATCGACGCCGGGTGATATTTCTGTTTTTCTACGATCTATTTGCGATTATTAATTATTTTGAAGTTGTGATTGTGTTCAAATATTAACGGATATTTCAGTGTTAATTTATTTGGTTAGTTATTGTTTTAACCGAGTTAATTACTGTCTAAATTGAAATGATTATGAACTAATGTAGTTTTAGGTTATTTGAATTGTTATTTTTATTTTGTCAATCACTTCTAATTCCTAAAAATATAAATATAGATATAGAATATTAATATAAGTATTGTATATTTTGCAGGTCTAACAGAGCTTCAGTGTGACAACGTACACAAATTGCAGAACAAATTAGATCATTTACGCAATTTACTCAACGACCCCTATACGTTTAAGGCAATTTATAGATATTCATATGATTTCGCTAGGGTAAGTGTTATCATAAACATTTCACTAAGACTGACTGCGTAGTAGGAGAAGGGGTTTGAATTGTTGCCTGATTACTGTTGGTTCGAATCCCGCAGAGGACTGTATCATTCAAGAATGTTCCGTGTTTTGTATCACTTTGAATATGTAAATTCTATTCTACTTATAATCCCAAACTTGATCCCTACTGTAGCTGTTGACTTTTCCACAAAAAATAAATTAATTTTGGGTTTGAAGTGGAAAGTGATTTCTTAACTAACAAAATATTTTGGTTTTTAAGTAGAAAGTTATGCCTACACAGCTTTTATTTTAGCTTTGAATTATAAAGAGATATCTTAACTAAGAAAATATTTTGGTTTTGAAGTAGAAAGTTATGCCTACACAGCTTTTTATTTTAGCTTTGAAATATAAAGAGATATCTTAACTAAGAAAATATTTTGGTTTTGAAGTAGAAAGTTATGCCTACACAGCTTTTTATTTTAGCTTTGAAATATAAAGAGATATCTTAACTAAGAAAATATTTTGGTTTTGAAGTAGAAAGTTATGCCTACACAGCTTTTTATTTTAGCTTTGAAATATAAAGAGATATCTTAACTAAGAAAATATTTTGGTTTTGAAGTAGAAAGTTATGCCTACACAGCTTTTTATTTTAGCTTTGAAATATAAAGAGATATCTTAACTAAGAAAATATTTTGGTTTTGAAGTAGAAAGTTATGCCTACACAGCTTTTTATTTTAGCTTTGAAATATAAAGAGATATCTTAACTAAGAAAATATTTTGGTTTTGAAGTAGAAAGTTATGCCTACACAGCTTTTTATTTTAGCTTTGAAATATAAAGAGATATCTTAACTAAGAAAATATTTTGGTTTTGAAGTAGAAAGTTATGCCTACACAGCTTTTTATTTTAGCTTTGAAATATAAAGAGATATCTTAACTAAGAAAATATTTTGGTTTTGAAGTAGAAAGTTATGCCTACACAGCTTTTTATTTTAGCTTTGAAATATAAAGAGATATCTTAACTAAGAAAATATTTTGGTTTTGAAGTAGAAAGTTATGCCTACACAGCTTTTTATTTTAGCTTTGAAATATAAAGAGATATCTTAACTAAGAAAATATTTTGGTTTTGAAGTAGAAAGTTATGCCTACACAGCTTTTTATTTTAGCTTTGAAATATAAAGAGATATCTTAACTAAGAAAATATTTTGGTTTTGAAGTAGAAAGTTATGCCTACACAGCTTTTTATTTTAGCTTTGAAATATAAAGAGATATCTTAACTAAGAAAATATTTTGGTTTTGAAGTAGAAAGTTATGCCTACACAGCTTTTTATTTTAGCTTTGAATTATAAAGAGATATCTTAACTAAGAAAATATTTTGGTTTTGAAGTAGAAAGTTATGCCTACACATTTTTTTTATTGTAGGTTTTAAGTATAAAGAGATATCTTAACTAAGAAAATAATTTGGTTTTGAAGTAGAAAGTTGTTTCTATACACCATTTTTTATGTTTTGCAACATAGTGTCTGCACTGGACCTAGTGTTAAGTACATTATAATCCAAATCAGTGGTGACTGACAGTGAACCAACGTTCACTATCAGTCACCGCTGTCATGCTGGCCTGCTTAGATACATTTTCACGCCTCTTTTGAAGGGCCCAATGTCAGAAGAACCTTGAGGAGACCTTTGCCTGTCTCCCTTATTTCTGGTGTTGTCAGGGGTTAAACAGAAAGCCTTTGTTATAGATATTTTATAATCTTTAAATGTGTGCTACTGGCCGACCCGGGAAACTTCGTTCACCTAAAATTGATGTTCTATATTCTTACTAAAACTCAAAAATGGTTTGACCGATTTTTTTTTTCCATCTTGATTAGCCTGATTCTTATCAACCTACCAGTTTCAATTGGTTGGGATAAGTAGAACTGGCTCTATTTAATATCCTTTTCGATATTCAATTATTTTTTAATGAAACTTGTTTATAACCCCAATGATGAAAATTCTTTTTTTTTTATATAAACCATGTACTGGTTATAACGATTTAAGAGAATATAAGAATATTAGAGAATTATCCAATTTGGTACAGTCGTTTGGAAGTTATGCGTATACATACATTCCGACAATTATTTTTTGATATACAGTAGAACCTCGTTAAGCCGAATCTCGTTAAGTTGAAAACCCCCGAATCTCGAAAAAATGTTTCGCCCCCTTCGCTTCAAACACCAAAACCTCTATAAATCGAAAACCCTATAACTCAACATTTTTGACGTTTCCCTTGATGTTCGACTTATAGAGATTCTACTGTATATGGAGTACGTAGCCAATGACAAATACAGTATTATAAAATTACGAAAAATTGTCATCTCCCGGGCCGGTCGGGCAGGCACTGTTACATTCCGAGCCGGTCAAACAAAGACTGATAAGAAACTCCGGTAACCCGTATAAGGCGTATTACCGACGAACGCTTCCCTGAATACTGCGTAAACAATACTGTCGCTACCGAGCCATTGCTTCCTGTAGTTGTGTTTCTCGCGTTTGTGTAACATGTGGCCGGAGTGAGTGAGAGGGGCGAGGAGGAGGTGTAGTGTGATGGTCCACGTTTTTTTTTTCTTTTTTTTTTAATACTTGAGGTTTAGCGTTATGGCCATAATATCACATGATATTAAGTGACGATACGGCCCAAGTTGGTAGACACGCTAAACCTGTGTAGGAACACACCTGTTGGTATTTGGCGGCCGGTTTACAACTTGAGGGTGGTAGCTACCCAGGCGGGCCCTACCACGCAGCTATGGTTCCCTCACGATGTTTTCCTTCACCGGGCGCTCGAGCTCAATGTGGGTGCTCGGATTCGAACTGACGCCCCTTGACGCGAAGTCGTACACACTACCACTTTCTTTTATATATTTCTCTTTCATCATTCATCTCCTTTATAGGCATCACTCTCAAACTACTGCATCAAAAATAAAAATAAATACATGATTATATGAAGCTGTGATAGCTCAGCTAATAATGTGTGGACAGCGCATCAATGGACGTGAGTTCGAATCCATCTGCAATGAGCCTGAACTTTAGGTGAAGAAAAAACATCTTGATGAAACCGTAGCATGGTGGTAGAACTATTCTAACGCCCGCCTGCTCGGATAGTAGGTGCTCGGATTCGAACTGACGCCCCTCGACGCGAAGTCGTACACGGTAGCACTGAGCTATCGTCAGTTGAAACGCGTTGAAACGCAGGACAAGGAGCAGCGGTCGCTGGAGACGAGCACGGCGCGCGCGCTGCTGGGCGTGCTGCTGCCGCGGTGGGCGCTGCGCGGGTCTCTCGCGCAGTTCCTGTCGCGCGACACCAAGTACCGCGTCGTCAACCGCGACCAGTGGTGCAACATCCTCGAGTTCAGCCGCTCCGTCGACGCGCACCTCGCCACCTACGACGCGGACGGTGCCTGTCAGTACCACCCACCCCTCCCCCCGCCTCGTCTCCACCACTCCCCCCACTCCCCCCTCCTCGTCTCCACCACTCCCCCCCTCTCCCCCGTCTTCATCTCATCCCCCCTCCACATTTTGTTCTTCTCCCGTCTCCCTCTCTTCTTCTCCTCTCCCCTGGACCTTTTTGTTCTTCTCCCCCATTCCCGTCTACTACTATAAACCCACACGGTTACCCTGCTTTCCTCCCTCACTTGCCAAAAGCTTTTTCTCCTACATCTATGAAGACAATTTTAATATGACAATGGCTTAGTGATAGTGTATGAAGACGTGGATTTAAATCCCCGCAATGAGTCTCAGTTTTCGTTGAAGAAAAATATCGTGATAAAACCATAGCATGCTGCTAGCGTCTGGTTAACTACCAGATACGAGTTAAAAATCTGCCTCCTAATACCTATAGATGTGTTTCGGCAATTGCACTTGAGAGCCACTGCCTCCGCTAGGCTTAACCTGTTGACCATCTTGGGCCACAACGTCACTTAACATCAGATATGGTTGGGTCCATACCAGTAACCAACCATTACATGAACTGCTTTTGAAATAATCTTGCAATCAGGCAGTTGACAATTGTTAATGTACCAAATTAAAAAATCTAACCTGATGGTAGAAGTAAGAATGTTGATAAATTAGGGATCTTTTCATTTTCCTTAAAACCGCCCTGAGTCTACCTGTTCCGTAGAATATTGAGAAGAAGTTTGAGAACCCGTGGTATAGGTGCCATTGAAGCCGGTACGTGTCCCCAGGGCCAGTGATGCTGGACGAGTTCGTAGAGTGGCTGCGGGCGGAGCGCGCCGGGGACGTGCCCATGCCGCCCGCCAGCTGAGGCCGCTGAACTGCTGAGCCCTTCCACCACCCTCACTCGTAAGCTCGGCCCCGCTGCGCACTCCGCATGCCCAGGTACCGCGTCCTCCAGGGTACTGCCGTACTTTTTTATTTCCACCCATCGAGTTCAAGCGACCGATCAACGTTTAAATACCGATTGAGTTCACTTTAGCCATGTTTATTTGTATACTTTGGTTATGTACATGTTATTTAGGTATATTACTTTCACTTTGTTTGTGTTAGTTTGTTCACTTTGTTCAATTTATTTCACTTTGTGTATGTTTATTTGTTTACTTTGGTCTGTTCATTTCACTTTGGGTATGTTTATTTGTTTACTTTTGACAATTCTCTTCACTTTGGATATGTTTATTTGTTTACTTTGACCAATTAATATTGATTTTTATGTTTGTTTAGTTTCACTTATTACTTTCACTTTGTGTATGTTTATTTCTTTGCATGTAATTGTATCTTCACATATAAATAGATCAACTATAAATACCTCCCTCTGTCTAAAGTTACATTGGTGTTGTTTTAATATAAAACCTGATCGCCTGAAACTAAAGCAAGATTCTTTTTATGTTTCACGCATCAACTATTTATGAATTGTCAGTTCAAGTGATCCCTTCTACAAAGCCTGAGTTTTTCACCTTGCTCTGCCTGTTACTTAACCTGTAATTACTATAAAAGTGTACCAAAAACTTTGAAATTCTACTATGAACCGCATTTAAGAGGTTTTGTTGTGTTTACAAATATTAGTGCAAGATCACAGTATTGCCATACTAAGGAAAATACATTACAAACACAAACCTTTCCTCTGTATACTATCAGTATAGATGAAATCAAGCGGTTTTAAATAAATATGAAAGTACGGCGGTTATTCTTGTAGCAGCCATCGGTTACATTGTATTATTTCACTTATATGTATATCATTAACTGTAATATCGTCGCCGTGATGGTAAAGTGTGACAAGTCACAAATACACGTTTTTTTTTTGTAAATTGTCTTTAAACGATTATTCCGATCATATGTGAATAATACACGTTAATATTGCTTAGTCTATCAATCAGCAGAAAAAATTTGAAGCATACGATGTAAAAAAAAAAAAAAAAATATTTTTTTATTGCTATACAAAAGTCTTGTGACACTTTACTACACGGTAAATAAGTTTGGTCTCAATAACAACAATATCAGAATAATTGATTTAATTGTGAACAGTACAATTTGTCGTCTTTGTTATATAATATTTCGACTAATAGCAGGGGGTTTTAATTTTTTTGTTTATATAATTATAATTTTCGAATTTAGATACGAGAAAAAGAAAGATAGAAAAAGAAGGAAAGAAGTATAATTATCAAATTCCTGTACTGCCTCTGTAATATAAGAAAGAACTCGTTTATGCGAATCTTACTAGGGCTTGCCTTTTACAGGAGAATATTATTTTATCGCTCTGTTACTTTTTAGTAGTTAAATTATACTGTGAAATAGAAATGGGTAACTCTGAAAAATCGTTTGCGTAAACCTGAGTATTTCTAATGTAATAAAACTGGCGTGAATAATTAAAAAGGACATAACATTTGCCAGCGATTTCGATCGCGTTTATAGTGTCTTTTTAAATTTTGTATAGGTATTTTTCTATCTTTCGGAAAAAGTGTTTTTTTTTTTTTATAATAGCACTGTATTTCGAAATTAAAGAGACCAGTGAAAAATTAGGAACTTGGAAAATTATAGAGAAGCCACTTTTAAATATCGATTTTAATGACAATTTATTTTTCTACCTTTCAACAACAGTACCTTGGTGATGGAAGGTATCGACCATAACGAATTGAAGTTGGTAGTTTGAGTATAGGTAATTAAAATGAAAAATCAAAATACAAATCGGTCAAACCGTTTTTGAGTTTTAGTTAGACTGAAGAACATCGATTTTAAGTGATACAAAGTTCACCGGGTCAGCTAGTAAATAAATAAATTATTGTATAAATATTTTCAGTTCTACTTTAGTTTTTTTTTTTTAAGTTTTCTTCTTAAGAGATAATCGGATGTTTGAAAGTGATATTTCAAGGTCGCGTCACGTTTAACCACATTTCTTTACATGAGAGAGAAGATAAATATAAAGATTCCTGTATGTTTGATACAGAATTAAGGGAGTCCGCGTCTCCTTTATGTGCGGTCATAAAAAAATGAAGTACGCTACAAGTGCATTGTTTTAGACATTCTTTATAAGATTACCGTATGGATATTATGTGATGTTGAGGCCATGATGAGAGGCAAAATATGAAAAGATTGACTTTCAAGTGTAACTATAGAATACATGGTTCGGAATAATCGAGTTGACACAGTAAACTGAGTTACTCATCTCTATTATAGCACAGATTGTGGGATACCATCGCGTTTAATGGCCCATAATGTTGGTTTTACAGACGCGTGATTTTGTTACTTTACGAAAAATGTAGCAAAAAAAAATTAAAAAATAAAGTTACCTTATTTTACATTACGGAGGCAGTTTATCGATAATTTAGATCCAATCGCATTTTGATTGTAAGAATACGTGTATATTTTAGCATTTATATGATATATAGCTGTATTTTTGTATATTACGTGTCTATAGTTTCCACCCTCATTGTTTCGATTATAACATTTCACCGCTATTGATTACCAATATTTTATTAGAGTTTTTTAAATTGTATTTTTTTAAAGACGGGCTAATAGGCGTGCCGATTCGTTATTTAATCATTTCCAAAGTGCTTCACATCTCTTAATATTAAATGACAATTTTTTTTTATATTAATTCTGTGGTCCCGTTTTAGTTTTTTATTACACAATGTCGACTAAAACGATTTTCTTAATGGTATTTTATAAATTCTGCCCACCGAACCTATATAATATATATATATTTTTGCCCTCAATAAAGCAGTCACTATATTTTCTTTTTATTATTATTTGCGAAGCGAAGAGTGACGTTGATTTCGTTACCCTTTTTCATGCACACCGTTTAATTTTCAATTCCAATTGGCGGAAATATGATTTCAACTGACATGAAAATGTAAGATAATTTAAAATAATAATTTTCTATAATATGTTACGGTCTACTATTTGTATATTCGATTCGGTCGCGCGCTGGCACACATATTCACATACCATTAACGACTGATATAAATATAAACTAATCCCTGATTCTAGAACTTTCTATATATAACCAACCGCATACTGTAGAGTAAGCATCTTTTTGTTGTAGTTTTCTAATGTAAATTGATTCGTTAAAATATGAACAGGACAGGTATATATAAAAATGTATTGTTGTTCCTATTTGTATTTTTTTATATATCTCTCTGTGTATAGTACGCATAGATTGTTAATTGTAAATTCGCATTAATTAAAATTAACTAAACGTATATAAAAGTGATCGCTTCATTAACACAGCAAATGTACAGTGAAAATTATGAACGAGATATGATTTTTTAAATGAACTTTTTTGTATTTCTAGCACTGCATTGAAATATTACTTTAAAATCTTTATACAATAAACTATAATTTGCAAGGTCGTACGCCATTTTTAATGCCTGTTTGACTATCAATCTCGAGTCGAAAATCGATCGCCAAGCACGTATAAGTGTGTTCTCCCAGTTGAAATTAAAATGCAAACCTCTCGCTAGATACAGCTTGTTACTATTTTGACCATACGGTCACTTAACGTCAGACGAGATTGTAGTCAAGTGCTAAAATTTAGAAACCAAGAAAACTATTTTATCGAATAATGAATTTGTACTATCTTATATATATTCGTTGTTAATAAGCTCATAAATAAATAATATAAATTCAGGAGTTCCCAAAGTGTACAAGTTAGCACCCTAATTTAACCCAATGTGGTCGTAGCAAATTAAAAATAAAATACAGGTCGACTAAGCCCACAACAGACGTAGCTATAATATATATTAATATAGGAAGCTATATATTACGGTATAGCAAGCTGACACAGATGGCGGCTATGCTGTAATATATATTTTTGCACTCATTAGCTCTGCGACCATCGTTGCATGAGCACGTGTTTATGCTACGTTCTTAATAAAGGCTATTCTAATTTTAGTTACCGTATAATGAATCTAACTAGTGTACTAGACAAAAAAACACCCTGTTTTCTTGAAATATATCAAAATATACGTTAATATGTCTTATTATACCAAAATATATCGTGCTATATCTGTCGATATCTTTTGGTGACGTTTATAGCTACGTTATAGCTGCGTCTGGGGTCACTAGACGATTACTATAGAAAATATACCATAATATACCTTGCTATCATTTACATTCATATATATTATAGCTTCGTCTGTTGTGAGCTTTGAATTCAATTCGAATTCGAACAAATTGTTTGAGTAAATTATTAGTTTGATTTATAATATGTGTTACGTTAAGGGGCTAGATTAATAACGGGCCTGAAATTAATGTTGTCCAAAAGGACTGTCTACTTGTCATGCCCTCTTTTATTTGATCAAGCATACGTAATAACACTTATGAATATTAATGAATATTTGAAATGAAAAAAAAACGGACAATGAACGTACATTTATGTTGGTTTTGTCAGTGTTAGAAATATAATGATAGAAACAATCCACATCCTTACGCGAATACCGTTCAAAACACCTCAACAATAATTATACCGGATAAGTGATACAACGCTGAATCAAGTTCCACTGTATAGACTAGGTATTCGTCTAGTCTAGATTTAGGTTTAGGTGTAGATATCGTTTTATAAACATGTAGTTAGAACATATTCAAATTTCCGATTGTGAGCGGCCCTTGCACACAGAACGAAGCGTTTGAGGCCACGACGTTTAAAAATACTATATTTAATATCGTGAAACGGAATGTATGTTCGTTCGAACGCGGTAATCCTTCGAACCGCCTGTCGGATTTCATATATTACTTTCGTATTGAGCCTTCGTTTAAAATGGCTCTTTTGGCTACGCCCAAAACGAGCAAATCCATATTGATGAAAGTTAGGAAAAAATGATTAAATAGATTTTATCGTCACGCGTACGAAGTTACGAGTTACAGTCCCAGTTAGTAATAATATAACGTGGATATGTTTCTATTTCAGTTCGATAGAGTAGTCACTAGGGAAATCTTTGGGCTATTTAACGTAAAGAAATTACAAAAACGATAGAAAGGTTTAAATAACATTTTTTATTCTTAAGGTTTAGCGTTATGTCCATAATCTCACCTGATCTTAAGTGACGATACGGCCCAAGTTGGCTGACACGCTAAACATGTGTAGGAACTGGTTCTCAAGTGAAACTGCTGGAATACATCTATTGGTATTTGGCGGCAGATTCAACTTGAGGGTGGTAGCTAGCCAGGCGGTTACTAGAAAAAGCCCTACCACCATGCTATGGTTTCCTCACAATGTTTTCCTTCACCGAAAGCTGAAGCTCATTGTAGGTGCTTGGATTCGAACTCGCATACCTTGACGCGAAGTCGTACACACTACCACTGAGCTATCAACGCTTCACATCGCACATGTTTTAAACTGTAGGTACTTATAGACTATTAATTTGAAAATATCACATCATTACCATATCATTATATCCCGAAAGGCCCCTACCCCTAACCCATACCTAACGTCTGACCGTTCGAAAAGAACTGTGCAAGATGATTTTCTTTTTTTTAATTACAATTTAATTTAATTAAATGTACAATTAAGAAATTGTATGTTGTGCATACGATTTGAACGTATATATGTACGTTTACAATAAGATAAACGAAAGTAGGCAAACGTTATGACACTCAGTGTTAAGAGATTAAACAAATTGTAATTTCTAAATATTTTATTTCTTGGAATAATATAACAAATATGAACGTCTCTATGATGATATTAAAATATGAAGCAGGCAAATGTTTCTAATAGGATTGTAATTAAATTATTATAATAATTGAAATAATACAACGTGTAAGTTCTCAGTGTCATTTATTGATATAATTAATTTAATCGCGGGCGCTCTGTGTGCACTGGCCCTTATTAATTTCTCTGTAAACGTCGGTGTATACCAAATTAATTAAGAGTGACGTTTTAGGCCGACTGTACCCGAATGTTTATCACACGAGGAATATAAATAAAATAATAAAATTAAAACTCAACATGTGTTTATTTTATTTTTATTTTTTTTATTAACCTCTATATGTTATAATAATTTTCTTTGACAGATATGAACATTATCCTTGCATGTGCCATGTTGTTGAAGCCGTGAGTTAAATTATTATAATCTTTCATCCGTGGAAAAATATACTAGTGGATATGAAAGAGTACATTGTACGTAAACTTTTATATATAAAACCTTAAGTCTGGTTAGTTCATTTATAACTCAAAAACTGATGGACCAATTTTTATGATCTTTGATGCATTAAATTTGTCTCTACCCTCGTATAGCGGAATTACTATTAAAAACTGGAATTACTTACAAAATAAAATATATGAAGGAAATTTATTTTTACATACTCTTCATGTTTTTTTTTTTACACTAAAGGTTTAGCGTTATGGCCATAATCTCACATGATCTTAAGTGACGATACGGCCCAAGTTGGTAGACACGCTAAACCAATGGAGGAACTGGCTCTCAAGTGCAACTACCGGAACACACCTATTGGTATTTGGCGGCAGGTTTACAACTTGAGGGTGGTTGCTAGCCAGGTGGGCATTAGAAAAAGCCCTACCACCACGCTATGGTTTCCTCACGATGTTTTCCTTCACCGAAAGCTCAAGCTCATTGTAGGTGCTTGGATTCGAACTCACGCCCCTTGACGCGAAGTCGTACACACTACCACTTTCTTTTATATATTCCTCTTTCATGATTCATCTCCTTTATAGGCATCACTCTCAAACTACTGCATAAATTAAAAAAATACATGATTATATGAAGCTGTGATAGCTCAGCTAATAATGTGTGGACAGCGCATCAATGGACGTGAGTTCGAGTCCATCTGCAATGAGCCTGAACTTTAGATGAAGAAAAACATCTTGACGAAACCGTAGCATGGTGGTAGAACTTTTCTAACGCCCGCCTGGATATCTACCACCCTTGAGTTAATCTGCAGCCAAACATCTATAGGCACGTTTTGGACAGTTGCACTTGAGAGCCAGTCCCTCCATTAGGCTCAGCGTGTCTACCATCTTAGGTCATATCGTCACTTAACATTAAAAAACCATTCAAAAAAACATATTTAAGTATCAACATTCAAATTGGTGCATCTAAAAGAATACAGCTAGGTTATAGTGGACCCATTTTTATTTCTGAATGTGAAGAAATATATATACCATTTATGTTGTTTGAAGTTTCATCTTAAGAAATGATGTACTTTTCTGAATTTTTCTTTTGATGTTCGTTTAATTTTCCTTATTAAGTTGTAGAATTTAAATGTATGGCACTATAGGCCTATTAGTTTATAATGTTGTGATACATAATTATGTAATGGCTGTTCGTTACCTAAATAAATAAATAAATTTACCTTCGGTCTCTTACAATATGCTCACGAGAAGTGGGCATGGAGCTCATTTAACAGAAGATGGACCAGGTAAATGAGAAGAGAGATACTTAAAAAAAAAAGAAAACTCATAGCAATTTAAGTATTGTTGCAGTCAAGAGGTTCAAACTATGGGACAGAACCATCAACTTGTCTTTCGATATCCACATTTCACTTTCCGACTCCTTAATTCGAACATAATAAACATTATGTAGATAATTATTTACAGTATCTATCGGCTTTCATCTTACTCCTTCGATCGAGAAGGGTTTCATGAAGGTTGCCTTCGAGCTTAGCCCGTTTTAATTCAGAGACACTGCCATCGTTCAGCCGAAGTTTCTTATCTTGGAACTTCTGAAACTTCTTCCTGAAAGAAAAATGAAAAATTGTTTACTTAATCACATCTCTGAAGGTAATTTTATACAGTTCCTTTTTAAAGTTAAGGTTTAGCATTGCGGCCACAATCTCATCTGATGTTAGGTGACATTGTGGCCCAAAATGGTGGACATATTAAGCCTAGTAGCTAGCCAGAGGTGCTATAGCAAAAGCACTACCACCATGCAATGGTTTTATCATGCTGTTTTCCTTCATTGAAAGACCAAGCTCAGTGTAGGTGGTTTCGAACTTACGTCCCTTGACGCAGCGTCCGTAGGCGCTACCAACTGAGCTATCATCTCTTTAAATACATATGTAGACCAATTCCAAATATCAAGTGTGAAATACTTATGGACACAAGGTAAAAACCAAATGCAGAACAACTTCAATATGGGAGATGCAGAGTAGCCACTACTTTCACATTTAAACAGTTGCATCTACTTACATCTACACCACAAACCCTCTGATATTTACACATATGATAGTATAATACTATATGTTTTAAAAGAATATTGCATTACACTTATAAAAGTGTCATTGTTATTGAGAATAATTTTTTAACTTAATCATGGACTTCAGTCAAGCAGTCTCCTTTGTTTAACTCAAAATTTCCACTGAAATGTAAATAATAAATATTGATCTAATGTAATATAAGAGAAAGACCTGAAATTAATGGTAGTATATGTAATGAAGTTGCGTATAACCAAGGAAATTATTAATGTATGTGACTGTGCTTGTCACCAAAGGGGTCATTCATAAAATACGTTTGCACTTATGGGGCGGATGTCACTCAGGTGACAGATTGTGGAATGGGGTACCAGGGGTCTAAGAAAACGTTTGTAAATTTTACATGTTATTACAGATGTTTATTTATTTTAAACTTATTAATGCAAGCAATAAATATTTAACAATATTGAATAGACAAATGCTAAAAATTGCATTGAAAGTAAATGCCATATACAGTTAAAAGCCCTTAAGAAAAAAAACAGAAAAAAAATGATAACATATTGTGGAAAGTACATACAAACTTATAACATCAATCATCGCCCAAAACATCAACTCGGAGCAATGTTAAATATGAATGTTTTGTAATCATGTATTGCCTGCTTGGTTAATATCAACTTTGTAATATCAACCGCAGTGCACACATGTCTAATATTGAAATTTATGTACTACTATTAATTGCCATACTTATTTCATGTACAGGGGTGTGTCTATAATTTGTGATGTAATATTGATAAGGAGATCACAGAAAATGTGATATAGCGTGAGGAAGTGGGAGAGGAAATATATAAAAAGGAAACAATTAGCGTGACGTATTTTATGAATGGCCCTCAATGAGTCTCGCCACACGCCAGTTTTGAGCACCGCCGAAATAGTGCATTTATGACTTTTCAGATGTAGTCTGCAAATGGACTTTTTTTCAGACATATATGTACATAAAAAAGGTGGTATATTGAGTAAGAAGAGCTAGATAACATGTTAAAATTAAATATTTCACACCAAGCATGTATAAATCTGAGCCAGTAGATGTACTTGAGTGCCAGTTATCACCCCTAGACTTAATATCTTGGGAGGTATTATCAGCTAAAACTATAACCACACTTTATGCTAATGTGGAAACACTACAACCATGCTGTCCATCTTTTAACTAGAAACCAGGGACTTGTAGTCTCTGCCAGGAGCCCTACTCTATCTTAACAGTTACTTACACATAATTAACTTCAACCTCTGCCAAGTTGCCTTGCTCTTCGTCTGGTAGCACAGATTTGTTCACCTCCTTGGTTTTATTGCTACGTATTCTGCAGAACTCCTGCTCACCTGCTGACGTAGACTCAGCGACTACACTATCATCATCAGATCTCACCGACATGAACTTATTAAGGGAACTCAGTATTGCTGTTCTACCTGAAAATAATATATTTGTGAAATGGTAATTTTTTTTAATAATCTTAGTTTTTATATATAACGTTATTGTATTAACTTTATTGTTTTATTATTATACTGTAATTTGTTACATCAACTTGTTTATACACCATAGGCACAAATGATCATGCAACTGATACCAACTACAATTGATCTTGAACATTAAGAGGGAGTATGAGAGAAAAAGGATGAAGGAAGCATAGACATAAAGCTTGTGCCACTGTGCATAACTTAATGGAAATAAAACTCTAATATCTCATCTCTAATAACATACTCAAAATTTTATCACATCTAGAACCTTACCATCTTGCCAAACAGGCTCCCATTGTTCCATAGGCCCTACTGCATCTGATCTACCAATCACCACTCCATCTTTTGTGACACCAAGATATTTCCCATACCCTGATTTTAATGCAAACTTGTTCTCTCCAGCTGGGAATGCTGTAAAGATTTCTTCAGGTGAAGGACCTTCTCCATCACCATGTGGAGCTCCGATTGTAAACAAGCCATTGTCTAGAGCTGATATGTAACAGTTGTTTCCAAACTCTATAGATATAGATCCCGTAACATCATCAATTTTTTCAACTTTCCACCACCCGGCATGCTTGATTAGATCTTCATCTACTTTTGAATCTTCTGAATGTTCTCTCTTCTTGCTTTTACGTTTTTTTGACCTGGAATTAATATTTAGTAAAGAAACTGTTAAATATTTATTATAGTTTGAATCATTTTATTTATATACATTATATAAAAAATTGATTTATGTTACATTTTTAAGGACATCAACTAACAGTGTAATTAAGAACTTTAATTTTATTACTTTTCATACAATTGTTTCCTTTTCCATTCTGCATTGATTGGATACTATTAGCATGGAGGTTAAAGTAAGTATATAACAAAACTCTTCTTCAGATGCCGTTTAAGCCTATTCATGTACACATGTCAATGTTGAATAGAATATTAGAAGATATAACAGAACTTCATCTGGTGTTTCTTGTCATAAGTTCATAATCTCGTAAAAGTGATTTGTTCCCATTCGCCTCAAACACCAAAACCTCCATTCTCTATAAGTCGAAAACTCAAACTTTTTGGCGATTCCCTTGATGTTCGGCTTATAGAGGTTCAACTGTATTTATAGTTTATTTCACTCGTAAACATTACACGAGCTCACCAAAAAATTATAAAATATAAATTAAAATAAAAACTAAAGAACGACGCCGCCAAAAACTATGACTTGTGTTAAATACATAACAACTAGTTAGGTTAGTGTATATAGAAATACTCACTTTGGTTTATCTCCCTTTAAAATAAGTTTACCACGTTTGACGGCAGCATATTCATCAGACATTTTTAAGTTTAGATATTTTAGCGTGTTTAATAAGTTTCTATATAATTTACCATTAAAAACAATTCATAGTCGGTTTTGTATTTATAATATTATATTTTTATGTGTATTATGTAACTGTCTGGTATCCACTAAACTAAAACTGATATAAAATATAACTCCTCATCTATTATTGTTTATAATTTTTTTGCTTTATTTAAAGTAAATAGAAGAACGTAAAACCTCCTCAATACTCTGTGAGATTAAAAATCCATAGTAAGGATGTTCTCAATATACATCGACTTGAGGTTAACAATATCGATTAAAAGTTTTAAAATAGTACGAACCGTGGTTATGAAGAAAAATGTCTAATCCCGATGGTTCAATACAATGTGTAATAAATTAAGTTAGAAGCTCTGTGCGAAGTAAATTATAACCAAGCATTCTCCAAAGAAATAGATTACTTTAGAACTAGTAGTATCAACCAAAGTCAGTTTATAGAATGTGCTCATAAATTAATATTTTCTTTGTAAATTTTAAATAAAACAAATAAATTATTGACTATATTTTTTCTATTGTTAATATACATAGAGATGGGTAAGAATTAATTCCTTTTAAAATGTTACTAATAGGGTAAGCAGAGTCCAGTAAAAAGTTGTATTGGGTATTTTACGCTAATTGCTAGCATACAATCATATTGTCATCTCGGGCTGATCTTGGATATGATGAATAAAAACATTGATATTTTATATTTGGACATTAATTGAGAATCGATATTAACATAACAAGTATATAGTTATTGAGATATTTGTAATAATAAAAGCATTTATGTTGTTGATGAAATAGTATATTAAGAACGCCGTGGAAAGAGCGTATGGAGACTCATAAGAGCAATCCCATTAAAAAGACTTCCATTCCTCGGTATTGCCAGAGACCATAGCCAACCTAGTTTTTTTAGATAATCAAACCTTATCTATAGACTACATAGAATAACATGGATACCACAATTTATTATAATACGAAAATATCTATTGCACCTTAAGAATCTGATAAAATTGTCAATTGTATGTAAATGTTTAATGTATGTGTTTGTGTTTGACGTTTCATTTTGCTATTTTTGTATTAATATTTGGCTAAATAAAAATATTGACAATCTGGGTACTAAAACATGATTGATCTCCTAAGTAACTATGTAAATGGAACCTACAGTTAATAAATAAAGGAACAAAACAATTGTTTAGAAAGAGCGTCGCATCGTAATGGAATACTTAAAATTGGCCCGAAAGAAAAATCGATTTTCGCTCAAAACATCAAAACATCAAACTTTTTTAAAATGTATTTATTTTCAAATTAACCCTACTACCATTATAATGTCTACTTCATTTTAAAAGTATTATATATAGCTGTTTTAACAAATTATAAAATTTGCATAGTGGCAAATCAACTCAACAAAAGTAGATTCATTTAATATATATTATGAATTAATTTCATATAAAGAAAGTTATATTAGTTTGAACTTGTTTATTATAGTTGTAATTTATACAATACAATTAAAATAAATTACGGTTATATTATATATGATAATTTACTATTTATAACTATCATCTTCAATATTATATATAATGAAAATATTTATTTTAGAACGCAGCTAATAGTCTTTTGACTTGACCATCGACATTTATCTACATACGCCATTTTCTAATTTTGAGCATGTTGATTCGCATACAAAAATGATTGTCGTTTTACAATTAAATCGTAATAAATGTCTAATTGTGTAAAATATAAATAGTTTAATACAAGACAATCAAAATGGATAAACCAGAAGTTAAAGCGTTCAACGCGGAGGTATTATAGTGTTAATATTAAGTCCTTGTACGTGAGAATGTACCGTGGCAGCGTTTCAAGCGTTATTTTCCTTTCAGTTATCCGGGTTGTACGAAAACAAACCGCCTATTTCGAAGGCGAAGATGAGTGCTATCACCAAAGGTGCTATAAAGGCGATAAAGTTCTATAAACATGTCGTTCATAGCGTCGAAAAGTTCATTCAGAAATGCAAGCCAGAGTATAAAGTTCCGGGGCTTTATGTGATAGATTCTATAGTGAGACAGTCGCGGCATCAGTTCGGTCAAGATAAAGATGTGTTCGCCCCGAGGTTTGCTAAGAACATGCAACTTACGTTTGCAAACCTCTTCAGATGCCCCCCAGAAGATAAGGTTAGTTATGTAAAAAAATGTTTTAGGTTATAGACGTTTCGTTATCTATGCTTGAGACAAACATTGTTATGTATCGCCACTCCTAATGATTTATCTTGGTTGTAGCAATATATATGACTGTATATACTTATTTCATACAGATAAGAATACATGCCCAACAATTAGAAATATATAGTATATTCTATAATGAATACCTCATCTATAAAATAAACTTGGAATTAAAAAAAATACATAATCACTTCTTTGAACTGTGCTATAATAATAATAGTTATATGTGATTAATAATAATCATAATACAAAGCTTTAAGAGCTACCAAACTCAAAAAGTTTACAATTAAATGATCTAACGTAAAGGTTTTAAGTACTAGAAGAAAATCTAATTCTTTACATTTATTTTCATTTCAATTTTTTATCATAAATAAATTCCTATATTCTTATCAGATATTATGTTATGAGTTTTTCAAGTATTGTATGCATACCAAATTTTTAAATCATCACTTAATATAGTTAAAATAAATTTAAAAATAAATAATTAGTGGTTATATTTGTGGGTACAATGTAGAGTTACCAACTTAATTTTGATTGCTAATGTAGTATAGTGTGGTGTCAGGGCATTTTCTATCACCTGCCTGGTTGGTTATCATAGGTGGGAATCTGTTAAGCATCAATAAATATTTTTCCAGCAGTTTTATCATTCTTAACTGTTATGAGATTGGGTTCAAAATAGAAGTTAAACTATACAAACTATTGAGTGCTTTGAATTTATCACCACGTGAGAAATGTAAACTGATCACTGATAATTACGCTTTTATTAGTTTATTTTTGTGTTATTTTACCACCAACTCTGTTATTTATCTCTATTAGATACATTTCTAAATATGAGGTATATTATTACATTTCAGCGTAACATAATCAGAGTTCTCAACTTATGGCAGAAGAATAATGTCTTCACCCCTCAAGTTATTCAGCCCTTGCTCAATATGGCTGATCCAAACCATCCACTTCACCAAGAAATACAAATGCAACAAAACAACACAGCTAATGGTGATTTTTTATTATTTCTTAACCAATCACACACAAATACATACCAATTTAAATAAAATGGTGATTTTTTATTATCTTTTAACCTATCACACACGCACACACAAATACATACCAAATTTAAATAAAATGAGCATAAGATGATCACTGCCAATAGAAGAAAAAACAGACATAATGTGAGAAGATATGTATTTCACTGCAAGTTATTCTGTACATATACCTTGTGGTTTGCACTTTTTTACAATATACATGGTTTTGCAATTTAATTAAAAAATACTATAATATACAAATATATTGTACTATAAATAAATAAACTTTTACTTCAGAAATCATTGGATATATACATTTATATTGACAAAAAAAAGGATTAATTTTAAATGTGCCAATAATCAGATATCCATCATATTATAGTAATAAAAAAAATACATTCAATTATTATGCACTTCACTCATTCATCTTCAGAGTTATTATTAATTAACCTACTAGTGAATTTAATAGTTCTGTGAGATTCAATAAGTAAACTTAATTAAATGCATAAGTGTATTTTTGATCAAATAAAACATGCCACCCTCATCCATACAGCATGCTTCAATCAATTCCTAAGCATAATACGGATTACAACCACACCATAAATTAATTTGGACTAGCCAGTACTTTGTTGTATATACCTATATTGTAACAATGTCTTAAATATTTTTCATTTTAGAGATTTGTTACAGGCACATTCCATTTAAATGTGATATATGTCTTCTTCTGAATCACAAGCAGATTGTAAGAAAGCACATCCAAATAGTATTCATTCTGTTCTATTGTATGTTCTGTTTTTATTATATAAAGAAATGTTGGCTATATGAACATAGATTCAAAAAATGATTTATAATAAAATATCTTTATGTGTAGGAAATTATCAATATTTTCGAGTTCAAATTAATTGGTGATTATTGGCAACATTTCAGGAAGCAGTCTGAACATAAGTCACAATTTGTCAGACAGTAAGAGATCACCTACACCTCCGACGCAACATACCCCTGATGCCATGTCGCCTATGGGTGATCAGGTAATATATATTTGTACAAAAGGAATAAAAAAATTGCTTTAATATCAAAAATAATATCACGAAAGTTACTTTCCTGCTAATAAGATTAAAGTAGATTGCATGGTTGGCCTAGTGGCTGAAGGAGTTGCCTCACTGTAACTACCTCTCCAAAATGCCATGGGATTGAGTCCCACATGGTATAATTATTGTGGTTTTGGGGTGGTAGTTTGTGTTAATTGTACTTATAAAGTCCTTTGCACTTTACAGCGGTGAAATTGCTTTCATAATAAATAAAAAAAAACTTTGGTGTACCATTAATTCCTTTCAGTTAAAACTTTGAGTAGTTGTTAACACTTATAACATTTTTGTGATATTCTACGATGAACATACAATATATGGCATCCTAGTCAGTATAACATAATATTTATATTTTGAATAGTTGAAATCTGAGAATGATAGTTGAGATGAAAATCTAGTCTAGAAATAATTAAAATCTTTGGGGAATAATAATAATAAAAATAATGATTACAATTAAAGTATATAATTAAATCTAATGTTACATCTTGTTGCCGAAAATACTAGTGGTGGCATTAAAGTAGCTAGATTTTGAGATTTTTTGACAAACAATTTGTTTATCTTTCATAAAAAAATTCAATAAAAAGTATCATATGTTTTGTATATATTTTGTATGTATGTATCTAATGCCTCCAAGAATATGTGTACAAAGTTGGTTAAGTAGTTTTTGCATGAAAGTGTAACAAACAAATTTACATTCTCATTTATAATATTAGTAGGTATAGTGAATAATTAAACCATGTTTACACATCAGATTTCTACTTTAATTATACATATATGCCAAGTTTCATGATGCTAAATCAAGTGCTACTGAAGCTTAGTGTGTTCTTTCCTTATTCTAGTGGAATCCTCTTTTTCATAGTATTAAATGTATCCTTTATGAAGAACCTTGAAATTAGTTATGACAGTCTAAAATTTTTATCAAAATCCATTCATTTTTTAAATTTATATCCTTGTGAAAATACACCTCGAATAAATAAAATTTTGCTAAAAATATCTAATCGACTATTTGGTTCCCTTATAATTTAGTTACGTATATAACTAATTTAACTATTCCCTGGCTGCAACTTCATTGGCATTAATCTAAAAATAATTTAATATATTTTTGCCAGTTTTTGTAATTTCTTAAATACAGCTTTTTTCTTATTGATGGTAGCGTGATGTTAAATAACCTAACGCCGTCCTCATCGCCATTGCTCTATCAATTAGAAAAAAAATTCTTGATGGTAGTTCCTAAGATTAGGGTGTTCAAACAGACAAACATTTTCACTATATATAATATAAATATAGATAAGATAAATCCACAGTTTTCTCATTAATATTTATGGTAACAGTTCCAGGATGAACCATCTGGACAGCCAGGAGTGAAGTTCAACCGTAAGCTACTGAACGATTTTGAGTATGAGAGCGAGGATGATTCAATTCCCCCGGAACCGATGCCGGCTCCGGTGCACTCCTCCCACTCTACTCATTCCACCCACTCGGGTCACAATGCTCATGTAACAAATCCACCTCAGCACAACACACAGAACCCAGCCGATGCTCTTGGAAGGTATGTGTAAAGGCTTACTTAAATGTATTATGTAGACTGCACTGTATATATTACAGGTTGGTTAGGTGTTACTTCAAGTCTGATAAATGTGGATACTATCCAACTATGAAAGATACATACTTTACTTCGGAAGTAATCACTAGGGTATGGTGACATGGTCAACTTGTGACTGAACCCCAAGTATTACTATGATTACTACAATATGGGTCTCTTCAAAAATGGATTGAAATATGTTCTCCTAGGTAGCAATATGGCTGTATTACCACTGGTATTACGGCTGTCCATAAGTGATGGTAACCATATACCATCAGATGGGCCATCAGCCTGTTTCCTGTCCATTAGCATAAAAAGAGTATATGATAGAAAAATGCAGTCATGAGGACTGCTGATAGATGTGAAAACTTTTTTTTCACAAAATAATGAAAATCGAGGTGTGACCTTGCTTACGCGTCATTATTAAGTCGCAAATCAAACCGATCGACCAAGCGTTCATATATGACAAGCTCGTAATTAACAATCTGCATACATTCTTTACATAAATGGAAAGCGTTCAACGCTACTAAAGTAATTTTCATTTATAAAATAATTAAAGAAATGGTTTCTGAGACGTTGATGAGTCATTTTAATTTTTTTTTATATAATCAAAGAATTACTCAAATTAATCATTTAATTACATTAATTAAAATTATATATTAAACAAGTGTTATTACTCGATATTCCCATATTATTAGTCTAATAACTATATTATTCTGTTAAAATCGTTTTGAAAACGATTGGTGATAGAGCTTTTTCTAATGCCGGCCTGGGTCTAGCTATCACCGTCAAGTTGAAAATCTAATATACCATATATATATAGGTGCGTTCCGGCAGCTGCACTTGAGAGCTCATAGAGAGTAACTCATATTCCATAAATACTCGAATTTTTAACGGGATGACGAAAAAGATTTAAATGCCATGAAAACATAACATTTCTTGTTAATAAATATAACATATTTGTGGATTACAAAAAACAAATGACTAATTGTGAAAACGATTTCAAAATAAAATTAATTTAAAATTAGAATTCTTAGCCAAAAAAAAAAGATTTTGATTCGAAACGGCCAGTACTGCAGAACGGAAATGTATTTTTTTTTTTTTTAGTTGAGGTTTAGTGTTATTGCCGTAATCTCACCTGATCTTAAGTCATGATACAGCCCAAATTGGTTTACACGCTAGACCATTGGTCGTAGTTATAGACATCTATTATTTTCTATTATGCAGTTAGTACAAAAAGTGGCTTTATTGTTGCTGCCAATCTCTTCGAGGCAAAAGTCCAATGTAGTGTTCGATTGAAAATGGACTTAATAGTTTAACATGCAAAAAAATAACAGGCTAACATAGATAATAAATTATTTTCAGTATATTAACCAATCCGGAGATCATGAGGCAACTCCAGAGTCTACAAGCGCAAATGCAGCTAATGACCGGGATGCAGATACCTGTGAGTATTTATTATTGAATCGTTTAACCAACTTAAGATTCTCATACTAATAAAAAATAAAAACTATATGAGTTGAATAAAACAAAGTCTTCGAAGTGGTGATGGCTCACTTAGTTGTACGTGTACTGTAATGAACAGACAGACAGACGCAGCCGAGAACATTAGTTTATCATATGCAAGTTTTTCTGTTACCCTTTCTAGCTTTAATTACTAAACCGATTATCATAAAATTTTGTATAAACGTTGTCAGCGGTACAGAAAAAGACATAGTGTGTTTTCCACCAAATAAACCCAGCAAGGCGACAGTTAACTTTGGGGTTTCAGTGGTTATTCCCGGAGACTAGCACTCCACATAACCTTCCCACTCCCCCAGGGCTTGGAAGGTATACTTTAATTCTATCCTCAAATATAAAAGGAATGTTCTGGAAGGATGACAAATAACTTTTGGTTCCATCGGAACATATTATATATTATATAATATTATAAATATGAATGTAACTTTGTTTGTTACGCTTTCACGCGAAAACTATTTAACCGATCATCATGAAACTTTGTACACATATTCTTGGAAGTATTAGAAGTTAAATAGGATACATTTTATTGAAATAAAAAAATAAAAATTTACGAAATATAAAAAAAATAGTTTGTTTACTGAAGAAAGGTACAAAAACGGATAAAACTGGTTTAACAATTTTAAATGGTTAAACACGCGAACGAAGTCGCGGGCACAGCTAGTATTTATAACTGAGGATCCGTTTCCGGAATTAGTAATTTTATGTTTTACAGAATTTAATGCCAATGATGTCTGACATGCAACTACAGCAGAATCAAAATCAGAATCCATTTTTGGTAAGTCGCAATTATTTATATAGGATACATTAGTATAGGACAAATTTAGCATACATGCAATATTTCAAATCTCGATCTTACCTATTGGATTTGAATTTATCATTCATATTATTTTTACAGTTTTTACTCTATGTAGGTTTAGTGTTAAAGCTGCATTTTCACCTGGTGTCAATTGATGATGTGGCCTGAGATGGTGGACATGCTAAGCCTAGTGGAGAGCTTTCAAGTGCAATGTCTGAACACCTATAAGTAGTTGGCAGCGAATTTTGAACTTGAGGGTGGTAGCTAGCCAGGCGCGCTTTAGAAAAAGCCCTACCAACATGCTAAGCTTAGGCTCTATGCAAGGATTCGAACTCACGTACATTCATACTACCTACCTACTTCATGCACACTACCAACTGACTTATCATATCTTCAAATATTGATTTGGTTTTTTTATTTAAAATTGTTTATGTTATTAAATCTTATATAATGTAATGTTGGTGGTATTTTACTTGATGTAGTTCAAGTGAAGTCGATTTCAAGCAGTGACTGGAAGCGTGGAATAAAAGCTCTATGGTCAGTTCTAACAAACGAGTAACCATAATGTTAGAGTATTGTTTGAACTTTTATTAGAGTAATAAAATGTTCAATTGATGTGACATTAGCAGAAATATCTATTGAATTATGTTGCCGTTGAACAAACATAAAAAAAAGGGAAAATGAATCCCATGTAATATTTGGTCAGTTATGAATTGGCTAGTGTATACGAAAAGTTCATATAATGTATAGCCTATTTTGGGAATAGAGTAAAAAATTATTAATAATATTATTATTTTTCACAGGCCGGACCACCAGAGCAACAGAAACAATCGGATTCGAAAGATGACATGGTTGAATCTGATATAGAGTTTGTGGAAACGGGCCCACAAGTTATAGAAATTCCAGATGCCAATGATTCAAGGTAAGCATATATTACCAGGCAGGCATTATAAGGTACACGTTATAGTGACACATTTGAGTCAGCTGTGTCCCAAAACTGGTGAATCTTTGTGGTGTTATAGTAAAAGAAATAATGAAATAGTGATCATAGGTGTCACAACCTTTATCAGCTGTCATTGATGCTAAGTCGGTCACCTTATTTCCTACTTTATTCATGTGCTTTATTCTTTAATGGTATGGCGTTTATGATTTATGTAAATAGATAAGAAATTGTACAGTACCATACACATATTAGAAGTGAAACTTCTTCAGAAGGACTATAGAAAAGCGATCATTAGATATACAATATATAGCTCGCTTTTCTTTTTTTTCGCTAAATATTTGCTCTCTCGCATACAGTGAAATTTATTTTAAAATGACGCGTCTTTATTATCGACACACATGTAATAAGTTCAATAAATAAATCTGCTGTGCGGTTATGCACATCGCTATATAAGCAGTTTTAATATAAAAAAATATCCTCAATATGCATATCCGCGTAAGTAGTTCCACTTCGCACAGTATCCGCAGCGTGTACATATATACGCGGTGCGGATATATCTGCGAAGAGGGTAGACCCGCGAGAGTCGGGTTCGGGTAGTTATGTACGTACGGTCCGTGCGCTGTCGTGGCAGGAGCCCCTCGCCGAAGGGCCGCCGCCGCCGCTCCCGCTCCCAGTCCCCGCGCCGCCGCCGCCGCGACCGCGACCGCGACCGCTCCCCGAGGCGCCGCCGGGACCGGGAACGAGACAGGTACGTCACACGACGCCTCTCTCACTGTATCCCACTCCCCCATCCATACTTACAACTCCCCCATCCCTACTTACAACTCCCCCATCCCTACTTACAACTCCCCATCCCCTACTTACATCTCCCCATCCCTACTTACAACTCCCCCAATCCTACTTACAACTCCACTACCCCTACTTACAACTCCCCCACCCCTACTTACAACTCCCCCATCCCTACTTACACCTCCCCCACCCCTACTTACAACTCCCCATCTCTACTTTCAACGCCTCCGCACCCACTTACAACTACCCCTTCCTTACTTCCAACTCTCTCGCCGCTTCCGCCAACTCCCTCTAACCAACTACCAACCTCCCCAAACCTACATCCTACTCCTCCTCTCTACTTCTAGCTCTCTATTCTTTCTTCGTTTAGAGGATAAGAATTTAGGAAATATATTAATTTTTTTATATATATATAATAATATATCTATATATTACCTATATCAATGATCCCAACCTAGTTGTCTTTTAACAACCGCTTATGTAAAGAAAAAATAAAAAGGCACAGAACAATTAATGCAATATAACGCCTTTCGGGCTGAGTTTTTCCCGTATTCGCTCGCTAAATGCTTATTTGTAAAATTATATCCGACATTTAATATTCTAGTTTGTCCGAAGTTTGAAATGCGACTGTAATTATTATTAAATTTTAAGAAAATCTTATAGTGGCCTAAAAACTGTTCACTTAAATAAAAGATAATTGATTAACAATTAAAATATTTTTTGTTTAATCTATTTATATATTGATTTTATAATGTTATGCCTGATGGCACATAAACTAAAAAAGGTTAATATATTATTTTCCTATAAAACCAGGGAAAAAGAAAAAGACAGGGATAAAGATAAGGAAAAGAATTATAAAGAGAAGGAGGCGGAAAGGGAGAAACAGAGAGAGCGAGAGAAGAAAGGTCTACCGCCGATCAAAAAGGATAATTTAAGCGGTAAGAAGACATATATAAATTATTTATATTTATAGCATGTCATATGTTATAGAAGTATCACCATGGATTGTTTTCTCCTACTTTGTTTAATTAAAACTTTCCTTTAGTTAATTAATTTGTCACAATGTTATACCTAATAATTAATAACTCGACTATAGTGTCGTCTATAACGATTTGGACTACCTCAAAATATTCTGCATTAATAATATAGATTTCTTTATTATTACATTTTCATGATCAGTTGAAATCTAGCAAAATTGCAATAGCCATTTCAGCAAATTAATGGTATATTTAGATAAATATCGTGAGGAAGCCATAGCATGGTGGTAGGGCTTTTTCCAATGCCCGCCTGGCTAGCTACCACCCTCAAGTTGTAAACCTGCCGCCAAATACCAATAGGTGTGTTCCGGCAGTTCCACTTTAGAACCAGTTCCTCCAGGGGATAAGCATGGTGGTAGGGCTTCTTCTAATGCCCGCCTGGCTAGCTACCACCCTCAAGTTGTAAACCTGCCGCCAAATACCAATAGGTGTGTTCCGGCAGTTCCACTTTAGAACCAGTTCCTCCAGGGGATAAGCATGGTGGTAGGGCTTCTTCTAATGCCCGCCTGGCTAGCTACCACCCTCAAGTTGTAAACCTGCCGCCAAATACCAATAGGTGTGTTCCGGCAGTTCCACTTTAGAACCAGTTCCTCCAGGGGATAAGCATGGTGGTAGGGCTTCTTCTAATGCCCGCCTGGCTAGCTACCACCCTCAAGTTGTAAACCTGCCGCCAAATACCAATAGGTGTGTTCCGGCAGTTCCACTTTAGAACCAGTTCCTCCAGGGGATAAGCATGGTGGTAGGGCTTCTTCTAATGCCCGCCTGGCTAGCTACCACCCTCAAGTTGTAAACCTGCCGCCAAATACCAATAGGTGTGTTCCGGCAGTTCCACTTTAGAACCAGTTCCTCCAGGGGATAAGCATGGTGGTAGGGCTTCTTCTAATGCCCGCCTGGCTAGCTACCACCCTCAAGTTGTAAACCTGCCGCCAAATACCAATAGGTGTGTTCCGGCAGTTCCACTTTAGAACCAGTTCCTCCAGGGGATAAGCATGGTGGTAGGGCTTCTTCTAATGCCCGCCTGGCTAGCTACCACCCTCAAGTTGTAAACCTGCCGCCAAATACCAATAGGTGTGTTCCGGCAGTTCCACTTTAGAACCAGTTCCTCCAGGGGATAAGCATGGTGGTAGGGCTTCTTCTAATGCCCGCCTGGCTAGCTACCACCCTCAAGTTGTAAACCTGCCGCCAAATACCAATAGGTGTGTTCCGGCAGTTCCACTTTAGAACCAGTTCCTCCAGGGGATAAGCATGGTGGTAGGGCTTCTTCTAATGCCCGCCTGGCTAGCTACCACCCTCAAGTTGTAAACCTGCCGCCAAATACCAATAGGTGTGTTCCGGCAGTTCCACTTTAGAACCAGTTCCTCCAGGGGATAAGCATGGTGGTAGGGCTTCTTCTAATGCCCGCCTGGCTAGCTACCACCCTCAAGTTGTAAACCTGCCGCCAAATACCAATAGGTGTGTTCCGGCAGTTCCACTTTAGAACCAGTTCCTCCAGGGGATAAGCATGGTGGTAAGGCTTCTAATGCTCGCCTGGCTAGCTACCACCCTCAAGTTGTGAAGCTGCCGCTAAATACCAATAGGTGTGTTCCGGCAGTTGCACTTTAGAACCAGTTCCTCCAGGGGATAAGCATGGTGGTAAGGCTTCTAATGCTCGCCTGGCTAGCTACCACCCTCAAGTTGTGAAGCTGCCGCTAAATACCAATAGGTGTGTTCCGGCAGTTGCACTTTAGAACCAGTTCCTCCAGGGGATAAGCATGGTGGTAAGGCTTCTAATGCTCGCCTGGCTAGCTACCACCCTCAAGTTGTGAAGCTGCCGCTAAATACCAATAGGTGTGTTCCGACAGTTGCACTTTAGAACCAGTTCCTCCAGGGGATAAGCATGGTGGTAAGGCTTCTAATGCTCGCCTGGCTAGCTACCACCCTCAAGTTGTGTACCTGCCGCTAAATACCAATAGGTGTGTTCCGGCAATTGCACTTTAGAACCAGTTCCACGGGTTTAGCGTGTCTACCGACTTGGGTCGTACCGTCACTTAACGTCAGATTCTCGCTGAAATGAAACTAATTTAAACGTATTTTATCGCGGTTATTTATTAAACTTTGATCCCGACGTTTCGAAAGCTTCTCAGCCTTCGTGGTCACGGGGCGGACTGAGGTGTAGGTCGTCCAGAAAAGTTTACATTGTAATTGTAATATAAATTTTTTAATAAATAACCGCGATAAAATCCGTTTCAATTAGTTTTATTTCGCGTAAACCTAAGAAATCGTCAGATTTTCAACTTTAGGGTGGTTGCTAGCCAGAAAATGTTGTACCACCATGCAAAGTAACTTTAAATAAGAGCCATAGTGATCGTGTGTGGTGTGTGTGTGGTGTGTGTGACAGTGTGCAGCACGACGCTGTGGGTGGGGCACCTGTCGAAGCTGGCGCGCGCTGAGGAGCTGTGGGACCTGTTCGGGGCCGTGGGCGGAGTCGCCGGCATCGACCTCGTGCCGCCGCGCGGCTGCGCCTTCGTCGTCATGGAGCGCCGCCGCGACGCGCACCGCGCCCTGCTCGCGCTGCAGGCGCACCGGCTGCACTCCAAGGAGATCACGGTCAGTTCACGACGTACCTTATGCTGGGCCGTCTGTCGCGTGTCGCGTTACAGCCGGCCGGAGGCGTTGTGGGGGGAGGCCAGGTCAAAAGTAGCATACCTTTGTTGGGCCGTCTGTCGCGTGTCGCGTTACAGCCGGCCGCGGCGAGGACGGTCGAAGACACTATGGGGGGAGGCCAGGTCAAAAGTAGCATACCTTTTCATGGGCCATCTATCGCATGTCACGTTACAGCCGGTCGCGGCGAGGACGGTCGGAGGCGTTGTGGGGGGAGGCCAGGTCAAAAGTAGCATACCTTTTGTTGGGCCATCTATCGCATGTCGCGTTACAGCCGGTCGCGGCGAGGACGGTCGAAGGCGTTATGGGGGGAGGCCAGGTTAAAAGTACCCGTATCCGAAGAGCGTGTGTGAATGTGAAAGTAGAAGAAGCGAGAGATGTATGTCAGGATCGTTGCAAGTGGAAGGATGTGGTCTCTGCCTACCCTTATGGGAGGGGGGCGTGGTAGTATGTATGTGTGTGTGGTGCAGCTCGGGACAGCAGCCAAGGTCGGTACGGTGGCGCACATGGCTGGCATCAGCTCAGCCGTGTAGTGGCATTTGTTTTCCATTATTGTTCCCATTTTACAATTATTGTGTTAAGATTAAAAACGTGATTTTAGATTTTCAATACCTACGATTCGAAAACAAATTTCGCTTGAATCGTAATTCCATAAAATAACCCAATTCATTTTTTTTCTCTAGTTTTGTGGGTAAAAATTACATTTATATACTTTGTCTCGCAAAATGCCTGTGGTGACATGTGGGATTATTGCCAAGTGGAAATGACCACAAACACCCATTAAAAAGTACTTTGTTGCCAAAGACATGGGAGTAATTTTGAAATAATTCTAATATGCTGTTTCCATCTGGCCCCCTTCTACCCTCTTGGTTTTCCAATATCACAGTGATGCCAGGACATCTAATGTTGCCACTTGTAATGCCAGAAGCATTATCTGTACATATAGAAGCAGTGACCACTCACTTTCCTAGGACCAAGTTTAATAATTCTTTAATATGATCAAGTATTGAAGGTTGTATCATTGTCCTGGTAAACGAGACATAAAACCATAGAAATTAACAAACAGGGGAATATATTATGTTGCTAGAACTTTTTTAAAATTGGTATATAAATAAACTGTATAGTTTGAGTAAGTGCCAGCGAACGAACTTACAATTACTGTTAATCTTTGAATCATTTTAAAGTTTTAATGTATTTAAATTATCGCGTATCGCGTACACTTTTATAGTCCTTAGAACCGGTTAAGGTTTCCTTTTAAAAAATGATCTATTTATAAAATGATCACAGTTGTAATACGTATAGTTTGCTTGTTAGTCAATGTAAAGCGTGATCTGTCCAAGTTTGTGGTCCTTCGAGCTATGGGTAGATAAACTTTATTTTTTAAATGAGTAAAGCTAAAGTATGTGTATGTGTGTGAAATGGTGGCATATGCCCCAGGCAACGGCTATAGTGTAATGCTTACGCGGATGAAGCTACAGTTGGCGGTTGGTGCTATAGAATGTAGAAGCAGCTTGTAAAAGGATGGACTGGACATTACCTTTTTCTCGCAGAGGTGCTGGTCTTCCTGTACCTCGTCTAAATTCCACGCCAAAGTAAACAAAACTATATTTTCAATTATAGATAGCGGAACGCGTGACGTAATGCGTTGTGTAATGCTGACGTCAGATATGTCCCGGGTAGGGAGGGGGATGAGGAATGCACCAACCAATAGCGTAATTAATGTACATGCCAACCAGTGTATTTGATAGTGGTTCGCTTTGGGTTAACTATTTGGTCCTTCGAGCCGGGGGTTGTTAATATGCATTGGGTGCGAGTAGATGGCCTGGGCCCCGAGCAACAGCCCGGTTGGTTGATTAAATAAAAGTTTAATGTCAAATTACTGTCTGTATAATTATTTTTACAATAGTTTTCGTACAATGTACACATGCGTTTCGTGCGGGATTTACACCTGGCCTGGTTTAATATGGAACGGAAAACGATGAGTAACACTTGACACCCATCTAGCTATAACGTGTACTTTCTAGATAGGCATGTCCCCCCTACAGTATGTATATAGAGTGTTTTAATGTAGAACGAACCGTGTGGTCCTTCGAGCCGGGGTTTATTAAAGAGCATTTTTTTTCTTTTTTTTTTTATAGTTAAGGTTTAGCGTTATGGCCATAATCTCAGCTGATCTTAAGTGACGATACGGCCCAAGTTGGTAGACACGCTAAACCTGTGGAGGAACTGGCTCTCAAGTGCTGCTGCCGGAACACACCTATTGGTATTTGGCGGCAGGTTTACAACTTGAGGGTGGTAGCTAGCCAGGCGGGCATCAGAAAAAGCTCTACCACCATGCTATGGTTTCCTTCACCGTGCGCTCAAGCTCATTGTAGGTGCTTGGGTTCGAACCCACGTCCTTTGACGCGAAGTCGTGCACACTACCACTGAGCTATCATCGCATTGAGTGTGTGTAGACGGCCTGGACCTGAACGTGTATAGTGTTTATATGTAGGACCGTGTGGTCCTTCGAGCCGGGAGTAGTGTGTGTGTGTGTGCGCAGGTGGCGTGGGCGCCCGGCAAGGGTGTGAAGGGTCGGGAGTGGAAGGAGTACTGGGAGGGGGAGCTGGGCGTGTCGTACTTGCCGTGGGAGGCGCTGCAGGCGCGCTGGGCGCTGGGCGCGCTGTCGCTGGACGCGCTGGAGGACGGGGGCGCGGTCGACGAGGACACGCTGCCGCCCTGGATGCCGCCCAGGGTATGATGTACACTCACCCTTCACTTCTATATCTTTAATGATTTCTTAATGATTTCTTAGGTTTACGCGAATATTATTCATTGAAATAAAACTAATTTAAACAGATTTTATCGCGGTTATTTATTAAATTTTGATCCCGACGTTTCGAAAGCTTTTCAGCCTTCGTGGTCACGGGGCGGACTGAGGTGTAGGTTGTCCAGAAAAGTTTATGTTACTGTGTCTACCTTCAATTTAATTTTTATTCAATTTAATTCATAGCTTTCCTCAGGAAACTATAAACTATTTATTCATTTCTACTCGTTTTTGTGACTTTTCTCGTTGCCTAATCAATGATTGTACTATCAAATACCTAAACAATTTTTGAAATATGGCTTGTATTTCCTAAGATTAGCATGCCCAACAAACAAACTTTTCTGCTTATAATATTAATAAGGTTAACTGAGCAAAATTTACACAGAAAATATTCATTTAAAATTATAATTTATGTGTTCTTTATTATGGATATAGTAATTAAAATATATTTTTATTTTATCTCTGTTGTTACCGAATATTATTTTGTGACATTTAACAAGATGATAGCTAATAATAAGGGTGAACATTTCTAATTTTTATTCCATAAAAGAATATTTTGTTTTAATTGAACTTTCTATGCATTTTTTTTGGTTATTAGTTGCCATCATAATTAGAAATATAATGGGTACTTGAATCACAATCAATATTTATATAAAAATGGGATTTTTGTTTATATAAATTCTCTAAACTTCCACGTTGTTTTACAAATCGCCTTAAATCATTTTGTATGTTTTGGATAATTAATTATTGAAAAGAACATGAAAACATCTGCCATGACAGCTTGTTCATGATAAATCTTTTTGATGAATGTCTACTCTATTATTTTCCGAGTTTCAGTAAACTATGATTAAAATGTAGATTAGCAAAACATAAAATATATTGAATCTGTAACGGTTACACAATTTAGCTTCATTTATTTTATTTGTTAAAATTTATTTGGTAAAATCTTTTTACTTGATTGCACTGTATATTTATATATTTAATATCCTCTTCAGATCATACCGAAGACAATAATGGAAATGCCAATGATGCCAGGGATGCCTCCTGTATCCGGACCAGGCATTATGCCCAACTTACCACCGGGCGCGATACCCAACTTGCCACCGGGCTCGATGCCCAACCTACCGCCTGGCACAATCCCCAACATGCCACCCGGCACGTTGCAGAGCATGCCACCCGGCTCATTACCCAATTTGCCACCCGGCGCTCTGCAGAACTTGCCACCCGGCTCGTTACCCAACTTGCCACCTGGAGCATTACAGAACCTGCCACCAGGATCACTACCAACTCTGCCACCGGGTGAGTCTAGTTCTATTATATTTCCTTTTTATAAATGAAAGGAGAGGGTTATGGCCAGAATATCACCTGAGGGCAATTGATGATGTGGCCCAAGGTGGTGGAAATTCTAAGCCTAAGGGACTGACTCTCTACTGCAACTGCTGGAAAACACCTATAGGTATTTGGCAGCATATTCTCAACTTGAGGATGGTAACTAGCGAGATGCTAACACCATGCTATGGTTTTATTACGATTAACTGGGTGCTCAAACTCATTGTAGGTGGATTCGAACTCACGTCCCTTGACGCGTAGCTCGCACACACTACCACTGAGCTATCGGAGTTTCGAAATGTATGTATGTTTGTGTACAGGGGCCATCCCCCCGGTGAGCGTGGGGGGCTCGCTGTCGCTGGCGGGGTCCCTGCCTGCCCCCCAGCAGCCCAACCTCACCATGTCAGTGCCGAGGTTACCGCCTCCAGGGTCTGTATATCTACTTACTAAGAAACTTAAAAACTTGCTTTGTATTTAATTATATACCTTCAAGCAACCCAATTTAGTTACCGAAATAGGGGTAACGATTTTTTCTGAATACGATCGATTCGAATCGAAATCATTTAAATCGATTCATTAAAATTAGAAATCTACAAAATCGATTCATTGAAAAAACCATTTATTTTCGATTTACTTTTCGTGATTATAATTTTAAATATAAAACAAAAATACCACTAAAATAATCAAATTTATTACTCTATTTATGTGAAACATCATTTTTATATGTTTTGGTAAAACATTCAAATAATTGTAAATAATGTTTCATGAAAATGTGTAACATCGAACTTCGATTTTTAAGGATGAAATATCAAGTGAATCGATAAAGAGCTGTGAATCGATAAAGAGCTGTGAATCGATTTCAAAAATCGTTTCTTTGATTAATCGATCTCTATACCAAAAAAAACGTAATATTTTCTATTCACTACGAGTTAATATTTGCCCACAACCTCTTTTAATAGCAAGGCTACATTCCACTTAACGTTGATATCGTTCAAACCGCGCCTTCATCCGTTCCACATGACGGCCGTGGTCATTGTGGTCGCGGTGTAAACCTCACTAATTATTTTCACTCACGTCAATTACCACGTTGACGCCTGAGTTCGATCACAACGACCGCGGTTGCCATGTGGAACGACTGTAGGCATGTTTTGACAAGTTACGTGTTTAAATTGTTTAATTGCCATATGTTCAGTTCAACTGTAGAGAGAGTGTATATAATTATTTGATTAATGTATTGATTGATACCTATTTTTTATAGAATTAGCTGACCCGACAGACGTTATCGTGTCTTAAGTATGAATATTGAATTTGAATTTGTATAATTAATACGAAAAAATATTTATCGTAATTAAACTAATTTAAACGGATTTTATCGCGGTTGTTTATTAATTTTGATCCCGACGTTTCGAAAGCTTTCGCGGTCACGGGGCGTACTGAGATGTAGGTTGTCCAGAAAAATTCATGTTACTGTGTTTACCTTCAATTTTTTTTCGCTATCAAACGCGATAAAATCCCTTTAAATTAGTTATATTTCGATTAATAATATTCACGAAAACATAAGAAATCATTAAAAAAACAATTTATTCAAAAACATAATTACTATTTGTAATGGTCTATGACAACTGACAGTTATCTAAAATAATAATGGCGTTAAGTTTTTATATATTTTTGTAATTTTTCTAAAGTTCCACTCGATTTTCATTAATTTTTTTCATTCATGAGAACCTTCCCTGACAATAATTAACGCGTGATGCAATGACCAAGGGAAATAAAGATTCATTTTTATATATGTATACATGAAAACGGTATGTCAGTTGGCATGTTAGTTATATAAATAGTCGATAGATGGTTTTGTTTATAAAAGGTGTTGTTTTGTATCAGGATGACGGCCGGGATGCCCCCAGGACTGGCGCCAGGCCTGCCGCCGGGTATCAGACCTCCCAGCTTACCCTCAACGGTACCAGGTACATTTCCAATTCTATATATTTACTTAACATTTTATTCTAATCACATCAATAACACATTAATGACCAGTATTTTATAGTTAAGACTTAGCGTTATGCTCATAATCTCACCTGATCTTAAGTGACGATACGGCCCAAGTTGGTAGACACGATAAACCTGTGTAGCTGGCTCTCAAATGCAGCTGCCGGAACACACCTATTGGTATTTGGCGGCAGATTTTAAGCTTGAGGGTGGTAGCTAGCCAGGCGGGCATCAGAAAAAGCCCTACCACCATGCTATGGTTTCCTCACGATATTTTCCTTCACCAAAAGCTCAAGCTCATTGTAGGTGGTTGGATTCGAACTGACGTCCCTTGACGCGGAGTCCGTACACGCTACCACTGAGCTATCATCGCTTCAAACATTCGCAGCATGACTAAATACTATAAATCTTGACAAACTGGTCGCCCCATATTTTAGACCGGTTACACTTTTTAAAGTAATAATGTCAAGTTGTATAATAAAGTTCCAAAGCATATTACCGATTCGCCGGATAGTAATTTCAAACAACATGTCAATCTGGTTTTGATGTCATAAGGCTATTATAGGGTAGATTAATATGTCTACGATGATGATGATGTCTTGAATTCACACCCCCTCCCTGTACATCCGCTAAAAACGATTGTAAATGTGTTTAAAATTTTCCTTGTTTAAATATTTACCTATTTAAAAAAGAAAATATGTTTACATATTATTATTATTTAATTTTTAATAGATTGATATCTAATAATAGGCTTAACATTGTATATTTCATGATAATTGTGGAAACTTAATTGGAATATAATAATTTATTGTGTATATATTTATAAGGATAAAGAACTGTATGTTTCCCAAATAAATAAATAAATCTAGATTAAATTACTATATTCATAATCGCCTTCTCAGGGTCTAAATTGGATAATGTTACACGCTTTATATTAGCTTCACCTGTATGTATCTATGTATGTATGTATGTATGTATGTATGTATGTATGTATGTATGTATGTATGTAACCGACCCCTTTTTCCAAGTAAAAGACATTAACGAGATCTAATAAGGTTTTTACACGCTTTATATTAGCTTCACCTGTATGTATCTATGTATGTATGTATGTAACCGACCCCTTTTTCCAAGTAAAAGACATTAACGAGATCTAATAAGGTTTTTACACGCTTTATATTAGCTTCAGTTCCAGTAACTAAAAAATAAAAAATAAATAATAGTTTAAAAAACTAGAACACACGCTTTATATATAAAACTAAATTAAAAAACAGAAAATAAATTTTAATAATTATTAATTAAGAATAATGTATTTTTTTTTTATAAATATAAGTTATTAATAGTTTGAATAAAAAAAGAAATGTTTTATTGTAAAAAAAGCGGGGGGTGCTTTTCAAGATATTATCGAAATGATAATCCTTCTCATATCTGTCAATTAAATATTCATAACTATTGACACCATGCACCCCACTCTTTTTTTACAATTAAAAATTTTTTTTCTTATTCAAACTAGTAATAACTTATATTTATTAAAAAAAATTACATTATTCTTAATAATATTTATTAAAATTTATTTTCTGTTGTTTAGTTTAGTTTTATATATAAAGCGTGTGTTCTACTTTTTTAAACTATTATTTATTTAAACACAGTTGCATCATATTAAAAAAAAATGTTAAAAAGTATAATGTCTCATCCACAGACCTAATGTATCTAAGATTTTGTTGAGAGATTGTTCAATTTAATTTCAATGAAATTCTTATAGATAATGCGTTAAGTTCTCTCAGCTGATTGTTTTAGTTTAGACTAATATAAGTATGTATCGTTTCACGTATCACTGCTATATATCATATCGTCATAAATATCTTCTCATACTATGATATGATGTATTTATGACGTCATTTATAATATCCACATCATTTCAATTGACTAAATTATGAATTTACAGAATTCACGTTTCTGTTATATAGCATATGATTTCACTATAACAATTCATGGACTGCAATCGCTTGTCTAGTGTTTTTATGGATTTAGTCAATTGAACAAGTAATAGAATACGGGATATTATGTTCACTATGATTACGGAAATATATAATTTTCTGTATAGTAAATATCTTACCTATCATTTTAAATTAAAAAAAAAACAATATTCAAAACAATTAAATTCTTAAAAGAAAAGCAGTGATAACTCAGTGGTAGCGTGTAGGAAGGCCGCGTCATGGGACGTGAGGTCGAATCCGATCACCTACAATGAGCTTGAGCTTTCGGTAAAGGGAAATATCAGTAAAGGTTTTTTCTTATGTTCGCCTAGCTAGCTACCACCCTCAGGTTGGATATTTGCTGCCAAATACCAATAGGCGTGTTCTTGCCGTCTTGTTCGTGATTACTTGCCATCAGGTCAAAAGCTTGCTCGTTTTCCCCCAATTCCATGCAAAATACTTAACCGCGTAATCAATCTATTAATCAGTAGTTCAACAGTAATTATTTTTTTTTAGGTATGCAAGGTGAAGCAGGCTTACCACCGACCGGCCCTCCACTATTAAGATTCCCGCCGGGAATGCCTCCACAGTCAGTTCCACAACCGGGTATGTATTCTTTGACTCTATCTAAGGTCGTTACATAGGTTTAATTAATATTCGGAATGTATCTCGATATGTAACATAATGATGTTTTTTATATCCTAATTTTATTTTAAATTTAATCATTATCGTGTTCAAATATTATAATTCAGCTTTAAAGGCTTAGTTTTATATATGAGTATGTACTTGAATGTTCGTTAAAAACACTTTTCTTGCTACGCCCTCTAAAAAGATTCTTTTTGATGAGAAAATACTAGGTTTAGTTCAAGAACGTACAGAAAACCTAAAAACATGGAAAAAAATGAGACATGGGCTGAGATGACATATTTTTCCAAACTATAAAAAAATTAGTTAAAATTTATCAATGAAAATTGTAGTAATAACAATGTTATTCTCATTATTTGATATCATTTGTAAGAGATTTAGCTTATGAAATTTGAAAATAAAATTATGTGTTGATTTACCGACTCCGTGTAGGGGCAATGGGAATGGAAATAGTTTTTAAGCGATTATTGTTCAGTTAATAGCGCCTCCAGGGACGTGAGTTCGAATTCACTACCAATTAACTTGAGTTTTCGATAAAGGAAAACATCCTAATGAGACCATAGCAAGGTGGTAGCGTCTGGCTAGTTACCACTCTCAAGTTGAAAATCTACCGCCAAACAACTATAGGTGTGTTCCGGCAGATGCACACGAGAGCCAGTCTCTTAACATCAGGTGAGATTGTGGGGTTATGAAAAAAAAAAAAAGTAAGAATGTTGTTTGTCAGGCATGGTGGGCGGGTTCCTGGGCGGGCTGCTGGGCATGGGCGTGGGCGTGGGCGGGCTCGTGGGCTCCATGGGGCTGCCGCTGCACCACCACGTGGCGCTGGCGAGCGCGCCACAGCCACAGCCACAGCCACAGCCACAGCCGCAGCCAGGCAACGTGTCGCTAGCACCCGTCAGTACCAGTACACGCAGTGAAAACAAACTCGGCATACCGCACATCCTACGATTCCTCTTGGTAGCTTATATCAGAACTGCCTCAGTGTTTGCTCTTGTATCTCGCACGGCTGTGTTCTAGTTTCGATCTCTTGTCTCGTTTCGTATATCTATTACGCCAGTGGTGGATTTACCTACTTCTATTTACTGTAATGACGATTTAACGGAGAAGATTGGCCGGTAGGATGCTAAATTAACTAGATATCGTCTCTAAGCCAGATTACCTAAGACAAAAAAGAGATCCCACACAAAACAACACAATATAACTTACACAATTCTATGGATAAAAATTATTTGAGAATATAAAATTAAAGTGTAATCTTATTACAATCAATGAATTTACACAATTTTTTTTTAATGCAGTAATTAAGGATAGCACACATTTCATATTAGTAGGGGGAGGGATATTACTAGGTAAAACATCATATAAGGAAAAGTGTAGATTAAGGCAGTCGGTGGTTTTACCAGTAGTGGGCTGCGCGTAGGCGGAAAAATTACGGTATTTCTGCCTAGCTTTTGAAGTGAAAACTTCTATAGGAATGTTTAAATTCATGTGAGTCGTCATCGACATGATAACGTGACGTGTTAACGTACACAATATATCCTCTGTTCCTATTATTATATTGAATATCCAAAAATAACCAGTATTTCTAAGTTTTCACGTCTCTCAGTAGTCCTCATGATATTGAAGTTTTTTTAGTAACTGAAATTATTCATACTTACACAAATACCTAAAAATTTCTAGATAATATGTTTCACCTCTTAGAATCTAAGTCTTTATCGTTTTTTTTTTTTGTATAATTTACGTAGTCGTATGTGGAATCCAATTGTAGCGGTAGGCAGGGACATCAAAGTTTAAATAACCTACGGACGGTAAAAGTGTAAATCCGCCACTGAATTTCACGTATGCTATTATCTCGTTATTCGAAGTAAGTATAATAAACTTGGTATGAGCATGTTCTTAGTTAACTTTCCGTTTGCTTAATTATGTTGTCTTAATTTAAACGAGGCTTTTTAGTAGTTTCACTCGTAGTTAGTGTACGGAATTGTTTAACGTAACAAACTAAAGAGGCATGGAATCATGTTGTCTTAATAATATTGCGTAGTAGTTAAATCACGTTTTCATATTTGTCATTTCACATGTATATTAGGTGAAAAGCTGCTATATGTTAATAACAACAATGAAACATATTTTGTAATTATCATGTGATATCTTTTCATTTCACGTGAAAAATAGCAGTGCTGCATGAAATATTCCATGTTATTATACTAAACTTTTGACGTATATATTTGTTGTCGTTGATTATTAATTACGTATATCTAATTCTACTTTATGTTCACGACTCGCGACAGAAACGTGAGAAACAGAGTATGTAATTAAATACGAAGTAACTTATTTTACAATATATTTCACGTTATAAAATAACTGCTACAGTTACTTAAGTTACCGATGTAAGAATTACTATTGACATGTTTATAGGTAATCTAAGAGATTCCTTTCAACTTGAGGCAGCTTGATTAGCAGAATACCTTTTTTTTTTCCTGTGAAATTTTCTAGAGATTCTCGTGGTAGGATGTTCAAATTCGGCAACGCGATAATGGCGCCCTTGTGTCACAAGCGTCCCACAAATTACGTAAACGGCTTACAATCATGTGGATCGTATACTTGTTAACCATTTTAGTGAATAGAAAGTTCTTAAATGCATTAGAAAGCTAGAATTAATTGTAATTTCTTTTTCTTTTGGGAGCATCGATTAATTACGTGATATGATTATAGCGATTTTTCGAAACCCCCACCCCACCTCTTATCTCATGTTTGTTCAATTTCTTATCACAACACTGCCCATTTTTGATCAACAGACTTTTTTTTCTTAATGTAACTCAGTTATATAGCAATTTTACATTGTTTCTTTGGGGAAAAAATTACTTGGTGTCTGCCGAGGTCCCCCCTCTTCTCTACGTGAGATTCGGCTTGCCCCCTCCCCAAATGCAAATGCAAAAAAATTTTTTTTTTATCTCTCGGGAATAGCCCTATGTTCTAGATGATAGATTGAGTAGTTAAGGTATTAAAGCGTGACAAACAAAAAACAAATCTATATTTTCTTTTATACTATTAAAATTGAATGTATATCGGGTTTTGGTTACAGCGCGCCGGTGCGAGTGTGGGCGACGACGACCCCATGGAGCTGGACCCGGAGGAGGGGCACCCTGAGGAGCCCCACGCTGGGGACTCCGCCCCCGGCCAGGACTCCGGCTCCCTGTCCGCGTTACTGCCCGACCAGGTATGGATAGCTCACTTGCTAGTTTTTTTTTTTAATAATTTTTAGCGTTATGGCCACGATCTCACCTGGTTTTAAGTGACGATGTGGCCCAAGATGGTGGGCACGCTAAACCTACTGGAGGGACTGATTCTCAAGGTATTTAGATATAGACTTTCAATGCCAGACGGGCATTAAAAAAAGGCCCACCGTCATCATCAGCTATCGTTTCATCACGATGTTGGCCTTCAAGCTCATAGCAGGAATTCGAACCGCGTACTTTGACGCACTGTCCGTACATACTACCACTGAGCTATCATCGCTTCAAGAAATGTGATGATCGTCATAAAAGCACAGCATGGTGGTAGCGTCTGGCTAGCTATCAACCTTAAGTTGAAAAGCTGCCACCAAATACCTATAGATATATTCTGGCAGTTACACTTGAGAGCCAGTCTCTCCACAGGTATAGCGTGTTCATCATCTTAGGTCACATTGTCACTTAACATCAGATAAGATTGTAGCCAATAATGTTAATTAAAAACCTATAAACTATAAATAGTACGCTATTTAAAAAATCTCATTTGACGTTGAATGATGGTCGTTCAAGAACGGGCTCCAACACTATGTTATCAGGTGTTGCCTAAACATCATTTTGCGGTCAACGACTATATGGAGTGATAGGGCATTTGAATTTTCTCTGACTTTGTGTATCAGCCATAACACCTTTAATAATGCCATGTTTAACCATATTCAGTTGAATTTAACCAGTGTATGTCAAAAAGTCCAGACAAAGTAGTAAACCCCGTTCTAAATTGGTTTAAGATCCAAAATCACAGGTTCAAAAATCAATAATATTGGTTCTCTTTTGACTTGTGAAGTTTCGATATCAGCCAGCGTATATTCAGTTGCCAATGGGCTTGGAGACTGATCATGACATATTGTTCAGTTTTTAATTACAATTTTACCATCATCAGGTACAAATATACATTTTATTCATGTTTTAGTCATTTATAAAAGAATGAGGATTTATGTATATAAATGTAAAGTTATATTTATTTAGTGTGAAAATAAAAATACATTTTTAATGTCATCACTGAATATATTAGTTATTTGGACATTAGGACTTATTATTTGAGACAATCACACATTAGGTAGTCTGATTGTATATCATCATTTAGTATGTATTTACTATCTAATATTGGTTGTCTCAAATAATAAGTCCAAATAAGTATTAATTTTTTTTTTTTTTTTTATACTTAACGTTTAGCGTTATGGCCATAATCTCACCTGATCTTAAGTGACGATACGGCCCAAGTTGGTAGACACGCTAAACCTGTGGAGAAACTGGCTCTCAAGTGCTGCTGCCGGAACACACCTATTGGTATTTGGCGGCAGGTTCACAACTTGAGGGTGGTAGCTACCCAGGCGGGCATTAGAAAAAGCCCTACCACCATGCTATGGTTTCCTCACGATGTTTTCCTTCACCGAAAGCTCAATCTCATTGTAGGTGCTTGGGTTCGAACCCACGTCCCTTGACGCGAAGTCGTGCACACTACCACTGAGCTATCATCGCTTCAGCCCAAACATAGTGACACTAGGTCGGTGTGCAGGCGACTGAAGTTGCACCTCTACGATAAAAGATACATACATTAGTGTTGACAAATTAGAAGCAACTAGCCATATATGTTTATTAAATAACATACCATATACATTGTATATACATATACATATACATTGTATATACATATACATATACATTGTATATACATATACCATATACATATACATTGTAAATTATGATTTACAATTACAATATTATGAATATAATAACAGATCCAAGCGCTGCTGTCGAAGCCACCGCCGAATTTCAACTCGTCGGAGCCCCCGCCCGGGTTCAACGCGGCGGAGCCCCCGCCCTCCGACGCGAAGCCGGAGGAGGAGCGCAAGGCGGAGCGCGACCGCGACCGCCGCGACCGGGACCGCCGCGACCGCGACCGCCGCGACCGCCGCGACCGGGACCGCGACCGGGACCGGCCCCGGGACAGGGACCGGGAACGGGACAGGTGACACCTCGTTATTCCCTTGGAGATTCTATTTAAGGACCGGGACCAGTGTTAATATACGGTTTTGTACCATTGATATACAAAAAAATATGGTATTTATTTTTGTTGACATTTATTGAAAAGGCCAGGTCGGGTAACTTTTAATTATTCACTGTGAGATTAATTACAATAACTGGGATTGGTGATTCTTAATTATTCTATTTGAAACGAATTTAAAGGTCTGGGCAGGGAAACTCTTAATCATTCTTTATTAAGAGATTAATTTATAGTTCCAGAATGGGTAACTCTTAAATACTCATTTTGAGTTTATTTTAAAGGCTCAGGATGGGTCACTCTTAACTATTCATTTTGAGTTTATTTTAAAGGCTCAGATAGGTAACTCGTAACAATTCATTTTGAGAGTATTTTAAAGACCCTGGAAGGGTAGCTCTTGTTTATTAATTTTAAGATTATTTTAAAGGCCAGAGTGGGGGTAACTCTTAACTACCCTTATAGAGAGTAAATTAAAGGACTGGGACGGACGGGCAATTCTTACTTATTCTTGATGAGATAAATTGAACAATAATGTGTGAATAATTATTCTTCTTTTTGAATTAATTCAAAAGCCCTGTTGTGTAAGACTTAATCACTCTCGTTGAGATTAATTTAAAGGATCGAGACTGCGACAAGGATACCTTTATAGCCTTAATTTTATTCATTGACATAATAATAATAATGGCCCAGGATCATCACCAGGGCGGGTAAAAATAATTCTTCATGAATTCATTGTTACCATCACTTGACCTCCATAATACTTTCCTTAAGGTGCAAGAATTCTAGGTGTGAACTTGAGCAGATTTGTCAAAAGCGCAATGAGATTGAGTTGTTGTTTGTTTCCAGGGAACGTGATGACAGAAGAGACCGAGACAGAGATAGAGGTCGTGAGAGGAGGGACAGAGACAGAGAAAGAGACAGGGACAGAGATCGGTTTGCATCAAGAGACAATAATAGGTGAGTGTTAATATACGATTTCATTTTTATGTTGACTATTTGTTATTCAATGATGGAAATTAATTTATTAATGAGATAATATATATCTATATACTAGTATAATATTGAAAAGGGCAAAACTTTGTTTTTTTTTTTTATGTAGATTAAGTTGTGGACATTAAACAGTGCATTTCTCCATTGCTCAACTGATCGTCATGAAATTTTGCATACATAGTATTAAGGATACTGAGCATGTTTTATTCAGTTAAATAGTACTTAAATAATTTTTACTACCATGTGAATTAAGGAGTCAGTACAGCTTGTTAAGTTATAAAGTTTGAATGTTAACATTCAAACTTTATTTAGTTATTTGTCACAGAGTGCAATATGTCTTAAAGTTACTATTTTTTTTTATGATCAGTTAGAAACATTTTAAAATTATTTGTTCAACGTAGATAGTGTTTTGTCACAACAGTTTTATCCTATTTAAATATTTGTAATATATTTTAAAAGTGGTGTAAGTTCATTTTTTGAGAAATATAAGCTATCACGTAATTCATGCTTCATTTAATGTACATTTTTTATATATAACTAGTCCGTCTTTAATTTCTCAAAAAAAAAAAAAAAAAAAACCCAAGTTTTGTACAACTTAAAATCGGTCGGTAAATAAAATTGCATTAGCAACAAACATAGTAACCTATAATTTTCTCGAAACAAAAGAAATGGACTTACACCACTTTCAAAATAAACGGTCCATATATAACTCATATTAATATCGAATATAGGACTTATTCATATGTTAAGTATTCTTAAAAAGTGTTTAAAGTCACGTATCACATATCAGTGTATACATTATATTAATATAATATAACTTGTGTGTCTATACAGGCTTATAATATATATATTTTTATTACAATAATATAATTCCTTGTCGAACAGTGATCGCAGCCGAGAGAAGTCACCGCGGAACTCCGCCCCCGGCAGCGCTGAGAACGAGAAGTCCCTGCAGGAGCGGCTGTGGGAGATGGCCAACGGCAAGCCCGCAGCGCCCGCAACGCCCGCAACGCCCGCAGCGCCCGCAACGCCCGCGGCCAGGCCCGACGCGGGGGACAAGCCCCGGGACGAGTTCCAGGAGAAGCGCGACCAGCGAGAGGACGCCCGGGACCAGCCCCCGCCCGCCCTCGACGGAGGTAACGCTTACCTTTCCTGTTTAATTTTTTTTTTTATACTTACCCTTTTAGTGTTATGCCCATAATCTCACCTGATCTTAAGTGACGATACGGCCCAAGTCGGTAGACACGCTAAACCTGTGGAGGAACTGGCCTCAATTGCAGCTGACAACTTGAGGGTGGTAGCTAGCCAGGCGGGCATTAAAAGCCCTACCATCATGCTATGGTTTCCTCACGATATATTCCTTCACCGAAAGCTCAAGCTCATTGTAGGTGTTCGGGTTCGAACCCACGTCCCTTGACGCGAAGTCGTGCACACTACCACTGAGCTATCGTAACTGCCCAATGTTAATTACTGTTATTTTCATGTTGCGTGTTTACATGTACCTGATGTTAAGTACAGTACAAACCAGATCAGCGGTGACCGAATTTGAACCAAAAGTCACTGTCAGTCACCGCTGACAGCTGCTATGTATTCTATATGATTGAGGGTAGATACAAAATTATCCTCAATAATTTATAGATAGATAGCTTGACTGATCTCGATCTGTCATAGAGATACAAACCCCAATTTCCATATACATTTTGCGTCTACCTATTTTTGAAGCGATGATAGCTCAGTGGTAGTGTGCACGACTTCGCGTCAAGGGACGTGGGTCGAATCCAAGCACCTACAATAAGCTCGAGCTTTCGGTGAAGGAAAACATCGTGAGGAAACCATAGCATGGTGGTAGGGCTTTTTCTAATGCCCGCCTGGCTAGCTACCACCCTCAAGTTGTCAACCTGCCGCCAAATACCAATAGGTGTGTTCCGGCAGCTGCACTTGAGAGCCAGTTCCTCCACAGGTTTAGCGTGTCTACCGACTTGGGCCGTATCGTCACTTAAGATCAGGTGAGATTACGGTCATAACGGTAAACCTTAAGTACAAAAAAAAAAAAAAACTGCTAGAGCTACGTTCCACTTGGCGTTCAGGACGCTCATGAGTGTTTATTGTTTGTGAGTGTTACAATCATTGACTCAACTAGAATGGAGTATTCCCATACTTGATCCCTCACCTTGTAGATTTGTCGTTGTGAGCTTGGCAACACTGTGAATACGTCACTGATGACGTTCTCGTCGTGAACACAGTGACCGAGCTCGTCAAGTGGAACGGCTGGAGGCATATCCTGAGCGCTGTGAACACTAAGTAAAACAGTTGAACAGTGGAACAATTTTATTTAATTAACACACTGTAAAATTAATTTCAAGTTTAATTTGAGCGTAGTTATAGTTACACGTTTAACTTGTAATTAGTTTCAAGTTTAATTTATGTGTACTTTACAACATGTAAGTTATAAGTTTTGATTTTTCATTTCTAAATTAAAAAGGATTGTCGTAATATTTTTGTAATTATTGTTTGTTATTCACTTGATATTTCATTAATAATGTTCGATTTTGTCGTTCGAACAGTCGACTGTTATAGAAGAGATTCTCTGTCTCTATATTCACCCTACATAATTGTTCGTACACACGCTTCTAACTATATTCACCTTTTGTCTACCAATATTGGAATTTATATTCCACAGTTAATCGGGTGTTACGATTTTTAATTATATTATGGAGTAGTAAGGCAAGGTGCTGCGGTTTATACTAACAATTTGTATAAAGTTGGATAAAGAAATAAGAGGACAACCACCTTGTTGTATGCTGATCGGTGCTGGTTGATCTTCGACCTGAACTAATTGTTTTTACACTATGGTAGTACCGCCCGGCGCTGGTTTATTATATTAATTAATTATATTTACAGCATCGTGTCACCTTTGGGTTTACACCAGAGGGATCGAACACATTTCTCGAACACACGAAAATCTACAACTAAATCTAGTTATCTAGTAAATAGGCATGTTCCGGTAGTTGCACTTGAGAGCCAGTCCCTCCACTAGTCTCAGCACCCACCATTTTGGGCCCCGTACTTACTTAAAATCGAATAAAATGATGAAATAAATAAACTTACGGAATAAAAAAAATAACTTTTTTTTTATACTTAAGGTTTAGCGTTATGGCCATGATCTCACATGATCTTAAGTGACGATACGGCCCAAGTCGGTAGACACGCTAAACCTGTGGTGGAACTGGCTCTCAATTGCAGCTGACAACTTGAGGGTGGTAGCTATGGCGGCGAGCATTAGAAAAAGCCCTACCACCATGCTATGGTTTCCTTCATCTTACGCTCAAGCTGTAGGTGGTTGGATTCGAACTCGCATCCCTTGACGCGAAGTCGTACACACTAGCACTGTGCTATGACCGCTAGTATCGTTACCGGTGATGTCCTGAGGTGGTGATGACGTGTGTTTCCAGACGCGGAGAAGGCGGCGGGCGCGGAGTCGGGCTGGACGCAGCTCCCGGCGCAGCGCCAGCCGCCCGCGCACATGGCGCCGCACTTCAGAGCTGGTCAGTTTGCACTCATCTACCTCCCTCGATACAAACAATCCGTCGATTTGTTCAATTCAAACATATCAAACACAATAAACATATCCTACTTATCGATTCGTTCAATTCAAACATATCAAACACAATAAACATATCCTACTTATCGATTCGTTCAATTCAAACATATCAAACACAATAAACATATCCTACTTATCGATTCGTTCAATTCGAATGTTTCTTACTTATCGATTCGTTCAGTTCAAATGTTTCTTACTTATCGATTCGTTCAATTCGAATGTTTCTTACTTATCGATTCGTTCAGTTCAAATGTTTCCTACTTATCGATTTGTTTGAATTTGAATGTTTCTTCCTTATCGATTCGTTCAGTTCAAATGTTTCCTATTTATCGATTTGTTTGAATTCGAATGTTTCTTACTCATCGATTGGTTTAGTTCAAATGTTACTTACTCTTTGGTTTGTTCAATTCAAATATTTTTACTCATCAGTTTGTTCAGTTCAAATGTTTCTTACTCATCGATTTGTTCAGTTCAAATACTTTTTACTAACCAATTTGTTCAGTTCTAATATCGCTCATTCATCGATTTGTTCAGTTTAAATATTGCATACTTTACGCTCTATATACAAATGGCTGTGTCGGCGACTTCTTTCGCGCGGGACTAAAATTATTTAATAATTTTTGCTCCTTTTTTAACTTTTTTTTTATATAGCTTTTCTCGTGTTAGTGGAAGCGTGGTGTTAATAAGCCTAAAGTCTTTCTCGTGATCGCTCTGTCGAATACAAAAATATTTTAGGAATTCAAACGAATAAAGAAACCTTTCCGCTTTATAATATTTATATAATGATTTTTCTCTCTTCTCATATTATAAAAATAGAGATAGAAAATTTGGCATATTACTAAGGGAGACATATTAGTCTATCTAGAGGACTCATTGTACCTTTGAAAATACAGTTTTAATAAAAATAGAGGGTTATAATTTGTATGATAAGTATTCGTACGTAACTCATACAATATTCCTCTGCCTTTTACCGCCTTGTAAAAGCGAATTATTCACAGTAATATAGAAAAGTCTCTATAAACTTTATTGGACTTGCATAATAATTGTTTACCCTTTCAAGCCCTTCTGATACTCAATATTCTCATAATCGGACTTTACAAAAGAAATCTTTTCGATTATTCTAACAAAACTGTATATGTAATAATATATAACATTTGATAAATATGGAACTCGAATATAAAAATAATAAAACAGTAGATAATAATAAAAAACTGGGTTCACTAATATATCCAAAACTCAGTTGTAATATAGTGTTATGAATGTTTATTATTTATCAAAATAGCGTATAAATGTTTGGGAATTCATTCCAGTGAAATAAGATATTTTTCTACCTCTTAGGAGACAGTCCTACTTTTGTGAATAAAAAAAACTCTTGTCCATTTCTGCGTATCGCTACCTACGTCTATGCTAAATTTCACAATGACACTGTAATATGGTAACAAATAAACTCATAGTATATATTAAGATTATGTATTAAAAAAGAAATCTTGATACTTAAAACTACTCCATTTTTATTAAATATGTCTCTCTACTTATAAATCAGCTGTCAAGTAAAAGGTAGCAGGAATAAATGTGTTTGATCCATTGTCTTAATAATATAAAATATACATAAATGTGACCCTTATAAGCTTTCATAACGTTGGTGGTAAGTATGTAAGAATAAAACTGTGGTGTGCAGTGTATTGCTTTAGGAAAAATGTAAAGATCTTATCTATGATTTGTTCCAATTTACTCTTATACATATTTCATGTAAACTTATTTTATTTATGTTACGAAAATCAAATTAAAATATGTAGTTAGATTTTTCATAAAAAAAAACCTCTTTGTTTATATTATTTTGATATTTAATGTAACATGTTAGTTGTAGTTGTTGTAAATCATAGATTATAGAGTATTTCCATTATTGCAGAGTTGAGAATGAGGGGGCCGCCAAGGCAACCGATGCCAGGTACGACACGATAAATAAAATTCCATAGAAGTCACATTGTAGGAATTTGTTGCACTGTATCTTTACGCACCGCCTCTCGTAACTTTCAGGACCGTGGATGGACGGGCCGGGTCCGGGCCCAGGGCCGGGGCCTTTCGGGCCCAGGTTCAATGGCATGGGCCCACCACCGTTCAACCGGCCGCCATTCGAGAGGCCGCCGTTTGAAGGTTTCCCACCGAGATTCGAGCGACCTCCGTTCAACAGGATGCCCTTCGATATGAACCGTCCTCCGTTTGACGGGCCGAGACCGCCGTTTGATGGGCCGAGACCACCGTTCGATGGGCCGAGACCATCTTTTGATGGACCCAGGCCGCCTTTTGATGGACCGAGGCCACCATTTGATGGCCAGAGACCGCCATTTGATGGACCGAGACCCCCGTTTGATGGACCGAGACCGTCATTTGATGGGCCTAGGCCGCCGTTTGATGGGCCTAGACCGCCATTTGATGGACAACGGCTTCCTTTTGACGGACCTAGACCTCCATTTGATGGACCCCGACCATTTGAAGGTGATAGATCATATGATGGACCTCCACGATTTGAGGGACCCCCAGAATTCTTTGACAGAAATAACAAAAGATTTGATGACAGAGAACAGTACAATGACAGAAACTGGAACGGAGACAGAGAGCGAGATTGGGACAAGAGAAATGACTGGGATGACAGACGAAGGGACAGAAGAAATAGAGAGCACGAAGATAGATTTAGAGATAGGAATGACAGGAGGAGAAACTTTGACGAGAGACCAGGACAAGATAGAAGATCAGGTCCAAGTCAGAGAGACGAGAGAGCGTCGTCTAGTAAAGACGACAGAGCCTCTGCGACAAGAGAGGAGAAACCAGTCACAGCAAAAGAAGAGAGGACTCCAAGAAGAGACAAAGACAGGAAGTCCAGATGGGGTGCCGCTGATGAACCCGTCAATCAGAGTGATCTAGAAAATATCCAAGAGAGTGCTAGTGTTGATAGTGAAATGAAAACAGAATCTACTTCAACGGAGCTATTGAGTAAACTGATTGACGCTAGTCAGGAAGAAACAAACGATACCAGTTCTGAACCGACGGAACCCAGTACGGTGGAACCGGAACAAACAATAGAGAAGTCACTAACGGAGGAAACTTCGTACCAATCTAATGAACAGGAAAGCGATGAAAGCTTCAACCAGGATAGTAACGAACACAATCACCCGGTGACCGCGGACAGTGAACCTGCAGGGGTTAATAGTAAGGACGAGAACGAGAGTGCCTCGAACTTGTACGACTCTGTAGACACGGTGCCTGAAGCCAGCGAGGACATCTTCACCGACGCGAGCAAGAGCGAGACCCGAGAGGAGTCGAGTGGAGACGGGAAGAGCGCGGAGGGAGCCGCCGCCTGACACCGGCGCCGGTGGACGGTCGGCTATTTCCGGTGGACGTGATTCGGGTGACGCGGCCGGTACCAATATAACGCCAAAGATTAGTTTTTTTTTTTTTTTTATACACAATAACTTTAAAAAAAAACAAAAAAAAAAAAAGAATATAATATATATCAAATCGATAATGAAATATACGTGTGCCTTATTGGTAAACGATCTGGTGTTTTGTTTTAACCGACGGCGCTGTACGAGAGAAGAGGAACTAGCCTCGGCGCTCAAATCGAGTGACCCGGGCCAGGTACGGTTGCTAAATGATATATTTACACGCGCGTCTAGAACAATCGCATACGTTACGTGATATTCTCATCTGTATGTATGTATTAACAGTTGCAACATTAATACTTAGACCGTTTCACTCGGTGTTCGGCAAAGAGAAACGGCAGGGGGGGAGGGGGTAATGCAAAAAAAAAAAATGATCCATATTAATAACCAGCTATTTTTGATTCGACATGTAGTAATATTACGAACAGTGTCTAATATGAATACTAAATAATTTAACTCGGGGTTGTAGCCATAGAAAAAGTAGGGGGGTGGTAGGCCTTGGAAGTAAATTAGGGGAACGTAAAATTTATTTTAATTCATTTCCAGCTATTGTTTATTCTATATATACTAATATCACGCACAGTTTTAACATGTATATTGAAAAATTTTACGTGGGTTTTCGCTGTGCGAGAACATGGAAACGAGGGTTGGGGGGAGGGAAATTAATTGATCGTTAAAAATATCCATATCACATTGTGTGTACTGTAAAATCGATTCTCTCGATTTCATCTATTCGAATGCGTCATTTTGAATCGTGTGCTGCTGTCTCTACCGGGGGAATCCCCGTCATCGGTACATTCTAGAAATCAATACTACGAATAATATGTTGCAACTAATCTTTTCTCATATATTAAAATACGCGATTGTACTCGACGCGTGTGTATTTTTTTTTGTTATGAATATTCATAATTATGTCGAAATGTGTTTTCTTTTTTTTTTTGTAATATATATATATTATGTCTCTGGTCAAGAAATAATAAAGTTTGAGTATTGTTGCGCTTAACATTTCGACATAGTTCCAATATCAGTAGCAATGTGTGCGAAATACCTCGACGGCGGCCGTGTCACCCGAATCGTCCACTGGAATAGCTAAGAAGATACTAGAAGATTGCTAGAAGATGCACTATTCTTCCTTATACGTGTAATATATACACATTTATATATATATATATATTCTCGATAAATTTGTATTTCAATAATTCATTGCCATCTAATGTGACGAATTTTATGACTTATGTTAATACGTTTTTATTTCTATTTGTAACCTATATAAATTCAACGGTTAGTAACATTTCATACTAACATGAAAGTAACTCGCCTTTTTTATCATTAGTTTAGGATATATTTTTATTTTTCATAATCTTATTGAAATTATAATCGCTTAGATGAGTAATCGTTTTCTTTTAACTTTTAGTTTAACATTATCCGGTGAAGGTAGGAAAGGGCTCCCTTAAAACGGGACATAATAAATAAAATCTATATAATAGATATTGATTAGTTTTTTAATTATTAACTGCATTGTGTAGAGGTTTTATCACGTTTAGGTTAAGTTTTTAGGGTGTCTTGAGTAATATTTTAATTATCTAACGAAGCATAAATTATATGCTGATTTGATTTCTTTTTTTAGGCCGTACGATTGTGTTTTTATGCGTAACAAAAAAAAAACATCACTATTGCGATATATAAATAACTCACGTATAGCGTTATGTAGATAAGCAATAATATTTTTTTTTTAATTAAAATTAATATTTAGATATTTTGTCATTATTATGCTTAAATAAAATACTTTTAAAAAAATATCGGTTCTATAATTATTTAGGTGCAAATATAGTGCGAGGGCTCCGGGGAATTCTGACGACGCCTCGGGGCATATTTGCACACATTGTCTACACCTGTTGTTTGTTGTGTTCTTGTTTGAATTACAGCTGATTTTGACGGGCTTCATTGTTGGCAAATGACAAATAAAAAGGAACCAGTGCTTGCAGAGTTATTTACCTTAAATACCGCCCTGGGGCACAGTGAAATATACCGCTCTATTATCTATATACATCCTGTACCATTTGAGTAAAGGACCGAAGCATAATTTCTGAATAAATATCGACGCATCTAGTTGGTTTTTTTTAATTATAATCAAGTACTTTCACTAAGAATACTAATAATAGTGTTTTGAATCATAATTACATCATTTTTAAAGGCAAACGCCCCTGAGTATTTGATTTGTAGGATCTAGTAGATGTTCACAACTTAAATGTCTATTGAGTACACGATTTTTAAGTTTTGGCATGAAACCAATAAGTTCCCAGTTTTTGAAAAAAAAACATTGATTTTTATAGCAGGGAGTTGAAAACTATTTACTGACACTCCTAACTCACCTGGTTAAATTTTGACGCCCTGGGCACTAGTGCGCCTTGTGCCCTTAGGCTCCATATCTGTAAACGGGTATGGCATTTTAGTTCACGGAACAATATTTCAAGGAAATCAGTTTTTAACGTCGTTTCAGAGCATATCTACTAAAAAAAATATATAGGTATTTATGCACAGTAAAGTTTTTGTCGACAAGACCGGTAGAAAGAAATATGTTTATTTGTAAATACAAACCTCAATTCAATCCTTGCACAGAACACTCAAACTAGATACGTATACCCAAAAAACAAAGTATGAATCATCGAAAAAACTAATAAGAAAGAAAGAAAATAAATTTATTTACAAGGCACAATGTCACATGGAAAAGGAAAAAATACATTAAAATTATCACGTAGCAGTTATGATAAAATAAATTTAAAAATAATGTAAAAAAAATATATATATAATTCAAAGTGCCACTGTAAAAGGCGCACAACTCAGCATAAGTTGAGACACCATAATTGGCAGGCCCAGTGCTGATTTTCGGTTGTAGCCAAGTGGGTTTACACACAAAAATTCAAAAACAATGACACGGTTACACAACATGAAAAACGGTGAGAGATAGCTTTTAACACACGAGTCGCGAACTCACTAGTTAGACGTTTAACAGTTAACGCTCAGTGAACACTATGATTCTGCTGATTATTAGCAGTCATTACAATTACATTATCTATGTCCGCGACTCAGTTCGCATGGAACTAAAATATTATTTAACCATTTTTGTAAAAAAAATGTTGTATAGCCTATCTTACTCCAGGCTAATGTAACATTTTAATGGTGAAAGAATTTTTGAAATCGGTCCAGTAGTTCTTGAGTTTATTCGTTACAAACAAAAATACAATTCTGTTCTCTTCATAATATTAGTATGGACTAGTATAGATGATATAGCTTGGTTACTTTGCACATGTGATCTCTATCAGGACTAATATATAACAGAGATCATGAAGAGCGCCTACTCTAAAGATTACGTTGTTCCGGAAAAAAGACGCGAATTACCGCCCCTTAAAAAAAATTTTTTTTTTCGAACTCACGTACGCTGTTAGCCCCCATCTTTGACAACTATATCGAACTTTTTGGGGCGAGTGCTGAATTTCATAAATCAGAAATGTACCATGATGATACCGACTGTTTAAATACGTTCAAGCAACGCCTTTAAGAGATTTGAAGTTAGTGCCAAAATATATATTATATAAACAACATCAATGTTTATACTGGTAATGCAATATGATATTTTGTTTTTATTGGTAAGGTTTACCCTATCAATTTTTACAAGACGGCCGCTGCGTTGTCATCTTGTTTTAGGTTGCTAGAGCTGGCACTGTCATGAATTCTTATGTGTAATAAAATGCCTAGTAAACTCGAATAAGAGAATCACTAAGAGTACTAAGGAGAACATCACAAGACACTACCTACCTCGATATTTCTAATTATGCTTATGAAAGTAAAGAAAATTTATTGTGAACTAATATCAGACAATACAAAAATAAATACGCAATAAATGCTTTTAAACTATCCAGCAACATCCCCATACTCGACTATTGCTGCAATGAGTGCGTTTCAGACAGCGACTATAATGTTAACGCTCACGACCGCAGTTTTTCCATTGCACTTGATTTGGTGACGTCACAATAAGTCCTTAGTGACGTTGACCGGCTGTGAGCATTTTGAGCGTTGTGATCGCCACCTGGAACGTACCCAATACAAACTTACGGTATATACCGCAACGCTGGTTTTCAAGCCTCAAGTTAGCAAGTTAGGTGGGTACTCCTGGTGGCTAACTCCGAGTGAGTCCCATATACTTTTCTCAGTTTGCCCGGGCTGGGTGGGATATGTTAATGCATTTCCCCATGTTAAAAAAAGGTAAGAAAAATATGCACAAGGGCTACAATAATATCACCATTCTGAATGTCGAAAATATAAAGTAAACCCAATACTACGAACTTTAAATATTAATCGATGATATGTAATCGTCGTATTGGATGAGAAATGCATGTTATCCAAAAAAATGTTAATAATACATAAAAAATATGAATGCAATACCCAATAAAAACATTTATTAACATTCAACTACTATTTCTTTTTAGTATATGTGTATTTCAACCATAAATCAATTTATAGTAATTTTTAATATTATTTTTGGAAATAAGAAATTATAAGTAAAAACAATATCACAAAACTTTATTTTAGTGTAAAAAAGTTTACTGTTCGAAGCCGCAGTAAAAACTTCGCAAAACAGTTTCCGTTTCGGCGAACTGTTTGACAGTTTTGACGTTTCTTTCAATGTTTTTATTTTCATTCTGTGTGTAACTCGTATATTGCGGTTCCTCGTTTAATTACACCTGATAATATGGAAGGGATTCAAGTAATTACGCAGGACTTTGTGAATGTGCATATAACGAAGTCGGACAGTGAAGATGCGCCGCCTGTGGAACGAAGATTCAATAAGGGAATAACAGTCCTCGAATTTAAGGTTATTATTATAAACACATTTGGGTAGACTTGAGAATATTTTCTTTATTCAATAAAATAGCTGAAAAAATGTGGATTTTGTTGACATGCGCATGTTTTTTCAGACAAAACTCGAGTTGGTTACCGGCGGATCAGCTGTGACAATGAAAATTAAATTGTATGATAACAAAAACAATTTTGTTTGTGATATAGCTAACGAAGAGGCTCTGCTTGGCTCCTATCCAGTTGAAGATGGGATGAGGATACATGTTATCGACAAGTTTACACTGATCAATGATTTTGGAGCTACAGACAGCGCTGAAAGGTACTATTGATTATTGGTTTATGTTTGTTTCGTAATTAATTGAGCAAACATAAAACAGAGATTTGTAGCGTATGGATGTGTTATTGAATATTGTTGTTGTCATGCCAATATCTGATGTGTGTAGTTTTTAGAGACTTTGATATTATGACATCAGTATTTCGTATAAGAGGATTGCTATATGACCATAATCAATATATGTGACAAATTAGATGAAAAATAATCTAATAATTATATTAATATACTAGCTGGCACCCAACTGGTCTGCTGGACATACAAAAGACTAAAAAAAAATGACAGAGATATTGAATCTAAAAATTAGGTAGACTAGAAATATTAATGGATGTTTCCGCTTCAAGTAGTCATAGATCCATCCCGGTAAGTTAAGTAGTTCAGATGTAGACCCATCCTAGTAAGTTCAGTAGTCCTGACGTAGACTCATCCTGGTAAGTTCAGTAGTTCAGTTGGTATTGAGGTAAACTATATAGGTGATGTAAATCACACATTGATGAAGTGATAATAGCTCAGTTTGTAGTACGTATGGATATCACGTCATGGAATGTGATTTCAAATCTACCTATAATAAGCTTGAGCTTTTGGGGAAGGAAAGTAGCATGATGAAATCATAGAACTCATAGCATGGTCTATATATAAATATTTCCGCTTCAAATCATCTTAAAACCCATTCTGATAGTTCTGTAATTTTAAAGTGATTGAGCATCAAAGGAAGGTATATATATAATATAAGTATTTATATAGTATAAAATATCAGTATATATAATATAAGTATCTAGATAATATAAAAATCACACATTACTGCTATATCTGGTAAAATTAACAAGTGACTGCTATATATAATTTTTAACATAAGTTCTATAAATTAAATCTCTATGTTCTTAAGCCATCAGTTACGATTATTTATAACATTTTACTGTGAACATAGGTAACAGAAAAAAAAAGAATTACACATTACACAGATTATCCTTACTAATATTATAAATTTGAAAGTTTGTGTAGCTACATGGTGTTTGTTATTCTTTTAAGCAAATACTACTGAATGGATTTTCATGAAACTACAATATTATAGCTTATGCATCAGAATAACACATGGACTATTATTTATAAACATATTGTGGGTATTGTCCAAAATATAAGTGTCAAGTAAGTAGGAAAAATACTGCCTGTGATCTATTCTGGCGTGCACTACAAAAACCGTTAGAGTTACACATATATAATGTATAATGAAAATGTTTATCTTAAATAGTCCTACAAAAAAGCCCAAGACAGCATATCTATCCTTTATGTGTAAGCCATTTTCGCCAAAATAGTGTGGACCACAACTAAAAATAATGTTATTATACAAGTCTCCATTTATATAATTTATGTAAAATAGTGGGTAGTGGAATCAGAATTTTTTGACAAAATCAATAGGAATGTGAGCAATTCCGCAGATGAAAGCTAGTTGTTAATAAAACTACTGCTTTAATTTATTTTCGAGTTATACTTTTGTATGTAAAATATTGGATTGGTTTGACAATAACAATATGATCTTTAAGTTAACCTCTTTAGGTGCAGATGCTATACTTTATGGTTCTGAATGTTTCCCATATCCTTAAATAAAAAAAAACTATAACCATTTAGTTTATATTGCATGCCTCATAATCGAAGCGTTGAGGTGGGTACTATCGTCACTCCACGCAAAACAACTGATTTATCCAATTTTAAATGTCTCTATTTATCATATATTGCACTTGTAAAATAATATATACACAAACATGTCAAAAAAAACACTATCTTTAATACTCATTATATTTTTGATGTCAATTTTGTTGTTTAAACTAGTTATAAAACTGTTTAAAAAAGTTCTGTTTTGGACATCCCTGTGTCTGTATGTGGGGATCCTGTATATTATCATGATAACGACCGAAATACTTTACTAATCAAGTCTTTTTTTTCTTACGCTTCATTATAATGAGGAATTACTTACTTAGAAACCCCATTACTTTTTAAGGTCTGATTCGATGTAAGTTTATTGTTATTAAATGAACAAAAAAAAGTTAGATTAAGAGGCCCACTTTTGGATTTTCCAAACTTTAAAAAAATGGTTTACATTTATTTTTAATTTATAATGTGTTTGGAGGTGTTTAAGGTAAGTTATAGAAAATTTTTAATTAGATAAAATTGGGAATGGGGCAGGGACGAAGATATAAAGTCACTGGTATAGTGCCAGATAATCAATGGGGCCATGGGTTTTTCGAATGGTAACCACAGTGGAAAATGCAAGACTGCCCAACCTACCATAATGTGAATCTGATGGTTGCAAGTAGTACAGGACTGATTATTGTGTAAATCTTCACTGGAGAATTATGTTGAGCAGTGGAACTTTGACTACATAGACGAAAAAAAGTTAATGATCAAAAAAGTTCAATGAAAAAAAAAACTAATGTTTTATTGACCGATTATGAAGTTTGATCTACTAATAAGCTCTCGGGCAACAATTATATTAAAACTATATTATATTCGCGGAATAATCTTTCTTTTTGCATTCAATCTAAAATGTAAGGTATATACTTTGAGAAATTTGTCTATATCATAACCAAAAAAAAAAAAACCTGACAAATTAACTATTTCCCAGAACCAAGTTTTTGTATACTATAACTTGGCAAAATTACTCCAGCAATGTTACAAGTGTGTTTATTAGAAAATAACTATAACATTATGGATAAGTATGTTTGTTGGGATTTCTCATATTAATTAATAAATCCAAAAGCTTACATGGATTTGAAATGACTGATTATAAATGGTGTCCAAAATATATTACTACAAAATATTATTGCAATAAATACCTTTCAAACCTTTTACTACTTTATCCTTATATTGTGGCATAATATAGTCAGTGCTGAGTATGATAGTCAATTTCAATGGTACTTGAAACTCCTTACACCATTTCAGTATCTGTAACTTTACCAAGAATTTTAGTTTAATATTAAAATTACAACTTGAGTGATATCGGTGGCAGTTTTCATGTTCCCAGGGCCTATATTGAATAAGGTTTTTTGATATGATTAGTAAGGACAATAATATTTTCTATTGGCCCTCATTTTCATCGAACAGCTTTATTGCATTGAGCAAAACATTTAATGTGGAACCATAATTTATACAAAAAACTTTTTTATTAAATTTTATTAAAAGTGATATATAAATATGTCAGCCTGCAACCCAACATAAAAGGCAAGAATATTTTTTATATTATATTCAAATGAAATCAAAAATCATTATTCAATTTAGGCCCTAAGAAGGCGCTTATGAACGTCAAAACTACTACCGGTTCGGAAAGTAACGCATCATCGATAAGAACCGACAAGAAAATCGATTTGCATCTTTTTTTGTATAAAATAGTTTAATGTGTAACAGTAGTTATTAGCGGATGTACAGAGAGGGGTGTCAATTCCAGACATCACGATCGCTCATATATTGATCCACCTGTAATAGCCTTTTGACATCAAAACCCGTTTGACATGGTTCTTGAAGCTACTGTCCGGCAAGTCAAATGTGCTTTGGGATTTTATTATAAAACCTGACACTATTACCTAAAAAAACTGTTACTTGTCTTACTTCAGTCAATCAGTCAGTATGATATCAATAGTTACAAATTCAGACCACAAAATTACGCATACTAGGATGTCTACATAGAAAGCACACAAGACCACCATATTAAATGTCGACAATACAAATCCTACAAAAAAAAAGTCCCTTTCGACTTATTTCTGGCCAACTAACTATCCTGCATTGGTGGTAGTCTTTTGAAGTTCCCATTTCCCATTCTTTATACCGCCTACCACACTAAAACTCCAACAATCAACCAAATATATTAACCATTTAATTTTTTTATTACTATTGTAGTGTAGGTAGGTACATTTTATTATCAATATAATAGTGAAAATAATTTTTTTAAAGATTTCCCGTGTTCGCATAGCGTTCTGAAACTACCTACCGGACAACTTTTGGCAGAATTCGATACCATGATAATTCATATTATATCACATCATACCCCCCCCCCCCTTTTGTTCCATATAAAGAAAAGCTTTCCCCTGGGAACAGAGAATAGAAGTTATTTAATAGATGATTTACTCAATAAAATAGATGATTTACTCAGTAAATTACGATAATGTAATCGAACTTATAAATATTTAAAAAATCAGTGATACTCGATCATGATAATGTCATGTCTACTAAGTATAGAAATGAGTTAAAAATTAAACCAAACATAATTCAAGTTTGCCTGATCAAAGTCTTGGGCACATCCTGTTGCTTTCTATTTAGTATAGTATTCCGATATTTTTACTTTTGGAATTCATATATATTTGTCTACATGCTTAGTATATGGTATCTAAAACAGAACTAAGGGCTTTTACTGCCTTAATAAATTAGAAATTCAAATAGCTTTAACCATCTCACATAATTGTTAATTGTGTGTTACAAAGTTAATACATTTCTCTTCAGTAGGTATATTTAGTGCTTATTTAATTAGTTTTAAATGAGTATAGAATTAATTCAATATATCACATATATAAATAAAATTAGAATATTATTTAGTGAAGTTTACCTCAATAATTTTACATATATAAAAATAAACACTAAGAACATCAAAAGCACAAAATCTAACAAACTGAATTTGATAGCAAAATATCATTAAATTATATGAGAAAGCTGACCTTAATTACCCATCTTTAGTATATTAATGACATTCATAACTTATAATGTTCTATAATGAAATTAGACCCTACAATCTTTTAGTTTGTATTTATCATACTTCCTATGGTCTTGTGATATTCACTACAATGTCACATGATATAAGCCTACAAATTACACTGTAATGTAACTATCAAAAATTGCCACTCCTCTTACGAGAATATAGCTACGAGCTAAGCTAATGTTGAAACAATATAATATATTTTATAATATAATCTATTTAAAATTAATTTAATTATAAAAGAAATAGTAATAATTATTATGTTATGCGTCAAGATTCCCTTTATTGAAAACTTGAGTTATTTAAGTTTCATTGTTTCCTATGCATATAATGCCTATCATGTTTTCTTAGAATTCTTCATAACAAATACTATAACATTGACACTAAGTACCAATACCTCCCTTTAACTTTCATACATCATGTATTTAATTGCAAAAAGAAAAGAAATTAATTTAATAATGCTTTATTAGTCACTATTCAATGACTTACAAAAAACTAGTGAAAAAAAAAAGAAAAATTACAATTCTTAGAATTATCTTGATATGTTGATAAAGTAGAGAGGTCTACCATCCGTGAGATACCTGTAGAAACGAGCTTCTGATGTAATACTATTCTACAAAAGCCCGGATCTACAGGGTAGTTCACGAATGTGCTATATTTTTCTTCAGTTTGTAGCTGCGCATTGTAATAAATTGCAGAGAGTTCTCCAATATTGCTACAGCATGTTTTAATCTGTAACAAAACAACATTTTTACATTTACCCTACATATTATATGTTATATTATGGAGAATAGATCATGTTTTGATTAATTACTCCTTTTCATTTATTTTAGGATGAATTATGATTTCCTTTAAGATTACTGAAAATGACATAGCACAAGAGTATAAAATGTTATAAATATAATAACATGGGTAATTGAACGTTGTAGGTTCCAGTTATCTGAGGAAGAATATCAGAAGAAAGACGATACTCTAAGATCATTTTTGCAGAGGAACAAACTTGGAAAGTATAATGAAGAAGAGATGGCGAAAATGAAGGAACAACAGCAGAAAGAGCTGGAAGAAGAGGCTAAGTAAGTGATTCTTACATATAATTAATTATAAAACTAATTACTTAAATTATTTTAACATTAATGTTTTAAAGAAATTCTGTAGGAACTTTAAAATTTAATTTATTCTCACATATAAATCGAATGTTAATTATGAAAGCATGCAAATTAGAATGTATAACAAGAAATGATAAGATATAATATAATCATGCATTTGTGTTTATTTTAAAATGCGAACTGAATTTGTTTAACCGTTAGAGGATATTCGATTTTTTTCTTACCTCATGGCGACGCGTGAATGTTACTAACAGATCGCCGGTCACACGCTCGCGGAACTCGAAATGTTTTATATTGTATGGCAGTAAAAAGTACTCGGCGTCACTTACCAAACGCCCCGCATAATTACATTAATAAAGACCCAACCCTTAGTGTGACAAAACGGTAATACGCAATTATTCTAATTAAAACAATTATTGCATGTTAACAGTGTCTCTATAACATGTTGTAAATGAAATATACTGCATTTAGAGACTGGTTGTTACAGACTTTGCGTGTAATCGTTTTGTATAATTGTAATTTCGATTTTTTGTTTTACGAGATTAACGCCCACTTTAATTCGAAGCGATCGACAAAGGTTTTGTTCATTGTGGATTTTATTGACCGACTTTCATTTTGACGTAGCCCTGCATCTGTCAGCCAGTGCTGCGCATAACGAATCTGGTACTTTCATACCGTTATATAACTTGTAATAACGTTGCGATATATAACGTTTTGTTATTTTCTTTCTAGATTGAATTTATAATTGTTGTCGATAAAATTTTGTTCAGTTGCCTGGTTTACCAGAGAACGGATTCATAATTGAACTTGTATTTTATGAAATTTAATATGAATGTGGCAATAAAACCAAATCGCTTTCATACACTACAATAGCGCGAAATAAAATATTGTGTGTTACTAAAAAATTCGTAACATGATAATTTTTTTTACAACTGAGGATATAAAACTAACATTTATTAATTGTATAGTAATTTATAAAGCATAAGTCATAATGACGAAGATATGTCATCTGAAATTTTAGGGTTAATATTTTCAGTAATATAATTCAGCGTGAATTACATGAGTATATATAATTAAAAGTATTTCTTTATACCAAGGTTCGATTTACTTTATTGTAGACTTGCTGAAGCGGTTTTGGTCGGAGCTCGCTGCGAGGTACGCGTGCCGCAGCAGGGGGTGCGCCGAGCGACAGTTCGGTATAATGGACCTTTGGAAGGAGCAAAAGGCTTGTGGATCGGAGTCCAATACGACGAACCACGTGGGAAGAACGATGGCTCGTAAGTGTAGCAAGTTTTTTTTTAATTTCGATTTTAATATTCTATTATTGTTTATGCATGTATATAGTACGGCCACCGAAACTTGACTGGACTTAACTCCTTACAGATACAAGCGTAAAATATATTTTTTAGACTATGTTATTTTCATTCACAATTTTTTTTTTTTTTTCTGTGGTGTATTACGAAAGTTTACTGAGGCAAACTTTAGAGTGGCCAAGATACGTCGGCCATACTGACTACTTTCTAATGTCTTCATGTAATATAATAATTCATTACTTTTTAGTATTCAAATTACAGTATTTTATTGTATTTATCAGAAATGCTTGACAAAAAAGTATTTACCGTAATAACAGCCCAGTGTTGGACTTATGACAAGCACCTGTAGCTATAACCATGGGTGATAGTGAATTTGACCTTTTCTTTAATAAAGAATTATGGAGTGCTGAATTTTTTTTTGTTGATCTGACTAGTTATCACTTTGTAAATTGATTGCCAACAAATAAGGTCTATCAATTGCATTTTAAATTCAGTTACTTAGCGTATTACCGTATACGGTCAAATAATCTCTTGAATATCAGGAGAGATTTGAGAGTTATACGCTCAAATATATATATGTATATTAAAACGTTTATGACAAAAATATTTCAAAATAATATGACTCAATAAATTTTCAGTGTAAACGGTAAGCGTTACTTCACATGCCCGCCGAAGTACGGCGGATTCGTTAAACCAGTTTACGTGACCGTCGGTGACTTCCCCGAGGAGGAGTTCGATCTGGAAGATGAGATATGATGCCCATACCGACTTGGTATTCTATGCACCGCCTAAACAGTCTGCTGAAAGCTTTATGCTAAATTTTGTATAAGAAATTAGCTATAAATCTATTTGTTAGCTTGCTCGTAAACTGGTTTTCAAATTAATTAGGCCGTAGTTGATCTTTCAACTAAGGACAAAGGCCGTTTTGTATTTTGAAAATTTAATATTTTTATATCAGTTCCACAAACAAGTAAATTTAAAAAAAAAATAATGCATAAAATCGATATATATATTTATTTGGTTTTTATTAGTAACGTCCTATTGATTTCACGTACTTGCGAAAAAAAAATCACTGTTAAATAAATAGCGAAGCTATGAAAATAAATAAGTTCGTTTGAAAAAAGACGGTCGTAATTTAGTACACACTTAAAGAAGTTGTATGTAGGATTTTTCATGTTTTGGGTTATTTACGTTCTAGTGAAAAATTACTAAGACCGTTAAAATGTGCAATGTCTTAAGTGTGACACATCATTTCATTTGTATTTAATTTAATTAATTTCATTAATTATAAAGAAATCTTATTTGAAATGTAAAGCTATATTTTCATAACGTGTGCGTATCTGTTTACTTATTATTGCAGTCGTGATTACGAACTGTGGTAGCAGACAGGTTGATACTAGTGTTTAATTAATTTTTTTTATATCATTACAATGTACTGAATATGTATAGATGCGATAAAAATGTTTAAGAATTATTTCTTGTTTGGATGTGGAATATATATAGTTTGTATATGTTCAAATTTTGTTGGTTTCAGCATATATTATGTAGTCAGAAGTTACATACAATTACAATGATGTATGTATTGTTGTTAATATTTTTCCCTACTGATGTGGTAATTTGAAATATCCGTCTATCTATTATCATGGATAATAATAATTAAGTTTTAATTTGTCAAAATAATTTAGGAATATTCCAGAAAATTATCGATTACTAAATTTTTTTGTAGTTTATACTCGGAATATTATATCACTGCTCTGTTGATCGATAAGGCGTTTTATCAATTTTAAATTAACAACATGTAAAATTGCTTTTTTAAGATCACTTTAAATTTAGTTTTCAATTTTATTATGTACTCAATTATGGAAAAATTATTAACCGGAAACGATACTTATGTGTTAATATTGATTAATATTACTTTTATCTGCTTGTATTGGAAAAAATATATTTGTAGGACAAATTGTATTCCATTTTTTATAGAATTATATAATTATCAGAACACATATCTGATGCTTTTGCAAAACGCTTGTATGATTTATTTATTAAACATTTATACTTTTTTTATGCTAATAAAATGTTAAAAACAATATTTTTGTGGTTTTATTTTATTAAATTTCAGTTTACATGATAACACTTTTCTTTGTTATTTGTAATTGTGGACGAGTATTTTTTTTTAATTACAACGCAACACACTTTAACCATGAATGTATAGTATTAAAAAAAGAATATTCGTTGTTTAAAACTCGAAAATTTATACCGATTTTTAGTCTCAATACGACAGATATATATAAAAAGCTAGATAAATAAAATCAGTATCTTTTTCTTCTGTTTATCGATAGATTTAATTTTTGTTTAGATGCATTTTATAAGTTTTAGTGTGTCGAATAAAATTTTTGAGTACAGAATTCCTTTCCCAAAATATTTTTTATTTACTAGGTACCAATATGCTTTAGTGTTGTCAATAAAAAAATGCTACTTTTTTAAACAATTTTACAAGTAATCCTTCATATTTTCAATACTATTACAATCGAATTTCGACTATTGGGAAATTTCTCAATTGGGAATCACTTTCAGATATAAAATATGAAATTGCTGAGTTCCAAGCTCGTGCCGTTCTGCAGGTATTGAGAGCCATAAATAAAAGTTTAAAAATAAGACTTTATTCAGTACAGAGTGTGTCGTTTAGAATTTCCTACGCTTGAGTATCTCGGGTCGCCAGTTGACAGGATGCGACTCCTCCGTCGCGGTGTCGTCCTCCTTGTATATCTTGATGGTCTTGTCCGCCTCCGTGGTGATGAGCCTGGACCCGGACTTGTCGAAGGTCATGGCGAAGATCCCGGCCTCGGAGTCCATTGAGCCCGGTTGGACAGCGGCCTGCCAACAATCACATACATGACCGTTTTGAAAAATCAGGTGATGCTTTAGTTATGAGATACCTAAACAGCTGACATATTTTATATCTATACATATATTTTTACACACCAACACAAGTATTATTTATTTTTGGATTAAAGCGGATTTGCCCTCATATAAAAGTTAATATAAATACCATAAACAAGACATAGAACAGTTATTAACTATTTTCATGGTGTGTAACAGAAATGCTTAAAATAGTATATATTGTAGCTAACTTCATGGTGTATAACATCGGCACGAACAATCCGTTCACACTCTGCGATCTCTAAAAAGGCGAAAGCTTAACTTTAACTGCACGGACGGCCTAGCAGTTAAAGCAGTTGCTTGACTACAACCGCCGCGCCGAAATGCTGTGGGTTCGAGTCTCGCACAGGACAAATATCAGTATGATTCACAACTAATTGTTCCGAGTTTTGTTGTTAATTGTGTTTACAATGTGCTTCACATTTAACATTGGGAAAGTTACCTTTATAGGCAGATGCAATAATAATAATAATAAAAATTTCAAAGCAGTTATAAGAATTGCCGACAGAAGTAAAAACTTAAAACTATAAGGAATTAGTTGTTATTTTTGGATGTCCGAATTAATTATTTGATCTTAAATTAAAATTTGTAAATCAAAACTGTTTACAAAGCAATAAGTTATATTAATAGGAAAAGATATAGTGTGTACGTCAACACGTCACGTGACCAATATTTACTGAGTTTGAGCCGATATTTAATACAATTTTTTTTGAGAGCCAGTCTCTCTACAACCTTAGCGTGTCCACCATCTTGGGCCACATCGTCACTTAACATAAGATGAGATTGTGGCCATAACTGTAAATTTTAAATATATTTAAACTATATTTTACAAAATAATGTAAAAAAAAAAAGTAAAACTTGTATCTATATGTGTGGCACCTACGACCTTGCTTACGTGTGACTATTAAGTCGCACGTCAAACCGATCGACCAAGCGTTCATATATGACAAGCTCGTAGTTAACAAACTGCATACACTCTCTACATAAACGGGAAGCGTTCGGTGACGATGACGCGAATACCGTGACTTTTGTTCACCGAAAAAGTGCTTAACAGCTTTGCATGGTGGTAGGGCTTTTTCTAATGCCCGCCTGGCTAGCTACCACCCTCAAGTTGTAAAACCTGCCGCCAAATACCAATAGGTGTGGTTCCGGCAGCTGCACTTGAGAGCCAGTTCCTCCACAGGTTTAGCGTGTCTACCAACTTGGGCCGTATCGTCACTTAAGATCAGGTGAGATCATGGCCATAACGCTAAACCTTAAGTATAAAAAAAAAACATGCGTGCGTACAAAGTACACATGTCAGAAGTGAAACTTCTTTGGCGAACTAATTTACGACGTTCGCTCTGTCTCACTTTTTCTCTCAATCTTTCTCACTCGCTTGCTCCCTACTCTCACTCCACGGCTAGTTGCTCATGCTACGTTCGCCCTGTCTTACTCTCTCTCAATCGGTCTCGATCACTCTCTCTCTCTTTTCCGACACTTCCGTTGCGTACCGGCGTGACGTTTCATCTGTAAAAATTTTACCCTAATGCGCCTAAAGAAGTTTCACTTCAAAAAAATGATAAAATAAAAGTTTTCCCTTAAAATAAACCTTCCCTATACAGAAGTAAAGCGTAACTTGAAAAGCGCTGACCTGCAACCTCTGGAAGTTGTAACCGGTCCTCCAGTCCCAGCAGTACATGGTTCCGTTGTCGCCGCCGCTGATGAGGACGCCCTCCTCGTTGACCGCCAAGCAGTTCACGATGGCGTTGTGCCCGGACAGGTTCTGGATGAACTTCCCCTCGGGGCACTTCCACTGCTTGATGTTGTCCGGGGACGCGGACGCGAACGCGTACAGCACCGGGTGCAGCACTATCGAGCGGACCGACTTCTTGTGGTTCGTCAGCGTGCACATCGATTTACCGGCCGCCAGATCCCACAGGCGTATCGTCGAGTCGTGGGATCCGGTTATTATCTGGTAAACGTCCCGTTAGTCGGTTACTTCATATGTTAAAAAACGCATTTTGGCAGGACGGGGAGGGGGGGGGGGTCTTTTAAAACGTTACGATGCGTTACAAAGGTGAGGGTGGCGGTCAAACAACGCGTTATGTAACATTGTTTTTTTATTTATTAAAATAAAAGACCAGCCCATTAAATGTTTCCCAGGTTCGTATGTTTATGTTTTACGGGGGGAATCCCTCAACAATTTTATTACCCAGAGGATAAGTTTTTATTTTATTTTAAGAGGTTATTAGTAAAAAAACGGTAAAACATAATTATGACTTTTTGGTAAAATGCTCACTTTGGTGTTAAGTAACGTCTGACGGGGAGAGGGTACATAAAAAGTTACCGCCCGTTACGTGGGGGAAGGGCGAGTCAAAAATCTATTTTATGTTTGAAATTGCTATTTCTATTTAAAGATTTGCTATAGATTTAAAGGTGTTATTTGATTAATGAAATGGCTTCAAGAGAGTTGCGGAGAGTAATGGACCTCAAACCCTTTTTCCAATACGTAAACATGTTTGGAAATGCTTTTATAACGCAAGTAAATTCTATTTATATTTTGATAAGGCTACGAGAGAGTTATGTAGGAAAGGAAAGTTTTAAGAATATAATCGTAAATGGGTTTATATATGAAAAATTGCGAAAGTATTATGTAGGGATGAAATAATATTGTGTATGTGGGTATACCTGCGGGTTGGCGGCCTGGCAGACGAGCGAGGCGACGGTGTCGGTGTGTCCGGAGAGCGTGTGTACGTTCGCCTTGTTGTATGTATGTATGTATGTATGTGTGTGGGTATACCTGCGGGTTGGCGGCCTGGCAGACGAGCGAGGCGACGGTGTCGGTGTGTCCGGAGAGCGTGTGTACGTTCGCCTTGTTGTATGTATGTATGTATGTATGTGTGTGGGTATACCTGCGGGTTGGCGGCCTGGCAGACGAGCGAGGCGACGGTGTCGGTGTGTCCGGAGAGCGTGTGTACGTTCGCCTTGTTGTATGTATGTATGTATGTATGTGTGTGGGTATACCTGCGGGTTGGCGGCCTGGCAGACGAGCGAGGCGACGGTGTCGGTGTGTCCGGAGAGCGTGTGTACGTTCGCCTTGTTGTATGTATGTATGTATGTATGTATGTATGTGGGTGGGTATACCTGCGGGTTGGCGGCCTGGCAGACGAGCGAGGCGACGGTGTCGGTGTGTCCGGAGAGCGTGTGTACGTTCGCCTTGTTGTATGTATGTATGTATGTATGTGGGTGGGTATACCTGCGGGTTGGCGGCCTGGCAGACGAGCGAGGCGACGGTGTCGGTGTGTCCGGAGAGCGTGTGTACGTTCGCCTTGTTGTATGTATGTATGTATGTATGTGGGTGGGTATACCTGCGGGTTGGCGGCCTGGCAGACGAGCGAGGCGACGGTGTCGGTGTGTCCGGAGAGCGTGTGTACGTTCGCCTTGTTGTATGTATGTATGTATGTATGTGGGTGGGTATACCTGCGGGTTGGCGGCCTGGCAGACGAGCGAGGCGACGGTGTCGGTGTGTCCGGAGAGCGTGTGTACGTTCGCCTTGTTGTATGTATGTATGTATGTGTGTGGGTATACCTGCGGGTTGGCGGCCTGGCAGACGAGCGAGGCGACGGTGTCGGTGTGTCCGGAGAGCGTGTGTACGTTCGCCTTGTTGTATGTATGTATGTATGTATGTGTGTGGGTATACCTGCGGGTTGGCGGCCTGGCAGACGAGCGAGGCGACGGTGTCGGTGTGTCCGGAGAGCGTGTGTACGTTCGCCTTGTTGTATGTATGTATGTATGTATGTGGGTGGGTATACCTGCGGGTTGGCGGCCTGGCAGACGAGCGAGGCGACGGTGTCGGTGTGTCCGGAGAGCGTGTGTACGTTCGCCTTGTTGTATGTATGTATGTATGTATGTATGTATGTATGTGTGTGGGTATACCTGCGGGTTGGCGGCCTGGCAGACGAGCGAGGCGACGGTGTCGGTGTGTCCGGAGAGCGTGTGTACGTTCGCCTTGTTGTATGTATGTATGTATGTATGTGTGTGGGTATACCTGCGGGTTGACGGCCTGGCAGACGAGCGAGGCGACGGTGTCGGTGTGTCCGGAGAGCGTGTGTACGTTCGCCTTGTTGTATGTATGTATGTATGTATGTGTGTGGGTATACCTGCGGGTTGGCGGCCTGGCAGACGAGCGAGGCGACGGTGTCGGTGTGTCCGGAGAGCGTGTGTACGTTCGCCTTGTTGTATGTATGTATGTATGTGTGTGGGTATACCTGCGGGTTGGCGGCCTGGCAGACGAGCGAGGCGACGGTGTCGGTGTGTCCGGAGAGCGTGTGTACGTTCGCCTTGTTGTATGTATGTATGTATGTATGTATGTATGTATGTGTGTGGGTATACCTGCGGGTTGGCGGCCTGGCAGACGAGCGAGGCGACGGTGTCGGTGTGTCCGGAGAGCGTGTGTACGTTCGCCTTGTTGTATGTATGTATGTATGTATGTATGTATGTATGTGTGTGGGTATACCTGCGGGTTGGCGGCCTGGCAGACGAGCGAGGCGACGGTGTCGGTGTGTCCGGAGAGCGTGTGTACGTTCGCCTTGTTGTATGTATGTATGTATGTATGTATGTATGTATGTGTGTGGGTATACCTGCGGGTTGGCGGCCTGGCAGACGAGCGAGGCGACGGTGTCGGTGTGTCCGGAGAGCGTGTGTACGTTCGCCTTGGTGCGCATGTCCCAGACGCGCGCGGTGCCGTCGCGTCCGGCGGACACGAGCACGTCGATGCTCGGGTGTAGAGCGACCGTGTACACGGCCGACAGATGCCCGTGGTAGTGACGTATCACCTGTATGGATAATTTTAACCTTCATTTTAGTTTACCATCGCTTACATACCCTTTTAGCGTTTAACCAGTTCAATAGACGCATTAATGATTGCATATAAAGACCATGCTCGTTAATGTAACTAAGATCACAACGTTCTACAAGAGTATACAGTAATATACTGGGCATAGTTTTTGGTCGACAGTTTTTAGAATAAAGATAATGTCAGAAACTAAAACGTGTTTCTCTAACAAACACTTGGCGTGTGGTCACTAGGGAAGTTGTAAAAGGAAAAAAATGCAGATATATACTGTATCGACAATATCAATATCGGTATCGATATTTTTTTAAGAAATAAAAATAACAAAATTTGCATCATATTGCAGTTATTGAATATTATGTTTTATAGATGACAGTAGTCATAGTCATGAAACAAGAGTTTTAGGCTTAAAGGACTTGTATGCTGTAACCATAATAAAAATAAAAAGTTTTTAGCGAGATCTTGATCTGTCATGTTGTGAATTTTATTTTAATTCGTATAATCGGCCCTATATTGTGTAATATTGATGAATGTTTACATAATACAGTATGGCTGATGCGCATAAGTGAAATAAATTATAAATAATGATTCGAAACATGATATATTAGTTGACACAAACTCACACAGTCACATGAAACATTAAAATATATGAGTTACAGTTAATTAATTTTTAAAAACCTCTTTGGGATTACCATTTTCAACACAAGACAAGCAATTTAAAAAAGTACGTGAGTGTCGTGGACCACTTCGTTGGAACGAATTTTGTTACGGAATATATTATTATTGATAAACATATTTTATTAATTATTATTGATTAACAAATACAAATAAATGAATTATTAGCGTCTGAGAGCAATTAAATGAAACGCAGAGATAACTAATTATTGTACATGATTCATCTAATTCATTATAATATATATAATACGCTATGAAACAACTGACGCGTATGACGTGTACAAACTATATCTGTACAGCCATTGAGAACTTACTGGCTGCCTTGAACCAATCAGCGCGCACCTATGACTGGTCGCAACCAATAGTATATGCGCTATGGATAAACGTCTACAGCAGTGTTTATCAAACTTTTACTTCTTTTTTTTACTGATCACTTTAGTGCAAACTCGAATGCCCAACGCCCCCCAAGAATAATATATCTCAACATTTTGCAGAAATTTGTAGGGAATTCCACCACAGACCGATTTTTCTCTAGCCTTCCCAATATCACTTAAAGTTTCAATAGCTCCTTAAGATAACCTCAGCGCCCATTGGGGAGTGGTACCGTCCACGTTGACAACCTATGGTCTATACTGTAGTACTATAGTGCAATATGGAATAGATAAAAGAAAGGGTTGTGATTAAAACATCTTACATTTTGATTTAGCTTCCATTTATATAATGCAATAAGGAAATACCTTCCAAAACTCTCAGACTGTTTCAAAAAGAAAGTTACTATCTTGTTAAAGCACAACTTCTTAATTTCATAGGAACCTTATGATTTTCATGGTTTTTTACCATTGAATGCCACATTACTATAATCATTTGTAGAAGGGTTGCCATTAAAAATGAACTTACTTTATTGTATTCTAAATCCCAGCATTTTACTTGTCTGTCTTCCCCACAACTGAACAAATATGGATGTCGTGATGATACTTCGAGCCCTGAAATATGACAATACAAGAATTATGCTTCTGATATTGATTTAAATACAATTTCTACTATATGCACTTAGGTAAACTGTGTCTATCATTATCTATCTACCCAAATTAATACAGAGACTTTAAAAACCTATTATAGATATATATAAATTTTGGTCAATAAGTAGTATTAGACATGATCACTACATCTATTTGGGTAAGACTAAACAATTAAAAAAAAGTTAATATCACAGTATTAGAAATGTCTTGTGATGAGTTTTATGCTCCAATACAATTATTGTATTTTAAAATTACACAAATCGCCACATACCTCTAACTGTGCTGACGTGTCCAGTAAGCGATACTTTAAGTTTCCCAGTTGCCAAATCCCAAATCTTGATAACTCTGTCAGCGGCACCTAAAACCCACCAAAGTCAGCATTTAACATTACAGTGATCGTATATCTTAACCAACTTAATACATTACATATTTTTCAATCATAATCTGAGTGTATTTTGGTGTTAACATAGAAGCCAAAAATGTATAAATATTTTTTTGATTGTTGCATGTATGTATGTTTCTTTGCTTGTACATGCTTCATTCTAAAAATGCTGGCTGGGTTTTGAAGAAATTTTACAAGATAATAATATTATGGAATAACATACAGTATGGGATAATTTTAAGGAAGTGTTTCCTTCGAGGTAGGGCATAAATTGTTATATTTTTAAACCGTTTTACCAATCCATAAAATTAGCATGTACATTTGCAGTTTATTATCTAGGATTTTATGCAATAACCTTTATGTAGACCATTCGGAGTAGATGGTATGTGAAATGAAAAAGTTTAGAACATGTATCTAATAATAAAATTAACTCACCAGTAGCAAACCACTCATTTCCCGGTTCAACAGCTACACATCTTACCCAACCAAGATGCCCAGATATGACCCTGAAAAGTTTCCATGGCGGATGCCATTTGGGTTTGGGCATGGTAGGAGCTTTCCGAGGGACTGTGAGAGCGCCAGACGGCGGCGCTGGTGTCGCCGGTACGGCTGGTAATGATGGTCCCGTATATGGAACGACCACACCTTCCGAACCTAGTGCTGCAGATTCTGCTATCTCTGTTTGGATTTAAAATCAATATATTTATATATGCCTACACTAGTTATTTTTACTTTAATTTTTTTTTAAAGAGAACTACAGGTATGAAGTGATGATAGCTCTTTGTTTAGGTAAGGTTTGACTTGTGTTGAGAATAAATGGTCGGCGAGCACTGTATATATTTAGCTAGTCACTAATAAATAAAATATTTCTTGGTCGTAATTATATATATGGTGCTTACTGACCGCTTTTTCTCAATACAAGTCAAACCTAACCTAAACCAATGAATTTCTACTGTGATGGTGTTAACATGTAAGTACCCTTTATTTCTGCCTACCTTCATGTGACTGTATACATAATAAATACAAGAGTTTTACCAATATCATGTGGAGTTTCAGGTCTGCTGATAGCTTCTTGATGTTTCACTGCTTGAGCATTCTGCACAGCGCCCATAACTTGGCCATAACTGTCTTTGGTTTTTACTGTTTTAAGTATTTTTTCACTGAAACATAAAAACTTTAAGTTGAGTAGTATGGGAAGTTAATTATTCACTTAAACAGTCTATAATTTTGACATTCTTTAATTAATAAATGTTTTGAGTACCTTAATGATTCAATACTAACTGTATGCATTGCTTTGTCTGCTTGAATTATGTTTTTACAGATATTATTATAGGTAATAATTATATTTAGGTATGTCATGCCATAAGGAATAAACAAATGCAAACAAGTCTTTCTACCAGAGAATAAAAAAAGTGAAATTTATCTCTGGTCTCTGTCAACATGAGAGATTGAAATATTACTATAGTTTTAGTGGGTAGTTTGATTATGCTTGTCACCTGACTAGTCTTGCTACATGCCTCTCTTGCCTTGAGCTGAGCATGGGTAGTGGGGTCACACATTGCAATGAGCAAGTTGTAAATGAAATATTTCAGTTTCATAAACAGGATCACCATCTTTATTGTGCTTTGACTATTATTATGGCTAGATATATACATATATATTGAAGCTCAATCATTTTACCAGTGTAAAAGTTTTGCTTAGTGTTATGATTATAATCTCACCTTATGTTAAGTGACAACATAGCCCAACTGGTGAACATTCCAAACATGTAGAGGGACTGGCTCTCAAGTGCAACTGCCGAATACACCTATTGGTATTTAGTGGCAAATTTTCAACTTGCGGGTGGTAGCTAGCCAGACGAGCATTACAAAAAGCCTTACCACCATGCTATATAAACATATGTACTATTAGTTATAACCATGTCAACATACACCTGACCAGTTGTTTCAGGGCAATATGTATACAAAGGGACACAGACAAAAATTTCAAGATTTTTTTTTTATCTTATATCTATAAAAAAGTTCACGGCAATAATAATTTTCAAAAAATAATGTGTAATTAGCCGTACCTACAACTTAGTTCTTATGAAATCAGAAGTTTGATATCCATCAAGAACCAGTACTTTCTCTTGATGAAAATCACTCGTATATATTTTTCTGTACTCGTCAATGTGTATGCAAAATTAGACAGTTAAGATGTGAATAGAGTAGTAAATATTTCCATTTATAATGTTACGATATTGGCTCATTTAACTATTATTATAGGTTTAGATTATTAATTCTAAAATGTATGCAGAGACTAATGCACGTAGAATTATCGAGTACAACCGCCTAAATACAATGATACCCTCAAAAGTAGCGCCGCGCAGTTACGGTACATTTTAATTATAGGTTATTATAAAAATCCGTCCTTAATTGATATGAATGAAAATTTGTAAACATATATACTTACGCTTTTTCATCGATAGGCGGCAGGAGACCTTGATTAGACAGGAACATATCATGAGATCTTTTCAAAGACCTAAACACTAGTGTGTGCACAGAATGCTTTATGACTTCCTCGCTCATCTTGACTTATACACTTTAATAATTATGTGCTTATATTTATGACAATGAAATTATTTCATTTTACTACTATTATCAAACAGTATGTAATATCATTACGCGATTTAAATGTATCAAAACATGAAAACGGAACAGGGCGTCTTGTCAGTTTACACTTTAATATAAACTCGAAAGATGACAGTCGGTTGACACTTGACAGTACCACAGTTTTTTTTAGTTTTCCCTTTAAATTGAGAAGGAAAAGGCAAAGATATCTAGACCATGCAGCCTAGTCAGATGTTGTGTTAAATGTAGACGTTACTATTTTTAAGAAAGTGGTGACTCTCTTGTTGAAGCTCGCGTAGGAGTTTTTGTGGTAACTAATATATCATGTTCCGAATGATTATTCACAATTCACTTCACCTATGCTCTTCAGTGACGCTACATTACGTAAAATGTCACCGTAATTTACACAATATAAGTTCACACAACTAAGTATCTGAATTAAAATATACTACACAACATGACAGATCAAGACTCTACCGTAAACTCCGTACTACAGATTAGTAATTTAATTAGTTAATTATGTTTGTTCGCTAGAATAGGCGGAGGAGTTTATCCATACTGCCAAATCTTGGTGTTAGTTTAAAAATAAATATTTTCAACCAAACGTGACTCTCTTGTTGAAGCTATCTAGGTAGTTTATGTGACTGCTAATATATCATGTTCCGTTTTATTATTCAGATTATTTTATGGAATAGGGGTCAAACGAGCAACCATGTCACCTGATGGAAGGTGACCACCGCCACCCTTGGCACCCACAACATCAGACGAATCGCAGTGCGTTGCCGACCTTTACTGAAGGAACTGGCTCTCAGATGCAACTGCCGGAACATACCTATTGTGGTTCAACTTGAAGGTAGTAGTTAGCCAGATGAACATTATACAATGCCCTACCACCATGCTATGATTTCTTCACGATGTTTTCCTTCAGCGAAAGCTCATTGTAGATGGTTGTATTTGAACTGACATCCCATAACGCGGCATTCCTACATGCTACCATTGAGCTATCATCGCTTCGATTCTTTTTTATTTTATTTGTTAGCTTTAACTACAATACCTAACTTAAATGTTATCGATGTTATACAATATATGACCAAGTAACTAAGTACATGATTTAATTGAAATATAACTAATTTAAACGGATTTTATCGCGGTTATTTATTAAAATTTGATCCCGACGTTTCGAAAGCTTTTTAGCCTTCGTGGTCACGGGGCGGACTGAGGTGTAGGTTGTCCAGAAAAGTTTATGTTACTGTGTTCTGTGTGTACTGTGTGTGTGTTTCTGGACAACCTACACCTCAGTCCGCCCCGTGACCACGAAGGCTGAAAAGCTTTCGAAACGTCGGGATCAAAATTTAATAAATAACCACGATAAAATCCGTTTAAATTAGTTTTATTTCAATGAATAATATTCGCGTAAACCTAAGAAATCATTACATGATTTAAAATAAAAATTACAACATGACAGATCAAGATCACATAAAAACTATAGGATCGCCGAGTAGGTTTTTGAATTTCAAAAGTTCAAAGTGATAGATATAATCTATATAAAAAAAAACTATTTTTACAGTCGCATATAAATTCTTCATAGTATGAGATACGCCTTTTTCTAGTCCTCAATTTTATTTATGACAACTTGTTTTATACACTGTAACGAGTTCGCACTGGTTCTTAATATAGTCGAGTAAGTAATACCTAGAATGTCATTTGTCATGTAAACTCTACACAGCCATTAACTTTTATAATTTTATTAGATATAATTTATTAAAATGACCATCCTAATCTTGTACTACCCCCCAATACTTAAATTTATATTGAACGCAGCCTAACCTGACTTATATTCAGACCAGCCATAAAGTATAGCAGAACCAATATCATATGTTATTTTGTTATTATCATATGTTAGAAATCATTAACGGCTATTATTTTTTTAAATGCTATATTACGTTTGGGATGAAAAATAAAACTTTGTTTACACAATGATATCCATTTAATAAGTACAAAATTCGACAATTTATATAAATATCAATTATGCTAAATTTATCTTCATGCTGTATTCTTTGGGTTAAAATAGATATCAACCTATATCCACTAAAATTACACTCAGTGCTAAGAATGACTAGAAATTGTGTATTTATTATAAAAATTATGACTAGATTATATTCATCAGCATTTTTACATTGCACATGAATTCAATTGCTAAATTTTCTTTTTGCATTATAACTATTTACATTATTTCGCATTAAATTCGTTATATCGGACACATAGAATATTATAATTTACGAAAAAAAATATATAATTAATGTAAGAGAATTTACAGGATAATACTATAAACAAATTATATCTAAATACATCATATATTTTATTTCACAAAGGAGTTTTTTTGGTGGCAACACCGTATCTCCTTTCTTTGTCACAAATGATCCTTCAAATATCATTAGGGTTTGTGTCCTCCGCTATTGACGAAATATAAATAAATGTTTGCAAGTTTTTTTTTGTTATATAAAAAAACATTATTTCGTTAGGAGTCCCATGTATTGTGCATATATTTAACTAAGATGACAGCCGTTAGACTACTTACATTCTATTTTTGCAAATATAATCAAAGACAATTAATTAAATAGGTACTATGTGGTGTTTTGTATGAATGTTCTATAATAACTAGAAGCCATACAGTTTAAGTTTCTACAAATATTTTATGGGCAATTTGGCAACTGCCCCATAATCTTTAACCACTGAAATTAAACACATATTTTTAATAGATAATCTAAAGAATTAATACACAACATATAAGTACAAAGAAATATTAAGTATTTCCTAAATTATTGTTTACATGTTATAAATATTAATATACATTTCCTTATTAACCAAGTAAATAGATAGTATTGACCAGTAAGTTAACTAGACATTAGGTTATGGCACAATAATATACAGCAACATTATATTTAACAAATACATGTTAACGAATTTGCTTTTTATATGAATCTATGTGGCTATTATATGACTTTCCACAATCCTAAATAATTCTAGACTTAATAATACTTTGTGTAAAAATGTGTGTGACATCGTGTGAAATTTTTATTAATACTGTATTGTGTCATAAATTGCAATTAGCATACGAAATAAGTGTAAGTTATACTTCCATGGCGTAAACGTAAAAAAAAATGTGTATTTTTTTTTCAATGACTGACATTATATCTGTTAAAGAAATAAAAATAAAAAACAGACATTAAAATTAATAATCGTATAAAAATCATGCCAAAAATATTGAATATTGAAAAACGGCCTAAAGAAGTGTAACCTCTGTCCTCACGGCGCGCTACACATACGCTCGCAACTACGGTGATGAAAAAAAAAAAAAACAACGATTATCACGCGTCAAAAGTAGCGTGATTCAAACGAGACGATCGACGTGCACGTTATCAATCGATTGCCAATCGTAATCGATATCGGTTGAGTCGGCGACGGAGAATACCGCGCCAGTCTCGGTTCAGATGGCCGCCTTGTCCGGGTTGTTGGCGTCGCTGACGCGGCGCGAGTGCGGGGCGCGGCGCAGCGAGCGCGGCTGGAGGTTCAGCGGCGGAAGGTTCGGCCGTTCGATTCTCGTCGGCGAGGACACCGAGGGCCTCGTCCTGCGCAGCGTGTCCATACCGCTTCTGAAGTACTCCTCGGTCCTGTCGCTGTACGTCTCGATCAACGGCGCCGGGTCCTCGTACTCCACGTTGAAGTGCCGGGTGATAGTCAAATCATCCGGCGGTCCGAGCTTATATAGCGGTGGTTCGACGCACTCATAGTGATGATCCTCGGTCTCGTCGTGGGGGTAAGTGTCCGCGACGAAGTGCCGGGTACCCCTCGGGGTCAGCGCCGCCCAGAGGACCCTGGAGTCTAGAGCTGCACCGCCGTATAGAGCGTTCGAGCCGCTCGCTTTACCGGTACCGCTCTTGCAACCTCCCCGTGCCCTATTACATTGTATGTGTACAAGCGTGTAGCTATTGTGAACGATGATTCACGAAATGGCTGGGAAATTTATCGGGACATCTACTAGTGATCTTAAAATCCGTTAGTGAGTGTCTTAAGTCAAAAATTCCAGGTAAATTGACGAATGGGTCAGGCGTAAATAACTTATATATCTAATCTCGTACCATTCTATGAACAATATCTACTTGTATATATGTAACTGGTTTCACAGAACATATTCTACCGATTTGAATGAAATGTTGTGTTTAGTTCATTTTTAAACACTAAAACGACGTTGTTTGTTTGAATATAAAAAAACTTAATTATTTTTACAAACATGCAATTTACAAGCGTTTATGTGAGTTATACAAATAATAGTACTGTCTAGAATTCGAGTCATTCAGCGCTAAAGTAACCGCTTAGACGGTTACCTTGTTTTTTTTCTTTAATTAAAAAACCTAACTATCCTTGAAAGCCTAGAAATCGTAACTTTATATGTTCAAAAATAATGTATATCTAGTTTATTATCATGGAATTTTGGGGGCTTTTTTATAGTTTATAGGTATAGTGTTACGGATACAATCTCACCTCATATTAAGTGACGATGTGGCTCAAGATGGTGGACATGCTAAGCGTAATGGACGGACTGGCTCTCAAGTGCAACTGCCGGAACACACCTATAATATTTAGTAGCAGATTTTCAAGTACTACAAGTACAAGAAAACACCCTACGATCATGCTATGGTTTCATCACGATGCTTTCCTTCACCGAAAACTCAAGCCCATTGCAGATGGATTCGAACTCACGTCCCATGACGTGGCCTCTATGCACACTACCATTTGACTTATCATCGCTTTTTGATACTTAAAGACCGCTGACTTCTTTGCGCTTCGATTTTTTTTTTTTTTGTAATTAAGGTTTTAGCGTTATGCCCATAATCTCACCTGATCTTAAGTGACGATACGGCCCTAGTTGGTAGGCACACTAAACCTGTGGAGGAACTGGCTCTCAAGTGCAGCTGCCGGAACACACCTATTGGTATTTGGCGGCAGGTTTTTAACTTGAGGGTGGTAGCTAGCCAGGTGGGCATTGGAAAAAGCCCTACCACCATGCTATGGTTTCCTCATGATGTTTTCCTTCACCGAAAGCTCAAACTCATTGTAGGTGCTTGGATTCGAACTCACGTTCCTTGACGTGAAGTCGTACGCACTACCACTGAGCTATCACCGCTAAAAAATCGATATTATTTTGCTTCTGTTCTAAACCTTTTTTATACTAGATCTGTACTGTGTTACCGACAGGAAAAAAGAGAAAATACAAGAGAACAAAAGGTAGAAAGTAGACTAAACTCACTCTCGGCATTTGAGAAGGAATAGAGCGAGGAGTGCCGCGATGCAGAGTATCGCCACGCAGCAGGTGATAAGCACCAGGAACCAGGTGTCGTCGTTGGTAGCCGGCTCTGCAATGGATCCACTGTTACCACCTACCCAGGGCGAAATTGCAAAATGGTATTGAGACCAACTGATTTTTAATTTCCTTGGCATATTCTTGGCATAGCTAAAATATTTTTTGTGAAGGTTGAGAGTGGAAATGAGTCAATAATTAGCCACTAAAGCAAAAACCAGAGGCTTATCATGTCATGGATAGAAAGTTTATAAATATGTATGTGTGTATGTCAGTGCGTGAGTATGTACGTGTGTATGTGTAAATGTATGTAGGCTTGTATGTATGTAAGTACGTTAATATGTATGTTTGGTTAATTTTTTTGACTACATTTTGCTCGTTTAATATGAAATTTGTATTGACTTGTCTATTATAATAGTCAGTAGTCTATTGTTATTTAACTTTATTCAATAATTATATTCTTTGCACCACCAACAATGAACGTACTTTTTTCTGAATACATTACTGCTGGTTAGCTGTAAGAAAACATCTTATGGCATTAAGTACAGGAAAATAAAAAAAATATACCTGATGACAGTCGATATAGACTGTCAAAGTCAGTTTGACATTTGTCATTCCATATATTTCTTTTTTTTCTTCATTAGCAAATTTTTATACACAATATAACTAGGAAAATGACTGTAATTTGGTGGGCTTCAGTAGGAAATAATTACTGTATCTAATCACCTAATAAAATATTTTGAATCTTAAATTCAATAGCCGATTACCAATATACTTATTATTAGGGTTGCAAGTAAAAAGACTAGGGTATACAAAATCAGTCAGTCTCGATTCCAAGTTAATTGACTGGCCAATCTTTAAACTATGACACAAAGAATTTAACTAAAAATTCAACGAACAAAAATAATAGATATATTATAATTTATTTCATTGTTAATCGTCTTACCGTGTCTGGGTAACTCGTGGTATTCGACGCCCGGGAACAGGGCGTTATCTTCCATGTTGGGCAGTGGCGGGCATTTCGAGGCCCGGCACGGTGGCGTCAAGTTGACGGCGTTTGCCAGGAACGATGGCAACGGTGGGGGGGGCATGTGAAGTATAGAGTCCGGTGGCGGGCCGAGGGAGAGGCATTCTGCCCCGCACGTCATTCTGTTTTGAAAAACCCAAAGAGTGCTTACTAATATTACAACAAACTGTGTTTGTTTGTTTGTTACCCTTTCACGCCTAAACCGCTGAATCGATAATGACGAATTTAAGTGTAGAGATAGATGGGAACCTGGAGACGGTGATAGGGTACTTTTCCACGCGGAAAACTTATTGGAAGTGGAGTAAATTGATAGATAATTTTTGTATGAAACTTTTTACTGTGTCACTCGATATGTGCATTAAAATCAATATTAACGAAAGAGAAACCATAGATAAAAGCTAGTATACTAATAAAACTACCACCCTGATTATATTTAATAAGTTTAGTGTTTTATATACAGTGCAATCTCGATATACCAACAATGCTAAAGAGTGTTATAAATATTCCTTACCTATACCAAGTAATTTGTTATAATGAGTTATGTTATATAGCGGTTAGGGTGATCTAAAATTCGTTTTAAAAGAGTAAGGAAACTTAAAACAAATTGTAATTAAATAATTAACGACTCCAAACATTTATTATAATAAGTTTGAAATCGAACGTGTTTGAATCCTTAGAGAATACGCATATACCTTCTTCATCAACCAATAAGTATTTATTATTATTAATTACTTATTTGTTAATATTTGGAAATAATTGATAAATATAAAAATGGATAAATAAAATTTTCCACGACTTTCTATTGTTATAAAAATAAAATAAATAAACGTGAATTATTATAAAACTAAAGGCCGGAATAAAAAAAGAATACATTTGCTATAGCAGCCGTGTAAGAAGGCTGTAAGCTGTTAACATCACGCTACCGTCAAAAGGAGTAAAGCTGTATTGAAAAGAGTTGCAAGATGGGGCAAAATATTATTAAATAATTTTTAGATATCTGATTTCACAATTTTACATGTGATACCAAACAAAACTGAATTCACAATGAGATTATTAATAGAAATCTATAAAATATTCTATAGTTAGAGGTAAACACGTCTCTTGTGTTGCTAGTAATACGAAATATTCACTTGCCCAAACATACGCACAAAGAATAAAAACCATTTTCCTCTGTAATAGGTAAATCAAAAATATCTCACTAACTTTTACGTTCTCGTACGCCATTGACGTATACAGTCTTTGTTTGAATTAACTGTCCTAGTAAATGAGTAAAAAATACACAATTATCGTGTAAATGATTAAATATTTAAATCATATTGAATATAATACTATCGTCTACAAATATTTAAGTAGACAAAACCTAAACTATTATTCAATATTCTATTAGCACGTATTTTTCCTTGATCAAAATTTCACATATGTTATATATATATATATTGATATGTAATTAAACTTAAAAGCGGTTTGTACAACAGTTAACTCACTTTTGTTACAATTTAGCGGGATCTCAAACAAAATGGATGCACTTTACGGACGTCTGATGTTACACTTGCCTCAAATACGCTTAACCGGGATAGGGCGCAAGCGTACCACCGTACCAAGACATCATCAAACCTTTATCTCGGCGTTTAAATATAACATTTCCATTACCACTTAAGGAACATACTCTTCGATGTATTATGAATACATTTCACCGGTCGATGCTTGATTGTGATAAACAGTGTCATGGTACGGGGGATATTATTGATTCGCGCAAGCGCGGGAAATTATTTCGCGACCCTCGTCAAGGGATATGTTACAAAGAGGGTTGTGGTTATCTCTTTCACTCCACCGACTTCTTCGTTAATGTAGAGCGAGATAGGTGATTTTAATAGTTTTAATTTCACTCAGACGGTGGTATACGGGCCTGTTTTGCCTACATTCCATTAAAATGCAGACGGTTAATTAAATTCTGCGTTAACGTTATCAGGACAGATTAAAAATGACGGAATCACTTATAATAATTTATTTTATATGAAATATTGAATTGACTAATCAATTATGTATTTTATAACCCGTGTTTACGACTTAGTTAGCGTGGAAACATATTACTTTTGTATTCCTCGCGAATAATATTTTTTTTCTTGATAAATATGATATTTCCTGAACCCCTGATAACATATGTATGCAGATATTCATGCTAATTCGGCGAGTAGTTAAAGCGTGAAAAAGTACCAAACCAACAGACAAACATACTTCACGTTTATGATATTAACTTCAAAACTAATTTGAACATGTAAATGTTTCGTAATTTTTTGTACGTAACTTTCTTCACCGTGTGATATTACGTTTTGGAACGTTACGTTTGATAAAATGTATACAGATAATAAATCTGTAGTTTTTGTACATTAAAAATATAAAAAAAAAAATAGCCAGGCTGTTAAAGGATAATCAATATAATCCATTTACAGCACTTTTGGAATTTGTGTCTGTTTGTCTGTGCATGTAAAAATTGTACGCAACTTAAAGTATTACTTATTTTTTATTGGACTCAAATTTGATAGCGTTTTGATTGCGTAGAATCTATTGTAACCCCTATGCACCTACCATAGCATGGTGATAGAAGTTTTTCTAATGTCCGTCTAAAGACCTATCACCTTCAAGTTAAAAACCTACCGCCAAATATTTGTACGGGTATATTCCGACAGTTGCACTTCCGAGGCAGTCCCTCAACTAGGTTTAACGTGTCCACCATCTTGGGCCACATCGTCACATAATATCAGCTGGGATTGTGGCCATAACGCTAAACCTATACAGAAAAGTCAGTATATCGAATATTACGCCTGGTATATGGTGGTGATGACCCATATCCCACCATATAGCTTCATATAATAAAATCAGTCCATATAATAAAATAGTGATTAACTAAAATGTGTGAATGAAATGTATTTTAAAGGTATAAATGTGAATAAATTCACTATTAGAAAATATTTAGATTTTTTTTGACGAAAAATATGCATTATTTTTTATCTATCTGCAAGTCAGTTTTTATATGTATCACTGAGAATCTATAGATTTTTGATGAAATGTGTGTAAAATGGTGTTAATTAATGCATTTTTTTTTTATTCATGTTTTTATTTGTAAAGATATTTTTTTTATTAATATTTAAACATTCTCTCTCTTACGGGTTTCTTATTGTTTTCTACATTTTTAACATTCGATAATCATAATTTATTCCATATCCTTATTCTAAATAATATTAAAATTCGAAAGTGAGTTTGTCTGTTTATTACGCTTTCACACCTAAACCGATTATAATAACTTTTTGTATAGAGATAGATGGAAACATGAAGATTGTGATAAGCTACTTTTTCTCGAGAAAACCTTATTGAAAGTGGGGTAAAGAAAGAAATAAACTTTGTATGAAACTTTTTATTTCGTCACCCGATTTGTTTGACAGAATCAATATTAACACGACCCCACGTAAAATCTAGTATGTATAAAATTATGCTTAACATTATGTTATATATTGATTATGATTTAAAATTCTAGCTTACATCGGCATATGTACTATATGTACTAATCGTATTCCATAAGCTTTTACGGGCACGACTACCTATTATAGATTAACAATACGTAGCATATATATTAAAATGATAGGAAGCGATGATAGCTCAGTAGGTAGTGTGCGGAGACGCTGCGTCAATGGACGCGAGTTAGAATCCAGCTGCAGTGAGCATCAGCTTTCGGTAAAAGGAATTCGTCGTGACGAAAACATACCATGAATAATAGTAATATAAACTGACATTGGCGAAAGTGCATGAAAAAAATATATACCAAAGCTACATGCCTGCTTAATATCTACTAGCTTTATTAAAAAAAACGTATCTTTCGAGGTAAATCGAATCCTCCCAATTAACTGAATCCTGTTGAACCTAACTGAATTTAATTGTATGATTCTATTAGACTTTTCCATACATTTTCGTGAATGGTATTTTATAAAATGTATTCTGTGGCCAACACAGTTTCGAATTCCAGGATTCGATTATATTACGCCATCGAGAACCCAATACAGTGCAAGTTAAACCGAAATGTTGTAATAACGTATTTCTCGGAAAAAAAAGTAAAGGAAACTAATAACTGTAATATACGTATTATACACACAACATACTTCATAAAGACCGAAAAGATAAGTTTTTTTTTCAATAATTTAAATATTTATCGGCGGCATTTATATAGTGTAGTGGTAGGTAGCCAAGCGGGCATTAGAAAAAGTTCTACCACGATGCGATTCTCTATAAATTGGTCATAATCTTGCCTAATGTTAAAGATGTAATGACATAACAAAGTAAGTGCTAAGCCTAATATAGGAACTATATATATAGGTGCTTGGAGACAGGTTTTCAAAATACCCTACCCATAGCACTATAATTCTTCCTCATTGAAAGCTCATTATATAATTAGAATAAGTATAGATGCTTGATAATGGGATTTTAACTTAAGTTTCAATTCTACTTATGCGGGTATTGAAAAATACCCTACCAATTATACCACAGTTTTTCATTAGGCAAGTTGAGGTTTATTACAGGATTTTTAATCCACAGTGTTCCAAACCCTATTATCTATCATACACAATCAGGTAAAGAGATAAAAGCCCACTTTAATCAAGCAATCTAAATACGACGCTAGGTCTATCTATGGCTCTGGAATAATTTACCAAAGCGAACACTAACATCGGGAGGTCGGCCATGCTGATGACGTCAGTAAGATGGCCGCCTCATTCAGTACAGTCGACGGGGGCGCCGCGCATGCGCATCGCGCACTCAACAACACATACATCCATTGATAGTTGATACTGATATAACATTATTTATAACGTCAGACGTTTCAGAGGCGATATTTTTTAACCAAGCATGTCTTCACCTAATTGTTGTGATTGATCTTGATTCACAACATGATGTATTTTAAAGTAGCACACCAAAACCACAGCATCGTGATGATAAGTGCAATACAATCTAAAAACTTAGTAAGCTGCGGCAATTGGGCTTGAGACGAGATAAATCAAAGAGCTAGACTACGGCTTACCTGTTCTAACTACTACCTTCCAGCTACCACCATCAAGTTGAAAATCTGCTACCAAATACCAATAGATGTGATCCGGCAGTTGCAGTTGAGAGCCAGTCCCTAGAAAATAAAGTCCGGCAACGCACTTCCGATTTCCCTGGTGTTGTGGTTGTCCATGGGCGACAGTGATCACACACCATCAGGTGACACACTTTCTCGTTTGCCCGCTATTACATAATAAAACGTGACTTTTCGGTGACAGAAAAGATCGTAATGAATGCGTGACCACAAGGACAGCGTTTTTTTATACCCGTCTCATTAATTACCAGGTTCAAGTAGAAGATTGGTTGTGTAACACTTTTAAATGTGTTTTGGTAACTTCCCTTTTTTATATTGTTACGGTTAATCGTTAATCTTAGCTGATCTTATGTGGCGATACAGCTCAAGTTGGTAAACACGATAATCCTGTGGAGCCAATATCCCTCTAGTACTTTTAGCGTGTTACTATTTTATTTCACCATGTTTTTAACTCGCTTTCTTATAGGTCTGTCCCAGTGTAATTTTGGAATTGATTTTAAACTAGTTTCCCGTTGAGCTAGATACTTATAACTAAGACCATAGCTTAGAAGTGAATGACAGACAATATATGTAAATGAGAAAAAATTGATTTATTTGTTTAATTAAAAAAAATATATGATTGATTCATAACTAACTTCTCGATCAGCTAGATACTTGTATATAGCTTAAATCTAACTGACAGATGAACAGAATACATCAAAATTTCATTCACATAACGGACTAAGAAGTATTAAATAAAAGATTGGTAACGAAAAATATGGGGCACCTTTTTTTTTACGTGGGAAAATGTATTTATGCATCCCTTTCCAGCCCGGTGGGACTGATAGCGGTATGTGGGACTCACCCAGCGCTAAGTGCCGGAAATGTCTACTAAAACCCCACGGCCGTCTGTCGCATTTCTGGGGAGACGCGGGTCCGTGCATGCAATCACCGCGTCCACATGCAATCGCCGCGTCAAAACATGGGGCACCCGCAATACATAACTATATGTGCCCCATATTTTTCATTTCCAAATTATTATATTATACTTTGCAGTCCGTTATAAAAACATGGTAGATTTTAATTTTAATTTAATTACCAACACAACTTAAAATATTTTATTTATCAAAACTGTACGGGTTTCGAAAAAAATCGTGTCGTAGCATGTAAAAGAGCTTTGCAATATAAGATTCAGCCTCTAAATAACTGGCGCCGAACGTGAAATTTTGTAGGCTGTGTCAGATGCCGCCCATAACGCCGCCGGGACGGTCGTGTGCGAGCTCGGAACGAAACAACTTCGATATATAAATCGTACTTTGTACTACTCACATGACTACTGTATTCATTAGTAAATGAAAATTCCATTTTGAAACGACAACCGGGAGTTAGAAAAATTGAAAAAAGTTTGGTGAGTTTAGATTAGTTGTTTTAATTTCTAATATACTTTCGAAATAAAATGAAATAAATTATACTTTTTATTTATTTTTCTGTCGCATAATATAAGAGTTATTATTATACATAATTTCCTATTTAAATAACGAGTATAAAAAGTTTTAAATCAACCGTGAGTCGTAACTTTAAGGTTCAATTTTTTTTTTAAATATTTTTTTTACGTGACAAAATGTGAATATAGGTGTTTTTTTTAATAATAACAATGTAAAATAATGGCTGTATTTAAGGAAGTTAGTGCGATATTATTAAAAAAAACGACAAACACTAAAAGATCATCAACATTTTAATAGTCAACATTCACATGCTAACCTGTAAGCTTTTCAACAACTTCATATACATTCTGATTGATTTTCACATATTGAATAATCCCAAAAAATAAGAACAAAATGGTCTAATTATCCTTCTCGGTCTTATAATCGCTATATGTATATTTTTTTTATTGTTAAAGTTTAGCGTTATGACCCTTATCATGCTAAACCGTGATGAGAAACTGGCTCTCAAGTGCAGCTGCCGGAACTCACCTATTGATATTTGACGGCAGCTTTTCAACTTGAGGGTGGTTGCTAGTCAGGCGGGCATCTGAAACTTAAACGTTAAACGTTGAATGTCTGCCGCTAAATACCAATAGGTGTGTTCCGGCAGCTGCACTTGAGAGCCGGTTCCTCCACAGGTTTAGCGTGTCTACCAACTTGGGCCGTATCATCACTTATGATCAGGTAAAATTAAAGCCACAACGCTACACGTTAACTATAAAAAAAATCTACCATCCAGAAATATTCTAGAAAGTTCATTGAGTAGATTATGGAAGTCACGTATACAGCTCTTTATGATTATGTGAAGTTGAACGTTCTGTTTCTCTGTCTGGACTAAACACTTTATAAAATTTAAGCTCTGAAGAAGCGCTTATGAACGTTAACATACCAACGATTCAAAAAATAACATAGTCATCGAGAGGAACCGACAAGAAACTCGATCTGATTAATTTTTTCTATTAGGTACATATAAAAATTATATGTATACCAAACAAAAATTGAGATACAATAACTGACCCGGTGAACCTCGTATCACCTATAATCGTTGTTCTTCAGATTCGCTTTTTTTTTCTTTTTTACTTCTATACAAACCTTGTCCTGATAATAAGAACACAAAAAATAAGGAATTATCCAATTTGGTACAGTCGTTTGGAAATTCTGCGCGTAGATACATTTCGGCTATTCATTTATATATATATATATATATATATATATATATATATATATATATATATATATATATATATATATATATATATATATATATATATATATATATATATATATATATATATATATATATATAGATAGTTTTTCTAAAGTTCCGCTCAATTTTCTTAATTTTTTCTTTCATTGAAACTTTCTCCTGACAACAATTAACACAACAAAAAAGAAATTAGCGAAATTGTTCAATCCGTGCGCGCGTGACACAATGACCAAGGGAAATAGAGATTTATTTTTATATAGATACATTTACAATATTTAATAGATTTACATATCGATCCACTCGGTAATAGCTTTTTGATATTAAAACCCGTTTGACGTGGAACTTGAAATTACTTTCCGGCAAATCGCTAATGTGCTTTGGGATCTTCTTATAAAACCTGTGACCTAAAAAAAATTCGCCTTTGCAAATAACTATATATACCTTGTAGGTAAGGGCTTCGGAGGTAATTGAGAAGCATAAAAAATGATATTCAAATTATGAAGAGCTTTATGTTATAAAATATAACTACATTACGCTAATTTCACGGTCTACGAAGCGTAGCGATGTCGCTACGGCTACGTGTGTAGGCGACAACTAAACTATGGTGCTACGCGCTACGCGCTACGTGCTACGCGCTACGACGGCCGACAATTTTCATGCTTTATTCGAAAAAAAACATAACTAGAGATGCTCACAACTGCTTTCACGTGGATTTGAATAAAAGTAACTTAAGTTTATCTTCAAGTGAAGTGAAGTGAAGTGAATGTGCCGGCGAAATCGGTACAACCGTTTCGAAGATTAGATTAGGGCGGAACGTCACGTAGAACTTCACAAATGCAAATATATCGTTTACCTCTTCATCTAGAGAAACCATTCTATTTTTTAAGATAAAAAGCATTACACATCTATCTACCTGTTTTTTTTTTATTATTTGTCCAGTAGTTTCTGAATGATTCGCGGACAAGAGGACAGACGGACAGGCATTAATTCGAATTAAAATATATTTCACCTTTATAGCGATAACATTATATTTTTCATGCTCAATTCAAATAACATGAAATCATGTATAATTTTGACTCTATAATAGGTTTATTATTTAAATAGAAATTTTATAACTAACGATTGCATTTTACGCCTCTATCTAACCTTACACTGACGTACGAACACGTAATTGAATTTTAAATCTATCATCTTCGGAGATAGCATGATTATAAGGCTGTAATATGATTATAAGCGGAGCGATGATATAATTATTATATTTTATTATTACTGCGTAATTCTTAACTTCAAAATATAAGGATCAAAGAACTCACTTTAATGTAAACTCCGAGAAGGTACTTAAACACAGTCAACTTTTACTGATAGAAGGCACCTGTTGAATAGAACACTTCTTATAGAATTAGCAAACAACGTAATGGATGTCCAACTTTTTCTATCCGAAGCGAATATAACTACATATACCTCTAAGAATTTTCCGAACGGAAACTCCTGAATTAATTTGCGAAAAACAGTCTCGCTTTAACGTTGGCCATCTTGTACCGTTAAATAGGTTAATACGGCATTTCAAACTTTAATCCAAAAGTTTTGCAACATCTTCTTTGACACACTACTTATAAAACACCTATATATAGCTTACAAGGTACATATGCCAAGAGAATTAACTACAGATTAAAAAAAAAGCAAAAGTGAGAAAAAAATACAGTATATATAAATTTAGATATCAAAAAAATATATGCACAAATAATTTACACATGTAAATATAATAAATAATAAGTACTTTTATTTTACAACACTAAAGTTTAGGATAATTTCGGATAGAAACGACCGAAAAGGCTACAAGTGTTGCAATGTCACTTGTTGCGTTGTGACGAGCGCCCGACGACGGCCATTTTAAAAAATTAAATCGGTTGTGATTTGGTTCTGGGATATGTCCTAAAACAGGGAGCTGAGAGGGAAGTGTTAAGATTTGTAATTGAAATACACATTTCTCTTATTAAACAATTTTATAGAACAGTATTTGTATTCACTTATAACCTTTATTATATTTAACACTGGTTGTGTCCGCGACTTCGTTCGCGTTGAACTAATCCTTTTTTTTTCCGCTTTATTTTTTATAGTTAAGGCTTATTGGTATGGCCATAATCTTACCTGATCTTCAGTGACGATACGGCCCAAGTTGGTATACATGCTAAACATTTGGAGGAACTGGCTCTCAAGTGCAACTGCCGAAACACACCTATAGGTATTTGGCGGCAGGTTTTTAACTTGAGGGTGGTTGCTATCCAGGTGGGTATTAAAAAAATCCCTACCACAATGCTATGGTTTCCTCATGATGTTTTCCTTCACCGAAAGCTCAAGCTCATTGTAGGTGGTCGGAATCGAACTCAAGTCCCAAGACGCGGCCTTCCTACACGCTTCCACTGAGCTATCATCGCTTCAAAATTTGCAATTGTTATGTGATCGAAATATTTAGTGGCAATCATCGCTTGTAATTAGGGTCACATGTAAGCAGAATACCTAACTGTATAACTTGTCTGCCTAGTAATGTTTTGTTAATGTAGATGATATGGGTGACCCAAATCTTCCTATATATATAAATCATAACTATATAACAAAATTTTCAGGGTACCTTCATTTTTTTAAATACCTTATAGATTTAGTATAATATCCACAATCTCACCGGATGTTACGCGACAATGTGACCCCAGATAGTTGACACGCTAAGCCTGGTGGAGGGGCTGGCTCTCAACTGCCGGAACACGCCTACAGGCATTTGTCTGCAGACTTTCAAAACCCCTAAGACCGTGCAAAGTTATTATCTTACCTACTATATAAGATCTACTATTAATATAGTGTGAAGTGTTATAGGAATCGGATCGACAGAACTATTCTTTTCATTGTGTTTTAGCGTGAGACTTTAGGTAATCTATGCAGCTCGTAAGAAGCCGTGACAGATCGCTGGTCTTCACAAACTACCATTAAATGATTCAAACTGGTGTGACTTTCTTAATTTTTACGTACTGAGACATAAATATTGCATATAATACTATAGCACCTATGAATTCGTAAGCGATTTTCGGTCAACCGCGCGGGCTCGTAAAATCCGTTCATTTTGAATCTTTAGGCTGTAAAAATATATCCATGTGATATTTCATGTTATTCATGTGTATAGTTTTGTAGATGAGCGAGTGAAAGTTTCCTATACAGATAAAGAAATATATATATATATATACTTTTATAATATGACAACGTAATTGAAGCGATGATAGCTCAGTGGCAGTGTGCACGACTTCGCGTTAAGGGACGTGAGTTCGAATCCAACTACCTACAATGGGTTTGCGCTTTCGGTGAAGGAAAACATCGTGAGGAAACCATAGCATTGTGGTAGGGATTCTTTTAATACCCACCTGGCTAGCAACCTCCCTCAAGTCAAAAACCTGCCGCCAAATACCAATAGGTGTGTTCCAGCAGATACACTTAAGAGCCAGTTCCTCCACAGGTTTAGCGTGTCTACCAACCTGGGCCGTATCGTCACTTTAGATCAGGTGAGATTATGGCCATAAAGCTAAACTTTAACTATTTTTTTTTCATTCTATAGTAGATTGAGTTTAAAAAATATAGATTTACTCTTATCTTTATCTATATATTTATTTTACATTATAATGCGGATAAGTTTGTCAGTCTGTCTGTCTATTAGTGTGAACGCGCTCACACTAGGAACTACTGATCGGATTTTCAAAGTATTTTTGGATTTGATAGGAAATCACCGAGAAAGCTTTCAGGCTGTTAAATATCACAGTAACACCACCAGGAGTGAAGCTTTATTAAAAAGGGTTACAAAAACAGGCAATTAAAATGAAGTAATTTTCAGCCCCACACGAAGGAAGTCGCGACCACAGTAAGTGTACATATATAAATTATATATTAACATCATTGATCATCATAGGGTAGATGTGAACATCACTGAAACTACAGCAACCGAGCTATTCGCGAAAAATCTGATTTCGTGACCTTTGACCTTGAATAATTTACGAAAATGAAGGTGAATACGGTTTTGCGACTTATTATCTCTGATTCCGAGGTCACCCATTTTTCGCTTACGCGACTGGACTAATAAAGAAATCGCTTGATATTTCCATATAAAACGTTAATTTCATAGCGAACCTATTATTTATGTATTACATCGAAATCAAATATTCCCTAACTCGAACTAATGTTATTTATGAAAGTGACAATTGGGGAACGAAAATTCTGACGTCAGAAGTGACAGGTCCTAAAGGAGAAATAATACAGCTGAAATAGAATTTATTAAGTCGTCCGCACCTACGCTCCCGGTAACTGAGAATTCTCGCCTAACTTAACTTTGACGTTTTCGGGGTTCAGACTACAGTAGCTAAATGGGAGCGGTTTGAGTAATGATTTATAAAACGCCTTATGTTCCCTGCTAATCCCGACTCTTTATTTCTTATAGCAGCTGGTAGGGCTTTTAGCGTGAGATTGATCTTCCATGTAATATTTTTTTATTCCTTTACAGTAATTTTGGTGGCAAATTCGTCATACGATTTTGATGATCGTGCACAAGTAGTGAAATATTAACAAAAATAAATTAAAAACATGCAAAAAAATACTCCGTAAACAGTTTTAAAAAGTCAACCGCTATCTTGTTAGAGCTATATTTTTAGATTAGAAAGAGAGTACAATTTTTAGTTAAACAAAACGTTGATACAGAAAACGAGAATATGTAAGAAAATATATTTAAAACAAATATATTAAGACAAAGGATGTACGGACCTCTTTCGCATATTCTTCTTTTTCTTTTTTATTCTTGGCAACTCGTTCCTCTTTAGAGAATATTACTGCCATTTTCGAGTGATAAGATTTGGACATTTTGGACAAGATGGCGACTGCCTTGGAAGTTTTTGTGGCAACTAATATATTATGTTTCGAATGATTTTTTATAATTCGTCTTTTAGCTACACTACATCATATGAATTGTCACCTACATTATGCAATACAGAGGTAAATAACTAAGTATATGAATAAAGATAAAAATCACGACATGACAGATCAAGATCCCGCCAAAAACTCCCTTTCGAATATTATGCAATCAAATGCAACATTTTCTTTTGTCACCTTTTTGTCTGTGATTAATGAACTATGAAACAGTTTTATAAATAACAAGAGTTTTATACCAATCTACATAATTTTCCACAGCTTAAGGTAGATAGCTAATTTTCATAAAACCGAGACTTGAATGAAGCTGAGTATAATAGCAGTAATAATCTTGAAAGAAATCTAAACGGTTTGCTAGGGTTTCAAAAGAAAAATCTTAGACACAATTATGTCTCAAATACTTTAAGTGCTTATTAGGTTTTCGTGGAATCTTGAATTATTAATCAGACACGTGCGAGTTCCAATGTAATTATATATCACATTATATTATTTGGATCTGTGTAATGTTGTATTAGTGACATTTACGTAATTATATCGACTATTGTCCACAAATGAATCGGATTATGAATAGGTACTGAAAATATTTTATTATGACGACCGACAAATATTCGGTAGTCAGTTCTGACAAGGGAGCCGCCATCTTGTTTTAACAATTTTGATTAGTAAAATATTCTATTGTCGTGACATTGGCGGAATATTATGTTAACACAAGTTGACATTTAAAAATAAATAGAAAGACTTTGTAGTTCAATAATAATAATATCTTTGAAATCGCGATGCTATTTCAATTTGTTTTATTTTTGTTTACTCAGTTATTTGAAATTCTAATGAGAGGGCCGAGCTTCTGAGAAATAAATGAAATTTCTCTAAGTACAATTCACATCCAATGGATCGTTCGAGAACAAATTTAATTGGGGCTTTGACTATTTATACGACCCGTTCAGATGTATTTTTCTCAATTTAGTTTTTATCGTCAACTTTCTTTATATTAAATGTCAATATACATTTACAGAATATACAACAAACGTTAATTGTTAACGTAACGACAAATTTGAATTGGAAAGATTACAATTATTTTGTCATTTTTTAATTTCTTATATAATTAATAATAATAGCTCTGGAGATTTTGACAGGATCTAGACCTGTCATGTCATAATTTATATTTTTATTCATATACTTAGTTATTAGGCCTTGTATTGTGTAATATAGGAGATATTTTACGTTATGCGGTGTAGCTGAAGAGCATAACTAAAGAGAGTTATAAATAATCATTCGAAACATGATATATTACTTGCCACAAAAACTCCCAAAAGATCTTCAACAAGAGAGTAGCCTTCTTGTTGAAGATAGTTTCATTTGTACAAAATGTCTAAATCTTATCACTTAACAATGTCAGTAATAGTCTCTAAATAGGACTAAGTTGCCAATTATAAAAAAAGAATAAAACTCAAAATAACTAGATAAAAAGTTTAAAAACAAGTTACCGGGAATTTAAAAAGATAGAATATTTATTTATAAATTTAAGTTTGCTATATGTATGTATTTTGTCATAATGTGCCCGATATTATAGAAAGTTACTTAAGCTTGTAGCATAACCTGTTATATATAAACTGGCAAAAGTGTTAGTTTATACAGCCAACCATATTACATTTAGATCTACGATAAGACAATATATATAATTAATTTGTACAACATAATTATATTAACATAGGTAAAATTTCCCGCGCTTTGAAAACAAGCTGGCGATCGCTTTGTTAGAACAGTTTGGACATTAATTTTGTATTTCAATTAAAACTTTGTTTTTTGTTTGCAATCATAATTAAACGGTATTGAATTTCTGGTGGAACTTCATTTTTATAGGAACTCTGTATAAAGTTTTTTTCTGATATTTGATGAGTTCACGTTTTTACGAGAATTACGCTTGATTTTTTTTAAACCGTGTTATATTCATTTAGCTATGGAAGACAAGCGGCTAATGGTACCGCGACTCAATTACTGAACTGAGCGATTTCAGTCTGAAATATTCACTTACAATAAAAGAAGTTTAACTTCTTCAAGAGGAGAAAAGGAAGGGGACACGCAGATCCCACATAATTTGTATTAGTTATAAACTATTTTTTCATCACTCTGCGTTGTAATATTCATGTGAAACATCTAGTGGCGTGCGTTACTAGTTAAATCCCGCATGCCGTCACAGTATACGGCATGACGCTTTTTATGTCGTCATAACTTCTTTACGTCACCGCTCTCGACCTCCTAGTGTGCGTATACCACATACATGTAGTTGCTTCTTTGTATTTTTATTTATTTATTTATTACACCTTTATATACAAAGCGGACTCAATGCCTGTGGCATTCTCTACCAGCCAACCTTGGGGTGGTGCAGAAATGATGCAAAGTGAGTGCAATAGAAAATGTATTAGGCACCTATTAGATAAATATGTATATTCTGTAAATATTATTCTAATGTTTAGTCTATGTTGGTTTTATTTATAACGATAAGAGAAGATACAATATTTTTTTAAGTAAATTATTAAACGTACAACATAATTCTAAGAAGTTAGGGCGTATTTTACGACTCTCGTAACTCGGCAGTCGAACTTGAGAGTGTCGCCATTTTATTCTATCCGATACTGTAAAGACAAACATTTACTCAAGGCGACATAAAAAAAATATCATTACCCACTTTCCTCGAGGAGCGATAAAATGTAAGTGTAATATGGGAAACCGTATGTGTGGAATCCGTATCATCCATATTTAATGCTGGACGATACCATATGTGTATAGGAAGCGGTTACTACCTCTTCTATGTAGTGATACTCGGCGGTCCTGACGTCAATGGGACGGATCGATCCGAGGTTCTATCGTAACCACATCCGCCGCGGTGAACGCTAACCGAACAACTCTGTCGTATGTAAAATTTATAACACAGTTTATGTAAATGGTAGATTGATATATCGATTGCGTGTACAAGGCCTTTTTAACTATCGGCACAGTTTATAACCGATGGTAGCTCAGTTGGTAGAGTATGCGGACGTCGCGTCGACGGACGTGAGTTCGTATTTCTACAATGAGCCTCTGACGTTTCGGTGAAGGGTTTTACGGAGTTTCACACCGCAATGCACAAACGCATTACCCGGGTTCAGGACAAAGGCGCGAGGGGCACATGGCGGTTCATCAGGGGCTAATCATCCATCATTACCCACTAAAACGCACCACGGTGAATCTTCAAACTCCCGTGTTACCAGATCATAGGGTCAGCGTCCACACTTCTTCCAGTTGGCTAGCTGTTACCCTGGAGTTAAAAATCTACCGCATAATCTAATCTAGCATGGCCAAGTAATATATGGACCGTTTATTTTGAAAGTGGTGTAAGTCCATTTTTGAGAAAAATGAGCTATCACGTAATTCATGCTTAATTTAATGTAATTTTTTTATATATAACTAGTCCATATTTAATTTCTCAAAAAATCCCATGTTTTGTACAACTTAAAATCGGTCGGTAAATGAAATTGCATTATCAATAAATATAGTAACCTTTAATTTTCCGAAACAAAAGAAAATGGACTTACACCACTTTCAAAATAAACGGTCCATATATGGTATTTTATGATAGTAGGTATAAATGTTAGGAAAGAAAACAGTCGGCTCGTTAGTGAAATATCTTGCTATGAGTTTAAGGTATTTTATCACCTCATTGAGTACTAATTTAAAGCGAATAAGCCTCGATTCTGATTTGACGAGACAACATAACATCACAAGTCCAATTAAGCCCTTAATCGAGTCTCTAACGAGGCGCGAGACGGGATCGGTCGAGACGCGATTTGAGGCCTGAGCCGCGGGGCCTCCGGGGCCGCCGGGGCCGCCCCGCCGGTACCTGGGAGCGAACCGGCCGTTCATCAAACGGGTTCAAAACGATTGCCCCTGACCTTGCCGGGGATCGATCCGTGAATCCTGCCGATTCGTATTCAAGACAAGTTCGCAGTGTCGATTACATTATCTCCACTATATTAAAGGGAAAACTTCGTGGGTCGCATTTAGCGCTTTGTGGGCGAACAGAAATCATGGAACTCGCGTCATCGTCACCGCACGGTTCCCGTGACCTATATGTATACTGTATTGGTATACTTCCGTGCGTTCTTAGTATACGTTATATATATACAATATGTATATCTCTCTTTTGTATATAGTTTTCACTGTTGTCGGCAGTCCTCATGACAGCTTCCTTTATATACTAGTAAGTATGCCGTGACTTCGTTCGCGTCATTCTCTTCGGTCATGCGTGATCGTGTATAGTGTGAAAGGATGTCGCGTCAGGGGAAGCGAGTTCGAAACCGCCTGCAATGAACTCAAGCTGTCGGTGAAGGAAAACATCGTGATGAAACTATAGTATGATGGTAAGGGTTTTTCTAATGCCCGCATAGCTAACTACTAGGGTAGAGAGGGCTTAGAATGTCCATCATTTTGGGCCACATCGTCGTGGGTCACATAATAACCTATGAGGTTGTGGCCATAAAGTAAAACTTATTAACTATAAACAGATCATTTCTTTCATTTGGTAGTATGTTATACACGTGGGGGAGAAAATATTAGAAGCGTTGGAACATACGCTTTATTTATTTGTATTGAGAAGTCTTTATGTTGAATTCCGAGTCAATAGGTGAAGATTTTTTCCCCTATACAAACTTCGACATATCCGTTTATCACCTAAGGGGTTAAATTTCGAAAAATCTCTTCTTAGTGAGCTTCAACGTCACAAAAGGGACCTGCAGTCAAAATTTCATATTTCTAGCTTCAATAGTTTCGGCTATGCGTTACTGTGTCGGTCAACCAACGTCTTTTTATCCTTACTAATATTACAAATGCTAAACTGTGTTTGTCTGTTTGTTACCCTTTCACGCCTAAACCACTGAATCGATTATAACGAATTTTAGTTTAGAGATAGATGGGAACCTGGTGACTGTGATAGGATACTTTTTATCGTGAAAAACTTATTTGAAGTGAAGTAAAGAGATGAATAAACTTTGTATGATTTTTGTTTGTTGGCTCATCTGATTTGTTTGCCAAAATCAATATTAAAGCGAGCGAAGCCGCACGTAAAATCTAGTATATTATATTCACGTTGTCTATGAAAGACTCCATGTGGTTACTATAATGGAACTCCACTGTTTTCTTACGTCCTCAATCAATACTTTATCTAACGGCCTACTCCTGTAGGCCAGTACTTACCGCCTTTGTTTTATTCTTTTTCCGGCAGCAGCCCAAGTCAAGGGCCGACCGCTATGGCACCCTTGCGGCCACTGCCTCAAGGCTGAGTGCCCTTAGCATTCGCCCCAAAAAGCCTTGCCAAGCTGTGAAAGCCCTTCCGGCTCACAGCCTGTCCTTCGAAAAAAGAAAAAAAAAACTAGAAGGGAATACACTAGTCGGGAGAATATTCCACAGCTTCACAGTATAGTAAAAACATGATGTATCGAACAAATAAATCTCTGTATGTTGTTTGGACTAAATTGACATTCTAAAACGTGCCTGGTACATAAATTCGGAGACACTAAACAGATCCTACGGTATACAAACGTCGAGACATCGACAAACATTGAATGATGAATAAGTTATTAATGTCAACGAAAGTATTAGATTACTTGTAAATAAATTTAATATTAAAGGCATCTTCGCGAAATTGTTTTCGTTACGCGTGAAAACGATAGGTATAATGTTTTATTGTTTCTAAAAACGAAATATTCTCTGTATTTCTGCTTATAAATTATTTTAATGAGATTCTAAGAATAAATATTTTTCCTCTTATTCTTTTTTATTCTTGGCAACTTAGTTTGACTGTTATTGCCATTTTCAAGTAATAAGATTTGGGCATTTTGGGCGGCCGTTAATATCTTCAACAAGATGGTGACACTCTTGTTGAAGCCCTCTCGAGAGTTTTTGTGGCCACTAATATATCATGTTTCGAATAATTATTCGCAATTCACATCATTTATGCTCTTCAGCTACACTACATGACGTAAAATGTCACCATAACTTATACAATATAGGGCTAAATAATTACGCATATGAATAAAAATAAAAATCAAAAAACATGACAGATCAAGATCCCGTCAAAAACTCTCAACTGTTTATTATAAAAAAAAATATTTTAGTATTTCCGTATTAAGTAATTCTGTTCAAGTGTCAAACGTAAACAAGATGGCGGCGTATTGTCAAAACTGTCTACGAAGATTTTGTCAAACACTTTGTTAATATTTGTAATTCACTTAACATGTCGATGCCTTAGTGTTTATTTGTTCAATCCACTATTAGTTGCATATAAACTATTTTTGTTCTATTTTGGATACAAACCTTTATTTCATATCAAATTAGTATGTCATACGGCACGCCAAAACAAGTAACTATGCAATATTACTTGTAAGACTGTCGTAAAATAGCACGTTTCTTTTCATAATAGAGTAATAAAGCTTTCTACTTTAAAATGCAACTAACGGTCCATTGAACAAATAATCACTGAGGTGACGTCATGTACAATAACTTTACCTACTGTATCATGTTGTGGGTCAGTATAACATAGAATAACAAATTGTAATAGGAAGGGAGATTCGAGTCAGATACGCGGTTGCGAACGGACGTGTCCGTAAGCTCTCGCTGCTCTCCTGATCGCTGCGCCTTACTGCGCCGCCCTTTGTTCTTTTGTATTTTTATTCGTGTCGTCGGCAGTAATCCGTTTATTGCTGCCAGTTCGCGGTACAGAAATTAATTCTGTTAAATCCCAACCATATTGTTTGGGTATTGTGTTAAAGTTCTTATTGTCTCGGTGTTTAGTGTAATTCCCAAATATTGGTTAGTTATTGTGAATCAGTGCAGTGTTTATAGTGCCGCCACTGTAAGTTCGCCGGTCACCGGCCGCCATAAAAGGTAAAATTTTAATTTTCCTAAGCCTTTTATTACGGGCCAGGCCCCAGATATTGTTCATTGTTCTTTTTGTCTTTCTTTTATTTTAATTTTGCACGTGCAGTGGACATAATCCGATGTTGTTTTGACAAACCCGGGATTGTTTGTCAAAACTCTCACCAGCCGCGCCCCCCTGCCCTTCCGGCAGGGAGGTCTTTGCAAATAAAAAAAAAAAGTATATATAATTTAATAATCACATATATATATAGCTTACATTAAACAACAGGAATTTTAAATTTTAAGTATATTCATTGTTATCATTATATAATTATTTGTTTTTCTTTTATTTACCTCCTCGCCCCCCTGCCCTTCAGGTAGGGAGGTTTATTTATTTATTTATTTATCCACAAGACATATTTAACATTGTATATACATATATATAATTTCCCTGTACGTTATTATTATTCACTTTATTTATCCATTCTCCAATCCATCATCGAAATGGCTTTAGCAGCCAAAGATAGGGAGCTCGAATATGAGCGTATGTCCCAGTTCCTCAAAGGACACCCGGAGCTCTATAGGGCTTACAGGGAGTTGCACCCGATGCAACCGCATATAAGAAAACCAGCCCGCAATATAAACGCATCGGACAGTTCGATGCGCGCCATGGAAGGGCCCACGAAATCGACCGTGGCAGTCGAGCCTTCTGCTCCTGCCACGATTCCGGTTAGGTCCGCTACCACAAAGCCATCATCACCCACTAGGGGTGATTTTGAAAAAATGTCGTCGTACGCGCTACGACCACTCCCAGCCCGAGCAAACACGCGCGCACCGGAAGCACCGACCGGCGCCGCGTGTTCCATTCAGCTGAACAATATGTTCTCGCCGCTGTCACCGGAAGACAGCAACGATCGCCATCCATGCGTAAGGCCGGTCTCGCGTGCATCGTGCGCGAGCCCGATCAGCATGGAGGGCGATCAACTCAGCTCCGAAGGGAGCACGCTAACTGAAAACGACTTCGAGGTCGTTCAATCTCGCACTAGACGTACAAAGCGCAAACGCACAAAGCGCCCGGACTCTGACTCGGGTGCTGGAAAGCGCTACGCCATCCCTGATGGTGAGGGCAGTCGTGCGGTCACCCCCGCACCCTCCATATCCGCGTTCCGATCTCCCCAGGAGTCAGAATCTGACTCCAGTAGGGTATATCTAAGCCCTGATGGTGAGAGCCGCCCTAAAAAGGCTCCCGCGCCCCGCGTAGCGCCCGCGTCACATGCCGCACCCGCGCCCGCGACTCGCGCCCCCGCTTCCGGCCTCTCGGCCTCGGCTGGCCAGGCTCAGCCGAAGCTACGCGCTCCTCCGCCGGTAATTATGCAGGACAAATCCGCCTGGACCCGAATCTCCGCTGAGCTTCACTCACGGAGCATTAACTTCACGCACGCGACAAGCACCCCCGCGGGCATTCAAATTAAAGTGCAAAATTCCGAAATACATAGAAAACTGACGGAATTTCTCACCGCCGCCAAACAGCCTTACTACACATATACACTCGAGGAGGAACGTCTCCTTCGAGTAGTCATTAGGCGAGTTCCCAAGGAACTCCCTCTTCCTGAGGTCGCAGCTTCCCTGCGAGCTCAAGGATTCCCGGTGCGGGAAGTTTTCCGCATGTATCACAGGCAATCCAAAAGGCCATACGATATGGTCACGGTCCTCCTGGACCGCACATCTGAAGGGAAAGCTATATTTTCCCTCAAGTCTGTCTGCGGACTATCCGGGGTCGCTGTTGAGCCCCCCCGCAAATCTCACATCCCATCGCAGTGCCATAACTGCCAAAATTATGGTCACTCAGCGAGCGGATGCCACCTTCGCCCCCGGTGCGTTAAGTGCCTAGGGGACCATTCCACCAAGGAGTGCACCCGCACCCCTGAGACAGCTGCTCCGCCCAGCTGTGTGCTCTGCAAAAAGGCAGGGCACCCCGCCAATTACCGCGGGTGTGAGTGTGCGCCTCGTACGAGGCGCCCGCGCCACCCGAGACCAACTCGCCGGGCTCCCACTGCGGCCCCCCGGCCCCAGCCCCCATCGCTTATGTCTGCTGAGGCGTATCCTCAGCTTAAAACCTCCTCTGGTGCATATGCACCTGAACCCTCCAAGCCCGCACGAGTCCCTCAGACGGCGTGGGCCCAGAAATCTAAGCCGCAAAAGGCCTCCGCTCCAGCTCAGGAGCATAAGCTCCCGGAGGATCTTTTCCAAGGGGGTAATTTTATCACTCTCGAGCAAATCCTGAGGAAGCTCAGTCTGAGTGAAATCATCGCGTTCAACGACGCGATTAAACGCACCTCGGACCCGCTGAAACAGATGGGAATTATCTCATCGTTCCCAAACGTTGCAGCTTCACTGCAATGTTTCTATCAATCAAATTCCAAATAAAAACTTAGTTTTTTTTTTTTAATTTTACGTAGTCTATAGTTAGATGGATAAAATCAAGCCCCGCGGTTTGACTTTATCCTTTTATAATGCATTTATCTTTGGAAACCAACGCGACCTGGTGGCTAAGTATCTTCAAGACCACCAGGTGGATGTGTTTCTTATCCAAGAAACATTTCTAAAACCTAGTACGCGCGATCCGAGAATCGCAAACTACTCTATAGTAAGAAATGATCGTACATACACCAGCAGTGGAGGCACGATGATATACTATAAAAAATCTCTCTATTGTACTCCAATAGATCCTCCTAAACTCGATAACATCGAAGTCTCGATTTGTAGGATAGGTATGTCAGGACATCCCTCGATTTACATAGTCTCCGCTTATTTAAGCCCGAGTAAACGCCTCACGAAAAAGGATCTCGCTACTCTATTTTCACTAGGTAACTCAGTGATTATCGCCGGCGACCTTAACAGTGGTCACGAAATGTATAATAGTTCATACACTTCTCGAAATGGTACTATTCTTGCAGAGCTTGAGAGTGAGCTTTCTTTCGATGTAGTAGCTCCCTCTGAGCCAACTCACTACGCTATTCGAAGCAACACTCGCCCGTCCGTACTAGATGTAGCCCTCCTCAAGGGAATCGCACTTCCTGTTCGCGACATAAGAGTTGTGAGCGAACTTCTCTCAGACCATCGTCCGGTCATTTTACAGTTAGGTCAGCCCGATGATTCCGGCCCCTCTTCCGTCCAAGTGGCTGATTACGCGAGGCTAAGCAGGTATCTTATCGATAACCCTTCGTCACCAAGTCTGGATAAGATCCCGAACGTAGTAGAGTCCGCTGCGGATGCTGACCTTGCGATCGATTCCCTGGTTGAACACCTGCAATCTGCCGTGAGGGTGACCTCGAAAGAGGTGAAAGCGGCGAATGATCGCCGTTTTATACTCCCTCCCGACATGCGGGCTTTGATCACGGAAAAGAATGCGGCGATGCGTGCGCATGACTCTTATCCTTCTGAGGATAATCGCTCCCGTCTTCGAGCCCTCCAGAGAGAGGTGAAAGCTCGCATGGCCGAAATCCGTAGCAGCAGGTGGGACGCTTTCTTAGGAGAGCTTGAACCAACTCACCTTGCCTACTGGAAGGTCATTAAGGCCTTGAAGGCTAACAATCACACTCCGATGCCCCCTCTAAGCAGAGGCCCCGGGATACCTCCCGCTTTTGACTGCGACGAAAAGGCGGAATGTCTCGCCGACTCGCTAGAAGCGCAGTGTTCTCCAAATCAAGGCTCAGACCCTATTCATATGAGCATGGTCGAGTCCTCAGTAAAATCATTCCTGTTATCTCCTCCTGCGGCTCCGCTGGATCCCATCTCAACGGACGAAGTCCGGGCGGTAATCAAAAGCCTCAAGCTAAGGAAATCTCCAGGTCCAGACGGCATCAGGAATGAAGTCCTCAAACGTCTTCCTGACCATCTGATTGCTCTTCTGGTCTGCATCTTCAATGCGGCCATGTCACATTGTCATTTTCCAGCAGTATGGAAAAGGGCACATGTCATAGGTATTCACAAACCAGGGAAAGAGTCAAATTCTCCTGATAGTTACAGACCTATCAGCCTCCTAAACACTTTAGGTAAAATCTATGAGAGACTCCTTCTGAGTCGTCTCGAGTCCGCTGTAACCAGCAAAAAGATCCTACCTGATGCGCAGTTTGGCTTTAGAGCCAGACACTCATGCACGGACCAAGTACTCCGCCTCACGGAGCACGTCCTCTCTAAATTCAATATCCCTGGTTTTAAAAAATCTCCATATCGCACCCTTGCAATTTTCTTTGATGTAGCCAAAGCATTCGATAAGGTTTGGCACTCGGGGCTTATATATAAGCTCAATCAAGCAGAAATTCCGGACAATCTAGTCCGGATACTACTCAATTATCTCTCCGAGCGCTCCTTCTGCTATCGAGTAGAAGGAGCACTCTCATCTCCACACCCGATAAGAGCGGGAGTTCCCCAAGGTTCTATCCTGGCGCCTCTGCTTTTTAACCTGTTCATCAGCGATATCCCCTCCCTCGAAAAAGGAATTCAGTTCGGATTTTACGCTGATGATACAGTCATATTCGGTAGTCTTAGGAACCACGTCAAACTCATCAGTTATGTCCAAAGAGCTGTAGTCACTTTTGGCGACTGGTGTAGTAAATGGTGTATCGCACTTAACCCGGAAAAGAGTGCCGCCGTTATGTTCGATCCTATTCGGAAAAGTAGAATTCCTCCATACGCTCCTCTCAAACTTTATTCGAGAGATATTCCCTGGGCCTCAGTGGTCAGGTACTTAGGTGTCGATTTAGATTCGAAGCTCATTTTCAGCTCCCATATCAAGAGGGTGAAAAGAAAAGCTACTATAGCCTTAGTCCACCTTCGCCCTCTTTATAATTCGAAAAGTAAAATGTCACTGAGCTGTAAGCTTACTTTATACAAGACATGTATCCGTCCGATCCTAACATACGGCTGTCCAGCCTTTGCTCGTGCCTCGAAACCCACTCTCAGACCTCTGCAAGTGTTGCAGAACAAATATCTGCGTGCGATTACCGGAGCCCCCTGGTACGTACGAGATGTTGATCTGCACAAAGACCTCGAAATGCCCTCTATTAGGGCATACATTCGTGACCTCACCAAGACTCACTTCGAGAGAGCGGAGGCACATCCGAATCCTCTAGTAGTGAATTCTGTGAAATACGATCCGAACCCGAACGATAGCGGATACAAACGCCGCCCTCGTCACATCTTCCTCGATCCGCTGGATAAATTCACGCGACATACCGCGTCTTTTCCGTCCGTCTCTATTCCGAATCGCGCATACGCGCGCGCTAGACCGCGAAACCGTCGTCCTCGCCGCCGAGGGCGGTCGGTTAACTTCGCTCCCGCACACCCGCCGCGGCCCCCTTCTGCGGACGCTCGAGCCTAGGTCGATCCTTCGGAATGGAGCCCTCGAGCTAACCCGCTCGCGCGATACAGTGACACTCCACACTCACTGAACCCACATCATTACACTGCATGTCACATTCGTGCACACTCACACAGTACGTACACGGTTCTGTGAGGGACCGCCCGTGGTCTTTTATTCTTTTATTTCTTATTACTATAACGTTCTCTCATAATAGATAGTACCGCGTTCGTTTTCTCTCATACGCGATTCGGCAACAGCCCAAGCCGAGGTTCGGTCACTAGTGACACCCTTGTGCGAGTTGCCCCGCGGGTTTGAGCGCCTTCCGCGCTCGCCCCACTAGTTCAGGTGAAGCTGTAAAAGCCCCTAAGGCTAACAGTGTAGGTCCTTTCGAAAAAAAAAAAAAAAAAAAAAAAAAAGTAATAGGAAGGACATGCCAGAAGTAATTCTAAATGCCATCAAAACATCGAAAACATTAAAAATGAATTGATCAGAATAAGAAGAAGCTAGTGAGGTAGTGCTCTACTTTCGACACGTCAAAATCAACCAATTTTATATTCTTAAACTGCCTCTGCGACGATCAATTTGCATTGATGCGATAATATGGGTAGATGTATATAAAAAAAAAAAACTTCAAATAATTTATCTCATATTTTGTCAAAAACAACTTCATTTAGCTAACTAAAAAAAATGGGGTTACATTTTTATTACGTGGACCTTCGGATTCTTTTTAAGAAAACGGCAAAAATACCGAAGCCATACAGCCTAGTAAAACGTTATTACATAAAAAAAGGTTAGTGCTTCAATATGATGGAGATTCTTTAGGTAAAACTGTCTACAGCTTTTGTGGCAAGCAATAAATTACGCTTGCTTAAAAATTTAGCGTAATTAATAAAATAAATCAGTGGTACGGCTGGTTTCTTTTTCTTAAAAATGAACTGAATGGTATGAGATGTGAACTTTTGGAAATCTCAAAATTATTATAAAGGTGTACGTTGTTATCGATCAAATTGCATTAAAAAAATTTGTCTATCTGTCCCTTTATACGCGCATACCTCTTTTTTATCAATAATAGGTTTAGCGATATGGCGACAATAACACGTGATTTTGGTGACGTACCATCACATAATTATTTATGTCTAAAACTACCAGACCTTTATACCTGCAATCTGTCATGGACATACCTAGGTGGACACACATGAAGAAAGGATCATTAGGAGTTGATAGTATAGACCAACAATTCTTATACTACTTTTTTTTATGTAATAGCAGGCAAATGAGAAGGCATGTCGTCACCTGATGGTAAGTGATCAACACTAGAGTAATCGCAGGTGCCTTGCTGGCCTTTATAGGAGGGTCTGGGTTTCAAGTGCAACTGCCAGAATACACCTAATCGTATTTGTCGGCAGATTTTCAACTTCAGGGTGGTAGTTACCTAGGCGGGCATTAGAAAAAGCTCTACCACCATGCTATGCTTTCGTCACGATGTTTTCTTCACCGAAAGCTCAAGCTCATTGTAGGACCCGTTTCAAACTCACGTCACAAGACGCGGCGTTCCTACACGCTTCCACTGAGCTATCATCGCTTCTAGTTTATGTCTTGTTGTCCCGCCTAACTTCATGTGCAGGAGATTGAAACATGTTTCCTATAATTTTTAAGATGAAAATCTTTTTAGTGATTCAGATGTTACTCTTCTCACGCGCTTAACTCGCGTCGTTTATTCAAAAATTAGGATAACTTTTGATAGAATGAATCGATTGTAATGAAACAGAGACAACATGTTACTTAAGAATATACGCTATGATTTTCTTGGTTGGGAAATAAGCTCCATCTAATGGTTTCATTCATAATTACAGTAGCTCAGGTTTTCATGCAATATTAATAGATGGTGTTATAGCACAATGATAATTCTTCCAATTAATATTGTAATAATAATAAATTGAACATAACACAAAGTTATATATTTAAGTAAAAGTTACGGTTAGAATTACATTAATTTTTTATATTCGATATTTTATGATCTCTTTGCTATAGTTCAATTTTGTCTTTGGTTAAAAATTAAAAATATGACGTCTCCTCTATGGCCGACTATCTTTTATTTCTCTGACATTTTAATGACTAGCGACCTAGTTAAATTAAATACCTTGTGATATTTTGCTAACAAGTTAATAAGCTCTCATTATGGTTATGTTGATTTGTAAACGTTGTACTTTAGCAGTTACGCAGACACAAACAAACAAACAGACAGACAGATATTTCTAAAAATAATTATATTTACATTGTTTATTCCAATGCACTTACAATAATTGTTTTCTCCTAACTCTGTAAAGTACTGACTCGATAAAACATTTTTATTAGATATATTATGCCCTTTATAAATAGACCTTAAAAATAAAAAGTAGAGAGATCTACAAATATAAACAAAAGTTAGTTTTGTTATCTGTGTTGTATTGTTTCTTTAATCCAAAATTAAATTACGTTTTTTTTTCTTATTATTAAAATATTATTTCGGCGTTGTTATGCCAGCGGTTGTCGAAAGGTCGAGTGGGCTCTAAAAGTGCTCGGGTCAGGCACGTACGAAATTGAGAGGTCTAAGGCTTTAAGCGATGGGAGATATTAACAAACCCGTTTGAGGCTTCTCAACTTAATACCTTTGCCGCTAAGAGCCACTTGGTAGTCATCAATAATATTATCGTCACAGGTATTACCTTCTAATATTACATTTATGGTATATTAGTGAATCCCGAGTAGAAGTTATCTGACCGGAGACTTCGTTAGATTAAATAAATAAATAATAACTATTATTACAGTCTAAACAAATGTGTAAATAAAAAAGTACTAATAAAATAAGCGACAGAGATGTTAAAAGGCAAACTTAAATTTAAAGAATTAAAAAAATATATTCATTATAGAAATTAATTATGTAAAACTTCTTACCTTTTTTGTGAAACCCGTTCGAGTACATTACACTTCTGTCGTTCAAGCGATGATAGTTCAGGGGTAGTGTATAGGAACGTCGCGTCATGGGACGTGAATTCGAATTCAACCACCTACAATGAGCTTGAGCTTTCGGTGAAGGAAAACATCGTGAGGAAACCATAGTATGGTCACAGGGCTTTTTCTAATGCCCGCCTGGGTAGCTACCACTCTCAAGTTGAAAATCTGGCGCTAAATACCAATTGGTGTGTTCCGGCAGTTGCACTTGAGAGCCAGGCCTCCAATAAAGGCCGGCAATGATTCCTCTGTTGTTGCGGGTGTCCGTGGGCGGCGGTGATCACTTACGATCAGGTGACACATAAAAAAGCATACACCGTCTTTTTTTTCCTTCGTTGTCTTTGATCACATTCTCACCTTAGTCACTTTACAAGTGCTCAAGTTACGTTGCAGCTCCAAGGAAATAGTAGGTGCATTGCCGGCCTTTATTGGCGGGACTGGCTCTCAAGTGCAACTGCCGGAACACACCTAATTGGCGACAGATTATCAACTTGAAGGTGGTAACTAGCCACAAGGACATTAGAAAAACCCTACCGTCATGCTAAGGTTTTCCTCACCGAAAGCTTTGGTTTCCAGGATTCGAACTCCTGTTTATCGACTTGGTACTTGTACACGTACCCACCGAGCTGTTATCGCTTCACACGTATAATTTTTTACTTTTATGAATCTTCTAATACGAAAGTCGGATAAAATAAAACGCGGTAAAAAATCGCTAGGTGAAATGGAATCACACCCAAGTAATTATATGGAACGTGAGTGATTCGTTCGGTAAATTGAAATCTCGTATACAAAAGCCAGGTATATGTCAAACGATAAATGGGAATTAGGTTATCTAAACGTGGTCCCTCTAGTAATTCTCTTATTTATTTTTCTCCTTTATATGCCAGACTCGATCTAACTATATTTGGCAGCCAGTTCTACTACAAACTAGACACTATGAAATATGATTACTGTATATATCAAGTAGGTAAATTGTTTCGCAATGCATATTATTATAATAAACCGGAAACAATTGTTTGAACGCGCCAATCATAGGAATACAGAAAGCGATGGTAGCTCACTGGTGGTGTGTACGTACCGCCACGTCAAGGGACGTGAGTTCGAATCCATCTACAACGAGCTGCAGCTTGCGGGGACGGGAAACATTGTGAGGAGACCATGGCATGGTGGTAAGGCTTTTTCTAATGCCCGTCTGGCTAGCTAACACTCTCAAGTTGAAAATCTGGCGCCAAATACCAATAGGTGTGTTCTGGCAGTTGCACTTGAGAGCCAGTTCCTCCACAGGTTTAGCGTATCCAACAATTTCATGAGAAGTTCATATTATGGTCATAACGCTAAAACCTATAAAAAAAACTACGGGTCGGATTTCAAAAAATCTTTTTGTTTTTGATAGAAAACGAGTAATACGCTAATGCGTACATAATAATATTGCAATATAACGTTGAAAGCAAGATAGTATGTTATTCTTTTCTACCGAACACGAAAAGGAGACTTGTATACCCTTTTTTTTATAGTTAAGGTTTAGCGTTATGGCCATAATCTCACCTGATCTTAAATGAAGATCCGGCTCAAGTTGGTAGACGCCCTGAACCTGTGAAGAACTGACTCTAAAGTGCAACTACCGGAACACACCTATTAATATTTGACGGCAAATTTTCAACTTAAAGGTGGTAGCTAGCCAGGAGAGTATTACAAATAGCCCTACAACCATGCTATGGTTTCCTCAAGATGTTTTTCTTCACCGAAACTTCAAGCACATTCTAGATGGATGCGAACTGACGTCTCTTGACGCGGAGTCCGTACACATTGAGCTATCATCGATTCAATTTTTTTTTTGTGACGGAAAACTACTGCTGGATACATTTGATTCTACAAATTAATAAATTATCAATTAAATTACGAAATAAATGTGATTTAAGACTTGTAGAAGTTTGTTTAGTTGTACAATATCGTGTTATACACGAAGGTCTTTTTATATTGTTTTAGGCTACTGCTTTTGACGGGGCTTTAATTGGTAGATATCTTATGAGGTGTAGATTAACTATTTTCTTTGAAGGATCCTTTAGTACTTTGTATATACTCCCTTTATATTATATATATAATATTTTGGTTCTGATATGAGACGATTAAAATGACATTAGAAAATATCGCTCAATAGGTTCCTTTCAAATATATTTCTACGGACTCTGAATATAATAACGGGCTAATGTCGATCGATTTATTTCGAATGGAGTTATAAATAACTTCCACTGCTTTCATTATTCGCTCGTTTCGGTTCCCCTATTTGGTAGATCGATAACATCTGACACCCATTACCCCACAGTATACCCGGTTAATTTGTTTTTTATTTGCACAATGAAATGAAGTAGGTACGTAATGGATTCGTTTGTTAACGACAACTGGGTCGGACCTGTCTTTCAACTCATCTGCTTTTTTTTGCGGTCGCCATCTTGTTGAATCGCTAACCTATTAATTATTAAATGTCAAACTTGGCTGCATGGACTCATCACCTTTGCCAGTGCCCAAGAATTGAAAAAATATACAAATAAGAAGAAAGTGTGCTAATTGTTTCCGATTTTTTAACTGAAAACTTCTATAGGAAGGTCTGGATAGAAGTAAATCCATATAAGTCGTCATCGACATGGTCATGTGACGTGTTAACATATACACTATATCTTTGTTACTATTAGTATATCTTGTTCTTATTAGTATAACTTTTTGCATAGTTTTAGATCAAACATTAATTTGGATATACAAATATAACAACTGTTTGTTTATACAGTAGAACCTCTATAAGTCGAACAACAAGGGAGACGCCGAAACATTCGAGTTAAAGAGTTCTCGACTTATAGAGAATGGGGGTTTTGGTGTTTGAAGCGATAGGAAGAAGACATTTTATCGAGATTTGGAGGTTTCCAACTTATCGAGGTTCGACTTAACGAGGTTCTACTGTAGGTGTAGCTTCTGTCAGCAGTCCTCGTGACTGCTTTTCCTTAGTTTAGTTAGTACTGAGTTGGATTCACGTTCGCCTCCCGACAACTGGTCAAGCCGAGGTTGGGTCACTTAGTGGCACCCTTGTGGAAGTTGCCTCTCGGGACCAGTGTCTCCTGTACTCACCCCCACAATGGCTGGTGAAGCTATAAAAGTCCCGTCACTAATATTAGTATTCTCTAAGAAAAAAAGTCTTCACGACAGAACTGAAAACTTCATACAAGCGAAGTTAACTATACCAAATACAATTATACCGTATTAAATAAAACGTATCGGCACATACAGTGTTTATGACGATACTGAATGCGCCTGATGCGTCATCCTCTCTTATGTAACTATATTTCTCTCGCTCACTTAGACGACTCGAGATGACTTTACACGAACGTTTCAGCTCGATCTCACTAAATACGCCAAATACCAATAGGTGTGTTCCGGCAGTGGCACTTGAGAGCCAGTTCCTTGAGAGGTTTAGCTTGTCTATCAACTTGGGCCATATCGTCACTTAATATCAAGTAAAAAAAAAACATGCGTGCGTACAAAGTACACATGTCAGAAGTGAAACTTCTTTGGCGAACTAATTTATAAATCTTGTTTATATACGACGTTCGCTCTGTCTCACTTTTTCTCTCAATCTTTCTCACTCGCTTGCTCCCTACTCTCACTCCACGGCTAGTTGCTCATGCTACGTTCGCCCTGTCTTACTCTCTCTCAATCGGTCTCGATCACTCTCTCTCTCTTTTCCGACACTTCCGTTGCATACCGGCGTGACGTTTCATCTGTAAAAATTTTACCCTCATGCGCCTAAAGAAGTTTCACTTCAAAAATACCTACAATATAAAGTGCTCAGGGCGCTTAATAAGCACTTATTAAACTGCGAAATATATATATATATATATATATATATTTTTTTTTTTTTTTTTTTTTTTCAATTTATTAATAGAAAAAGGCAACCCAATAAGAAGGTATAATGAAAACGAAATAACTATACATCGGAATCCTAAATTAGAAATCCACTTAGGGTTTATTTTGTGTGGACGACCAGACAAGCTAAATTCATCTCACTCATCTCCTGCAATAATAATAGATATGACCTGAATGAAATGGATTCCAAAATAAGTTAATCTGGTTTCACGTCATAGCCCCGGAGTAAACGAATTAAAAACACACATTTAACCTTTATCGATTAATTGAAGTAAGAACTTTGTAGACGGGCTAAGTTTTTTACTCTGTGAATATTGAATGCGACTGAACCGTATTCGTTTATGTGGTCAGTAACCAGTCGGGCAATGACCCTACCACCAAGCTGTGACTGGTCAGGTATGATATGATTTACCGTAATGATCCAAAGCATATATGGGACCAACAATCACCAGACTCTCGTCGGCTATTCGGCAGGTAGCACCACGTGTAGGTGAGGTTGGTTTGGGGTGGTATCCGATACTTCTTACTCTACAAATGTTTATATCTATGTATACAGTTCGTTCTACTTTTTTTTTTTTATACTTAACGTTTAACGTTATGGCCATGATCTCACCTGATCTTAAGTAACGATATGGCCCAAGTTGGTAGACTCGCTAAACCTGTGGAGGTACTGGCTCTCAAGTGCAGCTGCCGGAACACACCTATTGGTATTTGGCGGCAGGGTTTACAACTTGAGGGTGGTAGCTAGCCAGGCGGGCGTTAGAAAAAGCCCTACCACCATGCTATGGTTTCCTCACGATGTTTTCCTTCAACGAAAGCTCAGGCTCATTGTAGGTGCTTGGATTCGAACTCACGTCCCTTGACGCGAAGTCGTACACACTACCACTGAGCTATCATCGCTTCTCGAATATTCTAATAGAAGAGATATATTACAAAAAGAACGGTCAGTGAAGCCGCTGCGCATCGATCTGATATCTGCCATTTATTAATCACAACACGAAGTATTTGAATATTTAACAATATTAAATTACTTTTAATTTCAGTACATACGTGATAACTAATACCAATAATAATAATAAAAATGTTACTTGTAATTTTATGTTACTTCAAGCGATGATAGCTCAGTGGTAGTGTGTAGGAACGCCGCGTCATGGGACGTGGATTCGAATACAAACACTTACAATGAGCTTAAGCTTTTGCTGCTGGAAAATATAGTGAGGAAACCATAGCATGGTGGTAGGGCTTTTTCTCAAGTTTTCCGGGCTAACTACCACCATCAAGTTGAAAATCTGCTGCCAAATATCAGTAGGCACTAGGCACTTGAGAACCAGCCCTCCAATAAAGGCCAGCAATGCACCTGCGATTCTCCAGGAGTTGTGTGTGTCCATGGGCGGCAGTGATCACTTAGCATCAGGTGACACGCTTGCTCGATTACCGCCTATACCATAAAAATAAACTTTTTTTGGGCAGAGTGTAGGCTTAATATGACCAAGGCCTTATCTAACGTTAAGTGATGACGTGGTCCAAGATGGTCGTGCTTAGCCTAGTGGAGGGATTGACTCTCGAGTGCAACAGGCGGAACACACCTATAAGGCTGCAGATTTCTTATATAAAACCTCGTTAAGTCGAACCTACATAGGATGAAAATCTCCAAATCTCGAAAAAATGTATTGTTCCCTTCGCTTCAAGCACCAAAACCTCCATTCTCCATAAGTCGAAAACTCTACAACTCGACTTTTTTGTGTCTCCCTTGATGTTGGGCTTATAGAGGTTCTAGTGTACATATATTAGGGTAACCCATAAAAAACGAATATTTCTTTTTTCGTGTCTCGTACGAAAATATGTTAGTTTATCAGGTCACTTTAGTTTTTTTTTTAATTTTCAATATCATCGCAAATGCATATATACATATTTATTAAATAGAAACTTATCACGTTATACAAACAATGTATTTATCAAAATAACCTAGCAAGTTTTTCCATTAATCGAACGAACATATGAATAACGTATGTAACAAATTCTAAACAAAGTTTACCCTCACACTATCATATTGATAAAGTTTCCTTAGAAAAATCCTTGAAAATAAATTGAATCTACATGATTATACAGAGGCAAAGTTTATATGTTTGCAAGAGGTTATCTCTTGAACATATTGATCCCATTTTAATAACACGTTCAATGTCAGTAAGGGATCATGCGTGTTAGAAGTTACTATAGATTTGTTTATTTATTTGTCGTGATGGTTTAGTGGTTTGCATTACTGAAATATTGATTTAATGCAGGCAGGTTCGAACCCCAGTATGAGATTTTTTTATTTATTTGTAATACTTAATCTGACGTGATGTTAAGTGACGATTCGGCTCAAGATGGTGAACATGCTAGGCCTAGTGGAGGCACTGGCTTCAATTGCAACTGCCGGAACACACCTATTGGTATTTGGCGGCAGATTTTCAACTTGAGGGTGGTAGCTAGCCGGGTGCGCATTAGAAAAAGCCCTACCACCATATAGATTCATCACGATATTTCCCTTCACGGAAAGCTGAGGTTTACTACAGGGATTTCAGGGGATCGCTTCGAATAAATAGGTAATGGAATATTGCACGCCTCATAAGCGAAGCGTCGAGGTGGGTACTACTGTCGCTTCACGCATAACAACTGATTTTTCAAACTTTAAAAGCTTCTACTCATCATATATTCCACTTGTAAAATTATATATACACACACATATCAAGAAAAAACACTATTTTTAACACTCGTGATATTTGTGATACCATTTTTGTTATTTAAATTGGTTAAAAAGTTCTGCCTCGTTCGTCCGTGTGTCTGTATGTGCGGATCCTGTATGTTATCACGATAACGACCGAAATACTTTACTAATCGAGTCTTTTTTTTCTTACGCTTCAGTATAATTAGGAACAGCACCCTATTACTTTTCACGATGTAGTTTAATTGTTATTAAATAAAAATAAAAGATTATGAGTCGTGCCCTTTTGGACTTCCCAAACTTTTTGCATGTAACTCTTTATTGAATTGTATTTCTGTCTGTCGCAGATAGTTCAAGATGCGGTTGGTAATGCCTGGGTGTGTGGACGACCTCCGCAGCATGCCTTCAGTGAGGGTTCTGATACTGGCGATATGCATGGGGCTTTATCTTACTACTGGTAAGGAGTCATTCATTAAATTTGTTTATTGTTACGTTTTTTGAAATTCTTCAACAGGCCCGGATGAAATTTTACAAACACGTTGTCAGAAGTATAGATACATATAAAAAGTACTTTTCAACTAAAATTATGTATCGTGTAACTATTTTCCCAGGGATGAAAAAAAAAATTTAAGTTGGCATTTTATTTTGTAAATATCGAAAGAGACTCAGCTGTAACGCCTGGGTATGTAACGCTTGACCGGATAAAGTCGGCTCGAGTCGACAAAGGGAGTCTGATAGAATATGTATCAAGTAATTATTTTCCCAAGGATGGAAAAAAAAATTGAAGTTGGCACTTTATTTTGTAAATATTGAAAGAGACTCAGCTGTAACGCGTGGTTATGTAACGCTTGACCGGATAAAGTCGACAAGGGATCCTAATAGATTGACTCGTCACTGCTACACTCGCTGGCTGAGCGTTGCATTACAGAGCATGATGCGTCATTCGCATTCAATATCAACATAAACAGCGTATGGGTCGCGCCAATACGTGTTATTTAACACGTAATATTTTTATTTCGTACTGTTAACGTCGCAGTGATAATATACGCACTTATTTTTTTTACCCTACTTCGGCGAAACAAAAGGGGGTTACGTGTTTGATCGGTTTGTATGTATGTAAGAATGTTCGTCTGTTCCTTCATAACTTCAGAACTACTTATTAGAATTTAATAAGTGATATCTCATTAGTAGCGTTTTAGATGAACTCTTAATTTGTTTCTTCGAGCGTAATAAATAACTGAACAAATCCCACAACCCACGATCGCTTGAGGAATTAGAAAAGTTTGATTTGGTCTTTAAAATTTCCATTAAACCTTTTAGTATATGTATATACGTATAAATATATTTTGTGGTTAAGGGCTTAACGTAATGGCTATAATCTCACCTGATCGTAAGTGACGATACGTTAATAGACATGCTAAAGTTATGGAGGGACCGGCTCTCAAGTGCAACTGCCGGAACATACCTGTTGGTATTTGGCAGCAGATTTTCAACTTCAGGGTGGTAGCTAGACAGGTGGTCATCAGAAAAAGCCCTACCACCATACTATGGTTTCCGCACAATGTTTTCCTTCACCGAAAGCTCAAGCTCATTGTTGATGGTTGGATTTGAACTCACGTCCCATGACGCAGCGTTCCTTCACACAACCACTGAGCTATCATCGCTTGCATATCGCTATAATACATCTACACCTTATATACATATATTCACATACAATTTTTTTTTTTAACTGACATATGCGTTAGCCTTAAGGGCTTTGACAGCTACACCGAACTTTTTGGGGCGAGCGCTGAGGGCGCGTGAATGGCTGACTGAACCTCGGCTTGGGTTGTTGCCGAAAAATGAACATGGATTATCGATACTAATTAACTAACAGGTCTCCTAACTTACTAATTTAGTAGTCTTAACAATGACCTTATCGGACATGCCTCTCATAAGCCTCGGAGTATTTACATACACATGGACATGGCGCCTATTAGCTGTATAGTGTGATGTGCCCTAAAGCGTGATATAATGTATTGTTTTACTAGGTTAATTGGCATACGACCATGGTTAATCGCTGGGCATCACTATGAATATGTATTAGGCTTAGTTTATTCACTTAATAGACTATAAACATCGTATAGTCTCTATATGAATATATATAAAAAAAAAATACGTTTCATACATTTAAGAACGTAATTTTTCAGCAGTCGGTTTTTAGTTTATGAACTTATTTTTATGTGTGATAGCTACATTGCATGTGTATAGGTAGCATTTTCGCAAAAAAAAAAAGTAATGTCCATGTCTGATAAAAAAAAAATACAAAACAAATTAACGTACAATGTTTTTATAACGGACTAAAAGTTGAAAATAAAAGATTGGAGTCGATAACATTGGGCCCGTGCAATACATAACTTGCACGTTTTTTTTAATTATTATTATTGTTTTCTAATTGTTAGGATTATCTGAATGAAATTTTAAAATGCATTCTGTTCATCTGTCAGTCAGATGCGATTTATACTGGTTGGATATGAATCTGTTATATTATTTTTTATTTTTTATCGATAAACAAACAACATTATTTTTCACATTTTCATGCATTGTCATCTATTTCCGAGCTATGGTTGAAATTTCAAGTAACTAACTCTTCGGGAAGTTAGTATAAAATGAATTAGAAAATTCCACCCGGACAAGCGTACAAGGAAGCGTGTTAATAAAAACGTTTGTGAAACTTTCAGTTTCACGCCAACAACATCGCGGATACGACTAGTGCTTGATAAATTTTAAATCAACCCTCAAACAACTTAGGTTGGTTAATGAACCTAGTTAATATTAAAAATGGGCACCCATTTTGTGTAAATAAGCCTGTGAAAGTACGTCTACAGGACGGGGTTATCCATTTAAAATTGTCTCTGACACGGCAACTTTCGAGTTTGGTATAAAATGAAGACTACGTTTATCAGATCTCCAGCTCACCGTCGGATAAATGACTGTATTATTTCAAACGTTACCTCACGTCAACCCCCCGACGTTTACCCTATAGAGATAGCAATTCATCGTGCAATCCATTCAACGAACTTTCTCGATTTCTCTCCGCTTCACCTCATCATTTGATTTGTGCAGGTGCGTACTCGGTTATATTTGGGGGGCCTATTTAATACCGCAGTTCCGGCTGTTAGTTTTTATTTCGTTACCTTTGGATACCTTTACATCATTTTTGTAGATTATGATTTCTTAGGTTTACGCGAATATTATTCATTGAAATAAAACTAATTTAAACGGATTTTATCGCGGTTATTTATTAAATTTTGATCCCGACGTTTCGAAAGCTTTTCAGCCTTCGTGGTCACGGGGTGGACTGAGGTGTAGGTTGTCCAGAAAAGTTTATGTTACTGTGTCTACCTTCAATTTAATTTTTAATATTTATAGTGTTCCGATCTACGCAGAAAGAGCTCACAGTGTCTTGAGGTCTGGCAATTGGTCTTTTGGGTTCCGATTTAATTAAATGTATAATTGGATCTACCACGATCTACAACGAAGTCTGCAGTTGCTGAACATTCAGAAGAAGGCTCCAAACATTATCTTCGATTCGACAAGCCACAAATCCTTGCCAAAGAACACCGATTCCTACCTAGGATGATTCGTGAGGCTATTGAAATTAAAAAACATCCAAATTTCAATAGAGAAGATGGTTGGAAGCTAGCACAAGCCTGGGATCCAATTATACATTTAATTAAATCGGAACCCAAAAGACCAATTGCCAGACCTCAAGACACCGTGAGCTCTTTCTGCGTAGATCGGAACACTATAAATATTAAAAATTAAATTGAAGGTAGACACAGTAACATAAACTTTTCTGGACAACCTACACCTCAGTCCACCCCGTGACCACGAAGGCTGAAAAGCTTTCGAAACGTCGGGATCAAAATTTAATAAATAACCGCGATAAAATCCGTTTAAATTAGTTTTATTTCAATTTTTGTAGATTTTCCTGATCTCCATTGACGATACGGGCCAAATATGTGGATACGCTAAACCTGTGGAGGGACTGGCTCTCAAGTGCAATTGCCCGAACATACCTATTGGTATTTAGCGGCAGAAAATTAACTTTAAGTTGGTAGCTAGCCAGGCGGGCATCAGAAAAAGCCCTAGCATCATGGTATGGTTTCCTCATGATGTTTTTCTTCACCGCAAGCTCAAGCTCATTGTGGGTGGTTGGATTCGAACTCACGTCGCTTGACGCAAAGTCGTACACACTACCAGTGAGCTATCATCGCTTCGAAAGCGTAGCATATGTAGCTATTCGCTAATTTATACAAATATCTATTTTTGCCTCTAACAATAATAAAATAAAAAAGTTTGTGTGTGTCACCGACGCACGATTCTATTTAACCCTTAAGTTCGAGTGTCATTGAAAGATGATTTCAAAGTAAAAGGCGCGTAACTTACGTTATGCAGAAAAATATAACACTTATGAGTTACCGCTTGTAATAATTTCACTCTTAGTAAAATTTTCATACCGCGGTCCTTATGTGAAACTCATGCACATGGTGGTAGGTCTTTTTCTAATATTTTAAGCTACCACTCTCAAGTAGAAAATCTACTGCCAAAGACCTACAGGTCTGTTCCGGCAGTTGTACTTGAGAGCCAGTCCCTCCACTAGGCTTAGCGTTCAGATGTGATTGTGGCCATAATGGCTAACCTATAAAGTACTAGCTGACCCGACAGACGTTGTCTTGTCTTTACTATGAATATTTAATTCAAATTGGTATATTTCATTAAAAAAAAAGTTTAAAAACATAGTACTCATTATTGTAAAGATCTATGACAACTAACAGTTAGTTATGTAAAACTGATATTGTCATTCAATTTTTTTTATTTTCTTAATTATGATGATATTCCCATCAACTATCTTAATTTTTTTGTTCATAAGAACCTTTTCCTGACGATAATTAACCCTTTAAAAAAATTATTAGCGAAATTGTTCCACCCGTTCACACTTGATGCGATGATCAAGGGAAGTAGATATTCATTTTTATATATATACATTAAAAAAGACGATGCAGAAAGAGTAAATTCTCTAAACTGAAAGATATTATCAATACATTGTATTAATTGATCTAGTTAGTTTGCATATTATTTTTACAATAACCTTTACCAGGGGGTAACAGCCACAAATTAATTCATGTTGCGCCCCCGTCGGCAGAAGCCTAGTGTTCTAGGCGTTATAAATCGCTTTGCACGTTGAAAAACTTTCCTGTTTTTTTTTATCTCCCTTTAAAGATGTTATCTAAATTCCTTTAGCTTATTTAAACTTGAAAAAATAATTTAGATAACTTTTTTTATTATTACACATACTTTTTAAATCGCTTTATTTTTATATTAAATCGTTTTTATTTGTAGTGTGTTTTTTTTTTAAATAAGCTAATTATGCCCCTAATCTCATACACGTGGTATAGCCCAGTATGTTTCGATCCCTTAGGGATAGTGTTGCTATCTGAATATTCATATTCGTGTTGGATTATTCATTATCTTTTTCTGTGCCCACTGATCCACTGTATATAGATTTATTTATATATTTTTTATTTTTTAATATAAAGCATCAACAAGGTTCACAATATGACAGTCCTTAATATAAAAAATACATATAAAATTTCAAGCACAAATATAACGTTAATTATAGGTGAGTATGACACACATTTATTGTGTGAGTGACCCATACATTATTTTTAATTTAAGGTTTAACCATAAGGCTATAATCTCACTTGATCTTAAGCGACGATACGGCCCAAGTTGGTAGACACGCGAAACCTGTGGAGAAACTGGCTGTCAAGTACATCTACCGGAACACACTTGGTATTTGGAGACAGTTTTTTAACTTGAGGGTGGTAGCTAGCCAGACGGGCATTAGAAAAAGTCATGCCATATACCATGCTTTGGTTTCCTTACAATATTTTCCTTCACCGAAAGCTGAAGCTTATTGTAGGTGGATCCGAACACCTGTCCAATGACGCGGAGTCCGTACAAACTACCACTGAGCTATCATCGAAACTAAAAATTTAAAAAATGATAAATGGACCTTGAGGAGTTTTCGACAACAACTCACTTTTATGATCGACGGTAAGTGTTCCAAGCAACATCTAAAAAGTAATGATGGTAACCCAACGCAGCCCATCACTTGCAAACAATAGTAGTGAAGGTAAAAAAATAATATGTTCACGTATATGCAGTAGTTGAATTTTGTCATACTCTCGAATATAGTCGAAGGCTTATGAGGGTCATGTTAAAGTGAAATAATTTAACGCCGTCAAGTCAATAAAGTCGACCATTTTCGCTGGAACAAAAACAAATAACGGGGAATTTCATTATAAATAAATACCATTAACACGACTATGAAATGTAACGAAACTGACTGTAAAAAGTCTAATGAATAACGTCAAAGAAGTAACGATCCAGGGAAAATATAATGAAGAGGTTGTCTTGATTTCGCGTATACCGATGATTACTACGGATTTGCCATTCGATTTTAATCTACTACAGTATTCTGTGTGACTGTCTATTGCGTAGACAATTAACAAATAACAACCGGTGTTGTTGGAAGTGTGCGTACTCTACTTGGAGATTTGTAGATTCGTGAACGGACGAATTGACATCATGTGTTCGCGAGTCGGATAAAAAATGTATATTTACGCGCCACAAAAAGAAACAAAAACAAAGTATATCAATAAGTAACATATTGATAATTTTAATATCATATAATTAATTGGAATTATAATTAAGTTTCGTTCAATAATTAAAAAGAAACGAACAACGGAAATGGATTATATATAGCCAGTTATATTATTGATCTTAACGTATTAAAGTTAGAAGGTTGACTAGAATTGATTATAGCTAATCAAAATGTAAAGATAAAAAAATATATACACATCGGTCAAACCGTTTTTGAGTATTACTGAGAATAAAAAACATCGATTATACGTGATACAAAGTTCACCGGGTCGGCTAGTAAAGAATAAATTATATTCTTTATTACAATACACCAGCAAATTGGAAAAAGAGTAGTCTAGGTGTATCAACGAAAAACTCCTCTTGGAATGATCATAAACTGATCCCGATATGTTCAGTAGCTTTCACATGATGGATCATCAAAGAATCTGCACTTTCTTTACATTGGAATTAGAACACTATTGGACTGGATTTGCTCGGCCATAAATTATTATGTTCATCCAAACACAATGATACTTCATTGAAACACTCGTTGAGCTAATTTGTAGTTTGTTTGAAAATTTCGTCAAAAAACGTGTCTAATCGTTTTGGAATCCATAGGGAATATATAACACACACCAATTTTTGTATATATTATAGCTGTACCCGAGATTTTATTCGAGGGGGATTAAAAATGATTTATGAACTAGTTAGGCCAGTTGATCCGATGAACATCGTATCACTAAAAATTGATTTTCTTCATTCTAGCTAAAACTCAAAAATGGTTTGACCGATTGGGTTTTTTTACATTTCCTCGGGTTATTTATAGGCACGCGCCTCTGGTACCGCGGCCGGTACCGCCATAACCGCTATGTCCCTGCATTTTAAATCTGTAATATCTTTGAGACGATTCATTTCAATTATATGCTGTAAGAGGTCATATTGGTCTTTATTAAATGTACAATGTATTTGAGGTACTTAATTGAATAAGAATCAATTCTGTATTGCTTAAAATCGCTTCGTAAATAGCGATAGCTCAGTGGTAGTGTGTACGACTTCGCGTCAAGGGATGTGAGTTCGAATCCAAGTAAGCGTAGATACAATTTAATATCTTTATATCCTCAATTTATCAAACGTATTTTATATTTAGTAGCGATTTGCGAACTAAAACGTTACTGAGAAAGATTGACAGTTGAAGAAGTACTATTATCAATAAATTATTATTTCTAAGGCTGAATGATTACTGTTGACAGGCGCGTCCGTGTTCCAAGCGATTGAAGAACCGTTGGAGTTGAAGCTGAAAGAGAAGATTAATTTGCTCAAGTCCAACTTCCTCAGAGATCATCCATCGGTGACAGGTGAGTCGCTTTACCTTTGTAAGTATGTACCTACCTAAAAATAATATTAGCAGATCGAGTTTCTTGCCGGTTCCTTTCGATGACTGTGTTATTTTCCAAAACGATGGTAGTTTCGACGTCCATATGCCCCTTCGCAGGGCCCTCAATCGAATAAAGTCTTTTGATGTGCTTTAATATACTTTTCACACGATCCTTGCGTGAATTGACTAGCTTCTACCCGTGGCTTCGTTGCGTTAATATTGATTTTGGCGAACAAACCGGATGACGCAATAAAAAGTTTCATACAAAGCTTATCACTCTCGTTACCCCGCATCCAATAAGGGGTTTCGCGAGAAAAAGTATCCTATCATCATTTCCAGGTTCCCGTCTATCTCTGTACCAAAATTCATCATAATCCACTCAGCGGTTTAGGCGTGAAAACGTAACAAACAAACGAACTCACTGTCGTATTTACGATATAGGTTATGCGTTCGCAAGCTCACCTGATGTTAATTGACGATGTGGTTCAAGATGGTGGAAACGCAAGGCCTAGTGGAGAGACTGGATCTCAAGAGCAACTGTCGGTACACACATACAGGTATTAATCAGTATTAACATTGAAAGTGGAGTAAACAGATGTATTAATTTTGTATGAAACTAATTATAGCGTCATGCGGTTTGTTCGACAAAATCAATATACACGTAAGCGAAGCCACACGTAAAACCTAGTTAACTATAAAACAAATTGTCAGGGCATCCGTGCATACTCTGAGTGAGCCATAGTGACTTCAATAAATACTTTATCGTATTTGTATATATAAGTTTTGTGTTCCATTAGAAACCTTTTATTTATTTACTTAATTAGAATGCGTCATTGTCTTATTCGATAAGATTAAATGATTTATTTCTATATATATTAATATTGACTATGAATAACACGTTCGATAAAGTCGTGCTTAAACTATAATTACTTACATTACGTTTCAAAGGAAATTACATATTGATTTTCCGTTCTCAGCTCATAGAAGTCGATTGCGTTATCTTTATTTGTTACAATTTGCTTAGATCTTATCTACGGTCTTCGTAGGGCTGTCAATACGACAGGATCTGATACAATGTTACTTCTAAATAGCGATATATTAGCTAGTTTAAAAAATATATTTTTTAGGTGTAGCGTTATTATCACAATTTCATCTGATGTTAATTACCTATATGACGTAAGATGTTGGACATGCTGATACAATGGTAGCGTGTAGGAACGCCGCGTCATGGGACGTGAGTTCGAATCCAACCGCCTACAATGAGCTTGAGCTTTCGGTGAACGAAATCATCGTGTGGAAACCATAGTATGGTCGTAGGGCTTTCTCTAATGACCGCCTGGCTAACTACCACCCTCAAGTTCAGGGTCTGTCGCCAAATACCAATAGGTGTGTTCCGGCAGTTGCACTTGAGAGCCAGACCCTCCAATAAAGGCCGGCAACGCACCCGCGATTCTTCTGGTTTTGTTGGTGTCCATGGGCCCCGGTGATCACTTACCATCAGGTGACAGGCGGGCCGGTTTGCATCTTATTCCATAAAAAAAATTAGTATTAACAATAACTTTAAAAAATTACCGTTTCTTCATAAACATAATTCTTGTATTTCACATTAATGTGTTTACTAAAATATTTCACGACCTCATTATAATAGATTATTAAGATGGCATTAATTAGCCAAAAAACGATGTAGGATTATTTTTAACGGGCTACTTAGCAACCCTAATGGTTTAATTATTATCGTACGAGTTTAAATGTTTTGAACTTACGTTTCGCACGATAAATAGGAATACTGGTACATTGTTATCAATAGAAAATATTTATCAAACCTAATAGATATATTTTATTAAAATACATGTTATCTATATTAATATTATATGGCGGGAAAGTTTGAACGCGCTAACCGTAGGAAATCTTCATGTTTTCGATAGGTAGGCTCTTAAACATCACGCTACCACTAATAGCAGCAAAGTTGTACTGATAAAAACTGGTAAAAACGATTGAATAAACTTTTAGTTTCACGCCAACGAAGTCGTGAATTAGTTAATATAGGAAAACGTAAAAGTTTGTTTGTTTGTACGCGTTAATCATAGGAACTACCAGTCGGATTTTGAAAATTGTTTTTATATTCCATAGAGTAATCATTGAGGATGGTTTTAGGGTATTTAACATCACGCTACCACCAATAGGGGCAAAGCAGTATTGAAAAAAGTTACAAAAACGGGCTAAAATCGTTGCATAAAAATTTACTTCCACGCGAATGAAGTCGCTGACACAGGTGATAATTTTGTAAAATTCCTGTGGAACTGAAATGGAAGTTGCCTGAGTGACTTTTTTTTTACTAGCGCGGTTAGAATATACTTTTAAATACATCGTCTTGCAATATCAGCCTACTCTTAACCCACCTGCGACACCGCTGGTGTTATGTGTGACCATGGACGACGGTGATCACTTACCGTCAGATGACCCGCTTGCTCGTTTGCCCCCTATTTTATAATAAAAAATAGCATAGCGGTAGGGCTTAACCGTCTGGTTAATTACCACCCTCAAGTTGAAAATCTTCCAAAATAAAAGGTCGGCAACGCACCAGCGATTACCCTGGTGTTGTGGGTGTCCATGGGCGGCGGTGATCACTTATCATCAGGTGACCTGCTTGGTCGTTGGCCCCATATTACATAAAATTAAAAAAAATATAGAAAAAGCGTGTGGCACTGTCATCTGGTCACAGGAATCGTGAAAAGCCAAATAAAATGACAATCTTGCCACCTTGTACCATCTTTACTACCAGAGACCAGCTTTCATAATTATTCTAATCTCTGGCAAAATAGCAGTCCAAGGGACGTAAAAAAAAAACGAGGATGAATGCATGCTGTGAAATAGTTTTATACTGATTCGGAGTTAAATCAAGTTACATAATTTAACACTATAGTGTTTAAAATCATAGTTAAATACTTTGTAGGCAACTGTAATTATGATAAATTATCATATGTAATCCGGTGGGTAGGTGAACTTTAACTGTTGCGTGTGAAGCAGTGTTGCCACTCTATAAATCTACATTTAAATTACTAGAAAATCGCAAAAGAAAATTCACAAAAGAGTTACAGTTTATTAATGTCCGAACTGAGGTTCTGCGGTTTCGGCCATGAAATCTAGTTTCGGCTTCGGTTAAAATCAGCCAAATCTTCCGAAGTAATGTGCTGATTTGTCACTACGCACCGCCCTCATTGTTTTTAGGTTGTTTTGTTTTTCGTCCATAAATAATTTTTAAATAATTTATTTCGTATTTATATATGACTTACATAGATGAAGTTATTACAAAATGTTTATTTTTAAACAATTAAGCATTTCACAGTAGTGTATATTATTTTTATTTTATTTATTTATTATTATAATTTACACAATCTGCGGACTATGGATCCGCACCTCTTTTTATATAGGTGTGATTTAGTTGCCGTTAAAAATAGATTTACAACAGTAGCTTGTTATCACACTAAAACTAAAAAGTAAGTGAGTTTTTTTTTATTTCAGTTATGGAATTATTACACTTATTCACGTATTTATATAATTGCCTTGTGGTTGGGGTTTGGGCAATTATAGCTTGTGTGACCCTTTGGTGTTAGTGTATATTATTGTGATTATAATAAAGACTGATAGTTATTTACTTATTCATTGATGTCCTAGAACTAAGCACAAGATCTCAATAACTAATACGTTAGCCTTAAGAATATAGTAAATAAAATATAAATAATAAAACATTCGATTATAGTAAGTCTTTAAGTACTGTCAACATTTTATACGTCTGCTTACAACAGTAGGCCATGAATATATTTCCCTACATTTTTGTTCATATTTATTTGAAAATGTAACATACATTCTTGTTGCATGCTTTATTTACTGTATCAAACAAGTTACTTCTTTTGTATATGTGTGAAAAAAAAGTTAAATTTCAGTTACAGCAGTTGCCTCAATACGATGTTGTGGGTTCGAGTACCGCACAGGGCTATTATTTATTACTTTGTGTTTATCACTTGACATACGTAGGTGAAACTGTCTACCTAATCAAATGTTATAATAAAAATATAACGGAATCCACTTTATTTATTATGGATTATTTATAATTAAATATGGAGTGGTTATATAAGCGGTTGATGCAGCGCTGTAGGTAGCGAATTCGTAACCTGGGCATTATTTGTGTGATCTATAATAGATTCCTCTGACCCTGGATTGGCTTTCTTTCTGTTAACTTTATATCGTGAAGACATCCACGGGCAGACTTCCCTTCGAAAGTTGTTTCTTACATGACAAAACAATCCAGTGTATTGGCTACCCAGAGGTTTATAAGCCGGCACAAAAATCACGCCACAAAATAGACTGTTAATTCCTCGGATTTCCTCATAGTTTTTCGATTCCACTATACTAACTATCAAGTGCAGTGCACTAGGAAGTGCTTCAATAAGAAACAAACCAAATAGTGAGCCATCGCGGGACGTCTGACAGATGTAAACCAACGTTTTTTTTTTAGTATCAATTAAGAAAACTTGTTGTTATTGTTAGGCACTACTTTGAAAATACTATCACGCAGCGTGGCGACGTCAACAGAAGGCCTACCGCATTACACGTTTCACATAAAAAAAATGGCCGCCACGGGACATTATATGCCCGTCGAGCCATGGAAAATTAATATTAGAATTCATAATTTATAATAAATAAAACACAATAACAAAAAATATGGAGTAAAATAAATAGTATGCAGTTCACAATAAGAAGCAACAAGTATACGCATGAAAATACATAGGAAAGTCGAGAGAGAGATCATGGTGGCATGACCGAGCGTCATGTAGTTTGCCGTCACAGCAAGCAGGACCATTTTACTACACGGCGCGCTAGCAATTATTATATCATAATTATACTAATTATTATATTTGCATACTGTGACTATGCTGTTTGGGGAATGTCAGATAGTTGAAGTAAGTTATGAAATAAAATCCACCATCCTACAAACGCTCCATTAACTCAAATTCCATCTTCACCATCTAGATGAATGGCGATCCACGATGGTACGCGAAATTTCTTTCCTTGCACGACTATCTTGTGGACCCAACTTGCGTCGGCGGCGGTTCCGGCTCGATATGACTTGGGAAGCTTCAAGAAGAGAGCTTACTCATAATTTGAAAGCCGGCAATGCTCCTGCCTTTATTATGGGATTATGGTGTTATGGGATTTGCCCCGTATTCCATAAAAAAAATCTCTTTAGTGTATTACTTCGATTTGTACAATAAATGTATGTTGTATTTTTTAGAAATAAATAAATTATATAAAAAAAAACAGCAAATATTTACAATAAAATATTTAATACAGTCTCAGGTTTTTTTTACATATGAAAGTTGGTAACACTATACGCAGATAGCAACCGCCGTCGAGCACTTAATTACCCGCTCGTCAGTCATCAGTCAACACCCGCTCGCAGCAGCGAACGGACGGTCACGGCACATCACGGGCTCTCGCCACATTATAATAATAACATCACAACTAAAATGCATCAAAATGGTGATTATTAAACTCGCAAATTGTCGTCGCGACCCAAACGTGACGGAGATATTCGCGTTGTTCTTCGAACCTAATCACCCCAAGCGCTTCTTCAAGTACAGTTGACCAACGGTTTATGTCCCGGGATAGTTAGCTAATACGTCATAGTCCTGGACATAGAGTTACGTGGACCTGATTGGAAAACCGTGTTATGGACTCGATCTAATAGTTATCGATAGTGTACTGTGTTTTTGAACTGTTTCCGACGGCGCGTAATCGATATGGAGGAACCGAGGTACGCTAGAATCCAATCCTACGGGAGCATGTGCTCGGGAAGGAGCGACGATGATATGACAGTCCACAGCCAGCTGTACCCGTACCCGAAGAAGATGGTAGTCGAGAGGGAAATACTGTATGAGGAAGAGAATCCGCCGTTTCAACCGCTGTTCGCGACTACCCGACTGTTCGGGAAAGCCAGATTCACGTTCCTGCTTGTCGTGTATATATTGTTCTATGTGGTTTATTTGATATCGGGAGCGCTCGTGTTCTCGGCTCTGGAGGCGCCAATCGAGAATCAAATACGGCTCGACGTTATACGGGCGAAGCAAGACTTCATGGCGCGTCATCCGGACGTAACAGGTATATACGTTATCAAATATCCGGTGGCAGCAGACGAAGCCGAGGTTTGGTCATTCTGGCACCTTTGCGCCCGTTGCCTCGGAGCTGAGTGCCCTCAGCACTAGCCCCAGAAAGTTCGGTGAAGCTGTCAAAGCCCATAAGGCTCGAAAAAAAAAAAAAAAAATATTTTGTGACAATGATAGTCGGTAATATGAGACGGTAGCTTACACGGACGCATGTTGATGCGACATTTTCTAATTCCCACCTTTTTTTATATACTTAAGGTTTAGCGATATGGCCGCAATCTCACCTGATCTTAAATGAAGATCCGGCCCAAGTTGGTAGACACGCTAAACCTGTGGAGGAACTGCCTCTCAAGTGCAGCTGCCGGAACACACCTATTGGTGTTTGGCGGTAGGTTTACAACTTGAGGGTGGTAGCTAGCCAGGCGAGCATCAGAAAAAGCCGTTCCACCATGCTATGGTTTCCTCACGATGTTTTCCTTTACCGAAAGCTCAAGCTCATTGTAGGTGCTTGGATTCGAACTCACGTAACTTGACGAGACATCGTACACACTACCACTGAGCTGTCATCGCTTCAAAATGGTTAAATACTGCGCTGGCGATAAAAAGTCATCGCCGAATATTTATATTTATAAGCGAATTCTGATTGTTCTATTTGAGAGACAACCTCCTCCACCAGGCTAAACATGACTTCCATCTTGGGTCACTTAACAGCAGGTGAGATTGTGATAATAACTCTATGCACCATGTATAATCATGCATAGTGATAGGCTCTACTGCCCGCCTAGCTAGCTACCACCCTCAAGTTGAAAATCTGCGGCAAAATACCAATAGGTGTGTTCGGACAGTGGCATTTGAGAGCCAGTCCCTCCTATAAAAGCTGGCAATGCACCTGCGATTCCTCTGGTTTTGTGTGCCCACGGGCAGCGGTGATCACTTATCATCAGGTGACACGCTTGCTCGTTTGCTTATTCGATAAAAAAAGAGTATAAAGAATAATATGTGGCCATAATAAAAATAAAAAAAAAACACAGAAAATATGTTCTTTGCATACACAGAAATGTAATGAAAAATTGAATGAATTTACTACACTTTAAAAACAATATTTTCTCTTGTTCTTAAAATAATAGTTTTAAGCGTTGTTTATTTATTTATTTATGAAAAAGAAAATATTTTCATGATTATTTTTAATGATCTTACTTATTAATTGTTAACAAAAGGTGGCAAAATGACATCGTGTATTAAAGACGGTAAAATGGATTCGATGTCAGTACTATCTAAGGAGGGTAGTATAAAATGTTTAGTAATATTTTTTCTCTACTATGTCATCTGCCTATAAAGACAATTACATTAGATACATTAAAAAAATACTATTTAACTGTGTAATGTACGTTTCCAATATTTTAATCTTCTACTTTTATAGTCCGTTAAAAAAAATTATGATACACAATGTTTTTTTCTATGCCAGGTGTCGAACTCGGTATACTTTGATCAGAAACCCAAACGGACACATCTGACGTAGTTTACCTACATAGTAAATAAACACACAATCGCTAAGAGTCATTAACTTGTGAGTCAGAACTATTTGTATTAAATATTGCCTCTCGATACGTTTGTTTGAACTTATTTATCGTACCAACTGAGACGTCACCGCGTCTGATAATGGAAGATCGTTAGTTGACCTTCTGCTTTTAGATAGATTCTTCTTTATTTTGATAAGGTGGTAGAAGTTTTTGGGTAAGAAGGATTTGTAGGAATGCAATGATAGCTCAGTGGTAGCATTTACGTCATAGCGCACTGGTAGGACATTTTCCAATGCTGTCTTATTTATAGTTAAGGTTTTAGCGTTATGGCTATAATCTCACCTGATCTTGACGGCCCAAGTTGATAGACACGCTAAACCTGTTGAGGAACTGGCTCTCAAGTGCAGCCGCCGGAACACACCTATCGGTATTTGGCGGCAGATTTCAACTTGAGGGTGTTTGCTAGCCAGGCGGGCATTAGAAAAAGCCCTACCACCGTTCTATGGTTTCCTCACGATGATTTCCATCACCGGAAGCTCAAGCTCATTGCAGGTGGATTCGAACTCACGTCCCTTGACGCGAAGTAGTACACACTACCACTAAGCTATAAATATTATAAAAACTGTCGTAAAATATCTGTAGGTATGTTCCGGCAGTTGCATTTGAGAGTCGATCACTCCACTTGGCTTAACTAAATCTCCTAAATCTTGTATGTAGACTTAGTAGACGACAAAGTGTACTTAAGGTACACTTAGGGCAGCGATGATAGCACAGATGGTAGTGTCTACGGACGGTGCGTCAAGGAACGTGAGTTCAAATCCACCTACAATGATCTAGAGTTTTCAGTGAAGGAAAACGTCGTGATGAAACCATAGCATGGTGGTAGGGGGCTTATTTTCATGCCCGCCTGGCTAGCTAAAGCCTGGAAGTGGAAAATCTGTCGCTAAATATCTATCGGTGTGTTCCGGCAGTTGCATTTGAGAGCCAGCGCCTCCAGTAAGCATGATTGTGGTCATAACGCTGAACCAAAATCTATAATCAAGGAACATACAACTGTCCCATTAGTCTTAACGAACACCAAAGCGGGGTATATGAAAAAAAAAAGGAAAAATCTGTCGCGTGGATATGTCGTAAATAGTGCGTTGTTATCAGAAATCGCTTGGCTGGTTAGTACCTGTTAATACCTGTTATCAAATAATAAAGATCGATTAATTTGCGACATCATTAAATAAATATTCTGATATTTATCTATACTATTGTTCGTTCAATGGTTGTAATTTATCCATGATCACTGAAGTAGATTCTTTTAATGGCGAATAACAAACCTGTTTTTTTTTAATTCCATTGGTTAGGTTTTTTTTTTGTTCTGTATTTTATTTCAATATATAGAATTATTTTTGGTTTGATTTAAGAGTAATTAATCTTCATGTATGTATATGTATATACCAATAATAACATGTTTTATTAAATAAGCTTTCGTTGAAGGAAAAACATCGTGAGGAAACCATAGCATGGTGGTAGGGCTTTTTCTAATGCCCGCCTGGCTAGCTACCACCCTCAAGTTGTAAACCTGCCGCCATACCAATAGGTGTGTTCCGGCAGCTGCACTTGAGAGCCAGTTCCTTCACAGGATGAGCGTGTCTACCAACTTGGGCCGTATCGTCACTTAGATCAGGTGAGATTATGGGCATAATGCTAAACCCATATATAGGTATATATTTAAAGATATACCACAGCGCTGATGTATTTCATAATCTCGCACAAGAATTCACAAGTAAAAAGTTAGAGGTTAAAGGGCACTATAAGTGGAATAGTCTAAGGCCGTTTTTCTTCTAAATCGGGCTTTATGTGCCAATCATTTTTTAATAACTTCCAAACAAGTCAAATGTTTTATAAGCAGGTGAGCTCCCGAGCCCTACTAAACCTTCGTCAATCCCGTGACAGCGTCACATGGGAGTCGATTGCGAATAGTGTTTCCCCTCGCTTTCTCTCAAATTGAACCACTTCAGAACTGTCAAGAATATTGTTCACAGCGAATCTTTAATCTATTTTATTTATTTCTTATTTTTTATTTATTTATTTAACCCTCATGATACACCTTTGGACGTGTTCAATGGAGAAGATTTAGGGATATTTTGGGCGTAAAACTCAATCAGACTTAATAATATTAAAAAGTTTTTTTTTAAATTGTTAAGTTTTAAGGCTATGGCCACAAACTCACTTGATATTAAGTGACGTCTGAACCAAGACGGTGGCCACGTTAAGCTAGGGGCTTGGTGTTAAGTGCATTTACCGGAACACAGCAATAGGCATTTAGCGGTGGATTTTTAACTTGATGGTGGTAGCTAACCAGGCGGTGATTAGACAAAGCGCTACCACCATACCATAGTATGATTTCATCATTGCTTTGAAAGAACTTTAAAAGTTTACCTTATAAAGAACAAGACAACAAAAGAAAGTACACAGACACTACGGAAGATATTTAATATCGGACACACCCCCTTATTGTATAGATAAGTTGACCTCAACAATCTCGAAGTAATAAGGAAGTGACTTATTAAGCGGTCGACGCGGATAGCGATTCTATTATCAACGATTTTCGTCACTAATTGGTCTTCACTTCCTTGTATTTTTAACAGTTACTATGTAAGGTTTGGAAATACGACATTTAATACGTACATTCATACCCAGTATGGTGACGAAATAAATGCATTACTATAATGAAATTACGATTAAATATATGATTTATTTTTATAACATTATCGAAAGTATTTTTTGAAACGAAAGAAAATATATATTTGTGTTATAACAAAAAAGAGAGACAACAATTTACAAACAAACGAACATCAAGAAAGTAATGTAGTTATTAAACTTCAAGTCAATTAATCAAGTAACTTTTTGGCAATCTAGCTATAAGTAAATGGAAATCTTTTTTTTTTTTGTGTTGAAATCTATGTTCGTCGTAAGTGCTTTGACAGCTTGACCGAACTTCTTGGGGCGCATGCTAACGGCACTCAGCCCCGTGGCAGCGGGTGCAAGGGTGCTAGAATAGCCGTACCTCGGCTTGGACTACTGCCGGAAAATGAACAAAGATTCGCTATTCTAATTACCAACAGGTCCTAACTTACTAAGTTAAGTGGCCCTAACAATAACACAGGGCAAGCCACGCAAGGGCCGCGGGGGATGAAAATCCCTTTTGTATATAAACTATATGATATCTGCGACTTTGTTCGCTATTATCCCGTCAACTGCGCGTAGTTGTGAAATCCGTTCTTACTCCATACCTATATTGGAGATAGTACATCAATACCAAATTTTTAGTCAATATCTGTCATATTTTAAAGTATCTATTTTAGAGAATTCCTAATAAGCGAGTATAAAAAAATGAAAAATCCTGGATGTAATCAATGACGTTACCTATCGGATGTAGCTATACCTAAGAATAGGCTTACCATAATTACGAAGAGCCAAACCGGGACGCAGAAGAGAAAGAGGCTCATTTTCATTTTGCTTTTTGCTTAATTTGTGTTTTTCATATTTGGGACAGGGATCTTAAACCGGAACTATCCCGGTCAAACCGGGACGTATGGTAAGCCTACCTAAGAACCATGTAAAAAACTAAAAAAACCCATTATAATCTTTCAAACCGTTTGGGAAGAGAAAACTCTGATACACTACACACACCGCGGCTTTGAGGTGAAGATTCTTATGACAGAAAAATAAAGAAGTTGAGTGAAACATTAGAAAATTTAATGACAATTGTCTTTTACATCAACTGTCACTATAATTCGGCAACAATACTCATAGTTAAGAACAGGACAACGTCTCTCGGGTCAGCTAGTATATTGTATAACCCGCTACCCGCTTCGCTTACCACACAGCGACACCCGCGTCGACCTAGCTCAGGACGTTAGCACAGATCGGCTAGAAAATGCATCGACCCCCGTTATATCTCAACGTAGAAATTCTATCCATTCGATATAGTATCGGTTTACAACAAATGCGCTCGATACTAATAAAATGTATACTCTTTATACCTCTTTTTATACTTAAGGTATAGCGTTATGGCCATAATCTCACCTGATCTTAAGTGACGATACGGCCGAAGTTGGTAGACACGGTAAACGTGTGGAGGAACTGGCTCTCAAGTGCAGCTGCCGGAACACACCTATTGGTATTTGGTGGCAGGTTCACAACTAGAGGGTGGTAGCTAGCCAGACGGGCATTAGAAAGAGCCCTACCACCATGCTATGGTTTCCTCACGATGTTTTCCTTCACCGGAAGCTCAAGCTCATTGTAGGTGCTTGGATTCGAACTCACGTCCATTGACGCGAAGTCGTACACACTACCACTGAACCATCATCGCTTCTTTTCATATGTATCCCAAATTGGAGGTGAAGATAACATTATCAAGCACCTAATAGTACTATATTATGATGTATATTAATATTGTAAAGCATAAAAGTTTGTTTGTTTGAACCCGTTAATTTTACTAACTAACAGTGGGATTTCAAAAATTCTCATTGTATTAGATATAGAACTCATTGAAGATGGCTTGAAGCGATGACAGCTCAGTGGTAGTGTGTACGACTTTGCGTCAAGGGACGTGAGTTCGAATCCACTTACAATGCGTTTGAGCTTTCGGTAAAGGAGAACGTCGTAAGGAAACCATAGCGCGGTGGTAAAGCTTTTTCTATTGCCAAATAAAATGAACGCAATGAAGTCATTATTAGAAATATTATTATAACACTAATTTATAGTTTGACACTAGTGATAGTCGATTTCCTTTATGGATTAAACACCCGGAGTGTTAGATTTAGGAAATAGCAGCCAATACCGATTCGCTTATATAGTACTTGCCTAACTTTTATATAAAAAGATCTAGTCTGTAGCCCTCCTAGAGGGCAAAACGTAGTAATAGGGTCCATTTTTTCCTATACAAATTAGCTAATTGTAATACCATATATTATAGTTATTATGTACTTTCAATTGAATAATTTAAAGCGATGATAGCTCAGGGGTAGTGTGTAGGAACGCCGCGTCATGGGATTTGAATTCGGATCCAGCCACCTACAACCTGCCTGGCTGGCTACCTTCCTCAACTTGTCAAATAGGTGTGTTGCCACTAAAATACAAATAGGTGTGTTCCGGCTGTTGCACTTAAAAGCCACTCCTTCCACAGGTTTAGCGTATCTACCAACTTGGGCCGTATCGGTACTTAAGATTATGGCCATAACGCTAAACATATATTATAAAAACAAAGGGAATTAACATCATATACCACAGATATTTTAATTTTTATGTGGAAGATGTCGCCCAAGACGGTACACACGTTAAGCCTTGGGTATAGCTCTTCTGTCTGGCTGTGGCTGGCACTTGTAATTATTTGACGGCTTGATGGTGGTAACTAGCTAGGTGGGCATTACAACCTCCCCCTCCCCCCCCCCCCGCCCTCCCCCACCATGCGTACTACATACTACACACATCATATTTTATTGATATTTAAAGTAGGTTCTTGATTTCTTGTTAGTAAAAACCAGTCTGGTTTTATATATGACGATGAAGGAAATTCTTGCTATGTCAACACTGATTTTTAAGGTAAAACCAACTGAAAATTGTACTGGAAATTTCCTCCTCTTATGTTATTACGTATTGTGTGTTGATATCGTGTGATAGCGGACTCTAGGTCACGTCACGTCAAGAGGTTATCGACACGCGTGCGCTTACCCCCTAGTTTCTTTGCAAGCTAGGTCAATATGCCTGTTATGAGACTGATAATACAATCTATTGCAATTATTGGTATGATTTAATATTCCCCCATTATCGTAAGTCACGTGATCGTTCTGTTGTTCACGCCCATAGACAACTTAACTGTGTTCGAAACTCGATTCTGCCAAAGTTCTAGTGCACTGCGATTGGTGTGAAATACGGGAAATTACGTATAGAGAGAGAAAGCGTCAATTAGTTACTGGTGTGACAGAGATAGATCATGAAACTTCAAAATAAGAAACCAATATGGTTGACCTATGAATTATTTTAGTAATAATTATTACTAACAATTAGATAAAAGCTTGTGATTGAAATGCATTTCTCATCTCTAGAACATATATCTAATCGAGGTTCATATTATAAGAACATTCGTGATTAATTTTGAAGTAATATTTATTTTGGAATTCCTTATGGGTGAGCTTCGAAATTCTGGTTCGCTACCCGTACGCGTAAAGGCATTTGCCCACGAACAAAAAAAAAGGCATTAAGGCAGATGACTGTGCACAACTAACAGCACCTTGGACACGTAATGCGTAATGGCGAATATGATCCGCCCCAGTTCATTCTACAAGGGAAATTCCAGCGGAAACGACCACCCGGTAGAAGACGAACTTCCTGGCTCAATAATCTTCGGACATAGTTCAACAAATCCTTACAAATTCCCTATTCCGTGCAGCAGTTTCCAAGGTCGTGATAGCTTTAATGGTAGGTGACCTCCGGTAGGCGATGGCACTTCAAGCAGAAGTATGGACAAATATTAAACCTATAAAGAATTTAATGATTTCCTATGTTTACGCGAATATTATTCATCGAAATAAAACTAATTTCAACGGATTTTATCGCGGTTATTTATTAATTTTGATCCCGACGTTTCGATAGCCTTTCAGCCTTCGCGGTCACGGGGCGGACTGAGGTGTAGGTTGTCCAGAAAAGTTCATGTTACTGTGTCTACCTTCAATTTAATTTTTGTTATTCATAAAGTTCCTGTCTACGCGGAAAGAGCTCACAGTGTCCTGAGGTCTGACAACTGGTCTTTTGGGCTCCGATGTAACTAAAGAATTTAAAAACGTAATATTTCCGGCGCCTCGTTGTATGTTAAACACGTTTTGTTATCGTATTCCACATGATTCATTCTGTATTTCTCTATACCGATACGTACTGATTACCGCGTATACATTATTATAGTTGTAAATAAGCCGACAGTTAATAATTGCGTAAATTGTATGTATATGAATGTGAAATGCCACTGATATGTGAACGCACTGATATGAACTTAAGATTACCAGGATATTTCGGTCCAACATCATTTTTTTAGCCCAAATACGGCTAAGAAATACTTTCATTATACTGATGATAGCTCAGTTATCAGTGTGTACGGACGCCGCGTCAATGGAAGTGAGTTGAAATTCCTGCAGTAAGCAGTGATGAAACAACAGAATGCTAAACTCTATTGATATATACTCTTGCTCGTTAGTTTCCGTTAAGCGGAAGTTGAACTAGTTTTATGTTGTTTAAGTTATTGTAATTAAGTATTGTTATTGTTTAAGTAATCTTCGCTCTTGAGTAAGCTGTGTTCACTTTTTTAATTCACGCATTTTTTTATAGTTTACTCTTTATTATGTGTTTGTTTTGATATCGGTATTTTGTTTTTATAGGTAATGTTTAGCGCTATGGCCATAATCTCACCTGTTCTTAAGTGACGATACCGCCCAAGATGGTAGACACGCTAAACCTGAGTAGGAATTGGCTCTCAAGTGCAACTGCCGGAACACACCAATCGGTATTTGGCGGCAGATTTTCAACTTGAGGGTGGTAGCTAAGCTAACGTATCAGAGAAAGCCCTACCAGCATGCTATGGTTTACTCACGATGTTTTCGTTCACCGAAAGCTCAAGTTCATTGTAGGTGGTTGGATTCGAACTCACGTCCTTTGACGCAGAGTCGTACACACTACCACTGAGCTATCATTGCTTCAGATCGCTTCAGTGTTGTTTGATTTGTGAACCAAATAAAAAAATGGTAGTTGGACTGTTTTAATGCTCGCCCAGCTAGCTAACAAACTTTAATGCCAGCTAATACTATAGGTGTGTTCCGGCGATTGCACTTGAGAGCCAGTCTCTCTTCTAGGCTTATCTTGTCAACCATCTTGAGCTAAATCGTCCCTTAACATCAGATGAGATTGTGATATGCTAAACCTATTAGACTATTTAAAATATGTAACCGTGGCTTCGTCCACGTAAATTTGAATTAATAAAATAACTCTACAAAACACAGGTTTAGTGTGTCTTCCAACTTGGGTCGTATGGTCACTTAAGATCAGGTGAGATTATCGCCATAACGCTAAACCTTAACAAACAAAAAAAAACACGTAACATCTTTTATCAACTAACAAAAGTATACATATGAATTTTCTTATCAATCATTTTCAAAATGGTTGGTTCTAAATACAAACTTTAATCCCGTATTTAACCCCATTCAAGTTTTATTTTCGCAACCGTAGGTAGCCTATATTATTCTCCAAGGTCCAATCTATGTCTATACCAAAATTCATCGTAATTCGTTCAACGGTTTAGGCGTAAATTGTCACAAACGGGCAGAGTTACTTTCGCATTTATATAATATTCGTTTGGAAATGATTGTACGCACTTAGACCGATAAGGGCCTCGTATACAACAATCATTACACATAATAAGTATGCTTTATGATAAGATATAATATGTTTCTGGGTCATATATTATATTATTGTGCTATTTACTTCGATATTAAGAAATTACTGTCATTGAAAAGGAGACAGTCATCGGTTTCGACCCAGTTAGAGGTCATTCATATATTACATGTAGTAATTTTGGCAATTTTTCGACACCCCGGGACACAGGCGGGAGCCTGGTGAGATTCTTGTGACTGTGTGATCATGTGAGATCTTTCAAATGCATACGTTTAATCTAAATAAGTTAATCTGTGTACGATTGCGTAGAATCTATAAAAAAAATGTCATAACAATGCCCATTCTTATTTAAAAAAAAAAGATCTCACTGTAACTCAGTTTTCTCGCAATTTTGCACTGTTTCTTGCGGATTTTTTTTTACGTAATATCTGTCGAAGTCCCCCTCTCCCCCACGCGAGATTGGGTGAGTCTCGGCTCGACCCCCTCCCCCCTAAACGTCACACGTAATTTATGGACGTCACGTTACGGTACTTAACGCTCTAAATATGCCTTCCGACGTTACAAATGACGATCACGGTCGTTGCGGTCGCGGCGGAAACGGGACCTATGTCGTCATAAATTCACTCACACCAGCCTCACTTGCGTTATAGACCGTTACGGTCGTTGGCTAGGGGACCGGGGGAAAATGGCGATCGTGAACGTTGTGAACGCTATGTGGGACGTAGCCGAGATCCCTTATCCCTTTGCAAACTTAAAATTCCTCTATTGCACTTGTAAAATAATATATACACACACGTATCAAGAAAAAACATTATTTTTATCACTCATGATATTTTTCTTGGCATTTTTGTTATTTAAACTAGTAAAAAAACTGTTTAAAAAAGTTCTGTCTCGGACGTCCGTGTGTCTGTATGTGCGGATCATGTATGTTATCACGATAACGACCGAAATACTTTACTAATCGAGTAATTTTTATTTCTTATGCTTCAGTATAATTAGGATTAGAACCCTATTACTTTTCACGCTCTGATTCGATGTGGTTTAATTGTTATTAAATATACAAAAAAAAAAAAATGATTATAAGGCGTTCACAAGTTTCCAAACTTTTTATTATCATACTTTAATCAAACCAGCGAGCCACAGTGTTTGTTTTCAACTTGACGATGTAAGTTATCGAAGCTGACTTTAAAAAAGGCAAACACCATGCTCTATGGTTTCACAGATAACTCAAACCCATGCAAAGAGTTGCCATTCTAACACCATTGATTCAAAACTGTAATTATCTTACTTTGTTACCAGATGATGATCTCGAAGCTTTGCTCAACGAAGTCGTTCGAGCGAGTAACCGCGGCGTGTCGGCGTCCCGTAACGTCAGCGGCGGCCCCAACTGGAGCTTCGGACAGTCACTGTTCTTCTCTTCGACCGTGGTCACCACCATTGGTGAGAACCACACTGATATTATAAATGCGTAAATCAGTTTGCTTGTCTGTGTTTTACGCTTTGAGGCGTAAACCATTGAAACGATTACGATGAATTTTGGTACAGAGATCGATGGGACATTGGAGACGGTGGTAGGATACTTTTTCTTGCGACAAACTTGTTAGAGGGGGGGTAAAGAGAGGAATAGACTTTGTATGATACTTTTTATTGTGCATCCGATTTGACAAAATCGATATTAAAGTGAGCGAAGCTAATAATGGACTAATTCTCACCAATCCACTTGCTTATAGAAAAACTTCGTGATGAAATGACAGCATGATGCTAAGCGTTTATAAGCGCTCTCTTAGGGCCTAAATCGAATAAAGATTTTTGATTTTGGACATTTTCTAATGCCCACCTGGCTAGCTACCACTCTCAAGTTAAATGTATGCTGAGAAACACCTATATGGGTGTACTCCTCCAGTTGGACTCGAGAGTCAGTCTCTCCACTAGGCTTTATCATGTCCACTATCTAGGGCCACATCGTCACTAATCATCAGGTGTGGCTAAGCGATGAACCTATAACTGTAAACAAAATGTATTCGCTGGAATACAATACGCCTGAGCGTGCCACTATAGCCTTATCTAATCTAGACCCCTAGATAAGTTGTATTTCTCTAGATTGGCTTGTGTATACAGTGATCAGAAAATGTTTCTGATGATATTTTAGACACTAAATCGAAGACATATCTAAACACGCAAAATATCGTGTTCAGGGTATGTTGCATAACTTTAAAATTCGTTTGAAACACAATAACTGAAGCGATGATAGCTCAGTTGGTAGTATATACGGACGTCACGTAGAGGGACCTGAGTTCGAATCCACCTACAATTGAGCTTAATCTTTCGTGGAAAGAAAAACCGTAGCATAGTGGTAGCGTTATCCCTTATGCCCACCTGACTAGCTACCACCCTCAAGTTCAAAATCTGCCGCCAAATACCTATACGTATGTTCCGGCAGTTGCACTTACAAGCCGGGCCTTCCACTAAGCGTAACGTGTCCACCATTTTGAGCCACATCGTCACTTAACATCAGGTGAAATTGCGGCTACACTTTACCAATTAAACAAATCTATATTGATATTGTAGTTTTAATTAGCCCCCTTTTTTTATTTGAATTGTTTTAGACTTAGAATGACAACCCATACATTTTTAAATACCCTTTTGCAAGAGAAAGTAAAATTGACTACCCACTAAGAGGCTCCGGTATATGATATTGCTGCAGGCTACGGACACGTGACTCCGCTCTCGAAACCGGGGAAGCTGTTCTGCATGATGTACGCGTTGCTGGGCATCCCGTTGACCCTGGTGCTGCTGTCGGCGCTGGTGGAGCGGCTTCTCCTGCCAGCGACGGCGCTGCTCCGAGCTCTCAACGCGTCCCTCGGCCACCTCTACCGACCCTTTACCATTCGGCTCGTCCATCTCTTCATTATAGGTAACATTTTTAAAGTGGAAACTTGTTTAGGAAGGTCTGGATAGGGAGTTAATTCACGTAAGCCGTCATCGACATGGTCACGTGACGTGTTAACTTACACACTATACCTGTAACTTTTTCGTTTGTCGTTATTTAGTTTATGGATTTCGGCCCAAAAAGTATATGTCAGTCGCATCGTACCCGGAACTTACAGTAAAACTCCAAAAACGACTTTTTTTTTGTATAACTCAAGTTTAGCGTTATGTCCATAATCTCACCCGATCTTAAGTGACGATACGGCCCAAATTGGTTGACACGCTAAACATGTGGAGGAACTGGCTCTCAGGTGCAACTGCCGGAACGCACCTATTGGTATTTGGCGGCAAACGAGCAAGCGTGTCACCTGATGGTAAGTGATCACCGCCGCCCATGGACACCCACGACACCAGAGGAATCGCAAGTGCTTTGCCGGCCTTTAGGAGGGACTGGCTCTCTAGTGCCACTGCCGGAACACAACTATTGGTATTTGGTAGCAGATTTTTAACTCATGGGTGGTAGCTAGGAGTGCATTAGATAAAAAAGCCCTACCACAATGTAAGCACCGCTTTTTTTGTCAGTGGCAACTATGGTGCTGTTATTTTTGGTGACGCCGGCGTGCGTGTTCGCTTACTTGGAACCGGAATGGGATTTTTTGGACTCGTTCTACTACTGCTTCATATCGCTGACCACCATCGGCCTCGGCGACTACATACCGGGTGATTCCCCCGGCCAGCCCTACCGTCCGTTATACAAAGTCGCAACTACGTGTAAGTTTGTTATCTATATATTTATTTTATTTAAAATAAAATATACATATGGCTATGGACGCGCAGCTTTAGTTTTAAAATGTTAGGCAGTGGGTATAGCGACAAAGGTCCCACCTATAAATGATTACATTTTGTATTTATTTGTCATTCGTTAAATTGTTCTGTAGGAAATCATATAAAATAAAATTCTCAATATTATTTAAAGAATAAAAAAATAAACATAATTATTTTATTCATCGAAACAAATAGTGAGCTTCGCATGCCCGGAACAAAGCATAAGTACAATTTAATTTACACAAAAATTCATATACATTTATAGTATACTAGCTGACGCGGTGAACTTCGTATCACCTATACTCTGGAATGCTAGATGGCGTTAAATTAGCTAGATTTTGAGTTTATTGACAAACAATTTTTTTATTTTTCGTAAGATTTTCTTTTCAATAAAAATATCCTATTATACTTTTAATGCCTCCATGAATATGCGTACAAAGTTTCATGATGATCGGTTAAGTAGTTTTCTCGTGAAAGCGTAACAAACAAACTTACATTCACATTTATAAAATTAATATGGATACTGATAAGTGAAATCAATTAGTATATAATCTATAATATTATTTGTATAGCGTTCGTGCTTACGTGAATTAAAACTTTTTTTTTGTATCATGTGTCGTAAATATGTCAGGGATACGACCTTGAAGTATGGATAGTAGGGACCGGAAACAGAAGCAATAACATGTATGAAGAAGTGTCTTTAAATGTGCGCCCAATAAGGGGGGCACTGCGGTAGCCTAGGATAAATTTTACTATGAAAACTTCTTTCGGCGCATTGAGCATTTTTCGGATGAACAAAAATCATGATACTCGCGTCATCGTCACCGAACGCTTCCCGTTTATGTAGAGAGTGTATGCAGATTGTTAATTACGAGCTTGTCATATATGAACGCTTGGTCGATCGGTTTGACGTGCGACTTAATAATCACGCGTAAGCAAGGTCGTAGGTTGAAACCTAGATATGTGGATATTCATACCACGTTATATAGTTTTCACTTCTGCCGGCAGTCTTCATGACTGCTTTTAGGTTTTTTTTTTTTTTTTGTTGAATTCTGGAAACTTTGCTCCGTCTCCAACAGCCAATGCAACAACCAAACAAATCGTCCAACGCGCCTATAGAAGTTGTCAATTCAGAAATGTATTTATTGTTAGGTAGTTAGGAGGGTAGTTGATAAAACCGATTAGTATATAAGTGCGGTGCAAGTACGACTATGAGTTCAGTCTAACCGAGGCACCCGAGACGAAGTATTCATCGTACGTAGCTGGAGCATCGCAGAAGCGAAATGCGATTTATATTTTTCTACATTTTTAACTTATTCCTCTTTTTATTTCTTAGAATAATTATTTTCTATTTTACAGTCTACTTAATCGTTGGCCTGACATTCCTTATGCTGACACTGACTGTGTTCTACGACATCCCCCAACTGAATCTGAGCACGGTGTTCTCCTCGGTGAAGCTCGATGAGGACCCGGAGAAGATGCGTCTAAGCGGTTCCGGGACTATGGGCCCAGGGTACGGCATCGGAGGGCTGGTCATGAGAGACGATTACGCTCTCCGCGACCAGCGTCGCTCCGTCGTCCACATCAGACCCCACTTGGATGACAGCCCAAGCCCTGAGGATACCACTCCAGTCCACGCTAGGGACATTAGAGCCCACTAAATACATAAAGCAAATTTTCCTTTATTCAAAATTCCTCCTTCTTTAGTGACATTGGTAAAGTTTTGCTAACAATTCATTTTTTTAATATTATTATAATTCAAAAGCATTTTAACATCCCCGCTAGCGATCTTTTTTAATCATTAAGGTCACTGGATACAAGCTATTTAAGCCGCCGCTTGCGCTTCATTTTGGCAGAAATGCCAGAATCTGGTTACACTAAATTTTTTTTTAATCTCGGCTGCCAATCATAATGACGCAACTAGTGACGTTAGGTACTGTATATTGCTACACTTGTAACGTTTATCTTGTTTGCCACTTAATATTTACTTTAATATTTTGATTAAATGAAAAGAAATAGTCAGTTATATTTCTTTGAAATCGAAATTTTATTTGTCTATTTTTTTCCTTTCATGTTGTTTTATTATTCTGTAGTAAATTTGGGTTGCACCAATACCTTTTCAGCTTATGAGTTACATATTTTATTTTCAAACTTTACCATTTTCACTTATATTAAATACAATCGAAGCGTATGAACATACTTGAACGTCTGATTGGCTCCCAACAGGTGGTGCTAGGTGTATGGAAAGATTTCTGGTCGGTTTAGCTGTAGTATTTATATATGTTTATTATGTAATATTAAAAGCATACTGGTGTAAGATAGAACTATAGTTTGTTCTAACTTACTTCTTTATGTTTCTAAGTACTATATTTATTATTTTAACTGCTCGGTCTAATTAAAAATATGATATTTTTCAATTTATTTGCTATATAACAGATTGTCCAATTTTAATTATTTGTGAACGAAAATTTATTTAGGAGTAGTAGTAATAATATTCGTCCAATAGAACAGGCGAAAGAAATATTTGTTAATTTACTTTTATATTTATTCTGTGATCAGTGACTAGGGTTGAGATAATATAGGGAAGTTCCACCTTACCTATCTTACAACAAAGGTATTTATGTGAAAATTTTATAACTATATAAAAAAAATCGTCCACGGTCATCAGAATCGTATCAACTCGATTGAATGTCCATTTTGAAAACACTTCAATACTTCTCGAATGTTCCATTAGCATTGTTTATTAAAGGTAAATTAAATAAAATTCATCTACAGCACCAATATAGATTAAAACAACACTATTGCACTGATATTACTTATTATTAAAATAGCTTTATGTTTTTACAAAAAGCAGTTAACTTAATAAAATACCATATTCATGCAGTATGATAAAATTTACATGTTAAATCTAATTTCAAAAACTATATATTATAAGTATATATTTATGTAAGAATGTTGTACTAAAAAATACTAGTATACTAAAATATATATTGCACGGTTTTTAAATTCAGGTTAATTTTAGTTTTAAGTAGCTTTTATATAGTTTTCTTCGTAACGCTCGATTTATCTGTTTTTAAGTTTTAGCTTGTAATATAACTTTTCTTCAATTGTCATATAATAAAAAAAAGATTTAAAAAACGGCAAACAGTAAAATATGATTACAATGAAAACCATAATTGAAACTGCAAGGAACCTTTTAAAACTAATCACGTTTGTTTGACAATGACACGCGTAATAAGACTGAAGATGTTTTTCAAATTTTCTAAATACATTTTAAGGATCGTTGCCGCGTAAACTTGATAAAGCGGACGAAAAGTAAAATACTTAAAACGGAGACAATGTAAAAATATCTAATCAGACTGAATAACAATGTCATTGTGTATACGGTTTATTCGAAAATAAAATTATTTCGTAAGTATAACGAACAAAACATCTTATTTACATAATAATATAAAGGATACTTCCAACAGTGTCGGTACCAGATACTGAAATTTATTCCATCATAATCCACTACAAAATATATGAAACGGAAAATACTTTTTTGGAAATTAAATCAGTTTCCTCTGCAATATCTATCTTATAAATGACGGATATTTTTTCCAACAATAAAATATATTTTTTAAATAAAGTTGGGCGCACCGATTTTGACAGCTCAACAATTGATATTTGAATTGTTAAGTATTTACAAATAATGTTAATAATTTCAATTTGACTGCGCCCATCACTACCATAAACTGTGACATACGTATCAATTATGTGTGATAGATGACCAATAAACTATATTTTATAGTAGAATCAGTCGATTTATTAAATATACCTATCTATTGTATACTATTTAACATATATAAAGAAATGATCATAAATATTTTCAAAACTACTGTAGTGTTATAAATAAACAACTAAATATTCACTATTGATAATATATCATTAATATATACTAAACATTATGTTAAAATAATGTAATAATTATAATACAAATGCATAAATGATTGATTCTTTACCTAAGTCATCAATAACTAATAATTTTATGACTATTCGTTAATAAACTTCTATGTAAATATGTCATTTATCTACGTTCTCAGATTTCAGATTAGTCATCATGTGGAATTTTCGTTAAAATCAGGAACGATAGATATTGTTATAAATGTATTGTGCTATGTGGCGGCTATATTCGTGACACTTATCACTTTAAAAATGTATGGTCCTGGGTAGGTATTGATATTCTAGTTAATAGGGATGTCCCTTTAGCAAAATAAATTCACAGAATGATTCTTATAAATACACATTATTTATAGTGGCAAATTATACTTTCCTTTAATATAGTAAACAATCAAATTTAACATAATACGCAAAGGAAGTAAGTAACTATAGTACATAAATATTGGGCAACCGTTACAAATGAATATGTAGAAATTTTGACAGCAAACCAGTAATAAAAACAAGATTTATTAGATGCTGAAAGTATAGGCATCATTACAAACTTGAAATTTCAATAAATTCTAGTATTATTTATATAAAGCGCATAGATCATGAACTTTGATGAATCTGTTTGTGCGTCACCGGTCAAATAGAGAGAGTAAATACAAAAAAGGCTTGATTTTGGACGTATCCAGAGCAGCATGAAAACCGAGCTCTAACTCACACTCGTTTCCCGGTATGAGACGTGCAAAATATTGGCTCACTGGACACTTCCTGTGCGTAACTAAATGCATTCACATATACATTTTCTTAAGTATCGCAGAGCGTGGTGACTCTATGACCTAAAAATTTCAACTGTATCGGTCTGCCCTTTTAATTTACAATTTTGTTTCGGTATTAATTTCGTATGAAAATGCAAACAATGCCAATATTTTTAAGCTTAGAAAAAAATATATACAATCTTTTAAATACTTAACTAACATTTATTTGTCTAATTAACCTATTAAGCTTACGTTTTATTTTTCTAGAAACGATGCATTTTAAACTATCGATATTAAAATTTATTTAATCTAAAAGTAATCAATCACTGTTATAAATATCATATTAGAATATATACAAGCATAAGAATAACTGATTGCTAATTATGCTCTTATGCGTTTATGATGAAAATATACGTTTCTATAAATGTATTAATCAAAACTAAGATTAGATTCAGTGTTAGATTGTAAAGATATATTTACTTATTTAAAAAATGATAACGTCACATTATTGTGTATTTTAAATACAACATATAAATCGTAATATATAAAAACGTATTTGATTTTATTAAAATAATAATACAAGAAATATACTTTATTGAGTTTTGTTATCTAATACAAATTTTATAATAAAATGTATTGAATGTTAGAAATAATACTATTTATAAGAATAGCAATATGTAATTTGTATTAAAATAGCCAATAGAAAATAAATAGATTGTAGTTGCATAGAAAGTCTACAGAATCAGTCTTTTTTGTACGTAAATGTTATTGTAATACACCAATTAACTGGAACATCTATTTTACACAAATACGTAGTGCATAGTTATAAAGCTACCTAGTGAATAATTCACATTTTTTTAATGGGACCTTATGCAGTCATATCTTGAATTCAATTTGAAATCATAAGATTTTGTTGTTTTACAATATTGGTGGCATTTTATGTGATATACTTCGGAAATCTTTGATTAGTTCTAAAAAGGAAACCATCATCTTTTTAGAGTATAATGTTTACTTTTGAAATTAGAAATATATTTTATACTAGTGTTATGCTTACAACCATTTATTTCAGTAAAGATGGAAAATTATTCCAAGAAAAATAGTTTCTTAAAAAATGCATAGATATCTTGTATGTCTCAATCAATATCCATGGATATTTGCGTAAGTAATACAGACAAACGGTAATTAATGTCGAAACATCCAATAAATAAAATCAGCTTGTAAAAATATATAAATTATATTATAGTTTTATTTCTCCATACCACTATCTCTGAAATTTCTTTTTTAACGATAGACAACGGCTCCCCGAACTCATTCTTTTGTTGACCAGATTTTAGCTACTATAGTACCTAAAGATTGTCGGCTGATATCTTCTGGTCACCTAAAACACCGTCTTTATTGTTACGAAAGTATGGTTAATTCAGGCCAAGTAGCCTGTATTGAGTGTAGTGATGGTAGGGTTTTTTGTAATATCCGCTTAGCTAGCTATCACCCTCAAGTTGAAAAATATTGAAATTTTTTTTACATCGTAATTATTGACGTCATATAAAAATAAATATTAAAGTACAGTCAATCAAATCAAATCCTCAAATCAAAAATCTTTATTTAATTTAGGCGCTAAGAAGGCGCTTATGAACGTCAAAACTATTGCAGCTTATAATATTGCAACTTTCTTGCTAACCAAATGCATATCCTGTACGTTGGCACAAAGATATTTTGTTGTAGAACTACAATAGATGACTAATTTAAGAGATATATGCTTACGTATGAAGCTCAAACTTTTTATATAATAAAACGATAATTATTGCACTCTCCATACTAATATTACAAGAAAATTTAAGAATATTGGCATCTGTATTGTTAATTTGTATTTATAAATATTAGAGATCGCTGCTCTCGCAAATCTTTTAATAGGAGCGAGTTAGAACCCGTAAAACAATAAACCTCTACAAGATAAATAATCATTCCCGTGTAGCACCACTAAAATAGATAAAGAAACTTTTTATCTTCACATATTTACCATCAGATACGGTGCTGTTACTTTGACATGCTGTTAAACAAAAAAATAAGAAGATTAAAGAGATAGTTGCAACTCAAAATTGTTTATACCTCATTCTAAGAAAGCAAACAGCAGAGACCAGTAAAACGACAGGCTGTATGGATGAGGCAGAAAAGAAAAGGTCATATTTCAAACACAAAAATTATTTTAAACCAAAACAAATTTGCGGAACACACATGTAATAACAGTTTTATAACTTATACAGATAGCAGCTACAAGCTGTTACTTTTAAATAACTGTTAGTGTAACAGTTTCGTTAAGCCAGCCTCATTCCTATCGTATAAAATATAACCTAAGAATTATTAGTTCGGTTTTGTAATTATTTGTGTTAATGTTACTTTATATAGCATAGTATTACATCTTCCCTTCCACTGTGTTTAATATGTAAATATATATTTCCGCTGAATTGACATAAGCTATGCAGTAGTACTAAATAATTATTTAATGTTACAGTAGACGTATCTTTTAAAATAATCTCCCGCGTGTATATACACAAAAGAGGTATACCCGATGGATTCGCCAGTTTCTGCCTTTGCCGTGTACCAAGCAAAAAAATTATCAAACAAACAAAAGAAGACAAAGAGAAAATCCCGAACAACACCGACATCTCCAAAAATTACATTTGAAAATGTTCCCGATAAAATGAAGAAAGACGCCGCAAAGAAGATCAAGAAGAAACAGAAGAAATTGACACAAACAAAGAACATAATCAAGAAGAAAACACATAAGAAGAAGAAAGTCAAAAAAGTTATATCGCACAGTGAAAAAATTAAGCCATGTACTAAATCTGGCACTGTGTCCTCAGATAATGAAGATGTCCCTATACTTATACCTGCACCGATTCCCGCCGAAGTACACTATGACTCGGATGTACAGTCAACTCAAGGTAGTTTTGACTTTGAACCTGTAGTTACCGATAGTACCGTGGAAGGTCTTAAAGTGTTTAAATGGATGATTGCTCCGTACGATCCTGATGAATTTCTTAATCGCGTTTGGGAGAAAAAGCCTCTACATATTGCCAGGAATAAGAAAGATTACTATAAAGAGCTAATAACTACACCAATTATTGATAATATGTTACGAACTGAAAATATACAATTTACCAAGAACATTGATGTCACATCTTATGTTGATGGTAAGAGAGAAACACATAATCCAGAGGGACGAGCATATCCTCATGCTGTTTGGGATTTTTACTTAAACGGTTGTAGCATTAGGTTATTGAATCCACAAACTTACATACCTAAGTTACATATAGTGAATGCTACTCTGCAAGAATTTTTCAACTCCTTTGTTGGAGCTAATGCATACCTAACGCCACCAGATAGTCAAGGCTTTGCCCCTCATTATGATGACATTGAGGCTTTCATATTACAGACTGAAGGAAAGAAGCACTGGCGCATTTACAAGCCTTTAAACGACAATTTGGTGTTGCCACGTGTTTCCTCAAAGAATTTCGCTCAAGAGGAAATTGGTGAGCCTATAATGGAAGTTACGTTGGAGGCTGGAGACATGTTATACTTTCCACGTGGCTATATACACCAAGGAGTCACCATTGACGGAGAACATTCCCTTCATATCACAGTTAGTATGTACCAGAAACATTCTTGGGCGGATTTGTTTGAAAAGATGATTCCAGCTGCGTTACAGATAGCTATCACTGAAAATATTGAACTGAGGCGAGGACTGCCATTTGATCTCTACGATAACTTTGGTTTTGTCAATTCAGACTTGAACACACCCCGAAGATTGGAAATAGAGGACATTGTAAAGTCACTTTTTGACAAGATAAAAAATTGCTTACCTATAGATGACGCTGTTGATCAAATGCACAAAAATTACCAGCAAGATGTCTTGCCTCCAGTTTTAAGCGATTTAGAAAAGGCCGTGACTATTTTCGGTGATACCGATGTCATGGTTAAAGATGGTGTCGTAACAAATCGTGTAGAGTTAGATATGGATACAAGAATACGGTTATTACGAAAGAATATACTCAGAATGGTAGCTGAAGATAAGATTCGGTTGTACTATTACCTTGAAAACTCATTGGAGTACCATGGAAATGAACTGCCATACCTTGAAATCGAGGAAGATTTCGCCCCTGCTATAGAGACACTGATAAGAACATACCCAGAGTATGTTTCTGTGGAGAATCTTGATTTACCAAATGATTCAGACAAGTTGCAAGTTGCTGAGGCATTGTGGTCAAGAGGTTTAGTGATGACAGAGTACCCTTTACCTACTATTGATAATTAATAATAATAAACATATTCATCAATATAAAATTGTCTTAATTTAAAATGGAATTAGTCAGTATAGGGAATTAGAAAATATAATTGTAAATTATTGTATAGGCCAACCATCCTTATTACAAAAAAAAAAAAAACTTGGAAATATAATAAATACTTTTCTCATAATTGTTCACACATGCACAAGCCATTCTGATATAGATATAATTGTACTTTTCATTTTTATTACTGTAACTAGATATGCCTGCGAATATGTTCGCATGAAACTAAATATAAAATGATGTTTGCCCGTCGTACCTTTTTTCAATACTGCTTTGATCCTATTGGTGGTAGATTTCTATTAAATATCTTAAAGCCTTCCACAAAGATTAATCTATCAAATATAAAAAGAATTTTTAAAATACAATCGGTAGTGCCTTAGATTAGCCCATTCAAACTTTTCCACGTTATAATACCAACTAGCTGTGTCCGCGACTTTATTCACATGGACCTAAAAATTATTGAATTATTTTCGCATGTTTATGTCACTTTTTACAATACAGCTTTGCTCCTGTTGGTGGTAGCGTGATGTTAAATATCCTACAGCCTTCCTCAATAATTACTCTATTAAATACTAAAATATTTTTTGAAATCTGATAAGTAGTTTTTGAGATTAAGGTAGTAAATACCACTTCCGCGCTACCTATCGGAATAAAAAGTGACATGAAAACTAGGTTGATATTTGTACTTGGTTTCAACTAACGAATATGGAATACTGGATAAACATTTCGTCAAGTTTATATACTACAACGTTTATATACTTTTATCCCCTATCTGGGGGATGAACCCTTTCGTTCTATAAGAAAATAATTAACCTATACGTTGACAAATTTCTAAAAACTAATCCGTCTCTACAAAGTGATACGCGTACAATGCGACAGGCAGACTTATTACCTCTATAGATATATCAAGTTACATTCAAATATTTAAAGTAAATCAATTCAAAAAACTTTTATCGATTAAGGTCCCGAGAAGAGGCTTGTGCGCGTTAAAATTACCACCGGTTCGGAAAATAATCTAGTCATCGATAATAACCGGTAAAAACTAGATCTATTTACATTAAACCTTTTCGGGATAAATACCGAACGCAAAAATTTCTAGAAGGCTTTTTTTGTTACAAATCAAAAAGTACTTTTTTTATAGTCGAGGTTTAGCGCCATAGCCATAGTCTCACCTGATCTTAAGTGATGTTACGACCTGAGTTGGTAAATATGCTAAACCTGTAGGGGGACTGACTCTCAAGTGCAACTGCCGGAACACATCTATTGGTATTTTGGTAGCAGACTTTCAACTTGAAGGTGGTAGCTAGCCAGGCAGGCATTAGAAAAGGCCCTTCCACCATGCAATATTTTATTATAAACATTATGTCTTGTGTTCATTAATAACCGCTGATCTATTAAAATAACGACTACTAACGTAGTGCTTATAATTTACAAAGAAAATTTTTAGGTTATAATAAAAAAAAACGATATTTTTTCTAAATAGGCTGGATATCTTTTTTTAGGTACATACATTTTTTTAGTAACATATTTACAATAGTTATTAGCGGATGCACAAAAAAGGGTGTCTATTTTATACATAACCTTCGTGCACATATTCATAGACACTATAATAAATAGCTATTGGCTTGACATGTTATTTGAACTTCCTACCCGGCAAATCGGTATTGTGCATTAGGAACCTGTTGTATATATTTGTACACTACAGATTTGGCTCCGGTAGTTTTATTATACGTATAGATTACCTTCTGACAACTAATATCGTGAACAAATCTGTCTGCACAACGAAAATATAAACAAGGTTGCGTTTGCATTTTTGAAAAATGTCACTCGTTAAACCAGTACAGACAGGGCTTTAACAAGTTCGTCATATGGTTTTGAAAATTTGGACCATTTTGACATCAGATGTGGTTGTGATCTAAAATTAAGGAGAAAAACAAATAAAAACACTCGTATCTTTCTCTTATATTATTATATTTAATTTTGAAATTGCATATAAATTTTTGTGGACTTCTCTGTTACAATAGTACTCTTGTAATGATATTTTCTTCTTGTATAAAACCCTAAAGTATGTTTTACAAACTATTGTACCAGATTGCCTGAACGTGTCACAAACATTCTCTCAACTAACGTACACGTTACAAACATAAAATTCACACACAAATAATTCATAATCTAACCTTACAAATATACTCTTTAGAAATTAACCTATTTCACCTAAAAATTAGGTACATACATAATAATATATTACCTAAACGATTCACACAAGCTCGCGTAGAGCACTCCATTATAACAAAACTACATAAGAGAAAAAGAAACCATAATAATATATTTAGCTTTCTTAAGACGTTTCATGTTCCTTTTTTATTGACATTAGTAAGCAAATATATAACATAAAAAATTATAGGTTATATTTTTTATCTGTGATTTCGATTTATACAAAGAAACTTTTTTTTTAAAGTTGGCAGTGACATTCTCTTTAAGTGTACAAGACAAAATGACATTACCGAAAAAAAAAAGTTTCGTTAATTAGTTTGGTCCGAACAGTAATGAGAAAGCTTTATCGATGACATTTTTGAAACCTCAACGATATCAAAACCAGCGTTTCTTAACCTTTATAACGGACCCATGAGAATAAATTTTGAATACAGATGATAGAGCACCTCTGCTTAATAATTTCATTTCACTATTATTTGTAAGATTTTATTTTATATAAACCGAAACAAAATTCCAAGTGGAATTTATTTTCAATTGGAAGACATAATGATGTAATTCCATTTCTCACTTCGCTGTTTTAGTAATGTTCAATTTAGGTTAAGAAACACGGATTCACAAAAGAATTTTATATATTTATATATATATGTACCGCGACGACAAACATCTAAGCCATCGAAATAAAACTGATCATATCAAAATATATTTATATACGACATATATAAATGAAAACATTTGACAGTTGTAGAACTCTGGTGTATTTCTTTTTAATTTTAATTCTTTGTACTGATGACATACAAGACTTCACTTACCATAGAGACATTTAAAATTGTAAAAATTTTTAATCTACACTTAATAGAAAAAAAAACTGAAAAACCTATTGCCTATGTTTACAGAGGTAAAAAGTACCTCTTTATAACCTCACCTTTGGCGCTGTTCGGGAGTTACATTTACTCGTAGCCTTCTTTTTACTTAACCTTATAATGTACATATACTTTTTCCATTTTCACACAGTTGTAAAGACATGTAAATATTATAAAAGTGAAATATGTATTCTTTGAACCCCGGTATGCAAAACATACGATGTACCCTAGATTGTAATAATGTCGTTGTTTTGGTAATGTCATACTAATAATATAAATGCGAAAAAGTGAGTTTGTTAGTTACGCTTTCACGCCTAAACCGCTGAATCGATTGTGATGAATTTTGGTGTAGAGATAGATGGGAACCTGAAGAAGGTGATAGGTTACCTTTTTCGCGAAAAACTTACAGGAAGTGTGGTTAACACAGGGATACATTTATTTTTTGAGTTTTTATTACGTCATCCGATTTTCTTCAAACTTTAGGGTGTAACTCCTTATAATTTGAGATTTTATGTAAGTTCATATTTACTAGTATTAACGAATATCCAGAAATAAATAACTTAATAGCATTTGATAGAAAAACTATTTTTTTATCGATCGACAACCAGAATGCTTTGACAAAATCAATATAAACGCGAGTGGAGCCGCGATTAAAAGGTAGTTGAAACATAATATAAAATGGATTTTTAAACTACGCTGTGTTGCCCGGTTAGTATTTATAACATCATTTGTTATTTTTCTTTACAATCATTTTTACTTCTTATTATAAAGGCAATAACCTAATTAACTTGGAACCGAGTGCATTAGCAGTTAAAATTTGTTACATTTATTTATTATTATTATTGCAGGATTTTTTATATATTACAGTGGACCCCCGGTAAGGTATCCCTTTAAACGTTTAGCAGGGTAGTGTCGAACTATCGAATTAGTCCGGTTTTTTTTTTTTTACATAAGTGTACCTTGTAATCCCACAAATCACAGATCCAATGATAAGATTCTATATGTTATACTCTGAAGTACAAATGATACTTCATTACGTATATCGAAGTTAGTAAATTAAAGACCACGCATGTAGTCGACTTCAAACTAAGTAAGCAATTAGAATCAAAACAATACCAACGCGTCGAGTACAACTTGTAATATGTTTAATGAGGCTTTATCTACATAAGCGAAGATTGTCAGGGAAATATACAATAATAACAGATATTTCGCATTACAAGGGGTGCCGGATTACCGGGGGTCCACTGTAATATCAGAAACCGCAATTAGGGTTACCAGATGACAGGAATTTTCCTGACATATCCGTAATTTTAGCGGTCTATCAGGGAAAGAAAGAAGAGAAAACATAAGAAATAAAATTATAATTAAAGAATAAAATCTAATAATTACCAATCAACTAATCGGTTACTTATTAATTATTAATCTGAATCTCGTACCGCGCATCTCACACGAACATTCGAGCTTACCCATGAGCTTTTAAAATAAAATACTTTTGCTACCGAAATGTCAGAAAATTTAATGCAAACATGCAGGGACTTTTTATCGGGAAAACGTATTTTCGAATCTGGCAATCCTAACCGCAATTGACGTTTTCAATTCAGCAGAGACATTCCTCGTTTTATACAACATTAGAGTTGGATAGATTGAGAGAGGTTTTAAATTAAAAAAAATCCTTCTCGAAATCTCTTCTTCAAACATTTCTTAATCACTATTTCATCCAAGCAGGTACTAAATAATGTGTATATAACATCAACAAACGATACTCGACTATACACTACGAACAAATGTACTCCGAAATTATAAACACAGCGCTCTAATTATAATAATAATATTAATAATAAAACATGTTAACATTTTTTTTTGTTTTGTCCGTTAATATTTACAACGATCCCTGGATACCTATTAGTCCACGTTAGTAGAAACTTAGAATGTTTATCGATTATCGAAATACATTGGCGTTCTGTTGGAGGGCGATTTGAGCGGTGTTCCTTTATTTCACTTGTCACTGGGACCATTTATCGATTACGAAAGGACCGTTTTCATTTTTTCATTCTACGTAAACGAAGTCGTGCGTGTAGATAATGGAAATAGATCGGAAAAGTTCGTTTGTTTCAACACGTTGATCTTAGAAACGATCAATCACATTTCAAAATATCTTTTCGAGTTCAAACCGTCACTATAGGCTTTAGGATAGTTAATATCACGCTACCTCCAATAGGAGCAGGGTTGTATTAGTTAAATTTAAAGAACGGCCAAAACGAAATTGGGAAATATTTTTTTTTTTTTTTGGTAAGAGAGATAACAAATAAGTGTCTTCTTCCGAACACATGACAGAAGAGAACATCGCTCCATCTCTTTCGCTCCCTCAGTCGCCCCGAGCCGACTTTACCCGAACGAGCGTCACACGAAAAGGTTGCGGCTCGGAATTTCAATCTAACAGTCGTTTCACCAAACGTATATGTGAGAAATATCCATCGGTTTTGGTTAGAATTTTTATAACTTATGAAAATTTCACGTAAAAATGGTTTTATAGACCCCCCCCCCCCCCAACCCCGCAATACCTTTACGTAATTTATAAATGGCCCCTTGAAGTTATTATGTTACTCTATGGTTCAGCTGAATGTGAGACAACTGTTTCATATATCTATTTCACACTTTCTTCATATACAGGTGACAGTAAACTGGACGGGTAAATATATTCACACATACACGAATGAAGTGAATCTCATACTATTAAGTTAGCAATTCTTGTCTTACTGATGTCTGTGACTTCGTCCCATTTTTTTTTTCTCAACCTGAGTGTTACTGATGTTTATTCTTAATTTCTGTATGCTTGGTTATGAATTAACTACCCATTCAACTTGTATGAACAACTTTAATTTCACTTATATTCTTGAGTATTAACATAATTATCCACTTACCTTATACGGACAACTCTATTTTTAATTGTATTACTGAGTATGAACATAATTACCCACTTAACTTGTATGGAACACTCTAGTTTGAATTGTATTACTGAGAATGTACATAATTACCCACTCAACATGTATGGACAACTCTAGTTTGAATTGTATTACTGAGAATGAACATAATTATCCACTCAACTTGAATGGACAACTCTAGTTTGAATTGTATTACTGAGAATGAACATAATTACCCACTCAACTTGTATGGAACACTCTAGTTTTAATTGTATTACTGAGTATGAACATAATTACCCACTCAACTTGTATGTACCACTCTAGTTTTAATTGTATTACTGAGTATGAACATAATTACCCACTCAACTTGTATGGACCATCCTATTTTTAATTGTATTACTGAGTATGAACATAATTACCCACTCAACTTGTATGGAACACTCTAGTTTTAATTGTAATCATGAGTATGAACATAATTATCCACTCAACTTGAATGGACAACTCTAGTTTGAATTGTATTACTGAGAATGAACATAATTACCCACTCAACTTGTATGGAACACTCTAGTTTGAATTGTATTACTGAGAATGAACATAATTACCCACTCAACTTGTATGGACAACTCTAGTTTGAATTGTATTACTGAGAATGAACATAATTACCCACTCAACTTGTATGGACCATTCTAGTTTTAATTGTATTACTGAGTATGAACATAATTACCCACTCAACTTGTATGGAACACTCTAGTTTGAATTGTATTACTGAGAATGAACATAATTACCCACTCAACTTGTATGGACCACTCTAGTTTTAATTGTATTACTGAGTATGAACATAATTACCCACTCAAGTTGTATGGACAACTCTAGTTTGAATTGTATTACTGAGAATGAACATAATTACCCACTCAACTTGTATGGACCATTCTAGTTTTAATTGTATTACTGAGTATGAACATAATTACCCACTCAACTTGTATGGACCATTCTAGTTTTAATTGTATTACTGAGTATGAACATAATTACCCACTCAACTTGTATGGAACACTCTAGTTTTAATTGTATTACTGAGTATGAACATAATTACCCACTCAACTTGTATGGAACACTCTAGTTTTAATTGTATTACTGAGTATGAACATAATTATCCACTCAACTAGTATGGACAACTTTAGTTTAACCCTGTATATTATGATATATTGCTTACAGTGTTGGAGTAAGGTTTTACATAGATATCAGTAAATATTAAAAATTTATATCCTTCAGTCGTATTCCGAGGTATAATTTAAGTGATATATTATTGCTCAATACCCGGAACCCTCGACAGAAATGGACAATGAAAATTTCGTATAAACCACACCTAAGACCGAAAAACTTAAGAGAACTAAGTAATTAAATTGTGCTATTTCTTTTATAATTACAACGTACTTAACATTTTTTTATAATAATAATAATAATTAAAAAAAAGCATAGATGACATTAACTTCATTTCTACAAATATTTTTTTTCTATATAATAATATTGAAAAAATACCTCATCCAACCGTGATTATCCAGGACGAACACATATAGTATAAAATGAACAAAAAAAAAAACTTATCGACAAGTTCAGGTGTACAATGAATAGATATTAATTGGAAATATAAAAGCTCTATATAACGACAATATTGATTAATAATATAGATTGGAGCAATACTATTAATTTTGATTGGATTCTCCATAAGGCATTAAAGGGTCGCTATATAGAGTTTACACTTTATAACATTACTCTTTTACGTTGCTGGTACGATATTACCCGATGGTATTATTGATTTATCGACTCGATGAAATGCAATCGGTGGCTATAACGCTAAGCCTTAACAATAAAAAAAGTATTTTGATTTGATTTGATTTTCCCAAGGCAATAAGAGGGTCGCTATAGAGAGTTTACACTGTATAACATTACGTTTTTTACGTCGACGGTACGATACTAACCGACGGTGTTATTGATTTATCGAATGGATGAAATGGAATATCGGATCACTTCAGACGCACAACTGATCCCAGGGCCCGGGCAGCTTATTATATATTTCAGGTAAGACACTTAGAGTACGAGTCCGTTACAAGCGTAACGCGCATCGGGCACAGCGGCGGCGCTCCAGGGGGCGCTCCGGGGGGCGCTCCAGGGGGCGCTCCAGGGGGCGCTCCGGGGGGCGCTCCGGGGGGCGGAGCGCCGCGTTGCCGGCGCGAGGGTGTATTATTTCTTCGCCGGCGGTTTCCGCGGCGTGCGGGTAGTCTTGCCTGTCGACGTGGAAGGAGTCGGCACTATCGGTGACGATTTCACTTCTGTCGACAAACGATTTATTAATTATATTTAACTGTATCGCAATAAAAAAAAAAACACCTTTTTTTTGTTTATATTCCACAGCATAGTGACTGCACTGCACCTGATGTTCAGTACATTATAGTACAGAACACGCTAACGAACATCCAAAAAAGAAAGACGACCCTCGAGAGATTAGCAATTTGTTCAGGGCCGCATTTTCCTATCGACGAACTAGATTCCATCTTAGAGCCTCAAGGACAAGAGGTAACTACATTCATGTTACTTGCAAAATTAAATTTATAATATTATAAAAACATTAAACATTAACACTGGACTGGATAGAAAACATTGGACCGAAAATAAGGGGAAATTCTGTACACTAATAAACTAAAAAACAAACAAAATTTATAGGTTAACACAAGATCTGAAAGGACTAAGGACTTTAAGCGGAATAACCTAGGGTCTCTTTTCATTTAAATCCGGTCCTGAATCTATATGTATATATTAATACTATAGTGAGAGTGTTTGTGTGAACGCGCTAATCTTAGAAACAACTAGTGTGATTATATTTGATGGAAGTCTTTAGATAATTTATCATCACGCTACCAACAATAGGAGCAAAGCTTTGTTCAAAAAGTTAAACAAAGGGGCAAAAAAATATTAAATGGACCGTTTATTTTGAAAGTGGTGTAAGTCCATTTTTGAGAAAAATTACCTATCACGTAATTCATGCTTAATTTAATGTAATTTTTTTATATATATAACTAGTCCGTGTTTAATTTCTCAAAAAAATCCCATGCTTTGTACAACTTAAAATCGGTCGGTAAATGAAATTGCATTATCAACAAATATAGTAGTAACCTTTGATTTTCTCGAAACAAAAGAAAATGGACTTACACCACTTTCAAAATAAACGGTCCAAATATATTGAATGTCGTCTGACACACTTTTGGGTTTTTCTTTTAGTTAGCATTTGTTGAAAGACAACTTAGCTTAAGGACACCGGTGTGTACTAACCACGATTGTATACGTCACGTTAAATAATAGAAACGTAAAATAAACGACACGATAATACTACGTGAATTAACGTGAGAAATTACCGTCAAATTTGGCATTCGTGATATATAGTCAATTCACTTGGAAGCTAATTCGCTTAATCCTTAAATGATCAAGGGGGTCTAATTTGATACCGGAATTTTGAATCACTTTGTGTATTTGTAACTGATTTGTTTTTAATATAAGGCTGTATGTTTGTTATCATTGCCTAATTTTTTTTTTATTACACAACTTATAGCATATATTCTTTTAGTATATAATAATATTTCAAAATGGACGTCAGCTGTCAAAATTAGTATCACTTAATATACAATTTATTTTTAAAATTTAAATATGGCATATCAGGCTTCTAACAGCTTACATTTACCGAAACACCATTCACCAACAGAGCCATGGTCTTCAAATTTGGTACGGATATTCCTTAATTCATAATCAGGGATCGTTATCGGTATAAAACGCGAACGAAGTTGAGTGCACCGGCTAGTAGTAAATAGGGCTTAACTAAGCGTTCACAACGTTCAAAACATGCCTTCAACCGTTCCACATGCCGACTGCGATCGTTGCGGTCGTGGTTAGTCTCACTGATGACGTCATTCGTTTCATTGACGCAAAGCTCACGGCGACACATCTGGTCGGGTGGACTCATACTACAATACACTCCAGGTTACGACACTCACATGCAAATGGAACGGGAAAAAACATGGTCGTGAGCGTTGGTTGGAACGTAGCCTATGTAAGATGTTTAGGCTAAAATGTGCATATGCATGCATATATACACCGATCACATGTAATTTCCTCCCCCAGCCCTCTCACCTATAATTAAATCTGAGTACTAAATCTCTACCACGAACATTTCGGTGACCAAATAATTGTAATTAAATCAGCGAACAGACTTTAAGGTACGTGGTTTCGAATCCCCACCTACAATGAGTTTGAGCTCTCGGTGAAGGAAAAACATCGTCATGAAACCATAGCATGGTGGTATGGGTTTTTCTAATGCAACCACCCTTATGTAGAAAATTTACCGCCAAATACCTATAGGTGTGTTCCGGCGGCTGCACTCGTAACGCACCTGCATTCCCCCGGCGCTGTGCGAGTCCATAGACCGCGGTGATCACTTACCATCACGTGACACGTCCGCTCGTTTGCCCGCTATCGTGCTCCGGCAGCTGCATTAGCGAACTTATCCCACCACTTGGGCCACGTCGTCACTTAACATCAGGTGATATTGGGGCCATAACGCTGTACCTTTACAAAAAAAAAAAAAAATAGAGGGAGTTTTAGTGACCTCTAGTGACTCTCCTGCCCTTACGTGGGGGGGTCGACAGGGGGGTCACGGGTTTCTCTGCTTTCTGTTTGGTCGGCGTCCGCTTTGTCGGCGCGCCCTTTGCCTTATTCGATTTCTCCGTCACGGCGGTTGCCGTCTGGAAACAAACAATACATCTCATAAAATACGCCATATTTCGATACACTGTTAAACGTTTCAACTTAATTATTTATAACCGTTAACCGAAAACCAACAGTACAGTAAATTTGACTATTAAAAATACAATGTCATGTGTATTTTTAATTTTTAACATACGATTTGAAAACGAGATTACGTACTATATATTCTCTGAAATCATAATAATGTTGGGAACCAAAAAATATACGCGTATCATCAGTGCATTTCATAAAACAAAGCTGCAGTCTGCGTTACTTTATTTCGAAGAATCATATTCTATACTATATGAGTACAATAAAGTCTTAGTAAACGTTGTACTGTGCAAGATTTGATTTCTCTGGCATTTTGATATACAAAAAAATGGGTCAGCTGTAACGACTGTATTACTAGGGATGGTCACATTATCGATATCATATTGATATCGATAAAAATAATAAAGTAAAATAAATCATAATTTATCTTGACGTAACGTACTTTTATTTACATAAAAAAAGTGGTTTACTTTATAAGTTATCGGTATGGCCACGAATTCACATGATGTTAAGTGATAAAGAGGTCCAAGATGGTGCCTAAGCTTGTGGAGTGTCTGGCTTTCAAATGCAACAGCCGGAACCCACCTATAGGTATTTGGTGACAGATTCTCAATTTGAGTGTTTTAGCTATACACACGGCCATTAGAGAAAGCCTTACAACTGTGCGCTATGGTTTCATCATAATGCTTTCGCTCACCGAACGCCTAAGCTCATTGTAGATGGATTCGAACTTGCGTCCAACGACGCGGCGTCCGTACAACTACCAACTGACCCATCATCGTTTCAAGTGCTATTACCAATAAACAATACCAATGAACAATATAGACAAATTGTATTCGATGTGTACTTTTATTACTTTAATTAATTAATGAATAGCTATTTATCCTTTAATGTTGTTTATTAGCAAAAATTAATAAAAATCGTATAAAGGGTTGCAATTAATAAATTAATATTTTGTAAAGAGAAAGGTCCCAAAAGTACTGTGTCGTTTATTTCGTTTAGAGAGTGAATGGGTTTAAATTAACGAACCAAAAAAATTAAATACAAAAACCAAACATATCAAGTTAAATTTTAGATCTGTAATGTTCGTTTTCTTAACGGTTTAGTCATTGATTTGGTAAAAAAAAAAACATACACCTTAATTTCGAAAGTCGATTTATAATAAGATCCTTTTTTAAACTAAACTCCATTTTTTAATCATTCAAATTTAAATAATCAAAGTTCCCTGTTTAAATATGTAAGCGGATAAAAAAAAACCGTGGTACTTAAGACCTTATAAAAGAAGTAAAATGTCATTTTACTCGAACGAGCGTCACACAAAAAGGTTGTGGATCTGAATTTCAAGAACCTCCCATAAAAGATATACTATCTGTAAATATCAGTTTAGAGATGCGACTCGAGTAAACTACACACACTCCTTACTACTCGAGTAAGAAGTTATCGATCGAGCTGAGTTTCGATTATTTCAGATTAAGATTTTTTTAAATACCTTTATTAAATTAGTATTTGGTAATATGAAATAAAATACAAAATATTATTCCCCTTATTTATAACGTTAATCAAATAAAGAAAAGTAAAATTAATATACTCGGACTCGGTAACTCGAGTATAAACGAACTCGCGTCGAATTTATTTTCGCTTGAATACGAGTTTAACAAATTCACTCGATTCACTCGAGTAGCATCACTAATTTAGTTGTATCTGTCGAAACGCAAAGTACCTTCTCGAATAGAAATCCTTGTATCGAATTGATGCAATTATTAGAATTCACAGAAATTCCTTAAATATAATAATTCATATTTCTATTTAACTTAAATTTTAATACAACAGATCATAGAATGTTCTATAAAATCTTGCCTGCATCTGCAACTGAAGAAGTAAGATTTTGTCATCCATTTCAAGTATGTTTTGTAAATATGGTAAGATCAGAATACGATGGTAATGATACGTACTTTATGGGTATAAATCCTTAAATAAAAGAAAGGCCGAAAAAATTTTTTTCGTTATCTAAGTCATCATAAAATATTTCTTAATTTTAAAGGAAACAACCTGTACATATATTACGTACTTTTTTATATTTGATGTTTAGCGTTATGGCCATAATTTCACCTGATTTTAAGTGACGATATGACCCAAATTGGTAGATACGCTAGACCTGCGGAGGAACTGGTTCTCAAGTGTAGCTGCCGGAACACACATATTGGTATTTAGCGGCAGATTTTCAACTTGAAGGTGGCAGCTAAAGAAAAAGCCCTACCACCATGCTATGGTTTCCTTCACCGAAATCTCAAGCTCATTGTAGGTGGAGTGGATTCGAAGTCACGTCCCTTGACCCGAAGTCGTACACACTACCACTGAGCTATCATCACTTCGTATACATATAGGAGCTTTATTTAAAGGAAAAAAATGTTAGATATTGCCTTCGTAAACTCAGTACTTCAAAAAAATATCCTATTTATTAAATATTAATATATTTATGATGAATAAATAATACTGTAACTTCAACATTACTAACTTTTCCGACTCGAGTACCTACATAACCAGTAATTAAAATAAACTAATTAAGCAAACTTGAACGTGACAACGTTATCCTCAAGTTTGACATTAACAATTGTCAAATTAATTGACAGATTAAAAAACGGAGTTTAGCCTCATACAAAAAAGTTCTTTGACACATCGATTAAAATATCGATTAGGGGCCTTTTCAAGTATTATGTATACACCAAAAGTGGAGTTCTTTTCTTAGATTATTTAGATAAAGGTTCGGGAGGAGCTCTATTTAGTGATTATGTCAGCAACGTTTATTTAATTATGTTCTGATTTTTCTGTAAAACTTAATACGGCAACCATGCTTATCAGTGCTCCATAGCGAAAATATTAAACTCGAGAATTCTGAATTTGAATAAATAAAGTATTATAATAATTGTATTTCGTTTTTAATTATCATTTGAGAACATATTAGTACATAACCGTAGGAAACGAAGTAAAGGATTCCTACTCTTGTTGACAGTTGCGGGGGGGGGGGGGGGGGATCAGCCATTCTTTAAATTCTGCCTAGGTAATACTTGAAAGACCCCTAACGCATATCAGTACAACGAAATATATCCTTACGATGCATAGAACCTCATGCTAAAACAAACTGATAGGCAAATGCAAATAAAAGAAGAAATTAGGCGTAGAAATTTAAAACAATATTAAAAACAAAAAACACTCAAACTCGACACAAAAAGCAAGCGATGATAATGAATGAAGATGAATGGAGAATACAATTGGAAAATATCCTAATAAAATTAATTATACGTAATTTTTTCATTGGTTTAATATGATTACAAAAAAAAACTCTTTTCTTTTTTATATTCATAACTGTTGTATGAAAAATAAAAGAAACAATTGTTAAAAAAAAAAAAACAAAACAGATACTTTATTAATCTGTATTTTTTTTTAACCCATGACCAGTAAGAATTTTGTTTCGATAATTTAATTCTCAGAATACATTATCACATGCAGTATTCATGCGACCTTTTACCGAATTAATACAAAATAAATTAAACACAAAAAAAAACAATCAATTTTCATATGACTTCCAATGCTGTGTAAATGAACGTGAATAAATAAATAAATTAAAAAAAAAACTACACCTTCACCGTATTACAAAACGATAATATATTTTTAAACAAATAAAATTACTTTCGATCGAGACACGAATCAAACTTGTACCATTAAAGTCATAGGGGCATGCACATCGATATAAAACATCGATATCTCAAAATCGATTACTAGAATCGATTCGTAAAACAAATCGATCGATATAAAATTATCAAAACACTTTTAATGAACCGAACACGTTCTACGCCTTTAGCTTTCAGGACGTCATTAATATCTTGAGACACAATTTTATAATTTCGTCATCAATTCTAACCATTTTTAATTTTCAAGTACAGCAATGTACAGTAAAACAAGGTATCCTCAAATTTATCCTCGAATTTGTGGAATAAGGCTTCCTACAAGGGTCCATTAAAAACATAGCAGTGCTAATGCCCTTTAGTACTAATATTGGTTGCTAATTAAACTTTGTTCTTTGTTGCCATACGGTAAAAGAGGAAAAAATCATCACTCTTTGAATTTATATATATTAGATTATTTTTTTATATGCATAAATGTAATGACTATATTGAGTGAAAAGTTGAAATTTGCTACCATATACAAAAGCAACTCAATGGGTATAAATGAGAAATTCTTTTTTCATTAACATTTTGAATGAGTGTCTATCATATTTGCCATTGGCACAAAATTATCTAAGCAGAGAGATGTTTTAATTAAAAAGAAAAATGTATGCTAAATCTTATATATAAAATTCTCGTGTCACAATGTTAGTTGCCATAGTCCTCTAAAACGGCTTGACCGATTTATATGTATTTTCGGTAGGTCTGAGAATCGGTCGTAATCTATTTTTCATACCCCTAAGTGATAAGGGTGATCCAACCGAAATATTTTGTTTTTGACAAAAAAAAATTTTTTTTGTAATAAATACACACAACCCTAAATTTTCATCCTCCTACCCTAATCAACTCTTTTTTAATACAGCTAAAGTATTTACTAGAAGACAGAACAACGTTCGTCGGGTCGGCTGGTACTGTAGTGCCTCAATAAGTCCAACATCAAGGCCAATAATTTCCGAGTTCTAGAGTTTTCGACTTATAGAAAATCGAGGTATTGGTGTTTGAAGGGAAGGAAACTAAGTATTTTATCGAGACTAAAGACGATTTCGACTTATCGAGGTTCTATTGTATATCTATGATATTCCCTAGCACGTCGCGCGAGTGATACCTTGCGTTACTGCACCGTGTCGTCGGTCCTGGCAGGCATGCCGCCGTCTCGCTCGCACGCGCGTGCGGCGCGTGCGGCGCGGCGGGTGCGAGCGAGAGAGCGGCGGCGCAGAGCGCGCGGCCCAGACAAGGCACTCGCCTGAGTGATGCAGTATGGGTGGTGTGGGCGGCGGATACGTACATGTCTATAAATCCGTTGTACTATGCCTACCTTGCTTGTGGCCGCCACTAGGGGCGTACTACCTGATGATTTTCGCTTATTATTTGTTTGTTTATTCCCTGTCGGTCTCGGTTTCGCCTTTCGAGCGCTTTTCGGACTGCGCTTCGGCGTTGTTCGAGCCTTTTTGACGGGCGTCGGCGCCTCCTTCTGGAAATGAAACGTCACATAATTATTACTGTCGCAGCTATTATTTGCTCTATTTAACAGTAACCTGTTTGTACACAAATATCATCTAAGTAAAAATCTTTACACAGTTCAAGTTTTTAGCGGGGATTTTATTCTACCCTCTCAGTCAATACAATTATGAAAAAAAAAGTCACAGCTCATATAAACTTTTAACAAGGCGATAAATCACGCTCGATAAGTAACGCTTGTTCCATACAAGTAAGAGACCAAAAGAGATTGAGCGTGTCCGCCTAAAATAAACCTATAAAATTCTACATACATGGTGGTAGGGTTATTTCTAATGCCCGCCTGGGTAGCTGCCACCCTCTAGTTGTGAACCTGCCGCCAAATACCAATAGGTGTGTTCCGGCAGCAGCACTTGAGAGCCAGTTCCTCCACAGGTTTAGCGTGTCTACCAACTAGGGCCGTATCGTCACTTAAGATCAGGTGAGATTGTGGCCATAACACTAAACCTCAAAAATAAAAAAATATTTAAAAAAAACCTTCTACAGTACTAGTTAAGATTTGAAACAACGCGACCCACCTCAGTCTCGTCAGCGCTTTCCTCCTTCACCCGCGGCGAGGATTTGGAACTGTTACGCTTACGTGACTTCTTCTCCAGTTGCGACTCGTCCGTGTACAGCGAGAGATCCACTGCTTGAACGTCGTACGTCACATTATTTATTAATTATTATAACATAGAATCCGATAAGGCACGGATGATAACTATAGCATGGCGGTAGGGCTTTTTCTAATGCCCGCCGCCATAGCTACCACCCTCAAGTTGTGAACCTGCCGCCAAATACCGATAGGTGTGTTCCGGCAGCTGCACTTGAGAGCCAGTTCCTCCGCAGGTTTAGCGTGTCTACCAACTTGGGCCATATCGTCACTTAAGATCAGGTGAGATTATGGGCATAACGCTAAACCTTAAGTATAAAAAACAAGTTCAATACTGTACATGACACAGGTTTGGAACCGTTTTTATGTGGGTAAAAACTCGTGAAGTCGGTATAATACGATTCCCGCCGGGACTACAAGTGTGTTCGTCCCCCCTTTTTTTATTAACGTGGGGTTTGAAATGTTATTATTTACGGACTTCCTCCGGATGATTACCGGACACTTTTCACTAAAACGCACTACGAATATATTGAAAACTCTCATGTCCCCAAAATCCGTAAACCGATTTTGATTATCGTGTTAGTAAAAAAAACTTCGGTAGGGGTATGTGGGAGTTGCATGGCGCGAAATAGAAATGCACATTAAAAATCTCATAACGACTCTGTATATGGCCCATAGTTGCTAGAAGCCTCTCTCCTTATTACGTACTTCTAATAGCAACGGGATAATCAAAATCGACAAATATATGCTTTGTGATAGTAAATTCGTATAATGAATCATGGTAGTGTATTGATTTTGTCAATTTATTGACGATTATTTGTAACTTTTTCTATCGTTTAATTTTTACGGAATACGTAATAAGAGGACACAGCAAGTGCTTTCTCATTTAGAGTGGGTGGGGAATACACTGCTGTTGCATGGTGTGCGTGTGTGAGGGTAGACGTACATATATGTTTGCGTGCGTGTGAGTGTGAGTATTTGTGTAAGGACGGGCGTGCGTATGCCCAAGTAAGAATGTGTGTGTGAGGACGGATGTGCGTATGTTCAGGTAGGTGTGTGTGTGTTAGGACGGATGTACGTACGTTCAGGTGTGTGTGTGTGTGAAGGTGGATGTTCGTACGTTCAGGTAGGTGTGTGTGTGTTAGGACGGATGTACGTACGTTCAGGTGTGTGTGTGTGTGTGAGGACGGATGTGCATATGCTCAGGTAGGTGTGTGTATGTGAGGACGGATGGGCGTATGTTCAGGTAAGCGTGTGTGTGAGGACGGATGTGCGTATGTTCTGGTAGGTGTGTGTCTGAGAACGGATGTGCGTATGTTTTGGTAGGTGTGTATGTGTGAGAACGGATGTGCGTATGTTCAGGTAGGTGTGTGTGTGGACGGATGTGCGTATGTTCAGGTAGGTGTGTGTATGAGTACAGATGTGCGTATGCTCAGGTAGGTGTGTGTATGTGAGGACGGATGTGCGTATGTTCTGGTAGGGGTGTGTGTATGAGGACGGATGCGCGTACGTTCAGGTAGGCGTGCGGGTCGGTACTCACGGCCGTCGGGATGCTCCTCGGTGAGGTGCAGCGTGTCGGCGGCGGCGCCCGCGCGCTCGGCCCGCAGCGCGCGCTGCAGGATGGAGGTGGCGCGCGCCTGCTCGCCGGCCCGCAGCAGCTGCGCACCGCCGCCCGCCGCCGCGCGCGACAGCGACAGCGTCGTCAGCACGCACTCCATGTCTGCACGCACACGCATACCTCACTACCTCACAACCGCTCCTCCCACGCGGACATAAACAAACGAACTACCGGGTCACCTGATGGTAAGCGATCACCACACTAGAGGAATCTCAGGTGTGTTGACAAGCTTAAAAGTTAATAATAAGTTCGAATCGATACGGAATCACCGTCGAAGCAGATTGGTTCCATAGGCAGTCGTGCATTGATATGATGCTAGCTCAGTAGTACTGTACTGACACCCCGTCAAGATGTCCACTTACAATGAACTTGAGCACCCGGTAAAGAAATACATCACGAGGAAACCATAGCTGCGTGATTGGGTATTTTCTAATGCCCGCCTGGGTAGCTACCAACTACAAGCTGAAAATCTGCCGCCAAATACCTACAGGTGTGTTCCGGCAGTTTCACTTGAGAACCAGTTCATCCATAGGTTTAGCGCGTCTAACAACTTAGGCGGCATCGTCACTTAAGATCATGGTAATAACGCTAAACCTTAACTAAAAACTTCTAAACCGTATGCCGTCACGGCGTGACGCCTCACATGCCGTCATGCGTCTCCAATATCGGCGACTCTGCTCTCGGCTGTCTCTGCACGTGTATGCGTATACTATTTTTCTATTTATTAATATATTGATTCTAATAACAAACATGATTATTCATTATCTTACTGCATGTTTTTCATGTATAGCAATAAGCTATACTTTAACGTAAGTGTTTCTCAGACATTTTTTGTTACCGTAATGAATTTTAACAACGTTAATATTTTTACACTGTTTTTTTTTAATCTATTTACAGATAAAAAGGTACCCAGCCCCATTCCCTTTATCCATTTTATTCAGATTAAATTATTCTAATATAGGCTACCTATGTATGTCAGTCTGCAATCACTTTTAATTGCAAAAAAAAATATTCTAAACAACTGCTTAAAATCAACTCATGAAAATCTCATCAAAATAGGTCAGACTGTTTCAGAGATTAGCCGAAAATAACAGAAAAAAACACACGACTCTTTGTATTAAATAAAAGCTGTTAATTAGACACTACGAACAGACACATCAATTTATTTATTTGTATAGATACGTTAGTGCGAAAGACTCATATGATAAACTGACGACACACAGGCGACTTCGCATAGGTAAAACTAATTATCTACAGCCAAATGCCAAACCAAATAAAATCTGTTACAAACCAAATAATCACACAGTAAATTCTATAGAACTATCCGTGTCATACTCAGTTACTTGTTATAATATAAACCTTATGGTATATATCATAGCACTGGTTTTCAGCATTAGGGCTCAACATGCAAAAGCCAAGGTGACAGTGGTAACCAGCAGTGAATCTGGCCAGCATGAGAGTGGTGACTGGCAGTGAATTCAAACCAGCATAACAGAGAAGTATAGCTGGCATAAGAATGATAGATAAAGTAAGGAATAGTGTGATAAGGGAACGTTGTGGCGTGGTAGAGGATATAGTGACAAAGATAGAGAAAGAGATACTTAATTGGTATGTACATGTAGAGAGAATGGATGAAATAAGATTAACAAAACAAATTTACAAGGCGAGTGTGATTGGGCAAGCTGGTAAGGGTCGACGTAGATCGAGGACGTTCTGGAGAAAGACCAGGTAAAGAGTACTCGTAACCGAAGAGCATGTATGAAGGTGCTTATGAAAGTAGAAGAAGCGAAAGATGTATGTCAGGATACTAGCAAGTGGAAGGATGTGGTCTCTGCCTACCCTTACGGAAAAGGGGCGTGATAGTCTGTATGTATAACAGTGTTGACAAGCAATGAAGTCAGGCCAGCATGACAGTGGTTACTGACAGTGAATTCAGACTAGCATGGCAGCGGTCACTGACAGTGGATTGAAACCAGCAAGACAGTGGTGACTGGTAGTGAATTCAGACCATCATGATACTGATGATTTCTTAGGTTTACGCGAATATTATTCATTGAAATAAAACTAATTTAAACGTATTTTATCGCGGTTATTTATTAAATTTTGATCCCGACGTTTCGAAAGCTTTTCAGTCTTCGTGGTCACGGGGCGGACTGAGGTGTAGGTTGTCCAGAAAAGTTTATGTTACTGTTTATGTTTTATTTCAATGACATCATGATACTGGTTACTGACAGTGAATTCTGGTCTGCATGACAGGAGTACTTAGCAGGGAATTTAAGTCAACATGACAGCTGTCACTGGCAGTGACTTTTGGTTCATTGTCAGTGGTGGCTTATTTGGATCAGGCTGCCCGAGATATAGATAAAAATAAAATATACCAGTGACGTCATAGAAGTCAGGTTTGTATGTCTCGCCGGAGGGATCCAGCGACTTGTCCTGAGAGAGCCAGCGTATCTTGATCTTGCGCGTTGTGCGGTACACGTTCTGCATCGCCTGGCACACGTAGAAACCGCCTTCCGCGTTTCGAACTGCCAGATACTCATTCCTATGAACGGAAAACATGTTAGCGATGATAGCTCAGTGGTAGTGTGTACGACTTCGCGTCAAGGGACGTGAGTTCGAATCCAAGCACCTACAATGAGCTTGAGCTTTCGGTGAAGGAAAACATCGTGAGGAAACCATAGCATGGCGGTAGGGCTTTTACCAATGCCCGCCTGGCTAGCTACCACCCTCAAGTTAAAAACCTGCCGCCAAATACCAATAGGTGTGTTCCGGCAGCTGCACTTGAGAGCCAGTTCCTCCACAGGTTTAGCGTGCCTACCAACTAGGGCCGTATCGTCACTTAAGATCAGGTGAGATTATGGCCATAACCATAAACCTTAACTATAAAAAAAATAAAAAAAAATGAACCGTCGCTTTGTGATGAATGGTGGTAGGGTCTTTACTAATGCCCACCTAGCTAACTTCCACCCTTGTATTTAAACCCGTGATGTTTAAAATTCAATCTTTACTGCCTCATGGCAATGCGTAAGCGCATTTCCCGGTTAATGACCTAGTCGAGAAATGCATATTGCCACCATATGCATCAGGTGCTAAGCACCCAACACTACCCCACAGTAAAACGCACCACGGCGATACTTTAGTAATCCAGTGTTGCCACAAGATCAGCGTTTACTCTTCTAGAGTTAGCTACCACCCCCTAGTAGCGTTACCAGATCGGAAAATTAATTTTCCTGAAAAATCTTGGCCTTGGCAATAAATTTTCTGACATTTAGGCAGTAAAACTACCTTATATTAAAAACTCGCGGGTAAGCTTGAATATGCGTGGTACGAGATTCAGGTGAATAAGTGGTCAATTAGTTGATTGCTAATTATTAGATTTTATTCTTTCGATAGAATTTTATTTCTTATGATTTCTCTTTTTTTGATAATTTCCACATTTCCCTGTTTCTCTGATAGACAGCTGAAATTCCGGAGATGTCAGGAAAATTCCTGTCATCCGGTAACCCCTCAAGCTGAAAATTTGCTCCCAAATATCTTTAGATGACCTTCACTAGGGCTTATCGTGTCCATCATCTTGGGCCTCATCGTCACTTAAAATCAGCCTATAAGGGATAATAAAGGGTCGAATGTAATAAACATCATAAACATACTTGTAAAATACAATAAGCTTGTCATCGTTAGGTTTCGTGGGCGTGGCTCGACCGGCGGACGCTGACAGTTTGGTGGCCATCGCCAGCTCAGGAGTTGGAGACTGGTACAGTTGCACCTGGAATAAATATAATACGTATTATACATCTTTTTTTATTATAATTTGTGCCTATGTACGCAATTTCGTAAACTTTAATTATCTTAAAGTGACCAAGTGACAACAACGACCGTAATCTTTATGTGGAACGGCTGAAAGTATGTATAATATATCTTTATAAACACAAAGTTACAAACCAAACTTAGACCAATTATTTGTGAAGTTTTTGTGTGATTTCATGAAATAGTATTATGTATGGGCGATATAACTGGGAACATACATTTCGAGATGCCATAAAATTTCACCCACCCTTTGCTGTTACCTATAATCGTTTAAACTTATACGAGATTAGTAAAATATTCTCTCGGCGTAATATAACCGGGATTGTTTATAAACATACGTTTGCTTAATGAAACAAGACAACAAATTATAATTGGTAATGGGAAATATCGGCTAGTCTGTTGTGTAACACAATTATTTCTTTGTTCGTAAAATAAGTTATTTAAACATAGTTTCAGCCGTTCCACATGAAGATTACGGTCGTTGTGGTCACGGCGAGAACGTCACTAATGATATCATAATTTTCGCGTACAATGACTGATATGGAACGGTGCACTCATAATCACTTTGAAACAATGATAGCTCAGTGGTAGCGTGTGGGAACGCTGCGTCATGGGACGTGGGTTGTAATCCAACCACCTACAATGAGCTTGAGCTTTCGGTGAAGGAAAACATTGTAAGGAAACCATACCATGGTGCTACGGCTTTTCTGATGCCCGCCTGGCTAGCTACCACCCTCAAGTTGAAAATCTGCCGCCAAATACCATTAGGTGTGTTGCGGCAGTGGCACTTGAGAGCTAATCGCTCCTATAAAGGCCAGCAACGCATCTGCGATTCCTCTGGTGCTGTTGGTGTCCATGGGTGGCGGTGATCACTTACCACCAGGTGAAACGCTTACCTGTTTGCCGCTATTCCATAAAAACAAATATACTCCATTATACTCGATGTAGTGACACTTGTGTAACGCTCGCAAGCTAGTGGTATGGGAAAAATTGCGGTCGTATGGGTAACATAGCTAATTTCACCTGATTTTAAACGTGTAAGTCAACTTTACCAATGTTGAAATAAGATGCTAGGTACAGAAGCGTACATTCGACTGTATCTAAATGTATTTGAACACACTAATTTGTATATTTGTGATATAAATCAACAGGATGCGGTAAAAAAACTATTCGCATACATTTTGATATCCGGTTTTGTTAGTAGATAGGTAGCAGGCGATATAAAAAATATTACAATAATTAAATAAATAATAATTATATATGTATATATATATATTATGCGTTCTGGCACTTATGGCTTAAAGAGTTCGTTTTCAAAATAGTTTCATTAAACAAATTGAATTTTTAATGAGTAGAAGTGAAACAGTAAGAAATTAGATGAGTTAATTAAATTTTCCTCTATCATAATTTATACTCGTTGTCCCCGCGACTTCCTTCGCGTGGAACTTTTTTTTTCTACCTAAGGTTTAGCGGTATGGCCATAGTCTCACACGATCTGAAGTGACGATACGGCCCAAGTTGGTAGACACGCTAAACCTGTGGAGGAACTGGCTCTCAAGTGCAACTGCCGGACCACACCTATTGGTATTTGGCGGCAGGTTTTCAACTTGAGGGTGGTAGCTAGGCCAGCCGGGCGTTAGAAAAAGCCCTACCACCGTGCTATGGTTTCCTCACGATGTTTTCCTTCACCGAATGTTCAAGCTCATTTTAGGTGGATTCGAACTCTCTAGGCGCGAATTCGTATACACTACCACTGAGCTATCATCGCTAAATCATAACTTAGTCACCGTTTTTGTAACCTTTTTCAATACCGCATTGCTCTTATTGGTCGTAACGCTTTGTTAAATAACCGAAAGCTATCCTCAACGACTTCTCTATCGAACACAGAAGGTTTTTGTATTCAGACCGATAGCTCCTAAAATTAATTAATTAATTAAATTTTGAAGCGATGATAGCTCAGTGGTAGTGTGTACGACTTCGCCTCAAGAGACGTGAGTTCAAATCTAAGCACCTACAATGAGCTTGAGCTTTCGGTGAAGGAAAACATCGTGAGGAAACCATAGCATGGTGGTAGGGCTTTTTCTAATGCCCGCCTGGCTAGCTACCACCCTCAAGTTGTAAACCTGCCGCTAAATAACAATAGGTGTGTTCCGGCAGCTGCACTTGAGAGCCAGTTCCTCTACAGGTTTAGCGTGTCCACCAACTTGGGCCGTATCGTTACTTAAGATCAGGTGATATTCTGGCTGTAATGCTAAACCTTAACCATAAAAAAAAAAAACATAACGTATTCAAACAAACTTTTCCACTTCATAATATTAATACAGAAAATACGCTTAACAGAAGTAAAAAAAAAATTTTTTATCACTTGAATTAATTTATCTTAGCGTATATTAGAAAAACGCTCGTCCATACCGGACTCAATTTTAGGTGTAAATAGTAAATTTCCGTTGGATACCTTCACACGAGACCCGTGTCACCAAAGTTACAACGACGTTTCGTGTCTTGCACGTGAATTGACCAATTATAGACAGGTCGTATTGAACTTGTATGCGAATCGGTATTTAAAATAGCATACGAATATCAGTTGTTGTTACATAAAACTAAACATATGGTTCTGTTCCTAGGAATCGTTATAACGCAATTGAATCTCTTTTTAAAAATGATTTTTTTTAAGAAATTAAATCGATTATAATTTTTTTCACTGTATCTTTTCTTATGTTTACGCGAATATTATTCGTGTCGAGTGGTCACGAGGGCTGAAAAGCTTTCGAAACGTCGGGATCAAAATTAATAAATAACCGCGATAAAATTCGTTTAGTTTTCTTTCGATTTTTTCACGTTTACATTCATTACTATCTACTTCTAAGCTGTGGTGAAAATTTCTAGGGTCTAACTCATCGAGAAGTTAGTTTGAAATCAATTATAAAAAATCCCACACGGACAGAATTACAAGAAATCGGGTTTATAAAAATATTGTAATGATAAAATAACTTCACTTTGCATCGTTATATCATAAACCAAAGTTCCCTGCCGCGTCTGTCTTTTTCTTCGAGAAAAACTCGAAAGCAGCTGAACGAATATTCATGCGGTTTTCACCAATAGACAGAGCGATTCGTGAGGAATGTTTAGGTCATTCACAACGTTAAGGTTAAGAAATGTAAGAATAATTTTTGAAAATGTCGATAATAGTCAAGGATCTTGGGGGTTTTAACCTAAATAATTGCTAAATCCTTACCGATATATAACAAAACAATGTATAGTGGGATAGGTGTATATAGAAAAGTCAGTGGTTTCATATATATGTATATATTTTAATTACAAATGCGAACTAAGTCGCGGGCGCATCTAGTCATACAATAACATATTTTATATCTGTATTATAATACTATAAAGGAGACAAGTTTTTTTGTTGATCGCGCTGAGTTAGAAAGTACCTTTTTTATATCTAAGGTTTAGTGTTATGGCCATTATCTCACCTGATCTGAAGTGAGGATATGGTCTAAGTTGGTAGACACGCTAAACCTGTGGAGGAACTGGCTCTCAAAAATGCATCTGCCGGAACACACCTATTGTATTTGGCGGCAGGTTTAAAACTTGAGGGTGGTAGCTACCCAAGAGCGCATTATACAAAGCCCTACCACCATGCTATGGTTTCCTCACGATGTTTTCCTTCACCGAAAGCTCAAGCTCATTGTAGGTGCTTGGATTCGAACTCACGTCCCTTGACGCGAAGTCGTGCACACTACCACCGCTCGAGCTATCATCGTTTCATACATACCTATCGAATTTCTCAAAATATTTCTGTATTTGACAGAGTAAGCACTGTGAAGGCATTCGGCTATTTAACATCACGCTCGCACCAATAAGAGCAGAGCTGTGTAAGAAAAAGTTACGAAAACGGTCAGAAATTGTTCGAAAAATTTTAGTTCCTCGCGAGTGAAGTCGCAGACACATCTAGTTTAACAATCAAATTTATATCGTCATACAGAAAACTTTTCATGCTCGAAATATATTTTCCCTATTCATTTCGGCTTGTTAAAATAAACGTGTTTTATGTATTAATTTTCAATATAATCTATTATTTCTAATTCTAGTATGAAGATTACGTTTTCATACACGTTTAGTACCGGCATGTAGGTACTAATTAATCTTTGAGAATTTCCGTTTGTTTACTTAATTAGATTTAATTAGTACTGTCATTCGCTGAAGGTGAAGGTAGGTGAGTTATACGGAATAGTATGTCATCTTGTATGATGTACGATGTTGGCGCCCTTGTTGAAACTGTTAAGAGATTTATTGAGGCAACTAAAAATGTATGTCTCAAATTATTTTTATATACTAGATGTCACTTGGTGCCTCGCTCTTATTAAAGTAGATTTTATTTGTGCAAAAAAGATGGGATAAAAGCAATTTAAGCCGAGATAAGACTTGCTTGACCTTGAGAGAGTCAGAGTAAAGCACTACTCAAACGCTTCACGTTATGAGCAGTGAAAGGACGAGATAACGTTCATCGGGTCAGGTAATATACAATAGTACTGAGGTGTTTGACCGATTAGATTCTATCAGATAAAATAAAGCGCTATCAGAATGATACGAACAGGTGTATTTCTGTGCTATACGTCCTTCGAGATTTTATTTCTGTTTGACAATTTTATAACGTAACTAACTATGCACGCGACTCGTTCGTGTGGAATTAGAAACTTATTATTTTCGCGGAATACATAATATGTTGTGTGTTTCGAAGCGATGATAGCTCAGTGGTAGTGTGTACGACTTCGCGTCAAGGGACGTGGGTTCGAACCCAAGCACCAACAATGAGCTTGAGCTTTCGGTGAACGAAAACATCGTGAGGAAACCATAGCATGGTGGTAGGGCTTTTTCTAATGCCCGCCTGGGTAGCTACCACCCTCTAGTTGTGAACCTGCCGCCAAATACCAATAGGTGTGTTCCGGCAGCAGCACTTGAGAGCCAGTTTCTCCACAGGTTTAGCGTGTCTACCAACTTGGGCCGTATCGTCACTTAAGATCCGGTGAGATTATGGCCATAACGCTAAACCTTAAGTATAAAAAAAGTATGTATCCAGCATGACAGCGGTGACTGATTGTGAATTTTGGATCATTGTCAGTCACCGCTGTTCTGGACTGTACTGTTCTTAACACCAGATGCAGTACAGTCACTATAATGCGCAAAAAAGGGCTTCTATTAAGTCCACGATACATTTTACATTAATACATAAACAGGTGAAAGAATTCAGTATCTTTTTCACCTTCTTTGCACGCCTCATAAGCGAAGGGTCGACCGAGGTGGGTACTACTGTCACTTCACGCAAAACAACTGATTTTTCAAACTTAAAATGTCTCTATTTATCATACATCGCACTTGTAAAATAATATATACACACACACATATTAAGAAAAAACACTAATTTTAACACTCATCATATTTTTGATGCCAGTTTTGTTATTTAAACTAGCAAACAAAACTGTTTTAAAACAGTCTGCTTTGGACGTCCGTGTGTCTGTATGTGCGGATCCTGTATGTTATCACGATAACGACCGAAATACTTTACTAATCGAGTCTTTCTTTTTCTTACGCTTCAGAATAATTAGGAATAGAACCTTATTACTTTTCACGATCTGATTCGATGTAGTTTAATTGTTATTAAATAAACAAACAAACAAATTAGATAATGAGGCATGCACTTTTGAATATTCCAAATTTTTTATTAATATAAACAAATATTAAAGACATTTTTTTTATTCTAACTTTAAATGACTTTGCATAAATATTCAATAATGTTGACAAGCGAATACGAGCGAACACTGGTCGCAAGCTTAGTACAGATATCACCTTTAAACATAAATTATTGTGGTACACGGTAACCCTAAAATATACATCTATGAATAGAAAGCGCGTGCCGTCGACAAGGGAAACGCGACCCGTAAAACTTGCGCTGGCAAAACTTTACCCGACTCCATTAAAAATGGCCAGGGGGTTAACGAACTTTATTGTTGTAAGATTACAAACTATACACTATAACTTCTTATAGGTGAAAATATTAAATATGTGACATTAAATTACTGTTAATGCGGAGTTTTTATTGGGACCATAGTAACATAGTGGTTTATATTAATTTTATTTAAAAAAATCTATTACATAATCTTATGTCTTTACTAATCTATTTTTTTTTCTATAAATATACATTATCTAGACATATAATAAACCAGGATAATAGCAGGTTTTTTACATCGAAATTAATTTCCAAATAAATAATAACCAGGGTGTTAATGGACAACCAACGGAACCTATTATTAGCATTTTAGGAAATTTTATCTGTGCACGCATCACGTATATGTACAAAAAGCAATGTAAATAACTTTTATACGTAAAAATTGCACGCGACTTGAAGTATTATTTAGTTTTTGTTTCATCGCAATCGGTTCACTCTATCAGGAGATATTATATAATATGAATTTAAAGTGTTCTCGCGCACGCAATTCAGTCATTAGCAATGTCAAAATAGAACTAATGTTAACAGTTGAACTCTACATTCGACAGATGGCGTTATGCATATGACGTCAACATGTAACATGGATGTTGTCTGTACTCTCATCTAGGCGTCGCGTTTTAGTTATCGACAACCACGCGAAGTAAGTCGCGGGCAGTGAGCTGGTAATATAATAAAGCTGAAAATTTGTTTATTTGTACAAGCTAGTCTGAGACACTGCCTGTTGGATTAAAAAAAAATATTTTTTGATTATAGAGCAATTGTTGAGAAAGGCTTTGAGCCAATTAACATCACGCTATTACCAATAGGAACGGCTATATTGAACAAAGTTTCAAAATCGGACAAAAAGTAATATTTTTTAATTCCACGCGAACGAAGTCGCGGTTATAGCTAGTTAATAATATAAAGTATAACAGTCTGTTTGTTTATACGCACAAATCTTGTAACTATGCTCCCAAGTCATTTGGGGTAGGCGCAGTACGTTTTTTATTTCCACGGATCTCTATCAGACGTCATCTCTTCGTTCACTCCCTTGGCTTTCATGTTATTCCTCACACACTCTATATACATATTCCCTTTAACCTGTCTCTCCTTTTCCATCCTTCAACATTCACATCCATTGCTTTTCTCAGCAGATGCGTTTCCTCTCTTCTCAATACATGTCCGAACCAAGACAAACGATTCCCTTTCATCTTCTCTTCTACCACTGGCGTCACTTTCAAACTTCCTCTGACGTACTCATTCCTGACTTTATCTATTCTTGTGACGCCACACATCCACATCAACATTCGCATTCGATCGACATTCATCCGTTTTCTTAGTTGTACTATCAACACATTCATCACCACCTTCCTGTCATCATCGTAACTAACATGACCTTCACTACTGTTTACACGGTTGAAGCTATGCTTGGTGCAAAATGCAGGAACGATACTTCATGGGTAGGCTTACCATACGTCCCGGTTTGAGATCCCTGTCCCGGCGTCCCGGTCAAAATTTTGATTGCATTTCAAATATGAAAAACACAAATTAAGCGAAAAGCAAAATGAAAATGAGCCTCTTTCTCTTCTGCGTCCCGGTTTGGCTCTTCGTAATTATGGTAAGCCTATTCATAGGATATTCTATAATACCAAGCATAATACTATCAGCACAAAACTCTTGTCTTCTTAGTAGCCCAGCACTCCCGATCTTATTGGTAACGGGGTAAAGAGAGGGGTAAACTTTGTACGAAATTTGTATTACGTCATCAGATTTCTCTGATGAAATCAGTATTAACGTGAGCGAAACCGCGGGTAAAAGTATACAGGAATATTTAAAAATACCTGTAAACGTACAACGAAAGCGGAAACGAAAAAAAAAAAAAAAAAACAAAAAGTGAAATCGAATTAAAAAAAATAACCCAGACGTTTCCAGAAGGTTCTAAACGCGTTTGATGACTATACACACACACACACACAAGTGTATTTCATACGAGTAAATATAGCTAGCATAATTCAATTTGCACAAGTGTGAAAAGGTACTCAGCGTATTAACAAGATTCATATATAACTTGACATCACTAGCATTTATAGGTTGAATAAATATTGGTGGTTTTTTTTTTTTACTTAGAACTGACATACACTGTTGGACCCAAGGGCTTTCACAGCTTCACCGAACAAATATTGGTGGTGAATTCATGACTTGTAAGGGGTTTTTTTTATTGTAATATTCTAATGCGAAGTCACTATGTATAGTAAACGCATCATAAGTCTAGAATAGTGACCGTTTTGTCGCTCAACGCCTATACTTTGTTAACCGTGTAGAGTTTTTTTTGACATGCGCTGTTGGGCTGGAGGTATTTGATTGCTTCACCGAACATTTTCGGATCGTTCAGCTATCAGTGAGCAATATTGGACGAAGTTCGAAATCGGGCCCGAAGCAATTTTAATGCCCCGCCAACAGCCTGAGTCGCAAGCTGAAGCGATGATAGCTCGATGGTAGCGTATACAGATGTCGCGTCAAGGGACGTGAGTTCGAATCCACTTACAATGATATCGAGCTTTCGGTAAAGGAAAACTTTGTGAGGAAACGTAGCATGATGGTGAGGATTTTTCTAATGTCCGCTTGGCTAGCTACCACCCTCAAGTCGAAAATCTACCGCCAGTCCCACCAAAATAAAGGCCGGCAATGCACCTGCGATTCCCCTGGTGTCGCGATCACTTACCATCAGTACATAAAAAAATCAATATAAATGCAAGCGAAGCCACGCGTAAATCTAGCAGTATCTAGTAAATAGTAGTAGTACTAGTAGTAAATCTAGTAGTCTAAGAGTATGACCACTGCGATTTAGTTGAACATAATTTGGTTGAATGTTGAACTTGAGTGTTTCAACTTCAACTTGAGTGTGCTTTGCTAGTAAGGCGTCCATTATAAAACCACATAACCAGTATACTATGGGTTTTATTTCATCAATTGTTGACAATCATTGAAGTCAGCTGTTGTCGTTATAACGTATATAATAATCTCGCACTAAATGCGCTATATTTGCCATGCATCCATAGTTATAGTAATAAAAAAGGGCTGGATTATCCAGCAGTTTTTTTCTTCAACACTACAGACCTTTGGTCACCACCATGTTAATGTAATATGTACCGTTATAATTATTTTGACATCGTACTCTTAATAAAAATAATTATTATATATATTTTTTTCTACTTAAGGTTTAGCGTTACGGCCATAATCTCACCTGATCTTAAGTGACGATACGGCCCAAGTTGGTAGACACGCTAAACCTGTGGAGGAACTGGCTCTCAAGTGCAGCTGTCGGAACACACCTATTGGTATTTGGCGGCAGGTTTACAACTTAAGGGAGGGGTAGCTAGCCAGGCAGGCATTAGAAGCCCTACCACCATGCTATGGTTTCCTCACGATGTTTTCCTTCACCGAAAGCTACCTCATTGTAGGTGCTTGGATTTGAACTCACGTCCCTTGACGCGAAATCGTACACACTACCACTGAGCTATCATCGCTTCAAATACTAGTTCCTAGTTAGTGGTCTATTCTTACTATTATTTAACCGTTGGCATGTCACGGATTTTTATGGCCATCTTGATATTGTATATGTAGAAGTTCGAGCTAATTTGCTAATCAACTTATTTTAATTAGTTAGTTTTCCGATTTCTCGGCAATTTGAATCGCTAATACGTCATAGAATTTGTGTCGTGAAACTCATCTCTTCCGGAAAGAAATTTAATCGGCAGTAGTACATTTACGAGTTCGTATATCTCTTACTAGATTTTACCCGAGGCTTCGCTCGCATTGAAGCCATTATATAACTTGTTTTATCTTACGTAAAAAAAACTTTTTGAAGTGAAACTTCTTTAGGCGCATGAGGGTAAAATTTTTACAGATGAAACGTCACGCCGGTATGCAACGGAAGTGTCGGAAAAGAGAGAGAGAGTGATCGAGACCGATTGAGAGAGAGTAAGACAGGGCGAACGTAGCATGAGCAACTAGCCGTGGAGTGAGAGTAGGGAGCAAGCGAGAGAGAAAGATTGAGAGAAAAAGTGAGACAGAGCGAACGTCGTAAATTAGTTCGCCAAAGAAGTTTCACTTCTGACATGTGTACTTTGTACGCACGCATGTTTTTTTTTTTTCAATCAAAAGTATCCTATGTTACTTCTAATGCCTCCAAGAATATGTATATATACTATACTAAGCTTACTACTAATATACTAAGCTTCATATTGATCGGTTAAATAGTTTTCGCGTGAAAGCGTAATAAACCAACTTACTATATCTAATCAATAGGGTATTTTGGAGCCCATTTAAAATTCGAACATTAGCCAATTATGTAAATATAATATAAAAATATAAATTAGTTTTGTATTATGTAATTTTGGGAGGATTTTAAAATGTGGTGTTGTTTTTAATACATATAGTTCCGCTATTAGGCCTTAAGTCTATAAATTTTAAAACATAAAATGTTTGTTTGTTTGTTTGAACGCGCTGATCTTAGGAACTTGTAGTTGGATTTCAAAAATTATGTGTGATAGAGCCATGATTAAGGAAGGTTGTTTGCTATTTAACATCACGCTGCCACCAATAGGAACAAAGCGGTATTTAAAAATTTACGAAAACGGGCAAAATTTATTAATCTACATTTAACTCCACGCGAACGAAGTCGCGGACGCAGCTAGTTGTATGATAATTCTTGATTTAAACTGTACATAGAGATGCTAATTATGGATAAGCAAAAATACCAGTTAAAATATATAAGCGATTTAACACTGTCACAGATCACAGTATATCCAAAGACGTACTTACGTATTAACGCCACCGCAGGATAAATTCGTTGGTTTAAGTTAGGTTTGACTTGTGTTGAGAAAAAGCGGGAACCGACCGCAGTTAAATCTAACCTAAACCAACGAATTTCTACTGCGGTGACGTTAACCCATTCCTCCCCACTGTCATATTTTTAGGACGCTATTTTCAAAATTTCTTTTTACGTTTTAGAACTTTTATTATTATTATTTCTGATGAAATTCATATTTTTACACTATTTTTGTAATAAAATACTTTTTTTCGCTGTTAAAAATGTTTAAATAATAAAATTAAAAGTTCTAATACGTAAAAAGAAAATTAGAAAATAGCGTCCTAAAAATATGACAGTGGGGAGGAATGAGTTAATACGTACGTACATCCAAAGATACCTGATCGATTGAATAGAAATTTGACACATCCCTTCCACAAGGCAGAGAACCACTAAGAATACATTTTGCATTCAAAAGAAGGTGGTAGAATAAACTTAAACTAACTTTAAGGAATGTTCAACGTCACTATAGAATTCACAATGTCCAAAACATGCCCTAAGTAATGTAACATGTCGAACTCGGCAGTTGCAGTCCTACTGGCGTCATTACTTTCCCTCCCAACGAGACATTTGCAAGGGTAAACCCATACTCCATTCCGCTTGAGTTATTACCTTAACTTAAATACCTACGTCATGAATCTCTCTATCTGTTACTGAAAACTGCATTAAAATCCGTTGAATAGTTTAAAAGATCTAAGCGTACAGACAGCGGAAGCGACTTCATTTTATACTATATACGTTTGATATCTCTTAATAGCGTGATCCAATTGCAATGAAACAAAAACTAAGTAATACTTGAAGTCGCGTACATTTTTACGCATAAAATCAATCTTTATTAGTTTTCTACATTTTACGTGATGCTAAAAGAAGATAGAATAAAGCTAGATAAAAGAGACATAAATTCTGAAAATATATTCTTTCAGTTATCCTTTAACACACTATATTATTATTTATTTTATTATTTATTATATATTATATATTATTTATTTATTTATTATTTGTGTTAACATTTTCAATGCACAAAAATGACTTTTCTACAGATTTATTTTATGTATAGCTACAGATTATCATAGTTTAGAATGGTCATAAATTCCCTTCATATCTTCAAGGAAACTCTTACAGAAAAAGTGTGTATTCCAAACTCAATTAAGTTTTTGTGTAACACACCAGTCTCTGCAACAGGTATTTAGAAACTGCTTTTTCACTGTACAAGTTGTTACTTTGAAATAACTGTTTTTAAAGTTGTTTTTATTAATTACAATATTTATTTTATTTTATAATTATTATTTAATAATTATAAATTATTAATATTTAAAAAAAGAAAGAATATTGGTTAAGTTGTTATATGTACACAATAAGACTACAATTCAAACGGAACTTATCAATACTCCTTCAACTTTTAAAAGTACCCTTGTTAAGTATATGCTATGGAAAAATATTTAAATGTATTATCATAACTATTAATAACCTAGTAAACTTTCCTGGTCACCTTGTAAGATTACAACAGAGATACTAAGTTGAAGCAACAATCTATATTAATATTATAAAGTAGGGAAGTTTTTTTATTTATTAGAACAGTTAATAATAGGAACTAATGGCCTGATTATAGAAATTATTTTAAGAGTAAACATTAAGAATGGCTTTAGGTATATTAACATCTCACTACCACTAATAAAAGTAAAGCTGTATTGAGGAAAGTTTGATGAACGTGCTATTCTTAGGAACTACTTGATGCATTTCCAAAAATTTGTTTTCGTATTTGAGTTCAGTTTGAGTTGAGTTAATTTTTTTTATAGTTAAGATTTTACCGTTATGACCACAATCTCACCTGATCTTAAGTGACGATGCCGCCTAAGTTGCTAGAAGCACTAAACCTATAGAGGAACTATTTGGTGGTAGATTTTCAACTTGAAAGTGGTTGCTAGCCAGGCGGGCATTACAAAAAGCCCTAGAAGCAGGCTTTGGTAACCATACAATGTTTTCCTTCACTGAAAGCTCAAGCTCATTGTAGATGGTTGAATTCGAACTCAAATCCCTTGCTGCAAAGTCGTGCACATTAACACTGAGCTATCATCACTTCAAAAATTAGATTTAAGTTTTTATTAGTTTTGGGAGATGCGTGACCTGATCCCTCAACATAATAGGTTGAGCTATAGTTAGTTTGTTATTGGTAACTAAAAAGGGCCTGCAATATCAAAAAGTGTGTTTCATGCTTTTTCAGGAAAACATTGCCAGCATCAAAAAACTTAAAAAAGTTTTTATTGGTAACCTCCTAAACATTCTCTTTTGTAATTTTGAAGCAGTATGTTAATAGCCACTATTTTATAGTCATATAAAAAATTATAAAGATATCATCAATTCTATTTAATTAGGAATGAAGAAACTTTCCTGTAAAATGTGGAAATGGTTGCATATATTATTCACCCTGAAAAGGCTTGATATGTAGATGTAAGTAGATAATTAAATAGATATATTACCTTTGTTCTATTCCTTTTCATCCTTGTGTCAGGCGTACTGTCCCCGTCGCTCAACTTTTTAGCAGAATTTAGGCTGTCTTTGCTTGGAGAAATATGCCGCCGTTTTCTCATTGGCGGTGTAACTGTAGCCAGTTTTAGTGTTGATTTAGGTTTTGCTTCCACTTTCAACAGTTTCGGCTCTATCTTCTTCTCTTCGACTTTCTCTTCCACGACTTGAGGTTTTTCACTCGGCTCTTCTGCTTTCGGTGACTCCACTTTTGTTTCTTCTTTTTTCTCTTCGACTCTCTGTGGTTCAAGACTCACTTCTTCTTTCTTCTCCTCAGTTTTAGTGGCATCAGGTTTCACATTTTCCGTTGGAGTTACGTCCTGTTTGGCGGGTGTCGACGGTTTGTCTTGTAGTTGGTTAGCATTTGCCGTTTCTGGTGGTTTACTATAACTCTGACTCGGGGCTACATCAGCTGCTGGGGAAGGCTTAAGTTCTGTTGGTTTTGAAGGTGACTTTTCTGAGAGTTCATTAGCAGTCGCGACTTTAGGCTGCGTTGGAATATCTGCCTGATTAACAGGGTTAGTTTGCTCAACTTTCTGTGGTGTAGTCGGAGCATTGGCAGGCTTCTCTGGAGGTTTCGGTGTACTCGGTGAAGTCTTAGCAATATCTTGCTTATCATTGTTAGTCTCAGGGTTCTGAGGTTTTAAACTCATAGAGGTGTTACATCCAGGTTTCATTGAATCGATAGTGCCATTTGCATGACCTGTGGAATCTGACTCCTTCTTCTCTGTAGTACGAGTTAGTGCAAGTGGTTGAGACACATTCACTTTGTCTTGTACTAGGCTTAGAGGTGAGGTGGTCGGCTTGCTTGGACTCCCAGTGGCAGGAGGCGGGACAGAGTTCTGTGTGACATGAGAGAGATTACCATGGTGACTCATGTTCTGTGCCATCTGGGCCATGTTAGCGGACACCGGAGCCATAGAGGGGACGGCGTGTGGGGGTATCGGTGGTGGAGGTGCGTGATGCGTCAAATTTTGCCCGACCAAATTGTTGGTGCCGTGATGGAGGGAATTCTGGGCCCCTTGCGGATGTCCGACTGTATGGTTTACAGTAGCCACGTTACCTTTGGCGGGACTAGGCTGCCCGCCCGGTTGCGGAACCCCCGGTTGTGGTAGCACCGGTTTTAATGCAGAATTCATATTGTTATAAGTATCCTCCGATCACCAGCTGAAAAAATAAAATAAACACAACTTTACGACTGTAATAGTTTCAGGTCAAAGCGACGCGATGTCTTTGACCCACAACAATAATTCATACATAACAGAGACAGAAATGCGCGGGGCGCGCGTAAGTGAGCGGGCAGCAATCAGTTTGCCTCGATTCCCGCTTTCTACTATCCGCGCTGATAATTCAATGTTTGACATTTACCACCAGCTTTATCGTCGATAAAGGCCCATGTAATATACGAGCGGCGGTCCGCGGCAGAGATAGCCGCAAAAAATAATGCGTTGCTTATAGAAAGAAACTTCCGCAAGACACCCGCCGCAAATCAAGTCCACTGACAGCACTCTCCCGCTTGTTTTCACTGAAAAATCACTTTATCTCACTAGTAAACACTAAATTCCATCATTTGTGCACACTTTTAGCCGCGATTTAGCGTTCACTTTACTCTAGAACAAGGTACATAACAGGCACAGTAGTTTCAGAGATGGCGTCGGCATAACGCGCATGCGCCACCCTCTTCTAATCCAACCAATGAAAACGTGTGACGAAACGAGGTTTAAACGAATTTTTCCGAGAAGTCAGTCTCTTTCCGCCAAGTTATAGCATATATCGCCATCTCTTTTTATTCTTATTTTTGAAATTTTAGGCACGTTCTAATTTATTTACACAATTCGAATTTAGTGATGTTTTTTTTCTAATTATACCTAACGTATAGAAGTTCAATTAATAACAAGATACAAAATAGATATATATGATATTTACCAGTGACTTTTAAAAGTGCTATTATTATGTTATAAATATACAAAATAAAATAACCACGCATTACGGTATGACCAGATGCAGTATTTTTTATACTATTTGTACCTTTTTGTAAAGATTTGTGACTTCTAATATCTATATAAGTTAATCTATATAAATGTGAAATAAAAAAAATTGTGTAAGTTAATTAATTGTGATTCACCTAATACCTTGAATAAAAGTTATGAATGTACTATATGATATTTACTCAATATGTTCTATTATAACTGTATGAAGGAATATGAGATTTATGATTTAGAAGATCTATTAGCTATTTTCTTAATTATCGTATGACTAAGTCATGTCCTGGAATTAAATTGGTGTTAAGAATTTGTGTGGAAATAGAAATTTTATAGATTTTATATGCAGGTATATTTACATAATTATTATGTTTACTTTTCTTATAGTTTGTTAAATTAAACATTTTTTATTTACCGGTTTTCTTTAAAAGAAAATAGATGCACCTTTGTACTTTTCAATCCTTGAACTAATTAGTACAGAGTTGGAGTATGTCTTATAAACTAAGTGCAATAAAACAACCATAAAATTGTTTTGAAATGATTTTTAATGTAATTGGCTTATTTCTAAATTACTATGACAATAAAACTATTTTTATGAACTTTTACAAATTCCTACTAAAGCATACCATAATGTTATACCTATTACGTTAGTGCGTTACATTAGTAGCGTAAACCCACTAAATAAGATCACAGAACTTGGTTCAGTTCAAAAACAGACAGTAACAAACAAACAAACAGTACATTCATTCTTATACTGAAAATACAGAACTATATCATGTACGAATATGTTTCAAGCAATAAAAAGATTTTAGTTGGTTTTGATATACATTATAATTCGATGTACACTCAGTTCGAGATGTGCACTATTAAGATGAAACCATTTATTTGGGTTCCAGTTATTATAGGTATTATATATTTATAGAGTATAAAATAACGATGTCTTAGGCAATCCTGTTTTTTCGAACTGGCCAAGCCTATAGTTCTGAAAAATAATATCTGAGTTACTGAGCTTTACTGTAAGCAAATGGTTAATAGTTTTTAAGCGACTGTTCGGGGGTGGGAGTCTAATCCAGTTTTACCGGTAATATGCACATCAACAATTTTATTAGTCTCTGGTCTTTATGTTTTTTATTGTTTCGTAGACCTTCAATATTGTATTTTGATAATTCTAGCATTTGATATAATTCATGCAGATATGTTATCACGTTTCAATACATGTAAAACTTCGTAAACGGAGCCATGATAGAAAGAGAGCCTCTTGAATAAGCAAAGCTTAACCGATATACATATCTTTTTGTGAGCCAGTGTTCTAATGCAATTTTGTTTTACGCTAATTGTAAATCTAAGTAGTGTAAATTGCACGTAAAAACCAATGTTTTAAACTAACAAATAATAGAATAAAAAAGAAGTGTGTCTATAATAAAACAAATATATATATAATTGAATATGGTAAATATAATTATGCACTTTTATTTAATATGAAGTTGCTTATTTCTATAAATCAAAACCTCTACTCGTCAATTAAATAACTTTTATGTGTTATCTATAAAAAACAAATTATATCCTTACATTGAAAAACTGTGAAATACTTAATTTATTCAAGATTATTTAATACATAACCTTAGCCAGTGTGCTTACGGATTCTTCTGTTATTTCAGGACGTGTTATCGCGACCGGCTGAAGAGTTTACTAATGATGAAACTCTCGAACATCTTTGGGCTACGAAAGCCATGGAACATAGCGATATTTATTTTAATGTAAGCTATAAACAAGTTCTTTGTATTCTACATTGAATAACTCGAATAAGCTTGACTTTGTTTTGTTTGTCGCGTTATAGGATTAATTATTTATATTGACTTCTACTTCTATTACCATAAGGCGCAGTGCTATAATAAAAAAGAGAATTACGCAGGATTTAATGGTACAAAGTTTCTTATAGCATGGTATGGAGGCTAGCCAAGTCAAACTGTAAGATTTTTTTGTCACATCTTTGTTTTAGGTTGTTTTATCTTACACTACATTACTATAGGGTAGATGTATATTCATAGACGGGACACTATTGGCTGTGCCCAGTCACAGGTGTATGCTTATTGGTTCAAGACAGCCAGTAGGTTCTCAATGGTTGCGCAGATATTGTTTGTACACATCACCTGTTTCACAGAGTATTATAATGAATTAAATGATGTTCAATAAAATGTTTTTTTGACAACTATAAAAAATATATTAATTGTGAAATACCATTCCTTCAAATCATTAGTTCTCTCTGTGATTCATTTAATTGCACTCAGATGCTAGTAATTCTGTTGGTTGTATTTGTTAAATAATAATATACATTTATCAATAAAATAATATTGAAGCGATGATAGCTCAGTGGTAGAGTGTAAGACTTCGTGTCAAGGGATGTAACTCTGAATCCACCTACAATTAGCTTGAGCTGTCAGTGAAGGAAAACATTGTGAGGAAACTGTAGCAGGTGGTAGGGCTTTTTCTAAGGCCCTCCTGGCTCACTCTCAGATTGAAAATCTTCCATCAAATACCAATAGGTGTGTTTCGGCAGCTGAACTTGAGAGCCAGTTTCTCCATAGGTTTAGCATGTCTACCAACATGGGACATATAGTCACTTAAGATCAGGTGAGATTATGGGCATAAAGCTAAACCCCAACTATAAAAATAGTAATATACTACATAAGGTTATTAGTTTTAACCAAGCGTTCCATGACACTCACAAATTTGTATATTTTGATTAAATTACATTATAAATAGCATAGGCCTTTCGTACCTTTTAGCTTTAGCTCTTTTAAATTTGGATCTAATGAAATTTTGAGTTGTGGCTGCGATTTGTGTCATTATTCTGAATCAATCTCCTTTTTTAATACATGAATGGTATAGATCTCATCCAATAGAATTAACAAAATATTATCACACAAAGCTGTATTGTCGTCTCACTTTCTTTTGCTTTTTGTAAGAATGTGAAAAATAATTATCACAGAAGTAATTATAGTAGTTATAATAAATTCATTCCTCAATAATATTATTAATTATTATCTATTAGTTTGCAAATAAAACATGACCAACTTGTAAAAACCATAAAATATGTTACTGAAATATATTACAATTGCTTTATTATTTTCATATTGTAATATTAAAAAGAAGTCTAGGCATTAAGTCCTGTGTGGTGCATGATTTACAAACCCACAAATAGAGGTCATAAAAACACAAGAAGGTGTCACATAAATAATTGTAATTTGTGAGATTTGAACCTATGTGCAGTGTTAAGACAGCAGAGTGGTAAACTACTACGCCAATTGTGCAGGCAACTAAAAAGTTTGTTACTATAGGTTACATGGCATTAATATAATACGCTTGTGTATGTGTGTGTATGAAGTTTGGATAGAAATTGTTTTAAATGGTGATTCTTGTGACAATTTTAATTTTAATAAATCATACATTTTAGCTATAACATTTCTTTTTATATGGAGTTTGGTGTGTAAAGTGTTAACTATTAAAATAAGTAGTTATGATACTAGGCTTTTTAGTAGCCAAGTTTGTTTTGAAGTATGTCACAAACTATTAATTTTTGTATTTTGGGAGAAGGTACAACTGTATATAATGTTTAAGAGTTTAGAAATAAAAAAAACATGCGTGCATACAAAGTACACATGTCAGAAGTGAAACTTCTTTGGCGAACTAATTTATAAATCTTGTTTATATTTATACAAATCTAAAACTTTAAATTAACTTTAAATTAATAATTTAATTTTTAACTTTAATTTAAATTTCCCTGTCTTACTCTCTCTCAATCGGTCTCGATCACTCTCTCTCTCTTTTCCGGCACTTCCGTTGCATACCGGCGTGACGTTTCATCTGTAAAAATTTTACCCTCATGCGCCTAAAGAAGTTTCACTTCAAAAAATACATAACGAAAAAAAAAGAACAAAACCTGTCTTTATAGCCACATGCATACTTATTCCACAGTAATAATGTTGCAATGCAAACTGTATTGCCAACACTAGAAAACATGTCACCCTAAAATTCATTCTATTGAAGCAATGTTGGTTATAGAAGGACTGAAACATCTTAATCCTTTATCATCAATATTTTTCGGATTCAAATATTTTATTGAATTTCATTGAAATCAATAATAGTACACCAGTATGAAGCTTAGATTTTATTCCTCATGTTTAGTTGAAATTATATAAATAATATTGTGTAACTACATGATATATTTCCTATGTATAATTTTGAAATGAAAGTTTTTTCAAGCAATAACTGGATTATACTACCGCTGTGAAGTTTGTATCTCCTTGAACAATTTGTGGTAATGGCTTGGCCTAAACTGAATAAAACATATATAACTTTTTACATTCTAAGCATACATTTTTTTGTTATAAAACAGTAAACAGGCATGTATTGTTCCAGACGTTAACTAGACAATTATAATAAATTAATTTTTATGAAAATTAAGTTCAAATCCCTTGTATGGTTGCATACTGTTGACTATATTTCAAAATTCACTTACATATATATACCTTACACGTTTTGTATTTTTAAAGATTCCATACTATATTCTTCATTATAAATTATTCATATGGTAATTACAACTACAAGTCCAAGTGAAATGACTTTTAGACGTAATCAATGAAAAATGAGAGCTCTGCCTGTTTCTTAATTCCAGATGTTATGCTCATTGGATACTAGATGGCTTCAATTGACACCACACGATGACCTGATTTACACACACTTCAGGCAAGACTTCCCCGATATGGATGTAACGTGTATAAACGAAAACGAAATCAAGAACAGTGTGAACAAAGCAAAATGGAGGGTGTACTGTGATAAATTCAAAAGTATCGTGGAGGATTACAGCTTCGGTACGTTGATGCGCGCCGACTGTAAAGGCGATTATTCAGAGCAGAACACGATTCTCGTTCCCAGAGTACAGTTTTACGCGATAGAGATTGCTAGGAACAGGGAAAATCTTAATAACGAGGTGAAAAAACTCTTCAAGTGTGCCTCGAAAGCCAATATAGAAAGTCAGGAACAAGCTCAAGTTGCGGTTTAACTTTTTCAATACCACATTTATATATAACGGTACCTTCTTAGCAATAAACAACACCATTCGGTATAAGACATCTAAATGCATAAAATATTTGTTATGGTAATAAAACCATACGTTTGATAGATTTAAAATAATGTTCATAGTTGGTTTAAGCTTCGATAAGTTTAAAATGTTAAAGTTGCTAAGTCCGTTTTTGATCCCGTTTAGTGAAATGACGATTCGAGTGTTGGATTTTAAAAAATACTGATTCCAAAAATGTGAATTAATAGTAAAACCTTATTAGACGTTATTCGCATTGTTTTTTTTTTCGCATAAATTATCATACAAAAATTAAAGGACAAAGAAGGAAAACATATTCACGAGCTCGAAAAGCAAACAAACCAAATTCAGACGGACAACATTACACTTTACGAAAACAAATTAAACCGCTATTGACAAGAGCCATCAAATTATTTCTCTTTTGGAATCATCATATATATATTTTTTTCTGTAATAGGTAATTAGTGTAATTACCTAGTTTGTCATCTAATGAAAACTCTGAGTTGGTAATTTTACAAGTAAAATGAATGCTATGAGTTTGTTATTAGAAATATGAATATTACAACACTGATTTCAAAATTTGACACTAGTGATTGTCGATTTACTTTACGGATTAAACACCCGGAGTGTTAGATTTAGGAAATAGCAGCCAATACCGATTCATTTATATAGTACTTGCCTAACTTTTATATAAAAAAATCTAGTTTGTAGCCCTCCTAGAGGACAAAACGTAGTAATAAGGTTCATTTTACTACACAAATTGGCTAATTGTAATACCATATATTATAGTTATTGTGTACTTTCAATTTAATTATTAGAAGCGTTGATAGCTCAAGGTTAGTGTGTAGGTACCCCGCGTTATAGGACGTGAGTTCGAATCCAAACATCTACAATGAGCTTGAGCTTTCGGTGAAGGAAAACATCGTGAGGAAACCACAGCATGGTGGTAGGGCTTTTTGTAATGTGCGTCTGGCTAGCTACCACCCTCAAGTTGAAAATCTGTCGCCAAATACCAATAGGTGTGTTCCGGCAGTTGCACTTGAGAGCCAGTCCCTCCAATAAAGGCCGACTATGCACCAACTATTCCATTGGAGCTGTGGGTGTCATGGACGGCAGTCATCACTTACCATCAGGTGAAACGCTTGTTTGATTGCCCCCTATTCCATAAAAAAAAAACCATTGATTTATTGAGCACAGTGACTTTTCAACTTAACAACATTTAAAAAAAGTCATGAATTCATTATTTTAATAATAATCTTTATATGTCCATTATACGATAAGGAATGTTATATAATTAATTGGTGGCTTTGAATGATATAAAAACTTGCCAATTTTCGAATTTAATAATGGCCTCAATTCTAAATGTTATATCGAATTATTTGTATCAGTGTGTGCCGGATGGGAAATTTGTTTAATAATTGAAAAAGTATCAAGATTTGTGAAATTATAAGGTTGCACTAAACAGTTTATACTTTGTTTATAATTTATATGAAATCGTCGTTTTACAACTCTGAGAAAGCTTTTTGATTTTGTAGCAAGTTTCATTAGTACCAGTGTATTGTAATAGTGTAGTTATATGGTTAATACGTAGTATGAACAAGCACGGTTTATGTTCGGCCATCTTAGCGTACACTTAAAGGCAAGATCGGAGGTGATGTGTCATGTTTATATTTAAACTTTCTATGTAATAATATATGAGGCTGAATTACTCATACGTTTTGATAATACATTTTTTATGCATTAAAAAAGTGTTTGAATTTATTTTCTACCTATCGTTGCCTATATAAAATGATACATTCGTATATGATTTCTCGATAACACATCCACTACGAGTAAGTTTGGAAGCGTTTTACATTACTATATCTTTCGCTTCCTTAGGCTAGGTATACACGGCGACAATTTGATTAGATTTTTTCACGTATAGAGTTATACCGTAGACGATGGAATGGTTCACATGGCAACCATTCGATTCGATTTTATAACTAATGTCGTGTCATCAGTGTCAAACAGTTTGACATATTCTCTACTGCCACTACTATGTTCGATAAAATCTAGTATACGAGAAAAGTGTGACCGTGTGAATGTGGCCTTCGTCGCCTCGAGCCGACTTTACCCGAACGAGTGTCACACGAAAATGTTGTGGATGAGAATTTCAAAGCCCTCTCATAAGAAGTTTCACTTCAAAATGCGCTGTTAACCTTTGACAGTATTTATTTTTGTAAGGCTGAGTACTAAGGCCCTAGTACCGACTAGAATAATTGCGAAAGTTGCCCCACGTCACTGGCAACACTGGAGTTTCAAATGTCGGGGTGATGCGTGTTAGTGGGTAGTGTTGGGTGATTCGCATGCCCCTGACACCACTGTCCTGAGCCAGGGTAATCCGTTTGAATCCGCGCGTTGCGATTGGGAGGTTTGTAAAGACTGGGATTTTAAACACCATGTTAATAAAAAAAAAGGCCAAAACGTACTAGAATAATCTCCCACTCTGTTTCTTCTGCATATCAATGACATGTCGGTTAACCGGTCGTGTTAACTTTTCTCGAAAACATTTCAACGAGCGTCGGATTAAACTTGTGCCTGAAGTTAAGACTGTATGAGCAAGTCTTAGAATGGGTCAGATTAAACTTAGTCCAATCCAACCCTAAAAAGACGTAAGTTTGGAAATTTACTGCTAAAAAGACTCCCTTTGCCGTTTTCCTCGTTTCAAAAGCGCTCCCTTAGGTATCTCACGTAGCACCAAAATTCCTGGAGTCGATACTTCAGGTGTCGTTAATTTTCGTGGTCACGTTGAGGGTAAGGTCTAGTTGGCCTCCAAAAAGCTTGGTGTGCTCAGTCGGGCGAGACAGTATTTCACGCTGGACCATTGTCTTAAACATCACAATGCTCAGGCCCGGCCTCAAATGGAATACTGTTCTCATCTCTGGGCAGGGGCACCACAGTACTAGCTTCTTCCAACGCAGAGCGATTCAAGTTGTGTATAACCAAGTTCTTTGCGATCGACTTTATCTACTGGCGTTGCGAAGAGATGTAAAGGTAACGAGCAAGCTTGTCACCAGATAGTAAGTGATCACCGCCGCCCTTGGATACCTACGTCAGAAGAATCGCAGGTGTTGCCGGCCTTAATGGAATGGGGTGGCTCTTAAGCACCACTGTTGGAACACACCTAATGGTGTTTGGCGGCAGATTTTCAACTTGACGGTGGTAGCTTGCCAGGCGAGCATTAAAAAAAGCCCTATCATCATGAACTGTGGCATCTCTTTGCATTTTCTACCGAATATACCAATGGGAGTGTTCCGAGGAACTGCACGTATAAATACATGATGCTGGATTCCACCACCGTACGACGCGTCATACACTTAAATACTATCCTCACTATCTTCTCGAAATTTCTTTTCTCGCACGAGTACCTTCTGGAACCAACTTGCATCGTCATGTTTCCGGACCGATACAGCTTGAGAGTCTTCAAGAGAGCTTACTCTTACCTTAAAGGGCGGAAATGCACCTGCGATTCCCTTAGTGTTGTGGAATCCCATGGGCAGCCCTGATCACTTACCATGAGATGAAAAGGTTGTTCGTTTGCTCCCTTTTCCATAGAAAATAAGGGTCATTTGATTATTCAAGACCGCTATTACAATGAACTAAGAAATATTTGTATATGTAAATGATTTCTCAGAAAGTGCTGTTTGGAATTGAGCGAAGATTTGCATAAAAAACATGCATTTTTTTTTATAGTACGTGTTTTGGTCGAATAGAAATTCGATTTCCCAGATTTACGTGTCACAAAATTTAGTACCTATATCGAGGCTTCTCAGGAGAAACATCGTAAGCGATAATTTGCACTTTTTACAGCAGACCTTTTCATTACTAATTAAGAAGTATTTATGATAGCATTCTAGAAGTTTTTGGTTGGATCTTGAACTATCATGTTGTGATTTTTATTTATATTCATATACTTAGTTATATAGCCCTGTTTTGTGAAATATATACGATATTTTAGGTGATGTAGTGTAGCTGAAGAGCATACGTGAAGTGAATTATAAATAATCATTCGGAGCATGATATATTAGTTGCCACAAAACTCCCAAGAGAGCTTCAACAAGAGAGTCGCCATCTTGTTGAAGATAGTTTCATCTGTCCAAAATGTCTAAATCGTATCACTTGAAAATGGCAGTAAGTCTCTAAAGAGGAACAAGTTGCCAGAAAAAAAAAAATGATTTCCGGTTCATAATTAACTACTGATCTAACAAATAAAAATAAAAAATTGACGCCAGGAAACTTATCCTGTAAAAGCTTGATATACGGACCGTTTATTTTAAAAGTGGTGTAAGTCCATTTTTGAGAAAAATGAGCTATCACGTAATTCATGCTTAATTTAATGTAATTTTTTTATATATAACTAGTCCGTGTTTAATTTCTCAAAAAAATCCCATGTTTTGTACAACTTAAAATCGATCGGTAAATGAAATTGCATTATCAACAAATACAGTAGTAACCTTTAATTTTCTCGAAACAAAAGAAAATGGACTTACACCACTTTCAAAATAAACGGTCCATATTGTGGTGGTAAAATAAAACAGTATATGCGTTTTATCCTTTTTTATTGTCCTTACAATCTATGTTTTTAAGATGACTCCATCGCAGTGGCGGTCTCCTCGGTGTATTTGCCCTTGTCCTTGCCGAGGGCCGCGAGCCTTCCGCTCGCTCTGCGATCGAGGATGGCTTTACGATCTTTGTTCATCTTTAACTTGACAATAACGCACTGAAAATCCATACAAGTGTCAGTTTATTCGTCTTCAGCTGACCGAGAAAAGAGATTAGTCCATTTTTTGTTAAATCAGAGCCATGGAAGTGTTGCAGCATTAGCAGTGCATCTGCCGTACCCGAACCCTCAGTCGTGACTTTAGGTGCGAGCAAAGCAGGGTAGCAGAGTCTAAGCAATTAATTTATCATCATACGAATGTTATGGAATTTGTTAATATGTGTAATCCATTTTTTAATCCCATAGAGTAAATTGACAGTTCGATTTCACTAGTACTATCCTACCATATACATTTTTTTTAATAAGGCAACATTAGCTCTAGGTGTTGCAATTAACTTTCAAAAAAATATTATTAATGATTACAAAATGAATATCAAGATTTAGAAACCTTAATACATAAAAAAGTTTTACTTATGAAATATGAAATACAAAGTAGATTGTTTATTGCAACACCAAAAGGGCTGCACATTTTACTGCATTATTGGAAGTGGTAGTTAAATGGCGAGAGGTATGTAAGAGTAGGCGGTACTTTCAGAAAGTAAACTATCTCGTTGGCTCATGTTTTTATTCGTAAAATGTTAACTACCTCCAAATGATCAGTCTCGATCGGGAGTCGCTCACGACATATCGTAAGCCAACGTCATGTAGCGCCTTTTTAAAGTGTCCAATATATTTACAGAAAATTAATTAAATATTATTAAAATTTCTAGATTACTTGAATCAAACTAAACTAAAACAACACAGTACTAATTGAGGTTACTATACCATGGGAAATAAACATACCCAAGGAAGACACTATAAAAATAAATAAATACTACAGGCAACTAAATGTCCTGAATAACAATGGCCATGTGGACAATTTATACGCGGTCGAAGTGGGAGCGAGAGCTATACAGCTAAATCTCTCTATAACCTTCTAAAAGATCTTGGCCTGTCTAGAACTGTAGTAAGTTCTAAAGTGTTTCTAAAGCTGCACTCTCAGGCTTCTACCAAATTTGACTAGGTAAGAAGAGAAACCGGAGTGGTGAATTCTCTGAGTTTCCTTCCCAACCAAACAATGGATCTGGCAACCGCACGGTGAATCCATGGTTTGCTAAGTTCGTCTCATTTACAAGCATCACTATTCTTTTAAAATCAATTTGTTAGCTACATATGGATTGCCTTTTTACTCTACAGATTAAAAAAAGAATGGAGTACTATTATTGTTTGAATGCTAATGAATTTCATTATACGCAAACAGTGTTAGTATGATAGTGCAGTGAGTATGTATCTATTTACTAATTTCTTAAATAAATGATCATTATTTAAACTTAATCATTACAAAAAAACAGAAGTTTTTACATATAATACCATAAGATTGTATTATTTGAATAACAATTCATATTTCCATAAGGAGTGTGGTAAATAAAGATAACAGAAATCTGATTTACCTTTTAAGTTTTTTTAATGCCTATGTGAAATTTCATGGCATAAAAACCAAGCAAGTTAGTGAAGTAAAGGTATAGAACTATATTGGGTAATGGCTTAGAATATAGCTTATATCAGTAAATGGAAGAGCACCATATTTTATATCTAGTATTTTTACAAAATTTTATTTTAACTGTGTCTAAACAATAGTTTATACCTACCATTTTTAGAGCATAATAAATATATAATTGCAGTCAATTTAGAATGCTTTGATTCGATTATGCTGAATGGTTCTTTACTGCTCTATGAGTGTTATTTCATAACAAAAACTTGGTCATACATTTATTCGTGCATTTTGATGGAGTTTAACTATACAATTTGCTTAACATGTTATTGTAAGTATATAAAAAAAAACATACTGCGTTTAAGTGAACATCATGTAGTAGTGACTAGATTTACCTAAGCTGATACATGCATGTGATGTTTAGAGTGCTCATGCCTTAGCAGAAAGTGGAACTAGAAAGTTCTAGAATTTGAATTATTCATTCTCATTTTAAAATTATCTGTCATAAAAACAATGTTCAAGTTATATATGTAATAGTAAAATTAATAACCTTTGAAGGATGGATACCGACGTAGACACTGGCTCCGTTGGCCTTCTCACGTTGGATCCTTTCAATATAGACGACAAACTTTTTACGGTACACCTGTACTACTTTGCCCACCTGTTGTCCTTTGTAATGTCCACGGACAACCTGAAAATGAAAGTTTAATTTTGCATTGCAATCGTTACATGAGCACATTATATAGGTGGAAACTCATTATGTCGCCTATTCATATTTATCAATCAATATTCCTCCTATCCCTATACCATGGTCCACTGATGTCAGAAGGTCCAAGGCATAATTGTTTAATTCCGTTATCATGGTTGTAAACATATTTCACTGTATAATGAATAAAATATAATTCTACTAATATAAAAAATACACTTTAGATGAAGATACACATGTAGATGGGATGTCTTCAGAAGAAAATATATAAACAAAAGCTTTGAAACCTTGATTTGAATATATATAATTAAGTTGTTTCTTATGCTATATTGTAAAAACTTGACAGTGTTGACTTCCTTGCAGTGAATCACTAACTACCATGTATAAAATTGTTAAAAATTACTAGGCTGACATTATCATACTTGATTCATCAAATTTAAATTGATATATCCCATCATTTAAGTGACTGTATTATAAATGTCCTTCTGTAGTGTAGTCCTTAAATAGTGACTCTTTCTAGCAAGTTGTTTTTTAAATCAGGCAACATATACCTACATAGTAGCTTAATTTATCATATACATTACATTTGCTATTGTTGACTTGATAAATAATTTTTCTTAATTGCATGCAATCTTGGAAATAATTTTCCATACAATTAGTACAACCTATGTAATGTGCAAGTACTCCTTTCATATTAACAGTAAGAAGAATATATGATATGGTAGAGCATATTCTGTCTTATCGAGAGATAACATCTTTAATTGTGTAGATATCCATTGTTATTAAATCCATAAATTTATGGACAAGTTAAATCAACTAAAGTCAAGTAACGTTTTGTAGGTATACTCAGTTTACAGTGTATTCATCATGACAATATTTTAACATACCAACTTCTATGAACTTATTGATATAAAGAAAATAAGTACAAACTGTGCCCAGAACTTTGGTCACAAAGAACTAAAATAATTTAATCCAGTGCCATCATTCAAATTGCAATAACTTTTGAAAGAGTTAAACAATTTTAATTAAACAGTGACTAAATGTTACTCAAGGATACACTTTATGATTTCCTCGGTGACATTTTTATTATAAACATTATACTTTAACAAAGATGCATGCACAAAACAGACAGACATTTCTCAAAATGATGTAAATTAGTCCCTTCCAATATATTTTTTTATCTAAAAGGTATAGACAAATTAAATTACATTCTCATTATATATACGTATGGACAGAAAATTCAATATACAGCCACCTAACACTTGTTAGAATAGCTATCTAACCTATTGAAGGTTAATGTTAAAGATGTATTTTAAATACTTTTATGTATAGAAATGAACAAATAAGAAATTTTATGACTTTTATAACACAAATTTGGAGATTATAGACGTGAGGTGCAAAAAGATCAGAGCCATATTCTTAACCATGGCGCAGGCTAGCTAAACACGCTCGGAATAAACAGAAGAAAACCTTCCGCTCGTCCTTCGCGCGTCAGCAGTTGCCTGCAGTCTGTGAATGGTTTATTATTCATCATTTCATTCCGCACTCACGTAAACAATATAACCTCAAAAGAGGAACGTTCTATTCACCTGTACTTCGTCATCTTTACGGATTGGCATACTCTTCACGTTGAATTTCTGTCTTAGCTCCTTGGAGAGTGGTGAGGACATTAGAACTCGCCTGATGTGGGAAGGTGCACTGAAATGCCTCTTCCTGTTTTTCCTTCGGGACGACGTCACGAGCTTATTGTACTTCATTTTGTCGTTTCTTCACTGTAAACCGAAAATACTACGTTTATTCACCTCACCATTGTTTAGGTTATTGTTTCCTGCGTGCTAAATGTCAAATTGCCGCGGTATGTTTTGAGAACACTATGTACAACAATGTAGAAAATATCCATTGCGGTTATATTAGAAACTAATGTAGTTTAGAATTTTAACAAATTTGTAAAGTAAAATTGTAATAAAGATATGATTTTCACGGATTAAACTACCTACCCTAAACAACACGGCAAAGAACCGAAATTAAAAAGAAATCTACATGTGGTGTTGCCATATATAGAAGATAAATCTTTCTAAGCTTTGACAGCTGTTTGTAATGTTTTTATTTATTGTTGGCTAAAAAAAAACAAATATATGGGAGTTATTGCATTTCATTATGCAGTAATTACATGAAAGAATTTAAAATATAAAAGTATATACAAATAAATACATCATTTTGTAGTCGTTCATTAACAACTACCATTTTATTTTAAATATTTTTCAAGGCAGCACAGCTACAACTGTCATTTATAGCTAGGGGAGATCTGTACCAAGTAAAATGAGAAATATGTTTCTGCTCTTCTTGTTCAAGACATTTTCTTTAATAAAGTTGTTCCAAAAGAACAGTTTGTGCAAAATAATAATAATAATAAATAAGGTTATGTTAGTAAAATAGCTTGTAAAATAATGTATTCCTTAAGGACAGCCTTGATATGTAATTTCAATACATTTTTGGAATTAAAACTATTTATTACAGATTTCAGAATTGATAAATTAATCACATGCTTTATATTAAATTTGGGGATTTAAAATATCCTCATTTTTTGTAGAGTAGAATAGCGCATATTATAGTTAGCATTGCGGTTGATTGTTATTATATGTAATTGATGACTGGTCTTGGATTATATGTATACTAAAATGTGTATATGTTACTAATTTTCTTCTATAATGAAATCGATGCACAAAATCCATAATCAAAAGCCAACTTGTTATATAGTTCTTTTGTACACTTGCTTTTCGCTTTATATAAAGAAAATTTAAGGAATGGCTTTATCTTTTTTATGGTAAAGGCACAGACATGGATTAGATCATTATTTAAAAAAGATTTAGACATGCCTTCAGCCTTTATGTAAACGTCACTTAAGACATGGCTTTAGTCATTGAACTTGAAAATAGATAAAAAAAGTATGGCTTGGCTGCATGTTCTAGATACCTTTGCTTTTGAAAAGGAAAAACTAAACAAAAAAGACTTCGGTGTAAACTTTAGAGAAAAAAATATACAGCAATAGGATTTTTTAGCATTGGTAGATTCCATGTAACTGAGTTGGTTCTTGGATATAAATCAATGCTTATGCTTTCGTCATGTATAAACATTATAAAATTTGGTAATGAATTGCTTATTTGGTATTTTTAATTGAATTGAAGATCTGTATAAAGATTGTTCGTATAACATAGAAATGGTTTAATTAAAAAAAAATATATACGAGCCTACTCGGCTGAAATAATTTGTATTTGTGTATGCTCTAAAATTTTTGCGTATATATTTGGTTAATTTAAAGTAATCTTTTCATTCATAAATTAGTGTATTTATAAAAATATGATATTTTAAAATGTCCTGTCTATTCTATTTTTCGTTCACAAAAATATCAAAAGATGGCGCTAGTATTTGAAAGTTACATTTTGTATCAAAATGAATATGATAATTCGGATAATTTACAAATGTATTGTCAAGTAGAGAGACTATTGCATTTAAATAATTCATTACAAATAGAAAATGAACCATAGTGAGCATATTTTCTGAATTTTATATATATTTTATTTATTATATAATTTTAGATATATTATTATTAATTTATTGTAAAGAGGTAAAGTTTGTGGGTTTGGATGTAGGATATACTGAAACTACTGATCCGAATAAAATAAGTGTTATTGATTCAACGCCATTATACATTTCCATTTATAGATAATAACCTATAATTATCGTGTTTAAATGGTCATGTGGCGTCTTTATCGCCACCGATTGCAAACTCTTTTGATAGTCCACTATTATAAATGGAAATGTAATATTGGAGTTTAAATAATAGACCGTGTTCGAAGTTCTTCTTCTTTATTCTTGGTAACTTGGCAACTCTTGGCAACTCAGTCTTCTTTAGAGACACTATCTTCAACAAGATGGCGACTCTCTTGTTGAAGTTCTCTTGAGAGTTTTTGTTGGAACTAATATATCATGTCCCGAATGATTATTCGTATTTCATTTCACTTACGCACTTCAACTACACTACATCACATAAATTGTCGCCTAAATAACACGATACAGGGCTAAATAACTAAGTATACATGATAAGTCAAGATTCCGCCAAAAACTGACCAAATAGGATGTTTTAACAATCTTGTAACAGTTTATTCGATGGAGTTTTTCGAGGAATTTTAACCATTAATGTAGGTTGTTTACTTTTAAATTATATTTTCTTCTACTGTACATTGTTTCCACTAGATGACGTATAAAATAATAAATACGTAATATGCTTAATTCAACGAATGTTGTTAATTCTAAAACAACTAACTATTACTCGCGTATTCGATCGTGTTAAATGTAGATTTTGTCAATTTGAAAGTTATATTTCCAAGCTTTGAGAACAGTGCTTTTTTTAAAAGGTATCTTATGTCTTTCCCTTTGCCCCGTAGTAAGTGTTTGCAAAATGTTGTTTAAATAATTAAGGTGAAAAATCTTATTGTATTGTTTCCTAAATAATCAATTAGGTACATACGCAGATTAAGAAATAGATTTTGAAGCGATTATGGCTCATTTGGTTGTATGTGCGAACTCCGCGTTAATGGATGTCAGTTCGAATCACTGCAATGAGCGTGAACAAGGAAGGAAAATATCGTAATGAAACCATAGCATGCTGGTAGGGCTTTTTCTAATGCCCGCCTGGCTAGCTACCACCCTCAAGTTTGAAATCTGCCGCGAAATATTATTAGGTGTGTTCCGACAGTGGCACTTGAGTGCCAGTTCCTCCTATAAATGTCGGCAACGCACCTGCGATTCCTCTAGTGTTGTGTGTAGGTGGATGACCAAAATAAGTTTGGACCATTTGACTCAGTTCAAAGAAAAACTAAGAATTTGTGATATTAAAAATAACGACTGAAAAATGTTCCTCTACACTAGTCTACCGCCAAATATTTATAGATGTATTCCGGCAACTGCACTTGAAAGCTACGGTAAAACCATGGTTTGCTAAGAAGTTCGTCTCTCTTGATCGATTACTACATAAGTAAATAATATATTTAGTCACAACAACTAAATTATGCGTCTTATAACTATACACGTTTACATAACTAGCAACCATGAATGTTGGTAAGGTTCTTCTAATGCTCAGCTGACTAGCTACCACCCTCAAGTTGAAAATCTGTCGCCAAACACTTCTATCTTGTTCCGGTAGTTGCACTCGAGAGCCAGCTTCTCGAATTAGCTTAGCGTGTCCACGATCTTGGACCACATCGTCACTTAACGTCACGTGAGATCTTGATCCTAAAGATCTTAAAAAAAACTTACATCAGATACTTTAATATGTATTTTAACCATAGTAATAATCCTCCATAACAACATTACGTAACGTTTACTTAATCTACAGTGACACTTATAAGTAACTAAACATGTATACACTGAATATGATCTTAATTTAAACAGTTCTTAATCTCAGCTATTGAATCGCGAACTAAAAAGTTTACTGATTCTTATTTCCGTTTGTAACTTTCTTCCTGTTAGCATATTTCGTCCTTCCTATGACATTGGGCCCTTCAAAATAGGCGTGAAAAGGTACCTTAGCAAGCCAGTATGACAATGGTCACTGGCAGTATATTTAGATTCATTGTTAGGCCCCGCTGATTAGAATTGTTCTGTATTTAACATCAGATGCAGTTTAGTCTCTCTTTGCCTAAAAAAAAACTCAGTTCACAGTGCCACTTATAACTAAAACTAATTTTACTTACACTGTATTTTGCTGGTGGGCAGCAAACAGGCAGACGGCCCATCTGATCGTAAACTGTTACCGTCGCCTATGCCGACGTTGGTGACGGTATTTCAATCCCTTTTTAAGAGCCCCATATTAAAGCCTTGGGGGAAAACCTTGCCGGGCATCCCGCTCCATGGGTCTAATGTGCGCGACAAGAATGTTCTACTGAACCTTATTGTATTCACAATACGGTTAATTAAACAAATCTAACTTTTAATCACATAATACTAAACACACGACTTATTTATTGTTTTGACTTACTAACTACATTATTACAATATTTAATAAAATTATCTTTTGTCTTTTTATCGGTAATTATTATTTCTAAAGTTTCTTTCGTAACATCCATCTCAATAATTTTAAGCTATATGTAGGTCTAATCTCAAATTAATTAATGATTCAAACGCTCGCGAGCTAGTGGAATGGGGAAAACCGCGGTCGTGACCGTTGCGATCGCTAAGTAGAACGTATAGTCGGGATAACGTGCACTTGATACTTTGATATTGCAATCGAATTGATTACTATTAGACAGATCACCCACTTGTCACCGTTGTGGTTCAAACATCTTTTTTCGTCGCGGAATCTCAATCATGATCCCTAGTAAAGACTGGTCGATTGTGCTTTATACACAACAAGTTTGATGACTGTATACAATTACCATTTGAAGTGATGATAGCTCAGTGGTAGTGTGTACGACTTCACGTCAAGGGACGTGAGTTCGAATTCTACCACTTACAATGAGCTTGAGCTTTCGGTGAAGGAAAACATCGTGAAGAAACCATAGCATGGTGGTAGGGGCTCTTTTAATGCCCGTCTGGCTAGCTACCACCGTCAGGTTGAAAATCTACCGCCAAATACCGATAGGTGTGTTCCGGCAGTTGCACTCGAGAGCTAGTCCCTCCACAGGTTTAGCGTGTCTACCAACTAAGGCCGTATCGTCACTTAAGATAAGGAGAGATGATTACCATAACGGTAAACCTTAAGTATAAAAAAAATTGCTTTACAAGCACTTTCCCTCCGATTTTTTAAAATCATACTCAAGAAATTTCTTGGAAACTTCAACCCGCTACTCATAACGTTTCAAAAGATAGACTCCTTTAAAATTAGGGGTCACATAGGATAAGGAAGGACTGCATGGTGGTAAGCCTTTTTTTATAGTCCACCTGGTGGTAACCCTCATAGGTGTGTTCGACATATCGACACTTAACATCACGTGAGATTGTGGCTATATCGCATAAAGAATGGAGATAAAGTTGCTGGCAGCAGTTAGTATACAATAAACCCGGCCGACTTCGCAGCGGTGGCAGCCGTCGACTGTTTACAACGGTATCGCACGAGGGTTACCTACGACCTTGTGACCTCTGGCTCGCCCACCGCCGTCGGGACAATGCGTGCCCGAATAATAGAGGGAGCCAGCCGACTCCTGAACGCATGTCCGAGCCTGCGCAGTGGCCGGCACTCGCCCGGGCTGTTCAGTGAATGGAGCGTGCCGACCGAGAGAGCACGTCGTCCGCCGCGGCCCGCCATCGAACCCTGAACAGCCTGCTATGAGTGACGCCGGGTTGTGCGCGTAGTGTAGTGTGATGCCTGCCGATTGACCGGCGCGATGGACGCGCGCTCGCCGGAGTCCGCCCACCAGACACGATGCGCGCCCACGTAGGTAAGCATTTTACCCGGGCTTCAAGGTCACTCGGTAAACAGTACCCTGGTGACACCCCTGTACACGCTTTCCTCTACGTTATCCCAACGATTCCGATTAAAATCTCACTTAACACCTTCACAAATTAAAAATATAGTAATGACTCAAAACATTTCACAGTACAGTACAGTTTACATATGGCGGTATCTTTTTTTTTTAAATATATTATACATTAATATAAACATTCTACACAGTATTTAGAATTAATTACAAAAAAAAATAACTTTTATAGACGCAACATTTAATCACATAAATTAGATTCAGCTAGATTATACGTTTTAGGTTTAAATAAATCCAAACATATAAACGCCTTCGGAATAAACTTCGCGTATTTAAAATGATTCTAAATAAAAATCTGAAATCAATTCTCCACTGAAGAATTTCAATTTGTAAATTATAAGGCGTGTTATATATATTTCGAAGGTGCGTTCTTTCCACCTACAACGTGGGGGCAATTTTCGATCAATCCGTCGCTTTCTGCCTTCGTGTTTATCTTGGAAAAAATAATGTAAACAAAATTTGAGACAGCTACGAATCGGTGATAGCGTGTGAGGAGATTTCAGTCGACATGGGTTCTAATTCCACAATAAGCCTTTTACGAATGAAGACATGTTTCACACCTGATATGATACAATAAAATATTTTATAACATTCGTCTGGTTACTTTCCACTCTCAAGTTGGAAAAGTGATCGCCGAACGCCTATAGGTGTGTCTCGGTAGCTGTACCTGAAGCTGCCTCGAGGGTAGAGTTTCTTAACGTGGGGTTGGCACTGGGGGTTCCAAGAAACTAATATAGTTGCGTATGATCGATCCAAACCTGCAGCTTCTATAGATATCACAAGTATAGTGGTCAATGTCTGCAGACTAGTGAAAATTATTCTACTTTTAATAAAATTATTCAACTCTATAAAATTATATTTAATTTCAAATAAATTCATTAGTGAAAACGTACTTTGTTGAAATACTAACATAACTGGAAAATTAACCAATCATTTTAATGTATGTCTAAAAATATATGGTTGTTATTGGCTGATTATGTCCACAAAATGTTTTTTTTTTTTATATTTAAGGCTTAGCGTTATGGCTATAATCTCACCTGATCTTAAGTAACGATACGGCCTAAGTTGGTAGACACGCTAAACCTGTGGAGGAACTGTCTCTCAAGAGCTGCTACCGGAACACACATATTGGTAGTTGGTAGCACGTTTTCAACTTGCGGGTGGTTGAACTTGAAAGCCAGTTCCTCCACGCGCTTAGCGTGTCTACCAACTCGGGCCGTATCGTTACTTAAGATCAGGTGAGATTATAGCCACTACGCTAAACCTTAAATATATATAAAAAAAAGGTTACGGGAATGTTTATTCAAGCTAAATAATACTTTTATACTGATAAATATGTGATATACAGTTTTCGTGAAATAATGATATGAGAGAAATTGGTTCTTAGTATGTGTCTTCTGTGGAAACAATGACTCTGCATTTTGGATCATGTTACTGCTTTATTAGCCATATTATTATTGCACACTGTTATTAGTCACTAATTCTTTGCAAATTATACTTTAATATACGCGTGGAGTTCTAAATAATCACATGACATCTTTTTAATTATTACCTATGTGATCTTACTTAATTAATTTTTATTTTTCATAGTTAAGGTTTAGTGTTATGTCCATAATCTCACGTAAATCTGTGGAGGGACTGGCTCTTAAGTGCAATTGTTCGAATACACCTGCATTGGCGGTAGATTTTCGACTTGAGGATGGTTGCTAGCCAGATGGGCATTAGAAAAGCCCTACCACCATGCTATGGTTCCCTCACGAGGTTTTCCTGCACCGGAAGCTCAAGCTCATTGTAGGTGGATTCTACGCACACGCTACCACTGAGCTATCATCGCTACTTAATGATTTAAGTTAGTGATGCATATGTACATTAATCCGATGGAGGTATCTTTTGCCGGGTTATATAACACTAGCTATTTCCGCGACTCCGTTCGCGTCGAACTGAATTTTTTTTACAAGTTTTGCTCGTTTTAGAAACTTTTATCCATACAGCTCTCCTCCTATTGGTGGTAGCGTGATATTCAATAACTTAACGTCTTCCTCAATAATCGCTCAATCAAATACAATTATAATTATTGTAATTCGACTAAGATTAAAGCGTTCACACAAACAACCTTTTCCGATTCAATTTTTTTTTCATTATGTTATCTAAGGGTTTTTAACTGTAGTTATATCGGCCCCAACGTAACCAAAAATAATATTACAATTTAACTCTTTCGTACATTCTCGTTCATACAATCATGATTCATTCATTTCACATAGCATTTCCACTACCTCATTCGAAGGATTTATTAAAATGCTATGAAACTTGCCCGTGTTGAATTTATTTCAAATTGTAACTTCAACAATAGGCAATGTTAACTTGTGGTTTTAGCTGAAATTTTATTAGATATTATTATTATATTAAATCGATCGAAGAGACTCTTCCCGGATTTGTTGCATTTTTTAATGAATGAGTGTGTATCCAGGTGCCGTTCTGTAAGTCGGTAGCTGATGATATTGGACTGGCTTTTGTGGTGCGTATGGATGATGTTTCAATGGAAAATTTATTCGTTTCCCTCCAATGAGGCTCAGTTTTCAGTGAAGGAAAATTATGACTAAACCATAGCATCGGAGTAGGGCTTTGTCTACTGCCACCTGGTTAGGTACCATCCTCAAGTTAATAACCTGCCGCCAAATACCTACAAGTGTAAGACACACACCATCAGGTGAGATTGCATCCGTAACGCTAAACCTATACAGCGTAAAACACATCCTCGTAGTTACCTGAATAACCAGATGTCAGAATAAAAAAAAAACATTATTCTCGTTGACACGAATAAATCTACGATACGACTTAAGATTTTTTGCGCATTACAAAATCCGATGAACTTACTTGAAAAAAGATTTTCATTTCAAATACAATTGGATCCGTGTGTGTCGTTAGATCGGAATCGAATAAACATACCGTCGCTACTAAACTTGCTTTATTCTTCCCAACCCATAAACTGCGGTGATAAGGTTAACCTAGTGAAACGCGTAGTTTTACTTTATGGGGCGTGTTTTGCGACAGTGAAGTCGTTTTTTCTATGGCATTAAATCTATATACGGTTAGCTTTATAGCCATGCGTCATGTCACTGTAATAAAACTTTCTGACTTGTCTGAAACGACTTTCATTTATACTAATACTAAATATGCCGGCGACTTTGTTCGCTTGACTTTGTTTTGTTAACGTGGTGTTTAAAATCCAATCTTCACGATTTTTTTTTATCGCGACGGGCAAATGCATTGCCCGGGTTCAGGATAAGGCGAGAGGATCATTTGGCGACTAATCGGGCGCTAATCGCCCAACACTACCTACTTAAACACACCACGACGACACTTAAAACTCTTCTTTAAATTTATACTTAAGGTTTAGCGTTATGGCCATAATTTCATTTGTCATGTGACGATACGGCCCAAGTTGGTAGACACGCTAAACCTGTGGAGGAACTGGCTCTCAAGTGCAACTGCTGGAACACACCTATTTGTATTTTGCGGCAGAGTTTTACAACTTAAGGGTGGTTGCTAGCGAGGCGGGCATTAGAAAAAGCCCTACCACCATGCTACGGTTTCCTCACAAAGTTTTCCTTCAACGAAAGCTCAAGCTCATTGTAGGTGGATTCGAACTCAGGTTCCTTGACACGGAGTCTGTACATACTACCACTGAGCTATCATCGCTTCAAAAGCTTGCCAGAGACAACGGACAGCGCCCACACTTCTTGTAGTAAAACGTCTTCTATTCACGTTCGCGTGATGTTATGTATACTCAGGAAATACATTTAGGTACAAATAAATACTATATCGATAAAAGAAACACCTTGGCAAATAAATTATTATTTGAAAACATCGTTTAAATTCATAAAACGCTTCTAGTAAATAATCAACGAAAAATTTCCCTCATAAATTATTACCATGTAACTTTTACTATTTAAAAGCGTACATCGTGAGAAATTTCAAAAAAAAAATTAACCCGTATTGGTGACTTTTTTCAATACTGCTTTGCCCCTGTTGGTGTCAGCGTGAAGATAAATAGCCTAAAGCATTTCTAAATAATTGTGCTATGAAAAGCAAAAAGAATTTATCAATTTTGGCTTATAATAGGTGCTAGAATTAGCAGATTTAAACAAACTCTTTAATATTATCGAAGCGACGATAGCTCAGTGGTAGTGTGTAGGAACTCCGCGGCATGGGACGTGAGTTCGAATACAAACACCTACAATGAGCTTGAGCTTTTGGTGAAGGAAAACATCGTGAGGAAACCATAGTGGTAGGGCTTTCTCTGATGCCTGCCTGGCTAGCTACCAACCTCAAGTTGAAAATCTGCCGCCAAACACCGGTTGTGTTCCGGGAGTTGCACTTGAGAGCCAGTCCCTCCAATAAAGGCCGGCAACGTACCTGCGATATTCCTGTTGTTATAAGCGTCCGATGCCCATATCGGTGATCTCCTACCTACAGATGATAAGCTTGCTTTTTTCCCGCTATTACAATAAAAAAAAGCAAAACAAAGAACATTTAGAACCCTTATTTCGGGTATCTTAACAAAAAATAAAGTTAAGAAAACCGATTGTATACTTAATGATTTCTTATGTTTACGCGAATATTATTAATTGAAATAAAACTAATTTAAACGGATTATTATATCGCGGTTATTTATTAATTTTGATCCCGATGTTTCGAAAGCTTTTCAGCATTCGTGGTCACGGGGCGGACTGAGGTGTAGGTTGTCTAGAAAAGTTCATGTTACTGTGTCTACCTTCAATTTAATTTTTGTTATTGATAGAGTTCCAGCGTAGATCGGATATACGGATAATCAACGATTGTATACAAGTAGACTGATTTTCTCAAGTACGATTGTGCTTGCAACATAATTCGCAATGAAAGCTGCGCAAGGTACGTCGCGCAAAATGATAACTAACGCTTGTATTAATTTAACTCCCCATAAATTTTCCATAACGGCAGCCATTTATGGAAAATCGATTCTTAATTATTATACCCCAAAAAAGTACTAACTCGTATAACTAAAGTGACAGTATTTTAAATATGTAGCCAGAACGAAAGGCATTTTCTCGTCGTAATAGAGGAATGGGAAAATTTTAACCAGCCCTCTTCGCGGGCAAGATTTAATTTCTGCGTTCGTTTTATCACCTCATATACGGGGAGGTTCATCGGGTCGGAAAATTGGGTACTTTCTTTTGAAAAGGCCTGGTTGGGTCTGACGGTATTACATTCAACTGTGTTTTGTCAAACTCGCAATCAATGTGATCGAATAATGTGTTTTTTTTTAAGATGATGAAAAAATTCAATTACGAACATTTTCTGGGGATATGACGGACGGGATACTATAAGGTGTGAGGACTTTTGGGATAGAATCTCCGTAACGTCAGGTGATTTGTAAATCGAAAAAGCATTTTGTAACTATTGCCTGATATATTGCCTTACAGATTTACAGATGATAGCTCAGTGGCGGTGCGTAGGAATGGCGCGACATGAGACGTGTGTTCGAATTCAACCACCTACAATTAGCTTGAGCTTTCGGTGACGGAAAATATCGCGTGGAAACCATGGCATGGCGGTAGAGCTTTTTCTGATGCCCGCCAGGTTAGCTACAATCCTCAAGTTGAAAATCTGCCACCAAATACCAATAGGCGTGTTCTGGCAGTTGCACTTGAGAGCCAGTCCATCCAAAATAGAGGTGGCACGCATCTGCGATTCCCCTGGTGCTGTGGGTGTCCATGGGCGGCGGTGATCGCTTACCATCAGGTGACACGCTTGTTCGTTTGCCCGGTATTACATAAAAAAATATAGTATACATAAAACCAGTTCACATGTTTTGATATAAGTGGTCGAGGTAAGACACCTCTTTATTTCATGTTCTCTTTCTTGAATTCAAAACTCTTATTCATTGCTTCTTATGTTAGTGGAACACCAGAAGAGTTTGCATTATTTAAAATAGTGACGATTCATCAGGTGAAGAGAACTATTAAATACTTCCTTGTTAGCAGAGACTTTGAAGCGTCGATGGCTCAGTCGGTAGTGTGTTCGGACGTCGCGTAAATGGACGTGAGTTCGAATCAACCTATAATGAGCTTGAGCTTTCAGTGAAGGGAAATATAATAAGGAAACTATAGCATGGTGGTAAAGATTTTTCTAAAGCCTTCCTGGCTAGCTATCAGGCCCAAGGTGAAAACCTGCCGCCAAATACCTATAGGTAAACCTACCATTTCTTCCACTTGAATTAACTTATCTACCATTTTGGGCCACATCATCGTTTTACATCAGGTGAGGTTCTGGTCATAACTTATAATTCACTTCGTTATAGTTATAAAATAACAATTGACTTGGCTGTAACGTCTGACTATCTTAGCCTTTTCTTAAAAAGAATAACTCTTAACAAAATAAACGTGAGATTAAAAGGTTTTTTTTTTAAACATAAATTTACAATGTACTATACATAAAGGTGCCCAAAAGTTGGAAACGTATAATTAAACTTTCGAATATCACAGTAACAAAACCTTTTGGTGCCGAATTTGCATACGGGTCGGACTGTCTCCTACGGTCTTTGATGAAAATTACATTAGGTATGTATACTATTATTAACCAATACCTACATAACTTGAATTAACATTACTTTAATAGTGTAACCTTATTTCTGTTTCACGTCAGCTTAGGATATTATTTATATTTTAGGCGGTACAGTTAAAAAGTACCTTTTACAAACCTAATATTGTCAACTTCAATGTCACAAATTGTCAAAGTTTCTGCGGTAAGAATCGATGGACAAAGACTGTCAATGTTTTTAATTGTTAGTTTTACTAGATACATGTCTTTTCAGCATCAATTTCTACTGTTTTTTTTATTCTTCAAATTTGGCTGAAACGAGATAAGAAACTATAAAAACAAGTTTAAATATATTTTCCAAGTTCATGTTTTATAATACGCTACATTTGTTTATAACAACTAATTTATGTCAAGTAAAATACTATATTATATATGACTAACTATTGGATTTCGTAGCTTTTGGCAATCCTCGTTATTTACTACTAAGAGTGTTAATAAGGAAACTTGAAAGTGGTAGTTACTGAAAATATCCCTACCTCCATGCTATAGTTTATTCCAAGGATTCGAACTTACGTCCATCGAAGCAGTGATTGCTTTAAAGACAATATTTAAGATATTAATATTATAAAGCGGAATGGTCTGTTTGTTTCAACACGTTAATCTTAAAAATTACCAGACGGATATCAATGATTTTTTTTGTATTTGATAAAACTATTATTGAGGAAGGCTTTAAGTTATTTAAAATCTAACTACCACCAATAGAAACAAAGCTGTATTGAAAAATGAGACAAAAACGGGCAAAAATCATTAAAAAAAAATCGTTTATGGCACAGCTTATATGTTATAAAGAAAATAGTGGTTTATATAATGCAAAAATCTAAACGGGTATCGAATATCACTTAAGGAAGTAAGCTTGTTTTATTAAATATACCCTCTTAACAATGATATCCCAGCGGCCGTCCGCGTTACTGCCTTTAACACAATTTATGATCCTAGCCCATAATTATGTTATAAGCTTCGATGTTGTTTGGCTCAGAAACCGTTGATTCCGTTACTTTTTTTTTTGATGATCGCACGGGGTATTGAATATTATCTATGCCTGTTTTTCTTATAAAAGTTATTATATATTTTTATATGTTATACTACTTAATATTATATTAATAATGTTTTGTAAAAGTAAATATTTATTTTGACTTTTCACTACACATTTTTATCAATTCGAGAGAGTAATTTGTAACATAATGGTAATACTCATAGTTTATTTTAAGGCAACATATGTCGCTTTTCTAACTTTCAAATTTCAAACAATATTCTATCAAGATGGCGGTTCCATTGCCTGGGCTGAACGGTGGGTATTTATGGCCAATAAAATGCACATTTCTAGTGAATATTTATAATATGCACTATTTATGCACGAAACAAATTTACATCGTGTAACAGTGAGCTATATTACCTAACGTAGATTTACATAAAGTATGTTTACGAATTGAAAAAAAAATACATAATATGCAAGGCATGTCAAAATCACTTTGACATGGGTCATCTCATATATATTTTTTTATATTAGCAATCTTTAAAACACTGCTTGGCTGGAGACAAACAAGTATATCCTTACTGATATTATAAATGCGAAAGTGAGTTTGTATGTTTGTTACATTTTCACGCCTAAACCGCTGAATCGATTATGATCAATTTTGGTATAGAGATAGATGAGAACCTGTAGACAGTGATTGGCTACTTTTTCTTGCAAAAACCTTCTCGTAAGTGGGGTAAAGTGAGGAATAAACTTTGCTCGCTTTAATATTGATTTCGTCAAAGATCTCCGACGACGTAATATAAAGTTTCATTCATAGTGTATTTATCTCTATACCGAAATAGATCGCAAACTATTCAGCGGTATAGGCGTGAAGTTTAATTAACTAATCGGGAATGATTTATACTGGACAAAGAGTAACAAAGAAGAGAAGAGAAGAGTAATAAAGACAAAGAGTAAACAGTAACACCAAAGATTAAGGTGAGTGTTGACAATCGTTGGTAAGGAAGCGCTCCTTAAACCTATATCCGTGTCGCAAGTCTCGGACGCTGCCTCGTAGTTCTCCTCTCTCTGCCACACGATGTCTCTCATCGTGTCACTTTTATTATCGGTCTCTTTTACCTACTCTAATAATAGTATAGAGAGAAAAAGATTGTTCGTTTGTTCGAACGCGCTAATTTAAGTAACTACAAGTCAGATTTAAAATTAATTTTGTATTTCATAGTTAAAGAAAGCTTAAGGCAATTTAACATCAGGTTCTTAACAATACGAACATAGCTGTATTTAAAAAATGTTACAAAAACGGGCAAAGATGATTAAATAAGGTTTAGTTTCATATGAACGATATTGCGGGCATAGCTAGTGCTTTTATAAATTATCATTGCGTTCATAATTTTTTTTATACTTAGGGTTTAGCCTTATGGTCATAATCTCACCTGATCTTAATAGACGATACGGCCTAAGTTGGTAGACACGCTAAACCTGTGGAGGTACCGGCTCTCAAGCGCAACTGCCAGAACACACATATTGGTATTTGGCGGCAGGTTTTCAACTTGAGGGTGGTTGCTAGCCAAGCGGACATTATAAAAAGCTTTACCGCAGTGCTATGGCTTTCTCACGATCTTTTGCTTCACCGAAAGCTCAAGCTCATCATATGTGGATTCGAAATTACATCCCTTGACGAGAAGTCGTACACACTACCACGGAGCTATCATCGCTTCGATCATCTATTGGTATTTGATAGTATTTTTCACTATAAGATCCAAAAACAATGTAAAAGTATTTATAGATATCACCTATATAAGTTTAATCAGTGCCACAGTGGTATAGGTGGGAGATTGTTACCACTTTCGCAGTGAGAACGAGTGGGGACGTCGACTATACTTAACTGCCCCAGTTAGCTACCGGCATGTCTCGGGGACGCGTCACGCGTGAATTTAATAGGTTACGACTATATATAATTCACCGTTGAATAAACCTCTCCTCTTTTATAACAACGTTTAAAATAGATTTATATGAATTACGTACCTATATAATGTGGTAATAGTATGTCCCTAAATTTTAATTTTAATCGGTCACCGTTTTAGAGTAGTTTCGCAGACGGCGGTCACGAGTCGACTGATGTGTTGTTTTGTTAGCGTGAGTAAAAGCTGCTCTTTAGAAACTACCCTCATCTATTTACTGTTATTAAAGGTGGCCACAATAAATCTTATCTCTACCTATAATAAAACTGTAGTTGAGTCAAAGCTGTACTTTTTTTTTAAATTATTATCTGAATGCAAGTACTTTCTCATTGATAAAGGTTGCCCGCGTAACCGCCGTCATTGCCGCCGAGGCCCAGCGGATAATTTCGCTCCCGCACACCCGCCGCGGCCTCCCTCCGCAGACGCTTGAGCCTAGGTTCGGTCCTCCAGATAGGAGTCCTCGAGTGACTCTGCTAGCGCGATACAGTGACACTCTACATCATTGAGAGTACGTCATCACACCACATACCATTCGAGCACACTCACACAACAAGTACACGGTTCTGTAAGGGACTACCCTCACGGCCCTTGAACTGCTTACCTGATGAGGTCGTAGTTAGGATCACTAAATTAGTAATACAGAACCTGTTGATTAGTCAGGATCATGAATCTTTTTTCATTTCATTTACCGGCAGCAGCCCAAGCCAAGGTTCGGCCGTCCCGGCTCCCTTGTGCCTGTTGCCTCGGGGCTGAGTGCCCTCAGCACTCACCCCAAAAAATTCGGTGTAGTTGTCAAAGCCAACCTTTTTTTTAGAAAAGACCTACACTGTTAGCCAAAAGTCTTTCACAGCTTCACCGGACTTTGTAGGCGAGCGCGAAGGGAGCTCACCCCGAGGGTACTTTGAGTGCATACAGTGCAACTGTATTTATAGAGATCGTCATATGTCCATGTGTACACAAGTTTTTAGTGTTACAATTAATTTCGGTAATTTTTCTAAATACGAGTGGTAGTGATAAGTTATCATACGGTAATTTCACATTGAAGTAACCAGTTTTAATTATTTCACCCGTGTTTCTTTTCGAAATAGATGATTCTATTTGCAGTTGCGCCAATATATTTTATTTGTATTTTCTGTTATTTGTCTGCGCATTATTCTCAATTCAGGTTTGATGGATTCTGCCACGAAGATAATGTTATGCAAACGTATGGGGTATTTTTTATTTCACAAAACCAAAGGGGACATACGGGATAGGGGCTAAAATTTTGTAGATAATGAAGCTCTATGTACGTTATGCTAATGTGATCAAGTTTTGAAGACCATATAAAACCTACTTAAGTTTTAAAGAGCATATAAAACATATTATACCAATAATTAGTATAATAATATCATATATGCAAAATTCGAAAATACATTCTAAGACTACACGAAAAATAATTCTACTCTATGCAAACGGACATATCTATACAGTATTTCTGAAGATATGATAGCTCTTTGGTAGTTTGTACAAACGCCGCGTCAATCGACGTCGATTTTAGTCTCTGGAATGAGCTTGAGTTTTTGGTAAAACATCGTGAAGAACCATAGCCTGGTGGTAAGGTGTTTTCTAATATCTAGATGATTAGTTTCCATTCTTAATTAGGAAGTCTGTCGTCGAATATCTATAGATGAGTTCTGGCCATAACGTTAAACTACACGTTGTCATTAATTATTATCGAATTTCGATAATTAAGTAATAACTGGTTATTGTAGATACTTTCAAATATAAATGAACATCTTGTGACAGTATTAAGATAACAGATTCCATGAGTTTATGTATTCAACGTAACTAATTAATTACTAAAACTAAGTAATTTTCCGGTTCGTTAACATTTTAAGATAACATTTCAATGAACGAGGACTCCATTTTCAGATGATATGAATTCTCTTATGTTTTGAATTGTGTAATATTATGTAAATGGCCATGGCGTAAAGTTTTTTTGTTACTTTCAATATTCGTTGCTATTTCAGTGGTTGTATTTTTTAGTAAATTATTCGATTTTTCACTGTAACAAATGAGCATGTAAGCGACATTTTGTCAAAAATATGTTATTAGTCTATACATAAATATTAAGTGTATTAATTGATACACACATATGTATCTGAACATGGCACTCACACAGGTTTAGTGCTTTTCCCATCCCTAAAGTGCCCAACGCGCCTAAAGAATTTTTCACTTCATAAAAGATTTCTGTTTTACATCTAGATATATAAATCATTATAAATATATAATGTTCAAACTGAAATAAAATACGGAGCATAAATAAATAGCACGTGAACGAAGTCACGGGCAGAGTTAGTGTGGCGATAAAATTATCAAATCCCGGGCATGCCAAGCCGTTTCCAATAAGGCGGGATACGTGAAATTCAATCAACACATGCGAAATTATACGGGCGTGACTGCATATAAAACCAATATACATTCGTATTTGGTGTGATTTAGAGGGAATTGCCAGCGGGCTGCCAGGCGAGCCGAGTTCATGGGCCGTAAATGTTCCTGAAAATTTAGCAAGACGTATGCGGGCGTCCCGGGCTTTGATATTTTAGGCTTACATTAACTGCCTTCTCTGGCAACGTTTTGTTGCCGCTTAGATACGGATTTTGATCGAATAAATATATATTATATATATACATTAGTACCGATAATAGTGAAATAAAACAGAGACGGATTCACACGATTTGTATTTATGAGATTAGTGCATGGAGCCGTACTGAAAATACGTTCAATATGTTCGTACTTCTGTAGCCGGAGGGGGTATCATTTACTGTGACAAAATGTGACATGGGGGCCAGGAGGCTCTAAATAAAATACGACTCTTGCAGCTCATAAAACAATTTTGTAACTTTATCTCGTTTGAATTTATTTATTACTAACCGACCAGATGAGCTTCGTATTACATTATAAATGTTTGAATTTTTCAGCTTTCCGTTACCATAATATGTATGTATTATACATATAAACCTTCCTTATAACCCACTGTATCTATTGCTCATTATTGCCTCATTAAAACTCGTTGAATAGTTTAAAAATTCTAAGCGAACAGACAGCGGTAGCGACTTCATTTTATACTGTGTAAGGGTGTAGATATCTTTTGAAAGAGTGAACCGATTGCGTTGACACAAGCCAGCTTCAAGATGGTATCATACCTATAGGCGTGTTGCCACTACTGTAGGGGCGCTAGTACCTCCACTCAGTTTAGCGCTTAAAGATCAGGTGAGATTGTGGACATAACACGAAACCTTTGCTATATACAAATATAGATTTCAACTGTGAACTGTTGTAAAACTACTCTATTGCTTATTATGATAGTTTAAGATCTGATTTGCTTGTAATTTATAACATTTACTCCTTTCGCGATGTAGAGGCTCATTACGACGGATTTTCTAAGATCAATCACGCGAGGTTAATAGGAAAAGCGCGAACAAAGTCGAAGGCACGAGCTAATCTAAAACGGGAAGTTATGGTATCGGCTGTTAGTCAGTGATTGTATGAGGACCTATCGGAGACCGGATGATATGTTAAATCTATATTAATTAGTTTAATATAATTGTTATCATTTCCTGTATCCTTGATTGATAATTCGACGAATTAATATTTTTATTTATGTTCAGTACCAGCGATTTCGTTCGGGTTGAATTAAGAATTATATAATACTCTTTGTCCATTTTTGTGATTTTCTCAATACAGTTTTGCCCATATATGTGTGGGCTGCGTAATATTATATACCCTAAAGCCTTTGCTAATGAACAGATTCAGAGGTTATGTATGTAAATAACATTCTAATAACATTTCTAATTGGTTTGCATTACAAAAATTAATGCTAAATGCAGACAAAACTAAATGTATTTGATTTACCTTGCATAATGTTCCACGAGTTGACACACGAATCAAGATCGAAGGGAATTTAGCAGGCTTATTTGACAGTACAGTGTTCTTGGGTAACACGCTTGGTTACAAACTATAATGTGTCCTCAGATAAAATAAATTGGTGGGAAGGTTAACTTCTTCTGAAGATTCGCCAGCTGATAGATATTGCCACTGCTAAGTTCGTCTTCTTTGTTTACTTCTATAGCTTAATGTCTTATGGTATTTTGTTGTTAGAGACAGCAGCTAAGGTAGACACCCTATTTCCTTTACAAAAACGAGCAGTTTGAGCCACTTACAATATGGGACCTCGCGAATCATTAAAGGGTAAATTTTCCGAATCTGATATTTTAACTTTTTCCTCCCAATATATTCTTGATAATTTAATGTATGTATTCAAAATTTACAAAACCTAGATTTCGTTAAAGACCATCATGATTTGAATACCAGAAATCGTGATAAACTGGTCACTCCCTATTTTAGACTCAGTAACACCTGTAACAGGTTTTTAGGTGATAGTGTTAGGTTTTATAATAAAATCCCAAAGCACATGACTGAATTGCCGGAAAGTAGGTTCAAGAACCATGTCAAACAGGTTTTGATGTCAAAAGGCTTTAGTATATGGAGGATCAATATGTGAGCGATCGTGATGTCTTGAATTGACACCCCTCTCTGTACATCTGCTAATAATAACTACTGGAACACATTATACTATTATGTAAAAAAGATAAGAATAAGACCTTAAAAAAAGATGCAGATCAAGTCTTTTGCCGGCTCTTCTCGATGACTGCGTTACTTTCAGAACCGGTAGTAGTTTTGACGTGTATACGCGCCTTGTTAGGGCCTAAATTGATTAAACATTGATTGATATATCAAATACAATAATAGTATCCGTAATCAGACTGGTAAATCTCAAGATTTTAAACAAAGAAACATTTCCGCTGTATAAAATTAATATAGATCAACAGAAAATTTAACATTTTTTTTAATACTTTATGGTAATGACCATAATCTCACCTGATCTTAAGTGACGATACGACCCAAGTTGGTAGACACGATAAATCTGCGGAGGAACTGGTTCTCAAGTGCAGCTGCCGGAACACACTTATTGGTATTTGGCGGCAGATTTACAACTTGAGGGTGGTAGCTACCCAGGCGGGCATTTCAAAAGGCCCTACCACCATGCCATGGTTTCCTTACGATGTTTTCCTTCACCGAAAGTTCAAGCTCATTGTAGGTGCTTAGATTCGAACTCATGTCCCTTGACGCGGAGTCGTACACACTACCACTGAGCTATCATCACTTCGCATTTTAGAGAAAGACGAGTATAAAGAGGTTTGTCATTTGAAAAGTATTTCTTTAGAACTCGGCCAACTCTTTTAATATCACACTTGATAATATACAAAGTTTCGATTAACAGTATATACGTATATTAGCTGTCTTCCGTGCTAGCTATGCTAAGTATGCTAAGTGTCTTTTGATTTAAATCAAATTAAATTGTTTATTAATATAAAATGTTATAAGAATATCACTTTTTTGAAGTCAAACATCTACTTCCGTTTCGAAAACAACATGGCGTTCTGAAAGAAAAGAAACTCTGCGGCAATCGCTCTGCATATTCAAACTTAAAAATGCTTTCAATATTTTAATCCCATGCATTTTTACCTGCGTATAACACGCTTTGTAACGAGTTTCTATTTTATAATTTTTTTAAACCGTTTTAATTGTAATCACGTATTTCGTGAAGGATTTTCTTATAGAAGCGGAAAGCGGATTTTAGTTTTTTTTTTTATAGTTAAGGCGTAGCGTTATGGCCAGAATCTCACCTGATCTTAAGTGACGATATAGCCCAAGTTGGTAGACACGCTGAACCTGTGAAGGAACTGGTTCTCAAGTGCATCTGCCGGAACACACCTATTGCTATTTGGCGGTAGATTTTCAACTTGAGAGTAGTAGTTAGCCAGGTGGGCTTTAGAAAAAGCGCTAACACCAAGCTATCATCGCTTCAAAAGTCCAAGTAAAACATTGCCAAATGACATTCGATGTGTTCAATAGTAAATCGACAAGGGACAATGGAACTAACGAGTGGTCTAGTCTTATCTCGATAAGTTCTATAGCTCTGACATTTTTTTTTTATATACTTAAGGTTTAGCGTTATTGCCATAATCTCACCTGCTCTTTAGTGACGATACGGCCCAAGTTGATAGACACGCTAAATCTGTGGAGGGGCTGGCTCTCAAGTGCAGCTGCCGGAATACACCTATTGGTATTTGGCGGCAGGTTTACAACTTGAGGGTGGTAGCTAGCCAGGCGGGCATTTGAAAAAGCCCTACCACCATTATCCTTCAAATGAACTGAGAAGCGATGATAGCTCAGTTGGTAGCGTGTAAGGATGCCGCGTCAAGGGACGTGAGTACGAATCCACCTACTATGAATATATACTTTTCGTTACAGGCAAACATCGTGATGAAACTATAGCCTGGTGGTAGGCCTTTTTCTAATGCCTGCTAGGCTAGCTGCCATACTCAGGTTGAAAATCTGCCGCCAAATTACTATAGGTGTGTTCCGGCAGTTGCACTAGAGAACCAGTCCCTCTATTAGGCTTAGCGTGTCCGCCATCTTGGGCCACATCGTCACTTAACATCATTTCCTTATATAAATTTTCTGGCCAATGTCAAATAAGAACTGTCACTTTCAAACCAAACAAAAATGGCGTCTCCCTTTTTAATCTGTCGGGAAGCTGTTGTGATCGTATTTGTTTTTTCTAAAGGGTTTTGTGGTATCACCGCATTTCTCCTAATGTTTTGCCAAAATTAATAATATAACCGTCTTTTTAAAGCTTACATTCTGCGTTAGTAATGGAAAGTAATTTAAATGAATAAACGTTCCATTAAGAATATATAAAAATATAGAAATCTCGTAAGAACTCGTAAGGGTGAGAGCATTGATAACACAAAACTGTGGGCCTATTCTTTGCTGTGAATTTTTGATAACAACTATCAAGGCCGATAACAATTTGATACTACAGTTTCATCTTATATTAAGCTTAATGGAGGGATTGGCTCTCAAGTGCAACTGCCGGAACACACTGTACATTGTCACACCAGTAACTGATCAATCATCGCTTCCAAAAATATACATTCATTTTCTATACATACACAACGTCAATCCAGTTACGTGTGTGAAATATATTATAAAAACGATTTATCGCATCGTCACCGAATAATTATTAAATTGAAATTGGGTTAACGCGACAATCGATACTGAACTCATGTCCTAATTCAATATCACGTTTTATTCCTTAACGTGTAACAAACTAGCTTAGCCCGCGACATTGTTCATGTCTCTATTAAAAGAGACTTTAAATAATGATTATACTTAAATTTTTACGTAGAGTTGTCGTTATAATTTCTAATATTATAACTGTGAAAGTGAGTTTGTTTGTCTGTTAGGCTTTCACGCCTAAACCGCTGAATCGATTGTGATGAGTTTAGGTATAGCGATACGTGAGAACTGGGACACGGTGATAAGCTACCATTTTCATTTATAGGAAGTGGGGTAAACAGAGGGTTAAACTTTGTATGAGGCATTGTATTGCGTTATCCGGTTTATTTGAAAATTCGATATTAATGCCACATTAGTATGGATGGATGATCTACAGTTCAAGCTCTAACTGTGGTCGGTAATGATATTTGGATAACAAAGAGATCGACGGGTGTTTTTACTACGAAAAGCGTTTTCCTCTTTCCATTCGAATCAAGGGATCGATCAATATCTTGAAACGGATCCCTGGTCGGTTCGAGCGATGCGTTTGTTTATTTTCCTTGGAACACGATATATCCGTGTTACGAGAATATTCTTTCTATGTTGTTAATATTGTCATAGACGAGCTTATTTTTTTACACTTAGGGTTAAAGGGCTATAATCTCACCTGATCTTAAGTGACGATAGGGCTCAAGTTGGTAGAGACGCTAAACCTTTTGAAGAATTGGTTATCAAGTGCAACTGCCGGAACACACCTATTGGTATTTAGCGGCAAATTTTCAACTTGAGTGTGGTAGCTAGCCAGGCGGGCATGAGAAAAAGCCCTAATACCATGCTAGATTTTCCTCACGATGTTTTCCTTCACCGAAAGCTCAAGCTCATTGTAAGTGGTTAGATTCGAACTCACGTCCCACGTACCGTGCCCTGTTACCGAAATTGTCTTGATGGGCCTGTTCTGAAAGGGTACAAGGCTGCAGGGTAGCGACGATAATGATCCGTGGCTGTGTATCATCAGGCGGACTATTTTGAAGCGATGGTAGCTCAGTGGTAGTGTGTAGGAGTGCCGCGTCGTGGGACGTGAGTTCGAATCTAACCACTTACAATGAGCTTCAGCTTTCGGTGAGGAAACTAAAACATGGTGGAAGGGCTTTTTCTGAGGCCCGCTTGATTAGCTACCACCCTCAAGTTGAAAATTTGCTGCCAAATACCAATAGGTGTGTTCTGGCAGTTGCACCTGAGAGCCAGTCACTTCAGAATAAAGGCCAGCTACCCACCTGCGATTTCCCTGGTGTTGAGGGTGTCCATGGGCGGTGGTGATCATTTACCATCAGCTGACACGTTTGCTTGTTTACCCGCTAAAACATTTTTTTTATGTTAGACTTGATACCTTACTTCAATCGTTTTTCATTGCAGTAGGTAAATTTCAATGGCTTTTAATGGTTTATCTCTATTCTATAACTCGGCGTCTCTTTTTCTATACATATATATTATTAATAGCAATTCGATTCTGATGTATCTCTGTGCAGTATACTATTAATAAGCGAAGCGATGATAGCTCAGCGGTAGCGTGGACGACTTCGTGTCATGCGGCGTGAGTTCGAATCCACCTACAATGAGCTTCAGCGTTCGGTGAAGGGAAACATCGCGAGAAAACCATAGCATAACAGGGTAACGTACCCTGGAAACCATGTACATTGATTCTACGGTATAAAAATAAACAAGCAAACCCCGAGGACGGTGTTGTAATTCAAGTCGTTATAACGGCAGTATCGGACGAGTTTGTTTAGGTCAGCAAATAACCGTGAATGCTACAAGGACCACGATTTCCAAATATATCCCGACTCGAGTAAACATCACCGTTCTGTTAAGTAAGTATCGGTTTTCAAGAAAAACAAGTTCTGTATCCAAATAGCAGTTTATTTGACAGTTTACAGATTGTCTCGTCTGCATTGAGTCCGTAAATATATTTTTTTTACTGGAACGATGATAATCTGAAGCGACGATAGCTCAGTGGTAGTGTGTACGACTATGCGTCAAGGGACGTGAGTTCGAATCCAAGCACCTACAATGAGATTGAGCTTTCGGTGAAGGAAAACATCGTGAGGAAACTATAGCCTGGTGGTAGGACTTTTTCTAATACCCGCCTGGGTAGCAACCACCCGCAAGTTGAAAATCTGTCGCCAAATACCAGTAAGTGTGTTCCGGCAGCCACACTTGAGAGCCAGTTCCTGCACAGGCTTAGCGTGTCTACCAACTTGGGCCGTATCGTCGCTTAAGATCAGGTGAGATTATGGCCATAACGCTAAACTTTATCTATAAAAAAAAACCAACGAAGTTTCTTATCGCACTGTAATGGACTGTAATGGACTGGATGGAAGCTAGGCAAATCAAAATGTAAGATTTTTCAATAATGTACAATAAAATACTAATTTTCACAACTAGAAAAAATGTATTAATTACGAAATTTCCTACCATTCAATGTGTTAGTTCTCTCTGCATTTCATTTTGTATTTTATTTCTATTTGTTAATCATCGTATTTGTCAATATGTTTATCAATGATTAATGATAATTTAAGCAATCACAGCTGAGTGGTAGTATGTACGAGTTCGCGACAAGGGACGTGAGTTCGAATCCAACCACCTACAATGAGCTTGAGCTTCCACGACACACGCATTTCTTTTTAATATTTCATAGGCTTAGCGTTATGGTCACAACTTCACCTGATGTGTCTCAAGATGGTCAAGTGAGAAGAGTGTGTTTGAAGTGTAAGACTTCTATAGGCGTGTTGAGCACTTTTTGTTGGTATTGAATACGGCTGAGCTGAAACGCTTGCCTATGTGACGCTGGTAAGTCGGCTGTAAGTGGACTGGTAAAGTCGGCTCGAGTGTATTAAGGGGGCGAGAGTGGATATAGTTCGGCAAGCGTTACATAAGAGAGCATGACGCATCAGTCGCATTCAGTAGCGATATAAGGAATGTATTGTTTCAGCAGTTTTTACTTAAAACGAAGTATGGTATTCAGGATACAGCCTTTTTTTGCTTGTTTAATATTATTTCCGGTTCGTTAGTGACGTTTATGCTGCGACCACAACGACCGAGTTCATTATGTGGAACGGTTAAAGCATGTTTTAAGAGTTTTCAACACATGGTGGTACGGTTTTATACCAACCAAATACCAACAGGTGTGTCCTGGCAGTTGCACTTGAGAGCCAGTTACTCCAACAAAGGCCAGCAACGCACTTGCGATTCTCCTAACGTTGTGGGTATCCATAGGCGGTGGTGGTCACTTATCACCAGGTGGCACGCTTGCTCGTTTGCCCCTTATTCCATAAAACAATAATAAGATTTAAAATAAGCCATTATATTTCTTAAAAATTTAATAAATTATATGTGGCTTGCACGAAGTACGTCTGTATTATGCGTTCGTGAGAACTGGTAATAATATTCAAGGCAATTATTCAAATATTTCTGACCACGTGTTACATATTAGTGCGAATAATGTATAGCCCGCCCGTTTTTGTAACTTTTTTCACTACAGCTTTACGCCTATTGGTGGTAGCGTGATGTTAAATAGCCTTGAGGCTTTCTCGATGATTGTTCTACTAAATAGAAAAAGAAATTTTAAAATGCGACTTCTGGTTAATAAGATTAGCTCGTTTAGAGAAATACAAACTTTTTATCATCATAATAATAATATCGATATAAAGATTAATTGCTTGAAATAAACGGTTGAACGTCAAAATGTTTTTTTTTTTAAATTCCTCTGTCGGCATAAATAAAGATGGGTTATTGTCGCTAACCCAATTAGGATTGCCGGTGTTCGATATCAACACAATATCCGCTGCAGGTGCGGCGAGATTAAGTGGATTCCTACCGCGGTTTTATATTTCAGCGTCGCGAATAAAAATACGGCGAAACTGTCCCAAAACACAGGCACCTTTTATGATGATAACTTTTGTCATGCTCTAGAACTGTCAACGGTAACTTACCTGTACAGCCTACGAACCAGTTATTTTCAAAAAGTTTTCAATATCATTTTAACTAACTTCGGTTATTGCGCATAAGTAAATTAAAAATATTAACTCCAACCATTATTTATTCGTTGCCACCAAATTTATTGGACAAATTTCCAATAGGATCGCCATCTAATTGATAAGTTGTGGATTTCGGGTAGAAATTAATTAAATGTAATATGGATATAAGAAAACTGAAGAATTTTACAAAAGTTACAGGAGAATTAAAACATATCGCCTTACCTACAGGACCTCTTAAAGTATGTTGACAATTGTATAGAAACCTTTTATTTAATGAAGTTGACATACACATACTCGAATAACTTTGAAGAATAATATAGGACAACAAAAAGCGTAAACTGGAATTGACATATCTAACAACTGTACATAACTATAATGAGGGGAAACGTATAGAAAATGCGAAAATATATATTTAAAAAATTAACAATTGTGCCCCTATATAATAATTTAGATGGGTAAAAATGGACTAAATTAATTATATAACTTTGTTAACAATTTAAGGATTGGCAGTATGGATTAATTCCTTCGCCTATTTTTATGGATGAATATTACTATTGATAAAATAGATATATTTTACGTATATATATTTAACTTTCAGAACTAATATTTAATTTAAGTTAAACAGTGGTATAAATTTCATAAGTTTCAGCTGGATCTATTTTAAAACAATCGAGATTTAACAAAGCGTGAGCGCACTCGACAATGTATCCGATGGTGCTCCCTCGGGCGCATAATGTCTGCCTCGCCCCAATATTCGGCGCCGCATAGGCAGTTATTAAATTTTCAATTAAATACACTGCATTCGTGTTCGCAATATTAAGTTTTGGGGTTGTTATGTAGCGTTATATTTCTCTTCGCAATTTACCTTGTATTCCTCATGACAATCGTACTTAAGGAGTAAACGCCAGTCGTGCTGCGGAGCTGACACACAAACACACATTTTTTAAGTATTTTATTTAGAATCTCGGCTGATATTAAGAGGTGATGGTTCAAGACATTAGACATGCTAATGCTATTGGAGAGATTGGCTCTCAAGTGTTACTACCTACCATCTATAGGTATTTAAGGGTAGTTTTTTAACTTGAGGATGGTAGCTCGACAGGATGTGTAGTCTGGGAATCTTTAAGTGGTGCACTCCGGGCTGATACCTTGACAAGGAGGAGTCATCCGTCTTTCTTCCTCACGGTGGGAGCCACGGATGAAAACTGGCAGACCATGGTATTCTCACTGTACTGTTGGTCAGGTGGGCGAAGCATCTAGCCTTACTGCCAACATTGACAACAAAATTACGCATCGCACACCTTCGATGGAACCGTGGAGGTTGGCTTAAATTATTCAGGAGTGGCCACTTTGGTGGAGAGGAGTGTCAGGGTCAGATACAATGTCAACACAGATCTTACTCTTCAGCGCTATAGGCGATAGAAGAATCGCGAGGTTTTAGTATTGCAGATTCACTTAGCCCATTAGGGAGGGGACTCCTAAATAATAAAAAAAGGTGCCATCACGATGTTTTCCTTCACCGAAAGCACACACTCAGTGCAGGGATTCGAACTCACGTCCATCGACGTTTTTTATATTGGTAGAGATAATTGTTTTGTCTCATGATTCAACGTTCCCTTATTACTGTAAATCGTCATATGTTATTTATATACATGAGATAACAACAAAAGAGTAAAGCTACGTTGTTTGTTATGTTAAAGTAACTATAATTTACATACCCAGTTTTAGTTTTAGAAGATTATAGCATTCAAGTTTTAAGTTGTTCCGAAGCGAATTTCACAGTATTCATTAAAATTAGTTCCGTTTGATGTGGTTACGGAAAAACATCAATATTAATTTGGTAAAGTGTAAGTCACGTGTTGAGGTGTGTTGTGTGTATTTTCAATATGATAATTTTATTTTTTGATACTTAAGGTTTAGCGTTATGGCCATGATCTCACCTGATCTTAAGCGACGATACGGCCCAAGTTGGTAGACATGCTAAACCTGTGGAGGAACTGGTTGTCAAGTGCAGCTGCCGGAACACACCTATTGATATTTGGCGGCAGGTTTTACAACTTAAGGGTGGTAGCTAGCCAGGCGGGCATTAGAAAAAGCTCTACCACCATGCTGTGGTTTCCTCACGATGTTTTCCTTCACCGAAAGCTCAAGCTCATTGTGGTGCTTGGATTCGAACTCACTCCCTTGACGCGAAGTCGTACACACTACCACTGAGCTATCATCGCTTCAAATAATAATCAAGTAATAAGTAAAGGTTGGGAGTTTTTGACGGTATCTGGATCTGTTGTGTTATGATTTTTATTCGTATTCATACACTTAGTTATTTAGTCCTATCATGTGTAATATAGGCGACATTTTACGCCATGTAGGGTAGTTGAAGAAGTTGGTAAGTATGGAGACGGATGAGTGTCGATTGCATGCAACAGAAATGTGAATGTTGAGATGTATAAGTGTTGTTATAAGGATGGACAAAATCAGGAATGAGTATGTCAGAGGGAGTTTGAAAATGGCGCCAGTGGTAGAGAAGTTGAAAGGGAATCGTTTGTCTTGGTTTGGACATGCCATGAGAAGATAGGAAACGAATGTGGTGAGAAAAGTAATTGACATGAATGGTGAAGGATGGAAAGGAAGAATAGGACTGAAGAAAAGAGATGGATAGAGTGTGTGAGGAGTGAGATGAAAAAAGGGACTGAATGAAAAGGTGGCAGCTGATGGAGATGTATGGGAGGGCAAAACGTATTGCGCCGACCCCAAATAATTTAGGAACAGGAGAAGATGATGATGAGTGTAGTTGAAGAGCATAAGTGAAGTGAATTATAAATATTCATTCGGAGCACGAAATATTAATTCCCACATAACTCCCAAGAGAGTTGCCATCTTGTCGAAGATGGATTCATCTGTCCAGAATGTCCAAATCTTATCACTTGAAAATGGCAGTGATAATGTCTAAAGAGAATTGAGTTGCCAAGAATAAAAGAAGAAGTAAATGTGGCAAAAATATGAAAATAAAACGATATAAACACGGCGACGTCCTGTGACGAGTTACTTAGTGATGTTGCTAATAAGAGACTAGATGGGGTCGTGTACCGGGATCTTCGAGATCGAGGACCCCCATTGGATCCATCAGGGCCGAACACGCAAGACCATCAAGCGAGTTAAGCTTGCGATAACTTATCTCATCTATGAGATATAAATAAACCATTTGATCTTGTAGGGAATATCGATAAGTTGTTAGCAGAGTGCTATAAACTTATGGAAATATTCTTATAATTTCAGTTTTACTTTCATTTTTCTATAAACTATTCTGTGATGAAATTTACCATATTTAATAGTAGCTTTTGCCTGTAGTTTTGCTTCCATGATGAGGTTCACCAGTACACGCAGAGACTTTGCATCATCCACTGTATAATTAGGTACACCACACTATTTTTTTAATAAGTTTAGAGTTACGGCTTCTATCTCACCTGATGTTAAGTAACTGGCTCTCATGTGCAAGTGCCGGAACACACCTATAGGTGTTAGGCGGCAAATTTTCAACTTGAGGTTGGTAGCTAGCAAGCTAGTTTCATCACAAAATTTCCTTCACTGGAAGTTCAAGCTTATTTCAAGGATTTGAACTGACGTCCTTTAATGTGGCGTCCGTGCACGTTACCACTGAGTTATCTTCTCTTCAATTTAAGTAGGACGTAGTTTTGCAACTTTAAGTAATTCGTATACTTTTAATATTATTTTATTTGATAAATTTTTTTTAGGTATTTATATATTTCAGTTTAGAAAGAACTCTTAGATACCACAGGGCCTTATAGTATTAATACAATATTAAACTTGCTTCTGAATGAAGAACAGGCGAACGCTTGTTTGTTCCCGTGTTTAGGAGAGACATTTTGGTAAATATTTCGCGAAAATATTTTCTAAGAATTCGATTTCCTCCTTTTCAGGTTTGTTTCTTTCTAAAAACTCATTGCCGATCACCAGATAAGCTTCTTTATCTACTGTGTACGGTGCCCAACGAATCGTCAGCTCATCACCTGGTGTTGGGTTCCTGAAATAATAACGGTATTCATATAATGAATTCTGTATTAATATTATAAACCGGAAATGTTTGTTTGTTTGAACGCGCTAATCTTAGGAACTACCTGTCGGATTTCAACATTTTTTTTTGTGTTTCATAAAGGGATCATTGAGAAAGGCTTTAGGCTATTTAACATCCCGCTATCGGCAATAGGAGACAAGCTGTATTGAAAAAAGTTATAGAAACGGGCGAATATTATGGAATAATTTTTAGTTTCACGCGAACGAAGTCGCGGGCGTAACTAGTAAAATAAAAATAAAACGAATAAAATAGACAACTAATGTAAAATCACACAATCGAACCGCTTGCAGGTTTTTTTATATTTATATTTTATAGATAAACAGTCTACCTTCTTTATGTGACTGCCGACTGTTATGTTTTCCAGAAATATAAACAAATAAATTATTGTTTTATCGTCACATATATGGTATTATAAGTAAGCGATGATAGCTCAGTGGTAGTCCGTATGACTTCGCGTCAAGGGGCGTGAGTTCGAATCCAACCCTCAACAATGAGCTTGAGATTTCGTTAAACGAAAACACCGTGAGAAAACCATAGCATGGTGGTAGGACTTTTTCTAATATCCACCTGGCTAGCAACCACCCTCATGTTGAAAATCTGAAGTCAAATACCAATAGGTACCGATAGACAACTGCACTTGAGAGCCAGTTCCTCCACTGGTTAAGCGTGTCTACCGACTTGGTCCGTATCGTCACTTAAGGTAAGGTAAAAAAAAAAAATGTAAATAACTTGACATTAATCAAATGTACGCTTAATGAGTAGAATACATAATAAATGAACAATTATTTAATTTCCGTTGCAGTGTTTACTGCGGTTATTGAGTATTGTCAGCGCTTTTTATTACCATAACAATATCTTCTTTCAAACTGATTGAATTTATAACAACAAAAAATCTACTACGTAGTTATCAATTTATTGTATTACCAGCATGTCCGATAGCAGACGATATCCTGTCTTAAAGCTAAAATATGAATGGATGTCAAGAAAAACCCCATTTACTGTATCCTACCGTTGCTATGAGTTATCTTAGTAACACTATAACTAAAGAATAATGATTTCTTATGTTTACTAGAATATTATTCATATAAGTAAAACTAATTTAAACTCCATCTTAACATGAATTTTTCTGGACAACCCACACCTCAGTCCGGCCCGTGACAGCGAAGGCGAAAAAGCTATCGAAACGTCGGTATCAAAATTAATAAATAACCGCGATAAAATCCGTTTAAATTAGTTTTATTTCGACTATAAGTAGATTAAAAACAATATCAATAAAATATATTACGACCTTTAGGTAGAAAGTAATATGACTGGAAGCAATTTTAAAGTGGATCCTGCACCAGTCGAGTTTCACATAACCCTGCCGGAGTCTGCCCAGGTAAGGCCGGGTTGTGCTTCACCGACCGTCATTGCGATAGTTCCGTCCTGATGTTACGTGTTAACCGACCGTAACATTAAGTGCTCTCCTGACCAACAAATTGCCCGTCCGCAACCGACGTACGCACCGACGGTCGGTGGATCACTGTAACCGGCCTTTAGGCGCGCAGGAAATGCGTAAATGGATTTGCCCAGGAAATAACAGGAGGTGAAGAATTATGCAGACACGCACGTCAAAATTTTATATATAAGACAATAGCTGGCCCTGCAGAAGCTGCAATTTATCAGATCACGGGATACCTATAAACCATCGTCTCAATAACAGCAACATATTACTTTAATTTTACTTCCATCAGTGAACACGTTTAGAAAGTATACGGTCACTAACAGGCATAGACAAGACATATATATAAACCTATTATTACCCTATTATTATGCGTAAATAAAAATGAGATTATGAGGCGTGGACTTTTGGATTTTCCAAACTTTTTATATTATACAGTCAACATTTTCTCCAAATTTCAAATGTCTATCCTTTATTAATCTGGTATGCTGGCAAAATACGCTTTAAGTGAATATCTATCTACGTTCTGAGATAAATATGTATGTAAAATTTTACCTAGTTATGGAGTTTTAGTATTGAGTGAATAATATAGATAATAATAACTTTATTAGAACAAGAAAAAATACACTATATCACAGAAATATTAGCTTAGGACATAGTGTTGCTATACATTTATGCGCCCTAGCGTCTGAACTTGGGCGACCCCGTATCTCAGACGTTGTTTTCTTCCCGTGACGTATTCCTTGCGTGTCCTAGATATGATTTCTATATATTTTCATTTAACTAAATGATAATATATGAATATGACATAAGGTATACAGCGATTAACGTTATTATTATTATTAAATACAGGCAAGTTTGAGAGTTTATATATGACTGCTGATGTGCACGAATATGATAAGAAGTAAAGAACGTTGAGTAGTTGTATGGAATATGATAACACTGGTATTAACAAGAAAGATATATTAATTGACCGATGTAATAAATAAAGCTTATGGGTACTTACCCGAATTTCACAAAATTCGTCCACAACTTTACCACTGATTCAGTTAGTTTAAAAGCATCAGAAGTCGTATTCATTTTTGGGTTAAATTTTTTGACTGGGAACAAATAGGCGATGTCGTCCGTATGAGATGCTACTTCTTTGTTTCCAATGATTTTCTCTAATCCGAATAAACGAGATGCGATATTTCTTTCAGTTTTAACTGTAAACTTGTAGAGATAGACTCTGTTACTCACGTTTCTTGCGTAAGCCTTTGCCCATTGCATAATCCAAAATACGAAAATGTTCGACGAAGAAAATCTGATAAATTGATCTAAATTCTTCTTAGAAATATACTCATTTTTGAAATAGAAATCTTTTATTATACCTCCTACATGTATTTGATCAGTTAGTGGATTGTTTATTGCGATAGGTGGTGGTACAAAATATTCTATGTATTTGTTTGCCTGTTCGAGGGTCTTTTGTAAGTCACGACTTAAGTTCAGGTCTAAGTAGGCTTCATCTTCTGTATATCCGACCATGATTTCGGCGTTATTAAGAATGTTATTACGTACGCTTTCATAGACGTCACCGTAGAAGAACCTCTCGTTACTGCCAAATTGTAACTCACTTACAACACCAAAAAATATTTGAAAGTATCTTTTGTCAGCCTCAGCATAAGTTATTGGTAAATTCACTTCTAACAGTTTTTCTGCCGGCTGTGATTTGAAAAACTCGTATAATTCTCTATTATCTTCAGACTGAAGCCCCAATGTTTTAGCCAGCAAAATTGCCCTTTCACGAGCTTGAAAAATATTGGCCCACCAGCAAGTGGACACACCACTTTGAGCGATAGCCCTCTTAAAAAAGCCTTTGCTCATTGGAGATAATAGATGGAAAGCGACACTTGTGCCACCGGCACTTTCACCTGCAATGGTTACATTATCAGGGTCACCGCCAAATTTTTTAATATTTTTCCGTACCCATCTTAGCGCAGCCACTTGGTCTTTCATGCCAGCGTTACCAGGGACATCCTCCGAATTCAGACAAAGGAAACCTAAAGCTCCAAGTCTGTAATTGATTGTGACGAGAATGACACCCTCCCGGACTAAGAATTCAGGGCCAAAGTAATCATCATTGCCGCTGCCAATAATAAAACCACCTCCGTGAATCCAGAAAAGTACCGGTAAAGGTTCTACAGGATTGATGTCTGGTGTATATACATTGAGGTATAAACAGTCCTCACATCCTTCGATTTCAAACGTAAAAATGTTACGTTGTATGCAAATGGATTGCAGTTTCTTTGCATTCCTAACTCCATCCCAGGATTTCGGTGGTTGTGGGGCCTACAATTTTAAAACATTAGTATAGCATTCTAACTAAATTGCAACCTATATTTCTAATATGCAGAACTATTATTTACAATAGTGCACAAAATACCCTCGCAGTGGACATATCTATATTAAGTTTGAGAATGTACATATGCACAACAAAATGCTACATTAGAGTCGGTGAGTAAATCGGATACGAGAAGAATCGGCAAAAAAACTTGTCTGCGCTAAACAATTATATCCAAGTGAAGCGTCATACCTCAGTGTCCGGTGTCGTGATGGTAGGGGTTTTCCTAACTTCCGTCTGGCTGGCTACCACCCTCAACTTGAAAATCTGTCGCCAATACCTATAGATGTGTTCCGGCAGTTGCACTTGAGAGCCTGTCCCTCCAATAGGTTTAGCGTGTCCACTATCTTGAATCACATCGTCACCTAATATCAGCTATAATGCTCACTGCAGGGATTCGAACTCACGTCCATTGATGCAGCGTCCGTACGTTATACCACTTATATTATCTTTAACTGTTTATTATAAACTAATTTTTTGAGCCATGATATCATTTAAGTAAAGTGGTAGTGATCAAAACAGGTGACAAAGACCAAAAATATACTCTAACCTTGAATCTAAGATCACCTAAAGGCGGTTCCGCGTAAGGTATTCCTTTGAAGCTATAGAATCTTCCTCCATACTCGTTACATATTACATCGCCTTCCAGTAAACCTTCATCGACGAGCACGCGGGCCATTTCAATTTTGCTCTTCGAGGTTTCTGCAAAACTAACATAAAAAAAACTTCGATTAAGTAAATTACAATAACAATAATTCCATTTTAGTAAATTCCTTGAGGGAGGTTGATAACATTTTATAGGAAATGACCGAGATATGATTTTATGAACGTGGATGTACGAAAGATTATGATTGTAGTATTATTAGCTTATTTTGATGCCGATATAAATGCTGTTAAAAGCCCCTAAATAAAATAAAGCAAAAGAGAAAACCAATATCTCAAAGATTCATAAAACTCCCGTTTTTAGTTTCTTTTCACGGCGCAATTTTATTCACTGTAAAATATAATTTATTAATATATCATACACACACCATGTACCTTGATATTATGTAACTTAAGGTAATTAATAACAAAAATGTCATATCTACAACTTAGTATTCGCACTTCAAGCCTTGAATTTACGTAAACAATCAATGAACTACAGTTAACTGTTTTTTTTTCTTTATAAAGTTATTTTTTATTTGTTCAGTTGTATAAATATTAACAATTGTTATGAGCCTCTTTAGAAATGGCCGCCTAGCTCGGTTGGAGGATGGATGGAAACTGATTGTTAAAAGGTTGGAATAGTTTGAGTAATACTGCGGAGTTGTGGACAAATGATGAGTGGGCAGAAAAGGAGTGAGTAAGGCAATAGAGGGTACATAGCATAGCTATAACACCTGCCTGGGGTAGACTGAATTTTGGGGTTGAAATTTTCGAGGTTCAGTAAACGATATGGATTCTATATTCCTCCGGGTACTAGGAGACGGAATTTCTTCTAAATTTCAAATTTATTTTTTTTACTTTGGTAGTGACAATGGTATCGGTTTTCTGGGACTGGTTTAGAAAGGTTACGGAGGCGATAGAGAAGACGGTTGCGTGATTTAATATATAAAAATAATTTGAATATAGAGAATAGTACGATTGATTGAGTAGTGAGACTTGTATTCGATGTTGTTGTGTTGGTTCAAGATTTCGTCTGTTTTAGCTGACATAGTACTTAGTTTAGATTTAGTTTCCAAAGTGAATATATCTAAATCTGCATTTTCTAACTTTACACGAGGCCCACTACTCATTCCTTTTCTAAACTTATCTAACGTACAACAGGAATTATTTATTATATTAAAATCGGAATGAATAACAGCGACACTTATTCTGAAATTACTAAATTTCGGTTTTACTTCAGTACTTTTTATGTATTCAATACTTTTATTTATTTTCAAGCTTTTCTCATTCGGTCATTCTATGTATAATTTATTGTTTTGAGATCGTATATATATCCAGTTATTATTACTAAGTGGTTTCCATAAATCTAAATGTCCATATATGAAATCAGTTTAACTCTGAGATTGATTCACTCTCGCAAGTGGGGTGTGTACTAGACGGGTACACTGTTATGACGTCATAGGTAAACTCTGAGGGTTTATCGCTGTGCATTCCTTGAGTGATTCTAGGTTGCAATATTCCGATATGTCCTTGGTCAAAGCGATGTACTTAGTGTTAGGTTCTATAAAAGTAAATGAGTTTGGTTTTACATTATCATACGAGGTAAGCAGAGCTGTACTATGATATAAACTATTATCTTTAAGGGATACAAGGGGAATTCTTAGGATAACAAGGACTATAACAATACATATATTCATTAATACATGGATATGACCTAATTCTATAGAAACAGGTAACTTAAGATCTACAGGTAAGTATATATAGATGTATAAAAAAAAAATCGACAAGCGTCTGGTATAATTTCGCGGGACGTAACAGAGTTGGGTGCAGTTTGTTTTGATTACTAAACATAATAGCGTTTGTTATGTCTTCTATTTGGAATGATAATGCGAGGACAGAGGTTTCCAAACTGATTAATATTGAATTAATATTTATTTATATATTTAAGTCATTACAAATTTGTGACAAGTTTTTTTTTTAATTTTAATGAGAGATTGTCGATACTTTCATTGACAGACTGTATCTTCAGTAATCATTCGGTCTGTCAGCTCATCGCCGAGCGACCGCACGTATGTTACTCTTGTCGCAGCAAAATTATTTTCTGTCAGTGTTTCTCAAAGTTTAAGTTATACATATTTTTATAACAAAGTTTTATCGTTGGTATTAAAGTTTATATTTTGGATTCCTCAAGATGTTTCCATGTAAACAGTGTGAAGTTTTACACAGAGATGGTGCACAGCGCTCAAGCTGCCAAGGTTATTTTGATTTTGTTTGTGCTGGTATTTCTGAGAGGTGATATCGTCGTCTAGGAGAAAGCAGACCAGGTAACAGGAAATGTAGTTTCTGTAGGACGACCATTACTAGCAGCCCATCAAGCGTACCACACAAAACTGCTAGATCTGCTTCCTCTTCTTCTGCAGATATTGACAATATATTATGCGAAATAAAAGGCTTATCTACACAAATTGCTTCATTACCTGTCTTACTGAAGAATTTAAAGAACATTCAAGCTGAGCTTAAAGAACTAAAGTCCATTAATGTGGACATGACGGATCTGAAAACTTCATTAAAATTTGTACATGACTTAACAGACAAACTCACTAACAGAATCACTGCAATCGATAAACAACTTTAAGTACTAAACATGTCAAAAGATGAAATCTTTGATCGGCAAAGCGAGTTAATGAAAAACTGGAACAAGATCGGCGTGAAGGTGAACAAAAATCCAGAATAAATAACGTTGAAAATAAAGGTGTACATTCAACAGCATTGGAGAATCTTTTCACTGTAATAGGTAAAACTTGGCTAGATTACGAACTGCAAAATTCCCTAAGAACAAATAAATTAGGTTTCCAGAATACCCATGAGGGATGATAACTTTTTTTTATTGTAAATATTTAGCGTAGTGGCTATAATCTCACCTGATCTTAACTGACGATACGGCCCAAGTTGGTGGAAATGCTCAACATGTGAAGTGAACTCTCAAGTGTATCTGTCGGAACACACCTATTCGTATTTGGCGGCAGATTTTCAACTTGAGGGTGGTAGCTAGCCAGGGAGGCATCAGAAAAAGCCCTACCACTATGCTATGATTTCCTCACGTTGTTTTCCTTCACCGAAGGCTCAATCTCATTGTAGGTAGTTGGATTCGAACTCACGTCCCTTAACGCAAAGTCGTACATACTACCACTGACCTATCATCGCTTCAATGCAATAAAACGATAATAGTGTCATTATGTAATAGATATCTTAAAGAGGATTTCATAGATGCTGGTAGAAAATGTGACAGCATTACCCCAGCATTGGCATTGCCCAGTTGGGTTTGAAAGGTGATCAGAAAATATTTATTAAAATCCATCACACAGTCGATATCAAAATGTTATTAAATAAAGCCAAATATTTCGCTAGAGACAAGGGTTTTGCTTTTACATGAGTCAGAGGCTGCTAGATATTTATACGAAAAAACGCAACCTCACCATTTATAGTAATAAGATCAGAACTCGATTTAAAGAAAATTACCTAATAATGAATATTAATACGTTACTTTATAAAACTCGACTAGACGCTGTTTTACTTTATTTGAGAACCACTGCCCGATTTACTCATACCACCTGTACGTCTTTGAAATGCACGTTCATCTATTGTTGCGTTAATAACATATAATTTCTGACTTGTATTGTTTGTAACTTTGTTTTCAAATGTATAATATATTTTCTAAGTATTAAGATAGCAGTTGGCTTGCTTTTATGTACTTCTTGTGTTCTTTAGTTATACATTTTTACGTGCTGTTGTTAATGTTACCCTGTTTGTTCCTAAGATTTGTTTGTCGATGAGTAATAGTGTTTATTATTTACAACTTTTTAATGTTAGATTGCTTTAAACCTTATAATATTTTCGTTTTTAATACTGTGCCAGTCTGCATTGTATTGGTGATCTCAAGTGTCTACAAGTTCATAACTATGTAATTCTTTCATTGCCTTATGATATTGTGAGAATATGGTGGGTGCTTTCTCACTATGTTTTTCTTCATCTTCGAGTGATGGTGTTACTTATATATCTTAAAAAATGCCCCTAAAATTTTATCAGAAAAAACGTTAGGGGATTGCGAACAAAAGTGGGTAGTTTCTTCAGAAATGTATGTCTAGGTTCATATGATGTAATTTCATCGAAATAAACCTAATTTAAACGGATTTTATCGCGGTTATTTATTAATTTTGATCCTGACGTTTCGAAAGCTTTTCAGCCTTCGTGGTCACGGGGCGAACTGAGATGTAGGTTGTCCAGAAAAGTTCATGTTACTCTTCTTTTCTGGACAATCTACACCTCAGTGCGCCCCGTGACCACTAACGCTAAAAAGCTTTCGTAACGTCGGGAGAACTTTTCTGGACAACCTATACCTCAGTCCGCCCCGTGACCACGAAGGCTGAAAAGCTTTCGAATCGTCGGGATCAAAATTAATAAATAACCGCGATAAAATCCGTTTAAATTAGGTTTATTTCGATGAATAATATTCGCGTAAACATAAGAAATCATGATGTAATTTGTTGAACAGAAACAAGGCTCATCGACGGTATTTGTAGTCATGAGCTATTTGATGATCTTTATCTGGTATGGAGTCGAGATAGGAACTATAAAACAACGAAACAAAAAATGGGTGGCGGAGTTCTTACAGCCATTCGGCGTAAACTAACCGTAGACTTTATCGCTGACTGGTGTTCCATTGCTGAAGATATATGAGTAGCTTTGAAATTTCACCATAAAAACGCAGAATTACATATAAAATGTATGTCTGTGCTGTATATATTTCCCCTGAGAACAATATTGATTCAATGAATAATCAACTTGTTAACTACTCACTCAAGATGTATGATATTCTGATGGCCTGTCCTGAAGATAAACTTATTACATTAGGTGACTTTAATTTACCGAATGTAAGCTGGACTTTAGCAGATGGTGGCAATGACTACTCGCCTTCCAATGTTCAAGGTATTGCACAAAGTAATCTTATAGACGATCTTAACGCGTGTAATTTATCTCAGTGTAATTTTGGTTCAAACGTTATTAATAGAATATTAGACATGGTGTTCTCTAATAGTTTAGTATCAGTCTCATGGTACACTAGACCGCGTGTACCAGAAGACCTACACCATAAAACCATATGTATTACAGCCGATTTTGTGCAATTTCACAAGTTGCCCACGCAGCCGCTCCATAAATATCTATATAAAATGCCCGATTTTGACTCCATAAGGAAATAATTAAATAAAATAGACTGGGATCATAATCTAAATACCTATTCATTGGAAGATGTCAGTACATATTTTTTACGAGACACTTTACAAAATGCGCAAAATACACATACCATCGAAAACCATTATCGTAAATACAAGGTATCCTCCATGGTATGAAACTCCGTTGATAAAAATACTAAAGGAGAAATATAAATTCTATTCGAAATTAAAAAAATACGCAAACATTGCCGACTATAATTCATTTATTATCTTAAGAGAAAGAGCCGAGTTAGTTGAAACTGATATGTTTAATATTTATATAAAACATATAGAGAGCAATATTTCAAACAATCCTAAAAGCCTTCTGGAATTACATGAAGAGTAGAAATCATTCTTACTCCTTCGGCAATTAAATGTGGTCAACAGATGTTCAGCCAAGGGAAGGATATTTGTAACGAGTTCAGTAAATATTTTTACACAACTTTTTTGTAACAGCAAATTAGTGATGACGCACAGACTGCTGTTTGGGAGTCACCGAATATAACTCCCTGCGATATTAGATGTATTGAGATAAATGACAGAGAAGTTCATAGATTACTAACGTCATTGGATTTGAATAAATCTACAGGTCCAAACGGTATTCCTCCATATTTCATTGTTAACTGCTTTACTAATCCGACCTCACTGTTAACCAAACGATCTGTTACAGAAGTCAGAGTCATCTGTTACAGAGTCGGAAGCGGTTATTGTTATATTCTAGTTTTCCACATTGTTCCAGGTAATATCCTGGGGTTTTGCAATACCTACAAAACGAGCAGCTACAGTTATTATTACTAGGAGGGGTAGGATAATATTTCGAGTTCGCGGAAAATTGCGGACTTTGGTTATGAGGCCTTTTTTGTCGTGAGCTAGACGAAGTTTGTTTGAATATTGTTCGCGATGTTTATAGCTTCATTATGTGTTTTTGGCTACTTACATCTTACTACGTTTGAAACACGCGGTATTAAACCCATTTGGAAATGGTGGAGAGCTAATTCTTCCATAGTTGCCGTACGCCTATCATGTATCTGGCTTTGTGTCCGTGTGATATAGAAATTTCTGTGAGTAGTTGGGTAAGACATGTTTCTATTTTAAGTGCATGTTGACTTACAGGCTCGTTATTTTGTTGCTTGCAGACCTGTAGGTCTGTGAGCAGGTGCGAGTAATGTTTCCTTTCGGAAAATTAAGTCTTGAGGAATTCTTTAAGTTGGTTCCCATTACTAAATTCTGTTATAGAGCAGGCGATCTGCACTTTACCCTCTAATTGGCAAAGTGTATATTTAAATAGAATATCTTTTTGAGTCTCAGACGCTAGTTCGTAGGCGTTATTACAGTTAATTAAAATCAATTTAAGGCTTCTGTACTGCCGACATACGTTTTTATAAATTTTAATAATGTTGATATGTCAATCTCTAATTCATTTATATTGACTTGTGCCTTCTTCCTAGTCGTTGGCTTAGTGACGGAAACAGTAGGTGGAGACAAAGGCCTTGGCTGTCATCCTCTGTGTCCGTCATGATGTCGAATTTTAGACTTTGCTATCTGCCCCCGTTCATTTTTATATTTTACCTTATCAGGTTGATGTTAAGGATAACGCACAAAATAATACTTACGTTAAGGAGTGTATAATGCAACTTGGAACAAAATACAATTAATAGATATGAAAATTTTTGACATCCGCAATGACCACGGACGTAGATACAGTTCTTAAAGCTACTACTCACTAGAATGTAGACACAGCGATAAGAAATATTATCATCTTAAACTCTCGGCCGGATGTTGACGTTACTCTCTTCGCACCTTCACGGCGTGGTCTGCGCGATGTTGTTTGTAAGTTCTTCTGGAACCGGCTGCAACACGAACAATGCACAATAACGCTCTTGGACGTGGCTGGGCCCAGGAAGACCAGGCTGATTGTCGTCTGGGTAATGACGCACTGTTGTAAATGTTCAAACGATTACCAATCAAGATGGCGGCATTCGTGTGTGTGAAGAATTAACCACGGAGTTTCAATGAGCACTGAAAATTATTTTAACCCACTGTTGTTAACAATAATCGTGCTAAATTACGTAAGATACTGACTGTGATTAAGTTAACTGCTCGGAGTTTCCTTGTCTGCCACACTGTGGACCCGGAACTCGAACGGTGAATTGACGGATAGCTAAGAAGTTAGTCTCTCTCATATGGTGTTAGATAACGTTATATTATCGGTTTAATAAACAAACACACATGCAACAGTATAAGATATTGCCAAAAATAAAGATATATGGTCCGAGAACAGATTTGCCATTGAGGTAATAAAAGAGTTCACAGCGTTTATCTCAGTGTTTTGATTTCTCTCAAGGTTCGAATGCATACAGATAATGCGTAATGGAATGGAATCCCTGCATTAAACCTAGCTTTCGGTGAAGAACACTATAGCATAGTGGTAGGGCTTTTACCAATGCCCTCTTGGCTAGCTATCACTTTCAAGTTGAAATTCTGCCGCCGGATACTCATAGGTGTGTTTTAGCTTGTTAGCATTTGCACCTTCCTGGGTCACACATTGGACATTGTGGACATATCGTAAACCTTATAAAATACTAAGTAATTAAATAAAAATATGTCTATTACAGGAAACTATATAAAATAGAAAATAAATTAATGAAATAATAGACTATTCATAGCAACACAGATGCGACTTTCATAGGTGCTCTTAATAACTCGCTTTCCTTTGATGGATATTGTAAAAATACTGATACGGAGTGGAAATATACTAAAAGTATTATTAAATGTGTAATGATTTCTTATATTTACGCGAATATTACTCATTGAAATAAAACTAATTTAAACGGATTTTATCGCGGTTATTTATTAATTTTGATCCCGACGTTTCGAATGGTTTTCAGCCTTCGCGGTCACGGGGCGGACTGAGGTGTAGGTTGTCTAGAAAAGTTTACCTACATCTCAGTCCGCCCTGTGACCACGAAGGCTGAAAAGCTTTCGAAACGTCAGGAACAAAATAATTTTTGTTTTTGTTAATGCTAAGCGTTATGGTCATACTGTCACTTGATCTTAAGTGACGACACGGCCCAAGTCGGTAGACACGTTACACCTTTGGATGAACTGGCTCTCAAGTGCAACTGCCGGAACAGACCTATTGGTATTTGGCGGCAGATTTTCAACTTGAGGGTCGTAGCTAGCCAGGCGGGCATCAGAAAAGGCCCTACCACCGTGCAAAATTAATAAATAACCGCGATAAAATCTGTTTAAATTAGTTTTTTTTTCGATATTAAATGTTTATTAAATTATAAAAGTAACAACATTGATATAGATACAGGGAAAGCAAATCATAAAGAAACCTGTTTGACCACCACGTGAGTACACAGTATACAGAGTGTGCGAAACACTTATAAAACTTGTATATTGTAATTTAATTTTAATTAAAATAATTAACGTTTAGTGAAGGTTATAAAAATGAATCAGTTATGGTTTAAATCGCGTAATTACAGCATAGCTATAATTATTATTTTCATAGTTAAGTTACTCATCTTAAGTAACGATACGGCCTAAGTTGCTAGACACGCTAAACCTGTGGAGAGACAGCCTCAAGTGCAGCTACGGGAACACACCTATTGGTATTTGGCAGCAGGTAACTTGAGTGTGGTCGCTGGGCAAGTAGAAAATGCCCCATCAGCGTGCTACGGTTTCCTCACGATGTTTTGCTTTCACTGAATGCTCAAGCTCATTGTAGGTGGATTCAAACTCACGTCCCTTGACGTGGTGTCCGTACATATCACTGAGCTATCATCGCTTAATAATAAACAAAACGACGCATAATTGACGACCAGGTCGGCTGTTAGAGAATTCCAGAGGTACTAAGTCCGTCTTGTATGCAAATTGTACATAAAAGTGTTTTAAATAAATTAAATTATGAGATACTAACTCACCTTCTAGCGATCAAATGGTTGGAAATAATATTAGAAAAACTGTACGTACGTGCACGTTGCCTTGACGCTGTTCACAAATTGAATTTAAAAGGATTCTTAAAATCTAGGATTTATATATTTAAAAATATGTATGTAAAAAACGTGGGTAGAAATATATGTATGAAGTTATAAAGATGACGATATTTTACAATTGAATTACTTAGTATAATTCTTTTCCTTAATTTCAAACCGTAACTAATGTATTTAATATTTATAATTTTATTGGTTTTAACCCGCAACTTAACATGCAACTAACGACGCTTTAAAATCTTTAATTCAAAGTTTATTCCTGTCTTTACTAAACTTGCAATTAGTTTTTAGCAATAAAAACTAACCTATCTCCGTCTCCAAGGTCCCATCTAACTCTATAACACAATTCATCACAATCGATTCAGCGGTTTAGGCGTGAAAGCGTAACAAACAAGCAAACAACTTCACTTTCGCATCTATAATATTAGTAAAGATGAATTTATTCATTGTTTGGCGTAAAAACACCGTCTCATCGGCTACGCTAAACTTTAGATTTTGTCTTATTGATTTAAAATTTGAGTCGGATGTTCGGTTCACAATTTTTACATCAACTAAATACGCACTTTACGATATGAGTGTTTAAAAGGAGAAGCGCGAAGCCGAGGTCACAGCCTAGTATATAAAATGATAGCGCAAACTTCGTTTACGTAAATTGGTAACAATGATAAGTGTTTCACGACAGCAGAATACAGATAAAGACATTGTTACGTTAGTAATACGAATAGATAACTTAAAACATTATGTAGTTATAAATATCAGAATGAAATTACATAAATGTATGGTCATAAAAAGGAAAGTTTGTTTGTTTCACCGCGCTAATCTTAGGATACCTGTGGGATTTCAAAATTTATTTATGTTTTTGATAGAGCAATAATTATGGAAGTCATTGGGTGTTTAACATCACGCTATCATCAAAAGTGGTAAAGCTGTATTGATTAAAGTTAGAAAGTCGGGCAAAAATTATGAACAAATTTTAGATCCTCGCCGAATGAAGTCACTGACGCACGTAGTTTGTTTGAGCGAGCTAATTTTACGAACTGCCAGACGGATTTCGAAATTTATTTTTGTATTTGATAGAGCAATAATTTAGGAAGGATTTGGGCTTATTAACAACACGCTATCACCAATAGGAGCAAAGCTGTCTTGAGAAAGGTTACGAGAACGGGGAACAATATTTAAACAATTTTAGTTACACTTGAAGTCACAGGACTAGCTTGTAGGTAATAAATAGATTTTTTGTCTGAGACAGGGCATATTTTATACGACTGTGGTGTGGCGATAAGCATGTTTAATAGACATGTCTACATGTACCCAACAATGACATGACGAAAATTCTTTTTTCAATCTCTAAAATATGTTATTCTAATATAAAAGGCTTTCTATTTAATTTATTTATTATAAAAATTAAAGACCTTTCGGTTGTGCCAACTTTCACTATTTTCCGCACCTCTGATGCAAAAAAATTTAATTAAAATCGATAAAGTAATTTGTAAATAGCTATAACAAATTGGATGAATACTTTTATTAAGGTACAGTTATACTTTTTGAATTTGCTTAGACAGTTTTTGAAGTGGATAACTTATTTAAGCGTGTTGGTTGATGTTTGTACGGATAAAACATCAAGGTTGCGACAGTGATAATTCTCTCATCACCTGATAAAGAACAAAAGAATATCGTAATTAATTTATTGCATTTATATATTTCTTACAATTTATAATTTCTTTTAAATTACTCTAAGTACAAAGAATAATTAATAGAAGTCACATATTATAAGAAAGAGTAATATAGTATATTTTTATCGATAAATGTATTACTAGCGTCTACGAAACAGCTGATACATATAACGTACATACATATATAAACTATACCTGCACAGCCGTTGAGAACTTACTGGCTGCCTTGAACCAATAAGCGCGCACCTATTACTGGGCACAGCCAATAGAAAACGCGCTATGAATAACCGTTTACACTATAGAAACACAGTGTAATATAAAACAGACTAAAGAAAGGATTGTGACAGAATAATTTTACTTTTTGATTTATCTAGCTTCCATCCGTTTTGTGCGATAAGGAATCATAAATATCATATCATAAAGGTTTTATTTATATTTTGTACTAGTTTTGCAAAACCCAAACTGTGTTTCAACCATATACAAATGTATGTATATAGTATTTGGCGCAGGAATTAGATATCAAAACGAGATTAATGTAAACGTATTTTAAATTAAAAAATTGAGCAATTTTAATTATTGATAATACAATTTATACAAATAGTTTTATAATGAAAAAAAAACGTTTTCTATCTTAATTGATTATATGGGTAATGCATATCTGCCTATGTAGGCAATTTTACCAGTATCTAGTAAGAAGGACTAAATAAATACAATTAACAATCAAACTCCGAGTTTTTTTTTATAGTTAAGGGATAGTGTTATGGCCATAATCTCATCTGATCTTAATTGACGGCCCAAGTTGGTAGACACGCTAAACCTTAGAAGGAACTGGCTCTCAAGTGTAACTGCCGGAACACACCTATTGGTATTTGGCGGCAGATTTTCAACTTGAGGGTGGTAGCTAGCCAGGCAGGCCTCAGAAAAAGCCCTACCATCATGCATTGGTTTCCTCACGATATTTTCCTTCACCGAAAGCTCAAGCTCATTGTAGGTGGTTGGATTCGAGCTCACGTTCCTTGACGAGAAGTCGTACACACTACCACTGAGCTATCATCGCTTCAAAATTATATTGCCTAAAAGGAAAATGAATATAAATAAAATTTATGTGTATATATTTGTCGACCCATGACAGTATTCCTTAAAGAGGTCCTCCCAAAACTGGATTTCTTCTTTGTCAGGCTCCTCTCCGGGAACGAACTGGTTTCCGATGTCCAAGTAGTTTTGATGTTCAACGCTGTACGGTAACCATTTCACTCCTAAACTATTGTCAGGAGTCGGGTTTCTGTAATACAGTGTATGGATTTCAACATGAGTATTAAATTGGCAGACAAATGGTAAGCATTATTATGTTACACATAGTTTATATCTCAGCGTTATGGCCACAATCTCACCTGGTTTTAAGTGATGATGTGACTCAAGATGGTAGACACGGTAAACCTACTGGCTCTCAGGCGCAACTACCGGAACACACCTATAGGTATTTAGCAGTAGATTTTTATCTCGAGGGTGGTAGCTAGCCAGGCGGGCATTAGAAAAAGCCCTACCACCGTGATATGGTTTCATCACTGACTGTGGAGTGGATTCAAACTCGTGACCATTGGCTACACAATAAGAACTGAGCTATAAATGCTTCATTTATTGATTAAAATCATAGGTGACAACAAAACCTGCCATTAGCTTAATTGCTTTTCACCGACCAAGTTTTATCTCTATATCACATAAAGATTAACTGTCAGAGGATGCCTATTGCATTATGCCCGCTATTGCACAATGCATTGAGTGTAGATAAATAAATAAAAACCGTCAGTGCCTTTTTTGGGTCTGTCTTATTTCAGGATGAATCAATCTATATTCAACTGCTGAGAGACTTGTAGTCTGGTGCTACAATGATGGCAGTTGACGAAGCGCTGAGTTGTCGACAATATATATACTTTTAATGTACTGTGCTTACTACTTATTTTGTCTGTGTCTGTGGTGGGTGGCCAACGGAATAACTGTTTCTATAGGCGTTCTAAGCATAGCTTTATTAGTTAAAGTAGTCCTGTCGAGTAGTGAATTATCGGTGTATTTCACGGAAGCAATCCGTACCATAGCAAATTTAATGTTGTTTTCATTCGAGCGTATGGTACAGTCGAAAATGGATATAAAAACATCCGTTACAACGTCGAATCGGTTATAACGAGTAAATGACAAGGTCCCGGACGAATCATCCTAATAATAAAAAATAAAAAAATAGCAGTCATGAGGACTACCGACAGAAATGAAAAATATATATCGCAAAATGATGTAAAAAAAAGGGACGAAACTCGTATCTATATGTTGAGGTTTGGAATCTACGACCTTGCTTACGCGTGTATAATAAGTCGCAAGTCATACCGACTGGTCGAGCGTTCGTACACGACAAGCTCGTTATTAACAATATGCATACACTCTCTACATAAATAGAAAGAGTTCGGTGACGATGACGCGAGTTCCATGATTTTTGTTCACCCAAAAAGTGCACAATGTACATACACAAGTTTTCACTTCAAAAAATGTATATTGCTTTATAGTCTCCTAACTTATGTAGTCCCTTTAATTTCGTTATATGCGGTTGCAACTGAATTAAGGTAGACCAAAGATCAAACTGATAGAAAGATAGGTCAAAGATCATAATTTCTTAGTACATACCCGTACTTTGCAAAGTTTGTCCAAAGCTTCGTAACGTTTTCGATTATTTGGAAGGTAGCTGAGTCTTTAGTTAGACTGTTTGTGAAGAACTTGGATTTGAAGAGGTATTTGACGTCATCCCCATGACACACTACTGGCTTTGAACCAGTAGAGTTTGTTACTCCCAACAAATTTGATTGGCCGTTCCTCTCAGATTTGCAAGTGAATTTGTATAAAAATATTGTATTTTTCTTTGCCCTTGAGCATATTTTGGCCCATTGAATGGTTCCGTAAACAAACATATCCATGGAGTAGTATTTAACGACCTGCTCCCAGTCGCTAGCTTGTATGGTTTTATTACGAAAATAAAACTGCTTTATTTTTCTTCCTACCTTCAGTTGTTCACTCATCGGAAGGACTAAGGCTAATTGTCTAGGCACAACAAATTCGTGAAAGTTGTTCATCAGACTCAGTTTTTCTTTCAACGGTAGATCAAGCATCACGTTTAATAGACCCTCGTGTTCGGTATATCCAGTCATAACCTCAACGCCATTGTGGGCACCGTTCTGAAGTATACTATATATATCTCCATAAAAGAATCTTTCGTTATCACCAAATTTACTTTCGCTAACTATTACGTAAACTGGTTCAAATTTACATTTTGCTTTTTCTGCTAGCGTTATAGGAGCATTTGCATTGATCAATGAAAGGGCTGGTTGCGATAACAAAAATTGCGTCACCTCTTTGTCATCCTCAGAGAAACACCCTAATGTACGTACTAGTGCCAAGGCTCTCTCGCGTGGTTCATAAGTCTGTGACCACGAGCACGTACTAGAACCGCTCTGGGCTATCGCTCTTTTGAACAGACCTTTAGTCATTGGTGAGGACAACAACCAACTCACACTGGCACCTCCAGCGCTCGCGCCAAAAATAGTTATATTGTTGGGATCACCGCCGAAATTGTTAATATTTTTATTAACCCAACGTAGAGCTGCTACCTGGTCCTTCATACCGGCATTACCGGGTATATCTTCCGTGTCCAAGCAAAGAAAACCAAGGATCTCAAGTCTGTAGTTGAATGAAACGAGAACAACATTTTGCCGTATTAGGAATTCTGGACTGTACCGCTCATCGTTGCCGTTACCACTGACAAAGGCTCCACCGTGTACCCAAAACATTACCGGTAGTGGATTATTAGGTTTAATGTCTGGCGTATAGACATTTAGGTATAAACAGTCCTCACTTTGTATATAAGAGGTTTTTCCAAACATTTCAGATTGACAGCAGATTGGTCCGAACTCTTTTGCGCTGCGTACTCCGTTCCAAGCTTTTGGAGGTTGAGGTGCCTGCGGGTTAAATAGAATATTCTGTTTAGTATAGATAATATTGTATTAGGGTTTAATACTCTGTATTGTGGTTGGGTTTTTATGTCGTAATGTCTCTTTTAGAGGTATTGCCCTGCTCTCGACACGTGAAGGTCTCGCAATTTTTTGCTCTCAAACTACTGCTACCACAATTAATTAGCATTTATACTATAATATGAATCTATGTATTACAAGAAAACACAAATAATTTATCTCATATTTGGTACAAAACAATGCTATTTAGTAAACTTGAAAAAAACTGTTAAAAAAAATAATTGCGTGGACGGAGTGATTTTTTTTAACGAGGTGGTCACGGAAAATTTGTTGTATCGTTAATTACCTTTAGAGTGACATCAGCCAGTTTCCTGTTTTATAATAATAGCATAGTAAACGTGGTTTAGTAATAAAATGTAAATAAATTATACATTTACAAGTTAAAGGTATTTATTTTCTTTTTAAGAGATAGGTAAACCATACAACCGAGTGGAACGTTATTTCGAACGAACAAAAAATAACAGCTAAACTCAGAACAATAAATTGTAGCTTACTTATTTAACTACAAAACGTGAAGATTGTCAAAATATTACGTTACCTTAAACCTCAGGTTTCCAACAGGCGGTTCCGCATACGGTACGCCCTTGAAACTGTAGTAATTTCCTCCGTAATCATTCTCAAGCCACTCCCCTTCCAGTATACCTTCAGCGACAGCCACTTGTACCATCCCGACGGGTTAATACGGTATCCTTAAATTTGTTCGACTGAAAAATAGAAACTTTATCGTTAAATTTTACCACAGTCGGGCAAAGTACCAGTACGCTGCCTGATTTTGAGTACGATACCATTCTATTCTGTGATCTAATCGGATTATCAGCGACCATCATGTCGGCAGTAGAATATATATAGCTGTTCGATACCCAGTCCGGTATACATTCTTACTACCCTATAAATCCTTTGAAGCGATGATAGTTCAGTGGTAACGTGGACCGACGCCGTGTAAGGACGTGAGTTCCAATTCCTGCAATGACTTTGAGCTATCGGGGAAGGAAAACATCGTGATGAAACCATAGCATGGTGGCAGGGTTTTTTCTAATGCCCGCCTGACTAGCTACCACCCTCAAGATGAAAAATGAAAATAATACGTACAGGTGTGTTCTGGCAGTTGCATTTAGGAATCACTTACTTCACAGGCTTAGCATATTCACCAGCATATTCGTCACATAATATCAGGTGAGATTAGGAACATAACGCTAAACTTGTAAACTATGTAAGAAAACTTTACTAACTACATGAATTTAAAGGTAAATATACTTAACAGGTTCACTATCAATTCACTGAAAACTTGATTTAACAGTTGGATTAAATTACTATTTAAATTAAACGTGAGTGTTAAACCAATTTAGAAATAAATTATCTAACTATTTCTTCGAAAATTCACAGTCGTATAGTTAACTCGTGTAGTTCGTTTCACATACTAAAACGAGATTCTAAATGGTGATCAATATATTTGTATTCAGATACAGCTGTCTTACGTACGTGGTTATTATTGCGTGGTAAAAACATCTAGCAGGTAAAAATTCAACGCAAACTGTTTGGATATTTTAATATAACTGTGTTTTGTTGAGTACTTGAATACATATTGAATACAAATGAGTATTATGACAATTGTATACGTATACAGTAGAACCTCGATAAGTTAAAAATCTGGAAAAAATGTTTTGTACCCTTCCCTTCAACACTAAAACCTCCATTCTCTATAAGTCGAAAACTCTACAAATTGATTTTTTTGTCGTCTCCCTTGATATTCGTCTTATAGAGATTCTACTATAGTAAAACTGTGCACTAGGGTGGTCCAAAAAAACGATTATTTTTCGAGTCTCTTACGAAAATATGTTAGCTTATCATGTCTTAGGAGCCCCTTCCAAAGCGCAGCTAAAAAGATAATAATTTAAGGAGTCAATTCAAATAAAAAAAAATTACAACCAATTTTTCGGATTTCACTAATTTAATATGATTAGGATCCTGAAACTTACAAGTTTATATTTTAATATTTAAAGATCGCTCATGATTTTCTTTAATTTCCAAGTAGAATACCTTAGACCTTTTCGAGCAACTTCTGATCATGACGAATAGCGACAAATACATTTATTTTTAAAGTTGACATAACAAGTATAAGAAATAAGGCCACAAATATACAAACGAAAATTTCGAGACCATTTTAATTATTAACATGTAGTTGACAATAAATAAATAATCAATTAAACAATTCTCGATGGTTATGTGTGTTTGAAAAAAAAAATTGAGCAATCTTTTAAAAAACAATTGTGTCATGTGTTGTAGATGGTTTTTGTAACATGATAAACATTTGCTTATTGCTACACTACTGTATATATCATGCTTATTGGATTCATATTATATTTGAACAGATCGTCTGTTGGCGTGGCGACGCCATACCATACCTCACCACACTATGCGATAGTATGTGTAAAGAATGGACTGATGACAATCAAGTTGTCTCCATTTAATTTTGTATATTAAATTAATATAACTGTATGTTAATAAATAAATCATCATTTAAACCCTAAGAAGGCGCTTATGAATATCTAATTGTTTTTCCTTTTTTTTTTGTACTTAATGTATAGCGTTATGGCCATAATCTCATCTGATCTTAAGTGACGATAAACCTGTGAAGGAACTGGCTTTCAAGTGCCGCTGCCGGAACACACCTATTGGTATTTGGCGGCAGGTTTACAACTTGAGGGTGGTAGCTACCCAGGCGGGCATTTGAAAAAGCCCTACCACCGTGCTATGGTTTCCTCACGATGTTTTCCTTCCCCGAAAGCTCAAGTTCATTGTAGGTGCTTGGATTCGAACCCACGTGCCTTGACGCGAAGTCGTGCACACTACCACTGAGCTATTATCGCTTCGAATTCTGAAAGTAATGTTGTAATGTTCATTTCGCGATGAACCGGATAGAATCTCGATCTACATCTTTTTTTAGGTCCTATTCTTATCTTTTTATATAATAGTTTAATGGGTTAGAGTAGTTATTCGAGGATGTACAGAGAAGGGTGTCAATTCAAGACATCACAATCGCTCACATATTGATCCACCTTATAATAGCCGTTTGACATCAAAACCCATTTGACATGGTTCTCGAACCTACTGTCCTGCAATTCAGTCATATGCTTTGAGATTTAATTATAAAACCTAGCACCATCACCTGAAAAACTGTTACTTGTTTTACTCAGTCTAAAATAGGGGGTGACCATACTGTCACGATTTCTAGTATTCAAATCGTGCCGATCTTTAACGAAATCTGGCTTATGTAAGTTTTTGCGGACATGCATTAAATTACTGAGAGTAAATTGGGAGGGCAAAATTAAAATACAAAATTCCGGAAACTTATCCTATAATGGTTCGCGATGTCCCATATGGTAAATAACTCGAACTGCTCGTTTTGGTAAAAAGAAATATAGTGTCTACCTCAGCTGCTGTCGCCCATAGCAAAATAACTTAAGACATTAAGTAATGGAATTAAGCGAAGTAGATTAACCTAACCTAAGTAGTGACGATATCTGTCAGCTGACAAATCTTAAGAACAGCGAATGCAGGACCTCATTGTAGTTTAGAATCAAGCGTGATACCCAAGAAAACGGTATTATTAACTAAGCCTACTAAATTCCCGATACTAAATTCGAAATCTTGATTCTAGTGTCAACCTGTAGAACATTGGGCAACATAAATTCAATACATTTAGTCTTGTCTGCATTTAGCAGTAAATTATATGATACAAACTAATCAGAATTTTTTTTAAAGTATAATTTACATATATAATCTCTGAATCTGTACTTTTCACTTTCAATATGAGTGAAGTATCTTCGTTAAAAGAAACCATGTCAGCGTAGTTGTGAACCATTAGCGGCAGATCATTTATATGGTATATGGAACAAAAATAGCCTGAAAATGTAGCCCTGCGGGACACCAATTTATTAGAGCGTAGAGATTACACCATTAATGCTAACCTTCTGACATCGATCTTTTAAACAAGAGTCTATGAAGTCGAGAGAAGGTCCACAAATACCATAGTGTTTTAATTTAAGAATTAGTGCCCTATAGTCAACACAATCAAAGGCCTAAGACAAATCACAGAATACACCGATTGCATCTTGAGACTTCTCTTAGGTCTCCAATATATGACTTAAGACCAACGTCAGTAGTAGATTTTGATTTTGTGATACTAAACTGTCGATCATCCAGAAACTTTTGTGCTTTGAAATACTCTAATAATTTCTTGAGTATAATCTTTTTGAAAATTTTACTTGGACGTCTCCAAAGGCCATTATATTCACATGGCTATTTAAAATATCTATGTTGGACTCACCGCAGATTAAAACTTTCTAATTTTTATTGAGTACTTTTAATTGTTTATAGGAATTGATATATATTTGCTGATGGAGGTCTATAAACGCATAAGATATTTAAGTCCTCGATCTCTGCAGAAGCCACTTCGTAAACACGATCTATTGACAAACTACATATATCCTTCTTATCTTTGGACTTTAAATTATTTTGGAACAATATAACGCAAGCACACCTACAGTGATTGTTCTATTAAAAACACATGCAACTGAAAAATGGGGTACCTCAATTATAATTGATCTGGTTTAAGCCATGTTTTTGTAAAACATAATATATCTAGCCTCTCCTTATTTAGTAATAAATATGTGTATAATATTTTGCCGGAAAAGCGATTAATATTTTGATGATATAATGTTATATTACACTGTTTCTTTGTCTTATCTAAGTTTCTAAGTTTACAAACTTTAGAACAGTATTATTTGGTAAACTAGATGATAAAGTAATTTCATTTATTTCCTGTATCTCTATAAGTACATATTTTGTAAAAAAAAATGTCGAAGTCCTGTCCAATCAAAATCAGTCCAGGCTTTTCAGAGTTTAGCCGGAACAAACAAACAAACAAAAATTTTTTTTATGTAAGTACCGTGTATACATTCATTTGCATATAGTAAAAAACTTTAATCTTGCCATGACAAACAGACACTTCAATTATATTTATTTAAGTATTGTAAAGATGGGAAGAGGAATTGGAATCAATTAATCGTATATTAATTTATTACAAAATAATATGAATAAACATAGTCGGTCTGTAGTTTCTATTTATAACTACTCGCAACATGCGTAGGCAAGAATTCCTTGAATATACCTTCCCAAAATTGTATATTTTCTTTATCTGGTTCTCTCATTGCAACGAGCTCATCGGCAATAAACAGGTAGTTCTGATTCTCTTCTGAATACGGAGCCCACTTCACGTTCGTTGTGTTATCAAGAGTTGGGTTCCTGAAAACAAGTTAAAAGGCAAACGTATCAAATTAAATTCAAAATCAAAATACTTAATTCTATTTAGGCGCTGAGAATATGACCTCTATATCTTCGGGTGTGCCACAAGGATAACACATGGGACCTCTACTTTTTAAAATCTTTGTTGATGATTTGGGTAACTTAATTTTATATTATAATTATATAGATGATTTAATAGCCTACCCACCAGCTTATAAAACATTGGAAGATGTTGGGGTATTGAAATCATAAATTAATAACGTTTGCAACTGGTGCAGTAAAAATAACATGTCATTAAATTCAAATAAATGTTACTTCATAAAATTCACCAAAAAAAACTTCCTATGCAAGTAATTTACTATATAGAAAAGATTACACAAAACGAAATATTGAGTATTCCTGACTTGGGAGTGATTATTGACAGCCATTTAAGCTTTCGTTTTCATATTAATGAAATAGTTCGTAGAACCGCTCGCTTGTCAAGTTTTATGTTAAGGCAGCTCAGATCTTTTAGAGACCAAATGTGAATATATCAGCATATAACTATATTATACCTAGCATCTTGGAATATGGAAGTCAAATCTGGAATCCATGTTATGCGATACACTCAGACAGTATTTAGCGTATGCAAAAGAGTTTTGTATATCATCTGGCTTATCTTCATAACAAATGTATGTCTTTAATAACGTATGCATCTAGACTGATGTACTTTAAAATGAAACACTAACTACTAGCCGAAACGTAGCCGACATCATGTTACTTTACAAGTTGATCCATGGTTTGGTAGACTGTGAAAACATACTTGAGCAAGTTAAGTTTGCTATACCTCATCCTATGTTGCCTTATCAATAGGCATTTTTGAATGAACAATCCCAAACCAATGTTGGACAACATTCCTGTTTAAATGGAATGTTTCTGGAATGTTACCATATAAGACACTGTTGATATATTCTACTGCTCGATAGTTTCCATAAAGCGGGAGTTGAACTCGTTTTTTGTTATTTAAGTTAGTGTAATTAAGTATTGTTATTGTTATCTACGCTCTTGTGTAAACTGCGTTCACTTTTTTACGTTACGTATATTTTTATATTCTACTCTTTATTATATGTATGTATGTAAAAAAACAACCCGAGTCGAGTGTTCTTTCTTTGCCAATATTTCCTAACCTATGCGTTCATTTAACATTATGTGAGAAGTGATATTTGTCTACATAAATGTATCTTGATGATGAACTAACTTTTGTTGTTAAGGATAACATGCCTAATAATAGTGCGGCAGTAATACCGGTTTATAATTTGCAATATTTTTTATCATAAAATACCTTACTGGTATGTATTTGTACCTGCGACTTAAGTAACATGCTATAATGGGCAATGTTTATCTTCATAAAATAATTTTGATTATAAATTAACTTTGATTGGTGATGATTATTATGCAAAATGTAATAATAATTCCTATGTATCGGTTTTTAATTCTGAATGCTTTTAATCACAAAATATTGCTTTGTGGCTTATGTATTTTTTTTTTATCTACTGAGAAGCAATATTTCTGTTATATATTGTATTTACGTATCACTAAGGCAGTGCACGTGGATTATATAAATATATATATGTAACAAATAATTGCCTCACGTATAAACTCTCATCCGCTATTTAACATTTTCAAGATTGATTCTCGATAAAAAACATTAACCCCCGTTCTACTTTAAGGACCCTTCTACCTCTTTCCAAAATTCATAAAAACCAGTTCAGTGGTTTAGGCTCGAAATGGTAACGGAACTGATAGACAGAGTTTTCGCGTTTATATCTTTAGGTATGGATAGACTTCCTCAATAATTTTGCTGGAAAATGCAAAAATCGAATTTTGAAAATTCGGATAACCGTATATTCAAAGATTTGATTCTAAATATTTGAAAATGCAGATTAGCGTGTATTGTATTTAGGACTAATGCGACTCTATTAACGAATTCAGTTACATTGTGGTTAATTACTGGAAATATGTACTTACAAAAACAAAAAGTAGTAATTATTACTGTAGACGTATATTGTATAGATAAGTTACATATTATTTTGTCGTGTAATATTTTTAATATATTTTTTTTATTGTTAAGGCTTAGCGTTATGGCCATAATCTCACCTGATCTTAAGTGACGATATGGCCCAAGTCGGTAGATACGCTAATCCTGTGGAGGAACTGGTTCTCAAATGCAACTCCTGGAACATACCTATTGGTATTTGGCGGCAGATTTTCAACATGAGTGTTGTTGCTAGCCAGGCGGACATCGGAAAAAGCCCTACCACCATGCTATGGTTTCCTCACAATGTTTTCCTTCAACGAAATGGATGGATTCGAACTCACGTCCCTTGACGCAAAGTCGTACACACTACCACTGAGCTATCATCGATCTTTTAAATGTGTAATAGTTCCAAGATTCTTTTTTAAATGAAATAGTATAAAAATTAATTGCTTAAAACGATTAACGATGGGCAGAAATGCTATATGTAATTATATATTTTTAAATTTTTTTTTTTTATGGTAGCCAAGTAAAGAGACGGCACTGTATCTGATGCTAAGCATAGTACAGTCCGAAAACAGTCGTAACCATCGATAGCACCACAACCCATGGCCAGTCGCATCTGTCATTCCGGATATATATACCTACATCCATAACATACGTAATCTAATGTAAACTGTATTGGTGTTTTAATAATATAAATAAAATAAAGAGCTTTTTCTTTACGGGAAAGCCTACGATAGTTACGGGGGTTCAAACACATGCTCATCGTCGTGAAACGTTAAAATGATATAAGTTAGGCTATGTTCAGTAACTATGTATTATTGAGCGTCCAAAAACGACTATAAGTAATGAACATTGCGATTTTTTAAACTGAATCGTATTAAAATAAAATTCTAGATTAAATTAAATGTTCAAGATGATTGTGAATCTCATTTAGAACAGGACATGTCGATAAAATAAATAAAGTATCGCGATAAAATCCGTTTGAATTAGTTTTATTTCGATAAAAATTTTCACGTTAACATGATTGAATGAATGAATGAATGAATGAATTCTTTATAACATAAAGCTATAAGGCATTTTCTTCCAGCTAACCACCAGTAATGTAGTAAGAAATAATTACTACCATTGTAGGTAGTGAAAATAAAATAATTGGTAAAATAAGAGCGTAATAATAAATATACTAATCTAATATAAGTAGAGATAAAGAAATTTTTAAATAAAGTATTATTAAGAGATACCTACATTGATCATAAAAATGGTTAATGTAGGTATCTATACTATAGAATTTCAATGTGACTGCACGCTTGGTTTAGGGGCTTAAGCAATCGGGTCGGTGCTGACGCAGCGTCAAAGTGTTGTATGTTCGAACTCTGCATATGACAATTATTTTTGTAATCCACAAATATTTTTTCAGTGTTGGTGTTAATTTATGTTTGTTGTTTATTGTTACGTTCGCTATAAACTGAAAAGTTGTTATAAATTGAGTTCTTAGAGTATTTAATAAATTTATTCACATAACGATGAATACCATGTCGATAAAACCTCTTCGCAAATTAACTGTAATTTTCTAACGATATGGTAAATTATAAAAATGGTTATTGTAAGTAAACTAGAAAAGATTTTTAGATATTTTTAAAAGGAATATTTCTCTACTACAATGTATTATTGTAATATTAATAATAAAGCCAGCGCACGCGAAGAAAGCCTACAGAAAGAATATCTTAATTCCCGTTTTTGTAACTTTTATCAATACTGCTTTGCTCTTATTAGTGATAGCGTGATATTAAATAACCTAAAGCCTTGCTCAATGGTTATTCTATCAAATACAAAAATAATTTTTAAAATCCGACTCGTAGTTTCTATGATTAGCGCGTTCAAACAAACAAACAAACTTTTCCGCTTTATGGTATTAGTATAGATTTTACAACTATACTTCGGTAGATTCTTAGGAAATGGGAAACTACAAATCCACAAATGAAGTATGAAAATAAAGCAATTATCTGTTTGCGAATGAGAGACGAGTGAATCTGTTAGGTGCATGAAACAATGTGAAAATTATTACCCGAATATTACACGATATTGACAAATAATGGCTTTTATTAATAGATATACTCTTTTTCTATCTTTATTTAGCAATATATTAACATGGTATCAACCACTGTCGGAACAATTCTTTGTTATTTGCTTTGACAGCTTCATACAAAAATTCGGTGAAGCTGTCAAAGCCCTTGGGGCTAACAGCGTACGTCAGCTCGAAAAAAAAAAAAACAATTATTTGTAAATGACAGAAATATTTACCTTGTACGGGATTCGAACCCACATCACTTCGGTGCGGCAGTTGCAGTGAGACAACTGCTTTAACCTCTAGGCCAAACGTGCAGCTCATTTTATTTATTTCACAAATAATATCAAGTTATTAAATCAATTTCTAAACTATTTCCTAATCACTCGTTTCTTCATTTTTCCATCACCAGCTGCCTTGCTATCTCTAAGAAGTTATTGTATTTCGTCAGCTGCATTCGCTAGGAAATTCTTACTGGTCTTATCGTCACTTAACAACAGGTGAAATTGTGGCCATTAGTATTATAAACGACTTAACAAAAATATCGAATGGTTTCTTACGTTTACACGAATATTACTCATCGAAATAAAACTAATTCAAACGGATTTTATTTTCAGCCTTCGTAAATCGTGGTAAATAATAGTTTTATTTCGAAAAGAAATAACAAAAAACTAACCCGTATTTAGCAAAATTTGTCCAAAGCGTTGTTATGTTACCTATCATTGCGTAAGTGTTTGAATTCACATCTAAGCTGTGGCTAAGTGCTTTAGCGTTAAAAAGATAGGCTAAGTCATCAGCGTGAGACGTTACAGGGTGATCACCTATAAGATGGCACAAACCAAACTGTCTCGTCATAACGTTTCTTTCCGAGACGCAGTTGAATTTGTATAAATACAATTTAATGCTCCTCGAGCAAATCTTCGCCCATTGTATTATATCGTAAATGTACATTTCAAAAGAATAATACTTTGATAATTCTTTCCAATGTCGCGTTTCGATATGCTCTGTCGCAAAGTAAAACTCTTTCATACGTTTTCCTACTTGCAATTGTTTCTCGATCGAACAGTTGCGTAATATATGTTTCGGAGTAAAAAACTGTAGAAATGTGTTCGCTTCTCTGAATGTATCGTCTAAACTAGGTTCAAGGGCTATATTAAGAATGCCTTCGTCAGCTGTATAGCCAATAATAACTTCAACTCCCTCATGGATACCCTCAGGTAAAATATCATATATGTTCCCATAAAAAAACCTTTCGTTATCATCAAATTTTTTTTCATCAACGATTCCAAAATAAATTTCATAGGCCGGTTTCATACTTTCAGCTAATGTCACTGGCACCTTGATGTCGACTAGAAAATGTACGGGCAATGTTCTGAAGAAATCACATAGTTTATCGTCATCTTCAGAATTCAGGCCCAGTTGTTTGGCGAATGTTATTGCTCTTTGACGTGGTTGTTGACACTGGCTCCACCAGCATGTAGTTGTTCCACTCTGGATTATAGCTCTTTTAAAAAGCCCTTTTGTCATTGGTGATACCAAGTGGTAGCTGGTGCTAGCCGCTCCTGCGCTACCACCGAAAATCGTAACGTTCGTCGAGTCACCACCGAAGTTTTCGATGTTTCTATTAACCCACCTAAGCGCTGCAACTTGGTCTTTCATACCAGCGTTTCCGGGTATCTCTTCTGTATCCAAGCAGAGGAATCCTAGAACTTCCAGCCTGTAATTAATAGTTACTAGAACCACATCGTGTCGAACAAGGAACTCTGGCCCATGAAAGAGATCACTGCCGCTTCCTACAGCGAACGATCCTCCGTGTATCCAAAACATAACAGGCAATAACTTATCCGGTTTTATGTTCGGCGAGTAGACGTTCAAATATAAACAATCTTCGCTGCCGTGCGAAGAGCCCTTTACATTGTAAAATTTTTGGTGACAGTCCCGTCCACACTCTTTCGCGCTACGAACGCCACTCCATGGAATCGGTGCCTGAGGGGCCTACAAATTTTAAAGCTTTGTATGATACTGCAAATATTAAATATAATAACGATAGAGCAAAATGTATATTAATAATTTACACTTATGCAAATTGATACGAGTAATGAATAGAGCTTAGAAAATACGGAAATTTACTTACACTTTTGGGGTTACAAGATTCTAGGCCGATTATAATAATTAGAGTACATTGAGTTGTTCACCAACAGATCAGTCAAAGAAGACAGAATTTTGTGTTCTTATTCCATTTCAAGCTACATGTTTGAACTCAGTTTTTTTTTATGATTTCAATGAATTTAAACTGAAAGTATATAGGTTTATCGTCATGGCCATAATGTCACTTAGTGTCAAGTGACGATGGGGCTCAAGACGGTGGTTAGACGAAGCCTACTGAAGGGGCTGGCTCTCAAGTGCAACAGCTGAACACGCTTGTATTTGTCGACAGATTTGCATCACGAGAGTCAGGCGGGAATTCCACAAACCACTAGTTTCTCAATTCACAAAGGTATTATCACGATATTTTCCTTCACCGAAATCTCAAAACTAACTCACGTTCATTGTCACAGAGTCAGAACACGCTACCACAGAGTTATCACTGCTTCATTTGTAAACTAAGTAAAGATATTTTAGTACTCACTTTGAATCTTAGATCTCCTATCGGCGGTTTGGCATAAGGTATTCCTTTGAAGCTGTAGTAAGTACCTCCATATTTATTTTGGACTAAGTCACCCTCCAAAATTCCCTCAGTGATGTGAACTCTAACCATGATTTCAACAACAAATGAAAAATACCATCTTTTGACGGTTAATATAAATTAGTTTCACGGATTAAATAAATCCATTGTTTGGGGGTTTTTTTGGCTAATTGTGGCTGGTTGTAATAGTAATTATATTAAATTTATTAACGTTTTATTAAAGGTCTAGAACTACTGCACAGGAGCGGATTCAGCCTTCGACAGTCACTTGAAAATATGCCAAATGGGAGTCGGTGTATGAACTTGCTAATGAGTAACTCAGTGTATAAAGGATATGGTCACAAAATATATGTATGTGGGCAAATCTGTGGAGGAAAAACTAACCGTAAACGGTGTGACAATTTTATAAATTTGAATCTTACCGGATATTAATTGACGATGTGTCCCAAGATGGTGGATGGTGGCCACGCTAAGTGTATAGTGGAGGAACTGGCTCCCACGTGCAACTGCCGAAACACACCTATAGGTATTTGGTGCCAGATTTACAACTTGAGGGTAATAGCCAGACAGGCAGGCATTATTAAAAGCCCTACCACCAACTGAAATTAAACCTAAGCGATATCAATTTTTTCAGGTTTATCATAATTGAGTAAGGAACCAGCAAACTCTTTGGTATTTACATTTATGGTGAATTAGTGGGTAAATTATTAAATGTATTTAATAACAAACTGGGCGGACAAACGTTGTCCTGTCTTATTTATGAATATCGAATTCGAATTGGTATAATTAATTTAAAAAAAAAAATGTATATTTATATTTACTAGCTGTTTCCGCCCTCTTCGCTGATCGAATTGTAAACGAAACGCGTTACGCTGGAAAATAAGCGGGAAGTTCCACGAATGGCCTGCAGGGTCAACCGTCAAAAGAAGAGTCAAATTAATTAAAATGAAAATTTATTAACACCGTAAGTTCCATAATACCTAAAAATAGATGTTGCTAAGCAACGAAATAAAAAATAAATTATTTAATTATTTAATAATAATTCACATTCGACGACTCGCCGCTCATACGTCGCCTTTTGTGGGATGAAAAACGTAGCCGTTAATTCAACACCGTCGAAAGTGAACACTATAAATTCAATGGGTGAATAGATTCTATCTACTGCAAAGCTGCGTCCATATTGGAAGACCGCGCGAACCGTGAGCACCTATAAACAAAAAAAAAAGTAATGTAACAATATTTTTTTTACGGAAATGGATAAACGTACGACCACTACGGATCAACAGGGTGAGCAGAAAGTACGTTTAACCACAACCTTTTTCTCTTACCTGATTGATTTCGTTAATTAACTAAAACTCATCATCAGCTTTTATTTTTTTTCGCCATAATTTCACTATTTTTACACAGTTTATAAATATTTAATATTCCATTTATAAATACACTTATTATCACAAATAAATGACAGATAGTTTATTATAGTTTAAAAAAAAAGACGATCGATTAAATAACACACCAACATAACCAAAAAAAACAAATGATAAATCAATAGACTATCTATTAAATGTTCTATCTAATTTGTTAATCTATTAAATCTAAAAAATGAATAACTACGAAAACGTCGTAAACTTAATCAGGTACTCATTTATTATTATTCAAAGAAATCAGGGATACTTTTATAGAAGAAATAACAGGTATAAAATTAATTAAACAGATGACAGTAGACACATTACGTAAATTTGAATTTAACAATCCAATTTTCGCAGATATTTAGTAGAAATCTATGGATTTCAAACTTATTAAGGAAGAAATTACTAAGTTTTTACTTTAACGGGAACGCCTTTATATAATTATCTGTTTGCAGTTGAAAATTTTCCACTTCGTAATTGTTTAAGAATATAAAAAAAATCAAGTAATGTTTAAGCATAGTTTTGTCGTTATTTAAATTACTTTCTATTTTTAATTTTAATCGCATCTATTTTGAATTTGTATAAAAAAAAAAACTTGATATCTATTATAGATTGTGACGACTCAAATGCTGTGAATTTTATTTGTCACTTCCCAACGATCAATGATGAATTTCTATCTAAATTTTCGAATACTGTTCGAACAAATCACTTTCTCAAACGAATTCATAGTTGAAGAGTTACCAATTCTTGCAATCCATAGGACGATTATTGCAGAAAAAGATTAAATATTATGTGTTAATATATGAAGAAACTTTTTTATATTAATTACGGTATTTATCATTTATCAATGGAATAAAATTTATTTAATTATTTGTATGTATATATATTTTGCGGCTGTGGACCGACATGTGCTTTATTGTACCGTATCTACCCTGTGCCCAACTACTCGGCGGAACACAGTTACATGAGGAAACCACAGAGAAAACTCACGCCAGTACAATCAGTGATAGACAAATTTTCATTAAGCACTATAATTATAAATTGTAGCGATCAATGAGCCTTTAACCTATATCAAACAACAGTGATGTCCACGTAGGCCAATCGTATTCTTAAGGTCACCCATCAAAGTACTAACCACTCTAAAAGCTGCATGGCTATCACTGTCGCACTTATATTAAATAATATAATTACAAATTCAATAATAAACATGAATATTTTTTTGAAAACAGAGAAGGTAGTTTGAAAATGAACTGGTATTTTTTACGAAAATTTACCTTTTTAATCGCTGCAAAGGAAAATACACTTATGTTATCGTACTCCTCAAAACAACCAATCCCTTCATGAAATCTTCTATCACTTAAAGTTATTCGAACTGTTGTGAAACATCCAATATAAGACTCTCGATTCTATTGACAGTTAATGTCGATTTTTATTGTTAATAGCCAGCCCCGCAACCCCCTGTGGGGTAAGCTATCGTAAAATTCGTTCATAGACTCTTACAGAAGATTCCTACCAAATTTGGAGTCTATAGGGGCTATAGTTTAATAACAGGAATTTTTCATTGTTAACGCCCCGCGATTCCTTTTACGGGATGAATTTCTCAAAATCCGTTTTTAGCTAATCTCTACATAGCATAAGCAATATTCCTACCAAGTTTCACGTTTCTAAGTCCTATGGTTCCCGAGATTTCGTGATGAGTGACTATATAGAAGGGAATCCTTCGATTATCCTTCGAGGGGTGTGTGACTGGATGGGAGTGAGCGGGTGGATGCGTGGGAGTATGTGAGTAGATTCTTAGCTGAATGTAAAATGACATAATCCGTTTAATATACTCCGTTGAAATCCATGAAAACAAAAGAATCAAGAGAAAATGCTTGTAAAGTAAAAAAGCAATAAAAAAATGAAGGAACGTTGGAATTCTAAAAATAAATAATCATAAACCATCTAGGAAAAATTTCGCATCGAATGGTCGTAGATTCATGTCGATACGATCAATGGTTTAGACGTGATTGAGCCTCAAACAAAGACCATTTTTATTATATATACATATAGAAGATATAGATTATTGTAATGCTCAGTGATAACTGATAGCAAGTTATGTAAAATTGATATTGTCGTTAAGTTTTTGAAATTTTTTTATATTTGCTGATCTTCCGGTCAACTACTTAATTTTTTTCTGCCATAATAACCTTGTCCTGATGATAATCACCCAACAAAAAAGAATATATAACTGGGCACAGGAAATCATACTGCCTTTTAGCTGCACCAAACCAAAGAGTTTTCCATCACGAACTCTTATAGTTCCACATTTGTGCTTTGTACAGTTTTGTATTGGGTTAAAAGGTGGGCTTGAACGTTGGCGCAAAACAGCCTTAAGTACGAAACATTGTCTAATCGTGGGAATCAGGCATAAAGCGTGAAGTTCACCTGCAATTTATATAAATAACAATTTTGTTTTACACAATTTGTGTTTGTGTTGTAAACAAAATTTACATAGTTAATTAATACAGTCATAATTAATGCCTACCACGTTCGGGACGAATTTTGGTAATTATATAAATTAAATAGCTTTGCCTACGACTTCTCGCGGAATTAATTATTATTTAATAATTGTTGCCCGTTTTAGTAACTTTTTCAATACAGCTTACCTCCTCGTGGTGGTAGCGTGATGTTAAATAACCGAAAGCCTTGGTTAATGATTACTCTATCAAATACAAGAAGATTTTTTTTTAATCTGACGGGTGCTTTCTAAGGTTAGCTCGTTCTATGATAGTTTTCCGGTTTTTTTTCATACTTACCGTTTAGCGTTATGGCCATAATCTCACCTGATCTTAAGTGACGATACGGCTCTAATTGGTAGACACGCTAAACCTGTGGAGGAACTGGCTCTCAAGAGCAGTTGCCGGAACACACCTATTGGTATTTGGCGGCAGGTTTACAACTTGATTGTGGTAGCTACCCAAACGGGCATTAGAGAAAGCCCTACCACCATGCTATGGTTTCTTCACGATGTTTTCCTTCACCGAAAGCTCAAGCTCATTGTAGGTGCTTGGATTCGAACTCACGTCCCTTGACTCGAAGTCGTACACACTACCACTGAGCTATCATCGCTTCAAACCATTTAGAGCAGGGTTTCTTAACCTGTTTGTAGCGTGTATTCCTAGTAAGCCTTCAAATTTTAAAATAAAAAAAAATACAATTAGCTTGAATTTTCTTTGAGGGAAAACGTTGTGATGAAACCATATCATGGTGGTCGGGCTTTTTTTATGCTCGCCAGGGTAGCTACCACTCCTGAGTAGAAAATCTGCCGCCAAATACCTATAGGTGTGTTCCGGCAGATGCATCGCAGAGCCAGTCCTTTCGTCTTAACGTGGCCAATATCTTGAGCCACATCGTCATTCTACATCAGCTGATAACGCTAACCCCTAACTATATAAAAAATTAGTTGTAAGTTTGTATAGCTGCTAAAGTTTTTAAGGTTGCAAGAGGAGTGTCAGACCCTTTAAAGAAGTTACGAAGCAGCAATAACTTCTAAAAATCCTTACAGCGACCCTTTTACTGCCAAAGAACAGGCAATGGTTTGCCATTGCCTTTAGTGAGTCTATCTACCACCTTCAAATAGAAAATTCATCGCCAAATACCCACAGGTGCGCTTGAAAGTTATAAAGTCCACGATTCTCAGCGTGTCTTTGGCTACCCGACGTTTGAGGATACGCCTAACCTGTTGAGGGGCTGGCTCTCAAGTGCAACTGCCGGAACACACCTATTAGTATTTGGCTGACATTTAGCATTAGAAGAAACGCTAACACCATGCAATGGTTTCCTCACGACGTTTTCCCTCACCGAATGCTCAAGCTCATTGTAGGTGGATTCGAATTCACGTCCCTTTACGCTGTGTCCGTACCCACTGCCACTGAGCTATCGTCACTTCTCAACATTAAGGAGTTCCATATCGAGATAACCTTGATTACTAATTCAACGCATACGAAGTTATAGTCGCAAACTATTGCTTCTGAATCATAATACAATGAGTAATTTGGACAATTATTTCTCAAACTACTCTCCCACAGATGTAGTTTCATTTCTGACATGAGAAATCTTTTAGCAAATTTTTTATAATTACTTTTGCAATTATATAAATGACCTCACGTTATGTATGAATGAGGAAAATCAAGTACAGGAAGTCGGAATAAGACATAGACGGGCTGTGTGATGACTGATATGTGTGCTTATGCCGGGAAAATAGTCATTCTTAATACCGTAATTAACGAATTGAGACTTGTATTGCTTTTTACAATTGACGCATGTTAAGAATGACGATTTTTTGAAGTGAAACTTCTTTAGAATCGTTGTGATTTCAAACCGGATGCAACGGAAAAAGCGACAGGTAAGAGACACAAATATAAAAATGTGTAGGCTGAAGCCGGCAAAGAATGAGACAGAAATATACATACTATTTTATATTATCGGTCTCTCCTCTTTATGCCATGCTTCCTAGCATCCCCACTCCAGTCTTCTAGGCATAGTCGCCTGTAATTAGTGAGCCAGAGCGAGAGAGCAAATGTCGGTGTGTATACATTTTACAGTTTAATATTCGCTTGTATTTGAGCATTATTTTGTCGATTTACTGAGGTTTTACTTCTATCGTCTGTGAATCGTACACACACCTTTTTTTTCTTCAAAATACTACCTCTATAATTACACCGTAGATGGATGTCTTTAATCGAAGCACCGTGAGAATCGTCCTGCGGAATTAGGTCACCGGCATTACGAGGCCGCAGTCGACCGCGGATAAAGGATCCTCCGCTATTTACAACCGGCTGAACCCTGCGAAATTGTTCAAAATTTTGATGGTGTAAACCTGCCCAGGCTTTAAATGCTGTGAGGGTAAAACTTTGCTGAGAATAATGTGTACTAATAAATTAAACTCAGCTTGCGAAATGTTTGCAAGCGGCATTTACTAGCTTACTTCTTACATTATTACATGCTTATTCACTCAGTGTTTCGTTCTATAGCAAAATAGTTCCTTCCGCTATTTTCATTTTTATATTCACTTGGTTACCTAATAGAGGAACTAGTTTTCAAGTGCAACTACCGGAATACACATATAAGTGTTTGACGGCTGGTTCTTCACTTGAAAATGTTTGCTAGCCTCGTGAGAATTAGAAAAGGCCTTACCACCTTGCTGTGCTTCCATCACGACCTTTTTCTTTACCGAAAGCTCAGGCTCATTGTGGGAATCGAACTCACATCCTTTGAGGCGGAATCCGTACACACAACCAGCTGAGTCATGACCGTTTCGAAAATTAAAGGGTTTTTGTTTTTTACAGTCGTGATATTATTAACTGCAAACACTCTACTGGTTGGAAATGTATTACCAAAAGGCAGTTTATCAATATAAAGGGCAATCATTGCGTCGCTATTAAGTGCAGTTGTACTAAATATCTGAATTCGAGGAATGTCTAATTTGGAAACAATTGCAACCAAACGCAAGCTGTCTTATGCAGATGTGTCATTATTCGTCGGTTATATAACCAAAGTTGGGCTTTAAGTTATAAACAAGAGCGGGTTTGTTCTTGCGTTAATTGAATTAAAATATTAACTTTTGTTCTATTGTTTGTTTAATTTTGCTAATATATAATTAAATATACTCACTGATCTGGCAGACCTAGTTCTGCCTTTTCGAGTAGTCAATCACATCGACTACAGCGACATGTATCACGTTATGTTCACTTATCGCGATAAAAAGTATCCTATCTCTCAAGTTGGATCAAATTGCACAAAGTTTGCCAAATTTCATTAAAGTCGGTTCAGTAGTTTAGGATTTCATCGCCGACAAACAACGTGATACGAAATTATTATATATAAAAAATATGTGTATATGAATTTCGATGTGTGCTTGTAAGTTATTAGCCCAACGGGTGATGTCCTGGGAAGTTTGTTAGAGATTAGCTTACTTAAATTTTTAGTGTTTTTCTAGCATCTGTCATACCTAATTGACAGATCGACTATACTTTTTATACTTGAGATGGGGAAGAGGCACTGAACTACGACCTCTCATCAAGGGACGTGAGTTCGAATCCAACAACCAACAGTTAGCTTGAGCTTTCGGTGAAGGATAACATCGTTGATGAAACCATAGCATGGTGGTAGGGCTTTTTCTAATGCCCGCTTGGCTAGTAACCACCCTCAAGTTGAAAATCTGTCGCCAAATACCAATTGGTATGTTCCGGCAGCTGCACTCAAGAGCCAGTTCCTACAGGTGTTTACTAATAATTATAATCTATAATGTGTGTGTATGTGTAATAGTGTGTCTACCGACTTAGGCCTCACTTAAGATTAGGTGAGATTATGGCTATGACACTAAACCTTAATTACAAAAAGTAATATCCGGGACTCCGTCCGCGTGGAATTAAAATTTAATTAAGTATATTACATTTTTTTTAATACTTAAGGTTTAGCTTTATGGCCCTAATCCCACCTAATCTTAAGTGACGATACGGCCCAAGTTGGTAGACAAGCTAAACCTGTGGAGGAACTGGCTCTCAAGTGCAGCTGCCGGAACACACCTATTGAAATTTGGTGGTAGGTTTACAACTTGAGGGTGGTAGCTAGCCAGGCGGGCATTAGAAAAAGCTCTACCACCATGCAAAAAAATATTATATAACCTATGTTACTCAGGGCTAATTTACCATTCTCATGGTGAAAGATTTTTTGAAATCGTTCCAGTAGTTCTTGAGTTTATTTATTACAAACAAAAATGGAAATCTTTCCTCTTTGTAATATTAGTTTAGATTTCGTATTATGAACTATGCATTGATAGTATTCTAACTATTGTCGTGAGGCTTTAACCACACACCCTTTTTTTATGCAAAACGTCGTCTCTCGTGACTTGCACTGAATCCTAACATTGTAATGCGCTCGGCGTTTCGCGGCAACCCCGTCCGTGGAAATTCGTTAATTAATTATACACATTCGGTATAATTTCCCGGATGTTGTTTCGCTATGGAAAAGTTTGATTTTAAACTTGACTCATAATTAATGTGTTAATAGCCGTTCTTGTCTCTCGCGGGGCGTTGATTATGTTATAATTTCGTTTTGCCACTGCCAGCCATTTATTTGTTTAAAATTCATATTGCGAAGGCGTGGAAATTGTTTGTGAGTTATTTTGCCAGGAAAATAAACTGCGGGTTATTTGAAGACGTAAATTAATATGGTGTTTGTGGGCTGTTACTTCTTGTAGTTTCATTTTTTTTGTAGATTATTGGCTTAGCGTTATGGTCACAATCCAATCTGATGTTAAGTGACGACGTGGCCCAAGATGGTGGACGTACTACTACTAGTGGAACGACTGGCTTTCAACTTGAACGGAACACACCTATAGGTACAGACGCCAGATTTTCAAATTGAGGGTGACAGTAAGCCAGATGGGTTTTAGAAAAAGCCCAACCATCATGCTATGGTTTCACCACGATGTTTTCCTTCACCGAAAGCCCAAGCTCATTGTAGGTGGGTTCGAACTCACGCCTCTTGATGCGGCATCTGTACACACTACCAACTAAACTACCTACGCTTCAATTCTCAAGGTTCTCAAGGTGTAAATCTGTCACCAAATACCTATAGGTAAGAGGTAGGTATTGGGCGTCGAATAAGTACGCTTCGATAGTTACACCGGGCGAAATCGTTACACACATGAGATTGTGGGCATAACTCTTAACCTATCAATTATATATATTTAATTTTTTATAATTGCCAGCGACTTCGTTATAAAAAAATTACTTAATAATTTTTGCTTATTTTTGTAACTTTTTCAGTACAGCTTTACTTTTATTGCATTCCTCATTTATTGCAGTATAAAAAAAAAAAAAAAAATATTCGACTGTCGGTACCTAAGATTAGCGCACTCATTAAACGAACAAACTTTTGGGCTTTTTAATATTAATACAGACATCACAATAGTTTCTAAGGGAGAGAGGTAATATTATTAAATGCAGGTGGTATGAAATAAAGTTATTTATTGTTTGAAATGCGTCTGATCGATATCACAACAATGAATATTAATATTAACACAATATCCCTCGACAATTCTGATACTAATAAATGACAATCCAAGGCTCTCTCTGGCTCTATAATAGGACGTGTCGTAACCACTCGCTATAAACCACCAGTTGATGAGACCGTCCGCCTCGGTTTATGGCCTACTTTATGGCTTTTGACTGTACACTGGGCCATAAACGTCATATCATAATATTTATCATGTATTATATTAGTAGAAATCTTTGGTAAATAATTGTTCAAGGAATTTCTTGATAAGTAAAACGTAACACCAATGGCCGCCACTTACGTGTCTGCTTGCAAGCCTCTTGATGACTGTGTGTTCATTGGCTGATTCCAAAATGCGAATTCGATGTGTGCGCAGTTGGTACTGTGTACGGACTTCGCGTCATTGGACATGAGTTCGAATCTCAGCGATGAGAGCTTCGGTAAAGGATAATATCGTGATAAAACTATTGCATGGTGGTAGAGCTATTTCTGAAGAAAACCTGGCTAGCTGATGCTGTCAAGTTAAACATCTGTCACCAAATACCTATAGATATGTTCCGGCATCTGCACTTTAGATCTAGTCCCGTCACTAGGCTTAGTGTGTCCGCCATCTTGGGCCATATCATCACTTAACATCAAATGAGATTGTGGTCATAACACTAAACCTTGACTATATAAAAAAAGACCATCTGTTTTCATTTATATTTCTTCACTTCACCATACAGAAACCACAAACTTATCCTTTCGTTAAGCGACAACTACACCAATGTCTAGTAGAATCTTATTAATTTTCAAACTTCAAAACTACAAGGCATAACTTGCATTTATGAACAAGAATATTTATTTATGTAGCCCTAGGTGCGCCCGTGACTTCGTTCGCGTGGTAAAAAGCTATGGCCCCTGTTTTTGGGCATTAGAGAAAGTTCTTTCACCTGAGCTATGGTTTCATCCCCTTTTTTATTTCACCGAAAGCTCGGCCTCCTTTCAGGGTTTCGGATTCACGTAGATAGCGGCTTCGTATTAACAATACGTATAATACAATAATAAGATGTCCAACCTAAATATGGCCTCAATTATTTAGAGGAACGTAGGGAATGTTTTGGGTTTGGGAATGCGCCGCACCGGTCTCTAGGGTACTCACGTATTTGGCGGAGTCATCTGACCACGAGCGTACTAATAAATCGGATTTCCGGTTATTTCGCTTTATTAATTATATATAAATGTGTGTTTATTCGGTTCACCAGTAGCTATATAGTGATAGCTCAGTTCGTAGTGTATACGGATGCCACATTAAGGGACGTGAATTTGAATACTCTTGCGTGTATCGTAATTAAACCATAGCATGGTGGTAAGGCTTTTTGTAATGCTCGCCTGGCTAGCTACCATCCTCAAGTGGAAAATCTCCCGCCAAACACCTATTGGTGTGTTCCGGCAGCTGCGCTTAAGAGCCAGTTCCTCCACAGGTTTAGCGTGTCTACCAACTTGTACCGTATCGTCATTTAAGATCAGGTGAGATTATGACTATAACGCTAAAGTCGTATGTGTGCGCATACAAGCACGTACTACGCTCTACACACAACGCTCGGACCGTGTAAGAAAATCTGTATAATACGTTCTATCTCATTCTCTCGCACGTTATATCCCATAGATGTATGTGGTTGACTCTTTTCATTGTCGTTTCATCGAGTTTCAAATCACAACGATGTCATGACTTCGTGACCTATTGTAGCAATGGTTTAACTTTTATGTGGAAAGTTTTTGAAGTGGCTTCGATAATTTTAGTACTGATAGAGCATTCAAGATCGCGTAACTGACACACCCGCGTTACGTGTAACAAACAACGGAAATAATATCAAAATAATTAAGACTCATGTTAATTCAAATATCAAGGTATATATCTTAGGTGATAAGATGTTTACTGGGTCAGCTAGTATTGAATAAATTACATATTGATATGAGAGAATAAATGTGAATATTCGATAAAAGCTAACGATAACTACTATAACCCAAAACGTTTTACAATAATTGTTATATGACAAATGCGTTAAAAATATATTCAACATTGAAACGTTTATTTCCGAGCAAGTTAAAATTTTGATAATCGTGAAATTTGCGAAAGATATTGTTTCATGATAAGCTAAAGATAAGAATAAAATACAAATTTGCAGTCAAAAATTTATTATACAAAAATAACAAAACAATAATAAAATCTATCTACAGATTTAAACCCACCGAAACCAAATTTAGTTACAATATTATAAAACTTAAAAATAAATACACTAAAACTGTTAAATACACTTATTTTTCTGTACAGATAGTACAAACTGATAAATATTATAGTAACACATTGACTATATCACAGTAAAATAAAATTACATCGGGAAAACATACAAGAAAGCGAATTAATAAAATCATTGTGAGATATTAATAAAAAGAAAACCAAAGCAGCCACGAGGACTGACGACAGAAGTGAAAACTTAAAACTATAAACAAACAGTTGTTATTTTTAGATAACCAAACTGAATATTTGTTATTAAATTAAAACTGTTTACAGCGCAATAAGGTGTATAACTGGAACAGATATGGTGTGTACGTTAACACGTCACGTGACCATGTCGATGACGACCCATATGAATTAACTCCCTATCGAAACCTTCGTATAGAAGTTCTCACTTGGATAACAAAGGTTTTTTTTTAAATAAAACTAATTTAAACGGATTTTATCGCGGTTATTTATTAAATTTTGATCCCGACGTTTCGAAAGCTTTTCAGCCTTCGTGGTCACGGGGCGGACTCTGAGAAGCTTTCGAAACGTCGGGATCAAAATTTAATAAATAACCGGGATAAAATCCGTTTAAATTAGTTTTATTTCAATGAATAATATTCGCGTAAACATAAGAAATCATTATATAACAAAGGGTTTGTTTGTCGGCAGGCGAGCGCGCGCTCGGTCGCCGCTACCGGCGCGGGGGAGCGTGCGTCGCGCGCGGCGGCTCGTCGAGTTGACAGCATGCTGATCGCGTTCAACGACACAGCAAACCTCACCGACCCGACGCTCGGCCTCGACCTGCGAACCAGCCCCTACAGCCTCGCCCAGAAGATCGTCATCGCCATCATCGCCAGCGTCCTCTCAGTGCTCACCGTCGTCGGCAACTCGATGGTCATGATCAGTTTCAAGATCGACAAGCAACTGCAGACGATCAGCAACTACTTCCTCTTCTCCCTGGCCGTCGCGGACTTCGCCGTCGGCCTCATATCCATGCCTCTGTACACGATGTTCACTATTTACGGCTATTGGCCGCTCGGGCCTCACGTCTGCGACACTTGGCTCGCGCTGGACTATCTCGCTTCGAACGCGTCTGTGTTGAACCTGTTAATCATAAGTTTCGATAGGTACTTTAGTGTGACGAGACCGTTGACGTATAGGGCTAAGAGGACTACACGTAGAGCGACGTTCATGATAGGCAGTGCGTGGGGATTCAGCTTGATCCTCTGGCCGCCGTGGATATACGCGTGGCCGTATATAGACGGCGAGAGGAAAGTGCCTCCCCACGAGTGTTACATCCAGTTCATAGAGACTAACCAGTTCATTACGTTCGGTACTGCTATAGCCGCGTTCTATGTGCCGGTGACGGTTATGTGTACACTCTACTACAGGATATGGAGGGAAACGAAGAAGCGGCAGAAGGACCTGCCCAATCTTCAAGGTGGGAAGAAACATGACTCTTCGAAGAGGTCTAACTCTAGGTAAGTTTCGTGTCATGGAAAGATTTCTTTTGTGGCGAAAACTGAATATTTGTTATCTATGCTTATTACAGTCACCTCCATAGACAGTAATGATCAATGTAATTTTTTCAATTTAGTCTTAATATCGAGCTTGTTCAGGTAAAACAGCGATTTGAAGAGATGATAGCTCAGTGGTAGTGTGTACGACTTCACGTCAAGGGACGTGAGTTCGAATCCAAGCACCTACAATGAGCTAGAGTTTTCGGCGAAGGAATATATCGTGAGGAAACCCTAGCATGGTGGTAGGGCTTTTTCTAATGCCCATCTGGGTAGCTACCACTCTCAAGTTGTAAACCTGCCGCCAAATACCAATAGGTGTGTTCCGACAGCTGCACTTGAGAGCCAATTCCTCCACAGGTTTAGTGTGTCTACCAACTTGGGCCGTATTGTCACTTAAGATCAGGTGAGATTATGGTCATGATGCTATTGTATTTGGCGGCAGATTTTAACTTAAGGGTGGTAGCCAGACAGGCGCGCATTAGAAAAAACCCTACCACCATGCTATGGTTTCCTCACGATGTTTTCCTTCACCGAAAGCTCAAGCCCATTGTAGGTGGATTTGAACTCACGTCCCTTGACGCGCAGTCCGTACACACTACCACCTCCGCTTAATGATTCGTTTATAGTACGCAAGCAAACAATAGTGTTTCGCAGATGCAAATAGAGGCTCGGATGAGCTTACAAAGCGAAGTCTACGCCTCGGCTGTCACAGTTGGCGGGCACAAAGACCCTCTCGCTGAGTGAAAATCTTTGCTTAGGCCTGTCTCAAAATATTAAAATCATTTCCGGTTTAAGAGATGACACCGACTTCTCTTTTTATTATTAACATGTTCTTATTAAGCTACTTTCTTGTATGTCATCTGCGTGGAATTTTGTAATCGATTTTAAACTCACTTCCCGATGAGCTAGATACTTGAAATTTGGACCACATAGCTTTTGAGTTGATGATAATGTGTTAAAGGAAATGTAAAGAAGAACAGCATACAAACGAACATAATATTCACGCCTCTCTCCCATAAGGGTAGGCAGAGACCACATCCTTCCACCTGCTACGATCCTGACATACATCTTTCGCTTCTTCTACTTTCATAGGCACCTTCATACATGCTCTTCGATTACGGGTACTTTTGACCTGGCCTTTCTCTAGAACGTCCTCGATCTGGTTGAGATAAGTTCGCCTAGGTCGACCCTTACCAGCTTACCCAGTCACACTCGACTTGTGAATTTGTTTCGTCAATCTTCTTTCATCCATCCTCTCTAAATGTCCATACTAATTAAGCATTCCTATGACGTTGTCTTATGATGTAGGATGGATAAAGATATGACATATGAAGACATTGTATTAAAATTTCATTAAAATAACCCTAAAAAGCAGAAAAAAATAATCAAATAAAATAAATATTAATGTACCATACCTACTTAATATTATAAATCTGAATGTAAGTTTGTTTGTTACGCTTTCACGTGAAAACTACTTAGCCGATCATCATGAAACTTTATATACATATTCTTGGGGATATTAATAGTAACATAGGATACTTATTATTTTTTTTTTTACGAAACATAAGAATATTGTTTGACAAAAAAAATCTCAAAATCTGGCTACTTTAACGCCATCTAGCATTTCAGAGTATAGGTGATATGAAGTTCCCTGGGTCAGCTAGTGTGTCTATAATTGGATGTCATTGTGTCAATGTCATTGGAATGTAATACATTATTCTTGTATTTAAATTTCGTAAACCCATTCATTGTATACTTCCGTTTTAATTTCAGCTGTTGAAATAAATTAATAATAACTGTTTAAAAAGTATAAAAATATATATTTTATTATTAATATTTGTTTTATGCCATGTGGTCCGATATATAAACATGGTAGGATATATACCTATATTTTTACAATTAATTTAAAAGTGTGTATGTATATTATATACAATACTTAATAGTTTGATGTTTTCTTTACTATTTCTTTTATGTCGTGTTTTTTATACTTTATATAGAACATTATGGCCACAATTTCGTCTGATGTTAAGTGAGGACGTGATCTAAGATGAGTAGAAAATTTACTGTACAGACTGGCTCTCAAGTTTAACTGTCGGAACACAACTGTAAGTATCTGGTAGCAGTTTTTCAATTTGAGGGTGATATCTAGCTAGGCAGGCATTAGAAAAAATCCTTCCACCATGCGAACGCAAGAGAGGTGACGTAAGAGGGGGCATACGTCTTGCCATTTTCCGTCCCGGCGTAGGTAAATTTAATTGCCAACGAGCACCAATAGAAACTTCACATAAAAAATTACTAAACAGACAGAGAGAGAGAGTACGTGTAAAAAAGAAATGTTATTTCCTCTCTCTTTCGTTATGAAATGTACCAAAACGTCACGTATTCTTGACATTTCATTATCATTTCTTGTGTCCGATATGGAATCGCCACTTAAGAGACAAGCAGCTTCTTTGAATAGTATAAAAAAATACTAAACGTCTCTATTACAAATCTTGCTACCAGGAGACCATGACCGTAAAGCAGAACAAAATTAAATTTAAAATACTCTCACATAGCATACGACCGGTACGGGCACGTAAATCTAAAGGCCGGGGAATAATGTCTTTCACTTCGCCTTGAAAGGGTGTTTTCCCCGCAGGGTTGCCACGTCTCTGTACACGCCAATAGCATTGCGTGCACGAAGATGCAATTTAAATAAATCGTCTTTTCGTATACCGGTATTCGCGAAATGATTGATATTCGATGATAATTGTTATCAAAAATTTATTGCGATGCTGGCTAAAAAAAAAATCTGTTGATAAAGTTAAAACTCAAGTTGAAAATCTGCCTACAAATACCAAATACATACATACATACCAAATGTGATTCGGTAGTTCACTTCGATAAAGGCCGGGAACGCAACTGCGATTCCCCTGGTGTTGTGGGGGGTGTCCATAGACGGCGGTGATCACTTACTTAAAGTGATACACTTGCTTGCTTGTAAAAAAGAAATGGAGAGGCTTTGAAATTCTATTCCACAACCGTTTTATGTGACTCTCGAGACGGCTAAGGGGGTGAGGGAGATATAGTAATATAACACTTCTGTCCACATAATCTTTAATTTTGTCGACTGCAACGATTCAGCTGGACAATGTCTATTAAAAAAAGATAATTGATTAATAAACAGAACAGGAAGAGGCATCAAACTGTTTATTCTGTGCCTACTTTCATTTAGATCGTAAAAAAGCTACACAGAATATTTTCGATACTCAAGTATAAAAAGTTATCTTTAGCCGAGCGTGGCTGCTGACGTGGCGATGTGTATCGAAGATATTATCGGCTACATCGCTGAGTTTGTTAAACATACGCTCTAAATCCCCAGTTATTTTCGTTTCAAAGGGTTAGCAACCCTTACGGTTATTCAAGTGGGGTCTAAACGGCCCGTCTCGGTGAAGGGGAGGGATGAAAATTTAAAAAGCTTTTTCAAGATAGGTATTTTGTTATGTATATCTATATACAAGGCGTGCGAGACGAGATAAATCCGATGGTTTATGGAAGTAAACGGATTTGTCTATATAGATTTTATGCCGTATGTATATTGGTTTTAAGTAAAGCTTTAGACACTTTTAACTATAGCTAAAAATTGCCCAGGGCATCGAAAGAGATATATGTGATTCGCCTGGTGTTAGCCGTCGGAATTCCCAGTAAACCCCACAGCCATCTGTCGTCTTCAGGGGCGACGCAGGTTTGATCCAGCAATCACCTCGTCTCCCCGGCGATCGGCCTAGCCTGATGTTTAGCCAGGCTCTTCTGGGCAGCCTGGTGAGCTGTCCTGATAGATGGCTAGACTGGTGAAATGGGAGCTGGGTGCCCGAACCCGCCTCCTCAGCCCGGCTTAATTCTCTCGCAGCAGTGCCCATTCTAGCGATTACGTTGCCACGGACAAAAAGACAAATTGCCTCCTCTTAATAATACTTATAATATTCACTAATCAGAAAAGTATCATATACCCATAGCACCGTATGTTTAAATACAATCAAGCAGTGCCCTTTAAATATTTGAACATAGTTTTAATATATAAATTTTAAATAAACTATATCATTTGTTCAGAAAACGAAGGGAATAATATTCAAGATGCTGTTTTGTTGTTAATATTTGCAATATCTATTTTCACAACCAAACGGTCGCCACGGCGCCCCGTCTTTTGGTGCTCCGGGCAAATGCCTGGCTGGCCCCCAGCGGGCACTGCTTGTAGCCAACCCGGACAATGCTGGAGACAGTTACATAAATGCGTCTTAATAAAAGAACGTATGAACCCCCAACACCGATAACTCAATCTTAAAACAGTACAGTACAATCCACTCCACCGACTTCCTTGCCTCTCTTAACAATTAGTATTTTTAACATTTCACAAATTAGTAATTTATCGAAAGGTCTACTCCAGTAGGCCAGCTCTTATTATTTTATATAATATTTTCTCTTCCGGCAGCAGTCCATGCCAAGAGCCAGCCACAACGGCACCCTTGTGCCCGCTGCCTCGGGGCTGAGTGCCCTCAGCATTCGCCCCAAAAAGTCCTGCCAAGCTGTAAAAGCCCCTCCGGCTAACAGCGTATGTCCATTCGAAAAAAAAAAAAAAAAAAAGAACGTATCAGCTAATACTGCTATATACGATAGTTTATATTACCTTTATTTTTATGATATACGGCAAATACGAAAACTGCTTCTGATATATGAAACAGTCAACTGAAATATTCAACATGGTATACAATGATATTCGCTTGTATCCCCGGGGGCCGTGTGCCGACACGGATTCAGATTTTGTTATGCCGGAATGGATGGTATCACCGTTTAGACTATAGACAAGCTATTTTCGACCTTGCACCTACCTCATAAAGATTATATGGGTTTGTGTTCATGCGCGTGGAATAATTTTGGATTGATTTTTATTCCTGTGGGAGTATGTTAAACATCATTCGTAATCATTTTGATGTTCCGAATGTTTTATGCAGAACTAATGTATGTATTTTCGTGTAAATTAAATTATGAAGTGTGTTATAAAAATTAAAGAAGTATTGATGTAGGGTTTACTCAGTGAATTAGTGTAAATATAACCAAAAACCCGAGATTGGGGGCTTCCATTTTATTGCAAGTATAGCCCGGGGATACGGTATATTTTAATACCCGCCGGGCTAACTTAAAAGTCTTTCGCCAAGCACCTAAAGGCGTGTAGTAATCTTGAGCCACGTCATCAGCTATGATAAAAATGCAAAGTAATAAATATACCGGTGTGTTCTAAGAACACACGTCAGAATTGAAAAAACTCTCTCGCACCCTTAGGCGTCACGAGCCGATATTACCCGAACGAGCGTCACACAAGAAGGTTGCTAATTAAACTTTCAAATGGAAGGACCATTAGAAGTTTAGGTTTATAAATATATATAAGGGTTTCTTACAATTTATATGTAAACTTAGTCATTATTAGATTTTATGTGCGGCTTCGCTCGTATTAAATTCGTATATGGTCAAAAAAATCAGATGACACGATTAAATTTTTACGCAAAGTTTATTCCTCTATTTACCTAACTTTCAATAAATATTGCGCGTGAAAAAGTAGCTTATCTGCGTTTCCTAGGTCACAACTATCTTTGTACCAAAATTTAGCATAATCGATTCAGCGGTTTAGGCGTGAAAGCATAACAAACAAACAAACTCATATTCGCGTTTATAACATTAATAAGGATCCGTGTATCTAAATTCGGAGGCAACGACACTTATCGAATTTTTATTTGCTCTGCTCAACACTGTTTTAGCTACACATTTGCCAATGTCAGTCTTTTACAGTTATCTTTTGATTATGTACGTTTCTGAGCGATTTTTTCAGTTTATTTTAGATTTTATTTTCCCAACGTATAGTATATCATACTTTATACTTTACTGTAAACATATCAAACAGATATGCTTTTCCACAAATTGTACATTCACAAAGCATAAATGTATTTGATAAAACAAGTAGGCAATGTATAAACTATCCATACCTCAGTCACTCAAAATTTATCAACTGGTGTCTATATTAAGTTGAACAATGCACGTATCAAGCCACCATTGACACTATAATCTATTCAACACGCATAGGACAGCGTGACAGCCCTCCGATATAATCTACCGTCCTTCGGTCCGCGTCTATTATAGTTTCAGGAAGGACGTGTCATCGAGCGAGACGGTATTATACCCGTGTCTTACGTGTGAAAGGGAAGGACACGTGTCATTGTGTTGCGGCTCGATTGTTACAACTTTGTATGCCGAGAGGAAGCTCTCTTTATTTTATACTCGCCTGGTATTCGTCTAGCGTTACGGGTACTATTTCACTTAGTGTTGTGTTGTGTGTTTATCCCGTCTTTTTTATGTTTACTGCTTGCTCCTCTTGTTATGAAGTAGTCGACGAGATGGAGGTATATAAAGGTCAATGAACTCCTTTTCAATTTCACTTGGTTTACAAACAAGTTAATTTCTTTTCAAATTACATTTCATTCCATTTTATTTCACTGTTTGTTTACTAGAATAGGCAATTTAGTTGAGTGTTACAATTTAAAATCAGTGTTAGTAAAAAAAAAGAATTGATTTAGGAGACTTTACTACGCATTTATATTTATCAATAAAAATTACTATAACAAATTTACAATATAGATAGATTTTTGATTATTTTTAGTAAGAACTATTTGCGCTCTTGACATCGTTCAAGTAGGATTTTTAAATTAAGTTTGGTATAATTTTATAGCCTTTAGACGGTGCTTGAAAAATCTTACCTTCAATACGCTGTTTTTAGGTCAGCGAGAGATTAAAACATAGCTTAGATTCTTAGTTAAGCCAGATACCGAAAAAAAAACTGCATTTATATGTACCATTACATTAATCTGTATATATATGTTAAGTTAAAGTTCTTTTCACGCACACTTACATCAAAACTACAGAACTTCTCGCGATGGGAATATGACCATACGATGCGTAGTTTAGGTAATATCTAAATACGGGGTGACAGTTGTTGGTTCAAACAATGATGAACGCTGCCACCTACACTAGGTGATTTTGTATCTCAGATGGAACTACAATCATTGTCACTACTAACGAAATCATTATACAATCACAGCAAATATACTGGTTTGAATTATTTTATTTGTGAAGCGATGGTAGCTCAGTGGTTGTGTGTAGGGTCGCCGTGTCATGGGACGTGAGTTCGAATCCAACAACTTACAATAAGCTTGAGCTTTCGGTGAAGGAAAACATTGTGAGAACACCATAGCTTGGTGGTAGCGCTTTTTTAAGGCCCTCCCTGCTAGCTACCCACCTAAAGCTGCAAATTTACCGCCAAATACCAATAGGTGAGTTCTAGGAGTTGCACTTGAGAGCCAGTCCCTTCAACAAAGACTGGCAACGTAGCTGCGATTCCCCTGGTGTTGTCGGTGTCAAGAGGCGATGGTGATCACTTATCATCAGGTGAAAAACTAACTCGTTTGCCCGCTATTCCAAAAAAAAAAACAAAATTGGAAAATGATTAGATAGATAGATTAGGTAAGAGTTCTCAAATACAAACACTATGCATTATACATATACCAATATAATAAAACTGATTGGTATAGCTCAAAGTTAGTTTAAGTTCAGGGAGCCAGGAGAAATATTAGCCTTAAGGAAATCTATAAGGTTTCTCTCTTTTGAAGTATAGTTCGATAAGATAACTAGTTAGACTTGTGTAAGTAGGGTTACCTGATCCGAAAATAAATTTTCCTGGAAAAATCTCTGCCTTAGTAATAAATTTCCTGACATTTCGGCAGAAAAGTATCTTATTTTAAAAACACGTGGGTTAGCTTGAATATGCGTGTGACATGCGTGGTACGAGATTCAGAGGAATAATTAATAAATAATCAATTAGTTGATTGCTAATTATTCGATTTTATTCTTTAATTATAATTTTATTTTTTGTATTATCTCTTTTTTTTTATTCCTGACAATTTTAAATTTTCTCTGTTCCCCTGATAGACAGCGGAAATTCCGGACATGTCAGGAAAATTCCTGGCATCTGATAAACCTAGGTATAAGAAACTGGTTCTCAAGTGCAACTGCCGGAACACACGTATATGTTTTTGTCAGATTTACATCTGAGAGAGGTAGCTAGCCTGACGGGCATTAGAAAAAGCCCTGCCATCATGCTGTGATATCATCACGATGTTTTCCTACACCGAAAACGTAAGCTCATTATAGGTGGATTCGAACTCACGTCCTTTGACGAGGCGTCTGGACACTTCGAAATGAGTTATCATTGCTTCATCGCCTTATAATGCAAAATAGAAAGGGACGTCTATTTTCATATTTATCAAACTAACAACATGAAGTCAGTATATTTAAAAATAAAAAAATGTGGTTGTATTTTAGTCAATTATGAGGTTTATTATTAATTTAGAAATTTGTTTATTTGTTCTTACCTTGTTTTACTCAGTATACTTAATTTATATTATACGGCCTAGATTCTAAGATACCATAAAAATCTCAGGAAAATTTTAACAAGTAGGTCACCGCTTTGTTTGAAAACTCAATGAGTCGAGAGACTCTTCTACCTACTGGATAATGCCAGTAATAATTTTCAACAATAAGGATTAGTTACTAAAGTAGAAAAAAAGAAGTAGCCTGCAGCTAATCTTTTCTCCAGGAAAATTGGTAAAGTTTTTCCGATGTAGGATTTTACCCATTTGGATTTTCATTTTATTCTAACGATATAGAATTTAAATTCGCTTCAGCAAATCCGGTAAACAGATGTTATTATGGACATCGAAATAAATACATTCAAAAGTAGACCCTATATCTAGAGTATAGAAGTTATGTTTTTCGCGCAGGAAACTGCTTAGACCTATTGTTACCGGAAATAGGTGGACGACAATTGTACTATTACGTAGTACAATTCCACGAAGTACAATTAGTATACGCGCTTCTGCGAATGTTTACTCGACTATGGGCTTGAAGATTTAGTGGAAGGGTCATTTGGAGGCATTATAACGTTGTATCGGATCGAAAGCCTTTATAGACGAAACATCTGTTATTTCTGAGTTTATACTTTTTGGCACGTTTCGAAGCGATGATGGCGTAGTGGTAGTGTGTAGGGACTCCACGTCAACGGACGTGAGTTGGAATCCCTGCAATGACTTAAGCTTTCGGTGGAGGAAAACATCGTGATGAAACCGTAGCATGGTGGTAGGGCTAATGCCGATTTGACCAGTTGCCACTTTTTTTTATTAACATGGTGTTTAAAATCTAATCTTTACGCAATTCCTCATCTCCACGCGCATATGCTTTTCCCGGGCTCAGGCCAAGGTGAGAGAGGCATGTGGTGCTAATTACCCAACACCACCCACTAAAACGCACCACGGCAACTCTTCAAACTTCCGCGTTGCCAGAAACCAGGGTGAGAGCCCACACTTATAGTGGCTAGTTCAACCCTCTGGTTAAAAATCGACACCATGAAATTGGTTAATATTAAGTGCTTGTCAGGTCTGATTAACTATTTATACAAATATTTCTGAATCAACAACACGTGTTTCATATCAATCCGAATAAAGTACAGCCCGTACGTTTTTGTAGAGTTTTGCAATACAGCTTTGCTCCTATGTGGTAACGTGATGTTAAATAGCCAAAAGATTTCCTGAATTATTGCTCTATCAAATACCGTATCGTTTCCAATATTAGCACTATCAAACGAACAAACTTTTCTCATTAAAATATTAATATAGATATATGCCTATGTATGTTTTTAAATTATATACGGTGGAGAATGATATTTATTTATTAATTTTTTACACCAATGAGGTATATCTCACTTTCATGTGTGTAAGTATACACATACAGTTTTTATTTTATTTATAGCGACTTCGCTTATGTACTATTCTGCCAATATCCAAGGCCAATGTATAGTCAATATGAATGTCATAAAGTGGAAAACATTGATTGAACGCACTAACCTTAGAAACTACCTGTCGGATTTCGAAAATCCTTATTGTGTTTGATAAAGCAATAATCGAGGAAGCCTTAAGGCTATTTAACAACACGCTGCATTGATAAAAGTTGCCAAAAAAACTAGTAAAATGATTAAATAAAATTTTAGTTCCAACCAAACGAAGTCGCTGAAACAGCTGTCTCCTAAAAGTACAAACAATACTCCAACAACATAAGTTCCTGTTTTGAACTCACCACGATATTTATGTTGCCTTATATTTCTTTACATGAAGACATATAGTTTTATGAATTTAAATACAAATCAACATATAGTCGATGCGCATCCGCCCCGAAAACTCTATGGGTGTTTTGCTATTAAAATTCGCGTGTGCAGTTATCGCGTATTTCCCACGATGTGTCAAATTTTATTGTATTCCTTATCAGTTGTTATTCGTTTAATAATCTTACATCCTATACTATTAATATACAAGTTTTATTAATAAACTAACTGAGCCTGTGACTTCGTTTGCGTGTAATATTTTTATTTCTTATAGTCAAAGTTTAGCATTATGGTTATAATCTCACCTGATCTTAAGTGACGATACGGCACAAGTTGGTAGGCACGCTAAACCTGTGGAGGAACTGGCTCTCAAGTGTAGGTGCCGGAACACACCTATTGGTATTTAGCGGCAAATTATCAACTTGAGGGTGGTAGCTAGCGAGGCCGACATTAGAGAAAGCTCTACCACCATGCTATGGTTTCCTCACGGTGTTTTTTTTCACCGAAAGCTCAAGCTCATTGTAGGTGGTTGGATTCGAACTAACGTCCCTTGACGCGAAGTTTTTTTTTTACTATTTTCAATATAGTTTTGCTTCTATTAGTGGCAGCGCGATGTTAAATAGCCTAAAAGTTTTGTTAATGATCTTTCTATTAAATGAAAATAAACAGACAAACTTTTGCACTTTATAATATTATAATAAAGATGACGTAAACTATCATTATTGTGTAATTACGTATGAGAAAACACGCGTGGAGAGGAAAGTAGAGCATACGAATACTGAAGGATGGAAAGAAATAGGGAGGCTACTATAAAGATGGATAGAGTGAGTGAGGAAAGAGATGAAATGGGAGTGAATATGGATATGACGACTGATAGAGATTTATGGAAGAAGAAAACGTATTACGCCGACCCCAAACGTCTTAGGAACAGGACAAGAAAATTATGATGTTTATGCTTATGACTTTGTTGAAGCTTTACCCGGTTGTCGGGTGTGAAAGTGAAAGCCATTTTTGAGGAGCGTTTACGTGGTAGTATGTGGCTATGTCAGCCATATTGTTGTCTTCAATTGATTATTTATGGTGCTTCCTACCTCATGAGTTCTATACGCCCTCTCATATGTTGGAATGGGGTGCCTTGTAAAACGTTACGATGCGTTACAAGGGCGAATAACGCGTTACGTAAAATTGTTTTTATTTTTATTTTATTAAATAAAAAACTAGGTAATTGCATTGCCAATTTGCAACTTTTTGCGTTTATGATTTACGGTTTATAAATATAATTTATTTTATTTTAAGAGTTTATTAGTAAAAGGAGGAAAAACATAATGATGACTTTTAGATAAAATGCTGACTTGAGAGCTAAGTAACGTCTGAGAAGAAGCTGGGAGATACTGCGAAGTATTACGGTGCGTTACACGGCGGAGGGAGGGGAAAGCTCAAAAATCTTCAAAAATTTCGTTACGTAATGAGCTTAACTTAAATGGCATCTAACTCACTTGGCATAAACGAGAGTACGTACTGAAATGCACTTTTTTCGTCACTTTAAAAGAAGGGGTCTTTACGCCCAGTGTCTGGTGATTGCAATCCGGTGCGACTATGACCAAGTGCCCTTGTGGAATTGCAATGGAAATAAGATAGGATCAAGTTTAAGAGCTTTTCAAAGTTCTCACCATAATGGACAGGATGTCATAAATTATACAGCGAGGCCAATAAAATAAAGCTTAACGTATGCAAAAACGTTTTAAGTTCTGTATCAATTAAAAACACATTAGAGTTTCTTCTTAAATGATCTTACCCGCAGCGGCACGAAGTTGTACACTGTGGAATATAATCTGTTGGAGATTTACTGACAACTTACAACCGCTCGGGAAAGGGTTTATGACATAAGGGGCATTTCAAAAGCGGTGAGCGATTTGTAATGTATATAGATTTTTTTTTTACTTTCTAGGTTTAGCTGGCTACAGTCTCATCTGATGTTAAATGACGTTGTAGTTCAAGACAGTGGACAATCGAAACTTAGTAGAGGGACTAGCTAAGTGTAACTGTCGAAACACCCCAAGAGGTATTTGGTGGTAGATTTTCAACTTGAGGGTGATGGATAGTTTAGTGGGCATTAGAAAGAGCCCTACAACCGTGCTGTAGATTTTTCACGTTGTTTTACTTCATCAAAAGCTTTGGGTCATAGCAGGTGGATTCGAACTCAAGTCCATTGACGCAGCGTCTGTACATACAACTGAGCCATCATCGCTTTAACCGCTGATATTATTTGTAGAGTAACTAATGGGTTCTTAATCAGTGAGTGGAAGGAATGGGAAAGTAGAAAGCGGAATACAGGGCCACTGGTTGTATTGATGGTTGAGTTCCAATGGACTTTTACATAGTTCTAGCATTTTTTTTAGTATGGTGTACTAAGTCCTTTTACGGGCTTCCTCATCGCGGGCTCATGCTAAGGTGAGAGGAGTGTGTGTCAGGACTCATGGGGTGACAAGAAGTCGACAAATACTCACTAAAAGCACCACAACGAGACTTAAAACTTTCGTATTTTCAGAAAAGTGAAACGTTGCCGTTATGTAATATTACTGGAATTGATTGTATTATAATTCGGTTGTCTATATCTATATTAATATTACAAAGCGGAAAAGTTTCTTTGAACGCGCTCTAAACTTAGGAACTACAAGTCGAATTTCACTAATTCTTTTTGTATTTCATGAGCATTCATTGAAGAAGGCTTTAGGCTATTTAAGATCACGTCGCCAACACCAAAAGCTATGTTGAGAAAAGTTACGAAAATGGATGAAAAATATTAAATAACTAACTGAAAAGAACCTAAAATTGATGTTATTTATCCTCGTTAAAATTTAAAAACGGTTTGACCGATTTGTATATTTTTTACATTTTCATTAGGTAAGATCAATCCTAATCAATCTTCCCATTTAAATTTGTTCAGATCAATAGAACTAGCTATGTTTAATATAGTTTCTGATTTACATTACTTTTGGTTACTTAATGAAACTTGTTTATAACTCCAATGAATCAAATGTCTTTTAATTATATGAAATTTAAATACAGCGGAGCTTCAATCTGAGCTATCATAGCTTCATTACTTTTCATATTATAAGATTTAAACAAACCTGTTCATTCTTTTATTTATGTAAACCTTGTCCTGACAAATACAATAAAAAAAGAATTATTCAGTTTGGTACAGTCGCTCAGAAGTTATGCGCGTACATACATTTCGGCAAATCATTCATATACATATAGATTTTTAGTTTCGGTTCCATCCGCACAACATTTTGGAACATGATTTGTTGGTTGCTAGAAACACGTCCAGGACACTTTTAACCCGAGTTTGGTTGCTAGAAACACGTCCAGGACACTTTTAAACCGAGGTTGGTTGCTATAAACACGTCCAAGACACTTTCAACCCGAGGCTGGTTGTTATAAGCGCGTCCAGGACACTTTTAACCCGAGGTTGGTTGCTATACACACGTCCAGGACACTTTTAACCCGAGACACAGTCTTTATAACTCGTTGCTTCAAACCTGAAATTTGCATTATATTTCATTATCCTATGAGACATCGGCATATTTATTTATTAACCGGTTACATTGTCGGTAACGCATGATTTTTTAAATTGGACCATATCTCGAAGAGAAATTACTGAAAGTTGGCACCAAGCCAGAGGAACGCCACTCCCATTGGACCGCTTTATGTTGGTTTGATTAACCCATTTGGTCGGTAAATATATCAGAATTGTCCTCAGCGTTATTGCTATATTATAATATCAGGCGTATCTACATATTATTATATCTATACTACTTACAAGGAATGTTTAGATCTGGGAACCTATGCTGTTTAAAGATCATAAATTGCTTACTGGGTTCACTGTTTGAGTTACTTATGGCTTTTTTTTTTTTTTTTTTTTATACTTATGGTTTTAGCTCTATGGCCATAATCTCACCTGATCTTAAGTGACGATACGGCCCAAGTTGGTAGACACGCTAAACCTGTGTAGGAACTGGCTGTCAAGTGCAGCTGCCGGAACACACCTATTGGTATTTGGCGGCAGGTTTACAACTTGAGGGTGGTAGCTAGCCAGGCGGGCATTAGAAAAAGCCCTACCACCATGCTATGGTTTCCTCACGATGTTTTCCTTCACCGAAAGCTCAAGCTCATTGTTGGTGCTTGGGTTCGAACTCACGTACCTTGACGCGAAGTCATACACACTACCACTGAGCTATCATCGCTTCATATTTATTTATTTATTCATGTGTTTAATAGTTATGTATGTAATAATATGTAGTAAGTATGTAATAATAGTTACGTTTGTCGTTGTTTGTATTGACGCCGCGTCAAGGGACGTGAATTCGAATCCGTCTACAACGAGCTTGAACTTTAGGTGAAGGAAGGTATCGTGTTTTTTAATACCCCTGTGGCTAGTTACCATCCTCAAGTTGAAGATATGCCGCCAATTAGGTGTAGGTGTGTTCCGGCAGTTGCACTTGAGAGCCAGTTCCTCCACTATGCTTAACGTGTCCACAATGTTATTTTAAATCATCCCTTGACATCAGGTGAGATTGTGACCACAACGGCAGACCTCAACCTATAAAAGGAAAAAATAATAACACTGATTTTATATTTTATTATTTTTAATAATGTATATTTTTGTCTCTTTTTTAGTTCTGTTGTACACTCTTAATTTATATTATAAATGCTATTGAAGTGTATATTGCTTTGCACTACCGTTTAGAATTAATTGGCCACTGACTATCGACCCGACGTTGATGGAAGGTTGGATCAAATATCCCAGGACGCTCCGTGACGGAACGAAACACGTGTAATCGATCGTGCCACCGCATACCATTCGTGCAGACTCACACGTTAAGTACACGGTTCTGTAAGGGACTACCTTCGCGGCCCTTGAGGTGCTTGCCTGATAAGGTCGTTGCGAGGATCACTAAACTTGTAAGACAAGACATGTTGGTTAGTCAGGATCGTGAATTGTTTTTCATTTACGGGCAGCAGCCCAAGCCGACGTTCGGCCGTTATGGCACCCTTGTGCCCGCTGCCTCGTGGCTGAGTGCCTTCAGCACTCGCTCCAAAAAGTTCGGTCAAGCTGTCAAAGCCCTTGAAGCTAACAGCGTAAGTCAGTACGAAAAAAAAAAAAAATTATGCCATACTTCAGTATTTAATTATGGATGTCCGCAAAGTAACGTCTTCTTCAATCAAATAAGTGCGATATGAGTTTTTGTTCTTGTTTACGTGAAAGAAAATAGATAAATAAAAAGATTGAAAAATTTAAAAGTGCACGCCTCATAATCTATTTTTTTTTTGGTTATTTAATAACAATTATACCACATCGAATAAGAGTGTGAAAAGTAATAGGTTTGTATTTCTAATTATACTGTAGCGTAAGAAACAAAAAGACTCGATTAGTAAAGTATTTCCGTTGTTATTGTGAAAACATACAGTATCCATACATACAGACACACGGACGTCCAAGACAGAACATTTTTAACTAGTTTAAATAACAAAAATGACATCAAAAATATCACGAGTGTGAAAAATAGTGTCTTTTCTTGATATGTGTTTGTATACATTATTTTACAAGTGCAATATATGATAAATAGAGTCATTTTTAGTTTGAAAATACATTTGTTTTGCGTGAAGTGACAGTAGTACCCACCTCAACGCAGATTATGAGGCATACAATATTAACTAATGCTGACATATTCATCATATAGACTCTCCATACCCTATGTCATCAAAAGTACGCAGAATAGGGTGAGCCCCAACCTTTTTGGTGCCTACGCAATACAAGAATGACCCTCAATATTCAGGTGTATTTATCCCTTCGAGACAGTTGTTGATACGGGTCCGATATGCCAAGTGAAATAAAGCAATATTTACTAATCGAAACTACAAGCTGTCACCGGTAGATATATAATATTATCATAGGTACAAGGGTTGGCTGAGATGTCATCTCGATGCATGTAGGCAATAATTGGACCGTTATTTTTTTAAAGTGGTGTAAGTCCATTTTTGAGAAAAATTAGCTATCACGTAATTCACGCTTAATTTAATGTAATTTTTTTATATATATATAACTAGTCCGTGTTTAATTTCTCAAAAAAATCCCATGTTTTGTACAACTTAAAATCGGTCGGTAAATGAAATTGCATTATCAACAAACATAGTAAGTAACCTTTAATTTTCTCGAAGCAAAATAAAATGGACTTACACCACTTTCAAAATAAACGGTCCAATTATCACTAAACTTTAAATTATAGCTCAACTATTTAGATTATTTATATATTTATCAAGAGTTTTTAATAATACGAGACAGCGAATTGACATTTCCGCTATTAGGCATATATAGTGCTTTTCTCAAAAGAATGCTGGGAAATAAAACATAATTTTTATATTATACATTTTATTTAATTTCCTTTTGTCGCTTAATATATACCATGTGGGAATTTAATTAAAAATTGCTTTATGTTTTCGCCAGTAAACATTTTCGATTATTTGCTTTTCAATCCGGTCGATTGTGGTTTAAGAAAAGTAGCTGAATTTTTCATGTTAATACCGTTTTTAACATGAACTGAACATTTCAGCATTGAATAAATTGGCCATAATGAACATTACTTTTTGGATATAACAATCTCATTAAACTACGCCAAAAATACTGTTTCAGAGAAAATGTTCACTTTTTTCTTTATTTTCCAACATATAAAATTTTCATATACTTTCCTGTATTTTTGTTTTGACTTTGCTAGAAGCAGGTTTTCCATTGCCAATTTGGCTTCTGATCTTAAATGTGGTGGAGTGTAATCAAACTACATGCCACATTTGAACCGTTGGAAACCATTTTAATCATTACATTCACATATATTACGTATGTAAATAACAAATCAAAAAGAATTTTCAGCTTGAATTTTCTATTTATCTTCTGTATCGAAATGCAAGGGTATTTATAGCTATACAGCCACGTGAACGCAATTTGTACTAAGCAAAGAGACCTATTTTGGTATGCCAATAATGATAAAAGAGATCCGATCAAAGAGTATTTAATAACCCCATTTTCATACACCCCGTTTCATAAACATTGTTGTAGCATTGTAATGTTCCAAATTAAAAAAAACGCTCCTGCAATGGAATTCATTTACATTGTGAATAAATTCTATACTTCGCGCGTTCTAAAATAATGATAATATTTCCATGTATGTTTGAGAAAATTATTTATTTCTTATTATTAAAATTAAACGAATCTAAATTCAATTCTACACGAACGAAGTCGCGGACTCGGGTAATAAACATAAGCCTTTAGTAATAGAAATACAACTATTAGATACATTTTATAAAATACTTATTGTGTTACTCGAACTAACTCACATATCCAAACAAACAAACGCATTATATTTCTTTTATATGTTTACTTTGTTCTTATTTTATTTGTTTTTTTTTTATTTTTATTTTATTATACCAGTTTTATGGCAATGGCCGTCACGGCATTTATGTGTATACAAAAGTTGTGAGCATTATTATAGCGTCGCCCATTCGTCAGTGACATTAAGTTGTTTTCTAACCGCTATCAATAAGATGAGAAAATGCATCTATTTTCTTATCTATATATTAATACGTGAAGCAAACGTTTTCTTCCCCTTTTTACGTAAATTGCGCGTACGGAGTAGTATGAAATTTCGCACGCTTCTAGTATATAAAGAGAAGGAGTGCAAAACGCTAATATATTTTTTGAATTTACTCACTTTATTTAAAATTATTTAGATTAAACTCATGCATTTTTAAACACTTTACGCGAGCTTAGAGCAGGGGGAGCGGTTCGAGCAAATCCTCAAGACATCTCACCAGGTGAGGAGAGTCGAGAAATAGCCAAAACCACCTCACGTAATTAATGGATGCCCCTTTTGACCAGCACTAAACACCATGTGAAATATTAATTAAAAAAAAAACAAGTTATATTTGAATGTTTATTTTATCTGTGATAGTGATGAGACGAAAGATGCTGACGGGAGAGCGCGCTCGGAGTCGGGCGATACGGATTCAGTCTACCACGTAAGAGGCGCTTTGCACGATCATCGGTGGAGAGAAAACCAGGTAATTATTAAACAATGTCATCTTCGATATCACGGAACATTTTTTAAGTATAAAGTATGTTACACGTTCAACCTAATGGAGGGAATAACTCGCAAATCCAACTGCCGGAACACACGTATATTTAAACATAAGTCATAATGGGACAATATTTATGAAGCGATGATAACTTAGTTGGTAGTCTGTACAAACGCTGCGTCAATCGGACTTGAGTTCGATCCCGGCAATGAGCCTCAGCTTTGACGCAGGAAAACATTGTAATGAAACTATAGCATGGCGGTAGGGTTCTTTATAATGCCCTTTATACTTTACATTTGATAGCTAGGCTTAGCGTGTACACCATCTTCGGCCAAAATGTCACTTAATATCATTAATAATGCGGCTATAGCGGTAAATCCAAACCCCTCAAAAAAATGTAGAATAAAGAGTCACGGGGGTTGAATATTTAGCAATACCTAGAAGACCAATTTTCACTTTTCTTCGACACGAAAAAAAAGAAGAAAAATGTTGATTTTGTTTACAACAGATTGTTACATTTGTACTGGACAATGTGTATCAGTTTTCAATAAATTTACAACCAGCCAGTATCATACCGCGCCAAATGATTGCAACCTGCCTTACTATTGGCTATCGTCCAACTCCAGTTGCTTCCGAAAGGTTCCCTTTGAGACGGTCAAATAAAAACCTTAATGCTATAACCAAAAACGTTATGTTTTTTGCAGGACGATATACAGATATTTGCCCGACTGTTGCAAACTAGAATTCCGTGTCTAATCACAACAAACATAGTTTAAAATTAATGTTCGACTGAAGTACCGAGCGAAGCGTAAAAATATTTTAATTCTGTGAATGTTCTGTTATACAATTTACTAGCTTTTACCTGCGGTTTCGGTCGCGTTAATATTGATTTTGTCAAACAATCTGTAATATAAAATGAAAAAAAAAAAAACATACAAAGTTTATCCCTCCCTTTACCCACTTCCAATAAGCTTTTCGCGAGTAATAATAACCTATCACCGTTTCCAAGTTCCCTTCTATATCTATAACAGAATTCATCATACTCGATTCAGCGGTTTAGGTGTGAAAACGTAACAAACACACTCACATTTGCATTTATCATATTAGTACGGTAGTATGATGATATATTTGTTCAATATCGTGAACATTTGAAAAACTATGTTCAAAGGTTAAGATCGGAAGAATTCCTCTTTTAGTAGAAAATGATAAGCGGATACTTTTTATGTATTTAATCATCCCTTTCTATCTCCTATTTCCTTTTTGCTTTCAGTGTTCAGTTCCGTTTTAAGCCATCGGACCATAAAAAAAATAACAACATTTAACTTCCGTTTCTAAATTCAATTTAGTTTCTCGCTCTCAATTTTAATGAATATACTTATTGTTAAACCATATGTTTAGAGAATGAGAGGCCTTATAAATATCAAGGATATAATATCCCGGTTCGTGTAGACTTTTGACTTTACCGTCGCGCATAAACACCCACAACACCAGAGAATAGCAAGTAAGTTGTCAGCCTTTATAGCAGAGACTGGCTCTCAAGTGGCACTGCCGGCAAATTTTCAACTTGAGTGTAGTAGCTAGCCAGGCGGGCATTAGAAAAAGCCCTACCACCATGCTATGGTTTCCTCACGATGTTTTCCTTCACCGAAAGCTCATTGTAGATGGTTGGATTCGAACTCACATCCCATGACGCAGCGTTCATACACGCTACCACTGAGCTATCATCGCTTCTAATTTAATCGCTTTAACCGATTTATTTCTACAGTTTTAAGATGGAGTCGCCCGTCAATAATAACTTAGGTGCATTCTTCGAGTGTGATGTTAATGTGGACAATTTGACACAGAGTTCAAGTTCCCGTCGGCAAAAGCGCGGCTGGAGTGCCATCAGGGCGTGGTGCGTCGCGTGGTGGCACTCCGGCAGGGAAGACACCGAGGACACAGAGCCCGAGGAAGAGCCTTCCGACCCCGGATACGCGACGCCTGTCTCCGTCGAGACGCCTCTACAAAGCACCGTTTCTAGGTAAAACATTCCACGTAATAATTTTTTAAAGCTTAGCTCTTATCATCCTAAGCCATCTTTTGTTAGCTAGATTCGTTAAAAACCACTATAATAGCTTTTGAAATTTATAAGTAAACTTTATAAGATACATTGAGTTAAAATATAGTTGATATAACTACAGAATCAAGATCGACGTATAAAGGTTTTATTCCTAAATCTGTGCTAATATTATAAGCAATGATAGCTCAGTGGTAGTGTGCACGACTTCGCGTCAGGCAACGTGAGTTCGAATTCAACCACCTACAATGGACTTGAGCTTTCGGTGAAGGAAAACATCGCGAGGAAACCATAGTATGGTGGCAGGGCTTTTTCTAATGCACGCCTGGCTATCAACAACCCTTAAGTTGAAAATCTGCCTCCAAATACCAATAGGTGTGTTCCGGCAGCTGTACTTGAGAGCCAGTTCCTCCACAGGTTTAGCGTGTCTACCAACTTGGGCTGTAGCGTCACTTTAGATCAGGTGAGGTTATGGCCATAACGCTAAACCTTATGTATATAAATAAGAGGAAAGATTTATATTTTATTCTTTAACGAATCTACTCAAGAACGACTGGACCGATTTCAAGAATTCTTACAAAATTAGAATGCTGAATTAGTCCGGAGTAACATAGGCTATATAATTTTTTTAAAATTAAATTGATTAAATAAAATTTTTGTTCCACGCGAACGGAGTCGCGAAAACAGCTAGGCATAAATATGACCACTTGATTAATACTTATTTTGCTATACGAACGACGCAAAATATCTGTTCTTGCAAAAAACAATAGACAACGTTTCTATAATAAGTTACACTGCAAAGAATAATATTAAAAATACTGAAACGTTATCTGTGTAAGTCCATAGAGTAAGACAATCGATCGATCCTTTCTCGTACAGATGTACATCACTGAACGTGATCAGGGATCCGTACGCTGGGCGGGGAGGCTCTAGCGGGTCCGGTGACGGAGGCACCTCTCCGCTCCGTCGCTCGTACGAACCCCCATCCGCCATCCCCGCTGCGAGAGACAGCCGCTCGCTCCCCCCGAATACTCGGATAAACGCCAACAACTCGCCAGCCCCGAAATCGGCCTCAGCCGATTCTGTATATACAATCGTCATAAAACTGCCCGACGCTGACACGGACCGAGCAACGATCAGAATGATTACGGAGGAATCACCACCGTCGAACGCTAGAACGCACTTTCGACCGACTAGAGGCGATTCTGAACTCAATCTTCATCCGGCAGGCCATGCCGCACTTACAAGAAGGACATCCCATATACAAGATGTTCGTATACCGCTCAACGCTAAAATTATCCCGAAGCAATTGGCAGGGAAGGGTATAACGTCAAAGCAACCGAGAAAGAAGAAAACGCAAGAAAAGAAGCAAGAGACGAAGGCAGCGAAGACGCTCTCGGCTATACTCCTATCGTTTATAATAACTTGGACGCCTTATAATATCCTAGTACTGTTAAAACCTCTAACCGCCTGCACAAAATGTATACCGGATGAACTCTGGTCCTTTTTCTATGCGCTTTGTTATATCAATTCTACAATCAATCCAGTATGTTACGCCTTATGCAATGCGACGTTCAGAAGGACTTACGTTAGGATTTTAACTTGTAAGTGGCATAATAGAAACAGAGAAGCCATGACTCGAGGAGTTTACAACTAACACTCTACCGAAGCAGAGTGTGGTATACCTTTTTTAAATGTCGGTATCAAAATGATATTGCCCAATTTTGATACCATTCGACAAACATCTAAGTTAATGTATGCAATGCGTTTAAAGCGAAAAGCATGAGAATTATTTGAATATAGAAAATCGATTCTAATTCCAACATCCATACTTGAAAAAGTAATTCCAATAACTTTAATAACAACTTTGGAATCTTATATCTCAATAAATGGGAAAACGTTACTGCCTGCATTGACTTAGTGAGTAATCTAAAAATGAAAATCGCATTAAAATAAGATAAAATAAAATGAATATTAAATAAAAATGTGGTAAACATTTTAACTCTACGCTGATTTAATATGTTGAAATCAATTTATCGTGATACCGTTTCCTTTTCATTAGTGATTTTCATCGTCCCGTCCATTGGTGGTGTATTGTTTATACGTTTATGTGATATTACTTTTAAAAGTTTATTTTTTGGTTTATTTAAATTTAAAAGCCGATTTCTGTTTTGCACGATAATAATACAATTTCTCTAATAATCTGTATTGTCTTAAATTACTTTTATTTCAACGTTCAAACATCAGTCGATTTCTGTTCAGGCATTCCATTGATTGATGAAAGTGTTAGTTGATCTCATTTCAAGAATGTATTGACAGAGTTTAGACAAAACAGAAATCGGTGATCTTCTCCTGTTGTAAGAAGAAGATATTTTAAAAGTAATATCTCAAAAAGCCGTACGTGAAGCGATCGAAGATGTTAATCAAAGTATAACATAACCTCGAAATCGACATTTTAACTTTCCCTCTAATAGATTCTAATAAGTAAAATTTGATGCATTCTTCGATCGTTTGCATAGACTGCTTCATGAGATAAATTAAAATGGTAAAAATAAATTATAATAAGAAATATTAGTGTTTAGTCTTAAACCTGTAACGAGGCATGAATTCTTAGATTCACACGTGTTTAGTCAAAGATTATGTATTCCTCTAGTCATTGTCAACGTGTATTTATAACATCTGAACTTTTGATATTAATTTCGTTGAGTTTTGTCCAGGGGTTTGCTATATTACTTTCATTAATCAATTCATTTTTGTGATTGAAGCATCTACGTGTGCATTTTCAAATGCTCTTCGAAAGTTGATAACATCTACAAGTTTAATATTGACAGCATCGCTAGCATATTTACATGTATGACTGGATCTAAAAATTAGGGTTTCTTGTTAAGTTTTGTCCTGTTATCTTTAATGTAGGCGTTGGGAAAGCAAAGTCAAGATTACAATAACCAAATTAGCGAATTTAGAATTTCCTTTGAGAAAGAATACCGGTTGGTAAAGGCATTTTTCCAACTGTAGTAATATTGTAGTAACTATTTAATTAATGTGTAAACAAGCGAAATTACTTAATAACTTCTGACTTAAAAGGTCGAGTGTAGTGTGGAGGATTTGATAAAAGATGGACTCTAATTTATAATAAAGATAATATTACTTTTCTTCCTTCGACTATAAGAAAAATAATAAGAAAATATTATTAGAAAACTTATCAGACTTGAGTGTTATTATACAGTCGAGCGAAAAATGATTTTTTATGTTTTTCTAATTGTATGCTGACGTGTTTATGATAATGTTGATAAGACACCATTGATCAGCTATCGGTATTTGTTTATCAACATCGCCCCTGTCGTTTTTTCTTTCAATAACAGATCAGGACAAACGTTTAATATCAATTGAAACGTAGTCTTCAAGCTTCTGGTAAATTAGAGGAAAATCGCAGCCTACAAATGGGTCCCGTTAACGAACTATTTATAAGTAATGGAATATGGGGCCCCTGTTTTTTGTTGCGCATAACTATTTAATTATATCACGCTTACTAATTCTTCGTGTATAACTGGAAAATTCTCAAAAGAAAACACAATAAGATATACGTTCAAATGAAATTTTATAGATTCCATTTCATTATATCTAACTTTATAAATTTGCAATTTCTCTATAACAAAATTGAACATTCTAAGTTCAAAACCCCTGATTTTATACCATAATTTAGTATTTAATTTTGAAATTAATTAGGAATTTGTATGTATACATAAATATATATACTGTAATTGTATTAAATATATATATACTTATAACCTAAAAATTAAAGTATAAAGAGAAAGCCTTGTCTTGTGTGTCTATAAATTAATTAGAGAGAATTTAAGCAATATTCGTGAGAAGTTCATTAAAAATAAATTTTTATTTCACACTTTCTTATAATTATTATCTATATAATTGTTAATTAATATCTTAAGTGAAAATCTTACATTATATTGTTTGTGTCGAATTCCTTAATAAATGCATACAACGATCTCAAAATAATTATTTAGATAGATGATATATATATACTGTGTAGATTCACTTAGATGTGATCGTATATTACTTTGATTCATTGTAAATGAGAAGAAAAATCCAAAGATATTTATTCCAACGATTGAAAATCTTGAAAAAAAAAAAGGAACCATTGCACATCCTTTATCACATTTGATCCCCCAAAAATTAAAAATGCGGTTTAAGATTTTTTTGAAGTGAAACTTCTTATGGGAGAGTTTGAAATTCTGATTCACAAGCTTTTTGTGTGACGCTAGTTCGGGTAAAGTCGGGTCTAGACGACTAAGAGAGTGAGAGAGGTATAGTAATGTTTCGCACCTCTCGTATGGTCTTAACATCACGCATCTTTTTTTTTCGGTTAAAACGAATGCTATTTTATCTCATAGTTAAGTACTAATATTTACTTGTTTATATATAAAACGGTGCTGGGAAAACGTAACGACCTTCTAATGATATTCCAGTTATTTCCATAACACCTGAAGAAGGTCGAACTTTTTCTTACCTTATGTAATTTAGGGATTTCGATCCAAAAAGGACATGTCAGTCCCACTGTACCTTGACCTTACAGCATGTACAGAAACTGCTTAAAACTAATTACAAAGTCCCATAAAACGCTGGCTTTATCACTTGCAGGTGCACCAAAGATTTATGGAGCATGCCCTGGCTGGTTAAATTAAATTCGAAATGTTCTATGACAGCTGTCCGTTGAGCTCGGTTCTGTTTCTCAACAAGTTCTGCAATAATAGATCTACACGTTACGCAGTTGGGTGAGACACTTCCAACTTGAAATCCGTCTTTTAATTCGATGTCGGTAAAAGCCATTTACGGATCTCTGACTTGCTTTTTACCCGAATAATTATTTTCTTTATACCTCGAATGGAACTTGATACTAATATTTTTATAATAAGGAACTTCGTTGCTATCTGGTGTCCCACGTTACCACTCGTTTTTAATTATGTTACATCTTATCCACTTATTATGGTTATGGCGTCGGTCTTCTAGATGAAAGCCATTTTAACAATGTCTATCGAGGCTATGGGAAAATTTAAAATGAATCAAACTAGTAGTGAATGTTAAATAATTTAACCCGAGTCAAAGTTTGATTAACGTATAAGGTACAAGTAACATTTTAATGTCAAATAGACAAATTATTATATTCTAAATAATATACGTGTATTTATTGATATATTATTGTACATATAAACTTTTCTTTGTTTCATAAGTTTATAATATTTGTATGGGGACTATATTATAATATATTTAAGTGGTACTGGATATAAGAATTTTACGTATATACAGAAATATAATATGTGAGTGTCAGTATGTGTGTTGAGTAATTATGTAATCTAGTAAGTTTTGAAAACGTTGTTTGAATTTTTTATAACCTCAGTATAATATGAGGGTGAATACAGGAATGTTGGAGTACTAAGCCGTTTTCACTCAGAGGTTCGTGGGTTTAATGTTTTTCGTGATCGACATAATTGTTAAGTGTGTTTCCGAGTGTTTTCGTAGTGAAACTTCGTATGAGAGGGCTTTGAAATTCTGATCTGCAACCTTTTTGTGTGACGCTCGATTGGGTAAAGTTGGCTTGATACGTCTAAGAGAGCGAGGGAGATATATTTACGTTTCACTTCTGTCATGTATCCATAAGCGCACGCCGTTTTCTTTTATATTGTGGCTTCAGTGCTTGTAGGCACTTTTGCCAGTGTCACGTGTTAACTTTTGTCTTTGAATCTGAGAAGATGACAACTTTTATTACCGTCTGCGAAGTATCGTTGGCAACGTTAGGTGGAAATCGGTTTTTATTACTTATGATTAATTGATTTCGTATGTACTAACTTAAATATATCACGTAAAGTTACGCCGAAATTAAAGTTTTGTGATTCGAAATCAAAACCATTATTACATGACGATACAAAAATCCATCAAAACTTTCATAACTGTATACATATGTATTTAATTATTTCATACTTTTTTCCCGTTTTTTTTAACTTTTACAATACAGCTTTGCATTGTAAGTAGAGTGATGTTAAACACGTGAAAGCCTTCGTCAATGATTGCTCTATCGAACACAGACAGAATTTTAAAAATCCGAGCCGTGGTTCCTAAGATTAGCCCGTACAAACAAACAAACAAACTCTTGCGCTTTATAATATTAATATAAATGTCATCCATACATTTTTGATGTAAGCGATCGAAAGATAACTTGGCTAACGGCAAAGCTTTGCTTAGATTGAAAGTGGTGGGTCTTGGCTGAAATTTACTTTTACCCTCATACAAACAACGTTTTCAGATATAACTTATTGTAAATATATTATAAAACAAATCTATATGTCGTGGATCGTTCCTTTCTCGTAAATGGAATTTTTTATTATAATATTTATTTATAATACTGTATTAAAAAAAAAATATGTCTAATTGTATGTAGGTATCATATATATATATACATATATAGAATTGAATATAATCAAATTTTATAAGTCCGACGGTGGGTTACGTATTTTAAAAAATTATCCGACTTACGGATTCTGCGTTTACGATGTGCGCGAGGGAATGTATGAGTGGTCGTTATTCCTCAACTGCTTAGCCACCAACTTTGAATTGAATTATGTAGCCATATATGTATCGACACTTTCCACCACCTGAACTTTAGAAAGTTTAACATTGTACATTTTCGATTATTTTATAATTGATTTAATAAATGGCTCGGTGGTAATAGTTCGAATTCCGTGCGTCGATCGAAAAGCGGGATCGAATTCGGAACCTCACGAGGGAGCAAGACACTAAGGTGTTTTTTTTTTAAGTTTGCATGGTTACCTAAAATCCTCAGGTATAAAATCAGTCGCCAAGCACCTATAGGTAATTTTCTACAACCACACTTGACAACCAACCATGCTATTAGGCTTAGCACGTTACCATTTACCACATCACCTCTGTACATCAACTTTCAATGCTAAACTTATAAAGATTAAAAAAAATTCTTAGACTAAACATTGCATACTTTCGAACTTTCTGGATAAGCCAAAGCATAGAGTAAAATGATTCGAAATATTCAACATTGTCTCAACGCAATATATATATATATATCTTTAAAATGCGTAAATCCACCTTACTAATTATTCCTCGCAGATTATTATCACAAATACAATGTTAATAATAAAATAAAAAAAAACATTAAAATAACACAGAAGAAGGAATTAACAATAACTGCATGCTTTTTTAAATTACATCCTGTACTTGTGTAGATATTTTTACCAATCTCATGTGTGACAAATATACCTTTTCAAGGGCTTAACTGCGAACTGTCCAGCGTTTTCTAATAGGATAAGTTAGAGTATATCCTGTAGTGCCAAAACATAACGTAATTCATGTGCCAAATACCTTTTATTTTCGATCATTAGTATTTAGAATAAATATCAATTGATATTCTATATAAAAACTTGAGTTGTAAGTTCTTAATTTTTTTGACCCTGGTTCAGCATAATGACCGCTCTAAATCTCATCATGGTAAGGTCCAAAAACAATGATAACTGTGGTAAGGGAAAACGACTTCCGTCAGTCGCAACTGTCATGGCGGCTTGTCAAGCTAGTAGATACAAATTAAAAAAAAAAAACATGATAGTAGGTTTTCTTTTAATGCCACACTGACAGTTACAGTCTAGTGGCAATCTGTCACTAATTACAAATAAGTGCGTTCCAACAGTCGCACCTGAGAGCCAGCCCCTCCACTTGGTTCAGCGTGTTCACCATCTCGGGCCACATCCTCCCTTAACATCCGGTGAGGTTTAGTAACTTAGCAACCTATTTTCAATACACTTTTCCTCCGTTTGATGGTAGCGTGATGATGGTAAGTTTGATCGTAAATACCACAAAGCATTCCTCAATAATTGAACTTTCAAATGCAAAAATATTTTTTAAATCCCGACTGGTAAATATTAAACTATATGTGTTCGAACAAACAAATTTTTGCTCTGTATTAAAGAGAAAAGTGTACGTTTTTCAAAATAATTATTGTATTTGTGATAACAATGTGAGTGATAGATATTTCTAATACTTCCTAAATGTATATTGTCAATGCGCACAGTAAATTAGTTACAAATAAAAAAAAAAAAAAACAATGTATTTCGGTTCTTGTGAACGTCTTATGTATTAGATGTGTAGATCGTGAAATCATTGTAGATATGATGTAGATTTTATTATGTATTATTAAAATTAAAATATCTCATTTTAAATAGTAATCCCTGGAATGGGTGTGAGCTTTCGATAAAGGAAAATACAGTGATGAAACCATACCATAGGATATTTCTAACGCCGACCTAGATAGCTTCCACCTTTAAGTTAAAAATATGTCGCCAAATACTTATAAGTGTGTTCCGACTTTTGCACTTGAGAGCCAGTCCCTCCACTAGGCTTAGCGTGTCCACCATTTTGAATCAAATCGTCACGTAACATATAAATAAAATTAAAATTACTAACATTACATATTTTCATTGCGATAAATGTCTTTTATTATTCATTTACCCTAGAAATTATATTTTTAATCGCGCAATGAGATATTTTAAATTCAATATAAACCTTGTAATGACAATTGACAGTACAAAAAGCAACCCATAGTTGCTGTCTTTATAACTTATATTTAGTACTTAAACATTCTATTTCTTCAAGTGCGGAGCGACAAATACACCGAATTAATGTTCGTGAATATCGTGAATATATTAAGATTTTTTTTTAAACTCAACCTCAACTTATTGACGCAGCCGTATCTTTTTTATTATCGTGGTAAACAAATCAATATACAAACTCCCTCTCATAATGCGCTTGGTCATGAGATAGACTTGTGGCGACACATATTGGGTGACAGTCATCGTCAATTTACCCTTACCCAATTACCCTTGCAATGACCTCATAACAATTATTCATTCCCCGTATTGCCACAGACTGAGGACTGTGTTTACATTTCTTCCAGTCTTTTGTTTATTTATGAATAATAGTTTATCCGTAGTAACTTACCCTAATGCATTTATGATATAACTTCTCAGATGACAAATTTTCCACCCAACACCCCTCAGAAAGTCTTCATCTAATTTTTTTCACAAAGTCGCATGGCGGTAGGGATTTTGCTAATGCCCGCCTCGCTAGCTACCACCCGCAAGTTGAAAATCTGCCAAATACTGATTAGTGTGTTCCGGCAGTTGCACTTGACAGCCAGTCCCTCCTATAAAGGCCGGAAACGTGCCTGCGATTCCTCTGGTGTTGTGGGTGTCCATGGGCGGCGATGTCCTTACCATCTGATGACAAGCTTGCTTGTTTGTACACTATTCCATAAAAAAACTAAGTTCAAAACATTTTACTATGCTCGTTTGAACGATATTCTATAAAAAAATGTGGGAAAGTAACAAAGAATGGTCAATATTGAATATAATACTATATATATAGTATATAATACATCGGCTGTAAAATTAAGTATTTCGTATTATCCTAGTATTGGTCGCTCTTCTTGAATGAAAATCGATATACTTTAGATTTCTCTTCGTATAGATATCTTTTCTTTTAATATAATTAATTATTTTATGTGTTAATTATATAGGTAATTTTTAATTATTATTTTAATTGTAGATTTAAGCCGATATGAAATTATAATATTATGGAAGGTATAACGTGCCAAAAACGCGATGCACAGTTACTTTCTTAAAGCGAAGTTAATAGACACGAAATAAATACACAAGTACATACATTATTATTTATAAAGTATAAAGAATTTAACGATTTTTTTTTTGTAGAACTTACTAAAAATGATCTTTCCTATATTTGGCATTAAAGCAGTCTATCTTTATTATAATTTATGGTTTTAGAAATATTTTCGGAAACAAAACTTTTATTCAAATGCTCTAGAGAAAAATTAAGGATGACGTCACTTAGGTAACCATACAGTGTGATCCAAACTAGACATGTAAACAGAATTTCAGCTTAAGCGATTCAGAATAACTACTTAAAAGACCAGTAGTAAAACTCCACCCGAACAAGTATTAAATTTTGCAAGTTTAATAAAAACTTCTGAATAAGGTTAAATTCTGCGACTTCATACTTCCGGTTAGTGAATTGTCGAAGTCTTATGGTTAAATATATAAAGCTTACTTAGACTTATCTCTGCCTTAACTCCAGAATTCAAATTTATAGTCGCAACTTAAGACTTTGTTTACCTTAACCTAAGCAAAATCCAAGGCTTTAAGGTATACCTAAGCTTGAAGTAAGGCTAAGCACGCTTTGTAGATTTTCTCCATAGAGTCCCTTTTTTTACTCCTTCCTTTGATCCGATAATTGTATTATCTATTAATAATTTTTTGTGAAACTCTTTAATAAGAATTCGATTTTATAGTAATTGAACTATATAATTATATTCGTGAGCTTCTGTAATTTCATTGTAATTTTTTTTTCTTTATTTCAGTATGTTATATCGGAATTCATGAAGTTTATAGAGAAAAATGCACAATGTTGGTATTTTCGTATTAAGTTTAGATTTGAAATATACACCCACGTATATATGTAATATTGTTTGAAATGCTTCTGTATGCGAAGTGCGAGGGTTCTCTCAATGGGCGCTCGTAGAATTTATCACCTGTAATGTCTGTAAAAAAATATTATATTCTACAATTAAAATTAATCTTTTTTTCCTTATAATGAAATGTCACTTCTGTGTTTTAAAATCGTTTACTACGAATCATTTAATCACGGAATATCGATTTTCAAAATTACTAACATTAATAGATAGTATTCGACGTTTTTATATATGTGTGAGTGTATTTGCGGATGTACGTTTTAAAAAATCAATTGTCGCACGTCGGTGTTGTATATTTAATTTATAATCATTACTAAACTAAATAAAACAAGGGAGTAAAACGAACTGAAGTAAAATACATAGTAAAAATTATAATAATTAATATTATTAAAAACTATTATTATTGGATCGTGTAACAGTCTTGTAGTGGTGTATAAATTCTTAAAGATTAATGAAATATAAATGGTATAAAATTTATTCAATAGGTGTATATTGTTATAAATAAACATTCGATGGGAATCTTGCATGAAGTAAAACGTAGCAGTGCCAAATATATATTATAGTATTTATAAAAATTAAGTAAAACATAATTCCGGGCTCAATCGATATTGATAGTTATTAATTTTTACTTTTATATTAAATTCAAAGACAGTCATTGAACAAGCTTTACTCGAATGCATTTATATTCGTGTATTATAATTATTGAATTTAATATTGAAGGTGATTTAATATTTTCCAAATATTGACATAGTTTTCTATTCATATAGCTTTTAAACATGCCCCTATCGAATATGTTTTATCGATGATAGATTGTAAGGACACCGTATTAATGAATGTTGGTTCAAATTAGGGATGACGCTTCTTTCTGATGAGATCGATCTTCAGAAGGGTATTTTCCAAGTTCCGTCTGACTGGCTTCAGCTCTCGAGTCGAATAAATTATAATATGCAAATATCTACAGGTGTGTTTCGGTAACTGCATTAGAAACACAATACATACTTACCATGTTATCATTTTGGGACATAATTTATGTGAAATTGAGTAGCGAAACGCCTTCTAATTAAAATGAGTAACATCAGATCCAAAATACAATTAATATTTGGAAAATATTCGACTGCAAGTAAACATTTAATTAAGACTCTATTAGAGATGTTATGGAGTACTGTAACTGAAATCCGAAATAAAATAACATCTGTAACCGTAATTGAATCCGATGTAAAAATTGCCAATAATTTAGGAGACTAAATAAAACACGTTTTGTCAAATTTTCGCCCGACTAGTCACGGTAATATCCGTAACTGAAACTATACATAACTATCGGATAATCCGTAATATTCCATATCTATAACCGTATCTAAAATTAGTATTCATATCGGGTCTTTTCAGGAAAATCATCTTTTGCGCCAAAAAACTTTAAAATGTTTTAATTTTATTTAGACCTTTATAAATTATCGTCATAAATCCAGAAGCAGTATGTTAATGTCCACTGTTTTAATAGATCATTGGTTAGTTATGAGAAACAAGTTTTTTTTTTTTCATAAAACGATATCATAAATCCTTTTTAATTTGGAAAAAAACTCTCATCTGTAAAAAGTGCGACTGTTGCTTTTAGGTTTAAAAAAAAAGTTCTATATATCCATTACATCATTATATAATATCCATAACATCTCTAGTATTCATCAGTGTGTCTTGTAATAGAAAGAGACAAAATATATAATTGCCTCTTTATTTGTTATGTTATTAATTCAATAACAAATAGATACCTCTTATTTTTAATTATATTATAATTGTTTTAGGTTTAAGTTTGAAATCATTTGCGTATTGCATAACCCGACCAAATATAATGTCACAATATTATTATGACATAGTGCAAATGGTAGTGAGTATCGAACGAAAATTTTGAGAAAAATAAAAATTAGTATTCGTCTATTGTATTCTATATTGACTGTATAGACTTTTTCTAATAAAACCATATTAAGGTACTGTGTCGGTGTTTTCCTTTTAGATGAATTTTCGGATCCGCCATTCGTCGGTGCTTCCGAAATGCCAAGAGTAATTAAAAAATTATTTAAATAAGTCGTAAATTCCGGATAACGTTGTGCCGAGTGTTGCCACAACAGAAAAACACGGTTCATTAATACTTTAGTCATTCAGAATGTATTTAATTATTAACTTAAACTAATATACATGTATATGTATGATAAATAAATGAATGTGGTTTTTGTAAGTTATTTTAAAAATTAATTGATGTTTTTGTATAACCAAAGACAATAAAAATTTAACTAAAAATCGGTGTTTTTTATTTATGTGAACGTCTTTTTCTTTTCAAAACTGGTAGTCATCGAAATTCGATCATAATTATTATGGAAAAATATAGGTTTTTTTTTTTTTAATGTAAATATCATTAAAACCTTTTATGTACCTGCACAAAAAAAAAATGTTGGACATGAGACAGGAGAAGATGCTGAACTTCTTAATTATATTTTTCGCAGCGGTGCTAGCTCAGTTGGTAGTGTGCACGGATGACGCGTCAATGTATACGAGTTCTAATTCGCCTGCAATGAGCTTCAGCTTTCGATGAAGGAAAACATCGTGATAAAACCATTGTATGGTGGTACAACTTTATTTAAATATCCACCTTGCTGGCTACCAGACTCTAGTTAAAAATCTGGCCCCAAATATCTACTAGGTGTATTCCCCTAGTTGCACTTGAGAGCCGGTCCCTCTACTAAGAGTATTGTGTCGACCATTTTAGGTTACATCATCTCATAACATTAGGCGAGATCGTGGCTCTAACTCTGATACTATAAGGTTTTTTAAGAAGTTACTCGTAGTACTAACTCTACGTAGACGAAGTCACAGGCACTAGCTAGCTAATTTATATTCGCACAAGTTTCGCTAATGGGTTACCTTCATAACTAATACGCAATATTACATCATCGGGGAACGTGATTGCTTCAGTAAATTGATGGGTGCTTCGTGATTTGAGTTTCTAATTAACTTTATAATATAAGCTACGCTGGAAGGCTTCGTTTCAGTGGATGTTATTTTAATCGATACTAAGGTTACCTAGACGACTTTTCAGTTAGCGCCCATAACGCTCACGACCGCGGTGTTCTCGTTCCACTTGCTTGTGAGTGATACAATATTTAAATCAAGAGGAATCAAGTATGCCTTAAACGTCCGAAGCGATAATGTTTTAGTTAATAATGTGTATCGTGTCAATGGAAGTGAGTTCGAATTCATCTGCAATGAGTCAATGCTAACGGTAAGGTAAAATGTGAGGAAATCATAGTACGATGGTAGTTTTGTAATGCCAGTCTGGCTAGCTACCACCCTCCAGTTGAAAATCTACCGCTTGATACATATAGATGTGTTCCGGAAGTTGAACTTGACAGCCGGTTCCTGCACTGGTTTAGCATGTCCCACCATATTGGGTATCATCGTCACTTAAGTTCAGTTAAATTGTATAGTTCGTTAAGCTTTCTGTAAATTGTTTGAAATATAAAAGTAATTACTAAAACTGCTGGGAAAAGTCAATTCGCCTGAGAGCGTTCACACCTAGAAATAACAGTTAGCCTACCTTACTACTTACCTTACCTAACAATAGCTTACCTTAGAGCCTCAATTTGGCAGACAGTGATGTATTTTGATTATAGATTATAGGTTTAGCATTATGACCATAATCTCACCTGATTTTAAGTGACGACACGACAGGCTGAACTTGTGGACGGACAGGCTCTCAAATGCAACTGCCGGAACACACCTATTCGTATTTTGCGGTAGACTTTCAACTTGAAGGTGGAAGCTAGCCCGGTGGGCATTAGAAAAAGCTCTACCACCATGGTATGGTTTCTTGACGATGTTTACCTTCACCGAAAGCTCAAGCTCATTATAGGTGGATTCGAACTCACGTTCCATGACGCGGCGTACGTACACACTACCACTGAGCTATATTTTGTAACTGTGACGATCACTCTTTATACGTATCGTGATATGAAACAGCCAAAAGCCTACTGCAATAATCGGTGCATCAAATAGAATAATAAATTTTGAAATTCGACTAGGACTTCCTAAGATTAGCGCGTTCAAATAAACTTTTCCTAATTATAATATTAACTTACCTTTACCCGCTGCTTCAATTGCATTAATATTAATTTTCCCTATAAAAGCGGATGACGCGGTTAAAAAGTTTCACACAAAATTTGTGCCTCTCACTACGCAACTTTTAATAAGTTTTTCCTGAGAAAAAGTTGCCTACCACCGTGTCTCGAAGGTCCCACCTACCTCTATAACAGAATTTAACATAATCGATTTAGTGCTTTAGGTGTGAAAACGTAACAAATGAACAAACTCATTTTCGCATTTCTAATATTTGTCAGGTTATATATAAAATATATGCGTTATAATTTAATAACAACTTGAAAACAATTTCATAGAATCGCTGACAGTTGACAATAATTTACTACAGTTTCGAGCCTTCATACTAATAGAAATATGGAGTTTAATCAAAAATGTACAGAGTAAACTTGTTTATACATGAAATGAAACGCACTCGGGTAAGTAACGTACGAGCTGAAAATTTAATGAGAGTGTTATCGCAAAGACTCCACGTGTGGAGACCCTGGGGGGCCTATTCTCAAACCTGTCTACAGTAATACGATATTATTTTATTAAATACTAGCTTTATTTTATTACATAGCTGTTATTTTAAATAAATTATATAAGAGGATACTGGTGTAAGTAAATTTATATATAGTCATTTATATGTTGGCCGCTCAGTATTTTGGCATGATAGCTCACACATAAAAGATAGATATATGCTATCGCGGGTTTTCGTGTATGACTATTTAAGATAAACCTTTCCATTATACATTATATACGTGTAACAGTAATGTTAATGCAGCGTACGCCAGAATAGCTCGCAGATGATAAAATTTTTCCTACTTACTTGACATTTATCGTTATAATTTGGACAATGCAAACAATATCTATATAAATTATGGCCTTTGGTGTTATTATGATGCTCAATCTATATATATATATATATATATATATATGATATAATGTGCCGAATAGTTTTTTAACAAGATATGCCGATCATTTAAAAGGGTACACACCCTTGGATTTACAACAACAAACAGTTTGGATTTACAAGTTTTAATTTAAAATGAAACAATTAATTAATTTTCCATTTGATATCCAAAAATATCAACTTTTTGTTTATAGATTTGAGTTTTGACTTCTCTCGGCTTCTTTTTATTTTGTGCGCAGTACACATGGTTGCTTTGTTTTTTTTTTTTAATTATCGACGCTGCCTGTGTTCGTAATATTGTCAATGTCAAGTATGGAAGACTTAATAAATATAATTAACGAACACATAGTGCCAGTCGAACTTGAAATAATTATTTGCGGATTACATAATTGTCCTGCGCGGGATTTCAACCTCTACTATATCGGCGAAGCGGAACTGTGACTCTCGTGTTCTCCCCGGCCCACAGGAAATGGGATAATATAGTTGTTCTCGACGGATCTTAAAAAAAGGCGAATATCGAAATAAAAAAAAGGAAACATATTTTTAGCCTCTATATCATATTATTTAAAATATATATATATATAATCACAATTTTTCTTACTAACAATTTTATTATATATATAGACATGAATTAAATATTTGAATAAAATTACTGTAGCTTTCAATACATAATAAAATATTTAATGAAAATCTTTCGTGAAAAACTCTAAATCTCTAAGGAATGCGTTGTTTCGTCTCAACATCTCAATTATTTTGGAGTTCTATCTTTTTATTCTATAAATACAATGGAAAGGATGTTTGTTTGAGGCACAATCACGTCGAAACTACTGTAATTATCGAGACGGGACTATGACCATTCGAAGCGGAGACATTCGTGAATCGTTCCTGGGTACTTATTTTTAGATTCCATATATGACTCCATCAAGTTTAGCGTAACCACCATCTTGGACCACATTGTTACTCAATCAGGTGTGATTGTTACCATAATGCTAAATCTATTAAATATAAAAAAAAAACCCACGGCGACACTTCAATCTCTCTTGTTACTCGAGACAAGGCAGAGCTTTTTTTCTTCTTCTAGTCTCTTGCGGGCGTTTCCTCATACCTAGTTGCGATATTGTATAAAAATAAACAGGTCATAAAAGTACACTGAATAAATCAACCAACAACAACAACCTTTTAGTAAAAATTTTACTGATTAATTGCATGATAAAAAATATATTTGCAAATAATAAATTATCTACAGTTTGAAAATCGGCCCCCGAAAACTCGAAGTCATAAATCTGGGTGGCGCGGATATTTACGAGGCAAGTTTCTACTTCCCCTATAACCTTGTTCTCAAAGTTTCCAGCTGTATACCTGTACGTTAAGGGTGAGTATCGATAGATAGATCTGAAACTGAATTATTGAAGTCCATACATTTATGTATACAGGCAATAATATAATAAAGCTGAATAGTTCGTTTGTTTATTTGAACGCGCTAATTTCAGACACTGGCAGTCAGATTTGAAAAACAAAAAAGGTTTGACAGACCATTTATTAAGAGAGATTATAGGCTGTTTAACATCTTGTCATGGCCTCTAGGAACCGAGCAAAAATAATTTGAATATTAATCGAGAAGAATGTAGTATTGCGGGCCAGTAATGTGATGTTACGCGCTAGACCCATTGAGCCAGTTTAAATCAAACCAAATCAAAAATCTTTATTGAATTTAGGCCCTAAGAAAGCGCTTATAAATGCCAAAACTTCCATCGGTTTGGAAAGTAACGCAGTCATCGAAAAGAACTGGCAAGAAAGTTGATCTGCATGTTTTTTTAAGCCTTAATCTTATCTTTTTTATATACTACTTTAATGTGTAACACTAGTTATTAGCGGATGTACAGAGAGCGGTTTCAATTCCAGACATTACAATCGCTCACATATTGATCCACCCTATAATAGCCTTTTGACATCAAAACCCGTTTGAAATGGCTCTTGAACCTACTTTCCGGCACTTAGGTAATGTGCTTTGGGACTTTATTATAAAACTTAACACAATTTCCTAAAACACTTTTATATCTCTTACTCAGTCTAAAATAGGGAGTGACCAGTTTATCACGATTATTCTAATATATTGATATTCTACTCATATCATGCCGGCCTTTAACGGAGTGAGTTCCACTTACTAATCAGGTGAGGCCCAAAAACCTCTCCTCTTGTAGATTGCGCAGGCAAATGAATGAATTTCACCTCTCTTAAAAAACATCCATCCAACCTTTTTCTATAAAATTCTGCGACAAATAATAAAAATAGAAATAATAATGTGTCGTATTTGTGAAACGCAACCTTAACAGCACTATGTTCGAGCAATACAGTGCATTAATTCAGTGCAATGAATCCTCACAGGTAATATCGAAGTTGCGCAAACAAATTAACGAAAATCACAGAGGAAATGTTTTCCTACGATTCTATTCCGTTGAGATGCTGCCAGAAATATTCTCACATAAATAATCACTTCTTTGTAAGACCTCTTTGGCGAGGAAATACTAAAGTTTTCCTGTCGCTTTAAAATTTTACGGTATTTTTAAAATTGTCAATTTTTACGGTTTTCGTTTATGACGTAACTTTATGGATTTATTTCGGAGTATATCTGTAGCGTTTAAACGTCAAACTCAAGTCCAACTGAAGCGATGATAGTTCAGTGGTAGTGTGTACGACTTCGCGTCAAGGGACGTGAGTTCGAATCCAACCACCTACAATGAGCTTGAGCTTTCAGTGAAGGAAACCATGCTGGTAGGACTTTTTCTAGTGCCCACCTGGCTAGCTACCACCCTCAAGTTGAAAATCTTCCGCCAAATACCAAGGCTGTGTTCAAGACGTGTTCCAGCAGTTGCACTTGAGAGCCTGTTCCTGCACAGGTTTAGTGTCTACCAACTTGGGCCGTATCGTCACTTAAGATCAGGTGAGATTATGGCCATAATGCTAAACCTTAACTATAAAAAAAGGGTGTAAGAACGTCGCGTCGTGGGACGTGAGTTAGAATCCGACCATCTACAATGAGCTTGAGCGGTCGGTGAAGGAAAATATCGTCAAGTAACCACCTGGTTAGCTGACGCCCTGATGCCCGCTTGGCTAGCTACCACCCTTAAGTTGATTATCTGCCGCCAAATACCAATAGATGTGTTCCGGCAGTAGCACTTAAGAGCCAGTCCCTCCAAAATAAACGCAGGCAAGGCACCTTCGATGTCCCTGGTATTGTATTACAGACATAAAGTCCAGAATGTTCAAATGATATTAAATGAATTTCGTGTATTACGGATATTTGCAGCGTTCATAAATCAATTGGTGGTGTGTACGGATGCCACCCCAATAAACGTGAGTTCGAACTCCTACAATGATCCGGAATTATTGGTGAACGAACATATCGTGATGAAACATGGTGGTAGGACTTACCTGGTTATCTACCAAACTGAAGATGAAAATTTGCCGCAAAATAAATAAAGCCGTTTTCTGGCAGTTGCACTTGAGAACAAGTTCCGCCCTAGGCATAACATGACCCCCATTTTGGGTCACATCGTGACTTAACATCAGGTGAAACTGTGGAAGTAGCACAAAGCCTACAAAAGATAAAAAAAAAAGAATATGTCTTAATTTTTATTATATTTATTTAACAGTCACAACGTGAATAGGTAACTAATAAAAAACGTTAGAATTTTACCTTCCTATGATAATAACTACTCGCTGTATATTAATGTTTTGTTTTATATTTTAGATTTTAGCGCTTAAACTCACCTGATCATAAGCCATACCAATATGCTATGGTTTCATCATGATGTTTTCCTTCCCCGAAAGCTCTACCTCATTGTAAGTGTATTCGAACTGTTATATCTTTCAATTGTACCCTTCCTAGCTTAGTCAGCAGCCTATACTGCTGACATACCATTCTTATTCCCTTCCTTTTCGTCTCTCGGTCCATCAGCCAGTCAGTCGTCCTATTACCTTTTTACTACAACGACGCTTGGCTCCGTTAATAATAATTTTTATATAACTTTTTCTTATTTAAAATCAAATATATATTCCAGTGTAATAATAAAGTATTTTTTTTAAAAACCCAAATAAGGGTTCCTTTATAACATTGGTGGCAGCGCAAAAGGGATTGAAAAATCCCCGGTTCCCGTGTTCTGTGAAAAGTTTAGTGAGTGTACTAGTGGCTTAAAGCATTCCGATAACAATTCTCATCATCGGTGTACCATAACCCGTGCATCAAAAAGGGAAAATCTGTAGGCCAGTCCACTGTGCAGTAAGTGGCAAGGAGCAGTTACGCAGTGTGCGTCTCCCGTGGGAACTCCAAACCCAGCACCGACCAGGTCAAGGTTAACCCCGATTCCAGTCAACCACAGTTCCAGTTCCAGCATACATCATGAAGAACATGTGTATCGTGATACTGTGAGTCTAGTGAATATATTTTACACATAAAAATATTAAAAGTGATCATTCATCTACAAATAACTTCAAATTCGACGGCTTATCTCGAACATATATTCATATTAGTACATCGGACTAATATTTACATCTCGTCGCTCGTCGCAGCCTTCGTCCAGACACAACAAAATAGCGATAAAATAACTCAACGTTGCACTTTAGTATAACTATTTTATTTACAGGGTTTGCTTGTATAATTAATAATTATTATATTTTGTTTTATATATACATATAAAATTAATTCTTATTGTTGCAAATAAGTCTAAAGATACTAAAAATGCTACAGAAGAAACACCTTTAAATGTAATATTAAAATTCATTAAGCCGTTTGATGGCAGTCGTGAAAAGCTTAATGCCTTTGTAAATAACTGTGACAATGCAATTTCGTTAGCCTCCTCTAACCAAGTCGACATCATTTTCAAATATATTATAAGCCAATTAGATAGTAAAGCCGAAATCGCGTGTTCAATCAAGGAATTCGACTCATGGCCCTCTCTTAAAGATTTCCTTCAGAAACAATTTGGTGAGCGTAAACACTATGCTCATCTTCTTATAGAGTTGCAAGATTGCAGACAAAGCGCCCAAGAAGATGTTAACCAATTCTCACTTAGAATAGAAACTTGTCTGTCCAAATTATTAACGGAAATTTCTACTTCTAACCATAAAAAAAGCGAGATTCCCGGTAGAGTAGCCGCAACAGAGGACCTTGCTCTACACACATTCATAATAGGCCTCAACCCGCGTATAGCTAACATCGTTAGATGCAGAAATCCGAAAAATCTTAATGATGCAATTAATTACGCAATATCCGAAGAAAAAATACAACGGTATTCACACAAACAAAACTTAATCACGAGACCACTCCGTCACAATGACGCAAATACTAAGCCAAATATTTATAATAAACCCAACAATTTTAATAATCAATTTCAGAAACCTACTGCTCAATTCTTCCAAAAAGATACTTTCTGCAGATACTGCAAAAAAGCAGGACATGTTTTAGAAAATTGTAGACTTCGAGAGTACAATAATAAAAAATTTAATAACCAAAACAGACCGTTTGCATCAAATTCGCAGCCAAGCACATCCACTTTTAAACCACAAATTAATGTCATAGCTGAAGTTGAAGGCTATGATACTGTTGATAATGACAAAGACGATTTAAACTAGGTAATGTCCCGAATAGGTGTCGCACGGGACAGATAAACTCCATAATAGACGACGCCAATACTCAAATAGTGACCCATGGACGTGGTAATTTTAAGCCCAAAACTCGAGGTCACTCCACTAGAGTCAAGCAACAGGGTAACCAGCCCCAAATCGTAGACACTAACACAACTAAATCGTTAAAATCTAATGTCAAGCAACAGGGTAACCAGCCCCAAATCGTAGACACTAACACAACTAAATCGTTAAAATCTAATGTCAAGCAACAGGGTAACCAGCCCCAAATCGTAGACACTAACACAACTAAATCGTTAAAATCTAATGTCAAGCAACAGGGTAACCAGCCCCAAATCGTAGACACTAACACAACTAAATCGTTAAAATCTAATGTCAAGCAACAGGGTAACCAGCCCCAAATCGTAGACACTAACACAACTAAATCTTTAAAATCTAATGTCAAGCAACAGGGTAACCAGTCCCAAACCGTAGACTCCATTCTGAAGCGTGAAAATAAAAAAAATATTAATAAAGAAATATACGAATTTACATCTAATATATCAAATAAATACTTACCTTACATAAAAGCGAAATCTCCTGTGTCCTCTAATGAACTATCGTTCCTCGTCGATACTGGTGCATCCATTAGTATAATTAAAAGATCAGCTATCGACAATATGCCCGCTATTAACGAATCAATTACGTTCAAGATCAAAGGTATCGACTCAACATCCGACAATCCCCTACACACATTAGGACAAATCCCTATTACCATCACGACACATGATGAACCCTATAGTGATTGTAAATACTTAACTCATATATTCAACCTGGTAGAAGAATTAAGCTTACCTTATGATGGTATTGTTGGCAACGATTTATTCAATTCCATGAGTGGCCAAATTAATTATGTTGAAAGCATTCTATATTTAAGAAATATTACACTAAAAATGTATTTCAACGATCCCGTTTATACCATCGCACCACGCAGCGAAACAGTAATTGAATGTACTGTTGCAAACCCAAATATTAGCGAAGGGTTAATAATTGACCAACATTTATCTAAAAACTTATTAATAGCCAATTGTATGGTGCGAATTAAGAACAACAACCGTATTAATATTTCGGTAGTTAATACCTCAGAAGAACCTGCAACCATTAAGTCTGATCTTAAATTACATTTAGATCCTTTTGAACCACATGCTGCAACTTTTATCGGTGCCCTAGCTGAACCACATACCTTTGAACGCACAGAAGAAGTCCTAAAGCAACTTCGTGTATCCCATCTTAATTCAGAAGAAACAGAAGCATTATACTCCGTCTGTTCTCAGTTTTCAGATATTTTCCACTTACCCGACGATCAGTTAACCTGCACTGATGCAATAGAACACAAGATTAAAACCACTTTCGATAGCCCAATCCATGTCAAGACATACAGATTTCCTGAATGTCATAAAAAGGAGGTTGAATCACAAGTTGATAAAATGTTGAAACAAAACATAATAAAACCTTCCATATCCCCATGGTCCTCACCCATTTGGGTAGTACCCAAAAAACTTGATGCGTCAGGTCAAAGAAAATGGCGCGTGGTGATTGATTACCGCAAGCTTAATGATGTAACCATAGGTGATTCCTATCCTATCCCTAATATATCTGAGATTCTGGACCAATTAGGCAAGTGTAAATATTTCAGCACATTAGATTTAGCTTCTGGCTTCCACCAAATAAAAATGTCGCCTGAAGATTCTCCCAAAACAGCATTTTCAGTTCCAACAGGACATTATGAGTTCCAACGAATGCCATTTGGATTGAAAAATGCACCATCCACTTTCCAGAGATTAATGAACTCAGCGTTATCCGGGCTCCAGGGTATTCAGTGTTTTGTATATCTCGACGATATCGTGATATATTCATATGACATCTCTTCCCACATAAATAACTTAACCAACGTGTTTTCTAGACTTCGCCAATTTAGGTTAAAACTGCAGCCGGATAAATGCGAGTTTTTACGCAAAGAAGTTTCGTATTTAGGCCATGTTATTACTGACAAAGGCGTTAAACCAAACCCCGAAAAACTAAGAGCAGTCCATGAATTTCCTATTCCAAAAACTCCCAAAGACGTCAAATCATTCCTTGGTTTTGTCTCTTATTATCGCAGATTCATTCCCGATTTCTCAAGTATCGCAAAACCATTAACAAACCTATTAAAAAAGAACGTAGAATTCGTATGGTCAAACGAACATCAATTATCCTTTGAAACCCTAAAAAATAAATTGACAACAGCTCCATTATTGGTTTATCCTGACTTCACCAAACCATTCCTATTAGCCTGTGATGCATCAAATTTTGCGATTAGCGCAATCCTCTCTCAAGGTGAAATAAACAAAGACAAGCCTATCGCCTACGCTTCGCGTACACTTAATAAAAATGAGTGTAATTACAGTACAACAGAAAAAGAATTGCTTGCAATTATTTTTGGTTGTAAAACTTTCCGTCCATACCTTTATGGCAGGAAATTTACAATAATTACTGACCACCGTCCCTTGCGTTGGCTTTTCAATCATTCTGATCCCAGCAGTAAACTCCAGAGATGGAGATTGAAACTGGAAGAATATGAATATGAAATAGTGTATCGGAAAGGAAAACTAAATAATGCTGCTGATGCACTATCTCGCTATCCACTGACTAAATCTGTTAACCCTATAAATCCCATACCTAGTACTTCTAAACAAAATTTTAACTCACCTGATTGTACTGAAATAATGAATCCAGAAGTTTCCCCAGTTACTGACGCAAATGATTTAATCCAACTCGAAGATCTCGTCGATCTCCTTCCTCAACCCGGAAGTCTACCAGAGTTAGGTGACTTGGATGACTTAGATAATATAGTAAACGATAACTTACCTTTACCTTCTACTGATGTCCCTACTCCCAGTAGCTCTAATACTCTAGATGGTAGTTACTCCGATTTCCTAAAAATTGCTTCTAAGGATTTTGATCCTAATGTTACTATAATAGAACACAACGAAAGCTTATCTAAAACTGATAAGAAATATGTTATCATCCCTACATCAATAGATATGGACGAATCTATTCCATATATTCAAGATGTCATATCTAATATCCCTAATCCAAACGAATTTTCCCTGCTCGAAAGAACACTACATTATTTCCTTAAATACGAATCTGTAAATAAAACCTATTATTTCCTTTTTACGAAAGTAAACCATTTTGATACCTGCACCTATGAGGATATCTACAAATGTCTCAGATCTGTAAGAGATGAGTTAGTTGTTAGCCTCGTTGGTCAAAGTAACCCTGAAATAGCCATATCTGACTTTAATAATCCTTTCGACACTCATCAGTATATAAAACTCTATAATATGATACTATATTTATTTCACAACTCGGAAATAATCGTACATATCTATAAAAACACTATTATTTATCCCTCCTTAAGTGAACTGCCTAAAATAATGAAAGAAAACCACGACATACCCATAGCGGGTCACTTAGGTTCCACTAGAATGTTAAAACGTATTCAAGAAAAATATTATTGGAAAAATATGCGAGTTGACATCGAAAATTATGTGAGCAAATGTCCACAATGCCAAATTAATAAGGCTCTCAGAAAAACTAATCGCGCTCCAATGCAAATCACGTCTCTCTCCACACGTCCCTTTGAACGCGTGGCTTTTGATATTGTGGGACCGCTCCCAGAAGCTGGTAAAGATAAATTTAAATACATATTAACATTACAAGACGACCTCACAAAATTCTCGGCTGCCTATCCAATTACTAATAGTACAGCTGAGGAAACTTGCGAATGTCTCGTCCATTTTATCACATTATTTGGAATACCTAAAACAATTTTAACAGACCAGGGTACCAATTTCACCGCTGAGTTGTTTAAACAAACGTGTAATTTACTAAAAATCAAACAATTGTGGTCCACCCCATATCATCCTCAAACTCAAGGTGCTCTAGAGAGGAGTCATTCTACCTTAAAGGAGTATCTAAAATCCTACGTGAATGAAGAGCATAATAATTGGCCCCGTTTCGTGTACACAGCCATGCTCGCTTATAATTCAGCCATACATTCAACCACTCATTTCTCACCCTACGAACTTGTATTCGGAAATAAGCCTTACATACCGAATTCTATTTATGAAGAAACAACAGGCGCAACTTACCCTGAATATGTCCGTACATTGCAAAACAGACTCAAGTATTGCCAAACTAAAGCAATAGAGTATACACAAAAATCAAAATTTAATTCCAAAATTTATTACGACACACGTACAAAATTAATCAAATATAAAATTGGCGATCTTGTTTACTTAAAAAACCATTTACGACTTAGAAAAGCCCTTTCACCAATATGGAAAGGTCCATATAAAATTATGAAAATACATGGAAATAATACTGCATCGCTTTTAATAAATAGACGTCACGTTAAACACCATTACGACGAAATGAAATTGGCTACTAACAATTAAATATAGTATTGTAGTAAGAAAAATAGTACATTTTCTAAATATATCGACTAGATTCCGTTAAAGTAAGTTAACTCTAATTCCAGAATTGGTTACATTTATCCTTCCCTGGCATCAAAGGGCCAAGAGTATATTCAACCAGCATCGGACGACGCAGGAATATACTTCGACCCCATCGGCTCTCTAAAAATAACCGATGATACATTAGATATCATCATCCCCATAGATATTTCTTTTATTCAACCACATCTAGACAATATACGAGGTATTCTTGGATCCTCAAAATATCTATGTAAACAGAGTAATGCATACTATGAAAACGAATGTCACTATTTGTTCCAACCGTTATCATCCCGCTATTCTGATATAGTTAGGGACTTTGAATCTATTTCTCACTTAATTTCTAAATCTCATAAAAGGTCAGCTTGGTTCGGTGGAGTAGGCTCATTAATTAAGCAACTGTTCGGCAACATGGATGAAAATGATGCCCAAAAATATAATGAAGCCATTCAAGCTTTAGAAAACGACCAAACTAAACTAGCAACCCTCATGAAGGAAAATATGATGATAACATCATCGACACTATTATCTTTAAAAGAAGTAATTGTTAAAATTAATGCAAATGAAGCTGGGTTAAACTATGCCATTGATGCACTGAACCAAGAAATAACAAATATAACATTAGTTTCCGATAAACTGCAAATGAAATCAAAAATATCAGCATTGTTAAATATTTTAGAAAGTAGTTTGTTAACGTTATCGTTTAAGTTAGAAGATATTATAAACGCCATTATGTTTAGTAAATCTAATATACTGTATCCATCTATTATAACCCCTACACAATTATTTTTAGATCTTGTTGATAATTATAGACATCTTCCTAGTTCTAAGCACTTACCTGTACCCCTAATTTTAGATAATATCCATGTTTTAGAGAACATATCTGATGTATCCAGTTACTATACGAATAATAAAATAATATTTGTGTTACAAATACCTTTGGTGAATACAAAAGAATTCGACTTATATCATAATGTACCTTATCCTATAGCCCTTAAAGCTGTAAATAATACATTATACTCTACGATAATACCATCTACTAGATATTTGGGCATAACTAAAGATAAGTCATCTTATTGTAAAATAGATTCACTTAATACCTGTAAAATTATAAATACACAATATTATATTTGTGAAATATCAAATGTATACTCTACATCAGCCACACCGATATGTGAAACCGAGGTTATTTCAAAAGCTCTGACTTCTGTTCCACCCCTATGTAATACTAAATTCATTAACGGTGATTTTGAAACCTTTCATAAATTACATAAAAATAAATGGATATATATAATTAGCCAAAACTCTAAATTAATAGTAGAATGCAGCAACCAAGATTTATCAGAATTTTCTATTTCTGGAACTGGTATACTAACAATACCGTATGATTGTATTGCTTATTGCAAAGACAATAAATTAATTCCTAAACGAAATATTGAAATCAAATTAAAACCAATAATATTAAACTTCGAATTAATTAATGATACTTGTTGTAGTTCTACTGCATATTTAAAAGACAATAATAAAGTCCCTTACGTTGCATTAAAAAATATTCATGATTTAGATTCTCTTTTTTCAAATTATGATAAAATAACGGAGCAAATCAAAACTAACCTCGACAGAGTTATTGAAAAACCTCACATTGTACTTTATGGTAACTATTATTCTTATACTACTATTATAATAAGTTTAATGATAATTTTAATTGTTTGTTGTAAATTGTATTGTTATTTTAAGACAAAAAGGAATTCTAAATGTAATCCTGAACCCGATGATCCAATAGAAATGGCATCCTCGGATCCTGAAGATATTCCCGCTCCTCGTCTCCGCTTAACCTAAAAGAATACAAAGGGAAATCCAGAAAACTTATCTTCCTTCTACCGTCAACTTACCTTCCACCCGTAAGTTTCCTCCAAATCGGGGGGCTGTTATATCTTTCAATTGTACCCTTCCTAGCTTAGTCAGCAGCCTATACTGCTGACATACCATTCTTATTCCCTTCCTTTTCGTCTCTCGGTCCATCAGCCAGTCAGTCGTCCTATTACCTTTTTACTACAACGACGCTTGGCTCCGTTAATAATAATTTTTATATAACTTTTTCTTATTTAAAATCAAATATATATTCCAGTGTAATAATAAAGTATTTTTTTTAAAAACCCAAATAAGGGTTCCTTTATAACAGAACGCAGGTCCTTCGAACTGGCATCCGTACATATTATCAACTGAACTATCATCGCTTGGAATTTATAAGACAGAGATGATTTCTCCTCTTGCCTTGGCTTCAGCTCGGGTAAGGTGTTTAGGCATTGCATACAGGAAGTCTGTAAAGGGGATACTTTTCACTATATTATCAAAAAGAAAATAATACATAAAGGGGTATAAATTATATATAAATATATAGTGTCACGTTGTTAGTCTGCGATGATCTCCTAAACTACTAAACCGATTTTAATCAAATTTTGCATACTAAATTCATTCTGATCCAACTTGAGGGATAGGATACTTTTTATCTCGATAAGTGATCATAACGTGATAGGTGCTGCTGTAGTCGATGTGATTGACTACTCGAAATGGCAGAACAAGGTCTGCCAGGTCAACTAGTAATTTATATATGTCTCAGAGGGCTCACCCCGGAGGCTAGGGGATGAACATATCGCGTCCCCCGCCACCCTCGCTTAACTCGTAATGTCTTGCAGTAAAATGTTTCCAAACTGGCGTGAATAATTCGCGTCGCTCGAACCGTTTCTAGGGTTGCATAAGTGTGATTTTAATGGTTTTATCGAAGTGAGTTAACTCTACACAATTTGTTCCAGCGCTTTGAGATTTTATTTCCTGGAAATGCTTCATGTTTATTGCACGCCTCATAAGCGAAGCGTTGAGGTGGGTACTGCTGTCGCATCACTCAAACCAACTGGTTATTCAAACTTAAAATGTCTCTATTTATTATATATTGCACTTGTAAAATAATGTTTACAGACACATCAAGAAAAAGCACTATTTTTAACATTCATGATATATGTGATGCCAGTTTTGTTATTGAAACTATTTAAAAAACTCTTTAAAAAATTATGTCTTAGACGTCCGTGGGTTTATATGTGTGGATCCTGTATGTTATCACGATAACGACCGAATTACTTTACTAATAAATTCTTCTTTATTTTTCTTACGCTTCAGTATAATTAGGAATATTATAGTTAAATTAAATGAAATAACTTAATTATTTTTAAATAAACAAACAATAATTAGATTATAAGGCGTGCACGTTTGGATTCTCTAAACGTTTTTTTTTTTGTAATATTAGTAACAAAATCCCTACTTTCTTACTATATATTACTACATGTTATGCTGAATCTTTTATGATGAATTTTGATACAGAAATGGCTAGGATCTTGAAAAAGGTGATACAAGAAAAACTTATATTAAGTGGGGTGAAGAGAGAGATATACTATGTATGAAACTTTTTATTGCGTTATCCGATTTGTTTGACATTGTTATTGTGATTCTGTACGTAAAACTTGAATAAGGTTATGTATGATTTTAGGAACCTATTTTTAACGTTCCTATCAAAGACTTTTTATATACCTATAAAATCTCAACGCTTAAGTTTAGGTTACGCCGGATTTTTCATGTTTTCTTTTAGTATTTTATATGTTTTGCGTTTTGACTATAATCTCATCTGATGTTAAATGAAAATGTGGCCGAAAGTAGTTGGCATGCTAAGCCTAGTACAAGGACTGGCCCTTAAGTGCAATGACGGAACACGTCTGTAATTATTTGGAGGCAGATTGACTACGGTAGCTAGCCTTGCGGTCATTAGAAAAAGCTCTACCATTAAGCTATGGTTTCATCTCAATGTTTTTCTTTCACTGAAAGCTCAGCCTCGTTGCATTCGAACTCACGTCTATTGACGCGGCTTCCATATACACAACTAACTAAGCCATAAGCGCTATAAAAAAAAATTTATAAAAGAATATTTCTTGAGGTATAGACTAATTTACAATACACAGTATGTACATTTACAAATATATAGGACTAGCCGACCCCACAGACGTTGTCCTATCTTCACTATGAATATTGTTGGTGCATTATAGTGGCAGTTAAGAAAAATAATATTGTCGTTAAGTTTTCTTAAATTTTCTAATGTTCCTCTCAACTTCCTTATTTATTTTTCTTCATAATAACCATCTCCTGACAATATTTAACGCAACAAAAAAGAGTTAGCAAAATTGATCCATCCGGTCACGCGTGATGCGATGACCAAGGGAAATAGAGATTCATTTTTATGTATATAGATTAACTAATTATAATCGATTTTAATCGAAATCAGTTAAAATGTTAATTAGTCACAAAATGTTAACTTTTATCCTCTGTAGGAATGCTTTTATTTATTGTAATACACTTGTACAATGCGATAATAATTTTCTAATATAAGTAGAACCTGTTTAAGTTGTATCTCGATAATAAGAATACCTCCAAAAACTCGAAATTACAATTTCAACCTTTCTCTATAGGTTGAATTTATCTGTCGGTCCCTATGATTCGTTTCAGTACATATTTTCTCACCACAATTCGAAAAATTAAATCGGACCTATGAGCTGCGAATATAGTAAACGTTTCAATTTACAACCCTTTTTTGAACTAAATAATTTCAAACGAATTATTTCCATACTTCGATGATAAATAGGTTACTGTGATTAAAATAGAGTTACTAATTCTATGAAATTTCTGTTATTTGAATTCCTATATATTTTATGTCTGTAACTCAGAATTGGTAACAATAAATAAATATACTAAACTCCACAAGTCGAATTTTTCCTAAAAAGTCTAAGTCGACATTATTCATAAGTCAAAAACTCTACAACTTATTATATGAAGCAATGATAGTCCTGTTGGCAGTGTACACGGACACCGTGTCAAAGAACGTGAGTTCGAATCCCGGCAATGAGCTTTATCTTCTGAAGGACAATATTGTTATGAAAGTAAAATGTAGGGCTTTTCTAATGCCCGCCTGGCTAGTTACCACCATAGAGTTGAAAATTAAAAAAGTACTAATAGGTGTGTTCCGGCAGTTGCACTTGAGAGGCTTAGCGTGTTCACTATCTTGGACCGTGTCGTCGCTTAATATTAGGAAAGATTGTGGCCATAACGCCTATGGAATATAAAAGAATAGTGTTAGTACTAATTTCATCCAATTAGTACAGTTTTATTGTATGTGTAGCTAATTTAAGTCCATGCGAACGAAACCGCGGGAAAGCTATTATCTCACATGAGTCCATTCGAAATTGAATTTGACTAAATATTCAAATTACAGTAGAAATAAGTGATACAAAACTGCACTCCGACTGAGAGAAAGTTTAATGAATTGTACAAATTTTCCATTCTCAATATTGCGAACGGAAAATTCGGTGAGCGGACGTCTGTCTCACAGTGAATTTAATTTTCATAGAATGTTATAATATGATCGGCGCGAATGGAATGGCTCGATAGTTACTGACGACGACAGAGGATTGGGGTGCCTCGGTTAATTGCTTTTTCAATTAACCGTAGACGTTGAAGACCCTCCCAGGATCGCATTCGTGTACTAAAGTGGCCAGAGATTAAACAGCGAAGGTATGTCATTTTGATCTGAGACAACTATGGCGCGATTTGGCAGTAAAATTAAACCGCTTTTTTTTTTACATTTTTTACTCTCACACGAACGAATTCGCGGTAGTTATTACATATTGTTTTTTTTATACTTAAGGTTTAGCGTTATGGCCATAATCTCACCTGATCTTAAGCGACGATACGGCCCAAGTTGGTAGACACGCTAAACCTGTGGAGACACTGGCTGTCAAGTGCAGCTGCCGGAACACACATGGTATTTGGCGGCAGGTTTACAACTTGAGGGTGGTAGCTAGGCAGGAGGGCGTTAGAAAAAGCCCTACCACTATGCAAGATTATGTGGTAATCACTCTACTCATATTTAAATTAATAATTTATTGTCGTCTATTCGCGTATGTATTTCTATCGCTTTACTTTTATCGAAATACGTAGGAAATTGGTAAGAATTTTCGCACTCCATTCACAACATGCTAACTTTTAAAACGTTCAGTTATTCAGCGTTACCATACAACGTTGTTAGCATTATGGACATACTGTATAGCGATCAGTGACATAAAGATTTTCGACAAAATTCATTTTTCTGTTTTTACATTTTCTTTATGTCATATCGTATTAGTATATAGCCAGTAGTTATATCCAAAGATTAATAATGACTGTAGAAATATTACAATTCCGGCAGCAGCCCAAGCTGAGCTTCGGCCATTTTGGCACCCTTGCCCCACTACCTCGGCGCTGAGTGCCCTCAGCACTCGCCCCAAAAAGTGCAGTGAAGCTGTCAAAGCGCTTAAGGCTAACAGCGTATGTCAGTTCGAAACCAAAAAAAAAAAAATAAGAAATTTTACAATCTGACGATTTATATAGCTTATCCAATCACTTTGTGACTGTTACATAATGATAATAATAAAAAATATTATAATAATTGTGGGTGTCCATGGGCGGCGGTAATCACTTACTATCAGATGACAGGCTTGCTCGTTTGCCCTTTATTCTACAAAAAAAACATGAAATCTAAAATCTCTTTGAAAATCCCATTTGACACTCATCTGATTTTTCTATATGACCTATATTGAATCTTAGTTTTTTTACCCACATATATGGTTTTATTTTTTTGAATATTACTGATCTGTTAAAATTATTTAGGTAAATTTTATATTTTGTTTATTTGGATTGTAATAATGTGCTATTATTATACAACAAATACTGGTTTTTTTTCTTTTTAAAAGTATTAATGTATTTAAACATCAAAATACATAATTAATCAGATATCTGTATGCTAATTATCGTATACAATGAATTTAATAACCTTAATTCGAGAATTTAACTATGTTATAATTACGATATCTAATAATTAGAACGTGCAAACAACGTAATAACATTAAATCGATCCTTTAGTATTTGCACAAAGTATATTATTACCGCATGAGATTGCGTCGATTTTTTTATGTCAAGGTTAAAGTGGAAATTAAAGGAAAATCGACCGCTTTTAGGTAATTGTTTAAGTGTAAACTACGTTACCACTTTCTAGTAGGTAGTAGGTAGGTAAATATATGCTACTCGTGATCAGTTTTGTCTTAACTGACTAATGATGTAAAAACATTGGTTCACAAAGTTAATTGGGCTGTGACACTCCTAAAAAAACCTTACAGCTGAGGCTCACTTTTTGGTGTTCGTGAAGTTAAAAGGTGCATTCGTTAGTCAGGGCGTTCGTATCGTGATAATTTTGGCACCCACCCAATATTCGGCTACGAACACACTGTAAGCCGCGACTCAGGCTTCGAAAAATGCTGTTTGATTTTTGTGTTGAAGCGATGATAGCTCAGTGGTAGTGTGTAAGAACGCCGCGTCGTGAGACGAGAAATCGAATACAGCCGGTGTAGGAAAACATCGTTAGAAAGCCATGGCATGGTGTTAGAGGGCTCTTTCTTTTTAAGTTCGCCAGGCTAGCTACCACCCTCAAGTTAAAAATTCTGTTGCCAAATACTTATACGTGTGTTCCGGCAGGTGCACTTGAGAGTAAGTCCCTCGTATAAAGGCCGGCAACGCACCTGCGATTCCTGTGGTGTTGTGGATGTCCATGGGCGGTGGTGATCATTTACCATCAGGTGATGTGCTTGCTTGTTTGCCCCCTATTCCATCAAAAAGGCATACCAAAGTGGAGAAACCGCTGTCAACGACTTGCAGTGCCTTAAGTTAAATTAACACATATAATAACAATAACAATTAATAAAAAAAAACAAAGAGACAGACAGAGAAAAATTAAAAATAAAATTTTTTGGTCACCGATAGATTTTTGACATACCTTGTTAGCCCGAAGGCACTCAGCCCCGAGGCAGCGGGCACAAGGGTGCCAGACCAGCCGAACCACGGCTTGGGCTGCTGCCGCTAAATGAAAAAAGATTCACGATCCTGACTAATCAACAGGTCCTGCCTTACCAATATAGTGATCCTGATAACGACCTTATCGGGCAAGCAGCTCAAGGGCCGCGAGGGTAGTCCCTTACAGAACCGTGTACTTAGCGTGTGAGTGTGCACGAATGGTATGCGGTGTGATGGTGTACTCTCAGTGACGTAGAGTGTCACTCTATCGCGCGATCAGAGTCACTCGAGAGCTTCTATCCGGAGGATCGAACCTAGACTTAGGCCTCTGCGGAGGGTGTGCGGGAGCGAAATTATCCGCTCGGCTTCGGCGGCGAGGGCGGCGGTTACGCGGGCGTCTGCGCCGACACGTGCGATTAGTGGAAACGGTAGTGAGAAGCGCGTTCAATCTAGTCACTTTATCGACGGTATTGGAGAAGCAATTACGTGGCCGGTGCGCAAAGCTTTTGGCGTGCGTATTGGAAGTGTAGCTAACTGCGTGTACTATTTTGTGGTTGGGATAAAGTTAGGCATTTAAAAAAAAAACCTTTGTAAGGTCTTTTATATATGAATACATGGACGAAAGGTCCATATCTTTATGGAGATCTACATTACGGACATAGAACGAGGAGTTACCGGCAGGAGTTTCATAACTCCAATTTGGAATGTTAATTGTTGTTCTAAACTACTTTCTAAGTTTAGTGTTTTATCCACAATCTCACGACTTGTTAGGCTAAGAAGGTCGAAGATATAGGACACGTTAAGTCTTGTGTTAAATATTACGTCTACTGTTTATTGGCGTGGAGACATAATGATACTAGAAACGTAATAATACTATGTACTTTTAATTAATGAAATGATACTTTGCATTTATAAAAACTGTTGTACTGATTTTACGGTTGGTGTAATGACTGTGAAAGAAGTTGGTTACTTGATTAAGTGTTATCCTCGGTAGAAACGCGACTGAGTGAGGCAGTTGAGTTAAGAACGTTCGACAGTACGGACGAAATCTCGAGTTGTATGGTAAAGCTCTGCTGTAAAATGCTGTAAAATATAACGACAGTGGAACGAGACTTTGAAAATGATTCGAAGCAACCTTCTCACGGTCTTTAACACCGATGGAGGCTTAGCTTCTATTTGCAAATGCCGGAACTATATCGGTATTTCGAAGCAAATTTTAAATTTGAAGGTAGTAATTAGCCATGCAATGGGTACCTCACTATGTTTTTCTTCGCCGAATGCTGAGGCCATTAAATAGTTTTACACTCGCTTCCATTAACTGAGTAATAATTGTTATGTTTGGTTAGTTACTTCAATAAATACCCAGTTACGCTTCTGCGAGATAATCGATCATAGCATATCGTGAATCTTCGGCACTCAGACGTCCATAATTCCGTTTGAGAGATGCACCCTGTTACTTATAAGATGTGTTGTTTTTTTCCTTATTGATTTTCACTAATATAACACTGTATATTGTGTTAGTATAAATAACAGATAGTTTTCACCAACGAATTTGTTAACATTACCGGTTAATTATTGATTTTTCGTTGGGAAACTAATTAGTCGCTGCTTCATAATAAAAGTAATCAAATTCATAAAATTTGGTATAACTACAAACATTATTTTGAAGCAATTTTGACTCCGGGTCCACACTTTGTTTTAGGTAGGTGTTACGATTTGGTTGGCGTCAAGAAATTGCTTTGTAATTGTAACATTGCGTGCGGCCACGCATTACAAATACTAAAACTAAAAATTAAGTGAGCATTTTTGTTATAACTAACGTTTTTTTATAAATATATTATTGCACTTAACGAACTATTACTAAGTCATAGCATGGCGGTAGGGCTTTCTATAGTCCTCACCTAGTAAGCTACCACCCTAAAGTTGAAAATCAACCGCTAAATACCTATAGGTGTGTTCCGGAAGTTGCGCTTGAGTCAGCCGCTCTAATAAAGAAGGGATATGCACTTACGATTCTCATGCTGTTGGGGGTATCCACGGTTGGCGGTGGTTACTTATCATCAGGCGACATGCTTACTAATTACTCCCTCTACCATAAAAAAACACACACACACACGCAACAGATATAGGTGTTCTTCAATTAAAGTAGAGCGAAAATATTTACTTGTAAAATTTTGGAAAGAGTATTCCAATACAAACACTATGCGTTATACATTCACCAATATAATAGAGCGGATTGTAATACTTCAAACCCGGAAGTAGCCCAAACCTAGGTTCGGCCATTCTGCCATCCTTTCGTCCGCTGCTTCGGTGCTAAGTTTTCTCAGTATTATTGTATTACTGTTTTTAGGAAGCCAAAGGAAATATTAGCCTTAAAGAAATCTATAAGGTAGATTTCTCCTTTCCTTTCTCTAGAATTAAAGTGTACAATATTTGAGCCACAATGTTAGGTGACATTGTAATGGGTGTTTAAATAGTTTTGTGTATGTAATTTAAATTTAATTTTCTTAGTTTATTTTCTTATCACATCTTAAATTTCGAATACTTCTTAATCTTATGAAAGTGTTGTTGTAATTGTATTGTGTCTGATTTTTTTTATTTTTTTTTGTGTTTTCTTTACCGCAAATTGTTGTTTTTATTTAATTTTGAATAGATTAATATATCATAATACGCTTGACATTGTATGTTTCGTGATATATGTGGAAACCTAATTGGAATATAATAATTTATTGTATATACATTTATAAGTATATAGAACGGTATGTTTCCCAAAAGAAAGAAAGAAATAAATAAATGAATGAATAAATAAATAAATAAATAAATAAATAAATAAATAAATAAATAAATAAATAAATAAATAAATAAATAAATAAATAAATAAATAAATAAATAAATAAATAAATAAATAAATAAATAAATAAATAAATAAATAAATAAATAAATAAATAAATAAAAAGAAATAAATAAATAAATAAATAAAAAGAAATAAATAAATAACGTTAAACCTATAAACAATTAGAAAATAAATTATTTCAGGACGACGGTGACCGTTGACGGATTGCTGTTCTTACCACCGCCTTACCTAATAATCTCGAGGTAGTATAAATTAAAATTAAATACTGAAAACTGAAGCAATTACAGTTATATCGCATGTTCACAAAACGAAGGTTAATTAGATCTTAGTTTAAACGCAGACATGTTCAATAGTATAAATACTTAGTTCCGAACCGTATCCGCACATTTCAGCTTTGGAAACGTTGAGAAAATGAAGACATTCCTCGCGGTAAGTTAAACAATTCAATACTGCATATTATATATAGTTCAAATAATAGCGGTATGATCGGTTCTATATTAAAAAAAAAAATTAAAACCTGCATTTTTTTTTCGAAATCAATATATTATTCATTGCTATTCGGTAAAGGCAATGTTACAAGGGAACCTAGATTGATATTTCGGTATTCTAAGATTTTCTTTTATTTTATTTTCCTCATTCTGTTTTTAACCACACGTACGCCAGGACTTATCTATCAACGTCTAGTGAGAATGCTTAGCGTTATGGCATAATCTCATCTGATATTAAGTGACGATACGGCCCAAGTTGGTAGACACGCTAAACCTGTGGAGGAACTGGCTCTCAAGTGCTACTGCCGGAACACACCTAATAGTATTTGGCGGCAGATTTTCAACTTGAGGGTGGTGGTAGCTAGTCAGGCGGACATCAGAATAAGCCCTACCACTATGCTATGGTTTCCTCACGATGTTTTCCTTCACCGAAAGCTGAAGCTCATTGTAGGTGGTTGGATTCGAACTCACGTCCCTTGACGCAAAGTCGTACACACTACCACTGAGCTATCATCGCTTCACTAAGCCCTATTAAATGCATACTATGAATCGATGACGGTTCAGTGGATAATGCGTACGGACGTCGCGTCAATGGACATGCGTTCGATCCCTGCAATGAACCTGAGCTTGCAGTGAAGGAAAACATCGTGATGAGATCGTTGCGTGGTGTTGGGCTTCGTTATGGACTGGCTATCTACCACCCTTAAATTGAAAATTGCTGCTAAATGTCTCTAGGTGTGTTCAGGCAGAGTTGCACTTGAGAGCCAGTTCCTCCGCTAGGCTTAGTTGCGAACATCGTCACTTAACATTGATCATGATGATTGATGAATATCACTAAACAGAGTTTGTGGCCGTACCGCTCGACACCTATAATATATAAAAAAATAGTATGAATGTTTGTTACTCTTTTACGCAAGAACTACTGAATGGATTTTACTGAAACTTCATAGTTATAACACATAGGTTATAATTTGTAAAGATATTGTGTGAATGAATATTGTGTAAAAAAATCTGCCATCTGCTAAACTATTCTGGCGTGCGTTGCAAAACCGTTAGAGTTACATCTATGTAATGTACAAGGGAAATGTTTCTCTTAAATAGTCCCATAAAAAAGTCCGCGACAGTATATATCTATGTTTTACGTGTAAGCCATTATTGCCAGAATAGTGAGTGTCCCGCGTATAAATGACAACGAGCACAAACGTTCTTCTACCAGTCTCATTTGATATAATTTATGTAAAATAGTGGGTACCGGAATCAGAATTGTTTCACAAAATTAATATTAATGCAATCAAATCCAGGGATAAAAGCTAGTATAGAATAAATCGTTTATGTAAAAAGTGATTATAAGAACAGCATTTCAACATTCCTCCATACTTTTTTTGAAGAGATGTTTTCCTCCCATAATATATAAGTTTTAATCAAATTGTATCTATTACAGTTGACCTGCCTTTTGGCTGTGATCTGCTTTAGCCAGGCAGCCTTCAGCTATGGATTAGGCGGTTATAGTAAGTTTGAATGATTATTTTATATCATTCGGTGACTCTATAAAATCAGCATCTAATTTTAGGTTCGATCCTTCGGATAGGAGCCCTCGAGTGACTCTGCAGGCGCGATAATGTGACACTATACATCACTGAGAGTATATCATCACACCGCATAGCGTTTGTGCACACTCACACGTTAAATACACGGTTATGTAAGGGACTACACCCACAGCTCTTGCGTGGCTTCCCCGGTAAGGTCGTTGTTGGGATCAATACTTTAGTAAGTTAGGACCTGTTGGTTTGTTAGGCTCGCAAATTCTTGTTCATTTCCTGGCACCAAATCAAGCTAAGATTCGTCCATTATGGTATCCTTGCGCCCGCTGCCTGGCAGCTGAGTGTCCTCAGCACTCGCCTCAAAAAGTTCTGCGAAGCTGTCAAAGCCCTTAAAGCTAACAGCGTATGTCAGTTTGAGAAAAAAAAAGCATCTAATATTCCTTAAAAATAGGCGTCAAGAACTACCAAGTGTGGTAACAATTTGGAACATTGAAATTGCAGTGATGTTTTGAATTTTCAAAACAAACGAATATATAAAAAAAAAAACATTATTTGTGAATTTAAATTATTAATATTAGTTTCGGTTGACGTATATTTTTATATGAATGATTCATTCAATTATTCAGGATGGGTCAGGTAAGCGCAGTACAAAATATAAATAAAACTCAAATTACATAACAATATATATTATTTAGAATAGTGTTCGTATTTACACAAGAGTCAATGAACTTTATTTTCCAAATTATTTATGTTTCTGTTATGTATCAGGTAATGCAATTTTGAAATTTTTGCTCCTACGGAAATCACCCGAGGTGCCTTTAGAAGGTTTCACATTTCAAAAATAATTGTAAAGAAACAATGAAAATAGACGGCAAATATATATATACTGAAAATAATAAAGTACACAGCCCGCCTGTAAAATAAATGTTTATTATTAAATGTTACTAACGGTTCATATTTTCAAGACATTGTAAGTTATCCAAATCAAACACCAAATTTTACCTGTTCGATTGATTTCCATAATAGATTATTAGTACACATGAAAATAGATTATAAATTATGTAAGATTAGATAGGTGGTAGGGCTTTTTCTAATAATCGGCTGGCTAGCTGCCAACCTCAAGTTGAAATTCTGCCGCCAAATACCAATAGGTGTGTTCCGGCAGTGGTACTTGAGAGCCAGTCCTTCCAATTCTTTCCAATTCTTTCCAATACCTGCAATTCCCCTGGTGTTGTGGACGTCCATGGGCGGCGATGATCACTTACCATCAGGTGATACGTTTGCTCGTTTGCCCCCTATTCCATTTAAAACAAAATCCACCACTTATATTTTTATGGGATGTACATTGAAACTTTAATTTATAAGAGTTTGTTAATTTTTTGACTATAACGGAAGAAATAGGCTTTAAAAAGACGTTTCAATAACGAATTCTATCAAAGAATTAAGAAATGCTCTAGATTTTTCTGAAGAGTCATATCCATAGGAAAATCCCACAATTTTTTTTTTTATGTTCCGCAGCGTAGTGACTGCACTGCACCTGATGTTAAGTATAGTACAATCCAGATCAGTGGTGACTGGCATTGAACCAACGTTCACTAACAGTCACCGCTGTCACGCTGGCCTACTTAGATACCTTTTCACGCAGCTTTTGAAGGACCCCATATCATAAGAGGGTGGGAACACGCTGACCGGAAGACGGTTTCACAGTTCCAAAGGAAATGTCCCTTAGTAGCTTAAGCGATTCTACGATATTGGTGGTGTCTACATAATGCGGACAGCCCGCCTCTACAATAATATAATAAATATAGATATTTTTTATTATTATTAGCTGTACCAGTCTTGCGGACTCTGCCTGTGAGGACTTATGGTGTCAGCTACGGCATTCGGGGCTACGGACTTGGCTATGGTCTCGGCGGCTATGGACTCGGCGGCTACGGACTCGGCTATGGCTACGGCAAAGCGCTTGGTCTCGGCTACGGATACCGTCGGGGCCTTGGTCTCGGCTACGGATACGGCTATGGTCTTGGTTACGGCAGATACTACGGGAATTACTACCACTAATTTCCGGTCGCGCTGAGATGAAACTTTCCTACTTTTGAATATCAAAATTACTGTCTCTCTTCTATCGACCGTCGCACTTAATAAAATCATTCACTTCTATATGCTGTTGGTTTTATTTTAAAATACAAATTAACTTGTTAAATATTTATTATGGGTTTAAAAGGTTTGCAGGACTCAAATAGTATACATAGCGATAAATTACAATAGAAGTTGTTACTATTCAGAAAATTTTAAATGCAGGTATCATGACGTCACATGATTTTGACTATTGTCCGCTCTGTGATCGCAGTTAGTTTTTAATAATTATTGAAAATTTAAGAAATTTATTGTAAAGACGGGAAAAAAATATTTTCGATATTATTATAAATAACACTAAAGCTTGTCGATACCTACTAAATAAAAAAACCGTTGACAAACAGAAGATAAAAGGTCCTTATAAAGAAGAAGATAAAAGGTAAAAATCCTAAAAAAAAAAAACAATTTTCATAGAAAAGTTTTATATTTTAATATAGATGTATAGTTATTTTACATTTATTTATTTGTAACTATCTTTAATATTTAATACAGTAATTCAAACTAATATTAATATTATAAATGCAAAATTACCTTTCCTTTGCTTGTTACGTTTTCATGCCTGTACGACAAGTTTACTTTACAGTACAGATATCAATTCGAACCTTCGAGTTCAATTAAACTTTGAAGATGGAGACAAAATATGAAAAATTGCAACTAGGGTTGAAGCGATGATTGCTTCGTGGTAGTGTCTAGGAACGCTGCGTCATGAGACCCTAGTTCGAATCCATCCACCAACATTAAACTTGAGCTTTCGGTGAAGAAACTATATGAAGGCAGTAGGGTTTTTTCATTTGTAGGTATACCTAATATACTGACAGATCTATCTCATCAAGGGAAGAATAAAATGTGTCGTTAAAGTTTATCTTCATTGTAGGTATTCGAATTAAATTCCATCTACCAATCATATCAAATTATATTGTGGCATAAGTCAGTCGGTCGAGTATATCCATCTAATTTTACCGGTCATTATAACCTTTTTTTATGTAATAGCTGGTAAACGAGCAAGTGTGTCACCTGATGATAAGTGATCACCGCCGCCCATGGACACCCACATCACAAGAGGAATCGCAAGTGCGTCGCCGGCCTTTACAGGAGGGATTGGCTCTCGAGTGTCACTGCGGAAACACACCTAATTGGTGGTAAAATTGCAACTTGAGGGTGGTAGCTAGGCAGGCGGGTATTAGAAAAAGCTCTACCACCGTGGTATGGTTTCCTCACGATCTTTACCTTTACCGGAAGCTCAAGCTCACTGTGGGACGTTTGATTTGAACTCATGTCCTATGCCGCGGCGTTCCTCCACACTAACACTAGTGTACCATCGCTATACCTATGTAATAGATAAACTATAGCGCAAACTCATGCGATTAAACAATAAATAGTCAAATCTTATGGCTAAGTCGTGTATTAGTGGTAAATTATTAGAAAATGCCCCTAAAAAACACGATGCCCTTATATCTATTTTTTTTTTGAGTTATTGTTTTAGAATTATGCCCATAATCTCACCATATCTTAAGTGACGATACGGCCCAAGTTGGTAGACACGCTAAGCCTATGAGGACTGGCGCTCAAGTGCAGCTGTCGGAACACACCTATTAGTATTTGGTGGCAGATTTTTAACTTGAGGACGGTTGCTAGCCAGGCGGGCATTTGAAAAAGCCCTACCACCAAGCAATTGCTGGCACCTATCTATCTTTGCTTCCAATGTCTTATAAACTATATACACATTTTTTACATAGTTCTGTTAAAGTCATTTTATTATCTAGTTCTTCGTCTTATTATGGCATCACAGAAGCGCTTGCTAAGTCACTGTTTTAATTTCATACAAGTTTACTAATAATATTGTCCTAATCTTCAATATATCGATAATAAAGTTCCCCTTTTTTAAAAATCCTTGACGATTTTTTGTGATAACCTAAAGTACTTGTTCCTAGTTACTATTAATCAAATTATAACACGTCTATTTTCTGTCGTGCTATGCGTTTTATTTTATTGCAAACATTTACGTTATTTAGCCCTATTTTATTTAAGATGGTGGCATAATATATCGTAAAGCCTTGATAGAGAGTATAAATGAAATAATTAAAAAAAAATTGGTGTGCACAAATATCTCTTTTTATTATTTGAATTCACGAGAATATTATTTTTGGAGCTCAAAAAAATATGTAATCACATATAATTTTTATGAATTGTTTATAATTTGTAAAATTTACGTTTCTTTACAGTCTAGAATTCAATACCTACTTTGAACTATATAATGGTAATAAAAGTTACAAAGAATGCTTACTAAAATTATAAAAATTTTAGCAGTAAAATCAATACGATAATAAAAATTATTATTTTAACAGTTGGATTAATTGAAATTGCACGACTTATTGACTCACAAAATTCTGCGAGCATTCCTTGAAATGGATTTAAAAAATGCATATTCTTTGTAACCATTTTAAACTGTAGCGTCTGCCCATAAGCAAAATACCTTGCTGAAATTTTTACCATGTTGATCTGATACCTAAGGAAGATTTTCAAAGACGAAATCTAATTGCCAGTCCAAACAATGAATTTTGAGAGACGTACCGCAATTTCTAAGTATATAAACAGAAAAAAATTCTTGAATGATTTTTTGAAGTTTAGTATTTAGCTATTTTGTTTTCATGAAAACCAAGACACACTTTTATAAAAGCAGTGCTTACCCTCTTCTTTCGCTTATTCAACTTCGTATCAAAAATTTCGTTCTTCATGAACTCTCGAATCAATGGGTTTACAAAAAACCCTTTCTTTTGATTTTGCATCACTAATATAGAGAAATTTATTTCAAAGTACTGAAAATCTTCACCAACCTTATTCACCATTTTTATGAGACGTATCTCTATATGAAATGGTCGTAGCATTTTTATTACACGATGCACTAAATGTTAAATTATTTTGCGTAACAAATTTTTAATTCTTTCACCTGTGGAAATCCCAATGAAAGGTAATTTGCTTCTTTGATCGAGGAGTTGTAGTTGTTGCAATTTCATCATGACTTCGTCATAAATATTGCAAAAAGTTTTCGTAGAAATATTACCCAGCATTCTAAGAGTTATTAAAAAAATTAATAGTTACTACTAGTTTATATAATACCACTTAATAGCTTATCTTGATAACACGAAAACTACCAGACCTAATAGACTTCAAATTTGGCTTAGATATTCGTATCACGGCGTAGACACCTACTATAAACGGAATTTACAAACACTTGCGGTAGACGGAGAGAATACACGGAAAGAAACAAAGTTGAGGGACCATCTAGTAATTATATATACATATTTTTACTCTCTAAGGTAAGACCTAAAGAGCTATTTGTTTAATGCAAAACTTAGCAAACTGACCGATCAAATATATAAACGATCAGATGACAACTTTCCAACACAATAGCAAAGTCCAAAAGAAATCTGCATAAATAACCATTTACTAGTTAAGAATAGCTTAAACTTGACTGATAATTTCGGTATAGATATCAAAACATGTAATGTTAACACAGAATATAATAAAATTGTAATTTTGAACACGATGCAAAAAGCAAATTTAATGTAACGTGGACGTGATATCAATCAGCGTGATGTAGATGAATTTCTGCCACGACTGTTATGGACCATCGCCTTCCAGTAACTAAGTTACTCGAGGCAGTGCAAATTAAAATTAAGTACCTAAAACTGAAGTAATTATATTCATATCGCATGTTCACCAAACAAAGGTGTAATTAGAACTTCGTATAAACACATACAATTGATAAGTATAAATAGATAGCTCTGAAATGTATCGACACACTTCAGCTTTGGAAATATTGCAATAATGAAGACGTTCTTCGCAGTAAGTTAAATAATTCAGTACTACATATATTTAGTTTAAATGAGCGCAGTATGCTAAAAAAATATTATGTTCAGTAACTTTAGTATTACATTTCGACAAAGGCAAAAGTATTATAAGGCAAATGGGAAACCTAAAATTTGATTCAGTATTCCAAATATTTTTAAATTACTTCTTTTTTTCGGCTCCATTTCGGATCACATGCGCATAAGGTAACATAATGCTAATGCTAAGAAAGAAAGGATTTATTTCAAGAATATATTTTTGTTTTGGATAACTTGTGTGTTTATCGATATTGAATTCAAATATTTACCACCATATAAATGGAAAAATATAAAATTAAAAGATTTCCCTATACTCGATTAAAATAAATACTTTGTGTAGGTAAAAAATGCGATTACTTTGTTATGTAACTTCAGTTTAATAGCTTACGAGGTAATAGGAATCAATACCCGATTGGGTGTTAAAGCCGTATTTGTGATTGGTGGTTGATGAGTTGTGATTTGAGGTTGTGATGAGAGTTGAGTTGGATTACACTGTACTTAAAATAAATTACTCTGTTGTCTTTAATTCCTATGTAAAATCACCTACATTGACAGTAATTTTGTAAATTGATAAATAAAAATCAATAAAAAGTTTACTGTTGCTGGTCACGCGGCAGCGGTGAAATATTAAAGTTGCAATAAGAATTTATAATTAACCAGAACCAATAATGAAAATATGAAGCGGACTACTGTACTAAGTCGGATGGAAATAGAACGCAGCTTAGACAAGCAAGCAATGAAGTGCGTACACACACTAGGTAGTCGAAAGCGGTAACGTACAGAGGCATGATGACATAAGATAGTACCATATCGTTTGCCGTCAGGGCATACGGATTTATTTTACGACTCAGGCATTTCTGTTGATGTCACACATCAAAAATAGGAATATCGAATCAGTATAATTAATAAAAAAATGGAAAATTATACGAATGTGCATTAGTGAAATTCATCTTATTATTGTCATGACTTTTAATTTCAATCTCAAGTTACTCATAAGGATGTTATATCTTTTTATTACGTAATGATTATACCGGATGTAAGTCTGAAATACACCGTTTATATAAACTTTAGGCATTTCTGATTGATGAAGGCGTTACTTTGCGGAAATCCATCAATAAATGTTGAAGTGTATATTACTTTGCACTTCCGCTTGAAATTGATTGGCAGCTGACAGTTGACCCGACGTTGGTGGATGGTTGGGCTAAATGTAAGTATGTGGCTCGATCGATTACACGAGTTCCGCTCCGTCACAGATCATCATCAGATCCATGTTGACTCTTTTGATGCGAGCAGGCGCCACTGATATACGTCGTGCAAAGTAATTCTTACTTTAACATTTAGCAATTTCGGTAATAACGTTTATATCTACACATTGACCTGTAAATTTATCAAGAGCTTTGTTCTCAGTCTAGGGTAATATATGTATTATTTAAATTGTATCTCTTCCAGTTGACCTGCCTCCTGGCTGTGATCTGCTTTAGCCAGGCCGAACCTTTCGGCTATGGATTAGGCGGCTACAGTAAGTTCTAAAATATTTTTATTTCACATCCTTTGGTATTGTTATTATTTCAAATTCAATCCTTATTTATAGCAACATCAGATTTTACTTAAAAATAAAAGCGTTTCGTTATCAGGATTGTTAAAATAATTGTTTTGGCGAGAATTAATGTCGAACATTAGTTTTGGCTTCAAATCTATAGGTACTGCGAGCAATAATTCTATATCTTTTATTTATTTTTTAGTTATACATTTGTATATCGTTGATTTATTCATAAAAAAATTCTACATGCTAATGAATTCCTTAAGAATTTTACATGAAAAAGACACTAATTTCGAACCCTTTATTTACGATTTGACAATAAATATTAGTATAATCAGCAAAACAACGTAACCAGTAAAAACTCTTTTGAGCAATAATGTATATAATCCTTCTTTGTTTTTTTATTACTAGCTGCACCAGTGCTACGGGCTTTGCCTGTGAGAACGTATGGAATCGGCTACGGCATTCGCAGCTACGCACTCGGCCATGGTCACGGCGGCTACGGGCTTGGCTATGGCTATGGCTACGGCAAAGCGCTCGGTCTCGGCTACGGATACGGTCGGGGCCATGGTCTCGGCTACGGATACGGTCGGGGCCTTGGTCTCGGTTACGGATACGGCTATGGTCTCGGTTACGGCAAACACTACCATTAAGCTCTGGTCGAGCTGAAATAGGAATTTCCTACCTTTGAATATCAAAATTTCTGTCTCTCTTGTATCGACCGTCGCACTTAATAAAATCATTCACTTCTATATGTTGTTGGTTTTATTTTAAAACGGAATAGAAGATGTAAAAGCTTTGTTACGAGTTTAAAAGATTTGCATGAATCAAATAGTATGCTGACATGGGAACTACGAAAGAAGTTGTTCTTGTTTTGTAAATTTTAAAAAATCAACTTCGTTCTTTCGCGTATTCGACTATAATCGTCATTAAAAATCCGAAGAAATTTTTGTAAATATGAAAAAAAAGGATTAAGTATATCCACTTTTTTGTAGATAAATATTTTGATTTATAGTTTTGTATAGATCCGTAAGAGATGAGAGGCGTTTAGCATTTTTGAAATTTTTTCTCCCAAAACAGTATAATAAGTGAGTAAGTGAGTAATAAGTGAATAATTGAAATGATCCTCTATCATTTCAATTATTCTGTATATGAGAGTATAGTAATGTAAGAGTCCTGCCTTTTATTATTGTATGTAATATTGAAAGTATTTTTTTAACATACTTTATGAACATTTTAACATAACTTTTGAAGTTTGAACGTTCAGCTACCATCTTATCTGATGTTAAGTAACCTTAGGACTCGAAATAGTGAACACAAGTCTAGAAGAGGGACTTATTCTCAAATTACACTTTTGTAACTTCCTATAGGTTCTTTATTTTAAAATCAAGTGGAATACATATCGACCCTTTACTACACACCATAATGCAATTTGTGTTGATGATTATTGTTAGCATGTATAAGATTTGAATCTGAAGGCACTTTCCTAATTGTACACTTGAACAGTTACCACTATCAAATCTGTAAATCTGTCACACAATATTAGTATAGCTGTATTCCGCCTGTTGCACTTGAGAGCCAGTTCGTCTGTCAGGCTTAGCCTGTTCAACATTTTGGGCCACATCATTAGTTGAGATCAGGTGAGAGTGTGACTAAACATTAAGCTTGTAAGTTATGAAAAAAAATAGAATAAACCAGCAAGCATTTCTCCTAATTGTAAGTGATCACCGCCGGCCATAGACACTCACCAGGGGAATCGCATGTGTGTTGCCGGCCTTTATTTTGGAGGGACTGGCTCTTAAGTGCAACTTCCGGAATACATAGGAATTCATATTTGGCGGCAGATTTTCAACTTGAGTTTTAACTTTATCAACAAAAATATTCTTCAATAAATCAAATCGGCATGTGTTTATAATTACTCCCAATATTATAAATGAGAATGTGAGTGAGACAGATCATCGTTTAATATTGTATATACCTTGTCAAGAGTACAAAAAGGAAACAGTTTTCTTACGATCAAGAAAAGTACGGTTCTGAAGAGATAGAAAGATAACTTTTAGTTCTACGCAAACGAAGTTACGGGCACCGATAGAAAAATTACAAAATCATCTGCAGAAATACTCATATTAATGCCGTAACTCTGATTCACCGCACTACCGCGTTTTATTAATTAAGGGCATTAGGACACAACCTTACCTGGTTTAAACTAAAAGCAGATAATAACAAACTTAGCTCGAACATCAAACTTCCAGTTAATTCATTTGAAACTTTAATAGCCTCGCAACTTGTCGAACGCAAACTTAAACTAATTTAAATGTTTATATTACGTCCAAGGTTATAAAGTTCAGCCTTAGGTTTAGGGGAAACAGTTAAAATGACGTAGCAAAGTTATAAACTTTGACCAGACCCTTTCTTTAATCAATCATTGGAGAAAGAAAAACGTCGTGAGGGAATAATAGCTTGATGGTAAGGCTTTTTCTAATACCCACCTGGCTAGCTACCACCCTCAAGTGGAAAATCTGTCGCTAAATACGTATAGGTATGTTCCTGCAGTTGCATTTGAGAGCCAATCCCACCAGTGGACTTGGCGTGGCCGCAATGTTGGGCCATATCGTTACTTAACTTTAGATGAGATTGTAGCTATGACGGTAAAACCTTGACTTTATAATATATTCTCGAAATATTTATTTCATAGATTTCGTACCGTCACAGTTTTATTATATGTACAGTAGATGTATATGTATGTTTATCACATAAAAACATTATATACATGTAAGAGTAGCGGGAATACTCTCAGGAAATAAGTCATCTTGTTGACTCTCCTTTTTATTCGTAAAATGATAACTCCCTCCGAATGATCAGTCTCACTCGAGAGTCTCTCGCAATATATCCTAGCCAGCGTTACGTAGCACCTTTTTATAGTATAGTTGAGCGCTGCCGTCACGTAATGTGCAAACATCCGTTGAAGTACTTTTAATCATAATTTGTTGATGTACTCTTAATACACTAACATTTTCTGCTTATATAATATTTGCTATCAATCCGTTTGGTAATTCACTTATAATTCTAGAAGCGCTTCATTGTTTACTATTTTTGCATAGATGCATTCTTCCGGTAAATTTTGATTCGTGTTTTTTAACGTTAAGTAGTATCCAAAATAAAATATAGTAAGTTAGAAAAGTTAAAAATTGATATTTGTTGATTTTCTTGTTGTTCTTTGCTTTAACAAAATAGAAATGAAAATAAGACACATTAGATCGAAAATGAAAGTTTTATTAGTCACATCAGCCAATTGAAGAAGAAAATTCATACATTAATAACTTGGACAGAACCTATTACTTCGTCTTTATTATTACAACAAATGTTTGCCATAATAACCCAAAGTTCTGCCGTAGCCGAGCCCAAGCCCGAGACCATAGCCGCGAGCATAGGCGAGGCCATAGCCTCCCAAACCGTATCCATAGCCGCCATAGCCTAGGCCAAATCCTAGCCGTTTATAACCGAGACCATAGCCGCCATAGCCGAGACCGAACCCGTAACCCAGTCCGTATCCTCTGAGACCTAGTCCGTAGTTGAGTCCGTAGCTTCTTATAGGCACTGTTCTTAAAACAGCAGGTGTTATCAAGGGAGCGACTGCGGCGGTCTTGATAAGCGGAGCCCTTAAAGCCAATGGGGCAGCTGTAATATAAAAGAGTCTAAGCTTTACAAAAAATACTCTACAGTAGAGAGAGAGAGAGAGAGAGTAAAATTTTTACTCAATACCAGATCTCCTGAATCTGTCATGCATATCCCTTTTACAACGAACATTCTTGCTAAGAAAAGATTTAACAATCACACACAGTTACTTGGTTAAAACACGAACCACGTTATAGCAATCACCTAGTTTTTTTTATGATAAATGGCTGTTAACAGGCAGACGGTCTGATGGTAAACTAGTTACCGTTGCCTATGGACAGCCTCAACACCAGAAGTATTACAGTCATATTGCTGACATTGGAGAACTTACTTCAATCCATTTTTGAAGAGGCCCATATCGTTCTGGGGTAATCCGCGCTGGGTAGCTGATTCCATAGATTCAACGTACACAACGTTTATTACAAAAAAATAAATAATGACTTTAGTGTTTCGAGGAAGGTTGATGGAGATATGAGAGAAAGGACTCTTGAAATGCATTTAAAATTATATCTATATATAAAAAAATGAGTCTCATGTTCCTTGGTCATCGCATCACGCGTGAACGTACGGAACAATTTCGGTAACTTTTTTTTTATGTGTTAATTATTGTCAGCAGAAGGTTCTAGATGGTGGTGGTGGTAGGGCTTTTTCTAAGCATGGTGGTAGGGCTTTTTCTAATGCCTGCCTGGCTAGCTTCCACCCTCGAGTTGTAAACCTGCCGCCAAAATACCAATAGGTGTGTTCCGGCAGCTGCAGTTGTGAGCCAATTCCTCCACAGGTTTAGCGTGTCTACCAACTTGTGCTGTATCGTCACTTAAGATCAGGTGAGATTATGGCCATACCGCTAAACCTTAAGTATAAAAAAAGGAAGAAAGTTTAGAGGAATATTAGAAAATTTAAGAAAACCTAACGACAATATTGATTTTACACAACTGGCAATACATGGCGCCAACAATATTCATAGTTAAGACAGGTCAACGTCTGTCGGCTTTACTAGTATACAATATAAATTCGTTTAAAAAACCTCACCGTATCCATAACCATAGCCTACAGCGACGCCCTGGCTAAGGCATACGAATGCCAGGAGGCAGGCCAACTGTAAACAAAAATATATCAAATTAATTATTAAATTTCGATTTAAGACGTATTACTTACGTACGACTTCAAAAAATAAAAATAACTAGTTTTTACCCGCGGTTTCACTCGCGTTAATATTGATTTTGTCAAACAAATTACTTCAATGGAATATTAGTTATCATTCAACGTATGTTAGTCGCATAGAGCATTGTGGTGTTACTTCCTATATTTAAACAAGGGTTTCTACTTTTTTTTTATTAAAACATAAATTTCATAATATTTTTGTAGTTGTAAGTAGCGGAAAACGTATGCTTAAAAATGACGTTTATTTAATTAATTTTGCCTATGAATAAAGTATTATCTGGTGCTACTACAAAACACTTCTGAGAAACAATTTCGGTACATGACCGGAAATTGACAATATGACATACAAAAGTCAATTTAATTTACTATATGCTTTAGTTTTGTTAAATAAATGAAAGCCATATTTGCCTTGACAAGAAATGTTCTCTACGAAGAAATTGACTTAACGAACTTAAGATACAAGTATTAATGAACTTTGTCGTCGTCGAGATGAGTCGGAAATAAACTCGATCACGTCTTCCGGTATTGATTTCTTGATGTCTGAAGCGTTTGTAGTAGAAAGATTATACAAACGAAATAGATAGGTATTTTGTAATTCTTTTTTAAAACGCTTATACTATGAAAAGTAACGGAATCTATCAACGTAACTTTAATTAACATTTAGTTGATAATTTGCTTAATATCGTGACTTTGTTTGCTTGTTTGTGTACCAGAATTATCAGGACCAAAGAAAATCGATAAACCTATAATAATTTCAATAAAATGGTACGCATATGGCATCATGAATGCTATTTATTCTACTTTATAGGTTTAGCGCGATGGCTACAAACTTATCTAAAGTTAAGTGACGATGTGGCCCAAGATAGTGAACACGCTAAGCCTAGCGGATTGACTGGCTCTAAAGAGCAACTGTTGGAACACACTTATAGGTACTCGGAGGCAGATTTTCAACTTGAGGGTAGTATCTAGCCAGGTGGTCATTAGAAAAAGCTCTAACACCATATCATGGTTTCATTACGATGTTTTTTTTTTCACCGAAATCTCAAGCTCATTACAGGGGTAGAACTTAGGTCAGTTTATGTGGGATCCGTACACACTACCAACTGAGCTATCACCTCTTCACGTCATGCATTTTTCAATATAATTTTCATCATGTATATGTTGGTGCCGCATTATCTCATTTATACAGACCAAATAAATGAGCATTGCAAACTTTCAGATATAGTACTTTATCGATTTATAATTATTTTCTTTTTTTCCTGTGCTCCATACAATTTTGGCTGCACCTATGATTAACAAAGCTAAGATTTTATGTTATTATGTCATTAGTTCTAATTAATGTTTGTACATACTGTAAAGTTAGGGTACGATAGAACTGACACGCTCCCTTTGGACCGAAGTCCCTAAATAAAAAAATGAAAAAAAAAAAGAACTTACTGCAATAATAATCTTCATGGTGTCACAATTTCAGACGAAGTATACTGATGCTGTATTACAACGAACTTTATATACTCGTTGGTCAGTCTTGAATTGTTCCAAAATCCTGCCGGAAACTGTAAATTAATCACGCATGTCTACCACGCGAGTTACTAGGTCGGTTCATTTGCATTAAATATCCTTGATAGACGAACAATGTCTTCAATGGTGCCTTTTTTCTTAACGTGGTGGATAAATACATATTTGAGTATTCTCTTGCAGTATGCCTGCCGGCTTTAGAGAGATGCTTGTGAAACATATCAGATGAGATGCAAAACTAGAAGCACCAATTAAAAAGATACGAGGATGATCAATATTCGCTCCTATTCGACGAGACTAGAGAGTGTCTTTGCACTGCCTCTAATTTCTGGTGCGAGAAGCCGTTCAGACATCTGTAGTTGTTCTGGTGTCACCATGCCTTAGTATTAATGAATCGTCGATGTAGAGTGGCGCAGAGATTACATGGAACGATGCAACTTCAAAGATCAGAATAAGTTTGACGTTTCGCCCAAGTTTATTATAATTCTGTGCATAGACTGTAATCAATCCAAAACATACATCGATAGATGGTTAATCTCTCAATAGTCGTTAATATTTCTTAATTGTACTGCGTTTACAATCAGGCATAGTGCAGTCAAATTGTCGTGCAAAGATGACTAAGTTGGTAGTGTGCACGGAAGCCGCGAAAATGAACATGAGTTTAATTCCCTGCAATAAGCCTGAGTTTTCCGTTAAGGAAAACGTTGCGATGGAACCAAAGTGTGAAGGTATCCCACCTGGCTAGCACCTGCTAACGCGCCTCGTCGTGGAAACTAATTTTATATAACAGACCGGATTCTGTATGTCGGAAGACTGGAGGCGGGACGAGACGGGTCGGAGAGACTGCGAGCTCATCGGCAACAATAATACAGTCGCACGTATAACGCGCTCCGTCACATAATTATTTACACATAAATAGGTGTATATATATAATATAAAAGAACTGTATACAGTAAATTAATTAAGTAAGTAGAGGTTTTGATTATTTCGAAATCTCTCACCTGAGCTATCCTAAATTCAGCTCCGACAGCAGCCATCTGATAGCTAAAAATCTACAAAGTCTCGGCAGTTGCACTTAAGAGCCAGTCCCTACACTAGGCTTCGCGTGTACACCATCTTGAACACTAAGGGTTAAACGTAAAAAGTGTAAATAATAGATACAATAGAAATCCTGTTGACAGAAGCAAAAAAATACGAAACGGTTGTAATAATCAGCGATGCGCGTAAATAATTAATGTCAGTTATTAAGCGTAATACGGCGTTTAAAAACGTCGGTAATTATATAGACGATCTTATTTGAATAATTTATTTGCATAAAAAATTAACGTTGTTAATTTTACATGCGCGTTTTGCATAATACATCAGTAACTGATCCAAAAATTGAAAATCAGTGTTGAGTGTTACGGACACCTCAGCATATGCTGGCGAAGTCCTCCGATATTTGATCTGGACGGTCTATTCTAATACTAAAACGTGCAGTTAGATTATATGAACTATTATTTATGTGCGTATTTGTATATATATATATATATATATTTTTGGTGCTTTTTATGGGTAGTTTTCTTTTTTTCGTTAACCTTTTATTGCGCTGATTAATTTTAATCTACTGCTTTGCTTTTTTGTTTATTAAGGTTGAATAATTTTTTTTCGTTCTTGCTTTTATTTTTTCCTTTCTACTTTCTTTCTTTGTTTCTTTCATTCCTTTCTTCTTCTTTATTCTCTTTCTTTCAGATATATATGTGCTTTAAATATTTTATGGAGATTATAACTGATGTGTACTTTGCTATAGATATATTGATAAAAAATACTTTATTTTTAATTTTTATTTAGCCGTAATTACATTAAAAATAAAATTTGGTGCCGCGATAACTTACATTTTGTATATACTTTTTATTTTTATTTCACTCAAGATATTATAAGATCATTATTAAAAATGTTATTTTTAGTGAGTATTTTGGGAGACTTTTATGCAATTTTCTCTATCTTCTAGCTGACATATATGAAATCCAAGTAATCTTAAGTATTACAAAAGGCATCCCAAGTATAATTAAAAACAAAAAAAACTGATATGGCAATTTGGCTTCGTATATTTTTTTTTTTTTTTTAGTTTTATTATATGTAGATAATTATAACATTGAGTAATTTTTGTATTCTATAAGGTGACATTCGACCTCGTAACTATCAGAAACTGTTGAAAATTGCATGAAAACTGATATACAGTATTCCATAATATACATCGGATATGAATTTCCAAAGGCAAAGGAATTTGTGAAGCAAAATATCCATTTTATATTAACAGATAAACCGTCCTCGGGCGGGATCGAGTTTGCTTTTACAATATTCGTCCACTTTTGTTCGAAATTGGCACCGTCTCGCCTCGTCTCGCCGCCATACGAACGCCTTTGTCCGTTCCGTCTATTATTTTTCCTTCGCACCTCGGTTTAGTGTTTGCACAATGTCCGGTGTAAAGGGAAAAGGTTGGATATTTTCTCGGGACGCGTGAAAATTTTCTTTGCCGCTTTTATGAACTGTATTATCTGGGAAAATGTTTTTAAACAAAATTACATATGATTTAGGTGGAATGTTTGATTTAATTAAAATTATGAATATATATACATTTATTTCTTTATGCAAATAATGGTATGGGATTGTTAGATGTCTGTTTGTATATTTATATAAACGTAAGGTTATAAATATATTCATAAATCATCCTTACATCCTTACTAATATTTTAAATAGAAAAATGGTTGTGTTTGTTTGATTTGATTTACACCTAAACCGCTGAATCGATTATGATGAATTTTGGTATATAGATAGATGGAAGCCTTTAGACTGTGATAGAATACATTTTCTAGCGAAACCCCAATTGTAAATGGAGCATAATGAGAGATAAACTTTGTATGAAGCTTTTTATTGCTTCATCCGTTTTGTTTAACAAAAATAATATTAAAGCGATCGAAGCCGCACCTCGAAGGTAATGAGTAGTGATTAATATTGATTTATTGGTTACGTATTATTTACTAGAATCTGATATCAATGTTGACAAAAAGAGAGGTATCAGAGGAATAAAATGACAGGACCCGGCAATCACTCACTTGTAGAGTTTTTAGGTTTGCCTGCATATACTTATTAGTAGGCTAGAAAAAGTAGCCTCACACCGTTTCCAGCGCTGACATCTATCTATGTACCAAAATTCATAATAATCGATTCAACGGTTGAAGCGTGAAAGCGTAACGAACAAATTTATTTTCTCATTTATATTGTTAGTAAGAATATTACGTGATGAGAATGAAAATCGATTTTAATATGAACTAAAATAAGTTAGCACATATAATCTAGTCTTTCCGTAATCACAGGTTTTTAAAATTTAATAACGTACGGTAAGATTGATCAAGTCGTTTTTGAATTATAAAAAGTCATATAAAGGGATAAAAATCGATATTTTGGAAAATACTAGAATTTCTTTCTAGCCCACATAAGACGAATATTTATGAGTAAAATCGACAAAAAAAAATAACATACACATTTAGTAAACACACCCATATATATATTCTGTCTGTCTGTTAATTGTAAACGCAAACTATTTTCGTCTAAAACAGTTTGTTACAAACCTATCGAAGAGAAATCCGAGCGAAATCCAACCCTAAGATCTGCGTCACACATGCGAACTTAGTTCACGATTTTAATCGTGTCTTTACATAGAAGAAATTATAAAGCGTTCGCATGCGCAAGTACAAACGTGAAAAATTCACGACCCCGCTCAACGTCAGGAAGCGAAGGAAATACGAGACGCTTCCGGTGAAACGGCGACGTCGTTATACTCATGTATATTTTAGGCTTATGTGTCAGGTGACACGGCTTATGCAGAATGGGTTGTGAATACGATTATTTAATAATAGCACGTCAATTTTTTTTTTGTGCTACATAGGTTTTGCGTTATATCTGATGTTGTGACGATGTGCCCTAAAATAGTAGACACGCTAAGCCTACTGGAGGGTCTGGCTGTCAGTTGCGAATTGTAGAAATATCATAACCAAATACTATATATAAATATTAGGGTATATATAAGAAGACTAGTTAGTCTGTGGCCAGCTCTTACTGTGTTTCGATATAACCGGTAACTGATATTCAATTCGAATGCGGCAGCTTTCCAGGTGCGCATTAGAAAAACCCTACCACCATGCTATAGTTTCATGCATGGTATACTCCGATATAATCCCCTCCTCTCCGTTCAACTACAGAACAACGCGGGCGCGACTTCGGTGTCACAGCTTCACGGTGACTCCAATTGAATCGCGAACCGAAAAGTTTGCTGTTTCATATTTACGTCGTACCGCGGAGCTGTGGAACCGTCTTCCTGACAGCGTGTTCCCACTCTTCTATGACATAGGGTCCTTCAAAAGTGAGATCATAATGTATTTAAGCAGGTCAGAATGACAACGGTCATTAATACTCAATTTTGTTTACTCTCAGTTACCGCTGAATTCGATTGTACTGTACTTAACACCATGCAGTGCAGTCATTATGTTGCGCAACATAAAAAAATAATCACGAGGATACCCTTCACCGAAATGTCAGGTATATTACAACTGTGCCAACTGAGCTATCGTCGCTTAAAAATATGCGAATACCTAACGGTAAAGGCCACGTCCTAAAAGCGATGAAGATACATCAGATACCGGCAGTACATCTAGGGTCATCTCTACCGTGCCGCATGATAAGATTTTTAATAACTGTAACCCTTGTTTTATTTTATTTATTTATTACTTTATTTTATTACTTTTATGACAGGAGCCTGCGAATTACCTACTATCAAAGTATCACAGGACTCTCCTTCCACCGTACCGTTAGAAACTAGAGATATCTTTCCCACGCCTCCTAGTCTTCGATAAGTATCCTACAACACCATTTTATGGAGCCATGATGGCTCAGTGGTAGCGTGTACGAACGCCACATCGACGGAAGCGAGTTCCAATTCTTGCAATGAAGCTTGACCTTTCGGTGAATGATCTAATGCCTGCTTGGTTAGCTACCACCCTCAAGTTAAATACTTATAGGTGCGTTCCAACAGTTGCACTTGTGAACCAGTTTCTCTGCAGGCTTAGCGTGTTCACCAGCTTGGGCCACATCGTCACTTAACATCAGGTGAGATTGTAGCTATAACGCTAAACCTATAAGCTATATAAAAAACTTGCTTGAAAAACCGAGATATTGTTACCCTTAGGTTTTCCCAGCAGTTTATATTTTCTTTTATCAAAAGTTTAGTATCAGATTCGAACTCATCCCGATCAGCGGTTTCCATATACGCTGCATTTTATTTTAATCTTGAAAATAACAACATATAATAAGCGAATATCTAACTTACATACAAAATATAAACACAGGAAAATATATAAGAATTATACGGGCATTAATCTATACATACAATAAATCTGTGAAAAAGTCGTTTTTGTATAACGAGAATATTTAATTAAAAAATTGCTAGTATGTTACAGGATAACTAACAGAATATTTTTAGCATTTTTGGAATTCGAGTCCGTTTATCTGTTTGTCTGTGCACGCATCACGTAGAGTGTACATAACCAATGTAGATAATTGAATACGTAAAGATTTTCCGCAACTTGGAGTATTACTTAGTTTTTCTTTTATCCCAATTCGTTGATTCTATTATAAGATATCAAGCGATATCTTTACATAGTATAAAATGAAGTCGCTTCCGCTGTCTGTTCGTTTAGAACTTTTAAACTATTCAACGGATTTGACTACAGTTTTCAGCAATAGGTAGAGTGATTCATGAGGAAGGTTTATATGTATGATATATAATATTATAGTACCGAAAAGCCGGTAATTTTGAAAGATTTATAGTGAGATATCAAGTTCACTGGGTCAGCTAGTGTCAAATAAAACAAAATGGAAACTCATTTTGTTTATTCAATCCATATAATAAAAGGATGATTAAAAAGTTAAATTATTCATATTTAAACTATGTGCTGCATTATAGTACTTGTAAAAACAATAACTTGCACGAAATATTATATTTTTTTTTTAAATATAAATTACTTAACTTACTAGATAGGTTAACGACAGAGAATATAAAATATCTAGAAGGAATGAAAAATAACTACTAATGAGTATTATACAAAATATTTTAATATAATAGAATTAAATATTAGATGTAATATATAACCATTTATGTATAACTGAGTTAAGATACATAATAGAAAAAACGAAAAAAAAATAATGTTATTACATGTTGTAAACTAAGCAGGACTAATATAAGGTTTTCATGGCTCTATAATATATTTCTAAACGCAATACCGATTTATCGGACAATAAGCTCACGGACTATGTAAAACTATGTCGTTTTCCTCTACTGAAGCTCGAGCTCAATTTAGGAATGCAACCTTACGGCCAAGGACAATGGGGTTCTTACAAATAGCATAGGGCTTTTCCTAATACCTTCTTAACACCTGCCTTGAAACACGTCTTAGCATTGATCCTATAAACAATAAAACATAACTTACTTTCAGAATATGATTATAAAATGACTCTGTGTTATGTATATATTAAATACAATTATCAATAAATCAATAACACAAATTACAAAATAAACTGGATCGACTTTGTTACCGTCTTTTATATAAATTTAGACGTGTTTCAAAGCGCCGGTATAACTTTTTCACGTTAACGAGTGCCTTTTTAGGGCCAAAACGTAATAAGATATTTTATTTTTAATTATACAAGGTTGTATACGAAATGAGTTGCCAGATTTTCTTTAAGATAAGTAATCTATTTAATAAACTTTACGTAATGATTTTTAATGTTTTCGCGAATGTTACTCATCGAAATTAAACTAATTTAAACGGATTTTACAATATCATAACTAATAAACATAATGATAATAAATAATGCAATAATAATAAATATAACGTAATAAACTTCAGTTATTAACACAGGCTGGTAAAAGTATATTTATCACTTCTGCAGAAACTACTTAGATCAGGTAATGATTTTTAAAAAGTTGTAGAAATAAAGAAATTCTTAATTAACTAATAATCAAATTATGAACGAGAGAAACAATCAATATTATGCATTAATATGAAAATTATTTAATAATTATAAATTCACTAATTATTAATTAAAGAATAATGTAATTATATACGAACTCGAATATACGAAAATCTTTTATTTTTTATTTTTTATACTTAAGGTTTAGCGTTATGGCCATAATCTCACCTGATCTTAAGTGACGATACGGCCCAAGTTGGTAGACACGCTAAGTCTATGAAGGAACTGGCCATCAAGTACAACTGACGGTACACACCTATTGGTATTTGGTAGCAGATTTTCAGTTAGAGAGTGGAAGCTATCCAGGCGGGCATCAGAAAAAGCCCTATCACCATGCTATGGTTTCTTCTCGATGTTTTCCTTCACCGAAAGCTCAAGTTCATTACAGGTGGTTGAATTCGAACTCACGTCCCTTGACGCACAGTCGTACACGCTACCACTGAGCTATCATCGCTTCGAAACTGCAAACTCCGCGCAGTTCTGGAGACTCGGGTGTCGGTTAAAGCGACCCCTTTCCAGCGCTGTCTATACGAGCTATTACTACTCGTGTTTGTCTCCCAGCCCAGATAAATTTGGTAGGAGCCTGCTAACGCAGCTTTAGACACACGTTCCAATAAACGAAGATCTTTTAGAAGATTATAGAGGGATTTTGCTGGTACACCTTTCGCTGCTACTTCAACCGCCTATAATTTGTCTACGTAGCCCTTCTTGTTCAGGCAATGCAGTAGCTCGTAAGTATTTATTTGGTGTTGTAGCGTAACCATTTGGTATATTTGATTCCCATGGTAGAGTTAGCTCAATCAGTACAATGTGTTTCGATATTCTAGATAAACAAAATGTTAAATAAGGCTGGCCACGCACCTGCGATTTTCCTAGTGTTGTGGGTGTCTATGGGAGGTGTTGATCACTTACCATCAGGCGCTTGTTCGTTTGCCCCTTATTCCATAAAAATTCGTAATAAAATAATAAATAATGAAATAATTGACTAAATACTAATTATAAGATTTACTAATTCTAATAATTATAATTCTAATCCCGTGTTTTTTTTTACGGAATAGGAGGGCAAACGTGCAAGCCTGTCACCTGATGGTAAGTGATCACCGCCGTCCATGGACACCCGTAACACCAGAGGAATCGCAGGTGCGTCGCCATCTTTTATAGGAGGGGCTGGCTCTCAAGTGCCACTGCCGGAATACACCGAATGGTATTTGGCGGCAGATTACTAACTTTAGAGTGGTAGCTAGCCAGGCGGGAATTATAGAAAGCTCTACTACAATGCTAAGCCATTTATAATTCCCGGCCGAATGAAAATCAGTACTTCCGTAATTTTCATTTTTCATCTAACATAGCACTGTGCATGCAATTATAATTAGTAGACAAATGTGTAGGTATACTGATGTAATATGTTCTGTGTATGTATGCGGTGGAGATAAACATTATTTTTTTTATAAGACTTTTCTTTAATCGACATACATTTAAGTATACGGGTTTGAGGTTAGTTTTGGATAGTACGTATTGTGTTTCTGTCATGATAAGATAAAAAAAAAAAAACATTCGATATACAACTTATCCGACCAACATAATTGTGAAGTGTTATTTTATTATCCTACCCCCATTTACAACCTATATGATATATGAGTTTAAGTAATATAAATATAAAATACAGGATACGGTATGAAGAGTATTTTGCTGTCAATCACTTTGAATAGTTTAAAAGCATAGGTAAATTACATATAAGTTAATATATACTTTCATTAAAGTGACAATTAGTTTCAAGAAATGTTCTTATCTTCGCAAACTCCAGGCTCTGGCGGTATCGTCAAGGTGTTTGAGCGTATCTTACTCGCTTCTTCCGTTTCCTGGAATAAAACAAAAAACTATTAGGTTGTAAGGATACGTTTTCGACTGAGTCATAGTGACTTCTTTAGCTTGTGGCGATTACAAAATTATTGAGACCTCGACAAGTGAAGTAAATTCGTTTATAAAGACTGTTAAAATACGTTTGATATGTTAGCACAAATGTTAAGAAATAAAATTTTGCATGTCGAATTTTGCATGGTGTTAGGGCTTTTTCTGATACCTAAGGTCTGTATATCTAATGCGTACGGTTAAATTTACAAAAAATAAAATAATATATATGCAATTAACTAATGAATTAATAGTTTTAAATGTAGTTTAATGCCATGTGACTTTAAAATCCTGCAAATTTAAAGACAGATCTTTGACGTTTTAAATAGATTGGTCACAAGATCGTCAAATGATAACGCCGTGGTCCAAGATGATAAAATGCTACTCCTAGTGATAAAACTGTGTCTTATTTGAAGCGATTATAGCTCAGTGGTAGTGTGTACGACTTTGCGTCAAGGGACGTGAGTTCGAATCCAATCACCTGCAATGAGCTTGATTCGTGACAACATGGTGAGGAAGCCATAGCATGGTGGTAGAGCTTTTTATGATGTCCGCCTGGCTAGGCACCACCCAAAAGTTGAAAATCCGCCGCCAAATACCAAATAGGTATGTTCCGGCAGTTGCACTTGAGAGCCAGTTCCTCTACGGGTTTAGCGTGTCTACCAACTTGGACCGGACCGGACATTTAAGATCAGATGAGATTATGGCCATAACGCTAAGTCTTAACAAAAAAAGCAGTCCAAACACCTTTCAATTTGCGCATCTACCTTACTAAGGGCCATTGTCCTTTAGCCAAAACACTGGTACATTAAAGGGTGTTAGATCTTCTTTTATTATTATCACCGTCTTAAAATAGCTTAAAGGTCTTGGGTACAAATTCTATTGTTTTTAATCTTACATGTTCATTATTCATTGTTTCCATATTGTTGATTGATCTCAGCATCTTTTGCGTCCTGTTCTGAGCGGAGACGGCGCGTTGCTGGAGTATCTATACGAAATATTCAATTCCTTTAGATATATTCTAAGTATGACAGGCAATGAGGTCGGTACAGGCGGCTGCCATTTTGCCCAAGAGTCTTACCTAAAGTTATCAATGTTAATGTATTTGTTTGTTAAACATAAAAAAAGTTCCTTTCATGTAAAAAAGATAACTCGTTGATTGACAACATCTGTATTGACTTTAATAATGTTAATGTAAATTATCTTCATAACCAAAATAATCAAAGTTTAATAAATTGGACGTTTTAAACAGTTGTGTCGAGTTTTATGTATATTTATAATTTTTGTTTTTATTTTAATATTAGTAGAAGATTTATTTAATTTACAAAATTTGGCATATGCTTTACTAGTATAAACACACTGAAGAGTGTTTTTTATTTGTGTATCTACCAAACTAGTCTTTGAAACTACTGATCGGATAAGCAGACTTATTTTTGTATATGATTTAGAAGGAATCTGAAAAAAATTTTTACAGGAGTAGAATAATCAATTTTACTCCCACGTAAATGAGGTCACGGGTTTTATTTTCACTTTTTTTACCGAGAGTCTTCGTTGTTCAGCCTCAGCCAGCTTCTCCTCGATGTCGGGAAGGCTGATGTCGCTCTGTGGAGGCTGCAGCAACCTCTGCAGATGTGCCGGAGGTGTGTTCAAAGACCGTCGGTTGCTGTCGAACTCTTCGACTGGTATCTCAAATGCTATCGCTGTAAACATTTAAAATACCATTACATAAGAAGGCACGCGAAAATAGAGATAGGAAAAGTAACGGAAGCCAGAGCTTCCGGTGAAGGAAAACATCGTGATTGAGTATTAAGATAGGGGCTGTTGTGAATCCAATCTTCATGCGTATTTTTTTCATTTAAACGACTTGTTTTTTTTTCTTTTTGTTTTGTTTAATATTAGAATTAGTTCTATTGACAGTCTTCGTGTATTTATTATGAGACATTTCATAAAAATTATTACATTCTAATTTTTCATAATTAACCCTGATCTACACCTAATCTGAGTTATCCACAACAGGCGTTATAGGTATAGTTAAGGGTATGCTATTCCCCCTAGACTTATCATTAACCTCCCTTAGGAAAATTGTAATGTCTACTAAGTTAGCCAGTAATCAAACCTTCTTTCAATACATAAAAAGTAACTACAACGGTTTTTTTTATACTTAAGGTTTAGCGTTATGGCCACAATACATACATATATAGTATCACGCCTCTCTTCCATAAGGGTAGGCAGAGACCACATCCTTCCACTTGCTACGATCCTGAGATACATCTTGCATCTGTTATACTTACATAAGCACTTTCATACATGGCCACAATCTCACTTGAGATTATGAGATTAAGTGACGATGTGGCCCAGATGGTGGACACGCTAAGCCTAGTGGAGAGACTGGTTCTTAAGAGAAACTGTCAGAACACACCTATTGGTATTTGGCGGCACATTTTCCAGTTGAGCGTGCTAGTTACCCAGGCGGGATTTAAAAAATGCACTACCACCATGTTATGGTTTCGTCACGATGTTTTCCATCACCAAGAGCACAAGCTCATTGCTAGGATTCGAGGTCACGTCCTTTGACGCGCCGTCTGTATACATTACCACTGAGCTATCATCGCTTCAAAATGGTGTTCTTAATTTTTTATTATTTTTATTTTTCGTGTTAACGTGAGTAAAAATAATAATTTTTGTTGCAGAGTAAACAGATTGGCCAGAAATTACAATTGGAATCACGATTGAAGTAGGTACCCACCTACTTGGGTGTTTAGTCCTTAACGGAGGTGCTTTTCAAATATATACTCCAGGGACACGAGTTCGAATCCACCTGCAATGAGCTTGAGCTTTCGGTGATCAAAAACATTTTGAGGAAACCATTGCATGGTGGCGGGACTTTTTCTAATGCCCGCCTGGCTAGCTACCGCCCTCTAGTTGAAAATCTGCCACCAAATACCTATAGGTGTGTTCCGGCAGTTGCCCTTGAGAGCCAGTCCCTCCACTAGGCTTATTTTGTCCACCATCTTGGACTACACCGTAACTTAACATCAGGTGAGATTGTAACTGTACAGTAATAAATCCTTTTATAGAAAAAGTTCCAACTTTCTGACATTTTAAAAGACCACATTACCATTTTTTCGATTACTCTGAATAAGAATTCCTATAATTGATTGACACAATACCCACATACAAGTAGGTACATATATTCATATTCCTATATGAATACCAATTTGTGTCAATACAGTTAATTCCATCTGTAATATTATATTTATATAGTATATACGACATAAAACAGTACGCATATTGAGTATTATGACAAAGTAAAGATGTTGCTGTTTCTTTCTAACGCACGGAACTTAGTATATGCTTTCTCTTTTTAGCTGCATTTAAATGATTGGTCATTAGTGAGCGCGTCATTTGGTCTTTTCGATTCTTATATACAGTATGTTTTAATTTTTTGTATTGTTTTTTGATTTATATTTTATGTGTAACATTTTAGGCATACTTTGGTTGTAAAATCGGCACGTATGCCGTAACAGCGAAAGGCATGACGATCGTTTATGTCGTCATGTCCTCTCTACTTCTCTCGACTCTTGTATGTTACTGAGATGTTACCTTCGTAATTTATCGGAACCTTTCTCTAATCGTATCGGTAATTCCGTTCCACTGGATTAAGAAAGGGGAAGACTAGTTAGTGCACCTGTATTCGCTTATGACTGGTTCCGAAAATATACTCATGGTATCGTAGAAAAGTCACGTCGTACTTACGTGGTTTCGCTTCTATCGGAGTATCTGGGAGGATTAATGTCGGTAGATCATCCTCGGTATCGCGGTTACCGTTGGACATGTTGTTCTCTTCTGCGTTCTTCTCCTGACTGTTGGGATCTTGTTGCTTGTTGACCACTGTTCCGGAAGATCCGCAGCCCATTATTAATGAACACACATCGATGCTTCCCGTCCGCTGGGCATTGTAGCTGTTTGGAATAACTATACACATAACCACATTATTATCTACGACCATTAGTTAAAGCGTGCATCGGTCAGGGGTCCAGTTAACAGTGTACCTACTGGCAAATTCCTAAAGACCTACTGTTGTACAATTTCCTGCAACATGCCACCAATATTTGCTAAGTATTCAGTCTTTTCAAGATGTCTTCTTTGACCGGCAATTAACACTATAAAATTGTTAATTTTTATTAGTGTTTTTTTAGTTTATAGGTTTTATCATTATTTAATGATGTGGTCCAAGATGGTGGAAATGCTAAGCATAGTGGAGGAACTGGCTCTCAAGGGCAACTGCCGAAAAACTCCTATGTATGTTTGGTGGTTAATTTCCAACCAGAGGGTAGTTACTAGCCTGGTGGTCATAAGAAAACGCTCTACCTATTGTGATGGTTACTGAAAACTTAGGCTTATTGTAGATGTATTCGAATTCACGTAAATTGACGCGGCGTCCGTACACACTACCAACTATGCCATCATCGCCTCAAAATTGCACAATTTGACAGTCAAGGTTAAGGTTAAAAAAGTTTGTTTGTTTGAACGCTGTAAAATAGGAAGTACCAGTCTGATTAAAAAAAATGTATCCACTACAATAATAATTGAAGAAGGCTGTAGGTCATTTACCACCGAAAGGAAGAAAGCTGTATTGAAAAAGGTTACAAAGAAGGCAAAAAATATTAAATAATTTTTGGATCCAAGTAAACGAAGTCTCGGACACAATTAATTAGATATATGATTATCTTAACCATACTCTCTATATTATTTATTTATGTCTCCTTTGGAACGTGACGTGTCTTTGAAATTTCTTTAATAATTCCCGTCCGAATAGACACGTTACGTAAAAAGTTGCACTTAAAAAATAAAACTAATAATGAACACACTGTATCTCAATTCCATTACATTCGCTTTATTGACCGCGCCTTATAAAAACTCCAATTTAATATCACTCGTTCGTTATTGAAATTCCGTAAACCTGAAATACATAATCGAATGAATGCAACGGTGGTTTTCCATCAACGGTCAACGGAGCGCTTCGTCTAAGGATGAATATTTGTTATAAGAACGAACGCGACACAGTGTCGGAGCGTGCGACCAACATCGATTCACGTAGTCCTTCTACACGAAATTAAATGCACAATATCTTTCTATCGCAGAGACAATTTATTTTATTAAAACAGGTATAAAATCTATATTACTGTTATAAAGAGAAAAGATTTTTATTGTTATATGTTTGTTTGGAATAAACTCAAAAACTACTATACTGATTTCAAACATTCTCTCACCAATATAATGGCTACATTATCTTTACTAACTTTCATACCCTTACTTCCTAACTAAGTTTGTTACGCTTTCACGCCTAAACCGCTGAATCGATTACGATAAATTTTGGTATAGAGATAGGTTGGGACCTTCGAGACGGTAATACTTTTTTGGCGAAATACTTATCGGAAGTGAGGTAAAAAGAAGGATAAACTTTGTTTGAAACTTTTTATTACATCATCGATTTGTTTCACAGAATTAATATTCAAACGAGCAAAGCCACGGGTAACACCTAGTAGGTTATTTTATTAGTAACAAAAATTAGGGACTCGGAAAATGTTGTTTCTTTGAACACGGTAATCTGGGAAATATTTAATTAGAATATATCAATTATTCAGGGAGGCTTTAGGCTTGTTCTCGTTACTTCATGTTACAACTAATTGGATCTAAGCAGTATCATATAAAGTAAAGTGTAAATTAATACTAAGTCACTTTGGTAATAGGTTAATATATTATTATTATAATGTAGGACGTTATAATAATTCGTATTTTAAAATATTTCATGAAAATAAGATTGAAGTAATAATTAGCACAGCAAATACGCTCCTTATGTCGACACTAAATGAGAATGGTGCGCCACGCTCTCTCATGTAACGGTCACCGAGCGAGTATAGCTGTGATAGCTGTGAGTATAGTTTATAAGAATCTCTTTCTCGTTACGAATTTCCATTTTATAGAATCCAATTCACACTGTCACAAAATAAGTTAGACTTAAATAACATAAGAACAACCTTATTTTTTATAGTTAAAGTTTAGCGTTATGGCCATAATCTCACTTGATCTTAAGTGACGGTACGGCCCAAGTTGGTAAACGCGGCAAACCTGCGGAGGGACTGGCTCTCAAGTGCAACTGCCGGAACACACCTATTGGTATTTGGCGGCAGATTTTCAACTTGAAGGTGGTAGCTAGCCAGGCGGGCATTAGAAAGCCACCATGCTATGGTTTCCTCACAATGTTTTCCTTCGCCAAAAGCTTAAGCTCGTTGTAAGCGGATTCGAAATCACTTCCCTTGACGAGAAGTCACATATATAACCACTCAGCTATAATCGCTTAAATAAACAATGGCACTTTTTTTATTAACGTGGTGTTTAAAATTCCCGTCATAAGGACTTTCTCATCGCGAAGCGTGAAGAGTAAGGGGTTACCCATCGGATACTAATCACCCAACACTACCTACTAAAACCCACCACCTAGACACTTCAAACTCCCGTGTTGCGTGAGACAAGGGTCAACTTTCGCAATTCTAGTCTCTGGCGGGAACAGATGGACATGTTGTCTTTTCTTTTTAAATCTACGTTAAAACGTGCCAGCTGAAAAATCACTATGACCAGTGTAACACCATAATATATACCTACACTCCAAACAAGTTTACCAATACTGCATTATCCCATGGTTTGTTAACTTATCGATCAAATATCGAGGTAATTGTAATAAAAACCCTAGTTTCCTCCAAGCCTTTCTTTTGTCCCTTTAATTTCTATATAGAGGGAAAACTCTATTTAGAGCCTTTCAATTTAACGTTCCAGAAAAATAGAAACATTCGACTCCGATTTGCCTCGTCTGACATATTTAGAATACAATGCCGTAGTTTCTTTGATTTGATTATATTTAAAAGGTTTTTATGGGCTTTTAAAATATTCTAATTTATCATCGTAGAGACGACCTTAACGAATATATTAGTATTTTATATCCACATCATATGTATGTGGTCGCAGCCTTCAAATTAATAGGACCTTCCTTTCAACTGAAGTTTCCCATGATTAATAAAGATTACATTAATTCGATATAATATGCATATAGGGCTACTCAGTTAAGCAGCCTTGTCGATTCACTGTTGTATTTACGGATAAGAGAATAGTGCCTGAATATTTCTTGGAATGAGACATACTTCCTTTAGGCTGAGTGATTATTAGAGATCAGAAGAGGTGTGGGCGTTGTCCCTTGGTCTCTGGCAGCACGGGAGTTTGATGTGTCGCCGTGACATTGTCTAACGGGTAGCTTCATATGTTTGCTACCTGGTCAGTGTTGCCACAAGCATCTCTTGTTTTACTCGTATGCTTGGGTAAGGCGCTTACGCGTTACAATAAGGGAGTTCGTAAAGAATAGGACTGAACACCACGACAATAAACAATGAGCTACCAAATAAATTAACGTGTTAGTTGATTGTTTCCTGGACTGAAACATACTTTGCTTAGGTCGTTATAAGAATAATAATGTATTCAGGGTGAAGGTAAATTAAAACCTAATTAACATGATTAATGTAAATCTTGAATGTTTGTTTGTTACTTCCGCATTCCTTGACTACTTAACTAATCATTAAAAAGTGTTGTATGCACGTTGTCAAAGGGACACGGGGTACATTCCCTCCGGAATAAAGCATGTTTTAGAAGGGTAGAAAAGAATCTTCCGGATTCACAAAATCTACATTAACGTGAGCGAAACCGAGGACAAAGGATAGTGAAAATGAATAGTTCGCGTTTTGTGTATTGTCAACTAATTGCTACTAAATAAAATAAAATTGGTTCACAGTAGGTGATTATTTTTTGAAAGGAATTTTCATGCCAAATTTCAAATCAACAGGTCTGGAAGTTGCGAATATCTCATAATTAGTGAGGCAATGGTTTCTTTATCATTCTTAAAAATAGATAAATACAAAAATAACGATACCCAAATATAGTTTAGAATTTTTTATAGTTAAGGTGTAGCGGTATGGCCACAATCTCCCCTGATGTTAAGTGACGATGTGGCTCAAGATGGCGTTTGGGACTGACTCTCAAGTGCAACTGCCAGAACACACCTATATGTATTTGGCGGCAAACTTTCAACCTGTGTGTAGTAGCTAGCCACGAGGGCATTAGAATAAGCTCACCACCATGCTATGGTTTCATCAGGATGTTTTTCTTCACCGAAAACTCAAGATCATAGTAGGTGGATTCGAAGCCACGTCCCTTGACGCAGCGCTCTTACACACAGCAACTCAGCTATCATCGCGTCAATCCTTACGAATATAATAATATAAAGGCGAAAGTGACTTTGTTAAGCTTTCACGCCTACACCACTGAATCGGTTTTGAAGAATTTTAGTATAGAGATAGTCATGACCTTGGCGACGGTGATAGGCTAAAATTTTATTGGAACGGGGTATAAAGAGAGGAATAAACTTTGTATGAAACATTTTATTGCGTCATCCAATTTAACAAAATCAATAATGCGAGCGGAGCCGCGGGTAAAAGCTAGTAATAAATAAAAATTACTCTAGTAAAATATAATTAATTGTATGTTAGTTATACCATTATAATCTTAATTAAGAATCATGAGGTGTGTGGGAATGTTTATAAAAATTAATTGAAAAAAAAAATCCTAAAAAAATTATAAATATAAATCCTTCCCAAATTTAAATCCTTAGTAATTATATTATTACATGTAAATTATATAAAATGGCTTATTTTTTAAGTCAGTAAATAAAACTATGCTGTTAAAATGATAGTAACGTTGGCTTTTCAAGATCTATCCATTGATAAAAATACCGATGCCTAAGACAGTTGATATATTACGAAAACAGAACATAATTTTTAAATAAAGGGAAACCAAAGTAACATTATTTATTTTATAGAATCTAGGTACTGGGGCCACTTTCTTCATTCGCTTCACGCAACACATGTTGTGAACACGGAACTAGTGCAAAAGCATGCCATTGTCACATACATAAATAGATCCCGTTATGCTTATCGCTTTTTGGCTCGCCAAAAAACATATCAACTCGGCTATTTCCACTGGACTCGCAAATTTACCTAAAGGCGTCGTTCGCATGCTCGGATCTGCCCTGACCAAACGCAGCGAATCAGCGACGCTCGCAATGTTAGTCTTAACACCCCCAGGGCAAACAGCATTCACTCTGACCCCGTGTTTCGACAACTCCAATGCAGCGGCTCTGGTAAACCGTTCCACGCCGATCTTTGATATACTATACGCCATCAAATCCGGTACGTTTGGGTTATTTGCTGCAGCCGTGCTCGATAAATTAACAATACTCCCTTTTGCTTCTATCAAATGCGGGGCAGCTAATGATGATAACAACACAACAGAACGTAAATTATTGCTTATCAGCTCGTCGAACACCTCCATCAAATTGCTATCTAATAGGCTGCCTAATTTCAATATACCAGCGTTGTTTACTAAGATATCAAGTTTTCCGAATTTCTCCAATGTCTGATTAATAATGTTCTTCGCATCCGCTTCTTTCGCAACGTTTCCCAGTACTACTAAGGGAGGTTTATATTGTTCTGCGATTTGGTTTCCGACTTCTTTTATCCTCTCCTGGTTGACATCTGCTAGAACGACGTATGCACCTTCTTTAGCAAATAGAGAAGCCGTAGCAGCTCCTATTCCAGAACCGGCGCCGGTTACGATAACGACTTTATTTTCAAAACTCATGATGCCTTCACAGTTGTTGAACATCGAATGAACGAAATGAACGCTGAGTTCAGTTTTATCTGTCTAATTAGGTATTTAATTATTCAATGCTTTGCATAACGTTTACATTTTTAGACATAAGAATGGATTCATGCATAATAATTCTTACATGTAATAAATTATAGGTTCAGTTACATTACACGTCGTCTTAAAGCATTTAGAGGTTAATTCAAGCATGTATTTATTGTTAAAACAGGTGCAATAATGTATTTAATAAGAAGCCTTATTAAAGAATATTTCATTAACGCATAAGAATGATTTCAAACCTAATAAAATCTACAGTCGGACAGTAATGAATAAAATGGATTATTTCTGTCGCCATGGCATGCATAATCTTATCAAGGTTGGTCTTTTCTATATTTAGCTGGTTTAGCGTTATGGCCACAATCTTACGTGATGTTAAGTGACGATGTGGGCCAAGGCGGTGGACTAACTGCTGGAATAGCAATAGCCAGGCGGGCATTAAAAAGCCCTACCACCATACTATGAATTTATCATGATGTTTTCCTTTATCGTCATCTTAGGCTAAAGATTCGAACTCATGACCATCGACGCGTAGTAGTGCATACCACCGACTGAGCCATCATCACTTCGCTGATCAATAACATTCAGTGAGAAACGTACAAGCAAACAAATTTATACCTCTTTAACGACATCCAAAGGCGATGGTATTTCGCTTTCATACTATGACAGTATTTACAAACTGACTTAGTTCACTTATTTAAAGGTTATAGATAATGTATTGAAAAATAAATGCAAACTAAGAATAATTTTAAGGTAGAACAGACGGTCGCTGGGTTGTATTTTAAACCATACTAGGTACTTAAAAACTTATTAAAAATGCAACGACCACTGTAATGCCATAAACAAAAGAAATACAGCGTAAATTTTAAATTATGGTATCAAGTACTCAAGTACTAAACAGGTCTAGTATGGCTGCAGTGACTGGCAGTGAATTTTCGTACACAGACACTCGTCGCTGATTTGGATTGTACTGTACTTAAGACCAGGTAAAGCTTAGTTGCTATGGTGCGTCACATAATTAAAAAAATTGGTTGTCTGTAAAGTCGGTTTATTGACGATAGTTAAACGTGACAACGTCTTAAGAAAATACTGATGGAATGGTAGCATTTTTCAAAAGAAAATTTTAATTTCATTTGTTTAATAGATTTGTAGGAGATAGACGGATGTCGAACGCTGCCGAACGCAAAGGCCGATTGTGCTTCCTTGTCGCTCGTTCCGCGCTCTCGCTTGCACTTCAAGCCTTACATGGAACGGCTCAGAGCGAGGTAACGCCGCATCAGTCATGTTTTTTCGTGCGTGCAGCCGGCTCTATCGAATTATAAGACGTTGTCACGTCAAAAAAAAAATGCGAGGTTGTCCTTTCATCGCTTCAATGAAAATGCTCTGTATACCAATCCCTTTGTCCCTTATGCACCACACACTGTTAGTTATCATCATTACAAATGGCAGTATTTTATTTTATTGTATGGTTTTAATAGCCGCAATTTCACCTGCTGTTATTTGACGATGTGTCCCAATATGTTTGATGCGTCAAGTCTACTGAAGGGGCTGATTCTCAAGTGCAACTATCGGAACACACTTCTAGGTGTTTGTGGAATATTAACAATTTCAGGTTGGTGCATAATTTAGCTGGCATTACAAGAAGCCTTAACACCTTGCTATGAGTTTCCTCACCAAAAGCACAAGCTCAGTTGCAGGGATCCTAACTTATTTCAATACACGCTAATCCTATTGCTTCAATATAGCTTGTAACGTCGGAATAATGTAGAATAAAATTACCAAAACAATCTTTGGCTTATACAATGTATATATATTTTTTTATATACTTAAGGTTTAGCGTTATGGCCATAATCTCACCTGATATTAAGTGACGATATGGCCCAAGTTGGTAGACACGCTAAACCTCTGGAGGAACTAGCTCTCAAGTGCTGCTGCCGGAACACACATATTGGTATTTGGCGGCAGGTTTACAACTTGAGGGTGGTAGCTACCCAGGCGGGCATTAGAAAAAGCCCTAACACCATGCTATGGTTTCCTCACGATGTTTTCCTTCACCGAAAGCTCAAGCTCATTGTGGGTGCTTGGATTCGAACCCACGTCCCTTGACGCGAAGTCGTGCACTCTACCACTGAGCTATCATCGCTTCTCTATTTTTCTAAAATTTTTACTTTCTTAAATTTTACCTAAAATTGAAGTCCAAATCAACCAATATGTTATATTTTGTAGACGACACTGTTCAATATTTATTATGGCTCATAAAAACTCAAGTTTCGCAGTTGTCTTGAGTTGAACTAACTTTCAATTATCATCACTTCCTAAAGAATGAACTCGAGCATTCGTGATAAAAGAATTACGACTTTCATTACATAAATATTGATACGAATTATCTTCCTTAGACTTAATTATATCGGTGCATATAAAGCTAACTTGTAAAATATATTCTTACCTTATATATATGTCAAATGTATGTTATAGAATGTTGCCTTTGACGATTTCAAAGAAGTCAGCAAAATCCTGGGAATGCGGTCCGTAGAATAGTGTGGACACCGTCGCATCAGTAACGGAACTGTCCTACGGTTAATTCTTTTATTTTCAATCACCTACACCTTTTTTTTAACCCTTATATCGGACGATAACGACGATTTGCACATCTTGATATTTTCAGAGTTATTTGAATAAAACGGAGTATTTTTGTAAACTAAGCTATTACTACGTATTCATACAATACTATATTATTATTTTTAGATGCATAACAATGTATTGTAATTGAAATAAAACTAATTTAAACGGATTTTATCGCGGTTATTTATTAAATTTTGATCCCGACGTTTCTGCGTAGATCGGAACTCTATCAATAATAAAAATTAAATTGAAGGTAGACATAAACCATTCTGGACAACCTACACCTCAGTCCGCCTCGTGACCACGAAGGCTGAAAAGCTTTCGAAACGTCGGGATCAAAATTTAATAAATAACCGCGATAGAATCCGTTTAAATTAGTTTTATTTCAATGAATAATATTCGCGTAAACCTAAGAAATCATAATGTATTGTAATACACAATATTATGCCGACCCTAGTTAGGTCGGATATGGACAAGATGAAGTAAAGAAGGATAATGTAATAATTTTGGATCGAAAAGATAAGAATGTTAAATTAAATGATATTTAACATCCAAAACAAACCGCGTTTACATGCATGTTGATCGCTTTCTGAATAGTTACAGCCTCGATTTCACGTTTACTGATTGGCCAATCTTTAGCGCGACAATTATTATATTATTCGGAGGGTAGTTAGTCACACCGAGTAGTATAAAAACGGTTCGAATACGATTTTTACGACGATACGAGGTTTTTTTTATAGTTTAGGTTTAGCGTTATGGCCATATTCTCATCTGATCTTAAGTGACGATACGGCCCAGATTGTAGACACGCTAAACCTGTGTAGGAATTGGCTCTCAAGTGCAACTGCCGGAACACAACTATTGGTATTTGCCGGGAGAATTTCAACTTGAGGGTGGTAGCTAGTCAGTCGGGCATTAGAAAAAGCCCTACCACCATGCTATGGTTTCTTCACGATGTTTTCCTTCACCGAAAGCTCAAGCTCATTGTAGGTGGTTGGGTTCAAACTCACGTCCCTTGACGCAAAGTCAAATAACAAAATTATTGTATGTAGGTTCGATTTTCTTGAAAGGAGCCCTCGAGTGACTCTGCTCGTGCGATACAGTGCCACTCTACATCACTGAGAGCAGATTCCACCTGTGCACACCCACACGTCAGGTGCACGGTTCTGTACAGGACAACCCCAACGGCCCTGCCATTTACTTCGGACTTTTTTATATTATAACCAGTAGATTGAAAGCATGCTTATAGTCATTTCTGTAGGTCTCTTTACTTCATTGTGCAGAACATATATGACGTCTTTGTTATCACCCCGCCTCTCGTATATCAAAGATTCAGGACAAGCAAAAGCTCTTACGTCCCTTACGTCTCTTAAACTCGAATACTTTTTCTAGGGTCTACTCTAGTAAGGTCAGTCAGGCTCACGATTTATTGTTTTGTTGTTCCGGCAGCAGCCCCAGCCAAGGTTCGGCAACTCTGGCACCCTTGAGCTCGCTGCCTCGGGGCTGAGTGCCCTCAGCATTCGTCCCAAAAATTCCGGTGAAGCTGTAAAAAACCTTCAGGCAAACAGCATATGTTACTTTGGATAAAAAGCTATTGGATGCATTCGATGCGAGGCACTCGAGGCGATGTCATCGAGGAGTCGTGAGATTGATATTTTTCTATTATCAACACTGTTTTTTTTTTTTATATTTTTGGTATTTATGCTGTAAATAATTATTGAGAATAGTTTATAATAACTTTCGTGGTGGTAATTTTGTTCCTTCGTCAGAAACTACCAATACGTTCATTGGAAACATGAATATTTAGATTTCATCGTTCGTTATTATTATCGATTTTATTATTTACTGATTGTTAAACATATATAATACGTCCAAAAATGGGTACCCATGATTTAGAAGTCTTAAATAATGATAAGCATATGCTATATTAGATACACTGTAGTCAAATTGAGTTCATGCACTTTTCTTAAAGACAAGATTTAACTGCACATATTAATAACAAAACAGTCGAATAGGTTTAGCATTATAGCCACAACCTCACCTGATGTTAAGTGACGATGTGGCCCAATATGGCAGACACACTAAGCCTAGTCTGGTTAGAGTTAAGAGGACTGGTTCTCAGGTGCAACTGCCGGAACACACCTATATGTATTTAGTGGCAGAATTTGAACTCGAGAGTAGTAGTTAGCCTACGAGCATTGAAAAGATCTTTACCTCTATGCATGCTATATAGTTTCGATTAAAAAAATGAAGATACTCGAGTTAAATTAATTATGGATGGGCATCAAAAGCATGGGTTATACCAGCTTCTTACTGACTAAAAACCTCTGGACCCTAAACCTTCCACCAGGATTGATGGGCGCTTTTGTATTCATCGTTTGGATAAATGCGACATATATAAGGTTGCTGTAAGAACTATAAACGACAACTGGACGAAACCCAAAGTTAATTAATTCAATGGATTATAATTATTTCACAATATACTAACAAATTTGAATATGATTTGGTGTACGTAAAATAATGTAATACGATGATATCATGGAAAGATTATCTGTAAGATTACAATTTTAATCTACTTCCTCTGAGTTCCCAGGATTGTCTAAATTAATGTGTTTATGATAAAAAAAACAACTGTATAGCGTTGAAGGTTGTAATTAATACATAATAAACATAATTAATATTCATTTAAGGGAGACCTTTTTCGATTATCACTGTAACGTATTCAACGTTTGAAACAATGATAGCTCAGTTGGTAGTGTGTACAAATGTCTCGTCAAGGATCGTGACTTCGAATCCACCTGCTATGAGCTTGAGCTGGCGTGAAGGTAAACATCGTCATGAAATCATAGCATGGCGGTTGGGCTTTTTCTAATTAGTTTAAAATAATCTTTAGGACCGGAGCCCAGCCAGGGCTTGCAGCAGGGGCGACGTGGTGATTATTAGATCGACTCTGGGTTGCCGCGATTCAAGCCGCAAAGGTACACCGTGAAGTTGTAGAGGGTATTTCCCTCGGATATCGCCGGGTGAGTTCCACCTAACCTCCCTACCCCTACTACCTAACCTAACCTAACCTCCGGGGCGAGCGGGTATCCATAAACGCATTTCTCAACGATAATAAAAAACGGCTTTTTGTAATGCTCGCCTGGCTAGCTACCACCTTCAAGTTGAAACCTGCTGCCATATTCATATAGGTGTAGAGCCATTCCTTACACAGACTTAAAGTGTCCACCATCTTGAGCCACATCGTCACTTAACATCAGGTGAGATTGTGGCCAAAACGATAAACCTTAATGTCGCAAATTGAATTGCAAGACGGGAATTAATCAGCTAATTCACTCTAATCTCTCTATCCAAAACTATTCGCATAAACGATTCACTGGCGTTAATATTGATTTTATCCGACAATCGGATGAATCAATAAGAAGATTCATACAATGTATCCCTCTCTCTATCTCACGTCCAATAAGGTTTTCGCAAGAAAAAATAGCCTATTGCCGTCTTCAGGTTCCCATTTATCTCTATGATAAAATTCATCATAATCGATTAAGCGGTTGAGGTGCGAAAGCGTAACAAACAAACAAATTTACATTGATAATGTTAGTATGGATTGTTTACGTTAAATATGTATTTTTAAAATAGAATATAAACGCTACAGCGATTATCAAAATTGTTTGTTCCTACTATATTTAGCCCTAACAAAGCTTACATAGAGCTGGCAATACAAACCCACGACCTCTTTACGGGTTATTGAAGAACAGTGAAAACAGAGGAGCACTTTCGGTTTCATTAAAATATTTATTTAAAACAATATGGTAAAAATAACTTTTAATACTTATTGTCTTTAATCAATTTAAGGATTTATTTCTTTTGTTTCATATCAAATGAAATAGCTGATTTATTAAAATTCAAATAATAAAATCATTTTTCTTTAAGTAAAAAAAACTAGTGTTACCTTGAATAAGCTACGAGAGAGGTATGTGAGGCTTGACTAGGGCGAACCGGAAATATGCATTAAAACCTCCACGAAGGAGTTACATATCCTATTCATTTGCCAGTATATATAGAGCATTTTTTTTTAAACTCTAATCTATGCCAATACATGCGGTGAGAATTCTAGGTGAATTGAGGCTATCAATCTGGTGAATCTAGGCTTCAGCAAAGTTAGTGTGACAGCAAAACTTGCCGCTTCGGACCAATCAGAGCGCAAAAAGGATGACAGAATCCTACTGGTAATTGTCTACTGCAAAGTTATCAATCATTGCTTCACCATGGTACCAGTGACACGTCAACTTCTTCCGGTAAATTGATTATTTCTGTTCACAATTATGTTCTAGGCATGCGTTTTACCTTGTTTTCAATAAAGAGAGCATTACTTTGAAACTACTACATAGATTTTATCATAATTTGACACAATTATAGCCTATATTATGGATCAACATATAACATACTTTTTATTCCGCAAAACGAAAGAATTCCTTTAGTGCCTACCAAAGGCTCAAGATTTAACATTTTTAGGTTATTGAACTTGATGGATTAATACAATTTTATTTAAAAAAATGTGATGTGTATGTAACTAGAAGGTTACAAAAAAAAACAATTTTGTTTAAGAACTTGTTGTAGTCAGACTTCGGAGTGTTACAATAGCGTGTTGAAGACAAAATCCTTTGATCAGTAATGGGATATAGTAAAGCAGGTACAAATCCCTTTATAGTGATCATAATTGTTACGTTTAAATATTTGATAGTTATCAGTGTTTATTCTGTGATACATAGCGTCTATTGTGCTATTATTTGTGACCAATAGAACATCATGCATGCATGGTAATAAGGCTGTTACCAGCCTGGCGAGCTACCGTTCTTTAGTTAAAAATTTGCCACCAAATAAAAATAGGTATATTCCGCCAGTTCCACTTGTAGAGAAATTTCCTTCACTGCTTTAGCGTGTCTACCAACTTGGGCGTTTCGTCACATAAGATCAGGTGATATTATAGTCACAACGCTAAATCTTCACTATAAAAAAAAATTGTTTAATAGCTTAAGGCCGTGAGCGCATGACAAAAGTGTTTGTTACCCATTATGAGAAAACGTTGGTAATATTGTAACTTAATTGAGTGTAATTAAATTCTGTTATTTATAGAGTAGTGCGCGTATGAAGCGAAGTTAGCGAGATGCGATGGACGTGAGTTCGAAACCACCTGCAACGAGGTTGAGCTTTCGGTGAGAGAAAACAACGTGTTGAAACTAGCATGGTCGTATGGCTTTTTCTAATACCCGCCTGCATATATACCACCCTCAAGCTGGAAATCTGCCGCCAAACACTATAGGTGTGCTCCGGCAGTTGAACTAGAGATTCACTGTCTCCATTACGCTTAGCGTGTTCTCCAAAATGGGCTTCAACGTCACTTAACACCAGGTGAGATTGTAGCCTTAACGCTAACCATTTAAAATATTTAAAAAAGTACTAGAATGTTCACAAATATGCAAAACTGAAAACTATACTGAATGAAAATTAAACATTTTATAACAATTCGACTCCATAGTTTTCCATATCCGTCACTTGAAGTACAATCACCGACACCTACCATTTATTACTGTTTTATAATGCATAGACATCCCCACAACCCCCCTCAAATTACCCTATCGACTATAGTACGGTGACCTCCACTGTGGTACTATATCGAATAGGTCGCGGGTCAAGTTATACATCGCGTTGTCGGTGGAAAACCCAATCGATTTTCATAATTGTATCAGTAGCTACGTGGTATTGCGGACGCGTATTTAGGTTTCTACTTAATACCATGAATTTTACGCGTTAATGAATTAGAAATCAACCTTATTAATATATTGGGAACGGTTTAAATACAATAGAAGCAGGTATGAGGGCGTTAAACAATCAAAAATTCCCCAAAATTATAGTTATAATGGGCTATATGTTGGTAAAGCGAGGTAGGTAAGTTAAGGCTTAGTGTCTCTCTTTTAGTTATCTGTTTTAAGAATAGCTCACACTTATCTAGTATTTTTTTAAAGAGCCCCAGGAACGGATCAAGATTTTATCCTGGAAGGATTCACATGATTCCTTATATATATATAGAATTTTTTTATAGTTAAGATTTCACCTTAGGGCTTTAATCTCACCTGATCTTTAGTGACGATACTGCCCAAGTTGGAAGACACGCTAAATCTGTGAAGGAACTGGTTCTCAAGTGCAACTGCCGGAACACACCTGTTGGTATTTGGCGGCAGATTTTCAACTTGAGATTGGTTACTAATCGGCGGGCATTAGAAAATGCCTTACCACCATGATATGGATTCCTCAGGATGTTTTCCTTCACCGGAAGCTCAAGCTCATTGTAGGTGGATTCGAACTCACATCCCTTAAGCTTGATTTGCATGATGGTTTCCCGTAGAGTCTTTTTATACGTTATGGATTTAGCGTTATGTCAACAATTTCACCTGATGCATAACAACGATATGGCCTCAAACGTCAACGGGCATAAATTCAAATTCCTGCAACGAGTCTGGGCTTGCAGTGAAGGAAAACACTAATGAAACCATAGCGTGGCGGTAGAGCTTTTTCTAATGCCCGACTGAATACATACTATCTTCAAGTCGTAAATATTTCGCCAAACACTTTACGTGTATTCCGGCAGTTGTATTTGAAATTCAGTGTCTCCACTAGGCTTAGCCTGTCCACCCTCTTATCGTCACTTAACATCCGGTGAGATTGTGGCCGTAACGATGAACTATGAAAAATCTGTCTGCAAAATTCTTCGCTTGCTGGTGCATATAAAAGTAGGTTATCTTGTTAAACGTCTGAATCGTGTTTTCAATTTCTCTAAGTACTTGATTGAATAGGCACGAGTGAATATTGCTGCAGAACTGAAAGACATCAAAATGTACATTGTTTTTTCGACAAATTCGCTTAAAAATGTTTACTTTGTTAAATTACAACGAATTTAATAGAATAATTAAAAAAATATACGTAATCACTTTGACCTTGCGAGAAAAACTTCTGTTCAAACGTAATCTTGTCAGAGGTTACTACAACAATTTTACCACATAATTTGCATAACGAAAAGATTTACTTGTCAATTAACACTAAGAAGTGTTTGATATTGATGTTATGAGGCGTTTGCAAAATATTTTTAACAATAATACACCGAAAACTCATTTAATTCGGGAGTAAAAATTCAGTTAAGAACAATAAAAAAAATAATTCAATATGAGTTCGAATTTTTTCAACTACCCTCATCTCCGATATAGGAGAATATTCTGATGAATTCATAACGTGATATTAAAACTTATTCTAATGCCAACTGTCTAGCTGGCATTTTTTTTAATGGGAACAGGAACTTGGGTAGAATAATGGCGTACTTGATGACTTCTGCCGCGACCACAATGACCGTGATCTTCATATGGAACGGCTGTCGTAGTAATGTGAGCGTTGTGAACACTAAGAGGAACGTAGCCATTACGATCGATCATACAAACGGTTTTGGAGTACTACGATCATACTAACTACTATGCGAAAGTGAGTTTGTTTGTTTGATACGCTTTCTCGCCTAAACTACTGAATCGACTTTGATGAATTTTAATATAGAGATATATGGGCACACGGAGACGGTGACAGGCTAGTTTTTCTCGCGAAAAACTTATTGCAAGTGGGGTTAAGAGAAGGATAAACTTTGTATGAATTTTTTTATTTCGTTATCGCTTTTGCTTGACGTAATCAATAATAACGCAAGCGTAGCCGCAGGTAAAAGCTAGTAATTTTTTATAACTTCGATCGTATAGTATTTAAAAGTTATTCTTCGATCCTTCAAGGATAGTAGGTACTTTTTAATCTAGATAAAAAGTGTTAATTGTACCGCACCCGATTTATACACTGTGTCGCATATCAGGTATAGCTAGCCCGAGCTAAATGCCGTAGGGAGCTGTTAAATAGCATATAACCTTCCTCAATACACGGACTGTCGAGTACAAAAAGATTTATCGAAAACCGACTATTAGTGCGTTCGAAAGTTATTGTGAATTTAATTTCGAGCTGAAGGACTACGTGAATCGATCTTAGTCGCACGCCGCGACACCGTGTCCCGTTTGTCCTTATAACAAATAGACATCCTTTATCAAAGCGCACCGTGGCCCGTTGATGGAAAACCACCGTTGCATTAATCCGATGATATATATCAGTTTAATGGAATTTCAATATCGAATAAGTGATATTAAATTGCGAGGTTTTACTTGGCGCGGTCAATAAAGCGAATGTAATTGAATTCGAAATACAGCGTGTTCAATATTATTTTTTTATTGCAGTGAAACTTTTTACGAAGCGAGTCTGTTCGGGCGAGGATTATTAAAGTAATATAATAAAGAAATTAAGGATTATTAAAGTAATATAATAAATATATTAAAGTAATATAATAAAAGGATAATAAAAAAAAAATTAATAACTATTGGCCATTTTGTAACTTTATATAATACAGCATTGCACCTACTTGTGGTAGTATGAATGATTTTTTTATCAACTATAAAAAAAAATTTGAAACCTAACTGGGAGGTCTCGGCATTAGCGCATTCGATGCGATGATAGCTCAGTGGTAACGTCTACGACTCCACGTGAAGGGATATGAGTGAATTCACCTACAATGTGCTTGTACTTTAGGTGAAGAAAAACATCGTCAGAAAACCATAGCGTGGTGGTAGGGCTTTTTCTAATGTCCGTCTGGCTAGCAACCATCCTCAAGTTAAAAATTTTACCTTTAGCTGTGTTCCGGCAGTTGCACTTGGGAGCCAGTTTCTCCACAAGTGTAGTGTGTTTACCAACTTGGGCCGTATCGTCACTTAAGATCAGGTAAGATTATGGCCATAACGCTAAGCCTTAACCATAAAAAAAGTCAGACATTTTTAATCAACTATGATACAAAATATTATACAGCGCCATCTAAGGAAAACTAACTGTACTAATTATTAAGTTAGGAGTATGTTATGTATCGATTAAGTTATAAATCTTCGCTTAATGAGCAATAGATGTCGCTGGTAGGAGCAATACGTTATATTTAAAAGTTATAATCGGGGTGTACTCTTTTATTTATTAATATACCAAAATATCTAATAACTAGTTTTATGGCCACAACCTCGCCTGATGGTAAGTGACGATGTGGCCCAAGGCGGTGGATACGCAAAACCTAAGGCATTGGCTGTCAAATTCAACTGCCGGAACACACTTATAAGTATTCCCTACCACCATGCTATGGTTTAGTATGGTAAGCTAAAGCTAATTGTAGGTGGATTCGAATCCACGCCCTTTGACGCAGCGTACGTGCACTCTACCGACTGAGCTATCATCGCTTCAAAATTTTCTGTAGCATTTATTTGCATCGCATTGCTCTAAAAGTAATGGATTAATGTAAAACGGAAGGGTTTCTCCGAGAAAGCCGGTAATATTTGAAAAGTGTTAAAACATAAATTAAAGATAATGAACTTACGAGCAATTAGTAATTTTATACACCAGTTACCAAACCGAATATATGGTCTTAAGTTGTACAGATCTAAAATTGCCTCGAATACAATCAAAACACTTTGTTCAGTTTTGACCCCGAGAAGGCGTTTATAAACGTGAAAACTTTCACGGATTTGGAAAGCAACGCAGCCACGGAGAAAAAGTGACAAGGAACTCGATCGGTGTATAATTTGATCGTAGGATCTAGAGAGATATAAAAAGCGTAATGTCGAGATAATAATATGTATGTATGCGATAATAGCACAGTGGTTGAACCGATGATAGTTCGGTGGTAGCGTGTACGACTTCGAGTCGACGGAGGCGAGTTTGAATCCAACCACCTACAATGAGCTTGAGCTTTCGGTGAAGGAAAACATCGTGAGGAAATCATAGCATGGTGGTAAGGCTTTTTCTAATGCCCGCCTGGCTAACAACCAGCCTCAAGTTGAAAATCTGCCGCCGAATACCAATAGGAGTGTTCAGGCAGCTGCACTTGAGACCCAGTTCCTCCACAGGTTTATCGTGTCTACCAACTTGGGCCGTATCGTCACTTGAAATCAGGTGTGATTATGGCCATAACGCTAAACCTTAACTATAAAAAAAGGTTACACTTTTATTTTACACCGAATAATTTTATAAATGTGACATTGTCAAAATAAGAAAAGGAATGAATTCAATAAAGAAGGTAAACACTGTACTTAAAAAATTGGGTTATATTTTTTCTACATAGATATTTAAATAAAAATGACTTTGTATTGGTTATCAGCCGATGCAAAGAGAGGACGGTTAAATCCACCCTATAATCGTGACTTTCATGGCCGCGACAACCCTAGAATAAACCCCTATTTGCTTTTTTCACAGGTGTAAATGCACAATGCAAGCTTTCGTTCGTTCCATTGTAATGAAAGCGGCGGATGTCGGGTCAAAGCTCTGAAAATTTCATGACCTGCCGAACCAGACACTACACGTCGGTAATCGAATGAAATTTCACAAAAAATACATGTAGGTAGGTCCAAATTTACAAGGAAAAGTGTGAAAGTTGTCTCTGGTGTCTAGCAGTGTAGAGAATTTGTTTTAATACCTTACAGGTGCATTATGACAACAATCTCACCTGATGTTAAGTGACGATGTGGCCCAAGATGGCGGACACGCTAAGCCTCGTATTGAGACTGGCTTTCCAATTAATTGCTAGCATAAATCTATATTTGGCGTTAGATTTTCAACTTGAGGGTGGTAGCTAGCCAACCGGGCGTTAGAAAAAGCCATACCTTCCCATGATTTGAGACTTTCTAAATTTTAGTTCGGCTTATTATTAACCAATTCCTCCCCACTGTCATATTTTTAGGAGACTATTTTTAAAATTTCTTTTTACGTATTAGGACTTTTATTTTTATTATTTCTGATGAAATTCATATTTTACACTTATTTCTAATAAAATATTTCGCTGTAAAATATGTTTAAATAATAAAAAATAAGTCCTAATACGTTAAAAGATATTTTGAAAATAGCGTCCTAAAAATATGACAGTGGGGAGGAATGGGTTAAAATGTCACTAGCAGAATCCGCGACTTTTTTCAATACATCTTTACTCCTATTCTTGGTTGTGATATATTACATAGCCTAAAGCCATGCTCACTCATTGCTCTATCAAATTCAAAAATAATTCTCAACAAATCCAATGGTAGTTCTTAAGATTGGCGTATTCAAACAGTCTTTTTTCAACATTTTTTTTTCATTTTACATAAGATATCCGTGTATTCGTATATTGTTGTTGCGAGGTCACCATATACCGTACCAAGATTTCTCGCAGAAGCGTTGTGTCGCCAAATCGGATGGACCGTTTCGTGAATCAACGCACTAAAAACGGCCCGTTTCCCTTATTCGTTTATTTACGATCGTTTTCTACTCTATATCGAGCAAGAGAAAAGCGTTTTTTACGGAAACAAGAACGGCGGCTAACGGTCGTTTCAATTTTTGCCGATTTCTACAATACAATATGACATCAGCTTTAACTGTTTTTTGAATCCGACACAGTGATGTCACTGCTTTTTATTCACGTGAAACATCTAACGGCACGCGTTGGCAGTGAAATAGATCTGCTAGCCGTGGCGGCAAACGGCATGACACCCTCATATAGCGTCATGCATCGTATACGCCACCTCTATTAACTCCGTTGTGTGTGCGCTAGCGCTTTTATGAACGTCACAACTACCACAAGCATATCCATTATGGGTACCCATAATAGTCGCTTAACAGTAGGTAAGTTTGCTGGTTTTTATTTCTGTCGTACCGTAGAGCTGTCAACCGCATTTCTGTTAGCGTATTAATTTCCACGCAGGACCTCGCGGGCACTAAGAGACAGATTCAAGGTTGAATTGGGCCATTGAATCGCGAACTAAAATGACTGTTGATTCTTATTCATGTCGTACAGTGGAACTGTGGAACTTTCCGTTAGTGTGCTCCCTCCTTCCTATGATATTGGGTCTATTAAAAGAGGCGTGAACAGATAAGCAGGTCAACATGAGAGCGGTGACTGACAATGAATTTCGGTTTAACGTGCGCTGATTTAGATTTAACTGTATTTAACATTAGATGGAGTTAAATAATTTTGTTGCGCGGTATTTAAAATGGTAAATGCATGACGACCCTTAAACCTTTACCTTTACTTAAACCTTAAACCCTTGCATAGTGTTTGAGCTTATACTAATGCCCAGACGGGGAGCGTCCATCCGCAAGTTGAAATTCTGCCGATAAATATATAAAGGTGTGTTTCAGCAGTTGCACTTGAGAGCCAGTCTCTCCGCTAGGCTTAGCGTGCCTACCATCTTGGGTTACACCGTTACTTTTTTTTATACGTAAGGTTTAGCGTTGTGGCCTTATCTCACCTGATCTTAAGTGACGATACGACCCAAGTTGGTAGACACGCTAAACCTGTAAAGCAGGAACTGGCTCTCAAGTGCAGCTGCCTGAACACTCGTATTGGTATTCGACGGCAGATTTTCAACTTGAGGGTGATTGCTAGCCAGGCGGGCATTAGAAAAAGCCCTACCACCATGCTATGGTTACCTCACGATGTTTTCCTTCACCGAAAGCTCAAGCCCATTGTAAGTGGTTGAATTCGAACTCACGTCGCTTGACGCGAAGTCGTACACACTACCACTGAGATTGTGGCCATAACGCTGAACCTATAAAATCGAAAACATTTACGAGAACAATTTTCTTTTATTACCCGTCGTAGTGAGATGTCGTGTGACGCTTTACTTAAGAATATAATTAAATAGAAAACGTCACAATTCGATAACACGCCGGCTGTGTTACGCAAACAGTCCAAAACGGGCCCCGAAATTACATTAATTAGATAGCGCACTCGAAAAGGGGCGGACCATATCGGGCCGGCATGAATTACATCTCCAAACTAATCGTCCTATATGGCGATGCGAATTGGTGACAAGTAACTCCTGTAACACGACGGAATGGATGTTAAGTGGTATTATTATGTCATATGTTTGTGACGCGAAGGTTTTTACTAGTGTAAATCGGGCCCCATGGTCGCCGTCGTGTCACTTTACTGTGTAAACCAAAGCGCTGATATATGTACGTATATTCAGTAGAATCTCTGTAAGTGAATATTAAGGGAGACGCTAAAATATTCGAGTTAATTGAGTTTTCGAATTATAAAGAATGGAGATTTTGCTGTTTGAAGCGAAGGGAATAAAACATTTTTTAGAGATTTGGAGGTTTTTAAGTTATCGAGGTTCGACTTAACGGGGTTCTATGGCACTTTCATCAGCGGGTAGGAACGCCGCGTAATTGGACGTGAGTTCGAATCCAACCATCTACAATGAGCTTGATATTTCGGTGAAGGAAAACATCGTGATGAAATCATATCACGGTTTTGTATTGGAAATATAAGCACGAAACGTGAATGCAAAAAATCGATATTCGATTAATCGCTCTTTTGGATCTCAATTTTTTTTCGTGTATCGATTCATTTGATTTCGATTCGAATCGATCGAAGAATCGATCTTTTTCAGAAAGAATCGCTATCCCTACTTTGAACCACCTATAAACAACTTCGTATGTAGTGGTCACTATTTTATAGGTTTACCGTTATAGCCATAATCTCACTGATGATAACTGGCCACCTGAACCAAGATTATGGACACTTTTTTTATGTTAATGGGCAGCAAACAGGCAGACGGCCCATCTGATGTTAAATGGTTACCGCCGCCTATGAACAATTGCAACACCAGGGGTATGACAGCTGTGTTGCCAACTATTACCTAGGGGACTGACTCTATATCGAGTGCAACTGGCATTACACATATTTTGTTATGTTTTACGTTTACAGCTATATACGGCGGCAGATTTTAAAATTTACTATGGTAGTTAGCCAGACGGGCCTGAGGAAAAGCCCTACCACCATGTTATGGTTCCACGACGCTGCTTTCCTTCACTGAAAGCTTAGGCTCATTGTAGGGATTCGAAGTCACGTCCATTGACGCGGGTCTGTGGAGTCGTAGTCGAATTATTGGTTACAGGAATGAGTAGGTCAATTTCTATTGACCATCTAGTATTTACCGCTACATGGTTTCCCTTCAAAATTTTAAATTGATCATTTATTATTAGTGTCAAAAAAATTGGGAAACTATGAATAAAAAAAAAACAATACGTTTTTTTTTACGATAGTTTTTTTCTGAACGGACTAAGGTAATATGGTATACGACTTAAAGTAAAACTTTTATCGATTGTTATAATTTAATTGTTAGTTAAAGAAAGTGTTTTATTTTTTTGACCGTTAAGTAATGAAGGGTTAATTAATATGTTCGTACGGTGGTCAAATTACGATAAAAAAAAATAACTGGAAATTGGAGGAAATACTTTCAAAAATGGAAAATTTCTTTAACAAAAGAAAATCGTTGCTGAAATATGCTGAAAGGTACTGGACTGTCTTTTCATTGTTTGTGTGTATAAAAATCTTGTGTACATCTGTTAGTGATCGTATAACTAGAGAACGAGTTGATGGATATAAGTAAAAATTCTATTAACTTCTTTTACAAGTTGATTCTTCCTAGATATTCAATGATACGACAGATGGTAGTGTGGTCGAGATAGTAACTATCGAAAGTGGACGTATACCGAATACGGTTTACCGTTCTCATATTACTGTTTCCCGGGTCAGCCTTTCTTCGCGTGAACCTAAAAATTATTTATCTATTTGCTCGTTTTTCTAACGTATTTTCAATCCGTTTTTCCCTTATTGGTAGTAGCGTCATGTTAAAGAGTCTAAAGGCAACTTCAATTATTGATCTATCAAATACCAAAAGTTTATAATGCGACTGATAGTTCCCAAGATTAACGCGTCGAATCAAACTTTTCCACGTTATAATCTTTATATATAAAAATTTCGTGTCACGTTGTTTGTCCGCGATTAACTCCTAAATTACTGAATCGATTTTAATCAAATTTTTCACACTGCGTGCGGTTTGATCCGACTTGAGAGATAGGATACTTTTTATCTCGATAAGTGAACATAACGCGATAGATGTCGCTGTAGTCGATGTGATTGACTACTCGAAAAGGCCGATCAAGATCTGCCGGGTCACCTCGTGTTAGTATAGACATTCATACATTTATTGCAAGCTCCTTCCTGCACTGTACTTATTGATGACTTATATTATAAACGATGATATTTCATTGAATGCTATATAAGAGACAATTAAAATTAATTATTTAATTTGATAATTACTTCAAGATTAGCCTAGCGGTTAAGAGAGGCATCTCTGGCAACGTCGCGGCGAAGTACCGTCGGTTCGAGTTCGATACAACACTAACTGTCTTGTGTAGGGATCTACAAATAGTTATTTTCAATTTGGATTTTAATTCTTTTCCGTTGATTTTGGTTAAAAAAGTTGAATACCGCAGCAGATACAATTATAATAAATATTATTAAAAAAAAAAAAAAATTAGCGATTTGTATGTTGTATTAACATTTTCACTCTAAGTCACGGTAAATTGCTGGTGCATTAACGCATCGCATAATTTTTTTTACGTATGAAGCCAATAATAAACTTGATTAAGTTACCCCTGAACTATTTTCTCGGCCTCACAAAAAAAAATAACAATTAGTAATGTTATAATGAACGTCAAAACAAAAACAAAAAACGTATGAAACATGCGACAATGTACGGGAATAAGTGTCCATTAGTGGTAAAAAGGGGTTGAGTTTTTTTTTTTTATTTCAGTCAATTTATACCTGTGGTGTGGTCAGGCTAATAAATTATTTACGTAATTGTTTTTGCTATTAAAAAACCCCGTGTACATTTATCGTTTCTGCTTACCGCTTATAAGGGTAGTGGAAAGGTAAATAAGCGATCGGAGGGACGGGTAACCTTGTAATAAAAGCCTTGTACAGCCGTGTTAAGTTGTTACTTGACGCTCGTTGTGAGCGAAGGAAATTTTTCTCCTAATGATAACAGAATTACATCTGGTTTTATGAAGGTAATTGGGAAATTTTTCCTTCGACGCTTGGGAAACTGTCCCTGCCGCTTATTAAGCGATAATAGCTCACTTGGTAGTGTGTACGAACGCCGCGACAAGGGACGTGAGTTCGAATCTACCCACTATGGCGAAGAAAAACATTGTAATTAAACCATTACATGGTGGCAAGGCTTTTTCTAATGCCCGCATGGCAAGATACCATCCTCAAGTTACAAATATATAGGCTTGTTCCGGCAGTTGCACTTGAGAGGCAGTGCCTCCACTGGGATTAGAGTGTCCACCGTCTTGGGCCACATCATCACTTAACATCAAGTGAAATTGTGGTCAGAACGCTACACCTTAACTATAGAAAAAAATGATAGTAAGCTCTTCAACGATGTATGGACAATTGTCGCTGACAAATCAACTTTTCTTTGGTACTTACTTCGGCAGTTCATATAATAATATATATATTTTTTTTTTTAATAAAAATCTTTATTGGTACAAAGAAAACAATATAACATATAGTACAATTGTATGTTGCTAACTGCAGTAGTTAGTAATCTAACTGTGTCGCAGTTAACAGCGCCCACCTCCGGATACTGACAAAATATTAGGGAACATTGAAATAAAATAAAAAAAGAATTTTAAACAATAAAAAAAAAGATGTTAAACAATATAAAAAAATTAGATAATAATAACTGAGAAATGAAAAAAAAAAAGAGTGAAGTGTGTGTGTGTGTGTGTGTGTTTGTGTGTATGTATGTGTGTGTGTCAGAAGAAAATTGGAATGATACAGAGAAGATTAGCATGGCCCTGCGTATGGATGACACGAAAAATTGTGAAGCGTTCGACATTTATAAATCTACATCCGTGTCACAAGTCTCAGGAACTGCTCGGAGTTTCCCACTCTGCCACACGATGGAGCTGGCACCCGCACGATGACTCCACGATTTTCTAAGAAGTTCGTCTCTCTCTCTCTTACTTCGCAAACGGCGGGCGGTGTACGGAAGAGACGTGTGGGAGTCACCAGGTGTGAATCATCCGAAATACCGACTAAAAGAAGATCACGTTGGACCCATATTCCTCCTTGTTGGCAGCGACCGGAGTCTGCTTCTACACCAAACTTGCAACCAGTAAATAACATGTATGATGTAGGGTATAGGCGAGGCGTTTTAATTTTCTTGGTAGAGTCATTTCATGTTTCTTTATAGTTAATAAGTTTTAGCGTTATGTCTAGAACGTCACCTGATGTTAAGTGACGATTTGGCCTAAGGCGGTGGACACGCTGAGCCTAGTAGAAGTGTCGGAATACACCTGTAGGTATTTAGGGCAGATTTGAGGCGGGTAGCCAGCCAGGCGGGTATTAGAAAAAGCTCTACCAGCATGCTATGGTTTCATCACGATGTTTTCCTTCGCCGAAAGCTTGAAAGAATTGATGTGTACAGTGACGACATTTCGCCTTGATACCACAAAAAAACCATTGTCTCAAGACGTTCATCAAAAGCGCGAATAGACGTGCAAACGAATTACGTACACACACACACACATTCGCAAACTTACACTAAATGGAATTATTTTGTTTTACATAATCTTTGTTGCTTGTTTGTTTGCCGGAACGATTACCGACGGCTACGTAGCCAAGGCCTACGTCATCACCGCTAAAAACAAACGTCGACCAAGCACTGAAAGCGAAGAGGCCGTCGCCGACGTCGAAGCGACATAACCGCTCCAACGCAGCCTTTTGAGGTATCGACGTACGCCAAAAAGGAAAATCCCACAAGTCTAAAAAGAGCATCTTTAGCGGCCGCCACTTTAGGTCTCCTGCCTTACAGAGACCTGGCTAAATACGTCCACCGTATGTGGAGTAAGTCATCGGGCCCTTGATTATGGATCGGATCCAAAATTATGGTCATCTCGGCGCCCATATGGTGATGCACGTGGTGTCTGTTTGCGTTACCTACCATCCGTCTGGATCGCGAGGGGTTTTCTCGCTTTGTTTACTTGGATGAATGGCTGACTCATTTGTTTGTTTCGCATGAACATTTGATTGGATAGGAAACGTGTAATTATATCTGCCTTTATATGAACAGTTGGAGCGCGGTAAATGAATATGTCTTCAGGGCGTCCGCAGCCATGTTTAGCTTTGCCATCGTACTCGGTTTGTTGTCTTTCCTAATGGAACCTATAATTTATCTATTATTCATTCTTGTTTCCTACACGGAAGAACGTGTTCTATGTCATGTTGTTATGTATTTCTAGGAAAACCATTATAAAAAAGTCTAAGCTCATATCGATGATTAAAATTGCAAATAATAATCTTTAGTTTAACGTTCAATGAAATGCAAATTATGCAAATAACAAAAGGTAAGGCATCTTGCAATTTTTGATGGAGCAAAGCGTCGCAGCGCTGTACCATTCTACAATAAATATCGACCACGGATCAAGAGCATATTGTCACGAAATATTCTATATAGTGTAGTAATATTTTGACCTCGTTAATTACGAAAAAAATAATTGGATGAATTTTTAACGTATTTAATCTAACCACATATAGCTACATATTCTTTTAATTTATATTATGTATATAATATAGAAGAAACTATAAAAATAATAAGCAATCTTGTACATTGAATACTGTTTGTACGTTAAAATCAGGGCATTAACATATACATATATATATTTATACAATATCAAAGTCTGACTGTATATATATTTTCATTAAATAATATCTATCTATTCCCTAATAAAGTCAGACTTTGATAGTTTAGTTGGTACTCTAAACCCACCGGCAATGAGCTTAAGCTTTCGGTGAAGGAAAACATCGCGTTTAAACTATAACAAGGTTGTGGGGTTATTATGAATGGCTAGCTACCACCCTCAAGTTGAAAATCTGCCGCCAAATACCAACAGGTGTGTTCCGGCAGTTGCACTTGAGAGCCAGTCCCTCCACAGGTTTAGCGTGTCTACTAACTTGGGCCGTAACGTCACTTAAGATCAGGTGTGATTTTGCCCACCACGCAAAACGTAAACAATAAAAAAATGGGAAAAATTTTTAATGCTGGTAATCTATACTAGCTATTCTCGCGACTTCGTTCGCGTGTAACTTAAGATTATTTAAACAAATTTGCCCGTTTTCGTAACTTTATTCAATACAGCTCTCCTCCTATTGGTGGTAGCGTGATGTTAAATATCTGGAAGTCTTTTTCAATTATTTCTCTATTAATTATGCATTTTTTTTAACCCGGTTGGTAATTCCTAAGATTAAAACGTTGGTACAAACAAACATTTCAGCTTTATAATTTTAGTATAGATACCCCGTTTATAATTTAAATGAATAATAAAACATTATACTAACATATATTTTACATTAATATCACGTATCAGCCTCGGAGTATCAATAATCTAATATTTTTCTTTATTTACGTTACTAAAACAACATACAAAAAATGAAATTATTTAATAAAATTAATTCGCGAATAAATTCATTTAAACGTACATGTGTACATATAAAAATGCCTACTTAAGTATAACGTAGGCCTAAGTTTACCGTCGGCTTGATAAAAAAAAATAATAATAATACGTTACAATATACGCAAATAGCTATTATAAAATGTACAAATTAACAATAAATTCTATCTTTCGTCTGCAAGTTATGAAAAGAGGCTGTAAATTTTGTGAGGTCATATAAAGTTGTCGTTAAGTAAAGATATACATATTCGTATCAACGAATTGGTAAGCCAACAAAAGTAATATATTATTGACGTTTTACAGAGTCTGTCGTTAAATCGAACGATGTAAAATGAAGATTATACTATATACATATGGCATCAACAAGTTTCTTAGACAAAAACTCACATACATAGTTTTCTGCTAGCTATGTTTTTTTTATAGAAATTTGTAATAAATTTAGTACCAATAAAAGCATCTTTTAGTTGAGTTAGAAAACAATTTATGTACATTCCGATGAAAAAAAATGGCCTCTGTATGAGGTTCAAATATTGTCATTCTTCATTGAACCTATTTTTATTACTATCACGCCAACGTTCACTATGTAAGCAAGAAGCATTTCAGTAACTTTCAAAACTTCCTTAACTGGGTGTAGAATTAGTTAAATCAATTCAATTTCAATTCAATTCAATGTGTTTTATTATTAAGTATTGTAACTGTGCAGGCGATCTTACTAATGTCAAGTTTGTCTTCGAATTTATAAAGACTAGTGGTGTAGTCTAGTCTCTAGTGGTCCCAGTTCGAACAATATTAAGGTTCTGTTGTCCTTTGATAGTCTCGTGTTAATATATAAGGTTATGTTTGATATTCAGTAAAGACAAACAATATAAATTTGTAATCTATTCTCAATTTGACCACAAACTTTAAAAATAAACACAAGAGTATATATCCGTGTGTGTGGCAAATACATGGTAGGGTGTGTAATGTTTTCATTTTATTGATTTAATGTATTTTTTATGCATAATAAAAAAAATGAGCATTATGCACTCCTCTATATAAAAAATATGAGCGTTCTGCACTCCTCTATATAAAAATATGAGCGTTCTGCACTCCTTCTCTATATGAACTATAAGTGTGCGAAATTTCATACTCCTCCGACCGCGTAATTTTCGTAGAAAGGGCTACAAAGTTTTTGCTTCACGTATTAATATTAATATATAGATAGTTGGTCATTTGTTAAAAGTGATCAAAGGGTTTTTGCAGTGAATTAAAATAGATATTCCTCGTTATTATTTACTATACACTTGCGTATAATATTTCATGTAACATACCTGTAAAATAAGAAAAGTTTATAAATAAAAAAAAGAGGGAGATGTCTTATGGACATTCGGTTGGAACGGAGTTACTTTCGCTATATCGTTTTTGTGATTATAATTAGTAATTATACAATAAAATTTTAGAATTCCAAATATTTTGTATATTCTCAAAATCGACGGCATACTGAATCGATTGAAAAAATATGTTTCTTTCTCAGATATCGGTTTTTGGAGTCGTTTTTCCTTGTAACACTTTTTCTGGCCTACGAAGCGATGATAGCTCAGTGGTAGTGTTACGTACTCCGCGTCAAGGTGCGTGAGTTCGAATTCACCTACAATATGCTTGAGCTTTCGGTAAAGGAAATCGTAGTGAGGAAACCATAGCATGATGGTAGAGCTTTTTCTAATGCCCTACTACTCTCATACTTAGCTTACTTACATACATAGCTTCTACTCTCAAGTTAAAAATCTGCCGTCAAACATCAATAGGAGTATACGGCAGTTGCACTTGAGAACCAGTTCTTCCACTAGACATTGCGTGTCTTGGGTTACATCGTCACTTATCATCAGGTGAAATTGTGGCCATAACGTTAATCCTATACAAAAATATATATGTTAAAAAAATGTTATTAAGGAAATAAAGACGTGTTGAGCTTAGCTGGGTAGTAGAAGATAGCATTCGAATAGTGAAAGCGTCCGTTACGATCACGAGATTTCGTCTTCAGATATGTCTTCGATAATCTAAGCAAGTACGTCACCCCATATATTATTGACTTCGTTTGCGTGGAACAAATTTTTTTTTTTTTTACCCGATTTTGTATATCTCTTCAACATAGCTCTGTTCCTATTGGTGGCAGCAAGATATTAAACAATTTTAAGGCCGTCTTAATAATTGCTCGACCTAATAAATGAATAATTTGTTAAATCCAACTCTTAGTTTCTAAGATTATCGGGTTAAAATAAACAAACAAACAAACTATTTCGCATGATTCTATTAATAAAGGTTACTCTTTATGCGAGCGAACATAGAAAAAGATAACTCGGTTTGGAGATCATGCAGGCGTTAGGATCACCACCATGGTAAGTTTGATGTTTACCACCACCACCACCATGATGTTTACCTTCACCAAAGTATTTCGGGTGTAAGGGGTATCGAATACCATCTGAGTTATCCAAAACATGTTGACCTGCCCTCGGTGTACCCTGCCGAGTAACCGGCGAGGCTCTGATCTCTGGTTTAGTCCTTGATCCATCACAGCTTTGTAGTAAAGTTAGCGCTCACCCTGGGGTTTAGACTGCGGAAAAATAAAGATTTAATATGAACTTAATTTCCGGCATAGTGAATGAGAGCCCGCCATTTCCGCTAACGTCAGCAATATGGCTGTAGCACTCCTGATTGCGGGTTTCCATAGGCGACGGTAAAAGTTATAGATCGTCAACCTGTTGCCTGCTTATTAGCATAAAGGCTCAGACTTATTACAGAGATACGTTTTTGTATTGTATGCTATATTATTACTGTTTTTTTTTTTTTTTTAAGGTAGCTTACCAACATCACCATTCGCTACTATCATGCCGGCCTGCGTAAATGCTTATTATGTTTCTGTTGAAAGACCCGATGTTATATGAGGAATAGAATATATGGACCGGGAGACTGTTCCACAACTTCACTTCTTTGTACCTTCACAATTATATTAATTAAAAAAAAAAATCGACGGCCGTAATTTGCCCGCCTTCGATGACCTCACAGGAATGCTTTCGTACCATTTCAATGTCAATCATAATTCGTATGCCGGTTGGCGCTTAATACGTGTCGTGAAAGCGAATAGCCATAGGCTATTATTTATTTATATTAATTTCCGGCACCGCAGGAAGACCGGGACAGTTACTTTCGCGCCAATTGCATAACAATAACGCCATCTTGCGGATACGCACGTGTGACCGAAGTGAGTCCGCATTCGTGATTCGGCGTTTGGTCAACTGATTTATTTTCCAATATAAATTACCTTTTTTTTAATCCACTTTAGCTCATTCAAATTCTAAGCTAATATTTTAAATACAAAAGTAACTCTGTTTGTTTGTCTGTTACGTATTCATACATAAACTGTGTAATCAGCTTTGCATAGTGATATAGCTTTAACTAATACCCGCCTGGCTAAGTAAGAACCTCAAGTTGAAATCTGCCGTCAACTATCTATAGGTGTGTTTCAGCGGTTGCACTTGAGAGCCAGTTCCTCCACTAGGCTTAGCGTGTTCACCATCTTGGACTAAATGACGAAGTATCCGGAACCAAATGGGTTATCTAAAATAAAGTAAATAAAACCTGAAGGGATGAAATCAACCATGAATATTTGTATAGAAAACTGATAATTTCTCAAATTGGGGATATTATTCTTGATACTTTTGGTAAAAACCAAAAAGTTTGCCGCGTATATAAATAATTATCCTCAAGACTGTACAATTGATTATGATTTCAATTATTTTGATAAAGTTACATTCTTAATAAGATGATAACATTACTATACTTTGAGATAAGTATATAAAATATATTTTGTTTAAAAAAAACGTCGTCTGCTTAAGATCATTCGACGGAAGTTCAACGTCAATTTATCTCTCTCACTACCCAAGTCGAATGCTGCCGTCTTTGGTGGACATTAATTAATTACGTGAGGGTATTGAGAGAGAGGGGTGTTAAGAAAATCTCTGCATGTCCTTATGTTGGGGTGAGGAGAAGGGTGAAGTTAATTCTTATGTAATATTTCGTTAATTAAAATTCAATATTAAAAATCTAATTAAATTTTGGATTACAAATAGTTTTCTTAATTTTATAGTTTTCATTAGAATTTTAATATTATTTAAATAATTATTCTTTGTTATTGAAAAAAAAAACTTATTAAAATATAATATGTTCTTATTGATATTTTCGCTTTTATAATATTTGTGTGGATGTATATATGTATTCATGTCTATTGCAATTAAATTTTATTAGTACAGACTGTACTGGGCTTACGCAGGATATTATGTGTAATCTATGATTAAAAATTTCGAACAATATTTATTGGCTCAGTTATAGTTTAATTACACGTGTAGGTAATTAGGAAGCGTAATTATACCGAATGAGGCCTAAACTGTCCGCGAAACGGTACGGCGTCCGGCGGACGCGAAGAAAGTAAAGTAAGCTGATCGCCTCTTTCTCCATACGTGGCGAGGGTGACCGAATGCGGTGTATACGCACCACACTATGAGTGCTAATTGACCTCACAGGTGTACGGGATGTCGACGTGAAATGGGTTAATACCAACACCTTCCAACTGGTTGTGAAGCGATACACAGATGAATATCCTCGGTTTTCAAATGCGTCACTATTTGGTCGCAGAATGGTACAACTTGCATTTTTTCTAACCAATCTCACCTGTTGTTAAGTGGTGATACGGTTTTTTGTAAGTAAAAATTCGTCCAACGTGCCTAAAATGTTTAAATTTAGTTTCACTTCACAAAGTTTTTTTTTTTAATGTCAGGGTTTAGCGTTAAAGTTGCAATCTCACCTGATCATAAGTGAAGATACGGCCTAACTTGGTAGACATGCTAGACCTGTATAGCGTTTTTGAGGTGGAGTGGTTTTAGGGTCAAATATATTTAATAACTCAATGAGCGGTAGAAGGTCAGTCCCTCCAACAGGGTTAGTGTGTTCACCATCTTAAGTCACATTTCCTTAACATCCGGTGAGATTGAAGCTGAGGTTAGTACTATAAAGTATAAAAGAAAACCACGATGTTAGTGTTTTAAAGGAAACGTTTGTGCTGACTCTACCTACTTAAGAGATGAACGGAGAAAAAATTTGAATATATCAATAATATAAGAATCATATTAACAGGCCTCATAGCGCAATGTTAGGGAGCCCTGCTATCGAACTAATTGATCAACCCAATACGGCTTCCTTTTTTATGTTAACGAACAACAAACAGGCAGACGACTCAGTTGGTTGTAAGCGGTTACCGACTCCTATGGACAGCCGCGACACCACAGGTGTTACAGTCATGTTACAGACCTTGACGTAAAGGGCTGGTTTTCGTTCACTATGTCGGAACACAAAGTCTCATACTGAACTTTTATTTTGCGGCAGTCTAACCTCGAGGGTGGTCACTAACCAGTCGGATCTTACCACCAAGGTGTAATATCAATCATCATCAAAATATTGTACGGTTAACCATCATGACCAAAACTAAATGTGGGACCATCGCCCGCCCTAGAGGTTACGGCGCCCAGCACGAGAAGACAAGTTGACGCCCCTTGGAAAATTGAATATATTAGCCATATACAAATATATTACATAACTATTATAATTTATAAGTGAAGAAGGGATTAATATGTGAAAACTTCACTTTGTTTTTAAATTTTTGATATAAATTTTAATTTTTTTACAAAAAATTAAAAACGGCCGACGCAGCGCCCCTAAATTTTGGAGTCTCGCTCGAATGCCCTGCTTTCTGTCCCCTAAGCGAGCTTTGGTGGGACTAACGATCGGCCGAGCTGTACGAGTGTGTACGATTATGCGTCAAGGCACGTGAGTACAAATCCAACCACCCGCAATGAGCTTGAGTTTTCGGTGAAGGAAAACATCGTGAGGAAACCATAGCATCGTGGTAGGGCTTTTTCTGATGCCTGCCAAATACCAATAGGTACGTTCCGGCAGTTCCACTTGAGAGCCAGTTCTTCCACAGGTATAGCGTGTCTACCAGCTTGGGCCGTATCGTCACTTAAGATCAGGTGAGATTATGGCTATAACGCTAAACCTTAACTATAAAAAAAAAAAACTTTTTTTATGCATACGTAATAAGTACAAGTTATTTACTACTAACTCACTTATCATGGTATTTCCAAATCTACCAGACCTACAGATATCAAAGTTTATATACGTAAATATTATTGTCATACTATACACACGTAAAGCGGATTGTACGAATTTTGAAGAGAGATTATTTCTCGATCTCGATTTACGTGGCAACGTGAAAAATGATTGCTTTAAATATAGTTTTTAAAGTCTGTGCTTTTGTTATAGATGAACAGGTGGTAAATATTTAAATCTATTTAAATATAATAATGTTTGATATGTATAATAGCCTTTTTAACATGTTGCTTGATCTCGTTGTCCGCCAATTCTTGTGAAACCTAACCTTATCACCTGAAAAACTGTTACTGGTCTATCACGAATTGTCTAGTCGTATATTTTATTTTATCCATAACAGCTTGTATATTACTTCAACTTGATAAATTCATAACTTAATCAATAACTCAGCTGATACAACGTATTGAACGACAAACAGAAAGAATTCACACCCGACAAAAGACGCGCACAAAAACTCGGTGATAAGTAATTGTGAAAATTCCTAGAATAACCCTCGTTATCTAGTTAAAGATTAAAATACTCTTGGCGTAGCGTTACCTCGGTAAAAGGCTTCACAGTGGGAAATATACACACGATTATAACATTAATGGGAGAAACAAAGTGCTGCGGTGTTACTCGCGTGTGAATTTCAAGCTCTCTTCTGTATGGAATGAAGCCATAACTGTTCGTTTTATATAAATATACCGGGAAGCGCTATCACTTAACAATTAAACGTGCCTAGAGTTTTATAACTTACGCGGAAATTCGAACGGATGACAAATGGTTCCGTAAGAATACGTTGACATTTCTATTTTTGTCTCCAATTTGCATTTCTGAAAACATCCAAATAATTTTGCACTTTCATACGAATGAATTCGATCGTAAACGTAACTTAGAAGAAGGGGGGAAACCAGCTAGCGGGTCACCTGATGGTAAGTGATCACCACCACCCATAGACACCCACAACACTAGAGGAATCGCAGGTGCGTTGCCAGCCTTTACGGTAAGAGTAAGCTATCTTCTTGAAGGTCCTCATATCGAATCGGGCCGGAAACACCATCGAAACAAAATGGTTCCATAAGGACAAAAAAATCCGCGCGAAACGTATTGTATTGGATCGCCAGTCATCCAAGTCTAAAAAAAACATGGTCTATTCTTAAGTCCGCATAACTGAAGTGAAACATTGCCATATATCTCTCCAGCGAGCGTCACACAAAAAGATGCGCGGATTAACATTGTAAAGCCCTCTCAAAAGAAACTTTAATAGACTTAGGATTCGGAATTAAAAAAAAAAGAAACAAATCGAAGCTTTCAGTGAAGAGATTGAGCTAACGAAGACATTAAACTGATATTTTTTTTAATCATTACAAATAATGAAATTCTGAGTCCTACAAAGACACGTAAGGCGTAGCGTAGTATGTACACCGAGGTAGTAAATAAATACGCGTAACAAGCAAAACGAGTCCCGCACCGAATAGGACAGTCTACGCGGAGTGGATATATATGCCTCCACCCCTTTTCGAAAAAAAAAAAACTACGACACGCCTCAAAATAAATGTTACATTAAAATTTTATTTTATTTGCGATATTTAATGGAAAAATAATGTTACTCTATCTATATTACAAAAGATAAATTTTGTAAGTTTTTGTAATGCTAGAAATCCTGACAAACTGATCACCCCCTATTCTAGACTGAATAAGACAAGTGACAGTATTTTAGGTAATAGTGTTAACTTTTATAATAAAGCTCCAAAGCGCATTACTGAATTATCGGACTGTGGGTTCAAGGACCATGTTAAACGGGTTTTGATGTCAAAAGGCTATTATAGGCTGGATCAATATGTGAGCGATCGTAATGTCTGGAATTGACGCCCCTCTCTGTACATCCGCTAATAACTACAGTAACACATTAAATTAGTATATAAAAAATATAAGAATAAGACTTAAAAAAAGATGCAGATCGAGTCTCTTGCCAGTTATTTTCGATGACTGCGTTACTTTCCGAAGCGGTAGTAGTTTAGACGTTCATAAGCGTTTTCTTAGGGCCTAAATTGTTGATTTGATTTGATTTAATTAATATTATAAATTGGTAAGGTTTGTTAGTTTGAACACGTTAATTTTAAGAACAAAGAAGCTACACGACTCTTTTTTGTATTTGATACACAAATTATTGGTAAATCTTGGGAATTATCAGGAAGGTATTAGGCTATTTAACATCACGCTATCACAAATAGAATCAATGCTGCCTGAAAAAAGCTACAAAAGCGGGCAAAAATAATTTAAATTGATTTTTAGTTCCAAATGAACGAAGCCGCGGGACGCAGCTAGTGAGAAATATTTGGGAGTAAAAATTTACACGAGTGTCAAGACCGGCCCTAAAGTGCAACTGCCGGAACACACCTAATGGTATTTAGCAATAGAGTTACAACTTGAGGGTGGTAGCTAACCTGGTGGATGTTAGTAAAAGGCTCACCACTATACTATGGCTTCACCACGATGTTTTCCATTCCTGAATGCTTAGGCTCATGGCAGGGTTCGAACTCACGCCCATCGACGTGGTACCCTTGTCCGTAACACTACCAACTGAGCTACCAATCCTAATAATTGTTTTATATTCGTATTTTTATTAATATTGTTATATCACTTTTGTAAAGACTTATCAAATATATTCTTTAATATTCATGTAAAAAACTTAAAATAAATAAGTTTTCTCTATGTATATATCAACCCATGTACATAAGTACGAATTATTTTGTTATAAATATTTACCGTTTAACCATAAAACTCATCTGATATTAAGTGACGCTGTGGTCCAAAATATAAGCTCACTATCGCCCTGAGGCAATGTCAGTACAATTCTTTAGATTAAGAGATTAGGTCGCGTTAATCTGCATATTATCTAAATAGGAAATATGCATGGTATATGAACCTATTTATGATTAGTTGGAATAGTCCATACCGAGAATCAGTCAATTCATGGCTCCCATGTCTCGTTGCCTCTGGCTGAGTGCGTTAGTATTAGGCCTCAAAGCAAGGTGAAACTGTGAAAGAGCTTAAGGCAAACAGCATATGTTCTATAGAGGAAAAGCTGGCTTTTAATTGTAGCTGATGGAACACACATATAAGTACACCCAAAGATGTTTTACTTGAGGGTGGTAGCCACTGTGGTTTGGAAGGCATCAAACTTACGTCGTTTGATGCAATTCCGTGCACAATACCACTGCACCGATTGTAACCAATGCGATTTTATAATGAGATTGAGTAAAAATCTTAATTACAATATTAAGAATTACTAGGAAATACCATCATAATTTTCCGCACTAGAAAATACTTTGTTTTACGCGAGACCCAACAATACCTAGCAACACTAATTACATCCGCAATAAGTTACATATAAAATATAGCGATACATTTTTGAGATAAATTATTTCCCATAAACGGAAATTTCTTTAAGCGTTTTCCTAGCAAACTTCTTTCGAGGAAAATAATTGTTCATCAAGTTTAGATTAAGTTATCACTCTGTAGTTTTAATTGGAAAGGGGTTTTTCTTTGTATCTAAAAAAGGTAAATAAAAGTCGTTTTTTTTTTCTTGTTTATGAGCTTGTGTCTACATTGTATATTATATACATATACAATTGCAGTCTTTGGAGCGATGAAAAATTATCGGTTTAATAATTTTATTAGATACAAGCTGTTACACGCGATTTCGTCTGCGTTAATATTAGAATGTGGACTAATTAGAGAACCAAAAATGTTTTTGAAATAAAACATATTCTATCTACATATAAAATATTTAAAAATCTAAAAAGTTTGTTTGTTTGGACGCGCTAAAACTTAGCAGCTATAAGCCGGATTTAGAAATGTATTTTTGTATTTGATCGAGCAATCAATGGAGAAGGCTTTCGGTTATTTAAGATTATACTACCACCAATAGGAGTAAAGGAGTATTGAAAATAGTTAAATAAAAGTGTCAAATGTAATCAAAATTTATTTAATCGATATACATACAAACTGTCTGATTTAAAACTTTATATATAAAAATTTCGTATCACGTTATTTGTCAGCGATGAACTCTTAAACTACTGAAACAATTTTAATCAAATTTAACACACTGTGTGCAGTTTGATCCAACTTGAGAGATAGGATACTTTTTATCTCGATAAGTGATCATAACGCGATAGATGTCGCTGTAGTCGGCGTGATTGATTAGTCTAAATGACAGAACAAAATGTATCAGATCAGCTAGTATAGGTTTACATTTCCAACAGGTTGGCGTTCACTCTCTTCGCGATGTGCTCCCTGTTAGGTACATATTTAATCTCTATGTATTGACTGAGCCGGATATGTAACTTTTATATCATGTCCAACGCTAATATCGGAGCGCCTAGAAACAAACAAACAATCAAAAATTCGCCTCACATACGACACACACACATCTTTTTTATCCATTTACTCGTGGAATCTTCCGTAAATTCCACGGCGCGCATTAAAATTGTATGGCTCGTGAGTTTTTGCCGGAGTATCGTATGTGACAGAGCCCGTACGAGGTACATAAGTGCAATTAACATAAGATTTCCCGTAATAAACCGGGGAGTGCGCGCGCCAACCAAAATGGCCGCGGCCGGTTTTTGCACAATCGCGTACGCTGAATATCATAAGCTACGTGTTCGGATCGACGCTCACGGGTCCATTTTTCATTTACATCTTTTATATTAATAATTTTTTATCGTTTACAGGTTTTAGCGTTGTGTCCATAACCTCACCTGATCTTAAGTGATGATACGGCCCAAGTTAGTGGACATACTAAACTTATGAAAAGACTAGTTCTCAAGTGCAACTGCCGGAATACACCTATAAGTGTTTGGCAGCAGATTTCCAACTTGAGGGTGGTAGCTATACAGGAGGGCATAAGAAAAAGCCTTACTACCATGCTATGATTTCCTCACGATTTTTTCCTTTACCCAAAGCTCAAGCTCACTGTTTTTTTTATTAGTAAGGCTTAGCGTTATGGCCATAATCTCACCTGAGCGCAAGTTATGATACGGCCCAAGTTGGTAGACACGCTAAGCCTGTGGAGGAAATGGCTCCCAAGTGCGACTGCCGGAACACACCTATTAGTATTTGGCAGCAGATTTCCAACTTGAGGGTGGTAGCTAACCAGGTGGGCATAAAAAAGCCCTACCGCCATGCTATGGTTTCCGAAAACTCAAACTCATTGTAAGTGGTTGGATTCGAACTCACGTCCCATGACGCGGCATTGCTACACGCTACCACCGGACTATCATCGCTTATAGTGTAAAGTGTTTAATACTTTATAGGGTCAGCGTTGGGGCTATAAACTTACCTCAAATTAAGTTCCAAGATGGTGGTCACGCTACAACTTTTTAATCTACCTGGCTCTCAAGTGCAATTGCCGGAACAAACTTATTGGTAGTTGGTGGTAGATTTTCATGGTGAGGCTAGAGGGTTAGACCTCGAAGAAGTATGGGAGCTGTTCCTGACTTCTGGCAACACAAGAGCGTGAAGTATATGCGTGGTGCATTTTATTTGGCAGTGTTGGAGTATTACCACCCTATGAGTCGCCACTTTCCCCTCTTATGAGAATGTGCCTAGGTAATGTGTCTGTGTGTTACGTCTAGAAAGTTCTTAGTGATTGGATTTGAAAAAGTTAGGTCAGCATTCGACAAAACCCTTCCACCATGCTATGGTGTTATCACGACGTTTTCCTTCATCGTTCAATGACACGGAGTTCCTACACACTATCAACTAAGCTATCATCTTATAATATAAAATTAAATAAAAAGCGACTACACACCACTAAGGCCGGCTGTGTAGAGGTTTTGTACAATTTCTCGGAAATCGATCAATGAATATTCAAAGAAGCAATGGCGTGAGAATTCGTGTATTATTAATGGATAATTTACGAAGTTTTTCCCCGTACAGTCCAATCTTGATTAGGGTCGAGCGGTTATATAGGTTTTGCAACAATTTCTCGGAAAACGGTTAATACATATTTAGGGGGCAACGGTGTGAGAATTCGTGTAATAATTAACTAATAATTTACAGAGTTTTTCCAAGTAAGCCCTTTGAGATCGTCGTAATTAGCCGAGACATTGTGTATGCGCATTGAAATGAAAACGTTATAAATAATTCAATATTTTGTTCAAAAATCGCCTCGTGTGAATTTACTACGGTCGACGGGAGACAGAACTACGCCCTCTATGCCATCGACACACGACGAATGAGTATCTACAATTGATAGGTACCTTTACATCTCACGACACGATTAAACTAAATACATTGTCGTCATAAATCTACCCTCTTCCATTTATACAACGTATGTTTTAAACAGACATTTTTATCGTAATAAAAACTATTACATAATTTTATAATTTACTTCGGTTATATTGCCAAATGTTAAGTTCAGATATTTACTATAAAATTACTTGAACATAACTAACTCATACAAACATACTCTCAACTATAAGGTACAAATAAGGTCTATAAGGTACTTAAATAAATGTGACGTTTGCCGTCAAGTCTCCGTTCGCAGGCGATCACGACACGATATCGATACGAAATAAAATCGGCTACTCTAAAACGCAAGTTCCTCACGACTCGATCCGTACAATTGGAATCGTACTCCGCATGTGTGCCCACTCAGTTTTTGCCGTGGCTCGTAACGCGATCGGCCCATCTCATAATTTCAGCTTTTTTCATACGAATCGATCCCCGAGTCCTTATTAAGAATCATTTCACTGATTACTATACTACACTGTACTGCTGATGCATGATTGACAGACGCTATTTCTATCGGCTATTTCTATGGGCGTTTGTATTTCGCAGTTTCGTCGCCAACGTATTAGTTTGTATAAGCTGACGTTTATTTTTGCTTTGATAACAGTAGATTATATATGTTTGATAGAGTAAAATATGCGGGTTGGTAGGACAGGAACATTTTAGTCGATGAAGTCGCGTCCAAGTTACATCAGATGTAAATGAGAGGAACCAGTGTAAAAACTGTCTTCAGCAGTATAGGGGGTATGGAGAGTAAAGACCATCAACATCTCATATGGACGAAGTGTCGAATAAGTGTCCAGTTGTACACTGAAAATTAGAGTGTCATTACGCTAAGCCTATAAATTACATAAAAAAAAGTACAAGTTATTATATATACATTTTATTATAAATTTATTTGCGGTTTCGCCCGATTTGATATCGATTTTTTGAAACAAATTGAATGACGTAAGAAAAAATAAACTTATCATCGTCTCTAGCATCCCATCAATTTCCATACCAAAATTCATCATATTCGGCTCAGCGGTTTAGGCGTGAAACCGTACCAAACAAACAAACTAGGTTTCGCATTTATAATACTAGATTTTACTTGCGACTTCGCTCGTGTTAATATTGATTTTGCTAGACAAATCGCATGACGCAATAAAAACTTTCACATAAAGCTTATCCCTCTTTTACCCCACTTCCAATAAGTTTTCCACGAGAAAAAGTAGCCTATCTCCGTCTCGTCGGACTCATCTATCACTGTACCAAAATTCATCACAATCGATTCGGCGGTTTAGGCGTGAAATGACAAAAAACAAACAAACAAACAAATAAACTCCTTTTCGAATTTATTATATTAGTAAGGATTATATTAATCCGTTACAAAATGTCGATAAAAAATATCTAGACGTACAATAAATAAAATGATATTAATATGGAAAAATGTAAGTTATAGTTGAAGGCAGGTGACAATGGTATTGCCTAACGTAATCGCATACTTAATTAGAGCCCAGCGTAAGGGAGACAACCGCAGTGTTCCCTAGCGGTATCTATCTACGCTTCACCCTATCGGTGCTCTCTATTACGATCAGGTTTATATCGCATTCTGTCAGGTACGCGCAGCGCATTATCACGTAATACTCACTATCGATTATAAAATACACACATTGGCATAATATAAATATTGAAAAAAAAAAATGGATTTTAATTATTTTCATGTAATTTCTAAGTCAGAACGCTCGATGTTGTTAAGTGACGATGCAGTCAAGAGCGACAACATTATAAGTCTATCTGATTCTTTACTGCAAGTCCCGGAAATAATCGAACGGTGTATTATGGCATATTGTTATTTATATATATAGTTATTACATGTACACAAAAAATTACAGATTTCAGAAGTAACTTATCTGTCTGTTTGTTTCTTTTTCACGCATAGACAATTTTCTTGAAGCTAGAGGAATTTTTGTTTGCGTTTTGATATAGAGATATATTGAGTCTTGTTGGGTGTGAAACATCTATTGGTACGCCGTGACAAAATCGACAAATACACCATTACAGCAAACAGCGTGACTTTTTGTTTTACTGTCATACCTCCTTTGGCTTCATACCTGCCGGGCTGTTTTTTTTGTGGACGAATTACATTTGCGGACCTCCTTCTGACCTCTGACTCGACAGGCAAAGTGTAGAGTATACGAGGTATTTACTTGGTACGAGACACTAGATATAACCATTAAAAATCCCCATGGTGACTCTATGTTCCCGCCTTACTTATGAGTACTGTATACTTATGACACGGAAGTACTTTGATAGTGTCTCTAATCAATGTATATTGAAACTTGATGAATAACGTATGCTATATTACCAGAGGATACCTATAACAAATACCTAACTTTGAACCTTCTAGCAATGGATGCGAAGGCATCCATTCCATTTAGACAAGGAGTAGACATGAAGGAATAGTTCAGGCAGTACGTTCGAGAACCATGTCAAACGGATTTTAATGTCAAAAGGCTATTATAGGGTGGATCAGTATGGGAACAATTGTGATGTCTGGAATGGACACCCCTTTCTATACATCCGCTAATAACTCTTGTAAATACAAATATCAGATAACATTATGTAAAAAAAATGTACCTACAAAAAGATATAATAGCCGATAGAGTTTCTTGCCGGTTTTTCTGAATTACTACTTTAGTTTCCGCACCGGTGGTAGTTTTGACGTTCATAAATACCTTATTAGTGCTTAAATTGAATAAATAACTTTGACTCAAGTTGCCACTGCTGCTGTCTCTGAGAGAGAAGGTGGATCATCTCTCCCCACGAGAAGTGGGTTCCCGTGCGTCTATCATGAAGAAGATATTCGAATAAACTATTTCACGACATTGAAATGATATCAAGTGATGTTTTAAATGGTGCACTAATCGGGGTTTTATATAGATTTTTATCTTGCCCTTTGTATTATAAAATGCTCAGAGAACTCCATTGTTTTTTTTCCGTCGTTCTGCAGACTCTTGGTCCGCACCATTTCCAATTGATTGTATTTTTTGTTGTATATAGTACTCCTTATAAAAACCACACAATACAAATTATTTACTTATTTGATATAATTAATATATAAAAAAAAGAGTGATTGTGATATTATTGACCCGCTGGGTCAAAGCTAAGTTTGCGAACCTTACTTAAGCTATGTCAGCCTGTTAAAAGAAATCTATTGTATGCATAACTTAATTTTAATTAAATGGATCAATTAAACAATTATTCAGACTGCTAATTACACGGGCTTTTCTAAAATAACAGGACAGGAATGGCTCTGCTGTCAATTTATACACGGTTGAAGCAGGAGAAAGAGATATACCATTAAATCTCTCTATAATCTTCTAAAAGGTCCTGGCTTATCTAGGACTGCAGTACGTTCTATATTAGAAAGTGTCTCTAACTCTAAAGCTGCGCTAGCTGGCTCCAACCAAATTTGTCTGGGCGGGGAGAGAAACACGAGTCGGGAAGGTCGCACGCGCGTCGGAAATGTTCCCTTAAACCTACATCCGTATCATAAGTCTTAGGAACTGTTTAAAGTTTCTCTCTCTGCCACAATGGATCCGGCACTCGCATGGTGCTAACGGATAGGTAAGAAGTTCATCTCTCTCATCCTTGTCATATTTTTCAGGATACTCTGAAATGTGCAGGAAAATTGTCCATTAAGTGACGCCGAACGGGCGGCTCGTGCGCAGAACATTGATCGGATCGCCTTACGCGGACCGGACGCTACGGTTTAGGCGGCGCGTGCCCGGGCATATGCAATAACATCTTGCCAGGGTGTCAACGACTTTTGCATATCTTAGGATAAATTAAAAATACCAGTAGCCAAGGAACAAAATATCACACGTATAACATTTTTAAAAATTATTGGTGATATCGTGATTTTTTTAAAATATAATAACGGACAAACCAGCAAGCGCTGATACACCTGATGGTAAGTGATAACCGCCGTCCAGGATAACCAAAACAGCGAATTGTAGGTACGTTGCCGGTCTTTATATAAGTGGCTGGCTCTCAAGTGCAACTGCCGGAAAACAACTTTTTTTTATACTTAAGGTTTAGCGTTATGGCCAAAATCTTACTCGATCTTAAATGACGAAACGGCCCAAGTTGGTAGACACGCTAAACCTGTGGAGGAACTGGCTCTCAAGTGCAGCTGCCGGAACACACCTATTGGTATTTGGCGGTAGAATTATAACTTGAGGTTGGTAGCTACCCAGGCGGGCAGCAGAAGAAGTCCTACCACCATGCTATGGTTTCCTCACGATGTTTTCCCTCACCGAAATCACAAGCTCATTGTAGGTGTTTACATTCGGACTCACTTCCCATGACGCGGCGTTCCTACACGCTATCACTGAGCTATCATAGCTTCAAAATGATGTTAAATAACCTAAATCCATCCTGATTGTTCAACCAAATACATTTTTTTAAATCCAACTATTAGATCCTAAGATTAGCGAGTTCAAACAAACAGACTTTTCCATTTTATAATCTTAATATATAATAATTTCGTATCACGTTGTTTGTCCGCGATGAACTCCTAAACTACTTAACCGATTTTAATCAAATTTTGCACACTGTATGCATTCGATCTAACTCGAGAGATAAGAAATTTGTTATCTCGATAAGTGATCATATCGTGATAGATAGTCGATGTGATTGACTACTCGAGATGGCAAACCAAGGTCTGCCAGGTTGAATTAGTATTATATGGATAGATTTGAATGCATTATTCTCGGTCTCAAATGTTGTTCTGAAACCATGGCTAATATAACTATTATTGACGCGCTAAACCTATTATGGGGGACACTGGAACAATGTCGCCATAATTTGATACATTAAAAAATATTCATGTGCCGGCACTAATGAATTTATAGTGGGTAGTTATTTTTCTCAGAATCATTGTTGTGGAAAATTCTACAAACCGACTGCGTTTTGTTAGCGGCTTCGTCCGCTGTTATTACAGGCATACTGAGACTGCAAAAAAAAAACACGTATTATTTTTATGAAATTTGAATCTAATTTTCATGAGCTATAGGGCTTCGGGAAGTGCCCTATATGTTTTAATAGTCGGTTCCGGTGCGGTACTGTGTCGCCACTATTTAAAACCGTAATTTTAAATATGTGTTTTTTTGTTGCATATATATTGCTGTTTACAATGATCAATAATATGAAGAAAAATCAATTATCACGGAACTCCTATTTTCTCTTTCCTACAGCATTGGGTCTTTCGAAAAACTCTTATGAAGAAGCATTAGAACAGGCCGGCAACATGTCGACGACAGCCAAAGAAAAATGCTGCCAGCGACGGTCACCGTTGTCCGTGCAATGTACCATACTCACCATCAAGTGCTCTACCATCATTTTGCCGCGCTACAATAAAAAAAAAACATGTAGTATACAAAAATAGTTTATAGATTTCAGCCTTATTACCACAATCTCACCAGATCTTAAGTGAGGATACGACCCAAGTTGGTGAACACACTAAGCCTTTGGAGAGACTGGCTCTCAAGTGCAGCTGTCGGAACACATCTATTGGTATTTGGCGGCAGATTTTCTACTTGAGAGTAGTAGCTAACCAGGGGGACATAAGAAAATGCCTTACTACCATGCTATAGTTTCCTCACGATGTTTTCCTTCATCGAAAGCTCAAGCCCGTTGCAGGTGCTTGGATTCGAAATTACGTCTCAAGGCGAGGCCGGCCTACACGCTACCACTGAGCTATCGTCGCTTCAATCTATATATAGATAGACTAAAATACTGTCTTAATATCCCAACTTCCAAGTTTATTGAATAAACGTTAAGCGCTGTCAAGCTATTTCATATACGCATAAATGCATTTTAATATAAACAAATACACTTCCGTCAATGATTACAATTGATATATAGACGTTTATGTAATTATTATAATTATTGTAATACAATTTGTAAGGAATTTTTAACGCCATAAACAAAGAATAATGATCTAAGAAAGAACTTCAAGAATCCTGTACAGAACAGTTTTTACCTAATTACCTATTAAGACCTTTTTAAAGTTAACATCCTTGTCTTATTACCATATTATTAACATTAGTTTTATATTTATAGCAATGTTATTTTTGAATGGACGTCAAGAGACATGGGTTCGAGTCCATCTGAACTTGGTTGAATTGGTTGAACTTCCGGTGAAGGTAAACATCGTGATGAAACCATAGCATGGTGATAGGGCATTCTCCAATTCCCGCCTAGCTAGCTGCCACCCTCAAGTCGACAATCTGCCAGCATTGTGGCCATAATCTCACCTGATCTTAATTGACGATACGGCCCAAGTTGGTAGACACGCTATACCTGTGGAGGAACTGGCTCTCAAGTGCAGCTGCCAGAACACACCTATTATTATTTGGTGGCAGGTTTACACTTGGTGACACTTGAGGGTGGTAGCTACCCAGGCGGGCATTAGAAAAAGCCCTACCACCATGCTATGGTTTCTTCACGATGTTTTCTTTCACCGAAAGTTCAAGCTCATTGTAGGTGCTTGGATTCGAACTCACGTCAAAAAGGTGTCTTTCGGCTTTTGCACTTAAGGGCCAGTCCCTTCACTAGCCTTAGCGTTTTCTACCATCCTAATATCTAAAATGTAGAAATGTATAATTATTACGCTTTCGTAAACATAAATTACTTTTTAGGGTAAAATTTAAGCTGAATTTTATAATTAAGCGTGTGTATTGTAAAGGTATTTATAAATATGTATGACCACCTGCGCGTACCACGTCTATGTGTTTAGTAAATATACAGAATTCAAGTTACCACACGTAAGTCGCGACATACTAAGCCAGGGTAGTACTTGGAATATTCTTGTCTTGGGCCAACGGCTAGGTGGGTCACCAGATAGGAACGAAATTCCTTATTATGATAATATTAATTTCAAGTTCGAATCGAGGTATAAAGAAAATAATTGTTCGGGTATACATTTTTATTATGATTTTTTTATCGATAAAAAATGTCGATATCATGATTTCTTAGGTTTACGCGAATATTATTCATTGAAATAAAACTAATTTAAACGGATTTTATCGCGGTTATTTATTAAATTTTGATCCCGACGTTTCGAAAGCTTTTCAGCCTTCGTGGTCACGGGGCGGACTGAGGTGTAGGTTGTCCAGAAAAGTTTATATTACTGTGTCTACCTTCAATTTAATTTTTAATATTTATAGTGTTCCGATCTACGCAGAAAGAGCTCACAGTGTCTTGAGGTCTGGCAATTGGTCTTTTGGGTTCCGATTTAATTAAATGTATAATTGGATCCCAGGCTTGTGCTAGCTTCCAACCATCTTCTCTATTGAAATTTGGATGTTTTTTTAATTTCAATAGCCTCACGAATCATCCTAGGTAGGAATCGGTGTTCTTTGGCAAGGATTTGTGGCTTGTCAAATCGAAGATAATGTTTGGAGCCTTCTTCTGAATGTTCAGCAACTGCAGACTTCGTAGAGCGTCGGTGTTTAACATCAGCTATATGTTCTTTTACGCGGGTCCCTATATTTCTTTTGGTTTGTCCGATATAGGAGAGGCCACAGTCACATTCGATTTTGTATACGCCCTGTTCTTGTAGAGGTATATGACACTTGACAGGTGGTAAAAATTGACTAATCTTCTTGGGCGGCTTGAAGTAAGTTTTAATTGAAGCACGCTTCAGCACATAGCCAATCTTGTCTGTGACCCCTCTTACAAAAGGTAGCACAACAGGTACACGTTCTACTGTGGCTGGTTTCACTCGGTTTCCGTGACGGCGGCGTGGAATTTGGAGCTTGTTATCACGCAGTACTTGCTTGACATATCGCAGCTCAGCAGCCAGATGTTCCTCGTCACAGATTCCTTGTGCTCTCTGAAACAAAGATTTCAGATCAGATGAACAGATCTTTGTTGTCATATACCTCTACAAGAACAGGGCGTATACAAAATCGAATGTGACTGTGGCCTCTCCTATATCGGACAAACCAAAAGAAATATAGGGACCCGCGTAAAAGAACATATAGCTGATGTTAAACACCGACGCTCTACGAAGTCTGCAGTTGCTGAACATTCAGAAGAAGGCTCCAAATATTATCTTCGATTCGACAAGCCACAAATCCTTGCCAAAGAACACCGATTCCTACCTAGGATGATTCGTGAGGCTATTGAAATTAAAAAACATCCAAATTTCAACAGAGAAGATGGTTGGAAGCTAGCACAAGCCTGGGATCCAATTATACATTTAATTAAATCGGAACCCAAAAGACCAATTGCCAGACCTCAAGACACTGTGAGCTCTTTCTGCGTAGATCGGAACACTATAAATATTAAAAATTAAATTGAAGGTAGACACAGTAATATAAACTTTTGTGGACAACCTACACCTCAGACCGCCCCGTGACCACGAAGGCTGAAAAGCTTTCGAAACGTCGGGATCAAAATTTAATAAATAACCGCGATAAAATCCGTTTAAATTAGTTTTATTTCAATGAATATCGATATCGAAAAAAACTGCTTTACAAAATTACCTTAACACCTTTATTTTGTTTACGATGATTTGTGAAAATATATAATAATAACAGTCATCACGTAGACTATAAATTAGACACTGTATAGCCATCATACATAAACTATACATAGAAATCTGACGCTAACGTTACGGACATGTTTTGCCGGCTAGGGTACCCCTCCGCGACGACCCATAAGGAACTTCGTTCTAATTACTTTGGAAAATATAAAGAAAATCTTGTGTAGGTCGAAAAATATTGTTTCCAAATGTTTTTAATACTGAAAATCGTCGATGAATAGAATGTGTAAGGAATTAGATGAAAGAAGATGGAGTGAATGAAAGGATGGCAGCTGATAGAGAGCTTTATGAAAGAAGAAACCATGTTGCGTCATACCGAAGTCACGTGGGAACTGGGCAAGAGAATGATTTTTTTTTTACATATTTATGACCACAATATCAAGTGATGTTTCATGATGATGTGGCTCAAGATGGTGGACACGTTAAGACTAGAGATGGAACTGGCTTTCTAAAGACAATTAATGAACTTAAAGTACCAACCAAAACTCAGAACAATGATATGTAGAAATCGCAACTCTGGATACGAACTCAGCACTTCGGCGCGGCGGCTGCACTGAGGTAACCACTTGAATCATCGGGTCAATCCAATAACTGCTAAATAAAATGAAAGAAAATCGATTGCCACGAAAATTTATTTGTCAGCTACCGGTCATTTACTAGCGAAGCTTACTCACGTATAATGTCATCGGATATTAAGTTACGATGTGCCCCAAGAGGTTGGACGCGTTAAGCCTAGTACAAGATCTGGCTCTCAAGTGCAACTGCCTTAATGTTCAACTTAAAATTGACAGCTAGCTAGGCGGGTAATAGAAAAGCTCTACCAACATGCTATGGTTTCATCACGATGTTTTCCCTCACCGAATGCTCTAACACATTGTTAGTGGATTTGAACTCACGTCCATTGACGCGACGACCATACACACTACCAATTCAGTTGTCATCGCTATAAATAAATAAATATTAATGGCCCGATTTCACTACCAACCAGAATACGGCCCTGTAAAATAAATGACTCCATACCTATTTGTAAGTAATAAATACAGATACTAGATTTGCAAAGTGCAGCGGTGTTTGTATGACGAGCGCCGATGTCAGATAGCCGTATCGGAAAGTGGTCACCGTCGGCTTCCAACCGTGCTCCATTTTATTTGACAAACAGTTGGACAACTCACCTTTGTTCTACGATAAGTATCAACTAGTTCGATCGTATTCTTTGTCTAAATGGCCCTAGAAACGATCAAATTGTTTGTGAAACTTTACGATTTGATCGAATTTTTTGATAGTATACGGCTTGACTTGACGATGAAATGTAAAGTTTGACAATCAAATTTGTCAAACTTTATTGCTCGTCTCCAGGGCCCTTAATACACATTATAGAACTTTAATAGAACTCCAGAGGAAATAGAAAATGAAAAGGTTTTATAGAAATGCCTCAGTAAATATGAATTTAAAAAATATTCATTGACAGTTGACATTGACCCCACGTATAATATGATGTGGACTCCAAGAGGGCTGGGCCGATTTTGATAAAAAATTTATGCAACCTTTAGAGTAAATCAACCAATATGATTTTTTTTGTAGTTAAGGCTTCGGCGTTATTGCTATAATCTCACCTGTTCTTAAGTGACAATACGGCCCAAGTTGGTAGACACAGTAAACCTGTGGAGAGTTCCATCCAGCCCAATAGACACAGGTACGTGACAGTGAAATCGGCATAAACACATTCTCCTTCATACGTGTAGTTACATTCATTAAATTGATTCTAATTAGTCGTAACATCGGCTGACGTTCACGGGAAACATCTGTCCCAATTAACCATAAAGCCCACGAACCAGAGGCTATAAAACGATCTTCGCCACCGAAACTATTTAATAATTAACTAGTAATTAGCTTGTAATTAATTTATAGTCGATTACTGAATATTATCACATTTCTGTGTGACAACTTTGTACGCTGATACTTGTGTTTCGTTTCTGGTAACCCAATCAGAGGTATTCGATTGAATGTATCCTGTGGAAATATACTAAATGACTTCGAGCACCTACCTAATTAGGTTTTTGGTATTTTATATTCCGTATTAATTATTAATAAATTTAATAATTATTAAAACTATAAATGTTTTTAATTTGTTAGATTTAAGGCAAACTGTCTGCGGCCGCGACACTGCAGACATATCTAACGACGTTTTTTTTTTTTTTATCGTGGCACAGAGAATAATAAAAGTGCCTTGTAATAAATAAAGTATACAAAAAAATGGTTTGTCGTTTGTGCTTGAGACCACACGTAAGAAGTGAATAAGCTATATTATGGAATTGTATAATAATAACTTGGAGTATGACTAGGTAATTACCGTAAAACACACCCATTACTTTTACATGATAAGCTCAGTGGTAGCGTGTAGGGACGCCGCGTCAAAGTACGTAAGTTCGACTCGCTGGAATGAGCTTGAGCTTTCGGTGAAGAAAAATGATGAAACCGTTGCATGGTGATAGGGTTTTTTCAAATATCCTCCTGGCTAGCACCCTCAAGTTGAAAATCTGCCGCCATGTATCTATAGGTATGTTCCGGCAGTTGCACTTGAAAGCCAATCCTTATTATCAGGTGAGAATGTAGCTATGATGTTAAAACTATTAAAAAATATCACCATTATTTTCAAGCGTTATATAGAACCTGAAGATTTATAATCTTTTTATTTAAGTATAATTTATATATTTACTATTCTACGTGTCATTGAAATAATTTTGTATTAACAAAGTTCCTCAGAATAAGTAAAATGACCATGCGTCTTTTTTGTTCGCGTTCACAACTACAAATTATAATTAATATATATATTTGATTATAAAGTACTAAATAAAAGGAAACACCATTATTAACACCTGTACGGTGACACTTTCCTGGTCTGTGAACATATAATCGTGTACTGAGAAGCTGACACGATCCCACGTTCTTACTTAAGACGGGGTGACATGAAGTAATTCCGTCTTAAAAAAAAATGTAAAGCGATACGAAGCTTAAACGTAAGCGACCTTTAAACCCACCACAGACGAAGCTATAATATATCTTTATATATAAACATTTCGTGTCACGTTATTTGTCCGCGATGAGCTCTCAAAAATAATAACCGATTTTAATCAAATTTTGCACACTGTGTACAGTTTAATCCTTTTATCTCGTTTTGAGCTTTTTATCTCGATAATTGACCATAACGCGATAGATGTCGTTGTAGTCGATGTGATTGACTACTCGAAAAGCTAGAACGAAGTCTGCCAGGTCAGCTATATATTAATATAAATCATAGCAAGGTATATTCCGGTATATTTTATATAGTAATCGGTGTATGACCATCCTTATTCTTACTAATTTTATAAATGTGAAAGTTTGTTTGTGTGTTACACTTTCACGCCTAAACCGCTGAATAGATTATGATGAACTATGGTATAGAAACAAATGGGCAGTTGGAGACGGTGATAGGTTAATTGTTTCTCGAAAATTTCTAGGAAGTTGTGTAAAGAGATATAAACTTTGTCTGAAACTTTTTATTACGTCATACGATTTGTCAAATCAATATTAACGCGTTTAAAATCTAGTGACGTATATTTTTAATACATCACCAAAATATATCGACAGGTGTAGCACGATATATTTTGGTATAGTAAGACATATTAACGTATATTTTGATATATTTCAACAGCACAGGATGAAACTTTTCGTCTGTCATTTGTCTGCGCGGTGCACATAATTAGTTAGATCCATAATGCGATATTTAAAATTGTAACATACTTTATTAAGAATGTTTTGCAAACACGTGCTTATGCAACGACGGTCGCATAGCTAATGAGTGCAATAATATATATTATAGAGTTGGGTGTTTCCGTATAGGGATGTAGTGATAGGGTGAGTATTTTATGGCAGAATATAGTTATAGGAGGGTAGTTTATAACATCGATTAGTATAAAGCGCGATGCAAGCGCGGCTTTGGGCTCAGTCTAGGCGAGGCGCTTGAGCCGTATTCATCGTACTCTGCCGGAACATTACCGAAGGGACGTAAGTTATATTACTCGGTTATTGACACTGTTTTGGTATTCATCCTGTAAATAATTATCGCCAATGATTTATACTGGTAAGAGAGAAACACGACCGGTGAAGGTGAGTGTTGACAATTGTCGACAAAGGAGACCTTCTTAAACCTTCATCTGAGTCACAAGTCTCAGAAACTCTCGTGTTATCCTCTCTCTGCCACTATGAAGGTTTCACGATGTACCCGGCACTCTTACGGTGAATCCGTGTTTTGCTAGTTCGTTCGTATATCATTCTGGCAGAAGATTTATCCGATTACCATTATAAATGATTGGCATATCTTGTTATTAAATTACTCGGCATTATGTTTCTAAATATAGTATAACCAACGTCTGTGGCAGCTTGCTATACCGTGATATATAGCTTACTATATATTAATATATATTATAGCTCCGTCTGTTGTGGGGTGAAGGGTGAAGTCGTAGTGACAGAGCGTAACGGACATCAATTACTAGGGCCCGTAGAAAAATGACCGTGGCTTCTGTGTTCACTGGAAGCATTATGAATTCTTTAAGCGAGCGGAGTCATTTGTTATTTAGAACTTTAATTATCGTATTCTTGTTAATAATGTTTCACAGAAACCCGAGGCAGATATTTGTTCGTAGATAAAAGTATTCTATTGTCACGCTATACATATTGTATCGGTGTGGTAAGCAGAGATCTGTTTTGAACATTATTATATAATGATTTCAATCACAATTATTTCGACATTTGTTTGTGTAATAACAGTCAGAGAGATGTTGATGTTGGATTTGGTTTTATAAAGTTTGTTAATATATTTGTATTAGCTGATCCGGTGAATTTCGTATCACTTATACTCTGGAATACTAAATGGCGTTAAAGTAGCTAGATTTTGAGATTTTCGACAAACATTTTGTTAATTTTTTATTTTTTTTAAATTACTTTTGTAACAATTTTTTGTAAAAAATTCTTTTTTTCCATAAAAAGTATCCTATGTTACTTCTAATACCTCCTAGAATATGTGTACAAAGGTTAATGATGATCAGTCAAGTAGTTTTTGCGTGAAAGCGTAACAAACTAACATTCACATTTATAATGTTAGTAGGGATTATATATTTAGTTAATTTCTTTTGACTACATTTTGCTTATTTTATATACTATTCATTATGAATTTCTATATTCTAAAGTATGTTCATTATTATTCACGTATAGTTAAGGTATACCGTTATGGTCATAATCTGACCTGATCTTAAGTGACGATACAGTCTAAATTGGTAGACACGCTAAGCTTGTGGAGAGACTTGCTCTCAAGTGCAACTGCCGTAACAGACCTATTGGTATTTGGCCGCAGATTTTCAACCGGAGGATAGTTGTTAACAGGCGGTCATTAGAAAAAGCCCTACCGCCATGCTACGGTTTCCTTACGATGTTTACCTTCACCGAAGACTTAAGCTTAGGTGGATACGAACTCACGACCCTTGACGCGAAGTCCTACACACTACCACTGAGCTACACTTGAGAGCCAGTCCCTCCACTAGGCTTAGCATGTCCATTATCTTGGGCCGCATCGTCATTTAACATCCGGTGAATTCGTGGCCATAATGCTAAAACTACAAGGTATAAAAATGAGTAATTATTTTATTTTTCTTATAACAATACTTCTAGATATCTGGAAGAATATGCCTTATAGCATTAGGCTCGCTAGTGTACAGCGAAGCGATGATAGTTCAGTGGTAGTGTGTACGACTTCGCGTCAAGGGACGCGAGTTCGAATCCAAGCACCTACAATGAGCTTGAAGCTTTCGGTTTCACCTTCAGGACAACATCGTGAGGAAACCATAGCATGGTGGTAGGGCTTTTTCTAATGCCCGCCTGACTAACTACCACCCTGAAGTTGTAAACCTACCACCAAATACCAATAGGTGTGTTCCGGCAGCTGCACTTGAGAGCCAGCCCCTCCACAGGTTTAGCGTGACTACCAACTTGGGCCATATCGTCACTTAAGATCAGATGAGCTTATGGCCATAACGCTAAACCTTAAGTATATAAAAAAAAACATATTTAGAATGCAATAAAGTATTCGAACATACAATGATTCAATATTAACACCATAACTCATTATAAATCATCATTACCTTTATTTAACACGACATGATATTAGAGTTGGGGGACTCTGATGAGATCTTCTAATTGCAAAAACGAATTCCATGGAATCCGTCCAAATCTTACATCACATTTCAATAACTCTTCCACACTCGATACTGTCATACCTTTATGAACGCATACCATATTAGTCAATACAAATGGGCAGCACGTAAGTATGAATACACGTCTACTAACCGCGTAGACATCGATCACTCATTTTATTTTTAATAGAGAAAATCGAGGTGATGGTAACTCAGTTGGTAGTGTGTACCTGCAGTGAGCTTGAGCTTTCGGTGAACGATTAACGTTGTGATGAAACCATAGCATGGTGGTGGTGATGTCCTTTTTTTTATACATAATTTTTAGTGTTATGGCCATAATAACTGATCTTAAGTGACGATACGGCCCAAGTTGGTAGACACGCTAAACCTGTGGAGGAACTGGCTCTCAAGTGCAGCTGTCGGAACACACCTATCGGTATTTGGTGGCAGGTTTACAACTTGAGGGTGGTAGCTACCCAGGTGGTTTCCTCACGATGATTTCCTTCACCGAAAGCTCAAGCTCATTGTAGGTGCTTGGAACTGAACTCGCGTGCCTTGACGCGAAGTTATCACTGAGCTATCATCGCTTCAAAATATACACGCCTTCCTACCTTAGCTTACCTTAGCTACCACTTTCAAGTTCAAAATCTGCTGCCAAATACTTATAAGTGTTCCGGCAATTCTACTTGAGGGCTTGGCTCTTCACTAACCATATTGAACCATATCGTCACATAACACAAGGTCAGATTGTAGTCATTACGCTCAAACTATATATAGCCTAAAAAATAAAGAAATATTTTACAAGTCTTTGTAAATTTGATATATGGCTGAAAACCAGCGTGGTTAGCAGATTCGGTAACGTATTCCAAATAATTCGATGTCAATGCTGTCGTCACATGTTATTTCTTTTAATGGTTTTATATTTTTATATATGTTTATATCTATTATGTTTTCTTGTGTGTCTCCACAGTGACAATAGGTAAATTACTTTTTGTTTTTCTATAAAAAAATTTTTTTTTTAATTATTTATTTTAAACTTTATGTATGGTAAAATAAAAGAGTTAATGCTTCTGGAATTCTTATCTAAAAGACAACTTGAAGGTGGTGCAGAGATTAAAGATGGTAGGTGTCAAGAATATTAAGACTAACTATGATACATATATAAACGCAAACATTGTGTATGTATAAGGAAATACAATAAATAATATACTATTTAATATTGTTCATACATACCAATATAATAAAGAGAAATACATAATTATGTCAATACCCGTGAGACATAATGGAAGAGATTATTGAATTAATACTGCACAAAAAATACTTATTAAACTGACGTATCTTGACCTTGAAGCTCAAGTGATTCTCGAGCGTTTGTCGACATTCTGATATCTATTAAGAGCCTGGTCTATAGAAGAATAAATTGGACATAGAAGAGTGTACGAGATCAGTAGTATGGGCTGGACACTGTATGAGACGGTTATTTTAAATAGTGATTATATAACACCCTGACATAATAATAAAACACCCCTTTAAACCGCCCTTCACTGTATATTAATCGTGGGCTTAATTGGACATCGGAAATTGATTCAACAATATATAGAAAATATTCCCACTCTTCAGCTGATCTCCAAACCTATAGCTAAGAGTGACTTGAAAACTATCATTTATATTTCTTTCATCTACTAAAAATCATCTAGACCAGCGGCTCCCAATCTTTTTCAGTCCTCGGCACACATACCAGTTTAGCTTATCTAGCTGGTCGAAATAGGTAGGTACAATGGTACGAGAGTGGTAAAGGTAATCTCTTCATGGCCCTTCTTCACTCTTTACGGCGCACACTTAGAGAACCGCTGTTCTGATCGCCTACTAAACTGAATTATACAGTCGCAAGTGGTGTAAGGGAAAAGTAGGAATGAAATAGCAGTATGTTTTTATACTTTATATGTGTTACGACTACAATCTCACTTGATGCAAAGTGACGATGTGATCCAAGATGGTAGCTAAAGTGTTAGTGGTAGGACTGGCTCTCAAACGCAACTCGCAGAACGCACCTATAGGTGTTTGATAGAATTGAGAGTGGTAGCTTAGAAAGCTTAGAAAAAAGCTTAGCAAAAGCTCTACCAACACAGTACGATTTCATCACAATACTTTTCTTCACCGATAGATCAACGTCCATTGACAAGACGTTCGTATACATTACCACTGATTTATTGGTGCTTATTGTGTTCAAGTTTGTAATATGTTAATTTATAATAACTTTGTCAAGTTTAATTAACATCTGTCTAGAAGTTTCAAACTTAACCGTGTAAAAGGGACACAGATACGTTACAACCCTATTAAAATTATCAAAAATATTACAGAATCGATTCTGTTTACAATTTTGTTATATGTGTAAACCTACATATGGGTGCTTGCATTCTGTGATATTCAATGTCCTGTTTTGTTTGTTTTCACATGTCATTAATTAATAATCTATTAATGAGTTTTTTGTTTTAATTAGATAACTATAAACATATTTCAACATTATTCTTATATAATATAACTTGCCACTTAGAGAAAACTTATAATATATCACTTAAATGTCAGTACCGTGTCATGTCCATTTCTAGAATTTACCTATAAATTGTTGTTTTTTTTTTGTCGCAATAAATGATTCAAACCAATTACCTCATAAATTCTTATGTTTCTGATCAAATTGAAAAAAAGTTGTCACACTCTTTGTTGAATGTATTAAGTTAACATTGAATTACAGTTCAATAACTTCTGTCTTTAAATATACACGAATTATTGAGTTTGGTTATTGTGTGACTCGAGCGCCGTAAATTAATAATAAATTATAAAGAATAAATAAATAATAATTAATAGTCATAATAAATAAATAAAGTTAGTAATTTTCACAATTCATTACTACCGAATTTATTTTATATCAGTACCATAGATAGTCGAGTCAGTACCGTGGAATGTAAAATTTGTAATTTATTTCTCGTTCTTAACGCTTTGAATTTGTAGTAAAATTCTCTCAGATTTTTATTTTTAGCGTAAAATAGATAAATAATATGTGTTAAAAAATTGAAAAAGTATAATTTCATTTTTTTTATTTTTAATCAATAAAATCACAGTTAGAACGAAATCACCCAAATACGTTATATTATGCATAGATTCAACATTCAGTACTTAATATTATATGAAGACAAAGTTTGCATCGAGTAATTAAGTTTTTTGTTAATTATTTTTTACTGACAGGAAACTACAATACCCTCGTACTAAGCTATGATATATTGTTAGGTCTTATACTATAGTTAGCTGTAACCGCGACTTCGTTCGCGAGGAACTAAACATTTGTAATCAATGTTTACTCGTTGTTGTACCTTTTTTCAAGACAGCCATGTTCCCATAGGCAGTAGCGTGATGTTAAATAACCTAAATTCGTTCTCAATCATTTCTCTATTAAATACAAAAATATTATTTGAAATCCGACTGGTACTTCCGAAGATAGCGCGTTTATACAAACCAATTTTTTTTTGCCTTGTAAGATTATAATAGATATAGATTGAAGCGTGTGAATTCGCAGGCAGTTCCTAGTATATGATACGCGTATAAGAAATTAACTTAGCACATACAAGTACCAAGTACTAAGCGATCATGCACCGGACTAATGTTGTCGATACAGTCCCACAAACATATCTTGTAAAACTATGGTCGGGTTTATTAATACAAAGGTCGTAATGTTGAAAAAATATACGTTTTATAAGCTTACTGTCGATCTTTCCCTGGATTAACAAATATTATAACAATGAAGAACCAAGAATATCAGTCAACAATTATTTATATTAAAAGCTGTATGTCTATACATATATAAATGAATATCTATTCCCCTTGGTCATCGCATCACGCGTGAACGGGTGGAACAATTTCACGAATTCTTCTTTTGTTGGGTTAATTATCTTCAGGACCTAGTTTTTATGAAAGAAAAAAAATAATGCATGTTGACCGGAATATCAGCAAATCATAAAAGAAAATTTTAAAAACTTAACGACAATATAAATTTTACATAACTAACTGTACGTTGTCATAGTGCATTACAATAATAAACATTATGTTTTTATATATATTATTTTTGTTGATTATACGAATTCGAATTCAATATTCATAGTTAAGACAGGACAACGTCTGTCGGGTCAGCTAGTAATTTATTTAAAATAGCGGGTACCGGAATCAGATTTGTTCGATAAAATCAACATTAACGTGAGCAAAGCCGCGGGTAAAAGCTAGTGCATAATAATAAAATTGGCGCATCTATCTATAAGGTATATAAGTTTCTTCTTAAATTCTTATTTTGTTTCATTAACTGATTTATATCGTTTTTCTACGTTTTGCTTGTCAGAATCTTACCCATAGATTGTTGCGACTTAGACTACCAGACGGGATACGTTTATTTATTATAGAATAACTAAACACATGGTGCTAGTTGAGCTTACGGTACCATGGGAAATACACATACCTAAAGAGCATGCTATAAAAACAGATAAATACTAAGAGCTAGTAGATGACCTAAATAGGCCCATTCCGATTTCGTTTCCATGTTTTTTTTTTTCTTTTGACCCGACATACGCTGTTAGCCGTGAGGGCTTTGACAGCTTCACCGAACTTTTTGGAGCGAATGCTGAGGGCACCCGGCCCCGAAGCAGTGGGTGAGAGAATGGCTGAACCTAGGCGTGGGCAAACTTCCTATTCCATGGCTGCGTTGCCAATATTTACGCGGTGTTGCTTTATGTTCCTTATATTTAGTTAATTCTTAGTTCCTTATATTACGATAATGTAACAATTCTCATATTTATTCCACGTCATCAATTAATAGCTATTTGGCAAATTATCGCCTTACAGACAATTTGAAAGGCAAATAAAGCATAGGAATTAGTTTAAAAAAATAGCACTGCTTGTCTGTATATGTGACTAATCGTAACATAGTCACCAAGTAAAATATTGAAGCGATTACAGCTCAGTGGTATCGTTTAGGAACACCTCGTCATGGGACGTGAGTCCGAATCCAATCACCCTCAATGAGCTTGAGCTTTCCATTAAGTAAAACATCGTGAGTAAACTATATGGTGGTAAGGCTTTTTCTAATGCCCGCCTGGCTAGCTACCACCCTTAAGTTGAAAGTCTGCAGCCAAATACCAATAGGTGTACCGTCAGTGTCACTTGAGAACCAGTCTCTCCTATAAAGGCCGGCAACGTAGCAATTACTCTGGTGTTGTGGGTGTCCATGAGTGACAGTGACCACTTACAATCAGGTGACACGCTTGCTCGTTTGCCTCTATTCCATTAAAAAATATATATTGGGTTGGATTGTGTATATATTATGGATTACTTATGCCCAATTATTTACAGTCCACAAAAATAACATATCCATATCGATCACATTTATTTATTTTTCTTTGTTTATAAATATTTATATATTTTTCTCTGTATAGCCAATAGCTTATATTCTTTTCGCGTTAGAAATGTTAATATTGAGCTAGTCCAAAACGCTCATCGATAATGCAGCGGCCCGCTAAATTATAAGGTACTGTTGTTTGACAGCACTTAATAGTATTACTTGTAGGTTGCCGTATGTAATGTTGAGTTCCCTTATTAGGGATATGTCAAAATCGGTTACAGATTACGTGGAGTCACTTGCAAATGTATCGTTTGGGTAAAAATGTTATTATATATCATTACATCTAATTAAATTTACTAATCTACACGCGCTGGTTTCGAAATCGAACCATAATTATTAGTTTATCTTTTCTTACTATTTTATCATTTATCATCAATATTGTGGAGAAATTATTAATAGAAAAAAAAATGTTTCCATATTTATTATTGATAACAGCTCCTTAATTGTAATATGAAGCGAAAAAAAAAATTGGGCACTCAGTTGGCAAATACAAGAGAAATTTGTATCGAACTAATTTGCCTTTACTTATTTAAATGTAAGTACATAGACATTTAGTAATAGCAGTATAATAGCAGAACTTAACGGTTGTAACAACTTAAGAAAGCATTGGAAGAGATCGAATTCCTGGAATAAGCCCGAGTTTTCAGTGAAAGAAAACATCGTGGTGAATAGATAGCATTTTGTACAAAAACTGGCTAGCTATCACCATCAAGTTTGAAGTCTTGCGCCAAATACTTACGTATAGTTGTTTCCATCATCGAAAGAGTTGGATCCGACGCCTCACCAAGAGGTAGAGCGCGCCAACACTAAATTAACGTGGGGTTATATTCGCCTGGGCAGCAGCTACGTCGCTACATTTTCTTCGATACACCTATATAACATTTACAAAGGAAATGGATCCCTATATGGAAAATTATAGACGATTAGGAATAATTGAACGTGTTTGAATTTAAATTTCAACATTTTCTTATTGATTTAACATGAAAATTGATAATTCAAATAAAAGAATTAAAGTGTGTGTTTATGTTTCACACTTGTCATTGGAAAGATTGCCTACATAGGCAGATGTCATCGTAAAAAAAACACATGACGCTGGACACCGTCGTCAAATCTAATTGAGCAGTATGAAATTATCACGTAGCCTAATCTTTGCATATGATGTTAAATACTAAAAAAAAATCTTGTGAACTGCGCCACTCCACAGTTTTGTTTATCTGTCAATATTGAACGTACATGTCATTATAAATCAAACAAGCCGATTGGCCGATGGCGAACCAATCGGTGATAAGCGTCGTTATTATTAAATATCGAATTATAAACATAGTCAAATCAAATATAGAAGCTAAATAAACATGATCCTCGGGAATAAATGATTACATTTAATTGCAACGTATTACCACAAAGATTCGGATGACGCCATGGCTCTTTGTAACTGGTCATCGATTGTTAACCACTATTGCCTACCTACTTTTTTTTTGTCTTAGCATTAACTAACTGGCTTCGAGGTTTTTTGCCAAGTCTTTCGAGATTCGATCGTTTTTTTTTTTACATATCTACTAATGGCGGTCTGTTGTTCGGCTTTTTGCCGGTATAACGAGTCATTAGAGAGGAAATCTAGGCTGAAAATGTCTAATTAAAGATAATTAATAGCAATTAAGCAGCACTTCGTGTTATTCATGCCCGTGGAGTTAATTGTTTGACATAATAGTTAACAATGCCTGCATTTTCACGCGACTCACATCATGCATTTTATCGTATGTTTTACGAGAATTGAGCAATCGAAAAATTATTCACTTCGTAAATTGTCTATATTTTTTATTTAGCAATTCGGTAAAATAGCACCATAGAACATGGAGGCAGCTGGTGGCAAATTCCTTCGGCGGTCAGCGTCGTTATTGGGGTATTGTAGGTGCTGCCGTTTGAAGAATCCGAAATCGTAAGATCGTAAGACAAATCTTCAAAGTTCGGTAAAAACGAGAATTGCAGCCGATGTGTTGAGAGTAATTTCAATTTTATTAATAACAGATGGCAAAAACATATTATATTAACCGGTTTAAATTAACCAAATTAAAAATTAACCGGTGGTTATATATTCATTTCATCGGAATACGCCGAGCCGTTGAAATATGGCCGAAGAACGAACGTTAAAAGAAATATGGACTTTAACATATGTTATAATTCAGCTAATGGCTTAGTGGTATCGTGTAAGGGCGCGGCGTTGGTCGACGTGACTTCGAATTCCTAAATCGAGCTTCAGTTGTCCGTGAAGGAATACGTTGTGATAGAACAGTGTGTTATTTCTTTCTGGCAGTCACTGTCTTCAACTTTCAAGGCGAGTCTGTCGCTAAGATCTTATAGGTGTATATACTAGCTTATGATGATTAGAACTCAATATATAATACTCTTTTCTAATAAATTAATTCAAAAATATAAATCAGAGCAATCATTTAATTTTACTATGATTACTGAAATTCTGGCTGATTTTGTTTGAGAAACATTGCCGTTTGCTGGCTTCACTTACATTCAACAATACAGTAATGTTACATTTTGTATTCAATTTCATTTGTTTTTTATTTATCTTTTCTTTTTCATTTGTTTGTCTGGTTTTTTTTCATATAATAAAATTAAATCAACGATCTTTATTTAACTAATCTAGGTCTAAGAAGGCGCCTATGAACGTCAAAACTACCACCGGTTCGAAAAGTAACGCAGTCATCGAGAAGAACCGGCAAGAAATTCGATCTGCATCTTTTTTCTTAGGTCTTATGCTGATATATTTTTACATAATAGTGTAAAGTGTATTTACAGTAGTTATTAACGGATGTACAGAGAGGGGTGTCGATTCCAGACATCCTGATCGCTCGCATGTTGGTCCACCTTATAAGCCTATTAGCCAGCCACCTATTAGCCTTTTGACATCAAAACCCGTTTCACACGGTTCTTGAACCGACTGTCCGGGAATACGGTAATATGCTTTGGGACGTTATTGTAAAACCTAACACTATTACCTAAGAAAACTGTGACTTTTTTATATAGTTAAGGTTTAGCGTTGTGTCCCTAATCTCACCTGATTTTAAATGACGATACGGCCCAAGTTGGTTGATTCGCTAAACTTGTCCAGGAACTGGATCTCAAATTCAATTGCTGGAACACACCTACTGGAATTCGGAGGAAGATTTTCAACTTGAGAGTGATTGGTAGCCACGCGGGCATAAGAACAAGCTCTACCACCATGCTATGGTTTCCTCACGATGTTTTCCTGCACTGAAAGCTCAAGCTCATTGTAGGTGGATTCGAACTCACGTCCCTGGACGCGAAGGCGTATACACTACCACTGAGCCAGTCACTCCACTAGGCTCAGGTGAGATTTTTCTAAGCACTATCACTATGCGTTTTAATTGTATATTCATCGTGGCAATAAATTATTTCCTTTCTTTTATAATGTTTTGTATGGTTTGTTATGGAGCAAAAGACCTTAATTTATTCATAGTATCTCATGGAATTGGAACACGATTCCTCACGAATATAGTGTTACAGAACAGTAAGGAAAAAATATATATTATTATATAGAGTGAGAAAGACAAAAAGAGTTATAAGACCAGAAAAAAATAAACACAAAAACCCATTTTTATGTTTTTTATTATAAAAAGAAATAAATGAAAGGAACATAATTTTTTGTTACAGTAAGAAAAACTCTATAATAATGTTACATAACGAACATGGCTTAGGGAAATAAATACTGACAAACAACAAGTTCCATAATAAATGCTCTTTTGTAAGGTTGAAGTCAAACTGCGGCTTCACTTATAGCGGGAAGCGGACAAAGTATGTATATAACTTTACATTTTGTTATTTAAAAACCAATATGTCATATCTGCATGAGTACATTACATACATTACATATTTATATTTATGATAGCATGAAAATTACTAATACGGAGCGTACATAAGAGAAACGCGCATTGCCCTAATCACTCTCTATTATCGATCTAAGAAATTTCACTTAAAAAATAAAGTGTCAAAGTGTTATTAAATCCCTCCTTCATTATCAGATAATGAACTCAAAATAATTTAGGTATGAAGAAACATTATTTATGTTTTAACATCGATACAAATAAATAAAATTGAAGTGTCTGTAATATCAAAATAACAGCTTTTTACTAAATACATATGATAGTATATACGGTACTAATAAGAAAAAAAAATTGTTGTCCGTTTGTGTGTTCCGGCTAATCTTTAAAACGGTTCGACCGATTTTGATGACGATATCGGAGTAATTTTTTTTACTTTTTGCTTTTCTTTTAGAAAAACAGGGTTCCGCGAAAAAATCATACCTAAATATTTTTTAATTCCACGTAAATGAAGTCGCGGGCACAGGTAGTCGATTTATATGACAGTATTAGAACATGCTAAATTCTAATTCAAATAGAGTTTAGCGCAACAATCTTTTCATCATTCCTACCATAACGTTATTAAGGAAAATAAATATATACTTTAAATTCGTTTACCTGTACGTTGAAACTTGATATACATTTTCATACTAAGCCCACTTCTGCTTTACAATATTAAAGGATACATTCTACTAAAAATAAGGGTAGTAAAATAAGCTAAAACAATACTAAATAAAAAAAGGGTTCCTGTAATTATAAAAATGCACTTAAAACAAATGTATATTTACGTCTATAATCTAAGCAGTAGTAACAATTACAAGGAGAAACTATTTATTAATTCGTTTGGTACAAAAATACGAAGTTTTATTGTTATATTTTTTAATACAAACAATTAATTTCTACTTACACGTAGATAATAAATTAAAACGTTCACGCTAAAGAGTTTTAGTTCTTCGATAAACTACATTACAGAATACGCTTGAGGTTTCCTTATGAATATTTCGATTCGCTCAACAAAATATTATTAAATTATCAAACGAATTCATTAAGATATACATACAGATGTATAACAGCGTGTACACAATTGATACAGTGTCATATAATATTAAGCTGACATTTTTTAAGATTATATCGAGTGGCAAGATGACTTTCAAATAATATTTTAAATAATAAAGTTTGTCGTTAAGTCGATTGACTGAAGCGTATCAAAACACGGCAAACGATACGTTGTACAAAATAGTAAACTTCAAAAGGAAATCAAGTATTAAATACGACACGAGGATTTTCACGTACATAGTTGTTTTCGCAGATACTTTTATAATGCGTACTGCAAGAAAGTGAAATTCACTTCCGGTGTTTATCATTCCTATATCCTACCATCTGTGAGTCTTCAAACAGAGAGAGAACAGATACTTGCTGAGTAAGCACGTTCTATCATAGACCACATCGTCACTTACCATCAGATGAGATTGTGATCAAGTGCTTACTTGGCGGATATAACAAGAAAAAATTGTTACATAATATTACTAACGATTTGAAAATATTGGCATACTTTGCAAGGAAAAACGTCACGGTATGTAGTGGAAATTCTGGAAACAAGTTTTACTTTTATAGTCGTTTGTGACTCCAGCAGAGTTGCGAAAGCTACGATGGATGTGTGAAGTAACTAGAATGCATACGATCAAGAAATGATATATTCAAAGAACTATGAATATAGAACCAGTGACAGAGAATTGAAGCAGTAACAGGATAGCGTGGTACAGGCTTGTTATGAGAGGCTATATATATATATCTATAGCTCAGCGGTAGTGTGTAGGATCGCCACGTCATTAGACTTGAGTTCGAATCCAACCACCTACAATGAGCTTAAGCTTTCGGTGAAGGATAACATGGTGAGGAAACCATAGCATGGAGGTGGGCTTTTTCTAATACCCGCCTGGGTAGCTATCACCTTGAAGCAGAAAACCTGCCGCCAAATACCAATAAGTGTGTTCCGGTAGATGCACTTGAGAGCCAGCCCCTCCGATAAAGGCCTGCAACGTACCTGCGATTCCTCCAGTGACACGATTGCTATGTAAACATTAAGATATTTACATATACTTTGACATGAAACTATTTATGGGATGGCTTTGAAATTCTCATATGTAACTATTTGTGTGACGCTCGTTCGGGTAAAATGTAAGAGAGAGACAGGGAGAGAGAGAGAGAGAGAGAGAGAGAGAGAGAAAGAGAGAGAGAGGGAGAGGGAGGAATATATTGATGGTTCACGTCTATTCGGTTGTAGCTAAAATATTTGAAGTTTACGTTTACATATTTAACGTGTCCCATGCCGTATCAGATACGTTAGTCAAATCGCTTACAGTCAGACTACTTCACACTTCTTCTTTTAACAATTATGTTGTTTAAGATTATCTAAGGCGTCTTCACTATATAGACATTGGATTATTATATTTAACCAAACTTTGGTATTCGATGTTACAGCAACTATAATTATAATGGTATTTTTTTTTTCATTTATTACAGTACAGGGAGAAATAACGATTATCCAGCCTTCATATGTTTACCTGGAATATAAGAAAAGGATTAAAACACTGTTATTTGTTTTATATTTAGATATTTATATACTCATAAGAAAAAAAAAGTGAAAGAGAAGTAACGCTCGTTGCTTAGTGTGCTTAAATAAAACTTAAGAGATAATAAATCGTTTTCAGTATACACAGATGCTTCAGCATAGTATATTATGAACTCCAACTCACTGCCTTAATGCGGCTTTTGTATAAATACTAAGGAACCTCATAACTTCTCACATGTACAGCAGTGTTCTAAAATATTGTGTTCTCAGTCTTGAATAAATACATATTGAAACTTAAATCGTACTTGCATATTATAAAATCTCAAACCTTATTGTACCAATATATATGGGGGGTAAGCCCTAAGCCAACTTCACCAGAACGTGGTGCACCTTGCCCAGTGACCGACAAGATTAACAATTGTTGGTCCCAGATTTGGTTCTGGTCATAGGTTGGTGGTAGGGTTATGTCCCGTCTGGTTACCGACCACTCTAAGGATTAGACTGCCGCAAAATAAAGGTTCGGAATAAACCTTTGTGTTCCAGCATAGTGAACAAGCCAAGCAAGATGGCTGTAATACCTCTTGTGTTGTGGGTGTCCAGAGGCGACGGTAAGCATTTACCATCAGATTGGCAATCTGCCTATTTGTTGTCCATTAGAATTATATATATATATATATATATATATATATATATATATATATATATATATATATATATATTGCCTTTTGAGACACAGGTTGTACGTGTTTAAGTAGCGACTATAAAACAATCTTACCATATCCATAGGTCACTTTCTTCCAGTGCTTAGATCTTGGAGCTCGCTGCTGTCATCACTGCTGGCGCTCACTGGGCACCCGTTGGGCGTGGATTGGCCTCCTGCAGCTGCGGCCATTGCCATTGATAGAGGGATCGTTATGAACTGCGGTTGGGTCGAAGATGTCGCTAGAGGGAATAGGAATCAAGATCACATGTACCGCTTTTTTGTTACTTTACGATGTAATTTGGTCTATCGATGGATTGCAGCTCCTCTATAGGGTAGACTGTATCATGGCGAGTGCTCTGAGGAGTTATGTGACCTAATCCCTTCCTCTGATTTCCGTAGCAGATCTACCCGCAATGGATTGCGAAACCATAGCCTTACCTCTAACCCGACACGAACCAAAAACTTCGAAAACTTATACATTTGTCGTACCGTGGTGTTGTGGAACCGTCTTCCGTCTTGGATGATCCCTCCTTCATACAACATTGGGTCCTTTAAACGAGACGTGAAGAAGTGTTTAGCAGGCCGGTATGGCAGCTGCGACTACCGGAAGACATTTTCTCTTTCGACAGTCGCTATTACCCTTTGACCGTCAGCTTACCATCAGGTGAAGTATGGTCATTCTGCTGTGCCAGGATAATTTAAAAAAAAGGTAACATTGACTGCATGATCACCAGACGATTAATGCACCATTACTAAGCTAATTTCTAATGTTAGCTACCGCCCTCAAGTTAAAACCTGCCGCCCAATACGTATATGTTTCAGCAGTTGCACTAGAGAGCCAGACCCTCCACTAGGCTTGCGTCGCCACCATCTTGGATTATATCGTTACTTAACATCAGGTGAGATTGTGGTCATGACGCTAAATCTATAAACTGCAAACAATATCCAAAACCTTCCTGACTTGGAATTTTGCAGGCTTTGAAATTGTATCTACTAATTTATTTATTTGGGAAACATTTATCCATTTCTACATTATCCTTATAAATGTATACCCAATAAATTATTATATTCCAATTAAGTTTCCTTTTTTTTTGGACCTGCCGTACGCTGTTAGTCTTAGGGGTTTTATCAGCTTCACCGAAATTTTTGGGGCGAGTGCTAAGGGCACTCAGCTCCGAGGTAGCGAGCGCAAGGGTGCCAGGATGGCCGAACCTCGGCTTGGGCTGCTACCGGAAAGTAAACAGGGATTCGCGATCCTAACTTACTAATTTAGTGATCCTAGCACGACCTTATCGATAGTGTAGGTGTGTATGGATGGTATGCGGTGTGATGATGTAGTTTCAGTGATGTAGAGTGTCACTGTATCGCGCTAGTAGAGTCACTCGAGGGCTCCTATTCGGAGGATCGAACCTAAGCTCAAGCGTCTGAGGAGGGAGGATTATGTTTCCACATATTTCATAAAACATACAATGTCAAACGTATTATAAGATATCGATCTATTAAAAATTAAATAATAATAATAATTTGTGTTAAAGAAAACAAAAATCAAAAGTAAAATGAGACACAATAGAATTACAACAACATTATCATGAGATTAAGAAATATTCCAAATTTAAGATATAATATGAAAATAAACTAAGAAAATTAAATTAAATTACATACACAAAATCATTTAGACACCCATCTCACTTATGCATTTTATTTGTAAAACTCTCACTCTCTGTTTGAATTGTTTTCTTATATGAGGTAACTGATTGAATAATGATGAATTTTGATAGGAAAAAGGGAACAAAATGGTAGGCACCAGCTGGTTTGGTTTAATATTTTACTGTTGCTTCATATTATCTCACCGAACACGTAATTAGGTCATCAAAGTTGTGACACTATTTAGACCTCTGAATAAACTAGTACCTAAAATATTTATAAATAATAAATATATTGATGGAATTTCGATCTATGGGTCGTTCTGCGTCGATTAAAACTAATTGAAACACAATGTCGATACACAATTTCCATATTTTTTTTCCTATATAGTTAAGGTTTAGCGTTATGGCCATAATCTCACCTGATCTTAAGTGATGATACGGCCCAAGTTGGTAGACACGCTAAACCTGTGGAGGGACTGGCTCTCAAGTGCAACTGCCGGAACACACCTATTTGGTGGCAGATTTTTAACGTGAGGGTGGTTGCTAGCCAGGCGGGCGTTAGTAAAAGCCCTACCACCATGCTATAGCTTCCTCATGATATTTTCCTTATATTTTCCTTCACCGAAAGCTCAAGCTCATTGTAGTTGGTTGGATTCGAGTTCACGACCCTTGACGCGAAATCGTGCACACTACCACTGAGCTGTCATCGCTTCAAAGCTTCTAAAGTAACATCACTTTATTTTTTTTTATTTTTTTGTATTCAAGATCAATTTTTTTATTTCCATTTCACATGACATGTGCATAATAATCAAGCAATATGATGCAAAATCCCACCTTTAACCACTTATAATAGAGTAAAATTATTAAACATGTGAAATAAACATAAAGATTCAATGAAGAAGGTTATATTAGGTAAGATAACGTTGTACTCCGGTTTCATTTTTTAACTAATACCGCTATTGTATGGGGAGTGAACGATACGATTTTTTTTGTTTTTTATATACTTACCGCCTTCTTGTCCTTGATTTGCGAGCCCCAGTATAAAGCTATGAGGGTAACTCATAGCCAAGTTTCCCAAGCCCAAATTATTCCCGATGCCGTCCAGTCCAGCTAATACTCCTGAATGATAAAGCATCGCACCGCCTGGCAGATCCAGTTTAGGCAAGAGTTTCTGCATAGGAAGCTGGTTGGATTTACTACTGTCGGCTTCTTGAGTGGTCGATGATGTGGACGCTGTGAGATCGGGCAGTTGTTCTCTGGGGCAACAACAAATTAGAAATAAGTCCGTAAGACGCTAGCTTTGATTTAATCTTTAAACTTAAAATTCGAACGTGCTGACTGTACACCAGGTGTATAGAATCTGCCATAGAGGCACGCTTGGTTATGTCGAATTTCAGGTTCACGAGATAAATACCTAGGAATCGATTAGGGTGGTAGAAATATGTGCTGGACAGTGTCGAACTACCACTCCCGCTTTTGGACTTAAAGGTTTTAAAGATTCAGATCCAGCAGTCATAAGGCTAGTAAGAGAGTTTTGCGACGTCCTTTGATGGTCCATTTATGGCTCGGTGATCGGTTTTAGTGCTAGCATGTACGGAGAAAGCGGAAATAAAAGCAATTTTGAATTCCTGCAAAGAGCCTGAGCTTTCGTTGAAGGAAACCATCGTGGTGTAACCATAAACATGGTCATGGCAACTTTCGGGTGTCCACTTGCTTAACTGTTACAGTCAATTTAAAAATCTGTCGACGAATACCTACAGCGACTGCTGTGTTCCTATAGTTGCACTTGATAGTTAGTCCTTTATTAGGCTTAGTATGTCCATCATCTCGGGCCACAATATCATTTAACATCAGGGCAGATCGTAACAAAATGTTATTAATAAATCTACAAAGTACAAACAAAATTTGGGGGTTATTCGTACCGTGTTTACTATCGGGTATAGCGGCATTACTTTGCTTACTATTGAAAAAAATAGTCTATCTTTACTTCCTCTTCCAGAACTAAATAAGTTCTCTTACCTCTTAGGGATTTCTCTCTCGCTGGGTTCATTGCAGGCCCACTCTTGCTTATGTATTTGCATTAATTTCTCACTCGGTGACTCCGGTTCGCTTCCACTCTCGTCTCCACTATCTCCTGATGAAGGTGGTTCATCCTGTAATAATATTACAACATAACCAACTGTTGACATGTTCAGGCATTATATTGGCATAATATGGCTGTTACAGTGATCTAGATAACGTTATACTAACGGGTAGATTTGGAAAAACTATTGCGTATAAACTATTGAGGTTGCTACGGATTTATAAGAGCTAAGTTGGTAGTATGTACGTAGTTTAAGCGTTCGGTGAAGGGAAATATCGTGATGAAACCATAGCGTGGTGCTAGTCCTCTTTCTTATGCCCGCCTGGCTAGCTACCACCCTCAAATTGAAATTCTGCGGAAAAATACCTATAGGACTGTTCCTGCATTTGCATTTGAGAGCCTTTCCTTTGACTAGGCTTAGCGTGTCCACCATTTTGAGCCACGTCGACATGTCACTTGAGGTGAGATTGTGGCCGTAACGCTAAGCCTTTTAAAAAACGAGTGGATACGGTAGGTCAGTGACGGGAACAGAAATAGTTTGATCGCTTAATCACACGATAATAAGCTATGCGCTAGAAGAAACTTCGGTATATATTTGCAAAACTCAGCACCACCAATGAAAATTTACACATTTTCATATTTTTTAGGGAGAAATTACGTTGGCTATCCTTCAACACCATTGGTGGCGTTGTGATCGAGTTAATAAGAACTGGAAAAGGCCTGTCGAGCCAGAAGTAAGTAACACGGAATTTCGCTGGGTGCCCTTAACGCTAGATTTACCAGACCAGTCATTTAGACTGGTCGTGCAATTTCAATTCAAAATTCCCACTAGATAACACATTTTTTTTTCAGAAATGATGTTATGACTTTTGTAGCTATAATTAGAGAGTACGTTTTATAAACTTAATGTTATTTTATATACATTAGTAACAAATATAATTTTTGTTGTTGACATTTATACCAGTACCAGTCAAAATGACAGGTTGTGTTACCTGTATTTGGTATAATAATACCAAATTTGGCGTCGATGTTACTGATCAAATGGCACGAAAATATACGGTGCAATCGGGTTCCAGAAGGTGGCCTCTTCAAGTATTTTTCAATATTTTAGATTTAGCCACAATAAATAGCTAGGTATTGTACAAAAACACAACAGGAGAAAATATTTCACGAAAAGACTTTCTGTTTCAATTGGCAGAAGAACTTGCTTCAGAATATCAGACTTCAAAGCAAAAACCACACGAAACCAATATACCAACCACAAATGCCACAGTTCCTGTACGAAAATGGTGTCAAATAGGATATTGCAATAACAATAAAACTACAAATATTTGCAATAAATGCAAAAAAAGTCTATGCGGAAAGTGTACACGCAGCAAAATCTACACATGTAGAAATTGTGAGCAACAACCTGTAAATAATTAAGTGTTTTGTTATTTGGAAATGTATATAAATCCATTTATCTATTATAATTAATATTGTTCAACTTTATCTTTGTCATTTTTAAGAGTAAACATAGACTAGAAACCACAAGAAGCCTGATTTTTTATGCACCAGTCATTTTGACTGGTTTGGTAGAAATATGTATATTCAAATCGCTGGTATATCTAGTGTTAAGAATGTTCCTAACCTTAAATTTTCTTTTACATTTTTCACACGGAAAAATGCGGAATCTTTAATTTTCCTCCTTCCAACATGCCTAAATTTTTTTGCGTGCTAGATTCATAATAAGAAAACGCTTACCTTCAAAGGCCGCAACTGTAATAATAAATCAGATGAATTCTTCATTGACTTAAGAAATACGACAGGTATAAAGTTTTTACATAAACGACGCTATGTAAGGATGTCATAAATTTACAATTTAAATTAATAAAACAAAACGGGACGATATCGATGACAATAAATTAATGTAACTACACTGCGAATACTAATTGAATATATTTATCTGCGTTTTGTATTATTTGTACACGTACAGTTCATGTTTTATAAATGCAAAGCAAAAACGTTGTTACTATGAGAAGCTTGATGGTACTTTTTTGCTTAGATCGCAGAAGTGCAATTAAAATGATCCGAAAAATGACGCCGCGTCAAGAGACGCGTGTCCGAATCCATCTACAATAAGCTTGAGCTTTCGGTGAAGGAAAACATCGTAAGGAAACCGTAGCATGGTGATAGAGCTTGTTTTTATGCCCGCGTGGCTAGCAATCACTCTCAAGTTGAAAATTTGCCTCCGAATACCAATACGTGTGTTCCGTTGCACTTGAGATCCAGTTCCTGGACAAGTTTACCGTGTCAACCAACTTGGGTCGTATCGTCACTTAAGATCCGGTGAGATAGGGACACAACGCTAAACCTTAACTATAACAAAAAAGTAAATGTTTTGTTAGGTATAGTGTTAGGTTTTACAATAACGTCCCAAAGCATATTACCGTATTCCCGGACAGCCGGTTCAAGAACCGCGTGAAACGGGTTTTGATGTCAAAAGACTATTATAAGGTGGACCAACATGCGAGCGATCAGGATTTCTGGAATCGACACCCCTCTCTGTACATCTGTTAATAACTACTGTAAATACATTTTAGACTATTATGTAAAAATATATCAGATTAAGATCTAAAAAAAGATGGTGGAAGGGCTTCTTCTAATACTCGGCTGGTTAGCTACCACCTTCAGGGTGAAAATATGCCGCCAAATACCTATAGGTGTGTTCCAGAAGTCGCACTCGAGAGCCAGTCCCTCTACTAGGCTTAGCGTGCCCACCATCTTGAGCCATGTCGTCACTTAACATCAATTACAACACAACAACTACAGTGATATGTATAATTTTATATTTTACGACGTACAAAAAAGATTAAATAAACAAATAAAAATCTTCTAAAGTCTATAAAAATGTCATAAATCAAAAGTAATAATATGAACAAGCTCTCTGTTAGAAAATCATTTTACATTTAATAGAAAATCTCGAAAGGAAATATTACAAGCGATTTTAAAGACGGCGTGAACGCGGCTCCGGGACGCAGATGTCCCTTCGTACTTTACGCGACCCTTTAATGGTTTTAAGGTAAAAAATAGATCTCCAAGCATCCACTTAAGCAACTTACCGTTATCCGGAGCGTCTAGTCAGCTGTGTTTGTTTAATATAATATTACTAACGTATTATACCTAAATAATGTACCTACGTCCTTTAACCGACTTCAAAAAGTAGGAGATTCTCAATTCGATTGGTATATTTTTTTTATGTATGTACACCGATACACTTAGAATTAAGATCGGATGTACGTGATTCCTCTTCAGTTTGATGCGGAATAGTAGCCATTTGATCTCATAAAAATTGAACATAGTTTGGCCCAGTAGTTTTCATTTTATCTATATATATATATATATATATATATATATATATATATATATATATATATATATATATATAAATAAATCTCTATTTCTCTTGGTCATCGCATCACGCGTGAACGGATGGAATGGATGGAACAATTTTACTAATTCTTTTTTTGTTCTATTAACTATTATCAGAAGAAGGTTTTTATGAAAGAGAAAATTAAGGAAATTGAGTGGAATATTAGAAAATTTATAAAATCTTAACGCCAATATTATTTTACATAAGTGTCAGTTGTCATAGAGCATTTCAATAGTAATTATACTATGTTTTTGAAAAATATTTATTATTAAATCAATAATATCAATTCTAATTCAATATTCATAGTTAATTAAGAACTATGTCTACCGGGTGAGATAGTTATTTATAAACACTAACCTTAACCTGCATTACAAATGTCAATGTGATTTAATCGGTTCCTTACTTTTTCACACGTTAACTGTTTAACTGATCGTTATGAAATTTGGGATGCATAATCTTAGGAGTACAGAAAAAGGCAAAAGTACTTCTGACCCAGAAAAGGGACAGAAATATCTTTAATTTAACTGTACGACTGGCCTTGGGTTTCAAGTAGTTGCCTCGGTGCAACCACCGCTCTGAAATGCTATGGGATTTCGATCTTGTGTTACATACCACGTCTACTGCTTCTTAATATGAAAACTTAATAATACTACATACTATAATCTATTAGAAGGATGGTAGTTGATAATACAGATTACTACGTAAGTGCGATGCGAGCGCGGCTATATTTCAGTTCAGTCACAGCGACACTCGAGGCGAATTCAGTTGAGTTAAGAAGGTTCGACAGAACGGAAGTGTTATAGTAAGCGGAAGCTCTGCTGTAAAATACATCGACTGTGGGACGAGTCTCTGAGTATAAATCGACGCAACCTCCACGGTCTGTAACACTTGATGCCACAAATAAGTGTCACGAGTTTGATTCTTAAATTGTCCGTCAATTGAGTATGTAAAATTTTTCACACTTGACATTGGCGAAATTGCCTACACCGGCATCATTACTTATGACATGAGTTTTTTTGTTTGTTACGCTTTCACGCCTAAACTCCTAAATCGATTATGATAAAAGTTTGGCTTTGAGATAGATGCGAAGCTGGAGATGGTGATAGGCTAATTTTTCTCGCAAAATAATTAGTGGAAGCGGGCTAAAGAGAGGGATAAACTTTGCATGACTTTGACAAAACTTTTAATATTAACACGAGCGAAACCCCAGGTAAAAGCTTGTATGTTATAATATTTAAGTAATCTTTTAGTTCCACCTGAACGAGTCACCGCTCGCTCATCACCAGACACTTTTTATCACAGATTTCTTTTAACAGCGTAGACACCAATTAGGAGCCGTTTTTACGATCGTAGGTAATTGAAGGTTAAAAAAATAATTTTTGTATAATAAGTAGTGTATATATAATAAAATAATATTCTTACAATAATCAAATAATTAATAGAATTATTTTTTATATACTTTTCTATTCTTTTTATGTAAAATCGTGTGAGAATAATCTCTGATGCAAATCTGGCGACAATAATTAAATTGAGGGTAAAAAAAAACAAATCTGACTTACATTTAAATTTTTGTAATGCATAGCTGCACGCAAAGGTACTATTATAAAGTAATTTTTGACGTCAACGAAATCAAAACACCTACCTTAAAAAGGTGCGAACCCAGAGTCCGCAGATTGTGTATATAATTCAACAAAAAAAAAAAAACAATAATTAAATAATGAATTGAATTATTCTTTGTCTACTTATCTGTAACTTTTAGGTAAAGCGTATGAGAACAATTTATGGCGCAAATTGTTAATACGTATGTCGGAGTGCGTGGTTTGTGTGGAATAATGTGATTACTCCATCAATAGCGCTGGATATCAGTTGCTAACATAATGTAAATATTTTATCATACATATTTATCCTTACTAATATTATAAATGTGAATGTAAGTTTCTTTGTTACGCTCTTACGCGAAAACTACTAAACCGATCATCATGAAACTTTGTACACATATTCTTGGAGGTATTAGAAGTAACATATGATACTTATTATTAAAAGAAAAAAGTTCGTTTACTGAAGAAATGTACGAAAACTGGCAAAACTGGGTAAGTAATTTTTAGCTCCACGCGTACGAAGTCGCGGCCACAGCTAGTAATATATAAATATGCTATTAGTAATTAATTAATTAGGTCTACCTAATTAATTAATCCAGAGTAGAGAATGAGAGGATGAGACGAGTAATGTGATCGCGCCATCACTAGCGCCGGATATCAGTTGCTAACATCCGGTGAGTCTTAACCAAAGCTTTGAATGGATTCGAATTCAAACTCTACAAAGCTAATAACAGTACGATAGCGAATAATATACCTATTGTATGGTAGTCGTGATTACAACGAACGCAACTGTAGTATGAAACGACCATATTTACCTTGACATTTATGATTATAGATATAATCATGAAGGTCAAAATAAAATATTAACCCGATTTCTACAGAAGCCAGACAGGTGTACTGTTCGAGCAATTTTTTTTATATCACCTGATGTTTTCGTGTTAAAAAGGTTATAATCGTCCGTAACACAAACTAACCTATTGTTTTTGGTCTCAGAATGAAGCTGTATTGAGTTTACAAGTATAAAGTAAATTAAATTAAATAACTTAGGCCCTAAGAGGGCGCTTATGAACGTCAAAACTAATATAGGTTAAATAAAAACCCATTCATCGAGAAGAATTGGCAAGAAACTGGTTTATATCTTTTGTAAGGTGCTTTTTTTTAATAATGCATATATGATAGTTACTGGCAAATACACAGTGCGGACCTTAATTCCATAGATCACCATCGCTCACATATTGATTCACACTGTAATAGCCGTTTGAAATCAAAACTACCTTACCTAAAAAAAGAAAAGATCCTACTGTATGTAGTCATAGGCATAAGTTTTTTTTATATACTTAAGGTTTAGCGTTATGGCCACAATTTTACTTGATATTAAGTGACGATACGGCCCAAGTTAGTAGACACTGCTATCATCGCTTCAAATCGGCATCTATGCCTACGCTTATTGACTGATGTTTCACCTGATGTATAGTGATCGCAATCCTGTCTGATACAGATATCAATGATGGTCTCCATTTTTAAATATGATAACTAATAATCATCATCCTATTCTGTTCTCAAGTTATTTGGGATCGGCGCAATACGTTTTCATTTTACATATATTTATACGTTTTCATCTTCTATAAATTTTCATCAGCCGCCACCTCTATTCTTTCCCTTTTCCCTTATCTAATTTCTCACACACTCTACCCATTTTTTCGTTTGTCTTCCTCTTCCTGTACTCTTCAACACCCATATCTATTACTTTTCTCACCACATGTGTTTCCTCTCTTCTCATAACACGTGCAATCCAAGACAAACAATTCCCTTTCAACTTCTCTACCACTGACGTCGCTTTCAAGCTCCCTCTAACATACTCATTCCTGACATTAACCATTCTTGTGACAGCACCCATCCGTCTAAACATTCGCATTTCTGCTGCATGCAATAGACACTCATCCTTCTTACAAACCCAGCACTCCGACCTATACAAAACGAGAGATATTATAATGGACTTATATATTCTGCCCTTCAGTTTAAGTAGCATTCTGCAGTCATTTAACTAAGACTTGCCTCCTTTTCATGCACCCTGATATACATGATAACTCATAGGTTTAAGTAAAATCAGAAATAACGGATCAGTGCAGTAATTAACCGGTATCAGAAGTGAATCGAACAGTACAATTGTTAATAAATACCTACTTAAGATGATGATTCCAAGAGAGAGACGATACGATCGCCACAGGATTTGCAAATATGGATAATCTTTTAAATATATTTCGAGAAAAAATGTTTTATTTCTACATTGAATATTAACAAAAAAAATTATAGTTTATAGATTGAGCGTTATGGACATAATCTCACCTGATCTTAAGTGACGATGTGGCACAAAGTGGTGGAAACGTTAAGTTTTGTAAAGGAACCGGCTCTCAAGCGCAACTGCCAGAGCACTCCAATAGGTATTTGGCGGCAGATTTTCCACTTGAAGTTGGTAGCTAGTCAGGCGGGCATTAAAAACAGCGCTACCACCATACTATAATCTCAGCACAATGTTTTCATTCACCCGAGGTCATTAAAGGGATTCAAACTCCATGGATGCATTTATGCTTATTTTAATATAGAAATCGAAATAGTGATCCACAATTAAATACACAAAGGCTTATCCATGTAAACCTATCGTCGATTCTATAAAACCGGTGCGAGCGAACCCTTTCTTCGCCGACGCACAAAATAGTAATAATTGTACTAAACCAACCACCGCTTAGTAACGCATACAATTTTATTCTGTATATCTGATAGTCGATGGTACGGTTGGTTAAAGAATTAGTGTTCTGCTTTATAATGAACTACCTTTGCCCGTGACTTTATCCACATGCATATTGCATACATGCACGCACATGTTACGGGCTTATTTATAAGTAAATTAGCTTTTACCTGCGGCTTCGCTCATGTTAATATTGATTGTGTGAAATAGGTCGAATGACGCAATAAAAGTGTCAAACAAAGTTTATGACTCTCTTACCGCACTTTTAAAAAGTTTTTCACGAAAAGTAGCCTATCATCGTCTCCAGGATCCATCGAAGTATCTCTATACCAAAAGTCATCAAAATCTCTTCAGTGGTTTAGGCGTGAAGGCAGAAAAAACAAATTTCCGCATTTATAATATTAGTTAGGATATATATTTACGCGATGATAGCTCAATTGGTAATGTGTACGAACGCCGAGTCAAGGATCGTGAGTTCAAATCCACCTACAATGAGCTTGAACTTCGGTGATGGAAAACATCGTGATCAAACCATAGTGTGTATGGTGGTAGGACTATTTATAATGGCCGCCTGTGTACTTATAACCCTTAAGTTGAAAATAATTGTTACCCTTTTAATACCCTTAATACCCTTAAGTTGAATATTGAAACTGTACTTACCATCAGGTTCAGTGGGGTCACTATGATGCGCAACATAAAAAAAAATATAAAATCCAAAGGTGCACGCCTCATTATCTCATTTATTTTTTGTTTATTTAACAACAATTTAACTACAGTGAATCAGACCGTGAAAAGTTCTATTCCTAATTATACTGAAGCTTAAGAAAAAAAATACTCGATTAGTAAAGTATTTCGGTCGTCGTAATAATATACAGGGTCCGCACACACAGACACACGGACGTCCAAGACAGATCTTTTTTAAATAGTTTTTTAATTAGTTGAAATAACAAAAATGGCATCAAAATTACCATGATTGTTAAAAGTAGTGTTTTTTTCTAGATATGTATGTGTATTATTTTACAAGTGTAATATACCATAAATAGAAACATTTTACAATTGAAAAACTGTTGTTTTGCGTGAAGTGATAGTAGTCATAAGGTGTGCATAACTTTAACCCCCAAGAAGGTGATTTATGGTTCTATGAAATAGAATTAATTATATTGACAACCAGTGAGCCAAATTGCGGTAAAAAAAAAATTCAACTTGAGAGTGGTAACTAGTAGACGGGCATTGGAAAGCGTCCTACCACTATGCAAACGCAAGGTTGGTATTATCCTATTGGTCTGCTAAGACTACGCAGTCTTTTATCATCAATTACTCATAGAGATTATGATACTTAGTACATAATTAAAAAACCAAACCTTCTACTAAGATGATATTATTTTGCTATCGGTACCAGGAAATGAGCTTTATTTATATACCCTGGACTGAACAGTCATACGGTATCCATTTTTGGTCGTTACAGTTTGTTGTGTCCGTTCTCTGCTGACGTCACAATGCGGTGCAGTTGCATCATTTTTAGCTTAGCGCTGAATTATCAGCCGAGTAATTATTTCTATTAGTGCAGTTTATTTCTTTTTTGACGCCGTTCGGGTTGTTCCTCAAGTTAAAATTAAACTTTCTTTGTTAAAAATAACTTGAAAACAATCACTGAAAATACCATATAACACAACGTAGGCCGGCACGGGTTGTCTGGGAGATGCGAATCTCGTGAGTTAATATTACAATTCAGGTAATAAAAATTAAGGAAGAAACAAAATTAAAATACAAAAAGCTACCAGCACTTAATTGTAAACCAATCATCCAGCATCCGTTGGTAATAATGAAAAGTAAGTCGCGCTTTAGACACTTTTAATTTTTATATTATAATTTATACAATACGCGAAAGTTTATAAAGTGTTATCAGTTGATGTGTTAGTTCATTTTAGAGCTAGATACCGACTAAGTTTCGCGTGTTACAACAATCTACTTAAAATCACATTAAATTGTGATCAAATACTGAGCCGATAAAGAGAACATCGGCATGGTGGTAGGGCTTTTTCTAATGCCCGCCTGGCTAGCAACCGCCCTTAAGTTGAGAACCCGCCGCCAAATACCAATAGGTGTGTTCCGGCAGCTGCACTTGAGAACCAGTTCATCCGCAGGTTTAATGTGGTAGATCAGGGCCATAACGCTAAACCTTAAAAAAAAAAAGGAGTATATATTTAAATAAGGTTATAAAATATTTTAATTACTAGGAATTTTGCAAAGAAAACAACATGCACGCGATAAATCACCGTAGCTATTCAAAGGATCAACGAAAAACGGATCATTAGCGCGATATCGGACAAGCGGTTGCGCTTGCGTCGGACACTGCATACACAGTGGCTGCTCGATTATGTTTTATTTCGTAAACAACGACCCACGGTATTCGGTTAATTAAAATATTTTTAAACATTACGTTCATTACGGAGATAAATAAATGAACATACGGATCGTTTATTTTGAAAGTGGTGTAAGTCCATTTTTGAGAAAAATGAGCTATCACGTATGTTCATGCTTAATTTAATGTAATTTTTTTATATATAACTTGTCCGTGTTTAATTTCTCAAAAAAATCCCATGCTTTGTACTACTTAAAATCGGTCGGTAAATGAAATTGCATTATCAACAAATATGGTAACCTTTAATTTTCTCGAAACAAAAGAAAATGGACTTACACCACTTTCAAAATAAACGGTCCATATATACGCTTCGGTTCTCGATTAAGTTTGTTAAAAGTCGTTAAAAGTCGTAAAAACGTTCAAGTTACATATAAAAATAATAAAAGCGGTGATAGCTCAGTGGCAGTGTGTACGACTTTACGTCAAGGGACGTGAGTTCGAATTCAACCAACTATAATGAGCTTGAGCTTTCGGTGAAAGAAAACATGCAGAATGATGATAGGGCTTTTTCTGATGCCCGCCTGGCTAGCTACCACCCTCAAGTTGACAATCTGCCGCCAAATACCAATAGGTGTGTTCCGGCAGTTGCACTTGAGAGCCAGTTCCTCCAAAGGTTTACCGTGTCCACCAACATGGGCCATACAGTCCTACTTAAGATCAGGTGAGATTAAGGCGATAACGTTAAGCCTATAACTATAAAAAAAATAAGTAGACTACAGTCTTAAACCAGCAGCGACCCTCGAAGGAGTGATAATCCATCACCAGTTGCTACTGTCACGCCAGCCTAAAAACTTTGATGCTCGATCACTTCAAAACTGCGGAATTTATCGGAATGGGACAATGACCATAATATATAATATATGTAAATACTTATATGCACACGTTATAACACGGACAAAATGAATGAGTTATTAAGAGATCTCTAAAACTGTAAACCCGATTTGCTTGAAATGTGAAATATATATATATATATATATATATATATATATATATATATATTTTTTTTTTTTTTTTTATCGGTAAGGTTTAGCTTCATGGACATAATCTCACCTGATCTTAAGTGACGATACGGCCCAAGATGGTAGGCACGGTAACCCTGTATAGGAAAATGGGTCTCAAGTGCAACTCCGGAACACACCTATTGGTATTTGGGGGCAGATTTTCAACTTAAGGGTGGTAGCTAGCCAGTCGGGCATCAGAAAAAGCCCTACCACCATGTTATGGTTTCCTCACGATGTTTCCCTTCACCGAAAGCTCAAGCTCATTGTAGGTGGCTGGATTTGAATTCACGTCCCTTGGCGCAAAGTCGTACACACTACCACTGAGCTGTCATCGCATCAAAAAATATTCTCTTCAAACGTAGAGATTCACTAAAAACGATTGCGAACGATCAATACCAAGAATAGAGAAAAGGTTGCTTTTAGTTTTCTTATTGTCATCGGGCTGGGGTTCAATTATCGACTGCAGAATGTTCCGGTAAAATATATCAGTCCATTATAAGACCTGTCATATTGTATGGGTCGGAGTTCTGGGCTTTTAAGAAGATGGATCAGTGTCGATCGCATCCAGCAGAAATGCGAATGTTAAGATGGATGTATGCTGTTACAAGAATGGACAAAGTTAGGAATGAGTATGTTTGAGGGAGTTTCAAAGTGGCGGCGGTGGTAGAGAAAATAAAAGAAAATCGCTTGTCTTGGTTTGGACATGTCACGAGAAGTAAGGAAAGGCACGTGTTGAGAAAAGCAATGTATATGAATGCTGAAGGATGGAAAGGAAGATGAAGACCAGAGAAAAGGTAGATAGAGTGTGTAAGGTGAATGAGATAAACGAAAAGGGAGTGGATGAAGAGATGACGGCTGACGGATGAAAGTCAGGCATGAGTTTGTAAAAGGGAGTTTGAAAGCGGCGCCAGTGGTAGAGAAGTTGAAAGAGAATCGTTTGGTTTAGTTCGGTCATGTCATGAGAAGAGAAGAAACCTGTGTGGTAAAAGTAACGGATATGAGTGCTGAGGGATGAAAAGGAAGAGGTGCGTAAAAGAAATGATGGATAGAGTGTGTGAGGAATGAGATGAAAGAGAAGGGAGTGAATGAAGAGATGGCGGTAGATAGACATTTGAGGAAGAAGATAACGCATTGCGCTGATCGGAAGTGACTTGGGGTCAGGACATGAAGTTTATATTATTATCATGTGGTCAATTTACCAATTACATTCATTTATACTGCCGCTGATGGTTCACAAATATTTCTCTTATTTCGCTCTCCTACCATTGATCTATCGTTTGAGTCGGCGTAATAAGAGTGGGTTTATTCAAAATGAAGCATACATTACCCTGAGCAATACTTCAAAAGGATAACAGTGACCAAAAATCGACGAACAAAATCAACGGATAGTGCCCGAACACATTGTAAATCATTATTCACTGCGGCCCATACAAACGTCGGTACACACATGCGAACAAACAAACACGTGTATAACCGAGAATTCCTATTATAAACTGCGCCCGGAATGCGTCCGCTTGATTTTGAATGGTCGCTTATTATGCACCCATTTACACCAGAATCGACCTGGGAATTATACATGCTGGATGCGACCGTATTAAAAAATAGCACTGGAAGAAGATTTCATTACGTAGCAATTTACACAATTTCTCAATTTTCAGATTTTCAATTTTCTACATGACCATTTCATACAAAATATATTTTTACTTAAAAGCTGATATACTAAATATGCTCAACACATAGAAGAAAGATATTGCCGAAAATCAATTTGTGAACTTTTAGCTCAATAATAAACGAACTGATAGTTTATATTGATCACTGAAAAGCGCACAGACGTTCTGCTGATCTTTTCAGTTGTCAATAACTCAGTGTTATCTATGGTGTAACTCTTTATTTAAAAAAAAAAAACAGACATAACTGCGAACTTTTAAGACGATTGGTAAAAACCGACGTTTCAGTTTAACTAAAAATAAATTAAATCAAAACTATGAATTTTATTTAATGATTTATACTTTTCTATTTGTATAATTTCCCCGGTAAAAATCTAGTCATCCCATGTTTTTTTTTGTAACCTTTGGATTCGAAAGTCGAACATTTTAGCGCAAGGAAAGAGTATCAGTATATATTTTTATGTTTAAAGTAAAAGTGTGAATGTCTCATCCAGTTTGAGTGCATCCATGTAAAAGATACGTAAACAGTAGTCCAAAGCCGTACGATACGCATCTCGATATCGCGGTAACAAGGCCCGTGTACTTGTCAATCGCGCTAATGTTCCGACCCTGTGCAATTCGTTTCGGCATATGCCCGCGTTTTAAGGGCAATAAAACGCGACAAAGATAGCTATATACGTCTACTCGTAAGTGTGAAGAGTACGAATATTAAATACTATTCATCTTTTTACCACATAGGTAGAGTCGGTATACAAGAAGCCGAGCGAAAACCGTCTCTGGTAATAAAGGCGCATGCGATTCTCATCGTGATTTTAGTGGAATTTTGTTTTTTTTTTTTTTTTTGTTAGCGTTATGGCTAAAACTTCACCCGAAGTTCAGTGACGATGTAACCCAAGATGTTGGAAATGTTAAGTTTGGTGGAGGAACTGGCTCTCAAATGCAACTGCTGGAACACACTTAAAGTTATTTGGCGGCAGATGTTCAACTTGATGGTACTTAGCAAAACAGATATTAGAAAAAGCCCTTCCACCGTACTGTGGTTTCATTACAATGTTTTTCTTTCGCCGAAGGCTCAAGCTCATTGTAGGCGGATTCAAACTCACATCCTTTGACGCGGCGTCCGTACACGCTACCAACTTAGCAATTATCACTTCAAACGTGGTGCTTCTGACACGTTTTTCTCTCGTAGCCCACGAGAGAATACTTGTAAATATATTTTTGTACACAATTACAAAAAAAAGTTGGAGTTAGCATAACTTCTTTCACTTTCCTTTATGAATTTTAGTATTAATACCTCATCGACATCTTCTTTGGACTTTCTCTACTATCCATCCATCAGCAAACGTTATTCTGTAATACTTCCAGCCCTTATAATTTACCCTTACAATGGCAATAACTCCTCAACTGATAAGTGACGACGTGGCTTAAGACAACACTAAAATCTATATAGTTTAATTTTTATTTTTATCGGGAGTAATATTTCCAAATGGCCTACCACCATGTCATAGTTTCAACATAATATTCTACAACATACAACTTGTTATAACGATTCGACTCACGTCGACCAACACAGTGGCCTTGCATGCCGCTACAAAGCCATTATTAATTGAAAATAATTGAAAAGGTATTCTACCCCTTAACCATGTGTTTCCATAGATAATAAAAATTAAAAACCTGTTGGAGCACACACCGGTTTAATACAGAATATGTCAAGTTGAAAGTCGAGAGTGGGCGGTGAGTAATTCCCGACGTATGATCACCAGGAAAATTTCCATGGAATATAAAACGAAAATACGTGGCCATATTTTTTGGACATAATACAATTAACTTGTTAAAGTAGCCTAAAAAACGTTCATAGGTGGTTTTGTTATTTATTTTTACCATCCCTACTTAATATTATAAATGTAAATGTAAGTTTGTTTGTTACGTTCTCGCGCGAAAACTACTTAACCGATCATCATGAAACTTTGTACACATATTTTTGGAGGTATTAGAAGTAACATAGGATATTTTTAATTATTTTTTTTCTTACCACAGATAAAAAAAATATTTGTCAATAAATCTAGCAACTTTTACTAGAAGTTCACCGGGTCAGCTAGTACTTAACCCATTCCTCCCCACTGTCGTATTTTTAGGACACTATTTTCAAAATTTCTTTATGCATATTAGGACTTTTATTTTTAATATTTAAACATTTTTTACAGCGAAAAAAAATATATTTTATTAGAAAAATAGTGTAAAAATATGAATTTCATCAGAAATAATAAAAATAAAAGTTCTAATACTTAAAAATTTTTTTTCGAAAATAGTGTCCTAAAAATATGACAGTGGGGAGGAATGGGTTAATATTATAAAGAGGAAAAATCCGTATTTTTGTTTGTAACAAATAAATTCAAGAATTACTAGACCGATTTCAAAAATTCTTTCATCATTAGAATTGTATATTAGCACTTAGTAACATAGGCTATATGTTTTTTTTTTTTATGAAAATTATTAAATAAAATTATAGTTCCACGCGAACGAAGTCGCGGAAACAGCAATTTTTTTATATATTTACCGCTTAATTTTACTTTTTACTTAGCGAAACTTATTTACTGTAATGTTATAATGTAAGTTTGTGTAGGTACTTTACATGTATATTATTACTTGTATACATCCTGACAGTGCCGGTTGTTAGTTTCTTATTTATTTATTTTTTATGAAATAGGGGGCAAATAATCTAGCGTGTCACCTGATGGTAAGTGATCACCGCCGCCTATGGACACCCACAACACCAAGGAAATCGCAGTACATTGTCGACAGTTTATTGGAGAGACTGAAACCCAAGTGCAACTGCGGGAACACACCTATTGATATTTGGTAGCAGATCTTCAATATAAGGGTGGTAGCTAACCAGGCGGTCAAGCCCTACCACCGTACTAAGGTTTTCTCATATTGTTTTCCTTCACCGAAAACTCAAGCTCATTGTAGTAGGTGGCATTTGAACTCACGTCCCATGACGCGGCGTTCCTACACACTACCACTGAGCTATCATCGCTTCATCGTTATATGTAATCCTTTTTTTGTAATTTTCTGACATGTCTACTGTATCAGGGTTCAAAGGCAAGTGTTGCACCCCACATGTAGCCAAAAAAGACTTGGTGAAATAGGGTATTTTACACAGTCTCTCATTTAAAAAAAAAGATCATCAAAACTATCACCGGTCATCATCAAAATCATCAACAATCATCGAATATAATCGGTGAGAATAACTAATGTGTAATATAAACAAGCTTATCGAGAACGGGATATTATACACTGTTCTATTCTAAACGTGATAAAGCATAGGAGAGTCGCACCGTGGAACAGTCGGACACAATTGTCATATTCTGCCATCTCGCAGTAACATACTACCTCGACCACTTTGTAGTAATAAATGTATAGCATATAGACATAGCGATGCTGGTACAGGTGATAACGTGGACGGTCGCCACGTCAATGGTCAAGAGTTTGAATTCATGCGTAGAGCCTAAGCTTTCGGTGAAGGAAAACATCGTAATGAAATCATAGCACGGTCGTATGGCTTTTTCTAATGTCAACACGGTTATCTAGCACTTTAGAGTTGAAAATGTGCCGTCAAATAGTTAGAGGTGTGTTCCGGCAGTTGCATTTGAGAGCCTAGGTCCAGCGTATCCAGCATCTTGGCCTACATCAGGTAAGATTGTAGCCATAATGCTTAACCTAGAAAGTATTAAAAGAACTTCCCTAGTTTAATCTTATTCATCATATCATGTTCCAAGGCCCTATTCTTATCCGCCTGAAATACATAAGTGAAATGAATACAAGGAAATCCACAGGTAAAATATAGCGTATTATTTTCTTATATAGTACAGCTACTTGACCCGTCTTTGAAGATATCGATCTATGTAATAAGGTGTGAGTTTTCATTTCCCGAAATTTCGTTTCGTCATTTCGATGAAGGAAAATAAAGAAATAATATGTTAAAATTATCAATATTCTGTTAAAGAAACGATAATGGTTGTGTTAGATTAATTTGAGAATAAAAACTGTGTTTAGATGAAATTAGTCCGTACGAATATTATAAATGCGAAAGTGAGTTTGATTATTTGTTACGCTTTCATATCTAAACTGCTGAATCGATTATGACTATTTTTGGTATAGTGATAGATCGAAAGTTGAAGATACTTTATTTAGGCATATATATAGGCTACTTTTTCTGGCAAAACACTTAAGTTAGTAAGTTAACTTGGCAAGTTAAGTAAAGACATGGATAAACTTTGTACGAAACTTAGTTTTGTGTCATCCGATGTTATCCATACAAGGCATGTCTTGCAATGGACTTTGAAGGGGTCAAGGATCAATTCTTAATTATTTCAATTGTTTCGGTTGCTCGTTGTGAGAAATAATATTTTAAATTAGGTAAAAATGTTCTACAAATAATGTTTTATTAATGATATGTTACCTAACTGAGTGCTGTATTGCATCTGAATTTATTTATACTAATATTGTAAATGCGAAAGTGACTTTGTCTGTTTGTTATGCTTTCACGCTTTGACCGCAGTATCGATTATGATGAATATCGGTATATAGATAGATGGAAATCTGGCGACGGCGGTAGGCTACTTTTTCTCGGAAAACCTTATCAGAAGTGGAGTAAAAAGAGAGGGACAAAAAGTGTATGAAACTTTTTATTACGTCATTTGATTTGTTTAACAAAATCAATAACGCGCGAGTGAAGCCGTATGTAATATCTAGTATAAAATGTAAATGATTAAAAATTTACAATTCTATATTACGTTTAAGTTTAATGACCACGCGTGTTAATATTACAAAATAATGTACGTGACCGCATAGACTTTGTATTTATTTCATAAGTTTCCACTGACGATTACTTGCAGTATTAAACAATACATTTGAATAAAAAGGTAATTAATATTTCTCATATAGCAATAGATGTTGACGAAATAAAACAGTCGCGAGATTAGACGGACCCACGCGCAGACGCAGCCGTGTAGCTGTCGCGGGCCGTGTTGACGCGTGTCCATTGTATGGGACGCAGATTCGATTCCCGCGCCGGTAGATAACGCTGACGTGACAGCTGAATTTTAAACTACGAGCCGGAGGTGCCAATTACTTGTGCATGACTTTTTTTCATTCAAGCATTGTATTCTAATCTGGTTATAATTGTTTTTTTTCGGTAGATTTGTAAACATAACTGCGTTAAAAGTCAGATGTATAGTACTGTTGGAGGTATTTTGTTTAATTGAGAAACAATCAATAACTACCATACCATAGACATATAATAAAATGAGCGTGGCGCATGATGAGCGAAAAATAGTCCAAGACTACAAGCAAGTGTTAGAGAGAGAAGCGATGATAGCTCAGTGGTAGTGTGTCGACTGTGCGTCAAGGGACGTGAGTTCGAATCCAACCACCTACAATGAGCTTGAGCTTTCGGTGAAAGGAAACATCGTGAAGAAACCATAGCATGGTGATAGGGCTTTATCTGATGTGCGCCTGACTAGCCACCAAACTCAAGTTGTAAACCTGCCGCCAAATACCAATAGGTGTGTTCCGGAAGCTACACTTGAGAGTCAATCTTCCACAGGTTTAGCGTGTCTACCAACATGGGCTATATTGTCACTTAAGATCAGGTGAGATTGTGGCCATAACGCTAAACCGTAAGTATACAAAAAACTGCCAAAAACAGACTTTCAACTACAGATTGGCAGTTTCCTTCCGATGTTTTCCTTCACCAAAAACTCAGGCTTATTGCAGGTGCAATCGAACTCACATCCATTAACGCGACATCCATACACACTACCGACTGAACCATCATCGCTTTTTAAAGTTAGTGGGTAAGCTTTAGTTACTTAAGTAGGTAGTTTTATGGTGCTATGAATTGCGAAGAAAAAGTACGTAAACCAATTTTTTTTAGAATTGTTTTTTTTTTTCGATATATCATATATTGTAATTTCTAGGGGCTTTCACAACTTCACCGAGCTTTGATGGCGAGTATTAAAGCACTCAGCTCGAGGCAACAAGCACAAGGAAACCACGAAGTGGCCGATCCACGGCTTGGGCTGTTGCTGGGAACGCGACAAGATAGTCCAGAGTAGTAATCCTTAACCCATTCCTCCCCACTGTCATATTTTTAGGACACTATTTTCAAAATTACATTTTACGTATTAGGACTTTTATTTTTAATATTTCTGATGTAATTCGTATTTTTACACTATTTTTCTAATAAAATATTTTTTTTTTCTCTGTAATAAATGTTTAAATAATAAAAGTTAAAGCCGTAATACGTAAAAAGAAATTTTGAAAATAGTGTCCTAAAAATATGACAGTGGGGAGAAATGGGTTAAAACGATCCTCTGAAGATGGAACAATATAATCCTACAATTACAATAATGTCAACAGTGTGCTCACATACCCGCAATTTGCGAGGACCTTTTCCGGGAAGAGTGGCTACATAAGCTACATATGAGCGCACGAACGAAGTCACAGGACATAAGTGAGTTGGTCCTTGGTTGGAAGAGGAGTCTTGGGAAGCGGTCAGATCACCAGCAATATGATCTTAAGCAGTTTACCTTCTCAGCCACAGCACAAGTTATGCACGTAAAACTAACCTAAAAAAGGTAGCATGTATGTCCCTTATGGGATACAAAATTATTTTATCGAACATAATAACAAAAAGATCGGAAAATTCAAAATTGGTACGCCTCATAATTAAATTCTTTTTTTTTTTGGTTATTTAATAACAATTAAACCACATCAAATCAGACCGTGAAAAGTAATAGGGTTCTATTCCTAATTATAATGAAGCCTAATACAGAATAGACAAGATTATTAAAGTATTTCGGTCTTTATCGTGATAACATACAGAATCCGCACATACAGATAGACGGACGTCGAAGGCAGAACATTTTTAAACAGTTTTTTACTAATTTAAATAACAAAAATGACATCAAAAATATCACGAGTGTTAAACATAGTGTTTGTATATATTATTTTATAAATGCAATATATAATGATTTCTTATGTTTACGCGAATATTATTCATTGAAATAAAACTAATTTAAACGGATTTTATTCATCATCCAGAAAAGTTCATGTTACTGTGTCTACCTTCAATTTAATTTTAATTAAACATAATTAACTACCTTCAAAAATTAAATTGAAGGTAGACACAGTAACATGAACTTTTCTGGACAACCTACATCTCAGTCCGCCCCGTGACCACGAAGGCAGAAAAGCTTTCGAAACGTCGGGATCAAATTTAATAAATAACTGCAATAAAATCCGTTTAAATTAGTTTTATTTCAATGCAATATATGATAAACAGAGAAATTTTGTGTATTGAAAATCAGTTGATTTGCTTCAAATGACAGTAGGACCCACCTGAACGCTTCGCTTATGAGGCGTGCATAGCAAGAAAAGCAACGGTAATTCTAAAATAGACACGGCCAAGCCGACCGACATTATCGGTCTAAAGTCAACTCGGTACCGATTGGAACACAATAAGATGTCGTAATTTCTAATGTTAATAACATAATAACGAGACAAATCCAATTTCGGTCGGTAACTAGATCGCAATTCTCAAAGGGCGGACGGTAAGTAAAACTACATAAGTCATAATTAAAAAAACTTGTGTCGAGAAATCTCTACATATAAATATCGATTTTTCGTATCTAATACTTAGAGTTTGTAGGAAAATTCTCCGTAAATCAAACTAATATGAGAACATGTTACGTATATCTTTATAACTGTGTTCTGTATATATGTTTTATTGATATCTGCCGAGATTAGAATCCCTGTATACGTTGGGATGTGTCCGAAAGTCGATTCGGAGCACGTTCTATTTTCCGAATTCGAATGTCGTTAATTCCTACTTATATTAATGAAACATGGAAGGCGCATGCAATACAGGAAGTAGTAACGACCAGGATGGCATATATGCAATCGCTCGAATAGATAGTTTGGTTGAAGAGAAAAGTTTTTTTTTTTTTTATGGAATAGGGGTAAACGAGTCAGCGTGTCACCTGATAGAAAGTGATCACCGCTGTCTATGGGCACCCACAACACCAGAAGAATCGCAGGTAAATTGCCGGCATTTGTAGGAGGGAGAGGCTCTCAGAGATCACTTAGTAGTGTGTACGGATGCCGCGTCAATGAGCTTAAGTTCGAATCCACCTGCAGTAAATTTGAGCTTTCGACGAAGAAAAATGTCATGATGAAACCATAGCATGGTAAAGCGTTAGTAGGTACCACATAGCGTGATAGAGCTTTTTCTAAAGCTCCCCTGGAAAGCTACCGCACTCAAGTTCAAAAATTTGCCGCCAAATACCTATAAATGTGTTCCAATTGAGAGGCAGTCATTTCCACTAGGCTTAGCATGTTTATTATCTTTATTATCTTAACATCAGGTGGTGTTGTGATCATAACGCTCAAACTATGAAATATTAAAAAAAAATGCCCGCAAGTATGCCAATATAAAAATGTATGCTTATCATATATAATCAATAAACCCGAACTTATTTTAACAGATCACTATGAAATTAAACATAAAGTGTCTCTTTTAAAATCATTGCTTATAAATATAATTTTAATTGAGAATGCAAAATATTTTTCTAAATTATTTCCACGGAGAAAAATTCAATTAAGGCGCTCATCGGGCAGCGTTAAAATCGTCCGTTGTTTCATATTTTGGTAACGATAAAAGCCGGTGATGCGTAGATTTTTTAAAGGGCGGCGACCGGGCCATAGCACCTCTGTTAGGCTACATTCAATTAATATTGCGCAAATATAACAAAAGGGCAGTTCGTGTTTTCTTTGCATTGTAACAGTTATTGTTGGAAGCTTAATGGTTTTTCGATTGGCGGTCGGTTTCAATTGAATTTTAAACATTGGCCAATACGCTTTTATAAGATACTAGATTTTACGTGCGGCTTCGCTCGCGTTAATATTAATTTTGTCAAACCAGTGGGGTAACGCAATAAAAAGTTTCATACAAAGTTTATCCATCACTTTACCGCATTTCCTAGAAGTTTTTCGAGAAAACAATGCGTATCACCGTTTCCAGGTTTCAATCTATATATATATATATATATATATATATATATTTCTCATATTTAAATACGAGACTACAAACTAATTTACTGCTATCACAGCATAAACTATAGTTTTATACTATATGTAAACTAAACTATTCTATTAAAACTTCAGTAATAGAGTGTCGGTATCTTCGCTAACTTACCACGTGAACATCTACTGAAGAACTTACGCTATTGTACAATTTACATAAGCTTGTTATGGAGGACAACATTTCGTGAAAAATACTATATAGGAAAACGTCGTGAGGAAGCTATAACATGGTGGTAGGGCTATTTCTAATGCCCGCCTGGTTAGCAACCACCTTAAAGCTGAAAATCTACAGCCAAAAACTAATACATGTATCCCGGCAGTTGCACTTGAAGCTAGCTCCTGGAGAGGTTTACCGTATGTACCAATTTCGGCCATATCGCCACATAGGATCAGTTGAGATTATGGCCATAACGCTAAACTTTGCCTATGAAAAAAATTTAATATTCTAGACTTATACCAGTATCGCATCTAGGTCTCTTGTACAAGGCACACGGAAGTCCTGGGACGGCGGTGGCGGGCACAATGGGCGGCCAGATGAAAGCGCGTTTAATATGCGTGACGTAATCGCCGCTAATGGTGGCCCTGGACAAGGGATGGATTGTATATGATATGGGGGCCCACTCTTTGATCCCCACATCTGAAGTAATGTTAAGTAAAAATCGATAGTTTTTGCTAGAATAACCTAAGGACAGTCGAACAGAACATTGAACATTAATTCAGAACGTCGGTTTAGACATATTTAGTTTTAAAAATCAAAAAATTCAGCAATAAATATTGCTTGTGCAAAAACACTTTACCTACACGCAATACAAAAAGTTCGTAAAATTCAAAAATGCACAGCTCATACCATCAATTTAATTATTAAGAAAAATAAAGAAGCTGTACCATTGACTTATTTTATTAATTATCTATTATTTTAATAATTATTCTATATTTTAATAAGCATGATTTATTGCTGGCCATAAAAACTCAGTAGATAGTTTTGCCTAGAGAATGTCTAACATGTTGAAGCGCTAACCTTTTTGTTATGTTTCCTCTATATTATAATAAGAAGCAGGCAATAAGTTTAAAGAATAAAAGCGATTTACGTACTAGTATGTGAGACAGAAAGAGAGACAGAGAGAGAGAGAGAGAGAGAGAGAGAAAGAGAGAGAGAGAGCATCAAATAAGCGTTCGTTATACATATGAAATGAAATGTGCCTAATTGTGATGCGCATAGAAACTTCACTATCAATTTTCATTCAATTATCACCGGCTATGAATTTTCACTTGAATTACTGAACGCAATCTATCACATATCATAGTCTATGAATCTATGCTAGCATTGGTTCAAAACTATCACGTCATATCGGAGGTCGTGCACTGTTCAACAACGAACCATTAATAAACGATAAATGTATATACATAGACTAACTGTGCTTGCGACTTCGTTCACGTGGATCTAAAAATTATTGAATATTTTTGCCAGTTTTTTATCATGACGATATTTGCCTAAAGCCTTCCTCAATGATTACACTATTACATACAAATTGAAAATAATTTTTAAATATTACTGGTAGTTCCTAAGATTAGCGCGTTTAAACATACAAACAAACTTTTCCGTTTTATAACATTAATATAGATAATTGAGATTGGTAGAGCGCTGCTTTTGTACATAGAGTTAGAAGGGCTGGTATGTTATAACTAAAACCTTTCAATTAGAAAGATACTTGTGATGTGTTTTATAGTAATTACTGTCTTCAGAGCTTTTAAGGTAACTTTATTATGAAATGCTCCAAGCATCCATGAGCTCCATTTAACACTAGCTTTTAGGCAGGCCGTACGTTTGTTTACGAGCTTAATAAAAAAATTGAACGGTTCAGAGAGTGATAAAAAGTTTGACCCCCCTACACTGAAACTCGAATACGTACCATTATCAAACTATACCCATTGTTATGGGATTTATTGTGCGCTCCACATTCGGTGGGATCCCACTGGTCTTTAGAGGACTGTTATTTTCAGAAGATCCGTAATGAGGTATCGGGTATCTAAATGGCTTTTTAATTTATCTTTCGCGACATTTTACTTTTAAAGAACGTTACGTTAATGTTAAAACGTTAGTTTTTTGAAGTGATGATAGCTCAGTGGTAGTGTGTACGACTTTGCGCCAGGAGACGTGAGTTTGAATTCACTTGAGCTTGAGCTTTCCATGAAGGAAATAGGATGAGGAAACCATAGCATGGTGGTAGGGCTTTTCCTAATGCCCGCCGGGCTAGCTACCACCCTCAAGTTGAAAATCTGCAGCCAAATACCAATACGTGTGTTCCGGCAGTAGCACTTGAGAGCCAGTCCCTCCTAAAGGCGCGCAACGCATTTTCGATTCCTCTGGTGTTGTGGGTGTCCATGGGCGGCGGTGATCACTTACGAACAGGTGACACGCTTGTTCGTTAGCCCTGTATCCCATTTAAAAACACAGGCATACATTAATATATAGGAAATAAGCAATAAGTATGTATTTATATGTATAAAACAACCTTCTATAACTACAAAGGTAGCGCGTTATACAATCCGATATCAAACAATGTATAATTCAGTTTCGTTTATAGTATTTGCAGGCAGCAGGAACTGAGTCGAGAGTAATATATATCAATAAACACCAATCATATTACATGTACCTACAGGCACCTCAAAATACATACACGAAGGTATCAATGTGTATTTTCGAGAAAATGAAAGGTATATCCCTTCCCTAACCGTCAATCCATACGCCATAACATATATCTACAGGTTGATCCATAAATAAAACATTCAATTTCGTAGTAACATATACATAATTTACATAAACGAATGTAACAAAGTTAAGAGTGTATATTTCTAACCAATGGGATTGGTTTTCCTTTTTCTGAAAAGAGAAAATGCGAGAATTTGTGGAATTTCAAATCTCGAACTATTGCACGAACATGACTAAAACCATGCGCTATTAAGTATACATAGGATAATACAGTTGTTTTGACGGTCAATTACGGCTACTACTACTTATAATTACTAACCCAATCGAGATGGGACTTTGACCGTTCAAAGTGGAAACGTTCGTACTTAGTTTTTGAATTCCATCATCCCTTTGTAATCTTTTTATTTATTTCTTTTATTCGTTGTTTATTTATTAATATGCTTATCAAAACTATTCTTATAGGAAAATCGGTGCAACTGAGTAATATCTATTTTAAGGGTGTACGAATGTATTTAATAATTTTACGTCAGTGATATTCTTGAATAGGTAATATATAATGATTTCTTAGGTTTACGCGAATATTATTCATTGAAATAAAACTAATTTAAACGGATTTTATCGCGGTTATTTATTAAATTTTGATCCCGACGTTTCGAAAGCTTTTCAGCCTTCGTGGTCACGGGGAGGACTGAGGTGTAGGTTGTCCAGAAAAGTTTATGTTACTGTGTCTACCTTCAATTTAATTTTTATTATTGATGGTGTTCCGATCTACGCAGAAAGAGCTCACAGTGTCTTGAGGTCTGGCAATTGGTCTTTTGGGTTCCGATTTAATTAAATGTATAATTGGATCCATTACCATCTGACATACCATCTGACAAAGTAGCTGCATTTTTAGATCATCTTAACTCCATTAACAATAACATACAATTCACTGTGGAGTTAGAGCAAAAGAAATCTCTTCCTTTCTTAGATGTTTTAGTTATCCGTAATCCTGATCAGTCTTTAGGCCATACTGTGTACAGGAAAATGACCCATACAGATAAATACCTGAATGGTGAATCTCACCACCATCCGAAACAGTTAGCTACCGTGGGTAAATCTTTGTTTCAGAGAGCACAAGGAATCTGTGACGAGGAACATCTGGCTGCTGAGCTGCGACATGTCAAGCAAGTACTGCGTGATAACAAGCTCCAAATTCCACGCCGCCGTCACGGAAACCGAGTGAAACCAGCCACAGTAGAACGTGTACCTGTTGTGTTACCTTTTGTAAGAGGGGTCACAGACAAGATTGGCTATGTACTGAAGCGTGCTTCAATTAAAACTTACTTCAAGCCGCCCAAGAAGATTAGTCAATTTTTACCACCTGTCAAGTGTCATATACCTCTACAAGAACAGGGCGTATACAAAATAGAATGTGACTGTGGCCTCTCCTATATCGGACAAACTAAAAGAAATATAGGGACCCGCGTAAAAGAACATATAGCTGATGTTAAACACCGACGCTCTACGAAGTCTGCAGTTGCTGAACATTCAGAAGAAGGCTCCAAACATTATCTTCGATTCGACAAGCCACAAATCCTTGCAAAAGAACACCGATTCCTACCTAGGATGATTCGTGAGGCTATTGAAATTAAAAAACATCCAAATTTCAATAGAGAAGATGGTTGGAAGCTAGCACAAGCCTGGGATCCAATTATACATTTAATTAAATCGGAACCCAAAAGACCAATTGCCAGACCTCAAGACACTGTGAGCTCTTTCTGCGTAGATCGGAACACCATCAATAATAAAAATTAAATTGAAGGTAGACACAGTAACATAAACTTTTCTGGACAACCTACACCTCAGTCCTCCCCGTGACCACGAAGGCTGAAAAGCTTTCGAAACGTCGGGATCAAAATTTAATAAATAACCGCGATAAAATCCGTTTAAATTAGTTTTATTTCAATAGGTAATATATTTTCTATTGTCTATTGCACCTAATTTGCATCATCACTGCACCACCCAACGTTGATGGGTAGAGACGGCCACAGGCATTAAGTCCGCCTTGTATAGAACTTATAAATAAAAGTGTAATAAATAAATAAATAAACATAAAATCCAAAACGAATCATCCATTTTATCTGCAAAATTACTTTGACGACAGAATGGTAATTTATGAATCGGCGAAGATTTCGCAAAGGAAGAGGAACATTTCAAGACGTTTTGTGACAATCCATTTAGCTAAGTAGATGCTTAGGGGGATGTAAAGGGAACGAGGCGCGGAACCTGCAACAAGAACGAGTAAATAAATACCCACGTCGGGAGAAAAATGGAGGTTTTCACGTAAATTGGGTTCCGCCCTTTGGCGGATAGAAGCCTCATTTTAATAAGACGAACTTTTTCTCTTCTTGTTTGTTAGGCTTCTTGGGATCCTCTTTTTATCAGTTTGGACTTAAATTCCTATTAGAAAACTCGTTACGTGTTGGATGAAATAAACAGGCATGGGATTAACGTCGAATACCATAAAAGCTTCGGAAAGTTTTTCAAGTTGATTTTATTAAGTTTATTGAGAGTCATTTAATATATTCGCTGAATCTGGTTTAAAATAACCAAATCGTATTTCTATATCAAGTCAATTTGAAGGAGGTCGCTACTGATTAAAATGACAGTGACCGTTAATGACTGTCGTCCAAAGGTTATAGTTTACTTAGAATCAGGTACCGATTTTGGAAATCTAATAAAAGGTTGTCCTTAGTTACATTTTATAAGTGTTTGTTGCTTAATTAATAACTTGAACCATTGTTGTACATATAAAAAAAAACCCTATATATTAATGACTTGATCAGAGATAAATAAATTACAAAAAAAAACGAAAATAATACAGTTTAAGAGCAAAAAATTAAATCAGTCATATGGACTGCCGACAGAAATGAAAACTATATTTTACATAATAATGTAAAAAAAGTGATAATACTTGTGTGTTATTCATATACGTTGATGTTTGGAACCTACGACCTTGCTTACGCGTGATTATTAAGTCGCACGTCAAACCGATCGACTAAGCGTTCATATATGATAAACTCGTAATTAACAATCGCATAAATGGAAAGCGTTCGGTGACGATGATTCGAGTTCCAAGATTTCTGTTAACCCGAAAAGTGCTCAACACGCGTACAGAAGTTTTCACTTCAAAAATTGCTCGATCGTGACGTGTCGACAGTAAAGCACTGCCTCATTCGCTTTGCCGTATGAGGCATGCAATAGCTAATTAGATAATGGTATTTGATAACAACCGAAGCTGAGTAATCACGGCGTTATATAGAGTTGATCGTTAAAAAAGTTTTTTTTTTTATATAGTTAAGGTTTAGCTTTATGGCCATAATCTCACCTGATCTTAAGTGACGATACGGCCCAAGTTGGTAGACACGCTAAACCTGTGGAGGAACTGGCTCTCAAGTGCTGCTGCCGGAACACACCTATTGGTATTTGCCGGCAGGTTTACAACTTGAGGGTACCCTAAAAAGCGCTACCACCGTGCTATGGTTTCCTCACGATGTTTTCCTTCACCGAAAGCTCAAGCTCATTGTAGGTGCTTGGGTTCGAATCCACGTCCCTTGACGCGAAGTCGTGCACACTGCCACTGAGCTATCATCGCTTCAAATGTTAAATGATGTTATCACTGTGTATCTGACGTCCTGTAGATATAATACCGCCGATGCTTCACGCTGGGTTCGCACCGTTTCATCGCAGGATCCGCCTGGATATTTCGCGAGAGACGACGACGCCGAGCCGAAAACGTGACGAATCCGAATCGATTCCGAAACAACGCAAATCACGGCCGCGGTGGCGATCGGCTCATCGTGCCGCCCGCGGGCTCAGCTACGTACCGACACGTTCGAAGGTTTCAAAAGTCACTTTAGAGTACATGGACGCTTAGACATCCTTTTATTTTCACGTGCATTTTCAAAAAAATATACTGAGATGTTTTATTTATACTATACTAGCTTTTGCCGGAGGCTTCGCTTGCGATAAAATTGATTTTATCAATCACTTTTGAGTACATGGAAGCTTAGACATCCTTTTATTTACACGTACGTTTTCCAAAATATAGACTAAGAAATGTTATTTATACTATGCTAGCTTTTGCCTGCAGCTTCGCTCGCGATAATATTAATTTTAATAAAAAGATGCTTTATAAAGTTTCATACAAAGTTGATCCCTCTCTTTATCACAGGTCCAATAAGTTTTTCGCGAGAAATAGCAGTCTGTTACCGTTCCCAGAGTCCCATCTATTTCATTACTAAAATTCATGTTAATCGATTCCACGGTTTAACCGTGAAAGCGTAACAAAAACTCACTTTCACATTTATAATATTAGTAGGGGTGAATGATACAAAAACAAATAAATAATACGAGTTACTTAATGATCTAAATAGGAATGCCTACGTGGTTAACTAATACGTGGTCGAAGTGGGGGCGAGCGGTATACTAGCTAAATCTTCCTATAATCTTCTAGAAGATCTTGGCTTGTCTAAGACTGCAGTAAGTCCTATAGTAGAACGTGCCTATAAAGCTACCCTAGCAGCCTCCTACCGAATTTGACTGGGCAGGGAGAGAGACCTGAGTAGAGAAGGCTTCTGTTGATGCGCCTCGGAAAGGTGCCCCATATACCTGCTTCCGTGTCACAAGTCTTGGAAACTGCTCGAAGTTGTCTCCGCCACACGATGGACGGTGAATCCATGGTTTTGCTATGAAGCTCGTATCTTCCTATCTACAGCACAGCTTTTATAAAATGTAATAATATTGTGTTTTAAATGTTTGAAGAATTGTTTTATTCGAATTTCTTGTTAATAGCCTATTTCTCGACTTTATGGACATAGTTATTTTAATAGTTAGTATAACTGTTATGGTCATAGATATTTCATATGCCTATGGAATTTGTCCCTTGTTATAGATGTTTTGTTTGGTTAAATAAAGAATATTAGCTTCAATCGTCTGTTCCGGAGGACTACTGCGGTTTTATATATGAATGAATAAACATTTCATCGCACTTCATTGCACTACCGAGCTTAATGCCAATGGACGTAAGCTCGAATCCACCTACAACGAGCTTAAGTTGTCGCTGAAAGAAAACATCGATATGAAATCATAGCATGGTGGTAGGGCTTTCGTTAATGCCCGCCGGGCTAATAATCACCCTCAGGTTGAAAATCTGCCACCGAATACTTATAGTAGTGCCACGGCAGTTGCACTTGAGAGCCAGTCCCTCCACTAGGCGTAGCGTGTCCATCTGGGCCACATCGTTCCTTAACACCAGGAGGGGTTGTGGCCATAACGCCAAAGCTTTAACCATTAAAACAACAACGCTGCGAGGCCAGTCATAATTGATAATTGTTACATCATAATTGTATAGAAGATAAACACATGTTTGTCGACTAAAATTATAACAGAATTTCTCAAAACCGGCGATGTATAGCTATGCTCGTAGAATAAACTAAACAGATCAAATGGAACTGTAGATCAATCGGGCACGCTCGCCGCTACGGATAAACAGTTTACACCTGGACGCCTCACGGTAGGTTACGGGCAGTTTCAAATTACCAATGGGAGAGATTTGAAATTCTGTTCCCGCAACTATTTTGTGTGACACTCGTTCGGGTAAAGTCGGTTCGAGGCGAGTACGAAGTTGAGCGAGATATAGTCATGTTACACTTGTGGCGTGCGGTCTTACACACAGAGTTTTATTAATAATGTTTATGCATGGTGATAGGGCTTTTTGTAAGGCCCGCCTGTCTAGCTACCACCCTCAACTTGCAGCCAAATATCTATAGGTGTGTTCGGGTAGTTGCAGTTGATAGCCATTTCCGCCCCTAGACACAGCCTGTGCACCATCTTGCATTACATTGTCGCTTAACATAAAGTGAGATTCTGACCATAATACTGAAGCTATTAACTAAAGATAATAAAAATTATTAATTATTAGTTTTACTATACTACATAAGTCATACTTAAGAGTCGATGTGGCCAAAGGTGGTACACATTCTAAGCTTAGTGGAAGAACTAACTCCCAAGTGCGATTGCCGGATCACACCAATAGGTATTTGGTGGCATATTCTCAGAGAAGGGTGTTAGCTATAGTTTCATCATGATGTTTTCTTTCACTGAAGGCTCAAACTCATTTCTTTAAGCTTTATTGCCACAGTATCATACTACGTTTCGTAACTTCGAAAGGATAGTTAGAGAACTAAGCATCATATATCTGGTATACAGTTTTGTACTTTATTTAAGAAGTTTTGATTCGATGCGGCGTATCGATAATCGAAAGAGAATTTCAAGAATTTCAAGAACTGACTACGTTTAACGCATTTCGTTACATAAGAGAGAAGAAAGATGTGGTTCATATATTGAGAAGATCTATCTGTCCCTGTCGCTCGCAGTAATTCTCTGTCAGCCATTATTTTTTGAAGAAGTTTCATTTGGGTCACATTTTTGATAACGCACGCGCAGTTTGACCGCTCAGTACAAACTACGCAACGCACTTTAACACGTTCTTGGCGATAATGTTATTATAATGAAAGTTACTAAACAAAGTGTCGTTAAGAGATGACCAATCACATATAAAAAAAACCATTTTGAGAATTCCGTTGTTCAAATGCGACACCATTACGAGTTCTATTAAAAAATATGTTCCTATAACTTACCGCAGCGCGTCCCGGCACGTGGGAGAGTGCGCGCGAGTACTGCCGCCGGCACATCACTATCTCCATACATTTGCCATCGCGGACCGACGGTCAAGGGACGAACTGACTTACAAACACCCAACCGGTACTTCTTCGATTTCGTTACTCAAAAATATCTTGTTTAATTTAGTTATATAGGGCAAAGTTAGACTTGTTTCTAGATTGAGGTTTCATTGGCTGTCAAATGCAACCGCCAGAACACACCTATAGATATTGGCGGATAAATTTTTAACATAGCTACTCAGGCGGGTATAGGGAAAAGATCTACCACCGTGCTATAGTTTCTTCAACGTGTTTTCCTTCACCGAAATCCCAAACACTAGAAGAAGTGCGGGCGTTGTATCTGAGTTGAGTAAAATTGAGTTTTAAACACTACGCTAATAAAAAAGGCATGTTGCAAGTATTTGAGCTTACGTACATTGACACAGTGTATATATACGCTTCCACTGAGGTATTATCTCTTTTATATAGCTTTTTTTATTTCTGTATAATTTTAAACTTGTTCTTAATAATATTTTATGTTTTAACATAAAGCTATGTAATGGTTCTCATGAAATAACTGGCGCTCTTTTTTCTGGAATAGGGGGTAAACTAGCGTGTCATCTGATGGTAAGTGATCACTGCCGCCCACAGACAATAACCACACCGGGGAATCGCAGGTGCATTTCTGACCTTTATTGGAGGGACTGGCTCTCAAGTGCAACTGCCGGAACACACCTATTGGTCTTTGGCGGCAGATTTTCAACTTTAGGATGGTAGCTTGCCAGGCGGGTATAAGAAAAGGCCCTACCACCATGCTACGGTTTCCACACGATATTTACGTTCACCGAAAGCTCAAGCTCATTGTGGGTGCTTGGTTTCGAACTCACGTCTAATGACGAGACGATCCTACACACTATCACTGAGCTATCATCGCTTCGATACTTACCTCAACTTACTAACTCAACCACTCACACTTGCAACACACCAACACATACACACTCACACATATGTATACATACTAGGCAATTATGCAAACTGAGAGCGTTGGCATCTATGAAACAGTTTTGGACAAGTATAGATGCCAACGTTATTAGTGTATTGATATCCTTAACTTTATATTGATTTTCAGTAATACACCGAGGATGTATCTCTTGAAGAATTATTACTATTATATTTCTATTATATTCGCAAATGAAATCAAAGGCACCGGTCTTGTATGAGCAAAAATTGTACGAGCTATATAAAACTTATTACGTATGTACAGTATGATTATGATGTATTTCCGGTACAAAGTCCCCGAGGCCCTCAGCTGTAGGACGCACTCCGCTACAGTGCCACGATTTACAATAATTCATAATATCGAATGGTATCGTGGGCATGATTGGTCAGTTGGTCACGGAAAACAAAACCACTCACGGATATCTATTAAATATGTTGTCCTATGTTTTGTTGGTTACATTTTCTCAAAATATCTCGATACGAATCATTTTTATTATACATATATTTGGCCACAATCTCACCTGATGGGAAGTGACGATTTGGCCCAAGATGGTGGACACGCTAAGCCTAGTGAAGGGACTGGCTCTCAAGTGCAACTGCCGGAACACACCTACAGTTATTCGGCGGTAGATTTCCAACTTGAGGGTAGTAGCTAGGTAGGTGGGCATTAGATAAAACCCTACCACCATGCTATAGTCATTAAGATGTTTATTGGATTTTGTAGGGTAGATAGAAGTTTGTGTCATCCCTTAATTGATAAGTAATATACATGTCATAGGAAAAAAATAACGCTTCAATGAGTACGCATAAAAATTCATGAGTTTAATAAAAAAATTGCACTCCCAGATGTTTTTATCGATAGGTAAATTATTATATAAAACGTGTTAACACAAAACACATAAACAAAATTGCGATTAATACTGACAAAATACTTTTTGCGTAAAGCATGAGTGCAAAATTACGAGCACAAAAAGCTTTGCTCACAAACCTCACAACCACTAAACTATAAACTACACTTTATTGAAATATTTTAAGCTATAACTCCAATACATTGCATTAAATGACAAGCTGTTACTCGAACCCGCCCAGGGGGCCACTCGCTACGTTGGCGCCCCGCCCTCGGACCTATTAAATTCAATACAGACCGCAAGAGAAACAACTGTACAGACGTATTGCATAATGGATTTTATTAAACAAACACGCCTCGACTGGTGCTTTATTTTTTTTTATCTCAATACGCCCGAAGTGTTTTCACTGTACTCACCAGTGACCATAGGTGACCTTCAGTTGTTTCAAATAACGAGATGGTACCTTGGAGACGGTGATAATCTACTTCCCCTCGCGAAAATCTTACAGGAAGTGGGGTAAGGAGAAAAATAAACTTTGTACGAAACTTTTATTGCGTAATCCGATATTAAAGCAAGCATAGCCGCTGGTAATTGTATTCAAAGATCGATAATTTTACAGCCCTGGTAGAATAATATTTTTTCACGGGTCTGCCAACATTTTACATTTACATTTTTTTATATGAGTAAAATCAATTTACAGATCCCTCTCAGAAGTTTGTCTGGTAAAGTTACGAGGGTATATACGGCTTACCTAGTGAAAATCAACAAAAATAACCACTAAACATCACCACGACAATCCTGCAGTCACTCCTACTAACCTGAGAGCGGGAATCACTTCCACTTTACTTCCACCCCAAGTTAGGCTACCCGTCGGGGCTTCGGCCATTTGTCATCGCCTAATATAGTCTGATATCAGATCCCTAAATAACAAACTGTGACCTTATAAAATACGACCATATATTACGTGACATTCAAGGTACATAATTTCTCGTAGATAAGTTATTATTATGGTAGTCTTAAACAAGAAGAAAATCAGTAATGAATGTCTACTTTATTGTAGGTTTGAGATGTAATAGCTTAAGGCATCCAATAACAACTTAATCATAACTACATAGGCCTTACAATAACAATAACTAAGGGAGATAGAAACACGTTTAAGCGTGCCGTGAACAAAATTACCAGATGGTTTTATATTCAAATACGCGCCTACATTTTCACTGTCATGAACTGACTACATTTTCGTCTATCGCTTTTCCAAGTCAACGAGTGTATATGTAACTACTGAAATTACAGGCAGGGCCTTTAATAGCCTGTTAACTCTCGGAGGGTGTTTTTGCTTAAGAATTGTACTCTGCTTACCGTCAACACTTCAGTGCAGTTACTCCTCCGAGATAGGATACCGTGTATGGACGTCGCGTCAATTGACGTGAACTCGAATACCTACAATGAGCCTATTATGAAAGAAAACCTACACCTCAGTCCGCCCCGTGACCATGAAGGCTGAAAAGCTTTCGAAACGTCGGAATCAAAATTAATAAATAACCGCGATAAAATCCGTTGAAATTAGTTTTATGTTGATGAAAAATATTCGCATAAACATAAGAAAACATTAGGAAAACATCGTGATGAAACCATAGCATGCCGGTAGTGTTTATACTATTGCAACAAGTTAAAAATCTGCCGCTAAAGACATATAGGTGTGTTCCGGCCATTGCACTTGAGAGACGGTACCTCCACTAGATTCAGCGTGTTCACATCTTGGGTCATTCATCAATTAACATAAAGTTAGACTGTGGTTATAAAGATAAATAAAATAAAGAACTGACACAGCGAGTGACCGAGAAGAAGTCAAAAAACTTTCATGTAACTACAGTGATTTATGTTTTCCCAAATAAGCTTCGATTCAGTATAGTTACTAGTGGGTGGTGTATCCCCAACGCTGGTATCATATGTCTATAATTATATCTATTCTACACCATTCGTTACCATCGTAAACAAACTATAAACCACTATATAATACAAATATTAGATAGTAATTAAATACGACAACGCCAACTTGTTGTTGTGATAAAAACCACGACTTGCAACTAATAGCCGACGTGTCCACTATAACGCTGTTATGGTCCTGTCCCACTGGCAACTATAAGGACTAATTTATAGCTTATTATTTGTCCTTTACTATACTTAATAGGCTTGACATTACAATCTCAACAGATCTTAAGTGACGATGTGATTATGGTAGGCACGCTAATTTATAGCTTAGTATTTGTCCTTTATTATACTTAATAGGCTTGACATTACAATCTCAACAGATCTTAAGTGACTATGTGATTATGGTAGACACGCTAAGTTTTATTATATAGGCTATATAGGCTCTCGAGTGTTATTTCCGGAACAAACTTATATGTATTTAGAGTGAAAATTTCAACTTGATGGTGGTTAGCCAGACGGGGATTGGAAAAACCCCTACCGCCATACTATGGTTTCATGACGATGTTTTCCTTTGTCTTAATCTCACTTTCGATTTGAACTCACGTACTTTGACACAGCTTCCGTATATGCTACTCAGCAATCATTGCTTCAAACTACTTCATCTGTTGCTAAAGACTGTAGGACAATTCTTTAATATTACTCAACGTTTATTAAAGTGTAACTTTTTAATTTTTGTTTTGTTTTTTAATATTTGTATAGCGTTAAAAATATACATAATATATATATATACACATTGTATATATTAAGGAATTCCTTAACAAATGTATATTTTTAAACACTTTCAATTAACTTCTATAGCCCATCGAGCATAGCTTACGATAGGACTGTAACTGTATGGAGCGATATATAAAAAAATTAAACGTTGATTTATAGACAGTGTGTTCCCACGTGCTACCGGGAATAGAACCCGGAACACATCTGTTGTGGGAACTTTACTATGCACTCCTTATTAACAATTACAACCGAAAGGGTTTTCTATATAGTCCTTAAGAAGGAATGGTAGTAAACTACAGTCAGTTGCTGTAATGAGAAACATGGAAACTGAATATCCTGAGTATCGTCATGGTTGTGTTTTTATACAGTTAAGGATTTAGCCACAATCTCACCTGATGTTAAGTGACGAAGATGGTGGACACGCTAAGCTTAGTGTAGGAACTTGTTCTCGGATGCAACTGCCGGAACACCCCAACAGGAATTTGGCGGAAAAACTTTTTAATTTGAGAGTAGTAGCTAGCCAGGCGTGGATTAGAAAAAGTACCACCGCCATGCTATGGTTTCATCACGGTGTTTTCCTTTATCAAAAGCTTATACTCGTTGTAAGTGGATTCGAACTCAACTCCCTTGACGCGGCGTTCGTACACACTACCAACTGAACTATCATTGGTTTAACTTTAGTGGGTGGGTAGTTTGCGGTGCTTGCTATCCGATGAGTCTTCTCTGACTCCTCTTTCTCTTTTGTCTTGGCCTAAGCCCGGGTTATGAATTACGCATTTCGGAAGGTAGTTCGTAAATGGATTTTCCCACCATGATTATAAATGAAAAATAGGTATTTGCGGTAACACTAGCTTTTCCACAAAGCGACGCGAAGTGTATCTCTGGTAGAGTTTATACAAAGTTACAGATAAAAGTTAGCTATTCTGTTAAAGAAAACATTAAGCAGAGAGATGGTATTTTTATTTTGCATAATTCTTACTAATATTACAAATGCGAAAATAAGTTAGCTTGTAACGCCCTAACTGATGAGTCGATTGTGATAAATTTTGTTATAGCGATAGATGGGACCTTAGGAACGGTAATAGGATAATTTATCTCGTGCAAAACTTATTAGAAGTGGGGTAAAGAAAGGAAAAACTATGTATGAAATTTTTATTGTGTCACCCGATGTGGCAAAGTCAATATTAAAGTGGGCGAAGCCGTGAGTAAAAGTTAGTATTCCCTATAAATTTAGTTGGCGGAGTCTTTTAAAGTGTATTATATTGTTTGACGGCAAATTCTATTACGAATGGAGGTTCAAAACTTACTTACCTAAGTGGCTGTTGAATGTACACGCATAAGAATATCTTATGTTATCATTCACCATTTACAATATTCAGTGTAAACTATCACTAGAAGCACTATCGTACCTATGAACTCCATGAAAAAGGCTGAAACGTCAATGTATTCTTAAACATGCGCTTTGTAAATTTATGCACGGGATTCAGCAGGTTCTACGTACATGTCCTTGGCGTGTTCCCCTAAGGTCAGACCGCCTATATATTATAGTAAAAAGGTTAACTTATAAGTAACATGTGTATCAAAATACAAGGGTGAGGGAAGGATATAAAAAAAATTCGCGCCGTCTCACCGCCGGCCGCCACGGGTTACGGAAGAAAATAATAATTTAAACACATTCGCGGAACCGCGGCGGCCGGTCGATCGCCCGCTTTATATATCCGATAAATAAATATGAGGGTCTTTTTTGCCAAACGGACACGTACCCCAGTGGAATCCCGGCGTAAGGACCGGGCCATATACGGTCGGGGAAGCACGGGAGTCTTTTATATTCGATGCGTGGCGCACAAGGCTGGTAAAAAACTACGTTACGCGCTCTTACGATGCGAGTACGCGAGGATGCCAGAGCCCGGGGGCTGCCAGACCAGTGGTAGAACTCCCGGATGCCTTTGCGATTTATATTTCAAATAACGACGGGCTATGAGCGCGTGATAATTGGAATCTAATCAGCGTCGATGGTACATCGTAATGCAGTCAACAAACATTTGAAATAGCTTACGTGGGATTCAAGTCATGTTAAGAGTGATTATTAAAGAAACTATGGAGTGGAGAATGTTGCATGCGTATAACTCCTTCCAGATAAGTCTAAATCGTATGGGCATGTTGAAACTTGATTTCAAGATAATAGAAGTTTTAGAAATATTCTAAAGAAGGGAAAACAGGTCACTTTGACATGATTGAAATGAGAATCGAGTATTTTTGTTTTTTCATTTTAGACAATATGGTAATTACAAGATTCGAGAGATTTCTCTTTAAATTTAATAGAAGGTCGTTACAGTGTTGTTCACTTTATAATATTCAAACTTTAATTGTATCTATTTTTCAATATAACGGCATCTTTTATCATTTTCATTGGAACAGATTCAAAGGAAAAGACAATAAACTAATACCACGTCTTTGTCGCCATATCTTTACCAGGATCGTCTGGATAAACGGAAGCTGTCAAACGGAAGTTATAACATTTCAGCTTGCATCTTGTAGACTAGAGTATTTTCTACTTTCAACTTTGGCTTATAGTAAAAGCGTTATTATTTATTTTATTGTATTTGTGCATAATAAATCACATAAAACCAATAATAACATTTAGCTAATTTTTTCTGAAAATCAATTAGGGAGACGAGATAATTTATTAGTTGAAGCTGTCACTTTGTCGCGGCCGCCGCTTTTATTCTTGACTCGGAATCCTATGTTCATAACGATTATTTCAGTATTTTTTACTTAATTTTAGGTCTGACAGAAGTGAAAGACTTTTGCTTAACAGTTTAGCGGAAGACCTTAAATGAGTGTCAATGGAAGTGAGTTTGAATGCGCCCGCAATGAGCCTAAGCTTCGGCGAGGGAAAGCATCGTGAGGAATCGTAAGCATGGTGGTAGGCCTTTTTGTAATGCCCGCCTGGCTAGTTACCGCCCTCAATTTCAGATCTGGAGCCAGATATCTATAGGTGTATTCCGCCAGTTGCATTTGAAAGCCAGTTCCTCCATTAGGCTTAGTGCGTCCATCAACGTATTCCACATCAGCGCTTGACATCAGGTGAGATTGTGCCAATAACGCTAAACCTAGAAAATATTAAAAAAACTTAGGTTAGTTATAATTATCTTTGTTATTACCGTAGATGACAAATATAGTTATATTGAATATCTATATATCTGTCTTCTACTTGTATGCGCATCGTATAACTACTGATAAGGTTTGATAATATTTAATACGGTGCTAATATCTGGAATATATTTAATTCTATAAAATAAAAGTGTGTCTGCAGGATGACGCGATGATAGCTCAGAGGTAGTGTGTACGACTTTGCGTCAAGGGACGTGAGTTCGAATCCTACCACCTACAATGAGCTTGAGCTTTCGGTGAAGGAAAACATCATGAGGAAACCATAGCATGGTGGTAGGGCTTTTCCTAATGCCCGCCTGGCTAGCAACCACCCTCAAGTTGAAAATCTGCCGCCAAATACCAATAGGTGTGTTCCGGCAGCTGCACTTGAGAGCCAGTTCCTCCACAGGTTTAGCGTGTCTACCAACTTGGGCCGTATCATCACTTAAGATCAGGTGAGATTATGGCCATAACGCTAAACCTTAACTATAAAAAAAAGGGAGGGAAGATAAAATTTTATAATTTAATAATGTGACCGAGCTTCAATAGTGAGATAGAAATTTTGTGATAGTAATACTTACTCGTTCTATGATAATACCAGAGATGAGAAATGTGGTTCCAAAATTATACAAAACACATTTCACTGCAGAGCGAACGAAGTCGCGCGGATAACTAGTTAGATATATACTATCGTACGTAGTTTATAATGTAAAATGCGAGCGTAGGTAAAAATCAGAGCGATTTAACAATCATCTAAACAATTCCGATGTCGAAGGAAAAACGGGCGCAAATCGATTTGTTCGTGGCACAAATATGTTCCCACTTGGAGCTAAAATATTTCGTACTGCAACCTCGATTGGCGCACTGTCGCGGGCTTATTCTGGTTATTTTTCGGAATAAAAGTTATTTACGAGATTAATTAATCCTGCCAGCTACAAAAATAGTATCGGAGGTAAAGTTTATAGCAGAGACGAATCTTTATAAAGTAATACACCAGCTGTAATATACGCCATTGCAGCACGCTTAAGTATGCTGCCTTCCGACAATAGCTAATTTTATCAGTACATTTTACTAGCTGTGCCCGCGACTTCTTTCACGTTAATATTGATTTTGTCAAGCAAATCTGATGACGCAATAAAAAGTTTCATACAAAGTTTATCCCTCTTTTTACGCCACTTCCAATAAGTATTTCGCGAGAAAAAGTAGCCTATCATCGTCGCCGAGGTCTCATCTATCTTTATATCAAATTCCATCATAATCTATTCAGCGGTTTAGGCTTGAAAGCGTAATAACCAAAGAAACTCACGTTCGCATTTATAATATTACTAAAGATAAGAGCTAGTTAGGATTGTAACCGAAGAAAATGAACTCAGTTAAAACTTACCGCGGTGTTTGTTTAATCTCTTTACCTACCAGTAAAACTTTGTACAGTACAACTTATTGAACTTTATATTCGAAAAAAGTTCTGTTACAGAGAAATAGAAAACTACTTTCAGTTCCAAGAAAATGAAACCGCGAGCTCAGTTATATATATTAAATCCGATCGTATTCCATTTGGCCTCTACCTATTTAGGTTATAAAATATGTTCCATAATCTCATGTACATCCAATTATGTACCTAATTCATCATCAAGACAAATGCTTCTAGCACACGATAGATATATAAAGACGAACATGCACCAGGGCAAAGTATTGTGTCTGTTTTGGTAACAGCCAGTTTACATTCACCAATTACGAGGCATGGCAGGAATGTGTATTCGACTGAGTCGCAACCACCAGTGATCATGATAATAAGCTTATCACAGTAATAAGAATCCATCCGCTATATGATCTGCTGCTTGCAGACTTACAAATCGGTATGGCAATTACTATCCCAAAGGGGTTGTGGATATCTAAGTAGTCGTCATGTACTCCGGTCTCTGAGAAAAAGAGGGATCGAGGACAATCGTTTTGTATTTTAAGTAGGTATGATAATGCTTTATGTGGATTGCATGCAACAGTAATGTGAATGTTGAGATGGATGGGTGTTGTTACAAGAATGGAGAAAGTCAGGAATGTGTATGTTAGAGGGAGTTTGAAAGAGGCGCCAGTGGTAGAGAAGTTGGAAGGGAATCGCTTGTCTTGGTTTGGACATGTCATGAGAAGGGAACGCATGTATTGAGAGAAGTAATACCTATGAATGTTGAAGGATGAAAAGGATGTGAGGAAGAAAGGAGAAAGAAATTGTGGCAGGCAGAGGTTTATGGATGAAAACAACGTATTCCACCGACCCCGAATACCTTGGGAACAGGACACGAAGAAGATGATGACGCTTTGTATCTGATGACTCTCACACGCCTCTTTACTCTAATATCTCACCCTGTGTATTGCGAATACTCAAATGTTTTTTTTTTTACATCACGTTAAAAAGGCTTCAATTAACCTCCATCCACCGTATAAATGACCCTTTCAAACATTAAGAACCAGAAAACTCCAGAATAAGGTCACGTCGCATATGTGAAATTCTGCAGAATCGAAGTGCGCTTTCGACGGTCGCTTGTTCCCCGTTTGCGGACAACCGAGCACGCTTGTCGCCGACGAAATCAACGCCGGCGAGAGGCTGCGGTTATGTTACAATTTACGCTGTGTCGAAACGGGAGACCTTATTGTCACTCTGGGAACGTACTATGTTGAATGTAACTGGTAGTTTTGCCAATAAATAAGCCGCAATATTATTGATTCTCTTCGGGTATATAATGTTGAACATACACAAATACAGCCTCCATGGACGAAGCTTTTGGCGAAGGTATACATTGTAATGAAACTATGATAGAACGTTTTCTAAAGCCTACCTTGCTAGCATTACCCGTAAAATGAAAATCTGTCGCCAAATATTTATAGGTGTGTTCCAGCAGTTGCACTTGAGAGCCAGTCCCTCCACTAGGGTTATTGTGTTCACCATCACGAGTCAAATCGTCATTTAACATCAGGCGAGATTGGAAATTAACGCTATACCTATCGATACAGTTAATAAGACTGTAAATTTAAAGTTTCCGGACATTTTCGATTTATTCGGAAACAATTATTGGAACTGACTAAAAATTAGTCACAAAACATGTTTACAGTATTTTTAGATATATCCGTTTGTCAGTTTGTTTGTTTGTGCACGCACCACTGTTTAGAGGTTTATTATAAAACGTCAGCAAAATCATAAAGCGTATCCTCCAGTAATATTTAGTTTTTTGTTTCATTAAGATCGGTTAATTATATCAAAACTTATTGTAATTTGTATGACGGCGCGAAGCTAAATAATTTTCGTTCAACGCGAACGAAATCGCCTGCATAGCTAGTATAATATAAAATAAATAATATTGTTATCGATATTGGGAATTATAAAGCTCGAGATTAATTGTAAGCATAAAAACCTAATAAAACATAATAAACCCTTTTTTTTCTAAATGGATCTTAGTCACTATATTACATTGAGTCTCATTAGATTACAACTACTATAAACCAACAGGACACTCGCTACAGTGAATATTCAGACGTATTCCGTTCCAGAATCAGCTGCAGTATACCCAATAGCCAGCCGAGGCTATTGGGATCTGTACTCCAATAGGTCACAGCCAGTCTACAAGACTACCAGTTACTACCATCAACTAAAGAACCATTCCCAGCGACGTCACAATGACGCGTTGCAGTCACTCTGTCGAAATTTGTTTAAGAAAAAGTTTTGCAATGACCACTCATCATAGGAAAGATTCTCTTTCAAAGTACTAGGAAACCATAACTTGTAAAGAATTCAATAGACTGTAAACAAATCGTGAAACAAAGGAGGTCAACATACGTTACATATGCGAGCTTAGTAACTACGTCTCCCAATTTACATTTAACGTAGTATAAATAATATATTTATACAAACTAGAAAAAAATAATAAAAAAACACAAGATCTTGGCGATGTCAGGAAAAATTTATCAACGTAATCTATCTGTTCAATGTTTATGGCGATTTAATTATGTATCGACACCAAAATAGGCTTCGAAGGTTGTCCGTGATTGCGCTTAAGGGTTTTTTACTACAATTCTTGCACTACCTTATGTAAATCTAAAATTGCTACATATTCAACACGAATTAAATGTATGTTTGTATGTTAATAGATTTTCGCTACATACAAATCTTTATATACTTTTTACGTATTGCAATTAAACACTATGTAAGGTTAAAGTAAAAAATTTCTTATACATATCATGCATGCTTGTGCCTTGAATGATGACATCGTAATTTTATATGACAACTGGAGTCATATAAAATATGTTAAGTTAAAATCACAGTATATATATTTTTTATCTTTATGTAATCAATATATTGGTCTGCTAAATATACAAAATAAATATAATTACAAATGGATATCACATTAATTATGCCAGCAAATTATGTTTCGTATAATTTCCAAGACCAATTTATCAATATTATGGATATGGTATAATTAATTATGTTAAGTACAACAGATATGATTACATATTTCTTCTATACATTAGAGTCTCGTTAAGTTGAACCTCGATAAGTAGAAAACTTTCACATCTCGAAAAAATGTCTTGTTCCGTTCGCTTCAAACACCAAAACTTCCATTCTCTATAAGTCGAAAACTCTATAACTCGAAATTTTTTGGCTTCTCTCTTGATGTTCGAGTTATAGAGGTTCTACTGTATATTTTAATTCAGACACTCTGTCATGATGAATAAAGTAGTCTGCGTGTACAAAACTCTGCCCAAAGCTTTTCTTTTACTGTGTGAAATAGTAGTCCATATTTGAATCCATAATATTAATTATCACCGTGTAAAATTAAAAAAAACCTATCCAGTAGTTTCAAATTGATATGCATATAAATTGACAGATAGATATATATTCATAATAAAATACACGTCGAATACCGTTACTATTTTAACTTATGGACAGATGAAAATATGTCTAAACCTATTTTAATATATGAATATGAAGGTAATATTATGAAAATACATAAGTTTTGTGAAAATATGAAAACGCTTTCAACGTAACTCGCAGTCGTGAGCAATTTTAATTACCTTTGTAAATTTTCATTGCGTTTCCGTTTCAATTTTATTCACAAGCTTGTTGACATTTTTCTGGTACTCTAAAAGCTTTGTTTCTCGTTGTAAATTCAAATTTATATACAACTAGATAAGATGCGCCTACTTTCAAATGCAATATAAATTAAAAATAATAGATGAAATAAAATGGACTGTTTGGTTTTAGCTAATCAAGAAAAAATATTAAACTCTTTAGCTTACTTTTAAGAATTATTAAAATATTATGAAAAATCTTGGTGATTGTGAAAAATGATATTTCTAAAATTTTTCTTGTCGCATTTAACATGCAAATACAAATGTCTTGTCAAAAATCTTTATAACTAATAAATATTACTTATCAGACACATTTTCTGCTTAGGTATAAGTTACGATGGTACTGGCATATCCTTAGAGATAAGAGATAATATAAAATATATATAAAAAAAATAACAAATTTTGAAGCGCGAACAAACACAGCGGCGTAACACTAACGGCAATAAAAAAGACAACAAACAAGTATTTGAATCGAAACCTTCCTGATCCTATATGGTCATCATTAAAAAAATTACGAAACAATCAGTTGAAACCAGTATCACAGCAAACAAAGACGCAAGGTACAAATCTCTGTCAATTTAATAAACGCACTGGGCATAACAAAAACAGCTGAACACCCACAGTCAGTTGACTCAAAAACTAAGAAAATCTAAACTATTTTGGACCCTATCAATATTCATGGTGTACCCCGAAAACCTTGGAGGTGGCCTTACACAGTAGGATTCCGCAAGTCGTACAGTCAGTTTTTCCTTTACAATTAACCTTTTGGGAGGTTTGAAGATGTTTCGTTGCCACGCGTTCGGCGCACGACCGCCATACAGGGACGCAGCACTTCGGATCACTCCGCTATCAAACCACGTTTACCTACAGCGATGATATTTATCTAAAATACGGTAAATGTATAAAAATCTTCAAACGAATCTAGACCTAAACCGGACGCGTTAAATCTTATTGTCGAAAACGAACACTTTGCTGATATCGCGGATTTTATTGCAACCGAAAGGAATTATATTGTCGGCCTATTAACGATCGGACATTGAATAATCATCTTTAATGATAATAACAATATAGACTTTAAACCCATTAGAAACGTTAAAATGAATGCCATTTCGAAGCTAGAGTTACTTGCAAGACAGGAGGCTGGTGGACGATGAATTCCATACGTTTCTTGAACACGATTTAGTTGAAAATAGAGGATCATTAAGATTTCTGAGGTGGTGTCGTGACTGTGGAAAAAATCAATATGTACATAGATGAATCGAATATAATGATTGGTAATGATGCTCCCGATAGCGTTGTCCGACTGAATGCGGACCGACGGTTGACATTTTTGTATCGACGCCTTATAGAATATGACACAACGTCACTCGAGTTGATTTTGATTGAGGCCCGCTCTTTGACATATCCTGGCGATGCAGTGGAAACTCACACGGGTCGCTTTGATTATATGGCTATGATAATGATCGCGTAACCTTTGTGATTTATGGCAGTAGAATGATTTACGATAGTTGACTTCAAAAATAAACATAAAAGTATGACTTTGACTTTTAAAGCTTCGATACTGTTGCGACAATATTGTTCTGTAAACGTATAAATATTCAAATAAAGAATTTACACATTTATAAAATAATTTAAAGAAAGGAAACCTACTTTTGTTATAATTTAAAAACCGGTTGAAATTTATGAAAAACGTTGAAAAGATGCACAATCATCTTGCACAGAACTTGCGTCACCACTCTCAGCAAATGTTGTAGATCTTTGCTAACGTCACATCATTTAAGACTGTAGAAAGCAGCCGTCACCTACGTTCGTTGTATAGCGAGAGAAAATCAAAGACAAATGTGCATAAACATATCGAGACATCGGTATAAAACACTCGAGCACATATGTTAAAAACAGGAATTACCTTACAATTCATGCGGATTCAGATTAAACAATGCAAACTCGTACATCGGTCGTATGCAGGGCGCTTGTAAATATGTTATTGTGGCCGCCGCTCGTCCGTCCGCCCGTCGGTCTTTTTGATATGCTACCCCGCTCCCGTATAGTAATGAAGGTGCAATCTGTTGACAGTGCGCTCGCACCGCCCACGGATGATCGATTATTAAATGATTGCCTAATCGATTTTCAACTACTTCACGGTTAATTTGCATATTTGTATCATCGGTATTGGGTATCGTATATTCTGTTGTCACTGGAGATTGGAAGACGGATACATGGCTGAGCCTTGATTGTAATCAACTACAATATCTTCTCTACGGTGTTTGTTCCATTTTGCATAATTTTGTAACTATTAGCAACAATTACAATTTACCCTTAGGGTCTGAAGTCAGTTCAAGTAGTTTTAAATACGACCAAACGTTTCTTTTTATATACTTTCAACTAGAATTTATATACTTAAAACTAGAATAGAATAGAATATTGGCACTAAAAGGATTCTGTACTGTATAGACGACTGTAACACCATATATGTAATAATATGGTCTCTGGCGCGTTGTACACTTTAAATGTTTATGAAATGAATGTTTTGGAAATCTTGCTTACCGAAAGTACTGGAGATATATTTTCAAAGATATATATCTATGATCTACTTCTCATACATGGGTATGATATAATTAAAATATAAATTTATTCCATTGCTCCTTATTGTAAATGATCCAGGTTCAATCATTTCTATGTTTTAAATATTATAGAATTTAGGCGTTTAACTAAAAGTTTAGGTGAGTCAGTAGTGAAATAGCTCAATATATAGAAGTATTTTGAGGCGACGGTAGCTTAGTGGTAGTGTGTACTACTTTGCTTCAAGGGACCTGAGTTCGAATCCAACCACCTACAATGAGCTTGAGCGAAGGAAAACATCATGAGGAAACCATAGCATGGTGGTAGGGCTTTTTCTAATGCCCATCTGGCTAGTTACCACCCTCAAGTTGAAAATCTACCGCCAAATACCAATAGGTGTGTTCTGGCAGTTGCACATGAGAACCAGTTCCTCCTAAGGTTTAGCATGTATACCAACTTGGGCCAAATCGTCACTTAAGATTAAGTGTGATTATGGCCATAACGCTAAGCCTTAACTATAAAAAAAGGGTTTTTGCCCGACTGATCACGACCACCAAACGTCAAGTGTAACAACAGTCACAGTGACTGTTTTAGTTTTTCGCATTTCAGGTACAATGCGTTCAGCGACGTCTTACAATGTGTTACTGATCTCTCAGTGTTAGCTACTGTTTCTGGATTGTACAGTTCTTATCATTAAGCAAAATAGATAGTAACACTCGTAGTTTAGTCCGTAAATGGTTCTTGAATTCCACATTTACCTGCAGCAAATGTGCCCGCGTCTGTGGCTCCAGTATCTGCTTATTTAGTCACGAGCTAAGATGTAACAGAACGAACACTAGATAAAAAAAATCATCTCTTTTAAATGCAGAAAGCCGATGATGATGAACTGGCTCTCGGACAAAATGACTGAAAACCACTTTTATGTTTTCAAATTAGTATCTGGCTGGACTTGCGTTAAAAAATGTTTTAACTAATATATATCGATGGCTGCTAAGTCTAAATATGCTAGAACAATAATGAAATAGGTATTTGTTGGTAAAGTATAATGAGATGTCATTCACTTTTTTGGGTTACAACAAGATATTTGCTTTCATTGAAACTACCGTCTCAATGTAAAACAAGTTGACATCCGCGAACTTCTTTTCATTGTCTATTCCAACGCTCACAACCATAAAGTATTTTCTTAGTGAGTGTCAGGATTCTAAAACGAATTTGGTTAGCGAATTTCAAGGTAATACATAAAGACGTACCTAGACGATTAGAGGTTGGAGGCTGACTGCCATGAAATTAGTACGTCGAGTTCATAACCGTTGTTTCTGTGTCATTTATCCTTCATCTCCGATATTCTTGGACTGTTTTTATCATCAAACGTTAAGGCTTTATCATAACTAGTCCTAATATTATAAATTGGAATATGAGTTAATTTTTAGGCTTTCACGCCTTAACTTACTAAACCTAAAATTAAGAATCTCGCCATACACGTTGTCGGGACTAGAGAAAAGGACAGAGGTAATCTCTTTTATTTAGACAAAAGTTCTGTACCTGAGTAATGGAAAAATATATAGAGAAAATCCGCTTTAACACGAAAGAAACAGGTAGTTGCATTTTTTTAATAATCTAAAAGTATAAACGACAGCTTGTGTTCAAAACAGCTTCCTCGCTGTATTGGACGATTATTTATCACACACAATTAATTGTTTCGAGCTGGCTGTTACTTGGTATTTATTTATTATGATTGGCCTCTTAATATATGCCATTGGAGAAATTAGCAAAATCAATTGATGCCGTAAAAGAAATAAGATCATAAAAATTACTCTAAGAATTTAATATTAACATAACATAGGTTAAAATAGTTGAAAAGATATGAAATCCTTAGTTTCAACCTTAACTTTGGGAGTTCGATTGAGACCAAAGCAAAAACAGCTGCAAAAAAGCTAGGGATCCTTTCTAAGGTCAGACGGTATTTCACACCTGATCAGCTTCTCAGTCTCTATCGGGCGCAAGTTCGGTCATGTGTGGAATACTGTAGCCACCTCTGGGATGGATCAGCTAAATACCAGCTGGCTGCATTGGATTCAATTGAGCGTCGAGTCCGTCGGTTGATTGGTGAACAAGCACTGAAGAAGGCCAATATGCTGTCTCTTGACCATCGCCGTAAGGTGGCTTGCCTCTCAGTGTTTTATAGAATACACTTTGGAGAGTGTGCTCAGGGACTGCACGATTTGATCCCACCAACTCCATTCTATCTGAGGACGACCAGACGCCGCGTGGGTTTTCACCCGTATATAGTTGACATTCCCCCGATCCGCACGAAGCGTTTTGCAGCTTCTTTTATAATGCGAACTGCTAGGGAGTGGAATTCACTACCGGCGTCTGTCTTCCCTATATCGTACAATCTGGGAGTCTTCAAACAGAGAGTGAACAGGTACTTGCTGAGTAAGCGCGTTCCATCATAGACCACATCGTCACTTACCATCAGGTGAGATTGTGGTCAAGCGCTTACTTGTTATTAATAAAAAAAAAAAAAAAAAAAAAAAAAAAGTGTCAGGTTTACCACTTAAAGAGATGAGAGCTTCACCACACTAATAGAATCTTTCTCATAATAATAAAGATCAAACAGACTAGAAGTCTGTCAACACAGTAGCTTATTATTCTAAAACTGATTGCAATGGCGCAGGAAAGAACAAGAAATAAAAAAAACTCAAAAAGTCTCCCACATTGTCCGTATTGTGCTTAAAATCAGCGGCACAATGAAAAGGGGCAAACACATTTTAAAACGAAACGGTAAATGCTGAACGAGCCCAGCCAGCCCGGGGGCAGATGGGTCGACTAAAGATCACGAGTGGAATTAATCACACTTGTTACGCTGCGCACACGCAGATTCGGAGATAACATGCGAAAAATATCTGCGAGGACCTGACTCACTTCGTTGCGTGACATACGTGAATAATGCGATACTATGCAAGTCGATGCGATAAATTTTAAGTTCATCAACTATTAGGTAACTAGTTTTTACCTGCGGCTTCGCTCGCTTTAATATAGATTTTGTCAAACAAATCGAATGAAGCAATGAAAAGTTTCTTACAAAGTTTACTTATCTATTTACCCGACTTCCAATAAGTTTTTCGAGAGAATGAGTAGACTATCACCGTCTCCGGATTCCCATCTATCTCTATACCAAAATTCATCATAAGTGATTCAGGGGTTTAGGCGTGAAAGCGTAATAAACAGTCAAGTAAATTCACTTTCGCATATATAATTTTAGTAACGATGGTGAATTGACAACACTCGAATGACAGTACATTACCAATATTATTGCCAATATGTTTTATTTAATATGTTAAAGTCATATTTCGTATTATTAACTTTGCTTTGAAAAAGTTTTAAGTTCACTTATGTAGTGTAGTCTTGAGCAGCCAGCATCATTTTATAATTGAATCCCGAACCTTAAACTTTCTTAAAATATACGGTTGAACAAATTACCACAATTATAAGAAGAAAAAAAACACTGTGTGGTTTAACGAAACCAGAAAGCAAGTGAAACATCAACACACAAATACCGTGGAGCACTTGGACGAATCAGTGGGAATATAAATGCTACAACACGGTCAGCTGATGCGACCCTATATTGATTTGGCTGCTTACTTGTTTGTTTGTACTACCCAGCGCTTTACACTTTATCCCTACACAGCGACTGGTAGTAATGCGATAGATGGACAAAAAATTTGAAGCGAAGGAAAAAGTTTCCTTTTAAAACATCAAATTCATGCAATCTGTATCTATAAGTCTCTATAATAATGGTGTAGTTTAAATTCCAGTAAGTGATGGAACTCATACAATGTTTTATGTTATAGTGTCATTATTACTTTAAATATGATAAAAATATATAAAATATTTATGCCTATTATTTATATAATTCCAATGAAATATATAACAAACTATTTCACATAAAAATATGTATACACGCATACATAATCTCGAATTGAAATGTCAAAGTACGTTGCGCAAAGGAACTTAACGCATCACTTAACGTCTAAGTTAAGGCTGAATTTACTCCTGCTAAAATTTTCATACCACAGGTTAAACATGAAAATCTTTTTTTAAGGAGTAAACTTCAAAAATCTGTTCAGATTATAGTTATAAAATTAAAAGTTTGTATTAAAATTTACAATAAAAGGCGAGTTCTTCCGGAAGTGCGGTTGAAGATTTTCACACTAATCACGAGGACGATACGTGACGAATTATTAAACATATTTCAAACTGCATATATTTTATAGCTACCAAAAACATCGCTTAACATAGGTAGGACATGAAACGTTTCATATAGGTGGTGTTTAAAAAATAACTGTTTGGCTTATGAGGTATTAAAGAGACGATATATCGGGCTCTGTTATCGCCGAATGATAATTTTCGCGATGTTCCCCGGAGTGTGTAATGACCATTTTGCGGCAGCGCGATGTAGGTTATACGAGCCGAGGTGAATTTCCGTGGGTTTACACTTGGCTCGATGTTAATTTTACATATTACACGAAACGGCAATTTCGATTATGGCTCGTGTAAAGATGATAAACATGGGATTTATTACGAGGTATTTAACTTTATACGGCTGTATGAAAATTATTTAACGTGTACTTACGATTTTTTTAATATAGGCTAATGTTGGAAAACGGTTAACTTCGTCACTAAGTAGCGAACAACATAAGATCGTTAACGAACCAATATCTGCTATATACACTTTTTGGAGATTCAATTTTAATTTGGTTATTAATAATGGTGAGAACAATAAGCCTAGTGAATGAATCGGCTTTCAGGAACACACCTATAGGTATTTGCCGGCGGATTTTTAACTTAAAGGTGGTACCTAGCCAGGCGGGCATTAGTCATCGAAAGCTCCAGCTCATTGCAGGTGGATTCGAACTCACTTCCCTTGACGCAGCATCCGTACACACTACCAACTGAGTTACAATCACTTCAAAATACAATTATATCCGTATATAATTACCAGGCGGCAATCGTTACATATACAGGCTGGTAAAAAATGAGACGTACAGAATCCTACCATATTTTGTATCTCTGGTCATCAGCAGGATCTTACCTGAAACAAAGTAATTACAGATTTAACATATAGTGAGAGAAAAGCGTTTAATAAAAAAAGAATTATTAACACTTTTAATATAATATTTAGTTGGAAATCTGAAGAGTGATTACTTAAAAAAAACATACTAAGAAATTTCGTTATAAACGTTTCAGTGAACAGCATCGTTATTTCGTATGGTGAAACACAATAACGGCCACTAATTTCGCTATAAACCGTTTTCTTCTTCTTCTTCTCTTTTTATTCTTGACAACTCAGTCCTCTTTAGAGACTGCTATTTTCAAATGATACGATTTGGAAATTTTGGACAGATGAAACTGTCTTCAACAAAATGGCGACTTTCTTGTTGAAGCCCTCATTAGATCATGTTCCGAATAATTATTTATATTTGACTTCACCTATGCTCTTTAGTTACATGAAGTAAAACGTCGCCTATATTACACAATACAGGATAGATCATCGCCAAAAACTCAAAACCATTTTCAATAAAGGTTCGAAATATCAGTTCGAGAAAAATAAAACTGTGGTGCATTTGTGTAGTGTCATATCTTACTATCCTCCGATAATATTCTGTAAGTGACAAATGAGGAAAAGGTTGTTACAATAGCATAGATGTTTAGTTTAAACATTTAATTTTCTAGATAAAGCCGATTATTGGTACAGGGCAGTATTGACAAATCATTTAGTCCGTTTGACATGTTAGCATTTGTTCTATATTTACATTTATTTGATCAGAATTCGCTATTTATTGTAAACCATACATACAGCAACATGTGTGAAAAAAAAGAGGTTATATAATAGAAATATATCAATCTTACGGCCTTTACAATAAATTTCCGAATACACCGCCTTGCACATCTGCAATAGCCGTGCATAGTATCTTTACTATTCGGTGTTACTGATTACCCTCTTACTAATATTCCTTCCGATACCGCCACCTTCCTACTAATAATCATATTTTAGTTTAAAGTATTTAAATGACGACATAGTGTCTGGTGGTAAGCGAAGTGTAATCCAAAATCGATCACGACCATGGACGGATTAACAGTATCGAGGTCAGCGTTGTTCAGATACAAGCGTCTCGAAAGCTGGATAGACTCGCGCTGTCTTCAAATATTAACAAAAAAAGAGATTACCTATAGAACATCTCTAGGTAAAAATATCTACGGAGTCTTTGTGGCAAGCAATAAATCATGCTTGCTTAAAATATGTAGAATAAATATTTAAAAGAATCAATTATACACCTAGTTTTTCTTCTGTTAAAAATTAAATGAATAGTACACGCGTGCGCTTTTGGATTTTCCAAACTTTTTAAATCTATTGCTGTAGTTAAAAATAGTATTTATCTATTAAACACAATAGAGATATGATAAAAAAGACATAATCCTCCCTAATTGACCGGTGCCAATAATGACATATTTATGTCCCCATTCCGGGGCCGTATAAACAAAAAAGGGGAGTTATTAATAAATTGATATTGGACTAGCGAACACGTTCGCGTATCGATCGGCGCCTGAGTTCGTGTATACGGGCAAAAAATTATATCATATATGCAGTTTAGATTCCGTTCACTTCGGAATCCATTGTAGTACCTATATAACATCCAGATTAATTAGTCTGTACTGTTTATAAAAATACATGACGTATTACTAATGTATTTAATTTTTAATGAAAAAAAAATTATATACTTAATTATAATTAATACGAATTTGCGTCAAGGGACGTAAGTACGAATTCAACCAACTACAATGAACATGAGTTTTCGGTGAAGGAAAACATCGTGAGGAAACCATAGCGTGGTGGTAGAGCTTTTCATAATGCCCACGTGGCGAGAAACACCTTCAAGTTGAAAGTCTGCCGCCAAATATCAATAGGTGTGATCCGGCAGTTGCATTTGAGAGCCAGTCTGTCCACAGGTTTAAAGTGTCCACCAACTTGAGCCGTATCGTCACTTCAGATCAGGTGAGATTATGGCCATAACGCCAAACATTAAGTATCTAAATTAACTGAAAAACAACACGATGATTGTCTCTGACTTCTAAAAATCAGCGTCGAATGCTTCCTAGAATGTTTCAACATAAGCTGGAGATCCTTTCATAATGTTACGGGATATAGTTTTTTGTCTATGCTGTACACTTTGTGGTGAACAGTCATCATAATCATCTTGTCCTGTTATCAGGTTATGTGAGGACGGTGGAATACGTTTTCTCTTCCATACATCTCTGTCAGCCGCCATCTCTTCATTCACTCCTTTCTCTTTCATCTCATTCTTCACACACTCTATCTACCTTTTCTTTGGTCTTCGTCTTCCTTTCTATCCTTCAACATTAATATCCATTACTTTTCTCAACACATGCCTTTCCTCTCTTCTCGTGACATGACCAAACCAAGACAAGCGATTCACTACTCATTCCTGACTTTGTCCCTTTTTGTCACAGCACACATCCATCTGAACATTCGCATTTCTGCTGCATGCAATCGACACTCATCATTCTTCTTACTTAGCCAGCACTCCGACCCATGCAATACGACATTTCTTATATTTAGTAACTTACATTTGTGTTGCATAGTGCAGTATGAATACATGATTTCTTTCTTTATTTATATATATTAAAAATTGAACTAATATTTCAGATATAAAGAGACACACGATTCGTCGATCGAAACGTCAGGATCAAAATTAATAAATAACTGCGATAAAATCCCTTTCAATTAATTTTATTTAGATGAATAATATTGCGTAAACATAAGTAAAGTAACCGATATTGCCCGAAGAATTGGTAAACTCAAGTGGCAGTGGGCTGGGCACATTGCTCGCAGAGCCGATGCCCGATGGGGCCAACGGATTCTCGAATGGCTACCACATACCGGAAGACGTAGCGTGGGTAGGCCCCCCACAAGGTGGACCTACGACCTGGTGAAGGTCGCGGGAATCCGCTGGATGCGGACGACGCAAGACCGGTCGTCGTGGAGATCTTTGGGGGGGACCTATGTCCAACAGTGGACGTCTTTCGGTTGAATGGATGGATGTAAGGAAACATAAGAAATAATTATATAAGAAACAAATTTAAAGTCGGCGTTAAACACAATAGCCACATCTGAAAATCGAAGATATACTCCGAAATAACATAGTACACCAAAAGATTAAATAAATATCCATTGGCAACTGGTCACGTGGGCAAAAACCATCAAATATCAATTCAGAGGGCATAGCAGAATCCCATAATGATATATACTCGTACACAAAGGGAGGCATAGCGGTCCCCGATTTGATATAAAAATTTGACAATGGCCAAAGTTTTGCGTCGGCGACGACTGATACGAATATCTCTGCGTTTATTATACCACGCTAATGTGACAGTCTGAATTTATATGATTTTATTTATGTTTGCAAGGAGAGGGCTGGTTGCGCGCAGTCATGCCGATCCCGCTTCGTGCCTGTATCTAAATTCTTTGTATTATAAATACACATTGAAATAATTTTACAGTAACAATAAGTTTATTTTATCCAAACTTGTATACTATAAATACAAATGCAAGTAATGCCCGCGCAGAGGCATAAATTAAAACTTTTTTGCAGTAAATTTATATTACTCGATCGAAAACACCATGAAATTTGCATTTGCATGGAGGTAGGGCTTTTTGTAATGCCCGCCTGGTTACCTACCAGCCTCAAGTTAAAAGTCTGCTGCCAAATACTATTAGGTGTGTTCCGGCAGTTGCACTTGAGAGCCAGTCCCTCCTATAAATGCCGGTAACGCACCTGGGATTCCTCTGGTGATGTGGGTCACTTACCATCAGGTGACACGCTTGCTCGTGTGCCTCCTATTTTATGTATATATATATATATATAACAATTTTATCAGTGCGATAATTTATTACCGATTGAAGTACCTAGTTTTAAAGTAATTTTGACTTTTTTTTTATATTTTACTTGTTCAACCTTTGTGTTGACACGCTTATATTAACAACACTTGTATTTATCAATGTAAGATAATATTTTGGTACAATTTTCAGCAAGCTACGAGCCGTATGATTAGCTAACAAATTTGTACATATGTTAGTATCGTGTATACATTATAATATTGTCATGGCTTCGGCCTGAAAAATTGAGAAGAATGATCAGAAATTACCGGAAAACTCGCCAAGTTTAAAATGTATTTGATACTAATTTTTTGCCTCCCTCTGCAGACGCTTGATCCCAGGTCCGATCCTCCGGTTAGGAGCCCTCGAGTGACTCTGCTCTCAGCACTCACCCTAAATAGTTCGATGACACTGTCAAAGGCCTTAAGCCTAACAGCGTATGACAGTTCGAAAAAAAAAAAGTATTAGGGATTTTTATTCGGTTGAATGTACCAGTCCATTGCATACTATTATTTCTGATATCAAAATTTTCTTTACTTTCAATTCAATTTATTAGCAAGCATGATATGTAATGTTTCCTAACAGTACTTCTTTAAGATTTGTGTATATATAAACACTGTAAACTATATTAATATTATGAAACAGAAAAGTATGTTTTTTGTAAGCGCTAACTTTAGGATTTACCAGTAGGTTTTTTTCAAAGCAATAATTAAGGAAAACTTAAATCTATTTACCATCACGCTACCATCAATAGGGGCTACTGAAAAAGGTAAAAAAAAACGAGGAAAATTATAAAATATATTTTAGTTCCACGCAAAAGAAGTTACAGGCATAGCTACTCTGCTAGACAACCACAATTCAAGTTGTATATTTTAACGTTAATATTTAATTATTTTTAACTATGAAACTGAATTAAGTTTAGTAAGACCAATTAATAGGGACTGTAGAAATGAATTCGTCAACTGCACCGAATTATAAAACTCCTCCCAACACATAAACTGTTTTCGAAATTGAAAATTTATACACATAAAACAGAATCCATTTTACATAAAGACCCCAACAAAAAACCCGTTCCTACCACAGCGCAATACAATAAACAATGCTTAATTGTTGTTAAGGGGCACCGCAAGAAACTAAAGCACCGGATTCGACTCCTCGGCGATACACCTTTGTGATAGCGTCAGCGTAACAAACGATTTATGATTGATGGCAGATGGATTCGTAAATTAATACGTGAACAAACGTATAAGTTATTTATTTTCGCATTATATGAGCGGATTTTCAGATATATTATTGATCGTGATGATCGAGATACGGTGACTTTTGCGACGCGCTTCATCGATTTCGAATACTGTAAAGGTATACTACCATTTTTCTACGGGTTTGCTCGGCGCAGTTAAGTATTTTATTATAGTAGAGATCTCTTATAGATTAGGGGGCAAACGAGCAAGCTGGTCACCTGATTACCGCCGCCCATGGACACCCACAACACCAGAGGTATCTCAGGTGCGTTACCGGCCTTTAAGGTACGTGTAGGCTCTCTTATAGGTGTCCAAGTAGTATCGTTCCGGAAATACCGCCGACGCAAGTTGATTCCACAAGATAGTTATGAGAGGCAAAGGATAGATCACCATTTCTCCAGATAATAGAATGAAATTATAGTTTTGCGAGTTGTACTTTGGTCGATTCCAGCAGTAGGTATTATTCCGAACACTTCCTCAAAACACTCCCCATGGTGAAAGGGTATATTTAAAACAGCCACATTTTTTTACTTGAAATGTCTCATACAGACTCGTTTCGTAAGCACTAAAACCAGATTTTACTATTCGGGTCTTCAAGTGAACGAAGCCGAGAGCACTCGCTACTATAATATATACATATAGATCCGATAAGCAAGATGTAGCTATAGTATACACGTCGCCAATGCCATACCAATACCTGCTTTGAGAAAAAAAAACATAACTTTTTACTTGACGATATTTTGTATAATGCAGATTGCATATTTTTGGGCAGATTCTCTGTACCAACATTAGATCAATAAACTAATTGTAGACATCAAAATGTCCAAAGAGTAGACATCCAGTCCAAACTTTGTTCGAAAGCGCTTTCACTGACGGTGGTATTTCGAAAAAGCTTTATATAGAGTCATCATTGAGAAAGACTTTCGGCTATCTAACATCACGCTACCACGGATAGGAGCAAAGCTTTATTTTAAAAAGTTCCAAAAACGGGCAAACACTGTTGAGTAATTTTCAGTATTATTTCGCGGACACTACTGGTAACAGATATGGGGTCGACAACGATGGAATTGTAACGAGTGGATGTATCCCTTGTGAAGTCGTTAGACATTTCCCTTCTATGCTTTGTAAATTCTTGCAAATGAAATGTCTTTATACACTTGTTATAAAAATTACGTACAGACAGACGCGAGAATCAAACGAATTTGTTGAACAAGCCAGACGGTTGCATTAGCGCCGCGTCGACAAAAACAAACCCTTGTCATAACATGTCATCTTGACATTGATTTCTGTATTTTTTTCCCGTGATATTATCAAAATTCAACAATTTATATAATATATACCATATAAGAGTCATATTTTTTATACTTACATGTATTATTCAGCAGTAGTTTCGTTTAAGAACGTTACATAGACAATTCATATTTCAGAAAGAGAGATATTTGTATTTATTATACTTTTAGGTTGAGCGTTATGATCACAATCACACATAATGTTAAGTTACGATGTCGTCCAAGATGGTGGAACGCATCTATAAGTATTTGGCTGCCGATATTCAACTTGAGAGTGGTGAGTATTATAAGAAACTCTACCACCATGCTAAGGTTTCATCATGATGTTTGCTTTCACCGAAAACTCAGGCTCATCGCAGGGATTGGAACTCACGTCTATTGATGCAGCGTCTATGTTCTATGATTAACACGATTACCCGTGCGAATCCAGGGCGAGTTGCTAGTCGAATATAAAATAGCCTCTCCAACGTAACAATGTGACAGAGTTGCTTTCAATAGTGGAAGCTGTGACCTTTGGCGTACAGTATCGCGGCGTATCATCTCGGCTGCCGGCTTCACCCTGCGACCCGTGTAGTGCCCGCATGATTCTGAATAAATCCAGGACGAAACCCTAATATACTAATATACTAATATACTAATATACTAATATACTAATACACTAATATACTAATATACTAATATACTAATATACTAATATACTAATATACTAATATACTAATATACTAATATACTAATACTCTAATATACTAATATACTAATATACTAATATACTAATATACTAATATACTAATATACTAATATACTAATATACTAATATACTAATATACTAATATACTAATATACTAATATACTAATATACTAATATACTAATATACTAATATACTAATATACTAATATACTAATATACTATTATACTAATATACTAATATACTAATATACTAATATACTAATATACTAATATACTAAAATACTAATATACTAATATACTAATATACTAATATACTAATATACTAATATACTAATATACTAATATACTAATATACTAATATACTAATATACTAATATACTAATATACTAATATACTGATATACTGATATACTCATATACTAATATATTAATATAATGATATACTAATATACTAATCCGTACTACATATAATAAATGCGAATGAGTTTGTTTTTTGTTACACTTTCACTGCCTAACTTCCTGAATGGACTATGATGAATTTTAGTAAAGAAATAAACTAAACTAAACTAAAGAACGTTCGAAAGCAGCAACAATTTGATGTGCTTATCTACTTAAAAGTACCAATTTTGGACTGAAGCAGTTTTGCTTGTAAACTTTTCATATAATACAAATGGATTTCTTTAGAGGTGTAATCATGCAAAACAAACGATATGGAATTATGATAATTCCAAGCAGAAAAAATCGTACAATGATTCTAGGCTATTATTACTGTAGACTTACATACCCTTAGCCAGTTTTTAAGTGTTTTTTCTATTAATATAACCAGTGATAAGGATTTTTCCGAGTTTTCTTTATCTATTTTAAATTAAAATTTTATTTCATATTCTTCACCGAATCTTTATTCATTGATTTACACATTTAAATTAACACCTACATTAACTTTATGCTTTTTGGTTTGAATCTAATAAAAAATTAGTATTTGAAATTATATTTTCCACGCCTATTAAAACCTGTTTTAAGGTATGTAATTAATGTTAATAATTATTTATTTATATTAATTATTATATTAATTAATGGTTCCCTTTCTCATTACATCTTCCAGACGCTAGTTACAGCCAAATTTATTTTAAAAGAGGCCATTGTTTCACCAAAGTGACATTACGATGGTGGCATCGTAATGAAGGAACAAGTGGCATCTTTAAGCATTCCGAAACTGTGATGGACCTGGACCATTATTTTAGTACTGTCGAGAAATAAAAAGAATATGTTAATATTTATATTTACATTAACTCATTATTGGTATACATTTATTTTAATGTAATAGCGGGCAAACGAGCAAGCGTGTCACCAGATGGTAAGGGATCACCGCCACCCATGAACACCCTAAACAGTAGGGGAATTACAGGTGCGTTGCCGGCCTTTATTTTCTAGGGACTGGCTCAAGTACTACTGCCGGAACTTAACTATTAGTATTAGTGTGACAGATTCTCAACTTGAGGGCAGTAGCTAGCCAGGGGGGCATCAGAAAAAGTCCCACCACCAAATATACATATCTGTATAAAATCGAATTTAAATTTTCCTGTCGTTTATTTTTCTTTTCATTAAGTTATTAGTAACTTTATGCCTTTCTAGTGACAGGTATAGGCATATCAAATTACAGGCAGCGTAAGAATTAAACCATCCCAAATGAATTATGGTGATCCTACCCTTAGCTCTTGTTTTTCAAATACCAAACTCTCGTATCCAACAGAGCGGCTCTGCAGTCGTAAATAAAACGATCACCCCGTTTGTCACCGTATTCGCATTGTTTTACGTCCATCGTTGGTTCATTTCGATTCCGATGCCAAGACATAGAACGAATCTCGCAATGATTGTGTTAAAACTCACATACACCTGTTCATCCTAACCAGCGTCGATGGAAAGAATGTTATGCACTTGTTACAGGGATTTTAAATGTTGCCTGTTATTGTTCGAAGAATGTCTTATAGAAAGCGCCACCTAAATATAATTCGAGTATTTATTTAAAGGACAGTAAACAAAAACTAAGAATGAATTTAAAATACTACACAGCCATTAGTTGCATGTAATTTAAAAACATTGATATGTCGAGGTCACTTCCAGAAAACCAGCGATGATGTATCTACCGCAAGATCATATATACTATTGGTGAGTTTGAGGTCGTTGTTAGAAAAAGTCGAGACTGTAAGTAATGTTAATTTTTTGGAAGTCGCTTCTTGATAATCGTTGCTTCATATAAACCGGATTCTAGGAATCATTACGTCTATTTATATGATTAAGATCATTACAACCAGATAATTAATTTATTTATATACATGTAGTAACGGGAGTACTCTCAGAAAATAAGTCATCTGGTTGACACACGTTTTTATTCGTAAAATGATAACAAACTTCGAATGATCAGTCTCGTACGCGAGTCTTTCACGATATATCCTAGCCAGCGTTACGTAGCACCTTTTTATAATATAGTGGAGCGCTGCCGTCATATAACACGCAAACATCCGTTGAAGTACTTTTAATAGTTCGTTGATGTACTCTAATCATAAGTCGTTGATGCACTCGTAATGTACTAACATTCGTTGAGATCGTATTTTCTGTTTATATAATATTTGCGCCGATATACATCACATAAACAGAAAAGATGGATATCGTAAAAATGGAGCAATTATGGCTCTATGGTAGCGCGTAGGGACACTGCGTCGTTGGACGTGAGATCGAATCCCTGCAAGAAATCTGGGCTGTTAGTGAAGGAAAACATCCTGATTAAACTATTGTATGATAATAGCTTTAATACCCGCGTAGGTTGCTACATGTCTAATACCTGTAGACGTATTCCAACAGGCCACTGGAGAAACAGCCCCTCCTCCAAGCTAAACATGTTCAACATCGTGGATCACATCGTTATTTAACATCAACTGAAACTATGGGCAAAAGCTACAACGTATAATGTTTGAACTTCACTTGACATCAATTGAGATTATGACCATAATGAAAAACCTTAACTGTAAAAATAAACATTTTCACAAGTATATTTTTCATATATATATAATTATTTTCTTGAAAGTTTAAGTGACGCTGTAGACATTTAGGAAATTAGCGTATTTGCCCAACCGAATAATGACAGGAATAAAAACGTTTGACCGCATTTAACGAATCTTTTCATTACCAAACCACGAACTTTCGTTCGCTCGTAAATTTAGACTTAGTGAATGAAGTCCGGAGGCTTCGTCGAAGGCAGCACACATTTTCGAAGAGCCGTCAATGAACCTCATAAATAAATGGAAAGAAAGTCTTGAATAGGATCGGCGCAAGCATTAAACATTCGTTCGACATCATAAAAGTTAAATGAAGACGTGTTGAGATATAAACACCCCCTTATAATAATCGACAAAAAATATTCCAACCATCCGATTTCAATATTCCCGGCTCACGCCGAAATGTATTCGGAACGTAATTTTATTGATGTGTAACATATATTGACGCACCTCGCGAGTAAAACCACCCATGTGTTATCACGACAAATGACATGAAAATTTGTATGACTGTACGCCCTTTTTTCGCCATCGCTCATGTCTACTTTCTTAGTTCTTTGTGTGACCTTCTGCGTACAATTTGTATCTGTCTATGTATACTTGACACATATTTTCTGTATTAGTTTTTATTAATAATTATAATTTCCAATCTTACCCTGTGACGGTATTTATTTTTATTCAAATTACTTTTTACTACTTTTAACGACTGTTTTCTTTAAATAATCAAATAAAATAGGAAATAACGTTTTAAGTACTTTTGTAGGTATACATGTAAAAACAACTTTATATAGTAGTTATAATTATATTGTAAATACGAAAATGTAAGACCGTTCCGTTATATGATCGTATTCTAATACGTAAATTAAGACACAAAGCACCTCTTACGTTAAAGCTATTAGAAATCACTTTTGAAGAAGTTGTAAAAAAATCTTCGGAATAATAATATTTTTAATAGCCAAAATTAACAATAGAAATTCAGGACAATTAATATATTAAATATCGATATAACTCTTGAAATAAATTTTAAAGCAAGACAAAGAGATATAGCTACTAGTAACCACAATTTAATCTAAAACCAAAGAAGATTACTGAGATGTCGATGATCCATGGCCAGTCGCCGGTGTCAAATCGACTGGCAAGCCAAAACTGACCCATTGTGGCGAGTTTATCAGTCGGCGACTGACCCTTACCGGCTGATAATAAAGCGCGATTAGCCATGCCATTACATGAAGTGTCATGCCTTTTTTTGTATGATACCCTATCGCTTTGAAGGTTCAAAGGGGTGCGTGTGATTCGACTGATGATACTCATTAATACTTAATAAAACCTCCTTAGTGACCCTATATGCCTGTAAATAATAGGAATTTGCAAATACTTTCACACTTCCTTCATGTGATATGTATTTTAATATTACTAAATATATTTACGTATCCTCTCTCACAACATACCAGATCGGCTACTGGTTGAGATCGTGCTTAATTTCCTAGGTGTACGTCGACTAAAATCATTAAGAACTGAAAAACACAAAATCCACAGAAATAAAACAAAATTCATAATACTTAGTTTCAATTATTTTCTCTTTCACTGCACTGTGGTGTGGAATCGACAGATACATCACACCCAGTAGGAGATAAACCAGCTACCGAGATACAAGGAAATCTAGTTTCAAAGCCTGGTGTTCATTAATCTCGTGATATTGGTATTTTTATGTTTATTTTATAAAACAATTGTATAAACCAATTTGAACACACACATCGCTTACATAGGGATCGCGATCAAGACACACGCAATACACAACATAAAATACTCGAACGCTGCAACGATCCATACGCGTTTCGGAACTAACCGTATGCATATGCGCATAACTTGGCCCTATTAAACCGGCATCACAAAATATGATTCATAGTGGACGAAGCAAAAGTAAATTGATTTATCATGATGTACGAAAATCTGGTTTTTTCTCACTCCAGTCTCGGGCTTCCATCACAGATGATGTGCGGGTAACACATCATCCTGTCTCATTAAGATGTTATTTGGTCAACTATAAAAAGGTTACCTCATTGTATCGTGTGTCGTTTGTTATTATTTATTTGTTTATATTAATTTTAAATTAATATATCCAGACTAATTATAAATGTGAAAGTAACTCTGTCTTTTCACGCCTAAACCGCTGAGTTTTGGTATTAATAAGTGAATTTTCGGGAAAATAGATTATCTATTATCGCGAAAATAATTCAGAGGGGGTGGAACAGTGGATGAAATTGGGTATAGATTGCTCAACTTTTTTTTAAATTAAGGGTATAATAAATTTTAATTACGCTATTTTTATTATGTAACACATAAAATTCCGCAGTTTTTGGCAAATAAATCGAGTTGCACGCAGAGCAATGTAAAATGAGTTTTTAATTATTCAAATTTACTCCGACATTCTGTCACTCACATGGTAGTGTACGGACGCCACGTTAATGGACGTGAGTTCGAATCCACCTACGATAAGCCTGAATTTTCGGTGAAGGAAAACGTCGTGGTGAACTATCGCATGGTGATAGGGTTCTGTCTAATGTCCAATAGTTTCGTAGTTTACCAATACAGTAATAGTATTTAAGTATTCTCGAATACCTTTTTTAATACAACATACAGTTAGTGTTTATTCACAATCTCGTCTAAATACTAAACCCAGTAGAGGTACTACCTCCACATATAAGTGTTGGACGGCAGATTTTCAACTCGAGGGTGGTAGCTAACCATGCGGGCATTCGAAAAAACAGTACTATGTTCTATTTGTATTGAATCATAATCTATCTTTTTGCAACTCCCTCCAGTTATCAAAGTTTAAACATTACGAAGCGACTTTCCGCGCGACTCTGTTCTCTGTACCCGGCGAAACGTGCTCAGCATTTTAACTACATACATATTGCGCCCTACATTCGGACCACCAAACGCTCTGATGCGTTACTGAAATAGTTTCCGAAAAACGAGCCGCAGCAAGATCGAAACAATGTAAAATTACTGGAAAACTTTCCAAAGGAATATGAACCATCGACATGCGACATGTCACCCCCGCTGCGGCCGTGCAGGGTGGTCGGCTAAGTTTCCGAGAAAGAAACATTTATATATCCGAAAAAGTCCCTTTCTTCGAGCAATTAATTGGAAATATCGATCGCGACGAAATCATTCCACTTTGACAGTTCCTCAGACGATCTCTTCTTTTTCCTTCATACGCCGGCCAAGTTTACGATGTCGCTCGATTTCAATGCGCGTTGTGGATATATATAGGGGACTGGTATTTTCAGGGAGGCAAAGTTAAGTTTGTTTTTGATGTAAAAAGCGAATCGGTTAGTTTTTGCGAGCTCATGAGACCACACAGGTCGGCGTGTCCAGTGGGCCTGTGACACGTTTCAAACTGCAGTCGAAGGGTGACCTTAAATATAAGTTACATGAAAACAACAATGTACAGTTTTGATACTTTATTTAATAAACAAAGATGCCATTTTAAAGTAATGATATCGCAGTGATGGACGTGATATAGAATCCAACTGCAACGAGCTTGAGCTTTCGGTGAAGAAAAACATGTGATGAAATTATAACATTGTGGTACGGCTTTTTCTTATTCCCACCTGGCTAGATACCATATTCGAGTAGAAAATCTTCTACTATCTATACCTGTGTTCCTACAGTTGCACTTGAAAGCCAGTTTCTCCACTAGGCTTAGCGTGTCCACCATCGTCAATTAATGTCAGGTGAAATTGTGGTCATAACGCTAAACTAATATCAAAAACGTCAACAATAAAAAAATATAGCATTTCTTTATTATAATATACAAGGATTTGTAGAGCAATAAACACTCAGTAAACAATTTAAATTACATCTATTCTTAATATGATGTAACTTTAATGATTTCTTATGTTTACGCGAATATTATTCATCCAAATAAAACTAATTTAAACGGATGTTCTCGCGGTTTTTTTATTTAATTTGATTCCCATGTTCCGAAAGTTCTTCAGCATTCGTGGTTACGGTGTGTTCGATCAGTCCAACCTGAAAAGCTTTCGAGATGTCGGCAACAAGATTAATAAAAATCCGCGATAAAATCCTTTTAAATTACTTTCATTTCAATGATGTAACTTTCATCTTGTGTCGTACTTACAAAGTAGTATTCTCAAATGAAAAACATAATTAGTTCTTTTTTTCTTTCGCAGTCGGCTGCCTTTAGAGAGTAATGCAAATATAACTTCAGAGATGTCACTCGGCAATAAATAAGTACTTGTTTCCTTCCCACGGTATGCCAGAGCGACCTAAAAGAGTGTTTTTTTTTTAATGGAATAGTGGGCAAACGAGCAAGCGTCTCATCTCATGGTAAGTGATCACCATCGCCCATGGACACCCACAACACCATGGGAATCGCAGGTGCATTGCCGACTTTTATAGGAGGGACTGGCTCTCAAGTGCCACTGTCGGAACACACCTAATGGTATTGGTCGGCAGATTTTCAACTTGAGGGTGGTAGCTAGACAGACGGGCATTAGAAAAAGCCCTACCACGATGAATAAATTATATTTCTTATTGGTATCTCTTAATAAAATCAAGTTGTTTTACGGCGGTCTTAGCAAAACTACTCCGCTAATGATTTATTAAGAATAAGATGAAGTTGTGCCGAGATTTTATTTCAGCTATTTCATATTATTCAATAAAGTAGTTTCGCGCGATACAGTGACATTCTACATCACTGAGATAACACCATAACATCGCATATCATTCGTACACACTCACACGGTATGTACACGATTCTGTAAGGGACTATCTCCGCTGCCATCGAGCGGCTCGTTCGTTATGGTCGTTGTTAGGACCACTCAATTTAGCAAGTAAGGACCTGTATGTTAGGCTCGCGAATGGTTGTTTGTCTTTCAGCAGTAGCCCAAGCTGAGGTTCGGCCACTCTGGCACCCTTGCGCCCGCTGCCACGGGACTGAGGGCCCTCACCTCGCTTCAAAAAGTACGGTGAAGCTGTCAAAGCCATTAAGACTAACAGCGTATGTCAGGTCGAATAAACAAAATAAAATTAAGTTTAATATTTTAAAATATCCTACATATTATTAGTTAATTCCTGATATTAGGTAGTTATTAGTGAGGTTCACGTTCTCTACATAATAATTATTTTTGTGATCTACAAAAAGAAGATTGCATGTCTTCATCACAATCAATTATCGAACTTAAATTTATGAAATTCTATTGGTTAGAATTAATGTTTTACTATTTGCAAAACTATATCTCTGAGGGCGATATAATCGCACTTAGAGTGAAAGAGGTCCAAGAAGAGTTTATTAAAACAAAATCTAGTGTATTTTACTGATTTTGTACCCTATTTATTTATACTGTACAATGCTTTATCTGACGACATTAGATTCGTGAAGCGATGATAGCTCAGTGGTAGTGTGTACGGACTCCGCGTCAAGGGACGTGAGTTCGAATCCACCTACAATGAGATTAAGCTTTTAGTGAAGGAAAACATCGCAAGGAAACCATAACATGGTGGTAGGGCATTTTCTAATGCCCGCCTGGCTAGCAAGCACCCTCAAGTTGAAAATCTGTTGCCAAATACCAATAGGTGTGTTCCGACAGTTGCACTTCAGAGCCAGTTCCTTCACATGTTTAGTGTGTCTACCAACTTGGAACGTATTATCACTTAAGATCACCTTAGATTATGGCGATAACTAAAACCTTAAGAAAACCAAAGAAAAATAAAAAAGATAATTTTTGACCATACCGTAATCTGTCATAATATATTTTGTTTCAATTCACATATTCCTAAAGCGTAAACATCTTAATTATGAAATAACGTCTGACTCGGCTGTATGGTCTGAGTACCTTTGCCTTTACCTTATAAGCACATACACATACTATAAAAAGGGAAAAGTTTGTTTATTATTATTTGTTTCGTTGTTTGAACGCGCTAATTTTAGAAATTCGGATTTCAAAAAATATTTTTTTATTATATTCGTACTACCACCACTTGGAGTAAGGTTGTATTGAAAAGAATTAAGGATGTTGCGGGCATAGCCAGATTCTTAATAAAACATTCAGCGTCGTATGAAGAGAGAGAAGAAGACATTCGGAGAAGGCAAAAAAGATGGTAACAACATCACACGTTAAAAATATCAGCGCATACTGCTAACAGAGGGCATCTCGTCCGGATTCCGTGTAAAAATGCACAATTAAATTCGTCCAGCGAAATGCTACGTATGCGGCTAACATTCGAAACACAGGTTAACAAGTTTACGGAAAACATAAAAAAAAAAAAAATACATTCATTCGCAAATGTCGCGAACACGGTTCTAACACGACTCGGAACATGTCCCCCGGTTTTTGTTGACATGCCCGAACGTGTCTCTTTATGCACGAATCTTAAGTGATGCGTTTATTCTGGGTGACGTAGACATGTTACGGTCTGACATATTTATCATAAGCGACATTAAATATCTATAATAGTCGTTAATAAGTTGTTGTTATTTCTACATCGATTGCATTCATCTATAATTAAGATTCATCCAGTATTCTCCATAAATATTTAAAAAAGCATCAAAATCAATCGGTTTAAATTAACCTCGAATGAAATGTAAAATTAAGGGAATATACTTATGTTGTTTATGTTATTACTTTATATATATTATGTTATAACTTTATGTTGTTTATGTTTTAAACTGGTAATATGGAGTTCAAAAAAATCAAGTCCTTACGTTGTGAATGATACCTTGATTTGTATGAAAAACAATATTAACTCGCTTAAACTTTTATATCAAAAATTTCGTGTCATGATGTTTATCCGGGCTAATTTCCATAAGTACTGGATTGATTTAAATAAAATTTCGTACTGATATGTAACTTTGTCCAACTAAAAATATAGGACACTTTTTATTTCGATAAGTATCATAACGCAATACATGACGCTGTAGTCGATGTGATTAACTAATCGAAAAGGCAGAACATGGTCTATCAGGTCAGCTAGTATTTTATAATACCTAACAGTTAACACTGAACAGTACGAACACAGCCTTCTTCTTCTTGTCTTGTCACAAGTTATTTAGGGTCAGCGCAACACGTTTTTTTCTTCCACAAATCTCTATCAGCCGATATCAGTTCATTTACACCCTTGTCATTCGTTACCTGCATCAAACACTTTATCCATCTTTTTTGGCCATCCTCTTCCTTTCCATCCTTCAACATTCATATCCATTACTTTTCTCAAATAATATGAACACAGTGACTACTATTAAAAATTCACCAAGCCATTTGCAGTCGTCGTTTTTAAACCAACCAATTAGATATAGATACACTGGTTGAATACAAGACGTGACTGGCCAAAAGACATCTACAGTGAAAGGATTATCACAATATCTATGATGTGCTCAAGTCTGTTGTATATAATTCTCTAGAACAGAGCTCCATAGTAAGTAAAATCAGAACTGGCTAATAACTAAGCTTTCTATACTTTATAAGCTATGGCTACAAACTCACTTGATATAGCGTGACGATGTGGCTCAAGATGGTAAACATGCTAAGTCTAGTGGAGGGACTGGCTCTCAAGTGCAACTGCCGACTCATGCCGAAGTGCAACTCAAGCTTATTGCGGGTGAATTCAAACTCATGTCCGGTACATAATAACATCTAAGTCATCATCGCTTCAACATACCGCTCCATCGAATGTTTTTTTCAAATATGCAAAACAGCAAATGGTGAGTTCGATAATATCGAACCTATCGAACAGAACCCGTCATAGTTCTCCGATACGGAATTAATTCAATACCAAAATATGTCGGTCGCAGTATCCCGAGTTTTGTATAATGCTTCACTCTTGCAGGTTCTTTTTCACTGACCATTCCTCCCCCATTACAATACCCGCATTAATGTCTTGAATTCCCATGAATCGAATCCTTAAATGATTTAATAAAAATAACTAGTCCAGTATGTTTTATTTTTATAACGGTAGGTCTTAAAGTTAAATGAGTTGCTTCGCTGCAACCGCCGCAACGAAGTGCTTTGGGTTCACGTCCCAAACAGGGCGATTATTTATGTTATTCATAAATATTTGTTCTGAGTTTCTCCTTCACTCTTGGCATATAGCTGATGACATAAAAATGAGGCCGCGAAGTAAGTGATGGACAGATAAATGAATTATTTGGTTCGTGCATTAGATGGTATATACATCCAAAGAGGTATGAATTGGTCTATTATAATACAATTTTTTTATGAGGTTGATCTTCACCACTATGCAAAACAGATGAAATTCGATATAGATACTTCCAAAGACAAATATTGTCAGCAAATGCCATTTCCTTTCGTAAATACGTTCCGATTAACATGTGTTTTTCAAACTGACCTTCGATATACGACGTGACGATAATTGGTCAAAAAAATACCGTCAAAATTCAAGGACACACTCTTCTAGGACGACTTAAAAATGTTTTACAAAAAAAGAACTTGAAATACTCGCGGAAGAAATACTAAAATACGATTTTGAAAACACTGTATGTTTCTTCGGTGGATGAGTTTATCCTTAGGCAACCATAATTACTTTAGGCAACTTAAATTTAATTTATTAAATTTAAATAAGTTTTCTTGAATTAGGATTGCCAGGGTAGCACTAAAGCCTGCATGATACGCCTCGTAACAGCGCGCCACGTTATATGAGAAAGAAGTAAGATTCTGGAACAAAATCTATTCTTCAGAGATTATCTGTTTCTCACAATAAATCTCTCATATTCTTTCTTGAAGAGTTTTCACCTCTACCACGTGCACGATACTACACGCGTATTTTTTTAATAAACACGTTCTAACGTTCATGGCAAACATACATCATCGCTATCACATACTTAAGGCGCCATATCCGAATACATCCGAGCAAACCATTCATTACCCGTTCGCTAATGAACAAGCGAATGAATGAACGACATGATGAACTCGGCGGTTCATTACTGTAATTTCACACGTCGTGGGCGTCGCCATTATGTCGAGCGGTGTCCATAATGGTGTCTGAATTGTTTCATTGTAACATACTTGTCTACTTTCATGTTAGATATTATAGATGTGACTGCATGATAGAAAGTATTTTTCTAGTGCCCTATATCTAGATTTTTTCCATACATATAATTAAGTTTTAGCGTTATGTGCATATAATTGCATGGTGGTAGGGCTTTTTCTAAAGCTCACCTGGCTAGTTAGTAACCACCCTCAAGTTGAAAATCTGACGTCAAATACCAAAAGATGTGTTCCGGCAGCTGCACTTGAGAGCCAGTTACTCCACAGGTTTAGCGTACTTACCAACCTGGTCCGTATCGTCACTTAAGATCAGGTGAGATTATGAGCATAACGCTACACCTAGCATCACGTAATATTAAATGTGGTAAGGTGTAGGTAAGAAACTAACTTTTACGTGCAACTTTCGGTACACAGCTATAGATATTTAGCGACAGATTTTCAATTCGAAGGTGCTAGATTGTCAGTTGACCACAAGAAAAAGCCTTACCACCATCCTATGGTTTCCTCAGGATGTTTTCCTTCAACTTTATGAATTCACGTCCAGAACGTTTCATGCAAAGTTTATCCCTCTCTTTACCCCGCTCCCGACAGGTTTTTCGACAGAATAAGTAACCTATCACTCTCTCCAGGTTCCTATCTACCTCTACACCAAAATTCAGGCGTTTAAGCATGAAAGAGTAACGACCAACAAACAAACTCACTTTCGCATTTATAATATTAGAAAGGACAGGGCCATGTCTTTTTTAAATCCAGGAGAAGCTCATTTATTCCCTTATAACATGTTACATATTATTCTACTTGATTTCGTTATGTTACATCCGGGTCCAAAGTCTAGGGATCTGCTCGGAGTTTTCCTCTCGATGGATCCCTCATTCGCTCAATCGATGGATTGCTAAAAAGTTTGTCTCATATAAGTATAACTATTTCTTTCTTTCATCGTGAATCCATTGTGTGGTGATCTATCGAATTTCATGTTACTGTGATCACGTCCTTACGTAGTAGTCAAAATGTGTACAGATACGAACAAAGTGATGACGTCATAATTAGACTTCGCAATCTTAAGTGCCGCGGCGAACTAATACCGAATCATATTAGTTGTTATCAAGGCAATCCGCACTCCTGTTATACTTGGAACGTGAATGTTACAAATTCGACACCTAGCTACTATTGTTAAGGTCAATTGTTTTACACACTGATTAGATCAGCGGTTCTCAAAGTTGATCGGGCCGTTACTCACTTAAAAATGTTTTCAAATTGACCCACGTCATGAAGAAAAATCAGGCATTCGAAGTCCTAAGTTTTTGTGCCCATCTAAAATTCACTCGCGGATTTTCACATTGGGAAATGCTGGACTAGATAATAATGCCAGTTATGGTAAGGTACCGAGAAATCACGTCCTGTTTTCTCTTAAACTTTAAAATGAAAATTCTTCAGTGGAGTTTGACAGTGAAATTCTTGAAAGGGGAAGAAAATATAAAAACATGAGAGAAAAAGCTATATATTTATCTAATGATTGTGTCCGCGACTTCGTTAGCGTAGAATTATTATTTTTTTGTTTTGTTTTTCTTTTTTGCCAATTTATGTATCTATTTTCACCACAGCCTTACTTACTCCTATTGCTGATAGCGTATTAAGTTACAAAAAAATTGTGATTTCGCGCGTAATATGTTATATAAACTATTAAGTTTTTTTATAGTTAAGGTCTTAAGTGACGATACGGCCCAAGTTGGTAGAACACGCTAAACATATGGAGGAACTGGCTCTCAAGTGCAACTGCCGGAACACACCTATTTGTATTTGGCGGCAGATTTTCAACTTGAGGGTGGTAGCTAGCCTGTCGGGCATCAGAATAAGACCTACCACCATGCTATAGTTTCGTTACGATGTTTTCCTTCACCGAAAGCTCAAGCTTATTGTAGGTGGATTCGAACTCACGTTCCTTGACGCGAAGTCCTTACACACTACCACTGAGCTATCATAGCTTCAATCATCTAGGGTGATATTGAAGATACTAGAAACATTTTGAAAACGGAGCCTGGTTATAGGCAAGAACAGAGGCGTGCGGTCTCGCAGTGGGATCATTTTAGTAGGTATTTCATATGATTTGCAACAGCTGAGTACCTTATACCTATTATACCTATATTGCAAGATGGTTTTTTACCCACTTTACTGAAAAATAAAGAAATATGAAAACATCAGACTTGTTATAATACTTATTAAAATCTGTTAATACATATTTTGAAGCGATGACAGCTCAGTTGGTAGTATCTACGGACGCCGCGTCGAGGAATGTTAATTCTAGTACATCTAGAATGAGCTTGAGCTTTCGGTGAAGGAAAACAACGCGATGAAATCATAGAATGATGGTAGGACATTTTTTTAATGCCCGCTTGGTTACCAACCACCCTGAAGTTAAAAATCTGCCACTAAATACCTACAGGTGTGTTTCGACAGTTATACTTAAGAGCCAGTCCCTCAACAGGCTTAGCGTGTTAACCAACTTGGGACACATCATCCATTAACATCAGATGAGATTGTGGTCAAAACACTAAACTATAATTATAAAAAAAAAAAATTAAATGTCAAAGTCACTTTGACATGTGTCATCCTATACATTTTTTCTTTTTTTTTTCTTTTATTAGCAATCGTCGTAAGACAACTTGGCTAGGAGCATTGTGATACTAAAATACGACGCAATCATAGAAAGAGATGACGACAGTTGTAGACGTAACGTAACCTCAATTTTGATATCCTTAAATGGTGCGACCAGAAAGGATTTTATATTAATCCCGAATAAACAATTTCACACCTTATTCCAGTTATAATAAAACAGGTTTCACAGTGAGCTGATGACAAGTGTACCGTGTGCAACCGCCAACGCTGATTATGACAAGTAAATTATAGTAATGAAGCCGTTTGAAATGTTTTAAAATACATTTTTATGATTTTAAACTCGCTTAAGATATTACACGATACGATATGCGTGTTTCGAATTGTTTCACAGTCATATATGTAGGTTACAAAGGTTATCTTAATCCATATTTTTATAGCATGTGACGACACTGTTAGCTCAGTAAAAAAGAAACGATCAAATATACTGAGGTGAAAAATCTTTAGACTCGTCGAGAGATCTTTGCACGTGTATTAGCTTAGTAAGTAAGTAGCGTTATTTGATAGAAATGGTAAAAATTATCTGGAACATATAGCTTTTACCTGCGACTTTGCTCGGTTTAATATTGATTTTGTCAACCAATTATCCTATCCTATTAAATTATTTATTTCAGTATGTCCGTCAATACGTGCTGATTGAAATAAAACTAATTTAAACGGATTTTATCGCGGTTATTTATTAAATTTTGATGCCGACGTTTCGAAAGCTTTTCAGCCTTCGTGGTCACGGGGCGGACTGAGGTGTAGGTTGTCCAGAAAAGTTTATGTTACTGTGTCTACCTTCAATTTAATTTTTAATATTTATAATGTTCCGATCTACGCAGAAAGAGCTCACAGTGTCTTGAGGTCTGGCAATTGGTCTTTTGGGTTCCGATTTGACACTGTGAGCTCTTTCTGCGTAGATCGGAACATTATAAATATTAAAAATTAAATTGAAGGTAGACACAGTAACATAAACTTTTCTGGACAACCTACACCTCAGTCCGCCCCGTGACCACGAAGGCTGAAAAGCTTTCGAAACGTCGGGATCAAAATTTAATAAATAACCGCGATAAAATCCGTTTAAATTAGTTTTATTTCAATGAATAATATTCGCGTAAACCTAAGAAACCATTAATACGTGCTGATATCAATTTACCCACAATTTGAAAGTAAACGAAATAATTATTCTCTAAAGTTTGAAATAATTCGGAAGACGCAATAAAAAGCAAAGTTAATCCAACACTTTGCCTCACTTCCTATAAGATTTTCGCAAGAAACAGTGGCCTCTTGCCGTACCTTCAGTATCCGGTCCATATCATCTCATCATTGGAGAGTCTCATCTATCTCTGTACCAAACTTCATCGTAATCGACTCAGCGGGTGAAGCGTGAAAGCATAACAAACAAACAAACTCACTTTCACGTTTATAATATATAAGGATATGGGTTGAAATATATTTTTTTTATTTTTTTATACTTAAGGTTTAGCATTATGGCCATAATCTCACCTGATCTTAAGTGATAATACGGCCCAAGTTGGTAGACACGCTAAACCTGTGAAGGAACTGGCTCTCAAGTGCAGCTGCCGGAACACACCTATTGGTATTTGGCGGCAGGATTACAACTTGAGGGTGGTAAGCTACCCAGGCGGGCGTTAGATAAAGCCCTACCACCATGCTATGGTTTCCTCACGATGTTTTCCTTCACCGAAAGCTCAAGCTCATTCTAGGCGCTTGGATTCGACTCACGTCCCTTGGCGCGAAGTCGTACACACTACCACTGAGCTATCATCGCTTCAAAATACACATGCTATTTTTTTAATACCGTTAATAGGTTTTCCTTCAAGGTCACAATCGCACCTGATGTTAAGTGACGATCTAGCCCAAGATGATGGACACTCTAAGCCTAGTAGAGGCATTGGCTCTCAAATACAACTGCCAGAACAAATCGCTAGGTATTCGGCGGCAGATCTTCAACTTGAGGGTGGCACCGAGCCAGGCTGGCATTAGAAAAAGCTCTACCACCACGCGAATGTGTTAATAATATGAATGTTTGTATATTATTATGTCTATTAAGTTAGATTTATACTTTTACTAGGCATGTGAAAGTTTAATAAATAAATAGAGTATATAATCATTATTAGTCGGAGTACCAATAGATGTCAAAACAAGACTAGATACTGCGTCTTATGTTTCCGCGAATATTACTCATATAAATAACTAATCTAAATGAATTTTATCGCAGTTTTTATTAATTTCGATCGCTGATGGTTGGAAGCCAGCACAAGCCTGGGATCCGATTATACATTTAATTAAATCGGAACCCAAAGGATCAATTGTCAGACCTCAAGGCACTGTGAGCTTTTTCTGCGTAGATCGGAACATAAACGAAATTAAAAATTACACTAAATTACATTAAATTAAAAATAACACTGCACATAGACTTATCCGGACAACCTACATCTGAGTCCGCCCCGTGACCAAGAAGGCTGAAAAGCTTTCGAAAGGTCGGGATTAAAAAATGTAGCAAAGGGCTAGGATATCTGGAATACCTATGAGGTACTCTTTACGAAAATTGCTTAAGCATCTACCGGCAGTCCACATTTCCTCTAATAACTTTGAATAGGAAAACTGTATCTAGAATACGTCTACAGAACTCCAAGGAGTCCACGCGATAATAGTTGACTTGACTAGTTTAAATTGACTTCGCCTTTTAAAGTTATTAAAAGGTGTCTTCAATCGGTGAGAAGTCGTCATTGTATGGACAAAAAGGTAATCCAACCAAAATTATTTTTTGAGTGCGTGCTTAGTTTCAACTTTTTTGCTCATAAATAAGTTTATAGAACTAGCTGCGGCGGCGACTTCGTTCGTGTGGAACTAAACATTATTTAATAATGTTAGCCAATTTTTATGCAACTTTTTCCGATACAATTTTGCTGTGTTGCTATATGTATATGGTATATGTATGGTAATGTTAAATACACTTAGGTCTTGCTCAATTATTGATCTATCAAATACCAAAATATATTTTGAAATCTGTTCGATAGTTCCTTAGATTAGCGCATTCAAAGACAAACATTTCCGCTTTAATATATTTAATATAATATAGAGGAGTGATTACCATGTGATAATCGATATTTCGATGATGACAATATCGACAAGAGTCCTTGACTCGGCGAATGACTAATATCTATGTTGCAGAAATCAGTAACACGATCACGTAGAGTCGCGCGCCGGCGATATTGGCACGCGACGCGCGGCAAAACAATGACACTTATGTGTGTACCCACCTTTATGTCTAATCGATCGACTATGCACGCCGGTGTCATATTTGACCCCATTCTGAATGTAGAATTAGGTTGGACAGATAATAATATACATCAAATCAAAACATACACATGTATATACTATTTAGGCCCTAAAAAGTCCAGTGTTTTGGATAGTAAAATATTCTTCAAGAAGAACCGATATGAAACTCGATTTACATGTTTCTATTGTTTTTACATAATAATTTAATATATATATACTGAGAGGGGTGTCAATTCCAAATATCACGATCGCTCACATATTGATCCACCCTATAATAGCCTTTTGACATCAAAACCCGTTTGACATGGTTCTTGAACCTACTGTCCGGCAATTCATTAATGTGCTTTGGAACTTTATTTTAAAACTAAACACTATCACCTAAAAAACTTTTACTGGTCTTACTGAGTCTAAAATAGGGGGTGACCAGTTTGTCATGATTTTTAATATTTAAATCATGCCCGACTTTAATGAAATCTAGCTTTTCTAAGTTTTTTCGAACATCACATTAAATTATGAAAAATATATTGGGAGGGTAAAGTTAAAATACCAAATTCCGGATACTTATCCTTTAGTGATTCTCAAGGTTCCATTTTGTGAATGTCTTAATGGTATTTACCTCAGCTGCCGTCTTCAACATCATAAGGTTTTAAATGCATCCCAGAATCAGTGAGAGAAGAACAACCTTCGTTCGTAAAGAGAAAGTCCAGAACAGAGATAAAGTTTATTTGATGACACGATTAAAACCATGTGAATAGCGTCAGCTAACACGTTCATAAAAAGCACTGAAAACTTTATGTTAAGTTTCATTATAAAAAGAGCTGAAACGGCTTAAAAATATTAGTCACATCGTCCAATGAAGAAGTTAATTCACCATCACACCTCAATTAAAGTTTATTCCTCATCCTGGTGAAACACTTTTATTTTATAAATTAAAAGGTATCATATTATTTTATCCAAATCATTACAATTACAAAACTTAAATAAATATTTTCGACCTCAACATCGACAAAAATGTAAACGCCTAATTATAATTATCAAAGCACAGAATGTATATACTTGGCACGTCACTTATACTTACTTAGATTATAAGAACTTGCGCTTATAAACTTAGACCATAAGCTATAATGAATTATGTATGTATATTACCAAAATGACAGCACATTATTATAATAGTCACCAAATGTCTTTGCTAAATAGGTGACGTGATGTAAATTCTAACCGATATTATTAACACGAATGTTGGTTCGTCAGTCTTCCAGACCCTAACTACTTAACCCATCATCATTACATTGTACACACACGAAATAAATAAAGAATATATGAAGCGATGATAGCTCAGCTAAGCAAGGGACGTGAGTTAGAACCGAATTGCAATCAGCTTGAGCTTTCGGTGAAGGGAAACATTATGATGGAACCATAGCATGGTGGTAGGGTATTTTCTAATGATCGCCTAGTCAGCGACCTACCTCATGTTGAAAATCTGATACCAAATACCTATAGGTGTGTTCCCACAATTGCACTTGAGAGCCAGCCTCTGCACTAGGCTTAGCATGTCTACTATCTTGGGTCACATCGTCATTTAACCTACATCAGTTGAGATTGTGGCCATTATTATCTAAAATTACCTCTAAGGTTCAAAAATTTATATTGGTTGTGATATATAAGTTGTTCCTAATGGCAATTACTAACACACTGCTGATTAGAAGAAAGATGGCTCATTGGTAGAGAGGTACGGACTCCTAGTTGATAGACGTGAGTTTGAATACCTGTAATAAACCATAGAATTGTGGTAGGGTCTTTACTAATGTAAGCCTGGTTGACTACCATCCTCAAGTTACAAATCTGGCGGAAAATACCTACAGGTAAGTATGTTCCGGCAGTTGCGTTTGATAACCAGTCTCTCCACTAGGCTTAGTTTGTTCACAATCGCTGAAGCGATGATAGCTCAGTGGTAGTGTGGACGACTTTGCGTCAAGTGACGTGATTTCGAATCCAAGCACCTACAATGAACTTGAACTTTCGGTGAAGGAAAACATCGTGAGAAAACCATGGCATGGTGGTAGGGCTTTTTCTGATGCCCGACTGGCTAGCTACCGCCCTCAAGTTGAAAATCTGCGCCAAATACAAATAAGTGTGTTCCGGCAGTTACACTTGAGTACCAGTTCCTTCACAGGTTTAGCGTGTTTACCATCATGGGTCGTATCGTCACTTAAGATCAGGTGAGATTATGGCCATAACGCTAAACCTTAACTAAACAAATTAAAAAAAATCTCAGGTCACATCTTAACGGGCTAAATGTTAACCTAAAATGACCTAAAAAAAATGTCCCAAAAAGTTACCGGATGGAAAGCTGTATCAAATATACATACGCCGCATCGCTGGTGGCTTCGTCTATCACGACAACAATATACTTTTTTAAACATGTAAACCACTTAAAAGTTAACTGCACGCTTAATAAAGAGGTTTATTAAAATACCTTATTAAATGGTCGATTCGAGTGCGGTATAAACTGGGTTATTTGAAATATTTAGAAAAGGAACAATCAATGACATTTTATTGTTTCACTTTACATGTTCGTTTTAGCCAGTGTTAGAGTGACTCTTTTTAAATGGAACTTATATACGATTTCGTAATCTATATACAGTAGAACTTTTATAAGACGAAAATCAACGGAAACACCAAAAAAAGGATTTGGTATTTGAAGTGAAGGATACAAAACATTTTTTCTAGATTTGGAGGTTTTCAACTTATCGAGATTCGATTTAACGAGGTTCTACTTTACATATAAAAATGAATTGCCGAAATATATGTACGCGCATAACTTCCGAACGACTCTAGCAAATTGGATAATTCGTTTGTTATTGTGTTCGTTATTGTCAGGAAAAGGTTTGGATAAAAGGAAATAATAAAAAAGTACAAATAAATACAAATCGGTTATACCATCTTTGTATTTTACCGAGGCTATAGAACAACGATTGAGGATCAAGAACGATGATAAACATGCGAAGTGAGATCAGTGGTAGTGTGTACGGACGCCGCGTCATGAGACGTGAGTTCGAACCCAGCTACAATAAGCTTGAGTTTTCGGTCAAGGAAAAACATCGTGAGAAAACCAAAGTATTATAGTAGGGATTTGTATAATACCCGCCATGTTAGATACCACCCTCAAGTTGAAAATCTGCCGCAAGATACCTATAGGTGTGTTCCGGCAGTTGCGTTTGAGAGCCACCCCTCCACAGGTTTAGCGTGTCCACTAACTTGGCCCATATCGTCATTTAAGATCAGGTAAGATTATGGCCGTAACATTAAAACCCATAAACTATAAAAAAGGTGATACGAAGTTCACTGCACGGGGTTCACTTCTATACATGATTCGATATCGATTTGACTGGATCCGATTTATATAGATGTTAATTAATGTTTTCAAATCGATATTACATTTCGTAAAGTAACGATATTTGATGACCAAAATACTGAAAAAAAAAATTTTTTTCTTTGCGTAGTTTATGCAAATGCAAGAGTATCTACGTAAGCAAAATATAAACAGTAATACATTTATCGAACACGGGATAATTCCTTATATGTAACTACGCTCGTACCCGTGGTTTCGCTCGAGAGAGTGATACATTTCTTAGCAAACCATGGATTCACCGTGCGAGTGTCGGGGAGATAGGGAAACTTCGAGTAGTTCCCGAGACTTGTGATACGGATCTAGGTTTAAAGGGGCCTCTTTCCTAGGCACATCCACTTTTTTTTTTATGTTGCGCTGCATAGTGACTGTACTGCACCTGATGTTAAGTCCAGTACAATCCATTTCATCCTAAAACTCCACCTTACATCCTAAATGCGTACTGTTTCCTGAGATATAAATAGTAAATTGTAATACCACGCGAACGAAGCATAAAAAAGACGAACTGTAATTTTGTTATTTTGTAACAAATACAGGCGTCTATTGAGTGGAGACGTCTCGAAGGAAATCGCCTTCAGCACCTCAGTTGTATCTCATTCAGATTACCGGCAGACGGTACTGGATCGGAAATTGCTCTGAGACCTGCCGGAGTATATCCGGTGGGAGACGTCGCATCTCTAAGTCGTGCTGCGGAAACATCAATTTATTTACTACAGAGAAACTTGAGACACTTGTATTCAAATTGTGTTCAGAAACTGTATTAAGCCTTCGATTTTTATATATAAAAAAAAATTCGGCGCAATATATTTAAAAAAAGAGGGGATAAAGTAATTATGAACACCCGTTCGCTCAATCGGTTGCTACGCCACTGACGAAATAACATTTTTTACAAACATAACAAATAGCGCTTCATTTACTGTGTACTTTTTGGGTACAATCCGTATTGGGTACATGGTAATCCGTACATTGGGTGGTAGTATGTACGACTTCGCATCAAGGGACGTGAGTTCGAATCCAAGCATCTACAATAAGCTTGACCTTTCGGTGAAGGAAAACATCGTGAGGAAACCATAGCATGGTGGTAGGGTTTTTTCTAATGCCCGCCTGGCTAGCTACCACTCTCAAGTTGTAAACCTGCCACCAAATACCAATAGGTGTGTTCCGGCAGTGGCACTTGAGAGACAGCCCCTCCACAGGCTTAGCGTGTCTACTAACTTGGGCCGTATCGTCACTTAAGATCAAGTGAGATTATGGCCATAACGCTAACTCCTAAATAAAGAAAATAGAAAAAAGTGTTTATGTTAATATATGGTATCTCTATGTATACAAACATATTATCCTTTTTTATATTTCATAAGTTTTAGCGTAATAACTTGATGTTTAGCTTCGATGAGGCGAAGATATTGGACATGCTAAGCCTACTGGAGGAACTGACCCTCAAGTGCAACTACCAAAACACGCATATAAAAATTAGTCGGCATATTTTCAACTTGAGGGTGGTAGTTAGCCAAGCGGACATTAGATAAAGCCCTAGCACCAGGTTTCATGATGACGTTTTTCTTCACCGAAAGCTCAAACTCATTACAGCGATTCTAACCTACGTAATTTGACACGGCGACCGTACACGCTACCACTGAGCTAGTATCGTTTCAAATAAGAAATAGATTAATGAGAGCAAAGAAAACAGAGAAAGCCCTTAATTCCGCAGTCATAGTGACTCGAAAACATGTTTTCAACTTATATCGAACTCGTCATTCAGTTTTATGGTGATAATTAATGTCATGGTTAATTACTTTTTCAGTTTATTACGGTTATATGTTAAAGACGAAATGTATGTAGAAACACTTACAGATAAATAAAAAGCTCATAAAAAGTTTCGTTACAGCCTACGATTTAAAAGCCTGATAGGATATGACAATTATGTTCAAATAATAATAACAAATTTATTTCACCATCCTTACTAATATTATTAGTGCGAAAGTGAGTTTGTTTGCTACGTTTTCACGTCTACAGCGCTGAATCGATTACGATGAATTTTGGTATACAGGTAGATGTGACCCCGGAAATGGTTATAGGCTACTTTTTGTCGCGAAAAACATGGAAAATTTTGAAAAATTAGGATGTGGAGTAAATTGAAGAATATACTTAGTATGAACTTTTTTATTGTATAATCCGATATTAACCTAAACGGAGCCGCGGGTAAAAGCTAGTAAACTGTTAAATCACACTACAATCTCAACTATCGGTTGGCATTTTTTATACAATTTAATGGTCAATTACTGTCTATATTAAGTAATACTTTTATCTCAAGCGGCAGTATCAAGGATACACAGACTGTTGTCAGTACAGATGCAAACGAGGTGGGTAAAATTTTGCAATTTATAATAACTGTTAAATAACTACAGTAAAATACATCAATAGTTGTACATAATTTAGTGTGAAACTTGAATGTGAAGGGTACACATGCATTGACAGTGGTCATGAAAGCGTTTTAAAAACATGCCATGTTTACGATTCATCTTTTAAATAATTATTTATCGATCATTTTCATTGGATTTTTTACAGGAGAGAGTTTTGTTCATTTCTAATTTAAAAGTAATTATGATATCTTTATGAGAAATTAGACTTATTTTTCATAATTAACAACCGATTTATTAAAATAGTGACTATGAACATACTTCCTATAATTTCTTAAAATATTTTTTAGGAGGTCTCAATAAAAACGCGCTTACGGTATTTTTCCTGAAAAGGCTCTGTTGATTTTCGAATATAAGCGAACTATAATTTTTTTAAGACGTTTTGCTTATGAGATTTAGTTTTGAGCTAGAATGTCAGCCCATACATTTTTACCAGTGTCAATAAAGGCTACCTATGATATCCCAGAACGCCATGAGAGTTTATCCCTCTGATAGATTCTTCGTTTTTTTTTTTAAATAGTTCTGTACATACCGAAGGGAAAGGTCAGTCACTGGGCCGTGCCGTTGTAAAAAAAATGCATAAAGTGCCGACACATTGCGTTTGTAAACAATTCAATGCATTAACATTTCCATTTCCTCGACGTCGAGCAACGTAAAAGGCTTTAGCAAAAAATTAATATAAACCTTACTTTGTAGACCAGCCGCGTGTTCTTTTATACAATAATGATGTTAACAATCAAACAGTTCACAGCCTATACCCTTACTAGCCGTGTCCGCGTCTTCGTTCGCGTGGAACGTGAAAATTAATGCCTGTTTTTGTAACTTTTCCCAATACAGCTTTGTTCCTATTGGCGATAGCGTGATGTTAAATAGCTTAAAGTGTTCCTCAATTATTGCTCTATTAAATATAAAAATCATTTTTGAAATCCGACTGGTAGATGATAACATTGTCGTGATTGAGCAAACAAACTTTTCGCTTTGTAATATTAATTTACATTCAATGGATTTACTTTTTCAATTTCCTCAACGTTTCGCGACTAAAAAGGCTTTGGCAAAAAGTCAATATAAACCAACCGCAATTTCCTACACGATAATGATGTTAAACAATAAACAATTCAAAGTACATAATTATATATTATTTGTACAAATGAAGAAAAATTAAGAAACGTTTCGCACCGCGATCTGCAATCGACGGGTGACGTTTGAAACGAGGCGATTTGAATTTATGATTAGCGGTTAATTAATTTCATATACCCTAGAAGGGTCGTCGGGGGTTATTGAATATTGAGTTTTTAGACTTTCATTGTGGTAACGTTGCGCGTTGCGTGCGACCGTCGCTTTTCATGTCGTGCGCCATTGTAGTTCAATATTCATGATAGGTACTTTTTTGTTAACCACTACAAAATAGGTTTCTCTAAAAAGATATAATAATGAGGTATCACTAATAAATATCGATTATGCACTTTGTTTTAAATTTCATAATGATAAATGCCCGTTTTTTTTTTTGTATAGTTTAGTGACGTCGGTATTCGTTTTGAATGTCGAAGTAATACTTTACGTTTTGTTACCAGTTTTTCTTTGTTATGGAAAAGGCAAAGGTAACGTGACCATGCAGCCGAGACAGGCGTTATTTCGTTATTAAGAGGTTGATGGTTCAACAATACGGTTACTTTTTTATTAAACTGCCTAAGGAGATTTCGCTGCCCTATACTACTATATAATAATCATTTTCTGAACTAATCTCTGCTGAATTATTAAATATCAGGACGCGATGATAGCTCAGTGGTAGTGTATAGGAACGCCGCGTAATGTGACGTGAGTTCGAATCCAGACATCTACAATGAGCTTGAGCTTTCGTTGAAGAAAAATATCGTGAGGAAACCATAGCATGGTGATAGAGCTTTTTATAATGCTCGCCTGGTTAGCTACCACCCTCAGGTTGAAAATCTGCCGCTAAATACCATTAGGTGTGTTCCGTCAGTTGCACTTAAGAGCCAGTCCCTCCACAGGTTTAGCATATCTACCAGCTATGGCTGTATCGTCACTAAAGATCAGGTGAAATTATGACCATACCGCTAAACCAACAATGTTGATTATTCACTTTTGGCTTATCTAGACAGTCTTTGGACATAGTTGAACCCAATAACATTTATAATATATTTTGTTTTAATGTCAGTGTTAACAAGACGTACAAGATTCTCAGTTGCAGCCTCCTAACACTTCTAAATGTTTTAATTCAAATTTTTATTCTGTCTTAAAACTCAAAATTTTACCAAACAAATACAGTTTTGTTTTCTATAAATTAACTTAAATATGATGATGACTTATACATATACTTAATCTGTAGTAAAGTCGTTTTTGTCTGTGCAAGCATCGAGTTAAATGTAGATGACTTTTATACGTAAAATTTTACTTATTTGCAGTATTACTTAGTTTTTATTTCATCGCAATCGGTTCACTCTATCAAGAGATTTCGGGCTCATTTGTTGGCTTAGATCTTTTAAACTAATCAAGAGATCTGAATGCAGTTTTCAGTAATCGATAGAGTGATTCTTGAGAACGGTTTGCCTGTATAATACAAAAATATAATAGTACAGAAAAGTCGAAAAATTCAAAGTAAAATTTTTAATGTAATACCAAGTTCACCGGGTCAGCTCGTTGTAAAATAATTTGAAAAAAATATAATAGCCATTGGGAGTTTACGTGGCGTGAGTAACTTCGCCAAAATCAATTGAGAATACAAGCAACGCACACACAGCCAAACTAAAATCAATTATTTGTATTTATTGTTTCGTCCGCAGATCGAACCCACGACACGCGTCCGCGAGGCGAACGCTAACATAAACCGCTAGACTCACTGTGTCGTCAGTAATCACCATACAAATATTCATTAAACTGTAGCTATACTATATATATATAAGACCTTAAGCACATACAATGCAAGGTACTTTAAAAAATTCCTATAGGTAAGTAGGTCACCAATGAACTCTATCTTGTATGATAAACACAATTATCCGCACGTAGCCGGAGCAGATTGCATGTTATTTACATATACCTATCTATGTATACATGTAATATTAGACCATAGACCTATGAAGAGCATAATTAGTTAAATATTCGATACATGGTACGTCGTTGCCGCTTCCGGTGGTAACGGCCTCACCGGAAGCCGTGTCAAGTCGCGGATTACGCGACGCCAAATATCGCCTTTACATAGTTCAATCACACTCAAGATATAAATATACAAATTCGAATGTATTATTCATAGTAGAGACGCCATCTACGATTCCATTGGCGTCGGTTGCATAAGTAATACTATAGATAATACAAAATGCATGTAGGACATTGAATACACTGGTAATGAGGGACACTACTTCCTTGGGACAATGTAAAGCAGTGATAGTGTAATGATTTCTTAGGTTTACGCGAATATTATTCATTGAAATAAAACTAATTTAAACGGATTTTATCGCGATTATTTATTAAATTTTGATCCCGACGTTTCGAAAGCTTTTTAGCCTTCGTGGCCAGTCCGCCCCGTGACCACGAAGGTTGAAAAGCTTTCGAAACGTTGGGATCAAAATTTAATAAATAATCGCGATAAAATCCGTTTAAATTAGTTTTATTTCAGTGATAGTGTAGTTGGTAGTGAGTTTGAATACACTTACAATGAGTTTAAGCTTTCGGTGGAACGAAACATCGTGATGGAACCACAGCATGATGGTTGGGGTTTTTCTAATACGCTCCTGGCTAACTACCATCCTCAAGTTGAAAATTTGCCACCGAATACATATAAGTGTGTTCCGGCAGTTGCATTTGAGAGGCAGAACCTCCACTAGGCTTAGCCTGTCAACCATCTTAGGCCATATCATCACTTGATATCAGATAAAAATTATACCAGAACATACCTATAGGTATTTAGCAGCAAATTTTCAATTTGTGGGTTGTAGCTAGCCACATGGGCGTTATAAAAAGTCCTACATCCAAGCGTTGGTTTCATCATGATATTTTTCCTTCATCGGAAGCTCAAGCTCATCGCAGTGATCGAGTTCACATCCATTGTCGCGGGGTCCGTACACCCTGCCATCTGAGCTATCATCGCTTCAAAACTACATTTTTTGAACTCGCACTTTTTACACTTTCCCTTTGAATATTGTTTATTTATTTATCAAAACACCAGATGGACGCATAAGTCATTACAAAATATAAATAAAAATGAATGACTATATATTAATTTGATAATACATATTGTTTGTATTTTATTCAACATAATTTGCAACATTATTTTCTTTGGAAAATATATATTTTGTTAATCATAAAAAAAACTAATTGGATTTATTTCAGGCTGAAAGATTCTAGTCTTTTCCTATCCTCCGCCTCAAACCCCCCCCTCACGGGCGAGAGGGTACCCATAGACAGATTAATACACGATATAAAAAAAAAAACAGATGAAACGTAAGATCGTAACAAGCAAACCCACATTCAAATCTATAACATTAATCGTCTTGCACATTTAACTTTCTCAAAATATCACGTCTCAACCATAACTTCATAATCGTCGCTTATCAAAACGACGGGCACCAACACTTCCCTATTGCCAATGTCTTTCGCATACGAAATTCAACCGGACGTACTGTGTGAACTTTCTTCGTGGCAAACATAAATTCGGCAATCAAATATAAGAAATCCGACGTAAATTCAACCATAGGTCCGTCCGTTAAAGGTATAATAAACTTTTTAAGGGTACACGAATTAAATTTGCACATTTTTTTCATGTATAGGAAGACGAAGAGGTGCTCGGAATAATCGAAAGACGTGCATCAAATAGCAATATGTGGATGTACAATGTATATGTATATTTCGGTATCAATAGTCGTTTATAGGAAGGAATTGTTAAGAAGCGGTGAGCTACAATGGATGTTGGAATTTTTTTTATGACTTCGGCATAATTTGAGCCAGACGGTGCATTGTTAGAACTAAGTTCAGAACCTGAATTCTAAATAGACAGCGACAATGTGATTCATCAGAAATACGTAGATTTTAAATTTCGAGTCAGTCGTCACGAGATCTACAGAACTTTCCGACCTTTTAAGTTTTACCTAGATGAATACTTTCACGTTTCTCCATCTCGCACTTCCTCGGACATACTGAGAAAAAGTTAGGCAGGTTAGAAAGAGGTGCGTAATTAAATAAAACCTATTAAAAAGTCCTACGATGTCCTTGCATTTTGTCTCAGTTTTCCAATGATTTCAAATCCTGTCTGGAGTTTCAGCGTAAGCGTCTAGAACTTTCCAACTTGAAAATTGTCATGCGTATTCCGTTCAAACTATCGTAATATTGTGTATTCCGCAACATGCACACTCGACAGGTAAACGCGAAAATGCTAACAAAGTCCGCGTCAAGAGAGTCTTGCACTTGTGAGCCAGTTCATCCACGAGGATTAGCTTGACCACCATCTTGGAGCGCATCATCACTGAACATCAGTTGAGATATATATTTTTAATTGGACATACGCTAATAGCTGCGAGGACTTTTACAGCTTCACCAAACTTTGAGGGCGAGTATGAAGGCATTGAGCCCGAAGCAACGAACGCAAAAGCCATGAAGTAGCCGATTCTCGGCATGGGCTGTTGCCGCGGACGCGAAAAGAAGCCATGGTCTTGACTTACTTAATAGACCCCCTTTGCTGAAAAGCTAACCCACACAGTAAAACGCAAGTACTGTAGCCATTATGTTAAGTTTTTAAACCATAGAAATCGGTAACGGGCGGAGCACGATTAATTAAAAAAGTAATTAAAGCGGTGATGAGGACTGCCGACAGAAGTGAATACTTAATACTGTAAACAAACAGCTGTTATTTTTAAAAAACCAAATTAATTGTATGGTCTTAAATTAAAACTTGTAAATCCAAATTGTTTACAGCGCAATAAGTTATATTAGGAACAGACATAGTGTTATCGTTAACACGTCACGCGTCCATGTCGATGACGACTCACATGAATTTACTCCCTGTCCGAACCGCGCTATAGAAGTTTTGACTTCAAAAAATTCAATTATACTCATCTATTCCGAAAACAAAAAACGGTCGAAGGTCGATTAACAGTCATAAATGAATCCTGTATTGCCCATTCATGTATACTGTGATCGAATCGATGGCGCCAGGAAATTGGGCATTACTTTTCGGGTGCATTTACCATGCGGCGTGCAACTGGGCAATTAAGACCATCCTGACTACGTGACGACGGGATTGGGAAGCGTGATATGAAATTTCATTCACCGACAGACTTTCGACCAGGTGTCGGCGAGGAAGTCGCTTTATTGTGTTTGGAGTCCATTATTTATATTTGCAAGACATTTGAATACTCCCGAGTGGGTGTTGGAATTATAATTTTTCGGTATACTACGTTTTTTGTATCACTTTTTGTATCACTTTGAAGAATTATTTAAAACCCTCCTTTTAACAAAAGTATAACAATGTGGATTTTCATATACTTAACTTACATATGAAATTATTCGTTTATATAATAATAATAATAATTTATTTTCCAAAAAAATATTTTTACAACATAAAGTTAAGCCCTGTCAACTGAACTAGGTTTTTTTAACCTGTATCTTAGGTGCCAGTGTCTTCCCAATGTACATAATTCCTTACTCTAAAATATTATTCATATAGAGGACATAAATGCTTAATTTAATTTAGCGCACTTTTCATGTGTATGAGATGTTACGTATGCATGTGTATGAGTATATGTCTGTGATCGTGTGTGTATGAATGAGTATGTGTCTGTCTCTCTACTTTTACTTTCGCGATAGTAGGTAACCTCACTCAAAGATGGGCTGAAGCCATTGAGAACAAGGAGGAAGCGCTGGTAATCAGTCTAGATATTGGAAAAGCTTTTGACAGGGTCGGACATAAGGCTGTCCTCTCATTAATATCGTACAGTATCCCTGAGAAGTGTTGTGCGTGTGTATCGAGCTTATTGTCTGGGCGAAGCATCAGAGCCGTAGTAGATGGCTATACATCTGATGCTATAGCAATAAATTCCGGTGTTCCACAAGGGTCTGTGCTATCACCTACATTATTCATCATACATACCAAGGAACTATTATAAAAAAACCTGCATCCTACACTAAGGTCTAATTAATCTCTATACAAAAATCTTCAGAATGACTTCTGAGGTTTATTTAAATTTATTTAATTATTTTATGTAATTCAGCTAGATACATCTGTACATATACAAACCTTGTGTACCTACGTATGTTAGTGATTGTGTAACATCTAGACAAGTCGACTGATAAAAGTAATATTCATGTTCCTTTTATTCAGACGATGGGTCATAGATACGGAATTCATAATATGATAGATGGTGCTCTGCTGTTTTTTATGGAATAAGGGACAAAATAGAATGCGTGTCACCTGATGGTAAGTGATCGTTTTCAACTTGAGGGTGGTAGCTCGCCAGGCGGGCATCAAAAAAACGTCTACCACCTCTTAAAAAGGACCTTATGGCCTAGATCACTTTAACTTCATTTTTATTTTGGTGCACTTCAATTTTGCATGAATGAAAATTATTTATTATTTTCCTTATGTCGGCGAATAAGGCTGTCGCAAAAAAAGAACCTATTGATCCGTCATCAAGAAACTGCATGTAAGTGACGATCAAAAACAAAACAAAAGCGACGAATGACTATAATATTAAGTGGTTGTAATTATTATGTACCGGGACACGTGTGACGTCGTCTAGAGTTCGGAAGCGTTTAGGGCACGTACGATCATATCCGTTCAGTTTCGGACGCCATTCGGTGACCATATTCCAATATTTTTCAGAACTGTAGTGCTTTTTTTTTAATATACGAAATCGGCGGACTCTGGATCCGCACCTTTTTTTAGGCAAGCTTTTCCATTGGCGTCAAAAATTGCTTTATAATAACATTAAAACACCAAAAAGTAAGTAAGTTTTTTATTTTTATTATTAGACTTATGGAACAATTACACTTGTGTTACTTATTTCTATAATCGGCTTGTGGTTGGAGTTTAGGCAATTATAGCTTGTGTGACCTTTTAGTCATCGTGTTGGCAGTGCTTCTTCTGATACCCTCCTAGCTAGCTACCACCATCAAGTTGAAAAACTGCCGCCCAACAACAGCAAACAACAGACGGCCCAGCTGATGGTAAATAGTTACCGGCGTCTATAGACAGCCGTAACATCAGTAGTATTGCAACCATGTTGCGAGTCTTGGAAACAGTAATTCAAAATAAAGAAAGAGTACGTATTTTGTCACTATGATAACAACAAAAAAGAATATGGGTGTCACATACATGTCAGCTGTCGCTTTCCCAACCGTTATGACTTGAGAACCTTCAAGAAGAGAGCGTATTCTTTCCTTAAAGGCCTGCCTGTTGCAGATGTTCATGGGCGGCGGTGATCACTTAACATCAGGTGAGTCTCCTGCCCGTTTGCCCCCTTAATTCATATAAAAAAAAAAACATTTTGAGCCCAGCAAAAGAGCTCATGTATATCATGTGCAAACACGTGCATACCAAGCAAATAAACTACACCAAGGTATCTGCAACAGAATGAGTGAGTCCGCTACAGTGATTCGTCTTTGGTTTTTCACATATAGCAATCGGCCAGTTTATACTGAGCCACCAAGAAGCTTACATGCTTGACAGCGATGACTTCCTTTATAGTGGTTGTTGCTATTGTTAAATTGTCCTGAATTCAGCATGGTACAATGCTGTCATTCAGGTGTCTTATAATAAACAAAATGTAACAGGAAATAATATTTTCTTTTATTAAAATTTGTTCTAACTGTTCCACGTCATACAAACGTATAATAGCTATAAGAAAGTGTAGGCAAAATAAATGATATATTACACTTTGCACCCCACGATACGTCAAAATGGGGGTATCAATATAAATATAGGCAGAGGATCTCGAAAAATTAGAAGCCATGGTCACACGTCGACAAAACGAAACGGTAGTCGTTTCAAAATCGTAATTCGGCATACGCGTTGCATTTGAAATCTTTCCTCGGTGTCGATGTGAACGACCCGTTTCGGGGCGGAAGCGACGTCTGCGCGGAAACAGGGTACCAACTACACATTGTGCATTTTTTAAATTATCTATTTTCAATACCGTTCGCAGGATATTACGTTATCAGGTTCTTTGACTTACCCATATCACCATGTATATGTCACCGAGTATATCGACTGTGTCGCGGCTTGTTTAAACACTTTTTAGCAGTAAGCTTTCGTGATATAAGTATGTTATCGTATTTGAAAACTGAGTCGCAGTCTGAAGCATGAGTTTTTTTTCGCGTGTTTCTATGTATGCAGTTTCGCCAATGCCAAGTGTGAAAGACTTTGTAAATACAATAAACGGACACAAACTAAAAACCAAAGTCAGAACAGCTATTATTGAGTCACACAAATAATTATCTTGTGCGGGACTCGAAACCACGTGTCTACAGCGCGGTGGATGCAGCATGGTAACTGATTTAACCTCTACACCAGCCGTGATGTCATGAATATCGAAAAAACACGCTTTAATAATGTTTGCTATAAAACTGTTAACGAGATATATGTTGTCAAATTGTACTATTTTCTGTAAATTAAACTTGGTGATTCTCGTTGATCCTAGTGAGCCAGCAAAGAATATTACAACAAAGTCATAATATTATTGTATCGTCATTGGCCCTTGACACGTATGCAAATTTTCAAGTCAACCAGGCGACTGTAAGTTTGCAACATTTACGTCACAATATTCCGACAAAAAAAGTGTGCGTGTCAGCTCTGACGCACGACTGGAGTTAATTATTTAAGAACTATTATTGTATAGTTTATGTAAAATGACGGTGAATGAAAGCATCTTATAACATAATCAAAGCATATATAACTTTTTCACATATAAATATGTATACACACGTACATAATTTCGAAGGGAAAAGTCAAAGTGCGTTGCGCAAAGGAACGTTACGCCCTACTTTTTGTTAACGCTCGATTTTACTCATCAATATGAAAATCTTTGCTTATGGAGTAAACTGCAATATATAGATATTAAATAATATAGGAAATGTAAAAAAGACATGTTAAAAAATAACTTATTGGCTTAGCTGTTTTTCCAAAACTATAATTATCTTGTTTAGCATTAGATTATGAAATAAAGAAACGCGATGATTGTAAATTTTTCGAAACCATATCACCTAAATAGAGCAACGGAAATTTCCTTTTTACGATCCGCACGCCTTTATATATTTTTTAAGTCAACCTATCCCCTAATTTATTTGACCACGTTCAAGCACAAACATTCTTAGTACATTCATTATTATATATAAATTACACTTACAATAATTAGAACCAAATTCATAACTGCCAGGGTTGTCAGATGCACCGTAAATTGAATACAATGTTATTATAAACATATCAATTTTCTTTTCTTTGGGTTTGTAGATAAATTATATACATTGCTTATAATATTTTCCGCCTTCGTTTAGTGAAGAAACTTAATATTAATAAAGACTATGAAATAAACAAATACTTGGTCAGTGACAGGCAAAGTTAATACATTTATATATATATAAAACTGAATCTCTAATTCCCTTGGTCATCGCTAACGCGTGAACGGATGGAATAATTTTGCTAATTATTTTTTTGTTGTGTTATTTATTGTCAGGAGAAGGTTCTTACGAAAGAAAAAATTAAGGAAGTAGAGCGGAAAATGAGAAAATTAAAAAAAAACTTAACGACAATATTAATATTACGTAACTCTCAGTTGTCATAAAGCATTACAATAATAAACACTTTTTTTTTTAATCATGTTTTTTAATATTAATTATACCGATTCGAATTCAATATTCATAGTTAAGACAGTCCTCTTTTAACATATGGCGTGTCAGCTAGTTATTAAATAAGTTTATCTCTACAAGAACTTATAAGATGTTATAAGAGTTATTCTTTCTCTCTCTAATACGCGGCAAATGGCATGAGTTAAAAAACGCCTCGAGAGGCTTGATATATTATCCCATTTTCTACTATATGAAAATTTACTACCCGTCCAGCAACCCGCGCTAAAAGCCCGTGACATACTGTTTTTGTTATTAATCGAGAGTATAATAATGTCTGCATTTGTTTAGACCGTGTGTACTTGGTTTTATTTATGTTAAAAGAAAACTGAAGTAATGTCCAGAGTTTTTTAATTATGCATTATATCTTTGCAGGCATTTTTGCCAATGTTAGTTGTATTAAATATATTATAATTTTTTATTTTGAAATATTTACTACATAATAGAATAACTTCAGAATATGTCACAGAAAATATAACACATACGCCAGTCACATTATTTAAATAATAGAAGGTGCTCGTGAATTCGTTTACATGTACGTGAATTATATTTCGCTATAAGTTTAGGAACTATTTTATAATATATTTAGGTTCGATCCTCCGGACAGGAGCCCTCGAGTGACTCTGCTCGCGCGATACAGTGACACTCTACATCACTGTGATTACACCATCACACCGCATACCATTCGTGCACACTCACACGTTAAGTACACGGTTCTGTAAGGGACTACCCTCGCGGCCTTTGAGCTGCTTACCTGATAAGATCGTAGTTAGTATCACTAATTTAGTAATACAGAACCTGTTGGTTAGTCAGGATCATGAATCTTTTTTCATTTACCAGCGGAAGCCCTAGCCGAGGTTCGGCCTTCCTGGCACCCTTGTGCCTGCTGCTTCGGGGCTGAGTGCCCTCAGCACTCGCCCCCAAAAGTTCGGTGAAGCTGTCAAAGCCCTTGGGGCTAACAGAGTACGTCAGTTCGAAAAAAAAATTATAACCTTTGAAATAGGATACCAATACATAGAACCCAATGGCATCACGTGTGTATTTATCGAATGCTTGCAACATTTGTCAACGGACAAGTATCATAGAACATTTAGGTCTTAATTGAATGGAACAGGGCATGTTCCATAAAGTCTCGACTGTGATGAAGACAGGGTTTTATGGAACTTTGTCATTAGTTCTAGGTTTTGTACTTAGTTTAAATATTTTTGTACTTATTGTAAGGACAGGGTACGTACTTAACTACAGACAAAAAAACTATATCTAAATATTTCTATTATTTTATATTTTGTCATTTTGAATCCAATTGGAGAAAGAAGAATGAAGTTAATTTATTGTTCTATAGAATTTTAGGATTCATTCCCTATTCCGGAGGAAAACCTAGCCCTAATTGAAATAGTATCCCATACGTAATCCATAATATTTATTATCATCGCGTGAAATTTCAAAAATATCTGTCTAGTAGTTTGGAATCGACATCGATTCCATGAATTCTACGACAAAACAGGTACACGAAAATTTCAAATAAATCATTTTAAACATCTGCATCGAATGAAACTGTGATTATAATTAATAAAAGCCTTTTATATATATATTTTTTATATATTTAAGTTTTAGCGTTATGACCATAATCTCACCTGATCTGAAGTGACCATACGGCCCAAGTTGGTAGACACGCTAAGCCTGTGGAGAAACTGGCTCTCAAGTGCAACTGCCGAAACACACCTAATTGTATTTGGGGGTAGATTTTAATTTAAGGGTGGTAGCTAGCCAGGCGGGCATCAGAAAAAGCCCTACCACCATGCTATGATTTCCTCACGATGTTTTCCTTCACCGAAAGCCCAAGCTCATTGTAGGTGGTTGCATTCAAACTCACGCCCCTTGACGCAAAGTCGTGCACGCTACCACTGAGCTATCATCGCTTCAGACTTTTGTCGTAATCGCTAGATCGGACGCTGCTATGACCCTCAAGTTGAAATCTTCCATCAAATACCTATAGGTGTGTTCCAACAGTGGCATTTGAGTCTGTCCCAGGCTTAGGGTGTCAACTATTTCGGACCACATTGCCAATTAACTTCCGGTTAGATTGTGGCCAAACCGATAAAGAAGCCTTCGTATTCTAGCAACCCTATTATCAAGTCTGGATTGTAAATCTAAAATTTAATCCCAGCATAGACTGAAGAGGGTCATTCGATGAGTCGCACATCACGAGCTATCAGAACGTCGTGATTAACAAATCATGTCGATATAACTGGACACATTGAACGGGGCCCGCAATGTGTGTGGGATGCGCGGGCGCCGGTGACGTCATCGCGCGACCTTATCACCATACTTACCTTAATAGGTAATTTTTCAAACCTTCCGGTAGCATCGCCCTTCGAAATTGTACTTTAAAACTATATACTCAAGTCTCAATTCGAAATTTCTCAGACGAAGTAAACAACAATCTATCAATTTTAAGTTTAAATCCTTGCTAATATTATAAACGCGAAAGTGAGTTTGTTTGTTAGTTACGATTCCACGTCAAAACAGCTGAATGGATTTTGACGAATTTTGGTATAGAGATAGATGCGAACCTGAAGACGGTGATAAGCTGGAGGCTAAACGTTATGTCGCGAAAAACTTATCGAAAGTGGTGTAAACAGAGAAATAGACTTTATATGAGAAACACTTTATTGCGTAATCAGATTTATTTGAAAGAATCAATATTATCGCCAGCCAAGCCGCGAGTAAAAGCTAGCAAAATACACGGCATTGCGTAAATATAAGATAGAGTAAATACTAATTTATCAATTTTGATTTTAAATTCTAAATAATGTGCTAAAAGAAACGGGTTTTCGTTGTCTGATGGCGGTTGTGAAGTTAATATTTCTTCTGCGGCCGAGGCACAGGTGTCGAGAGTGTTTAGTTGGCATAAATATTTATTTATTTCAACGTTTGTAAAGAAATAGCGATGGAATGATGTATTATAGCGTGTTAACAATAGCGTTGTTCTAAAACTAATTACAGCTGACAGGCGTACTACTGGTTTTTCCTTTATAATACTAAGCAGCTGATCTATACTATTTTTTTGTTCCGGTTATTAATTAAATAATGCACGATTCATTTCCTAACTTTCGCACTTTTATTGTGTGTATTTAGCGTTACAGCTACAAAATACAATCTGTTAGTGGCAATGTGTCTACACGACGACCCATAAAGCCTAGTGGAACTGGCTCTCAAGCGCAACTATCGGCATAGAGTAAAAATTTTTGCAGAACGTCAATTCGAATTTACTTTTTTTTTATTTAGTTAAGGCTTAACGTTATGGGCATAATCTCAACTGATATTAAGTGAAGATACGGCCCAAGTTGGTAGACACGGACGGACTGGCTCTCAAGTGCAACTGTCGGAACGCGCCTATTGATATTTGGCGCCACATTTTCAACTTGAGGGTGGTATTTAGCCATGCGAGAATAAAAAAATTAAGATAATTTTCTTTGTATCTTAGAACGCTTTGAATGAGGTTCAATTGTTACAGTTACACTTAACGTGCTATATCACACTCGCAAAGTTGAAATGTAGGCTTTAGCTAGAATCCATGCAATGAGGTTGAGCTTTCGATGAAGGAAATCATCGTGATGAAACCATAACATGGTGGTAGGGCTTTTTTCAATTGCTCATCGGAAAAGCTATCTTCTTGAAGTTGAAAATCTTCCAATAAATACCTATAGGTGTGTTCCTACAGTTGCACTTGAGAGCCAATGCCTCCATTAGGCTTAGCGTGTCCACCATCTTGGGCCATATCGTTACATAACGTCAGGTAAGTTTGTGATTGTAATTGTGAGGTGTGCGATCAGTTGTCTTGCCTAAATATAATATAGTTTGAAGTTATGTTTATAAGGAATAGTAATGATTCTGCCAGAAATAATAGAGACAGAAAAATAATGTTTAATACTATGTGAACGAAGTCACGAACACGGTTAGTCTAAATTAATATTATAATGAGGAAAGATTTGTATTTTTACTTATAACGAATAAACTACTGGACCGATTTCGAAAATTCTTTCACCGTCACAATGCTACATTAAATCCGAGTAACATATATTACGTTAAAAAAAAATCAGAAAATTATTGAATAAAATTTTAATTCCACGCGAACGGAGTCGCGGACACAGCTATTATTCAATACAAGGCAACCGACAGCCCGCAGAGCGCACGATCCCGGCCTAATCTCATCAGGACAGGAGAAAGCAAACAAAAGCAGTTAGTTAACAACAAACATTATGTGATTCATCTATTGTCAGGAGTAATTTAAAACTTGCATTGTCTAAACGGCCTAAGTGGCCCATTGGGACACGGTAGCGTGCCTACATAAAAGGCAACGGCGTGTAGATTTTGGACAAAAACCACGTTTAATTGTCGACCTCCAGATTTGGACATGCGCAGCTGCGGCTCTCAAACTTGTTGTGGACCCAGTTTTCAGATCTGATTCACTTATTGTAACTAATGCTCGAAAGTTGATTATAACTGTTATTGGAAACTTAACTAAATTTCCGTATTTTTGGGGAAAAACAGAAACAGACTAGAATAGATATTATGTCAAGAGATTATGTAAAGTCATCATCGAAAAAATTGTAATATACGACATAGTAGTTTTTACATGCGGCTTCGCTTGCGTTAATATTGACTTTGACAAACAAATACGATAACGCAATAAAAGTTAGATACAAAGTTTATCCTTCACTTTACTCTACTTACTATAAGTTTTTCCCGGGAAACAGTAGCAATCGTATTTATAATATTAGTAAAGACTAGATTTTACGTGTGGCTTCGATCGCGTTAATATTGATTTTGTCAAACAAATTGGAAACGCAATAAAAGTTTCTTACAAGGTTTACCCCTGTCCTTACTCCACTTTGAATAAGTTTTTTACAAAAAAAAAGTGCCTATCACCTTGTCTAGTTTCCCATCTGTCTCTATACCAAAATTCATAATGATCGATTCAGCAATCTAGGCGTGAAAGAGTAACAAACAAACAAACTCGTTATCGCATTTATTATATTACTAGGTATTAACTGCCCCATGCGAATATTTCGCACACATTGAAATCAAATAAGAAATAGTACCTATTTGAATGATTTTCGTAGTAGATTATATTCGCAAATAGAATCTGAATAAATGAGTTAGTTAACAAGATTGTTAAAAGATGGCGCCTTCTACATAACGATAGAATTTCGAATTTAAGTACATGTTATATCTAAAATAATTAATTTTAAATAAACACCTTACCGTGCCACATAATCGAATTCGGTGTCACGAATTCACTCCCATTGAATAGAGCGAGCTAAAAAGTTTGCTGATACGTATTTCTGTCGTACCGTGGAGGTGTTGAACCTTCTTCCCGTTAGTATATTTCCTCCTTCGTACGACATTGGGTCATTCAAACAAGGTAAGAAAAGGTATCTACGCAGGTCACCATGACAGCGGTGACTGCCAATGAATTTTCGATACACTGTAAGTCACCGCTGATTTGGATTGAACTGTACTCAACATCAGGCGCAGTGATAGAAAGAAACGAAAACTTTATTGTTGGAACAACTATACAATTAAAATTAATTACACAAACAAATTACACAGAAAAAAAAAAATATATGTCGAACAATTTTGGCAAACCCATTCAACAAAATGTAGTCACTACCCTAATATTTTAAGTTCGGCTGCATCGGCTTACATCGAAGCCTATGTAACTCTTTTCAATGAATATATTACCGTTATTTTGTTTGTCTATTACTTAATATTGCGAACAGAAACGTTCACGAAGACGTTGAAATCATTATTTCGACAAATGAATAGGGTTGTGAGAGGCACTGAATACCATTTGAGTTCTAAGTGAGTACCAACGCATTTGCTTTTGATCATGACGGTTAACCAAGTAATCCTCGATCCACCAGGCTTGGTGGTGGGGTTATCGCCCGCATGGTTAGCGACCACCCTCGAGTTTAGTCTGCTGCAATGTAAAGGTTCAGTATGAAACTTTGTATTCCGGCATAGTGAGCGAGAAGCAACCATTTCCGATTAGGTTAGCAACAAGGCTGTAACACTCGTAGTGTTGCAGTTGTCTATAGGCGACGGTAACTATTTACCATTAGCTGGGTCATCTGCCTGATTGCAGCTCATTATCATTAAAAAAAAAAAAAAAAAAAAAAAAAACAGAAAATAAGGCGTATACTGACAAAGAACTAAGTGAGATATGGTATTACTACAAGAAACATTCTGAGAAATATTCGTATATATATTTCGATGTTTATTTTTCTGGCCTTTGATATATTTAGAGAACCGCTGGGCTAGGAGACAAAATGGCCAAATACGGTCCCTGAGTCAGCCGCCCACACGTGAAACAGTGATTTTAACACCCGATCCGATCGGTCTGACCATCGCCCGCTCTCGTTACCATAAAAAGTATCTCGAAATGGACTTGTTTTGTTTACAAGTAGCAAGTGACGCCGGCGACGGGCCAATGACATCTGTCAACAGTTTTTCTGTGACACATTTCGAAAAATTCTTATGTATATTTATTTATGCGTCGCATGTCAATATTTTTATTCAGCGGTTCTGTATATTAATACGTCAGAGTTTGAAAATCATGTTACCGCGGTTCGAGGTAAACATTGTGTTTAATAAACATGGTAAGTAAAGAGCTTACCGATTTTCACTAGTCTTTGATTGATTGAGATTGTTGAATTACGGGAAAGCTTTGAAAATCTGATAGGAAAACTTTCTGTGCGACTTCCGTTCGGGTAATGTCGGCGCGAGACTACTAAGAAAGCGAGAGATATATAGTGACGTTCCGCTTTTGTCGTGTGAACTTAAGCACATGCCGTTTTTGTAAAGTTGAACTTCTTTGAGCGCATTAGGTAAAACTGCAAGCCCGTGTTACTATTGCGTCACGTGACACAAACAAAGTAAAATGATGTTGAAAATTTAGACATTGAAATGGGTGGATTAATGTAAATGTATATTACTTAAAGCTCGTTAACAATGTATACTTAAGCATGTTAAAAGTCGCTCTATACAATAACGATAACCTGTTAAATCTAGATTAGGTACTGATGACGGAAAAAGAACAATTCATCTTCATCGTATTGATATAAATCGCACAAAGAGTAACTGAACCAAAAATATTTAATGCATTTTTTTTAATTATAATTAAAATGCACTTTGATATCGACAGAGGCGAAAACTAATGTCATCATTATGGACAGCTCTTTTTAATCCACTGCAGGGGACGAGCTTTCTCCCCTTATGCCATTCCTTCCTGTTCGGTGCCAATCTTTTCCAGGTTTTTACCTCAAAATTAATTGCCCATTAAACCCATCTTGCCATCGCACTACCCACCCTTAGCTTACCCTATCTCAATCACCAATAGTATTGTATTTTAATTTTTTGTAACTAACTGTCCCCTTGTGCACGCATTACACCGAAACTATTGTGATGCTGTTGATTAAAATTGACGTAGTGATAAACTAATATTATAGATTAATATACAGTACATTTGTAATTACTTAAAACGTTAGGGTTTTGTCGGAACAAAGAAAAAATGACATTTTATTTGAATCCATAACATTGTAGTAAATTGTGCATGAGCTTGAAAAGGCATACAAAATATCTGCAATAGATCTGGGCAAAATTTTACGAAGCATGACACAAGTTTACGGAACATGGATAGGCTTAAATAAAAATAGATGAACCAAACCATCAGTTTACCAGAGATAATCACCAATTTATCACTCTCACTAAAATATTACATGAAATTTTTCAACCCGGGACTGTAATTTAACCACAAATATTTAGATTACATTTTATAATTAAAAGAAAACTTTTCTTAAATGATCTGGTGACTATAGTACTAACTCTCGAGTAATACATGTGACCGTTTACAACGTATTAGTACTACAAATGAGTTAGACCACCCGTGTGGTACGATTATCTAGTCTACACCTAGGCACCGGCGAGGATGTCCGGGAGCGTGACCTGGGACATATCGGGATGTTACGAGCATATTAATACTCTTATAGTTGTCATATACCATATCCCTTTCTATACAGAAAGCTTATCCTTAATCCGTATCTATTAAATCAAGTCCCATAGCTTTTTTTGCGGAAAAGTGCGTAAGTGATCACCACCGCCCGTGGACATTCACAACACCGGAAGAATAGCTTAGTGGTAGTGTGTACGACTTCGCGTCAAGGGTCGTGAGTTCGAATCCACACGCCTATAATGAGCTTGAGCTTTCGGTGAAGGAAAACATCGTGAATAAACCATAGCATGGTGGTAGGGCTTTTTCTAATTCCCGCCTGGCTAGCTACCACCCTGACATTAAAAATCTACCACCGAATACAATTAGGTGTGTTCCGGTTGTTGCACTTTTTTTATAGTCACGGATTAGCTTTATGGCCATAATCTCACTCGATCTTAAGTGATGATACGGCCATATTCTGGCCACAGTCTGACCTGATGTTAAGTGAAGATGGACTACAACATAATGGACACACTCAGCATAGTGGAGGGACTGGCTCTCGAGTGCAACGCCGGAACTCACTCATAAGTATTTGGCGGCAAATTTTCAAAACACTCTTCGATATAATAATCGTTCATTATAATTGTATACTAAATAAACTTCACGGTACATTTATAAAAAGAGACCGAGCTTCAATAGATACATATACTCTATGATAGTAACAGTTGTACTGAAAATTATATTAAGTAAGTTATTTGTACTAACACAATATGGTTGTAATAACTGAAATACAATTTTGTTATTATTATTATTAAAATTATAACCAAGTTGTTAGAATTGAAACAAAGACGTTCTACGGTTATACGAACCACAATTCAAGTTCAAATGAATGAAGCCACAGATTCATAAACTCCTGAAATATTATCATTTAATTCCATTGTATCCAAAAAACTTGTAACTTTAAATTGTCTATTTAACTACGTTCAATAATGTTGGCGGTGCTTTAATTTATGCATTCTGTCTAGAAGATATTTTCATCTAACGCTAAGACTGCCAGCCAATATTGACATACGTCAAAAAATTATGAATATATATAAAGAAATTTTAACGATAAAAAATTCACTTTAATACATCTTTATAAATTTGTTATAAAGTGATCAAATATACTATTAATACTAGTATTTGCCTAATGATCGAAATTCGACTGAACTATTTAAAATACAAGAAAATTCTTCAAAATGTAAAAGAAAGAAAATCTGTTTCTAATTTTTTTTTTCTCTTGATAACATCAAACCTTGTCGACGGTATTTTAACAAAACAAATACAAAGAAAATCGTTTCACAGACAGAGTAGATAATAGTACTGAACTATTCTAACTTTGCTTATTTATGTAGAGACGAGCTGCGCCCGTGACTTCGTCCGTGTGGAACTAAAATTTAATTAATTCAGTTTTGCCCGTTTTTATAACTTTTTTCAATATAACTTTGTTCCTGTTTATGGTATAATGATGTTATAAAGCCTCAAGCCATGCTCAATGATTGCTCTCCCAAATAAAGTAAAGAAGTTTGCAATCTGACTGGCAATCCCTAAGATTAGCGCGTTACAAACAAACTCCTCCGCTGTAAATATCAACAATACGCAATCAATAAAACATCGTAAATTTCGAATCCGCTCGATCGTGTCTTGGATACATACACAAAAAAATAAACCGAGTAAAACAATAAGTCATCGTCTCCGAGCATGATCGATCTCAGCATTGACAAATAGCGTTTACACGTCGACACCCCACCACGTAAGTCCACCATAGCACCTTCGCCCCACTTGGCACGAGTTTCCCACTTTCCCACCGCAGTGAAGTTGCCGTGCAGCAGTGGGCGGGCCGGTGGGCGGGGCAGCCTGAGCGCGACGCTCAGTACGCCGATAACGGCGGCTTGTATGCGTTCGTCACTTTACGCCGCTCGTAAAGTTTTCCGGTCGAGTGCGTTGTAAAATATTTCACTTAGATAACACATATTTATATTAAGCGACTTTTAAAACGCTATAGACATATTTCTTTTCCGATAAAACATGTAATTATCAATGAATTTTGATACGTTTGTAATGTTATAAATTCACATACTGTCTATGTTATATACCGATAGCGCTAAACTTTATTGAAGTGAAAACTAGGGAGTAAATTTATGTAAGTCGTCATCGACATGGTCACGTCACATGTTAACGTACACACTATATTTGTTCCTATTAGTATAATTTATTGCGCTTTGAACAATTTAGATTTACAAGTTTTAATTTTAAGATCAAACAGTTAATTTGTATATCTAAAAATAACAACTGTATGTTTATAGTTCAAATTTTCACTTCTGTCGGCAGTCCTCATGACCGCTTTGAATATTTTTTTAATATTTAATACTCGTGATGTTACATTATTAAGTATTTCCCTTAAGTAACACATATTTATATTAAGTAACGTTTAGAAACGATTACAATTATTTCTGTTGCTATACACTATATAATTATCAAGTATTTTAATATATATTTTTTTTTTGTGGAATAGGTGGCAAACGAGCACGCGTGTCACCTGATGTTAAGTGATCACCGCCGCCCATGGGCACCCACAACACCAGAATAGTCGGCCTTTATTGGAGGTAATGACTCTCAAGTGACACCTGGGCATTAGAAAAAGCCTTACCACCATGTAATGATTTCCTCACAATGTTTTCCTTTACCGAAAGGTCAAGCTCGTTGTAGGTCGTTGGAATCGAACTCACGGCTCATGACGCGGCGTGCCTTTGGTGTAAAGTGAACTGGCCCAAGATAGTTAACACGCTACGCTCGGTGGTTGGTCGTGCCTCTAAAGCGCAACTTCCGGAACTCACATATAGATGCTTAGCACTAGGTTTTCAACATGTAGCCAACCGAGTGGAATAAAGAAAACATCATAACGTTTTATTTCCAACGAAAGCTATGTTCATCACAGAGATATGAGCTGACATCTATCTTCCCGTTGGACCCATTGACCCGTCGTGGTCATTTTTTTTTTAATACAATTACTTATAACATACTGACTCTTGCATCAATAAGAAAACTATTATAACATTGCAAAGTTGAAAACCAAATACAAATTATAAACAACATTTAAAATTGTAAACTATATCAAATCGAATCAAAAATATTTATTCAATTTAGACCCTAAGAAGGCGTTTATGAACGTAGAAAATACCACAGTGAGGTAAGGTAATAAAGTACAGTACTAATACGATAAGTCTAATGTGAGTCTATTAATGGCATACAATGCAATATTATTATACAACTAAATTTTACGTGCGGTTTCGCTCGTGTTAATATTGATTTTGTCAAACAATCCGTTGACACAACGAAAAGTTGCATACAAAGTTGATCCCTCTTTTTATCTCACATCCAACAAGTTTTTCGCAAGAAAAACTAGCCTATCACCACCTTCCGGTTCCTATCTATCTCTATACCACAATTCATATACCATACAAATGTTGTTCTGCCCTTTCAAATTGATTTGTATGGAAATTGGAAATTTGAATTGGTTCAACATGCCCTTTTAAATTAGACAGCTGACATAGCTGTGATGCGCTCAGAAATAAAAAGACCTAGATATTAACCTTTAAAAAAAATGTATGTACATCTCAATTCTCATGGACATCGGTCAAACGATGTTGGAGCTTATGGACTTACAATCTTTATCCGGATATTATATTCCATTCAAAAAGTTCACCTATATGATGCGTAAAGTAACATCTCCAGGTTACATACCCCACATTATGAAAAAATCTATTCGGAGGAAACGTATAACATCTGGACTCAATGTGTTCCACATTGGCTAATATAATGCCTTGTAGTCAGACCCTATTTTCAATTCCTCTAGGGAATTATTTTAAATCATCGTTAACTCTTCATAACGATACGCTATATCACTACCAGGCGACTAAGCCTTCAAATAAAATAAAATTCAAATCAGACATGAGGAATGCCGTCGGGAGTGAAAACTTACAATTGTAAATAAACGTTTGTTCTTTTTGGATATGCAAATTAATTGTTTCATATTAAATTAAAACTTGCGCAATAAGTTGTACTAATAGGGACTGATATAGTTTGTACGTTAGCGTCACGTGGTCATGTCGATGACGACTTACTTGAATTTGCTCTCGATCCAAACTTTCCTATAGAAGTTATCACTTCAAAAATTTAATATATATACAAACGTTCACTAATATATACAAACTGGTACACATTAGTATACTAGTGTTTTTTAAGCTATGTTACAAAACAAGCAATCTGTTTGCCCGATAGTACATGGTTGATGGAGTTCACAGAGCCTTGCACCAGCAGAGGTCTTATTACAGGGTTTCCGATTTAGAACCTTCTACCCTGAGGAGCTCTGAAAACTACCCATCACTTATAAGCCCAGTAAAATTGTGAAAATCAATTCGGTCAACAATGTATTCAGGAAAATTATATCTACTACCAACAGAAACATAGCAGAAGTAACGTTTTGTGGCTGACAACTTTTCTAGGGTGAAGGTTAGTGCCAGTAGAACTTTTTTAAATAGAGAGAAATCTTCAAAAACGACTTATAAAACAAATAATATATATCTCTATATTGGTTTTAAATTAAAAGACCAACCTGCACCAACCTGTGAGCGAATTAACTATCCCTGGGGTAATTATTGCTTCTAATATTATTTATATTACATCGGTAAAATAATTGCAATAATATGATAAAATAACCTTATTATAAATCATGCTTAAAAATAATTACGATTGAATTTAGAGCACTGGACGATCCCTAGTTAAGCTTAAATCATTTTAGTGTAATTTTCAAGCAAACTTTTCTTATATCTACCACGATAAAAGCTACAAGCTACTCTTAGCTTATAAGTTTGCAGTGTTAAGGCCACAATCTCATCTAATTTTAATATGACCCAAGATGTTAGTCACACTAAGCCTAATGTTGGAACTGGCTCTGGCCGGAACACACCTATAGGTATTTGACGGTCGATTTTCCAGTTATTATTTGCGTGAAATTGAAACAGTCTCCGAGATTAGCCGTAACAAACAGACGAAACATACAAAAAAATTGTTTGTCGTTATATGCACCATTATGCGTTTTTATATCAAAAACTGTTATTTTTGTAACTAAATATACTTGAAATTAATTTATTTCTATGCACATAGGATACAATTATCCTACCACTAAGCACAATTAAACAACACCATAGGATTATCAGTAGCCAGAGAGAGATAATACGTGTAGAAAGTAAATAGAAATATTCGCCAGAGCTCGCAATCTCGACTGCGGGCGGCGTTCGTGTGCATCTTAGTCCGCAAAGGCGCCGCGAGATAGCGCCACGGGTCCGCAACGCGATTAGATGCGCGCGCGCACGATTTACTGCCGGGGTGTTCGTTATCGGTTACTATAAATTAGAAATTCGTTAGATACAGACACGTCCCCTGCGTAAATTCCAATTATTTCGCATCGAGTGTGTTTCATTTGAAATGCTTTTATTTTCTAACGCATAGTGACAGGTTTTTTTTTCGTATTCAAGCAATATCTTAACACCCTCACTTAATAAATGCGAAAGTGAGTTTGTTTGTTTGTTACGCTTGCACGCCTGAACAAGCGATTATGATGAATTTTGGTATAGAGATAGATGGGTCCCTAGAGACGGAGATAGGTCACTTATTCTCGCGAAAGACTTATTGGAAGTGAGGTAAAGAGAGGAATAAACTTTGTATAAAAGTTTTTATTGCATCATCGCAATTGTTTGACAAAATAATTATTAGTGCGAAATATTAAATGCAAAAGTGAGTTTTTTTTTTATTATTTAACGCCTTTATTACTCAACCGATGATTCTGAAATTTTATATACAAATTGTCAGAAGTACAGAGAATCATAGGGTACTTTTTAATCTAGAAAAAAAATACTGTTGTCACGAGATAGAGACATTACTGTTAGTTCTATGTAAAAAAAAGTCACGTGCATAATGATCTTCTTATGTTTTCTTAAAATCTTTAATATCCTTGCATACATCGTATCTCCAAGTTACATGCCTTTTATACAAGTTACTATAATATACCTAGTAAGTTAAAGTTAAAACGTAGGTGTTTATAGATAATATTCATCCATTCCAAGACTTTTTCATTTATAATTACATACCCACAGGGTCAGCCCTACGCTTTTTCACGGTAATTTCTTAATAAATTAATTCTTATTTTAAACTGATAAGAAATTATTTAGTTATACAGATGCAGTAGCCTTTATTGTATCGTTGCAGAAGATACTAATCTAACTTAAAAATATTTGATGTCCCAACAAACTTAATTAATTTGTAAAAAATTTGTTAATAAATTCATTATTATATGAAACTTATTTCAAAATATTAATTACTATCTGACCCGGTGAACTTCGTATCACCTGAAATCTTTGTTCTTTAGCCTTGCTAAAACTCAAAAAAGGTTTTATCTATTTAATAACATATATAACACAATAAAAAAAAACCAATCTGGTGCTGCCATTCGAAACTAACGCGCTTACATACATTTCGCAGATTCATTTTAATATATGTATATAAATAATTTGGTAGACTGTATTACAAAAGCCTTTCATACTTAAAATTATTTGCTTATTCTTAATTAGTTATATTGGCTATTAGAATGCATTTTTGTTGTTGCGATCACCAGTTACAATAAAAGCAATATTTAAATATTTTCCTAATAAAATATTGTATTAATAAAATCCAATAAAGCGGGACTAGTGATGCGCATCGTATAATTATGATTTAGCTTGTTGATTCGATTACTTTGTCGTGAAACGGCGCGGAGTCAATGAATCGTGTGACATCACCATCGAGTTGCGCCGCCTTCAATGTTGCCAGCTATAGAAAATTCTCACTTAATCCAGGGAATTTTCCTTGAGCCATAGGAAAAATTTAACAGGTTTTTTTTTTTAGTAGCTACCCAGGCAAGCATTAGAAAAAGCCCTACCACCATGCTATGGTTTCCTCACGATGTTTTTCCTTCACCGAAAGCTCAAGCTCATTGTAGGTGCTTGGGTTCGAACCCACGTCCCGTGACGCGAAGTCGTGCACACTACCACTGAGCTATCATCGCTTCACTACCACTGAGCTATCATCGCTTCATCGGTATCTTTGAATTATCGTATATTTTACGAACACATAAAAATATATAAATCAGAGATTCGTTATCTTCAAGGTCACACATTGTGGGTATCAACAGGGATCTGGGCAAGAGATAAACTAAGTCACAAAATAGTTTAATTATTTAAATAATTAAAGCAATGTAAAATCACTCAGCAATTCTTTGTGGCATTTGAGCTGAATTTAGGGTGTTTGCATTTGGATTGTTTTTGTTGAATTGACCTGGTCTCTGGGAATATAGGGGGAGGATAAGTTGTCACCGTGGAATTGTTTTTAAATGTATTTCTCTTAATTTGCAACAGGCACGTGCGCTCTTCTCGTAGCCAGTCTGATATATTACCAGAAGAAGTATGTAAATTTATATTATATTGCGTTAAGCAGAAATTTTTTATTGTAATTATCTTCACAGCACATTAAATAATTTCGAATTAGTTAAATTTAATAGTTAAAAGGTTCCAATAAGGAGAATTCCTTATTAAAAATAAATAATTTTGTGTGTTTATTCTATTTGTGTGCTATCAAAGGCATGCTTTTGAGTGTTTGTGTAGGTGAAGATGCGTGTACTTCTTTCAGTAGTTTTGTGTTAATGATTGTGTTTAATGAATATGAATACTGTATATAAGCAAAAACAAAAAGAAAGTAACAGTACGTACTAGTAAAGTTAATAACATACGAGGTTTTGTTTCTCGAACTTTGGGATTAATTTTAGGATGGTTGTATCTGGGTTGACTAGGCATAGTGTGAAAGCAGTCTCTGGTCTTTGTCAATATGGGGAGAATGTGTGGTCACTGTTGATTTATTTTCCACACGTACGTGACCTATCTTGTAACCTGTCCGACATATTACCAGAATATGTATGTACATACATTTTCCCAGCGTTAAGGAAAAATAGCTGATCAGGCCAATTCAGGAGAAGGTCGAGACAGACATCTGGCAACACTGTCCGTTGTCCTGCGTGCACGCGTACCAGCGAGCTAACGAAGTGATGCGCGCCAACCGACACACCGGACTTTCATTACACCGTTCCGATTACAGTGGATCGCGCGTTATATTAATGACTTTCATAAACAAGGCGAAATAATTGTTTGCCGAAGAGAAAGGGGAAAAAAATTGGCTTACCTCGATACAGGGACAGGTTGTCGAGACTTACCTGAAAATGAAATTCTTTATTACATTGATAATACGCACACTTACTTTTAAATCGATCTTCGTTGAATATCGAAGTATTGTTTTAATTTTATAAATAACAGGACATTTATCATATAATATACAGTTGATTAATATAAAATGTATTTTAGTTAAAATAAGTCGACTTGCATTCGAGAAATTTATCAACGTTTTTGTCGGTTTAATATGCGCTTTAATTTATAAAACGACTACATTGAAGTTATAAGAAAAATAAGTATATGAAAAGTATCAAATAGTAATTTCCTTTAAAATGCCTTTTAAAATAACGGTTATTGTAGTGATTTTAATTAAAGAAAAATATATTAAACCAATTTAATACAATGTCATACAAATAACTTGTAATACGTTTTAAAAACTATGGTTAAATGCGTTTATTTTTTAATTATTTGACAATCAAAACTGACAACCACATTAGACTTTGCTAGTTTTAAAATAATAAAATTTATTGTCTATTAACAATACAACCAATAATAGCTTATATCAAGGATAATGCAGAATTAACATTACGTAAAAAGATATTCGAAACGGTATCCATATACATCCACATAAATATATATTATCGCGCAATAATAATCGAGAAACATTTCATCATTGACCTTTGACAATTCAATAAATAAATAAGAAACAAACACACATTCTCGTAAATTAAGATCGGCCCTGTTGGTGACAGCGCGCTGCGGACGCCACGAAATGGGGGTTGATTAAGCGGAATCTCGTCGCGAATATCGGCGGGCGGGCTTTGATGTCCGAGTGCAAAGTAAACGTGACGCTCATCGCACAGGTAATAGCCGTCTATAGGGATATCGTATTGCAATCGTCATATCGATAATACACTACTACGAGTCTGTTCCGTTTTCCGCTGCCTCGGGTCACTTGTGCACAGTGATGGCGGTATAGAGTCCGGGGTAAGGCAGAGAATGAACTCAGGGTGGATGAAATGGCGGCAGGTCTCGGGTACAATTTGTGTCTGCGGCATACCTCTCATATTGAAGGGCAGAATATATAAGTTCATGATATCGCTTACTGTTTTTTTTAATTTACTAGCTATTGCGTTATGTTCACGATCTCACCTGATCACCTCATCTCACGAAGATGTTGGACACGTTAAGCCAAGTGGAAAAACTGGCGGAACACACCTATAGTTATTTGGCGGCAGAATTCAACTTGAGGGTGGTAGATAGCCAGGTAGGCACTAGAAAAAAACCCTACTAACATGTTATGGTTTCATCACGATGTTTTCCTTCACCGACAGCTCAAGCTCGTTGCCGGGATTTGAACTCACGTCCTTTGATACGGCGTCCGTACACGCTACCACTGATCTATAATCGTTTCAAAATTATAAAATATTAAAATGAGAAAGGGAGTTTGTTTGTTTGTTACGCTTTCACGCCTAAACCGCTGAATCTATTGTAATGATTTTTGGTACAGAGATAGATGGGATCTTAAGGATGGTGATAGGTTACTTTTTCTCGCGAAAAACTCATTGGAAATCGGGTAAAGAAAGGGATAAACTTTGTATGAAACTTTTTATTGTGTCATCCAATTTGTATGACAAAATCAATATTCACGCGAGGCCGTAAGTAAAAACTACTATATAAATATATTGAAATTTGTGTATTGCTATTGATTGCCGTATATTATGTACCAGGGAATATATAATTTGTGACGTTATACCCCACCCACCCACCATCAAAATGTGACATAGCGTGTCGTTGGCGGTATGGATGATCCAAAAAGATAAAAATTTACATGACGTACGGCCTCTATGTACCGTGAAACTGTGGAGCAATCTCCCACACGTGTATTTCCTTCCTCCTGTAATTTCAGTTCCTTCAAGTGAAATATAAAGAAGCATTGACTGTTGACTGAAAGAAGCATTGAAGTCACTGCTGTTTTTGGACTGTACTGTGCCTTACATCAGATGAAGCGATGATAGCTCAGTGGTAGCGAGTAAGGACGCTGCATCAAAGTACTTGAGTTTAAATCCCTGCAATGAGCTTGAACTTTCACCGGTTATGCCCACCTGGCTATCTACCACCCTCAAGTTGTAAATCTGACGCCAAATACCTATAGGTGTGTTCCGTCTGTTGCATTTCCGTCTGTGGCAGAGCCAGTCTTTCTACTGTCCACCATCTTGGGCCACGTTGTCATTTAATATCAGGTGAGATTGTAGCCACAGCGCTCAACTTATAAATAATAAAAACAATACAGCTTCGTCACTTTAGCAAGTAACATTAAAAAAAATGAACATATTTCTCTTTTTGTAACCGGCTTCACTTGGACCTATCTATCTATCTTTTCTTAATAACGCAGTGAAAACCCAAAGTAGGAGAAAAGTATAGGACTCACAAGATGAGACTGAAAACTCAACATCGATGGATAAGACAATGTCAAGTCAATATATTATCTCACTTTATCGATGTAATCACATCTCTATAAGGTCGATAATTATGAATTGTACATTTTGTTTCCGAGACGCATCGACTGCCGCGGGCGTAAGCCATAATTCTCTTTTTTCCACTGTTGTACTTTCTTTTTAGGAGCGTCTCCGTGAAAGTACTGTTGGGAAGTGAGAAAAAATCGGGTCAAGCGTGATTGTTGTTTATGTGTCAGTGTTCTGTATCTTTTAGACTTTTTAGTGATTTAATTCTTGAAATACTATCGAGACCCCGATTATAAAGATCGATAATACTAATTCTATGTTAAGGGAAAGGTATATGATATTTATACAAATGGTCTAAATTTAAACAAAGTGAAAATTCAAATTGGGTAAACTTATCGTTTCCAAAATGAAATTAACCTTAGTTGTTCTTTGTACCGTCAATTATCTGCCAGAAACTACTAAATATCTGCCAAATATTTAACTTTTGTTAACTCTTTGCTACGTCGTTGATTTCACGAAGTAAATAATCAAAGGACCGGTCTACCGTTTCAGAGATTATTCGAGACAAACAGACAGACAGCAAAAGTTTTTTGTTACAGGTTATTATAGGTATTATTTTATATGCGCTCCGTAAAGAGCTGTTACATACGGACAGCTTAATTTTATTTATTTAGATAGATTAATCCGGTAACTATTATACCAAGTAAGGAACCCTGCAATTATTAAATAGTGATGGAGCTATCATCGCCGGTCGGCACTAAATACTATCTTTAGACAAATTATCACTTCTAACCGCTTTATCAGACTGCGTAATGATATTTTTTATCTGTGGCCGGTAACCGTTCGGCACTACGTAATAGGAATGTTTGTTTAAATCTATTATGTTTTGAATTCATGGGTTACAGTTAGTATATGGTGCGAGTCAAAAGTTAAACGGATTATTGTGTTTTTTTTTTTTTTTTTGTAATGTAAACGTGTAGACTGCAGTGTTCGTTGAATTTATTTGGAATATTGAGTCGAAATTCTATATTGGATTAATTTGTTGTACTTACGTAGTGTGTAATTTGTATATTAACCTAACACCTTAATAAAGCTGAAGAATATATTGTTTATTTAAAAACATGATGTTCTCTGGAATAAACAGCAAATAAATCTCCTTTTTTATCAATATACGATAAACGATATAGAACATTTTCCAATCATTAAGAAAATACCTACTTCTTTTTATTTTTGTTTTAATTATGTAGGTACACGTTATTGGAACAAACTCACCGGATTTTAAGTGATTATGTGACCCAAAATGGTGGACACGGTCTACCTAGAGGAAGGACTGGTTCTATAGTGAAACTGTCGGAACAACTGTGTGTATTTGGTTACAGATTTTCAAATTAAGGGTGGTAGCTATCCAGGACGGCATTAGAAAAGGCTCTACCGACATTATATGATATCATCACTATGTTTTCCTCCACCGAAAACTCAAGCTCATTGTAGGTAGTTGGATTCCAACTCACATCCCGTGCCGCGGCGTTCCTACACACTACCACTGAGCTATCATCGCTAAATAATCGCTGTATATGTATTTAAAAAACCTACTAAACCAGACAAGCGATACGCCTAAGCGTGTGAAACTGAGTTGGCCGTGGACGGCGGTCGCTTATGACTCAGACCACGGCAAAACAATTTCGGTGAATGACGAACGAGAAACGCTCCCGATCGCACTCCTACCGATCATTAACCGATAATTGATTCAAACGATCTATCGATACGATCGAACGGGTAACTATTCGATCGATATCTATCGATAATTACTACTGAGTTACTTGTCTTTTCTTTTCATTTTTGCTCCGTGTTTTTGATATTGAAAGTCCCTGTGAATGATTTGGTTCGGCGTTTATTTTTTATTTGCAGTTACTCGTTTTATCTATATATAAATATTTTAATAAGTAGACAAGTTGTGAGTGACACGAGTTTCAAAAAATATTTTTTAACTCATGTAATGTGTTTATTCAGTTACAGGGATCGCTTATGACTAACTTTTCTTGAAGCGATGATAGCTCAGTGGTAGTTTGTACGACTTCGCGTGAAGGGACGTGAGTTCGAATGCACCTATAATGAGAAAGTAATTTCGGTGAAGGAAAACATTGTGAGGTAACCATAGCATTTGTTTTGTACGCATTTTTCTCTTGAAACACACATTAATTATAAAAACTGTTTCTTCATATCATAAATACACATTTGCATGGTGGTAGGGCTTTTTCTCATGACCGCCTGGCTAGCAACCACCGTCAAGTTGAAAATCTGCCGCCAAATACCAATAGTGTTCCGGCAGTTACACTTGAGATCCACTTCTTTCACAGGCATAGCATGTCTACCAACTTGGGTCGTATCGTCACTTAAGACCAGCTGATATTATGGCCATTACGTTAAACCTTAAGTATATAAAAAAAAACTTATTTTCTACATCGAAACATCAGAATACTGTATATGGTATATGAGATGAGTTTACCTCCGCTGACGCTGCGTCTGGATTTTTAGAATAAAGTCTACTGATTTCAATTATCAATAGCCGGTGGGTTCTTAACTAATTGTTGACGAGCTTAGGTGTTATACATTTTAAAATATATTTTTTCTTTTTTAGATATCTAATTTTGTAATCACATACCAGTACAATAGATCCAAAACGAGTCATTTTAGTTATATTAAGCAAAAAAAAATAACGCTAGAGCACTTATACTTCTTGATAATATATTTTTTATCGCTTGTAGGGCTGGCGTTATGGACACAATCTCAGCTGATGTTAAGTGACGTGTGGAGGTATTGACTTTTGCGTTGTCTATATGAAGGTATGACATTTTAAAATTATTATTATTCACATGTGTAAAATTCAAAAATATGACGGCAGTGAAATTAACAGATAAATAATTATTCTGATATTTTTAAGTTAAGAAATTTAATGTCAAATATTACTCCAAAAGTCGTGATTTCCGATTTTTTTGATGATGTAGTACATATGCACATGCAACTACCATTTCAAGATTGAAATTTATTTTAATAAAGCGCTAAAAGAAGTGATACTACAAAAGGGCGTAGAAGTGATATTCCAACATTCCTGTGCATATATTATCATCTTCAACAATCACAATCCGTTGCGATACAATAACGCTGTATATAAATAAATATTTATAACGCATATGCGTCTCTAATAACATTTATTACAAAAAGGCAGTTTGTCGCGTATTTCTGTTATATTTCACGGCAAAAAATCTTAAATGACTTACGCATAGCGTGTTCAAACTCCTGCTGCGCTTGCGCATACAGACTTATTCTGTAACATCGAAACGATATCGAAACTATTTCACATCTATATTAATATTATAAAGCGGAAAAACTTGTTTATGAGTTTGAACGCGATATTCGTTGGGACGGATTTCAAAAATTCTTGTTTCATTTATTAAAGCTATCATTGACGAAGGCTTTAGGTTACTTAAAATCACGCTACCGCCAATAAGGGCAAAGCTATATTGAATAAAAATCAAACGGATAAAAATTATTATGACTTCCACGCGAACAAAGCCGTAAACTCAACTAGTAAGCGATAAATCATTGCGGAATTTAAATATTCAAGTAAACTGTTAGTAATCTACGTTCTTCAAATAATAGTGTCCTACACTATCCTGCTCATACTTCTTTTACACTCTTCTTTCTATGTCCGATCTATTCTTCTATGGAACGCGCTCCCACTAGATATCAGGATGTCATCTAATGGCTTGAGCTTCAAGGCCAAGCTGCGTCAATTCTAAAAGATTCATTTCGAAGAATTAGTTCATTAAACTCTTCGATTATGTTTGACGAGTAATGACACAATTATTTATTTCTATTTATTATATTGGTATTTATGTACAAAATTAAATAGTATATTACTAATTATATTTCCTCATATATACATAGTGTGTACGTTTATATATGCATTGTTGTTTTTCTTTTATCTGTTGTTTGATTTACACCTACCGTCTTTTGTCTTTGCACCACCTTAAGGTTGACTGTTTGAGAATAGCTATGGCATTAAGTCTGCCATTGTACGAAACATAAAGTCTAAATAATGCTAATGCTTGGTTTAATAATATTTACAGCTAACGTCGAGCGGTGATTTGTTACAGAATAACAAACTACTGAAGGGCGCTGCCACAGAAATGCTCCCAAAATATCGGCGGATACTACAGATGACAAAACAAAAATAATATAAAATTACCCCTGCCCTCCCACTAATTTACCCCCGCTAAATTAATCCCGCTTCGAATAAATGCAATACTATCAGTTACCGCGGCTCGAAGGACCATATCGAAAGAAACTTCCAGAATAAACGCCGAACGCCGTTGGTGGTCTGTTAACAGGACCCGGTGAACGCGGATCGTTCCAATAACATCAGATACATCAACAAACGATTTCCTAATGCGGCTACCGTCACTTGCAATTATTATCCGTCAACAGATCATGAAACTATGCCAGCAATTAAGGCGCGGCATTATTTATACTTTGTAACGCGATCATTATCTGTGATCAATCGGTATTCGGTACTTGGACGAGTATTGGAAGTGACATTTTAGGGGCGTGCTACGTTTAGGCATAGTTCATTACATGCAAGAAAAGGAAAATGTAACGTTGACAATGACAGGAAGGCAACTGTATGTTGTATGTATGTTTTTTTTTAAATATTTTTATGGTTTTAGCGTTATGGCTTTTATCTCAGCTGATCTTAAATGACGATATGGCCCAAGTTGGTAGACACACTTAACCTGTGGAGGAACTGGCTCTCAAGTACAGCTGCCGGAACACATCTTGAGGTATTTGGCGGCAGGTTTAGAACTTGAGGGTGGTAGCTAGCCAGGCGGGCATTTGAAAAAGCCCTACCACCATGCTATGGTTTCCTCACGGTGTTTTCCATCACCGAAAGCTCAAGCTCATTGTAGGTGCATGGATTCGAACTCACGTCCCTTGAAGTCGTACACACTACCACTGAGCTATCATCGCGTTACGCTTTGAATGATTTAACTTCTACCACGTACACGGTGCTGAACGTGTATATTTTTTATGTATGATTGAGAAAAAATATTACAACGCTACGATAGTGTTCGAATGTCATATGTATATATATATGTATATATATATATATATATATATATATGTTTTCAAGCGATGATAGACGCCGCGTCAAGGTACGTGAATTCGCATCCCCCTACAATAAGCTTGAGCTTTCAGCGAAGGAAAACATCGTGATGAAACCATAGGGGTTTTTGTGGGCATTACAAAAACTGTTGAAACTCAAATTGGAAATCTACCGCTTTCTTGTGCCGGTGTCTTCCGGCAGTTGCACTTGAGAGCCAGACCATCCACAGGTTTATCGTGTTCCCCAGCTTGGGCCACATCGTCACTTAACATCAGGTATGATTGTGACCAAAACTAAATCGGAGATATACCGAAAGATTAATTAAACATATATTTTGAAAGCTCTATATCAGTAACAAGGAACACTTCAATAATAATTGTCAATAAATATTTAATGTTTAAAGATAGATAAATTAAAAGTATGGATCAGTTATAGTATTATTACATGTCAAATACAGTTAAAATAAAATAATACATATACGAAATAAATTACTGTAAGCAAATAATAATTACAGTGTAATATATATAGACTGTTTCCCAGACTAATTTCAGGTTTATAGCACTAAAACAAAGTTAGAATGAACCACCCGCACGCCCCGGCTGTGTGGTCTGCATTTTAGCAGCGCGCCCCGTGGCGACCCATTCATTCTTACACGGTGGAAGTAAAACTACATAGATATAATTTTACAGAGAAATTGTTTCCTTAGCGATTAAACTGTAGCACGTATATACCAGTCATAATTTTTCAATTATACTATTTATTTTTATTTTAGACACAATTCCGAATTTACTGATTTTTTAAACTCTTTCGACTCAGAAACATAGTCCAATGCAAAAATCACGACGGATATGGTATATCGCCCCACTCAATAACCGGATATGTGTACACTGGACTGTAGACGAGGAATTAAGTAAAGACAGCTGTATTTTTTATTTATATTTAAAATGTTTATATTAACTAAATAAAAAAATAACGTTGTTCGTTGGTGACCACATCACTTGTGAGAGACATAAAAACTTAAGTCATTTTTTTTGTCCTCTCTATATTCATTAATACGGTTTCTGGGACAAGAAAAATTGGAAAAGTTCCCCTTACAAATTTTAATATTATTTTTTGTAACTGTTGTAATGTGAAGACAACTCCGAAAAATTGCTATAAAAAGAAAATTTTGGAAAAACTGGAAATTCGTTTGCTCTAATGTATCATTCTAAATTATGTTACTAAAAAGTTACTAAAAACCATAAATTACGAATCTAACGATGGATATTCTTATGTCTTTTATTTATCCTGAAGTTTTCTCGTTAAAAATGAAAACAAGTCTGAATATGGCGAGTTGTGATAGAATTACGGGCCACTAGACACAAAAAAACCGTCTGTCGAACCGGCATGTAAGTAAGAAAAATTAATTTATTCAATATGCGAAATAGATCCAACAGTGTACTTTTTTATACTGAAGTATGTTAATTATTGTCTATCTACCTATAGATTCATTTTGATTATTTAGTATACATTAATAATTTATTTATGTACATACTCACGTTGGCTGAAAGAGAACGCTTTGTGGCATTGCGTGTGAGTGCAGGTGTAGAAAAATTAAAATAGATATATAATCTATCATCGACATAAAACTAATGTATACGGATTTTATCGCGTTTATTTATTAATTTTGATCCCGACGTTTCGAAAGCTTTTCAGCCTTCGTGGTCACGGGGCGGACTGAGATGTAGGTTGTCCAGAAAAGTTGATGTCATGTTCAACATAGTAAATTAGTAATTTAGTTTATAAGTAAATAAGTTTTATTTCGATGAGTAATAATCGCGTAAACATAAGAAATCCTTATATATAATTTAATCAAAAATCTTTATTCAATTTAGGCCCTAAGAAGGCGTTTATGAAGGTCATAACTACCAAAGATGTGGAAAGTAACGCAGAACCGGCGGGAAACTCAATATGCATTTTATTTGTAGGTCCATTTTATTACACAATAGGTTAATGTGTATTTACATTAGATAATTATTAGCGAATGTACAGAGAGGGTTGTTAATTCCGCAATATAAGATAAACTAGTGCCTTCAATTTTGTTTCTGTTTTCCTATTGACCTTGCGTGCTCGGAAAATGTATCTTGGAGGGTATCAGCGCTGTAAAATATATAAGTATATATAAATTATGATAATGACGGCTTAGTTGGTAATGTGTACGGACGTCGCATCAATGGATATAAGTTCAAATCCCTGCAATGAGTTCGAGCTTTTGGTGTAGTAAAATATAGTGATTAAACCATAGCGTGATAGTTTTTTGTAAAGCCCGCTTGTTTGGCTTCCACCCTAAAGTTGAAAATGCCCAATGTCTATATATATAACATCAGCCTGGTGGCCCGTGATCAATTTTTTGTAACTGATTCACAGTTGGCAAGTTCAAGCAATGCAAGAAAGGGAAAAGAAATCACAACCAGTACAGTTAGATGCAGACAACCATAATTCGACCAGTTGCCGCATTAACGCAAAACGAAAACCTAATGTTCATTATTGAACAAGTACTTACACAGCGATTTACTTTCATATCGCTACCTCATGTTATCTTACCGCGGACGTTTCGGTTATCGGAGACGATCGTATTGCGTAAATTAGTCTGTTAATTATACGGCCCCTTACGCAACCCTGAAATGCTACCGTTTTTAAATCAACGCGAAACAGAAAAAGAATCCCTTTTAATTGACCGCACGTTTATAAAAATCTCCTCTTTATTGGGTTTAAATCAGGCGATTGCCACTTACTTTCATTAATCGCAAACCGGAAGTTTTATATTTTTTTCTTCAAAACGCATTACATTTTAATCACCGTATCGTTGATTTAATTACATTTCATTAAATATTAGTATTTATTTTTCAACATCGTAGACATCGATACAGAATCTTTATACTGAGTATAACAATTAGTATCACAGAATGACAAACGGAAAGATGTGCAGCACGTTCATAAATCTTTAGGTATATTCCCACAGAAATCCTTCCGTTATATATATTAATATTATAAATCGGAAAATTTTGTTTGAACTCGCTAATCTTACTACAAATCGGATATTAATTATTTTCGCATTCTATTTAATCACCTATTTGATAGATCAAGAAAGGCTTTAGATAATATAACATCACGCCCCCACCAATAGGAGTAAAGCTGTATTGAAAAAAGATATAAAAACGGGCAACAATGAATCAACAATGTTTACTTTCATGCAAACGAAGTCGCGGTCACCGCTAGTTAATATTACATATCCTGACAGTTTGTTTGTTTGGTTGTTTAACGCGCTAATCTTAGGAAATAATAGTTCGTTTTTTTTACACATAAAAATTATGGTGGCTTTAGTCTATTTAAAATCATGCTACTACCAATACAAAAAAAAATGTATGTGTGTTGTAAAAAAAAAGACACAAACAATAAATATAAATAATATATAATAAATCCATAATTTCAGCCAAAGTAAAGCCAAAGCGACTAAAGCAGTTGCATCGCCGAAACCGTTGCGCCTAAGTGTCTCGGGTTAAATTTTTACACAGGAAAAATATTTATGTGATCCACAGATAATAATATTGTTCTGTGATTGGTTGATAGGTAATTGTGTGTATAAAGCTCATAACACGTAAAAAAAATATATATCGATGTGCCATACTTCATCAAACTTGTCCTGTAATGATTACAGACTAATGTCCATGCAAGACAAAATACTGTAAAAAAAATTACCCTGACATCCCTCGGTGGTCGCCATTGTTTCTGGATTTCTTACTAACAGGCGGTGTAGTCATTTATAGTTCTTAGGTTTAGCGTTAAGGTCGCAATATCACTCACGGTAAATGACGTTATGGCCTACAATAGTGAACATGCTAAGCCTAATTGAGAAGCGTTTTCCGTCAAAGTCAGTAATATGGCTGTAATACCTCTAGTGTTGCGGCTGTCCATAGTTGATGGTAACCATATACCATCAGCTGGGCTATCTTACTGTTTGCTGTCCCGTGTCATAACAAAAGATAACAGACTGAAAGAGAGAGAGAGAGAGAGAGAGAGAGCGAGAGAGAGAGAGAGAGAGAGAGAGAAATTGCTGTTACACATCTATATGCATTCGGCAACAGATTTTCAACTTGAGGATGGTAGTTATCCACGTGGCCCTTATAAAAAGCAGTTATTAATAGTTTTTACTTATAGCGTTATGGCTACAATCTCTCCTGATGTTAAATGACGATGTAGCCCGATAAAATGTCGACTTTTACGTTGATTACAAAAACACATTAAGCGTTACTAATAATTAACATTTTAATATACATAATAAAATAATTTTACAGCGTTAAAAAACTCATAAAATTTTGATATCACATTAATTGAGGAAAATAATTACGGGCAATCGTAAAAATTCAACTCTAAATAATGAATACACACGTTTAAGTATATCTACAAAACGGAATACGTTTTTATTTTATGGTAGCTTGGCAAATTGAGGAGATTGTCTTTGATATTTGATTGATGAAAGCGTCACTTTGTAGAAATCCATCATTAAATGTATACTACATTTTTATATACATACACTTCAACATTGTCTTTGATAACAAATTTTGTATAATTTTAGTACTAAATTACACATGCGGCTTCGATCGAGGTCATATTGATTTTGTTAAACAAATCGGATGACAAATTAAAAGTTTCATATAAATTTATCCCCCTTTTTACATCTACTACTCCATTTCCTGTAAGGTTTTTGCGGAAAAAAGTAGCCTATCACCGTCTCCAGGTTCCCGTCTATCTCTATACCAAAATTCAACATAATCTATTCAGCGATTGAGGCGTAAAGCGTAGCAAACAAACAAACTCACTTTCGCATTTATAATATTAGCAAGGATTCTTTTTGTGTTAACGTAGTGGAAAATAAATATTTGCCATCTCTCGTACATTAGTGATAAACTCAACTCTGTAAGTGCGCACGCGTTCTAAGCACATTAAACACTACTCAGAACGAAGGGATTCATATATTTAGAAATAAGTTGTGTTTTATCGCTCTGGGGTCTTCTTTTAACATGCAGTTAGCCCTAAGAGCTTCCACACCATCTCCGAGCTTTGGGTGCGATACAAGAACCACAAGGGAACCTTGAAGTAATCGTTCCTCGGCTTGGGCTGTCGCCGGGGATGCAAATGAAGCCACAGACCTGACAAATCCTAAGCAAGATTCCATATTAAGATATAAGATTCTATATACCTACTTAACGTGGGTCCAGTACGAGAAACTAACTTCCTCTTCTAAACGATTGTATTACGTAATGAATCGACTGTACTTGACCTAAACTGCTGTGCTGTCCTAAGGGCTTATCATTTTTATAAAGTAAAAAGTCTCTACATCAAAGGCCAGACTGCTCTCTCACAGAATCGTGTACCTAACGTGTGTTCGTGTGAAATGCAGTGTGGCAATTAATTTTCTATGATTTAAGTAGTGTCACTGTATCGCACGAGTAAAAATACTTGAGGGCTCTATGCGGGAGGGACGAAGCTAAATTCGAGCATCTGTAAATGAACAGAGACCTTTAAACTTCTACCTATTTTATAGCGAAAATACTATGGTATGGATAACAACGTAAACCGACCAAAGTTAAGTATGACGTTTTAGGGGTTTATTTAGTAAATCCCGTTACGTTAAATGGAGTTTAGTGTATATTCAAATAAACTGTATACGCTAGTTAAACAGACGAGCGGTCTGTCTGTGGGCGGGTCACGGCTGTCGATGCAATAAATTTAATTATCACGTAATTTCGCATGACGGGTAATTTTAATCGATTTCGAACATGGCCGGCGGGTTGTGTGGCGACGCGTGGCGGGAATAAGCGAATTGTTGCCTGTTTTCGACAGGTCCGTTTGGTATCGTCAGTCTACACGAAACTGGCACGAGGTTGCAGTTGACAATTGCAGCGTATATTATTTTTAAAATCTTATTTATAAAATTCTCGTGTCACAATGTTAGTTGCTATACGACCCTGAAACGATTTAACCGATTTTTATAAAATTTTATATGTATATTCGGTAGGTATGAGAATCGATAAACGCAAACTTTTTATTTGCAATCTTTATGTTTGAATTTTTATGATGTGGCATTAATAAAAGCGAACAACCCTGAATTTTCTCTCCCCTACTCTCGTCCTCTTTTTTGAACACAACCAAAGTGTTCAGTAGAAATAATTTATAAGACAGAACAAAGTTTATCGGGTCAGCTGATGATATATAAGGTAATTTATGTAAGTATTGCATATGTTTTATTACGAAATTTTATTAAAAACATTCTTTAAATGGACATCTTTCCTACTTAGATCGACGTAGTTAGTGATCTCATTAAGAGGGCATTATGTATATTTTATCATGTAAGTAAATGTATTCTCATTGTCTATATTAATATTATAAAGCGAAAATGATTTGTTTGAACGTGTTCTTCTAAGGAACTACCAGTAGGATTCTAATTTTTTTTGTATTTGATACAGGAATGGCTTCTATTTAACATCACGCTACAGCAGTAAACAGCAGTAAAGTTGTTTTAAAAAAAATTACAAAAGCAGTCAAAACTTTATTTCCACGAGAACTAAGTCACAGGCACTACTAATATTATATTATAAGGAATGTTATATTATCTAAAAACAGTGCCCAATAATTGTTTGAATATTTTCACCTATGAAATTATTAATTAGAATATCACGGGCCAGTTCACGACGTGTTCACTGCAAACAGCGCGACACTGTCAAACTGACGGGATCCAGCGACTGGTTATTTGAGCACAGCAGTAATGTTTCAATGAAGCGCGCATACGGGAATACGATGGGAATGAGGTTGAATAACTGTGCAAAATACGCGAAAAATTGTATTTGCTTTTTAATGTTAATACGTTAATAGGGACCTGTTAACTTTTGGTCGTAATCACTATACGCATGATAATAAACTTGTCACGGTAAACATAGCTTTGGATTGTCCAGTGTAAGATCAGGTAATGTATCTTTATATGGGTCTAGCGTTATGGCTACAATCTCCTGTAATGACGATGTGACCCAAGATAGTGGAGATGTTAAGCCTTGTGATGGACTGGCTCTCAAAATACACTTGCCTACAACCTCTCGTATTATGCTAGTTGAGCTAAGATAGGGACGTGTGAAAGTCACCCGGTTAGGATCACCCGAAATACCCATTAAAATACTCTACGATATATGCACATTCCGTCTTGATTCCGGAGACGAAAGCCTGTTTTTCACTGCTTCTAGTTTGACAAGCTTGACTTATGATGGATTACTTTCTTCTACAAGTTCATCATCATTTTGTTTATTGTAGCTACCATGCTTAACATTGGGTACACGATTGCTCTGCTATGCAACGATAAAATATTGAATTGATGATAGGTTAGGTCGTAGTGTCTTCAAACGCGGAGGCAAGGTACGTGTATTCGAATGCATGACAGTAGCGATTGGCGATAAATTTTCGTTCTCTCGATCGTCGCTGCTGTTTTTGGTCTGTGCTGTACTTAACATCAGGTACAGTGTAATCTTGAGAGCTAGTCCCTCTGTCAGGCTTAGCGTGTCCATCATTATGGGTCACATCATCACATAAAATCAGATGAGATTGTAACCTATAACGCAAAACCTATGAGCTGTGCAAATCAAAGAAGCCTTTATTAAAATGACGACGGCATTAAACATAAACAACGCGAAGTTATAATACAAAAATAATTTATCAAACAAAAAGGACTCTTCAATCCAAACGCCAGATTCGTATAGATAATTTGCTTACAATATAATCGTACGCAGATTGCGCGCCGACTTCAAGGCAAGAGGGTAAAACGAGCCATAGGACGGAGCCCTATTATATTCAAATTCACCATGGTAAAGGCAATTTATAAGGGTTTATTGACAAGACGGCGGCTGCGAGTGGGCGCGCTAAATTCTTGTACGAAATATCTCTCTTTAGAATACTTTAATTGAGCTAACACGATATTGTTAGGGTATTCGTTGTATTGTATTCTTATAATGAAGCGGTAACGTATTCAAATCTCTACATTTTAATGTTTTCGAAAATCAAAACCGAAAAATTATTTTCGTTTGTTTCAATGAAATTAAAAAAATATTTTCGTTTGTTTCAATGAAATTAAACACGGTCATAATTAAATACCGTAAATTAACATACAGAATAGAAAAAAAAATATTTTTTTGAAGAAAGAAGGAGAAAGAGAAAAAGAGAGAAAAGATTACACTAGCCTTTACCCGAGCCTTCGCTTGCGTTAATATTGATTTTGTCATATCGGATGCCGCAGAAAAAAGTTTCATACAAAGTTTATTATTCCTCTCTTTACTCCACCTCCGATAAGTTTCTCGCGAGCAAAAGTAGTTTGTCCCCGTCTCCACAGTCACATCTATCTCTATACTAAAATTTAACTAAATCGATTCAGCGGTTTGAGTCTGAAAGTGTAACTACTCTCGCATTTATAATATTAGTAAGAGGCAGGAAAAAAGATATTTGGATACACTAAACTAAGGCTCACTCAACCACAAAACCAAAAGGTTTTTAATGTTGCTATAATAGTTTCATAAAATTGGACGCAAATTGTAAGGGACGCCTAGTAGTAATTGTTTTACAATCATCGAAAAAAGTCACTTATATCTGTATTTTTATATTTTTAAATATTTATTTATTCAGATATAAAAGAAAAATATATAAGCACAGGTATTAAAGTAAAAAACGAACCAAATATATGTCATATGTGTATATTTATGAATATGTAATATATTTATTTAAAATTTACAAAAACATTGGTTTTTTTTTTCATCTAAAACTTTTAGTGTAGCTTTCATTGTGAATATCAGTAACACTACCTCTAGTTAACGGTACGTAGATATAGTATTTTATAGGATGCTACAAAGCCTTCTCGAATTCGTAAGGTTTGCAAAATAAAAAAAAAAAAAGGTACAGAAGGTCGTCTCGAACAACCCCCAACCAGGCCAAGTCAGCTAAGATGGCAAAGTTAATTAATATTTACTGCCTCCGTCCCATCCAATTATGTTCACCCTCCTCTAATTAGAACACCCGAAGTCTTTATTCATATTCACGAAATGACGGTTTTGGGTAATTAAAAATTTAAAACATCAAAGTCACGGCGTCGGTGAGACTTTTATTCCGGCTCTTTTATTTGAAACTTTAAAAGAATACAAAACGTTCCCCGCGGACGGAACCGTTTCGAAAACGACCCGAAGAAAGTGGACACAATGCGGTATTTCACAAGACAGATTACAGAACGCGCATTAATAAGATGAGTTTTACATGATCCGACACGTTTACGTCACACCAGCTTTATACCTTCACGATACGATTATAAAAATCTTTACTTATAACTGACACTTTCCTGACTGAGTTATTATCACTTAATCAATTTACTGGTGATAGAAACTTACAGTATAGTCTATATATTCCCTAAATTTGACAACTAAGGGGATAAAGCCATAGCAAAATTATATTTTTCCAGTATGGCGTGCCAAAAACATTATATCAACGTTTGACGCTATAACACATTTACATGAATATTTGTAAACAAAACGTATTATCGGAGTAATGAGACATTACATCAAGTTAAAGAAACATGCATAAAAAAAGTAGATTTTTAGGAATACGAACAGAATATGAGAATAAGGTGCATTTGTGTTTGTATGTGTGATGGTAAACACAGTACAGTCTAATCACAAGTACGATTATCAATAGATAAGTAATTCTACAGAGGTCGACACTATGATATCGACCTGCAAACCTCTTATCCATTGAATGTACATGGTCTTGTCCAAAAAAGATCGAAACGAAACCAAAGAGAGTCACACAATTATCGCCACACATGTGGTGGTAATGTGGGTGGTTAAAGACCCCTTGTTAAAAAACCTTTTTGTTGAAATGAAACTTCTTATGGGAGGGCTTTGAAATTCAGATTCGCAACCTTTTTGTATGACGCTCATTCCGGTTAAATGCCTAAAGGCAACTTAGGGAGCGAGTGAGGTATGTTTGTTATATATAGTATATTTATGTAAATATAATGTTTCACTTAGACTCTGTGGTCTAAGCACATATCGTATTTTTATTTGAAGAAGAACAGATTGTGTTTCAGCAGACTATGAAAGAGGACAGAAAGGTAGCAAATCTATTATTTTATTCACCTGTAAATCTACTAACGTATTGACTAAATACGAACATTAGTACACACATCTCTACAACGACGGCCAATGATGAAGTATTCATATTTCGAAGGCCATAAGTTTTTGATTTATAATATGCTTATTGTGGTACACTATAAATTGTCACAATACCATGCTACGGTAGAAAAACTTTAATAATATGTATGAATAAAAATGTGTTGAAAATATTCTTAAGACATCTCTTTAATATTTACGATTATTCACTACAACACAAAAGTATGAGTAAATTAACAGTAATTTATATAAACCTCTTTTTACCCAAAAATACCTAAACTTTACAGTGCATATGCAATCGGATATCGGTCAAAGGTCGTGTCGTGTAAAAATGTCGTAAGGTCAAAATGTCGCCTCATGTCCGATCGCGAGATAAGATCGTAATCTTTTCGGATATTGCTCGCTATAATCATATGCGGACTTTTTATTTATTGTTTTTTTTTATTTGTTTTGTTTTTATTTCTGTAAGGGCGTATCCGAGGCGTGCCGGACAATGAGCCTTCCTTGAAAAAAATAATACTATATTGTCGATGGTTAAGCTAAGCTAAAGAGGTAGGTTAAATTGTTGGTTTTTTGCGCATTAATATTTATAAATGAATTGATTTCTTTCATTTCAGATAAATAATGAACCTCTTAAAAAGCGGCTGCGAGTTTGTATACCGAAACATTTTTGTTGGTTATTTTTTATCTGCTTGTTTGTTTCAATATTTATTTAAACTTCAGATAATTCCGTGATAACAAAACCGAATGCTGTTAAAATTCGAGATGCTAACAAACATTTGGAATAAAAAATTCAAAGCCTTATCATTGTTGTTCAGTGCTTCTTCTAACATCATCTGGTTGTTAAAATAAAACATGTATATAACTTTTTAATAATCTATCTACGTTCTCGTCATCATCAGATGTTATGCGACAATGTGGTCCAAGAAGGTGGACACGAATAGCTTAACGGAATGACTGGCGCTCAGTTTTCATCCATATAGGTATTTAGCTACATTCAACTCGAGGGTGGTAGTTAGCAAGACGGGCAATAGAAAATGTATTACGTCCGTGCAATCTATGCAAACTGGCATAATAATGGCAGCCTGCGACAGGTTACTGATCCCCAAGTCACTGTTGTTTCTGGATTGTACTTAGAAAAGTAGAGAGTAAGTGTTAGGAAAGAAAGAAAGAACGTTTCTTTCGATGATACATCTATTATATATAAAAATGAATCTCTATTTCCCTTCGTCATCGCATCACACGTGAACAGATGAAATAACTTCGCTAATTCTTTTTTTGTCGTATTAATTATTGTCAACAGAAGGTTCTTATGAATAAAAAAAATAAGAAAGTTGTGTGACACATTAAAAAATTTAATAGAATTTGAATATGCTTAACGACAATTTTAATTTTATATAACTGTCAGTTGTCATACAACATTATAATAATAAACAGGATTCTTTTAAATCATATTTTTTTATTATTAATTATACTAATTCGAATTCAATAGTTACAGTTAGGATAGGACGACGTCTGTCGGGTCAGCTAATAATAAAGGCTTGTAATAAATAAAAATAAATACGAAAATATAGTCTTACAAAGTAATATCTTCATCTAACATCGAAAAAAGGCCCAAGCTCAGCATACACTATAGCAAACTGCCATAGCGCTGGTTTTCAGATGGACCTTTTTGCTATGTGAACCAATGCTAAGTTGTGTTATATTTATTTAAAAAAATCTGTGTAAATGCAAATGTATATTTCCTGTGTACTTAAAATATCAGGACAGATTTAGATGCAGTTTTCAGGTGAGACATATTATCCAGTTTGAATAGTGATCGTTAATTTTTACCCGAAGAATAGTTTTTTTTTTTTTGTTAACGAAGTCGCGGGTAAACGCTATGCCTTGCTTATATACTTACTTTACTTATCCTTACTAGTATTATAAATGTGAAAGTGAGTTTGTTTGTTACGCTTTCACGCCTATTTCGCTGAATCGATTATGATTAATTTTGGTATAGAGATACACGGGAGCTTAAAGACCGAGATAGGCTAGTTTTTGTGCCAAAAGACTTATTGGAATTAGAGGATAAACTTTTTGTTGCGTCATACGATTTGTTTGACAAAATCAATGATATCGCGAGCGAATCCGCACGTTAAATCTACTGTTCTATAAAAAAGAGATTATCCAACTCAATGAACATGATATCAGTTGAAGATCGCGAACCAACTGAACAGGAATTGTATTCGCTATCTTTAAGTTAGGGCCGTGAATAATTCGGTTAGTGTCGAGGGTCACGCTGAATTTTTAACGGTGCGATAACGCGCGTGGTTGCCACGGGCGACATAATGCCGTGACAGGTATCGGTAGTCCTGTTATCGATGTAACCGAATTTACTTAAATCGTATTTTACACATTCAGGGTGTAAAATTTGTTAAATATTGTAATAGTTACTTATTTATTTCCATTTAGAATTTTTTGTGATAAATTTTAAGTTAATAGATTTAGATTTTTTGGCTATCATACAATCTTTATTACCTCGTTTTTATCTCATGTGGGTAAAATTAAAAAAAAAAAAACGTTTTTTATGAGTTTCTACGTCACAAAAAGAAACTGCTAATCAAATGGCATGTTCTTAGTTATTCTATATATAGTTATTTGCTGGTGACGTGGAAAAATTGTGGCCGACTTGAGTGTAACCACCATACACCAGCTATTTTAGGCCACTGTGGCAGGTTTAGACTTGTTGAGTTCCGAGATCGGCTAGTGAGAACCAGTATTCGACGGAGTCACGATTAGCAGATGTAAAGTGTACGTTTAAACCATCACGGTAACTCTTTTTCGGTCTCTTTCAGTTCAAGATTAGGAAATTTTTACTTTTTAAGTTTAGCGTTATTTTTTTTTAAATACTTAAGGTTTAGCGTTATGACCATAATCTCACCTGATCTTAAGTGACGATATGGCCCAAGTTGGTAGACACGCTAAACCTGTGGAGTGATTGGCTCTCAAGTGCAGCTGCCGGAACACACCTGTTGGCATTTGGTGGCAGTTTTTCAACTTCAGGGTGGTTGCTATCCAGGCGGGCATTAGAAAAAGCCCTACCACCATGCTATGGCTTCCTCACGATATTTTCCTTCACCGAAAGCTCAAGTTCATTGCAGGTGCTTGGATTCTAACTCACGTCCCTTGACGCGAAGTCGTACACACTACCACTGAGCTATCATCGCTTCAACATTGAATCTCGCCTGATGTTAAGTGACGATGTGGTCCAAGATGGTGCACACACTAAGTCTAGTGAAAGGACTGGTTCTCGAGTGCAACTGCTGGAAGAAACCTGTATGTGCTTGGCGGCAGATTTTCAACTTGAGAATGGTAGCTAGCCACGTAAGCATTGGAAAAAGCCCTACCACCACTCTATTATTTTATCACGATGTTTTTCTTCACTACAAGCTCATTGTAGCGATCGAACTCACGTCCATTGGCGAGGAATCTATAAACACTATTAACTGAGCTGGCGTCGATTCAAAGCACTTTTGCCTTTTTATTAACGTGGTGTTTAGTATACCAGTTTTGACGCACTTCCTTAACACAACGCGAAAACGCATTACCCGGGCTCAGGTCAAAGGCTCATCAGGTGCGAATCACCCAACACTACCCACTAAAAAGCACCACGGCGACACTTCAAACACCCGTATTGCCAGAGACCAAGGACAAGTATCGTAATTTTTCTAGAAGCGCTTTTGCCTGCCGACATAAATTCAACGATACCGCGTACATAATTTGATACTGACACTTTACTGTGCTATTATAAAAAAAAAGTCAGTAGATAATTTCGTTAGCATTGTTACTATACTGCTTGTTATAGGATCAAATTGGATACAATTGTCGAGTCCTACCGCCTGGTATTGTTTATCGATAAATAAACATCACAACGCCGTCTATAAGGCGCGTAAATCGGTGCGCGTGCATGCCGAAGGCAGAAGCTAGTTCACGTTACTCCCGCCTCCCTCTTTCCTTATGATTCCCTTATTTATGTATGTATATATATGTATTTAATATACAACGCTACATTTGATTGTAATTATACTGTAAAATTTAATTATTACGAATACATCGAAATTGTATCAGACCTAGTCTAAGTACGTATTGTGATTATTTTTATTGTTTCTAAAAGTAAATAGGTAAACTTTAATATATTTGTAATAAGCAAGCAAACTAGCATTCGCATTTATCATATAAATTTTCCGATAGCATATTTACATATAAATTAAGCAATGATAAAGAAACCATCAAGTAATCTTAAAACTATCCGATGTATGCGTTTTCGAAATAAATGTTTTAAATTTCAAGTTATTCTACTTTATCATTCTTAACACGTTTCTTATTACGAAACCGACCCTAAATGTTTATTACCTAAAAGCGTGTAACTTGTTTAATTGTCACGGTTTGTTTATCTACGCACCCGATCGATGACAAAACGTTTTCATAATTTTTATACAAGTGTAATAAACCAAGCCTTGTACCGTGGAAGACTTTAAAAACATAATACTAACGGTTACAAAGTACATAATACTCTGATTAAAAAATAATAATTTCCGGATCACAGTTATAATTGCCCTACGTGGATTTCGAATCCACAATTTACAACTGAAAATTCAACTTCCTATAATATGTCAACGCCATAGTAGTTTTTATTATTAATTTAGGTTGATTTATAATCATCAAACTCAATCCATCAATGAAATTAATTAGAAATCCTTACAATTTTCACTTAGACCAAGAAATATGAGTAAAATGTAATCAACACATCTTAAAGCGTTGATGTCTTTTGTTTACAATTTTACACAGACACTGCGTCAACTTTTTATTTAGTGAAGATTTTTTTTATAACGGTAAAGCATTTGCACTGTTACTTATAATAAGATCAGTATTACCTAAAAACAATGATAACCAGCGAGATATTCGCTTGAAATTGACTGATACCATAATACGACAAATTGAAAAGCAAGCTGGCTTTATTACTACGTACACAGTGGTTTCGATGTTCTACTATAATCCCTTTTGAGTCAGGTATTACATTGATACGTATACCATAGACTACATGACCCGAAGCATGTAAACTTCATAAAAAATATACGTTTGGTACATCGTAAAACAATCTGAGAGCGTATCGCCTTAAATCGTGCACGGGCGCAGGATCAACGGGGCGGGTCATACACTTTAAACACGAACCCACTGACTCACGTAAATACTGTATTAATTAATTTGTACCGACAGAACAAATGAATTATTATCTACCACATGGCTCTAGAAAACTTATTCTACACTGATTCTATTTATATAGTTTAATATTTATTTATTCTGTTTATTTAGTACACCAACATAAAGATTATATAAATACAACAAAAAAAAACATATTGATAATCCTTAAATATAATTATAATGTTATCATACAGATCATAAGCATGTATGACATTTATATATTAGGATCACTATGTTATAACTTTATAAATACAAAGTATTTAAATGCAATAAACCTAAAAAAATACGTACTAAAGAGGCACAAATAAAATTTATTTATAAAAGTAAAATAAATTATGTCTTGCTAATATTATAATTGCGAATTTTAGTTTATTTGTTTGTGACTCTGTCCCGCCTTAATTACCTAAGTTTTCTACACGCGTTAACTATCAATATTAAAGAAGGATTGATGTGGAGGAATAGTTTTTTTTTATTTATGAGACCTACATTAATGTGAGCGAAGTCGCGGGTAAAAGCCAATAATAAATATACAGAGAGCTGCTTGAAATAATATGTATTGTAGTTTACATCATTCTGGTTCATGGATTATATCATTCAATTAGGGTGGGTCCACAACATATGTTGAATTATTAAATAATATTCTATTGCACTGTGACAAGATTATCGATGAAAGATATTACAAAATATATTTAATAAAAGTAATAAGTATTGTATACAGACAAATAATGAGTCAAATATTTTATTAGGGTTACAATTTGTTAAAATTTCTAAAGAATTTCCTAACAACATACATTACCTAACATATTGATCATAAATTCAAATACTACATTTGAATTCCACACAAATAACATCTTTAATTTGAACTAAACACATATAAATATTTAACACCCGGATACCCAATCGAGGTTCGTTCCTCTCAGCTAAACAGAAGAGAAATACTGCCGCTGCACTTAAAGGTGTATCATACAAAATCATTTATTTTATATTTAAGGTATAGCATTATGACCACAATTTTGATGGTGGGCACGCTAAGCCTAGTGAAGGAACTGGCTTTCAAGTGCAACTGCCGGAACATGCCTATAGTTATTTGGTGGCAGATTGTCAACTTGAGGCCAGCCAAGCGATCAATAAAAAGCCATTACTAGCAAGCAAAATTAAAATATTAAAGTCTTGAATAACTGATATTATAATATATCTGAGATGCTTATACGAACGGTACAGTATCATAAACTAAGTTCCCCGGCAGAGATAACAAAAAGCGATCATAGCTGGTGACGGCACGACCGCGACCCGGCCCTCGCTAGCATCGGCTAGCTGATTGTTTTATTGTCATTCATGAATAAATTATATCATCTTTACAGTCTATGAAACAATATTGACTTTCTATTTCATGCACGGTAAAACGTCGACCCTATGCCTGATGTTAAGTAAAGGCCAATCAAGAAATAAGCTATTCGTCGATCGTCTTCATTTTCATGCTAATCTTTAAACCTCTTGGTAAACCTTTTTTTTATTACCGCGGTGTAGCAAGACTCATTGGGTGACAGGCAGTCCAAACTACCCACTAAAATGGCTACAGCGACACTTTAAACTTTCGTGTTGACAGAGACCATGGGCAGTGTCAACGCTTCTTCTAATAACCTTCAGCAACCTAGTACAATTGATAGACATCAAACGGCACAATCCTAAATGTGACAAGATGGGAGATTTATATCAAGTATGTGATGGTTGTAATCCTGTAGAGTAACTTTCATATCGATCATAGAAAGATTTAATTTATATAATATAGCCGAAGTTATATGTCACGTTAAGCCTAAAGAAATTCGAAGGACCGATCTTAACAGACGTAATTATGAGTGATTACGAACAAGTTTCTAACTTCAGTTTTACTCCATAGTATGGTTGTGTCACGACGTTTTGTTCCTCGGAAACATAAGATTAGTAAGATTTGAATCCTCTTCGACCGAGTGTCCGAAATTACGAAAATTAAAATATTATTACTGCGACTATGCCAAATTTTAATATATTTAAACACTAGAATACTTTCGTGTTAAGTAATACAAGGGCTAGTACAAGAAAACACCTTTGAAAGATCATAGCAAATGCTGTAGGAAAACTTTCTGATTAGCTAGCTACGACTCGTTAAGTAAAAATCTGTTGAGATAGTGCATTACTATAAACCTACTAAAGGTAACTATAATATTTATTGTCTTACTTTTGGTATACTAATTATTACAATTACTTTTATATGTTAAATAACACAATAAAGAATGTACATAACATGATTAGAGAATTTATGATTTAAAAAAGCATCCATCGATTAACTGGTTCTTGGATACATAAGCATACTGATGGAGAAATAAACACAGACTCATTTTTTTTCACAATATGTAACGATTTGTAGCTGCGCTATAGCAAAAAGGTTGCATGTTTAGATCACGTTTAGGTCACTACTTTAGGAATGGTAGTCAGGTGTAGATGGTACCTAATGTATCTTACAATTTGCTGGGAGTGTCGAGTTAGTGAAAAACCGAGTTAACAAAATTAATGCAAAATATTCCTTTCTAAAGAAAACCATTCGAAAACAGAATCGTTAACTTTATTCACTACTTCCGCCCTTCCATTAAATGCATCGGATCTATGAAAACAAACGGCAAAGTTGATCGAATTTAAATCCACACTGTACCCCAGAGTAACGATCTGTTATATAATATTATTAACTTTATATAATTATTTTTAACGAGCGTCCTTCGTAATTACCAAACAATCCCACCAATCAATCCTGTGTAGGTAGATAATGATATAAACGAAAAGATTTGAGTCATCCTTGCGGTTTGCAGGTAGCTATAAAAAGTTGCACGCGCGAGTATGCGCAGGTCGTCAGACTTGTCAGAGTGCATTAAAAATATCAGATGGTGATAACTTTACTAAAGTAGATATAGTAACACTGTCTCCCAGAGACAAATGAAATCGATTGATTTAAATGCAAACTTCTTACAACACCGCAATAAATTATTAGGAAAATTCGATAATATGAAACACTTATACAGGCAAAAATAAAATTTTAGGATGATAAATATGAGATAGGGTTCTTAAGTGAGAATGAACGTGTCAAACCGAAGAATGAAAAACTGTACAGTTAGCCTAGTGGTTAAATTAGTTGCCTTATTGCAAGCGCTGCCCTCAAGTGCAATGGGTTCAAGTTAAGTTGTTACTTTGTGTCTCGTTAAGCGTGTTTATGTAGTCCTTCTCACTTGAGATTGCCGAATTTGGCTACAAAGGTAGATGCAATAATACAACAACATTATTAATTATAATTATTTAAAATATTCTCAATATATGACTGGTTACAATGAAATATAATTAAAAGTAAGTTGAAGCGGTGTTAGCTCAGAGGTAGTGTGTAGGAACACCGCGTCATGGGACGTGAGTTCGAATCTAAACACCTATAATGAGCTCATGCTTTCGGTGAAGAAAAACATCGTCAGGAATAGTATATATATAGTAACATAGTATGGTGGCAGGGCTTTGTCTGACGCCCGCCTGGCTAGCTATCACCCTCAAGTAGAAAATCTGCCGCCAAAACCAATAGGTATGTTCCGGAAGTTGCACTTGAGCGCCAGTCCGTCCACAGGTTTAGCGTGTCTACCAACTTGGGCCGTATCGTCACTTAAGATCAGTTGAAATTATGGCCATAACGCCCAGCTTTAACTATATAAAAAAAAAAATCGAATTGACGTTCTGCAAAAATTTTTCCTCTATGCCGATATACGCAACAGTCCTTCACGATTTTCTCACATTAATGTGGACGTTTGAAATTATAGGCTTTTGATTTAGCCAATTAAAACTTTTAGCGGTTCGTTACGTACTCCTAGGGGGAGGCCAATTAAAAGAGATTCATCGACGTACGCCGGCTCAAGGCTACGCTTTTTACAGCTTTCTTTACTTTTTACTCGGCCTAATTTGTACCGTGTGTACGGGGACTAACAATGAGGTCGTGCCGTCGTTTGTAACAAATTATTGACGTTCCAACATACGTTCTACCATTTGATGAATACAACACAATACAGACAGTCCCTTTAGCGTGACGCGTTTTGGGGTGACATATATATCACCTGGTGACGTTAGCTCGAAGCATTCCAAACGGTATTCGCGTACAGGTATCGTTTTACCTTATCCTTTAATTTTATCACGACGAAATCCAAATCGCATCAAGTATATATTCAGATGGATAGATGAAGAGTAGGAGAAAACAATAGCAGATATAGATGGCAAGATATGTGTATAAAAGGTATGAATACTGAGATGTCAACTGACAGAGGAGAGTGGAAAAGGAAAACATAAAGTCTGCCGACAAATACCAATAGGTCTGTTCCTGGCAGTTGCACTTGGGAGGCAGTTCCTCCTCAGGTTTAGCGTATCTATCAATTTGGGCCATATCGTCACTTATGATCGGCTGAGATTATAGCCATAACGCTAAACTTTAATTAGATAAAAAAAACATGTTATGTTGGCTATATATCGTTAGAAGAAGGGATATAAGAATAAAAAAAGGAAAAGTAAAAGGTTAAGGAGCGATGATATCTCAGTTCGTAGTGTGTATGGACGCCGCGTCAAGGGACGTGAGTTCGAATCCACTTTCAATGAGCTTGTAGGAAAAGATCATGATAAAGCCATAACTTGATGGTAGGTTTTTTTTCGAATGTTCGCCTGGCTAGCAACCACCCTCAAGTTAAAATTTTCCACCAAATACCTTTAGATATGTTCCGATAGTTGCACTTGAGAGACAGTCCCTCTACTAGGCCTAACGTGTTCAACATCTAAGGTTACATCGTCATTTAACATCAGGTGAGATTGTGGCCATAACGCTAACTTAACAATAAAAAAAAAATATGCTCATAGAATATTTTAGTAGTATATCAAAATTTTCAGTTGCGACCAAACTTATCATTTATCTCATTTCTCTAAGCAAACTCTTGTGTTTCCTATGTTTAATTATCATATTATTTATCAAACATGCTTAATTATTATATTTCATCAACACCCGTCCTGAATTTTCAGAAAGATTAATATCTCTACAACAGAAAAGTTATACGTTATTGGGTCTTCTATATCGATAACAAAATTACAGACTAAAATTAATTTTCGAAATATATGTATTTGGCTATCTCTTTCCGTTTATGCATACTTCTGATTATAATTATAATACATACTAAATAAATAAGAAAATAATGTGTGTGTTGAAGGTAGACACAGTAACATAAACTTTTCTGGACAACCTACACCTCAGTCCGCCCCGTGACCACGAAGGCTGAAAAGCTTTCGAAACGTCGGGATCAAAATTTAATAAATAACCGCGATAAAATCCGTTTAAATTAGTTTTATTTCAATGAATAATATTCGCGTAAACCTAAGAAATCATTAAATAATGTGTCGATATGTTAATTAAACATGTAATAAGTTTTGAATAAAACATACTAGTATAACGGATTCCATGCCAGCGGATACCCGCCAATATCGAATCCGATATAATCTGCAAAACAATTGTTGACCTTAAAAACTTGGGAATAAAATTTCTAATAGGATACGGCCATTTCGTGGAACCGAGGCGCCCCCGGGTCTCCATTACTCAGTACGGATACCGGGCCACTGACAGCGCAGTTAGCAGTGAAAACCGGATTCATCTAACGCGCGCACTAGAAAATGTATAAGTTCAGCGTCAGCGTGGACTTTGCAATTTTGCAACTTTTAAGGCAAATTTAAGTATTAAGTAGCACCAGTCGATATAGAGCCTTAACAGATGCCTTCCTTTTCTATTACACTGCATAACAACCTAAACTCAAAACTAACTCTAGGTTAATATACAATAGTCTTTGTAGTTTTTGTCAAAAATACTACTTACCAAAATCCTTTGGAATGTACAGGTTCAGTATGTTGTGTTACTTTCACAGGACGTAGTCTGTAATGGAGTTATAGCATTTTTCTTGAACTAGTAAATTTATTGTTTATTTATTGTTTATTTAAGGAAAAATAATCATGTTCCTTGATTTTACGTGCGGCTTCGTTCGCGTTAATATTGATTTCGTTAAACAAATCGGATAATGCAAAATAAAATTCTAACATAGTTTATCCCTCTCTTTACCCCCCTTCTAAAAAATTTTTCGACAGGAAAAAGTATCCCATCATCATCTCCAAGTTCCATCTATCTCTGTACCAAAATTCATCACAATCGATTGAGACGTGAAGCGTCACATACTAACAATCAAGAAAACTCAATTTCGCATTTATAATATTAGTAAGGATAAATTATAAATTCGAATGAGTGTATGTTTGTTTGATGAGCACCATATTATTTCGCATACACGTCGTGCGAAGTACATGAAAGATTATAACATACTTTTCACCGAGGAAAAAGTATTAATCTCGAGGGATATACAATAACTTTGACTGTTTCGCAAACGAACTCGCGGGCAAAGCTAGTGAATAATTGAAGAAAATGGTTTGTAAACAAATTCATTGCAGTTAGTGCATACTAGTATTTGGTACTGATCTTCTTTCCTGACTTCTTATGCTACCTAAGTAAAACAGTACGGAAAGTTTTTTCATTCATTTTCCTCTATCAATTGTTATTTTCGCACATTTTACACACATATTTTTTCTCACAGAGTCCATTCTATCTTCTCCAGCCTTTTTCTACGCCCAAATCCATTTCATACTTAACATTACTATAGCTATATGGCCTACATTTATCCTTAAAACATACACATACTACACTAATATATTATAATCGACCCTCTACTGGTTGTCTTACCAATTACAAAAATAGAAAAAAATAATATTATTAACATATTCGACCTCATTAGAGAATTTCTAGTAATTAATAAATTATTGTTTGCAGTTTCAAAACCGTACGTTGAAATATAATTTAGTTAATATAATTATAAACACAACGACAAACAGTTTTAATCACCGGAACTAAATGTAATTATGAAGTATTTATTATAAATATTCATTATTATTTAAAGAATAAAACCTTATTAGTGAATTGTTTGTTAATGAATTTACGTTATTCTAACACAAAAAAAAATGTACCAAGAAATAGAAAATTGAATGTCAGTACATTCCGTCACTCATACATGTATCTTTATGCTAATAGCCAAGTTCTTAATGATACAATGTCTAAGTCGAGAGCTTTTTGCTCGATGAGGGTACACACGCCGCCAAAGCCGCTAAAATTAATACTAACAAATGTCGTTTAATTAATAATGTTGAATTAATGATATAGCTGAAACGGCACCGACCTTTGCTATAAAGAAGTTGGATATACAAAAAAACAAAAACACGATAATTTTAACGGATATGCCGCGGCCGCGCCGGTCAAAAAGCGCAATTGTCGCGTAGAATGGCGCTGGCGCAGATCGGCTCGTGTCGCGCGCCTCGCATTATAATGAAGGCGGGTTTTTGTCGCGCGACAGCGTGGGACTGTCGGGACTGCGATCGGTATCGTCCTACACCCGCAACAGCCTCCACTACCTGCGACCTTACGAATGCTGTTTTTTTTTTCACTCCTAAACTATTAAACCGGGACACGTTATTAGCCAACCCATGGGGGCTTATTGCGAATGTATAACGATATTGCTTACGCAGGGTTCGGGGAAATGTTCGACGAGTTCATTAAGTTTCTGTTTGACCGTTCTGAAAGGTACTAATGTTAGTCTGACCGGCCGGGACGCACTCACCCGTTTAATCCCTACTAATATTATAAATGTGAATGTAAGTTTGTTTGTTACGTTTTCACGCGAAAGCTATTTAACCGATCATCATGAACCTTCTTCGTACATATATCGTTGGAGGTATTAGAAGTCATAAAGTACACTATTTTTTTTTTTACGAAATATAAAAAAAAAATGTTTGTTTATTGAAGAAAGATACGAAAACGGGCAAAACTGGTTAAATAATTTTTAGCCCCATGCGAACAAAGTCGCGGGCACAGCTAGTATTATATATATCTAGTTGGAATTGTTACTATATAGTTATCATTAAATATAAATATCTATGCACACAAGGATTTTCTCTTTATCCTCTGACAAACCAGTAAATAAGAGAGATTCTCAAATTTGTATATACATCTTAAATATGAAGAAAACTAATTATATCTACTTATATAATTCGCGCATATTTAATATATGGCATATGGGCGCTTCACCTAAGTATACTGTTTTTTTCTGAATTTCAAGTGAAAATTAAAATGAAATTAAAAAGCTAGTGAAAAAGATGGATTTTGATTCATATTTTTATGTAGTGTTTATAACATAAAAACGGGGTGATAGTGTTACCAAAGGCTATGGTTTGTTAATATAAACCTGTCATAAAAAAAAAACCCTTTTTATAATACGTGATGCAAGGTATGAAACATTTGAAATGGTCCTGACAGTGTCATAGGTATGTAAAGAACACAGAAGGAAATGGAGAGCACGAGTACACCATGCATTGTTCATGACGTACTTAATGACATGCCATTGTTAATTGAATTGATACTTAGATGAGGTTAAAGTGACTCTGATTAAAGTGATTATGGTTAAAGTGATTAATAAAAATATGTGCCTCAAGATAGAGAAAAATGGTTTCTTTTATAGGAGATCTTCATCTACCCCTAGAAGAGTGGTACTTGCACAAGAATAATTTAAGATAATTTAGGATATCTATAGTTTAGATACTCTTACACTAATACTGTAACATATACCTATTTGTAAGAAATAAAAAGCTATTTATTTTATTTAATTTTTTGATGACAACATTTCTTACACAAACTGTAATTTACGTCAAAAACATTTACGTTAATGCGAGATTAAAAAAAAAATACTTAGTCTATTTTCATCTGGCTAGTCGACAAGCTCAAGTTGAAAATCACCTATAAGTCTGTTCCGGCAGTAGCGCTTAAAAGCCAGTTTCCATACTAAGCTTGGCATGTTATCATGGCGTATGGCCAAACGTTCAGTCAATTAGTAATAAAAACAAATTAATACAGTACCCACTAGCGTAGCTGTAAATGAAAACTTTCAGACTACGTTCGGATTATTCTTTTTTGTAATACTTTTTAGGTTTGGCCTTTGGCTATACACTCATCGGATGTTAAGTGATGATGTTGTCTAGCGGAGGCTATTAACTCCTAAGTCCAACTTCCGGAACACGGCCATAAGTATTTGCCAATAGATTTTCCAACTACATTGTGATAGATAGCCAAACGGGCATTGGGAAATGCCTTTTTCCATGTTATGATTTCATCACGATTTTTCCATTACTGAAAGTTCAAGATTATTGTAGATATTCGAACTCATGCCGATTGATATGGCGTCTATATACCTTACAATTGAATCAACATTCCTTTAAGATTCTTATTCTATGTCTAAAATAATAAATGTTCAATTTAAGGTTCATCTCATCTTGAACAGATATGTTTAACACTGTAGGACATAAACCCCCCTTTTTTTAGTTTTAGGTTATATGATTATAATTTTAAGTTTGTAACAACAGTAAGATACATTTTCGATGCCATTCAATTTGACATTAGAAGCAAAAGCTTCCAGTGTTCTTTTCGCATTACGTCGTTTAATTTGTTATTGTTGATTTGATCGAATATTCTAGAAACATTTAAACAATTTTTTGTTTAATATACGCTCTATTAGTCCCATTTTATTTTTGAGTTGACCATAGTAAAGTGATATTTATTTTGGAATCGAACAGCGGCGTTTCAGATTCTACCTATATTCGATAAAAAAAAATATCGCCAGTCTTAAAATTATTCTCACTTCTCGTCCAAATTTTTTCCCCGCGCATTCCTCGTGTGAAATCGTCACAGATCAGACGACGCGTCTGTCCGTTTTTCTCGTCAGTAACGCGTCACGTAGTAACACGTGGCGTGTCGAACGATCGGCTCGAGCTTTTTATTTCGCAATCAATTTTCGAAATCACGCACGGACTAAGGACCCTTATACACCAGTCTAAATCCAATGCACTTTTTGAAGTAAAACTCCTCCGGCCAGCAAGCATCTAGGCAGAAACACACTGGCTGATGCTAAAAAGCAAAAACAAAAAACCACTGGGACGGGTTTTTGATATTTTTTAACGTCGATAATATCTATTTAGAATTTTCCCTGTAACGATTACTTGGGTAGTCTACGAGACCGGTAGGTATATGGGTCTCACTTCCACTAAGAAGTCGACGGAAAACGTAAAACCTATTTAAGATATATTGGTTACGACCATCACTTCGACACAGTAAGGTAATTTCATATTAATACCTACTGAGCTTTCTTTTACTTGGGAAAATGTATTTACGGATGTTGGTCCGCGTTTTCCCATGTAAGCAGCGAGAAGGCTATGTGGGGTCGACTGAAGTGATCTAGTAACACTTATAACAACTCATACAGTGGCTATTTCATAGTTGCAGTGCTCTAATAAACACGTGTAAAAATAACCTACCGTTGTTAAATATGTACTACGTGTAAATACCACGTAAGTTGAATAAAAACTATGTTCGAGTTAACCCTAGAAATACTCGAGTCCAAGTGAGCGCACACCATTAGCGGTAAGGACCTATTGTGACCGTCACTATAGTGCCGGGGTCCACTTACCCGCCGTTTTTCGACAACTTTATCCGAATGAATAGGTCGTTAAGTTCTTCGGATTTTTCACTGTACGAAGGTGTGAATTTTAAGGGGGTTGCTTTGGGGAAAAAACGGAGATTTATATCGGCGACTATGTATTGTTTCGGGACAGTAACAAACTAAGCGGAATTCGCCGAAGTACGTATATACTATACGTACAGATTTGATTTTGAAGTGATGATCGCTTAGTTGGTACTGTTTACGGAAGCCGCGACAATGGACGTGAGTTCAAATGAATGAGAATCAATGCACAATTTATTGCACTTTTTCAATTGTAAGTTGGCGAGCTTAATCCCACAAGGCATTTTATTCCAGCTAACCAGTGTTATTGTAATAAAAAAAATTGATTATGGTTAGGTAATACAAATATAAACAAGAAAAAGAAAAAATAAATAAACTTAGGAAACACAAGAACGAAGAGAACTTAACATTGCATAAAGCGTATTGAATAAATAAAATAAATACCTGTGAAACATAAATTACTTTTTTTCATAGTTAAGGCTTAGCGTTATAACCATAATCTTACTTGATGTTAAGTGACAATACGGCCCATGTTGGTGGACACGCAAAACCTTTGAAGGAACTGACTCTCAAGTGCAGCTGCCGGAACACACCTATTGGTATTTGGCGGCAGATTTTCAACTTGAGGGTGGTAGCTAGCCAGGCGGGCATCAGAAAATGCCTTATCACCATGCATACCTACTCAATTTATATACGTACACACATATACTTTTTTTTGCCTGAACTTTCGGCGATGAAGAACATCGAGATAAAACCATAGCATGGTGATAGAGCTATTTTAATACCCACTTGGCTAGCTACCACTCACAAGTCGAAAATTTGCCGCCAAATACCAATAGGTGTGTTCCGGAAGTTGCACTAGAAACTCAGTACTGTTAATAGGCTTAACGTGCCCGCCATCTTGAGCCACCTCGTAACCTAACGTTTGGTTAGATTGTGGCCTTAACGCTAAATCTGTAAAGTATAAAATGAGAGATTTCGTAATAAAGTTTGTTACGACTAGTAAGATAAGATAAGTATTGTTTGAATCCTTTCACTTCTTATGTACCCCTGTGCATAAGTAGACCCAAGACTCTGACCATAGTTCCAAATGAGAGGTTGTCGGATGTTGTGATAACAATGCCACGTCGTTCAGATAACATGTGACTTGATTTCATTCCACCCGCGTAGTTATTGATATTAAAAAATAATATTATTTATTTAAGTTAATAAACAAAGTACAATTAATGACAGACTGCTATCCATATACCAAGCGACAAGATAACTTGGATTCTCTAAGAAATTTAAGATTAGGATTTCTTATCTCTATAATGTGTATGTCACGATAAACCTCCGATGCCGCTTTTGTAATCTCTTTTACCCACGGGGATTCGACATCGCCTCAATTAACGCGGCATCCGTACACGTTAACCACTGACCTGTTATTGCTTCAAAATCAAATCGGTAAAAACGTGTAACATTTACATTCAAGTTTGAATGTATCCCCTTATATTTGGGAAAATCTTTAAAACAACACACATTTAATGTACTATAATTTGCTCATTATACATAAGTGAGCGAAACATTAAATAATAGCTGGGGGTATAATGTGTTAGTTACCACAAAACCTCCGTTTATTATTTTAACAATACAGTCAAAATTCGCTACAACGCTGTATGAATCGTACATATTTTCAAGGTATTCTAATACGCCACGCGATGTTAACTTAATTGTTCATAAAAAGTTTACTAATAAATAAGAAGAAATATCAAAGTTTTCCTCTACGAAGACGGATCTAGAAATTCCAAAATTGAAATGGAGTGCTAGAGCCGTGTACCACCACCACGCACATGGCAATAATAAACCCACCATGGTAACTTTCTTCTGCCATGTCGCCTTTACGAGAGGATAACAAGCCCACAATGGAGTGCGATGTGACCACCAATGTTTCACTGCGGCACAGTGGCGTCACTGTGCCTCGTATCTCAAACGATCAATTCGAAATTCAAACAAATCAAACACCGCAATCGACCAATAAAACAGCTCGTAATGGCGACATCTACATAAATCCGTGCTGCGCGAGCGCATCTCTTTATAATTATTCAAAATCCACCACAGGCAGCTATTAAGGGCATATAAATAGGGCCGTTAATAGTGTCGACATGGCACACAATACCACTGCGCGCGCGCCCATATTATGAGTTAAATCCGATTATTTTGCGGTACAAAAGTAAAGGATTTTTTTAAATATATTTTTCAAGTAAAAAGTTCTCAAAGGGCCCTAAACGATTTTTATAATTTACTCAATTTTACCCGCGGCTTCGTACACGTTAATATTGATTTTCTCAAGCCTAATAACGCAATAAAAAGTTTCATAGAGAGTTTATTCTTCTTTTTACTCTTTTGTCGCTAGAAAAAGTAGCCTGTCACTATTTCCAAGGCCCCATTTTGCTCTATACCAATATTAATCACAGTCGATTCATTGGTTAAGGCGTGCAAACAAAGTCACTTAAAATTAGTATTAGTAAGGATAGGATAAGCGCATTATTATGGGTATTATATCAGCAGCATTAAATATAATGTATTCTGCTTGATAATAACATGCTCGATAATAGGAATAACCTAGATATTTTGATAATGTTGTCATAATCAAATATAAAGCACTCTTCTGTTATGGTTTTAAGTAATAATCTATATCGACAATCTATTCGTTTTTCTTTTCAATTTTCACGGTAACAATGTCGCTGGTGAAGGTTAATACGGGGTTAATACTCAATATAGACATAGTAAAATGGAAAAGCTTCACTTTACACACACAATTACAGAAGCCTAATAAACAAATGAAACTTAAAGAAAAATTTACTGAATTTATACCTTACGAAGGTGCTTATGATTGCCAAAATACTACCACTGTTTTAAGGAAACATATCAGCCATCAATTATTATAATTATTAGATATGAAAGAAAATTGAAACATTTTACATTTAGAATGTATCGTCCGTAGCGGTGAAATGATTTTTAAGTAACCGAGGCGAAAGTACTAATTCGTCCTTATTTGTAGTACGCATGGATAATATATCTTTAGTATAGAATATACATATTTTTCTCATTTTTAGTATTATTTTCTGGTCTCTTTCTTATTTCCACCAGCGTACAATTTATTCTACTAACGTTAGCTGAATCTTCGAAATACATAAGAAATACATAAGGACGTAGTAATAAATACATAAAAAAATCCATATTTCGCAAACCCCATCGCACCTCTATGGGTACAAGCGAGCGAGTCAGTCGTAAATAGAGCAGTGTCACGCGCCAGTACATTGTACAAGCCACCACGGGAGTCAAAACTAGCTGTTTGAATCAGTGCATTAACCAAACTATGTACACCGACCAGACAATAACCACCCTTACCGCCTATACTTAGAACTGTAAATACAATAACAAGTACAACACATCTCCCAGCTCGTTGCCATGAACAACCAGAGGAGAGATGACGTAAAAGATCATTCAGTTTCAGCGTATATTCAACTGTAATGTATTAAGATAAGGTTGATAACAGATTGGAGATTATAACACAGGTTGATACACAATTTGAGTTGTATATTGTTCGTGCGATCCCGGGAACGGGATGAGTCATTTCGCGAAAGAAACTAAAGAATCCATTTTGGTACCACATGAGGTACCCTCCAGCTTACCGGTAACGAGTTTTGGGAGGTAAACCTACGTGAGTACAGGTTTTTATTACTGCAGAAATATGTTTCACATGATGGATGGAAAGAATGGCGACTCAACGCTCACGAGTAGGTACAAGGCGTCGATCGAAGTGAGTTCAAATCCGAGCAATTTTTTAATAGTTAAAGTTTAGCGTTACGGCTATAATCTCACCTGATCTTAAGTCACGATAGGGCCCAAGTTAAAAGACACGCTAAGTCTGTGGAGGAACTGGATTTCAAGTGCAACTGGCGGAGCACACCTATTGGTATTTGGCGGCAAATTTTCAACTTGAAGATGGTTGCTAGCCAGGCGAGCATTAGAAAAAGCCCTACCACCATGCTATGGTTTCCTCACGATGTTTTCCTTTATCGAAAACTCAAGCTCAGTGTAGGTGGATTCGAAGTCACGTCTCTTGACGCGAAGGCGTACACACTACCACTGAGCTATCATCGCGTAAATTAAAATATATGAGGAAAATATCGTAAAGATGTTGATAGGATGTTTTCTAACGTCCGCCTGGTTAGCTAGTACACTGAAGTTGCAACGTCACCAAAGACGATAAGAAAATATAGGTAAATTCCATGACGTCACTTATTCCATAAGAACTATTTATATTATTATTACATACTGGAAAAGTTTGTTTGAACGAGCTAATCTTAGGAATTATCAATCGAATTTCAAAAATTATTATTATCCTTGAAAGAACAACCTTTGAGGAAGACTTTAGGACGTATAACATCAGGCTACCACCGATAGAAGCAACGTTGCATCGAAATCAATTTACAAAAACGGACAAAAATTGTTACATAACAAACAGAGTTTGTTACTTTGTTTTTCTCTGTTAACTCCTTAGGAATCGATCTTTCACATAACGCTACTAGGATGGAATGTTAACGAGGACTGAATCTAATACAAGCGCTAACGCATAAGTTACGTTTTTCTACGCAACGTACCTCCCTGACCTTTCATCTTGACAATCGTCGGGTTTTAAAGACAATCGTACTTAAGGAAATAAACTCTAGATGAACATCAGAGATGACACACACAATTTCTCTTTTCTACACTAGCTGTTGACGAGCGACCAGCAGAGAAATAGGAAACACTCTTCTTCAAATCCACAAGAATTTATTTAAATTATAGGTTTGCGTATCCCGAAGTAACTTTTTAACGGTAAGGCTTTCTTAGCATATTTTTCAAACTATTATACGTATAGGATTGTAATCACATTATGATAAATAGAACCTGCTATGTATAAACATTATAACTCCGATATTGACAGGTTAGCGTGTCTACCAACTTGGGCCGTATCGTCACTTAAGATCATGTGAGATTATGGCCATAACGCTAAACACTTTCACTAAATAAAAGAAGAAAAAAATTACTAGAGGTTTTATTTGACAATGTTCTGGATGACGCTATAATATATTTTAAGTAGCCACAATTATTGGTATATGGCTTGGAATCGTAAGCAGACGTTTTTACTAAAATTTGGTTAATAAAATATTCATAATAGTATATAACATCGGAACTTCCGGAAAATATACATGACAGAGGCCCTAGCCAAGTTGTCTAAAATGTATACATTGTCTAACGCAAACGATCTTAGAAAAATACATCTTTGCTAGAAGCTCAGATATTGATTTGAAAATTACGACATACACTTTACCCGTTAGAATAACAAGTTCAATGCCAAAAATCAACCAAAAATCTTTATTCATATTAAAAATACGCAAGTGAGTTTGTTTGTTACGCTTTCATGCCTAAACCGCGAAATGGATTAAGATGAATTCTGATATAGAGATAGATGAGAATCCGGAGAAGGTGATAGGCTACTTTTTCTGACGATACCCCTTTTTGGGAGTGGAGTAATGAGAGAGAGAAACAATGTATGAGACTTTTTATTACGTCAGCCAATTCGTTTGACAAAATCCATATTAATGCGAGCGAAGCCGCATGTAAAACCTAGTTGAAACAAAAACTATATTTATCATAATATAGAGTATCAATGGGACTTCAAACATCACCGCAGGCGGCCCAGGGTCAAACAGATAGTATCGGATGACCGAGAGGTCCCGAGGCGTCATTTAATTGCGGGCGCGGGGTTCGATCCCCGGCTAACGGGTGGGCGGTCGTGGCCGGCTTTATAAATGTCCGCGCAGTAGCTAGCCTGGGTGGCGAATGCTCTATGCCCTTGTTCAACTATATATCGGAATTATAATGCAGATAAGGATTATTAAATTATCTCCTATACTATTTTTTTTTATCTATAAATCCCCCGGTACTCCTTGGACATGATCCAAGGCCTTATTCACTTTTTTTTCTATAATATATATTTTATACAATACTGCCTTTAAATTCAATTTTAGTCTAAAGTTCTTCCACGTTTTTCTTTTATCGCAGTGATTCTACATTTTATTTACAATTTATATACTTTATCTACAACTTCATGTCTCATATATTTTCGTATTACTTATTCTTCACAAAAAAAAAACCTTTTGATGTTTGTATCTGCCGTCCTATATATGCTATGATATTTTTACAAATAGATATATCTGTCTATATATCGAGCCTTTTCAGGAAAAAGACCGTATGCGCCAAAAATCTTAATTATGTTTTTATTTTAACGTCCTAAAAATGGTCTTTGGAAATTAGGAGCAGTATATTAATATCCATAAATATCCATAATATAATTAGTTTGTTTGTTTGTTTCACTTTCACGCCTTAACCACTGAATTCATTATCCATATAATGAATTTTGGTATATTGATAGACGGAAACCCGGAGACGATGACAGGCTACTAATTTCTCTCGAGGAAAACTTATTGGAAATGAGGTAAAGAGAGGCATTAACTTTGTATGAAAATCTTTATTACGTCATCCGGTTTGTTCGACAATCTCAGTATTAACGCGAGCGAAACCGCAGATAAAAGCTACTACATAATAATGCATTCTCCAAAGGAATTCGTTGAACACTACACATTATTATCAATAATATATTTCTGTTCAATATAGTCTCAGGTTTTGTATTTAAAGTAATAACTAAGCCTGCACCACATTTTGGGCAAATGTTTTGGATAAGTGATTTAAAAAAAATATATATTTAATTTATAAATAAAATATTTAAATTATAATTAAGCTCTTAGTGGACAAAATTTTATCAATTTAACCATAATACGCTGACCTTAATGCTTGTACGTTTTTTTATTTTTTATTTTAATTAAAAATATTTTTTTTATATTTGTTTTAATGTCTACTCCACGCAATTTTCTGTTTGCAATTATGTCTTTAAAATTACCAGTACGAAAGCAAATAACAAAGGTTTTACTTTTTTATGTATGTATTTGCAACGCATTATGTATCCACTTTAGTATTCTACGCTCGTATTTTGTAAATAAATTTATACAATACCATAGTTAACACTCTTCTGGGTAGACATTTTTTTTATATATACCTAAGGTTTAGCGTTATGGTCATAATCTGACCTTAAGTGACGATACGACCCAAGCTGGTAGACACGCTAAGCCTGTGGAGGAACTGGCTCTCAAGTGCAACTGCCGGAACATACTTATTAATATTTGACGGCAGGTTTTCAACTTGTGGGTGGTTGCTAGCCAAGAGGGTATTAGAAAAAGCCCTGCCATCATGCTATAGTTTCCTTACGATGTTTTCCTTAACCGAAGGAACAAGCTCGTAGATGGTTGGATTCGAACTCACGTCCCTTGACGCGAAGTCGTACACACTACCACTCAGCTATCATCGCTTCTCCTTCAAGGTATACGTACTTAAAAGAGATACATTTCTGTCCACGTATTAGTAAACAAATTAGAATGCTAACTATATGACATTTTCAGAAATAACATTAAATAAAATAAAATATTGTGGGTTTCAAATGTAAGACATAAATTTGCAACCAATGAAGCTCATTAGAGGCATTTACAGTAGATATAAAAGTATCGTAGGAACATTGAACAATAACGGAATCAAGATAAATTATTACTACATTTTATAATAGAGTTACTAAAGTATGTTGAACAAAGATAGCGACAATTAAAAAAAATCTCCTATGTCTTATAAGAAAACTTTACTATTTCTATATAGTTTAAGAGTTTTGTACTGCGGCCACAAATTCACCTGATTTTAAGTGGTATTGTGGCCCACTATGCTGGACTGCCATATTAATGTTCGATAAAGCTCGATTTAAGCAGAGAATTGTGGCCTACCTGCCAAAACTATACTTAATAATCAAATGGATTACAATTATTTACCATGCAAGCGAGAAAATCTGAACAGATGAATCCAATACATCGCTGAACAAGAAAGCATAGTTGGCGCACGCATAACCGTCGCCGAGAATGTAGAACGGCCATAACCTAAAAACCATATCGCCACGAGTCTAAAGAATTCCAAAGCTTCGTGCACGCGGCACGGAACAAAAGCGCGGCGTCTTTGGGCCCCCAATCGCGGGATCGCGGCACACGACCGACAGATAAACGCGGACGCGATACCGCGCCGTAGTACTATCCGACGTTCGTTTGATATCGCGAACAGGTGCATTTATCTGTGAGAGGACCGATCCGAGGTGCATTTCTGAGTTGTCCTTTGGGAGTATTCAAAATGATAGGCTTTGATTTTTGAAGCGATGATAGTTAAGTGAGTTCGAATCCAAGCACCTACAATGAGCTTGAGCTTTCGGTGAAGTAAAACATCGTGAGGAAACCATAGCATGGTGGTAGGGCTTATTCAAATGCCCGCCTGGCTAGCAACCACCCTCAAGTTGAAAAACTGCCGCCAAATACCAACAGGTGTGTTCCGGCAGCAGCACTTGAGAGCCAGTTCCTTCACAGGTTTAGTTTGTCTATCAACTTGGGCCGTATCGCCACTTAAGATCAGGTGAGATTATGGCCATAACGCTAAGCCTTAAGTATAAAAAAAAATGTGTGTGCAATTAGCTTGAGCTTTCCGTGAAGGAAAACACTGCAATGAAGCCATAGCACGCTGCTAGGACTTTTTCCAATACCACCTTGTCGTTGAAAATCGGCCACCAAATACATACAGGTGTGACCTCCGCTAGGCTTAGCGTGTCCAGCATCTTGAGCCACATCGTCACTTAACATCAGGTGAGTCTCTAGCTATAACGATAAAACCTATTAATTAAAAATCGATACTGATAATTCTTCCTGTTGTCCTTGGTCTCTGCTAATAAGGAACGAAGCCAGCAGGAGGTCTTTTCCCAGTTCCACATAGACAATAGGCTATAAGAGAACTACTGCCTGCTTAGCATGTTACGACAGTAAAATACGTCAATGTATCAATCCAATTTAATGATCCTAACTAATACTTTTAATGCGAATGCGTGTTTGTTACACTTTCACACCTTAGAAACTGAACTGATCATCATGAAGCTTTGCATATACGTTATCAGGGATATTGATGAGAACATTTGAAAGTGTCTTTTATGTAAAAGAAAGTACTGTCGTCGAGGGATAGATGGACACAACATCAGAAAAATTACAGATGCGTTTTTTTTTTTTTTATACTTAACGTTTAGCGTTATGGCCATAATCTCACCTGATCTTAAGTGACGATACGGCCCAAGTTGGTAGACACGCTAAACCTGTGGAGAAACTGGCTCTCAAGTGCTGCTGCCGGAACACACCTATTGGTATTTGGCGGCAGGTTCACAACTTGAGGGTGGTAGCTAGCCAGGCGGGCATTAGAAAAAGCCCTACTACCATGCTATGGTTTCCTCACGATGTTTTCCTTCACCGAAAGCTCAAGCTCATTGTAGGTGCTTGGGTTCGAACCCACGTCCCTTGACGCGAAGTCGTGCACACTACCACTGAGCTATCATCGCTTCACCGGCCTCTGTTGGAGGGACTGGCTCTCAAGTGCAACTGCTGGAACACACCTATAGGCATTTGTATTTTCAACTTGAGGGTGGTAGCTAGCCAGGCGGGCATTAGAAAAAGCCCTACCACCGTGTTATAGTTTCCTCACGATGTTTCCTTCAACAAAACTCAAGTTCATTGTAGGCGTTTGAATTCGAACTCACGTCCCATGACGCGGCAATTATAAATATATATAATATAAATCAAAGTTAGCAGTCCCGTACTTTTATTATAAAGTAACTCTATGTATTCACGCGATACAATGTTATTAACAATCGCTGAATCGACTGAATCATTCATTTTAAAGAAAACGTATTAGTAACCTAATTTGTGGACTTGAGGGTCACAGGTACAGATCCTGACCAAGTTCATGGCCGGTCGTCAGTACAAAATCCCCAAGCGTCACGCGAGGCACGTCGTTGTCAAACACCGGTCCATGACTAAGAGGATGTGTGCCGGGAAGAGACGCCATCGACAAATATTTGCGATGAGCGAAGCCTCAGTCTTTCGTACTTTGTATAACAAAATACACTCGAAAAAAAAACTCAATACTGAGTATCTATATATATTACCATTTTTACAAGAATATATGTCTAAAAATCAGCGCTGTGTGACGTTACTGTACCGCATTGCATTAATTGAGCCTATCTCAATAAATAATATATATATTATGGCCACAATCTCATCTGGTGTTAACTGACGATGTGGCCCAGGATAGTGGACAGGCTAAACCTAGTGAAGACACTGCTACAGCTTGTTATAGTGGTAGCTGGCCAGGTGGCCTGCACCAGAAGCTCAGGCTTATTGAGGAATCGAAATCACGACAATTTAATTAAATTTAATCGAAATGTAAATATATCACGTTTCATAACATATTTATCGTTTGTCTTTTTTTTAACATTGAAGCATTGTTCTAGATTAATACTGAAGTTCGAGATAAAGCTTCCTGGCCTAAAAATCCAACTTTTTTCTGTGACATTGCACTCCCCAGTACTGCTAGACAACTAAACAAAGTGAAATAAAATCTATCTTAAAAACTGCCATATATCATTGCAAAATATGTATATAATAGAAGACAAGAAGTTTCACTTAATCAACGATAACATACGTAAAAATTACAGCAAAACGTTTATAATCCGGGATACGACGAGCTCTCGACCGCTGCGAACAAAGTGGCAACTGTGAAACTCCAATATTTAACACCTGTGACACGTAATTATTATGACAGCACAATGGCGGCCGCTGGACCGACTGTAGCGTTGTTTACATGAGGCATCTCGGCAAAAAATGAATATGAAAAACATGAATAAAAAAAATGCCTAAGTGGATGTAGCAATGCGTTTGTATCAAAAATATCTCGGCAGATATCTATACGTTATAATGCATGAATGTGGAATGGTCACATTATAATACCAACTATTGTAAATCTAAACATACTTACGAAAAATACTTACGATTTTAAAAGCATTATTAACACGTGACATCGAGGATCTGTTTACAAATTATCTCCAAATATACAGACAGACAATAAAATAAAAACATTACTCCTATTGGTGATAGCATTAAACAACCTAAACCAGAGGTTCCCAATCTTTATCTGTACGCAGCGCACATATATTCTATTTTGTCGCGGTACAATGATACTAGATACCTATGTAGGTAGGCACAAAATTGAAAACATCCATATTATATCTATATGAACATAAAATTAACAGTTTCCGAGCACGTAGGTAAATATATAAGTTAAATTGTTTATTTTGTACCCGTGAACACACTTGACATTGAGATAATCACCTACTTAGGCAGATGCCGTAATAAAAATCCCATCAAAACCATAAATGTAAAATAAAAGCAAAGTTTAATATTATAATATATGCCTTGGTTGTTGACTTCAACGACAAAATAAGTGTGAATAGTTGGCTAGTTCGCTGGTAGAAATTAACCATCGAATATAGGGCTCTTACATGACAGTTTTAATAGGTACTTAATAATAATTCTTATATTCGAAATATCCAAGTCAGACTTTAGGCTTCAATATATTATCCTAAGTTGTAAGAAGAAATTATATTTTAAATCAGGACTAACAATTAAACTTGACACTCATTTAAATCTTACTTCGTCTATCGTTGAAGTCATCTACAAAGACATATATCATAATATTGAACTTGGTTCTCATTTGACATCTATGTTTTTGATGCGATATCATTACTTTTTGTACATAAATTATTAGTAGGTACATATTACATTATAAAATTAAGTCCAGTCATTTGGTAAAAAAAGAGTGTTATCTCGAAAGTTTTCCGGAAGATTCGAAAATAGGTAATATCATAGATTTTGATGTACTCTTTTCGTAAACTTTGCCACCTCGTATCATTGCCGCTCATGCCGCCATATTGGAAAAATGGCACACAAAAAAGAAATTTTTGACGTTATCTTTTTTCTGACACAATCTACGATAAAAACATGTATGTAAAAATTAAACTAGAGTAAAATTCCTGCAATTTATGCCGTAGCAACTTTTTTCGTAAAATCAATAGTTTCGGCGTATGAGGGCTATTATAAGAAGTGTTTCTAAGAGAATTAATTAATTGAAAAATTATAATAAAATGATATAAATAACTAGAATTTAAATTTGTAGGTCATCTGGAACTGGGTTACAGTTTTAATCTATAAGTCAGTGTTAAAAGTTACGATTTTTAGACGTTAATATCTAAATAACTGTTTGAGGTGTGTTGATGAAATTTGGCGCACATATGTATTTCGCAGGTATCAATATATGAGCCAAATTTGACATGTTTATATTAAATAGTTTCCGAGTTATGACTGTGTCAAAAGTGGCTCCAAATGGTTCGCTGTAAGCTTGAACTTGGCTTGGCATGCTATCAAGTGTCTAGATAAATAAAAACTAAATTAAACGTACAAACGTATTAACACAGAAAGGAGGTATGCTATTAATACGTCTTGCAGCAAACGGCATATTAATTAGCCCCTCGCTAATTGATTTATTTAAATAACTGCACAATTTTATTGTTGTAAATGGCACCTGTGAATTCTTCATTTTGTTCTAGCACATAACGAGGCAGTATCACAAAGGCCTGGCTGAACGTTTAGCGCTTAGTATAATAGTTATGACAGTACAATGGACCGTGAAGACACGCAGACATCTGTTAACATGTTATACAGAGAGTCGACGCGACTGCACGATACTATCGCAGTCTGGGCTAAATTGCCTTCGTTATCGTGTTAATCTTTTATTGTTTGTGGATTATTGTTTTAGCATGAATTATTTAATCATGTTATAATCATCTGTATGTCGACAGTGCCGATCACAGATTAGCTTATACAGCCACGAAAAAAAGTGCTCTCAAATACTGTTTTAACCGTCTGTCATAGACGTAGAGGCCATTGATATCGGAGGAATATTAGATAGAGAGTAGTTAGTCACACCGTATAAATACACACCACACGACAATAAAATAAATACGATGCGAACACTGCTGTTGCATGCAGAATTCGGTACATAATAAATATCAATTTTGCACTGACACATTTGTTTTTCACCCCTTGCATCACCGTAGGGTCCTAAGATTTTTTATGGTGGATTTGTTCAGAGAGATCATGCCACCCTTATCCCTATATCATGCTACAATCAATTCCTCAACGCTATACCGATTTCAACCAAACAATAAATTAATTTAGTTTCTTCCGATGTTGGGCGCCGTAAGATTTATATTTTTCTATTAACAACAATATTTTCCTATTTTGGTATTTTTACTGTAAATCATTATTGGAAACAGTTTATAGTTAGTTTATGGTTATAATTTCGTTCCACTGTAACTGAGCATTAATACCTTAGTTCTATATATATATATGTGTGTTTATATACAAAGAAAAAAAAACAATGTTTTATACAACACTACAGATAAAGTTACTATTTATGTGAGCTCTGGAGTCTAAAAAAGGTACAAAAACCTGAAGTATAGACTCTCGTTCTCTAAAATATATCTGAATTCTCATTATTTTATTTACAAAAATGTTCACACACACACAATCACACACAGTTGTTACAAAACTATAGATAATTATAACTGAAATTAAACTAAAACTTGATCCTAACTGTGCCCATGTACCATGAGACAGGTCGTGCGTTTATCCCATGGACACCCACAACACCAGAGGAATCGCAGGTGAGTTGCGGTCTTTACCAGCGTCACACAGGAAGGTTGCGGATCAGAATTTCAAAGCGATCCCATATGAAGTTTCGCTTTTAAAAACACACGGAAATTACGTAGATTAATAATGAAAAGAAAAAGAATGCAAATTGGAATCACGAAACAGGTTTGTTTCCGAGATTGTTAATAATATGAAGATTGTCAAAGAGCGCGTAGGTGTTACGTGGGTGTGGCGAACGCAAAATGGTCCAAGTTTTAAATTACTGTTTTTGTTATAAATCAAAAGCTCGCGCGCCGTGACCTCTCAGGTTTTTTTTTCTTGTTTCGCCACCAAATTGTTTACTTACACGAGACAGTGAATCACAACACGAAAGCTTTGATTAATGAATAATACATTATTTATATAGGTCTTGCTCTATAGCTACAATCTCATGTAGATTTAAGTGACATGATGGCTTAAGATGGTGTGCACGCTAAGCCTATTGAACAGACTGGCTCTCAAGTGCAACTACTGCCCAATAAACTTATAGGTAGATAGATGTCGGCAGATATTCAACTTGGGGGTGGTAGTTAGCCAGGTGGGCATTAAAAAAATTCCTAACACAATGCTATGGTTTCATCACGATGTTTTCTTTCACCGAAAACTCAGGATCATTGCAGGAATTCGAACACACGTCCGTTGACGCGGCATTCGTACACACGCAGTCATTATACGATTTGATAAATCAATATATTTTCTCAGTTTTTCCCTCGTCACTACATAAAGCAAAAATATTTTCATCACATTGCATTGCCAAGATCAATACAGCGTATGTAACTAGTTAGTGCCTGCGACTTTGTTCGCGTTTTTGTCATAAAACACTTACTAATTATAAAAACCGTATCTTCATTACATACATACACATTAGCATGGTGGTAGGGCTTTTTCTAATGCCAGCCTGGCTAGAAACCACCCTCAAGTTGAAAATCTGCCACCAAATACCAATAGGTATGTTCCGGCAGCTGCACTTGAGAGCCAGTTCCTCCACAGGTTTAGCGTGTCTATCAACTTGGGCCGTATCGTTACTTAAGATCAGGTGAGATTATACCCATAACGCTAAACGTTAACTATTAAAAAAAAACACATGTATGCGTATACATGGGTATTAAGGATTAACCCATTCCTCCCCACTGTCATATTTTTAGGACACTATTTTCAACATTTCTTCTTACGTATTACGACTTTTATTTTTATTATTTCTGATAAAATCCATATTTTTACGCTATTTTTCTAATAATATTTTTTTTCGCTGTAAAAAATGTTTAAATGTTAAAAATAAAAGTCCTAATACGTAAAAAGAAGTTTTGAAAATAGTTTCCTAAAAATATGACAGCGGGGAGGAATGGGTTAAGATGATATAGTTTTTTGTCATGTGTTCAACTTATAAAATAGGATCGTTTTCTGCTTACAAACAAACTTGAATCAAAAGCTCACACCAGTATCCAGAGCATTAACAAAACGCAACGAACATAATAAGCTCCGAGGCCGCTATCACTGCGTAGTAAATATGCCCGTTGCGACAACCTTCAAAGACGCTAATGGGGGTCTCAATTCAAAACGTAGAAACCAGCATTCAACCCAACATGTACCTACAAGCCGTCGCATAAAGCGTAAATTCACGGTACCATTGTATTCAGAAGTGACCGTACCTACCGGCCGCGGCCTCCCAAACAATTGACCCATACAAAATCGACCAATCCGTCTTCCAGCAGTTCATATTAACTAATTCAACATGAAATTTATTTGTACCCGAGCGCGACAACAAAGGGTTAGCCCTGATAAGGGCCGCGGTACACCACGCTCTGTATCGCTTTCATAAATAACGTCATATTAGACGGAGTATTAAACTCGACGGACAGAGTGGGCGGGTTAACCTGAATGGAAAAAGGTTTGTACTCGAGCTGTTTTTTTTTTATTGTTTCTATTAAATTGGACACCGTTAAAAGTTAAACGCATTCGTTGTGTCGATACACTTGAAGCCTGCTGTCCAGTGTCGGATATAAGAAATTTTCCGAACATAAACAGAAATAATATTACGCCTTTCAATGACAATGGCATTATTTAGTGTAGCTTTGAGTTATTTGTTTTATGTATCTATCTCTTTATACTTTATCATTTTATGCGTATGTACGATGGATAAGTAAATGTTTTTTTTGCTTACTTATTTAATAAAAAAACACACGTGTAATATTTTTTATCATTATTTTATTATTGATAAATTTAAAACAACCAAGTACTAAAATAACATAAGAAGCACGAATATCTAAAAAAAAAATTGCGCCATATTAATAATAATGGAAATTTACATTCCAATGGGTATATTCCAAGTAGGTATATACCCGACATTATAAGTCGTACATAAGTGAATTATTAGATGAATAGTACATAAATACTTTTTTTTTTACCCACTATATTCTATCTAAGTATCCAAAATGAATCTTTTTTTTATATCTTATAGTTTCAGCGTTATGGCCGCAATCTCACCTGACGTTAAGTGACGATGTGGCCCAAGATGGTGGAAGCGATGATAGCTCAGTGGTAGTATGTAGACTTCGCGTCAAGGGGCGTGAGTTCGAATCCAAACACCTACAATGAGTTTGAGCTTTCGGTGGAGGAAAACGAAGCCGCGGACACAGTTAGTCTTACGATTAAGTTGTAAATATTATTCCATTTCTGTACTTTATACCAATTTTGACCAACATTCATATTTATCGCAGGCGAAGTCACGAATCGTATCTAGTATGTAATGAAATTGATCGCAATTTTCAGAGTAATTAAATACAATTTTCATATGCAGTAAAAGTAAAATACGTTAGTATAGTTACGACATTTTTCGAAACTCCGTCGTGCATATGCCTGTCAAATTCAATTATTAAAATCCAGTGTCGATGTTATCTCCCATAAGTGGGCGCACCGCTCATTGTAAACCATCTCTAAGTACATTTGTTACATTGTACCGGTAGCAAAAGTTAATGGTTTGTTTTATCAAACACCACGACCGAATTTTGAGACATTGTTTGATATATATATATATTTTTTTATGTCGAGTTATGTTTACCACTCTATCCGGTGGTAATATGACCTCGTTACTTTATCCAAAACCGGACCGAATCAACCTACATTAACTTTAAAAATTGAATACACTATTAATTTTGATAAATAAGCAAAAATAAAACACTACAATATTATTTTTACTTTATTTCTTATTATAGTATGTGTTTATTTTTATCACTTAAACATTTTCTACAGCGAAAAAAAAAACATTTTTTAGTAAAATAGAGTAAAAATATGAATTCCATCAGATATAATAAAAATAAAAGTCCTAATACGTAAAAATAAATTGTGAAATAGTGTACTAAAACTATACAGTGGGGAGGAATGGGTTAATCCTTAATCTATACACCCATACATGTGTTTTTTTTAGTTAGCGTTTAGCGTTATGGGCACAATCTCAACTCGTGTTAAGTGACGACGAGGCCTAAGATAGTAGACACGCTAAGCATAGTGGAGGGGCTGGCTCTCACGTGCAACCGCCGGAACACACCTATAGGTATTAGTTCGCAGGAGAAAATTTGTAGATAGTAACTAGCCAGGCGTGCATCAGAAAAGCCCTACCATTATCCTATGGTTTCATCACGATGTTTTGCTCCACCGAAAGCTTATGGTCATTGCAGATAGATTCGAATTCACGTCCACTGACGCGGTATCAATACACACTACCGAGCTATCGTGGCTTTATGATCATACTTCCGATTGCTGACCAATATTTTTTTTTAGTTCGTCGTTATTTCCGAGCAATATTGTACATAATGAAAAAAAAAATGAAAACAGATTTTATTTCAGCTTTGCAAAAATCATCAAATTTTCAATTAATGTTTTGGCCATAATTGATCAAAGGGCAAACTAGTAATACAGATATATATACTTTGGTTAGGGCTTTACATATTTCTTGTAATTTTTTAATGTTCATCTTTTTTTTCGTTATAAAGGCCGGCAATGCACCTGCGTTGCCTCTGGTGTTGTGGGTGCCCAAGAGCGGCGGTGATCACATACCATCAGGTGACACGCTTGCTAGTTTGCCACCTATTCCATAAAAAAAAATATAATTAAAGTATTTTATATACCTACGCAAAAGCGTGTATGTAAAAGCGAAATGGTACTAACTGACTCATCACCGTATCTCCAAACCTATAGACATAAATATGCCATGCATTCTCCTTCACAACGTAGACGCCAACAAAGAACGGATTTTACGATCACCGCAGCTGACATTAAAACGCGAATGGAGACGGACGCGCATCTAATATCGACGGAGTTTCAAACGTTTCTATAGCCTAATAATAATAAATCTACGAACAATTTAGGGTTAAAACGGGCAAGTTTCTCTGGACTAAATATTGCCGTCAATTCTTAATATGCAGTATGTTGTTAGAAGAAAATATTCAGGACAACACGAAAACCGCTCGACCAACCATGACCCCAGGACGGATTAAACAATAAATGCAATGATCACTTCCCGCCGATTGGCTCGCTTATAGTTAACACTAATTAAATCTCACACGCTAAAGTTGAAACAGTGGGCGGAGCATGGGAACACTATAGTAGGTATTGTACTGTTGTCTTTTATGCAGTAAAGTGTCCAAATGTTGAGAGTTAGCGTTCATTGTTATCAATTTCGCTGGATGCATTTTTTTGAAGTGAAAACTTGTTTACCCACCTTAGGTACATTTGAGATGGGGAGAAATCGGGAAACTCGCATGAATGGACTGCCGACCTCAGATACTTATTTATACATATGATGTGTGTAGGTATGTATTGAAATTTGAGCCTAAAAAGTATTTAATACTGGCCAAATGTTTTTATAGTAAACCATTTTTTGTATATTTATTATTTTCGTATAAATTACCATGTAAATTCTATTTAACGTCATTCGATTTAACTACAAACTCCTTAAAACTTTGAACTTACTTTACTTTGGACCTCTTACCTTGATGTCTTCACGAAAAACACGCTAATACATTAAGGGCTACTCTCAATAATAGTAATACCATGCGAGTAATATAACAATGTAAAGTATGGAGTTTTTTAACATAGCTGATCTATTAATATCGATATAACTATACAGATAAAAGATAACACGTGGCAAAGGTACGAATATTAAGATGTTTGTATGGATTTACTGGAATAGATTCAATTAAAACTGAGTATATTTAAAGAAGCATAGAAGCGATGATAGCTCAGTGGTAGTGTGTAGGAACGCCGCGTTATGGGACGTGAGGACGAATCTGAACACCTACAATGAACTTGAGGAACTAGTGAGAAAACCGTAACATGTTGGTAGGGCTTTTTCTAATGCCTGCCTGGCTAGCTACCACCCTCATGTTGAAAATCTGTTACCGAACATCAATGGATGTGTTCTGGCAGTTGCACTTAAAAGAGCTCAGAAATGTGTGAGAAATGATATTGGCGTAAAAGGTGTGACTGCTGATAAGGGAACAGTAGAAGAGAACCACATGTTATTCTGACCTTATTTAAGTAATACAGTATGTAAAGAGCAGATAATACTAATTTATTATTATACTAGTAAATTAACTATAAATTATTTTATTAACCCTAACATATGTAATGTAAAAATTGTAAATGCAACGGAAGAAGAAAAACCTAACATAAGTTCGTAAACAGGAAATCCGTGCATTAATCGCTACATCGCTTGACTTGGGGTGGGATCGAGCGAGTTAAACGCTAATTTAAAGGATAAACCAAGTTAAGTGGCAAACGAGAGGAGTAATTGTTTTACACACCACCGAAGCACAAAGGCTGTTTGCGTTTTAAAACGATTGCCTTATTTCTTAGCGCCTGTTAATTTTTTACTTCAAGAATTTACTTTTGACTTTCTTTTTCGGCGGCTAATGGGTGGCGCGATGGCCGAGTACGGGAAACATAGTTATTCATATTTTGTATGTATTCGTTATTCGGTATTCATACTATAAAGCGGAAAACTTATCTATTTGACCGCGGGAATTCGACTTCGGATTCCAAAAAATATATTGTCCTAACTGCACCCTACGACTTGGTTCGCGCGGAACTAAAAATTAGTTAAATTGTTTTGCATGTTTTTGTAACTTTTTTCAATACAGCTTTGCTCCTATTGGTGGTTGTTATGGCCTAAAGCCTTCCTCAATGGTTCCTTCATGAAATATAAAAAGAATATTTAAGCTATGTCTGGTAGCTCCCAAGATTGGCGTGTTCAAACAAACAAACTTTTCCCGCCTCGCTTAGATTACGTGCGTGAGAACATTTTACATTTATATTGCCCAATATCTCTCAATAGAGTGAACCGATTGCGATAAAACAAAAACTAAGTAATACTTCAAGTTGCATACAATTTGTAGGTGCAAAAGTAATCTATGTTGGTTTTGTATATTTCACGTGATTGGTGCACGGAGAAACGGACAAAAAATTCAAAAAATGCTGGAATTGGGTTCTGTTGGTTATCCATTAAAATCCCCGCCTAATTTTATTGGAAATATTTTCAGTGTACAAAAACGACTTTACTACAGATTCGTTTTAGGCTACGCCACCACCAATAGAAGCAAATCTTATTTGAAATAAGTTACAAAAAGATGAAAAAATTACAAATTTTTTTTCCACGCAATCGGAGTCTCAGGCGGTGCTAGTAATAACTATAAAACTATGACCAAACCAAATCTGTTCATCAAAAATTTAAGGGACAATTATAATTGTAGTATATTTTGGTTATATATAGGTTTTAGATTTATTGGCTTCTTGTCTACATTTTCATGAAAATTGTTACGATAGGTAATAACTAATATTATAGATAAAACAATAACATAATTTTCACTTCACGGAATGGAAAGCTTCTAGTGTGATACAGAATAAGTATCAATTTTGTTGTAAATTGTAATGCAGGTTCAACCTACACAAACTAACAGGTTTTTACTAGACGCATTTGAATATCTAAACATGGTACATATAATTTAAAACCGTCCAATACTTAAAAATTTTGTTTATATGTTTGTGCTGGCTAATCTCTGTAACGGTTGGACCAATTATGAAAGATTCTTACCGGCAGTAAGCTGTTGTTATTAAGAGTGATTTAGGCTACGTTAAGTCCACGTAAACGAATAAGCGGGAAATTATATTTAGCATAATAATACAACGTACCTACACAGAGTTGAAAAATAAGGCCTAAATTGTGCGTAGGTTATAGGGTCCATATGACCGAAGTCGCGGTCAAAAGTAGTTGATTATAAGGTTAAAATATTAAACAGTGGGCACGATGCGACGTCGCTTGCCCTTGACCGGCGACTGGTGAATCATTGTGCACAGGCGCCGCGTTACGTTACCGGCCGCAAGGGCATGCCAGCTTTTGTATAAAATCAGATTTTTTTTCATCGGATAAACCCAGTTCTACAAAGACTACAATTTACTTAACCCGAACGTTCTTAACAACCACGGGTTTTCCCTTTTCACTTGCTTGTGAGCGTTACAATTATTAACTGAAGTTGAATGGAGAGTGGGTTCACCTTGCAGATGGGTTGTTTTGAGCTTGGCAAGAGTGAATGACGTTATTAGTGACGGTTTGGTTATGACCACAATGAATGTGGTTGTTATGTGGGAAACCTGAAGGCATATGTTGAACGTTCCTTCTTTACCGAAAGTTCATGATGATACTTTTTTATAGTTTGTAGAGATAGCGTTTGACCACAATCACACTTGACGATGAGGCCCAAGATGGTTGATACGCTAAACCTGTAGAGGGACTGGACCTCAAGTGCAACTGCCGGAACACACCTAAAGATATTTGTTACAGATAGTCAACTTCGGTATGGTAGTTAGCCAGGCGAGCATTAGAAAACGCCCTACCATCATACAAAGCATATATATACTGTCGCCCAAGCGTCATAACTTTGAAATTTCCAAAGCAAATTCGGCCTGCTCAATGAGGATAACAGAATAATGATATCAATTGTCATTGTCACGCAAATATAATATCGAGAATTAACAATGTATCCGTCGTTCGTCATTTGAGACGTGACATTCATGTAAATAAACCGTGAATCAACATTCCGAGATCACACTCTCGCGGACGGTGTCCACTTGCGTATTTTTGCACGAATCTACAATAAATGCTTTGGATCACATCTGAGAAAGATATAGAGATGGTACACTCAAACAAATATCAGTAGTACTACGGTAGAGACGACAAGGTTCTCGCCGCGCCGGATACTAGAAGAAACCTGAAGGAGTGGAACTCTATCCCGGCGTCTGTCTTCCCATCAATTTCTTATCTGGATAGTTTCAAGAGAGGAGTGAACAGGCATATTTTAAGATTGCATGCTCCAACGTCGGCCTCATCTATGCTTACTACCAGGCATGATTGAGATCAAGCGTAAACTTATAATGCATAAAAAAGCTATCCAGGTACTCCAATAATTCGTAGGTTTGAGTGTCGTCACATCGTATCTCCAGTGGGTATTTGACGCTGCTTGTCACCGATGAGTCGACACACGTCCTTGTTGCCTTGACCTAAGCCCGGATAACGCATTTAGGTATTGCAAGATGGAATCTATAAATGGATTTTCGTCACGTTAATAATAGAAAGGAAGTTAAAGGTGAAAATCGTAACATTGTCATGTTTCTCGTAGACGACATAAACATGATAAATATATTCATATTTTCGTTTGGCAAAGTTAACGAATAAGAGATTTTGTTACGTTATCTACATACATATAATAAAATTATAACTGAGTCAACAAATCTATAGATCAAATTGTTTTTGAAAATAAATCTTTGTTGTAGATATAGGGACAAAAACGTTCTCCTTGTACGAGTATGATAGATTTTAGTAAAATTTATCAAGGCAATAACTATCCGAGTATATTAACACATACATAAACTTTTTTACATATAACGAAAGAGTCCCTTAAGCAAAAGCGAAAAAAGTTTAAATGTTGTATTAAACGGACACCTGGAAGAAACTTCGTGAGATTTCCTTGGATCGTTAATTGAAAATTTAACTAAAAATTTATGTTTTATCTCTCTATGGTATGAAAGCACCAGAAAATAACATTTTGAGGACGAAATTACTTGGGCAGCATCGAAAGATTTATAGATCATAACAAGTATGTTATCTCTTTCCAATCCTGTTCTTCCTAACCTTTCAGTAATAATTTGTTGGTTTAAGACAACAGCTCTATAAAAGGCTTAATGTTTTTTCGAAATAATCTGTTGATTGGAAGTATTGAATGTAAGAATAATTTATTGCACCGAAAGATCGGACACAAAAGTCCATATGGTTTGTTCTATTACATCAAATGCCAAGAAGAAAATGGAATATAGATTATTATAGTGGAAAAACAAAACATATTCTTTAAAATTTAACAATGAGTTAGCTGCAGTGATTTACTTGCGGCTCGTACATACAATAATTAATTTAGAGCAAGGATAGTTTTGTTTGATGCTTGTCACGTGATCGACGTAGATGCTAAGTCACTTTGTATATATGAATGTTAAATTTACTTGGAATTAAAGACTCCATATAGATTAAATTGAAAATTATTATATTGTTCATGTATATTTTTTTATCATCAAGGTTTAGCCCTATGGCCATAATCTCACCCAATCTTAAGTGACGATACGACCCATTTTGGTAGACACGCTAACCTGTAGAGAGACTGGCTCTCAAGTGCAAATACCGGAGCACACCTATTGGCACTTGGCGGCAGATTTTCAACTTGAGGATGGCATCTAGCCTGGTGGGCATTAGAAAAAGCCCTACCACCATGCTATGGTTTCCTCACGATATTTTCCTTCACCGAAACCTCAAGCTCATTGTAGATGGATTCGAACTCGCGCCCTTTCACGCGTAATCCGTACACACTAGCACTGAGCTATCATCGCTTCAATAATCACCTTTCGTTTACTACGATTCAATCAGTGCGTTTAAACTTAATATCAGGCAACGTAAGGTACCTATGCAATTAAAGAAACCTACTGCAACTTAGGCCGTAATAATTTAGGAACACAATTCTTCTAAGGGTGCCGCTATGTCTTACAGTAGTCACTATTCCATAAGACACTTACAAATCTGTTACTAAACGCACCGAGTACTTTTTTTTTCTAAATACGTTTGACCTAATCGTTAGCAAACACATAAATCACTTAATAAAACTAAATACGTTGAATAAAATTAGCACAGAATTAGCATGGCCGAGGTGAAATTGCTTCGCGTGGGTGAACCACCACCGGCAGAATGTTTCTTTATTTGTTTATTTCAAGTAACACTCCTTAACAGGAAGCTTACATTTAAATGTAGCTTAAGTGATTTAGACAACACTTTTTAGTGATTCATGCATATTCATGTTACTCTCTCAATATCTGCGATAGATATGATATAAACTGTAATTTTACCATATTAGTATAATAGTTGTTCCTTTAAAATATACAAACAGTTCAATTTTTTTTTTTGTATTATTATCATTCTGAAACTACTCTAATAATCTCTATTATATTACACGGCGATATGAAACGGCAAAATAAAAAAGAAACGGCGGTTGTTATCAGTTATAGCAAAATAAATGTCTGTGGTAGTAACAGTTTTAGTTTGCATAATAATACCCTATCCTTAAAGTAACAAATACGTCCTAAAATTATTTCAAACATTATTCAATTCTACACTTTTTGTTAATGACCTCCGCTAAGTGTATGATATATTTTTTATACTAAGACGTAGACGTGACTGATAATACCGGATGGTAAGCAAAGTACGATCCAACAACAGCATCAGTCTTCGAGTGATTAAAGTAGCCATTAGTGATAAACGCTGTTATGCCAACTTTTTGTTATTAATTAAGGTGTTAAAAAAAAAACAATTTATGGACCTCCTCTTACATACACCCTGTAACCTCACTACACGTGCTCAGGCCAAGGTAAGAGACGGATGTCGGGACATTCCGATTAGAAGGACTTTTTTTTATAGTTAAGGTTCAGCGTTATGACCATAATCTCACGTGATCTTAAGTGACGATATGGCCCAAGTTGGTAGGCACGCTAAGCCTGTGGAGGAACTGGCTCTCAAGTGCAGCTGCCGAAACACACCTATTGGTATTTGGCGACAGGTTTTTAACTTGAGGGTGGTTGCTAGCCAGGCGGGCATTGGAAAAAGCCCTACCACCATGCTATGGTTTCCTCACGATGTTTTCCTTCACCGAAAGCTCAAACTCATTGCAGGTACTTGGATTCGAACTCACGTCCCTTGACGTGAAGTCGTACACACTGCCACTGAGCTATCATCGCTTCAAAACACACTGTCACACACCCACTAAAAACACCACAGGGACACTTAAAGCCACGTGTTGCCAGACACCAGGGAGATACACATACATAGGTATATCGACGGCAGATGTTCAACACGGTGTGTGTTGTTTCAGATCCCGTTCCATGCAATTGCCGTGCGTTATCAATTAATATTCCGTATAATTTATCTATTAAATGTTTATTAAGGAACCCTTAGCTCGACGAAGATGCCTAAACAATTTACTTACGTTTATCTACAAAGCGATGTATAAGGAAAATTTATTGCATAGCAATAACAAAGTAAAAGAATGTTATTATGCAAAAAAAAAGTCACGAGATAAATTTCGTCTTTAGTGTTCTGTAGGAATTTTTCAGAATTATTTATCATATAACAAGAAACGGACTAAAAAGTTTAAATGGATCAAAACATTCTTGGATGTGATGTTTTTATACGGATACAGTTTGGAACGTACGTACGTTCTGTCACAAAAGGTTTGCTCTTGGTCCACAAATTGGTCTGATTTGATAATGATGATATTCCTACCTCTAGTTAGTACTATTGTTATATATACCATCATTATTGTATATACCAATTTTTTTTAGCTTAATAGGTATTTGTGTGTGTATTTGACGATGTGGGCAAAGATGGTGGAAACGCTAAACCTAATACAGAGACTGGCGCTCAAGTGCAACTACCAGAACACACCTAGAGTTATTTGGCGGAAGATGAAGCGATGATAACTCAGTGGTAGTGTGTAAGGTCGCAGCGTCATTAGTCGTGAGTTCGAATCCAACCACCTACAATGAGCTTGAGCTTTCGGTGAAGGAAAACATTGTGAGGAAACCATAGCATGATGGTAGGGCTTTTGCTAATGCCTGCCTAGCTAGTTACCACGTAAAGTTGAAAATCTGCCGCCAAATACCAATAGGTGTTTTCCGGCCGTTGCACTTGAGAGCCAGTCCCTCCAGTAATGGTCGGGAACGCACCTTCGATCCCCCCGATGTTGTGAATGTCCATGGGCAGCGATAATCACTTACCATCAGATGACATGCCTGCTCGTTTACTCCCTATTACATAAAAAAACAACTTGAGCATGGTATCTAGCCAGACGAGCGTTAACGAAAGCCCCATTACCTTGCTATAGTGCTATAAGCTCAGGCACATTGCAGGTGGATTCGAACTCACGACCATTATAGCGCCGATCGAAAACACTACCAAATGAGCCATCACCGTTTCAACCATCGCACTTTAACAGCAATAGGTTTGCCTTTATTTACGGAACCCTAATATCAAGAAGAACTAGCAGCTGTATAAAATAAAAGAAAAACCTCTTACGTCGTAATTTTCCCCCACACCGTAATCCACCGCTAGTGCTATCCGTTAAACGAGCTTTTTATTGTAAAAGTCGACCGCAATGTTTACTAAACGATATACGACAAAAGAAATCGACAATTTGTTATCAATACAAATATCTATGTTAGGGCTCAAAGTAGTTAGGTCTACAATGCCTAGACATACAATTATGTATCACACTCAAATATAAATATATTCCAAATCATTTAATCCGGCTCGGCAATTGACTGGACACACTCGACGGTAGAGTGAAGCACAACAAGTCTAACTGAGAATTAACTGAAAGTGATTTCCACTATTCCCATTTCATAATACCGCCACAAATAAGGGATAAAGATTAATTCCCAAAAGCGATATAGATCGCGATGATCAATTCGAATGAAACTAAAGTCTACTTTTATTTCATCTACGTTTACGCGATACGCACGTTTACAATTAGAAATGGTTCTTATGCTCTAATATATTATTTCTTTAATATGACTCTAGTACTCTTAAGTACATTAGACACAGTCTGGTCACGTTTTAGTAAAGCGGGCTACCTTTCTAGATCTTTCTATGGAGCTCTCGAAACATATTCACGCTTCGTACTACTGTAGTGCAATAACTTCTGTGTTACACAATAGAACTACGGTTAAAGAATATAAGGCAAAATACAAGTATTATTAACTAAAACACAAACAGAGAGGTACCTAGAAGCTAGGAAGTATAACAAAACTGTTAACTACCATGACATAATGACGTCACTATAAAGTCTGACGATCACAGTAATATCTAAATGTAAATGAATGAATGAATACAAACTGTATTGCACTTTTTAATTCATACATTGGCGAAATAAATGCCAAAAAGCATTTTCTTCCTATTAACCACCGGTATTGTCATCAAAGCGTAAAAGCTGTTTTGGATAATACATTTTTTTTATGGAATCGGAAGCAAACGAGTAAGCGTCACGTAACGTCTGGTACGTTAAGTGATCACCGCCGCCCATGGACACCCACAACACCGGGGGAATCGCAGATGTGCTGCCGGCCATTATTGGAGAGACTGGCTCTCAAGCACAACTGCCGGAACACATCTATTAGTATTTGGCGGCAGCTTTTCAACTTGAGGGCGGACGCTAGCCAAGCGAGTATTATAAAAAGCCCTACCACCGTGCTATGGTTTCCTCACGATGTTTTCCTTCACCGAAAGCTCAAGCTCATTATATGTAGTTGGATTCGAACTCACGCCCCATGACGCGGCGGTCTTACACACCACCACTGAGCTATCATCGCTTCAAATGTACAATTATGAAAGAAGCAATAGAAAAATGTATAAACTTATGACAAATAATAATAAACATACATAATTTGTGTCTTGTGGCGACACATATCTCTACCACCAAACTCAATTACTCTACAAATAAAGCGATATTAATGTAATAAATTCAAACAAATATGAATAAAGTATGAAGATTAAAGATATTCATGACGACAGCAATATCACAAACCGGGTTCAATTATACCTAAGAATCATCCAACTGACTCCATAAATACACATAAAAACATCACAACCGATGAAGACATTCAGCATCAAAAGAATCACGAATGCAAACAGATTTTTTCCTGCCAAGATATTAATATCAATACAATTAATCAGGAGACGTCCATACGAATGTTACTCGAAACGAAATAATTCAATTGGAAAGCAATTCGCCGTTTATTATACAGAACCCCATAACCTTATTAAGTAGGTCGTAATTATTCATAGGCCAATAAACATTTACAACCCCGTTACTGAACGAATTGACCCACCGCAAACTCATTGTTTCGCCAAAGCGGAAAAACTTCAGGCGGATTTCACCGTCTCGAATACCGCCTTATTACCCCCCGGGACAATGGCCGCCCCTTTACATACTATATAGAATATTTCGATGTGGGAAAAAGAGATACCTAATTTGCAGACAAAGCGACCGAGTCTTCGGGTACGAAGGCTTTTTGCTGTAAGAGCCAGAGAAGCGCAATTATATTTTCTTTTATCAAAATATATTCATATAATTTAGGCTGAGTATCATTTAGTTAACATAAATATTTTAAGTGTTTTCAAAATTGCCGGTTAATAACCTCTCCCGTGACGTTGGGTGGTAGAGCGTCAAACCGGATAGCGACGGCCGTACATATGGTAAAAACTTATAATAAGAAGTGCTTACAATACGTCATATTTACGACTTAGTGATCAATTTAGATCATTTTACGTTTCAAATGAAACGTTGATAGCTCAGTTCGTGGTTGGAAGCCCCGTAGTGAGCTTGTGCTTTTAGGAAAGTAAAACATCGTTATGAAACCATGGCACGGTGGTAGGACTTATTAATATCCGCCTGGCTAGCTACCACCCTCAAGTTGAAAAGTTCTGCCGCCAAATATCTATAGGTGTGTTCCGGCAGTACCACTTGAGAACAATTACCTCCACAGGCTTAAGCTGTCCACCGTCTTGGGCTACATCGTCATATAACATCAGTTGAGATTGTGGCCATAATGCTTAACCTATAAACTATTTAAAAAAAATTTAAGAATAGCCTTCGATCATTTTCAACTTTATTCTTACATTTTTTTCTTAATATGGTAAAAAACTCGTCTGGTGCGAATCGTCCTAAACACCCACTAAAAAAAATTACATCGAATGCTCATCCCTCGTTGTTGCCAGGGATCAAGAACTCCTTTCGCCCTGGTTCTAGTATCTAGTGGAAGCAGCCACCAGATATTTCAAAAATCCCTCTGATATCATCATACCTAATTGATATCACAACAGACTCGTACCAACAACGGGCGAAACCGTGCGTACCGGTCGTCACAAGCATTTAACAACAATAAACATTTCACAATTCTCACTAACTTTCCTCTACGAAGAAGTAACTAATTAACAAGTCTTTTAATTTAAAATTATTTAACACAATTTTACAATTAATCTTATTTAGTGGTAACCTGTTTACAGAGAATCATTGCAATGTCAAATAGAACGCCTTTTCGAATCTTGAGGTTAATACAAGCCTTTAAGAAAAAACTTAAATCTCTTCTTAAAATTTTCTCTCGAATTATCTACGAGTATATTATAAAGCGGTAACGTTTGTTTGAACACACTAATCTAAGTTACTACCAGTCGGACTCATTCTTTTTTTTATATATTTGGTAGAACAATAATTGAGAAAGGCTTTTTACATTTAACATCACGCTATCGCCAATAGGAGGAAAACTGTATTAAAAAATTACAAAAACGGGTAAACATTCTTATCCTTACTAATATTATAAATGCGAAAGTCACTTTGTTTGTTACGCCTTCGTGTCAAAACCGCTTAATCGAATGTGTTGAATTTTGGTATAGAGTATAGAAGTGTTCCTGGAGACGGTGATAGGCTATTTTATTTCGCGAAAAACTTATTGGAAGTGAGGTTAGCAAAGGGATAAAGTTTGTATGAAACGTTTTATTGCGACATCCGATTTGTTTGACTAAATCAATATTAACGCGAGCTTATTAAATAACTTTCAGTTATACGCGAACGAAGTTAAGGACATAGCTATTTATTTATAAATGGCATCACTTCTACATAATAATCAAACTATAGCATGAAAGATGCCACCTATATAGCATGCCATAAAACCAAATACTGAAAGACCAAGATCCCGCCAAAGAGTTCTAGCCTAGCCTCAAGGTAAAAATGCGTATAAAGGTAAAAAAAGTTCCGTTTGAACTTAAGCTCGGCGGTAAAGAAACTACGGCGTTTAAAATGGTACCCCGCGGTCTCATGAATTGTTGATTCATTTTTAATTAAACTTCATAAAATTAATGTGAACGCAGCATGTTCGCAAAAACGGTAGATCGCAGCCGCGGGTTACGTTTTCCAGGCCACTGGGTGCGTGATGGTCATGATACAACGGCAACATACATAGATAGACGGTTAATTCACGCGACAGGTTAACGTCACAACACTACTGCAAAAATGCTCTAGCTACTGTCCGAATCGATCTGAAAATTGATTAAAATCTGAAATAAACTCCTCATTTTCCAAGAATAAGAAAAAGCATTGCTTGATTAGTTGTCGTAATTATTAATTAACCAAACTTTGGTAGGCTGTATGAATATGTCGTCGATGTTTCGGCAAATTATTATAATATCATTTATTAAATGTTTTCCTATAATTACTGATGATTACAATAACATGTGAAAACATTTTTTGTTTGCAAAATAAATCACACTGAACTTAATGGTAAACACAGTACATTTTGACATCGACGAGCAGAGAAAGGTCATGAGTGAACGTGTAAATGTGTCCCTCGAGTTTGTATCGAACTGGGGATATGCAAACCTCGTTATTTTTAATGCTTTGAAAACCCAAGCGTATCTTTACTTTACGAAACGTAATCGATTTCTATTCAAACCGAAGCTCCAAGGTGTACCCAAATCTAATACTGATACCCTGGAGCTTATCAGGGTGTATTTTATGGCCGAACTCAACATTGACTGCTACATAATAATAATATTTAATAGGTTTATATTTTCTGAATTCTAAAAAATAAAACCGTACAAATAAAAATATAAAATTAGTAAAAAAATAATTTGATTGTAGAAGTAGTTCACCGCGAATCATTTCGCTGTGCGAAAGCTTTATACCCGAGATTCGGCTTTTACAAAAGTTAGTCTGCAAAGCTCTCCTCTCCCTGGAGGATAAGTTCTGATAAGTCGAGAAGGCCTGACGGGATACGTCGAACTATACTCAGGACATGTGCTGTAGAATTGGCACCGATGCTGACATATCTTTTCCGGCTCAATTATTTTAATGTCGTTGACCCGAACTCTTGGAAAACAGCCTTAGTCCACTCGATCTCTAAAAAGGGGACCGCTCAGATCCGTCCTACTATAAAGGCCGGCCAGGCACCTGCGATTTCTCTGGTATTGTAAATGTCTATGGATGGCGGTGATCACCTACCATCAAGTGACCCGTATGCTCACTGGCTCCATATTCAATTAAAAAAAATATCACAAAATAATAAAAAAAGTATAATTTCCAGAGTAAAACTTCATCGCAAATTTTTCCTATTGTGAATAAAAAACAACGCTGAACTTATATCGAATGTCATCTTTCTGATGACAGTTTTATATACAAAGTTGCATATTTTGTCTTTTTGATTTACTATATAAAAAAATAAAAACACCGAATATAAATTCTATGTATATTAAAAAACTGTAGATATATTATGGTCTAAAAAAGATTGCAGGGGAAAACCCATAGAAAAATAATAAAAAGATAGAACTTCTGACATAAATAATGAAGATAAAGTATGGTTTTTTAGCATTATCTAGAAAGTGCTAGATAACTTAATGCGATTCAATACCGCGAGAAGTGAATCGTGAACGAAGTAAAATGAATCTGTCGCTCTCTATCGCTAATATAATTCCGCATTTGACACAATATGACACAGCAACATCATTACTCATATTTTATTATAAGGAGCTTAGGGAACATGCAATATCCAATGCCGTGTACTTTGACCCATCAATGTAAATATTTAAAATAACGATCGCTGATTGTAATGCAATCCGATACGGTTTCGATTTACTAGATATACCGTACAGTGGTTGTCAACATTGTGTTTTACATATAACATTCTATATTCATATAATAAACATGAAAAGTGTTTTTGTTTATTGCTTTAACTTAATGACATTTGACCACAATCTCACCGAATTTTAAGTGACGATATGTATAAGAAGATGATAGACATAGTAAGCCTAGTGGCGGGATAAGACTTGAGAGTCAGTCCCTCCATTGGGCTTAGCAAGTCCATTGTCTCAGACAACATGTTGACTAACATCAGGTTAAATTGTGGCTATAAAAAGAGAATAGGTATTTTTTAAATATAAAAAACTATAATATAAAAAACATTCCATTTTTAGTAAGAAATTATATTCTTCTCAAATCAGGCACGTTTATTTGTGACGATTTAAATAATCGGCATAATTAAAGAAGGTTTTGAACCCCTGCTTCGATGATATATCTCTTGCATCTGAAGTGTCATCGAGATTCTGAGAAATCGTGATCCGGTGTCACCGCGCGGCGCGCAGTGCGATATCCCTGTTTATACAAAGAGAACTACATACCTATTTCATTTTACACACACTGCCTTTCTCTCAAACTTCTTTTTCAATTACATTCATATATATCAACTCCTAAAACGAGGTAACTATTTTCTCACAATACTTTGCCTGTGTAGTTCAAACTAAATAGTCGTGAGTTCAATTGCAGTTTCATTTGTATAAATATTTATTACTTAAGTTAGGCTTTGAGAACCCGATGTGTGTATACAGAAGAAAGTTGATCAGCCATAAATATGCATAGAATTGCATGGTAAATTGCACACACATTTACTTATGTATTTTAAAAACCTATGCTCATTATACATTATGTAATAATTGAAATTAAATAACATCCTAAGTAATATTGTGTGTAGAAATCTTCATGAAACATAACTTCAAATACATTTGAAAGTTATTGATAATAAACTTTCACTTTTAAAATATGTGACACAATAGAATACATTTTTATAAATCTACTTTTCTAAATATCTTGAGAAAGTTATAATTATTAATATTAGTATTAGTAAGTAGTTAGTATTAGTAATTATAATTATTAGTTTGTGTTTATGATTACCTGAAGTGAGCCTAAATTATACCTATGTATGTCGAAAGTCTAAAATCAAAGGCACTATGACTTCCTCAGGCATCCCGTTGAACTCTTTTGAACGATACCGCTTAAAAAAGTTACAAACTGGGGTATGACTTCCAGTAATACAAATTAAATCTTATTCCACAGGGTTAAGAACTTTAAAAACGCATAAAAATGTTTGTAGAGTGACGGAAGTTGTGTGGCCTAGAGTTCATGAGTGGTATAAGTAACGAAGAACAGCGATCTAAGTCACAATAAGTTGAAAATAAGAGTCAGTTAAATATACCGATTGTAGAAAAATACGTTGTACCAAGTAAAGATTTTACAACAGTCATAATTAATTTATACTAATAATTAAATAAATAATTAATTACAGGACACCTTTTGGTTTGATCACATATTTATTTTACCACAATGTTAAGAATTTGTGGTCAATTCACTTAACAATTAATAATTATAAAACATACTTTTAAGACATAAACAAATAAAATGATTTGACATGATTTATCAATTTCTGTATTTTGTACAACTTTGATTGCCATCTTTTTAACACACAAATATAAAAAAACCAAACCTTAAATTATAACTTAATTCACTTAATTTGACACAATAATTGAATTACATAACGCAAAATATTACCGGTTTAAAAATTGGCAAATGGTCCGAAAATATACGAAAGTTTGGTTAAATAACGTTAGTTCTAAAATTAAAATAAAACCTCAGTGTTTATATTACCTTGTGCAACATCGTCGCTTAATATTAACCGAGTACGTAGTAAACTACGAAACTATAAAAAATATGAACAGGTTTGTTTTCTATTACAGTAGCCGAATCTATAATTATAAGAAAACCATTGCACGAGATACGATCCAAAAAGAACAAATTATCAAATAGATTCTTACTATACAATGAAATAGAGACAGAATGTTATAATTGTGAAAACATTCTATATGCCTTATAGATTCGGTGTTTGACCTTTACTTATTGTCAGCTGTATATTTTCTAATCAATGTAGGATTAATTAAAATTTTAGCGGATAATTGATCTTTCTTACTCCACCTCTCTGATCCTAATTTATTAACAAGAGCATTCCCAAGGAGGGTTGGTGTCAGGTAGGCGGCCGGCTTTAAAAAAACGTCAAAACTCTTGCAATACATATCAGTATTAGGGCCAAATAAAAGATCGATAGAGTGTCTGAGGAACAAGATGAAAGAAAAGAGAGTGAACGAGAGATGGCGGCTGATTGAGATTTATGGGATCAAAAAACGTACTGCACTGATCCCAAACGACTTGGGAACAGGACAAGAGGATGATATAGTAACAATTGATGATCATGCCCGACACCTGATATTAGAGATGCCGGCAAAAAATTCGCTTGTATCTTGCGCCGCGGTCATAGTGGAACGTCGCACGCGCCGACAAGGAAATGACGTCGAGGCGCGGCCCATCCGCTGCGTTATCTCGGCCACGCGCATGCTCCGTTTATCAACGTTTCCTCTGCCCTGGTCACCACAACGATCTGCACTTTTTTCACCACATTTTTCCGTAATTCTAATCGTGAACATTGGCATATTTTTTAACCGTCGGACGGCGAAGTGACGACACAGTTTCTGATTGTAAACAGAGCAGAGTCCAAAAATAATTTAAACCACCAAAACGGAACCCTCTCAGTAGCCGCGTACAGATAGCTGGAAAACCCTAAACCCGGGAATCGGTCGAGCTTATTTTGATGTGGTCGGGAAAATAAAACTTTATAGGATGAATCAGGGGAATGAAAACGTGCATTCAAGACTCTTCTCTTTTCATAATAGGAATACGAAAAAAATCAAGCGATTTTAGCCGCAGGTATAAGTACTAAGTAACTATATATTGCTTAATACGAGTAATGCATTCCTTCTCATCTTATTACAGTCGTTTAAGAAATCTTACGCCACAAACAAATATGACTCATCAGCAAAGTGATAAATGAGATGTCTTACTAAGTATTTAAAGTATGTTAAAATATTAATAATCGATCGTCCTTTAGTTATTGCAGATTATATTCACATACATTTATATCGCCCAAAAGAAGCATTGATATTTTGATATTGCAACCGAAATTTAAGAAAACTTATTAATATTGAACATGCACTATTACCTTTAATAAGTATGCTAATGAATAAGTACATACACCACTTACACGAAATAGTTTTTTCTTATGAAAATGATACTATTCAAAGGACCCTATTCGACTAGATATAGTCCACTCAGTACATATTACTCGAGCTAAATTCCTCAGATCGAGGTAGTGAGATTATTATTATCTAATTCGCGTAAATATCTTGCGTATTTAAATAAAATGTTTTCTATAAACTAATTGAAATACCAATTTATAATCTATAGAAATACCCACATATAATAGCCGTCTGACGATCACAAGTTTAGATTTAGAAAAAATGCTAATAATCTTGCAATATCCGTTCTGTCTGGGCAGTTAATTATTAGACAAGGTTTTCTATTTGTTATAAGAAACAGCTGTCTTAGTAAACGAAAACGAAAAAAAAAAAAAAACAAAGCGGCATTCTTAAATAGCTTTTAAAACAACGTATCAACCGCGAGTTCTTGTGCATTTCTAATTTCTTGTCGAAACGTTTTGACTTTGTTTAGCACAACAACATAACAGTTTATTAGGGCTTAGTTAAGAAAAGAAATGCTTCACCGTAAGAAAGACAGCCTTGTTAAAATGGTAAACCGTTGTAAGAGTAGAAGAAGAAACGTCTTTCTGTTTTTTTCCATTACTAGGCTTGAAGTAAGAAGGGAAATAGGCTGGGCAACCAATCCTCCCACCATACTTACCCAGAAGACTTACTTCGCTACCGAAACCTTTTAATTCTTGTAGAACATATTATATCGTACAATTATCGATCGAATGTATGTCAAAATAAGTACGAAATAGAGTTTATAATTAAATGCGGCGTTTAATAAGTGTAACCGATCAAAGTGTAAAATAATATAGAGTGCTAATGTTACGCATGATCGTAGATTTTAAGATATGGGCAGCTCGGCGCCGCGCCGACTTCTTACGCTAAGGACACACTGAGTTATATAGTTTCAGGCTCATTAGCCCTGTGCTCGCGTTATCACCTAATTATAAAATACAATATTATATCTCTTATGTATTACACAAATTCCTTCACGTGAAGTTAAATAACTTAAGCAATTGTTATTCTAAAAAGAAGAATAATACTCTTTGTTACAAATAATTCAAACATATTGATAACCTTAATTTGTAAAACGATACGTTCTCAATACAGACGATCATGTTAAATTAATCTCTTCAAGGTTGAATTTCGAGCAAACAGTTAGTATATACCTTTCTCCAATATACTGAAACTTAACTATATATTGTAATGCGTTTAATGATTTATTACTGAACATGTAACAAACAGACAAAATTTCTTTTGTATTAAACGTTGATCCCTAGTTCAAATAATTTAATTTCTCTGTTACATTGGATTTTTCAAGATAAACACGTAAAGAGGTATTTACGTAAAACGGCTGACTGGTGGATTAGTGGCGATGGATGATCGATTCTTGACTTGTCCCCACTATTATGGTTTATAGTATTCATATACAATTGGGCATTTTATTTATTTAATAAATACTAAAGATCCATAAAATAAAAATGAACAATAGAGTAATAAATTTATGAATTAAAAACAATGTTACATTAAAAAAATGATATAAATAAGATACTCGAAACTAGTACAAAAAACCTTTACCTTATTGGAAAACGGCCAATGTCATATATTTCTTTAAAAGTATAAACTTAAGAGTGTGCTCATAATTGACTTAAAGTCACCACGAAGCCTATTCAGAATGTATGCTACTTATTACGGCTTTTTTAACATTAGTAAAACAAGCCAAAAACCCGGAATCACACTTACTCTAATCTATTTTCATACGTCTGACAGCATAATTTGTCGTGCCACTGTAAAAGAATCGAGGATCCCTAAACCGGCCCCGGTGCAACGCAGCCTTAAGCAGGAAAATCTTAATTTATTACTGCAAACTTAAGATAATAGTTTAAGATAAGTTACGTCTGTTTGTGTGCCACTGAACTATACAATTATAATGTAAAGGTGTGGTTCACTTAGATCGTTATTAAGATGTAGATCTCCTTTATTTATTGTTAGATAAACTTTAGTTAAATTGTTTTATCGTGCGTCCTTTAGCTCTCGTGTATTTGGTAAATTTTAATAGTTTTTACTTTTTTATCCGAAATAGTTGATTGTTATATTTTTTTTACTTTTCCGTTTAGTCACAATTTCACATGATGATAAAGACAATGTGGTGATAGACGGTGGAACATGCTAAGCCTAGTGGAAGCACAGGGTTTAAACTGTAACTGTTAGAACATAGCTATAGGTATTTGGCGGCTGATTTTCATCTTGAACGTGTTAGACAGCCAGACGAGCATTATAAAAGCCTTACGATGGTGTTATGGTTTCATGGTAACGTTTTCCTTCACTAAAAGCTCAGGGATTGAAACTCGGAAATTTATCAAGGTGGAGTTTTTACACGCAACCACTAATCGATTAATGAATCCAAAAAATATTCTATAGAAGGGTTCTCATGAGATTAAATCTAGAATGTTTTATTTAAATCTATTGCTTTATTTGAATTTAGGATATATAGATAAACGGAAACCTGGAGATAGCATAATTTTGGTCGCGAAAACCTTATTACACGCGTGGTAAACAAAGGGATAAACTTTGTGTGTAACGTTTTATTACGTCATCAGATGCGATTGTTTATGACAAAATCAATACTACCGCAGGCGAAGCCGCATATAAAATGTAGTAGATGATATTTTACAAAACATGTGCAACGATAAATAAAATAGCGGAAACGAACCAGCACCTTCTAGTCCTAATCGTTGTCTCTACTATGCAAAATCATCCAAAAGAAAAAAAAAGGCTCGTAGTATACCTCCGGGAAACTACAAAGTAACTGCCCGTCAATACCTATGACTGACAAACCATCAGCGACCCCACTAAACCCGTTCGCACTTGTAACAACCGCTATATGACGTCACTAGACAGAGACGCACCTACCTCGACCGGACTAGACCGAGCGAGACGGCACCAGCGTAAAAACAAGATGCCAAATACGGCGATCACATGTCGCTAAATATCGACATATAATCTCATATCCCTGCGTTATGAAGATGGGAAATCTGTTTCCTTGCGTTTCCCAATGTAGATTTTCATATTGTATGTGTTTCGAGAGTATGAGGTGGGATGTTGCCGGTGTAAGGGGGTGTTTTGCGAGCAGATGGCGGGCGGTGAAGACATGATCGTCGTATCGGCGACAAGACCGACACGATACGTTTGCGGACTGTATGACTACTGCCTACCGGTATTGTAGCATCGTGAATATAAATCTCCCTTTTAATGTAATTAAAAAACGTATTAAACAGTATTTTGTTAGTTTACTAGGCAAGTTTCCCGTACGTTTATATCTTAACTGATACTATAATTTCGACTTCGACTTTTATTACATTACATTTGTCTGTACGTATAATTTTATTTAAAAACTAGCTTCTATCTACAGCTTCGATCGCGTTAATATCAACAAATCTAACAAATCGGATGACGCAATAAAAAGATTCACACAAAGTTTATTCCTCTCTTTACCCCACTTCCAATAATGTTTTCTCGAGAAAAAGTAGCCTATTACCGTCTCCAGGGTCCCATATATCTGTACACCAAAATTTATCGCAATCGATTCAGCTGTTTAGGCGTGAAAGCGTAACAAACAAGGAAACTTGCGCATTTATAATATTAGTATACATTTATATTTCCTACTACACATCTAGTTTAAAGTACACTGAATATTTTTTATGACATCAAAATATCATTTGTTAATCTGTTTGGATTCTCACAGTTAATCTGGTCTAAGCCTAGCACTTGTACTAAGTTACAATAGTGAACCTACCTCTCCACTGGGCTTAACTATCTTGGACCACATCATCACTTACCGTCAAGTGAGATTGAAGCCAAATGCTTAACATTAAAGAATAACCATTAAATGTATGGATCAGCTGTCACCTAATCAATACGGTAAAATTATCTAAGTAACTTAATACCTATTTATAAAATAAGTGCGGAAAATCATTTATATCGATTTTCTACACATAGCATAGTCATCACAACAACTGCATGGATGTACTTGACTTGGACCATGGATGAATGGACCTGACTTCAAATCCCTGCCAGAAACATTAAGCTTTAGATGAAGAAAACCACCGTGATGACACAATACCATGGTGATAGAATTTTCTGTGATGTCAGACATTCCACCTACCACCTTCGTGTTAGAAATCTCTCGCCAAGCATTTTTTTTTATGAAATAGGCGCAAACGAGCTAGTGTGTCACCTGATAGTAAGTGATCACCGCCACCCATAGACACCCACAACACCAGAGGAATCGCAGGTGCGTTGTCGACCTTAATATTAGAGACTGGCTCTCAAATGCCACTCAACTTCGAGGTAGTAGGTAGCCAGGTGAGCATTAAAAAAGCCCTACCACCATGTTATGGTTTCCTCACGATGTTTTACTTTCACCGAAAGCTCGAACTCATTGAAGGTGGATTCGAAGTTACGTCCATAAACCACCTGAGCCATCGGCATGAACATGAATGAAATTGGCATAATAATGTATGAAAAAATTAAGGTGGTAATTCACGTATAGATACTACTAGGTATATCAAGACTACAGGCAAATCCATCAAGGCCGTTATCTAAGTTTACCTCACTTTAGTTAAATATAAAGGTGTAACCGTAATGAAAAATACTCCATATTCAAAAATTTATTACACCACTTACGTAAACACATACGAGAGACACCGTAAATCATGAATAACCGACCAATCTCTCAAGTCCGCGTGTCACCTCACTTGAATTAGTGTTGTGCCGCGTCGCGTCGCGTCAGTAGCGCTTGTCGATGCGTTATATCGATATTTATCGATGTGATACCGGCAGACTTATTGCCGGCGATCGGTTGATAACGAGCCAATTTGTTGGCGACTCGCAAAGCTCGTCGCGTGAATGCGGTTTTTTTTATCGACAATCCGCCGGCAAATGTTTTGTGTCGACACAAAAAAGTGAAACGGACGACCGATTCGAGTACAATAATGTACTGTATTATCTACTTGCATATATATAAATCCATGTTGGTATATGTGTCACTGATAAACTGCAAAACGGTTTACCAAATAAACACGAAAGCCTGTAGATCTAAATGTTCTTAATCTAATGAAAGTTTTTACGCTAATTTGAACGGGGCATGTGGTATTTTGTTCGAGAAAGGGCATCTCGACGTTTGCCAAATATGAGATCCTTACTATTATTATAAATGCGAAAGTAGGTTTGTTTGTTTGATTAAAATGAATTTTGTTACAGAGATAGATGGGAACTAGAGACATCGATAGGCTACTTTCTCTGGCGAAAAACTTATTGGAAGTAGGATAAAGAGACGAATAAACTTTGTATGAAACTTTTATTGCGACACCCGAATTATTTGATAAAATTAATATTAACGCGAGCGAAGCCGCAGGTAAAAGCTAGTTTTAATATAATACAGCCAAAAGCAACGAATGTAAAAAATAGTACCTTATACAAAGTATATTTCGGAAAGACGGTTCTCTAAATACGTCAGCCGAATAAGAATAAACAAAATTCTAAACGAAGGTGATTACATTGTCTAAATATCTGGCTTACGTAGGAGACATTCTACGTTTTTCAGTAGTCAATAATTAGCTCAAATCTCCGCTCATTGTATTTAAAAATAATATAATAACATTCTCCGTACAAAAAATACATATATGTACGTGTTAAGTTTCAAAGTGACCGATCAACCGATGCTCGAGTTGCGTCTTATCACCTATTCAGGTGGAACTCTTTTGTTTCATTGGATAAAATGTGCCTTACACATATAATGGTTCACGTTATTAGTTATAAGCGTGATAAGCTTTATTATATTAACCCCCATGAGTTTTAGAGGGATCCACGTGTAAGCGAACTAAAATATGACCATAAAAAAAATATATATAAAAAAATATTTCAAAGCAGTCATAAGGACTGCCGACAGAGGTAAAAACTTACATTTATAAACAAACAGTTGTTATTTTTTAATATCCTAATTAATTGTTTGCCCTTAAATTAAAACTTGTAAAACAAAACTGTTTAAGTTTAATAAGTTATATCAATAGGAACAGATATAGTGCACGTCAACACGTCATGTGACCATGTCGATGACGACTTACACGAATATACTTCCAAACCTGTCTATAGAAATTTACACTTTAAAAATACAGCGTTAACCCCATATAACGTGTATATCACTTGACTTTGGTTGATTTAGAAAGAAAGAAATTGTTAATATCTACCATATACATAGGATATATAATATTATAATCGTAATTATAATCGGATGTACTGGCCACACTAGAAAAAAGTTCCTGGTCTCAGCAAAATATGCTCCCACAGATGCACAGATTTGGTCTCGTTAAATCTCTATTGTATGAATAGATTTTGAAAGGTGCTTATTTTTGTGTTTGACACAATATTTATGCGGATATGAGGCAACATCACTAGCGGTCAGTCAGCTCGTTAGCGCCGCCATAATGTGTCGACATTAACGTCTAAGCGAGGCGCTCGCCGGCGCAGGTTGAACACCTATACTTTACGATATAGTCGCAGATTAGTGCGCGCTACGAACCCTAAGGCACTACCGAACCATTCCAATACTTCACACCTTCAACGTCACCCTATTAATCATTAAAAACCGGTTAATTGTGTTAATAAAATTAATCTGTGTAAACTTAATAATAGATCTTTTTTTATTAACTAGATTTTGGATCGACTGCACAGTACCGCTGTAGCGAACTGTTGAGGTTTTGTATCCCGCGTAGGACAATTGTATGTGATCCACAATATGTGTTATATTTGGTTAGTATTTTTTCTCCGTCAATTATGCTTATAGAGTTCTTCTAACTTTATATTAGCGAAATTTCATAATAAAAGTTGTAAAAATAGGTCTTGCAATAACTCGCTAAAAACTATAGCTATTACAAAAACAATCATTATTCTCTGGCAATAAGGAGCAATGTGTGGTCGTGGTTGGGAGCTCTTAGTACAGATTTCTCATGATTTGCACCAATAGAGTGTAACATACGTCCCGGCATATGATAGACAATATTCCCAAAAAACTGGTCTTCCATTAACCAACGAGTCAGTAGCCTTCTCTACTACTATTTTTAAAAATATTTTTATATAACTATCTTCACGCCTTGATTTTAATAGCGTAAGCAATAACTAAAAACCACTTCATTTATCATTTTCAAAAACATTTTTCATGTTTTTAGGAAAACTCTCGCAGAAAAGACCTAGAACCATAGTGCAGAGGATTTTCAAGCATATGGATTTCGAAAATAATCATCCGGGGGAAGTCGTAACAACACTACTCAGCGCGGCGGGAAATGCGAAGCGACTCCTTGACCACATACCAAACTCTTAAGCATATCTTGTTTGTTTTTGTCACTGTTTGTAATGTGAAAAGAAAGGGAACCACATAGGAATACAGCCAGCTTTTTTTGAGAGCTTCTAGTCAGGTTTAATGTGTCTACCAACTTGCGACCGTATCGTCCACTTAAGGTCTGGTGAGATTATGGGCATAACACTAAACCGTAACTATAAAAAAAGGTTTCCGTCAAACGAATACAATCAATAACTAAGTCTTTAAGCAGATTCAAAAATAACACAGAGGTAACTTATCCCTGTCAAGTGATAGATTGCCACTTTTAAGAGCTGATTTTGACGACTCTTGCGAAGGCATTTAGTATTACAATCAATCTATAGCAATCTATCCTATATTCATACATTTAGATATTTGAATTTTATAATCTTCAGCATAATTGGTGAAGTGGTATTAGAATAATTTAGCGGTCATTACGATGTTGGCTGAAAGCTGTCAGTTCGATTCCCGTATAAAATATTTATTTGCGTGATCCATATATCCATTCTTGGAGTCTGCGTTTTGCTTAGTTATATCTGTTAATCGCATGTTTATAAAGTTTCCTAAAATACGGGATTTTATCCCTACCGCCGTAGGTGACTTCAAAGGAAACTTAATCCTGTCATTATCTTCAGGCATGACGTTGAATACATTTTCATACTATTTGTTCATTATTTAGGAGTTGTAGGTGTTATTTATTTTTAGAGCAGTAGGTTATAGCATTGATGCATAATTACATGGATAAACTGCTAAATCCCGAAGAAATCACATTCCTATGACGTTCATTATACTTTCATACTTAATGTACGCGCAAGTTATACACCAAAATTACCTGTGGAGGAACTGGCTCTCAAGTGCAACTGCCGGAACACACGTATTGGTATTTGACGGCAGATTTCCAACTTGAGGTTGGTACCTATCTAGGCAGGCATTAGAAAAATCCCCTACCACCGTACTATGATTTCCTCACGATGTTTTCCTTCACCAAAAGCTCAAGCTCATTGTAGGTGGATTCGAACTCACGTCCCTTGACAGGAAGTCGTACAGACTACCACTGAGCTATCATCGCTTCAAATTACACAAGCAGCGTGGAGTTTTTTATCAATATATAGTATCAACACTTATATAGTACGTCCGAAAAGAATTACCGCTAACTGAACTTCATTAAAGTTCATAACAGTGTTGTAATAAAATTACTTTCTCCCTTACAAATTCAAGACCAAAATACTGATATAATCCTAACACCTACATATAATATATAGTACGTATAAGACATGTATCCAGATTTTCATAACCAACAAACTACAGTCGCTAAAAATAATGTGAACCAAAAAGAATTCTTAGAACGGTAACATGAAATGTGTGAACAGACCAAACAACAATTTATGTAAATGTTTCAAATAAAAAAGCGCCGGCAGTGATGTTGATGTGTGACGATTCCCCGAGTACCGGAACATCTGCCGACCCGAAACCGTATATTCGCTAAACATTATCTCCGTACATATATATTTTTTATACAATTTCACAAGCTTAATCCCATAGATACTTATCATTATGGCGAAATCAGCTAATCTCGTCTCAGCGTTGTGATATTTCAGATTATTTATTAATACACAAAAATCACTTCACATATATACATTATACTCCTTATCTTAAGGTATCATTAAATACGACATTTATCAGCTTGTAACACGGAATCCTAGACCTTACACGTTGAACGTAGAATTCATTTCGCTTCGTGTTAAGACAGTAGCTTCGAAAGCTGTTTTAAAAATTAAAATTGGCTTTTAACTTTAAAGCGGTAGAGGTGATTTTAAAGCGCTTTCGTAAAGCGGTGCGCAGGTTTTATTACAGCCTTTTTAAATTCTTATCGCTTGAAGTTATAAAAGTTGAATTAATTGTAGAGATGCATCTACAATCTACACGGCAGGCGCGTAACGCGCAGCTTGACCTAAGTTAATAAAATAAACTATTTGCAGAAATGTCTTGTTAATTAATTTTATTCTATGAAATCTTAGACATTCTTAATCTGGGTCAATGCGACTATTTGTTTTAATGTTAAGTAAACGGGTTAGTTCATTTTTATTTATAAAGTTAATTTGATATGTTGAGCTTTACCTCACATTTATATGTCCGAGCGTTGGTTATGTATTTATGCTTCAACTTGACTGTAGTTGTTAGTATTCATTCATGTTTTATACGTATTTTACATCCATCCGCCGACTGGACGTCTATGCGTATTGAGGGCTCCTATTGAAAACCAATGCTGCAATATCGACCGCAAGATTATAATACAGAAAGTAGCTGAATGAAAAGTCATTGTTAGACAACCTCTACATTTATGTTTTAATAGGTTTAGCGTTCTGAGTGCCGGTTAAACTTAAAGGACTTATTTAAAAGTATTACAAGTCCAGTCTTGATGTACGGTTGTGAAACCTGGGCGGTGACCCAAAATAACGTTCATACCATTCAAGTTGCTGAAATGAAAATGCTGAGGTGGTTGTGTGGCGTAAAAAGGCTGGATAAAATTCGCAACGAGAATAGTATACGAATATAGAAAATCGCAAGAGAATGCAGAAGAGTACGATGCGATGATGGTCACGTTAAGAGGTGGCCACCTAATTAAGTATGGAATTTGTCATTGCAACATCTTTTTCCGGTAAAAGATCGAAATCCAGACCCGAAATAAATTGGAAAAGTGTAGTGCTAAAAGACATGAATGAGTGCAGGGTTTCCGATGCAGATGCCAAGGACAGAGCGAAGTGGAGAAGGAAAGTTAGGACAGCAGACCCCACCACCATGTGGATAGCCAGGAAGACAGAGATAATAGGTTTAGCGTTCTCAAAAAACATGTATTCGTCTTCTACTCTATCAACTGTCATCGCGGTATTCAAACCTTTTATGCATATATCATTGCTCACGCAGTCCATCCCTCTTCACAGTACTTCTTAGGTCTTCCCCTTCTCCTACATCCTTATATATTATTAGTTATCATTATTAAAACCTAAGCAGTATTTTGGAAGCAACATAAAAGAGAAAGACGTTAATAAATAAGTCTGTTTTTGATTTTCGTAAGGATAAAAAATACACCGAAATTAGGATTTAAGAACAGAAATGTTTTGTACATTAATTTTCCACATATGAAAATATCAATAGAAAATAATTTCACTCTTTAAAAATATCTATATAAAAGTTAACGCAATTTTAATGTTGGTTAATAAAATTTACACAATTTTGGCCTTGTCCGACTTCCAGGCTCATTGTGCAGGGAAAATCGTCTGCACTTCGCGGTTAATAGGAAATAACTGACTTTGAAATTTCATAAACCAGACAATGGTGGAAAATAGATACTACGCAGTTATACAACTGTGGGAAAATAATATAATGCTTAATCGGTGAACACATAGAACGAAGTAGTCTTGTAACAGTACTCACACTGTTTTAGTTTTCCAACAGAATTTTCCCGTCGAATACCGTAGAACGTGGTATGCGAACGGTCGCCACGAATGAACGCTCGATAAACAACAGAAACATCCTCGTAAATAGCGTCAGTATAGCCACGAATCAGAGATGAAGAAATCAACCTTGGGGCCATAGAGTGACGATGGTGTAGGTAAGCGATAGGCGGAGCGGGTTTTTGGTTAGAGCGATTTGTACCTGCCTGTTTTGCGATCACCATAAATACTGTGATGAACACATCACAGTGGATTTTAGTTTGTCAAGTTATAAAATAAGCCAGTGTTACCCAGCTGTCATGAGTCTTACAGAGCACCATAATAACGACAATAAACGTCATACACTGCTGATTTCTTAGTGATAGTTGTTGATTTAAAACTGTTCTGTGCTTATCATCATTCAATTTTTTTCATGTCTCTAGAAAAAATATATATCGATCCAACTACAAGTGAGCCAAATACGTAGATTTTATTTGCTTTGTAAATAGAATTTACTTTTGTAATCAGTATAGATGCAAAAAATACATTTTATCTATTTTGTTGTCTGTTTATCCTTAGCTTTAGGTCCATGACTCTGGAACTATTATATTTTTTTTTATAAAATTCTACATACTGAAAATCGATGTTTCTATAACCACATAGGATACTTTTAATCCAATAAAACGAAGGGGTTCCACCGGAGTTGAGGCCAAAAGTAAAAATTACGTAGTAAGAAAGATTTCTAAAGAAATTTTGACGTTACGATGACGAGAAGCTAAGGGGCAAAACGAGAACAATGTCGCGGGTACTCGCTAGTATTCTATAAAGCAAGTATAGTAGGATTATAAATTAAAAAGTTCGCACCGAGTGTGTCGACATTAACTTAACCATAATTGCCGCGTTAGTCATCTAAGCTGATTTATGACCTAAATTTTGGTTCAGATATATGATACAGTATATATAAAGTTTACGATATTAACTTGTAAACAAAATGTCTGCTATGTATAAGACAGTCGCGTTCGAAATCGACACGGGAATTAGCCGATATACCAATCAATTACTTTTTTATTTTTCTGTAGCAAGGTAAGTAATTACTTGACAAGGTAAGTAACTGTGTAGTTGATCTAGTGGCTCAAGCGGTGTGATCAGATGCAGTGTGGGCATAGCTCCTACTTCCCGACCTAACAGACGATATGACATTATCATGGGGTTTTCGTAGGCATTCCCGGTGATATACGCCGGGTGAGTTCGAATAGGCGTAAATGCATTTACCCACATACAAAAAACAAGTTATTTAAGCGATCTCCACGCCGCTTCCGTTGCACTGCATGCTATAGATTCGAATCGCATATAAGATAAATATTTACGTGCGATTTTCAAATGATTATTATGCGTCTAAGTGTGATTTTGAGTCCGTAAAATTGTATGGTCTCACACTTAACGCCGGCGGAATCGCCTACCGTTAATTTAATATAATAAAATGTGTACAATTTAACTAATAAACACAATAGAATCCTGAAATACTGAATAGACTGGCTGAAAGCGGGACACGACAAATGATAAGGAGTCACAGTGATAGATTTATTACCAATAGTAGTATCTCAGCTGAAGCAAAAAGCAAAATGTCACTCAGACATAAGCTTACAATCTACAAGACTTGTATACGCCCAATACTTACTTACAGCTGCCCAGTCTTTGCCCATGCACCAATAACAAACCTGGAAAAACTACAAATTTTCCAGAATAAATTCATTCGTACAATGGTCCAATCCCCGCCTTACGCCCGCAACATAGATCTCCACAAGGATATGAATCTCCCGTCCATATACGCTTACAAACGCGAACTCACTAAGAAGTTCTTTGAAAAAGCCGAAGCTCACTCGAATCCCGAAATAGTAGAAGCAGTCAACTATACTGCAAATCCTCAAGCCGTTTGGTTCGCACGCCGGCCACGAAACTGCTTCACCGATCCCGTAGACGACATCACCAGGGAAAACGCGCTCCTTCCTGCCGTCTCTTCAAACCGTTCGTGTCCGCGCACACGCCCGCGTAACCGCAGGTCTCGCCGCCGAGGCCTTACGGTTAATTTCACTCCCGCACACCCGCTGCGGCCTCCCTCTGCAGACGCTCGAGCCTAGGTCCGATCCTCCGGAAAGGAGCCCTCGAGCGACTCTGCTTGCGCGATACAGTGACACTCTACAACACTGAGAGTACAACATCACACTGCATACCACCCGTGCTCACCCACACGCTAAGTACACGGTTCTGTAAGGGACCAAAAACCTGTGGCCCTGCCAGTTGTTTGGCACTTTTTTTTTATTTTGGTTGGATCTTTTTTGGTTGCTTTTTGTTGTTAACCTTCACCGTTCAATTAATCAATTTCTAAGTATTTCAGATATACAAGCACCAGAATACTAGTTAAACCATGGTAGTTCACGGTCGTTTTGATGCGAAGACTACGTCCTTCCAACTCCGACTAATCAAACGTAAAACAGTACAGTACAATCCACTCCACCGACTTCCTTGCCTCTCTTAACAATTAGTATTTTTAACACTTAACAAATTAGTATTTTATCTAAAGGCCTACTCCAGTAGGCCAGCTCTTATTACTTTATATAATATTTTCCCTTCCGGCAGCAGTCCATGCCAAGGGCCAGCCACAACGGTACCCTTGTGCTCGCTGCCTCGGGGCTGAGTGCCCTCAGCATTCGCCCCAAAAAGTCTTGCCAAGCTGTAAAAGCCCCTCCGGCTAACAGCGTATGTCCATTCGAAAAAAAAAAAAAAATCTCAGCTGAAGTTCATCGACGGTGTGAGGCAAAATGGTGAACACTTCAGGCCAAGTGGAGAGGCTTGCGCTCAAGTACAATTGCCGGAAGACACTTATAAGTATTAAGCGGCAGATTTTCAAAGATGGTACATAGCCAGGTGGGCATTTAGAAATTAACCATCATGTTTTGGTTTCCTTACGCCGTTTTCCATGACCTAAATCTCAGGCTAGTTGCAGATGGATTCGTATTCACGTCCCTTCACACTGCGTCCGTACACACTAGTAACTGAGCTATCATCGCTTCAAGACCTCGAGCACTGGCTAATGTACGTCAGTTATATAATCTGAAAACGCACGTTTCACGGCCCTCAAGGAAATCTCTTGACAAAATAGACAGCACCACCGAGCGTCTGTACCATCAATAACTCAAGCGGTGACGTCGTTACGACTCATTCGTCAGTCATTACTGATTACAGGAATTTCAAATGGCCTGTAAGAACATGCGAGCATAATTGAAATCAACTGCGGACATATTATTTGTGTCGGTTTCCACGACAGAAATACTATAGAAAATATGACTTTTATAAATAAATATAATAATACTGAACTCGAGTTAAATCTATTCATTATATATTTTTGAAAATTATAATAACGGTTTATTTTATTATCGATTTAGAGGCCAAAAATATTTTTAATTAACCCTATTGTGAGCGTAATCTGAAATAACTGTAGTTTTTAATGAAACTTAATAATTATGATTATCAATTCACATATACGAGTAAGATACTTTTACCCAATGAAACCGAAAGGGCTCATTAGGGTTAGGGAATACGATTTTAAATCGTTTCCGGAAAACATACTATTATACAAATGATTATAAAATACGTAATAATGCAATTAATGTATTATTTACGATGTTATTATACACTTAAGATGCTGTCTTATAATATGCAAATATTGTAGGAAAACAAAACAACTTATATTTTTAATTAATTTGTCAGTTATCTAACAAAGAACTTTACATCAAAACCCATTGAGATTGTAGTCCTTTTTTTCTTGTACTTCTATTATTTATCGGACTTGAACTTGGAGACTTTGAATTTGGAGATGGCACTTTCCATTTTCCTACCATTACCATTAACCAGTACCATTTTCCTCAAGATAATAAGTAGTACTTTGGTAAGCAAATTATAAAAATATCATTGCGGGCAGAGCAAATAAAACAATTAGTATTATAAGTATACTATATTGTATTTTTTATATGGTTAATAGCTTTAGAGTTATGGCCACAACTCACCTAATGTTAAGTGACGATGTGTCTCAAGATGGTGGACAAGCTAAGCCTACTAGAGGGGCTGGCTCTTAACTGGACATAATATAAATAATTCATAACGAATAGCCTATTAAAGAGCAAAAAGTACTCAAAATAAATAAGTTAAATATACATACAAAAAATACACGCAGGAAAACAAAAAAATTGTCAAAATACATCCCGATTATATTTTCATATACATATATTTAGTGTACAAATTTGGGCAAAGTTACAGTTTTTTTTATATTTTACTAGCATACTAGTTCAGTACACGACTTCGTGCATGTGTAAGTAAGAATTATTTAATAATTTTTGCCGTTTTTGCAACTTTTTTCCATACAGTTTTACCCCTATTGGTAAAAGCGTGACGTTAAATAATGTAAAGCCTTACCCAATGATCGCTCCATCAAGTACGAAAGAATTTTTGTAATCCGACTTCTAGTTCCTAAGATTAGCGCGTTCAAACAAACTACCAAACGAAAAACTGAAAATTTTCAACTTGCGAAACATTAATACGGATTTGTCCTTCACTTTCAAACATTAAAAAGATATCGGAATTTGAATCGGTCCCAAGTATTAAAAACTTCAGAGCCAATCTCCAGTGCGTCATTTTTAGTACTCGACATACAACTCAGCCGACCCAGATAGCATTATAATTACAGAGCCTTGGTCCGCATGGGCGCCGCCATTATCGAACCGTTTTAAACACTCACAGAGCTATATCCTCAAAGGCGTGACATCACATGAGTTCACAATATTAATAACACAACCTTGTCCTATATTACCCCTTAATAGAAACGCAAACTCTCATGTTACGAAGACCGAAAAGGTAAAGCTTTCGACGAGTTGTCATATCTAACTAACTGGCAAATAGGTCGCGATAATATTATTATTAACACTGGTGAAATATCAGTCCAATGACTTCATATCTCAACTCTCATACATATTATATACGAAGTGACATCACGGGTTTTTCACCACGTGAGGCCATGATATATTATTATCTATTTTAAACAAAAAGAAAATCTATAGTCTCTTTTTTCAAAGTTCTTATCTATATACAATAGAAATACAAGATTTCTTAAGCATTCAGTTTCCAAGAAATGTTTTTCACTAGATAATGATACAGACTGAAGTTAGGTTAGGCTCTCCCCCGTTACCGTTCCAGCGCATGGGCAGGGTAGCGATGGTTTGTTCACGCTATCCCGTTATCCTGCCCATATTTCAAACCCAGGTTTTAGACCTTTGTGTTAAAGGGAATATCCGTGTTTCACCCGGCGAGTCTCCCACAGGACCCTCATCTCCTCGAAATGAGAGATATCGTCGTAATAGATTTCCTCCACAATAAAAAAAGGCTCTACCCATTGACTGTCGCGACCCCTTTCTGCCACCACCTTGCCGAAGGTTTGATAGGTATAGTCTATATAGGATTTTCTTCTACGTAAAAAAAGGTTAGGTTACACGCGAACTTTGAAAAGTACATTCCTTATTTTTTTGTTCTATGGAAGGTTCGAACCTTATTTTTGCTTAACGTGCGAGAAAATACATTTACGTATTTCCGTTTGCAATACGCTAGCTACGAGACGGGCACATGGTACAAATCAAATGAAACGCCCATTAAAAATACTCCGAGATGACCACAAATTACCCTCCTATTTCTAGAGACCAGGGAAAGTTTTTCCAGTGCTTTAGTGCCTATAATTCGAAGCTACAGCAACGAATCGATATTCCACTCATAGCAACTACTCAATCACTAAAAATTCAACACTATATTTATATAGTTAAAGTTTAGCGTTAGTAACACAATGTCATCTGATGTTAATTGACGATGTGGCCCAAGATGGTGAAAACACTGAGCCTAGTGGAGGGCATGGCCCTCAAGCGCTATTGCCAGAACACCCCTTTACGTATTTGGAGGCAGGTTTTGCACTTAAGGGTGGTAGTTAGCGAAGGAGACATTAGAAAAAGCCCTACCATCAGGTTATAACTTCATAACGATGATTTCCTTCACCGAAAGCTCAAGCTCATTGTAAGTGGATTCGAACTCACGACTCTAGACGCTGCGTCCGTACACACTACCCACTGAACTATCATCGCTTCCTTAATAAATAACAACAATTAATAGGGTTAATTAAGGATACCGTAATAGAAATCAAAGAACTATTGATTTCTAGCCGTTTGAAATCGGAAGTAATACATCGTGGGTGTGCGCTTTGACCGGAATTCAAGACTAATAGATGTATAATTATAACAAACACAAAAATACCTAAACTTAATTAAATCAAAACCATTCTTAGAAATTATTATTCGTATTCCTCCGTCGACATGACATTGTCTGAAAGTTACAAGGAGCAGTTGAAATAACACAACCAATGGGATATTATAGGAACGGAAAATATATACGCAGTGTTTACTACAAAAGCTTCTTCCTATAAGTTAAAGCGAGACGCATTAATACACGTCGCTTGGAATAGGACCAAACGTGACCCGAGACTGACCACGGGTTATTGTGTCAAACAACGGTGCAATCCATGCAATAAAGAACAAGCGAACTATTAATTTAATTATTTTACTCACATTTTTTTTATATAATATTCATTTAGAGATTTTTAACGTTTAGTAATGAAAAAGCTAATTGAAAATAACATTTACAGTTGAATTGCCTCTGTACTTTTAACATGCGGTACAGTTTTAAAAGATTAAATGTTTTATTACCTGTTATAATGTGATTATAGAAATATAGACAAAATTAACTTAAAATGAATCCAACTCTTTATCGAATAAAATAAATAAAAAGCATTCCTATTCTAATATACATTTAACAGTAAAAACTTTACTGTAGTATTTCAAACATGAGATTAAAACCGCTGAATTTAAATAACAGTAACAAATTAAAAACTGTTTTTACACAAGATTAAATGCTTCACATTCTATTCTGAGGTAATACAGAAACTAAGACTACGTATACTTTAATCATATTATAATAACAGATACCTACCCCTATAAAACTATAAGAAGCCAGAATAAAACTCAAAACAAAATGATGAAATAAGCAAAAAACACAAACAAACACACACACACACAAACACTTAACCGACCTTTAAGCTGCGACATACACTGACCTGAAATGTAACAGAAAAAAATATTAATTATGAAAATATATTTTAATATATTTATATTAATAATGATAGAAAATGTATCTAAGGTTATTTCGTTTCACAATTTAAATGAACTTAGATATAGCGATTATCTTAACCAAAATGAGTCCAATAAAATGAATATATACCTCTATATTATGTGTAATAAAGTATTAGCCATAAAAAAATACAATTTTAGTATCGAAAAAGTTGCAATAATCCAATTGATAAAATTGACTATTAATATACATTTTATTTTACCTAAAGTGTATTAACAGCCCATTATCAACTTGATATTTATTTCAAAATCAAGTCAATGTAAATATTTAAATAGCTAATAGCTAACCCGATAAACGTTGTCCTGTCTTATAAATTACTACTAGTAAATACTTTGGTTGTATTAAAAAATGAGAGGATGAGAGTAGGAGGGTAAAACGTATGGTTGTATATATTTTACCATCACATTTGTCAAAAAAAGTTGGGGGTGGACCACCCTTATCACTAAGAAGTATGAAAAATATATTACGACCTATTCTCAGACCTACCGAATACACATATAACATTTTATAAAAAATCGGACAAGCCATTTCAGAGGACTGTGGCAACTAACATACACGAGAATGTTATTAATGACAATATTAATTACATTTACAGCCATTATGTATTACAATTATACTTTATATCTTAATTATATATGCATCCACAAGTATACAGGCATTATTTTTAGAGCTCATTTATTAATTACTATGGTACACTTCTAAACGTAAATCAGTTGACGCCTTAAATTTCTTCTCGAGTACAAAAACTCTTGGCTCTAATAATTCTACATAAACTTCACAGGTTAAGAGAGTTTAAGGTTTATAATATAAGGAAACTTACACAAGGTACGCTTTTCAATTAGACAGTAACAGTTGGTACAAGCAAGCGATAAATTATATAGAAAGCGTGAGCTTTAGGTTTAAAGCCTTTCTGTATTAACGTTATATTTTAAAAAATATAACGTGTAAGTTAAATCTGTGGATATACGTAGTAACTGGTAAGTGACCAAAATCTGTACATTTTTTTTACTATTACAACTGAGGTGTATTTTGCTATCGATGTATAGGTCAAAACAAACATATTTATTTTTTACCTTTTGCCCGCTTCTTTCTGCCTATCAGTCTATCCGCTTGTTCGCGTATTACTTTAAAGGATAAATTTTGAAGTATACTTATGCAGTAATAAATAATAATATGAATAAATATATCATATCAAACAAAATGGTTCGACCGGGATATAAGGATAAAAGTTAAAATATTGTCTATACATCTTAACAGAAAGTGATACAATGTTCTGTGTTAGATATCTGACAATATAAATAAAATTATAAGCTCTAATTGAAGGCCAGTGTATATATATAGAAATAAATGCTTGTATAAATATCGATTAACCCATCACTATGAAAATGATGTTATATATGTTTATTTCTTTTTTTATCAGGTGTATGATGTATATAAACAGAACTATAATTGTGGAAACATGTAACATTGAAAATAATATTCAATTTTTGTACTAATGAATGATGAAATGAATTCGGTATAAACACATACAAAACATGATATAAACATTTTTTGTAGTTGTTTAAATTCTGGACTACTTTTAAACTTACATTTCGTATTACATAACGTATTATAGTTTGCCATTCTCATAATAAGGTAGATAATATGTCTATATAATATAAAAACATAGTCTAATAAAGACATGCGATAGGTACCTAGTTTAATGAACTGCATAATCGTATAAAATACAAAAATAGGCAACCTCGCAATACGAGAGAGTCCTCGTCGTTTTGTCTATGAATAAAAATGAGTCAACTATTTATTATTGCGTAGAAGCACGACCCATGCAAATAGCGCTAATCGTTCCATCTATTTAAATATATCTACATAAAATCTATTTGAAAACAAAATAGTGTTTGTTATTCAACGCGCGATCGAGATGCCCTACAGGTGCGGATATTGCATGGTTAGTTTATTTACACATTATCTTATGTTTAATGATGAATTAAATTAGATCTTTATGATCAGGCAGGATATACAAGTTATATCGGACTGAATCGCGACCGGTACAGACCAGCTAAAATATTCGGTATTTTACTTAATGATCACAACATTTAAAGTTTTTTTTTTATATACCTAAGGTTAAGCGTTGTGGCCACAATCTCACCTGATCTTAAGTGACGATACGACCCAAATTGGTAGGCACGCTAAACCTGTGAAGGGACTGGGTCTCAAGTGCAACTGCCGGAACACACCTATTGGTATTTAGCGGCAGGTTTTCAAGTTGAGAGTGGTTGCTAGCCAGGCGGGTATTAGAAAAAGCTCTCCACCTTGCTATGATTTCCTCACGATGATTTCCTTCACCGAAAGCTCAAGCTCATTGTAGCTGGTTGGATTCGAACTAACGTCCCTTAACGCGAAGTCGTACACACTACCACTCAGCTATCATCGCTTTAAATGCCTCCTTTCATTTCAGATGACGACTGCGGTCGTTATGGTCAGGGCGAAAATAACCAATGACGTCATCATCTTTGCTCACGTCAAACTCACAACCATCATTGTGCTAGGGTAGATCCATTGTCCATATGAGTTAATGCCTGTAACGCTCACGAGTAAGTGGAACGAGAACAATCGCGGTCGCCATCGTTGTGATAGCTTAGGTATCTCGCATTTCATAAGAACCATATGAATAATTTCACAACAAATAAACTAGAGAACATTCGATATTACTTAATTTTTATTTATATAAATCAATTTCTGAATTTTCAAAATTTACCTTCTGCATAACACAGACCCGGCAACATCATATAGGACAAAGTGCGATCATCTCAGAAAACATATTGTATTGTTCACTTTAATAAACGACTTACACGTGTTTACAGTCGGAGTAATATTAACAACGAATACAATGTTGCCAAGTTCTTTTTTTTATTTCAATTCATAACACTTATATTAAATTTTTAATAGTAATTTTCCGGCGCTTCATGTATTTTTATTTACTAACTGTCCCGGCCGACTTTTGACAAATAAAAACTCAACCACAACGCCCTCTGGTACGTAAAAAAATATAACATAAGCAGTTAAAGAATATGGAGATTACATTAAAATCCATCTACAACTTCATGTACTATGAAAGTTTCACAAAATTTCACCGTTTTACACCCCCTACCCCATCTTCGTCATGCTAAGCCACATTTTCTGCGACCCCCTATCAATATTTCTTCACAAATGATAGACCCCCGCACATAATACGTGGCAGTTAATAGCAGTACAGAAATTACATTATTTTATAATATTTATTGCAATAATAAAACTAACAAATCAACATATAGCTGTAATAACATGTTGAATTTACAAAATTGTTTTACGAGCTGCGAATGTCACAAAAGTTCTTAGACCTCATGTTACATTTCGTTACAGTAAGCGACACCCACTTCCCCCATACATTCTAAGGTATTTTATGAACAGACCCTTAGGATATGAAAATTATGCCACATACGAACAAATAATATTACTTATCTATACCCGTGTCAAAATCTCACTAACATGTATGGAGTAGTTTTAGAGTTATTCGCGTAAAAGTAAGTTATTGTATTGCGAAACACAATTGTAAAACTAAAAATCTCATGAAGGTAGAAAAAGTGTTTCCGATATTTTCCGGATGTTACTTTGTATACGTTAAGTGTGTAAAATCCTTCTCGGTTGACATTAGTGAAATTACGTCCATAAGTAGATGCCAATAAAAACCCTATCTCAAATTTCGTCTAAAGTCAATAAACGAAAAAACTCTGATAATTAAGACTTTAGTATATAAGATATAGAGTCGTTAGCTTAAGTGTACACAACAGAAGTGAAACATCGCTGCTTTTGTCGGTTCGAACCGACCATACCCAAACGAGTGTCACAAAAAAAGGTGAATTTCAAAGCTGTAAATAAGAATTTTCACTTAATAAGAACAATTAAGGAACAAACATGAGAAACCTTCTCAACTATGTTATCGTTACTAATGAAAAACGTTCTTAACTATTTTGTATTTTCTATTATATTCAAAAACAAAATAGTTGAGGTTTTTCTTGTCTGCTTGTTAATTGTTGTTTTCAAGTGAAATGTATATACATATACATTATTATATATTAATACTAGCTGACTAGGCAAATCTTGTTCTGCCTTGTCGAGTAGTCGATCACATCAACAACAGCGACATCTATCGCGTTATGATCACTTATCGAGGTAAAAGTATCCTATCTCTCAAATTGGATCAAACTGCATACAGTGTGCAAAATTTTATTACAATTCATTCAGTAGTTTAAGAGTTCATTGCGGACAATCAACGTGACACAATTTTTTTTTATATATAAAGATAAGAAATATTATTAGTAAACAATGCAGAAACGTTTTGAAAAGATATTCTTGATAACTTTAATAAATCTAAAGTACCCTATAACCTCATTTACACCGTATTCTTTTTGAACGTTAAAATTCTCACCTCATATAACACAGTACTAAAAATAAATTTCCGAAGACAAATTACCTCGTAAAATTTTATATTAACTGATTTACTTGTATCACCTCCTTATCCGTCTCGCTCCTTCTTATAGCTTAAGAAGAGAACAGAAACAGGATATCAAAGTGGATGTAGTAATTAAAGGTGATTGTTTTAAAGTAAACATGAACCTTGAGAGATTCTCATAAAATTCTTCACTTTAGGATACACCATTTACTGTTGTTTGTAGAGAGACGTGGTTGATTTTAAACAGTAATATTTGAGAGTTTAAGTCGCTTTTAATTAAGCAAAATATCACTCGACCTGATTTCCACGTGTCACAATAATTGACGAATAATCGATGATCGACACGTAATTCGATTGACCCGACATGCCTCGCCATTTTCGGCTTCGATTATAATACACATATACTTACATCGTTTCAGATTACAAATTACGTTTTGTATTATTGATGAAGCTTTATATAAAATGCAGTATTCATTTCTACAATAAAATTGTAAACTAACCACCATTTACTTACATAATTTATTTGATTGACGACACAACTTACACAAACAACCTTGTTCGTTGTGCTTTGTAAAATTTTGTAACATTATAATGCTGGCTAATATATTAAACGCTAATGTTTGTTTGTTTATTGCCCTTTTACGCCTAACAAATCATCCGTTTTATGTAGACACATTGCTTAAAAGAAAGATAAAGATAATAACTTTCAGTGCTACGCAAAGGAAGTCGCGAGCATAGCTAATAAATATATACGAAGGCATAATATATTGAGATTTTTAAATACATTCAATCCAAAGAATTGCCACCAAATACCAATAGGTGTTCCGGCAGTTGCACATGAGAGCCAGTCCCTCCAACAAAGGCTGGCAACGCACCTGCAATTCCCCTGGAGTTGTGAGTGTCCATGGGCTGCGGTCAACACTTACTATCAGGTGACACGCTTGCTCGCTTGTCCCCCGTTACATGAAAATAGAAACTCAAAGTCTACACCGCCATTACTACAACAAATTAAATACGGTAAGGATAAATTCGGTACACAAACCTAGAAACATTACATTGTAGATTTTTTTTTTCTTTTAAAAACATCAATGAGCTATCGACAATGGCCTTAGCGTTAGTCGTTAAACAACAAATTAAAATTCGACAAACGCGCACTATATTACTAAAAACACGACCAACGTAATTAACAGGGGGCAATTACTGCGACAGTATGTCATTTAAAATGCATTTTTTGGGAACGCACGATGATATTCATCATGGAGACGCCCAACGAAGATAATTCGCGAACAATTTGCTCGGTTTATCAGTACGTAATTATCCGAAATGCGTAAATTAATGAACGGGTGTGCCGTTGCGGTACGGTGTGAGGGATAGCCGGCTCGCGTGTTCAGTTTTAAAAAAAAATCTATGTCTATAATAGCAGCTTCGGTGGTTGCCAGTTCGAACCCGTGTTGTTCTACAGAGGTCTCTCAGTTCCTCCAGACTGGAAAGATATGCACGGAAGCATTTCCCCACGTTAAAAAAAAGCTACAAAATTCTTACCCATAAATGCACGTACATACATCGATCACTGCGAAGACAATCAGCCTTATTGTTGAGGAGGTAACGTAGATAATGGGTAATGTGGAACATATCTAAATTAAAGAACAGATATAGACCGAGAATAAGCAGATTAAGATCTTAGAATATTCGAGAAGCGAAATGTAAACTGTGCTGTTAAAATTGACTTATCTAAATGACTAAAACTAAAATCGTATAACATGTTCCATAACATTCATCTAATATAACGTCATATTTATATTTGTTTCTAATATTTATATTTATTTTCATAACCAGCATCTTCTAAATAGACGAAGATATAAAATACACCTAATATAACATACGCAGTTAGCCTAGCGGTTTCACAGGCGCGCAGTGGCCTCACCGACATCGCCATACCTTATTCTATAGGTTCGAATCCCACACAAGACAGTTATTGTATAAAGTCCTCTGCCATATATAACTTGACCTAAGCGCGAGCGTTATATAAAAAAAAATTAGAGAGTGATAAAGGAACTGCTTTTATATTCGTCAATAAAAATACACGTTATATTATAAAACACTATTAGGTCAACTCCACACTCAATAAAATCGCCTTGCGGTTATATCTCGAACCGAACGATAAAAGACTGTGTTCGCGCGCATCTTCAAGTGAAAATAATACGCACGCATCCGCGTCGAAGCGCTACACCGCTCCAGCGTATAGCGAACGCTACGTCACGCCGCTATGTTATTAAGCCCGTGAATTATGGCGTTGACACGTATAGTGTTGTCGAAAATAATAATACCGAAGCGCACCAAGTGATAATTAACCGTTAAATTTTATTTCGACGAATTCCAGCGGAAAGTTGTTAACCGACTAATTAACGGCTTCGGGGTCTATCCACCGAGGGCTCTTTACGAAGTTCGCACAAATTTGCGGAATAATTTTTAATTGGACTTCGTACATCATTTGTATCGTGATATTCGTACTAATTACTGACGATGTTTTTAATCGATTATCCGATTATCTCATTAATCGAATGTAATTATGAAAAATAATTGTGTAGTTGTTTCTCGGCGCCATTGTAATATGTCAATGTGTGGTTAATGGTTTTAAAAATAGATATATTTTTTAAGACTCCGTGCCATGAGGTATTTTAATATGAACTAAAAGGCATTATCAATAGGATTAGGTACATTTTTTGTACTTTTGTTTAACTCGCTGTTTCTCGATTTTGATTGATACATTTATTGTAACAATATCTAGTGTTTAATTTATAATAATAAAAAGGTACGAAAGCCAAAAGGTACGAAAGCCTATTGTTTTGACCGTTATCGTTATATTTTTATCGTTAAGGTTTACTGTTATGGCCATAATCTCACCTGATCTTAAATGAGGATACGGACCGAATTGGTAGAAATGATAAGCCTGTGGAGAGACCGACCCTCAAGTGCAACTGCCGGAACACACCTATTGGTATTTGGCGGCAGATTTTCTACTCGAGGGTGGTAGCTAGCCAGGCGGGGATTAGAAAATCCCTACCACCATACGATGTTTTCCTTCACTGAAAACTCCAGCTCATTGTAGGTGGATTCGAACTCACATTCCTTGACGCGAAATCGTACATACTACCACTAAGCTATCATCGCTTCAAAATTCCGATCACTGATTCATTATTATAATATGGGTACATTTTTTGGGACTAAGTTAAATAATAAATTACACATGTTCTATGCAATTTATAATAAAAAAATCAAGTTTTATAAAATAAAATGATTTGAGGTACAAGTTATAATAAATACTAAATACAATGTTAAATTAAAAACTACAGTTTTTATACTAAACGTCACACTTATTGCCCAATTGGCAAAACCTTTCCCAATAGATACAGTTTTCGAGGGCTCTAATATTAACATTTCGCAAGAAAGAACGACTCTCGGTTTTAATCAAGAAATAAATCCGGAACATACATAAATATATTAAAATGATTTTTATTAACATACTGCAACTAATAGTAAACACTAAGGTGTATAACTTTATACTGTGGTACATTTTTTGCCATAAGAAACAATTTTATCTTTTGGATGAAAGGCATCCCATATATTCTGTACCCCTGTGCAAAATATAATGATATGTTGAGTAGATAAGGCTGAACAAACTTACTTTCGGATTTATAATATTAAATAGAATGATCGAGAATGCCTTATTGAATCTAAAATTCAAGATCTTCATATTTCATGTGAATAAAATTTTTGATTTGTTTTATAACAATATATTATTTCGTATTAGTGCCTTATATATTAACCTATATTTGTATTAGTAAAAATTTCTTGTCACGGTGTTTGTGGTCACCGCACTTCTCTAAACCAGCTCGACTGATTTTTATGATGGTAGGTATGAGAATACGTGATAAAGTATAATTCATACCGTTAGTTGAATAAGTTGGTTAGTAAGAAAAAGTTAAAGTAAGTTGTAAGGTCGATTAGGATTGACTATAGTTAAACATAATGTTACAAAAAAATTATTGAAATCGGTCAAAACGTTTTTGAGTTTATGGGAAACTTTCGAACAGTGATTGTAGGTGACACGAAGTTCCCGGGTCGGTTAATATATTTTATACATAGATATATACATAATATGATGCCTCTCTCCCATAAGGGTAGGCAGAGACCACATACTTTCACTTGCTTTGATCCTGACACACATCTTTCGCTTCTTTTACTTTCATAATCACCTTTATACATGCTCTTCGGTTACGGGTACTTTTGACCTGGCCTTTCTCCAGAACGTCCTCGATCTGGTTGATATAAGTTCGCCTGGGTCGCCCCTTAGCAGCTTGTTCAATAACATTGAATTAAAATACAAAAAAATTATACTAAAATATTTTTATTAATACAAATCCATTATCGATGTCATCGATCGGCGCATAATGAAATAAATAAGAACTGGCAACAGCCTGCACCCGACGATTTCATTGAAGCAGATTCTCGTTTTTCCGACACCGGGGAAAACCAGCGGGGTGCACCCCACAGCCGGAGATATCTCCCGGGCTTTTAATTATACTTGTTAAAACAATCCACTTATAGATGGAAACACAAAAATAAAAGCCTAATTACACTGATATCGACATTCGATATTCAGTTGAATTAAAAGACAATGTTTCTTAGAGTTGCCATATACGTAACAGGATACATTCGATTCACGTAGAAGAAAAAGAGACGATCTCACGATTTGGCAATTTTGAGTTAAACGGGCAAAAGCATTGATTATCTATAATTGTTTTTGAATGAGATTGCGTTTAACACGAATTCAACAATGAAGCAATGATAGCCCAGTTAGTAGTGTGTACGGACACCGCGTCAAGGAACGTAGGTTCGAATCCACCTACAATGAGCTCGAGCTTTCGGTGCGGTTGCGTATCAGAATTTCAAAGCCCTCCCATTAATTTCCTTTTCCTAGATTTCACTTCAAAAATAACGTCAATTCTATATATAAATCGATAATGGAAAAATAGTTCAGTACCCTTTCCTTTTTAAGTGTCAAACGATTTCCTTTCTTTTTATTTTATTTAGTAGATCTTGACAAACTTGCATTTTATCAATTAAAAATATGGAAGCTATTTTTTAATGGTAAATAATAATAACAGTCGAATTTTAACCATCGGGCGGATACCAGTTACAATAAAGTTCTCGTAAAACGGCATATTTAAAGTATTTTTTTTAACTCACCTATTGTTACCTTTCTATGTTTATCATGTGACCTTCCACAGCGATAACTATCAATGAAACCGTGATCAAATGCCAAATTAACAAACGAGAAAAAATACTCATTCATTTTAAGTAGGTAGGCAACGAGAGAATATTCAGAATCAAGGTTAAGGTTAATTACACCGGACGCCGAAGGTTTCTGTTGACCCGCCCACTGAATCGCGTGAAGGTACGATTATTGAGCCATTACGACAAGTGAATATGAAACCTCGTAAAACGGAAATATAATTTTATAACTTGATTTGTGCAAACTTTTGCGCCGTTTCAACCGCTTTGTTCAATATTTACGCATCATTGGGACGGTACAGTTATTGAGAATGGATTCCCAGTAAACTTCCAATCCTCTTTAGAGGATGACTCTTCGACTAATTCTGTTTGCTGATATCAAGATCTACCCTGAAGTCGTAAGAAGGAAGAGACTGGTCGAAACATGGCTTCATGATACAAAAAAGATAAAAGAAAAATCTCATAGAATAATAATCCCAGAACGTGTTGAGAGCTCGACTTCCAAACCGAATACATAATACTTATTGAGCCCACTATAACATGGAAAATGAATATACCAATAGGCCACACGTTATAAAAATAGATAAATCTTACGAGCTACTAAATATCCTGAACAGGAATTATTACGTAGTAATTTACACGCTGTCGAATTAGAACCTATATGTATACCATAAAAATCTCTCAATAATCTACTAAAAGAATTTGGTCTGGTCTAGGACTGCAGAAGTTCTATATTAGAACGTGTCTTTAAAACTGCGCTGGCAGGTTCCTACCAAATTCGGTTGGGCAGGGAGAGAGACACGAGTAGTGAAGTAAGTGTTGACTCGCGTCGGAAAGGGACCTGATGCCTACATCTCTGTCACAAGGTTTAGGAACTGCTCAAAGTCTCCCTCTCTGCCATATAATGGACCCAGCACCCGCACGGTGAATTCATTTATACGTAAGAAATTCGTCTCTCAAGATGACAAAATTAAACAAAGTATAAATTGAATTAATTGTGTGTAATCTCCAAATATTTCTTCTCAATCTAAATGTACTTTCTAGAAGTTAATTACACAATCGTTGAGTTCTCTAAAACTACAGGGCTTGATCCTTAAAGTGAACTTTTGTCTTTTTAAATGGGAAAACCAATCTAAAGACCATATTCATCGCCCACAATACTCCCATATTTCACTTGACTAAATGAAATCATTAGAACGTAAAATATATTAGCAAATATTCGTAATAACCCGAGTGATTAATTAACGAAAAAAACTGCTTAATATATTACGTATGATTTAAGAAACATGAATAACATTAATAAAGAAGTGAAATAGATGATCGTATTTCTTAATATAATCATCAGTACGAAATAGGGATAATGCTGTAGAGACAAATTATACAGAAGTCCAAAAAATAACGTAAACAGTTACATGAAATATTGATACAAAACTGTTAACGAGTAATCGCCAAATACGACACTATTTAGTCCACACTGCGAATCTATTATGTACCTGAAAATGTATCGAACCACACTACGGTTCCGTATTTGAAGTAGTTTTTTTTTAATGTAGCACATACATAGGGTCCTCTTGGCTGTATTTTTGATCCCTATGACATCACGGCAAAGGGCATGACGCACTCTTATGGCATTACGTTCCCTCTCAGCCATTGCTTCGACTACCTTATATAGATGCGCGTATATCCTTTTTATTCTATTGATAAATAATTATATTCCGTAATCATTATTGTAATTACAGCAATAACAAATGTTTATCTATATTTAACTATGAAAATGAGTCTCTATTTTTCTTGGTCATTTTTCTTGAAGAACGGATGGAACAATTTCGCTAATTCTTTTTTTGTTGTGTTAACTATTGTCATGAGAAGGTTCTTATGAAAGGAAAGAAGTAAGGATGTTGAGCGGAACATAAAAAAAAAAAAAAAAATCTTAACGACAATATTAATTTTACAAACCTGTCACTATAACGCGCCAAGAATATTCATAGTTAAGACAACGTACGTGAGGTCAGCAAGTTAAAAATAAATTCAAATAATAATGTCTTAAATCTACCGGGCGTCCCGTGACGGCCATATTATTATATAGTTGCATATTATGTATGTATATATGTATGTATATTAGTAGTTGCATATCGACAGTGCACCTAATTGTAGGCAGATTCATATCCTCCAAGTCATTTGGGGTCGGTACGTTACGTTCGTTATCTTCTTCCAATAATCTCTATCCGCCGCCATCTCTTCATTCACTCCTTTTCCTTTCATCTCATTCCTCACACCCTCTATCTTTTCAAAGAAAGGAAGGTCAAAGCCTTTCTCTTCCTTTCCATTCTTTAACATACATATCCATTACTCTTCTTACCACGCGCGTTTCCTTTATTTTCAAGGCATGTCCCAAGCAAGACAAACGATTCCCTATCAACTTCTAGAACACTGCCACTTTGAATGAATAAATATTGTAATGAATATATATTATATTGTATTTGAATATATACATTGATATAGGAACACGCCATATCCATTTTGTCGCTATAACACAGGCATTGGGCCTAGTGTATAAGGAGTCGCGATGGAATCGTCTATCGTGGTATCCAACCACTCAACAAATATTCAAACTTTGCATCGTGCATATATTATAGCCAATAGATGTCTGGAATTATTTTCAGAACTAATCGTAGTACTTTGACGTTTATAAGTGCCTTCTTAAGGGCTTAAATTATAGGGTAGTTTCGAAAAATAGTTTCTAAAGGAATAAAAGGTGTGGTAAAATTTATATGAAAATTATTCATTTTTATTTATATTCATCTATAATAAATACGAGGCAAGATTAAACTTTCAGTTCAATGCGAATAAGTAAATAGTACTTCCTAGTTCAGTTGGATAAATAAATAAAAAAATATATAACATTTTTTATCAATTATAAAGAAATATAAATAAATCTCGTAGACTACGCGAAAGAAACTGCAGCCGAAGTGTTAGCATTTAAAATAAACCGAATGTAAAGCTAAGCTTTTATTATTTAAAGTTCATTGTAAATAAGCACACTTTTTAATTATTATGTTTGTTTTATATAAATATTATTTTTGTTACCAGCTGATATACTCAATTGTAAACAAAAATCATTATTTATTCTCTGATAAACAGGAAAAACAAAATATACAAGTTTATCGATTGATTTAAGGTTAAATAATTATTACAAGGACTCCTATATTTTTTTAACGAAACACCAATTTATTTGAAACCTAGAAATTATAGTTGCAAAACATATGTGGGCAGAGAACAGATATGATAATTTCAAGATATCAAATGATTAAGTAATTAAAAATCTCCGTGTGTTATGTTAAAATAAAGAACATATTCCGCCGCGGCCTGGCCGGTGTGGGCAGCGTGAATAATTTAAAATTGCCATTTTTTTCCGCTAGCAACCCACGGCGAGATTAGTCAGTATTTCGACATTCCCTGCCCACATGCCCTCGGTTATTAACATAAACAGCAACAATTCATTGTGCAATAAACGCGAAATGCGATTTTATCTAGCGACAAAACTGCGGTGTAAAATTCTGTAGACGTCTATTATTTTTTACCACAACACCGATATTGGTCAAACGTGACACGCAAACATTGGCGCCAAGGATTTCAATAACATATCTCTTTATTAATATTGTAAAGTGGAAAAGTTTATTCATCTGAACGCGCTAATCTTAGGAATTACCAGTAGAGTTTCAAAAAGTATTGTTGGGGTAGGCTATAGGCTATTTATTTTCATGCTTCCACCAATAGGAGGATAGCTGTATTAAATAAGGTTACAAAAACTGACAATAAATATGATATAATTTTTAGTCTTATCCGAACGAAGTCGCGGGCAAAGCTAGGATATTCATCGAAGGGTTTATGGACTAATAAAACTATTCGAGGAATATATGATTGATGATGGAATATATTTAATAATTTAGCTTAATATATGCTATATTTTTACTATTTTGATCTTATTGAACTAATAATTCTAATAAAACAAATAACAAAGAGTATATTTACAACACGAGCTATTTAACTCGTTTGAAAACATTCTAATTAAGCTTCCATTTCTATTGCCATTTTATTTAACAGTTTGGTCAATATCAAATACGACAACTGAATCTTTTTAGTATAAAAGTTTATATAGACTACACCATTTTTACTTATATCACAGCGTTTTTCCATCTATACTATTTTCCATAATTATTGTGATGGCATAAATAACACTCATTTCTAAAATACATATTTTGTGTTTACAATATATTTTACAAAATAAATAAAAAGCTCAGTTCAAGATTCGAGCTTATCTTTATATATATATATATGATACTTAATTAAATATGTTTACCTTCAATAAGTTAAATAACAATCCCACACAAAACGACTATATATCAATAACATCATCATTATACCTAATTAAAACACGTCCAATGCTGTACCCATATGTCTACTGAAGACTCATCACGACTACCGGTTTAGCGTTATGGACACAATCTCACTTGATGTTAATTGCTCTACTAGCTCTCAAGTGCAACTACCGGGTCAGACCTATAGATATTTAGCGGCAGATTTTCATTTGAAAGGTGGTAGCTAGCCAAGCGGGTATTAGCAAAAACTCTTTCACCATTTCTATTTATTAGTTACCAGCATCTGCACTTACTGTATAACTTATATATTATTTATATATATTTACTGATGTCCATGACATTGTTTTCAGAGGCCCAGCCAGAATAGACGAGCAGCACGACAACTGTAACAATTTTACTAAGAGTGTATGTCGTTACGTTTATTGTTTTAAATTCTGTATCTTTTATATATGTAAGTTTTATGTATATACTTGTGCTGTGTTATGGACGAATAAAACTTTCTTACTTCCGAAACACGTAAATAAACAACAAACGAGCATTTTTTTCAGTATTATAACCATTGCACACTTTGTCTAACACGCACTATATTGACGATCTGAAACGTAAATCAACCGGTGTATCCTTCAATCAAACGGGCTGATAAGGATCTGTAACGCATTATAACGTCACGGTAAACTGCAGGACACCTTCATGCCGTCAAGCCCCAACTAGAGCACAGCTCTCGACTCGCATGTGTGTGTGTGTGTACGCCTATACTATACATTTCGTTATATCTACGTGACAGATGCGTAATATTATTAAGTTACTACATATTTTCTTCATTACTTTTTATTAGGTATAAATTCTAATTTTAACTTAAATGTTTCACACCTGCCTGGTGTCTCGTGACGGCTATTTTTTTAGGTTTAGAGATCAGTCTTATGATTAACCGAGAGGTTTGCAGGCGGCATGATAACGGTGACCTGCAATAAACTACTAATCGATCTTCTTTTGTCAGTATAAGTAAGTTCCTCGTACCTACTTGATGTTGGCAAAACTGTCACATAAGCGAAGAGTATACAAGATACTGAAAACAAATTGATCAAACATTTGCGACACAGTCGTCACAAACATGAAGTCACTATCAAAAGCCCGTATTACAGATGGGAGATAAAAAAGACAAGGATTTTAAGTTCACAACTTGTTATTGTGAAATTACACTCCCACGATTGAATTTTACGTTTTTCGGTTCACATATTTCTATTTTTAGTGAGCGGTTACAATGTTATTGATATTTATACGCACTTATTTATGAGTGCTTACATTTTTTTATTGTGGCAACATTTAGCTGCCTACGGTATTGTGCCAGATAGAAAGCGAAGTGCAGTCCAGGAACTACGGCAATTACCACTACGTTAGTCATCCCGGACATGGCAGCCTACTGTAATGTATCTTCAAGTGTTTGTAAAGGACTCTCTATTAGCAGAGAATACATTACCAAAAAGATAGTTTCATATTCGACTGGATTGCAACTTGCGACCATAAAACGTTTACTACGTTCTAGTTTGGCTTCATTTTAAGACCAGCCAGTGCCGAACCTTACATGCCAGTTCAACCACGATGAATGGATTTGAATCAAATTTGAATATAGGTGTAAATACCATCAGGTACCTTTGTGAAATGTCCTCATGTGTAATCTGATACTGTACAAACTATAGAAACAAAACTTCTAAAGGTCAGTGAATCACATTTAATTCGTAATCTATACTAATATTATAAAGAGGAAAGATTTGTATTTTTGTTTGTAACGAATAATCTAGAAGAACTGCTGAACCGATTTCAAAAATTCTTTCACCATTACAATGCAACATTAGCCCTGAGCAACATAGGCTATATAACATTTACAATATTACTATATGTGTATTAGCGTGCCATTTATTTTAGCTAAATACTATGAACGCCACGTATCTATACTTATATATAATGACATAAACCATAAATTTAAAGATTACGTAAATATTACGCGGAAAGTATAAAAAACAGAGTCCACGTCAAGTCAGTAATGATCGTCCACATCGAGAATTAGTCGCCAAGGTGGAAAAATCCAAGGCAGACTTCATAATAATAATAAAAAAAAAATGCAAAAAATATAATGTCTTATCAAAACATACGACACTTGACTGTGCACGCGCAAACTTAGACAGTTCATAGGTCAATTTACGAAAGCGCAAAGACGTTTTCCAAGCCGCCCGCGGCACATAACGATTCCTTACTCCATCTGATAGTGGAAACAAGTATACAACGTTATCCCGCTGCCACAAAAACAATGTCCACCGCACTGGTTTACTGATAATATTTTCAGATGAAACAGAACTCGCAAACGTAGGGTTGTGCCATTTAAAAACACGACCGGTTTCTTTTTTTACAATAATCTATTAATCCATTTTTTATCGAATCAAAGTAAAGGGTCTGTGGCTAATTTCAAGCACCATTAGGTTCAAAAACGACAATAAGCAATTTACCTATGCTCGTCGTTTATGTATTTAAATAGGAACCAACAATTTTAATTTTTGTCTTTATTTTATTAAGAGACATAAGTCCACAGAGGACATGTCAGTCTTATCATACCCTGATCTTAGAATATGTACAAAGAATATTTAGAACTAATGACAAAGTCTCATAAAATCCTGGCACCGCCACTTGCAGGGAACCAACATATAAGAGATTACAATCCAATCAAACAAACACACAAATTGTATGTGTCCTTCTCCAATCAAAAAGTGTTACAACTCAAATTATATTATCGAGAAAAAGGCGTTTGAAATTTAGGTACGCTACTCTTCCGTTTTACTTTTCAGGGTCTCTCTTTAATTTACAACAAATCGGTTTTCAATAACTGAAAGCTAGCTTAAAGCTAAGATACATTTTAATATCCTGAAAAATCCTTGATAATACAATCATAATGATTTTGTTATTTATGGAGTTGTGACACAATTTGAGTTGAGGTGCGATATATAACCTTGTATATAGAAATTAAATGCGTGTCTAAAACGCAACACGAGCCTGTGTAAACAGGCCGAAACGTCGAGGAATTATTAAAAAGTAAGTCGCGTTTTAGACACGCATTTAATATCTATATTACAATGTATACAATACACGAAAGTTTAAAAAGTGATATGTAACCTGTTCAAGTTATGCTGTGAAACGCCTCCTACAACGTAATATTTCATTAAACCCAAGACTCTCCCTCTCTCTCTTGGTGGTAATTCCAAGACAGCGTGGTGCGTTTTCCACACTTTAATAATTAAATTCTTATTCGAAATTCAACTACTCGCTAATAATAAAAAGTTAAAGAAGGAACCTTCATTAATATCTTTTACCAAATGTGGCCTATTATGGTGATCTCGATATTTATGTCATTTGTCGCAACTATAAAGTGTATTTCACTTTGTTTAATATATATTACCGTCAATAATTCCTTGAAGCGTTTACAATTTGTTTCGATAATTCAATCATTTAGCATACATATTTCTCTCAAACATAATACATATTACAGTTCAGTAAAAAACGTAGTGGCAGTAACCCTGCGCACGACGCCAACCGACAAAGCGGCATCGCAAATCTCATTTGCAGACAACAAACAGATAACTATCTCATTCTTTCAACAATGGCCGGTGGGCTCATAAACAGAGTCTAATTAGTAATATTCCGAGTGCATTGCGGGTATCTAGACAAACGGACAATAAGATGGAAGAACTCTTATCTAGGGCGATAAGTGTACCGCGGTAGGCAGCGACAATTATCTTCGAGTATAGTCCGCTAAAAAGCTCACAGCGATATTTAACCCACCAATGATACATTGCTCGATATATAGCACTATGCGGACATTCGATGCGAGTTTACGCAGTAATGGTTATGCGATAGACGAAGATACGTGTGCGAGGTAAGGCTTTAGGGATACGATCGTGATCTGAATGCGTAATACTCGGTAGTGCTCACTCATGTAGCGCGCGTTTATTGTTCCACCTCTTGTCCGGGCAAGGTAAATTAAATAAGAGTAGAAAGCCGACTCGCAGATAGATAAGTTCTTCGGATAAATTGGCCTTTCATAAGTTGATTTACTGTTATTGTCTCAAGTTATTATACGTAGCCAGTATAAGCCATAAGCCGGGTGTTTGGACATTTTCATTTCATATTATTAAATCGTATTTATAGCTCAATCTTTTCAGTATTATTGATTGTAAATAATAATAATGTGAATGTTCTCGAGAGAACTGCCTGGTTTATTATCTTAGTACACGAATTATTTTAATCGGGAAAACATAAATTCTTAGGAATTCAATGAATATTAAATAACCAATCGCTTGTTCAGTTTTTTCGAAAACTTTTTCGGAGCGTTCTGCTAACTTTATACGGAGTAAAAGTCTTCAAGATCGCGTTTCTGACGTGCCTACGACACGTGATACGAATAAAATAAACAATAATGTCAACATTCATCGAAAAATTAACACAAAGTGTATTATTTATCGCCGATTAAGCTATATTTATAAATTTAGCTGAAGAATAATTAAAACATATCAAAACGTATATATGTATGTGTGTTCCTTGCAAGAAGTAGCGATAGATGTGAATACGTGACTACTGTTAATGAGTTTAATACAGAAAAACTACAATTCTCTTTTTTTAATGCCTAAAAATCATTGTCATTTCAGTTTCGGTCTTACAGTTCAATTGGCAGTGTTCGTCGAGTTTGCCCAGTTTTTTATTTGTTTTAATACACATTCATCAAACAATATCGACCTTCACAACGATTATCTCATTCAATGCATTTACATATGTAGATTTATTGACACCTCATTATAATTATAATTTATTAGTGTGATAGAATATTAGACGTGTCTCATACAAATAGACGAGCTAGAATTATATACGCAAGAATCACATCTGTATTAAAATTATATATCGTAAAAGTTTGTTCGTTTGAATGCGCTAAACTTAGGAACTAAAAGTGGGATCTCAAAAAATATTTTTGTATTGGATAGAGCAATTATTGAATTAACATCACGCTACCACCAATAGAAGCAAAGCTGTATTGTAAAAAGTAAAAAAAAGGGCAAAAAAAATATTAAATAATTTTTAATTCCATACAAAGTCGCGGGCACAGCTGGTTAAAAACATATTAAAAAGGGAGAGTTCTTTTGTATCTAGCACAAAAGAGTATAAATATTGAATATATGTAGTGATAACACTACTTAGGTAACAATAAATTAATAAAAAGAAAATTCGTCCTGACGAAGCAAGTATCCATATTCCATAATCCATCCTTATTAAATATTGTTTGTTTGTTACGCTTTCACGACTAAATCGCTCAATAGATTATGTTGAATTTGAACCGGCATGAATTGAATGGAAACCTGGAGACGATGATAGGCTATTTTTTCTCGCGATAACCTCATTGGAAGTGGAGTAAAAAGAGGGACAAACTTTATTTCGTTGTTACGTTTGTACTAGTTATTTCGTTATCCGAATTGTTTGAAAAATCAATATTAACGCGAGCGAAGCCGCACGTAAAATCTAGTATTCATATAAGCTATAAACTACTTTATACATTGTTGCTTGAAATAAAAACCGCGTACCTCTTTCACCAGATGATTATCAATCACTATGACATACGCTCGATTATAGAACGCGTACTCCAGTTAATAAACTCTTGTCAAATGTCACAATTATCAATCAAAACTTGCCGGCGTTTAATTCCATAGAAAGCAAGTACGCAAAACTGACACAACTCTCCATGTTTTTATGTTTTAAAGTAGTATTTGTAAAAACTAATTTAACATAGACGCCGTAACTGCGAGAAGAACACTCTCGAATGAAAACCGTTTTAACCCCTTTTTATGTCGAACTGCTCTGTTAGTCCGAGAGGCTTTGACAACTTCACCGGAAACACTGACGTACCGATAGGGTCAGGTGCTGTCCGGACATGGATGTTTCAGATGGTTACTACGCCAAAACGATCGCAGGAAGTAGACGACCCTGTTACAGAAGTGCGGGGCGGCGCAAGACACAGTGAAGCACTTTCGCCCAATCTACTCTTTCTTTATGTTGCTCAGCATAGTGACCGCACCGCACCTATTCAGTACAGTACAGTACAATTCAAATCAGCAGCGACTGACATTGAACCTAAGTCATTGTCAATCACCACTATTATGCTGGCGTGTCACTACACTCTGCAGCGAGAGATTACGGATAGCTATGATCTATTTCTGTGAAACCGTCATCTCCTTAAGATTGTGAAGAGGGCCCGCGAGGCAGATCCTTGTGACCACAATCATCATTACAGACGAGCGGCCAACTGTAGGGCCGATTTGTTGACATCGTTTCGTCCCCGTAAATAAAGAAGAATTCTCTCAATGGATTGCTCTACGTTAAGAAAAAGGACAAATCCAGCCCACTTTTTGTAGCTCTAGCTAATCCTTACGATTCGAGCTAACTATATATATATATATATATATATATATATATATCAAATTGTAGCCTATATAGTGACCGTAACATAATTAAAGACACAATTTTTAATTGACCACAAATACGTTTTTAATCCAGCAAAATTGTTGTTAAACTTTACATTACGACGCGTTTTGTTATGTTTCTTACTAGTTGAAACACTGGTCACTGTGAAAACATAACACAAACTTTTTTGCCGTATTTTAGGTTGGCCAGGTAGTTAAAGACAACAGAAGCTGTGTTCTGAATTTAAAAGAAGGAAATAAAACTATATCTGGTTTTTTTATTTGTCGCGTGTTTTCATGATACGACAATATTAATTAAAAACCTTTTCTTTTTTCATTCCAATTAATACGTTTTAAGTCAATCAATTTTGAACTTTAACAATATAGATTGATCATTCAGAAAAATAGCAAACCACTTGAATTGTTGTAAGGACATGGTTATGAATGCTATAAAACATCTCAAGAAGTTCAACACGGCCGAAAAAGTACTTAGAAAACCGATACCAAGAAAAGCTACGCCGCGAATAGACTCTAAAATGATGTTGTTGGCAAAAAAAGAATCATTCAACTAATACTTTCGGAAAAACAGCATGTTAGACGTCTGTCCAAAAAAGAAATGGATTCAGAGTACACCAAGAAAGTACTCAAGAATGGGGGCAGAAACATCAAAGTGGGGTGTTGTATTTCTGGACTCGGTGTTGGACATGTCAGGATGATGGAAGACAAGATGGATAAATTCCAGTACAAGAATATTTTACAATAAGCCATGCTGCTCTATTTACCGGTCATTTAGAGTTTCCAACAGGATAATGATCCGAAACAATGTTTCGATTTAAACCCCATAGAAAACTTATGGTATCAAGTGAAGAAGGAAGTGGCGGCAAAGCGGACGTCAAACGTCGACCAAATTTTTAAAAGCTTTTAGCAAAGAATGGGAGAAAAATTGTGAAGAAGCTGGTACAAAATTGGTCGTTTCAATTCCCAAGAGGTGTCAAGCTATTATTACTGTCAAAGGACACGCAACCAAATATTGATATGTACTAAGCTGCTTTATGTGTCAGGAATTTTGTATAATAAAGGAAATTTTATTACTAATTTTTTATATCTTCTATGCAAATCGAGTGTCTTTAATTATACGGCCAGGTGTTTGTTAATTTTATACTGTTTGCAATTAGCATAAACCGAAAAAATATTAAGAAGAGGCAAGTTTTGTAGATACAATTTCGTTTTACTATTTCACAATACCTGCTCAACCAGTTTTAAATTGATTAGCAATTTCCAAGTGTAGTCTTTTAAAAATATTGATAGGAATAGCTTAGTTATTTTATTATCATTTCAGTGTCTATAATTACATGTCCACCACGTATATATATAGTAATCTGTTATTGTTTTCAAGTCTAACTATTAATAAAAAAAATAACGTGCGCAAATGTCTTTACAGTGTTACCTTCCAACTAGGATGGCTGGGATAAATATGGGAGTATCATATCTGAGGAATACTATAACCTCTGTTCCACACTATACACCCAAGCCTGAAAACTACATTCTCATTTTTTCCAGTCTTAAACGCTAACCTATATTAATAAGGAGTAATCAAAAAGTCGAAGATAACAGAATAGTTCATCTAGATGTAACTTTAAATAATGTCTGCTGAGACATTTACTAATATGATTACTATGCTAAGTGCCGGGCGTTACCCGTGGCATTCGAAGCTCAAGTGGGACTTAATTGATACTTGCCAGCGTATGACGGACTATCGTGTTTCATTGAACGCTTTATAATTCCTGTGAAATTGCTCCGGTCCTATCAAAGATTACATGTGCACTCGCTATAATTTTATATAAATTATTTTTTATTACCACGGAATAATTATTAATAGGAGCGAATTTATAATGATTATAAATGTAGTATTTATTATTTATATAGTTTATTGGAGAGCGGAAGGACACGGTAACTCTATTCGACTGGGTTAATAGGAAACATACCACCCTCATTTCAACATCGAATTCCGGGATCTGTCTGTGGATAATCAGAATCGTACGGATTCATACCCAACTGATTTACTGATTTTAGTACAAAAATCTTCAAATCATTTTCGACATATTTTGGTATAGACATGTGACCCAAAATGGTGGATTAAGTGCTAAGTGTAGTATAGGGACTGGTTCTTAAATACTAATGTCGCAATATACCTATACGTATTTATGGCAGATTTTTAACTCGAGGACGTTAGCTATATTAAAAGAATTTCGAAAGCTCTCCCTGGTCTCTGGCAACACTGGAGTTTTAAGAGTAGCTGTGGTGCGCTTTAATAGGTAGTATTGGGTGATTAGCATCCAATGAATCACCACATACCTACCTGCACCCCGGTTATGCATTTGCGAGTTACGATGAGGAAGTCCGTAAAAAGGAGTACTTTAAAACACCGCGTTAATAAAAAAGACGGTAACTATAGCGGCAGGCATTAAAAAAGCCCTACCACCATGTGTAAAATTCGGGCTGGCAGGGAATGCATAAATACATTCTACACATAAAATATATATATATGAAAATGTATATTATCAGCAGTCAAGGCCATAATAGAGTGTATTCCAATAATTCAAGTTCAATCGCGGGCACCAGATAGTTCCATATAATTTACAATATCGTATTAAAGTAGACATTTATAAGCAGCGGTTGGTGGATGATGAAGAATCATGTCGCCGCATCCCGATCGATCCCTTACCGCGGTCATTGTCGATCGTTTAACATTTTTTATTCCTACCGCCATGTCATAACGTTGCTGCAGTGAAATGTGAGTTTATTATGAAAACATGAGGCGAAATATTTATTGGCCCGATGATTGAACGACGCTGCCCGCTTACGAGATTCAATTTGTTTGGATTTGTATTCGGTTGTGACGCAATCTGATTGTTTTTGCTTCGCTTTACCACGTTTTAGGATGAACCGTGTGTATTCTGATGGCAAAGCCGGTATGAGAATGGTCACCGTCCATGTTATCTGATCTGCTGATGGTCGACGTTGTTCTAAATCGTACTATGCTTTGCATCAGTTAGAGTGACGTCATTTTGTCGTGCGTTTATATATATATATATATATATATATACAACATATCGCCGTTGTCAAACCAAAAAACATTAAGTGCCAAAAATATAGTAAGTAAGTATACAAGTATAACACACTTGTACTAGTTGATGATACACACAACATATGTCTTTGGCGACCACAGTTAATCGTAGAGTGCTTAAAGTAATATGGCAGTCTATTTATAAAAAAAAATATTAGTAAACTAGTTATAATTGTAAAAATATCAAAATCTCCTAAAAGTACACACACCAAATAATGGTGTGACAACGACGGTATCTTGCCTAGCTTAAGATGAACCTCTACTTAAAATTTGTCACAATCAAACATAGAAATGTTCCTACAATCACATTAAAAAAATGTATTTCAAAGCCTACTCAATGATCATATGACATCCAATATAGAACTAAAAATATTTATGATTACGGTGAAGTGAAAAGAACATTATAAACATAATTAACGGACATGAAGTAGGGAGCAAACTCTAACAATTATTTGTGGATCCCACTAATAATTATGCTATCTGAGACTTAAACCCCCTGCACTTCAGCGTGCAGTGGCAGCGAGGCTACTACTTTAACGTCTACGCAAACTGCGTAGGCAATTTGATATTACTGTACTAACAAAAAAAAAACAAATATATTCTACAATTAAGCTGATATGTCACTAAAACATATACATCGTTAGTTAGTAACCGCAGCTTAAAAATCTGTCATCTATTTATACCAGCTTGTTCCGATAGCTACATATAATAGCTAGTCCGATTCACAGCATCTTTCGTCCTTTGAAATTGATGAATTTATTTCCATGTCATGGACTACGATCAGGTGCGATTTTGACTAAATATTAGCCTGTCAAAACTCTAAGCCATGTTGAGAATAATACTGAACACCCCGACCTCATAAGAATAACAGAACCTTGCAAGATAATTTTTGTTCTCTGTCTGTCTATCCGAAGGCCGTGGCTCTAAACTGGCGGGATTGAACCTGGTGGTAAAACAACGGTGATAATAGATAGATCGGAGATCTATTGCTGTCGTACTGGCTTTGAAGCCTCTTGGTAACTTGGCTCTAATTGATCTCAAACCGTGATAAGGCCAAGACTTGTCCTTTTTTTATAATTCAGGTTTAGCGTTATGGTCATAATCTCACCTGATCTTAAGTGACGATACGCCTCAATTTATTAGACACGCTAAACCTGTGGAGGAACTGGCTCTCAAGTGGAGCTGCCGGAACACACCTATTGGTATTTGGCGGCAGATTATCAACTTGGGGTGCTAGATAGCCAGGAGAGCATTAGAAAAAGCCCTACCACCATGCTATTGTTTCCTGACGATGTTCCTTCACCGAAATCTCAACCTCATTGTAGGTAGTTGGATTCGAACTCACCACCCTTGACGAGAAGTCGTACACACTACCACACACTATCATCTCGGGTATTACCATTTGCATGACGACTGCGCGTTGAAAACCTAACATAACATTGCATAATATTGTGCTGGCAACACGACGTAGCAGGTCATCATCAGCTGTCCTGTTCACCTAAGTATCTACCACTGTGCCCATCGGCTGGAAATAAACTATCAAGAGTAGTCTGAGTCAATCTCCGCGAACCAATCCTACTGGAATTACAAATATTCCTTAATTAAAGTCACTCGGGTCAGCGTGACAAAGGTGACTGGCAGTGAATTTTGGTTCATTATCCGTCGCAACTGATTTGTACTACAGTTAACATCAGGTGTAGTACAGTCTTAGGACTTCGCTTGGTACATGTATACGGGTCACTATGACAGGTTTATGGTCGGCACGATCGGGTCTACATTACGTTGCTCTTTCTACTTTTAAAGGGTAGCGTATATTTGGAACTTAAATATTTATTTAATTATTACACAATAATTATATTTTTATATTATAACAGGTATCTTCTTTGTAAATAATAAAAAAGACGTTCATGTGCAAGGAACCTTATTGTGTCTCTTTTTTGTATAGGTTATTTAAGTTGCCTAGAACTCGTAGGTACACATTTCAAACTACCAGAACAACTGCTAATCTATATGATAGAGGTCAAGGTGAATAATAGACGTAATTATTGTAGGATTGTATTTTTTAATCCATTCACAGGAAAATAAGAACACAGCACCCAATTGTCATTGTTGGAAGGTAAGCTTGTATTAGAATACACTTTAGTAGTATGAACCTATAAGCTGACCAAGGTAAATACCACTAAATATTTGATGAACATCGATTGACATATAATTTTTTTTTAAATCAGTTTTAAAATACATAATATTACAAATTAACACGTCCCTGAAGAACATACGAGTTCTACTATTGTGCCTTAATTATTTTTCAGCACGAAAGTCATGAAAATGGTTTAAGTTCGTTACTAAATTATAATGAATGAATTATTTCATTGGCACTGAATAAATTAATACTATAACGGAATAATCACATCCCTAAAACTATCGATAATAAACGAAAGCAATAAGTGAGACGACAGGTCTGATAATCGATGTCGAAAGCAAAAGCCGACCGAAATTCTCCATTGGGAACGTTCTCGAATACTTTTATAATGAAATGACAATTACTACGACGAGACGCCGGATTCCTTGCGACCTGAAACAAGGTATCGGATCATCGGGAACAACTATTTGTACACGAACATTAATCACATGCGAATAAATAACAAGAAAAAACACGTAACAAATACATATACAGAGACGTAGGAAAAACTCTCGGCGCGATAATAAACCACGACTGACTTACGGACCAATAGTAATCGATTATAGAACAAGCAGAGATAATAAAGCTAAAACAAACCTAGGTAACTGTAATACTTCGACTATATATACATTTTTTACCATTTCTGCATTCGCTAATGTTTTTTGCGCGAAAATGTCACCACGACCATTGGTAACGACGCGCACATTTATTGCATTGGAGACGTTCGATTGTCTTATAAATAAAGCTACAGCAAAAAATACTATCGATCAATCGTGCGAAAGCCAAACGATTCCGATCGATAACCAATTCGACAAAGTAACATAATCGTTATCGATACGACATTAAGTATGTTTTTCCTTGATACGGTACAGAGAGGTGAGTATTAAATCAAAACGACTCGGTTCGAATTTAAACTTTAGATCGCACGATGAACAGTCGATAATCGAGTAAAGCGATGTAAATAGTAACGCATCATATTCGTGCGTCGACAAACGTGAAAGATTCCGTACGAACTGTCCAAACATTTTATACTTTCAAATACACTGTTGTTATCACCGGTGATAATCTGAGAGGGCTTATCGGGGCGCATCACCTCACGGGTGGTTCGCTTAGATCTTTATTACATGCGCATCAGAACAACGTTCAGATATTACTCGGCTGATATGGCCTGTCAAATTATGCCATTGTCTACCGCCGCACCGTCCCCCCCTTGGGCCTTATTTGAGCGTCCTCGGCGTTGACGTATTTATTGTTGATCGGCGGGGTCGTTGAGATTTTCGATTACGATAAGATTATATTTGGGCTTCAAAATCATCAGACTCTCGAGTGGAGGTGTCGGAGTTCTTAAAAAAAAATTCGATTATATTTCAACAGTGTCAAGATTCAATCCGCTTTCTTGGTTCAGGTTATGTGCAAAATTTTGATAGCTTCTTGACGTTGATGGAAAAAGCAATAGCCACTCGGCTAGCTATAAATACGTGTTTATATGAGAAGACGATTATTTTTTTACGAGAAATGACGTGGAATTGTTTGCCGTTAAAAAACGCAAGCAGAATTTGATAAATAACATATTTAGCCCAAACTCGTATATATTTGTTGTATACACTCCAATGAAGCTTTACTTTCGATTATAATTACTTAAACAGACAAAATAACAGAGTATACCTACAACATATTCCTTTAAATACATAACTTTTATCAAAATCCTTTTAGCGAATTTACCTCAAAATTACTTTGTCTAGTCAGCCAAGATTGTTAAGTCCCTAGGGTATCAGTTTTCGAAGTTATTAGGTGTAAGTAATAAATTTTAAGTATCCCTAAAAACATCAAGTTACTTATCAAAAACTTAGTAAAAGTGAGTAATAAAAACACAACAGACTATGTGTCAGAACAAACAAGAAAGCTATCAGAAATATAACCAAAAAAGGCACAAATACCAAATGATTTCACAATAGTTGGAAATATACTGGATTCTAATTTAGCAGTTATACTAGAAAAAAGACTTCATCTTCCAACATTTTTTAAGAATCTAGCGCCTCCACCAGACAAGTTTAACTCCGCCTTATGTACCGCCCTCCTGAAAATTTGCACTCACAAGGGAGAATTAACAGCCACATCAAAAATATAGATCTAGTGCATTCCTCTTCTTCTTCTCTCACTTCTCTTCTCACAATTTTTGGAGCACCACCCGCTTTAGGAAAAATCTAACATCCAACAAAAATTCTTTACACAAATATGCAGGAAATAAACATTAATGACTTAGTTTGATTTATTTTGTTGTGTTAGTTCTCAATCGGTTAATTTTTCTTCCAAATTTAGAAATATTCCTGATTGTTTACAGAAAATATACCCATTTGCCCATTCAGTTATACTTTCCACCGCCCTTCGATTTCTGTTTAGTGCCCCACATTATTACTTGAAATGAAATCCCACCCTCCGATATCCTTAGCGTCCACTTTGAGAATCTATGGGCTAGAAAATCGAAGTCATTGAAGCATTTTACTTTTCTTCTGAAGTTTCCAGTAAATATAACAACGACTCTCATCAATAAATAATTGACCGGCGAAACGTAGCGTTTAAGAGGCGCACATGATGACTTTTAAAAACTCGACAATTTCAACAATTACTGTAATAACATATCGATGAAAGGTCTCTCGGCCGACGCGGTCACATCGCGAATTCGCAAAAAAAAAAAACACGCCACACTCTTAACACAATGGAAATAGAGAATACAATCGATCGTGAATCTGCAGAATATGAAGGGGTTTCCAAATTAAATGTCAAAAGTGACAAAAAATGCAATCAGTCAGTCAAGCTGCAAAGACTCACCTATAATAATAATAAAAATGCCAAACCATCATCAGCGAGTCGTAAATACAACGATGTTTATTCATACTAAGTATATTCAATATTCAGAATTTCCTATTGTACCCACTAGTGCATACATAAACCGACTATTCATTTATCGATAAAAGTTCTCGGCGACAAATCGGGCGCGTTACTATCAAATCGACTGTAGAATTAGAAAATCTCATGTAAGCTAATCTTTAAATTTTTTAATCTGTTGTGAACATATGTGCAATAACGTTAACTATTGTATTAATGGAATTTCAAATATCCTTGATTTAGACCACGCAAATTAATACATTCCGAAACTAATAAATGATATTTTGTTAATTTATGTGTGTTATAATGGCTGCTGTTAATAGTTTCGACAACCGGGTTAATGTTTGGTAAATAAATATTTATATTTACTAAAAATAAAGGTATCGAGTCTACATAAATTATAATGTTTTTTTTTTTTACTCTATATTATGGAATATATTATTTTACTAAAATATAATTTACATTGATAATTATGATCATAATTTATTATTTCCCAATAATATATTTTAAAGTTGATGGATTTATGTTTTTCAATTATTTACTATAACAATGCAGAGAAATGAAATATAATGACCCCGACCATGATCTAAAACCAATTTATTTATCATATAAATATTAAGCTTACAAATCGATATTTTTTCAACTTCAATCAAACTCATTCATCTGTCTACCTGACTGTCAGTTCTATAACTATTAATATTAATTGAACTACTTTAATACAAGCAATTAGTTACGGTTCTCGTTTTCTATAGTAAATTCAAGTCTATAATTTTTTCTTGCTGTGACATCTATAATTCTACCCTTATAGACCATTTCGTAATAGATCGCTGGCAAAGACAGAAAAATTTTCTTTCACTTTCCAATATACACTAGGGTTACCTTATTATTAAATTTAATCTAAATGAATAAAGTCAATCATATATGTATATGCCAGTCATATCATCTAATAACTAGTTATTAGAATGCTTATACTATATTAGAACGCGTATCTAAAGCTGCGCTGGCAGGTTCCTACTAAGTTTGGCTGGGTAGTGAAAGAAACACGAGTAGTGAAGGTGAGTGTTGACTCACGTAGGAGAAGAGTCTTTTAAACCTACATCCGTGTCACAAGTCTCGGAAACTGCTCGACGTTTCCCTTTCCGCGACAAGATGAACCCGACACCAGCACCGTGAATCCATGGATAGCTAAGAAATTAGTCTCTATTCCTTAAACAACTAAAAAATTCATCGAGTTTTAGTTAATTACTAGTTACATAAAATATATTTTATCGACAATATACGCATCGATATTCACTCGTTACTACACAACGTCACCTGTGCGCATCCCTCTACATCACCGTCGACAAGTTGATTGTTAGGAAAATGGCAAACACGGCGAATGTATGATACCGTAATTGTTAAACATTTCATACTTGCACTGGAATTAAGTATGATTGATTAATTTCTTCTTCTACTTTGATGACACTACATGCAATACCTTTGTGTAGATATTTATTTCTCAAATTACATGTGTAAGGTTCAATTATTAATAATGATATTAATTTTGAGTTAAAATAAGTAGATACAATTAATGTATTTTTCTTGAACCTATTACATTGTGAAGTCGTCGGGATGTGTACTCCCGACTGGGTCGCTACCATAAAACTCACGATGGAAATGTCACAGTGACTCTTTGGGTTCACGCGCTTCGGGATCAGGTCGTCTATAATCGGTCTGTTTTTTTCCGGACTCTGTATTATTCCACATGTTGCCGGGGTCAGCCTTCCTAATATTTCTTGTCCACTTCACTCTGTCGTTAATAATATCGTGATCGGTAACTTTGAACTCCCTCAAGTGCTTCACGTCTGTTTAGATCTTTTACCGAAAAGGGTTATAAACTATTTATATAAAACACAAACTTTCAAATACTCTTTCTTGATAACACTACAGATCGTTAATTGCTATTAATTAAAAGTTATTCAAGCCTTGGAAAAAAGGTACTGAACTCATATTCTTTTGGTTTATTATTATATATGCAGGCTGTATATGTATTCAATCTTAACTATTAAAAATGGTAACTGTTTTATCCAATTCTATCATATTTAAATTCTGTAACATTTATTATTTGATTGTTAACAGAAACACTCTGACCGGTAAACATTATGGCTAAATGCATATAGACCGATTTACGAAAGCAAAGCTAAAAAATGTATCACTCACGATGAGGGTCTATCAAGGTACAGTCTTTATAGAATTCTATCAAAATATCATTATTGATTTTTAATTTTTAAACTTTAGCGTCTTGTATACATTATAATATAGATATTAAAGGCGAGTCTAAAACACGACATACTTTTTATTAATTGCCCGACCTTTCGGCCTGGTTACAGTGAGTACAGTCAGATACAGTGAGGGTAATGTGACGGAACATCATTAGTGATAATGAGCAAATGAGGGTAGTTACTAGAAACTGCTCTGCCTAACAAAGACACTACGACATTTAATATCATGTAACCAAGCCGAAACGCCGAGCAATTAATAAAAAGTAAGTCGCGTTTTAGACCCGCCTTAAATATGTATATTATAACTAGGTTATACCTGCGGCTTCACTCGCATTAATATAGATTTTGTCAAACAAATCAGATGAGGCAATAAAAAGTTTCACACAAAGTTTATACCACTCTTTGCAGCACTTTCAATAAAGTTTTCGCGAGAAAAAGTAGCACACCACCGTCTCGGAGTTCCCATCTATCTCTGTGGCAAAACTCATCACAAACGATTTAGCGATTTAGGCGTGAAAGCGTAACAAAAAACGACCAAACAAAATAACTTTCGAATTTATATTAGTACGACAGTAAGGATGATTTCTACTTTAAAAAAAAAATAGATCTCTAGATATCTCTCTCTCTCTCTCTCTCTCTCTATAGTTATCTTCCAAGGACTATAAGATCCTCGACTAGCTCGTAACGGGCACATCATCGTTACATTTCGTATGCATACCTTCATCGCTCGGTGCGTCCGCGCAGCGTAATTACACCAATAAATCCATGGTCGCGCCCGCGTTGACGTACGGCGGTGAACGGGACAGCTCCGCGGTTTTAAAATAAAAAAGTAATTTCTAAGTAAATTGGGTAAAGTTGCGCGGGCAATTTATAGCGCGAATTTCGTTAATAAAATACACAGGCGTTTGGTGTCATCACACTTTGCACCTGGATATTAAAGAGATTACTTGGCCCTTATCAATCTTTACCAGTGGTTGCGACTTCGTTCGCGTCGAGCGAAAAATTATTTAATAACTAGCATTTACCCGTGGCTCGGCTTGCATTAATACTGATTAAATTAAAGGCAATTATTCTCTAAAATATTAAGCAAATCGGATAACACAATACAAAGTGAGGCTTTTTCTAATGCCCGCCTGGCTAGTTACCACCGTTAAGTTGAAAATCTGTCGCCAAATACCAAAAGATGTGTTCCGGCAGTTGCACTTGAGAACCAGTTCCTCCACAGGTTTAGCGTGTCTACCAATTTGGGCCGTATAGTCCCTTAAGATCAGGTGAGATTATGGTCCTAACGCTAAACCTTAACTATATTTAAAAAAAAACATACAAAGTTTATTACTCTTTTTACCCCACTTCTCCGTCTCCAGTATAGAGTCCCATCTATCTCTTAACCAAATTCCATCACAATCGATTCAGCGGTTTAGGCGTGAAAGCGTAAGAAACAAACGAACTCACTTTCGCATTTATAATATTAGTAAAGATTCTTGTCCGTTTTTGTTACTGTATTCAATACAGCTTTGATCTTATTGGTGGTAGCGTTATGTTAAATATAATGACTCCGGAACTACCACGGGGATTCGATAAGTTATTTTTGCATATGATAGATATATACATGAATTATAATATACAGTACTCAAAGCATTTTTATATATTACGAGAACAATACATTGTGTTATATAAAAAGTGGTTTAAAGGCTTCTGCAAGAGGCTTGCTGCTAACACAGCGCCGAAATGTTGTAGATACGAACCCTACATATGACAAATATTTTTTGCCCGATAAGGTCGTGTTAAGATCCCGACATTAGTAAGTTAGGACCTGTTGATTAGTTAGCCTTGCAAACCCTTGTTTGTTTTTCCGGCAGCAGCCCAAGCCGAGGTTCAGCCATTCTGGCACCCTTGCGCTCGCTGCCTCGGAGCTGAGTGCCCTCAGCACTCGCCGCAAAAAGTTCGGTGAAGCTGTCAAAGCCCTTAGGGCTAACAACGTATGTCAGCTTAAAAAAAAAAAAACAAAACTCCATGTTCTCGGTTCAATAGTTAAGACTTGAAAGGGTAACAAACAGACAAAGGAATTCGCATTTATAATATTACGAAAACAATTTTTATAACGAGCGTATGCAAAAAAAATCTTATAATCAATTCTTATGTTCATTCGATATATTTAAAAACACGTTAAACTAGTTTCGCGTATTTAAATTACGATAAGTTCGATAAAAATAATAGATACAATGAATCAACGGAGGAAATAGGAAATCCTAAATTATTCTCAAATTATCTCTAATTTAATAAAATCATCTTCACCAATTATCAACGTCTAATTCGCTATTAGTTACAAAAAAAGACCACTTAAAATATAATAATCTTTCCTAATTTGGGTAACCAAAAAAAAGCAAACAAATTTGTAATTAACACTCGGCCTCGAATACTATTAAAGAACAAAATATGTTGATATTAGCAACAAAACCGGCATTGAACTGTAACAAACACTTCGGCTCCTACTATATTTCGTCCACAGTACAGATGATAAGAAAACACCATAAAATTTACACTTTATAGGTTTAGCGGTATGTCCACAATCTCACATGATGTTTAATGCTGATTCGGCCTAAGATGGTAGATACGCTAAGCCTAGTCGAACTAGTTGAACACACCTATAGGTATTTGGCAGCAAATTTGCTTTGATGGAGTAACGTATATTCAAAGCCACTAGCCAATAGCCAATTCAGAGCTAGAGTCTTGCATAAAGGGTAATCAAAAATGTATTAAATGCACTTGTTAGGATATCGACGAAATATGTCTGAACTAAATACTGTGGGCAGGGCGTTTTAAAATATTAAAATACATTACGTTTGAAACTCTGACGCCATATTTTAATACGCTTTGCCCGCAGGATTTACTTTATGTCGTCGATATACTAAACAAGAATGTATGGATATTTATAATTATTCCTTAAGCAATGAACTGGACTTGGAGTCTGTTATCTAAAGGTTTCTGACGTAACATGACGGTATTTATAGGAGTTTTTGGCGGGATCTTAATCTGTCTTGTTGTGATTTTTATTTTTATTCATACACTTAGTTACTTAGCCCTGTATTGTGTAATATAGACGATATTTTACGTGATGTAATGTAGCTGAAGAGCATAAGGAAAATGAATTATAAATAATCATTCGGAACATGATATATTAGTTGACACAAAAACTTCACAACAAGAGCTTCACCAAGAGAGTCGCCATCTTGTTGAAGATAGTTTCATCTATCCAAAATGTCTAAATCTCTTCACTTAAAAATGGCAGTAATAGTCACTAAAGAGGACTGAGTTGCCAAGAGTAAAAAAAGAAGAATTGAAAAGGTATTTATATACATATAAGAGAGGCAACTTGGTCGCAGCTGAAAGACTCTCAAGTTCTTGTTTTTTCCTTCATAAGTATAAATTTATAGTCACCATCTCACGTAATGTTATTAACATGGTACCTAACATACTTATTTGAGTCGGGCTTGAAATTGAGGATAATAGCTGACCAGGCAAGCATTTAAAAATACCCTTATCAACCTACTTTTTTTTCCATGTACATTCATTAATTTTAGTATTCATATCTACTGACGCTCTATACACACGATCGCTGTTACAAATACTGATAAACCAAAAAAGAAGAAAGAAGATAGCTAGAGCCTCTCTAGGATCCGACTACAGCAGACACCTTTCATCGTATTCTTTTCTTTAAATTTCGTAGTGAACAGATACGTTTACCTAAGTTATAAAATACGTCAGACAGGGCACGAGGGAGCATGTGGAGACTCACCAGGTATATAAGGTACGTGCAACACCTACTAAAAATAAATTACAGTGTCTCATCATTCATCAACCTGCCTTATCCTGATCTAACGTACCAACACGCACTAACTTTCCAAATCAGTCCTCATGAATAACACTAGTTCATCAACCCTAGTTAAGTCATACAAGCTCCATTGTGCATTTACCGTCCTTTTATCTGAAAGGTATTCCAACAAAGTTTCCTTGCAATAAATAATGACCATAAATTGGAAATATATATAGCAGTAAAATGTGCGATATTATTAACCGCATTAAAAATGTTAATTAATAACAACATTAATTGAGTGTGTATTAATTCCATCTATATCATATCAACGATTAATATAAATTCGCATGCAATTAAAAAGGTCCCTTCGATGTACAATCGACCTTATTTTCGAAATGTATTTTTTTTTCTTAATTTAAATTCAATGCCAAAAGTGAAACGAAGTCATTAATTAATTAGTGAAAGTTTGGTTTTTTTTTTAGAGGGACAGAAAAGTAACTGCACTATACCTGATGGTAAGGGAAAATATAATAGAAAAAGAACGGTGACTGTCGAGAAGTAAGTAATACGTCACAGATCGGCTTATAGTGACGGCTTGCAAGCTTCTTCATAACTGATTATACCATATGTTTGATCGCGCAATGTGCTAAACGACAAGAGAGCCAACGTGATGGATATATCACTATATGTATGGCGATTACGACCCAATTGAGTACAATGACTAATAATGGCTGAGGTACCTTGTACAGGTTTAGAATCGATTGACGTGATTCGAATCGCTATTATGAGCTTGAGCTTTCTGTAAAAAAAAAAATATATCGTGATGAAACCATAGCATGGTCGTAGGGCATTTTCTGGTGCCCGTTTGACTAACGGCAATTCTTTTTTCTGTTTCGTGGTAAAACTCAATTTACTCCACACTTGCACAACTCGGAACGCATTACCCGGGTACAGCTCAAACGCTGGAGGGATATGTGGCGACTCAAACGGGTGTAAAGCACCCAATAATCTGTATAAATAAAAATAAATTTCTATTTCCCTTGGTCATCGCATCACGCTTGAACGGATGGAACAATTTCGCTAATTCTTTTTTTATTGTGTTAATTATTGTCAGGAGAAGGTAATTATGTAAGAAAAAATTAAGGAAGTTGAGTGGAACAATAGAAAATTTACGATTTTTTATAAAAAATTAACGCCAATATTATTTTACATAACTGTCAGTTGTCATAGAGCATTACAATAGTAATTATACTATGTTTTTGAATTAAATAGTTTTTATTAATTATAACAAATCTAATTCAATATTCATTGTTAAGACAGGACAACGTCTCTCGGGTCAGCTAGTATACAATAAAGACACCACAGTGATACTTCGATCTCCCGTACTACCAGAGACAACTCTCACATGTCTTCTAGTTTTTACTGGCGCCACACACCTCTCGGTATTTAGCGACAGATTTTCAAGTTAGCCACGCGAACATTAGAAAAAGCCCTACCACTATGCTATCTATTTGTAGGTACTATTACAAACAATTCACTGGAACACCAATAATACCGATTGGATACAACAAAAAACTTCACATTTTCGGCGCATAAAAATAATAAACAAAAACACGCAATACCCCGCAAGAACTATAACCGATCTGAACGTAATAATACGCTTGTGAATTAACAGTAAACATTGTACGGTGAAAATGAAAATTCAAATGTAATTAAATTAACACCTCTCCGTACCTCTCGTATTGGATAAATTCGCGGGATTCGTTCAATATCAACTGACAAAATCCGTCGTCGACAAGCGTGAATAATAATTTATTACGCGGACACAGACTGCTGCAGACGTGCGATTTCACGCCTGTGAAATATGTTATTATTTATTACGTGATTAAAAGTGTTTACTTAAATTATTACTAATCTACATTTAAAAAATTCGATGTATGTTACATACGCCTGAGCCAATTTAGATTTATTTATACAAGAATACTAGCTGTAACTGTGACTTCGTTCGCGTTGAACTACATACTAGTAATATTATAAATCCGAAAGTGTGTTTGTTTGTTTCTTACGTTTTCACGTCTAAACCGCTGAATCAATTACGATGAAATTTGGTATAGAAATTGATGGGAACCTGGAGACGATGATAGGCTAATTTGTCTCTCGAAAAGCTTATTAGAAGTGGGATAAAGATAGGGATAAACTTTGTACGAAACTTTTTATAGCGTTACCCGATTTGTTTGACAAAATAAATATTACCGCGAGCGAAACCGCAGGTAAACGCTAGTTATTTAATAATTTTTGTCCGTATTTATGACTTTTTCTATACAGCTTTACTCCTATTGGTAGTAGCAGTATGTTAAGTAGCCTATACACTTCGTCAATTATTATTCTATCGTATAAATAGGGAATTTTAGAAATCTGACCGGTAGTGCCTGTGATTATTGCGTTCAAATAAATAAACAAACATTTTCACTTTATAATATTACCAACAAAACAATATGAAATATTCAAGCAATCTTTTTTTTATGGAATAGGAGGCAAACGAGCAAGCTTGTCATCTGATGGTAAGTGATCACTGACGCCATAGACACCCACAATACTAGAGGAATCGCAGGTGTGTCGTTGGTCTTTATAGGAGAGACTGGCTCTCAGTTAGGTCAAAGGCTAACTCTATGAAATTAGGTAGTCATGGGATTAACAGATTTCCTTTGTCCGTGCAAAACCGGGTCGGGTCGTCGGTATTCTAATACAAACTCTAGGGAAAGCCTATATTAGAAAGCAAGAAAATATTTGCTTACCGATGTTGAATATTATGAAAAGTATTTATATTTTGTAGCACTAAAGCTCTGTAGGATTGTTCAAAGGCTATTGTATTATATCCCCCTTTAATTAAGCCTGGAGGATTTGTTTTATAATATATTAGCTTTTGCACATGGCTTCGTTTGCGTTAATGCAGATACTGTTAATTTGAAATTTATTATTCTATCCTTCGAGATTAGTATTTTTTTATGGATGTTAATATATGCTTTTTATGAATTAATAACTTTAGTAAAGTAAACCAAGAAAGGAGGTAACGTTCCATGTGTTTTTATCGTTTACAGTTATGCTGTTATAGCCACAATGCATTGATAGTAGCGTCATCGTGGGTACCATAAATGCTTTTTACTGCTTTTATGTAATAATCGCTGCTTGGAAGCTGGCTTTAGATTTTATGTTTTATTGGTTTAACTTTATGTTCACAATCTCGTCTGATATTAAGCGACGATGTATACCGACATATCTACGGATATTATGCGACAGATTGTCAACTTGAGAGTGTTAACTAGCCAAGCGACCACTGAAAGAAACCCTAACACCATGCTACGGTTTCATCGCGACGTTTTCCTTCACTGAAAGCTCAAGGTAATCGCAAGGTTTCGAATTTGCGTTAATTCACTCAACGTCCGTACGCGTTATCATTGCTTGCTATATGTCATCTTTTCTTGACACAGTGTAATCGTAGAAAGAATTATTGCATAGAATGTATTGATCACGAATAAATACACGAATTGAACAATGCAAACATTGCAACGGGTTTCCAATAACGCAGCCTCCCCACAGATATTCCACGCACAGCCTTACTGTATAATAACAGTAATTCAGACACCTTCACGGCGTCAGACCAACGGTAGCTCATGTTTTCTGTTTGAGAGTTCCCCAAACAAATGATTATAAAACCATTTTTAACATGTTTCATACAATCATTCATTTTATCGACAAACGAGCATCTTTTTTGTATGATTTCTATGCTGCTATCAGGAAGTTATAAGGTCAAGAAATCCCTATAAACAATAAGTAAAATTATATTAATATAGTCATACTAGTATTATAAATCCGAAAGTGAGTTTGTTTGTACTCATTCACGCTTAAATAGTTGAATCGATTTCGATGAATTTTGGTATAGAGATAAATGGGAACCTGGAGACGATAGGCTACTTTTCTGGAGAAAAATTTATTGGAAGTTGAGTATAGTCAAATCAAATCAAATCAAAAAATATTTATTCAATTTAGGCCCTAAGAAGGCGCTTATGAATGTCAAAAATTACTACTTAAGCTTTCTTTGAAACTTTTTATTGCGTCATTAGATCTGTTTGACAAAGTCACTGTTAACGCGAGCGAAGCCGTAGGTAAAAGCCAGTAAATAATAATAAGTAAAATATACTTTTTATATAAACATATATACAAAATATATATGCGATGTACGCGGTAAATATAGTTACTGTCACATTTCCAATATTAGTTTGGAGCCTACAGAACCCTTTACGAGATATTAAATATTGTTAACCCTGAACGGACATAACATTTCTTCACATAGAACAAAGAGAGGCATAAATCGATTTGTAAAGTATACAATAAGAATGACACACATATTTCTGCGCCGACCGGAGATTCCAAACGATCGTTCTTTTTTCTTAATAGCTCGGTATCTCTGTACAGAAATGTTCGATAACGCTCAACAGGGAGCAATTTACATTAATTTTACGTATCGCTGGTGATGAAGACTTACCAGCTCTCTACTATTGAACGGATATTTATTATAAATGTTATACCAATAATGCATGGAAGGGTAGTGTTTTAAAACGGATATAAAACTGTAATATTAAAAGTAAGTAATCCTTACTAATACCACGTCCAGCTAAAAACCATTACTATAGCAGTTTGCCATAGCATATTCTGAGCTTGGTACTTTTTTGATCTTGTATGATGAGTTTAGTTTGTAAGACTGTAATTTTGTAATTGCAATGTGTGCATTGTATATCATCCAAATAAATGTTCTTTCTTTCTATCTCATAAATGCGAAAGTGAGATTGTTTGTTTTCACGCCTAAACCACGTAGTCGACTATGATGAATTTTGGTATAGAGATAGACGTGAACACACCTATAGGTATTTTGCGGCACATTTTCAACTTGAGGGTGGTAGCTAGCCAACTGAGCATTAGAAAAAGCCCTATCACCATGCTATGGTTTTATCACGATGTTTTCCTTCACTGAAAGCTCAAATTCATTGTAGCTGGGTTCGAACTCCCGTCTCGTGACCCGGCGTCCGTACACACTACCAACGGAGCTATCATCGCTTCAAAAACTCACTGAATATCCTATATAGACAAGATATAACATGCCCCATAGTGGCACGTTTAGACGCGTTACGTACAGGATCAGACCCAAAAATAGCGGAATGCTAGGGATTCTTAATAGATTGGTTCGCAACCACTATGGAAGAAATGTTAATCTATCACAGCGACTACACTTTAATCTTTGTTTTGAGATCAACTAGTTATAGGTTATGGTGTCAAGTTTTATAAGTCCCAAAGCACATTACTGAATTGCCGGACAGTAGGTTCAAGAACCATGTCAAACGTGTTTTGATGTCAAAAGGCTATTATAGGGGGGATCAATATGTGAGCGATCGTGATGTCTGGAATTGACGCCCCTCTCTGTACATCCGCTAATAACTACTGTAACACATTAAACTATTGTATAAAAGGATAAAAATAAGACTGAAAAAAAAGACGCAGATTGAGTTTTTCGCCGGTTCTTCTCGATGACTGCGTTACTTTCCGAACCGGTAGTAGTTTTGACGTTCATAAGCGCCTTCTAAGGGCCTAAACGGAATAAAGATTTTACAGTTTGCAATGACAGTAACGACTGTTGATTAATTGATGATATGTTAATGGTAGAAGTGATTTTTTAATGTACTGTACTCACCATAAAGGTATTTAACCGTCATTTGGCCCTGATCTATCTATGCTAATAGAATAAAGCTTCATCTCAATATTATCGTGCTTCTAATCAAATTTATGTTAATGCGCTAATCTATTGAACTACCACTCAGACAAGACAAGTTCTTTTAAATGTAATAGCAAGATTCATGAGGATATATGAAGAGTATGGGGGATACTTTTCGATCGAAGAGAAGTACTCTTTTCTAGATGTTTTCGAAGTTATTTTCAACAAAAATGTCTTTAGGTTCCACGCAAACAAAGTTGCAGGTATTATAACTGGCCAAAAATATGAGGGTAAACATGTATGTACATATATCAAAACTTATGTAAATATAATTCAGATGAATCTCATAGTCGGAATTATCCGCAACTGTGGCAGTATGTTGGTAAATTAGTAGGCGCCCTTCGTAGTCCCACTGATACCGGAAATAACTTCTGAACTTAGTTGCCGACTCAATCTCCCGAGGATGAAAAGTTTCATGAGAGTTCTTTGGAACTATCGAATAGGGGACTGTGATTGGCGGTAAATAAGTATAGCTATATATTATAACTTATTCTGTTAGTAATAGTTGACATATTTACTTATGTATTTAACTACATAGTCAAATGTGTATTAAACATTTGTCATCAATTTATCGTTTATACATAAAATAAAATGGTAACTGAGCTAAATGTGTACTTTTATGTTTTGCATGTAAGCCTTTAAATTTTTGATAGTTAATTTTTGACAATCTTTTTAATTGCACCCATATCACTCGTAAAGTATGACACTGATTCAAACGAAATTTGACAGAATGATATATTTCCTTGAGATATATTGGTATACCACAGGTTTTGCGTGTCTACCAACTTGGGCTGTATCGTCACTTAAGATGAGGTGAAATAATGGCCATAACGCTAAACCTTAACTATAAAAAAAAACTTATAAAAATGAAAACTATTTTCAGGGATAGGAAATAGAAGCTAAAACTATACAAAAGATAATTCACGTCCACGGGAACGAAGTCGCGCGCCAACTGATCTATACTTAAAGTAATTGTATCATATAGGTATAGTATAAACAAACTTTTAATGTATACTTAATTAAAAATTACAAATTTAAGCATTATACTATTAAGCCTCTAAGTTTTTATTTTTATTACGGGGGATGTTCGGCGGTGCAAGATTAAATAATCAACACATTAACGAATATTAAAAAAATGTGCTGTATCTCTGATATGCAGTATGTATATCTGAAACATATCCACAGTTGCACATAGGATACTCGAAAATTACTACTATGAGGATAATTTGATTTATGAAAGTATCTGTTCATCTCTTATTCGATTTTTAATTACTTCCTCAAATTAAGAATGGATTGGCATAGCTTTTTTTATTATTTTAGGGTCAAAATAAATAAAAACATCAAAGTGGTAAAAAATTAGAAGCACTGGCGTAAATGAAAAACTATAACCTCACTTTATAGAATAGTAAAATTCAACAAAGCGATAAGAAAAGTGACTCTGAAAATACGTTTATTTTACCTACCTGCAGTAGAAACACGATGTGAAGACACATAGATAAATATTGACTAAAAGTATACGATGGAATGGAAGTTGCGTTCAATATTCATCTTTCAAGAGGCGGTATCGTCCTAAGATCGTAACGTACATACATTGCGCCATAAACTGCAGTGCCCCGATTTTGCCAAACCAGCCAAAGTATTACAAAAATATTCTCATAACGGTCATACCGTTTACATGTAAAATATGTAACTATAGATTTCTCGTCTGTTATAAACATTCCGTGAACCCGATTCCCGTGTCATACGATTACGCGACTTGCAAACCGTGAATCATCTTAATATTTGTAGAATTCAAAATAATACCAAGTTTATAATTACCACGTACTAACAATAACATTAACGTACTTTATACTAGGGACTAGCCGGTCTCCAAATCAAATTTGTTTTATTGAATTCAGGCCCTGATTAGGCGCTTATGATCGTCAAAACTACTAACAGTTCGAAAATTAACCCAGACGACAAGACGAGACGACAAGAAACTCGATCTGGTGTAAAAGAGTTATTTTTAAAAAGGTACATTTGTTTTAATTAATGTTATAAACAGTGCATCTACTATAGTTATTGGTAAAAGGCATAGAGAAAAGTGTTAATTTCAGAAATAGCCACCATTCACACATTGATCCATTCGATAATAGCCGTTTGACATCAAAACCGGATTTACATAATGCTAGAACTTACTGCCCTGCAAATCGGTAATGTGCTTAGAAACTTCCTGTGAAACCTAACGTTATTACCTAAAAAATTGAAACTGCTCTTATTGAGTATAAAAGCCAGCGACTTCTCTATTGATTTCTCTAATTTAATCTAAGTATTCTTAAACGGTATAGATATAAGGGATTTACTGGTATGCTATTGCATATATGATCGTGGTCATTTCCACGAAGATCGGTCTAACCGTGTTGATAATTTTACTTTCATCCCTTGTCATGGAGGAACCGCTTCCTTTAATTATCATTATATATTTATTTATCAGATTATAAGGATCCGTTACGTAAAACAGAATACAAGAATTAAATTAATAAAATAGTGATGTAAGAACAGTATCCCCACTAATATAATAAATGTGAATGTGAGTTTGTTTGTTACGCTTTTACGCGAAAACTACTTAACTAATCATTATCAAAAAATATATAAATTTTTTACGAAAGATAAAAAAATGTTTAGACAAAAAATCTCAAATTCTAGCTACTTTAACGCTATCTATCATTCCAGAGTATATGTGATACGAAGTTCACCAGGTCAGTTAGTAATAAATAAATATAATAAACTAATATATTAAAGTAACAATAGTACAGGCTAAATAAAAAACAACCACACATTATGATATGACAACTGACAGGCAATGATTCATAAGAGGACTGCCATACAAGCCTATGAGTGTTTATGATATAAAGAGTATCCTAAATGTTGATCAAAATCCTAAAATCTATCTAATAGTATCAGTGTACAAAGAACAGACAGACAAAATTTCAAAAACATTTTTTAACAAAGTAACTCAGATCATCACTTTCATAATAGATTTAATTTATAGATTGATATTTATTACACGAATGTCCTAAAAATGGTTTTTAATGTATTATGTATATATGAGTTTGTTTATTCTACTATAACTTTTATATATCTGAACAAATATATCTACTTCATTCTGTTTTAATATATAGATTTTTAGTTTGTTCTGATGAGGTAGGCGTGATATGTTTTTTTTATATTTTTAAATATTGATTTGTAGTTCCTGCCACTGTAAAACATATACAAAAGACTAACAATAAAATAACACAACACAAAATCTAACATTCGCAGCGACAATCCGATGGGCAGTCGAATGAAGCTCGCGGACAATAGACACCGGAGTAATTTCCTATTCAATTTACAGCCAACTATTCTCCTAAAGACATATTTACGGAAGAGCAGAAGGGATTTAAATTTAAAAATATACTAGAAACACACCCCGGCTTCGCTCGGATAGTGGATTATATGTGTCCTAATAATTTAATTGAACAGAGATAAAGATCGCTCTATTTAAAGGCAAGTTTCAAATAACATTTTTTCGTTGTTGTGAGTTAATCATCGAAGACAGATTTATAATTTTGCTAAAGCTTAATATATCTTTTTAAAAGGAATTACGCCGAAACACATTGTTCTCATATAACTCCTTTCCTTTACGATGCACTCGCCACTAAAGCTCCGACATTTTTTCCGACAGCTTCCACATTTATGCTATTTTTTCCATTACTTTAACAGAAAACCATAATCAATTACACACTTTAACATTCCTCTTGATTTACTCTGTGCCAATGGTGATAATTGAACAAAAATCCGTTTGGTAGTTTTTAAGAAAATCGCGATTAGACAGTCATATGAGGATAATGATTTTGTTTTTTATAATACACTGAATGTATAGATCCACTTTATTAAGAAATCAAAGCTAACTCATTAGTAGTAGAATACAACGTTTATGAAGAATATAGTGGATCAAAGCACAATTTTATTAATTGTTATATAAGGAAAACGACAGGTCTTAAATCCTTGTACATTAAAGAATTCAATTTAATATATTTCTGAGCAATCTATGTGTTTACCTTAAAAGGTAGATGTCATTCAACCCTTTCTACATATGATCAATCATATATATAAAAAACCTATCTCTCAGTTGGACCAAGGAAAACACATTTACATGATATCATCGAAATCGGTTGACGACGAGCGTGGACGAACATCTTGAGAAGAAATTTTAATATATAAAAGATACACTTGTTTGAGATTAAATCAAGTATAGTTTACATGTTTAGCGTTATGACCACAATCTCACCTGATGTTAAGTGACAATGTGACCCAAGCTAGAAGGAATGGCTCTCAAGTGCAACTGCCGGAACACACTTATAAGTATTTGGCGGCAGATTTTCAACTTGAGGGTGATACCTAGCCAGATGAGTATTAGAATCATGTTATGGTTTCATCAAGATGGTTTTTTTTCACAAAAACCTCAGGCTCATGCAAGGATTCGAATTCACGTCCTTTGACGCGGCGTCCGTACACACTTCCAAATGAGCTATTATCGTTTCAAAATCTATACATAAATAGGTAAAGGTTCATTCATTCATTGGTTTTCTTTCTCTATCAATTTATTTTCTTATTTTTGCGTAAGTGACTATTGGATATATTTAGTGCTATCAAAAAGATGTTATTAATATTTTTTCCTAACCTTACAAGAACTTCTTCAAATTTTTCTTAATAGTTATATACGAATTTTGACCACTAGTAAAGAAAGATACACAAATCATACCAAAATTTAAAGTTTAATTTGAGAAGACTACGACGTACAAATAAATCATTTCTAATTCATCGGTCAAGTTTAAAGATTTATTTTCCTTTATATTTTTTTAATAATGTAACTCCAGTTCCTATGTTCCATACGTTCTTACTCCATATTACTATTTATGATCGTGAATTTTTATTAAAAATAAAACATTGTTTATAATGCAATAATGTACATATATAAACATAAAAAAGCGAAAGGAGCTGAGGTCTTAGTCAAATGGCCGCTTTAATATTATACAGGTCACGTAAAAGATATTATTCAAGGTACGTCACAATATCTCAAACGAGACCATTAAAACGTGACCCCACGCTGATAATATTGCTGTCGGCTTTAATGTAATACGTAATGAATGTGTTAAAGAAATCATTGTAAAACGGACAACCGTAGATTATAAAGTATAAGATATATCTGTTATTTTTAATTTTGTAACTAGGCTGTAATAAAAGTACGTAGCAAAAAGTAAAATGTCTCTTCATTATTATTCTTTCTTCAAATATAACAAAATAAAATTGCACGAAAATCCTAAGACAGTAAAGATATTAAAGTGAATATATTGATACCTGTACACGGCATATCTGAAAAAGCACATCAAAAAAACAACAAACGCTGTCACACAGTAAAAAAACATTCACATCAACAAATTAGTCTTGCAAGTTATTATCAAATCTCCACTTACCTTGCCTTCGTTCTGTGTTAGCGTCTGCTTTAATCGACACAAAACGCGGTAGATTGGCCAATCTTATACACGAGAACGTATAACGAAGCTAAAAGAAAGCTGTCGGAACTATGTCATCCTGCGTGGGTGGACGGACCGCTGGGCAGATTATTTGCATGCTCCTCGTAACGTGTGGTCCGAGCGAAAGTAATTACACCCGGCTACATTTCGCCCGGGCGTTCACGGTTTAAAAACTAAATAACGATATGCATGAATGCACTTTCGTACAACTGAACCGATTTGATATTAAAAAAAAATTGGATAAACTTTAGAAAAAAAAAATACAGCTAACAGGCAGAATTTCGCCTGTTTTCCGAAGCAATGCTACCTTTTTATTATTACTGGTAAAATATTCGAAAGTGCATTCATACAAGTCTCATAATAATGTTAAGCGAATCATCATCGGACACGCCCCTCGACCGATTTAATTGTCGTTCACGAATAATTTTGTTTAATTGCCGATTCCAGTACGAGCAATGCAATTAATTATCACGGAGGGAGGTTGACCCGTACGGTCCGATTTGGCGGCGGACAATATTAAACCGTTACAAGATTCAATCGAATGCAAACACATCACTTTAGGCCTTTAAGTGATGTGCTGAATGTCGATAGAATAGTGGAATAGTTTAAGGGGGCCCCATGACCGCCGCCCCTAGCCACATATTAGTTACATGGTGCATGGATTGAAGCTTCAATTATTAAAAAAAAAACATCTAGCTATTTCGCAAATAGTAACTTTGGTAAAACTCATGTGTATCGAAACTTCAATCGGATGCACTGGAAACCATAAGGATCAAGTTCCCGCGGGAATAGTCCGACGATGGAATAAGGTACGAGGTACAAATCACAATTACAAAACCTGAACAAATTTTTAAACATTTTTATTTTTTTGTATTCTTTAATGTCCGTCCTGATTTCGTCCACGACATTGTACAAACATATAATATAAATTATTCGAAAGGATAAAATAAGTCATTATTAAAAATAGAGTAGATTAAATCTTTCAAAAAAATAATTAAATAGATAATAATAATAATAATAATAACTTGTACAACATTGCATCTAGTTTAAAAAAAAATATCTCGCTTAGTTACTTTTTATTGTACATATTTACAAAATGTATTTTACAGTAACAATGATCTAGCGTCTTTAGGTATTATATCTATCACATTGCCCTTTTCAAAATATGCCACTTTTATTATTTCAATGAGTTTAATGATAATTATTAAACCACAATAGTTGACAATTTAATAAACAATAATAATTAAGAAACTATTATTTCGCAAACATATCGATAGAGAATCGATGACAACACTAATTTATTAAAATAAATAATATGCCGAAACAGATGTTCTTATAAGTTACAAATATCTAGAAACTCGAAATTTTCCTGTCATTTCACGAACCTTAGAATACATATCATTTACACACGCGAATAACGGATTTACATAATCCGAAATCAAAATTGTCATTACTATTGAGCAATTTGCTTTAGAAACTGTTTACAAATATTTTGCTTTAATTTTTATAATAAGTAATAACTTGCAAGGTATAAGAAATGGGCTTCGCGTGTGTAAAGTTAACAAGAACGAACTTTTAAATGAGACTGGAGTTATTGCGCGGCGCACATTCATCAACCTTACATGAATAATCTCCTTAAACGCCACGAGGGAACGTCGAAAAACTTAATTTTCATATTTAAATACATCGTTACACACTTCGGTGCGACATCTTTATTTCATTTTACGACCTTTCATCGAATTTAATATCACATCATTATCACTACAAATGAAGCCTGACTATTGTGAATTATATTATATATTTGAAACGACTCATTATAATGCCCGATAACTTCATAGGATTACGTGCAAATGAAAGTTTTATAACAACAGAATCAATCAAGTTAAGAAATACGAAATTTTAACTGTTTTACTTTGTTTCAATTACTTTTAATATTACAGGTAAATAAATACTTTTTTGTTACTTCTTTAGAAAGTAAAAGATACGAAATAACTTTTTCAACTATTCATTCAACATTCTTGAGATCTTTATTACTGTTTATACAAACTCCAATATTGGGAAGTAACAAAAAACTATTTCTCTATAACTTATACGTGTACTCGAAATAAGCGTATAAATTTATTTTAAACTCTCGAAATATTTTAAAATTATTCACTACCATTTGAGGAATCGTAAAATACTGTGACAATTCTAAATTTAATATACAATATTCTAGTAAATAATTCTAAACCCTCGTGAGGCACTTTCAAGGCACTAGAAATTTTATTGAACATACACTTGGTTCCACTAAATATATTTTCATTACGGTTGAGAATTACGAAGTAAATGCATTACTATTTATTATATTTGTATGCAATTTTACAATATTGTGTTAGGATACGTTGGTCATTTGACAATTATTTTGACTGAAAATAAACTTACAGGTATCAATAACTTTTTCTTTATAAAACATTCTTAAATTTCAATTCGATCAATCAAGTTACTTGCCAAAAAAAATTAATAACGTTATTAATTTTTTACAAAGACATAAATGGATAAATGGAATAATATATATTAATACCTGGCAGTTTATTATCCGCATTGTAAATCTATTATTATTATCAAACATCAAAGATACATCCGATTTCACTAGCGATTTAATTATACTCCACTACGCTTTTTTTACAGTTAAATTAATTTTGGTTACTAGTAGAATTTATCGTACCGACTGATATCCCATAGATTCTAAACAAAACAAACGTCATAACTTCCTTGCATATGTGTATATACCAATAACATGTTTATTTATATCGTACATATATATAAAATATTAATCAATGGAATATCAGTCGATACATCTATTTTTTTAAGAAAACAACCATCGTAACACTCATGCCTTACAACTTAATATAATCGGTTATTTTGTATGGATCACAAACAATGTTAATATACACCGAAGCACACACTGGGAATGTTACGTCAATTATACAGGTATCAATAAGTGTACCTAGACCTCTATGAGGCTAGGCACTCGCAGCCATCACTCCGAACTCCAAGACCGACACTACTAACTGTACATCGAACTAAACATATACGAGGCTTTATAAATCCTATCAAACATCGCGAAGGCAATAATATCTCTAACCTGCCTTCACTTCACACCTCATATATATAGAATCGTATATATATATATATAAAATAATACATATATTTATTAAGAAAGTACACTATCAAAGAGATCACCTACGTATGATTCCAACGTCGAATGCAGCAGCACCGACAATAGCACCAATTGGGAAATTAAAAATGATGAGATGGGAATTAAAAAAACATGTCTTAAATCTATTCGTTTCGATGTGTTCAGTATAATCGTCAAACTTAAACACTAATTAGAGGATGGCACTTGTTTAATGGCCTGAGAATTTATGAGTAAAATGCATTATAGTTAACACTTAACAGCTTAATATTATACAGGGCAACGTTGAATTACTTTCATTACAGTTGATGACCAACGTCCGTATATTTAACCGGAAGTCATGTGAACGTAGAATATCATAAACAATTTGTATATTAACATAAGTTTTAGTCAAAATACGATTGCCCTGTACAAAGTGGATATATAAACATAATACACATAGCGTATCTAAAAGGTTTTGATACACTAAGCCTCGCGCGTCTCACATGTTTTGGTAATAAGAGTCACGTTTAATCTATCTCTATCTACCTCACTCTCTATTCATCTCACTCTCTCACCTACGTATAATACAGTTTTTCACTTATTTTTGACCATTTGTTTCATTATTATTGACTCATTGAATTATGACCGTTTTGATTTTCGAGAATTCATTTGATTCCGTTTTTTAACATCATCTTAATGTGTTTCAATATTACTACACACACTTTTTAATGTGTAATTATGCCTTTAGATTTACTCAATGTGCTTATAAAATTATTTATTACTTAATATATTATGCGAATAAATAGTATGCATTGTATTTTTTAATTGACACTGATAATTTGTTTCAAATCTTTTGTAACAGAGAACGAAATTTTTTAAAATAACAAGTATGGAATTTCGTGGTGTAAGTAAAGAAAAAGCTTTTTATTAATTAAGTACTTGAACAAGTAAATAATCCTCAAATCTGTATTGATTGCGATACATATTTTTGCAAGAATTTATGCTGTAAAACATAGTAAAAATATAACGTACATACGCAGAAACGACAAGCTCGATAAACAATTAAGTTATAACTAACTCAAAAGTCTTGTGCAACTTAAATTACTGCAACTTTACCCTAACACCCACATTACGGGTCGATGTCACGTATTAAGTAAATATATAAATAAAATGAATTTCAACTTGATTTAAACGTTTTAAACAATTTTGCGCAAGGAGATCACGGTTATTAAAAAAAAACGCGTGGGCCGCACGGTTCCGTGGGCGGGCGGAAGTGAGAGCGTCGCGGCGGAGCCTTCCCCGTTCAACTACAATAAACACGCGTCCCAACGAGATGCGCGACAGGCATTCGTAACACAACAAATCACACGGCCAAAGCTTTTACGACCACTTTCAGTTGATATGATGCAATTGGGTCTTTTGTTGCATCGTGGATTTCATTGAAAAAAAAAAAAAATTTTATCGTTTGTGTGTCAACGATCGTTGCAAAAATTATCGTCACATTCGAGTCACGGCTCTTGTTATTTATATATATAAAAAAAAACGCAATAATCATTCGCCTCGCAGACGGAACGTTATAAACGAGGTACAATTTATCGAATGAGCTTACGTACTTATTAAAATTGATCATCATGTTGTGAACATTAATATGATTATTATTATTTTTACTTCAATATAATGTTCAAAAGTTGATTACACGAATTACTTGATCTCGTTAATTATAATGATCAGCGAGTATAACCGCCTGTTGTTCAGCAAGGAAGGTATTGAAATGGCGAAGGTAGCAGGTGCGTTCCTCTCTCGGATCGACTAAAGTTATACATGCTCAAGGTATGGTGAACACGCTAAGCCTAATAGAAGAATTGACTCTCAAGTGCAAATATTGGTATTTGGCAACAGATTAACAACTTGAGGGTGGTAGCCTGCCAGCCGGGCATTAGAAAACGCCCTACCACCATGCTATGGTTTCATCACGATGTTTTCCTTTACCGAAACCTCAAGCTCATTGTAGATGGATTCATACTCGCGTCCCATGGACACGGCGTTCGTACACACTATTAATTGAGTTATCATCGCTTATGGACCATTTCAGCAGAAGAATAGAAAAGAGAACAATCCATTAACGTTACTATGACAAACTGATGAGTTATAAAGCTCATGTCTCGTCATAGTACATCTTACTTTAATATCGTTACAATGTTGTCCTATAGCATGGTAAAATACCATACCAAAAAAATGCTAAAATTAAAACCTATTGAACGACAATTAAGGGGTCGCTGTGACAATGTAATATTACAACATCATGAATAGTACAAGTTGCTTGCAATACACAACATCAAACAGCGTCAACGGTAAAATGTTCACCGATTTTTAAAAAAATCAAAATGTAACAACGCGGAAAAAGAATGAGGTTCTTCAGATTTATCTACCTATAGTTTAGTCTGTGGCATAAACGATAAGCGGTAAATTGATAAATAATGCAAATCTCAGTTAAGAATTTATCTTACCTTCAAAAGGTTTAAATTTTGATAAAAGCTTTAACAATATCAAGAAAATACAAAGTATGAAATAATATGTTTGCTATTAAAACCCGTGTATATCACAGGTATTTTTACAATTCAAACCGTACCACATACATATTGCTACATACATAGTTCAGCTTTCAAAATTTTTACTTAGTCAGTGTTTATTATTAACATAGCTCTTTTATAAATAGTGTAAAATAATGAATAATTAAAATATAGAAAATACATACGTAACATCACTAGTTTTATTGACGGGCATGTATTAATTCATAGATTGTTGTAGATAATCTTAAAATATCATAAACGTGTGAAAAACGCACCATTCGATACTCTGGACCAGACTCAGTCAAATTGCGAAACCCGTAAGTTGTCGCAACTTTACGATCCAATCTTCAGCAGGCCGATCTCCACAGAGGCGCACGGCGCAATGCCAGGAATCTGAGACTTCCTAGCTTTGCACGTGACATATTTATAAACGTTTAATTAAACCCTGACGCGTAATTACCGTCTCGTGACAGACCCGAGTCTCAAGTACGTCTCACGGTGATAGGTCCCATCCAGGCCTGTCCGACTACTTTCTTATCGCACAATTATTACAACCGATTTAATTTGCTACAGTTTCGAAAGGGACATTCGATTGTAGAGAAAAAACGAACCGGTTCCCTGTTACAGATATTAAAGAAAGGTCCGCTTCGCTAATGAAGGTAATTTCGGTAACTGTACCGCGAAATACTATGAGCAGAAACGAGAGAAAACGAACTAAATATTGCAGTTTAGATTCACAACACGATCGGAACGATGTATGCGCTATAAGAGAGGACAATAATTCCGGAATACATCTAGTTAAATGAACCGGCACGAGGTATACCGGTCATACATAAATCATGTGAGGGAGCACGCCGAGAATCGAGAGCTGCGCACGCGTCGCGTGTGTATCAAACGCGACCATTAGACGATCGACGTTCGCAGGAGAAGGACGTCGCCCACGCGACATTTAATGCAATCATGAACCAATACAACGATTATATCACCGTTTATGTAGGTGGCCGTATAAGGTTAATGTACAAAGCCGATCACGTATTTTAAACATATAAAAAAAATTCCCACGTATAGCGTTCGGAACGGAACTAATCCGCGGCACGTACGATAGATTAGCGTTTGAAAGCGTTTTGTTTGTAAGCCCGTTGATCTGTCAATAGAAAAAGTATGATGGATCGACTCCGGCACAAAAGGATTTGTTTCCAGAGCGAAACTGCCTTTGAGTTAGCGGTGGACGCGTGTTGAATACATTATCGGTCGCAGGTACCGCGTACGCTACAGATCATTGGAAACGACAAGTCGATATACAATATACGAAACCAGCTCTTCTTACTGACGACTTGGAAAATCTAGACTCAAAATGTCAATACAGCTTTTGTAATATAAATAAATCTGTGTCAAAGTCAGAGTCTGATTAGCATATAAACGCGGGTGACAATGAAGTGGCATTGTTCAGTCATTGTTTGATTTAAAACTTCCAATCGCTAAGCTTCCGCGGCTATACAAATTGTTACTACCAATAAACATAGAAACGAAAATGACAATTGTAACCAAATAGTCGAACAGTTTACACACAATCCCGCTCGATTCCCACGTAGCTGTCACCGACCCACTATGCACACAGACTATCGACGCATCTACACCACTCTAGTGGACAATCGTCCTAACAAAGCCTTACCGACGGCGCTCTCCGGGTCCAATCATTTCCCACGCCGTAACGGTCAGACTCGACCGGGACGCTAGTTTGAATTTATGGACACGGAACTAATGTCGGATACACGAACCAATACCCACCCGGTCAGGTCACTAGTAAAACCGTTGCCTAACAAACCAGAGATGTATTAGAAACAAACGATACGTTACTATATCCGCGGTGACACAGCCAAAACCGCGCAGAGATCGTAACACAAAAGCACGACCGATAACGTTCTTTCGATAATAAAGGAAAACATTGTTTGAACTATTGTAAATAATATATAATGTCATGTTCGATAGAAAACACAACGACTACACTAATGCAAAAACTGTGACTCATCCGTTTCATAATTCTACAAAGATTGATGTCGCCGAGAAATGTTTTCTTGAAGTCACAAATCATTTAGATAAATTTGCCACATTTGATCACAACGGAGAGATATTATATAAGTATCCACCGACACACACCACGGACTGTGCACCGTTATTTTTATTCATATAGTTCAAGTTGATGACAGGCTCGATTGCAAATATTTATTGTCTGACATGGAAACCAACAAATCACCTCCAGCGAGCGTTTAAATTTTACTCGCAATCTTTTTTTTTTCGTAACGTTAGTGTTATTTTGATTTATGGGCGGTATTCTCTTATAGATGTAGTAAGCAAACAAACAGATTTCATTTGTTTCGTTGCAGTGTAACACAATATGCGAACGGAGAGATGTGAGCGCGGTGACGCAGCAAGCACGCAGTTTACGCTATTCTCGGCGCGGGACTAATTTTAACCATCTGCGTCTCCCAGTCTAGCTTTAGGAAGTGGGCCGGCATGATTTCGTTGAATTAATCGAGCCAGATATCTCGACGAACATCGTAAAATACACGAATCGTTAAACTGTTTTGTTTTTATTTCAGTCGTGCGAGCTGCTAAAGGAAGTGTATCATTACGTATTAGAAGAAGAAAAAAAAACCGACATTGGAATTTATAGAGCAGTCGTAATAAATACGAAGCTTAATTGGGCTTAGATAGAATCAAGGGTGACGCAATATGCCAATCAAAGGATACAGCGCAGATGTTTGTGTATTAAGTTTGAAATATAATCGCGGTACCAATTATCTAAAGGACAGCCACGCAACTTGGGATGATACAATCCGAACTAAATCTATAATGGATGAGACGCATCCAGCTCCAGCGTCAATCCAGTAAACGAGAACGCATAAACGAACACGTAGACGCGCGTGCATGACTAAACAATCGCTCTTTTTGCTTTATTACATTAGAACACATTACTATTCAAAAGTAAATTAATTCACTTCTAAATATATAAATAACTATATAATATATACTTTTACCAGCTTTTGATTTACTTAGTTTATTAAACATTGTTGTAGCATGTTCCAAAAACGATAACATTACCTGAACCCGTTTCTTGAAACTTTTTACTTCGTTAAAACTAGTTCAACGATCTGCAGTATTTTTGATTGAAAAATTTTGCTAAATTTAAAAGCACCTTCGAGTATTTTTATAATAGTTAATAATAAGCGTCTGATAACTGTGGTCGGTACGATCTTCTAATATATATGTATGTTTAATCAGAGTAATGCAGTTGCGGAAGTAACTAGAGATGGACTCGGGATAGTGGTGTACCGATGTGCATACGAATGGTAATGTCCGACGCATACAAAAGGAGACCTCCACAGCAAATCATTAGAATTGCCGTAAGCTAGATGTGAGCGGAATAGTTAGCGGATACTAAGCGCTGATAATGATGAAGCGGATTACTTGGCGCCCGACTGTAGAATGTTTAGACAGTTTCTAAGTATTAAAGACATTGTTTAATAACAGATGATTTTTTATCATTTCTGCATGCATCTATATGAACCAAAACATTCACACATCAAACATACTTTATAAACGAATTCAAATTTCATTTGGGAAACAACGAAATATTTCCGCACATGCAAGAGAGCGTTGGTGCGTTGTAAACATAACATTTGCTAAAGTAAACATACATATATATTATCATCGAAAGAGAGCACGGCTGTGTTTGTTTGTAAAACAATTTATTATTACGGTAGATAACAGATGCGAGAGTCGATTGAATGTGTCAAAACGTTAGTAGGAATGACGTACAATGTAAACGTCTAGGCATAATTTCCGCGGTGGATTTGCAACGCACCGCGCCAATGCATCTCCGTGCGCCAATTTGTAACCACCGACATAAACCGGCAATGTAACGAAGCTCCTAAACAACAACATAAGCGTGGAGAGAGCGCCCGGTGAAATATCTCAGCGGTTGACATGCCGACAGCCCAAGAAGCTAACTCGGACTTTACATTCGCCGACGTAACGAAGGGAGCCGCCGCATCGGCTCGCCCATTGTATTTATGCCGTAAACACAATTTATTTATTCGCCAAACATTACGGAGACACAAAATCTTGTCCATAAATACATGTGAAAGCACATATCAAGTATCGGAATGCAAACGGCGGGGCTCGCGCCTGAATTATGCAAGAGAACGGAGCGGCCGCGGCTGCGTACTACACCTACTGCACGGAGTGGACGCAACTCCTAAAATAATACGGCCGTGTGTATAAACGCGCCCGGCCGCTACAAATAACGCGATCGTCCAAATTTCTGCGAGACTCGTTCGCGACGAGACCGCCACGCCGCTTTCCCGGTGTCTCCTCGATTAATTAACTCTTCCATTTGGTAAACGACGGCGCGAAGCGAATTTATTACAGCCATTGGTCTTGTCGAAGTTGCACAAAATTGTGGCCCGTCAATACGGCCTTCGAACAAATCTCTTCATTTATCCGCGACCCGGGGACACGGTAAAGGCGTATTGCAAATATCAGTTTCGAATCGTAACACCGCCGAGGGCCCATCGATCTCGCGTTCGGGTGGTCCGCCGGTACGAAGTTAATTACAAGGGAGAACCGATCATTTAAAGTGAATTTCGTAAAAATTAAATAATTTTTGAAACATCGAATCGGCGGAGCGTTCACGCGCCGAATAATAAATTAATGACCGTCGCGGAGCCAACACGGTGTGACGAGCGACGGGCACACTCATTTCATCCTTATCACAATTCTTTAAACTTTACACTGAAAAGATTACCCAACCTCTCGTTAGAACAATAGTCGAAGATCAACGTTCATTAAGGACTGATCTTAGAAACGGCGAGGGTTCGGAGCCGATACGTAATCCTAGTGCCACACGCAGCGATGATTACAACGTACACATTAGTCAAATTAGCTTTATTGTTGGCCGCGAGTTGCACAAGGCGACCGATCGGCTTACACGCAGACAATTATGTGGGCACATTAGCCGGGTACAATACGATGAGTCAACAGAAATTGCGTCTCGGGCGTCTATCAAAACAATAGTATTGATAAGTTAATAAAGCTAGGTGCGACGGCTAACGAGCGTTTGCGGCGACTCGGGCTCGAACAAAATAGATACATGCGTCTCGAAGGCTTCGCGAGCGGAATACCTTATTCGACAGTGACTCACCGCGCAGGAGTACACAGCTCGTGGAACTTGGACGAGACGGTAAAAACAAGAATTCGCTACGTATCCTCTTCGATGTCTGTAGTGGACAGGTTCAAACTACACACGACAAGTCTTAAAACTAGTGTACAAACATTTAGCGAAGCTATACGTACTATCGATTTGATTAAAATCTACTTGGCTTTGAAACATTACAAATATACGTAACGATATTTTTGAGCGAAATGAGATATATTTACAAAATATGATGAAAATACATAAAGCAAAGGAAGACTCGAGTGGGCAGTGTGTTACGAAACGGGCGTCTCGATTAAGGGTAACTATTGACCCGAGTGCACTGACCGACATCCATATTTACACCGCTAATTCATGCCCGGGAACATATGTAGCCAATTGATACGGCGAAACCATGTTAGAATCCAAAGCGGCTAATATATTCTTAATAACACTGTAAACTTGCATAACGAAAGGTCGTCGCAAAAAATTTAAACTATGTATTGTTGACAAATAAATAAACATCATACTACCATCACAATAATTATTTAAGGAAATTCACGTAAAAGTGGCAAAGAGAGGAGAAAAGTTACTAAACTGAATTTTCATTGCCTGTTTTGTACATAAGCATAACTTTTATATAATCATATTTTCAATGTTCTGTAAATCTTTTCCGCTGAGTTCCGCTCAGGCTAACAGCATTAGTGAGTTTGTCACGAAAACTGTCATATTACAAAAGGAACAGACATTAATACCGTTTAAATTCAAGGAAGACTAAAACGGCGAATAGAAACACGTCCAGAATACTTAAAGAATGATATTTATGTAAACGACTAACAGCGATGACAGGTGAAACTGTTCCTAGAGAAGGAGAAAAATGCCACAGCGGAATATTAAGACACATGAAACGAGTATATACAGGGTTGCCAAACACTTCGCAAAACAATGATTTTATCAAAACAATTCGAACTACTAAACACGCAGATAATAATTAAAAAAAAAACTGAATTGTGAACGCAGTCTGTGATCGCATGGAATTAAAAAAGCATTGAAATACTTTTCAAACTCAGTAACAGAGGGTAAACTATGGCTTCCTTGCCTCCGTTTAGACTGCGGCCTTTTATGAAGTTAATTATAAACGCCAAACAATTATAAATATATGTATAACGACGGCAGTATCCATTTAACATCACTTGGAATGTACACTAGTTACTACATTACACCACAAAAAAAAATCCTAACGCGGTTGAATGCATTTCACTTGATACGGGCCGCCGATTATGTAAATAATCTACCTTATTAGTACATATTTGATTAAATAATTTCCAATCGGTTTTGCTTTGTCCATTTCTCCGAACTGAAAGTTATGCTATATTGAAGAATGCTTTATAAATTTTTTATCGAAAAAAAAAAAAATCGTTTCCCATATTATTATTTCTTTGTTGCAGGAATTACCTTAACCGGAGTTAGCAACCCTATGAGCGCGGCATGTCCGCCATGCGCAGTGGTCGCTGTAACATGCGCGGCGAATGGTAACACGAGATTGTGATCTAAAGGAACGGTCATCGCTGTACCAAGCCTTATCTCCAGCTATCGTAATTACCGCGTGAAAATTTCAATCCGATCTACTTATCGATAGGCGAAGAATTATAATCGATTTAACGTGTTAATATACTCTGTGTCAGTGGGCAATTTTTTTTTAATGTTAACGGCAATGATATAGCTCGGAACTCGAGTAAAATTTAACTATCTAAAACTCTATTCATTTAAAGGAATGTAAATGACATCAACCGACATTAACAATTGGAAGTATTTTAGTCACAAAAATCTAGATTCCTCTGTATTGAATATTGAAAAAATAAATACTTATCACTAGACAATAGATCCTATAGGTATATCGTATATGATTAAATGGCAAAAACTCTCGCAGGCTTTCAGCGATCAGGTGAAATATATTCGTATAAAGGTGCTGGGTACATTAACATTTAATAATAAAAAATATATTAGAATTCCCATCGGCACTCAAAAATGCGTGATCACAAACCAAACACAAAAACGTATAATGTTTCTACTGAATTAAATACTTTTAAATTAATTAACATTTATTTAGGCCCTGTACTACACGCATTCACAAACACCGTTTTTGATGCTTATAAACGATTTTATAGAAAATACGTCAACGAGTAATCGAGGACATTATTTAGAAAAATCTAAGAAGAGAAGAAAATATTCTAAATATATATTTCAATGCATTCAAAAATCATTGAAATCCAATGTTTTCGATTGAATATTTGTTAATCAATCTCACTGTCATATTATCAACATAATATATCATAATCAACATATAAATTTTATTTTATTGTATTAATTTTACGTACAGGTCTAAATTGTCCAAGTCTAGGGGTTCTGTTTTATGACTTTTCTCAACATGTTATATCTACGTTATATATCAAAGCATGTCGATTAGTTTAGGAGATATTTAGGAGACTGCACATTGTCTAGCGTTTACGAGAGTTTTCTTCAAATAGGTGTGTGACATCTTTGTATGCACAACAAAGTAAAGCGACCAAAGTCTAGTAATTTCGAAGTGTTACGCGGAGTTTGTCAGTAAATCCAGTTAACATTGTGTATATTAAAACTTAAGGACATTGTGACAGTATTGGCAATCTATACGCTTTCCTCCATTCAAAAACATTGCGTGAGAATTGGGATTTAAATACAAAAAAAAAAACGTGGATATGTTGATCGATTTCGACACACCGACAGAGCGTTCGAGGTCGGGGACGAAACAGGCGGCGACGGCTGATCACAACGAAATTAAAATATGCAAATCATGGACGAGAATTAATCGTCGGAGTGCAATTGAAACGACACGGCCCCGGCCGACCGGCTACCGGATAACCGGACACGAAACTATGAATAAATATTCCACGGATAACTACGTAGCGTGAACTTAATCGACTCTTAGCAGCTCAATGAATATATGCGTATTCGGGTATATTCCATCACTAATACGTTTGATTAAATCATCCACGCGTAAATGACGATATTGATTATATACATTAGTTTTGGTTTACTATAACCACGCCATAACACTTTGAAGGGTGATCAGAGATACTAAACAACGACATAGTAACTAATTCAATACAGACGAACGACAGTTTGTTCTACATTCACACTTCAACTACTCAACCCATAATTAAATTTTGCTTACAGAATAGGATATAGAGTACCTTCTAACCAGAAAATAGTACTTATGCCGAAAAATAAAAATTTACATTTAGTACGTACATAAATATCTGGCGAAGTTGCTCCGGTATAATTTTTAATGAGTAGGATTGAAACAATGTCTACTATACAGATGTATTTATGTGATTAAGAAATTCACTCCTTCGTAGAAAATTTTTAGTATTGAATAAAATAACACGAAATGGCTGTTTATTATTATATATCTCATCCCACCGGAAATTCTATATAAAAATCAAATCTAATCTGGAAACACAAACAAACCATCAAACCGTTATCTATATATATAATGACGGCGTGTGCTTAAGACGACACGACAAATAGAAGTGAAAATTTCATCAAGGCCAGGTTAATAATATGAAATATACCTATAACTTTTACATGCTTTTAGACACTCTTTGGATTACTTTCAGGATACTTTTTGTCACAAAAAACGGAAAGATTCCTCGAAAAATAATTCAAAACCTTGTAACACAATATAATCTATAAGCGAATATTAATTCGTTTATAAGAAACTTGAACTTGATGGCGTAACTTCGATTCCCCTTCGCGAAAACCGCAGCACGCACTATGATTATCTCGGTAACGTGTAAGTATATAGTGTCATGTTTGACAGGAGAATTTATAATGATCGTCAGCTCAGTACCACCGAAAGTAATTTTCAATTAAGTTTCTCGATAATCCGGATCACGACCGACCGAGTGGGGAATTAGAACCCGAGGCGACAGCGCGTTCCCTTGATAATTGGAAACTATGTCTAGTTACGAATAACACCTGCCACCGATCGCTATACCTTTTTTTTGTTCTCTCTCTCTCTCGTATAGATAATAGCATTTCGATATTGATTGACGGCTCCTTTCGGTCGTCCTAACCTCTTTTCATGCTAATAGAGCAATCTACATGAACGACTTCCTACAATTTTTATAATCAATATTATTAAACCCCGTTTCTTTGGATGCTCGAATAGTTTTTACTATGCAAGAATGAAAGGCCGATTCATTCATCATAATGAATAGATACTACCGCTCGTTGGCGCTCCCACTTCCGAACCGCCCGCGCCACCGCAAACCGGTCGGTAGCGTTAATAATTATAAAACGATTTAAGAAAAGAAAAAAAAACAACAACTGATTCACTTGCTACCGATCGCCACTCTATCCGTTCCGGCGTCTTCTATAAAGAGATCGTCAATCAAGGTATTCAATTCTGTGGAGTTTAACCGTCGCGAACGCTTTGCGTTTGGAAGGAAATTGTTTCTGGATTATTGCATGAACGAAAAACTTTCTCTGCATCCGTGTCTTTTTAATTATTTAGCACGCAATTCAAAACACTCCTATAAACTTATCAATGCTATTAGTTGTCAATTATCTTTGATAATCAGCAAGGTCCTGCAATTCTGAATCGGAAAATGACATCATCAACGCACATATAATTATGAGACACTTTACAATCTGGTTTAATTTCCATTTTATCATTTAAAAAACGAATCCTCGAAAATCAAATCAATTATTATGCGAAATCTAATTAATTATTTACAATATATATTAACAAAATAGTTGTTTGTATATTATTTCTTTTCTCTTAACTATATTTCTTTTATATACTAATAAGTGACTATTTCGAAACAGTCGTAATTCCCTGAGGCTCAAACAGAGTCTCAGGTTTACTCTAAGTGCCATCCACACTACCGTTGAGGATGATGGGACATGTGGGGATGAGATAGATGAGCGTGGGAGTACGGTTGACCTAACGAGCTTAATGGGAGAGGCGACGGACAAGGCGGATGCTGGTGGTACTGCTGCAAGGGCGACGGAGCCAAACCCGGGTGATGCTCTATAGGATACTGAGCGGTGCCATATGCCAATTGCCTCACCTTCATATCCTCGTCTACTACGTTATACGTGAGCTCTGTTTCCTCGAAGCCAGTCGCCGCCATGCGCTGCTCGCTTGTTGTCGGAGGATCAGGCGAGTTCAGGCAAGTCTGGATGAGCCGCTTGCCTGAATCCGACGTGATCATCGGTTGAAGTTTACGCGTAGCAAATGTGTATACGTGTCCTGTCTCCGAAGCGACTAGTAGCATCACTTGTGTGCCCGTGAGAGTCGATAACTCGTATGCCTGGAAACAAAAAAAAATGTGTCATTAATACTACTGGATCGATTTACGATGTCGTTTAAAATTTTGACCGGTGGTCAAAATCTGTATTCTTAAACCTGTTCGTGTACGGATGATATTTGTATCTTGTGAACATTTGTTTTTTTTTTAGTTCCTGTTTAATTTCACTTTCAAAATCTGCAAATGAGACATTATATTCTAGTTCTTTCCACGTATCCGTTGTATTTGTCGCCTAGTTTAATTCAAGTTTATATGATAAAATAATATCATTAATAGAAACAGTAGTAATTAAGTAATTTATATTTTAGTCACAATAATGTAAGTAAATGTGATGTTGGAGTTAGATCTGTGTCGGCTTTAATACTTAGTACATTAAAAGCAAACTCTGTTACACCGTTATCGGCGTCCCAAAAGTTGGGACCCGACCTTTCACCTCTCCCACGCCACTAATTCGTATGTAAACCTCTGCTCGCATCAGTTTCGGGAGCGATATCACTCTCCCACGGCACTTCTTTGTGTGTACAAGACGAATTATCACGCACTGGCGCCCTACCGGCACTACCCACACCCACTTAAACAAACTTATATTTACCGTCAACAAGTACCAATTTCGATTCCACTGCTTTAAAATTAAGAGCCCCATGACAATTTGTAATCAAAACAACAATTCGACGCGGACAACTGACAGAGACAGAGTTACCTTGCATTATCTTCGGGATTCAAATTGATGTTAACAAGATAGAATACCTTATTGCGTAGGCAATAAAGGTCTCCGTGAAGGCTTCGCGATACTTTTAAATGTAAACCAACATTTTGCTAGTTTTGCTATTGCATAAATCTCGTAGTTCTGCGGTCATAACAATTCACAAGACCAACGATTCTCGTTTAGTGCTTGAATATAGATAAATTCAATTTCTTTGTTATAGAACAAAACTTATTTGTTGCCTCAAATTTAACCGCAATACGCGGGATTGCGGTTGAAAATCAATTCCAAATGATTTCTATTTCATATCATCAAAAATGTCACGGTCATATTTTTCGAAATAAAATATATTAGAATTTCTATTATAATAAATAGAAATAATTCATTTAATTCAAAGTTCATAGATCATGCAGGTCGTTGCGCTTTCAATCAAAAGAGACGTGGGACTGTTATTCGCTTGCAACCTGACAAAGAATAAGATATTGATCGAGATGTAAACAAAATCACGTTTTAATTTTAACTCAATGCATATACTTGTACGACTTTTAAACAGTTATCCGTCTACAACATAATAAGGAACATTAAAACAAGTATAAGCAAGCCCGAGGAGATGATTTGTTTGTTCCTGCGGATATCCGGAAATAGGCTTTATGATTCTAGAAAGAGCAATTAACTTATGTTTGAATACGCCTCATTGAGTTTTGTTGTACAATTACGGAATATTGATTAAAACAAAAAAACTCATATAAAAACATTCTAACACTATATTAAATAAATCATAAAAATATAGGATAATGTAATTAAGTTTATGCGGCTAATAATCAAATGTAGGTTAGTACTTCTTGCGATACTTCCATGAAATAACTCAAAACTCGCTATTCTTGAAAATAAACTTAATTAAAATGTAAAAATATTTGTGGCTTGTTCTAACTAATTCCAAAACATATTTTAAGAAACTACTTAATATTTTATGATAATAACCAAAAAAAGAAAACTAGTTTTTCTAGATATTTAACTAGCGTTGGCGACATGACCAGAAATTATTACGATGACTAAGAGACCAGGATGAATAAATCGTCTTCGAGATATTTGAATGCAATTTCAAACCATGAAAATAGAATAAAATTTACAAAATATTATATCAAACGACTTATAATACAAAAATTTCGCCAACGCCTTACTTCGGAGGCTTCAGATAACAAAGATATGTATTGTGCATCACACAGTAACCTTTCATGATCGATAGACAGTAACAAGCCCATAGCAATAAGGCCACATAAAGCCTGACATTTGGCACTTATATTGATTGCTTCAACTACCAGTCAATCTCCAACCTTACCATCGATACTACAGAGTCCAATTTCGAAAATCTACTTCGATTGCAATCCCCTTCTGGAACACTTTCATGATTGATGGTAACCCTCTAATTATCACCTACTCGCATATCTGTGACATCGACACAAATGAATCCGGAATTGGGTTAGTCGATAACGATCCTTGTCAGCAAGGTAACAAGATCCACTGACGTGCAACCATCAATCGAGAGTTCCCCAAATTGTCAATTACAAACGCACCTATAATGAGAGATATTGATTGCCTCATGATTTATGGGCGCAGTGAAATTTCCACCAAAAACACCGTTGGGGTTGGTTAATCTTTGAAAAAAATCGCAAAACTTGCGTCAAGCCGCGAGGCTTTTTTGTGCTTTGTAAAGTCTCGTTAATTTGTAAAATAATCGTCGATACAATCGATTTTAAAGGTTAAATCGAAGAGAACAAGAATCACAGAGAGTTGAAGACAAAAGTATTTAGGTTAGGGATGGATGTTGATCTTTAACGAAGTTAATTTATTATATTACTTTTTATTTGTGCATAATCTATCTTAATTTTTTGTCTTATTGAATAATACTTACGAAATTAAAAAATAGACAATACAGAATGGTGTAAGTAAACATGTGACCAATAATAGAAAAATATCAAGGCTGCAACATCTTACGTCGAAATTACAACCAACTTTCACCATAAACCCATCAAAAAGTAGAATTTTGTCTTCAAAAAAAGTGATATTATTATCCTTTATTTTTGAGAAATAAATAATTTGATTTGATTTAACACATCACGTCATGTAAACAAATATGTGACACAGAGAAAATATAAAGTCCTAAATATATTATCTACACTAATAGTGAAAATAAAACAGCCTAAAACAGTTAAACTCGTTCCGTGGAACTGCGAGAACAGGAATATTAAAGAATCATAAACCAAACCACTCATGTCACAATCACAAGAAGGCGTGAAAGATAGAGTGATTGTCATGTACAATTAAAGAAAAATGTCGATGTCGACTTAAGTAGACAGTAAATACATTCGTGTCAGAATTAAGAATATAAACCAATAATAAATGAAGTTGCAAAATAATTAAAGAAAATAATTATGAGTTTTCCACATATCGAGGGGTGTAAAAGCAAATCCGTTAAGCCCACAAATTGGTATTTTTAAGCAAGTACACCAAATAGCACCAACGCACCTACAATTTATTGTGCTTACTTACAAAATGCCATTTTGTGAACTGAAGCGAATTTGCATTTAAACCTCTCATATGTGTATTTTAAACATTTTGGAGGTTGTTCATTAAGAATCGATTTTTCATACAAGGACGAGGGGATGGATTTTTTAAGGAGTGATTAAATTACAAGCGATACTTTTTCCTGCCTAACGTCCCTTGCGCACTGTTTACTTCACCAATCGTTATGTTTTAAAGACAATCGTACTTAAGGAGATAAACTCAAGTCGAGTGACGTAGCTGAAACACATTTTTTTTATATATCTTATTTGGCAATAATTAAGAAAATGGAAAATTCAGAATACATTATGTTATGTCTTGTTTATGATTATGGTCAGTGTTAGTGTGTATTACTTTTCGTGACCATAAAGATTGTAGTCGTCATCTGAAATGAAAGGAGGCATTTAATACTGATAGCTGAGTGGTAGTGTGTACGACTTCGCGTCAAGAGATGTGAATTCGATTCCAACCACCTACAATGAGATGGAGTTTACGGTGAAGGAAAACATCGTGAGGAAACCATAGCATGGTGGTAGGGCTTTTTCTAATGCCCGCCTGGCTAGCTACCACCCTCAAGTTGAATATCTGCCGCCAAATACCAATAGGTGTGTTCCGGCAGTTGCACTTAAGAGCCAGTTCCTCCAAAGGTTTAGCATGTCCACCAACATGGGCCGTATCGTCACTTAAGATCAGGTGAGATTATGGCCATGACGCTAAGACTTAACTATATAAAAAAGTCAATTTGATGCCGATATTTAGTTATTTCTGCGATTTATTACTTTGCTATTGAGATATACACAATTACAGGCGTATTTTTGATATTGAGTTATTGTACAAAACGTTTACATAAACACTCGGTTCTTTATACACACATTATACACTCCTTAGTCGAAAATTCCAGAACCATAAACCTGCTTAAATAACGAATGCAAACTGCGTACATATTATAGAAAATTAAATAAATATCGAAATTCATACGAATTATTTATACATGTTTACATTTATCGAATTTAAATACAGCCTACAATGTATGTAATTCGATAAGATTGTGAATTTATATTCACGTTGATATTATCGTATGCAGATGACGAAACGAAACACCGCTCAAATAAAAGTCACAAAATTTTACATTTCAAGAATTTACAAACTGAACAACTGCGGCTTTATAATATTAAAGTCAACAATATATCGAACAAAAACTACATATAACTCCAGTCGATAAATTAAATTGAATTTTATATACGTGGTTTCAAATAGCAGCTAGAAGGCTGTTCAACAAAAATAAATAATAATTTAGTAAATAAGTATTACAGCAAACAAGTTCCCTGGTTAGAGGGGCAGGAAGAATTGAATTACTGTGGGAAGCTCTCTTCAAAGAAATCAATAGTTGACTTAAAAAATCTACTGAACGAAGGAAGTCGATTGGTGAGATGCATCGAAAAGTTTCTCTGTTGTTGTTTATTTGACCACCTTTTCCATGCTTATACTCATAGTGAACATGGGCTTGTAACCCACTAGATTTGTTGCATTCGTTGCATTATTTGTATCTGGCATGCGCACACTTATAACCTTTATGTATTAAGCAAGTTTTGCAATAAATATTTTTCCCCGATATATATAATTTTACTATCTAATTTTCACATGATAATAATATAAAACATGGCAACTGTATCTGGTTAGATTGCTTCCGGCATACACCAATCCACCTCCATCATAGTGGTATTAAAGCATGGTCAGATTCCGGGATCGACCGATGTAGTATTGATCATCAACATGCTTATAAACTCCTCATAGTACCTATATTTGGTTTGTCATGACCCCGTTACTTATTTCTTATCGATTTCGTATTATACCGCACCGTATTTTGCTTGCAAATACAGTTTAGGCCAGCCCTTTGGAAATACTCAGCATAAGATCACAAGTATAACAGTTATGTATTGCGCTAGGCGATGAAAACTAACCTTTTTTTAAGATATGATATAAAATACGATAGCACGGGAACTAATAGCTCTATAAACAAGATAATCGTCTAGTTAGCGCTAAGAAAGTACATATCAGCCGATGTACGATAGCTTTTTAGAAATATTTTAGTTGGCGCGTGTTATGATTCTATAATAACTGTTCCAAAGGAGACACACATACTCGAGTTTTTTAAACAATACAAACTAAATACATGATGAAACTCGATGAGGAACTCCTTCTTCTTGTTTGTCACGTTTATAGATTACTCACTGTAAAGCTTGTCACCAGGAGTGATAGTGATGATCTCCAATGTTCATTTCTCAATAGACACCAATATTTTAGTATATATCGCGCATACCATCAAGAATAATAGCATCAACTTTCCGTACCGCTATAAAAATACTTCGAACAGACTAACTATAAAACAGTAATTAAAATAATGAGTGACTTATAATGGATTCCGTGTTTTAATTATGATTTTCTTCAAACTTAAACAGATCCAATTAAGTTAAAGACTAAAGTAAGAAAAGTAAAGTGAAATTTTAAACGACCCGTCGTTTGGACCGTTCACACGGGTGCAACTCGAGAGCAACTCGAAAACTTATCTCCCCTTGGAAGAGAGAAATGGGGGAAAAAAGTAGTTAATATAAATTAATAAGCTGTGTCAAGTACGTAAGCCACGAATTATAAATGGAAAAACATTCGCGACATTACGATGCCGCGACATTACGCTGACAAGTGCTGGCCGTGGGGACGACCAAAAAACCAGCTAATTGCGACTACAATGGACCACAAAGCGACCGCTGTTCCCACGGAGCCATCAGATGGGGCGTGCGTACCGATCATTTCGGGCGTGCTCCTCTTTTATTGCCAAAAATTAATGCCCGGTTAAACAGTCCCTAATTGCGAGCCGGTCTCGTTCAACTGAGAGAACTCGGAAACGTCAACCCGTCACACTATCAGCGCTCGGGACAGTTTCGCCGAAACCGAAAACTTGAAAGCATATGAATTTCGCAATAACCGAATTATAATGATGTAATATTAAAAATATCCGAGCGATTCTTGAATCGATTGTGCATACAATCGATGTTTAATGATATTTTAATTTTATTGGTTAATGCCGTTTTCATCGGCTCGGTGTCTCAATTGAGGTATAACAACTTTATAGCCACGAGGCATAAATGTATTTCTTGCCTTATCAGGGGATATCAAGTATTATTATCACTAAAATTGTTTTATAAACAATTAAGAGTTGTATACTTTAACCTTCATATTATTACGAGATATAAGAAATATTACAAGATATCTCGCGCATTTTCATATTTCGCAAAGAAGATGATTATCATCTATGAAATTTAGTACCGAGATATGAAACATAAAACACAACATGTTCTTTTATACATTTATGACTAATGCTTTCTGGATAAATGCAGTGGATCTAAAATGTAGACACGTGTTTCAATATTTTTTGGATAGTTAAGGTTTAGCGTTATGACCACAATCTCACCTTATGTTAAGTGACGATGTGGCCCAAGATGGCGGACACGCTAAGCCTATTGGAGGGGCTAACTTTTAAGTGCAACTGCCGGAACACACTTATAAGTATTTGGCGGCAGATTTTCAAGGGGACTTGAGCAGACTTGAGGGTAGTAGCTAGACAGGCGGGCATTAGAAAAAACCCTTCCAACATGTTAGGGTTATATCATGATGTTTTCCTTCATCGAAATCTAACGACGGGTCCGTACACACTACCAACTGAACTATCCTTGCTTTTATCAAAATGAAAATTTGACCTTACGATGAAAATTATATTAAAAATCAACGACAATATACTGGTGTTGTAGATGGTTGTTTATCGAGAGCAATTATATTAAAGAATGTGATAAAAGTTAGACATATAATCGGTGAAGAATCACATTAATATTAATAGCTATGCAGAAAAACAAGTGGCATTTGCTTATCCGCGAGGAACAGTGACAACATACTGGTGACATCATAGTTACAAATCACAGGATATTAAAAATAAAATCGCTATGGCAAGTGAACGGCTATGGTCGATCTTATAACGCATTACAACCAGATGAAAATCGCATTAACATGTTATGATAAAACGGAAATACATCTTATTTCATATATTTACATGTACAAGTATATGGCGGCCAATTTGAACTCGAGGGCAGTAGCTAGCCAGGTTGAAAAGCCCTACCGCGATGTATAAGCTTTACCATATAGCAGATTCGCAACATTTTTACCTTAATTATAGATCGAACGGTTGAACACACTCTACAATACCAGTTAACACTATATAGCAGCTAATGTCAAAATTTTGTGAATTTCTTAATAATAAATTTCTTCTAAATAAAACAAAACTCATGGCTTCAGTCGACTGTTACCTTTACTGATGCTTCTCATCTAAATTGAACACTGAATGGTGAATTCAATAAATCCCAAGGGTACTCTGTTTCGAAGTAAAAGAAACACTTTCACTGGGCCCTAAGGTGTGAACGCATTATCGTCTCACGGTGGCTAGACAACATCAATTCGTATGCTAATAAGCCAGTGCGGAGGCTGGCATTATAGGACAGGTTGTCAGTGACGCCGATACAAGGCTAAACGTGGCATATTCAAATTTGTCATGCTTTCAGTAAACACCAGTTATTAAACTTACTACAGTATTTTATTATTTATAATAAACAATACATAATTGATTACAACATATTTCACTCTACACCTGAACTGAATCTTAGCTTAAAATTAAAGACTTCAGTTGAAACTATAAGAATTTATTTATTGGTGTTATTATCTATAGATTGAGAAAATATAATTTACAACATACATAAATCAGATAAAATGGACAATAGCCAACTAACATAATAAAATAAACAAACGTGAATCAACTCTTAGAAATCCGTGATAAGATAACTGCGAAAGCGCAATAATGAATAGATACAAAAAAGGTGACAATGAATTCTACAATAAAACACTGATATAATAACAGAAAACATCGAAAGCGAAACTTTGTAAGACTATGCCTACTATCAACATAACACGTGTAAGCGCTAAAAAATAACATAACACAGGCCAGGGTAGAGGAAACCCCAAAAACAGGTTATGAAAGGCCAGGTTACCATATTTGTGACTCTCGACTGGACTAAACGTAAAAGGTTTAAACGGGCCATGTTCGTCTTTTGCCTACACGTATCGCCACGTGGTCGCGTTTGCCGGCTCCGGACGTCACCTACCCTTTATGGCAAGGATACTTTTGCTATATTTGCATTGAGGTCATCAAGTTGGTTCACCTTTTTGATGAGATTATTGACCAGTTAATGAGTGTGCAGTTTTACGATGTATTTGTTATTCACCGAACCATATTTAGGACTAAATGTTATTTTTAAGAACTAAATACGAGATGTAAGATGGTAGAATGAACAGAATGAAGATAACGACGTATTCAAAGCGTACGAAATTCAATTAACAAATAATGATTCCTTAATGTGTAAAGAAGAGAAATATTTTGTAGGGAATAAAGTCATTATATGAATACCACTTATCGAATCTCGAAATCGTAAAATTATAAGCTTCAGCCACATAACGAGGTGCATCATGCAACACGATGATGGTACTGTATAAAATTTAAGCAGTTATTAAATATTTTAACAAATCAGTTTATTACAATGTCGTATATTATACACCATTACTTTTAATTCTTACCAATATACCTGAACCCGATATACGACGTCCCGTAGAGTTTTGCAAATTAAGCTTTACAAAGAAACTTTAAGGTCTGTAATGATCAAAAAGTGAAAGCATTATGCTTCATTATCTCTCACTGCAAACCAATAGGAAGCCACATGGTCAATCATGATTAAAGTACTCAAAAATTCACCAGCACTACACTGCAGACCGATATCAACAATTTTCAAACTGACCTTAGAGACAAATTGATTTTCTACAACAGCAAAAGATACCTTTGCCGAAGAATCTGCGGCTTGTTTGTTTTGAGCGATCCACAGATGCGACCGAAAACTTGATTACAGAAAAAAGTAATGATTCAGAATAACCAGTCGCATGGTTGTTTCCTTGAATAGCGGTACAATATGTAAATTACGTCGTGGATGATAATATAAAGCCGTATTTCCAACTGAAAGGGTACGCATGCGAATAATATATTATTAAAACGATAATGGTAATAATTATACCCAAAGCTTCAATACATTATATAAAATTATAATAAGCAAGAAATTTGGTCTTAGCCATTTAATTATTTAATTTCACATCTGCTTTTTAACTTTTTATAGTAACGAAACTTACAATAAAAGTGTATACTCTTATAGCAGGTAATCGAAAGATTTCTACAAATTGAGAATTTGTTATAAGAAAATTGTACAGATATAAAATTACTTCAATAATACACGTTATTCATGATGGCGAATAACATAATTTAACAAAAGATTGCCGAAATTAATATTCAGATGCAAACTTTAATCTGATCGGACAGATGAAATTGTATTATTTATTCACTCTAGTGAAATTCGACTTTGGAATTTCGCACTCGTGTTTCGAGTTTCGAAAGAGAAATTAATATTTTAAAATTCTTTAACGTTGAAGTAATAAAACAAAGGCATCCATAAAATTAAACTAAAATAACGTTGATACCGATAACTTGTAAGAATAATAGTTAAGAGAGTGTTGCAGATTACGCAAAAAGCGAGCAAATTACGCAAAGGTAGCCTTAAATGAGCAGTTAATGAACACATATCATGATAATTACGAAGTGAATGTAGCTGGTCCTGTTCGTTAAGCAAAAATCTGTATCAGGCACATTGAAATTGTCATACACAACGTTGCCAAAGGTTGCATGATTGAAGGCGTCAGTGTGGCGATAGACGGCGGCTTGACCGACTCTGAACCGATTAGGTTAAGCGCCGTCCGAACAATAATTATTGGCGATAACTGGAACCGGTGTGTTATCTTTACTACCGATTAAGATATACATTAAACATTCGATCGTACATTGAAACTCGGAATTTGTCACTTTTACCATTAAGTAGAATAGAGGTAAAAGTTGTATAGTTTATAAGAACCGGGGCAGCACATGAGCTTTTATGACAACATTAAAAATAGCTTGTTAACCTTGAGGACTAAGTTAGAACGGTTATTTTTACAGCAGCAGCAGGCAATACTGCTTTTCAGAAATAATAGGTATCAATCTTGATTCGCATTCAAAACTTACGTTGATCATCATATATAAAAACTAAATGACTTTAAAATACCATCACATCAATGAAAACTTATACCAATATTAAGAACAATTCACACAAATAAAAAAGAAATAATAATGCACTAAGAGACAACCTGATGTAGACAATAAACAGATAGGTAATAACGATAATTACTCTAAAACTAGCTGTTCTATTAAATACAAGAAAATATTGTTTCAAGCGTAAGTTAAATTCTGAGTTCATAAAATTCATTTCCGTTACCAGAATTTTCCAATTATTTTCATTAACAATTTGGCCTGAGCTATTACAAAAAACTTAAGAAAAAAAATTGCCAAATCGTAACAACCGTTTTCAAGTCATGCAGATACCAATTAACTGGTTTTAAGTTTTACTCATACAGATTATACAGATCGTTATATCTCCTTTTTTTAATTTAATAATACAACGTATAAAACTTTAGTCGGATTATTAAATTCATTATTATTACGTGAACAGTCTCCACCGGCGACTTCAAGCGATTTTGTATTCAAAGTAGAAGATGTCGTATGTCCACTTGTCACAGGCGGTACCGTTAATGCAACGCGAGACATTAAATTGTATACAGAGAATATCAAACTTATGTAATCATTTAACTAGGAAGCAAATCTAAACGTAGCATAAATAACGACCTGGAAAAATTATGTATAAAAGCTTTAAAATATATCCAGCATTTTTCCTATTTATCAAGCAGAAAAGTATGAATTTTAATTGTGATTACTTTTTGATGATTACTTTGGTATGATTACTATTTTCAGCCAAATTATTATTGATTTCGTCTACCTTTAACCGCATTTTCTTATGTTCAAACGACAAGTTTGTACTACAAATGAACATTAAAACCAATGCGATAAATATAGATATAGAATAATGTAATTAAGTAGGAAAGAACATAAGGAAGACCCAATTAAAGACGAAACCGAATACGATAACAAGAACAACAACAATGACCAATCCGCAGAACAATGGACAATCCTCGAATCAATACTGGACTCGAGATATTAAACAGAGCATGCAAATTATATGACCACTGTGCACTGTCGTCGGTAATTACAGCTTCATAGGCTCGTTTGAATTCATTCATAAACAACAGTGCTTTTATGAACGATAGTCGTTCTACCTGCTTGATTATGTCGCCTCACAATAAAGTTAATAGCGAAGTCAATTTACTGAACGCTGTGAACCACAACTGCATGATTTTCTTGACAACCTCCCTTAATGAAACTTCATTCGTGTAAAACAAACACGCGTCCAATTACTGCCGAAGTGTCAATGCAAGCGAGGAATTTATTAAATTTAACATTCGTTATTAATACGTGTGAAAAAAATAAAATATCACTGAGAGCGGGCTTATGAATGTAAGCGTGGTCGACTGTTAATAATTCCCTACTTAATGGGCATTCATGACTGAATAAATTTTAGCGCTAAATAAACAAGGTTTATCGTGATCTCACAATGCAACGGGTCCGAGGGTAACAGGAGCCGACTGAAGCGCCGCCACAACGATACCATCACTCCGATAGGGATCAAGGAAGACCAGTTGTCAATACATTTCACCTGAGTGCTCAAACAACTTGATGGCTCGCCCGGAACGAGTTTCCATGAATTGTGTTGCGTGAGAGACATTTTTATACATATCACCAACCACGGCCAGTAGATTATACCTTAATGTATCTGCCAGAGTTCAAGGTGTGTCGCAAAGGTTATCCATAACCTTATGGTTTCCAGTGGAGTTTCTTATTTTTAAAGATCACAATAATTTGATTATATGATCTGTAAATATTACGATGTTTTCTGATTTTAAAGCAATTTAAATTATTTCACTTATGTTACTATTTATAACTATAGTAAATTGTTAACTTCGTTGGGCGATCTAATATTTTCAGACGTCAATTATTTTAATTCGCAAAAATCGATAAATTCTAATTAATTTTATAAACCTGAACGCAAGTTCGTTACACTTTCACAGCTTAACTACTCAACTGACCATTATGTAACTTTTGGATCTTATCTTTCATTTTCAAAAAAAGGTACTGCCTCGACCTATAAAAAATACTTGAAAAGCTTTAAAATCTATTATGTTATGAAACAAGGCGATCAAAATAAATGACAAGCAATATAACAGATTTTCTAACACCGAAAAACTTCGATTCAATATTTAGTAGGCGATGAGTGCTAATCGTGTTAAATGCTAATCCCTGCATCGGTCCTATGCAAATTAACGACAGCACCACTAAATAGCATTAAGACCGTACAGGCAAATATTCCGCTAAACTTATTTACGGGACAATTCAGATGTCGCAACCAACAAACATAGGTGGTCCCAATAAAAGGTTCAGCGAACGGCGCGCGATCGTGTGACGATGCCGCCCTCCCTAAATGGATAATAATACGTCGTTTCGAAGCTCCCGACTCGCGTAGAATCCCCAGGACTCCGGGAGAAATGTAAATTGTCCGGCAGGCTGACAAATAGCTTAATTAACGACTAACACGCTACACGAGAATCATTGGGATTATCCGCGTGGTTCATCAGATATACTCAACTACAGCACGCTTCTACTTTTATTCTGATATTGGATTGAAGAAGTCATTACAATCTTGTTCGTGGAATTTCATCCAATTTAATTTGAAATATTTTATGTACAATCGAATACAATGAACAAAAGATTCTGTAATATGCTCTCATGGTTCAGCTGGAAGCCCACATGCGGTAATTTAACGAAGGCATTTAATCTCAAGGTTAAACCGAGAGTTATGTTAAAAGATTTAGTTTTTTGTTTTTCGCAATGTTGTTTGACGGTAGGCGTCACGTGGGCGCGCACGTGACGAGTGTGTGGCTCTGCGGAGTGGCACCGCGGACCGCTTGCGTGGGCGGCTGCCACAATACTAAGTCAGTATCGAAGAGAACGGACGAACTGCACGCAAAGTGCATAAACAAAAAAAAAAAAACAATCTTCGCGGTTAACAAAAAAAGGATTTAATTACTTATATAGACATAAACAAATATGCTGTCACATGTATATTGATTTGTATTGATTGAATGTAACACTTAAAATATTTCTCTAGAATCGTTGTGATTTCAAACTCTATGAAACGAAAAAGTGAGTCTATGGGGACACAAACATGTAAATGTATAGGATTCAGCTGGCGAGAGAATGAGATAGAACACACTACACGTAGTCGGTCTCCTCTTTGTGCGATGCTTCGTAGCGTCCCCACTATCATCTATTAAGCATTGTCCATATATATTTTCAATACTTTTCAATAAGTACTTTTAATCAGGGATTCTTCAGAAATTTCACCTTATACCGTGTGTGACTTGCACACGCACACATTTTTTTTGTCCTAACTTTTCATCACATATTTGCTTTTATATATTGATGGTAACGTAATGTTAAATAGCCTAAAGCCCTACCCGATGATTGCTTTATCCAATATATTTTTTGAAATCCAACAGGAAGTTTCTAACATTAGCGCGTTCAAACGAAGTTTTTCGCTTTAAACCAGTTTTATATGACAGAAGGTATTTACGTCATTTTTGAATGCGATAGGAGGCGCTGTAATCAAGTTATTGTCTACGCAACAAGGTCTACCGGGGCCGGATAATAGTATAATCTGATACCGAATTACTTACATACATATTTGCATTATTTCAATCGACTCCAGTCTCCGTACAACATTCAATTACGAGCAAGGTCGTAGAAACAAACTTTACGAAATAATTAAACGAATCAATCCAGTTCACGTTCGAATACCTTGCGAATTTCGCTGATATCAGAAGAAAGCTAAAACTAAGTACTGTAACTTAGTTGTTAGTAAGTTACTAACAAGTTAGTATGGACAGAACTTCAAGTTTTTCTTTTTTAATTATACTAATCAGCTACACCATAATTAGGGTTGTCAAGCATGTTATATTTCTATTATGTGGTATCGATTATGCTAAATGTACTAACGTTTTCAACGATTTTCAATTTATGCATACATATAAAAAATAATTTTGGTCTATATAAAATTAATTGTATATAATCATTGATAAATAATCAATTACAACTTACATGTTTAGTCTCTCAACTATTGAACAACGAAGATTACATGAACATACGTCAAAAGGTTTTACTACAAAATTGAACTTTTATAACTTATCCAGAAGGAACACTTGTTCTATAAGATAAAAGCATCTTGTTTATAGTTATTTTAAAATCTATAGAAAAAAATCCAGAGACGAATCTCCAAACAAAACGTATTTGATTCCTGTATTAATGATAAAGATATAATGTTTATCCTTACAACTTATCCCTACTAATATTATAAATGTGAATATAAGTTTGTTTGTTACGCTTTCACGCGAAAACTAATTAACCGATCATCATGAAACTTTGTACACATATTCTTGGAGGTATTAGAAGTAACATAGGAAACATTTTATTTAAAAAAAAAAAAACAAATTTAAGAAAGATAAAAAAACTAATTTAGTGGTTTCAATGCGAGCAAAGCCGCGGGCAAAAGCTGGTATTGTATATGCGAAAGTGAGTTTGTTTGTTTGTTACGCTTTCAAGCCTAAAATACTAAACTCGCTCGTTTAGGACAAGTTCAGTCAAACAGACACGCACATAATTAATATATCATCACACAAGCTATCCATAGTTTCTTTGGCCTTCCTCTTCCTTTCAATCCTTCAACATTCGTATCCGACACTTCTCTCAGTACATGCGTTTCCTCTCTTCTCATGACATTTCCGAACTAAGACAAACGATTCCCTTTCAAATTCTCTACCACTGTCGCCTACTACCTACTATACTACCTACTACCTACAATACTCATTCCTGGCTTTGTCCATTGTTATAACACCACACTTATTATATAACGTACAATTTCCGAAATATAATAAAATAATATTCTCACCGACCCTAAACTTAATCAAATAAAAAAGTCACCCTTCAATGTATTATGCATCACCGTGGAGGCTCTTCCATAAATTATGCATGGAAACCCGCTGGCTCGAAGCGGCTGAAAATTTTGACAACAAGCCATCCAACGCCGTTCAGTATGGTAGTGGCCATTCCAACGGTTTTTTCACAACTTCGACCACCGATAACATCTGGGGGAAAACAGTCGATCGGTCGTATTCTTAAGCCGCTGACATTGAATACGTTTTTTTATTTATTTATTGAAGACATAGTCCCCATCGCAACTAGATATATCGCCAGGTAACATGCTAATACAGAGATACATTGAAAAATATATTTCGCAACAGTTTTAATTAATGTATACATACAATAGCGATGTAACGTGTCTGTACTTTTTAGATTTATTATACAAGTGACTAAGAATAAGTAATAAAATACTTTTACATCATTTAAAGAAATGTCTGTCTGTTTGTCTGCACACGCAACTATGCTAAAGTACAACGTTTATGATAAAACGTCACCAAGGAAATCGACTCACTCTATCAAAAGTTACTGTAATCAAAACGACGGCACGAGATTAAATAATTTTAGTTCCATGCGAACGAAGACGATAGCACAGCTAGTTTTAAATAATTTTCTATCAGTTTTGGAAACAGGGTCAGACAACAAGGGATTATATAAACCAACATGAAACGAAACAGAGATATCATCAATCCATGGAGACTTTAAGGGATGTGGCTGACATTTTCTGTACCATATTCATGAATATGTTAATGCGACATGACATGGCGACAACAAGAATCAGAATTCTCTAATAGGTTCATAATAAACGCTCATTTCGCTTCCAAACTTTCAAAACAATTATCTACACTTGACTTACAGTTACGAGTAACAACCCTTGAGTTCCTATCTCATTATCGAATCTGTCTGAACAATAGAAAGCAATCTCATCACTACTACACAAGTTGTATGCCGCGACTTCACGTGCTTATTATGCGTATTTTATTTTTAGTTCATAGGTTCAGAATTATGGCCACAATCTCATATGATCTTAAGTGACGATGTGGACGCGCTAAGTCTAGTGGAGGGTCTGGCTCCGTTAATGTATTGATTGCATATTTTACTTACACCTCTTTTTTAAAACGTTATGCATAGCAAATTATTTCAGCTATGACGTAAACATTTCGAGTTATAAAATTTCGTAAAAACTGGTGAACCCATACAAAAAACATACGTGTTCTCATGTCAAAACTTCCTTAAGATATCCTTTTAAGTCTAAAAAAACTACAATTTATTATATCAACGTAAGTTATATTAGATAATATATGTTAATTTACAAATTGCGTCACCAAGGACAAAAGCTTTGCATATAAATTAATTACCCAGCAAATTAATATTTAAACAAAAATAAAATACTATAAAAGCGAAACTTATAAAGTAAAACAACCTTTATTTTTAAATGGGTCCTAAAAATGTCTTCAACATCCTGTTAAAATTCTATTTTATAACTACACTTCAACATTACTTCAGCATAACATATCAACAGATGGTGAATCACATTTTATTGATGTCACATGTCCACCAACACCCAAGCCACAGTGCCTGTTATAACTCAGTAAGACAAATTAAATTCCAAACAATTTAAGTTGTTTTATTATATAAATCTTATTTTGTGACACGCTGAAAACTATAGACCTTTCGTTCCTATTAATGATCTAGTTGAAAAATTTGTAATAATAAATGCACGATTTTAGGTGTAAACTCTCATCAGAACTGACTAAACAATGAAGTTATTCATATTGTCAAGATTCGGTTCTATAATAAATGCTTCGTCACTTAATGCCCAGAAATTTTAAAACACATTTAAAAGTCTAAAAATTAATAAAATTAATAAAAATATATTTACTACATATACTTAGAGATAGGATATAACTTGAGATAAAATAAAAATACAAATACAATTGGGAAATGAAAGTCAATTTTCAATGAATAATTTCTAAATAGGTTTTTATATACATTTTAAAGGTTTAACGGTATAGCTCCAATATCATCTAATGTGAAGTGACAATATTACGCAAAATGGTGGACACGCTAATTGTAGTGGAGAGACTGGCTCTCAAATGCAACTGCCGAAATACACCTATAGGTATTTTACGACAAATCTTCTATTTAAGGGAGGTAGTTCGCCAATCGCCGAACACAGTACCACCATATCACGGTTTCAACACGATAATTTGCTTCACGAAAGCAATACGCCCGAATCACAAGGATTCGAACTCACGTCCATCGATGCGGCACATTAATATGCGAAGTACATATGTTTATCTCGAGACTTTAATTATCCGTACTGCTTAACGTTCCACTGTGGTATGTTTTGACTAGACACCTGAGAATTATTTTAGTCTATCCGGTAGAATCTACTTAGCAGGTGTGGTTCCTACGACTGAATAAAAATTATCCATTTCTCACAGATACATGGTAGTTTGAATTAGCGAAACCTTTTTAATATACTAGCTAGAGCCTGCGACTTCACTCACGTTTTGAACATGGGTTAAAAATTGCCGGATTTTTAACTATATTAGATGAAATTTTATTACCACTGCTTATCAGATTTTGAAAAACATAATGATACACGGGCTAGTTTACTCTTCGAATAGCCCTATATCTAACCGTGAGAGTCTCGTTAAAATTGGTTCAGCCGTTTCAGAGATAAGTCCAAAAAAAACAAAGTTAAATAAAAAATCTTAGAAATATGTATAATCATTTTGATTATGTCAAATAAAAATATGAACGTAATATGAATTCATTTATGTTATTTTAAGAACGAATTTTTAAGTTATTTAATTGTATAATTACAGATAAATATGTTAGGGTTGTATTTCCAGCTTCACATGTATGTACATCGAGTGTTTTTACGTAATAAAGCCTTATGCGTTTTTATATTATTTTCAATTTCAGTTCCACATTTCGAACATTAAAAAGCAACAACTAATCGCTGCCTAAATTAAATATTAACAATTAATTAGCATCCCTCCACCCCTGCTGTATAAAGACTGGCTTCTGTGTTAATGAAGGCGTGTTTGCTTCTTTGCGGAAATTAACGTTTAGTTTCTTGAGAAAATAAAAGCCTTCGAGGGATTTGCCCCATTTTCCTCCTTTGTTTGTTAGGGGCTAGTTTTTATAAACGTGACCTGCAAGTGTTATGAGAGCTTTTTGTACAATTTATTTTAGCTTATTAAGCTATTTTGGCTATTTAAAATTTACTTACACCGTGTGATAAGAATCTACACAGAATTTTCAATGTTGAAGTCAAACTTCTATCCAAGTTCAGCATTTTATCTTGATTACTAAATAATGAACGATAAGTATATAATAACACTAGTTAGTGCCGACAACTTCGTTTGCGTTTCCCAATTCTAAAAGTACAGCCTACGTTCTGAGGTACGTTCCTAGTGGATGTCTGAGTCGAGAATGTAATACCTTTGACAATTTTCAAGTTAAGCAGAGGTCAGGTACTTTACGATTTGATGGCAAGTAAATGGAAATCATATGGGTTTACCAATTATTAAATAAATTTTTTTTTGTTATCATTTTTCAAATATATCATTTATTTTTGTTTTTCTGTCTAATTTGTTTGTGTAATTTATTTTAATTGTATGGTTGTTCCAACAATACAGTATTTCTTAGTTGCTTTCTTATATATTTCCTGCATAATGTATATGCAAACAATTGTAAGTTCTATCGTAATTTTGTCCCTATTTCCTTTTCAGTATCCGTGAAACGTATATACACAATAAAAAATTGAACAACTATCCATATTCACTTTGTATAGGAATATCAATGTAAAAATTGTTTACAGTATAATATTGATAATAAATTCACAAGCACACCATTTTTTTTCTAATTCAGTACTGGCTCCTGCATTCTATACGGTGGTAGTGCTTTTTCTAATGCCCATAAATACCTATAGGTGTATTCTGGCAGTTGCACATGAGAGTCAGTCCCTTCGCTATGTTTAGCGTGTCTACCAACTTGGACCCCATCATTATTTAAAATCAGGTGAGATTTTAGTCAAACCGCTAAACCTATGAAATGATAAAAAAATAGATTGATTAGAAAAATAATAGGTTGATGTAATTATTCTAACAGGAAAAAAATAGACTAGACCATTGTATGACACAAGTTAAAGTCATTCTAAAATAAATTATTCACTTTAAATACATTCCTGACAATTTAATATATTATGTCCCCGCTAAACTTGGAGAAACTGTATTATGAAAGAGATTGGAGATTTTGAATTTTGATAAAGACGTTCTCTCCGCTGGGCTTAACGTGTCCACCAACTTAGACCACATCATTAGATAATTAACATCAGATGAAATGACGGCCATAATGCAAAACCTATAAAGCACAATAAAAACCCTTCTATGTGAGCGAGACGTTATGTTGACCGCTGTGACATGATCCCCTCATAATTCGTGAGCATAGCTTAGTTTTCTCGAAACTCCCGCCGCGATAGTACCAGATCGTGAGACGAGTAACCCCTTTGATGTGCACCCGACGACGGGCGACTAACGAACGCGATAGTCGCATCCCGTCGGCCGATTAGTCGCAACAACTCGGAGACAGATGTCACTGTGTGCGACTAATCAGTGCAACAGAATGACAGCTTGTCGCGGCCAAACGGTTAGGACTGAATTCTACCTACATTTGAGTCTATTGCTGAGTGTTGCCATTGGAAAAATAGAAACTTCTTCATAGTGGTCATTTGTTTTGAATTAGAACTGTACAGTATCTTACAAACTTACAAAGTTTATGAATGTCTTAATTAAAACTTTCCTTAAAAAGCTTAAATCTTAACGACGTAGTTAGAATCTCATCATAATCTCAGATTGATCATAATTGTTTTTTATATTTGAACTAGCTGACGTGGCAGCCTTTATTCTGCTTTCTCGAGTAGTCAATCACATCGACTATAGCGACATCTATCCCGTAATGTTCACTTATCGAGATAAAAAGTATCCTACCTCTCAAGTTGCATCAGACTGCACGCAGTATGCAAAATTTGATTAAAATCGGTTCAGTAGTTTAGGAGTTCATCGCGGACAAGTAACATAACACGTAATTCTTATATATAAAGATATTTATTTAAATATTTGGACACCTTCATTAGTCAATGATGAATCCTTTAAAAAGTAAGAACATTTGTAACAAGCTATGTTTTATATCTTTATTATATATTTAAATTATGTTGTGTGTGTGATCACTTAGGTATATACAATAAAAGGGAAGTATTTATATAAACATTATTTATATGTATACTAGATTTTACGTGCCGCTTTGCTCGCGTAAAATATTTTAACAGGTCAAATGTATTCAGCATGGGTAATTTCAGAACGTACGTCCAACAGGAACATATTAATTATAGCAGTGGAAATTACATCAAACATTGTGCTAAACAAAAGAAGGGTATGTAAATGATCAAAGGAAATCTTACATTCGACGCCTATGAAGCCATCGATATAAAATTAATTTTGTTATAATTTACACGAACATAATTCGCAATAATTTTAAACCACTGAAGTAATTTGTTCAAGGGTGAAAAATCTAATGTTTCGACAATTTCAAGGTACTTTGTTACAAAGTTCCGACTTACAGTATGAAATGGGTAATTATTTATTATTTAAAATTAATTTTATATACACAACAATCATTTAATTTATTAACCAAAGAAGATTCTCGTTTATACACGACACGTCGATACGTAATGGAACACGATACCAGGAGCGCATAACAACGAGGCGTTCACTTTAGGTGTCTGTGGGAGGCGGGCCGACGCGCCAGACATTCCCATCCCCCCCGCCCAGTTGTCTCATGATACACCCCGTCGCCAGGCCGATAGCACTTTCTAAGCGACGGGAGCGTATCGTAGTCGACAGCGCAGGTCTATGTTAATGGACGTTCTTCACATCTTTAACAGGCATGGTGCCCTGGTACGCTAGCTGGTTACGCGCTTAACGAACCGAAGTTAGCGATTTAAAAAACTTTTCTAGTTATCACCAAAAAAAAATCCAAGCTCGCCGCTGAAAAGTTAACTAAATACCTAACTTCACATGTGCGTTTTTTCATTATAACTAAAATATGTATATGGTAAATGTTTATATTTGAAAATATCTAGATATAACAAATATTACTTACAAAACGATAATTTAATTTTTCGCTCTCCAAGTATCAATAAGTCCACCAATATAAAACAATCTTTTAACCTTGTGGAACCCAAACATGTAATTCACGCCATCTGATACTGAATATTTAAATAATCCGACAATGTTGCACGACGTTACCAAGAGAGGGCTCGAAGTGACAACGGGAACGGGCACTCCTTGTTTCGTCTAACCTCCTAGTACTTTTGGGACCATATTTGGCACCAGTGTTTGATTGACTGGGCCAGGACACGTACGAGAAAAAAAAACGTACACGTAAAAGAATTACAACTGTATTAATTTTTTTTATATATTTCTTTTCCTTTACATAAATAAATATAATTTAAAAAGGAAGGATTTTTATAATTTGAACGTATTCATATTAAAAAAAACGGAATAGTTAGAATATTCTACTATTAGAAACAAAAAGATAATTCAAACTAAATTATACGAATTCTTCTGTCTGCGAGCTTGGAAATAAGTTATTATGACCTGTGAAAACCAAACCGCAAAGCGCTACAATTGTAACAGATGTTCAAAAGTTCAGCTCCATTTTAGCTTAATTATCTGTAATCTGTTCCCAGCGTTCAACGAGTGTCGGAACAGCCACCGAAATACAAAATAACAGCACACAGGTCGTAGCGACACGCATTAGGCATTACAAAACTGCGAACCGTGAGATATGGGTCGCAGATGAGCGGCCGCACCGCCTCGGACTTGCTGTGATTACCGCAGGCGCAATAAATAATTATTTCATTTCAGTACATTACGTCGTTACAGCAAATTGCTTGAAGATTTCATTACTCACAAATGTAACTCTACCACCTATATATTCCGTAAAATTACACTCAAATAGGTATAAGTCTCATATCTTTCATTATAACTTCCTTAACATTTTACTGATTATTTACCTTGCTCTATTTCAGCAGGGCTATTAATATAAAAAAAATCATTGAAATCGGTTCACAATAATGAAGACGGTTCAAAATATAACAAGAGTATAATTAAAGAATACATTATTAATAGCTATGTTATGTAACGACCGACAACTATTAAATATTATTTACCCGTTTTTGTAACTTTTTTCAACGCTGCTTTGCTCCTTCAAATTTTCTAGCTTATAATATTACAAAAATACTCTATATACCTATCGAAATTTTGTATTCGTCTTTTAGTCGATCGATTAAGGTCATATATATAAAATCTAAGATTTGATAGTTGACATTGTAAGCGAGTTATTACAAGGGCAGCCGAACATCTGCCGGGCGATCAAAGTATATGTAAAAAATATAATTAAGAACAAATCGCAATTTACGCCATACGGTTATAATTTACAAAAACACAATTGTTAAAAATGCACTGGGGATAGATAAAATTCTAAAAACATAATAAAACAATCGGGTATCTAGAGAGATCTAAATTTTTCGAGAGCGTGTGGGAAAATAATCTAAATAAGAATCTACATCCTAGGTTTAGGTCCTAATTAATTTAGTAATCGCTCGTGACGACTCATTCAGGCCCCGGGTCTGGCCTAACCACGAACCTAACGAAATCACGACTCGCCAAAGGAACGATTATCGTTTATTTTAAATTTATTAAAATGTCCTCCGTAAGGACTATATCGGCGTGCGGTGCGATCGCGTCCGGCTCTGCAATTTATTTCCAGACTCGATCCTATTATACATCGGACAATGAGACTTATTATCATTTATAAACAGACACGTTTTGATTTACATTGACGATTCTTATTTTCAACGTAATTATTTTTCTACAAAGAGATGAAAGTATATAGATAAAGTTCAGACCAACAAAGCTAGACTTCAAAGGAACAAAACAATTTCTTTACTAACTACTTATAAATTGACATATTTTACAAGGAAAGTTTATAATTTAACTATTTATTTATAGTAATAACTAATAATTATGCTCGATGAGTGTTATATTTAGTCAATAAACTGCGAAGTGTCTGCGTATAATTGGCAAATGAATGTCGATTACGCATTTATGTGGGCATTTTATGTATAATATAAATAATTTATATATTTATTATGACTGTGGCATCGAAACTATTAATAAAATTGAATTTACATATGAATAAATAAAATTATTTCTTTTACCACATTCTATTAAGCGTTAAAAAGTAATTGTGGAATATTTAATCAGGCTCATGTAAAATCGATTGAACGTTGTGTTAATAGGCGACTAACAGATATCGCAATAAAAGAGAGACGAGAGATAATATAAAAAAGAAAAAGACCAAACCGACCTGCTAAAGATAAACAGTAAATTTTTACACCTACAAATATATAAGAAAGACAGCGCAACCTACAGCCTACTCCAGTAACTACTACTACTACTACTACTACTAACTTATAAAATTCAATACCAAAAATACCAGTGAAAATAGAACTCTGATCTCCTTAAACAATAAAATATATATATTTATTTTCCTATAAGGCAACTCCCACACTAAATTACAAATACTTTGTATTGCCATTTGATAATTCTAAAAAGCAATAGCTACTAAATAATAATAAAAAACCGGTTGAAACACAAGAGTAAAAAGATATTGCACTATTTTATATTTAAGATAATTTATACTATAAAATAGAAGATATATGAGTATATATATAAGAAAAATACACTTATTTGATGGTTAATCACGTCAAAACCACTCAACTTATCAGGATGGGACTATGACCATTCGAAACATTTTTAGATGTTTCTAGGTTAATAAAGACTAGCTGTCGTTTCTATCCGATTATATTAAAGCAACATCTGTAAGTACGAGCCTTGGCTTGTACCATGCATCTTGCATGGTGATAGGGTTTTTTAATGCTCGCCTGGCTAGCTACCACCCTCAAGTTGAAAATCCGCCGCCAAATACCTAAAGATGTGTTCCGGCAGTTACACTTAAGAGCCAGTCCCTCCACAGGTTTAGAATATCCACGATCTTGGTCCACATAGTCACTTAAGATCAGGTGAGATTGTACCCATAACACTCAACATATAACCTATTAAATATATATATATATATATATACTCGCGTGCATTCGTGTAATTAAATTGAATAGGTTGTTACTAATTATATTTAATTATTGACTGGCAGAACACAAAAACACTTTGGTTCAAAAAGTTTCTCTGAAGTTGAAATCGAATCGAATCGATGTATGCTAGCGTGCGTTATAAATCTACGCCTTCCTTCAAGGCGAGGCTAAACAAGTACCTACTAACTGAATTATGATTGTATAGAGACACTAGCAACTGCCCCGTGACTTTGTTTGCGTTATTCCTGTCAAACATGCGTGATAGAAATATATCTTATGTATTTTTTGTAGTTGAAATTTAGCGTTATGGTCAACAAAGGGATTGGTTTTCAGGGGCAACTGGCTAGACACACCTATAAGTATTTGGCGAGAGGTTTTCAACTTGAGGGTGGTATCTAACCAGGCGGGCTTTACAAAAAGCCCTACCACCATACTATGGTTCATCATGCTGTTTTTCTTCATCGTAAGCTCAAGTTCAATGTAGATGGATTTGAACTCACGTCCCTTGACGCGGCGTCCGTACACACTGCCAACTGATCTATCATCGCTTCAAATCACAATCATACTTGATGTTAAGATACGAAGAGGACTAAACACCTATCTTACTTGACAACAGGTCTTCAAAAGTCTTTAGGTAGTCTAACATAGTCTAGTCTATAAGACAACCTATAGGTGATTCTGATGAGTATTTTACTTCACCAAAACCTCATACTTATTGTAGAGAAACAACATACGTTGTTCCAATACGCTATATCTAAATTATCATCGATTGTCAGTACAATGGATCGTCAGAGAGCGGAGTTTTAGTTATTTATGTTTTTATGATAATGTTTAGTCAGAGGACATCCAGAGCAAAAATAAGCTCGCCGGTAACCGATACCCCCCTCTGTGCGACAGGAGGGGTTGCGTGCACATCAGCCGCTCCAAGAATATGTAATCACGAGGCGAGATCCAGGCGATACGTTCTCAATATTACAAACAAGCGATTGTGTGCAACTTAAAGCGACGATGGCTTAGTTGGTAGTGTGTTCGGACGCCGTGTGAATGAACTTAAGTTCGAATCCACGTGCAATGAGTCCGAGGTTTTGGAGAAGGAAAGCATCGTGAGAGTAATGGGGTATAGACTGCCGCAAAATAAAGGTTCAGTAAACGAGAACCAGCCTTTTCCGCTAAGTTCAGCAATATGGTGGTAATTCCCCTTGTGTTTTAGCTGTCTATAGGCGACGGTAACCATTTACAATCAGATGAGCCGTCTGCCTGTTTGCTGTACAATACTATAAATAAATATAGTGGTAGGGTTTATTCTAATGGTTAACTGGTTAGCTATCACTGTTAAGTTAAAAAACCACCTTTACATATCCACGGGTATGCTCTCGTAGTTGCACTTGAGAGACTATCTCACCACTAGGCTTAGCATGTCTACCGTCTTGGGGCACATCGTCACATAGTTAACATCAACTGAGACTGTAGACGTAATGCTAAACCTATTGAAAATGACGAAATTCTTTACTAAACTTACACCTCTCCATTACTAAGTAACAAGCAACGTCCTACCCTCTAATTAAGCTAGAGCGATATCGTCTTTCGGCACTCTTTGGTCGATTCAATCAATAAACAACATAATTTATTGCATAAGCTGTTAGGTTTTACGACCTTTGCCCATTATAACAGATCGTGTAAAATAATTGTACCATCGGTCACACACACACACACACACACACACACACACACTCGAAGGCAGTAGTGGCGCTTACGAAACAAACATAAATTTAACTAATGATTTAATAGTTGATTTTGATGAACTTGAATTTTTTAGAAATTGAAATAATTCATACTCATCTAGTCTAGTACTAGTCTCAAGAAATACCAGTATGATTACAAAAAATATTTTTGTATTTGATATAGCAATAAAGAAGGCTTCAGGCTATTTAATATCACGGTACTACTATTCGATGCTGTATGAAAAAGTTACAGAAATGGGCAAGAATGATTAAACAATTTTTATCTCTATGAGAATGAAATTATATATATGACACACATATAAATAACTATATATTACTAAACATAATTTGTTTAAACTATCTAATATTGACCACACAGAACAACGGTTTAACCAACTAACTCACCTCTATGCCAAACTTAGAATTTTGGGTTCTAATCTCAGGTTAAGAAATTATTTATGTGATCCACAATGATAAATCTAAATTGAAGTATTACTTCATAAATATCACATGCATGTTTGAAAAGCCCTTGAAAAGCTTTTTCCCTGAATATATTAAAAGAAAGTATAAACTAATTTATAATTATTTCCTTAATTTTTTTTATCTATGTTAAAACAAGCTGGTTATTACTTTTGTGTTTGACTGTAGTTGTTAATGTGAATTAAAAAATGATTAATAATTATTCTATGAAACAATATTTTTTTTATATTTGTAGGACATAATCTCATGTGAATTTCTTTGTCCTCTCAGTGGCTAATTAACCATCAAATAACTCAATATCTTCAATGCACTATTGATTAGATTTGATAATAGGTTTTTAGTTACTTGACTTTTCCTGGCACAGGATAATAGAAAGTTTTATTGCCAAATGTATATTAACAAAACTTTAACTGAACACGAAATACAGAACGAAATATTAATGTTCTAAACAGATAAAAAGTCACTTTTTCTTTTTAAAAATTAAGCTAACTTTTCCCACCGTTTGATATAATAAAATTTATATTGTTAATAATTACTTTCGGAAATAGACTATAAATTTATATAAGATACTAATATAAAATTGGATTATATATTCATTATAGCATCTGCTAAAACATTCCCACCACAATTAAGGCTAAATTATTATATGCTTATTTAAATAATTTTATCATAACGCTAAATGTGTTTATTTTTTAAATTAAAAATTAATATAAAATTTACTACAATGAGAAAATATTCTTAGGCGACTTTTTTTTTTTTAAGAAGTACTTAATTATAGCTATAATTATATAAAGAAAGCTTAACAGACTTTATCCTGGTTAATGGAAAACCAAATAGGTGAACCCAAAAAGCTGGAAATTATATTCAAGATAATACATAAATATAGATGAACCTGACATGAAATAAAATTGTTAGATTAGCTGCTTTATAATATTGTATGAAAAAATAATTACCTTGAATCTGTAATTATTTTCAAAATAATTGTTTTTTATTATTAGAAACTGGTATTTTTTTTTCTATGAAATCAAGTGATGGACCCCAAGAGAAACTATACATACAGTAGACTAGTAGAAACAAATAATTATGATAACTTGGATAGTAACGTTAAAAAATTGAATTCTTTATAACATCTAACTATAGTTAGTAACAAAACTAACAAACCCTAAATAAATTATATTTCAAAAGGTTTTTTATTATACTTAGTTCAAAAGTCCAAAAGACTTGTTATAAAATATATAAATGTCTTTTTATTTTATGTAATAGGCTTGCGGGAAAAAAAATAGTAACAAACAAAAATCTAATATTAGAAATGCTACAAATGGCGCCATCTATGAAAGTCGTATCGAACTCCGTAATCGCAACTGTCATGTTTATTTACGTTAATATTTTGTAATAAATGAAATAAATATTATACAATACACATATTAATCAAAGTCTAGTTTGTTATATGTTAAGTATTATGGAGAATAAACGTAAAATTCTATGTAAATATGCGTAATACTTACAGAGAAATATATTGGTAACAGCTGACACCTGTCAAAACTTTCATCACAAATGTTCACAAGAACACGATAAATAAACGAAAAATACACATTTCTAATCGCGATATACAGTTAAACATGATGTAACGAGAGAAAAAATAAATCTGGACACGTTTTCAGCAATATTCCATACGGTGTATCTCATCAAGAAACATAACCTATAACACTAAGTGTTTGTTTAATTTTCTAATATTTAGGCAGTATATGACTATAATAAGTAAGACAATTATTACACATGTTTATTTTACTGTTACTACGCCACTTTTAATTGCAGTTTTAAATTATCTAAAGAGAATTTTTTTATCTTTAACTCAATGAAATGGTTATCATTTGTTATGGGAATGCAAAAGCACAACAGAATTATATACAAAAATAATTAATTCAAAATTAATCATTCAAGCTATTCTGTATAGATTATATAATGTTTTATATCTACAAGAAGTTAAGTACTTGGTATTTCATCCATACTTCAGTATCTTAGTAAAATCATTATCGTTGAAATATTTTTATAAATGAATTTTACCAAGTTATTTATAATTTGTAGTAAAATTAGAGAATTCTTATGATTATAAAGGACTACTTTATAAATTGTAATATGTACAGGAGTCCCAGATTTCAGTAACACCCGAGAAAGACATTAAAACAAGTTTTCATGGAATTCTGTCCAGCACAAAACTTTATGAAACTAAAATCACATTTTACTGGGCATCAAACAATTTTTAATGTCACCAATAAACCTACTTGCATAATACTAAATCAGTAAGCTTATGTGATTTTTATGCACTTTGACACAAATGCAGCCGGAGATACCAGTCGACCCATATGGAATATTGCCAAAAGTGGTCTCAATGACCCACCTTCTTCATAATGCCAGTCTTCCGCTTCGAGAACGTCGTGTACCGCCGCAGCTTGTTGTCGATGTACTCCATCTTGATCTTGACGCGACCTTTGGTCTTTTTACCATTGGACGGGGGTGACTTTTTCGGTTGCAGAGAAGCATAACCATCGTCGGCGATATCAGGCATTTGGCAGTGCTCTAGGCCGACACTCTGAGAGGGCCGCTCGTCGTAGCACTGGTCCGAGGGACGTTTGACTCCGGCGCGCGGCATCGGACACGGCTGCATTCCCGGGCGCAGAGGGCCCGAGGCTCCCAGGGCACTCGGAGGCCGCCCTGCGCCGTACATATCCGGCATCTCTCCCAGCAGGCCCATGCCATACGGCGACCCGAAGCGGGGCTCCCGCGCTCCGCCGGGCGCGTCCATGATCACCTCGCAGTACGCCACAGTAACCGGTGCGCACACGCGCTAAACACACCTCACCGTCCGAACGTCGAACGGAGACTGACCGAAAACGCGACAAAACCGAGGGCGGGACTGACGGCTCGGCCGCTCGGACCGCAACTGACTTCGCTCGGCTTCGTCCCGCGCCTCACCACCTCTAGCTATCTCACTTACGCGCCGAACTGATTTACGTCACGGAAGGAGATAGCGATAACGTTAGCGAACGTAACCCGACACATCCGTAGGAAAAGCGTCGTCCGGCGGGAGCCCGCGAACGTTTTCAGTGCCCGAAATCCGTATGAAAATAGAGCTTTTATTTTGAGTTTATTTCGTAAATAGAAATAATAGAGTCGGAAGTGGAGCGGGTCGGGCGCGGCGGCGGGGCGGTGGGCCGAGCCGGAGCCATATTTAGACGCGAACCGTGCCAAATATGGCATGCGACGGCCAAATGCGGGCCACTCCTACCTACACCTGGCGATTTTCACGTCTAATAATTAAAAACTTTGTCACGTAATGCATCGATACATACCCGTATACATAGCTGGCATATACTGAAAACATCTCGACGTCGAAACAGCAGTAGAAACGCTCGGAATTTCCACGGTGATTCTTCAAACTTTACAACACAGAGTCACTTAGTTTAACATGCTAAGGTCTCCTCTGAACATTTTGATAATCTTTTATTCATATATGAAAATTCAATAATATCATGATTCCTAACTTTCTACGGACTGCAGTAAAATATTAGGTACCTAATACATACAAAACAAGATAGACTATTTTTATCATATATGTGTATGCTGCCATTCAGTGCGGATATTCTTCGTTTGTGTAGATAATGAAGTAGATACTATGTTCAGATTCAGATTTGATAGTATTATTCTCTTCTTCACAACATAAGCAGTTATCATAATTTTGCAGCGTGGAAAATAATGTATGAAATGTTGTAATAATACTGAGTTATTGTCTAAAACCAAATAAATTAATAATTGTATGTGTAAAGCCGTTAGAAACTGTAGTAAAGAAATTGTCTCACACGTCATTCGGCGCAGGTTCTTATGCTATATTAAGCCTATCTTTGCTGAGAAAAACATCGTGTTAAAGTCATAGTCGTGAAGCGATGATAGCTCAGTGGTAGCGTGTAGGAACGCCGGGTCATGGGAAGTGAGTTTGAATCCCTGCAGTGAGCCTGAACTTTCAGTGAAGGAATACATCGTGGCAAAACCGTAGCATGGCAGTAGGGCTTTTTCTAATGCTCGCCTGGCTAGCTACCGCCAGTCTGCCGCCAAATACTATTAAGTGTATTCTGGCAGTGGCATTTGAGAGCCAGTCCCTTCTATAAAAGCCGGCAACGCACCTGCGATGCCTCTGGTATTATGGGTGCCCATGGACGGCGGTGATCACATACCATCAACCGCCTATTCCATAAGATTTTTTTTTTATAATTTAAATCATTACATTTTCCTCGTAGTTAGTAGATACCTGTTAGGAACTCTTTAGAATTGCTATAGTTTCTATTGATCATATTTCAAAACGCATCACATACATACATTTCTTTGTTTTACTTCTCGGTATGAGTGGGTATCCATAAACGGATTTCTTCACGTAAAAAAAAGGCTTAGCTTTAACCACAATCTCGCCATACACTAAGTGACGATGTGGTTCAAGATAGTAGACACACTATGACTACCAAAGGTACAAATTACCCCTCAAGTGCAGATGTGACATAAGAATTAATGACAGATTTTCAACCTAAGAGTGATTGCTAACCAGCAGGACATATAGGTCAAGTTTTTTATCGACTTCAACGTGTTGGTTTGCAGCGGAACCACATGATACTGGCAGAATTATGGTAAGCTTTAACAAAAGTGCAAATTCAAATGCATTTTTTATACTTTCATATATATTTGATGTATTTAGTTGATAAAGGCGTTATCTTGCGGTAATGTATCAAGTCTTTTTATTCAATGAAAATAATAATTGATATCTCATTGGCTAATCGACTATAGGATCTAAATGGCAGTGTCTACTTCAATATTTAATGTTTTCAAAGATTTATTATGTCAACTATAAACCAATTTTTTATAGTTAAGCTTTTGACGTTATTGCCATAATCTCACCTGATCTTAAGTGACGATACGGCGCAAGTTGATGGACACGCTAAACCTGTGGAGGAACTGGCTCGCATGCGCAACTGTCGGAACACACCTATTGGTATTTGGCGGCAGATTTTCAACTTGAAGTTGGTAAGTAAGTTGATTAGTTAGCTAGCCGGGCATTGGAAAGTATACTACAATTTTTTTTTGACTTGACATACGCTGTTAGCCTTAGGGACTTTGACAGCTTCACTGAACTTTTTGGGGCGGGTGCTGAGGGCATTCAGCTCCGAGGCAGCGAGCACAAGGGTGCCAGGATGACCGAACCTCGGCTTGGGCTGCTGCCCATAACCCGGATAGCTCAGTCAGTAGAGCATGAGACTCTTATCCTACCACTATGCTATGGTTTCCTCACGATGTTTTCCTTCACCGAAAACTCAAGCACATTGTAGGAGGATTCGAACTCACGTCCCTTGACGCGAAGTCATATACACTGAGCTATCATCGCTTCATGCCTGTAGTTATGTATAGATCTGAATGCAGGCCATCGAAAGAGAAATATGAAGCTACGTGTAATATAGACATGGTAGAGATGCGAATGTTAAGATGAGTGTCTGGAGTAATTAGAATCCATAAGATTAGGAATAAATATATTCGGGGAAATATAAAATATCAGCAGTGAGAGTAGAAGTAGTAGATTACCGTAGAATGAGCATGTTCTGAGAAGAGATGAAAATCATACATCTAATGAGTTGTTAAATATGACAGTGGATTGATATAGGGCCACCCCTATCCACATGAAGCCCCAACATGATACAAATTAAATGTGTGAAGGTGTGATATATAAAAATAATACCTGAATATTGCGAGAGCTGGGCGGAAGAACAGAACATGTTGTTCTGTTTATTCGTAATAGGATAATAGACCATAAGATTCTACTTTAAAATGTATAAAGAGCTTATTTCTTAGCTCAGTTGGTAGTGTATACGGACACCGCATCAAGGGATGTGAGTTCGAAACCAACTACAATGAACTTGCGCTTTCGGTGTATGAAAACGTCGTGATAAAACCATAGCTTGATAATAGGGCTTTTTCTAATATCCGCCTGGCTAGAAACCACTTCAAGTTGGAAACTTCCCCCAAATAACTATAGAGGTGTGTTCCGGCAGTTGCACTTGGGAGCAAGTCCCTGCACTAGGCTTAGCGTGTCCACCATCTTAAGCCACATCGTTCCTTTGCATCAGATGCTATTGTGACCATACCGCTAAAACCTTGAGCCGTTTCGAAATGTATGCCTATTGTCTTGCTTTACTTTTCAGAGCATTACTTTCATTTATATCAAAACGCTTTTCAGAAACTTAAAAGCTACAGAATGTCACTTGAATATCCTGAAAACTTAATAGTACAATAAAAATATATTTTGATAAGTATTACATTGAGTATTTACAACAACTAGTACTTGTCCAATGGGTGAATTTCGAATGAATTGAAATTTTAGACCTTTACTTTATAGCATAGCATCTATCTTCATACGCAACTTCGACATTGTTACATGTGACAAATACGTGTTTTAAACCTTATCGCCAAGTATTCTAAGTAACGTAGAATAACCTAAAAAGGAACACCTTTATTTTCATTCATTAAACAGTATGTCATCTCTATAATCATTGCATATAATTATGTAATTTTAATTCTGTGAATGGCAATATTTTAGCATTCCCAGGCGTAAATCGATACTCTTATATATTAAATGTTTCTAGTATTAACGTTAACTATTATATTTTATTTCACGTAACACATATCAAATAGGAATTTAAGTTTTCTTCTGCACTCATTCTTCATATGTCTTTTTATTATTTTTTAACAAGTCACGCATTAATACTCTAGAATTGTGTCCTAGGGGACTTTACAAACATACAATTCACGGACTCAAAGTAACCCCCAGACTCGAAAGAATTATTTCTTGTGGATCACATAAAGATTTGTGTATTGTAAATTCGGACGCACATTACTCAGTGCGGCCAGCGTTGGCGGTAAGGTGACCACTTAAACCGCTAGGCTAATCATGCCGTCAAACAAATCGTGTGACAAGTAGAATTGTCCGTATGCACAGTATTTTTGCAGGGTCATGTTCGCCACTATTTTGTAGATTACACGCATTGCCTTTAATTTTCCATTAATATAACGACGACATACTAGTTACACTTAAATTCGGAAAATAAAGCGTGTTCCGAGTCGACGTTCCGATACGTCCAGGCGAATAGAGAAGATTAACGTAGACGTTAACATTAAAACATTTTTTTTTTTTTATGGAATAGGTGGCAAACGGGCTGGAGGCTGACCTGATGGAAAGTGATCACCGCCGCCCATGAACACCTGCAACACCGGAGGGCTCGCAAGTGCGTTGCCGGCCTTTAAGGAAGGAATACGCTCTCTTCTTGAAGGTTCCCAAGTCGTAACTGTTCGGAAAGACCGCCGGCGAAAGCTGGTTTCACAGAGTGGCTGTTTACTGTTTACGTGTTTACTGTTCCATAAATGTATAAGTAAATATAATACCACAATAGTTCCAAGATGCATTTTAATTTACAAACCACTTAACGTTACGGAGATCCGGTCAGAAACTAACGAGAAACGATTCCCAAATTCTTAAAAATGGATTCATATGTTCCATTTCTATTATTGATATCTATATAAAATTAAAATATGTGATTAAACACTATTACAGGACAATTGTGTGTAAACAATTTTTCTAAGTCTGGTTGTCTGTGTGCTCATCACTGGTATAGCTATTCTGATTTCATATTTGCGAAATCGCTTACGTGGGTAGGTGGCATAATAAAAAGCCTTTTTTTATATCTAGCATAGCTAGGATTTTTAATGGGTTTTGGGTTCTCAACTTATGAATAACAAGATACCATGGCTAGCCATAGATCTCCATACTTCCAGAGACCAAGGATAGCTGACATATTTTTTCTATGGTACCAACAATGCCTATGAAATACGAAAATTAAACAAAACTCTACTAATGAAAATACACTGCACGGTTGGTATAGCGGTTGATACACTGAGTATTGAAGGTTTGAATTTCCATACCAGAAAAATGTGACTGTGTGTGTGTGTGTCGCTCGCAAATGATTATTCTAGGCTCTGGGCAAACGTTTTTTCGGTTAATTGTATACTTGCAAAGATTTCTTTCTGGAGAGTTTCTTTCACCGTTTTTATCGTTCCAGAACGCCATGCTGTTTCTGAAACGGTAGTAGATTGATAGTGATAAAAAGTGATATCTATATATATATATGAAAAATTCGTGTCACGTTGTTTGTCCGCGATGAACTCCTAAACTAATGAACCGATTTTAATCAAATTTTGCACACTGTATGCAGTTAGATCCAACTTAAGAGATAGGATACTTTTTATCGCGATAAGTGATCATAGCGCGATAGATGTCGCTGTAGTCGATGTGAATGACTACTCGAAAAGGCAGAACAAGGTCTTCCGGGTCAACTAGTATTATCCTATTCTTAAGAAATAAACGATTTGATTCTATTCTCGCGCCACAGTCCAAGTACGTATGTCACCTTAAAAATAAATGAGGAAACAAACGTATGAATTCTAGATCTCTAAAGTCTTCACAAACCGCAAATGAGGAAGATAAGAAATTGATGTAGGTAGTAACAAAAGTACATATATTTTATAAACCGTATTATTAATTTAATCCGTTTGACGAGTTTTCTTGTAGTTTAATTTAATTAATTGCTGAGATAAGTTTTACCTTAACTTTAATTGAAATTTGCGTATGAAATTACGTCATACGCAAATCGATAAAGCAAGTTCTTCAACGTTATATTTAGCCTTTGAGGGAAAAACCTCGTAATCGACAATTTGCACATTTACAGGACAGAGTTTTTCATTTCTTACAATTTTTTTTTTTTTTTTTTTGGTTACCGACGCCTGTATCAATATTAGGGTTCTAACAGCCATGTTGCTGATTTTGACGTAAAGGGCTGGATCTCGTTCGCTATACCGAAACATAAAGGGACATACTGAACCTTTATTAAGCTTTATTTTGCGGGAGTCCACGCCCGAGGGTGGTCGCTAACCACTCGGGGTAACACCGTACTACCCGGCTGTGTCAGATCCAGGATTATTAGGTTAATGACTAAAACCAAGTGTGAGACCGACAATCGCCAGAGTCGCGTCGGCTACTCGGTATTCAATACCCCTTATAGCGTCCAGATATGTGATATCTTTATAAAAAGTATGACTGATTGTTAATATTTAACCACTGATCTATTAAAATAGTGGTTATTAATATACTGCTTCTAATTTACAAAGATAATTTTTGGAGGTTATTTAAAAAAATACTGGCGCTTACGATGTTTTTCCTGATCAGGATAGATTCCATGTAACACTTCGTTACTTGAAACCAGGCACAGTGACTACATGAATGTCTATAAAGAATAGCGTGACGTTGGAAGTGAGTTCGAATCCATGCAATAGGCCCTACCTTTAGAAAAAAACGTCATGTATAATGGCGGTAAGCCATTTTTGAATACGCACTTGGCTAGTTATTGCTATGTTACTTTATCAACGCTAATGTATAGCAAACTGGCAGACGGCCCAATTGATAGTAAAAGGTCACCGGCGTCTATGCACAGCCGTAACACCAGCGGTGTTACCAGTGGTGGATTTACACCTTTGCCGTCCGTAAGCTGTTAATTAAGGATGTTTTGCGTAGTGTGATATACTTTAAAATGCGATACTTCTACGTAAGACTATGTCAATTTTTGTCTAAAGTATAATGTATTAGCAATATTAAAACTACTGTTACTATAATATATATTCTTCATAGTGTTTTCGTCGACAATACCAATACCGACGTTTGACTATTTATGAGATCGGATATGGTATGCATTTCCGACTTTTGTTTCGCGCGGCGTTTGTATCACATGCGAGTGTGACCTCCATTGAGTTTATTCAGTGCCTGCCATGTGTGCATAGCTCTTCAACACAATAGTAATATTGGATTTAGATTTTATAAAGTGAAGGCTCTGTTAGGCGCGTTTGGTTGTTTCCGAAAGGGTAAAAACTTCGAGGTCACGTCATCGAAATGATTTAGTGTTATGGGGTACAAAGAGAAAAAAAGAAGAAAATTAAATTTCTAGCGGCGTATATAAATTAATTGTAACGTTAGTGGTCATAATGAAATAATTGTAATGTCGTGATATCACGTATAAATAACAAGTCGGTTAAGTTTTATTTATTTCATTAACTTTTACCTGCGGTTTTGTTCGTGTTTACATTGATTGGTTGAAACAAATCGGATTACGCTTTAAAAAGTCTCATAAGAATATTATCCCTCCCTTTATTTCGCTTTTAATAAGGTTTTCGCAAGACATAGTGGCCTATCCCCGTCTCCAAGTTCCCATCTATATCTAATTCATTCATTTTAATCTATGCAGTAGTTTAGGAGTGAAAGCATAACAAACAAACAAACAAACAAATAAAATCACTTGCGCATTTATAATATTAGAGTAAGCATAGGGATACAGTACAACCTGAGTGAATTAGAACAGGTTCGCGAATGTTTGTCCGGTTTTCGGCAGCGGCTCAAGCCGAGGTTCGGCCGCTCTGGCACCCATGCTCCAGCTGCCTCGGGGCTACGGGCCTTCAGCACTCTCCCCAAAAAGTTCGGTGAAGCTGCCAAAGCCCATAAAACTACCAGCATATGTCTGGTCAAAAAAAACCCTCTGTCAGAGAGAGCCGGTTTTCCATCGTGGACCTCCATAACTGACACTGTTACTTGTCTGTATATTTGTCTTGAAACGTCGATAGCTCAGTTGGTAGTGTGTACGGACGCCGCGTTAATCGACGTGAGTTCGAATCCAGCTACAGTGAGCTGGAGTTTTCGGTGATAGAAAACCTCGTGTTGAAGCCACAGCATTGTAGTATGGATTTTCCCAATATCCACCAGACTAGCTACCACCCTCAAGTCCCGCCAAATACTTATAGGTGTGTTCCGGCAGTTGCACTTGAGAGCCAGGCCCTTCACTAGGCTTACTGTGTCCACCATCTTGGGCCACATCTCCACTTAACACCAGGTCAGATGAGAGCCAGAACGCTAAATTATAAAAAATAAAAAAAACAAAAGCACTCTTTTTATATTAACGTGGTGTTTAAAATCATATTCATTACGGACTTTCTCATTTCAATACCCGAACTCAGGACAAGGCGAGAGGTGTATGCTGCAAGCTTCTTCTGGTGTTAAACACCCGATAATACCCACTAAAACGCACCTCGACGACACTTTAATCTACCGTGTTGCCAGAGGCTAAGTACAGCGCCCACATTTCTTTTAATCTCTGCCGGTAAACATACAAAAACACCTTAGAAAAAATAACATTAATTTATTAACACATATCCTAACCTGCTAATTAATATTTTATACGATCAATGTACGCAGAACTAAAATATTAATATAATGAATGACCGTATTTGGATATCTATTGGTTTTTACCATTTATTATGGAATAATATTTTTGGCGGTAAATATAATGACATGTGCTGTGTGATAAATCCACTTAAAATTTATTCCGCTATTACTTAATATATTTATTACACAGAAATGTTTAAACCTCACGTACTAGGAAGGATATTACGTAACGATTTATGTCCGACTGCGTAGCGAAAACTACCTATCCTGTGTATTTTCCCTTAAAAACAATAAAATTGTGCTTTAAATAGAACCAAATGTATTTAGCCACGTTATCTTTTTTTTATATTAATGTTTAGAATTATGGCCGCTATCTCATCTGATGTTAAGTGACGATGTTGCCCAAGATGGTGGGCACACTAAGCTTAGTGGAGGGCCTGGCTCTCAAGTGTAACTGTCGGAACATACCTACGAGTCTTTGGAGGTAGATTTTCAACTTAAGGGTGGTAGCTAGTCAGCAGGATATTAGAAAATGCCTTTTCACTATGCTGTGGTTTCATCAGGATGATTTCCCTCAAAGAAAGCTCAGGCACGTCGCAGGTGGATTCGAACTTACGTCTCTTAACACGAAGTATGTACACACTACCAAATAGCCATTCTCGTTTGACTGCTATCCTATACAATCCTGCTTCCAATGAGGTTTACAGGTCGGCATGTTAGCAATGACTTCTAACAGACTACTTATTTCTAGGTGGTCACCGTCGATTTAGGATTGCATTGTGCTTACCATGCGATCACATTACCTTGTTAATAAAACTAACTATATATATAACTCTCAATTTACACAGGACTTTCATTAAGCCACCCCATCTTATTGGGCCCCAAGCCACGGATATGATAAAATATTTTATTTCTTAGGTTAAAATTATTTGAACATACTATATTAATTGGGTTACATTCAAATATGCAATTAATATGTAAGTAGTCATATTTTATCACAAGGAAACCGATTATACGAGAACGGCTTGGATAGTAACATAACTGTATTAATAATTATAATTTATTTAACCACAAATTGCGCAAACTCATGCCATTATTAAGTAATATGCACACACTAAGGAAACTGCTTAGATTTAGAGACACAAAATCTACGTGTCATGTGTCATGGATCACATTGTATCGAGTTTTAACTTGAATATAGAAAGGTAATAAATATAATGAGCATTAGACTAGCTCTGGTCATGGCAAGTAGAGTGATAGAAGGGTAAATTAAAGAGATGGGTTGGTAGGGGCTGAAAAAAGTTTGGAAAATATTGGATTAAGCAACTTGAAACTTTTACCTTACTTATTTGATGGCCGTACATCACCTCACTTCTTGCGATTCCTTTACACACGGCAGTTCTTGTTTGGCGATAAAAATTATAATATATTTGACGGCGCTTAGCGTCGTTTGTTAAGAATTATTTAGTTATGCGCCATCTTGTATAATTTTGGGGGACTAAAGGTGGAAGTGGCGCCATCTTTGGTGTAACGCTGGTAACGTGCTTTGCTTGCCGGTTGCTCATTGGCCAGTGATGCGTCACGGCGGCAGCCAATGAGCGCTGAGTATTAGTTTTGCGTAGCATCCGCTAGAGGCGCTAGGGAGAGCGTGCGGACGGACAGTTTGCGATTCAGTTTGCGTTTGGCAGTCGCAGCGTTCGTTACTAAGCGGAACACCTTGTCTCCGTATTATAATAAACGTTAGTGTACAAAGTGTGATTAAATTGTAACGACGTGTTCTTCCTAAATTTTAATAAGAAATTATTGTGAGAAATAAAACTGGTTTATTGTACGAGTGATGTCTCAGTCTCCTCGCCCGCAATACCCACGCCACAGAACCCTTTTTGACTCGAACAACCCGTATGTTCCGACATCAGAAGTGGGATACGAAGGGCATAACCATGAGGAGAGACGACAAGGCCAGCAAAATCAATCAGCTGCATCTGACGTTCTTACCGGAATGGAGACACTGTTTACTCGACTACTGGCGGCAACGCAAGCTCCGGTAATGGTGAATCTGAATTCTACCAAGTTCATCAAGTTTGATCCCGATGATGAAGATGCGGATATTGAAGGAAAATTTTATAAAAAGGGAATTGAATGGACTTGATATTACTACAAGAGCACAGTTGTTTCGAAAGTTGAATGGAATTTCAAACAAAAGAGGACATGAAGGTAGCGATAGTGACATTGAAGAAAAACGATTTAAGAATGACAAGAACAGCGATTGGCGATTCGAAGGCAAATGTCACCGCTGCAATTCTTCAGGACACAAACAAGTGGATTGCAAGAATCTTCGTGCAGATCCAAACCCATCATCAAGGAGGGCGCTGAAAAGAGATCCTGCTTTGTGTGTGGCAAGCCAGGCCACATCGCTCCAGCCTGTCCGGAAAAGGTGGTCATAGAGGTCCACGCGTGCAACTATCAAGCGGCGAGAAGTACACTGGCAACGTCATCGGGTGAGCTCGTTCCATTTTTATTCGATAGTGGTTCTGCATGCTCTTTGGTTAAATTAGATTTTCTTGTGAAATTTCCCGGTATTACGCACAATGATAAAATATTTCTTTCGGGGGTAGGTCAAGGAAATGTTTTGTGCGAATCTCAAATTCTCAGCGATATAGAGGTTGAAGGTATTAAGTTTCCAGTATTGTTTTACATTGTCCTATCTGATAGCATTTTTGAACCTGTAATCTTGGGTAGGGATATTCACTAACAAGGATTATGTGTTGAAATTAGCGATGATAATATCGAATTTAAAATAGCGAAAAATTCTAAAACGTGCACAAGGAAGAGTAGATTCCTTTCATCTTGGTGATTTTGTTTTCATTAAATGTAGCGAGCGTAATCAAACCAAATTAGATAGGAAATTTCAAGATCCCTTTATTGTTGTTCGCGTTTGAGAAAATGATCGCTACGAATTGAAAAGCATTTTTGGATCTAACCGTCTATACAAATACTCTCATGAAAATTTGCGTGGTGCCGAGAGGTTGTGCTGGCTTAGCTGAAATTTCGGATATTTTAAGTAATTGCGAAGATGATGATGAGCTCGTGACGGCAGTCATAAATAACGATGATGATGTAAGTGGTATGATATCAGCTTTAAGCGACATCATGTCAGCTTGCAGTGACACTTTGACTGCCTCTTCTGGCATGTAAACTGGTTACTTCTATTTGGTACATAGCTTTGTGATCTAATGTTCCGTACTAAGTCATTATTATAGCGAAGCCTGAAAGACGGCATCTTTATGGACTTTATGATGTGCTCAATTCTCAGTGGATTAGGTGTGGGGTTAATTGGTGTGTCTGTTCAGTGTTATGAGAGGTAGTCGAGGGGTGCAGTTGTCCGGTTCTACTCTGGGGTGTAGATCGAAGGGACGCTGTTACCCGGGCTATGAGTTGATGCTGTGAGTCCAGAGAGTGAGTCGAAGGGGTGCAGTTGCCCGGTTCTACTCTGGGGTGTTGATCGAAGGGGCGCTGTTATCCGGTCTCACTCCTCTGGTGGCATCTGTAATTTTGGGCTAGGAGTTGATGCTGTGAGTCCAGAGAGTGAGTCGAAGGGGTGCAGTTGCCCGGTTCTACTCTGGGGTGTTGATCGAAGGGGCGCTGTTATCCGGTCTCACTCCTCTGGTGGCATCTGTAATTTTGGGCTATGAGTTGATGCTGTGAGTCCAGAGAGTGAGTCGAAGGGGTGCAGTTGCCCGGTTCTACTCTGGGGTGTAGATCGAAGGGGCGCTGTTATCCGGTCTCACTCCTCTGGTGGCATCTGTAATTTTGGGCTATGAGTTGATGCTGTGAGTCCAGAGAGTGAGTCGAAGGGGTGCAGTTGCCCGGTTCTACTCTGGGGTGTAGATCGAAGGGGCGCTGTTATCCGGTCTCACTCCTCTGGTGGCATCTGTAATTTTGGGCTATGAGTTGATGCTGTGAGTCCAGGGAGTGAGTCGAAGGGGTGCAGTTGCCCGGTTCTACTCTGGGGTGTAGATCGAAGGGGCGCTGTTATCCGGTCTCACTCCTCTGGTGGCATCTGTAATTTTACGTAACTTGCGTGTCCTATCCGAGATTGAGAGCATCATTAGCTGCTTGAAAATTTTGTCGTCACCGTATGTCAGAATGATCGAGCGGTAGGCAGAACTAAATTTTGTGCCTTGTTACAGATATCCAAATTGGTCGCCCGAGGACGTGCGAGTGTCAGTCTGGCCGTGACGGCGCTTAGCGTCGTTTGTTAAGAATTATTTAGTTATGCGCCATCTTGTATAATTTTGGGGGACTAAAGGTGGAAGTGGCGCCATCTTTGGTGTAACGCTGGTAACGTGCTTTGCTTGCCGGTTGCTCATTGGCCAGTGATGCGTCACGGCGGCAGCCAATGAGCGCTGAGTATTAGTTTTGCGTAGCATCCGCTAGAGGCGCTAGGGAGAGCGTGCGGACGGACAGTTTGCGATTCAGTTTGCGTTTGGCAGTCGCAGCGTTCGTTACTAAGCGGAACACCTTGTCTCCGTATTATAATAAACGTTAGTGTACAAAGTGTGATTAAATTGTAACGACGTGTTCTTCCTAAATTTTAATAAGAAATTATTGTGAGAAATAAAACTGGTTTATTGTACGAGTGATGTCTCAGTCTCCTCGCCCGCAATACCCACGCCACAGAACCCTTTTTGACTCGAACAACACGTATGTTCCGACATATTTATTGTCCAATCATAACACAGTATCACACGTTACAAGCAAATAATATAGAAAAAATATAAATGAAGGTTGAAAGTTGTCGGTTTACATGTTAAGACCGCTGCTATCTAAACTAGCTAGTTCTGAGTTTCAGTTGGTAGTACGTACAATGTCTTTATTATTGAAAACATACAACCGCATTCTATATATTGATTTGAAATATTTTATATAAAATCGGAACATCATCAAACTATCCAAACTGAATGTTTCTATCAGTTTTCTCATTGTATGAAAACTAACAAGTATCATATATGAGGTATAATTAAACTTAACTGTAACTCTGTCATCCGATAATTGCAATGTAACCATAAGATGTGCTGGCGACTACGTTACCGTGTATTTAAATAAATAGAATTATCTTTTATTGTACCACCTACAAAGATGATTATTCAAAAACATAGAACATTATATATTACTAAAATCATAGATATCCATTTTTCACCCAATTAATTTGAGAAATGATGAAATTTCCATGAAACCTTTTACAATTTCAAAATTTATTTTCCCGATAATATGAAGTCTATATTAATTGCCAAAATCCATTCTAAATCAATACAAAATTTAACATAACAAACAGAGAGTGTTATATACCTTCCCATATAAAATATTGATTTGGGTAGTTATTATTACGTTACAAATAAAACTATCTAAGTTCATCATGATATTAAACAATGTGTAGGTAAATGTAGATGACAGAGTGCAATGGAAACTGTTTGTGTGCATATGATATTCTTGTGTTATAAAACGTATACAAAATATTTAGAAACTTACAGAGCAATTGATAATATTTAATGTTTTATTCCGAGTTATTTCCGTTATGTTGGACTGAATTATATTATTTTATTTATATTTTATTAGACATTCCAGAAGTGTTATAATATCGGCCCATGACTGGTTCTGAAACAAAGGGTTCGGAAAATAGGCCAAAGCGTTGTCTGTCATGCTGATGGCTGGGAAGCAGCCAGGACACAATATTTTAAAACCATAATAATTTATTAATTTCTAATAGCTCTTTGTAACTGTTTACATTTGAATAACATTTACTGGGTAAAGACAAACTACTTAGCCATCCATGGATTCACCGCGTCGGAGGAGATTGCATAGTGTGGCAGAGAGAGAAACCCCGAACAGATCCCGAGACTTATGAGTCGAATGTAGGTTTAAGAGGCCGACACGCATCAATACTCACCTTCACTATTCATGTATCTTACCCAGCCAAGTCAAATTTGATAAAAGCCTGCTAGCGCAGCCTTACAGGCACGTTTTAATATAGACTTACTAAGGTCCTAGACAGGACAAGATTTTTTAGTGGACTATAGATAGATTTTGCTCATATACCTCTCGCTCCCACTTCGACCCTGTATAAATTGACTACGTACTTATTACTATGCAGGTAAATTAGTAGCTCGTAGTATTTATTAATTATTACAGTGTGGTTTTTGTATATTTATATCCCATAGTACAGTTTAGTTTAGAAACATTTGATAAACGCAAAGTCCATTTGCCCACAAATATGTGTTTTACAATGAACTAACATCATAAATTCAAAAGATGTATGACGAACTTGAAAAACTACGAATGTTTACATTAACACAACTCTATATCGCTTTTGTACTGAAGGGGGTGGTTTTAAACATTTCGAAGAAAACAGAGCGGCGAAGCACAACTTTCTAATGAATTTATCGTACTGCTCAATGTTGCCAGATATCTGAAATTTACTAATACGTTGTTATTTTTCTATATATTCTAATAGGAGTATTAATTTTTTTACATATATTTAAATTTCAACATGACATGAGTATTTTCCTTAACGGCCTAGGAAAACGATGCCTCTTCAGCCGTAGCTAAGCGCTAGTAATCAAACATCGTAAAGTATTAACTATAACACAAATCGAACGAAAGGAAAGATGCCAAAGGTTTTTAATTTAAAAAATGCGAGTAATTGTACCGGAGTGCATGTTATGCACTTTGGACAGTCAGTCTCGTTTCCAGCGATGCTGATTTATATTTTTTTTTACATTATATCATATTAATTTAGAATACTTGTACCGACACGTAAAAAGGAACAATAGAAAGACAAACCTGAAAAAGTACGAGAACGATTGAAATAAAAGGAATGTGTACGTGCATATTTAATTAACTCAGTCTTGTAATGTTAAGACGAAATATCTGCCAAAAAATATCATTATAGTTTCTAGATAGCTTGATAATGTGGCAGTATTTAACGCACTTTATGAAATTATTGCATTTGCCAACACAACCCGTTTAATTGGATTTCAAATAAGGCCGTGACACTTTTTAAGCTTTGAGCTAGAGGCATATTGATGTTAAATGGTGTATTCGTTTAGCAATATTGCAATGTCATAAATATAAGTATGAGCGTTATAATATAGAAATATAATAGAATATTTTATTGTAATTCAGTTTCCGTAATATCTTCCTTCTATGTACTATTTGTTGGTCCATACTAAATTATGTTAACCAATAAACACAAATTTTTGTTTGCATATTAAAATTGTAAAATTACGCTAATTCTGTATTATTCAGTCAAAGTTTTCATGATATTATATCCTTGAACGCGTCCTCCACCAGCGTCTACCGTTGTCGGATAATATTATACATAAATTAATTTTCCAATGAACTCACCCGTTCCACTTCTTGTCTCATAAATCAAAATGTGTTTTCTTTATTATATTTTTACCTTGTAATTGTACTTTTATTGATCTGTAGTATATTTGTTTGGCATATATCCCATCTTAAGCACAAATAAATCAAATCAATTTACCAAAACAACACAAGAATTAGATAGTAATTTTAGAATATTTGTAAGTTTTCAAAGTCATTCTAATTCATTCAAACGCCTGTTTTTTATACTTTTTCTGAATAAAAACATGTCAAAACATACAAAGATGTTGAGTGAAAATTTCCAAAACCAATGTTTTGCTGATCTAAATAGTTTGGCTAACACGCCTTCACATGACTCTAATGATCTCTAAACTGAAATTTCATAAATTCTTAGATACCGACAAAAAGTTTCAGTAGAAGAAAAGAAAAAAGAAGCATCATCTCCTTCTTCAATAGTGTCATCATTCGTTTCGATTCACAATACTTTTTATTCTGTGAAATATTACAATATAACTAGTCGTAAGTACTGACTTTTTACTAGAATCTCTTATTACAGACCCAACAAACGAATATCTAGAAAAAGTGATGCCAGTTCTTACTGGGTAAAGCTAAATCTGAACGTGGTCTTGTGCCAATACGAAACATAGCAACGTATCCACTGGTTTTCGACTGAAAGGAAAAAAGTACTTCAGTGCCCTTAGCAGAGATATCTTTTTCCACATTCGCTAGAGCAAATAGCATAGAGAATATAAACAAGAGTACATTCTGAACCCTAAACCGATGACATAGTTCAAAAGTAAATAATCACTAAATACAATAAATCGAATTAATAATAGATCCGTTGGTAGTGTGTGCGGACGCGACGACAATTCACGTGAGTGTCGAACCCCTGAAATACCTAGCGGTGAGTTCCGGTTGTTGTACTTGAAAGTAAAGATGCGACTCGAGTAGAATTTTGTGACACGAGCCATTCGAATAACTTACTACACCACTCGAGTTTTCGGGTCACCCGAGTAAACTACTTATACTCCTTACAACTCGAGTAAGAATTTACCACTCGAGCTGAGTATCGATTAGTTTAGACTACAATTTTTTAAATATCTTTATTTAACTAGTAATATTTGGTAATATGAAATCCTCCACAAGTTTAGCGTGTTAAGAGCCAGTTCCTCCAAAGGTTTAGCGTTTAATCACTTAAGATCAGATGAGATTATGGCCATAACATTAAACCTGAAATATAAAAAAAATATATTATTTACCTTTTTTATGTCATTAATTAAGAAAGAGAAATAAAATAAATCTACGCAGCGCGTCGAGTTGACTGGAGTCTAGTTTGTTTTCACTCGAATACGAGTTTAACAAATTCACTCGAGTAAAAAACAACTCTAGTCGTATCATTACTTGAGAGCCAGCCCCTCCACTAGGGTTAGCGTGTCTTTAATTTGGGGTCACATCGTCACCTACTCGTATCATCAAGTGAGATTGTGAACACTAAATGTATAAAAAATGTGATAAAGCATGGCATTTTTACAATCAGCTGTTAAATAGATATGATTTTTTGTTTTATATTTACATTAACCTTTATAAAAAAAGACAACTTGGTTAGTGAAGTAATATTTAAAACCTGAATAAGTTATAATAAATAACACTCCGACCGCATCAAATGAGCATTTTAATTATACTAGAATTTTTATTGAATATTTCTGTCCAGTTTTTAGAATAAGAGGCTTGGCAACATTACTTCGAGTGGTTTGCTGGCGAACTGGCACATACCTCGCCAAAACTGGCAAGCGAGTCGTCGCCACGAAAGGCATTGTTGACGCAACACCATTCAGCACTCGACGGGTCCGTACTATTGTTACTAGAAACGGGACAAGTTCGTTCAGACGTGTTTCTATTAACTATTGTAATTAAAAAAGAAAATTATTATGCCAAGATATGTTTCCCTCCACTATATAAAACGAAACATTGTCTCTCTCTATATTCAATTAGAACAAAACAATTTTACTGTATACGGCATAGGATTCGATTACGAAAGACAACGGGCTGATCATAAAATACGTAAACCCAATTTCCGACATTTGTAAAACCGCCCATTTAAAACCGAATTCTCGGATCCCTCCACCCTTTTCTTACGTAAAAATGTCTTAAAAATGGCTTCTAATGTTTTTCATCATCATTTATAATTTTGAAAATGTTAAAAAAGAACACGACATAAATTTCAAAATAAAATATATACAAATGGATTTGTAGATTCGAATAGAAAAAAAACATCTATACGCATGCCCGCTTGGGTAGCTACCACACTCAAGTTGTAAACCTGCCGCCAAATACCAATAGGTGTGTTCCGGCAGCAGCACTTGAAAGTCAGTTCCTCCACAGGTTTAACGTGTCTACCAACTTGGGCCATATCGTCACTTAAGATTAGGTGAGATTATGGCCATAAAGTTAAACCTTAAGTATAAAAAAAAACTAGTTTGATCAACAACAAGAATTATGCGACTTTATTTACATTATTTATCACTTTTTCTAATACTCACCTGGCTAACCACAAACCTAAAGTTGAAAATCTGACCCCAAATTCCTATAGGTGTGTTCTGGCAGGTACGATAGAGAGTCACTTCCTTCATTAGGCATAGAATGTCAGGAGTCAGGAATAGGCATCTTAGGCAACTAATTAAAAAAATCTTTCCGTATAATTTAGCTTGTCAGGTGACACACAAAAAGCACCTAATAACATTAATATCACGAAAGTTAATCGGTAATAATATACAAAAAACAAATATTACAGGGAATTAAAATAAAGTAAATGAATACTTGCTTATTAGTATTACATATATGTAAGCTCCCCACTACAAACGAATATTAAATGGATTAATGTATTCTTTGAAAACATTTTACGAGTTATCGAACAAAATTAACAATGATTACTTAATAAGGAAATTGCTAAATGTTGATAAAAATAATTAACATAACGTTACAAGTATTATTTATTTGTCATTTATATAACATTTATTTAAAATAACGTTATAATATTCAAATGTTAAACATTTATTGGCTATTCGATAGGTCATGTATAGACGCGACTAATTAAAACATTTCTATGATCTTTACCTCTCTCTATCAGTGTGTCGGAATATTGCAACGCTTTTTGGTTACTTAGAGACATGCTAATTGTGGTAGCGTTTGTTTTTTAATTTAGTTTATATATTTCAGCGTCATTATTGTGTGCTCTCTTTCGAGTGCAATTTCCGGAACACGCCTATAGGTATTTGGCGGCAAATTTTCAACTTGAGCGTTATAGCTAGGCAACTAGACGTATTGTGAAAGCGGCCCCTAGTTTCCGGCAACACGGGAGTGTGAAATGTCGCCGTGGTGCGTTTTAGTGGGTAGTGTTGGATGATTAGCACCCGATGAGTCGCGAAATGCCCCTCACGCCTTTGACCTGAACCCGCGTAATGCGTTTGCGCGTTGCGTTGAGGAAATCCGTAAAGACTGGGATTTTAAACACCACGTAAAAAAAAAAACATGGTTGTAGCTAGCCAGGGGTGAATAAAAAAGAAATTACTTTCGATCTATATTTGTTATCGATATATAAGCCAAATATATTTTATTTGAAAATAACTGTGTTCGCGCGTAACTTAAAACTTTGTAATAACTCTTTCCTGTTTTATATAATTTTTTCCAATTCAGCTTTGCTCCTAACGGAGATAACGTTTTTTATATAGTCTATACATTTTAGCGTAATGGCCACAATCTCACCTGTTGTTAAGTGACGATGTGGCTTAACATGGTGGACACCATAATCCTCGTCGAGGGCCTGACTTTCAAGTGCATCTGCCGGAACACACCTAATAGTATTTGACGGCAGATTTTTAACTTGAGGGTTCCTGGCATTAGAAAAAGTCATATCTGTTAGTCCATTCCATTAAGTTAATGATCGTAATGCTCACAAGTAATGGAACGGGTAAAGCAGCAGTCGTGAGCGTGAGCGTTGCAAACAGCAAATGGAACGTAGCCATTATTTATTTACGTTTCGATCTAACGTAATCTAATAAATATTTTTTTTTGATTAAACTATTTCTGGAGCTTTTGTTTTCAGCTCTACTTCAAAATTAGGCTTTCTATAGACAGTTATTGTGTGATTGATTAGTTACCTACTATAAAAGGCATATTGAAATAATAAATCATTCTAATTTACATATGTATTTTATCTACATTTGGGAGGCAATAAATCAACACTGCATATATTAGCATAGAACACACGATAACGCTGCCTTAGTGTAACTAGTAGTCATACAAAATCCAGTAATTTATAAAATCATCTTGATGTTGATATTTGACAGACAATTTCTGTATAAACTTAGCTTGCCCTCTACGAAAATATCGTCACTTAAAATCACTTGACATCGGACTTTCTTGTACTCCAACCAAAACGTCACGTAATAATGGACCGAAATCAGAAGTGGGTACAAAAGAAATTAACTATTAGCATAACTGTATTGTGTTGTGTCTGCTAATGGGTATTTGATGGAATGTTTCATCTTATTAGTCTAACCATAAAGCCCTCTTAAGGCCTGCCAGGCGCATTTTACGATCAGAAATACATAAATGTTTTTTTTCCGTGAAAACCAAAAAAATTCTGTTCACAGACTTCTACTACTGCTGTAGGTAGCGCTAGACTAGTGTTGCCAGCGCGTGACAAGAAAACGAGACAAAATTAATAATTAATTTATACCCTTCTCATATTTATATAATTTGACTGTGGTACCGTCAAATTACGTAGACAAGAGTGAACGGTTGATGTCTCTCTGGTGGAAAAACGGTCGACCATCTTGTCGTCAATTTTTGCAAGAAAGCGTCACAGTAGTCGTATGGCATCAACGGACTGCAGAATTTGTAATTAAAACCTAACTTAATCATTGGTTCGGTACTGAATTAATATTGGGTTTTGCTGAATAAAGGATTATTAAAGAAAGACCGCCTATATTTAACTAATCGTATAGCCCCGCCGAGTAAGCGGATGGATCCGCAAACTAGTACTCTGGACATACCTCCGGATACCAAAACCGTGTCTTTAAATTATTAATTTTTAACCTTAATTAATAATTTAATAAACAATTAATATTAATAAACGTAAAAGTACTTCATTATAGATTAATTCTCTTATAATAATTATCATTTACTTATACTAACAGTTCCGTTAATACAAATACCAAGATACATAATTATTTACAACTATAATCGTGTTCTTCATGTTGTTAGAAGGCATAAACCTAGTAGCTGTGACAGAGAAGATAACACTAAGCAGTGTCCGAGACTTGCGACTGCGAATGTAGGTTTGAGGCGTCTCACCTTCACTGCTCGTGTTTCTCTTTCTGTCCAGTATAAATCAATCTAGACAATGATTTACAACATAAATATCAAATATATCAAAACAGCTTAGTCAATAATAGGAAATATAAATCTTACATGAACATCAGGCCTCGAGTGCTCGGCTTTGACTGAAGTCAAACCTTTTTTTTTTTTCGACTGGACATACGCTGTTAGCCGTAGGGGCTTTAACAGCTTGGCAGGACTTTTTTGGGGCGAATGCTGAGGGCACTCAGCCCCGAGGCAGCGGGCACAAGGGTGCCGTTGTAGCTGGACCATGGCATGGACTGCTGCCGAAAGAAATGAACTCAAAGCCGCGCTTGCGTCGTGCTTATATAGCAGTCGGTGTTAATAAACTACCCTCCTCCGTTACTTATCTTAGTTGGTTTATTAATCTATATATATTAATTTTTTTAAAATCAGAGAGTGTAATAATTAAAATGGATTACTATATGTATAAGATATTCCAAAATTTTCATAAAATAATGGCTAACTTAATCAAGGTAGCTATGATTGACGAGCATGTCAACGACCCGCGGTCTTCGGTGTGACGCCTGAAATGGTCAGGTGGCATGTTTTCAATATCCGATTTACGTCACCCAGGCTATTGTTCTTGGCCACTATGTGATCATTTATTATCTACATTTGAATGTTGATATATAAATATGCATGAACTATATATACAGTGTTATATATGTATATTGTTGTAATTGTTTTTGTATCAAGCGATCCCTATCTATATAATAATCAACGTGTATCGATATGATCCTTATGAACTCCAAAACTTTCGATTTTTTGTATACTTTATAAGTTTAGCGTTATGGCCACAATCCTATCTGATGTTATATGGCAATGTTGCTCTACATGGTGGGCACGATAAGCCTAGTGAAGAGATTGACTCTCAAGTACAAATGCTGGAACATACCTATAGGTATTTATCAGCAGATTTTCAACTTGAGTGTTGTAGCTACCCAGATGGGCGTGACAAAAAGCCCTACCACCGTGCTATTGTTCTCATCATCGAAAGTTCAGGCTTATAGCAGGGATTCGAACTAACGCCCATTGTAGCGGCTTCTGTACACACAACCTAAATCAACTATGTACACAAAGTTAAAAATAAGTTTCTAAAATTATACAAAACATAATTCAAATGTACGCAAAAAAGGCGCTATGAAATCTTACTGAGTATGCGGCTATTTTAAACGACGACATAATATCAGAAACAGGTATACAAGTTTCAATAATATTCAGTAAAGGAGCCAAAGCGAATAGTTCGAAAATAGCTCGAACACTATCATCTTGTACCCAATTATTGTGGAACGATCCGACGGAAAGCTCGGAACAGCGGAATCCGCGCCGCTTTATTATGTCTCTATCCGTTATATTGAAATCGTATTAATTAAAATTGTTTCACCCATGTTACGCGTTAAATAAATCCAGCGGGCAGGCCGGGTGCATGTAAACGTTTTTGCTTCATTTTGCACCTCGCTACATATTTGTGGCGGTTGTGACTCGAAACACAAGCTCGAGTGCAAGCCGCCGCCGGTACAAAAGGCCGGACGATTTGCGAGCAACGCGTTTTAAATATATTACAGGCATCGACAAAGCGTTAGTGCGACCGTAAGTAACAACGGATATATGGACCCGCCGCCGAGGCTTGTGCGAACAGATCGCATCTTTTCCGCGCTATAGAATTTGTTTGCGAACGTGAAAGTTGCATTTTGCGTTCAGTGTGAAACTATTTTTTTATTTGTTCGTATGTTATAGAATCGTTTAACTCACAAAAACCTTTAAATATAGGCACTAAGATTATAAAGTTTTAAAAATTCATTAAGACTGAAGATTAACCTGTAAACCCTGTAAAATAAAATCTTCGATTTTGTTCTGTGTAACTGTGTAAAACGAAATAAACTCCCAATATGTGCTCCATTCAGTCATTTATTTAAGTAAAACAATAGTAATACAGTATTAAACATTATAATTATTAAAACATATTAAAAATCTACCTATTGAATTTATAATAGGAACAAACATGAAGCGCTGACAGCTCAGTTGGTAGTGTGTACGGATTAAGCGTTAAGGGACGTGAATTCGAAATTTCGAATTCACCTACAATGAGCTTGAGCTTCCGGTGCAGGAAAACTTCGTTATGAAACTATAACGTGGTGGCAGGGCTTTTTCACATGCCCGCCTGGATAGCTACCGCCTTCAAGTACGAAATCTGTCGTCAAATACGTATAGGTGTGTTCGGGCAATCGCACTTGAGAGCCAGTCTCTCCCCTAGGCTTAGCGTGTGCCTACCATCTTGAGCCACATTGCCACCTAACATCAGGTTAGATTGTGGCCATAACAAACTTTAACTATATAAAAAAACACGATCAAATTTTTTAATTTTCGTTTCCAATATATAACTTTTCATTTGAATTTCGTTTGGCGATGCTTTTGGCATTATAAAAGTTTGACAAAATTATACATATTATGAATATGGAGCCATATATACTTACATTTTCATATGTTGTACAAAATTCGTTAAGTTATAAACCATGTAAAGAGAAACGAAATATGGGAATATGTGTACTGCATTCAATAAAATTCAATTCATAAAATAATAATGATTCAAAATTCCCTGTCTGACGATATATTATTATAGATATATTGAAAAATATCATCAAAATAATTTTATGATACCAAGGTCAATATTATAAAAAATATGTTTCTTTGTATGATTATTGTTTATGCGTTCGTAAACCATTCATCCGATAGTGCTCAAATTAGTGTTTAAAAAAAGGGTTTTAGATTACTCGCGAAAATAACCATGAAGACTCAGTCCCTCTTATCTGCCAAATACCACCTCCTCATTTCTCTTCTGGAATAAATCATGAAAACCTGTACAAATTAATCCAAATATTCAACCTACAATGCATTAAAAAAGACGTAAAATAACTATGAACCCAATCGAGTTACACGCTGGTTGTTTTCTATTATTGTCCCCTGACCAAGTTACTTTTCCACAACGGTTAAAGAAAATATAAAAAAGAAACACATGTCAAATTGGAAAAAAAAATGTGTAATGTGTCTCACGTCAAATTAAAAAAAAACAAAATTAAATATATATTTTTTTTTTTGCTTAGGGCCGCTTTATATGCATACTACGACATTGGAAGGTATTTGGAATAAAATACGGATATATTTATGTATTTATAACTCTTCGAACGTATATGCATTCAATTTCCTCGATTCGGACGTAAATAAATTACTGAAATACAAGAATTAATTTATTTATTACGTAACTCGAGTTACTATGCCAACTTTACGTATTCATATATGGAAGTTGGGATTAAATAAGTCGCGGTCTAATTGCGATCTCTAAGGATAAATTAAAAATAAAGCCGCAAAATACCTTATATATATTGATGTTGATTTTTTGCGGCTACATCATGTATGTAGTATGTATGTACATCATGTATCAATCTACTTCGTAACTATCCAACACTATGCTTAACGCCCGACTTAGCGATACGTATGGGAACATCCATTTTTTTATAGTTAATAGGTTTAGCGTTATGCCTACAATCTCACCTGATGTTAAGTGACAATATACCCTAGATAATGGTCACGCTAGTCGAGGGAATTGCTCTAAGGTTCCTGCCGGAATCTACGTAGAGGTATTTCCCCTGTCCCTGGTCTTTGGCAACACGGGAGTTTGGAGTCGCCGTGATGCGTTTTGCGAATCATCACATGTCTCTCTTGCTATGACCTATAACTGGGTGATGTGTTTGAGTTTACGCGTTATGATAAGGAAATGTGTAAAGAATAGGATTGTATACACCACGTTAAAAAAAAAGGGTGGTAGTCAATCAGGTGGGAATAAGAAAGGCCCTGCCATCATGCATAATTGTGTGAGTCGTTTAGAAGGAAGGGGGGTCGAGCTTTATCTCATCAATCTCACGTGGTGTGAGAGTGCTTTCGGCAGATATCAGATATTTTACCCCCCACAATAAAACAAATTAAAATTGCGAGAAAAATGGGTTCAGTTAAAAACGTTTCTAGATTATTTTATATCATAGCCATGTTGGTTCCAGTAGTCACTCTTGGGCCCATACATATAAGTCTAAATGGACCGATAGTCGACTTCTTAGTTATCCATGAATTCACCGTGCGGGTGCGGGGTCCATCGTGTGGCAGAGAGGGAAACTCCGAGCAGTTCCCGAGACTTGTGATACGGATGTAGATTTATGGAACCCCTTTCCGAAGCGCGGCAACTCTCACCTGCACTACTCGTGTTTCTTCTCTGTCCAGACAAGTTTGGTAGGAGCCTGCTAACGCAGCTTTAGAGACACGTTTTAATAGATAGCTTACTGCAGTCGTAATCGGGCCACGATTTTATTATCGATTATACAGAGATTTTGTTGGTATACCTTTTGCTTCCACTTCGACCGCGTATAAGTTGACTACGTAACCATTCCTGTTCATGTCACTTACAGTGAATATTGTTTTACGAATTTTAGTGTGTAGATTATATTTCAGTATTTTATTGCTGTGAGTCTATGCTACGTCATTAGAAATCGTAACTTGCCTTTAATTAAATAAATTAGGAGGAGTCTATTTTAATTCTTATTATTCTACCTATAACATTTTTCAAAAACAATTCAAGGTATTCAATTCTATCCTATTTACCAAATTATATTTTTAATTTTTATTTTAATAGTTATTTTATTAATTTGAATTGGAGCTCGCCCTGTCGAAGCTTCTTAATTTAAGGCAAGTTACGATTTTTAATGACGTAGCATAGAATCACAGCAATAAAATACTGAAATAGAAACTACATACAAATTATATATATATATCTATATACTAACTGCTTCTTAAGTGCAACTACCTGAACACTCTTGCAGTTCACCTTGAGAGTGGATGCTAGCTCGACGAATATTTAGAAAAAGCCCTACCACTATGCTATGGTTTCCTTATAATGTTTTCTGTCACCAAAAGCTCAGCCTCATTGTAGGTGGGTTTGAGCCATCATTTCTTCAATTCCATCCAATCATAAGACCATAACTACACCTAACACTCTTACCTGGACTAGGCAAAACTGACGTAATTTATTTCTCCTGAAGTTTTTTTAATATTTTTAAATATATAAGCATTTTTTAAATAAGTGTAATGTACATAATCAGGCTGATATTAACATATTTAGAACAAAACAATGCATTAAAAAAATCTCACTTGTGATTAAGGGAGAATGAGAAGGGTCGAAAAATTGATAAAAAACGCTTCACGTAAATAATACCACTATCCAGAGTAGTATCTAGTAGAGGCCCGACTGATTTACAGTCACCATACAAATGGTGATAAACAAAGGTGCTCGTTATACTTTAAAGATTGAACTGTGGCCACCATCAGATACAGTTTTACTACTTTTATATATTATAACTAGATATGACATTCCGAATCAGCGTCTAAAATTTATTTTACAATCTGAACCCTAGCGAATTTTGACATCGCATCCTAACCAACCAACGAATAATAATCTATATTCTATATTAATAATATAAAGCGGAATAGTTTGTACGTTCGTTTGTTTAGTGAATCTTAGAAACTACCAGTCAGATTTCATTTTCTTTTTGGTTTTCATAGAACTATCAAAAACTTCAGGCTTCAGGCTATTTAACATCACGCTATCACCAATAGGAAGAAAGCTGTATTGAAAAAAGTTACAAAAACGGGCAAAAAATAATTATAAAAATTTTAGTTCCACGCAAACCAATACATCTATATATATACTCATGTTGTAATATAATAATTTAAGAAGAGATAATTGGAATTATCTATTACGGATCTTGACAATTTAACTAATGGTTTTCACGATTCATGAGGCTTAATAGATGATGCCTCTTATTAAGGAAGTCTTCTAAAGTCAACAACTGACAGCTAGCCTAAGGATTATTCATAATCAATTACTATTCTAAGGTTGCTTTGGTTTACACAAAGGCCTACGTAAAATGTCTTATCATAAACCTCTTTTTTTTTCAACGAATACCTTTTTGTAATTTCTGTATCTGTCTAATAATCGTCAATAGCGGAAAACATGAACGTTAAAATGATGTTTTAATAATTAATATGCAAACAAATTAAAATATTTTGATTTTATTGTAAAGGTTTAGCGTTATGGCCACAATCTCGTCTGATGTTAAGTGACGATGTGACCCAAGATGGCGGACACGCTAAAGCTAGTTGAGTGCTTGGTATTCAGCGATTTTCAACTTGAAGGTAGTAGCTAACCATGCGGGCATCAGCACCGAATGCCATAATGCCCTACCATCATGCTATGGTATCATCACAATGTTTTCTTTCCCCGAAAGCTCAGGGCCTTTGTAGGGATTTGAACTCACGTCCATTGTCCATAGACACTACCAACTGAGCTATCGACGCTTCAGTTATCACTAATGGATCAATTACTATGGAAATGAAACAAAGTGTACAAATTGATATGTCTTCTTTTATTCACATATAGGTGTGTACTATTTACACGCTGTACATAATCGAGAAAAAAATTATATAAGCTATTAAGTACTTACATTATAAATAATGTATATACATACATATCATATATTATGATCTACATCGACAACACAAGTATTACTTAATTACTAACATTTATAATCAATTATTTAATTAAACCAAATGAATTCTATTACTCACATTTATTTTTATTACATAATAAAATCCTTAAATAATTTATTGTTCAATCGATTTAAATAATAATAAAACTAAATATATTGTTCTTTATTATTCGAAAGTTTTTTTACTAATTACAGAATTAATACAGATAAAATAATATTTTATGTACACATATTAAATTATTAAAAAATAACATTTCTGAATAAAACAGCTGCATGATAATACCGGAAAATTCAACGTTAAGTTTTACACAGAAAATATATAGGAAAACTACAATGGACCAAAAAAAAAAATAACAACAAATATTGTACCTATTAAGGAATATCATTAACTCTTAATTTATATACCTCTAGAAAATAATAAAAAACACGACTGTTAATCTTACACGTAACGTTATAATATAAAATAGATTTATAAATATATTTGATATCATTTATCAACTCAATCGTAGGCCAATCTAGATTATTCTAAACATCTATATTATGAACAGAAGCTGGAATTATTGAACGTCGATATACGAGTATGATGTTACACACCGTGAAGTTAGTCTCAAAAAACTTCATAGCGTACTGCAGTGGCGCGCGTGACATTCGGTTTAAGCTAAAACTGCACTTTTAATGAATTCTCAAACACGTCAAAAAATGAAACTGTCCCTACATTTACCTGTTTACGCATATTGTAATATGTTGAGATAAAGCAGGGGTCGGTAAACGGTCGGCAAACCTCTTGAATGTCTCTTTTAAATGAAATAATAATATAAGAATGTCACCATGACAGACTGTTTAACATATGCTATATGGAATTGTTATATTTACCATACGGAATACCCATTTTGCCATTATGTGGCCCTTTGTCGGCCAAATGGTTACCGACCACTCAGATAAAAGACCTTTGAAACTACATGGGATTGATTACAAAAAAAACTATGAACCAAAAATCAATACAAATTCAGCTTCTGTTCTATCTAACATCTAGCATATAAATTAAATGTTACAAAAAGTCGTTCAGTCTGGATTCTGATATTGTGTTTTGGTAACAACAACACACCCACGTTATATATATATATTTATATATATATACACATATTTAAAAAATCATTTTATAGTAAATGCGAAATAACTAACAATCATCGAACGGGACTAGGCGTTTTGTCTTTGGTTAAGATTTTTATAATAATATTAAAAAATAAACGTTTTACTATTATGATATCTATTTTAAATTCAGTAACTTGGAAGAAATAAATTTTGTTTTTTTGAAGGGTGTAAAAGCAAATACGTTTCAGTGCAAAATTGGTATTTTTGAAATGAAAACTTCGAAACCGCGGTTTGGATAGGGAAGAAATTCAAGTCGTCATCGACATGGTCACGTGACGTGTTAATGTACACACTATATGTATTCCTATTAGTACAACTTTTTGCAAGTTTTAATTAAAATAAAACAATTAATTTGGATATCCAAAAATAACAATTGTTTGTTTATAGTTTTAAGTTTTCACTTCAGTCGGAAGTTCTCATGACAGTTTTGAATATAAAAAAACCAGTAAATACACCAAATTTTTGATGGTTTCGAGCACTACAATTTGGTGTAGTTACTTGAAACATACCAATTTTGGTATGACATAAATTTACTTTCACACCTCGCAATTACGAATTTGTTATTAAAGTATACCTATATACCGTCTTCTAGAACAATACTCGAATGCACTTCTATAAACTTCTGTAGGTGTAAAGAATACGAATCCTTGAAATTTTCATTCTCAAATCCCAAATAATTACACTAAAGTTTCACGTTTAAAACACCAACAATCAGGCGTTTAGCGACTTCATTATGACTACAAATGCTGAAACATTGCAAGACAAAAAAACATACGATTTGCTTATAACGTGGTAATCAATCAATAAAATTATAGAAAACTCCACTTGATGTAACATCACTTCTGATAATGCTCGATACTATACGTTTTCAACACGCGATCAGTAATTAATCTATTAGAAAACTATTAAATACATATAAAGTTTTTGAACATATCCGTATGTAGGTAAGATCAATTTTCATTAACAGAAATTGTTTACAAAAAACTTTTTGTCAAATATGGTAACTGCCTGCCCCAAGCAACTTCGCAAATACCAAGTGTCACAAACACGAACGATGAAAGAAAACTTGAAGATCACGTCATATGACCCAAAAAAAGCTCAGTGGTAGTGTGTATGACTTTACGTCAAGGGACGTAAGTTTGAATCCAACCACCTACAATGAGCTTGAGCTTTCGGTGAAGGAAAACATCGTGAGGAAACCATAGCATGGTGGTAGGGCTTTTTCTGATGCCCGACTGGCCAGCTACCACTCTCAAGTTGAAAATCTGCCGCCGAATACCGATAGTTGTGTTCCAGTAGCTGCATTTGAGAGTCAGTTCCTCCACAGGTTTAGCGTGTCTGCCAACTTGGCCGTATCATCACTTAAAATCAGGTGAGATTATGGCCATAACACTAAACCTTAACTATATATAAAAAAAATGTAAAAAAATAAGTGATATATAGTATTTTTTATAAGTCATAAGTTTAGCGTTATGACCACAATATCACTTGACGTTAAATGACGATGTGGCTCCAGATAGGATATGCTAAGAATAGCGGAGAGACTGCCTCTCAAGTGCAAATGTCTGAACACACCTATACGTATATGGCGGCAGATTTTCAACTTGAGGGTGGTGGCTAACCAGGTGAGAATTAGAAATGCAGCTCAGTGGCAGTGTGTACGGGCTCTGCGTCATGGGACCTGAGTTCGAATCCACTTACAAATGAGTTTTCGGTGAAGGAAAACATCCTTCGGAAACCATAGCATGCTGGTATGGCTTTCTCTAATGCTCGCCTGGCTGGCTACCACCCTGAAGTTGAAATTTTGCCGTCAGATACCATCATTCCTTCAGCGGAAGTTCGAGCTCATTGGACAGATTAAAACCTATGCCCATTTATAGTGCGTCCGTACATGATACCAACTGAGCTGTTACCGCATTCCTTTTACGACGTGGACGACCACTAAGAACGGTCACGAATCACTGAATCACGCGTGGTTAGTGGGAAAATTCCGAATGACGTCGGGAGTGTAAGCTATTTTATTTTAATAATCCGATGGAAAAACACAAACGCGTGTCTTCGAGCGTGCGTGTAATGAAATCAGTAGAAACATTATGAGGTCGCAGTATACGTTACGCGAGTGGCATTAAATTGATTTTTTTATTTGTTTTCTCGCCATTTTTGTTGCGGATACTTATTACACTAACAGACTATGGTTGGGTGGATTTAATATCTTTAACTGTTTACTAATGTTTAATTATATCGGCTTGTTGCTTATATAGGAAATAATATACCTTCATTCGCCAAAACAATTAACATTATGAAATAAATGGTTAAATGAAAAGAGAACATTCAATAAAAGTATTAATTTAAATAAATAATGTATCTGTGTTCTATTTTCAATGAAATTTATTCTGAATATAAATAGCTGATCTCCCGACTTTGTTTTTCAACTCGTCAATCTCGTGTGATCGTAAACTCCGTTTTTAGCGGATGTTTGTCTTGAAAGGAGCGGTGGTGGGGCTTTTTCTAATGGCCGCCTGGCTGGGTACCACCGCCATATACCATTAGGTGTGTTCCGGGAGTTGCACTTGAGAGCCAGTCCCTCTAATTAAGGCCGGCAACACACCTGTGATTCCCCTGGTGTTGTGGGTGTCCATGGGCGGCAGAGATCACTTACCATCAGGGGTAACACGCTTGTTCGTTTGCTCCCTATTCCATAAAAAAATTCATTCCAAATTTTTTGTTTTATATAGTTAAGATTTAGCGTTTTGGCCATAATCTCACCTGGTCTGATGTGACGATACGACCTAAGTTAATGGATATACTAAACCTGTGCAGGAACTGGCTCTCAAGTGCAGCTGCCGGAACATACCTATTGGTATTTGGCGGCATATTTTCAAGGTGAGGTTGGATGCAAGACAAACAGACGAGCATTAGAAAAAACCTTACCATCATGCACGTTTATGAGACATTTGAAGACAGTCCTAATCGTCCAGCCGTTAACACTTGAATTTCAATATTTTTACTCTAACTGAACACTTCAAATCTGAGACTTAACATCATATCGAGTCTTCTCAGAAAAAAAAAAATATTGTAACCTCATACAAAGATCTTCGTTAGAAACAATATGTAAATAGCCAATATTAATACATCAGTGGGTAATAATGAACAACATGGAATTTTTTTATCAAGATATCATGATAACGTTTTAATTACGAATGGAAAAACTCTCTCTTGTAAAAAGTACCATTATCGCTTACGATGATTTTCCAGAAAAGGCTCGATATGTAATGTATAAACAATTGTTCTATACCCAATATAAAAAAGTCACTGAATTTAAAATTGAAAGAAGTATTACTTTGGAAGATACAAAAAAAAAAACACCAAATTCCCTCGAAAGTATTGAGAATGTTAAATTTAAATTTCTACTTATAAACATAATAAAAAGTTAACTTGATGATTGTAATCAATATTACAACAAACTGTCAACAGAAATTTCTTGTGCGTAATACAAATATATGCGTCGATTACGTAAATAAGATCGTGGTGTGATCACTTCCGAAATCGCATGGTCCGGTATCGACATTGATTCATGGGAAAAAATCTATATATATACGAATAACGAGGAACGATTTGTCTTTTTGTTTGTAACGAATAGGCTCAAGAACAATTGGACCGATTTTATTAGCTTAGATTAGAATGCTACATTAGCTCTGAACGACAAAGGCTATACAATAAAAAAAGGAATTTATTAAATAACAATTTTGTTCCACGCGAACAGAGTCGCGGTGAGACCTAGTTAACATGTAAAGAGGAAAAATTTGTTTATTTGGACGCGTTCGGATTTCAAGTTTTTTTTTTCTTTTATATAATATAGCAATGATCAAGGAAGGCTTTAGGCTATTTGACATCACACTGCCACAAACAGATGCAAAGCTAAGCGAAGTTGCAGTTCCGGCAGTTGCATCTGACAGCCAGTTCCTCCACAGGTTTAGCATGTCTACTAACTCGGTCCGTAGCCGTCACTTAAGATCTGGTGAGATTATGGCCAAAAGTAACCCTACTACTTTTATTTCTTCAGTTTGTGTGGGTAGTTTTAGTTATTTTTAATTTATGAAACGTATAAGCGTCAATCAATTCTGGACAAGGATGCAAATTAGTATCCACATCGACATTAAATTATGGATTTCCACAAACATCTATCAGTAGTATATATTGTCTTGCATTTTGACGCGTTTTAATAAATGGTGTCAAACCAAATCAGAAAACTGTATACAATTCAGGCCCTGAGAAGACGTTTATGAACGTCTAAACTCCATTTAGTTATATTACCTTTTTTAGATAGGTACCTATCTAATTAATTCCAGACAACACCGCCGTTCACAAAGTGATCCACTCTGTAATAGCCCTTTGACATTAAACCTCTGTAATAGTCCGGCAAATCGCTAATGTGCTTTGGGACTTTGTTATAAAACCTAGCACTATGAACTGAAAAGCTTTTACCGGTCCTACTGAGTCTAAAATGTTGAGTGACCAGTTTGTCACGATCTTTAGTATTTAAGACATTCCGGTGTTTTACACAGGCCAGCTTATCAAAGTTTTTGCGGGCATCCATTAAATTACCATGACCGGAAGGGCAGAGTTACGATACCGAATACTGGAAACTTAGCCTTTAATGATTCATGTTCATTGGTCATAGACATGTGGGAGGTGTTCTGAATTTTTCTAAAGTGACCACACCACGAACTTTAATCACAAAAAAATCCCACAAAGTATCCTCATATGTAATTACAATAGGTCGTGAATCAAGTATTTATATTGTGCAGATTAAAATGAATGAATGTCGCCTACCCTACATTTTTTTTTTACATTTTTTTTAATTATGTCATCTGGCTATTTTGGCGATTTCACCAATTTTAAATGAAAATGACCTCATCAACCTAATTAACGAACACAAAGTGACAATCAAACCGAGTAAAAGAATTGTGGACCATAAAAATAATTGCCCTGCACGGACTCGAACGCAGTTCCGTGTCTATTATTATTGTCCAAACGTAAGATACAACTCCTGAAGTAGGGTAGAATGTTTTTTTTTGACTTACGACCTATTAGCAATACTGGAATTGCATAAATCCTTCTTACATTAACAATACCCACATTTATTGAACAGACGCATAAATTAATACTGTTAATTGATTACAAACCACTTATTTCATATGTTGAACAAGATTTACGGGATTTCTTATATAAAATGTATATTTTTTTATTTAACATTTAAAATTAAACATATAATCGCTTAAGGTTTAATTTATTCCATATATTTGAGTATTAATCCGAATCCCATCAAAGATTTTGAAAACATTTGAAAACAGTGTTGCCATACTACACAATTTGCCTACAGATTAATTAATTAATTAATTAATTAATTAATTAAAATTAATTAATTAATTAAAATTAATTAATTAATTAAAATTAATTAATTAATTAAAATTATATTATTATTAGGATTTTTTTCATTTATGTATCAACGCACAAGCACCGATATGTCATCATGGACTATTCAAGCCGTCGCGTATACGCCATATCGTATTGCAAACATTCGGACATACGTATATATTTATTAATAAAATAATTCTTAAAGCTATAACTTTGGTAGAACGTATTCCTAATATTGATTTATTTATTGAATATTTTTTATAATACAAAAAAAAAGAAGAAAAAAACAATACATATTTTTGACAATTTGAAGTTTAAAATCGTATTGTATTAAAAGTGTAAAAATTTGAAAAAAATCTTCAGAAACATTTTCATACATTATTTTCTAATTATAAAAATGTTAAATTAATAGCCAAAATTTACAGTTCGATTTAATTATATTATCATTTAAAGTAAAAAAAAAAATATTTCAAAGTTAGAGAGACGCCTTCGTAGAAAAAAACTAGTCTCAAATGAGTTTTGCGATACGAAAGGGCCGAATGCGCAAGCCATAAACTTTACTAGACACGCTAAATTACCACCTTCACTAACAATTTAGAATATATTTACTAAACGCCTAAGGACAGATGGTTTTTATAACTAGATACAATATATTTACTTATACAAATATTTAAACAATCTATCACAACATGATCGAACTTAATGAAAAAAATTCAAAACTAAAAAAAATACAAAACGTAATTTTTCTAGGACAACTTTCCATGTTTTGACATTTGAAAAAAATAATCTAACTTAGGTTTTTTTAGTGAGAATTAGCAGCAAACTGAATGGGTTTATAACATACTAGTAATCTCTTGTCAATGGAAAAATATTCTTTTTTTTTAAGGAATGGCAAGTGACGAGGTTTTTACGTTATGTTATCGGTATTATTATAGACGAAATGTAATTTTCTTACGACCCTTAGTGATACAATTTAAATGCTTAGGTAGACGGTTCGTGTACTGGAGAAATCCGAAAGTTACTATTCGATTCTTTTCTCTAAAGGTCCACCATTTCGTCAATAAAACTTAAATGTAATCACATATATAAATTATATATTAAAAATAAATACATTACTTTTATATTGTAAAGAAATTGTTAACAACACGAAGATATGTCAGGATATTCTATAGTTATGAATAAAGCAAAATCTGTAGCTGCTTTGCATAATGGTAAACACCACGCTTACAATTTTCACTATTGACGGCTAACCCGAAAAAAATATACTAAGACAAAAAAAAACTGTTCAATTTTATATACACAAGCGACATGAGACGAACGTCATTTTAAACGCTTTTTTAACTCTTTATTAAATGGATAATGAAAGTACGCTTGATGAATAATCGACGCTTGGGGGCGACATACGTTATTTTGAATTCGCGCTCAGAAAGTCGGCATCAGAACAAGTCATCGTATTTTCTAATTTTTCCTTATTACGGGCATTACTGTGGCGGTATAAGTGGACAGCAGAGGTGTTCAGTGTGTTAGAATATACTTGGATGGACAACGGCGGCCGCCAAGACTAACAAAGTGTAGGGCTGCGCCCCATCACGACAACGAGACCTTCACCAACGGCTACCCAGATTAGTCAACAGTCTGCCGGGCGCAGTTATTGGTGGACCCTGAACACTCGTAATCAAAGTAGGTGGAAAGTCCCAGGATCGCGAGTTTTCGAAGACCCCCGATTTACTATCCGGCCCCAACAGTACTTATATAAAAAAATCTTTTCTTTTGTCTGTCTGTCTGTTTGTTCAGGCAATCTCTAAAACGACTGGAGCGATTTTGACGGGGTTTTCACTAGCTGATAGACGATGTTATAAGGTAACTTAGGATACTTTTATTTTAGAAAAACAATAGGGTTCCGCGAAAAAACGTGATTTTTTTTTTAACTCCACGCGAACGAAGTCGCGGCCACAGCTAGTTTATTCTACACTAAGATAGAAGTACAAATGTGAGGAATAAAGTTAATTTACTTGATGACATCTGGCTGGAATTATTTTCCCATGTTATCAAAAATCTCTCAATATACTATGTTTACCAACTACAGTTATCAGTTGTTTATAATAAAAGGTACCGGTTTTTACCAATTAAAAAACCAGTATTTTTGATTCCTTCGATATTATTAGAAAAACAAATTTTCATAAATTATCACTCTGTAGTTTCGTTGAAGTTATTAAAATAATCACGCATAACCAAAGAGATAAGAAATATTTTCAATAATCAAATCCAAAACCATGTCTTTTCCTATTATTCTAATTCTATTGTAACCCGTTTAAGACACGAATTGTTCGATTCGCTTAATCGTAAACGACACATTACTTTTAATTCGAAAATAAAGGTATTTGAGAAAAATCTTTTTTTTCTATTTCTTGAACGGTTCACGTATCCTTTACTTTCAAATGATTCGATTATCAAAAAGCTTGATAAAAGTTAGGCACAACGTTCGTCTCAATGCTTAATAATAAAAATATGTATAAAATATATGTAATTAAATATAAAAAAAAACATTTTTTTTTGTTGTAAAATTGACTTAATTTACTATTAACACGAAAATGTCAAATTATAACCAAACGAAAAAAAAAAAGAAACCGTCGTGAATTAAAAAAAATCCTGTATAGACATATATACTGGGAAAAGTAATGATTGCAAAAGCAAAATTAATGAACGGAAGTAACTTTTTCTGCAAATAACGGTACAGTCGCGGAGTTAACCCTTAAAAATAATAATTTACACCAAACGTTTTTAAAAGATAAGAGTATACCGATGGCACAGTTTATTAAGTGTAGTGAGATCGAGATTTACTAGCTTACGGATATATCGAACCTTTTCAGGAAAAACATCGTTTGCGACAATTTGCAGTTCTTGCAGGATTGTTTAACATTCCTAATTAAAAAGTATTTTTGATATCTTAGTAAAAAATTAGATTCTACAATATTCATTTTCAATATTATATTCGATTATATTATATTCAATGTTTATTTCTCATTTTTCAAGATTATATTATATTCAATATAATATTCAATTTTCAAATCAATCAGATAACGCAATAAAAAGTTTCATATAAAGCTTATCCTTCCCTTTACCCCACTACCAATAAGTTTTCCGCGAGAAAAAGTATGCTACCACTGTCTTTGAGGTTTCATATATCTCAAAATTCATCGTAATCAATTCAGCGGTTTAGGCGTATACAAAAAAGCTCAATTTCGCATTTATAAGATTATGATTTGCTGTGCATAATTAACCACTGATCTATTAAAATAGTGACCTTTGCACGCCTCATAATTACTCTGACGTTCCAAAGTCGAGCAATTTTCGAGACTTCAATGATCATTATTTGAAATCTTTCGAATATTTACGGCAATATAAATATTTTATTCACCAGAGAAATACTCTCACTATAACACTAGATGATTATTAAATTTATTTATTACATTATATACTGATATAAATCTCATTGAAAAATGTTTCTCGTGGACTTCCGGATGTGTATTATAGATGTGTAACGTTTACGCTCAAAAATCTTAATGTATTGGAACCATTCCTTTTTTAATAGCTCTAGAATAAAAACGGATTACTTTCTATCTAATATGATTGCCTTAAACAATGTCATTCAATTATAATTACGTTATGAGGTGTGCACTATTGGATTTTCATACTTCTAATTTCTTACGTTAGAAGTGTTCTTGAATACTGCAGAGTAGTCTGGTCTCCTAATTACAGAGTTTAATTGCATCGTAGCAGCCGCAAGTACCATTACACAGATAATTTAATCTTTTATTATATGGACTCCTCGGAACTCCGTAGGCAAGTTCTAGATATACTTTTCCTATACAAAGTTATTATAGGAAACGTGGACAAGCGTCAGTTGCTTGAACAATTTTCTCTAAGAATACCTCATAGATATCCTAGCTCTTTGCTACACGTACCTACTGCGACGACTAACCTTTTAAATCATGCTGCCATTGGAAGAATATGTAAATGTTATAACACTCTCAGTGCAAATATTGACATCTTTAAAGACTCCCTTTATAGTTTTAGGGCTACTGTTGGGGGATTGTTGAGCGACTATAAGTTATAAATTACTGCTATAATTTTATACCCTTTGACAGTTTATGGTTCCTTTGCTATCTTTTAAAATTACGTTTGTTTTTATTTATTGTTTGTTTTGACAAATTATTTGTTTTTTGTTTATATTTTTGTGTTGTCTGCCTATTTGCATGTTATGATTACCTTACGATGTCCAATGTTTTTTCTGAATCGGCTCAATTATAATTTGCAACTGTTGTAATGTACTGAGTACTAGCGGTCCTAAATAAATAAATAAATTTACAAAGATAATTGTTAGGAGGTGACAATAAAATTCATTTTTAAGATATTTGGCGCTGACGATTTTTTTTTTTTTTCCTGAAAACGTTCGACATGTCCGCGACTGTACCCGCACGTCGGCGAACTCAGAGGGATGAGGTAGTTAACGCTACATACCCTGGTAAATGGGGGACGAAATTCCCATATTTTTATTTTATTTAATTTATACATACATATATGTTTTAATTCATACAGCCTTCAATCAAAATATTTATTGTCCGTACACACTACGCTTAGTATCTCGCGTTTGGGACCCTTTTGGATTTAAATACGTATCCCATAATATCAATTTCACTACGAGTATAATTTCCTATAAGAGTTCCTTCGTTAGCTAAACAAAACCGGCTGTAAGTCATACATAAAACATTTCTACGCAACTTTTTCATGACTAAAATTAACTTAACGAGTCCTGAAAATAATTTTCAAATCCATTATATACAAAAGTAGTTTTTTCTTAGTCTGAGAAACAATTAATTGTATTTTTTTCTAACTTCTACCTCTTTGATTTTTTAACGTTAACACACTTTCATCACCAAAAATTGTGTAGGGCTAAATTTTGAAATCTATTTTTCAACGAAATAGTTATTTTAACACGTTTCTTCCAACGATAAAAGCCTATACGGACATTCGGTACCGAAAATCGTGTTAGAACCAAATTTTGAAAGCTTTTATTTGAGCAAAAAGTGCTCTCTTTACGATTCCTCTAAGGATAACATTTTATAGAGACTTTTGGCTTCAAAAATTATGCTAAGGCTGCCTTTTGAAAACCTTTCGTAACTGAATCAATGCATTTATCCGCAATCCAAGAGGGTCCAGTCGTAACCTAAGGGGCCATTCATGAATTACGAAGGATAATTTTGGTCACTTTCGACCCCCTACCCCCATGTAAGCATACGTAAGATTTCTCGAACCCCGGAATTAGATTTTTCATATTGAATTTTGATTCACGCAATATTACGTGAAAATGATTTTCACCACCCCCCCTCCCTCTCCCCCCATCTCCCCCCCCCCCACAAAAACATGTAGTGATTTTCTCAACCCACCCTTACGTAATTAATGAATGGCCCCTGACATACCATATTCCTCACCCGGTCCATGGTCTAGAGCGCTCCGATGTCGGGGTACGCGTGCGGCACCCCAGAGGTCTGTTCCCGGTACTGGAGCGGGTCAGCGCGGAACTCGACTGACCTCAGGGCCATGTGCCCGTACACGGAGGCGAACCGATCGATACATGCGGACCTCTGCGACATGTGCCTAGCGTCGGCTGACAACATCTCCGTGTTCGTGCACTCCGGGCACTTGAACTTCTTCCGAGGGGTCACCTGGTGTGTACCACCAAGTGTGTGTTTTTATTATCTTTTTTTTTATAGTTAAGGTTTAGCGTTATGGCCATAATCTCACCAGATCTTAAGTGACGATAGGGCCCAAGTTGGTAGACACGCTAAACCTGTGGAGGAACACTCCTATTGGTATTTGGCGGCAGGTTTACAACTTGAGGGTGGTAGCTACCCAGGCGGGCATTAGAAAAAGCCCTACCACCATGCTACGGTTTCCTCACGATGTTTCCCTTCACCGAAAGCTCAAGCTCATTGTGGGTGCTTGGGTGCGAACCCACGTCCCTTGACGCGAAGTCGTGCAGACTACCACTGAGCTATCATCGCTTCAAAAATCTCATAAGATCTCATACAAATCGGCAAAACGGCCGTTCAAGTATTACGTAACGCAAGGGGGGGGGGTCTTGTAAAACGTTACGATGCGTTACAACGGCGGAAGGGAGGTTCGACCAAGGCTTATGTTACATTGTTTTTGTTATTAATTAATAAAAATTACCAGGCAATCAAAACATCCCAAGTTCGCAACTCTTTTATGTTTTACGGAGTATCCCTGGACTGTTTCCAATCACATTGCCAAACGATAAGATGAATAAGTTATTTTATTTAAAGAGTTTATTAGTAGAAAAAGGTAAATCATGATTATGGCTTTTAGGTGAAAATGGTAACTGGGTTGTTATGTAATGTTTAAGGAGGGAGAGGGGGTGATATAGGAAAATGTTACGCCTCGTTACATGGGTCTAGGGAGGGTCATAATTATCAAGAATCGCGTTACGTAATACTTGAACGGCCCCAAAGCGATCACAAAATACCTGACGGTAAAAAACATTTAGAATCAGGTGCCTTTATGGATTTTCTTAAAATCGTTTACTTAAAATCATGGCATGACAACATAATATATCCTTTGCACGTCATTACCTAACTCGGTAATACGATTAAGTTAATTAATGTTAATGTACTTTCACCAATTATTTTCGTGTCTTGAAATTTTATATTAATTTATATTTGATTTTTAGGCGAAAAAATAGCTCCTTTGTCATAGAAGTTGACTATCCTCGAGTCTCATTACATTCTATAAATTTAAGAGAATCTAATAAGAGAGACTATAAAATGTTAATTTAATACAGTACATTTTAAAAGAAAACCCTTAACATTACTATACCGTCCTAAATCTACAGATTTTTGTGTTAATGGCTCAATATTTTTTTTTATTATTCAGTAAGTATATACTTGGTGTATACATATCTCTCTCTAAATACCTATACGTAATCGGTCAGTCGCATGAAGGGATGAACCATCAGCTAAATGCACCCACTTTTTAATTTTTTCAATAGTTTGTTCGAGGTAAACAAATGTATCAGAATATATCCTGAAAATTATAAATATCTAAAACAAATTGTTTTGGAGTGTTTATTTATTTATTTCCTTTCCTGAAACCATATTCGAACTTCTCAAGGAAGTCTTTAAATCCCTGCTGTAGATCTCATAAAAAGGGCGAGTAAACCTTCTAGAGAAGAATTATTTCTTCTGAGGAATTTGTAGAATTTCTCAAACCTTCTAGAGAAGAATTATTTCTTCTGAGGAATTTGTAGAATTTCTCAAACTTTGTAGAGAAGAATTATTTCTTCTGAGGAATTTGTAGAATTCCTCAAACTTTCTAGAGAAGAATTATTTCTTCTGAGGAATTTGTAGAATTCCTCAAACTTTCTAGAGAAGAATTATTTCTTCTGAGGAATTTGTAGAATTCCTCAAACTTTCTAGAGAAGAATTATTTCTTCTGAGGAATTTGTAGTATTCCTCTAAGGACCTGATAGCCTTAAACAGACCACATCCTGTTCTAAGCTTAATACTTAAATTACTCTGCTATGAACAGAATGGTAACATAATATTTAAAAACAACAGTTCTTGACATAATCAGTAATACTCTTGAATCTATGTTTTTGATGTAGCAATTTTATATTTTAACTTATATTACTTATATTTTTAATTTTAACTTCAATTTATTTAATTTCGTTTAATTTTAACCAATTTTGAAGCGATGATAGCTAGGTGGTACTGTGCACGACTTCGCGTCAAGGGACGTGAGTTCGAATCGAAGCACCTACAATGACCTTGAGCTTTCGGTGAAGGAAAACATCGTGAAAAAGTATTAGAAATTCAATTCACATATTTATTTTGATTTCTTCGATATAAATTTCCAGTTTAATATCACGCTTAATATTTAGCGTTGCTCGCACAATAAATATGTCATAATCAGGTAGCGTTTGTTCTTGAAAATTTGCATGCATTTTTAATTTTAAAGAACGTCATAATGTTTTATCTTGGTGATGATTTATAAATGAAAATAATACCTTGATTGGCGGTTTCCTGGTCACGTTAGCGACTAAGAAGTTCATGGCGATGTCCTCGCAGTTGAAGCTTTCGTCGACCAACTGTCGGATCTCTGCGGGCATCTTGTAAGTGTAGTACCATGACCATATCTTATGGTGGAACGCAGCTCCGGTCAGGACCTGGAGTCGGTTTTTTACCCCCTTTTACACAGTAATATGATATGAAGCGACGATAGCTCAGTAGTAGTGTGTACGACTTCGCGTCAAGGGACGCGAGTTCGAACCCAAGCACCTACAATAAGCTTGAGCTTTCGGTGGAGGAAGACATCGTGAGGAAACCGTAGCATGGTGGTAGGGCTTTTTCTAATGCCCGCCTGGGTAGCTACCACCCTCAAGTTGTAAACCTGCCGCCAAATACCTATAGGTGTGTTCCGGCAGCTGCACTTGAGAGCCAGTTCCTTCACAGGTTTAGCGTGTCTACCAACTTGGGCCGTATCGTCACTTAAGATCAGATGAGATCATGGCCATAACGCTAAACGTTAAGTATAAAAAAAAAGAAGTCACTATTCGAAATAAAACTAATTTAAACGGATTTTATCACGGTTTTTCATTAATTTTGATCCCGACTTTTTCCTTATTTTGTAGTTAAATTTCACCGTTATGGTCATAACTTCACCTGATCTTAAGTGATGATACGGCCCAAGTTAAAAGGCACGATAAACCTGTAGAGGAACTAGCTCTCAAATGCAGCTGCCGGAACACACCTATTTGTATTTGGGGGCTGGTTTTTAACTTAAGGGTGGTAGCTAGTCAGACGGGCGTTAGAAAAACCCTACCAAAGTGCTATAGTTTCCTCACAATGTTTTCCTTCACCGAAAACTCAAGCTCATTGTAGGTGCTTGGATTCGAACTCACGTCCCTTGACGCGAAGTCGTACACACTACCACTGAGCTATCATCGCTTCAAACGATATCGTGACGTTTCGAAAGCTTTTCGGCCTACGTGATAACGGAGTGGTCTCGTCAAGAAAAGTTAATGTTACAGTGTGAACAGTATATTGAGGTCTGGCAATAAGACTTTTGGGCCCGGGATTGTGATAGCTTCTAGCATCTTCTATATCGAAATTTGAATGTCCTGTTATTTCAATAGCATCGCGAATAATCCTGAGTAGAAATCGGTGTTCTTTGTGTTACCATAACCATAAAAAAATAAGCAATAGTGACCGAATGTGCTGACACAGCGTCGACGAAAGCCTGAGCTTACAGTAAATGAAAACATCATAACCAAACCATAGCAACATTACAAATCAATCAATCGATAGAAAAATTCAAAATATAAACAATTATTTCCCCATGTGTCACATACTTATACGTATAGAGTATGTTTAGTACATATATTCCATCATATAGAGTGGCGATGCGTCGCCACGGCCTGTATCACCACGTCAACAATCAGGTCTTTTCTCGCCTATAGATGTTTTTTTTTATACTTAAGGTTTAGCGTTATGGCCATAATCTCACCTGATCTTAAGTGACGATACGGCCCAAGTTGGTAGACACGCTAAACCTGTGGAGGAACTGGCTCTCAAGTGCTGCTGCCGGAACACACCTATTGGTATTTGGCGGCAGGTTTACAACTAGAGGGTGGTAGCTACCCAGGCGGGCATTAGATAAAGCCCTACCACCATGCTACGGTTTCCTCACGATGTTTCCCTTCACCGAAAGCTCAAGCTCATTGTAGGTGCTTGGATTCGAACTCACGTCCCTTGACGCGAAGTCGTGCACACTACCGCTGAGCTATCATCGCTTCAACTCATTGTTCGCATACAAAATAACGAGTGATATCTCACCATAGATATCTGGTTGGTCCACTCGCTGTGGTATCGCCACGAGCTGGTGACGTTGTCCCAAACGTGGAGCCTGGACGGAAACCCGACGATCCTGTCGGGAAATTCTCTCCACACGTCGAAACTGGAATTAACAGGACAACAAACAAGGTTAACCCCTTAGCCTACACGATATCTACCAATTGCGCGAGCTATAATACGCAAGAAACTGGCGCAAAGTGTATACTTTTCGTAACATATATATTTCAATGCAACGAAAGGAATTGTGAAATAATAAACAATGTTTAGGTACAAATAGTAATTTTAAGACGTCTAGGAAGTAATCATAATCAATTGATCGGTTGACAAAAATAATTTATTATTTCAAAGTAGATAAAGAACCAATAACATTTTGTTTATGACACAAATTCTTTACCACGAGTCAGACTCGTGGTTTTCACTTATGGCACAAAGTCTTTACCACGAGTCAGACTCGTTGTTTTCGCTTATGGCACAAATTCTTTACCACGAGTCAGACTCGTGGTTTTCACTTATGGCACAAAGTCTTTACCACGAGTCAGACTCGTTGTTTTCGCTTATGGCACAAATTCTTTACCACGAGTCAGACTCGTGGCTATAGGCTAAAGGGTTAAACAAGTTATAACTTCGAAATTTATCTATTTTCCTTCATTCTTCTATGGATTCTGAGGCAAACAAGCAAGCATGTCACGTTATGGTAAGTGATCACCGTTGCCCATGGACACAACACTAAGGGAATGATAGCTACGTTGCCGGCCTTATAGAAGAAACTGTCTCTTCCTTCCTTCTCCTTCTTTCTTCCTTTTTTTTTCTTCCAATGCTTTATTTTTTTATAGTTAAGGTTTTAGCGTTATGTCCACAATCTCACCTGATGTTAAATGACGATGTGGCCCAAGCTGGTGAAAACGGTAAACCTGTGAAAGGACTGGGCTCTCAGGTGCAACTGCCGGAACACACCTAAAGGTATTTGGCGGCAGATTTTCAATTTGAGGCTGGTAGCTACCCAGGCGGGCATTAGAATAAGCCCTGACACCATGCTATGGTTTCATCACAATGTTTACCTTCACCGAAAGCTCAAGCTCATTGCAGATAGATTCGAACTCACGTCCCTGGGCACGGCGTCCGTACACACTATCAACTGAGCTATCATCGCTTCGCTAACATGACATATTTTTTAAAATTTCATTAAATCCTGACCACCATAAACTGGCTATAAACCCTACTATAATGGCATGTTTCGAGATATCTCTGTATATTCACCATCGAAGGTAACTAAGATTTCTCATTAATTCTTCTAATCCTAATCTTCACAAATACATAATAATTATGGTCAATGGTTTCTTTTTAACGTCCTTTTGAATCGTGACCACCAGACACCAAATATAAATCCTACTATAGTTTAGACGTGTCAATTTTCTGAATATTCTTGTATATATTCACCGATCAAATTCAGAGGGTATGTATGCTGTTTATCTTCACCTAAAGTGTGGTGATATACTCGTCAAAGTGACTGTATTTTCGTTTCCCACATTGCGGGATCCTAATCCTCACTGATAGTATTATAAATGCGAAAGTGAGTTCGTTTGTTTGTTTGTTACGCTGTCACGCTTAAAATACGATTTAAATGAATTTCGGTATAGATGGAAACCTGGAGAGGGTGATAGGTTACTTTTCTCGCGAAAACCTTATTAGAAGTGGGGTAAAGAGAGAGATAAAATTATTATTAAGCTTTTTATTGCGCCCTCTATTTTGTTTGACAAAATAAATAGAAGGATTTTTCATCTCTTATGCAAGCGTCGTCGTTTTGGGTTTGCACTGTGCTTACAATTAGCCACAATTGCTCACAAACTGCCCAGCTTTGAACAATTGCTAACGAAAAGAAAACATATGTATAGAATGACATATGTCAATGTCACTCTGACATGTGTCAAACCATACATTATTTTTCTTTTCGGTAACAATTGTTGATGACGCGACGGTTGGTTTAGCGGTTTGGGCAATCGCCTCGCTGCTTACGCGTACTGTGAGTTCGAATCCCACATATGACAATTATTTGTATGATCTATAAATAATTATAGGTGTTGCTTCGTGTTCCTTATTTGTATGTCTATTTTTACTTGATATGGGTGAAATCGCCTACATAAATTGATGCCATAATATAAAAAAGTGACTTGACTGCGGGCGAAGGACATCATTCTTCCATGCTTCGATAAAGAAAAGTTGAATCTTCAAGTAACTTTAAATGTATCGCCCGTGAAACTTCAAACGATGTTTGGTGCAACGTTTTAAACTAAGATTAATGTTAACCAACGGAAAAATAGTAAAGAATCTTCTAATGCATTATTAATATAACTCACCCAAACTCCAATTCGTCGGGTGTAAGCATAATTATATCATCATCAATCGTCAGTTGACACTCTGTCTCGATTTCATCGTACGGGAAGAATCTATTCGACAGCTTGTTCTCTTTGGTTCGTATCACTTTCAATGGCTTATTTATTATCGGCCATTCGGATGCTGTAATAGAAAACGTACCTGATTTATCATTCTTTAATTCTTTATAACTTTCTATTGGACCATAAACTCAATTGACATTAAGTGACAATGTGGGACACAGTAATAAAACACTCTAGAACAGGGGTTCCCAAATTTTTTCCGCTCGCGGCGCACACAGATATTTACTATTTTGTTTACTTTATTACTATAATGAACTATGTCACCGGTTAGGAAGATGGGCATAAAAATGAAAACTCTCGCAGTATGATTCTAAGCTATTTATATGAATACATATGAACAGTTTTCGAACACGTATTGTACCCGCGAATACTTAAGTTGAGATAACTGAGAATGGTATAAAAATTCGGTTCACGGCACCTTTCTTCGCTCTTTACGGTGCGGTGCACACTTTGGCAACCTCTGGTCTAGAATGTCGTCGACAGTTTTTGACGGGAATCATGTTGTGATTTTTTATTTATCAATAAACGTACGTTACCTGGACCTATTTTATGTAATACTAACGATCAGTCCCAGCTTCGTACGGGTAGCACTATCTATAGCCAGATGTCGACATCAAATTAAGTTATAGATCCGATCGCTACCAAATTCAACATGATCACACGCGTGTAGCGATGATAGATGAGTTGATACCTTGTGCGCATGGACGCTGCGTCAAGGGACGTGTGTTCGAATCTATCTACAATGAGCTTTAGCATTTGGAGAAAGAAAACATCACGAGAAAACCATATCATAGTGGTAGGTCTTTTTATAAAAAGCTTTAGTTACCACTCTCAAGTTGAAAATCTGCAGCTAAATTTCCATAAGTGCTTTCCGGTAGTTTGCAATTGAGAGCCAGTTCTTCCACAGGTTTAGCGTACCCACTATGGATCACATCATAACAATAAACCTATAAAATATACAAAAAGGGATACAAAGTAGTGGGAGATTTATAAATATGTCTCCTATAGGCTGAATTATATAGCCGCCTATGCTACATTTATTACAAAATTAAAAATTGATACTCCGTTTTCAGTGGCGGCAACCAAATTCCGCTTTTGAAAATTTAACGTCTGCATTAAAATCTGCCACTGATACAAAGCATACTTTTAAGATATCTCTTTAGATATACAACTATCAGTAGCCTGGATAAACGCCCAAACTTTTTATTAAGTCCGTCCAGTGACAAAAAAAAACTAATTATCCGGGATATCGGACAACATCTTCAGACCACTTTACGGAACATAAATTATCTAACATCTTTATTATATTAAAGCCAGATAAGAGTTACTTTAGAAAAAGTGTATCCAATAATATCGTTTTGATAAAAAACATTAGGGACAACCGAACCAAAATTCTTCGTAATCGCCTGATTAATGATTGGAGTTTTAGAGCGGATAACAAAACGGACCCTTATCTGCCCGGGTGAGTTAAGACTCTGATCCAAACTGATCATTACCCGACATCTATACATATAATAAAACTCTGAGCGATATCTGTCCGTAATTTTTTTTTAAATTATAATCAGGGTTTAATTTTTTATCTAGTGAGTAATATGCCACGGATTTTGTTGATAGGTAAATATTGAAATGACAGAAAACAGCCTTGCAATGTGCTGTTCGGTGCATACTTTGTCACAGATGATCGACTTAAACATAGATTATGTGTCAACTGCGTGGACGCGTTCACACTATGACATTCTGGCGTGATCATTATTAATATAGAGGCCTAAAATTTCATCCGTTTCCATGTCTGTTGTCTTCTTTATAAGCACATCACTATGTAAATACGGGGCTAATAAGTTATGCTATTGATCAGTATTTAACATACTTTTTATCTCAAAAACGGAAAGTGTTTCCACAGGATAGGGGTAATAGTTTAAATTTATTCACAAAATATGAGGTTGTTTTCCCTTTTCACGGTACTCGGTAATATATCTTGTATACATTAATATGGCAAGCGAAAATATAGGATTCCTTTCTAATAATACTGCACGCAAGGAGTAGTGTGATATTTGCTAAAGTTTAAATTTTTATATAAGAATAAATGTAAAAAGCTACAATTGGTAAAAAATATTGAAATTACATAATTTTCATTTATACCGTCAATCTAGTCTGCTTTCAAACAGTTTCATAGAATAAAAATTTTCCACAAATAACTATAAAATTTTACAAAAAATTCCATAAAACTTATATTGACTTTTAGAAATACCTATACTCTCTGACACGAATAACTTCAAAATGATAAAAGTTCACAATTTCATTAATAATGATCAAATTTCGTTCATCTGGCGATCACTAATTTCACTAAACAGGTAGCCTACGGTTTCCTTTCTACGGTATTTTAGTATTAAAATATAAGATAATAGAATACAATATTCTAAGCAATTCCAGGAACTGAGTAATCTATATATATAAAAATGAATCTATATTTCCCTTGGTCATCGCATCACGCGTGAATGGGTGGAACAATTTCATTAATTCTTTTTTGTTTGGTTAATTAACGTCAGGACAAGGTTGATATGAAAGAAAAAATTGAGGAATTTGACCGGAATGTTAGAAAATTTAAGAAAATTTAATAAACTTAACAACCATATGAATTTTACATAACTAACTGTCCGTTGTCATAGAGTATTACAATAATGAACGCTATTTTTTTATTAATTATATCAATTCGAATTCAGTACTCATAGTTAAGCCAAGACAACGTCTGTCCGGTCAGCTAGTAAATAATAAATAAATCGTATCCAAGTGATTGTCTTTCTCGGTTTAAATGTTGATTTATTTTTATTTTTCATTACCTATTTTGTGAAAATAAATATGTTATATTGTTCTCAAAAATTGTTGCATCCATTAGGCAATAGCCTAAGCGTGCACTTTATAATATGCTAGACTTGGTTGACGAGAAAACATTATATTTACGTCAACATGATCGACCTTCAATAGGTATATAAAAGCCTTTAATAATAAAAATTATACATAGAGGCTGTTCATAAAATACGATTTCATTTATGGGGAAAGGGGGTGTCGATAACTAAAACAAAATGTGACATGAGACGGTCTAAGAGAATGTGACGTTCGCAGCTCATAAAACAATTCTGTAAATTTTATATAATAAAATAGATATTTACTAAAGTTGTATTATGAAGCGATAATAGCTCAGTGGTAGTGTGCACAAACTCCAAGTCAAGGGACGTGAGTTCGAACCCACCTACAAGGAGCTTGAGCTTTTGGTGAAGGAAAACATCGCGAGGAAATCATTGCGTGGCGGTAGGGCTTTTTCTAATGATCACCTAGCTAGCTACCACCCTCAAGATGAAAATCTGCCGCCAAATACTAATAGGTGTGTTACGGCAGTTGCACTAGAGAGCCAGTCCCTCAAGAGGTTTAGCGTGTCCACCAACTTGGGTCGTATCGTCACTTAAGATCAGTTGAGATTATGGCCATAACTTTACCTTAATTAAAACCTTAATTATATAAAACATAGCGTTAAGAAAGAGCGGTCTAAAAACGGTAAAACTTTGCGTAACGTATTTTATGAAAGGTCCGATAACATAATAATACTATCACCGCAAACTTTAAAAATAGGTTCTAACATTACGAAACATAAATTAAATCCACGCAAACGAAGCCGCTGGCTCAACTAGTACTAAATAAAAGGGGAAAGTAAATTGTTTCCATGTTAAGTCAACCTTTAATTAAATACTCTCAATGGCAAACGAAATGTGACTTTATTACAGAGCACACAGAATAAAGTATTCGCTGTGTTTATCCGCCACGCATCGGCAATATATCTGATGTCACTCGTAGAGAAAACTACGTTTTATCACAGAACATTCTAGAACGAAATTGAACTGTCGCTATCTGATAAATATCACGCATTGTTACCACAACTTCATCTCGTTCATTCGCATGTATAGTTTCGTTTTTATTGATACGCGTTCGCTCATTACAAGTTTTATTTGCAATAATGAGGGGCGCGTATTCAATCGCACGTGGAATTCGTTGCAATGTTAAACAGTTTTCTCGACTTTCGCGTTTCGCCGAAGCCATTATTATAACCGTATTAGCTGACCTGGAAGACCTAATGCTGCCTTTCCAAGTAGTCAATCACATCGACTACAGCGACATCTATCGCGTTATGATCACTTATCGAGATTAAAAGTATTCTATCTCTCAAGTTGGATCAGACTGCATGCAGTATGCAAAATTTGATTAAAATCGGTTCAGTAGTTTAGAAGTTCATCGCGGACAATCAACGTGACACGGCATTTTTATATATGAATATTAGAAGACATATTTTATTAAAAGCGATGATAGCTCAGTTGGTAGCATGTACGGACGCCGCGTCATTGGACGTGCGTTCGAAACCCTGCAATGATCCTGCACTTTTAGTGAAGGAATACATCATAATAAAACCACAGCATGGTTGCAGGGCTTTTTTTAATGCCTGTCTGGCTAGCTATCTCCCTCAAGTTGAAAATCTGCCGCCAAATACCTATAGGTGTGTTCCAGCAAATCCACTTGAAAGTCAGGCCCTCGACGAGGCTTAAGGTGTCACCATCGAGGGCCTCATAATCACTTAAAATCAGGCGAAATTGTAGTCGTTACGCTAAATCTATAAATTATATGAAAAATACATCTATGTAAGGTACAAAATTGTATCCAAAAAAGTTTTTGCCCGTTTTCTATATATTAGGAAATTTATATCTGTGTCAACATATGGGTTACGTTTTATTATGTTTAAAAATAATTATAAACGAAGACATTTGCGGAAAGACTAGCCAATAATATTAAATATATATTAATATTATAAAGTTTTTCTATTTGGAAGCGACAATCTTAAAAGCTGTACCAGTCGGATTTAAAAAAATCATTTTGTATTTGATAGAGCAATAATTGAAGACGGCTTTATGCTGTTCGACATCACGCTACCACCTATAGGAGCAAAGCTGTATTTAAAATTTAACAAAAACGAGGAAAAGTTAATTAAACATATATTTGTCCCACACAAACGAAGCCACGGTAAGCTGTAATAACTTTATTCATCAGCTAAACTTCATAGGTATTTACGCTTTTTAATTATTATTTTTTTTATACTTAAGGTTTAGCATTATGTCCATAATCTCAGCTGATCTTAAGTGACGATACGGCCCAAGTTGGTGGACACGCTAAACCTGTGGAGGAACTGGCTCTCAAGTGCAGCTGCCGGAACACACCTATTGGTATTTGGCGGCAGGTATACAACTTGAGGGTGGTAGCTACCCAGGCGGGCATTAGAAAAAGCCCTACCACCATGCTATGGTTTCCTCGCGATGTTTTCCTTCACCGAAAGCTCAAGCTCATTGTAGGTGCTTGGATTCGAAGCCACGTCCCTTGACGCGAAGTCGTACACACTACCATTGAGCTATCATCGCTTCTTAGCAATTAGTTGTTTACGTAATATATATTAATTAGCTTGGCAATTTTTTTTCCATCTTTTCTAGTAGGTAATAACTCGATCACAACATTATCTACCACATTCGAAGTTACACTTACTAACTGAGCAAAAACTATCCTATCCACTCGGACGAAGGAATTTAAAAAAGTTCATTGAAATCGGTTGAATGTATTCAGAGATTAGCGTAAAGGAACATTCAGTAACAGGATTTTTACATAAATACTACATAAATCAAAATAAACTGCATACACAGTGTTGACCTGATGAGGCCGGCCTCGAGACCACTGGCAGATGTCAAAGATTAAATTATTATTGTATAAATTATGAACTTAACGTGATAGCTTATGACATAAATTAAAAATGCCACAATAAAAAAATGTACACAGTTCTATTATCTATTTAATATACATTTATATTCATTTAATAGACAAATTAAATGGAGACAACTTGATTCTTCTTATTAGTCATTTCTTTATATATTATCACATAGTGTGGCGACACGTCGCCACGCCTACAACCATCTGATCCGCCGCATTACATGTTTCACATCAAAATATAGTCATTAAAAGCGTAAACCTTATTACAAATTGATGTTAAAAAATATATTTTAATAATATTGGTTTTTATAAAATATGATACTCACATGGAGGCGGAGCTTTCCTCTGGTTGTTCCATATAACGAGGATCTTAGCCAGGCTCGGGGTGCGCACCAGCTTCCTGATGAGTGTAAACAGGCTCTCCACTCGGTCGTACGTGAGTATGACAGCGGTGAAGCCCGGGGACTTGGGCGCGGTCACCGGCAAAAACAGGGGGTTTACAGGACCGTACTGCACGAATGAAAAGTGTAAAGTTTAGGGAAGTAACTTTATGCAGTTAATTGCGACATTGTATAAGCGCTTCATTCTATAGAGACTACTGTAAACGAACTGTGGACACCAAAATATCCGCAACATCCCTACTCTCGATTGTCGTTGTTGTTTGTTACATTGTATTACGTTCATCATCAGATATAATGCAGGCTCTTTGTCGAACGAAGGAATATATAATAATATACTTTGCCTACAAGCAATATCCAAAAATGTATGCGGTTGACTACCTTCATTCTGTTTTTTGGAACGAACCGTACTGCACACATGAAACGCAGGTAAAATGAACGGTGTAACTTTATGACGTTATTGAAAGATGTTGTTAAATGTAGAGTAGAATAAGCGACATTGTATAAACCTCCAGTTTATGGACACTACGGTAAACGAACCGATCACGCCAGAGTTTCGTGACGAGCTGAAACTGAACGCGCCCGCGCTTTGATACATAATCTGTGGTTTTGTCGATCATCTGTGACAGAGTGAATGTGCAAGTCACGTTTGAGAAGATTATCTGTGACTGCCCTATCATTATTACGTCACAAATGACAGACCCCCGTACTTGATATATGATATATATATTTCTATTTATTTGAAATAATAAAACTAAAAATATAATAATTACCTATAATAGATGTAAAATTTACAAAATTCTTTTATTAGCTACGAATATCATGTTATATTAGAACCCCTCCCCGGGCCCCCATGTCACACTGTCACAGTAAGCGACACCGCCCTCTAATACACAAGTGCAAATGTATTTTATGAACAGCTGCTAATGTGTTGACACAAGATTTTCTATTAAATCACAGTCAACATATATGCATAGCATGAAAAACGCTATCAGGAGGTATTTACAGATAATCTATCTCATGTATAATCTATGTCATAAACAAACAAACCTCCGAAATTACTAATATACAGATTTCGCTGTTTTTTTTTTTTACGTGAAACATCTATTACTTCGTCTTGACATGAAAATCGATGAAGACAGAGAAAAAAAAGAAATTTTGTAGTTCATCTGGTGCATAATAAAAAAGTAACCAATTTTTTTTTTTTTTAATTGTATCCTCCGTTTTCGTATTTTCTACTTTTGTTACGTGAACTGCTGAAGCTAAAGCGGTACGTTTACTGTAAATAATTGAGTACAGTTAATTTGATACAAAATATGGAAACTATCTGTGTCCGCGATTCCGTTCGCGTGGAACTAATTTTATTTTAATTATTTTCTTTAAAAAATGTTATATATAATGATTTCTTATGTTTACGCGAATAATATTCATCGATACAAAACTAATTTAAACGGATTTAATCGCGATAAAATCCGTTTAAATTAGCTTTATTTCGCGAAATGTTTCATATTATAGAATTCTAATGGTGAGAGAATTTTTTACATCGGTCCAGCAGTTCTTGTGTTTATTCGTTACAAACAAAAATACAAATCTTTCCTCCTTATAATATTAGTATTGATATAGATAAGTGGTTTGGGGCGTTGTAACTTATTTTTTAAATATGAATGATACGAAAAATTTGTTGCTGACTTTTTATAGTGCAACATATGGACTTTTTAATCGTTGGGAAATGCTTATATGCATAAATATTTTATTGAAAATTTAATGCCAAATTAGATTCATTCGTTCATTTTATGAAAAAAATATTATAGCCTGCACAAGTAAATTATAATTTAAAAAGGAATTGTGTGTTATTTATAAGGTAATAAATAAAGTCCAAATTCTAAAAATTGAAATTTCGAGATCTGCTTTAGAGCAGGATTTTTTTAACTTATCAAAGAATACTCTGGATGGCGAGTGAAAACAAAATTATAGCATTTTTTTTTTGGCGCACCCTAATATGTATATATATATATATATATATATATATATATATGTATAACTTTCTTATAGGACCTTTCATTAACTTTTCACCTTCACGTGAACCCTTTTAGGCGAGTGCGCTGAGTACGCTCTTAGCTACAAGTAATAATATGAGTAAATGTAGGTAAAGGTGAACAGATACACTCGTCTCGGAAATCTAGGTAAACGAGTTTATCTTTTGACTTACATACAAATTTCAACCTATCTTTTACCATACAACGTTTTACTAGGGTTAATTTGAAATGACTTAATACGGCAGCCATAATCAAAGTGTGTTCCACGGAGCCCTAGGGTTCCGCAAAGCCTCTATGGGTGCTCCAAGAGAATACTGATGATAATGAGAAAACATTTAAAGCGATCATAGCTCAGTGGTAGTGTGTACGACTTCGCGTCAAGGGACGCGAGTTCGAATTCACTTACAATGAGCTCGAGGTTTCGGTGAAGGAAAACATCGTGAGGAAACTAAACCATGGTAGTAGGGCTTTGGCTAGCAACCACCCTCAAGTTGAAAATCTGCCGCCAAATACCAATAGATGTGTTCCGGCAGCTGCACTTGAGAGCCAGTTCCTCCACAGGTTTAGCGTGTCTACCAACTTGGGCCGTATCGTCACTTAAGATCAGGTGAGATTATGATCATAACGAGACACTTTAAATATTAAAAAAAAAACTGCTATGTAACTACAACTCTTTCTATAAACATGATGTTAACCAATTGGTGAAAAATAATAAACATATTTATACCTCCCATTAGATATCTAATTACTATGCAAATGTTACAATTTAACATAATTATTAACAATGTTCTTAAACAAATATTTCGCTTTTCAAAAAAGTTTGATAATCACTTATATACAGAATAAGTTAACACGTCGTGACCGAAAAACAAAGTTGGCCGGCACAGGACACCCGGCAGATGTGAAACATTTAAGTTAATATTAGAATTTATAATTATTAAAAAATAAAAACAAAGAAAATATATGATACAATAATAATAGTACGAAACCCAAACAAAGAAGCAACGAAATGTATAGTATAAACTCAAAGTAGTCGAGAGAGGTGGGCTAAAGGGTACATGACGCCATACGCGAGCGTCGTGCCGTTTCCCATCACGACAAATGGGTAGATTTTAATTCCAAGGCACGCCAATAGATGTTCCACGTTAAAAAGCGTTTGTTTATCAGGTCAAAAACAATTTACCAAGTTCATTAAATTCCGGTAAAGACTTCAGAAACGGATAATTTCATTTATACACATAAAATAATTCAAAATTTGTCAATAATTCAAAATCTTTTGTGTGATGAGAATGTTTCTTAGTAGTTTCAAAGCATTCGAAGTCCAATTTCTTAGATGAAGATTAGATAACTGACCAAGAATCGGGAGTGAAATTACACACATAATATACACATACAATTACATACACATTTGAGCACGTGAGAGTAAAAAGATGCAAAATAGAGCGAAAGAGAAATAGAGCTGCAGATTGTACATAGAATAGAGAGTTTAGGTTATCCGCGCCTCTCTTGCAATTCCATCATGTGTACGATATGCGTGATTAAAAAAAATGGTGTGCAGTTCACACGTGATAGCAGTGAAACCTTCAAAAATTCGCATCGTAATACGCAGGCACGCACACACGCATACATACTAACACACGTAAAACGCTCGGAACCTGCATGAAACACTGTATTAATACCTTCTATCTCATTCTCTCGCACGTTACATCCTATAGATGTGTGTAGTTGGATTTTTGTACTCTCACTTTTTCTTTTCATCGAGTTTCGAATCACAACAACACTAAGGAAGTTTTCACTTAAAACACAGTGTGTGATGTTTATTGTTCTAAATGATTGCTAATTATCAAAGCTAATGGGCGCAACCGCCACGCCGGAGTGATACGGCTTCGAGTCCGGAATAGTAAACAATTATTTTTGTAACATGTTCAGTTGTTATTTTGTGTCCGTGCGGTAGTTTTGACGTTCATACACCGTGACTTCTTAGGGCCTAAATTGAATATTTTTTTTTATTTAATTGCATTTAGTTGATCGTATTCATAAAACCCTTTACACTTAACATTGGCGAAATTATCTACGTAGATACGTGACTCAATTAAAATTAATTTAAAAAAAACCGCAATGATGACACGTTGTCTTGTATCGAGATCAGACAATGTATACCCAGCTGGTGAGAGGCTTGCAGACTATTACGACATAAGGACCTTTGAATGTTTACTTATCTCTCGATTCATAGAGATGTGTAGCTCCGTAACCATATCCAGTATCCTAAATAAAATGATATCCGAAACCGTAACCGAATCTGATGTAAAAAATTCTAATCATTTCAGATAGAGATGTCTAAATAAGACACTTTTTAACAAGTTTTGAAGCGATGATAGTTCAGTGGTAGTGTATACGACTTCGCGTCAAGGGACGTGAGTTCGAATCCACCTACAATGAAATTGACTTTTGGGTGAAGGAAAACACCGTAAGGAAACCATATCATGGTGGTAGGGCTTTTTCTAATGCCCGCCTGGCTAGCAACCACCCTCAAGTTGAAAATCTGCCGCCAAATACCGATAGGTGTGTTCCGGCAGCTTCACTTGAGAGCCAGCCCCTATACAAGTTAATCGTGTCTCCCAAATTGGGTCGTATCGTCACTATTAAATTGCCAAAAAAGGTTTTAGCGAAACGAGACAGAGCAGACTAGCCACGATAATATCCGTAACCGAAACTATACGAAATTATCAGGTAATCCGGAATAATTGTATATCCGTGACCATATATTCAGATACGATTGTAAAACCAGTATAATATTATTCATATATTCGTATCCGGAACCAAAACTTTATGTCCATAACATCTCAACTCTCGATTTTAATTGTTGTTTGTTGAATTGTACTACGCTTACCATCATATATAATTCAGGCACTTTGTCAAAGTATAGTAAAGAAAATATGGTAATATATTTTGCCTGCAATCATTATTAGCATGGTGGTAGGGTTTTTTTCTAATCCACGCCTGGCGAGCTACCACCGTCAAGTTGAAAATCTACCCCCAAACACCTACAGGTGTTCCGGCAGTTACTCTTGAGAACCCGTCTTTTCGCTAAGATTAGCGTGTCCAACATCTTGGGTCACATGATCATTTAAAATCAGGTGAGATTGTGGCCATAACGCAGAACTATACAACCTTAATAAATATTAAATATAACCTTAAAAAAAAAAATGCCGTTGACTACAGTTATTCTGTTTTTTTTTTATTATTTTCTAAACGAATCACACATTGTATTTAATTAATTGTTACTATGTAAATACGCTTTGCTGTATTATATATAGTTTTACTTTATAATAGCACTAGCTGTCCCTGCGACTTCGTTTGAATGGAAATAAAAATTATATAATCGTTTTTGCCCGTTCTTGTAACTTTTTTCAATACAGCTTTGCTCCTAGTGGTGGTAGCGTGATGTTAAATAGCCTAAAGCCTTCCTCAATGATTGCTCCGTCAAATACAAAAAGTATATTTAAAATCCGACTGGTAGCTCCCAATATTAACGCGTCCAAACAAACAAACAAGCTTTTCCACTTTATAATCTACTTATATAAAACAAAGTCGGGTTTGTTAGAACACTTATATAACTCGGGAACGGATGGACGGATTTTTATTGATTCTGATTTGTTGTATTTGCAAGTATTAAGAACATTGGAAAATTAACGAAAACAAAAAATTAAAGGAAAAACCCTTTTCCCATACAAAATGTGCATAGATTTCGTAATTGTCAAACATTTAATGTTAATCCTGTCGATTCAGTAATCTCACTCGTCAAATTAAAGAAAGTATTTAAATAAAGATTTCGAATCGACAAATTATATCCACAATAATCGGATAATGACGTATTTAAGATTTTAGAAATGTAAAATAATGTCAGTAATGAAAAATAATTGACGTATTTATAGGTTGTCAAATATGTATGCGTTCGTTCAGAAATTTACAATAAGATCGCAAGTGATTGTAACAATTTTTGACCAACATTAAAAAAAAACACACTTGTATCCAAACGACGTCGTTTAGCGCATGCATATTGTAAAGGATAATTTTTAACAAGGTAAATAAGCGCTACAATTCAGAAAGTACGAGCAATGGTGGCGGCGAAAAATAAAAATGACGATCTCAATGCGACTCAGATTTTTTTTCCAGATTATTTATTATTATTCAATTGAGTCAACACAGTTATCAACTAGAATGGCGTAGTTAACTATTCCACAGAACTATTAAATTTACTGACATTGTATTTACTACCAGCTTACAACTTTTGCCAATAAAAGTAGATTTTGTTGGATGTAAGAACTCTGTTGAATGGTAAAAACGTGGTCTTCCACGTACGCACATTTTATTGTGATTAGTTGACAAAATATAGCCATATGAAATTGATTGTATCAACTGTGATCATTATAACATGGGAAACAAATATACCAAAATACCATACTATAAAAGAAATAAAGTAAGTACTATGAGCCACTAAATAACCTGAACAGGAATGACTATGGTACGTATGTTATACGCGGTCGAAGTGGGAGCAAAAAATATGATAAATGAATCTTGCGGAATTTTCAACAATAACTCACCTTTATGATCAACGGTAAGTGTCCCAAGCGATACCCTAAAAGTAAGATGGATACCCAATATAGGCGATCAGTTGCAGACAATAGTAGTGAAGTTAAGAGGACAATATGTTGATGTAAGCAATAGTTACATTGTGCCATACTCGCAAATATAGTTCAAGGTTTATGAGGGTCACATTAATGTGAAATACTTTAACTCAGCGAAGTCGATAGAGTAGAAATGTAAATAAGTAAACAAAGGCGGTTATATAATCATTTTTGCTAGAGCAAATACAAATGACGAAGATCTCAGTATCATCCAACACTAATAATATGACGATGCAAGTAACGTAACTGATCAACGATCAAGGGAAATTACAAAGGAGAGGTTGTCTATATTTCGCGTATACCGATGATTCCAATAGATTTTAAGCTACTACAACTTCCCGAGCGATTGTCTATTGCGTAGACAGTAAACAAATAACAAAACCAGTCGTTGGAAGTTTACCAACTCGACTTGAAGTTTCCCAGATTCGTGAACGGACGAATACATACATGTCGCGTGTTCGAACGTCGGATAGTAAAACTGTATATTTACGCACCACGAAAAGAAACGAACACATTGTTTATCAATACGTATTATATTGATTAACTATATTTAAATTGCACACGATTAATAGACATTTAATTCATTGGATTTATAGACAAAATTTCATTCAATAACCATAAGAAATGATAAGCGGAAACGATATTAGATATTGTCAGTTCTATAGATCGTAAAACGTTTTTGAGTTTTAGCAAGAACAAAGAACATCGATTATAGGTGATACGAAGTTCACGGGGTCAGCTAATATTAATATAGATGTATCTTTGCGTGTCTAAGTTGTGATAGTGTAACAAACAAACGCATTCGCATTTATATTATTACGTAAAATACACGCATTTTCATCATTGTTTCATTGAATAGGTCGTAATACATGATTATTTATATGGAATACTATCAATATAAAATAATATAAAATTTATCCTTATGTCGTTTTTAATTAGTGTGCTATTGATAAATATTAATTTAACTAAATATATAATGAAATTGTAACTGTACGAAATCTGTACATTAATTATTTTTACTAATGAAATTTACAATACAATCAGGGTATACTTTGTTATCGATGTAGAAGGTTAAAATTGTTTTTATATATTACTACTTTATAGGCATAGCGTTATAGTTACAATTCCACCTGATGTTAAGTGACGATGTGACAAGATATGGTGGACAAGCTAAGCTTAGTGGAGGGGCTGGCTCTCAAGTGCGTCTGCCGGAAAACACTTATGGGTAACTGGCGACTGATTTTATACTTAAGGATGGTAGCAAACCAAGTGGCTATTAGAAATGGCCCTACCACCATACTAGGGTAACATCACGGTGTTTTCCTTCACCGAAAACTCAGAGAACCGACAGAACCGAGAATTCAGAATATTGCAAAGATCGAATTCACGTCCATTGTCGCGAGGCTTGTACACACTCCCAACTGGGCTATCATAGAGCTATGATGTTTATTTGGGGCGAAATCTTGGCAAAACTCTCGACATGGGACCATGACCATTCGATGCCGAATTATTTATAAATGATTTATGACTATTCATTATTTGAATTTCAATGACCCTTCATTATTTTATCGTTGTTTTTTTTACATTAATGAACATTTGTCCCACCAATAAAAAAAATAGGCATTTTCTTTTATTATGTTATTCGTCCGGTGAAGCGGCCAGAAACGGCTAGCCATCTATATAAAAACGAGTAGAAGCAAAACAACTCACTCCTTATTTCATCTACGTTTGTCGATTTTGAAGCAATTATGGCTCAGTGGGTAGTGTGTACGGAATCTACAGACGATACGTCAAAGAACGTGATTTCGAATCTACGAACATGAGAAAATACTATTCCCGAGCAGAATCAAATTGGAGAAGAAACTACGAAAGGCTGACCCCCCCACTGTTCAGGATACAAAGCCAGTAACACTGAAAGGAATATAGTAAAAAGAAAATACTAATTTAGATGCTAGAAAAATAACTAATACGGCATTAAACTTACCAAATGCTCCGGCATATTCCAGTCTTCGTACATCCGTGCTGCCAATGGAAATACTTTCTCGTTCAATATCTCTAAAGTCGTCAACGTGATTTTCTCTATACTAGCAAAGTACCTCTCATATACCCATCGTAGCTGCCAATACAACTCCCCGCGTCTCTCTTTACTTACTGAGTGTACTATTTTCAGCAAATTCTTTATGTTATCTTCCGGAATGAATATCGCTATTCTCTTCCAGTCCACGTGAGAACTGAAAGGCATTACCACAGAATCCGATATCACAATCGGTATACATTGAGATGCAATAACATCCATCAACACGGCTTGACTCAGTCTAGCACTCCGTACAATAAGACAAAACATTCCCTCCTTTAAGACATCCGGATACTTAAATTCTCTGCCAGTCGTGTATTCACAGCGTTTTGAATGATCAGCGAGGTCTTTACACTGATCAAGTAGTAATAAATCGTTCGACGATGAAGATATGCCTTTCAATTCTTCGAAATAATCATGAGGAATGTTCCACTGTGTTGATATAATGAAATAATTCTTTGATTCGGGTTGAGTGTTATCAATTTGTTGTGCTATGTTACTGTAGACTGGTATTGATACGTCAAATCCGTATCTGAATGTCCAAGTGTTGAAGCCAGCTCCTGCTATAATGGCTTTAGATGTGTTGAGATCGACAACTGTGTTGTAGTTTGGCGCCGATCCGGGCAGGAAGTTGAAGATGAGATGGTTTTCACCACCATTCCAGCTATTTATAAAATAAATAAATAGAAATATTGATAAAGTAGTTGCATAATTATGGAATTCTGCTTAGGGGGATTCATTAATAACATAAAATTGCCCAAGGAAGGGAACTCTGAAATACACATATATGGTGGCACAACAGCCAGTCTTAAGTAATCTATGTTATTATTAAAGAACAGAACACTTTGTTTGTTTGAACATGCTGATTTTAAATGATAAATTACTTATATTTAAAAATTATTTTTGTATTTAATAGAGCAATTATTGAGGAAGGTTATTTAACATTACATTACAGCCAACAAGAGCAAAACTCAACAGAAAAAGTTAGAAATACAGACAAAAATTATCAAATTTTAATATACGTGGAGGCACAGCGAGTGTTTTGTACAATGTTTTATAAAAGTGTGCAATTTGCAATGTGGAGTGATGGTTATTTGAATGCTAAATGTTGGTAAAACAACTGTGAGGTCTATTTATTTCATTTTATATTTATTTTGACATGAAAGTTAAGAAGACATAACCTTACATAAGAGAAAAATCTTATATGGTCTTACATGGACATATGTATGTGGAGGTGAAAAGTGGCCAAGATCATCCACATGTATTTAATGATTTTTTTTAATGGAATTGGGGGCAAACAGGCAAGCATGTTACCTGGCGGTAAGTGATCAACACCGCCCATGAACATCCACTACACCAGAGGAATCACAGGTGCGTTGCGTTGCGGATGCGATTCAGGAACTGACTCTCAAGTGCCATTGCCGGAACATACCTAATAGTATTCAGCGGCAGATTTTCAACTTGAGGGTAGTAGCTAGCCAGGTAGGCATTAGCAAATGCCCAACGACCATGCTATGGTTTCCTAAAAAGGTTTTCCTACAACAAAAGTGCACACTCTATGTAGTTGGTTTAGTTCAAACTCACATCCTATGATGTGGCATTCCATACTGCACTACCACTGCACATAGGCACTACCACTGAGCAATCATCGTTTCAAAATAATATGTAGTTATATAAATAGCATCTTCTAAATTTTTATACTCTGAACAAATTTTATATAACTATTAAAATTAGAAAATGTTTATTGTTAAATACAAGGCTGAACTAAATGGAAAACAGGAGATGAATTATTTGAAAAATTTGAATCTACTTTCAAAAATATACTTTATAGTTATAGTGCCTTCTGAGAAATGTTAAGATGATAGTAGGATTGAAGGGGAAATTATATGTTTTTATATGTTTAGTAAGTCAGAAGTAATATTTCTTGAGTCATATTATTGGATATTTAATTTGATAACTTAAAAACACATACATTGTGAATCCACTATTTTCACAGCCTTAATATTATTATAATCTATGTACATTATTTATTTATAGAAAAATCATAATTTTTTTCCATTCTTTAAACTTTAAAAAAAGTACAAAATTTTTTCTCTAATTTTAATATTAAAATTGCAAAAGTTGTGTAACACCCTTATATGTTTACATAAAAGTATACTCTTTTTATATTTTATTTTATGTTCTATTTCAAAATACTGGTTTTTGTTTTAATTTCTTTTTTACAGCTACTTTCAACAATAAAAAGTTTCTATGAATGAAATATCTTTTAAATCAGTTCAGCTGTCTGAGAAATTATCTTTCGAATATATATATTTCAGAAAATTAATAATAGTGCTAGCAACGACACGTATTCTGAATCTTGTTACCTACAGCCTAGAATTTAATAACAACAACAAGTACTTTATATGGATTAGTTTCCTATTAGATACAGAGTTCTAATGATTTCTTATGTTTACACAAATACTACTCATCAAATTAAAGCTAATTTAAACAGATTTCTATCACTGTTATTTATTAATTTTGATCATAACTTTCAAAAGCTGTTCAGCCTTCATAGTCAAGGGTGGACTACACGGGGTACATAATTCTACAAATTAAATTTTTACTACGAATCTTACTTTAAAATTCTTACTAACTGTAATAAAAGACATTACAAAAGTCTATAAATGATACATTTTCGATGAGTAATGAACTGAAAATGTAGCCTTATTATACAAAAAAAATATACTTACAATTCAAGAGACTGAAAAACCTGAGACACATGTTTACTAGAAAAACTAGCTTGATTCAATGTGTCTATGCTGGGGACTAGAAGACATGCCTCTTCAGGATTCGGCGTGTAATATCTACTATGTTTTATTGTATCTAATATTGTATAAAATTCTCTAGAAAAATGTGAGACAGATCTCCCACTGGCAGTCTGGTATTCTTTTAACGGATATATGTATATAGTTAACCTGTCGTGGCCCCTACCACATCTGTATACATCGAAGCACTCCCAATAAGTACAGTTTGCGGTTCGTGGTTGCGAAAAAGTCGCATCCTCTTTTAACTTGACAATTTCATGCCTGGACTCTAAATTCACAGGTACAAACACACTGGTCCGAGGTGAACTACCACTGAACGCATTGAAAACCACTGTAAACACTAGAGATATAACTATAAACAATAGTAGGCCAACAAAGAACCTATGATACAAAATTTTCCTATATGATGTGTACTTATAATGCTTTCCGGTTTTCGTTAACCACTCTCCAGCCATTTGTGATTTCGAGTATTAAATTAATCTCTTTAGTTTGTTTATGGCACCCATTATTCATTAAAATAATTTTATTCTCATTCAAAACTAGGTACTTCGTAAAACACGAATATACTCCTTCAAGTTGTGAAGGCAAATTGACGTGCACAATCACACTAGACGTTAACCAATTTGACATATCTAGTGACGTCTAAGATAGACAATAATATGTTAAAAAAATTATATTAAACATACTCCAATTAAAGTTGTTTACGAAAAGTAGTAATTTAAAAACCAAATTCTCATCTAAAACTTTGTTCATTTATTCTTGTTGTAGCAAATATTAAAAAAAAATGACATATAAATATTAGTTCATTAAAAATGTTAATGCTTATAACATTAGGATTAAATAAGAAATAATTTGTATAAAATGATGTTTTATAGGATTTAATATGCTAACAATCCGAAGACTATATACTACTGTCCCATTATTAAGTTTAAGGTAACGTAAAGTATTAAAATGTAGGTTTTACAAAAAATCCATCTCCACATGTCTATTATAAAAATTCTCAAGATGTGTCTGGAAAGTATAGTTTGAAATTTAATAAGTTCGGATATTTTGACATAAATTATATTATATATTTGAAACCAATAAGTTAGAAATTCACCTTGGAAATAATTACAGTAACTACTTATATAAAAAAAATGAAATACAGAAAATTTTATATAGAAACATAAAATATCCTGACTTATAACTATCTGGATTTATGAAGGAAAGTATTCTGATCAAACCATTGCATTGTGATAGAGCATTTTTTTTGCAGCAGACTATCTGACTAGGTATACTCTCAAACTGATAATCAATACCAAATGGTATAAAGTTTGTTCCTAAAGTTGCATTTGAGGTGTAGTATTTCCACTAGGTTCAACATGTCTACCATCTTGAACCACATCATGAATTAAGATCAAATGAGATTGAGAATTGGCGCTATACATATAAAGTATTAAAAAAAATGTTAATAATTTAATTTCATAAATTGCTCTGCTAGGATCAAAATTTTTGTAAACCGTTTACTTTAGTCTATCATTGATTGTTAATTTCGATAGTATATAAAAAAAAAACAATAAATAATACCTTATAACTTTTTACACATTCATTAAAATATTAGAATAATAATAAACTGAATAGTCTATAAGCAATAATGAACATACTATATAAAATTATAAACACATAACAGTTGATATGAAATTATTATAGCAGTTAAATATTATCAATGGTTACTAATACTTGTCACAGACAACCCTAACCATAATGACGTTCAGTTTTTGTTTTTATGGTATGTCAGTTTTGTGTTGTGCGTAGTTGGTGTTGAGTTTCTGATGGCTTGATTAATTTTATTATTTATTTTAATTTATATTATATCGTAATATTTCTGTTCGAACTTGACCAAAGATGGCTCTGTTGCCCCCGGATCCCGTTTACACCATCAGAAACGTTGAGAATACACCAGTTTATTCGCTAGCGTTTAGCTTTTTACCGGGGGGGCTCGAAAGACTACTTGCCGGTTCGAAAAACGGCTTTGTTTATGCATACAACCTTCAGGTGAGATCAACATTATTCTAATGATTACATTTTCTACGAAATACTGCGCAGATATCGTGTATTACCTACGCATTTTCCCTGGATCAAATACTTTGCTCGTTTCTTTTGTTTACCACCCGAATTCTGTGACCTAGAAAAACAAATAAGTGTGCCACCTATGCCGTAATGAAAATAATCTGATTACTTTTGTGTTTTATTACTACATTGAAATAAGTCGGTATTATTAGATATTATATTTAATAAAATCGAATAATGATAAGATTTTATTTTTTTCCGGTTTACGCGGCGCATTCGTTTGTTAGATGTTTAACGTAAAACTGTTATTAATTATTGATATATTACTTCTACACTTAACAAACACATTTATAATAACACAGGTGCAATGTATGCATTAAAAATATGCAATCAAGCTTACAGATAATTTAACAATTTAAATAAGGAACATCAGTTACTATTAATTATTTATACAAATACCACTCTCAGTGATGGATTTACACTTTTGCTGTCCATAGGCTATTAAAATTTTGCAGTCTCTACCTACCTGTACAATTAGTATTCACATAGGACAACAAAAATTGTAGAAAATGAATTTATATAAGACTTAGATTCTGAGTACTGGAACAAATTATCTTGCAACATTTAGGTAAATATTTAAGCATGAATCATTTCAGTTTCTAAAAAACAGAATAAAAATACCCCAATATTGCCGTCTTTAAAATTTGCTGCCTTAGGCTCCACTCTACTAAGCCTACTGGTAAATCCTCCAATTACTTCTCTCCTTGGAATACCATTATGGCAAATTAAATATAATTAGGGACCACAAGTGGCTGTTAAAAAAACTGCTCATTTCTGATGTTTTTTTGTTATGTTAACGATCACCAACAGGCGGGCAGCCCATCTGATGGTAAATTATGACTGTTGTCTATAGACTGCCACAATACCAGAGGTAGTACAGCCATATTGCTGATCTTAGAGACTGTATTTCAATCCCTTTTTGAAGACACCCATATCGTAGTTCTGAGGAAAAACTGTGACTTGTGTATGTGACTTACATATTATACTAGATGGTGTCACATCTTGTGTCAAGTGCAGCATGTGGTATCAAGTTGACACCAGATGTGGTGAATTGAAAGCCCGACCATCAGCTGCAATCTATTATACCTATAGGAACTGTGCTCTCTGATGTCAACAAAGCGCACACGCTTTTCAGAAAAAGATTGGCTACATTAGCCACATCAAAGCCCACAAACACCAGAGTTGAAACAGTCTCTGTGACCAAAAGCAGTCAGGAATTCATCATACTATATGCAATTTTGTATTGTGTATATATTATACTTGTTGAAGTATGTAAATGTGAATTTGTATCAATTTCAGACAAACAGAGTGCAACAGAAAATTCAAATTGGTCAAGGTCCCATCCTGCATCTCTTTCACACAGACAGCCATCTTATCACTCAAGAAAAAGGAGGGAAGTACAAAATCTTGGAACTCACTAACAAAGGTTATGAGGAGGATGCTGTTATAGACACCGATTATCCTGGTTTCTGCCGATTTGCTACCAACACAAAACTCAAAACCCTATATGTACCTGATAAAGATTCGAAAGTTAATATATATAACTTCTCTGGGGAGAAAATAGGATTTTTAGAACCAGAAGATAAATCTCTGAAATACGGGGAGCCGATGTGTTTAAAGCACATTGAGTTGTCTAATGATCAACAATTTTTGCTGGTTGGCTATGAAAGTGGTTGGATACTGCTCTGGGATCTTAACATTAATCAATGTATCAGTAAACTGAAATCAAAGGAATGTCCCATGTCTATTGATTATCATGTTGACCAGCAAAAAGGGATCATAGGTAATGCATCAAATGTGATAGAAATCTTTACGTTAGGGAGAAAAGACTTAAACTTGACCCACAAGATGGATATTACTATAAAGAATCCAGGAGTTAATAAAGTCCAGAGTCGTAGTGATGGCAAGGTCTTCACTACAGGGGGCTGGGATGGACATATTCGTATTTTCTCTTGGTATTCTCTGCGGCCACTGGCCGTGCTTACGGAACACAAGCAGGCGATACAAGATGTTACATATTCTACTGAGAAAGTGTCACTGTGGAAAGCAAACTTGATGGCCGCTGGGGGATTAGATGGTGCTATAACATTGTGGGATCTGTATAACAATAAGCAATAATATGAAGTATTTTATAGACTCTTTTATTTCTTAGGGGCCATCGATAAATTACGTGAGACATATACACAAAGAGCCGTTTAAGTTTTAATTAATGCGTTTTTAGATAATTTTTGATCCTTCCCGCATGTAATATTTTTCTATACCATCAGCCCTCCACCGCTCTACCACCACATTGCGCATTTGGACGTAATTACGTTTTACATTTTTTTACTAATAAACTCCTGAGATAAAATGACTTATCTTAACCGTTGGCATAAATAGATAGAAAGATAGAATAGAGCAAAAATAGAAGAAATATTACCGAGAAAAGTTGCGATCTTAGGTAATTTTAATTACCTTCTTTTTCGTGGGGAAATGCACCTACGCATATTCTCTCAGCCCGGTTTATATACATATATATCTATATAAAAATAATGTTACGTAACGCGTTATTTGAATCCGCCTCCCGTCCTTGTAACGCATCGTAACGTTTTACAAGACCTCACTACCTTCTAATTACGTATGTAATACATGAACGGTCCCTAAGGGTCGGACGTGGTGGACAAAGTGTCATATTGTGTAACAAAGGGTGGAAATGGTCCTAAATTTTGTTTTCCCACAATGTTTTCCTTCACCAAAAGCTCAAGCGGCAGTAGATGTTTGGATTCGAAGTCACGTCCTATGACGCGCCGTTCGTACATACTACCACTAAACTATCATCCCTTCTGCATCTAATGTTAAGTGACGAAGTGGCCCAAGATGGACACACTAAGCCTTATCAAGGGACTGGCTCTGAAATGCATATGCTGGAACACAACTATAGGTATTTGGTAGCGGATTTTACACTTGAGATGCTATGATTTCCTCACGAAGTTTTCTTTCACCGAAAGCTCAAACTCGTTGCAGATGGATTCAAACCCATAACCATTAATTTGGTATCTGTACACGCTACCAACTGGGCTATCATCGCTTGAAAATCTAATATATTTAAGCATTAAGATGCGAAATAGGAACTTTTAATTCAATAGTTTCTTGATGTAATATTGCAAAATATGTGATGTCACACTAGGGAGCAAGGAGTCTCGAAAATATGACAAGGATGGGCTGGTCAAAAAATCGTGGGAGCTGTCTTAGGTAATTTTTCGATGGCCCCTTACATTTCTCAGTAAAAATAAACTTCCATTGTTCCGTTTATCTGCCCTAAAACTGATACACTAGAGTGTAATATCAGAAATGTGAGGTTGTCTATGTATCAAAACTGTATTATATTTTATGCCAGATGGATAGAGTTGCTAACATTTGCAAGTAAACACCCAGAGGTAGAGAAACAGAATAAATTAAATAATTATTGAATAATATTCATAAAACAGAATTGTTTATTAAGTCACTGAAGTGACAGCTTTAGAAACCACAACCAATGTGGTATTGCTGGATGCTTTAGCAAAATACAATAACAGATCTCAAAAGGTAATCTTACAGTATGTTTGGTCTGCGACCAAGTTGATAGAAACTATAATTGTTATCAAATGTAATTAAAATGTTTTCCAATGTCCATTATTTTTAACGATCATCTTAACAATTAAACAATAAATATGAAGAAATGAGAATTATACGAATGTTTTTATTTAATTGAATATAACCGAGAACTTGTTGTTACATTTTTAGTCAATTACATCATTATGTTTGTTGATCAGCTGAATACACATGCTAAAATATATTTTAGTATATATTTTGATATTGAATTCTATTGACATAGTAAGTAACAAGTTGTCTGTTTCTACGAAAATATTTAGCTTAACATCATAACGCCCTTCAAGAACCTTGCTATCATCTGTGAATGCTATGGGTGATATAGTTTTTTTGGTAAGAAAGCCAGTTTCAATGCACATAATCTACTAAACAAAAAAAATGGCGTTCAACGGTTTTGTATTACTGTACTCCTTTGCAATAATTGCTAAAAGGAAAAAAAACCCGGTTGTTAAGAAATAAAGAAAACTTTTTGGTCTTTGCCTATTTATATAGATGTTCATATCACTTATATACTTAACTTGTTTTTTTTTCTAGTCCATATTAAGAGACGCTTGCTACCGTTTTATGTAACTTGTTGTCTATGGCAGATACTATAATATAGGAAAAAATGCAATTAGTGAAAGAAGCGGGAATTATAGAACCAGTGAAGCACTTTATACGTAATTTTATTTAAGAACTGTGCCCGCGTCTTCTTTCGCGTGGTTATCGGAAACTAAAACGCGTCGTTTAGATAAAAGAACACTCAATATCCGCGGTACATGATGACGTCATATACACAACTCCATCTAACGAATATGGAGTTCAACTGTTAACATTAGTTCTATTTTGGCGCTGTAAGTAACTGGATTCCTTGCCTAGAACACTTTAAATTCATATTATTTAATATGTCTTGATAGAGTGAACCGATTGCGATGAAACAAAAACTAAGTTGCCTACGATTTTTACGTGTAAAAGTTATCTACATTGGTTTTGTACATATTACGGGATGCGTGCACAGACAAAAATGCAATAAATGCTGAAAATGGGTTCTGTTGGTAATCTTTTATCACCTTGACTATTTTTTTTTTTTTTATCTACTAAAAGCACTTTTCTACAGATTTATTATATGTAGGTATAGATAACTACAAATGTGTTGTTTAATTGAATAACGATACCTTCACAATAGGACCATTTCAAACAGTACTTTCCTTTTTCGTTAAAAATAAACTGCCGAAATAGGCAATAATATCAAACTAAATTTCGGCTCTAAGAAATGCCTATAATCGGAAGTTTTAAGAAATAGGTACTATAAATGTTTCTAGGAAAACGATAATATTAGGTATCTGACCTAAATCATATTAGGTACGTATGTCGTCAAAGCTAAAATTACGTGCACTAAAGCTGATGCGTTATAAGAATTGGTCATTCCGGAGCAAAAATTTGTCGATTTTAGCGAAATATTCAATAAGAGGACGGACGCACAATCCAGTAACAGCGGCAACCACGGACACATTTTTTTTTTAAACATAAGGTTTAGCGTTATGGTCATAATCTTACCTGATCTTAAGTTACGATACGACCTAAGATGGTAGACACGCTAAACCTGTGGAGGGGCTGGCTCTCAAGTGCTACTGCCGGAACACACCTATTGGTAATTGGCGGCAGTTTTACAACTTGAGGGCGGTAACTAGCCAGGCGGGCATTAGAAAAAGCCCTACCACCATGCTATGGTTTCCTCACGATGTTTTCCTTCACCGAAAGCTCAAGCTCATTGTAGGTGCTTGGATTCGAACTCACGTCCCTTGACGCGATGTCGTACACACTACCACTGAGCTATCACCGCTTCAAGATTACGAGTACACATTAGGAGTACGTTGAGACTCGTCACCTCACTGCAAGTCAGCTGCTGGTAATATATTGGCATATATCGAACCCCGACGTACTAAATTAGAATCAATATTGCATCTACATCACTAAGCGCATGTAGCACATGATGTTACTCTTAGTTTCAAAATTTTCTTTGTCATGGTTAAATCAAGGTTCTTGACGTGTGCCCTACTACGATTTCGCGTCATACAAGTGACAATATTATCCACACGTTAACAAGCTAAACCTAGTGAGGCTACCTCTCTATAGATACGTGTTTAGCAAATTTATTTTGAAATCGTAACGTATAATTAGTTTACCAAGTATTGAGAAAGCCCGTCATTATGTTAGTCAGTCTATATCATGATACTTTCTTTCAGTAAAAGCTTGGGCTCACTGCCACTGTGCGACCATATCGTCCCAAACATTTGCCTGGTAATACTGAGACACCGCACTGATATGTTTTGGAAAACCAATGCACAAAATATTAATTTATACACAAAGAGGACTTCCGTTTATTAAATACCTGATCTTCAAAACTACTAGATGGGTCAATGACAGCGAAAAGAGACGCCAGAAGTGGGAAATTTCGGTAAAGAAAATTATAGTGATGAAATTGTTGTACGGTTGTAGGGCTTTTTATAATGCCCACTTAGCGAGGTACCACACTCAAGTTGAAAAAGTCTGCTACCAATTCCTATAGGTGTTTCCGGTAGTTACACTTGAGAGCCAGTTTCTCCACCAGGAAAGACCTGATAGTTTTAATACACAGACACCCATTGACAACAACCTAATTGAAAACGAGAGAAAACTGGAATGACGTCTAAGATACCAACTAGTTGACATATAAAAGAAAACCATTTTTTAAAAGAGACATTTTTGTCATATTTATTCGCTTACATACAATTTAATGACTTACTAATATCACATTTACAGTGCATTCTATATTATACGTATATTATAAAATTATTTACCGTCCTTAAAACTAAGACTAGTGAAGGATACTGAACTCAGTTCGGATTATCATGCATTTGTGATATGTATAACGAGTTATAGAGTTAGTTGGAGTATATGTATTCCAAATATCATCTACACTTGAACGATTTTTCTAGTTTTCGGAATGAGCGGCTCGTCTTCTGCGGTCACTTCGACAAGTCTCCGCCGCTTCCTCAATGGTCTCGTTGATTCCGAGGGTTCTCTTGCTTTGGAAACGATTTTCGACATCTTGTTGCCTATTCTCGTTATTTTGAATTTAGGCAGAGTCTGTTCCGGATTTCCTGATTCGTTTGCTTCTACGTTAAGCCTTTCTTTATCTTCTACGCGTCCATTTATTTCAGTCATCGGTTCATCTGGGGTTCTGTCATCAAATGTTTCTGAATTTGGTTCAATAGTATCAGCATGTTCTTCGTTTTTTCGTTTATCACTATTCATGGTGAAATCCAAAGGTCCTTCAGTGTCTTCGCTTTTAGGTTCTGTCTTTACTTTACTAGCGCAGTGGGCTTGAAGGAATGCCGATAGTGGTATTGGAATCGGTATGGGAATGGGTACAGGTAATACCACAGGGTATGGTACTAAAACGGTGACCGGTGGAACTTGTCCCAGTGGTGGTGGAAAGTTTATAGGTGGAGGTAGCCGAGGTCTTTCATGATGGGCCGGGATTCCAGGTCGAGGCATGAAACCCAGTCTTGGTGGGAACATGTTTGGGTGTCTGAAATCGTGATGGTTTTCCATGAATACCGGTGGTGGCATCCCGAATAGTGAATTGTGGAATGGAGGAGGTTGGATTGGGTGTGGATTTATAGGGTGGGGAGGTGAATGCATTGCGTTTGTGATTGTAGATGTTGGGGAGGATCCTTCAGATGGGCTACACATGCGGAGATCTTGGGCTTTAGGAGTGGCAGTGCGCTGCCTCACAGTTTGCGAAGTAACGGTGGCAGAGCATTTAGATGTTCTACGCTTTCGTAAGTTCATTTTAATTGTCCTTAGATCTTTTTTAGATTCTGGCGACTTCTGCACATTTGTAGATTCCTCTGATCGTTTTTGTTTCATTAATTTAGAAGTTGGCGCTACCGTTATTAAAGGTAGCGGAGATTTTCTATTCAGTGTCCTCTGGATTTCCGTCTTTTCCGGTTTATTAGGTACATTCTCTGGATTGGGCGACGGAGATCTATCAGACGTTGGTGACGTAGAACGGCTCTTGCAATTCTTGAGCCATAGTTCTGGTGTGATTAGATTGGACGAGGAGGATGCGTTCACAAGGTGCGGGTTGAGATCGAGATGAGCTTGTGTCTCTCTGCAGAATATGTGCATTTTGTATTGATTCAGACATTTGTCAGAACAAAACTGTAGCTGTGTTGCTCCATCCTAGAACGAAAAACAAAACGATATGATATTAAATATATAGAATATTTGTAAAAGTCAGCAGTGAAATTCATTTATATACGCGAATGTATGTAGACCTTTTCTGAGCACAATCTTAAAGGTATAGATGAACCTTAATGTTAATCTAGGATACATGAGGTTTGTTCTCACCTGAAAATCCACGTAAGCGACGGTATGTCTGACATGGCGGCACCAGTCGCAAGTTTTGGCACGCTTGAAATTCGCTCGCCGTGACTGGCTGAAGCATAATTCGGAGCAGAACGTCGCACCGGCCTGCTGGAGCGCGCCGCTCTCGCTGGTGATACTCTTGTTGCACCAGGAACATTCATCTGTAACCATTTACAAATTATTATATAGTAAAATCGCGATACATATAATAATTTGCTTATTTAAGTAAAAAATGTCCTCTCGATTTCAACGCAAGCGCAGATCCACCGTTGTGGGTACGATAGAGATACCCAAAACGCTAATAGACATGTGACGTCACACTTGATCCTATTCAGTTCTATACTATTACAGTGTAAATGTGACATTGTGATGTGCAAATAAACATACAGTTACTTGTTATATTCGTGATTTTACAGATTTATTAACTTACTAGATTTTACGTACTGCTTTGCTCGAATTAATATTGATTTTGTCAAACAAATCGTACGACGCAATAAAAGTTTCATACAAAGTTTATGTCACTTACAATGGGCTTTTTGAGAGGAAAAATAGCCTATCACCGTCTCCAGGTTCCCATCAACTACTATACAAAAAATCATCATAAATGATTTAGCGAAACGAACAAACACTTTCACATGTATAATATTAGTAAGGACTAGTGCTTGCCCTACAGCTTTACTCACGCGGCACGCATTTATATTATTTTATAAAGTTGAAAATCTGCCACCAAATACCTATAGGTGTGTTCCGGCAGTTGCACTTGAGAGCCAGCCCCTTCAATAGGCTTAGCGTGTACAGCATTTTGGGCCACATCATTACTTAAGATCAGGTGAGATTGTCGCTACAACGCTCAGCCTTAACTATAACAAAAAGAATTCTTAAATTTACACGTTTAATAACGGTTTATAATTTCCTAAACTTTTAGGTACTAGCTTGTTTGATAGCTTTTAGAGAATATAAAAGAAATACTAACTATAGACCCTGCAAAATCTCAGTTACACAGCACTCTCGGCAAGCAGTTATCAAATTCGTTTTTAATCACGAAATATAATATCAAAATATGTTTTCGTGTATAGGGTCCCACCTTTGTCAATTTTCGATCTTCCTATTTTTTATGGCAAAGTGATATGTCTCTTAGATCTCCATTACAAGTAAACTTTTTATTATGTAGATTACCTCTGTTCATAAGTATATTTTAACTATGTCAACATTATTCATTAAGATGGTAATATATGAAAAGATTCATAAGTAACGCTATTAATATAAATATTACACTGTAAACAGTAATGAGGTTTCCTTTACTGCAAACAGAACCCAAAAAATCCAGTTTTAATGAGAAACTTAACAGATCAGATTATTGACAAAATAAGAGCGCAAGACTGAAACAGATACTACGAACACAGGGATGTATTCAGTATGTCGTTCAGGGCTGCAAGGTGTATATTTTTTATACTTTACAGGTTTAGCGTTATGACCACAGTCTCAATGATGTTAAGTTACAATGTGGTCCAAGATGGTGGTCATCCCAAGTCTAGTGGACAGACTGACTCTCAAGTGCAACTGCCAGAAGGTAACTTGAGGGTGGTAGCTAGCCAGGCGAGCATTATAAACAGCCCGACCACCATGCTTTGGATTCATCACGATAATTTCCTTCACGGAAAGCTCAAGCTCACTTTGAGGATTCGAACTCAGGTTCATGGACGCAGCGTCCATACACGCTATCAACTGAGCTGTCGTGTCTTCAAAGTAGGTAGGTAGATGATACAAATATTATGCATACCTTCTAGCATAAATATAGTTGAAACTTCATCGACAATGACCTGAAGTTGTTGGCTTTAATAAGTACACTTATTAATATGCGCCAATATGCGTGTGACTTACACTGTAAGATGTTTGGGCATCAACCTTTCTTGCCCTTTCTTCACTACACCCCTGTGTTTGCCACTCAGAATAATATAGTATGTACGTAATACATACAAATATTATACGTATTGAATTTTAAACTACATTCTCGAACGTTGTCGAAATCTGATAATATAAACCAGAAAACATCGTGTAAACGCTGTTCTTTTTATATGATTATTTTATTTAAAAATCGGCAACGATTTTATCGCGTTCCCCGTGGAATTGGATATTAAGATGAAATAATAAAAATAAAAAAAACGTTATTGCAAATTGTGAGCGCTTCTCAAGTAACAATCTCCAATTAATTTGCGAATGATATTGAACGGAAAAAAATATACCACGCTCTGAAACAGAATACAGGCTTTCTCATTACTGGCATCGGCTTGAAGCGAATGCGACGGTGAATGATAGCTCGTTGCGGACTTTATTAATTGAAACTTGCGTTGTTACTTTAATAACTATAATAGAGTCATTATACTGAACCGTTATTTCGATTTCATTGTTGACTAGCGTTACACGCGACTTCGTTCGCGTGGAACTGAAAATTGTTTAATAATTTTTGCCCGTGTTTGTAATATTTTTAATACATCTTTGCCTTTACTCCTATTGGTCAGAGCCTTTGTTTATATTTAGCGTTATGGTCATAATCACACCAGATCTTTAAGTGACGATACGGCCCAAGTTGGTAGACATGCTAAACCTTTGGAGGAACTGGCTCTCAAGTGCAGCTGCCGGAACACACCTATTGGTATTTGGCGGCAGGTTTTCAACTTGAGGATGGTTGCCAGGCGGGCATCAGAAAAAAACCCCACCACCATGCTTTGCCCTTTGACACGGAATCAGTACACACTACCCAGCTATCACCGCTTCAATCGATTGCATCTTTAGATTAAAACTTACAGACAAAGAAATCAGTTAATGCCTAACGATGTTAGAAACAAACTAACATTCGCATTTATAATGTTAGTTGGATTTTGGATGAAACTTATAGTTGGCAAATAAGCGGTACGCTCATTAGAAACAGTACACCGACTTAACGATATGTATTTCGTAAATAAACGTACGTAAGCCAAAATACATTCAGCACCTGTACATAGTGTATTATGTACGAAGCTCTCGATTATTCATGTGTGTGTATTGATGAGATAGGAATTCAAATATACAGACTGCGAAGCGCCTTTGTTACCTAAATTACACGGACTACTGAGACACGTAATGAAGTAGGAAAAGGTTAGTTGACTAGCAACCCGCCCCGGTTTCGCATGGGTTTTTAATTAATCATAGAAGACATGCCTACAGTGTTGTTACACTAAATAGAGTTTTTTAAAAGATGATATATTTTTTCATTTAATTCTACTAGTCGTTCCCACTCGTTTCACCGGGCGAGTAACATGTTAAGGGAGAATGTTTGATTATTGTTTTTATTGAGAAATGTTCATAAATGAAAAAAAGCAATAAAATAATAAAGGGTCATTGAAATTCCGCATTAAATGGTCACGGTCCCATGTCGATACGATCAGTAGTTTCGACGTTATTGTGCCTCAGACAAACATGATTTTTATTATATATATAAATAAAAAATAGTAAGACATAATAGATTGGTTTACGCGGCGAGAGAGAGAGAGACAGACTAAGAAACTTGGAAAAAAATATTCTTTTTTTTTTTTGAGCCACCCAATTACTTATATTTATTTTTTTGTGAGTAAATCTTTTTACGACTAACCTTGTGCCTACCATATATATAACGATAAATCTGTTAACTCTTATGATAACTCGTATGTGGGTTGAGCCAGGGGACGATAACAGATAACAGAATTCAGGCTTTCACATCTTCACCGACCTTTGTAGGTAAGTATTAAGGCACTCAGCGCAAGGCAACGAGCACAAGCGATACACGGAGTGACCGATTCTCGACTTGGGCTGTTGCCGAGGACGTGAAAATGAAACCGCGATCCTGTCTAATCCTAAATAGGATTCCATACTAAGCACCAAACCTACTCAACTATAACGCGAACTAACCTCGTTAACTAAAGGGTTGTATTGACTTTGCGTTAAGGCTAAATGACATGACTGCAGCCGTCCTACAATGACTGAAGAGAGCTTAATAAATTGATGGCAAACACATGAACAGGACAAAAAGGGCGTCCATGGGCGGCGGTGATCACTTACCATTGTATGACACGTCTGCTCGTTTGCCCCGCAATTACATAAAAAGAAGGAGACGTTGTTGTTGTTTTGACTACATTCCAGTACCTTTGCCACGTGAAAAAAAAACAAGACCTTTATGAGAACCATCATCATTCTAAGAACGGAATTTATGAAAAATTAGAATCAAAAACGATAAAATGATTTATAAAGTGACGCAGCTATTTTGTATAGACAAGAATCGAACACAGGGCGCCTTTATCAGATTATTATACCATGCAGGATGCGGTGAAAGTACTATTTTGTATTATGCATTTCCAGGAAAATAAGTTGTTAATGTAGACTTTCGATTGGTATCGGTATCAACCCTCGATGTTTCGGTTTGCCTACGTTTTTATATATGAAAAAGCGCGGGAGACCGAAGGGCGACGCCGGAAAATTCCGAGTACCGCAGCTGCATTTCAAAGGGCCATTACGAATTCTAAGAAATACAATTTTAAATTGATTGTACTACTTATGGTAATATTACATGATGTATTGAATTTACTTTTGATTTGATATAGTAAAGGTTTAGCATTACGGCCACAATCTTACCGGATGTTAAGTGACGATATGTCCCAAGATGTGCACACGCTACGAGGGTGGTAGCTAACCAAGCGGTCATTAGATAAAGCCGAACAACCATGTTATGGTTTCATCACGAGGTTTCTCTTCACCGAAAAACTCATTGTAAGTGGATTCGAAGTCGTGACCCTTGACGCGTCCTCCGTACATACTACCGACAGAGCTATCACCGCTTCTTCAGTATAGTGTAATAAATATCATGGTCATCTACCATGGTGACAATCTATGTTCTATGTATCTATGGAGTATCTATGAGTTATGTGCATTTAGTAGCTTTATTTTGGTGCAGGGCACATACTATATTATAAGCTGGGCCCACGACTAAGTTCACAGAGAACTAATAACTATTGCACGCCTCATAAGCGAAGCGTTGAGGTGGGTACTACTGTCACTTCACGCAGAACAACTGTTTTTCAAACTTAAAATGTCTCTATTTATCATATATTGCACTTGTAAAATAAAATAAAAACACACATATCAAGAAAAAAACACTATTTCGAACACTCATGATATTTTTGATGCAATTTTTGTAATTTAAACTAGTTAAACAATTGTTTAAATAAGTTCTGTCTTGGACGTCCGTGTCTCTATATGTAAGGACCCTGTATGTCATCACGACAACGACCGAAATACTTTAATAATCGAGTCTTTTTTTTCTCACGCTTCAGTATAATTAAGAATAGAATATTCATATCTCACCTTTATTTTTCTGGTCGTTGGATTGTTCAGGACTGGAAGCATCCTTAGCCCGCGACGCAGCCCACCTCCTCAGCTCAAGTCGCTCGTAACCGTACCAACCCAGCAGCTCATTCATTGCCGTCTCAGCAAACTCCTACAACAAAAAAACAACGAAATCAGTGAAATTACACATAACGGTAGAGCTTTTTCCAATGCCTACTACCAGCCTCTTCTGAAAATCTGCCACCTAATACCTCAATATGTTTATTCGAGCAGTTGCACTTGAGAGCCTGTCCCTCCACCAGGCTTAGCATGTCCACTATCTTCGGTCAGATCGTCACTTAACTTAGATTAGGTTAGGTTGCGCTGGACGTATAAACTATTAAAAAAGCCATGTCGTGTCGACCATCTAGGATTCTACTAGGTCGAAAAATAAGAATAGATAGATTTTAAAGAAAAAATCTTCCTTAGGTGCGCTGATTACTTTATTTGTGGGTGATAATGTGACTGAGCTGAAACGCTCGACTATGTGACGCTCGTTTAATCAGGGTCAGCTAAGGGACCGACAGCGATGTATTCAACGCGTTACAGTCGTACTCACGCGGCGTGCATAACGCATCAGTCGCATTCAGTATTGACATAAACATGATGTGTGCCACGCCAATACGTTTTATTAAATTTACTTAACTTATATTATTATCCCAATGGAATATATTACCAGGATAGAAAGTATCCTATGTGTATCCTATTTCCTATCCAGGAAATGGTCTGTTTATGTGCAAATTTTCGCCCAAATTTGATCAATGGTTTAAGCGTGATAGTGGAACAAAGAAACAATAAATGAACATCCGTATGTGGCGCCTCGATCGCCACCACTACCTTTGTATACTGGCTGTTTCTGAGCGTTACTAAATTAAGATACATTCGAATCTTTTGAATGGATATGTCGTAAAAAGTATTATTGACAATATTGCTTTGTTAAAGTATTACAAGGAGTAAGTTTATTACCGAATTAACCTGTTATAATTATTATAAGTGTAAATGTAGCCCAGTTAAACTATTATTACAACACTATATAAACTATTTCCTGGTATATTTATTCTGTGGTGAAGTCTCCCAAGGAAACCGGGTGATCGCATAACATCGACCCCCCAAATTGGTGACTCCGACGTGGTTTGAATTTATAATATTATTAGTATAGATTTAATTATTATTTTCGTATTTGTTAGAGCAATCGTCAAGGAAGGCTTTAGGATTTTAATATCACGCTACCATTAATAATAACAATTCTGTATTGCAAAAAAAAAACACAAAAAAAGGCCAATTATGATTAAATAAAATGTCAGTTCCACGCGAACGAAGTCGCACGCTTAGCTAGCACATTATAGTTGTTTTACGTATTATTAACCTCGTCTTAACGAATTCTTCACTGCTTTAGTGTCGCGCATTGTGTGTTTTATTTGTGAAGAAAAACATATGTTCAAGGAGTTAAAAGAAAATATCAATTTTTTTTTTATGGAATAGGAGGTAATCGAGCTAGCGTGTCACCTGATGGTAATTGATCACCGCCGCCCATGGACACCCACAACTACAGCGAAATCGCGGGCGCGTTGCCTGCTTTTATTGGAGGGAATGACTCTCGGGTGAATATACATAGACATTTATTTATTATTATTAACTTTGAAAATAAGAAACGAATTTATATAAAAGATACTTCGTCGACGTTGACCCCCTTTACTGGTATTTTATTGCCGACGCTGTGTATTAATAAATTTCTTCAACAACATATAATGTGTCGCATCGTACGAGCCGTTTTTCAACACATATCTGTGTCAAATATGTAATTTTAAACGTGTGCCGTTTTATAGCGAAGTTTCATTTAGTTTGTTACGTGGGCGAATATCTCTTTAACACTGAGACAATTAATATAAATCTTGTAAAGTAAATATTTAGTTTTTTTATTTAAATTCACTCATGACAAGGTATTCCTTTCATAGTATAAGCAACCTTTAACAGCAGTTCATTGGAAAAAAACCCGAATTAAGTAGATGACACCAGCCAGTCTACATCGTGTCAATATTTTAATGGTATGGCGTTATAACAGAGATAACAGTCAATCTGTCAAAGGGCAATGGAGAGAAGCATACTACGCCTAAACAAAATTAAAAAAGAAATAATCAATGAAATAAAAAAAGACAAAACTGGCAGATGCGTTACACTAAATACTAAAAGTAAGATGAAGCTGGGCCCACCAGGTAGTGAGGTGCATAAACCAGCGATGGACTCTCAAAAACATGAAATGGACCGGCCTACAAGGTAAAGAAACGTGGGTAGACGTGGTGGCGGAAGAACACTGATAGATCAGTGGTAGCGTGTAGAAACGCACCGTCATGGGACGTGAGTTCGAATAACAACTACAATGAGCTTGAGCTTTCGATGAAGGAAAACATCGTGAGGAAACCATAGCATGGTGGTAGGGTTTTGTTTAGTGCCCGCGTGGCTAGCTACCGCCATCAAGTTGAAAATTTGCAGCCAAATACCAATAGGTGTGTTCCGGCAGTTGCACTTGAGAGCCAGTCTCTCCAATAAAGGTCGGCAACGCACCTGCGATTCCGCTGCTGTTGTGGGTGTCCATAGGCTGCGGTAATCACTTACCATCAGGTGACACCTATGCTCATTTGCCCACTATTCCATTAAAAAAAACTGCACAGGACAGAAAGTTTGAAAAAAATTGGAGGGGCCCTACACCCTATCAAGGGGTTCCTATATATACCTACATTCACTTAAACTTGAGAGTTACTGACATAGAATGAACAAAATACTGTAACTGCATACTTAGGTTTCTAGAAAATAAAAATTCAAAACAGACTAAAATGCAAATTAAAACATTTTTTAACATAATTACCCATTTATAAAATCCTTACTAATAATACAAATGCGAAAGTGATTTTGTTTTTTACGCTTTCACGCGTAGACCGCTGAATCGATTATGTTGAATTTTGGTATAGAGATACATGGAACCCTGGAGACGGTGATAGGCCACTTTTTCATGCGTAAAATTTATAGGAAGTGAAGTAAAGAGAAGAACAAACTTTATATGAAACTTTTTATTACATCATCCTGTAAAAACGCAAGCGTAGTGGCGGGTAAAAGCTAGTTTTCCATATTTTTTTAATGTGACCGGCTCATTTACCGTTTCCTTACTTACAAGCATTCGCCCGTGACTTAGGAACTAAAATTCAATTTTTATATGTCTCTATAACAGGCAGCCGATTGGCGAATCGTAAAGATTGTATGCGAATTTCAACAAAAATCAACTAGAACGTTCTCAAATACTATTCTGTTCAATGTCTCGGAGTTATAGCAAGTTTTTGCACATATTCGTTTGACGACAACTATATATAGACGTGTATAGGATCCGATCCTAAGTAGCCTACAGTGTAACGTTATCCGTTTGACACACGAGTATCAAAATAGCTCGCATTAATTAACGGTGGAACGTCTGCGAGGCGATGCTCTCGCGGATCACGTTCCATAGAAGATGACCAACGCTCCAAGATAATTGGTATCCACTTACAGATACCGCTTTGATGGATGGACGCTTTAAATTATCCAAGTAGGATATCTTCGATATTGTCTTACGTGAGCTGGCAGAGTTCGTAACCATCGTCTAATTATGTATCGTACAAGTTAAACAACTATCTTAGAAACCTATAAATGTCAACTGGATAAAAAAAGTCTTGCGTACTTTGGGAAAGATGTCCCATATCTTGATACGCCAAATGTCAAGACTAGCCTGGTGCACTTTGTGGTGGCTTCTTCTAATCCCCGCTGTATTTAAGTGATGACAGCTCAGTTGGTAGCGTGTACGGACGCCGCGTCAAGTGTTATAAGTTCGAATTCAGTTACAATGAGCTTGAGCTTTCGGTGAAGGAAAATATTGTTAAGAAACCATAGCAGGGAGGTAGGGCTTTTTCTAATAACCATCTGGCTAGCTACCACCCTCAAGTTGAAAATCTACCGTTAAATACCTATAGGTGTATTCCAACAGTTTCATTTGAGAGCCAGTCTCTCTACTAGGCTTATCGTGTCCATCAGCTTAGGTCACATTGTCACTTAACATCAGTTGCGATTGTGGACATAACGCTAAACCTATAATGATTTAAAAAACACATCGGTCATACAATTTTACCAATTGTGTAATGAGTCGAAAGCAGTCCTAGATGACTGTGAATTTTCGTTCAATATCAGTCACCGCTGATTTAGATTGTATTGTACTTAATACTAAGTGAAGCTATATTGTTGCGCAAAATAAAAAAAACGCTTTCTACCACCATTGGCGTACAGAGAAAACAAAATAAACAAATTGATCCCAGAGGAATAATTTTAGATATTTCTAAAAATCATCCTAAGAAGAACCAAATATATATATATATATATATATATATTGCCGATTTAATTATAAACGCAAGATTATTTTCTTCTTCTAGATCTTCTATTGGCTGACTATTTGTTTCTTCCCAGGATGTATTTTAGAAATAAATAAAATTATTCCTCTGGGACCAATACTATACAAAACGCTTCCATTCCGTCATCGTATATACGTAATTTTATTACAAAATACAATTGTACGGGTCACAACGCGAACCGTTTCAGGTTGTGCATTACTATAAACATTTCAACGTCGAGCAATTTTTGAGATTTCAGTGATCATTTGTGATTCAGTATTTTGTGTTTAAACGTTTTATTCTCCAGAGAAATACTCTCACTACAACACTAGATGATAATTATTACATTCATTTATTATATTATATACTGAAATAAATATGATTGAAAAATGTTTTTCGTGGACTTCCGGATGTCTGTGTAACGTGTAACGATTATGCTGAAAACACTTCATCCATCATCCATCCATCCATTCAACCGAAAGACTTCCACTGCTGGACATATATCTCCACCAAAGATTGTCACGACGACCGGCTTTGCGCCACCCGAATCCAGCAGGTCCAAAATATCCAAACGCATCCAAAACACTTAATGTATTGGGACTATTCCTTTTTTAATACCTCTAAAATAAAATCGGATTACTTTAATATGAATGCTTAAATGTATGTCATTCAATTATAATTACGTTATGAGGCAAACACTTTTGGATTTTCCAAACTATATTCACGTGCTATTGAACACGCAGCGTACGCCCGTTCGAGCTTTTCATAGCGAGCTTTTGCCGTTAATGATCATCTAGTTTAATATTACGAGTTCCTTGAACGCAACCATGTTGCGTAGCTCCAGTTTTCAGCTTTTATAATCATTATTATCACGAAACAGAACACCGTCGAATAGGGTTACCATATTCTGGTACGTTAGGGTTGCACTATGTCAGAGCAGGATAATCACATATCGATAAATGATTAAACTATATGAATGAAGCGATGATAGTTCAGTGGTAGTGTGTACGACTGCGCGTCAAGGGGCGTAGCACTTGAGCTTGAGCTTTCGGTAAAGGAAAACATCGTGAGGAAACCATAGCATGGTGGTAGGGCTTTTTCTAAACTGAGAGCCAGTTCCTCCATAGGTTTAGCGTGTCTACCAACTTGGGCCGTATCGTCACTTAATATCAGGTGAGATTATAATAGCCATAACGCTAAAACTCAACTATAACTACTTCAACTTTATATCAAAAGACAGAAAAAGTTTGTTTGAACACGCTAATGTTCTGATTAGACGGACTTCAAAAATTATCTTCATGTATTCGACAGAGCATTCATTGAGGAAGGCTTTAGGCTATTCAACATCACACTAAGAGCTAATCTGTACTGAAAAAAGATATAAAACGGCCGAAATATATTAAATATATTTTAATCCCACGAATACGAAGACACACGCAAAGCTGACCCTTTATAAAAATCTTAGACTTGTAATATGATTCGTGCCCATATCGATTCACACTGTATTCGAATACAATATCACTAAGTTATCGTCACTTCAAAAAACTTCATATGTGAAAATAAGTATGTGCCAATAAGTAATCCAGTCATTACGTATCTGTCTAGATGAAAGGAGAATATAAAATTGAAAAAAAAGAGAACACATTTATTAAAAGAATTACGTATAAAATTACTCGAGACCGCCAAAAAGATGCCGCACTGATGTTAACAAATTGCATTATTTATCATAAACAACCGTGTTAAAAACCAAATAAACGAAAATAGCAATTATAATTCTTGCAAAACGAGAAGGTACCATCATTAATACCGTATAACAAATTAAGAAATCTGCATACGCTTTCGGAAGCCGTGTACCACTTAACAAAATTTATTGTTGTATTTTCTCTGCAGTTCAGTATATATTTATTATACACTTCATGTAAAGTACAATGGCGAACTTAATGCCATCGGCATCCTCTGATAGTCAATATATATATATATAAATGCATATGAAAATATATATGATATTTTTATATAAATAAAAAAAAATACTTTTGTAAGTCTGTCTTTCTGTTTGTTCCCGTTAATCTTTGAAACGGCAGGGCGGATATTGATGCGACTATAGCTGACAGATAGTTAATGTTTTAAGTAGTAACTTAGGCTACTTTATTTTGGAAAAAGGCTGGGGATCCGTGAAAAAAAAAGGTTTGGTCCCACGCGAATTAAGTCGCAGGCACATATAGTGTCCTTATAATTGATTAACGCCAATAACTTTGATAACTATAGTTGTAACAGTACTAAAAATATAATAAGACTAATTTTACCGCAAACTTCGCTTGCCTATGACTATTTATTTGACCATTTTATAAACAATAGTTATCGAAGCATAAAAAAAGATTAACAAACATTTAAAGACAAACAGACTTTGAATGATCTCGCTGTCATAATCCATTACAGGCTTCACAACACTACTCAAACAACCTTTTTTAGCTTAAGTAGCAAAGAGGTATTATGCACACATTAGATTATATCAAAATCCGATGATTTATTTATTTACACAATTTATTAGGTACATCTCACACTGTGTAAGTTAAATGATTACAATACAATACAAAAGAATACATTAATTAAATATAGCTAAACTAAACGATAAAAATTAAACAATCCAGTCACTCTAACATCTCTAGTAGACAATTCCTTCCACTAATCAGCAAACAGATTGAGTATTGGGAACAGTACCAAGACCCTATTGAGATGCTGAAGCATTTGAATGAGGGGCGAGTTTCCATATGCTATAATATGTCATGGCGGTATGCTAAGTAAGTCATGACGACGTGCAGCTACATATTTATTTGGTAAATAAAGTCGACATAATCTAGACACAAGTACTATGCAATCAGAGTCACCACTTATAATCATAACACCTGAAGTTATACTTTCTTAATTAAGACAGCACCTAAGTGAGTTGAAATCTAACATACCCATTGGGTATAACAACGGTTAGTAACTCTATATGATTTTTTTTAAATGTATCCCCTATTCTAGAAGAACCCTTTCCTATTATGGGATAGAACTTGCCAATATATTTCTACCGCAGTATTAGTTATCACCGTGTCAAAAGACAGACAGAAATTCCAGCTAATATGTATCTTTGAGTGAACTTACTAAGATTTACATACGTTTATACGTACGTACATACAAATTACAAAATTGACATGTAACATATTTTTAGTTTCTATACTGATATTACGCTACAGGTATTAGGTACAGATTTGTTGCATGTAAAAACTAATCGACAATTACGTCTATATTTTCCCAATCATCTTTCATCTACTCGATAAATTATTTATCGATACAGCGCACGTCCCTACGTGGCCGCTGCTTTCCCGCTAAATATATTTTACTTCTATAACTTCACTTATGCATACTATATCACTATATTCCGAAATAATGATGAATCAGTCGGTAACGTGTACGAACGGTACATGAATAGACGTTCGAACCCTCGAAATAAAACCGAGCTTTCGACGAAGGAAAACATCGTGATGAAACTTTGGTAAGGCTTTTTCTATGCCCGCCTGCTTAGCTACGACTCTTAAGTAGAAAATCTGCCGCCAAATACGTACAGGTGTATCCCGACAATTGCACTTGAGAGCCGGTCTTTCCACTACCATAACCCGTCCACGGTGTTGGGCCACAACAAAAAACGACCGTAAAAACCGAACCCCTTTACTGTTTAAAAATAGACGTGCTAAGTAATTTTTACCGTACACTCGTCTATAAGTGATGTTTACACCATTAAAAATAGCATTCACCGAGTTGAACGAACCGGGACACCAGTGAGTTCGATCTTAGTTCGCACTTGTAATAATTCCTTTTTTAATTGTAGCTGCTTTGAGATACATGTGTGGGAACGTTAGTTGAAATATATAATAGAGAATGTTTCTTCTTGTTATTTAGTTGTATTCTGTATATGGCTAGATATCACGCGCCCGATACTAGCATGGTACCAAAAATTAAAGTGCTGACAGCTTCCGCTCTAACAATTACGTCGCCCCGGACAAAAAGGACAAATTGCCGCCCGTTAGTAAATATATATTTTTCATTGAACAGAGCAGTAACATATATCCATAGCACCGCAATTTCAAATGAGTTCAAGCAGCGGTCTATAGAAATTTAAATACATATTTCTAGGAACGAAGGGCCTGATATTCGAAATGTTGTCTTTGTTGCTAATATTTATCATATCGCCCCTTCATTAACAGGTGGTAGAGTAGAATCCAAAAGTAAATCCGATACTGATAAATGCATTACTTTTGAACAGATTGAGCTGTCAAGGAAACTGTATTTATATACATAAATATATATATAACTTATAAATGAAAAACAATATAACGTAAAATGGTAGAATAGTTTGCAAGTCTTTAGAAACAATACAAAATTATAACAGCATAGTAACTCTTTTGTTATTAAGACATCATATTCAGAGTTAGTATTTAATCAAATTATATTATAACAAGAACTACAATGTGACAAATTAAAAAGTCTTCCTCCTCCCCCTTTTTAATAGTATTATAGCCAAAGGTACTGAGGCCATGCAGCCAGGTCATACATCCATCCATACTATTATTATAAATGCGAAAGTGACTTTATTTGTTCGTTACGCTGTCACGCCTAAACCGCTAAATCGATTGTGATGAATTTTGGTACAGAAATATACGGAATCCTGGAGACGGAAATAGGCTATATTTTCTAGCTAAAAACTTAAACAAACTGGGTATGAAACTTTTTATTGCGTCGTCCAATTTATTTAACAAAATCATTATTAACGCGAGCGACGCCGAACGTAAAAACTAGTTATAACATAATTGAGAGGTTAATGCATCAACAAGGTAACAATTTTCTCGTCAAAACTGCCCAGGCATTTTTGTAGCAGCTGATACATCATGTCCTAAATTATTATTTATAATTGCCATAACTTTTCGCATTATCCAAACTGTACCACGAAAAATGTCACCAATATTATACAACATAGGGCCAAAGAGTTAAGTTAATCGAGTAGAAAGAAAAATCACAACGTGAAACCTCGAGATTTCGCCGATAACGCCGTCTAAAATTTCAATAGACGACCAATCAACTTTATAAAAAAAACTGATTATGCGTAGTTACTAAGCCGTCATATTTTTTATCTGTGGTTGAAATGTAGAGGGGCTGAATAGATTAAACGCTATCGAATATCGTTATATCTAAAATTTGTGATGAGAATCTGTAATAACCTAATAGGATATACATTTTTATTATATAAAGCGTTTCATGTAATGGTAACCGAAATCGAGCAGTCGTTCTGATATCGAATGGTCACTCGAGTCATTGGCGTACGTTCTATATAGCACTTTAACAAAAAATACGACCGGTCGAAGCTCGTTCGAAGGTAACCTAACCCGCCGATAATATTGTGATATCGAATATAACATAAATGCTCTAATGGCAGTAGCTCGGCTAAGGTAAATTTAGGAGCGTTCGTAACTGGACACCGCCGGCCTACGCACGCCTGTGTTGCCACTTGCCAGTGAAGAAATGACGAAACCGAGTTTAACGTTACCCTGGCTTTAATTATTTTTAAAGCGAAATTTGATTAGTTTCCTTTGTAAATTATTTTTAATAAATGCAAATTTTATTCTTAAACGAGAACCTTAATTAATTTGTTTTTTTAATTATATTTTTTCTCTTATGATAAATCTTTGAGAGTAACTTTTAGCTTAAAACAAATTCCGTATGCTGATATAACAAACAAACCAATAACTTACATGAAAATTATGCTATTGGCGCGTTATTTGATATTTCATTTGTTAATTTCAACCATAAACATTTTAAATCTATTGTTTCCATACTCCAGGCATGTCATTTTGTTTATCGTCTGCGGTAGGGTAATGTTTAACTGCGTGATTCCGTTAGTCTTGTGTATACTAAAAAATGAAAACAAATTTTAAAGTGAACAACAAATACTTACTTGCAAATATATAAAAATGAAATCATATTTTTATTATAATTTATATATATACTAGCTGACCCGGCCACGCGTTGCTGTGGCTAAAGTTTTTGTTATATTACATTATAGTAAACAATCTAAGAGGAACAATAAGAGAACATCAGTCACGGAGTCCACTATGCTTTTTCACACAGATGGTATTTGTAAAAAAATATGGTGATCTCCTTATTTGACTTTCTACTACTATAACCCTTTAGTACAATGAAATTATTTACGAACAAAGATGAAAATGTTGATGTTGGTATACAAATTCACTGGATTGAGATTTGAAGGGGAAGTACGTTGAAAACAATTAATTAAAATGTTCTTACACTTGATATTAAGCAGAAATCAATAGGTACAAAATAAAAATTTATCAGATTTATTATTTCCATTTAATTTTATAACAAATATAAGTATATTACAGTATAATACAGTAAATAACATGTGACGCTTAAACTCATGAATGAGGTAGGCAAGGCAGACAGTCTTAAACTTTTAAACATTAATATCTATTTTTTTGAATTATAAATACTTTCAATTTCAATTTAATTTAACACCAATCGGTGCACAATGTTTTTGGTTAACCTGTCTTTACCTAACACAAATAGATTCGACGGTTTCCCAACACGTGAACACGCAACATATAGTTGCCCATGAGAAAAACATGGATTTTCCAAATCTAAACCACAAATGGACATTGTTTGACCTTGAGATTTATTTATAGACATGGCGAAAGCTAAACGAATTGGAAACTGTAGCCTTTTGAAGGGTATGGTAGAATCTGGTAGGTGATGACAATTTGACTTATAGAACCCTAAAGTACCTTAATTTATTACTTCAAATATTTACAATATGTTTTAAGTATGGTGCTTCAGATTAGTAGGTGATGACAATTTGACTTATAGAACCCTAAAGTACCTTAATTTATTACTTCAAATATTTACAATATGTTTTAAGTGCAGTACTTCGTGGAAATAATTGAATTATACGGTATTTCGTTCACTACAAAATAAATTTTATAGCGTCAACAACACGTGGTAATTATGCTGTTAAAATGTAGCTTATATGACACGTTCGTAGATTTACCATAGCAGCGCCATCTATGTATTATCTTCATTATAATATGAATTCAATTTACACTTCAGTCTAAGTAACACGTGGCCGGCTATGCTAACACCAAAAATTTAAAAAGTGGAAATAATTGAATTATACGGTATTTCGTTCACTACAAAATAAATTTAATTAATTTTATAGCGTCAATAACACGTGGTAATTATGCTGTTAAAATGTAGCTTATATGACACGTTCGTAGATTTACCATAGCAGCGCCATCTATTGATTACTTACTCAACCCAGTCGAAAGGTATCGACATCTGTTAGAATCATTTGGATTTAACAGATAATTGTGACTGTCAAATAATAACAGACAAATAATTAGCAATAAATTAAAATTGCGACTATAATTTGAGATTTAAACTATCCTATCTCTCAAGTTGGATCGAACTGCACATGGTGTGCGGATTTTATTATAATCGGTTAAGTGGTTTAGGAGTCCATTGAGGACAAACATTGTGACACGAGATTTATATATATTAAGAAGACTAGCTGACCCGGCCACGCGTTGCTGTGGCTAAAGTTTTTGTTATATTACATTATAGTAGCAATCTAAGAGGAACAATAAGAGAACATCAGTCACGGAGTCCACTATGCTTTTTCACAGAGATGGTATTTGTAAAAAAATATGGTGATCTCCTTATTTGACTTTCTACTACTATAACCCTTTAGTACAATGATATTATTTACGAACAAAGACGAAAATGTTGATGTTCGTATACAAATTCACTGGGTTGAGATTTGAAGGGGAAGTACGTTGAACACAATTAATTAAAATGTTCTTACACTTGATATTAAGCAGAAATCAATAGGTACAAAATAAAAATTTATCAGATTTATTATTTCCATTTAATTTTATAACAAATATAAGTATATTACAGTATAATACAGTAAATAACATGTGACGCTTAAACTCATGAATGAGGTAGGCAAGGCAGACAGTCTTAAACTTTTAAACATTAATATCTATTTTTTTGAATTATAAATACTTTCAATTTCAATTTAATTTAACACCAATCGGTGCACAATGTTTTTGGTTAACCTGTCTTTAGCTAACACAAATAGATTCGACGGTTTCCCAACACGTGAACACGCAACATATAGTTGCCCATGAGAAAAGCATAGATTTCCCAAATCTAAACCACAAATGGACATTGTTTGACCTTGAGATTTATTTATAGACATGGCGAAAGCTAAACGAATTGGAAACTGTAGCCTTTTGAAGGGTATGGTAGAATCTGATGGTATCATCGGAATACGTGGCAGCAGGACCACTTTTCCTTTAAACTTCCCAGCCAAAATGGTTGCTTCAAGAATGTTTCCGGTGATCTTTTTGATGACCAAACGCGTACCGTTACATAATTGAGGTCGATTCAAATTACGGAGGAGAATAATAGGGGAACCAATCTTTAATCGAAGATTATGTGGTGGCATTCCAGGGATATCTAATGAATTTAAAAATTCAATCGGAAAATTTACACTTTCATTTCTAAGTAACACGTGGCCGGCTATGCTAACACCAAAAATTTAAAAAGTGGAAATAATTGAATTATACGGTATTTCGTTCACTACAAAATAAATTTAATTAATTTTATAGCGTCAATAACACGTGGTAATTATGCTGTTAAAATGTAGCTTATATGACCCGTTCGTAGATTTACCATAGCAGCGCCATCTATTGATTACTTACTCAACCCAGTCGAAAGGTATCGACATCTGTTAGAATCATTTGGATTTAACAGATAATTGTGACTGTCAAATAATAACAGACAAATAATTAGCAATAAATTAAAATTGCGACTATAATTTGAGATTTAAACTATCCTATCTCTCAAGTTGGATCGAACTGCACATGGTGTGCGAATTTTATTATAATCGGTTAAGTGGTTTAGGAGTCCATTGAGGACAAACATTGTGACACGAGATTTATATATATTAAGAAAGATATATATAAAACGTTAAACATTTTGACTTTATTCCTCCTTTTTCTTCTTTTTAATCTTAGAAACTTGTGGGAACTCAGTCCTCTTTAGAGACTATTATTGCCATTTTTAAGTGATAAGATTCGATCGTTTTGGGCAGATAAAACAAGACGGTCAATCTCTTGTTGAATCTCTCTTGTGAATTTTTGTGATAATTGATATTTTTTTTAAACTTAAGGTTTAAGCGATGTGGACATAATCTCACCTGATCTGAAGTGACGATACGACCCAAGTTGGGAGACACGATAAACTTGTGGAGGGGCTGCCTCTCAAGTGCAGCTGCCGGAACACACCTATCGGTATTTGGCGGCAGATTTCAACTTGAGGGTGGTTGCTAACCAGGCGGGCAATAGAAAAAGCCCTACCACCAAGCTATGGTTTCCTCTCGATGTTTTCCTTCACTGAAAGCTCAAGCTCATTGTAGGTGGTTGGATTCGTACACACTACCACTGAGCTATCATCGCTTCAAAATATAACATACATAACATGTTCCGACTGATTACTTATAATTCGATTCGTTGATTTCTTTAGCTACACTACATTACACAATACAAGGATTAATAACTAAGTATGTGAATTAAAATAAAAGTCACAACACGACAGATCCCGCTAAAAACTCCGCCCAAATGTTATCGCTTGAAAATGGCAGAAATAGTTCAATGAGAGTAGACAGAATTGCGAACAATAAAAAAAAAAAAAACTTACTTGCAAAATAAATAGAGATAAAAAAAATATATATTTTTTAATTATAATTTTCAGAGTTATCAAATTGTTAAACCTTGTGATTTTATTCCTTATTATACCTAAACTTATAAAAGGTAACGTCATAGTGAGCGGTAACTTAATACTGACCATATCGAAGGTCTTTAAAATAATACAAGCTTGCTTGACACGAGAATTATTAACGTAGTACATTGACAATGCTTTTAATTTTTTTTATGGCAATTTCCTTAACATTTTTTGTATAAGTATACATATCTTTCGAATTTAGGTTTAATAATTTTAATATAAAAAAATAATTTATCTAATGTTTCATTGCAGGTATATAGCTTGAAATATCTGTTATGATTCAGTTTTTAAAAGTCTTTCTTTTTCATGTATTTCTTAAATAATATTTTGCTTATTTTTCTTATAAAATTTTTATCCAATTGAGAGAAAATACATATCTTATAGACGTGACTTTTTAATTATACTTTCGATAAATGTTAAATAATCAAAATTGAATAATGTTTTTATTACTCTACTCGCTGTTCAAAAATGGTTCAGTAATAACGTGTTTAGTCACCACTTCGAACTAGGCAGGTCATAATTGTATTATTACGGTAAGCTTATGGTGAAAATGAACATAGCATATTCAAAGGCTATTTTTTAATTATCTCTTGAAAGCTCCCAGCCTCATGTTGAAATTGTCAAACTTTATAAATGTACTTTTCTTTATTTTTCTGCTTGGTCAATGTTTAAAAAAACTGTTGAAAACAAAAATAGCCTGAATCATCGGTGTCTGAAAACATCGCGTATAGTTTTTTCTATCTACCGCTCTCAAGTTAAAGCTATCAAACCAGGCATATATAGATTATTCATTCCTCTTCAGCTGTCGAATTTTTTGATATAGAAACGAAAAATAAGTATGTCTCGTTTCAAAACGAAAGTATGGTTAATATAACTAAAATGTAAAATTTTGTATCGAGTTACAAGACAAATGTCGATTGTTTCGAAGGTGCTAATGAACAAGTTATTTATTATATATTTAACTTCTGCTTCATTCCGTTTTAGTTTTTGTCACACACATGACCTTCAATTATAGTTTAAGTAAATTGTAACAAATATATACAAATCTATATTCATATTATAAAGCAGATAAGTTTGTTTGCTTGAACGCGTAAATTTTAGGAACTACCGGTCACATGTCAAAAATTATTTTAGTATTTGTTAGGCAACCATTGGGGAAGGTTTGGCGGTATTTAACATTAATAGCAGCAAAGTTGTATAGAAAAAGTTACAAAAATGGACGGATGGAAACAAAGACAGAGAGCCAGTCCCACCACTGGTTTAGCGTGTCTCCCAACTTGGGCCGTATCGTCACTTAAGATTATGGCCATAACGCTACACTTTAACTATAAAAAAAATGGTTTAGTTCCACGGAAACGAAGCCGCGAACTCTTCTAGAAATTTAATTAAAAGAAATAACAGTGTTACAATCGTTTATTGGTACCATAAAATCTGACATAATTCACAGTTAATTTCACCTAATGTTCTTCAGCTACATAAATAGATAAAATTTCACCTTAATTTACAATATATATGGCTAAACAACTAAGTATATGAATAAATATAAAAATTACAACATGACAGATCAAGATCCCGCCAAATACTCGTATGTAAACCTATGCAACCTACTGACAGGCGCAGCAAACACAATATTATTGTTATTTCATATAAGTACTAACCTAGACTAAGTTTGCTAACAAATATGTATAACTCGGAGAAAATAAATATATATTATTATTATCATATTCGCCTGCACAATATGCTAGCAAACCGGTAGGCGGGATTTATTCTGCGACAGAAAAAAAAGCTTTCTAATACAGCCTTATCTATCGGAACCAAATATAACTAAGAGCAGTCAGAGATATTTTCTTTAGCAATATGAATTCATTTTTATTTAAATAATGATGTGTTTCAATAAAAACCCATGTTATCATTATTACGTCACCGGGGTCCGCGCACGTCATTCACTGGAGCTAGGTAGGGACATAAGCCACAGTGCCAACAAAAACAGTACATACAGTTTGTTACAATATACAAACACATGTGATATTATAGCGATGATAACTCAGCGGATAGTGTGTCGTGAGTACGAATCCACCTACAATGTGTTCGATCTGTCGCTGAAGGAATACATCGTGATGAATCCGTAGCTTGTTGGTAGGTGTTTTTCTAATGCTCGCCTGGCTAGATTTGGCCCTCAAGTTGAAAAACTAACGCAAAATACCTATAGGTATGTTCCGACAGTTGCACTTGAGAGCCAGTGCTTCCAATAGGCTTAGCGTGTCCACCATCTTGCGTTACATCGTCAATTAACATCAAATGAGATTTTAACCGCAATGTTAAGGTTAAAAAAACAAATATCCTGTTATTACGAAGAATCAGTTTTATTATAGTTGCATTACTATGTACTGGCGACTGTGGCAGCCCGAAGTCGAGACAGCAGCACCGACTGCAAACATATCGGGTATCAACAACTAGTGGAGCTTATAATTTACCTAATGCCGTGTAAAACGATCGCTTTGCTAATGTATACGATAAATACAAACTCGACGTAGTTTATGTTGCGTATGTGCTGTTCATATTTCATGTGGTTTTAACTCACAAATTCCGTTATTCCAATTAACTTATTATTCCCAGCATGTGTTTTTAAAAATATCACCGACAGTGGGAGATTATCGTTGTAGCGATAATCGATCTCGAATTCAAATATATGCAACGAGCTTGAGCTTTCAGTGAAGGAAAACCTCTGTGAAGAAACTATAGCATGGTAGTAGGACTTGTTCCAATACCCGCCTTTTAATATTTATGTGGTGTTTAAAATCCTATGCGTTACGGACTTCCTCATCACAACGGGTAAACGTATTGTCCTGGTTCACACCAAGGCGAGATGACCATGTGGCAAGCCTCGTCGGGTGATAAACGTCCGACTCTAACCACGTCGACATAGCAAACTCCAGTGTTGCCAGAGAGTAGGCACAGCTTTTATAACTCTTCTAAACTCTGGCGGGAATGGCCATTCGGACGTGCAGCCGTTTCCGTCGAAACGTGACGCATGCTGGTCGCATACAAACGCCAAGGACCTGTGCACTACCGCAATGGCGAAAGGCTGCAAGCTGGCTAACACCATCTAGTTGAAAAACCGTCAAACACCTATAGGGTTGTTCCGCCAGTTGCACGCCAATAGGCACATAGCGATGATGGTTCAAATCACTTCTATATTTCGTTACAATTCACCAATAACAGACACCCGCCGCTGCCTCCTTCCGCAGACGCCTGAGCCTAGGTTCAATCCTCCGGACAGGAGCCCTCGAGTGACTCTGCTCGCGCGATACAGTGACACTCTACATCACTGAGATTACACCATCACACCGCATACCATTCGTGCACACTCATACGTTAAGTACACGGTTCTGTAAGGGACTACCCTCGCGGCCCTTGAGCTGCTTACCTGATAAGGTCGTAGTTAGTAACACTAATTTAGTAATACAGAACCTGTTGGTTAGTCAGGCTCATGAATCTTTTTTCATTTACCGGCAGCAGCCCTAGGCGAGGTTCGGCCGTCCTGGCACCCTTGTTCCTGCTGCTTCGGGGCTGAGTGCCCTCAGTACTCGCCCTCAAAAGTTTGGTGAAGCTGTCAAAGCCCTTGGGGCTAACAGCGTACATCAGTTCGAAAAAAAAAAAAAAAAACGATAACAGACGAATGAAGTCGTTCGCATAACTGGTAGTATAGTTTAAACTTTATATGGCAACATTTGTGAGACGGCGCATATTATTGCTTTATTGAGTTTTTTTACTTTATTTTTTTATATTTTAGAGTTATAGTTAGAGGGCATATTAAAAAACAATCTGTTAGAAGCGCCGGCTAGTATTTATAACTTTTAAGATGTCTCATTACATTATGCATATAAAAATATAATAAATCACATATTCGTTGTGATAAATGGCCTATGTAAAAATGTACATTTAATGTGTTTACTCGGTTTCGTGTGACAATAACTGCCGCGGTTTAGAATTACGATTATTCGTCTCCAATGTTTCGATGCTCTACGGTTAAGGAAATTAAAGTTTAATTCTAAAAACAATATAATTCATATTCTAGCCAACGATTTTTTTTTTCATAGTTATTGTTATGGTCAAAATCTCACCTAATCTTAAGTGACAATACGGCCCAAGTCTGTCTAACGCTTCTGTGGTGAAACTGGCAGCTGCCAGCTGCAAAGTGCAGCTGCCGGAACACCTACTGCTATTTGGCGGCAAATTTTCAATTTGAAGGTGGATGCTAGCCAGGAGGGCATTAGAAAAATCCCTACCACCATGCTATAGTTTCCTCACGATGTTTTCCTTCACCGAAAGCTCAAAAGCTCATTGTAGGTGGTTGGATTCGAACTCACGACCCTTAGACGTGAATAGTCGTACACATTACCATTGAGCAATCATCGTTCCATGGAGAGATGACATAATTGTGGATAAAATACAGTAAATCAACCGAAGTCAAATAATTTGGGCGTTTGCACTGTTACAGAAAATAAATATAACATACGTTATAAAGGATTACACATAATGATTTCTTAGGTTTACGCGAATATTATTCATTGAAATAAAACTAATTTAAACGGATTTTATCGCGGTTATTTATTAAATTTTGATCCCGACGTTTCGAAAGCTTTTCAGCCTTCGTGGTCACGGGGCGGACTGAGGTGTAGGTTGTCCAGAAAAGTTTATGTTACTGTGTCTACCTTCAATTTTTTTTTTTTTTTTTACCTTCAATTTAATTTTTAATATTTATAGTGTTCCGATCTACGCAGAAAGAGCTCACAGTGTCTTGAGGTCTGGCAATTGGTCTTTTGGGTTCCGATTTAATTAAATGTATAATTGGATCCCAGGCTTGTGCTAGCTTCCAACCATCTTCTCTATTGAAATTTGGATGTTTTTTAATTTCAATAGCCTCACGAATCATCCCGTGACCACGAAGGCTGAAAAGCTTTCGAAACGTCGGGATCAAAATTTAATAAATAACCGCGATAAAATCCGTTTAAATTAGTTTTATTTCAAGGATTACACAATTAGTTACATCATGTACTAACCTAATGGTCTATTTAAAAACATGATTACGACAGTAAGTGTACACTATTCTTAATTTCTCACGCATCACGGCTCGAAATAAAACGCTACTACTATATAGGCGATATCGAACAAAGGCGTTATAAGCAGAACCGCGCGAGTCAGTCGCAACGAACAAAACCACGGCGTAGTGTTACGTCTCCGATAACCGGCGATCAGTTATGTTTCACATGTTTCTCATTATAACGTCTGAGGGCGAAACAAAGAGAGTGTCGGGTTGCCACCACGGCCGCCGCGCATTACTCTCTCGGGGCAATATGAGACTGTGGCACCCGACTGTTTTGGTCATACGAGAAGCACCCACTTTCGGGGAGGAGTCGCTTTAACAGGCAACCGGGGTAGTGGCGAGACGCGCTGTTACTAACTTTGCTTTGTAAACGAACACGCTGCTCAATACTCAGCAACTAACAACACGCCTATGAGTTAATTCAGCTAATCACCTAATTATTTCTTTCCTTATATACTTAACACACGAATGTACCTAATAGAGTTTCAATCGAGCCGAATCTATATAATGTTGGTGTCAAATAATCATGTATTGTGATTACAATTGACATAAACTGTCAAGATCACTTTGACGTGTGTCATCCCGTAAATATTTTGTTGGGTGCACATTTTGGAGATTTCGATCTTATGGCTTTTGTAACTAGTTTACTAATGAAGGACCTGTCCACGTAGATTACAAAAATGCTTCCGTGACACTGCCTAAACCATCTTAGCGTCTTAGATGGGAATAACCAAAGGATTAGTTGCGAAGTTTTTGTTACAAAACTGCTGTATGAGCCTAAGCTGTTCGCAGCAGTAGGGCTGAATCTCTCGCTGTAGGGTACGCTGAGAGTCATGCTCGGTAAAAGGAGACTACAGAGGACCCTCGGGCTCACTCTCTTTCAATGACGCCCCGGTAGCAAGAAGGGCCGATGTGTTCGCCCCTTCCGTCACGATAAGCCTGACTGAGAGGGGGGCATTGGGAGACCTGCCCCACATCGGTTTGGCTGTCTGGAGGGCATCTCGCCAGGCTATTCTGATGGAGCACTGGCTCACCATCAGGTCTAGGCGGTTCCCGGGGTGACGTGGTGATTGAACGTTCGAACCTACGTCGCCCCAGCAAGGTGACAAACAGTTGAAGGATTTTAGTGGGTATTCCAAGGGAAAGCACCAAGGCGATTCTCACACAACTTTCCCAGTCTTTCCGGGTTGGGAGAGTATGTGTGAAAAAATTCCCTACGTTAAAAAAAAAGTTTACATACAAAATATGCATTTGCCAGCGCATTGTCAATTTTTTTCTAATATAATCAAGGACTGATAAGTTATTTATATAAAAGAAAAAAGTATTTAATTTTTATTATTTTTTTGCCTGCTGTCTACATTTGTTGCATTGCTTTAAAACTACTGCACTGATTATTATGAAATTTGACACGATGATAACTGGGATACAGGATCCGCACATACTGACACAAGGACGTCCAGCCAGAACTTTTTTAAACAGTTTTTTAATTCGTTTAAACAACAAAAATGGTATGAAAAATATCATGAGATTTTAAAATAGGGTTTTTTCTTGATATGTGTATATATTGTTTTACAAGTGCAATATATAATAAATAGAGACATTTTAAGTTTAAAAAATCAGTTATTTTGCGTGAAGTGACAGTAGTACCCACCGCAACGCTCGCTTATGAGGCGTGCAATAATTTAAAATCTATATTTCCTGGCAGCATATAATCCATTAAATTTATGCATGATATCCAAACTGGATTATACAATTTTCTATCAATAATTATTCGGGATATAAATGACAGAAGAAATGAAAGATCAATATCCCGCCAAAAACTTCTAAACTGACGTTTTAAATACAGTGTTGCCATACCATAAATTCGGTTAATTTTTTTACTTTTTTCTATGGATGATTTTATCAGTTTTTTTTTTATTTTATTATATTATTATTATTATTGTTATATACACAGTCTGTGGACTCTAGGTCCGCACCTTTTTTATGTAAGCGTAATTTATTAGGCGTTAAAAATAGCTTTACAACAGTAGGCATTACGGCTTAATCAATTAAAACATACCACATGTATCTGCATAAGTTCTCAGGTTAATTTCATTTATTATCTGCTGACTTGTTTTTATATAATTCATCTGTATATTTACAAACAATTAAACATTTCCAATGCCGTTTCTTATTTCAACTTCCGTACAAAAACATAAACATGAAATTACTTCTTAAAATATTTTCCAAACAGCTGAACACACTGAGCAACATAAAAGTTATTTTTATAAACACATTTAATACTAGCTTTTACCCACGGCTTCGCTCGCATTCTTTTTTTCAATAAAAAGTATCCTGTGTTACAGTTTCCACATTACTATGCGGGTGATAAATTTAGAATATAGTAAGCGCTTCTGAACTAATATACTCTACGATTATATACGTTATATAGTATATTGTCTTATAGTCATGTCATAGGTTTCCAAAGTGGTCGACTTTGAACTTCAAGCGGTCCAAGTTACCGAAAACAAAATCTAGCGGTCCGTGAGTTGCAAATGGAGGTCATAGTGAATTCCATTTAAACAAGTCGTAAAAAAAACATAATTTTCTAAAAATATAATATTAAATATAACAGTGTTTGAGCTAACATAACACTTTTATACAACAAATATATAAGTAAATTTATCTAAAAGGTAATTGTTTTTTTTATAGTTAGGGTTTAGTGTTATGACTGTAATTTCACCTGATCTTAAGTGACAATACGGCCCAAATTGATCGACACGCTAAACCAGTGGAGGAACTGGTTCTCAAGTGCAACTGCCGGAACATACCTACACCACCGTGGTCCACACCGTGTTCACGAAGGCTGAAAAGCTTTCGAAACGTCAGGATCTAAATTAATAACAAACCGCGGTATAATCCGTTTAAATTAGTTTTATTTCGATACCTATTGGTATTTGGCTGCAGATTTTCACCTTAAGAGTGGTTGCAAGCGAGGCGGGCATAAGAAAAAGCCCTACCTCCATTCTATCGTTTCCTCACGATGTTTCCCTTCACCGAAAGCTCAAGCGCATTGTAGGTGGATTCGAACTCACGACCCTTGAGCTATCATCGCTTCAAATTACTAGATTTTGATAAATAAATGCAGCTACATTCAGATAATATCTATGAGACAAATCGTGTCATCAAATAGTTCATCCAAAACAGTAAAATTTGGTAAAGAGCCTCCGAGATAAAAACTTTGGAGACCATTGGTCTATGTAGTATAACTTGAAGACTTATGTTTATTTGTTTTATTATAAACTAGCAGACCCGGCAGACGTTGCCCCGTCTTAACTATGAATATTGAATTCGAATTGGTGTGTTTTTTTTTTATGGAATAGGGGGCCTGCCTTCCATGAACACCTGCAACACCGAAGCGCTTACTAGTGTGTTGCCAGCCTCAACCGGTGTCATTAATAAAAAAAAATCTAAAATATAGTTTGTTATTGTAATGTTTTATGACAACTGACAGTTATGAGAAGTGAATATTGTCGTTATGATTTTTAAAATTTTCTTAATCTTTCTAGTGTTCCGCTCAACTTCCTTAATATTTTTCCTTCATTAGAATCTTCTCCTGACAATAATCAACATAACAAAAACAATAATTGGGGAAATTTTACCATCCGTTCACGCGTGATGCGATGACCAAGGCACAAAGAGATTCATTTTTATATACGTATATATGTGCAGCTTCAATATCCTAACTAATATAATGGATTGTATGTGACTCTTTTGCGATTAAAGTACATAACGGAGCACCAAGAAACTTTGCATATACGTTGTCAGGGTAACAGAAAAGGGCATTGGTTATTTTTACCCAAACGAAATGTACTATTCTCAAGGTATAGAAAAACGATTTTTAAAGTGATGATAGCTCAGTGGTAGTGTGTACGACTTCGCGTCAAGAGGCGTGAGTTCGAATCCGACCACCTACAATGAGCTTGAGCTTTCGGTGAAAGAAAACATCTTGATGAAACCATAGCATAATGGTAGGGTTGATTCTAATGCCCGCCTGGCTAGTAACCACCCTCAAGTTGAAAATCTGCCGCAAAACGCCAATAGGTGTGTTCCGGCAGCTGCACTTGAAAGCCAGTTCATCCACTGGTCTAGCGTGTCTACCAACTTAGGCCGTATCGTCACTTAAGAACAGGCGAGATTATAGCCAAAACGGTAAAACATTAACTATAAAAAAAAATCCTTTCACGCGGACGAAGTCTCGGACGCTGCTAATAAAGTATGATATGTTAGTAACATGTGCGAGAATTGAATTACCCATATTCAAGGGCGAACATGTTCCACAATTTAATTTCGATGTTGGGCGTAAGCTAAAAATACTTCACGTATTAGGCAAGCGCTGCCGTTTCACATTACCAGTATTGTTATGCCAATTATTATTTTAGCGTATTAGTCAACGGTATAACTTTCATACTAATTACAAAGTAAGGAAACTGAATACATATACAGTAGATCAGTGGGGGTTATTAATGTTGACAAGCTGTTTTTAATTTAAATTTTAATTTTTGAGTAGATATCTACCACAATGAACCAGCCTCCATAGCCAAATTTTCCGCAATCATTAGCCTAAGAAGAAAAAAAAAATTATGTTATGACATTCTAAGCACTAAAATCGACGGCGTATCTCAAAAATAAACGTTATGATTAAAGCGTATTCGTCGTATCACAGATATGCCGTCAATTTTGTATTGAGAATGTCATCTCATACATTTTTTTTGTTTACTCTATAGCCTAACTATTGTAAAAAAAGGTCACTTGAAGTAATAATGGGTCAGTAGTGTTTACGGATGCCGCGTCAATGAACGTGAGTTCTAATCCCTACAAAGAGCCTGTGCATTCGGGGAAAGAAAACATCGTTTGGCGGCGGTGATCACTTATCATCAGCTCGTTTGCCCCCTATACTTAAAAAAAATACTTTTGAAAACATTGATACCGAATGTAAAGTTGTAATTTATTGTTAAGTTTTAAATTAATTCTGAAAGACTTCCTTTTTTCTCGTTTATTGTTAAGTTTTACTTCAATCGTCGAGGACTGCCTTTTTTTCAAACCCTTCATAACGAAATGTCGCTTCAAAGTTATATTTTAAACAAAGCAATGTTTGTTTAACAACTGTAATAGCGAAGGATTGGAATATTCTCGAAACGGAACGCATTCTCGGTGTCCGATTACGAGATACGTAGAGATGCGGCGGTGTCGTATGTCACTCGGCGGGTGTACAGTTTCGTTATGACAGCATCGGCCAGTGTATGTATACTCGAGCGTCACTTTTTTTTTGTCTCATAATCGTTACCGGCAGTTTTTGGCTGGATCTTGATCTGCTATGTCTTGCTATGCTGTAAGTTCCTTTGACTCTGAATCACATCACAACTACTGAGCCCGTCGGGGATGGGACTAAGACCGTTCGAAGCGGAAACATTCGTGAATACTTTGGTTTATACGATGTTTATTTTATTTGCATGGTGGTAGGGTTTTTTCTTATGCCCGACTGGCTAGCTACCACCCTCAAGTTGAAAATCTGCGCCGAATACCAATAGGTGTGTTCCGGCAGTAGTATTTGAGAGTTCTCCAATAAAGGCTTTTTTTTTTTTTTTTTTTTTTCGTGTGGAAATGCATTAACGCATACCCTCCCAGCCCGGGGGGACTGGGAAGGTTATGTGGGACTCACCCGGCGTTAGTCACCGGGAATACCCACTAAAACCACACGGCCGTCTGTCGCCTTCCTGGGGCAACGCGGGGTTGTGCGTGCAATCACCGCGTCCTCCAATAAAGGCTGGCAATACTCTTGCAATTCCACCGGTGTTGTGGGTGTCAATGGGCGGCAGTGATCACTTCCCATCAGGTGACGCGCTTGCTACTTTGCGCGATGTTACATAAAAATTTTTTTTTTTTTTTAGTGCTATGTTAGTTAGTTAGTTTTAGTGCCTTTTATGTAGTCTATATGTATATATAAAAATGTATCGACGTTCGTTAGTCTCGCTAAACCTCAAAAACGGCTGGACCGATTTCGTTCATCTATTTTTAGAAACTTTCTAATAATTTCTAGAATGTTTGTAACGGTGGAAAAATGAAGGAAATTGCAGATACCCAAAATAATATATTACAAAAAAAAAAAAGCTGTTAACATTTGACAGTTTGTGCGTTTGATAAATGACAATTTTACAACTGTTTTTTTATTTATTTTACATAAATAGGTAAATGAAAAACTTATTATGTTAAAAAGATTAACATGCGGATCTTTGAACAATTTTACAAAATGGCGGTATATTTCGCCTTGTCGCGGAATGATTATGTATACTGTTTGGAGAGCGTTTATGACCCTAATCTCACCTGGTCTTAAATAACGATACTGACCAAGTTGGTAGACACGCTAAACCTGTGGAGGGGCTGGCTCTCGAATGGAACTGGCGGAATACACCTATTAATATTTGGCGGCAGACTTTCAACTTGAGGGTTGAAGCTAGCCACGTGGCATTGGAAAAGCTCTACCACCATAACAAAAATTTGTTCCGTCATCTATCTGAAGCTGAAGATCATGGTATATAATCACCGTACTATAAATCAGGAAATCTTAACGACCAAATATTACAAATTAAAAAGATTTATAAACGTTATAAAATATTCTCCATTTGCATTTTAATCTAATTATTAATAATTTATGAACGACTTGACTTTTATGTGCGTATGGTAGCAATTGATATAATCGATTGTATCAAAAAAGAGAAAAATGTTACAAATTGGACGTCTATATATATAAGCGAAGTTACGATAGCTCTAAAACTATACACCCGCCCTCTGATTACATATTTCACGAAATCAAAACGATAGCAAAAATCGCCAACTATTTGTGTGCAGAACATAAAGTTTCGTTGTCGACTTACGAAATCTATATTAATATTATAAAGGGGAAAAGTTTGTTTGCACGCGACTGGCTGGACGATTGCACATAACACGCCAAAAGAAATTCCTATAACCTTAAAAAAATTGTAATCATACAGAGAGTGGTTTATGTATAGTTCATGTTGCTTTTAATATACACGTAATGTAAACGTAAAGTTTTCTGACCCGGGACGGAGTCGTGTCGTCGAATGAGGAAGAGCTCTAACGTCGTCCACTAATTATGAAAGATCATATTCAACGGGAACCGGTGTCCGATATCATAACCGTTTTCTGCATCATAATAATCGTTAACAAAGACCTTATAGGAAAGCGGAAATGTTACAGTGTCGGCTCTAAAACCCGGAGATTAGAAGCGATGATTGCTCAGTAAAAGCACTTTCGTAATGGCATCAACGACTAGTTCAGCGTTGCTATTCAAAAGAAAATAATATTATAATTGAAATAAAACTAATTTAAACGGATTTTATCGCGGTTATTTATTGATTTTGATCCCGACGTTTCGAAAGCTTTTCAGCCTTCGCGGTCACGGGGCGGACTGAGGTTGCATTTTTTTTTAATTATTATTTTCATCTCTTTACAGTAATATGAATGTACTTTTGATATATTCTGTTCCTCGGTCAGTTAGATTTGATCTTTGTTCAAGAAGCTCAGATCGAGATGTTAGACTTATAAATCGATTATAAAAAAAATATCTAAAAAAAAACAAACAAATAATTTTCTTCACATTTTCATACATAGTCATCCACTTCTGAGTTATGTTCGAAATTTCAAGTATCTAACTCATCGAGAAGTTAGTTTAAAAACAAATACAAAATTCCACCCGGACAAACAGACATACAAGAAAGCGGGTTAATAAGAACATGGCAAAATAGAGTACCGTTTAGAATTGAAATGAAAAAAACATCGTGCAATCATTTTAACTCATCTAAAAAGTATATTGCGAGACCAATGATAGGTAATAACTTATAAATACGTGAAAGATAAAAACTATTGAAGTGATGATAGCTCAGTTGGTAGTATATGCCGACCCCGCGTCCACGGACGTGAATTCAATCCTGCAATGAGCCTGAGATTCCGGTGAAAGATCATGATGAAACCATAGCACGGTGGTGGGGCTTTTTCTGATGTACACCTATCTAGCTGCTACTCTCAAATCGAAAATCTGTCGCGAAATACCTATAGGTGTGTTCCGGCAGTTGCACTCGAGAGCTAATCCCTACGCTAGCCTTAGCGTTTCATCTAGGGCCACATCGTCACTTAACAGTAGGTGAAATTGACGCCATTAAGTAGATAAAAATTCCTTATCAACATTGGTAACGAACCCAATAGATAATGGCGAGATGATTAGCGAACCAGTCTCGTATGTACACTCCTACGTAAATAATTATTTATCAAACAATATCGTCTATTCACTATTATAAAATTACTTACAGGCCTCTAGCAATAGATATATAACGAAACGATATTATTACATGTCGGGACATAATTAAATTATTTTTAATTACATAATTTGAGAACATAACACAAGAGCAGACTGGAGTTCGATAGCGCGTTTTAATTATTGTATGATCTGCCGTCAGGGTTGGCGCTTCCCAACTTTTATTTTATCATTTATGAGTGTAACGTTCTGGTGTTACTCACCTGATGTTGCTCGAGATGGTGCTCACGCTAAGCCTAGTGGACTGGCTCTCAGGTACAACCGTCGGAACACACCTATAGGTATTTGGCAGCAGATCTTCAACTCCAGAGTGATTGGTATTTACATGGAAATTAAAAAAAATCCCTACCATATTGGTATGGTTTCCTCACGATGTTTTCGCTCAGCGAAAGCTATGGCTAATTTCAGAAATTCAAACTCAAATTCACTAACGAGGCTTCCGTACACATTAGCAACGGAGCCATTAGCACTTCAAAAAGTTTCAGCATATGATTTTTAAACCGTCTAATCTAGCTGACTTGGTATTATAAATATTAACATAAATCAATAACTTTTGTCTGAATCCTGGAGAAAAATGTTGAAGCAGAGAAACGAATGTGGCAATCGATGGGTGTAAACTTATTGTTTTTTCGTTATAAACATGGAAGCGAGTGACCGCTTGAATTGAAACTGATCTTTATAGATATTATTGCAGGCCTCATAACACGAAGTGTTTGTAATTGCGCCTTACTTTCAACATTCCAAAATCGAGTAATTTTCGAGACTTCAATGATGATTATTTTAAATCTTTTGTTGTTTTACGGCAATACAAATATTTTATTATCCATACAAACACTCTCACTCTCACACATAGTGATATCACACTTACTAGATGATTTGTAAGTTCATTTATTAAGATTAAGAAAATCTTATTGAAAAATTTCTTTCGTGGACGTCCGGAAAAATTTAATCAATTGAGACTATTTATTTTTTAATAGTTCTAAAATGACATCGGATTACTTCCTATTTAATATGAATGCTTAAATCCACGTCATCCAATTATAATTACGCTATGACTCGTATACTTATGGATTTTCTAAACTATTTTTAAATATTACTCAAGCTAGAAGTAAAAATAACTATCCGGCTTTTATCATAATAATTGTGTCAACCCTAGAAATAGTCGACATCCGATGCCGACGTAGCATCCTATCCAGTCTTCGTTAATTTGAGTGTAAAACGAGACACGCGCCGCTCCGTACTCCATCCAGCCTCTGATATTTCTATGCAAAAGAATATGTCTACGAGAATTAAAAACCTGTTGGGATTCTTTTGAAACTTACGATTATATTTCATAATTATTATCTCTTCATATACTAATATGTTTATTTACCACGGCACTAATCGATTACATTATATAATCTATTTTGATATTATAAATCGGAATAGTTTTTTACTTTTACTTGAAGTTTGCTTAGAAACAACCAGTTTTTTTTTTTGTATATGTTACAGCAACCACAGAGGAAGACTTTGAGATATTTAACATCAAGCTACGACTGATAGCATCAAAACCATATTTAGAAAACGGGAAAAAATTATTACATAATTTTTATTTCGACGCGTACGAAGTCGAATATCGAAGAAACACATCTATAGATATTTGGCGGCAAATGTTCAACTCGAAAGTGATAGCTAACCAGGCGGGCATTGCAAAATGCCCTACCAAATCTAATGCGTGATGTTAAATAGCCTAAAACCGTTCCGTAACAATTGCTCAAACAAATAAACAAACATTTCCGCTTTTTAATATGAATGTAGATATTTTAATGGTAATAAAGCTGACCAGCTAGTATTACCATATCAATAATATTGTGCATCGAAAGAAATCAAACAAGTCGGAATATATAATGTAGCCGTTAATCATTACGAAAACAAGTTTCAATATCAATGTGTACATTGAAATTGAACACGCCAGCGTTTCTAAACCTCTGGGTACAGAGTCCCCCGAGGTGTAAAACGAAGAGGGCACTTTAAAGTTCATTTTAGATAGACAGTAACATCAACTAAGATAAACATTTACTATAAAATTTAATTATAAATAGTTTTATGTTAATTTTCTAAATTTACACAAATGAAACCAATGTAGTAATAATTGCTTATTTTATTCTATACTTCGTTTGTGTAGAACTAAAAAATAATAATAATCTATATATGTAAAAATGAATCTCCGAAATGTATGTACACTGGACATAATTTCCGAACGACTGCACTAAATTGGATAATTCTTTTTTCTGTTGTATTCGTTTTGTCAGGAAAAGGTTTTTAAAGGAAAAAAATAAAATATATACGTCTAAATCTCATAATATGAAAAGTGAGCGAGCGATCGAGACAGAAGAATATCTGAATAGATATACGAAAAGTCTATAGAAATTGATATATAAAAAAATTAATCGTCTTTCGTTAGTCTCCCTAAAACTCACAAAAATTACACCGTTTTTTTTTTTAAGGCTTATGTAAACCTTTTTTGAGTTTTAGCGAGAATATAGTACATAGGTGATACGAAGTCCACCGGGTTAGATTGTTTTAAATAGTTTTTGCCGTGTTTATAACTTTTTTCAACACAGATTTGCTCTTATTGGTGATGGTAATGATTAGGGCCTAAAGTCCTATTGATTGCTCTATGAAATACAATAAGAACTTTTGAAATCGGATTTGTAGTTCTTAAAACTCAAACAAACTTTTCCACTTTATAATATTAATATAGATTAACATACTTTTGCCGAATACATTTGTAGCAATTCTAAAGTATTGAGTGACGACAAACTTTATAACAATGATGTTTATAGTGTTCATAACACTAAACAAAGCGGAGCCTTGAATGTGTTTATTGAATACAACAAAAATCTTAAAACATTTCTAAAAAATGAAAGGAATAAGGCACAATGTTACTAATTTCCAACAGAAATGTAAAATGTAAGCACTTATTTCTTACATCATGAATCTGTTGCATACAAAATAACATAATTCATTTGAAATTGACAATTATGTATCAAATATGTTTGGTTTTCTTTTCGAAAACAAATCTATCATTTTATTTTAACCATTACGCATTAGTAATATAGTGCAATATACTCAGTATTAGCAGGCATGAGACAAGAATAATGATACATTGGTAGTGTTTACCTTAGGGGATCCTAAAAAACAAACATTTTTTTAAATGATTTTTTTGTACCAGATATATATATTTTTAATAATGATGAAGCAGTAAAACATTCCATTAAATTTGTTGTCATTTATTTGAACAACATTGTTCTTTTCATTATTTTTTACTCAACAGCACATTTAACATTGCAAATATGATATATTCAGAATTAATTGGTGTCAAATAAAAAGATTTTTACTTTTGAAGCGATGTTAGCTCAGATGTGGTGTGTAGGAACGCCGCTTCATGGGACGTGAGTTCGAATCCAACCACCCACAATGAGCTTGAGCTTTCTGTGAAGCAAAATATCGTGAAACCAAAGTATAGGTAGGCCTTATCTAATGCCCGTCTAGCTAGCTACTACCGTCAAGTTGAAAATCTGCCTAATTACCAGCTAACTACCAATAGGTGTGTTCCGGCAACTGCAACTGCACTTGAGAGCCAGTCCCTCCAACAAAGGCCGGCAATGCAACTGCGATTTCCCTGGAGTTGTGGGGTCCACGGGCGGCGATGATCACTTACCATCAGGTAGCATGCTTGCTCGATTGCCCCCATTCCATAAAAAAATATGACTTCAAAATAGACATCCTTTGTAGATTACTTATAATTAAATAAAACGAAAAAAAAAAAAAAAGTTAAGGATATCACTACTCTTGTAACGTTTACATCTACTATAAAACTGTTTCATAGATGCCGACGCTCTCAGTATGGAATATTTGCTTAGGATATAAACATGTGTAAGTGTGTATATATTATTGTGTACTTGTGTGCATATGTGTTTATGCATCGAATATTTGAAAGGAAGAGTTTGTAAAGTGTATTTATTTATGAAAACCATTACATAACTAGTTTGTGGTTTCAATCGGATTAATTGAAATCAATCGGCTTCACAAAAAGAAGGGTCATAATAAAAGTTTAGGAAACATTGGAATAGACAATTTCATTCGTACCCGTTGTCCAGTATATCCGAGCGTGTAACCCGACCGAATGTAACATGACACCACACTAAAAGCGACCCGTCCAAAAGCAGATACATCATCCAACGTTGTCTAGTTACATATTTTACTTTAAAGGGTGTTTTATTAAAATGTTATTTAATCGCACCGTATATAAATGTTGCCAGGTTAATAATTGAGTTAAAAAAGGAACAAGTTTCACCAATGCGTTTTGTTGTTTTTTATTTTTTATTATACAAAGATATCTGACCACAATCATGTTTGAACTTCTTCTTGAATCTATATAACATTTCTTTTACAAATAAAAGGGAGTGTTATTAGTTTAACGTGTGTTTCTTAAATCTTTATAGGTTTAGGTAGCGTTAGACCACAATCTGAACTGATGTCAAGTAATGTGGCTGAAGATAAAAATATAACAAGGTTTTCTGCTTTCTGCTCACGCTTTCTTTCATTGTTAACCTATACAATCAGTAGTGATATATTTGTTAATATTAGGCGATCTACATGCGCTTGTAGCACTTCGTATTAGAAACTAGTGTCACACCCCGGGTTCACACGAGTGTAGTAAACTAATAAAAACAAATGCTGGTGTACTTAGTATGAAGAACATGTAGAAGAAAAGCATATGTATGTCATAACATTTATTAATTTATTTATTTTATAATATGCACATTTTGCCAACGGTACGTTTTATAAGTTTATAAAAATTGCTTTTGAAAAAACGCCATCGTAGTTCAGCCATTTTGTATAAAATATTTTTAGGTTATATACACTAACCTCCCTCGTTTACCGAAGTTTCTGTTAGTTAATCTAAAATATGCTGCATCCGCTGTGTAGTTTAGAAATGGAGAAAGGAACTTTAAAATTATTTAGAAAAAAAAATGGCGTGCGAGGCAAGGTTAATAATATATTTTTTTTTTTTTTTATTGCCTCGATAGGCAGACGAGCAAGCGGCCCGCCTGATGGTAAGCGGTCACCGCCGCTCATAGACTTCCGCAATGCCAGGGGCACAGCCAAGCCGCTGCCTACCGCTAATAATATCTTTAGCGTTAATGGCCATAAACTCACCTAATGTTGTAATGGTAGACACGCTAAATCTGTGGAGGAACTGGTTCTCAAGTGCAACTGCCAGAGCACACTTACTTCTGGCAGCTCATTTTCAACTTGCGGATGGTTGTTAGCCAGGACTGCATTAAAAAAAGCTTTACCACCATGAAAAACTCTACATTAATAAAGTAATAACATCTCCAAGCGAGTCTAACAGTGACGTGTATACTATATCTCTCTCACTCCCATAGACGACTCGACCCGACTTTACCCGAACGAGCCAGGTACACTCAGTATGACCAGTAACAGTTTTTAGATAATAGTGTTAGGTTTTATAACTGAGTCCCAAAGCACATTACTGACAATAAGTTTCTTTGTCGGATAATAAATAAAAGAATCATGTCAAGCGGGTTTTGATGTCGAAAGGCACATAAAAAGGATCAATATGTAAACAATGTTAATGACTGGAATTAACACCCCTCTCTGTGCATCCCTTAATAACTATTTAAAAAAATGTACTTATAAAACATATAAACAGATCAAGTCTCTTGCAGCTTCTTCGCGATGACTAAATTATTTTTCGAAGTTTTGAATTTTCTGTAATTTTCCGGTAGTTTTGACGTTCACAATAAGGACCTTGATAGGGTATAAATTAAATAAAGTTTTTCGATTTGTTTTTATTTGAGCGTTACAAAGGGGAGTGTGTCGGCTCAGCCCCGGGCAATAACGATACAATTAAGTGCTCAGTGCACCCAAAGACGTTTACACTTCAAAGATTAAACAGAATATGAAAAGCAAACAGTTTCAAACCGATTGTATTAGAATTTGCATGGTGGCCGGGCTTCCTCTGATGCCCGCATGGCTAGCTACCACCCTCAAGTTGAAAATTTGCCGCCAAATACCAGTAGGTGTGTTCCGGCTGTAGCACTTGAGGGCCAGTTCCTGCACAGGTGTAGCGTGTCTACCAACTTGGGCCGTATCGTCACGTAAATTCAGGTCAGATTTTGTCCATAACGCTAAGCCTATTTTAACTATTAAAAAATCGTTGTCTAGATTATGAATTATATTGTGTGAGAATAAAACTTTAATTTCCTTAACAGTAAAGCATCGAAACATTGGAGACGAATAATCGTAACTCTACACCGCGGCAGTTATTGTCACACGAAACCGAGTAAACACATTAAATATACATTTTTACATATGTCATTTATCACAACGAATATGTGATTTATTATATCTTTATACGAATAATGTAATGAGAAAACTTAAAAGTTATAAATACTGGCTTTTTATAATGTTATAAAAACGGTTTTTTTTTATTCCCTCTGACCAAGATCAGAGTCTTTAATGTTACAATAGAGTTTTAAAAAACACCTAAAATTTACTTAATTACTATAGATAATTAAATAAGTAAATAGCATAAAGTATAATATTAAATTTAAATCTCAAGATTAAGTCAATAATAAGTAGATTGTAAAAGTCAAGTAAGTAGTAACTTAGTGATAGATTCGCTTAACTATGCTGAATTTTTGAGATTTTACTACTTATTTTTACTATTAATTTACACAAATGATAATAATATTTACACAAATAAAAGTTACAAAATATTAAAATATTTCACGCATTGCGTTGTTACTAAATCCAGCAGATTCTATATTTATCTTATTTATCTTATTCGCTTGCCTTTTTTAACGCCCGTCTAGCTAGCTACCACCTTCAAGCTGAAAATCTGCCGCCAAATACCTTCACCTCCTAGTTCCTCCACAGCTTTAACGAGTCTACCATCTTGGGCCGTACATCACTTAAAGTCAAATGAAATTATGGACATGGCGCCAAAACCGTTTACTATAAAAATTAACAAATGAATTCTAAAATCATACGTAACATAGTTAGAATCCACGCGAACAATGTTACAGACGCAGCCAAACCTGCAATTAAAAATATCCAGTCAAGATATATTTACTGCGTATAAATAAAAACATTGGTAGCTGAAAGGGAGATGGGCATCGGCGAACAATTCAAAGCTGCTTCAGTGTCGTCCTGCAACTGGTATCGTTTACAACAGGGTATCGAATCTCAGCTGTAACACACGCCTCAGCTTTCATACCTGTAGTGTCGCATTGTAACCTTACTAGCTGTGACCGCGACTTCGTTCGCGTAGAACTATAAAATATTAAAAAAATATTGCCCGTTATTGTAACTTTAACATAACTTTGCCCCTATTTGCCTATATTGGTAGGGTTATGTTTAATACCAAAAGCCTCCATCAACTATTGATCTATCAAACACAAAAAGAATGTTTACAATCCGACTAGTAGATAAGCACGTTCAAACAAACAAACAAACCGTTCTGCTTTATAATATTAAGTAGATTTTATATGCGGCTTCGCTTGCGTTAATATTGATTTTGTCAAATAAATCGAATGATGCAATGAAAAGTTTTACAATATTTATGATTCTCTTTACCCCCACTTCGAAGAAGTTTTTCGCAATAGATAGTAAGCCTATCACCGTTTCCATGTTCCCATCTATCCCTATGCCAAAATTCATCATAATCGATTTAGCGGTTTAGGCGTGAAAGCGTAACAAACCAACAAACTCACTGTCGCATTTATAGTATTAGTTAGAATTAAATAGAATTATTGTTTCTCTCTGTTGTACGCTCTGATATCTTCACTCTGAAACTATATACCTAGCTGTAATACTAATAATCTAAGCGATAATAGCTCAGTGGTAGTGTGTTGTAGCGCGTCACCTTGCACTCTGCCCAATAATTGCATTTATGTATTGCAACGAGGAAGTCCGTAGACAGATTCATACACCAGGTTAATTCTAAAATACATTATAAGTAGAATTCCTAGAATAAGTTTGCGTGCCAGATTTATGACCTAAAATGCATTGAACATTAACATCTAACAAAGCTTCACACATATTCCGACCATTCCTTGACCGTGCACTGTCTGACCTCTTCTAAATGGGTGCATCACATGTAACATTAAAGTATTAACGCAATACGCGTACGTATGTTTCATATATAATGAGAGGCATTGACGAGGATTATCTTCATTCATTTGTTATTATAATATAGACCTTATCTTGGTGTATTACGTATCTAAATGCAACAACCAATTTAATGTTTGGAGAGATGTTCCACTTCATACGATTCTTTGATATCGATTACTCTATACATTACATTTTTTTCAATAATTTACTAACAAAACCTGAAAGCAACCTAATTTTAAGCACTTTTGGGTTGTATTGAATATGACGTTTCTTTTAACGTATTCAATTACTTTTGAAGTGAATAAAATACCTTAAGTCATTTTATTGGAAAATTTAATACGATATTTAAAATAAACCTCAAGTTTTGTCTACCACTTACTCCCGTTACTCTTAGAGTTATATATATATATATATATATATATATATATATATATATATATTATATATATTATATATATATAAATGTATAATAAAAATGTTTTTTGGTTATAGTTACGGTTTTAGCTTTTGGCCATAATCTCGCCTGATCTTAAGTGACGATACGGCCCAATTTGGTAAATCCGCTAAACCTGTAGAAGAACGGACGCGGAGTCCGTACACACTACTTAAAAGATATTAGCTGATTATTAAAAGTCTTAGTTGCACCATACACTAGTGTAGCCAAGTTGTCTTTCGACGATCACTGAAACCTGCTAACGTACAGGTTATAAAAAGATATATATGTCATAGCTCTTTGATTGATTGAAAAAACATATTTAAAAATCTTACACCCTCGAGACTTGGGTTTTGTTCTTCCTTTCGACCTCTGGTGTTTCAACGAATCTTAATCACTGAATATATTGTGAAAAGAAAAACTTCCTGGCGTAAAGTTTTCAAGACTGGTGAAGAATTAGAGGAACTCTTCTGCTTCTAACAGCTGGTGTCCTCGACTTCATTCCCTCTGACCAATCGTTATAGTAAAATATTTTCTCAGTGGGTGTAAGGATTATGAAATAAATATTACTGACAAATTCAGCTCAATCATTTTGAAGGTCCAGTAGTAAGTTCACTTAAGTGGACTGGAGTATTATGTAAACTTCTGATACAACACTTTAAATATGTTTAACGAGTATCTTATAAATTCTTTCTTTAAAGTGTTATTTGTAGCAGCAGCATAACTCCCATAATTCATTGTCTAATTTTTATTATTTTAAAAATCATTTTTAAGATTACAATTTGAGCTAAATAGATGAACGTTTTCTATTTTGTTAAAAAGTGTACTTTCAATAGGATAATTGTTTTTATAGTTAATAGGTACAGCGGTATGGCCACAATCTCACTTGATGTTAAGTGAAGGTGTGGCCAAAGATGATAGACACACTAAACCTAGGGGAGGGACTAGCTCTCAAGTGCAACTACCGGAACACACCTATAAGTATTTAGCTGGTGGCAGATTTTCAACTTGAGGGTGATAGCTAGCTATGCAGACATTAGAAAATACCCAACCACTATGCTACGATTTTATCACGATGTTTTAAGGTCAACGTCAGCAACACGGCTCTAATACCTCTGGTATTGCGGCTGTCGCACGCGAGCGACGGTATTTACCATCAGATGGGCCGTCTGCCTGTTTGATGTTGATTAGCATAATCAAAAATTATAATGTTAATAATATATATTTTTATCGATAACAATCATCGAGCATCGTCGCGTGTTATCCGGTAACGCAGTACAACCTTGACCCAATAATCTGGTCTCGCGCATCACTTGCGAGTGCAGTATTTATAAGCCGCAGTTTCGTAAACGTTCAGAGGAAAAGTTTCTAGGGCATTTCGCGTGACAAATACAATATCGCTTATGTTTGTTCAATTACGTTCTCATAATTCGACTGATTCATCTATATCTATATTAATATTACAAAGCGGACAAATTTGTTTGTTTAAATAATCTTAGGAATTACCAGCCGGCTATCAAAAAATATTTTAAATATGTATTTGATAGAATAATCAGTAAGGAAGGGTTGAGGCTATTTAATTATCATTTTAATTTAATATTTTCATGGTATGGCTTTTTCCAAAGCCCCCCTGGCTAGTAAGCGCCCTCAAGTTGAAAATCTGAAAATACCAATAGGTGTGTTCCGGCAGCCGCACTTCAGAGCCCGTTACTCCACAGGTTTAGCGTGTCTACCATCTTGGGCCGTATCGTCATTCAAGATCAGGTGAGATTATGGCTATAACGCTAAACCTTAACTATATACAACCAAATAAACATCATGCTACCACCAATAGAAGCAAAGCTGCATTGAAGAATGTTACAAAAACGGGCAACAATCCTTACTAACACTAAAAATATTAAAAATCTATATATTAATACATGAAGCAAAAGCTTTATACCACTTTATACGATAATTGCGCGAACGGAGGAGTATGAAATTTCGCAAATTTATAGTTTATGTAGAGAAGGAGTGCAGAATGCTATTTTTTTAATACACACATTACCATGTATTTGACACACACAAACGCATATATACTCGTTTGTTTATTGTTAAAGTCTGTGGTGAAATTGAGAATAGATTATAGATTAATCTTGTTTGTCTTTACTGAATGTCAAAAATAACCTTATACCATAATACGGATCTTTGACAACAGAACCTTAATAATGTTCAAACTTATAATTTAAATTAATTATGGCAGAATTTCGACCACTGGGCGACCGGTAGTAATATAAAAAATGCGAAAGTGAGTTGGTTTGTTACGGTTTCTCGCCTAAAGCGCTGAATCGATTATGATAAGTTGCGGTATAGAAATCGATAGGAACCTGGAGAGGTCTTGCGAAAAACTTATTAGAAGTGAAGTAAAGAGAGGGTTAAAACTATGAATGAAACTTTAGTTTGACAAACCTTTTTCATTCACAAATCAATAATAACGCGAGAAAAGCGGTAGGTAAAATCTACTTGTTAAATATTTTTTAGTTTCACGCGAACGATATATACACAACTATATGAGAAAAAATAAACTTATGTAAATACACTCAATGGCAATGATCACTACCTATATTCATATTATAATGTGGAAAAGTTTGATTATTTAAACACACTTTAGGATTTATCTTAAGATCTATCTGAGGATCTATCAGATGAATTCCAAAATTATTTTTGTATTAGATTTGAATGTTCAGAAATTCTCTAAAATAATATTTGTTAGCTAGATTTAACGTGCGGCTTTGCTCGCGTTAATAATGTTTTCGATAAGCAAATCGGATGACGTTTTAAAAAATCTTATACAAAAATTATCTCTTTATCACACTTCCAATAATGTTTTCATGAGAAAAAGTAGCCTATCACCGTTTCCAGCTTCCCATCTATATGTACACCAAAATTCATCATAAACGATACCGCGGTTTAGGCGTGATAAAGTAACAAACAAATAAACTCACTTTCACATTTATAATATATTAGTAAGGATAAATATTCATTCTTCATGGTATAAACACTTTGCAGTGAAATAACATTTATGTAGGGAAGTAATATGGCGCGACCTGTATATTCGAGTTACCAAGTACAAAGTTTAAATAATTCGAGATTCGTGTAAGCGGTAGTGAATGGCATTTTTTTCGACTTACTGATGATTACGACTTAACGCGGTTCGAGTTATAGAGATGCCACAGTGTATTGCATAAAATAACTCGCGTGACGGAAACAGTTTCCTTCATAATATGAATCGAACAATTTCCATTGCATCCGCTAACATGGGAACATAATACGCCCGAGAACCGTAAACAACTATCACACATAATGGCTTTTTCATATGCAATTTGCATTTAAAACGAAAACGGGGTATTATCATATGACTTTTGTTTTACTTTCCTATGTAACCAATTTTGAAAACGTCAAATCTGACATGTAACCTTCAAACGTAATTCTAACAAGATGGCGGCATGCACTCCTTCATTAGCTATATATCGAGCTTTTACATGAAAAACATCGTAAATGCCAAAATTCTTTAGTAGCCTATCACCGTCTCCAGGATCTCATCCAGATCTATACCAAAATACATCATAATCGATTCAGCTGTTTAGGCTTGAAAGAGTAACAAACAATTCACTTTCGTGTTAATAATATTAGTAAGGATATCACGATAATAATGTGTTTTTATTATCTTTTATGTAACAAACAAATTTATAAATAAGTATTGAAAGCGCTTCATAAGGGAAATACCCTATGGCAGGGGTTCCCAAAGTGTGCGCCGTAGAGAGTGAAGAAGGGCGCCGTGAAGCGATTCTCTTTACCATTCTCGTATCATTGTACGCGTCGATTTTGACTACCTAGATAGGTTAGGGCGCTGCGCCGCGACGAAATAGTAAACATGTATGTGCGCCACGAACTGATAAAGATTGAGAACCCCTGGTCTAGGACCTATTTTCACTGAAATCCGATACTGTATGTAACGTAATAATATCATATTATAAAGAATTATAATTCAGTAATACAAAAACTAAAATTACATACTTTATATTACGGAATTATGTATCATTTACAAGAAATTCTGACGTTTCGTGTAGTTTGGCCATGAGTTACGGAAACAACAAACTTTCGCAATCGTATTTATATGCGTTGACCAAAACGTATCAGGAACCAACTTCTCGTGAACGATAAAGTCAAACCTGGCGAGAGGCCAAGAAGGTCATATGACATATGATAATTCATCATACGAAATTGCCCAAGACCTAGGAAAATAATACAACTCGTAGATATTATTTATTCGTAGAGATTATTTCGCGATCCCGGTTGATAGTAAACATTGTAGGGGTCAAAGCAACAGCGAACGTTGGAAAATCGGTAATTTAGTAACAGCCGCCCGTTGTACGAGCCTGCAAAAGTTCCAAGAGATATAGAGTTATATATTATATAGAGTTCCAAGAGAGCATATACACTGATTGATTTTGTTAACATGATAAGCAAAAATCACGGACCCTAACACCACTAACATTATGGTCGCTATTCAGTTTAATTTTCAGTTTATTAAGTTTCAGATATATAATAGAACAAAAATAGATTTAGTACCCGCATACAAGTCATTCTGCCTAAGTTCTAGACTGAATGGCTTCTATTTTACCCAATGTTATATGGTGGTTCAGCCAAGGAACATATCACACTACACCTAGAGACAATATACAAAGGTAACTCAGCTTTTTCAGCGAGTTTTCTATTTTAATATATTAAGATTCAATACGATCTCTATACTAATTTTATAGAGAGGAATGATTTGTATTTTTGTTTGTATCGAATAACTCAAATACTACTGGACCGATTTCAAAAATTCTGACACCATTACAACTCTATATTATCCGTGAGTAACATAGGCCATAAATTAGTTAAATAATTTTCAGAGCCGTACGAAGGAAGTCGCAGGCACAACTGGTGGTACCTAAAATAAAAAATACAACTTTTTCCTTTATAAAGAATAATAGATCATTTGAATACAGTAAACAAGGACCCGTTATCATTCCATTTTTTTATTGTCAAGATTTAACAGTATGGCCATAATCTCACCTGATCTTAAGTGACGATACGGCCCATGTTGGTAGACACGCTAAACCTGTGGAGGAACCGTACAAGTTTCTGCCGTTAACAAAATGGAAAAAAAACATTCGGATTCCTGCTAAGGATGAACATTCTCTAAAAAGTAAAACTGTAAACTGAAACACAATTATTTGTATAAATTACCAAGCTAAATATATGTCGAAAATGAATATGTAACTATATAGGATACACGGATAATTGATATTATAAATTAAATCGACCTCAAACTTTCGTTTACAAATCGACGCGGGTGTCTAGTGACGTCACCGACGCGTGGACACCGTCAATGGGGTTAATGACATGTCAAACTACAAAACTATTTCTGCGGTGCAAAAATAAACAGCGCAAATCGGCAAGGGCGGTTGCCGCAGCCGACACATGAAATTAAAAAAAAAACATTTTAACTCGCTCACAATTACGATAAACAGATGAAAACAATAAATTGTAACGCCGCGCCGGCCTGTGGCCTGGGACGATCTCGTGTTACGTTTTGAGCAAAGGAACGTCTAAAATTACCCCGCACACACACGAGCGAGTCGCCTCCAATCCGTACACGCGAACACAGGAGCGACGCCTATATCTATTATCAAAACATCCAGCGGCTCCGGTTACAGCGATCCGAGCGCGCTTCGGATATCGCGTTTCACGCTTTAATGGCTGGAAAAGGCCTCGAAAACGTGATATTACACGCGTTTTATTGTGTATCGCGAAATGTAATTAATATCGTAACATTACACCGCAATAATTTATTCCCGCTAACCCTCGAACACTGAAGGCTCTTTGTAAACGAACCCTCGCGGGATGTACACACTTTGAATGTGCCTAATATCAAATTTAAAAATACTATTCCACGGTCTCCTGTTACCGAGGCGGACTGCTACAGGCCTGTTGCCAACAACATGAAACCGTTACACGACAATGCTCATCCGACGGAAATTCACGTCACTGTCGAAAACTAATATTATATCGTATTAACAAACGTATACCCTTACCTTAATCTCTTCTTCGTTCTCCTTTTTCACTACAGTCCCGGGCGGAGATTTGTTAGCTGCCGGTTTACTGTCCATATTTAATAAATAAAATCCACACGTTAATCGAAAATCACGCGGCACAGCACACGACCGTTTGAAATTAATTTAAAAAAGTTTTAGAAAGATTTTCGTAAACATAATCTGTCACGATTTATATTAGTGCGAACGATGAACACAATCACCCCACGCGACGTTTGAAGCGCGACTGACATTTTCGACCATTGCTTGTTATTGGTGCTACCGAGAAAAAAACTAATTTTCCCGCGCTCACTTAAGCTGTGTAGGGCGGAGCTTACAACATGACGCATGTGCTAGGCGGGTAAGTTTTGTTTTTAATGTAAACCGAAATAATTATTTATTATAATAAAAGTATAACCGATGTCAAACTGTACATTGAATCGTTTTCTTTAAATTATCATTGGGTATACAAAGTACATAATAGCCATGAATTAAGTATTATTTTAAGTTAGGTATAGGAAAAAATATACGCGTGATTTTTTACTATACGTTCGCGCATTGAGACCTATATCAACACCACGAAGTTGGTTAGTATTACATGTTCGTGTCAACTAATAACTATATTTAACGTAGTTTTTTCAATACTTCTGAATCTACAGCACATAATTCATAGCATTACGAATACAATATATATTTTTTTAATCTTATCTATGCAGGTCTGTTAGAGATCGTGTAATTTCTAAACGAGTTGACTGATAGGAATAAAATTCATGATATATATGTATTACCACGATGATGGTTCTTAGCTATTCCATGATACATGTTACATGGAGCTATGTTTTAATTATTGACTACCAAATGCAGCGGAACAACGGCTGTCTCTCGAGCTATTTTATCTATATTAATATTATAAACGGAAGAGTCTGATTGTTTGTCTGTTCGAAAGCGCTTAAATTAGGAACTACTAGTCAGATTTCAAAAAATATTATTATATTTGATAAAGCAATTATTAAATAAGACTTTAGGCTATTTAATATCAAGCTACCACTGATAGTTCAAAAGTTGTATTGAATAATGTTACAAATACGGTCAAAGAATATTATATAATGTTTAGTTCCACGCCAATGAAGATGCGTAGATAGTAGATAAGTAAAGTGTATCTTTTCTACACTATTATCTAATCCTATCCAGTGTTTTTTTATGGTGTAATTTGCCCTTTCAATTGAGAAAGGAAAAAGAAAAGGTATCTAGACCATGCAGCCAAGACAGATGTTATTTTTAATGCAGACGATACTATCTTCAACAAGATGGTTACTCTCTTGTTGAAGTTCTCTTGGGAGTTTTTGTGGCAACTAATATATATCATGTTCCCAATGATTACTCACAATTAACTTCATCTACGCTCCTCAGCTACATTAAATTATGTAAAATGTCACCTTAAGTTACATAATATAAGGCTAAACAACTAAGTATATGAAATAAAATAAAAATTATTGATAGACCAGGATCCCACCAAGAACTACTTTGTCTATATAGCTTGTGAACAAAGCTTTTTATTATTTTTGCTAGTTTCTCTGCCCTGTTGTAAACGCGCCACTTTGAAACTACTAAAAAGGTTTTAATGAAATATGACACCGTGGTAAATATTATTATAGCTCAACCTATAAGGTACTCTTCATCTCATAAAGCGAAAGACTTTATCCCGGATAGAGTGAATACCGTCTGACCGATATTACAAAGAAAGTATTTATATTACTACTGCATGGTATATACATACAGATGGCTGTAGTTAAGTTATTTAAAAAAAGTTCGGTAACTCTTATTTCTGTCGTATCGTGAAGTTGTAAAACTATCTTCCTGCTAGCATGTTCACTCCATACTACGACACTGGACCCTTCAAAAAAGGCGTGAAGAGGTACCTTAACAATCCAGCATGGTAACAGTGACAGGAAGTAAATTTTAGCTCGTTGTCAGACGCCACCGAATTGGATTGTACTGTATTTAACATTAGGTGCAGTGCAGTAGCATTGCTGCGCAACATAAAAAAAATCTACTGAAGAGGTCAAAAAAACGTCTTCCAGGCTAGGTCTAAGTATGATTAGAAAAAGTGTGGGCGCTGGTAACACGGGAAGTTGAATGGGTCGTAATCACAATATACATTTTGAAGCGATGATAGCTCAGTGGTGGTGCGTACGACTTCGCGTCAAGGGACGTGAGTTCGAATCCACACCACCTACAATGAGCTTGAGCTTTCGGTGAAGGAAAACATCATGAGGAAACAATAGCATGGTAGTAGGGTTTTTTCTAATGCCCGCCCAGCTAGGAACCACCCTCAAGTTTTAAAATCGGCCGCCGAATACCAATAGATATGTTCAGGCAGTTGCTCTTGAGAGCCAGTTCCTCCCCAGGCTTATCGTGTCTACCAACTTAGGCCGTATCGTCACTTAAGATCAGGTGATATTATGGCCATAACCCTAAACCTTATCTAAAAAAATATATTTTTACTTTATCAAAGCGATGGGTCTACGCTCTTTTAGAAACTGAGAAGCTACTTTGGAAAAATTGTAGAACGACTTCTGTTCGTTCAACTAATCTACTATATATTTTGAAGAAGCCATGGTATAGTGGCAAGTTATTTCTTATTACATGGCTAGCTACGTCTCAAGTTGAGAATATGTCGCCAAGCACCTATCTATTTTAGCTTTTTATTGGAAAGGTATTTAGCTAGAGCTAGTCTCCTCGCTACTTTTACCAACTTAAACCCACTTTCAGTAACATCATTCAAACGGAACCTATCCTAACAAATATAATATCTTCGAATATATATTTTTTCGTTTTGTAATGCTTTCACATCTTAACTACTGGACCGATCATGAAATTTGGATGCACTTTATCAGGGGTGCAGGAAAAAACAAAGTACTTAAAAAAAACATTTAGTGCTATGCGAAGGAAGTAGCGGGCATAGCTAGTTACGAATAAAACAAAAAATATATAGTAATTAGCATGACACGTTTTAGATATCAGATAATGTATCAGTTAAAGCCATTACTCTGATACATTTAAACAATCAGCCACATAGGAAAGTCTTTAACTAACCGATCCATCAAATGGATGTCCATCATTCCAGCGATTTTATAGTCTCTAATATAGCTTTTGATGTAAAAAAATATTCCCTGCATCGATATTCCTTCATCTCTTAATTCTTCTGAACCGACTTCAATCCATTGTCTCAGAGAAATGTCTTTTACCACACGAGCAATTCGGCTTTCGACCGAAGCACTCGTGTACCCACCAAGTGCTCCGCCTCACGGAGCATATTCTCCCCAATTTCACGGAGCCACGCCGTCCTAGGCGCACGCTTGCCGTATTTTTCGATATAGCCAAAGCTTTCGATAAGGTCTGGCACGAAGGCCTCATATTTAAACTCAATCTCTTTCAAGTCCCGGACAGACTAGTCCGCATAATCTTCGCTTACCTATCAGACCGTACCTTCTGCTATAAAGCGGACGGAACTCTATCCTCACCACATTCAATAAGATCAGGAGTGCCACAAGGTTCTATCCTAGCCCCTTGCCTCTTCAACCTGTTTGTTAGTGACATCCCCGAATTTCCCGACATCGCAGTAGGCTCTTACGCAGACGACACAGTCATCTTCAGCTCAGGCAGAAATAGGATTCACTTATACTTCCGCGTCCAAAGGGCTGTGTCTACGTTCGGGTCCTGGTGCCTCAAATGGCGCATAGGAATAAACCCAGACAAAAGCGCGGCTATTATGTTCGATCCTCACGCGAGGAAGAATATAAAAAGAACATTACACCTTTTTGGTGTCAATATCCCTTGGGCTAACCAAACTAAATACCTTGGTGTAGTTTTAGATAAACATCTCACCTTTAACAAACATATAGATTATGTACAGAAAAAAGCCACCACAGCTATGGCACTACTACGCAACCTGACCTCCTCTAAGAGCAAAATGTCACTCAGACATAAGCTCACAATATACAAAGTATGCATCCGTCCCATACTTACCTACAGTTGCCCCGTATTCGCTCACGCTTCGCATACCACCCTTCGCAAACTACAAGTTCTGCAAAATAAATTCATGCGTATAGCCGTCCAAGCCCCTCCGTACGTCCGTAATGTAGATCTCCATAAAGATATGGATATTCCGTCTATATATGCATATATCAAAGACCTTACAAAGCAATTCTTCGAAAAAGCCGAAGTTCATCCCAACCCCAAAATAGTACACGCGGTTAGCTACAATGCTAATCCGCACGCCAAAGGTTTCGCGCGCCGGCCACGTAATTGTTTCACTGATCCCGTCGATAAAATAACAAGATTGAACGCACTTCTTCCTACCGTCTCCACCAATCGTACGTGTCCGCGTACACGCCCGCGTAACCGCCGCCCTCGCCGCCGAGGCCGAGCGGTTAATTTCGCTCCCGCACACCCGCCGCGGCCTCCCTCTGCAGACGCTTGAGCCTAGGATCGATCCTCCGGATAGGAGCCCTCAAGTGACTGCTTGCGCGATACAGCGACACTCTTCATCACTGAAAGTACATCATCACACCGCATACTATCCATGTACACCTACACGTTAAGTACACGGTTCTGTAAGGGACTACCCCCACGATCCTTGTTTGTTTCCGCAGCATCCCAAGCCGAGGTTCGGCCATTCTGGCACCCTTGCGCTCGCTGCCTCGGAGCTGAGTGCCCTCAGCACTCGCCCCAAAAAGTTCGGTGAAGCTGTCAAAGCCCTTACGGCTAACAGCGTATGTCAATTCAAAAAAAAAAAAAAAAATCTCTTAATTTAATAATAAATTAAATTGTCTCCAACGGAAAATAAATACTCTATATCCCTCCTTAGCACCGACGCTAGAAAATCATAGGCAATGTTACAAAATAGGTTTGAAAATACAAAGCTGTATTCATTGACACTAGCAACTAGAACAAAATCTTTTTTTTATCTGGAAAAACCCATTTACTTGCAGTAAAATAATGTTAATATTATTATATGTAACTTAAATAAAAATGTTTTAGCATCCTATGAAAATCATGAATTTAAATACATTACTACTTATTTAGTAATAACAATTTTATTGTCGGTATCTTTATACGTTTATAATATTATTCAACACATATATAATGTAATATTAATTAAAACTTGATTTAATAAATGTATAAATAATAAAAGGATACTATATAGTACATATTTAATCGTTTACATACACATTAAAAATGATAAAAGGAAATTGAAAGTATAAATCAAACGATCGCACAAAACGCACGACTGACATTTTAATTGACATATGTCAAGAGCAGCTGATTTCTGTAAGAACGCATAATAAAAAAACGTAAATACTGATTTAAAATTTAACAAGGTTAAGTTATTATTACTTTAAATACAATGTAATATATGTGATTAGTTTTTATCGTAATAGACCATGTAAATATTATAACTATGTCCTCTAAACTACCGAAAACTGCGCTTAATTTAAAACAGGTATTTTTATTTTCTTGTTGGAATCTATCAAACTACAGTCAGGGATTTTTCTATATAACCGCCAGTATGGGACCAGCATTTCAATTATAACGTAACAGCCACTAAACTCATTGAATGTTGTCTTTAAAACTTTCTTAATCATTAATAATTTGATCGTGTTTTTTTTTCAGTTTCTGCTACGTCAAGAAGTATTGAAACTATACAGAGACATTTTTCGCGCTATAAAACACGTGCCAGATAATATTACCCGCACAGAACTGAAAGAATGGGCGAGAGCTGATTTCAGGAACAATATGCATCACACAGATGAAACTGCAATAAAATCAATGTTACACTATGGGAAGAAATCCTTAAAAGATTTACAACACTCACTAGCTTTAAGTAAAAGTTAGCATACTAGTTTTGTGGATAGTATAATATGTAGATTATAGTGTAATATAGAATACTACTGATGGGAAAAATTATAAGTGTATTTTTTTATATAAAAAATGTAATTTTAAAACATTAAATATTGCCTTCAATTAAATTTGCTTTATTTAAATTGTTTGTAGGTTTTTAGCATTTTAGTACCAATTTGTGTACTTTTTCTGTATGTAAGTTTTCAAATCCAATCCACTTAACTCCAGGACCAAGATTTTTCATTTGTAAATAGGACCCCTGGATCATATATATTAATAATTTGTCTTGGTCTTGGTGATGCAGCATTCAAGTTCGAGATTTTTGTTTTCTTTTATATATTATAATATACATAGTTGCAAATATTTCACCCTACCTCACTGCCCCTCAATATGATTCCTTCACTCTATACTTTGCTTTAGATTACAGTAAATAACACAATGTCAAAATGCAAAGGTATACTGTTAAAATATGAGATTAAATATCACCTCATATTCAGTTTATTAAAAATTATAATATCCTAAAATAAAACATTTGTTGAGTCAGTAAATAGCAGGCAAGCTAACATTCAAACAGAACAACATAATGATGAAAAATCATATAAAATTGAATCAAATATAGTGCTTAGTACATATATTTTTATTTAATTGTATATGGGGACAATTATTACAATCAAAATTGTACCTCATGTTTTACAAAAAATACTTAATAAATAAATATAACCTTTAGGTTAAAATGTCCCTGTTTCCTAAAATTAAAGTTCACTCAATAATCACATTTTTCTTCTGACTAAACTTATTCTAATTTATAAATAAAAATATACATATTTACAGACAATTTTTAGTACAAATAAAAAGGAGCTTTATTAATTGGAAGTATTGATAGTTAAAATACTTATACAATATATTGACTACATCACTATATTAAGAACAGTAAAAGAGTTTGAGTTATGCTCATTTGATTAACTTTAACTTATAGTTATAACATGGATTATTATGATTATGGATGATTATGATATTACTTAAAAATACCTATATACTTCTAATTGTCAATATAAATAGCCTTATAAAACAGATAAACTAGAATAGGGCCTGCAATACCAGTACCGACAACTACAATAAACACAGTAAAGAATGTAATGAAATCACCATTTTTGTTCAAATATTTGGCCAGGATTTGTATTAAATTTCTGGTTATGTGATGTCCGTCCATACCATAACATGGTATTACATTTAAGAATCCAATGCCCATTGAGAATATAAATATATATCTGAGGAGTTTCTCAAATTGAGCTGGAGAAAAGAAAGAGAATATTCGGATCCTTGGAAAATATTGATCAACAAAAACTGTCTTATGCAAGTCATATGGTAGTCCAAGGTACAATACTGAATGAAGATCTTTTCGTCTGATGACTAATAGATATGTATAATTATTAAGTGATGGTTTCAAACAGTGCATTGCTCTTGGACAATTGTAGCCACTAGCCTCTGAGCATTTAATAAACTTCTCTTTTACCATATCTCTCGGCTTTAAACAGGAATATTGTCCCGGTAACACAGAATCAGCAGCTACTTTTGGTTCCATATACTCAAAACAGAAACTGTATAAATCATCTTTACGGCAACATTCAATGACATCATTCTCCTTCACAGTTTCCATCATGATTTCATCATTTTGAGCTACAAACTCTGCACTCGTGCATATACCGTAACGTTCATGTGCCATCTGGAGGCAGTATATCCAATCACTGGAGCTCTTCACTTCACAGCCATTTATAGATGTCACTACATTATCAATTTCTAAACCTCTGACATTTTTCAATGGAGAATCATCAGTGAATCCTGTCACTTTCACTCCAATTCCAGTTTCATAACCAATATTAAACAGTATTGGAGCCGAAAAGAATAAAAGCACAGCAACAAAGGCAGTCATAACATTGTGCCACACTCCAGCACAATATATCTTCAATCTTTTTGTCACAGCCAGATTGTTTAAGTGCTCCGTATTTAGTTGCACAAAGGCTATCGGTATTATTGTAAAAACGTACAGACCTACAGCCACTAGTTGTACATCCTCCTGTGCAGCAGCTAGTGCATGACCAAGCTCATGGAGTATCGTACTGATACCTATAGCGAGGAAGTATACACAGAAGTCAGAAGCTGGTATGTTTATACCCGGTAACATGGCTTTTACTTCTGGAACATTGTTTAACTGAATTGTCTCATAGAAATGTTCGAATATGATGGTCAGCAGGGTCCATATAGCAAAAGGTAGAAATATCCAAACAGTGAAGAAATATCCGCAGGTGTACCATTTCCTGAGGCTACGTGTTAGATTTTTGCTCCACCGGTAAATGCATCTGTTAAAAGCTGCAGTAGTCCACGAGAAATTAAGTATCCCTACTTTTAATCCTGTTCCTTCAAGGAAAGCGTAATACGGATAGTGCATACAACTCTGCAAAATAAACAAGGATAGATTTAGAAAGATAAATAACAAACATTCAGTATAAACAGCACCATTTATTCAGACATACCTTGAAAAAGGAGTCGAAAAACCAAATCACAACATAGAAGGCTAAGACAAATGAACACAGAATCGTGAATGTCATTTTTCTTAAAGAATTATATTTTTATTTATTCAATAATTTTAATTTTATCATTTCATAATTTCAATGGTTTTACACCGGCTAGATATTAAATTGTAAACTACAATATAATTTTAACGGTAAGGTGTAAAATCTACTCTCTCTTTCTCTTATTTTCATACTGAGTAAGATGATATTTATTTTTTGCTAGAAATACTAAACCCGCGATATGGACCACAATGTACAGACAATTTCTTGAAATATATCCTGGAGTCTGGTCTCTGATATTGGCTGCGTTCCGTTATACACTACGAGTACTGTAGGGTGCAGTGGCGAAGGGTGGGAATCTACAACAGGGAAGCCAAAGCAAAAAAGTTTATTGAAGACCCATAAACAAAAAAAAAAGAAAGCATTTTATTCAGTTTACAACTGCTAGTCAACCAAGTTATTTTATCATGGAAATGTTTAACAAATCTGTCCGCCCTCTCATTAACGGCATGGCACGTCTAAATTAGATTACATGGTTTTTATTTTCAAAAATAAATTTGTTAATGAATATTCTATGTGAATTAATGCCATATCTTATGTTGGCCTACCGAACTGAAACAAAATTACCGTTAACTTATACTTAAGAAGGAAAAAAATTACCTGTTAAAATACTATAAATATATTTTCTAATTTAGAGGAACGATAAGCTTACCTTCTCTCGCTTTCTCTTTTAAAAAACATATTATCTCCATCACTTTCATAACGCGGTATTTGCGAGTTATTAACGTCAATTTTTTTTTTGATCTTTCAGAGCTACCATTATCTTGAAAATCGTATTCGCTGCCATACCAGATTAAATTGGTAGCTCCTTAGGTGAAAGCAAAACAGACTTTGTTCGCTTTCAAAATGAAAGTGACGAAATTCTATCCGAAACGACGGGCTTATAACGGCTTATAATTGCTAACTTTATTTGATACGTGTGGTTTTTAAAACTATGTAGCACACATGACAATTGAAAATACCTAATTACCTTTGACCTATATATGGCACTAAGTACTTAAACAGTAAAATATTATACTGTGATACTTACGTTTTAAGCCAATTCCTAAAGAAGGTTCGACGGGATTTGGGTTGTATGAACGCTTCACCACTGGTAAGGTCTGACGTCTATTAGTATACTGAAAAGCCGTCCCTGTATAGATGGCTATACTGGTACTGGTTAATTTATAACTAGTTACTGTTTAAAACGGAATGCAGTCCAGTATACCATCAGCTATGTTTATTTATCTTAAATTGTTTTTTTATAGCTTATGGAATACGCTTGATTCTTCAGTTACTTTCATTTCATACAATCTATTATTTTCGCTCTGCAATAAAAACAATATTTAAAAATTTTCCTTTTTCATTTTAACGGCCGGTATCTTTTAAAAATAATATTCCAATAATCAATAGTACAATCTGTCAAATTTCTGGAAGCTATTGATCACATGATTAAAGTACTGTGCGTACCTTACCTCGAAAGTTTCAGCACTAATAATACAAAAATGACGAGATCTATGACGTCATATATTTCCCTATGTTACTGTGGCAGTATACTATCTGCCATAACGGAACAAATTTCTCCCTAGTAAGAGTAATAAACAGTGCTCTCAGTCTATAACGGAACACAGGCTAATATATCCTTGTTTGGATGTTAAAAAAATTAATAATTTAAAGTCAATTTTGCAACTACATTATTATTTTTTGTTCTGTATGCAAACATTCACTTGTATTTCATATTTACAACTTGTCAAAACTACAATATAGGACTTGAAAAATTAAACAATTAGATTGTTGATTCGGTTTTATATTTTTTTATGTGTTTGATTTTTTGTATTTGTATTGCAAAGTTCCTAATACCGGCAACACTAATTGTTTGACTTCGTTTTCGTTTTGTCTATCAAATGTCAAAGCTGTGTGATTATTTGTGACTCAGGAATTATTCCGAAATAAATAGTTATTGTGACACTTTAACAAATATTTTAACATGTAAGTGATGAGTTGTACGGAAAATGAAAGTGGACCCTTTGTCGTGTTCTTCTTACCAGCGGTCGTCGGCTGTCTGACCATACTTTTAGCTAGGCGCTGGGCGAACTCGCAAGTTAGCAATACTTCATCGACCGCCGTCTCTAGGCGGCGAAAGATCATCAAAGATCCGCTTATAAAGCGGCCTTTGCCTCCTATCGCCTGTAAAATGATACCACCAGGTTCGAAGAAAGCTGTCGGAGTAAGTAAAAAGGTAAATAGTCATCAGACATTTAAAGACCTTTCACCAATTTATCTCAATATATTAAGTACTTAAACTTATGAACTTAAATGAGTTGTATCAGAGTTGTATATATCAATATAATTTACATGAATATACACAAAAGTTTACAGAGTAAATAACAAAAAAACCCCAATACATGTCCTAGACTCAAAATAATTTATTATAATACAATAATAATGTTAATTTATTGTGTTTATTGCTTAGTCCGATTATCATGTTGCCTTTAGATAAATGTATCTCCAAGTTGTGGTGATTTTGTCCTAGATAACACATTTAACTGGAAACATAATTTTTACATAAATCAAGAAAATAACTCTAACCTCTAATGGTGTGTAAAAAGAATTAGTTATCAAAAAAAAAACTGGAACACAAATATTTACTAAAGCTTAGCTGATTGGTCAAGACACCCATTAGCAATTTTAAAAATTCAAAACTTAATATAGCATTACTTTTTCCATGTAAATGGTAATATAGAATAACTCAGGCATCTTCTTGTTCCTTATCTTCTCTATCAGTTTAATAAATGACACTAAATGTCTAAACAAATTTAAAATAATAATAAATTTAAAAATTTAATATAATTTTTTATAAATTTAAATAAATTTAAAAAATAAATTTCAAAATTTAATATAAATTTAAAAATTTAATAAATGTCACTAAATATCTAAATTTATAATTTGAAATTGACACTATGACTTTCATAACCTGGTCTGTTAATTACTCTCTCATTGGATCAATATCAGAGAATATACTGATACTGCCTCCACTCTATTGGCTCTCTTTCCTTATCTCTATGTAAATTAATTTTAAATTGAAACTGATTTTTGCTTATGCTAATTATTATAACAAAAACCAGGGAAGATAATAATTTTTTTTGTTAATATAATAAAAAATGTTAATTCCAGGGAACATTTCAAATACCGGAAGAAGAAAATAATGGTAGTAAAAAAGTTGGACGTTCATCGAAATTACCAACAACTACAGCTCCCGGAATACCTCCAAGTGATATAAAGCTAGCAGATGGGCCTGTTCCACCCAAGCACATCCCGTTTCCATACATACCTCAAGATGGGACACTACTGTTTGAAGCTATGACATTCGTGTTCACACTAGTGGCAACAGGGCTACAGTTTCTAAATTTATACAGGACTGCTTGGTGGCTACCTCATTCTTACACAAACCAGGCTATGGTGAGTTCTATATTTATATTTTTTATTATTGATTTTACTTCAAGCTATTGGTTATATTTATAACTATAGTACAAATGATTACTTCTGACATTGTATGTTTTAAGTACTAGTATTTATTTTAACATAATAGATCCCAACATCAAATTCTAATATAAATTTAAATGTAAAGTTTAATAACAACAACACTGAAAACAAAAGGAAAGGCTCCTATAAAATATGTTCTTGAAGATACACAAACTCTTATATTACTAATATTATAAAGCAGAAAAAATTGCTTGTTTATTTGACTGCAATAATATTAGGAGCTATCAGTGAGGTTAAAAATTAATTTTCACATTTGATACATCAATCATTTGAGAAGGCTTTATTGGAAATTTTACTAAAATATTAAAACAAAGAATAAAATTAGATTAGAAATACTAAGGTATATCTTTATAATTATAAGATATTAGATTAATGTCCTTGTAATACTGAATATAGACTACACTTTACACAATGAATGAATACATATCCCATATTACATTTCAAATAAAGTAATACATTTCTAATTAATCAGCAAAAGCATATTGGAACAATTGTCAAGGTTGATAGTCTGGATAGATAGATAATAAGACTAGCAAGGCAAAAGTATGAATTTAGAATACACAAATATTACACTAAATCTATGTATAAATGAGTGATTCTATGATTGATATTTATGTATTCTTAAATTATTTACAGACTTGTGATGAATCTTTGGTCAGTGGTTTTAGATATACATGTGAATTTTTGGTAAACTAGTATAAATACATATTAAAACACACACATATATGCATATATATATATATATAATAAAATTTATATTCATATTATAAAGAGGATAAGTTTGTTTGAACATGCTAATCTTAGGAACTATAAGCCAAATAGTCATTGATCTATGTCAAGGTTACAAAAATGGACATGAATGATCAAATAATTTTAAGTTCTATGCATCAATGTCACAGACACAGCTAGTAATTACATAATTTGTTGTAATCACAGTATATTATATTATAGTACAGGTGATACAACAGGAAGTATTGTTATAAAATTCATTATTATACCTAATTTTCCTTTAGCATGATTGTATTAGAAGTGATATAATAAAATTATTTGCAAAGTAATTAAAATAAATACTTTATTAAAATTAACAATTTGTTAATTTATATTTATTGAAAATTTGCTGGAACTCAAAGTTATTTTTTGTAGTTTACTCCTAAATAAATTGACCATTAGTAAAAATGTGTTACATTACATTGCGCAACATACTCTCAACTTTATATAAAATAACTTATGTTATGTATTTCATTGAAATGATGCAAATCTATACTAATATTATAAAAGGGAAAAGTTTTTTTGTTTGAACGCTCCAATCTTAGAAATTTCCAGGCGGTTTTCATTTTTTTTTTTGTATTTGATATAGTAATGATTGAGGAAGGTTTTAGGCAATTTAACATCACGCTACTACTAATAGGAGCAAAGCAGTATTTATAAAAGTTACAAAAACGAGACAAAATATTATTTCGCAAAAAATTCTATATTATTAAAATTATAATATATGAGAGCAATTTTTAAGCTTAAAAAGTTTTAAAAATAACTCCGCGATAGCATATATTAATGTTTTCTGATTTACTTATAATAACCATTATTATAATTTACAATTTAGTATCAAAATAACCCTTCATTTGAGATGATGATTTATCAACACGGTATTAATCCTTATTAAAATGAGTTTGTTAATCATTCGATGTATTTAATTTAGAACAAATTTTCCGTTTACAGTATTCAATTTAAATGAGTTACTTAGGGACATATTATACAAATTTAAACTACATGACGCAACATAAAATTATCTGTCTTATTTATTATGAAATCTGCCTTTGTTGAAATAACGAACATAAAAGCCCCAGACTCTGAAAAACCGTTTCTGGATTTTAAAAATAATTGTCATATTTGGGATTCGAAACCAGAACACTTCGACGCTGCGTAGAGCAACTGTGTAGTCACCTTGATATTCATCACCACACCACATTTGTCTACTAAACATCTGAACATAATGAAATTTTGCGTATACATTGCCAGTGTTACAGAAAAAGACATTGGTTACTTTTTATTACGAAAAGAAGTATTTAAATGATTTTAAGTTCCGTACGAACGAAATCGTGGGCACAGTTAGTAATATAAATACATTATAATTTACCCTCTATTTTTTTTTTATGCTTTCGTTTACCCATTTTACATAATGTACTAAATAATTGTTTTTAAAGAGTAAACTGTTATAAAGTGAAGCGATTATAGCTCAGTGTAGTGTGTACGACTTCGCGTCAAGGGACCTGAGTTCGAATCCAAGCACCTACAATGAGTTTGAGCTTTCGGTGAAGGAAAACATCGTGAGAAAACCATAGCATGGTGGTAGGGCCTTTTTCTAATGCCCGCCTGGGTAGCTACCACCCTCAAGGTAAAAACCTGTCGCCAAATACCAACAGGTAAGTTCCGGCAGCTGCACTTGAGAGCCAGTTCCTCCACAGGTTTAGCGTGTCTACCAATTTGGGCCGCATCGTTACTTAAGATCAGGTGAGATTATGGCCATAACGCTAAATCTTGACAATAAAATAAATGGAATGATAACGGGTCCTTGTTTACTGTATTCAAATGATATATTATTCTTTATAAAGGAAAACGTTGTATTTTTTATTTTAGGTACCACCAGTTGTGCCTGCGACTTCCTTCGAACGGCTCTGAAAATTATTTAACTAATTTATTAAAAATAAATAAAAATATTAAAAAAAATAGTCGTACGTTGGAGTGAACACAAACTATTTTAATTTTTATTTGCAGAACCCTAATTTTTTTCCATCACCGAAAGCTCAAGCTCATTGTAGTCGAATTCGAACTCACGTCCCTTGACGCGTTGCCTGTGCATACTACCAACTTAGCTACGATCGTTTACTGTTTGTTTAACACTATTTTAGTTATTGAAATAAAACTAATTTAAACGGATTTTATCGCGGCTATTTATTAATTTTGATCCCGACGTTTCGAAAGCTTTTCAGCCATCGTGGTCACGGGGCGGACTGTCCTGTGACTGGTTCGAAACGTCTGGATCAAATAAATAACCGCGATAAAATCCTTTTAAATTAGGTTTATTTCAATGAATAATATTAACGTAAACATAAAAAATCACTACTTTAGTTGTAATTAATTACTTTTTCAGAATTTCTATCTGATCGATCCTCACTTAGTTGCGTTCATAGTGACTGTGATATTCAGGAGGTTGTTGTTGAGTTTGAGTTTGACCTTGCTACGGTACATCCTGGCACCGAAGATGATGCCTCACGCCACTGTGGCGGCCAGGTATTATAATTTTTAAATAAATACAAAGAAAAGTTTGTAGAATTCTAAAGTGCACCCCTCATTTTCCCTTTTTTCCCTTATTTAATAACAATTAAACCACACTGAATCAGACCGTGAAAAGGAAAAGGGTACTATTCCTAATTACACTGAAGCGTAAGAAAAAAAAAGGACTCGATTAGTAAAGTATTTCGGTCGTTATCGTGATAACATACAGGATCCGCACATACAGACACACGGACGTCCGAGACAGAACTTATTTAAACACTTTTTTAACTAGTTTAAATAACAATAATGGTATCGAAAATATCATGAATGTTAAAAATAGTGGTTTTATTTGATACGTGTGTGTATATATTATTATACAAGTGTGATATATGGTAATTAGAGACATTTTAAGTTTGAAAAATCAGTTGTTTTGCGTGAAGGGACTCGATTAGTAAAGTATTTCGGTCGTTATCGTGGTAACATACAGGATACGCACATACAGACACGGACGTCCAAGACAGGACTTATTTAAACACTTTTTTAACTAGTTTAAATAACAAAATTGATATCGAAAATATCATGAGTGTTAAAAATAGTGGTTTTATTTGATACGTGTGTGTATATGTTATTTTACAAGTGCGATATATGATAATTAGAGACATTTTAAGTTTGAAAAATCAGTTGTTTTGCGTGAAGTGACGCAATATATCATGTTCAACCCTCCGAATAGGAACCCTAGAATCTACTGCAGGTGTGACACAGTGACTCTGCCATTATTGAAATGTTTACAGGATGTTCATATTGGGCGTGGTGCTAGGCGCTCTCGCCTGGTGCACTTACTTCATCACACTCAAATACCCCATCATGAAGATCTTCTACCTGTGCTATCCGTAAGTTGTCAAATTTACCATATAAACCCCATTGTTAAATATATTTACCAAGGTATCTCTGTATATGGTGATATAATCACGCAGGCAACTAAGCCTTTAATAAATAAAAAAGATGAGTTAGGTTCATTTTGGTAGTAATAACCAATCCTAGAAACCAGTATTTCAAATTCTTTTTTTTTTAATCAAGGTTTCGCGTTATGGCCGCAATCTCACCTGATCTTAAGTGGCGATACGGTCCGTGCTGGTAAACACGCCAAACCTAGGGACTGGCTCTCGAGTACACCTGCCGGAACACACTCAATGGTATTGGCGACAGATTTTTCAAATTAACGGTGGTAGCTAGTTAGGGCGGGTATTAAAAAAAGCCTTACTAATTTTTAATTTTAATTTGTAACCTAACGCAATTTTCGAAGATTATGTGACCCCCGCGCCGTAACATTTTTTGTACCTCCCTCCCTCCCTCTCAAGCATTAAGTAACACTCAAGTGTTTTATTATCTAAAAATCATAACCATGATCTATCTTTTTCTATTACATAATAAATTCTTAAAATAACATAACCTATTTATTTTACTTAACCTTCGGTAATGCGATTAGAAATAGTCGAGGGATTCCCCGAAAACCATGAAATCTTTGGGATATGTTGCTTAGTTTTTTATTGGAAAAAAAAATGTTACGTAACTCGATGTTCGCAGACCTTGTAACGCATCGTAACGTTTTTTAAGACACCCCCCCACTCTGCCCTCCAAATTGCGTTACCTAATCCTTGAATAGCCCGTAAGTCAAAAAAACTACCATCCTGTTTGATATAAAGAAAAAAAATTAGTTTGTGCTTTAGACCACATGAGAGAAGTGACCCATCACTATATCCCTCTCGCTCCCTCAGTCGCCTGGAGCCGACTTTTCCCGAACGAGCGTCACACAAAAAAGTTGTGCATCACAATTTCAGAGGCGTTTCATATTATGTCCATTAATTACATGAGGCATTTTGGCATGATGTAAGTAACATGTCAAGTTTCAATCAACACTTCGCAGTAGTCTTCAAGACCTTTTTGAGTATTTTTATGGAATAGGGGACAAACGAGCGAGCGTCTCACTTGATGGTAAGTGATCACCGCCGCCCATGGACACCCACAACACTAGAAGAATCGTATGTACGTTGCCGGCCTTTATAGGAGGGATTGGCTCTCAAGTGCGACTGCAGAAACAACTAGCTAGCTATGGGCATCGGAAAAAGCCCTACCACCATCCTATGTTTTCCTTCGCCGAAAGCCCAAGCTCATTGCCGGTAGTCGGATTCGAACTCACGTCCGGTGACGCGGCGTTCCTACACGCTGCCACTGAGCCGCCATCGCTTCGTGCGTTGCACGCGAAATGTATGTGTTTGCGTAAAGACATTGGCATTGGCAAGATTTGAAGCGATGATAGCTCAGTGGTAGTGCGCACGACTTCGCGTCAAGGGACGTGGGTTCGAACCCAAGCACCTACAATGAGCTTGAGCTTTCGGTGAAGGAAAACATCGTGAGGAAACCGTAGCATGGTGGTAGGGCTTTTTCTAACACCCGCCTGGGTAGCTACCACCCTCTAGTTGTGAACCTGCCGGCAAATACCAATAGGTGTGTTCCGGCAGCTGCACTCGAGAGCCAGTTCCTACACAGGTTTAGCGTGTCTACCAACTTGGGCCGTATCGTTAAGATGAGGTGAGATTACGGCCATAACGGTAAACCTTAAGAATAAAAAAAAAAATGCCAGGGCCGTGATATACTTCGTCCTGTTCGGGTTCCAATTGAGCCCGTTCCTGGAGTTGAGCAAGTCGGAAGCGCCGGCGCTGCACTGCTGCACGCACGAGCCGCAGCAGGTAAGAGACGAGGTGGACTCGCTGAGGAAGGACTTCAACCTGAGGGTTAAGAAGGTCCTGTTCAATTCCGTGGTCGGGGCGTACTATTCTAGTTTTATACCGTGCTGTTTCGCTCAGGTGAGTCGGTGTCTTGTATATTTTACTAAGTTTCATTAAGGCATTTTTTTTTAGGTATTTCCTTACAGGGAACTGTCCTAGCTGGCTAACAACGTCTGTAAAGTTTTTATGTATAGTCTATGTATGATGGCTATACAGTGTCAGGATGTGAAATCACGTGTTCGTTGTTTTCACCATCCATCATGATTGTTTATGGGCGCTACAGTGTTCCCCGGGCGACGAAGTAAAACGAAGCAGAACGATCACAATTTCTTTTCAATTCGAATAGTCTTTAAATAATTCGTTCAGTGCAAGTGTACTTAATAAATAATCGTAGGTATCCACGCGGTCACAGACAAGTCCTCCAGTACATGTCATGATATGACCGAGTTTAAAGAATAACTCTACCAATTTTCCAAGCAAGACTTATTATCAAGGCTTTTTGTCCAAACGTACCGGAAGTCTGTGGCGACATCTGCGTTTAACAAACATTAAAAAGATCAAATGACTATCTTATTACACTCTGGAATTAAAATTGACTTTTTAAGACGGAAGTAGTTAAACGGAAATGGTTTTCTTATTTTGCAAAGAACAATTAAATGAACCTCTTATAGCATTTAAAAAGATCAGATAATAGATTGAGGTAAAATATGGAATATTTAGAGTCAATTCGTTGTTTAATTTCCATCTTGTTATTCGATTTTCTATATATCATAATTATCGTAAAACAAAATAAAGGTGCTAAGTTAATTTTATTTTTTGTTTTTTTTTTCGTAAAAAAATTTAGAATAAATAATGTATACCCGAATAATTATTTTCTTTATATCTCGATTAGAACTTGAAATTAATATTTTTATAATAAGGGATTTCGTTCCAATCTGATGTCCCAAGATACCACTCGTTTTTTTTAATAGTGAGGGTTGGGCGTAATGTACATAATCTCATCTGATGTTAAGTGACGATGTGGATCAAGATGGTGGACACGCTAAGCCTAAGAGACTGACTGGCTCTCAAATGCACTGGTGGCGGATTTTCAACTTGAGAATGCTATGGTTCGTCACGATTTTTTTTCTTCACCGAAAGCTCAAGCTCGTTTCATTTATGTCATGTCAAATCGTAGGCTTTTGGACTAAACTTATTTCGGTTGCTTTCGCTTGCTTTCATTATTATAAGTTTTTTTAGAAAAATTGTAAATAACTATTTTTTTGTCTGAATTTGATCAATTTGGAAGTTGTTTTTTTTAATGCACTTTCCGGGGAAATTTACGAAAATATTCAGTTCTCACACAGAAACTTTTTTTACGTTCACCGATTTTTTTTTACTCTTCTGTATTATTATATCTGAACGGTAAGATTATTAAAAAAAAAGACTAACAGTGAGAAATAGATGAAAATTTTCACGAAAAAGTTTATTGGTTATTTTTTTAAAACAGTTCATCTGTCGTATATCGATAATTCATCGTTATAAATGATATTTTTACCGAAATTAAAGATCAATGCAACGGGAATTTGTTGTTGTATGAGTATGTATGCGTATGTATGCGTATGTATGAGTATGTATGAGTATGTATGGGTAGGTATGAGTATGTATGAGTATGTATGAGTGTGTATGAGTATGTGTGAATATGAATGAGTGTTATTGGTGTTGGTTTCCAGTCGTACTTATATTACGACGTGTACGGGGCGACCCAGCAAGTGCTGTTCGTGCTGGGCGCGCTGTTCGGGCGCTACACCGCCCAGCTGGTGTCGGGCGCGCACTGCGACGTGCTCCACCGCGCCGCGCTGCACCTCGGCCGCTGGAGGCTGCTGCCCAACGCAGGTATCGAACACCCTACCCACCACACCATCCAACAATACACCCCTTTCATTTTATAGTCTTCAAAATACTTCAGTCCGTAGTCTTTAAAATCCTTTTTTTTTAATGGTCATAATCTCACCTGATCTTAAGTGACGATACGGCCCAATTTGATGGACACGCTAAACCTGCGGAGAGGACTGGCTTGAGAGACTTATTTTCAAGTACAACTGCCGGAACACACCTATAGGTATTTGACGGCAGATTTTCAATTTGAGTATGGTTGATAGGTAGATGAGCTTACGAACAGCCCTACCACCATGCTATGGTTTTCTCGCGATGTTTTCCGTCACTAGAAGCTTATTATAGGTGAACTCGAAATCAGACATTAGGGACAGCTTTCACAATACGTGTAGTGGCTAGCTACCACCCTCAAGTTGAAAATCTGCCGCCAAATACCTATAGGTGTGTTCCGGCAACTGCACTTGAGAGACAGTCCCTCCACAGATTTAGCGTTCGTCACTGTAGATCAAGTGAAATTGTGGTCATAAAGCTAAGCTTTAACAATCAAAATAAGTATGCATAATTATGATCTATTACAGAAGCAGGTAGTGACGTGCAGACATGGTCCGGTGACAAACTGTGGTCCCGGGGGTCCCGGGTCAGCGACCCCCCCGGGGGCGGGGTCTACGTGGGCACCACGCCCACGGTCGCGGCGCGGCCCTCCTGCTCCAAGCACGCGAGGTTCCACGTATGTCTTGATTTTCATTCCTAAATAATAACATATTCTTCAAACACCATCCATCTTTGTACACGTCTATATAAAAAAAATCTTATTCACCCGCGCGCGCACGCACACACACACACAAATACTCGTACACACAGGACTACACATACGCACGAAAACATGTGAACACATATACACACAAAAAAACATGACCACACACACACTCACGCATACGCGTGCACACACACACACACACACACACACACACACACACACACACACACACACACAAACGCAAGCGCGCGACCATTCACACAGATTTACACATATATTAGCTTTGTTTCTTTGAGCTACCATCGAGTTAACGGTCATTTCAGGCCATGTAAAGATAAAGTTTCACTTTAAAAAGAACTCAAAATAAGACAACACATATAATTTTCCCCCCAGGCGGTGTTCATAAACCCCTCGATGCTGCTGTGCCTGCTGTTGTGCTTGCAGCTGTCACTGATACTCCTGCAACTCTGTTTGCTGTTCAGCAGCATACCCTGGCACAACTTCCTATCGATAGTGATACTGCTGTTTATCAACTACTACACGTTATTCAAGATGGTCCGCGACTATCTCGTCGCGTGGAAGGTCTACAAAGCCGAGAACATGATCCAGGACAAATCCAACCCGGTAAACCAGCATACAACCAACTGACTTCGCTGCTTACCCCCGTGAGTGTTAGTCGCGGTCGCACAAAATTTCGTTTTTTTTTGTCTATTTTCCGTGTCTTGCCAAGTTGAACGATGACGTTCCTTGTATATTTATTTATAACGTAGAGATTTGAGCGTAATTGTTTTTCGGAAATGTGTGGGTAGTCTTGAAAAGTGGCGTAAACGAAATCTGTCCGTTTTCAGTGTTTTTTTTTTTTTTTTTTTTTAATAACTACAAAACTCGTCATTAGTAGAAATAGAAAACCAAAAAAAAAAGATACTGAACTATTGAAAAAGATAGTGATTTTTATTGAAAACATGCGGGTATTGTTGTAAAAGTGTAGCAAAAAAAAAAAAAAACATTTTAACTATTTTTTAATATCTACAAAACTTAACAAAGGTCCTAAACAAAGAAAAATATAATTAATCATTGAAAAAGATAGTGATTACTATTAAATATATGTCGGTATTCTTATAAAAAACGGAGCGATTTCATGTTTTTAAGTATAAATCTTATCAAAGCTACTTAAAAAATAGAAGGGTAATCGAAAAAGTCATAGTTAAGCCAGCTTTATTCCACCTACACCACCTATGTTATGTACTGTCTTCGACTGACTGCTTTTCCTATAATACAAATACTAAATAACATCATTATTTACAACTATAGTCCAATGATAACACCGAACAGTGTCCGAGACTTGCGATATGGATGTAGGTTTAAGGAGGCCTCTTTTATGGACAATTGTCAACAGCCACCTTCACACCTTTCTCTCTCTGTCCAGTATAAATCATTCTCTTTAATGATTTACAACATAAATATCAAATATATCAAAACAGTCTGGTCAATATCAATAATACAAAATATGAATCTTGTGTGAATATCTGGTCTCGAGTGCTTCGCTTTGACTGAAATCAAAGCAATCAGTGTTAATAAACTACTCTCATCCGTCACTTATCTTAGTTGTTTTATTATTCCGTATATATTAAAATTGTTAATTTATAGTGTAATAATTTGGTGGTATAACAATACCTTTTAAAATTGATCACTACAATAGCATGGTGGTAGGGCTTTTTCTAATGCCTGCCTGGCTAGTTACCACCCTCAAGTTGAAAATCTGTCACCAAATACCATTAGGTGTGTTCCGGCAGTTGCACTTGAGAGCCAGTCACTATTCCTATAAAGGCCGGCAACGCACCTCCAATTCCTCTGGTGTTGTGAGTGTCCACAGGCGACGGGACCACTTACCATCAAGTAACAAGCATGTCATTTGCCCCCTATTCCATTAAAAAAAAATCTGTTATTCAATGTATCGTGATACTTGGCAAGTCAGTGATAATGTAAAATTAATTTTTGTTGTATATTAAATCAGTACTTAATATTCGGTTAAAAAACATGGTTTTGGTCAAAATATAATTTTAATAAATGCCAAGACTGACACCAAGGTGTAATTTTGTAACATTTGATAATTTCCCTGCAAAACACTTGTAATATATTTCTTTCATACACTGAACTCTATAGAAAAATATTTATTTCAGGATCATGCGTTTGACACACTTGTTTGAAATATATATGCAAAATTATATAAAAACCTTGCCATATGTGTTCTGTTTAGTTGTTTCTATGTTCTAAAACAATCTCGTTTCATAGTCTAGTCAGCGGACATGAATGAAAGTGGATTATAATAATAAAATAAAAAGAAACATGAATGAACAATGATATAATTTTGTTTTATTAAATATCTCATAATATATACAACCTTAGGTTTCCCTCTAGTTAGATTTTATAATCTCATATATAACCCAATTTATATTTATCCTTAAATGATATAAAATCAGTGGTGGTGAACCTTGTGTCTACTATTTGTTACTACAACATAATTCATTACACATCCATCTTTAGTATATGTAAAATGTAAATAACAATAAGGGGCGAGTGCACATCCCTCAAGAGGTTGAGGAGGTCGCCTGGCTGACTCGGGTAATGGGTTCGATTCCCACATGATAAGACAATTATTCTTGTGAAAATAGTTCTGAGCCTGGGTGTATCTAATATTGATTTTAACTGTTGTCATTAGCCCTTTAGTTGTTGATTTTTTATTCACACGTAACATATTAAGTCTTAACTGTTACCCTTGAGTATTCCTATAAATACCTCTCTCACTGGTCTTACCATATTGAATTGGGGTCACAGCCTACAGACCTAATAAAAAAAAATTACGACGATAAGACGTTTTTTAACGTGTATTTTCTACTATACCTGATGGTGAGCATGGCATGATCAAAAAAATATGACCCTCAAGGCATAAGATAGGTATCAAAGTTATATGCAAGCCTCTATGTAGCTGAATATACCAAATGTGATGATCAAAACAAGTTACAGTGATTGGTTGATTACCATATGTAAGATGGTCACTACCCAAACAAGTAGATTCCAAGCCAGCACTCAAAATTAACATTAAAGAGACATTAAAAATTAGGGGTAAGTATAAAAGGTTGACCTTACTGGTAATTGATTTTTAAAAGTGGTAATCAATATGACTGTCATGTCCAATGAATGTTAAATGATGAAAAAATCAAGTGAAAATAGGACACTCACAAAATCTCATTATACTACTGCTTGAATTGTGGAAAACAGCCCTTGAGATTTATTCATCTTTACATAAAGATTTATATATTTAAGCACTGGCCTTTTGTAGTCTCACAACTTGTCTTGCCTCATAACTGGTATCCAGTATTATTAGCCTCTGTAATATTAGCCTCTGGGTTTAAATAGTAAATAAATGTGTAGCAGAAAGTGATACAGAACAAATACATGGTCAAGATTTGTTTGGGATTTTTTTAGTTATAGAAGAAACACATACATACATCTGCAGTAATTAAACAAAGACAGGATTTAGATCATCTGCTGTATGAGGGCGGGAACTTAAAACATTCAGAAATTTTGAGGTGTAAGGTAGAATTAGTATATACACTCTCTACTATAAAAGACTTGTCATTAATATTCCTATCCAAGGAACAGACAAATTCCAAAGTTTGATGGACTCAACAATTGACTAAGAGGTATTTGGCTGATTCATCATCACATAGATGAGAAGACTGTATTCATAAAAATCTTTATGTGCTTGCATGATGGTCATAAAAAGGTAAAGATGCACTTAGTATATTTACATATAAAAGATTTATCTTACCTTAATGTAGCATACATTGATTATCAATTAAACCTATTTTGTGAATACCCAAGATGGAGTCTTATTAGTATCATTTATTTGTACTTTTAATGACTTCATTTTATCTCTGACTATATCACACGCAGTTAACAACTCCTTATCTTTCCTAGATAGAGCATTCAACCTCACAGTATGTCGAAATTCAACAAGACTGTCTATCAATGACTGTGAAACTATACTCTCTTGGGTAATGTCTTGTAATTTTAAACCAAACTTAACAAGTACACTTCTTATATACTCTGTGATTAATATTACTGGCACAGGGTAATAATCACCTGACCTAATAATCTTATTTGTACTTGCAACTAGACTAAGCAAATTATTTATTACAGTTGCTGTGTCAAAATCTGATTTTAAAGCTTCTAAATTAGCATCTTCGAGTTTCTGTAGCTTTTCGATCATTTTGTCTTCATAATCATGTGTAACTTTATCATTACTGTTGACATAATTTTTAGCTTCATTTAGAAAGAATTTAAATTTGTTCAGAACATCTTCAGCTGTCTTCATAACATCATCATTATAGTCCATTGAGTATCGGTAGTTTGACATAAGACATGCCATACGGAATGTGTCAGCACTGTAAATGTTTAGTAACTCTGGTATTGAAATTGTATTTTTAAGAGACTTAGACATTTTTGTATCACCTTTAATTCGCAAATGTCCTACATGAATCCAGTAATTAGCCCATTGCGTTGTGTTATGAAATGCACAAGATTGAGCCTCTTCATTCTCGTGGTGTGGAAACCGTAAGTCGATTCCACCAGCATGAAAGTCTAATTGAGAACCAAAAATTTTGCTGACCATTGCAGAACATTCAATATGCCAACCTGGTCTGCCTTTACCCCAAGGAACCTCCCAGAACGGCTGCCCTGGCTTGTAACCTTTCCATATAGCAAAGTCCATCTTATTTCTCTTTTCTTCATCTGATGGATCCCCGGAGTCCTGCATTTTTTGTAATTTGCCATAGGAATCAAATTTACTTGTATCGAAATAAACAGAGCCTGTTTTTGTTATATACGCCTTATCGTTTTCTATCAATTTCTTTACAAAATTTTCAATACAAGTTATGTGCTCTGACACTCGAGTTACTATTAATGGTTTTTCAACATTCAAAGATAGTAAATCTAACCAAAATTCGTGTTCGTATTGTTTAGCGATATTTTTGAAGTGCGTATTTGTTTCGAGACCTTTTTTAATAATTTTATCGTCGATATCGGTTATACCCATCGCTGTAACGAGTTTTATGTCGAAAAACGACTTTAAAATTCTTTGTAGAATGTCTAGCTTCACGTAGCAGCTAGCGTGACCGATATGCGCCGAATCGTAGACCGTAGGGCCGCAAGAGTACCATGTGGCAACATGAGGGTCATTTAGAATTACTGGAACTCTTTGATTCGCAACGCAATTGTAAATATAGATCCCCGTCGGATTACCGTAGGGCATCAGCCATTTCGTCTCTTTATAAGGTCTCAAGCTGCAGACGTGCGATAATCTCCGTGCAAAAAACGATGATAAGTTTTTCATTGTTTTGATTCATTAGCCAGTTTTTATAATTTCATATGGATTTATTTCACTTGTCAAAACATCAGCTGTTCTGTTTGTAATTTGTATGTAACAAACCATTTTTTTGTTTTAGTTTTTTCTTTCTAAAAAGGCAAAGGTGTCTAGATCGTGCATAAGAATGAAACTTTTTTTATACAAAACTAATAGGTGGTAGTAGTTATATTTATTGTTTATACGACTTATTCACCGAATAAATTGTATATATTGTCGATAAGTTGTACCTGAAAGTAGTGAAAGTAGTAATTTGTCACTGTAAGCCTTACACTTTCTGACAACGTTCTACAGTGTAATTGTATTTAAATAATAATTTAAATTCAATTATTAAGATAGGGTTCGTAATAAGGTCTAATTTTTTTAATTAAATAGAACTGTTCCCAAGTCTGATTTAGTACAATATCCTATAGGTAGTGGCCATGAAAATACTTGATTCGCTTACTTAATAATTTATTATTCCTTTCTGAATTGAAAGGGAAAACTATACCAAAAAAATGTTTACTGGCGAGTTTTTGGCGGAATTTTCTTCTGTCAACTTTTAATTCTCATTTTGATTCAAATATTAATTTATTTGTACCTATATTGTGTAATACTAGTGACATTTAACGAGTTGTAGAGTGGCTGATGCGAATAACTTAAGTGAAAGGGTTAAAGTATTAATTATTAAATAACGTCCGTGTTGGCTAAATGATTTCAGTACCATTGCCTTTTCTTTGTAAAGGAGATAATAGAAAAAAATCTTCTGGCTATAACCTGTCAAGTATCATAATTACTCTGTAATAATTAATCTATGGTTCTTATCAATTTATCAACATTGTGATATTTTTTCTAACGTTTTATGGATAAATTACATATAATTTAAGCGAAGATAATCGTTTTTTAAGATATAAAATGGTTAGTTACGCTCCAGATGAAATCGGCTTAGTAGACCAATCACCGTGCGCTGGAATTCGTGCCGAATTAAAGTCATGTTTATTAAACAGCGATTGTTGTAAAAGGGTAAGAAGTTAATTTTTATTGGTAATAAAATAATACGTTATTGAAATATACAAAAATAATGAAGAGAAATAGCACATTTTGAGTATTTATATCGGATAAAAAAGTCTGGTTGATAAAGTAGTGCTATTTTTAACAGGCGGTACATAATCCGTATATTGAATACGGCAAATAAAATTACATGTAAGAATTAAAACGAAGACTGGAACCAGGTTTTATCATCTTACAGGATAAAAAAACACCAAGGGAATGTTTAAGAGAGGGCAACATACCAGATGAGTGCTCCCAGTTAAGGCAGACATTCTTTGAATGTAAACGATCCTTAGTAAGTATTTTAATTTTTATTTGTTATAAGTTATAATACATGTGAATAAAAAATAAATATGTATAAAATACATTGAAACCAAATATAACAACACTGAAGGCAGTAGAGACTAGGCCTTGTAGTGCCTGTCTGCAACCAATGCATTGGTGCCTTTCAGTAGGCACGTGTTCTGTCTTCAGAGGTGTCATGAGCGGCATTTTGGTGTCTCGTAAGGTCCTGCGTCCATATGCACTGTAAACTCTGCACTATAAGCAAAACAGGCTCTGATTGAAGGGACTGTATAATTTTCAGATAATCTTTGAAGGCAACACCTATTTTGATTAATTATTATTATGGTGATGTTTTTAGGACCTTCTCATTTAAGTATATATCCATTCACAAAATTTTCCATTACAAAACGATACTTCTATACTTTAAATGGCACATAGTAGTGTGTATTATGTGTAGTATAAAAAATAGTGCCCTCCTTTATATCATACTATATATTATTACAATATTAATAAAATAAAATATAATATAAATAACTCATATTAATAATAGTGCAGACTGTATTAGGTTAGTGCCTAGGACATATTCAATTGCATTAGTATTATGTGTGTATTAGTATGCCACTTGTTTTAGTCGAATATTATGAAGGTAATGTATACTTTCATAATATCATTGATTATATAAAATATTCCAATTTTTTTCACATCTGATAATTAATAATGAGCAAGTAACACAGAAGACTATTTTGTCACTGTACCTACCCAAAGTATATTTAACCGCAACATAAATTAATCTAAAAGAGTTTTTGAAGAGAAAACTTCCTCAACTGTGCTGAGCTCTTTATTTTGTGGGTATTCAATAAGACTGAGTTATCTCACTCGCTATGTAATACTTGTTTGGATAAAGTTGGTTAAGGGAGTAAGAGAGATCTAGTGATGTAGTTTTGCACTTCTGTTGTGTGGTCTTAAGCTTGAGGAATTTACTATATTCTATTTGATGAGTTTATATGTATTGTAATTGCAATTGAGTTGTAAATAATTATCTCCATGTGTTACTTTCAGTGATTGGCCTATAGTTTAGCTGAATCACCCATCCATAAGTGACTTTGAGAGTAGAATTATGACCATAATAGTTGATTTAAGAACTATATTGAACTGAAATGTCTACTGGTATGGTGTCCAATATATAAATATTTTTTGTAGGACAAGTATGAGGGTATTACCTATGAATATTCTATTTTTTCAAACTTAAGTCTTATTCTTTATCGAATTATCAATTATTTCAAAAAAGACCTAATTACAAATATAAATGTTATGGCCAATGCTAAACACTATTTATATGGACAAAATAAACACACATAATGATTTAATTATTTATTTATTATTTAATTTCAGCTGGATACCAGGAGAAGATTTAGAGGGCATAAAGGTTATTGAGGAGGGGCTGAAAATTAGCATTATTTATAAATTTAGTATTAAAAGAGTTGTGCAAAGCATTTCGAAGTTTACAATAAAAGTTTTTGTTGAATTTTTTTAAATAGTATTTATGTAATGTAGTTTCATTGAAGTTCAAGGTCTTTGTCTAGTCACACCATAAATTGAACTTAACATTAAAAATCTATTTTCTCTTTATTTAATTAATGATTCCAGTAAAATATTAGAAACAAACTTAGGAGTAATACTGTGATTGTCAAATACGCAAAGCCTACAATATAAAGGGCTTATTCCTTTTTTTTTGGTCACTTGGTACCCTTTCGATTTTCGTGCCTTTCTCGCTCACCTATAAAATGATAGATTTCATTAAAGTAACGCCTGCTGTAATCAAGTATTTACTTTAAAAAATACTACCGTTTTTTTAACCAAATAAAAATACCATAAACATTTGACACTTTATTACAAAAATAATTGAAATTTATTTGAATACAATTTTTTGTAGTATTTTAGTGCTAGGCCGTAATATTGCTTTTTAAGCTAAACAATTACTAATAATTGCATCCATATGCATTTTTTTATTATACCTACTTTGAGGCGCTTAGTACAAGAATGCCAATCGAATATTTTTATATACATAAGTTTGTATATTGTACCTTATTTTTATTCAATAAAACATGCAATAAAGGATTTTATAATACTATTAAGAAGTCAAATGAGAAATGGTTATTTTGAATAAGTATATTTTTGAAATTAGTTATATTGAGACTTCAAACAATTAGAGGCACTTTTTTATTAAGCATATTTTTTTTCTTAATCAACGACAATAGAGAGAATCTTTTTCATGTATTGTGGCACAAATTAGGTTTGAATATATTCAATCGGAACAATATATATATATTAAGTTATCTATTATCTAAAAAGCATTTTTTTTCAAGTTTTTACAATAGTAATTCTGTAACAATTTAATCTTTTGAAACTTTTTTTAAAATACCTATATAAATTAGTATTATTTTGACTTTTTTTTTACTTTAGTATTTTTAAAGTCGAAACTCTACCATAAATATTTATATAATAAAGATATTTTACGTTAAATAGGTACAGATTAGCTATTTTTAGCACCACATTAAAATAATAACCTACACTTCTGCAGTTACAGTTCACATATTGGCATTAGAAATACACCTAAAATTTCAAGAAATTCAACCTGGTAACACTTATGAAGTTAAAGAAGTGTATAATATATTGTGTATTATTATATATCTCCATTAGTGTATATCTACTGAAAATGTTAAAATAAGATTAAAAATAGACACAAATCAATAACGGGCGAAAATAGTACACAAAATATAAAATAAATAATTTAGTAACGTAGGCGTCTAATATATCTAGTAGGTAAATTATGATTATTGTAAATCTAACCAATCATATTGAAGTATGCCTAAAAATATAGTTGTTGTTGGCTGATTCTGTCCATAAAAAGATTCCATCTTAGGTAAGCCGCACACCAGAGCAGCATACAGCAAATGCTTTAGGTAGCAATTAATGCCACCATAGATTTACCTATATTGTACGGATATACGAGCAGCATGTGCTTCTCGGTGGAATTTGCTGTTTGACAGCAAATATAAGAAAATGTGGAATTTTGTATTGCTATTATTAATAAATAAATTAAAGCAAATCCTGCTCCTTATGATTATACCAACGTATGGATAACTAAAGATTGATTTTCTGGATTATTAATAAATTCCTTGGACATTTTGAAATCCCCAAATTCTTGGCAACGGAAATTATTCGGACGTAATCAGTACCGTAATTTTTTTCTAATTCTTCGAAGCAATTGCCACATCTAAAAGAAATCTTCATCAGATGACGACAAAGCGTATTGCGTTATGGCTGCTCTGGTGTGCGTATATTCGCCGCTTGTGCCTCAAGATGTAAATGTTGGGAAGCATATGGTATTTGCTTGCTGCTTACTAATCTGGTGTGCAGCCTGGGTAACTGTACTAAACTGTACTGTGTAAAAATGGGTCTCGACTAAACACTTGCGACAATTTACCAATTTTGTTAATACATTTTACATAGATAGGTACTCTTGTTTTGTGATATGCATTATGATATGCTATAATTTATAATTATATAATAGGTTATTATTGGAATTATTTAATAGTACCATAGTTTTAAAGGATAGCAAAAAAATCGAATTATGACCAACAAAGTTGTAAGTAGTTATGTATACATAAGATGACTTATGTAAGAAAATATCTACTTAGAGATAGATCATACTCATTCTGGAGATTTACTTTTAAAGCGGTTATAAAATATTTGTTTAAAAACATACGAGTTTAAAACAATTTTATTATAATATCAATATTATGTATTTTTATTACCCTCTTTTATTAATTGTTTGATCACTTGAATGCATTTGTTTTGTAATTATTGAATGTGTATAAATCGTCAATGATATTAGGTCATCATCCAAACATATGTAAGATTTTTTAGTTTTTGGAAAAAATATTATATTATTTATATTTTATCCAAGTACAATATTATTGAAATATGACTGGTTTAAATTAATAATGACATTATTCTATGCATAGATTAAAATTATCAGACGCGCCCGTCTACTTTGATTGCATGAATACTTTTTAAAGCGTGCGTCAGTGAGCTAATGTGGCGTGTTTGAAAGATATAAAAAACCTGTACACAACAGAATAAAAATTCTGCGAAAACTGTGGTCGTTAAAAAATTACTAAGTTTTGACAAACGAAGGCGCGTCTACTGACTTAATTATAATCTATGAGTCTATCTATACATATAACAATCGTTTTGGCGCCATTTTGTTTAATGATTACCTCTTATCCAAATAAGGTTATTTGTTGAGGTTAGGTAAATATTATAATAAATAGTGAATTCATGTTAGTAATAATATAAGGTAACTATACAATACTCTTTCTTATACGAATTAGTGGCAATATTACCATTTATTTATTCTTAAACCTATCGAATTATTTGCAACTAACACTTTGCTAAGAACGCCTTTTGTGCCCAAACATAGTTATTACACATTATAATTATTCTGTTTACCGTAGCCGTCTCTAGGCTATGTAACGTTTTAGCCCATAAATAATCTAGTTTTTTTTTATAGTTAAGGATTAGCGTTATGGCCATAATCTCACCTGATCTTATGTGATAATAAGGCCCAAGTTGGTAGACCCGCTAAACCTGTGGAGGAACTGGCTCTCAAGTGCAGCTGCCAGAACACACCTATTGGTATTTGGTGGCAGGTTTTCAACTTGAGGGTGGTTGCTACCCAGGCGGGCATTAGAAAAATCCCTACCACCATGCTATGGTTTCCTTACGTTGTTATCCTTCACCGAAAGTTCAAGCTTATTGTAGGTGGTTGGATTCGAGAGCTCACGTCCCTTGACGCGAAGACGTACACACTACCACTGAGATAACATCGCTTCATGTGGTGAAAACATAGTTGGAGTTGTTATATGGTAGAAGTAGCATCATAGGTAGGTACAACAGACTCGGCACTCAAAGGATAGAAGATACCGAGGTTTATTTATAGCAGTGTTTTTAATTTTTTTTATGGCACAACCCGTTTATTATGTGTAAATATTTCGCGAACTTTCATTTGTCACTTATATTTTGTTATGTTACAAATATCAAACCTAACATTTTCATAATTAGATGTCAGGTAACGTTACGGCAATAGTAGAGTTATTAATTTACCCGTAATTTTTGATAAAACGTCTTTCTGAAATTTCCTTTTACTGAGGTTTTACGACACCCTAATAGAGCCTATGCAACTCCCTTACCCTCTACCTTTGAAAAACACTAGATTTCTTCAATAGGAGAGTTTTGAATATTGTATCCTTTGAATTTTTTCACTTAAATTGAAGCAAAGGGTTTGGTCTCATATTAATGTTTGCTATAATACTAGCTATTGCTTAATCTGTGTTTGGGTGAATGCCAATGCTGCTGAGAACTGGTCAGTAGTACAGAGCCTGTACAGCGGCTGGACTCGTTACATCCATTGAACACTAGTTAGAGACAGCCCTAGTGTTAACAAAACTTTGAGTTGTAATACTTTGGTCCGTTGTGACAAACATGTCCTTTTTATAAACATCCATTATTTGAGACATCATTTTAGATTACCTTAATATTGTATAATGCACAAATATAACATATAAAAACAAAATATGAAATCAGTGTGAGATAAAGAATCTTTACTAACCTATTCATGGTTACTTCAAAATATGTTGGGATTCCTCTATTTGTAGAATATGTAACATGCACGATTGCTTGTCGAGTGGTTTTGATATACATAATTTCGATTCGATGTGTACAGATGCGAAAAATTTTTTTGGAATTCCCATGTATTTACTATTGTCAACTGAGGGAAACTGAACGGTCGATATATGTTCTTATGGTGCCTACAACTGTGTGTAGGTATAATGTAGAATCGAATTTTTTTCCGTCATAATACGTCATCGCTTGACTTCGAACCTTTTGGAAAAATCAGTGGGACGTTTACTGGCTAATTTGATATTCACACCATTATGGTAGCGTTTGTATTTATAACTACATTTTAATGTTGTATAGTTAAGAAATTTAAAATGAAGATAAAGAGACTGTGTATTAGACACATTTGTTATCATTATTGATTTCGCAAAATCGACAGTAAGAACAAATTTTACAATCGCGTGTGATAAATGGGAATAAGATGGAGTCATAAGCACCAGCTAGTAGATACTATAACATATTTGTATTTACTTTATTATCGCTGTCAGTTAATAAAATTCTTATGATTAGCATACATCTGACGTCTGCAAAGGAATTCCTTATGTTAGGTGAGCATTAAACATGTGACGGTTCCTGAGACGTGATAGACAAGAAAGTCCATCGAACACATCGCCGGTAGAATGTAGATAGTATTAATTATTTTTAAAGATGTTAATATATTTGTTACATGTGATATTAATGTAATAGGTATCGTAAGATAACTCGACTCTTTCCCAATTGTACACTCCAGTGGTAATTCTTGTATTTACAATGGAATTCAATTTAATCTAAAATTGTACCCTAAAATAGTTCTTACAGCATTTTTAAAAATACTTTTTGATAATATTATTTTGAGCCTAAATAGTAGGTTAGGTACAATATGATCTATAGATGCTAGTTTTGTACAAACGCTGTACACATTATTTATTTAGAATTCTTTACAAATCCCATATTCAGATCCTCTGAAACTTGTCCCAAAACAATACAAATTCCATGCACTGGAACTTTGCTTACTTCTGCCGCTATAAAGATCTAAAGTCTCTAAGATCTAGTACAAAACCACACGTTCGAGGCCTCTGGGGCCGACTTCCTCCTAGAAAGTCTGTATAGGCCTGTATAAACCGGTGTAACCGCACAACCTTGCTCTCAGTGCTGTTATTATCATCGCAGCCCCCGAGAGATCGTCCATCAAGTTGGCACACTCGCAGACGAGCAGGTACATCTTGTCGCCATGAGCGGCGACTGACTTGTGTAAGGCTATCTTCCTCATGCCGACCGAATGGGGCAGGTGCCGGTACAACATCCTGGCTCCGGTCCAGTAGAGCCAGTTCCTTTCGAATCGCTCACCGTCGTCGCCTTCAAATACCTGGAAATTTTAGTCGACGTTATGAATTGAAAGGAACTGTAACCTGCGACTTCGCTCGTGTTAATACATATCGATTTCGCTAAACCGTTCGGATGCTGCAATCAAAAATTTCATCCAAAGTTTATTCCTCTCTTTACCCCACTTTCAATAAGTTTTTAGTGAAAAAAAGTACCCTATTGCCGTCTCCAAGGTCCCATCTATCTCTACACCAAAATTCCTTATTCTTTAACATAACTCGATGATAAAATTCCTTAACACAAAAACTAGCAAATCGAAATTGTATTGTGGAACCGTGAAAAGGCAAAATGTGTATAATTAGTCAAAACCATGAAGATCTAAGTTCAAAAAATCAGAACATCTTCAACGACCAATTTTACAAAGTTTGTCTGTAATCTCATTTGATAGTAATTGATGATGTGGCCTAAGATGATAAGTCTGTTAAGACTTTCAGTAACATAAGTGGCGATATAAACACATTTATTGACTTGGCGATAAATATTGTGCTTGAGTGTATAACGTGCTTATGATTTGATCACGGTATCTAATATCTTTATAGAAAGATTTTAGACTCGTTGATATGGTATCACCATGTCGATTGGCCATCTACTGACAATAAGTTGCTAAGGTGATTACATATGTGAGACAAAAAGTTGAATATGTTAACCAATTTCCTTAAAAGGCTTTGCCCGTACCATCTACGATAAAAATATGACTAAATATGAAATGACATTGTGTTCAAACCTCAAAATAATCAAAATCTCCATTATAATTGATGCAGTTTTTTTACTGATTGATGAAGAATTTAATTATTAATCTAACGTTCATAATAGAGCATCAGTTTACCTTATAGACACTAATAATGAAGCCTGTTGACGGAGTATGTGATTTCTTAGGTCCACCGGCTAAATCTGTGAACGGTGGTCTGCAAATCATTGCTACCTCACTGTACAAATCCAACGTATGAGCAGCCGAGTACCTTATTGTCTTTGGGTCAAACTTTGTCAAAGATGCGCATCGCATGTTGTTATAAAACAAAAGTGGATCAGATTGCATAGTATTTATCACGTAATAAGCTATGAATGGGAATTCTGCATTTTTCTCCATATTCGCTAGTAACATTCCACCGATTGCGGTATTAGCTTGAGCTACTTCGTTTAATAGTTCTCCTGCAGCTATCTTCTGTTTGATCAAAGGTTTGGTTAGCGGCGATTCTAGTATAGGTTCTATTGGTTCCAAGGGGCTCATCAAATGGGCCAAAATACACAATTTTGGGTCAGCAATTTCTAGGATACTGAGTGAGTTTTGAGCGTTTTTTGTCGTAATTCCTTTCTCCGGTGGTGGCGGTGGTACTGGTAACTGTAAAATAATTTCAAAAAGTTTCAATTTTATATTTAAGGCCTTAGCAAACACTTCCTGAAGTTTAAGATATACGGCATGACGATTATGTTCAACATAATCGCGAATCCCAGAATGGCACGTTTAAGCGTGTACCGGATGCGGTTGCGTCCCTCCACCTACTAGCTGATAATCGTTTGTCACATTTCCCAACCAGTGTATAATAATCTGCTGAGGTCTTTACAAGCGACCATAATAGCGGTGAACCCTGTTGAAATTTTAATAGACCGATGGTCGCCACTGTTTTGTGGATTATATTGTGCTAACCATTCAGTAATAACTATGACAAGTAAGGAAGGAATGTGGGGTCACCGTGAGGATTTTTAATAGGTATTCTCTTCTCGTCGACCGGTTAACGTGGAAGAGAGACACATAAATGTATTTTAACTATGTTATAAACGAATACTAAAACTACAGAAAGAGCTAATGCAAAAAATTAACAAAACAACAAATTAAAGGTGGTTGACGTGAGTTTGAATCTTACTACGTGATCAAACTATGCTATGGTGGTACGGCGTTTTCCAATACTCTCTTTGCTGGTTACAGACTTCAAATACCTATAGGCATGGTTCGGTAGGAAACTGATTTTTGATAGGCTTAGATTGTTTTCCATCTTGGGTGATATCCTAACTTAATATCAGCTTAGAATGTGGCTAGACACTAAACTTATTAGGTGATGATTAAAATCCATACATACCGGTACACCTTCAGGTAGGAACCGATCAAGCGCATGCGCTGGTATCACAAAGCAATCTTTCTCGAGCGTCGCCAGAGAAACCGGTTCCGTGCGTCGCCTCTCGCTGATGGTGGTCGTCGGCGGACGATCCCAACGGAGCAGCGACACCGAGGGTTCCCTGTTGACCAGTGGCTGCGGGGGCTCGGGTTCCGGCCCACCGCCTCCGCTGAGCACCGGTCCGCATCGTTCTGAAAACCGACGAACTGTATTGAATAAATCATCTTGTCAATAATAACAACGTGGGATAGCTACATATAATTTTTCGACGACTGATTTTCTACAATATGGCTTCTTAAAATGTCGCAGTCTACAGTGGAGGATTTACCAGTAGGCTGAGTAGGCTAGAGCCTAGGGCAGCAGATTTTAGCGGCGGCGGATTTGGAGTATTCTTGTTTTGTTTTTTAGAAACTGAAATGATTCATACTTATACATATATCTAAATATTGTTAGATAATATGTTTCACCATTTAGAATCCATATTTTGTATCGGTTTATTTTTCTATAATTTACATAGTGCTATATGGAATCTAATTATCGTATAAATTGAAAATACCCAAAATTTTAATAATCTACAGGCGGCAAAAGTGTAAACCCGTCACTGTGTGTAGACAATTTTGCCAGTGTGCCTAATTACTAGATATTCAGTGTGGTAGAGCTGGAAAAATGTCACCCAGTTTGATGGAACCCCGAGCCCTATAGGCCACGAGCTCAGAAAAAATCTAACGTTTTAAAAAAAAGTGTAACATTTTATACCCATATGTAGGTATCTAAAATCAATTATGATACTTTTTAAAGTCCGTATAAAAATGAAATAAATTATTAAGAACAAAGGCATTCATGAGAAAACGAGCAATATCAGAACACATTCAATTGGCTATTCTGTCATTTATAAAATTAAATTTATATGTAACAATTTTTACTGGGGCCTCGTCCAAAAAAATTGCCACGCGCTTCAGGTAGTACGTATATTGACGTTACTGAATTTAGAATAAGTTATGTTGAGAATTAGTGTACATAAGCCATAGATCTCAGATTTCGATGAGAAAAACCATCGCGAGGAAACCATATCATGGTAGCAGGGCTTTTTCTAATGCACAACTTGAAATTCTCCTGCCAAATACCTATAGCTAGATTCTGGCAGTTGCGCTTGAGAGCCAATCCCTCTACTAAACTTAGCGTGTCCACCATCTTGATCCACATCGTCACTTGACATCAGATGAGATTGTAGCAATAGCGCACAGTATTATAAAAAAAGTCAGCCTTACATTATTTTTTTATGGAATTGGCGGCAAACTAGCAAGTGTGTCATTTGATAGTAAATGATTACCGCCGCCGATGGAGATCCCCACAACACCAGCGGAATCATAGGTGCGTTGCCGGACTATATAGGAGGGGTTGGCTAATGGTATTTGGCGGCAGATTTTCCAATTGAGGGTGGTAGTTAGCCAGGCGGGCATTAAAAAAAGCCCTACCACCATGCAATATTGAAGGAAAATTCACAAATCCTTTTAGAGAGTTGAGGGTCTATTCTTATTTTAAAGAACATTGAAAGGCGTAAATGTAACATTATATGGAACTAATAGTAGACTACAGTATCATAGAACTCATAGGGGTTTCTATCTCTTTCGAAAAACGTGGCATGAATATTTTTCATATATAAATACTGCATTAAGCATTTAAGAGATACATAATATTAATGCAAAAATATGACATGTCATGCAAATAAATATACCTAATTATTTATTAATAATGCAAAAAACCTCGAACCGTCTTTAATAAAATTGAAAGGAAGTGTATAGATGTTCAGTTACAACTGGAATGTTACTGGTTCAAACCGGATGAAAGTTTGTGAACTCCTCCTACAAATTAATCATACTATAGAAGTTTACAAAACACAGTTTAATTATAAAACACGCGTTAACATTTCCAACTGTATAACCAGGTTAGTAAAACTGCATACAAAACACGCGTCCGTCTGGTGAATTCTGATGTATTTTTAGACTCTTTGAAGGTAACACATGTCCACAGTGACGTTACACTAATGGCACCATTACGAACTTCGAAGTATCACCGAGTTTGATGTACATCAACGTCTTAAATGGAAGCACTTTTCTCACACTGCCGTATGCCGCGTCAGAGCACAATATTATATATATTTGTATTACCTGGGCCATCGTTGTATTGCGTGCTGGCTCTTGGCACCGCCGAGAAGAGGATATGGGTCTTGTAATGGTGTTCTTCCATGCAGGAGTACCTCTCGCGGTCGCGTCTCTTAGCATTCCTCCCCGCGCCCAGCGCCCCCCGCGCCTTGCCCCCGCCCCCGCTGCTCGTTATAGTCTTATCCCGCGTGAAGTTCTTTCCGAACACCAAATTCATCTTGGAGTATTGCCCAGTTCCGTCTCGCTCGCACTCGTCACGTTCAATATATCGCTATACCGTTCTAATCGTACGCACGCTAATTACTTCGGCGATTTACGTTTTGTAATGTTAATTATTAAACTGCAAAGTAGGCTCATTACATCCAGATGTTATACGTTTCGACGCATTTCACTATCGCATGGTTTTGGTAAATTTTCATGTCTGTGAGGTGGTTTTTCGATCGTATTAAATATTAGCTGTAGTTAAAAAGCAGAGTTTTGGCGCGCAAATTGCGTTAGCCAACAGATTTTTGTAAATAAACAACCAAATAAACATTTGTTTTACTTAAAACTGGTTGTCGAGTCTTTCGTTGATTACATTGTTGCCTTGATTTCGACTAAATAATACATAATTATTCATAATATAAAGACATTGCATATTTATTAAAATGGCCTACTCTTTAGAACTGCCAGTTGGATCAAAATTATTTTTTTTACATATTACAGACAAATTACGCAAGCTACTTTGAAATTTGTCTCAAGTCATCAACTCCCGTCGGATACTAGAAGACTTTTTTATTTTTTATGGAATAGGGGGCAAACGCATAACTTATCATCGCCGCCCATGGACACCCACAACACCAGGGGAATCACAGGTGCGTTGCCGACCTCTATAGGAGAGAGTGGCTCTCAAGAGCCACTGTCGGAACACACCTATTGGTATTTGGCGGCAGATTTTCAACTTAAGGGTGGTAGCTAGCTAGGTGGGCATTAGAAAAAGCCCTACCATCATACTATGGTGTCCTCACGATGTTTTCTTACACCGAAAGCTCAGGCTCATTGTAGGTGGTAGGATTCGATCTCAGTCCCCATGACGCGGCGTTCCTACACGCTACCACTGAGCTATCATCGCTTCTAGAAACTGTTTCTGGTCTCTAGGAATACAGGAGCTTGAATGCTGCTGTAGTTCCTTTTCTATTAGTTTTAACGGAGCTTGTCACGCATAGCTCTATCCACACACCCTTTCCCGAGACCAGATAGTTTATTTACGCATTGCGAGAGAAAGTCTTTAAAATGTTTTTTTTTCAACACGTAATAATTTTTACAGGTCACATATTCTTTATCATCTACCTGTAATATGTATCTATTTAAAAGTTATTTCTCTAACAAACAAACGAATTAACATTCGCATTTATTAATAATGAACTCACTTTTTTATAGTTTAGGTTTCACGTTATGGCCATAATCTCACCTGATCTTAAGTGACGATATGGGCCAAGTTGGTAGAAACGCTAAACCGTTATACGCTATTTGGCGGCAGATTTTCAACTTTAGTGTGGTTAGCTATCACCATGCTATGGATTCCTTAACATGTTTTTCCTGCACTGAAAGCTCAAGCTCATTGTAAGTGGTTGGATTCGGACTCACGTCCCTTGACGCGAAGTCGTACACACTACCACTGAGCTGTCATCGCTTCAACCCGGTGAGATTGGGGCCATAATGGTAAGCCCTATGACTATAAAACAATTAAACACCAAATAGCACATATGTGATTCATTTCCCTAATTAATTACATTTGCAAATATAACGTACATAAATAATCTAAAAGTTGTCATGTTAGTTCAATAGATTTTTAATAGATGGCGCCTCCTACATATTGTTGATTGTCCTAGGTACAAAACGGTATTAGACTGCACAGTTGGTCAAGCGGTTTAGGCAGTCGCCTCGCTGATGAGTGTTGTTGGTTCGATCCCCATTCGATGAGACAATTATTTGTATAAATAAATTGTTCTAGGTCTGGGTGTTTGTTTGTTGATTATATGGTTAATCTCGCTTGATATTAGCGAAAAAGTATACAAAAATAGATGCCATAATGTTAAAAAAAAATTAAGTTGTTTATGCAACCATTTTTCGTCAGTAGCCGAAATCATAAACTTTAAAATGTCGGTTAAATTATGAATTTAGACAAAGAATTAAGGAAAATATTGTGTTGTTACAAAAGCACCTTTTTTTTGAAGTTCTAGCTATGCCCGCGGCTTCACTCGCGAGGACCTAAAAATTATTGCACGCCTCATAAGCGAAGCGTTGAGGTGGGTACTACTGTCACTTCACGCAGAACAACTGTTTTTCAAACTTAAAATGTCTCTATTTATCATATATTGCACTTGTAAAATAAAATAAAAACACATATATAAAAAAAAACACTATTTATGATATTTTCGATGCCATTTTTGTAATTTAAACTAGTTAAAAAACTGTTTCAAAAAGTTCGGTCTTGGACGTCAGTGTGGCTGTATGTGCGGATTCTGTATGTTATCACGATAACGACCGAAATACTTCATTAAACGAGTATTTTTTTTTACTTACGCTTCAGTATAATTAGGAATAGAACATTATTACTTTTCACGACCTTATAAGACGTGGTTTCATTATTATTAAATAAAAAAATATATATATTATGTGGCGTGCACTTGAATTTTCCAAAATTTAGAATATTTTTTCCCGTTTTTGTAAGTAGCTTTGCTCCCATTGGTGGTAGCCCTCCCTTAATTATTGCTGAATCAAATACAAAAATCTTCAATTTTTTCGACCATATAGTGAACACTGGTATAAATAAATATATAAGTAAAATATATATTTCACTGTATACGAACGAGGATGTACGTTGGAAAATAATTTTGTTACCATATACATACGCAAAAACAAATATTACTTTACCCAAACTTTCTCTACGTACAAGGAAAAATTTCTCAAAAGTGGTCGACATAAATATGTCGGCAGGGTAAGATAAAATATATAAGGCAGGGATGTTACTGCCCAAGTATCCTTGTCTATATTTGTGTTAGCGGACTTTTTTACGATATTGTTTGCCATTACATAATTCGCTTTTCCATTACTTAAATCGACGTCTCGTCGGCGCGGGAAAGTTTCGAAGTAAATTAAGCGACGGAATAATTTCGATTCCCATTTCTGAAGTACCTATATTGAGGTCACGGCGGGATTTGACTATCGAATATATTTTTATAGTAGCTGGTTCGAGAGACGTTGTCATATCTGTCTCAGTCGTCTGTAACTTGACCGTAATGTCATTTAAATATGACATAAAATAAAAAAAAATGTATGAGAAAAAAACTGGTGTGTTTAGGTATGTCAGTATTTTTTTTTATGCTATTGAACTGCAAACAGGCAGATGGCCCATCTGATGGTAAATGGTTACCGTCGCCTATCGACAATTGCAATACCAGAAGTGCTACAGCCATGTTGCTGGCTTTGACGGTAAGGAATGGTTTTCGTTCACTATGCCAGAACACTAAGGCTCATACCACTCAACCCTTATTTTGCGACAGCCTAAACTTGAGGGTGGTCGCTAACCAGTCGGGCAATAATACTACCATCAAGCTGTGACAGATCAAAGACTATCAAGGAAGGCTAACCGTCATGATCAAAAGCAAATGGAGGACCAACAATCCCCAGATCCTCGTCGATAGTTAATAACTTCAGCACAGTGCAACTTAGGTATACGTATTTAGGAATAATAAAAAATGTATGATAAAAAAACGGTGTGTGTTCTTCAACGCATGACCGAATGCAACTACCTACAATGAGCTTGAGCTTTCGGTGAAGGAAAACATCGTGAGGAAACCATAGCATGGTGGGAGGACTTTTTCTGATGCTCTGGGCTACCACCCTCAAGATGAAAATCTGCCGCCAAATACCAATAGGTGTGTTCCGGCGGTTGCACTTGAGAGCCAGTTCCTCCTAAGGTTTAGCGTGTCTACCAACTTGGGCCGTATCGTCACTTAAGATCAGGTGAGATTATGGCCAAAACGTTAATCCTTAACTACATAAAAAAAAAAACAAAGAAGAAATACTCGCCTAGAAAAGGTTACACGAATCAGAATTTCAAAGCCTTCTCATACAAAGTCTCACATCAAAATTCACCGTGCCAATTGTCACGGTCATTCGGAAACGTCGTTGAAATTTAGTGATTAAAACGTGTCAATATTTTTAAAATACAAATTACAAATTCGATCAAGGAATATATTTTTATGTATGTTGTCAGTATCCGAATATACAAATTTCATTCACTACATATCCTTAAATTTAATCTCTAACATCCCACAGAAACCGTATCGTTTTATGCGATAACAAGTACTTTATATGTTAACCCATAATATTAATTACCAACGTATCGCATTTCATCCAAATAGATCCAGAGTGATATGCGTACAAGGAGACAATTATAATAGAACTTAATCGGTTTAGCCTAAACGCCACAATCTCATCTGATGTTTATTTACTATCAGGTGCAAGATGACGAACACATCAAGCCTACAAGAGGGACTGGCTCTCAAGGGCAACTGCCGGATCACATCTGTGGGTATTTGGAGGCAGATGTTCAACTTGATGGTGATAACTCACCAAACAGGCATTAGAAATAGCTCTACCAACGCGCTATTGTTCCATCACTTTGTTTTCCGTCATCGAAAGCTCAAGCTCTTTGCAGGTGGATTCGAACTCAGTTCCATCGACGCCGAGTTATATACGCCACCACAGAGACAATAATCAGTTACCTGAATACCGTAGTTTAATTAGTTTAGTTTAATTAGTAACTAATAGAAAATATAACAGTTGCGTACTTTAAAATATGCTTATTACTAAAAATTTGTTACAACCTTCCATGATGACTGAGATTCATATATCGAAATTGATTTTAATTAAATGAGTCACTCAAAACCTGAAATTCCACTCTTAATTTTACTTCCGGTGTTTTATCTAAGAACTTTTATTACTAAAAAAAAATGTTACTAAAAACCTAGCTTACATGAATTCTGTTTTTCAGTAGGTCATTCTTAATTCCCTTAAATGCCAGCGTGTCCTTTACGCCGCTGCCGAGGCAACCATGCGGGTAAAACGATGTAACTTTGCAGACCAATTTGTAGGGTTTACAGCACTGTTTGTTGTGGCGACCTAACTTCGCAAGCATTAGCTTTAGTTTTATGATAGCCTATTACCGGAACTATTCTTTGTGACCGTAGTAAATGATTTTTCACGTGTCTAACAAAATACTGTCGATCGTACGACCGCTTGTTCGAAGTGAAAACTACTTAACCTAACTTATATTGAAGCGATGATGACTCAGTTGGTAGCATGTGGATACGCCGCGTCAATGAACGTGGGTTCTAATCCCTGCATGGAGGCTGAGTGCCTCGTGAAGGAAAACATTGTGATGAGATCATAGCATGCTAGGGATTTTTCTCATATGTGGTGTTTAAATTCCTATTCATTACGGTCTTCCTCATCGCAACGCGTACAAACATTAGCCCGACTTAGGCTAAGGCGAGAGGGCCATGTGAAAAGTCGCATCGTGTAATAAGCACCAGACACTACTCACTAAAACGCACTACAGCGACACTTTATATTTATGATTTATGATTTATGATTAACTTTTAACTATATATTTAAACTATGTATATATATGTGTATGTGTATGTGTATGTGTATGTGTATGTGTATGTGTATGTGTATGTGTATGTGTATGTGTATGTGTATGTGTATGTGTATGTGTATGTGTATGTGTATGTGTATGTGTATGTGTATGTGTATGTGTATGTGTATGTGTATGTGTATGTGTATGTGTATGTGTATGTGTATGTGTATGTGTATGTGTATGTGTATGTGTATGTGTATGTGTATGTGTATGTGTATGTGTATGTGTATATGTATATGTATATGTATATGTATATGTATATATATACAGATATATATGTTCCGATGAGCATGCCGTTCATGCGAGTTATGTGCTTTGCCCGATCTCCAACGTTTTTTTAAAAGAATAGTGGGCAAACGTGCTAACGGGTCACCTGATGGTACGTGATCACCGCCGCTCATAGACACCTACAACATCAGAGTAATCGTAGGTGCGTTGCCTGCCTTTAAGGTAAGAGTAAGCTCTGGGAGCAGATGCAATGTGAAGACAGATCCTGCTCCCTGGCCCAATAGGCGATAGAAGAACACCGTGGGGTTTTAGTGAGTATTACCGGCGAATCATTCACCGATTGAGCCCCACATACCCCTCCCAGCCCATCAGGGAGGGGACGACTAAAGCATTTCCCCACGATACAAAAAAAAAAGGGTCAGCTCTCTTCATGAACGGCCCCATGTCGAATCGGTCCATAAACACCGTCGAAGTAAGTAGATTCAATAAGGCAGTCTCGCGAGGAAAATATCTCTGCACGAAACGTATTGTATCGGATCGCCAGAAACCCAGATGGTAGGGATGAAATTTGAACGTACCCAGTTACCTAGTTGTATATTATACGAAATACCTAAACAATAAACCTAATTGGGTGTCGTTAAGGCTAACTCTATTCAGTTATTACGATAAAAGTATTTAATTTAACATGTCGTGTTAGATATTTCTAATTCACTTAGTCACGTAAATGCGGTCGTTCTGGCTTTAATATTACAGTTTCGTTTATGGAAAAGCCGAACATTTATAGTAATATCTATTTTTCGACTGATTAATTCTGTAGCCGAAGTGACTTTGATAACTTCACCGCACTTTTGAGTGAACTCTGAAGGCATTCAGTCGTATTAGCTATTTCTATTCTGAACTAGTTGTGCCTGCGACTTCGTTTACGTGGAACTAAAAATTAGTTAATGCTTAGCGTTATGGCCATAATCTCACCTCATCTTAAGTGACGATACGACCCAAGTTGGTAGACACGCTAAGGCTGTGGAGGAACTGGCTCTCAAGTGCTACTGCCGGAACACACTTATTAGTATTTTGAAGGCAGATTTTCTACTTGAGAGCGGTAGCTACCCAGGCGGACATCAGAAAAAGCCCTACCACCATACTATGGTTTCCTCACGATGTTTTCCATCACCGAAAGCTCAAGCTTATTACAGGTGGAGGTGGATTCGAACTCACATACCTTGACGCAAAGTCGTACACACTACCACTGAGCTATAATCGCTTAAAAAAATATTTAACTAATTTGTGTTATTCGTTTAAGCAATTAGGCAATAATCCATCGGATTAAGCGATGATAGCTCAGTAGTAGTGTGTACGGAGTTAGCGTCAAGGGACGTGAGTTCGAATCCACTCTACCTACAATTAACTTGAGCTTTCAGTGAAGGAAAACATAGTTATGAAACGTTATGAAACGTAGTTATGAAAAGATTGTGGCCATAACACTGTCCCTAAAAAAAACTCATCTTTAATAGTTTGTTTGTCTTTATGTACCTTTGCTAGAAAGTGTAATATAAACATTGCCGACGAATGCAGTATGTAGTTTGACTGCAGTAACTTCGCTCATGAATGCGTTTTGTTGACGTTGACATTATGACATAAGTTACTCTGTAGGTTGGTTTATATGAGTTATATCTTGCTAATGATTTCAATTCTATAGAAATATTACCTCGTGACTACAATATACATTCCTATAAATCCTTACTAATATTATAAATGCGAAGGTAAGCTTGTTTGTTTGTTACGCTTTCATGTCTTAAACACTGAATAGATTAGAATGAATTTTGGTATGAATAGATGACACCCTGGTGACAGTGATAGGCTATATAAACCTTGTATGAAACTTTTAATTGCCTACCAATATTGACCAACATCGTAAAATAAATAATTTAATATCATTTGATAGAAAAATTATTTCTGTATTTACCGACAACCTGAATTGGGTGACAAAGTTAAGCCGCGGGTAAAAGCAAATTGTATATAAATGTGTAATAAATAAATGTCCATTATGGAAACCTTTACATTGTTTTGTTTATATCGTCTAAGAGCGTCTAGTATTAAATTTTAACAACCAACTTCGTAAATTGCTTGGACAATAGCGAATTGTGACCGATTTTGTTGGCTCGGTTCCAAATTCGGTTATAGCACTGATGCACGCTAGATGTCACCAATTACATGTTCATTACGTGTTCTCGTCACTGGGATATCAATTTCAGTTGTAGGTGAATCAGATTATTATCAATACATTTGCTTATTTCAAATATAGAGGATACTAGTGTTATGATTTCTGTTTTTGTAATTAATTTTAGTGTTTTAATATGGTCTTTATAACATTCTTTTTAACTAAAATGATTTAAACGGAGTTCAGTTAACTTCCTGTTGTCACTTTTAATATTTGTTAAGTCTCTCAATTTATCTGTCACCGGAAAAAATGCTTTGGCTTCCTTTTGAATATCTTCGACGGAAGGTTAGTGTTTGTTCAGCAATAGAAGAAACAGGTCGTTAAGAAATAAGTTGTGGTACTAGATCGAAGTGTAATAACTTGATCAAAGGTTTTTAATAAGCGAGTGCTGAAGACAAAAGGTGTTTTTATAATAGTAGCTGTGCCTGCACTAAAAATATTCTATCTGTCGAGAATAATACTTTTTCAGGATGAAATTGTCGCCATGTCTTTTCCTGTTCCCCGTTGACAATGGTATGCAAAATTTAATGATAAACGGCTGAGTAATTAGGGCGTGAAATTGTGACCAACAAACTTACATTCCGCTTCCTTTTTAATTTTATATAAGATAATATATTTCTAATGATATGATTTAAGCTTACTGTACCTAAATAAAAATAATGTGCTTGTTTTATGTAGATGAAGCCAGAGGCACATCTACTATGGATGAAGAAAGTGTATACATATCTGTTTAAGTTCTTAGATAGTAATTCTTATAAAGTAAGGAAGATTAAGTAAATATTGATGATGGAAATAAAAAAAAGATGCACTCGGGAGTGAAACTTATTAAATAAAATAGAAGTAGCAAAGTGAAGAAGAAGAAATAGTAAGATATTTAGAGACAGTGAGAGAGAAAAATAGAGAGGGTTTGAAACAAATTCGTTTTATCTATATTCTCTGTTATGGAAAGAAATATACTTAACCGTGATACATATTTGAGATTTCACTCTGAATTCTCGTATAATAGTTATAGACTGAGAAATTCCACCCCAAAGACAAATACAATAGAAGTGTACATAGATTTTTTTACTTAAACCACTTTCCTGCTTAATGCGCTATATGTATGTACTCCTGGAATAAGAAAGCATGGTTATACAAAGGCGTGGCGATATTAAATACGGACTGTGATATGTTAATATTCGAATAGCATGTGAGACCGACATTAATTAGCCTCTGATAAGCGATGGGCATATAAATAATGTACGCAATTTCACCTCATTTTTGAACAATAACAAAATGAATAAATTTACTGTTAAATTACATAAACACTAGTATTCGCCCGTGACTACGGTGGTAAAACTGTATGTAGTTACGTATACTAAAACTGTTACCGAATCAGAGATGTACATACAGAACTTATTGAAAACTAATTCTTTCCCTTTTCAGTAGCTAATAACTGAAAGACAGCGCTTTTTATCACGTGATTCTGTATTAATATTATAAAAAGGAAAAGTTTGTTTGTACGTGATAATCTTAGGAACCACCGATTGAATATCACAGAATTATTCTTCTATTTAATACAGCAACCAGTGAGAAAGAATTTAGGCGAATTAACTTCACGATACAACCAGTGGGAGTAAAGCTGTATCACAAAAAGTTCCACTCAGCCCGAAGCAGCCAGCACATTGGAGCCAGGAAGTGGCCGATTCTTGGCAGGGAGTAGCTTGGGCTGTTGTGAATGAAAAAACATTATTTTTTATGGAATAGGGGGTAAACGAGCAAACATGTCATCTGGTGATAAGTGATCGCCGCCGCCCATGGACACCCATAACACTACACAGAATCGCAGGTGCTTTGCCAGCTTTCATAGAAGGGACTGGCTCTCAAGTGTAACTTTCGGAATACGCCTAATGGTATTTGGCGGCAGATATTCAACTTGAGGGTGGCTAGCCACCACAACAAAAGTTACTAAAACGGGCAAAAATATGAATAAGTTAGTAATCGCAGGCACAGGTATAGAGTATAGGGAATAGTATAGGTAGATATAAAAAGCTAGCCATCGCCCATTCACTATGCTGCGCATACTAAAGTAAATCGAAAAAAATCACAAAGGTGTAAAGGAATCCGAAAATTAAGTATCCTGGATCTAATTAAGACTACGAACTAGGTCATAAGCCTACCCGATACGTTCAGTATTTTGACGTAATTGACTGTCGAAAGGACTATATTCTATATATATATATATATATATATATATATATATATATATATATATATATATATAAATAAGTATGTACGCGCTTAACTTCCGAACGACTATAATAGAATTGAATAATATTTTTTTTATTGAGTTCGTTACTGTCAGGACAATGTTTGTATTAAAAAAAAAAAAAACAGTTTTTTTATTTAAAATCTCATCATATGAAAAGTAATTAAGCGATGATAGCTCAGTCGGTAGTGTTTACGGACGCCGCGTTAGGAGACGTGGATTCGAGTCCACCTATATTTAAATTTTATACAATTAATCATCGAAAATGAAGAGCATTGATTTTAGATGATGCGTAGTTCATCGGGTCAGTTGGTATTCTTTATATAGAATTCCTTATACGCACAAATGACACAGTTTTTTATGTTTATTGGGGTGATGTTTCCGCATTCTAACCTTGGGAAGGTTGTATCTATACAAAGTGTATTCATAGTAAATCGGCGCCCTTAGGCGAGGCGACCCTTTCTGGAGCGGGAGCCCTACTGACCGTAAAAACGAGTTCTATGACCTTATTATAACTTACCGTAGAAAGTATCCCAAGGGCTTTGTAGACACGCAATTTTTCGTTCCACACTAAAAGAATTCGACCGCGAAGTAATTATACCGGGTAATTAATTGACTGTTGTTTTTGGCTACCTGCGTTATACCGTGTTAGGGTTGGCACTGTGTTATAACACATTTTGTTTAAAAAAAATTAACATGTTGTGTTTAATACCACTTCGAAGTTAAAAATTCGTCAAAGCAATGATAACAATAGAAAATACAACTTTTACCTTTGGCACGGTATACACCTTCACCCTTATACTGTAAATGCCAAAGTGAGTTTGTTTGTTTGATACGTTTTCACTCCTGACCCGCTGAATCGATTATAATGAATTTCGATATAGAAATAAACGGGACCTTGGAGACGGTGATAGGGTACTTTTTCTCGCGAAAACTTATTGGAATAAACGCGGGATGAACTTGGTATGAAACTGTTTATTGCGTCATCCGATTTCTTTGACCAAATCTATACTAACACGAGCGAAGCCATTGGTAAAATCTAATTACTTATTACAAACACAAAAAAGATATAGTGAAAGGAATTTCGTTCCAACCGGATGAATATAGACATCTCTCTCTTTTATTTATGAAATAATACTTCTTAGTGTATAAGCTGTCTCTCGTCTTTGGCAGTACGAGAGTTTGAGTGTCAACGTGAGGTTTTGATGACGTCGTGTGATGACGTCGTGTGATGACGTCGTGTGATGACGTCTCTGTTACGGATAGCTCGGACTAGGTGTTGATGCTGTTTGATGGCTTTAATGGGAAAAGTAGGAACAATACGTGTACGGTATTTCGCTGTATATCTTATATTAGACAATAGAATTTACAAAGAAATATAATTCGCATATCAAACAAAACTATGAAACAAGAAAGAATAAAATTAAGTCACTGAATATACTAAAACATACAAGAACGTTTAATTCCCAGCAGTCTTTATGTAGGAGTTTGACGTTGGTTGTCAATTGATAAGTTCCATAATGATAACATGGTGGTAGGGCCTTTTCTAATGCCCACCTGGCTAGTTACCACCCTTTTTTATTAACGTGGAGTTCAAAATCCTAGTTTTTTTTTTTCTTAAGTGAAATATCTGTTAAGTATCACGTCTACTGCTTATTAGCGTGGAGACATAATGATACTAAAAACATAATAATACTAAATACTTTTCTATAATGGAATAATTCAACTACGGATAATAAATATACTTTGCAATAATAAAAGCTGTTGTAGTGATCTTACAGTTAGTGTAATGACTGTGTAAGAAGTTGGTTATTTGATTAAGTGTTATCCTGCGCAGTAGCGTGACTAGGCGAGGCAGTTGAGTTCAGAACATTCAACAGTACGGACGAAATTTCGAATTGTAAGGGGAAGCTCTGCTGTAAAATGGTGTAAAATATAACGATTGTGGAACGTGACTTTGAGTATAATTCGACGCTACCTCCTTGGTCTCTAACCCATCACTATATCTCTTTCATGCTCATATGAACGGCGGTTACATATTTAATATTAATGTAACGAATAGAGGGCTTATTAAAATATAGTCAGTATGAACAACACACTCTTGTCGTTTATTTCACCTTACGACTAAGGTAAGGTAAGCATCCGACATTAACCGAACGAGCGTCACACAAAAAGCTTACGGATCAGAATTTCAAATCCCTTCCATAAAAAGTTTCACTGCAAAAAGGATTCTTAGACTTATACAACGTAAATATCTAAACATTATTTCCTGATTTGGAAAATACCCCAGTCATCGAGTTTTTCTTGAATAATACTTTCAATCATTATCAGGCAGTTATTTCCAGACATAACCTATCATTCACGTAAAAATCCATCACATAATAATAACCTTTAGAATACTGAATTACTTGCAATGATCCCTGAATTTATAGTCTGACAAATCGGTAATCTTTTGAAACCTAATTTTAGAACTCCATAAAATAGTCTAAAAAATTCATAGGCTTATGTTATTTGGACTTTTATAATGGAATATTGGTATATACTTGATGTACTTATTTCATTTATTGTAATCAAGTGGATTATAAATAAATAGTTATACCCGTTTTTGCCAATTTTTTAAATAGCTTTTGAAATTGGACTGGTAATTCTTAAGGTTAACGTGATTCAACAAACCACCTTGGGCGCTTTGTAATATTAATATATAAAAGCACTTGAGATCAGTTGTATGTCGACTTAACATAAAAACCTTGTGGTCAATTTTGACAATGGAGCCGCCATCTTGTTGAACTTTTACAAAATCAAACGGTTACATTTATTTTATTTTAATTATTTAATATTTTTTGTACACCTTAAAGCATATAAATATACATAACAAATAATTTAGTTAGTAGAAAGGGCGGCCTTATTGGTAATAGCAATCTCTTCCAGGCAACCTTTCAAAGGATATGTTCCATGGAGTTGAAACAGGGGTATTTTGGGTGTATAACTACAATCAAACTTAATAACCTACATATTAAAGACATGTGAACTATGACAAAGATATGAAGTATACTACAATATAAAAATATACATTATGAGATTGGAAAACCAGGAATATTTTCATATGTAAAAAATATTCAAATGTTCGTCGATATTACCATAAAAAGTGCTAAAAGCTACTAATTTTTATAATTACAGACAAAAGAACATGGTATCCCAAACGCAAATGGTTCGTTAATGGCAGAGAATGGGTTAATGATATATTCTCTGTCGACATGATATTGGCAAAATCGTTAAGCACACGTTGGAATGAGATAGGTACTAAAATCTGTGTTTATTTGTATGATTAAAATTGTAGTCCTCATAGATCAAAATTAGGTAATTTTCAGATATCGTCTGCAGTGACCACTTATTAACAAGCAGACTGGTTGTTTGGTACTTTCTTCTTGTAAAAGTGTAATAAGCACTGACAATGTAATGTAACGTGTTTGTAGTATATCCACGTAGTATGGAAGCCACGTACGGCTCGAAGTTATGTGTACTGCGTTGTTCGACTTATGCTCAGTATGTTCATGTTTCTTCCAATAAACATAAAGAAGGGACTAGATATATGCGTGGGAAATCTGCACAACCTACATTATTATAGTATGTTAAAAAAAGTGTTTGTTTTTTTTTTACAAAATGAATAGAATCTTAATAGCACATTAAATCAGAACTTTCAATTATTTTATTGAAGGGGACGTCTACTGAGTCGGTTAGTTATACATACATATAAAAATATAGATAGTTTGCCGTTTAACCACACCAGATCAAATCGATTATAGATCTGTTAATATTTTTTAACCTACTTTGGGTTGGCGCCGACTTCGAATAGATTTTTTATAAATTTACATTATCTCACCTGATGTTAAGTGTCAAGATGGAGAACACAGTAAGCCGATCGAAGAGACTGGCTCTCAAATGCAACTGACGAAACCGATTTATAGGTATTTGGCGTTAGATTTTCAACTAGAGGATGGTAGCTGACAACTAGAATGATTGCGAAAGCTGTCTCTGGTTTCTGGCAACACGGGAGTTTGAAGTGTCGCCGTGGTCCGTTTTAGTGGGTAATATTGGGTCATGTCCCTCACGCCTTTGGCCAGTGCCCGGGTAATGCGTTTGCGCGTTGCGTTGAGAAAGTCTAAACACCAAAAGTCTAAAGTTTAAACACCACGTTAATAAAGAAAGGGTGGTAGCTAGCCAGATCAGCATTACAACAAGGCCTACCACCATTCTATGGTTTCACCACGATGTTTCCGTCATCGGAAAACCGAGCTTATTGCAGGGACCGAACTCACGTTTATTAACGCGAAAGGTTACAAACAAAAAGGTTGACCGCCTCATACATGATATTATCAAGTCGACGTTTACTTTTGGTTCCTGTAAAGATTAGATATTATTTGTATTTATTACAATATTTTTGTAATGCTGTCCAGCTGGAATCTTGTAGTAGATTACTTGAATCGATAAGTTAATTACTTGAAATTTGGACCATAGTTTAAATATGGATGACAATGCATAAATAAAATTTTATTTTTATATAAATACGCTTATAACCGATTTATATTTAACTTCTCGATCAGCTATATTCTTGAATATAGCTCATATCTGATAGATGACAGCAAATTTCAAAATTTTATTTACATAGCCCTAAAAACCAGAAAATATTAATTCAATATAAAAAAAAATGATCAATGTACAGTTTGTAAACGTGGACACATTGAGCCACTAGATAATAACGTTAAATTAACAATACTCAACCTACGAATAGGTTATTGCATCCGCCAATAAAAAGAAACAAACTGTAATTTGCTTTCTTTAAATGTCGGTAATAAAAAATGTTTTTTATTAGCTAGATACTGCGATCACCTTTAACTTTCGTCGCTTAGTTGTATGTCGAATACTGTCCAAGGACAGTGACCACTGCCGAAGGATGAGCTTCCATCGATCGCCGCTATTAGGCCGTGGTCACCATGCATACGTATGATGATACGAACTTCAGTCGTGCGAATAAGCATATTTTTTTTTTTTTTTGATACTACATGTTTATAGTTAGCTAGTGGAGGAACTGGCTCTCAAGTGCAACTACCGGAATACACCTATAAGTATCTGGCGGCTGATTTTCAATTTGAGAGTCATAGTTAGCCAAGTGGACTTTAGAAAAAGCTCTAAATTGATACACGTCACGATCCGTGTCAAGGAACTTTTCGAATCTATCTACATGAGCTTGAACTTACGGTAAAGGAAAACATCGTAATAAAACCATAGCATAGTGGTAAGGTTTCTTTGCAATGTCAGCCTAGTTAACTACTACCCTAAAGTTGAAAATTTACCGCCAGATACCTATAGGTGTGTTCCGACGGTTGCAAGTTGAGAGTCAGTCCCTCCACTAGGCATAGCGTGTCCACTATCTTGGACCTCATTGTCATTTAACGTCAGCTGAGAATGCCATAAGGCTATACTGATAAACCCTAATTATAAAAAATCCTACGCTTCCTATAGAAGATTATAATCTGAGTCTCCTATCATATACATGCAAAGTGACCACGGCCTTATATTTCAACCGCTAGGTAAGTAACTGGATAATAGATCAATCGCGACGAATTTGATATTATCAATATCTATTTACTTGTAAGAATTTTTGAATGCATATTTTATCACAAGTCTCGCTTTCACGAGAAACATTGTAAAGGTTCTAAATGTATTCTGTAAAATGATCTATTGTTGTGTAAATATGTTCCGATAGCAACGGAGGTTCCGCGCCAAAATGACACCGCGCTTCCCACGCGGCCATCTTGAAATATTCGATCTTTTTTATTTAACTCGAACTGATTTTTACATTGAAAATCTTGGCATATTATAATGAAAATTCACCTTATAAATTTCGACCTATAAAATATACCTATATCAATATTACTTTATTGTAGCAAATAAGTCACCTGACTATTCTTATCCTTATTCCTTACTATAATATTACAAATGCACAAGTGAGTTTGTTTGTATATCACGCCTAAAGCGCTGAATCGATTATGATAAATTTTGCTACTGACATAGATGGGACTCTGGAGATGGTGATAGGTTAATAGTAAGTGGTGCAAAGAGAGGAATAGACTTTATATGAAACTTTTTATGCGTCATCCGATTTGCTTCAAAATTTATAGTATAATTGCTTATAATTTGGAAGTTTAGGTAAGTTCATATCATAATTCAAGTTCATATTATATCTACCAGTATTGATCAATCTGAAATATATAATTAAATAGTATTTGATAGTAAAATTATTTCTCTATTGATCGACAATCACGATTGTTTGACAAAATTAATTGCATGGCGATGCAACATGGGCGATCGAAATGCCGTTGTACTGCTTTTTAGTGACTAGTGTCGAGTGCTTATAATTCGCTTTGTTTTATCGTACATCCCTATCGCCTTGGCCTGAGCTTTGGTAATGCGTTTACGCGTTTCGTTGAGGAAGTTTGTTAATAATAAATAGTGTTTTTAATACCACGTTATTAAAAAAAAAAGGTTTTTATGGTATCCCTGATTGGTTAAATTGTAGCCTGCAGGTTAGACAAGACGACATCTTCTTTACCCGTTGGTTTCTGGTTTTGACACCACAGGAGCATTTGCCAGTACCAATGTTTTTGAAATGTATATATTTAATTTTTTTATCGGAAATTTAGGTTACTTCTTTTTATTATTGGCAACTCTGTCCTGTTTAGAGACTATTAGTGCCAATTTCAAGTGATAAGATTTGGGCAGATGAAAATTGTTGAAGATCTCTTAAGAGTTTTTGTAGCAACTAATATATCATGTTCTGAATGATTATTCATGATTCATTTTACTTATGCTTTTCAGCTACAGTACATCACGTAATATATCATATATATTACATAATTCAGGGCTAAATAACTGAGTACATAAATAAAAATCACAACATGACAGATCAAGATTCCGCCAAAAACTCTATAAATATCTTACGAAATAAAAGAACAAAAAATTCAAAAATACCCAAAAGAATTGTATAATATTCGTGGGACAACATGACCGAGTTTCTGATTATTAAGAGTTATTTGGAGCCAAGGAGCATAAAAGTTTTAGTTTATCTCTTGAAAATGGCAGTAATAGACTCTGAAGAGGATAGAGTTGCCAAGACTAAAAGATAAGAATAATATTCGTCCATCAGCATAGGTAAAGAAATTAATCTATACTGCCAATCCTGAAGTTGTAAGATTTAAACAGAACTTATACTATATTCAACAAGATGGCTACTTTCTTGTTGAAGTTGTCTAGAGAGTTTTTGTGGCAACTGATATTCCACAACATAGGGCCAAATAACTAATTACAAGAATCAAAATAAAAATCAAAACTTGATGTGATTAAATGTGTTTGTTGAATACAATTGAATTATGTCATCTATAATTTGTTTTGTTTTTTTTTTTTTTTACATTGGACACAATAAATACAGACTCAATAATATATTCCGAAAAATAAAAATATATTTCTACGTAACGGCGTCCCCGGTCCGTTGCCAATTCGACACCCACCCGTAAACTGAAAATACATATAAATAACAGATTCAAAATATGTATGTGTGTAAATTGTACGTTTTCAGGAAAGTAAACCTATTATTTCACGAGCTCTCTGTTTGGAGTCCATCCAACGGACAAGAATGACGGTTGTATTCCTAAGGATAGGCCAGGGGAAAACTGACTTATCGATAATATTTATATTTTGAAGCGATGATAACTCAGTTGGTAGCGTGTATGGAGGCCGCATCAATTGATTTGAATTCGAATCCTTGGAATGAGCTTGACCTTTCGGTGACATCGTGATGCAACAATTGCATCATGGTAGGGTTTTTTCTAATGCCCGTCTGGCTAACTACCATCCTCTGGTTGAAAATATACCGCATTATACCTATAGGTGTGTTCCGGTGGTTGCACTTGAGAGTCAGTCCCTCTACTAGGAATGTCAACCATCTTGGGCCACACTTACTTAACATCCGGTGAGGTTGTGGCCATAACGCTAAACCTATAAACTATAAAAAATATATGGGTAGTTCCACGTCAAATCAACCGATAGTTGGAATCGATCCCTTTCGATTTCGACAAATTTTCGTTAGAAGTTTTCTTTTATCATATTTACAATGAAGTTTTGCTAAAAAAAAATATTTTTCAATAGTCTTATAAAATTCAAAATTTTAACGCTTTATTCAATTTTTTAAACCTTATTTTTTAAACATCTCGAAAACTATTTTAGCTACAGAAATGGGCCACAGTTCATTTTCAACAGGAAACTTGGAGCTATGAAAAAAAAAATGTTTTGATAAAAAAAATTTAACTAACAGAAATATAGAAACAATTTTTTTTTTCGTTATTTGTTGCTAATTTCATTATTTTCTGATTGTAATATAAATAGGTCCTGTGATACACTAGTAATACCATCTACTGTTAAGAGAGGTCATGGGTTTGATTCCCGCACAAGGCTGATTTTTCTGTCACTGTGGCCGTTTGAAAGTTACTATATATATATATGGACAATATTACATAAAAGACCAAGATCTCTTCAAAATTTCCACGTTTTATCTACAACTTTAACCATTGTAAACGATTTATCGAATCTCGATTAAATATTAAACCCAATCTTCTCACTTTTGAGAAATGATATTCTCATATTTACAATTCTCATCACTAATACAATACCAATGGCTACGTTGCCAAAAGTTTGTTATATTTCAATTGTGGTAACTTATTTATTTCTGTTTGTTGTTTACGAAGACTGCACTTTGTTTTTAAAAGAAAAACTTTTTCAGTAGCGCGTAGCACTTTTTTGTGAGAGCTTTGAAATTCGGATCCGCAATCTTTTGTGTGACGATCGTTCGGGTAAAGTCGGCTCGAGTTCAGTTCATTTCGGTTTCACTTCTATCGTCTTGTCTTAAGTATACACCGTTTTCTTTAATGGCGTCAGGGACAGTGTGATGGCCACTATAACGACTAAAGCGATGATAGCTCAGTGGATTTGTGTACGGACTCCGCGTCAAAAGGACATGAGTTCAAATCACCCTACAATGAGCTTTCGGTGAAGGAAAACATCGTGATGAAACCATAGCATGGTGGTAGGTCTTATTCTAATGCCTGCTTAAGACTAGCTATCAAGTATCAAGTATCAAGTTGAAAATCTGCCACTAAATATCAGTAGGTATGTTCCGGCAGTTACATTTGAGAGTCAGTCCCTCCAATAAAGGCCGGCAAGGCACCTGCGATTTTCCTGGAGTTGGTGTCCATGGGTGGTGGTTGATCACTTAGCATCAGGTGGCACGCTTGCCTATACCATAAAAAACCTACCATTAATTAGGGTAAGACTTATACGTGGGCTTCGCAAACCGTTACTTATCCACTACGAGAAAACATAATAGAAATGCCAATGTGTTTAAATTTCAATGAATATATAAATAGACTGAGATAATTACAGTCATACCCTGTATAGTAATATCGTATCTAAAGAGTGTAAAAAAAATATTTTTTATAATAATACCAAACATAAATCGAGTCGTCACTTAAGATTAAGTGAGGTTGTTAACATAACGCTAAACCTTATAACTTATAAATAAATCTCTCCAAATTTTCTATAAAACAAGTGGGTCGACAAATACAGAAAAAAAACCGTCTCGTCTTCATCTATTTATATATCGATGAATAATTTACAACTCGATAGGCCATATGACGTATCGATTATATACAGAAACCTCCGTTAACAGTTATAGTTAAAATTACCATCCATATTTAAAGTGGAAAAGTTTGTTTGTTTAAACGCGCTAATCTTAGAAACTACCAATCGGAATACAAAAATTATATATATTTTTTTAGACATAGCAATAATTGAGGACGGCTGTATCATCACGCTACTGCCGCCATTAGCAAAGAAGGGGGGGGGGGGTATTGAAAAAAGTAACAAAAATAGTCAATACAATGACTAATTAATTGTTTTAAATCCACGCGAACTAAGTAGGGAGCATAGCTAGTGGAATATAAAAAATCTACTTATTGAATGTTTGCCTAAATAGATTTTGTTGTTTGGAAAACAATATTGAAGACTCGATGTAAGATAAATCCCTAGGGAATGACGCGTGTCTAGGATCTTTCAGTAAGCACATCTGTAGTAAGTTAGTAGGTACGTGAGTATTTTGTCCAATCTTTGGTTTGCAACATCAATCACTGTCTCGTTACGCGAATCGGAGAGTATTTGACGACGGTGGAAAAATGGTGTTACTATTGGCGCTGTGAATCAGATGTTAATACTCTATAGACAACATTAATTGTAGTTTTTTTTGCTTTTTTAATAGTTAAGGCTTAGCGTTATGACCCTAGTCTCAACCGATGTTAAGTGACGATGTGGCTCAAGATGGTAGACACGCTAAGCCCAGTGGAGGGCCTGGTTCTCAAGTGCAACTATCGGCACAACAACTGTAAGTATTTGGTGGTTCGACTTCAGGGTGGTAGCTAGCTAGGCGGGTATCAGAAAAAGCTTTACCACCACGTTATAGTTTCCTTACAATGTTTACTTTCACCGAAAGCTCAAGCTCATTGTAAGTGGTTGGATTCGAACTCACGTCCAACGCGAACGCGGCGTTGTAAAATCATGGCCATGTAAAATCAACACAGAACAATTCAAAACCAAAGGTGACCTCCTGGTGAGAACACTCGAGATCATACTACGTTTCAAGCCTTTTGCCAACATTAACTGGCCCTAAAATGTGACAAACCAATAATAACTGCATTCAATTATAAATTTCCAAAAATATTTCGTGGTACATATATCTGGCTCAGTTACAATTCTTATTAATATGTATTATAAATGTGAATGTAAATTTTATTCGTCAGATACCCTTTTAAATTTCAATTACTCGAACTATCGTCGTGAAGTTTTGCATGCGGTACAGACAGGATATAGGGTCTTTATCGTCTAGAAATAAATACTATTCCCGAGATGAAAAAAATATCGTTCAGTTTCACACGAATAGAATCGCGGGCTCAGCTACTTCTATTATATGTATTGACTAGCTTTGCCCGTGACTTCCTTCGCGTGAAACTAAAAAAATATATTAATTATTCCCTTAATTAAATGTAACCAAAGTGTGCTTATCCTTCTCCAAATCTGCTATCTACCAATTAAAGTCCCGTCAAAATCTATCCAGTCGTTTCAGAGATTAACCGAAAAAAATGTCCAGACAAAAAATTTATAAATTATTTCATTTTTATAGTATATATTTTCATGTGCATTTAGTAAAATACTATAATTTTGACATTACAAAGAGACACTAAAATTAGATTTATTTCTACACATTAACAATTTCGAATCTACTCGACCGACGTACCGACTTTTGATTAGACAATACCCACTAGCTAATCAAAGATTGACAGGTAAAACGGAGTTGAACTCCACAGAGTATACATTCTGGAGTGGTTTCATTAGGTCGCCTTTAATTCAACATCGGTAATTGCGGGCATCAGTCACTGCCAGCAATTACACCTCACGGGAAGGACAGAATTGCCCTCTGCGGTTTCAGTAATATTGTTAATCTTTGTTGGAGTGTCGCCAGTTGTAGTGATGACAGACAGGGGACGACTTGAAGAATTATGTGCGAAGTAGAGAATTAATATCAATTTCAATCCGTATACTATCTATATTAATATTATAAAGCGGATAAGTTTGTTCATTTGTTTGAACGGCCTAATCTTTGAAACTACCTGTCGGATTTCAAAACGTATCTTTGTAGTTGATGCAGCGGTCATTGAAGAAGGCTTTAGGCTATTTAATATCACGCTACCAAAAATGGGAACAAAGCTGTATTGAAAAAAGTTACAAAAATGGGCAAACATTATTAGATCATTTTAGTTACACGAGAATAAAGAGGCCAGCACAGTTAATAAGGTAATAATTTTCTCGAGCTATAATAGCAGTGACGCGTTGACTAAACCGCTGTCGTACCCTTTTTTTTTTCATGGACATGGGTATCATAGTATAGTACTAGATCGCAAGTATCAGTACATACTTATAGATATTGCACTTCTCATAACGCGAAGCGTTTGAGTAGTACTTTACTCACACTCTCTCAAAGTCAAGCAATTATCTCGGCTTAAATTGCTTTTATCCGATCTTTTTTGCACTTTGAGTATTAAATGAGTAATGACAAATATCAACAAGAACACTTTTTATGACAGTAGTTACTTGATAAAATATGATACCTGATAATATGATACCTGATAAAATATTCTTTCCTAGATAGTTTAAAAAACCGCTTTGAAAAAATATTTCGGTGGAAGTCGGCTTGTCTTTATGTGCGGATGATGTATGTGGTCACGATTACGCCCAAAAAACTTCAAATTTTTTTCTTCATTCGCTTCAGTATCGTTCTGGGTAGTAGCCTATCGAAAATTACCGTCTAATTCATTGTAATTTAATTAAAAAATGAACAGTACTTGGTTGAAAAGTATAGAAGTTAATGTGTTGGAGCGTTATAGAGTGGCGATTAAAAACAATAGGAATAGCATATAAACTTTCTCCACGAAAAAATATACGAAAAAGTAAATAATAATATTACTAAGAAAGGTTTTTATTTGTGGTGAATGAACATTACGAGACGTGCACTTTTTGAAAGTTTAACGACAGATTTTAGTTTACAGTCTCGTTAAAAATGAATTTTGGAATAAAATAAAAACTTCCTGAAAAATACTTACAGAGAAGCCACTGATCTGTTCTGGAAACATAAATGATTATAAGACTGTATACACAAATCATAACTGCAGTAATAGTTTTCTACCATGAGGATTACTTCCCAAGTTATTAAGAAAGATGAGACGAAAAATCTATGTCAGCTTAGTTCGCTCTTTCTATTATTATATGGATATTAAATGCGGGTCTCAAAGGTGATTTACTTATTATTATGGGGACAAACGAGTAAACGTATCACCTGATGGTAAGTGATCACCACCGTCATGGACACCCACGACACCAGAGGAATCACAGATGCGTAGCCGGCCTTTATAGGAGGGACTGGCTCTCAAGTGCCACTGCTGGGACACACCTAATGGTATTTGGCGGCAGATTTTCAACTTGAGGGTGGTAGCTAGCCAGGAGGGCATTAGAAAAAGCCCTAAAGCTCAAACTCATTACAGGAATTCAAACTCACTCACGGCTACCCTTGAGATATCATTGCTTCAAATATCGAGCCCTTTCAGTAAAAACATCTTAAGCGACAATTGCACTGTTTACAGAAGAGATATTTTTCGGTTTTAATTAAAAAGTATTTTTGATATCTTTATAAAAAATATGAATTATTATTTTTAATCAATCACTGGTTTATTAAAATAGTGACTATTAATATACTGATTTAAATTTATAAAGATAGATTTTATGACGTTAAAAAAAACAGTGTTAGATTATTGGTATTTACGATGTTTTTCAGTCTCGATATGAACTCACGACGATAGACGAACTTTCACTACAAAACACCACTGAGCTTACATCATATTTGGGCGATGTAAATATGACTCGGAAACCTTACGTTCCCTATTGGGCTGTTTGCCTATAATTATTACGTTCCGAGGCCGGCCCTCACAGCTAACAGGTCAAGGTCGTTACGGTAAGGAAAAACTAAATTCCTGAAGTCGAACAAGCATTGTTAAAAATTAATAGCCGTCCAAAAAAATGTAAGCATTTACCGCGGACAGCAATTCTTACTTCAAACTAATATTATAAAAGCGGAAATAAGTTTGTTTGTTGCGCTTTCACGGCTAAACCGTTAAATCGATTGTGATGAATTTTGGTATACAGATACGTGGGAACTTGTAGACGGAAATCAGTTACTTTATCTCGTTTAAAGATTATATAGGAAGATTATAGATTAGAGATTAGATAGATTAGAGATTAGATAGAAGATTATAGATTAGATAGGAAGCAAGGTAAAGAGAGGGATAAACTTTGTATGATACATTTTATTATATTTTTCGATGTGCCATCCACGTTGAACCGTCCATAAGGGTAGATAAAAAAATCTTTCACATTTAAAATTGTCGCCCATTGCCGCATTTAGTTAAATTTCATTAAAAAATATAGGGATTGTCACTAAAGGATTTTAATGTGGTCCCTTATATATAAACACTCAAACATACAGAAACCATGAAAAAGCTTATTTTGAAGTGATGATAGTTTATTTGGTAGTGTGTACGGATGCCGTATCCACCTGCAACGAGTTTGAGTTTTCGGTGAAGGAAAACTTCGTGATGAAAGCATAGCATGATGGTAGGACCTTTCTAATGCTCATCTGACTACCTACATTTAAGTTGAAAATGTGCCGCCAAAGACGGATTGCACTTAAGAGCCAGTCCCTCCGCTGGTTTGGCATGTCCACCATCTTGAACCACATCGTCATTTAACATCAGGTGAGATTGTGAAAATCCCGAATTAGCGCTGGGTGAGTCCCACATACCCCTCTCAGTACCCCCCGGGCTGGGAGAGGATGCATAAATACAGGTAGTCGCATAATGACTTATTTGGACAGTACAATCCTACCTCGCCTGCCGTGGCACAGTACAAACCAAATTTAGTTTCCAGATCCCGAAGTAAAGGGTTCAGTTAGTACATTTAGTTTTTTCGACTTTTATTAATGGCTAGTACCGCGTTCGATTTTCTCCTACGCGATTCGGCAACAGCCCAAGCCGAGGTTCGGTCACTAGTGACACCCTTGCGCGAGTTGCCACTCGCCCGCCTAGTTCAGGTGAAGCTGTAAAAGCCCCTCAGTGTAGGTCCCATAAAAAAAATGACAAATTCTATTTGTTGCTAGAAATCGTGTCGTTTCATTAAGACTCGTTATCACTCGTAGAAGGTCCGACACGGTTCTTAGGTCAAACCTTCGTCCCGTTATAACAACATAAACCTTCTCGATGCCTAAAAGCTCAAGGTTTATGCTTTAATGTTACAACATAAAATTGTTAATGTCGCCGTTCCACGCTCAATATAACATGTAAGTGCCTGGGACGTTTCTTTTGTCCCTAATTGAGATGGTTGGAGGTGCAGACGACCGACCGACATATCTGAGTTTTTTTTCAAAAAATGAATAATTTTTTGTTTTTAATTAACAGTACGACGCTTGGCCACACTCACACCTTATGTAACGTGAAGACGTAGGCACAATATCCAGCGCTTTCGTGCAGTAAAAACTGATTCACTCTTCTTTTAAAATGTATAAGTTTAGCGTTATGGCTAAGTAAGTAAGATCGTAAGTGACGATACGGCCCAAGTTGGTAGCCATGTTAAACCTGTGGAGGGGCTGGCTCTCAAATGCAACTGCCTGAACACACTTAAAGGTATTTGACGGCGAATTTTCAATTTGAAGGTGATAACTAGCTTTAAAAAATCCTTATCACTATGCAAAATATTGTTAAGGTTGTGTTGGATAATTTTATACGTATCCGGGAAAACTGATGGTGGTAGTGAGTTCTATTCCATGGCGCATCGCAAAAAAAAAAGATATAAAGCGTTTCATGCGGGCACAAGAAACAGCACAATATTTTTACATGATTAGTCTTTAATTTGAGTAAAGCTGTTGATACACGAATTTATAGCATTAGCCGTATTTTATACGGATGCAATCTTATAAACTGATACCTGATAAACCATCAGAAAAGGACCTAAGCTCAACAAATATTACAGCAGTAGCGCTGGTTTTCAGCTGGTACCTAGCTAAACTGATTAAATTAATACTGGGGGCATTGAAACATAAGGACTGGATAGGCTAAGTTATTACGGCAAACTTGTTATAAATTTGAGTGAAGATTGAGATAAATAAATTATTCAGACAATATATAATGTGATTTCACAGAATTTGATTTACTAACGAGAACTCGGCTTGGTGCTGTCATACCGCCCTAAAAGCTGTGACCGTCATGCATCATCATCTTTATATTCTGTTCTGAAGTCATTTGAGTACGTTTCTTTATTCCACAAATCTCTATCAATCGTGTTTTTTTCATTTACTCTACTTTCTTTCATCTCATTCCTTACACACTCTATTCATCCTTTTAATTGCCTTTCTCTTCTTTTCCATCCTTCAACATTCATATCCAATTCTTTTCTTACCATATGTGTTTTCTTTCTTCTTATGACATGTCCGAGCCTAGACAAACGATTCCCTTACTTCTCTACCACTGGCGCCACTTTCGATATCGTTCTAACATACTCATTCCTGACTATGTCCATTAATGTAACACTACACATCCATCTCAACATTCGCATGTCTTCTACATGCAATCGACATTCATCCTTCTTCTTACTAGCCCGGTACTCAAGTCGATACAATACAACAGGTCTTATAATGGACTTATATATTTTACCCTTCAACCTACCAACATATAAGTATTAGTTTATTTGTTACGTTTTTGAAACTTAACTGCTCTACCAAACTACGCTTGTTGTTTGTTTGAACGGGGTTATATTGGTAACGACCAATCGAATTCCAAAGAATATTATTGTATATGATACAGAAATAATTGTAGAAAAGTTGTAGCTTATTGTACTCGCTCTACTACCATTAGAGGCAACGATGTATTGAAAAAGTTTACAGAAACAGGCAAAAAATATTAGATCATTTTTAGTTCGACGCGAACGAAGTCGCAGACAGTGATAGTTATTAATACACGCCCAGTTGTTTTATATCGAACCATTTCATTACACCGATGTTTATGTAAATCTTTGTGTTCCCCGGACGATAAGATCCGCGAGAAGTATACGCTCCGTAAGCGAACAAATATTTTACCAACAAAATAATACGGCATTAATGCTAATTCGATTTCAATTTGTTCGTAGTAAACTGTTTAGACATATTTGTAATGAGATTTCCTTTATTTATCTATACATATAATATGACTTTACAGTCAAGCGAAATCTGTACAATAATATTTTTTGATTTGCGTACTTTATTTTCTTAAATTTTTGATGTTGTATGAGGTTTCAGTTTGTAAGAATGTATTCATATAGTATACATTGTAATAGCTTATGCTATACTTCCGTGTATTTATAGTGTATGCATTGTGTATTCATCATCAACGAAATCAATCTTGATTCTCTCTTTCTATGGTTTCATCACAATGTTTTCATTCACCGAATGCTCTGGCTTCGCAGGGATCGAACATACGTCAATCGATGTAGGGTCCGTCCACAATACCAACTAAGGTATCATCGCTTCATTATCGAGATAGAGATCAAAAGTAATTTCAACGTTTGCCTGTCTCATTGTACACGCGTCACTCTGAAGCTACTGGACAGATTTTACTGAAACTTGACAAACTAGAGCTATCATTATGCATCAATATATAGGGTACTATTTAAAACATTAAACAAAAGTAGTATTGCAGGATATGTGGAAAAATTAGAATGCTTATAATTAATTAACTGCTACATAGATTTTGATTTAATTTAATTTGTTTTGTAGCTAACAATTTAAGCTACTTTTAATATAACCTATAAATTTGCATATAAAAAATGTACATTAATATTGTAAAGCGAAAACTTTTGTTTGTTTGTTTTAACGCGCTAATCTTAGAAACTACTAGATGGATTTCACAAAATAATTTTGTGTTTGATAGAGCAGTGATTGTTGAAGTCTTTAAGTTATTTAACATCAAGCTAAGTCAAGGAAAATTGTATTGAAAAAAGTTACGAAAACGGGAAAAAAATTATATTTAATTTTTAGTTCCACTGTCATATAAAAGTTGTGAGTCAAAGTAGGCAATAGAGCTGTGCCTTGTAGTGAGATACTGTAAAGCCAAAAAAAAAAAAAACAATATCGTAGGACACTAGATAGGAAGTTCCTTATTATAAAAATAATAATTTAAAATTCTATTCGAGTTTCAAAGAAAATAATTATTAGGGTATTCATTTATGATTTTTATATCGATAAAAAAACTTGTTTATGATGATTTATAAAAATATATAATAATAACAGTCATCACGTAGACTATACATTACACTGTATAGCCATCATACATAGAAATCTTACGCTAACGTTACGTACGTTTTTTGCCTGCTAGGGTACCCCTCCGCGACGCCCCATAAGGAACTTCGTTGCAAAAAACACAGTTTTGGCGAATTTTTATGCCTTTTCTACTGTAATTCTTATTTATTTAGTATCTATATTATGGGACAACTTTCTGGCACCATACATCAATTGTTTCCTATTTACCTAATGTATTTCAGTACAAAATATATTACATAGAAATAAACAAAACAATTTTTAAAAATGTCTACTTGAAAATTTTTAACTTTTGAGTTATCCACGTTCGGGCTTCGGATACGGACATGATGTTGCTTGAGATTTGATTCGTAAAAATGCTGAACTAAACATTAACAGACAATATTTTGAATTAGATTTACACTAGAACTGGAACCGTGTTTTGACTTTTACCATCGAATTCCTTATTTTCACAAGGTCGAGTAGACTTAGAGCTAAGAGCAAGAGAAGTTTTAAAACTTTATAAACAATATGCAGTCGCCGAGGTCTACCGATAGAAGAGATAACTTAAAAAGTTGAAGTCATTGTTCAGATTATTAATGTATCTCTATTATGAAATATTAAAATTAAATTGTATATAATTTTAAATTATTATCAAAAGTCACGTTTCCACTTCTATCGGTACTTCGAAAACCAATTTTATACATTTTTGTATTTCGTATTTATTCATCAGCACGAAGGCTGCATAAGTAAGTACAGTACAACATATAAATAAAAATAATAATGAATATCTTTATAATATAAAAATTTCTTGTCTCGTTGCTTGTCTGCGATACAGTCCTTAATTACTAAATCGATTTTAATCAAAATTTGCACACTGTGTTCAGGTTATCTAATTGGAGAGACTTGTTATATCGATAAGTGACCATAGCGCGATAGATATCGCTGTTGTCGATGTGATTGACTACTCGAGAAGGCAGAGCAAGGTCTGCCAGGTTAGTTAGTACATTTATATATAATAGTATAGTTGCGCGATATCGCCGACAGAATGTAAGAGAGCAGGCTGCGATGGTGTGGTCACAAGAAGGGCACTTGATTACGTAAGGAATTTGGCACCTTAACTATCCATTCCCGGTGAAAGATCGAAAGGCAGACCCAAAACATTGTGAAAGTGGACATGAGAGAATGCAGAATTTCCGATGAAGATGTCAAGGATAGAGCGTAATGGAAAAAATAGGAAGGCTAATTCTACCACCATGTGGGGTACATCCAGGTAGAGAGAGACAACCGCTAGAGACTAGAAGAATTGCGAAAGCCCGTCCTGATCTCTAGCAACACGGGAGTTTGAAGTTTCGCCGTGACGTGTTTTAGTGAGTAGTGTTGACTGAGCACCTGATGAGTACTCCTCACACCTTTGACTTGAGCCCGGATAATGCGTTTGTGAGTTGGGATGAGGAAGTCCCTATATACTGTGATTTTAAACAAGGCGTTAATTTAAAAAAAAAGTAGAGAGAGAGATATACATGGTATTTGTATTTACATGAATGTCGAGAGATATTAATTCTTTACTTTTTTTTTATATGTGTCACGTAACAAAAATATGTCGATAAAGCGGTTTTGAAGTTTCTAACCAAGAAATATATTTTAAACGCGCCTGTAATGTTTTCACTGCAAAAAGAATGATGTCTGTTTTAAAATATGACTCGTAATTTTGTATGAATATACACATAACATTGTCTTACTTGTTTACTTACTAAACAATGTCTAAGATAATTCGTAATGATTTTATGCGTATTAATAGTTTTACTGTGGAGTTTCTGTTGTATTTGTCTGAATATTGAAATTTAATATTACTTTGTCTAGACATCTTTTGTTCAATGTAATTGAAAGAACATTTCTTCAAAACAAATTGGAAATAGATACTGATAAATAAGAAATACCAAACCAATTTTACAACATAAGCTTATACCAATACTTATTTATAGTAAACTAATTATATACACATTCTCTATTAAGATTTTAATTACTTTGTGGATGCGACTCTCTTGTGTTTGGGATACCGTAATCGAAATTTTTAGTTGGTACTAGGTTAATTTGATTGCAGGTTGGCCTTTTCAGGTTAGCTAAGCGGTTAAAGCAGTTGCCTCGTCGCCTTCCGCGCTGAAGTGCTATGGGTTCGAGTATCGTTCAGGACTATTATTTACGTGATTCATAAATAAATATTCTTTGTTCAGTTGTTTCGTTATAATCGTTAATTGTGTTTTAAAATTCCTTCCCTTTAGATATTGTCCAAGGTGCCTACATAGACATATGACGTAATAATAAAAACATGATATAATGCTGTATTACTAAATAAAGTGTGTGCAGTTCATACGCAATGAAGTGAAACCATCAATAATTCGCTTCATAATACGGAGGCACAAACACACACGTACAACGCTCGAATCCTGTAAGAAAACCTGTATAATGCCTTCTATCTCATTCAATCGCACGTTATATTCTATAGATGTATGTTGTCACTTTTTACTGTCGATTTTTCGTTTCATCACGTTTCAAGCGGCAACAATAGTAAAAAAGTTTTCACTTCAAAAATAATCCTAATTTATATACATAAATTAAAATGGCCGACATTAGAATAGCTTTGAAATAAATACTTTCGCATTATATTTTATTACAACCATTAGCATTATTACCTATTCTAAGCCTGAATTTTACCGACGTCGAGAGAATTCTATTTCTAAGAGGTTAACAAATTAAAAAAGAGAATTTTATTATTTGTATTACGATAAAACGTTCTTATTTGATTACGAATATATTGTTAAAGCAATGAACTACCAAAGAGCTCTAATTTTTTTTTTTTTTTTAATTTTATGGTTTATCGTTATGGCCATAATCTCACCTGATCTTAAGTGACGATACGGCCCAAGTTGGTAGACACGCTAAACCTGTGGAGGAACTGGCTCTCAAGTGCTGCTGCCGGAACACACCTATTGGTATTTGGCGGCAGCTTTACAACTTGAGGGTGGTAGCTACCCAGGCGGGCATTAGAAAAAGCCCTACCACCATGCCACCAAATTGATATTTGAGTATAGTTTGTTAGTATCCATATATAATAAAAAAAAAATATCAGAGTACTAATAATCCACTGCTAAGACAATGTTTCTCTTATCGGGTGAAGATGCGGGACAATCGACAAACCAGTCGATGATTTTTATTATGGTTAAGATTTAGCATTATGGTCACAATCTAACGATATGGCCCAAAGTGGTGGGTACGCTATGCCTAATGGAGAGGCTGCTTCTCAAGTGCAACTATCGAAACACACCTATAGATATTTGGAGGCAGATCTTCACTGGAGGGTGATAGCTAGCCAGGTGAGAATTAGAAAATGTCCTACCATCAAGCTATGGTTTCATCGAGATTTCCTTCACCCGAGAATACCGGAGAATCTATTACCCAAAAAGCAATGCAAAATGCCTTTGAACAGTTTGTTGCCTTCCGTCCAGATGATTTCTACAAATAGGGCATCGATAAATGCTATTGCGTTGGCAAATATGTATCGATTGCATGGGTGATTATTTTAATTAATATAAATAAAACGTATGGAAACGAAATTAGTTTGATTATTTTATATTAAATGGAAATTTCATAGGTAAAGACCTAATACAGCATGATGGAGCAAATAAATTCAAAGCGGCACTGCAACTCAAGAGTCTCAAACCGCAGTACGTTCAATAATTATTCTCCATACTTCGATGATCTATCAAATTGATATAATGCTTGTGGTGGTTTTTTTTTCCGAACGTTTCGCGTCCTTATTCAAATTTATGTTCGGTTTATTATCTTCTATAGACAAGTCGGCGGCGAAGTAAACATATTTGTATTTTAAGGAAAGTTGGCACCGTGACAAACAAAGTTTCCGTATAGTCAATAGCTTTCCCTCTTAGGTATTAAGGCAGGTTTTTAAACCTGGGACTCATGTCCCCTCAAGGGATTTATAGCATAGAACGGGGGTTGCATTAAATAAAATCCCAGTACTTAAGAAAACTATAACAATTACTCATGATCGAACTAAATATGTAGGTCCTATATATATAAAATCTATAGTAATACTAGATGACCCGACAGATCTTGTTCTACCTTTTCCAGTAGTCAGTTACATCGACTACAGCGACATCTATCGCGTTATGATCATTTATAGAGATAAAAAGAATCCTATCTCTCAAGTTGCAGTAAGCAGCACACTGTGTGCAAAATTTGTTTAAAATCGGTTCAGTAGTTGAGGAGTTCTTCGCGGACAAACAACGTGAAATGCAATTTTTATATATAATGATACCATGTAGGTGGTTGATATTTATTATACTAGCTGTGTCCGCGACTTCGTTCACGTGGAACTGAAATTTTTTGCTCGTTTTTGTAGCTTTATTCAATACAGCTTTGCTCCTATTGGTGGAAGCGAGATGTTAAATAGCTTAAAGTCTTCTTCAATGATTGCTTCGTCAAATACAAGGATTATTTTTAAAATCAAACTGGTAGTTCCTAAGATTAGCGCGTTCAAACAAATGAACAAACTTTTCCGCTTTATAATATGAATATAGATAGTATACGGGTTGAAATTGATATTAATTCTCTACTTCGCACATAATTCTTCAAGTCGTCCCCTGTCTGTCTTCACTACAACTGGCGACACTCCAACAAAGATTAAAAATATTACTGAAACCGCAGAGGGCAATTCTGTCCTTCCCGTGAGGTGTAATTGCTGGCAGTGACTGATGCCCGCAATTACCGATGTTGGATTAGAGGCGAGCTAATGAAACCACTCCAGAATGTATACTCTGTGGAGTTCAACTCCGTTTTAGGAACTCCTAAGATTAGTGCGTTCAAACAAACAAACAATTTTTTCCACTTTATAATATGAATATAGATTATTACTAAATTAGTTAAGTTAGTTAAAAATATAGTATTATTGCATTGATTTCTTTAGCTATATCTTCAACTAAATATATAAAAGACTCGTCAGATTATCAAATGTTCGTTTCCATACTTCTTTCTAACACGATACAAATGTTGTGTCTTGGATTTGGTTGACTTCTCGCGACACACAAAAAAAAGGATATTCCTTTGGGACTATTACCCAAGCAATATTATTCGACACATAGTTAACTAGATATAAACCAAAGTATATTATATGCCCATCTCGTATTCCTCACTCTGAAGCATTATCATCCTATGTTTAACTATCCATTATCGTATATTATCAACATCAATCACTCCACGTGGTAGAGTCACAGATGGCAATTGTATCAGACCGCAATATCTTCGCGTCTGTACCACATAATTCACATATGTTTCACATTCCTTCATATTGCGGTTAAATTGATATCATTTTAACGATAATATTATATAAATAACAAAAGCGGTAAAAAAGGGACGATGTATACAGAATTAGAAACAAGCTATTTGTATTGACACAATTTCGCGAATTGTATACATTATAATATAGACAGTAAATGCAGGTGGTGAGAAAAGTAATTCTTATGATAGTTGAAGGATGGAAAGGAAGAGGGAGGACAAAGAAAAGATGTATAGAGTGTGTGAGGAGTGAGATGAAAAAAGGGACTGAATGAAGAGACGGTAGGTGACAGAGATGTATGGAAGAGCAAAATGTATTACGCCGACCCCAAATTAACTTGAAACGGGACAAGATGACGATGAAATGCGGCTCTAAAACGTGACTTTCTTTTTATTTATTAAGTCACAAGGGGTGTAGGGTCCCGGATCATCACTAGTGATAATAAGGAGATGAGGGGATTAACTAGAAACTGGTGTCCCTAACGGAGACACCGCAACATTTCAGTCGCCTCGTAATCACGGCCTGTGTAACCGGCCCGAAACGTAACTAAATAACGTAAATAAAGAAAAGTAAATTAACTTGAGACCCGCATTTAATATCCATATTATAAAAGACAGCAGCGAACTGCGCTCACGTAGATTTTTCATCACATCTTTCTTAAAACTTAGCAAGTGTAACAATCCTTATATCTTAACCGTCTTGTTTAATAGATTGCACGTACTAAACGTACGAATATTTGGTTCTTCATATCACTAATCCTTTTCAGTTCACTGATTCGTTCTGGAGCCTCACTATGGTTGCCTCAGTATTTTTTTATTTATTCTTTTCGAAAGGACTTACACTGTTAGCCTGAGGGGCTTTTTACGGCTTCACCGAACTAGAGGGGGCGAGCGCGGTAGGCGCTCGAGACCGCGGGGCAACTCGGACAAGGGTGTCACTAATGACCGAACCTCGGCTTGGGCTGTTGCCGAATGGCCTGCCTCAGTATTGTAAGACACACGTATTTATATTCCCACAACCGAAAACTAAAAGCGCTTAAAGCGAACTACTTTAAATAGATTATTAAAACAAGTCTTATAAAATCTTGTTATTACAATTTGAATTTATAAAGTTATTTTTAATCAAACGTGACAATATTTAAACCCTTTTATTATATATTTAATATAAAGAGACTGTCAATGATAAAGCTAACATTATAAAGTGACGATCAACGACTAAGCTAACACAAGTAATCCTCATGATTGGTAACTATTACTGCAGTTATCATTAGTATATAGTGTCTTATAATCATTTATATTTCCTAACCAGTCAGTGGCTTCTTTGTAAGTATTTTCCAGGCAGTTTTTGCGACAAACCAGAATTCATAGTCCATGCTATTGTACAATAACCATAGACCATTATATTATGCGATCTGTCGTATAATATAGGATTTAATGAATATATATTTAATTGAAAATTAAATTTACAAATTACGCCAAAATGACTGTTCAACACCGACAATGTAAGAAGAAATGCCAGCTTAACAATTATAATTTAAAACAAAATACATTCACATGTATATTCTGTGGGTACGTTCCAGATAGCGATCACAATGTTTAAAGCATGTCTTCAGGCGTTCCACAAGACGACGATGGTCGCAGTGGTTGCAGCGAAAATTTGGTAAAGTATAAAAGAAGGTTTTACAAAATTAATAAAAAACTTGCAATTGAGAGTCAGTCCTTTTATATAGTATCTATTGTGTATATATATATATATATATATAATGAAGCTATGTTAGTTCAGAGGTAGCGTGTAGGAACGCCGTGTCATGGGTCGTGAGTTCGAATCCACCTACAATGAGCTAGAGCTTTCGGTTAAGGAAAACGTCGTAAGGAAACCATAGTATGGTGGTAGAACTATTTCTAATGCTCGCCTGGTCAGCTACCATACTCAAGTTGAAAATCTACTGCCAAACACCAATAGGTATGTTATTAATAGGTCCTTCCTATAAAAACGTCGGCAACACACCTGCGACTCGTCTGGTCTTGTGGGTGTCCATGGGTGGCGATGATCACTTACCATCAGGTGACAAGCTTGCTCGTTTGCCGCTTATACCATAAAAAAATTGCTTAGCGTTATAGCCATAAACATACCTGATGTTAAATGACGATGTGGCCCAAGTTGCTGGACACGCTAAACCCGTAGAAGCTACAGCTAAAGACTCTCAAGTGAAATTACCGAAACACGACTATAGGTATCTGACGGCAAATTTTCAACTTGAAAACTTGGCCTAGTTAACCAGGCGGGCATGAGAAAAAGCCCTGCCATTGTGCTATGGTTTCCTCTCGATGTTTCCTTTCACCGGAAGCTCAAGCTCATGTCAGGTGGAATCGAACTCATAGCAATTGACGCGGCGGCCGTACACAATACCAACTGAGCTGCTGAACTGAGTCGCTTCAAAGTCACATTATATACACATTCTAGTAACAATTATGAAAAAAAAAACTAATTTATCTCATTTTGTATGAATAAATATATTTGTATAGAAGAAAAAGGCAAATAATAATACATTGTTTCAGAAAAAAATATCAGCTTCTCTTAATACAGCTCAAAATATATTTAAAGTTAATAATTAGATTCTTAAAGCAAGCTTCGCATTTTATAGGGAGCGTAGGTGGGGTATATAGGTTAGTGTTGAATTCTAGACGATAATTTATATTCCCTTTGCGTTCTTAAATAAGTAACCGATAAGGTTTCTTTGTAAGAAATGTCAAGATATGATGAAGCGTTTGCAGATTCTTTCACGCTCGTATAGATTCGTTTAATTTTGCTATATCTTTCCAATTTACATATAAATGTATTGATTTATACTTCTTTGACTAAGCGTTAATGTTGAGAACAGTATTTATAATTTAATGAGGGTGAATTTTGGGTGTATGGTAAGGGGGTATCAAATACCTTCTGAGATACCCCAAACCAACCTCAGCTGAATGCGGTACACTCTGCCAACTAACCGACGAGGCTTGGGCGATCGTTGGTCCCACCTTTGGTTTTTTTTATAGTTAAGGCTTAGCGTTATGTCCACAATCTCACCTGATCTTAATCGACGATACGGCCCAAGTTGGTTGACACGCTAAACCCGTGGAGGCACTGGCTCTCAAGTGCAACTGCCGGAACACACCTATTGGTATTTGGCGGCAGATTTTCAACTTGAGGGTGGTAGCTAACAAGACGATGTTTTCCTTCACCGAAAGTTCAAGGTCATTGCAGGTAGTTGGATTCGAGGGTCCAGAATCATTGTGGGAGGCGTTTCCATCGGCATTAAATCCGAGATGAGATACCTTGGCCTCATCCTGGACAGCCGATGGAACTTCGAACAGCATTTCAAGCAGTTGACCCCCCGTCTGATTGGTGCGGCTGGCGCATTAGCACGACTGCTGCCCAATCTGGGGGGTCCGGATTCCACCTGCCGAAAGCTCTATGCGGGGATCGTGCGATCCATGGCCCTTTACGGGGCCCCTGTGTGGGCCGACAGTTTGACGCCTCGCAATGTGGCTTCCCTACGGAAGCCGCAGAGGCTGATGGCCGTAAGGGCGGCCCGCGGGTATCGTACGGTCTCCTTCGAGGCTGCCTCCCTATTAGCTGGATATCCTCCCTGGGAACTGGAAGCGCGAGCCCTCGCGTCACTGTACAAGTGGCGCAAAGAGGCACGTGAGCGAGGTCTGCGACCGGCGCCTCGAGAGATTGAGGCGCAGAGGTCGGCGCTCATCCAGTCCCAGGTTATTGAGGAGTGGCAACGGAGACTCGAGCGACCCAGCTCGGGCGTAGTGACTGTGGGGGCCATAAGACCATATCTTATGGAATGGTTACGCAGACGACACGGCACTCTCACTTTCCGGCTGACGCAGGTACTTTCGGGACATGGATGTTTTGGAAGCTACCTGTGTCGTATTGGCCGGGAGTCAAGTGCCGTGTGCCATCATTGTGGCTGTGACATCGACGACGCACAGCACACTCTGGCAGTCTGTCCTGCGTGGGAGTCGCTGCGTCGGGACATGATCGTGGTTACGGGGCCCGATCTCTCGCTGTCGAATGTGATTAAAACCATGGTTGAGAGCGAGAGCGGGTGGATCTCCGTTGCCTCCTTCTGTGAGCAAGTCATGCTGACGAAGGAGGTGGCGGAAAGGGTAAGGGAGCGGTTGACCGGAAGGGTCCCCTCCCGCAGTCGGCGAGCCAGGCAGCGTCAGGTCAGAAATGACCTCCAGCCGCCATAGAGATTGCCTGCGGGCGTTGGACTAGGGCGGGTCCTTCGCCAAGATCGCATGTAGGTCTGCCAGGCCGGGGCAAGCGCATTGCGTTCGATGCATCGCCTCCAAGGTTCGTTGGGGAAGCACCCCTCCCCCCGTTATTGACTGTCGCGACCCCTCTTTGAGGGTCCCCAGGTTGGGGTCTCCACAGAGGCCAGCACCTGCTGGGGAGTAGAAGTAGTGTGGTAACAGTTCCTGCTCCCCGGTCCGAAGGTGACTGAAGGAACGTCGTGGAGTTTTTTAGGCATAGTGGTATCTCCGGTTTGATCCGGTTGAGTCCCCCACAGGCCTCTCGCCTAGCCCAAGGCTGGAGAGGTATCGTCTATAAAAGATTTTCCTCCACGTAAAAAAAAAAAAAAAAAAAGGTAGTTGGATTCGAACTTATGTCCCTTGCCACTCAGCTATCATCGCTTCCAATTGTCATGACCAAAACCGCCTATGGACAGCTGCAACATAAGAGGTGTTACAGCCACGTTGCTAACCTTGGCAGAAATGTCTGGGTCTCGTTCACTATGCCAGAACACAAAGGGCCATACTGAACCTTTACAGTAGTCTTAACCAATCGGGCAATAGCCCTACCACAAACAGATCAAGGATTACATGGTTAACCTTCATGATCAAAACTAAAGGCTCAGTGGTAGTGTATACAACTTTGCGTCAAGGGACGTGAGTTCGAATCCAACCACCTACAATGAGCTTGAGATTTCGGTGAAGGCACAATGCATGCGGTGAGGAAATCATAGCATGGTGGTAGGGCTTTTTGTAAAGCCCGCTTGGCTAGCTACCACACTCAAGTTGAAATTGTGCTGTCAAATACCAATAGGTGTGTTCCGGCAGGTGCACTTGAGAGCCAGTTTCTCCACACGTTTAGCGTGTCTTCCAACTTGGGCTATATCCTCACTTAAGATCAGTTGAGATTGTGGCGTTAACTATAAAAAAAGGTGGGACTACCTATCGCCAGAGCCTCGTCGGTTACAGTGCAGGGTGTACTGCGTGCAGGTGAGGGTTCGATACCCCTTACACCCCTAAACCCTAGTATTCCTCCGTTCTGAAACACTAATACACTGTAACTTTTTTCGTCCGGTAACGCTAAAAATTCTAGACTCCGTTTATATTTTATTCGGGGAAAAGGTCCAGTCCCATGTACGTTTATGCCGTATCAGTGCTCATTTATTATACGTTGTGTGTGCTCGTAAACGTTTTTATAGCGAAATAAAAAGCCTGGTCAATTTATGTGTTTTTAAAATCATTTATAGCTTGTGGTGACCAATAAGATTGTTTTGTTGATGTTCTAAGAGATGTGTAAGGTTACCAGATGACAGAAATTTTCCTGGCATGACCAGAAATTTTCTGTCTAACAGGGAAACAGGGTAAAATTGGAAACAATTAAGTAATTGATTATTAATTAACTATTCATCTGAACCTTGTATCACGCATCTCACACGCATATTCAAGCTTACTCGCGAAGTTTTTAAAACAACATACTTTTGCTGCCGAAATGTCAGTAAATTTATTGTTAAGGCAAGCATTTTCCATGAAAACTTATTTCCGGATCTGGTAACACTAGATGTATGTATCATCATGGGAAAAGGAAACAATTTTGTTTCTTTTTTTACTCTTTTAATTGTGGCCTATCAGCTGTCATGTCATGTTATGTCGGTATTCATATCTGTTCGTTCCAATTTTAGTATATGCACTGCCGAAGCGAGTACCGTTCATATCTGTTCTACAAATGTAAGTGATGGCTCAGTTGGTGTGCGTAAAGAAGCCGCGTCTTTGTACGTGAGATCGAAGCCACATGTAAAGAGATTGAGCTTTCGGTATAGAGAACATCGTGAGGAATCATAGCATGGTGGTAGAGCTTTTTCTAATTCCCACGTAGCTGGCTAGGAGAGATTGTCGCTTCCTTTAAAGTCTATAGGTTTAGCGTTATGACTACATACATACCCGATGTTAAGTCACGACTGGGATTAAACTATCCAATCTTTTGATTGAAATTAATTAAGCGGTTTCTGAGATTATTGCAGATTTTACCATATTCTTGTATACATACAAGCCGTGCCTGCGACTTCGGTCGTGTGGACTAAACATTATTAAAGATATTTGCCCGTTTTTGTAACTTTTTTCAATACAGTTTTGTTCCTATTGGTAGTGGCGTGATGTTAAATAACCCACAGCCTTCGTCCATGATTGCTCTATCTAATACAAAAATAATTTATGAAATCCAACTGGTTTACATAAGCGCGTTCGAAAAACAAACAAACATTTCCGCTTAATTATTAATATAGACATCTGTTACCTTGCCTAGCAAACCTAATTTTGCTATTCCTGAGAAAGTAACCTATCACCATCTCTAGGTGCCCATATATCCCTATACCAAATTGATGATAATAGTTTCAGCGGTTTATGCGTGAAATAAAGAAACAAACTCACTTTCACGTTTATAATATTAGTATAGATTATCTTTATAATACTTACAAAAAAATGCAAAATTAAACTCTACAGTGTATTATTTCTTCTTAATTAAAACAAAATGATTGTTAACTAAGATATTTGTGCTGAAAAATCTGTCCTCAAACCTCAGTGAAAGTTTTACGAAAAATCCACTTCAGATATGTATATTGTGATCAATAATTCGTTTAAAGGAATAAGTAAAATAAATTGATACACGTGAATAGGTATTTAAAACACGGAAAAGTAATAATTTCTTTCCCACCGACACTAAGGAGAGAATGGTTAATAAATCATTCGAAAGGCAACTGTAAAATTAAACATACAATTTATCTTCAAGCTTTTAAAATAATATCTTGGGCATTTCACAAAAATCTCGTCTACGTCAGAAACAATATAGAAGAGTATTTTTATATCACAAAGATTGGTGCCAGGTGATTTATTTTTGTTAGGCCGTTCCAGTCTTTTTTCATCTTCAATGTTAAATGGAATAAAGCTCGGCACGGATTTCGATGACGGCGACTCAAAAAACATTTTATTTTCAAGCACAAGCTCTAATGGAAATATCGAAACCGACTTATTTGTTGACGCGATGATAGTTCAGTGGTAGTATGTACGAAATCGCGTAAAGGGACGTGAGTTCGAATCCACCGACAACGAGCTTGAGCTTTCGGTGAAGGAACACATCGTGAGGAAACCGTAACATGGTGATAGGGCTTTTTCTAATACCCGTCTAACTAGCTACTGCCCTCAAATTGAAAATCTGCCGCCGAATACAAATAGATGTGTTCCGGCAGTTGCACTTGAGAGCCAGTCCCTGCACAGGTTTAGCGTGCCTACCTACGTGGGCCGTATCGTCATTTAAGATCAGGTGAGATTATAGCCATAACGCTAAACCTTAACTATAAAAAAAATACACGTACAAGGACATCTGAAACACGAGGTTTTTGTAACTTTTTTTTTTCAATACAGCAATGCTCCTATTCGTGCTAGCGTGATGTTAAAAACTCAACTTTTTACTTGCTGAGTAAGCGCGTTTTATAATAGATCACATCGTCACTTACAATCAGGTGAGATCGTGGTCAAGCGCTTACTTGTTGAATGTAAAAAAAAAACAACTCGAAATATGTATTCTTGAAACCCGGCTGGTAGTTTCTAAGATAAGCGCGTTGAAACAAACAGACTTTTCCACTCTATAACGTCAATGGAGAAAAGTGGAAATTTACTAAGTTTCCAATTAGTAAAATTTCTTTTTTATTTAATACGGTGAGTATAAAGTATAAAGCAACTGTAATAAATATTGTAAAACAATATTATTGAATAGAAATTTATCGCAGGACATCTTTAATAAATATAGAAGATATTATATAGAATTATTTACAAATGTTTCTATCTATGTCATCTAAGCATGCTTAATTCGAAGCTAAGATAAAGGAAATGTAGTTAGTTATTTCGGTTAAAACGCTTATTTGTACAAATAAGTGAAAAGGTAGAATGCAGTTGAAGTAAAATGCTAAGGAAAACAAATTCTAAATCTAGAATTTAATATCTCACCGCATATATTCTCGGATCATGCTAATTTATCCAGTTGCGATTCCGACCGGCCGGTGGTGTGTGTAGTCTACATTAATACATTCGGAAATAAACACAGACTGACAATCGTTTGGCCGCCATTTCGTTTTCATTTCATCTTTATTATAGCTGGTCAAGTACCGGTACGTGGGCTGTCAGGTTACTGCTGTCAGAGGAGCTACTTTTAAAAATGTAATAGCCGACCCGACAAATATTGTTCTGTTATATAAATTACTATTATATATTACGATCGCATCAAAGTAAAGATTATTTAATAAATTGTGACCGTTTTTATAACTTTTTTCAATACAGCTTTGCTCCTATTGGTGGTAGCGTCTAAAGCCTTCGTCAATGATTACTCTATAGCACTAAAAAAAAAAAAAACTAATGCCATTGGTTGTACCTAAGATTAGCGCGTTCAAAAATACAAACGAACAAACTTTTCGGAATAGTAATATAGTATTATAATAGTAGATTATTGGATTTTTTGAAACGATTTTCTATACAATAATAATATTATTGTACAGAATTTAATATTGTTGAATCATTTTAAATAAAATACATTTTGGTAAAATTACTCACTGTCTTTAACATAGATAAACAAACAAATTTTAGTGTTACGAAACTTACTAAATTTCTACTTATCTGGATTAACATTACAAAGCAGATAAGTTTGTTTGTTTGAACGCGCTAAATCTGCGAAACTATCCATCGGATTCCAAGAATTCATATTTTGGGTTTCATATCGCATTTATGGAAGAAGGCTTTAGGCTTTTTAACACCACGCTATTGCCAGTAGGAGCAAAGCTGTATGGAAAAAAATTACAAAAATGGGAAAAAATTGTCAAGTATGTAGTCATCGGTTTTACGCGAAATCGCGGGCACAGTTTTTTTTTAAATATTTAGGTTTAGGGTTATGGCCACAATGTGAACTGATATTAAATGACTATATGGCCCAAGATGGTGATAACACTAAGCCCAATTAAAGGGATTGGCTCTCGACTGCAATCGCCGGAACAAACATATAGGTTTTAGGCGGAAGGTTTTCATCTTGACTGTGGTAGGTAGCCCGGCGGGCATTTAGAAAAAGCCCTATCATCAACATGCTATTGTTTCCTCACGATGACTTTCGACATCGACAGTACAGCCTCATTGCATGTGAATTTCAATTCAAGTCTATTGACGCGGCATCTGTACACACAACTAACTGAATCATTAGCGCTTCAAAAAAATAGAATAAAAAAAAATATTGGTTATCTCCACGCAGACCCAGATCTATAACTTACTTATTACACGTAAAATATTGACCTTTCTTCAGTGAAATATATTTCAAACATTATTAGCCTGGGAGGTAATAAATCTAAGAAATCGTCGATCATCACTTACGGCCTAGATTCTAATTGGCTTAGGCTTGACATTTTAGCTTAAAAGATATAGTAATTCCCGGGAGGAGATGCAATATAATTATATTTATAATGATTCAGTACTCTAGTGTGGTAATTTAAGTTATAATATAGAATTTAATTACTATGGAGAACACAGAGTGTAATCAACCGGATGAATAGAATGTAATTAACCTTTATAGATGGGTGTTAGTAATTACCCGTTTTAAGTATATTGATGGAACTTAAATATTATATATGACTATATTATATAATACATATAATATGAACCCCTTGAACTAAGATTAATTAATGTGCGTTTTTGTTTGTTTGATTCAGAACAAAGTGACTCACACTTGCAAAATTATCTCGTTGCAAAACTACAAAGAATCGAAAGCTTATACCGTTGTTATAAATATTTTATCTGTGGCAAAATCAACCAACGTGCCTAAAATCGTTTGCACTTCAAAGATAGTATTAATATACTGACTACGCCGCGTCAAGGGACGTGAGTTCGTATTCACCTACAATGAGCTTGAGCTTTCGGTGAAGGAAAACATCGTGACAAAACAATAGGATGGTGGTAGGGCATTTTCCAATGCCCGTCTAGCTAGCTACCACCATCAAGTTGAAAATCTGCCGGCAAATACTTATACGTGTGTTTCGACAGTTGCACTTGAGAGCCAGTCCATTTTCCAAGGTTTAGCGTGTCAGCCATCTTGGACCCCGATCGACGTTTAATATCAGGTGTGATTGTGGTCACAACGCTTAATCTATGAACTATTAGAAAAATGAATTTATTGGTAAAAAAATCAGGGATTCGACTTTAGTTATTCATAATTTGGATTCATCCTAAGTGTTTTCGGCTGCCATGATTCTTGTAGGCAGTCTGTCTGTTGTCATCGTATTATTTTCGATTTGTATTTAGTATCAGGCACGGTGCTGTCATTTAGACGTGTTACTATAGTACAATGCAAATTTTCGTGTTTATATATTCTTAAGTCATCACTAATGTATGCAGTTTTATATTAAATATATTTTATAGGGTTTCAATCATATGATTGGGCCGTTCAATAGATTTGGAGTTTAATGCAAGAGACACACCGACGGACAGACAGACGCGGCGAGGGACTTTGTTTTATAATATGAGGAGTTGGTGTTTTTTAATTGAGTACACCAAACTGTCGATGCTTTCGAGTACTACTATATGGTATGTTTACTTTAAAAAATACAAATTTTAGACTCCAGCGGATTTTCTTTTACATTCTTCATATGTAATGAAACGAACGGTAGGAATTTTAGGTAGTAAATTAATTTCTTTTTATATTACGAGAATGTACATACTTAATGTAAGTCACATTTACACTAAGCTTTAACTGTTTATCGTTGAATATATTATACATTTCGTGAAATAATTCTTGCAATACTGTATAGCTTGAATGGTAATAGTTCCCAGAATATACGAAATATAATCCTCGAAAACAGTTATTTAAGAATAAATCAACAATACAACAACTGGGCAATTACTTAGTGATATTAGATTTTCTCTCAAGTTTTTCGTAATTGATTTCTTCTATTATACATATAGCTGCACCAAGATAGCTAAGTTTGTAGTGTGTACGGAAACCACCTGCAATGAGCTTGAGCTTTCGCTGAAGGTAAACATCGTTGTGAAACCATAGCATGGTGGTAGGGCTTTTTCCAATACCCGCCTAATGCTACCACCCTTAAGTTGAAAGTCTGCCGCAATATACCCATAGCTGTGTTCCGGTGTTTGCACTTAAGAACCAGTCTCTCCGCTAGCAATGTCAACCATCTTGGGCCACGTCATCACTTAACGTCAGGTGAGATTGTATCCATAACGCTAAACCTTAAGTATAATTTTTTTTAATACTTTGTAGGTTAATGTTATGGACACAATCTAACATGATGTGACCTAAGATGATGGACCCTAGTCAAGAGACTGTCGCTGAAGAGCAACTGCTGGAACACACCAAAGGTATTTGGCGGCAGATTTTCAACATAAAGTTGGTAGCTAGCCTTGCGGGCATTAGAAAATCCTTACCACCATGTTATGGTTTCATCACGCTGATTTCCTTTACCGAAAGCTCAAACTTCATTGACACGGCGTTTGTACACATTATAAGTATACATAATTCTATTAAAAATAATTAAATTTTTCTACATTTCTTTTTATGTTTGTAATATAGATATCGAATATGTATATTTTTGACAGTAATGACTATTCTTTTAGAAGTTGTATGTAATATATTTATGAACAAGTTTCCTTCAATATGAAGTTACACGGGATTCCTATACGTATAAGATACACCAGTATAAGTAATCCATAATCATTATCACTTTGACAACAGATTTCATTTGTTTTAGAGTAACATAAAAATAATTGTTGTAATTGTTACGAAAAACTTACAGTAATATTCAAAAACATCGTTTTTTTTTACCATTTTTAATTATGTAGATTACAGATTATAAAAAAAAATACTATAACTTGAATTGTTGTTTTTACTGTACCAAAGAAAAAGGAAAACCACCTCACAATTGAAAAGAAATCTTACCACAACCGTATATAGAAATTGAGCACTAAACAATTATGTACACTATATACAGCACATGTTTAATAATGTTATTAATAAATGTCATAATAATTGTAACTAGTAAAAGTCATTTTTAACTTATCCACAAACACTATCGATAATCAGCGTCGGAAACCCGCGCTTTTTCGTCTGCACACCGGTTCGCGAACTCGACACAATTTTAGCACACGAGATGCGTCTTTGTCATTTTTATGTGCGCCATTATAACGGCGAATGTTTTATATACATTTTCTCCGTGTCGGTGTAAAGAATCGTTTAGGGTTTGCGAGAATGTCGCGCGTGGTGGTGTTAACAGGCCGCGGTCGAAAATCATACTGAAGTCGCGTTAGTAGAAGTTGTGTACAATTTACCGCGCTATAGTCGAACACCCCACTTGGCTCCCTGGTCACACTTGGTTGTGGATTGTTATCGTCGATTCCGATCTTGATAAACGTAGAGCAATCAGGTCAGGGTTCAACTTCGATCTGTTATGAATTTCACACGAATCATTTTTATTAATTACTGATAGCGTCCGCGACTTCGTTTGCGTGTTACAGGTTAAATTTATCTCGTAATCTATACTAATATTATAAAGAGGAGAGTTTTGTATTTTTGTTTGTTTTGCGAATAAACTCAAAAACTACTGGACCCATATTAAATATTCTTACACCATAAGAACGGCTCATTAGCCCTGGATAACGTAGGTTATAAAACATTTTTTTATGAAAATAATTACTTCATATTATATTTGCAAGCAAACGGAGTCGCGGACACAACTAGTAGGTATAGAAAGGTATTTTTCAAGGTTTAATCTATCCTTATCCAAAAAATCATAGCAATTGGTTCAGCGGTTCAGGCGTGATGACGTGAAAAATAGAGTTAGTTTCATATTTATAACTACATGTGCTTGCGAATATTATTTCCTAACTTTTCCCTGCTTTGGAAACTTTTTTTCAATACAGCTTTGCACCTATTGGTGGCAACGTGATGTTAAATAGCCTGAAATCTTTCACGATTTGTTGTTTTTTTATATATATATAGTTAAGGTTTACCGTTATAGCCATAATCTCACCTGATCTTAAGTAACAATAGGGTCACCGTTGGTAGACATGATAAATCTGTGGAGGGACTAGCTCTCAAGTGCAACTGCCGGAACACACCTATTGGTATTTCGCGACAGATTTTCAACTTGAGGGTGGTTGCTAGCCCGGCGGGCATTAAAAAACCCCTACCACCATGCTGGGGGTTTCTCACAATGTTTTTCTTTACCGAAAACTCAAGCTCCATTGTAGGTGAATTCGAACTCACGACTCTTGACGCAAAGTCGTACACACTGCCACTGAGCTATCATCACTTCAAGTCTGGATCTATCAAATATAAAGAGAATGTTTGAAATCCGACCGGTAAGCCTAGTGATAGCTCTCAAGTGCAACAACCGGAACCAACCCACATTACCGGCAGATTTTCATCTTGGGGGTTGTAGCTAACCAGGCACGTAATAGAAAAAGCCACCATGATATGGTTTCTTATGTCTACCTATACTTGAAGCTCAGGTTCATTGCAGGTGCATTGAAACTCATGTCCATTAAATAAATGGAGCTATCATCGCTTTCCCACCCTAATTACTAAACCGTTCATCGTGAAATTTTGCATACACGTTGTCAGGAGCATAGAAAAGCCATAGGTTATGACAACGTTAACGAGAGACAGAGAAATAACTTGTATTACGCGAACGAAATACTAGACACAGGTATTTAATTTGATAAAAAAATAAATATTAGGACGTCTGAAATTTTTTAATTATTCATCAAGCCGCAGTCCATGCTCATCCAGAGAGCTCTCGGCCTTGATACTAAGATATACGAAAATAACAAGAGCGCCGGCATTGTCTAAAACAAAACGTCTAAAACGAAGGCGGGATACGTACGTTTTTTCAGTGGATACAATTCGTTGAATAGCGTTATGGAAATTTCTCGCTCCGGAGAACCAGTGTAGAGTAATGAATGTAGGTGTAAAATTGTTGCTTTACGTATAGTAAATTAAAATCCGAATCATCTGTTTTTACATTCGCTTGAGTGAATGTTAATCGTGTTAGCTTAGTGGTAGCGTGTTCGGGCGCCTCGGGAATTAACATGAGTTCGTATCCTTGCAATGAGTTTAAACTATCGCATGGTGTTCGGACTCACTCAGGAAGCTACTACACTTTTTATTAATGTGGTGTTTCATATCCTATTCTTTACGGACTTCGATATCGCAACGGGCAACCGCATTACCCTGGCTCAGGTGAGAGGGACACGAGAGACTCATCGCTAATCATCCAACACTATCCACTTCAAACTCCCGTGTTGCCAGACACCAGAGACAGCGAACACACTTCTAGTATCTGGTGAGAATGGCCATTGTAGTTACTCCAGTGTCTCCTACTTGACCGGTCTGATACGGTAGACACACCCAAATCTACGGACGTACCATGATGCACGCTGGTCTCATATATATACCAAGGATATACGCATTAGTGCAATGGGATAGGGCTGCAACCCTTACGTTGCTAATCTGACGCGAAATATCTACACATGTGTTCCGGCAGTTGCACTAGAGAGTCAGTCCCTCTAGGCGTAGCGTGTCACTATCCTGGGACGCATTGACACGTAGTATCAGGAGAGATTGTGGACAGTATTAAAAAAAAAAACATGCATTACTGAAGTGGGTAAGAGCTACCACCCTTACGCTGAAAACCTGACGTGAAATACCGATAGGTGTGTTCCGTCAGTTGCACTTTAGAATCATTCCCTCTACGCTTACCGTGTCACCGTCTTGTGACGCATTAAACACGTAACATCAGGAGAGATTGTGATCACGACGTTAGACTTATATAATATAAAAAAAAACACCAAATATATCGGCGTAAATATTATATAAGTAGAAAATATGTTGAAAGTACTTCACGAATGTTAGTGCATTATTAGTACATCAACGAATTATGATTAAAAGTACTTCAACGGATATTTGTGCACTAGGAGTACACGCTATCATGCATATCATTGTAACTATTAATATACTGCTTATAGTTTACAGAGATCATTTTTAGGCAGTTACAATATATATTAAAAAAAAAAACATTTTTTTTTTAATTTTCCTGAAAGGGCTCGATGTATCGTCGGTTTCCTTATATGATTCATCCCTTATCATCATAATAATATATAATATATAATAATATAATAATAATAATATAAAAATATAATAATATATAATAATAATAATAATATATAATAATAATCATATGATTATTCTATCCGTTAGCGAATCCTTACTAATATTATAAATGCGAAAGTGTGTGTGTTTGTTTATTATGTTTTCACGCCTAAACCTCTGAAACAATTACGATGAGTTTTGGTATGGAGTTAGATGAAAACCTAGAGACGGTGAGACTTTTTCGCTTTATGTCGTGAAAAACTTCTTGGAAGTGGGGGAAAGAGAGGGATAAACTTTCTATGAAAGTATTTGCTTCATCCGATTTGTTTAGCAAAATTAATATTAACGCAAGCGAAGTCGCAGTTGAAAGCAAGTGTAGAACAAAAAAGTTGACTAGGTGTTCAGTTGTAGAGAGGATAACAGATCGGCGATACTGGGACGACTTTCGATGTGTTATTGTTTTTGGATTGTACTGTGCTTAAAATTAGACACAATGACGTTACTATGCCGTAGTACTATTAAAAGTTATGAGTCACGACACGTTAAGTGTCTCGTGCTGTCTCTTATTAATACGTTTGTTTGTCCACGTGACAGAATGATACAAATAACCTTATAATATTGTGTTATGATCAATCTAAATATATTTTGGATGAATATTAAATTAACTTGTGTTCATCCAGAGGGCGAATTTCGAAAATATTCATCATCATTAATATGTTATATGGTGGAAAAACTATATTTTTGCTGACGACACTTAACCTCGACGATACTGAGTTTCAAGTTCGAGTCCCTCAGAGGATAATTATTTGTGTAATAGCTATTATAAAGTCCTTGATATTTGCGAAATTAGTTTTATAGGCATATTCCATAAAATAATATAGAAAATAGCTAAAAAAACATATTCGGTAAACAAACGAAGCAGTAAAAGCGAGCCAAGTGGCGGGTTTTTTTTTATCTAATGCAAACACTTTATTCAATTTAGGTCCTAATAAGGCGCTTATGAACGTCAAAACTGCCACAGGTTCAGAGAATAACCCAGTCATCGAGAAGAATCCACAAGAAGTTTGATCAAATTATATATCTTTTTAAGGTACCTATATATTAAAATATGCATTTACAAAAGCTTTTAGCGGATGCACAGTGATGGGTGGTAATTCGAGACAACTCCATCGTTCACATAGTGATCTACTCTATAAAAGCCTTTTAAGATTAAAACCCACTTGAATTGGTACTTGAACCTATTACCCGGTGAATCTGTAATTTGGCACTTTGTAGTAAATCCTCACACTATTACCTAAAAAAACTGTTACTGATCTTTTTTATGGCCACAATATATAACCACGTTACCTGATGTTAAGTGACGATGTAACCCAAGATGGTGATCACGCTAAGCTCTATTAAGGACTGGCTCTCAACTGCAGTTGTTCGAACACACTAGTCGGGGTGTCTAGCTACCTTGTTATGACCACAAATGCTTTAGACACTTGATACCGAATTGTTGGAATTTACCAAACGCGTCCCATTGACCGACATTTTACAGTAACGTTATTGATGCGTTATAAATAAGTTAATTTCCTTCGGTTCTGTTGGAAACGTAAAATATATGACAATTGGAATAATTCATTATGACTCTGAGGAGTAAGTGTGAATTGGCATCGAGTCAACAGATGGAATTTGGCGTCTGCGAGTCTGATGACAGAAAGGGATTAAGGAATTCACAGCACTGTCTTTTCTTTATAATAGAGGTCAATAGGACTAGGCCTCAATATTTGTCGTACCCTTTAATAATAACCATAAATATAAAGGTGTCCAAAATATATACGAACTATTTTTAATATGCAGCATTTCATAAAAAATGTACGCATTTACGAAAGAGATCGTTGCTTACTGTAACAAAGTGTGTTATGGGTGAAAACGTGATGTTTGCAGGTACATAAAATTTTGTAAACTTTACATGTTATCCCAGATATTTGTGAATTTTTTATAGTTTTTTTATTGCAAGTAATATTTTTTTTATGAGGCTGTTCATGAAATACGTTCGCACTTACGATTCAGATCGTTGCTTACTGTGACAAAGTGTGTTAGGGGGGCTGCGGGAGTCTAAGAAAACGTGATGTTTGCAGGTACATAAAATTATGTAAATTTTATATGTTATTACAGATATTTATAAATTTATTAAAGATTTTTCATTACAAGCAATATTAAAAAAAATGGAATTTGTGTACTGCTATGTATATATATATATATATATATATATATATATATATATATGATACTATAAAATACACATGGCGTAACCGGCGGTCACAGTATGTTATGTGAACAGAGTGCGACGGTTTTTTCCACCTGATCAGTAGTACCTTCTTTATTAGGCTCAAATTCGACTGTACTTGGGATACTGCTTCGGTCTTCTGAGGTGGATCCGCAAAATATCACATTGCTGCCTCAGATAGGTTGTAGAGGTGGGCTGTCCGTATTGTAAATGATACAGTCATCACCAACTCCTTAGAACCGCTACAATTGCGAAGGGACATTGCCACTCTGAGCGTGTTCTACCGTCTGTATCATGGCAAGTATTCTGAAGAGATCTTAGAACGGATCCGTTCTTCTCTATTCCACAACAGACCACGCGGGCGGGACTCCGGTGTCACAATTTCACTAGAACACTTATAACATCAAGAACTAAAAAGTTTTCCTACTCCTATTTCTTTCGGACTGTGAGGTTGTGGAACCACCTTCCTGTCAGCGTGTTCCCTCCTTATTATCATATCGGGTCTTTCAAAAGAGGTGTGAAGAGGTTCCAAAGCTGGCCAGAATGACACAGGTGACAGGCTGTGAATTTGGGTTCAATGTCAGTCGTCGCTGATGTGGATTGTATTGTGCTTAACATGAGTTGACAGTCGTAGACCGGCATGACAGTAGCGACAGGCGATGGATTGTCGTCCTCTCGAGGTTCGCATATGTTTTTGTATTGTACTTAGCATCAGGTACAGTGCAGTCACTTTGCAGAGCTAACATAAGTCACTTTGTTGAGCAATAAAAAAATGTATTCAATACCGCAAATACATTATATACAGTGTAGTAAAATCTTTATAGCGACACCCGAGGAACTGCATATTTAATGGCATCATTAAATGTTGTTGTTAAATGGACAGAAGCATAAATGTATTGACATAATAAGCCAACTAGGGTCAAGTAATTAAAGCGGTTTCGAGAGCTGGTTGTTTATTGAAGTGGCATTGTCTATTTATTCCTTATCTGAATACCCCTAAAAACAGTTCGGGTAGTACATTCCTTAGAGTTAAGTCGGGCGAAACGTTCTTAGATTATTATTTTATAATAAAAATGTCCGCGCAAGAAATAATAATTACGATTCAGCTATATTTGATATTTCTCTCAATATTACCTAAGGTATACATTACCGTTATTTCAAAACCTATATTTAACATTATAAAGTGGATAAGTTCGTTTGTTTGTACTTGCTAATCTCAGGAAATGACAGTCGAATTTCGAAAAAATCTTTTTGAATTTGATAGAAAAATCATTGAGAAAGGCTTTAGGCAATTCAGCATCACGTTACCACCAATAGAAGCAAAGCTGTATTGAAAAAAGTAGTACAGAGAAGTAAAAATTATTAAATAAAATTTTATTTCCAAGTGAACGAAGTCGCAGGTACAGCTAATAGAATGTATTTATAAAACGATATATACACTTGGCTTCATATGTCTGTTCAAACTGCGAGAGCACGGAAGAAACCCGCCATCCAATTATTTACCCGACGGCCATTTTGTTTAATAGTCCAGCTTCATATTTTTAAACGACAAAAGATGAAATGGCGAATGTTTGTTTATTACTGTTATTACCTCTTTGTTATATGTAGAGCTGAATACTTTGTGAAAAATTATTTGACATAATTTATATTTATCAGCTCATCTGCCCTTCTGACAAACACTAACATTTTATTATAATTTCTCATCTACAAATGTTAAAAAGTTTCATACAAAATTTATCCCTCTCTTTACCTCACTTCCAACAAAGATTTCGCGAGGAAAAGTAACCTATCTCCGTGTTCTGGGTCTCATCTATCTTTGTACCAAATTTCATCACAATCGATTCAGCAGTTTAGGTGTGAAAGCGTAACAAACAAACTAACTCACTTTCGCATTTATAATATTAGTATGAAGTATGATGATAGTATATAGTATAGTAAGTATAGTTATACGTATTTGTTTATTACATGAACTTAGAAATTGTTCTCTATAAATTGAAATAGCAATATGATTTCTTTTCACTAAGATTATCAAGAAACAATTTAAAATAAAGACCTGTTCGCTCGAGGACGTCTCGCAAGCGGTTTCTGTTAAAAGCTTTAAAACCACAGATAAATGAGCGACTGCTTTTACGTTCATTTTATGTTAAAACAATGTACGTGCACATACATGATTATAAATACACACTTTTGATATGCTGAGACACGCTGTCGTATGCAGCAAAATATTATTCAAATAAACGAGAGATGTCGTTAAAAAAATTATTCGGGTATACATATTTAATAAGGTTTTTTTTTTCAATAAAAAATAAACTACTTTTCAAAATTATCTTAACACTTTGATTTTGTTTACGACGATTTATAAAAGTATTTAATAATAACAGTCATCACGTAGATTATACATTAGACACTATATAGCCATCATACATAGACTATACATACAAATCTTGGTTTTTTTCCGGCTAGGGAACCCCTCCGCGACGCCCTATAAGCAACTCCGTCCCAATAATTGTATACCTTTAATACTCTTAATTCTAATACATCATCTAAAATATGATACATTTATAGGTTAGTTTACAAGAAAACGTATACTATAAACATAATATTATTTTAACACAAGGTTTTCTTTAAAAAAAAGAAATTAGATAATTATTTCCATAAAACAAACCTACACTGATGTTTGATTCAATCAAACCTAACAAAACGTAACAGATAGTATTTCGATAGTGTATTTTTGTACAATTTTGGTAGGATTAACAATATTACGTATACTAATTCGAGTGGAAATGCTATTATTTAATGTTAAACAACTTCTTTCTTTGAAATACACGTACCTAATTAAACTAATACATAGCGTATTCGTAAAATTCGTAAATAAATTTTCTCATCCGTTTTTAAATATGTAAAAGCGACATCTTTTGACATTTACAATCAATAGCCTGAAAATTACCTGAAAACACGCGAACTTTATTTGTAGTCTTATATTATGTCAATAGATGGCGCTGTACTGTAATTTGTACCTATGACCAAGATAATATTTTACTTCTATTATAATTCAACTTAATTTCTTAAAGGTAATTTACCGTAAGTAGTGATAGAAAATACATATAAAACTGTGTTCAAATGTTTTATTAGTCAAGGATCTACAAATGATAAGTGGCTCTAACGAGTACGTAATCTTACTATTGTAGTCTAATAAAACATTATAAATTAACTGAAAGACCATCAATTCATGTCCTAGTTATCAGTATTGTTCAAACACCATATACTATGCCTTGCATGTGATGATAAGTTTGTTTAAGTTGATGCAGTTACGGCCTGTCAGGAACCTTATAGGCAGAATCGACAGCGCTGAACCTCGATGGATTGTTCCTATCGATGATGTCGACCGTCGAAACGGTTCCTTATCGCACGTTATTGTTCTGAGTTGTTTGCGGGGTGAAAGTTTACACGGAAAAAAGGCTTACAATAAGAAACGACATCAAAAGCCGACATTTTCGCAGTGATTTTTCATGCACTTCCTGATAACCAAATTTTGAAAATATGCAAACATATCTTTACTTCTATAGTTTATTTTAATCGTTACTTATTACAGACACTAAATATATATAGCGAATGGAACTCCGTACCGACCGGGTTTCCATGGAACACAAAATGTTCATCGAAATAAGACAGTCATTTCGATTGTATTCTTTGTATCATCAGTGAAACTTTTTTAAATAGTTTAAGGTTTAGCGTTATGCAAATTATTGGCCAAGTTGATAGACATGCTAAATCTGTGGAAGAACTGGCTCTCAAGTGCAACTGCCGGTACAAACTTATTGGTATTTGGCGGCAGAGTTTCGACTTGAGGGTGGTTACTAACCAGGCGGGCAATAGAAAGAGCCCAACCACATGTTATAGTTTCCTCACTATGTTTTCAAATGGTCGTTACCACATCAGGTATACTGACGTCAATTTGCTGTGCTACAAATGTTTATCTTGCTCGAACTGTATCGCCGATTCTGAATGCCTATCGCTTCCCATCGAAGGTTCTGGTGACCACATTAAAAAACAAACAGTCGGTTATAATTATCGGTTTGTATTTTTAATCTAGTTTCCCATAGTTCAATTATGGTTTCGTTATCAATATCAGAGTGGCTTCGGGAAAAAATGCACTGTCTATACATATAATAAATAAAACATATAATAAATAAAACATATAATAAACGTAACTGAACCAAGTGTGTGAAGATTATAATCCGGGTGTTGATAATATGTTTTTAGGTATGCCTTTGAAGCGATGATAGCTCAGTGGTAGCGTGTAAAGACTCCACATCATGGGACGTGAATTTCAATAAAACCATCTACAATGAGGTTGAGTTTTCGGTGAGAGAAACCATCGTGCGAAAACCATAGCATGGTGGTAGAGCTTTTTCTAATGCCTGCCTGGATAGAGCTACCACCCGCAAGTTGAAAGAGAGATATTTTAGTGTGTATGATACAATGTTTAGTCATATAGATTTATTCCATTCAAAAACATACTGTCACAGAGAGCACATATTGAACGCGATACACATTTTTTTTGCTTATACATAATTTCTCAATACATTAACCAATCATTTACACAAAACTGCTCAAAGAGAAACTCATCTTTACTTACACACACGCACGAACACTCAAAAACATGCCTTTGATTGCGCACAAATAGAATACAGACACAATTATTTCTTTTTAATTATGATTTTTTTATAATTGACACCTCTTCACTGTAAAATCTAACTATGAAATTGTTCAGTGTACTGTAAAGAAATATACAATAAATAAATAAATAAATAAATACCATAAAGTGTGTTCCGGTAGTTGCACTTGAGAGCCAGTCCCTCCTATAAAGACCGGCAACGCACCTACGATTCCTCTAGTGTTATGGATGTCCATGAATGGCGGTGATCACTTACCATTAGGTGACACGCTTGCTCCTTTGCCCCCTATTCTATATAAAATATAGTAGTCAAAAAGGTCTTGGAAACTACTGCGGAGAGTGTCATGAAACCTGACATGTTACTTGCATCATGAATTTGTGAAACGAATCTACTGTGTGCAGAAAATGTAACGATGACATTGAATAAAATAACAGGTTTGAATTGAATATATTCTGGTTCATGTATCAATATATATCTATATATGTATCCGAAATGTATGTACGCGCATAACTTTAAAACGACTGCACCAAATTGAATATTTTTTTTTTGTTGTCTTCATTATTATTGCCAAGACAAGGTTTATAATTATAAAATAATAAAAACAAAAAATCAAACAGTTTTTTTTAACTCATAATATGAAAAATAATGATGCAGTCGTAACTCAGTTAGTAATGTGTACGGACACCACGTCAAGAGCCGTGGGTTTGAATATACCTATATTTAAATTTCATATAAATATAAGGCATTTAATTCATTGGAGTTATAAACAAGTTTCGTTTAATAACCGAAAGAAATAAAAAACGGAAACGATATTAAATATAGCCAGTTTTATTGTACTTGGTGAGATTGGTAAGTTGATTAGGATTGATTATAGCTTCCTTGCTTAAAAAGAAAAAAAAATACAAATCGGTCAAATTGTTTTTGAGTTTTAGTGATAATAAAGAAAACGAATTTTACGTGATACTAAGTTCACCGGGTCAGCTAGTATAGAATATTTATGAGCGATCACAATTCACCGAACAATGCTTAGTTACAAAGCAGTCTTTTTAAAAGTATTCGGATAATGAAGTGGTCATATGGTATAATGTTGAAATGTTCAAAAAAATGCCCGGAATAGTTATTGGTTGGAAAGTTGATACGTTGTAACTCATTAAATGAATTAAATCCGTCAGGACACACGATGACAATTAAAATTTAGTAACAAATAACTTTCTTTTTACGTCATAATAATGTGATTAAAATTCAATAGGTTTCTATAAAATCTCTCAGTGTAACAGTTTGGAGTACCTTAATAATACCAAGTAAACAAAGTCAATACTTAATAAGTTCTAAAACTGTGCGAACCATAATTCGTATTAACAGTCACTACTTACTAGCTAGAAAGAAGATTTTTTTTATTTCTGAATCACAGAATAAACTATTTCAGGACTTTATCAAAACCTATAAACAGCGGTTGTTTAAAAAAATACTTTTAGCTAAAGATGACATTTTTCTACATCAGAGCTTTTTTGTTCTCAGATCTTTGTCAACAAAAAGTTATTGTCAGAAGTGGGATTCGAACCCACGCCCACAGAAGTGGACTGCGACCTGAACGCAGCGCCTTAGACCGCTCGGCCATCCTGACTCTATGAATACTCTCGAAATAAGAATTCCCGTATACTACAGACGAACGTAATTAACCTCGAATAAGTATTTATAATCTGTAATCCGTTACACCGAAGTGCTGTAAATTGGTGTCCCACGTAGAAAAATTGTTTATGTGACCTTAAAGCAATGTTCGGTGTTTAGTTATTACTTTAAGCCATTGTGTTTATAAAAATCTTCACCCTTGACATTGGCAAAACTGTCTACATGGAAAGAAAGCATAGTAAAAAAAAGGTTTACACAGTTAATTATAATTATTACTATGTGTGTCCGAGACTTCGTTGTCGCGGAAGTAAAATTTAATTTAACATTTTTTCCCCGTTTTTGTAACTTTTTTCAATATACCATTGCCTTATATTTAGGGTGTCGTGATGCTGAATAGCCTAAAGCATTCTTCAATTACTGCTCTACCAAATACAATAATTAGTTTAGAAATCCGATAAAAAGTTTCTAAGATTAGCGCAATCGAACAAACAAACTTTTCCTCTTTATGATATTAACATATAGATAGATATTGATGATTGGCTGGTCAAAATTACATTTCATCCTTTTTCCCTTTGATTACGAAACACTACATTTTTTTATTGAAACCAACAAGTGTCTGAAAATAACCATACGCAGCCATATTTCCCCGTGTCCCGTTTCCCACGAGCGACAATAAAAAAAAGTGATAACAGTAGAGTATATATATATAAAAGTGAACGTACAATAAATACTGTAAACAAAATAACTGTGCTCGTGGTATTCTCGGTCTGCATATGAATATCGGAAATGTCGAATGATTACGAATCCAATCCCGCCGTGAACAATTTGCGGGATTACCTGAGAATCCGTAGCGTCCATCCGAATGTTAATTATGGTAAGTACATTGTTCGTAATTAACCTAAATGTTACATTCGGTAAAAAATTGTTTTCTTATTTATTCGCAATATGTGTTTTATTCACAAGCCCGAGGACGTTATTCATTTTTTTTAATTAACAACGTGACAGCTTGAAAAAGAAAATAGAATAACAGCGGAGTAGAAAAAGTGACTGTAGTATATATAGAGCCTTTTCAGGAAAACCTTGAGATGTATTTTTTATTGTAACGTACTAAAAATTATCTTTGTGAATTAGATGTAGTATGTTAGTAGCCACTATTTTAATAGATCAGTGATTACTTGTGAACAACAAATCATATTTTTTATAATGATATCATATATAATTTTTAATAGTTCCTTAAATGAATTGATTGATGTATGTAGACAATAAAATGTATATTTCCACAACTAGAGAGAATATATTATTTACGAAATTTCATACCATTCCTTCAACTCATTAATTATCTCTGCGTTACATTTAATTGCTCCCAAATGCTAATAATTATTTTATTAGTAATTACTAATAAATAATATAATACGTATATCAATATAGTAAGTATCAATTAGTACGTAAGGAAATTCGTTCCAACCAAGTGTTCCACGACACTCACGCATTTTTTGAATAGGAATGAAATACCTAAATCCCAAGTAACAAGTGCAAATTGTCGCTTACATTCCTAAAAAGATTCGAAATTAAGATAGTTAAATCTCTATATATCGCGTATATGTATAAGACGAATACAATTCCTTTGGCATTTTTAGTAGATGGTTCTAGGGTACTTCATTTTTAGATTTCATTCAAAGCAAAAATATTTATTCAATTTAGGCTCCGAAGACACTTATGAACTTCAAAACTACCACCGCTTCGGAAAGTAACGCAGTCTTCGAGTAGAACCGGCAAAAAACTCGATCTCCATTGTCCCTTTATATATTAATTTTTCTGTTTACTGTTGCATACATTGAATGTTACTTTTTTTTTTATTCGCCGATGCATATGGCATTGGTATAAAAATGGATGTTAACGCATTTCCCCACGAGAAAAAAAGGGTTATAGTTAGTACATACTGCTGCAGACAGTTCAGATTACGTTTCGAATAGGGCTTATGTTATAATGTATACATAGAGACTGATAATATAAATAATTCAATTATTAAGCAAAAGTATAAAACAACAGGGTCAAAAGTAAGTCATATAACTAAAATAATAGGCAAGAAGGTTGGATTCTCAATACATACTATAGGTAAGCTCGCAACTTCGCTTGTATTTTTCAATATAGCTTCACTCCTATTAGTGGTAGCCTGATGTTATATTTAACATTTTTCATTCAAAAGTCATTTTTCAATTATTGCTCTATCAAATATAAAAATATTATTTTGACATCCGGTATGTAGTTTCTACGATTAGCGCGTTCACACAAACAAACAAACTTCTCCGGTTTATAATGGTAATTTTTTTTCTTTTTTTTTATCCTATCTCGGCAAAGTGACTGTACTTCATCTGATGGTAAGTTTCAGTACAGTCCAGTAACAGTAGTGACTGCCGTAGGAGCAAATGTCCTTCGTCAGTCGCAACTGTCTTGCCGGCCCACTAAATGTTTCTTCACGCCTCGTTTAAAAGACCCCATATTATAAGAAGGTGGGAACACCCACATCGGAAGACGGTTCCACAGCTCCACTGTGCGACAAAGAAATGACTTTTCGAACTTTTTGGTTCGCGTCAGGATAGAGGTTATGGTAAAGCTGTGGCTCCGTAGTCCAGCACGGGTGGATCTGTTGTGGAAAGGAGAGGAGGGGATTAGGTGATATATAAGGATATAAAATATATAGATAAGGTAATATAGATATCGCATGTCACGATGTTCATCCACGGACAAATTCGATAATGGCCCAAACGATTTCAATTAAATTTGTAACATCCATTTCCTGGTTCGACTCTATATACATAGGTCAGTTGTCAAGCGATGATAGCTCAGTGGTAGCGTGTACCGAGCCTGAGTCAAAGGACGTGAGTCTAAATCCCTGCAATAAGCTTCATCTTTCGGTAAATGTATACATCGTGATGAAGCCATAACATGGTGGTATGACTTTTTCTAACGCCCGGCTGGCTAGCTACCACCATGAGCTTAAAAACCTGCCGCCAAAAAACTATAGAAATGTACCGGAATTTGCGCTTGAGAGCATGTATCTCCCTAGGTTTAGCGTGTTCACCAGCTTGGGTAGCTTAACGCTGAAGCCTATAAACTATTATTCCGACAGGTGAATATAAAGTGACAGATGGTGCTAGATGGTTAAGGTATTTCTAGGAAAAATATAAAAGGTCTGGAAAACCAGGTACTACTCTTACAAAATATGTTTTGATTTCACAGACGAATGTATCGAATACCTTAAAAACCAGGCCAAAACCTTGGGTCTACCGGTCCAGGTATACGAAGTATTGCCGAAGAAGCCGATCGTGGTCATCACCTGGATTGGAGACGAGCCTGAACTGCCAAGTATATTATTAAACTCTCATATGGATGTTGTTCCAGTATTTGAGGTAACAGATCATATAGATATCAATTTACCTTATTCGTAATTTACAATTATAATAGTAGTGAAATACAAGGTTTACTATTTCCCCCCTATATATATTTTTATTAGTTTATATAGGTTTAGTGTTATTTCTCTTTTATAGTTAAGATTTATGACCCTAATCTCCCCTGATCATAAGTAACGGAACTGGCTCTCAAGTGCAGCTGCCTAGATCTCCAACTTGAGGGTGGTAGCTAGCCAGGTAGCCTGGTAGAAAGGCATCATACTATGGTTTCCTCACGATGTTTTCGTTCACCGAAAGCTCAAGCTCATTGTAGGTGGATTCGAACTCACGTCCCTTGACGTAGCGTCCGTACACACTACCATTGAGCTATTACTGTTTCACTATAAACTCTTCACATGTTTTATACCTGATATGATTAGCGTTTTGGCTACAATCTCAGCTGATGCTAAGTGACGGCATCGCCCTAGATGGTGAACACACTAAGTGTCTTGAAGAGACTGGCACTCAAGTGTAACTGCCGGATGACACCTATAGGTATTTGATGTCAGATTTTCAACTTATGGGGCCAGCCTACCACCATTCTATGGTTTCTCTCACCGAATGCTCACGCTGATTGCAGTTGGATTCGAACCCACGTACATCGACGCAGCGATCGTAAACACTATCAACCGAGCCATCATCGCTTCACAAATAATAATGAGACATAGTAGCCCTTTACATTGACAGAGTAACACTCCTGCGGGAATGCATTTCTCCATTAGAGCTGTATCAATTACCAATTCGAAACTATTTTATACAATATACACTGTTATAAAAAAGTAAAATTATGATCTAAATATCGTTATAAGCACGTTACGCTTTTTTACAATAAAAGAATCCACCTATAATTGGTTTTTTTATTATAGTTAAGGCTTAGCGTTATGGCCATAATCTCACCTGATCATAAGTAACGATAAAGCCAAAGTTGGTAGACACGCTAACACCTTTGGAGGAACTGGCTCTCAAGTGCAACTGCCGGAACACACCTATTGGTATTTGGCGGCAGATTTTCAACTTGAGGGTGGTAGCTAGCCAAGCGGGCATCAGAGATAGCCCTATCACCATGCATATCTGATTGAGGTTTCTGTGACGGTAAACATCGTGATGATATCACAGTATGGTGGTAGAGTTACTTCTAATACCCGCCCGGATAGCTACCTCTCTCAAATTGATAATCTGCCTACAAATACTTATAGGTATATTTCGCCAGTTACACTTTAGAGCCAGTGACTCCACTAGGGTGCGTGTCCATTATCTCGGGCTACATCGTCACTTAACATTAGGTGAGAATAAACGCATAATGTATAAAAAAGGTAGAAATTAAGTTATTACATGAGTGTTTAATCACAATTAACCAGGAAAGCTGGAAACATCCACCCTTCGCGGCCAATATAGAGGAAGGAGTTATATACGGCCGCGGTGTTCAAGATATGAAGTCTGTGGCCATCCAGTACATCGAGGCTATCAGGAAACTCAAAAGTCAAGGAGTTAAATTGAAGAGGACAGTACATTTATCATTCGTGCCAGGTAATAGGCATATACAATACGATCCTAACGAATCCTTACTAATATTATAAATGCGAAAGTATGTGCGTTTGTTTGTTACGCTTTCACGCCTGAACCGCTGCAACGATTGTGATGAATTGTGATATAGAGATATTGGAGAAGGTGATAGGGTACTTTTTCTCGCAAAAAACTTACTGAATGTAGGGTAATGAGAGGAATAAACTTTGAATGAAACTGTTTATTACATCACCCGATTTGACAAAATCCATATTAACGTGAACGAAGCCGCGGGCAAAAGTTAGTATTATATATACGATTGTCAATTTATTTACGTGCTGCTCTTTCACTCCTTAGCTAATAACCTTATCATTGTTAAATAATGCATTATAATTGTTATACTAGGTACAGTAAAGACGTAGGATATCTTTTAGTACAACATGTTTCGCCTATGTGATGGACTTTTCCGATATTTTCAAGAATTCGCACCTTTGCTTAAACAATGTAAGAAATCGAAAAAAAATAATTTAATTCTAAATTGGCGTTTAAAATGTATGCTGCTCTTGTGTCTTACTCTCGGGGTCTTACTTTAATATATAACAAAATAGTTTTCAGTAACATATAAGAAAATGTAATAGTACATAAAAGCTAAGCCTAGTGCAGGGACTGGCTCTCAAGTGCAACTGCCGGAACATACCTATAGGTATTTCGTCGGATATTTTCAACTTGAGGGTGGTAGCTAGCCATTGAAGCGTGCTTCAATTAAAACTTACTTCAAGCCGTCCAAGAAGATTAGTCAATTTTTACCACCTGTCAAGTGTCATATACCTCTACAAGAACAGGGCGTGTACAAAATCGAATGTGACTGTGGCCTCTCGTATATCGGTCAAACCAAAAGAAATATAGGGACCCGAGTAAAAGAACACATAGCTGACGTTAAACACCGACGCTCTTCGAAGTCTGCAGTTGAAGAACATTCAGAAGAAGGCTCCAAACATTATCTTCGATTCGACAAGCCACAAATCCTTGCCAAAGAACACCGATTCCTACCTAGGATGATTCGTGAGGCTATTGAAATTAAAAAACATCCAAATTTCAGTACAGAACGTGGTTGAAAGCTAGCACAAGCCTGGGATCCAATTATACATTTAATTAAATCGGAACCCAAAAGACCAATTGCCAGACCTCAAGACTCTGTGAGCTCTTTCTGTGTAGATCGGAACACTATCAATAATAAAAATTAAATTGAAGGTAGACACAGTAACATAAACTTTTCTGGACAACCTACACCTCAGTCCGCCCCGTGACCACGAAGGCTGAAAAGCTTTCGAAACGTCGGGATCAAAATTTAATAAATAACCGCGATAAAATCCATTTAAATTAGTTTTATTTCAACAAACAAACAATATTTTTCTTATTATAATATTAATAGAGGTTTTAAAAGGTTTATAGGAACGAAGTTCGTTATAGGCCGTTGCGAAGGGATACCCTAGCCGGCAAAAAGCGTCCGCAACGTTAGCGTAACATTTTTATGTATAGTCTATGTATGATGGCTATACAGTGTCTAATGTATAGTCTACGTGATGGCTGTTATTATTATATATTTTTATAAATCATCGTAAACAAGTTTTTTTTATTTTATTTTTATCGATAGAAATCATAATAATAGTAATTGTATACCCGAATAATTATTTGCTTTATACGTCGAATAGAACTTGAAATTAATATTTTTATAATAAGGAACTTCGTTGTCCCACGACACCACTCGTTTTTTTTATAATTCTAAATTAGCTTCATCAATTCTTTCTAATTTAGATACATCTCGATATAATATTACAGAAGTTTGACGACTTCAGTTAAAGTCAACAAAGTTCGCAACTGAAATGGGAAGTAATGAAAATCTCATTTAGCAGACCGTACTTTCGTTTCGATCTAAGTATTAACTTATTTCCATTTGAGTTACATTAAAGTTATATTACTTCGTGACAAACATGAATTCGTTAACAAGCAATATTTTTATGATAATTAAAACATTTGGCCATCACGGGACGGTCAGTAGATGTGAAACACTTCAGTTAATATTGAAATTTGTTATTAATGGCAATTAATAAACATCATTAAAGAAAATGTCGAGTAAAAAATATATTCAAAAATGAGGTATACAAAAAACCATTTTATTATTAAACTACGGGTGCAAGGCTATTGATATGAAATAGGTAACTGGTTGATGTTATTCTAAAGATAATCAACGAAACCCGGTCTCGATACTTAATTGTTTTCGGGAGTTATCGTAAGCTACTCGTATAAAAAATCTTAGACGTTCACGTAACTTTTTTCAAAACAGTTTTCGTTATAAGCGAGTAAAACAAAATATATTTTTTTCTTTAAAATATGTGATAACTATTTGAAGTGTTTTCTTAAAATACTCATGTTATGGTATAAATGCAAATAGGTTCTCGTAAGGCAGTTTAAGAGCAAAAAATTTCATGATCTTGACGTGACGCGAGCAGAGCACTACCTCAACCGCTTTGAGGTATGTGGCGTACAATAAACATCTGTAATAAAAATATAGAGTATAATAATGATAGTACGCAGCTCAAAGAAAGATACAAAAAAGGAGGAAAATGTATATAGAATGATTTGTAATTGCTGTATTACATTCGGGAGGTAAATGTGGGACTATAAAGTAGTAATTTAACCCCCATTATGTAGGGGTCCAAAGTGCGGCATTCCGGAATAAAATTGACTCGAATATTTTTTTGGGAAAATTTTGGATATTGGTAATAAAACCTGAAAAATAAATTACACTGACTATCATTGGGTCACTATTTGGTCTCATCCGATAGTGAACTGAATGCCTAATTATTTTAAACCAGAAAAAAAAAGGGACAACACAAAAGGTGATTTTATGTATTATGCAAAAATCCTGCAGAATGTGAACAGAAAAATCAAATATTATAAACATGTTAAAACAGTCTTTAACGTAATTAAAGCAATGTTTATTTCAATATTATGCAACCTACTACGCCAAAAACAAGTTCCATTGTTGGTTGTTCCTCATTATGATCGATATGCACGTCATTTTAAGGCAATTAGTCAGAATTAGACATACAGCAACCGAGTATGCTAAACAATACTACCAGTTGTGGATAAATAGGCTGAGTAGCCCGATGCCTAACGCAGCAAATTTTGAAGGCGCCAAATTTGGAGTATTCTTATTTTGTATTTTAGAAACTCAAGTTACCCATACATATACTTAAATATTGCTAGATAATATGTTTCACCATTTAGAATCTAAGAATCAATTTCAAGATAGGTCGTAAAGTTACTTGAGTTCACAGTTGTTTTTTTTCTTCCTTGTGGGTGAGTTTGTCGTATGACATTCGAATAGAGTGATATATATTTTAACCAAAACTACCAAATTTCTCAAGTGCGCTTGAGTGGAGTGGAGTGAAGTCTTGAATCACGTTATAAAATACAGGTGTAGGTTTTGTATCGATTTTTTACATATACTAATTATCAACTGATATACTCCTAATGTTATGGGCATCTATTTACTGGTATTAACATACATTTCTCTAGATGAGGAGATAGGTGGACTAGGAATGTCTACGTTCCTGAAGACACAAGCTTTTAAGGACCTGAACGTGGGGTTCTCGTTGGACGAGGGCATCGCGTGTGCTACCGATGATTTCTTGGTATTCAACGGCGAGCGGTCCATTTGGCGTGAGTTAACTGATACGGAATTAGAAAATGTTTACTTTTCGTATAGTTAAGGTTTAACGTTATGGCCACAATCTTACCTGACGTTAAGTGACGATGTGGCCTAAGGTGGTGGACATGCTGATCGTACCCACAAGTGTAACTGTTGGAACACATCTGTTGGTACTCGGCAAGAGATTTTCAACTTGAGGTTGGGATCTGGTACCTAATCAGGCAGGCATAGAAAAAGCCCTATCACCATGCTATGGTTTCATCACTAAACGCTCAATAAAATCAGAATTTTAAGGTTTTTACCTGATGATAAGAAATATGTGAAATAATTAAATCTATTTTTTACTTGTGGTAATGTATTTACGCATACCAACCCAGTCCGGGGTGACTGAGAGGGTTATGTGGGACTCACTGTAACATCACCACCATCTGTTGTCTGGTTGGGGTGACGTGGGTTCGAGGTTGATATCACCGCATCGCCCTGGCGACCGGCCCAGCCTGATGGTAAGCAGTTCATTGGAAGTTTTTTTTAAAGAAAACTTACATTTAAACAAAAACATTAACTTACGTGTTTATACTCATGTGAAAGCCTTTTTAATGTTTCAATCGTAAATGATGGCATTTAGAAGACAATTGGCACTGTTATATCGGCCTGTAAGATTCTAACGAACTTTATATAACTACTGAAACTAAAATGGGACAATCAAAAAGAGGGTTACTGTAACGCATATAATAACATGTGTACGACAGTTACTGACTTCTTATGATATTATTAAGAAAAAATCATTTACGGACATTTTGCATTCATGTGTGTATGTAACTATGCATTTTTTATATATAGTTACGGTTTGGCGTTATGGCCATAATCTCACCTGTTCTTAAGTGACGATATGGCTCAAGTTGGTAGACACGTTAAACCTGTGGAGGAACTGGCTCTCAAGTGCAGCTGCCGGAACAAACCTATTGGTATTTGGCGGAGATTTTCAACTTGAGTGTGGTAGCTAGCTAGGCATTTGAAAAAGCCCTACCACCATGCAATGTATGTCTAATGTCTTCTATATTATGTGCATTGTAAACATATATGTTTATGTGTTTATGTATATAGAGTATCCTTGTTTTATATGTATTCATTTTATTTATTCAATACGCTATTATTTATGTCTTTTTGGATATATTTAAAAGTACGTATATTGTCATAAGTTTATTCATTTTTCTTTTGCTTGTATAAATTTGAAATACCTACTATAACTTTTACGTTTTGATAACAATCAAGCACGTCAATGGGCACATTAAAAAATGTTCAAATACAGCAACCGGTCCTGAAACTCTGACCTGATAACCAAAGATAATCTTTAGTTAAAATAAATCTAAAATTTAACTAGTAATATTAACCAAAACCGATTCTAATTAAACCCCTTAAGCTGGTATTATAAATGCGTAGGACATATTCGAAACTAATGAGGAGATTTACATGCGTTTCAGATGTGAAAATCATTTGTCCGGGAATGTCCGGACACGGGTCGCTGTTGCTCCCGGACAATTGCGGAGAAAAGGTCAGTTTATTATATAACCACACGATTATAAATTTGGTTCAATAAATCGAACATTATTCCGATGCTCTGAATATTTAATATCAAAACATTATTCCGAATTCGTATCTCAATTGTATTTATCTATACTAATACAATTATAATAATTTTCAAACGATGATAGCTCAGTTGGTAGTGAGTACGGACCTCGCGTCAATAGACCCGAGTTCGATCTCTGCAATGAGCCTGACCTTTCGATGAATGAAAACATCGTGATGAACCCGTATTATGGTAATAAAGCTTACTCAAATACCCACCTGGTTAACCACCACCCTGAAGTTGAAAATCTGCCGCCAAATACGTATAGGTGCGTAGCGACAGTTGCACTTAAGAGTAATTCGCTCCACTAGGATTAGCATTTCCACCATCTTGGACCACATTGTCGCTTAACGTCTGGTGAGATTGTAGCCATAACGCTAAACCTTAACTATGTAAAAACATACGCCTAAGCTTTCGATGAAACGAAATATCGTGATAAAATTGTAGTATCGTAACGGCATATTCTAATACCCACCCGGCTTACTACTACACTCAAGTTGAAAACCTACAGCAAATTACGTATAAGTGTGTTCCGGCAGTTACTCTTGAAATCCAGTCCTTCCACTAAGCTTAGCGTCTCTAACGTATGTTGGACCACACTATCAATAAAAAATCCTATCGATAGATAGTGAGGCAAATTTAAACGTATTAAAATGGCCTATCAAAGGTCACGGATCTGTTATAAAAGTGTGTCATATTGTTCGATTATCATTATTATGGACGTGGACAGTTAATGGAATTTATTGGCCACATGCAACGGCGCTGGCAACACGCCAGCTCTTCTGGCGCGAGATTAATTGTACGAGATAATTCGATAGGGCATTGCTATAAATAAGAAAATTGACTTTTCACACAACAAACAGCGCAGCAGGTGTTGTTACCTATCATATATGATGACATTGCTTTGATTAAATATCGTATGTTTATTACGAATGCCTGCAATATTGTTGCACTGTGTGTCTCTATAACTATATTTGCGTGGAACTAAAGTTTTTTAGTCGCGCCTTATTATTCAAAATATAATTTCTTTTGATAGACTTAACCAGTTTGAATAATGATTTCTTATGTTTACGCGAATATTATTCAGCGAAATAAAAATAATTTAAACGGATTTTATCGCGGTTATTTATTAATTTTGATCCCGACGTTTCGAAAGTCTTTCAGCCTTCGCGGTCACGGGGGGGTCTGAAGTGTAGGTTGTCCAGAAAAGTTCATGTTACTGTGTCTACCTTCTATTTAATTTTTGTTATTCAGAGAGTTCAGTTTGAATAAAAAATCTGTGAAGAAATTTGTTTTTACATAATGATTTCTTAGGTTTACGCGAATATTATTCATTGAAATAAAACTAATTTCGAGTCCGCCCCGTGACCACAAAGGCTGAAAAGCTTTCGAAACGTCGAGATCAAAATTTAATAAATAACCGCGATAAAATCCGTTTTTAATTAGTTTTATTTCAATAAATTTGTTTTTGTTCAAATAAACGAATAAAGCCTTGTAACTATCAATGATCAATCATTTAAATTTTCTATGATCCCATTATAATTTTTTTTTTTGCAAAAATGCGATTATTGCATTTTGCAGCTAAACTATTAGAGATATAACAATAAGCTTAATATAAATTTTGTAGTTCATTTGACGCTCTATATGAAAAAGCCCTGAACGAATATTTCGTATTATTATAAACAACAAACTTAAAATTCAAACTTAAATTCATGAAATTTTGTTTTTTCATTATTTCTGCTTTTATCAATAATTGCAACGGGCAATGAAGTTTATAACATTTATATGTCACACTTGATATTGGCAAAGTATTCTACTTAGGCAGATAACATAATAAAAAATAAAATAAAAAACATCTGACGTCATTTTTTTTTTATTTCTATCGATCAAATCCTTTTGAATAAACCCCTTGAAATCTTTACATTTTATAAATAAGAAATATCACTGCTCTGCAGTAATTCAACTTCGGTTGGGATCGTACGTCAGTGTTCGACGTCTATATGACAGTCACATTTCGGTGCGAGAGCCTCAGAAAATGTACAACGAAACAAATTATTCATTCAATATTCGAGTGAAAAATATTTTCTTTTTTTTCTCTTCTCTGCGTAAAATTTCTCTACTCGGCTAGAAAGAGCGAGCTAAAATTACGGAATTAATTCCACGCGGATTATTAAATATTTAATGCAGGTTTATTACAAACTAACTGTACCCGCGACTTCAGTCACGTAGAACTATAAATTATTTGATAATTACTCCCGTTTAGTTCTTATTTGTGGTAAATTAAATAGCCTAAAGGCTTACTTAATGATTGTTCAATGAAATACGAAAAAAAAAAAATTATATCCGACTAGTAGTTCCTAAGAAGTTGCGTCCAAACAAACAAACAAACTTTTACGCCTTATAGTAATGTTAAATATGAAAATACAGTTCGTTCCGATATTTATCCGTAACTGGTTGGCTTGGTAAGAAGTATCCAGTATGTATGAAGATCACTTGAAGTCAAGTGGTCTCTGTGGTCTATTACATTTGTACAAGTAATGTTAAAGGAGCGAGGTCTTGATAACAGTTATATTCCTGACAATTGAATTGAAATTTGAACTTGCTGGGCATTGTTTGACCAGAATATGACAGAACGAACACTGTTTCTCCAAAGTACAGAGGCTACAATTCTTAAGCATACACTCAGTAGTAAATCTATATGCCTTACTGTCAAACCCGTCACATTGATTCTCATTGAAAAAGGCAGGTAAATTCAACGTATTACCGTGGTGTATACTCAATTATTTTTTTCTAATTAATGTTTAGCGTAATTGCTACATTCTCACCTGATGTTAACAATGTGGTCCAAGATGGTGAACACGCTAAACCTAGTGATGGGACTGGCTCTCAAGTGCAACTGCTCGTGCACACCTGTAGGTATTTGGTGGTAAATTTTTCAACTTGAGGGTGGTAACTAACCAGGCGTGCATTAGAAAAAGCCCTACCACCCTGCAATGGCTATTTGTCGGTTCTTGCTATTCTATAAGCCCCTCCAAAAGCCCTTTATCACCCTGGCTTGCACTGGCATTGGATCAATTTACGCTTTAAGGGAAGAAGTCTGCAAACGGATTCATTTCGCCACGACAACAAACACAAAAATACGTACAAAATTAACAAAACGTAAGAAATAATAATTATCATTCATTGTTACCAGTTACGTTACATGATTGACAAGTTCATGGACCTGAGGCAAGAGTCTAAGAACAAGTTGGCGGAAAACCCGGAGTTGAATATTGGTGACGTCACCTCAGTCAACTTGACCATGGTGTCCGTAAGTACTATGCGATAGTTTCAGCTTGCATTTGTTGACATGGAAATGCTAATACTAATGCTTTTTAAGTGATTGTTTACATAGTTAAGGTTTAGCGTTATGGCCATAATCTCACCTGATCTTAAGTGATAATACGGCCCAAGTTGGTAGACATGGTAAACCTGAGGAGGAACTGGCTCTCAAGTGCAGCTGGTAGAAATCAACAGTTGTTATGCAAAACAGAGAATAGAATAGAAACGGTGTTATGTTATTGTTATTTCCCTTTAATTTTTTGTTTTATTTATATTATTCTATATTTATTTAGTAATAAATATAACTTGCACAGTACATGGACAAGGCCGCGACCACAGCTAGTCTTAAATAATAATATCTACATTATATCAGATTCCCCAGCGCAATGTCAACATTTTTAATAAAAACAATATTTCAACAGCTTTGCAGACGCTCCTAAAATAATAAGTTCTTGTTAAATGAACCTTCAGTTAAGACCCTTCATAATATCAAATTTCGAAACAAGATTCTATATAATTAGTGCCAGAGGAAATAACCGGAGGCTTTCGTTTCCAGGGCGGTATCCAGAATAATGTAGTGCCTGAAAAAATGACAGCCAGTTTTGACTTGCGTCTTGCTCTGTCTGTTAATTTCGAGGAGTTTGAAAACATGGTAAGGTTTTATAATATAACGACTTTAAGAAATAAATACTTGTGCTCTATGTATAAATATAAATATACAAGAACTATAATATAACTCGGTATTTAACAAACTCCACTTTGGAGAGTGCGCGCAGGAATTACATGATTGAATTCCATCCAACTCGTTTCACCAGAGGACGACCAGACGCCGCGAGGGTTTCCACTCTTATGTAGTAGAAGTACTCATGATTCGTACAAAACGATTTACGTCTTCGTTCATTATGCAGACAGCAAAGAAGTGGAACTCTCTCCCGGTGTCTGTCTTCCCATATACTTACAATCTGGACATCTTCAAGAGAAGAGAGAATACACATTTTTAAGTTTGCGCGCTCCATTGTTGGCCTCATCTATGCTTACCGCCAGGCATGATTGAGATCAAACGCAAAATTATAAAGCATAAAAAAAATAAGGAAACGAATGATCAAATTGTTTTTGATGGTGCATCGGTTTTCAATCTTTAGATAAAGCGATGGTGCTTGGAAGCTGGTGCCAACGTAAGCTACGAATTCGAGCAGAAAGACCCGTACTGTGAATCCACAAAAGTGGATGGTTCCAACCCGTTTTGGCTTGCGTTCAAGTCAGCTGCGGATCAGCTGTGAGTAACCGAGTTTTGATAACAACCTATTTTCGTATTTTTGCATAGCCCCATCAAACGATAATCTATACTCTCTTACGGTCAGACTAGTACAATGAAACGTCCGTTACCTTTTCTTTTATCTCTGATAATCCCATAGTATAAATTTACTTAAGTAAGTTTCGAAGTGATGCGTGTATAATGAGATAAACACACTAGCGATTTTCAGAACAAAATATTTTAGTTTAATTCGATAACAAATTGAAGCGATAATAGCTCAGCGGTAGTGTGTAGGAACGCCGCGTCAAGGGATGTGAGTTCGGATCCAAACACCTACAATGACCTTGAGCTTTCGGTGAAGGAAAACATCGTGAGGAAACCATAGATGGTAGGACTTTTTCTAATGCCCGCCTGGCTAGCTACTACCCTCAAGTTGAAAATCTGCCGCCAAAGACCAATAGGTGTTCCGGTACTTGCACTTGAGAGCCAGTTCCTCCGAAGGTTTAACGTGTCTACCAACTTGGGCCATATCGTCACTTAATATCAGATGATATTATAGCCATTACGCTGAACCTTAACTATAATAAATACATACGAACCTCGATAAGTAGAAAACCTCCAAAACTCGAATTTTTTGGCGTCTCCCTTGATGATCGACTTATAGAGGTTCTACTGTATATTATAATTAAAAAATATATAAACATTGCACACAAATATTAATTTAAGTCTGTTGCAATACCGACGCAGTATTCGTAGTTCAAGCGAGACGACAGATGGTCGTGCGGTTTTAGTGGCCATTCCCGGCACTTCTCACTGGGTTCATCCCAAACAAACCTCTCAGTTCGCCCGGGCTGAGAGGGTACGCGTAAATACATTAAATACCCCACGTTAAAAAAGAGTCCGTTGCAGTGTGTACATAGAAGATATTAAATTTATAACATTCTGTTTACATTGCAGAAAGCTCTCGATAAAAGTTCGCACGTTCCCTGGTGGCACTGACAGTCGGTTCTTGAGAGAAATTAACGTCCCAGCCCTGGGCTTCTCTCCCATGTCTGGAGTAAGACCGGGCCTCCACGAACACAACGAGAGCCTGCCAGTGGCGACCTTCCTCCGCGGGATCACTATCTACGAAGCGATTATACCGGCTGTCGCAAATGCTTAACTTTTAAATTGATAAACATGAAATCTGTTGTTTGTGTACTTTCGATACATAAATAGGTAAAAGTTCAGTTCTTCTGTTTGTCAACCGATTACTTTTGATTTTTGTTAAGTATTGTTTTGATGTGTTTTATTGTAAACAATAAAAATAATTTGTCATTGATCAGTTATTTTTCTACCTTTAGAACAATTTTCTTAATTTATTAGTATTGATTTTATTTCAAAATTCGATCAACGGGACAACACTAGTAATTTAAAGTTCTCAAAAATTCACTTCCTTTCTACTTAAAGTAATACACTTAATAATAAAATATGTTACGTTTAATTTTACATAAAACGCTCAGTGACGGTTTTTGAAAGACCTACGTAGATTTCAATTCCTTGAATGAGTTAGCCGATTAGCTTTACCACTCCGTCCGTACTCCTCCACAATAGCTGACCTAACGAAATCTACTTCAAAGGCCCAAAGAGTGGCCGGATACTGGTTGAACTTAATTAGATGCAGTATGTGAAGATTGTGACCAAAGGCTAAATATATAAACAGTAAAAAGGTTCCGTTGGAAAGTAATATTCAAATTTTGTATCATTATTACGTAAGTATCGTTACTGTGCCTAACGATAAACGAAGCGACGATAGCTCAGTGGTAGTGTGTACGGACTACGCGTCAAGGGACGTGAGTTTGATTCCACCTACAATGAGCTTGAGATTTCAGTGTAGGAATCCATAGCATGGTGGTAGGGTTTTTTGTAATCCTCGCCTGGCTAGCTACCACCCTCAAGTTTGAAAATCTGCCGCCAAACACCAATATATGTGCCGGCAGTTGCACTTGAGAGCCAGTCGCTCCACAGGTTTAGCGTGTCTACCAACTTGGACCTTATCGTCACTTGATATCAGATGAGATTGTGGCCGTAACGCGAAACCTATTAACACTAAAAAAACATGAAAAAGTCCGAAAATGGATATTTTGAGCAACACAGTAATAAAAATAAAAAACGACGCCTGAGGCCCTAGAATCAGGAATTTGTAAACAATACGAAAGTGTTTCTCGGTTTCTGGAAAGTAAGGAGAGTATGTAAGGACACCATATCTCTGCAAGACAGTAATACTCAAAAGTATTTTGCCCATGTTACAAAATCCCCGTACAAGCAGATCGAATACCGCAGAAACATTTCTCAATGAAACAACAACTGCGTTAACCGCATGCTTCTATATCACGCTAATAAGGAATTTTTACTTCGTTGCTTGAATATTTAATCGCCTTAGAATTACTCGCTACGCCAGTGGGTACCTGGCACTGTTTGTCGGCCGTCCTTCAATTATTCATCGGAATCAATTGCGCTTCGATTATTCATGCAAGCCCTCTGGATAACGTGGACTGTTTTCTCGTACCACGTTTCAAGATATTCCAAACCCCAAACAAAAACTGTTTTTTTTTTTTTTTTTTTTCAGTTATCGTAATGGTTGTTAAAATGCTCTACTTTTGCATCGATATTATGTTCTGAATTCGGAATTTAAAATTCTACTCTTGACGTGGACTCAATGTTTTATAATGGATGAAATGCCTAAATGATTCATAGTAATTAGTATGGCAGTGATTAGCCAAACAACCGCTTAACCCTTCTTTGCATGATTTTTTCTTTAAAATGATATGTTTATTGCAATTATAACAAAAGCGGAATGACAACTTTAAGCTCGTTTTACTGATAGTGACACTTGCTTATTTTTCATAGCTATGTTTTTTTTTTATGCAATGAACATTAAAAAGGTATCCAGACACGATCAACGTAACGTGAATTTGTTATTTTATATAATTTTTGGGCATTCAATATTATGGTGGAAATTTCCACCATTATGCAAAGAAGGGTTAAATTGTCAGGTTAACGTTAACTTTCATGCAGTTATAGACTGCAATAGAACTTTTTTTTGTCTTTATCTTTATGAAGGTATTGTTCAGATAGAACACGTTACCCTCATCCATACAACATGCTGTAATCAATTCCTCCGCGCAATGCCGATTTTAGCAAATCATGAATTCATTTGGCTTTTTCCGATGTTGGATGAGCCAGTATTTCGTTGCATATACCTGTATTGTACAGTAGAACTTATAAATATTACTCTCTACACGCCTTCAAACTATATCATCGTAGTAGGATTTTTTTTAATGCCGGCCTATCTGGCTAGCAACTACCCTCAAGTTGCAAATCTGCCGTCAAATACTAATAGGTGTGTTCCGGCAGCTGCACTTGAGAGTTAGTCGCTCAAATAAAGGCCGGCAATGTACCCGCGATTCCTCTGGTGTCTATGGGCGGCGGTGATCAATTACCATCAGGTGATACGCTTGCTCGTTTGCCTGCTATCACGTAAAAAAAATCGAATCATGGAATCTTGCATACAGATAAAGGAACAGGTATAGGGTATCTTCCATTCCAATAAAAATGCTGTACCCGAGGAATATGTTATAATGAATGTGAATATTTTAATATATACAGAAAAGGATATACGATACCTTTCGTCCAAATAAAAGCGCTATAACACGTGAAAAGGAAAATTATATTTAGTTTTACGAAAGTCACAGACACTGCTGGTTCTACACAAATAAGTCTTACTTCATTACGTCAACGTTTATTAAGGTTTAAGTCTTTTGTTTAAAGTCCCTAGTCTGCGGCCGTTTAAATAAGATGCGGTTCATTTGTTTAGCTTAACATTAACTGGCATCATATTTTACAGACCTAAACATTAAGCTAATATACTTGACTATGTACATTTAATAAAACTGAAAATCTATGAAATGTAATAGTTTACCAAATCTAACATTTTACATGATATTAGCATGAGTGTGAATGAAGTTGCTTTTAAATATGAGGAGTTTTCGATGGTTGTTTTTTTTTTGTCCAGGTTTTAGCGTTATGGCCATAATCTCACCTGATCTTAAGTGACGATACGGCCCAAGTTGGCAGACACGCTATACCTGTGGAGGAACTGCCTCTACAGTGCAGTTGCCGGAACACACTTATTGGTATTTGACGGCCGGTTTTCAACTTGAGGGTAGTTGCTAGCCTGGCAGACATTAGAAAAAGCCCTACCACCATGCTATGGTTGCCTCACGATGTTTTCCTTCACCGAAAGCTCAAGCTGGTTGGATTCGAACTCACGTCCCTTGACGCGAAGTCGTGCGCACTACCACTGAGCTATCATAGCTTTAAACGTTTAGAAATCATTCAATTGCTACGAGTACTACAGGTCGACGTGGCAACTGTGACCGCCAATAAACTGTGTATCTTTCAACAGACACCATACTGTTGGATTTCATTCTAATTATAATCAGCCAAGGTGTCAGCCCTTCACTGTGGCACTGTGAAATATCATTCACTGTAATTGAGTAATTGGTAACTAAATCTAAAAAGCAGTTATATTTCTAGATTTATTAAACCATAGACATATTTATAGATTACCTATGATTTTTTTAACGTAGGGAAATGCATATGTATCCTCCCTCAGCCTGGGGAGACTGAAAGGGGTATGTGGGACTCACTCGGCGCTAGCCGCCATGAATACCCACTGAAACTGCACCGCCATCTGTCGCCTTCCTGTGGCGACGCAGGTTCATGATTGCAATCACCGCGAAGATAATGTATTCTAACATTATATGTAAAAGATTGCTGTATATCTGAAGATTTTTTTATAGTTTAGGTAGCGTATGGTTCAACTACTATATATAAACACTAATCTGTATAAAACTGTATCAATATTAAGGAACGGAAAAGTTTTTTTGTTCGTTTGATTGAACGCGTTAATCTTAAAAACTACGAGTTGGATTTCAATGTTCCTTTTTGTAATGAATGCAGTAATCACTTAAAAATTATTCAAAATTGCGCTACCGCCAATAGGGGAAAATTGTATTGATGAAAGTTACAAAAACGGCTATACTAATTTTTTAGTTCTACGCGAACGAAGTCGCGGGCACAGATAGTAAATCTATATACCTATATATAGGGTCCTATCGTAGTGTAAAGGGTCACTAAAAAGTGTTTTCTTTTTAATTAAATCCCTGAAGTATTAAACAGACGTGACAAAGTTCGTGTGGGGGGAGAAAAGATCTTCACCTATTGACTTGAAATTTGGTATAACGACTCCTTAAAAAAAATATATGAACATGTGTTTCAACGTTTTAAAAATTAATTATCTGCCTGTGTAAAACAGGGAATGAAGTTTTTCATTCTTTTTTTATAGTCAAGGTTAGCGTTATGACCACAATATCACCTGCTGTTACGCGACGATGTAGTTTAAAATGATGGACACGTTAAGCGTACCAGCTCTCACGTGCAACTACAGAAACACATCTATTTGACAGCATATTTTCAACTCGATGATGGTAGTTAACCAGCCGAGCATTAGAAAAAACTACCGAGCTATGTTTTTATACCGATTAGTTCTTTCAACGTATGATTAGGCTCATTACAACGATTCAAACTCACGTCCATCTACGCGATGTTTCTACACGCTGCCACTGAACTATCCTTAGATTTTGTTTAATAGCTTTGAGGTCTCTGGTTAACAAATCAGGTACGTAACGATGGTCATTGAATCACAATACTCCAAGGACTCCTTTTGACATTTCAGAATTTATGGTTAATACTATTATTGAAATGACTTTATATTACTCGTAATGCAATCTATGCTTTACATTCTTGTAAACCTCAATATGAGGTATGACGACTGCCATTGTATTACTTTCTTGCACGCCTCATACTGCGAAGTGGGCGTGGTAGAAGTACTCTACTCTCGACACGTCGAGATCAAGCAATTTTTTGACCTTATACTGCCTCTGCCGCAAGGAATTTGCATTTATACAATAATAGGAGTACAGATGTATTTCAAGAAAAAATACGTCAAATAATTTATTTCATGTTTAAAAAAAAATACACAACTTTATTTCGGTGTCATGAAAATAAAACGTTTGAAAAAATTGATGGGCGTCCGGGTTTTTACTATGAGTTGGTCACAATAACTCTCGCAAAAAAATTTTTGGTCTCGATTATTATCTTATAATAACATCAACCAATGATCTATTTCATATAGCCTAGCCTAGACTAACCTATTCATAGCCTAGTACCCGTAGTTCAATAATAAAATGGTTTTTTGCACGTCATCTTCTTGATTTTATTACATTTTACATTTACAAGTTCTCGGTATTGTATTTTTTTTATATTTAAGGAAAAGGCAAAGACACTGAAACCGTATAGCCGAATCGTACTTTATTTCATAATAAAGAGGTTAGCACTTCAACATGATAGAGACTCTCTAGGTTAAACTGTCTACGGAGTTTTTGCGACAAGCAATAAATCATGCTTACTTAAAGATATAAATAATTAATAAAGTAATTGAAGGTACGACTTGTTTTTTTTTCCTCTAAATTAAATGAATAGCATAAGACGTACAGTTTTGGATTTTCCAAACTTTTTTATTTAATGTTACCAACCTAAAAAACTATTTTTGTCTGCCAATATGACAAAAGTAATTTATGTTCTATATTCGTCAGGTGCGGCTCACCCATTCCGGCAGAATTAATTATTACAGCTACACACGTGTTGGTCGAAGAGTGGAATAATATTTGTACATTCATCGTATAGTTATAGCCTTAGTAATTCAATACTGCATTGAATTATGTATATTGTTTAGCCACAAGTTATCGATTTTAAACATTCATTGATTCTCATTATTAATAGTAGATATATTTATATATACCTACCAGTATTCATATTTTTTCAATGGACCTACAGTCCAAATGACAACGCGTCAAAGGACCTAAGTTCGCATCCCTGGAATGGGCTTGAGCTTTCGCTGAAGGAAAACATCGTGGTGAAAACATAGCATGGTGGTAGGGTTTTTTCTAATGCTCGCCTGGCTAGCTACCACCCTCAAGTTGTAAACCTGCCGCCAAATACCAAAAGCTGTGTTCCGGCAGCAGCACTTGAGAGCCAGTTCCTCCACAAGTTTTAGTGTGTCTACCAACTTGGGCCGCATCGTCACTTAAGATTATGGTCATAACGCTAAACTTTAACTATAACAGAATAATGAAAAACTTCATTCCCTATTTTACAATCGTAGGTAATTAATTTTTAAAACGATGACACACATGTTTATATATTTTTTATAAGGAGTCGCTATACCAAATTTTAAGTCAGTAGGTGAAGATTTATTATCGCCCATGCAAACTTTGTCACTTTCGTCTAATACTTTAGGAATTTTATTTAAAGGAATCGCTTTTTAAGTGGGTCTTTACACTAGAAAAGGAACCTTTAGGTATATAGATTTACTAGTTGTGCCCGCGACTTCGTTCGCAGAGAACTGCAAGTAAGTAAAATTTTTGCCCGTTTTTGTAACTTTTATCAATACAGTTTTGACCCTTTTGGCGCTAGCGTAATGTTAAATAGCCTTCTAAAATGATTACTGCATAAATTACAAAAAGGAATTTTGAAATTCAACTCGTAATTTTTACGCGTTCATTTTAACGCGTTCAACCAAACAAACAAAAAAAACTCTTTCGTTCCTTAATATTGATACAGATTTATATAGATTAGTGTTTGTATATAGTATTTAAACTAAGTAGGGCTACCAAAATAGTAAGTGCTTGACAATAGATTTTCAACTTGAGGGTGTTAGTACGATACTAGGTATTGGACATTACCGTACCATTATCCTATAGTTTCATCACGAAATATAGTTGATTATTTGAAGTCGGTATTGTTTTCTGTTGCAAAAATATAATTTATTCGATTCAACGATTTCAAATAAATTGTATTTTAAACAAACATTTAAATGTTAGGCATTACTTTACTAAATATTAATGCTTACTATATTGAAATAATTCAAATAACTTAAACAGATTGTTTTACAATTATAGCTCTATAATAAAAAATCTTAAAAAGAACCTCGGTAATTTTATACAACGTTGGACGCGAATACAAGATAGAAAATCCAGATGCGGCATAATGCAGATACTTTGCGGACATCTACCACTTCGTAGATGGCGGAATCTTTTGTTCGTTTAAAAATAGAGTAATTTAAAACAACATCATTGTTTCATCACAAACAAATTGTTTCTCAGATTAATTATTATAAATTATAAATTATACAAGAACGAATGTCAAAAAAGGGAAATGTATGTTAAAATATAGATATAGCCAATAACAGTTTTGGTGAGGATTTTATGTTGCAATGGTTTTTTTAACAACATTGAAAACTTTTAAACGTATTGGAGTCTGTGGCTGGACCATGCGTTATCCTGATGTGATTTTAATCTTATTCTATCTATGTTTTCCCGAGTATTACAACGGAGAGTGAACCAGTTTTACTGCACGAACGCTCTATATCTTCGGCCTCGTCTTCACTTTCCACCAGGTGTGACTGAGGTCAAGCGTAGTACAGTGATAAAAAAAGGTTTCGGCGGAAAAGAGTCATGGCCCAATTTTTTTATACGTGGGGTCCTCAAAGTCCTGTTTTTTAAGGATGTCGTTAACATAAAGTGTAAACATATTATCCGGGCTCTGGCCAAGGCGAGAGGGCCATGTGGCAACACTCATCGGGCTAAAATCACTTGGCACTACCCACTAAAAAGCACCATGACGACATTTCGATCTTTGTTTATAATTTATAGGTTTAACGTTATGACCATAATCTCACCTGATCTTAAGTGACAATACGGCCCAAGTTGGTAGATACGCTAAACCTGTGGAGGGGCTAGCTCTCAAGTGCTACTGTCGGAACACACCTTTGGTGTTTGGCGGTAGAATTCGTTCGACAAGTTCGTTGTAGGCGGATTCGAACTCACGACCCTTAACGCGACATCCTTACACACAACTACTGAGTTATCATCGCTTGAAAAACCAGTGGAAGCCAGCTAGGCTCCCATGTTACCAGAGATCAAGGACAACTTTCACACTTCTTATACTTCCTGACAGCGAAGGTATCATGAGGCCTATGACCTCTAAGTCTCTAAGCCTATAGCCTCTAAGTAAACAAATAAATAAACGCACTTAAAAGTAGTTTTATACATAAGCTGTAAATCGGTTATTTACGTGCTAATAAACACTAAACATTAATATAAATTAATTTCCTCAAAAGCAATTAAATTTCTAAATATATTATCGTTAAACATTTGTTTTCCGGGTTTTTTAACTTTATTAATTCCAATGCCGGCGACGTATACCCTTAATTGGAGTAAAAATTTAGCGATATAAAACTTATAGAATTATAAATCTTTACAGTGTATTTAAAGCGATCAAAGCAATGGTGGCTTTGACGTAGAAAGCGATGTGAAGCGCTTCCCAATCTCTCGCAAGTAGCAAAGGAATGGGGGTTCGCTGAGGAGATTTCTCAAAGAAAATTGCTGGTTTACAGGATGCGAAAGTTCCATTGGAATCATTATTATCAATATATCAGTCTATAGACGTCCACTAGGGGACATAATTATGTCTATCTTCTATGTTTAACACAAATTACTCGTGTAAAGCCGGGGCTGGTTGCCATTTAAAGCATAAATGTAAGGTCTTTTTACCGGAAAATGGTACCGTGAAAACTGTCTATTGTCGTACCAAAATACACTTTAGGGCAGCGTTGTATAAATCACTTGATAACACTTTTGTTAGGAAACGGGATGAAATGTATCGAGGATATTTTCCCGCACCTGGGTCTTTTATAAATCTGCTCGAAGCTACCGACCGAGTGTGAAATACCTAAATGTATTTATTACGTCTGAAAACTTTCTACATTTCAAAAGGTTTACTATATCAAGTGTTTAATCAAATACAAAATTTAATTAACAAAACAGATATAATTATCCTTACTAATATTACGCATTCACGCCTAAACCGCTGAATCGATTATGATAAATTTTACTATAGCAATTTATAGAAACCTAGAGATGGTGAAAGGCTATTTTTTCTCGCGAAAACCTTACTGGAAATGGGGTAAAGAAATGGATAAACTTTGTATAAAACGTTTTATTGTTCCATCTGATTTGTTTAACAAAATCAATATTAACGCGAATGATGCGAAGAGTAAGAGTTAGTATAAAATAAGTTTTTTTTTTTATTTATAATCGAGATAAAAGTTGTAACGCATATACAAGTTAAAAATATTTTATTTTTGTCTCTGTCACCTTATAGGCGAATATATTGAACAAATATTGATAAATATTGACATACAAATTATCCCATATATTGATCCGTGATGTCAGTTATCAGAATTTCAAATTTCTTCAAAATCGGATCAGTGATCTTAGGGTGTCGCGGGTTTAAGATACGATGTGATTGAAGCGATGATAGAACAGTTGGTGGTGTGTACGAACGCCTCGTCAAGGGACGTGAGTTCGAATCCACCTACAATGAGCTTAAGCGCCCGGTGAAGGAAAACATCGTGATGAAACCATAGTATAGTGGCAGGGCTTTTTCTAATGACCATCTGGTTAGCTACCCTCAAGTTGAAAATCTGTCGCTAATTACCTACAGGTGTGTTTCGGGAGTTACATTGGAGAGTCAGTCGCTCCACTACGCATAGCGTGTCCAACATCATCACTTAACATCAGGTGAGATCGTGGTGATAATTCTAAACCTTAACTATAAAAAAGTAGATTTTCCTTGTCTGTATATAAATGAAAAAGAGCGTCCCGCTAAAAAGTTTTATTCCATGTACAGAAAAAAGCCAGTAATTTCATTGTGAGTTTTTCATTAGCAAGGACATGACCGCGTCGACAACATTCGGCGTGAACATTGTACCGCACGAACACTTGTATTATTATAATATTATGTAGTATATATAGTATTAGTTTAACCCACTGAAGCTAATAAACTGTAATGGTAACAAAGGTCTTACAGGTCTAACAAAAGTCTTAACACTGTGTGCTCCAAATTCGAGAAAAAACATTATTTATAATCTTCCTATAATAAAATTGAAATTAAAAAAATACCAAATATTAATCGTAAATTATTATATTTATGCAATACTCGCACAGTTGCAGCCTTAGTATTTCGCGTATAGGTGTGTCAATACCACACTGAATTATTTATATATTGTTCAGCGAGGAGTTATCGATTTTCAACATTCATTCATTCCCATCATTATCAGTCGATGTGTATATATACCAGTAGTTTTCATGTGGTGGGCTATTATTGAAAAATTAAGAAAATTCTTGGTAAAGGTGGTATTTTAATTATTTTTTTGGTTTAACACCACTGAAGTTGATGAGATTTAATTATTATTGATAATAGTAAATAAAAAAGCCTATTAACGAATATAGAATAGAAACGTGCTGAGTTTTTTTTATTTCTGTATACTTTTATATATAGTAAACATTCCGTGTCACGGTATTCATCTGCGCTAATTTCGAAAATCACATGATTGTTTTCAATGCAATTTTGGAAATCCATATTGGTTGGATGAACTTGCAAAATAGATTTGTTTGTAACCCGATGATTTGTGTTATTATGAGGGTAAAACCTATTAAAACGCTACAGGTGGTGCTGCGGTAAGTTCTTGACTACTTAAAAGGGCGGTAGAAAGAATTTTCGAAAGCCATAGCCACCCATAGCTTTATCGATCGACGTGAGTTCCCATTAATATGCGAGAACAAATCGTCAAGAAATCATGGTTTTCGGCTTTATTTAATTAAGGAACTTCTATTCAAAAAGGACATATCAGTGCCATCGTATCCTGACCTTACAATAATTAGAAAAATTGCTTACAATATATACAAAATGTACTTAGAACTAATGACAAAATTCCAAAAATCCTGGCTTCATACTTGAACTGGTGACCCTACATGTAATGTAACACCGTTACTTTATATCATGTAAAAATTTACGTCAAATGCTAAGCCTACAAATAATAAGAAACATTAAATCTAATATCAATTTTCCGCTTAACTGTACCTTTCCACAAATGCCGCAAACGCGTCGTAAAATTCCAGTTACGTAGTCAGGTGTTGCTCTTGAGTTTCCTCGTAAATATTCGAATTTCATTCAACGAATCTAATATATCTGCCTACCTCTTTATCAGTAAGTTATTTCCGTTTTACCGTAAGTTGTAATCGTACAGCTACTGGGTCCTTTGTGTGGCAGAGAGGGAAACTGAGCAGTTGCCGAAACTTACGTCACGGATGTAGGTTTAAAGGGCCCCTTTCCGATGCGTGTCAACTGATCTACACTACTCGTTTTTTCTCCTTTGGTAGGAGCCTGCTAGCGCACCTGTTGAGAGACGTTCTAATGTAGAACATACTGCAGTCCAAGACAGGCTAAGATCTTTCAGTAGATTATAGAGAGATTTTACTGATATACATCTCCCTCCCGCTTCGAGCGCGTAGAAATTGACTACGTAACCATTCCTACTCAAGTCTTTTATAATAATAATAATTAGACCCGCAAAAATGCGATTTTTAAATCTATCGACACATTGAAACCTTTGGATCCCCTTTTAAGAATACTCAGTGTACGGTAGAGTGTAGAATTTGGTATAATTAGTTTATATGTAAAGGAAGTGTATAAAGCTAAAGTTAATATTTAATATCTATTATAAATATTTAAACTAAATTAAATAATATTAATATTCTATCAAATACACTACAGAAATTGGGAATATTGTTGCAAATTATTACCTGCTAAATTGTTGTCGAACTTTGCATATGTGTTTTATCGAACGTGATAATTCCCATTTTGTTTAATTATTATTTGTGTATTTTGTTTTTCTCTTTTGAACATTGTTATTCTATTTTGTTCACTATATATTGTTGTTAACTGTGCATGTTACGCATCTTACAATTATATAGTTAGTTAACAGACGCGGATACAGCCCTTATCAAAGGTTATGAGTAACAGCCACCCAAAAATCGGCCAAGTGCGAGCCGGCGTATGAACTTCCTCGCGATTGATGTACTGTATTTATACAAAGGAAACAAACTGTACCTAAAGCTATGGGGGCAAACACTAATAAATTAATAAATCTGTCGAATGTTCGTATGTTCGCTCACGAGTAAAAGTAAATGTATATTTGTTTGCACATCACAAACCTATTAAGGTTGTATATTAAATATTGTACAACTGTTGACGTCCCTTAAGTTTTTAAATAAATAAATAAAACATTCGTTTCTATTTATACTACCAATATCAAACCTACAGGGTACATTCCACTTATCGTTCACAATGCTCAAAATATGCTTTCAGCCGTTCTACATGACGACCATCTACAAAGGTGGTTAATAATGATCGTAAAGATATTCAACGCATTTAGGAAAAATTTAAAGGTGATGAACAAATGCACGGCATGTAAACAGACAGGTAAACATAATACTTTTAAATACGTTTACTAAAATTAATTATCAAACAAATATAATAATAATTAAGATTTAGAAATTGTAACTTAATTTATTTTAGCTTCTGCTGTATTTCTCCAAAGTCGCCATTTGCAACGTCTAGATCGACGTTTAAAACCGATTCCACTTGAAGTATATTGAAATGGTGCCAAGCTAGTGGAACGGGAAGAACCGCGGTCGTGAGCGTGATTGATCTAAACGCCCTTGGTCTTATAGTAAACAGACATTAGCTGGTGAGGACAAAAATAAAAGTCTAAATTAACGTAAGCAAACACATCGTTATTAATATCACGGCATTCATAATATGTTTGCTATGTGCCTCGGTGTGTTCCCCTTACGGAAATTCAATATCTCCCAAATGTAACGACATTACGTTCCACGAGTTTAGGAAAACAAGTTTCTATATTAGTCGTCCCTTTTGTTATATTATTTTAAGTGCATTCTTATATAAAAAAGCTTGAACATATCAATATCTACCTCGAAATGACTGACAAAATTATCTACATTGTATCTTTGTCATTATAATGCTACCTGCTTGAAAACAGATTGGTATTAATGAGTTGTAGAAATGAATAAAATTGAAGGGTCTGTTCCTTATATTATAATAACAGCCTATTACTGCCTATAACAAACACGTAGTTAATGTAAAAAAAAAAACTTATTTTCACGTGAAACGTCTATTGTCCGTATGCCGTTACGTCTAACGGCATGACACAATTTTATGCCGTCATGGCTCATTTATGCCATCGCTCTCGACTGCTCGTATACTATACACTTGTTTGTGTCAGCAGTATACTGTTAAGTACTATTGAGTCCTTACACATTAAAATGGCGTTTTGTCGAACTGGCAACGTTGATCCCAAATATCCGGTGTATGGTTAGTAATTTCAAATTCAAAATTAACCTTGTGTGTGTGTATTTTTGAATTTAACGATTCGATTGATTTCGCACCATCGGAATTTCGTTTCCCATAGTTCTGTTCACAAAATAGAAAACTTAAAATATCGTGTTATCTCTTGGACTAGACTCCCTGAAAGGGCAGAACTAGGTCTACCAGACGACCTAGTCTACCATAGAAGATTACCATTAATTCATTAGCAGATATTAGAAAACAAACGCTGGTTTAACTTAATACCCCTTTTACAGCGTCTGAAAATGTTACGATCATGATCAATTAATGAACTATATTGACTATCAAGTATTATATATGTGTTAATTAAAACCAACTCAATTGAATGGCTGAAACCTAGAGATGGTGAAAGGCTATTTTTTCTCGCGAAAACCTTACTGGAAATGGGGTAAAGAAATGGATAAACTTTGTATAAAACGTTTTATTGTTCCATCTGATTTGTTTAACAAAATCAATATTAACGCGAATGATGCGAAGAGTAAGAGTTAGTATAAAATAAGTTTTTTTTTTTATTTATAATCGAGATAAAAGTTGTAACGCATATACAAGTTAAAAATATTTTATTTTTGTCTCTGTCACCTTATAGGCGAATATATTGAACAAATATTGATAAATATTGACATACAAATTATCCCATATATTGATCCGTGATGTCAGTTATCAGAATTTCAAATTTCTTCAAAATCGGATCAGTGATCTTAGGGTGTCGCGGGTTTAAGATACGATGTGATTGAAGCGATGATAGAACAGTTGGTGGTGTGTACGAACGCCTCGTCAAGGGACGTGAGTTCGAATCCACCTACAATGAGCTTAAGCGCCCGGTGAAGGAAAACATCGTGATGAAACCATAGTATAGTGGCAGGGCTTTTTCTAATGACCATCTGGTTAGCTACCCTCAAGTTGAAAATCTGTCGCTAATTACCTACAGGTGTGTTTCGGGAGTTACATTGGAGAGTCAGTCGCTCCACTACGCATAGCGTGTCCAACATCATCACTTAACATCAGGTGAGATCGTGGTGATAATTCTAAACCTTAACTATAAAAAAGTAGATTTTCCTTGTCTGTATATAAATGAAAAAGAGCGTCCCGCTAAAAAGTTTTATTCCATGTACAGAAAAAAGCCAGTAATTTCATTGTGAGTTTTTCATTAGCAAGGACATGACCGCGTCGACAACATTCGGCGTGAACATTGTACCGCACGAACACTTGTATTATTATAATATTATGTAGTATATATAGTATTAGTTTAACCCACTGAAGCTAATAAACTGTAATGGTAACAAAGGTCTTACAGGTCTAACAAAAGTCTTAACACTGTGTGCTCCAAATTCGAGAAAAAACATTATTTATAATCTTCCTATAATAAAATTGAAATTAAAAAAATACCAAATATTAATCGTAAATTATTATATTTATGCAATACTCGCACAGTTGCAGCCTTAGTATTTCGCGTATAGGTGTGTCAATACCACACTGAATTATTTATATATTGTTCAGCGAGGAGTTATCGATTTTCAACATTCATTCATTCCCATCATTATCAGTCGATGTGTATATATACCAGTAGTTTTCATGTGGTGGGCTATTATTGAAAAATTAAGAAAATTCTTGGTAAAGGTGGTATTTTAATTATTTTTTTGGTTTAACACCACTGAAGTTGATGAGATTTAATTATTATTGATAATAGTAAATAAAAAAGCCTATTAACGAATATAGAATAGAAACGTGCTGAGTTTTTTTTATTTCTGTATACTTTTATATATAGTAAACATTCCGTGTCACGGTATTCATCTGCGCTAATTTCGAAAATCACATGATTGTTTTCAATGCAATTTTGGAAATCCATATTGGTTGGATGAACTTGCAAAATAGATTTGTTTGTAACCCGATGATTTGTGTTATTATGAGGGTAAAACCTATTAAAACGCTACAGGTGGTGCTGCGGTAAGTTCTTGACTACTTAAAAGGGCGGTAGAAAGAATTTTCGAAAGCCATAGCCACCCATAGCTTTATCGATCGACGTGAGTTCCCATTAATATGCGAGAACAAATCGTCAAGAAATCATGGTTTTCGGCTTTATTTAATTAAGGAACTTCTATTCAAAAAGGACATATCAGTGCCATCGTATCCTGACCTTACAATAATTAGAAAAATTGCTTACAATATATACAAAATGTACTTAGAACTAATGACAAAATTCCAAAAATCCTGGCTTCATACTTGAACTGGTGACCCTACATGTAATGTAACACCGTTACTTTATATCATGTAAAAATTTACGTCAAATGCTAAGCCTACAAATAATAAGAAACATTAAATCTAATATCAATTTTCCGCTTAACTGTACCTTTCCACAAATGCCGCAAACGCGTCGTAAAATTCCAGTTACGTAGTCAGGTGTTGCTCTTGAGTTTCCTCGTAAATATTCGAATTTCATTCAACGAATCTAATATATCTGCCTACCTCTTTATCAGTAAGTTATTTCCGTTTTACCGTAAGTTGTAATCGTACAGCTACTGGGTCCTTTGTGTGGCAGAGAGGGAAACTGAGCAGTTGCCGAAACTTACGTCACGGATGTAGGTTTAAAGGGCCCCTTTCCGATGCGTGTCAACTGATCTACACTACTCGTTTTTTCTCCTTTGGTAGGAGCCTGCTAGCGCACCTGTTGAGAGACGTTCTAATGTAGAACATACTGCAGTCCAAGACAGGCTAAGATCTTTCAGTAGATTATAGAGAGATTTTACTGATATACATCTCCCTCCCGCTTCGAGCGCGTAGAAATTGACTACGTAACCATTCCTACTCAAGTCTTTTATAATAATAATAATTAGACCCGCAAAAATGCGATTTTTAAATCTATCGACACATTGAAACCTTTGGATCCCCTTTTAAGAATACTCAGTGTACGGTAGAGTGTAGAATTTGGTATAATTAGTTTATATGTAAAGGAAGTGTATAAAGCTAAAGTTAATATTTAATATCTATTATAAATATTTAAACTAAATTAAATAATATTAATATTCTATCAAATACACTACAGAAATTGGGAATATTGTTGCAAATTATTACCTGCTAAATTGTTGTCGAACTTTGCATATGTGTTTTATCGAACGTGATAATTCCCATTTTGTTTAATTATTATTTGTGTATTTTGTTTTTCTCTTTTGAACATTGTTATTCTATTTTGTTCACTATATATTGTTGTTAACTGTGCATGTTACGCATCTTACAATTATATAGTTAGTTAACAGACGCGGATACAGCCCTTATCAAAGGTTATGAGTAACAGCCACCCAAAAATCGGCCAAGTGCGAGCCGGCGTATGAACTTCCTCGCGATTGATGTACTGTATTTATACAAAGGAAACAAACTGTACCTAAAGCTATGGGGGCAAACACTAATAAATTAATAAATCTGTCGAATGTTCGTATGTTCGCTCACGAGTAAAAGTAAATGTATATTTGTTTGCACATCACAAACCTATTAAGGTTGTATATTAAATATTGTACAACTGTTGACGTCCCTTAAGTTTTTAAATAAATAAATAAAACATTCGTTTCTATTTATACTACCAATATCAAACCTACAGGGTACATTCCACTTATCGTTCACAATGCTCAAAATATGCTTTCAGCCGTTCTACATGACGACCATCTACAAAGGTGGTTAATAATGATCGTAAAGATATTCAACGCATTTAGGAAAAATTTAAAGGTGATGAACAAATGCACGGCATGTAAACAGACAGGTAAACATAATACTTTTAAATACGTTTACTAAAATTAATTATCAAACAAATATAATAATAATTAAGATTTAGAAATTGTAACTTAATTTATTTTAGCTTCTGCTGTATTTCTCCAAAGTCGCCATTTGCAACGTCTAGATCGACGTTTAAAACCGATTCCACTTGAAGTATATTGAAATGGTGCCAAGCTAGTGGAACGGGAAGAACCGCGGTCGTGAGCGTGATTGATCTAAACGCCCTTGGTCTTATAGTAAACAGACATTAGCTGGTGAGGACAAAAATAAAAGTCTAAATTAACGTAAGCAAACACATCGTTATTAATATCACGGCATTCATAATATGTTTGCTATGTGCCTCGGTGTGTTCCCCTTACGGAAATTCAATATCTCCCAAATGTAACGACATTACGTTCCACGAGTTTAGGAAAACAAGTTTCTATATTAGTCGTCCCTTTTGTTATATTATTTTAAGTGCATTCTTATATAAAAAAGCTTGAACATATCAATATCTACCTCGAAATGACTGACAAAATTATCTACATTGTATCTTTGTCATTATAATGCTACCTGCTTGAAAACAGATTGGTATTAATGAGTTGTAGAAATGAATAAAATTGAAGGGTCTGTTCCTTATATTATAATAACAGCCTATTACTGCCTATAACAAACACGTAGTTAATGTAAAAAAAAAAACTTATTTTCACGTGAAACGTCTATTGTCCGTATGCCGTTACGTCTAACGGCATGACACAATTTTATGCCGTCATGGCTCATTTATGCCATCGCTCTCGACTGCTCGTATACTATACACTTGTTTGTGTCAGCAGTATACTGTTAAGTACTATTGAGTCCTTACACATTAAAATGGCGTTTTGTCGAACTGGCAACGTTGATCCCAAATATCCGGTGTATGGTTAGTAATTTCAAATTCAAAATTAACCTTGTGTGTGTGTATTTTTGAATTTAACGATTCGATTGATTTCGCACCATCGGAATTTCGTTTCCCATAGTTCTGTTCACAAAATAGAAAACTTAAAATATCGTGTTATCTCTTGGACTAGACTCCCTGAAAGGGCAGAACTAGGTCTACCAGACGACCTAGTCTACCATAGAAGATTACCATTAATTCATTAGCAGATATTAGAAAACAAACGCTGGTTTAACTTAATACCCCTTTTACAGCGTCTGAAAATGTTACGATCATGATCAATAAATGAACTATATTGACTATCTAGTATTATATATGTGTTAATTAAAACCAACTCAATTGAATGGCTGTAACTGTACAAACAATAAAACACCAGGCATTTTATTACAACTCGGAAATACATACTCGGAGTAGTGGTGTATTCATTTGCCAGCTTTGCCAATGCCCACATACGTAGTGAATTTTTCTAAGTTGTAATTTATAATTCAGTACATTTTGAAATAAATTATGATACACTCAATCAGTAGCCAATTGGAATATTCAATAAGAAAATTTACGAAAATAAAGCATCGACAACCAAATAATTTTTGCTAACGATACAAAGACACATGAACTTATTGAAAAAAAAATCACGTGACTCCCTAAATGGTTTAAAGTCTTACAGGTCATTGCGTAATAATAATTTAAAAAGTTTTAAAATTAAAATTAAAAATCCATACAAAATATCACAAAATATGTTCTTGTAAACATGTTAATAATTGTATCTTTTATAGTTAACATTAGGTATTTTTGTCTTGTTTAAACTTTTACATGATTTCTTAAATTTTTTGGGGATCGATATTATTGGATCACTCTGTTTGCTTGGGTGACTTCTCGACAAAATAAAAGCACCAGGAAATAGTATGTATAGTGTTATAATAAAAGTTTAACTGTGCTACATGTACACTTATATTATTTATAACAGCTTGTTTCGGTAATAATCTTATTCCTTCTAATATCTCAACAAAAGCAATATTGATAATCATATTTTTATGACACATCCATTCAAAAGATTCGAATGTTTCTTAATTTAGTAATAGCCAGAGACAGCGAGTATACAAAAGTAGCGGTGGCGATCGAAGCGTCACAACTTTCACCAGAGGGAATATTAGTACAACAATTTCGTACATTTAAAACCAGTACAAATAGACGTGCAACTTCTTTGTTAACGCATCTGCCTATATAGGCAATTCCGCCGATGTCAGATGAAAAACATAATTATTTGAGGATCACACAAATAATTCAGTCCTTCAGTCAGTGGTAGTGTGCATGACTTCGCGTCAAGGGACGAGAGTTCGAATTCACCTACAATGAGCTTGACGAAACCATAGTTGGTGGTAGGGCTTTTTCTAATGCCCGCGTCGCTAGCATGGCCGCTAAATATATGAAACAATAAAAAGGTTCCGTTGGAAAGTAATATTCATATTTTTTATCGTTATTACATTAGTATTGTCACTGTACCCAACGATAAACGTAACGATTTTGAAGCGACGATAGCTCAGTGGTAGTGTATACGAACTCCGCGTCAAGGGACGCGAGGTCGAACCCACCTATAATGAGCTTGAGCTTTCGGCGAAGGAAAACATAATTTGGAAACTATAGCACGGTGGTACGGCTTTTTGTAATGCTCGCTTGGTTAGCTACCACCCTCAAGTTGAAAATGTGCCGCCCAATACCAATAGGTGTGTTCCGGCAGTTACGCTAGAGAGCCAGTTCCTCCACAGGTTTAGCGCGTCTACCAACTTGGGCCGTATTAAATATCATAACTCTAAAACTCTATAAATAAAATAAAAAATAAGTTGTTTGAACCTTCTTGTATATTTTACAAAACCGCAACCAATTCTTTTCCATTAAATGTCACCTTAACCTAAACGTATGTGATTAAGATTTTTTTGGTACGAGCTTTTATTTAATTTGAAAAGTTCCAGTGTAATTCATTTGTTCGTTTCAAAATTTGAAAATCATTTTTCCACTAGTTTCTGTTGAATTATACGCCTCTACATTGGCCACTTTATACTAAGCTTTCATAATGCTTAAAAATTTCCTTCATCGTTCCACATGACGATCACGGATGACTTGGTCGCGAGAAAAACAAAACTAATGACGTCATCATTTTCACTCACAACGACCCATCTGCAAGAATAGACCTATACTCCATTCCACTCGAGTAGGGGTGTGAAAAGTATAGAAAAATATTTTTGTTTGTTGTGTATGTATTATGTTACTTTTGATACGTAACAAAGAGCATCGCAATCGATTCGTGTTGCGCGCAGTATGACGTCGATATCGCATCGTTCTCACTTTGTATATTCAGTACGAAAATGTAGCATGGGAATAATGGAATACCTGTATACCTGTTACAGGGTTTGTTACAGCTCTACACTTGAGTTAACAATAAAACATATTCTGATATGAGATGAGAGACTAATATTAGAACCTATTCCATGTGGCTCTGTTCTACTACATGTAGGGACTCGTTTTCATTATGTTCAAAATAATATTAAACATAACAATATAAAATATATATAATAAAAATGTGTAAAACGTGTATACGGAGTAATTTAAAAATAAATCAGTAAATGTTTTATCACTAAGGTACTTTATGTGATGAAATCGAAAATGCCTAATCTTATCCATTTTAACGACTCTACATACGCATATTTATCGTTAGAACTTCTGCCGCGTACAATCTTCGTCTGTCAATTTTGACACCTCAGAAGTATTCACCAGTGTCAAAAGTTCTCTAGCAATAAGAGTTTGCCGATAAAATAGCTCAGTGGTAGTATGTAGGATGTGAGTTCGAATCCAACCATTTACAATGCGCTATGGTAGGGCTTTTTCTAATACTCGCCTGGCTAACTACCAGCTTCAAGTTGAATATCTACCGCCAAATACTTTATAAGTATGTTCCGGCAGTTGCACTTGAGAGCCAGTCCCTGGAAAATAAAGGCCGGCAACGCTCCTGCGATTCACCTGGTGTTGTGAGTGTCCTTGGGCGGTGGTAATCGCTTACCACAACACGCTTGCTCGTTTGCCCCCATTAAATAATAAAAAAAAATGCTTTCAAAACTAAGAAGGGAAAATAAACCGTAAACACTGCGACACGCCCTGAGGGAGTCGCGAGTCTGTCGCGCAAAATTGCTTCACTGCGCCACGGGTTTTTTTTTATTATTCTCGTATATTTTATTATTCATTCGCATAAATACCTTAAAAAATTGTTTATTTAATGTAGACCATTTACATTTTCGAATTATTTAACAAATCCTTACTATCATATTATAAATTCCAAAGTGAGTTTGATTGTTGTTTGTTACGCTTTTACGCCTAAACCACTGAATCGATTCTGATGAATTTTCGTAAAAAGATAGATATGAAGCTGGAGATGGTGATAGGCTACTTTCTCTAGCGTAAAACTTACCGGAAGTAAAGTAAAATGAGGGATAAACTTTGTATACAATTTTTATTGCTTCATTCGATTTGTAAGACAAATTTAATATTAATGTGTGCGAAGCCGCTAGTAAAAGCTAGTAAAGTATAAAGAATTTGAATTAATAGTTAAAACACGGTATGTTCTTGAGATCACACGGCAGGAGTTTCTCTCTCTGCCTTAATCGCCTAGAGCCAACTTTACCCAAATGAGCATCACACAGAAAAGTTGCGTAGCAGAATTTCGAAACCCTCGCATAAGAAGCTTCATAACCAAAATCAATTCACCATTTAAATTTTTTTATGTTTTATCATTCGGCGTGCAAAATTAGTTATGATCCACTTAGCGTTGACAACGCTCACGACCGTGTTTTCTCGCGTTCCACTTGCTTGCGAGAGTTACAATCATTAATATAAAAGTGAATAATGCAAAATATACGCAATGTTGGCGTAGTTTCTGCCAAATAAATAAATGCCATAATAAATTTAACTATTTGTTTATTTAGTTTCCTTATCACCTTCAATGTTTACGTATGCTGATTGTTGATACAGAATAGTTTTTTTTTAATTGATATTTAGCGGCCTTCTCCCAAAAAACATTGTTTTACACTTTTAGCGTTACGGCCATAATTTCACCTGATATTAAGTGACGATGTGGCCTAAGATAGCGGAAATACTTAGCCTAGTGGAGCTACTCTCGAGTGCAACTCCTGGAGTGGTAGCTACCCAGTTGAGCATTACCACAATAGCTGTACTACCATGCTTTGGTTTCCTGTACCGTAAGCTCATAGCTGGGATTCAAACTCACATACGAGGACGCGGCGTCCATACACAGTACCAATCCAGCCATCATGGATTCTAAATGCAATTAGGAGACCGGATACTATGTTGCTTTTGCTGCATTACTTACTCAGGATTAAAAATACGCTGCTAGGATTTTCTCCTAAATGAATTTACCAGCGCCCGTACACATTACGTCAATGTCACTTCTGTCTGCGACAATCATGACGAATCGTTTACAATTTGTTCTCAATCGCTTTTTTCTATCTTCACCCCAGTTTTCAATTTATGGGGTCGCGACAAAGGTTGTCATTGTTTTGGAATATGTGTGAAAATATTTTGACATTAAATATATTTGACATATTATATTTTGTAGTATATGTTCTTTATAGGTAAACCTTAACGTTATGGCCACAATTTCACCTGATGTAGAGTGACGATGCGGCCGGGCATTATCCCGGGGCGACAAAAAATTAGGGCACAGCGACGGCCGTTTTACCAACAAAGACAAAATTTCGGATATCAGTTCCTTGATTTGCTAAAAAATTATATTGTTTATGAAATATATATTCGCGGAGACTATATTTAAATTTGTAACGAGCGCTGCATGAAATGATTTGACGTACGGTGCTATGGATGTATGGTACTTCTCTGATCAATGAAAATTATATATTTTCCTAAGGGGCACCAGTTAGATTTTTCTCCGGGATGTTGTAATCGCTAGAGCGGACGCTGTAGGCGAGCTATAAGTAATTAATAAGTAAGGAATACATTTAACTAGATACCATTACGCCAATGTCCCTGTCTGTAACAATAATTACGAACCATTTACTATTTATTCGCAAACGCGTTTTTCAAGCGAAACAACGTTGGGGATGCATATAAAATAATACGCGAATAATTTGTTATGCTATTAAAAATACGGATAAGTGTCGATTGCATGCAGCAGAAATGCAAATATTGAAATGGATGTGAGGTGTCACAAAGCCCGGAATGAGTATGATAATTAGCAAATTAAGTTAATGAGCAAAATAACCAAACTTATGTTCCATAAAATGTCACCAATATTACATTGTATAGGGCCAAGCAACATAAGTCTATTAATTAAAAATAAAAACTTTCGACATCAAGAATTCGCCAGGAAATCCATTATAAATGAATATAATTCCACTACAAAAAAACAAACCACTTAATAATACGTTCTTCTTAAATATTTATTGTATTATGTATGTAATAAAAATAAATATGTCAAATATTTCTGCCATTATTTTGAATGTTGCCACGTGTAAAATTATAAAATAATCATTGCGCATGTTCTATTGGCTAAGTTTAAAAGGGTTAACACAAAAGACCTTGTTTTTATTAAACAGCATTAGTAGTATACAGGAAGAGTGCGACAAAAAAAAGGATATATTTATTAAGGGCAAGGGAAATAACCTCATTGGCATATATAAACTGAAGCTCTTTAAAAGTTATGAAACCGCAAATCACCTTGACATTTTTTTACACGAAACCTTTTTAAGGATTGTTGCTGTACTGACGCGCTTATAACATATATTTTTTGTACTATATAGGTTTAGCATTATGAACACAATCTCAACTGATTCTAAGTGAGAATGTAGTTCAAGACGGTGCACATGCTAAGCCACTGGAAGGATTCCCATTCAAGAGCAACTGCTGGAACACACCTTTATGTATTTAGTGGCAATGTTTTAACTTAACAGTGGTAGTTGGGAAGATGTCTATTAGAAAAAATCTACCACCATCATTTTATCACGATATTTTCCTTTATAAAAAGCTCAGACTCATTGTAAAGATTCAAGCTCACATCCATTGTCGGGGCGTCCGTACCTACTACCAACTGAATCATCATCGCTTCATATAATTATTTATTCTAGACAATTATACTAGTATTATGTGAATCGATTTTTTAAAATGTTTATAATAATTTAACGAGGCGAAGCTTTGACAAAATCACCATCATGTTAAAGAATTGTATAAATCCAGTAGTTAGTTTATCTTTCTAAATTATGTAGACATAATTGTGTCTAAATAGATTGCATTTAAATAAGATAAAACTTTGATAGCATTTTCACCGAACCCTGTCTGCGCTAGTTTCCAAACAAACGATTATAATTTTCTTGGTTCTCGACAGGAATCGAACACGCGATTTTACAGTCTTCTTCGTAAAAATATTATTAACTCGTTTAGTGTTTATTTTTCATTGTGTGGTTATTGTATTTTGTACTTTTTGGTCATGCTAAAATGTCATGATGTGAACGCACCCGCGCAGTTGACAGAATCTGTGGTCTTGATACCTGTCATCTATCACAGAGTAACAGTGCTAGTTCACCGCTAATATGTACGTTATGTAAATATAAATAATATGTATAATAAGCCTGCGCCGGATGAATGTTTGTTTACAATTTTATCTGGTGATGACTAAGAATGTGAATGAAGATTGGAACATGTAAAGAGTAGTTAGTGGCCACCTTACACTTTTCCACATTTAGTCCTTTTAAATTTTGCCACCTCCACCGACCTCTACTACTAAATACGATAGACGACTAAGCAAATAATATTAATATGTAAGAGTACCGGGGGTACTCTCAGGAAATAACCCATCTTGTTGGCTCATGTTTTTATTTGAAGCGATGATAGCTCAGTGGTAGTGTGTACGACTTCGCGTCAAGGGACGTGAGTTCGAATCCGAGCACCTACAATGAGCTTGAGCTTTCGGTGAAGAAAAACATCGTGAGGGAACCATAGCATGGTGGTAGGGCTTTTTCTAATGCCCGCCTGGGTAGCTACCACTCTCAAGTTGTAAACCTGCCGCCAAATACCAATAGGTGTGTTCCGGCAGCTGCACTTGAGAGCCAGTTCCTCCACAAGTTTTAGCGTGTCTACCAACTTGGGCCATATCGTCACTTAAGATCAGGTGAGATTATGGCCATAACGCTAAACCTTAAGTATAAAAATAATAATCGTAAAGTGATAACTATCTCTGAATGATCAGCCTCGCTCGAGAGTCTCTCAAGATGTATCGTAGCCAGGTTTTTTTTTTCGACAGGACGTACGCTGGTAGCCGGAAGGGCTTTCACAGCTTAGAATGGCTTTTTGGGCGAATGCTGAGGGCACTCAGCCCCGAGGTAGCGGGTGCAAGGGTGCCATACCGGCCGGCACTCGGGATGGGCTTCTGCCGGAAAAATCGTAGCCGGCGTTATGTAGCGCCTTTTTATACTATAGTGATAGTAACCGAATGCAGCCCAAGCCGAGGTTCGGCCGTTCTGGCACCCTTGTGCCCGCTGCCTCGGGGTTGAGTACCGTCAGCACTCGCACCAAAGAGTTCGGTGAAACTGTCAAAGCCCTTGGGGCTGTTGCGTACGTCAGTTCGAAAAAAAAAAGTTATTATGTATTAATGAAATCAGTATTACATTATAAAGTGGAAAAGTTTATTTCTACGCGCTAATCCTAGGAACTACGAGTAGGATTAAAAAAAAATATTATTGATCTGCGAAACTGGGTTCAATTTAATAGTGGTTCGTAATAATTATAACAACAGTCAACGTGAAATTGAATCCTCCTAGACGCGGACACAGCTAACATTTTATATATTACATCAGCTTATGTTTACATAGACATTAATATATTTCTATTTGAATTTATATTTTAAAATCCGACAAGTAGTCCCTAAGATTAGCGCGTTCAAAGAAACAAACTTCTTCGTTGTATAATATATATATAGATAACTAGAAATATTTGTTTTCAATTACCACAAAACCACGTGGTTAGTTTTAACAGAAGATGTTAGAGCGATATATGAAATTTTACAAAATTAGTAACTTTTTCAGGACAAATGCATGCATATCTCGTAATAAATAAAAATGAACACTTATAGAATCACTCTGTTTTTTCATCTATACGTCTGTTAGTTTATGCCCATTAAAAGCGATGATAGCTGAGTTGTAGCGTGTAGGAACGATGCGTCATGGGGCGTGAGTTCGAATCTAACCACTTACAAAGAGCTGGAGCTTTCAGTGAAGGAAAACATCGTCAGGAAACCATAGTATAGTGGTGGGCTTTTTCTGATTCCCGCCTGACTAGCTACCACCCTCAAGTAAAAAATTTGGCGCCAAATACCAATAGGTATGTTCCGGCAGTTGCACTTGACAGCTAGTCCCTCCAAAATAAAGGCCGGCAACGGATCTGCGATTCCTCTGGTGTTGTAGGCGATGCATGGGTGGCGTTGATCACTTACCATCAGGTGACACACCTGCTCGTTTACCCTCTATTCTTTCTTTCTTTCTTTCTATTCCATAAAAAAAAGTTACAAAAACCGAAGGTACGTTTTTAACGCATTTAACAAAGGGTAATTTTTTGTTAGATCTATGAAGATATTAAATGACAAGAGCTGCTTATTGAAACCTCAACAATGAGAAACCTTCTTTGAATGTACGTTTTTCTGAAGTTTGACAAATGCCTGTAATTTAGCGTCCAATCTTTTAGTACATAACTCTATGGATATATTTTATTATTAGTATATTATATTATTCTTCCTATTACAATATAATTATTTATGTATTTATGAATATATTTTTACATCTATTATAATTATTGAATAGGATTCTTCATATCGATTACACCTACTTTGCTTCATTTCTGCACCACCCTAGGTTGTCTGGTAGAGAATGCCACCGGCATTAAGTCCGCTTTGTACACAGATTGTATATATATAAAAGTGTAATAAATATATAAAATTATTTTTCCTTCCAAATATTGCGATATCGTATATCATAGTTAGATAATTCAGGACAACAAAGAAATTCAGTAATTTTTACCTTTAATAAATAGTATTCAAAGAAATAATAATAAAATATATAAAAAATCACAACGAATTCATTAGGTGTGTATATAAGTTTGGTAGGATTAAATTCAACCTTGTTTAATGAAATAATTATGGCCTCCTATAACTCCACATGACATGTTTTCATAACAACTCGGTTATTTTTATATTCGTCTACGTTTTCTAATATATAGAGTACATAAAATAAATTGTGATATTTTTCTTATAAAAAATAAACGCCGCCCCAGTGCGAAGTAAAATATTTAATATAATAACGTATTTTAATTGTTGTTTTAACGATATTAGTAACTAAGTTTTCCCGCGTAAATAAATGAGGCAAAGGAAGCTTGTTATACAGCCACAACTGTCAAAACTTACCAGACGGTGTCGATTTCTGCGGCGTTTCAGGCTCGTCACGGTGATGACTCCTGAGCACCTGCAACGCGAATTCGGTTCCGACCTCCTCGGACCTCGGGCACGGTACGTAAACGTAGTGTTTCTTGGCCGGCGCCGAGACTGGCGCGACACGATGTTTGCCGCGGTCCGCCATGCGGCGTCTGCCGTGCTTTGCCGGCCGAATGCCGCATCTCGCGTACCAACTGCTGCCTGCTGCCTGCTGCCTGCTCCTTATCGATAAAGCTAAGCATTCGTCAACGTATTTTGATTCAGCGTAAACTAACAACGTTTATACAAAACGATATTCGTTTGAAACGCATTGGTCAATAAGGATTTCTATATATATTATTCAAACTAATGACTTTTACTTGTAACCAAAGAATTTTGTTTTTGTCCAATCTGTACTATTAATTGAACAGTCCAAAAGTTCCTTAATTATATATTAATGTTATTCCTACGTCTATCGCTTAAGATAAAGTGAATTTGCTTTAGTTTAGATCAATCGAGCAAGCGGGTCACTTGATGGGAAGTGATCACCGACGCCCATGGACACCCGCAACACCAAAGGAATCGCAGGTGAGTTGCCGGCCTTTAAGATATGAGTAGGCTCTCTTATAAAAGGGTATCAAGTCGCAACGGTCCGGAAACACCGCCGGCGTAAGTTGTTTCTACAAGATAGATGTGCGAGGAAAAAAAAACCGCGCGAAACGCACGTGGATGATCATTCATCTAGATGATGAGATTGAAATTTATGCCGCAGTCAGTATATGTCGCATTATTCAATGGTGGAATCCAGCAGCAGTTGTTCCTCGAAACAGTTCCTCGCAAGACTCCCCATTAAGTCGAATACGAGTAAATATGCGTGCGCAGTCACCCGTGCAGCGATACCGCAATAAGGTCAATAGCACTGATTTAAAGGGAAAGGCAGGATCGAGCACGGGTGGTGCCTTAAGTTTCAAACATTTTTGAATTAAATTTACATTTCGTTTCGATTATTGAACGAAACGTGAGTGTTTAATTTCATTAACACGTCGAATTTATTCACATTTTTTTTTTTATAGTTAAGGATTTTTAGCGTTATGACCATTATCTCATCTGATCTTAAGTGACGATACGGCCCATGTTGGTAGACATGCTAAACCTGTGGAGGAGCCGGCTTTCAAGTGCAACTGCCGAAATATACCTATTGGTATTTGGTAGCAGATTTTAAACTTGAGGGTGGTAGCTAGTCAGGCGGACATTAAAAAAGCCCTACCACCATGCTATGGTTTCCTCACGATGTTTTCCTTCACCGAATGCTCAAGCTCATTGTAGGTAGATTCGAAGTCACGTCGCTTCACGTGAAGTCATATAGACCACCACTGAGCTATCATCGCTTCCTTAGAAGAGAAAGAAGGAAGATTTATGTCTCTGTCTTTATTTCTCAGTCTCACAACAAATTTCTTTGTTTTTTGTTTATTTTTTAAGAAGTTCTCTTCTTATTATCTATATTCCTCATCTTATCTCGTATCTTCTTTATTTAATAAAGAAAATTTGAAGCGAGTTGGTAGTGTCTACGGTCGCCACATCAATGGAAGGGAGTTCGAATACCTGCAAAGAGCCTGAGCTTTCGGTAAAAAAAAACATCATGATGAAAGCATAGCATGGTTCACACCGGCTTTTTTAATACCCATTTAGCTAGCTACTACCCTGAAATTGATATTCTGTCGCCAAATACCTATAGATGTGTTCCGGCTGTTACACTTGAGAGCCGATCCCTTCACGAGGCTTATTGTGACACCGTCACTTAACATAAGGTAAGATTGTGGCCATATCGCCAAAGCTTTAGAGAATGCAAAAAGATTTGGTTAAAAAAAAACTAAACGGAATGAGCAAAAAATGTTAACAAGCACCATCGGTGGCACGATGCCAGAACACTCGTTCAATCGCTCCGTACCTAAGATTAAACTTTGAACAAAGTGCCAAGGTGCCAACCTCTCGTCTGCTACAAATGGCTTTGCTTTAAACCAAGCTTTGTTCTTTCAAAAGTTAACCATTCAAACGCGTTAACAAATTAAAGCGTTATTAGAACGTATATATTTTTACTTTACCTTTTTTTACACTCGGCAAACACTGTGTGAAATTATTACCGCTAATATCTAGTGTGTTCAGTAGTTTTGTTAAGATATCAGTACACTAACAGAGTGGTGGTTCCACTGTTAATATTCTCTAGGGTGTTATAATGATATCTTTGAGATAAATAGTCCCAACTATGATTTCCAATCCACGTCCCTTGTCCAAAACAACCATACCATATTATGCAAACAGCAATCGGGCCGGTTCCTGTGACGGTAAATATTTATATATTTTGGTGTGTAAGGGAGTATCGAATACCATCTGAGTTATCCATGCCAACCTCACCTGCGCGCGGTAGACCCTGCCGAGTAACCGAGGAAGCTCTTGGAATTGTTGGACCCACCTTTGGTTTTGGTTATGACGGTTAACCATGTAATCCTTATCTGTCACAGCTTGGTGGTAGGGCTATAGCCCGACTGGTTAGTGACCACTCTCGGTTACACACTGCCGCAAAATAAAGGTTCAGTATGAACCTTTGTGCTCCGGCATAGTGAACAAGAACCAGCCATTACTCATGGTGTTTCGGCTGTCTATGGGCAACGGTAACCACTTACCATGAGAAGGGCCGTCTGTTTGTTTGCTGCCTATTAGCATAAAAATGATTGCGAATAAAAGCGATCATAGCCCAGTGGTAGCGTCTAGGAACGCCGCGTCATGGGACGTGAGTTCGAATCCAGACACTTACAATGAGCTTGAGCTTTCGGCGATGCAAACATCGTGAGGAAAACATATTTATTATTTCCACATTTATAGAATTATAGAATTTTTCTATTATGATCACGGTCCAATTTTACCTGGTTTATCAAAATAGTATTACTCGTGATATATTCCTGAAAGATCAACAATTTATCTCAAGTTTCAGATATGTTAAGCTTAAAAATAGTTTCCGTCTTAATTAAAACTTCCTGCAATTTTTAATCATAAAGCGGACAATTTTACATTTCCTTCCAGTTGTTTCATTCCTTTTGAATGTAAATCTCGGTACCACAGTCGTCTTGGTACTTCATTTACACATAATACATAAAATTTCATTTCTCTGTTTATCGTTGCACTTTAGTTTCTAGAGAGAATAAAATTACTATGATTTCCGGCGAAAAAATTGGGAACAAATTCTTAAGACTTCTAATTTTTCATAGACTTAAATATAGGATCATTGCTTATCTGTGGCTTGGCTTTTTTTATAAACATTGAGAGTGATTTTATTAAGTTAATAAATGCCTTCTGAAAATCTTTTCTTTTATTATAATGGATAAAGAACCTGTTTTTATCGCCCTATCGTGAAATTCCAATTTTATATTATAAATTCGAGAAAACTATTTCAAAAAGTGTCTTCTATTATAGTCTGTGTATTCTATATAAAAATGCGTTTTATTTATTTTGACTGTATAATTTATCCGATTATGATAACATTAAGGCGAGTTATCGGCCGTACGCATAGAAGCGATGATAGCGTGTAGAAACGCCGCGTCATGGGACGTGAATTCGAATCCAACTGTGTACAATAAGCTTAAGCTTTCGCTATTGGAAAACATCGTAAGAAATCCATAGCATGGTGGTTGGGCTTTTTCTAATGCTCGCCTGACTAGCTACCATCCAACCTCTTACAATGAACTTCAGCTTTCGGTGAAGGAAGCATCATGAGGAAACCATAGCATGGTGGTAGGGCTTTTTGTGATACCCGCCTGGCTAGGTACCACCCTCAAGTAGACATTCTGCCGCTAAATACCATTAGGTGTGATGCAGCAGTTGCACTTGAGAGCCAGTCTCTCCTATAAAGGCCGGACGCACCTGCAATTCCACTGATGTTGTGGGTGTCAATGGGCTACGGTGATCACTTACCATCAGGTGACACGCTTACTCGTTTACCCTCTATTATATATTCAGCGAGTGTCTTAATTTGAAAGCAACAGGAACCAAATCAAAAATACTATATTTTTTAATTCCAAAGTGAGTAAGACATTATTGTCTAAATTAATATTGAACATTTTTTTTGTTAGGAGTTTAATGCGGTTTAGAGCATAGTTTAGGGTTTGACTAACATTTTGCCTGTCTGTCAATGATGCAGTGGTCTAGATTGGCAACATACTATCCGAAGATTTGGCTTTCAAGTACATTTACTAATAACACTTATATAAATGTTTGACTACAGGTATTTTCAAGTTACTAGTCAAGATGATTAGGTAGTAAACGGACGGATGGATATGACGTTAAAAATTTTCTATAATGAAATCTTGTCCATATTTATTACACTTTTGTTAATTATAGCGTTAGCGTTATGGCCACAATCTCACCTGATATTAAGTGACGATATAGCCTAAGATGATGGACAGGCTAAGCGTAATGGAGGGTCTACATCTCAAGTGCGACTGTAGCAACATACATATAAGTACTTCGCGGCAGATTTTCAACACGATGATTGTAACTAACCAGGCGGGTATTAGAAAAAGCCGTACTACAGTGCTGTGGTTTCATCACTATGTTTTCCTTCACCGAAAGCTCAAGCTCATTACAGATCGATTCTAACCCACGACCCTCCACGCGGCGTCTGTACACATTACCAACAGCTATCATCGGTACATCAAATCCGACAACTAAACTACTAAGTTCATTGAAACACGATGAACAAAATATTTACACTTCCCACGGGGTATCTAGTTTCACGTCAATCTATTAAGTTAATCAGATAATTTAGATCCCAAAGCAGATTTCAATCTACTGTCCAATCGACGCCTATGAAACTGACAAATTATGTTTTACAGAATATACCGTCTACCTATGTTTGTTGGACTATTTTTTTTTTATTCTAACACAGTAAAATTCAGACACCGTACGTGTTAAGATTAGTACTACTACCTGAGACAAGCAATACATCAATGGTTATGCTGTTATTGTCTAAAGGAAGGGTTCATTTTCATTTGTCGTTACACCCCACATTCGGGGTGCGGGAGATTTCTGTTCACTTATGCCATAGAGGCCGCACGCGATAGCCGTGTTTATTCGTCGTTTGCGATTAGATAGATATTCTTTACAGAGCATTTCTTTTGAAAGGGTGGGACCGAGTAGACGTTATAGACGTGTAATAGAATAAACCGTGTACTAGCACCCGATTAATGAGATGTTAGGCCGTGTGCGGGGATTACCCGCATGATGTATATAGATATTAGATACATTACTTTCAATAGTCGATAGTTTGTATGGGGGCTCTCCCCGCATTCGGCATAACAATCACGAGTTATAGACCAATGAAAATTAACCCGAAGTGTAAAAGCTGTATCTGGTCTCTGGATATATGGAATAATGGATATTTGAGGATCATCTTAGAATCACTGTACATACCGCTCTCGCCTTGACCTGAGCCCGTGTAGAATGTGTAGGTATTCAAATCAAACTACTTTACTCAATTTAGACCCTGAATTTAGGCACTTGAAACCGTAAAAGCTACTAACGGTTCGGGAAATAACTCAGTCATCACTAAGAACCGGCAAGAAAAATTTGAAGCGATGATAGCTCAGGGATAGTGTGTAAGAACGCCTAACTACCCCTAATGAATTTGAGCTTTCGGTGGAGGAAAACATCTTGATGAAACTATAGCATGGTGATAGGGCTTTTTTGATGCCCGTCTGGTTAGCTATCACCCTCAAGTTGAAAATCTGCCGCCAAATATCAATAGGTGTGTTCCAGCAGTGGCACTTAAGAGTCAGTCCCTCCTATAAAGGCCGCAACGCACCTGAAATTCCTCGGTGCTGTGTGTGTCCATGGATAGCGGTGATCACTTACCGTCAGTTGACACGCTTTCTCGTTTGCCCGATATCACGTAAAAAAAGTCTATCTGTTTTATATCACCTTTTCTCGTACACATTTAACAAAGAATAATTGTAATACATTTACAAAAGTTTTAGCGGATGCACAGAAAGGTGTGTCGGTTCCACGCTCTGTAATCAACTTTAGGCGTCAGAACCCGCTTGATATGGTGCTGGAACTTACCGTCCGGCAATTCGATATTGTGTTTTGGGACTTTGTTTTAAAACATAACACTATATCCCAAAAAATTGTTGCCGGTTGTACTGAGTCTAAAATATTGGGCAACCAGTGTCTTATAAGAATTCAGCTTGTTCAAACGCAGTCGATAAAAGGTTTTGTTACCACGTCATCAAAAAAAGGGTTGCTGCCGTGTCGGTTTGTAAGGTTCTCCGTACTTAGCGATACACTGGATGATTCCGAAAAATGACAGACCAGAAGAGTAGCATAGTCACGCGTCTATCATCACAGGCACAGAGGTAGTAATACCGTCAGATACTAGATACTACATGTATAAATAACGTAATCCCATTCCGCTTGGTTCCTGGATGGGAGCCAGCTGAACACGGAACGAAATACGCCTTAGTTTCTCCTTATTGTGGATTTATGCTTGTTGCGATTCAGTTGGAGAAACTGTTGTGTCCCTTAATTTATTTTTTATATTTAAGGTTTAGCGTTATGGCTACAATCTCATCTGATGTAAATTGGCGATGTGATTCAAACTAGCGAACACGCCTAACCTGCGAAGGGTCTGGTTCTCAAGTGCAACTGCTGGAACACACCTATAGGTATTTGGCAGCAGATTTTAAACTTGAGGGTGGTATCTAGCCGGGCGGGCAATAGAAAACACCATATCAACATGCCATGACTTTATCACGATGTTTTCCTTCACCGAAAGCTCAAGCTCATTGTAGGTGGATTCGAACTGACGTCCCTTGACGCGGCGTTCCAACACACTAGCAATTGAGCTATCATCGCTTCATAAATAGAACTTACAAATGGTCAAAATTTACGATTATCCACACTATAATATAGATTTTTGCAATAAGCCATAAGAGAATGTCTTTCCGTTCTATATATAATTAAAATTCACATTTCTACGATATCAAGTCTTCTTTGATCCCTTTCGCAGATCTCCAGTTGAACTCCTAATTAAAGTTTAATGTTTTTATCGAACTAGACTTGTGACAAAATCTGTTTTGCTCTTCCTTCGTTTTCCTGACAGTTAAAACATACAACTATTTGATTATATTTATAAGTTTAATTTGTATTAAATGACGTATTTATACTGTCTGTATTGAAAATCAATTACCTTAGTAATTTATCTTTAAAATACGTATTTTTGGGATTTTAATTTCTTCCGTGGTTTCATAAGACCTTTAGCTTCCACACAGAATGGCGCAGTGTCAATTTACGTATATAATAATTTGAAAATTATATCAGCATGAAATTTTTTTGTGTCTCGATTTAAAGAGCGACTGTGTTTGTTGTAACGTCTTGTTAATTATATCAGAATGGTAGCAATTTTGAAGCGCTGCTACCTCAGTGCCAGCGTGTACAGACAACGCGTCTAAAGACTTGAGCTCAAGTTCCTGCAATGAGCTTGAGCTTTAACTGAAGGAAAACATCGCTATAAAACCATAACCTGGTGGTTGGGCTTCTTCTAATGCCTGCCTAGCTACCACCCCTAAGTTGAAAATCTGTCACCAAATACTTATAGGTGTGTTCCGGCAGTTGCACTTGAGATTCAAACCCCCTACAGGTTGGGCGTGTTCACCTGTTTAGGGCACATTGTCATTTAACGTCAGGTGAGATTGATGCAATAACACTAAACCTATGAACTATAAAAAATTACAGAGACCGGCTATTGTTAGGGTTGCATTTTTTTGTTGAATTTCTTTTTGATGCTAGCTGATGTACAATCTTTCTTTACAAATATAAATATCTTTAAAACATTATACTGGTGTATAATTAAAATGGGGAGAACAGCACTATGAATAAATTGAAGTATTTGTACGTTTTTTGTTTTCCAATTGTTTTAATTTCAAAGAAACACGCTACGTCGCTGGCATATCATTTAGAACCGCAACTATGTTTAGTGATCCAATTCATATAAGAACATGCCCTAGGGACACGTAACAAAAAATCTGGTGCGAATGAGGATGAAATTTAATATGTTAATATGAGATACAAATGATTACGTTAGTATGCGATAGACAGTCACCCTACACCTAGAGAACAGAAAAATCGTTCGTCACAAACAAAATTATGTAGATATTTTGACGACATTTTTATTAGTCGACACAATCAAGAGTTACATTTTGGTATTAGCTCTACTAATATTATAGTTAAATTTACCTTAACAAAACGCTAAATATTCGGAATTTATCGATAATGCTAATTATTCGATTTAATCGCTAATAGAGGCGTATAAAGTACATAAGAAGTTGTGACGAGTCGTTGATGAAGCGATGATGATGGGCCGGCGCGATGATAATTCAGCATAAGTGCATTTCAGTGAAAGTCTTCTTGTCCTTGTAGATGGAACCCCAGGCTCCGTAGTCCTTCTTCTGCTCCACTTTCTTCGGAGGTTGATAGTTCGTAGTCTGGATTGGTGCGGGTTTCCTAGAGAATAAACAGTAAATTTTGACTCTCATAAGTAATGTAATTCCCATCAACTCCACGACAGTGCGTTTCGTGCGGAATTTTTTCCTCACGCGACTGCCTTGTGGAACCAACTTGCTTCGACGGTGTTTCCGAACCGATTCGACACGGGGACCTTCAAGAGCAGAGCTTATTATTACCTTAAAGGCCTGCGATTCTTCTGGTGTTGTGGGTGGCCATGGGCGGTGGTGATCACTTACCATGAGGTGACACGCTAGCTCTTTGCCCCCCATTCCATAAAAAAATAATTGAATACAGAGAATGAAATAAAAATGTATTGAAAGTAGCTTAAGTATTTTATAGTACATAGTTGTCACCCGTCCCCTATATTAGTCGTCAAATCTCCCAAATGGTTTAATTTTCTTCGACATTTTTAACTGTTACATATATACAACCTAAACCTAAGCCATCCTCATGAATGACTTCATGTATTGGTGATAAAATCGTATAAAAATCCGTTTTGTAGTCTTTAAGTCTATCACACTTTGTAATATGTACTGATATCTAATATACAGTTTCATATGCCATTCTCGTCTCTTTATTATGCAGTTCATATGTAATAAGTTTCATTTCTATGCCACGTGCGTAAGTTTCGTTAAAGCTGACTTACTTCATCGAAGCAGAAACGTCATAGGATTTGCAAGCATAGTTAGCCTTGCTGGCTGTCTTGCATTCATCCCCGCGAGCCATTACTGCTAGCATCAGTCTCTTTCACTCGTACTTTGCTGTCGCCGGTAAAAGGGAGATGGATGATGATAAGAGGGGACCGTAGAGGACAGAGAAGCTAGGGCACGTGCTGTATGTGGGTGAGGACTGCGTGCTCCAACCGGTTACCGGTGTTCGCCCGACGACTGCCTTTTCTTGTGCACAGGTTCTTGGCGAGCCTGTGGAAGAGAGATATTATTTTTTATTATCTTTCCGCAGCTAAGTGGCTGTGCTATACCAACAGCAACCAAAAACAATGAAAACCTACAAGAGATAGGCGATTAATCAAAGGTCGTCTCTGTCAATCCGATCCCTAGCGCGTACGTAGCAGTATGAAATTTCGCACACCTATAGTTTATATAGAGAAGGAATGCAGAATGCTTTTTTTTTTTAATTATGCATAAAAAATACATTAAATCAATAAAAAAAACATTACGCACACTTCCATGTATTTGACACACACACGCATATATATTGTTTTGTTTATTGTGAAACTGTGTCTGATGTCAAATTGAGAATAGATTATAGATGAATATTGTTTGTCCTTACTGAATGTCGAATATAACTATAATAATTTCATTTATGACAATATAAATTAGTTATTAATGAATAATAATGTTGAAACTTAAAATTTAAATTAGTTATGGTCGATTTTTGACCGCTGGGCGACCACGAGTATATATGTATAGATAGGTTACAAAGGTCAATGGTGTTTACTTGCAAAAAACTCGTTGTAAGATAGTAATAAATTCTTAACATCATTGGTAGGATAAACTTTATTGTTAGATCTAACTGCATGGTGTTAAGGCTTTTCTAATGCCTACCTGGCTAGCTACCATCCTCAAGTTGAATATTTGTAGCCAAATACATATAGATGTTCCGGCAGTTACATTTAAAAGCCAGTACCTCCACTAGCCTTAACATGTCCATCATATTGGACCACGTCGTCAGTTAACATCAAGTGAGGTTATAGCTGTAACGCATAAATAACGCTACAATATATTATTTATATCCCATAAATAGTGAAATATATGCTATTTAACATCATGGACATATTTGTAATGCAAAATAAATACAAATTATTCAACATTATAAATGGGTTTTCATCTTGAATGCATAAAATTTGCATTAGGAGGCTTTAACTACTGGTTGCAACGGATAAATAACTGGATAAACTGGGTGATGCAATATCAACAGTGTCTTGTATCAGCCGAGTAACTAATTTTCATATTGTTTACGCACATCCAAGGATACGAGGTGACCGAGCCTTGACTTTTGATACATAGTTGTCATCTAAAAGGTCTCTATTTTACGCATCTAAAAATCCATTTTAAGAATTATTATAATATATATATAAATATAAATAATTCTTAGCTATGCCCTTCGTTCGTGTGGAACTAAAAATCATTTGTAATTAGTTTTTATTTACAGAACCTAACTTTTTTCTGGTATAAAATAGCCTATGTTACTCTTTATAATATCAGCTGTCTATCTGCGAAAATCCCATCAAACTCGGTCTAGCCGTTCCATTGATTAGCTGGAACTACAGCTACTACGATTGATGGTCAAACTCTTTTCTTTTATTTCTAATTCTATAGCAAATCGTATGGCTTAACTTCCGCATTCGTTGACGGAAGGAAGTCATTCCTTTGACGTCTTCGTGTTCGTCTTAGTAACTTAATGATAAATTTTATTATTCTCAATGTTACATTTGATAGAATTCATTATGCGTCATTTCCTGACTGGAGTGATAAAACCTGTTTTGTTTAAACTCCCCTTTGTCGTTTATTGTTTAAGGTTTTAATACAAAATTGCCCCATATTAAGAGGTGATGTGGTCGATAAACATGTTAAGTTTCCTCATTGCTCAAAAAATGCATCTGCGCGGAATATATACGTAAATTAATGGTAACAGATTTTCTGCATCAACTAATCAAGCGATTACTAAGACCCCATTACATTACTATGTCGTCTGCATCATATTTCTGTATTATGATTTCATTTTCACAGTTCCAGATAATTTTTAGAGTTGCAAATCTATCATATTTTGTCCATTTCACTCGTACCGAGTTTAAAAATATTTCTTAATATACAGTAGAACCTCGATAAGTTGAAAACCTCCAAATCTCGAAAAAATGTTTTGTTCCCTTCTCTTCAAACACCAACACCTCCATTCTCTTTAAGTCGAAAACTCAACAACTCGAATTTTTTTGGCGTTTCCTTTGATGTTCGACATATAGAGGTTTTACTTAGATTTATTATTAGAAATTAATTTTAATCTAATTTAGATTCATAGACATCATGTCAGGCTATTGATAACTGATAGTTCCAACTGAAATGTTTGCTTTTTGTGAATTTGGATTCTATATCATCTATTAGTAAGTATGAGTATTTCTGAGCAAATCGATTGTAAAAGCACCACCCTCAAGCTCTTTTGTTTCTGTAATAATTCCAGTAACCACATCTGAATCTCGATACCTTCAAACTTAGTTTTCCAACCAGTTTTAAGTATGTCAAGACGATTATATATAGCATAAACAGGATTTAACCTCCAAAAGCATCACAAATGCTATAAGTTTTATGATAATCTAATAATATTGTACTAACAATAATACCTTCATATATTTTTTGCTGGACTTAAATATATTATCCAAAAACATTTTTGTAAATGACTTATCGCTTTCATAATTGTTTTCGGACGAAAACAGTAAAAGCTAATTTGAGAGTTTCAGCGGATGCTTATGGCAACATTAGTAATCTTAGCGGATGTATCATAAATTAGTCAAAAACCATAAATAAGCTGTGTTCACTTTTTTAAGACACGCATCATTTTTATTTTACTCTTTATCGTGTGTATGTTTTGATATCAATGTGTTATAATATGATTAATATTACAGCTTCTACAGAACCTTTAAATGAACAATGTTTTCGAAATTCATTGAACAACAAGTTGAGTCTGCGCATCAAATACAAGGATACCTTCGATATCACGAAGCCACCGCGTGAACAGTCCGCTTACCTTTACGCTTTGTCAACATGAACCGGTTACACTAGAAATTATATATTTCAATAAAATGCACACGAAAAATAAACTCTAACAAGATCCGGTTTAGATTGCATTTCATAAAGTGACGTTCTGGTATTCTAACAAGATTAGGTTAAGATTGCATTTCATAAAGTGACGTTCTGGTTTTGAACACTGTTACTTTGTTAGTAGGAATCACTCCAGCTAAATCATTCCAAATGTTGCCCCTATGAACATGCTATATGAAGGTATAAATATAGAATTGCTTACAGGAAATGTCTTGAATCGTTCTTTACTTACGTAAAATCATTACAGAAATGTGTAATTTAAGCTTTGATATAAAATTATTTATCATTATACTCAAGTTCAAGACAGATCACAGGACCCTCAAAATCATCTATCTATAATACAATCGGTAATTTGCATCAGAGTAAAATACAGTAAAAGTCAACAAAATCAATTCCATCTTAAAATATCTTAATACTTGTCCAATGTAATCCTATATTTGTCAATCATCATCAATTACTTCAAGTGATACAATCGTGGATGATAATTGTATTAGATTGCATGATTATTTAAACAACACTACTACAGAACAAGAGTACACTTGTTCTCTTTATTAAAATGTACTTATCTAAAAATAGAAAACTCTTAGTTATAACAAGCTTCCAACCGCGTCAGCACTCTACAAATTGTGTAATACTCATTTTTAAAGTTAATCAGCTTCCAAATTTTTGGTAAATGCAGATCAATCAAAAAGCATTTCACAAACTTCCAATATTTTAACTCAGATAAACCCAAAGTTAAACCCCTCGAGTTAAACCCAAAATATGTTAATTCTTTGAACGATGTCAATTTGCGTGTTGCATCTAAAGCTACTAATATTTCCATTGCTATTGTAATAGTTATTTTTTTAACTATATATAGTAAGTGTCTACTATATATAGCTAACTACTAATGAACTAAACTGCTAGCTATCAATAACATTAAGAAGCGTAAACTGTCGATGCTTTGTTTTTCAGTATTACGCCTAAATGTCTTTACCTTTTTGCGATACAAATATGAACACGTTCAAAACTTTTATTCAAAATATTTTTACGTATATCTACATTATGCATCTAAAGGTGCTGGATATTAAAAAGTAAAATCTCTGAATAAATTTAGATACTTTATAATCAACAACTGCAAAGGTTGAACGACACCTGTAGATTTCAAAACCAGTCTTTCCAATAACAACGTAGTGTATACAAAGTTCTACAGATTATATATCGCATGTGATGGTTAAACAACATACAGTTTCTTAAAAGCTGTCATGAAAATATATAGGACACATATATTAATCTACTATGAAATATAAAACTTGTTTCAGTCAATATAATATCTAATTACTTTAAAAGGATGAGCGAAATATTTCTTACTATATATTTATATCTATGAGTAATGAACAAAAGAAAACCATGTGTATGTGTATGTAATTCTACAAATTTACATGCTTAAATATTATAGATACTTTATTACATCATCTATTAGAAATTTGGTGCCAAGTTTCAAAGTCATATGCCATAACGAAACAATGGGCAGTAGAGCTATAGCTATTTTCTATTATCTATTTGGAATCAAGCACACCAGTTGGAAATGTCGTAATTTTACTGTATCATTAAACTGTGGAACAATCTATCAGCCTGTGAATTCCCTACCTTCTATGATATTGGATTCTTCAACCAAAACGTTAGAAGCATCTGAGCAGATATACATGAGAGCGGCCACTTGCAATGGATTACACAAAACTTCGCAATACCGTGATTTGCGGTAATATGAAGCTTTGGAACAGTCTGTTAAGATATTAATTCCCCTTTCCCTATAGCATTGGGTTCTTCAAGAGAAACGTTAAAGACATTAGAGACCCTTATCTCTTCTGTTATCGTCTCTTTTTGGATAGCATTGTCCTATATCGGATACGGTGCCGTCAATTTGCCATGAGACCACAAAATATATAAATTTACTATTTAAGAAACTTTATAAAAAGTAAACCTTAACAAATTCTTATATCCGGCTCGGATATTATGTGAGAAATATTCGTAGGGAATTCATATTAAGGGACTACGATGAAAATTATTAAGCGGACATTAACACGATACCAAATTGAAGCATGACTCAGGGTAAGCTCGCACCGAAAATCTAGAATCACGGTGACACCATCTATCAAATCCTTAACGAGTTGCCACTAACCTTGGTAGAAATTTGTCGGTGATCGCGAACTTTCTCTTCGATTTTGTCATTGACACCTACGATGTATTGTTATAATTCAAAAATTTCCACTTGATAGATAAGTGAAACGAATGGCGCACGGGCGAGACCCAACTGTGTGTTCGGTTTAGCATCGACAGTATTTAAGTAGATAGAACAGGTTGCCTGTAGACACCGGTTTTGTGACGACGGCGATATCACGTACACATATATAGTGAATATGCTGCGACTTTGTTCGATTTATATAATAACTTATTGATTTTATTGTCACCGTCTTTAAACTAAAAAGTAATATTTTGATGACAATTTTTTTTTGTTTTACTTTTAATGTAAGGTCAACTTGGATTATTAATTTCAGTGACATTGTAAAAGCCAATATGACTAACAATGTATTGAAGACCAAATAAAAAACAAATTGGATAACTGGAACATGACGGTACGATTTTCAATACCCTCTAGTGATTAAAAAATAAACGAATCATTTTCTACGGCTTTAAATCCTATCTAATATTAAACATACACATGTGAGTTAGTTCGTTTGCTGTTTATCCCTTAGCTGGGTAGCTAATCATTATGAAATTTTGCAATGAAACATTGTCAGGGGTTCAGGAAACAATATACATTTTATTCAGAAAAAAATACTGTTCCGAGAGATTGAAAAAATTACTCTTAATACCACGTAGATGAAGTTAACTGTAAATTGAAATTGAAAATAGTTTTCCATTGTTTTATATATAAAACGAAAACAAAATCTTTATTCAATTTAAGCCCTAAGAAGGTGCATATTAACGTCAAAACTACCTCTGGTTCGGAAATTAACGAATGCATCGAGAAAAACCGGCCAGAAACTCGAACTGCATCTTTTTTTAGATCTTATTCTTATTTCTATTTTTTAAATAAGTGGTTTAATGTGTATATTTACAGTTTTTAGCGGATGTACATAGAAGGGTATCAATTCCAGACATCACGATCGCTCACACAATGTTATGATAGAATAATCAAAGCATTCAGTTCGATTGAAAATGAATTACAAAAAAAAATGTTTGAATATGATTATAATGGGATGAAGAATCTACTAAAAGCAATAAAGTAGATACAAGTTACATTACCTATATCTTGTGTGAGCCAATAAATACACAGACACATACTAATTCATACACACACGCTCACAGACATATACTCATAGACATGCACACGCAACATCTCATACACACGAAAAGTGCGCTAAATTAAGCATTTATGTACTTTATAAGAATAATATTTTACGTTATGGAATTATGTACATTGGGAAGACACTGGCACCTGAGATACAGGCTAAAAAACCTAGTTCAAGTGACAGGGCTTAACATTATGTTGTTGTAAACATATTTTTTGCAAATAAATTATTACTATTATTTTTATTGAGTACTCGATTATGATATTACAAATACAAATAGAAATTTAGCAAAATATGCAGACAATTCAATAACATCAGAAATAACAACTTTCTCTACAAAAATTACACCAAATTTGAATATAGTTATCGAAAGTGAATGGTCTATGCCTCTTTTAAATAGTAATTCCAGTATTATTTATTCATACAATAAATCAAATACGTTAATGATAAGGTGAATATCAGAAAAACTTAGGTTATTTCAAATGCATGTCCACACCATTTTACGATAATTTGGTGTAAAAATTAGTTTACGAACTTTCTCATACCAATGCGTAACCGCACCATTTAGACTTGGACTAAGATGACAGAGGCGTGTGATAAATCATTGGGTGACAAGCACCATCTACACCCACTAAAAAGCACCAAGGCGACATTACAATCGGTGAGAGATTGTAGTACCTGACAGACCATGGGAACCTTTTTTTACTAACTTCCTCATCGCAACGGGTAAATGAATTACTCGGGCTCGAGCCAAGACTAGAGGGCATGTTGTGACTCATCAGGTGTTAAGCATCATAGCGGCACTTGAAACTCCCGTGTTGCCAGAGACCAGCTACAGCTTTCGCACTTTTTCCAATCAGCTAACTACCACCCTCAAGTAGAAAATTTGCCGCCAAACACCTGTAGGTCCAGCACTTGATAGTCAGACCCTCCACTTGGTTTAGCATGTCTACCATTTTGATCCGCACCGTCACTTAACACTAGATGAGATAATGAACAAAACGCTGAAACTATAAAGTAGGTGCAAAATATATACATTTTATAGATAATAATGGTGTATCGCTTAATGGATTCATCAATTTTTATTAATCGTGACAGTCATCGACCTCCGTTTCACTTGTTGTTGAACGTACAAGCACGTGCTCGTGGTGTGATCAACTGGATTAGTTGTAGAAAATTTCCATTTCTTTACGACAAAATAAGTTGACCTGTTTATACTTGAAAATAAATGTTATAGCCGCTTTCGTGTTTACCATCACGTACCACGTTTGTGTGAACTCGATGGTCGTGTTAATAATTAATATATATACGTATTGACGTCAGTTTGTTTTTCTGATTTGGTTAAATTCTTTTACCCTTTACTTACCTTAATGACGGCTGAGATTCGCTAACGACATTTTTTTTTTATAGTTTCATTATTGTATAAACACTGTAAGCCTAGAGGTGCGACTGGCTTTCAAATGCATCTGCCGGAACACACTTATAGTTATTTGGCGGTAGATTTTCGACTTAAGGTTTATAAGCAGCCAGACAACATTCGAACAAGCTCTACCACCATGCTATGGTTTCATCGCGATGTTTTTCTTCACCAAAAGCTCAGGTTCATTGTAGGAATTCGAACTCGTGTCCGTTGACGCAGTGTCCGTATACATTAATCATCTCGTTATCTATCGTTTCCATTAGGCTTAGCGTGTCCAAGCGATGATAGCTCAGTGGTAGTGTATACGACTTTGCGTCAAGGGACGTGAGTTCGAATCCAACGACCTACAATGAGCTTTAGCTTTCAGTGAAGGAAAACATCGTGAGGAAACCATAGCATGGTGGTAGGGCTTTTTCTGATATCGCCTAGCTAGCTATCACCCTCAAGTTGAAAATTTGCCGCCAAATACCAATAGGTGTGTTCCGGCAGTTGCACTTGAAAGCCAGTCTCTCCACAGGTTTAGCGTGTCTACCAACTCAGGCAGTATCATCACTTAAGATCAGGTGAGATTATGGCCATTACGCTAAGCCTTTATAAAAAAAGGAAAAAAACTATCTTGAGCTAAGTCACTTAACATCAGAACATATTGTAACTATGAAACTACACTTACTACGTATAAAAAAATGTTACCAGCCTTACTGAGACTGAACCATGCAATGGGACCAATTTATCATAGTCCTTAGTATTTAAATCATGCCTGTATTTTATGAAATCTAACTTTTCCAAGTATTTGCAGACATACCTACATTAAACTATCAGCCAGTGTTTATTGAGTTATTACTGAGTAGATAAATATGTGAACTATGATGATGTCTTGAATCGACACATCGCTCTGTGCATTCGCTAAAATCGACTGTAAATATATTTAAATGTTTATCTTTTTAAGGTATGTACCTATATAAAAAAATACTAGATCGGATTTCTTACCGCTTCTTTTCAACGGCTAAGTTGTTTTCCAAACCGTTGGTAGTTTCGACGTTCATAGGTGCCTTCCTAGGGCCTAAGTTAAAGATTTTTTTAATTTGATTTGAACAAATAGGCAACTGTTAATGGATTTATGATCTATTGTTTTAGGATTTTAATATTGGTTATTATCACGAACAGTGCTGTACTTTTATGAAGAAATACTCGAATGTTTACTTAAAAGTAGTAACCGAGAATAAAAAATTTGTAATAAATGTTGTTTTAAGCTGATATTGAAATATGTCTTTATAATAAGTTATCTTCAAATAACCTTGAGTATAAAATGAACAAGTGGATAATTTTATATATAGATAATTATTATATAACTTGTACTTCTGATGTAATACTTTAATATTATCCTAACACGTTTTCATATGAATAGAATTAGTTAAGAAATATAGTATATACAATAATAAAACATTGTAACAAGTAACAAATCATGCCCAGAGCTATTATTTATAATTCGCATTCCATATAGATAATAACAAACCTATACACATAAAAAAAACCTATATAACATACATCATTCAAAGAAGCGGCAAATTTTAATTCTATTCTCTGGCAAACTAGATTCTTTACAACATTTTCTTCTTTTTCTTTTTTACTCTTGGCAACTCAGATCTCTTTAGAAACTATTCCTGCCCTTTTCAAGTGACAAGATTTGGACGTTTTGGACAGATGAAACTATCTTCAACAAGATGGCGACACTCTTGTTGAAGCTCTCTTGGGAGTTTTTGTGCCAACTAATATATCATTTCCCGAATGATTATTTATTCACTTCACTTATGCTCTATTTAATCTAACAGGGCTAAATTTATATAGCAATCTATATCGCTATCGGAAACATATACTGGAAGTTTTTAAAAATAAACCTTCTTGATTGTGTTAAAACAAAAAATAATAATTTACCTTCTTGATATGCAATAACAAAAAGCATTCATTAAAAAAAATCTAATCAACGCACAAAATTAACAGAAACGGCATTCTTTTTTTTGTGTTATGCAAAGTAAATTCTTTACGTAGTTTTCTTCGTACAATCTATTAAGCTATCGGAAACATGATAGAAGTTTTTAAAAATAAAACTGCTGCGACTGAGTTTCGTTTACAAAACAATCAAAATTATTTTATATTATTGTATATACAATAACAAAACTGTTGTTTTTTTTTCTAGCAAAGTAAATTATTTTCTCCATTTTCTTCGTACAATCTATATAGCTATCGGAAACGTACACTGGAAGTTTTTAAAAATGGAAGCTTTTCGATGGTGTTTCGTTTTCACGAAAATAAAACTTAATTCCATTTTCCTAATTTCGTGTGTTTTCATCGCTTGAATAATTTGGATTTTATCTGGTTTTTATCATTTTAACGACAATATAAATACTTTTTTTTTCAATTGAGAGATGTACTTTTTTTACCTCTTGGACTTGACTGCTGAGAGAAATGCAAAGAGTTCTAGGAATGCTACCGATTAGCAGAAATCAATCCCAGGTATGTTGGCATTTTGATGTCGGTATGTTAATATAGGGGTTACTGATGTAACGCCACCAGAAACTATACAGTAATTAAATACATGTACAAGAAATACTAAAAATTAGAAAGCACGTCGCTTCGACTGATATTTCGTAATAATATATATTTATCGAATTTTGTTTTAGCGTGTAGGAACGCCGCGTCATGGGACGTGAGTTCGAATCCAACCACCTACCACGAGCTTGAGCTTTCGGTGAAGGGAAACATCGTGCGGAAACCATAGCATGGTGGTAGGGCTTTTTCTAATGCCCGCCTGGGTAGCTACCATCCTCAAGCTGAAAATCCGCCGCCAAATACCTGTAGATGTGTTCCAACAATTGCATTTGAAAGCCAGTTGCTCCACAAGGCTTAACATATTCACCATCTTAGATCACATCGTCACTTAACATCAGGAGAGATTGTGCTAATATCGCTAACCTTAATCTAAAAAAAGAGCTGAACTACGGACTCTCCAGATATAAAAACGAATTGTTTTACGAGACGTTTGTTATAAGACTTAGTAATAAGAGATTCATAATTCATGAAGGGGGCTTACCCGTGAACAGTTAAATGATGACTCTAGAATTACTCGTGTCGATTTCCAAGTAACTATTAATAATTATTCTATACTATTATTTATTAACATATAAAATGCTTTGTATGAATTTACAAACACAATGATAACTCCAATTAACGTCATTCAATTCAACAAAAGCCCTCTAAATGATCGAAATCGAATGATTATAGTTTGTTCACTTGATACCCATACAGTCATATATTATCTCGATTTAACTTTGAAGCGATGATAGCTTAGCTGGTAGTGTGTACAGAAGCATTTTTAACGGAGTTAAAAATACCTATTATTTAGGGACTTCCTTATAGCAACGCGGAAGGGTGATACCCGAAATTGGGCCAAGGCGAGAGGAGCATATGGGGTACTCATCTGGTTCTAATCATCGCACACTACCCACTGATAAACACTACGGCAACACTTCAAACTCTCGTGTCACTTTCTATCTCTAGCGGAAATGGCTAGCTATTACCCTCATGTTGAAAATCTGCCACGAAATACCTATAGGTGTGTTCCGACAGTTGCATATAAGAGCCAGTTCCTCCACTACGCTTATCATGTTCATATAACACTAACATATAAAGTATTTAAAAAACAAAATCTTCCGTAGCGAATCTCAGCTGTCAAGGTTAAAGGAATAAGGTAAAGGGATTTAGCCAAGTTAGGAAAACAAGCTGACGTCAATGTGTAAATTGGTTATTATTAATAAATTCAACAAGTTTATCCAAAGGTACTATATGATGATACACATCACCTCCGCTTTAACATTTACGCTCAAATATAAAGAGGGCTTCGGTGTCACAATTTCACGGTTTCACCTATAACATCCAGAACCAAAAAGTTTGCTGACTCTTATCTCTGTCGCACCGTGAAATTGTGGAACCGTCTTCCTGTCAACGTATTCCCTCCTTCCTATGATATTGGGTCCTTCAAAAGAGGCGTGAAGAGGTACCTAAGCAGGCCAGCATGACAGCCGCGACTGGCAGTGTATTCTGTTCGCTGTCAGTCGCCGCTGATATGGATTGTACTGTACTTACCATCAGGTCCAGTGCAGTCACTTTGCTGTGCAACATAAAAAAAAAAAAAAAAGGTCAACTTATTCCTTCACAAAGAAATGGAAGATTTCTTAACTTAGCGTGTTGACCATTTTGAACTACATTGTCACTTAACATCAGGTGACATTGTAGCCGTAACGCGTAACCTATAAAGCAATAAAAATACATCTTTCTACTATCACTCAACAAGATAGATGGCGCTGTGATCATAGTTTCATTTATAAACTTTTCCAATACTGTTCGTCGGTATTTTTGCATTGTAGGGATAGCGTGATGTATCAGCTGTATCATGGCGAATGCTCTGAGGAGTTTTTACACGTAATCCCCTCCTCTCCTTTCCACAGCTGATCCACCCGTCCTGGACTACGGAGCCACAGCTTTCCCATACTCTCCATCCCGACGCGAACCAAAGAGTTAGAAAACTCATTTCTTTGTCGCACTGTGGAGCGACATCTTCCGATCTGGGTGTTCCCTCCTTCTTATAATACTGGGTTTTTATACGAGGCGTAAAGAGATATTTTGTGGGCCGGCAAGACAGTTCCGTCTGACGAAGGGCATTTACCCCTACGGCAATAGCCAATGTAACTAAACCGTACTGAAACTTACTATCGGGTGAACTACAGTCATTTTACCGAGCTTGAATAAAAAAAAAAACTATATTTATCATCCGGTATAGTGCAATCACTTTCCCGCTTTATAATATAAAAAAACAACTCATATAAAGCAGATATTATATTCATTTCCTAATTGATTACATAGTGTTGACGCAATATTGCTAAAATATCGCTCGTTGTTAGGCAATCCCAAAAAATTCCTATCACGCCGATACAGTCGAGAAGCGCATGACAGCTCGCATAATTTAAAATGTATTATTGAATCGTTATAAATTTTAAAAACAATGTCGACTGTAAGCCACCGCGGCGTCCGAATTCGCACTTTAATTAACTTATTGGGGCAGTAGACACTTCTGTATTAACTTAACATAGGTTCACTTTAGCTTAACAGTAGGGCATTTTATAATACTTGTGTAGTTAACAGTCTTTTCTGTCTTAGTCTGTTCAAGTTATGTAAGTGTCCGAGGCAAACACAGCCACCCAGCAACTCGTAAGTTCCAAAAACGTTTTATTTTTCCATCGCCAAGGACAAGTTTCTACATTAAAGTTAGATATATAAGACACATAAATTATTAATTAATCTATATTGTCTATATTGACATAATAAAGAGGATAATTTATTTTACTACGCACTAAACTATATTATCTATATTGTTATTATAAATCGGAAAAGATTTTTTGAACGCGCTAATCTTAGAGTAACACCAAGAAGTACCAGTCGGATTTCGAAAATTATTTTTGTATTTGTTAGAGCAATGATTAGGGAAAGCTATTTAATATCACGCTACTGCGAACAGAAGAAAATCTATATTGAAAAAGGGTAACAAAAACGGGTAACAGTTATTAAATGTTTTTTAGTTCCACACAAACAAAGTCGCGGGTACAGCTTTATAAATATACAATACAAATAAATAATTAAATTAATAAGTCAGAAAGGGATCCGTTAAACCTACATCCGTGTGACAAGTCTCGGGAACTGCTTGAACCCCCTACCTGCACGGAGAATCCATGTTACACCAAGAAGTTCGTCTCCCCCAAAGATTACACTGTGATCCACAAACAATGAACATTCTACTGGATTTGATAGAGAAAACTTATACAATGAAATCAAAATGCATTTATTACTATCATTCAACAAAGGGCTTGATGATTACTTCATCCCTTTGTTTCTTCCTCCTGTTATACAACCGTTCCAACAACAGCACAGAGAATCCAGTAAAGAAACCTGAAAAATATATAAAAGAAAGTTTTAATAAAAAAAAAACTAAGTTAAGTGGTATGGCCACAATCTCACTTTACCTCAAGTGCAACTGCCGGAACACACTTATAAGTGCTTGACGGCAAATTTTGTACTTGAGGTTGGTAGCTAGCCAGATGGGCATTAGAAAAATCCCTATCACCAGAATATGGTTTATATCGCCATTTGCCCAGGCTCATTGCAGGTGGATTCGAACTCACGTCCATTGACGCGAGGTCCGTATACGCTACCACTGAGCTGTAATTATTTCGAAGTTTAGTATGTAAATTGAATAAGGTTTGTTAACACTAGATGTTCCACACTAAGTTACTTTGATACATACTTAGGTATATAGATTGAGGGGTACTTAAATGTAACAAGTTAAGTGGGAAAACTTGTAAACGATAAAGTTAAAACTTGCTCTGCTAACGGTACGTTAAAGTTTAGGCAATTTACAACAGTGCAGAGCATTTAAAAAGAAAGTAGTTTGTCGTTCAGGAATGTTGACGTAAGTGAACACTTTAAACCTACAGTGTTCTTTTTTCAGTTTCACAATACCATCATGGTGTAACATAATTTTGCATGGCAGTAGAGCTTTATCTAATGCACACCTCGCTAGCTATCACCCTCAAGTTGTAAATGTACCGACAAATACTTATAGGTATATACCGGCAGTTGCACTTGTGAGCCAATGTTGGATAACTCATTTTTTTATAGTGTATAGGCCTAGCGTTATGACCACAATCTCAACTGATGTTAAGTGACAATCTGACCCAAGATATGGACACGCTAAGACTAGTGGAGGGACTGGCTCTCTAGTACAGCTGACGGAACACACCTATAGACAATTGAGGGTATATTTTCAACTTGAGGGTGGAAGCTAGCCAGATGTACCTTATAAAAATCCATAAAAATTTATATTTTTTTTATTAACAAAGATTGAAACTTTATCTGTATCTATACTAATATTATAAAGACAAAAGATTTGTGTTTTTGTATTTTTGTTTTTAACGAATAAACTCAAGAACTACTGGATCGATTTCTTGAAAAATTCTATCACCATTAGAACACTACATTGCCCTGATTAATATAGGCTATATCAGATTTTCCTATGAAATTATATATAGTATATGTGGTTATTCAGAACTTTACTGCGACTGATGTAACAAGTTTTTAAAGCACCGCAACTGGATTTGGGTTCCAACTGAAAATCAGCGCTGAGTGTTTCGGACACCTATGCTTGTAATTAGGTATATACTATTATTATTTATGTGTGTATTTTCTTTTCATGTATATTATATTGCTGGTATGTCTTTTATTAGCATTAAACGATTTCTTTCTTTCTTTATTTATTTTTTTGTTGTTTGTAAATAGTTTATGCTCTTGATTCGTGTTTTTACTATACATTTTTTCTATATGTTCCAATAATTTATAATTTATAAAGATGTGCCTATTATATTTTTGACCGACTAGCCAAGCTGAATACAGTTTCGAGGATTTCCGTGAAACTTGTTTACAGCTGATACGCACACAAGTCGCCTGCGAACGTGTCGGAACCTGTTTTGTTTAATTCGCATTGTTTCTTGATTATCACTTTGTTACGGACCAAAGTGTTTTTTTTTTAAATATAATACTGTATGATAATGTAATTGTTCTTTAAAGTAAAATAATTTACTTAAATTTAATTTCGACAAAAAGAAAGTCTCGTGTATGGATTTTTTTATAATGATTTCCGTAAAGTCAATAACAAATGATAATTTATATGATATGATAAATTAAGCAGGGAAAATAGCAAATATTACAAGTATGAACAGCCATATTAAATACCAATATCCAACCCTGATACTTCACTTAGGTTCTGAGATCAATTGTTCAATTGATTTTAATTCAATTTAATGAAATTAATTCAATTAATTTGTTGATTTTATTTCAAAATGTGTAAGACTGAAAATAAATACAATAATTAATAAACAATCAAGGTTTTTATTTAATGTAATTCCTCCTACATATATTTTATTGAGGAATGCATACAAAGTAAGAAGCCGGATAGTCGGCGCTCTTTCCCGATTAGTCGCGGACTACGATAGTGGCCGGATAGTTGACTTTACCGAATAGTCGGCATATCATTAATATTTCCTTAATATTTTCCATTGTTAATATTAAAGAAAGTAGAAACTGTAAACAAGATAATACAGCATTATAGGAAAAACAAAAGGAACGAATATTGCTACAGTACCATACTACACAAGTGTTAAGTTTTACTTACATAACTCACGTACACACTACAGTGAGATTATGTACATGAACTTGTCTGGAAATATTTGCAGTAGTGGAATTATTTATTATCTGTGTATAAAAACTATTTACACGTTAAAAAACTGGCAGACATCGCCCACTGCCTGCAGAAGAGAAAGCGTTGAATTTCTTTGGTATTTATACATCATTGAAGTTAATTTATAAAGATATTTTACTTTGTTTATACAGTGGCGTTGATGTGACTGTAAAATATTCACGTTTATAAAAATTCTTAAGCCTAACGAAAATTTCACTTTAAAGAAACCAATGGGTTCCTTACCAATTCCTCTCAACGAGTCGGATGTTTTTCGGGAATGTCACCTTATCGGTATTTTAGATTTTGTTTTCTGTTTTCTGTAATATATCTGGTTTCTATGCCGTATATTGTTACAAATATAAATTAATAGACACAAGGTTATGTCCAGATTAAGAAATATAATTTAAGGATCACAATTAATTATCTAGTATGAAATTTGAATCCACAACTCTTAGCCTGATGGAAGTTAAGTCGCTGCAAGCATTTTATTCAGTGCATCAGATAGTCTGGCAAACATTATCCTGTCCAGATAAACGCGAGAAGATCATAGATAAACAGATTTCGTTCGCATTGCAAAAAAAGAGAAAAACGACATGTGTGTTATATTGGAAAAGAAATAAACATTTCGTTTGTTAATATCAAGTATAACATACCGAGAAAGAGGACGAAGAACGAGCCCTGCATATCCCTGAGATTGACAGTATGGTTGTTAACTTCTTGTGCGACGGAAGATATCTTCCAGCAACGATTCGGCTTCGGGAGATACTCTCTCAACCATTTCATGATCAAACCGGCCTTATGCATGTAGTTTATTCTAGCAATCAATGTAGTGATTTAATTTTTGATACACATATGTTGTTTATAAAATTAAAGTGATGAACAAGTATATAGCCAGTGTAATAGTAACTATAGTCTATTTTTGTGACGTAATTACTGATTTTTGAACCCCCCCTCATAAAAATTAATAAGTCAGGTAAAAGATCAAAAGTCTAAATATTACAAAATTTGATGGAATAAATGACAATTTTAGCATTAGACATTCAGTGGAAGCATAGCATTCACAATTTGCACTTAACATAAATAAAACTTTACACATGCAATTATATTAGTTTAAGTTAAGATGCATACTTACTCCCTATTTATTACAGGTAAATACGGACTACCTGCTGGAACAATCATTGCTATTTGCTCATCAAGGAAGTCCTCAACGCCTGTGAAATAAGTTATTTTTATGGAATATCAAGGTAATAGGACAAAGGAAGATTTTGAACACATTTTAGATCTACCTTGAACTAACATTTTAGATTTATTTGTCCTTACGAGAGACCTTGCAAACCACACGGACCTGTATATTATGGAGGAGGTACACGGTTACAAACATATTGGAAAAAATAAAAAAGTCTACAATTTATATTTTTGGTACTGTTTAGATGCGGAATTGGTTACTGGGTGTTTCGTTTCTTCATATTCCACAGTCGACAAAAATATAGTAATCAAATACGTGAGAAAGATTGCGCTAAGCAAAAAAAAAATCAACGATCAAGAACCGATTTCTATCTTCTAGTCCCTGTTTCAAGAGTAATTTTCGAGACTTCAATCACTTGTAAAGCTCAACTGGCAAGTTGAATGAAAAGTGAGGGTGAAAGTGAAAGTGAGTGAATGAAAGTACAATGGATGACCGCGAGACGTGACAAGCTTTTTTAACCTTAACTATAAAACAAGAAAAGGTTTTGGTGTTGTGGCCACAATCTCACCTGCTCTTAAGTGACGATACGGCCTAAGTTGGTTATAAAGCTAAACCTGTGGAATAACTGGATCTCAAGTGCAACTGCCGGAACACACATATTAGTATTTGACGGCAGATTTTCCACTTGAGGGTGGTAGCTAGCCCACTCCCCATCCCTCTCCCATATTATGAAAGTGCAAAATTTGGTTAATCTACCCCAGGAGGGTACCACTAGCGTCCATCGCGGTGGAGAATCCCTCTCTGGACGTCCACGCTCAGATCGCACACTACCTAAGCGTGGATGTTCAGGCTGCCCTTCGTATTCTGGGAGGGGCAATTTTGCGCTCTGTGTTCGGGGCAAACGGAGTAAGCAACATAAGGCTACCCCTACCACGCTTGCTGTGGACTTTTGCAACATAAGGGGGCTAAATTCCAACTTGAACGCCGTCCACTTCCACCTTGAGACAGCGAAGCCGGCCTTGCTCTTCCTTACCGAGACTCAGATATCTTCTCCGGCTGACACCTCTTTCCTCTCCTACCCGGGGTACAAACTGGAACATTCCTTTGTGCCGCGGGCTGGGGTGTGCGTGTACGTAAGAGAGGATATCTGCTCTCGTCGCCTCGGCAGCCTTGAAGGGCGGGACCTATCCATCCTCTGGCTACGTGTAGACTGCGATGACCATCCGCGAACCTACGCGTGCCTGTATAGGTCCCATAGCGGTAATGCCGAAACTGACCGACTCGTTGAGCACTTGCAGATGGCAACAGATTCTGTGCTGCAGCAGATCCCATCCGCAGAGATCGTGATTCTCGGCGACTTTAACGCCCACCATGCCGACTGGCTTAAATCACGCACCACCGATCATGCGGGTAGAGCTATTCACGATTTCGCCTTGGTATATAATTTGACACAACTGGTCACCTCGCCTACGCGAATCCCAGATGTGGATGATCATATACCTTCCCTGTTGGACCTTTTGTTGACCTCTCATCCGGACGGCTACCTGGTCTCCGTCGATCCCCCTCTTGGTTCGTCGGACCACTGTCTTGTCCGGAGTACAGTGCCGGTTACGCGCACAATACGACCTCGCTTTGCGGGCCGCCGCCGCGTATGGCATTATAGGTCAGCGGATTGGGACGGGATGCGATCATTCTTTGCGTCCTACCCATGGGGGCAGATTTGCTTCTCACTGGATGATCCAGATGTCGTTGCTGACTCTGTCACCGATGTGGTGCTTCAGGGTATGGAACTTTTTATTCCGTGCTCTGCAGTGCCCATCGGAGGCAAATCCCAGCCTTGGTTTGGTCGCGCCTGCAAGGCGGCATCACGCCGAAAGCGGGAATGTTACCAGGCCTGGGCTGACGCTTCGGCGTCTAGCGATGTAAATACCAGTGCATTTAAAAAGCAGTATAATTCTGCCTCCAGGTCCTTCAAAAGTGTCATTGCCAAGGCGAAGTCAGAGCACATCGGCAGAATTGGCGAGAGACTGGCGCGTCTCCCGTCGGGAACACGGGCGTTTTGGTCTCTCGCCAAGGCTGTGTTAGGGAATTTCTGTCAGCCTTCTTTTCCACCCCTGCACACGGAGAATGACTTGCTTGCCTATGCCGCGAAGGCGAAAGCCGATCTTCTGGCCTCCCTCTTCGCGTCTAACTCGACTCTGGATGACCAAGGAAATTCACCACCGATAATCCCGCGGTGCGATACTATGATGCGGGAGGTTAAGTTCCGGCAAAGTGCAGTTCGCAAAGCACTTCTTTCTTTGGACATTCATAAGTCGAGTGGGCCCGATGGCATCCCTCCGATCGTGTTGCAGACATGTGCTCCGGAGTTGGCACCGGTTTTAACGCGTCTTTTCCGGTACTCCTATGCTTTAGGCGTAGTCCCGAAATCCTGGAAGGCCGCTTTAGTGCACCCGATCCCTAAAAAAGGCAACCGCTCGGATCCGTCCAATTACAGGCCTATCGCCATCACCTCCTTGTTCTCCAAGATAATGGAGTCCGTTATCAACTGCCAGCTCCTGCGGTACCTAGAGGACCACCGGCTGATTAGCGACCGCCAGTACGGCTTCCGTCGGGGTCGCTCAGCCGGTGACCTTCTAGTTTACCTAACTCATAGGTGGGCAGAAGCAGTTGAGACCAAGGGGGAGGCGCTTGCAGTCAGTTTGGACATAGCGAAGGCCTTTGATCGAGTATGGCACAAAGCGCTTCTTTCGAAGCTACCTTCCTATGGACTTCCCGAGAAATTATGCAACTGGATCACCAGCTTTTTGGCAGATCGGAGCATCAAGGTCGTCGTCGACGGTGCATGCTCTGATCCTAAATTTGTCAATGCTGGTGTTCCACAAGGCTGCGTACTCTCTCCATCTTTGTTCCTTCTGCATATCAATGACATGCTGCAAGTCAGCAGCATTCATTGCTATGCAGACGATAGCACTGTGGATGTACTGTACACTGGCCGTGCTAATATTTCTCGGGAACAGGTTGACGAGATCCGGAACAAACTTGTGTCTGAATTCGAGTCTTTGTTAACCAAAGTCTCCGACTGGGGTCGACTTAACTTAGTCCAATTCAACCCCAAAAAGACACAAGTTTGCGCGTTAAACGCTAAAAAGTCACCATTTATCGTAACTCCTCATTTTGAGAATACTCCCCTTTCTGCCAAAGCCAGTATCGGAATACTTGGCGTCGATATTTCGAGCATCGTCCAGTTTCGCGGTCAATTGGAAGGTAAGGCCAAATTGGCCTCACAGAAGCTAGGTGTGCTCTGTAAGGCGAGACGGTACTTCACGTCGGCTCAATGTCTGAACCTGTATAAGGCACAAATTCGGCCCCACGTGGAGTACTGCTCTCATCTCTGGGCGGGAGCCCCCCAGTACCAGCTACTTCCATTTGACCGCATTCAACGTAGGGCGGCTCGGATTATCGACGATCAAGCTCTTTCCGATCGGCTTGATCCCTTGGCTCTGCGTAGAGATGTTGGGTCACTCTGCATCTTCTACCGCATTTACCACGGGGAGTGCTCTGAGGAATTGTTTGGATTGATCCCGGCCGCTGAATTTCACCATCGGACATCGCGTCAAAACAAAAAATTTCACCCACACCACCTCGATGTCCAGCGTTCCACAACAGTGCGATTTGTAAGGCACTTCCTACCTCGCACAGCCACTTTGTGGAACCAGCTTTCGCCGGCGGTCTTTCCGAACAGTTACGACTTGGGAACCTTCAAGAAGAGAGCGTATTCCTTCCTTAAAGGCCGGCAACGCACTTGCGAGCCCTCCGGTGTTGCAGGTGTTCATAGGCGGCGGTGATCACTTTCCATCAGGTGAGCCTCCTGCCCGTTTGCCACCTATTCCATAAAAAAAAAAAAAAAAAAAAAAAAAGCGGGCATTAGTAAAAGCCCTACCACCATGCTATGGTTTCCTCACCATGATTTCCTTCACTGAAAGCTCAAGCTGATTGTAGGTGGATTCGAACTCACGTCCCTTGACGCGAAGTCGTACACACTACCACTGAGCTATCATCGCTTCATAGACGCACTTATCACCACGTGATTAATGGTTGCGACCCAGTATGGTATAATCTCTGTCACTCCCATTGATTACTATACGAACTTCTGGTAATTTTGGAATGTAAAATGCATACTTAATGTTACACCTAGTGTATGGTCGTTGCTGTCTTATCTAACGCAATCACCATGTCTTATCAACCCGCAAATTTATCTTATTAAACTCTTTGGTTAAAACAGTTAATATCTTTAAGAACACAATGAAGTTTATTTATTATATCATCCTCTTTTATTATTAGGCGAATTTCTAGGTATTCGATTTAGTATCATAGTAATATTATGTCATTAGTAACTGCATTTTTAAGATATAAGTGCATAATAGGATAAAGTTTTAGTTACTGAGGACAAAGTCGCAGTTGCCGTTTGCCATATGATCAGCACTCATCAAGTAACTAAGGCGGAGTCTCCAATCGATGATTACATGTCGTTGTCCTCTGACTCGGTTTAGGGTGTCCATTGCTAAACAATTAAGAAAAAAAATCATTAATAAATAACAAATTATTGTAACTCACAACCTCCTTAATTTTGGACACAAGAGCATTGATATCTAAACATAATTTACACTTCGATTCAACCCTGATTCTTTGGACTATTTAATATATATAATAGTATAGCCTTGAGATTAGATATAATTTTCTAAAACAATTGTGATAATTCCATAAACCAACCTGATCGGATATTGGCTTCAAGCCCACCAGATCCTTTAATAAGCTGGGCTCCTTTCAGTAAAGCTACGTATTTCGGTTCCTCTGAGTTCTAAAAGATAAAAATATATTTCTAGCATTGAAATCTTTAAGAAAGATGTTTGTGTTATTCTGCCTCTGCCAATTGGTTATCAGCCTAGAAGTATTACATACAACAAATAAAAAGATATGTAATACTATCAGCAAGAAGTAGGTAAGAGAAACTAGGAGATCGACCCAGGCTATATTATGTCATAAGAGAGATAGATATCGAAACTTGCTATAAGTTTGCATGTTACAACATCATTAAGCCCCAAAAATCTAACCTTTATAAGCAAGCGATAAATCTTAGGAATATCAAGAAATATTATAAACGCACTAAAATTGTAATGAAAATATTCTGAACAGTTAGATTTAATTTAGTACCTTTAATTGCTGTTCTAAATATGACCCTTGGGTTAATGACCAAGTGTAAACCGGACGGTTCTCCAAAAGTTCTGCTACAGTTGTCACGGGCATTTCCAACTTAGGGAACGTTAGGAAAGCGACCAGATTACCGGAGTAAGTTGTCACAACGACTAATACCACCAGCCACCACGTACCGATCACCAGACGGCCACTATCAGCTCGCGGAAGGTACATACCACCTGAAGATTTTCCAATTAAAGAAAAATGCCAAATATAATTTTCAAAAATATCTTGTTCTTTTTTAAAACTTTGAAGGTGAATGCATTTTTAAAATATCTGTACCAAAATGTTGTTAATAAATAAGAAATAATGATAATTACAAAATAGTGTATACCTCTTTACATCATGCTTGTTTTAAAAACTATTACGTAGCTTTTAGTACAACCATAGATTGCAAATACATAGGTAAAAAAAATAGCATTGAAAGACGTTTCAAAAATTACTGTTTAAATCGTTTTAAACGTTTTGTTTATTTAAATGTGAAATTAGTGAAAGCTTTAATGCGTTCTTTTCTATTATTTCCTTTTTTAACTTTAATACATTTTGTTTAAGTAAGACGTTTTTTATTTAAATTTTCACTATTGTTCCGTTTTATTTATATTTTTAAGTATTATGTGTTAAATATTTCTCGCTATATATGAGTTCTTTGCATACCCACAACAATATAAGTTGTGCATGTGTTCAATACAGTTTACTTTTAATTCCATTTTTCTTATAGATTTCTTTATTAAATCATTAAATTTGCATGCATAGTAGTAGGGCTTTTTCTGATGCCCGCCTGGCTAGCAACCACCCTCAAATTGAAATTCTGCTACCAAATACACATAAGTGTGTTCCGGCAGTTGCACTTGAGAGCCAGTCCCTGCACAGGTTTAGCGTGTCTACCAACTTGGGCCGTATCGTCATTTAAGATCAGGTGAGATCATGACCTGAACGGTTAACCTTAACTATAAAAACAAACAGTTTGCAGATCATTAAAACTACTAATAGCATGTTAATTACTGAATAAGTTTTCTAGTAATACTCCTGCAGTTACATCATATACAGTAGATCTCACCTTGTTGTAACAAAGCGCCATAAATATACCAGAGGCAATTTTGTATAGTTGCTAGTCCACCTTGACGCGTTATATCCATGGCTTCATAGTAAGGACTCAAAAGATGCACCATATACAATGTTGGACCCATCAAAATTACAGCCAGTCCGAGACATAGCCATGTCTGTAAGCATTACCTTCGTTCACAAATTACAAAACTAAAGTCCAAAAGTGCACGCCTCATAATTTCATTTTTTGTTGTTTATTTACTAATAATTAAACCACATCGAATCACGCTGTAAAAATGATTATACTGAACTAATTATAGTGAAACTTAAGAAAAAATAAGACTCGACTAGTAAAGTATGTCGGTCTTTATCGTGATAACATACAGGATCCGCACATACAGACAGACACACGGACGTCCAAGACACAACTTTTCAAACAGTTTTTTAACTAGTATAAATAACAAAAATGGCATCAAAAATATCATGAGTGTTATAAATAGTCTTTTCACTTGATATGTGTGTATATATTATTTTATAAGTTCAATCCCTACTAATATTATAAATGTGAATGTAAGTTTGTTTGTTACGCTTTCACGCGAAAACTACTTAACCGATCATCGTGACACTTTGTACACATATTCTTGGATGTATTAGAAGTAACATAGGATACTTTTTATTAAAAAAAATAAGATACTTTATCGCCATCTAGCATTCCAGAGTATAGGTGATACGAAGTTCACCCGGTCAGCTAGTATATGATAAATAGAGACATTTTACGTTTGAAAAATCAGTTGTTTTGCGTGAAGTGACAGTAGTACCCACCACAACGCTTCGCTTATGAGACGTGTAATAAATGTAGGAAACTATTCATAATCGCCAAAGAAACAACTACAGGTTCGGAAATAATCTAGTTGAACCTCCCTTGATCAATTAATTTGATTTTAACCCTACAAGCAATATATTTTCTATTACCTCTTGTGTTCCAACCCTAAACCTATCTTAAATATTGAGAATCAATTACGAAGATGATATCTTTAGGGAGATCTTTAAAAAAAACACATCTGTTTTAACCAAAATTTTTACCATTTCCGAATGTTAACATACTTAATTTCGTAGAATACTTTAAAATATAAAAAAAGGAAACATTTCTAATAATTCAACTGTTATCTAATTACATACCGTCTACGAAGTTATGTATCATTTAGTAATCATTCTCCTATAACGCAAACTAACAATTGAGATAATATAAAAAAGCCTACAGTATACTTACATCTGTGGTAAATGGTAGGAGGAAAAGCATAGCCCGACTCAGTTCTCGTGGACGAGCTACTATAAAGGTATAAGGCTGCGTGCTCACTGGCACAGTATAATTGATTCCTGCAACAGGTTTAATTAAGTAATCATTAATTACCTTATTCAATATATTGTAATGTCAGCTTAGTTTCAATTTCAAAAGTATTCCATTAATTAATTTTTGGAGTCACTGAGCAAACATGGACACCGTGTTAGAAGGTAAACACACACCATAACTAAAATGGCTTACAATTATTTTTCAATCTAGATTGTGTTAACAGTTTTAATAGCAATATTTAAATGGAATGAGTCGTTTTTTTATAGTTAAGGATTAGCGTTATCGACCTAATCTTAACTTATATTAAGTGACGATACGGCCCAAGTTGGTAGACATGTCAAACGGTTAGGAGGAACTGTCTCTCCAGTGCAATTGCCGGAACAGACCTATTGCTATTTGATGGCAGATTTTCAACTTAAGGCGGGTATCAAAAGAAGCCTTACCACCATGCTGACGATGTTTTTCTTCACCGAAAGCTCAAGCTAATTGTAGGTGGTTGGATTCGAACTCACGCCCCTTGACGCAAAGTCATACACACTACCACTTCGCTATCATCGCTTCGTCTAGTCCTAGTCGAAACTTATGTATACCATAAATTTATCTTTAAAACGGGCGCAATCAATAATACAGTGTTAATTAGTACTGTAAGTTATTGGTACTAAGGAAACATGGTAAGGACTACTGCAATATTGTTTTCTCTATTTTTCAAACAAACAAATGGAGTCTTGTGGTTTTAATGTTTATCTTGCTCTTGACCCTCCCTTATATCTACATTAAAGGTCTAGTTACACTAACCTTTTGTATAATTGCAAATACATAAAATACCTAGTTATGTTGGTACATTTGCACTTATGTACTGTAAGACATTACCAAAGTAATTGTAAGATGTAGCTCTGATTTTAATTTTTTATTTTAGGGTATCGTAGACGGGGTTCGCAGTTATCTATACATCGTGGAGTAAATTAATAAGCTCTTGATTCCTTCAGGATGTACATTCACTCAGTAGTAGGATATTTATTCAGCGTGTAGCAGATGATACATACTTACAATGAAATATTATCCCTGAGTTATCACATCAGTCTTTCTATTTTATAATAGCACGGTAAAAAGATGAATTCGCATCTGTTGTTAAAGACATGAATATCCAAATATATTGAAAATTATAACTCCCTATGGTCGTCTCTATAAGCAATCTATCATACTGACAAGCAAGTTTCTCCGTAGCTGGGTCTTCACTTGCTGATTTCGAAACGTGTTAAAGGATTCAGATTTGCTACCATATTCATGATAGCCTATTCGCGACCAAGTTCGCTGGCTTCATTTATGAATAAATATTAGCTGATATCGAAACGCAAAAATAATTCATAATAACTTTTATAACATGATTACCTGGAATCGTTTGTGACATTCTTGTGAAAGGCGCTGCAGCCAAAGCGGCTTGGCCTTTAGCAATGGCGGCCAACGTCAGCAATGCACTCTGACTATGCGTCAACTGTAAAATATATCCTTTTAGGATCGCAAACATTGAGCATATCTAAGATACGCATTACCTTATTCTAAAAAGCAAAAATTATAAATCAAATTGTATCATATACCATTATAAAACGCGTGTACATTAAAAATTATTGATCAAAGCGTATTTCAAGAAACTGATTATTCTAAACTCTCAATCAAGAGCATGTAACACATTAGCGTAGTTCAAGAATGTTGTCACTAAATTTGTTTTAAGACGCACCAAGTATTCTCATTTACATAAATTGCCACTGGTTCTTCAATGTAGTATTTTTTATATTACATATAGCTAAAGCTCAAATTAATAGAGATTTTATCATAAATGTTATTATATAGAATTTATTCTTCTGGTCCTCTTTTAAAAGAGATTCTTACTGAACTGAAAATACCTATCCTTTTTTACACCTGACAACGTGTATGCATAATGTCATGATGATCACTTGTGTAGGAAAGTGTAACGAACAAACTCACATTCGCATTTATTATATCAAAGTTAGGAATACTAATGATACACCGTTTGAAACTAAGTTCAGAGACACAGAGATAGTGGCAATACTTGTACTTACATCAGTTGCGTTGGACACATTATGTTTAACGGTTCCCGGTAGTATAATTTTGATCCTGAAAAGTGAATATTGTATAGTACAATAAACGGAAAGATCCAGATAGCGAGGGGCAATACTTGGCTGGATTCCAGTGTCATTTTACCAGTTATCTTTAAGCTCTACAATCTATGTTTATATGTTCTATGTTATTTAAAAACAAAAATATGTGACTTATAACTTAAAAACTGAAATTACTGAAATTTTTTTTTTGTCTCATAGTTAAGGCTTAGGGTTATGACCATAATTTCACCTTATCTTAAGAGACGATACGGCAAAGTTGGAAGACACGCTAAACCAATGGAGGAACTGGTTCTCAAGTGCAGCTGCCAGAACACACCTATTGATATTTGGCGTAAGATTTTCAACCAGGCGGGCATTTGAAAAATCCCTACCGACATACTGTGGTTTCCTCTCGATGTTTTGCTCCACGGAAAGCTCAAGCTCATTGTAAATGGTCGGTTTCGAACTTACATTCCTTGACGCGAAGTCATACACACTACCACTGAGCTATCATCGCTTCAAAACCCTGCTGAATAACCGACGAGGCTCTGGCGATTGTTGGTCCCACTTCTGATTTTGGTCATGACGGTTAGCCAAGTAATGCTTGATCCGTCATAGCTTGGTGGTAGAGTTATTGCCTGACTAGTTACTGACAACCCTTGGGTTTAGATTGCAGCAAAAAAAGTTCAGTATGAGCCTTTTCGTTCCAGCATTGTAAACGAGAACCAGCCCTTTCTTTAGATTCAGCAACAAAGCTGTAATACGCCTGAATGTGCTGCTGTCCAAAGAGGACCTTAACCATTTACCATCAGATGAACCGTCTGCCTGTTTCCTGTCCATTATCATAAAATAAGTGATAATAAGAGGTGTAACAGTCACTGTTACTGTTGTAATAATCGTCACTGCTGAAAAGGTTTGTGAAAGGGTTTTGTGCCCCTTAAAGCTATTCGTCGTCACAGTTATTTGGCATATGTCATCCCATCCCATATATTTTTTGTTATCCCTTATGTTATCAATTGTTCGGAGTCTGATCACAATTCGTTGGTCCTAACTGGAATACATTTCATGGGTACAAAAATTCTAATAAGATTCCTTCACATACATACTTGCAGTTTTCTTTCCGCATTACTTACGTGAAGTTTTTCTTCCGGGCAAGTTGGTTGATGATGTCGAACATCAGTCCTGAGCATTTGACCATTGAACCAGACTCGTTGTAGTGAAGAATGCTCCACGGTGGATTCTGTGAGAAGATCACTAATAAATTTACTAAACTGAGTAATATTTGTCTCTACTGGACCGTTTGGGTTCTGATTATCCTAGTCGCATTCCTAACAGAATTCTCGATATTTCAGAAATGATCCTGAGGCTCGACTACCTATTCAAAAAAGCCTTTCTTAATGTTCACTTACTTTGTATTCGAGTTGTTCATACAAAAATGTATGCTCCTAGAGCTAGTTAAAATAATGCATATTTTCTTCATTTTACTTTATATTAATTAATAATTTGACCGATTATTAATGGCACCGTAACACGTAAATAAATCAGTGAAAAAATGGTAATACCATAAAGTATATCTTAACTTTTTACATAAAATAGTATGCGGAAACTGTAGTAAATACTTGCATGGTATGTGATAACTGGCAGCTCTTTCCCCCTAAACCCATGCTGGACGTGCGGGAACAAAACATCAGAGAACGTCATCGCATCTATCGGTCGCCAGAATCCGACCTGTTCAAGAGGAAAAACTTAAAATTCATACAGAACAGTTTAAATTTGCATGATAATTTATAGAACGTTATATTATTAAAAAAGTTATGGGTTTAAAAAGGCATGTTTTTTTTAATTTCCACAACGTTTTTTTAAACAATGGCAGGAATTTTAGTGATATCTAATGGAAAATGAAACTTAAAACCTAATTGAAACGGATCGGAGTTAAAAGTGTTCGCTTTTTTATCGAATAACCTATATATTTTATTTTAATAATACTAAATCCTGTAAATCTAATAATACGAAAATAAGTAAGCTTACATGTAATAGATCTATATCCTCAATGGCACCGGTCGATACATTGTTAGTTGTCTCTTTAAGGGACTGATCAGTGGATTCAGTGTAGTGACGGTAGGTAGCTCCCCATGTGTCAGCTGCCAAAGCTCTCCAGATTGTGCAATTACCACAACGACTATTGGACGATATGTGCTCCTACGAATGTAAAATCATTGAATATAAATTAGCGTGGTATTACCACGTTATAAGGAAACAAGAGAGCCATATGACCAGAAGAATGTAAACTGTAAAGTTGGATATATACAAGAGTATACGTAGATCGAAGAAAGGATGGACTTTGTAAGAAATGTGATGGTAGAGCCTTTTATAATCACCAGGCTTGCTATCTACCACCTTCAAGTTGAAAATCTGCCGCCAGATACCTATAGGTGTGTTCCGGTAGTTGCATTTGAGAGCCTGTCTGTCTTCCAGGCTTAGCATATTCACCATTTTGGGCCACATCGACACCGAACATTAAGTGAGATTGTGGCCATACCGTTAAACCTAGAAATAACCATCTTCCTCGATCTGACGTATATGTAGAGCTAATTTTTAAAGCGATGATAGCTCAGTGGTAGTGTATACGAATTCGCGTCAAGGGACGTGAGTTCGAATCCAAGCACCTACAATGAGCTTGAGCTTTCGGTGAAGGAAAACATCGTGAGGAAACCATAGCATGGTGGTAGGGCTTTTTCAAATGCCCTCCTGGCTAGCTACCACCCTCAAGTTGTAAACCTGCCGCCAAATACCAATAGGTGTGTTCCGGCAGCAGCACTTGAGAGCTAGTTTCTCCACAGGTTTAGCGTGTCTACCAACTTGGGCCGTATCGTCACTTAAGATCAGGTGAGATTATGCCCATAACGCTAAACCTTAAGTATAAAAAAAAAAAATCACCTGCATATGTTTTAGAAGCATGTCCCGACGCTGGATCTTGCTCGGTCGGATTGCTTCCCACTCCTCGTCGGAAACCTGAGCGGCTACTTCGAACTCGTCCTGCACCGCTGTGTCAAGAGCTGACATGAACGCGTTCATTATCTCTTGACAATAACATATAAGTCCATACTGATGAGGAATAATAAGGAAAATTATAATTGCCGTGATGTATTTTAATAGAGATCATTTTTTATAGATAACAGGCCCAGAATGATGGACACGATAAAACTAGTGCACAAACTGGCTCTCAAATGCAAATGCTGGAAGACACCCATAGGTATTTCAGGGCAGATATTCAACTTGATGGTGGTAATTAGCAAAGCGGGCGTTAGAAAAAGCCCTACCACCATGCTTTGGTTTCATCACAATATTTTCCTTCATTGGAATCTCAATCTCATTGCAGGTGGATGCGAAATCACACAACCAACTGAGCTATCATCGCTTCAAAAATAATAGCGATGTATTTCTTCGAGAAGAGATGCACTTTTTACCAAACCATGGTATCACCGGGCGAATGGGTTGTCCATCATGTGACAGAGAGGAAACTTCGAGCAGTTCCCGAGACTTGTGTCACGAATGTAGGTTTAGAGGGCTACTACTTGTGTTTCTCTCGCTGCCTAGCCAAATTTGGTAAAAGCCTGCTAGCGCAGTTTTATAGGCGCGTTTAAATTAAAATATTTGATTGTATTACGACGTTACTTGTAGAACCGATGTATAGAAGCGTACACTGATAAACAGATTGCATTAAATTTTGATATAAAAATAGAATGACCCTTCACAAAGGACATAGGTTACCTATTGTATCTAAAATAACACAAGAAGAGGTAATATAATAGATTAAAAAAATGTACGGAGGACTCATTATTATCCAAATCGAGAACATGAAAATTTGAATGTATGCTTACTACTGTGATAACAAATAAAAAAATACAGCGTTTTTGAAATATCTTCCCTCGTCAATTGGCATCGATTTTAGTAATCAATTTCACGCGAACAAAGTCGGGAGCACAACTAGATATCAATAAATTATGTAATCAATTAAAAGTACACTGGATAATAATGTTGGCATGAATCCAAATACATTATTTCAATGTGGTTTACCAAATCGGACAAACGCAGACCTGTTGCATTCAATATGAAACAGAGTGACAGTGCGACAGACCTGTACATTGCAATTTTTGGCTTTTTCCGAATCCAATTTCGTATGTAATCGTATTCGCCTCGCCCGTTTCATTTCAATTTCAGATTTTCAACTGCAATGTGGAACTAGTTCTCATAAGCTTACGATATCGGATTCTATGGAGCACCATTTTATAGATGAGCGAATTCATATATTACAATGTTTATTTATGTACAGTTTTTATTAACTGTATTGTATTGTATAGTATGTCTGTCTGTCAGGGTGGAATTATGTAATTGATTATAAACTAACTTCCCGATGACTTAGATACTTGCAATTTGAATCATAATTCGGAAGTGGATGACAATGCATGTATAAGTTAAAATAAAAAAAACTAAAAAACACGCTTTTTATAGAAAACTGAATTATAAAAAATAGAAAATAAGTATTAATAAGTTGAAATTAAGAATAGTGTTAAAAATTACAATAAATATAAATTAATAATAGTGTAAAAAAAAATATAAATATTTTATTTAAAAAAAAGCGTGGGGTACTTTTAAGATTATGAAATGATAATCACTCTACGTACATCTGTCGATAAAACATTTATAACTATTGACACCATGCACCCCACGCTTTTTTAAATATAATACATTTTTTTTTATTTACACTATTATTAATTTATATTTATTGTTATTTTTTAACACTATTCATAATTTATGTTTATTGTAATTTTTTCACACTATACTTAATTTAAATTAATTAAAACTATATTCTATTTTTTTAGTTCAGTTTTCTATAAAAAGCGTGTTTTGTCGTTTTATTTACTTTTATTTATTTTCTACTTTTTAGTTTGCTTTATTTATAGTAGCTTGTTTTTTTTTATTATAAAAAATTTAAATTAAATTTCTTGCCTTATCGACTATAGATGATAATTATATAAATTAACAAAAATCTTATTTTGCAAATTGAAAAATAGAATAATTTTATCAAATTAGCGTGTTGTCATCGGTCCTCGATATATCTACAAAGTTTGAACGAAATCTGGCCGTTTAAAGTGGGTCAAAATCGCGCCCAAAGGAGTCGGCTACAAACATACAGGTGAAGTTAATAAAAATCGTGTAAAAATGCTTTGTTTATTTTTTTTCGATGAACATTTTGTAATCGATTTATAATTAACTTCTCGATCAGCTGTATACTTATATATAGCTCAAATGTAACTGACAGATGAATAGAATATATCAAATTTTCATTCACATAACCGTAAACGGCAGAAACAATAATAGAATCCAAAACGAAAATTGTGTATATTTTTATAACATACTAAAAAATAGAAAATGTATGTTTGGAAACTAGCAACATGAGGCACGTGCAATACATAACTATAGTTTTGAAGCGATGATAGTTCAGTGGTAGTGTGTACGACTTCGCGTCAACGAACGTGAGTTCGAATCCACCTACAATGAGCTTAAGCTTTCGGTAAAGGAAAACATCTTTATCTTTTCACTTTCACTCTATCAAGACATTACCCGAACAAGCGTTACATAACCTCAGGTTTCACCTCGATCTCATTCAATACCCACAAAATAGAATGCTCAGTGCGTCTAAAGAAGTGGTCACTTCAAAAATATTTGAGCATCGACATCAAAAACAAAAGTACACTCTGATTGTAATTTCCAAAACATAGCTAATGTACTGTGACTTCGTTTGCGCGGAACTAAAATTATTTAATCTCGCGCCGTCTTTCAAGTTACAATAACTTTCGATAGAATTAACCCGTTTTTAATTAAACAAAAACTAAACGTTACACGAGGATATCCTTTATGATTTCCTTTGTGACTTTTTATCATACACATTGTACATTTGCAGTTTCGCATGCACAAATAAGCACATAGACATTTCAAAAAATTATGCATATGTATTTTATTATTTACTAGCTTTTACCTACTGCTCCACTAGCGTTAATATTGATTTTGTCAACCAATTCTGGGTGTCGACCGATGCAGAAATTTTTTTTTTTTGTATCAAATACTAGTAAATTATTTATTTCAGTATATTCGTCAGACCAGGTACATATGAGCTCACCCGAAATTCGATATTATAAGCAATGATTCTCTAAATTTGAAGGAAAGCGGATGACACGAGTTCCATACAAAGTTTATCCCTCTGTTTCCTGACTTCCTATAAGTTTTTCGAGGGAAAACCCCTATCACTATCTCTAGGATCGCCTCTATCTCTATACCAAATTTCATCATAATCAATTCAACAGCTTAGGCGTGCAGGCGTAACAAACAAACAAAAACACTCACTTTCGCATTTATAATATTAATTAAAAGGATTCTTAGTCACTTGCAATATTTTTTTCGCATTGACCTAAAGTGTATAATCAAGTTAATTTTACATTCTTACTATATGTATAGAAGGTGTATGATACAGAGTTATCATACCTTACAGTTAGGCTTATCTTCGGTAACGTTGTATATGAAAGCTACGTTTTCCCCTTCGTATAGTGATTGTATGAGGCTGGTCAAGTTACTATGCCGCGCGTCAGTATCCGATATCACATAAAGCCACTGCGCCATTGTGTGCGACATGAGCAGATCCCGCGCCGTCTCTGCCATAGTCGTCATGACGTCTGACGTCACTATGGCTATAAAGTTTTCACCTGGAACCACGTCAAATTGTTGGAGTTGCCCCTTAAGACTTTTTTTATATTACACTGCAAACAGGCAGACGGCTCATCCGATGGTAAATGTTTACCGTAGTCTATAGACAGCCGCAACACCAGGGCTGTATGATCATGTTGCTGAACTTCCCGCAAAGAGCTGGTTTTCGTTCACCATGCCGTAACACAAAGGCTTATACTGACCCTTCATTTTGCGGCAGTCTAAACCCGAGGGTGGTAGCTAACCAGTCGGGCAATCCCAACCGTCATGACCAATACCAAATTTGGGACCAATAATTGCCAGAGACTCTTCGGTTACTCATCAGGGTGCATTACGTGCAGGTGAGATCGACTTGGGTAACTTAGATGGTATTCGATACCTCATACACCCCAATTTTCATTTAAATTTGAAGGAAATGGAAATTTCTTGAGTAGTAAAATGAATACAAACGCTAAGTCAAAGCGTCACGTTTTTCTGCGTAACATACCTTATATATTTTATTTATTTAATCTTTATCGTATACAATTATACCTATATAATATTATATAGTTAAAATTATGTAGTTAGTACAAATGGCGACCTTATTGCTAATAGCAATCTCTTCCAGGGAACCTTGTGTAATTTTCACTTGGAGTATCGTAAAATTTTCCAGCCCGTGACTATCGTACTTAAGAAGTATACTGCAGTTGTGCCTTGAAGCTGACACACACATACTTAAATAGTAGTTAAAACCTAATCTGACACAGTATTTTTTTTTAATTCGGTATTACGAGAGATTCGTAACATTAACACTATTTTACTATTGCATATCGTTTTTTCTTTCTATATATGTTTATTATTATGGCCACAATCTCTGTGTGGTGATTTCTGCTGTGGTCCAGGATAGTGGACGCGCCAAGCCTAATGGAGGGACTGACTACCAAGTGCGACTGCCTGAACACACTTGAGGGTATTCGGTAGTAGATTTTCAGCTTGAGGGTAGTAGCTAGCCAAGTGGGTATTATAAAAGGCCCTGCCACCACGCATGTACTTTTCATCCAGAATATAGGAGTATAAAAAATTATTTTTACATAGACAAAATCTAAAATTACGAGTAAAATATACTGTGCTATAAAACAACATATGCAACAAATAGTGCATGGAACAAATAAGTACTGAAGCACAATGTGTCTTCTTTTTATTTAACAACAGAACATACCAATAAATTTCACCGGTAGTTTAGACAGAACTCTATGCATCTCTTTCCTTCTCAGGTATTCGTTTATCTCGTGTTTCATTTTGAAAACTGTAACTGAGACTGGTGGAGCACTTTCGTCATCAATCTGTGACGTCAGCGATTGCACCACCCGAGAGACCATATCACGACCTGATAACAAATAGTGTCGATTAATATTTATTAAATGATTTTAAATACAAAATCAAACCTGACATTACCTTGAAGATTATTCTTAGTAAAGTTACATTTTAATTTAATTGTCATGATGAGCTTAAATATATATCAAACGGAAATGATAATGTATATGTTATTAGAAGGAGCTGTTCATAAAATACGGTCGTACTTACTAAGCATTCAGGAGGGGATGTCGCTTACTTTGACAATATGTGTCACAGGGGGTCTACAAAACATGACGTTAGCAGCACACATAACAATTTTGTAAAATTTACATGTTATTACTGATATTAATTATTGCAAGCAATGAATATTTCAAAATATTTAAATTCGACTACTGCTATTAATTCTCATATATCATATACGAGGTCTAACATTTGTCACATAATATTGAACAAGCTCCCTGAAAATGTGACATATCGTGATGAAGGGGGGGGGGGGGGGTGAGCGTCTAATTTTGCATGCGTATTTTATGAACGGCTCTGTATATTTAAGCAAAAGTTCAAAGCGTTTGACAGTTAGACCTACAACTTCGTTTGCTAATGTGTATTACGATGGGTCTAGAACAGATTTTGTTTTCTGGAAAAAGGTGCTCTATGTTTGATTTCTGTACACCACAGAACCATGGCGTCGCATCGCTCCGTTCACCCGCATCCTTCATAGTTAGCGTTATTTTTTTTTTTGCTCGAATCCTATTAAGTATTCGGTACTTGTCCTATCAAATGCGACAAAATTTTGAAGTCCGAATAGTAGTTTCAGAGATAAGCGAGTGCAAACTTTAAACTTTCGATACTAAATGGCGTTATTAAGGGGTAATAGAAAATTCTAAAATTCATATACATTTCAAACAAAACATTTATATTTGTTTTATAACTAATTTCAATTTTCTTTATACTCAGCTAGGCTGGCTGGTTCTGCCTTATCGGTAATTAAGGCCTCGACTATAGTATCACGTATGAGATCTTAGATCTTAGAATATCTATGAACCACTGTCTAGGTAAAACACATAGGTATACACTATAGTAACACTATAAAGCGGAAATGTTTCGTTGTTTGTTTGTTTGAACGCGTTAATCTTACGAACTACCAGTATGATTTCAAAAAATATGTTTGTATTTGATAAAACAATCATTGACGAAAGCTTTAGACTATCTAACATCACGCTACCGACAATAGGAACAAAGCAGTATTGAAAAAAGTTACAAAAAAGGGCAAAATAATATTCAACATTTTTTAGTTCCACGCGAACGAAGTCGCGGACGCAGCTAGTGTATCTTATGTGAATACGACTTATATCAGTTAAACTCGTATAAAAGTTATACGAGCACTAACAGACGAACATAACATTTTTATATATTAAGTTTAGCGTTTGTTGTTGAAGCTTTATGAGTCGAGGCGTTTATTTCAGTTTTTATGCATTTTTAAATTGGTTTCCTGAATAATCAGAGACAACTAGAAACGTTTCTGTATAGTGACACGTAAAAGTGATGGTAAAAAAAGCACTTCATTTTCGGTCTTAGTTATCATTTTGGGCTGCAATCTTTCGTCAGCCGGATGTGCACTGACAAATCTTAGAAAAACAAACAACGATCTTGCCATAATGTCATAACGTGAACGCGTCCGCGCAGTTGATAAATAGTCTGTGGTTTTTATCTATAACCTGTCAGAAAGATAGACTGGCTGTTCAGTTTTTTTTTTTTTTTTACAATTAATGTTTAGCGTTATGGCCACTATCTCACATGATGTGATCCGATATGATGGACACGGTAAGTCTAGTGGAAGGTCTGGCTCTAAACGCAACTGCCAAAACACACCTATAGGTATTTGACAGCAGGCTTTCTACATGAGCGTGGTAGCTAGCCAGGCGGGCATTAGAAAAAGCCTCAAAACCATACTACGGTTACATCACGATGTTTTCTTTTACCAAAAGCTCAAGATCATTGCAGGGGTTCGAACTCACGTCCAACTGAGCTATTATCGCATGCCATAGCATCGCATATATATATTTTATTTTCTCTTTACCCTGCAGATTGTAAAATAAGACAACTTGATAAAGGGAACTGGTTTATGGCAGTCGCAATCCAGTCGAACTCAATTGATCTATCAAAGTATAAAAAAAAAATTCAAAACTATAATAAGGATTCCCGACAGAAGTGAAATCTCAAACTATAAATACACAGTTGTTATTTTTGGATATCCAAATTATTGTTTGATTTTAAATTAAAACTAATAAATGAAACTGTTTAAAGCTCAATTAGTTATACTGATAGGAACAGATGTAGTGTGTACGTTAACACGTTACGTGACCATGTCGATGACGACTTACATAAATTTACTCCCTAACCAAACCTTCCTACAGGAGTTTTACTGCAAATACATTGCTCAGGATGTTGTTGAAATTACCTCGTTTCTGTTGCTCGTCAGGTGTGTTCACTGAAGCCAGGGTCGATGGGTTTTATGGCATCATGCGTCAGCAATCTGCTTCGCATGCTGGGTATATGAGCAAACAGGTTGGATAGTCCTTTTATTATCCATTAGGTTACATTACTTGTACGCCAAGACGTGTATGTGGCTAATCTTTGCTAACATTATAAATGCGGAAATGAGTTTGTTTGTTAGTTTGTTACGCCTAAAGGGCTGAATAGATTATTATGAATTTTGGTTTAGGGATAGATTGAAACCTTGAGGGGTGATATTTTACTTTTTCTAACGAAAACCTTATTGGAAGTAGAGTAAAGAGAGGTATGAAAATTTGGTAGGTAAACTTTGTATGAAACTTTTTATTGACTCATCCGATTTGCTTGACAAAGTCAATATTAACCAAAGCCGCACGTAAAATCTAGTTAAGTAATATAATTAAGTTACTAATAATACTAACACTAGACTAAGAATTCGTATACTAACAATAAATAGTTGTAATAACTGATTAAAAAAAAGTGTGTTGTACTTATGTACACGCGTTAGATATTACTTTAAGAAAGAAAAATTTAATTAAATTTAATATATGTAATATATTTTTTTTCGGACTTTAATAATTATTTTTATTTATATCTACTATTAATTTTAAACTTTATAAACTTTTTTATTACACATATAAACTTATTACACATTAAATAAGAATGTGAAATTTTAATTTAGTTTATGATGTTAATAAATAATACATACTGTCAACTAACCCCAAATTCTACAAATGTACTCAAAGTATTATGTGAAAACAATTATTAACACTTATAATCACAGTAAGTTATTCTAATATTATTTTATAATATATTATAATATTATTTTAGAAAAAATATATTTATGTATATTTTATTGGGACTGATACAAAAAAAGTGTGGTAGGTTCAGAAACACTTGGATAAATAAATATCCTGAATACAGTTGTCAGTTCTCATGCAAACATGCGTAAAGGTCCTCCTTACTTGTACTTTGTCAGTAACTCTTTATGAAAAACGAAAATGTTGACTATAGCTAACTTCAGGGTGTCGGTTTTTCGTGACGGTGAGCGCACGCATCGCAAAAATTTACTCTCATCATTTTTCCCTAACGCGCCAAAATAAGTATAACTTCAAAAATAGCTTACTCAATGTGTCATCGTGTAATATGACAGCGGACTTCCACTTAAATGCGTTGGAAGTCCTCAAATCCAGCAGCAGCTGAGGTAACTCCTGACCCGGATCTGAGTAGGTCACTGTGATAGCCGAGCGAGTCGGGAGACGAGGACAGTCGACCTCTGTGAGAGCGAATAGAAGAAGTTCTTCCTCTTCAGTCCGAGAAAAAAGGTCCCATGTATCCTCACACGATGCTATACTAAACACCGCTAGAAATCCTGTAAAAAATAATGGTGTGTATAATTCTACACGACAGAAGTGAAACATTATTGTCTCTCTCACACCCTTGATCCCTTCGTGTTGACTTTACCGGAACGAGCGACACACGAAAAGGTTGCGGATCATAAATTCAAAGACCTCGCATAAGAAGATTCACTTCAGTTGTTATTTTACAGTCTATCGTTATTTGGTAGTTCTTTTTACATACTTTTTCGTGGCCTTTGAAGCGATGATGGCTCATTTGGTAGTGTGTACGGACGTCGCGTCAAATCGACGTAAGTTCGAATCCAACCGCAATAAGCTTAGCTTTCGGTGAAGGAAAACGTTATGAGGAAACCATAGCATATAGGAAACAAGATAATTGTATAGTTTTTTCAACAGATACACACTTGAGCCACAAATTATACCTCCAAAAACTGAAATAAGTATCTTAATGATGGAATAGCGTCTCATAACGTAAAACAATAAGTTAATTATGCCCTAGTTGACGGTAGTGTTAAAAAGGTGCTTTGGATACATTATTGTTGTGATCACAATTCATCTACATCTACAATTTTAATCTACTTGATACCTTTTTTGATGTTGATAGCCGTCCAAGAGTAATAATGAACGCTGACCCCTCCATGCTTTAGTTGGACCCTCGCCAATTCCTTGACGTAGTCTTTAAGCTCGTCCAGCACCACTTGATACTTGTCGCCGAGGTAACGACGATCAAGAACTACAGCTGTTAGAAGTATTCATTTATCTATACATCTATACAAAATTGTAGAGAATGTTTGCAGCACTTGACCTTAATTTGACATCACATATAGGATTGTTGGTTAGATCCTCCGGATAGGAGCCCTGGAGTGACTCTGCTCGTGCGATACAGTGACACTATACATCACTGAGAGTACACTAGCACACTGCATATCATTTGTGCACACTCACACGTTAATTCCACGGTTCTGTCAGGGACTACCTTACAACCTTTTACCTTACTTTTCGAAAAAAAAAGCATTTATATCAGGGATTTGACGGAGCTCGATTCGTGTTCAAATATCTCAAGAATATGGCATACACTTAGGTTATAGTTACGGATGATGATGTTGCGGATATGAAATTATTGGTAGTTCTTACTAATATTATAAATGCGAAGGTGAATTTGTTTGTTTGTTACACTTTCACGCCTACACCGCTTAATCAATTACGATGATATTTGGTACACAGATAGATGGGGTCTTGGAAACGGTAATAAGACTTTATCTCGTGAAAAATTATTGGAAGTCGGGTAAAGAGAAGGATAAACTTTGTATGAAACTTTTTATTGCGTCATCCGATTTGTTTGAGAAAATCAATATTAAATGCGAACAAAGCTGCAGGTAAAAGCTAGTATCTAATATTTTCGGATATAAACAGATCTGGTTTCTTGCCAGTTCTTCTTCATAACAAAGTCATTCAGGACCTAAATTCAATAAATATTTTTGTTTTCATTTGATTAAACGTAACAAAATACATACTTACCTATAGACGCATTTGACGTTATCAATGAAGGAAAATCTTCCGCGGACACAAAAACTAATAAGCATAATAAAAAAACAAAAATTCGTCGCATTTTCCCGTAGAATACATACGTTGTCCTCTTCAAGCAAACCGATCATAATTCGTAGCCGTAAGTTATACGTTATATTTTCAATTAAAATAGGTTATTTAAAATATTCAAGGTTTAATTAAAGGGACACCCGATTCGTTTGTAACATTCTATAACGCTGAAGGTGTGTAGCTGAATATCGGACTTACAGAACATGCTATGGTTTATACAGGCTGTGTAAAAAGTACCGGACGGGATATTGCTTAAAATTTAATTTATTTATTTTACTTTTAATATTATGAGTAATAGAATTGATAACATATTGATCAACTGCTATTTTCGAAGTGTAACTTCTTATGGGGGAGCTTTGAAATTCTGATACGCAGCCTTTTTGCGTAACTCTTGTTCTGGTAAAGTCGGTTCGAGGTGAATAAGAGAGCGGGAGATATATAGTGATGTATCGCTCTTGTTTTGTGGTCTTAAGGACACGCGGGGTTTTTGTTAATAACCAGAAACTCCACTTTGGCAGTCTAAAAGTGTGTCATAACACTCTTTTTTTTAAATTCGGGCTATTTCAGGCTCGAGCGCCCTCCGCACTCGCACCCCTAGTTCAGGTGAAGCTGTAAAAGCCCCTCAGGCTAACAGTGTAGGTCCCATTAAAAAAAAGTCTTTTTTTATAGTTAAGGTTTAGCGTTATGGCTACAATCTCACGTTGAGACACTGGCTCTTAAGTGCAACTGCCGGAACACACCTATAAGTATTTGGCAGTTAATTTTCAACTTGATGGTAGTAGCTAGCCAGGCTGAAATTAGAAGAAGAAGACTACTTTGAAGCGATGATAGCTCAGTGATAGTGTGTACGACTTCGCGTCAAGGGACGTGAGTTCGAATCCAATTACCTACAATGAGATTGAGCCTTCGATGAAAACACCGTTAGGAAACCATAGCGTGGTTGTAAGGTTTTTTCTAATGCCCGCCTGGCTAGCACCCACCCTCAAGTTGAAAATCTGCAACCAAATACCAATAGGTGTGTTCCGGCAATTGCACTTGAGAGCCAGTTCCTCCACAGGTTTAGTGTGTCTACCAACTTGGGTCGCATCGTCACTTAAGATCAGGTAAGATTAAGGCCATAAGACTAAAACCTTGAATATAAAAAAACAAAAACCATGCTAGGGTTTCGTTTTCCTTTTCCGAGAGCTCAAGCTTATACTGGGTGGATTCGAACACGTCCCTTGAAGCGGTGCCCATTCACTCTACCAACTGAGCTATCACCACTTGCTAGAAGCTCATAATACTCTTGATGTCTGACCAAATGTTATAAAACGCATTAGCATTCGTCAAATATCACCTCAGCTAATAAAATCGTAAAGATTATTATCATGTTAGCTACAACTTTAATAAAAATACCGCCTCAAGGATCGACTTGCTCTCTTGTAGCATACTCATATACCAATGTTATTTTTTCCTATTTTTCCCGACATCCCCCTAACATTATTAGGGTCCTTTTTAATAATTTTTTTTTTTTTTTTTAGTTTATTTTGCCTTTTTTTTTTATTTTGTTTGAGCGCATTCTTTTACTCCAAGTCTTAAAGCTTATATACCAATGTTAAAAATACATACACTAATTTCAGTAAAAATGTAAACTACCTGTATAATATAGCAACGGATCTAAAAGGTTATAATGATTAAAAATTAATATCAATTACGAACTAATGCCACGTAACACGTCCAATCGTAATCGAAGCAATGGCTCATTATTGGCTCATTAATAATAGCTCACATTCAGAACCTTCTCACGGTTTACGGTTGAATTGTATCATCATTATCTTCTTATTATATCCCCAAGTTATTTTGGGTCAGCGAAATACGTTTTCTTCTTCCATAAATCTCTGTCAGCCGCCATCTCTTCATTCGTTCCCTATTCTCTCATCTCAATCTTCACACACTCTATTCGTTCCTTCTTCCTTCACTCTTCCATTGCTTCCTTCAACAAACATATCCATTACTTTCCTCACTACATGTGTTTCCTCTCATCTCATGACATGTCAAAGCTAAGACAAACGATTTCCTTTTAACTTTACTACCACTGGTGCCACTTTCAAACTTCCATTCACATACATATATGTACTCGTTATGGTTGAAATGTATGTTTTGTAGCAATAATAAAGGTATTTACATTAAAAGGCAATAACAGTGAACAGTCAGTTAAGTTTTAGGCTATTTTTTTTTTTACTTTTTAGGTTTAGCGTTATGGCTACACCTTAACCTGATGTTAAGTGACGATGTGGCTAAAGATTTCGATCACTGTGTGGACCTTAGTTACCATAACAGTTTATTAACTCCAGTGTGTTCGTGCGGTACAATGTTCACGCCGAATATTGTCGACGCGGTCATGTCCTTGCCAATGAAAAACTCACAATGAAATTACTGGTCATTTTCGGTACATAGAACAAAACTTTTTAACGGGACTTTCTTTTTCATCTATATAAAGGCATTTTTTTTTTATATTTAAGGTTCTCATTATCGCCACAATCTCACATGATGTTAAGTAATTATATGGACCAAAATTATGTACACGCTAAGCCTAGTGGAGGAACTGGCTTTCGAGTGCAACTGCGAACACACCTACAGGTATATTTGCAGCCAAATTTTCGAAGTCTAGGCTAAACGCTTCAAAATGTGCTACATCTAAAAAGCAAAATGTGTATACATTGGATTCGTATGCATATTAATATATAAGCTAAAAAAACGAATATAAATATTAACGTCCTTTTAATTCTAAACGAAGGGTCAAACAATAATACATAATAACTTTATGGTCACAAGGATTAATATCAACTATATAACTTGTAAAAACTGTTAGACTTTTAGTACAGTGGATGAGAGTGTAGCTAATAGAATAAATAGCCAATAGTATTAAGAAGTTTTGAGTGGCGACTTATACCGAAGGAATCAACAAATTGTATAATATAATTATTTACATAAAGTTGTGCTGATTACCATTTTCATTATGTACACGTTTAATTAAAACAAGCAGTTATTTTTTCGAGGCCTTTGCGTTGTACAATGCTTAGTAAACTTTCATTCAAAATAGCCATAACAATTCCTAATTAAGCTACTTTAGTGGTCGGGAGTATAACTTTTCATGTAATTTAACGTAATCTGGAAGTAAATGATTGACAACAACGGCCAATATGCACTTCGTATCAGTAAGGAAAATAAATGAATAATGACAACTTTACTGTATGTTGACATTAGAAGTTTTTGGCGGGATTTTAATCTGTCATGTGATTTTCATTTTTATACTTAATTATTTGAACCTATACTGCGTATTATCTGTGACATTTTACGTGATGTAGCGTAGTTGAGGCGCATAAGTTAACTAATGTATCACGTTGCAAATCATTATTCTAAAATAATATATATAAGAAAATAGTTTAAGTTCTATTTAAAACTTACAACTTCAGAATTGGCAGTATGAATTAATTCCTTCGCCTATTCTGTTATACGAATACTGTAATACGTATATTGACATTGACGTTTGTTAAAAATAATCTTGTCATCAAATATTCGTTTCTCTGTGTGTAAATTTTGTAAATATATCATGCCATCAGAGTATAAAAAATGTTTTATAACAGTGGGCACTACTCGATTTGATCTCCTTTGTGAGACCATTCTTTCTTCTAGTGTACTTTCAGCACTAAAAAATATAGGCTGCGAAGAGGTTATCTTCCAAGTTGGGAATAGTGATGCCGAAACAGGAATGTACGAAAAGGAAGGAATAAAATTGACTTTATACAGATTCAAAGATACAATCCAAGAGGATATTAATAATGCCGACTTAGTAATCAGCCATGCAGGAGCTGGGAGTTGTTTAGAAGTACTCGAAGCAAAAAAGCCTCTGTTAGTTGTTGTAAACGAAGATTTAATGGATAACCACCAACTGGAGCTTGCCGAGCGGCTGCAAATAGACGGCCATTTGTATTACTGTACCTGCGACACTTTAGCCAGTACTGTTAGTGTTGTTGATTTTAATTTACTTAAACCATTCCCAAAGGCAGATCCAACACTATTTGTTAAGTATTTAGATACAATTTTTACTGTAAAACAACATGCGACATGAAAAGTGCTTTCCAAGTTTACAATTTGAGTTAATTAAAAACATAAATATTAACATTATTTAACATTTGGGAGGAATAGGAAAAATGTATAAAGGAAAAGAATTATTCCTTATCCTCTAATGCTACTCCTATTATAAGGTAACTGGTCTGCCCCAAGATACTGGTGGTGAAAATTTCAACATTACATTAGAAATTTCAACATTCAATACTGTTTTTGTATTCAAAGGAAAAAATAGAAGGAGGATGGAGTAAGCAGTTTCTTACGTTAAGGTACCACCCAAACAAGAAGTTCACCCACTAGCTCAAATTCACATGTTAAAATTTCAAATTTAATGTTAAAAACAATAATTATTTTTGATAAAATTGGCTATCAGCTTGTAATGAAGGTTAGTATGTTAATTGAGGAGCTAAATTTCTATGAATGTATTCTCTTCAAAACCTTAATTTATGAAAGTCATGGTAAACTTCATTTATTGGTAATTTATTGAAAGTATAAATTATTTTTGGTATTATATGCTTTTCTTGGAATTGATAGGATTTTAGACTTGATAAAATCTTGTTTTTATCCAGCATATCAAAATTCTATTAGGTAACAAAGTATTGGCACATACTTTCAGTATAAAATCCTTTTTACTAAAAATATTGATGACTAGAAAAGATTAAAAATATCATTAATTAATAGCATTTATCAAATTTAAAATATCTCATTATTTAAAGATAAAATATATGTGTTTTTGTATTTTAAAAATTGGTGGATATGAAATATTATTTTATATCTTTAACATAATTAGATGATAAAATCCACTTATTGATGTAGAAATATATATCTATCTATTCATAATAGAATCATTGAGCATATGTTTATGATTAAGAAATATTAAATTGAACTGTGTTATTACATGATACTGTTCGATTTTCTGACTGTAAAATAACTACCTCCTCTAAAAATATTAGGCATTCCATTAAAAACATAGTTTATATGTATTTGAATTAGTATTACAAAAAATGAAATCTTGTAAGCTATACAGTGGTATATAATATATTTTTGAATAAAAATATACATATTAACTTTAAGAAACAATTAACAATAAAAGTAATCTAGTATATGTTTATATATTAAAAATGTGAAATTACATTTGTTCTAATATTTTCCAATCATGGTGCTTAAGATGATTGACAGGTTTTGAATTAAATTTGTTATAGGTTATAACATTGTATAAAAGTGTATATAATTGTGAAGAGGCAATAATTCATTGTAATAGATAGATAATTAGAAATCTATTAGCTATGCTAAAATAACTAACGGGTGGTAGCTAACCACATGGACATTAGAAAAATCTATGCTACGGTTTTATCACAATGTTTTCGTTCATTATCATCTCTTAGTACATAGTTGACCTAAAGTCTGTTTCACTTGACTAAAATTGAAATCTTATAGCGGCTATAAATTGGCCAGTCGCCTAAACGAAACCTGTAGTTATGAGTTGAATGATATAATTTTTATTATGTTTATAAGTGCCTTATCAAACATATTTAAATTTCATTTGTATATCAGCCATTTAGCTGTAATAATACCTACAGATAATGTTTAATGTGGGATCATAACATGTGTGGTATTCCTTCTTTTTATCAGTACAAATTTAAGTATACTTTATATAGGTATTTTGGTATGGTATATTTGATTGTATTATGCTTATTATAAAAAGACACTATCGAGTTATGCGATCGCCAGGACGATTGATACCAACGACTTCCCACGGAATCGCTGTGTAAGCATTGCGATTCCAGCTAGTGCGCTCGTATAACTCATGGGAACAATTAGAATATAGTTTTCGTTTTTAATCATAGTAAGATAATTAAGGCAGTTGTGCTGGACATCTGACTCTGTTCAGACGATACACTAATTGTAAATTTGTAACAGTAGTAGTAATTAAATCTTTGTCATTTAAGTTTTTTTTTTTACATAGATCGCTCTGTAAACTTGACTATCTATTTACTATGTCTAAAGTATTAAAAAAAAATGAATGAGTGTATTTAAAGTCTACAGGCAACAATGATTCGTTTTTCTGGCTCATCCTAGACAATCACAAAATTCACTGACTGAATAATATTATTTTTTAACCACACTTGGGTATCGATTTAAAATATTTACTTGTACCTACATGATATGCCTTAACTGTATAGGTTAAGAACCTAAAATATACAATATTTTTTATAAGTATGTGTTTTATTTGATACCTCTTTAAAAATTTCACTTTTCCAAAACTATCTTTATCGAATTTTGAATGCAATTTAATAATGTGTCATTTCAATGTGCTTTTAAATAACTTTTATTATACTCTAACCGTTTTGTTATATATATAAATATTTTTAAATGTACCTGCTAAAAATTTAATAATCCTTACTAATGTTACAAATGCGAAAGTGTGTTTGTTACGCTTTCACGCCTAAAGCGCTAAATCGATTATGATGAATTTTGGTATAGAAATAGGTGGGACACCAAAGGCGGCGATAGGCTACTTATTCTCTGGAATAACTTACAAAATGGGGTAAGAAGAGGGATAAACTTTGTATGAACTTTTTATTGTGTCTTTAGATTTGCTTTAAAGTTTAAAGAATTATTGCTTATTATTTCGAACATTGGCTAAATAATTAAATCAATATTAATACAAGCAGAGCCGCGGGTAAAAGCTAGTAAATAAATAATGCAGAACTGTTTAATTTTATTTTATTGGAAATATACAGATCACTCGCAAAATGTTCCCAAACAACATGTCGTTATAAAAAAAATTAAATTACATTCAACAAATTACAGAAAAATAGGAAAGAAGACAGCGTAAGTAAAGCTTATAAATATAATTTACACTAATTTCTTTGCTTCGAAGAAACTCTTGAGATGCCTCATCTGCCAGTATCCGATGCTGACTAGGACACCTGATTGTAAAAGACTCCACCACAAGACACGTTGGTTTGTGCTCTCCGAAGTCTGCCTGAAGCGTTCCTCTCGTTGCTATAAATATTAACACAAAATATGATTCACAATCGGCACATGTTATATTGGTGAAACGAAAGGACACATTAATAAATAAAAAAAACAATGTATAGGTTTGTATGAAGTTATAAATAAATAAACATGTTTATGAAAACGGTGTACTGAAGCAATTGCAATTCAAAATGTAAAACTTTTTAAAATTAGTACTCCACAGGCAACAATTACTAGACGAAAAAGCAGAACGAAATTTCAAAGGCTTGTCATAAATAGGTACATTTCGTTACAAGGTACGAGTGCGTCACAGGTAGCGATCGCAACTTTCAAAACGTCCAGTCATATGTTCCACAAGATGATCACGGTCGCTGTGGACGTGGCGAAACCTATACTAAGGACTGATTATGACGTCACTAAATTAAGTGGAATGGAAAATCGCAGACGTGAACGTTAGCTGTTGTGAACGCACTATATGTAAGCAGTGTTGGCAAAAAATATTATTGTACCAGGGCTGTAAAATCATTATACTTTATAAAATTATATTTAATGTCTATTTTCAAACATTATTGTATGTCCAAAACTATATAGTTGTTTTGTAGAGTTGTCTATCGCATAGAACAAGAGCCTTCATGAAAAAATACACAAAAATGTTGGGTTCGTTGGTATATGTTGGTTGGTAAAAGGGTGATAGAGTTTACAAATTTTATATATATAACATATTATTTACTGACCCTCTGATATGCCTGTTCCTTCGTTATCTGATGCACTTGATCAAGCAGTTGTCTGATTCTAAGTTGAAGTTCTGACAATTTGTCCTTTTGAGCCACACTTGCATAGTCCACTGCATGCTCACCTACTTGAATATCCAGGTGAACCTGGTAACATATAATTATATTAATATTACTGGCTGAACCAGCAGACGTTGATCTACCCTTTCCTGTAGTCCAACCACTACGCACCATATTTAAAATTATTTTAACAATGTTCTTTACTGTTCTTTTTATAGTGAGGGTCTAATGTTATGGCCACAATATCACCTGATGTTAAGTGCTCCAAGACAGTAGACACGCTAAACCTAGTGGCATGACTGGCTCTTAATTGCAACTGCCAGAACGCACCTGTACATACTGGTATTTGGCAGCAGATTTTTGATTTGAGGGTGGTAGCATTGGAAAAGCGATGGTGTTGTCACAATGTTTTCCTTCACCAAAAGCCCAAGCTCGTTGTAGGTGGATATAAACTCGCATACGTTGATGCGGCATACAATCACACTACCAACTTAGCTATCATCGCTTCAAGAGTATCGTTTTGTTTTATTGAACATAGTACTCATTTGATGGTTCTCACAAACCCCCTAGCAGCAGATAGAACAAAAAATGTTAGCATACCAGTCTAGTACAGAATCCTACAACATACTCAAATCTAGGGTTGACTTTACTCAAGATGATGTGGGGCAGAACACATATCTAACAAGGTATGTTTGTTATATAATTCCTCCGAGAACCAACCACCAATTCATTTCAATGGACATAATTTGAATTCATTACTATTTTTCCAACTATTACAGTAATGCTCTTAAACATTAAACCCATAAAAGAAAACAATGTTTAATGTTTGAATAATACCAACTGATCAAATATACACACATTACATGAACATAACCTCACTTGCATAAAAATTGTAAATAAATATTAATACTTTTTGTTTACAGTGGTTACCACATTGTTATTAAAATGAAAAATAAAACTTTATTCAATTTAGGTCTGGGAAGGCACCAGTGAACGTTAAAACTACAACTGGTTCAAAAACCCCTATCATTGAGAAGAACCACTAAGAAACTCAATCTGTTTTTTTTTTATGACAGACTATAATCCAGAAACAATGGCAACCACTCATAGATTAAAAGTTGATTACCAAATTTTAAATAATCTCACTGATAGACAAAGTGATACATGAGTAGAGTTTGGCTCCACAATTCAGAAAGGTATTATGTAAATTGAGTATGGAAGAAATCTGAAAAAATCATGCCATCTGGAAACTTTACTAGCATTGTATGCCACATAAATCAATAAACTTATATGTAAATACCATACAAAATTATTCATATTGAAAAGATTTATTAAACTCTAGCAAAACTGTATATCTATATTTTGTGTTTAACACAATTACCTGTGTAAAGTCAGGGCTGGCCACATAATACACATTACTAATATAATTAAACTCACCCTTAACTGAGAGCCACTGAACCAAGAAGTACTGTTAGAATACATGCAAATGACATGTTCTCCGGGTGTTGTGGATGTGAAAGAAATCATGCCCTCTGATGAGTAAACTCTAGATAATAGAATCCTGTCATTTGGATCCCTGACTTCCACATGCATACCAATGCCAGGAGTCGATGGCATAAAACCACCTGATTTGGGGTCATATAATTCCACCTTGTAGTTTACTGAAACATAACAATGCCCATTATTATTCATCTAATAAAACTGTGAGGTAAATCTATACATCAAATATTTTTTAGTATTATAATTAGGGTGTATAGGTCACAAGTCACAACAGATATAACCAAACATGATTTACTTTTTTCATAAATATGTAAAATGTTTTTAGATGGCTTCTGTGGTCAAACATCAATTCAGCAAGTGTCATGCGATGAATAAAGTAGTCTCAATGAGAGAGGCATTTATAAAAATAATGAATGGTAACTGATAAAAATATGTTTCATGTGAACAACAGACCAATAATGGTGTTGGCACAAAAACAACAAAAATCTTTGGTAGAGATGTATTTAACTTATAACATAATTTTGAATTTATAAATTAAGGTGTAAATCGCAGCGTGATAATGTACGGAGAGTGTAAATTTTTCTGGCATATTGTAACGCACTTATCTCTCGTTTTATTCCACGTTTATTTTTATTTTTTTATTACATTTTTAGTCTTTACTTATTACATGTGTAAAGTGACTACAAGAAGTACCAGAATAATAGTCACTGTTTTAAGAAGGAGATAAACAATATAGTATGCACTGTATATAGCCGGTATAAATGAAGATAATGGTAAAATACCTATGAACTAATTTGCAGCATACCTATAACTGTCGTGTCGTCCGGAATTTCTTCTATAAAACATTTTCTTTCCCCTTCTGCGATGTGAAAGTATAAAGCTGAGGTAAAATCTATTAGTAGAAATATCGTAACAACCGAACTTAATTTGAAGAACTCCATAATATCAGACAGCAAGACCTTCGACAAACCAAAAAATATAATTCAGATGACATGACACACGTCATCGACATTAAACGTCAAATGGTTCGTTCCATAGTTTACTGAAAAGTTCACATTAGCATTTTGGTGCATTAAATTTTCAAGAAGTCTAGTAAAAAGAAGTGTTATCTTGAATTATATATAAAAATTCTTGTAATTATGTATGACTACTACGTAATCCGAAACTACTGAACCGATTTTGATGAAATTTTCAGATAAATATAAGATTAGCCCAACAGGTCGTCCTGTATATTTTCTTAACAATACGTTAAACGACACGATAACAGACGAATCTCTGTAATATAATTTTGGTTAAAGTCACCTAACAGAAGAAAATTTACAAAATGTAGTCGCTTCACCTAGATAACTAAGGTAAAGGTGTGAAGTAAACTATGATGAATTGTGCATTTCATTCGACTAACTTTACTGTAAGGGAACTAAAAACAAATAATATGGTTTCGAGGACTCTTAAACTAATTTCATACTCATGTATATTCCTATTGAACATAACCTTGAAGCGATGATAGCTCTTTTGATAGTGTGTACGAGCCGCGCTACGTCGATGGACGTGATTTCGAAGCCACCTACAAAGAGCTTGAGTTTTCGATAAAGCAAAATATCGTAGTGAAACCCTACGTGGTACGGCTTTTTCTAGAGCCCGTCTGGCCAGCTACCCTCAAGTTGAATATCAGCCGTCAAATATCTGTAGGTATGTTCCAGTAGTAGCACTTGAGAACCAGTCCTTGCACTAGGCTTAGCATGTCCTAGCTACAGGTGAGATTGTGGCCAAAACGTTAAACTAAAAAAAAAAACCGATGTGTTTTAAATAAAACATCTGTAGTTATTGTTAATATCACATAATATATTTCTTAAGACTGGCGATTTGACTGTTGTGTTATGCGATGTAATTCTGTAAGTAAACAAAAAATCCCGAAGTCCTTGCTTAAATGTTTTATTATCCCTGGCGCTTGCTGAAAATTTTATTTTTCACGTTCTCACTAACCGTTCGGATAGTCTGTTTGTTCGAAGATGGTAAAGTGATGATGTGATGTGGAGAATTCCTGATTTGCTAAACTATATTTTCAATTTTTCGGATGTGAATTGTAGTCCGTTGTCACATACGCTTATTTGTGGGAATCCAACAGTTGTGAATATGCTGTTAAGTTTGTTGCATATATTCGAGGCTGTGGTTTTGTTCATTGGTTTTACTTCGATCCATTTTGATAAAGTGTCAGACACAACCAGTCAATGTTTTCCTTCGAATGGCCTGGCGAAATCTATATGTATTCTCTCTCACACATAGAATAAATTGGTGACTTAGGGATATTTGGTCGCTTTTCTTAGCAGCTCATGCAGCATTTTGCAAAGTCGTCGATGTCTTCATCAATTGATGGCCACCACAGATAGAATCTAGTGAGAGCCTTCATAACGGATATTCCAGAACCCCCTTTGTACGACTACCCTGCCTTGCCATATATATCATTATGTTGTTTTATTTTTCTGTGTAAATATAATAACTTACTTTTTACCTCCTTTTATGTTTTAATTCAAAATCGTTTATAAAAGCTGTCTTTAACTCGTGATAGACCTCTAGCGAAATCACAGTTATAAGTAGGTCTTGTTGTTAGTCGCTATATTCGTCTCGTAAAATTCTAAATCGCTCTAAAAATAATCAACGAAATTTTCAACCGTTATTGTAACTGGATTAAATCTGTCACATTTGAAATTGCTGATAATGATACTCTTACTTGATGGTCCTCTATTTCGTGCAGAAAAATTCTGTCGTCCTCCGATCGCCAATTGTTCTTGAATTATTGACAATAGTTCAGTAATTTGGTTTTGTTGTATCCGTAATAGTTCGCTTAGTTGTTTGTCGTTCATTTTTTTAATTCTCGTCGCCAATGGTATAAATAAGACATTTGTAGTTTATTATTAATATCACATAGTATATTTTTTAAAACATTGACAGGAAAACAATTAATAATATTAAAGATGTTTCAAATATAGATTTTTTTTTTTTTTCGAATGGACATACGCTGTTAGCCGGAGGGGCTTTTACAGCTTGGCAGGACTTTTTGGGGCGAATGCTGAGGGCACTCAGCCCCGAGGCAGCGGGCACAAGGGTGCCGTTGTGGCTGGCCCTTGGTATGGACTGCTGCCGGAATCAAATATGAATGAATGATGGGCTTATAACACTAAGCTTATAGACTGGTTTGGGCTCTGAAGTTGACATGTAAAGCTCTGTTGTTACCCAAATTATGCTGCCGGTATTAGTGTATCTATAAAGTTCTATTACTTGCACTCATGATGAGAGAAGTGTCAGATATGGCTGTACAGATAGCATCGACCAATCAACATGAAAAAGAGCTAAGGCTATAAACTTGGTTGAATTTCTTACGTTGCTTGTAAGAATTTATCTTACAACTAGAAGATTTTTTAATACAAATATGTAAGAAAAATTTTACTTGTTGCAAAGTATATGTAACATAAAATGCGAACCCTGACAACTCTGTTACCCGATGATAACCTGTGTGGTGTAGCAAAGACTCCAATATTAATACTGAAAGTGTGATAACAACACATTTGATAATCTGTGTAGTGTGTGATGACAACACAGAGTGTCACGGAGTATAATTATGACTTCTTGATGACGTTTCTTGTTTCTAATTCTGAAAATTTCGGGAAATTTATTTATGTAGGCAACTAGCTGATAGGTTTGAACTGTATACAACCTATAAACCTAGCGGGTATAATTAAGTGGTATATGGCCACAGCAAATTGTTGATATAGTAGTCATATTATATAGTGATCTTTCGTTATTTATCTATTATTTACATTAAAAATCATGGATCCATTTATAGTTGCCGCGTTTATAAGCGCACTAGTCATTATTCTCTTATCCATAGCTTTTTTGAAAGTGTCACAAGTGAAACAAGGTAGGTACAAGTGACTTTTAATTCATGACTGTGTTGTATGAATAGAAAAACTATATTTAAATATTTGTATATAACAGCTGTTGCAAGACCTCGAGCAGTTGCGCAGAGAGATGGAGCCGCTGGAAGGGTCCAGGCTGTCAGAAACCAGAGGGCGAGGATGAGAGCTAATGGTATAACTTATATTACTGTCACTTCCATCATGAACCTACTAACATTTTAAAGGATTCATTATGGATTATATCATTTGGTAAAAGAAATGACTTAAAAGAGAGTTGGATATATAATTTTTCTTCTAAATTTTACTTTTGATAGTTGTTTAATTAAATTGCCTCTTTTTTTTTTTTCACCTAGCTTGTATTATTACGATTTTTCTTATTAAGTTGAGAAATTTAAATATATGGTACTATATGTCTATTAGTTTATAGTGTTATGATACATAGTTATGTAATGGCTGTTTTTTACCTAAATAAATAAATAATATTTGCAATGAAATTACCTAGTAGTAAATTGTAATTGACATTAAGATGTGGTGATTGTTACTAGAAAAAGTAACACCACTCTCAATGTTTTTTAATTTAATTCATATATATAATGAAGCTTTAACTAAACCAAGCCTAACTTAATTATATTTTTTTATTTATTCTCGAGGTGTTCTTTCAAATGCCAATATAGAGTGACAAAAGTTGTGAATGTTTATGTCTATACTCTAGTATGTATGTGATTCACCATATGGGTCCACGGTGTGGGAGAGAAGGAAACTCTAAGCAGAACCCCAGACTCATTACACAGATGTAAGTTTAAGGCCCCTTTTTGTTTGCATATCAACACAATTTCACTACTTGTGCTTCTCTCCCTGTGCAGCCAAATTTGATAGGACCCTACTAGTGCAGCTTTAGAGGCACAGTCTAGTGTAGAACTTACTGTACGTCTAGACAAGCCAAGATCCTTATAGATGAAAGATTATATATGTTACCAATATTTGGTGTTTCACATCTGGAATTTAAATAAGTGGACTTCAAATTAATATACAGCTAGTCTCAATGACTTGACCTTCACGACTTTTACGACAATTATTTATTCCTATATCTAATACTGTCAGTTTCATGTAAAATAACAATATAATCACAGAATATGAAAAAGATAATTCATGAAATTATCTTGTAATTTTCTTCATACATATAGCTGCTCGCCATCAAGCCGCCCTTGTTGAAGAAGAGGTGGAAGCAGATGAGGAAGTTAATGAGGAAAATCCTCCAGATGCTCAAAATAAGTTGGATTTCGATGATAAAATGGGTGCTAAGGTAAACGACTCATGCAATACCTGTTTCACTTTTGTTGTACTAATTGTGATAGGTGTATGAATATGCACACAACATGAACTAAGAAGTGTTTATCTATATTCAAATTATATAGTGGAAAAGTTTGTTGGAATGTGGTATCTTAAAAACCACCAGTCTAGTTTCAGTAATAATTTTTTGACGAAGACTTTAAGCTACTTAGTATCACAGTGTCAACAATAGGAGTAAAGTTGCATCAAAAAACTTTACAAAAGTAAGCAAAAATTATTAGATAAAAATTTCGTTTCACACAAACAAACTCGCAAACACATTTTGTTGTTATATATTTAGACTTAATTGTAAAGAAGTTATAAAATACAAGCTAATCATTTTATATCGATATTTCATTTATATCAAGAAGATACTACATAAGTAATTTGTGTATTTTTCTTTCTATACAGTTATATTAAATTAAATTGTTGATATGTCAAAACCACTATTTAGTTCTAATATCGAGCCTTTACAGGAATAACATTGTAAGCGTAATTTGCACGATTTTTTCTCTTTTCTTGTATAAAGCAAACAAATGATATATGACTATTTTTTTATACTTAAGATTTAGCGTTATCGCCATAATCTCACCTGATCTTAAGTGACGATACGGCCCAAGTTGGTAGACACGCTAAACCTGTGGAGTAAATGGCTCTCAAGTGCAGCTACCGGAACACACTTATTGGTATTTGGCGGCAGGTTTACAACTTGAGGGTGGTTGCTACCCAGGCGGACATTAGAAAAAGCCCTACCACCATGCTATACCACCACTATATTAAAATCATGAAGCAAGGAAGTAATATTAGTAGGTAAAGGTACATGAAAGACAATAATCTATTATGCAATAAAGATTGATCGCAACTACTATAAGCAAAAACAAGATAAATTAAAAATTTGTACTTTTAAAGGCTTGCTACCTATATTCTGTTATAGGTATCCGGACTCTTCACAAAAACAGTGTGCCATAGATCCTAAAATGTTTCTTAATGTAACCTAAAAATATCTTGGTAAATTAATAACAGTATGTTACTAGTTACTATTTTAATAGACCATTGGTTAATTATGAACAACAAGTCATATTTTTTTATAAAGATACCATAAATACTTTTTAATTACGTATAAAAAACTCTCACCTGTAAAAATTGTTGCTGACTGTGTTTTTCCTGAAATTATGAAAAATATTTCTGAAATTATACAGATATATATTGCTTTGTTTGATTATACTTTTTCTTAGTACTAGAAACTCGATATATCTTAAGACAAATTGTAATATTACAACTTGTTTAATGTTAATACAGAAACGAGCTAAACTTGAAGCTAAATTAGAGAAGAAGAAAGCAAGAGAAGCCGAAGAATATATGCGTGAACAGAAAAAGAAGAAAGATGAAGAATTAGAACAAGAGAGAAAGAAGATCGAGGAGAAACAAGAGGTGAGTAGTCACTACTTTTTGAAATGAAAACTTCTTAGACTCCACAAAGCATTCAATTTTGTGGGTATCGAATAAGACTGAGTCGAAATACTCGGCTATGCGGCGCTTGTTCGGGTAAAGTCGGCTCGAGTTAATGTAAACACACTCGGCGAGCGTTATAAGAGAGTGCGTGACGCATCAATCGCATTCAGTATTGACGTGTGCTCTCATACATTTTATTTTATACGTTATACTTATATTTCGTATTATTAACCTCGCCTTGATAAAGTTTCCACTTCTGTTCTGTGACTTTAGCACACTATTTTTTTAATATAAGAAACTGTACTTGTACTTGTATTCAGGAAGAGGAACGACAGCGTGAGGAAGCAGAGCGTAAAGCTGAAGAAGAACGGAAAAAGCGAGAACAAGAAGAATATGAAGCTTTGAAAGCAGCATTTACAGTGGACAGTGAAGGTTACGAAGAAAATGACGAGCAAGATCAAAATAGTCTCTTGCGTGACTTCATTGAATATATTAAGGTAAATAATTTGAAAAGTATACCTTCTGCATACAAATAAACTAGCTGTGTTCCGCGACGTCGTTCGCGTGGAACTAAAAATTATTTAATAATTTTAGCCCATTTGTAACATATTTCATAACAGCTTTGCTTCTATTGGTGGTAGTGTGATGTTAAATAGTCTAATACCTTCTTCAATATTATCTCCATCAAATACAAAAATGATTTTTAAAATCCGACTGGTACTTCCTAAGATTAACATATTCAAACAAGCAAAGAAACTTTTTCTCTTTATAATAATAATATAGATGTATCATTGCATAAAAATCGATAATCACGCACACATTTTTATGGATTATAATAAAAAAATTGGCATGCGTTAGTGAAGTCTTGTCATGTTGAATTTTTTTTAATAGTTTATAGGATGCTTTTTATGGCAATAATTTCACTTAAAGTGTCGATATTACAAATTACTAAAAATTTACCATTAACATTCCTGAAGCACCATAAAAATAATATCTTAAACCGACTCACTCAACTACTAATAATTCAAACTTCTTTTACTGTCAAAAGACAAGTTAATAATAGAAATAAATATATATATTTTTATTACTTTTAGCTTATATGTACTATTAGTTAAATTGTTTAAGTTTGGACTTGCATTCTGTAATATAAATATTAACTATTCACAAGGATTTTAATTTGGAGAGTCCAATAATTGCATTATTGATATAATATAATTTAAATTTGTTTATTTTATCTTTCAAATACCTTTAATTTCAGACACAGAAAGTAGTTCTTCTGGAAGACTTAGCTGGCCATTTCAAACTGAAGACTCAGGCAGCTATAGATAGGATCACAGAACTACAAGCTACAGGTGAACTCACTGGTGTCATTGATGACAGGGGGAAATTCATCTATATATCACAAACAGAACTTGAGGCATTTGCTAAATTCATAAAACAAAGAGGAAGAGTATCCATCACAGAGTTGGCTGAATCTAGTAATGACTTGATCAATTTAACTCCTGTCAATATCTCTTAGACACAAGGAGTTTGCAATGTAAATTAAACTTGTTTAGACTCGTCTATCTATTTGTACCTAGTCAGTAAAAATAATTATAAAAACTTAATTGGTCACACCAATCATTTTATAGACTAGCTGATTCGCATGTTTTGCCTATTTTGGCTATCAATAACTCAACCACAGACAACATCTATCATATCATAGAATATCTATGAATAATTGTCTAGATAAAATATGTTACAACAGTTGAGTGAAGTTATGCAACTACTAACAGATGTATGTCTGATTTTTATACATAGATTTTATTTACATAGAATAAGATTAAATAAAACATTTGTAATTAATGCAAAAGTTTATTAAAACATGTGACACAAAAATCTAATCATCATTTATTTCAAATCCAAACATATCTCTTCCTTTCTCGATCAAGAACAAAGATGATTCCCTGATTCTCTCTAGGATTTCCATTAATTTACTTTTCGTGAATACTTTGTATAAACACCTGTTCTCTCCAGCTAGAATAGTGCTCAACTTAACAGCTTCCTTGTGACTATTGATATCATCAGAACTTTGTAAAATTTTCAAAATCAATATAACAATTTCTGGAATACATAGCCTTCTCAATGTTTCTAGTTGTTTAGTTCTATCTATGTTCTCACTTTCGCTAAATTTTTCTGATGCAACACTATCACTCTCATCTTGTAGCCATCCACCAGGGAATAGGAGGATGTTATAAAGCAAGTTCTTAGCATGCTTTGATTGATGTAAAACGGCATTGGACCATCTTGCCTTTTGTTGTTCCACTTGAGCGCATCTCTGTTCGTAATGAACTTTATCAGAAAAAGTTGCATCAGCTGGCAGAGGCTCAACATCTTTTGGTTGACCACTTATAAAATGTCTGTACCATGTAGCATATCCTTCTAAACCATCTAAGTATGCTTTCAAGCATAAGTGTTCCCTAAGTTCAGAAGAAATTGGAGGAACTTTGTTCAAAAAATCTGGAAAGAGTGTGTTGATACTACTGATGCATGATATAGCAGCATCGGTGTTCCCAATAAATATAAATGTACGTACCATTGCGTTGCTCAACCAAAGTGCTTCTTCACATTGATCTGATATCAGTGAGAGCCATTCTAGAGATGATATAACTTTACTGATAAGTGTTTTATCTTTTTCCACAGCAGTAGTGTGAGTAAATGTTGAGTCTAAATTGCCATAGCCCTGTTGGATATCAGTAATAGCCTTTTTAATGGCTACTCTAGCTGATGCTGCAATATCAATACCTGCATTCAATCCTGCTTTTACTACTCCTTGTCTATAATCACTCTTATATATATGATCCATGAAATCTGCATAAAGAACAATTTGTCTTTCAGCTGGTACAGTAGATGTATAATAAGCCACAAGTTCTGGACATTCTACCGCTCCTTCAGTTAATTTTCCTACTAATAAGGTAATATACTTTTCCAATACTTTATCACCAACATCATGCATTGGATCCTTTCCCATCAATCTGAGCACTAAGACAAGGTGAGCTAAGAATCTTATGAATGTTTCTTCTGTATTCTCTATCCAATCAAGGGAATCTTGAAGAATAGATCTAATATGACCAAGCATGAGATGTCTTTGACATGTTTGATAATATGATTCCTTTTTACCATCCATCAATGATTTAACAGCATTGAAAATTTGTTGAAGACCCAGTTCTTCAACTTGCAGTTCAGATTGAAGCATTTCTAAGACTTCACTAGAAGTTGTACAAGCATCCACTGTGGCATGATGCTCATGTAAAAATTTGTCAACCCTAGCCTCAATTTGGACCTTTAAATGAGACCATAACAAATCCTCCCAACTACCATGACAAACTGGTAAAGCACTGGGGAGATGGCCACTCAGAATACCAATTGTTGCTCTATAGTGACTATTTTCCGCTGCATTGTTAGCTGTACCTAATGCACACCATTTCCAAAGATCTCTTGAAGGGTTACCCGTAATTTCTAAAGAATCTGTTGGCTCCTCTCTTGGTAAATAGTGAAGTAAAATCCAACCCTGTAATACAGCTCCACGCCAAGGTTGCCCTGCACTAATACACATTGAAATAGCTTCTTTAAACTTGCCACATCTTACTTTAGTAAATATTCTTTTACATAAATCATTATCATCTTTCAAATCATCAGAATGTATAACTCTTTTCTGACGTTTTGGAGCATCAGGATCTATGCATGTAACCATTGACTTATTTCTTTCTTTGTTAAATAAACTGGTTCCAATCAATAATTCATGAAGAGTATTTCCCCAGTGTATATTGTTGCCAATGACTGGTCCACAAGATTTAGTAGCTTCCTCTTGATAGGCAGCTGTGTCTTCCAACCAATCTACTAACAATTGCAAGAGTCTCAACTCAGGATCACTTCTAAACAAAGCACCCACTAACGTTTGTTGAGACAAGGTGGTGTCTGTAATAAGATTGTCCAATGATTCAGGATGTTCTGCTAAAGAATCAGTATATAAACAATACAACAGTTTCCAAGTATTCGCCTCCTCTGCTAACCAATAATTTTGTGCATTGCACCTGTTCCATGGCTCCACTAACTCTAATGAGTCGCAACACACTTGAGCTAACCTCGACAATGTATCCAAAACGTCGCTTGAACGGCTCGTCTGAATTATTTCGAAAAAGGCTTCATTTAATCCCTCACCGGCATTTCCTGAGTTTATTGTCATAGACGTTTCGTCTAGCACCTGCCGTAAACTCGTATCATTTAGATTTTTAAAAATAGAGGTATCATTTAAAATTGGTGATAGATTTAACGTATCTTGTCTGTTTAATAATTGTCTGGTACGTCTGTTCTTAGACGGAGTATATTGCGTAGAATGCAGCTGAATACTTTTATCAAAGTTTATAGACATTTTTTATGCCTTTATATTCAGCTTAACAAGTTTATTTTATTAATGTACGCGCCGATATTTAACAACTTTGACACTTAAATTATAGATAATATATAACTTTTCAAACAATACAGTATTTGAGACTTTGTATCGCTGCTATTTTTTTAATATTAAAAATTGTTATTATGAAATGAAAAAGAAATATTACTTATTAGCATTCTATGTAACTTATATGAAATATGAATCGTTTTTTTTTTTATTTGTGTTCGTGGTTCTCATTTATTTTTATTTTATCCTGAGTAGCTAAAAAACGTTACTAAGAAATTCCTGACGTACGCACTACTTTAGTACCTGCATATGCTTTAGGTCAAACATTAACAAAAGGGCAATAATTAAATTGTGGTAGCTAGTTGTGCAAAGTATCAAATCATATCTATCAAATTTTATCACCCATGAAATAGCGGTGACGAAAGAAAAATATCACAACTAAATTATGACACTAAAATGCAGTAACATAACTAAAGCAAATATCGCTAAAATAATTTTGCAAGATATACTTATTCCTCTAATTCTTTCTGTGAAGTTTGAATGAGAGAAAATTTAGCTTTATGCTATAGTTTTTGATGGTATTATATAAACCTGGAATTATACCCAAAATCATTAGTGCTAAATACATAAAATTGTAATAAAACATGTAATAATAAAAATAAAAATAAGAAAATATATTAATTAATTAACTCTATGTGGATATATACTGAACGATTATTCCTTAAAGTATACTATTAATTTTAATTTCCCTAACTAATAAATATATTTCTAAACGGTTTTTATAATACCAACATTTGAAGTGGCTATTTAAATAATGTAAATCACCTGATAATATTTAATTTTTATGAGATGAGTAAAGTATAACAAGGATAATGAAACCTAAAATATTGTTTTCTATGTCATAATTATTGAAAGCAGTCTTTTTAACTTTTCACTACTAATGCACTCCATACTTTTGGCTTACCGTACTTCTTTTTGAAACAATAGTCTATCTCTATATTATTTTACCTTTCTCTCTCTCGTCGTTGCGTACGAAGGTAAGGATGTTAAATATATAAATAATCAAGTAATGAGCTGATATTATATTAATAATTTGTAATTGTATTTTAATTGCACATAGTAAGATAATATTTTGTATTTGTGTAATATGTACTTTAGTAAGGTAATTAAATCTTAAGGTTTTTCATTAAAAGTTTAAACTTAGTTAATTTATCAGTCATAAGTTATCTCATAATAAATTAAAAGGTATACACATTTAATTTACTGTATTGGTCAATTATTTTCGTATTATTTACTATTAACTATATCCCAAATTTCATATATACTTACTGTATAGGTACCTAGTACCCAGGTACCTAGTAACAAAAACCAGTAAAAATATCTCCTGAAATTATTTTGTATTTGTGATATCTATTTTCTTCTAGAAATTAATCTAATATAATTGATGTTTTTAACTATTTCTGTTAGTTTATGTATGTTTCTATACAGATTTGGGGCTTGTTCATTTTAAGCCCTTAGATATCAAGAGTATTGCATCAAGGTTAGAGAATTACAAGTAATGACTTTTTACATTATTATGTTGGATACTATGTATTAAAAATGAATATCTGTATATTTATTATTCCATATAAATGTTTGACAAATGAAATTAATCTCCAATTAAAATGAAAGTTTGTAAGAAATTTTAAAAGTCATATCTCATTTTGATTTTTGATCATAGTTGAAATCAATAACTTAAAGTTACTACAAATTATACTAGGAGATAATAAAGAGTTCAACAAAAATGTATACAAATTTTCACAGTTTTCCTGAAAACTATAAAAAATGTTAAAGGAACAACATATTGAAATCAATATTGAAGATAAACAGTAAGGTAACATAGTATAATAGAACAAAACTAAATTTAATAAAAACAAAAAAATGTACTTAGAAATTGTACATGATTATCACAATTTATTATTAGAATAATAATTTTGAACTATTTTTTGAAACACATGAATAAGGTGAATAAGGATTTGTTCAGCAACTTGACTTTTTGAAGACATGATCAATTATGGTTTTTTCTTGTTATAATAATATAGGTTGCAATAACAAATTTGTTTTTTTTAGTTAACTGATGTTCAGTGACACCGTATTAATAAACTTTGTATGTTAATACAGTGGCATATCTGCACCAATATGTATTTATATGTATAAAGAAGTAATATCTGCAGAAATATATATAAAGAAAAATAATCTTCTAGCATAATTTAAAATCATTTTAGGATCAAGCTGCCGTGTGAAGACGGAGATATGAACATGAAACAGAATATAAATTCCATAGTAAAATTGCTCATTACAATTTTTATGCCTAAGGTAAGAAATATATTTAATGTTTAATGTTATGAAATTAGAACAAGCGGTGATAATTATTTCAATGCCTTATTTTGTGTTTTGCAATATTATCATCTCTACAAAACAAAAAAATAATTATAACAATATTGTTTAACTATTCAGTATATCTTTAAATGACATGTTATTGAAAAATACTATTTTTGTGGTTTGGTTCATCACTACATATCAATTTTAATTAATGAAATCTATTTTGGGCTACTTAAAATAAGAAATGAATGAAATTTTAATGAGTGTTATATATACATTTTCAAAAGATCAGACAAGTAATTTTTTTATTATGAGTTCACTTAGAAACAAGACTTGCATAATATTTTTTAGAATAGATATACTATTATAGCCTATTTAGGTTCTCATGTTTTAGTTAACAGTAAAAATGTACCATTAATACGTGATTTAATTGTTATGATTATTGTTATTAATCACATGACTAGTAAATAAATAATTTAGCATAAAGGTTCTAAAAATAAGAAACTTTAAATTTAAAAAAGTATACATGTATAACCTTTTTCTTTAAGTAAGACGTATTTGTCTGACAGTGATACAGGTTAGAGTAAATATTTATATATTATTGTTATTATCGGGTAATGAGTTACGTACTACTGTATATTATTGAAACTCGAGAGGTCAATCGGAAACTTGTCTATAAAATAATAGTATTCATAGTATAAGAATATGTGAAACGGATCGTTTAGTTAGGCATTTAAATCCTTTATGGCGGGAATTTTATTGGTCCTGTTCTAGTGACTCGAAATTGAAAACATAATAACTTTATTTTACTACATAACTATAATTTTCTGAATCTTTGATGGGTATTTCAAGTACAGAACATAATGCAGCAAATGCGATATAAATTTAATAGATCATGTATTTATTATGTTTCAACCCCTATAAATTACTTTATTCATGAATTGACTATGTCGAATATTATTACTGTACAGTTTATCTCGTTAACACTAATTATAGATACTAACAACAATGGAAATAATTGCATGATATTTGAAATCGTTTTGGTAATGTCTATAGAGTAAATATATATTTTTTGAGTTTTGCGCGATTTGCTTATCGATATATGTTTATTACTACAGGGCAAGTTCTTATTATATTTGTAAACAAAAATATTAATGTTATATGTATAATGTTATATCTAATTCACGTGCAATATATCCACCAAATAATATTACGGCAAACTGCACCGAATTACAGAATATAAATTAAATTATAAAATAATACAGTTTGCAGTAAACATCTATCCGGTCAAAATTTATGATCAGACTACTATGATATACGCAAATTAATAAAAAAGGTTAAAAGACATAGATTATGGTAGAGATGAAATTCTGAAAGAGGTTATGCATACATGCTAAACATATCATGCTTTGGGCACTGGAATGCATATAATGATTTTCATAGATGCAGACCGGAAGTTTTTCCCCATACTTTAATTAGTCTTAAAAGTTAGTTTTATTTTTATATTCAATGATTAAACATAATATTTGTTATCAATAAAATGTAACATATAATGACAAATAAACTGTATTTATTGCTTATATCACTTGAAAGTATAGGAATGGATTTGAATCGTGGCGGTAACTCTTAGTCGTTTAAACGCTATTTATTATTTGTATTTATTTGTAGCTTAAGTTATTAATCCATGAGATTAGTATAGTCAATTACAAAAAAATTAATGTATATAAAGATGGTAAGAATAAATTTTCACGGAAACGTTATCTTCTAAATAATTGGTTCATTGATTATATATTTGATTTTACCGGCATTAATGCTCAAGGACGCTCTATCTGTCTCTTTCACGCATTGGTCGTCCCTAGACAAAGTTTGTGCAGCGAACGTTTGGTTTTCGTCACTGGACTTGGAGTGCGTACATACCAAGTTGAATAGTGTTTTTAGCCTAATTCCGCCATTATTACTCGGAAAATATCAATCCATGTAATTTATATGTGTAGCGGTCGTACTTTTCAGTGAAATAAGTGAACTAATCGTCTTATAACTTAACTATAGTGAACCGAAAGTGTTTTCAAGTGGATCATTTCCTGTTTCATATCGACAGAAACAAGCAACTACGGCCGCTAGAACATTACTTTTATTATCACGTGGGTCAAATTTCGAATTACACCGCGGGAGCTATTTGTTTTTTTCGAGTGTTTAGAACTCTTTTTAGTAAAGGAACAATAAAGTTACAGATATGTTGGTATTGCACCATTATTAAACAAAGTGAACATTGTTTTTCAGAAGCGCGGCGAGTCGCTGCTCAATTACTCAATATCCTTGATTCTAATGGAACCGGCGGGGGACTGATCGCTGAGATAATGGTCTCAGAGTGTAAAAGTGAAATGCTGTGAATTTAGTGTTGTGAGTGAAGTGCGAATTAAAACGGTGTTATATAAGGACGGTGATGGTATGCGTCGGGAGCACGCCCTAAAGGCCGGGCGGCGGCGTCCGGCGGCGAGCGGCGTGTCATGGCCCCGGCGCTCCCGCTGGCGCCCTCAAACGAGCCCGAAACACTCGACGACTGTGACAGGCTTTCGCACCCACGACTGCCACTCGTATCCGGAGGCAATTACGCGACACCTATGGACGAGGATGTCATGGGCGTGCAGAATCAACAGAGTCTTGTGAAAGATTCACAAGAAATGGAAGACGTCTTGGTCGACGTAGGACGTAGTGATCTCGGAAACCCCTTTTTACTTCAAGCGATAAAAACTTTCGAGAGTGCCGGCGACAATATATCCACAATGGGTGATGCTGACCCTTTCCCTCTGCCTGACTTTGATTTACCCGAGGCGCCTGAGCCCGAAGTCGTGTCCGAAAAGGTAGCGGACGAGGCCAACATACAAGTGACACAGGCGCGGCTTGAGCGTCGATGTGCATTCCTTCAAAGAAGGCTACGTATACTGCAAACACGAGCCATAGGGAAGAGAATATCTGAAGAAGTTGTATTGACATTCGATAAGTGTACTCGTGGAGCTAGGAAAGATGGTGGTGGACGACCAATGGGTTTAAAAGCGTTTATGAAGAGAATTGAAACGACTGCAGCATTGCAAGCAAGTGCGGCATCCCGTACAGTCGATAAACCTACATATTATCATGCTGGGACTTCGAGGGAAGATGGATCCCATGCTGCATCAGTGGGTATTGCCCCGGGCACACTGGCAGGCTTGGAAGACACTGCTGGTGCCCTGCGTTCACATTTGACAATGGTGAACCATCAGTTGGATTCCGATGCTACTGCATCCTCATCAGGAGCAGAGAGTAATGATGAGGCAATTGCATATAACAATCAACATCAACAGCATATGCCTATGTGAGTACATTTTGATGATTATTCCTTTTTTTAATGTGGGATAGTTTAGTTATCTAATCATCTATCTTTCATAATATATTGGACAGGCTATGAATTGTATATGTGAGAGTCGGTTGGTGAAAATTACAAGTAATATCCATTAAAATGTCTCACTGATGATACCTCATTCCCGCTTACTGCCAGATACCAGGGATAAATATTCAATGCCTACTTATTTGTAGTAATACTATAGTATTACAACTTATTCTGTAATAGCTCACTTAACATACATTGTTCAGTACTTCCAGTAAGTAATAATATAATCACACCACCTATTCTATTTAGATATATAATAAAATGCTTTGTAAGCAAAGGGTATATATGAGTTGTATCAAAAATAAATAAAGATGCCTATACCACACTGTGACTAATATATCATCAGGGAGAGATGCTTATTATGAACATATCCTGATGTTCTGTTATTTTTCTCACAATCAATTAAATTACTTCTTATGTTATTAATCATATATTTAAATAGTTATTCCAATATAGGGAAAGAGTAACTTTTTTATATAAATGAACTAAGCAGTAAAATTATAATTAAAATTCATTTGATAAATATTTGCTTATCAAATGCAGTAACAGTTTTTTATAGTGGTACAAACATTATATTTAATGTTTAATTTAGGTATATAGAATGTTTAAATATATATGACCTGTTGAATTTTGTTAATATTTGAAATGATGTAACTCCAGAGTAGTGTTACATCATAACATATTGATAAAGTGTTTCCTAGTGTTTATTAAAACGGGAACAATCATTATTTTAAAATTGAACTCTCAGAACCTTATTAATATTTTTAAATTGGAAATTTTTATTGAATGCATCTAAATTCGTATGTTTCTCATACTAAAATTGAAATAATTTAGTTTTATTTTAACAATATTTGCTAGCAGAATAACTGATATGTAGTAGTAAATATTTGAGAAATCCATCCAGGCTTCTATCATCACCTCTGGTTCTATTCCCAAGTAATTTGGAATTTGTGCAATAATTTTTTCTTGTTCCATAAATCCCTATCACAGCCACCACCCTTGCATTCACTCTCTTTTCATTTTTCTCCTACTTCACATACTCCACTTTTTCTTTGGTTTTCCTCTTCCTTTCTATACTTTAACATTAATATACATTACTTTTCTCATGTTACCTCTCTTGTCATAATAAGTCAATATCAAAACAAACAATTCCCTTTTTAACTTCTCAACCACTGGTGTCAATTACAAACTCCACACATTTATTAATTCATCCAGGCTTTTATAAGAAATTAAAATCATTTTTATAGCTAGTGTTTCTCAGAATATCAAAATAACAATTTTGTACCTCATATTTTGTGTTTTTATGAAAAACTATGTAATAACAGTTTCTTAAAAAAGTTATCGCTGTTTTCAACTTTTATTATTGTTATTAAATTAAGATTTCTATTATTGAGAATGATATAAGTGTGTTAGATTTGAATTCGAATTAACAGTAATTTTCATTGCAATCTGAACTAAATAATTGGCTAGTTGTATTTTTAGAATTTTTGGCCTGTGTATTCCCACCCTTCTGTAACTTTGTAATGTTGAAAGTAAAACATAGTGAGGCAGTTATATGGGATGGTATGGCAGTGGGGACTGCCATTGGATTGCCGTTCCCCCAATTCATATTTGTACAAAACGGTTGTGTTTTGATTATCAGAATATTGTTGATAATCTGCAACTGTATAGTTGCATAGCTCTTGTTAAATGCCTCAATGAATTGTCTGACCCTATTAACATTGTTTCTATTTATTTACAGCCCTTAATGCTGTAGTTTATCACTGGCTGTTCCCGTGACTTCTTTCATATGGAACTAGATAATAAGTTATGCCCGATTTTGTGACCTTTTTCAATACAGCTTAGCTTCTATTGGTGGTGTCGTAATGTTAAATAGCCTGAAGCCGTCATCAATGGTTGTTCTATTAAATACAAAAAGATTTTTTGTAAATTGACTTCTGGTCCTTAAGAATAGCGCGTTCAAACAAACATACAAATGTTTGTATAGTAAAGGACGCAATAAAAAGTTTCATCCAAAACTTATCTGTCACATTACCCCACTTCCAATAAGTTTTTGCGTCAAAGGACGTGAGTTCGAAACATCGTGAGGAACCCATAGCATGGTGGTAGGGCTTTTACTATTGCCTGCCTGGCTAGGTGTCACCCTAAGTTAAAAATATGCCGCCAAATACCAATAGGTGTGTTCCGGCGGCTGCACTTGAGAGCCAGTTCCTCCACAGGTTTAGCGTGTCTACCAACTTTGGCCGTATCGTTATTTAAGATCAGGTGAGATTATAGCCAAAGCGCTAAACCTTGACTATAAAAAAAAGTATCCTATCACCGTTTCCAAGTTCCCATCTATCTCTATATCAAAATTGTATAAAATATATCAAAAATAATTGATTCAGCGGTGTTAACTTGAAAGCGTAACAAACAAACAAACCCGCTTTCGCATGTATAATATTAGCAAAGATAAGGATATTCTATCATGGGGTTGTGTGAATCCCCCATAGGTTTCCTCTAGTAGAAGGCAGCCAAATTTAGAAACTGTTGTTATATATTTTTCCACTGAATGCTGGAATAGGCGTCCCGAGTAACATGTAGCGCGTAATACTGCTCGATCAATAAGTAAATTAGTCTTAATGTATGTATTTATGTCGATTCCAGCGAGAAGCGTGCACTATGGACGTGGCAGAGAGCTCGGGCGTCCATAGCCTCGCGTTGGTGCTGGCTTCTGGCGCAAATACAGGAGCTCGAATATAAGATACGCCAGCACTGTGAGCTGCACGAACAGGTGAGACCAGTTTTCATGTGTTTACTATAATATCATGTATATTATGCTGGCGCTTATTTGTCTATTATTAAAAATGATTAGGAATTTGTTTGTGATGTATATTATGTATCGGAATCTTGCCTTTTTTTTTGCGGAGTGAAGTGACCCTTGCACCTGGTGTTAAGTACAGTACAAATCAATTCAGCGGCTACTGACAAAGGCCTGTTTATAAAATACGTTTGTATTTGAAGGGGGTGAGAAGGTGTCGCTTACTGCGACATGGCAGGTTTTATACATTATTTTTTATTATTATTATTAATTAATTTTTGTTGTGTGTATACATTGTAAGTATCGTGATTATTACGTATATATGTTTACTATTACGTATTATATATATATGTATGTGTGTCTGTGTGTGTATTTATAGAAGTTGAGTATTTATTTTATATGAAGTCAACTTATTTCTAAACTACGCAATTACATATGTATTTATGAAATATCAAATTTCAAGCGATGATAGCTCAGCTGGTCGCGTCAAGGAATGCGAATCTATCTACAATAAGCTTGAGCTTTCGGTAAAGGAAAACATGGTGGTGATAACATAGTATGGTAGTAGGGCTTTTTGTAATGCCCGCCTGGATAGTTTCCACCCTCAAGTTGAAAATCTACTGCCAAATATATAGGTATGTTCCGGCGGGGTTGTACTTAACGAGTCAGTCCCTCCAGTAGGCTTAGCATGTCCACCAACCATCATAGGTCACATCGCCACTTAACATCAGGTAAGATTCTGGCCATAATGCCAAACCTTACCTATCTTACCTTACCTTATCTATCCTTCCTATTAAACTAAAGTTAGGTTCCCGACAAAACCGTGTAAAATAATTACAACTCCAAATTCGCTATGTAAAACTGTGTAAAACGAAATAGATTAGGTAGATAGATAGATTAGGAACAAAATATAACAAAGAAACATTTAAAAAACGAAATATCATCCGTTACACATAACATCCGTACATCCGTTACAATTTCTATATATTTCACAAACGATCCAATTTTTTTTTTTGTTTCCAAAGATATCACTTTCTTTACATTTTTTGTGGATGTTTTTGGCAATATAAAAGCTTAAAACAATGACACAAATTACACATAAAGGTTTCAAAGAAGCTATCAAATTACCAGTTCTAATATATAAATTGGCACTCGTAGTCAAGAATATGAGATTTTATTTCGCTTACTTTCACATGAACTGCTTTGTTTTTGCGTGTGAACATAGTAAGGGTACATATTTTCCTAAATGTATATTGTATTTCTCTGTACGGGCTGTGCCCCGTTATTGTCATCAGTGATACCAGATGAATGAGACCCAAAAATGTTTTTAACTACATGTATATGTTTGAAAGTACTACCACACATACTAGGGTGGCCCAAAAAAAAAATGATTTCATTTTTGAGTCTTACGAAAATATGTTAGTTTATTATGTTTTAAGAGGCCCCACTATAACGGCAGCTGATAAAGAAAATTTAAAAGGTCGCTCAAATTTTTTTAATATTTTCGAAATCATCGATAATAGTTGTTTTTTTTTCGTTACTTCGCTATTTTGTACTTTTGTAGAAAATTGTGAAATAACGAAAAAAAAACCATAAACAAAAACTCTAATTTTGTTAATTTATAAACCGGTTAAATTGGGATTTATAAACCGGTTAAATTGGGAAATCGTCAAAGTTTATTTATTTATTTAGATACGGTGATAAGTGAGTTTTCTGAGATTAGTATGGTCTAACATCGTGACACGGATGTTTCCTGACATTCCGCTCCGGTTAACTTTGTTCTAGTAGTTTTATATTTAAGGTTTAGCGTTATAGCCACAATCTCACTTGATGTTAAGTGACAACACACTAAACCTAGTTAAGAGACTGGCTCTGAACTGCAGAACTACCTGAACACACCTATAAGTATTTGGCGGTAGATTTTCCACTTGTGGGTGGTTGCTAGCCAGGCCGGCAATAGATTAAACCTACCTCCTACCGCCATAGTTTGATTTAGTCACGATATTTTCCTTCACCGAAAGCTTAAGCTCATTGCAAGTGGATTCTAACTCACATCCCTTGATGTACACACTACCAACTGAGCTATCATCATACATGTTTTGTTTAACTAAATAGTAGTGCATTGACCTCAAATAATTTAAGGTATTAATAATAGAGGTTACAATATTATATTACGATTGCGTGTTATCAGAGAAGATAACGTGACTCATAATTAAACATTGAGACGTAGATTTCAACCTCGTTATATCTATATAGGCGTATAAATGGTTTTCCACGTGTTCGACAACGGGATAAGCGCGGCATTTTTTCTTTTTTACACGCTTTATATTAGCTTCACCTGTATGTATGTATGTATGTATGTAACCGACCCCTTTTTCCAAGTAAAGGACATCAACGAGATCTAATGAGGTTTTTACACGCTTTATATTAGCTTCAGTTCCAGTAACTAAAAAATAAAAATAAATAATAGTTTAAAAAACTAGAACACACGCTTTATATAGAAAACTAAACTAAAAAACAGAAAATAAATCTTAATAAATATTAATTAAGAATAATGTAATTTTTTTTAATAAATATAAGTTATTAATAGTTTGAATAAGAAAAAAAATGTTTTATTGTAAAAAAAGCGTGGGGTGCATGGTGTCAATAGTTATGAATATTTAATTGACAGATATGAGAAGGATTATCATTTCGATAATATCTTGAAAAGCACCCCCGCTATTTTTACAATAAAACATTTTTTTACTTATTCAAAAACTATTAATAACTTATATTTATATATATTTTTTACATTATTCTTAATTAATATTTATTAAAATTTATTTTCTGTTTTTTTGGTTTAGTTTTCTATATCGTGTGTTCTAGTTTATAAACTATTTTTTTTTCCTCTATACTGTTTTTATTATGTTTTTGAATTTAGTCTATACTAATATTATAAAAAGGAAACCTTTGCATTTTTTGTTTGTAACGAATAAACTTAAAAACTACTGTTCCGATTTCCAAATTTCTTTCATCATTAGAATGGCTATAAATATAAATTATTTTCGGCTCCATGCGAACAAAGTCGCAGGTACAGCTAGTACAGAATAAAAATAACAACTTTGTCTTGGCTTTCGCTGGCTGTAATATACATTTTGTGAATATAAAATATATTCTTCTATGCCTAGAAGACAACGCCTTGTTATGTATGAAAAGTACCGTATGCTATTTTCTGTACCTCTGGTTACTTGTGTGTGTAATTTCATGAAGATCGGTCGAGTAATTACAACTTGAAAGCGTACCAAATAAACATAAATTCGTATTCAAGCGATGATAGCCCAGTGGTAGTGTGTACGGATGTCGCACCAAGGGACGTGAGTTCGAATCCACCTGAGCTTGAGCTTTCGGTGTAGGAAAATATCGTGACGAAAGCATGGAATCGTGGAAGGGCTTTTTTTAATGTCCGCCTGACTAGCTACCACCCTCAAGTTGAAAATCTGCCTCCAAATACCAACAGATATGTTCAGGCAGTTGCACTTGAGAGCTAGTCTCTCCACATATTTGTCTACCGACTTGGGCCGTATCGTCACTTAAGATCAGGTGAGATTATGGCCATAACGCTAAATCTTTACTATAAAATAAAATTCACACCTGATCAGCTTCTCAGCCTATATCGGGCGCAAGTTCGGTCATGTGTGGAATATTTTAGCCACCTCTGGGATGGATCAGCTAAATACCAGCTGGCTGCATTGGATTCAATCGAGCGAGTGAACAAGCTCTGAAGAAGGCCAGTATGCTGTATCTTGAGCATGGCCGTAAGGTGGTTTTCCTCTCGGTGTTTTACAGAATACACTTTGGAGAGTGTGCTCAGGAACTGTACGATTTGATTCCACCAACTCCATTCTATCTGAGGATGACCAGACGTCGCGAAGGTTTTCACCCGTATGTAGTTGACATTCCCTCGATCTGCACGAAGCGTTTTGCAGCTTCTTTTATAATGCGTACTGTAAGGGAGTGGAATTCACTACCGGCGTCTGCCTTTCCTATATCGAACAATTTGAGAGTCTTCAAACAGAGAGTGAACAGGTACTTGCTGAGTAAGCGCGTTCCATCATAGAAAACATCGTCACTTACCATCAGGGGAGATTGTGGTCAAGCGCTTATATGTAAAATGTAAAAAAAAAAAATTGACTTTTTGTGAAAAAGAGAAGCGCGCAGATTATTTTGTTTTTACTTTATCGAGGTTGTACTGTAAAACATTTCAACCGCAATTGTAATTACTACGCTAGAAAAAATACCTTTGCTGACTGTATTAAAAATCATGGGTTATCGATGGCCAATATTAATAGTGATTTTTTTTTTATTATCACATATCTTATCACACGGCCTAGCGTTATCTATTACTGATACTTTGACTGGGAGGGGTCATGTGGTTACACCTATGAACTGCTTCTAGGCGAATTTTCATTATTGTGCGAGGTGGGTATATAAGTATATAAGTGCAGATGTGTCATAACGTAAATAGTACTTTTATTATTAGACTAGCTCTGTCTTCCACTTTGTTCGTGTGGATTTTTGTTTCGTACAAATTGAAGTCTTATTATAATTAATATTACCACAGATTTTCGTATGTAGAAGCTCAATTATGTTGGCACAAAGAAGTCAATTTTCTTTTGTCCCCTATACCAGAGGGACGTTTTTTTTTTTTATAGTTAAGGTTTAATGTTATGCCCACATTCTCACTTGATGTCAAGTGAAGGTCTGACCCAAGATGGTGAACACGCTAATCCTAGTGGATTTTCTGGCTCTCAGTTGCAGCTGCCGAAACATACCTATAAGAATTTAGTATCGGATTTTCAATTTCAGGGTGGTAGCTAGCCATACGGGCATTAGAAGAAGCCCTTCCACTATTCAACGGGTATGCATGTTTTATGGGATCAAATGTATTACTTTCTGTCCGTTTAGTTTTAGCAAGTAATAATGGCAGATGCCATGTAATAAAAAAAGTAGATATCGGCTATCAGTCGAAAGATATTGTTGCTATGCCGAAATAAAATTCCTAGCAGCTGGTTATACATGAGGTCGAAATACGGCGTGGAGCAAATAACAGTCACTGTGACGAGGCTATGTACTAAACGAGGTTACATGAAATATACTAACCATTTATATAATAAACCACATTCACGTATGAAATCATTATGTACCCAGACGTCTTTGTTTGTAATATATTCATTGTGTGATGACGCAAGCGGCAGATTTTCGTTTCAAGGTCTCTTCTTTAATGAAGTTTAATGACCTCAAATTTGTATTATTCGTCTATCTACATGTGTGATCACGAAATGATCTTTATTCGTTGACAGGAGGATAATTCCTGGACGGATTTTATATCGTCCGAATTTGTTAATAATTTGTGCTAGTTAGGAATTCATTGAGCATATAATTCAATACCTTATATGTAGTTTTTATTTGATAATGTGGTCCAAGATAGTGGACACGGTAAGCCTAGTGAAGGAAACTGGCTTTCAAATGCAACTGCCGGAACACACCTTTAGGTATTAAGTTGCATATTTCCAACTCGACAGTGGTAGCTAGTCAGCTGGGCATTAGAAAAAGCCTTACCACCATCTTATGGTTTCGTTACGATGTTTTCTTTCATCGAAGGCTCGGGCCATTCCAGGGATTCGAACTCACGTCTATTGGTGTGACGTCCATCCACACTACCAGCTGAGCCATCATCGCTTTATAATCGCGTCATCGACTCTTTTACGCAAAGTATATACTTTACATTCGTTTGTCTCCTAGCTCATGATATAAAACGGGCCCCTCCTTATTACGTATTTCATAAAAGTAAAGAGATAGCACGAGTAGCGAATAATCGGCGATAAACAGATTCTACTACTGAATCAAAGCTGATACCTAATCAAATTTGCGAATTCGAAGCAAATATGTAACGATTTATGCTATAGCTTCGATTTTGCTAATTCCGTAATAAGGTAGCGGCTTTTGATCCGACCAATGGAATATTTTCAAATATGACCGAAAATAGTGACTTAAATGAAAAGGAATTCTGTTCGATAGTTTCCAAAATATCAATTTCAATAATTTTTTTTGATGTGAATCATCTATTGGCGCATCTTGGCTGTAAAATCGACCAGTATGCCGTGACGGTCAGCGGCATGATAATATATAATGTCACATATACTATACAAATTGTTGCATCTCTGTTACTCCATATTTTCTTTATTAATTATTCCTTCGTATATTTTTTTATTTCTATATTTGTTTACAAAACATAGGTACTCTTTCTTGTTAACGAACATTTGGTTCACTTTTTGTTCAATCACATAAAGCTATTTTGAAACGAATATCTATGTAAGGATATTAGCTATATCTATGTACTTTTTTTTTAGCCGAATATACTCTTTTCGTGCGTTCAACGTCTTAGAAGTTTCTAGACTTAAACCAGGGGGGTTTTCTTTTCCAGGTCCGTGAAGTGAAAGGGGCCGTCCAGTTCGAGGGCGAACCGTCCGGTTACGATAAGTGCTTGCCAGGAGTCGAACCGGCAGAGGACGGCGCCGCGACGGAGACGTGCGCGAGGGCGCGGCCGCTGCGCCGGGAGACGTTCAAGAAGAGGAAACTCTTGCAGATGCACAACCTGCATATAGCCACTCGGAAGGCAGCGAAACCTTCTGATATCGGGTAAGGACATTGTTACTGTACCACAGTATCTATCTATAACTGTAAATGAATCTACGAAATGTATGTACGCGGGTAACTTTCGAACTACTGCACCAAATTTGATAATTTTTTGAAGTGAAACTTCTTTAGGCGCATGAGGGTAAAATTTTTACAGATGAAACGTCACGCCGGTATGCAACGGAAGTGTCGGAAAAGAGAGAGAGAGTGATCGAGACCGATTGAGAGAGAGTAAGACAGGGCGAACGTAGCATGAGCAACTAGCCGTGGAGTGAGAGTAGGGAGCAAGCGAGTGAGAAAGATTGAGAGAAAAAGTGAGACAGAGCGAACAAGATTTATAAATTAGTTCGCCAAAGAAGTTTCACTTCTGACATGTGTACTTTGTACGCACGCATGTTTTTTTTTTATTGTGTACGTTATTGTCAGGACAAGATTTGTATAAACAAAAAAAAAGTAACAGTTTTTTTCATATCATTATATGATAAATGAGTGAGTGAATTGGAAGGCAGACTGTGAAATTGATATATGTATGTAATAGGTTCCGATATAGGTGATTCGAAGTTCATCGGGTTAGCTAGTTTAATTAATATGTTACAGTAGAATTTAACACCAAATCCAAACTACATGATTTGCCTCTAGCGCAGTGTTTTCTTTAACATGTTGATCGCGACAAAAAACTCATGCCAGTAAAATAAAAACGGACTGCTCGCTTTTTGAACGTTTATTTCTTATTATATAGTTGTTCTGAACCTTTGTGTGAGAGTATAGAAAAGGATATATAGTGTTTTTAATTCCTAAAGAATTACCAATGAACTCAACGTAAAAAAATAGTTGAAGTATTAAAAATAAATGTGAATTTAGCTTCCTTACTACTAGTACTTATTAGCTACATTTTATTAGTGTTGCCTAAACTTTGAATTGTAGAAGCATATTTATTCATTAGACACTGATAAAACTTTACACAATATAATAAAATGTTAACGTGAGTTTGTTTGTGACATGCACCGACTTAACTACTTAACAAGATTATTATATAATAAAAAAATGTATTTTTTTTTTGTATTGTTAGGTTAGGTTTAGTCTCATAGTCCATAATCTCACCTGATCTTAAGTGACGATATGGCCCAAGCTGGTAGACGCGCTTAACATGTAGACGAACTGGCTCTCATGTACAACTGCCGGAACACACCTATTGGTATTTGGCGGCAAATTTTCAACTTGAGAGTGGTTGCTAGCCAGGTGGGCATCAGGAAAAGCCTTACTACCATGCTATGATTACCTCACGCTATTTTACTTCACCGAGAGCTCAAGGTCGTTGAAGCTGGATTCGAACTCACGTCCCTTTGACGAAAAGTCGTATGCACCACCACTGAGCTAAGCTAACTGTGTGAGAAGTTTAAAATTTGATGGTAGTTGGTATGATGGCTTACCTTTTTTAGTTTTTATAAGTGTAAGCGTTATATGATAATATGGGCCAGGATGGTAGATACTGTAAACCTAGTGCAACTGCCGAACTACACCTCTATAACAGAGTTTTTAAACTTGAGGGTGGATTTTTGTATACTGCTCAGTTTAGTGACTACAATGTACCTGGTGTTAAGTACAGTGCAATCAAAATCATCGATGACTGACATTGAACCAAAACTCACTGTCAGTCACGTCATGCTGGACTGCTTAGATAAATGCAGATAGGCAGCTAGCCAGGTGGCATTAGAAAATGTCCTACCTACTTGCTATAGTTTCATCATGATGTTTACCTTCACCGGAAGCTCAAGCTTCACAGGCAGAAGAATTCACATCAACTGAGCTATCATCGTTTCGATCTAATTGCAATATGTAATACAGTCTTCCCAATTACTTGCTATAGTTTCATCATGATGTTTACCTTCACCGGAAGCTCAAGCTTCACAGATAGAAGAATTCACATCAACTGACTTATCATCGTTTCGATCTAATTGCAATATGTAATACAGTCTTCCCAATTACTTGCTATAGTTTCATCATGATGTTTACCTTCACCGGAAGCTCAAGCTTCACAGATAGAAGAATTCACATCAACTGACTTATCATCGTTTCGATCTAATTGCAATATGTAATACAGTCTTCCCAATTACTTGCTATAGTTTCATCATGATGTTTACCTTCACCGGAAGCTCAAGCTTCACAGATAGAAGAATTCACATCAACTGACTTATCATCGTTTCGATCTAATTGCAATATGTTAATACAGGGTTCCAAATCTTTTTCAGTTCGCAGCTCACATACATTACTTTGTCGCGGTGTCCTAACCTATCTCGAAAAAGAGTACGGGGTACACTTTGAGAACCTCTGTGTTAATGAATAAAAGTGATAATAATGAGTGTGTGTGAGTGAGATTAAGATACGATGATGGGTTGCGGTGTGACAGTTGCAGTTGCCAGTACCCGAAGGAGAGCTGCCCGGTGTGCACCGGCCGCGCCGAGCCCGCGCAGCCCGCGCCGCCGCTCTCGGGGCTCTCCGGCCCGCAGCGGGTCGCGCTGCTCGACCCCGGCTTCCATCCCGTGCTCAGCGATATCAGAGGTCACTTATTTGATCATTCAAACTTAAAACTTCTTTACCATCGTCGTGATATCAAACCCGATGAAACGACAGTAAAAGAGATATACCACATACAGCTAGTATCTTGTAGGTATAGAAGTATCTATAGGAATTAACGCGCCAATGTCTGTAGAATGGTGAAAACACTGGTTCTCGTTCGATCATTGAAGTTAAGCAGTCTTGCATCGGTCAGATTTTTTTCTTTTATATAATATGTCATTAAAAATTACATACAGTCCTAAATTTTAACCGTCATTTTATAATTTTTTAGTACAACAAAAGTATTCACTAGAAATAATTTATAAGATAGAACAACGTTATTAAGCTCAACTACCAGCAGAACCTCAATAAGTTGAAAACCTCCAAATATCCAAGATTTTTTTATATACTTAAGGTTTAGCGTTATGGTCATAATCTCACCTGATCAATGACGATACGGCCCAAGTTGGTAGACACGCTAAACCTGTGGAGGAACTGGCTCTAAAGCGCAGCTGCCGGAAGACACCTATTGGTATTTGGTGGCAGGTTTACAACTTGAGGGTGGTAGCTACCCCAGCAGGCATTAGAAAAAGCCCTACCACCATGCTATGGTTTCCTCACGATGTTTTCCTTCACCGAAAGCTCAAGTTCTAGGTGCTTGGATTCGACCTCACGTCCCTTGACGCGAAGTCGTTCACACTACCACTGAGCTATCATCGCTCACCAAAACCTCCATACTCTGTAAGTCGAAAACTTTATAACTCGACTGTTTGACGTCTACCTTGATCTTCGACTTATGGAGGTTCTACTGTATAAATATATATAAATGTATTATTGTATTTACAGACGTGTCGCCGGCGATCCACCTCGCCGCCATAACGTCCCGGGCGTGGTTCCGCGCGCGCTCCGCCCCCAAGGCGAGCCGCGGCGCGCACCACGCGTCCGCCGCGCGCCACCACCACCCCCACCCCCAGCCCCACCAGCACCAACACCACTCCACCACGCCGCCCTCGAACAAACGTCACGCTAAACGTAACCCTCATTCGTACTCTTTTTTTTAGTTACGGTTTAGCGTTATGACCACAATCTCACGTGATGTTAAGCGAGGATGTGGGCCAAGATATCAGACGGTGGGACTGGCTCTAACGTGCAACTGTCGGAACACATTTTTTGCTATTGGTGGCAGATGTTCAACTTGAGGGCAGTAGCTAGCTAGCTAGCTAAAAAGCCTTACCACCATGCTATGGTTTCATCAAAATGTTATCCTTTACCAAATGCTCAAGGTGGATTAGAACCACATCCCTTGACACAGCGTTCATACACATTACTAAGTAAGCTATCATCACTTCAGTTTATATTAATACTTGCACAAAATGACCTGGACAGGAATGGCTGCATGGGTAATTTATATGTTGTTGAAGTGGGAGCGATAGGTATACCAGCAAAAATTTTCTAAACTACTAAAAGATCTTAGCCTGGCTAGGACTACAGTAAGTTCTATATTAGAATCTCTAAAACTGCAGTAGCAGGCACTTACTAAATTTGACTGGGCATGGGGAAGGAAGCAGTGAAGGCTTGTGTAGACATGAGGCAAAAAAGGGCCCCTTATACCTACATCTGTGTCACAAGTCCCGGGAACAGCTCATAGTTCCCCTATCTGCTATGTGATTTACCCCCCACCTGCACCTTCAGTCCATGGATAGCCAAGATATTCGTCTCTTTAGTGTTCATCTGGTCTTAACTTACTATGTAAACTCGAGTTGTAATTTGCAAAGCCATAAGAGAACTGATTATTAAGTGGAGAATGATGAAACACACTCAAATACACTTGGTGATGAAGACTGTTTCATCTTGAAGAAAGTAATTAATTACATTCCAAGTTGACATCCAATGAACACTAAAAAATGACACGATTTTCAATATCGGTTTATATTTATAGGATTAAAGGGTAAAACATAAATTCATATTAATAATGTTAATATAATGGTATTTATTTACAATGTATTCCAATTGTATGTCACAAAAGGGATACTCAATACCCGAACACACCTACAATAATAAAAACATCCACAAATAGTATAAGTAATAACCAATTATATTATGAATTAGGTAAGCTTTTGACTTAGTTTGTGTGGAACTAAAAACTAATTAATCATTTTTGCCCATTATTGTAACTTTTTGAATACAGCTTTACTCCTCTTATTGGCAGTGTGATGTTAAATAGCCTAAAGACTTCCTAAATGACTGCCCTAGGAAAAACAAAAAATTGTTTATTCCCCACTGGTAGTTCCTATGATTAGGATGTTCAGACAAACTTTTTCCGCTGTATTTAATATTAATAATATAGATTGTGTGATAATTATTTGCAGGTTTGAAAAGAGGCCGTCCGCCATTGTCGAGGAAGAATAGAGAGAAGGATCGTGACGATGATACCTCAACGCCAGGACACGAGAGGTAATTAATTTTCTTTAGCAAAATTATAATTAACTTATATTAATCTAAGACTAGTTACAATTATCTTTGCAATTTTTGGAACATTTGGATGTATTTGCGTGTCAATAAAGTCCAATATATTTTGAGAGAGAAAAAATTACGAAGACTCACTTTTACCTATAAGATGCTAACAATAAAAAGATACCGAAATTTACCAATATTTTATTTATTAAGAATATTAAGGAAATCTCTGTTATATCTACTATTTATATATCTATTATTTTTATTTTTTAATCTACTATTATTGCGTAAAATTGTAAAATATGTTTAATTTACATTTTATGGAAACTATTTGTTTGACCATATTTATAATCTGAAGAAACTTATGATTAACATAACAAACTTGTATTATTGTTTGTTTCTTATACGAGCAAAGCACGCTTTATTTAAAACTGTCAAAAAAGTTACGAATTCAGTGTTTATATATTTCTATTATTATTTTTATTTCATAATCGCTTATTTGTACATTGTACATACTTATAGACAGAAGATTTATGTTATTTTCAAAGTCTGAACAGCATTTCAATGCTCTGGCATGACATTGGTTAAATATTCAGAGTATCTGGAAACTCGAGATGTGTGTTTCTTGTTATTATATACATTGTCTACAAAGTTTATTGTAATACTATGTACTATGTAGTAATTGAAATACGTGATTGTACAGGGGGCGCGGGCGCTCCAGCACCGAGACGCGGAACCGGCGCAACTCGTACGACATCGACAACATCGTGATCCCGCAGAGCGTCGCCGCCAGCACCCGCCCGCAGATACTCCCCTACAAAGAGATCATCACGCCCAAGTAACTATAACTATTCAAATAAATACCCTACAAAAACAACATCACACCCAAGTAAATATAACTATTAAAATGATTCTCCTACAAAGAAATATTCATGCCTTACTAATTATGACTATTGAGGTAATTTCCCCTACAAAGAGATCATCACGCCCAAGTAACTATAACTATTCAAATAAATACCCTACAAAAACAACACCACGCCTAAGTAAATATAACTATTAAAATAATTCTCCTATTCATGCCTTACTAATTATGACTATTGAGTTAATTTCCCCTACAAAGAGATCATCACGCCCAAGTAACTATAACTATTCAAATAAATACCCTACAAAAACAACACCACGCCTAAGTAAATATAACTATTAAAATGATTCTCCTACAAAGAAATATTCACGTCTTACTAATTATGACTATTGAGGTAATTTCCCCTACAAAGAGATCATCACGCCCAAGTAACTATAACTATTCAAATAAATACCCTACAAAAACAACACCACGCCTAAGTAAATATAACTATTCAAATGATTCTCCTACAAAGAAAAAATCACGTCTTACTAATTATGACTATTGAGGTAATTTCCCCTACAAAGAGATCATCACGCCCAAGTAACTATAACTATTCAAATAAATACCCTACAAAAACAACATCACGCCTAAGTAAATATAACTATTAAAATGATTCTCCTACAAAGAGAAATTCATGCCTTACTAATTATGACTATTGAGGTAATTTCCCCTACAAAGAGATCATCACGCCCAAGTAACTATAACTATTCAAATAAATACCCTACAAAAACAACACGCCCAAGTAAATATAACTATTAAAATGATTCTCCTACAAAGAAAAATTCGTGCCTTACTAATTATGACTATTGAGGTAATTTCCCCTACAAAGAGATCGTCACGCCCAAGTAATTATAACTATTAAAATGAATCTTCTACAAAGAAAAAAATATTGATATTTAAATAATTCCCCTACAATGAGATCATGTTACCCAAGTAATTAGAACTTTTTGAATAAATCCCCTGCATAACTTCTTAACGCCCGTGTAAATATAACTTTTCACATAAGTCCCGTTTGAAAAGATCGTCACATGCAAGTAATTATAACTATTAAAATAACTCTCCTATAAAGAAAAATTCATGCCCAACTAATTATGATCATTGAAATGATTCCGCTACAAAAATATCATTTTACCTTAGTAACTATAACTATTCAAATAACTCCCTTTCAAAGAGATAGTCACATCCAAGTATGATCATTTTATATATTTAATTAATGAGATCATCACATTTATGTAACTGTATCTATTGAAATGAGTTTCCCAACAAGACAGTATTATGCCTAATTACATAAATTCTCTTAACTTGTCAACAACAAATGAACAATTTTATTCAATTAATTGTTTTATTCATTATATGTATTTTATCACAATAGCTAAGCAGTTTTATGTACTTAATTTATCTCTACAGTGAATTTATGTAATGATAAGATTGTTAACTAAAAGGTTTTTAGAGTCGCAAGATATATATATATATCTATTTGTCAAATTTCCAGATGGCGTGTTCTAGAATTACCTGTAACTCCGTTGAACAATGGTGTTTCTAAGTCGACTCGGATGTCGGTGGACAGTGAGGTAATTAATGAACTTTGGGCCATACGTAAGTCATTATGTCTCAGCTGGTAATGAGTACGGATGACGCGTCGATTGTCGTCAGTTCGAATCCACTTGCAATGAACCTGAGCTTTCGGTGAAGGAAATTCTCGCAATGAAATCACAGCATGGTGGCAGGGTTTTATCTAATGCCCGCCTGGCTAGCTACCACCCTCAAGTTGATAATCTGCCATCAAAGTCCTGTAGGTGTGTTCCGGCAGTTGCACTTGAGATGCAGTCTCTCTATTAGGTTTAGCGTGTCTACTATCTTGGACCACATCGGTAACGTAACATCAGGTGAGATTGTATAAAACAAACTTCCATGTACATATTTATCATTTATAATACAGTATGTATATTTTAATGGAGGAATGTAGACAAACCTTGGGCTCTGGCAACACTGGAGTTTAAAGTGTCGCCGTGCTGCATTCTAGTTGATGTGTAGTGTTGGGTGATCGGCACCCGATGAGTCACTACATGCCACTCACGGAAATAATACTGAAAAGAATAGGATTTTAACCGCCACGTTTTAAAAAAATGCTATTTTTTTTTTTTTTTTTTTATACTTAACGTTTAGCGTTATGGCCACAATCTCACCTGATCTTAAGTGACGATACGGCCCAAGTTGGGAGACACGCTAAACCTGTGGAGAAACTGGCTCTCAAGTGCTGCTGCCGGAACACACCTATTGGTATTTGGCGGCAGGTTCACAACTTGAGGTTGGTAGCTACCCAGGCGGGCATTAGAAAAAGCCCTACCACCATGCTATGGTTTCCTCACGATGTTTTCCTTCACCGAAAGCTCAAGCTCATTGTAGGTGCTTGGGTTCGAACCCACGTCCCTTGACGCGAAGTCGTGCACACTACCACTGAGCTATCATCGTTTCAGATGCTATGCAAGCAGTTGCGAATTTACTCATTCACCGTCTTAGGCTATTCAAATTATGCCGTGTCCCTACCGACCTGTGTAGTTAGTTGGATACCACACAGAACTACGTAAATTGTAGAAAAATGATAATATATAATATCTACATTTTAAATGGTTAAAAACATTACATTTCGAATTGTTTGTGTGGACCTAATAACACGGAGGTCTAAAAATATATGGGCCTTATTGGATTAGGACACCACGTTAACGCCACCGACATAATTGTATTGAATCGGTTGCCGGCAACAGCCTTGGTGGCTCCACTAAGCAGATACCAGGTGAGGTATCCCCCATGACTGTATACATTATGTCAGAGGCGCGACTGTGGTAGTCCCACCATTATATACTAATGAGATACGTCGATAAATTTTTTTAATTTTTAAAAGATAAAAAAATTACTTTGTTTTAGACCACATATGACTGAAGTGAAAGTTTTTGGCTATGGAAAAAAGATAATGTGTGCTTACACCTCTCTCTCTTGCCTCTACAGTAATATATGAAACGTAACTTGTAATGTAACTCTCTCTTTCTATCTTAACTAACTTATATCTCCCTCTCAACTTCCGTTCGGCTCGCCCGAAATCACACTTTGCATAACGCTCTCGTCACGCATTCACCAGTTTACACCCCAAGTCTAGCGTGCGTAAAGAAAGTTTACTTCAAAATCACCGCCTTTAAAATCTGCCGTTAAATGCACTGCTGTGGGCAAGTGTCGATTATCTGTGTGTGTTGTGTTACAGGAGGAGGACATATCGGAGACGGCGGTGGCGGCGCGGCACACGCGCGCAGAGCGCCGGGAGCGGTCCCGCTTCACGAGGAACTCCTCGCGCCGCTTCCACCAGCACCAGACCCTGCACCAGGACGACCTGCTCGCTCCGCCCTCGCCTCCGCCACGGCCCCCACCGCCCCCGCCCGCGACACCACCCGCCCCGGCCCCGGCCTCCGCCCCCGAGCTCGAGTTGCACGGTGACAGGCAGCTCCAGGCATACCAACAATGCGAACATGACAGTCCTCAAGAGGAGGCGAGTGATTCTCATATAAATTATAAACTGCATAAGGGTTTTTTTGTATATCTATGGTTGAGACTTGGTAGTAAAATCAACCCGTGTGTCAACATTCTGGAACTTGGTAGTAAAATCAACCCGTGTGTCAACATTCTGGAACTTGGTAGTAAAATCAACCCGTGTGTCAACATTCTGGAACTTGGTAGTAAAATCAACCCGTGTGTCAACATTCTGGAACTTGGTAGTAAAATCAACCCGTGTGTCAACATTCTGGAACTTGGTAGTAAAATCAACCCGTGTGTCAACATTCTGGACTCTCGTGTATACACACACATATAATATAATACACTGCGTTGCTTCTTTGCGTGAGCTGCCTACTGTTATTACTTTACTCAACATTAATATTATTGGTTTTATAGTGCAATATAACTTGCTATCGCAAAATTGAAAATAGAACTCGATAAGTAAAAGCGATGATAGCTCAGTGGTAGTGTGTACAACTTCGCGTCACGGGACGAGGGTTCGAATCCAACCACCTACAATGAGCTTGAGCTTTCGGTGAAGGAAAACGTCGTGCTGAAACCATAGCATGTCGGTAGTGCTTTTTCTAATGCCCGCCCGGCTAGCTACCACCCTCAAGTTGAAAATCTACAGCCAAATACCAATAGCTGTGTTCCGGCAGCTGCACTTGAGAGCCAGTTCCTCCGCAGGTTTAGCGTGTCTACCAACTTGAGCCGTATCGTGACTTAAGATCTGGTGAGATTATGGCCATAACGATAAAAAAAGGTGTCGATAGACATGTCAATGTCGGTACTAGTACTGGGAGCATGCAGATTAATGTGCGCAGGTCAGACGTTACGTCAGCTACCAATTCCTCGGTATTCGTGTGCTGTCTATACATACTACGAGCTATTTCAAAAAAAGTAATTTAACACGTTCACGCCAGGGCCGATTATAATTTGTTTCGCTATTAGGCGGCGTTCAAATTAATATCGCGTTTCATCTGGCGGCGCGTGATTATTGCCTGTTCAGACCTGAATACGCGTTGTTTGTTTCTCTGCAGTACAGTGAGATTTATTGTGCAAGTTTCATAACTCGTGCCGTTTTTTCATCCTGACCACAAATTTCAAACAGTAATTATAATTCGAAAGGTGATTAGAAAGCTTTTTTTTTAATTTTCACCCTTAAAAAAATAGTTAACATGGATATGGAGATGAGTGATTCGGATAAATTTATAATTGGAAACAGGAGAAAGGCGGCAAGGAATGTTATAAAAACTTGTCCAATAAAAAGGGAAGAGGTTATGCAACTAACAATACTAAGAGAGTTAAGACGTATTGTGATCTTTGTGAGGGACAGCCAGCACTTTGCTTGAATTGTTTTAACAAATTACACAAAAAACAATAAATAATGAAGTTATAAATAAAACAATATTACATTTTTGGTATTTAAACCGTATTTGATTTTTTTTGTATAATACTCTATTTTTATGTTTATGTTATTGAACAAAAATTATGTTTCTGATACGTTATTGATTATAATTATCATTAAAATTCAATGTTTAGTGCAGGTCACCGGTGACCCACGCCGACCGATAAGACGGTTTAGTGCGGGTCACCGGTGGCCCACGCCGGCGTGAACGTGTTAAATGCTTTTACAAGTGTTAATCTTAAATGCAAGTATCATGTACGCATAGGAAGTTGGATGTAAGCGAATAATCAAATTTCATCTCTTAGAACTTAAAACGCAAATTCGTGACATTGTAAGACTTGAGCCGACTTTTAAAATGTTGCAGGCACAGCCAGTACTAGTGTAACATAAAGGGTGCGTTTTGTTATATACTGAGACCACTGTAATGCGTGTAATCAGTATACTGAAAAGCGATTCCTTAAGTTAGTTTTACTAGTTAGTTTTAGTGTTTACTGCTTAAAACGGGAAGCAATCCAGTGTACTGTCATCTATGTTTATTAATTATTCTACTGATTTTTTTTATACCTTATGAATACACTTAATTCTTCTGTTACTTTCATTTTTCGTGGTTTTACGATGCAATAAAAGCAATACTTTAAAAATTTCCATGTTTACTCTCACAGCCAGTGTCTTTGAATAACAATATTCAAATAATCAACAGTACAAGCTGTCAAATTCTGATCATAGCACTGAGAGTACCTTACCTCGAAAGCCCCAGTACTCACAGTACAAAAACGGCGACTTTCTTTGACGTCATATATTTCCATAGGTTACTGCGGCAGTTTTTTTTTTTTTTTTTTTTATTATTAAGGTTTTGCGTTATGGCCATAATCTCACCTGATCTTAAGTGACGATACGGCCCAAGTTGGTAGACACGCTAAACCTGTGGAGAAACTGGCTCTCAAGTGCTGCTGCCGGAACACACCTATTGGTATTTGGCGGCAGGTTTACAACTTGAGGGTGGTAGCTACCCAGGCGGGCATTAGAAAAAGCCCTACCACCATGCAATCATAACGGAACGAATTTCTCCCCAGTAAGAGTATTGAACAGTGGTTTCAGTGTATAGAGGAACACAGCCTAAATGATGTCACTATACTAACGTTCACACTCATTTATTACTAACAATAACACGTAAATAAAGCTAAGAATGTTGATTTATCCAGATAGTGAGACCCTATACGCCGCGGCAGTTCCCGCTGGCGGACGACGTGTACTCGGACATGATCGCGGCGATGCCGGACGGGTACCGGCAGAGCAGCCCGCAGCCGGAGCCGACGGCGCCTCCGCCCCACGAGGAGCGCTCGAGCACGCTGTCGCCGATGTCACCCACGATCTTCGACGGTGACGACCCCGACGACATGGAGTGGGAACCGAACACGGAAAAGACTGAGAGACGGAAAAGTACGTTGAGATAAAAGGTGTTAAGTGCTCTACGGGAATGCAGTGAAATGTGAATCTATACTATAGTGAATGTGAAAACAGTGTGTGTGTGTGTGGTGTTCAAGAAATACTTTGATTTTGGTTTCAGTGTGGATAATGAATAATTTATTATATATATATATTATATTCTATTCAACGTCAAGGTAAATGAACTTTGTGTATTCAGCATGTATTAAATAATTCAATGAAAAATTTTAAATAGTACGTTACTTTCTGGTAACATGTTGTTATTAGAAATAGAATTATTTGTTTGCGATGACAGCAAACTTTGTATCAATTGCTTAGTAACATATTTGTTTACTTTAAAATAATTCTGTTTATATTTCGAAATAAAACTTGTTAGCAATGATTCTAGGTATGTTTCCATATGCTCTGCTAACACTGTAAGATGTGAAGTTAATTGTTTATACTCCAAAGCTATTCGTTTATAGTCATCTATACTGGTTACTGTTTAAAACAGAATGCAGTCCAGTATACTGCCATCCACATTTCAAAGTATTGGTTTCACACTTTAATACACATAATTTTTATAAATTTTCCATGTTAGTTTTTAACTGGTATCAATCAAGCAATAAAAATATTCAATAATAATTACTATCACTGGTCTAAGGTGTTAAATTTCTGGACACTGTTAATCACGTGATCAAAGCACTGAGAACACCTTATGTGGGAAAGACAAGTGCCCTCAGTACAAAAAAAAATTATGATTTATGACATCATCTATTTTCCTAGGATACTGAGGCAATATACTGTTTGTCTATAACGGAACCAATTTCTCCACAGTAAGAGCACTAAACAATGCTGGCAGTGTATATTGCAACATATAGTGTATAATGGGAGGAAAACTGAGATGCAAAGTCACGTTTAAGCATGTTTTATTCATGCAAGTGAAGATAGATAACATTCTTTTCAGATATTATTCTGTTCTTCTCTTTATTTATCTGAGTTATGTAATGACTCGAAACATTGATTAGACAGATTAGACGCTATCAATGTCATAATGCAGTTGGTAGGTAACTTGTTGTGGTGGGTAGTGATATTCATACTGGATACATTCTTGTATGTACAATAAGCATGTTAGTTTTCGCTTGAGTGTTTTGTTAGTCTGTATGTCTATACATCTCAGGATATTATTAAAAAAATAAGAGAGGCTTTTCATGAAAAAAAATAATTAATGATATAATAGCAATGTCTATTTAATTGTGAAGAGGATATTTGTTTTCTTTTGTAGTTAAAATGAATTTGATTAAAAATAACTGACACTAATAATATTATAAATGCGAAAGTTATTTTGCTACTGTTTTATAAGCTTTTGAGACAATCTCAATACAATTTGGTAGACTTGATACATGAAGGCAATGTACAGGACAAAATGTAATAACTGATCATAGACAAAAAAAATACTTAAAAAACATTACAGCTCTATGGGTAAAATTGCCTAATATATACAAATAGTGCCCTTAATAACATCAGTTATTCAGTCACTATAACGAAAATTTGGCTTAATTTAGTATCTAATACCTTACAGGTTGGTCTGGGAATGTATATGAGTTCATTTACCAGAAAAATTATTTATGTTGAAGTTAATTTGAACTATATTTATTAGTAAAATGAATGAAGTGTTATTTTATAGACTTCTAAAGGTCTTTAGTATTTTCGTTTAAATAATTATTTGAAGTATTTTTCTGATCTCTGCCAACCCTGTGCACCTATAAAGACGTATATAACATCTTTCATATTGCTATTGTGCGGCAAAGTTTCATAACTATAACCAGAAATTTGACAGTTAAATGAAAATAATTTAGGCTGCTATATCAATAAGATAAAGTAATATGCTGAATTCTTAATTAGAAGTGATGGTAATATTTTCATTTCCATGCTTTTTATCACAAGATGGTTGTGTATTTAGTGATATCTGGTTTGATATAGATCTCTACCATCTCACTTGAAATATTCAGCTGATCTTGGGGTGTTTCACACATATGTTCCTACCTGAAACTCTATTCTCGGAGTGGGTATTACTCTTTGTGTGTGGGGATTATAATCAATCTGATATTTTACCATTGGTTACTTTAAGAGAATTTCATATTCTATAAAAACTAAGGAGGCAATATTCTATAATTTTATCTCCTAATTTTTTATGAATTTCAATGGCTTATTAATGAGTTTATTACAGTAATAATGGTAGGTTTTTCAGTTATATGGGGCTATGAATAAATTATGTTGCACCTCCAGGGATCCAGAGGGGGTCAGCAAAGTGTGACAAGGGGCCCTTGTCCTTAAATTTCGTGATGGCACATTTCAAAATCTTAACTATAATTAAGCAATAAAACATTTAATTTTTACTAAATACCTTACATCACACTAGGGAGAAAGAAAGCTATGACAAAGACTTGTGTAGAACGGGGTCAAAAAATCATGAAATTCGTGAGACGTAATTTATGAAACACTGCCCTCTTTTATAATGTCACTAACTTGAAAAGGATTATTAAAAAGCTACCACAACGTAATAATGAGCTGATTAAAATTTATAAAAACAAATAAAAAAAAATATTAGCACTTGTTTGTATAAGTTTGGACAGTAAAAAAAAAAAAAATAACATAATTGATAATTTTAAAAGTGGCTGTATGAATTAATTCCTTGACTTAATTAATGAATATTCATTACTACAACTGAAACCTGGCGAATGACTAATGTTGTAACTTTTGTTTAAAAAAATATACTGTTTATAAAAAAGTTGGACAGTCTATATGATGTGATTGATTATTTTTGTATAGATAAATTAGTGTACTTTGTTTCTAGTATCCAAATGTATTAAGGCGAGTGTTTTTTTTTTTTTTTTTTGATTAACACATTAATGTGTCGAAGTTAAAACAATGAATATTTAATAAAATTAATAAAGAAACCAGAGTGTTATCTGGTGAAGGCAAAAATAGTTAAATATTTCACTATCAGATATACAGTAGAACCTTTGTAAGTCGAACATCAAGGTAGACGTCAAACAATTCGAGTTATACAGTTTTCGACTTATAGAGAATAGGGGTTTTGGTGTTTGAAGGGAAGTGTACAAAAAACATTTTTTCGAGATTCGGAGGTTTTCAACTTATCGAAGATCGACTTAACGAGGTTCTACTGTAATGAAAAAAAAAAAGGAATTAATTTATATTGCTCTAAGATTTTTGTAACATTCCTTACTATCTGATTCAGCGATACTCAACCTTATTTGTATTGGGGCCACAAACATGTGTTAATCGCGGGTCGCAAAAAATAATGTTTAGGTAATAGTTTCCTTAGGTTTTATAGGTCCTTAGGTAAATTAAAATAAAGCCATAACCAGGTGGGCCAACTACAATAACCCGGCGGGCCACAAGTTGAGTATAGCGGATCTAATTGTATTTTCATTGGAAAGTAATATTCTTAACAATATATTGTTGTACATTCATTATTACAAAAACATGTATGTGTACAGTTTTAACTTCTACGTTATTTCGAGACGCTAGTCGTTATGGATTGCGCATTTTGTGGCTTATTGTAAATTATTAAATGGAGACAGGATACCATTACGTGGACAACGAAGTAAGCCAACCAAAGTCAAGACATTAACACATCTTAGGAAGTTTTTTTTTGATAAAATGGGTGTCGTTAAGTAAAATTTCAAAAAAAAAATGTAGATGATCAAAACTTAATTTCATCACCAGACATTCATATAAAAATGGCGCTTTAAAATGGTAATTCTCTAACGAAATAAACAATAATTCTAATTATTACAATTAATATAATTTCCGTGTGTCCAAATCTTCAAATATTTAGTTTATTGTACATAATAATTAATATTTTCATTGAAAGAAAACTGCTTTAAATTCACTTGGAAAACTGTAACAAAAATGGGGATAAAGTTGGGGATCGGAATGACTTAGGTCGACCATTTAATTGGAAAATCAAAACTATTAAATAAACTAAAATGAATTAAAAAAAAAGAAAAAATGGAAATTTATTATAACATTTTCTATTATTAATTCTTGTGATGAATATTATAAAAAAAACTATGTAACAATATTAATATTGAAATTAGATAAGAACTAAAATGAAGGTATATAAGTGTTTTCCAAATGACAGTTGATACACTTGTGTTCAAATTTTTTTTTTTTAAATATCAGTCTTATAAAGGCAAAGAGGGTAATCTCATGGTTAGAGAAATTTGACTTCAACAGACTCATATAGAAAGTTTTTTTCAATATATACTATAATTATTTCGTTCACATGGAAGTAATAGGTAATTTGTTCCCTTGGAAACAGTCCCGTTTTCTGAATAAAAGGAAGCGTATATCTTCTTTCTGTATTCCTGACAAATGGTTTGCAAAATTCGATGGTAATCAGTTAAGCCATGAATCTTTCTCGCGTTCTTTTTCTTTCTACTCGGCTCCTAACAGTTATAGCGTGGTGTTGAATACGGCTATATAAAGTAAGGATTCACTCAATAGTTGGGCTGTCAAATTCAAAAATAATTTATCAAATCGAACTGCAATTTTTCAAACAACAATTTCAAAACGGATTTATGTGACCAAAAAATTTGTGAAATTTACGTCTTGCTCGTATCCCTGGTACTTGGTTGCACTTATAAAGTAAACTTTAATTAGTATATGAATGATAAAAATATTGTTTATTATGGTGTTCTTTTCGTATTCTGTGATTGGTTTGATATTGAAAAGATAAACACGGAAAGCGAATTGAAAAAAAAACTATTTTTGATAATGATCTTCTAGATCTTGATTTTTTTGTGAATCGATTCATTTCATCTCGATATGAATCGATCTGTTTCAGAACGAATCGACTTCCCTAGTTTCTGAGATCAGCGCATTCATTTTGTTATATTAGTTACAAATAGTACAAACTATAAACAGCAAACTATAAAATAGCAGACGTTCTAACTCTTTCGGTAATTAATAACTTGACCATAGCGCCATCTATAAAATATTATAACGTGGAAAAGTTTGTTAGTTGAACGTGCTAATCATTGGAACTACCAATCCGATTACAAATATTTTTGTATTTGTTAGAGAAATTATTGAGGAAGGCTTTAGGCTATTTCTCATCACGCTCTCACTAATAGGAGCAAAGCTGTATTGAAAAAAAAAATACAAAAATGGACATAAATGATTTAATAATTTTGAGTTCCATATGAACAAAGTCGCGGATAAATATAGTATTTCATATCAGGGAATAGCTATGAACCAACGTTTTGATATAAAAAAAAATGTATTTTATGACATTTACTACTACTGTTAGTCAACTCGTTTAAAAATTACATATGTGGTCTCTGACATCCACAATATTTTTATATACAATAGCCTATTTTGTCCAGTAATTTCAAGTACAAGAGTGAGATTTCTTTCTTTGTTTATATATGACTCATGAAATTGTATGTTTTTTAGTATAGTAAGATTGCCCTATCCCGCTAAGCGTTTGTAAATATAATAATACATTTAAGTTTACGGGGGCACTGAATAGTAACTAATAGAGACTGGCTGTATAAATAATTTGAATCTCTTTAAGAGTTGTTTGTAAAATTTATATCTAAAAAAGAAAAATTAATGTATTATTCACTCTATCGTCTTTGTTTGTATCCATTACTTTTTGTATTTTCAGTTTTTTTTTCTTATTTAATATACATTCTATGACAAAAGATAGTGTTCATTTTACGTTAATCAAATGTGAAAAATGATGCACTGCTTTATCAAATTATATGTATATTTTTTTTAGGGTAATTGATATAATGATTGACCTGGCCGAAAGTAAAAATAAATAAATTAATATTATAAATTTTTGTCTCAATACCGTGTCTATTATGTACATAATTTGAAATCTACAATTTTGTAAGATATATTTAGATTTGGCTTACACTTTCGTTTAACCATAAATTGTATTAAAATTCGTATTTCATTGAAACTCGGACATTAATGATGTATTTATTTATTTATTCTTTAGGACACGATGGGAACGATGTTGTGGACCTCTATCTGCGTATAGCCAAGTATAATACATGCTATAGTGGGAAATCAACGGCGTATTGTATCTCGGGATCAGTGGGCATATATTCACTAGTTAAAGGTAAAGAATGTATGTATATATTTTTTTATAGTATGTACAGCAAATTATTCCTGCTTTCAAGCACTACAATTTAGTATACTTAAAAATGACAATTTTGGACTGAAGTGGATTTGCCTTTACATCCCTCAATTGTCGATGAATTTCTTCTAATTTCTGATCTGTATGTGGTCATCGTTGTTTTCGGATGGTATCACGCAACGGCAACAGTATTTAAAAGAATGTTTAATTTAAAACATAATTTTTCTACACTGAAATATTTCTAACTGGAAACAATAGAAATAGGAACAATCAGATATATATTAACAATACCAAAATTAAGGGTATATTTACGAAGTTACTTATGAAACAAATATATTTTTACTTCTAATCAAAAACACCGTTACACCCGTTTTCAATTGTCTTAATAAAGTTCTCTTGCCTATTAATATATGCAACCAATCACTATATTGTTACCCTATTTAATTTTTATTTTTATTGGAAATTGCATACGCATTTTTTGCCTCGCGGTTCCTCTAACTTTGTTGAGGAAAAAAATTGTATATAGTAAATGAAGCGGCTGCTTGAAATGGTGTCGTGAAAAAAAAAATGTATATGTCGATTTCAATGACGAATAATGAATATTTCTATTTCCTTGAGAAGCCAAAGTCTTCTTGTTCGTTTGTAATAAAATCTAGTTTAAGATTTTTTAAGGTGGACATCTTGAGTGTAAATGTTAAGAAGCGCTTACGAAAAATTGTATATAGTATTAGTATTTGGAGAAATAAAATGTGAATATACAAAAGATTGTTTTATTTATGTCGTGCAAAATGTTTTTAGAATATGAGGGGACAATTGCATTCGTCGGTCACAGCCATACGTATGTGATTATACTTAATTGTTAGTATCAATGAAGTTGTTATTTTCACAGTATGGCGTACTTTAATACTGAAATAGTTATTTACGGCACATCAATTTATGAAGCTTAGTTTCTACTATTAAAAAATCAAATAATATGAGAGTATTTAAAACATTAGAAATGAAACGAAACTCACAATATAACATCAATTTATTAGTTGTGTTGACTCGTTTTTATAAGTACATCGATAAATCTAAAAACCTTATAAACAGTATATAAAAAACTAACGTTTAAAAAATGCTTAATATAGGATTTAACTACAATAGATACATTAATAGGAAGAATTAAAACAATGGCACTATATTGATAAATGCTAAACATAATATTAATTACAATGTGTTTTTATATAAGCGAAGTAGCTTAAACATATAAGATACCTTCCCGTCGACGTCGCCGCATGCAATCGAAATATGTTAATTTTATTTTAATTATTTCAAAATTGAATAACGTGTCAGTTCTATAAAAACAGGAAATGACGGACCCATAATTAATTATTGTGAGGTCATCGCAAAGTCAAATGCTTTAAATAATTTATATCCTTGCAAAGTTTAAAGCATATCTTGCCATTCTTACAGTTGAGTACCGAATAACGTTACGAATCAAAGTAACATGGCGGTTAGTGTACTAAACCTTATCGTTATTGTTTAGAGTGACGACTTATTGCTCAAAATAACAAAAGCAAAATACGTTTTCAATAAATACTGGAATATCAACTGTAATACCAATTTGTGCAACACTATCTCATACTCTAAATATAATTTTAAAGCCGAAATTACTTTTACTTTAACAATATAAAACGGTATAATACATCATTTATTCTTAGTACATAACATACTAAAACTTATAGTACCGAAAACTGTACGAAAATTAATTTGAAACAAAATTTACAAACACAGAGATAACTCCATTAGTCAGTTTTTTTCACATCCATATTCAATTTATAACATAAAAAGACAAACATTTTAAATTTACTAGTACTGTATTTAATATTGTAAATATAATTTTAACTTGGTTTAAAATAATTCAAACGTGTGAAAAAAATGTTTTTATGTTTCCTTGAATACCTTCTTGCGTGTGACCTTTTTTTGGTGTAATAAATTAGAATCGAAAGGTTTAAACTATTTTGCTTGCCCCGAAATCATCAAGCATGTGTACGAAGTCCTATTGACTCGCCCACACATATTAATACAAGTCTATTATTTGATAATTAAAGGTCTTCCATACACTAAATACTGTGATCAACAAGAGGTACCACAAGTCCTGTTTTTTCTAAAAGTTATATCACAAATTCAATTGATGTGCACAGTAGGAGACGACTGCCAAAATACATTTTACGTCACGTGACAGTTACAGCTTTATGATAGATACGGAGTTGGGCAGTCACACTAAATTTTTCATAGGTTCAAATCTCACGTAAAAATGTATATATTTTGAATATGAATTCTAACTCATAGAAAAGTGCTTTGAAATGCATAGTAATGTATTTTAATATCGATATTTATTGAATAATATCAGTAATCACTTTTTTTATTTATACATAATCCCGATTATACATATTCCTCAATTAGCATTCACACGCTGAATTTGCAAACAAACATACATTCCACAGATTACTAATTAAAATTTAAACCTAGTATGGTATTGTCGTTGGTCGTCATATTGTTTACTTTTTGGTTACGTACAACTGGCGGAGACTTACAAAGCTTCAAGCCGCGCTGTAAATACAGCATAGGAAAGAGTAAGTCTAAAAAACGCTAAAACTACTACTGTAAATACAAAAAAAAAAAAAAACGATCACATTAAAAACTTTATAACAATAATACTGAAAATACGTCATAAGATGTTTTAAACTACAGTTCAGCTGAATATCTTGAACGTGTCAAATATAAACTCATCAAACTGTATAGAGCATTATAAAAAACTTAGTAGTAAAAATGAGTAACACGTACTATTTAAAATTAATTATCGAAATCAATCACTGTGAAACGCACTATAGTGTCTTTCTAGGGATAGTACCGCTATGAAGTCTGCCACCCCTAAACGGCGATAGAAGCCAGACGAACTGCCCAAAATTTTATGGTGATGGAATTAAATTATCACTTTAATAAAATGAATATTCCATAAGTAATTTTAAAACGATCAAGATGCTACGGTCGAACTATACACAGCCTTAGAACGAAATAAATTATATCAGGAATGTAGTATACTTAAAACTACTAGATCATTGTACATGAAAAAAATTATACTATAATACTTTATTTAATATCATTATGACTCAACAGTATTTAAATGTAGATATTCAAGAAACTACAATAGGCAGAATTATACATGTTTTTTTTTTCTACTAAGATGTTATGGGGACATCACAAGCAAAAATATTCCAGAGAATCTGTATTAAGAATCCTATGTCATTTTGTAAAAACGAATTTAACATAGACAATATAATGATCAAACGTGACTTATAAAAGCTCACTGACTTAATATGTTATAACTTGTTTGAAAATAAAATATTTAACATTGAACAATTATTGCAGTTCCACATGGAATTGAATTACAAATATATATATTAAAAAAAAAAACTAGTGTATTGTATACAACTCACACTTGACAGAACGTTTTTGGCCACAGTTATATCAAGTTTGTTATGATAAGAAAAATATGATTCTCTAGGAATTTTCCTCTGATTTCATACAATGTGGGACCATATCCCATACCATCCCAGTTAAAATAAAAAACATGCATTCTTCTTAAATCTTACTACACATTGAAAAGCGTATTTTTATATATATTTACTAAAATATACATGAATGGACTGATATTTTTTATTATATGTACCTATAATTACTACTACAGCTATATATATAATGAGTTGAAATAATTACATAATCAATAGCCATTTCTTCACAAAAAAACATAGTTATATTTATTGTTATGATAGAGAAAATGTATGATATTACAATATGGGACAGTTGGAAAAAGTAGGGATGGGTTGAATTGGTTGGTTGAATGGAAAGTGGATTATATATTATAACTGGAAACATAATATGATTTCAGTTAAAACAAAAACTTTGTGGTCATAAGACATCTTGTCGGAGCTTTTAAAAGATTAGTAGAATATTTCTATGGACCATTATATTCATTGGCAGAATCCTGCATAAATACTGTTAATAATCTTAATCCTCCAATTCAATATACAAAAAGACCATATAAAAAGATTAATGAAAACAAATTTCCTATGACATGCTGCAAAATATTTAGGTTCTTGAATAATGCTTTATAACTTATTATGTTTGTCAATACGAAAATCTAAAGAGCACATTGCTAAATAATTCAAAAAAATATATATATTCAACAACATTAGAGTATATTTAAATTAATTATAGGTCATAATATACTTATTCAATAAGTCAAAGTCTAATTTAAGAGACCTAAATATTGTAAGAACAAACATCGAGAAACTGGTAGATACTACATATATAAGTTATCTTCAATACTGATTTTTTTGTAAACAAATTCACCATTTTTTGGCTTCATTTTATTTACAGATCATATCTGGTACATCCAAATACATATCATATTTGATTCTAATAGAGAAAGATGGTAACAAGTAGGAACAGATATTTAATCGTCTACCAGCCATAACAAAGAACTCTTATACCATAGTGCAGAGGCGGCCAACCCTGCAACTGCTACAAGATTGACGAAATACTAATTGAAACCTACCATTTCTTTTATTTTTCATATGGTTATATGATAATAATTTTAATATTACTATTATTTCTACCATTTACAATATAAAATAATCCATCGATACTAATATTAAAAATGCAAAAGTGAACTTGTTTGTTACTCTTTCACACCTAAACCGCTGAATCAAATATGATGAATTTTAGTCTAGAGACAGATGGGAACCCGCAGATGGTTATAGACTATATTTTCTCACGAAAACCTTATTGGAAGTGGGGTAAAGGGAGGGATAAACTTTGCATGAAATTTTTTTGGCGTCAACCGATTGGTTTCGCATTATCAATATTAACGCGAGCGAAGCCGCACGTAAAATCTACTTTAATTACAATATTACACTTATTCTCTCTTCTACATACTTTAAAAAAAAACATTCACCTACTGCGCTGTAAAATTTTTTTCATTGTGCGCTTGTTTTGAAAAACGTTGGTCACCGCTGCTATAAACAATAACCACATCTTTTAAATATTACAATGTAAACTCACATAGCTTGATGGTGTCTATCTGGATATCTTCAGCTGGAGATTCCACTTGCCGTAGGAAAATACCTTCATATCATAGGAAATAATCACATTCCTACAAATTCACATAACACTTTTCACATATAACACAGAACGTTTTTTAATTTATGTTCCTAGATAAGTCTTGGATGCGTCTGGCATTGCATTCCTTACAGTAGAGGTGGTCGTCGAGGGGGTAACAGCCTCTGCCCTCCTGCCTGGAGCAGAGGGAGGCGGTGCAGTCCTCGCATGAGTAGCAGGCGACGTGGAAGCTCCGGTCCAGGGCGACGATACGGACTGTCTCCTCCGTCCCACCCTCGGGTACAATAGGTTCTCTGCAGCGAGCACATCTTGGGGCGTACCTATGTATAGAAACATTAATACACCGCAATGTGTTTAGAACTTATTAAATCTTATGTTGGAGTCTCTGGTCTAAAGAGCTTGGAACTTATTTGATTGTTTGTATGATGGTAATCTTAGATGGATTAATTGAAGAGACAATTTTTGAAATCAATTTACGACTCTGAATCAATTAGTGAACCAATATTTCACCCATAAAATTGAGGTTCGAAGCTTATTTATTTTCATAAAACATTATTTACAATTATTTGATTATTTTACCTAAATATATATAAAAATTTATAGAATAAATAGAAAAACAGTTTTTCACACAGGTAGAAGAATAAAATTGATTATTGTGACGTCCATTTTGATGGTCTTCTAATTTTTTCTTTAGGTAACAAATCAAAATATTTATTCCTTAAATCATTTGCATTATTACTGATTGATGAGAGAACGGACGTGAGTTCGAATCCACCTTCAATGAGCTTAAACTTTCGATGTAGGAAAACATTGTGATAGAACCATTGCATTGGGTTCTTTCTAATGCCCGCTTGGCTAGCTAAAGTTACAAACATGATTAAATTCAAAATCAGTTGCAGGCGAGCAAAGTCGCGGACACAACTACTATAAATATAATTAAGTGATTTTTTATGGACATACCTGTGCGAAACTAAGGCAGGTTGCCAGTACAAGTAATTTTGATTCACCAAAGACTCATAAGTCAGCATTACCTTTTTTTTTTTTTTATATACTTAAGGTTTTAGCGTTATGGCCATAATCTCACCTGATCTTAAGTGACGATACGGCCCAAGTTGGTAGACACGCTAAACCTTTGGAGGAACTGGCTCTCAAGTGCTGCGGCCGGAACACACCTATTGGTATTTGGCGGCAGGTTCACAACTAGAGGGTGGTAGCTAGCCAGGCGGGCATCAGAAAAAGCCCTACCACCATGCTATGGTTTCCTCACGATGTTTTCCTTCACCGAAAGCTCAAGCTCATTGTAGGTGCTTGGGTTCGAACCCACGTCCCTTGACGCGAAGTCGTGCACACTACCACTGAGCTATCATCGCTTCTAAATTCGCTTCTAAATTCGCTTCTACCTTTTATGGAAGTCCTCGATGCAATGGATGTGGTTAACTGCGTCAACGGTGAACGGTATCCCGTCGAGGCTCTTCTGGCAGACGACGCAAGTGAAGCATCGAGGGTGGTAGGGTTTGCCAGTCGCTCGTAGTATACGGTCGAGGATGGGATCACCGCAGACACAGCACTTTTCTAATGTCTCTAGGTAGTCTCTCTCGCATAGTGCTCGACCTTGTACAGCATAGAACGGTCGACCCTGAAACGTTATATAAGTAAACATTATTCTTGCTGTGTCAGAAGGTATTTATGCATACTAAGAACTTTGAAGCGATGATAGCTCAGTGGTAGTGTGCACGACTTCAAGGGACGTGGGTTCGAATCCCAGCACCTACAATGAGCTTGAGCTTTCGGTGAAGGAAAACATCGTGAGGAAACCATAGCATGGTGGTAGGGCTTTTTCTAATGCCCGCCTGGCTAGCTACCACCCTCAAGTTGTAAACCTGCCGGCAAATACCAATAGGTGTGTTCCGGCAGCTGCACTTGAGAGCCAGTTCCTCCACAGGTTTAGCGTGTCTACCAACATGGGCCGTATTGTCACTTAAGATCAGGTGAGATTATGGCCATAACGCTAAACCTTAAGTATAAAATAAAAAAAAACTTTGTTTTGTTAATATGGTGAAAAAATACTTTTATATGTATACGGTGAGACCTTGATATAACTAAGCTGAAGGGATTTGAAAATATTTGTTATGTCAAGTAACTTGTTACAAAGAGGTTTATGTATAGAGGTTAGTTTAGGCTATAAAAATAAAAATTATTAAGCTCAACATGTACTGTACTTTTCCCTGACCCACACCCCCCTGTTTTACGCCATATATCTACTATTTGCTATTACAGTACAACTTTTTTTATGACATGAAAACATATATGCCAATTTATGTATTTCCTCTAGTAATGAGTTAACACACTACTTGTGTGAGAAAAGACCCCATCAAATAATCATAAAACAAGCACCATGATAATACCAATTAAAAGCACCATGGTGAATGAAACCCAATTATAGCCAAAGCTAAGTGTAACATGGCCACAAGGTGCTTTGGAATTTCATCTATACTTTAATAGAATATACAACTTATCGAATTCAAACTCTAATAACAACACAATACATATTTTCAAGCAACAGTATCCCAGCATTCTTAGCTGGTTAATTACTTTGATAAGCTCTTTGGTAACGTTTAGAGTAAACTAAGTAATTTTTTAGTTTTTTAATACTTAAGGCTTAGCGTTTTGGCCATGATCTCACCTGATCTTAAGTGACGTTACGGCCCAAGTTGGTAGACACGCTAAACCTGTGGTGGAACTGGCTCTCAAGTGCAGCTGCCGGAACACACCAATTGGTATTTGGCGGCAGGTTTTACAACTTGAGGGTGGTAGCTACCCAGGCGAGCATTAGAAAAAGCCCTACCACCATGCTATGGTTTCCTCACGATGTTTTCCTTCACCGAAAGCTCAAGCTCATTGTAGGTGCTTGGATTCGAACTCACGTCCCTTGACGCGAAGTCGTACACACTACCACTGAGCTATCATCACTTCTAAAATTTTATATTCCCAAGTTGACTCAACTGTGAATGACCTAACAAAAAACCTTCCAAGTTTGGAACTTACCTCCTTAAACTTTCTGATCAGAATGGGCATAACATTATAAACTAATATCTCATACAACCAAAACACCATAAGTTGTAATCATAAAATTTTAATAATTAATAGGACTGGTACTTTGTTCAAGAAACATGTGTTATCTTCTATTTTTGGTTATTATAGTCCACACTTACTGATAACATACATGCAAAATTTCATAAGATTTGTGGCACAGTTAACAAATAAACAGTGTGGTAGCCCAACTTCATCTGCATAGTATTACTATGTTCAGTAACCTACTTCTTCCCACCTTTCATAATTTTACTTGAAAACCTACTCTAAAACATAACCCAAGTCAAACGTTAAATACATTCTTTTCCAATATTTCCTAACCTATCCATTCAAATAACAGCATTAACTTTTTTTTTATACTTAAGGTTTAGCGTAATGGCCATAATCTCACCTGATCTTAAGTGACGATACGGCCCAAGTTGGTAGACACGCTAAACCTGTGGAGGAACTGGCTCTCAAGTGCTGCTGCCGGAACACACCTATTGGTATTTGGCGGCAGGTTCACAACTAGAGGGTGGTAGCTACCCAGGCGGACATTAGAAAAAGCCCTACCACCATGCTATGGTTTCCTCACGATGTTTTCCTTCACCGAAAGCTCAAGTTCATTGTAGGTGCTTGGGTTCGAACCTACGTCCCTTGACGCGAAGTCGTGCACACTACCACTGAGCTATCATCGCTTTGATGTTGTATTGTTGTAAGTTTTATATCGTCAAATTTTTCAGGGGTACTCTATACTTGCTCTCGTATTTCTGATGTGCTGCATTACTACTTTGAGAAATGCTGGCTTAATGTTTTTATTTATAATTTATTTTTCTTGTTCAAATATTTTACCAAATATTGGTATTTCCAGTACTGGCATTAATAAATCACACTAAATAACAATAATACTCATTGATTGTGGTTTTAAAAATGATAACTCACAGTGACAGTCTGTGATGATATGACTCTTGCAATGATTCAGAAATATAAAACAACTATTCTTATAAAAAGTAAATTTGTAATATGAAGTATTACATAATTATCTATATTATATACCACATGGCCGTGTATTTATTGTAAGTACATATCAGAGCATATAGAAAGTTGTCAAATCTTTTCACATGTCCAATGTTTTTTATAATATACAACAGTATGAACTCTAGAATAATTTGTAATTATTCTTCATATGCCACTTGAGACATGCATCTCAGATAAAAATTATTTTAGGATTCTTAATAATATTGGTATAACAGAATTATATCTTACTGGGCCACAATAAGTAATTTCCCAACTCTTACCAAAAGTCACATAGCACTCACTACCAATCTTGTACAACAGCCACTTGCTGCTCTTTAATAAAAAACTTGATCTACCTTCATGATAATCTGTCATAGTTTTATATACATATCTTTCTTATATTCTGTACTAACTTTGACCCATTGTTTCTATAAAAATTAGATGAATCAATAAAAACTTTCTTACAAAGCTTATTCCTCCACCAGCTTTTTGTTAATCCATGATATAAGTTATCACCTTGTCAGATTCCATTAAAATTTTACTAGTAGTTTCAGATTGATGTGATTACAATGACAAAGTTAGGACATAAATGACTTATTCTTACCTCTATATCATTATTGATATAGAGATTATATAACTAGGGTGTACTTTATGATAGATAGATATATTAAAAATATTATACTTCTAAATTTGGCGTCACTTTTTTTTTATAGTTAAGTTTTAGCATTATGGCCATAATCTCATCTCATCATAATTGACGATACGAGCCAAGTTGGTAGACATGCTATAGTTGTGGAGGAACTGGCTCTTAAGTGTAACTGCTGGAACAAACCTATTGGTATTTTGTGGCAGATTTTCAACTTGAGGGTGGTTGCTAGCCAGATGGGTATTAGAAAAAGCTCTACCACCATGCTATAGATTCCTTGCAATGTTTTCCTTCAACGAAAGCTCAAGCTCATTGTAGGTGGATTTGTTCTTATGTCCCTTGACGTAAAGTCATACACACTATCACTGAGCTGAGATTATATTTATTGTTATGCCTAAAATTTCATCTGTTCTTAAGTGACAATGTAACCCAAGATAGTTGACACATCAAAACCTAGCACAGATCTGAGTAAACCAATGACAAAAAAATAACCAGGTGTAATTACCTGCAAATTTATACCACACTGCTGACAACAGAAGCATTTGATGTGATAAATCCTCTCCATAGCTGTACATCCAGTTGTTTCTCCCATAATCTTTTCCCCGCACTTATAACAGTTGCCGCAGTACAACCGATCATCAGGCTCCGGGGTGGGTTCAACCGTGCCGACGTATCCCCCGTAGAGAGAAGCACCAGACAGTTGACTGCAAGGTCTAGGGTTTATCGGTTCATACAACGACTCGTACGTCGAAGACGTTTGTGATCCGCCATACGTAGAGAAGTCTTGAGCGTTAACTGACGCGGATGAGGGCGGATAGGCTGACCCGGATCTACGTAATTCACTGTAATTGGATTGCGCTACATCACTAACCCTTGATAGCTGGGACCCTCGCTCGTATATGCTGTCAGTGGCGTATGGGTTTCGTTGCATCATCATGTTGGAATAAACATGATTCGTACCTCCCGGCGGTAAGAGATTACTGTATAAAAGTACATCGCCGCTTCGTCCTCTTGCACTGTTTCGAACGATACAACTCTTCACGGGGACTAAATTTGAGTACGTGGAACTCGTTCTGCTGCCGGATTCTAGTCTAGAGGAGTAGGACGGTTCACAGGCCGACTTTACAATATAACTCTGAGGTATTTGCGGCAGAGGCAATTTATTTTTTTTCGGTGGTATAGAGGGTTTCTTTTTCGTTGCATTTATATCGTCCTGTAGCTTCGCGTCTAACTCGTTTGCGTATATTCGCAAATCGGCTAATTGTTTATCTAACGTGTTCATTTTCACAGTCAAAAACTTAGTAAGTACACATTAAATCTTAATTAATAAATTTTCGTTACGCCCAACTTGTAAACTTATCACAAAAATCACATAATAACAGTGTTGCTAGCAGGCCTAGTCAACTATTGTAGAGAGAGATGTTAAATATAGCAGGGGTGTCAAAGAGCGAGCTAGACAGATACCATATAACCATAAAACAAAATTTGAATACCTCTGGTTTTTCTACATGGAATATTCATTTTTCATGGTATTACAAAAAATTGCAAGTTCGTCGACTTGATAATAATTTCCCAAACTGCGAAGATTTTTTACATTATTAGTATATATACACAATTATTTGATTATATATACACAAATATATAATCAAAGCTACAATTATATCTACATTGAAGTATTAATGATTTTTTGTCTAATATAAAATAACTAAAAAAAAAAAAACATTTTTTCTTATGTAGGGAATGAGCTAGCGTTTATTCTATTCTAATTTAAAGTTTTCCTGATAATTATAAACATTTGCCAAACAATATTTTATATATTTGAGCTTTGTGTAATTTAAAATTAATAATGTGTGTCATATAGATGTAGCATATTCAGATAGATCAGGCATATGGTACATTTTATATTTAAGGTTTAGTACCAATGATAATTTAATTCTGGACCATTGTTTCAATTAATACATATATATTAGACTTTTGGGCACTAAGCAATAAGAAAAAGAACATTGAGCTAGAAGTACCTATGGAATAAAGCGAGCGAATAATGTGATGCGACACGGTGGATCAACGGGGTAAAAAAAATAAACACCTTTTATCCAAAAAAAAAGTTTTTTTTTTATGTTGCGCAACAAAGTGACTGCACTACACCTGATGTTAAGTACAGTATAATTCAAATTAGCCTCGACTGACATTTAACCAAAATTTACTACCAGTCACCGCTATCACGCTAGCCTACTTATGAAGTACCTCTTCACGCGTCATTTGAAGGACCCACTATCATACAAAGAAGGAACCAAGCTGATAGGAAAATGGTTCCACAACGTCACGGTACGACTGAAATAAGAGTCGAGAGAGTACCACACTAACGAAGTTGGGTGCATAGCTAGTACATGAATAAATTCTTTTTTCTGTGAGATCTTTAGTCGGTCGTGTGTGTTTCTATAGAATTTCGTAAATTTAATCTAAAGATATTGTTTCCCATTTCAATTACAACGGCTCGATAACGACCCAAGCCAAATTGATTTGTTAATGAACTAGAACAAATTAGTTTTAATTGGCGCAAACAGTTAACAAAATCACTCGTTTTCAAGTGTTGAGAACGTCAAAAAGCTGCACGGCAAAATGATTTCGTTAAAAAACAGTTATTACATAGCCATATTATTACAGGTACATATGTGTATTATATTTAGTGAAATTTGAAGTATACTCTTTTGTAAATGAATACCTTATTATAACTTTGTATATTGTTATGCAAAATTTAGGAGACATTTATAGAGTTAGCTTGAAATTTGAGGCAGCGTAGTTTGTTGATTTCGGTCACCAATTACTAACAGGTGATATGGCCATTTTATAACTTAATGATTTTGTTAAATAGTTTTATTGTATTTTTTTCTATATATAAGTTTTGATATGATTTAATTTCAGGTAATTTAAATTGATTATATGTCTAAAATTAATAGGTCATTACTAAATGTCTTAAGCATTCCAAAACAAAAGATTGCTCATTTTAGCATACTTTCGCCATTTTGAATTAATTTCCTTCTGGGCTCGTTATAACAGGACTATTCAGTAGGAAAAAAAATGGTGTATATATACGTTCTGATACTGTGGACGTTTTTGAAAAATATATCGACAATCGCTATAATCTAACACTCAATGTATTTCCAGTTATTAAACGTCCGTGCTGACCTGATGTCAGATGACGAATGTAAGTGTTTATAATATTTAAAACTATCGCATATTAGATAACTATTGTAAAGCGTAAATTTTGAAGCGATGGTAGCTCAGTGGTAGCCTGTACGGCCGCCACTTCAAAGAACGCGAGTTGGAATTCGTGTAATGAGTTTAAGCTTTTGGTAAAGGAAAGCATCGTAATGAAACCATAGCATGGTGGTAGGAATTTTTCTTATGCCTCCCTCAAGTTGAAAAGTTTGCCTCAAAATACCTGTAAGTGTTACGGCAGCTGTACTTGCGAGTCAGTCCCTCCACTATGTTTAGCGTCTCCGCCATCTTGCGCCACATCGTCACTTAACATGAGGTGAGATTGTGCACATATTAACAAAATTTTACTATAAAAATATGTACCTAAGAAAAAATATAAAATAGTTAAAATGAGTTTCTTACCGGTTTGCCTGGGGTTTTTTTCAAAACGGTGGTAATTTTAACATTCATAAGTGCCTTTTCAGGGTCAAAATTAAATAAAGTTTTTTTGGTTTAATTTGGACTGACATTATAAAATTGATTCTATACTGTTTTTAGATGGATTCACCACCGAAGCAACTGAAGAAGAGGTAACTCTTATTTATAAATATTCACTCGGACTCTGATGTGCGGTTTCTTCGAACTGAAATAAGAACTTGATATTAAGGGTCTTTCATCCCTTCAATACTAAACATTTCTAGTTGTGACGGAAATTCCTGTGGCCTAGATATAATACATACCTTCGACGTGCTTACTGAAAATCCAATTTGCAATCGATATTATTCTACAACCTGGCATCTTGTTTGCGGCTCCTTTAAATTTTGTTTGGGTCTATTTATATTACCATTGTTGGTTCCGACCATTAACCCTAGCTAGCTAATGGCCTAATGCCGAATGCCTAGGCATCACAAATCATTCTAAATTTATATAGTTCAATTTCATATTTAATCATTGGTATTTTGTGTTTCAGTGGCACATGGATTTTATGCCTGTGAGTATATTCTATTTTGCAGATTATACAAAAATGACAACTATTTTAATGTTTCATTAACTTTATTGCTTCTTCAGAGATTTTTGCTGTAATCAATGTTATATACTTTATAGGTTATTTTTTTATACATTATGGCTGGAATTTCACCTGATATTAAGTGACTATGTGGGTCAAGATGGTAGATACGCTAAGCCTAGTGGAGTGATTGACTGTCAAGTGTATCGCCAGAACAGACTTATCAGTATTTGGCGGCAGATTTTCAACTTGAGGGTGGTAGCTAGCCAGGCGGGCAGTAGAAAAAGCCCTACCACCCTGCTATGGTTTTCTTTACCGTCAACTCAGGCGGATTACAGGTGGATTCCAACTCGCGTAATACTCACTTATTAGATCAAAAGTAAAAAAAACGTGACAATCTATATTCAATGTGATATAATTGTATGTCTTAGACCGGCTACCTTCCCGATAGTGTCTACAGAGATCTCGCTTGGTACGGTATATTACAAATCCAGCCGCTGCACCACAGCTCGAAGCATAAGGTAGCAGCGCAATTAATCTGGCAACACACTCTGGGAAGACCGCATGTTATTCTGGAAAATCCACCTCAGGTAATACAATCGAAAAAAAAAAACGTTAGAATACATTTTGCAGAAGTTTTACATTTTGATCCTACATTACATATAATATCTGTTATATACTGTATAATGAAAAAAAAAATCGTTACCATCGAGAACTGTCAACAAAAGTGAAAAATGCGAATGATGACGATTGAAGCCGAGTAAAACCGATCAAGGGTCAGGACTCAAACGTGACAGTTCATTGTCGTTCACTCTGAATGAAAGAACGCAAAATACACCTAATGATATATTTTTTGTAAGATATATAGTTAATCGGTTACGTTATTGGTACTATCTCTTCTGATGTTAAGTGACGATGTGGCCTAAAATGGTGGACACGCTAAGCCTACTGGAGGGTCTGTTCTCAAGTGCAAGTATCGGAGCACACTATCCGGTATTTGGCGGCAGATTTTCAACGTTAGGGTCGTTGTTACTAGCCAGGCGAGCATTGGAAAAGCCTTACCACCATGGAACTTACACATGTATATATGTTACATGAAATATTTTCATATAACATATATACATGTGTAAGTTACATACATGAAAACATGGTTGTATAATATGAATATTAGTGTATTTTTTATAGTTTATAATACATTAAGACTAATGGCTACAATCTCACATGATGTTAAGTGACGATATGGGCGAAGATGGTGAACTTGCTAAACAAGTGGAAAGACTGGCTCTGAGCTGCAACCCCCGAAACACACTTATATGTATTTGGCGGCAGATTTTCAACTTGAGGGTGGTAGCTAGCCAGACAGGTATTAGAACAAACCCTACCACCATACCATAGTTTTACCACGATGTTTTCCTTCACTGAAAGCTCGAGCTCATTGTAGGGATCGAGGTTATGCATTACAACATTTCAAAGTCAGGCAATTATCGAGACTTCAATGATCGTTATTTTAAATCGTTTGTGTTTTATGGCACCGCAAATAATTTATTACCCAGAGAAAAACTCTCACTACCACACTAGATGATTTTTAAATTCATTAATTTCATTATATATTAAAAATAATGTCATTGAAAAAAAAATCCTAGACATCCGGATGTCTGTGTATATGGATGCGTAACGATTACGCCTATAAATCTTAATTTATTAAGACCATTTCTTTTGAATGACATCGGACTACTACCTATTTAAATGAATGCTTAAATCTATATTATTCCATTATAATTACGTAATGAGCCGTGCACTTTTGGATGTTCCATACTATTGGGTACTTTTAGTCAACACAATCACCGGGCAAAGTGAGTCGACAAATATTAGCAGAGGAAGCGGCGAAATGGTCCCGGGAGCAGCGCGCCGCGCAAGAGGTCTTGATGGAAAACATAAAGAGCGGAGGCAACGGGCTCACTGTGAGAACAGTTATCAGTGCCCATAAGAAAACAATATACATTATACAAAACGGTAAAGTTCTTTATCGAATACTATCCATAACCCATTTAAAGCTTTCGATTACAATCAGTAAAAAATATATTATAACAATTTTTTTGTGAACTCAACCTTCTTGCCTGTTATTCAAGTTGTATTACTTACTTATATTCCTTTGTACTTTAGTTTAAGTAATTCGAATTATCTCTGTGTCATACTATGTCAGTCTTCATGTATTCATTATAACAGATATGCCAATATTATCGTGTTATATTTGTTTTCCAATTAAACCAGCCATATACTGCACCTAAGAGGCCATTCATTAATTACGTAACGATAATTTTGGTCACTTTTGACTCCCCTACCCCCATGTAAGTATACGTAAGATTTCTCGGATCCACCTCCCCTTAATTACGTAAGATTCTATATTAATCTTTTAAATAATAAACTGTTATGTTAGGAAAGGAAATGTTTTATTTTAATTTTTGAATAATAAAAATATAATAATACACGAAAAAAATTACAATTTTTTTTCTATAGAACCTTACATGGACAACAATAAAAACATATGAAGTATTAAAAAGTTATTTTTTTTTAATAAGCAATAAAAAATATTTAGATAAAAATCGACTGTAAACTTTAAAATTAAGAAAATTATTCGGAATCCAAAATGTAATAATATTTTTAATATCTAATTTAGATTCAGGAAATAATACGTAAGAATGAATTTCACTCCCATCCCCTCCAACATAAGGACATGTAGAGATTTTCTTAATCCCCTCCCCTTTCAGTACCCTTACGTAATTAATGAATGACCCCCAATCTAAACTATCCGCAACACAACGAATAAAATCACATGTGTTAAATTAAATAGACTTGATTGTTTTTCCTCTGAAGGTAACTATTATAGATGTCCTGAAGGATCAGAACCGGATTTGGACGCTTACAGAGTTCAAGCGAACATGCATGAGCGTAAATGCACATTCGGTAAACAGTCCATACCAGTACCGGTGGATCCTTGCATAGAAGCAGAGGTGGCCCCCATAGAATACTCTTTCCATGAAGGCTGGATGTTCTGCCTTGGTAACGGTGAGAGGGAGAATAACTATTTCCAAAACGGTACTTTGGATTGTGGTAATAAAAGTAAGGTGTGTGTATACAAATATTTCTTTTAAAGAAAGTACTTTTGTGATCCTGTTTAACTCGGTACTAATTTTAAATTATAATTGCGTATTGGATAAACATTCACATTATTAAGATAATAACTAACCTATTAAATAAACACGAATGTAATGAATTATATTATTGAAAACGGTTTTTTATTAAATTGTGTTTTTACAAAAAATATAACGATGAGAGGAAATTTTATTCAAAAAGTAACAATCAATATAATTATAATCCATATCGTTAGAGCCTTAGAGCCTTTTCCGAGATACGCGAAAATTGCTCACTTAATAGTATATGAGATATAAATACTAATGACGTAGATTAGATCAGATTTGTAGAATTAGATATGAAAATAATCTTAGAATAATAATAATCAGGAATGATGGAAACCTTTTACTACTATTACCAATACTCTTCAAGCAGAGAAATCTTTTTATTAACTTCTACTTGAAACTACCTTTTACCTGCGGCTTCGCTCATGGTAATATTGATTTTGTCAAAGCGAATGACGCAATAAAAAGTTTCAAACAAGATTATCCCTCTCTTTACTTTATCCAACTTCCAATGAGGTTTTCACGAGAAAAAGGTGCCTATCACCGTCTACAGAGTCCCATCTATCTCTATAGCAAAATTCATCATAATCGATTCAGCAGTTTAGGCGTGACAGCGTAAAAAACAAACAAACTAACTCACTTTCGCATTTATAATATTAGTATAGTATGGATTAAAAACAGTATGTCGAAAACTCGTAATGTTAGAGATACACTAACATTGTATACACTTGTTGTCCATAGATTGCAGTCTACGAGTTTCTAGATGAATGTGCGATAGACAATAATGTTGTCATCACTTTTGATTATTTCGGAGATGAACCTCGTAAAGATATGATGCACAATGCCACACTCTGCACCACGTGGGACCCGTGCCGTTTATCCTATTTATACAGGCTAGAGGTACAGTCCTGTATTCATATACTTATATCAGCTTGCCTGCGACTTCGTTCGCGTAAATTTAAAATGTTATTTAATGATTTGTAACTTTTTTAAATACAGCTTTACTCCTATTGGTGGTAGCGTGATGTTAAATAGCCAAAAGCCTTTCTCAATTATTCGCTCAAATTATACTAATATTATAAGTGTGAAAATGAGTTTGTTTGTTACGCTTTCACGCCTAAACGGCTGAATCGAATGTGATGAATTATGGTACAGATATAGATAGGACCCTGGAGACAGAGATAAGCTACATTTTTTTACGATAACCTTATTGGCAATGGGGTACGGAGAGGAATAAACTTTGTATGAAACTTCTTATTGCGTCATTAGATTTGTTTGACAAAATCAATATTAACGCGAGAGAAGCTGCACGTGAAATCTAGTACAAAAATAAGGTTTGTAATCTGACTGGTAGTTCCAAAGATTACCGCAATCAAGCAAACAAACTTTTCCCACCTCATATATATATAATTCCTATATATATATTTAGAAAACATCAAAATTATTTTTGTATGCAAATATTTATTTAAAAATTTTGTACTACTATATATTAACACTGACGGGCAGTGTTTATTTATTGAGTACTAACTGACCCGGTGAATTTCGTATCACCTTTACTCTGGAATGCTAAATGTCGTTAAAGAAGCTAGATTTTGAGATTTTTAACAAACAATTTTTTTATCTTTTGTAAATTTTTTTCAATAAAAAGTATCCTATGTTACCTCTTATACCTTCAAGAATATGTGTTGAAAGTTTCATGATGATCGGTTAAGTAGTTTTCACGTGAAAGTGTAACAAACAATCTTACATTCACATTTATAATATTTAGTAGGGATAAACTACAAAGGTTAAAATTTGTTCGTAATAAAATCAATCCAAATTTGGCTTTTTTTGTGGTTCTATTCAAAAACATCTGTTCTAAATCGAAAATGAAAATACGGTAAATCTAAATTCATGAGTTTTTCCGTTTAGCTAATGTACCTATTGGTGGTTATTTAATAATACGACTCTTGGTATTTATTACTATTTATATTTCTTTATACAATGTATACACTATTACTTAGTATTAGTATTAAAGAGTACAGTCACTACGAGGAATTATTCGTAATCAGTGTCGTGGTAATGTCTTCTGTTAATTTTGTTGGACAAGAGTTTTCGGTGAGATCTTGATCTGTCATATCATTTTTATTTTTATTTATATACTTAGTTATTTAGCACTGTTCTGTATAATATAAGCGATATTTTACGTGATATAGTGTAGTTGAAGAGCATTAGTGAAGTGAATTATAAATAACCATTCGGAACTTGATATATTAGTTGCCACAAAAACTCCCAAGAAAGGTTTAACAAGAGAGTTGCCATCTTGTAGAAGATAATTTTATCTGTTCAAAATATTCAAATCTTATCACTGGAAAATGGCAGTAATAGTCTCAAAAGAGGACTAAGTTGCCAAAAATAAAAAAAGAAGTTTGTTTGACATCTGTCAGATGTGACGTTTTGTTATACCAATACAGCTACCGCCAGCTGAATTGGCACCAGCGTTCCCGACGAGCAGCCCTGACCCGTGCGACACGACTGTCTGCGAAGCGTGTCTTCAAGGAGCAACCGAAGACGCCGGTGAAGCTATTGAAAGTAATTTTAAAACTGTCATAATAGTTTCTTTTTAAAATTATCGGTTCGGTGTTATGACCATAATCTCATCCGATGTTTTTTTTTTAATGATAATATTACTCCTGCAGACTCTCTGTCATCTCTTTGTGCAGACCTTTTTTGCTTCTATTTATTACTTGCGTAAATAATTACTTAATAAATATGATAACTCAGTGATAATGTGTACGAACGCCGCGTCATGGGGCGTGAGTTCGAATCTAACCACCTACAATGAGCTTGAGCTGTCGGTGTAGGAAAACATCGTGAGGAAACCACAGCATGGTGGTAGGGCTTTTTCTAATGCCTGCCTGGCTAGCTACCAGACTCTAGTTAAAAATACCAGTCCTTCTACTAAGCCATATCTCTAAATATATAAACTATTTAAAAAGACATATAATTAGACCCTATCACCAAGATTTTTACCGTGTTAAATGTCTACTTATTACTTACATGTTTAATTATTTCACACTAGGTAATAATCTAGATTATAATATTTTATTACCGTAACAATAAATTATTAATTACAATTTTTTTTTCAGTTTTTTCAGACGAAGAAATGCCGTAGACCTCGAATTGAAAACAAATTTTAATTTGATTCTTATAAAATATTTTTAAATAAATATGTGATGTGATGTAAACTCTTTAGATATGTAATCGGTTTATAAAAAAATGTTGAGATGATATTATATAATGAGCTTTTTCAGAAAAAACATTACAAGCGCAAAAAACTTAAAAATGTTTTTTTTTGTAACCTATAATTATTGTTGTAAATTAGAATTAGTATCGAAATAGTCATTATTTTAATAAATCATTGGATAATTATAAACAACAAGTCTTTAAAATATCAAATGCGACGTACTTCTAAACTACTGAACCGATTTTAATAAAGATTTATCCACTGCGATCAGTTTGATCCAACTTAAGAGATGGGGTACTTTTTATCTCGATAAGTGATCATAACGCGATAGATGTCGCTGCAGTCGAAGCGATTGACTAAAAAGGCAGAGCCAAGTCTGCCAGGTCAGCTAGTTTTTTACCCTTTTGATTAGGAATGACAATCTCTCTCCTGTAAGAATTGTAAATAGTCTCTTACGATATTTTTCCTGAAAAGGCTCGATGAGGCTTCACCAAGCTGAATAACAAGTACTAGACATGCAAAATATGAGTAAAACTTAAAAAACAATTTCCTTTCTTTTTTTATTTAAAGTTTGATTAAATTTTAATAAGATTCTGTCACGTCATTAAATATTAACTAATATATGTTCTTATTGCAAAATATACTTTTGAATCAAATCTTAGTTGCTTAACCACAAGCTTATGATATATGTTTCTGTGTTTATATAGATAGCTATTTTTATTTTATTTGCACATTAAAATCTATGGCTTTGCTCAATAAGTATTAAAATGAGTTAATAGTGTATAATAGAGTTTAGCAAAAAAAACTATTTGTCTAAGTATCTCCATGTAGTTTTATTTACAGTAGTTTTGCTACATAAGGTAGCATACCTTATGTTGATGTGAATTTACCATATTACATATACACATAAAATAGCTTAAGTATCCAAAAAACTACAATGGCACAAAATATAGTACAAGGGTCTAAATTTCTTCGTATTTTATATGAAAACACGATATTTTTTTCCAAAGTTTATTTAAATTTAATTACAATAAATGAATATGTGCCATTTTGTTGGAAGACTTTCTGCTGTCGTGTATTATAGAGTTTTGATATCCATTCGTCTGTATATATTATTTCGTGTTGTGCTTTGTGGGCATAATTAATCAGTTCCCCTTTCGGTATTGTTGGTGTTGCCTTTAATTTGTTGTTCAGGTGTAAGTCCCAGGCAACGAGTGACGAACGTTTGCAATTTTTTATCACTTTTAGTATACTGAATTTAAAGGACGGTAAACGCACGTGTTATTCACTTAATATTGTGGGTGTCCATGGGCGGTGCTTATCCCTTACCATTAGGTAACGTGCTTGTTCGTTTGCCCCCTATTTCCATAAAAAATCGTACATAATACCAACAATTTGTAATTATACTTTACAGTTTAAAATGTAACCTTTTTAATGTCATCAAAGCCAGTCAGATATAAATAATACAGCGAAAGTAATTTTATTACAAGTTTATGCATATTACATTATATGTAAAAATACATTTCCCCCGACCTAATACGATCAGGCTAAATTGAAACGAAATTTATCAATAAAATAATTTGACGCTGGCTAAAATTGCCTAAAATTACGCTGGCTGCGTAAATAATAAAAAATAAAAGTTTTTTTACGAATGTCATTATAGATACAAAGTAACGAAAAATAGCGTACCTGTAGCATAATCATTACTATAACAAATAAGTATTCGTATTGTTACGTTACTCGTTACTTTTGATACCTTACAAAGAGCAAACGCATCGAGTCATGTTGCATACGGTATAAAATTGACATCGCATCGTTCGCACTTTGTATATTTAGGACGAAGATGCGTAACGAAAAATATTCGTAAGTAAAACTTTCGGTACTCGGTTACTTAATACCGAATACATACGATTTGTTACAGCACTAAATGTCATAGATAAAGATAGTATACTGTCAAAGTTGAGATTACTTTTACAGACCAAATACCAAACACATTTTGGATTTCTGCTAATTTTAACACATTTCAAAATGGTTTTTAAAAATCATTTTCAGGATATCTTTGACAAGTTATCAGATCTTCCTAGTCCTAGCTTGCCCACTTTTAAAGAAACTTCTTTGAAAATTGACTATGAAAACCATGTAAGTTATTTCCTTGCAAAATAACATAATAAAATAGAAATGAATCTAAGATGTTTCAGGACTAGTGCTTATTATAGTCTTCTGAATATTGAATGATTTTAAAGTAATCTTAATACTCTTTGTTATATACTTACAGAGCACAGAATCGTTCGATTATGAGTCACTGCCAGCGATGCCGTTTGCGAATAGTGGAATTTTTCTAGCAGACATTTCTAATTGGAGGAGGTTGACTGCTGTAAATGATAATTGCAAAGCCGTTTACGAAGTCACTTTTGATGTTACAGTAAGTAACCTTTAAAATTGTTTACTTTTAAATAGATGGTTTTATTTTTATCACACAATTTTCGTAACATAAATAATAGTGCAATTGTATCCCTAAATTACGCAAAGAATAATGGTATGTCTCTGGATTTACTTTGATGATAAATTACCAATATAAGAGTGGTAAGGCAAACCAAAGAGTTTGTGTAAATTCTCCACCACAGTACTATGATTTCCGATCAATTTCAATTGTCAGTGTTTTCTTACAACAAAAGTCCAGGCTTCTAAAAAGTATCCTATCTATTGTCCATAATATTAGTTATCATGGTTTGAATTTATATTATAACCTGTCCAGTGGTTGCAGAGTAATCCACATATAAGGTACAGAAGACAAGCAAAAATTGAATGTAAAAAAAAATGTACAGATTGGGTTCCATTGTAGTTTTATTAAATGTATACATTTAATATTACTACATTTACATTAAAAATATATCATGTAGCATTTTGAACAGTGAATTTGTTAGGACCAATTAGGATTAATTAGTATTAACTGTTACCAACTGGCTACCAGTTGGCTTACCTGTAAGGATAACTGTGATTTTTTTTAAATAATTAAGAACAATAAATGTGGTTTATTGAACCAATTTATTTATAATGTTAACAAATTATACACTTAAACTTTCTTTATAAATTCACTGTATCTATGTCATGAATAGACAGATAGTTATGTTGGCAAACTTTGTTTTATAATGTGTAGTGATTGATCTTATTCATAAATTGCTTTAATAGATAATGCTGAAGGCATTCTTCATGTATTATTACTCTTGCATTTATATTTTTATGTCATACAAGTAAAGCAGGTATTTAAAATGTATTATTTAAGTCTTATTTAAATATATAATATTTTGTATTCATATCTGCAAAAACATTTGGTTAATCACCATGGTAGCTGATCCAAGAGCCGTTTAAATGCAAAAAACTATCAATGTTATTGAAGTATTCACTAGAAATGGCAAAATAAAGTTGATATTGTGAAAAATAACAATAATATATGATGATATTATAAGGGACTATAAAGTAAAAAATAAAAGATTAGACACCAAACTATAGGGCATATTTATAGTTATGTATTGCATGTGCCCCATATTTTAGTTTCTAATCTTTTATTTTCTACTCTTTAGTCTGTTTTAAAATCATTGTACATTTTTTTTTCTGCCTTTTAGGGTTATATGAATGAAATGTTGATATATTCTGTTCCTCTGTTATTTAGATTTGAGCTATATTCAAATATATAGGTGCCCGAGAAGTTAGTTATGAATCAATTAGAATTATTTTTATAAAAAAAAAAAACAAATAAATCAATTTTTTCACATTTTCATCCACTTCTAAGCTTAGGTCCTAATTTCAAGTATCTAACTTATCTGGAATATTAATAATTGCAAAATTTCACCCAAACAGACATACAAGAAAATGAGTTAATAAAAATTTTATTGCAGGACAGTAACTTCTATTTTGAAGCCGGTGACACTGTAGGAGTCATACCACGAAATTTGGATTCAGAAGTGAATACTATTTTAAACCATTTGGAGCTAAATGCTACAGCGGACACACTGTACACTCTGAGTATGGACAAGAACCGGAAAGGAGGTAAAATTCCACCTCACATACCTGTCGAGTCAACTCTGAGGCATTTGTTAACATATTGTGTTGATATTAGGAGTGTCATGAAAAAGGTATCCCTTATTAAGATTAATATTAGATGATTGAAAAAACAACTTTATGGTAAAAAATATTTACTTTCACAGTAATGATAATGTCTAAAGAGATGCTCTTTCGTATCAATAAAGATATGTATATTAATACTAGCTGACCGGACAGACTTTGTTCTGTCTTATAAATTATTTCTATTGAATACTTTAGTTATATTAAAAAATCAGAGGATGAGGGTAGGAGAGTGAAAAATCAAGGGAATATAAGAGGGTCAAATAATAAAAAAAATGTTTGGTTTGGACCACCCTTATCACTTAATTGTATGAGAAATAGATTACTACCTAAAATATATATAAAATTTCATAAAAATCAGTCAAGCCGTTTCAGAGTAGTACAGCAATTAACGTTGTGACTTGAGAATTTTATATATCAGTAGATTATAAAGTGGAAAAGTATGTTTGAATGCACTAATCTTCAAATTCATTCTGTGTTTGATAGTGCAATTATTGAGGAAGGATTTATTTATCATCATGCTATCACCAATAGGAGCAAAGATGTATTGCAAAAAGTTACAATAATAATTAAATATTAGTTACATACAAACAAAGTTGCATACATGGCTTGTTAAATATATGATTGAGAATAGACATATCATAGTATGTTAGACATTAGTATAATGGCTTTATTCTTATATGAGCAAAAAAAAATTACATGTTTTAATTATATATTTAATGCAATGATAGCTCAGTGGTAGTGTGTACGACTTGCCGTCAAGGGGCGTGAGTTCGAATCCACCTTCAATGAGCGTGCGCTTTCAGTGAAGGAAAATATCATGAGGAAACCATAGCATGATGGTTGGGCTTATTCTAATGCTCGCCTGGCTAGCAACAAGCCTCAAGTTATAAATCTACCATCAAATACCAATAGGTGTGTTTTTGCAATTACACTTGAGAGCCAGTGCCGGCACAGGTTTTGTGTGTTAACTAACTTGGGTCATATTGTCACTTAAAATCAAGTGAGATTATGGGCATAACACTAAACCTTAACTATATGAAATATATACATTTATATATACTATTTAAACTCTTTAGAAAATGTCATACTTTTAAATTGCTTGACATATTATTGTTGTTATATGTCTCTTTTAGTTTAAAAAGAATCATTTTTTGACTTTTGATTTTTCACTTTTGTTGAATGGTCTAAAATCTCTATTAGTGATTGATATTTTGCCAATAAATGTAGGTTGTAGAACATTATTTGTTCCAATGTACTATGACCAGAACATGGTCGAAATAGTATTAATGAATTAACTATTAAATCTCTAATTAATTGTATATTTTTTTGTGATGTGCATTGAAGGAAGTTAAAATGATTTGACCTCTTAGATATTTTAACAATTGTCAGGTTATTTTACCAACAATTTATTCTATAGAAAACATATGAAAACTGCTTGATGTCTAATATTGTTTTTCTCTACATTTGCAGTTATTTTTACTGGCACTGTCACAGTATACAAGAGAGGAAAACGAAAAGAAGGTTCTTGAATACTTATGCAGCAAAGAAGGTTCGGAGGCATATCAAACATATGTACTTAATAGAAATATGTGCATATTAGATATATTCAAAGAATTCAAATCATGCAAGCCCGGCATAGAAGTCTTGATGGCGAATCTACCCCGGTTACTTCCCAGACCGTATTCTGTAGTAAATACAGGTTTGAAAGATTCGAAACAGATTAAAATTTGTTTTTCCGTTATCGACACAGGCAATAATAGAAATGGTCTGACAACTGGATTATTAGAGAATATGATTCTGAGTAATGTGTTCGATTTAGAAGATAGATTGAACGATTTGAGTATAGTGAATAATTGTAAGAAACAGAGTTATGGGAAAATTCCAATGTATATTAGGAAGAATTTATCAGGGTTTTCGTTGCCTTTGAATTTGGAAAAATCATTGATACTGATCGGAACTGGTACAGGAATAGCACCTTTTATAGGATTTTTAGAAGAAATTGAGTTGGCTAAAGAGAGTAATGGGAAGTTTGGAGATGTCTATTTATTCTTTGGATGCAGAAATCCAAAGTTAGATTTTATTTATGAGAGGGAATTGCGTGAGTTTCATACAAAGGGTGTACTGAGTAAACTATATACTGCATTTTCAAGGAATGGTGGTGAAGTTAAATATGTACAGGTAAGTTTTAGTGCTTATATTATAATTATGTTTGTATTGTATCAGGGTTGTAGGACATGATAATTGTTTTTGACCGAATGTCTTAAACGATGATAGCTCAGTGGTAGTGTTTGCAGACTCCTCGTTAAGGGACGTGAGTTCGAATTCACCTACAGTGAGTTTTAGATTTTGGTGAAGGTAAACATTGCGAGGAAATCATATCATGGTGAACTCTTTCATATGCCCACCTGGCTAGCCACCACCCTCGAGTTAAAAATCTGCCATCAAATACCAATAGGTGTGTTCTGGGAGTTGAAAGCCAGTTTCTCTACAGGTGTAGCGTGTCAACCAACTTGGGCAGTATCGTCACTTAAGATTAGGTGAGATAATGGCCATATTCTTAACTATAAAAAAAAGTTGTACTTTATTTGTTACTTTACTATATGTCTTCGAAAGCCTTGTAGGCTGGCACGACACCAACGTCTTCTGGTGTATTGCTTTTCATAGTCTTTTTTACCGCCGTTAACGTGATTCTATAAAATATCATTTAGCTATAAATATATCGAGCCTTTTCAGGAATAACATCGTACTTGTCAAAGACCTTAAAAAAAACTATCTTTATAAAATTAACATCAGTATGTTCAGAGCCACTATTTTAATATATCCGTAGTTAATTACGAACGAAAAGTCATCATATTCATAGAGATATCATAAATCATTTTTTAATTAGGAATTAATAAACTCGATCAGGTAAAAACAGTGCTATTGTCATGTACGATATTCCTCCTAAAAGGGCTCCGATATGTGATATATTTTTAATATTATTTTGATGACACGTGAAAATCAATCAATTTACGGACCACCCCTAGCAATGTGTAAACCTGTGCTCAAGCCCATGACAGGGTGACAAGCACCATCAGATACCCCCTTAATTGACCGTGATGATATTTCAAATCCCCGTATTGACAGAGGAGCGAGATCACGACAAGAAAAAAATATTTTGTTTTTTGAGGGAGAAGTCATTAAAATTTTCATTTGTTAACTAAAAAGATAATTAACAATATGAAAATAAATAAATAATTTAAACTTTTGTGTATCTTAAACTATTACTATTGAACTATAAATCCTGAAAGTTTCATTAAAATATCTCTAATAGCTTTTTATTTATTGATTTTTTAATTAAAAGTCATAAAAAATTTCATTTAAAAAAAAAAGTTGTGTAAATGAAAATTTTCAGAAACTGTTCTGGGGATTAATTGTTCATAGTAAATACTTCATATAGAAATATTCATACCTGAATTTAATAATCAAGTGGAAAAGAGGGGGTCCACTTGACGTGATCTTGCTCAGAGGTCAGGAACAGCTTTCACATTTATTCTGGTCAAACTATCAGACCTACTAATTAGAAATTTGGCATTTGATTATCGATACAGTGCGAAATATTACCTCTCATAAGGTGACGTTCAAGTAATACTTGGGTTGTGGGTTCGAACAGTGCGTTACGTAATATATATTTTTTTTCAATAAAAACCTAGAACATTAATATTACCTAAATTCGCATGTTTATATTTGTTTTACGGAGAATCCGTCGACTATTTCTAATCGCATTGTCAAAGATTAAAATTAATAGGTTATTTTATTTTAAGAGTTTAGGGGCAATTCATTAATCATTTAAGGATAATTTTGATCACTTTTTACCTCCCTCTACCGCCCTGTAAGTATACGTAAGATTTCTCGAACCCCCTCCCCTATCTTACGTAAGATTCTATCTTTTTTTTATATACTTAAGGCTTAGCGTTATGGCCATAATCTCACCTGATCTTAAGTGACGATATGGCCCAAGTTGGTAGACACGCTAAACCTGTGTAGGAACTGGCTCTCAAGTGCAACTGCCGGAACACACCTATTTGTATTTGGCGGCAGATTTTCAACTTGAGGGTGGTCTAGCCAGTCGGGTATCAGAAAAAGCCCTACCACCATGCTATGGTTTCCTCACAATGTTTCTCTTGATCGACGATCTTGATCTTCTAAATAATAAACTGTTATGTTTTGTGTGTTATGTTTTATATTTTTTTTAATAATAAAAATACGATAATACACGGAAAAATATACTATATTTTTTTCTATAGAACCAAACTTGGATAACAATAAAAATATATAAAATTTAATCAATTTTTTTTTTTCAATAAACATTAAAAATTATTTAATTAAAATTCGGCTGATATCTTTAAAATTAAGAAAACTATTTGGAATACGAAATGGAATTAGATTTTTAATACTTAATTTTGATTAACGACATATACGTAAGAATGAATAGCCCCTTATTAATAACAAAACGTAGAACATTGTTATGAATTATTCGGTAAAAACGCTCACACTTGTGTTATGTAACGTTTGAGAGAGTGGGGTTACAGAAATTTTTTATGTCGCGTTACATGGGTGGCAGGGAAGATCAAAAACTTTAGAAATTTCGTTACGCGATACTCGAACGGTTCCCTAAGCTGGTGTGTATATATTTATGGAACAGTTAATATGTTTTAGAAGTGAAATCTTTTATAGAAAGGTTTGGATAGCGAGTAAACTCATGTGAGTCGTCATCGACATGGTCACGTGACGTGTTAACGTACGCACTATCTCTGTTCCTATTAGTATAACTTATTTAACAATAATTTTGATTTACAAGTTTTAAGATCAAACAATTAATTTGGCTATCTAAAAATAACGACTGTTTGTTTATAGTTTTAAGTTTTAACTTTACATTAATAACCTCATTTACAATACAATAGTTATATTCAACAATACAGAAAATGGGACGGTTAACGAATTAATCTTATAAGAGTCATGATATGATCTCTTTTTTCTCAGGACTTATTGATGATGAATGGAGAAATTGTGACGGAGTTGATGGAAAATGACGCTTTAGTGTTCATATGCGGTGATCATAAATCTATGGCTGTTCAAGTGAAAGAAACTTTAGTGAAATGCCTTGTAAAATATGCAAATAAAACTGAAATGGAAGCAGAGACGTTTATCCGTGATATGGAAAAGGATAAAAGATACCATGTCGATATATGGAGTTAGCTAATAAATATATAGAAAAATAATATTTTTTTATTTTGTACACTTTGTTTTAATATTAATGTTAGATTTAAGGTTAAGTTGTATAATAAGCTTCTTAACTACATTTGAAGCGATGATAGGTACAGGTAATATCAGGTAGGTATACGGACGTAGCGTCGAAGGGCTTGGGTTCGAAAATCCACCTACAACGAGCTGTCGGGGAAAATAAAAATTGTGTGTTCAAATATACAGGATTGGGAAAAAGAAACTACACCTTTCAAATGAGTACATACATATTTACCTACCGATAAAAATTGGTCTATGACATTGATCTCGCGGCTCGTACATTTACAAATTCATATAAAAACCAATTAGCCACTCAAGTTACAATCACTTGTTATTAAATTTGTTGTAATTGAGATATTAATTAGAATAACCAACTTATACATTAATCTAAATCGTTGGTTACATTAGCGAGTGATATGCTTACTACCCTCGCTGTAAGTCGAGTATATCTCCTTTTTTAATCTTGGCAACTCTGTCCTCTTTAGAGACTATTACTGCTATTTACAAGTGATAGGGTATTAATTTCAGACACATGACGTGAATAGGCGGGTAAATGGTAAAGTGGCTATATATAAATAAAATATCTACATTGATAACTTATGATAATTAAGAAATTTAACCAATTATATAGTATACACTTTACTATTATTAAGAGATAAGCGAGGAATGTTCCTTGGTACTACCTAACTAGGGTTGCCACCTTTTTTAAAACATAAATAAAGTATATTGGTTATTATATAGAGAGATACTGATTTCCGAACAGATGGTAGTTTTGATGTTCGTAAGTGCCTAAACTGAATTAAGTATTTTCTAATTTTTTTTTTGCAAGATGCATTATGTCTACATATAATAAGATTGTGTTACTTTATTATTTTGATTATAAAAGTATTACACATTAGGGGGCATTTAAGTATTACCTTACGCAATATGAGGGGGAGGCGGGGCCTTATAGAATGTTACCATTCGTTACAAGGGCGGGAGGGGGGTTCGACGAACGCGTTACGTAACATTTTTTTTATTTAAATAAAAAACTAGCACAACAAAATTTCCCAAGTTCTTATTTTATGTTTTACGGATAATTTCTCGACTATTTGTAATTGCATTTCCAGAGGTTAAGATAAACAAATTATTTTATTTGAAGAGTTTATTAGTAAACAAAAAGGTAAAACATAATTATGACTTTTAGGTAAAAATATTCACCCGGGTATTACGTAACGTTTGAGGTGGGGGAGGAGGGTACAGAAGATTATTACGGTGTGTTACGTTTCCAAAAATCTTCAATAATAGCGTTACGTAGTACTTGAACGGCCCTTTATTCTTAGTGACTTTTAGCAAATAATTGTAAATAAAATAGTTGTTAATAATTGCCACACAGATTTTTAGACGTTTTTCTTTCTTGCCATTTTTTGTATAAGTAAATGAATCGCAGAGAAATCAAAAAGAAAGAGATAAAGTATTTTCAAGTATTTCATTGTTCTCTTAAAGTATAAAAGCGCGTGGCAACCCTATACTATAACGTCCTATAACTGAAATTCCATCCTCACCACCTGGATGAATGGCGATTCATGACGATACGTTTCGCGTGGAATTTCTCTCCCGGCACGACCATACTGTAGAACCAACTTGCTTGCGTCTTTGGTGTTTCCGGACCGATACGACTTAGAAACATTCAAGAGGAGAGCTTACTATAAATTCCTTAAAGGCTGGCAACGCACCTGCGATTCCTTTAGTGTTGCGGGTGTCCATGTGTGGCGATGATTACTAACCATCAGGTGACTCGTATGCCACTTATTTTATTAAAAAAAAAAATACATTTAGTATAGGCAGTATACGCTGCCTTTTGTATTAACGTGGTTTACAAACTTATTCTTTACTGACTTCCTCATCGCAACGCGCCACTTATTACCCAGTCTCAGACCACGGCGTGTGGGTAATGTGGGGACTCATCGGTTGCTAATCACACAACACTACCCACTAAAACGCACCACGGCAACACTGCAAACTCCCGTGTTGCCACAGACAGTGCACATACTTCTAGAAGTATATATATTGCCTAATGTTATGTAACTAATATTTAATTAAAATAAATTTACATCGTCCAAACTGTGATAGGTTTTTATGAAAATAAAACACTTGAAATGCTTTACAAAAATAATTTAATAGGCAAATTTAATAAAATGCTTAAAAAGTGTCATTGGTGTATATAAACTTAGGCTATATAGCGATCTAGCGTCATACATTTATACACAATTCTTCGTTGCGCGACTAAAATGCTTATTATGTAACTAATACAAAAATATCTAATACTATAAATAGAACGTTTCAATAACCAGGCACACGTGGTGGAAATACCAATATAAACCGATTATTTACCATAGAACCATATCTTAATTACAAACCTACATTGTATACTTGTTTAATACTAAAAAAATCTCAAATACAACATCGAAAACAAAACGAATTGCACAGATTATTTGACATGACCATAGACACAGAATATATATTTTATTATTAACACTTCGTCTGTAAACGTTTTTTTCGCACCTTCCGTCTGTAAACGGGGGTCTTTCGCGTCCGACCACTATTTCACCTCCTTCATACATTCAAAAAAATCTGAAAAAATTCATGGGATTACATGAAACATTCATTTCAAAGAATAAATGTTAAAAATATCGAAAATTTAATTTATTCATAATTTTTTTGTTAAATAAACAAAGAAAAACAGAAAAAAAATTCAATTTACAAAAAAATTTGTAATTCAAAGAGAAATAAAGATATTTAAATTTTTCAAATTGGAAATTGAAGGTGAATAGATTACCTTCAAGAAAAAAATCATTTTGTCCCGATAATTTTAAGTGAAATGCTTTAGTTTTATAGATGAAAACAGGCAATAAATAAGGTACGATGCATTGCTATAAAAATACATTATATTTAATTAATATCTTTTTCTTCACAATAAAAATCATATTAAACTTATATTATGTTATTACTATTATTATTATTATTACTACTACTATTATTATTATTATCACTATAATTGTTCACTTAATAATAATAATTATTCAATGCAATGTGCACAACACACGATGCGATGCTCTTCGCACACTGGCCTTTTACACTTCGCGCAACAGTATTGCGTTTTACGATCGCTATCGTGTTTGCAATAATAGCAACGTTTCCTTTTTTCCAATCTATCGGATCCCAGAAGTTGCCTATCTTCGATTTCGGTTCCCGACAGGATCTCATTGATGCCGGTTGTCAATGATCGATGCAATCCGGGTTGCATTACACGGTCTTGCAAATGTGGCTTTATCAGCGACTCCAAATCAGAGACACTAATCTCACTTGCTTCACTATCAGCCTCTTCGACCGCGTCTATCTCCTCTTCACTTTCATCGCCTCCAAAATGAATTGTTTCATCGCGTTTACGTAGTACGCGCGTGACTTCGGCTGCCGATCGCTGCTCCATTTTCAAAAAAAGCTAACGAAAAAAAATTCCAGAAAATTCCTGATGAATGCTGATGCCAAAAAGACAAGAAAGCAGAAAAAAAAGGTTTTTTCAACTTACCTATTTACTACACGCCGTCTGTAAACGGGGGTCGTTCGTGTCCACTCCAAAATTTGTGCGCTTATCACAACTATTTGGAAGGTACTGGAAATTTGAAACTTTGGTATCAGTTCCCCCTCCTATATAACTTTTTTTAGGGGTAGAAAGGGAAGCCATCCCTACCCCCAATTTTCCAGTACGAACTAGTTTTAGTTTTGCTCGGACACGAACGACCCCGGTTTACAGACGAAGTGTTAAATTATGTGATTTGTAATAAATATCGTTGGATATGCAGAGACAGATTATGTTTATAAAAAAAATATGAAAGTTAGGTTAAGGCTCATGGATACGATAATCAAGTATCCATTTAATTATTATTATTATTATTGAATAAAAATGCTTTCGCCCACCAAAGGTAAATTGTTTATGGTTACATAGAGTTCAAAGCTGTAGGGGTCTGTTTGTTTATACAAAGAGTTCTTGCCAATCAGTTTTTAACTACCGGTAAAAATTCTCCGGTTCACATTAGATGGCACGCGGTATTATCTATACAAATAAATAAAACTGAAGTGTTTGTTTGTAATGTAAAAATTACTGTTTCTAACTAAATACAAATGAAAGTATATATGGTACTTATAAAAAGGAATTATTAAATTTTATTGTCTGTGCGTTTGTTTCGGATAATCTCTGACCGATTTTGGCGGGACTTTCGTTGGCTGATAACTGATTATGTATGGTATAACTTAAGCTACTTTTATTTTAGTAAAAAATTTGGGTCTCGCGAAAATAATATTTTTTTTTATTTCCACGCGAACGAAGTCGCGAGCACAGCAAGTATAAAATATACTAAGATTATAATAACACATCGCAATTGAACCTTGTAAAACTATGACCGCCCACTTTGCACCTTTATGACACTAATGTAATATTTCACACAAAGTTATCGCCTAAGTAAAATACTTGAATAAAATTAATAACATCCATTTTATATTATTCAGTGAATTTCATCTTCAATAAAATATATCAAACGAACTTTATTATATGTAAGAATACATAAATATTATCAAACCTTTTTGTAATACACCAATCTATAAGGTGTTCTTTAAGAGGCGTTTTCGTTTGGCGCAGACTAGGAATGGCACAGTCGTAATAAAGACATCCGCTTTGGCCCTCGCACGGACTCCATTGAGCCTAATCGAATAAAATGTAGATTGCGAACGCACACACGAACGCTATTAAAAACGTTTACCCTAAACAAATACTAGCTTTATACTGATCAACTTTATTTATAGATCTAATATCGTAACGAAACATATTTTTTTTTTAATAAGTAACAACATTAGTGTGCCCGAGTTTTGGCTGATAGAAATTTTAATATTTATAATTGAATCCCATAAACAAGAGTTTTGATATCTGCAATACCTAATGCGTACTTGTTATATTTATGTTGGAAAATAACGTAGAAGAAACAGATAACTTGCAATCACCAATAACCGTATTGCAATTTTATGGGATAGAAAGTAAAAGATAATTATGCTCATAAAATAGATTGAAAAAAGTGGAATATTTTTTTAAATATGGCAGTCAATTTATGGTTCTTGAATATATCCATAAACAGTCTTAATGTTTTTTTGTTTTGTTAATTTAGTACCGTAACCTTAATCTAGACAGTAATAGTAAAATAAAGGTTTAAAAATTGGAAAAATTGGTAAAAATAGGAATGTGAGAAGAAATGACACTGATTATATTAGAAAAATATCGTCATATTTACTAATAAAGAAACAAATATATGATATTTTATAAGTTAACCTCTTCCATTAACTGTAGGTATATTCGCTGTAAAAATGTATATTCACGTATATAATATAATCGGATGTATTTTATTGCTTAATTTTCAACATACTTATTACTATTAAATCAAAAAATATAATAAAAAATTATAAGGACTAGTTAAATATATATGTTATGTACATTTTTGGTAAAATTGTTACGGCTTATTAATACACCAATAGCAGTTATATTAATTAAGCCTTTTGAACGTATATTTTTTTCGAACACACATTTCTGTCTCTATTAGATGTTATAATAACTTAGACGTTTTTAAAAATCAGTAAAATTATAAAAAAATATAGCCGAACCGTGGCTTCCATCGTATGTATGTATATGGAAAAATATTGGACAGATTTCTTAAGTATCTTATCGATAAGCTTACTGCGAACTCCAGAGGTTAATTACATACTTAATTACATTACTTAATTACATACATAAGTATGTATTTTTGTAGTAAGCTGTTCATTTTCTTCTCTTAGGGGCATCCATTAATTACGTGTTGTGATTTTGGCGATTTTTCAACCTCTCACGTCGGATCAAATATCATAAGATTTTTTTCGAACCCGTCTCCCGTACTTTGATCTCAGGTCAGATTTTACATGATGCATACGTTTAATCTAAATAAATTAGTCCGAGTTTGATTGCGTTGAGTTTGTAAAAAATAAAATTTATCGCTACAATGCACATTTTTATGAAAAGATTTTTTTTTTCAGTGTATCATATTATTCTCATAATTTTGGAGTGTTTCTTGCGGAAAAAAATTTACGTGATATTTGCCGAGGTTCTCCTCTCCCCCACGTCTGAATGGGTGAGATTCGGCTCGACTACATCCCTCCACCCAAACGCCTGAAATAATTAATGGACGCGCCCTTATATTGGTCCGTGAGTAACACAAAGCGATAGCCATTACAGTAAAAATACCTAACATGTTGCTGAGTATTGTAAAAATTATATAATTGCGAAATTACCCAATGTCAGATATTTATAATTGGAACGAACGAGTTAAAACGAAGGAAGACGCTATCCATTAAGAATTCGCGGCAAGCCTAAAGTTTTACTAAGTATAACTTCATGGTAGGCCTAAAGATTCCCTAAATATAACCTCAAATCATTATGGCGTTTCATTGTACATCGATATTGTTCATTTAATATTGGTTGCGAAATATATAACACGCGCGTGTGATGTATGTATGTGTATATATCTATATCAGCAGGTGTTATCATATCTAGCCTATGAACCTAAGATAATACGAAAGCTAAACGTGCCTCGTGTACTGCAAAAAATAAAAAAAAAACTCACATTTTAACACTAGAAATTACGTTATGACATCGTAAGAAAATAGAAAAATTTGGAAGTATTTTCGATTTCGAAAAGGGTAATTTTCCTTGACCACGCCACGAGTTAACCGATAATGGACGTTCATAGACAAGTCTTAAATTTTTTTTATATGGGTCGCGTAACTTACACTTTTTTATGCCACGCCAATCTTTATATAACCTACTCTTACAACAAAAAAATAATAATAATGCCCTAAACTAAAAAAATTGCGAATACAGAATTATAGTCTATCAGTTTACTGAAATCATTGAATTTTAATACCTAAAAAAATTACGCATTTTTTTTTTCGTGTCGCTTATAAAAGTTTAGTAATGGCAGTTTCACGTCGTACAAAAGTACACTTCCCTTCTCATCTCTTCATTCATAAAATCGATTTTCATACAGTATGTTAACACCTTATCCTTTACTTGGCACCGCGTGTAAATTACTACAAAAAAAATTTCACATATAAAACTTGTAAAATAACTACATAACTGTAATTAATATATTATAAAAAAAGGGTAAACGGGAATGAAAGATATAATTTCAGTCGTAACTTTTGTGTAGTATTTTGTGGGCGGCCCTTATCAGAGGTGTTAAAGTTCTGAGCTCCATCGAGCACTCGAGGAAAGGATGGTTGAGGAGTTCTTCAGCGGACGCTCTTAAATCTACATCTACCTGTAAACATTTATCCAAAAAGTCTTGTAATTGGGGCGACAGTTTCTCCCAGCGCGGTATCTTCGGTCTGCCAACCGCTGCGATCAAATACAGCGCCCTTAGAGGAGTTTCTTTCATGTAAGGGGGTTCACCTTCAATCATCTCGATAGCCATTATACCGAGTGACCATACGTCTACCTTTTTCCCGTACTGTTTCCTAGTTACCACTTCTGGTGCCATCCAATAAGGCGTCCCTACCATCGTCTGCCGTTTCTCATCGCCCACAATATTCGCGCAGAACCCGAAATCCGTTACTTTAACTGTCCCATCCATGCCGAGTAAAACATTATCTGACTTAATATCCCTGTGTATTGTTCCCTTTGAATGTAAAAACGCAACAGCTTGGAGGGTCTCACGACACACGGCAGCGATCTGCCCTTCCTTCATTACGACCTCTGTGACAACGTCTGTAAGGGAACCACCGTCAAGCAGTTCCATAACGACCCACAAATGGTCGTAACTTAGGAACGCGTCAAGGAAATTAACCAAGTTCTTGTGGTGAAACCCTTTGAGCACGTTGATTTCGTTGAGTATAAGCTCCTTTTTGGATTGTTTGGTCAAGTCTATATCCTTAATGGCCACTTTCGAGTTGTCCTTACTATCTGTCGCGATGAAGACAACACCTGTAAACACACGATAAAAACAATTTATGATTTTAATATACATAATTTCACAGATTAAAGTAGGACTAATGGTATTTTTAACTTTTCAAATGTATGAATTGTGAGAATTTGAATTAAATTCATGTTTTCCGTGGCATGTCATCTAACATAGTGGTATAAATTGACTTAACCAAATTGATATGATGCCAGTACATATTTGTATGTTAATATGTTTTCAACAAGCGCATTTTACTATGTAACCACATCAAACAGACGTTATTGATTAGATAAGATTATCGTTTCTGTATATTAGTGAAGGTCACATCATATCGTCTGAATTTTAGGGAGAAATACTACAATTTTTAGAAATATTTTGCTTATTTTATGATTTTGGTTTATACAAATGTCTTAATCTCAATTTACAGTTAATTTTCAATGGGCACTATTAATAAAAATCATTGTAAAAATATTATTTGATTTTGAATATGCCATTTTCACCGCTGCACAATGTTTTCATATCCTAATAATTGGCTACTGTATTTATTTAATATTTTTCTTCCTTATTTATGTGAAAGTAATGATGGCTTAATGATAGCGTGTGCGAACATCACGTCAATGATCGTGAATTCGAATCGATACAATGAGCTTGAACTTTTGATGAAATAAAACATCGTGATGAAACTAATCCATGGTGGTAGAGCTTTTTCTAATGCCCGCTTTAGCTTCCGGCAGTTGTACTTGAGAGCTAGTCCCTCCGCTAGGCTTAGCGTATCCACCATCTTGGGCCACAACGTCACTTAACATCAGGTGATATTGTGGTCATAACTGTGAACCTGTATGGTATTTAAACAAATTGAGTATGTCTTGCTGTTTGTCGTGATGGCTTACGTGTCGATTTTACACTTAAGGTGCTCCAATAGATGTGTCATGTCAAAATACCAAATAAGAACAACCAGGCAGTTTTCCCAAAATAAATATCTATATTTTGTTTGTTCAATATTAGAGTGGGTTTTCCTTTTACTGGGAAAGGAAATAGTATTAAGTTATAGTGTTTATTGTAGCTTTTATGGTAATCATCAGGTGTTGTAATAATTTATATTACAAAACAATACTGTTGCAATAATAAGGATTTTATACTTATATAATAAAAAAACGTATCATGTTTTTATAACGGACTAAAAAGTAATAATAATAGATTGGAAACCATAAACATTTATGGTAACGTTATTATGTACTGCATGTGCCCCATGTTTTTTATTACCAATCTTTAATTTTCTACTTTTTAGTCCGATATAAAAACATGGTACATTACATTTTCTTTATCATATTTTTTTTTACTTTTTAGGGTTATGTAAATGAAATTTTCATATATTTTGTTCATCTGTCAGTTTTATTTGAGCTATTTTCAAGTATATAGACGATCTAAAAGTAAGTTATAATAGATTATAATTTTTTACAGAAAAAAAAACACACAAATAATTTTTTTTTTAGCTATGGTCGAAATTTCTAGTATCTTGCTAATTCGGAAGTTAGTTTATAATCAATTACAAAATTCCACCCGGATAGACATATAAGAGAGAGTTTATAAAAACATGGTTAAAATACCCTTTTCTTGAACTGATCACACTATAAGCTGGAAGGACTTTGATAGAACCGCACCTAGACAAAAGAGTAAAGATGTCAGAGTAGCAAAACCTTGGCTTGGGTTCTGGCTGGCATAAAACTTTCACGGATCTAGATGATCCCAACAAATCAAGTTAAAATAACTATACACATGAAACAACAATATATTGAGTATATCTATTTAGGGATCTATTGTTGCTAATCCGATTAATTATGAAAAAAAATCAATGGTTTTCTCACAGAACTTATGCAAGCTCGAGGGCTTCTGACTGTATGAACGAACCTAGTCTCCAAAGGTTCCAAACTACAGCTGCGGCGGGTATGTGGGGGAAAGGAAAAAATGATACTGCTAGGCTATTTATATACACTTAGTAGATTTAAGTGCGGCTTCGCACGCGTTAATATTGAATTTGTCAGACTAATCAGATGACGCAATAAAAGTTTGATACAAAATTTATCCCTCTCTTTGCTTCACTTCCAACAAGGTTTTCGCGAGAGAAAGTAGCCTATCAGCTTCTTCAGAATCCCATCAATCTCTATACCAAACTTCGAAAGCGTAACGAACAAACACACTTTCGCATTTATAATATTAGCAATGATTACCAATGTATATTTATTTATATACTTATATATATTGCCATTCAAATTAGTCTTTTTTATACTTTATAGGTTTACAACTATGGTCTCAATATCACCTGTAGTTGTGTCCCAAGGTGGTGGACTCGGTAAAACTAGTGGAGTGGCTAGCTCTCCAGTGCAACTACCGGAACACACCTATATGTATTTACTTTCTTCTTGACGCAGGTAGCTAGTGAGATGGGCATTAGAAAAAGCCCTACCATCATGTGTTTCTATTAAAAATACAACAGAATCTACACTGATATAGGAAAGTATCCCTGACTTATATTGTTTATTGGATAAACTGTTCAGGGGTTTTGATCTTTCAAATGGTTTTTTTATTTTAATTCACATCTATATTATATCACTTTTTTATGTATTACCGGGCAAACGAGCAAGCGTGTCATCTGATGGTAAGTGATCACCGCCGCCCATGGACACCCACAACACCAGGGGAATCGCAGGTGCATTGCCAGCCTTTATTGAAGGGCCTGGTTCTCAAGTGCAATTGCCGGAAGACACCTATTGGTAATTGGCGACAGATTTTTAACTTGAGAGTGGTAGCTAGATAGGCGGGCATCAGAAAAAGCCCTACCACCATGCTATGATTTCCTGGCGATATTTTCCTTCAACGAAAGCTCAAGCTCATTGTAGATGGTTGGATTCGAACTTACACCCACGATGCAGTGTTCCTACACACTACCACTGAGCTATCTTCGCTTCACTTGCAACATTTTACATTATACTATTTAGCTATTTCACAAAAGTCAAATTAATTAGACGGAATAAGAACATGCATTCTAAGATAGCCTAAAAAAAACTCATCGAAATAAAACTAATTTAACCGGATTTTATCGCGGTTATTTATTAATTTTGATCCCGAAATTTCGAAAGCTTTTCAGCCTTCTTAGTCACGGGGTGGACTGACGTGTAGGTTGTCCAGAAAAATGAATGTTACCATGTGACTACCTTCAGTTTAATTTTGTTTGTGTTCCGATTGGCATCGATGGCATCCGATGCATGGATCCGATGGCAATTGGTCTTTTGGCTTCCGATTTAATTAAATGTTTTATACATTTATATACGTTTATACGTCGGGATCAAAATTAATAAATAACCGCGATAAAATTCGTTTAAATTAGTTTTATTTCGATGAGTAATATTCGCGTAAACATAAGAAATAACTTAAAAGAAACTCTTTGGACTGTTTTAACATCTCGATAGAGCTTAAACACTTTTTAATTTTGTAGTTGGCAGTGACAGAATCGGCTACATAGGCATTAACAATAAAAATCGTTTAAACTGTAGTCACATATCAAGAATTTGATAAGTAATGAACAGCTATAATATATCATTTAATTGCTATCAACAACTCTGTTAACTTTCCTGTTTGTAAATGATTAAGTAATAGTTTTTTAATAATTAATTGTTATGTTTAAAAACTATTTCAAAAATATAATAAATCTATATAGGCATATTTATAAACTTTGTATCTTTTTCTTCACATTTAATAAACCAGTTTTCCTTTTTTTACTAACTATTGCTGAGCTCTATAGTGTTATCTTTACTAATATTATAACTGAGAAAGTGAGTTTGTTTGTTTTAGTTGTAAAACGCTTAGACCACTAAATCGATTGTGATAAATTTTGTTGTACAGACAGATGGGACCTTGGAGACGGTAATAGGCCACTTTTTCTCGCGAAAAACTTATTGTTAGTGGGGTAAAAAGAGAGAAGTAAGCTTTTTATTAATCTTTTTATCATGTCATCCGATCTGACAAAACCATTATTAACTTGAGCGAAGCCGCGGGTAAAAGATGGTTAAAAATAATTTTAGGATCAGTTTTTCAAGTGTCCCACCTTTGTGAGACGTTTTTTTTTTTAATTTTCACGTGTTAACAATGATTCAAATCGATCAAATAAACAAACTTAATTCAATTTCGACCCCGTTAAGGCGCTTATGAACGTCAAACTACCACCGGTTCGGAAAACACCCAATCATCGCGAAGAATCGGCAAGCAACACGATGTGTTTATATCTATTTTAGGTACATTTTTTTAAAATAGCGCCTTCAGCCGTTCCATATGGCGATTACGGTCGTTGAGGTCGCGGCGAAACATCAGTACGTCATTATGTCAACTCATGCCTAGCTCACATCGACCCCTCTGCGAGGGTAAAGCCACGCTGTTCCACTTGAGTTATGATTGTGATGTTCGCAAGCAAGTGGAACGGGAAAAACCGCGCTCGTCAGCGTTGTGAACGCTAAGTGGAGGGTAGCCTGTATGATTGTTAGTTAATGGTAAACAAAAACAGTAACGATCACTTGCGGCATAGATAAAATTGTTCATTTTACTTAGCTTTTTTTAATTTTATTTATCGCGTTTTAAGGGGCCATCCACAAATTACGGTTCATCAATTTTACGTTTTTTTGAAACCCATCCTTGTCACACTCTGGTCACATCCGTAAGGCGCCTTCCTCGTCAGTGTAACTTACGTGACTTATAATATCCATTCGGTGGATTCAAATCGGTGAATCGATTAAAAAAAATCGCTCGCGTCAATGGACGTGATTACTAATCCACCTTCAATGAGCTTGAGTTTTCGGTGAAGGAAAACATTGTGATGAAACCATACCATATTGGTAGAGCTTTTTCTAATGCCCGCCTGACTAGCTACTACCCTCAAGTTGAAAATCTGCCGTCAAATACCTGGAGATGTGTTCCGGCAGTTGCACTTGAGAGTCACTCTTTCCAATAGGCTTAGCGTGTCCACCGTCTTTGGCTACATCGTCACTTAACATCAAGTGAGAAAGTGAGAAAACGGCAACACTTCAAACTCCCTTGTTCTCAGAGACCAAGGACAGCTTTCACAGTTCATCTAGTCTCTGGCAGGACATTAATTAATCTACATAGTAATATGTTATGAATGTGAAACATTCAAATTACGTAGGTAGTGTTGGACAGCAATGATAAATAAATATTATCACTTGACACATTAATATTAATCATTTATGTTTAATAATAGAATACAGTGATGAAATTTTTGTTCAAATTTATATAGACACTTGTTCCCTTGGCAGACCATTTTCTATTCTTTCCTTTCAATAACTTTATTAGGATAAAAAATAGCCCATTTCTCAAGTTCGACCAAACAATATACATATACAAGAGTTCATTGAAATTGGTGAAGCAGTTTTTGTGATAAGTATGGACAAATATCATGACAAAGAATTTCTACACAAAGCTTATTTTAAATAAACGAATTTAAAAACAGTTCCTTCTAGATACTGTATTCAGTGTAATATTTTATATACTTAGTATTTATCTATGAGTGTAAGTAAGTAAGTGTAAGTATAAGTAATCTATAGGCATATTAGAAAGCAAAAATGATGTTTGCTACTAATGGAAACTACCAGTGGGATAATCAAAAATATTTTTGTATTCAATAGCAAACTCATTTTGAGGAAGACTTTAGGCTATTTAACACCATGTTACCGTAAACATGAGCAAAGCTGTAGTGAAAAAAGTTACAAAAATGGACAAAAATAGTTTTATCTCTATGAAAACAAAGTCAAGGGCATAGCTAGACTAAGATAAATTTATAGTAAGAAACTGCTATATGATTTGTTAGAAGTAGTAAATTTATCTATAACCTTCAAAAAGATCTTGGCCTGTCTAGGACTGCAGAAGTTCTATACTAGAACATGCTTCTAAAGCTGCACTAGTAGGCTCTTACCAAATTTGACTTGGTAGTAGAGAAACCCGAGTAGTGAAGGTGAGTGTCGATGCCCGTGAACATGGGCTTCTTAAACCTACATACGAGACACAAGTCTCAGACATTGCTCAGGGTTTCCTTCTTAATCACAACGATGGATCCAGCACCCGTATGGTGAATCAATGGTTGCTAAGAAGTTTGACTTTATATATATATATATATATATTGTAGTTATGGTTTTAGCGTTATGGTAACATTTTCACCTGATCTTAAATGACATTATGGCCCAAGTTGACAGTCACAATTAACCTGTGAAGGGACTGGCTCTCACCGGCCGGGAAACATGTATTGATATTTGGTGGCACATTTTCAACTCGAAGATAGTACCTAGCTAGCCAGGCGAGCATTAGGAAAAACCCTACCACCATACTATGTTTTCATTCACAGAAGACACAAGCTCATTGTAGGTGGATCCGAACTCACATCCCTAGAAGCGGAGTCCGTACGTGAAGCTATCATTGCTTCAAATAATATTTATATGTTTTGTTATGGTTATTTATATGTTTTGAAAATACTTGATTTATTAGAATCGTACTACATTTGTTTAATTTCCTTTTCAGGTTTGTGAGTAATTTATATCAAAATATCTATAATGATAACAGTTCTAAAGAAATAAGTTTGTATAATAAAACTCCAATAGAATTGTAACTCAACAATTTAGTAATTGTGGGATTTATGAATACAATTAACAACTAATTTAGCTATTGTATTCTTACAAGGCTTTTGCAGTTACACTAACAGACTAGCATTAACATATTTATATATATTATTTTTTGAAAATTCTAATGTCTGTACAGTTGAAATTGACATAGAGGTCTTATATATTTATTAATTTCCTTGTCAGTGTAGAATTCTGAAACTACTATACACATTGATAAAATTTGCAAGTGTGATATGAAATATTATACACTAGTTGTTTTTATGGCTTGGTTCATGTTCATGTGGAACCCTTTTTCAATACAGCTTTGCTCTTATTTCTGGTAGTGTGATGTTAAATATCCTAAAGTCTACCTTAAAAATTGTAGTAGAAATTCCCAAAAAAAAAAATGAAAATCCAAGTGGTTTGTGTTTGGTTGGGTTGTTCCTAAGATTATTGTGTTCAAGTTTGTTTTTCACTTTATAATATTAATAAGGGCAACTTAATTTTATTTTATTTTTTTTATCTCTAGAGGGTCAGTCATTCATAATTTTTTAATTTCTTTATTTAGATTTTATATTGGAGAGAAATTAGAATTGATTCTGTTCTGAAACTAGATTTCACCAAGGAGGCGAAGAGGAGTTTGATATATATAGTCTTGCATGGGGCCAAAAGTGACTAAACTGGGTAAAACCATGCTTAGAGAGGGATAAACTTTGCATGAAACTTTTTATAGCATCAGCTGATTTGCACCAAAATTTACAGAATAACTGTTTATGGGCTAGTAAAAAGTCGAAGCGTAGCATTCGAATCGAGACATTCATCGTGCATCGCTGGAACATAATCGAAGGGATGTAAGAGTTACTTTCAGGTTGTAATTGTGTTCTGTCATCCTAGATGTGGAATTGTGCATATTTGGATATCATTGTGTTACTTTTATCGACCTGACTATTCTTCTAAACTACATCGAATTATGATGTAACAATATAATAAAGAGAAATCTTATTCACAAAACTAAAATTTGGCAGGCCAGAGTTTTTGAAAATTAATATCTACCTGTATTGATAAACATCCTCAAATAGATAAATTAATAGCATTTAATAAAGTGAAGTGGGTACTGGTCTCCAAGATATCTTGTGACTGCAGTATGCCCCTTAGATTGAAGGGCAGAATATATATAAGTCTATTATAAGACCTGTTGTATTGTATGGATCAGAGTGCTGCGCTAGTAAGAAGATGGATGAGTAGATTGCATGTAGCATAAATGCGTATGTTGAGATAGATGTGTGGTGTTACAAGTATGGACAAAGTTAGGAATAAGTACATAAGACAGTTTGACAGTGGCACCAGTGGTAGTGAAGTCGAAAGGAAATCACTTGCCTTGGTTTGGACATGTCATGAGCAGAGAGGAAACAAATGTGGTGAGGAAAGTAATGGATATGAATGTTGAAGGATGGAAGGAAAGAGGAAGACCAAACAGAAGATAGACAGAGATGTGTGAGGAATGAGGTGAAAAAAAAGACTGAATGAAGAATCGGTAGCTGACAGAAATGTATAGGAGGAAAACGTATTGTGCAGACCCTAAAATAACTTGCAAGCAGACAAGATAATGATGATGAATAGTATTTAATAGCAAAATTATTTTTATTAAAATTGGTTAACAAAGTTCATATTAAAAGGAGCAGAGCCATGGGTATTAGCTTGTATCTATATAAATTTGGTTATATGTGATTGTTTGTTGATTGTAAAATGATTATTATCAGGGGCATTGCAGGCAATCTTAAGTTAATTATATATATTTAACTATAAATGCAGAGTCATTGTCATTACAAGTTGATTGAGCAGATATTATAGTACTTGATTTTATGTGTGGCTTTGCTCTCGTTAATATTGATTTTCTCAAACAAATTCTTGTTGCAATAAAAAGTTTCATATATAATTCATCCCTCTTTTTTAGCCCACTTTTAATATGTTTTTTCACAAGAAAAAGTAGTCTATCACCATATCCAAGATCCCATTTACCGCTATAACAAAATTATCATAACTAATTCAGGGGTTTAGGCATGAAAACTTAACAAATAAATAAACTCTCTATCACATTTATAATATTAGTAAGGATTGTCAAGTTTGCATCAGGAGGACTTAAGATAAATAAATAGCCTGCTATAGTGTAATAAAATAATGGAAATAATATTAGATCAAAATTTTGATTACTATTAAAAAAAAATGTACAACAGCAGTTTTAAGTAAAAACTTCTTTGCCTAACAATTTTATAGACATTATTTTTGTAATGTTAAGAAATATTTTTAATAGCATTTTCCTTTGTTGCACTGTTTTACATGAAAATAATAATTATTATCTATACAAACACACATCTGTTTAGGTGATGTAAGTTCAGTGCCTTTTCCTCATCCCAAAAGTATTCAATATGCTTAAAGATGTTGTTACTCAATTATCTTTTAAAATGAACCTTAATTTACATTATAAGAATCTGTGGAATGTGTTTGTGGTTTCAAAGTTCATTTAGTCTGTGGTTACAGAGAAATTTATTAATAGTTCAAGATCTGTTTATTGTATTTACATTCCACTATCATAATGTATACATGTTATTAAGATTAGTTTGATTTTTAACTATTGTAATGATGTATGTTATAACTTACCTGAAGCTCCAGCACCAAGTTGTTTGACTAACTCAAATCTGACATGAGGATCGTCTTTGTTGCAAATTCTTCTTAACTCTTCATATATTTCTTCATCAGTCAATGCTGCATAACTCAATTCTTTCTTTCTCAATATTGGGCTTTCGTCGTTATCATCCCCTATTAAGGTTAAGTCTTGTACAACAGCAGAAAGGTCAATCATTGCATCTTTCTTCTTAATACTATGTTTCGTTGGGTGCACTGGCATTGTTTGCCGTTGAGATGGTATGTCATTTTGAGTGACTTCTTCTTCACTGCTCTGACCGATCGACAGGTCCGAGTCCTGGCTCTGGTGACCTTTTTTATGGTCCAACAACTTCTCAATCTCTATGTCTTCCTCGGTAATAACTTCTTGAGTAACGAAAGGTTTAAACGGTTCATCCTGGGCCTTCTCCTTTTTTATTGTGTACATGTGGAATTTGACCGCTTGGATGGCCGCATCTGGGTTCTCATTTTGTTCGGCGGGCGTGATTTGAGTGTTCAGCAGTTTCAGCCAGGAGGAAGGTAAGCCTTCCAACATACCAGTTTCGGAGTTTTTGCTGACATGTATGTGTTGTTTAACGTTAGTTGGCATGCCGATTTCTGTGGCACGCTCATCTCGTTCTCTGTGATGCTTCTTTGCAAACAGTTTACCAAACACACCGCGGCCCGATCGCCCACTCATTTTGATTAATAATATCGATTCAGTTCAAACTAAGCCATTTCACTTGCACAAAAATTTGCGTAGTATATAAGACATTTCTTGCTAAACAGTAATAAGGAAAATACAGTTTTTATAGAAAGGAGTGGCTTTCAGGACGGATCGCACCTTCGGACGGCAACCACTTTATCATATGTCAAACTAATGTCAAAGTAGCAATTCGTAAAAATTATTAAAACCTACATGGCGTTCCGTTGCAAGTATATTTTTTACGAAATTATATTTATTTATCTAAAAAAAGTTATACTTATTTAAGAAATAATTAAAGGAATGTTTAACATATTAATACTCATAGTATATAAATTGTACCTATAATTATTTTTAATTACTTTTTTTTCATTATAGAATTAATCAATTATTATTTTTTAAAACCAAAAATATCTTTCGCCACGAATAGGAATGATGTAGTTGAGAACTTTAAGTTGGTAGAATTGTTACCTTGATAATTATTGTAATGTTGTTGTATGGAATCATTGCTAATAAGAATTATTATTGTATGATTCATAAATCATTAAATGTAATCACAGAGGTTATACTATTAAAGAAGTTAGTAATGGTTACATGTTTCAGTATAGTTTATAGTTACATTATAGTACATTTTTTATGGTTTTAATTATTTTACGAGGAGATAAGAATACTTGTTTCTTACAGGATTAGGTTGAGATCTACATATTACAAGTCGATGTTCAATAAGTAACAATATTTTGTGGTCATAATCTAATCATAAAATGAATCTACAACTTTACTATCTGTACAACTTTTATTCCGAGTCTGATTTACCAATTTTTTGTTAGAACATAACAAAACTTATAACAAAATACTATGCAAAGTTCATAACAATTACAGTAGGTAGTCGTTCTATAAAATTCTTGACCGAAACCTAGTATTAATGAAAACTAGTGTTTTGCTCTCTGAATCTGTTATTTGAATGCTGAAGTTTCGCAGGTATCCTGTGCCCGCGAGTCCGTTCGCGTGGATCTAAAAGTTATTTGATAACTTTTACCTTTTATTGTAACATTTTTCAATATTGCTTTATTCTTATATGCGGTAGCGTGATGTTAAATAGCCTAAAGCCTGCCTCAATGATTGCTCTTTCGATCTCTTGTTATAAATGTAAAATTGAGTTTGTTAGTTTATATGTTACGCTTTGACGCCTAAACCGCTACATCGAGTATGATGACTATTGGTACAGAGATAGATGGGAATCAGAATACGTTGTTCGGCTATTTTTTGTACCTTCTTGGAAGTGGGTTAAAGAGACAGATAAACTTTGTATTAACCTTTTTATTGCGTCATCCAATTTGTTTAACAATATTAATATTAACGTTAGCAAAGCCGTACGTAAAAATTACTGATTTTTTTTTTTTATATCAAACGGCTAGTTCCTAAGATTAGTGCGTTCAAACAAACTTTTTCACTTTACAATATTAATATAGATACGATTTGGGTAACATATTAAATTAATCATTTCCTATAAAATTACTGCTAAAAAACAAACCTAAAAATAAGAACAAAGCTTATTTCCAAAGTAAGAAGAAGCAAGAAATTATTTAATCAAACATATGTAATTTAATATAGTAGTGTAGATGATTAAAGTGAGAATTTCTTTAGACGTGGTGAGTTCTTTATGTTTGGATATTGAACGAGACTAAACTGTCACGCTTTGCTGTGTATCGCTCGTTTGGTAAACTCGGCTCGAGGCGATTGAGATATAGTAATGTTCCACTCAAAATCCAAAAATCTTAATTCAAAAAGAGAATAGATTAAAACGTACGAATACTTAAGTAAACAAATACATATAATTTTAATCTTTACTTCAGATATAATCGAATCAAGAAAAAAAAATCAATCCAAATTATACTACATTTGGAAATTAGGCTAAATAATAACGTATGTAGTTAAAAATAAATAATTTCATGCGTGTAAGATTTACACAGCCATATGTTATTATGAGTCTACGAAATGAATTTCTTCACAGTATCACGGAAACCTACGAATGGTAGTCATTTTAATAGTTTTAAAATTCATTTTTACCTCATCACGTATAAAATAGAGATGAGTTTCCTCTGGTTGAATGAAAAAGTGATGTTAACATTGTTTGTTTGTAATGAACAAGATAAAGAAAGAACTCCGGTTAGTGATGTCCGATTAAAGTTTTCGATTAGTACCAGAATAATTAATTGGTGCATTATGTATTTTGTTGTTAGATTAGATCAAATTTATAATTTTGAGGAATAAGTTTTAGTGTCTAACATGATAACATTATACTATTTGGATTGCTCAATATATCGAGCAATGATGCAATGTTATTGGTCATGCAATGAGATTTTTTTCTGGAACTTCTAGCTACTTTCTGCCTCTAAGAGGTTTTTCTAATAATGTGGTGTTTAAAATCCACTACCGTTATATCGCGTGTAAACTGCACACATGATTTTTTTGTCAAAGATGTAAATACAGTTTTTACCGAAAATAACATATGGACTAATTATATTACTATTCGCAACAGTATGAGAGTTGGTGCACTTGAAACTTTCGCTCTGTAGATTCTCGAATATATATTAAAAATGCCAAAGATTCCAGTACAGAAATGTTGCTATTATTATCTCGAATAAAACTATTGATAAAATACATTGATCATATCGATAAATAAGTTATTTTTCTATTTTATTCTTGGCAACTTAGACTATTACTGCCATTTTCAAGTAATAAGATTTGAGCATTTTGGGCAGACGATATTACCTTCTACAAGATCTTGTTGAAGTTTTCTTGGAAGTTTTTGTGGTAATTAATATATCATATATGTTTCGAATGATTATTCACAATTCACTTCACCTATGCTCTTCAGCTACACTACATTACCTAAAGTGTTACCTTAATTTACACAATATAGGGCTAAAGAATTAAGTATGTGAATTAAAATAAAAATCAATACTTGACAGATCAAGATCCCGCAAAAAAAAAAAAAACGATATATAAGTTATATATTTCGCGTCACTATTGTCTATAGTCTCCTCGTGAGTCGTTTTACAAGAGTATATATTTATATCGTTAAGTCAAAGCTTCACAGGCGTGAACAGTGTCCGTATAGTAAACAATTCTTTCTCTAACTGGAGCTGCGTGTTATTTTTAGGTCAATAGCTTTTGAATTCGCTCATCGGCTTAGTTGTACCAATGAAAAAGTTGAGTAGTATGCATCAATGAACCATCGAGATAAATGTTGTGTTTTCCCGTTCCCTTTCCACGCGGCGAGGCAAAGGTCGACTACATTAACAGCCACTGGGTATTTAATAAAATAACGGAAATTTATTATATCAATATTACGTTAATAGGTGATATAGTATTGGTTTTAATTAATATTTTTATTTTTAGTTGCTATTTACATAACGAAAATTTCTAATAAATAAATAATTGATAAAATGATTTTATTTTTAACTTTAAAAGTTTAGCGTTATGGCTACAATGACACGTGATCTTAAGTAACGATGTAGTCCACGATGATGGACGTTTAAAGCCTTGCAATGTGTCTGGCCCTCAAGTGCGACTACCGGAACACTCTATAGATATTTAGATGCAAATTTTCAACTTGAAGGTGGTACGTAGCCAGTTGGGCGTTGGTAAAAGCCTTACCACCGTGCTATGGTTTCCTCACGATGTTTTCCTTCACTGGAAGCTCAGGCTCATTGCAGATGGATTCGAACTCACGTCCAATAACACGGCTTCCGTACATACTACCAAAAAGCCGGCATCGCTTCAAATGACATATACGCGTATATTTAAGAGGCTATTTAATTTTGTTGTTTCGGTTTTTTGTGTACACTCGCACGTTCACCCGCATTGACGAATGCATGCATGCAGTCATATGAAAGAAGATCTAGACATAGAAAAAATAATTATATAAATGTGATCCATAGTAATTTGTCAGTGACGTTCTAATAATACGTCATTGTTAATTGTTAAGTTGTTATACTTTACAATAACATTAAATTGTTTTACTTTTTTTTCTTTGTAAATAACTGAGTGGAAATTGTAATTATTAAAGTGAAATCACATTAGTATCCACAGTTGGGTGTTTTTAGGTACAACGGTGCAATGCCACCATCAAATATCATAAATAGCACGAGCTTCCAACAGCTGGAAAGGCAATTTTAGAATTTCATGCAACGTTGGTAAGTCAACGACTTGTTGTCAGTGTTAAATGTTTTATTATATACTAGCCGCGCCCGCAACTCTGTTCGCGTGGTTCTAAAATGTTATTTAATCTTTTTCATAAAAAAAGATATATAGCCCATGTTACTCAGGGCTAATGTAGTATTCAAAAGGTGAAAGAATTATCGAAATCGGTCCAGTAGTTCTTGAGTTTATTCGTTACAAATAAAAATATAAATCTTTCCTCATTATAACATTAGTATAGTTAGTATAGACGAGCCTTGCCGGCGTGACAGCGTCTACGTTCGCGGGAACTTGCATTATTTCAATAATACTCTATTGCAACGTGAAGAAGAGTCATTATCCAATAACACGGTACATTATATTTTTCTTAACAAAAGCGTACATATTAATTTTTATATATGTATTTTGAAAAATTATGGGTTTCCCATACAAACATTCGTCCTCAATTTTACTGCTTTAAGTTTTTTTTTTTCACGAATGTATGACTTTTAATATTATGCGAACAAAGTCACGGGTGTAGGTAGTAAAACTTATCAACCACAATTACAACTCGTGTGTGAGAGAGCTAACAAGTCTAAAATATCATGTGTGATATTCGCGTGACTCAGAACATTATTATTCGCTCAATTGGAGATGTCTACAACCTTAAATTACATTCAAGCATCAGCTGAGCCCGTGAGTTCGTGCGCATTTACTTAAATTATGTTTCGTATAATTTTAAACTTTATTTTTTGACAATGTAGACATAACATTTGATAGTAGAAAGTATTGGGACTATAGGACTGATATGTTTAGTGAATTAAAAATAATGTATGAAAAAAAAAAAACAAAAGAATATGCGAGTATCGTGGAACACTCGGTTGGAACAAATGTTCTAACATTGCATATTATCATTGATAAACGTATTACCTATATTATTGATTAATTGATTGATTAATTATATTATTAATACAAATAAATGAATTACTATCGCCTGAGAACAATTAAATTAAAAGCAGTTCAATTAATCTAATTTAATTTAATACATATAATACGCTACGAAACAGCTGATGCGTGTACAAATACAAAGTATGTCTACGCGGCCGTTGAGAACTTACTGGTTGTCTTGAACCAATAATCGCGCACCTATAACTTGACACAGCAAATAGCATTAAATATAGTGCAATATAAAACAGACTAAAGAAAGAGTCAGGAGGAAAAAATCTTACATTTTGATTTGTCTAGCTTCCTTCCGTACCTAATATACCACATAACTGTTACTATTGCAAACGTTTAGTTAAATTAATTAAGTTAAGTTAAGTTTATAGGATGTTTTATTTAATACGTTTAAATTTTCAGGGAGTTTATTAAAATATATAACATATTAGTTATTATCATTATCGTAAAATATATTATGAATATACAACTGGGAAATCTCGGAAATTTGGTAGGTATTTAATAATCAATATTTATATTTTATGTTTAAAACGATTTACGTTAAAATCCGAATTACATATATATGTTTTTTCTAAACGAAACAAACTTGCAAATGTGTATCTAATCTTAAACTAAATTACTGTAATAATGCGGAAAAGTTTGTTTGTTTGAAAGCGTTAATCGTTGCAACTACTGAGCGGAATTTAAAACATATTTTTGTATTTGATAGAGTAGCCATCCAGCAAGAACTTACGTTTCAATTAGTAAAAACAAAGTTTAATTGTAAGCTTAGTTACACACCCGAGCAAAAATTCAGAAACAATTTTCGTTTCATTCATCAATGGAATGTTCTTTCGACAAATATGAGATATTAAATAAATACTTACATTTAACTTATGTGAGGGACGAATTTTCAAAAGTTCACTTCAGTTTGTTATTTTATTAACTGTAGGAATTTATTCTACAATCTCTTACTAAAAACATTCAATGCAGTCATGAAGACTACCGACAGTAGTGAAAACTTTAAACTATAAACAAACAATTGTTGTTTTTGGATATTCAAATTAATTGTTCGACCTTAAAACTTCTTAGTGAAAATTGCAGAGTAATAGATTATTCTAATAGGAACAGATATAGTGTATCTTTAACTCGTCACGTGACCATCTCGACGACGACATACCTACGTGAATTTACTCCCTATCCAAACTTTCCTATAGATTTTTTTTTATGAATGTAGATATTATTTTATTATTTACATTATTCGATTATAGTAGATACCATTCGATTTTCGTGTTTATAAAATCGACGCTGAAATATCTAGCGGTCCAGCGTATGCCCGTTACGCATATAGAATCTATATAGGTTGTGCTCGAAATTATCCTGAGAGCTGGGAATATTTCATTATTGCATGACGCGTGCTCTTCCACCATCACAGCGTTTACTGGGCGGTGTGCCGCCCACTGAAACTCCAGTCTCGGCGTCCACTCCGCGCGGTCCGCCTGTCGTTTCCCGCCGTCGCGAACTAATTCAAACCGTATACTCATAGATATTAAACTCGAAATTGAACGACCATACATTGTGCTCCTTTTTTAATTGTATTTTTTTTCTGTATGTTTTTTTTTTTCTATAAAGCGGGAAACGGTGAAACGCGTCTCGACTCGATACGTTCGTGATACAAATTATGTGTTTCCATTCGATAACATTGGTTGACGATTGTAAAAGTGTGTGATTTCAAAGGAATACACAAAGGATTCTTTTTGTTAAGGTAAATAGAAAGAAAATACTGTTTTTATTTCGCTACATTCGCAGTCTTGCGGTTACGGTGTCCGATGTAAACCGCGGAGGTCGTAGGTTCGATCCTGGTGATGCGGACTAACGATGATATTTCAGCGTTTATAAAACGTGGTCGGAAGAAGCGGGTTCGAATCATAAAATAAACCTAATTTTTGGTGAAAAAAAAATTGGTCACATAATAAAATAGTGATGGGTAATTTTTAAGCTTTAAAGGTTTTTAGTAGCTATGATTGAGAGACAATTCGTTAGACAATTTCTATACTTAAAGTGTATATTTAGCTAGTCTAGAGATCTAATGTTTTGCCGTAAGAGAAATACAAACCGACAGTGGAATGTATATTTGTCGTATGTTGCAAAATTGAAATTTACAAGAGTGTCAGACAAATTTCTCAAAAATAATATCATAAAAAATTATTGTTTATGCTGTATTAAACAAATTTTTATTTCATTTTAGAATAACGGTAGCACATTCTGTCGATCAATTTTTTTACTGATTCAAATGATGGACAGACATAACTAAGTCGTATTCGTATTTTTGTAGATACGACATTTATGCTTTCAGCGTCGAAATATATAAATAACAAATACAAAGTAACACCAAGACCAATCTTATGTGGATGTTACAAATAATATCTTGTGTTGGATTTGAACCCACAGCACTATGCTCTAGTAAAGTCAATTAGAAATTTTATTAGCATATGGGTTAAAAAAAAATTACTGTTCATAAACATTAGGCAACCAAATTTATTTTACGATTCAAGTTTTAACTAAAACCAAAGCAGACTTCAAAAGAATCTATTCTAAGAGGAGTTCTCTTGTCTCTTCGTAGTCCAAGTCAGTCCAGAAAGTCCTTGACTAATTCCTATATCTAACAAGTGTTGGATTGCCTAAATACTATACATTTTTTATTCCATTTCAAAGACTTTTTTGGTATATCTTCGATATTCAAGGTCCTTTGCTAATTAGCTTAAAACAAAACCTCAGTGAATATATTCCCTTTATGAAAAAATAATTTTCCAAAACGGTTTCTTAATGACGGAATTCTAAGGTAATAACAAATATAAATAATAAAACACAGCCGCATTAAAAACATCCTCCTTTTGAAGTCTTCTTTTTTATTCTTGGTAACTTAGTGCTCTTTAGAGACTATTACTGCCATTTTCAAGTGATAAGATTTGAACATTTTGGACTGATAAAACTATCTTCTACAAGATGGCGACTCTCTTGTTGAAGCTCATTTAGGAGTTTTCGTGGCAACTAATATATCATGTACCGAATGATTATTTATAATTCACTTTACTTGCGCTCTTCAGCTACACTACAACACGTAAAAGATCACCTATATTACACAATACAAGGCTAAATTACTGAATATATGAATAAAAATAAAAATCAGAACACGACAGATCAACTTCCATTTTGAAGTCGCTTATAAATAGTATTATCCTATAGTCATATTAGAAAGCGGAAAAGTATGTTTGTTTGTTTGAACGTGGTAATCTAGGTACTAACAGTATTTTGTATCTGATAGAGCAATAATTGGGGAAGACTTTAGGCCATTTAAAATCACGGTACCACCTATAGAAGCACAAAAGATTTAGTATAATTATTATTAAATAATTTTTAGTTCGACGAGAACGAAGTCGCGGGCGTAGCTAGTATGGCATAATCTTGAAAACTTGTCTTTCTAAATTAGATAAATTGTAAGTGGGTTGTCACTCTAGAAATTGAATATGAGTGACTCGAGATGTTTTTATCACATCTATGCATATAATAAAACTGTAGCGGGACTTTATTTGGTAACCAAATATTTGTTTTGAAAGTATGACCGAAGTGTATCGATATTTTAAGTAATTCAACGGACGTGAGTCCTAATTCACCTGCAATGAGCCTGATTTTTCGGCGGAGGAAAACATTCTGAGGAAATCAGGGTAAGACTTTTTCTAATGCCCAACTGGTTAGCTATCACCTTCAAGTTGAAAATCTGCCGCCAAACACTTACATATATGTGTTCCGGCAGTTGCACTTGAAAACCCTTTGCTGTTGCACTTTGACGGCACTTGTTGAAGCCTTACCATCATGCTATGGTTTCTTTCACCGAAAGCTCTAGTTCATTATAGGTGGATTTTAATTGACGTCCCTTGATGCGGCGTCCGTACACACAACCAACTAAGCTATCATCGCTTCATAAAAAATTATGTGTAAGTGCATTTATATATTCCCATTAAATAAACTTTAACATTATGACAATGTTATTAAGATTAAATAAGTGTATATAGACTGTATGATGCTAATAGTTATTCTTAGCATTATATTATCATATCCATATAGAAACAGTTTTTAAGATCATTCGGACGATGTCGCGATGTCACAGGCACGACTTGTTCAGAACTATAATTAGTACTAATGCTTATATCTGCGATGTGTACACATAACTTCCTTTCGGTGTAACTCTGCATCATCCAAACATACTAAAGTCAACAGCTATTAATAGGCAAGATTAAAAGAATTATGACAACACGTATCTTATGGCGTTATTAAACAGAGTAAACTAAGTCAATTCAACGTTTCAGGGAATTCGTTGATGTTCTTCATGACCACCTGGCTAGTTAACACCCTCAAGTTGAAAATCTGCCACCAAATAGCTTCAGGTGTAGTCCTTCGACAATGCTTAGCATGTCCACCATTTTAGGTCATATAATCACTTAACATCAGGTAAAGTTGTCATTAGGCTAAATTAAAAAAAATGTTTAGTATTGATGCATAACAGGAATGTATTTTGAGATGCTATATATATTCCTACATAATTTGAGCAAAGGTGTCGTCGTTTTGTTGAAGAGCTGTATATAAAATATAGTACAAAGTAAGGCGTTAATAATTTGTACATAGTTGTCATAATTTATAATTAAAAAAATAATGTGTTTCGAAATAAATCTACGATTAGTTTTGACATTGCGTCGTCACGGTAGGAGGCACTGGCAGACAAACGTAAAGAATGGAAAATTTTATTACGAAGGTTTGATTAAATCTTGGTGGGTTTGATGTCAGACGAGATGTATTGAAAGCCCGTCCGTCCCGCAGCGGAAATCACCAACTCCTATGTAAATGACGTCCAACTTTGTCGACTGTCTGGACATGCCTTTTAGAGAATGGTTGACTTCACAGCTCACGTCAGGGTGTATGAAAATCCGATCGTTAACATTCGCCCTGACAGAATCCGCTTTGTAGTTTGGTTTCTCATTTGCGCGTTCACAAATTTTAATTTTTTAATTGGCTCTACACAGAATTTCTAAATCTATACGTGTAATAAAAATTGTAACTGAATTATTTCTTTACATTATGTATTTTTGAAATTATAACCGGGTTTTCTCTGCACAGTTGTATACATATTTATTCTATTACACAATTTCTAGACTTGTCGCTTAATTTGTTCCTTAAGTGATACTAAACCAACAGTATTTTCATTTCAATTTTAATATATCAATTACTGTTCCAAGATAGCATTTTGATTTTGCAGCACATATTCACTTGCCCCCATACTGATTTAGCTTATGTCGTCACTAGCACATTTTCATAGATAAGGTTTAGCATTATGGGCATAATCGCATTTGATCTTCAGTGACAATACGGCCCACGTTGGTAGACACGCTAAACTTGTGGAGGGAGTGTTCATTAGCTAAATTATCAACAAAAAAGGTAGGATAATGACAACATGATGAAGACATTTTAAGCGATGGCAGCTCAGTGGTAGTGTGTACGACTTCGCGTCAGGGACGTGAGGTCGAATCCACCCACCTACAATGAGCTTGACTTTTCAGTGAAGGAAAACATCGCGAGGAAACCATAGCACGGTGATAGGGCTTTTTGTAATGCCCTACTGTCTAGGAATCATCCTCAAGTTGAAAATCTGCGGCCAAATACCAATAGGTGTGTTCCGGCAGCTCCACTTGGCAGCCAGTTCCTCCTCAGGTTTAGCGTGTCTACCAACTTGGGCCGTATCATCACTTAAGATCAGGTGAGATTATGGCCGTAACGCTAAATCTTAACTATAAAGGTAAAACAATATTATCAGTTTCTTATTATCTTTGCACTCATGCAAAACGATGCGACCTTTAAAACATTATTCCGGATCGGTGAAAAACTCTGACCTCGCTCTAGTCGTGCGATGTTGACTGTGCGAATTAATATTGGTTGTTATTAACTTCATTAGTGTGGACGTTTTCTTTTTTAATTCCAGTACTTATTTTTCAAATTTATAGCTGTAGTATTATTAAAACATAGACTTTTTATATACATACAAAATTTTACGTGCGGTTTCGCTCGCGTTAACATTGATTTTAGCGAACTAATCGGATGACGTAATAAAAAGTTTCATACAAAGTTTGTCTCTCTCTTTAACCAACTTCCTTTAAGTTTTCCGCAAGAAAAAGAAGTCTGTCTCCGTCTCCAGGATCCTTTCTATCTCTGTATCGAAATTCATCACAATTAATACAGTGGTTTAAGCGTAAAAGCGTATCAAACGAACTGACTTCCGCATTTCTATTATTAGTAAGGATGGATATAGATTATAATTTATATCCCCTATTCCGAGGGAACAATAAAGCTTGATATGAAGAACTGTGAAAGCTGTCCCTGGCTTCTGGCAACAGGGGAGTTTGAAGTGCCCGTAATGCGTTTCAGTGGATAGTTTTGGATGATTACACCTCACGCCTTTGGCCTGAGCCCAGGCAATGCGTTTTCGTGTTGCGATGAGGAAGTCTGTAAAGATTAGATTTGAAACACCACGTTAATAAAGAAAATGGAATTAATTAAGGTCACTCTTTGATTGTGGAAAAGCACAGGGAAAGTTTTAATTGATACGTGGTGAAAATGATAATGAAAAAGTAATTAATAATTAATGATGCTATCTACTGTGTCAGGCATGGTCATGAGAACCGTGAGAATCTTAAGTTGTTTTTTCTTTGGTAGGTATGTTGGGCAGGACTAGAAGAAGGCTGGGCGCTATTCTTAGTCTTAGGCAATGTGAGAGTTTGAAGTGACGCCGTGTTGCATATTAGTGTGTAGTTTCACAGTGTCATGACTCACTCGCCTTAGGTTAAGCTCGGGCAGTGCCTTATGAATTACGATGAGAAAGTCCGTCAACAGATTCTTACACGAGATTAAGAAAATAAAGAGTATATTAGGCGTGTTATCTAAAATCACCTGATTTATGACTTTTGAGTATTAGTTTATGCTAAGCCTAAAAAGAGACTGGCTAAGAAATCGAGTTATCGCAATATTCTGATAAGCTATTATTGATAATTCTATATACAATATGCGTTACATTTAATATACTACGATACAATATCCAACGAATTCCTAAACGTCGTTAAAAAAATACTCTTTAATAACTAAAAGTAAAAAATAATTGTCAAAACAGGGAGATTGGTAAATTTGCCGGTAGGGCTTTTTCTAATTCCCGCTCGGGTAGCTACCACCATCAGCTTGAAAATCTGTCGTCAAATACATGTAGGTGTTCCGGCCGTTGCAGTTGAGAACCACTCGAGACTCCACTAAGATTAGCGTGCCCACCATCTTAGGCTACATTGTCACTTAATATCAGGTGAGATTGCGGCCATGACACTTAACCTATCCTTACTAATATTATAAATGCGAAAATGAGTTTATTTTTTGTTTGTTACGCTGACACGCCTAAACCGCTGAATCGATTACGATGAATTTTGGTATAGAGGTAGATGCGAATCTGGAGACGGTGAAGCGATATCGTCGCGATAACCTTATTGAAAGGGGGGCGAGCGAAGACGCACATAAGTAAACTATAAAAAAATTGGTAGGAAATGCGAGTTATATATGAGAGGTGTAATTCGCGCAAAATGATAAATTAAATGTGTCTAAAAATTTAATAGTATGTAGGTAGATGTAATAAACGTCGCGTGACATGAACCCCGGGGGCTCGGGCGTCAACCCCTCCCTGTTTTCGTCACTCCTTACCTCATTGTTTGTTAGTTATTTCTGTCACCGTTAAAGTTAATCGATACATTACAAGGAGAGCCGAACCTTCTTTTAATAGATCACCCACATTTTTTATGTTTGGCAACCGCCCGCGGTTTCGTTTGCGGTAATTAGAACATAAAAGTCAATAGCCATAAAACTAGCCTCGAAGTATAAGTTAATCAAAAGTGTATAATAAACGAGTTTTCAAGGAAAAAGGTGTATTTTGTAGTAATACAAATTATATATTTTTATAAAAAAAAAAGGTCGACACAGCGCCTCCAAATTTTGACGTTCTGAGGAAATGCCCAACTTGCTCCCCTAGAAAGGGCCTTGATCCTGTCAAATAGTAACAAACAGATGGTTACTTTCGCATTTATTATTATAGTATAGATTCACACGGTTTTGCCAAATGTTACACCACGAATTGTAAAATAATATCTCCAAATATTATTGTCTAATAGACGCATCTTACGTTAGTTCCACTTACCTTAGAAAGTCGTATATATATAAGAAGCAATTAGCAGGCGAAATGTAAAAAAATGAATTTGATCGAAACCATGCCAAGTTTATTCCGTAGCTGAGAAAGTCACTTTTTCTGTGTTGTTGTGTAATTATAACAAAGTTTTAACATATCCGTACAGATTCTGTCGGATAGAATGATCATCTTGTCATTTTACAACATGGTTCTCAACCACATTCGTTCCGCTATAATATCTATATATTATAGTACGGGTAATACTATGTATACGTATACTATGGGTAGTACTATGTATCATATTATATTTTAGTATTTTCTATTTTATAATTTAGAATATAATAAAATTCCACATGTACTGTACCTTCATTGCTAATTCAAAAATAGTGTTTTTTGTCTTACTTGCGCTTTCATAAAATGTTCATTTCAAAAACGTATTCATGTGAACTCCCGCCAGAGAGTGGAAGCAGTGTAAATACGTGCATGTAATGTAGTGTTTCTCATTTGATGACTGCCACACAACTCTTTTGCACGCCTAACATTTTGCGAGAATTGTGCGTACGTTAACATTCAAAGCGGCCATGAGCACTGCCGACAGAAGTGAAAATTTAAAATGATTAACAATTAATTGTTAATTTTTGATAATTAGGTTGTTTGATCTTAAATTAAAACCTATAAATCAAAACTGTTTACAGCGTAATAAGTTATACTAATATGAACAGATATAGTGTGTACGTTAATACATCACGTGACAAGTCGATGACTACTTACATGAAATATAAACCTTCCAAAGTTTCACTTCAAAAAAGAAACCATGGAACGGTAAATCTTTTATTAAATTTCTTACACTCTGTGGTCCGTGGACCAACAAAAAAAACATTAAAGTGGAGTTAATCTAGAAAAGGTTGAGAGCCACTGATTTACAGACTGACATTACAATAGTTAATGTTCTTTTTTAATGGTAAACGAGCATGAAGTACACCATTTAATTTGTCTTCGTGAAGTGATTTTCTTTGTTTAGTAGTTATTTAAGCTCTTTAGTGTTGTCAATAAAATATTTTAAAGAGAGTTCCTGTTCCACGTTTATAAGAATTTCCATCGGGCACCCACTAGTAGGAAGTAAACAGTAATGGTTTGTAACGTTTCAGATTTTCAAGTACATCTTCTAGAATATATACATGTTCAAATAATGGATGGTAAAATTCACACGCAGCCATTAGCAAATGCTCCACAAGCGTGCTAAGGCTCAACCTCATAACGGTTACAGTATTCTTAATCAAGATTTCTCCCTAAGGCAGAAATTAGAGCTGGTATTTGAACTCCATTCCGCTGACCTTGTATTCTACAATTGACGTCTATCTATCTCCTTCAGTAATCCGGTTAAGACGTGATTTTTGTCCGCGTGTGCTTTTGGCGCGCGGCCACAAAATATTTTGATGAAATTTAGGACGCTTGCGAAGGTCAACGAAGCGTCTGCGTCAACAAACCGAAGTTTGGTGTACATCCCGGATTAATTTTAGACATATTTCGAGAGTTTCAAAGAATAATTGCACGTTCTATGTAATACTTAGGAAAAGCAGTATTAATTTTTTACGTAAAATATAGAATCGCTCTAAATGCCTCCAGGAACATGTTTTGAATTTTTGTTAATTACATTTAAGCGGAACGCGATAGAGGGATTCTGCCATTAATTATCACAGTAATTTCCGGCTACAGTCCGAACCTGTATACTCACATATTTTAAGAACATATATTTTTATTTTATACTTAAGGTTTAGCGTTAATGCCATAGTCTCACCTGAGTGAGGTTGTGACCCAAGATGGTAGACATGCTAAGCCTAGTGGAGTAAGCGGTTCTCAAGTGCAACTTCCGGTACAAAGCTTTAGTTATTTGGCGGCAGATTTTACAGTAGGCAGAGGGTAGATGCTACCCCGGCGGGGATTACAAAAAGCTACGAAACCATGCGTTTTTCTTCCAGGGATCTATTTTTCTTTTTCAAATAAATTAATTTCCAAAAAATAAGTTAAAAAGCAATAACGTAATTATATAAAATTTAAGCCTGTTAACTTTTAATATGAGATTAATTCTTTCATCCGGAATAACCGGGACACTAACCTAGTATTTTTTACTATTGTTAACGACAATACAATAGCGCAAATATTAGACACCGAATACATAATACGAATCTAAGATACAAGTGCCTCATCCTGGACATTTGTCATCTCATGTTTTTTGTTTATTCTTCAAGTTAGCAGCTGTTGAAAATTAATAATAATAATTTTATTGAGAAGAATTTTTACACTAAAATACATAAAAATTAACTTAAGACATAGTATCGCTATACATTTTTGAATTCTAGCGCCTGAACTTGGCCGAGCTTGTATCTGTTTTCTTCCCGTATAATAGTATGTCCTAGACATGACTAATTAACTTGACTGGGGACAAAGGTTTGATAACTAAGTACTATAGCTGCATCCTTCTCTATTAGAAATTAGCAGAACTCATTCTCCTATATTCCGGGCACAGGGGTATGACTGGCGACATGTATTGCCATACGAGGTGTTCTGACTCTTTCCGAAACAGATCATTCGCTCAAATTGCCTTACTTTATATACTCTGTAATAACCATTTAAGATCAGGAGAACACCACAGTTGTCTGACATTTCAATTTATAAAGAGTTTGTTTATTTATGTACGTACGTATCTTGTGTACGTCTGTTAGTGGTCATGTAACTTCGGTTCACAGTTCGCAGTTGGTTCGCAGCTATGAACAATCTTGAAGTTTAGAAAATTAGTTCGCGTTCATAATTCGCGCTATAGTTGAGTAGGTTTTCTGCTTAGTTTAGGATCCTGTTTAGGATTAGTCAGGACCGCAGTTTCTTTTCGCGTCTTCGGCAACAGCCCAAACTGTGGTTCGGCTACTTCATGACTCCCTTGTATTCGTTGTTTCGGACTGAGTGCCTTAGTACTCGCCTCCAAAATTTGGTAAAGCTGTCAAACATATAGCATATGCCCCATCGAAAAAAAAGCTTGAACATGATGTGATAGATGTATAAACAGATCAAGTTTCGTGGTTCTTCTTGTTGACTTGGGTATTTTCCGAACCGATGTTAGTTTTGATGTTCGTAAGCGCCTTCTCAAGATCTAATTTGAATAAAGATTTTTGATTTTGTTTGAGTTAAATATATTATTAAAAAGAACAAATATTAAAGTAGCTATGCTTAGTCTTTCAAGTACTAACTTCGAGATGTCGAGGTAATTGACATGACTTAAGGCTCGCGCACATTAGAGCGGGCCGCACCGCACCGCATCGCATAGCAAAAATCCTTCTACTTCACCTGCGTACATTTTATATGAACGATGGCACAGGACAAGCGGGCTGCATCGCAACGCACTGGCGCATCGCTAGCTAGACGTACTTTTGCGGCGATGTTATGCGTTGTACCGCGGCCCGCTTAATTGTGCGTTGAAAGGCACAGAATATGTACGTAACTATCGCAACTGGACGCAATTTATCAAGACGGTCAGAATACTTTTCGAATGCCATTATTTTTTTTTCGTCTTCTAGTAAGTCTTTAAAAAGAGAGTGAAATTCACCAAACATCTTTTTATGTTTGCAAATTTTGTGAAAACGTATACTGCGTTTTCTATTTTTTTGTTTAAAATATTTCCTAAGTAGCATATTGAATAAATACAACTCTTCATCAGAATTATCCATCGCTTTAGAGTGCCAACGGCTGACTGATTCCAAAACTGGTGCAATTATTGCGTTGCGGCGCGGCCCAACGCGACTTTTATGCGCTTTGGCGCAATTTTCCAATGCGATGCACTACGCCTTGTCACGGCTGTAGTATGCCCGAACCTTTATAGACTCTTGTACAAAATTGAACTCGCTAATGATAAGTACTATCAACGTGTTTATGTACTCGCTTTTTTGATCATCTCTAAAATATGCACTTACGTTCTAAATATGTAAACCATGTTTTTGGGCTTTACTTAGATAAGTTTATTTCCATAATTTAATACTAGTGAGTGAGTAATTTTTGTATATCTCTGTGTAAATGGTTATTCGGAGAAAACTGTTGTAATTAAATCGGGGAAAAAGCTTCTTCGCATTTTCTATGAAAACTCAAGACCATTTTCTCCTGAAGTTTATTTACATTTAATTACAGTATGTATGTATATGCCATTTTGTTCTATGACTTTCTGGCAACTTTAAGTTAGTGGCATTACCTCGTTGCTGTAGAAATTTTCTGATCAAAAAAATGCGAAAAGTAATCTCGACAGTCCTCTTTTGATGTAAACCTGCCACTGCCTAATGAATTTTAAAGAGACCGAAACAGCAGGAAATCAGAGTGTACAAGGTCAGGGCTATATGGCGGATGCATTAATACTCCTTCCCAGTTAAACTAAAATTTTTGCCAGTTTCAAATGGGTTGAAAATATTTTGAGTTTCCAGTTCTTCAGCTATGTCGTAACTGATCTACTGATACGCTGATCTTGCTTCATTTATAAAAAAATAAGCGTCCACTTTATCCGGGATATGGCGACTAGATCGAGATGCATCTCTGACACCGAAATTCCCGGATTGAAAACGCTTAAACCAACTTTATGCCTCTTTTACTGCATCAGGCCCATCAACGTCACAAATTTTATTTGCTGCTTGCGTTGAATTTTCTTTTTTTTTTGGAATATTTTCTTAAAAAGTATCTAAATTCTTTATCGGATTCACTCATTTTGACGAAAACATAAATAAAGCATTAATAGCTCGAAACAACATTTTAGTAATTGTTTTTTTATTTTTTATTTATGTAACCTTTTTAATTTCATTAAAACCAGCCAGACACAAATAGTACATCAAAGAGATATTTTATTACAGATTTATACATACTTTAAAAGAAACTTGGCATTTGGATAGAAGGTTCTTGCTTTTTAAATTCTCCTATATAACTGTATTTTTAGTAGGGGAAGCAGGGGTAATAGCGCTCGTCGGGTAATGGTGCTCACATCTATGACCCTATCAAACCGATACATAGCAACACATAACGTCAACTTAAATGAGGTTGGTTGCAGCCGCTAACAGGGAACGACGCATATGATCAGTTAGTTCTGAACACGTAACCATAACGTGAGATTCTTTGTATACGACTGCTCTGATCTAATTTTCGATTCGGCGTTTAAGTCGTTAAGTCCAGGTTTATTGATTATTTAGTTGTTTCTTTAACTTTCTAGGTTACTAAATAAATTTGTGACAACGTATACATTTTTTGACTATTATATCTTAATGTATTTAAATTTTAACTTCAATTAAAAGCCCCCCATTGGAGTTATACCCCTCGTATAACCCCTCATAACTCCTTAGTGTTTTTTTCTTATAGACATGCCAAGAAATTACCAAAGAATAACCGCTAAAGCGGTTTGAAGCGAAAAACACATCTAAACTACTACATCTGTGATTAAAGAAAGGATATATAAAACTAATATTTTAGAAATTACAGCGTGTTTTCCTTAAATTAACGCTATTTCTCTGCCTCCCCTGAATACGTACTTTTAAAGCAAATTATGTATAGTATAGTATATTTATATAATGTGTTCATACGTGTGCAGAATCGTAAAATGAAAACGTTTAATCAATACATATCTAAATATATACTTTTAAACAAACACAATTTATAAAAACAAAAAAGTCAAATCAGTCATGAGGACTGCCGACGGAAGTGAAGTCTTAAAACTATAAACAAACAGTTGTTATTTTTGGATATAATATTAATAGTTTGATCTTAAATTAAAATTTGTAAACCAAAAGTTTTTACGTCGCAATAAGTTATACTAATAGGAACAGATATAGTGTGTACGTTAACAAGTCACGTGAGCATGTCGATGACGACCGACATAAATTTAGTCCCAATCCAAACCTTCCTATACTTAGAAGTTTTCATATCAAAAACACCTAGCTAAGCTCGGTCACCCAGTTAACTTATCTCTTAAGAAGTGTAAGAACAAATTTTATAATGACCTACAGTGGTTCTGTTTAACACTAGAACCAATGAAAGAATGATTATTTTGAAGCGATGATAGCTCAGTGGTGGTGTGTAGGAACACTGCGTCATGGGACGTGAATTCGAATCTAACCACCTACAATGTGCTTGAGCTTTCTGTGAAGGAAAATATCGTGAGGAAACTATAGTATGGTGGTAGGGCCTTTCTGGGTATTTTCTGATGCCCGACTGGGTAGCTACCACCCTCAAGTTGAAAATCAGCCGCCGAATACCAATAGGTGTGTTCCGGCAGTTGCATTAACTATAAGAAAAAATATACCGGTTATAGTTGAGGTCCGGTATCTATTTAAGTCGATGACCGCTTCTGTGTATGTTTGTGGATAGAGTGAATAAACTCACGTGTTTATATTTACGTAAATTAGTTGCCCGGCAACGGATGAGGGTAGAATCCTTCCAACCTCTTTAGTAGACTAATATTAGATTTGAAATATAATCTGTAAGTTTTTAGCGGGAACATAACTTATCATGTTATAAATTTTAATGTGGGGACTTTTTGGGCGGGATCTTGATCTGTTATGTTGTGATTTTTATTTTTATTAATATATGTAGTTATTTAGCCTTATATTGTGTAATTTAGGAGAAATTTTACTTGATGTAGTGTAGCTAAATATGAGAAATTAAGTGAACTAGGAATGATCATTGGGAACATGATATATTAGTTGCCATAAAAACTCCCAAGAGAGCTTCAGCGAGAGAGTCATCATCTTGTTTAAGATAATTTTATCTGCTCAAAATGCCCAAATCTTATCACTTGAAAATAGCAGTAACAGTCTCTAAAGAGGATTGAGTTGCCAGGAATAAAAAAACAAACAATGTATTTCATACATTTACGCCTTATCTAACATTATTGGAGGCATTTTATGTTTTACAAGCGATGTCCGTGACGTCGTTCGCATGGAACGAAATAATAATAAATTTTGCCCGTCTTGTAATCTTTTTCAATATAGCTTAACTTTTATCCATGATAGCGTGATGTCAACCAGCCTAAAGCCTTCCTCAATGATTGCTCTATCAAATACAAAAATATTGTTTGAATTCTGCCCGATAGTTCCTAAGATTTGCACGTTCAAAAAGAAACATACTTTTCCAATTTATCTATATTAAAATTATAAAGAGGTAAAGTGTGTGAGTTTGGATGTTCGGAATAATCTCCGGTGCCACCGATCCGATTATGAAATTTGCTTTCACTAGAGATATTATCCCTGAGTGCTATAGAATAATGTTTATTCTCGTAAAAATATACTTTCCATAATCACTCACAATAAATGTAGTTAAAGTTGACAAACATTGTATAATATGTCGTGCCTAAACTGTTTAAAATAAAGAAATAAAATCTATACTAAACATTACTCCTAACTAGAATTGGTTGACAGAATCAACTTTAATGGGAGCGGAGTCACGAGTAAAAACTAGTTCTATTAATATAAATAGTTTCGTTATTGACCTTAAGTAAATTGAATTATATAAATAACTCATGGCGTGACTTGTCATTTGTCTCGTAAACTCCCTCGACAGTTTTCAAAGGAGAAGTTTTGTATTAAATCTGAAGAGTTGCATTATATTTTACAACTTTCATGTCATTCTTCTTCTTTTTTATTATTGGCAACTCAGTCCTCTTTAGAGATTAATACTGCCATTTTCAAGTGATAAGATTTGAACATTTTGGGCAGATGGAACTATCTTCAATAAGATGGCGACTCTCTTGTTGAAGCTCTCTTGGGAGTTTTTGTGTCAACTAATATATCATGTTCCGAATTATTATTTATAATTCATTCACTTATGCTCTTCAGCTATACTACATCATGTAAAATGTCGCCTATATTACACAATACAGAGCTAAACAACTAAGATCAAGATCCCAACAAAAACTCCAACATAAATAAATTTTGTGATTAAATATTTTATTTTTTGTAAGGAAAAGGCGAAGGTATCTAAGATCGTTCAGCCAAGTGGACGTTATTTCATAATTAAGCCTTTAGTGCATCTACAAGATGATGACTCTCTTATGGAAATTGTCCAGGATGTTTATGTGTCCCCTAATACATCACGTTCCGAATGATTATTATTCATAGTTCACTTATGCGTATCAATCATGCTACACCGCATGTCACCGTTTTACATAACATAAGGCCAAATAACTAAGTATATCTATGAATATAAACAAAAATCATAACAAGGCAAATCAAGATGCTTTCAAAAAGGAAGCACTTAACAAGTAACGAGAGGCGATCGATTATAGACATCGATATTTTGATATTAAAATATGTTAAGTTTTCCTGTAGTGTTATTAACCTCATGTTGAAAGTAAAGATCATTTTTGATTGAGATTCGTTACGTATCATCGCGTTGCGACAAAGCGACGTGTGTTCATACACCGTGTTATAACTTCCTACGTCTCGCGAGTAACTGAACACAATAAGTCATTATGCTTACAACTTACACATAAAAAGTACAAATTCATTCATTACCATGACACAAATATTGCTCAGTTCCGTTTATATTTACTTCTTTCTATAGTACAATAGCATGGGTGCATTTAACAACATTTTCAATATATTTTTGCGAATCACGCAATAAAATGTTTCGTACAAAGTTTATATCTCTCTCTACTCCACTTCCAATAATTTTTTCGTGAAAAAAAAAACGACTGTCAGCGTCTCCAAGGTCCCATGTATATCTATATAAAAAATCATCACAATAAATTCAGCGGTTTAGGATTGTAAGCGTAACAAACAAACAAACTCACTTTAACACATATTAGTAACAATATCAGTTTGGTTAACGCGGTTGATTACTATATCTCTTCATTATAAGAGACGATGTGGTCCAAGATGGCGTGCAAGCTAAACTTACTGGAGGACTAGTTCTTAAATGCAACAATCGGAACAGACCTTTAGTGGTGTTTAGCGACGGGTATTCAATTTAAAAATGACCCTACACCATGCAATTGTTCCATCAAGGTATTTTCCTTCATTGAAAGCTTAAGCTTATTGCAAGAATACTAACTGAATGCTGGAATTAAGAAACACGGAACCATGATAATAAATAAAACAACTTTACTTATAATATAACAATTTAGAATTAGAATTTACGGCTACGTGCGGCTTCGCTCGCGTTTACATTGAATTTGTCAAAATATCCGATGACGCTATAAAAAGTTTCACAAAAAATTTGTCCCTCTCTCAACCCCACTTTCAATACTGTTTTCGCGAGAAAACGTAGCTTATCACTGTCTCCAGATTCCCATCTATTTCTACACCAAAATTCATCAATATCAATTTAGCGGTTTATGCGTGAAAGCGTAACAAATAAACAAACTCACTTTCGCATTTATAATATTAGTAAGCATTAATAGGGTTAGGATTTTAATCCAATACTTTCTCTTCGGTAGCTGACAACCTCGCAAACCGTTAGTCATTACGAGAATTGAATTTGTACTTAGGTAGAAATAAGTAGTTATACTTAGTATAAAATATACCACCTTTAGCCCTGATGATGATAGCTCAGTGGTAGTGTGTACGACTTCGCGTCAAGGGATGTGAGTTCGAATCCAACCACCTACAATGCTTGAGCTTTCGGTGAAGGAAAACATCGTGAGGAAACTATACCATGGTGGTAGGGCTTTTTCTACTACCCGCCTGGCTAGCAACCTCCCTCAAGTTGTGAATCTACCGCCAAATACCAATAGATGTGTTCTGGCAGTTGCACTTGAGAGCCAGTCCCTTCACTGGTTCACGGTGGACGTATCGTCACTTAAGATCAGGTGAGATTATGGCTACAGCACTAAACCTTAGTATACAAAAAAAATGTCCACAATCTCACCCGACGGTAAATGACAATGTGATCCAGGATGGTAGACACGCGAAGCCTAGTGGAGAGACTGGCTTTCAAGTGAAACTGCCGGAAGACACCGATTTTCACTTGAGGGTGGTAACTAGGCATTAGAAAAAGCCCTACCACCTTGTCACTACCCTGAATATAGAATATGCGTATACTATAGAATATATAACATTCGAAAGAAATTAAATAAAGAAGGGAAGAAATTGTTAAAATTTCTTGGTTTAAAAGAAATATATAAACGTCTTCGCTAGAGCCAATAAGAGGCAATTACTAATAGCTTTGACTGTTGTTTTAATTTTAACGTTTTATTAATTGTTCGATCACGAATAGATATTTTAATCGATTCTAAGTAAAAGTTATATAGTTTTTATGTTTTTTTTTTTGTTTGATTGACTCATTGAATTGAATTATGATTGTCGATAATTGTTGATAGTCCTCTAACTATATCGAAATGATAAAATTGTCTTTTTACAAAACTTTTTAAATTTATTTTATAAATCTCCACTGGATATATTTATTATTGGATAACTTTAGATGGAGTGAATTTTGTCAAAAACTTTAAGATACTTTTTAGGAGAGCATTTAATTTTCCATAAAAGTATATTTATTGGATTTTTGGGGTTCCGATTTTTACATGAACTGCAAACTGCCAAAGTTGAAAGAACAATTAATTGTAAAACTATACCAATTTTCAAGGTACGATTGTAAGGAAACCGTTTTTGTAACGTAATATTTTTTTTTTTAGAATCCTTTAGAAACCTCTGACATGGTCCGAGTCCTTATTTACAATTTTTTTTGTAATTCAAAATACATGTTCTATATAATAGTACCTTACCTGATTAGGTGCAATCTACCTGTGAACAAAAAAAGATTTTTTCGAAGTTAAAACACCAAGTAAAATTATGGCCATACGGCCAAACATATATGAATAAAAAAAGAATTTTACGAAATTAAAACATCAAAATAAATTATGATTAACAATAAAAAAGAACAATTTTTTTAATTCAACTGGTAGCTTCAAAAGTAACGCTTTTAAGCGATCAAAAAGTCTCGAGCATTATTATATTTGTATAGATTACGTGGAACTCTAGCGAAATAGCTTTCTATAAGGAGAGAGGAAGGTATTCACATAAAAGTAATGATACGCTTGAGTCAGACGCGGTTGCGCGACACGTGCCGTGAACGTCACTGGTATTTTAGGACGGGTGAATGATAATAATTCACCGGACATGTTAGAACGTGTAAATTAAAACGATTCCAAACGCTGCGTACGTCACCAACTTAGATAGAATTTAAAACTATAATATACTAGCCGTGTCTGCGACGTCTTCTTCTTTTTTAATTCTTGGCAACTCAGTCCTCTTTACAGAATGTTACTGCCATTTTCAAGTGTTAAAATTTGGGTATTTGGGCAGACGATAATATCTTCAACAAGATGGTGACTCTCATGTTGAAGCTCTTTTGGGAGTTTTGGTGGAAACTAATATATCATGTCTCGAATGATTAGTCACAATTCACTTCACCTTTGCTCTTCAGCTTCAGCCATCAGCTATTTTTTTTATAGTTAAGAAGTTAACGTTGTGACCACAATCTCACCTGGTCTTTTTTATAATTAATGATTCAGCATTATGGCCATAATCTCACCTGATCTTAAATGACGATATGGCCCAAGTTAGTAGACACGCTAAACCCGTGGAGGAACTGGCTCTCAATTGCAACTGCCGGAATACACCTTTGCTATTTGGTGTCAGATTTTCAACTTGAGGGTACTCGCAAGCCAGGCGGACATTAGAAAAACTCCTACCACCTTGCTATGGTTTCCTCACGGTGTTTTCCTTCGCCGAAAGCTCAAGCTCATTATAGATGGTCGGATTCGAACTCACGTCCCTTGATACGAAGTCGTACAAGCTACTATTGAGGTATCATCGCTTAAAAAATAGAATAAGCCCTACCACCGTGCAATTTACACAATATAGAGCTGAACAACTAAGTATATAAATATAAATAAAAATCACAACATGTCAGATCAAGATCCCGCCAAAAACTCGCCCGCGACGTCATTACGATGGAACTAAAAATTATTTAATACTAGATTTGACGTGCAGCTTCGCTCGCGTTAATATTGATTTTCTCAAGCAAATCGGATGACATAATAAAAAGATTCATATAAGGTTTATCCCTCTCTTTATCCCACTTCAATAAACGTTTTCGCAAAAAAAAGTAACCAATAACCGTCTCCAGGTTTCCACCTATGTCTACACCAAAATTATATTTTAATCGATGCAGTTGTTTATGCGTTAATGTGTAATAAACAAACAAACCCATTTTCGCATTTATAATATTAGTTAAGGTGTTTTGCAATGAAAAGGGCATAGGGTACTTCTCGCCCAGAAATTGATCGGTGTTCCAGAGGAATAGGGAAATAACTTTTAGTTCGAACTAGTAGTTAGATAATTGAGCTGTGGTTTTATGTCCTACAGAGACGAGTCGGGAGTCTTGGTCTAGATCCATAAATTTATGTGTCGCTTTGTCTCTTGGTATTAAGAACTTTATTACAAAATATTATGCGCTTACGTCTAACATGATACTTTCTAACAATGGCTTCCTATTGTAGCCTACGAAATATTTGTGTGTCAGGTCATCGAGTTCAGTTCCAGAGAATAATAACCACAATTGCAACTGACCTCTGAGATGTCGTCGTTTCCTCATTAAAGTGAGCTCTGACGTCAAAGTTCATGACGTTTATATCGTAATAAGGTCACTCACAAATAGATGCATTGTAAACCTAGCTATTAACTTTTCGCAGTTCATATTTTTATATAAACAAACTGGTCCGGTAGACGTTGTTTTGCCCCTTTTGGTAGTACATACCTAGACCATAGCGCCCTATATTATGGGATAGTTGTAAACCATTATTGTGGTAAGAGACATAAAATAATAGAAATAATATTTCAGAAGTTTGAAGTAAATCGGAAGACGCATTAAATAGTTATATACGAAGTTTATCGCTCTCTTTACCCGACTTCCTATAAGTTTTTCGCTAGAAAAATAGTCTATCATCGTCTCCAGGTTTGCGTCTGTTTAAATACCAAAATTCATTATAGACGATTTAGCGGTTTAGAAGTGAAACCGTATCAAACAAACAAACTCACCTTCGCATTTATAATAATAGTAGGATGAATTTTACTTCTAACAGTCAAATCGTTTACACGTTACCCGATCACTAACAGACATTTTTTTTTTAGTTATATAAAGTCTTGTAAATTCTATCTTATTGTGGCCATAACGATAAACTATAAAAACATTTTCTTAAGGTGTACCTCTGCCGCATATGTCAGGGCGACACGGGTTCGAGCTGACAATCACCGTCAAACTATAAAAAAACTTACATACAAGTATTAGACAAGGTTTTTTTATAGTTTATATATTTGTCGTTATGACTACAATCTCATCTGATGTTGAGCCCAATGGAGGAACTGGCTCGTCAGGGCAAGTGTCGGAACACACCTAGACGTATTTGGCGGCAGAGTTATTTTCATGGCGGTGGTAGCTTGCCAGGGGGCGGGCCCGGCTTTCCACCAAGCTGGGCCGGTCGCTGGGGTGGCGCGGTGATTGGACGCCCTAGGAAAGCGACAGACGGCCGTGGGGCTTTAGTGGGTATTCCCGGCACATAGCGCCGGGTGAGTCCCACATATCCCTCTCAGTCTCCCCAGGGTTGGGGGGAGAAGCATAAATACATTTCCCCACGTAAAAAAAAGGTAGCCAGACGGGCATTAGAAAAAGCCCTACCGCCATGCTATGGGTTCATCACGACGTTTTCCTTTACTGAAAGCTCAAGCTCGCTGCAGATGGATTCGTACTCACGTCTATTGACGGGGCCTCCTTACATATTACCAACTGAGCTGTCATCGTTCAAAATATTTCAGTGCCTGTGTCAACTAATTTTCTTTCCTTTTATTTTAGTTACCAAGTTGGAAAAAAGTGATGTTTCTTGAGTACACCTATTTCACAAAAGAATGTAAACAATGTTCAAAGTTAAACAACAAAATACACTATAGGTTACAGCCGAATTTTGTCTATTAGGCGACCACTAATTTATTTAATTATGTCACGGTGTCGCGTGCCAGGCTGTGACCCGTTACAAATGCGGATAATGTGTCATTCGTACATTCATCTGGTTATATTTGAAGTAGGTAATATAATACTTCATATTAAATAAACAGAATTATTGTGAATAATTGTTGGCATACATTTTCAACGCCATTTAAAATAGGTAGATAAGCCTTGATGAGAAAAGTGAATCAAAAAGCAAAATTTTGTGAAATAGATGTTAGTATTAATACCGAACAAGTTTGTTTTTTTGTTTGAACCCGTTAATATTAAGAATAACCAATCGGATTTCTTTTTTTTTTTGGCTTGGTAAAGAAATCATTGAGGAAGCCTCTAGGCTATTTATATTACGCTACCACCAATAGGAGTAAAGCGGTATTAAAAAAATTATAGAACTTTACGGAGTAAACCTCTCGTTTAACAGCATGTTATATAAAAGTATAGGTTAGGAAATAATGCCAAAAAAGAACAATCAACTCGAGTTTTCTTCTAGGGTAGGTTGTCAAGTAAATTGATAATGCAATTTTTAATAATAATGTTGATTTAAGATTGGGGAAGTAGGCTACTTAAAGTAGTAATTTGATACAGATGTAGTCGTAGGCACCAGATAGTATATACTGTATTTGTTAACTGCACAACCGAACAACGTAAAATTTTGCATATACATTGTCAGTAATGAAGAAAAGGACACCGGTCACTGTTTATTAAGAACAGAAGTACATAAATGATCTTAAATTGCACGCGAACGAAGTCGCGGGCAAAGTTTGCTCTAAATAAGCGAATTTATATTAAAATGTTGTTCTCCGGTAATATGGCTATACATCTAGAATATGTATTAAAAAAGAAAAAAAAAACGGTTTTTATGACAAAAACGTTGAAATACTAAAATGTTACGCAATAAAAAAAAATATATCATTATATAATGGGGTATCTAATACGTGTGAAAAAAATACAATATACGAAATACATTTGAGTATATATACCTAAATGCTATTCATATATGGTGATTGACTGGAGTTTGTAATTATTACCATGCCTTTGTTCGGAAAAAGGTCTTTGTGCAGCTATGGAACAATTAAAGACTGGGATTATGATTGCTTATATTTATACTTTATAGGTTTGGCGTTTGAATATAACCTCAGCTGATGTTAATGAACAATGCGAACACCGGTGGAAATGTGATAAGGTTAATGGAAGAACTACCTCTCAACTGTGCTATAGGCATTTGATAACAGTTCATCTTGAGGGAGATAGCTAACCATTAGAAGAACTGTGAAACTTGTCCCTGGTCTCGAACACTACAGGGATTCGAGTGTCATCGTGGTGACATTTGACGACTTTCTCAACCAAAGAGTCTTGACACAGGCGAATCATGCGCTGACCACCTTATTAGAACTTTTCTTGGAGTATTTCTCAAATTTTACAATTTATGGTCCGTTCTATTATTTCCAAAGTAAATAACTTATGAATCAAGGTATGTTATGTAAAATGTCGCTTGTATTACGGATTATGAGGTCTATTCAACAAATTTATTCATAAAAATCAGAATCACTACATATAAGGCAAAGAGTTCATCAAAAACTCTTAAACACTACGCTTATTCTTTTAATATTTGTAAAAAAAGGTATAGATATAAAGAAGATGCATTTACTAAAATGCGGTGATTTCATTGCCTACTACTGCTGTCACTACTAGCCATCCATTTTATAAAAGAAGTTGCTTCAGATACACGAGTTCTTTTTTTTTATTTACGCATCTGTTTATACGCACACCTTTGCCAATGTCCAATGTTAATAAAAACTCGTGCGACCATATAAAACAAAACAGCGGTATAATTATATAAAAGAGTTTTTGTAGGGATCTTGATCTGTTATGTTGTGATTTTTATTTTTATTATTATATTTAGTTATTTATCCCTGTGTTGTGTAATATAGGCGATATTTTACGTAATGTTGTGTAACTAAAGAGCGTAAGTGAAGTGAATTATAAATAATCATTCAGAATATGATATATTAGTTGCCACTAAAATTCTCAAAAGAGCTTTAACAAGAGAGTTGCCATCTTGTTGAAGATAGTAAGTTACATCTGTCCAAAATGTCCAAATCTTATCACTTGAAAATGGCAGTAATAGTTTCTAAAGAGGACTGAGTTGCCAAGAATAAAAAAAGTAGAAGGATTATTTAAAATCTCTGAATAAAAAAATCAATATGTGAGTCTTAATTATTGTTGATAATGGATTAACTCCAGAAACGAATATGTATTATTACTAGTTTTACGGATGCTACGTTGCTCTTAACATCATATATTACTTGTAAAAAATTAATTATAATACAAATGTGTATGCAATATTATGTATATACAAATGTAAAGCACCTTTCCTAGAATAGATTTTGAAGGCTGTACATTCTATAGTAGTCATCAAAGCGGCCATATTTATATTTATAATGTATATAGTATTAATAAAAAAAAAGTTATTATTTCATTCATCGATCCCAGTGAGAGAGATATTAGAAATAAATTCAAGTCTTCGTGTTTTTTTATTATTAAACAGGACCAAAGATAGTATGAATTTATTCCAGTGTTAGTATTATTAAAGAAATATTGTTCTATCTATGCACATCGAATTTTGACTGAACCAAAATCTTTTTTTTTTATTATTTTAATATCTGTCTGTCAACCTGTTCGAGCATCACTGTGAAACATCTGGATACGAATTGGAAGGAATTTGGGACAGTGATAACTAATACTTTTTATCCCATAAAATGAAATAATTCCGTTGTGATTAAGGATAAAAGTAAATATCTTGTATTAAATAAAGCTCTTTGTGTGTTATAGCAATATGATTGATTATTAATTAGAATATAGAAAATCTGTGATTTAAAGTGATATACTTAGCATAATTATACAATAGTCAAAAAGCGGAAAAAATGTCCTAAAAGTTTACAAAACACAAATTAAAATGTACGCGGAAGAAGTCGCGGGCTTATCTAATAATTTATACTTATGACTATATTTTGTTATCTGTAAGAGATCAAGCGATAGTAAACTTATATGTTAAATGTCAAAGATAAATAATTTATAAATCTAAATTTACCTACCACTTTTAAATAATAAATGTCAATTTAAAAAATATTTCAGTATTATAACTTTTTAAATGGTAAAAATAAACCTTAGAACACAATCAAGGTAGGCCCCGGGGGGATTCGAACCCCCGATCTCCTGTTTACTAGACAGGCGCTTTAACCAACTAAGCCACGGCGCCGCGTGAACGTGGTGTTGAAATCATACACTTTCATATGAGTTCAGTGCAAATATGAAAATATTTTTTTTTATTATATGAAGGTTTTGCAGTTAATAATGCATGACTTATGCGTATTAATCAGGTGCAACAGTTACTATAATTTTTTTTCTTCAATGTTACTTCCATTATTTGCAGTTAATAATACAATTTGGTTGTTTTATTTTATTAGAATATAAAAAAACAGCATGAATTTTGCCCGTTACATATCAAGTCTGTTAAGAAAAAACATTGTAAGCGACAATTGCACTAATTAGAGTAGAAAGTTCTCTTAATTTCTAATTAAAAATCTTTATGATATCTTTATAGAAAAATTATGACTTGTTGTCTATCATTAATCACTGATCTATTAAACGAATGGCTATTAACATACTGCTTCACATTTACAAAGATAATTTTGGGAGGTTACAACAAAAGAACATTTATGAGATTTTTGGCGTTTTTTTTCCTGGAAAGGTTCTACATTAAGTGTATTTAATACACTCTAGAACAAACAGTAATAATATCGTAATCTTAATCACCATAAGTCACTGATAAGTGATTATTCCACGACTAGCTGTACCGGCGACTTCGTTCGCGTGGAACTAAAAATTATTTTATCACTAGCTTAACCCGCGGCTCTGCCCGCGTTAATTATTAATTAGAAAAATCGGTTGAACAAATAAAAAGTTTCTCACAAAGTTTATTCCTCTCTTTATCCCACTTCCTATAAGTTTTTCGCGAGAAAAAGTAGCTTACGACCGTCTCCAGGGTCCCATCTATATCTATACCAAAATTCATCATAATCGATTCAGAGTCATAGGCGTAAAGGTGTAACAAACAAACAAACTCACTTTCACATTTATAATATTTTGTAACGTTTTTCAATACAGCTTTGCTCCTATCTGTGGTATCGTGATGTTAAACAGCCTAAAGCCTTCCCCAATGATTGCTCTAAATTTTTTTTTTTTTTGAAAAGCGACTGATAAAGCGCTTTCAATCAAGTAAACGAACTTTTCCACTTAAAATATTAATATAGATACTTACTTTATATATTTTAAATGTACATGTTAATGCCACTTGAGCAATTATTATCATTCTTCTTACATCACAAATCGAGTAGTATTACAGGCAAGACATTATTTATCCGAAAACTAACTTATGCTCGCGTGATAAGGTCTTTATCAATTTGAAAGTTGTTTTCCCACCCTCCTGGAATGCTGTATTACAGAAACTTACAAAAAGGCAAATACATATTAAATAATATTGTACGTCTCATAAGCACACTATTTTTAACAGTCATGATATTTTTAACGCCAATTTTGTTATTTAAAGTAGTTAAAAAACTGTTCTGTTATGTCTTGGACGTCCGTGTGTCTGTATGTGCGAATCCTGTATGGTTATCACGATAACGACCGAAATACTTTACAAATCGAGGCTTTTTTTTACTACACTCCAGTTAATTAGGAATAGAACCCTATTACTTTTCACGATCTGATCCGATGTGGTTTAATTGATATTAAATACTTAATATACAAAAAAGAAAGAGATTATTAGGCGCGCAGTTTTGGATTTTCCAAACTTTTTTTTTACAGGCACAGTTGTCGCGAGACATTCGAGTGAACTATATATATTTTTTTAAACTTAAGGTTTAGCGTTATGACCATAATCTCACCTGATCTTAAGTGACTATACGGCCCAAGTTGGTAGACACGCTAAACCTGTGGAGGTAGGAGGTAGGAACACACCTATTAGTATTTGGCGGCAGGTTTACAACTTGAGGGTGGTAGGTACCCAGGCGGGCATTAGAAATAGCCCTACCACCATGCTATGGTTTCCTCACGATGTTTTCCTTCACCGAAAGCTCAAGCTCATTGTAGGTGCTTGGATTCGAACGTCCCTTGACGCGAAGTCGTGCACACTACCACTGAGCTATCATCGCTTCAAAAGTAAAAAAGTAGTATTTTTTGCCCGTTTCTGTAATTTCTTTCAACACATCTTTGCTCCTACTGGCGGTACCGTGATGTTAAATAGCTCTATGAAATATAAAATTTTTTTTTGAAATTCGTGTGGTAGTTCCTAAGAATACCGCGTTTACATAAATAAATAATATTTTCCACTTGATAATATTAAATAATAAGCTTAAATTATTTAAACAATTACAATAGTATGCATATTTATACGTAGCTTCAACGGATATAAAACAACCAACAGAACATGTTTCATGGTAAATGTAAATTTTAAAATAGTTATTTCAAGTGTAGGCGCCAAAATTATTTCCGTGACGCTCATTGTATTGTGAATTTGTGAGTCAGTTGATGTTCACACGTTTAAAATACACATATAAATTAGTTAGTAGCCTCGATTCCTCTGTTTATAGCTAGATGTTGGATATAAAACCTTGAAATTATATGTTGCATTTAGTCCAAAGGAGCGATTAAAATACGGTGCCCGTAAGTGGCTGAGAATAATTAAATAATTCCTTATATAAGTTATTATTGATTGAAACGTATGCTTTCGCGGGACTTTATTGTGAAATGTGTTGTTTTTTATTACATTTAATTAAATAAATTTAAATAAAAATAAGAAAAAAGATGTGGCGTAACCTTTGGTCATTATTGCTTTAAATTATGAACTTACGTTATGTAATTTGTTTTCTGTTTTTTTTTCCTGGAGAAACGCTTTTAAGCATCCCCTCCCTAATGGGCTGGGAGGGGTATGTGGGACTCAGATTCGCCGGTAATACATACTAAAAGCCCACGGTGTTCTATCACCTATTGGGCCGGGGCGCAGAATCTGTATTCGCATTGCATCTGCTCCAGTTTGTTGCCTGTGCACTAATGAAGAAAATTATTTATTAAACTAATGTAAGAATTTTGTTCTGCGTGAACAGTAGGTCGGTATATTTTTCTGGGCGTGTCGATCCCCAACCTCAGTAGAGTTACCTAACTCAGTTTAATTAGGTTTCAACTTTACCGGGATTAAATGATGAATGCAAAAGTGCTCCATCAATTCTGGTGGTGGTACAAAGTTCGTAGGTATTTTGATAGTAAGTATATGACATAATCCATGCTATCGCTGCTCGACGGAAGGTGGGTATCTTTTTTTTTTATACTTAAGGTTTAGCGTTATGGCCATAATCTCACCTGATCTTAAGTGACGATACGGCCCAAGTTGTTAGACACGCTATACCGTTAGAGGATCTGGCTCTCTTGAGTGAGATCTTACTATATATATATATATATATATATATATATACATATATATATATATTATTTTTTATGGAACAGGGGCAAACGAGCAAGCTTGTTATCTTTTGCTAAGTGATCATCGCCGCCCTTGGACATACACAACACCAGGGTAATTGGAGGTGCGTTGCCGGCCTTTATTGGAACGACTGGCTCTTAAGTGCAACGGCCAGAACACACATATTGGTATTTGGCGGCAGATTTTCAGCTTGAAGGTAGTAGTTAGCCAGGTGGGCACTAGAAAAAGCCTTACCACCATGCTATGGTTTTGTCACCATGTTTTTCTTTACTGAAAGCTCAAGCTCATTGTAGGTGGCTGGATGCGAACTCACGTCCCATGACGCGGCGTTCCTACACACTACCACTGAGCTATCATCGCTTCAGATCGCTTCTATTTTTCTGTACCTCTGACAACGTGTATGCAAAATTTCATTACATTCGGTTAAGTATTTAAGATGTGATAGAATAATAAATAAATAAACGCAGATTTGCATTTAAAGTGTAGAGTCGATTATCCAACCCGCACTTATACGGATTCGCGATTATCTGGATTGACAAAAGCGATCAAATAACTTTATACAAGTGGAAAGGAAACCTCGTGATGGAACTATAGCATGGTATTACGGCACTTTGTAAAGCTTTAGTGTGTACGGACTCCGCGTCAAGGAACGTAAGTTCGAATCCACCTACAATGAGTTCCAGCTTTCGGTGAAGGAAAATATTGTGAGGAAACCATAGCATGTTGGTAGGGCTTTTATAATGCTCGCCTGGCTAGCAATTATCCTCAAGTTGAAAATTTGCCGCCAAATATCAATAGGTGTGTTCCGGCAGTTGCACTTGAGAATCAGTTTCTCCAAAGTATTAGCGTGTCTACCAACTTGAGCCGTATCGTTACTTAAAATCAGATGAGACTATGGCGATAACGCTAAAAGCTTAACTAGAAAAAAAAAAAATTGTCGTGGTGTTTCAAATCCAACTCTTTGCGGAGTTCCTCATAGCAACATGTGAACGTATTACCAGGGCTCAGTATTTATAAATAACTTTTCTAAAGTAGAGGTATTACATATTTATAATAAAATAACAATTTAGTCTTAACAAGATATTTATTAATAAACTAGCTATGCCCTCGACTTCATTCGTGTAGAACTAATTTTTTTTTCACAATACCCTAGTTTACGTTTAATAAAATAGCCCTAGTTAAGCTATCTGCCAGCGGAAGTTCCGTTAAAATCGGTCCAGCCGTTTCAGAGATTATTCGGAACAAACAGGTAGACAGACACAAACATTTTTAAAATCGTGTTTTTTTTTATATACGTAACGTATATTGTTTCATATGTGTTGGCTAAAAGGCTGTTTTTTTTGAAGTCACAGACAAACCCTTCAATTTTATTTATTTTAGATATATCTTTTTCCGAGCTTTCTGTTCCGCGAAAGTATCTATAACAGCATTGTGTTTTAAAGATGGGGCCATAGAATTTTCTTTAGACACAATATTGAAAAGGATGCGTGCTATAATTGGTTCTCTTGTTATGAATGCGTTTAAATTCTAATAATTTATTAAAATTTGCGTATCGTCTTCTCTTGAGTGTAACCTTAATTGAATTTTAGTACTTATATATCTTTTTTTTTTCATTGCTGCGTTACTTTTGCGTCGCGGATCCGTTGATTTTACCAGCTCCGCCATCCTATAGTTATTAGAGTCGTGGTCGTGTAAACTCAATCCTCTGCAGATATGTGAGGGAACCTTACAGTGCGTTTTACCCTTTTCAGTGCTTTTCACTGCAGTTAGCGGCCACTGACTGCTCTTCGGGTCATTGGCAACTATTTGAAGGAGTCGGGTTACGCCATTTCAGAACACGTTAAGAAGTTTCTATATGCTTTGTGTTTTTTTTTTATTTCCTGGTCAGTTCTTTTATATTGCAGAGTCGAGACTGCACTTTGTTTAATGCTAGGTACAGAAAAAGTCAAAAAATAAAGGTGACAGCCTCGAGATTAAAAGTTTATTTACCGCCGTAGTTGTAATGCCAGTCTATCAATGTTCTCAATGTCAATAAGAATACTGGAGTGTCATCATCTATATTAATACTATAAAATGGAAAATGTTTGTTTGTTTGTTTGAACGCGCTAATCTTATGTACTAGCAGTACAGTGCCAGGAACAGGAGCAAACCTGTATTTAAAAATTTACTAAAACGGCCAATAATTAATAAATAGTAGACAAATAAAAAACGACTTTAAAATCCTATACATATATATATATATATATATATATACATTAGTGTACTCTGCGTTCTTTCTGTGTAACACAAATAAAAAAAAATGACTTTTTTGGCTGTATGTTATGTCAGGATTTTTATTTTTATTCGTTTACTTAGCTATTTGATTCGATGTTATGTAATATTGTTGACTTTTGTGTAATATTGGCAATTTCTCATGACGTAATTTGGCTAATGCGTATAAGTGAAGTGGATTTCGGAACGATATATGTTAGTTGCACCAAAAACTCCCTGGAGAATTCAAAAAGAGAGTCACAATATTGTTGAAGTTTTAGCATGTGCCGTCAGACCATTTAGGTGGTCAAGTGGGTGAACACATTAAAACCATTGCGAAATCAGTTTCTTGGGTTTATTAAGTGCGAGGGTAATGCATGTTGGGGATTTTATCGGTTCGGAGCTTCATATTAGCAACGAAAAAGCAAATCTCTAGTATGGTGTTACCTACAGCGCAATTAAGGCTATTTTCAATATAGACGAAGAATCGATTCCTCTGAATATCCTACGTCATATGTGATTTTAATATAATGCTTTTTCAATTTCAGAATTGGCAACGCAACCCCCCTACCGAGAAACACAATCGAACGATAAACGATAGTGCAGCGATCCGTACAACTTGGTACGAGGTGAAAGACCGCGGACGATCGAGACATATTACCGAATTGAGTTTGCGAAACCGGTGACGCCGTAGTAATGGCGTCCACCGACACATCGACCGCCAGCAGTCAGATATCCGCCGTGGCAGCCGAAGATCATAAACGTACCGTCGACGAGGCATTCCTAAACAAGTTGAAATGCCTCGTCGAAAGGTTGAGGTACGAGAACGCGACCTTGAAGAAGTCGCTCGATGTCGAGCGGAGCGAGGTCCGAGCGCTAAAGGCCCGACAAGACAGTACGATACGAAACCTAAGGACTGAACACCAGAAAAGAGAGGAATTCTTAGAGAAACAACTCAGAACAGCGATTAAGATTGATAAACCAACAGAAGATGTACAACTAAGAACGAACAATTTAATAGAATTAAAAAAGTTAACCATAGAGGTTCAGTCTTTAAAAGCGGCAAATAAGGGGCTTCACGAAAAATTAAAGGTAATGCTTTTTTACATTTATAACAAATAGTATTCGTTATTACCACATCTTATTTTGGATCAAAACTAATAAAATTAATATGGACTGGAGGTAATGCGAAAGAGTTTCTAGAAGAGTGAAATGTAGATATACTTTAGGTATTAATGAGTTTTAGTGACTATGAGGTTCTCACCAGTCGTATATGTAGTATATATTTCTTGAGCCTGTCTAGGTAAGTGCGAAGGACAGATCCGTAAACAGGTTTAGTCACCTTACTTCATGCATTTAGTGAGTTTAGACTCAAAAACAAAATTCAGATCATTTGAACCAGGATATGAAGCTATGGCTGTATTTAAGACAGAACGTCTACCAATTCTAGTAGTCTATACGTATACATGCATAAGAAAAATATAGTTCTTTTCACTCTCAATCACATCAAAACCACTAAACTTACTGGGATGGGATAAAATGACCATTCTAAGTGAAAATGCTCGAAGATGGTTATAGGCTATTTTGTGTTGGGATTCCTTTGCGCCTTTTTTTCATTAACTATTGTATGCCCAACGTAGCAGGCGGGTTACGGTTAGTAATTCTATACATTAATATTTCAAAAATAAATATTACCACACTTATCAGAACGCCTACTAAATACACTATAAATACTTCCTTCATGTCATTACTGTTTAAAGGCTTCCTATACTTAGTTTCTTTGACGAAGGTGTCTTTGTATTGAGAATATTCCTCTGTTGTTATCCAATGTTGCAGGATACCGGCTTGGTATAATTGGCGCAATATGTAATTTATTTTATTCAAATAAGGACTACCATAGCGTAAAACGTATACTATAAAACAAGGAACAGGGCAGTCCGGAATCACATAAAATAATGATCTTGATAACCAAATATTCTTCAGTCTTCTAGTAATGTAATCTGCATCAGATTTCCTCAACAAAGTGGCGTATTGATTCTGTCGTTCATCAATAATCTTTTTAATTTTCTGATCGTTGAAGATTTCTATGCGGCTTTTAACTATGTTATACAATGCATTGTCAAGGCTGCCGTTGAAAAGTTTAAAATCTCTATTGTGAACGCCGAGAGTTAAATTGGTTCTTGTAAATAATTCCCATAGCCCCAAGTTCTTTCTAAATCGAGGATACATTATTGCTGATGTTATTATTCCCTGTAAATAAAACAATTATTTAATTAGTTACTGCGGTAAGTTTAACTGAATATGATTGATAGATCATAGAAACATTAAAAAAAGTATTCAGCTAATCGCATTTCAATTACTGCTATCTTCTGTGTTTCTATTTGCCTACTGATGCCTTCTGGGTAGATTTGGAAAGTATCTCTCTATGGATATACGTTTTTCGACTTTATATTTTGATTGGCAATTATGCTTTATTCCATATTATATGTGTGAGAGTACCAATACAGTTAGAGATTAATTCCTAGTTAATTGTGTTTGCCTCTCATTTATTATTTAATTACGAGTTGATTTCCAAGTACCTTGCAATGTTATTCGTTTTTTTAATAATAGTTTTTTTTTCAATTGTATGTGTTTATTGCTAACACTGAAAATGTAACGTTGCAAAAAATACTTACTTCAACAGCACAGTTTATTATCAAAGAATATGCGATAATCGCTAAAGTCAGGAACCTGAATCCGAAGCCTAAATATTTAATGTCGACAGTTTGTTTGAGAAAACATTTAATCAAATCCATCATAACAGAGCCACTTGATTGGTTATTGTCGATTTCGGTTATTCTGCTTTCGAATTTACGCAATAATATTGCAATAACTGTTAAAAAAATAAAATTGAAAATAAATGTGAAGAGAATGTAACTGGATATTAAATTTAATGTTGTTGCAAACGCTGACTGCCTCTTTGAGTTCATCACTATGAAACATAGTCTATCTTGTGTAAGAGGATACGTCGTGTCTATGTAGCCATAATATGAAGATTTTAATATTCGTGAACTTAATTCCAAATCTGTATAACCATCCATTAAATCTGCTGTTACACCAGTTGCTGTTCCATTTTCTAATAAATCACCAACAGTGTTTCCATCTCTCGGTACGATAGGCTTACAGGTTGCATTTAAGGATTCCATAACAGTTTTCGCTAGTCTTGAACTACAAACAATCGGTCCAGATTCATCTGTGACATAAACCTTTCTGAAAACACTAAGACGCAACTCATGGCCGTATAGGTCATTATATTGTTTTGTTAAAAATTTATTGATATCTTTGACGGCCGTTATATCCTTTAATACGTCTAAGTAAGGATTATAATTGTATATCCTTAGTTTACTGGACCAAATAATCAACACAGAATTTGTTACCATTCTGCTCCAAAGTGACTGAAAATGAATCTTCATTGTGTGAAGTAGGTAATTGTTCAGTTGTACCGGTTGAGTGATAACGAAGATAACTGTGCTTCTAGGTTGGAATATTCCAGTCATTTTCAATGCGCTCGCAGCAGTATCAAATTCGTCTATATTCAACGATGCTGATGTGACCAAATATGTGGTTTGCCCGTGTATATTAAATCTTGGTTTCACTTTAGTAGCTATTTTATCAGGACAACCGTTTAGAAGTAGAACTGGATAGCCACCGCTGTGGGTCTCCAAATTTATAAGAATTGCGTTTTCGAAGTAGGTGAAATTGCAGTAGGTGATAGTGAAGTACCATTGGTGGAAAGAGTTGTATATTTTGTTGACCACTTCGCTAGCGAAATTTGCTTTATGGTACGTCCTCTCGTGGTAATTGAAAATAGATGTATTGAGTTCAGTGGATGAGTTTAAGCAAGCCGAATTATTGAAGAGTAGAAGGAACAAAAGATATTTTAACATTTTCAACTATGTTGTGTGACCAACGTGTTCGCTTACCTGCTTCCAGTGCTAGAACTGCAAGGCTTGAAGTAGTAACAGTATATAAACGATGGTCTTTGAAATCATTAGTGGTATGTCATCATAAACTGCCATTGTGTACTTGACAGGAACATGTCAATTATATGTTTGATGGAGAAAATTGTCGTTTAAATGTGTATCTTTCTACGAGTCAATGTCATCTGAGTTATATCAGCGATAAACCAACTTAATTAATGTCATTGGGCAGTCAGTTGTTTGTATAAAATTATATTGACTCTTATAGTTTATAAATTGTAGGCATGTTATGTTTTTTTAGCGTTTGACTTTTACTTTTTTTTAACCGAATTCTGTGAACGAATTTCTACGTTATGGTGGGTGAATCTATTTTAATATTATAAAGCGGAAAAGTTTGTTTATTTGAAGGCGCTAATTTTAAACGCACTAATCCTTTTTGTATTTAATAGCTCAATCATTGTGGAAGGGTTTAAACTAATTCCCACCACGCTACCAGCAGTAGGAGCAAAGCTGTATAAAAAAAGTTATAAAAACTGACTAAAATGATTATATAATTTTTAGTTCCATGCAAACGAAGTCCCGGGTACAGCTAGTTTGTTAATAAGATGAGAACAATTGAAGTACATTTTTTAAAATACTATATAGTTTTTAGCATTATGGCCACAATGTCACCTGATGTCAAGTGACGATGTCGCTCAAAATGGTGGATACGCGGAGCTCAGTGGGAGGACTGGCTTTCAAGTGCAATTGCTGTAATACACCTATAGGTATTCAGCGGCTGAAACTTGAGGGTGGTAGCTAGCTAGGTGGGCATCTCATCACAATATTTTTCTTCACCAAAAGATCGAACTCCTTGCAAGGCTTTGAAATTACGTCCATTGACGCGCCGTCCGTGCACACTATCAACTCAACCAACATCGCTATATAATCAAGCACTATTTAGTATTAAACAGTGAATATATTTTGTACAGGTCGCACAAGCGGCAGAATGTGCTCGCGCGGCTGAGTTACGAGCGCAAGTAGCGAAGCACGCTGCGCTCGAGCAAGCTGCGCGGAGAGATGCACGTTCACAATGCCACAAACTGGTAATTATTTCTATTATTAGCATCACATCTACAAGCATTTTATCAGGTCTATGCACGGTGCAACTGTCCCTCCCAAGCTGAGTGATGGTTGATTTAACTTGCGCTTAATGTCATTTTTTTTTGTGACTATGTAACCCAAAATGGTAGACACGTTAAACATATTTGAGCAATTGGCTCTCATGAGCAAGTGCTGGAATACACCTAAATGTATTTAGCGGCATATTTTCAAATTGAGGGTGGTAGATAGCCAGGCTGGCATTAGAAAACGTCCTAATACCGTGCTATGGTTTCATTACGATGTTTTCCTTTACCGTAAGTCCGAGTTCATTGCAGGTAATTTGGAATTCGTCCAAACGCAACGTCCGTACACACTATCAACTTAGCCATTGTCATTTTAAATATTGCCTTTTTGATGTCAAATATCTATTGACATTGTCAATTTGGAAGTAACATCGGTGCGCGACGGCTAACTTTTCTTTTTATCTTTGCACGGCAAAGTGACCTGAACATATGAGAATAAAAACACCTACTTATATAGCCAATAAAGTAAAGATTTATCTGTGTTAAAACCGCCCAAAACATTGGATTATTTACTAAAAACTCGCAATACATGTGGTGTTGTTAATAGTAATAAATTTTTTATATTGATGAAACGTTACTAAGAAGTTTGCAAATATATCCTATAAACACCTATCTAAATATAGTGAGATTAATGATAGATATTATTAAAAATATATAGAAAACAAATAGATTCCTGATATTACAATACATTCTAGCATTTATCTCAATTATCTTCATGTATATAGAGCGCCTGATTATTTTGTGATAGCAAAGATTCGAAACATAATAGTCTTGAAAAGTTTAATCAGGCGTTATAATATATATTTTTTTACAGCTGGAGGAAATTAAATTGAAAGAGCGGATTATTATACATCTTAAAAGGGAGGCGGCAAAAGCGGCGGCCGCACAACAGCATGAACAGGTTAGTACAATAAATATAAATTTATGTACAAAATAAGATAAACAATGAAAACGATCTTTGAGTATCGATGGTTACGATGAAACGATTTGCAGGTGACTTCTTCGTAAACTAAAGTACCATGGTGAGAGTAATGTTGTTGTAATTCTTTATAATTCAGTATACACGTGTTACTGTCAGCGGACGAGATAAGAGTCCCCATTTTGCTTCGTATAGCCTCGGAATGTTAACTCGAACATGTTACATTCCTTTAATTAATTATTTTTGCCTGCTTTGGTATTTTTTTTAAATACAGTTTTAATGCTATTGGTGGTAGCATGCTATTAAATAGTCTAAAGACTTCCTCAATTATTGCTCAATTAATTACAAAAAGAATTGTTGAAATACGAACGGTAGTTCCTAAGATTAGAACGTTCAAACATACACATTTTTCTGCTTCATAATATTACTAGCTTTTACCTGCGGCTTTGCTCGCGTTAGAATTGGTTTCGTCAAATAAATCGGAAAACGCAATAAAAGTTTTATACTAAGTTTATCCGTCTCTTAACCCCACTGCTCATAAGTTTTTCGTGAGAAAAATTACCTATTATCGGTTCGAGGGTTCCGTCTATATCTATACTAAAATTCATCATAATCTATTCATCGGATTTAGGCGTGACAGTAGAAATGGAGTGTAAATAGAAATCGTAACAAACAAACTCACTTTTGCATTTACATTATTACGTAGGATAATATAGATTGTTTGTTATATAATTTTACATTTGTTTATATATTTATAAACAAAGTTATTATTTAAAAAAGATTAAGAAAGATAAAGTGAATTCAAAGAAGCTGATTTACAATAAACTTATTTTGTTTCAAATTTGTTAACTATGTAATGTTTGATTTCATATGATTTTATTAAGTTTTTTAATGATTAAGATAACAAGTTAATATTATTATTATCCCTACTAATAAAAAAAATTGTTAATGGCTTCAATGCGAGGAAGGCCGCGGGTAAAAGCTAGTAATAAATAAAATGAATCATTTTTTGTCGAACTTATTTCAACAGAATTAAAATGTCGATACGGTGTCCTTAGCATGCACATCACTTTATAAATACATAATCGACGAACCTCTCACTATCCCCTCGGCCTTCCTTACACCCGGGCAACCGAATCGGACTGTTACTATACTTAAAACAAATTCTGCACTGTCTACAGACCGCTAACAGCTTTGTTACTCTATAATTGTACATATCTGTTTCGACCAACTGGATAAGTTTGGGCGCCGCGACAAAATAGTAAACAAGTATGTGCGCCGCGAACTTGAAAAGATTGGGCCCATCTGGGTTACTACATAAAAACGCTAGAGAGTAATGTAGGTGTATAGTTTGAAATTTTTGGAGGCGTGTGAAACCGCCGCAGGGCAGGGCTCAGGGTGCAGCCGTGGGATCCGAAGGAATGCCCACGATTTCCGACGGTTATGCCCCTCGGTCGGTTATTAGTCTGTTGGATATTCCGGTTCAGACTAAAGTGCTGTCGTTACGGACACGAATGTATACGGTCCGATCGCTGGTTACGTGTTAAAACTTCAATAAGTGATTAATAATCTTACACTAAGAATGCTCAAATAATTTTTGGCGGTTTTGCAGACTACTGTCACTTCACGCAAAACGACTGATTTTTCAAAGTTAAAATGTATCTATTTGTCGTATATTGCACTTGTAAAATAATATATACCATACACATATCAAGAAAAAACATTTTAATTTTAACGCTCATGATATTTTTGATGCCATTTTTGTTATTTAAACTAGTTAAATAAATGTTTAAAAAAGTTCTGTCTTGGTTGTCCGTGTGTCTGTATGTGGGGATTCTGTATGTTATCACGATAACGTCCGAAACACTTTACTAATTGAGTCTTTCTTTTTTTCTTACGCTTCAGTATAATTAGGAATAGAATCCTATTACTTTTTACGGTCTGATTCGATGTGGTTTAATTGTTATTAAATAAACAAAAAATAATGAGATTACGAGGCGTGCAGTATTGGATTTTCCAAATATTTTGTAAATTTTTTCGATACATCTTTCCTCTTATTGATGGTATTGTGGTATTCAATAGTCGAAGGCCTTCATCAATGGTTGTTCTATCAAATAAAACAATATTTTTTGGTAAACGCGACTGCTGGTTCTTAACGTTAGCGCGTTCAAACAGTTTCGGTTTATAATATTGACGGTTATTTCGCTTTATATATGGTAAAGGACAGGTTCCACAGGTTTACCGTGTCTACGTGAGGCGTATCGTCACTTAAGATCAGATGAGATTATGGTCATAACGTCATAACTTTGACTATAAAAAAATGAATAATTATCTTATTATGTTTATCTGATTTTTCAATATTTTATAGGTTAAGATGTAATGGAGGTAAATAAGAGGTAATGGCTACAAGCTGACCTGATGTTAAATGACGATGTGGACCAATATAGTAGTGTACACTTTAGCCTACATAGTGGAAGGAATTATGAAAGAGTATATAATAAATATAATATATTGGATTTTCAAAATACATCTATAACTTAAAACTAATACTGTAAATGCCGAAGTTACTTTATTGATTACATTATTGAGGTTTAACTGCAGAAAAAAAATCGATGAATTTTGAAAAAATGCATAGGTTATAAATTTTCTCGTAAATACAACATGAAGGAGTATAAAAAAGCATGAAAGTTTAATTGGAGAACTCATCGATTCTCATATTAGAGATACGAAAATGAATATGTAATGCTTTTAGTAAGAACAAAAGCGAGTTTCTCGGTTTTTAAAAATTCATCCCACAAGGCAATACTAGAGTGGTTACAAGCGACAATAGCTCAGTGATAGTGTGTAGGAACGCCGCGTCATGGGACGTGAGTTCGAATCCAACCAACTACAATGAGCTTGAGCTTTCGGTGGAGGAAAACATCGTGAGGAAACTATAGCATGGTGGTAGGGCTTTTTCTAATGCTCGCCTGGCTAGCAACCATCCTCAAGTTGAAAATCTGCCGCCGAATACCATTAAGTGCATTAAGTGTATTCAGGCAATAACAGTTGAGAGCCAATCCCTTATGATCACTTACCATCAGGCAAGTATCATCAAACGATCTCATCGTTCGAACGATCATCGAACTATCAGACGATGCCGCCTATTCAATAAAAAAGGAACAAAGTCGCGGATACGTCTAGTCTTTCCAATGAAATGGAAGTTAAAACCGGAGTGTCGCGTATAATGTTAAAGAGTTCGAGTTGCGTGCGTGTAAAATCTGCGAGCACTCAACTTACCAACAACCAGTTTGGTGCAGGGGGCCGCTGCCCCCTTACCATTACCTGGCTACACTATCGTAAGTTCGACCTGGTAAACGATCGAAACAGTTTTAATAATAGAAATAAGTATGAAAATGTCGTCTTATTTTTAGCCTACAGTAAAAAAGGTTAATATTAAACTATTAACAGAGCAATTCTTATATATACATATATACTAGCTCTACTTGCGACTTCCTGCGCGTGAAACTATATAAAAATTGTCCGTTTTTGTAACCTTTTTAAATATACCTTTGCTCTTATTAGTGATAGCGTGATGTTAAACATCTTAGAGCCTTCCTCAATGATTGTTCTATCAAATATAATTATTGAAATCCGACTGTTAGTTCCTGAGGTTACTGCGTTTAAAGAAGCAAATTTTTCCGTTTTTGTATTATTAATATAGATACCTCGTATCTAAGAAACGGCTCTTAAAATTTTGGTAAAATTTAGAAATATGTAAGCAACATTTAGGTATATGTATAAGTATAGATTATTTCAATTTCTAAAAAGCAAAACAGAAATACCCCAAATTTGCCGCCCTAGGCTTCAGCCTACTCAGCATACTGGTTTGTGGTACAGCAGATTGTGGGCATGTAAATTTTGCCTACAACGGTGGATCCAGTGTTGTTTAGATATGTTGCTACGTTTCCGGTATGCATATGTAGAATGCAAACGATACTTCTGTAATATAAAATTTACATAATTTGGAAATGTTAATTTCTCACAAATCACCGTTGAACGTGAAGACTATATTAAAAGTGTTTTGTCGAAAGGTAATAATTGTTCTTAAGTGTTACAGACGTCGAATATTTGAATATTTTCGTCATATCGTCACGATTTACAAGTTGTTTTAAACTTGACCCGGTTCGAAATCATTAGTAAAACTCTCACACCGCTGTTTTACTTATTGATGTTAAATCTTATCTGTACTCCGCTGTCGCTGTTCCATTTTAAGAGGTTCTTGGATACTTTATGTGTTGTTTAATCTTAAAGTGTAAATTTTCGAAACGTTTTTAGTAGTATATTTTCAATACTAGTGTATGTTGAGATGATTATATCCGAATGGTTCGCGGTCACATACGCTATCTATCTCGATCTCATAAAGCGTAAGTTTGTTTTTTTCTACCGCGCTTTTCTTAGGAATAACCAATGGAGTTTTAAAAACTGTTTTTGTATTTTACAGAAGAATTATTGAGGAAGGCTTTAGGGCATTTAACATTATCCTACCAACAATAGCAACAAATTAAAAAATATATACAAAAACGATGAAAAATTATTAAATAATATTTAGTTCCACGTAATCGAAGTTGCAGGCAAAGCTAGTGTGTAATACGCTCTATAGAATTGTAAAACCTATCATATATCTTTTCTACTTGTATGTTATTCTGCGAAATCGTGCTATAAGTACTTGGCGGCAGTTTCTGTACTTGAGGCTGGTAGCTAGCCAAGAGGACATTAAAAAAAGCTCTAGTATCATGCTGTGGTTTTGTCGCGTCGTTTTTCTTTATCAATGCGTCGAATGCGCCGCCGTCGATTCGAACTCACGTCCACATAGGGCGTCTGTACGCACTACCGAATCAGCATCGCTATAACTTAAATGTTTCATGTTTGCCGGGCGACCCGTGACAACCATCTTTTTTTAACATAGCTAGAAACCGTTTACGGACCTTGCTCTTGAGTTTGCTTGGGCAGTTACTAGGGGGAGTATTTGAGACTCGACTGGTAATACCCTTGATGGTATTACAACCAACCCTCGCAATGGACGTCAGTTTTTTTATAGTTAAGACTTAGCGTTATGGCCATTATCTAACCTGATCTTAAGTGATGATACGGCCCAAGTTGGTAGACATGCTAAACCTTTCTAGGAACTGGCTCTCAAGTGCTACTACCGAAACACACCTATCGGTATTTGGCTGTAGATTTTCAACTTGAGGGTGGTAGCTAGCCAGGCGGGCATCAGAAAACGCCCTACCACTAAGCTATGGTTTCCTCACGATGTTTGCCTTTACTAAAGCTCATTGTAGGTGGTTTAATTCGAACTCACGTCCCTTGACGTAAAGACGTACACACTACCACTGAGCTATCATAACTTCAAAATTGTTATTAGGCATACCGTTATAGTCTCAATTTTACATGATATTAAGTGACGTTGTGACCCAAGATCGTGGACACGATAAGCCTAGCGGTGGCACTCTGGCTCTCAAGTGCAACTGCCCAAACACACCCGTAGGTATTTGTCCGCAGGTTTTCAATTTGAGGATGGTAGGTAGCCAGACGAGCATTAGAAAAAGCCCTACCTACCACCATTATTAGCCTTTCCCTTGTTAGCCAGAGACTGGAAATCGCTCTCGCTCTTCCAGTAAGCCACAGTATCTTTCCTTACTACGGTCATGCGTCCAGTGGCTCATTAGTTAGCGGCTAAGTTTGGTTCCCGGTATTCGTTAACATAGTCAGTGCGGCTTGTACGTGCGTAAAATTTTACACCTCGATTCATAATTTAGATACGCTCGCTTATTTCTTGTCAGTAAAGCAACATTGTCGCTGATCGTCAAGAGTTGTTACTGTATTTTTAGTATGGTTTATCGTCAGCTGGTAATTGGACATTTATAAAAGTATACGTATAATAATGATGTAAGTTCAATCTTGATAATTATCATTGGGGTTTGGTTTATTAATTATAAATAGATCAAAAACATATTTTTACTATTTTATTCTGCCTCTTCAGTGTACGCGTACCACTCTGAAACTATCCGATAAATGTTGATGAAATTGACACGTCGTACATATATACATGAATATATATGTATCTTTATGTTCTGTAAAGATAAGATTTTAAACACAACGTTAATAAAAAAACATATATTCCAAAATGGCAATTATTTCGTTCTCCACCTAAGCCCCGACGACATACATAACTTCTAATGTTCGTGTGTTCGTTGAATGTACAAATGACTTGTAGTCATTGATTACGTATTAACACTATTTGGTAAAAGGTATTATTGAAAGTATTCGACCTGTAAATTATATAAAAGCTAATACCGACAACACATTACAAAATAACAACCCGTTTATAAATGCTCCTTGAGTTTATAGTATTCAGTTTATTTGTTTCCTGATGTAAACAACCCGTTTATAAATATTCTCCGTGTTAAATTTTCAAGTTCTCAGTTTCTTAGGACGATTAACAGATTTAATAATATAATGAATTATATTTGTTTATATTATCATAGTGTTTTTATACTTCCAGGTTTTTAGCATTATGGTATTTATTTATGGCCACAATCTCACCTGATGTTATGTGATGAAGTAACCCAAGATGGTGGACACGTTAAGCCTAGTGCAGAGACTCAACTTGAAGGTGGTATCTAGCCTAGGGTTCTAACTTAGGTCCAGAGACATCGTCGCCTTTTAATTGTGCGGTTGGCTTAAAGGTTAAAGCAGTTGCCTCGCTCGACATTTACAAGAATTTTATGGAATTTTCAATAATAATTATTGTTGAATTTCAACCACTGCAGCGGGTGAATCTATATTTATAGTATAAAGCGGAAACGTTTGCTGAACGTGCTATTATTACGAACAACCAGTCGGATTTCAACATTTCACATACTTTAGGCTATTTAACATCACGCTACCACCAATAGGAGCAAAGGTGTATCGAAAAAAAGTTACAAAAAATATTAAATAATTCGTATTTCGCATTGCGGACACTGTCAAAATAAGCAAAGACAACACCTTTCAATCCATTTCTGTTTTTTGTTTACTAACCGCTTTCCTTTTTTTTGTCTAGAGGATATTGACGAATTGAAGTGTTATCAATAAAATAAATTGTAAACACAGTTTTAGTCCCACATTAAAAAAGAAGACTTAATGGTTCACTTATGATTAGGTATGAACTAATTTCCATTCCACTTCATCGGGTTAGTATTTGTTAAAAAAGTCAGCTCTTTAAAGAACTCGTTTAAAGTTACCGGTATATACTATTGAAATGGTTTAACAAAAAAACAATTTATTATCATAGTGTCGCATGTCGTCGTGAGTTCGAATGTACTGTGTAGTGTCGCGCCGCGCGCGCCTCGTAGACCGTTCCGAGTTGCGGCCGGGTGTGCACGCGCGCTGCCATCTTGGATTTACAACTGTCATTTTAAAACCGCGTCCCATTTCAAATTAACGTACGTTAACTTGTGTGCGACATTATAAAAAATAGTAAAATTCAGTTTTCCATCAAAACAGTGTTTTATATGTGAGTAAAGTGTTTTCTACAACCTGTACGGTGTTAATTCACAACTCTACCTGACTATTGGATTTACTTTCTATAGCTGTAAGTGGTTTTATTATATTATATCTGCTTATAGATTAGTAGGTAGCTAGAGAAAGTCCATCTTCGTTGTGGAATTTTGAATCAATTGTTTATGGTAGGGATTTTTTATTTGATATAACTCGTTGTGAAACTTGTATCGATAGTTGATATAGGTCATAGAATAAATTAATAAACTACTCATATCATATTTGTTGTTATTGTGTAGGTGGTTTTGTTTTTTCGAATCTCTATGCTTACTTAGCCTGGTCCCGTTTGATGGAGAGTGTCGTTGATATGTGGTACTTTCACGAGAAAACTCATAAAGCTGTATTAACCGACTTGTAATTTGAAATGAAAAAAAAAATGTTGGTTTCTTCGATAGAAAAGTAGGTATATGTCTTTTCTCTCTCTCGGTTTTTTTATACCCGTATAATTTTTTAACGAAACTACTTTATCGAACTTTAATTCTTAAACCAATTATTTTAATGCTGATGCTATGACAGGGTATGTGAGACTCAGTTGATACTAATTATTAATAGTTACTAAAACCCTCACGGTAACCCTACAGTCAATCCTTACTTGGCAATGACAGGTTTCGCAAAGACGAATTTTCCAGAAGCAAACAAAAATTGCTAAATAAGTCCTTCGAAAAAGCAAATTCGTATTACATATCAGCTTTAGTATACTTAATTTGTGTAATAACGAGACGGAAACTGCTTTTGCATTGCTTCTAGTCCTCGTTGGGACTTCAGGCAATTATGACCGAAAAACTTCAGCAGCCCGAAGAAGCTGTTTTATTTAATCTAATTGTTAGGAACGAATCCCTATTAGAATAACAGAAGCATAGTCTCATTATTTTTCTTATTTTGTTAACTGGCTTTTAATTTGCGAATTTATATACCCATTTATAGGCTATACCTTTTTTTATTATCGCGGTGACAAAATACGTTTACGAGCTACCTCTGTAATGAGTAATTACAATGTCCCATTTCCTATTTTACTGATGTCTCGCTATCACAATTATGATTTCCTACTTTTCTCCTAACTATGTGCACCTTGTTATTGGTTCTATCAGCATTTGTTGTTTCGGGTATAGTTCTTTGGTTTCTAATCAGTATTCAGTAAACAGAATGATAGATTGAAATAAAACTAATTTAAACGGATTTTATCGCGGTTATTAATTAAATTTTGATCCCGACGTTTCGAAAGCCTTTCAGCCTTCGTGGTCATGGGGCGGACTGAGGTGTAGATTCTCCCTTTCACGGTTTCACGGGTTCATTTTGGACTATTGTTGAGATCAAACTTGGCTATAACGAATTTCTATATTAATGATCTATAAGAAGATATAAGACTATCTTGTATCAAAAATTAGAATTTCCATGCAGGTATATGATCGATGTATATCGTAATATACAGTTCATAGTATATATGATTTGTATTATATGTTAAATGGTATTTAATATACAATATAATTATTCATGTTTATATTTCTTTCTCGAACATAACCAAGAAAGCAAGATTCATCTATTGACCAATATTGTGTAATACGTACTAAAAATTCACTGCGGTGTCAATTGAACTCGTACTGCCTGTGACCAGGGACAGATTTTCCTAATACTTCTTTTCAATACAAGAAAACCCACAAATGTATAATATATGTACTTTTTAGTTTAATAAATGCTTATCATTCATTATTTTTAATAATTAATGGAAACAAGTGAAAAACGCGATAACGCAATATTTATAATAATATCAACGTACCGGTATTTGTTTGACAGGAAATAAGTAGTGTTATCGTGTTAAGTTCAACCGTTTGCCTATTATTTGTTTTGTAACTGTAGATGTTGGCTGTTTTAAGTTCATGCCTACGAGTTGACATAGATAAAAATATTGTTTCTCAGATATTGCTGGTTGTCTGCATGGCATCTTTGCCTTTGCTATCAAAAGTTACAAAAATATCCAACGAAAAAAAATCTGAGTTTTTGGCGGGATCGTGATCTGTCATGTTGTGTTTTTATTTTTATTCCTACGCTTAGTTATTAGGTACTATGTTGTGTAATAGTGATTACGTTTCACTTGATGTATCCGAATGAATGCGCGTAAGATAATTGTAAATAATGATTCGGAACGTGATATATTACTTGCCACATAAACTCCTTGACAGTTTTAATAAGGGAGCCACCATCACATTGAAGCATAATGTTTTTTTAATTTTGATAAACGTCTGACTTTGGTGTATGGTTTTAGATAACCTTCCCTATAGCTAAATAAAAATATAAACTGAAGTTTATACTTTTCGATATGTTATATCGACCTCGTATTTTTTGCAAAACATTGTTTTGTTGAAATGATTACATAATTTTTTCTCTGGGGAGCCGTATTATGACCAATAAGGTAAATATAATTGACAGTATTATTTGGTAATATTAACTCGTTGTGAAAACCGTTTATGTTAAACTTGTCCCTTATTTAAAAAAATATAAAACGTACAATTATTTTGGTATATTACACATTACAATTAAATCAAGTTTGTCAAGCCGAACTGTAATGGATTCCGCTTATTTTATAAGTACCCGATCCGTACTTTTTTGGTTAAAAAAACCAGCATAAAAAGATTCCAGCCAGTCTCCTACTGTACTGTACTCTCCAGTACAGTTTCGCTTTTATGGATTAAAAATATTCTATATGTTGAACCACAATATTAGTTATCCGTGTCAATTAACAACAAATTATATTCACTAGTTTCAGAGTGATGTACCTCCAAAGGGACAGACAGACATAAAAAAATTGCTTCCATATCGATTTCTAAGTTTAATTAAAAATAAATACAGAAGAACCTCGTTAAGTCGAACCTCGATAAGTTGAAAACCTCCAAACCTCGAAAAAATGTTTTGTTCTCTTCGCTTCAAACACCAAAACCTCTATTCTTTATAAGTCTAAAACCCAATAACTCAGATTTTTGGAGTCTCCCTTGATGTTCGACTTATAGAGATTCTACTGTATATACAAATTTGGCTCATTTACTATTCAATTAAATGTTTAAATATTCGATGTTAATAAATGTAAATTAAAGAAAGAACGGTATGTACTTAAGACCATACGATAAAAGTGAAAACTTCACTAAGACAATGTTAATAATAAGAAATACAATTATAACGTATTAAATAAAACTATATCTATCTCGGTCCTTTAGTCGACTCTTGCCGAATTTACCCGAACGATTGTTACATTGCCGAGCGTTATGGCTCATTCTTATTCAATACCCACAAAATAAAAGGTTCAGCACGACTCAATAAGTTTCCACTTTAATAATTTGACATTTTTCAGCTCGGTTACAATTTATTTGTAAATTCAAAATGTCCTACCAGCTGACTCACCTATATATATGACAGTTAATGACAGTATATAGGGCACACAGTAAATGTTATAAGTAAAGTAATGTATTCACTTCAAAGTTCGTTGTCCTTAAATGGATTACGTATGCAACGTTCTCATTTATATGTATTCGTTGCTCTTTACGATTTTGCTTGGCTTAGAACAGGTAGGTCTCTTCTATCTACAATTAATAAAAAAATGCGTAAGTATTGTGGAATACTCGGTTAGAATAAATTTCCTTACGTAATAATTTATTATTGATAAACGTATTATATTAATTATTAACAAATGCAAATAAATTAATTACGAGCTTCTGAGAGCAATCAAACGAAATGCAGCGGTAACTAATAAATTAAAGGAATGATAGAAAATAGTTTCTTTTTTTTTTGATAAAAGTTATTTATTTTATAGTTTATGTATTATATTAAATGCCGATACGGCTCAAGTTGTTGGACACGCTGAACCTGTTGATGGACTGGCTTTCAAATGCAACTGCTGGAATACACCTATTAGTATTTGATGGCAAATTTTCAACTTGAGGGTGGTAGCTAGCTAGGGGGGCATTAGAAAAAGCACTACCGCCATGCTATGGTTTCCGCTCGATGTTTTCGTTCACTGAAAGCTCAAGCTCATTGTAGGTGGATTTGAACTCACGTCCATTGACGCTGCGTCCATACACACTACCACTGAGCTATTAACGCTTCAAAAATTTCCTGGCTGTGGAAATAAACATTTTATTGTATGTCATTCAATAAATACATTTGTATGAATTACATGAATTCAAACGCGCTATGGATAACTGTATAAGTACAGTATAGTACTATAAAGCAATACAGAACGCAGTAAAGAAAGGGTTGTGACAGATAAAATCTTATATTTTGTTTTGTCTAGCTTCCATCCGTACCGTGAGATAAAGAACTTCGTTCTAACAATATTATTAACCTTTGTCAACCGATTTTCTTTTTTTTATACCTATTTAGGAGTTTTTTTATTATCATTTTATTTTTTAATAGTTTATAGGTTTAATAACGTTATGGCCACAATCTCTCCTGATTTTAAATTGCTATGTGTCCTAAGATGCATGTGATGCTAAGCCTATTAGAGGGACTGGATCTTAAAATAAACATCTATGCATAACTGTACCTAGTCAGATGTTGAATGGGTTTCGACTATCTTTTGTAAAACTGTGCGGGCAGGTGCACTGACAGTAATATTTTACTCGAGTGGATGCGTTTCTACACAACAGCCTACAAATTGTAAAGACAACTATTACCTTATCTGTATTGTACTAACACAATACGTTATCACCTTATCTAAGCTGTTACAAAAAGTTGTAGCTACATTACAGATTAGATAAAAAAATATCGTGAAAATTTTAATACTATTAATAACTAGCAACATACTTGTTCAATTGAAATGCAGCACCTCCATTTGGCTTAGAGTGTCCGCCATTTTAGGCCACATCGTCATTTAATATCAAGTGAGATTGTGGCCATAATGCTAGGCGTATAAAATAAGAAAGGCTTTTAGTTTTAATCCTAAAAATGAATGTTCCAACACTGATCGATCGATCAATATTATCAAAGTCCTGTCAAAAACTGCTCACTTATTTTTACAACTTTGAATTAGTAACGCAAACGATTGACGGCGAAGAAAGATGTCCTCAAGAAACCCAACAACGGTACGAGAAAGTAAACTGTGGGAAACGTATCAATAGTAAGTCATAATTACACCTCGGTAATGATTAATGTAATAGGTTCAAAGTCCGCGAAACCCATCACGTCAGCGGTGTAATAAGTAACTGTGATTCATACTCGCAGCTTTCTACTACACCTGGTCGAGACGTAGGCTTTCATCTGACACTTTTCTTTTACTTAAATACGGATAGTAATCGTTTTTTTTTTTTTAATAGTAGTATGGCGAAGTGCCAGTATTTTCCGCCCTCTTATTACGTTTTTAACTAGAGCAAAGCGACTGCTGAATGCGCAAATAATCAGCAGTAAATTGACAAATGAAGTACACTAAAGCTGATGCATAATACTAATTTGCCATTTCAAAGCAAATGTTTTGCGATTTCTGCTGTCGTTTTGCTCTAGAGAAATATGTAATTATAGGTGAATTTACGGTCACCCGGTTGATTTATTCGAAACAACTGTGACATTAACCGGGATGTAAATAATAGGATGAAAGTAGGATGGTTTAAATGGCGACAGATCTTAGGAATCACTAGTAATCAACGAAAGCCTCTGAAACTCAAGAATGATGTTTATAAAACCACTAGCTTCTGTGTGCGGCTTCGCTCGCGTTAATATTGATTTTGTCAAACAAATGCGATGACACGATAAAAAATTTCATACAAAGTTGATCCCTCTCTTAGCCCCACTGTTTCCAGGTTCCACCTATCGCTATTCTGAAATGCGTCATTGCATGCGGTTTAAGCGTAAATGCGTAACAAACAAAGAAACAAACTCACTTTCGCATATATAATATTAGTAAGGAGTTTAAGACACGTAATGTGTGGATCTGAATGTCGAGTGAAAGAAAATTAAAGGCAACAGTGGTAAAATTAACAACGTTTATAAAACAAACGGTTAATAATTAAAAGTTTTTTTACATTAAATATTATACACAAGGTTAGAATTAATATACATTGAAACTGTTATGAATATTTCTAGTGAAAAATTATGCAAAATTTTACTCATCAAATTTTTTTTAGGTATATCTAATGAGACAATGATGAATGTGTTGTGTAAAATAATCAATGCGTTTTAAAATTTCTCCAACGTGTAAACATTTGTTATCGTTCGCAATGTCGAATGCATGGTATTATCAACGCCTTATATTTATCAGGCTTTCAATGTTCTTACAAATTAAACCACAGAGACTCATTAAACTTTGTTGAAGGACAAACATAAATGTGTAATTTTGACATTCTCATTAATTTCTTTGCCCCAAACCAAGCAAGTGCTAAGGTAAAGAGAAGAGAAAAACGTATGACATATGTCAAAGCTTAATTTAAACTTTGACATGTGTCGTCCAATGTATTTTTAATTCGGCTAGGGGCACTGGTGATGTTATGTATTGAGTTATTGTAGTAAGGTTTTTTTTATGGTAGCTCAGCAAAGTGACTGCACTGTATCTGATGTTAAGTACAGCATAGTTCAAAAACAGCAGCGACCATCGAGAAAACGACAATCCATCGCCAATCGGCTACTGTCATGCCGGCCTGCGTAAATGTTTTTTGTATTCATCAAGAAAGAAAAATACATTGGTGCTGTTTGAAAGTATATATATATATTTTTTTGAAGAAACATTTTCATGCGTGCCTTCCCACGTAAAGATTTTCAGTGGATTCATGGTTAATGGGAAAGTGTCGTTAGTCGTAGGTTCTTAATCCTATTGTTTTAAACTGGGTAAAATTCATTGACGGATCTCTTACAGTCTGGACGATTTATAAAGGTATATGAATCTGTGCATTTCTTCTAGACGAGGTCCTACAATAAGAGATTTCGGCAACGACAACATCAAGAAATCATAACATAGTGTCGTGGCATAGGTCATCTAAAATTTCGCCTTGTTTAATATCGTCTTCAAGCTAAAAATGTATCTCTTAAGGAACTATAGGTGTATTCCTGCAGCATAATCTAGGTTTAGCGTGCAATGTATTTAGATTAGGTCCTCATAAACAATAGGGGAAGTGGTCAAACCCTAAATCTATGAAGTATAAATATTAGTAAGTTATCGGTCTTGGTTAAAATATCACTCGAAAGTCGACATGCCTAGTCTGTAATTTCTTTATAAGATTTGTTTTCTATAGTAATTTTATTGATACCTGCTTTAATTACTTGAATGTGTTTGCATACAAAGTAGGTTTAGAACGAGGACGATTCTGCTGACAAGTTGAAATGAAAATTTATTGCCAATAGGCTTAAAATTATACGATGAGTTTTAGAGTGATGCACATCAAAGATGATGAACCGCGCTTCTCCAACTTTCCTTCGGCGTAAAACTTGTTTGACAACAGTTGATTTGTGCCAACTGTAAAGTAGATGAAGCCCACAAATAAGTGGAGTTAAGTAAAAACATCGAGGTCGATCCACCATTCACCGTTCGGTTCTCGACATATGACCTCGTCGAACGTCGCTCGTTTCGCTTGGAACGGATATACGATGAATAATATTAGATCTACGCTGGAAACTTTATTGTTTGATTCGGTTCTGTTTTGTTTTATTGTTTATTTGTTTACCATTCAATACGTGTGAATTCTCTGAAATTGAACAAGTGACTTCTAATTAACAATGCTAGGAGAAACTTTTATTTGTTAGTTGAAACTTCAACGCAAATTCATCCAAAAACGTGCAAGTGTGTGAGTTACATAAAGTACTAAGCAATACTAACATACATATCTTCGTTAACCTTTTTTATATGATTATATTATAACATGATATAGCAAAGTGGTATGATAATTAAATTAAATAAAACGGTCTTAACTATATACATACTGATATAACTGGTCACGTATTTAGCACCCTAACATGATATGCTATGTCATGCACATAATTATAGAATGCTATTTGGGAGTGCAGTAAAATTGCCAGTAAATATGGAACCATGTTGTAAGAAATAAAAATCGACTGAATATTTCGGTCCTTCGAGCCGCATAACGAAGAGTATACAAGAAAATGAATAAACACAGACCAAGTTTATAATTTCAATTACCTCTACATTGTCATGTAATTTGTCCGAAGAGCCTTTCACGTAGCTTTCAAACACGTATTCCACATGCAATAGAGGGTATGGTTATGACAGAATACAAGCCGAGGTCTGTAATTCAATGCGGTTAGTATTGGCACCGTCCATTGAAATCAATGAGGTGTGCGCATCTCGGTGTCCCGTTAACTTCCGCGGTCCAAGCAGATGTGTGGTTTCTTTCGTTTGCGTTGATTTATGAGGATCATGCTTTATTTATACAGTGGTATCGGCTGTTTTGTTGAGTGAAAGCTTACTTATTAAAGCGGATAATATCAGAATATATACATACTTATTTTACAGTAGACTATTAGTAATTTTTATTGTGTCAGTGTTATAAATAACAAGTAGTTAAGTACCTTGTTTATAGTCGTTTGGCCTGATGGTATACATATACCGGATAATTGAAAAATATATGATCCAACAGCGGTTGTTATTGTTATGTCAGACTACAAAACTTCCCGCTAACCGAATAATCATTGACTGATCCTGAAATCCCGTAGAAATCAATTTCAATATCACAATGTTCATTTATTTTTCCGACACAAAAGGTCACTCTCTTACATTTCACGTTATAATTTTTCAATTTCTATTTAAAGAAGTAATATTAAATAAGTGATTGTTTGGATATACTTCTCACGTGTGTGCCAAATTTTGTCTATATTTTGTGATCTCATAGATACTTCCTGTAATTGTTATTATTTTGTTGCTTGTTTTTAGTCGACTTCCGTTTCCATTTTTTTATGGTATTTGTCATGTTACGTAGAACCTCTTTAAGTTGAAGATCAAGGGAGACGCCAAAAAATTCGAGTTATACAGGTTTCTACTTATAAAGAACGGAGGTTTTGGTGTTTGAAGGAGAGGGAACAAAACATTTTTTCGAGATCTGGAGGTTTTCAACTTATCGAGGTTCTACTGTATAATATTTATTGCACTATTACCTACCATTACCTACGTGCCTTCTTTATGTTTGTATGGGTTTTTCTTTGATTATATATTTTTGGATTTCGCATATAGAAGTCTATAATCATTCATTTTCGACATCTCAGTATGTGCAATTTTTTAATTAATGAAGTCTGTGGTAGTAGCAAACCTGCCTAAAGGGTCCGCTAATACAATACAGTAAAGACAACTCTTTAGGCAAAAAAAGTTAATCATTGCGTATCGAAACAGAATTGCGTGAGATTACGTTGTTTAGACAGTATTTAGGTTCTCGTTACTTATTCTCAGGTGAAGAAATCGACCTACGCAATTATATACATATACCGATTCGTTAACATTTTATACAGTTGAGAAGCATTCGTAGGTGAATAACGTTGCGCTGGTCTCAATTAGTTGTATACATTTCAATGTTGTTCAGCCCTAGATTTGGAAATTTGATATGTATATTATGTACTTAATTAATTAGTGTAATTTCAATAAAAAACATGTTTATAGTAAGAGGGTAAAGTGGTGACACTGTGCCCAAATGGAATTAGAGTATAAATGAAAAAGTGACCTAGTTTGGTTTAGATAACTACCACCTTGTTTATTTATTGGATATGAACAGATTTCAAAATACGACACGACTATGCTTCGTTCCACTGAGTGTTCATAACGCTCACGATCACTGTTATTCTCACTAAATGGTAAACAATGACGTTTAGGGGGGTCGTTGTGCATTTGGCGTAAGTGAAAATTATACCGTCATTTGTGCGTTACGACCACTAGTGGATCTATAAGTATGCCTAAAGTCGTGACGGGTTAGCGGATTTTGTACTTGACACCGAATGTGATTATTATTTTTCCATATAACAATTCGTAGTACTGAAGTACACTTGTCACAAAAAGAAATAAATATCAATTTAGGTTTAATAAATATATATAGCAGAGAAACTCCTACGCGCGAGTATATAATAACCAAGTATCCACGTTCGTTTAGCACTCTAAATTAAATTACACAATATTGATACGGTCTGAGTTTACGAATCAAATGATATCAGAATTAGAGATGCAGCTAATATTGACCGTCTCTTCGGTGTCCGAATTATCTAACGGTTTTGTGGAGATTTGAAATAAAGCACAAAAGCTAAGCGATAGTAAAGAAGCTAAATATTTGCTTCGAAATGACAAATTCGTGTTTTATACCAGCAGCAAAAATAAACTTAATTGGTCAATTTAGAGTCAATAAATAGCGACTATTGTTATCGCTTTGCTTTTGCGAAATATGTAAATCGGGGAACTATATAATTTGGAAAAATTTTAATATGCCACTTAAAATAGATTCATATAACGATGTTATGCATGTGTGCAATGCAAGTAAATAATTATAAAAACTGTAATATTGTTACATAAAATATGTATCTAAAGAAAATAGTATTAAATAAATATTGTACGGCATCGTGCAGTGTCATAGTAGCGGTTGAAACTGTGGATGCTTGTAACAAATATGAAATTAGTTTGCAGCCCATAGCACAAATGGTGGACGGAGAACCACTGTGAGGACTACAGAATCTTTACGTACGTTCTTGAGACGTTTTACCAATTATGAACAAAAAATTGGTAATTTGTTTTCCGTACGCCTGCAACGGTTCTAACAAAATAATTACACGGTGCTAGAGCCCTTTTTATTGCCTACCTAGCTAGCTACCAACCTCAGATTAAAAATCTGCCACCAAATACCTATAGGTGTGTTCCGCCAGTTGCACTTGAGAGCCCGTCTCTCCATTAGGCTTAGCGCGTCAACCATTTTGGGCCACATTGCCACTTACCATCAGGTAAGGTTGTGGCTATAACGCTAAGCCCATAATCTAAAAAAGAATAGATAGTGGAATATAAATAAGCTATTTCCGTGCAAATTAAAATGTATAATTATCGGATATTCGGCTCTTCGGTTTACTCATCTGTTACTTTATCTCTAATCTATACTATAGTGTCCCGAGTCAGGTTACGTGCGGCGTAAACTAAATAATCACGATGGTAGTAAATTAAATGGTATGATAGAACTAGAATTTCAAGTTCATTACGATCACGGAAGTCTTTCTTTTATAAGGAAGTGTTTTGATATAATTTAATGTTTTTATGAACATTCCTGCGTCTATTGTATTAAAACATCCGTTACAATGATATCTGTTATGTAATTCTGTAGTCATGTATTGAGATGTGCTAAGTACAGAATGAAATGAACATATTACATATATATTATACTATTACGATATGACCATCTGGCAATAAAAAAACAGTTAAAGTTTGTATGTTAGTAAGAGTTTATCTTGCTTCACTAAAACTTATTTTGTTCATCTACTTTGTTCATGAGTGAGAAAGGCTTGTTATTTATATTTTGACTAGCTCTACCCTCGACTCCGTTCGCGTGGAACTCGAAATTATTCAATAATTTTTGCTACTAATAGCTAATAGACTAATAGACTACTTTTCTTGCGGAAAACTTATTGAAAGTGGTATAAAAAGAGGGATAAACTCGTATGAAACTTTTTATTGTGTCATTCTATTTGTTTGACAAATCAGTATTAACGCGAGCTAAGCCGCAGGTAAAATCTAGTATAGATATAGACTAAAGTGTACAAAGTCGCCGGCGGGCGTTAGTATATTATAAAAAAGTGTTCCACAACCAAACCGTTCATTTGATGTATTATGTAAGATAATGAATATTAATTATAGAGACATGTAATGAAAATATTATCGTCATAATATTGTAGACGGTGCGGAGTTATCTAACAGACATGGTTTTTTATTTTATTTTGGCAAATACGAAAATAGACGTTATGAAACTGCACCGAGAGGCCACTTAATACCTTTTAGTTGTCAGATACGAATATTGATTTTATAAACAACTTTAACTGATTAAATATAAAAAGAAACGATGTGTGTTTAAAACCACTAGACACAGTAACATGAACTTTTCTGGACAACCTACACCTCAGTCCGCCCCGTGACCACGAAGGCTGAAAAGCTTTCGAAACGTCGGGATAAAAATTAATAAATAACCGCCATAAATCCGTTTAAATTAGTTTTATTTCAAGGAATAATATTCGCGTAAACATAAGAAATCACTCGACAAATGTAAAACATCACTATATATCTGTCGCACCCTCAGTCGCCTTAAACCAATTTTACCTGTACGAGCGTCACACAAAATGGTTGCGGATTACAGTTTCAAAACCCTTCCATAATAAGTTTCACTTCAAAAATATTTATATTGAGCTATCATACATATATAAAAATTCTATATCTCGGTGTTTGTGGTCGCGCTCCTCTGAAAGGGCTGGAAAGATTTTTATGAGTTTGTTTATGTATATCTGGTTGGTATGAGGATAGGCCGCAAAGTATATTTCATGCCGCTAGGTGATTAAGTTAGTAACTTAGAAGTAGTTAAAGTAAGTCGAAAGGTGGATAAAGATTGACTATAGCTAAACATAATGTTACAAATATATATTTAAATCGGTTAAACTGTTTTTGAGTTTCAGCTATTAACAATGATGTATGATAAATAACAGTGATTGTAGGCGATACGAGGTACATCGGGTCAACTAGTAACATATAACATAATATATTTCTTGTGATTACGTTCGTGTGGTTTTGAATAATTAAAATCACCCCCTATTGAACGATGGTTGATTTTTCTTAAATATAAAAATATCTTAGTAAAGGCAAAACAAAAAATAATAGTTCAACCTATATTCATACCTAATTTTATTGAAATCCTTTTAGCAATTTAGGCGTGAAAGCGTAACAAATATAAAGAGTTACTTGCTTATCTATAATTTTGGTTGAGCTTTAGTTGTTTTGCAAAAATTAAAATGACTTTATTAGGTAGCAGCCTGGTCAGGGAAAATAGGAATATTCGTAGAGATTAAATACGGATTGCTTGAGGCAGACAGATATGAGAGTAGTAAGGTCTAAGTGGGACGAAATTAAATTTAAAGCTGTGTTAGCTCAGTGGTAGTGTGTAGGGACGCCGCGTCAAGGGACGTGAATTCGAAACCTCCTACAATGAGCTTGAGCTTTCGGTGAAGAACAACATTGTAAGGAAACCATAGTCTGGTGGTAGGGTTATTGTTTCATGTCCACCTGGCTAGCTAGGCTAAGTGGAAAATCTGCCACCAAATACTAATAGGTGTGTTCCGGTAGTTGCACTTGTCAGCCAGTCCCTCCACAGGTTTACCGTGTTCACCGGGTTAGTCCACATCGTCACTTAAGATCAGGTGAGATTAGAGCCAATAAATCAGTCGTGTCTTCGTTTTACTTTGTAGAATTTTAATAATAACAAGTGCCGTCGTACGTAACATAACCGTATTGTTTTATCAACTGGGGATATAGGTAAAAGATAAACTTGAACGAAAGTTTAGAAAGTGATAGCGGTGAGATAATTGGCGCTAATTCCGATGATCACGCGCTCTGATGGTTGTGAAAAAAAAAACGTATTGCATAAAAACGAAAAGAAATTTTTCATTCGTTTTTGTTTTCTATCGTCTCGACAAAATCTTTGCGTTTCACTTGACGGTGATCGAGATGTGATCTGAAGACGGTAATTGCTGTCGTGAGATGAGAGTTTCAGGACGGCTGTCACCGCCATTATTTCAGCTTCTGCTTTGCTGTATACGTATTATATCTGTATTAATATTTTAAAGCGAAAAAGCTAATGAATTATGAAACGATGATAGCTCAGTGTTAGTGTGTACGACTTTGCGTCAAGGGACGTGAGTTCGAATCCAACCACCTACAATGAGCTTGAGCTTTCGGTGGAGAAAAACATCGTGAGGAAACCATAGCATGGTGGTAGGGCTTTTTCTGATGCCCGCCTGACTAGCTACCATCCTCAAGTTGAATATCTGCCGCCAAATACCAATAGGTGTGTTCCAGTACTTGCACTTATGCCGTATCGTCACTTAAGATCAGGTCAGATTAAGGCCATAACGCGAAGCCTTAACTATGTAAAAAAAGTTTGACATGTTTCTTTGATTACGCTAATCTCAGGAATTCAGTGGGATTTCAAAAATATTTTTGTACTTGATAGACCAATTATTGATGAAGGCCTTATGCTATTTAATATTACGTTACCAACAATAAGACTAAAGCTTTAAAAAAGGTAAAACACCGTGCAAAAATTATAAAATGAAATTATACGTCCACATGAACGAAGTCGCGGGTACAGCTAGTACTACATAAACATGTCACGATGACGAGATTTTGAGGTACGTATGTATGGTAGTTGACCAGCTTGATAAAAATGCTTTGGAAAATTATAAAATGAATAATGATTAAATATTCCTACATATACTCTTTGAAAGCGAATTAATTGTAATAAATATCGTGAGTCATAAAAACGACATGAATGGGTAAACACCTATGTATATAACAAATATAAAGTTTCATTGTCTTGTTTTAATTATATAATTATGCATATGATTTAACCTGGCAGACATTTTTTTTCTGCCTATTTGCGTACTTTCAGGCGTTTTATTAATCAAAGTTTCTCCTCGTAATTTTAACTTGAAATTAAATATTATTGATTATAACGATTCACAAAACGTTACGTAGTAAAACATGGTTCATTGTAACGTTAAAATGTCCCAACCAACCCCGGTCTCACCGTATTGATTTAGAGAAAACACAACTTAAAAAGTCATGAATAGAGATAATACTTTATGCAAATGTGAGCACGCGTGTACACCGTTAGAAACATTTTCTTCCTCATTAACTGCTCTAATAATAATTTACCAGTCGTATATCGGATTGTCGATAATTTTGACTAAAAAGCGTGTTTAAACAAATATAGAGGTGTTACTTGTTGAATAAACATAGAAATTTGTCCTCAAAGCTTCAAAATAATTGTATGCGTTACAAATCAGAGCAATAACACGCGGCCTGTCATCCCGCTGTTGTTACATGCCATCTCTTTTTAACACGAGCTAATTCCTTATGAGAAAGCAAGACAGGTTTTGTTAGCCTTGACTGAGAAGATGGTATTAGTCGTGTGAAGAAGGAAACAAGTAACAGAATGTTTGTTGTAGTTAATTTGCAATATGGTAGTATAATAATCAAATAACTCTAGGTATGGGGTCAGGTTTTTTTTATATACCTGATCTTAAGTGACGATATGGCCCAAGTTGGTAGACACGCTAGACCTGTGGATGGTAGACACGCTAGACCTGTGGAGGAACTGGCTCTCAAGTGCTGCTGCCGGAACACACCTATTGGTATTTGGCGGCAGGTTTACAACTTGAGGGTAGTAGCTAGCCAAGCGGGCATTAGAAAAAGCCCAACCACCATGCTATGGTTTCCTTCACCGAAAGTTCAAGCTCATTGTAGGTGCTTGGATTCGAACTCACGTCCCGTGACGCGAGCTACCACTACCACTGAGCTATCATCGCTTCAAATTGTTGTGGTTAGTTTAGTGTTTGTCGTCGGTTTAGTTACACTTTACGAGAGCGAATGTAGAAAATGATGGCTACGGACTCACATGTCCTAAACTATACGTTCAATTAACTTGATATTTAGACATCCATGTTCAGTTTTTTTATACCTTATAAGTTTTAGCATTGTAGCCACAATTTTACCTCATGTGATCTAAGACGGTGGACATGCTGAGCCTAGTGGAGTAACTGGATCTCAAGTGCAACTGGCGGAATTTAGACACCCAGTAAAAATAGTTTTACGATAAACAGGGTTTGATGGAAAATACTTGAACGAAGTCGAGTGCACCAGCTAGTATTTTATAAAATAACGCATTATAATTTGCATTTATGAAAATATTTACTAACACTTCGTCGAAACGTCACAGGTCATGTTGTTAATTCTGATAAACTGTATTCATTAATGCTTATAATGAGCTAATTAATTAATACAAGAATATCAATTGTTTATTGCATTTATTATTTTAATTATTTGTGCATCGTAAAATACGTATTTCGCAACAGAAAATATTGTAAGACGTGTAATAAAATACTTGTTATGTAAATATTACAATTCATACTTTAATATACATTCTGCCAAGCCGGTTATGACATTCTTTTCGCAGTTGGCATCGGACTTTATGGATTTTAGATTAGTTAATTTAAAAAATCATCAAAAAAATTTCAATGGCTCCAGGGCTATTAGGTAAAAATTATTGAATATTTGCCGGACGAGAAACCATTTTGGGAAATTTAGTTTTTAGGTAGTTGTTTAATTTTTATTATCAAAAATACACGTGAAGTTGTACAAAGTTTGGAATTAAATAAATGCTCATATCATTTATAATATTCTATGTCATTCGTATGTAGAATGTTTTATCTCGGACTATAAAACACTTAAAATATGTCTGTCTGTTTAAGGTCATCTAGATTTACAATATTTTAATAAGAAAGTCAGCATATTCCTCGTGATTATTACAAAGATAAGGTTATGATGTAGAATAGAGTGAGTTGACAATTGGCAATTACACATAGTGACTTTTGTCATATATTTCGTTTATAATTTTATATGTTGACTTCATATTATTTCCCATGGAATTCCTAGCATATGTCGTATTCAACGGACATGTTTTCATTTCAATCGTATTGTTTGCTTTATTATGTTTTGAGGCCGCTGGATACTCGTCTTTTAGACTATACTTAGGATAACTTTTCTACTTATGAAATGTCACTCTAACATAACAATGGCTGATTCTTCGGTCTTTTTCAGGAAGTTTTCTGAAAAACGTTTGTAGTTATAATTTATTATCATCTTGACTCGTGCATATTACAACCATATAACAGACTAGCTGTGGCCGGAACTTCGTTCGTGTGAAACTAATAATTATTAAATAAATTTTGCCCGTTTTTGTAACTCTTTTCAAAACAACTTTGCTTCTATTTATAGTAGTGTAATGATGATAATAATTTAAAGCCTTCCTTAATGACTCCTCAACCCGATTTTTACGAAATTTTATAAGTATATTTTGTAGGTTTGAGAATCGGTTGTAATCTATTTTTCGTACCCCTGAGTGATAAGGGTGGTCCATCCACCTCAAACATATTTTTTAGTACTTTTAAATAATTTTAATATGTGGCGTTAAAAATACTTATAAGCCTAATTTTTCACCCTCCTACCCACATCCTCTGATTTTTTAATACAACCAAAGTATTCAGTTGAAATACTTTATACGATAGAACAGCGTTTGTCGGGTCAGTTAATAGACTAATAAAGTCCCGCCAAAACGTATTATAATTATTTATGTTAATACCAGCTTACCGTAGGCCGTTTTACTGACGCAGCTTGCTATTGAAGCTAAATCATGTTAATTATTTGCTATATCTATTACCATAAATAGCAAAACAGTGACTGTGTTATGTCGGTTACCCTGTCCACGTAACTATATCAAGGCTATGTCGAGGCTCGGGTCATTATGATATGTCTTTGCTATTAGCAAGTTATTTACATCGTCTGGTGCATTATTAATAAAAAAAAATCTTGAATATCTTTTACTTCTAATGATTATTAATCTAATCTTAATCTATATAATTAATATTTCGTCTCTTTTTTTATATAGATTAAGCGCTTAGTTAAATTTCACCTTTTTCTGTAGTTAAGGTTTTGCATTATGGTCATAATATCACCTAAACGTGATCCTAGATGGACCATGACCATTTCTAACGTGTACACGCTCAGCCAAATGGAGGGACTGGCTCTCAAGTGCTGTAGGAACACGCTGATAGGTATTTGGGGGCAGATTTTCAACTTGAAGCTGGTAGCAAGCCAGGCGGACATTAGAACAAACCCTACCACCATACAGATATCACCTTATGTTAAGAATTGATATTTCTCTAGATAAAATTATGCTAAATTAATTACTCTCTGAAGCTGTACTACCGATTCAAATTGTTAATGAATGATTGCTTGGAGATAGATTTTAAACCATATTTTAAACGTAGAAGTTAGTTTGCCCGGTATAGGTAACTCGCTGAACATTGGCTGCCATCAGTTTCTCGCTTTTTAGATCGCAGACGTGTTTCGCATTGAATAGGGTTGCCATTTAAATGATTCCTGGCTTTTTTAATTCAATGCTCTTTTATCGTTTTAATATCTACTGCATTTTATAGGTTAAATTATAAATAAAAAAATTTACCTTAGGCGATTGGCTAAGTGCATATTAAGGATTGTATATTTCCATAGGAAGTTATTCAATTTATCTTTGATTCAATTTATTTGAATTATGCGTAAAAGATAAAGTAAAGGCGAGATTTGTATGATTAACGCAACAGCACTGTGTTGAGATTTAAATCATACCTAGTTTAAATGTTTTCAAAAATTCCGTTAGTTATATATGTATTTCCATTTTATTACATTCTATGCGCTCTTTCATAATAAAGTTTCAATTGATTTTGGGATATTTTATTTATTTCAATTTGGTAAGTGCAATTTTAAATTCATTACAAAAAAGCTCCCGATATTATTATGCTTTTAAAGTTAAATAAGTAACAAAAATGTCGAAGTAAATGGGAATTGTAAAGTTTATTTATTACCAGCTACACTCGGTGAACTTCTTTATTCTCGCTAAAGTTCAAAAACAGTTTGACCGATTTGTATTTTTTTACATCATGATTAGCTATAATCAATCCTAATAGATCATCCAACTTCAATTCGTGATGATTCGTTAACTGGCTGCTTGGCAAAGTTTATTTCCCTCTTTATCTTGGACCATGGATCGTGGACCATCTGAAAACCGCATTATACGTTGCAGCATTTTAGCTGAGATGGGACCATTTATGTCCATACACAACTGATGAGTGGGCACCCTCTGTCTATTATATATACTAGGCTATTGTTGTTTTTGTTTTTCGCCCTAATTTTTTATTATTATTATAGTAGTCATTTTGTCATTATTATTATTGTGTGAGTTCCGTATTAAACGTATTTTCTTTACCCAACTTCAAATACGTTTTTCGCGAGAAAAAGTAACCTATCACCGTCTTCAAGTTGCCATCTATCTCTACACTGAAACTCATTATAATCGACTCAGCGGTTTAGGCTTGAAAGCGTAACAAACAAACACACTTTCGCATTTGTAATATTAGTAAGGAAATAAGAATATGTCTTTGACCTTGATTAAAGATGATGAATATATCATTGGCAGCCCTAAACAGACAAACGTCTGTTCTCAAATCGATTCTTATCAGAACACGGTCGACGGCTCAGTTCAACGAACCTATTGAATAAGCGTTTTTTAATTTAAAATAACAAATCTTCATGCCGACCGTTGAAATTATTTTACGCTGTGCGATTATTATTCCGACTAACGTAATATTAGCAAGTCTTAGCGAATCTATGAATCGCTTTGAAGGTTTTTCTCGCTTTAATGTTAATTTTATTAAACAAATGGGACAAAGCAATAAAAAGTGTAATACAAAGTTTATCCCTCTCTTTACCGCACATCCAATGAGGTTTTCGCGGGAAAAAGTAGCCTATCACCGCCTCCAGGTTCCCAGATATCTCTATACCCAAATTCGTCATAATCGATTCAGCGGTTTGGGCGAGAAACCGTAACAAACAAACTCACTTTCGCAATTTATAATATTAGTAAGGATTTTGTTGCATATCATGAATGTTTTATTAACATTAGTGGGCGCGAGATGTATACTAGCGAAATATCTCTATAATCTTCTATAAGATCTTATCATATCTAGGATTGCAGTAGGTTCTATACCGTAACGTGTTTCTAGAGCTGCCTAAGCAGGCTATTACAATATTTAGCTGGGTAGGGAGAAGACCACGAGCCATGAAATTGAGCATTGACGCGTGTCGAAAAGAAGCCCCTTGAACCTTCACCGGGTCACAAGTCCCGGGATCTGCTCGGAGTTTCCCTCTCTGCCACACGGCACTCGTACGGTAAATCTATGCATTCCTAACTTCGTTTCTCTTAATAAATCATTCATCATTGTATGCAAAAAGTGTTTAAAAATGATTATTTAAATATTAGTTATTCCAGGATACATTACTTTATTTTTTCAGTGATCAATAATTGGACCATAATGCCGTATATCGTGTTTAAAGTTACCATAAAATTTTCTCGTGTTCGTGTTTAGAGTTTAAGTCCCTATCCCTATGGAACCTTTTACGGTTTACGAGATAAAAGCTATGCTCTATGTCAACCCGTATTATTAGTCATCACCTCTCCGAGCTCATCAAAATATATTAAGTAGTTTTGGAGTGACGTGTGTTCAAGCTGAAGTACTGAAAAAAAAAAAAAAAAAAAAAACGAAAAAGCAATTATATATTGTTAAAAAAATATTGTGATGTACAGATTTGGCTACGTTATAGTTTTCTTATAATTATGTATAGATAGATGGTTCTCGTCATTTAATATCTTTTAGAGGTGCATACTATATACCATAATATAACAGTTATGAACAAAACACTGCAATGGCCAGTCGGTGCACGACACATTTGTTTAAAAACAGGTTTCATAAGCGTAATCCAGGTATTAAAGTCTGCTATATCGCGGGCAATTATTAAGCAAATAACCTTGCGAATAAACCTTCTCGATCCGCTATCGTGTCGCTGCATTCCTATTCACGTTCTATTTATTTCAAATAAGATAAAAATGCTTTCGCTTTCGTGCGGCTCGCGTGAAACGGGACGTCTGAAAAATGTGGTAGTAATAAGAATCTGCAAAAATTGAGTAATACTGAAAAATTAAAGACGGTTTTACGATTTCATTACCCTTATTTTAAATTAGTAATATAAAATATATTTTCATATTAAAGTTTTGAATACATTAATATATCAAAACTAAAACATTACTATCAAGTAATACTGTGAAATTATTAATGGACATAAATTATTTTATTCAATATAACGTAATATTGGTTACATTTTGCATGATGAAGTTTTCTTACTGTACATAAGTTAAGTAACTAAATAATAACTACAGACGTCGATTTTAAGTTACCATAAAAACGATCTTGTCACTGTTAACAAAGGCGCCGACATCTTGTTAGAGCGTTGCTTGAAGTTTGAAGTTTAAAAATATAAACGCTGACTACGTGACACTGGCAGAATCGTGTTACATATTGTTATATAAAAAAAGTAATTTTAACAACGGCCGCTAAAGGGAGTAAAATTACATTAAAGTTACTTGTAGCAATGAATAATTACACTGTTGGAACAACGCGATTTTGAAAAGATGATAACTCAGTGGTAGTGTGCACGACTTTGCGTTAAGGGACGTGAGTTCGAATTCAACCACCTACAATGAGCTTCAGCTTTCGGTGAAGGAAAACATCGTGAGGAAACCATAGCATGGTGGTAGGGCTTTTTCTAAAGCCCGCCTGGCTAGCAACCACCCTCAAGTTGAAAATCTGCCGCCTAATACCAATAGGTGTGTTCCGGGAGCTGCACTTAAGAGCCAGTTCATCCACAGGCTTAGTGTGTATACCAACTTGGGCCGTATCGTTACTTGAGATCAGGTGAAATTATGGCCATAACGATTAACTTTCATTATATATAAAAAAAAAAACGTTTATTATCGCACTATTCGAAGAGAAGCTAGACAAATCAAAATGTAATATTTGTCCGTCCCGACCCTTTCTTTAGCCTCTACTGTATTGCACTATACTTCTATAGTATAGACCTAAGGAAATATGTTCCAACAGAGTGTTCTACGACACTCACGCATTTTATTTTTAATAATTCAAAGTTAACATTTGACTATAAATTTAGCGATAGGAACAGATCCTCATCTGATGTTAAGTGACGCATTGTGGCCCAAAATGTTAAAAAACTTATTCACTTATATGTGTTCTCATAGTAACTGTTTCAAAATCTTAATTTTTCCGCAATAAGCGATGCATAACGTTGTAAGGCGAAAGTCAAACATTTGTTATGCATTTCGTACTAACAAACGTCATACTCGTTATGCATTTATTTTCTTTGTTTACGTCAGTGGTTCCCAAACTTATTTGGACCAGGGACTCATTTGATTTTTATACTAGCGAGGATTTAAAACAATGTGTCTGTTTAATAGTAAAATTAGACCAAAATCCTTTATTTGTATTATCTTAAGTGAATGTGCGGCGGTGCACTTAGATACTACACTTGTTTCCTACAGAAGTGATACTAAATTGATATCTATCAGTTTTGGAATATGCCAACATATTCAATATAAGTGTTATCATTAATATTATAAAGCGGCTTTGTCCGTTTGAACGCTCTAATCTTAGGACTACCAGTAGGCTTTCGAAAGTTCTTTTTACACGCTTTATATTAGCTTCAGTTCCATTAATAAAAAATAAAAAATAAATAATAGTTTAAAAAACTAGAACACACGCTTTATATAGAAAACTAAACTAAAAAACAGAAAATAAATATTAATTAAGAATAATGTAATTTTTTTTAATAGATATAAGTTATTAATAGTTTGAATAAGAAAAAAAATGTTTTATTGTAAAAAAAGCGTGGGGCGCATGGTGTCAATAGTTATGAATATTTAATTGACAGATATGAGAAGGATTATCATTTCGATAATATCTTGAAAAGCACCCCCGCTTTTTTTACAATAAAACAATTTTTTTCTTATTCAAACTATTAATAATTTATATTTATAAAAAAAAATTACATTATTCTTAATTAATATTTATTTTCTGTTTTTTAGTTTAGTTTTCTATATAAAGCGTGTGTTCTAGTTTTTTAAACTATTATTTATTATATTTGACAGAGCAATAATCGAGAAAGGCTTAAGGCCATTTAACATCACGCTACCGCCAATAGGAGCAAAGCTATATTGAAAAAAAATCCAAACCAGGCACATCTGTGTATCGTATAATCTATATACATACACATCTGTGGCCGTGACGCGAGAACGTGACTTATTTGTCCTCATAAGTATGGTGGTAAGACTTTCTACTGGATAGTCGTATTATAAATTAGTATTACTCGAAGCATAACAAACTGAAGTGCGCTTATTATTCGGATGTCATTATTGTTTTGGAATTATTATGTGCTTGTAATTTAGTAGATTTCAGTCACATTAGTGTTACAAAGAAAGCAAATTTTACAACATATATATACGTATATATTACGTCAGTGAAAAATTGTTAAGCATGTTAGGGCAAAAATTGAGTACCGTTAAAACACTTTCGCCTGTAAGGTTAGCTTTCTTTGTAACACTAATGTGACTGAAATCTACTAAATTATATATATATATATATATATATATATATATATATATATATATGTATATATATATATATATATATATATATATATTATATATATATATAGATATACGAAAATGAAGTACTTAAATAAATTGAAGGTTTTTTTGATCTTAATTTTATTTATTTATTTATTTGTGACTGTAGGATACACAGAAATCGATACTCAGATAAAGAATAGAACAAGAATAATAAAAAATATGGATACTAGATTGAAGCGTAAACACTAGTTAACACAGTGACAATCCTTACACTTACTAACAAAATTAAAAAGTTATTCAAACTAACACTAAATATTGAACATTTGAAATAAAAAATAATAATAATAGGAGTAACGGTAAAAGCATAATTTAATTCAGTAAGAAAAACTAAAATTGAACCCTGTGAAAGAAAACATAATGAGAAATGTGTAGGAAAGTAAGATTAATTGAAAAATATTATCTTGAAGTATATGCAAAGTTCTATCATACATTTACATTTACGATATAATGATTGAGTTATAAAATAAAAAAATAAGGCTGAGTCAATTTAATTATAAAATTAATTATTTATAAGAATAACCGAAAATGTGATAATCATCATAATAAAAAGACATTTTAGATTTTTCTTGGACCGTACTTTTCTTTTGTGGATGCCAATGTTTCGCGGACCATTGTTTGGGAGCCAGAGGCTGACGTACTGACGTTTCGCTTCGGCGACGCGACAGGTAAAGCGATTTTTGACAAGCGTTCATTGCGTGACGCAACTAATGGGCACTTTTGTTTTATTCATAGTATTATGTAGTATACAGATATAAGGACCACCTACATATAGTGATTAATTACCATCATACATAATGTCATGTGTCGAATGTTTGAAGCGATGATGGGTCAGTTGATAGTGGATAGTGTGTGCGTATTGACGCGACGTCGAATCCACTCGCAATGAGCCTAACCTGAAAACAGCCTGATAGCATGGTGGTAGGTTTTTTTTAATGCCTACCTTGCTAGCTACCACCTTCAAGTCGAAGCATCTATTGGTGTGTTCCGGTTGTTGCACTTGAGAGACAGTCCCTTCACTTCCACACACACCATCTTGGGTCACATTGTCACTTAAAATCATGTGAGACTGTGGCCATAACGTTAATGGAAAAATATTTTTAGTGAAAAGATCGTGTTTATTATTAGACATTTTGTATTCAAGTAAATATATTTGTACTAAGAACGATTTGTATATAACATTATATACATAATGAGGTTTTACAAACCTTTAACTATATAAAAATAAAATTTGGCTCAGTTGGTAGTGTGTAAGGACGTCGCTCAATGGATGTGAGTTCGAATCTACCTGAAAAGAGCCTGAGCTTTCCGTGAGGGAAAACATTGTAAGAAGACCATGGCATGGTGGTAATGCTTTTTATAATGCCCATTTGACTAGCTACCACCTTCAACTTGAAAATCTACCGCCAAATACCTCTAGGCGTGTTCCAGTACTTGGCGCTTGCGAGATGGTCCCTTAGACCACATCGTCACTTAACATCAGGTGAGATTGTAGCCATGACGTAACGGACATTTTCCGAGGTTTAGTTTAGTGCCTTTTAGGGTCAAAATTGACAAAAATATCTAGTTATGTTTATTCTGATGTTAAATAAATTCACACGAATACAGTAAATTCAAATAACGGATATCTCTCAGAGAAAGCCTTGAGTGAAGTCTTCACTAATGGTTAGTTTCTTGACGCGCAGTTACTGTTAGAGGTGTATAATTTGTGCGAAAATTATAGCCTTTTGGTATTTACTTTTGACGTTTACTGTACTTGAAGGAAATTACTATTAACTTACATTTATATTAAACTAAACTAGTTTAACTCTGTAACATATAACGTAATCTATATCTATACTAATATTATAAAGAAGAAATATTTGTATTTTTGTATGTTTGTAACAAACACATTCAATAACTACTAAACCGATAAGAAATCACCTACTGCTACTTTATCCCTGAGTAACATAGGGTATATTTATTACTGGTAAATATTAGGGACTGTACTCGTAAAAGTTTGTTTACTTTTAAAATATGCAAATAAAAATTTTTTTTCGTATTTGATACAGCAATCATTGACGAATACTGTAGGTATATGAACATCAAGCTACTACCGTTAAGAATAGGGCTGTATTGAGAAAAGTTACAAAAACGGCCAAAATGATTAAATATTTTTGATTTCTTAATAATTAATAAAGAAAATAAAAATAAGTAATTAGTATGTTTTTGTAGTTGTGAAATAATACATTCTATTGTACATCATTCAATTCATCTAATTTATTATAATACGCTGCGTAACGACTGACGCGTACGACGTATCTATATCTCCGCAGCCGTTGAGAACATACTGGCTGTCTTGAACCAATAAGCGTGCACCTATAACTGAGCACAGCCAATATCATACTCGCTATGGAAAACCGTCTAACTATAAAAGTATAGCGCTATACAAACCTGGCTACAGAAAGGGTCGTGACTGAAAAATCTTAGATTTCGATTTGTGTAGCTTCCATCCGCACCGAAAATCGAACTGTGGCAATTATCTGTGGCAATATTTATAAAAATATAATGATTTCAGTAATATCTCATTAAAATTGAGTGCAAATAATATTCAAGGCCTGATGCCAATCTTCGTCGAGCCGCCATTCGATATCAGGCCTTATGTTGTAAATCAATGCACCTGTACATCAACCGGCAAATATGGAGCGAGGTAAGTTCGCAGGCTGGCCACAAATGATATGATTATAGTAATCGATCATTCATAACACGGCCGTTATATGTTTCACAACATTTTATTTTGTACTCATGATTAATTATGCTTGCAACACCAAGCTGGTGAAGTATTAATATAGGCTTCGTAAAAATATTACGAAGAAAATGTATAAGATATACTCTGTGGGGATACATGTTTAACTGGTTAGACGTTGATAAATTTTAAAACGAATCTTTTTGGTATTGTAATGTTACAATAAAGATGCAAAAATTGTTTGTCTGTTACGCTTTCACGCCTAAACCGCTGTATCTTTTATGATTAATTTTAGTATAGAGATAAATCTACGATAGGCTACTTTTTCTCCCGAAATACTTACTGGAAGTGGGGTAAAGAGAGGGATAAACTTTGTATGAAACTTTTTATTTCTATTAGACTTTTTAGTGCGTCATCCGATTTGTTCGACAAAGTCAGTATTAACGAGAATGAAGTCGCAGGTAAAATGCTAGTAGTGCCAGTACAGTACACGATACAAAAACAATTAACCAATGAGAGATAATTATCGCATTGGCGGTCGGGTTTCGTTCTGAACCATCGGTTTCATTTGCATACAATACGTTTGTAATGGTTTTTGATATGACAGCTTATGGCCGCTTAGTTTTGTAACACCGCTCCCGGGAGTTAATCTCCCGTCGAACGTAACTGTGTGTATCACTTGAGACAGGTTTCGGTACTTTGTCACAGCTTATCTAGACATTTCAATCGGTAATCGACTCCTTGTTTAAGCTGTATTGACAGTTTATTCATAGACTGTTTAAGGTGTGAGTAGCAGGACGAGATAACTGTGTTCGACTCGATCGATCTACTGCTAGGGTAAGTATGAAGCGATGATAGCTCAGTTGGTAGTGTGTACGGACGTCTTGTCAAGTGACATGACTTTGAATCCACCAGCAATGTGTTTTGAGTTTTCGGTGAAGAAAAACATCGTGATAAAACTATAGCATGATGGTAGGGCTTTTACTAATGCCCGCCTGGATAGCTACAACCCTATTCATTTACTAACGTGGTGTTTAAGACCCCATTCTTTCCGGACTTTCTTATTGTAATGTGCAAACTCAAACGCCTTGCCCGGGCTCAGACCAAGGAGAGAGGGCCATGTGGTGACCTATTGTGTGATAATCACCCAATACTACCCACTAAAATGCACCACGGCGACACTTCAAATTCCCGTGCCAGAGACGAGGGACAACGCCCACACTTTTGCTTGTCACCACTCTGGTACCCTTGCGTTAGGTGCCATGTACTCAGAACCTATTGCCAATCAATTAGTGTTAGTATGTTTGGAAAAAATATCGGAAGTACATAGCACATTTATAAGATACAACTGCATGATCGTGTTGCTTATAAAATAACTTAAATTCTAAGTGCGTAGTAAACAAATGCAGACGGTTTAAACGACGTCTCAAACAATAAAGCGGATGCATTTCCTGCCTAGTTCGTAGACAGCGCTGCATGCTGCCTTCTCAGAAATAATTATTTTGTTTAAGCTAAGCCCCTCATTTTCCTGTAAAATGTTGAGATCTGCTTAAACTAGATTATAAAGGCTATGATATTTTGTAGCTTAAATATATTTTGGACTTTACTCCTAAAAAAAAGAATTTCATATTTATTATTTATGTATGGATGATTTTCACGAGTTTTGAGCTCTGCTAAAACTATGTAAGGGTTTATAATGTATAGTATAAGGGGACCACGGTTTGTAGAACATGTAAAACTTATTCTTGGTAAATAAACTTTTATTTATTAATTATTTATTTTATAAGATTTCTCGAACTCTCCTTCGCTTTTTCGCGTAAAATTCAATCTCGTTTTTCTGAATAATGAAACGTTATTAGAAAGGGATCAGTGACACTAATACTCACAGTTTCATGTAAACCAAATATTAATTATTTAGCAAACAATTTAATGTAAGGATGGGTATTACCCCCCAGATCGGCCTTATCTGTATAGATTTTTTGACACGTTACGTTACGTGTGGTATCTTTTTTATTGTTTGATATATTCTCTTCTATATGTGGTGTATGGTTGTCCTATTATTTTTTGCTTCTTCATTTCTAATTGAACTATTATAGCAAATATTCTAATTTAACATACAATCAGTGGCGGATTTACACTTTTATCGTCCGCAGGCTATTCAAATTTTGCCATAGCTACCTACCTCTACAATTAGATATCACATAGGACTACGTAAATTGTAGAAAAAGAAAACAATATGAGATTTAGTTTCTAAGTGGTGAAACATATTATCTAACAACATTTAGACTGATGTATATGTATAAAACATTTCAGTTTCTAAATAACAAAGTAAAAATGTCCCAAACTTGCCGCCCAAAGCTCCAGCCTACTCAGCTTACTAGTACACGAATACAAATACCCTTTCTATTCCATAAAACGAAAGAGTTCATTCAGTATTGGGGATAACTGTTAATATTTTATAGCAAATGTTGTTCTTCGTAAATTCGGAGAATACAATTTAAATCTATCACGACGGAGTTGTTTGCAACTAGATGTTTATACATACGTTATTATAGTTTACTTTTATTTATAAATAATTAATAGTTTAAAATGGTATTAAAAAAGAACAAAATCTAAACTTAAAACTCAATTTTCTAGACAACAAAGTAGACGAATTTGTAGATGATATAAATACGGAACGCCTTTTCGATATTAATAATAGCGCACGTGGGAGGTGACCGACCTTGGTATCAAGCGAAAACAGCAAAAACTTATCAATTCTTCGAGGACGTGATTCTTTAATTCGTTCAAATTGTTAACACACGCGTTTTTACTTGCAATTTTGTTACAGAATAAATATTTGCAACTTATAATAATATTTCATTCCGCATTTATGGTAAATACAGCAGTATATTAGTGTATAGCAATACATTAAACTATATATAACGTTTAAGGCATTGGGAATTTTATAGCTGCAGTGAGAGTTGTTGTTAAATGGCCAGAAGGAATCGTGCTATGGACAACTTCTTAGCGATCCGTGGATCCCGTGCGGGTCCCGGGTTCATCGTGTGGCCGAGAAGGAAACTCCGAGCAGTTCCCGAGACATATGACATGGGTGCAAATTGAAGCGAAACTTTTCCGACGCGCGTCAACACTCACCTTCACTGCTTGTGTTTCCCTCCCTGCCCAGCCAAATTTGGTAGGAGCCTTTTAGCGTATCTTTAGAGGCCCGTTGTAGTGTAGAACTTACTGCAGTCTTAGATAGGCCAAGAACTTTTAGATCATTATATAAAGATTCTGCTGGTGTACCTCTCGCTCCCACTTCAACAGCGTATGAATTTAGATTATACAAAAAAATTCAACAAAAGTCAATTAATTTCAAAGTTTTAGGATTAATCATATTGCGTTAAATGAAATTTATTCTGTAATTCATTTCAGCAAAGACTTATTTAAAAGATAAGAGACAAGTTTCATGGACGCGACATAGACATCATAGATTTATTTATAGCTTAATGCTATTCTGTCAAGTTATTTCAGTTCAGTAAACTTTCAAGTTATTAGAGAATCGATATTTTAAAGCATAATTAACATGCCATTATGCGTTAACTTTTAAATAATTCATTTGGAGAAAGATTTAATCCGAAAGTAGATACATAGTTTTGACGAACACAATATTTTTTTTCAGTTTCTATTACCTGACATCTAAAGGATATTGTCAAGTAGTTTTAATTTCATCGCGAGGTTTCTTTAATCTTTAAATAAAAATATTATTTAATAAAGAATTAATAAACATTGACGGATCTTACAAAATATCCAACGCTACGGACGCCGAATTTAATATATTCCACGTATGCCAGTAATTCGTTCATAACAGCCTCTTAAAGACGACTTCTAAATAGGATTATTCTGGATACAAAATGACCGTTACGATTTCAATGTCAACTCGGGTTGATGACACGGAAAATGGTGTGTTCCCGTCGCGTCGAGTACCTACTGCCCAGCACATGTGAGTCCGCGCTGTCGTAAATCATACAATAAGTTACACAATTGTTTCGATCTTGACATTATCTGATACGTACAATTTAAAAACGTTCAGATAAATGATGTTTAATACTGTTATAATGCTGCAGTTTATTTTTAACCAACTATGTATAAAGTCAACTGGCTGTAAGTATATAGGTATACTTTATAGTTTATATGTTATGGCCACAATTTCGCCTAGCCTAGTGAAGAGTCTGGCTTTCAAATGCTACTGTCGGAATACAATTATAGCGTATTTATTAGCGTAATTATAAGTTTTTATAGATAGTGCAAATATAAAAGATTATAATTATTAATAAAAAAAGATTATAATTTATATATATAAATGAATCTCTATTTCCCCTGGTCATTGTACCACGCGTGAACGGATGGAACAATCTCGCTAATTCTTTTTTTGTTGTGCTTATCATTTTAAGGAGGAGATTCTTAAGAAAGAAAAAATTAAGGAAGTTGAGCTGAATATTAAAACAATTTTAGGAATTTAAGAAAATCAAAAGAAACTTAACTTCCATATTCATTTTACATAACTGTCAGTTGTCATAGAGTATTACAATAATAAACACTATGATTTTGTATAATATTTTTTTTTCAATTAATTACTATACCAATTCGAATTCAGTATTTATAGTTAAGAAAGTATAACGTCTGTTGGGTCAGCTAGTTATAAATACAATTAGGGTGTCACTATACATTTTGAAACGCTGAAGAGTAAGCTCGCATAGAATATTTTTTATTATTTTAATTTTATGTTGTGTATAGCTGAGATACGCTTGTAAGTATAAATTATTCCCGGACGTCATTCAAAGAATCAATAGTGGGTGTCAGAGACACAGATAATTAAAAAAAATCTATCGTCCCAAATCTTATTTTAATCCAACGTCGAAGAGAAAGATCTATTGTGAGGCTTATAGTAACGGGCGCTGCGCACGCGCTGCATAACGGAACTATGTATTAACATTAGTCACATAGATGTGTCTCTCAAACATTACGCAGGCACTATAGGAGTCAGCGGATTCTTTGTAAACGCAGTCTATCTGTTGTATATATCTATCTATATATATAAAAATGAATCGCCGAAATGTATGTACGCGCATATCTTCCGAACGACTGTCCTAAATTGAATAATTGTTATGTTTATTTTGTTTGTCATTGTCAGGACAAGGTTTGTATAAAAAAGCGAATATTTAAAAAAAATCTCATGTATGAAAAATAATGAAGCGATGATAGCTCAAATTGTAGCAATGATAGCTCAGTGAATAGTGTGTACGGACGACGCGTCTAAGGTCGTGGGTTCGAATCCACGTGTATTTAAATTTCATGCAATTTGAAGACATTTCATTCAATGCAGTTAGAAATGAGTTTCATTTAATAACCAAAAGAAATGAAAACGGAAACGATATTAGATATAGCCAGTTATATTGATCTTCACGAATTTAAGTTGGTAGGTTGATTAGGATTGATTATATGTAAATAAAATATACAAAACAAATACGTGATGTTTTACAATCAACGTTATACTTTATGAGTAATACGTACACAAACAGACTGACAGATATTTCTAAAAATGGTGTAAATGTATTTTATTATTTATTCTTACTCATATGCGATAAATTTATTCACATAAACCTAAACACGTTAAATGTTCATTCGTAATATATGTATAGATTTTTTTAAAAGGAGACATTCACACTTAGCGTATATCCTTGTGTCGCGGGGTCTTTAGGAATATAAAAAAGGGCATAAAGTAACATGTACAGTTGTACACTCGGAACGATCATTTGTGGATCACACAAATACCTGTGCAGGATTCGAATCCACTGCACTCAGCGTGGCGGCAGCGGCATAGCGATCGTTTAAACCGTCAGGACAATTGTGGAGGTATTTGTATACAAGGTATAAGTCTGTTTGCATCGTTTAGTAATTGATTAGCACGTTTTGCTTATAACAATAATGTGACATATTTCACGATATTAGAAGAAATGATTCGTCAACATAATTATTATAATAATCTAATATCACGTAGTCATATCTATTTTGAATATTTACGGTCAATGTTAATTGTCTATTATTACTTTTTATTTGGTAGTATTTTGTTATACTAATATAATAAGATTTTTTAAAATGTCTTTAAATGCACTAAACCTCTGGAATTATCATCATTCAGATTGGAAAAATTATTTCAGTATAAGATAACTAGATTCATGGATTATAATAAAGACTATTTTTCATCCAGTACAAAGTACTGCTTCCGAAGGACCGGAAGAAGCAACTTTATATTTCGATGAGAACGAAGTCTCTCACACAGCTAACATAGAAAATAAATAATTATTTGTATGAATATTAAAAGTACCTTATATAAACTATGCGTTGATAGAATAGGTATGTCTTTCTAACGGTAGAGTGATGGTGAGAGGTTTCCTGATACCTACCATCTTCAAGTGGAAAATGTTTCATATAGCACCTATAAGAGGTGTGTTCCGGTAGTCCTGGAAGCAAGCGTGACGCGGTGATTGCATGCACGGACCCGCGTTACCCCAGGAAGACGACAGACGGTCGTGGGGTTCTAGTACCTATTTGCGGCATTTAGCGCCGGGTGAGTCCCACGTACCCCTCTTAGTCCCCCCGGGCTGGAAGGGCATGCATAAATACATTTATCCACGTAAAAAAAAGTCCTGGAATCAAAATACAAGTGGAATCCAACCTGACTAGCAAAGGGGGAATGCAGAGCCACCATAAGAGGTTTTAGAGAGTATTATTAAATCCCATTAGACGGGTCTGACCTATCTCGCTCCTAGGCTGCTAAGATAAAGCCGTGAGGTGCTTCAAGTAACGTTGTAGCCTTTTTTATTTACGTGGTGTTTAACATCCTGTTCTTGGAACGCATAAACGTATTACACGGGTTCAGACAAAAGGCGAGAGGGGAATATGGCAAAATTCGTCGGGTATCAGCACCGGATACTACCTACTAAAAGTAAAACCCACCACGTCGACACTGTAAACTCCCGTGTTGCCAGAGACAGCTTTCGAAGTTCTTCTAGGACCCTAAAATACGGTTTGATTTCGACCGACAAATATTCATATGCGACATATATCCGTGACCAGATTATACTAACCATGTAAAAATATATGACTTCCGGCAGTTGCATTTCAGAGTCACATTAGAAGGTAGTTTCACATCATTCTCAAATTGAGGTACAGTTTCATATCTAGTACATACTTACATAATAAAAAGGTTGGTTACGTTAATGGGAGGAAATTTAATTGAATCGTTATCAAACCAAAAAGCGCTTTAACGAGCGCTGTAAATGTTTGCAGCGATAAGTGACGCTATTTAAACATATTTCGTAAAAAAATATCACATGACTGACGAGAATAAGGTAGCGATTGTTTAATTAATTACCCAAACAATTGTATAATATTTTATAACTTATATTACGCAGTACTTATATAATATTTCGTTTCACAAGACCTATTTGCCTTTAGTTAAAGCTATTGCAATCTTTAGATGTATAAAATTTTGATCAACGTACGATCGTGACTCATCACCTGTCTGTTTGAATTTTATAAAAAAAAATACAATTTGCCTGGACGGTTCTTAGATAAAATCGATATCGAGATTTTGTTTTAACTTTCCTATGAAATTTTTAAAAGGAAAAATAGTTTAGGTACCTTTTTGCGAACAGTAAACGAGAGCGGACCGTCGCGCTCTAATCGTTGACGCTAAGTCGACACCTTTATTACATATTTCTCAAAACAAAGTCATAGGAAAAATCCCTAAATATTTATTTCGAGATTGCTTATTCGTATTATATATCCGCTTTAGAGTACTTACTTTGTGCTGCTGATTCTATATTGATATTATAAATATTTATAAGTGTAAATATTAATATTTATAAGTTAAAAAAAGTTTATTCAAAAGCGAAGTATTCATTACGATTTATTGGCCATTGGCAGAATTTTTGCTGCGGTGGCGTTAATACGCAAGTACCCGGGATAGTTTGTGTGTTGGTTTAACGCGCCAAATTTAAGAATTACCAGTCGGGTTTTAATAATATATTTTTTTATTTATATAGCGATCATTGAGTCAGGTTTTAGGCAATTTAACATCTCGCTACCATTAATAGTAGGAAAGCTGTATCGAAAAAAGTTACAAAAACAGGCGAAAATTGTTAAATAAGTTTTATTTCCACGTGAATAAAGTCGCATGCACAACAGTACATTATATATTTTGAGACAATCATAATCATATTATTGTGAAGTCAAACGAAAAGTAATTATTACTATAAAAAGAGAAAATTTCGTTTTTATCTGTAGACATAACTGTGTAAATTGTTTCCTGGAAACGTAATTAATGTTTCGGATAAAAAGTTATATTTGAATAATGATCTAATTATCAGGTTCACCCATGTTTTTTTATTAGCAAGACACTCAGTGAAACGCAGTCGCCTAGATATTATTATGTATATATACCGAACACTGTTATTAATCAATAAAAGTTTTATCAATTTTGTTAATTAAATTTCGACAAAAATAGTAATTAGTAACGAAATAGATCAAATCTCAAATATATATATAATAATTTGATAAATAATGATTTATATGAAAAAGAGAAATCACAAGATGTAACAAGGTAACCTGCCGCTTGTTAATAACGAAATTAATTTATTAAAATATTTGCACCTTTCTTCTGTATTTTTCATAATAAATTAACCACAGCGCCATTTATAATTCAAAAATAGCATACAAATCTTTTCCATGTAAAAAATCTGTACATAAACCAAATTTTACGGATAAAGAGTGTTGACATTCTTCCTTTTATCTCTTAACCCGGATGGCTTTTGTGGGATAAAAAATATCTTATCATATCACAGTATAAATTCATTGTAATCTTGTTAAATTTAATTAAATATCATCATTACACCTAACATGTCCCAGGGGACAGACAGATAGACAAAAAAATAAAAAATGTAGGTGTGTTTGACCTTTATATCTGTAACAAAGTACACCGAAATTCTAAATTTTTAAAATATTCTATATGTACGTTTAGCTAATGTACAGATAACTTTTTTACAATACCTACTTATAATAATCACTACTGTATCTGACTAATTACCTTAATATAGCCTAACCTGCATTTTAAGGTCATTTTCTAGATAATTGTTTATTTGGCTTTATTAAGTGTATGTTTTTAGCGTAGATTAAAATATTTTCTTTTCGTACGAATATAGTTTTCGTTGTATAATTTTTTACTGATATTGCGTATTTATATAATTTATATTCTATTTTAATACTAATCAGTTCCTAATGATGGCAATGCATTAAACATATTATACTTTTAACATATTATTGAACGAATAATGCAAAAAGTACTGTCATCCTTATTGTACAACATACGTTACACACAACATAAAACATACCGACGTTAAGGATAATGTAAAAAATTATTGGAGGCAGAATCAAAATTACTAAGTAACAAAATAACAGTTAATAAAAGTTATTCGTTCAGTTTCACCGTGACCACTTTACAATATAGTACATATATAAAATTGTGTGAACATAAAATAGTATGTTCTCGTTTCACTTGCATTAAAACATTTTATCTCTGTTCTCATTGCAAGGAAATAGTTTCCAAGAAATGTGATTTCTCATATTCCGCATCACGCTGGTTCACATGGGTAGCGGTGCAGTTGATGTCTAGCTGGGTAAATGGAGCAAAGAAAACAATGAAGCGTCTACAATGAAGTTTTTATTTAAAAAAATCTACACCGCTGACAACTCATGAATTACAGTTAATCTCGTAATATTAACTAAGCAATTGCAACATTTTATTAAAGCTTAGTTTCGTTTACGTTGTTTTTTATTGATTTACGATATATTTTTATTAAAATAAATTAATAATGTTTAAAGGTACTTCTTCATATTATTTAGTCCAAACTTCTTCCTACACCATTATGCTATTATCACGTGAAATGGTTCATAATCTTATAAACCATACATAATTTTAATAATATAGCAACTGTCTTTTTAAAATTGTCTAGCGAGACTACGATAACTTCTGACAAAGCTATTATTTCGAGTTCACTTCATCGAATAGTAAGTATATTAATTAATTATATTACGTAAATTGCCACCAAGATAACATTTAACCCATCGTAACTTAAAAATGTCAAATTAAGATTTTGCGAAAACTCTTAATTATTGTTATTAGGAGGAGTGGGTGTTTCCTTCTAGATATGCATATTAAAGTGCCACATCGTTACAATTCTCGTTATAGAAATTGGGCAATGATGCAGATGAAAGAATTTTAAAGTCGAGCTTCAAAACGGAACAGTAACCGAGTAGGCGGAAGAAATTAGTATGAGTAGGTATTTATAATTTTTTCTAAAAACATATCATTGGCACACTCTTCGGAACCAGTTCTTTTACGGAACTATGCTAATGGCTTTACAATATATTTATTTAACCTGTTTGACGCACTCAATTACACACACACACACACACACATACGTACATATCAGATTAAGTGCATTGCAAACGATATTTTAATATTAAGCAGAGTTCACTGTCTATGCGGTGAGTATTATTGTGGCACCTACTTACACCGTACTGTAATTTGACATACATTAACGTTACAACTTATTGCATAACTTGTACCGGTGTGGTTATGCTACGGTGTATTGTTTCCTCAATGTCGCTGCAAGTCAGTGACATCTGTAATGAGAATTTCTGTCGGGACTTAAATCAATATTTTAATTGATGTTTTCTCCTTAAGAATTGGTGTTTAACACAACATTTCCATTTAATAAATACGTCGTAAATAGTAAAATTCTGTAAAATTATATCTCATTCTAGCAGTAGTAGTAAATATGGCTAGAGAAAAGTTTATAAATTATTATAACAATCATGTGGACCTGATTTGTGATTTTTGAATAATAAGAACTTTGACAAGCAAACATACATACCGAAGACCGTTACGTCACATAACATATACAGATAAGGAATATCTTTTTATCAGTTAAATGCACTACTTTTATTTTTATTAACAAACTAAAATTAATAATAAAAGGTTGCGAATTTGTTTGATATCTTGAAAATAAAATAAAGAAAAAAAATACATGTTCTGATGTCATTATAACACAATATGCGTTGTAGGGTTAGTATGTGATTCATCTTTGTTAGATTTGTGAGATAATAATATTACCAGTTAATTTAAGATAGGAAGTCGCCTCCCACGGACTATTGTTCGCCCGTCAAGTCTAAATGTAAATTTAGTAGGATTACTCAATGTATCCAACATTGACAGCTATTATGAGGTGTTAATGCTTTTATTGTAATGTACAAATGGACCACCCAATGTCTTATTCGTTCGTTTTCACTTTGAAAAATTAGTGTTATGTTTTTTTTGTAGCACGGCTTTATGCCTTATATTAAGTATAGCACAGTAAAGTTTGGGAATGCAAAAGTCCAAAAGTGCTGGCCTCATACCACTAATTAAAGTTTGAAGCACAAAAAAACAAGTACCGTTGACTTATTTAATGCATTATTTATTATTTTATTAATTCTTTTGCACGACTCATAAGCGAAATGTTAAGGTGGGTACTACTATCATGTCACGCAAAACAACAGATTTTTCAAACATAAAATGTGTCTATTTGTTGTATATTGCACTTGTAAAATAATATATACACACACATATTAAGAAAAAAACACTATTTTTAACACTAATGATATTTTTGATGCAATTTTTTTTTTTTTGTTTTTTATATTTTAAGTTTAGCGTTATGGCCATGATCTCACCTGATCTTAAGTGACGATACGGCCCAAGTTGGTAGACACGCTAAACCTGTGGAGGAACTGGCTCTCAAGTGCAGCTGCCGGAACACACCTATTGGTATTTGGCGGCAGGTTTTACAACTTGAGGATGGTAGCTACCTAGGCGGGCATTAGAAAAAGCCCTACCACCATGCTATGGTTTACTCACGATGTTTTTCTTCACCGAAAGCTCAAGCTCATTGTAGGTGCTTGGATTCGAACTCGCATCCCTTGACGCGAAGTCGTACACACTACCACTGAGCTATCATCGCTTCAAACTAAAACGCTACTTAAAAACTATTTAAAACGGTTCTGTCTTGAACGTTCGCGTGGCTGTATGTGCGGATCCTGTATGTTATCACGATAACCACCGAAATACTTTACTAATCGAGTCTTTATTTTATTCTTACGCTTCAGTATAATTAGCAATAGAACCCTATTACTTTTCACGGTCTGATTCGATGTTTTCTAAATTGTTATTAAATAAACAAAAATAATGAGATTATAAGGCGTGCAGTTTTGGATTTTTTAAACTTTTTTTTTACATTCACCACAGCGGACACAACTCCTAGAAAATATAGCATTCCGCGGTCTTCGATTTTCACGTCAAATTCAGTACTTTTGAATTTTTCGAACCACTAGAAATAATGTATTTTACCAAGAACGTGAACACCTTAAGCATTCGATACGATTTTATAGCAGTTTTGTTCAAATGTTAACAGAAAACGAATGTTGTCCGCAAATCGTAGTTCCTGAGTACAAACCTCGACACATGTTAAATTATAGAAAGATATACCGGTTTATGGAACTTGAGTTGTTGTGTATTGATACTTCTTCCAAATGAGTTGCAGAAGGTTTTATACGGAACGGCACCATATGTAGGGAAATTCTGGTTTGATACTTTTAGACCTGGTAACTAAAATTCCATCTGATGTTAAGTACCGATTTTCCCCAATCTGGGCACAATTATATTAGTAGAGGGACTGGCTCTCAAGTCGAGCTGCCGGAATACACTTATAGATATTTGCCGATAGTTTTTCTACTTAGGGTGGTAGTTAACTAGGTGGGCCATTAGAAAAATCTGTACCACCGTGCTATGGTTATATCACAATGTTTTTCTTTACCGAAAACATAGGTTCATTACAGGTATTCTAACTCTCGTCTATTGACGTACACACTGCCAACTGAGTCATAATAGTTTACATGTATGTAACTTACAAATTGAGCTTTTAAAAAGAATTTATTTTAGTTAGTTACCGACATGAGATCAAAACATAGCAGTTAGTGTTTAGTTGTTGTATGTATGCGATAACGTCTATTAAAACCACGGTTTGCGTTTCGAGTAACAATGTTAAATTTTCCATCGCTAAATTGCGGTTTTCCACTGTTCTGCTGGCAGCAATGAATTCGTTCCGATCTGATTAGTGCTGCGCCTGCATTTTACACTTAGGGCTTGCACACACGATGTTGTTTAATGTTTAAATGTTAGCGATTTATTTATATATCAGCAACTAGATTTATTGTTAATATTGATTTTGTCAAACTGATCAGATTACATATTAAACAAGCTCATACAAAGTTTATCCTTCCCTTTACATCACTTCGGATATTTTTTTTTGCTAGAAAAAGTAGTTTATCACCGTCTCTAGGTTCCCATCTTTGTCTATAACAAAATTCATCATAATTGGTTCAGCGGCTTAGGCGTAAAGCGAGTATAGCTTAGTGGTAGTATGTACGACTTCGCGTCAAGGGACGTGAGTTCGAATCCACCTACAATGAGCCTGAGCTTTCGGTGAAGGAAAACATCGTGAGGAAACCATAGCATGGTGGTAGGGCCTTTTCTAATGCCGGTCTGGCTAGTTACCACCCTCAAGTTAAAAATCTGCCACCAAATACCATAGGTGTGTTCCGACAGTTGCACTTGCGTGCAAGTTCTTTCACAGGTTTAGCGTGTCTACCAACTTGGGCTATATCGTCACTTAAGATCAGGTGTGATTATGGCCACAACGCTAAACCTTAACTATAACACAAACACACAAACTCACTTTCGCATTTATATATCAAATAACGATAATTGCGTATTTGTATAGCTCAGTTAGTAGTGTGTACGGATGTCACGCCAATGAATCGTCAATGTCAATGAATTCGAGTCTCTGCTGTGATCTTGAGATTTCGGTATAGAAAAAATATATGTTTAAACCACAGTATGGCTTTTTCTAATGCCCGCCTGGCTAGCAACGCGCAAACGCATTATCCGGACTCTGGTCAAAAATGTGAGGGGCATGTGGTCACTCATCGGGAGTCAATCACCCAACACTACCTACTAAAACGCATCACGGCGACACTTCAAACTCCCTTGTCGCCAGAGACCAGGGACAAGGGAGTTAGCTATCACCCTCATGTTAATGATCTGGCGCCTAATACTGATAAGTGTATTCCGGCAGTTTCACATAAGAGCCAGCTCCTCCATTAGGCTTAGTAAGTCCAGCATCTTAGGCCACATCCTCACTGAACTTGAGGTGAGATTGTGGCTAAATTTACGAAAAAAAAATTTTGCAAAGTGTAACATAATATCTTTAACTTTAACTCGCTTTTTAAGGAACGGGTTTATGGGATATTTGCATTAGTATATAATATATATGTGCATCAGTAATATAAGTTTTCACTGTGTCAAATTTAGTCAAAATGTGTTGATTATTTTGGGAGTGATGAACGTACAAAAGGATAGATTAACAGACAGATAAAAAAAAACTGTGTATCCTTAAGACCACACGGTAGATGTGAAACATCACTATATATCTCTCGCTGGCTTAGTCGCCTTGAGTTGACTATACCCGAACGAACGTCACACAAAAAGGTTGTGGATCAGAATTTCAAAGCTCTTCCATAAGAAGTTTCACTACATAAAGTGTATATTAGCTGTCCTCGATAATAAAGCACACTGCAATTATATTTCTTTCAAATATTTGATGTATACATTTGTATAGTTTATAGTTACGCCATGGGAATAGGCCTTTACTGTATTTACGCGAAACGGGTAAGTGCAATAAAGTTTGTTGCCTTAGATTTATTTTATTCAGGTATAAATATCGATCGAGTGTTATTTTAAAGGTATTTCTAAAAGCAACCACAGTTTTTTTATACCTCGATGGCAAAAAACGAACTTACGGTCAGTTTAATAAGCAATTAAGCACAGCGGTTAAAGTTTGCCTTAGTTTGATTCGAGTTATCTTGATGTCAACTGAGTATTCTGGGTAGAATCTTCTCGATTTCAAACGCGAGCTGTTGGCGATTTTAGTCTACAGTGATGCGAATAATGTTCGCACAGCTGATGTAAAATACATCTCTGGTATTATCTAACAATAAATTACGTCATTGGATAACATATCATGCATATGTAAAGGAAATAATTTTAAATCGAGGTCTACAGGACGCGCTAGCTTTGATCTCCATGCGTACGGAATAGCTAAACACAGAATTCTTAATAACAAATAGGAATTTAAGTATGTTGATTACGCGTGTAATCCTCTAAATTGCTCTAAACTTTGCACAGAAAGGGATATAGGGTTCATTTTTTTTTAATTAATACCCAAGGCGGATGAAGAAATAAATATTAGTACCACGCCAACAGAGTCGCGGGTACAATTAATTTTACAATAAAAGGTTTTCTAACGAACCAATAAATTACTGATTAAAGCCCTTTCTAATATATTAACGTAAAAAGTAGAACTATGGGTCGTAGAATAAGAAGGCAAAACCTACTTTTTCAATGTTTATGATACTTTTAGCCGCTTTATCAACAGGTTGTCGCTGATAGCGATCGTGGACAACTTTCGTTTAGACCTAAGTAGTTTAACGTACCGGCTTCGCTTTTTTAAGTTGATTTAAGTTTTGAATACTGGAAGTTGTTTAAGCCTAGTGGTACATTAAAGAAAAACGTGTATGTTTACATTTGTTAACCTGACAACACTAATTTACTTACAAAATTAATTAGAAAATCATTTATTTAGTAAATGAAAAACTGTTGTTTTATAGTAATCTATCAAATAGACATTGTGCTGAAACCCGGGAATAAGTCAAATAGCCTAAAGAAGGCATATGAAAACACATTTAAAACCTGTTACAAACAAAATTGAATTTATAAGAAACATTACTAGTGACTACTTAACTTTACTTAGCGATTACTTAAAATACGTAATCATGTAGCATACAAATTGAAGCCAGTAAAAAAAAGTTTTATTTATTGTAATTTAACTAGTGAACACTTGTAATATTAAAAACAAAAAAGATTCAGTTGATTGATCTAATAGACCCGGATTACTGTGTCTGTTTTGTTTTACAAGTTTGGTTCTCTTTTATTCGATGTCCAATAACTTTAACACGGAACAAATGATTGCCGATTGTTAGCAACGGTTTGTAGGCGCGTGAAAGTGTTGTATTGATTTATTATCACAGCTATCGGCTGCCTTGCACAATATACAGAAATACTAAATACTTGCGTGTGTAATGCCTTTTTCTTTCTTTGATCCAACTGATGGTTTAAACTGGTTTGTAAGAAACGGAAAGCAAACGTTTAAAATAAATTTGGCCTGTTTAATACATATATGGGTTTATACATTTATCTGATAATAGGAATCAACTGCTATTGCCTAGATGCAATGTAAAACTTGAAGCACTTATAGCTTTAGAGATCTAATTCATTATAATACATATAATACGATACGAAACAGCCTGACGTGTATGGCGTCTAAAAACTGTATCTGTGCAGCAATTGAGAACTTACTGGCTGTCTTGAACCAATAAGCGCGCACCTGTGACTGAGCACAGCCAACGGCGTACGCGCTATGAATAACCATCGACAGTATAAAAATTTATTGCAATATAGAACAAACCAAAGAAATTATAGTGATGGATAAATCTTATGATTTATTCATCTGTACCGTGCGATAAGAAATTTCGATCTAATACTTTTTTTACTTGATAGGTAGGTAGCGTTTTCGCCACTATCTCTACCGATGTTGAGTGACGATGTGGCTAAAGATTGTAAACACGCTAAACCTAGCGTACGGACTGCTTCTAAAGTACGACTGCCGGAACACATCTATAGGTGTTTGGCGGCAGATTTTCGACTCGAAAGCTGACCAGGCGGGCGTCTGAAAAATCTTTACTACCATGTTATGGTTTCATTACGATCTTTTCCTGCATCAAAAGCTTAAGTTCATTACAGGGATTCGAACTCATGCCCATTGACGCGGCGTCCGTATGCGATACCAACTGTGCCATCATCGCTTTAAAACGTTTACTTTAACTGGTTTATTCTCGTTTTCCTATTGTACATTCTTAAATCATTCATTCGTGGATAGCGGAGCGCGACTCGACGTAATATCGTGTCATACAGTAAATATAAGTAGTAGTAAATTAAGTTTTCTTTTATGGTAGTTCGAAAAAGTGTTACGAAAATTTTCTGTTGTGAAGTGATAACCAGTAGCGGTATAACTTTAAATTATAGTTTTTTTTTTTAATTTCTTTCACAACTTTTTTTCGTAATTCAAAATTATATTAAGTATGATAAAAATTATTAAGTTTCAATTAATTTGTATGATTCGTGATCGCAACGATGAAAAATAAATATTTTTCGGTCTATGTCAACATATAACTTTTAATAAAAGCTAATATTAACACTAAGATATAAGATGAAAAATAAAAACACAAAATTGGTTTCAGGTTTGTACTGAATTCACAAAAAACCATATCCGAATCTCCCGCTAGGTTCGATGTCCACATACAAATTAAAAAATATACTTAAAGACTTTCTAGTAAATACATACAATTTGATTATAGAATTTATGGGCGACATAACTTAATAGAGCAATATATATGTAAATAAAGAAATTTTACTAATATTCTTAAAGGACTTTATTTTAAATCGTTTTAAAGTCAAAAATCTACTAACGATTCGGACACAATATGGCGTTTTGGAAAAGAAGAAACGGTGACGGACACTCTCCAGCGATCATTTTTTTTATCATGTGAATACAATTGTCCGAACTTAAAAATATTAACAATATCTTATTCCCATGCATTTTTATCTACTAAATAATCTACAATTGTATAATAGGCGTTTTTTTAACACGCTTATATTTTAAAATTATTTTAAACTGTCTTAGTTGCTATTCACGTATCGAATTAGGGTTCTTATTATAGAAGCGGACACATTACCCTTACAATGATTTTTTTTCTAAATTATAGTGTATTAATTTATAAATAGACGAACATAATAAAATAATAATTCGAAATTAAAAATTGACTGAAATGTATTCATAAAATAATATACATATGTGTAATTTAAATAATAACAATTGTCAAATAATTCGCTATACCCTATTTAGGGTTCATGTACAAAGATATTATATCAGAACACCTAAATGTACATAATGTAATAGTGTTTGTGGTCGCTCTCCTCCAAAACGGCTCGACCGATTTCTATAAGAAGGTTGCTAGGTGTGAGAATAGGGCGTAAAGTATATATCATAACGCTAGGCGATTAAGTTAGAGTAAGTTGACAGATTGGTTAGGATTTACTACAGTTAATTATTATGTTACAAAAATATATTCAAATCGGTCAACTCGTTTTTGAGTTTGAGCGACATTATCATACAGTAGGTGATACGAAGTTCACTGGGACACCCAGTATGTATATACAGTAGAACCTCGTAAGTCGAACCTCGACAAGCTGAAAACCTCCAAATCTCGAAATGATGTTTAGTTCCCATCGCTTCAAACACCAAAATCTCCATTCTCTATAAGTCGAAAACTATAACTCTAGCGTCTCCCTTTATGTTCGACTTATAGAGTTTCTACTGTAATATGAGTATAAATAAATACGTATATTGCGAAAGTGTGTACGCAAATATATTATTTTAGCGCGCTAACAGAAAAAAAAGAAGAGTTTGATATCTACTAGACAGTTTCGCTGCGGTTTTGGCAAAAAAAAAAAAAATAGCGGCGTCAATTATAGCGGAACCATTGCGAAAGCTGCACGTGCGCATGTGGCACAATTAAACTCACCGGCAAACAGACCGAAACCTAATTATAGCGATTATCATTAATTACGGGATCGTCTGCTATAATATTTAATAATAAAAACTGGCATACATTTTTGTAAGTCAAGTTTTTTTTTTCGTTTGAGGAGATTATTTACATTTCTTAATACTTACGTATATTTTTATTCTTACCGTGTACCTGATGATATAATATGTAATTTAAAGTGATCGTTTAAAAAAATAATCATACTGTGCAACAATTGGTAGGACTTTTTCTAATACCCACCTTGTTAGCTCACCATCGTCTAGATGAAAATCTGCCGACAAATACCTATAGGTGTTTTCCGGCAGTTGCAGTTGAGAACCAGTCCCTCTGCTTGGCTTAGCGTGTGCATCCTCTTGGGCCACATGTTACTTAACATCAGGTACGACTGTGGTGAATACGCTAAACCAGTAAAATGTAGAAAAATTCTCTCCATTTCCACGAGCCAAAGAGATAGTTAGGTGATATTTATTTACTTGTACTTATTATTCTTTTATATACAATCTGTGTGTAAGGTGGACTTAATGCTTGTGGTATACTCTACCAGTCAACCTTGGGGTGGTGCGCAGTAGATGCAAAATTGGTGTAATAGTGAAAAATATATTCATAGATATGTATTTTTTTTTAATTCATGTACACATTTATATATACATATATAATTATATATATTACTGCATTTTATACTTTTTTATTGAATGTCTATCTTAAAACATTCTTGATTGTAAATATAGTTTGTTAAAATTCTATGAAAACATTGATCAGTGTAAACTGACCAATCATATGAATGTGTGTCTAAAAATATATAGTTGTTATTGGCTGATGTTGCCCACAATAAATTATTGCACGCTTAGGATTGAAGATCGAAAAGATCAGGAAAATATTATATACGTTCTATAATTATTGCACGTCTGCCAATACTGGTATGCGCGACTATTCGCGAATATGCATCGACACAGAATACGTAAATGCGCGAGTATTCGCGAATATGCGTTTGCATCGACACAGAATACGTAACCGTTATAAAATAAATTTACAATAATTATTATCTCTCAACTGGCACCACGCAATTGTTAAATATAATAAATTTTATTATGTTAAATGCGCTGTGAAGTATAATATGTAATGAATAAATTAATAACCGAGACCGTCTTTTGGATTGTTACGTTTTGAGATTTAGATAGTCATACACCGGGTCGGATATATATATTTTTTTATCCGGTTTCGTCTCACTTAATCATATATTCTGACGTGGGTCCAAGTCGCGTCAATAGTTCTTCATATTTTTGTTATTCGTTAATTGTTCCTAATCGCTATGTCGAGTCAATTTTTTGTGCGTCCAGAATTCAAAATATGGGTATTAATTCACCTTGTTCGTCTAAGTTGACCTATTATCTGTCGGATATATGTCGATACTGATAATACTATCTGCAAATGCCTATATTCTCGTACCTCGTAGAATTAGCTTCGTTTACACTTTGCAGGTAAGGGGCCGTTCAAGCATTACGTAGCGCAATTTGGGGGCGAGCGGGGGTCTGGTAAAATGTTACCTTATTTTATATTTATGTTATATTACGTTATTTATGATTGTTTATGAGTTTATTCGTCGAAAGATGTGGACCATAATTATGACTTTTAGGTAATAATTGACACTTGGGTGTTACATAACGTGGAAGGGATGGTGTGCTATAGAAAAATAATACGGCGCGTTACGTAGGGGTCAGGGGGTCAAAATTCTTAAAAAATTACGTTACGTAATACTTGAACGGCTTCTAAAGCCTTAAGGCCATAATATTAACCAATGTTAAGGGTTCCAATATGGTGGAAACGCTAAACCTAGTAGTGGGATTGGCCCACAAGTGTAACGCCGGAACACACCTATAGGTGTGTTTTTAATATAAAATGGTATGTATTTACCATGTTACACATATGTATTCGTGTGTAACATGGTATTTGGTGGCAGGTTTTGAACTTGAGTGTGGTAACTATCCAGGGCGACATTAGATGAAGCTTTACCGTGATGCAAATTCCACCATTGCCTATTATAAAACTTTTTATCGCAATGTTGGCTATTTTCTTATTGTATTATCCTGGTTAGGATATTATAACCATGTTTAGACGTCTCAAAGTTGATGTAAACTATCTTATAAAATTCTTTTACATTTATAGACATAACTGAAACTAATACAAACGTAAATAAATTATATTCTTTTTTTTGTTTCAGGTGAGAGTTGTTTTCTTAACAATGTGTGTCCGCCACTTCGAGCAAATAACTTAAGGCAAGTATTATAAAATATATATAAAAATATATTTTATATATAATCTCTATATATAAATATTTCGTATCATGTGTTTGGTCCGCAGTGAACTCCTAAACTGAACGGATTTTAACCAAATTTTGCACACTATATGCAGTTTGATCCAACTTGAGAGTTAGGATACTTTATATCTCGATAAGTGACCATATCGAGATAGGTGACGCTGTAGTCGATATGATCGTCTACTCAAAAAGGCAGAACAAGGTCTGCTAGGTCTGCTAGGTCAGCTAGTATAATATATTAATTGATTTTAAGTAATTTTTATATATCGAAATATGTACGTCTGGAGTAATAAAGATTGAAAACTGATATTTGGAAAAATGTAGTGCTGCCATATAAAGTTTATACTATATACTTAATGTAAACTTAATGTTATTTTCAAAAAAGCCTCAAAATCGGAGTAAATGTTTAAATGTAATAAGATTTAAAATCTCCATGGAAGAAAGTCAACCATAAAGATAATTGTATTATACATAAAGTATAATAATTATCTAAATATACATGCAATTTCAATTTCAATTCAGCCATATTAAAAAAAAATTAAGGGAGGAAATGAACGAAGTAAAATATTGTGATTAAATCACTGCATAGTGGTAGTAGGGATTTTTCCAATGTCTACCACCATCGCCAAGTTAATAATCTGCTGCCGAATCAGAGCCAGTTCCTCCAATTGACTCATCGTGTCTACCACCTTGGGCCACATCGTCATATAACATGTCAGTTGAGATTGTACCCATAACGCTGGGCCTATAAAGTATAAAAAAATATGTCAAGGGTACATACAGTACGACCGCATGTCGACTATAGTTAATAACAATGTTAGATAATTACATACTTTGTTTTGTTTCAAAGGCGTGGTTTTACAGCCAAACCCGACGTGACCTTACAATTAATTAAAGGTTTTAATTTTGTAAAAAACATTTTAGCGGTTGGTATTCTGTCTTTCTGAGTAATTAATGAAATTTCGCTATCCTCACTAATATTGTAAATGCGAAAGTGAGTTTGTTTCTTTGTTATACTTTCAAACTTAAACCACTGAATCGCTTATGATGATATAGAGATTGATGAGAACCTGCAGACGGTAATAAGCTATATTTTCTCGGGAAAATCTTATAGGAAGTGGGATAAACATTGTACGATATATTTTATTGCGTCATCCAATTCGTTTGAAAAAATCGATATTATCGCGAGCGAAACCGCAGTAAAATATACAGCATATACATCTAGTTTTGCCTTGGCTTCGTTCGTATGCGCTTGAAATAAAAGTAGCTTAAGTTACTCTCTATACCGTCGGCTAACTGCCAGTAAAAGTTTTGTCGAAATCGGGCCAATCATTACCTATTGACAGAATAAAAGTTAGCATGTAATAAAATATATACCAATATAACGAAACATTGATAGTTGAGTAGTAGCGTGTACGGACGACGCTTAATTGGATGTGAGTTCGAGTACCTGCAATGAGCCTGAGCTTTCGGTGAAACAAAACCTCGTGATGAAACCATAGCATAGTCGTAGGTAGGGCTTTGAGAAACTCACATGACTAGTTACCACCCTCAAGTCGAACATCTGACGGCAACTTTTTATGGGCATATTCAGGTAGTTCCATTGGAAAGCCATCTCAACGACTAAGGTTAGGTTGTTTACCATCTTAAGTCACATAACCTCAGCTGAGATTATGGTTACAAAGTTAAACCTATAAAATATAAAAAAGCCGCTGTGGTCGAGTAAGAGGTAGAACAAGATCTGTCAACCCAGCTAGTTGATTACTTTTTAATCTATATTATATTATCTATATTGATATTATAAAATGAAAAGCTTGTTCGTTTGTTAGAACGCGCTATTCCTAGGAACTACCAGTTGGATTTCAAAAATGATATTTGTATTTGATAAGGCAGTAGTTGAAGACAGCTTTAGGTCATTTACCATCACGCTATCACCATAAGGAGCAAAGCTGTATTGAAAAAAGTTATAAAAACGTGGAAAAATTATTAGATATTTTTACAAAGCAGCTTTCGAAGTCCCGGGCACAGTTAGCAGTTTACAGAATATTATCCGTGGTAATGTTATTATAAATACACCATATATAGTAGTGTTTTTGAACTAATTCCTATCTAAGTGTCGTCAATGCACTATTGTTATTGATCTTGACCTTTCATTGGACACTGTGAGGTTCCGTGCGTGGGCTCCTAATGCCGCCCACATCTATGAAGTCGGTTTAGTTAACAATACCCCGCTTAGTCATCCGCGTTGTATCGTTTTTTATGATCATAACGTGAGATAAAAGAATATGGGATGATTATTGCATAATCTGTTAAAGTGAGTCAAAAAAATAAAAGTATTATATATGGGTATCTCTACCTTGTATTACACCGATTTACATACATTTTTAGATTATCAATTCATATTCTTTTTTATATTTTATACATGATGTTAAGTGTTGGTATAGCCCAAGATGGTGGAGATGCTAATGAAAGGACTTGCTCTCAAGTGCAACTGCGGAAATACCTTTAGGAAATACCTTGGAAGTATTTAGCGGCAGATATTCAACTTGGGGCTGGTAGCTAGCCAGACGGGCATTAGAAAAAATTCTGCCACCATGGTATGGTTTTCTCATGATGTTTTCCATTACTGAAAGGTCGGATACATTGCAGATGAATTCGAACACACGTCCATTAGCGCGGCATTCGTACACACCAGGTACCAAATAAACCATCATCGTTTCAAAAGATGTATTTAACACAATAATAACATCATTACAAAGTGAAAAATTAGCCCTAATATTACACAAGACACGAGGTAAGTCTACGCGAACATCGTCGCGGGCACTGTTGGTTAAATAATAGTTTACATGGATATGTTTTTATACTTTGTATTGTATTATGTATAATTTTTCTTGTAATTTACGTACAGATTCTTTCCTGCTTTGTATTTACTTCTAGTAGCTTATGACGTGATTCATTGTTTGGTATTATTTTATTTGGAACAATGACTTTACAGCACAATACATAAATACGCGATGAAAGTAAATTGTTTTTTGCATTGTTATATTTTAGCGTTATGGTCACTATCTCACTTGATGTTAAGTTAAGAACTTACAGTTACTCTTATATTTGTCCAATAGTTTTAAAGTAATGCATGTACAAGTGAACTGATATAAATATGAATAAATATAAAAAAAAAAATCTCAATGTCGATCATAATTATACTTCCATTGTTACTTTAAAAGAATGTACACTTTTGGATATTTGAGTATTTTGTTATATGTAAGTATAGCATAATTAGTATGTTATATTTTTTTATAGTTAAGGTTTGTAAGGTAAGGTTTTGGCTATAATCTCACCTGAACTTAAGTGACGATACGGCCCAAGTTGGTAGACACGTTAAACCTGTGGAGGAACTGGCTCTAAAGTGCAACTATTATGTTTGCAATATTGTTTATGTTTATGTATTAAATGCATTTATTATTTATACAGCTATTAGAAGATAAAACTATAATTTTATAATATAAACATTTTAACGTAAGGAAAATATTGTTAATAATTTAATATCTTTAGTGGTCAGACAATATGAGTCATATAAAGATGAGTGCGACAAACTCCTTATATGTAATTTTGAAATAACCGTTTTTTGGTGAGTACATCTAGTTCAATGTTGTCAAGTAGGGGTATTGCTGCCATTTGTTATAACAATATTGACTCATAATATCTAATGTAATACTCGGTCAATGTCATGGCGCTTGTAAGGGTTTTCCTCTATCAAAATAGTAGTAATTTCAACGAAAATGCCAGAATGGCCAAACCTCTGTTTGGGCTGCTGCTGAACAAACAATAGCAGTGTTCAGACTGTACTTATGCTATTTTATATGCGCAACTACCTTCCTTTCAATAATCATTCCAACACTACATATAAGTAAGCAAAATAAAAACAGAACGGTTCATAATATTTTTCTATTCTGTTTTTCATCCGACTGTCTTTATGTTTAGCATTTCTAACGAGCTTTTGAAAACAATTTTTTTTTTAATATTTTATTCTCACCTGTACAAGACTTTTCTGAAAATTTTCAGCAATGATTATGGTTGAATTTCGACGACTGGGCTTACACTATTATTACATTTAATATTTGTGTTCGTAATTGTGGTCCACCTAAATGACTAAGCCCATTTTGAAGAAAACTGTTTGCACATTCTTGGGGTCAATTGAAAGGTCCTTAACTATAGTTTGACATCATAATAGCGCTGTTACCGGTATTTAGAATTATTGTCATTATTCCAACCACATTTAATATTTTTTAGACATCTTCTTTGCATGATGATAGTAGAAAGAAATAAAGAATGAACATTTATTTAGATGCTATACAATGCACACAGCGGAATTACGCAAATACGGGCTTACAAACTAAAATTATCATATAACATCAGAAAAGGACCCAAGTTCAGCATATGCTATGATGACACTGCTATAACGCTGGCTTTCAGCTGGACCTGGATAGAGCTTTATCTAATGCACGTCTGGCTACCTATCACCTTCAAGTTGAAAATCTAACGCCAAATAACTGTAGATATAATCTGGCAGTTGCACTTGAGATCCAGACCCTATATCAAGCTTAGCATGTCCATCATCTTGGGCCACATCTTCACTTAACACCAGGTGAGATTGTGGCAATAATATTAAATATGCGAAGTGAGTTTGTTGGTTTCTTTATTACACTTTCACGCATAATCCGCTGAATAGATTGTGATGAAGCATTTGCCAGATAAATAATTTCTGTATCGATGGACAACCAGAATTTGTTGATAAAGTCAACATTAACGCAAACGGAGCCGCGGGTAACAGCTAGTATGCAATACAAAAAAGAAAATATTAACTCTTACATTGGTTAAATGGATTACGAAATTTTTTGCTGTTGACCACTTTTAGGTATAAATAAAACATTAGAATGAATTAACTGCAGTTGAATGAAGTATTCATTTTATTATAATCGAGGTCTTTTTTATCCAGGTATTTAGAATATAATAAAATTATTGCAAGCGAAAGCCTTTTTGTAAACTATGAAGCATTGACATTAAGTATGAAATATTTGAAACTTAAGCCCTTTTAGTGTGTTACAACTGTCTCATTGGTTTTACATTATCAATACGTTTAAGCAATGCTTTACGTTTGAAATGTCAATCGTGCGCATCCCGTTTTAGCGTAACCTTTAGCCGGTAATTGGACATTTTGATTGCTGCAACTAAGAAGCGGATTTAATTGATCCGATCGAAATTGATTTTCAACTTAAAGAATGCGGTGTTAAGAATGTGTTCCCAGTACGATCGTTTGCACTTGACCTGAAGACGTGAGGTATGTTGTTTTATTCGCAGACATTTTTATGATAATCTCTTATGTTGAATAATTTACGGTTACGCATTATAATTCGGCGACAGTTTTGACCTTTTTCTGACGTCTCCGCAAACTGTAGAGATTATTGAATGTATTTGCTTACCTCTCTTCTGAGATTGCGTTTATATTTGAAATAGCTGTACCCGTGACTTCGTTTTCGTAGATTTGTAATAAAAATGGCGTAATTTATTTCTTATAATATTAGTTACTTATCTTTAACTAAGGTCTAAGACGTTCTGAACTAATTTGGACTGCAAAGGCACAGAAACTTTTAACGCATTTTTGTAAAGTAGATTTTTTGCGACGTCAGTTTAAATTTTTGTTAAAAATTTTACATTATTTTAGTTTCACCACTGTGGTTGAACTGATAATATTAATATCTGCGTAGCAATATTGAACAAGTGAAATATATAGGAACTTTTAGGAAGTGGCTATATAAAATTAATTTTATTTATGAGGTTGGTAATACGATTTTAACTGATTATAAGATCAATTAAACGGAATTTCCTGAAAGCAATTCAGTCTGACAAATACCGCACATAATGGAAGTTTATAAAATCCTTTTGTCCCTAAATCAACATTATGGCCCACGCTCTGTAGCATTGATAAGCTCATTATAGAAGGTTCCGAGCAAAATGCGCTTAATAAGGCCATATATTTGGATGTAAGTCACGGTTCGGACGATGCCGAATTAGGTGAGCTTGTGGTCGAGGGCCATTAAGATTTCACTGTTAAGGTAAATTAAGATGGGAGTTGATGTCTATGAGATGATGTGATCACGCCTGCTCTGCGTGGGTGACCAGTGCGGCTTATTTTAAGATAAACGCTTCATTCAATTGTAGACATGGTTCAATGTAGATAAGACTAAATTTAAGAAGCGACATTTTTCTTAACAGATTTATATTGTAAAGAATGGTGATTACGACTATCTATACATATAAGTTTCGATCTGTGTATACGTTCTCTAAGTACTTGAAAATCGCGACACAAATTGCGTACGTTGGTGTGGACCAACAGATTTTAACATCTGACTATATTATTGGCGATACCCGCGCAAAGCCGAAGTAGGCCTCTAGTAAGTATTAAAAGTGCTGATTCGTCCTTTCTACATACTCTGATAGGAATACGGCGTGAATATAAATAACTAGCTTGAAAAGAAATTTTGTAAGCACTCAATTAATAATTTTGAAAGCGTTTAACACGACCTGGAATGTTGAACCGAAGATGGTGTCAATAAATTACACGATACCGATATGGGTTATGAAAGCGACCGGCCGCCCCATATGCATTGTCTGCATTATATATGCGATACATGATAGTAAAATAATGTAGCGTACTGTTAAACTGTGTTACTTGATTACCATTAGTATATGGAGCATCGTTTATCGAATGTAAGTCGGGACGATAGAACCAATGATTGCGAATCGATCATGATAAGTGTTTCAAGTGTCTAACGTCGTCAAAGTTATGCAATAAGTTCTTTAAGTTACAATAACTTTTACTTTTCACCGTATGATTACTTCTAATAAAGCGGGTAAAAGTTTTTACACTCATATCGGGTGCTGCATCTGATTTCTCTGTTATAGCTTCGTAATGACTACCGTCAGGTATCTGTTCGCTTGTAATCCATTAATGTTAATTTTTGTTTTCATTAATGTTTTATTTCCATCCATTAGACCAGTGGTCTGCGTAGTTTATTATCTTTCGGCTTTCGTGGTTGCTACTAGATATTATGTTGTTTATTTTATGTTTTAATTAGTTATATTCTATGTATGTAACGAGAAGAGAAAACATTGTAATATTAAACATACTGCAGGCACGGAATAGTACCAGCTTTGGTGTAGTTAAAGTTAATACATTCAAGGGTGCGGAAAATTAAAATTTATAGATAATAAAGGTTACAATACATTAAAAGAATAAAACAATTATAAACAGAGATTAAAGGTAGCCTAGTTGTAGGGAATATTAGGAATATTAAAATAGGCGAACAGGAAAGAGAGCTCACAATTAGTATCTTAGTCATTGACTTTGTAATCTTAAATAGGTAAAACATCGAAAACGTCAACAATAAAAACGAAATGAATGAAAATAGGATCGATACTTTTCATTGAGCATTGATTGAAAATAATAACAAAATATTAAGAACTGAAAATCGGTGTAGAAACAAGTCGGTTACATCGCTGGAGAACTTTCCGTGAACACAAGCATGAAGTAACTCCAACCGCAACTGTCCTACCATGACGACCAGTCGTGAGAACTTGTATCCACTTCCTTAAGTAAGAAATCAATTTACGCTATCAGGTTCACCGTGGCGGATTTCAACGTAACGAAAAAAGAAACACGAAGCTTTACAGATGGCTCGATATCGAGTGAATTCATAGAGGCTTGCATTTTTTGTACTAAATAGGGATCGAAATGTAGTTTCCAATGCTATTTTGTTACTAGTGGCTGACAAACCATAAATAGCATTAATCAATGGATCTAGTAGATCATACTTTTTTTACAGGTTTTCTTTAATTAAGAATTAAAAAACTATTTTCAAAGTTCATCTTGTAATTAAATATCGTGTACTTGTCTGTCAACCACATTAATTGGGTAGGCGGGTTCTAATGAAGTCTTGTATAGAAGGTGATTATTGTATGGACGGTTTTTAATAGACATTGAAACGGACGGACAACAGTGGGTAGCAGCGATATTTAAGTAAATCTGAAAAGTGGTAAAACCTACAAATTTAAGTTAAAGTAAAAGACATACATTATTGCCCAGCATTTAATTCAATTAATTATCTTAATTTCATTTTAATTTGATTCCTTTGACGCAGGTTTGGATTAACCTGTGTTGGTTTTATGTACTATAATAATATCAAGTTGCAACGGATTTTAAGAACAGATTTTTCAATAGTTCAACCTTGTAAAATATATTTGCAAATAATAATTCGAGGCAGCAAGTTTCATTAGATTAGGTCAATTGTGAATTTAATCTGCTACTATTGGTACGTTTTAACCTAACTCTTTGAATGCTAGTATCGACTATGTGACAAATTTTAAAGTTAAATGTTATAAGGTTACAATCTCAGTAGCTTAATTACGATATGCAACAATGAAGACATCTCTAAAAATAGTCAAGAGTTAAAACGTGTGTCGGTTATCAGATCCCTTAAACAATTACTCGGCAGCATCCATATACAGTTCATCCTTGAATCCATACTAACATTTGCCTTAATTGTGACAGATGGCAGAATATTGCCATAAACAAATACATCAATGTCGGTAGTACAAAAGCGATGTTTTATCGTTCGGCCAAGGCTTGCTCCCGAGGTTAGGTGTATTGTTCACGAAGCGTTCGTGAGCGGTGGCGCGTGAAGAGGAATGCTCAATAGATCTATTCAATACTCTGAGAATGCCGATGGGAGACGCTTTGCTTGGAATACTTGCGATGAAGGATGCAATGAATTTTCTCACACCGTCTAATATAAATACAATAAACTGTGACGTATTTAAAGAATATAAAGTTAACAATGTAAATGCAAATAAAACAATCAGAGTTGTTTACGGTAACTTGTAAATAAAAATGATACGAAAAATAAATGAATCCGCTTTTGAAGCTAGCTGATAACGGCTTATAATGATTTTGATTGTACTATTGTTTTATTAAATAAAGTTGACAGTTTCACTTTAGCCTTACATATAGTTACCACTTGGGAAATACGAGTATATAACGCTTACGTTTTTATCTTCTCCATTTTGTTTATGGCGCACTTTTATGTTTTGTGGCATATAATACAATTTTTTTAGTAAAAATAACAACGAATAATACATATAGGTAACAAAAATGCCAATGAAGAGATTTTTATTCTTGTATAGTTTTTATATATTGACAAATAAATCAGACTACTGAATGGCAGTTGTATCTTTTTTTTATCTTATTACCAATTTTACGTGCGGCTTCGCTCGCATTAATATTAAATTTGGTAAATAAATCGGATGATACAATAAAATGTTTCGTTCAAAGTTTATGCTCTCTTTAACCCACTTCCAATAAGGTTTTCACGAGAAAAAGTGGCCTATCACCGTTTCCAGGTGCTCCCGCCTACCTCTACACCAAAATTCATCACTATCGATGCAGCGATTTAGGCGTAAAAGCATAACAAACAAACTCACTTTCGCATTTATAATATTAGTCAAGAATTTGATTGAACTTTTCCACAAATATATAACTTTTTAAATTTCAATAGCCGCAGAAATAGGGTTGCAATAGATGACGAAATTTTTATAATCGTAGCTTATTAGCAAGAAATGTCTAAAATAATTACACCTTAATCACTTGAATTATTATCTTAAACGTGCCTAGGTCTTATGAGATATTGCTTAAGTGGCTCACCTATGAATCTAGGTTACTCTTAGGTGTGGTATGTGTTATGAAATCGTATGTGAAACTTGTATAAAGTTTTGATATATTGTTTGTTTGTTTTATTGCTTCATCCAATTAGAGATGTGAATTTCGTTTTGTATTGACTCAATAACAGACGACTATATACAGTGTAGATAGAGAAAGAACAAGTTTTACAAAATAACAAGCTATGTTAAATATAGGTTATTAAACGTAGACCATAACGCTTTATTTACACATCGAAATATCAAAGAATTTATTAATTTGATCCCGACATTTCGAAAGCTTTTCAGCCTTCATGGTCACGGGGTGGACTGAGGTGTAGGTTGTCCAGAAAGTCTATGTTACAGTGTCTACATTCAAATAATTTCTAATTTTGTTTGTGTTCCGATCTACGCTCAAAGAGCTCACAGTGTCTTGAAGTCTGGCAATTGATCTTTTGGGTTCCGATTTAATTAAATGTATAATCGGATCCCAGGCTTGTACTAGCTTCCAACCATCTTCTCTATTAAAATTTCAATCTATTATCTGTCTATCTATATAATTAAGCTCTATCTACTACATTATCATTATATTCTTTCTATTTAATGGCGTCTTGCGTATTTACACAACGTTCTAGTAAGTTAGAGGCCCCCAAAATAACACTGCCATCCCAAATGCCTGTTCCTACTAAATCTTTATAAACTGCTTCACTTATTAAAAAAATCTTAAATACCATCAACATTATGTAATTAATTGTCAAATAACATAAGTGTATAGTTTAAAATACCATCCAGCTCAGGACAGGTTAAGCTATCGCCAAAAGCTTCGAAATTACCACTTACATTTACGGGAAAAGGTCAGTGTAAAGCGAACGGGTCCCATTAGTACGGGTTCTGGAATTTAAATGCAGAGAAACATGATATTTGTGGTGTAATTACCAGTTGGATATTTTAGTTATGATGATTTAAAGTATAATTAAAGATTATCTTGTTTTTTTACAATACCATCTCATTAAAATATTACTTGTCCTTAAAAGGTAATTGGAACTGATTATAAATATGACTGATAAAGAGATGATATAACATTCAAGGAATTATTATGAAATTTCAAAGTTTTTATTAATTTGTAATTGCTTACACATAATCATGTTAGAAATGCCAGAAATGATTATTTAACTTGGCTACCAACTCTTACTTGGATAATTATGATTGCTTTGCATTATAAACGTGGAAAGCTTACAATATAATTTGATATCTCAATAATGGACTATTAAATTCTTGAAACAGGTAGACCGAAAAAATAGATAAAAAGGGTTAACCAGTACTAAAACCTATACAAACTGCTTTTGTTTATGAAGTATTCTCGAATATTTGATAAATAAAATATATTGTGTGAGCAAACATTTCTGGTAGGTCTGTCCTATGTGTAAATAATATACATATGTATGTATATTATTGTATACATATATATGCAATTGCCTGTCAATTGTTGGGTGGCCAATTGTCACCTGTTCTTCGCGTAATAAAAATTCAATCGGCGCTTTAAAATTTATTAGTAACGATTAAACTGCCATTCAAAGCTCGCCTCAGTGAATCACAAAGCGTGATACAACTCCATACAGCTATAAAACCACGCATAAAACGCTGTCCAAGGTATACGAAATAGCGATTAACAGTTTTGATGCTTTGAAACTTGACTGTAAGGTACTGTATCGCAGATTTTGAGTGGATAGTACATATATGTATATATAGATATTGATAAAAGAGGATTTTATGCACTAATTTTACTTAGGAACAATAAAGAGCAAAATAGGAATAATATTACGTTAGAAATGTTAATAGTAACGGCTTTCAAACTAGTCCGATGAGGAAGAAAAAAAATAACAATTTTACTTTTCTTTTTGTTATTATTCCTCTTCAGCGTTTGGTAGCGACGAAATCATCTTCCCATCTTTCGAAAATTATACTTATATCTGGACGTATATCCTTTTCTAAGCCTTTAATAACATTAATCATTGAAATCATTGTAAATCATTGAAGTAGTTTAGGTATAAAAGCGTAACAAACTAACTTACAGTCGAATTTATAGTATTCGTTACAGTTGGCTTGCATTTAGACCAGTCAAGCCCAGGTAAGGTGGTGGTTTTTCGATTACGGGGAGAAAATATGATATTTTTTCCACTCGAAGTTGGTATGTAAACCCTCAAAATATCTAAACGTTATGGTATATTTATGGTTTTAACATGATGTGTATTTGTTTATTAATCTAGCGCATTTAAAATCAAGATACTGACATAGAAAGTTTATTATATTTATTGTTCATAAGGTTTGTTTTAGGAATATAACAATACGTCCGCTTATTAGTTGTGCCATAAAAACAAATTTGTATATGTATTACGGAGCGTTGCAACAGGCAGTTACTTGCATTGTTACTGCGATAGAATCTTCGTCAACATTGATTCGTCATCGGGTCGAGCTTTGATTCCTCTACGATAGTATTTATTAGCTTTTGTAATCGAATTATCATATCATGACTTAAGACACTCATAGAATTTTGATTTAAAACTATTGCTATTAAATCCCGTTACCTTCTATTTTAATCCTTGCATTGCAATGCTACTGCACTGTCTCTAATGATAAAATACATAACGACGTAATTCTTTTAATAGAAAGACATCATCAATTTATTGTTATATTTAGTATATATTACAAAAAGCGGTGTTCCCAAAAAGATATTATACATATTATCTTTTTGTGTGCGTCAAGGTATTATCTATAATTAGAGGTGCAGTATCCACCGTAAGGCTATGCTGCAGAAAATGGCTGAATAAGAGCCTAATGTTGGAAATATTAGATAAGGTATATTTTGTTGTTTTTTTTTATTTTTGTTTAAATAGCCAACAATAAACTTCTTTATCTGTATTCTTTTATACAGTTAAACCTGCAAACAATTTTGTACTGTCTTGGTGCTTTACAATTACTATAATCTATGGACTCTAATAATACCAAAGATGTGTTGATATTTAAACCCCTATTCCTCTATAAAAAAACTTAATATAATATGTCTTATATATAATATATCTTAATATAATATAATCGTAATAATAATAATATGAAATCACTTTATAAAATCGGTTTACTTGAGAACATAAACAAGTTATTTGGTCGTGATCTTTGATAAGTCAGAGTTATTTCAGCAGTCGGATTATCTAAAATTGAGGGAAACCTCCAAAAAGGTTTTCTTATTGTGATAGCAGTGTTGTAAAATTTTGTATATTTCCGTTAGAGGCGTGTATTTCATAAGTCATTTTATTAGTGTTTTGTTCAAATTTGTCTGATTTTATTAGTTTTTTTTTGCCTAACTAATAATATTCTTATTTTAATTACAGGTAAATGATGAACGTAATATTGCAAGTGTCATGTAAGTAGAGTAGTCAAAGGAAATGGAGTGACATATTTTGAGTCGACGTTTTAAGAAACTGTATATTAGCGTGGACGAAATCATTGCACATCCGTCATACATTATAATTACTAATTATGAAGCTGATGTATGTGGAAATAGTTTTAACACGTATTAAGTTTGGCAAATAAATGTATTGGATCATGCAAATCTGAAGCGATTCTCTTATTTCGTTAAAGTGGTTAATAAAACCATTCTAGATAGTGCTAACAGGGTGGGAAACATGTTCGAAGTGAGCTTTTCTATAATGAACTTCAATTTACGTTAATTGAACACCACGAAATCATAGCATTGTGTTAGGGTAATTTATAAAATTATTATCATTATCTTTGCCACTCTTAAATCTATCGTTAAGCATCTTAGATGCATCTGAGCTAATTAATAATCTAAATTTGTATATTAACATAATTATAACAAAAAACTTTAATTTGTTTTGTTAATATCTATGCAGATTATCTACGTAAAAATTGTGTGCTGTTTTTTTTATACTTATGGTTTAGCGTTATGGCCATAATCTCACCTGATCTTAAGTGACGATACGGCCCAAGTTAGTAGACACGCTAAACCTGTGGAAGGACCGGCTTTTAAGTGCAACTGCCGGAACACACCTATTGGTATTTGGCCGCAGACTTCCAACTTGAGGGTGGTTGCTAGCTAGACGGGCATTAGGAAAAGCCCTACCACCATACTATGGTTTCCTCACGTTGTTTTCCTTCACCGAAAGCTCAAGCTCATTGTAGGTGGTTGGATTTGAACTCACGTCCCTTGACGTGAAGTCTTACACACTACCACTGCTGAGTTATCATCGCTTCAAAATATAATAAAAATGTTAATTATATTACGGTTAATTTATATTAATACATCACTATAATTAATTTAGTTTACTTGCTGTAATAGTGCCTAATAGTAAATAAATAAATCTAAATGTATGGTTCAGTCCCTGACTTATGAGTCAATTCTATTTAGCGTGTTTATAGATCTTGACCACGTTGCCACTATTGTTGAAGCAGTGATAGATTCAAGAAAATGAAGGTTTCTTTAAAAAGAAAAATTATATCAGATTAAAACTGCTTTAAATTTTTTAAATGTGAGCTAATTTTAACTAGAAGTATTTAAGATTTTAATCCATCAATTGGTTGTCCCGATTTATACTTGTACAATGACGTTCTTGATAATTCCACATTAAAATTTGTTCTTCATGACCAATGACAAGTTACGTAATAATATACGGCTTGTGGTTACGACCTAATAGCCAGACAACTGTATACAAAGGGCAAAATAGGAACCGTTTGAGCAAATTGCATAAGTGGGTTTTGAATGCAGTGTTGAATGATTTTACTGTGAATTGCCTATCCGTTCATTTTGCTATGAAGTAACTACTGGGAAAATCCGTTTGGGATGTTTACCGTGAAAGCATTTATTACTTTATTCTTTATTATATGCCATTTTGGTATTATATTAACCTACTTTATTCACCTTTGCCTGACTGTGTTCTACCGTTTATACTATTTCGAATGTATGGAAAAGTTGTTCGACCAAATATCTTCTTTCATAAACCAAATATAAATTATGAAAATGAGAGCGTGTAAGGATTATTGTGTGATGGTAGGGCTTTTACTAATGTTGTCCCTTTATTATTTATCTAATCCAATTTCATTTCAAGTTGACAATCTGTCGCCAAGTACCTATAGGTGTGTTCCAGCATTTACACTTAGCCAGTCCCACCACTAAGCTTAGCGTGTCCACCATCTTGGGCCACTACGTTATTGAGTATCAGGTTATATTGTGGCCATAGTGCTATACTTTAACTATAAAAAACTATATGTTCCTGTATCTCATCAGAATCGTTTTGCATACAATTGCATGTGTATTTGACCGTATGCTAGCTTCTTTAACAGTCATTGTACCATGAACAGTACGGTCTGTATCGAATTCTGTGATAATTTTGTTTACAAAAATACAGATGATAAATTTCGTTTATGTTGAGTCATTGCTGAGTACGTTTTATTGGATTTCGTTTGATTGTACTCGACATAAAGTACATTTAATATATTGTTTTCTGGACCTACCCCAGTATTTCTAACTTCCACCAAATCTTAGCCAGTCTTCATTGTTCGTACTACTACTTTCTCCATTTATTAAAATTTTGTTTATATTATGTTATTTTATTTTTTGTTTAGGTTCTGTAAAACACATCTGTTTCTTACCTTACCTCACTATCACCATCTGATTCGTAAACAGTTTAGTCTTTTCTTATAATAGCCAGCAATAATGACGTCAGTTCTTTGAAATACAACTTATTGACTTATTGACCAATAAAAGTGCTAAATCGCTCTGTGACAAGCAGAAAGTAGTCTTGTGTATAACATTGTTGTCCAACATTTGCGTTGGGCCGCGGTACAAGTGGTAATAAATTGGGAAATGTCCGTCTGTCAAACTGTGTTTTGCGGTAATACATTGTTATTTGCACTTTCACTGCCACATAAAGCGTATTTCAAGTGTTGAGTTTAATGCCGTCGCTTGCCCGTTGTGGTTTATCTTATAATGAAGAAAATAGATGTGGTCTGACGTATGCTTTCTTGTATATGTTTAGTATATATATTAGTTTAGTGTAGTATAGTTAATATGGTATTTCAAGCTGATATTTGACTTACATAGATATCATTGTATAGATTTTAGTCTGTCACAGTTGTTAAGATCGTCTTGCTGCAAGGATTGTCGACCTGATAAAGTATCCTAGAATGTAGTGGACGCAAGAACCGTATGCTACTATGCTTGAGGGAGACCAAAAGTGTACTAGTAAACCTCGTATAAATGAGTGAATGATTAATATTATTAGAATATCTACATGATATTACTAAATTTGAGTTTTAACTATAGAATTAATTATCAGCTAAGAAAAAAGAGAAAACACATATCCACACGCTTACACATCTGTCAAAAAATACTATATGCCTTTTTAACACAAGTGCTATATATGTCAATTTTACGTTTGTGTGTTATATTTGTATGTATTTCTATATGTCACATTTGTGTTTTATTACTACACAGTCCGTATTTTATATATATTTTTATATTGTAGTATACTTCATATCTATGTTATAGTTTACGTCTTTAATATGTAGGTTATTAAGTTTGATGGTAGTAATACAACCAAATTACCTCTAATTCAACTCCGTGGAACATATCCATCCAAAGGTTGTCTGGAAGAGATTGCTATTAGCAATAAGGCCGCCCTTTGTACTAACTAAATCATATGTATATTTATATGTTTTAAGTTGTACAAAAAAGATTAAATAAATAAAATAAATTAACTAAACATTGTAATTGCTCTGGAGATGGAATCCGTGTCTTTAACCTTCATCACAAACATTTATTTTGCATTGGTATCGACCATTTATTTAAATTTGACGCATCCTCGTGACATGTCGCATGCAAAATAACTGATTCTAATGTGTCTTTTAATGAACTTGTAAATAGGTTTACCTGAATTTACATTGATTTTCCATATATTAATTAGCTAACGTGAGAATTAAGTGCCGCAAACGTACATTTAGTTTGGCTGCGTTTTTTGATTTACCTGAGAATGAGAGAAGGGCAACATTATAAGTACATTACAGTCAGGACATACCTAAATTGTTACAGGAGAAGTAGAAGTCAGAATAATGAGAGCAAAATAGCTACAAACTGGAATAAACTGTTAGAAAGAAGTCATGGCATTTAGCTTTAAAAAGTATTGATTACAAAAAGTAATAAATTGTATGATGTAGGAAATACGATTAAAGTTTAAAAAGATCTTTATTTATTTTTGGGAAGATGTTAGGGCCTAAATAAAAGTCGATATGTTCCAAAACAAAACAAAACAAATTTTTATTTTTATTTTTATCAAAGGTACTATCTATCTATTTATCGAAAAATATATAAATATCTAAAACTGGTGTGTTAATATAGATTAACTATATTTTGATAAAGTATATATTGGCTGTGGAAGAATGTTTTTAACATCATTGCAATATTCAATATTCTTTAAAACTAAAGAGTACATACATAATTTAGATTATATTAGGTAGCAACGCTATAATCACATCTCATATTCAGGCAGACATAAATACCGTTGCACAATAATATTTATGCACCGAAAAAAATATATATTACGTAAGTACAGTTTAGTGAAACTAATCCACAACGGTTTGTCGCAATTATCTATAATTTTGGTTTCAAAATATATTGATTAGACGTCTATAAATTATAACGAATTTAGTTATGCAAAACTCTGAAAGGCATCGCAACAAAACCAGACGTACTGTTGGCATATAAATCTATACATATCAAAGAAACCAGACTATTATAAAACCACACCCAATTATTGGCTAAAATATTATATTAACACATCTAAATCCGAGCGAGATGCTGCTTTAATTTCTATAAAAGTGTCAAAACAACTATTAGTGACTAAATTTATATATATAAAAATAAATCTCTATTTCCCTTGGTCACCGCATCACGCGTGAACGGATGGAACAATTTCACTAATTCTTTTTTTGTTGGACTGATTGTCGTCAGGACAAAGGTCTTAGCAAAGAAAAAATAAGGAAGTTGACCGGAATATTAACAAATTTAAGAAAATTAAAAAAAAATTAACGACATTATTAATTGTGCATAATTAGCTTTCAGTTGTCATAGAGCATTACAATAACAAACACTATGTTTTTGAATAATACATTTTTTTGATTAATTATACCAATTTAAATTCAATATTCATAGTTAAGAAAGGACAAAGTCTGTCGGGTCCGCTGGTAATATATAAAATAACGCTTAAAACATAAAATAATATATAAAAAATAATATAAAACATAACTAAACAAAATATTCTACAACCTGTAATTTGAAAGATACAACCCTTAAATCTTGTACTCTTATTTTTATAGATCAGTAATTTTTATCATAGTTATGGCTTAGCGGTATGGACTTAATCTCACTTGATCTTGTGCGATAATACGGCCCAAGTCGGTAGACACGCTAAACGTGTGGAGGAACTGGCACTCAAGTGCAACTGGCAGAACACACCTATTGGTATTTGACGGCAGATTTTCAAGTTAAGGGTGGTAGCTAGCTCGGCGGGCATCAGAAAAAGCCCTACCACCATGCTATGGTTTCTTCACAATATTTTCCTTCACTGAAAGTTCAAGCTCATTGCAGGTTTTATACAGATGCAAAATCGTAAACACTACCACTGACCTATCACCACTTAAGTGTTTGTATTTTTTTTCTCAACTTATTTTTCGTTTAATATCAGTTACGACATCAATGTTTTTTCTACATCGTAAACAAAGTACCTACAGGTAAAGTGATGTTATTTACATTTTTATAACAAAATATGACATTTTGTTCGTTACTTACCACTGATCTATTAAAATAGTGGTCATTAACATACTGTTTCTTATTTACAAAGATAACTTTTAGGAGGTAACAAAAATAAAACATTTCTAATAATTTTGGAATTAACGATGTACTTTCCTGAAAAGGCTCGAATGTAAAACTACAGCAACATTACTTTAAATTAAGCGGATACTTAGTCAAGCTCCATTCTTTTCTAATTCTGTAAACATGTATCTACTAACCTTTGCCGGATAAGCGTGAAGGTTGAGGAATGCGGTTAAACAAAAACAGTTCGTGACAGTCGCACGTACATTGTTTTAATACTCGTGCAGACGCACTTTAGGGCTTATTTTCATTGGTCGTTACAACCCGCATTCGGGGTGCTGGAGATTTCTGTTCACGCATGCTATAGAGACCCCATACTCTAATCGTTTTCATTAGTCGATAGGATCGATCGTCCCGATAGGAGCCCTCAAGTGACTCTGCTCGCGCGATACAGTGACACTCTACATCACTGAAAGTACATCATCACACTGCATAGCATCCATGCACACCCACACATTAAGTACACGGTTCTGTAAGGGACTACCCCTGCGGCCCTCGCGTGGCTTGCCCTATGTTATTGCTAGGACCTGTTGGTTAGTTAGGATCGCGAATCTTTGTTCGTGTTCCAGCAGTAGTCCAAGCCTAGGTTCGGCCATTCTGGCACCCTTGCGCCCTCTGCCATGGGGCTGAGTGCCCTTAGCATTCGCCCCAAAAAGTTCGGTGAAGCTGTCAAAGCCTTTATGGCTAACAGCGTATGTCAGGTCGAAAAAAAAAAAATTAGTCGATAGGGCCCGCTTGCGGTCTGATACATATTCTTCACACCAGTTTTTTTTTTTAAGTTTGGGACTGATTAGATGTTACAGACCCGAACCGATGAATTTCATTAGAGGTTAGGCTATGTGCGGGGAATGCCTGCATGCCATATATAGATACGTTACTTTCTTTAGTCGACAGCCCGTATTCAATGACTCCTCGCATATGGTATAACTACTGAGTTAACGACCAGTGAAAATGAGCCCTAAGCGAGACGGTCATTAGCAATTAGTTACCGCCTCGCGATACTTTCGGCATATAAATCTATACATGTACATATTATAAGGACTGCACGATAGCGTTTTAAGTGGTCGCCTTGTCGCTGCCGCCGCGCTGTGCTTTGGGTTCGAATCCTACGCAGGACTATTATTTTTTACAGTTTACAGTTTTTACAGTTTAGTTTTTACTGTTGTTAAGTGAGGATATTGTTGTGAGTGAGGACTTCAGGGTGGTAGCTAGTCAGGCGGCTTTGAAAAAGCCTAACCGCCATGCATATATTGTCAATATAGAGGTAAAAATATTTTACTAATACAATAACTTTCGCGTTTATGCAATTGTTTGACTTTGTATGAACTGTTGACAATCGGCAACCGAAAGTAAATCCCCATAATGTTATCTATATTATATGCAGATGATAGGATAATATCTATGTTTTTTCATAATTATTTGTAACTACCAAAAGATTAATAATAATAATAATATCACTTTTCTAACGTAACAGAACTATTACCGTCTCGAAAATAACATGATGCTCTGAAAGAGAAGAAACGGCAAAAGAAACTCTCCACGCAATCGACCTTGCTATCATGTGAATATAATTTTCCGAACTTAAAAATATGAACAATATTTTAATTCCAATCTCTTATTGTATATATGCTTTATTAACAAGTTTCTGTTTTACAATTATTTTAATATATTTCAATTATAGTTCACGTGTTTATTGAGCGATTTTATTATAGAAGCGGCACGTTATCCTTTAAATATATATTAAATAAATTAAAAAAGCAACGTATAAACATAAGTATAAAATCTCTAATCACGTCTTCAGTTTTATAACATACGTTCATATTATATACCTAACATTTGCAATCATACGCTATTTCCAAGAAAGTCAAAGGTAGTCGACCGAATTTCACGTTGAATAACAATGCGATCGAAAACTATCGAAAGTGTCCGAAATGTACAGAGAAAATCTAAACAAACAGAATGGACAACCAAATATTACGACAAAGTAAACGCTCGCAAAGTGGTATTGCGTAAACATATTTTATTTATTATTTATTTAATCTTTATTTTACACCATCATACATATATATATATGTATACTATTATACACTTTCAATTATGTAGTTAGTATAAAGGGTGATCGTAAATAGTAATAACAATAGCAAATATATAGCAGAGTAATAACAATAATATAACAATATAAGTTATTTAACATCACGGTATCACCGATAGGAGCAAAGCTGCATTGAAAAAGGTTACAGATAAGGCCAAAAAAATATTAAACCTTTTTTATGGAATACGGGGCCAACGAGCAACCGTGTTACCTGATGGTAAGTGATTACCGCTACCCATGGATACCCACAGATCGGGGGAGTCACATGTGCGTTGCAGGCCTTTATTGGAGAGACTGGCTAAACTATTTCTCTTGTCGTATATAACATATAGCCCGAGGATGGTGGTCTCGATATATATAAGTATAAATTCAGTTTTTAACGATGATTCTCAGTAGAAAATATATGGCTGTCACGGGACACCCGGAAGATGTAAAAGATTATTATGAGAATTTAAAACTAATAAAAACCAATTATATATAAATATTGAGCAAAAAATAAACAACGCATTTCCCATTGTCTTCTTTAGGAATGTGTTTTAATTTATAAAGCTAAAGAAAACAAAGCGGGATATGTAAGAAAACGAAATTGATCAGTGGCTAATTATGAACGACAAGTCATAATTTTTTTTATACAGATGTCATAAATATTTTTGAATTAGGAATGAAACAAATCTCATGTGAAAAGGGCAATTTGTCGATTACAATGTCCTTCCTGAAATTGCTCGATATCTACTAATAATTTCACCACAATTAACGAATCGCTCTCACGAGCAACAATGATCATCTTTTTTACTAAGAATGTTCAGTTCTAATGAACCTAGGCTATTTCAATGTATAGTAATAACAAGCTAATGATAGAGGCCTCGCAATTAAACTGTCTAGTGGATATTATTAAAAAACAATAATTAGGTATTTACACACACTGTTACAGGTCTGGCAACTAATTTTATTGTATGTGTATTTAATAACAGACCCAATTCGTGTTCGAGGCAAAAATAACGTGTGAGTTTGACTTTATAATTGATACTGCTACATTCTAATTCGTACTTAGGTTGCATAGGTCTTTAGGTAGTTGTTTTATTCAGTGCCATTGTTTTAGAAGTGTAGGACTCATAATAGTCTATGTTTTAAGTTTTTGGCTAAGGACTTTATATTAAATTTAGTGTTATTATTTTCCATTTATAAACTTGAGCGCATAAATGAATACTTTATTACACTTTAAATATCATTAGTTGCAATCCAAATGCCGTAAGGAATTTTCTTCCAGTTAACCAGCAGTACTGTGGTATGAAAAAATTACTACCGTTGTAATGAAAATATTTAATGGATAAATAAACGTACGTGAAACTTTAGCAGATAATTACAAATACTTTAGACTTTAAGTACAATCGAAGAATCTGTCAACAGCTGGACGTATGTAAATAAGCCGTTGCCTAGAATTGTCGGAAAAAGTGTGAAGGATTTTAATCAAAGGCAAACTGGAGCTAAAAAAGGTATTAATCATTTTCCTTGGCCAAGTTACACAGGAAAATTAAAAAAATGCTCATCTAATACCACTAACGTGATTCAATGTTAGATTACAAAGTTGAGAACTATTTTTATTGCTCTTGTTGAAAGATATTTAGTAACTCTACCGGTAGAGGCGACGGTATCAGAATTCTTGTACAGTTGCCAATTGTCAACTGTACATACAATAAGATTAAATTTTGGCCAAAAGCTAAAGTAATTGTGTTGATGTAACCGTTAATAGCATGGCAGGAGATTCTTAAATTGAAAGTAGTGTGTGAGTACGTTCCTTGGGAATTTAAGAAACAAACGAAATGCCGGGACTACCATGTATAAATATTCAATTTGGTAATCGTTAGATAATAATAAGGTGCAATAAAACAACTATGAATAAAGACTCTCAATTCTAATATTATAAATGTAAATATGGTTTTGTTGTTTTTTTTCTAATGCCCACCTGGCTGTTTACCATCCTACAGCTGAAAATATGCAGCCGAATACCTGTAAGTGCGTTCCGACAGTTGCACTTGAGAGCCAGTACCTCCACTAGGCTTATCGTGACTACCACCTTGAGTCACATCGTCACTTAACATCAGGTGAAAATGTCGCCATATCGCTAACCTGTAAACTATTTAAAAAGGTTTCGCACATACGTTGTCAGGAGTACTGGGTGAGTCCCACATACCACCTCAGTCCCCACAGCTAGGGAGGGGATGCATAAATGCATTCCGCAATTCAAAAAAAGGAGTAAAAAGAGACATAGGATTATTTTCATGCGACAAAAGAAATATGACAATTAGTTGCATATGAACAAAGTTGTGTAACGGCGTGATGATTTTTTACTTATTGCGTTTTATGTAATTTTGCCTCAAGGCAGACATGCATATTCATAATAGCTTTGCCTATAAAGATTATTTGCTGTCTGCCACTACGTTCGCTTGAACTTCAATAATTAAAATAATCTCTTTTCGTGCCACATTGAGGGTTTGTTTTTCTATAACGTGGAACGTTCTTTAGCTCTTATCCTTACTAATCCTTACCAATATTATATAAGCGAAAGTGAGTTGGTTTGTTTGTTCTACACATTCACGCCTAAACCACTGAATTTGAAAACGGTGACTGGACACATTTTCCCAAAAACTTATTACATGAACATGAACATTACATTAATGAACATGAACGAATTGAAAAATAAGCAGATTGAAGAATGAATGTTTGTATAATAGAATGAATATTTACCTACACTTTTAGTTCGTATGGTAACCAGCGTTCATCTAGACAAGATCAAAATTTAGTTAATGTAAACAGAAAATATAATAAAAATAAATATGACCCATATCAAAGTGTTCATGAAAAATCGAAATGAAATATAAATCCATGAATAGTTCAGTATATAAATAGTGGGATTTGGTTAGATACCAGCAACTTAAAGGCGAGCCATCCGCATTGTCGGTGATACCATACTCGCATGCGGTCTAAAGCCACTAGAACTTCGTAGAAACAGAGGACCTTTTTGTGTGTTCTATTTTTTTTTATACTTAAGGTTTGGCGTTATGGCCCTGATCTCACCTGATCTTAAGTGACGATACGGCCTAAGTTGGTAGACATGCTAAACCTGTGGAAGAACTGGCTCTCAAGTGTAGCTGCCGGAACACACCTATTGGTATTTGGCGGCAGGTTTTACAACTTGAGGGTGGTAGCTCACCAGGCGGGCATTAGAAAAAGCCCTACCAACATGCAATTGTTATAAATTGCATGTATAATGGGGAGTGCTCTGAGGAACTTCTTGGCACGGTATCCTACTCATCTCCAAATTCTAAAGCCTGCCCATATTACGACACTGCAGTAAGCTTGAACCTTCGGTGATGGAAAACATCATGATGAAACCATAGCACCGACGCCAAATACCTGTAAGGTGTGTTCCAGCAGTTGCATTGAGAGTCAGTCCCTCCACAGGTTTAGCGTATTCACTTGCCTAAGCCACATTTTCATTTACCATCAGTTGATATTGTGAACCTATAGATTATAAAAGCAACAGTTAGCGTACCTACCATTACCCTCTTATCACGTACGTTGGATCTATGGAATCGGCTACCCAGCACAGTTTCCCTCCAGAACTATTAATATTTTTAAAATACTGTCTCCAATTCGAGCACCATAATACCTCTCGTGTTGCTGTTGATGATAGGCGACCGTAATTATTTACCATCAGATGGGCCGGTTCAGTACTCATTAGCTTAAAAAAAGATATATTACTAGGCACGTCGTAAAGTTAACTGTATTAGAATTTCTATTGTCTCCGTGCGAAAAACTCTCTCATTTACTGAGGCCCGTGAAACGATGACACGGTATTTCGTCGACCGGTTCATGGTGCGGTGTTTGTCCGAAGGCGTTGTTGTATTTACCCTTCCCACGTCTTGTCCCTTTTCTATTGTGTGTACTTAGGTTAAGCTTCGGGCCTTTGCGCCGAGGTTTTACGCTTCGGAGTAGTTGTAAATAGGCAGATAACAGAGAGATTAAAGATGCTGAGATTTTTATATTGAAATAATAAAATAAATTGACTTATTTCACTAGTAATGTATTTATCTATTCGATCAATTGTAATCAATAATTATCTCTAAAAGTCTGAATATATTCTTATAGATTTTACTGGACAAATGCATTCAATTTTATAAGTATAAAGACCTATATAATTTTCATGCTTGTCTTATCAATAAACACAAATTGTAGACTATCACCGTTAGTACTTGAGTAATTGACAATTGGCAACTGAATGTGGATTCTATTTTCTATGTGTATCTTCTATCGAAATATAATGACGCTCGCAATTAAAAATTGCGGCAAGTAAATTTTATTCAGTTAAAACCATTATCGCTACTGATAATTTTTTTTATAGTTAAGGTTTAGCGTTATGGCCATTATCTCACCTAATCTGAAGTGACGATATCGTCCAAGTTGGTAGATACACTAAGCCAAGGGGAGGGACTGGCTCTCAAGTGCAACTGCCGGAACATACCAATTGATATTTAGCGGCAGATTTTCAACTGGAGGGTGGTAGCTAGCCAGGCGGACATTAGAAAAAGCCCTGCCACTATGCTATGGGTTGCTCACGATGTTTTCCTTCACCGAAAATTCATGCTCATTTACCACGGGGAGTGTTCTGAGGAAATGTTTGGATTGATCCCGGCTGCTGAATTTCACCATCGGACATCGCGCCAAAACAAAAAATTTCACCCACACAACCTCGATGTCCAGCGTTCCACAACAGTGCGATTTGTAAGGCACTTCCTACCTCGCACAGCCACTCTGTGGAACCAGCTGTCGCCAGCGGTCTTTCCGAACCGTTACGACTTGGGAACCTTCAAGAAGAGAGCGTATTCCTTCCTTAAAGGCCGGCAACGCACTTGCGAGCCCTCCGGTGTTGCAGGTGTTCATGGGCGGCGGTGATCACTTTCCATCAGGTGAGCCTCCTGCCCGTTTGCCCCCTGTTCCATAAAAAAAAAAGTAGATTCAAACTCACGTCCCTTGACGCGAAGTTCGTTCACACTAAAACTGAGCTATTATCGCTGCAAAAATCGGATTTTCTTCATATATCGGTGTTTCATTTATATAAATATTTATAAATAGTTACTTTTACCGACGAGTTTGGTGCGTATTGTATCGAGTATAAAAAAGAAAACCGGGGGCAATAAGCATTCTTTCATGCGCCTGTTCGGCATGGCGCACTATACATGTCTAATGTGTTGAAAGTTGGAATTATAACTTTTTACACTTGAATTGATTCTGTTTTATCAATTATCGTTCATTAGTGCCTTCTGTTTGAGGTTTTAATTATCCTGTGACCAAAAATTAAATTGCATGTAATGATTTGTCACGGGTTTCAATAAAAATTTCGATCGTACTTCAAACTGATAGTGGACACAAAACAGGACTATCTTTCGAGGAATCGATATTTAGTGTATGCGGTCCATGGAATAAAACTCAGTATACTTGATTGAAGATAACTTTTATAAATATCCACACACGCATGTTTGTTATGCACCGACCGCGGCTAGACTGCCGGTGCGTCGTTAGAATTTGTGATACATGTCAAATGACGATGACGCTTGTCGCGAGAACAATTCTAGAAGGTAATAAAGATGAAAATATAGTATGAGAATAAGATACATAAATATTCTCGAAGGTTTCCTTCCAAGCGCGATTGGTATTGAATACTGCTTTTTTTATTAACTTCGGTCCTCGACTTCTGGGATATATATATATATATATATATATGTATATAATAATAAGGTATATCGTAGAGTTTTCCGGTGTTTTAAAACTGTATGATACTATAAATTTTTACACGTCCGTACATCTCGGACTCCCTAATTTTGATTAACGGCCAAATTATTTTGTCCATTAGATTCGATGTCTTCGAAGATCGAGATATCAAATTTAAACGTTCTATATGCAAAGCGCATGGGTTAAAATGTTCTATAAAATTCTATGACACTTGACATCGAAATAGTAAGTTTTTAGAAAACCTTAGGGGTTTCCTTATAAAATTACTTAATAATGAAACAATAATATATGAATAATAATAATATAGATAATATACTATTTGGATAAAACAAATTAAAGTCGATCATTACACGTTGCAGATAAATATGAAATAAATCTGAACGTCCAATGTACTTTGAAAATTATAATTGGGGTACAATTAGGGTTGCCACCTTTTTCCCCAGATAAAAATGTTTTTTTTTTAAATGAAGTTATAAACATATAGTACTTTCGGAAATTTGATGGGAAAAATAGTCAATTTTTTATTTTAAATATTTATTTTCCATGCGTATTTATTATTACTTTTTGTAATGACCAACGAACTTAAATTATTTTTCAAATGATCATAGGAATACGAACAATTTAGATCCATATTAATAATTACCATTCATTTTTAACTAAGCTATAAAAAGAGGTATTTCTTTCTTTAGTTAAAACCATAAGCGACAATAGAACAATAAGTGAAAATATAGTACATTTCTTATTACATTATTATTATATATTATATAGTACAATTGGCGAAAATATACAAAATATTGTAGTATGGGTGGTAAACATTTTTATCTGTCCACGTATACGCGTAACATTCCGAAACTATTTTATATATTTTGCTAAACATTGAAAGCTGATAATTACTGTTATGTAGTGACATCTATATTAATATTATAACGCGGTAATGTCTGTTTGTTTGAATGCGCTGATCTTAGATACTACCCGTAGTAACTTAAGTTTAAGCAAAGCTGTATTGAAAATATTTACTAAATCGGTAAAAATTATCAATAATTATTATTTCCACGCGAACGAAGGCGCGGGGAAATCTAGTATAAAATGTTTTATATCCCATAAAATTATACAATTCATAAGGGATAGGAGAAAGTTAAAGTATTCTGGTAATGCATGGTGGTAAGGCTTTTTGTAATGTCCGCCTGGCTAGCAACCACTCCCAAGTTGAAAATATGCCGCTAAATATCAATAATTGTGTTCCGGCAGTTGCATTTGAGGGCTAATCCCTCCAATAAAGGCCGGCAACGCACCTGCGATTCCCCTGGAGTTGTGTGTCCATGGCCGGCCGTGATCACTTACCATCAAGTGACATGCATGCTCGATTGCTTTCCAATTCCACAAAAAAAAAAAAAAACACTTTGTGAGTTATGATGCAATTTTCTCTGTTTGGTAACTAACAACTTATAACTTAACAAACATGTGGCGAAAATTATCTCTATATGGGATGGTGCTAAAAATGGTGTGACGAAATAATGGTTTTTTGAGTAGCACCGAAGCCTCTGTAATGGCACATACCACGGATGTTTCATATCTCACCCCAATGGTCCATTCTCTTGCCTTCAAGTATTCTGTGGTTGTTTTTTAGTCTTCGATACTTATTTTATAATAAACTAGCTGTGTACCCGACTCCGTTCTCGTGGAAATCAAATTTTATTCAATCATTTTCATTAAAAAAAAAATATATTGCCTATGTTACTCAGGACTAATGTATCATTCTAAGAGTAAAGGATTTTGTTCTGTAGTTAAGGTTTAGCGTTATCGTTATAATCTCACCTGATCTTAAGTGACCATGTGGCCCAAGTTGGTAGACACGCTGCACCTGTGGAGGAATTGCTTTCAAGTGCAACTGCCGGAACACACCTATTGGTATTTGTCGGAAGATTTTTAACTTGAGGGTAGTTTCTAGCCAGGCGGGCATTAGAAAAAGCCCTACTACCATGCTATGGTTTCCTCGCGATGTTTTCCTTCATCGAAAGCTCAAACACAATGTAGGTGGATTCGAGCTCACGTCCCTTGACGCGAAGTCGTATACACTACCACTGGACTATCTACGCTTCAAAATTGAAATCGGTTCAGTAGTTCTTGAGTTTACTCATTGCAAACTAAAATAAAAATCTTTTCTGTGTATATTATTAGTATAGATAAACTTGTAATGCTCGTATGAAGTCGTAGCGGCGTGTTTACTATTACATAAACAAGGGGCATATAAAGAAATCTTTCGAAAAGTACTATATGCTTTTTTAAGCCATTCTCATTTGGAACGATGATAGTTCACTAATAGTGTGTATAGACTCCTCGTTCAGGGACATAAGTTCGAATTCACCTACTAAAATGTAGTCTATATGTAATACAGTAGAACCTCTATTAGTCGAAGATTAAGGGAGACGCCAAAAAATTCGAGTTATAGTGTTTTAGACTTATAGAGAATAGAGGTTTTGGTATTTCAAGGGAAGGGAACAAAACATTTTTTTTTTTGAGATTTGGTGGTATTCAACTTATCGAGGTTCGACTTAACGAGGTTCTACTATATATTGCTTTTTTATTTTATAGTATACTTCATATCTGTGTATCTGTTCTGTATATATCTGTATCTGTTCACATGAGTTTCATATGTATGTTATTAAGTTTGATTTTCATTATACACCCAAAATAACGCTGATTCTTCTCCAAGGAACATATCCATCCAAAGGTTGCCTAGACGAGATTGCTATTAACAACATGGCAACCACATTTTACTATCCAAATCACTTGAAATGGATAATTATATGTTCAAAGATATACGAAAAAAATATAACTTATAGAAGCGATTGATGCCAATAAATAAGTTTTGTTAAGTACAATTATCTCAATGCATTTGGTAGAAATAAAAATTCACTTTCATTCTGGTAGAAACTACCAACAATAGATTTATATTAAACGGCAGCTGTAAATAAGATTATGAGGTCGCTCATAGTTCGCAGTTTTTTTAGCTTTTTTTTTATTAAATTTACTTCCGAACGAGAGGACAATAGATATCAATTGAATGTTAACCTAGAATACTTTCAAATAGCAAAGTAGATTTTTGTTGAATGTCAAATGAAGAGGCGACTACTGATTTGTTAGATCAGAATAGTGACCTAACTGCTCTTTATTATAGATAAAAAAGAACGGATATTGACTAATTTTCATACAGAGGATCATTAACTTTATAAGTTTAGGTAAATTAGGACCTCTAGGTTAGTTAGATTCGCGAATTGGGCTTTGAATTTCCTGACAACAATCGAAGGCGAGGTTCGGCTATTATGGCACCTTTTTGCCCGTTACTTCGAGGCTAAACGCCCTCTGCATATCCCCAAAAAGTTCCGTAAAGATATCTCTTTAGTCACAGCATATGTCAGGTAAAAATAAATACTTATATATAGAAAAAAAATACTACTTCTGAACACATATTTACTTTTAGAACCATGCGAACGATGCTGCGGTCATAATCTGTATATAGTTAAGGTTTAGCGTTACGTGGACAATCTCACCTAATGTTAAGTGACGGTGTAGCGCGAGATGCTGGAAACTTGAGGGTGGAACCTAACCAGGCGGGCAATAGAAAAAACCCTAGGGTTTTACCACGATGCTGTCTTCGCCGAAATCTCAAGCTCATTGTAGTTGGATTTGAACTTACGCCCTTGACGCAGCATCCGTACACCCTACCAACTGAGCTACAAGCCTCATAGATAAATATAAAGAAATAGATAGTGTATAATAAACTCAGCGGTCCGCAAAATAACTTGTTGAGATTTTTATGAGCTATACAATAATTATGAAGAAAAATGTTTCTCATGAGGTAATTGCCTCAGAATCTCGCAATCACGAATGTCCTAGAAAGTTAGTGACCGTATTTAGTGCCGAATTCACATTCACACGATTAAATTTATCTTAATATTATCATTACGATGTATTTCACTCGATCCATTTTAAAATTTATGGGTGAAAATTATTGAGATACTATTGTATGTCATTAGTAGTAATTTGTATAGTTCTTGGAAATATTTGAAATTGAAAGAATTCACTAAATTCTGGCTGCTCTTTCTAGAAGTTAATAATTAAGTGACTTACCATTGTAACCATTGACCATTGTCAACCACAGTACCATCTATCGTTTTCAAGAATATCATAAAAACTATTTTCTTTAATAAAACATTTGCCAATATTGATGATGATTGTTCAGTTTCGGAGTTTAAATATTTTACTAAATGATGTAGTTGTAGTGTGGTCCATGGGACGTGAGTTCGATCCCAACCAACGACAATTAGCTTGAGCTTTCGGTGAAGGAAAATATCGTAAGGAAACCATAGCATGGTGGTAAGGCTTAAGTCTGCCGCTAAATACCAATAGGTGTGTTCCGGCAGTTGCACTTGAGTGCCAGTCCCTCCACGGGTTTAGCGTGTTCATCATCTTAGGCCACGTCTTCACTTAACATCAGGTGAGATTGTAGCAGTAACGCTAAACCTATAAACCTTAAAAAAATCACAGAGGAATTCATTTCTTCTATGTAAAAAGGATTATATGCATTGTTCCGTAATTTTTTTATGACCATGTTAAATTAATCAATAGGCTTGTTAAGGTTAAAGATGTTACCATATAGCCTTTTAGGTGTAGAATGGCAGCAAATAGACAATTTTTTATGGATTAATAAGTTTAAAAAGTATTGGTTGACATTACCAATCTTTCAGGAATGGCCTTTAACATTATGTTGCCAGTTTTCGCGTAAACAGTTCTGTAGTTTCAGACTAATCCACGTTCGGAGGGATAGACCACCTTATATATATATATATATATATATATATATATTTGTTCGATCTCTATACGTATAACAACCTATGGAATGATTTTAATTTAGAAAAAGTATATAAATATACCGATTTCACCTAGTAATAGTTCTATTAAATGTATCTATAGATAAATGTAATATATCGTATACACAAATGCTCGAAATATGAATTCTATTGTTAACAATATAATAACATTTGACAATAACTCTCCCATACAAAATCATGTATGTCTGATAAGTAATGTATGTCTGATCTCCTTCGAGAGTCTTTCACCATTCATCTGCGCTTTCAGATGTAATCTCTAATGTTATAAATTACATTTCGGTATGAACCATCATCTCGAAAACGTCTTTCAGTATTATTGCCTTTAAATCTACTGCACTATGGTGTAAAACAACGTTTATAAAGTGCTTCAACTGCGTCACAGTGTTCTTTTAGGAACACAGAATAAAGAAATAAAGAAAACAACAATCACTGGGCTTGGTTCATTATCTTATTAGCTTTTAACCGCGGCTTTGCTCGCGTGAATATTGGTGTTGTCAAACAAATCAGATGACGCAATGAAAGATATTATACAAAGTAAATTATTAGAAAAGTTGCGTATCACCGTCTCCAAGGTTCCATCTATCTCTACACACAAATTCATCGTAATCGATTCAGCAGTTTAGGCGTGTTAGCGTAACAGACTTACTTTCACATTTAATATATTAGTAAATATAATAATAGTAAGGATACTGTGTAGTAATTAAAAAAAGCTTTGCCAGTTGCAATTAAGAGATTGAATCTAGGCTTATCGTTGTCAAACGTTAAGCCTATAAGGTTACAAAACCTATGACCATTCTGGTAAATTATAACTAATATCTATACATACAATAATCTGTATCTGAACCAGATCTCTATCTATACTAGCGTTATAAGTAGGAAAGATTTGTGTTTTTGTTTCTAACGAATAAACTCTAGAACTACTGGACCGATTTCAAAAAATCTTTCAACATTAGATTGCTACATTAGCCCTGAGTAACATAAGCTCTCTAACATTTTATTAAGAAAATGATTAAATAAAAAAAAAATTCCACGCGAACGGAGTCGTGGACACGGAGAGGATCAAATACTCTTGGAAGATTATAATTTTTGTGCTCTTTGATTTGAATATGAAGACCGAAAAATTTATTTTTAATTTCGTATGTCTCTTTCCTATTACCCTCATCACTCATAAACTACTAGATATAATTTTTATGGAATTTCTCATATGAAACCGAAAATTACAGATAAACATAGAGGATACTTTTTATCTCCTTAATTGAGAGGGTTTCTAGATTGGAAACTGTTTCTTTCTACCTTTATGAGAATTTTCACAAGTTTTAAATTGTTATGTTTAAGTTTCGACCATAAAAAAGAGTCATATAGTCTGATGTTTTCTTTAACTTCGTATGTTTAGCGTTATAGCCAGAATCTTACCTGGTTAAGTAACGATCTAACCCAAGATGGTAGACACGCTAAGCCTATTGGAGGGACTGGCTCGCACATGGAACTGCCGGTACACATTAATATATATATATTTGACGGAAGATTCTTAACTTGAGGGTGGTAGCATTAGAAAAAACCCAACAACCATGCGATGTACATGTAATGTCAAATTAAGATCACTGGTCTACTGGGGCCGAACTTAATCGTTCGTCAGTCATGAGGCGTGACTTTCGCGGCTAAGTTTTATATAAAATTTGAATAGAATAGTCCAAATTTAATAATTGGCTAGAATCGCAGAGCAGACGTTCACACGGCCGCTCACAATTTCCTAATAACGGCCATTGTTCTGGCACTGTTCCGTTATCCGCAATTAATATCGTCCGGTTATGAACTTTACTCGCATTGAAGTATAATCAAGTACTAAATATATTCGACCGACTTAACAAAAGATACACGGTGCAGAGCTCGCATAGGAGATTTATTATTTATTTATTATATAGGAGGGTTTATTACATCTATTAATTTTAGCCGGTTACCGTATTTCCTCCCGCAATTTCCCGGTTGAGCTATAACACGGATGTGTAGGACTTTCCTGGTGCGTATCATTCGAATGACCCAACATTGTCAAACTACCCACTAAAAAGCACGACGGTGACATGCTAATCTCCCGTGTTGCCAGAGGCCAGGGACAGCTTACACACTTTAAAAATGAAACTTTTATTACATTGTCTTAAATTTTATCATCCATCTATCGCATGTCGCATTACAGCCGGCCGCGGAGTACGGGTCGTAGTAGGCGACGCCCATGGCTTGCACCTGCTGACTGTGTAGTATTTATGTTCTCACATTTTCCCGAAATTTTCCCGATAAATGCCTACGAAAGGAAAAAAGGTTTTACTTGCATCATGTTGTGATAAAATCACACAATGTTTTCAAATTAGGGAAACAAAGTAATACCTACATTCCATCTGAAAACTGAGAAGGGAAAGCGAGGAAACCGTTCCAGGGCTCTATGTTAGGTCATGGTATAATTGTATACTATTTGGACATGCGATATCTAATTGAGAATTAATTCGCGTTTCCTTGTTCGAAGGTGTTTGACCCTGAACTCCCTGCATTCTCCGTTTTGCTATTCTAAACGGGGACACCGTTATCGCATACTAATACATTATCAGAAGCCATGAGAAGCGTGTTGATTCCCATTAAGCAGATATGCCTGTGTGAATCGTTTGAATTATGCTAAGTTTCGCACCGGTATTCGGTTGTTTAGTATTTGATGAATATTGATTCGGGGTGGTAGGATCTGACGGTTGTATCTGATTGGATAGCGACCACTCAAAGCAATGATAGCTCAATTGGTAGTGTGTACAGATATCGCGTAAATGGACGTCAGTTCGAATTTCTTCAATAAGCCTGAGATTTCGGTGAAGGAAAATATCGTGATGAAACCATAGCATGATGGTAGGACTTCTTGTAATTTCCACCTGGCTACCAGTCTCAAGTTAAACACCTGTAGGTGTGTTTCGACAGTTGTATTTGTGAACCAGTCACTCCTTAGCGTGTCCACTGTCTTGAACCACTATTGTTCTACTATTCGTTTTGAATGAATTAACTAACGACACAATCTTATATCCAACACGTATCTATACTGACGTCATAAACCATTACATCGGTACACGTGACTAGTACTCATTCATACAAAATAGACAGTTACAATACGATCTTTGAATATATATTGAGATCATTTATCGAGGTAGAAGCTCATACAATAAAGAAAGACATTATATATTGATTACGAATGTATATTTAACTGGCCGTACAACAAACGTTCTGCTGTCTTATAAATTATTTCTGGTGAACACTTTGGTTGTATTAAAAATGAGGGTAGAAGTGTGAAAATTTTGTGTAGTAAGTATATTTATTACTACATAAAAAAAAAAAAATTGGGTTGGTCCACCCTTATCACTTAGGGGTATGAATAATAGAATACGACCGATTCTCAGACCTACCGGATATACATATAAAATTTCATAAAAATCGGTCAAGCCGTTTCAGAGGAGTATAGCAACTCACATTGTGACACTACAATTTTATATATAAGATGTTCTTGTTTAATATAAAGTAACTGGGAAACCGAACACAGTATTTTTCAAAAAAAGTACCCGAGTGACCAAGCTTAACTAGGTATTTTCAAATATTGTGTTTAAATAAAAAAATATTTAGAAACGAATCACGTATTAATTAAACACCCAAATTTAACGATTTTACATACGTATGAAACCATTAATTACAAATACAAAAATATAATTGATTATTTTACTAAGAAATAATTTGATTGAACAACTGCGTTTTTACGAAAAATACAGTGATATTGGTGAATTCAAAAAGCAGTATGAATACGAAATTTTGGTGAAATCGTTAGATTTGTTTCCCAGATACGTGACTTTTATATATATGTATAATTGTATATAGACAATTATTGCTTACATAATAATATTAGTTATATATAAATAGGAAAATACAAGATAGCTCAATACATTTTTCATAATTATCTTTTTGTATAATGCTTTTTAGTGACCTTAAGCTTCGGGTAATGGAATAGAACATATTGAAATCATAGCATGATGGTAGGATATTTGTAAGGTTTGCCTAAGTAACTACCATTTTTAAGTTGAAAATGTCAGGTTCAGACATATATATAGATGTGGTTTGGTAGGTACTCTTGACAGCCAGCCGCTGCCCTAGATTTAACATGTCCACCATTTTTTTCCACTATAAGAATATGGTATTGGAGAAGGTTTTATATTATACCTAAACGCGATTTAATTATTGCTATAGGTAAAGCAAGTATATAATAAAATCGTGTATTTTTCAAGTCATATGGTACATCAGTTAAAAAAAAGACACGTAAAATGTCTACTGAAGCCAAATGTATGCATTTTGAAAGTTAATGTATTAAGTTCCTAAAATAATATTATAATGTTCGAAATGCCTGAACGTCGTACGAGCTATTAAAATTCAAAACCGAATACCTCATGGGAATGAATATAAAAATGCAATAACACGACCGAACATTCAACTCTACGAAATCTTACGATAGTAGCGACGCGGAGAGACGTGAGCAGAAATCGAATGCGGGACTCCGTTGCATAGTGCGTTAGTCACGCGAAGTGAATTTGTAATTCTTCTGTGATATAACATTTCCACTGTGTGCCGAATTAGAAGAGTTTTCTTAAGTTTTGTCGTGTCCTTCACAGATTGTAGAACTTGGAACCGCTTCAATTACTTAGGGTTATAGCCTCGCTTAGCGTATGGTATCGACTGTACCATGGTGAGTGCTCTGAGGAGTTATTTCACCTAATCCACCTCCTCGCTCTTTTCCACAGCAGATTCACCCGTCCTGGACTACGGAGCCACAGCTTTACCATAACCTCCATCCCGATACGAACCTAAAAGTTCGAAAAGTCTTACTTTGTGTACAGTGCAGCTGTGGAACCATCTTTCTACTTGGGTGTTCCCTCCTTCCTATAATATTGGGTCGCATAAGATGGTAACACATTAAGCGAACAATTTTTCTGAGCTAATTCTCTTTTTTTTTGTATATTTTACCAAAAACCTGGCAACACAAAAAAGAGCCGTTCATAGCGATGATAGCTCAGTGATAGAGTATACGACTTCGTGTCAAGGGACGTGAGTTCGAAGTCGAACACCTACAATGAGTTAGAGCTCTCGGTGAAGGAAACCATATCATGGTGGTTGGGATTTTTCTAATGTCCGTCTGGCTAGCAACAACCCTTAAGTTAAAAACCTACCTCTAAATACCAATAGGTGTAATGCGGCAACTGCACTTGAGAGTAAATTTCTCCACAGGGTTAGCGTGTCTACCAACTTGGGCCGTATCGTCACCTAAGATCAGGTGTGATTATGGCCATAACGCTAAACCTTAAATATAAAAAAAAGTACTTCTTAGCAATCCTTCGAATCACCGTGCCCAGACATATTTGTAGGAGCCTGCTAGCGTAGTTTTAGCGGCACGTTCTAATGTAGAACTTACTAAAGTCCTAAACGGGCCAAGATGTTTTAGTACATTAAATAGATAACTTGCGTATACCTTTCGCTCGTACTTCGACCGCGTATAAATTTGTTTTCATAGCATGGTCTTAGTATCTTTGTTTCTTATGATTTCTGACTTTTACCCTGTGTAAGTGTTGTCTTTTAAAATGTTCTTATTTGCATCCCATATCCTATCTAGGTAGAGTCGGCACAAGATTCTTTCTTCTTCCAGTCTATTAGCTGACATTCACGAATATACGCATATAATGTCTCACATAATCCATCTATATCTTCTTCCATCTTTCTCTTCTTCTACATCCATCTGCCATGATATTTTTAATTATACGGCTTTCATCTTGCACAATAAAGACTCTTATAATATATATTTTTTAATTATCTTAAAATGAGCGTCATTTACAGCAAACGTTTAAATAAATACTTTCTATATGTCACCTTCCAACATTATGTAATTTTACTTTTAAAACGCACAAAGCAAACTATGTCAATTATCACCAATTGACCTTTCGCAGATATAATTTGCGTTATTTCAATATTTACTTGAATGACCTTACGGAATAAAAAGTATACGTAAACACCTTTCGATGTATGTAATTATAACAACGAACATCTGTTGTATAACGGTGAGTTCAATTAAAAAAAAAGTTGAAACAATGCGACCATTAATACTGAGTTTTTATATCTAGTCAAGTCCAATAACATCTGTCTCTAAGTGAGAGTCGACTTAAGCTTAAAACTATTATAACTGTGTACCGCTGACCACTTGCAACGCTCAATCCTAGTGGTAGATTTCTACTTTTGCTGCCCATAGGCTATTCAAATTTTGTCGTCTCTACCTACTTCTATAATTAGATTCCACATAGGACTATGTAAATTGTAGAAAAAAGTCGATATAAGACATAGATCCTAAGTGGTGATACACGGTCTATTTTCCATTTTTGCTGTATCTCGGTTATCCCAAATGATCCTCGGATGTATTCGTTTTGGATCTTATCAAATCTCTTAACACCTTAACTCTTAACCTGTCCATCGCAGCATTTTCATCTCGGTGACCTGCATTATCTGCTCTTCCTGCTTTCTTATCCTCCAACATTCGGATCTAAGCTAATATATATAATTATTATTTACATATATGTAGAGCAATATTGGTGTGTTTTTAGTCAAAATCGGTCAGTGTGTACAAGTGTAGTGGATTGTAAATAAGTAAAAATATGTATTTTGAGTTGTCACAAAAATTCCGCGGTGAGTTCTATTACAAAAGTCGCCATCTTGTTAGAGCGTTCTTTGACCTTCACAGGATTTTTTGTACATAACGTAATGTACAAAAAATATTATAATGCTAAGAATCCTTACTAATATTATAAATGTGACTGTAAGTTTGTTTGTTACGCTTTCACGCGAAAACTTTTTAACAGATCATTATGAAACTTTTTACATATATTCTTGGAGGTATTAAAAGTAACATAGGATACTTTTTATTGAAAAATAATAAATACGAAAGATAAAAAAACTTATTTAAACACGAGCGAAGCCGCGGGTATAAGCTAGTTTGATATAATGTTAAGAAATTTATAATGCTAAAGAATATGCTTCTACATCGTTTGTAAAAAATAAAAGTGAATAACCACAGACAATAGTATTTATATAGACAGGACGAAACTTTCACCTGCCGCTAATTAAAGATGGCCGCCTTGAACATGATGACAAAATACAAATTGTTAATGATTGCTTGCTTTCGTAGTTTATATGCCGTAAAATGGGTTTGAAACTATTAATTAAGCGAAAGAAAACTATCATTTCTATATTCCCATTTTAAACTAGTGCAATGCCCGTGACTTCGTTCCTTTCAAATACAATATAATATGAAAACACAAGATAGATGATGGGTCGAAGATATAACTAATCTTGAGGGAAAAGCCTAAGTAGGACTGGCAGAGAACAGGAAAGAATGACGTAACACGGAGGAGGATTATGCCCCACACTGAGTTCAAAATAGCTGTCCATAATGATGATGATGAAAATACAAAGTAAGCTTTATCAGTCAAGGAAAATATTTGCTTGTTTTCCCTGGATTCGAGTTTTAGAAAGCGTTATACTCAAATGAAGGTTTTATTAATTGCCACGATATGAACATTGGTACTTTTTGCGTCTGGGAAACAAATTTAAAAATGTAATAGGTGTTTTTAATGTTTGAAAATTATTTAATTCGAAGAAACAGTAATTTTGCTTAGATTTCTGGGAATGTTCAAGTTATTGACCGGAGTCAATAATTTAAATGATAAATCCTGGGCACAATGTGGTTTTCTATCACTGAATTAGTTTTTACGATATGATCAATGTAACTACAATGTACAATGTATATGGTAACTAAATCAATTAGCTTACTCTTCTGTCTCAATTAAAAATAGATTTCTCTTAAATTACACCTGGTTTCAATACAGTATATACTTAGACTAAATGTGGGCGATTAAACGTTAATTACATAGAGTCGCTACTCCTGTCAACTTGTAACATATTTGATATCTTGTCAAAAAAATGAACATTGATTTTTGAAACCTAGGCATATTGAATTAAGTGTCTACTTAATAGTATTTTTTTCTTCCTTATTATTTTGATTATTTAAATTAGCTGTTAATATATATGAAACGTAAATGTATAATTTAGATTTCACTTTTCTATCACTGAATATGTAATCAATAGGTCTAGTATTTGCCCGGTAAATAAAATTAAAGCTATTAAAGCTATTCATTAAAGATAAGATATGGCCATAATTTAGCTTTACAATGTCTTCTACTTAACAAATTACAATGGTGTTGTATGTACAATATACCCATGAAATAAATATTTCAATATCTCAAAGTAATTATGTACGTTTCCTTTTCGCTGCGTGCCCGGTAATTCATGTTCCAGTGTACTTAATAATATATCTCATGTTGAATCAATCATTTATCATGATCTTATTATTCCTATTTGGTACACCAAACTGCCCTCGGCTAAGTGGAAGGGACTGGATTCCGTGTAAACTACGTGATTTCCTCGACACGTCGTGACAGTACTAGTGAATGTTTGACAACATTATAAAACTTACAGTATTATAATCGCTTCGTTGATAAACTATTCCGATTTAATAGTAAGCAGCTCACGATCGTGGAACACGCTATAAACATACGCTGTGTTTGGCTTCAAGCGTTACTTTTGACGTCTACTTTTTTATAGTTAACGTTTTTAGCGTTATGGCCTAAGTTGCTGGACACGCTTGACCTGTGGAAGGACTGGCTCTCAAGTATAGCTGCCGGAAGACACCTATTGGTATTTGGCGACAGATTTTCAACTTGAGGGTGGTAGCTAGCCAGGCGGTCATTAGAAAAAGGTCTAGCACTATGCAATTGTTTTATTAATACTTTTATGTATTAATATTCTAGAACTAACATTATTAAAAAAAAAAACCTTTTACCTTTTTTTTATACATCTTTGCTCCTATTGGTGGTAACAGGATGTTAAAAAAGCCTTGCTCAATAATTGTTCTATCAAGAACAAAAAAATTTTTTTTGATATCCGACTGTTAGTTTCTAAGGTTATCGAAATAAAACTAATTTAAACGGATTTTGTTGCGGTTATTTATTAATTTTGATCCCGATTTTTCGAAAGCTTTTCAGCCTTCGTGTTCACGGGGCGCACTGAGGCTGAAAAGCTTTTAAAACGCCGGGATCAAAATGAATAAATAACCGCGATGAAATCAGTTTAAATTAGTTTTATTTCGATGAAAAATATTCGCGTAAACATAAGAAATTTCTAAGGTTAGTTAGTGCGTTCAAATAAACAAACTTTTACGTTTTATATTATAGATAATCCTTCACCACGACTGCCTGTTTGGCAGGATGAATGATGTAAACTCAAAAACTCACATTCGATTTTTTAAATGATATGCCGATTCCCGTATTAGGAATTTATTCCCTAATTTGAAATTTTTAAACACATGTTTAGTATTATTAAGATTTATGCCACCTACTTTAGTGGCAAAGTTTGTTGTTTGTCTACATTGCTGGTTTGTAGGCAGTTTATTTTAAAATCGGTCCTTTTACCATCAAATTTCAAACACGAATTTCTGCGTTTTAATATACTCACTGCTTCACGTCAGCTTTATTTTCAACATTATCCCCGAGAGAGAGAGGGATCAAATGTTTTTTGTAGTTATATTCACAAATTAATATATATAAATTTCACTAATCAAATATGGCAGCTCGATAATTATCGCTAAGATCAAAACTGACATAACACGTATTATGCAGAAATGATTAATGACACACATGTGTCAGGCTAATGGAATGATTGTAAAGCATTATGCATATTAGTTATTGATATTGAGTGTATCTTGTTATATAAGTGAATGGTAGATAACCGTCTAACGCAATTGAAATAAGTGCATCCGTTTTGTTAATAGGTACTTTGAGTTGATAGTACAAGAATTACTTTAAGAGAATAACTGTTCCCTAGTAATAGTATATTAATAAATCTGCAGAGAAAGTCTTTTTTGTACAATGAAAATATTTCAAAAAAGAAAAATAGCCATGGTGTTAAAGGATAACCAACATAACCCATTTCCAGCATTTTTGGTATTTTTGTCTCTTCGTCTGTGCGCGCATCACGTTAAATGTACCAAACCAATGTAGATAACTTTTATACGTAAAAATTGTACGCACCTTGAAATGTTACTTAGTTTTTGTTTCATCGCAATCGGTTCACTTTATAAAGAGATATAATTTGTATAAAAATGAATCTCTGAAATTGTATGTACGTGCATAACTTCCGTACGGTTGCACCAAATTAGATAATTTATTTTTTATTGTATTCGTTATTTTCAGGACAAGGTTTATATATAAAAACGAATTGTTTTTTTATTTTACAATGTGAAACGGGTGCCGCGTCAAGGGACGCGGGTTCGAATCCACCTATGTTCGAATTTCATATAATTAAAAGGGATTTAATTCATTGGAATTATGAACAAGTTTCATTCAATAACCAAAAGAAATGAGAATTGACGTTGGCTGATTAGGATTGATTATAGCTAATCAAAATGTAAAAATACTACAAATCGGTCTATCCGTTTTTTAATTTTAATGAGAATAAAGAAAATTGATTTTAGGTGATACGAAGTTCGCTGAGTCTGCTAGTTACGTACGTATATACGTATGTAATTATCATATGTGTATATATATATATATATATATATTTATGTCACCACCAGCTGTGCTGAACCTCTGCACCACCCCAAAGTTGACTGACAGATAATGCCACAGGCATTAAGATCGCCTTGTATACAGATTGTATATAAAACTGTAATAAATAAAAAAAAACTCTTGGCGGATTGACGAACGTAATGAAAATCTTTGATAGTTATTGCTTATAAATTTCTTATTATATTATTATTAAATTTAGCAACGAGATACCCTTTACTACATTTGGCATTTAGTTCTTGCGGTAAATGTTAACATTAACACAATTCACCTTGTTCTTGTATACTGTCTTTAATGTAATAATATATTATCGATATTCAACTGAATATAGGTTATGGATTGGTTTTACAAAAGTATTGTGTATCTGTATAACGAACAGTATTTTGATTAACATTTGATCAGGTCCATCCATCCATTTATATTACTTCATTACGTATAGTTTTCACGAAAGACTATAACCTATGTATATTCTTTATTATTGTGTAGCAATTCTAACTTTTTTTTGTCGACCTGACATACGCTCTTAGACTTAAGGGTTTTGACAGATTCGCCGAATTTTTTGGCGCGAGTGCTGAGGGCTTTCAGCCTCGAGGCAGCGGACGCAAGGGTGTCAGGGTAACCGAACTAGATTTGGACTACTGCCGAAAAACAAACAAAGATTCGTGAGTCTCTAACAGGTCCTAACTTGCTAAATTTAGTCGTCCTAATAACGAACTTATCGTGCGAGCCGCGTAATGGCAACGGGGGTAGTCCCTTACAGAACCAAAATCCTATCATGTGATGCCATATATACAATTTGACAAGTATATAATTGTAATTTCGAGACAGCATATTCTATGTCGTTGTTAAATAGAATTAAGATCGAAATAAAACTAATTTAAACAAATTTTATCGCGGTAATTTATTAATTTTGATCCCGACGTTCCGAAAACTTTTCGTGGTCATTGTAAAAATTAAAATAAATTAAACTGAAGGTAGCCACTGTAACATTAACTTTTTTGGACAACCTACACCTCAGTCCACAACCAGCATGATAAAAAAATGTTATAAGGCACTGCGCTACTTTCGAAACGGCCCGTTGAGAGAAAAAAGCAAATGTACATTTAAAACATCTCTATTCGCAGTCAAGGCTTATGATAAAATACATACAATTAAAATGCAATGTTTATATTGAAATCTTAAACGATTTCAAATTCAATTAGAACATATAAAAACGTTACGCAAAGTAACTAATTCAATTTATAAACGAATGAAAGTTCATGTTTTTAAATGCACGTCCGAATTGTAGGTCGCGGAAGTTGTGGTTCGGTTTTATTGGTTTTACAACTTTTGATTTGTAATACACATGTTAGTGATTATGCTTTAATCGATTGTATATTACGTCATACTAAGATCTGATGTGTGTCAAGTAGTGTTCCTTCTCGAATCTGTTAAAGGCTTACGCATTTTTTTTATACTGTATAGCCTTTGGTCTCAATATTATTTGATGTTAATTAACGGTGTGGTTCAAGATGGTGGACACACTAAACCTAGTGGAGGGACTGGCTCTCTAGTGCAACTGCCGGAACACATATATAGGTTTTTGAGGGCAAATTTTCTATTTTAGTAGCTTTACTTAGTCAGTACTTTGGTAGTTAGATTAGAAGTGTGTGCCCTGTCTCAGGACTCTGGCAACACGGATGTTTGAAGTGTCGTCGTGATGCGTTTTAGTGGGTAGTTTTGGGTGTTAGCATTTGATGAGTCACCACATACCCCTCTCGTCTTGGCCTGAGCCCGATGCTCCCAGTAGTGAAAGATGTCTCTGATCTCTAGCGATACGGGGGGATTGAAGTGTCGCCGTAGCACTTTTGTGGTGGGTAGTTTAGCAGTCCTTCACCTTATGAGACTTTCCACACGTTCCTCTCGCCTTGACCAGAATCCGGATAGTGTCTTTGCGAAGAGGAATGCAAGAAACCCGGATTTTACACCCCGTCATCAAAAATATTTGATAGCTAGCCAGGCGAACTATTGCTTCATGGTATAATTTACACATATTTTGTTATGGAATGGTTTAATAAAAGTGCAAGTAATAAATTAATTTGCATAGTACAGAAGATATCACTAATTCTTGGGTACATTTTTTTTTATAATGCCTGAAAGAGGTTGTAAAATCCTTAATACAAACTTTGCTTTGTTGAAAAACGATTACCTACAAAATGAAGGTTTAATATCGGTTACTACGATCCATTTAATGAGATTTGTCGGAGATAGGCCGCATAATAAAACCCCGACGAGCTACTGACTCGTTTGTTTTTAATTTCCTTTGACCTCGGCACACGCTTTTGTTCGTAAATACCTGACGATGGGAGCGGCTAACTTTCATCCTTACGCAATCCACTTTTCATCATTACATCATTTAAGTAATTTGTTGAAGTGAGGTGAAATGTTAACTCTCTTGCATTTTGTGACATTGTTCGAAGTACAATAGGGTTTTTGAAATCGTAATTGTGTTCGATTGATTGATATTTCATGTTACGTAAATTTACAAATACCGTTTTTCTTTTTGTTACATTTATTTTTTACATCTGCAAATAATTGAAATGCATTTTATCTCACCCTACTAACGCTGTTGGGTCTTAAAACTACACTACTAACTAAAGTTTTATTGCAGACGGTATTTTGCTCTTAGTGATCTTAATACTGAACTAATTTGACAATTGAAAAAAAACAAAATATAGGTCCCTTACAGAACCTTTGTACTTTTGTGTGAGTGTGCAAGCGTGAAGTGTACTGTAATGTTGTAAAGGTAGGGAATGAGTAGTAGTTCCAATACTGGTATCATAGGCTATCTGGAAGGTAGACTCGTGGGCTCCTTTCTAAAAATCGATCCATAAAAAAATATCTATATTATTAGGAGACAAATTAAAAGTCAGATATAATTTCTAGAGATAAGTAGTGCGAGGTATATAATAACATGATGATTTAATATGTAAAAGATATGCGTATCTTCTAAGTGGCGCCTATAGCAGTCGTATTACATAAGTCAAACGAACATTCAAGGTGTATGATTATGCTAATCCAGTCAACAGGAAATGTACTTTCAATTCATTCAAACGTTATGAATAGACAAAATGCTTATCTTATTGGAATGCACAATAGCATAAAGGACGGATGTTACATTGTTAAAAGACCTATAATTGGTTTATTGTATCTTGCATCTTCAAACTTTGCTTATAGAATTTGACATTTATTGATTTGTATTACTAGAAATATAAAATGTTTTAATCCATTTTGTTGGATTTTTTAATTAACCGATTTCCTTTTTTTGTTCAGTAACCTTTGACAAACTTTAATGTTATCATTTCTTATGTGGATGAGTGTCTCGCCCAACGGCATAACGTGTGGATCTATTGAAGGCTTGCAGCACTTGTTGAGGGAATATTAATGGACCCGAGGTCAACGGATAGCTATTATAGCACATTTAGGACTTATTTTAATGGACCAGGGTATGTTCCCTAAAATCTTAGCTGCACCTGCAAGTGGCTAGCTTCATGCAAGGATTTTATGGAATTCTGTATTTGGAAGTAGTGTTTGTTTATATTTGCAAGTATTTTTTGTACATACTGTAATATCAGGGTACGATGGGACTGACATGTCCTTTTTGGATCTAAGTCCCTAAAATTAAATAAAGACAAATAAACAATTTACTTTCCCTGTTTACAAGAATGTTTTCACCTTTTCAATAACAGTTATAGTTGTTTTCGACCAATTATTTTATAATTAGATAACAGTTTATTATCCTTCAGCTCAGGTAAACGAGTGAATTATTTAATGACATTGTTATTAATTCTTTAGCATACTTATATACAGTTGAGGTTAAAGTTTTGTTATCGCATAAACTCGATGATCAATAAACACAATCGATTAGTTTCGAAACATTTTGATTGATCGCGTGCGAAGTGTCCGTTAAATTTGAATTGTTACTTTCCAATATGGCGCGTGTTTCGGCACTAATCTGCCGTATTCACGCTAAAATACATTAGATTTAATGCTTAATGCGGCCGTGGGCCTTAACATTTATTAATTTCATTGTAACTTTAGCCTTTTTATTGTACTGACAACCGTAAAATTCCTTGTATTGTTGCTATTCGTTTTGCTGTAAGGATTTTTTTAATGTAATAGCGGGCTACGAGAAACGATGTCATAATGGAAAATGATCACCGCCGCCCATGGGCACCCACAACACCAGAGTAATCGCGGGTAGATTGCCGGTCTTTATTGGAGGGACTGGCCCTTTTTGTAGCAACGAAACTACTCTTCATATATTAAACTAAAACACTTTTAATAACATTTATATTGCCGTTTGAGAATATTGTTAGAATTAACATATATAGTTGCATAGTGATAATGCTTTTTCTTAAACCCACCTGGCTCGCTTGCACCTTCAAGTTGAAACTCTACCCGCCAAATATCCGTAGGTATGTTTTGGCAGTTATGCTTGAGGGCCAGTCTCTCCGCTAGGCTTAGCGTCTTCACCATCTTTCGCCACATCGTACCTTAGCATCAAATGAGATTGTAGCCTTAATGCTAACCCTATAGCAGAAAAAGAAACAAATACTCATGCCTCTCGTGTGGAAATTTACTCAATTTTGAAAACTAGGTGGTTGCTTTACCGAATTACTATCTAAAGTCTATGTTATTTAAGCCTTACATACGATCACCAATTGATTAACCGTATGCACTAATTTTACGTGTGTTTGGCGTTACGGGTTTATTTTAATTAATTATTTTTGTGTCAAATGCAATTTTTATGCTATTAAATGTTGTTATCAAGGTAAGTTAGTCATTATTTCTTGTGATATTGATACGTAGTGCCTATATAAAATACGTGGTAGAGGGACTTTTTCTTATGTACGTCTGACTACTACCCTCGAGTTGAAAATCAGCCACCAAATCCCTATAGGTGTGTTCTGGTAGTTGTACTCGAAAACCTGTTTTCTGCTAGGCTTAATGTGTCTACCGTCTTGGGTTATATCGTCACTTAACACCAGGTGAGTTCGTGGCGAAAACGCTAAACCTACAAACTATTAAAAAAAAATGTTTATTTAACTCACAGTATTTTAGCAAAAATCGTTTAAGGAGTAAACTAAACAAATACAACAGAATAGAACTCTTATAATGCTAGCCCGTATGGATCGTTTGGTGTGTCAACTCGTCACGCACTACTTATGGCTACATTTTATAAAGTAACAACGATAAAATAGGCAACAACACAAACAACTCTAATATCTAACGTTTGTTGTATAATTGAATGTTTAAATACACAAGACATTGTATTGCGGTTTTATGCCGTACATTTCGAAACGATTTCGGTGTCATAGTACAGCTCAATTTGGATCAATATGGTGGCTTTACAATGAATATTTAGATTTTGTATATTTACCATTTGTGGGTTTCGGTTATAGCATATCAATAAAAGGTTGTTATCTTTAATAGTCAATATCGGTGCGATATGAAGAGTTTCTATGTTTATTTCATTACTTTTTACTCATCGTTAGGCTTTAGTAATCCACTGCTGAGTAATGGTCTTTCTCAAGGTTAACTATCTATTCTTATCCGTGGTTTTCCACGTGCACTGATCGCCAGCAGTTTACGCCAGAAGACGTACAAGTCCAAATGTGAAGATGTGGTCTCCATTTTACAATTCTTTTACTCCATCAGCCGTCAGTTCTTCGACAGCTTTTACCTTTTTTAATTATGTCGGTTATTTTGTATATCGGACGTAAGTCTCATTATAAATATTGGCCTGTAGAAAAATACACCAAATAAATCTTTGTATAATTCGCTTTTAATTTTTGATTGCTCATATAGAAACCTCACACTTCTGAGTTCAATTTCAAATGATAAGTAACTCATTTGAAACTGTTCAATAGCAAGTGATTAACATTTAACTGCTTTGTGATTAGATATTTTGCAAGCTTCGATTCGCACATCTACTTAAACTATTGCATCACTCTATTTAATTTATTAAAGTTGGTGCAAGAAGTAAGTACTTACAAACATCAATTATCATTGATTTTAGTTAGTATTTTTTGTATAAACACACTGCATGCATACAATTGCAACGACGTTAAGAACAATATTTTTTGTGGAATCGTAAATCTATCAGGTTGAATTGGATCATTAAATTTGATCTTAGTACTTACCTTGATGCAGTTATCGGTTTGTTTTAAGTTGATCATATCACCTTATAAATCGGTAACTTGTATAATTTCTTCATTTAAATTACGTTTGAGTGGTAGACAAATTAGTTTTATTTTAAGGAAAATTGTTGCGTTTTTGCAACACTTTGACCTTCAGAGTGCGACTATTCAGTCTCCTTAGAGAGACGAAATAACGTACCGAGGATGCGCTGTGAATTTCAATTAGTCTGAACAATGGATCTTTCATCCAAGTTAATATAAGCGGTGACACTTGTGTGTGTCGATATTTATAAGCATTTCGTCATCGTGTTTACAAACAGTTCAAACGGCAATAATGGAAGTAAATGAAGAATGATTGACTTAATATTTACGCAATAATTAAAAAGATTAAGCGATCATTTTATTTTTTTGAGAATATCGATTCGCTAGCAATACGTGACTGTCTAGGTAAAATATGATACATATAAAGTGATAAAGTTTGTTTGGTTGAGCGGGTTTCTTAAGAACTACTAGACTGATTTCAAAAAATGTTCACAAATTCAAAAATTATATTTGATAGAACAGTCTTTCAGGAAGGCTTTAGACCTTTTAAGATCACTCTACTACTAATAGTAGGCTGCTGCATTGAAAAAAGTTACAAATCGGGTACAAATTGTTAGTTAAATATTTAGTTCCGCGCGAATGAAGTCGCGGGCACAGCAAGTTGTGATATATATTTAGAACAGTGTATTAATAAATGCACTTCATGTTATTTGTGACACCTTTTCAATTTGAAATATGATGTTATGACCTTTAAAATGATTTGAGAAATTATTTAGTAACTTTACTTGTTCCCTCTTAGTCTAACACATTGTAATATAGCATTACAGGAGAAAGAAAGGAGATATTTAATGTCCTAATAGCCTTATTATTTCTAACTACAATATAGGTAATGGTTATGTAAGGAGTTTTAGTTCAATATGGTTAGTTTTACAAGGGTTTGGGGAAATCTATGTACAACAAATTGAGACTCATCATATATCTGCGAGTTTGTTCACGTAAAACTAAAACTTATTTAATATTTTTTGCGGGTTCTGTAACTTTTTTAAAAACAGTATTGTTCTGACTGGTGGTAGCGTGATATTACATAGGCTAAAGCCTTCTTCAATGATTCTTCTGTCAAATACGAAAATGGTTTCTGAAATTCAACTGGTGGTGTCAAAGAAGAGTGCGCCCAAACAAACTTTTCTATTGTATAATATGAATATAAATATTTCAGAATAAAGGTATCAAAAATTTTGGCTGACATTTAAGACTAGGATTGTGTCGGACGTGTGCTTTTGAAATCAATTTTATCGTTCTACCGTAGCATGATCTTCGTCTAATCTTTTGTTGTTACCCGTTGATCCTCTCGTAAATTGCTTGATTACCGAGAATCGGAGGAAACCTTGAGACTGTTTTAGGAATGCGTTTGACTTACCGTTCACTATGCGCACTCTGAATTTTACTACGTACTTTAGCGACATTTTTAGACATATTTTTTAACTTAGACTAAAATAATATATAAATTGCTGTTTTTATTTCTTTATCGGAGAAGGTATTTTTAAATATATAAGAGGTCTAATTGGACTGTATCAGGAATTAAAAGTTATATGATACAACGATAATTTGTAACTTACTATTTTCCGAAAATATCAAAATGTATAATAATTAATTTTGTTTTGTTACAGGCGCAAAGAATGGAGTGCGGAGCCAATGAGTTTAGCAGGAAACTGCGTGTTGATCAGGTAAATATAATAATAAGATTACTTATATACCTTATTTGTAATTAACATACCAGCTTATTTTTTTAAATATCGATCAATATATCAGCTACGAATTAAGCTTTTTATCTTGATCATTAAAACTATTTTTAAATATTAGTTGTATATAATTGTCAGCAATATTAGCGAAAGTATATTTTTAGTATAATATTCTCTTATAAATAATGGGAGATAGGCACCGTATATTTTGAAATACTTTACTAAAAAATAATTTAACAAAATTAATTTAAACTCTATCCCTAAGGAATTTAAAAATCGTGGGATTTAGACTCTTCTGACGCATGGTTATATTATTACAAACAACATGTAATGGTGTATTGTGTAATGTAATATTATAAATGTGAATGTAATTTTTTTTTTTGTTACGCTTTCAAGCGAAAACTACTTAACCTATCATCATGAAACTTTGTACACATATTCTTGGAGGTATTAGAAGTAACATAGTATACTTTTTATTGTTTTATTTTTTACGAAAGATAATATATATGTATGTATATTTAAATAGTTTTTATTGATTTTATTAATGATATTATCTGGTTTTTACTCACAAATGACATCGAAATTATATCACGTATCAATGGGCGGTAAGGTGAATACGTTTCATTATATAAATATTAAAAAAAAATACAAGAAGCATAGGAGAATAACAAAATTGATTTGAACCCTAATTTAATATTCGATTTGCATTATTATAAGTCATCGACACTGGCATATTCATCTGCAACGTCCGGTGAATGAGAAAAAAACGTAGCACGTGACAGCTGTCATATTGTTAGCTATTTCACCTCACGCAAACGGTACTCGCTTGTAGACGTAGAAAAAGTGTAATCATCAGCTGTTATTGGACCGCCATTTATGGTTCTCGATTATAAATAATTGAAACAGCTGAACTAACGACGGCTGACAATTATATTTGATCAGTTTCGTTCATTTTGCACCCGTTTATTTGCAATTGAAATTAATGACTGTGATCAGTCTGTTGTAATCGATGTACGATACTCTTTATTGCTTAAGTTATCTTATTGCATAAGCGGGCAGTGTTTAACCCTACGGAAGGTAGAATAATAATTATGAAATTTTCAATATACATTTCCAGGGGTGCCGAAATATAGAGTACTTTTAATCTAGGAAAAGCTATGTTTCTAGAAGGTTAGATAAATAACTATTACTTCTAAGCAGTCGACTCGATGAGTTTATTAATAAAACTGTTTTGTTTTGTACTATTTAATAAAATCAAACAAGATCTCTCCTATACTGAGTTCATTTATTCAACTTGAGGGTGGTAGCTACCCAGGCGGGCATTAGAAAAGCCCTACCACCATGCTATGGTTTCCTCACGATGTTTTCCTTCACCGAAAGCTCAAGCTCATTGCAGGTGCTTGGATTCGAACCCACGTCCCTTGACGCGAAGTCGTGCACGTTACCACTGAGCTATCATCGCTAATCATCATATGCCATATATTTATTATGTATTTTTTAACTTCGTCAATATAGTAGTACTGTTATGATTAAATATAAGTTTTGTAACAAACATTGTTATGCACTTACTGGCCGGTTCGGTAGATCTTGTGCTCCATTCGGGAGTTCATAACTCAACCAAAGCGCCATCTGTCATACTGTGGAATAGCTTTGAAACATCATCTTGATAAGAGTTATTGTACATGACTTTTACTTCTGTCAGTGTATCAAGTTGCAGTTCAATCACATTGCCAAAATGCACTAATGACTACTAATTATTATTTTTCCAAATTGTAGACTAGTGATAGGCCCGGAAGTTTGTTTTATTTTATATGATGAAAGTGTATTTATCTATAATATGTTAAATTGTAATGTTAGTTATCATCGTGTCAAATTTCATCCTAATCTATCGAGTAGTTTCAGAGTGATTGATACGCATAGATCGGGACAAATATAAAAATACAAATGTTTACTGATATTATGAATGTGAAAATTAGTTTGTTTGTTTGTTTGATTGTTACGCTTTTACGCAATCACCCTGTGATAGGCTAATTCTTCTATCGAAAAACTTATAGGAAGTGGAGGTAAAGAGACGAATACACTTTGCATGAGACTTTTTATTGAGTTATAACGATTTGTTTCATAAAACCAATACTTGTGCGAGAAAAGCCGCGGGTAAAAGCTAGTATAAAATATTGGGTGGTTATTATTATGGCATTTTCAGATCGATATTATGACGACAACTGTATGTTTGTTGCGTAGTATCAATGCGGTCGACCGCGGTTTTGCGTAAACTGCGGTCAATATATTTATTTATCTTAATATAAAATCGGCTACATAATATACTTAAACATATTTTCGTATGTAATTTTAAAGTTACAAATAACCTCTTATATAATCGACTTACGACAATAGAAATAAAACAGGTGTTCAAATTTAAAGATATACCGAGGGCGAAGAGTGTAACGTTCTAGTTGCGTAGGACCGTACAATTTGTATTGTCGATATAGAAGTCTCTGTAGTAGAAAGTGAAGTGCTATTTATAGATATAGTTTATCGCACAGTACGGACATGGCGGCTGGGGGCGAAAAAAGGAGTAAGATTTTACCGTCACGGCTCTTTCTATAGTGTAGACAGTTATCCACACCGTGTATGCTATTGGTTGTGCCCAGACATCATAGGTACGCGCTTATTGGTTCTAGGGAGGCAATAAGTTCGCACCGACTGTGCTGCTATAGTTTCTCATAAGTATAATCCTTCGCGCCATTGTTTTTGGCATAGTATCATCACTCTTTCTGTTTTTTTTTTAATTATTATCTAGTACCTCGTTCGATTTTCTCTTACGCGTTTCCGGAACAGTCAAAGCCGAGGTTCGGTCTCTAGCTCGTCCCCCTAGTTCGGTGAAGCTGCAAAAGCTCCTCAGCTAACAGTGTAGGTCCCTTCGAAAAAAAAGCTGGTATAGTTTGTACATGTCATACGCGGCAGTTGTTTTGTATTGCATATGTATTACAATGAATTAGGTAAATTGAATGATGTACAATAATATGTTTATTTTCACAACTCGAAATATATTAATTACGAAATTTCCAATTATTTCTTCAATTCGTTACCTAGTTATTTCTGCGTTTCATTCAATTGTTCTCAGACGTTAGTAATGCATTTAGTTTTATTTGTTAATCAATAATATAACACGTTTATTATTAATAATATACTACGAAAGGAATTTCGTTCCAACCGAGTGTTCGCGACCCTAATCTTTTTATGTCGATACCTTCTTTTGGACTATTGATAATTTGCAAGATCGTTCGCGCCTTTATTTCGCGAAACGTTAACAGATATGAGACAATACGTGCGATATATATGGAATATTTATTTGATAAAAAGTTAAGTGTTATGTCGAAATTTTTGAAATCGGGTCACTTTTTATCTGCAGCATTCGTTGGGCAGCAATTAGTTGATTATTGGTTAAATAAAATTGCATCTTATTTAAACGGAATTATGTAATAAGTTTAAATTATGTAAATATGTCCTAAAATAATAATAATATATTAGGTCAAAACTCGCTTGTACATTATTTGGTGTTGGTCGGCAAATTTATTGTAAATTGAATCGCATATGATATCAACGTTTTGGATTATCGATACTTGCTAAAGAGAGTTTTTTTTATGGTATAGGGGACAAACCAGATAGCGTATCACCTGATGGTATGTGATCACCGCCGCCGATGGCCACCCTCAACATCATGTGACCTTATCATTAAATTTCGACCACTGGTTATTATAGGTATCGTATTTTTTTCTTTTCATATTTCAAATGCCTTCCTTAGCTTAGTTCACTATACCAATACTACCTATTTATATTTTAACTCACAGACAATACCTTTTTCACTGATGCCATCTTTAAATTTTTATTTATAACTCCATAATTTATAGGGAAAGTAAATAAATACATAATTATGAGCATTGTCAATCGAGTCCGAGCAGCTGTTTCCTTAAAATCTTATGACATTCTCAGAAAAGTTTTCCGAGTTATTCGAGTAGGTACAGACGTCACCGACGTACCATCACATGACCGGTCCCACAAACGGTACTGCAGATAGGTAGATTAAGGCGAAGTCTCATATCTGATCTTTTAGATAAGTTTTACAGCTTTTTTATGACCGCTCAGATCATGTTAGCACTCTAGGAATAAATAGCAAAACTTTATATGTATCTCGTTTTATTCTGGGAGGCGTATAACGTCTCTGGGAATTCTGTGCCGCTAAAGTTAGCCAGAGGTTAGTAGATACGTAGATAGGATACTGCACACTTTTGTAAATGTGTATGTGACAATAGGTGTTATTGTGAAAGCCTGAAGTGCAACGGCCTGGAAATACACTCTTTATTGATGAAGGTGTATCGCTTTGCGCAAATTTACCTAGTAATTCCATAAAACAACGTAAAGATAACCAATTAAACAAATAGTACAATTATGTGTCCAATATGACACACACACAGTTTTGATATAAAAAATGTTACCAGGAGTTTCTTTAGAGAGAAGAGGTACAAAAATGGAAAACTGATACAAACAAAACGGCATGTTGTTTTCGAGAAATATTGGTAACCAAAATAACTATAGTTTTAAAGCGATGATGGCTGAGTTGATTTTTATGTACGGACGCCACGTCAATGGACGTGAGTCGAATCCACCTTCAATGAATCTGACCTTTCGGGGAAGGAAAAGAACGTGAGAAAACTATAGCACCGTGGTAGAGTTTTTTCTAATGCCAGCTTGGCTTGCCACCACCCTCAAGTTAAAAATTAACCACCAAATATCTATAGGTCTGTTCCGGCGAATATTTGTTTATTCAATGTTTATTTATTGATGAATTAATTCCTTATAAATTCAAACAATAAAGCGGTGACAAAATATACGTTGGATACAAAAACGTGTTTCCTTTAAATGTCTTGACAAAGCACAGTACTTATTATTCATAGCGTTAACTTATGGATCATTTTACAATATCTTAATATTTCTATTGTATTACTGATAGGTATATTAGAATCAAACGGTTTGTACTAAACCACATAACAAAAGCGAAACATCACAATATCTCTCTTGCTTCCTTAGTAGTTTAGTCCTACAGTACAAAAGGTTGTGAATCAGAATTTCAAAGCCTTCCCATAAGAATTTCACTCTAACGAATTAAATTTAATAAGTCTGGTTATATTTTTCAATAAATGACAGCGTACACTGTTTTAGATTTCAAAGAAAGATACATACTCTTTGGTGATGTTATCATTAAGGTTGGAGGAAACTTTCACTCAGTATGTCCTTGTTACTTTCGTAGAATCCAAAACCCGATGGAGACAGAATGTGACCTTTTCCAAATTTGTTTGATCATTGATAAAGAAATATTACAGTTCCTTATAAGCTGTGTAGATGGCCTCATATTTTATTTGAACGATTTTAAGATACGAATAAATCTAAATATCTGTACATTCCAGATATATTAACTGTAAATTTAAAAATTAAATCCAAATGTTAAATATTGAAAAGACGTTTTATTACTGAGAAATGTTTCCTTCAATTGCCAATAGAAAAAGGTAACCACCTATTATATACTGGGACATTAGTAACACAGGTCCAAATTATGTACACAATAATACACACACGAAATAAATAATTTTTTTTTACGAATTATTATGGTTGCCCAAGGCATTTGCTACTGGAAATATTTCTTGCATACTCATGAGTGTCGCCTGGGAAGTTGTTACTGTTTTCATTGTTAAGGATTAGCGTTATGATTACAATCTCACCTGATGTTAATTGACGATGTGGCCCAAGATGGTGTACACGTTAAGCCTAGTGATCGGACCGGCTCCCAAGTGCAACTACTGGAACTAGCCTATAGGTACTTAGCGCCAGATTTTCTACTGGAGATTGGTTGCTAGACGGGTGGGTATTAAAAAATCTACCACCATGCTACGCTTTTATCACGATGTTTTCCTTCACCGAAAGCTCAAGCTCATTGCAGGGACTTTAACTTACACACTACCAACTGAGCTCCCCTCGCTTTATAATTTGGATAATCACTAGAAATGTATACCTTTAATTTAGACGTTCGTGAACTAGATCTAAATGTAAGTTAATTAACGCAAAATAATTTCAACGAAATATAAAACTGCGGATGCGTACACCGGAACGCAATATGTTTGATCGTAAATCGTTTCACTTAGCGATGTAGAAAAGTTGATGACTTCCACTGTCGCCTTTTAACTTCTCCGCCCCGACTACCGTTTAATATCGGATGTAGACGCAGTGCCTTTTTACACGCATTATAAAACGCGCGGGTTTCCGTTCGGCGAGTACAATGTTTGGCCTTAATCGTCTCCGTGTACCTGTCCTCCGATCAGGTTTTACGCGTTCTCCGATGTGGAATATTAGGTTAAACGTCCTCACCGTAAAAGTCACTAACGGAAAGCGATTAAAGAACACACTATATGAGGAATTCGAGACTGCTTGTCGACAGAATCGATTGTTTAATCGCTTTTGCGATGTATCGGTATCTAAACTTTGTAATCGATTCACTCAATTGATAAATATTGCTAGATGGGTAGAAGAAATGTTAAACTCGATTTAAGCGTTGTTATTATATCTGTATTAATATTGTAAAGTGGAAAAGTTTGTTTGAACGCGCTATTCTTCCGAACTACCAGTCGGATTCCAAAAATATTTTTTGTATTTGATAGACCAATCATTAAGGAAAACTTTAGGTTATTTAACATTACTCTACCTCCAATAGGATCAAAGCTGTATTGAAAAACGTTATAATAATGGCAAAGATTATAAATAAATTTTAGTTCCATACGAACGAAGTCGCAAACACAGCTAGTCTCTCAAATGGCCGTTTTTAAGTGGGGAAATGCATTTATGCATCCATTCCCAGGCCGGGAGGACTGTGAGGTGTATGTGGGACTCACCTGGCGCTAAGCGTCGGGAATATTCACTAAAACTCTACGACTGTCTGTCAGCTTTCTGGGGCGACGCGGGTCCTTGTATGCAATCATCCCAGTGAAGGCAGTCTCTCATATGGTCTGAAAACTATTAATGCGTGTATATGGATGTGTTTTTATTAGAAATCCTAAACGAATAAGTGTTTAGATAGTTAATATTATTTCAGTTTTCGAATAAAAAGATCCATGATTGATCTAATTTGCATATAATATCAGGTGATCCGGTTGGCATGGTGGTAGGACTTCTTTGCATAGTGGTAGCGCTTCTGCAAAGTGGTAGGGCTTCATGTAATGTCTGCCTGGCTAGCTATCACCCTCAAGTTGAAAATCTGCCGCCAAATACCAATAGGTGTGTTCCGGTAGCTGCACTTGAGAGCCAGTTCCTCCGCAGGTTTAGCGTGTCTTCCAACTTGGGTCATAGCGGCACTAAAGTTCAGGTGAGATTATGGCCATAACGCTAAACCTCAACTATAAAAAAATGGTGATCATAATTACTGCTGTTTTAAAGTTAAAATATCAGGCAGACATCAAACTGTAAAATATAAAAGACATATATGTTGGTATCGAATCCTTTTTGCAATAGAAAAACCTTTACTACCGGAAACTGGATTTCTGAAAAAATAGTTCCAATCATCGGTCCAGCGTTGCTCGCAGTCAGCGGCTTCTACGATCCTGAACTGATCGTCTGCCCAAATCACATTTTCCTGTACAGACATAGTAGAATATAACTTTTCAGGCTCATATCGATTAGTCGTATTATAAGCTTCGTACCTCATTCATTGCCATAATGTGTATAGAATAAGTCGTTTATAACTTGTCCCAAGCTTTAAAACATAAACTTGTGTACTCTGGGCGCGTGCATCTTTATGATTTTGAGTGTTATGTAAAATTGTAAAAGTCTGTCGAGACGATATTTATTGCTTTCCAATACCATTGTGGAAATGAAACCATTTGATGTTGACTTTCGGTCGTTGGCACACTTCCTCTTTCATGGTATCCAAATTTTAGGTCATGATAATATGGAATGGAATAAATCATTGCTGTTAATAGATTGGTTATTAAAGACTGTCACCTAAGGTTTAGAACGTATGGTTTTATATAAATCTCGATAAACGTAAAACACTGTTTTAAGAACTTTGATTTGAAAAGTTCATAAACTTATATGTAGCATGTATAAATAAATAAAATACAGTGTAACACTCTATATAGCGACGACGGTGCCATTGGTAGTGTGTACGGACACTGCGTCAGGGGACGAGATGTCAAATCCACCTATAATAAGCTTGATCTTTGAGTGAAGGAAAACATCGTATTAAACTATATTATAGTGCTAGGGCTTTTACTACTGCCTACCTGGCTAGTTCTCACTCTGAAGTTGAAAATCTGCCGCCGAATACTTATAGGTATGTTCCGACAGTTGCACTCGAGAACCGATCTCTCTACTAGGCTTAGCATATGCATCATCTTGAGTTCAATCGTCATTTAAAATCAGGTGAAATTGTCGCTATAGCGACATAAATCGAATGAAGTAATGGAGTTTGCAGTGTACGTAAATTATAGAATATATATGGATCAAAATACTTCCCCTAATTTCCAATCCTATACCGACCTTGTAGTTATTTGACGGGAGAATATCGTAGAAAAAAATGTGTACTAAATTTGTCGCTAGTACATATTTTATTTAAATTAACTCGTGTCCCAAAACGAACAAAATTAGTCCAAAAAACACCGGAATTCACTCATGTAACGTGATACTATAAAATTTAAAAATTTGGTACAAATAATACGAAGGAAAAAAAATCAACCGTATATCGTCAACCGTAACGTCTTTATGGAATGCACGTTTTTTTTTTAATTTCACGAGCAAGGACCCCCCGACATCAACAATCCTTTTTCTCACAGTACATTCTTCAAAACCGGTTTCCATACGGGCTCATTCAATTTGAACTGTTTATAATAACATGCAAGGCAGGGCGATTTGTTCCGTGTATTTATTTGTATCTTTTACCTCACAGGGCTTTTCACATATAGAACAGAGAAGGGAGCTTTATGTCCTTTCGGTTTGATAAATATTTTAAGTTAGAATGGCTACATATGGTTGAATGACGTTCTGATGTCTTTAATTTTATAAAAAAAAAAACAGTCTCACTTGATGTCAAATGACAATGTGAACCTAAATAATTTATTTATGCATGTTTTTAAACCACGTGATTCGGCTCGTATTTGGTGTTTTTAGAATATGGAATAGAATTTTTGGAATGGAATAGAAATTTAGAATATAGAATAAAATATTATTTTTAAGGTTGTATTTTTAGTTACCTAATATTGCGTTGTTATGTATCATTTTACTCTAACAAGACGGTGCCTCCTTTGTTAGAACTGACCACAGAGTAATTCTGGTTACATAAAATCCATAAAAATACAATACAAATATTTTATTTTCAGAAACATTTATACAGTTCCTGTCTTGCTTAAAGCTCCAAACTAAGCAATGCCTGTGACATGGAAGCCTAAAGTAGTGTCAGAATTATCTAGACACGCGGTAGCGTACCAAGCCAAGTTCAGGCTAACAGAACTGGCGAGCAACACCGTGTGTAATATTACACAAACCATTTGGAGTCACTTTTTACACCTTCAGAACTCACAAAACTATTTCATATGAACATGTTAAATTTGGCTCATATATCGAGTCATGCATTGTATTTGCATTGATATGTTCCCATTGAACATAGGGCACTTCCATGACTGTTTTAATAGGTACTTAATAATAATTTGTATATTCGAACCAGCCCATATGCTTAAATATATTATCCTAAGTGAGAAATGATATTTAAGTTGTTAAATAAAAATTATATTGTTATAAATAAATTTTAGGACAGACCATTGAACTGGGCACCCATTTAGATGTCACTTCTTTTGTCGTTGAAATCAACAACCAAGGCATACATCGTAATATTGAACTTGGCTATCATTTCACATTTATGTTTTTGATGGGATACATATAACAGTTAGTGGCGCATGTCACATGGGACAAGGCACAATAAACAAAAACACAAAAGTATTGTTAACACTAATAGCGAAATTGTAAGGAAACAAAATTAGTAATCGTGTTCTTGTCTATTGTGTATGTATGTGATGATATGTATAAACTGTGTGTCTATATTTGGTTGTGTATGTGTGCACGTGAATGCGTGTTCATGCATGTTTGTATTTGACTGTGTGTGCGTTCGTGCGTGAGCATGTATGTCAATGAGTATATTTAAGTGATACTTGACCAATTTTAACAGGCTAACTAATCACTGCAAGTATATTTTCCGTGTCTTCGAAGGAAATACTACGAAACTATCTTTCAGTAGCAGTTTTACGTTGTAACGTAAACATCCTTTAAAATTATAGTCATTCACGATTTTGTTAACTTTATTATATATAAAATGCCTCAAGAATTTTGGCATTCGATGAGCAAAAGACGATTTTACAGCCGGTATTAAATATATGTTTGTTCAAAAAGTCTCTAGATTTGCGATTTTTGTTAATCACGTTTCCAGTTGTTATTTATAATCTACAGTCCCCTCAAGATCTTGTCATAAACTCTATTATCAGACATCGTAATCTTTTAATGTGTTTCTGAAGATGGTTGCCCGCGTGACGTCATCGTAGCTGGGACAAGGGACGGTCTGTGGGCCATTGTGCTACATAGTTCGAGAACTTTCCCAAACTCACAGACTGGGTCGATGTAGGTGGGGTCAAAGTCGACGAGGTTATTGCGAACCTAGTTTTGACCTGTCATAATTCAGAAACGGGTGTGTAATATCGTGATTATTATCTATCCATGTGTTTGGACGATTATAAAAGGTATTATTTGTTGTTTCCGATATTTAGAGATTATTAATTCTAGGCTCAATTATAGCTTGTACGTTAATCAAGTTAAAACGAATGATGTTTTTTTTTGCTAGTTAGTATTAATCGTTATGGCCATAATCTCACCTGATCTTAAGTGACACGTTAAACCTGTGGAGGAACTGGCTCTCAAGTACAGCAACCGGAACACAACTTTTGATATTTGGCGGCAGGTTGTCAACTTGAGGGTGGTTGCTAACAAGGCAGGCAATACAAAAAGCCCTACCATCATGCTGTGTTTTTTTTTTTGTCACGATGTTTTCCTTCACTCAAAGTCGAAGCTCATTGTAGGTGGTTGGATTCTACATGCTACCACTGAGCTATCATCACTCCAAATAAAAAAAATATATAAGGCCGCTCTATTTTTTTAAGTCAATGCAATCTACACAACTAAGTTTTTGTAATGTTACTCTTAGCCACGGAAACATAAATTATTGGGAGACCGTCTTAAAAAAAATGGAGAATTAGAGACCCTCTGACTCAAGTATTTTCGTCTAAGGGTTGTTAAAGTCTGTATCATTTTGTGACCTGTTGTATGCAAGTAACTTCACCTATTTCGTAAAATCATTTAGTAACTGTAAATACGCATAAACCCAAAATAGTTTCTGACCAGCCTTGTAATTATATATTTCAAAAAATCAAAAAAATGAGCGGGTAGTGGACAAATTAAATATAGTGAAGGTGATAATACAAATTTGTCATTTCAACTTGAGGGTGGTTGCCAGCCGGTTGAATATTAGAAAAATCCTTACCACTTTGATAAAATATGGGTCGTGCTGGGCATTATATCGGAAATATCTATTAAAACACTACTGTCATCACCGCGTTGATGGAGCTGCACGAGTTCAAACTAGCTACCGTCACGAATCTTACAGCTTGCTCGATTTGTGACAGATATAAAACGGAAAACAGTTTCTTTCTCATTTTATTTTCTTCCTTGGGATTGCAGTACTCCTTACTCATATTATAAATGCGTAAGTGAGTTTGTTTGTTTGTTACTGTTGAATCGATTATGATGAATTTTGGTATAGAGATAGATAGGAATCTGGAAACGGTGATAGACTACTTTTTCTCCCGAAACTGAAACTTTTTATTGCGTCATCTGATTAGTTATTCAAAATCAATATTAACGCGAGCGGAACCCCATGTAAACGCTAGCAGCTAATAACATTAAAGTTATACGTTATATGGAGCCATCTAAAAAAAAGCAATCTCCTAAAAATTTTCTTTGTAATTTAAAAACAGTATGTTAATATCACTATTTTAAGAGATCAGTGGTTAATTATGAACAGGTCATATTTTTTTATGCAAATATCATAAATACTTTTAAATTAAGAATGAAAAACTCTCTCCTGTAGAAAGTACAATTGTCACTTAAGATGATTTGCCTCAAAAGGCTCGGTATCTTATGTCATCATCATGCGAATAATACTGTCAAATCGTGTACCACCGCTGCTGTGTTGGTACTCATCTATGCCGGTGCATCCGGTGAAACGCTCTACGCAAAGGATGCCAAAGGTTACGGGCCCGCGACCTGCCTTTTTATGCATCTTACTATTTATTCTTATCACGACCGTTTGCTTTATTCGGCGGGCACATTTTTTCTTGTTATTTTTTACTTTCATTCTTTGCAAGTAACGTCTGACCATTAATATATCTGATAGCCACTGTACTATGTCACCGAAAATTGTAAAAACTTTAAACGTTGACTCATTATATTCGTCTGCAACTGCGATTACACATCTATAGGTGTTTTGCGCCAGATTTTCAACTTTACAACTTGCATATCGATTAGAAAATACCCTCTCATAAAGTTATGGTTACATCACAAATTTTCCTTACAGCTATTAATGAGAAGCACTGAGCGACAAAGATGCAGCATTAGAATAATAATTAATCTTGTAATTTACAGAATAATTAAAATAGCATATTAATGGTGTTAATGTAACAAATGTTATTGAAGAAAATTTTAAAGTTTAATTGTATGTTGAGTAAATTCATTTTACGGATATATCACTATCGCTCTAATAATTTTTGATTGGATGGATTTATGATTTAATTGTTTAGACATGAAATAGTTTCAGCAAAGAATTGCCCTGTTTATATTGTTAGACGCCACAAAGAATGATATTTGAAGTGATGATAGCTCAATTGATAATTTGTACGGACCCTGCGTCAATGGACGTGAGTTTGACCCATACAATGAGCTTGAGCTTTCTTTCAGTAGAGAAAACGTCGTGATGAAACCATAAATGGTGGTAGGACATTTTTCATGCCCACCTGGCTAGCTATCACCCTCAAGTTGAAAAGCTGCTGCCAAATACCTAAAGTCTGTTGCGGCAGTTGCACTTGAGAGCCAGTTTATCCACTAGGCTTAGCGTGGTACCATCTTTGACCACACTGTCACTTAACATCAGGTGAGATTGTAGCCGTAACACTTCTTATGGACGTAATGAGAAATATAAATATATTTGCGTAATCCGTTAATAGCTTACTATGTAGTTTTCTTAATACCAGGCGGGTTGTGAAAGAGACCTATGGAACTGGTCAGGTGAAAAGAAACCTGAAATAACCACAAAAAAAAAATCAACACCGGGCTAAAATTTATCTTTCCAAATACCAGGAACAGCCTTTACACTTCATCTAGAAATATTCCCGGAAATGAAAGCATTGTACAAGCCCTTAAGATTTGTAAGATATTTTACGATTCCGCATGGCATTCATATTATAGTTTATAACACGTCGCCATTAAATAAAGGAATGATAACAGAAGTCACATTTACACAGATTACTCTACGAATGTATATACCGCAGAAGCAATAGTAAATCACAATTGTTGCCTCGAGCTGTAATATCATGGGAACTGGGTCGTACGAATGGGGCACCGATATCTTAACAAATAACCTGCAACTATATACAGTATGCTCCGTTTTGCAAGGACAATGTTGCCGTTTAGGGTTTCCACCTTCATCTCCAGAATTCTGTTAATCATCTACGAACAAATTCAAATATAAAATAAAAGAAAGTCGTCAATCGTTTTGATTTTCCAAATATATTTCTAATTATTTATTTATTATATAAAGGAAAATATTTAGCGTTATTCTTTATGACATTTCAATTCATAGAATTATGGAACGGCTTACATATACAATCAAAGCTTTGTTACTCTATGTTTTTAATTACTTATAGTTTATATTAATATTATAAAGCGCAAAATTGTGTTTGTTTGCACGCGCTAATCTTAAGTACTATCAGTCGAGTTGACAAATTACTTAACGGGCAAAACGTATTAAATAATTAGCTTTTACCCGCGTCTTCGCTTACTTTAATATAAATTTTGTCAAATCGGAGGAAGCAATAAAAAAATTCAATCAAAGTTTCTCTCTTTACCTCAGTTCTAATAAGTTTCTTCGTGAGAAAAAATAGCCTATCACCGTCTACAAGGTCCTATATATATATATCTCTACCAAAATTTATCGCAATCCATTCGACGGTTTAGGCCTGAAAATGTATCAAACAAATAAACAAACAAACATTCATAATATTAGTAAGGATAAAAAGGAATAAGGAAGAACGATGATAGCTTAGTGGTAGTGTGTAGGAACGCCGCGTTATGGGACGTGAGGGTGGAATCCAACCACCTACAATGAGCTTGAGCTTTCGATGAAGGAAAACATCATGAGAAAACCATAGCATTGTGATAGGGTTTTTTCTACTGCCTACCTCGATAGCTACTACCCTCAAGTTGAAAATCTGCCGCCAAATACCAATAGGTGTGTTTCGGCAGTTGCACTTGAGAGCCAGTCCCGCCAATATAGGCTGGCAAAGCACCTGGCATTCTCCTGGTGTTGAGGGTGTCCATGGGCGGCAGTGATCACTAACCATCAGGCGACACGGTTGCTCATTTGCCCCTATTCCATAAAAAAAGTAAAGATTTTTAGTTTAACATGAATGAAGTTCCGGACTCTGCTAGTATATTATAAAAATAGTATATTAATTATAGTTAAAAATGGCTTTAATAACTGGCTTACTAAAAAGTAAAAAAAGCCTAAAAATTCCAAAATGCATGCAGAAAGTGCCTTAATCACTGCCTCAACCGTACAATTTGTATCAGTTAAGCTTTATGATTTTCGTTTATACTAATAATACTGGCAAGGATATTAAGACAAAGTCACGATATATTGGTATTGCTATTACCTCCAGACAGGTGTGTAAATTTTGAATTTACTAGACGACGAGTTATAATGTTGATGAGTTGATGAGTTATAATGTATAATATTGTGAAATGTTAAACCTTCAGGGCTAACCTACCTACGTACTTTGGAACAGCGGCAACAGCTCAAGCCGAGGGACATCCATTATGCCACCCTTATGTTAAGTGCCTTTAGGCTTTTTGCCTTTTGCATTAACCTCGCGAGCTCGATGAAGCTGTCAAAGCAATTTGTTCCGAAATTAAAATCACTGTGTCATTTGAAATCGAACTGGTGTATGCACCTAGCTGAGAATCTAAAAGCTTTCACTAACATATCCGAAGACAGCGACGCCGTTTTTATCAAGTCGATAGAAAAAAAAAAATAGATACATAATCAAAAGGCACAACATTCGCTAGTTTGTTACAAAGAATTAATCATTCGAACGCAGTGAAAGTTGCTGGATGAATTCCAATAGTGACTGTCAATAAATGTTTACGATTCGCGAGGCGTAGTGTACAGGTATGGACCACTTCCGCGTTCGTTGTGCGTGAGATGCGAAAATAGATTCGATACTGTCTAGAAGTCCACTGTTTATTTATTATTTTTAAATACCATGGCAACGTGACTGCCCTGTTGCTGATTGTGACTGCAGTATAGTCCTAAAACTATGACACTACTTGAGTAACGAGCAATTCTAAGAGATCGAAACTGTCATGCCGTGATACAATGCAATTGGTTTTTGAAGCGTTAATGGCTCAGTTTGTAGTGTGTGTGGACGCCGCGTCAAAGTACGCGAGTTCAAGTCCCTGCAATGAGCTCGTGCTTTTGGTGAAGTCTGTAATGTGGGTAATAAATGTGGGTGTCTCGCGTTGAAAATCTGCCATCAATTACGAATAGGTGTTCCGATAGTTGCACCTGAAAACCAATCCATCCACAAAGCTTAGCGTGTCCACCATCTTTGGCCAGTTTATCATAGAACATTATGAAAGATTTTAGTCATAATGCCTAAAAAATAATAAAACTTAGCTAGAAAACAGAATATAGGTGCACGCAAAGTCGCAGGCAGGATTGTTATCAATAACTCGACATACCTATCCGTGGGCAGGTCTCGCTGATGACTTTGTAAAAGATGATTATCGGTGACTTTCTATTTGCTTTCGCTAATCAAAATGTATTACTTTTGTAGACAATGAATGAACGAACTTTATCTCGGTTGTGGTGGACATCGCAAAAACCTAACAAATATTTGCTGTCTGTACGCAGCCTTTTCTGTCTTTTTTCTTATTTGTATTTTGTTTTTTTTTGGCAAGGCACGACCATAAATAATAGTTCAAGAACAAATGACACCCATCGTTATCAATGATTTTCGCAAATACAGATATTGGTAGGACAATAATTTCGTTTGATTATTGTGAAAATGTGATGCGATGTGAATCTTGAAACATGAGTTCTGGGATATAGCAAAAACTGCCTAGAAAGTATCCTTCTATTTTTGTATATTCTAATTATACGTATAACGTTTTAATTTGTATTCAACAATAGTGATGTATTTCGTATTTAGGTTACTTGTCTACTATAAATAAACGAATTCAGTTGCAACTTCGGATGCAACTTGCAATACAATACGTGCAAAAGTTAACAAAAAAAGATTACGTATAATATAGTTATTGCTAAATACAAAATCATTTTCTGTTCACTGTAAAAAGATTTTATTTGATCACTAATTTTATCTGCCAATTTATCTCCATACAATGTCAAGTTTTATATTTTAGCTCCTTCTCGAACTGTCATAGCAAGACGATCTTGCCAATTTTTGCTTGTAAAAAAATTAAGGCACTATATTATTTCTAATTTTTTTTTTGTGGTGCAGGAAATTTAGGCAATACCAAATAGATAAAGTAGTAGATTTAACTTTAAAAAAATGGGGGCTACCTGGGTATAACTAGGAGTTGGTCCATCATAACTTATAATAACTATTTATATTATTTTTTTATAGTTGTATAGTCAAACCAATATTAGCTATGTATAAAAACTATAACTTTTAGATATTGAATTAAATAGCAATATTAATACTGCGATGCGGGGAGGTAGTGCTCTACTCTCGACACGTCAGAATCAAGCAAGTTATTGCTGCTCTTCCACGCCCAACTTGCATTTACACGATAGTATGAGTAAATGTATTTCAAAAAACATTTCAAACAATTTACTTCATATTTTGTAAAAAAAGAAAACATTTTTATTTTAATACCGTAAAAAAGAATGACACGAAAAATTTGACTTATCGAAACCAGGTTTCGTTTATTATATTTAGAATAACATCAATCTATTTATGATTCTATGAAATTTGGTGAAATACTTGATGAAAATGATTTTTCGGACGCCTTATTTTTGATTTTATTATATCTTCAAGTTCTATGTATTGACATTTTTTTTTCTTTTTAAGGACACCGACACCATACAGCCGAGTTGAACGTTATTTCGTAATAAAGAGGTTAGCGTTTCAACATGATAGACTCTCTACGTGGAACTAACTATCTACGGAGTTTTTGTGGCAAACAATAAATTATGCTTGCTTAAACATATAGAATATTAATAAAAGAGATAATAAAATAGTATAGCAAATGGTGCGGCTTGTTTTTTAATAATGAATGGTGTGGACGAAAACATATTGTTTTCAGTGGATCGTAAATAAAATGAAAAAATGGTCTGTGTGTCCAAAAACTACACGATAGAATTGAAAAATAACTATATGTCTCTCGCTCCCGTAACCGCGTCGAGCCGACTTTACCCGAACGCGCGTCACACGAAAAAGTTTCCGATCAGAATGTCAAAGATCTCCCACAAGAGGTTTTAATTCAAATAAGTCTGGTAATTGTGTTGCAATAATTAGGCGAAAGGGAAGAGTAACACGATCGAAACGACTCCCTTAAGATGCGGTTAACCTTAATATTAGATACCAGTTCCAATAACATATTATAATGTTGCAACTCTACAGTCACGACTTTGAATCGGTTTTGGTGATTTATGCAGATGTTGGCCGGAGGCATTTTACTTTGAAACTCGATAGGAGTTTATTGTTTAATTGGAATCTACTTGCAATTAATAATATAGTAATGATTTTATAATACTAGCTTTTACATGCGGGTTCGCTCGCGTTAAAGTCGTTTTTGTCAAACAATTCGGACGAGGCAATAAAAAGTTTCACACATTTGTTTATCTCTTTACCTCCACTTCCTATAAGTTTTCCGCGAGATAAAGTAGCTCAGTCTCCAGTGTCCCATCTATCACTATACCAACATTAGCGAATCAGCGGTTTAGGCGTGAAAACGTAACAAACGAACAAATGATCTCACTTTCGCATATATAATATTAGTGTAGATGATAATAAATTCGTCTGTTTGACTTCATGTTAATTTTGTTTCACACTCTTTATATATTTAAGCTATATTCTACTTTCCTACTGACATTATAAAGGCGAAAGTGTATGTGTTTGTATGTTTGTTACCTTTTCTCGCTAAAACGTTTGTACCAATTTCGATAAAATTGGTATAAAAGTACCATATACCCCGGATTAACAAACAGGTTACTTGTTATTTCGAAACTCTTTCAAACTTTAACGGCTCGACCGAGTTTGACGAAACAGCGGGTAACACCGCGGGGCACAGCTAGTATATATATATATAAAAATCCTCTGTATGTCTGTTGGTGATCGTGTAACTTTTAAACGAGTTGACTGATAGGTTATGAAAAAAAAAACGTAAATGTTCTGTTTAATATGGTATTATTGAAAAAATATATTTTAAAGTATAACCTATACATTAAGTATGAACTGTTACTGAACCGAATTAAAAGAGAATACTAGAGCCATTTTATAAAAAGGCAGGCAATTCATCTACTGATCGTAATGCACTTTTTTTCTATTATTGCCTGTGTAGGTAATTTTGCTAATGTCAAGTACTATGAACACAATTAACGGATACTAAGTAGCAATCAAACTAAGAACAATTATTTGTATGTCTTACAAGGAATGCATAAGATTAGGAATTAACATATTCGAGAAGGCATGAACATAGCATCAGTGACAAAGAAATTGAGGAGTAATAGATAAGCGTGGTATGTTTTGAGAAGAGGTGACAGCCGTATAATTAAAAGAATGTTAAATATCAAGGTTGATGTATAGAAACATAGAGGAAGACCGGAAAAGGTATGGATGGACTGTGTGAGGAATGATATGTGTATAATGTTTGAATAACGAGATGACAGCTGATAGAGTAGCATGGAAGAATAAAACATATCATGTCGACTCTATCTGGGTGGGATAAAGGTTATCAAGAGAAGAAGGAAAAGAATTGCTCGGTATAGAACTCGAATCCACAGTACTTTGGCCCGGTAGTTGCAATGGGGCACGTGCTTTAACTTTAAGTTTTTTTTTAACTGATGGTAAGTGATCACCGCGGCCCATCGACACCTACTACACCAGAGATATTGTAGTTGCGTTTCCGGACTTTAATGGAGGAACTGGCTCCCCAGTGCAACTGCCGGAACACATCTATTTTCACATCTGCAGATTTTCAACTTGTGTTGCTAGCCAGGTGAGCGTTAGAAAAGTCATTACCACTATGCATCAACCGCGTAATGTGGTTCCAATATTCATTCTGTTTTTCTTTGTTTCAGGGTAAAGATAAGAGCAACCGTGAAGATCTGAAAACAGATATACAACACAGGAAAGAAACGTTTTACAGAGTAAGTAGTCTTTGATCTTTATAATTTTATTCTATTTAACTAGGCTCAGCGTTCTATAACAATAGATAATTTATGATTATTTTTTTACTAACGTGGTGTTCAAAATCCCATTCTTTCCTGAATTTCTCATTGTAACGCGCAAACTCAAACGCCTTATCAGGGCTCAGAACAAGGAGAGAGGGCCGTGTGGTGACTTATCGTGTGCTAATCACCCAATAGTACCCATTAAAGTGCACCACGGCGGTACTCCCGTGTTGCCAGAGACCAGGAACAATGTCCACACTGCTTCTAGTTTTTCACGGGAATGAATAGTACTGGACTGGCAAGACAGTTTTATTGGGTCGGAAAAACAGTCGCTAATGTTACTGGACCGTACTGAAACTTACTATCAGATATTGTCAGTTTACCGAGGTAGAAGAAAAAAAGTTTCCCTAAAAATAATAAGGTCGGCACAAACTTGGTGGACAACGTCGTGTCTCCGTGTTATTGTGTTCTTATTTACGCTGTGATGTCTGTAGTTTCTTTTACTTCCTACTTAGTAGTAATATAGTACCAACTGTTACAGAAAAACGCGGCTTTACTAATATCAACTGTCAAATAAACATCAATGTGTCCAAAATTATATGACTTTGAAAAATTTAAACATGCTCTGATTATGATATTTATTGATGAGATATTTCGTCGATTAAGTATATAGAATGTCATGTCGTCTCTGGACGTGGACATCGTACATACTACCACTGAGCTATCATCGCTTCAAACTTACTCCTTTACGCGTTTAGTACAGTTGGAAAAGTGCGTAAGTTGCGCAGGGAAACGTAATGCTTTTAAATCTACGCTAGCATTAATTTAATTCCTGGTCAAATGTTCATACATGGGGCTTTGTATGAGAAATAGATTCTTAGATAAAATGTGTCTTGTATGTTGATAACATAGTCTCTACAAAGTTCTTCAATCTAATAGAATTAAGTTACATTTTTCAAAATTATATTAATCTGTGCTTTAATTATATATATTTTTTTATATTATAATACTAATTTACACAAAGCTGAAACATAAATTAAGTGAGATCGATATATTTATATTTATTCTGTAGGAGGCTCCGTCAGACGAAGATTCGGCAGTTTCATCCGCGCCCGCTTCGCTGTCACCGCAGCCGCTTAGCGATATGTGGGTCAGTATAACATCCAATATATTTTAATACCTGGACGACAGAGCTTGGCTCAGTACATTTTTAAAATTATATTCATTTTCATAAAGAAATATTTATGTATAGTGAGAGAATTTGTTTTTGCTATGATAACTCTAACTTTACGTACACAATCTATCAAAAATATTTAAAGTCAATAATTTATTACACTGTTTGTATGTAATTACGTACATACACTATTGAAAATATGGTTTATGTTAAACGCCTATTAAAAAGTTTGAAGCAAAATGGAAACTATTTTTGCATACATATTTTTACAAAGTCGAAAAAATAATAACGGACATATTACGAAAAGATTCAATCGTTGATAGGCAATTTTAAATTAAATACCTTTTTTTTTGTTGACACTTAGAACCGACAATTTAGACCATTGTCGTGGACTTAGTTACAGAATTGGATTGCGTGTGTCCTCGTGCTAAAATCAAAGGAAATTTATAAAAACTTCGTTCATACGACTATCGTAAAATGCAATTTTATGTATCGTAGTATCAAACGGGTTGAGTGAATTGAAATTTATTAGACAGGGGTCGATCGACGGCTCGCAAACGGGGTTATATAATCACCCTAATGAACTGTCTACTCCAGTTTTATGGATAGGGGTGCAATTTATTAAGTAAAAACATAGAGCTTTATCTAGCGTAGGGTATATATTATTTAAGGGACATATTTCTTTTCTTTATGAAAATGAATAAATTAAATACGTTTATTTTATTTTATAACTTTAGCGTTATGACTACAATCTTACCTGATGTAAGGTGAACATGTGGCCCATGATAGTGGAGAAGCTAAACTCAATGGAGGGATTGACTGTCAAGTGCAACTGCCAGAACACACCTATAGATATTGAATATTTGGCAGAAAAATTTTCACTTGAGGGTGGTAATTAACCAGTTGTGCATTAGAAAAACCCCTATAACCGTGCTATTGTTTCCTCATGATGTTATTTCTTACCGAAAGCCAAATTCAAGTCCATTGAGGCAGCATGCGTACACACAACTAACTGCGCCACCATCGCTTCAAAATTGTTTTAAATTTATTACACATAATTGTAATTAATTTTAATGGTGGAGCTTTTTCTAATGCTCGCCTTGCTAGCTAACTACACTCAAGTTGAAAATCTGCCACCAAATATCAATTGGTGTGTTTCGGCAATTGCACTTGTTAGCCAGTTCCTCCACAGATTTAGCGTATCTACCAACTTGAGCCGTATCATCACTTAAGATCAGGTGAGATTATGAACATAACGCTAAATCTTAACTATATAAAAAACTGCGCATATGTTTTCAGTTATTGCAGAAGAATAGGCAAATAGTTCAATAAAATAATGTTCTATATATTTTTATGTTATAAAACTCGTACTTCAGTACGTTTCCTATCACTATGTAGGAGATACTATGTATTAAGAATCTATTTGACTAAAATGATAGCTGTTTTATTATTTAGATTAGCAAATTTAATATATTAAAAAATCAATCAAATAAGTACTATAAGCTGTTTGATTATGAATTTAAACAGTTATGTTAGTCTAACGTACTGTTAGTATTAAAGACGGTTTTTGATTAGTGTTTATTTTTTTTAATTATGGAATCTATCTATGTAGGTAATTTCAGCAATGTCAGATCTGGTTGGACTTTCTAAACAAAATTAACGGACACTAACTAATCTATTAAAAAAAAACAATTAATAGATACCTACCATTAGGTGTTTGATTACGAGTAGAATCTGGTGTGTTAGTTTTTAGACTCCTATCTAGAATCTTAAAATCCTAAAATCCCAGAACCCTAAAATACGTTATACTTTTAGGATTAAATACGGATTTTAATTATTTTTTTATTTTGTGTTATGGAATGCATCTGTGTGGCCAATTTCGCCAATGTCAGGACTTTATGAACCTAGTTAATGGACACTAAGTAACAACCGAACTCAGAATAACTATTTCTGGATCAGACAAAATATTGGGCGTATTTTTGTGGACGTGGCGAATACTTGTAAGAGCGATTGAACTTATCAAGCATTTATAATTAAAGTGCAACCGAGTTAACTACATTATGTTACATACTTGACTGTTTGTAAGAAACGGTTACACCAACATTCGAGATCCGTATCGCGTGAATTTAGAAACAGTATTGCATCAAAGAAAAATGTATGAAAAAATACGGATTTTTTTCCCCCTCGCTCGGTATTCGTATGATTATTACGGAATAGTGTGATTTATGAGTTATTTGCTTCGATAATTTCATATTATTATGGTTTGTTATCGTATTAAGTAGTATTAAGCTTGTTTTCGTGTAGCAATACAATTACACAGTCATAATTACTTATGAATTTAAATGCGATTGTTGAGATGAAGTAACGGAATGAAAGTTAAGTTTAATACTATTTCAGCGCCTATACTCCAAGTTGTAGTTCAAGTTCAAGTAAGTTTGTGGACATACTAAGCCTATTAGAGGTTCCGGCTCTCAAGTGCAACTGCCGGAACACACCTGTAGGTATTTGGTGGAAGATTTTCAACTTGAAGGTGGTAGCTAGTCAGTTAGCCATTACAGAAAGTCCTACGACAATGCTTTGGTTTTATCACAATATTTTCCTTGTCCGTACACACTACAAACTGAGCTTTTATTGTTATAAAATGCTATATAGTAAATTTGAAACATATAGGTATTTTGTTCAGAGCCAATAGTGGTTTGTTCGTATAAACTGCACTAATCAGATTGAAGTGGAATTCTAAAAGAGATTTCACTGATTGAAACATTGTACAGAAATGTTATTGGAGTAGTTCCGCATATTCGAAGGCTGTTATAATCAACGACTATATATCAGTTTCGACTTACACATCTGTTTTCAAGTACTGATGCGTTTTGAGGCGATGATAATTCAGTGGTGTCGTATACGGACACCGCGTCGAAGGACGTCAGTTCGAACTTCTGCAGAGAGTTTGAACTTACTTTAATGCCCGATGGCTAGCTATCATCCTCAAGTTGGAAATCTGCTGCCAATCTATAGGTGTTCCGACAGTTGCACTTGAGAGCCATTGCCTCCACAGGTTTAGGGGGTCAAGTGATGATAAGGCATCACTTAACATCAGGTGAGATTGTAGCCATAATGTTAAACCTATAACGTATAAAAAACTCATAGGTGTATTGCCGTAATTACCTTTGAGAGCGAGTATTAATTAGACCGTTTATTTTGAAAGAGGTGTAAGTCCATTTTTATGAAAAATAAGCTATCACGTAATTCATGCTTAATTTAATGTAATTTTTTTTATATAACTAGTCCGTTTTTAATTTCTCAAAAAAATCCCATGTTTTGTACAACTTAAAATCGGTCGGTAAATGAAATTGCATTATCAACAAATATAGTAAGTAACCTTTAATTTACTCGAAACAAAAGAAAATGGACTTACACCACTTTCAAAATAAACGGTCCAATTATATGTTTATGTTTATGGGAAGTAATGTTATATCGGATAAGATTGTATACAAAGGTACAAAGAAAAAAATATTCTATTATAATTATTGTTACAATTACCGTCAGTAATTAATTAAATGTACGTACACTTTGTTATTAAAATATATATATATATATATTTAATCCAAGGTACACACGGCCTGGCTCAGTAATCTCGGTATAATCTAGTCAGTGAAGGTGCTTAGTACCTACTCGGAACTCGGAAATCACTGGTTTCTCGCCTCCAAGGCCGATTAACTCCGTAGTTAGTAATGTTTTAATAAGTTTAATATGCAATTAATTTAGTAGTTATATATTTGAAATACGATCAAACGTTTTATGTTGTTCACAGATTATCTTAGTTATTACTAGATTTTTTATGTTTTCATATAATCAACTCTATTTATTTACGCGATGCACGTCAACAAAACTACTCGTCAGTATCCCTTTTACCTACTTTATCAACAATGAGCGTCATCTTTTAACCAATTTACATGAAGCCTTGTGGCCTTATGGTGTACACAATCAAAGCTTCCTTATAAGTTACTCCGTGTATTAGAGAAAAGGGTACATAAATCCGATTGAGTGTTTTTGAGTTTATCGTATTCAGACACGCTGACAAACGTGACGTAGGGACTTCATAACTACTTTATACTCTTACTAGCTGTCCCTGCGACTTCGTTTGCGTGGAACTAAATATGATTTAATAAATTTGCCCGTTTTTGTAACTTTTTTCAATACTGCTTTGCTCCTATTGATCGTAGCGTGATGTTAAATAGCCAAAAAGTGATGGTTCTATGATAATTAAAAAGATATTTTGAAATACGACTAACAGTTCCTAAGATTCGCGAGTTCAAACAAACAAACAAACTTTATGGCAATATAATATTAATATAGCCATAGATTATTGTACTATAAATACGTAACATGTCAACAATCAATGTAGATGAGGTATTTAAATGTGACCTTGAATCCCATAGCATCGTATGGAGCTAAAATGTCAGGCTGTATTGCAATATAAACATTTTGTCACCTAGTAAACTATTGGTGCTTGCGTCTTGCGTCACTTGCATTGTGTTCTATTTCGTGTAGGGTGGCCAATATTATCTATTTTTTTTCTATATGAGTTTTTTTTTAGTCTAGTACAAAATATTTAGAGCGATAATAATAAAGTTTATGAACACGACTTTATAGTAATTTGTTGAGTCCACGTAACTTTATTTAAAACAGACTTCCCTAAATAGTTCGTTCATACGTTTTCAATCTTTTGTAGGTATGACCAGTGAACTGTATGATGTTTTATTTTGTTACATGGGAGAATATAACTTTTAACACTTTATAATATTTGTATAATGCCCACAATCTCAGCCGACGTTAAGTGACGACGTGGCCAAAGATGTTGGACACGCTAAATCTAGTGGAGAGAGACTGTCTCTCAAATGCAACTGCCGGAACATACCTATAGGCGTTTGAAGTCAAAATTTTCTTGATTTCGACTTCTAACTTGTCGAGTAATATCTCTAGGTTGTTTAACATAACACCCATAACAAAATTGGACCACGTTATGCAATAATATCTTAACGCACAAAAATATAAATTTAAAATTAATTGACAATTACGTTACTTACTGCTGTTATGGAAATCAAGGGTACCATAACTCCTGAAATATTAAGGCTTCGTCACGTACATTAGGTTTTATTCGATTAGAAGTATTAAAGAATTAAAATAAGAGTTCGCAACGGGCATTTGATGTTTCTGATGTTGGAAGAGTCAATAGACTGCAGTAACTTCGTTCCTAAAGTCGAACCACATTTTTGTTTGCCATCAATTGTACAATTGAATTTGTAACATTGAAGTATTAAAGTTTAACCTATATTTTTCTCCTTCACGCCAATTATTTTTAAACCTAATGTGTTGATATCACACGCGTGTTTCATAAAATGGTATAATTGTTTTTTATATTAGCATCGCGTGATTAGAGTAAATATTGCTTGTAAGAAATCTCGTATGCTATAAACTGTACGCCCATACCAATTAAGTTTCCTCGTACATGGTAAGGAGTGTCTTTTATATTACAGTTAGATGCCAATTTGTCAAGTGCTTGTTACAATAAACTAGCTGGCAGCATTGCAAATACAAGAAATCTATGCTACTGACCAAATAAAATACGTAATTATTTGAAAGTGAAATTTAGGATTTATGTATATAATAGAGAGGAACTAATTTTTAATTTAGTTGGTTTTGAAACGTTGTCACAGTATATTATATTACAAAAATATATTAATTTCATTTTTATATTGTGCCAGTTAGTTACTAGTCATTTTGAATTATAATTCCTTCCGCGTATTCACTTGATGTCAGTTCCACTCAGTTTTAAAAGGCCCTGAGCGCTATATATATAATTATCTGTGTCTGCGACTTCGTCCGCGTGGATTTAATAATTTTGTCCGTTTTTGTAACTTTTCTCAATACAACTTTGCCCCTATGGGTGGAAGTGTGAAGTTAAATATTCTATAGCCCTCCTAAATGATTGCTCTGTCGATTATAAAAAGAATTAGGTAGTTCGTGAGATTAGCGCATTGAACCAAACATACTTTTATGCTTTATAATATTAATAGAGATTAAACAGACAAGAAAAGCCTGAACTGTTTGTCAAACATTTTGTATGTTAGAGCTGAAATTATTAATCTCTCTACTTTTTATATTTTCTATCTCTCTTTCTTGACTTTAAATAGGACGCGTCCTTGAAATTTCATTCTCGTTTTTCGTTCAATTAACGAATTGCCGTTTAATAAGTTTCACTTCAATAAACATTGTTATATACGGTACTCATGTTTCATTGATTAGTTGGTTAATTGTCAGTGAAGAAAATAATTTTGACGTATCGTCGTTGTAACCGATATCAGCTGTGTGCAAAGAATATTACTTTAAGATATTGAATATAATAGTAGTTTCTTGACAATTTTCTGGCTGATGCATATAACACATTTTTAACCGATAATGTTTAGAGTTATGTTTCGAGTCACATAGCAGTCTTTGTAAATAGTGTTCTGTTTTAAATACTCGGTTTAGTAGTTAAAGCGCTTGATTCGCTGCAAACACGGCAATGAAGTGATGTGACACACATATTATTGCTTAGTGTCTGGTAATCCTTATTAATATTATAAAGCAGAAAAGTTTGTTTGTTCGAACATGCTAATTATATGCACTACGTGTCGGTTTCCAAAAAAAAAAATGTGTATTTGATAGAACAATCATTGAATAAGGTTTTAGACTATTTAACATCACCTAAGAATTTATACCTAAGCAGGCCAGCATGACAGCCGCGACTGGCAGTGTATTCTGTTCGGTGTCAGTCGCCGCTATTATGGATTGTACTGTACTTACCATCAATCCAGTGCAGTCACTTTGCTATGCATAAAAAAAAACCACGTAAAAGAAATCGCGGACACGGCTAGTTGTCCTTCTAATTTCACATTGGCGAAATTGCCTATATAGGCAGATGTGAACATATTTAAAAAAACTTGTGGGCAGTTTACACGCGATACAACTCAACACTCATTATATTATACACATTATAATATTTTTTCTGTTAACTATACTAATGTATGATGCCTTTACACGGGCGCGCACACACACGTACAACGCTCGAACCGTGTAAGAAACTCTATGTAATGCTTTCTATCTCATTCTCTCGCACGTTATATCCTATAAATGTATGTGGTTGACTTTTTGTACTGTCGCTTTTTTGTTTCACCGAGTTTCAAATCGCAACAACACTAAAGAAGTTTTCACTTAAAAAAAATAGTTTTTATTTATTTATATAGGATCGCTAGTGGTCAGTGTATTACAACAGTTATCAAATTAAAATTGAGACGATTCTGAAAAAATACAATAGACCTCTTAAGGCAACCAGGATTAACGATTTACGAACAAAAATTAAACACGAATGAAATTTTAAATGAATGTGAAAAATTATGGGAGTAATTTATAACTCATAATCTCTTAACAGGGTCGCAACATTAGTTACTAAAACTAGAAATTAGTTTTGTTATGAGCACGTGAGTAATGGTCACCCCATATGTCCCCAGTCATGCGGGCAGTGTCGGTCGGCGAGCGAGCGCGCCGCGGCGTCGGCCCGCGAGTGCACGCGGCTCGCGGACGCGCTCCGAGACGCGCGCGACCAGCTCGAGCTCATGGAGTTCAGGCTTCTAGAGCTCGAAGACGCACACCCCGATAAGGTACGTCATATATAATTATTAGCTGCGTAATTTTATTAATTAAAAAAAAATGTGATATAGCTTGTGTTACGCAGGTCTAATGGTAAAAGAATTTTTGAAATCGGAGTAGTAGTCTTTCAGTTTATTCGTTACAAACAAAAATATAAATCTTTTCTCTTTATAATATTAGTGTAGATATCAATATTTTAACTTATATATATATATGTATGTATTTTAGTCATATTGCAATGTTTAGTTCGTTTTGTTATTATATGTTCATATTTGATTCAATTTTTCCTTTATGTTTGAACTACCTATAATAAGTATTTATGTGTGAAAATGGCTTGTGGCAAATGTACAAACTAAACAGGGCAACAAAGTATTTCAAGTGCAAAATTCATTCATTCAACAGCCGTTGAATTTATTACTTACACATAGGTTTGGCCAAAAGAGATTTCAGTCTCATAATTTACTATGTATGAATACCTAACAACAATGTTATTAAATTATAAATGACTAATCATTTTTAGACCTAGCAGTGAAGTGGTATTCGTTTTAATATTAAAAAAGAGAAGATTCTGTAGCTGCCCAATTTTTCAATCATTTAGAATCAGTGCTTATAAGTCGTGACAATGATTTTTGATTCCAACAGTGAAGTGAATCAGTGAATTTTCATTATGGAAAGAGAAAGGTCTGTTTTCGCCTAAGATGGACTTTAGTTTTGCGTTAGTGTGTGTTTTTACAAAAATAATTGTGAAATATAATTAAAATGTGAATCTTATATGCATCCATAGTAATATTATACATGCGAAAGTGATTTTGTTTGTTTGTTTTTTTACGCTTTCACGTCTAAACCACCATATTGATTATGAATTTTGGTATAGAGATAGATAGGAACCTTGAGACGGTGATAGGCTATTTTTTCTCGCAAAAACTTATTGAAAGTTGAGTAAAGAGAGGGGTAAACTATTAATAAAACTTTTTATTGCGTCAGGCAATTTGTATGATAAAGTCAATATTAACACGAGCGGAGCCGCATGTAAAATCTAGTTGTTTTATAATCTAAGCAAAATATTTGGAATAATGTGTTACTATTTTAATAATTTATAGTTAAAATAAATTCCTAATAATACGTTTTGTTACATACTTAAGGTTTAGCGCTATGGCCTTAATCTCACCTGATGTTAAATGACGATGTGGCCCAAAATAGTGGATACGCAAAGCCTCATGGAGGATTTGGCTGTCAAGTGCCACTTCCGAAATACACCTATAGTTATTTGGCGGCAGATTTTCAACTTAAGGATGGTAGCCAGCCATCGGGCATTAGAAAAAGACTTCATGCTATGTTTTCCTTCACCGGAAGCTAAAGCTCATTGCAGGACTCACTTCCCTAGACGCAGCGATCGTACATGGTACCAAATAAGCTATCATCGCTTAGGTATGTAGGACTAAGAATTAATGAGTATTTTACATTACTGAGCAAGAACTATTGTATTGCATATTAAAGTAGTTGATTCATAACTTTGCAATGAATGCGGTGCGACGTGTCTTTAACAGGATCTTGATTTGTCATGTTACTTATGTTTTAGTTCCGAAACTTAAGTTATTTGGCTCTATGTTATGTGATATTTATAGGATTTTATGTAAAATTGTTTGGTAACATTGTGTAAAAGTAAAGTGGAATATAATTAACTAGTTATGCTTGCGACAACGTTTGCGTGGAACTAAAAGTTATAATTTTTTTTCCGTTTTTGTAACTTTGTTCCAATACATTTGTTTAATTAGTCAAAAGCCATTAAAATCGATTTATAAAAATTCGAGGTCAAAAAAAAACTATTTATTAAAATATTGTTTGTTTGTCCAGTTCACTTTTCGCGTTTATATTTTTACTAAAAAACTAAAAGAACACCATAATAATCGATTTTATTATTCGAAAAAATATAACTTCTATACATGTTTTAGTAACACATTCAAATAATTGTAAATAATGTTTTATGAAAATAGATGAGAATCGAAACTCGATTTTCAAGAGTGAACTATCGACTCCCTAGATCGTTTCTGACCTGTAAATCGATACTTCAATGAATCGATATCAGAATGCCATCCTTAATACTTGGTTTATACGCTGGCAACTGTTTCGATAAACGAAACTAACGGTTGAATTAAAATACCATCGGCAGACCATAAAGTCGAGGTGAATTTCCTGGTTGTGCAATATTCATCGTGATTTATTGACAGTCAGCCTTTAGCGCCTTTGTGTCTATTTTTTACGACCGACTTTCTGTTTCTGGTTAGCTACACCCTTGGTACATTTCTATGTGACGGAAATGGCACACCTTACGAGATTTGCAAAGGACTCTTATAATTTATAAGTTCAGTGTTATGGCTACAGTCTCACCTGATATAAGGTGTAGGGGTAATGTAACGGGAAGGAAGTACGTATTTTGCGGCAGATTTTCATCTTTGGTAGCTAGCCAGGCGGGTATTAAGAAAAGCCCGACCACCATGCTATGGTTTCATCAGGATGTTTTCTTTCGTAGAAAGCTTACGTTCATTGCAGGGATTCGAACTCACATCAATTGACGTGGCGTCCGTACACAATACCAACTGGGTTATCATCGCTTCAAACACTATACCTGGTCTTGAGCATAGTACAATACGTAAGCAGTCTATCATAGGTCGCCGCTATCGGCCTGTAACCGCGTTAGCATTTACATTTTTTTTTATAAAGATATCAACAGCTGTTATATTTATTTTACATCAATAATTTATTAACGTATTAATTTAGCCAAAAGAGATTCCAATAACATAACACAATTTACTAAAATGCATACCTAATAATATTATTCATAAATTATTACATATTTTAACATTTATTTCCCAATTTCAAGTTCTTTTTTCAGGATAACTGAACGCCGACACTGACTGATAGCCATGAAATTCGTTACACATCTGTAAGTTGTACCTCCTTTTTAGTTAGCGCAATGGGCTAAATTGACCAATTGACTATCGGAAAAAGCAAAATGTCAGGTCGACTAGTTATAGTTAAAATGAATCGAAATTATCAAAATACCTTCAAACTTGCATTTAGCATACACTACGTAAGCAGTATATTTCTAAACGTTTTTTTCGATATTGCATAAACTTGTGGAATAAGTCGTGAATATGGTGAGTATAACATGCATGGTGGTAGGGCTTTTTCTGATGTCCGCCTGGCTAGCTACCATCCTCAAGTTGAAAATCTGCCGCCAAATACCAATAGGTGCGTTTCGGTAGTTGCACTTGAGAGCCAGTTCCTCCAAAGATTCAGCGTGTCTACCAACTTGGGTAGCGTGTCTACCAACTTGGGCCGTATCGTCACTTAATATCAGCTGAAATTATAGCCACAACGCTAACACTTTAAAAAAATATATAAAAGTATAAATTGAATTAAAAAGAAAACCATTGAGACTTACCGGAAGACTGACAATTAAGGATTTTCTGACGAAAAAAAAATTGGGTGTCGACTATTGCGCTATATACCAAGCCCAACTAGAACTTTAGACCATTTAGATAACTTCAAAAATATAAAAAAAAAGTAATCAAGTAGTTTAATAATAAGAATTACGTAAACACGTTTATTCGAATGCTAAATACAACTATAATTAATTTTATTATTGTATTGTTTGCAATTGAAATATTTATTCAATATGATATTTTAAGATATGAAACACCTAAATAATGGCTCCATTCTTAATGTAAAATTGTCGAGAAAACTTTTCACACGCAAACACACGAGACATAAACATGATTTATGACACGAAAACAATGGGTGCTGTGATCCGAAAGACCTTGACGATTCTGTTTAAGTACCTACATTTGTGAAGCAAAATATCATAATTTACTTATCGAGTTATTCGAATATTGTCTAATTCCAAAACATTATTATAGGCAAGGCAAGGTATTATCTTAAAAATACTTAGAGAGGATTCTTTTGAAGTGAATTCTGCTTTAGGCTTTCAGAGTACTTTCTCTAATATGTATTGCATATAACGTTCATTCGGATAACGTTGGCTCCCTTCGACTAAGGAAGCGTGAGAGATATAGTCAACGCGTCACTGTTAAACTCGTTCGGATAACGTTACATGACGCAACAGTCACATTCTGTATCGATATAAACACGATATTGCCATGCCAATACGTTTTATTTCATACTAAATAGTTGTATTTCGCATTATTAATCACACCTTGATGAAGTTTGCACTTGATTAAATTTGTCGACCTCTACAGCTTAATCTATTGCATTGATCAAGGGTTCCCAAAGTGTGCGCCGCCGTGCCCTGGAGCACCGTAGAGACTAAAGAAGAGTGCCCTGATCGATTCTCTTTACCATGTTCGTCTCATTGTACCTTTCTATTTCGACCACTTACATAAGTTAGTGCGCCGCGATAAAATAGTAAACAACTTTGTGTGTTGCGAACTGAAAAATATTGGGAACCATCGGCATAGACAGTTTCACAGGGCTTTATCGTGACTTCAGAGCGAACTTAGCGGAAATGGGAAATATCAAAAGGGTACAGGGTACAGCTGGTATATGATAACAATAAAAATGCGCTTAAAAACATTAATAATGCAGATATCCGTGTGTTCGTAACTCGATACACTCACGTGGATTACAACCATCGTAGGAACGTGAGCGGGTAATTACTAATTACTGTTCAAATATTGATGTCATGGAGTGATGAAGACGTTATATTAACCTGTCATCTCGTAGTCTTGCAATAACTAGCAACAGATTTTAACGTGTAGAACGGGTTAAACATCTTTGAATTAGTTAAAAATGTCCTGTGAATAATGTAATTTTTGTTTACAAGTGTAATATATTATAATTATAATATATATTTATAAGTCGATTATATAATATATGTAGTTTTATGTATCTGTGAACTTTAGTTTTTTATGTGCAGGTTATAGTAAATAATAGAAAATGGTGAGTTAATTCCCCAGTTTTTCCTCTAGTTTTATATCATTGATGTCATTATAATATTCTAGAATCTACTTCAATTGGCCTTGACGTATTAAGGTTTGATTCAATTATTTGCTATTACGTTCTTGTGATATAGTTATTTAGTTTATTTGTATTTTTTGTTTTCTACTATATCTAAGTACATAATTAAAGCCAATAACGGATGTGTTTCGGCTGAACATTAAAATTAATGTCTGTCTTTTTGACGTAGAGGTTTAAAAGCTGCTGTTTCAAATTCCGTTCAGAATATTCATTCGAGTGATCTACCTATACTACCATTGTACCTGGGTATAGTTTATGTTACCTTATATGTGAATTTGTAAGTTAACCTATTTTGCTTCCTTACGTTAAGGGATCACCTAGTATATATTCAGCTTCCTAGCACTCCTTTGTCCGGTAACAGCCCAAGCCGAGGTTCGGTTACTAGTGACACCGTTGCGCGAGTTATTCCTCAGGCATGAGCGCCCTCTGCTCTCGCCCTCTAAATTTGGTGAAGCTGTGAAAGCCTTTCAGGCTAACAGTGTAGGTCCCTTCTAAAAAAAAGCCTAGCGTTCCGGAAGGTTTATGACAATATCTCATGAACAGCGGGTCGGCATTGTTTTAACATCGTGCTGTATTTATTATTAGATACTGTGTCCTTCTTTTTATTTTGGTTAACAAATTCCATTTTATTATTTAATATTTTAGAAACCTTTTTAGTTGGGCCGAGGAAATACTTGATTTTAACCTACCGCTCAGGAGATTTCAAAGTTATTTTTATGTGTCAAATTTTTGTTTATTAAATAACTGTTCTATGCCTATTTGAAGTCGATTGTTTTAAATATCGCTCAAGAACATACAAACGGATATCCCATAAATTATTAACGGTTCCAAACTGAACATTGTTTTGTATCTATGGCTGTGTCCTTTTTTATGGGGACATAAACGACGAATTGCTGTAGTGCGTTGACTCATACCGCCAATCTTAGAACGAATAAAGATTTATACGTGTCGTGATTGGAATATGTTATATTATATTTAGGAGCTTAACGTTTTTCGTAACGTCACGCCATCTCTGGAATTTATTTTAAGCAGGAATTATATTATTTGTACTTCGTGTTGTAATTATATAACCGATTATTTTATGGCAGTGCGGATAATTACAGTACAGTATAATAAAAAATGCTGGGTAGATCTAAAATATTTAAGTTTATATTAACACTAGAGTTTACGTGCGGCTTCGTTCGCGTTAATATTTAGCGTTAATATCAAATAAATTAGATGATGCAATAAAAAATTTCATACAAAGTTTATCCCTCTATTTACCCCACTTCCAATAAAGATTTTGTGAGAAAAATTATCCTTACTCCGTGTCTTGGGTCCCATCTATCTTTGTATCAAAATTCATTACAATCTATTAAGGGATTTAGGCGTGAAAGCGTAACAAATAAACAAACTCACCTTCGCATTTATAATAATATATTATATTATATATAGTATATAGTATAGTATAGTACGATTTATCATTCATTAAAAAAAATGAGTAAAATAATAATGGTATGCAGTTCGTGCAAATTAGCAACGAAGTGTATGGTAATACAAACTTTAACTTGGAAGCATTATTTTTTTCTACGCAACGTACCTTGCGCATCTTCACTTTGAAATCGTGTATTCGTATTTGTGTTCATTATTATCGTGTGAGTTTCCTACTCGTTACGGATGCAAATAAACAAAAATCAAAGCGCTGGCGTTTTACTAAATAAAAATGAATGAAAAGGCATACTTTTGTCACATTGTGTAGTCTCTAAAATAGCTTTTGTATTAACGTTCACTGGTTTAGATTAATTTTGACATGATAGCTCCATTTGTAGCGCCCACGGGCTGCCCGATCTTGACCAACACGAGCGGAATGATGTAAGCGGTACCAACACAATTTAAAATTATATATAGTAACGCACTAAGCCGTGACTATTAAGTAACAGATGGTCACGAGGTTAGACCTTTATTTAAAAATTGTATAAATTTAATTAAAATGTTGTTCCAGGGTGCTAGGGACAACCTAACAGACTCGGATTCGGGCTGCGTGTCCCCCGGCTCCCGTATCAAGGACTCCGCATCGCCTGAATTGAAACGAATGGATTCCGGATACAAATCACCCCAAGTACCGAGCAGCCCCTGTAATCCCCGGCGGCATTTGGGCACGCCACATGACGACTTTAAAGAAGACTTCGCCAAGGCCCAAGTGTTAGCCGATATATTAGACAGAAGTTCAGAAGCAACCAGTGATTCACTCAAAAGTAACCCTGTAAAGGACCATCTCGAACAGATGATATTGAACGCTGCGTCGGCGGAAGACAGGAGCTGTTTGGAACAAGTTCTAATGCTGCTATACAACCTTCAAACGTTGAGCAGTTCTGTCAGCGAAGATGAGTGCTTTCAGGTATATAACAGTTCATCTATAGCTGTCATAAATGACAAATTAATAATATGAAGTGACACCAAACAAAATTATTCGTAAAATTTATCTATTTCTTTATATCCACAGGCAAAACCAAGAAGATTGTGTGACTTGAGACTCAAAGAAACGGACATTACATCTCATAAAACCCAGAAAGCCATTGCAACTGTCACACCGTATCAGCAAAAGGGGTACAAATGTGAATCGTTGGAGAGTCTGTGTGATGAACGTAAACCGATCAGTGTTTTGCAAGAGAGCGGCATCTTCGAAGGCGTCGAAACCGAATCGAAGTGTACACAGACGGACGTCAATGAAAGTTTTGAATGCACCGGTGAACTGAACACCGAAATACAACGACTGAATAGTATAAGGGAGAAACTTGAGAGGCAAGGTGTTAGGAATAGGACGTTAAGCGTAAAGGACGACGGAGAGGGCCTGGAGTGCAGGTGCGTGAAGTTGGGCAAGAAGCATAAGCAGTATTACGAGAGGAGATTAAAGTTTTTGGAAGGGAAGATTTCTATATACGAGGCAGCGGCAGATGTGAAAGAGGCTAAGCTCGCGCAGAGATTGCAAAAAGAGTTTTTGTTAGAGAATAGAATACAGGTAAATTTATCGTATAATGTTTGTCTAATTTTTAAAATTATGTCGGGTTTATAAAAATCGAAATTAAAATTACATATAATATTTATCTTACAGGAATTAGAATCGCAGTTAATAGAACTCCAAGATAAATATGAAAGGCTAGAAGAGGATTGTTGTGAATTAGAAGAGATCGAAAACGATACTCGCTTACACTGGCAACAGTAAGTTATTTAAATCTTACTTAAGTTACAATTAATTACTGCTACTTCGTACCAGTATTTACGAAGTGATTTGAATTGTGACATTTATAAAATAATTGTCTTATTAATACTTGAATTAGCGATACCTACTGTTTAACGTTCATGCTTTTTTATTAGCCCTGTGTCTTCGATGTGTAATTCAGTCAATAAATTTCATGAAACATTCTATTTCTAACGCTTGAATTAATCCTAAATGCACTTTAAACAAGGAACTGTTCTAAAAATATCATATTTGTTAAAACTAGATGCTTCTGTCACTCGATAGTAAAAAGTAGGTATAATGGATGTGTGAAGGGTTTGTTGTGTATTTTTCAGGCTTGAGATGGACTATGAGCTCTGTTCAGCACAACTAAGAGACATGACGGAGCAACGAGAATGTTCGAGAGCGCAAGCCGAGCGACTGATGGCAGAATTATCCAATAGAGAATGTGCTCTAAAAGCCAGAGAGGTGTCCATTTTTCATTCATTAAACAAAGAACATAACCGATTCTAGAAATTTTGGCAAATTAAATTATAAAGAATGTCTAGGCTGTTTTTTTTTTTTCGGGATATTTTTCAGCTAAAGTATTATAAAATTTAATGATGATCTAGTGCACGGAATCTATAGAAAGTGTTAATTTATTTCAACTTTTGTTATGCTTTCAGAGTGAATTACTGACGAGGCTAGATAAATTAGAAAAGGCTGTGCCTGCGTTGATCGCTTGGAATATTATAAGAGTCATCGGCGCTGATATATCGTTCGGAGGGAGGGTATGTATTTTTTTAGCCTCTGTAGATAAAGATGACAAATCTCATATTATGTTAATTGAGCATGTAACCCAAAGTTTTAATATACCCCATGGCAGGGATTGATTCTTAAGTGCAAATAATGGAATACAGTTACAGATGCCTGGCGATAGATTTCCCAGTTTTGGAGACGTTTCAGAAAAAACATAGTAAGCGTCAAAAATTATCTTTGCAAATTTGAAGTAATTGTGAAGTAGCCACTGTTTTAAGAGATCAGTGGTTAATTATGAAGAAAAGTTATAATTTATTGTAAAGATATTAGAAATAATTTTTACTTAGGAATGAAAAATCTATCTCATGTAAAAAGTAAAAATTGTTGCTTACGATGTTTTTCCAGAAAACGTTCGATATGGCCAAGCGAGTATTAGAGAATACTTTATTATCACAGTATGATTTTTTTTTGCAAATTTTAAATTTACGTCTATCGATGTGTTTTTCGGATATAGTATTATTAATTCACCATTACTTCATTTAATTGAAGAAATAAGATTAGATAATTGATCGCACTAAATAACTGCCAAATGGAAACTAAAAGGTGGACATTAAAGCTAACTTCTACATGGAGATTCAGAATATGATTTTAAATTATCCGACTGTTTTCATTAAGAAATTTGCAATACGGTCAATTTAACTGCTAAGGATTTTCCTAATCCAATTATCACAAAATATGACAAATGAAATGCGCGTATGATTATTGGAATTGATCTAAACTTGCCTATTAGTACCCATAATAACATAAGCGAAGTAAGTCCATTTCAATATAAATTTTCAGCAAACTCTGGTCAATCGGATGGGACCGTACAGTCAGGATACGAAGACTATGATAGCTCAGGTGAAGAAAGAATCTCAAAAGAGAACGCAATGTTCCGCGCTGGTCGCATGGGCTGACATTACGACGTCCTCGGTGCCCACTGTACAAGAACTGCAGCGGCAGGTTGCCAAGTAAGATTGTCTTTACAATCTACAAATTGAAGCGATGATAGCTCAGTGGTGGTGTGCACGACTTCGCGTCAAGGGACGTGGGTTCGAACCCAAGCACCTACAATGAGCTTGAGCTTTCGGTGAAGGAAAACATCGTGAGGAAACCATAGCATGGTGGTAGGGCTTTTTCTGATGCCCGCCTGGCTAGCTACCACCCTCTAGTTGTGAACCTGCCGCCAAATACCAATAGGTGTGTTCCGGCAGCAGCACTTGAGAGCCAGTACCTCCACAGGTTTAGCGTGTCTACCAACTTGGGCCGTATCGTCACTTAAGATCAGGTGAGATTATGGCCATAACGCTAAACCTTAAGTATAAAAAAAAAAAAAAAAAAATTATTTGAAAGAAAACCATTTGAATAAGGGTTCATATTGATAAAGAAGCAATTCACAAATTCTGGTGACGTTTTGTAATTTTGTCGTTAATGCATTTGAACTTTTACTGCAAGATTAGCCTAGTGGTTTGTGCCGTCGCCTCCCTGACGTGTATTGTGGGATCAGTCATGACACGAGGCAATATTTTTTATCTTTTTATATATAGTTAAGGTTAAGCATTATGGTATTAATTTCACCTGATCTTAAGTGATGATACGGCCCAGGTTAGTAGACCCACTAATCATGTGGAGGAACTGGCTCTCAAATGCAGCTGCCGGAGCACACATATTGGTATTTGGCGGCAGAATTCCAACTTGAGACTGGTAGCTAGTCAAGAGGGCAATAGAAAAAGCCCTACCACCATGCTATGGTTTCCTCACGATGTTTTCCTTCACCAAAAGTTCAAGCTCAATGTAAGTGGTTGGATTCGAACTCACGTCCTTTGATGCAAAGTCGTACAGACTAGCACTGAGCTATCATCGCTTCATGAAAAAATTCTTGTTTCAAGTCTGAGTGCTTGTGTATGTTGTTTATACTACTCTCAGCTGACATTATTCAAATAGTCTACATAGGTAGATGCCATAATAGTAAATATAAAAGAATTGTGCATCTAACCAACAACCTACAACAATCAACCTACCTTCCCCAAGCTATAATATAAATATAATAAATAAATAAATAGTATTATAACATTATAAATGATAACGTACAGATAAAACCTCCATTATTATTGACGATATTAATAGTATGAACATTTCACTTTACAGACTGATATCAGAGAAGAAACAAATAGAACAACAGACTGCGCAAGTTAAGAATTCGCTAGAAAAGAAAGTGAAACAGCTGGAAGAAGAATTGGAAACAGCAAGAAGGCAAGTTGCAGCTGCAGTTAACGGAGCAGACTTTAAGAAAGAGAAAATTGAAGATAAGATAGAAGAATTGGAACAGAAAATAAGGAAAGAAAAAGAGGAAGAGAAGGTAATGTTAATAATTTGAAAATCTTCATGTATAGCTCAGTGGTAGTGTGTAGGAACGCCGCGTCATGAGACGTAAGTTCGAACAACCACCTACAATGAGCTTGAGTTTTCGGTGAAGATAAATATCGTGAGGAAATCAGACATCGGGCTTCTTCTAATGCTCGCCTGGCTAGCTACCACCCTCAAGTTGAAAATCTGCCTCCAAATATCATTAGGTGTGTTCCGGAAACGTCCAAGAAAGCTGGTAATCCACTTGCGATTCTCCCGGTGTTGTGAGTGTCCATGGGCGGACGTGATCACTTACCATCAGGTGACACGCTTGCTCGTTTGCCCCCTATTTCATAAAAAAGCCCACAAGTAAATTTTTTCATGGACCAAAATTTAATGGTCGCGTTACAGACGTGCTTACGACACATGACATTAAAATAATTTTTTTTTGAAAATATATTTAATTGTAGTTTATATAAACACAATGTTAAAATGATAAATGATTGTAATATTAAAATAATGACATTTGATTTACATAATTATTTTGAAAATCTAAAAGAAAATACTATAATTTCAAAATCCTTTGTTTTCACTTTTAGCGACAGTCCTCGTATATCATCCCTTTTTTTATTTATTTTATATAATAGTTTATCGTGTTCAATTAAGAACAACACCAATTTTTATTGACTTTTAACGAATAGAATATTACACATTGTTCTATGTTAACAAATTAAGTAAATATTACTTTATTTCTATTCCCAGCTCCCAGTGGACCCGTCGACGGGGACCAAACTCCGTGCATTGTTAATCAGCGAACAGGAATTAAAGAATAAGGTTGCAGAGTTAGAAAGAAGAGAAACAGCCTACTTGGAAATGTTGACACAAGCAGATGATATGTGGGCCGAAATGGAGGGAGGTTATAAGAAGAAGATCGAAGATTCGCAGATCACAGAGACGCAGTTGAAGGGAAAGGTAAAGGGGACAGGAAGTTTAGTGTATTTGAAATTCGATTTAAGTGGATTTCTTTATAGATTTGTTAAAGGCCATAATTTAGCCATTCTTTGGTAAAATAGAACTTAATGACTGTACTATTGTTATTCCTTTTATATAATGTAGGATAAACGTAAAGCTTTTTATTACTCAACTAGATGACCCGACAGACGTTGTCCTGTCTTAACTATGAATATTGAATTCGAATTGGTATAAATAATAAAAAAAAAAACATGCGTGCGTACAAAGTACACATGTCAGAAGTGAAACTTCTTTGGCGAACTAATTTATAAATCTTGTTTATATTTATACAAATCTAAAACTTTAAATTAATAATTTAATTTTTAACTTTAATTTAAATTTCCCTGTCTTACTCTCTCTCAATCGGTCTCGATCACTCTCTCTCTCTTTTCCGACACTTCCGTTGCATACCGGCGTGACGTTTCATCTGTAAAAATTTTACCCTCATGCGCCTAAAGAAGTTTCATTTCAAAAAAATTTTCATTATTGTAATGCTCTATGACAACTGACAGCTACTCATATACAATTATTATATTCCGGTTAACTTCCTAATTTTTTTTCTTTCACAAGAACCTTGTCCTGACGATAATTAACCCGACAAAATAATAATTAGCAAAATTGTTTCACCCGTTCACGCGCGATGCGATGACCAAGGGAAATAGAGATTCATTTTTATATATACACATTTAGGCATATACGAAATTTATTAAACATTGGGAAAATGTACTGAATGATATATTAGTTTGCGTTTTATATAAATAAGTATATAATATTTCAGATACAGAAACTCGAATCGGAAAAAGACCAGTGGAAGAAATGTTTTGAACCGCTGAAGAAGAAACTGAGAGAAGTTGAAGAGTCTGAATCAGGGATGCGCATAGCTTTAGAGAAGGCAGAGAGAGACGCTAAGACTCTCAAAACGCAGAATACTAATTTGGCAGCTATGTTTGGAAAAGCCGATGCTGAAGCTAAGAAATCAGAGGCTGCGCTTAAAAATCTCGAAGTTAAGTTTAAAGTAAGTAAAACTGACTCAGTGGTAGTGTGAACGATTTTGCGTCATGGGATGTGAGTTCGAATCCAGTCGCCTACAATTAGCCTGAGCTTTCGGTGAAGGAAAACATCTTGAGGAAACCATAGCATGGTGGTAGGGCTTTTTCTAATGCCCGCCTGCTAGCTACCACCCTCAAGTTGAAAATCCGCCGCCAAATACCAATAGGTGTGTTCCGGCAGCTGCACTTGAGAGCCAGTACTTGGGCCGTATCGTCACTTAAGATCAGGTGAGATTAAAGCCATAACGGCAAACCTTAACTATGAAAAAAAAAAAGTAAAAAAAGACTGATTTGTATTAATGTATTTAATACTTAAACAGTAAAAATTGAGTGAAATGAATATAAACTATATTTGCAGAAAGAAATAGAGCAACTGCGTAGAGTGAACAAACAGTTAGATGACGATCTGAAGACACAAAGAGATGTGTATAGGAAGACAGAGGTGGGCTTCATTGGGGATTTGGATAGTATCAGAAAAGAACTGAATAGGTCGTGCAAAAATAACCAAGAGCTAGAAGTGACTAATAGTGAATTAAAGGAGGAGGTAAGTGGGGATTATAACTTGAGCTTATAGGAGAAAATTAACATTTTCTAATAACGGTTTGAGTAATATTAAAACCGGAATTTAACAAAAACGTCTCCTTTGGTAATACAACTAATCATTTTTCTTTGGGTGTTTTAGAGACAGTTAAAGGTAAGGTAGTGAGTGCTTTGGTAACAAGGAATGTTGCTGGAAAATTTAACTGTAATGCTAATTTTTTTGTTGCATTCGTGTAGTCATAAATATTGTTTATTTCATTGATGATATATTATTTTAAGAATTGTAATATTTATTTTTCAACGTCTTCATTGGTTATAACAATTTTTATTTAGTTCTCGGTAGATAACGTTTAGCCGCTTCGGTAATGGATTAATGGTTTTTATCATGTTCATGATTGATTCACGCGTTTTGCATGATCGCTTTTTTATCCGTGACCTCGAACCGTGCATGATCGATGAGTGATTCTGTGTAAATATGCATGGCAGCTGAAACGGTGGTGAAGTTCTAAGAAGAAATGTGTTCTCAGGTCGAATCTCTGGAAAAGCAGCTAGCGTTGACGCAGAAAACTTTAACACAGTGCAAGCGGAAGTGCGAAGAAAAAATAAAGACCCTCAGTCACGAACTGTCCATCAAGACCGAGGAGTTGGAGGAACTGAGAAGTGAAACGATGAGACAATCGTATCATGCGTCACGCGTAGATCTGAAACCAGAGAGAACAGAATATATCGACGAAGGTTATTCTATATACACGGCCGTACCAAAGAAGACAGATTATGGGAGAATGCATCACAGCATGAGCTACATCACTTCCGATTCTCGGTGTTCCTGCCCCTCGATGAGGAGTCAGTTAGTCAGCCAGCTGATCGAAGATCTGTTCGAAAGGATCCATAACACAGTTGATGAGGACTTGACAAAACTCTGCAAGGAAATCGCTCCAGTGAAAAGTAGAGACGTTACGAATGAAACCAAAGCGAAAATCACAAATTACCTCTTAATGGCAATATCGAAGGAACTCGTTAGGTCTATAGGAGACGCTGATGCTAAGACTGATACCGAGGTCAGTATGGTAGAGGTTAAATTATATATTTATTAAATTTATAATTTTGTGACTAAAATGCGTTTAACAATAATAATAGATTACACCATGTCATTGATTAACTATGATAACGGTCAACCTTATAACGGGTTGTGGTATACCATTTAATTGGTTCATATAAACTTTAAAATCAGTCATAACGCTTTATATTGACAATGCTTACATTGATTATATTATTATTCTTTCAACCTAATTTTAGTTACATCGTATAGAGAAACGGTAACATATGACAATGGTGTCCAACTGGTTGGCGACCACCATACACTAGGTATGACACCCGCCATAGTAGCATATTTAGGCTTGTCTTCTTACGAGAGCTGCATGTGTTTATACAGCAATCGACCGGTGTAGGAGGGATTTGTATAGTAATGGGTCGGAACCATCAAACAAATAGTCATAAATCCATCACTGTCCTTTAGTTTTTATTTTAGGAGGTAAACCAATATATACCTAGCTGCAGAGAGACTTGCATCTCCTCATGATAGCAATGATTCCTGATGGGTTACGTATCTCTTTATTGTGAATTAGATTGTAAAGCCTATATACAGCGTGTCCACCAACTTGGGCCGTATCGTCACCAAATATCTATCAAAACAAGTAATTTACTCGTTCATATGAAATAGGTGGAACATGAGCGTATGGTTATGATCTTAAGTGATCTCTGTGGTTATTTATAATTTATCTTGGTTGCATACCTGTTGCCACTCTTCTTCCGAGTGTTCAGTACCAGGAGTAGTTGTATTGATTGATGGCTCGCCCGATACAGTGATACTCTACATCACTGAGATTACATCATCACACCGCATACCATTCGTGCACACTCACACGTTAAGTACACGGTTCTGTAAGGGACTACCCTCGCGGCCCTTGAGCTGCTTACCTGATAAGGTCGTAGTTAGTATCACTAATTCAGTAATAAAGAACCTGTTGGTTAGTCAGGATCATGAATCTTTTTCATTTTTTGAAGCGATGATAGCTCAGTGGTAGTGTGCACGACTTTGCGTCAAGGGACGTGGGTTCGAACCCAAGCACCTACAATGAGCTTGAGCTTTCGGTGAAGGAAAACATCGTGAGGAAACCATAGCATGGTGGTAGGGCTTTTTCTAATGCCCGCCTGGGTAGCTACCACCCTCAAGTTGTGAACCTGCCGCCAAATACCAATAGGTGTGTTCCGGCAGCAGCACTTGAGAGCCAGTTCCTCCACAGGTTTAGCGTGTCTACCAACTTGGGCCGTATCGTCACTTAAGATCAGGTGAGATTATGGCCATAACGCTAAATCTTAAGTATAAAAAAAAAAAAAAAAATACCGGCAGCAGCCCTAGCCGAGGTTAGGCTGTCCTGGCACCCTTGTGTCTGCTGCCTCGGGGCTGAGTGCCCTCAGCACTCGCCCCCAAAAGTCCGGTGAAGCTGTCAAAGCCCTTGAGGCTAACAGCGTAGGTCAGGTCGAAAAAAAAAAAAAAAAACATGCGTGCGTACAAAGTACACATGTCAGAAGTGAAACTTCTTTGGCGAACTAATTTATAAATCTTGTTTATATTTATACAAATCTAAAACTTTAAATTAACTTTAAATTAATAATTTAATTTTTAACTTTAATTTAAATTTCCCTGTCTTACTCTCTCTCAATCGGTCTCGATCACTCTCTCTCTCTTTTCCGACACTTCCGTTGCATACCGGCGTGACGTTTCATCTGTAAAAATTTTACCCTCATGCGCCTAAAGAAGTTTCACTTCAAAAATTGATTGACGGGTGATGTTTCGATGTCGGGTTAGGAATGGCAGCGGGCTATATCGTCGATCACGTGTAACGGGGGGGGGTTCGGGTCGAGGGAGGGTGCGCGGGAGGGGTCCGCCGACGCGTTCGGTCCGCTCGCGTGCGGGAACGCGGGCGTGGTGCAGGGCGCGGCGCGGCTCGCGAGCGTCAGCTGCGCGTGCGCCGCCGCCAGGCTCTGCGCGGCGTTGCCCGACCTCGCCGACACGGTTAAGACCTGTCAGGAGGTACCCACGTACCCACATTGCATTGTCTATTTCAGTACTAAGTCCTCTTGCCCTGTCTCCACGTTATTTAGGGTCAAGGGTAGTGTGAACGACGTGAGTTCCAGTCCGTCTACAATGAGTTTGGGCTTTCGGTGAAGGAAAAGATCGTGTGGAAATCATAGCACAGGGGTAGGGCTTCTTCTAATGCCGGCCTGGCTAGCTACTACCCTCAAGTGAAAATCTGCTACCAAATACGAATAGGTGTGTTTCGGTAGTTGCACTTGAGTGCCAGTTCCTCCGTAGGTTTAGCGTGTCTACCAACCTGGGTCGTATTTTTACTTATCAGGTGAGATTACAGCCATAACGCCTAACATAAAATATATAAAATAAAAAAATTCTTCCATAAATTCATCCATCTGTCAGCTGCCATCTCTTCATTCACTTCCTTTTCTTTTAACAAATCATCCTTCTACCCTGTTCCCAAGTCATAAACGGTCGGCGCTTTCTTCTTCCATAAATGTCAATCAGCTGCCATCACTACATTCACTCCCTTTTCTTTCATCTACTTTATCACACAATCTATCTAACTTTCCTTTCCTTTCGACGTTCATATCTGTTGATTTTCTCACCACATGCGTTTCCTCTCTTCTCATGACATGCGTATACCAAGACAAACGATTCCCTTTCAACTTCTCTACCACTGGCGTCACTATCAAACTCCTCCTAACATACTTATTCTTGATTTTGTAAATTCTTGTAACACTACACATCGATCTCAGCGTTCACATTTCTGCTGCATACAAACGACTCTTACCAATCTTCTCTTTGTGCAAAACCTTTGTTTGAAGATTCACTGCTTTTCGGACATCTAAATCGACATCACGAAATTGGTTGGTTTTACGTATTCGTGAGAACTGATAACTATATTCAATGTTATTTTGTCATATTTTTAAAAATGTAGATACTCGGAATGTTTTTTTTTTTACTTCAATGAAATATAACTTCTTATGTGTGTAAAACAAAAAAATACATTTTTTGTTAATGTTTGGGACTCGCTGGATAACAATCATCCGAAATACCTGCTAGAAAGAGACACATTCTCCCCCCAGAGACATTCAAGTTTATTTTTTAGATTTTTTTCTCTACCAGACAAAATTATTTAAAAACTTGAATGATTTATCTTGAATTTTACAGGAAGTCCTGGATCACGGCGATGTGAAAATTATGGAAGAACAATTAGCGAACGCCATCGAAAGTATTGTTGTAAGTATGAGACATTATTTTTAATATATTTCATGTTATCCATAGATTAATGGTATTTAAACTCTGTTATTACAGAATTGTCCATCTTGTGCGTTGGGTACAAATGCGATAGTTTGGAGCACGGACGTCTAAAGGCCACACGTGCCAATATTATGTAAGTTGTATTGTATGTTTAACCGCCGTTTGTTATCTTATGTATGTAGGTAAATTCAAGAGAGACTAAAAGTAAATCTCGTCTAGGTACATTCAAACTCTTCACATCATGTCAAGGGCATTTAATTTGCTACTAGACAAAAAAAAATACTGTCATCAAATGCATTTGTTGTTTTCTCCCAGGCTAATCATTATACGGAATGACAAATTTGCTAGGCCACTGATCTGATAGTATCAGAATAGGTAAAATAGGAATTCGTTATAGTTTAAGTCAATTTAAGTAGATTGTTTTTTTTTGCAGGTGTAATGCCTCCACCGACCTCACTCTGGTGCCTTCATTAGTTAAGCGGTTAGAAATATACGATGTGTAAATAAATGTATCATAGATGAACATAATAATACTCGTATTTGTTATAATGAATAATAACGTAAGCGAAACATATCGAACAGATTTAATTTAACGAACAATTTATATTGGGAGCGTGACGCTTGTTTTTCGATATATATATAACTCTGTTCTTCGTCTTATCGTTTCTGTGCCAATTGTGTTTGTTTAATCCGGCTTGCAATAAAATTGGAGTTGTTTTATTTAGTGTTTTCATTTCAATGTAATAAATTGTATAAAAGGAAGATTGAGAATTTTTCAAAATTTTGGATTTTGGAAATCGTAATGCATTTTCACGTGTTACGTACAACTTACTTGTAAATTCTACTCTACTATCTATATTTTCTGTTTCTATTCTTTCTTCTGAATATTATTGTGGTTATCGGAATATCCGTATTTATTGCAAGCCTATCTTTTGTCTACAATGATATTAGATTTTCATGTCGACGAATCAATGTTATTAACAAAATCAAATCACTCACAAATTTAGAGATTGTATTTTTAATTAATTTACATGCATTAGTAATGTTTTAATTTACGTGAAGAATGGATTTCATTGATGAATTAAAATGACTATTTAAATTGAATTGTTGTCTTATTATTATTATTACCTAAACTATTTAAATGCAAGTTGATTACGTTACGTGGTATCCGTTTTAATAGAGGTAAATATATTTTGTTAAAAATAAATAACCTTATATACGAGGGTGGATTCTATACTTATTGTTATCGCACATGGTTCTACTCTCGTCTTTACATATATTGTTATTTGAAATTGATTCATCTTGGACCTTCAATTATTATGTGTATGATTTTATATATTTATAGAAGAGAGTCCAATTACAGTCGCGTTAACATTTTAACTGTGACTCCACTGGGTTTAGCGTGATTACCATCTTGGGCAACATCGTGACTTAACACCAGGGTAGATTGTGGCCAAAACGTTAAACCAATAAAGCATAAAAAACTTCTTACTTAGCACAAATAAGATTTACTTACTTTCGCTTACTATTCGTTTACATTAATAGATTACAAATGAAGATTAATATTTATAATTACAAAGTGTAATTTCATGTCAGCGATTCCGATGTAATTTTGGATTTAAATTCTGCTGGAATTTATATTAGAACTCCACACTCAAGAAGAATATAAAACATATTTATTTGACAGTACTCCTACATGCTATGACGTAAGAAAACTTGACGGAGTGTTTTGACAACATTATACAAAAGATAATGAATTCTTAGTACTAAAAAGGCATCTGCGAATTAATTGAATAGTATTATTCAATTAATTGTAATCTAGCTACAATGTTTTCATAGAAGTGTAAGTAGTTTTGCAACTTTTGTAAAGTTAAACAAGCCAAACGCAAAGTGCACGCAGGAGTTCAATGAATTCGGTTCAATTAAATAAAATAGGTCCACTCTTCACTAACATAAGTAAACAAATACATAGTTGATATGTCTATTGGTAAACTAAATATATTTAGTTATTAATTCATAGCTAGTGGTATTGCTGAGGAGTTGACTACACTTTGAGTAACTATAACGTACAGTGCACATAGATATATTTACCTTTATTTTTCCATTCCGCAGATAGAGAAATCCATAAATTTGTGCTGCCGAAGTGCAGCTTCCAGTATAAAATCAGTTCCTTCTACAACCAATGACACTAAAAAGATCAGAAAACACAATTGCCTTCAAAACGAGAATATAAAAAAGCCTCCGAAATGAATGAAAATGAATTAAATTCTACAACCCTGAATGATGAACTTAGCTCAGCTTACATTAACCCAAAATGTTCGTGCCCTGAATGCGATTCTGTAGAATGTTTCGTAGCCAGAAATATTAAAGTACCATGTTCTTGCGTTAAATGTAAAAACTCTAAAACTTGTTTTTATTACTCGAACAAAGTAAATGCGAATGAAAAAACCTCTGAACTAAATATTGCTTGGAAAACTAATTTATTTGTTAATCATAAAAAGAAAGTACAGAATGATTATAATGAGAGAGAAGTAACTTATGAATTAAATAATAATACAAAATTAGATACTGTATCTAAGCAACAATCAAAGAATTTCGAAACAACTACTGGATGTAAAAGTGATTATCATTACGAATCTGAAAGACATGAAAGACCTTATACCAATATTGATAATGCGGCTATCAAATTTTCTCGAACTAATCTTAATCCAGCAACAGCAGACTTAAGTGCCCAAGTTATGAATGTCTCTTATAAAGATTTTAAGAAGTCCATATCTGTCAGTAAATCCAAAAACAATAAACTGGATATGACAAAATATGACATTCTCACCCGAATCAAAGAAGCATACAAAGCATGTAGCTGTAAAGTGTGTGAATGTATAGCTGGTAAATCATATAACACAAATGAGTTCTGCAAATGTAAACCATGTAACTGTAATGATTGTACCAGCCTATCAGCAAAGTTTTATTCTTTAAATGACAGTGTACATTTTCTACCTGTTGACGGTTGTCCCTGCATAAGGTGTACTAGACCCCAATGCAAAGCTATTATAAATAAATTTAATGAGCCTCAAATTTGCGATTGTGAACCTTGCGACTGTATCAAATGTACTGATAGTCTCGATAAAGCATGCAATTGTCAACCATGCCAATGTGTAGAATGTAATGCTATGTCAACACACTTACCAACAAACTATATCATTGCATCTGTTAAAGAGGATTATCAACGCAATATATGCCAATGTTCGCCGTGCGATTGCATCGAATGTGCACACAGTTGCATGGGGTCGTCAAATTTGATGTCTGAGATGTCGACTAAAATTCCCATTAGTCAATTTTATCACTGCGAAACCTGTGTCGATGAGGGTAGTAATTCTTACAAATGCCAAAAAAGAAAGAAACTAATGATGAAGCCGAACGAGAAAGATGTTTACGGTTATGATAATGAAACAGTATTAATGAAAAAATATTTAGAACCCCGTAATATTTCTACTAAAAACGAAAGTGATGCAATAGCGTTGATAGCTACTCTCTCTGGTCAATATTTAACAAAGTATCACAATGTAAAGAAATGTCCTAAATGTAATTATTTGGTTTATAATTATAAAGAAAATACTGAAAATAGTATAAAGTCTACACAGTTATTGAACTTATCGGTCATTTCTTATTTAAAATGTGAAGAGTGCAAATTTTCACCCTATAAAAGCCAAATTTATTTTGATAGTAATATTAACAAAGAAAATTCGTGTAAATTTAATGCACGCGCTCGTTTAACCTGTCTAACTAAAACTTTTATGCGCATAAAACATAGTTCAGTTGACCTATATAACAAATTATCATCCAAAGGAGTTTGTAAGAACAAGTCTAGTCCATGTATACTTTGTAAACATGTTATGAATCCTCCTGGAGATGCATTAAGTATCCACAATGACTACGAAGAGCATGTAAGTTACTCTAGTGAAGATATATACCCAATTAAAAGAGCAAAGATTTTAACTCCTTCTGTACTAAATGGAATAGAATGTCAGAACACGGAGAGCCATTATGAAAGTATATATTCGAATTCAGATAATTTGTTGAATATGTCGGAACTGACATTAGGAAAAATACGTACAAATATTCAAAACCACTCTCACTCAAAGATAAAAATAAAACAAATGAGCCGTGACAATATTTTAAATCCCGACCTTGCATCTAAAACATGTATCAACCACATCAAGAAATTTAACGTACAAATAAATGGTAACACTGATATTTTTAATACTGCACTTACAAATAATAAGGAATCTACCAGTGAATTTTGTAAAAATGCTGTGAATAACACACAAACAAACAAAGATAGTTTTATTAATAATTCTTCCAATAATTATAATACTACAAAGTTAAATAAATCAAATACTCATTATAAGGAGTATATTAACTTGAATGTATCTGTAAACGAAGATAAAAATACAAGAGCAGATATTATAGAGAATAATTCTAATAGTCAAATTATTGTTAGTGACATATACTCGAATAAATATAATTCAAAGAGATTATGCAAGTTTGTAGAGCCTAATGATAATACTGTGAAAAATTATGGGTTTAATTTATCAGATCCACAATTTAATTTGGATAGAGATCGTCAAGAAGAAGCGAAACGCACTGTTATATACGCTTTTAAAAATAAATCTCCTTCTGTGATCGACGAAGGACAGTTAGTAAATACATACTTCAAAATTAATCCAAGTTTTTATAATTTACGTGCCAATTACGAGAGAGCTCAAAAAACATTGCACGAAGCAAAAATATACTCGTTACATTTATTGAACATCTTGGACAAATATGAAAAGGCTAACATGGAGTTTCAAAGTGTTACCCAAAAACTAAAAAAATCACATAATCGACTTATCGGTGAAAGTTTTGAAGCTGCCCTTGTGCCAGTCACCGACAATAAAATAATTATATCAAATGACATTGAATATGAGACCAAGAAACAGAAGGTTCGGATTATGTATGAACCTAAGAATCTTATCTTCAAAGACTTAACGAATCCAACTAAAATAACTAAAACCATTAGAAATGAAAAATTAGAACCTGTAAAACTAGAAATGGAAGACAATTCACACATACCTAAAAATGATAAAGGAATCTCAGATATAAAATTACGAAAAACTGTTCAGTTGGACTTGAGCAAAAATATAATAAATCTGGGTATAGCTTTGACGCAAAATAACATTGATCATAATACGTGTAAAAATTCATTGACATCCGATTGCTTTACAAATTATAGACATTTGAATTCTTATCATAAAAAAAGAAAAAATGCTTGTTATAAAAGTAATTATTTGCAATTATTAAGACGAGTAATAGCATTGTCTAAAAAAATTCGTTTATCTCGAAAGACAAAAACGATTAGCAAAGAATGTACAATCTCTGAAATTAACACAAATAGTTCAACACAAACTGTAAATAATTTAAAAAATACTGAAATAGCTGAAGATTTAAATAGTATTGAAAAGTTACATTTAATGCATTTAGATCGTACTAATGAACCTGTTTTAACACGTTGCGATGAAATAAAAAAGGTGGAAGAGGGTAATGATTTTAAAAACATTGAGATTACAGAAAAAATTAAAGAAAAGGTATATATTTTGATGTTTTACTTTTATCTATTGTTTAAAAAATCAGTTCTAAATGGTTTTATTACTAACTCATGCACAATCTTTGGCAAATTTACATATGTTTTACTTTTCAAAACAAGAATAAAGAAATTCTTTCATCTTCGCTTGCTATCGAAGATCTACATTCGATATCTTTGAAATCGAATATATCTGATAATAATGAAATTTCTTCAACGTATGAAAACAAAGTTTTCGTAAGAAAGAGTTCACATTAAAATGGAAAATATATTTTAGTTGATTATCATCTTTCATCCTTTTTTTTTTCTAGAAAAAACTGCAAGTTGAAGTTAAGAAACTTTTGAATTCACTTTTAGAGTCTGTTAAATTCTCACCTGGTGATCTTAAAAAGGGACTAAGTTCCTCCCATACGGTACGATTTTTATTTTTATTTTTAGTTAACTGTATCCAACATACATTTTTTTTGGATCAGGCACCTCGATGGTTCTTGAGGGATTATCGATGGATGGATATTTAACGACTATTGGTACTTGATGAGTTTCCCCCGCCTCTCTTGTCTTGGCCTGAGCATAGATAGTGCGTACTGCGTTGACGGAAAAGTCCGTAAATGGATTGTTTATCACGTTAAAAAAAACCTTCACGGGAAAGTATAGAAGGACTCGCGGTAGCTTCGACACAATTGTATAAACACATTGTAGAAAAACTTACAAACATAGAAACTTATTATTTATGTAGATTTTCAATTTGGAGTAGTTCGTCTAGGGAAGCCAAAACAATGATCAAATACAACGACAAAGGCAAATGGAATAAATTTAAAAGAACCGGACCCAAAATCAAACCGATTTGATGGGAGTAGATCTGCAATTTGAACAAGTATACATTAAATATTACTAAAACGCATTCCTGATAAACCAAGGTTGACTTGTGCAAGTTATGGAATTTGTGGAATGGCAAATAGTTTCTATATATACTATTTTGTGTACTAAAGCTGTTGGGTCTATTTATTTCATGTTAAACATTTATTTCTATTGCATACATGGCCCAATCTAGGGGGCGGCAAGCCGGGAATTCTCCCGGGATGCTAATATTTAAGGGCGCTGCGGTGCCAGTTTTTTATTTTATTATTATAATTTGTTTGGTAAATTTTAGTTACAAAATGAAAATTTCATATATTAATCAATTCTTCGTTAAAAAAGTAAAAAAGGTTATGTATAATATATTTGTATATTGACACTACATTAAAGTTTCCAAGAGGCGGCAATTTATCTTTTTGTCCTGGGCGCCGTAATCTCTAAATCGGGTGCTGTGTATACCTGAATATAGTTATGGAAGGTGTGGTTAATTCTTCAGAGAGTTCTGATAACCATCATTCTCCGATAAGTACTTACCGTGGCTACGTATTATAAAACAAAGCTACATATTATAACAAAAAGCTTCTGATTGTCTTACTTATTTTATTTTTTGCTTAATTTTGTTAAAGTTGAATGAAATATGATGATAGTTGTTGAAAATGTCAAAAAAGGTCAAGTCGCCTTGGATCTTTGACGGCTACCGAAGCGAGCGCAAGATAGTTGGTTTAAATATATTTATATAGCTAAAGAAAATGATATAAACAGATGTTCGCCAATCTCCAGGCGCGCAGTAATCTCGTGAAATTGGTCGGTGATGAAGTAAATTTAAATAGTCAAAAAAATCAACTCGTAACTTGATTTACAGAATGCAAAAGGTAGTTGTGATGAACTTAAAGCAAACTTTTTGGATCTGAGAAGAGTTTCAGATCACACAGTACTAGTGAAGTGGAATGTCCCTCGTTACACGACTGAAATACACGGCTACGAGGTTAGATTTTGAAATTTTTAACATCTCATCTTTTCATCATCTTAAGCCATATCATCATTTAACATAAAGTAGAATTGAGATTGTGACCTTAACGCACAAACTATAGTATATAAAAAAAATATATTAAAAGTGATCCAAATAAAACATTACGAAGCTACAACGAATAAATATATAGGCATAAAAATGCTTCAGTGGTACTTCTTAGTAAAAAAAAAATGTATATATGGGAGCGAATTTTTATATTTAGAACTTTATTACTTAATTGCATTGTAGACAACGGTTAATAAGATATAAGTATATTGCATATTATTTTTATCTTACATTTGATGTTATCTAATAATCTTGTTTGCACAGTTGCAGGTAGACGGCCGAGCTGTTCAAAAAATTCTTAGTCCATCACGTAATATAGCTGTTGTGAGTTGTCTACCACATTCTGATAAAGTTCTTATCACAATAAAAACAATTACCTCGGTTGTAACTGGTGCCGATCATTACCCGTCTGTAACTGTTATTTACAACCCAAGAAAAAGATCTTAACTGGAAATTATGAAAGGAAATTAAAGAGATATAAAACATTTCCTACAATAATGAGTTTTACTGAATTATTTATACAGAAATATAAAATCCAGTTATTTCAAAATATTATTTAGTTATCTTATAAATAGTAAAATAATTTTGTGAAAGTCATCGATGTTAAATCTTCCACAATATAAATTGTAATTAAATTATATTTTTATGCGATTTAATTACTAGATGTATATACATTGCTTTCTCAGTGATAACGATATACAATTGTACATATTATACGTGAAGTCAAACTGCTTGATCGTTTTTGTTTGGCCATTCCAATCCATGATATAATTTGTAAAGAAAATAAAATATGCAAATGACTCTCAACAGTTAATGTGGAGATTTTTGGCGGAATCTTGATCTGTCATCTTGTGATTTTTATTTTAAAACATATATTTAGTTGCTTAGCCCTATATTGTTTAAATTTAGGTGATATTTTACGTAATGTAGTGTAGTTGAAGAATATAGATGAAGTGAATTGTGAGTAATCATTCGGAACATGATATATTAGTTGCTACAAAATTCCCAAGAGAGCTTTAACAACAGAGTTACTATCATGTTAAAGACAGTATAGTCCACATTTAAAATAACGTCTGCATTGGCTGTATGGTGTAGATACCTTTGCTTTTTTTAAATCAATTGAAAGGGAAAACTATAAAAAAAATTGACAATTTTGACAGCTAAGGTAACAAACAAAATGTAACGGATTTGGTATGTTTTGGAAATTTGTTTTCATTTCTTTAGGAGAAGGTTTTTAGAAATGGAAGTCTTCAGATATTGTAGAGCATGTTTGGTGACCGACGTAAAAATGTACGCATTCGACACGATGACACCGACCGTGTCACTAGGAGAGATTTATTCAATTATGTTACAAACTTTTGTAAGTTTTGTTTATTTATTCATCTATTATTTAAAGCCGTTAGTTAATATCATACTAATATTATAAATGCGAAAGTGAGGTTGTTACTTTGATACGCTTTCACGCCTAAACCCGCTGAACTTTGGTATAGAGATAGATGGGAAACTGGTGACGGCGATAGACTTTTCTTGGAAAAACCTTACTGGAAGTGCAATAAAGAGAGGGATAAACTTTATATGAAACTTTTAAGTGTCATCCGATTTGTTGACAAAATCAATATTAATGCTAGCAAAGCCGCACGTAATATATATAGTATTTTCATATTTTAAAGTGTGAATATTCACTAATGAGAAAATGATTGGATAATCAATAAAGAATAATATTATAATACGAAGGTAAATAGTTAAAATAATATGAATGAATCTTTAGAATAAGTGTAGTTTCTTGTAATTTTTTTTATTAAAAATATGATGTATAATCGCTATTTGGAAGCAGATAATGGAATTGGGAATATACACATAATAAAAATGCAGATAATGACATATTATTGCAACTGATTTGCTTGTTACAGCAACGCTAATATGTTTGTTATCATTTTAGTTACCAAATGGTCATATATGCTTTGAGTGTGCAAGGTTGTTGCAAAGATGGCAAGAATTCAAATCTAAATGTCTGCGAGCAAATCAAATTTTAACCACAGTCGAAACAGATAATCCACAGGTAATAGTTATGTTCATAATTTGTTGTTATTTATACTTATAGTAAACTAAGTTGTGTCTTAAACTATATTCAATAATAGTGTTGTCCATTTTTTTATATTTATTAGTTGGAAGACCAACAGCTATATATTTTACATTTGCTAGCACTTAAAATAGAAATAAAAAGCCATTAATTTGTTGTGTGCAATAAGCAGCAAATTATAATCAAATTGCTTATTATGATACTACATATTACTACATAAACTTAAAAAGAAAAAAATAGACAGTTTTTGCTTACAACCACCATAGCTAAAGAAGAAGCTACTTGGGAATGTTCTCACCTTAATTTAGCTAGTATTGAAAAGATTAAAAACCAATCTCATTCATACCATTGAAGGCGTAACGAACTCAAAAATCTTTATTCAATTTAGGCCCTAAGAAGGTGCTTATGAATGTTGTATGAAGGTGCTTATGAAAGGTGTATATGAAACTACTACCGGTTTGGAATGTAACATAGTCACGGAGAACAACCAGCAAGAAATTCGATCTGTATCTTTTGTTTAGATCTTGTTCTTATCTGTTTTATATAATAGTTTAATGTTTTACAGTAGTTATTAGCGGATGTACAGAGAGGGGTGTCAATTCCAGATATCAGAATTGTTCACATATTAATCCATCTCATAGTAGCCTTTTGATATCAAAACCTGTTTGAAATGGTTCTTGAACCTACAGTCTGGCAAATTAGTAATGTGCTCTGGGATTTTATTATAGAACTTAACACTATTACCTAAAAAACTGTTACTTACTCAGTCTAAAACAGGGAGTGACCAGTTTGTCACCATTTCTAGTATTCAAATCATGCTGGTCTTTATGGGAATCTAGGTTTAGTGATAGGCATAGTGGGATATATTGAGGCATCTTCCTACATAGGCAATTTGTTTTCGTGAAGTGAGGATAGCTGTTCAAGTAAGAAAAACTCATATTCAGAACAATTTATTATCTCACAATTGCTCTGATAGAGATTCAAACCAAGAACATGAGTCATAGAGGCGGAATAAGAATTTTGAAATCATTACCTTAGGTGGTTTTGATGGTAGTATGTTGAGTATACAGGATAATAGACTATATGGGAGTTGTAATAGGAGTTCTGCTTCAGTCCAAAATTGTTATTTTTGAAGTAAGTACAACTGTACAAATTGTTGTACTTATTTAAAAAAATACATATTTTGGACTGAAGCGGGTTTGCTTTTACATTCATCATTGTGTAGTTATATATTTTAGAGAATATGTGGATAAGATTTTCAGACATATTATCATTAAAGAGTTCCTATCATATTTTAAATAGTTAATTTAGTTATCTATGCAAGTATATAAAAGGTAATAGAAAGTTATCCTTACATTAAATCAAGATTATATGTGCTTGATTTTAAATAAGTTTTAACATTTTAGACAGAGTAATACTATGTATTAAGCATTAATTATTTGAAGTGATGATAGCTCAGTGGTATTGTATACAACTTTGTATCAAGGGATGTGAGTTCCAATCCACCTACAATGAGCATAAGCTGTTGGTGAAGGAAAATATTGTGAGGAAACCATAACATGGTGGTAGGGCTTTTTATAATGCCCGCCTGGGTAGCAACCACACTCAAGTTTAAAATCTGGCGTCAAATACCAGTATGCGTGTTCCGGCAGTTGCACTTGAGAGCCAGTTCCTTTACAGGTTGTGCGTGTCTATCAATTTGGGCCATATGAGCACTTAAGATATGGTAAAATTATGGCCATAATGCTAACCCTTAACTATAAAAAAAAAAGTACACATGTCAGAAGTGAAACTTCTTTGGCGAACTAATTTATAAATCTTGTTCGCTCTGTCTCACTTTTTCTCTCAATCTTTCTCACTCGCTTGCTCCCTACTCTCACTCCACGGCTAGTTGCTCATGCTACGTTCGCCCTGTCTTACTCTCTCTCAATCGGTCTCGATCACTCTCTCTCTCTTTTCCGACACTTCCGTTGCATACCGGCGTGACGTTTCATCTGTAAAAATTTTACTCTCATGCGCCTAAAGAAGTTTCACTTCAAAAAGAAGTTTCACTTCAAAAATAAAAACAATTTATTTAAAACAAGTTGAAAACCTAAACATATTCTAATTTATATTGATTAATCTCTAGAATGAGAAGTAATAGAATGAGTGGATTGTAATGAAAAAAATATGTACAACTAATAACAAATAGGCAGTCTTTGAGGGCTGTCCACAGAAATGTAAACTTACATCATAGAAATAATCGTGATTGGGTTTTTTTTAATAATACTTTTATCAAAAATAAAATTGTGAGAGTTTTAAAATTGAAATCATTATCAATAGTCCCATTTTTACTCTTATTAGTACACCACGTAACATTTATATTAATTATTATATAGTTTGTTTATTTGTAAAAATATAGGATGAGCTGTGTAAGAGCAATCTTATTCTGTGTAACCCTAATCCCACCTAGGTAAGGTAACACGGGTTACCTGTATTTCAATCAACTTTTTTATCCCTTTTTTTTGTATTCACAAACTGGCGAAGAGCTGCTTATGAAGTTTATACCACAAAAAGTAATATTTTTCATTTATGATTTGTTTAACAAATTACCAAATAATTTAATATATTTTATAGTTTATATCAACTTCAGTGTTTATTAATTTTTCAGCAAACAAAAAATATGATTACAAATATAGATCGGAATGAAAATAAATTAGGACTGAATCTTGTAATTTCTCCACTCAATGTAACTTGTTATGATTCTATTGATAGTGCAGAAGGAATTTTCGAAAATGATCTAAAAACTCACACAGAACCAAAGACTGAAGAGGTCGCTGTTAAAATTGAAGCAACAACTCTAAATATTAACAAAAATACAGTAGAGAATTTGAATAATCTTGAAAAAGAGTCTGATGTATGTAATGATAATTATTCGACTGAAGATCTTCCTTGTGACATTGATAATACAAAGAAATCAAAATGTGATAGTGTTAAAAGAAAAAGAAATCATAAATCGAAAAAACGAAAATTGGATATATCCCATTTCAATGCGGAACTTAAAAACAATACAGATGATGTAGAAAACACTATAAGTGATGATGAACCTTTAGCAAACATTTCTAAAGTTATTGACAAAGAGAATGTAAAAAAGCAGTTCCCAAAGAATTTTAACATAGATTACTTTGAGGATTATGCGACAGTTGTGTTCCTAACGCCTGAGGATGCTAGAAGAGAACTCCTACTGAGAAAGGATTCCTTGAACTATAAGAATTCACCATACAAATGTGAACTATGCTATCGTGGTTTTGAAGCGAAGGCAGCTTTTGAGAATCATAAAAAAAGGCACAGTGCTGTAAGTTGAAATACTTAATAAGCTTCATTTGTGTAGAATTAAAAGTTATTTAAACTATTTAAAGCCGTTTTTGTAACTTTTTCAATACAGCTTTCCTCCTATTGGTTATAGTGTAATCAAAAACAGCCATTCCTCAATCAAATACGAAAAGATTCTTTGAAGTCTCACTGGTAGTTCCTGAGATTAGACTGGTAGTTCCTGAGATTAGACTGGTAGTTCCTGAGATTAGACTGGTAGTTCCTGAGATTAGACTGGTAGTTCCTGAGATTAGACTGGTAGTTCCTGAGATTAGACTGGTAGTTCCTGAGATTAGCCCGTTCAAACAAACAACCAAATTTTTTCGTTAGATAATATTAATATAAATGTTCTGCTTGCTTCTAAACTGTTTTTATACTTTATAGGCTTAGCGTTATGACTATAATCTTACCTGACGTTAAGTGACGATGTGAACCAAGATGGTGGATATACTAAGCCTAATGGAGGGGCTGGCTCTCAAGTGCAACTGCCGGGACACTCCTATAGATGCTTGACAGCAGAATTTCAACTTGAAGGTGGTAGTTAGCCAGGTGGACATTAGATGCAGCCTTACCACCATGCTATGGTTTCATCACGATGTTCTAGATACAATTTAGTTGCATCAGATAAAATGCCTTTGGAAAAATATTGGCTTGTGAAATAAAATGTCTGTGTGTGACTTTAAGCTAAGGTTTATTTATTACTGAAGAGATTTAAGTGTGTAATTTTGTTTTCAGGATTATGGTGATTATAAATGTGATCTCTGCCATTTAAGGTTCCCGGAACAGCGTTTCCTCTGCAAACACCGTCTCGCCTGTCATAAAAGGAAATTCTACTGCAAACTTTGCCCTTACGTCTGTTTTTGCACGTAAGTATTAAAATGGCTGTTTATTTTAATCTTGGAATATCAGTTTATAGTTATTAATTTTTATTATTATATAAGACATTTTTATATTGATTAAAGTGTATTCTAAAGGACAAGAATACATATATACTTTTTTGAGAAATTTATACTAAGAAAAAATACTTTGGTAAAAACCCGTTTTTTATTGTTATTAAAATTTCCGTATTTACCAGTAATTGCTCATGGATATGATTTTTAAACCAAAGAGTACCTGCTAGTTAGTAAAAAATGTTAACATTTTATGAAGTAGAGATAAAATATCTCATACAACTACATGGAGTCCTTAGTAATATTTCTCTTATCTATGACTTTCTTCCGTTGTTAAAATATTAGTACTGCAGTGTTCTTGTTTCAATACAATATACATGGACATTTTATATATTGTAACTTTACTAAAAACTAGATTAATTATAATATTGTATGAAATATTTCTTTTACTGTTACTGTGATGATTGCCAAAGAACTTTTCATTCTATCATTCATTCTATATTGTTGAATCAATTTTAAAAGGGTATGTTTTAAATAACAGTTATGTTACATTAACAGGCACCAAGCGAAAACTCATGTGAGTCTTCATAAAGGAAAAAAGTATCCGTGCAAAGAGTGCAGTGAAGTATTCAGGTGAATAAATTCCATTAGTAATCGTTTAATTTAACATATTTAAACCTATAAATAAATATCGAGCCTTTTTAGGAAAAACACCGGAAGCCACAATTTGCACATTTTACAGGAAAGAGTTTTTTTATTCCTAATTAAAAGGTATATATGTTATCTTTATAAGAAAAATATGTCGTTCATAATTAACCACTGATCTATTAAAATTAGGTGATATATATGAGGTTATAATAAAAAAATATTTTTTGTTGTTTATTAGCGTTTACAGTTACTGAAAAGGGTTATAGCTCAGTGGTAGTGTGTAGGAACGCCGCGTCATGGGACGTGAGTTCGAATACAATCACCTACAAAGAGTTTGAGCTCTCTACAAAGGAAAATATGGTGAGGAAACCACAGCATGTTGGTAGGGTTTTCTCTAACGCCCGCCTGGCTAGCTACCACCCTCAAGTTGTAAACCAGAAAAAGCCATACTACCATGCCCCTGTGTAGGAACTGGCCTTTAGCCATGAACAAAGATTGCTCTATCAAACAGAGAAATAATTGTTGATATCCGACTGGTTTTTTCTAAGATTAGCGCATTAAAACAAACAAACAAACATTGTTATTGTTATTTCTAGTATGCCAAACAGCTTACTTATGCACAAACGGTTGAAACACGTGACGGAATGCGTTTGCGAGCTTTGCGGGAACACGTTCGCGACCCCGCGGGGACTCTATTCGCATAATATGAAGATACACAGGCAGGTTGGTGGTCTATTTCTTTATTTTCTTATATAACTAGCGATATATCTTTGGTTCTGGCCAGTTTTTAGGTATCATATTTTTCACTAAGTCTATTGTGTCAGGATAAAGGAAAGAACCAAATCAAAAACTTTAGTCATGACAGATGAGAATCAAATCAGAAATGCTAGTCACAAAAAAGAAAATCAACTCAGAAACGGTAATCACGACAAAATACAATCAAATCAGAAATGCTAGTCACGATAAAATAGAGTCAAATCAGAAACTGTAGTCACAACAAAATAGAGTCAAATCAGAAACTGTAGTCACAACAAAATAGAGTCAAATCAGAAACTGTAGTCACAACAAAATAGAGTCAAATCAGAAACTGTAGTCATAACAAAATAGAGTCAAATCAGAAACTGTAGTCACGATAAAATAGTACAAAATCACAAACGCTAGCCACGACAAAATAAAGTCAAATCACAAACGCTAGTCACGACAAAATAGAGTCAAATCACAAACGCTAGTCACGACAAAATAAAGTCAAATCACAAACGCTAGTCACGACAAAATAGAGTCAAATCAGAAACGCTATCATTAGTTAGGGCAAACAAACAATTTATTTGAACACACGTTTCATTTTATTAATTTTATTTTACAGCAGAGAGAAAGATAAAGTGACAGAGATCACAGACAAAAGATATCTCATAGATAATATATGTATACATTCTTTTTTTTTAAATTATGATGACATTCTAATTACCTATATAAACATTTAAAACGTATTAAATGCGAGGGGATATTTAAATGAGTATAAATTAATCGGACAGGATAGAAACGGTAAGCTCGGTCCGAAATGCGAAGACTGCGGTATACACTTCGCTACTGAAGTCGCTTGGAAGAAACACTTGGTTCTCTCATCAAAACATCACGTGAGGTTTGAAAAATTTTACCTATGTCGTAGATTTAGTTGCAGTATATCGTGTAATATGTCGTATCTGGTCTGTGTTTAATTTAAGTTTCGTTTACATTCCTTTAGTCTTAATTAGGACCTAGAAGATCTAGAACTCTAGAAGTTTCATTCGGTGTTTTTTTTTTTATATACGTAAGGTTTAGCTTTATGGCCATAATCTCACCTGATCTTAAGTGACGATACGGCCGAAATTGGTAGACACGCTAAAACTGTTGGTGGTTGGTTGGTATTTGGCGGCAAGTTTTACAACTTGAGGGTGGTAGCTAGCAAAGCGGGCATTTGAAAAAGCCCTACCACCATGCTATGGTTTCCTCACGATGTTTTCCTTCACCGAAAGCTCAAGCTCATTGTACATGGTTTGATTTGAACTCACGTCGTTTGACGCAAAGTCGTACACACTACCACTGAGCTATCGTCGCTTCTCGGTTTTGTGATATTAGTAGCTGTGAAGTCGCGTTCGCGTGGGACTAAAAGTTAATTGTCAGAGATAATACTGTTTTCTGAATGAAAAATATCTTAAAATAGACAGGTACTTTCAAAGATTATCGCACAAGTTGAAAATCTGACGCCAAATACCTATAGGTCTGTATCAGCAGTTGCACTTGTGAACCAGTCCCTACTAGCTTTATTATGCCCACCATCTTGCGTTGCATTTTTACTTAACATTAGATGAGGATTGTAGCCCAAATACTGAAGCTGTAATGTATAAAAATATAACGAATATCCTCTTTAGCTTTATTATCTTTATAAAGTAGAACCTCGTTAAGTCGTAAACCTCCAAGTCACGAAAAAAAATTTTGAAGCCTTCGTTTGAAACACCAAAACCTTCATTCTCTGTAGGTCGAAAATTCTATAGCTTGAGTTTTTTGGCATCTCACTTGATGTTCGATTTATCGAGGTTTTCTACTGTATGTAAAAACTTAGTATCACGTTGTTTGTCCGCGATGAACTCCTAAACTACTGAACCGATTTTAATCAAATTTTGCACAATGTATGCAGTTTGATCCAACTGGAGAGATAGGAAATACTTTTTATCTCGATAAATGATCATAACGCGATAGAAGACGCTGTAGTCGATGTGATTGATTACTCGAAGAGAAAGAACAAGGTGTGTCAGGTTATCTAGTATTAGTATAGATTTTCTGTCATATTTAGGTCCGATTGATTAGTTAAATCTATTTATTTTGAAGCGATGGTAACCTACAATGAGCTTGAGCTTTCGGTGAAGGAAAACATCGTGAGGAAACCATAGCATGGTGGTAGGGCTTTTTCAAATGCCCGCCTGGGTAGCTACCACCCTCAAGTTGAAAAAACTGCCGCTAAATACCAACAGGCGTGTTCCGGCAGCTGCACTCGAGAGCCAGTTCCACCACAGGTTTAGCGTGTCTACCAACTTGGGACGTATCGTCACTTAAGATCAGGTGAGATTAGTGCCATAACGCTTGGGTAAAAATACAGTTTTTTGAACAGCAACGGCTGTAAATACTGCGGGGAAACGTTCCCTAACAGCGAAGAGTTGAAGACTCACGCGCGCGTGCACGCGAGGAAACACGCCACTCGCCCGGACTATCTCAAACTACCCGCCGCCTGTACTATCGTAAGTCGTAAGGGGCTAATTAATTTACGTTAATTACGTAAGGATAATTTTAGTCACTTTTGACCCCCCTATCCCCATGTAAGTATATGTAAGATTTCTCGAAACCCCCTCCCCTTTCTTACGTAAGATTTAATCTTGATATTCTAAATAATAAACTGTTCTGTTAGGGAAGGATATGTTTTTTTATTTTTTAATAATAAAAATACGATAATACACGCATAAAAGTACTACATTTTTTCTATCGAATCAAACATGGGTAACTATAAAACATATGAAGATTTAAGTTGCTTTTTTTATTTGCAATAAGTATAAAAATGATTTAAATAAAATTAAAATTCGACTGTACACTTAAAAATTGAGAAAAGTATTTGGAATCCAAAATGGAATTAGGTTTTTTATATTAAATTTTGATTCACGAAATATTACGTAGGAATAAATTTCCTCCCCCGAACATTGGGACATGTAGAGATTTTCTGAATCCCCCCCCCCCCCCCACTCACAATATACTTAATGAAATACCTCAATACCCTTAAATGAATGAATGAATGGCCCCTAACATTGCTTTCAGTTGTGGTGAATACTTCTTTAAGGGGGGCATCCATTAATTACGTGAGATCATATTAACAATTTTTCTTTCCGTTTCTATACCATTGACAATACTAGAAGCGATAAAACTATTTATTTTCATAATATAAGGATCAATTTGTTACTACCGTTTGAAATAAATTATCAATTTTGTATTCCCGTTATAGTTCACTATTTTGGAGATAATGGCTTATACATAAAAGATAGATATATGCTGTCGTAGGCTTTTTTGGAGGAATATTTAAGTTCAACATTTCTATTCTTCACTATATACATGTAACTTTAACAGTTTTTGCATTGCACGCCAGAGTTTTTTCCTATTTACTTGACATTTATCGTTATATTTAGGTCAATTCGCACAATATCACAGTATAAATTATAGCTTATGTATTATTCTGATGTGTAAGCCATGTTATCGTAAAGTTTTATTATTATCCATTCAGTAGTTTTTGCGTGGTAGATTAACAAAAAACTTTTTTTCAATAATTAAAGTTTAGCGTTATGGCCATAATTTCACTTGATGTTAAGTGACGACACGGCCCAAGTCAGTAGACACGTTAAACCAGTCAGGCTATAGTAAAAGCCCTACCACCATTCTATAATTTTCTCACGATGTTTTTCTTCACCGAAAGGTGAAGCTCATTGTAGGTGGTTTCGAACACACGTCACTTGACGTGGAGTCCGTACACAGTACCGCTGAGGTATCATCACTCTACATACATACCAGAGTGAGGGTATAGAGGAAAATTCGTGAGAAATGTAACGTTTCAGTGTGAGAAATGTAACGTTTCAGTGTGAGAAATGTAACGTTTCAGTGTGAGAAATGCAACGTTTCAGTGTGAGAAATGTAACGTTTCAGTGTGAGAAATGTAACGTTTCAGTGTGAGAAATGTAACGTTTCAGTGTGAGAAATGTAACGTTTCAGTGTGAGAAATGTAACGTTTCAGTGTGAGAAATGTAACGTTTCAGTGTGAGAAATTAACGTTTCAGTGTGAGAAATGTAACGTTTCAGTGTGAGAAATGTAACGTTTCAGTGTGAGAAATGCAACGTTTCAGTGTGAGAAATGCAACGTTTCAGTGTGAGAAATGTAACATTTCAGTGTGAGAAATGTAACGTTTCAGTGTGAGAAATGTAACGTTTCAGTGTGAGAAATGTAACGTTTCAGTGTGAGAAATGTAACGTTTCAGTGTGAGAAATGTAACGTTTCAGTGTGAGAAATGTAACGTTTCAGTGTGAGAAATGTAACGTTTCAGTGTGAGAAATGTAACGTTTCAGTGTGAGAAATGTAACGTTTCAGTGTGAGAAATGTAACGTTTCAGTGTGAGAAATGTAACGTTTCAGTGTGAGAAATGTAACGTTTCAGTGTGAGAAATGTAACGTTTCAGTGTGAGAAATGTAACGTTTCAGTGTGAGAAATGTAACGTTTCAGTGTGAGAAATGTAACGTTTCAGTGTGAGAAATGTAACGTTTCAGTGTGAGAAATGTAACGTTTCAGTGTGAGAAATGTAACGTTTCAGTGTGAGAAATGTAACGTTTCAGTGTGAGAAATGTAACGTTTCAGTGTGAGAAATGTAACGTTTCAGTGTGAGAAATGTAACGTTTCAGTGTGAGAAATGTAACGTTTCAGTGTGAGTAATGTAACGTTTCAGTGTGAGAAATGTAACGTTTCAGTGTGAGAAATGTAACGTTTCAGTGTGAGAAATGTAACGTTACAGTGTGAGAAATGTAACGTTACAGTGTGAGAAATGTAACGTTTCAGTGTGAGAAATGTAACGTTACAGTGTGAGAAATGTAACGTTACAGTGTGAGAAATGTAACGTTTCAGTGTGAGAAATGGTTGTCGGACCGCAACGAGTACAAGTCGCACATGGTGTCGGAGCACCCGCACTCCGACGTCGCGAAGAGACTCGACCTAGAAGACCAAACCCCGTTTGTCTGCGAGGTGTGCGGACAAATGTTCAAGGTTCGTCATATTTCTGCTATAATTTACCACTCTAATAGTCGCAATGCAGATTTTTTTGTATGTCCTATTATTTGTCAAAATAGTGTACTAATAATAATGTACGGGTTTCTAGTTTTTTTTTATAGTTAAGGCTTAGCTCATTTACTACTCTCTAATAGTCGCAATGCAGATTTTTTTGTATGTCCTATTATTTGTCAAAATTGTGTACTAATAATAATGTACGGGTTTCTAGTTTTTTTTTATAGTTAAGTCTTAACGTTATGGCCATAATCTCACCTGATCTTAAATGACGATACGGCCCAAGTTCACGTGGAGAGGAACTGGCTCTCAAGTGCAACTGCCGGAACTCACCTATTGGTATTTGGCAGCAGGTTTTCAACTTGAGGGTGGTAGCTAACCAGGCAGGGATCAAAAAAGCCCTGCCACCATAAATCGCGTAATATATTTTGTAGTTGTAGTAAGTAGAGTAGAGAAGTAGTTATAAAGTTAAAAGGTATATTTGTTAAAAGAGTTATATGGTAGTAAGTAAAAAGACTAATTCTTTCTCTTAATGCACTCGTAAAGTTCGCGAGTGTTTAGTTAGCTAGTGATTTGCTATATTTTGGGCTGATCATAAATTATGTTGCATCGTGATTTTATACTAAATCGTATAGTAAACACTGCTTAGCAGGAAAGAGCACGCTATGCACGTAGGTTTTGGTGTAAGCAGCAACGTACGGTAGATGGACCGTACAAATAAAATATTGTAGAACTATGTAAACGTGCATGACCCACATGCGTATGGATTTTTCTGTACGTTTTTTCAGCGGTGTTGTTACTTGGGAGTGTATTTCTTTGTTAAAAAATATGATATGAATGCCGTTCTTTATATGCTTTATATATATAAATTTAAAACAGAGATGTCATATAAAATTTTAAATGTGTATCTAATATATAGTTTGTAAGATGGGTATGAGTCTAATATAGGATGGGTTTATGGATCTAATATAGAAGGGTTATATGGATCCAGTAAATGATGTCTATATGGGCTTAATATGGGATAGTGTATGAGTCCGCTATACGCTGGGACTGTGGGATCAGGTTGGATACAATATGGGATGAGTATAGGATGGACATAGTATAGGGTGGACATAGTATAGGATGGACATAGTATAGAAAGGTTATATGGGTTTAGGTTAAGTAGAATATATGAATCCAGTGTTGAATAGTTATAAATGTAACTATAGCGTATACGGGCTCAGTATGAGTTAGTATATGGGCCTGCGGATACCATACGTGACGGATATATAGATCCAATCTAGGATAGATAGGATAGAATAGATAGTATAGGATCCCACATGGGTCCAGGATATAAAGCGGAATTAAAAAAAAAAATGCGCCGGAAGAGTCATAAATTACAATTTATAAAATTTCTGTCTTTAAAGAGCCACAGAATTTTGTTAGCCTACAATATAGTAAAAAAAAAAACAAAAAAATGTTTGCTTTCCTAACATAACAGTTAATTATTCAGAAGAATTTCTCGAGAAATCTTAACTACGCTTACCTGTGGGTTAGAGAGTGGGGGGGGGGGGGGGGGGGGTGTCAAAAGTGACTTAAATGATCGATACGCAATGAATGAACGGCCGCATAGAGTGTTAGAGAGTATAGGGTCCGTTCCGTTCCGTTCCGTTCTGTGGCACCGCAGAAGCAATGCTTCCTGCGGTACCACCAGCGGAAGCACACGGGCGAGCGGCCGCACCGGTGCGCGGAGTGCGGCAAGCGGTTCCGGCTGGCGGGCGCGCTCGCGACGCACCGCGCGGTGCACGGGGGGCGGCGCGCGCACGCCTGCCACGTCTGCGCGAGGTTGTTCACCTTCAAGAGCGCGCTCAATAAACACATGAAGGTACGTACGTACGGAAAGGAAATCAATTTATTCACGACAAGGCTACACGGATACAGTAAAGAATACCTGAACATTTCTTAACATTACAATCATAAGAAAAAACATTATCAAACACATGAAGGTACGTACACACGTCGACACTCCGCGTCGGTCGACGTGAGTGACGGAAAAAAAAAAAAAATTACAAGAAGGCTACACGGATATAGTAAAAAATACCTGAAAATTTCCTAACATTACAATCATGAAAAAAAAACATTATCATACACATGAAGGTACATACACACGTCGACACTCAGCGTCGGTCGACGTGAGTGACGAAAAAAAAAAAAAAATTACAAGAAGGCTACACGGATATAGTAAAAAATACCTGAAAATTTCCTAACATTACAATCATGAAAAAAAAACATTATCATACACATGAAGGTACATACACACGTCGACACTCAGCGTCGGTCGACGTGAGTGACGAAAAAAAAAAAAAAATTACAAGAAGGCTACACGGATATAGTAAAAAATACCTGAAAATTTCCTAACATTACAATCATGAAAAAAAAACATTATCATACACATGAAGGTACATACACACGTCGACACTCAGCGTCGGTCGACGTGAGTGACGAAAAAAAAAAAAAATTACAAGAAGGCTACACGGATACAGTAAAGAATACCTGAAAATTTCTTAACATTACAATCTAAAAAAAAAACATTACCGTAATCTAAAAAAAATATAATAAAATGTTATAATCCGCCGTGCGCCGCAGTGCCGCTGTAAAAGGCGCAAAACTCAGCATAAGCTAAGTCACTGTAATAGGCAGGCCCAGCGCTGATTTTCGGTTGTGGCCAAGTGCGTTTATACAAAAAAATAATAATACAAAAAGCAAAACGATTATTATAAAATTATATTAAACACTGATCAAAAAAAATATGTCTAGATGTAAATATATACATACAGATACATATATACGCACATAAGTGAGCTCGAACGCCCGGTGGAGGAAACCATAGCATGGTGGTAGGGCTTTTCTGATGGTTAGCTACCACCCTCAAGTTGAAAATCTGCTGTCAAATAGTATTAGGTGTGTTCCGGCAGTTGTAATTGAGAGCCAGTCTCTCCATAAGCTTAGCGTGTCTAATAATGGCCGTATCGTCAGTCAGTTAAATCGTATTTTTTTTACTCTCCCTCCCCCCCACATATCGTGCCGTAACATTTTTCTGTCACTCCTCAAATGTTACGTAGCACCCAAGTGAGCATTTTTACTTAAAGATGATAATTACGTTTTTCCCTTTTTTTAATAATAAACTCTTAAAATAAAACAATTTTTTTTATCTTGACCTTTAGAAATGCGATTAGTAGCAGTCGAGAGATTCTCCGTAGAACCTAAACGAAAAAAGTTTTGAACTTGGGAAAATTTACTTGCCTGGTTTTTATTTAGATAAAAAGTCAGTGTTACGTAACGCGTTGTTCAAACCTTTGTCACCCTTGTAACGCATCGTAACGTTATACAAGACTCCCTCCCCCCAAATAGCGTGACTTAATACTTGAACGGCTTCTTAAGCGTGGAAGCGTAACAAACAAACTCACTTTCGCATTTATAATATTATTAATAATGATTTCTTATGTTTACGCGAATATTCGCGAATATTACTCATCGAAATAAAACCAATTTAACTTCTCTGGACAACTTACATCTCATCCGGTGACGACGAAGGCTGAAGACCTTTGAAACGTCGGGATCAAAATTAATAAATAACCGCGATAAAATCCGTTTAAATTAGTTTTATTTCGATATTATTAGTATATTAGTATGATAATATAGATTATCCTCGGCAGGTGCATCTCGGTATACGGCCACACAAGTGCGCCATCTGTGATAAGTCCTTTATAAACCGTTGCGACGTGAAACTACACGTTAAGTACGTCCATAACAAAGTGCCGTGGCCCAAGAGGGATAGAACTAAACGGAACGCCACCGACGAGAACACTTTTATGCCGTACAATTGACTTCCTAGAACCGCTATACTCAACCTTCGGCCCGCCGGGCTTTTTAAGTTGGCCCACATGGTTTTGCTTTATTTATTAACCTAAGGACCTATAAAACCTAAAGAAACTACCTAAATATTTTTTGCTTGCGGCCCGCAACACCATGACTGACACATGTCTGTGGCCCCTATAGAAAAAAGTTTGAGTATCGCTGGTCTAGAATGACTGAATGAACATATGTACTTATGTGAATAAAACATAATTTTATTGCTATTTTTATTTATATTATTTTGTTCAACCTATGCAATTTTTTATACTTTATAGGTTTAGCGTTATGACCGCAATCTCATATGATGTTAAATGACGTTGTGGTCCAAGATGGCCAAAAGTGTGACTACCGGAAAACACTTATAAGTATTTGGTGACAAATTTTTAACTTAAGAGTGGTAGCTAGACAGGTGGGCATTAGAAAAAGCCCTACCACCATGCTATGGTTTCATCACGATGTTTTCCGTCATCCAAAGCGCAGGCTCATTGACGGATTCGAACTCGCGTCCTTTGACAGAGCCATCATCGCTTTAAAAGTGCTCGCCCAAAGATGGTTCTTTTTTAATGTCGAACAACTTTTTAAAATCTTCTGACAGTAAAAAAAGGTTATACATAAAACTCTATGGACGCCATAGAGCTACGATAAATATCTTTCATTTTGACAATTACAAAATCAGAAATCATACAAGTGCGAATTCGTGCGGACTTTAAATTTGTCGTATAATGTATTTAATAGAAAATGAACAGAAACCAACGTAGGTTCGGTAGAGTGCAGAAACGTAAAGAGAGTGTAACGGGAATTAAAACAATTAAGACGAAGAATGAGGTGGAAATAGAGGAAGTCCTCTCGCCGAGGGGCAGACGGACCTTTAGCAATAAGTTTATGAGCAGCAGATGCTGCGCTGTGACCCCTAACCAGAAGGACATCGCGCAGTTGACAGATACGAGCGTACCTACAGACCTTGTAAATATTTAGGCTGAACCTTAATAATATTAAAGTGAAACTGTTTTTTACATCGTGCCAATTTCTTACGTCCGTCTATCGCATGTCGTATTACAAGCGGCCGCAGAGTAGGAAACCATAGTATGGTGGTAGGGTTGCTGCCTGGCTAGCTACCACCCTCAAATTGAAAATCTGCCGCCAAATGCTTGTGTTCCGGCAGTTGCATTGATTCACCTTAAAATCAGGTGAGATTGTGGTCATAACGCTAAATTTTTTTTTTATACTTAAGGTTTAGCATAATGGCCATTTTCTCTCCTGGTCTTAAGTGACGATACGGCCCAAGTTGGTAGACACGCTAAACCTGTGGAGGAACTGGCTCTCAAGTGCAGCTGCGGGAACACGCCTATTGGTATTTGGCGGCAGGTTTACAACTTGAGGGTCGTAGCTACCCAGGCGGGCATTAGACAAAGCCCTACCCACCATGCTATGGTTTCCTCGCGATGTTTTCCTTCACCGGAAGCTCAAGCTCATTGTAGGTGCTTGGATTCGAACTAATGTTCCTTGACGCGAATTCGTACACACTACCACTGAGCTATCATCGCTTCAACCTATAGACTATTTCAAAAAAGATACAGTTCAACTGACCCCAACACACCTTGGAGTACCCATATAAGGGTGTTATATCAAGTGTAAATTGGTCACGATACAATCGGACAGAGTTATCTTTACTTAACAAAAGCAAATTTCCGTTGTCGTTATCCGAATTCCTGAGTTTATTAATCATGGATTCTTATACCGTTTCTAGTATCAAAATCTATTTGTCGAGCAATATGGCTTCGATCCCGTGATACCTGATACAATAAAACAGCTACGGGAATTAAAACGAGTGTTGTGTGGAAATAAAGTGGATAACAGTTCTCAGTACGTGGACGCTGACAATCCTGGTAACGTATTGGACCATGTCGAGACATCTGACGGATCGAAATGGCAAAACGTCGATAATACTGATGACATTGAGAAATGTTTAAAACGGACCAAGAATACTCCAGAAAGTTCGTAAAGTAGAATAGATTCATATGTATATGTAGAATAATATAAGATATACCGAGTTAAATATAAGGTTATTAATAATCGTATCGGATAATTAGGTAATATGATGATAAGATATGAACACTTATTAGCAAACTATGGATTCACCGTAAGTTTGTGCCGGGTACATTGTGAAACCTAATCACTGGCACAGAGAGAGGATAACACGAGTGTCCGAGATTTGCGACTCAGATGTAGGTTTAAGGCGCCTCTTTGTCGATGATCGTCAACACTCACCTTTTCAAATGTCCAATATAAGTAGTAAATTTGAATAACTTTACGTGCAAAACTACTGCATTGCATTGTAAATTAATCAAACTCATTTGATTTATATGTGGAAATTTATTTTAGTAATAGGGGACAAACGAGTGAGCCTGTCATCTGATGGTAAGCACCGCCGCCCATGGACTCTCACAACACCAGAGGGATCGCGGCTACGTTGCCAGCCTTTATTGGACGAACTGGCTCTCAAGTGCAACTGCCGGAACACATCTATTGGTATTTGGCGGCAGATTTCTAACTAGGGGGGTGGTAGCTAGCCAGTCGGGCAATAGAGAAGCCCTACCACGGTACTATAGTTTCCTTCACCGAAAACTCAAGCTCATTGTAGGTGGTCGGATTCGAACTCACGTGCCATGACGCTGCGTTGCTACACAATACCACTGTGCTATCATCGGTTTAATCTTGAAATTGAGTATCACAGTTGAGTAAATTTAAAAATCATAGTTTTTAGTAAAAATATTGTTGGTTTTACAAATATTTTGAACGGTATGCACACATGTATGGGGTAGAGCTATTTCACCAATTATACTGTCTCAATTACAGAAAAATATTCTCTATACCACTGATTTTTGAGTTTATTGAATTGCAACATCTAGAACTTTCAGTATATTGTCCATACATTTTTAAAGGTTGGGAAATCAAGTAGAAAATCTGTCTCTAAGTAGATGTGTCGCGAACGTTAAATCTTTTAAACCAATGATTTTCATTATTCGTCGCAGTAGTATTCGTAACGAGTCTGTTAACTTATCAATCTATTAATGTTTAAATTTATTAGAATATCTATATATTTTGACATTAATTAGTGTCATTTATATCGCATTTATGTCATTTATACTGCCCACATGTAGAGCTCCCTGAGAAGTTTTAAGTTTTGATTTACGTTCATACAATATACAGAGTTTTTAGCGTCTGTCAAAGTTATAGTAATTGTTGTTTCATTGAAATACTTATTTCCTCTTATAGTGAGATTATATGTTGAATCATTCAGCAGATATTATGAACAAGAGTATCAACAAAATTCTGTGTGGTCACTTATGAGATGTTACAATAAATTTTCTAAAAGTTCTTGCTCTACGAGAATCCTTTTTTACTAACATGGGTAAAATACGTTAATGTTATATGAAATTAACACAAGATGATTTCAGTATTATTAGGTTATAACCTGACATAGCTGTTGACAAAAGCCCCTAAACAAGATAGAAAGAGAGAGAATATTTTTCACACTTGACATTGGTGAAGTTGCTACATAGCTAAATGTATTTAAAAGAGGGAATTTGAAGCGATGATAGCTCAGTGGTAGTGTGTACGACTTCGCGTCAAGCGACGTGAGTTCGAATCCAAGCACCTACACTGAGCTTGAGCTTTCGGTGAAGGAAAACATCGTGAGGAGACCATAGCATGGTGGTAGGGCTTTTTCTAACGCCCGCCTGGGTAGCTACCACCCTCGAGTTGTAAACCTGCCGCCAAATACCAATAGGTGTGTTCCGGCAGCTGCACTTGAGAGCCAGTTCCTCCACAGGTTTAGCGTGTCTACCAACTTGGCCATATCGTCACTTAAGATCCTTAAATATAAAAAAAAAACATGCGTGCGTACAAAGTACACATGTCAGAAGTGAAACTTCTTTGGCGAACTAATTTATAAATCTTGTTTATATACGACGTTCGCTCTGTCTCACTTTTTCTCTCAATCTTTCTCACTCGCTTGCTCCCTACTCTCACTCCACGGCTAGTTGCTCATGCTACGTTCGCCCTGTCTTACTCTCTCTCAATCGGTCTCGATCACTCTCTCTCTCTCTTTTCCGACACTTCCGTTGCATACCGGCGTGACGTTTCATCTGTAAAAATTTTACCCTCATGCGCCTAAAGAAGTTTCACTTCAAAAAAAAAACTCGGATTGTTCCAGAACTGACATTACCGAGCCATACATCGGACCAGCCCCGTAGCATATATATATCGGATGTTCCACGGGTGAAAGTGATCGCAGAGAAGTACTCACGATATAAGAGTAACAACGTGGAACTCCGTAGATTAGACGAGAAGGTCGTATGTTTGGAGTACGATGTATACGATCGGCCGAAAAGCGGGGAAAACTTAGGGAAACCTGTGCAAGTTATGCGCGCTTTTTTCACTATTAAACCGGCGGTTACGAAAGATTGTAACGGGAAAGGTCTGTAACGTGGTTATAAACTTGAAACTATAAACAGTGTACCCTTAAAACGTCCTTGAAGCGTCGCTGTACGTATAAATGTATTTGAAGGGATGATAGCTCAGTGGTAGTGTGTACGACTTTGCGTCAAGGGACGTGAGTTCGAATCCAACCACCTACAATGAGTTTGAGCTTTGTCAGGTAGGGCTTTGTCTAATGTCCATCTGGCTAGCTACCACCCTCAAGTTGAAAATCTGCCGCCAAATACCAATAGGTGTGTTCCGGCAGTTGCACTTGAGAGCCAGTTCCTTCACAGGTTTAGCGTGTCTACCAACTTGGGCCGTATCGTCACTTAAGATCAGGTGATATTGTGGCCATAACGCAAAACCTTAACTATAAAAAAAAATAGACTACAGTGTATTTTATAGACATCAGTTTTAAGTTATCCCTATATGATTATAGCTGATATGGCAGGGTAGTAGGAATCTGTAGCCAACTGTGTCGTGATCGATATGACAGCGGCGACCTTTCGACGTACATTTAAATGACGCGTTGTCCATATTGTCTTTGGATTGTATTGTTTATTTAAAATAATTGTTTTCACTGTACGTATGCACTGTTGGTATGTGTACGGACGCCGCTACAGTGGACGTTAGTTCGAATCCACCTGCATTGGGCTTGAGTTTTCGGGGGAGGAAAACGTCGTGATGAAACCACAGCAGGGCTTTTTCGTCACTAGGCTTTTCAGTCGCTTCACTAGGATTAGTGTGTCCACCATATTGGGCCACATCGTCACTTAACATCACGGGAGATTGTATCTATTTATAAAATATTGAAGTCGTGTGCACCAGACAGTATATTTGTTAACCGCTCAACTGATATTCATGAATTTTTGCATACACATTGCCAGAGGTACAGAAAATGACATGGATCACTTGGTCACTCTTTCTCAAGAAAAGAAGTACTTAAGTAATTTTAAGTTTCACGTGAACAAAGTCGCGGGCACTGCTAGTAATATTGTAAGTGGAAAAGTTGTTAAACGCGCTGGTCTTAAGAACTACGAGTCGCGAGTTCAAAAATTCTTTGTGCGATCTGATAAAGCGGTTAATGAGCTTTATTTAAGCTTTTTAACATCACGATACCATTGGTAGGAGCAGATCTGTGTTGATAAAAGACACAAAAAAGGATAAAATTAATTTTTAATTCCTCGCAAACGAAGGCGCAAGCGTAGATAGCCATTACAGTAGATCCTCGTTAAGTCGAACCTCGATAAGTTGATAACCTACAAATCTCGAAAAATGTTTTGTTTCCTTCCCTTCAAACACCAAAACGGTCATTACTCGAAATCTCAACCCTCTATTTGTCGAAATAATCAGTGAGTCCCTCCAAGCCATTTTGATACACATTTTCCCTTCATAATTGGAAAAAATAAATTTTACCCTCTATAGTTCGAAGATAAGTAAGTTACTGAAGTATATAGATAGATAAATAGAGTTTAAGAATTCGCCGACAGTATAAGTACACCATTATTTCTTAGAAAGCAATTTATTTTAGCTCTCTAACTCAAAATTTATAAGAATTAATCTCAACCTCTTTATGTCGAATCGAAACGCGCTTAAGTCGCAATTCTCTATAAGTCAAAAACTCGTATAAGTCGAATTTTTAGCGTCTTTTGATGTTCGGCTAATAGAGTTTCTACTGTATATTGTAAATACACAATAGCTGGTCCAGCGGACGTTATACTGCTATTTACAGTATTTACTTATAATATTGTTAACAGAAATCCCCATGACTACTCATCTCCCTTCGGACGTGAAACGTGATTTCAAAATCACCGACGCAGACCTCGACCGTTTAAACGAGAAAGAAGTCGATATAATCGACGGGAAAGTCCAAGAAAACGTCCCCTATTTGGATGATCTGAAGAGGATTCTTCACAGGAACCAGGCTGTTACCGTGGAGAAAACGAACGGTACAGCGTTAGACCTGATATCGCTATACGAAATGGCGAGGAAGGAATATTCACCGTTCGATAGGGAATTTTCTGGAAGGCATTTCTTGACGAAAACGGAGCTGGACGAGGTCAAGGATTTGATATTGACTAAGTGCACGTCCAGCGTCCACGGTGTTACGAGAAGGATAGTTAAGCAGGGCAAAGGGCATAGTGAGATGGGAAATTTAACATCCGGTGTAATATCAGAGAGCATTGTAGCGGAACTGTTGCGGGAGAGTGGAAAAAAATAATGCCTTTGAGTACAGGAAAATATGGATTTTATTTGTTTTGATTAACATTTATATATAATAAAAAACAAATTATTCGATATACAATTATAGAGATATATCATTATGTATCTTATAAACTATGTCTTATTTGAAAATCTGCGTCCAAATCACACTTTCGTTTTTCATTCTATTAACAAGCGAAAAAATGTTTGGTCGAATTAAAATTTTATTACGAGCCATTTAATAGATTATGGAGGTAATAAATTAATTTGTATTTACAACATATATACTGTATTTTATTAGCGGTTGTAAAATATCAGTTCCTTTGTCATTCTGAAGTTATAAATTTTCATCGTATATCAAATTTTTAACTAATTGAAGATTTTGTAGAAGTAAGATTTTTTTTTATTTATGTAGTTTTGTAAATCATGTATTTAAGCAGCATAAACTCATTAAATTGCAATAAAAACGTAGATAATTACAAAAATAACTTTAACAAATACCATTTTTTTTTTTTATATTTGATGTTTAGCCTTATGGCCATAATCTCACATGATCTTAAGTGACGCTACTGCCCAAGTTAGTATACCTGTGGAGCAACTGCTTTTCAGATGCAACTACCGGAACTCCACTATTGGTATTTGTCGGCAGATTTTCAACTTGAGGGTGGTAGCTACTCAGGCGGGCATTAGACAAAGCCGTACCCGACAAATCTCAAACTCATTGTAGGTGCTTGGATTCGAACTCGCGTCCCTTGACGCGAAGCCGTACACACTACCGCTGAGCTATCACCGCTTACTGTTAAATGTAATTAGTAAATCAAGTGAACATGAACGTATGAAGTTAAAAGGAAAGAACCCAATGATAATATATATTTTGTTACAAAAAGTCTTATGTATTAAAACTGTACTTAACGATTTGTCATAGTTTATCCCCGTTTAAAGCAGTCTCCGGGTTTGAAGACGGATCGAGACCTAGTTTCTTCATTTCCACTGCCATTTCAAACAGATAATCATAGCACTCTGTCCTGTAATATATATAAAAAAATGCATGTGTACGTTAATACGAAATATGGTCAATAAAATATTTCAAAAAGACGTTTTAACAACTCTTTGAACTCCGCCAACTTTAATAAAATACACTTCTAAACAATGACATCTCTCCTGATTTAAACCGCAATTATTATAACATTTAGCTTTTGTCCGCGGCTTCCCTCGCGTTTATATTGATTTAGCCAAAGTTTACCGCTCTCTTTATCCTACTCATAATAAGTTTTTGGCGCGAAAAAGTGCCCCATCACCGTCTCCAAGGTCCAATCTATCTCTATACCAAAGTTCATCGCAATCGATCCAGCGTTTTAAGCATAAACACGAAACAAACAAACTTGTAGCTATGGAGCAGCTACATGTTTTAAATATTAGTAGGTAGTTTCCTGTATCAGTAATAATAATCTACATATATATATATATATATATATATATATATATATATATATATATATATATATATATATATATATATATATATATATATATATATATATATATATATATATATATATATATATATAATGAATCTCTAGTTCCCTTGGTCATCGCATCACGCGTGAACGGGTGGAACAATTTCGATGTATCTTTTTTTGTTGGGTTAATTATTGTCAGGACAAGGTTCTTATGAATGAAAAAAAAAATGAAGGATGTTGAACGGAATATCAGCAAATTTAAGAAAAATTTAAATACTTAATGACAATTTCCATTTTATATAATTAGCTGTCAGTTGTTATAGATTTGTTTTTTTTATTTATTTATTATACCAATTCGAACTCGATATTCATAGTTGAGGCAGGACAACGTCTATGAGGTCAGCTAGTAATAAATAAAACGGAAATATTTCTTACTGTTGGACTTCACCGGTACGATTGTATAGAGTGTGATAGAGTTACAGCGGGCCATTGATATTAATTCAAAATTCACAGAAAATAATATCGTCTTCGGTAACTCCTCCAAAAGTAGAGTGTAATGATTGGCTTTAACTTGTTTTTATCAAAACAGGTTATTATCTATTCTATTAGTATTACATTATTATATTTATCTCATAAGGAAAACTCGCAGGTTTTCTACTGACATACTATTTCGATGGCAAGTGACATAGAATTTTATACAATATCTCGAATGTAGAAGGCATCGAATCGAATGGACGAAAGAATGTTGCCATCAATCAAAATTAGGAGAGATTTAAGGACGTGGGGAAAAAAATGTAGTATCGAGGTTAATGAAAATTTCAGTCCTACGATACCAATTGGGTTTGGTGAAACAAAAGGTATGGTTCGGAGACATCGGACGTGAAGAAGATAACGTTAGTCTGGAATACGATACCGACCTACAATATTATTTATTATTACGATTTACCTATATATGGACCGTTTATTTTGAAAGTGGTGTAAGTCCATTTTCGTTTGTTTCGAGAAAATTAAAGGTTATACTATATTTGTTGATAATGCAATTTCATTTACCGACCGATTTTAAGTTGTACAAAACATGGGATTTTTTTGGGAAATTAAACACGGACTAGTTATATATAAAAAAAAATTACATTAAATTAAGCATGAATTACGTGATAGCTCATTTTTCTCAAAAATGGACTTACACCACTTTCAAAATAAACGGTCCATATATAAATCCTGGATGTCGTGAACGATATGGATATATCTTAAAAGTGGGAGCTAACTACACGAAGGCTCCTTTGGAGAGTACCCGACTTAGGACGAGTACCTCGCCAGAGAGGATCCCAGATACCTACGTTACTTGGATTAAAATAGCAAGTTTATATTCGTCATAGTTTTTATATTTATTATCATAAAGAAACCTTCAGGTAATGTATGTAATTTATTGCATTTTCGAATTTCATTTCGTTTAAATTAATTGTCGACGCGATAAGAGCGGATATAATTTTTTTTTTTGCAAAATTAATTCCCAGTCTTGTAGAAACATAAAGTAGGGAGCTATGGAGGAGAATATATGATTTCTTTCGTTCTATGTATGTCCGGGGTCGTCTTTAGATCATACATTGTTAATTTAGTTTTTACACGCTTTATATTAGCTTCACCTATATGTATGTATGTATGTATGTATGTAACCGACCCCTTTTTCCAAGTAAAAGACATCAACGAGATCTAATGAGGTTTTTACACGCTTTATATTAGCTTCAGTTCCAGTAACTAAAAAATAAAAAATAAATAATAGTTTAAAAAACTAGAACACACGCTTTATATAGAAAACTAAACTAAAAAACAGAAAATAAATTTTAATAAATATTAATTAAGAATAATGTATTTTTTTTAATAAATATAAGTTATTAATAGTTTGAATAAGAAAAAAAAAAGGTTTTATTGTAAAAAAAGCGTGGGGTGCATGGTGTCAATAGTTATGAATACTTAATTTACAGATATGAGAAGGATTATCATTTCGATAATATCTTGAAAAGCACCCCCGCTTTTTTTACAATAAAACACATTTTTTTTTTTATTCAAACTATTAATAACTTATATTTATTAAAAAAAAAATACATTGTTCTTAATTAAGATTTATTAAAATTTATTTTCTGTTTTTTAGTTTAGTTTTCTATATAAAGCGTGTGTTCAAGTTTTTTAAACTATTATTTATTTTGTTTTGTTGGATGGAAGTCATTTTTCTTCTGCTCGCACTATAAGAGTAAGATTTTAAGCACCACGTTAATAGAATACAAAAGCAGTCATGAGGACTGCCGAAAAAATAAAAAACTATATTTCACAAAATAATGTGAAAAAAGAAATAAAACTCGTATCCAAATGCCTAAGGTTGGAACCTACGGCCTTGCTTACGCGTGATTATTAAGTCGCACGTCAAATCGATTGACCAAGCGTTCATGTACGAGAAGCTCGTAATTAACAACCTGCATACACTCTCTACATAAATGGAAAGCGTTCGGTGACGATGACGCGAGTTCCATGGCTTTTGTTCGGCCAAAATATGTGCACAACCCACCTAAAAAATAATTAAAAAAGCGGCGGGGGGGGGGGGGGGGATTTGTTCCGGAAAAGTACGTTTTAACCGATGTTACCTTATTCGCATAGATCAGTATATCCACTTACATAGTTTTAGCTTGTTGCCAGGTCTCCCCCCACACGTACACCCCGTGCCGTCTGACCAGCACAGCGCTCGTCCCGGGGTATTCGTGTAAAGCTTCTTCGAGACACTCGGCAAGGTCCTTCTCGAATGGCGTGTTCTCGATTATCGGCACAATTAGTTTCTCGTCGTAGCGGAGATAGCGACCCAGAGCTGCGTCCTTTATGCCCTGTGTTTTTTTTTTTTTTTTGAAGTGAAACTTCTTTAGGCGCATGAGGGTAAAATTTTTACAGATGAAACGTCACGCCGGTATGCAACGGAAGTGTCGGAAAAGAGAGAGAGAGTGATCGAGACCGATTGAGAGAGAGTAAGACAGGGCGAACGTAGCATGAGCAACTAGCCGTGGAGTGAGAGTAGGGAGCAAGCGAGTGAGAAAGATTGAGAGAAAAAGTGAGACAGAGCGAACAAGATTTATAAATTAGTTCGCCGAAGAAGTTTCACTTCTGACATGTGTACTTTGTACGCACGCATGTTTTTTTTTTTTTTTTTTTATCGTTATGGCTACAATTACACCTGACGTTGAGTGACGATGTAGCCCAAGATGGTGGAGACGCTAAACCTGTAGAGGACTGGCGGAAGTGCGGCTGCCGGAACACACCTATTGGTATTTGGCGACAGATTCTCAACTTGAGTTTGGTAGCTAGCCATGCGGGCTTAAAAAAAAGCCCTACCACCATATAGAACCACGGTTATGGACACAGGAACTGGAGTATTATAACAAGCATATTAGAAAGTATATCAATATGCATTGAAATAAAACTAATTTAAACGGATTTTATCGCGGTTATTTATTAAATTTTGATCCCGAAGTTTCGAAAGCTTTTCAGCCTTCGTGGTCCCGCGATAAAATCCGTTTAAATTAGTTTTATTTCAATGAATAATATTCGCGTAAACCTAAGAAATCATTATATCAATATGCATTTCAGCTTTTCCTGATACCCGCCTGGCTAAATACCTACAGGTGTATTCTCACAGTTGCACTTTGAAGCCAGTCACCATAATAGGTTTTTTTTTATGAAATAGGGGACAAACGAACAAGTGTGTCACCTGATGGTAAGCGATCACCGCCAGCCATAGACACCCATAATACTAGAGGCATCGCAGATGCGTTGCCGGCCTTTATAGTAGGAACTAGTTTTCAAGTGCCACACTCGGAACACACCTAATGGTATTTGGTGGCAGATTTTCTTTAGCAAGTATACCATCTTGGGCAATGTTGCCATTTAACATCAGGTGTAAACGTAATAAATTATAAAAAGGACTATAATATATAGATAACAGTAATTTCTTCTAGATCTTCAGTAAATTCTTTCTAAATACCTATTCAGAAAAAACAGGTTTCATGATAGAGTTGCTATCGAGAAAATTGTTGCAGTGCAAGGACACTATTTTCATATGTCTTAAATATTTTATCATCACATGGATTAAATATTTATTGAAAGATCTACTTGAACTTTGTTAACTAGTCCTTTAACAGAACTAATTAAAAAAATAAAGCAAACAGATCATAAAACTGAACTCTAAGTAGCTAAGAAAGAGACAGTCACAGTGGGGGACTTAATATATGTGATGTTTTCAAACTAGGTCTATTCTAAGCAATACCTTGATCATCTCTTGATGTGTTATAACGAATTCTTTATCGTAGAGCAATGTGCATCTGACTGCATGCGGGGAGTGTGTATGTATGACAGACCCAGCGTTCCTTTTTGTATAAGCCAGCATGAACAGTGGAGTGCACTGGCTCTTTTTCAATCTAAAATGTGGGATATAATATATTTTTACATGTTTTCGAAACGATGATAGCTCAGTTGACACTATGTATGGATGCCCCGTCAAGAAACATGAGTTCAAATACACCTACAATTGACTTGAGCTTTTGGTGGAGGAAAACATTGTGATGAAACTATAGCATTAACATAATGTTTTTTCTAATGCCCATCTGGCTAGCTACCACCCTCAAGTTGACAGTCTGCAGCCAAATACCTATAGGTGTAGCCCAGTAATTGCACTTGAGAGCCAGATCCTCCACTAGGCTTAGTGTGTCCACCATCTTGGGCCACAATATTATTGAACATCAGCAGAGATAGTGACCATAACATTAAACCTCAAGTATAGAATAAAAGGACTATGGTAGGACCTTAGTATGCCCCATAGATTGGAAATAATACATAGCATAGACAATGGATTCTAAAAGTCAGAAATACTGTTCTATCAATGTGGTCTTTGCTTTTTTAGGATACTGAAAAAAACACAAAAGGTAAATGTCCTTTGACAACAAGGGTCAGTTTGCCAAAATGTGAATAAACAGGAAGTTTTCTAGAATGGTGAGACACAGCAAGTGTGTCAGACTGGAAACTGGATCTTGGCTTTTTCTAATACCCGATTGGCTAGCTACCAAACTCAAGTTAAAACACTGCTCCTGAATACCTATAGCTTCATTCTGGTAGTTGTAACTGAGTTCCAAACCCTCCATTAGGCTCTGATTGATTGTGGCCATAATGCAAAACCTATAAACTATTAGAAAATTATATTATTATTAAGTTATATTTGTAACATGTTATACTTACTTTTTCTCAGGCGGTGGTAACTCTAAATCAACATCATCAATTGTTTGAACGAATAAGTCATCAGACTGCATTCTCTCTTTTTGTACACCAGATGGTGCGATATAAATTTTTTCTCTGAAATAAAAATTGGTAAATGGCTAAACACATCTATATACACTATAATGAGTCTAAAAGTACTAACACAACAATACCCATAAAATATAAAGTAATTCTCGACCAGGATTCCTTTTATATCATGGACAATATAGACACTAGAGTTCTGTTTTAAATCATAGGAAACTTTACAAACATTCATCACATATTCAGGGTACATCTAGACTTGAGAACAGTATTTTATGGTTCATGTAAATATTTGTTATAATTGAGATTCAAACCAATAATTACAGTGAGAGAACAAGATGACCACTTAACCTACTATACCAATTGCCTTTTCAAGTTAATCTCACAAACCCTTTGCTTCATATAAAGATTGATTCTGACCTAAAACCACATTAGTTCAAAATCTTGTTGTAGCAGACACATTTTTCATTTGTAATTAAATATTTGGTTGACTAAAAGAATGTACATCAAATGCAAAAGTAAGATGTATGATAGTTTGTAAACTATGAGAGTTATATACATAAAGATTTAGACTAATCAACATGGAAATATTGATATTTCAAAATAATTTCTTAATGTAATACTAACTAATAAAATTGGTAATCAATTATGATGTAAGTAATACAGTGCACTTATTTAAAAAATTAAACATAGTCCAACAAAAAACACTAAAGAAAATAATTAAATTATTGACCTGCATATAAGAGGGACTTTTATTTTTACTTATCACTAACAAAGTTACTTTTTACATTCTATAATGTTTTCTAAGATTCCGAATAGAATAATAAAAGTATATAATTGTAATAGTATTTTTATATGTAAAATATGAAATTAAAAAAAATAAAATTAAAAAGGTACATTACCCTTCCTTTATGGAGATTCCACCACCTGTACCAGTTACCCATCCTAAATGATAAAACTGCTTGCACAGTTCAGGTATGAGATTTCTGGGATGTTCCTATAAGAGCAACAATATATTGTGGAATATAATTGAATAATAAAGTATTTATAATTTAGTGGCATCTCATTAAATAAAATTATGCAGATGTCACACAGGACAGTAGAATGTGTTGCAAATCTCTAAGACTTATAAGCACTATGTGGTTACAAGACAGTGAAGGGGTCATTTTGTAGTAACTAACAGTTCATAGTCAGAGTTACTTTTTATATAAAGTTACCAAGCTACAACGCAAAATGCCAACAATATCTTATAATCAAATAACGTTAGTTAATTAATAAAAATAAAAATCAACAAAACAAACAGCTCTCCAACAAATCCTCCTATTTATTTATAACCTTGTTAAAATATTAATATTGCCGATACTGTGAGGCGTAGATAGTAAACGTAACAAGCTGTTCGGTTTTTTAATAACCAAATTAAAAAGTAATATAAATATTATTAAAAAAACACTGAAAAACCTACCGGTCCAAGTTCAGACATTTTTTGTCAAATTTATAGCTTTAAATTTAAAAAAATCAATATATTGTAGAAGATAGATACTTTGTTATGCGGGTCGTAGGGTTAAGTACCAATATATTCGAAAAAAAATTATCTGTAAATAATTCGTTTTATCAAAATCATAACATTGAAATAAGGTCAGATGCGTTCATATTTTACATTAATCCGATTATTTTCGAACTGCTGTTATATCTCTAGTATATTACAATATTAAAAGTATATAAATAATCAAATAATATTATAACAGAAGAAAATTAATTAAGTTATAGTAGAAAAAAACTATTAAGATTAATAAATAGAAAGTTTGTTACGAATATTATAACGTGTTATCTTAGTATATCATAATAGGTTTCGAACGTGCTTGTTGAGAAATAAGTAAATGTCGCAATTACAGTTTTAGTTGGTATCGTAAAAGAAAGCTTGGTCACATGACACTGGCGGAATTGGGTACTTTGCGCATGTCGCCATAATAAAAAGAAGATAATGACAGTTTGAATGAGACTATTTACGCTTACGGGGTATGCTTCTGTGTATGGTTATTTATTTATAACAAATAGAAAGTTTTTAATTTATAAAATATTATAAACATTTACTTATATTTAAAAATAACGTTTAAACAAAACAGCGTTTTTATCCTTGCTGTGTCATATCCGTTGATAAAGCAAATCAGTAGAAAATTTACTAGTTCAGAAACTTGACTCATACAAAGTTAAGTGCCTCGCCTATCTGATACCTAACCAAGGAGTTAAGACTTAAGTAGACTATCTGTGTTTGGAATAGATGTTCTAGTAAATAATTTAAATAAGAAAGTTTTAGCATTTTGCTAGGTTAAGCGCCACTCAAACATTACGTCGGTACTAAGAGGCGGCGCTTAATTTTGATGACACGAAATACAGTGGGTATAGGTGGTGATTTCATTAACAATACTTTTTTTTCTCTTTTTTGTAGAATATCTGTAGTAGATTACGATATGGAGGTTCTACTTATCTATGTTCGAAAGCGAAAAGCAAATTCAGGGATTTGCTAAAATCATTGTTATTACTTATTTGCTCTCAGGCGGAGTTATTTGTTAAATTAATAATGTGTATGCATAAGGAGGACCTTTTTTTCTCTTTTTGGCAAGGCGTGATAACGCATCTGCCATTGTCTTGTTTATATTAAGTCATGTTGTTATATTAAGGCACTAATTCATAAAACTAAGAAGCAGGGGCTTAAATTTCTAAATTTCTGTTTTCTTAATAATTTGAATGGCCTCTAATACCACGAAGGTTATAAATGCCTTTTTAAAAACAATTATTCTTTGCGATAGTCTGTTTTATTTTTTACGACGTCTACACACTTTTCCCTAGTATTAAATTCATAAATATGTCAATATTTTCGGCATTAAAATAAAAAAATTAAAATCTGTGACATTAGTTCGTTAAACTATGACAAAATTTATTGAACACGTATACATTTCAATGAAATAAGTTCTTGGTTTGAAACCGTTGCATAAATTTTCGCAATGCGCGATATTCCAGAGTGCTTGAGTCGACGATATCGTGCTCTGGACGAGCTCGTAATGGATTTGACAGGTGGCGCTTCGTGTCATAGCTCCGAATTGGAATGTTGCAGCGGGTCCAAAGGCGACGTCGGTGTAAAACTTTTATGTGATTTCTGGAAAATTCTTAAAGAATATCCCGATTACAACTTAACCGTAAGTAAACGATAAATATAAAAAATAAGATATCATGATACTAACCTGGCTCTTTCCAACTGTCGAGGGGGGGGGGGGGGGGGGGTTTATAATCCGGGCATTTTGTAAAGAGCGGTGTTTGAACTGATGTGAGCATCCAGTGTTAAGGATATATAGTACTTCTCTGATCAATAAAAATTATACATTTCCTAAGGGACAACTATTTGTCTTTTTGTCCGAGAGCGACGTGATCTCTAGAGGGGACGTTGATATTGGCATAAAGAATTACAACTACTAATTCAACGTGTGCTTGAGAATATTTTTCTTTTGTTAGTTTCATCGGGATTTATGGGCAGTGGAAGTCACTTAACCCGACAGGAAACGAGCCCAATGGAGTCCTGAAGCGGCTGAACCTCGGCTAGGGCTGTTCCCGGAGACGCGAGTAGATACCGCGAGCATGATTAATCCTAGTTGGATCCTGTGCAAAGCAGCTAACCTACTCAGTTATACACTATAACTGAGTAGGTTATGTACGCGAATCTAAGCATACTTAACTATAGGATGACTATGACTTTGCCTTAGGGCTGACTGTAATGCACTGTATTGGACTGTATTTGTCCTATGCTACTGAACAGTGATCATTACTCAGCATCAAAGAAGGTCGAACCATATTCAGGTTAAGTCCTTCATAAACCGTGTATCAAAAGTGTGAGTGTGTGCGGTGAACAAATTCCAGTGATTTGAGTGGGGAATGTATTTATAAATTTTACATATTTATCTGCGAGTTCATGACAATGTCTACCAAATCAGATTTATGCGGGATATTTACCGGGTACACCCTGATCGTGGTACCACTAAGCGGTTTTCTATTGCTGATATATGGACTTTTTAATATGGTTAAGGTTAAGCGTTATGGCCATAATCTCGCCTGATCTTAAGTGATGATACAGCCCAAGTTTTGGCTAAACTTGTTGGACTGGTTTTCAAGTGGAACTACCGGAACACACTTATCGTTATATCGCGGCAGATTTGCAACTTGAGGATGGTAGCTAGCCAGGCGGGCATTAAAAAAGCCCTACCACCATGCTATGGTTTCCTCACGATGTTTTTATTCACCGTAAACTCAAGCTCATTGTAGGTGGATTTCAACTCAAGTCTCTTGACATGGACTTCGTACACACGACCACTGAGCTATCATCGCTTTAACAAGGTAGTCGTGAACAAGTTGGACATAGTTACCTATCAGTAATCATACCTTTTAGCCTAAAATACATCATCGGAAGCACATCAATGTATTTTTTTCATAAATAATTAATAATCTATTGATGAGTTTTAGATTAATATAAAATTAGAAACAGTTTTTGTGGTTGATTTTCATGTACTGTACGAACTCTAGTATTTCTAATACTACAGACAAAACTAACTACTTATGTTTTCTTCATTAGGAAGCAGTGCAACAGCGAATGGGTTTAGCTGGAGTCAGTCCTAGATGTTCCCATCCGCAACGTGTTACATGTTACATGGCCGATGGCCAGAAGCAGTGTGAAAGGACAAACGATGACATGAATAGAGATACTTCGAACAAAGTTATGAAGTTAGTTTATGCAATGTCCACACCACGCCACTCCACTCCACTCTACTTCACTTCACTTCAGTCCACTTTGCTCCACTCTATTCAAAACAATATGGACGATCTTTATCATGTATATTCCTTATATAATTCAGACCCCCGAGGAACGGGAAGACAAAAACGGCACGAAACCACAAATACTATCTAGTATCACATATATAGATTATTGTCATGATTTATAGAATATACTAGCTTGCTTTTTTATACTTTATAAGTTTGCGTTAAATCTAGTGGAAGTCTGGCTCTGAAGCGCAACTGCCGGAATACTCCTATAGACATTAGGCATTTTAGGCAAGTTGAAAGTGGTAGCTAACCAGTCGAGCATCACCAAATGCCCAACCATCATGCTATGGTTTCATCGTGATTCTTTCCTTCACGAAAAGCTCAGGCATTTGCAACGATTTACAATCACGTTCATTGACACTGTGCCCATACACACTAACAACTACACTACCTATGTGATATGAACTGTTTCTGGTGGATGTGAACGTTAGAAAAGAATTTGTATGCTAAATTCCAAGTCCAAAGGTTAAGTAGTTTTTGAAATATTTTGATGACTGATTGGATGGATTGACTTTAAAATATAGGTAGATCACCATGTAATAATAATTGCATTTGAATCCAGTGCATGTTGCCGTGGAAGCGAACCAGCGTCGAGTCCGAAATGTTGCGCCTCGAAATCAGTTTCACGTAGTTTAGGCAGTGACGTTTTACCGCTAAGTAAAGTTCTGTGCAATTTAAAAGAGGTCTGTATACATTAAAATAATAATACTTGAATAATACTTGTTATAGGCTTTGATAGCGTTAGCTTTGCTAATTTATACTAATACAAGTATGATATAGAATAACAACGCATTAAAAGGTAAAAGTTTAATGAGTCCAATAAATGAGAATAGAAAGTACACACTTAAAAGAAATTGAATGCAATACATGTAAAGCACAAAGGTGAAGGTGCTAGCCAGATCGTCATTACAAATAGCCCTACCATCGTACTATATCAAAAATCAAACAATATATTTTAAATAGTTGATTTATTGTCCATACGGCCACGCTGTTCGGATACCCTCTTAGAATGTAAATGTCCAAAATACACGGCGGCGGGTAAACGGCACAAAAAAAAAATCCATGAATTCGTGTAGCTGGTACCGAATATAATATTATTTGTAGAAATCTGCTTTTATTTCTATCTCCATGTTGATGCTATCAACAAAATATATGCAGTAATTTCTTATCTCCCGAAGGCGGCGTCCTTCGATAAGAAATGCAATGCGCGGATCAATGATTTAATGCTGAAACAAAAGGAGCTCAAAGATCAGATACTGCATTTAGAGCACAGAGAGAAGGAAGGGACGGAGTTACTGAAACAGGCCGATTGCATGTGGTCATGTATGGAGGACATGTATAAGAAGAGAATAGCAGAGTCATTGGAAAGGCAGAAGGATTTGTTAAAGCAGGTTGATTTAATACTTTTTAACAGGATATAAGTAATGTAGCTTAAGTGTTGTATAGACGTAGTAGATTGGAGTACCGTTGAGAATATGTATATAGTCGCAGTTTTTTAAAGGAATTTTACTTGGATCAATTCGACGTTTGATATACGTCCAGCATGCGAAGATTTCTTAATTGTAATATTTACTAGTTCATGATTTGGTGTAACAAGTGTGTATACAATAGTTGCTGACTATGAGGTGAGCATTGTTTGGTAGTTATTTTGGTAAATAAGGATTTTTTTATCAACTCGACAATGTACACTGTTTTTGCTGGTATGCACAGCAAAATCCAAAAGCAATGCGAACTGCGAGATACAAGCCTCTCAGTTGACATCCTAGTTGGACACAGACTCCTAACACGTCATTAAATTGCTGGATATATGCTAATTAACCCAGGAGTTTGACATGCATAACCGTGTCACTATGTTAGGTATTGCATATGGTTAATAGTGGTCACGATGTAGTACAACACACTCTAAAATAAAAAAATAAAAGTATCCATAATTAGTTTTATGTAACTTCATAGTACTTAGTGATAAATTTAATAATGTTTAAGCTAAAAGAGGTAGAAACTAGTGAATGTAAGTGGAGAAAAAATAAAAAGGATTTAGAGTTACAATTGGATAGTATAAATAAATGTCAGCAAGAAATCAAGGAGAAAACTAATCAGAAAATAAACGACATCAAGTGCATGGATACTGAGATTGCAGATATTATGAAAAGAATCGAAAATAGCAAGAAGGATATTGAAATTGCCAAGAAATCACTTGCAACGAGAAAGCAAGCTTCTGATGTAAGTGTTACATAATATTCTCAGTAATAATAATAACTTAACATTACTTTCTTTCATGAAATGTTCAAATTTAACAAACATCATATTTGTTAAATATACTGTACAGTATTAAATTATGGTATTTTTATACTTTTATATGTGTCCTTCTGAACTTAAATGTGTAAAATCGAATGTTCGTAAACATCTTGAAAGAGCTTAGATTAAGTAAATTGTTTTGGCTTGAAGTTAATACAATGACTGGAAATTTGTACCATTGAAAGATAAATCTAATAATTTTAGGCGAAAATTGTAAATTTAGCTGCGGAATTATCGAAACAACAAAAATTATTAGCTGAAGAGAATAAAAATAAGCAATTGAAGGAATCAAATGGAAGTGAATATGTCAAAGAAGCGAGAGTAGAACTACAAAAGATTTGTAAAGCACTACTAGAAAGGAAGATTAAGAATGAAGACCTTAAAGCTGAAGTACGTCACACCTAGTTCATTTGTATCCAATCTTTTAGGAGATTCAACTACTTTGTATTTAAACTTAGGCCTAAGTATTTATCATTTCAGAGGGAGGCTCTCAATGTTGAAATCGAATTCCTCAAGCAGACGTGCGATAGATGCGTTGAGAAATGCAAAAATAAAGAACAGTCTATCATTGACGAAATTAAAGATGTCGAGAAAAAGATAGCGGAGTTCAAGATTAAATGTATCAGATGTCATCAATGCACCGATACAATGGACATCAGAAAGCTGTGCATAGATTGTCCTAGATGTACCGAAGAAAGGGACTGTGTATATGAAAATGATCACTGCAGTCATGATTTCTCTATGGATTGCGTTTGCATGAGTGTTAAACAAAAATTTTTGGACAATGTGTTCGATAATATGTATACAGTTTTGGAAAGGCAGATAAAAACGAATACAGGTAAAAATGTCGCTGATGTTGTGATGAATTGTTTGAAACGAAGCAGAAACGGAAAACTAGATGATGAAACTCGAAAAATTTTACAAGAATTCATATTGACTACTGTCAAGAAAAATTTGAATTTGACCATAATAGGTGGCGCTGTTAAAACAAGATGCGAGGTTTGGACTCAGCATTTTAAATTGAAATACTCTTTCGTTCATTTAGAAACTAAATGCTTTAGTTATGTTGTTGATAACTAAATCTCAATGAGTTTTTGTAAAGTTATAACAATATATTGATACTAATGGGAATTATATATTTTTTAGATGGATCCAGATACTTATAAGCAATTGATACTTTGTTTGAATAAAGTTAAGGCGGTACGTCCGCAGAAAGAGGACAAGGGGACATCAGCTAAGAAGGTGATTTAGAGAATTGTCAAATTCGTTCCGAAACTTAAATATTATCGTTTTCAATTTCCAACTGTTTTTACGTAGGAATCTTGTCGTCGCTGGGGTGGTAGTAATGAATGCAACTGTCCAAAAGGACCAAAAGCTTGTATTTGTACCAAAAAAGCACCGCCACCTCCTCAAGATCCGACGCCATGCCCACCATCTGAAAAGGAAGATGCTGTAAGTATAACAAGGACTGGCAGAGAAGGTCGTTTGTTCAGAAAATATCTTTGTTCTTTGTAATGTCATGGTCGATGTTTTATCTAAATATTATGTGCATATATTTTTTAAATCAATAAAGTTTTTATAATTTTCAATAATATGAACATTTTTAAAATTAGGTCCACTTTTAAGGGGTTTCAGGCTTATACCGATTATATGTAATGAAACATACAATATACTAACTAGTGTCTGCGGTTTTGTTCGAGTTTTACTCTTCAAGTCAACCACAGGTTGTCATAAAATCTGTGCATAGTGGATATCTACATTAGAAAAACAAACTGACTATGCCAATATTCGAGTTTCAAATTTGTAGTTTTTGAGATATCATTACGACTCAATCGGTGATACTTGACCTATATACTTTAATTCTTACAGGGCTTTGACTTTTTTCCAGTCTAGCTATTTTTATCTATCGCTTTAGAGTAAAGCATCTATTTGTTTAGGTGAAAGTTGTTGCATGCCCACATAAAGAATCGATTGCTTGCGGAGCTGATTGCGCAATGCATGCCGTACCTAGCAAGCTGAGTACAGACTTATCTAGTTTGCGACCAGCTCCCTGTAAAGAAAACTCTTGCCCTTTTAAAAGTAATATGAGAGCTGCACAATGTGTTCTGGGTCCAGAGACATTATCTTCATTACCGAAAGAATATGTGTCACCAGTGCCTTACGTACCTGATTTCTCCAATTATAATGATGTGGTAAGTTTGTTTTATATAACACTTTGTCCGTTACATACATTTTATCGCACATTAAAATATAATCTGTGTGAGGGTACATCAAATATACTATTTATAAGAATTAAATTTCAAATTACTCTGTTTAAACTAGGTATTCAAAATTTTATGATACGGCTTGGTTGGCAGCACATTATCGTGTGATATTTAAGTGGTTGTAGCAAGTACTAAAATCATTTTCTGATAAACAAGAATACCTATACTGAACAGCCGTATATATAAATAAAAATCAATATTTCCTTAAATGGTTGTTCTCTATGCATTCCTATCTGATTCACTTAATTATGATGAATCTTTGGTACCAAAGTTAACCAAAGAAAAACACGTCATGTTTTGTCTTTTCACGGCATTGCAACGAATGCCGTGTGCGGGTAATATAGGTATAAATATAGGCAAATTCAGTTGATTCCATAATATAATATTTGTTTTTCTTAGGTTACATGTAAATGCGGCAGTGTATCTACCAAGTCATGCGTCTGTCGAGGTAAGTAACTACCTATATAAATCTGTTTGAGTTTTTATGTAACTTACGTGGGAGTTTTGATTTCGTGATCACCCATTTCACAATTCTAGATAAGCGAAGTGACCCTCGTGAAAGAATTATTGAGGAGGTAATCGGACAATACCTTGAAGTTTCCCCGATTGACAAAGTAAGTTATTCGATAATTAGTGATGAATCTGTCGACACAAAACAATAACTTAAAAATTCTTGTCGATTATTTAAAATAAACTAGAAAGCAATACATGGCAGTTTTATTTTCTATAACACATAATTAAAAGATTTCACCACCATGACCATGAATTATAGTTGACTTTTACCAATACCTTTCATGACTGTCGACGTGTACTCACATTAAGTAAAAAAAACGAATTTATTAACTATATCTTGTCGTATTGAAAGTTAGTATTATGTAAAACATACATCGTTGTTCTAATAAAGAATTCATAAAAGTATTTTATAATTAGATTTACTTTAGGAGATGAAATTAAAATTACATATCTATTGCATGGAATAGGAATTAATAGAAGGTCTTTTTAAAACTTTTATATTAATATAATTACGTTAATAATTGTATAATAGAAAAATTCTTCTCAGAATAAAACAAAATAGCTTAAAACTAGAAGGGTACTAAGAATTTTTTTATGAAGCGGTACACCGGAACACCTCGATTATATTCATGATAAACTAAATAAATCACATTAAGGATAATCATTCAAAAAATGAGAAAAGACATAGAAAGTGGAAAAATTATAAGAAAATTGCCATAAGTAACGAAGCAGAATGCAATTACAAGCTTTGCTCGAAATCAAATCAAATAGAAAAATAAAAGTTCTTATTAAATCCTAATAGACAAACATATATTTTAAAGATAAAATGTAAATAATTGTATAATATATTCCAGAAACATCTAATTACAAAATTAAACCCTTTAAAAAAAATATAGATATAAAAATTATCTTAATGAAGAAGAATTACTTGTGCGATATACATTTTTATTACGAGTAATAGTACTACATGTATAGTAAAAACCGGTGAAGCTGCGAAAACCTCTCAAGCTAACAGTGTAGGTCCATCCAAAATAAATAAAAAACTGCATATATAGCTGCTTTCAATTGTAATGTGTTTATGCTCCCATGTAAGTTATATACATTATAATCAATTATTTAAGTTCAAAATTTTACAAACATGTTATATTGCTGGCTTACAGATGTTAATAATTTGAAAGCAGTTGTATCAAAACAAATGGGTAAAGATATAATAATTAATAATATACATGATAAAGTAACTACTCAAGGTGTACTCCAAGATATTTTAGTTATCGAAAAGAAAACAAATAGAGACTCATATGCTCAATGTCTATCAAGGAAACGATGTAAGTTTAAGGATGTTACTAGTAAAACTGATATAAATTTAGAACAAAAAATCATTTCTGAACTTAACATGTATACGAAGCTGCACAATAAAAAGATAAAAGAAAATAAAATGAATGAGCAATTAAATAATATTAAGGAAGATGTGAAAACTCAACTAAATAATCAACGTATTGAACTGACTAGTACTCCTTCTGGGCAATTAGCTATTGAGTTAGATGAAACAGTCGTTGATATCATTGAAAACAAATCGCTAGAAGACCCAAATATCTGTATAACCGCGAAAAAAACAAATTCAGATCACTATACTTTAGATCTTATTACTGTGCCAAACACATTAAAGGAATATCAAAAGATTATTATGAAAAATACACTATCGGGTTCAAAATTTTTTGAAATTAATAAAAAAATTGTCGACGAACTCAAATGTATTAATACACGATACCACCAGAAAGAAGAAATCTATCTCAACCCAGTTTACCTTAAAGATATTAAAAATGAAAAAATACCTGATACTAAAAAGTCAGTGGATAATCAATATGAAAATAAAGAAGAATTAATAGACTTCAGGTATTTGCATTGTTTCAAGAAAGTTGCTTTAAAAGTTTTGGGATGTAATGGTGTGTGTAAAGATGTAGAGAATTGTACAATAATTAGAACTGTATCTGGTAATGTAGCTATAAATATCAAAAATGTATTATCGTTAGAAGAAATCAGTTTGATGGATAAAGAATATCCAGTGCTAGTAGAAATAACTTCATCAGACAAAATATTTGTGGATATTGTTAACAATAAGGAACCAAATGCTACACTTATAAGAACATCATCAGGAGGAATTATTTTAGTAGGCAGAAAACTACTATCGAAATCATTAGATACTATAAAGAACGTAGGAGAAAATAATACGTTTTTCAAAGTTAAAATCAAGGATATGACAAATAATATAAAAGAATCACCTGCTATCTTATGTGTGACAACTTCAAATAACTATATCATTGTGTTGGATAAGGAATATCAAAACAATTACTTGCAAACTATAAATGAACACATAGGTGAAAATAATAAATGTCTAGTTGAAGTACATAGAACACCTTCTGATAGTTATTTGATCACTCTCGGTGGTATGGATAAGATATCTAAAGTGGCTGAAAAAAATGCGTTACTGGTAAAATCTCAGTCGGGATACATAAAAATTCTAGTAAATAACCCAATCTTTGATGCTATTGATCAATCTGTGTTGAGAAAAATATCTACATCATCAGTAAAAGACAATGAAAGGTTAATGAGAAAATTACCAAGTTCCAGTAAAGACTTAAACGTAGACATATCTCGTAAAAAACATTTAATTCACTCCAAATTTAATAGTGATTCGAATTTATTCAATACAGATAAGAGAAAACTAGATAACCAAAGTTTGATTACAGTTAAAAGAACATCGTCAAGCCATTATGCAGTGGTTTTAAAAAATGAAGACGTGTCTAAAGTAGAATATGAATCTTTGAAAATGTCACCGTCAGGGAATATTTATGGTATCGTTGATGGTAAAGTTAATCAAGATTCAAACGGCTTGGATACTATTAATGCTGATATTAAATCAACCCATTTGATTGGTCAAATAAAACGACCCGTAGACAAAAGCGTGACGACAACTTGCAACGCTGAACCAGGTAGCTCATTCTGCCAATCTAGCAAATGTGTATGCGATAAGCTGGATGTAGTTCAGAGGTGGTTGCAAAACAGCACTATAAATGAGAATGTTAAATTCTTTCAACCAGAAACCTGTTGCATTGATTTGAAAAATGACAAAAGTGAAAAAGGTTATGCAAAGAGAGCTTGTATTTCAGAGAAAGGTGCGAATTTGAAGAAATCTTCCTATGTTGTCATTAAGCATTGTGAACCTCGATTACCTGCGGTTGTAAAAGATTGTAAAACGAAAGACTGTGTGTTTATGATAGACGCTATTTCTCCTTTTCATATAGGTCGATGCGATACCGCGTCGAATGAATTGTCCGAAAAATCAGGATTCTATAATAAATCACTTAACATTAGGACGGATGATGTTGTCCGAAGCGATTGTGAAAAACGTGACGTCAACTGGGATTCACTCAGCTACTTACCTCCACAATTGCCAACGTTTCTAAACGGTTTTAAATATCGTTGAATATTGTTTTACACATAAATATTGTCAATTTTTGTCATTGTTTGTCATGAAACATACAAATTATTGACACAGATATATTAAAAATTATAAACTGTTCCATAATTCTGTGCTTTAACGTGGTTTTCTTTTTAATTACTTTTCAAATTAGTTGAAAACTTGTTCGATTATATTGAAGATAAATTTGATAACGCACAAATAATGTGAATTAAAATAATAAATTAGGTTCACAGCACAATTCTAGCAAAGCTATTAGCCTTTTGCTAGAGTATTGAAAGTTTTGAAATTTGAAGCTGGGTCACATTGATTTTAAATTGATTGTAGACTTGCAACATATGCTGTAGAAAAGATAACGATAGATGAGGTAAATTATGGAGGCAAAACGATTTTACAAAAACGTAATATAGGGTACTATATCGCAAGCAAAGAGCTATGCAGGGTGGCTGCGATCTAAGAACGCAAAAGACGGAAGATAGGATTGAATCTGATATTAAAACTACGTAATCATGTCCGTTCGTGTATGTAATGATGCCTCCTAATACCGTTAGAGATAGGGCCACTAATTGTAATAACAACTATTCTATCTCTCAAGTTGGGATTATCAAATACACTAATGATTGATTGCAATCGATGAAATTTTAAAGCGATGATAGCTCAGTGGTAACGTCTATAGATGCCGCATAAAAGGACCTTAGTTCGAATCCCTGCAATGAGCTCGAGCTTTCGGTAAAGGAAAACATTGTGATGAAATCATACAATGGTGGTAGGGCTTTTTCTAATGCTCAACTAATAGATGTGTTCCAGCAGTTTCACTAGAGAGTCAGTCCCTTCACAGGTTTCACCATTTTTATGATTACCGTTTATTTTACCATTAAAGTAAATGTTCTTTTGCTAAAAACTTTATTTAGGCGAGGAAACAGTTTCCATTTATTTTTTGTTGTCTCTCGAAAACGTAACCCATTTTGGTTCTAACTTTTTTCCCTTCGCACAAACAAATGACCTTTCATCCTGCGAAATGTATTCCACGAAGTTATATTCTAGGATTAATGTTTATTATAAAAGCCGCTTAATTCATCACGTTTGAATTCTGGAAGAGAGTTTCGATTCTCATTTCCTCTCGCAGTCGTTTCTATTTTACTCTCTCTAATGACTTCGCTCGGTTATATTTTTAATGTGAGAAACTATTCCTTTTGGAGAAACTACGGCTGACATAATTAATACATAAAATTGTCTATTAATACGTATGAGCTATTTTTATAATAAGTTTTACAAGCATTATTTGTTTTTCATTGAGCAAAAAGTATGGTATATTTGTAACTATCTATTTCTATTTTCCCAAACACAATCCTAATTAAATACACATAAGCTCTACGGTAAAGAGTACGGACTCTGTCACGATGGACGCGTGCTCCATTCCCTGCAATGAGTCTAAGACTTTAATGAAGGAAAACATCTTGAAGCGATGATAGCGCAGTGGTAGTGTGTACGACTTCGCGTCAAGGGACGTGAGTTCGAATCCAAACACCTACAATGAGCTTGAGCTTTCGGTGAAGGAAAACATCGTGAGGAAACCATATCATGGTGGTAGGGCTTTTTCTGATGCCCGCCTGGTTAGCTACCACCCTCAAGTTGAAAATCTGCCGCTAAATACCAATAGGTGTGTTCCGGCAGTTGCACTTGAGAGCCAGTTCCTCCACAGGTTTAGCGTGTCTACCAACTTGGGCCGTATCGTCACTTAAGATCAGATGAGATTACGGCAATTACGGTAAGACTTAACTATAAAAAAATTTAAAAAAATACCACATCATGTTGGTATGGGTTTTCTTAATACCTGTCTGGATAGCTACCACCCTCAAGTTGAAAGCTTTTTTTTATTAACGAGGTGTTTACAATCTTGGTTTTGACAGACTTCCACATTGCAACTCATTACCTGCGCTCAGGTCAGAGGCGTGAGAGGCATGTAGTGACTCATCGAGTGCTAATCACCCAACACTACCCACTAAATCGCACCGCGGTGACACTTCAAACTCCTGTGTTGACAGAGACCAGGGACAACTTCCGTAATTCTTATAGTTTATGCTGAAAACCTAGTGTATGTTTCTATGTTCATGCGTGTAATCTACACGTAACACGCCGTAAAAATTCTTTTAATTCCATTAAAGTGGAGAATGCACTCGCATATGCAGTATTGGAAGTTGTGAACTGAATATTTATAATGTAAGCTATAACTTTGAAATATATCACTCATTATTATTCATTGCCTTCGATATTCCCAAGTTTTACGACCGGTGCTGTTTGTTCTGACTTTCCTCGTGGTCCTGTCATACACTTGATAAGATATGTGAAAACTTAGTCGTATATATATAGAATCATTATTATCTAGAGGTTTTGGTAAGTGTTGACACTGTGGAGGAATAAGATTCGATTACATTCAAAATATATCTTATTTTTCTTACTTTTCTAATGTTTTACCGACTTGTTCTAGGTTTATCATTTGGCCACAATATCACCTGATGTTAAGTGACGATGTGGCCCAAGATGGTGCGCACACTAAGTCTAGTGGACGTACTGGCTCTCAAATGTAACTTCCGTCACATACCTGTAGACATTTGGCGATAGAAATCCAACTTGAGGGTGGTAGCTAATTAGGCGGGCATTAGAAAAAGCCCTACCACCATGCTATGATTTCATCAATATGTCTTCGTTTACCGAAAGCTTAAATTATTGTATGTGGTTTCAAACTCACGTCCCTTAACTCATCGTCCATGCGAACTATCAACAGAGCTATCATTGATGCGCAATATAACAAAACAAACAGTAATCATGAGTAACAATTATGGTATAGAGTGTCTCGGGTGTTCATGTTTTACAGGCATGTAACATGTAGGTACCAAATAACATTCTCCACACCCGGCCGCCTTTCATAACCCGTGTCGTATTCTATTTACTAGTTAACAATGCCGATGTTAGCGGAAACGCACTATATGGAACTCGAGTTCATAGATCTACACACTACAGGACGTGTCATAAAACAAGCGATTTTCGAAGTCATGACAGCTTAGAGGTAACGTGTGCGGACGCCACGTCACAGGACGTGCGTTCGAATCCCTGGAATGAACTTGAACATTGAAGGAAAACATCGTGATGATTATTTCTAACACCCATCCGGCTAGCTACCACCGTCAAGGTGAAAATCTGCCGCCAAATACCAATAGGTATGTTCCGGAAGTTGCATTTGAGAGTTATTCCCTCCACAGGTGTAGCGTGTCTACCAACTTGGACCGTATCGTCACTTAAGATCAGGTGAGATTATGGCCGTAAGAATAAACCTTAACTATAAAAAAATAGGTTCATACAAACGTCTGAATAGGGGTTGTACCAGGCTACTTCGAATTACTATCAGGAGATCCGCGTAAAGAACGTTGAACTATAAAAAAATGTCACAGATATATAGTGAATCATTTCAAAAAGCTCTTTCAGTATTACTCTATATCTGTAATGTACATATGTACGTAAAATTTCTACACGAAACTATATTTCGGGCCGACACTTACTCCCCGTGGGTTCGCGAGGCTTATTGAATACAAATTGTTTCTTTATCGAGCAACTTTCGCGGGTTCCGCGTTCCGGGAAATAATCTCGCATTGTTGACTGAAACCGGGCGAGAGAAGTGCGATCCAATCTTGTTTAGAATTCGATTATACTGATCATAAAAGTGTATACAAGTTTTCCCAGCGTGAATATTTCATTTTTTATTTAAGTTACCGTGTTAGAATCGTTTTCAAAGGTATGTGAGTAGTTACATATATACAACATTAGTTTATTACTAGAATTTACGTTCAGCTACGATCGTGTGAATGGTGATTTTGCTAAAGAAATCGGGTGAACATTTTTATAAAAAGTTTATCCCTCTTTTAACCCACTTCCAATAAGGTTTTTGTGAGATGAAGTAGCTTATCACCATCTCCAGTTTTCCATCTACCTGTGTACCATAATTCATCGTAATCGATTCAGTGGTTTAGGTGTGAAAGCGCAACAAGCAGACAAACAAATTCACTTTTGCGTGTATAATATTAGTAAAGATTTTAACATTAACAATAATTAAGCTCTGATCAGTTTTGAAACGATGATAGCTTAATTGGTGGTGTGTACAGACGCTGCATCAATGGACGTGTGTTCGAATCAACCTGCAATAAGCTTGAGCTTTCGGTCAAGGGAAACATCGTGATGAAATCATAGCATGGTGGTAGGGCTTTTCCTCATATCCATCTGGCCTATAGGTGTCTAAAGGTGTGTTCCGGCAGATGAACTTGAGAGGCAGTTGTTTTATTAAGCTTATCGTGCCCACCATCTTGGGCCACTTCGTAACTTAACATTAGGTGAGATTGTAGCATAACGACGCTAATCCTAAAATCTATAAAAGAAAACTTATATACATACAATATTTATGAGAGTTTAGTTTTAAAGATGGTGAAATTGATATAAATTAAATTATTACCCATTATGTTTGTTTATTGATATTATCAGAAAAATCTCGTATCCACCTGTTCTTTTGTAGTTAAGGTTTAGCGTTATGACCATAATCTCACCTGATCTTAAGTGACGATATGGCCCAAAATGGGCCACGCTAAGCTTAGTGGAAAGTCTAGCTCGCAACTAAACTCAAACCTATGAACTATATAAACATAAAGTTTAATTTAATGCGAATAAAGTCGCGATCAAGTGTTAATAATAAATAATCATATAATGAAATAGATAACAACAATACTGAAATTACTTAAATTAAAAGTGCAACAGAAAATTCTACTTTGTTGTCATATCCGGTATGGTCTAGTGGCTAGGATACCTGGCTCTCACCCAGGAGGCTCGGGTTCGATTCCCGGTACCGGAAATATAATTTTGTCTAAAAATATTATTTTTTTATAAACTAATTTCTTTACGAAAAAAAAACGCTCGCTTTGTGTAGTTAAAGAATTATCGGTATATAAAATACCCACGTATTGTATAGGAAAATATCTTCTGATCCCTTTAGATTTTGGAATGTATTTATAATCTATTAGTTATCGCTTTTAATTAGTGACGTTGTTATTAACTTAAATTATTTTTCAGTGCTCTATTAAAATATATATAAAAAACACGATAAAGTGACCAGTAGTGATTGTAATACTAGTTCGTTCGTTAGCTATTTCAAGCCTGCAGACTTCTCGGCTGTTTGAGACACACTTTCCTGTGTTAAAATGGTGAAAAGATGACGATGACGATGGAGAAACGGACGTGAGTTCGAATCCCTGCTTTGAGCTTAAGCTTTCCGTGAAGGAAACATGTGTGTTAAAAACACAGATGATTGTTGGGCTTTTTCTACACACTAACAATTGAGTCATCATCGCTTCCTAATTTTCTTACAAGACTAGCAATATACCGTCGCTTCGTTCGCGTGAAACTAAATTTATATTTCCCAGAACAGTTAGCCGATCTCTTCCACACTTTACAGGGTCAGGCAGTGGACTGACTTGAAGATTGCCAGATAGTTTTATCAACTTCGGTCATGCGTTTTACAGTACACATGGAACATAAATAAACAAACTGACTTTTAAATATTTACATAGATATTACTGGCCGGGGCTGTAAATTTTAACCTGCCCTTTCCACAAGATAATAATGTGACCACAGCATGACCTTTCGCGTTGAGTGATAGGGTTACTTGTCAACATAAAATAATAAATTTCTTAAGTTGGATCAGGGATAATACATTTAAAATTTTCTATTAATTGGCTTCCGAGATTGCAGTGAACAAACATCTTGGCGAAATTATTTTCATATATGGTACTAATTAAGAAAATATATTAGTAAACAATACAATCAAAAAGTATTTAATAAAGAAGAATATATAAAAAAATGTTTCAATATACATTGCTATGTAGCCTCCAATGAACAAGGCTTTCGGCCACAATTTTTCGCCTCCGTTGCGACCAGATACGTATTTAGGAATTTACTTCTGTGTTGTATATAATCCCACATATGGAATTAGGTTTCTCGTTTCAAATTAATTGTATGAATTATCAAAAAGCAAGGGGCATTGTTTTAACATTACGCTACCACTGCACTACAATACAATAGTAAAGTTGTGTTAAAAAAGTTAGAAAACGTGCAAAAATTATTAAATAAGTTTTATTTGTACGCAAACGAAGTCGTAGGCACAGCTAAAGGTATCATAACGTATGAAAAACTGAACGAAATATGATAATTAGGATGAAGGCAGTGTTAGTGGAAATTTACGAGTTAAGTTACAGTTCTGTTGTGACTAATTTACACGTTTTTAAATTGTGTTGGACATAAATATGTTTATATACGCATGTATAGATAAAGAAAAAGATGTACACGTATAAGAAACTAGTTGGCTTAACTTAAAATTACATGTAAAATATCTTGTAAGTCTTTAGAAATCATGCAAGGCTTTAACAAATTTTTAATTCCCAGTTGTTAATTTCAATTAATTCACTTCGCTTAACCAAATAACAATAACCAGACTATATCAGTCAAAATGTCATCAATATTACTATCAAATAGCATTAAGAAAAATAACTTGAGGTTATATATTAATATAAAAATTGTCACATGACAAATTAAGATTCTCTCTCATAATAACACTTAGCAACTCTCGCAAAAATCAAGGGATCAAATAAAATTTCCAATTTTTGTATGACTTTCGGCGGACTGTAATTCAGTAAAAAATGATCGTATCGATACGTTAAAACAAGTAATCTAAAGCTTCAAGAATTTCGTTTTTAGATCAAGTAGGAAATTTATTGCAGGTTTCAAAATTGGTCTTTAATTTTAGTAGCTGTAGTTACCTAAATATCGGCGAAGGAACACAAACAGATACTTTTTAAAATTGAAACGTGGTTAGCAAAAGGTCTTAGCGAGTTAAAAAAAAAAGTAATTGAAAGTAATTAAACCGCAATAAAATGCGTTTAAACTAGTTTTATTTCGATGCATAATATTCGCGTAAACATAAGAAATCATTAAATAAACAAGCTGTTTGACACATTATTGTTTTAGTACGAAAAACTATTGTCTTGGCCGTGGGCCGAAAATATAAAACTTAAAAAGTTTGGAAAAATATGTCTAAGCATTGCGTGGAAACCGCAGTTTGTAAAAATTCGTGATCAGAAGATCTGAAAGTTCTTCTAGTTTCAAAGGTTTACAACGCCTCGGGTCCATTTTTAACTGAAATTCAGCCCGACAAAAATCACTAACAAAATTTGGAAATCCTTTAATTTTTGATTTACTTTCTGATTGCAACCCTGTGCGAAACGATGTTTTTTGTACCCCCGATGCCCGCGTCCGCGCTTGATTGATTTATGACCGATCCCGTGATCTAGTTTAGATGTTTCGTATAACGCGTTTTGGTATTCTTACGATTTTCTCACATGTATGTGATGTGAGAGTGAATATGTGCTTATGCGTTCACGTGGAACTATTGGATATTTTGGCAACTTTGGCAGAACAAATAAATAAATCCCTCGACTGTACAATACTGACGTTACGCTCTAGAGAATAAACATTTGGATAGAACTGTGTCTACAGGTCATCTAAGTTTGTAGGGACTGTTTGAATTGTATTGGTTTTGAGTCAAAACGAAATTACATCTCCTAATATAGTGACAGTGGCTTGGCATGATATAAAAACGTGTCTCCCTATGTGTAAGTTTTATGTTCGGGGATATTATGGGATTCTCAAACATAAGGTTAAAAATTTATTTTAAAGTAATACTATAATGATTTCTTATGTTTTTATGCGAATATTATTCATTTAAATAAAACTAATTTAAACGGATTTTATCGCGGTTATTTATTATCACGGGGCGGACTGTGACCACGAAGGCTGAAAACTATCGAAACATCGGGATCAAAATTAATAAATAACCGCGAAAAAATCCGTTTAAAATAGTTTTATTTCAAAGTATTACTATGTTATTTGTTAAGCTTGTGACGTAGGTTCTTTTTTTATTAAAAGAAAGAAAGAAAGAAAGAAAGTTTTATTTATCTAACACACAGCAAATGATATTTAAATACATAAAAGAAAATAAATAAAAAATTATACAGAGCAGTACAGCAAGATCACAAAAAAAAAAAAAAAAAAACAAAAAAGAACCTAATGTGTGGATAAATTGGCAGCAGTGTCAGCATAACAGCTACACTGATATAGTGCAGCGCGGATATTCTGACTGGACCCTCTGAAGGCGACGTCACGGACATCAGTAGACATTCTTAAAAATATATATAATAGGCACAGCATATAGCACATATTAATGCGGGTTTGTCAGTTTCTCATACTTTCTAGCGTTGTAGTAATTATAACTCAATCGGTTTAAATTAGTTGTCGGGTCTGGTGGGAGTAAAAATGATGTCATTAGAAATATTTTCACTGCGACAATGGCCATCGTCGTTATGTAGAACGGCTAAAGACATATTATAGGTGTTGTGAATGCTATAAAGAATTCAGTCTACATACATTCAAATAAGATCGTCGGCACTGGCATTACCTCGACCGAAACCTGCGCCATTTTAGCCTCTCGCAATTTGTTTTTTTGTTACCTATTGTTGTCAACTGCCAGCATGATGTATATTTCAAAAATCGAAATTCCCTTTTCTTTATACTTTTAATTAACCGAATGCCTAACGATACTAATTAGTCTGGTTAATCAAGTTCTTACTGTACATAACTTTTATTGTAGGCTTTGCAGGTAGGCATGATAGAGGCGCCCTTTGATGAATTCCTTGTCTGGAAAGTCATCATTGTTTATGGTTTTTTTTTATAATTGAGGTTTAGCGTTAGGCCGTAGTCTCACTTGATGTTAAATGACGATGTGACCCAAGCCGGTGAACACGTTAAATCTAGTGAAGGGACTGACTCTCAAATACAACTGACGGAACACACCTATAGGTGTTTGGCTAGCCAGGCGAGCAATAGAAAAACCCTTTCGAGTTATCTATCGATTATACTGTGTTACATTACACATTACCATGCAACAAAAAAAAAAAAAGGCCATTTTGATTTCGTATTCGTTGTTCCACAAATAAGAACCCTTTGTGAAATTTGTCAATTCATCGAAACGGACTCTTAAAACTAGCTGTAAAACTTTTAACACTTGACCCGGCAGCGCCTTCGATATCGGAGTTACGCAGGGTCGCACAGGAGCCACATAAAACAGAATGGGACGCAACGGGAACGTATAAAACCGAAGGCCGGTATATACGATGTGCCCGACAATAAAACTACTACTGCTCGAATTGGAAAAAAGTGGATGGAAACGCGGATCCGTCTCCTCAAGATGTGAGCTTAAATGTTCGAATAAATAAAAAAAAAACGGCCGGCATGAATTTATTTGCCGGGAATACGAATGAGGGATACAAAGAACGAAGGTTTCTATTGGAAAACCATAGATTTTTATCATCGAAACATAGAGCATTGAGTTCTGTGTTATTTATTTTTTTCTCTCGTAGCCGTTCCTTTTTCGAACGTAGTTTTTTTTGTATATTGTCTAGTCTACCGTAATTTATTTTAATAGTATAAATCTATAACAGTATGGTTAAGTTCCAAATAATGCTGATGTACCGCGCTTTTTTTCGTTCCATTTGATTGCGAGCGTTAAAAATCTTTTTTTAAGTTAAGGTTTACCGCCTAGACCACAATCTCACCTTATGTTAAGTGGCGATTTGGCTTAAGATGTTGGACACGCTCAGCCTAGTGGAGGGACTGGCTCTCAAGTCCAACTACCGCGACACACCTATAGGTATTTGGCGGCAGATTTTCAACTGGTAGCTAGCCAGGCAGATATTATAAAAAGTCCTACCACCCTATGGTTTTATCACGATGTTTTCCATCGCCGAAAGTTCAAGCTCATTGTAGTTGTATTCGAACTCACGTTCCTTAATGTGACGTCCATACATAGCGAATAGTCCATCCAAAGTGAAGAAAATTATAAATATTAACTGGAAATATGCATGTTTCAGTTATAACAAGAGTTTTACGCTTATGTCTAACGAGGAAAGCGTCGATTTTAATAAGTTTAGCGTTTTGATACAATCTCGCATGACGTTAAGTGTTGACATGGTGTTGATATGGCCCGAGATAGTAACACGATAACCTTGCGAAGAGCCTTATTCCCTGTACAGCTGCCGAACTATTTATAGGTGGATGAGCGATAGTTTTCGAATTTGTGGACGGTAGTTACACTCTTACTATAAGCATACTCTTATAAAGTTCACGGCCTTGTCGATCGATACGACGTCTTAATAATATTTGTTATTTATATTCAAACTTTCCATTCATTTAAAGGGTTTTAAAAATTTGTAATGAAATCTAATCTTACTTTAGGTAAATACTCCGAAAACATCTTGGCTATTGAGTGAACAAACAAAAGCCAACAAACACAGGATGAAGAGTCGATCAGAAACGACTATCTCTTTCAATGAATCTTTACTCAATGAACACAATAAATGAATTTATTCAGTGACTAGCTATGCTCGCGACTTCATTCGCGTATATCCCTTGAGTATTCCACTTTTTTAATGAACGGTACCGTATGTCCTTTAAAATTTCCATGACTAACCTACCTACCTACCTACTTACCTACCTGAAAAATAAATTAGTTTCATGAATACGATTTTCTATATAACCTTTAAAGCTTTTTCAGGGTACTTAAAAAAAAGCATACTTTAGTTGTTAATTATAAACAATTATTCTCTAAACATTGAAGCAAATTTGATATCGCAGTAAAAAGGTTTTGTACATAGTTTATCCCTCTCTTTACCCCAATACCAATAAATTTTTGCGAATAAATTCTGTACCACATTTCATGGTAATCGATTCAGCAGTCTAGGCGTGAACAAACAAACAAACTCAATTTCGCATTTACCCATACTAATATCATAAACGCGTAAGTGAGTTTGTTTCACGCCTAAACCGCTGAATTGATTATAATAAATTTTGGTACAGAGATAGTTGAGAATATGGAGACGGTGATAGGCTACTTTTTCTCGTGAATACCTCAATGGAAGTAGAGTAAAGAGAGGGATAAACTTTGTATGAAACTTTTTATTGCGTCATGCGATTTATTCGACAAAATCAATATTAAGTCGCACGTAAAATCGAATAATATTATATTAGTTACGTTAAGGGTGGATCTATTATTTGCGATATTTGCTATTGTTTTGCTTTTACTGTACACATAATAATAGGGCTGAACCGCTATATGGTTAAAATACTTAACAGGTTTAACGTTAAGGCCACAATCTTACCTGGTGATCATCATGTGAAGTAATCATGTGGCCTAAAATAGAAGACACGCTAAACCAAGTGGACGGACTGGGTCTCAAACGCAACTGCTAGAATACACATACAGGTATTTGGTGGCAGATTTTCAATTTGATGGTGGTAACTAGTCAGGTTGGCATTAGAAACAGTCCTACCAGCGTGTATATATTTTTTTCCCGTGCTCGAATACTAAGCCCTTCATTTATTCTATGAGAATCGTTATATGTCAAAATCGTATTAAAATTCTGATTTAGAACATTTTGGAATACTTCGGAATGTTATGTAATTGGATACAAAAAGTTTCGATTTCAAGAGAGTCCACATAAGAACAAACCGTTTTTTATTTTAAAAATCCTGAGAAAACCATAGCATGGTGGTAGTGCTTTTTCCAATGTCCAACTGGCTAGCTACCACCCTCAAGTTGAAAATCTGTTGCCAAATACTATTAGGTGTGTTCCGGCAGGGGCACTTGAGAGCCAGTCCCTTCTATGAAGGTCGTCAACGGATCTGCGATTTCTCTGGTGTTGTGGGTGTCCAAGGGCGGCGGTGATCACTCACCATCAGGTGACAAGCTGGCTCGTTTGCCCTTTATGCCATAAAAAAAGGTTTAGCGTTATGGTCAGAATCTTACAAGATGGAGAACACGCTAAGCCTAGTGCCTAGCTCTCAAGACAGTTTCACACCACCATTTAACATCAGCTGAGATTGTGATCATAACGATAAATCTATAAACAATATATAAAAAAAAAAACAAATTTAATAAGGCTTTTGTTTCAACATTGTTCCCTTTCAGCTTCAACCCGAAATTATGTTAACAGCGTCCGTGAACTGCTCATCGGGTAAACTTTAAAAATAACTTCACCCCATTAACAGTCCACGCACACAAACGGAGACAATCGTCGTCGAAATTTGTATTCCCGTAAAATGTTGTCTGAGTTTCCCCCGGGGCCGCGGCCGGTCCATTATGAATTGATTTGTATTCGATCTGAGTTTATTCAAATCAGTTATTGTGTTCTTTGTGCGAATGGGGACGAATCTCTACGAACCGGCGATACGTCACGGTTTAAGTGATGCGTTTTTAGCGAGCGGTAACACCACAAGCTCTTGGTTAACTTTATATTAAAACTTATTTCCTCGGAAGACGTAATTTTTTTTAATGGTCATGATCTCACTTGGTCTTAAGTGACGATACGGTCCAAGATGGTCGGCACGCTAAACCTGTGGATGGACACAAGTGCACTATTGCAACTGCAACTGGAATGCATCTATAGGTATTTCGCTACCGAATTTCAACCATACGGTGGTAGCTAGCGAAGCGGGCATTAAAAAAGGCCTACCACCATGCTATGGTTTCTTCACGACGTTTTCTTTCACCGAAAGCTCAAGCTCATTGTAGGTAGATTCGAACGCACGTCTCTTGACGCGGCGTTCGTACGCACTACCACTGAGCTATCATCGCTTCATTGGAATTTTCTACTATTCTCGTAGTTGATAACTTGAGCACAGCGCCAGGTATTATGTTGGTGCTGCATCAATGGCCGTAGGTTCGTATCTAACTGCAATGAGCCCGAGCTTTCGGTGACGGAAAACATCTTGAGGAAACTATAGCTTGTTGCTAGGGCTTTTTCTAATGCTTGCCTGGCTAGCTACCACTCTTAGTTTGAAAATCCGCCGCCAAATATCTATGGGTGTGTTCCAACATTTGTACTTGAGAGCCAGTTCCTCCGATAGGGTTAGCGTATCCACCATCTTGGGCAACATCGTCACATAACATCAAAGTAGGTTGTCGCAATAACGCTAACTGATCAATACACCAAATGCCGCGGAGAACTTGTACGAATGAGTCAGAATATAATTGCTCGTGGCTGTTGTGCCGAGCGCCGCCCACTTTACCCCCTCTCCGCGTCAACCTGTAATGCGACATGCGATAGAAGGACAAAAACAAAATTAGGCAATGGAAAAATTCAGTATATTTCACATGTAAAATGAAATGTCTATCTGACAAAAAGAAACTGTCGTTTGCACCGCATTTGGACAAAAGTTAGTAGACACAACTCGCTATTGTTTACAAATTAAATATTGATTAGCATCATTATAATTAAGTCGCGTCTTTCTGAGGAATCCTGTTGTTCTTTTCGTTATAAAAATGAGTCACGAGTTTGAATCGTGCATTATGTGTTTAAGATTTTATAAACTTGCATCCTTTGTACTCATCGTTACACATTGTTTGATGAGGTAGGTCATGTGTATGAATAGTTAACTAGTGTGTGCGACTTCGTTCGCGTGGAAGTAAAAATTATATCATAACTAGACTTTATGTGCGGCTTCGCTCGTGTACATATTGATTTTGTCAAGCAAATCGGATGACGCAATACAATGTTTCGTACAAAGTTTATCCCTCTGTTTACCCCATTTCCTATAAGTTTTTCATGAGAAAAATAGCCTATCTTCCTTTCCAGGATCCCATCTATCTCTGTGCTAAAATTTATCTCGAACGATTCACCGGTTTAGGCGTGAAAGCGTAACGAACAAACAAACTCACCTTCACATTTAGTATATTAGTCTGATTTTTTACCGTTTTTATAACTTTTTCCAATACAGCTTTGCTGGTATTGAATGGTAGAGTTTTTTCAATTATCATAAAGCATACCTCAGTTATTGCTATATCAAATTCAAAAAGATCTCTTGAAATCTGGCTGGTTGTCTCTAAAAGTATCGCGTTTCCGGCTTCTTTCAGGGTGTTCTCTCCAACCAATCGCGATTCTAAAATCCGTTCTTATTAGAGGCCTGAGTTTTAAAAGGAATATACACGTTAAATATTAATTTAATTTCGAATTTTCCAGCAAATAATTTTGGATGAGTCGATATAAATTCTCAGTTTGATTCCGAGTCGCCCCAATATATATGCGGCAGCGGTACACCGTGCAATTTTAGTAGGTATTTCCGGTTCAAACTGGGTGAATCCCACATACCCCCTCGTCTCCCCTGGGACGAGAAGATATTGTATATCACCAATGTATGTATATCACCAAGGTATATCACCAAGGTATATCACCAATGTTAAGTGTAACAAATACAAGTATTTGAACCGAAATACCGACTATTACGTGTAACGTAGTCTACTAATAATAGTTTTAAAACGGCACAACATACAACAGTCATAAGAGAAATAATAATATATTAGGGCTAATGCAGGAATTACATTTAATAATATATTATACAAACAGCAGACATATCAATATATACTATTACGAACCTTTGAATACAATTAACTGTGTTGATGGTAGATATATTACAGAGTTTAAAGTAAAATAAGGGTGTTTACATGGATTTTAAGCAAAAATGTTAGAAAACTTTATACTATATAAACTCAGTGAAATCGTTCAATTTTCCAATACATTAAATGCCGGAGCCATTTTCGAGGGGAACTATAGTTCGTGATTGATTCACGCCTCGATCCAAGAACCCAATAGTGATTGATATTGCTAGCTGTATGGGGATAAATACATAAATGCATTTTACAGAATTTCCATTCAAAAAACAGTAAACACAAGGTTTATCGTGTTATTATTCGAAGCGATGATAGCTCAGTCGTAGCGTATACGGATTCCGCGTCAAAGGACGGGAGTTCGAATACCTGTAATGGGCTTTAGCTGACGGCGAAGGCGAACATCGCGATAAGACCATAGCATGATGGTAGAGCTTTTTTCTAATGCCCGCCTGGAATCTATAGAAGTGTTTGGGCAGTTGCCTTTGACAGCCAATCCCTCCACAGGTTTACGTGTTCACCAGGTTGGGCCACATCGTCACTTAACATCAGGTGAGATTGTAGTCATAACGCTAAACCTGTGTACTGTAAAAATAATTATAGAAATTTCGAAACACGAAGAACTCGCAAAAAAACAAGTATTTTACGGGTCACATAATAGGAGACCCTTTTAGAGAATCGTCACAGTCAGCACCATCGTTGGTCTCAGATACGCCGAGACGTCACGTTGTGGTTATTACGGTTCGACCTCTATGTTATAGGTAAAGGTTTATTTCATACGAACAGTTTTAGGGTTCCGCTTGCTGTGCACGCAACATCGTTTTTGTAGATAGTCATTTTCAAGATGGTCCTCATACAAGTTACGTACGTTTCTTTCGTTCTTTTTTATTGCACTGTTGTGAAAACTGCTGCATACAACTTTGAGACTTGTTGATAATTTTTTTATAGTGAACTAGAATTAACGTGCAGCTTCGTTCGCGTTCATATTGATTTTGTCAGATAAACTGGATTATGCACCCCATTTTCGCGAGAAAAAAGTAGCCTATCACCGTTTCCAGGTTTCCATCTTTCTCTGTATTAAAATGTATCATTTTTGATTCAGCGGTTTAGGTGTGAAAGCATAACGAACAAACTCACTTTCGCATTTATAATATTAATAAGGATGTTTAGCGTTATGGCCACAATCTCGTCTGATGTTAAGTAAGATGTGACCCAAAATAGTGGACACGATAAACCTAGTGGAGGGATTGGCTCTCAAGTGCAACTGCCGGAACACACCTATAGGTATTTGGCGGTAGATTTACAACTTGAGAATGGTAGTTAGCCGGGCAGGCATTAGAAAAAGCCCTATAACCATGCTATGGTTTCAGCACGATGTTTTTTCAATGAAAGCTTGAGCTTAAAATCAGCTTCAGCTCATTGTAGGAGGTTAAGAACTCACGTCCCTTGACGTGGCGTCCGTACACACTACTAACTGAGCTATTACCGTTTCGAATTACAATAATAATAATAAATATTACAGTATGTATTTTATTATCACACTATAAGTAAGGCGGTGAGTAATAGTGAATACAATATTTTAAAAATTATGTGTGGCACGACGGAACCTTTTGTACGTAAATTCTGCTCGCAGTTGCCGTTTATTTTACTCTCTGCGCATATAATAACACAAATGCTTCCAACGTTATGTAGGACGAATGATAGATGATCTTTTCCAATTTAGTTAAATATATTTATTTATAGTATTTATGCTGTGAGCTTTTATTTGTGTGAAATATTTTACCATCGCCTTAAATTTTGTAGTCCATCTTTCGCATGTCGCATTACTGCCGACCGCGGAGTAGGGCTAAAGTTAAAGTGAAAGGCGCATGGCAAAGCAGCCAAGGCCAATATGGCAGCTCCCATGGCTCCCATCAGCTTACCGTGTGGCATTAATTTGCCATTATAACTCCCATTTTCCAATTGTTAAGATTAAAAACGCGATTTTATTACCCTAAATCGAATAAATTTTAGTTAAATACCTACAAACCGCAAAAAAGTTTCACTTACGTCGTGGTTTCATAAAACCTAACAACGTTCTACTATATTCTATATAAGCAATATTTTTTGTATACTTAAGGTTTTTAGCATTATGGCCATAATCTCACCTGACCTTAAGTGTCGATACGGCGCAAGTTGGTAGACACGCTAAACCTGTGGAGGGACTGGCTCTCAAGTGTAGCTGCCGGAACACATCTATTGGTATTTGACGGCAGGTTTTCAACTTGAGAGTGGTTGCTAGCCAGGCGAGCATTAGAAAAAGCCCACCATAATGCTATGGTTTCCTCACGATGTTTTCCTTCACCGAAAGCTCAAGCTCAGTATAGGTGTTTGGATTCGAACTCACGTCCTTGAAGTCGTGCACACTACCACTGAGCTATCATCGTTTCAAGATTGCACAATACATACATCTCCACTGCTGTCAGCACTGTTATCAGAAACCATAAGTGTGAGGTAACCGTAGTGTGATGCTTAAGAGCACGGTGCGCATTGGCCAATTTTTTTTTTACATGGGGACTCACCCCGCGCGATACTCCGGAAATACCCGCTGAAACCCCACGATTCTTCTATCGCATATAGGGGCAAGTAGCAGGATCTGTATTTATATTGCCTTTGCTTCCCGACAGGCGCAGGTCCATCAAAAGAAGCTAGTATTGGGTGATTTTAACAGAGGTTCTCTTCCTCGCAGACCAACATCTTGGTGGTTAATTAAGCCAAGCCTCTCGGTCCCATCGAAGCTGTCTTCCAGTGTGAGTCCGTGGCACTCTCCGTGAGGAATGTCGAATTACTCCTTGAAGAAGGTCGGACAATTGCACTACGTGGAGGTTCCAGAACACCGTATTCCTCGGCCACTTTATCCAAGTTGTGAATATTGATGGGTGTGATTAAAGTTTTCTCTTTACGCTAATGATTGAAGCGACAACTTTGCTAGGGTGTCAGCACGTTTTGTCGCATCGAGTTTCAATAGTATGTTTCCGTCCTATTTTTTTTTTATGACAGACTTGGAATTTATTTCTTGTATATTTCGAAGGCAATAAATTACTTATGTTATTGGTACGTTTTTGAAGCGATTATGTTTTAGTTGATGGTGTGTACGGACGTTGCGTTAATTCACGTGAGTTCGAGTCTACCTGCAATAAGCTTGAACTTTCAGTAAAAGAAAACATCGTGGTGAAACTGTAGCATGGTGGTAAAGCTTTTTCTAATATCCGGCTAGCTACCACACTTAAATTGAAAATCTGTCGTGAAATACTTATAGGTGTATTCCGGCGGTTGCACTTGAAAACCAGTCTCTCATCTTATCATCATCATCTCATCTTAATATCAGGTGAGATTGTGGCTTTAACGTTAAGCCTATAAATTATAATAACATCGTTATTGGGATTAAAAAAAATAAGAATTTCGTTGCAAATACAGAGTATTGTCTAAAAAATTCTGATGACAAACTTCAGAGTACCGAGTCGTACGTACTTTCTTGTATTTAGTATGTAACTTGCGATGAGACACTCGATCTATGTTTCCGATTGAGTGAACGAAATATCTCTATAGAGGTATTCATACAACCTTCGTCTTATTATGTTAAGTGCCTTAGCAGGAAATTCTACCCGTTTTCGTCACTACGAACGGGATAAAGCTTTTTGTATGCCGTTTTGCATTCTATCTTTTAATTTTATGTGTTTATAGGCCTAGCGTTATGGCTCCAATTTCACCGGATCTTAAGTGACGATGTGGTTCAAGTTGGTGATCATTCCTAAAGAAGGGACGGCTCTCAAGTGCAACTGCCGGAAAATACCTATAAGTATTTGGCGGCAGATTTTCAACTTGAGGGTGGTAGCTAGCCAGGCGGGCATTAGAAAAAGCCCTACCACCATGCTATGGTTTCATCTAGATGTTTTCCCTCACCGAAAGCTCAAGCACATAGTAAGGAATCGAACTCGTGTCCTTTGACGCGGCGGCCATACACGCTACCACTGAGCTACCATCGCTTCAAAACCTTCTGTATTACCGCTTTCAACTCTCCTATGCGTTTCTTTTCAGTATTCCGTCCTATACTTTCTTTCGAGAGTTCCGCGATGGCTAAACTTTTTTTATCAATCTCTAATTGTGCCTGCAACTTCGTTCGCGTGGGACCAAAATTATTTAATCTCGCGTCTTCATTCAAATTATAATAGCTTTTGTTAGAATCAACGGATTTTAATGAAACTAAGACTAAAATTTTAATCGAGGATACTCTTACGGTTTCCTTGGTGACGTTTTATCATAAACGTTGTACTTTAGCAGTGATGCGTACACAAACAAACACACAAACATTTCTAAAAATGATGTATATGTATTTTGTTACGTATTCTTTGTCATTTGCAATAATTTTTTTCTTACAATTCTAAAAAGTGTAGATACGTTAAATTTATACTCTATGTATGTATGTATACACAGATAATGAATTTGAACTTTTAACATTACCATTCACATATGCTGTCTCAACTATTTTTTAGTTGTCGAGCCAATAGTAGCCAAAACGATATTCTACATACAATTCGTTGCGTGTAAATAAGCTGAAAACGATTATAATATACTTTACACACTTGTACTTTACTATACTTGTACATTACTTAACACATTTACCGCTTGTGTAAATGTTTTTTTATACTTTATATATTTAGAGTTATAGCCGCAATCTTACCTGATGTTAAGTGACGATATAGCTCAAGATGGTGGACACACTAAGCCTAGCGAAGGGACTGGCTCTAAGTGTACACTGCTTTCCGTAATAAGTTCCATAGTGGCCACGTGACTGTAACGCTAGAACCTATAAACTCTAAAAATATAGTAAAACATCTCTATATAAATAGTACGATAGACAGGAAATCGAATCACATACTCCTTGATTTTGAGGAGATCACGATCGGAATACAAATGGACCGGTGCGCCTTTACTACCCTTCCTCGGTCTTCGATGGTCATAATCGAGATATCCCTGAGGCTTTACTTTGACTGATGACGATAGAATTGGCACCACGTTTGATCCTCTTTTTATTTCGTAATTTACATCCGCTCTTACTACTGCACCTTATCGGCGCTTTATGTCTAATATGTCCTTACATAATATTGAATTGTTATGTTCTTTCAATATGCTGCCCATAAGATTAACTGCGAAGTTAGGAAGCTGTGTTATAAGTATTATATTATGTACCTAAATCCTATAAGTAATTTTATACCTTCCTTGATTTCTCCTTTAAGTAGACAACCTTTAAGTTGTTTAAGTAAACAAAAGTAAACTTAAATGAAATGTTGAAGCGATGATAGCTCAGTGGTAGTGTGTACGACTTTGCGTCAAGGGACGTGAGTTCGAATCCAAAAAAAAATGTCTACTTAGTTATAAGCCCCTTAAAGTTATAATTGTTACGAGTTTAAACCGTTTATTCAATTGCTTTGAGGCTTACGTACTGGTGACAATGTTAACAGGCGATGCATTGTGATCTTTTAACAGTCACCGCTTTTAAAATTTAAGTTACTAAAATATCTCTGATGTTTGCGCGCGACTTCGCTCGCGTGGGAATAAAATTTATTTTTGTATCTCTCGGAAACTGATAGCTGACCGCTACAGTGCTGCAGAGGAGCTTCCGCTAGGTTAATCTGAAGATTATCTAAAATTCTATCAAAATAGGATTACTTGGTTTGGTTTCCATACGGAACATACATACCCTTAACGATTTTTATATATATTGATAATTTAATCAAACTAATATGTGAATCTGTTTATACTAATGCGTTTTGAAAATTGATTACTTAATAAATTACCAGATTGGTTTGACTTGGCCAGCAGACTGTTTAATCTTTCATGTTGTAATCTGGCTGGTAGTGTTCAGCGTTTTATTGATGTTCGTTGTCAGTCGTAAAGTTGTTCCACTTTACGATTTACTTGTTCCATCGCTTCAGAGCTTTTACCCAGTTTCCTATGATTAAATATATTTTTATTGTATTTTTCATGTTGTATATATCAGTTATTTGTTGGTAATAGTCATGGTATATCCTGGATTAAAATACTTTACCTGTAGGTAGGCAAAATCTTTTTTTTTATTTCTTAAGGTTTAGCAAATCTGCCGTAGTAAAAAAAAAAAACTTTGCACCCCTTTTTACGAAATTTGCGCGGATATAGACAAGAAGTGCAGAATGCTAATATATTTTTTAAAGTATCTATAAAAAAACATTATACACAACCATGAACTTGCCACACGCAATGCATATATATTATTTTCTTTATTGTTAAACTCTGTGGTCAAATTGAGACTAGATTAATATTGTTTGTCTTTAATGACTGTCAAACATAACCTTATATATTATTAATACAAGTCTTTGACAACAGAACCTTAATAATGTTCAAACTTATTATTTAAATTGATTTTGGTCGAAATTTGACCTACGGGTGATGACTAGTGACAGTAAAAGGCTACATAGATCTATTCTTGTACTTGAAAAGCCAAATCATATTTTTTTTGAAAATTGGTCGCAATTTTTATAGATCATATATATAGTATCTCAAGTGGTGATATAAATCGACCTGTTATCTAACACGCTGAGCCTAGGGCAGGAATAGCACTTAAGTGTAACTATCGGAAGTCACTCGTGGTTACTCAGTAACGAATTTCAGTGCTTCATAAAAGTACTATATATAAGCTGTGCCTGCGACTTCGTTCGTGTGGAACTAAAATTATTTAATCTCGCAATGTCATTCAAATTACAATAACTTTTGATAGTGTTAACCGATTTGGCTGAAACAGAGACTAAATGTTCCGTGAGTATACGATGTATGATTTCTTTGGTGATGTTTTATTATAAACGTTGTTATTTAGCAGTGATGCGGTCTCAAACAATCGGACAGATTTCTTATAATGATGTAATCGTAGTTTAGTTAACATTAGTCGTAAAGATAAAAAAAATATGAACATACAAGGTACAAGACTTTTATTGAAGTACACTGAAAAAATTGCAGGATATATATTTAAGGGCCCACAGAAAATGAATTGGGTAATAGTGCCCAGGAAGTGTATTGAATAACTCGGAAGAAATGACACGGAACTTATTGAGAAGACCAAAATAAAATAAAAATCACACTTCACCAATTAAAATAATCTATTTGCTTGCAAGAGTTAACATTGCCGCAGTGTCTTTTGTCGGTAAGTTTCGGGCACGCGCGGCCGCCATTCTTGTTCTGTCGGACCACACTCCTGTAGCGAAACTTGTCCCCGAAACCGCAAGTTACAGAGCAAGAACTCCATTCGCTCCATTCTGACACCACGCAGTCGTTGGCTGTGGAATTGTTAAAATCATTGAATATTGAAATAAAACTAATTTAAACGGATTTTATCGCGGTTATTTATTGATTTTAATCCCGACGTTTCGAAAGCTTTTCAGCCTTCGTGGTCCACGAAATTTACGGTTTAACGGTTTAAATTAATTTTATTTCAATGAATAATATTCGCGTAAACATAAGAAATCATTATCTTTGAATATTATTTCTATATATAAACTATTCGATTGTTTGTATTAAATCGATAGCGACTGCCGGATTTCGACTCCTTTTCTATTGGCGTAGGTTTACATCGTGATAAAACTAAAACATCATTCTATGGGTTACTTGAAATTATTCGCATGACATTGACGTCATTGTACTTGATGGTATATGGAGTCAATCAAATAACCACGACCTTCGAGAGGCAAATGCAACAACAGTAACTTGAGGGTGTCGGATTTCGTGATCAGTTACTGTGTATTCCAGCTATCAAGCTATCAACTTAGTGATCTGATCCAACTTGTCTTCGAAAACCGTGCTCAGGATAATAAGCCGGTAATACTTTTTTGGTTAGTCACGTAACAGAGCAGCTGCAGTATATCTGCCACCGGAAGTTTCCATGATAGCGAGCACTCCCGATGAATTGCTGATATTTCTGTGACCCTCATTATTTCTGGATTGTGTGCTTATTTGTTATCACGTATAATATCGCTACTATACAAAATACAAGTTTTTTTTTATAGTTAAGATTTAGGCCATAATCTCACCTGACCTTAAGTTACGATACGGCCCAAGTTGGTAGACACGCTAAACCTGTGGAGGAACTGGCTCTCAAGTGCAACTGCCGGAACACACCTATTGGTATTTCGCGGCAGATTTTCAACTTGAGGGTGATAGCTAGCCAGGCGGGCATCAGAAGAAGCCCTACCACCATGCTTTGGTTTCCTCACGATGTTTTCCTTCACCGAAAGCTCAAGCTCATTGGAGATGATTGGATTCGAACTCACGTCTCTTGACGCGAAGTCGTACACACTACTACTGCGCTATCATCGCTTCTAATGTAATTTTAAGACTATTAATATTCTATTAAAAAGTATAAGTTTACATGTCAAATGGTTACAAATGATTCCTAGTCACAATAGCTTACGTTGGATTCTGTTTACGGCGTGATGCAAGCGATGTCTGAAATGTCTCGGTAGATGTTTGTGGAGGCCAAGCTTACGACCATTAGCTACAGCCAGAATAACATCATCCATATTCTGTATCTCGCTGTCGAACTCTGCTTCAGTTGTAGTTGCACTGGTACAAAAATATTGACGTAAAAGTTATATTGATATATGAAATTGATTTATAAAAAATATGGTTAAAAGGTCAGCACAAGTTTGTTCGCCGAGACTGAAACTATGTTTTGCGTAATTTTAGCATGTGCAAAGTAATGGTTGTCTGAATCTCTGACGTCGGACCAACTTGGTGACGTATGAAGGTTGAAAATTAGGTGAAGTTCCAAACGCGAGATTCGAAAGAGACGGAGGTTCCCGCTCTCTTAATACGTATTTAGAAAAAATAAAACGATAGCCAAAATAGCTAAATAACAAATTAGTATCATGTGTCAGCTTTAAATTTACATAAATTTATTGCCCATTATTTGTTACTTTTGCTATGGCTTTACTATTGCAAAATACGTAATTAGGGAGCCAGTATTTAGCAAGCGAGGAGGGAATGTAGGGCTATCGAGGTAATTTTATCAAGTATATTTAGTGGTACTTTAACCATTCTCATAGTCAACCCAGGCAAATAAATTCGTGAATATTTATTTGAGATTTACAAGGATATACTCAAATTTTCAATAATTATTATGACAAATTTTCGACCCTTGGTCAAAACAGATCTATCTAAACAAATTCTATTAAGTGTGCTATCTTTCTATATAATATATAAATTTCCCGTATCTCGGCAACGGCTCTACCGATTTGGATGAAATTTTGAATTTACATAGATTCTGTATATTCGCTTATACAGTTATACTTTTTAAAAACGCCGGTTTAAAAGCAAACCATTTCTAATAAAATAATTATTTACTTTCATGTTTATTTTTAAATATCGAAAGTTTAATTAATTAATTTAAAAGTACGTAAAATCTTAAAATATGGATGTTTATCAATATGTGATTTAAATGTTAATAAAAGAATTCTTATTCTTTTTTAAATAAACATTAATCAGAAAAATATACCTAGGACAAATAGGTATTATATGTTATACTAAAATAAATAAAACTGAAGAACCTAATAATAATCTATAATCTCTAATAATAATCTAATACGTGTTGGGAAACGAACACGTGAGCGATCCTCTGACCTCCAGACGGTTAGGTTTTAGAACATTAATTAGTACTAGATGTATAACTAATACATTAAAATGTATACGCCAAAATGTATTCAATTTTATGGAGAAGAAACACGCGCACAAAACAACAATAAAGTCTATATTATTTCTCTATCACACTAATCTTACTGGAAGAGTACTCAATAAATAATAAACGTTACAAATATATATATACGATATGAGAATCGAGTCAATCTTAATGTAACTCGAAGTGAGTTTCCTTGTAACTGTATTTACAATTAATATTTCACTCGATACAGTTGTGAAAATCTCAAATTTCCATTAACTGAAGACGACAGCTTATTCGCGCTGGTATTCAGTTACATTGATTTGTTTCCTTCTATTAAGCCATTGCTTATGAAGATATTTAAAGCAAATGATTGCTTTAACTTTGTATAGTATTTTTCTTATTATATATTTTTATTGGTGCTATGTTACGTATTTTACTACAACACAAAATTTAGATTTGGTGTTGCAATTTAGAGAAAGGATATTTTTTTAAACTTAATCAGTTTTATACTATTTGTCTTAATATAATATAACAAAATAAAATTATACTAATATTACGAATACGAAAGTGAGTTTGTTTGTTTATTGTGCTTTCACGCCTGAACCGCTGAATCGATTGTGATGAATTTTAACAAAGATATAGGTGCAATCCTGAAGTCGCAGATACGCTACTTTTTCTCGCGAAAAACTTATAGGAACAGGGTTAAACAGAGGGATAAATTTTATATGAAACTTTTATTACGTCATCTGTATTATTTGACAAAATCAATATTAACGCGAGAGCAGCCGAACATAAAACCTAGTATAATATATAAATCAATTACTAGCTAAATATATTTAAAATATGAAATCCAAATATAAATTGCTGCCATGATTTATTTCCGAGGAAGGCTCGAACTTAATGAGTTTTTTTTTTATAGTCAAGGTTTTTTTTACGGCCTTATTTTTACCTGATCTTAAGTGACGATTCGGCCCAAGATGGTAGACACGCTAAACCTATGGAGGAACTGGCTCTTAAGTGTCAGATAGTGGATACGCTAAGCCTAATGGAAGATTTGGCTGTCAAGTGCTACTGCCGGAACACACCTATTGGTATTTGGCGGCAGATTTTCAACTTGAGGATGGTTGCTAGTCAGGCGGGCATTAGAAAAAGCTCTACCACCATGCTATGGTTTCCTTACGAAGTTTTCCTTCACATAAAACTCAAGCTGATTATAGGTGGACTCGAAGTCACCTTCCTTGACACGAAGTCGTACACAATACCGTTTAACTATCATCGCTTTAAAATATTAGTCATATTACGACTTTCTATATACATATTTACACCAAAAAGTAGCTATGCTCACATAATCGCAGAGATATTACAGTGTTCTCTTGTTGATTTGCTCGACGGTCAAGTTTTAATGTATTTACTAAACCTAATTTTAAATTTTGTTGGACTTTTAAAGCTATTTAAAAATTAACATTACTTATTTTCTAACTTACGTCGCAGGTCTGGTAACAACGTCTACTCTGTTATCAGGTAAGTTAGGAAGTGGAGTTCCCAGAGGCTCTTCCTGTAGCTCCTTTAGATGCTGAATGTAACTCTTTGTAGTGAAGTCTCTCTCGTAATTCTTGGGCACGTCTTTCTTCACGATTTTTCTTTTCGCTGTACCTTTACGGTTGTCTTTCTCCTTTACATTTGCGATCAAGTCTTTCCGGATGAGGTCGTTGAGTTCTTTCGTCGAGTATTGTTTTATCTGAAATGATATCACTTATCTTAAATAGAATAATGATATTTATTCAATAGACTCCAACATAATATACAATGTTTTTATTCAAACAAATGTTTCTAGTTTAAAACAAAAATATATATTTGTTATTCGACCTATCCAATAAAAATTCAGTCATCATTTTAGAAATAAAATACTTAGTCAAATAAAAAGTATACATATTTATATTATTATTACAATTTTTTTATAGGTAAGGTTTTTCGTTATGGCTACGATCTCACCTGATGTTAAGTGTGCTAAGTGACGATGGTGGACGCGTTAAGCCTAGTGCACGGACTGGCTCTCAAGTGCAACTGCCGGAGCAACCTATATGTATTTGGCGGTAGAATTTCAACTTGAGGGTGGTAGCTAGCCAGGCAGATATTAGAAAAAGCCTTACTATATGTTATGGTTTCATCATGATATTTTCTTTTATTTAAAGCTCGAGCTCATTGAAGGTGGATTCGAAATCACGTACCTTGACGCGGCATCTGTACACACTACCAACTGAGCTCAGTTGGTATCATCGCTAAAAACGTCGATTCTAACAAGATATTTTTTTATACTTAAGGTTTAGCGTTATGGCCATAATCTCACCTGATCTTAAGTGACGATATGGCCCATGTTGGTAGACACGCTAAACCTGTGAAGGAACTGGCTCTCAAGTGCAGCTGCCGGAACACACCTATTGGTATTTGGCGGCAGGTTTACAACTTGAGGGTGTTAGCTACCCAGGCAGGCATTAGAAAAAGCCCTACCACCATGCTATGGTTTCCTCACGATGTTTTCCTTCACCGAAAGCTCAAGCTCATTGTAGTGCGTGGATTCGAACTCACGTCCCTTGACGCGAAGTCGTACACACTACCACTGAGCTATCATCGCCTTAAAATGCATATGCATGTGATTGAAAGTATTGCGAACACGGTTCTCAGTGTCAGGCAGTAAAATTGTAATAAATAATAGTCGTACAGTATTACTGATTTCCACCAGTCCAGTCTCACGTACGCTTCTCGTAATCCGCACATGATAGAGTATTCGCAGAGGGATTTACCCACAAAAATATCTTTATTTGAATGTATCGTTTCGTTTATCGCACACATTTATTTTCTGGGTTGGTAGGGCTTTTTCTAATACCTTTTTGGCTAGTTACCACGTTTAAGTTGAAAATCTGCCGCCAAAGACCTGTAGCTGTGCAGCAGTTGCACTTGAGAACCGGTTCCTCTACAGGTTTAGCGTGTCTACCAACTTGGGCCGTATCGTCACTTAGGATCAGGTGAGATTATGGCCATAAAGGTAAAATCTTAACTATAAAAAAAATGTTTGAAAGCTTCCCTTGATAAGCATGGTCACTGATTGTAATCCCAATTCTATCAATGTGAAAGTTATCTATTATTGTACTATATGATAATACCTTTTATGTGTAGATGACGATTATTAAACCAAGAATTAGATAGGAAGCTTATTCTTAACAGCTGTTTCTTAGACAGTAACTTAAAAAGATTTTGCGTCATTAATTTTCAATATCCAGAGGTAAATCTTGAGATACACGTAAACACCTTTACATTATAATTTCGTAGACGGTATCACATGATAATATTACAAGTGTAGTGAATAGGTTGAAACAGGGTAAATAATTTAATTAAACAATTTATACCCATTACATTACACACTACTGGCGGCATTGATGTATGAAGCGTGTTTATGTAGACGTATTTATATTAATATCGTGTATTATTCACGGTTGGATTCTGTATAAGCTTTAATAAATATAATTTCTTTTTAAGTCAAGATAAACTTAATCATAGAGCTACTGCAGAGCTTGTTCAAATACTCTTTTGAACTGCAGTACGACTGTATTTTTATACTGCTAGTAAGCAACTCGAATATAAATCCGGGGTTTTACATTTTTCAGTTACTAAAATTACTTGCAGCACTCTCAGTGAAATTGCAATCGAAGTATAAAAAGAAAAATAGAAGAGTAAGCATCTAATCATATTTATAAAATGTTAAATCTATAATTGACTCCAGAATACCCTGCCTATTCACTTAAAAAAGAGATCGTCAAGTTAGCATTACTATTAATCTAACTTCGGGAAGATAAAGATACCAAATATCACAAACCAAATACATTGTTAATATATTTTAGAAACTAGCTAAAACCATACAAGATGTTCACTGATGATAGAGTCCAAGCTGGTAAGCTAATACTACTTCGGATTTAACTTCAAAGTATAGCTGGTGAACACATAAGTTTTTTGAGACATATTTTTAATTTGGGGTAGTAGAAATCCTAGTACTCATTAGTCTAACTTACCATCATGCTATGGCCTCATTACGATGTTTCTCATCATCTCAAAAACTCTACCTTATTGTCATGATTGTAACTTACGTCAACCCTATCCTACATCACGCAATTCAGTATCACTAATTTGCAATTCTTAGAATACATAACAATTAAAGTACCCTCGTAAACTCCACTTTGGCGATAGCTGGTAAGTTCTTCAGTCCTGGATAGTAAAAACCAGCAGAAGGATGATCAGGTTGTCGAGGTTTATGTTTGGTTACGGGCTCCGGAGGAGATGTCTCCCATTTTGGTGCCGTAAAAGTGAAGCCACTTGCAGCACCAGCATCTAAAGGCTCCAACTTTAAACACAACAACTTATTTAGCAGTCAACAAGGATTTATTTTATTTGAATCATACCAAAACATTTTGCAGTAACTCTTTATGGATTTTCAACGTATAGGGTTTTTTTTAGAATCAAATATTTTCATAGGGCATTAAGTTCTACAATAGTCACAATCAGCGTAACAGTGATTATATCTTTCTTTACATTCTTTAATTGGCAGTAAAATGCTTCAACACGGATACTACGTGTGTACTGAAAAGATACATAAACGTTAAGAGGCTATTTGTGATAATAACAAATTTGTTGAGCTGACGTAGCTATGCTTTCGCTCTCCAATTAAAATTAAAACATCACACACGTGTCCTCACTTTTCGATGCTAATAATAAATAAGAAGATCACTCACATCCAAAGTAATTTGATCCACCCACGACGAGTCTACGCAGAGATTTAGACTGTCCACGCCGATGAACCAGTCCGGGGAGGGAATGATGCGACAGATAAGTGACACCTGTATGATTTGGTAATTATGATTAATAAAAGTAAATAATATTAAGAAAAGAAAATACGATTTATCTGGAGACAAGAATCTAAGCAGATTATTGTTTTAAGTATATCAATAGAAGTCTAGCTTTAAGGACAATGATATCAAAATCTGTCATCAGACTTCATTGAGTATTTTTAACACAGTTGGACATTTGCCAAGCTTTATCTGTAAACCTTTTTTGCGTCAAAAATAATGTTGATGACTATGGGGTACTTCAGAAATTCTTATTTGCCAAGTCTTTCAAGAATTACATTTGTTCTTAAGTCATATTTTCAAATAATCTCACCAAAGTATGTTGTCCATCTACAAACACCATATTTTCTGTATTTCCGCTTCCAACAGCGATAGCCGGTGCCGAGAATTGGTCATACACGTTGTTATTTTCTTCGCCTTCCGGGACTAGGTCATCGATTTTACCGAATTGAGCAAAGTTACGGACTGTATGTTTTGCTACTTCCCCTACGCGATACATAGTATGAGATGTATTGTGCGATTGTCCTGAAAACACAGTTTAGTACTGAGTTTGTATTGTAATTTTTTTTTTACAATTACTATAATTTTATTTGATGGGGGTTGCAGTTTAATCAATCATTACTAAAACAATGATGTCCAGTGCTAGGTGTGATGCTACCTCAGAGACTAGAGCCATTGTGAAAGTTATCCTTCCTGTCTGCCAATAAGGGTTATCGTGGGATCGGTTTAATGGTTACTTTTTGACTGTACTCTTAACTAAGCAACCCATTTAATTTTTGACATCGCGAATGTAGTCGCAGGCACTACTAGTATGGAATAAGACGGCGGTATAACAACAACTTCCAATAAAACAATATAACGGTGGTAGCCATTGCTTTTGGATTGTATTATGCTTATCAACAGTCACAACACAGTCACTTTGTTTTGCTTCTAGAAATAAAATAATTTCTTGGAATTATTTTTGCATCATGATAATCCTTGTCTTAATAACTTTTTAATAACAAACTATAACAGCTACAGGTGTAACCAAAGAGCCGATATATATTCAAAACTCAAATACAACTGATGACTATGCATATCACACAAATTTCAGAAATAAACGCGAGTTGAACTTTCGACCTCTCAGCTTAATACCAGGACTTGCTATCACCACGCCCCGAGGGTTGATAAAATAGGAGATGTTTCTTTAAAACTTATCCATTATTATAATCAGCTCACGAGGATTAAGGTGAATGTAAATACACGTATATATATATAAATAGAGTATTCCAATGTTCGATCGTATATCAAGTTAAATTTAACGTCACTCGAAGCTCTTTGAAGGAAACAGACCATCCGAGCGTTTCACTATCGCCAATAGGGTTATTCAGTTATGTATTGCATTGTTCATTGTTGTACGAAAATTGAATAGTTATTATTGATTCAAAATGTTTTGTAAATATATCAGTTAAAACGTAGATTATAAAAGAATTATGTAGTATTTTGTAATACAAAGGAGATTTAAAAAATAGCTAACATTTACTTAACTATAAAATAATTAAAAATAATAAGTAAATAATTAAACTAGGTAAGTAACATAATATTTGGTGGTAGCTAGCCAGGCTGGCATTATAAAAAGGCCTACCACTATGCTATGGTTTCATCACGATGTTTATCTTCATCGAAAACTCTGGCTATGTGAATATGTGGATTCGAACTCAAATCCTTTCACGCTGCATCCATACATACTACCCACTGAGCTACCATCACTTCTATATATTATTTATTGATTTAATAAGACATATAATTAAATTGGAACAGAATTAAATTTATAAATATTTACAAATTGTAATTGAGGTATATTTTACAATGTCGAAAAATATTTTAGATTGAACTGTTGTAGGTCTGAAGAGAGAAAACGCATGTGGTAAGAAAAGTAATGGATATTAATGTTGAAGGATGGAAAGAAGGAGGAAGGCTACAGAAAAGATGATTAGACTGTGTGAGGAATGAGATGAAAGAAGCGGGAGTGATTGAAGGCAAGGCGGCTGATAGACATTTATGAAAGAAGAAAACGTAATGCACCAATCCCAAATGACTTGGGTACTGGGTAAGAAGAAGATTATAATTTTTTGTCTTGTACGCGCACTTCTGTGGAATTCCTATACTGTAAATTTAAAGACATATTTTCTTCTAACTAATGATTTACTAATGCTTTTTTTTTCAAGAGTATTTACCTCTTCACTTATTGTTTCTTCAAAAAACTTACTTTATTATGTCCTTAGCCTGGGAAATGTCGGCACAAATTCATTCAGTATCCATAATCTTGTAACAGTCGTCATTTCGGTATTCATCTATAGCATTAACAACCTTCCTCAATTTCTATGTCCATTCATTCTTCGAGTAAATATTACAAAGACATGGATGGATATGACCTTCCATTGTCCCTCCTGGTGTTTTCGGACTAATTTGTAATATTGTAAATTCTTCAGAGCTTTACCGAGAAAACTTTGAAAGAGACAGTAGATTTTTCTTGCTATCTATTATTTATTTATCACATCACTCTCAAAGTAAATGCATGCATCGCAGAATAAACCAGCTTTACATCGGCTTTTATCGAAGCATTTTATAGGCCATTTACTTCAGTATAACCCGAGTGAGATATGCTAATAGAGTTGTTTTCTAAGCTTCCTTCATGTACCTTTTATTCTAATTATGCAGGGAAGTGCCTAGACTAGTACATTTATAGTGGAGCGCCTTGTTAATGTAGGCATTGTGTGAGTTAATTAACTGAGTTAGTTGTTTTCGTATCGTGCAATGTTTTGTAAAGTTACGCTATTCTATAGTGGAAGAAACTATAAAGAATGTTGACTTTTGAGCTTATAGAGTATTAACATTTGCTATCTACGTATAAAGACTAAACATATATGTCTTTTAATTTTGTCTATATATTATTGGTAGCTATCGGGAAGCAAACACGGGAATGATCTCTTTTAAAAGTTTGCCTATATGATGAGTAAAGTGGCATTGTCTATTTGCTAGAGTTGCAGACTCATCGACGATATGCACCACTTGTTGGCAGAATGTATTCGAAGTGCAGGTATAAGATATGGCCATAATGCTTCTGGTTAGTTTCACATTGGTTTATTAACTGCTAGTTATTTGACCCGGTTTTCAAATCTGCTAGGGAATTAGTTAAAATTAATTTAAGTAATTGTTAATTCTATATCTATCATTACATAGGCGATACAATTTACAAAGGCTTCAATAAAATAAAATAAAGAATTTAAATTGTCTATCCTCTTGTACTTGTATCACTATGGAACTATTGACAGATTGCTTTGGTATTTGGCTCGGTGATAACTAAGGTTTATAGATCACATATGTCATTGATATTCGTTCAATCCAGTTATTTTGTATAAAATGAATTAGTGTATTGTACGCTTAGTGTCTATAAACATATTTTAACCGTAAAGGTTTATTATTAACAAATAAATAAATATAAATAAAAGTTCGTTTACTAGCGAGCAATAGATACATTGTCTTGATGTTTACACCCGATTTCAATCAATCGTAAGGTGACTGACGTTGAAACCTAACTAAGGAATATAACGTTTGAGAAACTTTCTTAATTGTACTATTGTGTGTGGAACACAATGTGAATTTGTCTGCATTTGAAGTAGTTTCATAGAAAGGAAGCTTTGTATTTGTCGAAGAGAAGCTTCTTTAGGCGTTATTCGTTCACACTGAACTAAAGCGAACCGTTTCACACGATTGGGTGACACTGGATCGGGTTTTCTCGACTCCACTCGTAATCAAGAAGGTCTAACTTTTTTTCTATAAGAATGAACAAACGTATAAATTTGCTCCTGAGTTCAACGAACCGAAAGAAAATAGATAATGTCGCACCAGATGAAAAAAACGCTGGCGGTTTATAATTAGAACGGACATTAAAAATAACACTTTCGTATAGTTACTTGGTTCGGAGGATACTTTTCGGACGTCATTCTAGATATGATTTATTCGCATGAAAGGTACGCAAAATAAATAGACCTCATTTATAATAATCTTGTTTACGTTGAAGTGGTCTTATTCACTGTTCGGGTTATTGACACGATTTCTAAATAAAATAGTTATAAGGATAAGTGAAAACTATATAAGATGGGTAATGTTTGTAGGTAGACGGATATAAGGAAAGGTCGAAAAAGGTATGAATTGTGTGTCACGTGTGGTAATTGTGTTGCTACTTGTAACAGTTGATGGAGGTGTTTTTATGCTTTATATTATGTTTAGCGTTATGACCACAATTAAATAGTGCTTGATGTTAAGTGATTGGTCTCAAATGCAACGGACAGATCACATTCTATAGGTCTTTGACGACAGATTTTTAACTTGAGGGTGGTAACTAGCCATATGATTACTAGAAATAGCTCTACCACCGTGAAAAAATCTTTACTTATTGAGATATACTTCTTTATAATTAATAAGACTGTAAGTGAAGATGTCTAGATCTGAGGTTTTGGAGTGAGCATTATAATGTGCCTACAAAAGCCTTATTTGCTCCAACTTATTTCTTATTTTTAAATTCTACGGTTCTTACACTCAACCAGAGTGTCGGGCAATTTGCCGAGCTACGAAAAAATGGGCATGAATAATATAAAAACTCTGAGTACATTCCATCAACAGACTAAATAGCGCTGACAAAAGTTCCCTAACATAGTTTTAATTTGAAAAGTTTATGAAGGTCGAGCCCGGCCAAACGTCACACGCCCTGTTCAAACTTTTTCATGGATTATCTTTCAGCGGTTATATTCGCTTTTCAGGGAGAAAAATTCAAGAGAACGCCCCCGGCTTCGTCTACACTAGCTCCGAAATACATATTAAATTATTTTTCATTCTTTATCTGAAACTTTAGTTTAATCATACTCGGTGTTTGAAATGATTATAAAACGGAACTCTTTTTAACCAACTTTGTTCAAAATGGAAGAAGCTCAATTCGGTTGTATTTTTTTGTCACCGTAGAACTTTGTTATTTATAATCCGTTTAGATTTTTTTTTCGGAAAGAAATTATTGTGATGCGGTTTCCGTTTTAATTTCATTATCATTGGTTTGGATTTTGAAGATACACAAGGGAACTCCTTAAGATCGAATAGGAAACATATACTGGTAAGGGTATCGGTAGGTTCGTGACTATTGGTAGATGTGCCTAACTATGGTCTAGAGCTTTTTGGCCTGACTTGGACTGCGAAGGTAATTTGGAACTTCTTTTAACACTTAAAAACATTTCGCTTTCTTTTTTCAAAATTAATTAATGTCTTTAATGGTATTCGCATATTCGAATTCTCTTCATATTTTTTGCATATTCATCTTTATATATTATCATGCTATAACCCAACATTCAGTGCATTAAATAAAGTAACAAGTCTCCAATAATGTATTAGTTTACACTGTTATGTACTTTATATTCCCAGTTAACATTTATAGAGTTCATACGCAATAAAATACTTCAGTAAGCCTTTTCAATTCAATCATGCAGAAGGAATTACGCAGTCCATGAAAAGAGATTGATATTCGAGTACTACCATCACATCCTGGGAAGTCAATACCTCTTTCAACCTCACTAATTAAATAATTTCTTCTCTGATAGACGAGCATAATTTCACCACTACTCAATGATAAACGTTTATTTAAAAAAAGCAGTAAAGAGAAACGTTGGATAATCTGGAAAAGTAGTTATGAAAGAAAACGATCTGAAGAACGATGCTTAAAACTTTGACAACGATAAGTCACGGAACTCTTGAGTTATTAGCTAACAGCGTTGTCCTTTGATGCGAAGATGGAGATAAATGAAAGCAACTAACTAAAAGCGATGTATGAGAGCGCATTTATCTAGCATTTGTCGAGTGGTAACCACCATGAAACTGATGTAAAAGTTGTGCAATTATGCATATGGAGTTCTAGATTTAACCTTTATGGAATCAGTAATCTAGCGAGATAATAGGGTGTTCTGTCTAAGTCTATCTAAGTGTGTTCAAACCACCAAGTTTATGGTAATAAGTCTCAAAGAGTCTTATTTCAATCAGAAATAAGGCACACTTAAATATCTTTGATCATTTATCTCTGCTTGTAAAAATGGTCATTTTAAAGAACGCTGCAGCTTTGTTTTATAGTTCTACAGCAAGCATGGTTTCTTGAATTTCTTCAAGAACCGCTTGTACCTAATATTTTTAGTGTTACAAACGCTCATAGGCTAGTAACTTGCCATTAGGCAGACCGTACGCATTTTTGCGACTATAGTGACGTAAGGTAAATCGGGTACTATATATTCAGTTACCAAAAAGGTTTGCAGACCGGCATAATATCAACAAGCAGGTATAGAAGTTCTCGGAGCTTTTATTCATTTATAGACTGCACTGCGTCTAAAATCAACCTACTTAAAAAAAGATTCTATTTGACTAAAACAAACTGATTTTTTAAGACTAGAATAAAGGACAAATCTAGTCTTATAAATGTACAGATGACCATCTGCATTGCATTATATGTATGTGATAGTCGGTTGACTAGGCGATTATAGAAGACTAAGTAAAACTGTACCAGGGAATTTAAGAAGTTTAACAACCTTTCAATCAAAGTGATTTAGGTGCTGCTTGAAGATTAAGCAAGATAGTAAATTTACGTAAAGAACGTAAAGTTTTTCGGGAGGAAAAGTAACCTACCTCAGTCTCCAGGGTCCCATCTATCTTTGTGCCAAAAAATCATAACAATTAATTCAGCGATTTAGTTGTGAAAGAGGAACAAACAAACAAACACATTTTCGCTTTTATAACATAGTATATTGTATGTAGTATTAGGTATATAGTATATAGTATGATGATTAATATGATGAAAAAATCCATACGAGCTTTCTATCGCAATACGTAAACGGTAGTAATCTGGACTCAGGCCAATGCAAAATCGGCGTGTGAAGAGACTGTATTGTATCCGAGCAAAGCGTTTGTTTGAAGCGGTGATAGCAATGAGCCTGAGCTTTCCGTAAAGGGAAACACCGCGATGAAACCATAGCATGGCGGTAGGGCTTTTTGTAATACCTGCCTGGTGGGCTACTAGTCTCTTGTTGAAAATCTACTGCCAAATACTTATAAGTGTACTCCGGCAATCGCATTTGAGAACCAGTCCACTATATCTATTGTTCACCATCTTGGGCCACATCGTCACTTAAAATCAGGTGAGATTGTAGCCATAACGCTAAATCTTATTTTTTCTTTTTTATACTTAAGGTTTAGCGTTATGGCCATAATCTCACCTGATCTTAAAGTGACGATACGGCCCAAGTTGGTAGACACGCTAAACCTGTGGAGGAACTGGCTCTCAAGTGCTGCTGCCGGAACACACCTATTGGTATTTGGGGGCAGGTTTACAACTTGAGGGTAGTAGCTACCCAGGAGGGCATTAGAAAAAGCCCTACCACCATGCTATGATTTCCTCACGATGTTTTCCTTCACCGAAAGCTCAAGCTCATTGTAGGTGCTTGGATTCGAACCTACGTCCCTTGACGCGACGTCGTGCACACTACCACTGAGCTATCATCGCTTCAAAATCGAAAAAGTTATAAAATCGAGCAATGAAAAATTAATGAAACTTATGAAATATTATTTACTTCTACGCGAACGAAGTCGCCAGCACAGCTAGTATAGTATAAAGACCTAGTCGATGGAACCCTTACTGTAAACCAATTAATATAATAAAATAATAATAAATTAAAATACCCCGCAACTCTGAATTTATTTATCTTCACAGTTGTATAAATAGAAGTATGTAACAAAAGACTTGCAAGAAAGATGATTACTAACTAACGGTACAAATAAACTCGTAAAACAAATACACGCTCGTGAAGTAGGAACGTGAAAGAAACTATGAAAGTTTTACTGCCTCCAGAGCAAGTTTTATTTCTTCTCTTTATGATTTTAATGTTTGAAATAAATGTAATTTATTATTCAATTTATTACATTACGTTTGAAACAGGTGCGAAATTTGTTACTTTCTAATTATTGATGTGAGAACTTCTTTTGGGAGTCAAGTGATTTAGACAAGGAGAAAATTTCATGGTTTGCATCTTCGACGTTCTTACGTCGTGTAAAGTAAAGAAAATAATATTGCGAATTAAATTTATTGATATTCAAATAAATACAAACACTATGTATAAATAATATGAATATGAGGTAATTATTAAATTAACTATATTTTGAATTAGGTTCGAACAGCATTTTCTGCGTTTTGATGAATAAATGCAAATATTTACAACTGATAATTGGAATATCGATATATGTATTATTTGTGCAGTACTAGTTTTTTTTTTAATTTTTTATAGCACCTAATGTTAAGGGACGATGTGGCCCATGCTGGTGGACACGCTATGCCTAGTGGAGGGATTGGCTCTTAGCGGCACATTCTCAACTTGAGGGTGGTAGCTAGCCAGGTGAACATTAGAAAAAGAATTACCATCTTGGTATGGTTTCATCACGATGTTTTCCTTCATCGAAAGATCATGCTCATTGTAGGTGGATTCGAACTCACGTCTCTTGACGCGGCGTTCGTACACACTACCAACTGAGCTAAACAGTTATTTCAAGTTTGCGCTTGTGCTAGTTGTCTGAGGATTACGACATTTTGGCAACAGATTACTAGCGAACTCCCCGAGTTAAATCTATAACAATATAAATAAAATATAAGGAAAAAAAATGTTCCGATTGCTGTCAAAAATTCACAAGCTCCAAGATTGTGTGGATTTTTTTTTCAAACTTAATCCATTCGTTCCTAAGCATCTTGTATACATATAGACACATAATTATATATAATGCATATTTTTCGGGATCATAAATTTATTGGACGATAGATAAACTGTGGGAATAAACTTTATAAAGAAAAGATTATATCTTCATTACGATATTTTGTATTAAAGTGAGATTTTAAATATATTTATACAAAGAACTATTTGTTTTGTATTTGACATTATATACATAGAGGTTTTACAGCATACCCCCCTTAATACAAGAGAATAGAGAATAGTAGCAAACAATACAACATACTACAAACGAATAATTCTTAAATGAAAACATATGTACAGTTTTAATATAAACCTGAATCCGATGAACACCTAAGATGTGCAATACAATTGAGAAGCTCAGTTTAATAATAACCCATTTAATAGAGCCTCGTGCTGATTACGAATGTGGGAATAATCTTTATGAGAAAAGAAATTATATCTTCTGTTAAAGCCCCGAAGGTTGCGTCGAATCATCCTCAGTGTCTTGTTCCTCAATCGTTATATTTTACAACAGAGCTTTCGCTTACTAAAAGACATCCGTAATGCGAATGTCCTGAACTCAACTGAACTCGCCTCGAGTGTTTTTTAAACTGAAATGAATCACTTGCTGCTTTTTTTTTTAAACGATCTACGTTGTTAGCCGAAAAGGCTTTCACAGCTTAACCAGACTTTGTGGGCGAGCGCGGAGGGCGCTCAGCTCGAGGGGTAACTCGTGCAAGGGTGTCACTAGTGATCGAACCTCGGCTTGGGCTGTTGCCAACTTCCAGCCGCGCTAGCATCGCATTTAGTATATTAATCTGTGTTATCGACTACCCTCCATCTCATTAATTTAAAGTATATAGTATTATTCCATAATAATAAGCAGTAGACGTGGTATGTAACAATTTATTACGATATTTTGTATTAAAGTCACATTTTGAATATATTTATATAAAGAACAATTTGTTTTGTATTTGGCATTATATACATAGAGGTTTCACAACACAAACTTATGTATATTAAAAATCGGCAGTATCGGCGCACAAAGTTAGTGTGCTTTCATCCCAGTTATAGTTGGTATGTATATAATTTTGTGCGATCAAATAAAATCAATCAAATCAAAAATCTATATTCAATTTAGGCTCTAAGAAACTCGATCTGCACTTTTCTTAGGTCTTATTCTTATATGATCTTTACTTAGGTCCATTTTTTTACATAATAGTTTGATATGCATTTGGTAGTTGTTAGCGGATGTTCAGAGAGGGGTGTCAATTCCAGACACCACGATCGCTCACATATTGATCCGTCTTATAATAGCGTTTTGACATCGAAATCCGTTTGAAACTGTTCTAATTAATAATATAACTCAATGGTCGGCAATTCAGTAATGTGTTTCGGGATTTTATTATAAAATCTAACACTATTATCTAAGAAACTGTTATTGGTCTTACTGAGTCTGAAATAGGGGGAGACCAGTTTGTCACGATCTCTAAGTATTTAAATCATTCCGGGCTTACACGAAATCTAGCTTTTCTAAGTTTTTTCCGACATACTCTAAATTAAGGGTAAAGTTAAAATACCAAATTCCGAAAACTTATCCTTTAATAATTTGCGAGGTCCCGTATTGTAATTAATATCTACATCCAACCATTTTAAAATACAATCCTCTCTAAGTAAAACCAGAAGTAGAATATGTACTCCGGTGTTGGTGTGGTGGCTGCTAATCCACATACACATATAAATGAAGCAAGAATCCTTACGTATAGGTGTACAATCTACTCCGCAGATTTCTTTGATTCCTTGACCAATATTTTACCTAAAAGCCTACTCCAGTAGACCAGTCCTTACCACTTTTATTTTATTCTTTTCCGGCAGCAGCCCATGCCGAGGGTCGGCCACTATGGCACCCTTGCGCCCGCTATTTCGAGGCTGAGTGCTCTCAGCATTCACCCCAAAAGGCCCAGCCAAGCTGTGAAAGCCCTTCTAGCTCACAGTGTAAGTCCTTTCGAAAAAAAAAAACTGACGTTTATGTAACCTCGCCCTATCTCACTTTACTGTCAACTGATGCATGCAAAACGGGTTAAGAGGCAAAATTATTTCGATAATAAAAATACTAGAGAGGTACTCCAATACAACGGTATGTACATAAAACTTTTCTCTATAAAACTGAACAAACAACACTGAAATAACGTTACTAACTGACGTCGCTCGTAAAAATAATTGTGGAGTTTATACATAACAAGTGTAATCGTTTTGTTTACGTAAACTTGTGTAACTGGGTTCGATGTAATACGCATTTTATTTGAGGGCACGTAACATATTTTCTAAGACGTGCCCGTTTGATTTGGAGGGAATTCTCCGAATACTTTTTTAAGGATGTCGCACGTTCGTACTTTATTTTAATATATTTTTTTTTTGCATGAAACTTAGCATTGACTCTTCTTTATCTATATTAATATTATGAAGCGGAAAATTTGTTTCAACGCATTAATCGTAGGAATTATCAGTTGCATTTAAAAAAATATTTTTCTATTTGATAGAGTAATCATTGAGTAAGGCTTTAGGCTATTTAACATCACGCTACCACCAATAGGAGCAAAACTGTTTTCATAAATGTAACAAATGCGGGCAATATAAAAAAAACTACGCGAACGACGCCGCGCACACAGCTAGTTAAGAATAAATAATTTTAAGCGTTTTATAACGTTATTCCATGGGTGTGTAAAATAGGAGATGAAATTTTTCATTGATAGTTTTCCTAAGATATCTTCGAAACTTGCCATGGATTTTCTTTACTTCGCGTAGACGTAAACTAATATTGCGATCACGCGTGTTTGAAGAGAATATGAACGAAGTCGCGGGACACCAGGTAGTATACACGTATATACATATATTCTGCATCGTGGTAGGGCTTTTTCTAATGCCCGCCCGGCTAGATACCAACCTGAAGTTGAAAATCTGCCGACAAATACAAATTGGTGTTTCCTGCAGTTGCATTTAAGAGCCAGTCTCTCCACGGGTTTAGCATGTCCACCAATTTGGGCCGTATCGTTACTTAAGATCAGTTGAGATTATGGCCACAACGCTAAGCCTTAACTAAAAAAAAATTTGAAGGTGTATAAGTGCTTACTAAAATTTGAATAGGAGATTATCATTTCTCTTCCTGGATATATTTGAAACTATTAGTTATGTCCAACAATTTATTCGAATGGAAATAAAATTTATTTTCCCAATATTTAGAAACAGTACTTTTTGTGAATACCCTCGACAATGTGTATGCAAAATTCATGATTATCAGTCGAAGAGATAAGGTGGGAGAATGTAACACACAAACAAATTCTCTTTGGCATTTAAAATATTTGGCATTTATTTATAGGACAATCTTCGACACAAATATATTATGGAACTTAGGCACATCAGCGATAATAACATTGTCATTATGTATTAAGATGTCAGAGTTTGCGGACGTCTGTCTCGACGGTAATAAAGTGTTGGTAAATCCAATATATCAATAATACACTTTATAAATTTAAACAAAAGAACGGATAAAAATAAATCGCGATATACATTTAATAAAAGTTAATTTATTACAATAATAAGATCCCTTTACAAATAACCATTTTCCATATTAACGTTAAATATAAAACGGAAGTGGGTATACCCTTTTAACGGTTTTCACCGAAGCATTATTCACAATGGGCTTAATGTACAAACAAGAATTTTATTCTAAAATCCTACGTTAATCCCCCGGTATTGCCACCCCTAAACGGTCTTCTGATTGAAACCAGACAAAGGATTTTTTGCTCTGTAGAAAAAAAGGACAAATACCTTCGAAATACCATTGTAACCCAAGATTTGTACTCGACGCAGATATTGAATTATCTTCCACTCTCATAATAATGGAGACAAGACCGTGACCGCTTTCTACGAGTAAATGAAAGATAGGATCGTGTTTTTCACAAACAATAAATCACGTATCTCATAATTTTTCTTTATTCATTCAAAAACGCAACGTCAGTCCCCTTCTATTTGCGTTTCAACTGAATACTACAGACCGTGAATTGTTAACGTATTAGAACACAATTCAGTAGCGCATCTTAGATCCATCAATATAGTATATTATACCAAATAATCTATCTATGTATGTATAAAAATCTACAATCGAATCGTATGTATGCGCATAAAACGTGGGTTCGAATCCACCTATATTTAAATTTCATTTTCCTAAAAGACATTTAATTCATTGGAGTTACAATTAAACAAGTTTCATTCAATAACCGAAAGAAATGAACAACGGAAACGATTTTAGATATAGCCAGTTCTTTTGATCTTAATTTTAAGTTGGAAAGTTGATTAGGATTGATTATAGCTAATCAAAATGTGAAAGAATACAAATCGGTCAATCCGTTTTTGAGTTTTAGCGAGAATAAAGAACATCGACGATTAGGGACCATAGTGAAGTTCACTGGGTCAGTTAGTTTATATATATATATATATATATATATTTAATTAGCCGTCATCCGCGCGATGCGTTAGCCGTTAAAGTACCCGATTAGAAGTAATGTTTTTTTAAATAATATACACAATTTGCGGACTCTGGCTCCGCAACTTTTTTAGGTAGTTGTTTTGATTTGGTTTGGCGTCAAGAAATTGTTTTATAATAGTAACAACGCATGCAGCTATGCATTACGAAAACAAAAAACAAAATATTAGGTGATTATTTTTATAGTACATTGTATGTGATAGATGTAATTTTATTTTTAATAATATTATTGTACTTACCTATTTTATGACATATTACACTTATTTAATATATATAGGAATTATCACTTTTTTTTTCTCGAACTAGTATTAAACCTGTGGCTGGTTTCTGGCAACACGGTAATTAGAAATATACGCAGTGACATTTATAAACCTTAGCAGTACCTTACCTAGCGTAAAGGCTTTTGTTTCGCAGTGGGCTAATTATTGTCTGACATTTTTATTATATGACGTCACCATAATGTTTGAACTGTACTTGAGAATCGTTAAAACTCTAATAGGTGCGTTTTTTTTCGTGGAACATACTATGTGCATGCGTTAAAGTCTACTCAGTTGTCTCCATTGTACAGAATATACTGGGAAAAAGATTTAGAAAGAAAGCTGTATTCAAATATTTCACCAAAACCAAAAGAAATTAACAATACCGATAACATCGTTTCCCCATAGACTAAAGACAGAGGGCCTTCAAATAAATACGTTTTCAACGACGAGCGTAGCCCGCGAAACGTCACTAACTACTAAAAGATAAACCGGTAGGTTGTTTTTATTTCTACGTACAAATTCCCGAGGGAAACAATTCCGTCTTGTCCGACCCGTTGTTACATCGATTGCTATTCCGTCCTAATTGTGTAAATTAAAAATGTTATTTGAGATTTAACAGACGACATTTTGCCTTCTTCCTCCTCCTGTTGCAATTGTATTATCAATATATAGCATCTTCGTCCGCGACTTCGTTGTCTTGGAACTAAAAGGTATTTAATAAAATTTGCCCGTTGTTGTAACTTTATTTAATACAGCTTTACTCCTATTGCGTGATATTAAATAGCTTAAAGCCTTCCCTAACAATTGTTTTATCAAATACAATTTTTTTTTCTTTTTAATTCGACTGGCATTTTCTTAAATAAACTCGTCCGAACAAGCAACCATTTTTTTCCGCTTTATAATATTAATATAGGTTAATTTCGAGGAATAAATAAATAAATATTAGTGACGTACTCAACACCTAGTCTCTCATGTCTTCTGTCATCAAAAATAAGATAAATAAATAAATAGCGCACATCTCCTTATGGTGTTTACGTAATTTGAATTGCCCCTTGTAATGAGTAATTATTTGTATGTATATAAACAATAATCTATTCTATATACAAGCCATTAAACACTACATCATTACTTACTCCAGTATTTCTTAAATTACTTTCCGATATGACAAAAAAATGTTTATTCTTTTTATAACGAAGACATCACCTGAAAACAAGGTTAAAGGGACAGACACAATAGGGAAAATAAGAAACAGAACGATATGCTTCAACACTGTTTGATTAAAAATAAAAAATAAAATTAGGAAGCAGGTAGGTACTAATCTATTTTTTGCAAGTTTAAAAATCCTTTAATTCTAGAAAAGCATATTTTTAAATATCGTACGAAATAATTACTTGATTAATTAATTAGTTACTGTAACTAACAGTAACTGTGACGATAGTACAGTTAATTTTTAAAATATTTCTATTTCCAATGACTCCATTATAACTATATATATATATATATATACAAATACATATATATGTAGCTAATAGTGCTTACAGAATTATGTTACGTAATTGGTAAGTTATTTTTATTATTGTGTGTAGTCACAATTACCTATTATAAATCTACTATAGGACCAGTTCAAATATCAATCTAAGTTAATAAGGCTATAAGTCAGTCTAAGTTAATAAATATAACTATTGTGAAATGTAGTTTTGATATACAAACCAAATACTTGAGACCATTGAGCTCTGGGACGCTGATGTATTGGGTAATCCTTTGGAAATCTCTCTTCGGTCCACAGCGTTTGTAGTACCACTTTATACGCAGCGACATGGTCAACGTCACAACTCACAACCGACGAGGTAAATATCGAAACCATAAAAAACAAGATGGCGGCCATTGTAATTCGGACCGCCATCGCGAGCGGACCTACTAAAATGCAATAAATCAATTATCACCGATTAATAATAGAATTTATTTTTCTGAACGATTTGTTTTTATAAGATTTCACGTGCGTGCATCGGCTGCGGAGAGATGCCGTGGACTTTTCTATTTTGGATTCCCGTTACTCTCAGGACGGAAATAAACACATTGGCGACGTTTCTGTACGCGCGGGTGCGTTGTGCATCCCAGTTATTTCTATTGGAATTAGGTTTATATGTTTTATTTTTAAGAATGTATAAACTATGATTCGTACATCGGAATTAACTAAATTAAATGATAGCTTGTGGATGACAAAGTACTAGTAGTAGTTACTAATAAATATTACTATAAAGCTAGAAGATCACTTGCGTAGGGTTATTTTTTCTACTAATTTAAACTCCTAAAATTCTTAAAGAATTATTCACTAGGTACAATTAAATTACATTCTATACTTTGCCATCTGAGTAGTAAAATGTGCACTTATTTGTATTATGTTCAAAATAAGTCTAGCGGTTGCTCAATGATCAATATTCGATCATAATTAATTAAATTGTATAGTTTGAGTACCATTGAAAATATTCGCCGAATAGTATACCGAAAAATGTCAATTTATTGATAATTTTTTTAGTTATGATTCTGTGCCAATGTAAAATTATTTTGCAGCAATCTCTACTTTGTGAAAATTATAAAACTATGATTGAGAATGACAGTATAAATATAAGCAGTGACAGTTTTATAATTAAATTTTAAAATATTCATTTAAACATATGGAACACGGTTAACATATTAGTTTTCTGTGTTGTTCTTCATACAAATATTAACTACGCCAAATTGCGGTACTAAATACATTCTACATTCTTAACATTATAAATTGCATGAAGATAAGGGCTTTTTCTAAAACCAGCTATGCAGGCTAGCTACGACCCTCAAGTTGAAAATTTGCTGCCAAATACCAATAGGTGTGTTCCAGCAGCTGTACTTGAGAGTCAATCCCTCTAAAATAAAGAGCGGCAACGCATCTGCGATTTCTCTAGTGTTGTGGGTATCCATGGGCGGCGATGATCACTTACCATCACGTGAATGTTAGCTCGTTTGTTCGCTGTTAGTTTAGGTGGGCGAAAATAAAATATCATTATGAGAACGTGCGAAGTAAGTTTCACTGCGAAAATATGCTACATAAGCCATCTTCGAGTGCACCAGCGCCATTTCTTTGACTAGGGGTTATAGCGGTCGTCATGGCGGAACTTGGTCGGAACAATCATATAAAATTTTACTTTAATAATCTTTATCTTGAAAAATCATGGTAACATTTAAGTTTTTAGCACCGAATTAATTTATACATTTTTCGTTACAATTTTTTATTTCCAACATTTAATATTTGGACCGTTTATTTTGAAAGTGGTGTAAGTCCATTTTTGAGAAAAACGAGCTATCACGTAATTCATGCTTAATATAATGTAATTTTTTTATATATAACTAGTCCGTGTTTAATTTCTCAAAAAAATTCCATGTTTTGTATAATTTAAAATTGGACGGTAAATGAAATTGCATTATCAACAAATATTCCTTTAATTTTCTCGAAACAAAAGAAAATGGACATACACCACTTTCAAAATAAACGGTCCATTTGATGATACTTTGAACAACCTTTTAATTTTATTACAAAGTACAAGTATTGCCAGTGTGTTAACGCGTATGTGTGCTTCAGTTCTGTATCCATCTTTTTATTATTCCTACTAGATTTTACGTGCGGCTTTGCTTGGGATAATATTGCTTTTGGCAAACAAATCGGATGGCGCGATAAAAAGTTTCACACAGAGTTTATACCTCTCTTTACTCCACTGGCAATAGGTAATTCGCGAGAAAAAATATCTTATCACCGTCTTCAGGCCATTTATCTCTATGCCAAAATTCATCATAATCGATTTAGCGGTTTAGGTGTGAAAGCGTAAGAAACAAACTGACTTTCGCATTTATAATATTAACAAGTGTATTATTTTCATTATACATTATATTTTCTAATATATATTTTTTTGTATACATCTTTTCTTAAGTCGACTGTTGTGTTTTCCACAAATATAAATAAATCTCACTTTCTTCTGTGCACCCAGAATTCTTTGAGAGATATTCAAAGTTTTTGTCCACGTATTAATGTTAAAAACTGTACCCAACGAAATGTAGTCATGTGTTAAAATCACAAAACATTCAATACTGTTTAAATTGCTTCCTAAATAAATGCTGGGGACGGTCCCAGATGGTCCCGTCTCTTTATTTTATTAGGAAACAGTGTTTTAATGCAGAACATTAACCCGCCTCAAGTGTCCTCGAGGCATTGATTGATTAATAGCTACCCCATAGATATTATTGGGTTTTTAGTTCTGTCCCCTCACTTGGAAGGGGTATTTTCGTGGTTCGTTAAAATGAATACGTTTTATAAAGTTTCTGTTATAAGTGAAATTAAACGAAAGTAATATATAAAATTATAAATACGGAAGTGACTTTATTTGTGTTTTACGCTTTCACGCCTAAACTGCTGAATCAATTATGATGTATTTTCGTACAGAGATACTTTTTTAAATGTAGTTTAAGGTTTAGCGTTGTGGCTATAATCTCATCTAATCTTAAGTGACGATACGACCTAAGTCGGTAGACACGATAACCTGTGGGGGCGGTGATAGGTTACATTTCCTAGTGAAAAAGTTACTGGAAATTTGGTAAAGAAAAAGATTAACTTTGTATGAAACCTTTTAGCACGTTATACGATTGATATGAATAAATCAATATTAACACGAGCGATGCCGCAGGTAAAATGTATAGTCTCTAAATGAATTTTTATTTTAGATTCTGTATTGTCTATATAAATAAATGAAATTGGTGCCAAAAATGTATTATCAAAAATAAAAGCTGTTTACGAAATGCATATGAAAGTACATACGGGGGTTTATATATATAAAAAAAAAAACAAATCGAACAAAGTCACAAGCGCAGCCAGTTTCGGTTTAAATGTCAGTGTGATGTCAACGGCTTGTGAAACAATTAAGAAAAAAAGTATCTCTTCTACTTCTCTTTTAATCCTGGCAACTCAGTCTCCTTTCGAGTCTATTACTGCCATTTCAAGTGATAAACGAAACCTATTATGTTGCTTGGCGCTAAATAAATGTTCTGATCTAAAGTCGGCCATGTTGTTTTAAAAAAATACCGATCTATTTGAAGAGGAAAAACATTTTCGTAATATTTCAAACAAAAAAAAAAGACGACTTGTAATATAAAAGCAGAAAAACTTAAATAATTGCGAACTGCGGAATAGCATCAGTTCGGAAACGCGATATCTCTCAGACGAACTGAACGCCGATACAAGTACAAGGGGAGTTTTATTTGAGTTCGATCCACGCAGAGTCCGTTGCGAATGCCGCTCTAGACGAAGTTTCGAGCGCATAATTTTCAAGTTTTTATTATTCCCTCTAGACCGAGCGACCGGGCGAGGAGTCTCGTTTTTAATACCGAGTCGAATGGAGTAGGTTACAACTTAAATTGTTTACAGTAAGCAATAACAATTCAGTTTATTTTTATAGGTTATAGATATAGCGCTGCGGCTACAATCTTACCTGACGTTAAGTGACGATGTGGCTTAAGATGGTGGACATGTTAAGCCCAATGGAAGGATTGGCTCTCAAGTATAACTACCGGAACACATTTATAGGTATTTAGCGACAGATATTCAACTTAAGGGTGGTAGCTAGCCAGGCGGGCATTAGTAAAAGCTCTACCAACATGCAATTATTTTTCACGATGTTTTCCTTTACCGAAGTTTCAAACTCATTGCAGGGATTCCAACTCATGTCCTTTGACGTGGCGTTCGTACACGCTACCACTAAACTATCATCGCTTCGCAGTTTCTAAAAGCTGACTTTGTTTGGCAGGGAAATGTTTATGGTCTTGTCTTCCACCTTAATCTTCCATATTAACTTAACTTAACACTTCAAACTTAACACCTTTAAGTTCATCTGTTTGAAAGTAGTTTTTATTAATTATTTAATTTTAATTGATGCGTTAATAGCTTAGTTGCTAGTGTTCGGACGCCGAGTCTTAGGAGATGAGTTCGAATCCACCTACGATGAACTCGATCTTTCAATGCAGGAAACATCATGATAAACCGGAGAATGGTGGTAGGAGTTTTTCTAATGCCTGCCTGGCTAGTTACCACCACCCTCAAGTTAAAAATCTGACACTGCCACATCACTTGAGAGCCAGCTCCCCCCTATTAGGTTTAGCGTGTTCACCATCTTGGGTGACATCGTCTCATCACATCAGCTGAGATTGTGGCTAAATCTGAACTATAAAAAAACGTTCAACCGTTTTCATTTAATTTGAGTTTAGTTATTTAAATTTCACATAATTTAGTTTGAATTGTTCGATAATAATATTGCACGCCTCATAAGCGAAGTGTTGAGGCGGGTACTACTGTCACTTCACGTAAAACAACTGATTTTTCAAACTTCAAATGTCTCCATTTATCATATATTGCACTTGTAAAACAATATCAACAGATACAAATAAAAAAAAAAACACTATTTTTAACACTCATGATATTTTTGATTACGTTTTTGTTATTTAAACTAGTTAAAAAACTGTTTAAAAAAGTTCTGTCTTGGACGTCCGTTTGTCTGTATGTGCGGATCCTGTGTGTTATCACGATAACGTCCGAAATACTTTACTAATCTATTTTTTTTTCTTACGCTTCAGTATAAATAGGAATAGAACCCTATCTCTTTTCACGGGCTGATTTGATGTGGTTTAATTGTTATTAAATGACCAAAAAAAAAAAATTAGATTACGAGGTGTGCACTTTTGGATTTTCCCAACTATTTTATTTTATTTTTTTAATCATTTATATCTGTCATACTCACCTATAATTAGGGTTACATTTGTGCTTGAGTTTTATATATATGTTTAAGTAATGCCATGTTGCAAACCTTATTAGTGCTTTATATTAAATAAATATTAGTAGTACGTTCTATTTGTGGCCACGACTTCGTTTCCACGGAACTAAAAAATATTTAGTTATTTTTGCCCGTTTTTGTAACCTTTTTCTATACAGCTTTGCTCCTATCGATAGCAGCGTGACGTTAAATAGCTCAAATCCTTCCATAATAATTGCTCTATCAAATACAAAGACTACTTTTCAAAACCCACTGGTAGTTCCTAGGATTAGTTTCGAAACGTCGGGATCAAAATTAATAAATAACCGGGATAAAATCTGTTTAAATTAGTTTTATTTCGACATTACCAATTACCAATTAATAGGAGCAAAGCTGTATTGAAACGTTATAAAAAAAAAGAGAAAAATGATTGACTTATTCTATAGTTCTACACGAAAGAAGTCGCGGTCATAGCTAGTACTGTTACATAGAGTTAAGTAAACATGAAACTCAGTATTCAAGTTTGTCGTAGGTTTCAACGAGTAAGCAAATTAAAGGCTAAAACATTTAGGACCTAACGAAATGTGTTAGCTAAACAACTTTGTAGAACTGAGCTATTCAATTAAGTGGATGTCGGCAGTTTTGTTACGGCTCACTGATATATAAAGACGTATGAATTTTGAAGATATATTTTCATATTAGCACGATATTGTGATGGCACTGTTATGTATGAGATCATTTAAAATATAATAAGTCCACTTCTCTAATAAAATGCCCCACGAAATACTTCACAAAAAACAGTTTAAAGTAATTGTAAATCAGCAACTTGTTAAAAAAGCGATTATACAATGGCAGTTTAATTGGCAGATAAAAATTCATGGCATCAAAATATTTTTAAGTTTGGAGAATTTTACATATATGGCACATGATAAAAAGAGCGATTGCTGAAGACTTTCTTTCGCCGTTTCTTCTCTTCCAGAACGCCATGTTGTTTCTGAAACGGCAGTAAATTTTTGTCTTCAAAGAAGTAATGTTATTATCCTATTGTTCAGAAATAAACGATTTCATTTGATTTGATTTGACGTTATTATATACAAAACAACAGTATGTTTTATTTTTATTTTTGTCTGACTGTTCTCTGTACGCGTGTCGTTTTGAAACTGCTCCTGTTCAAACTGTGCAAGACGGTCTTGTAGCAATTACCAATTTAAACCCGCAACTTATTATATTCATGATTCACTTCTCGTCTGTGAAATCACCAAATTACTGAAATATCATCAATATTACTGAAAATAGAGCCAAATAATGTAGCTTTATGGTTATAATAAAAGACGCGACATGTCAGATTAAGATACTATTAACAACTCCTTCCATAATTTTCAAAAATTCTTTTAACATTTGATTGAGTAATCATTGAGCTTTAGGCTAACATCACGCTAACAACAATAGCAAAGCTGTGTTGAAAAAAAAAACATAAAAGGGGAAAATTTATTTTAAAATTATACTACAAGGTTCTTTTTGGCAACCGATGTATGTCATGTATCGAGACGACACTAAAGCTCTCTCGATAATTGAACTTCACAACTACTGACTCACATAGTTTAACAGTAGGCTTGTTTGCCACGTTAAGTATCTAAAAAAATTAGTAACGAGGTTTCTGCGTATTGATCCTATGGTAATAAAATTGAATTATATATAAAATATTCTATTCAGTTATGGAGCATTTTTATTGTTCGTCAGAACTCCCTTTTTTATCGCAAGGTGTGTCGTAAAACAACTCAAGACCCTTTGCCCTTCGTTCAAAAAGGAGCCGGGTTCGGATCCCCTAAAGAGGTGTATGGTCACGTTCCACAGCGGCAATGTTTGACGTCCATTACATCATAATCCCGGTCGGGTGGTATTTGATGGATTAGCCGTTTGTCTCGCGTATTTTATGCTTCGCGTCGGTCATTGCTGGTGAGTGTTTGAGGGTGATATGTTGAAATCTTCTAAATTCTATCTGAAGATCCGTAAGATTTTGACGTGAGAAAGAAATAATAAGTCCATTAAGAGTATAATGTAACGGAGAGTGAATATTGGTTGGCATCCAACTGATTATTTTATTATATTATGATTATATTATGAAAGTAAGAAAGTTTTATTGCTGTAGCACGACTGTATACGTAATGATAGCAACAAATAGAGGATTAGAAATTAAAAACAAAATATGACTAAATATAAACAAATAACGTTATGTGTGGATAAATTGGTACCAGTCTCAGCATAATTGCTATACTGATAGCTGGTATTCTCACTGGACCCTCTGAAGGCGATGTCACGGACATCAGTAGAAAAAATAAATGCGAAAGAGAGTATGTGCGTTTGTTACTCTTTCACGCCTAAACCGCTAAATCGATTGTGATGAATTTTGGTAGACAGATAGATGGAACCTTGGAGACGGTGATAGACTACGTTTGCTGGTGAGAAACTTATTGGATGTGGAGTAAAGAGAGAGATACACTTTGTATGAATCTTTTAATTGCGTCATCCGATTTGTTTGACGAAATCAATATTCCAAGAGCAAAGCTGCGAGTAAAAGCTGTTAATATTACAAATGCGAAAGTGCGTTTCTTTATTACGCTTTCGTGTCTAAACCACGGAATCGATTATGATGAATTTTGGTATAGAAATAGCTGGGAACTTTTTTCTAGGCTACTTTTTTCGCGAAAAACACTGAAGGTAGAGTAAAGATAGAGATAAACTTTGTATGAAACTTTTTAATGAGTCATCTAATTTGTTTGCCAAAATCAATATTAACGCGAGCGAAACCCCGCGTAAAATCTAGTGCTTATTAAAAAATAAGCAAACAATATCTTCTAAAACATGATAACACTCCACGTATCCCCAAGATAACTGAAGTGTCCTCTGTCATATTACACCATAGTTAGAGAACTTTGACAAACTTCACCCGAGGCTTTCGACCTATAAGTTGTGTCGTTAACCGCCCTAAAGAGCCTTCAACAGCGAGCTATGTCTTATGGCGGGAATGTATCATGTTGGATCTCGAGTTTTGGAATTCCGATGTTGTTGACGTCGTAAATGCGGTATTGAGCAATGATGAAAAGCGTTTTCAAAGTTGTTAATATGTCTAATATATTACTGTAAACTGCTATACACAATTCGTGTTTGCAGGAAACCCTTAATATTTTGAAAGTTCGGCTTAGGGATTTCTGCTTGAGGCTAAAAGCGTCAGTCACAAATGAAAATTACTCTTGATTAAGTGATTATCGTATGGTGGTATAGATAGGTATTTCTAATGGCCACCTGGCTAACTACCACCCTCAAGGTGAAAATACGCCACTTAGCGTGTCCACTATTTTGAGCTACATCGTGACTTAACATCGGGTGAGATTGTAATGCTGACCAGTAAATTATATTTTTTTTTTTTTTTACGAAAACTTTGAAAATATTTTTATACAAAAAAGGAAATGAATTAGCAGTTAAATATTGAAACGGAAATAAACGATATGTTTAACATAAGTCAGGATTCCGTCATAGTTGTAGTTTGATTTAAATGATAAATACGTAGGATAGATATAGAATAATATTTGTTTTTTATTTTTTATTTTTTATTACAGGTTTAATGTTACGGCTATAATCTCACCGGACGTTAATTGTTGATATAGTTTAAGATAGTAGACATGCTACGTCTAGTGGAGGGCCTGGCTCTCAAGTGCTACTGCCGGATCACAACTACAGGTATTTATTGGCAGATTTTTAATATGAGTAAGGTAGCTAACCATACGGTCATTAAACAATTCCTACTACTATGCTATGGTTTCATCACGATGTTTTCCTTCTCAAAAGCTCAAGCGCATTGTAGGCATTCTAACTCTAAATTTGGGCCAGTTAATATGCAACCTTTGTGCTTATATCTGTATGATTCAAAATGAACTATCTGTACTTATATATTAGAACATTTATTATAAATCTCATTAGCATCTTAACCTACTTCCGAGTTATTTGGTGTCGGCGCAATATGTTTTCTTCTTCCATATATCTCTATCAGCCGCCATCTTTTATTTGGACTTCCTCTTCCTTTCCATCCTTCAACATTCATATCCATTACTATTCTCACCACAGGTCTCGCCTCTCTTCTCATTATTCTAATATATTTATTATAATATTATATTCATAATAGTAATAAATTACTGCTAATATCTACTGCTATTAAGTAACTAAATAAAACAGTTAAAACTATTTCGCATCCAGTATTAACTCGAAATGGCCGTTTCACTATTATGTAACAATTAGTAACATTGTCTGGTTATTGTGATGTCAAAATGCTCGTTTCTAGCAAGCTAACCAGTTTAAAGGGATTATACGCCGACGTTAGCTTATTTAGACGTAAACCTGGCACTAAAATTGTTATTAAATTAATTTTTGCTTTGTCTAATAAATGTTCTATCGGGAAATGTAATACATTTCGTGTAATTGTCGAATAGAAATACACGGTAATCGAATGAAACCGGTTCTCCGGAATGGAAAATTAATTTTATATATCTGGGGAGCTATTAATACAAATATACATGCAGTAGAAGACCTAGCATATGTTGTTCTAACCAGTATCGGTTGTTAATAACTGAACCAGAGGACCTTCTATCATATCATGGGATAACAATCTAAGTAAGGGGTATCCAATAGCATCTAAGTTACTTAAGCCAACTTCATCTGCATACGTTGCACTTTCCGAGTAACCGACGAGGATTCGGATATTGTTGGCCCCACACTTGGTTTTGCATTTGACGGTTAACCATATAATGTTTGATCAGTCGAAGCTTGGTGGTATAATTATTAACCGACTTGTTAGCGACCACTCTCGAGTTTAGACTGCCACAAAATAAAGGTTCAGTATGAGCCTTTGTGTTCCTGCACTGTGAACGAGAACCAAATCTTTCCGTTACGGTGTAATACCTCTGGCTTTGCGGCTGTCCATAGGTGACGATAACCATTTACCATCAAATGAGCCGTCTGCCTGTTTGCTGTCATCAGCATAAAAAATTTATATTAAACTACACACGTTTAGAAGTTACCCAATCACTAACAAACGTACACAAGATTATTATATAAATTTATATTAATATTATAAATCGGAAAGGTTGGTTTGTATGTTCGTTTGAACGCGATAATCTTATGAACTACCTGTTGGGTTTTAAGTTTTTTTTTTTGATTGAACATGAAGCTACCGTCAATAAGAGCTAAGACGTATTGTTACAGAAACGCTGAAAATTAATAAATAATTTCGAGTTCCATGTGAACGAAGTCGCGGGAAAAGCGATGTATATAAGTAGCGGCGAGTACGTGTCGCAGTGGATTGCTAGCGGAAGCTATATGAAAATATTTGGAGATTTATATATTTTTTTAGTAGAGTAACATCGAGTTGAATTAGATCTTTACACATGTTATCTGTCGCCGACTGTACCGCGCGTGGTTTTTACTTGTAAAACGTGACATTTGGAGACTTTTTTTGAAGTATAAATCTCGCGACACAAGCTTTTACGCGCGTAATCTACAGTCTGTTATAATTATTTACTTTGCCTTTTATGTGCATGTGTCTGGGAATGTAAATTAAGTATTCGATGGTGCCTATACTGCTTTTTTTAACTCAGCAATATACATAATACTATCTAAGTCCGCGACTTCGTTCGTGTGGAATGAACAGCTGATTTTTTTATCTATTTGGAACAGTTTTCCTTTTTATTCGTCTGACAACATGATCAGTTTAGCCTCGAGCTCGAGAGCCCTTCGCGCTCGCCCTCAACTTCCGGTGAAGCTGTGAAAGACTTCCAGCCTAACAGCGTAGGACCCTTCTAAAAGATAAAAAGTTTAGTAGTTAAAGGATGAAAGAATAACGCACAAACAAACATTCGCACTTCTAATATTGGTTCGAATGTACATATGTCGATTATTAAACAAATTATTATCAGACCAAAGATGGCTACGTAGTCAAACGTAGCCTCATTAAATTGTCGTTAACCGTTTCAAGCGATGATAGCTCACTTGGTGGTGCACGGATGCCACGTGAAGGGACGTGAGTTCGAATCCATCTAAAATGAGCTTGAGATTCCTGTGAAGGAAAACTTCGTGAGGAAACCGTAGCATGGTGGTAGGGCTTTTTCTAATGCGCGCCTGGCTAGCTACCAGTCTCAAGCTGAAAATCTGCCGCCAAATGCCTTTAGTTGTGTTCCGGCAATTGCATTTGAGAGCCAGTTCCTCCACAGGTTTTTGCGCGTTCACCAGCTTTGATCACATGGGCGCTTAACATTAAATGAGTTTGTGGCCATAACGCTGAACTGAAATACTGCCAAGAATTCTCGAATTAGTTTTACGAAGCTGCTTTGTATGTAGTACTAACTGACATGGTGAACTTTGCGTCACATTACAAATTTCTGAATTTTATGTACTATAATATGTACGTATTATACATATAAACGTTCCTTATGAATAATTCTATTTATTGCTGAAAACTGCATTAATATTCTTTGAACAGTTTTAAAAAATCTAAGCTAACAGACAGCGGAAGCGACGTCATTTTATACTATGTAAATATATCTTTTGATATCTCTTGATAGAATGAACCGATTGCGATGAAACAAAAACAAAGTAATACTCCAAGTTGTATACAATTTTTACGTGTAAAAGTTATCCACATTGGTTTTGTACATTTTAGGGGATGCGTGCATAGATAAACATACGGACAGAGATTCCCAAAAAGGCTGGAATTGAGTTCTTTGTGGAGTATTTAACACTCTGGCAATTACTTTGGAAAAAAAATTAATATGTACAAAAACGACTTTTCTACAAATTTTCTATACGTATAGATTGCTTACAGAGTTCACATGTACTTTCGTTAACACATGTGCACTGTCGAATTATTTCTATATTATTTCTGACCCATTCGCAAAATTGTTTCAAGCTAACCTCGCAAAAAGCACCGCAACAAAAACCAATAACATCGCCCGGGCTCTATTAATCAATGTCTCGCGGATACTCGGTGCGTTTTTTGTAAATCATCCCAACGCTTCGGTTAAATGATATCACACCGAACATGTTGTAGTAACATTTTAAATATCTGTATATTATCATAAGATGATATTTCAGAGTTTCACACTCTTATCACAAAATCTCTAAACCTACATGACATTATTGATTTTAAATATGACCCACATTTTTCTTTCACTACTTCAGACACTCATTATGAAAGGTATTTACGAGCATGCATGATTAATCGGCAAAATGTAAACGAAACCGCAAATATCAGCTAGTATCTACATTAATACTATAATTCGAGGAAATTTGTTAGAACGTAGTAATTTTAGGAACTAGACTTAAAAAAAAATATTTATGTATTATTGAGGAAGACTTTAGGCTAAGTACCATCACGCTGCCACCAATAAGAGTAAAGCTGTATTGAAAAATGCTATAAAAGCGGGCAAAACTTATTAAATAATGTTTAGTTCCACGCGAACAAAGTCGCGGGCACAACTAGCCTCTGTATAAAACGTATGCACGAAGCTCGAACGGTCCCATAATATTTATAAAATATTACATGTTAAGTTACTAAAAGTAAATTTAAACTAGCTCCCATACTGAACTTAAGTTATGTCACTGGACGCCGGTAGCTGTTCACTTAACTATAACTTAACCGTGGTCCAACCAGGACTGGAGTCGGGAAATAATATTACAACATAGATCCGACCGTTAAAAGACCGTGCGAGTGGTGGATCTATCGTGCGGCAGAGATTAAAACTCCGAGCAATTCCTGGGGTACGGTCGAAGGTTTAAGGGTTCCTTTTCTGACGCGCGCCAACACTAGGTTAGTGTTTCACTGCTTACCCAAATTTGGTAAGAGCCTGCTAACGTAACTTTAGAGACACGTTCTAATGTGGAACTGGCTACAGTCCAAGATAGGCCAAGATCTTATAGAAGATTTTGAAGACATCTTGCTAGTAAACTTCTAGATACCATTGCAACCGTGTATAAATTAACTACGTAGCCATTTCTGTTCAGGTCATGTAGTTGTAAAAATTTGTGAGAATAAAATGTTAACTAAAAGCAAGTACGTCTCTGTCCAAATCTGAATCTCAAGTTATCTTAAATTATTGTCGACTGTATGCAGCGAGTTAAGTTGCAGGGTTCAAGTTATGAAAGTTAAGTTCCATAAAACCGTGAAAATGATATATTGCATATTAAAGAGTCTCCACTCTTCGTTACACAGCACTTTGTTTTGTTCACTTGCGTTGTTTAAGCTCAACTTAATTATTTATGATATAACTTTCCCGGAAGTAAGTCGACTAGGATCGTGAAGTTTTAAATTTTATAATATATTTAAAATTAGTTGGGGCCATGACTTCGTACCCTTGTATTTTATTTTTGTTTCGCATACTTTTACAATATGTTTTGCAACTTTGTGAACATGGTATTATTAACCTAAGTATAAAAATATTACTATAACGGGCTTTTTATATACATATTTAGGGTATAACAAAAAAATTGTGATCAGTTAGTTTAACTCACCAACAAAACAGTTAACAAAACAGGCGTTCTCATTCTTTTTCAGTTTGCGCCGCACATATATGTTTACTGTTTAGCTGGTCAATAGATAGGATAGAAAAAATAGATGGGTACAATAAACGGTCCCGCGGCGGACACTTTGGATACCGCTGGTTTAGAATTTCAATTTTTATTTATTTAAATTTTTTTATAGTTCGATATAACATGTGGCTTTCCCGCAATAAACAAACAGCCTTGGTATATAATATCTATATCGACTACATCTGTATTAATATTATAAGAAGGACAAGTTTGTTTGTTTGTTTGTTGTCGAGTTTTCAAAATTATTTTTGTATTCGATTGAGTAAACATTGAGAAAGGCTTTAAGCTATTTAACATCACGCTACCACCAATAGGAACAAAAATATATTGAAAAACGTTCCAAAAAATTGGCAAAAGTTATGATGTGATACAATTTATAGTGATGATAAATCAATCAGTGGTAGTGTGTACGACTTCGCGTCAAGGGACGTGAGATCGAATACACCTAGAACTTGAGCTTTCGGTGAATGAAAAGCATCGTGAGGAAACCATAGCATGCTGGTAAGGCTTTCTCTAATGCTCGCCTGGCTGGCTACCATCCGCAAGTTGAAAATCTGTCGCCAAATAATAGTAGGTGTGTTCCGGCGGTTGCACTTGAGAGCCAGTTCCTCCACAGGTTTAGTGGGTCGCCACTTAAGATCAGGTGTGATTATGGCCATAACAATAAACTTTAACTAAAAAAAAAATAGTAGAACGTTTTCGCGGGCATATCCAGTATTTATATAACTACAAAGTTTAGATTAGTTTACATTTGTTTCAAATCATCATGCGCTATCAAACAGTTTATATTTAATACGTTATCGTAACGTATCTACACATTCCAGGCATTGCCTCGTTTAATATTTTAATTACATCTAAATGTTATCTGATTTATATGGAAATTAAAAATAAATGCATCTGTGAAGTACTAATATCAGAAAATTATAAGTGATTTTTTTTTGTATTTTGTGCATTATAATAACTTATAGTATATTTTTATACGAGCGATAATTTTATTCGACAGGTTGAAACAAGTGGTCAGTGCCGTTAGAGGGTAGACATAACGGCATGGGAAGGAAAACACGACCGGCATATGTTTGCAACGTTAGTTTGGCAGGCCACAGCCATAAATCTAAAACGGACCGTGTCGGGGCCAGTGTTTCCGATCTTGCCGTGTTACTTACATATAAAACTTCGAAGGGTCAACCCCACTCAGTGGAAAAGGGACCGTTTTCTTGTTCCGTGTTTTTTTTTTACTTTAAGTGTTTTCCCGCAACCCCACTAGATGTTAAGTGATAATATGCTCCAAGTTAGTAACACGCTGAACTAAACAGAGAGACTGGAGCTCAATTTGAGGCTGCTAGTTAGCCAGGTGGGCATGAGAAATACCCTACCACTATGGAATAGTTTCTTATTCCGAAAGCAGAGATTCGTACCCACGTCCATCGGTACAATGTTCCAGTGCTACTACTAAGTAGATATAACTTATTGGTAGATTGCTAGACTATTTTTATGAAACTTACACTATATTCAATTATGAAAATGGTCATGTTAACAAGATTAAACTTGTTACTGGAAATTTATCACAGAGTAGGCATTGAAAAAAAGAAAACTAAGGAATATTTGAAAAGTAAGAAACTCAACCACTTGGATATAGAAGAAATTATCTATACTAATATTATAAAGCGGTATAGTTTGTTTTTTTGTTTGAACGCGCTAATCTTTAGAAATAACCAGTTTAATATTATAAAATTATTTTTCTAACTTATAGAGTAATCTTTGAGGAAGGCTTTAGGCTATTTAATGGAAAACAAAGTGACAAAAACGGTAAAAAAATATTAACATTTTTTTTTACCACGCGAAGAAGTCGCGGGCACACCTATTCTTTACTATAGGCCAGTACAGAGCCCTTGATGATGCTCAAAAAACCTCTTTGATACACTATTTTGAATACTTTAATTCTATAAGAAACAAACAAAAACAAAATACACGGCTTATATTTCTACTGTTAGTTAACAGAGAATATTTCATAAAAAAGATATAAATTTTAATTCTCATCTGCTACACGGCAGATATCCTTCTTTACAGGAAAAAACTATTCTATATGTCATTCCGAAATATATTAATATTCACTGTTCAATTCACTTCACTGTTGTAAGTTCAAATAAAATCTTTCAGAGAAATTTACGTGTATGTGATGCACGCAACAGGCAAACAAGAAATAATAAAATATGGCTTTTTAATTTTAGTTATGGTGTTTGCCAATCTAGACAATTTTGCTAAATTCCAGTGAGAAAGAAGAATCGAACTCAGTTCTCTACATAGTGATAGGGTCTGTCTAATGCCCGCTTGGCCAGCTACCACCTTCAAGTTGAAAACTGTCGCCGAATGCTTATAAGTGTGTTCCGGCAGCACTTGAGAGCCAGTCCCTTCACTAGACTTAGTGTGTTCGATATCTTGGACCACATCGTCACTCAACTTCAGGTGAGAATGTGGCAATAACGCTAAATCTATAAACTATAAAAAAACATCAATAATATAATTTTTATAAATCATTATGGTTTTGATGTGAAACATCTTATGTGTCGGGACAGGCTATGTAATAGTATATTGTCGGAAATAACTTTAAAGGCCGGTAATACACCTACGATTCCTATGGTGTTCAGGGTGTCCATGGGCGGTGGTGATTACTTATTGTCAGGTGCTTTCTTGTTCCCTATTCCATAAAAAAAAAATCTACAAGTGACTAACGAATAGAAGCAAGCTGTCTCCATTTAATCTTTGTATTAAATTAAAGTAAATGTATATTAAATAAATAATCATATTTATATTTAAAAACTTCTCTGTACCTTTAAAGTTTACTTTTAAGTTCACAATTTGTACGAAAAACAAAACGATGTTTCACACCTGCCAGACGTCCCAAGACGGCCCTGTTTTTATATGTATGTATAAACAAGCAAATAAAGATCGATAATGTATAAATAAACCGACTCTACGAGCAAACATTTCCTTCAGTGCGTGCGGGAAATGATACCATTTATGTAGAAAAGAAACCAACATGAGCTTTAACCTTGTTGAAGTTTTCGTTGACGTTGTAAAATAAAAATTCCTTTCCCCACTACTACAGTGTGTTGTTTATGCAAATAGGGTGTGAAACTGTAGATATTACGCCGACGCCCGCAATTCCCACAGCAGCCGGTATAACGTTCCACGTTTGCAAATTTCTCAGTGTAATGCATGTATACGTTAATTTATATTTATGGGTGTTGTATATTTATAAGCCTTGAGTAAGCATAAGTAGTAAGTTAATGGATTGTTAATTTAAGTTAATGAAGCGAGTTTTACAGCTATGATAGCTCAGTGGTAGTGTGTACGACTTTGCGTCAAGAGACGTGAGTTCCAATGTAACCACCTTCAATGGGCTTGAGCTTTCGGTAATGGAAAACATCGTGAGGAAGCCATAGTATGGTGGTAAGGCATTATCTGATGCCCGGCTGGCTAGCTAACATCCTCAAGTTAAAAATCTGTCGCCAAATACCTATAAGTGTGTTCGGGCAGTTGCACCTGAGAGCCAGTTTCTTAAAAGGTTTCTATCAACTTGGGCCGTATCGTCACTTAAGATCAGGTGAGATTATGGCCATAGCGCTACACCTTAACTATATAAAGAAAAAAGCGTAGTTGGTAGTGTGTACGGACGTCGAGTCGTTGGACTCGAGTTCGTATCCTTACAATGAGCCGGAGCTTTCGGTGAAGGAAAACATTGTGATAAAAGCTTAGCTCTATTTTACTCAGAGTAGTTACAAGCGGTAAATCAGCCGCCAAATACTTATAAGTGTGTTACGACAGTTGCACTCGAGAGCCAGTCCATCCACAAGTCTCAGATTATGCACCATTTTGAGTCACATCGTCACCAATATCATCGAGACCACCAATGCAATCGAGATACGCAAGAGGAACCACTGGCTATGTGCTTCTCAGGCCAAGCCACCTATCAATGGCATTTAGAGGTTCGTTTAAATTTGCACCCTCACAATGCTGGAACGATTTACCTCCACCAGTACGTAGTCAAAATAAAGTTGAAGCGTTTAAAAAGCTTTTACTACAAGAGCAGATTGATAACTTTAAATGAACCTCTTAGGTATGATCCGCCTTATAATTTATATATTCGCCCTTTTAAATAATAATAATAAAAAAAAGTTTTTTGTATTTTTGTGTTGCACAATTATAGCATCATTCCCATGCGTAACAAATACTGGTATGTACTATATACTGTGCCTATCATACATATTTTTAAGAATGTCTACTGATGTCCGAGACGTCGCCTTCAGAGGGTCCAGTCAGAATATCAGCGCTGCACTATATTAGTGTAGCTGTTATGCTGACAATGCTACCAATTTATCCACACATTAGGTTCTTTTTTGTTTATTTTTTTGTGATCTTGCTGTACTGTTCTGTTGTTTTTTTTTTTGTATAATTTTTTATTTTTTGTTTTTTTTTTCTTTTATTTATTTTAAATATAATTTGCTGTGTGTCGGATAAATAAAACTTCTTTCTTTTTTTTCTTTCTTTCTTTAGCACGACTTCGCGCGGGTTAGTAGCATATAAACATTTACTTTGGAATGACAGATGGGGATAAAGTAGCTAGATTTTGTGATTATTTGCGAAACAATTTTTTATCTTTTCTAAAAAAAAAATTCTATAAAGTATCCTATGTTACTTCTAATACCTCCACGAAGATGTGTACAAAGTTTCATGATGATTGATTAAGTAGTTTTGTCATGAAAGCGTAACAAACAAACTTACATTCACATTTATAATATTAGTATGGATATTTTTTTACCTTCGTACGGTTATTTGCATTTGAATACTGTTTTATACGCGTCGCGCACAGAGTTACATATTGTTGTGCACATATGAAGTGAATTCAAAAGAACAAGCCGAAGGGTGTATTTTGTAAACCTGCAAAGTTTCTACTATATCCCCTCAGTTTACTACGACGTGACTTGACCACGATGAATAGGGTATACTGCAAAATATACTGCAAAATTATATACGTTTTTGTTTAATTTTTGAACAATGACACTGACGAGCTTAATGGAAGAGAAGTAAATTTCGATTATCTATATTAATATTAAAATGCGGAAAAGTCCGTTTGTTGTAATAAAGCTATGAGCAATCCATGTTAGCCGTTTCATAATTCTGTTCTCTGGATAGAGCAAACACTGAGGTAGGTTTTAGGCTATTTAACATTACGCTACCACCAATAGGTGCAAAGCTGTATTGAAAAAAGTTACAAAAACGGGCGATGTTTATGAAATAATTTTTAGTTCCACCCAAACGACATCGCAAGCATAGCCAGTATTGATATAAAGTTACAAGTTGGTCGCAACTGTGTCTTCCCTATAAATCATAGGTAGACACAATATTCGGTCATCTGGTGCAGTACTGTCAAGAATCACGTTTTAATAAAAATCCGGCGAAAATACTAAAATGAAACTTGGCAGAAAGAACTAAAGTATTTTATCGTTTTATTTTTAGGTGGTGGTCCAAGTTAAAAGATTGAAGCGAATTGAGCACCGAATTATATTTTTTTATCAATTAGCTGATTTTATTACATTAATTCATCAGTGATTGAGTGTTATTATTTTTAGCTGAAAATAATACTTTTATTTGTGAAATGTTAATTGCTCTTTATATATACCAATTTCGTATCACGTTATTTGTCTGCGATGAACTCCTACTATACTGAACCGGTAATTTTATCAAATTTTGCACACCGTGTGCAGTTTGATCTAACTTGAGAGATAGGACACTTTTATTATATAGTGATCATAACGCTATAGATGACACTGTAGTCGATGTCATGGACCACTTGAAAAGCCTGAACAAGGTCTGCCAGGCCAGGTAGCTGTTCTATGTGTTGAATCCTATATGTTACCTAAATTAATAATTGAATGGATTGCGTACTTCAAAAAAGGTATATAATTAAAATTTCCACTGTTTTAATTATTAATATATATAAATATTCCATTTGTACATTTCATTCTTATCGTCCTCGAAAGATAAAATAATAAATTTCCGAATTAGCAAAAGGTACGTTAACACGAGTGAAGTCGCGGGCAAAAGCCAGTACAAATATAATTCCAACATTCAAGTCAAATGTATTTTTAATGAATATCAAAGTTATATTAACATATCGAAAGTCCTGCGTAACAACTAGTCCATAATATGTATTTCGACTTTACACATAAACAGGTATGCTTTGTTATGTTAAAATGTCGCTTTCACAAGATAAAAACAACCACCAAAATTAGATTTAAATTTAATATGTATTTTATTTTGATTCAATTATGTCAAATAAAGTCGATCTAATACTGATCAAAGAGCGTGATTGAAATTTTTGTAACGGTGGTAACACGCCACAGTTGTATCGTACTAGATTGCGATCATCACACAGTAACACACCTAGCTATGTTTTCTTTTCTACAGTCGTTAACAAAAGGAAAAGCAAAATATAAAATTCCCGACATTGACATTCACCGACGACAAATTTCAAAACGTAAGCCATATGCTCCGATCGTCTTAAAAACATGTCGCCTTTTCTATCGACTATGAAAAAACTTCAATTTTGTATTTTTAAATGTATCTATGTGAATTTGACGTGTCTCGTTCTGAAAGCGACCAGTGTATATATCTAACTCTAAAAAAGCTTGAAGTCCGTCATGATAGTTACGATACAGCTTGCCCATTTCTTAGTAGTGATCGTTGATTTTATACTGAACTCTTAGAAAGGTAGGAGGGTATTGATTCACACCGAATGGTATAAACACTATGCAAACAAGAATATTCCGTTCCGTGATACCATTGAAGAAGGGAAAGTGTCCTGACCAATCTCGTCACCTTCCCCCCAACAGAGGAGGCAGAGATGGCCAAACCATTATTGCGCTAAGTCAAAACGAAGCACTCGAAGCGAGACATTCATCCATTGTAGCTGGAATATTATCGAAGGGACGTAAGATTTATATTTTTCCATTATTGACACTTTAAAAATTTTGATATTTATGCTGTAAATCATATCGGGAATGGTTTATACTGGAGAAACACGAGTAGTGCACCCGTGTCACAAGTCTCGGAAACTGCTCGGAGTTTCCCCTCTACCACACGATAGACCCGGCACCCACACGGTAAATCCATTGTTTGCTAAGAACTTTATCTCTCGTTGTGTCAATAGTATCGATCTGATAATTTGTTTTAAACTACTCGACTTCTGATTGCTAAAAGTACTGTGGTTACTATCGAACTGTGTATCGTTACTATACTATGCTATAAAATATTTAGATCGACTATGTTTGTTTAGGTGGAACCTAACTATAGTTTAAGATAATTCGCTTGAAACTTTTAATTTGCGGCAAACATCCTGTCAGCACGGGGAGTCCGGACTGGACCATATTGGATTACGGTTGACGAAATCCGCTGACGCGACGGAGACGTGGCGGATCCGTCACGACTTCCTGCTGCCGTCGCGTCGCGTCTCGCAGAAATTTTACGTGGATATTTCGTCACTTTTATTGTGGCCATTTATATATTTTGATCGCACTATACAATATTAGGTTTTTTTTGGTCCTTCTGTTGTTAGGTTCATTTATTGTATACACATTCGACTCACAATGGTAAAATGTATAAGCCTTGATTTATATATAAATTACAGTAAAATTAATTGCAACGGGGAAGTGGAATCTGGAAATAACGTTGATGTGTGAAATTGTTAAGAATTACTATTATTAATACTGTAGGAATTAATTTAATTTCTTAAGAGATATTATTAATAATTTTGTGTAAACCTTCATATATTATTAATCATTGTAAATAATATAAGTAAGCCAATTGCTGAATGTAACGCAGCCGGGCTCCGATGTAAAAAAAGTCAATCGATGTTGAGACGTGAAGGAATACACACTGGAATAAAGAAGTGAACTGATTATTATACAAACTGTTTTTATTCGTACAGACCTGCTCCCTTCATTATGGTCTAACATCTTAAGGGTTTATATGTATTTTTTTTCATCGTGGTACAGCACAGTGATCTGTATATGCCTGATGTTAAGCGCAATGCAATTTAATAACAGAAACGACCTTTGAAAGTCTTCTATCGTGTTTACCTTTGAAAGTAAAGCAGTCCATGAGGACCCTATCTTCTGAGGACACCATGGTGACGTCACTGGTCGTGCCACTGAATAAATGTCCACAGTTGTTTGGAGGGTACCTCACCTGGTCTTAGAGGCATTGTTATTGCTTCCCACAATTCACAAGAATATGGTAAATGTCATTCACTCTCATAGATATGTGTGCCACAGCAAGATGATTATTACAATTGCTAGAAACGTTAGTTTTTTTTGCGACTGCATCATGAATACAATAAAGCAGTGATGGCTTATTGGTAGCGTCTACGGGCGCCGCGTTGTATGGACCTGAGTTCGAATCCCTGCAATGAACATGAACTTTGTGTGTAAGAAAATATCGTGTTGAAATATAGGACGGTGGTAATGTTTTTTCTAATGACCGTCCGGCTAGCTAGTTATCCCAAGGTGTATTCTGGAAGTTGCAGTTGAGAGCCAGTTCCTCAATTCAGTCTAGCCTCTCCACCACTTTAGACCACCTCGTTACTTAACACGAAGTGTGGTTATGAGCATAACACGAAATCCTTTAAAATTCAAGCTATCATAAAAAAACTATACATACATTAAGAATTTTTGTAATTATTTCAACTATTATAAGTAATCGGAAGTGAGTTAAAGAGAGGAATAAACTTGTATAAAACGTTTTCTGGCGTCATACGATATGAGAAAATCAATATTAACGTGAATGAAGCCGCGGGTAAAAGCTAGCACATCATAAATGTCGAAATAATTGACTTACCATATTACGTGTAAATAAGTTGTAACATAGCAGCTTTCTTTTCAAAATATACGAAATAAATATTTACATACAACTCAGTAATTGTTGGTTGCACAAAAAGCACTGAGGCCATTTTCCAGAAAATATATTTATCTTAACTTGGTTCAGTAAGTGCTTATTATTCTAAAAAACAAACCAACTATTAAGCAAGTTTCATAGAAAATTATCGTCTAAGCTAAACAAAACAATGCAATCGACCCAACTACAGACAGTATAATAATATAGATTTTAATGTAGTACATAATAAGGCTTTATACGAGACGTCGTGAGCAGGTGACAGTTAAATATCCGGATCTCTCTCTCTCTTTATTAATGTCAACAGGTGAAACTGGCGGAGCGTAAAACAGATATCGTATTACGAGAATTCTACTTACTTATAACAATAACTCGTGTTTCTTTGTCACAGAAAAAAAAGATTTATTACTGGTTTAAGCATCTCACAAGCGTATATAGTGATAATGCTCACACAAAACGTATATTTAAAAAGAAAACAGAACCATTCTTGACAATTTAATAAAAATTATATGTAATCTACATATAAAAGCGGAAGAGTTTGTTTATGTGAATACTGACCACCAGTCGGATTGCAAAATTTTTGTATATGATAACGCAGTCATTGAGGAAAGTTTTCAGCTATTTAACATAAATTTTCGGCTATTTAACATCACGCTACCACCAATACGACCAGAGCTGTATTGAAAAAAGTTTCAATACGGGCAAAAATTATTAAATATTTTTTTATTTCCACGCGAACGAAGTCGTGGACGCAACTAGTGTTATTATATTCTAAATATTTACGAATGAGTGTTAAGAAACGTAGATTGTGTCTGCCAATAAACTGATATGCAGTTTAGTAGAAGTAGTATTGTATCAAATTTTGTATATAATATAAATAAATACTTTTTCTATTCTATTCTAATTTGTGGTTTTGTTCGCGTGAATTGTTTAATTGAAATCAGTTCTATATTACCGCTTTACCACTTTTCAAAATCGCGAGCCAATTTATAACTTACCAAATGCTTATATATGAATAAGCTTTATTTTTTATAAGCTTTCTTATATGAATATTTATATTCCTATTTGTGACATTCTAGATTATCCATGCAAATTGTCACCCCTTTCGTATATTATTTTTTTGATAATATGTATCCTATATCCTTCTTCAAGATCCAATCTATTTCTATGGCAAATTTTAGCGAAATCGATCTCACCGTTCAAGTGTGAAGTATTATCAAATAGATAAAGATCCTGGATCAACTCGGCAACAGTAAATATTTTTCAACTCTAGACCTAGCGTCAGGATTCCATCAGATCCAGTAAAATTAAGCCAACAAACCGAAAACAGCTTTCAGTATACCTGAAGGACATTTCCAATTTGCAATAATGTCTATCGGGATAAAAAACGCCTTTCGACTTTCTAAAGGCTCATGAACTCTGCGTAATCAGTCCTTCAGGGTACACGGTGTTTCGTGTATCTAGACGATGTGGTCTGCTACGGCCATGATCTAAAATCTAGCAGCTCCAACTTGACCGCAATTTTTCGGAGAATGCGCGAATTCAATATCAAATTACAGCCAGATAAGTGCGAGTTCCTTCGTCGCGAAGTCGGTCACCTTGGCCATATAAATACAGAAGAACGACTAAAGCCAAATCCCGACAAAATCAAGGACGTGACCGAATTTACACTTTCAAAAACACCGAAGGATATAAAGTCGTTACTTGGTCTCGTATCATACTATCGACGATTTATTCCTGAGTTAGTTTAAGCAAAAACATGCCTTACTAATCTTCTAAAAAAGACACACTATTCATATTCATGTATAATTTTGGATTAGTCGATGTTATTTTAATCAATGTTTAATGTACAAGACATGATAATTTCTATGAACTAAGCCACTACATAATCTTGTCTCTTATGATCGAAATAAAAAAGTATCTTATCTACTAAGCTAATGTTTACCCTCGGGTACGCTGCGCTAATATTGATTTTGTCAAACTATTAGGGTGACGCGATAAACAGTTTCACACAAAGTTTTAAACCTCTCTTTGCCTCGCTTCCAATAAGTTTTTCGCGAGAAAAGTCTATCTATCACCATCTCTTAGGTTCTATCTACCTCTATACCATAAATTCATCATAATCAATTAAGCGGTTTAGTCGTGAAAGCGTAACAAACAAACTCACTTTCGCATTTATAATATTAGTAAGGATATAATACACATACCTACCGTTACATAACGTTTAAAAAACGATCATATAGATAAATATAACAATACGTTGCTGTTGCATATTTATTATTTAAATTTTCACCTGTAATTAATTTCCTCGACGTCGCGGTGAAGCCATTTCATAATTCAATATGGCGGCGGACGACGGAGCGTCATGACCCCGGGCTAGACATAACCTCAAAATTGCATCAAGTTGCTGCAGATTACTGGAAAATTAAACCGTTGACGAAATTACAGATGTTCGTCGTGTTGTTGTAGTAATAGCTATTTCAAATGTATACATCTTATGTTGTTGGATGTTTAATAATATGATATACCGTGAAAGTATATATATTTTATATAAAAACAAATATATACATGTATTTATTTACTACCAGTTTTTACCCGCGGCTTCGCTCGCATATTTTTTCTGCAATAAAAAGTATAAAATAAAAAGTATAATATGTTACTTCTGTAAAAATCCTTATATCTTAACCGTCTTGTTTAATAGGCTGCACGTACTATTCGGTTCTTCATATCACTAATACTTCAGTCCACTGATTCATTCTGGAGCTCCACTATGACTGCGTCAGTATTATAAGACGTATTTATATTGCCACAACCGGAAACTAAAAGCGCTAAAAGCAAACTACTAGAAATAGACTATTAAAACAAGTTTTATAAAATCTTGTTATTACAATTTGAATTTATAAAGTTATTTTTAACCAATCATGTAAATATCTTTTTCAATCCATAAAGTTATTTTTAACCAAACGTATAAATATTTAAACCCCTGTAATATGATAATTAATATAAAGATACGATCAACAATAAAGCTAATACTTGAAATAGATTAATAAATATTTTTAAATATCGTCATTTTAACTTGAAAATATAAGTTATTTTTAACCAAACATGTAAATATCAATTTTAATCCATAAAGTTATTTTTAATCAAACGTGTGAATATTTAAACCCTTTCATTTTATATTCAATATAAACAGACGATCAATGACCAAGCTAATACTTGTAATACCTTCAAGAATGTGTACAAAGTTTCATGATGATCGGTTAAGTAATTTTCGCGTGAAAGCGTAATATACAAACTTACATTCACATTTATAATATTAAGTAGAGAAATAATATAAATACATTACTTAGTTGACTGACTCATTTGAATCTAGAAAGATGATAGTTACATTGTAACATTTGTAACATTATAATATAGAAATTAAATGCGTGTCTAAAACGTGGTTACGAGCCAACCTGTGTAGCCAGGCCGAAACGTCGAGCAATTGCTAAAAAATAAGTCTTATTTTAGACCCGCTTTGAATTTATATATTATAAAGTATATAGTACGCGAAAGTTAAAAAAAAATGTGTGTGTGTGTGTGCAAGTCACACATGGTAGAAGTGAAACTTATGAAAAGTCCCTGATTAAAAATACTTATTGAAAAGTATTGAACAGAAGCATACATATGGGCAATGCTAAGTAGACGATTGTGGGGACGCTACGAAGCATCCCACAGAGAGGAGATCGAGAACGTGTAATATGTTTTATCTCATTCTCTCGTCGGCTGAATCCTATACATTTACGTGTTTGTGTCTTCATGGAATCGCTTTTTCATAGAGTTTAAATCACAACGATTCTAGAGAAGTTTCACTTCAAAAAGTGTTATTTGTAACATGAACCTCTAAGGGAGTAAAGACGGTGGTTGCAGTTTGTATCGAGGAGAAAAAAAATCTTCATCTATTGACTGTTATTTTTCCTAGCTTGGTAAAATGACTGTCCTTCAGCTGATGGTAAGTTTCAGTACAGTCCTGTAACAGTAGTGACTGCCGCAGGAGTAAATGTCCTTCAGTGGCAACTGTCTTGGCGGCCCATTAATAATGAAATTTGCTATTTCTATTATGACTTGGACACTCACTAAAATGGGATATTAGAATCATGCGTGATTGACGCGAATAATGTGAACGAAGTCCCGTGGCACCAGTTAGTTAAATATAAAACAAAGGCTAATCACTTATATCGGTTATTATAGTCTTTTTTCTAATTTGAACTTGTTTTATTTAATTTGAATGTCATAAATAACTCTGGATCTAATCTAATACAATTAAGTGAGCAATTCTTGTATATATATAAAGTTAGCGTGCCGGAAATGGCTTTAACGAATTTGATGAAATTTTGTATTCACACAGATTCTTACTCTTTGAACTCTCTTATTTTGAACTATATAGTTGTATTAAATTAATTATTTAAATTAGTATGACATTTATGTTTTTTAATTTAAATAACCAGTTCGTACATATGTCAAATATAGATGTATAATCAATTTGTGATGCGCATTTATACATATTCTTTTGGGAAAACATAATTAAAAAAATCCGACCTAAGTTCCGTCACTCGGGTACTATGTTTAATGTAGTGATGTAGGTAAACATATATTAGTGATTATAGTGAAACAAAGCGTACGATTTACTCCACTACGAAGCCGTAACAAGACAACTAATCAAGTCTCGAATAAAATATTACGTTTCTGTAATCCCTAGAGCGTGCTCGTAAGTAACCGAGGTCTGCAAATTGGTTCCCGTTAACATTTGGATGCGATTTCCGAATTTGTTGACCCTTAACAAGCCCGACCTCGGGAAGTTTAGTCGGTGAACAAAATGACCGGACATGCCTCAATTAGTGAATAGATAGGAAGAGCTCGGTGAACCGGAAGTCGATCTTATTGCACGTTTATTTTATAGTTATCCTTATTTCATAAGCCACTTTTCGTACAAAACCTATTGCTCTTTTTTTACGATCTTTCGAGCTACGAATGCGAAAATTCGGGAAAACGTTTTTTTAATTATATGAAAGTCGTGTTATTTAATCTAATTTAATTTCTTAGGATGTGAAAAGGAATCTAAATGTATATATGAAAAATAATATCCTTCAAATCAGAGTTACAAGCTTTAACAAAATATGTTTTTTTATTTTTATTTCTAGCGCCTTGTTTGTACAAGGAGAGGTACAAATTTTATAACTGAAATAATACCTGATTGGTCAGAGTTAATAGAATAGCAATAAAGATAAATATCAATCAAATAACTTCATGAAATGTTCGATAACGAAGACGTTTGTAGTATGTTAGTGTATTGAAAAATATTTGTTCGTTTCTAAGATTGTCCTTTATAATTTATAACCTTTGTAAGTCTGTAATGAAAGCAGACTTGGTGATATATTTCTATTCGTACTATTCTTTCTGTGAGCTGCATGCTATTCTTGTTTCACTCCGTATTATGTTTTTTTTTTCTATTACTAATTTTTATAAAACAAACTCCTTTGTCGCGGCTGTCTGTGTGTCTGTTTGCAATAAACTTAAAAAACTACTGATTGGGTTTTCATGTGGTATTCACCAATAGACAGACAGATTCACGAGAAAGGTTTAGGTGAATTATTTGTTTAGGTTTTGTATGTATTAGACGAAATATGACAATGATTGTTGTATATTTATGATTGCAAAAACAAAAAGACATAGCCGGCGGGTGGCAGCTGGTTATTTATAAATTCTAACAGTTACTTGTGCCGGTTAACTTAAAAAAAACTCTCGACATAAACCTTAACAATGGCAAATGGCAGACTTCTTCGTGCGCGCAGTATTTTTAAAAAGGCATTCGACACTTTTTATTTCGACCTGACATACGCAGTTACCCTTAAGGGCTTTGACAGTTTCAACTTACTTTTTGGGGCGAATGCTGAGGGCAATCAGCCCCGAGGCAGCGGGCGCAAGGGACCCAGAATGGGCGAACCTCGGCTTGGACTGATGCAGGAAAAAGAACAAAAATCCGGAAGTCTAATTAACCAACGAGTCCTATCTTACTAAATGTAATGATCCTAACAACGAGCATTTATAAAATTAATCTAGATGTATTTATATATACATACATAGTACATTAAGGTATTTGACTATAAGAATACATTGTAATTAACGATGGACTGAACTAACTGGACAGTTTGGTAGTCGTAAAGTTAATATGTATGTAAAACAACACGTAATATGTAAGTTTAGTGTTCGTTTCTGGCGCCCGGTGAGTTCTAATGGGATGAAAATTTGGCTGACAATTAATTTGTGTATACGGTAGTAATATGCTGAGGAAATTACTATATTAATTAACTGCACAGGGAGGATATTTTTTGAATTGAAAACTTTTTAGAAAGTTTATATATAGTAATAAAATGAAAGCTTACTAGTGGCATTACAGACATGCAGTCCCGGATATACAATTTTTTCCTTTTTTATAACTTCTTAACGTAAAATTGTAAAACATGTGACGTCATACAAATCTCACATATATGACCAGCTGTGACAAGGACGAGGGGCAAAATGAAATTCGTGTGACGTAATTTGTGGATAGCCCCTAACAATGAAAGACGTAACAAAGAGAGAAACATGCGTTATGATGTCATTTAATATACCAGTAGATATTACCATACTCAAAGAATGCGCAGGTTCGACCACCTGAGTTTATATTTAGCGATAATTAATTAATCTTAACATATCCATTGGATTATGTAATTATAAAGACAAACACAACTTCGAATCCCCAGCATCGATGGACATCGTTTTATTGAAATGTACCCGTCGGTCTCTCGGGTCCTATTAATGTGGACGGATGTATAATTTATGCATTAAAATTGACTCTGGGGTATAATTCAAGCCTTGAATCCGCAACGTACAAAGGGAAATGTTGTTTTTTTGATAAATAATATATTAAAAACTTCCGTTTACTGTGGTATTTGTCATCGTTATTATCGGGTTGTATTGTAAATTCACAAAAATATATAATTGGTTAATATTTGAATCTAAATATAAAAAATATATGTGTGTATGTGTGTGAATATGTGTGTAAATGTATGTATGTGTATGTCAGCTGCAACAAACGACTACTGTTTAAGTACGATTATTTACCCTGAGCATACTTGCGTAAATCCCAGAATCGAGATTAGCGAAGTTCAATTCATATAAATCTCATAAGAGCGGGGAAAATTTGGAAATTTATGAAAATGAAAAATTAAAATCAGTTATACTCGCGGGTTCTGTGAAAACTCTTGAGTAACTCAATAACGAAGTAACAAATGGTTCCGCGATACACAATGCCTTGATCAAACCGCATTAAGATAAGGCAACAAAGGACCCTTTGCACGTCGGTCCATGTCTGAAACGAATAGCCAATGAATGTATTTTTTTATGTCTACCAATACTGGTGCTTTGCTTTTCTAAACGGCATCTTGTTAAAAGCATCGTATTATAGCGCATCTAAACAGTATGTACGAAAATAACTAGGTGCCCACCAACACTACCCACTAAAAGGTACCGCCACGATACTTCAAACTATTTAGTTGCCAAAGATCATGGACAGCTTACACATTTCTTATAATCGGCTAGCTATCACCTCCAAGATAAAATTTGCTGCTAAATATCTCGTGTTTTTATTCTTATTGTTCTGTTCCTAAGTTGTTTTCTTTTTCCATAAATCTCTATCAGTCGCCATCTGTTCATTCACTCCTTTTTTCTTTCATCTCATTCCTCATATACTCTATGCATCTTTTCTTTTACATTCTTCTTCCTTTCCATCCTTCGAAATTCATATTTATTACTTCTCTCAACACATGCGTTTTCTCACTCTGCCGGTAAATACCTACACGGTTTAAAAAATCACCATAGAGACTTTAATCTGAATGTAGATCTGCAGCCTCATGCTGAGACAAGCACCTTTTCGACCCCATGCAACACATAATGTTATTATGATGTTTTGTATGTATGTCTATTAAGTTTTTTCTTTCTATTACTTAATGGATAAAGCTTTAATGCTATCCATAAACGTGATTAGTGTCGCCAAGATAGATACACTAACTACTGGAAGCGATGATAGCTCTATATAAATGATTGTGGTAACGTGTAGGAACGCCGCGTCATGGAACGCGAGTTCGAATCCAACAACCTACAGCTTGAGCTTTCGGTTATGGAAATTATCGTAAGGAAACTATAGCATGGTGGTAGGGCTATTTCAAAGCCCGCCTGTATAGCTTCCACCCTCTAGTTGAAAATTTGCCGCCATATACCGTAAAGTGTGTTCCGGCAGTTGCATTTGAGACCCAGTCCCAGGCGGGCATATAGGCATGAAGGCCGGCAACGCACCTGCGATTCCTCTGGTGTTGTGAGTCTCCCTGGGTGACAGTGATCATTTACCCCCAGGTGACATTTTGCTCGTTTGCCCGCTATTCCATAAAAAAAAACAGGACAATTAAAGCCGGGCTACCTAATTGCAAATAAGTCAGATCGCTTAAGACTTGCACCATATTTTCTGTACTCCAGACTGAGTAATAAAAAACGACAGGATAAAATGATTTATGGGGTAACTAGATAAAGGGCGTGTCAAGTTAATTCGGCTCGCTGTTTGAAGATAGGACTATCATAACAATAATAGATTCATTACCTTTGTCATACTTATCGTATTGCATTGTTTCTTGTAGGCTAAACCAAAATGGAGTGTGCTGTACTTTAAGTAATATAAAAATAGGAATATTGTCAACATCCGAAGTAAATCTTAAGTCATCTATAATTTTTAATTCTTAAATTAAAAAAAATTATAGTTAGCTGGAATATAATTCACGTAAAAAGGTGATATTATATTAAATATAAGCAATTTTCACACATGTGTCATATATAGGTATGTTCACATAATACATACACATTTATATATATACAAATATGATAAATGAGTAACTTTTTGTACTGAGTTTGTATTAAACGCTTTTACAGTTGAGATTTTTTTACGTCAATAAATATTACAAGAAAAGGATTTTAATAATTTTGACAGTGTGTAGGCAAATTACTTGAACCATAAAAAGAAATCCCTGATAGAAAAAAATCAAACTTAACCGTTGTTGACAAGTAGATGAGGGTAGCCAATAAAAATTACTTTCGCTAAGAAAGACACCGAAAAACATCAGTCGGCTAATGACTATCGCTTAAATAACATCGTTTTTTTTTTTATGTTGCTCAGCAAAGTGACTGTACTGCACCTGGTGTTAAGTACAGTACAATCCAGAACAGCGGTGACTGACAATGATTCAAAATTCACAATCAGTCACCGCTGCCATCGAAGCGACGGGCACATTTAAAATTAAGATGCGTTCTAGATCTATTTTTATTACTAGGTGCACGGTCTAACAACTATACGATACGTGATGGTAAGCACAGGATACATCAAAAACATCGGTGAACACCGGGAGGAAAAATCCCGCAAAGGTCACTACTCTTATTCCATACAACTTGCCTTTCGGGAAATACATTATACAATGGCTTATTCCGAAACGCGGTAATTTGAAAGAAAGCTGCTGTGACGAATTTATTAAAGTATGTATAAAGTAAGTATGTACTGTGTAAGTGACTGCAACTTATTCAGATACAGATTGCTACTGTCCCACTAGATTCTTGAATATACACTGGCTGATCCGTAACGCGAGAATTTTTTTGTAAATAACGTTCTATGTACTCTTCGTCAGGAAATGCATAAACACACTTCCCAGGCTTAGGTCAAGGCGAGAGAGATATGTGGAGAGATTCATCGGGAGGCAAGAACCCTCAAATATTCACTAAGAAGAAACCATGGCGACACTCAATTCCCCTATTGACAGATACCAGGGACGGTTTTAACACTTCTAATTCAACATTAGATACCTCATGTATGGTGGCTGCGATTCGGCCAGACGCAAATATCGACTGTAGGTTTTAATGTTTACTTATAATCTAAATACTTCGCTTAAACTGAACCGATTCTAAATTTAAATTATCAAAGCTACAGGCATTACCAAAGCTTGTATGTACATTACTATGGTATAGAGATTTGTAATACATTGATTGCAGGCACGTAATGAGATAATAACGGTTTGGAAATCAACCGGTGCGCTCGATGCCCCTTAATTTATGCGAATTGCATATAGTTGGCATGCATGGTTTGTTCAGCGACGCGTCTGCCTCATCCGATTTCAATTTCGCATTAACTTGCATTCAGTTTTAATTAACTATTTGTAAGTACTTGACTATCTGTTTTCTATGCGCTTTATAGAATTGTTTTTCTTGTACTTCATAATTTTAGTTTCCTTTCGTGGCCAAAACATATGAATAATAAATGCCTAAGTAGACATCTTGCTCGTATAGTTGTTGCTAACTTAACCAAAGCACTCTAGCCTTTAAGAATATCACTAAAATTTTCTGTATGGAAATATTCATATATGTGAATACTTTCTTAATTATCCGCCAGAGCCTCTGACACTTTAGCGATTTTGTATCAACTACAAGACTATGATTATCTAACTCTTACTTTTGATTCGGACGTAAAATTTTATCTTTCGACTATTTGCCTTATATTTATATCCTTCTCATTTTAAAATAGCCTTAAAATAGCTTAGATTTATAAAAAAATGATAATTTTTATTATGTTGTTTTTTTTTTGTTGTATAACATTTCACATGAAATATTTTCTTTGAGGCTTCTCTATCTAATTAAGATGAATACGCCGAATCATCGTCTTCGATGCGGTATACTACACCCCCTGTATTCCCATCTCTCCCTTACCACGTCATCTCGGGCTGGCCGTCGGCGGATGATCAGCAAAATATATCGGACGAGGGTCGAATTTTTGTTCGGTATTAGTTTCTCATACCTTTTTCTGAACCTATATCGTATTGTGTTTGAAACTTATAAGTTTTTGTTGAAAGTATCCGAAGGCTGAACCTTCAACAGAGCCTGAAGCGGGGTTAAGTAGCCGAGGACTTAAATAAGTAAAATCAGTTTTATTTTCAGCAAGTACTTTGAGGTATTAGATGCCTATATCGATGATTATGTTCTTTAAAAAAACGGAAAACCTTTTCACGCCATGTCCAGATCCTTGTCTGCTTGTAATGGCAAAGTTTTGTGTTTATTCAAATGTACATAAGAACCATACAATTTTTGCAACTTACTAAGTAAATACGGTGATCTGATTCTGAATTGTTTATAGAAAGTTCTTCGCTGAGTTTTTTCTTTGTTTAAGGAAGACACCATTAACAGATATCTTTGATCCGAACTTCGCATTGTTCGTCTTGAATTTTGTGCTACGGGGTTATTCTTATTAATTAATATAGTTAAATAGCTTAAAAGATAAATATTTTATTATAAAAATTTAAATGGAATAAAAATTTAATGTATTATTTTTATTTTCCATTTAATGTAGTGTCATTAAGATTGTGAAGAGTATGCAGAATTACAATACAGAAATCGCGTGAAAATGCTTTGCAAATTTTCAAACGGATAATGAATATTGGAACTTTAAAACGTTTGTATACAAGGTAACCGATAAGTTTTACACGATGACAAGTTCGTGTGCAGTCGGGTCTCACTACACTACCAAAGCAATTATAGAAAATACTGAAATTAATAGTGACACGGCGAAGTTTCGGCAATGACTGATAGTTTGGTTCAGTACAATACATTTTTTTAAGGGAGTTACACTGTTAGCCTGAAAGGCAATCACAGCTTCATCGGACTTGGAGGGCGCTCAAGCCCGAGGAGCAACTCGCGCAAGGGTGTCACTAGTGACCGAACCTCGGCTTGGGCTCTTGACGGGACGCAGAAGAGAGAATCGCACGCGGTACTAACTAAAAAGAAAGAACAATACAAACTTGCCACCAATTGCAAAAATATCGTCTCCCATCTCTGTGACACTCTGCAAGCCTCTCGTGAGAAGTTATTAACCGGATCTTATGACGTCAAATTGTATTATTTTTATATTTATTCTAAAACCTAAATTACTTGGACCTATGTTATTCAAAATTGATAGTAATTTGCGTGATACAGTTTGATTATTGTGCTTATATGATAAATTAATGAAGTGAATAAATAATAAATTAAAGCGTGATGTGTTAGTTGCCACAGTAACTCCATACAAAGTTGCTTAACAAAAGAATCACTGTCTTTTTAAGCATCATGTAAAACCTAAAATTATGAAAGAAATTTTAAGAGATATTGTTAAAATTATGTATAAACACGATGGCCACTAAATAAGAGGAAGAAGAAAAATATTCGATAGCTGAATAGGAAATGATATGCATCTCAAAACATTTGAGTTAATATTATAATTGATACTAATATATAGAATAAACCAATATAGTAAGGAGTTAAATAACAGTAGTATCCAACTTACACACAGAAGCAATGAAATGTATGTCATACTAGCTTTTACCCGCGGCTCCGCTCGCGTTAATATTGATTTTGTCAACAAATCGGATGACGCAATAAAAAGTTTCATACAACTTTATTCCTCTTTTTACCCCATTTCAAATAAGTTTTTCGCGATAGAAAGTAGTCTATCACCATTGCCAGATTCCCATCTATCTGTATACCAAAATTCATCATAATCGATTCAGCGGTTTAGGCGTGAAAGCGTAACAAAGAAACTTACTTTCGCATCTATAATATTAGTAAGGATGCAATCAAATGCAAGAGAGCCGAGAATGAAGGCGCAGGCGTAGAAGACGAATGACTATATAAGAATGTCAAGCTGTTTGCTGTGATGGCATACGGGTCGATTTAATTGCCAAGGCAAGCAAGTAAATGTTTTATGCTAAAACAATGCAAATCCTTACTAAATAACTCGATAACTGATTGCCCAATAACCAAATAATAAATTTTATATATTCTAATATTCCTTTCCACTTGATTTACATAGACACTTACAGAACCTTATCCTTTGACTCCTCTAACATCCATTACCGATAGTGTAAATCGTTCACATATAAATTTAGTTCTAGTGCATTTTATTTACGGACTTGCGAGATGGTTGTCGGCAACAACTGCACGTTAGTAGCGAAATAACTTGATGTTTGAGAAATCTAAACTTTTCATGTAATGAATTTTATCGGTAATTGAAGTAAGGAAATCGCATTGGTAACATGTTTGGACAAAGTATCGATATCGACCTTGGACGGTTTTCATATTTCTATAGTCTTTACAAGGAGTAGCCATTAGGAATTTCTCAGTCTTACGTCATCACCTACCCAGAGTAACTTCTAAATTGTGACCAGCTATCAAGTTATGAATCGGCTACATTTGGCAGATCTCAATAGGCTTAGCGTTTGAGATACTATGATACATCAGGAGAGCCTTTCATGTTTAGTTTTCAGTACGTCCGATATCAACTACCTAGAGAAGCTTCTAAAATTTAGCCAGCTAACAAGTTGCATTTCGGCTACTATGTTTGGCAGACCTCATTGGGCTTTTATCATATAGCTATTTTATCATAACATCGGGTGAGTTTGTGATCAGAAAGTGAAATCCAAAATATTACTAATAGCGTACCAAGCGCAATACTTGTTATAACGTTACGGTAAGAAGACTCACGTTTTAAAATTATCAGTATTTATACAATAATAAAGCAGACTCAGGTTAACAGTTCCTTAGTCTCTGGCAACAACGCAATTTGTCGTGATGTCTTTATTTATGTAATAGCGGACAGACGAGCAAGCGTGTCACCTGATGGTACGTGATTGTCCCCATAGACACCACAACATCAGGGGAATCACAGGCGCGTTGCCGGTTTTTATTTTGGAGGGCATTTTGAGTATTCCGGGTCCTTCTCATTCGTTCGTGCCATCATCAGTCCGGCATATTGCAAGCGGTGGTACACAATTGTATTTTTTCACCACTTTGACTTATATTTGTCCAAAATTGATCTACGACCATTATACTCTTATTCTAGTAAGTCTCTTCTGGCTAGTATCAACTAATCATCACTAATCTATCTTCTTCTAATTGTATAACTATCACTAATCAACTACCAAGTAACTTTAAACTAACATCATACAGTCGGCAGGTTATAATAATAGCAATTCTTCATGTTGTTGGCATTTATCAACAAGCCTGGTGCTTATTTTTCCTGATAATCACAAAAGAATACAAGAAAGCGGCACCTGGAGATTTTTATGGTGCTTATGGTTATAAAGCTTACCTAATTTATTTTGTTATTTTACTTAGACCAAGAACTAATATATCGAATAAAGTTAGAACTAGGCCAGAGAATATACAATACGCTATCTAATTTATTTCACCTCGTCTGGCCTCTTTTAGTAAAGACTTTATTGAATGCAGTCATCAAATATTTTAAGAAGTTTTGTTGTACTTCTTCAGATGTTACCAAATTAAGATTCATGTCTTTTTATTGATATTAATAAGTTTATTTTCTTAAGTTTTTTGTGGGCAACCCTACCAGTTGCATACGACCGCTAGAGAACTTTAAAAACTGCCATAAATCTCACAGAATCGCCCGAAACGACTTGCGCCCGTTTAAAATCCCAGTTTATTGAAGCGAAATATGTTTATACGATGCTGGTGTTACGCTGCGTACTTGTATTTCATGTAATAAATTGTTTATTTTAAGAATATTCTACTTTCGTAACACTTTTAACGAATAGCTACATCAAAATGAGCATCTCTATATGAAATATCTTAATTAGTGATAAAGAAAATGCGACTTTATACGTTTGGTTTAAAGTTAATCATTGATTGTAAGCAATGAGTGTCTTCAATCGCTCGGGTGGCGCCATCGAATATGATATAACCGAATTTATAGCGTTCGTATTGAAAATATTTCACTTAACGTGAAGTATTTTTTTTGTCTAAGTTACTAAAATGTTATACGTAATTAGGTATATTTTAATAATCATGAGGTGTATTTTTTTACATCTTAAGTGACTCTTCCATGATTCATTTCACACTGACAGATTCGTTTTTACAAGACACCATTTAAATAAAAATGTTATTGAGTGCCTACCTCACTATAGTGATGTATATCATACTGTGTAATATATAATACACTATATTTATACATATGTATATATCGCATCACAAATAATTTTACCTTTTCCTTGGTATCTCTATTAGGGATAAGCAGTTACAAAGAATCACCGCTTTATTTTGTTACCTTAAAATGTATACTTTTGTAAAACTCATATTTTTGTCGTACTCTGAAGCTGTGAAATTGTCTTCCGTCCTGGGTGTTCCCTCCTTCATACAATATTGGGTCCTTTAAACGAGACGTGAAGAAGTGTTTAGCAGACCGGCATGGCAGCTGCGACTGACAAAGAACATTTTCTCTTTCGACAGTCACTACTGTATCTGGGCTGTACGGAGCTTACCATCACGTGAAATACAGTCATTCTACCGAAGCAGAAGATCGAAGAATTGCTAAACTTAAGTGGCAGTGGGCTGAGCACATTGCTCGCAGAACCGATGCCCGATGGGGCCAACGGGTTCTCGAATGGCTACCACGTACTGGAAGACGTAACGTGGGTAGGCCCCCCACAAGGTGGACCGACGACCTGGTCCTGGACCAGATGGCTGGACGGATGGATATTTATTTTTACCTCGAAGTCGACAAAAAAGTACACTTAAATTTCTATTTAAAAAACGAACAATAAAGTTAATTGGTAAGTGGAGTTCTTAAAACACCAATTACTTGCTGTAACATTACGAAGTTTAATTAAGAGGTGAAGGAAATTACATAAGATCGGTTAGTCACCGGTGTTTAAGTTTACGGTCTAAGTACATAGGAAGCAGCGATTTTATAATGTCTATTAAGTAATAAAAATTATCTTTTTAACATCGACATCGACTTAGTCATGACACGCAATTGGTGGTAAGGGGTTTTCTAATGTCCACCTGCCTAACTACCATCCTCAAGTTGAGAGTCTGCCGCGAAATACCAATAGATATTACGTTCCGGTAGTTGCACTTGAGAGCCAGTACCTTCACAGGTCCCTCCACTATCTTGGGCCGTATCCCCGTTTAATATCAGGAGAGATTGTGATCATATAGCTGAACCTATACTCTATAAAAAACAAAGGCGTACAGAATAGGACTTATGATACTATTCCGGACAGTACCATAGCGGACCATGATTCAAGAACCATGTCAAACGGGTTTTGATGCCAAAAGGCTATTATAGCGTGGATCAATATGTGAACGATCGTGATGTCTGGAATTGGCAACCCCCTCTGTACATCCGCTAATAACTACTGTAACACATTAAATTATTGTATATAAGGATAAGAATAAGACTTAAAAAAAAATGCAGATCGAGTTTCTTGCCTATTCCTATGCGTTTCTTTCCGAACCGGTAGTAATTGTAACGTTCATAAGCGCCTTCTTAGGGCCAAAATTGAATAAAGATTTTTGATTTTGTATTGATTCGTGTAAAAAAGTTCTATCATTAAAGGGTACAAAAATAACTTTTACTCCCATGCGGATAAAATCGCTGGCACACCTGATTACATTAATACAAATAAATACCTACAAATACCCTGTTACAAATAAAACAAAACCGCTCCACGCTTTTAATATGGATAATTTAGCTGAGCCACGCGGTCGTTGAAGGTTTCATGTAGTTGTAAATTCAAACGCTGTTTAACTTTGTTCCGCCTGTAGCAAGCATTTTGTGAAATAATTAATTATAAAGATAATAGGAGCTGTGCTAATGAAGTGCATTTATCCCTTATAAATAAATTTTGTATTGTGGGTATATAAAATCGAATATTTCGGTGACCGAGCAAAATACTTAAGTAAATAATATTATACTATCTGGGCGCGGGATGATATTCGCGTGAAACTAGAAATCATTTAATAATTTGCCCCTATTTGTGATAGTGTACTGTTAAATAGCCTTTAGGCCTTAAAGCATTAAAGTCTCCCTCTGTAAAAGTCCTTATGGCTAACACCATACGTTCAATCGAGAGAAAAAAGTTAGCACGTTATGTTTTAATCATGATGTATTCCTTCATTAAAAGCTCGTACTCATTGCATGAATTAGAACTCACGTAAGCATATACCAATTAACATTTTCAACCACTTAAGAAGCAATAGAATACATTTATCTGTGCAGAACCAGTGCTTTGAAAATGCTAATATTCTCGTGTTGTTCTAAAAACAATTGCATCTAAAATTAAGTAAAGAATGAGCGTAAACTCGAAATAGCGTTTACTTCACTATTTAAAAACCTTTTTAAATCTCATGGTATAGTGTCGGAACGCTCCGAGGCTAGCTTTCACACGTTACCGCTGAAAAGATTCAGCTCGGGTACAATGCGATGGTTTCGGTACAGGTTATCGTCATAAGAGGTAGCGATTGTACTTCCTCTGACGGAATTAATGCATTCATAAAATCAACACTTATCTTAATAAATTTGATCATCTTTACATTTCACATAAAAACTTTAAAATAAAATGCAATAATAATCATGAAAATTGGTTAAATAGCGACGAAAATATCAGTCGACAAACATGGACGAGAAATGGGTCAGAATGAAAAAAAAAAATGTATTTATCTCTTGATTTCATCCCTTTAAGGGTTTAATGTTTTCTTCACATTTAAACAGGGCCACCTATGAGTAACATCAATTCAAACAAAAAAAATATTATTAAAATCGTTCCAAAAATGACGAAGATATGGAGTAACATTTATGAAAGGAAAAAAATAAAGCCTAACACAGTACGTCCTCCTTTTAAGACGTGGTTTAATAATAATGAGTTATGATTTATTCGGTCTCAGCTATGTCTGGGACGTCGTCCATCTTGTTTAGGTATATTTTACGTATTTAGTTTGAATTATTCTTGTTATTCACCATTACAAAGTACCTGACGACAATACTTAATAAAACCAATGTGCAACTTTCTTTTGTAGCTACAAATTCAGCCTTAGCCAATTTTCATAATACGGCAAAAAGACTTCAAAAATAGTGTGATTTATTTACTTTTCCACCTTTTGTCTTATTACATAAATCACAATAGCAAAATGATAATAGATGTCGCAAACATTTTATAAAATGTATTTGTCATTTTGAACTGTAATCTTGTTTTGCTTTTGCGTAATACGTAAGCTCCTCTGACCCTTTCGGTTTTGTACGGGTGTAATTCGCTAATAAATAAAACGTGAGGGTGCTGAGTAAGAAACATAATGTACATTTAATTTATAACAATTATTTATTTTTTAGTATTGAACATATTTGGCCAGCGCTAGCCATAATGTAAGCGCCCAAAAACAGGTTCTTAGCCAAAACACTATCACACTTCAGCCATTTTACAAAATACACAACCTTTTATCTCTCTTGTTTATCGTTTTATCTACTTATTAAAACTGAATCGGAATCCATTTAATAGTTTAAAGTAAGTAAACGAAGAAATCGACAGCTGTAAACAGTGACTTTGTAGTATTTTATTTTTTTAAAGTCGGTGTTTAAACAAAATTCGTATAGGATCGCTAAAAACTTTCTAATGTGAGCTGACCGCTACAATCTTATGCATAGTAGAGTGCAGTCTCCGTTTCAGGGCAAAACAGACCCATTCAGGCTGTAAACACGTGGCTCCGTCGCGACATAGAAACGATGCTTTGTATCCGATATTGCGATGTCAAGTGCCTCTGTTTCCACTCGAAATAGCGGCGCTTAACTATGATATGCCACGTCGTTTCTTATATCCACCCCCTTTGGTTTCTTTGTATATTTCCATGTACGAAATCTGTAACATAGTTTCTGTTTGTTTAAACCGAACACCGTGTGGAAAAACAAAGGATATGATATGTTATAACAATGCTTGTTGTAATTTCTTCCTCCAGTTCATGATATATTAAAATTCAAATCATATTCATAATTCTGGGAGAGAAGACACTGCGAAAGAAACTCTTCAGCAATCTCTTTTTTTATCAAGTGTCATATACAATTATCCGAACTAAAAAATATTAATAATAATTTAATCCAACGCATGTTTATCTGCTAAATACTCTGCAATTGTATAATACGTTTTCTTAACAAATGTTTGTTTTTCAATTATTTTAAACCGTTTTAGTTGCAGTTCACGTATTTCGTGAAGGATTTTATTATAGAATCAGACACATTGTCCTTTGAACGATTTGTCCTTTGTATTTTTTGTTTGCCTTGTGTGGATCAGAGCAAGACGATGTCTATTTCTAGTATTACAACAATGAAAATAACTGTTTTTTTTAAGCTATCAATAGTTTCGAGAGCAAATGTGATTTTATCAAATACGTGTTGACCTGTCAACGTTAACATCTTGTTCTCTTAAAATTTATCTGTTAACGAGTGTTTATTGGATAAATTATAGATTGCTTGAACAGCTCTTTTCTGCAGCAACACGAAAATTGTTTAAAGGTCTCGTATAAGTAGTTATAGTAAGTCCAACTATTGAATCGAAATGTAGTCATTTTAATCCTTGCCCTTTAATCAATACATCTGTCTAATAATTTAAAAAATGATCAACAAAGCATTGACGATTGAATATCTCATAAGCTTTGATTAGTTTCTAATTAAATGACCATTTATGAATTGCAGTCTGACGAGGATTGTGTCCGATCGGTTTATTTTTCTTCATACTTTATAGGTTTATCATTATAGCCACAACCTTATGTAATGTTTAATGACGATTTGTTCCAAGGTAGTGGACACGTTAAACCTACTGTAAGAACTGATTCTCAGTTGTAACTGGCGGCATACACCTATAGGTATTTGCAGTAGATTTATCTCGAGGATAGTGGCTAAGGGTCTAGCTAAAAGGACATTAGAAAACGCCTTACCTCCATCAATGCAACCTTATGCATAGATGTATTTCTTCAACGAATTTTGAGGATCATTGCAGGGAAGTCACGCTCATTGACATCATACATACCGACTTCTTATCACCGCTTCAAATCCGCGTCGTTTTTTTTTTCTAGTTAATTATTTCAAATTTTTTAATTTCAATTGTTTCGACATTTAAAATACTCCGTCATATTACTAAAAGCATAAGTTGAGTTTTCTTTCTATTGTATATAAACAAATTTTTACTTTTAAGGAATTAAGGGTTGCCCATAAACAATGTGATCTGAATATAGGTATATAGTCGTTTGAGGATCAGAACTGATAATTTTAGGCAGCGTAATTTATGGTCGGCCATTTAATCTACAATTGTACTGAAGCTGTAAATCGATGGCTTAAACTGCATGCAACGGTACCTATAATCCCGGTAGTCTCAAATTTACGCAATATGTAGAACCCTAAATCTAATCCCTGATAATCTTACAGTGCACCTGTGCAGAGACTAACGCTATGCAATTCTCGGTAAGCACAAGTTAAGATCGTGTTTATTAAAGTGAACAAAGCTATGCCCAATATAACCCCTCGGAAATCCATGTTTATGAGATTTGGCACGAGTTTTAAAATAGAGGCGGAATTTTAAGAGGTACTTTGATCTGTTATTTGCAGGTTCTTATTTTAAATCGTAAAGAGGTTTGATAATTTCGGAAGTAATTTACCTTTGTCTATTTATACGCTGATAATTAGTAATTTTTAATTTTAGGTTACAACAAAAAGGAAGTTTAATAGGAATGCCACTATATTATTTTACAGGTACCTATATTATGAGTATTACCTACCGGGTACCTATATATGTATACTATACTATATATAATATTATACAATAGATATGACCTTAACTGAAATTCGAAATTATAAGCATTTATTCTCTAAAGTTTGAAGCAAATCGAATGACCTATATTTTTTTCGAGAGAATAAGTTGTCTATCGCCGTTTCGAGGATTCCATCTATCTTTTTACCAAAATTCATCACAAACGATTCAGCAATTTAGGTGTGCAAGCGCAATAAACAAACTCACTTTCGCTTTTATAATTTTACTAGCTTTTAGCCGCAGCTTCGTTCGGTTTAATATTGATTTTGTCAAATTAAATAACGTATTAATATTTACATACAAAATTTATCCCTGTATTTACCCCACTACCTATAAGTTTTCCAGGAGAAAAAGTAGCCTATCACCTTCTCCAGGATCCCATCTATCCGTATATCGAAATTTATCATAATCGTTTTACCGGTTTTAGCGAGAATGTGTAACAAACAAACAAACTTACTTTCGCATTTATAATATTAGTAAGGACTAATAAGAAAGCAAGGATTAGAATATTACTTGGGTAATTAAAATAGTATACTCGTATATTTGTACAGTAAACGTACCTATGCCGATAATTAAATAAATAAAATTTTAATATAACATATAAATCAATAATATGGTCAAAACTTTAAAGTGACGTTTTCCATGATAAGCTCTGGATTATATTTCGACATCGAACGCAGTGGTAGAAATCGAAACCAAATATTAAAAAAAAAAAAGTCGATTGTCGTTGTTTTTGAATTACATTATGTTTATCATCAGGTATAATGTTGTTATTGTGTAGTACCAGATAGAAGTAGAAGCTTTTGCCTACCCCTTTATGTTATTTATGGAATAAGGGGCAAACGAACAATCGTGTCACCTGACGGTAAGTGATCACCGCTACTCATGGACACCCACAACACTAGGGGAATCGCCGGTGCGTGCCTCTATTGGAGAGACTGGCTCTCAAGTGCAACTGCCAGAAAATACCTATTGGTATTTGGCGGCAGATTGTCACCTTGAGGATGGTAGCTAGCCAGGCGGGCATCAGAAAAAGCCCTACCACCATGCTGTGGCTTCCTCACGATGTTTTCCTTCACTGAAATCTCAAGCTCATTATAGGTGGTTGGATTCGAACTCACGTCCCATGACGCGGCGTTCCTACACACTACCACTGAGCTATCATCGCTACAAGTAGTAAGTTAAAGTAAACATATCGAGCCTTTTCAGGAAAAATATCGGAACCGAATATCTTATCTTAAATATCTTACGAATGATTTTTATTGTAGCCTCCTAAAACTATATTTGTAAATTAGAAGCAGTATATTTACAGCCACTATTTTATTAGATCAGTGCTTAATCATGAACAAGATTCTTTTATAAAGATATCCTAAATACTTTTTATTAGAAATTAAGATTACTGTCTCTTGTAAATCATGCAATTGTAGCTTACAATGTTTTATATAAAAAGCTCGATTGTCTAAAATTAGAGTGACTTTGCCCAAACCATTATCGACTTAAATATACGAATACAGTCCTCCGTGATATTGACTCACTTATGGCTATCTACATATATCAATGATATAGGACGATTTTCATTAATTCTACCTTTGTATTACCCACACAAACGTACCCCGCCTCGCAGTCTGGAGTGTACAACAAATATTTATCTCTGAGTACGCGGGCGCTGCCGGTCTCAGTAACTTCCCACTCCTTGGGGTATATCGGAGGAGGGAAAGAGGTCTTAATATATGAATCAACCGTTAAGCCTTGTACACACGAGGCTAGTAATTTAGTCGAGTACCGAGTAATTTAGTAGCTAAACTACTCGACACTGTCCAAAAATCTCACTACGGTGGATTTCAGTACAAAACTGAGTGGTGTTTTGCAAGACGAACCTTTAACGCGTTTAATTAAATAACTTACTAAAATTACCAGTAATCACTATTTTAGAAAAGGTGGATGAGGAAATTAAGGTAATAAGGAGAAATTGCGAAAGATTGCGGCAACTAAAGAACTCGATGAAACGACAGGTTCGGCGTTGTGAAATAAATGAACGAGTAAGCAATGATGCGTGGTGGGTGTAGTGTTACCAGGTGACAGGAATTTTCCTGACATGTGCGGAATTTCAGTTGGTTATCAGGGAACCAGGGAAATATAGAAATTGCCAGGATAAAAAAAAAGAGAAAACATAAGAAATAAAATTATAACTAAAGAATACTCGTAAAATCTAAGTAATTGATTATTTATTAATTATTCATTTGAACCTCGTACCACCCATCTCATACGCTTATACAAGGTTACCCGCGAGCTTTTAAAATAAGTTACTTTTGCTGCCGAAATGTTAGGGAATTTATTGCTAAGGCAGGATTTTTTCCAGGAAAACTTATTTTTGGATCTGGTAACCCTAAGTGATATACTTACCGAAGAATATAGAAGGACATGGATCGACTCGACTAAATTATTAGTCTGGTGTGAACAAGGCTTTAGCTACCAACTTCTTGACTGGCTTCTCACTTTTCCAATTCGTATGAAACCTGAGATTGATATGATAACGTTACACAAATATGTCTATTTATGATGTCAAAATAACAGTTTTTTATTAAATGTCTATTAAAGTAATATAGTGTACTAGCTTGTACTTATGGCTTCGTTCGCGTTAATGTCGATTTTATCAAGCATATTGCATGAGGCAATAAAAGGTTTCGAACAAGCTTTGTCCTTCTCTTTACCCCATTTCCCATTGTTCGCGAAACAAAGTATCCTATCACTGTCTCCAGCTTCCGATGTATCTCTATACCATAATTCATCATAATCAATTTAGCGGTTTAGGCATGAAAGCGTAACAAACAAACCATCATACTCACTTTCGCATTTATAAAATTAGTAAGGAAGCAGGGATAAGAATAACGTACTTACAGAAAGAACAAAAGACCTCTATGTTTTGGCTGATCTTCCAACTGCTTGGGCCGATTTTGACGGAATTTTTATTGGCAGATATCTGATACTGAAAGGAGTATTTTTTTATAGTTAAGGTTTTAGCGTTATGCCATAATCTCGCCTGATCTTAAGTGACGATACGGTCCAAGCTGGTAGACACGAATAACCTGTGGAGGGACTGGCTCTCAAGTAAAACCGGCGGAACACACCTATTGGTATTTGACTGCAGATTTTCAACCTAAGGGTGGTATCTAACCGGACGGGAATTGGAAACAGCCCTACCACTATGCTATGCTTTCCATGCGTTGTTTTCCTTCACCGAAAACTCAAGCTCACTGTAGGTGGATTCGAGCTCACGTCCAGCAGCAATTAATATTGCTAATTAGTAGTTCAGACGCGAACTGTATGTTCGTTGTATATATATATATATAGATTAATTAAAAATGATATGTTAGTTGATTAAAGAAATTCCTCCTTTATTATTAGTATACACGTAAGCGATCGGTTTTTTCTTGAAAGTTATGAGAAGTCCTACCTAAGATCATATACAACTTTTCATATATTGGAAAAGTTAACAATCGAGCCGCATCGCCACGATTGCATTTGTTCGTATTCAGACTAGATATGGGTAAAGTTAAATTGGAGTTACTATATCTGTCCATTTAAATCTATGGTACTTCGTAAAACTGTGTCGGTGTTGACAACAACTATGTATTGTATTAGATAAGAAATTTAACACAAAACCTCTGGCACGACTTCGAAATGAATGGTTATTTCCAGCAATTTCGAAACAAAACGTAAATTAAAAGCTCTCACGCGAATTTATAGGTGACTAACTTCTGTATGCGACTTTACTCATTGTAATGCGAACTTTAAATAGTCAAAGCTATATTTGTATCCCTTGGAAATAGTACTTTTATCTGAATAAAAGGTAAGCTAGGTTGTTTTTTAAACATATGCAAATTTTATGGATTTTTTAATTGATTGCATTACCAACTTGAGATTGATAGCTAGGAAATATTCTGTCGATAAGCTAAGGTTTAATCAAGCACATTCAATGATTCGAACTTACATCGATCGACGCGATATCCAGATATATTATCACTGGGCTATATTGACTTATTTTTATAGTATCAAGATAGATTGAAGCGTTATGTTTAATAGAAAGAGTGATATGATTGAAAATCAAAACGACAACCGAGAGATTGAAATTCACCGAAAGAAAATCGGGACCATAGCGCTATGTGAGACAAGTACTTTATTTCCTTTCGAGCTTCTTCTGAATTGAAAACTATGAAAAATTTGGAGCGACCTTTATATATTAAAAAATTGAATTGAGATTTTCAGGATTTTTATTATTTTTCTAGTAAAAAGTTAAATAATGAGAAAACCAATTGAAAAAAATCGATTTATGAAGATTTAAGAAATTTTTAAAAATTTGAAGTAACCCTTAAATTTTTATTTTTATTTTTGGTAGGTCAAAAATGTCGGAGGTGGGGACTCTTAAAACATTATAAACTTATATTATTTGGTACGAATCTCGAACAAAAAAAAAAAAAAACAATTTTTTAGGCGACCTAATAACATACCGAAACTTTTACATAGATTATAATTTTAAATACCTATATGTTAAGTTTCGTTATACGTAAGAGTGCTCAAGGAACTAGACACTTAGACAGACAGACAAAAACTCGCTGGATTGAACAATAATTAAGTACTGTATTATACACATGTGACGCCATGAATATTCCTCGTCTTTGTGCTAAGGCTGAATTTACATAGGGCGGTGGAGCACAGAATAAACGACGCTGTATGCATATATTCGAGACATTTCAGTATTACTTTGTGCTTAGTCAAACACAATCTAAGCATGAAAATTTGACGGACAGTGAGTAATCACTCCATCTACAATGAGCTTGAGTTTCCGGTGAAGGAAAACATCGTGAGGAAACCTTAGCATGCGGTTAGGCTTTTTTTAATGCCCATCTGGCTAGTTACCGTCCTCAAGTTAAAAATCTGCCACCAAATACCAAATTGGAGTGTTCTGGCAGTTGCACTGGAGAGCCAGTTCCTCCACAGATTTTTGTTTTATTATAATATACACAACTTGCGGACTCTGGGACCGCACCTTTTTTAGGTAGGCGTGATTTATTTTACGTTAAAAATAGCTTTACAACAGTAGCTAAGCATCCTCTACAGGTTTAGCGTGTCTACCAACTAGAGCCGTATCGTCACTTAACATCAGATGAGATTATGGCCAAAACGCTAAACCTCAACAAGAAGAAAAAATCTACCAATGCACTTCTAATCTAGCAGTGTCATAATTATTATTAATTTGTATTCACCTCACCAACACTTAAATTTCCATACTTTACTGCGCTTCTACTAAAATTAGTAATTTCCGTTCATAAGGCAGTAAATTAACTATAAAGACTTTATCGACTAATTGTAGTAAATACCAATTTTATGAATCAACTTTGTTAACTGCCATAAAAAAGTCCCCGGTTGTAAAGCATCCTGTAATGCAGGAGGGCCTTCCGAACATAATAATAATTTGATGCCTCGATCACAGTATCATCGTTGGAGAGAGCTAATTAACAATTACTTAATGGGACAAAATAAAATGGTTTTGCACGAATACTTTTATGAAGAAAACGTTTTTAGTTTAATTTAAGAATATTTACCTTAGCGTCTTGGACCGTGTCAAACATCAAAGGAGAGAATTTCAATTTTACCTACATATTGAAGCGGTCTCAATATAGCAAAACATTATACTATTTTTAAATATCCTTACTAATATTATAAATGCGAAAGTGAATTTGTTTGTTACGCTTTCGCGACTAAACCACTGTATCGCTCAAGTTGAAATTCTGCTACCAAATACCTATTGGTGTATTCCGACAGTTGCGCTTTAGAGTCAGTCCTTCCGTTAGGCTCAGCGTGACCACCATCTTGGGTACCATCGTCACATATAACATCCGGTGAGATTGTGGTCAAACTGTACCAATTTCGGATACATATGTATATCTACATTTTTTATTTATAACATCATTGGTATAGATTAAACTAATTTTTCGTCAATACTTTATTCAATTTACATACTACTAGTTTTTATGTGCAGCTTCGCTTGAGTTTATATTGCTTTTTTCAAACATATCGAATGACGACATAAAAAGTTTTATAAATAGTTAATCCTTCTGTTTACCCCACTTCCTACAAGTTTTTCGCTAGAAAAATTTGTCTATCTCCGTCGCCAGAATCCTATCTATCTTTGTGTCAAAATTCATCACAATCGATTCAGCGGTTTAGGTGCGGAAGCGAAACAAACATACTCACTTTCGCATTTATAATATTAGTATGATTAGAATAACACATTCGAGAACATTCGGTTTAGTTTATTTTGCTGCAAGTTGAAGTGTATGTTGTATTTTACTACGTTGCCAGACCTCCTCGCCTACCCGCCAGTTCGACAACCTTTGTTATTTTGAAACAATACCGCTGTTAATATTTCTTCGACTGTAGCTAGTAATGACATTTTCATGTCTCCTATTAGCCGCTGTTGAAGTATGGAATTGTTTGTTTCGCAATATGTCTAATTTTGAAAAACTTATGCATTATTATTGTATTGCTATGCCTGTGTGTACTTTCCACATTTATATTCTGAAATGTAAAAAGGTTAACTACTTTTTGCTTGTAACTTCACTCGTTACAAAGCAGAGCTCTTAATGCAACCAATAATATTTTTTTTTAGATTACCAGTGCTAAGAAAACGTAATACTATTAAAAAAAGTTAAAAATATTCCATAACTGGAGAGTATTTAAGAAATGTTTAAAGAGACGAGAAAAGCAAATGTGTTTATATTAACTTTGAAGTACCATTACAAGATCTATTCTCTCTTACTTCTTATAATAGTTTATGAAATCAGAGACTTTTCAGGAAGACAGGAAGTTTTCTACATGTCTGTACAATTCCAGTAAACAAAAAAAAAACAAAGTAGTCATGAAGCCAATCGACAGAAGTGAAAACTTAAAACTATAAACAAACAAATGTTATTTTTGGATGTTTAAATTAATTGTTTGTACTTAAATTAACACTTGTAAATCAAAACCGTTTACAGCGCAATAGGTTATATTAATAGTATCATATATAGTGTATACGTTAACACGTCACGTGACCATGTCGATGACGACTTACATGAATTTACTCTCTGTCCAAACTTTCCTATATAAGTTTTAACTTCAAACAAAACCATGTATGCAGATGAAAATATTGGTACCGTAATCTTACAGGAAGTAATGTAAGGTAATATAAAACGGTGAAAAATAGATGCCAGACAAAACAAAAAAAAAAATACCCCCAAGTTCAACCAACCTCAAGTTGGTCCTAAATCAACGTATGGCTCCTAAAATACCTACCCATGACCTCATCACAGTATCCAGTACAAAGGCAGTTCCACATCCACGCATAATCTTACAAAACCCTAGTTAACCTAATGTAGGATACATAGAACTACTAGAATTCTTCAAGCAACTCAACTGCAAAATAATAAAACACCTAAGTATATAAGAAAATAAATATATTTATAGTCTGATCGTAACATGTACATCTCGACCCGGCGTCATAGAAATTCATTCAACTAAAAGCAGTATGTGGAATTACATGCCCAGAGAAGGGTGGGGTCAACGACCCTTGTATCCTTTCGGGAGCTCTATTGAGGACCATCATGTTAGAAGGGTTAGTAGTATGTAGTTTGCGCTACAATTACGCATAATAAGAGGAAAAGTTATCTGGATTGTAGATTACAAGACTGTGTAGTACATTTTAATAGGATGTTAACTATTCTAAAGGCCATTTGGGAGTCGTAGAATGTTATATATAATAATAGCTTTGGCCCACGGTTTCGCTTGTGTTAATATTGACTTTTTCTAATCGGGTGACGCAATAAACATTTTCGTGCAACGTATATTCCTTTCTTTATCCTACTTCCAATAAGTTTTAGTGAAAAAAGTATATTATCACCGTGTCCAGCATCCCATCTATGTCTATACCAAAATTCTCAAAATCTATTCAACGGTTTAGGCATGAAAGTGTAACAAACAAACAAAGTCACTTTCGCATCATACTCATATTATAAATGCGAAGGTGAGTTTGTTTGTTTGTTTGTTACACTTTCACGCCCAAACCGCTGAATCGATTGTAATGAATTTTGGCACAGAGATAGATGGGATCCTAAAGACGGCGATAGGCTACTTTTTCTCGTGAAAAACTTATAGGAAGTGAGGTGAAGTAAGGGATAAACTTTGTGTGAAACTTTTTATTGCGTCATACGATTTATTTGACAAAATCAATATTAACGCGAGCGACGCCGCACATAAAATGTAGTTTATAATATTAGGAAGAATGTTGTGTACATTAACATAAATAATGAATAAATAAACTATAGCAGACATGTTTGTTTAATAGTAATACGGAAAAATGTAAAATTCGCTGGACGGGTCCCGTGTGGGGATTAAGCTAGTGATAAACACTATCAAACATCAAAAAGAGACCACGACGACTGTTACTCGCAGCTCTCACATTTATACTAACCTATGTTACTATATGGTGCGTAAAACATCAAGGATTGTATATAATTAAAGGACAACCACCTACTTGCAATGGGTGAATCGGGGTTAATGCTGCTGAGCGATGTCCATAGGTGATGAGCTGGATTGTTGTTTCTATTTTGTGCTACTTGTCCCGATGAACACTGAGCACAAACAGTATTAAAGTTTATTATATTTTACTAGCTGACCCGACAAACGTTGTCCTGTCTTAACTATGAATATTGAATTAGAATTGGTATTATTAATAAAAAAATAATTATTCAAAAACACAGTATAATTACTATTGTAATGCTCTATGACAACTGACAGTTATGTAAAACATTATTGGCGTTAAGTTTTTATAAATTTTCTAATGTACCACTCAAATTTCTTAATTTTTTCTTTCATAAGAACCTTCTCCTGGCATTAATTAACACAACAAAAAAAAAAAGAATTAGCGAAATTGTTCCATTCATTCACGGGAGATGCGATATCCAAGGAAAATAGAGGTTCATTTTTATATACATAGATTTACGATCACCGTGTCAGCGCTAAAGTTGCAAATCCACGTTTAGCGACAAGTTATCTGTCAAGTACAGATTATGGGTGTGCGACTCACTGTCCTTTTATGGCAGTTATAGCTCAGTGGTAGCGTGCATAGATACCGCGTTGATGGTCGTGAATACGAATCTTTACAATAAACTTGTGGTGCGTAATGAATCAAGGATTTGTATAGAGAAATCGCTGAATTGAACTTTTCTGTGAATACATATAACAAATTAGTTACTGAGGCAGATCTGTTAATAAATGTTAAAAAATATATACATATAATGTACACATATTCAAATTGGGTACGAGAATAATTTTACTATCGATATAAAACGAAAACTGTTTTGTTTTGTTTTTTATCTTTCAGTATGTATGCATAACTCCTAAAGAACTGGACACATTCAGATATAATTTGACACACTAATACCTAATATAGTTAAAACGATGATAGCTCAGTGTGCAGTGTGTAGGATCGCCGTGTCATTAGACGTGAGTTCGAATCCAACAACCTACACAAAGCTTGAGCTTTCGGTGAAGGAAAACATTGGGAGGAAACCAAAGCATGGTGGGAGGCTTTTTCTAATACCTGCCTAGCTACCACCCTCAAGTTGAAAATCTGCTGCCAAATACCAATAGGTGTGTTCTGGCAGTTGCACTTGAGAGCCGATCCCCTCTCAAATCAAGGTCGGCAACGCACCTGAGATTCCACCGGTGTTGTGAGTGGCCATGGGCGGTGGTGGTCACTTACCACCAGGTGCCGTATTTGCTCGTTTGCCCCTGATTCCACAAAAAAGACATGTAAGATATGTACTTAAATTCTATTAAATCGAATATATCACGCCGAATTAAGGGATACAAGATAAAATGTTGTAGTAAATTAAATAATTTGACAATATTTTGAAGGTCCAATAGGTGTATAAAAATCTGTGATAGTAAAAGTTATATTTTACCTATGGTACCTTTTTCACGAAGTTTCAAAACCGGTCCTCGAATGACACGAAGCAAAATTGAAGTACATGCGAGCGTAGTCAATATCACGGCCAGTAGAGAAACAAAACAAAGAAACCAGTGTTTTTCAAAGGAACTCTTTTCAAATTCCATTATACCCCGATATGCATATGCAGATAAATTTTTATAACATCTTTGTCCGCATGCATTTCGCGTTAGCTAAAGAGCTTATAATTTGCATCTCTGCATAACATGAATTTAATATAAAGGTCACCACATCTGGAAATGTAGGCAGACGGCCGTTCGAGAAGTTAAAACAAAAGGACTCTTTACATACATATGACTGGAAAAGTAATTACGAACGATGCGGTTTTTGACCTCTCGATTTATAATAATCAAAACAAGACAGTACCATTGATTTATAAGATGACTAGCTTTGTCCGCGACTCTGTTCGCGTGGTACTCAAAATTATGAAGTGGAATTCTGAAAATCTAATTCTATTTTATTCAGGGCAAACGTAGCATTGTAATAGTAAAAGAATTTTTGAAATCGCTTAATAGTTCTTGAGCTTATTTGTTACAAACAAAAATGATCATAATCTCATTTCATAATTAACAAACAAATAAACTCCCTTTGGCATCTATGAAATTAGTAAGGATTAAATCTTTCTTAATTAGAGACATCCATTTTAAAAAAGGTCGTCCACGTGTTTTCGATCCCGGCTTATGGTTTAGCACTTTTTTGATCATGTCATCAACTGGCCTTCTTATGAAATAACCGTACTTACGGAGTCGTATCTCCACTACTTTAAGCCCACAACAGACGGAGCTGTAATATACATTAATATACCAACCTATATATTACGGTATAGCAGGCTGCCTCAGATGGTGGCTATGCTATAATGTATATTTTTGCACTCATTGGCTCTGCGGCCGTCGTTGCATGGGCACGTATTTGTGCTACATTCTTTATAAAGGTGCCCCGCACTGATTTAGGATTTAGTTTAGAATTGAAGTATGCGTAGATGTCAACTGAATAGCTGCTTCCAAAACACATCTTTAAATCACTGACTTTAAATTTAATTTAGAATTGAAATATGCGTAGATGTGAATTGTATATCTCAATGGAAGGAATTAAATGTTTGCTACTTCAAATGGAGTAAGTTGGAAAGAGCAGGATTAGTGTCCTGCGCCGTGCATGCGTATGCGTACTGGTAAGGTAAGAGGGAGAGATGCAAATTACGGCAATGTTTGATTTATCATCGATTGATATGCACGGGCGCGACTTAATCTCTTAGTTTTTGTCTTATGTGCAGTATAATTCATAGCCAAAAAAAAATTATAGTATAGACAAAAGACCTTCAATATTTTTTTATTACTCCCGAACGAGGTCGTAACAACAGCTAGTAAATGTTATAATCAAGTCAAATTGATTTTTTTATTTAACTTACTACCAAAGAATATACGAATGAAGTGAAAACTACTACCGGTTCGGAAAGTGACAAAGAATCGGCAAGAAACTCGATTTGCACCTTTTTTCGTACTTACGCTTATCTTTTTTTACATAATAGGGTCATGTGTTATAGTAGTTATTATCGTATGTACAGAGAGAGGTGTCAATCCCAGACATCACGAATGCTCACATATCGATCCACCCTATAATAGCCTTTTGACATCAAAACGCATTTGACACGGCTCTTGAACGTACTGTCCGACAATTCAGTAATGTGCTTTGGGACTTGGCTATAATTTATTATGTCATTTAAATATTACTTTCATTCTATTATTTGTGTTTCATAGTCCATCTTGTGATTTGCTGACAAATAAAGTGGATGCTTCCGAGGAGTAACAATTTAACCATGTATATCGTAGTCGTGAATAATCCTACTACATATCCTTACCACACCTTTCGATATCTGGATGTAAACGTGCTGTTCCCGGAACATCTAACCAACAATGTCTGTCTCTATGCAGATTTTTATATATGGTAGATACAATCGTTACGATTCATTTGCGAACAATAATAAAAAATGGCTTTAAAGTGAAATTTAATTAATGAAATATTCCTACTAAATTCACGTTCACGCGAAAATAATGGCACTAATATTATTTGTATGCGCAACGAGACATCGCAGGACGCGGGTGTACAAGATTTACGACTGTAAGCGGACAGTCCCGGACAGCGGACACCGCCGGACAAGTCCCGTAAGATTAATCGCACAGCCTCCCACTATTCGGACGCTGTTGATTTTTAACCTCGTGAAAATACGGAAGCGCGTTCTGGAAATTCTCAATTCGAAATCGGATTTCAAATAGTAATGATTTAAAAAAAAAAAAAAAACCTTTTTTAATTGAAACCTTCTTGATGACGTCACGTGATAGAAGGAAAGAAAATAATGCTGAAAATGAAATGGGAAATTAATGGAAAGTAATACGAAAACGTCATTAATCTCATAATTATTTACACTCACAGCAAGTTAACAGCGACCCGATAGAATTTTTGGCGGAATCCTGATTTATTTTGATCCATATACTTAGTCATTTAGCCCTGAATTGTGTAATGTAGGTTACATATTACGTGATGTGGTGTAGCTAAAAAGTACAAGTGAACTGAATTATGAATAATCATTCGGAACATGATATATTAGTTGTCACAAAAACTCCCAAGAGAGTTTCAACATGAGAGTCACTATCTTGTTAAAGATAGTTTCATCTGCGCTAAATGCCCAAATCCTATCACTTGAAAATGGCAGCAATAGTCTCTAAAGAGCACTGAGTTGCCAAGAACAAAAAAGAAGATGATGAAACTGAAATTTCCGAGAATATAAATGAAATATACAATTAAAAACATTGGCGCTGGCAAATAGTCTTGCGGTGTCAAAACAGGAAAAAAAACAACGACACATTTGCAAGGGTGGACCTGTACATTTACTTTTAATACGAGCTGTACTATTAAATGTTTCGTTTTTAACAGGTCTGGGTTCCGGTCTGTAATCAGTCCGGTGGGACTGAGAGGGTTATGTGAGACTCACCCGGTGGAAAGTATTGTGAATACCCATTAAAACCCCACAGCTATCTGTCGCCATGTTGGGGTGACGCAGTTTTGAATTACAATCACCGCGGTACCCCAGCGACAGGCCCGACCTGATAGTAAGCCAGACTTCCATCCGGGGCTGACGAATAGTTTTGTCTTGTATCTTCAAAATTTTTTCTACCTATATGTATATATATATATATATATATATATATATATATACTTATATTATGAAGAGGAAGGATTTGTATTTTCGTATGTTTGTAACGAATAAACTCAAAAACTACTTGATCGATTTCAAAAATTATTTCTCCATTGGAATGCTACGTTATCACTGATTAACATAGGTCATATTTATTACTAGACAATTAGAGACTGGGAGAAGGATGTTTATTTGTTTTAACGCACTAATCTTAGAAACTACCAATTGGTTATCAAAATTTATTTTTGTATTTGTTGGAGCAATCATTGACGAAGGTTCCTGACTATTAACATCACTCTACTACCTATAGGAATAAAGCTGCTGTGTCGAAAAAAGTTACAAAACCCGGCTAAATTATTAAATAATTTTTAAATCCATGCGGACGAAGTCGCAATGACAGGAATTAATTATAAATTAAATAACTTATATTCTGGTGTCAGCTAATTATTAAACATTCATTATCGAAGTATGTTTTTTTTATAGTTAAGGTTTAGCGTTATGGCCATAACCTCACCTGATCGCAAGTGACGATACAGCCCAAGTTCGTAGACACGCTAAACATGTAGAGGGACTGGCTCTCAGGTGCAACTGCCGAAAGACACCTATTTGTATTTTGCGGCAGATTTTTACCTTGAGGGTGGTAACTAGCCAGGCGAACATTAAAAAAAGCCCTACCACCATGCTATGGTTTCCTCACGATGTTTTCCATCATCGAAAGCTCAAGCTAATTGTAGGTGTATTTGAACTCACGTTTCTTGACGCGCAGTTTGTACACACTACCACTGCGCTATCATCGCTTCAAATGTTCTTTAAACAAATTTATTTTTATTGTTAATTTTTAGAGTACTGATTTTCATATTCAAAGGACGATACCGTCTTAGAATTACTCAGTTGTCTGTCTGTCTGTTTATAAAAACTCTTTTCAAAAACAACTTGCGGTACAAAGTTTAAATTATGTAATATACCAGTGCATACGGTTCCATTTCGCTTAATAAAAGAAAACTAACTTCTAGTTATCTCGGAACTTATTAAAGTTGAAAACTGGTATAGCAAATTAACTTTTCAGTAAGCAATACTGCACTTTGTCTATTTGTTTTGACTAACTTTTGCAGTATAGTCTTATTTTGAAAAGTCTAACGCCGCGCCGTGCGCAATATGCAAATGCCAGGCAATATCGTTGAGTGTGAATCGACCCAGCGCGCCCTGTGAACCGACAATCTGCTACATCACACTCCATTGCTGACACGATAAATTATCTCTGCAGTATATATGAACAATGCGAAACTATAGTAATATCCTTTTAGCTTAAGATAAACTGTGACTGTTTAATCTTTTGTTACTATATAGTTTTAGTGCAGCGTTTCAGAAACTTTTCTGGTGACGGAACCGTTTTGAAAAATGAAATATTTGATTAAGCCCTAAAAAAATTGTTTAGGAACATTCTTTATTAATAATTACGTTAAAATGTAACAGTTGGTTGATATCAGGTTTGATAGAAGAGAGTTAAAGTCTCATGTCAGGTCATACGGTGTCGCGATCGCCCTCGAAGAGGCTTTGCGGAACCTTAGCGCTCTACGGAGCACACTTTGAGTATGGCTATGGCCCAAGATGGTGCACACGGTAAGCCTATTGCAGGTACTGGTTCTCAAGTGCAACTGCTGGAACATACATATATGTAACTGTAGGTTTTCAACTCGAGGGTGGTATCTAGCTAGTTGAGCAAAAGAAAAAGCTCTACCGTCCTGATATGATTTTCAAATTTTTTCCTTTGACGAAAGTTCAAACTCATTGCAGGTCGATCCAAATTCACGTCCGTTGACACGTCGTCCGTACACACTACCAACTGAGCTATCATCGCTTCATCATGTCTTAAGTACTTCACCAATCATTATGAAAATTTGCATACACGTTATCAGGGGTGCAGAAAAGGTCATATGGTACCTTCATCTACAAAAAAGTATTGTTCCCGGGGGAATCAAAAATAACTTTTACAATGATTATAAACTACGTTAATGCGAGCAAAGTCGCCGGCAAAATCTAGCCTTAACATGTTATAAAATGCAACGTTTTTCTGATTGTTTGCCTAATCTAAGGCATATATTATCCTGTTAGTCTTCTATATATGTTTTTGCACAGGTGATGTTAAAAACCTCTTTGTATAAAATAATAAAAGCTTATGTATATTTTTATTTTTATGTCCCATAAATTATAAGGAAGACTATATACATTGTTCGAGTATTAAATTATTTATTACTGGATTTTACGTGCGGCTTTGCTCACGGTAATATTGATTTAGACAAATCGGATGATGCAATAAAAAGTTTCGTACAAAGTTTATACCTCTATTTAGCCCACTTTCAATAAAGGTTTCGCGAGAAAATGTAACCTATCTCTGTCTCCTGGGTCCCATCTATCTCTGTACTAAAATATATCATCTATTCAACGGTTAAGGCGTAAAAGCGTAACAAACAAACAAACAGAATTTCGCATTTATAATATTATTGGTATGATCGACTGCAATTTTATAGTTCACAAATTACTTTGTCATCTATTAGCATATCCAATATCTATAATCACCTAATTTATTAATAATAATATGTGACTTTAATTACGTTTCTTGAAGAGTTTGAAACAACGATAGCTCAGTGGTAGTGTGTAGTAACGCCGCGTCATGGGACGTGAGTTTGAATCCACACACCTACCATGAGCTTGAGCTTTCGGTGTAAGAAAACATCGTGAGGAAACCATAGCATGGTGGTAAGACTTTATAAAATTCCCGCCTGCCTAGCTACCACCGTCAAGTTGAAAATCTGCCGCTAAATACCATTAGGTGTGTTCCGGCATTTGCATTTGAGAGCCAGTTCCTCGACAGGTTTAGCGTGTCTACCAACTAGGGCCGCAGCGTCATTTAAAATCAGGTGAGATTAGGGCTATAACGTTAAAACCTTAACTTAATAAAAAAAAAAAAGAAATTACTTAATTTTAAGGCAAGATTTGATTAGCAATATGGCGAATAATATTTTTTTTACCATAAACGGCCGTATTTGTCTATTGTATCGTCACGTATTATTATATACACGTATATATTGCATTGTCACGCAGTCCGATCGAACCACGGTAAGAACTGACGAATTGAACGACAAACACCATGTCATTGATTAAAATATAAAAGGCTATGAAAAAAGACAAGAAATTTAGCAAAATCTGTTATTTATTTAATTTAGATGTAAAGAGCCTAATCAAAATACGAATGTGAGATTACACAAAGTGACGAATATGACAGAGGCCAAACATATTATAAATGTTTATGTTATTTTTCTGTTTACTACACAGAAGTAATTGGTCATGCAATGTAGGTTTCTATAATTTATTTCTACTCCAATCAAAATAAATATGTTTCTCAAGGATAATAATATTACTTTTTTTAAGTTAAAAAACGACTACTGTTTCGGAAACAGCATAACGTTCAGGAAGAGAAGAATTGGCCAGAGAAACTCTCCCATAATGAATAATATTTAAGTACTTGTATGGATAAAGTTGATTAAACATAAGAACGTATGTTAATAAACATGAAAGAAGAGAACACCCAGAAGAGAGAACGCAGTCACGAAACCCCATTGTGTTACCGATGTTAATCTATTACCTACATATTTACACAGAACTGATGTTCCCGATACCATAAACATTTATTATACTAAATGATTTCTGTCGTGACAAGACCCACTAAACTTTACATCCGCCTGAATAAAACACGAACGATTTACGTAAAATTATGAATATGAAATTTATTACGTAGGACCACTCTATATGACTATTACGACCTGGATAATGATCGGAATTCAAAATTCAGTTAGTTACGGTCGAGTTTAAAGCGAAGAGGTTAGTTTTTTGTATAAAAGAATATACGATGCGAAGCGATGATAGCGCAGTGGTAATGTGTGGTGACGACTTCGTATCAAGGGACGTGAGTTCGAATCCAACCACTTACAATGAGCTTGAGCATTCAGTGAAGGTAAACATCGTGAGAAAACCATAGCATGGTGGAAGGGATTTTTCTGATACCCGCCTGGCTAGCTACTACCTTCAAGTTGAAAATCTTCCGCCAAATACCAATAGGTGTTTCGGCAGTTACACTTGAGAGCCAGTTACTCCACAGGTTTAGCGTGTCTCCCAACTTGGGCCGTATCGTCACCTCACGTATGGCCCTTACGCTAAGCCTTAATTATATAAAAAAAAAACCTACAATGTATATATATATGTTTGAAGCGATGATACCTCATTTGGTAATATATATGGATCCCGCGTGAGTGAGTTCGTTCCCTGTAATGAGCTTAAGCCTTTGATGGAGAAAAACATCGTGGTAAAACCTTAGCATGGTGGTAGAAAAAAAATTAATGCCTATCTGGTTAGCTACCACCCTCGAGTTGAAAATCGGCCACCAATAACCTGTAGGTGTGCTCCTGTAGGTGCATTTCGAACCAGTCTCTCCACTACGCTTAGCGTGTCCACCATAGTCACCTAACATCACATAAGATTGTGGCCATAACGCTAAACCTATAAAGCATTTAAAAAATCTTTTTATATTTTATTTTGGCAACATTTTATTATTTGGTGATTGTTCTGTGCCTAATATAATTGAAACCATTATTATAATTGCCGTTGCATATGTATGCAGTGTCCCAGAAGGTAACGACAACCTCGCATCGGAGGAAAGACCCTCTTATGACGAGCCAGTAAAAAAAAATCAGCGTTCTACATACAGTAATACTCGAGACCCACCCATTTTATAAATAAAAAAAAAACTAAAAATATACTATCCGCAGAGAATTAAAAATATACGTTCTGTTTAGAGTTTTTAATTCTTTGTAGGTTTTAATTCTGTTTGGGCTTCGCAAGAAGCCAAATTAATTGTTGCCAAATCAAAAAAATCAGAAACAAAATGTATTTTTACAGAAAAATAAGTAAATATAATTGCTAAATGTACTCTAAGCGTACTATCACTTAAATTGGGCAATATTTTAAAGCTCTTTGGTGAATTTTATTCAGTGTAACCATCCGACCGTGCTTTGGACGCGGTCATAATCTGACATCGTGTGTTTCCATTTTCATTCATAAACTTACGTTTGTAGGTTCTATGTCGTGAAATATTTGGGGCCTTTTACGTGATATGTTTGGTTATTATACCTAACTAAAGTGAATTAAGTATATTCTAAAAGTGTATATGTAAAGGACGATGTTCCTATATAAACTTTCTGAACAATTTTTACAAGACAGTCAACGGGATCTACTTGAGGGGGGGGGGGGGGGGGCTAGCAAAAACGAAAGTGCACCGCGATGACCGTTTGGTTGTAAAAATTTATATGACAAATTTTACCCACACAGACAAAATTTCAGAAATCAGTCCCATCGTTCATGAAAATTCGTAAAAAAATATATTGTTTATGTAATATGTGTATTGAGACTATATTCAAATTTCCAAAGAGCGCTGCTTAAACTTATTTGAATATTCGGTGCTGTCGATATATAGTAGCACTTCTCTGATCAATGGACATTATAAGGGGCGAAAATTTGTCTTTTTGTCCGGGGCGACGTAACCGCTAGAGCGGACACTGCAATCATCATCTTGTCAAAACGATGTACCTAACTACGAACCCAGAAGGTTTGCACGATATCCTACTGGTTTACGATATATGGGAAATACCGTTCTAACTGTGATATTCAATGTCCTGTATTGTTTGTTCTCACAGGTCATTAATTAATTTAATTAATTAAATTTTTGTCTTAATTGGATAGTTATGAACATAGTTCAACATTATTTTTGTATATAATATAAATTGTCACTTAGAGAAAATTTACAATATGTTACTTAAATGTCAGTACCGTGTCATGTCCATTTCTAGAATTTACCTACAAATTGTTAATTTATTTTGTCCCTATAAATGATTTAAGCTATTTATCTCATAAATTCTAATGTTTATGATCAAGCTGAAAAAATTGCCAATCTTTTTGTTTAATGTATTAAGTTAACATTGAATTCTAGTTCAATAACTTACGTCTTTTAATTTTAACGAATTTTTTAATTTGAATTTGTGTATCTTATGTGTGTAACGGCATACATTAATTAATTATTTATTTAATATTAATTATAAATAAATTTATTAATTTTGTCAATAAATTTCTACCGAATTTATTTTATATCACTAACGTGGATAAATGAGTCAGTACCGTGGAACGTAAAATTTGAAATTTGAGTTTGATTTTTATTTTTACAGTAACATAGATTAATAGTAATCCATAAAAAAAAATTGAAAATGTTTAAATTCACAATCTTAAAATTTTTAATCAAAACAATCACAGAACGGAATGGTCCATATATAAAAAAATAATAAATAAAATATATATTATTTTATAATACTGAAAGTATTTTTATTTCAAAAATACAAAAGGCTTTATAAGTTTGCAAATAAATAATACGCAAAAGAAAATAGAATTTTGAGCGAAGACAAAAGAATCGTGAAAAAATGTAACAATTGTTTTCACTCACAATGTTCCCTTACATCGAGCGGCGCGCGTGATTTGAATATATTAAATACAACGCCAACTTCAACATGTAAAATAATATTTCAATTTGTTGAAATAATCTCTCCAGTGAACTTTAATACAACATCATGACATATATTTATGATATTTCGTTTTCATTCATTTTTTTGACTATTTTTTAATGTTAAGGTTTAGCATCATGGCCATAACCTCACCTGATCTTAAGTGACGATATGGCCTAAGTTGGGACACGCTAAACCTGTGGAGGGACTGGCTCTGAAGTGTAACTGCCGGAACACACCTATTGGTGTTTGGCGGAAGATTTTCAGCTTAAGGGCAGTAACTAACCAGGCAGGCATTAGAAAAACCCTACCACCATACTATGGTTTCCTCGCGATGTTTTCTTTCACGGAAAGCTCAAGCTCAATGTAGGTGGTTGGATTCGAACTCACGTCTCATGACGCGGCGTGCCTACACACTACCTCTGAGCTATCATCGCGTCCAAATTAAAATACTTTTGAGTCATTCGAATATACATACTGTATATTATATACATATAACTGATACATATAACTAAGCGAACTTTTTCAAACAATTCAAAAGGAACTAATGATTACTTAAAAATTATGTACGTTAACTACATTAATTTAAAACAGCTAATACTTAACGAAACACACATATATACTGTTTATATTTTTTATACATAGATTTAGCGTTATGACCACAATATCACTTGATGTTAGGTGGCGAGAAACTGGCTCTCAAGTGCAACTACCGGAACACACATATACAAGTATTTGGCGGGATATTTTATTGCTATATTTTATACTGGGATAGTTTAAGCTATATATCTTAAATATTATTCCATATAGCTTATATACATAGCCACATTAATTACAGAAGTTCTTAATCATTCAATTAAAGTAATTAAGTAACTGGCACTTCTTGTCGATGTTAATTTGCTTTAGTTTATCTTTGCCTGAAGTTTGCCGTTTTGCAGGCTTGACATTTCTACGACGACAGAATACTCTTTTCTCCCAAACAAAATTGCAATATGATTTTTTTATAATTTACAATCTTTTAGCATTGTAATCATTATAAACAATAAACTCATTTTGGCATTTATAATATTAGTAAGAATAACATATATATTTGTATGCTTGTAAAGTAACCCGCGTTAGGAGTCTTAGTTCCTGTTATATTTAGAAGGAGAAATTAATCTAATCCCTTCGAGATTTTCCAGGTATACAGATTTATTTAGCACAATATTAATATATTCATAATAGTAGTAGAAGCAACGTTGGTTATTTTTATCTCAAAACGCGATAGATTTCCCGTAGGACACGTACATAGTATATAGCTGCAGTTCACATTTTCCTAGCATATTTACATACCTAATATTTGAATTCATTCATTGTTAATATGCATGTGGTATTGAAAATGAAATAGATGGTTTCAAATTTCTTATAATAAGGTAACTGAAACGCTTGAGAGTTCCCTTGGATTAGGCGCTGCGCAAACTTGGATACTTTTTGTTACCGACACGGCACACCTTCACAGGACACCGTAGTCACTGTGTCCGTTGGCGGCGATCAAACACAGTGTCCGATCACTACCATTGGTCACTGGTAACCGTAGTTGTTCAATACAATTGTAAGGAAATGTGTTTATGTTGCTTATGTCTTCAACTGTTTCCAGTTACTGACACCGAACATGTTCTGAGTTGTGTTAACTGGAAGCAACTGGACACAAAAAATGTTTAGAAAATTAGAAGTTTTTTTTTTACTTTATTTCTTCACAATGCAGACGGTCGGCACCATTTGCATTTAATTGTATATGTTTTTTTATATTATAGTACTCTTTATAAAACAATACAAATAACTTACATATTAGTTGGTCATTTTTATAAATATAATTGTTATTACTATTGCTATTTTAATGTTTTAAGGGCGCTTGTGATGTTATTGACCCGCTGAGTCAGCTGCCGCAAACTCCTCTTCTATTTTATTTGAAATCTTATTAACTGTATCCATGTCCCTGTTGTTTATAGCCATCCTAATATTATAATAGGTGTAAATTTCTTTAGCCGGCGTATTTACCGTCCTTTGCATGAGCCTGCCCACGGCGTCTTCTGTATCATCGGCGTAGTCTACACAGATGTTAGTGTGACTGGAGATAGCGAATACCGCATGTCACTATAGTGTATTTACAGCCTCCTGCGTCTCGCCTGGAGAATATTACCTATGGAGTCACCAGCGCCTGGGTCTCGTGGATAGTTAGAACTCGCGAGTCCGCACCTGCCCAAATCTCCTAGATATCAGGGATGTTTTCTCTTCCTGGCATTAGTAGCTTGTATCCGATACAAGGCTCAAAAGGCCCTGGTTTGCGCAGCGTCTTAGTTTCTTGAAATATTGCTTACATGTGACACGATTAAAAAAGTATCTTTTGTCTAAACGTTCCCCAAAGACTTATTGATAATTGATAAAATTATTGGAATTACTTATGAATTCTGTAGAAAAAATAGTTTTCAATGTTTTTCATAGGAAAATACACTAATGACTACTTAACAAGTAACGAAGAGTATCGGTTGAGAAATCGAAGACAATTATTTGTTCCTTCTCATAAAGTGTTCAAAAGGTTTATTACACATAACCATAATTATCTCCTTGGCTTCACTTTCGTATGTTTTTAACAAAGTTTCGTAAGTTAAACAGAGCTACATTATGCAGCATATACCACATACATGAGATACATTGTGAGAATTATTTGCGTGAAAAAATGTAGCTCATTCACGAACAACAATGGTTTACATGTAAACCGGAATACATGTATTTATATAGGGTACAAAGATATCGGATGGATCAGTAGGTAATGTTTATTTTGTAGCTTCGAAAATAAATTATGTAAGTTCACGGTGTAGCACCTCGATCATAGCGTTTGATTATTTCATTTTTTTTTTATGGCATCTCCTATTTTGCCAATTTCACCAATGTCATGTAAGAATAGCCGTACAAGCAACGAACACAAATATACAGACTTGAACAATTATTTTCAGACAAATCATTGTCTCGTGCGGAAATCGAACCCATAACACCGCTAGACCAACTGTGCAGTCGACCGTTTAAAAAATTATTTATTTCTCGGAGTATATTTTATAGTTTTAAATTTTCGCTTCTGTTGGTAGTCCTAGATGACTACCATTTTTTTCTGTTTGATTTAGTTTGTAAATTTTTTTTAATTTTAGCATATGTACCTGGTGATAAAGATGATATAATTGGCCTCTGCCAACAACACCGCTCCAATCGAAACATATAACCCGGTATCCATTCTTCTCCTTAACAATAATTAACTATGTCACAAATAAAATAATATTTTATATAATGTATATTTTATATACATATATAAAATACTCCTAAAGATCCACTTATTACACTAAAATATCTAAAATGCTCACGATTAGTTCAAGCTTCATATATTTTTAGAGATTTTTTTTTCGTAACTAAAATTAAAGTCTAAAAAAAAGGTGTAGACCCAAGATTTGTTTGCAGATAAAAGCATTATACATGGTGGTTGCAACCAAGTAGGATGCACGATACGGTTTGCTAAGTTGCCTTTGGACGATTAATGATGTAAAGAGAAACCAAAAAATTTACGGGATGACACATGTCAGAGTCCCTTTGATATTCTATGTTGAATGTCATACTATACTGTCACCATCTGAAGCGACGATAGCTGAGTTGGTAGTGTATACGGACACCGCTTTAAAAGCCGTGAGTTCGAATCCGACTGCAATGAGCTTGAACTTCCGGTAAAAGAAAATATAGTGATGAAACCATAGCTTGGTGGTTGAGCTCTATGTATTCCGTTATACCTAGTGAACGAGAACCAGTCGTTACCGCCAAGGTCAGGAACATGGCTTGAAGACTCATGGTGTTACAGCTCTGCATACTCAACAGTAACATTTTACTATCTGATTGGCCACCTCTCTGTTTTCTGCTCATCACCATAAAAAAAAAAAGAATATACCAGTGATGCGTTGAATAAATTTCTCTTACTCCTATAGTCTACTCAAGCCGACTTTAACCGAATGCTTAACGAAAATTTAACTTCAAAAAGAATTAATGCAACCTTCAGTACTGGTTTACTGAAACCATCTCTTACCTGCGTCCACCTTTTGTCTCCGTATGCGACGTCCACTGATGTCTGTTATTGTGTACACAAATTGATTTATTGAATAAAGTCATTAACGATGTCCTTTGTATGTAGCAACATCGAATTTTGTTAATAATGCCCGTCATTTCGTAACCGAGTTGCGTCATTAATACTTCATACTGTTGTGTATTTTTTTTTTTTTGTATAGCCACAAATTGTTACACACTGATTCGATTACGATAAATTTTGTTAATATCTTACATTACTTTAATTTATATATAATTGAAAACGATTGATTATGGGTATATTTTGTTCTATACATCATTAGAGTAGCATTATGGCCACAAGCGATGATAGCTCAGTGGTAGTGTGCACGACTTCGCGTCAAGGGACGTGGGTTCGAACCCAAGCACCTACAATGAGCTTGAGCTTTCGGTGAAGGAAAACATCGTGAGGAAACCATAGCATGGTGGTAGGGCTTTTTCTAATGCCCGCCTGGCTAGCTACCACCCTCAAGTTGTGAACCTGCCGCCAAATACCAATAGGTGTGTTCCGGCAGCAGCACTTGAGAGCCAGTTTCTCCACAGGTTTAGCGTGTCTACCAACTTGGGCCGTATCGTCACTTAAGATCAGGTGAGATTATGGCCATAACGCTAAAACCTTAAGTATAAAAAAAAAAAAAAAAAAAAAAAAAAACAATCTCAGCTGATATACTAAGATGGTTGGACACGCTAAGCCTACTGGAGGGACTGACTTTCAAGTGCAGTTGCCGGAACACATGTATAGGTATTTGGCGGCAGATTTCCATACTGAGGACGGTAGCTAGCCAGTTAGGTATTAGAAACAGCCCTACCACCGTGATTTTTTTTTATACTGAAGGTTTAGAGTTATGACCATAATCTCTCCTAATCTTAAGTGACGATACGGCCCAAGTTGATAGACATGCTAAACCGGCGGAACTGGCTCTCAAGTGCAGCTGCCGGAACACATCTATTGGTATTTGGCGGCATGTTTACAACTTGAGGGTGGTAGCTACCCAGGCGGGCATTAGAAAAAGCCCTACCACCATGCTATGGTTTCTGTTTTCTTTCACCGAAAGCTCAAGCTCATTGTAGGTGATTGGATTCGAACTCACGTCCCTTGACGCGAAGTTGTACACACTACCACTTAGCTATCATCGCTTCAAATGCTATACTTTCATAATTATGTTTTGCTTCACCGAAAGTTCAGGATCATTGCAGGGATTCAAAATCACGCCCGTTGACGCAGCGTCCGTATACACGACCAACTTAGCCATTATCACTTCAATCGTTTCAAATCACTAAGATGACACCACAGCGACACTGAAACTCCCGTAGTGCCTGAGACCACTTTAGGGGGTACTTAGGGGTGTAAGAGGTATCTAACATCTTCAGAGCTACCCGAGCCAAACTCACCTTCACGCGGTATACCCTGGAACCGATGAGGCTCTGGCGATTGTTGGTTCGACATTTGGTTTTGGTCATGACGGTTAACCATGTGATCCTTGATCGGTCACAGCTTGGTGGGGTATTGCCCGACTGGTTGGCGACTACCCTTGGGTTTACTGTATCGCCAAATAAAGCTTCAGTTTGAGGCTTTGTATTCCGGCATAGCGGACGAGTAACAGCCCTTACTAGCTAGGTCAGCAACATGACTGTAATGCCCCTGATCTTGCGGCTGTTTATAGGCGACTGTAACCGTTTACCATCAGATGGGCCGTCTGTCTGTTTGCTGTACATTAGCATAAAAAAGACCAGGGAGAGCTTTCACACTTCGTCTAGATACCCCAGCCTTTACTCAAGCTGGCTTTTAACAACTCTTAATTAATAGAAAAAAAAAGTTGGTAAAGGTACCAGGATTTCGGTGTTCGCTAACCAGTCAGACACAATTGTTTTATCCTAGCACCACGCAGATTGCACAAATAAAAATAAAAGTAAAAGTTCAGTTGAAAGATATTTCTTATGATAATATAATCACACTCTAACTAAACCGAACTTGTAGTTGAGATGAATAACTTTGCTTATTTCAATACTACAAAGCATGATTGAAGACTGAATAGTGACACGGGTTCAAACTTGCAATAAGCTGCCAATGAACTGTATTTCTCACTAGAAGCGCTGTTATTAATATATAATTTATAGACAATCGTTTTACACTCAATTAATATTTAGGTAAGGAGTTTATTAAAGAAGTAGGGTTACATAGAAATGTTTAAATATATTTTTCTTTCATTAATACACTTAGGTTGGTAAAATACCTGCATTATATGAAAACTCACAGCCCTATAACTTTGTATTGTCTTGTGACTTGAACAAAGTTTCCAAAGCTCATTGGAGGAGATGTATTCATAGTTGCAGCCATAATAGAGATTTTTCTTATTTTATAAATGTCCATAGACTGCCGAACTATTTCGGACGAGCCGTACGTTTGTTTGCCATCTAAACTAATATAATAAATGTAAGGAGTTTTTTTCTCGTTTGTTTAAACTCATAAAGCTCTATAACATTTTTTTATTAACGTGGTGTTTAAAATATCGGTCTTTATAGACTTCATCATCAAAACCTGCAAATTTAAACACATTACCCGGGCTCAGGTGAAAGGTGTGAGGGGTGGTAGTGACTCATGGGGTGCTAATCACCCAACACTGACACTGACATGCACCATGGTGACACTTGAAACTCCCGTGCTGCCAGAGACCAAGGACAGCTCTCGTAATTCTTCTAGTCACTGGCGGGAAACCCTGGAACTACGTAAAATTATTATTAATACATAATACAATAAATTATGGTATAGTCGTATTCGTGAGGTATTCCTCGCAATAATTGTATAAAGTTGTTCTCATCCGGAAAAAGCTCTGTAACCGTGGATTAGAAAAATAATATTTAGTTCTTCGCGTACAAAGTTACGAGCACGGTCAGTAGTAAATAAAATATATAATCATGTTCCAAAATTTCATCATTTCAGCAAAATTCTGTTAGTCCAAATGTATGCATGCATTACGATGTATATATACACTTCACGCAAATCACAGGTTTTGTTCCAAAATACTCGTGTAGTAGAATACACATAAATAGTTTCCAATCTGTAGTTATTTTAATAATATAAAGCGGAATAGTTTGTGTGTTTTGTGTGTTCGTTTGAACGCGCTATTCTCAGAAAGTTGGATTTCAAAAAATATTTTTATATATGGTAATCATTGAGGAAGACTTTAGGCTATTTCACGTCACGATACCACCAATGGAAGCGAAGCTGTATTGAATAAACTTACAAAAACGGCCTTTTTTTTTAATTAGTTTAAAAATCCAAACTCGCAAGCCTCATAACGTAATTATAATTGAATGACATAGATTTAAGCATTCATATTAAATAGGAAATAACCGGATGTCATTCTAGAGCTATTAGAGAGAAATGGTCCTAATGCGTTTTTTGGGCGTAATCGATACACATCCGTATTACACAGACACCCGGATGCCCAGGAAAAACTTTTTTAATAACATTTTTTAGTATGTATATAGTGAAATAAATAAATTTAAAAATCAAATAGTGTGATAGTGAGAGTATTTATATGGATGATAAAACATTTACATTACTATAAATACATAAAAGATTAAAAAAAAAAAATTATTTATGTCTCGAAAAATGCTCGAATTTGGAATGTTGAAAGCGCTGCACAACCTCGAACGCTTCGCTCAATAATTTTTAATTCCACGCGGCCGAATTCACGGGAATAACTTGTACTCCATAATTCTATAAGCTTTCTCTACGAATGTTCAAAATAATATACTGGTAAACTTTATATATGCAGCTGTTAATTTCTCTTACAGTCGAACGGTATTCAGCGACCCGTAAAGGTTTTTATTGCGACTTGCTTGAATATACTGGGCCCTTTTCGTTATTAGGTGCTCTTCGACACAGGCCATTTACAACGTTTCACGTAAGAATCTTACTGTAATAATAATTAAGAACAAACTTACAAAAGCGCTGGTAAATGAGACGTAATTTTTATCAAAAATGTCTAAGATATACAAAGTAATTTTGCTTTTATGTAAAGTAGCCAATGCACTAAGAAATAAATGAAAAAACATGTTCTAGTGAAACGCGACATACAGCTTATTAAAGGGTCTGACTCCAACTGCTAGTACCAGAACACATTTATAGATATTAGGTAGAAATACATTATTACAGGGATTCGAACTCATGTCCAATAACGAGGCGTCTAGGCACGCTACCACTGATCTATCATTAGGTACTTCAGTGCGCTGTGTTAGTGATACACTTACATCGTAAAGGTTCGGTGGTAGACCTCTATGCCCGACAGCATCAGAACTTCACGTAAAAGATGATAAACTCTAAATATCTATCTCTAACTCTACCCCGCTAACTCCTTACAGAGTTGAAAACTTTGACGAACCCAGATGGATTTTATACTAACAGATGCTGTTACTTTATTTAGTTATGCTTAAAGCATTGTATAATACACAGGAGGGGCTTCCGGGTGTAATATTAATTCGACATCTCGATCACGATGACAGCGTTAGAGGGAGAGTAAATAACATTCAACTAATTTAAGAAATTGTAAGGGGTCCACTTATGAAAATATAGAGAATCCAGATGTTTTAACAATTGGCGAATGTTGCCTATAGTTTTAGTGGGTAAAAACCATATACGAGTCCCGTTTGCCGAGACAGGTATTTAGGAACCAAAATACTTTATACAATTTAGGTACTGAAAGGGTGTTTATCAGCATCGAGTCCATCACCGGTTCGGAAAACAACACTGTCATGAAGAAGAAATGGCAAGGAGTTCGAATGTTTTATATCTATTTAGGAAAATATACATAAAAAACACCTAGCTACAACTAGAGATAATTACATTCCCCTCTCGCTTACAACAAACTGGGTATCATTTATTTAATGTCACATCAAGGACTCATACACAAAATACCTACTACATAAATTTAATCACCACATTCACAGATCAGTGTCCAATATCTAAGAAAACACCGCAGCATAATCCTGACAAAATCAAACTATATACAAACAGCTAAAACAAAGCAAGAAGAAAGTAATTAAAACGACTTCAAAAAATTCTTTAATGAGCAATAAAAAATGACGTATCAGTAACAATCTTATTATTAACAAGTCTATGAACATAGCCTAGATGTTATATAACTTCATAGCGTATATATACCTAATAATTACCTAATTACCTAACACCCACTATATACCTATCAGATACTAAGACATCATAAATTAATTAGCAATGAACCTCCACTGTGAAGTATAGACTGCAATTTTCCCTTTATATTACACAGATTAATCAACCTAATTAATTTCTCGTCGAGTAAAATAATTTATAGTTTGTATGTCTTTAATATAGTGAACTTTCAATTGAAAACCGATTTTATTGCGACTATCAGTGTATGTTATTTAAATTATATGATACTAGATTTCACCCGCTGCTTCGCTCACTTCAATATTGATATATCCAAATCGGATGACGCAATTAAAAGTTTCATAAAGAGATTATTCCTCTCTTTACCTTCATCCCAATAAGTTTTTAACAAGAAAAAGTAGCCTAACACCGTCTTCATCTCTTTATCACAATTGGTTCAACGGTTTATGCGTGAGAGCGTAACAAACAAACAAACTCACTTTCGCATTTATAATATTAGTAAGGATATTTAAACGTTTTTATACGTTATAGTTGTAGTATTATGGTCGCAATCTAACCTGATGTTAAGTGACGATGTGGCCCAACATGTTGGAAACGCTAACTCAGTAGAGAGGCTGGCTCTCAAATGCGACCAAGCCAGGATCGCTTCAAAAAACACTTCTCAAAGGAATTGGCGTTCGAGAGATGAATAGAACCGCTTTGCATTCGATGAACTTGCCATGTAAGAGCCGAGGCCATGATGCGGCCAAAATAGAAACTCTAAGCACATCCCAGGGGACTTATGTAACAGAGGCTTAGTTTGAAAGAATTCCTTTTCAACGCGCCTCTAGACGCACCTCCATTGTTTCTGTTTCTCTTTTAAAGCAAGGTCTTTTAGAAGACTGTTAGAAAATTCGCTGGTATACCACGTATTTAAGATAAAATTAGCACGTAGTAATTTTCATTCAGCTAATCTATTAATTGTAAACAGTTATCTGATAATTTATTAATGACATTATCTCAGCTATCATGTATATAACATACATATTTTTTATTAGAATTGTGTTAAGCTAAATGTAGCAGCTAAGTAGCAGATCGCCAATTGGATGGCAACTTCTCTTACATTAATTAATTCTATTTTTTTGTTAAATTACACTTATTACAATACGTTCCCATTATATGTTGTTCTTTGTAAGCATATTTAATATTCGATTTTTCATCAAGATCAAGCTCAATTACAATTTTATTATATATATACGTAGATTACATAGATATATTTTAATAAAATAAATAATATCGTTCTCTCACACACTCAAGTATAATTTTAATGAACAATGCGCATTGTATCTAAAGACAGGCGCGGGGCGACTGAAACTCAGCTAAACACGTAGACGTTATTGAATAGTTACCTTTAACAGATTTATCCCCTACATACATATGATTCCGTAGGTATATTAAAATTGTGAATCAAATAACAACACCTTTTGGTTGAAATTACCTTTTTTTATATGAAAATATATAAAAACTGTGGATGAAATTAATAAAAACGTTAATTCAAAGTATTATGTTTTTTTAGGCCGTTTGGCTAACTATCACACTCAAGTCGAAAATCTGCTGCCAAATACATACCTACTGGTATGTTCCAGCTATTGCAGTAAATAGCCTGATCCTCCACAAAGTTTAGCGTATCCATTATTTTGGACCAGATCATCACTTAACATCAAATGAGATTCTGACCGTAACGCTAAAAACCTAAAGAAATACAAGAAAAATAAAAGTAAAACAGTTTACCGTTGTTGTTAATTAACAATGACTGAACAAAACAATTTTTTAAAAATAAATCCAAACAGTTCCTTTTGGGTAATGTATGTAAACATTTAGATTTTTTTATTATTCTGCTGAAATGTATTGTTTTATTGATTATATTTACTGTTAATCTTAATTATTATTGTCTTTGAATAACTATGCTTAATAAGTGTTTATAAAGATTATAGACAAATTTTGTTAACAACGGAGGTTACTTGCCAATAAACTGTCATGCAGTAGGCAGAAGTATTAAAATGTAATTAAAATATATATTTAGTAGTGAAAATATATTAATAATGATAAAATCTATATTCATATAATAAAATGGAAAAGTTTGTTTGTTTCAACGCGCTAATATTAGTAACTACCAGTGGGATTTCAAAATTCTATGTATTTCACAGATTAATTATTGAGGAAGACTTTAAGATATTTAACATCACGCTACCATTAATTGAAGAAAAGCTGTATTAAAGAAAGTTATAAAAACGAGCAGAAAACATTATATTTTTTTTAGTTTTACGCGAATGAAGTCGCAGGCACAACTAGAGTCTGTATAAATATAAGGAGTATTGTTGATAAAATCAGCGCTATGCAACTTTGTATTCCGTCAGGTGTTATCATTTATTCATGTGCAGTCTTCCCTCGGACCTGCACATATATTCTGTGCCTAACGGTATTAATCAAACGAATAGATATAGAGCCTAGGAGTTAGATAATGTAATGAAGACGAGGTGTTCTGTCGTTTTTAATTTTATTTCATTTAGTATTCAACTAGTGGTTAAATTTTAATCGTAATAATTTTTTGATAATATGAGGGAACGTTTGGGAAAGTGAAATTTTTAGAAATTTATAACCCTAAATCTTTCTCATAGCTACGAAAACAATAATTAAAAAAGGGACGGAATTTTATATTCTTGACTATTAATATATCAATATTTTTTACGAAAACCTTTGTAAGCGTCAAAAACTTTAAAAATGTTTTTTTTTTTTGGAATTTAGAAACATTATGCTAATATTTGTGAAAACTTGTAAATAGCCTTTTGTATTTTTTAAGTTTTTAATATTAGCTGTTAGTTTTCCCTGTAATAAATAAATAAATAAATAGCCACAATTTTAATAAATCAGTGATAAATTATGAACAACAACTCATATATTTTTATAAAAATATCATAAATACATTTAAATTATAAATGAAAAACTCTCTCCTGTAAAAAGTCCCATTGTCGATTACGATGTTTTTTGCTGAATAGGCTCGATATAGATAAATACATTTAACGTTCAATTATTAATATTCCATAATTTGTCATTGACACACTTCACTATTACAGCGGCGCAGTTTCACTGTCATTAAATTTATAAAATCTTGTATTACTGATAAACATATTGTGGGGTGGTAGACCTATCTTATTTAGATAAATTAGGAAAGCTGACCAAGCTCTGGCAGTAGGGGAGTTTAAGTGTCGCTGTGAGTAAAAAGTTATTTGATGGTGCCTGTCACCGGTTCATTCTCTTGACATGAGGGGAGACACTTGTCGCCTTGGTCTGAGCCCAAGTAGTGCGTTTTTTTAAACATAGTTAAGGCTTAGCGTTGTGGCCATAATCTCACCTGGTCTTGAGTGAGGGTACGGCCCAAGTTGGTAGACACGCTAAGCCTGGTGGACGGACTGGCTCTCAAGTGCAACTATCAGAACACACCTATAGATATTCGAAGGTTGATTTTCAACTTAAGAATGATAGCTAACCAAACGAGCATTAGAAAAAACCCTACCACCATGCTATGGGTTCTTCACAATGTCTTCCTTCCCGGAAAACTCGAAGTCGTTGCAAGTGGATTCGAACTCACATCTATTGATGCGGCGTCCATACACACTACAAATTAAGCTATCACAAGACACTACTGTCAGTATATGATGAACTACCGACAGGTTTGCAAGCCAATCTCACAGCGCTGGTTCCTGATGTGTTGCTTACCTCTCGACAGCCATAATTGGTTTCGGTTTGTGCTGTCCTTCGCATCATATACAGTGCACTCAAAATGGAGTGGACCCATAGAAAAATATAAAACTAATAGTATATTTTGAAGTACAAACATACTTTCAGTTTTTCTTTGCCTCAGACATTTATACCTTGGACTGCGCCACTCGGTTCTCCCGAACTATTCATTACCTCATTCTCACTTAGCGTAATCTCTTTTTATGGTAATTGCGCCGTTCAAAAGAATCGTAGCATGATATTAGGTAGCCTATAATCTTTCTCGATAAATACACTATTAGAGGCTAATGGAATTTTATAAATCTAACTTTCAGTTTGAGGGGTTAGTGCGTGAAAACAGAAAAAAAAATCTAATGTTTTATTATATTAAAATACTGATTAGAAGCATCTGATAATTGATTTTATGAATACTTACTGATATTATAAAGGCGAAAGTGAGTTTGTTTCACTTTCACGCCTAAACCGCTGATTCGATTATGATGAATTTCAGTATAGAGACAGATGGGACCTTGGAGACGGTGATAGGCCGATAGAGAAAAACTGATCGGAAATGAGGTAAAGGTCAAACTTGGTTTGAAACTTTTTATTGCTTCACCCGATTTGTTCGAGAAATTCAATATAAACGCGAACGAAGCCGCTGGTAAAAGCTAATGTTTTATAAAAGCGATTGACGAAGCAATGATAATTCAGTGGTACAGTTTACGAATACATCGAAGTGAGTTTGAATCCGTGCATGAAACCTGCGCTTTCTGTAAAACGTCAGGAAACCATAGCATGGTGATAGCTTTTTCTAATGCTCCCAGGATAGTTACTACCCTCAAGTTAAAAATCACTCGCCAATTATAGTTACATCGTCACTTATCATCAGATGAGAATCCGGTGATGGCTCTCAGACGCCACTGTTGGAACACACACATAGGTATTGAGCCGCATATTTTTGACTTGAGAGTGGAAGCTAGCCAGATGGACATTAGAAAAAGCCCTACTATCATGTTATGGTTTCATCACAATGTTTTCCTTCATCGAAAGCCTGAGCTCATTACATGGATCGAATTCACATCTATGGACTCGGGATCTGTACACATTACCTATTGAGCTATCGTCACATTTGATGTAAATTTAATGTATTTTTTTACCTCGAATACCATGAAAGAAGGAGTTGGAATTATTTTTTACGTCGGACTAAATTTTACGCTCGGCCTCGCTTGCTTAGATATTGATTTTATCAAACAAATGGAATGACGTAATGTAAAGTTTCATACAACACTTATCCCCCTTTACCCCGCTTCCAATAAGGTTTATGCAATATAAAGTAGTCTACCACCGTCTCCAGGTTCACATCTATCTCTAAGCCAAAATTCGTCATAATCGATTCAGCGGTTTAGGCATGAAAGCGGAAGAAAGAAACAAACTAACTTTCGCATTTATAATATTAATAAGGAAATTCTATATGTGATTGTTCTCACACCCATAAATAAAATTTGCATTATAATAACGTATCTAATAAAACCTTATGGCGAAGATGGGAAAATATACGTGTCTAGCTCCTGGTCTATTTATTTTATGCATTCCGCCCGGGTGATTTTCGGGAGCAGTTAATTTACTGCCCATTATATTAATGCCGGTCGGCAGATGAATTCGGGCTCGCCCTATCTCTTTTTTTTTGTTACGTTAAAAATTGAATTTCTTCTATTGAATTTGTCAACTTTATCTTCTGGATATCGAATCGCTTTATTAACATCGAAAGCTCCGATGGTTTCTCATCTACGGAATTAATTCAAATATTGACAATGCAATCTGATACGGAATTGAGATAAACATGAATCTCGGAAGGTTTTATAGGTGTGATTGCGATTATTATTTTGTACTATCTAGTTCCGCTGCTTGTTTAATAGAAGCCTGTTTATTTATTTATGTATATTTAAATAGCTAAAAACGTAGCGGTCGAGTATCTATTTCCGCTTTGTTTGTCAAACGACTTTCTTTTTTTTATCTAGTATCTTTTCATAAACTTTGTGTGTTCAATATTTTTTTAATGTTTTATAAGTTGGACGTTCCGGCCACAATCTTACCTGATGTTAAGTGACGATGTGCCTAAGATGTTGGACACGTTAAGCCTAGTGGAGCGACTAGCTCTCAAGTGCAACTGTCGTAACACACCTATACCTATTTAGTGTGAGATTTTCAACTTGAGGATTGTCGCTTGCCAGCCGGTTATAAAAAATGTCATGATTTTTCTTCACCAAAAGCTCAAGCTCATTGCAGGGATTCGAACTTACGTCCATTGACGCGGCGTACATACACGCTACCAAGTTATTATCGCTTGGATATTTTTATGAATAAAAATAAAAATTCATATATGATACATTAGAAGCTTTCCAAAAACTCTGTCTTCACTTTGAAAGTTCATAGCAGTTAAATATATTATCAGAATTAATACTATGGTAAATAATGTAAAACTTGAACAAAATGATTTCCACCCTCGTTTCTAATTGGAAACACAAACCGAATAATTTTATTTACATTTCTAAACGAAGAAGGGATCAAAATAAACATATTTATTCGCATTTCCAATTCAATTTAGGCAAAATCGAAGCGCAGTGTGTACCTATCCACAAAAAAAATCAGAAATATTTAAACAATTAATTGGGATACCAAATACGATTTGTATAATTTCTATGATCCATTTTTATATGTTAATGGTGTAATTTAATCGAATTTTGGCTCTAAAAGGATTTTTAGTACTTTTGTTTATAATAATAATATAAAGTTCATTCCTCATAAAACTTCATGTATCATTATCATAATTTGATTATATCATTGTAGTATTTCTTTAACCATTATTTGTCATTCAATCATTTGTCAAAAATGTCACAGAGCAGAATAATTAATTATAATTTAAGGATAAAAACGAGGAAGACAGCGAAAACATCTTGAGTATCACCTCGCGTTACCAGGGCAACATAAATTCAGTTTAATTATCTCAAGAGGACTCTTCGGTACTCGAAAACTACATAGAATAGCAAGCTTCTGTTATCCCATTACCCGTAGCCCAAATAAACATCTAATTTCTTTCCTGCGCACCTCTGCTCCTTTATCCGTCTCGCTCTCGCAAAATAGTCTGTCCTATTCTAGCTTAATTCGGGTTTCGAGCACTTTGAGCTCCTAGCTCCTAGTATCGCTTGCGACCTGACAGCGTTCGGGTGTGTCGATTGTTAGCGAGCATGTGATAAAACTCGGGGGTCGGGTGTATATTTTTATCGGGATATATTTCATGAGAAATTAATAAAACTCGATTTGAAACAACCGGACTAAATTAATCGATGCTTTATTAATAATTGATCTGTGAATGTGGAATTCTGTGTGTGTTGTTAATTCGCTGATACGGTGAGTGCATTGTGAATAGTTTCAGGTGGACACATCTGAAAATTGTTTTCTGTTTTTCTCCGCTTTCATAACAAGCCCATAAATAATTTTGAATATGTTGTTTTAGATACTTCTTTAATATCCTTCCTCATAGTAAATCATATTTATGGTCGTATACAATATTTATTTTTATAACGTACTGTTTTCTTATAATAGGGAATAAACAGTTTGTATTCTGAACGTTTTGAAACGCGCATGTATTTATATTTATTTTACCATTATCATTCAAATAAAATTGTTTATTTAAGAGGAGCGAGAAATGATAATACATATTCCATGTAACTAATGTTGATTTGTATATATTTATTTTAATTATAAAAAGTAAGCCATTTCTAACCCAATCCTAAGGTATAATAATTTTTTTATTCAATTCTGTTGTCAATATAGAAAAAGTGTAATTTTTAATATATGTGAAAAATAATTATAAAAAGTATCCATTTCGAACCCAATCCTAAGGTATAATTATTTTTTTATTCAATACTGTTGTCAATATAGAAAAAGTGTAACTTTTAATATATGTGAGAAATAATTATTAATATATGTACTGAGGAAAATTTATATATAAATAATTTAATTCAATTAAATTAAACTTTTATTTAATTTTCTAAATATTTATAATTTGGAATCCAATTCAAAAAGTACAATATTTTTTAATCTATTTCCTCTGTCAATAAATTTACAGTGTATTTAAGGCTGCATTGTGCATATACTTTTCTCGGTGGGAGAAAACATGTCACCGCCAGTATGGAACGTCGGAAAACATCTTTCTGAAAAATGTTTATACTTACGTGAATACTTTTCCTTGTATTTAGAATTAGTCATGTTTTGGAGATAAGTATAGTAATTAATATATTTCAAATTTATTTAAATTTTTATTTTTATTTTTAAGGGTTTAAGGGTCGCGGTAAATTAGTGTATTTTATATCACATATTAAGAATTATTATACAAATATGTAGGGATTTTTGAAACTGTGGTTTTCTTTTTCAACATACCGGCAAAAAAAATTATACGTTTGTGCTGTGGTGAATAGATTAAGTAGACAATGAAGTTGGAATCGAGACTTGCTGCCCATGGTGCCTAACGTCCTCGGGTATCTTTATATGCTGAAGCTTTTTTCAAGCATCTGTCATAAAGTCATGGTAGGATATTATAATTGTTACAGACTAAACTGTGACCATTATACACCTACCATACCATACACATAATGGTAATTCGGACTAAATTACTTTCTGTTTAACGTCGTTTTATTATTTACTGGTGGTTATATATATATGTATGTTGGGAAGCTTGCAGGTTACGATGTCAGTATTGATCTCTGATGCATTTCTTATCTTCCTAAGGCTGTCTTAATATTTTAATGGGACTGTGCTGCCGATCGTTCACATAATTGATTTACACAATGATTGATTTCATTATCGATAAGTTAAAAAAAATGAATTAGTAAAAATAAGTTAATATCGTATTTTGATGTTATACTGTAATATTTTTGCATTGTTGAGTGTGATTTTATTTAACCCTTGGGGTTCTGTAATTTTACTTTTTATTTGTTTTGTAATAAATAATATTGGTATAAGTTACTCACGTGAAATTAAATCCATCTGTGACATGGTTGATGACACGAATCATTGAAACGACGATAGCTCATTAGGAAGCTGTACGGACGCCGCGTCAAGGGACGTGAATTCCAATCCACCTGCAATGAACTTAAGTTTCCGGTAAACGAAAATATCGTAATGGAATATAGCCTGGTGGTACGATTTTTTTAAATGACTACCTGCCTAACAGCCTCAAGTTGAAGATCTGCTACCACATACGTATAGGTGTGCTCCAACCGTTGCACAGAGCGCCAGTCCCTCCAATAGGCTAAGCGTTTTCACCATCATTTCGTCGTCATTTAACATCAGATGAGATTGTAGTTATAACGCTAAACGTTAACTATGATAAAAAAAAACATATCATCACTTGAAACCAAGTTAGATTGTCGTCGAACACCAAATAAGAATTAAAATAAATGTAATTTCTGGCTGTGCAGTCGAAATTTTGTTCTACGATTCAAGAAATTATACGTCTATATACAGGTAATTTTTTTTTTAGGAAAAATTGTTCTTTTTAAACCAAGCAGATTTCCAAGGATAGTCACAATAACTCACCTAACTCTCAGCAAAATTAGAAGGTTGCTTTAGTAACGTATAAAACTCAACTATAACAAGAAATCGTTCGTTTTTATTTAGTTAAATTATAATTAATAACTTATATATAAACATAATACGTCTGCACAGCTTACACAGTACGGAATACTTAATAACTCCCCTAAGCTACCCTTATTGTAACTTTGTTAATATTTTAAAACTGCAATATCGTGAAAATTGTGAACATAACAATAAACTTCCGGACGAGTTGAGAGACTCGAAAGCGAAATTACCGCGGTAATAATTCAGTGAGCTGCGACTCTAAATCATTGTGTTTCGAGGAAGTTAAATGGGAAGCGATGTTTTTATATTCAACTAGAATTCGTCTTGTTTATACCTTGGACGGCCTTTGCTAGCTCCATATATTGATCGCTATTATATTATATTACCCTGGTATATTGATCCCTGAAACCTTTACATTTTGCATGGTGGTAGGGTTTTTTCTGATGCCCGCTTGGCTAGCTACCACCTTCGAGTTGAAAAATCTGCCGCCAAATACCTATAGGTGTGTTACGGCAGCTGCATTTGAGCGCCAGTCCCACCACAGTATGAGCGCGCGAGAGTGAGTTGAGATTATGGCCATAACGCTAAACCTTAAGTATAAAAAAAAACCTAAATTAAAATCCCAGCAATGAGCATGTGGATGTGCGAAAGGTATTACTGGTCTATGGCAACACAGGAATTTGCAGATTCACCGTGGTGCGTTTTAGTATGGTAGTGTTCGATGGTTAGCACCCAATGCGTCACCATATGCACCTCTCTCGTTGGCCTGATACCGGATATTGCGTATGCGCGTTGCGATGAGGAAGTCCATAAATAATAGGATTCTAAGCACCATGTTATCCAAATGAAAAGCTTTCGGTAAAGGGAAATCGATATTTTCCTTTACTATGGTGGTAGAGCATTTTTCTAATACCCGCCTACTGAGCTGTTTTTCTTTAGTTCAAAGTCTGTCGCCCAAATACCTGTAGGTGTGATCCGGCAGTTGCACTTGAGAGCCAGTCCCTCCACTAGGTTTAGTGTGTTCATCATCTTGGGCCATATCATCCCTTCACATTGAGTAAGATTGAGGTCATAACGTTAAACCTATAAGGGATGTAAAAAAGGAAACTTAACTATTAAAACGTAGAGAAAGCTATGTACAGTTATAGCGCCAAAGCTGTTTCTAACCATAAACCTTTAGAACTTTAGAAGGAAGAGCTTTAACTCTACTCACGTTAGCAACACAACACAAGGTTATTTAGCCAACACCATTATATATTAAAAACTATGCCTACTCACGATTGACTTGATATTTGTTAAACAAAATTTTTCTCAACTTCGATAACCTTTAAAAACGAAATTCACAATAAGTATCTGTTGGTTATAAGGAAAACGCAGGAGAAGTTACAAGAACAGGCTAGTATATACATACACATATTGACCAATAATTAAGAGTCAGCAGCGCACGTGTATCAAAAAAATAATATATATTTATTACTTTTATAAGTGAAAAATCGTGTACATGCCGTCTTCATAAAAGCTCGATACGTGACCCAACCCATAACTAGAGAAAGGAAAACTAAAATATCACAAAATAATAACGTATTTCTTATCGGAAAATTCGCTAATATAATTTTCTCTGGTCATAAAAATAATATAAATTGTGTTATAACAGGTTTTATGTTAGCATAATTTATTACTAAATTTTCGCTAACTTAGAATCGTATAATTTACTTTAAAAGTTTGTAGGCGTGTCAGGAGACAATGGCAATATAATAGTATACTTTGTCCTTGTATCCTGACCAGAGTCATCAGGATAAATGAAAATGATCAAGCTTAGTGCAATGATCATATCTGTATACCGTTAAGGCTATCTTTGTGTTCCTTACATATTTGAAAGTAAAAAAAAGTTGGATTGGAAAGAGTTGGATGGAACGGGATGCCCTGCCGATGTGAAACATTTAAATTAATAATAAAGTTTCTATTAATAAAGAGAATATTTATTCCTTTAGGTTTAGCGATACGGCCATAATCCCACCTGATCTTAAGTGACGATTCGGCCCAATTTGGTAGACATGCTAAACCTGTGGAGTGCCTGGCTCACAAGTGCAACTGCCAGATCACAGTTATTGGTATTTGGCGGCAGATTTTTAACTTAAAGTCCTATCATTTGGCCCTTCGAACTATTGACTCGGTTTAAAATGTATAAAAAGATTCTTTCATGTATCATGCCAACAAACTTCTCACACACTGTTGGCTTTTTTTTAAGTTCTGTTGGTATCGCTAGTACCTACCTACTTACCTAACCTACCTAGGACGGGATTGTTATAAACCTACCAATACCATAAAAACTATTCATTTTCTAGTCGATTTTGGGGAATTCCCTGGTGTATCTTTTTGTTACACCTAATGTAAGTGACGATGTCGTCCAAGACAGGGGAAACGTTTAGCTTAGTCGAAAGACTGATTCTCTAGTTTTGGTTCTGGTTCTGGAAAGAATGTAAGGATGGTAGTAAGTTAGGCGGAGATCAGAAAAAGGCCGACCACCATGCTAAGGTTTCAACACGATGTTTTCTTTTATCGAAAGCCCAAGCTCATTGCAGAACTTCGAACTCACGCATATAAATATTACCAACTGAGCTACCATCGCTTCTATCTATCTCCCATATCTTCCCTACCCTCGAAATCCATGGCCCAATACTAATGATATTAAAATAGGACATCCACAAATCCCTTTCTAATATATGAATACTTTATCAAATCCTTTTACTAATGACGAAGTTCTGAGGGTAGCAAATATAAATGTAAAAATTACAACCGAATCGAGAAAATCCTCCTTTTCAAGTCGGTTATAAATAGGCAATATAAAAGCATGTTTCTCGTATATTTTTAACTATAATTCGTTCTTATTCTGACCCATTTTAGATACTTTATATGTGGGTCACTACATATAATAATAACATAATCTCCCACCGCCTTTGTTTGTCTGCCTGTTCACGATAAACTCAAAAACTACAGAACTGATTTTCTTGCGGTTTCCACTAATAATAGATAGACTGATTCATGAGAAAGGTTTAGGTGTATAATTTATTACGTTTAAACGTTTTGTGTTAATTAGTTGAAATATGGCGATAATGGCTGAAAATGTCGAAAAGAATTAAAAAAAAATCGCCTGGGAGCTTTGACGCGTTCCGTAGCTGGCGGGTGACAGCTAATAAGAATATAATTAATTCAATTGTAATTAAAAAAAAAGTACTCATGAATTTTAAAAACAATTCCAATTTTCTACCCTACCGTGTCCGTGTCTATTTTCTAGAATACCAGAAAAGGGGGACGTTGTTATGAACGTGTATCTAGAACCTGGCTGCAAATCATTTAAAAACATTTACGAGAGTATAACAGCAGAATAGTTTTCTTCTATAATATCACAGCAATGCGACTTCAATGAACCTGTCATTGTGCACGATATAATTCAAAAACAACGACAATCTCTCAGAGATAGCAATCCGTCAGTGTTCGTCACCCTCATAAGAGGCGTTCGAGTATTACGTAAAGCAATTTTTGAAGTGTAATGCGACGTAACATTTTTCTATACACTCGAACTCACGTAGCTTGACGTGGCGATAGTATACAGTACCAACCGAGCCATCATTGCTTCAAATTGAAAATGAAATGTTCATTGAAACATACGTATTGCCAGAGCCTAGGCCAGCGTACACACTTCTTCTAATAAGTGTATAGAACCCTACCAGTTACTGAATACAAACCATCTGATTTGGGAATGCGAGGCGCCTAAATACGTCTGTCTATAGGTGGTGTGGGGACGCCCAGGGCATGCGTCGCCACGCTATACGGTAGTATTTTTTTCACAAACCCACTTGATAATCATTGACGATGTGATCCAAGATGGTAAACACGCTTAGGCGAGTGGAGGGACTGGCTCTCAAGTGTAACTGCCGGAACACACCTACAGGTATTTGGCAGCACATTTGCAGCTCCTGTGGATGGTAGCTAGCCAGGCGGCATTAGAAAAAGCCTTGTAACTATGCTATGATTTTGTCACAAAGTTTACCTTCAGCAAAAGCTCAATCTCAATGCAGTTGGATTCGAACTCACGTTCACTAACGCGGCATCCATACACACTACAACTGAGCTATCATCGTTTTCATGGATGTACATAATCAGATTTTTTCGGCACATTGATGCTCTGGGTTCGAGTCCTGCATAGGACAATTATTTGTGTAATCCACAAGTAATTGTTCTAAGTTTGGTTGTTACTTTATGTTCTTACTTAGTTTTACTAGTTACTTTTTTTTTATTGATTATACGACGTTTGGCCTCAGTTACACCTGATGAGCATTGAAGACGAGGCCGAATATGTAGCATGTTCTTGCAGTAAGAACTGGTTCACTCTTCGTTTGAAGACCCCGATATTGTAGGAATCAGGAGAAACATACGCTAATAGTAGGTTTTACTTCTTGGTGGTTTGTAAAAAAAAAACAAAGTCGCTCCGCTATACTTAGCCTGTCTACCATCATGGGTCATATTGTCACTTAACATCCGTTGAGACTGTGGTCACAACGCTAAACCTATAAAAAATTAACCCTTTTGCAATATACCGTTCGGACTACGAGAAGTACGAGAGGGACTCATCAGATGAGGATCGAATTTAAATACCTACTAAAAAAGACCATAGCGATTGTCAATCCCCCATACTTTCAAAGACCACGAGACAGCTTCCAAATTTGTTCTAGTCTCTAACGGGAACTATGTTATATCTACTATAATACTGCTCTCGGATGAAACTGTCATGACCTACAACTCTAAACGTATCTTTTTATTCAAATTCCTTAATTACGACCTACATTTAAAACAATCTCGCAGTCTAATTTCATTTGTGAGAGTCATAAAAAATAAAACGAAAACTTTTATACTCCGCTCTCTTACGTCACGGTAACATCTGTCCACTGACAAAAAAAAAATTGAAAAGATTAAGTAATTTTACATTTGTTACGGATGCAGTACTATATGCCTTGCGTCTTTTTATTTACGGTTGAAAATCTAATGCGCACCTGCCTTATAAAATCGCTAAATCTGACGCGTCTACAGCGTAGATGGAGACAAGTTGAGGCTTTCTCTCCAGAGGTTTTATGCCCGTCACGCTCCGAGTCAGCCATAAAGCGCTTTATGTCGAAAATTGAAAGTGACTTTAGCTGTAAAACGTACACGGTGGATGCATAAAGCGCTGAAAGAAAATATCAATTTCGGGTTTGAACGCTTATAGCGCTTTTATGTGCCTTCTTTTTTCTTGTCTCTGACATAATAGGTCAATGGTTAAGATGTAACTTTGAAGTTCACTTTCCAAAATACAAAGAACGTAAAAAAGATAAGCACACACTACGGTTGTGCTGGTCTAGTGTTGGAATATAGTGACTCAAGTATTTTAAATACGATCATTACATACTTTTTGGAAAAAAACCGAATTTCGAATGAATGAAACGACGGGGTCAAGGTGAATAAAAGTGTAATATTTTTCCGTCACGACCTTTTCTATAGTGTAGACAGTTATTCATAGCGCGTACGCTATTGGTTGTGCCCAGTCATAGGTGCACGCTTATTGGTTACAGTAAGACAGCGGGGAAGTTAGTTCTGAACGGCTGCGCAGATGTAGTTTGTACACGCCACACGCGTCAGCTGTTTCATAGCGTATTATATGTATTATAATGAAATGAATTAGTAAAAATTAAAATATTTATTTTTATAACTAGAAATAATATATTAATTACGAAATTTCCTACCATTCCTTCAATTCATTATGTCAGTTATTTCTGCGTTTCATTTAATTGCTCTCAGATAAGTAATAGTATAGATCAGTAATAGAATACTACGAAAGGAACTTTGTTCCAACCGAGTGTTGCACGACACTCATTTTTTATTCTCGGTTCATTTCCTTTCACTAATAATTCGTTATATTATTGACCCATTTTATTGAGTTCTCTTAGAATTTTCAGGAGTATTTTTAATGAGTTCCCAAAATAGTCTAAAAATAACACACTTGTCACATCACTAGCACGGATTCACGGTACAATTGTGTGGCCCAATCATTTAAATGAGGGCGTCGCATATTTTTAAATGTGCGGATTGAATAAAATGAAGTAGGCAGAGCGAAAACTGTCGACAAAAGCGAACACTCAAACATTTAAATAAATATATTTTTTGATTTTTAAAATATTACCAGATATTAATATTACTAAAATTAGTCTCGTTTTTATATCCATCAATGCTACGAGCAAGAATTATGTAATTATTTTTTCATTTATTGGTTTAGCGTTATGACCACAATCTCACCTGAGGATAAGTGACTAAGTGGTCCAAGATGGTGGACACGCTAAGCTTAATGGAAAGACTATCTTTCTAGAAGAACTGACAGAACACACCTATAGGTATTTGGCCTATTAAGAATTTATAATAATATTTATAGAAAAGTTTATAAAAATGTTTTATATAATATTCCTGAATTCGTAGATTAAAAGAAATCTGAATTTAAATTTATAATATGGCAAGAAAACATAAGCGAAACCGTGGAGCACCGCTACTATTAAAATATAATAAAACATATTACATCTTTCATTAATAGATTTATTTTTATTGACACAAAATATACCCGTCAGATTTAAGGTACGTGTGACAGTGACCTAGATTCTTTTTACTACAAAAAATCTTAAAGTTCTCGAGAAAAGTGTCTACGCGCTGATTTTACTGCAGTGCACGTTATAATTTTCCTTTGTGGAAAGTAAGCCGCGACGAGTGTTAAAGTGCTTGGTCCAAACTAGAAACTTTTGAGGTTAAACAATTTTACCGTAGAGTTTATATGTCTTTTTTGCCTTTACTCTTCCAAGGCACGGGTAAAGGAACAGCTGCCACGAAGGCTAAAGTCAATTGTTTCCTGGTAGACCTTAACCTCCCTCAACCGAGACTTAGATCTATAAAATTTAATATTTTTTTAACTTTTAAGAGCATAGAGAGGTATGAGGTATGAGGAAGCTACGTCAATGAACTTGAGATCGAATCCCTGCATCGCAGGGAGGGAGGGATCTATGAATAAAAACATCCCGATGAAAGCATAGCATAGTGGTAGTAGTACAAGTTGAAAATCTGCCAACATACATCTGTAGTAGTGTTGCGGCAATTGCACTTGAGAGCCAGTTCCTCCACTAGGTTCGTCATGTCTGTCACCTAGAGCCACTTCGTTACTTAACATCACATGAAGTTGTAGTCATAACGCTAAATCCTATAAACTATTAAAAATATGAGAGAGCACCAGCTGGCAACACAATTAGCCAAGAGACTAGTCTCTATATTATATGGATCAGATTATGTACATATATACTATAAGAAAGTCGTCTATCTATCTATCTATATTAGTACAATTCCATCCATTGTTGGATATAGACCTCCTATTGCTCACGCCATACTATCGTATCCTGTGCTAGCCTCATCCGTTATCTTTCGATCAACCGATCAAGCTGATCGTAACGTTTTGAAATCAGCTGTAGAATGTCACTGCCAAAATAACGGGTGTTGTTTTGGGATTATTTTTGAATGATTTTTTTAATGAATGAATTCTTTAATGCACTTTAAGTATGTACACTGACGAGCTTAATGCAATAAGGCATTTTTTTCAGCTAACCAGTAGTAATGTAGTAAGAAATAATTACTACCACTGTAGGTACTACAAATTAAAAAAATCGTGATATTAGACTGTAATAATAAATATACTAACCTTATATAAATAATTCATAACGAATATCATATTAAATAAGCAAAATGTAGTCAAAATAAATAAACTAAATGTACATATTTTCATATATACATGCATAAATAGATACATATATACATTCATACATATAATAAATACATATATACATACACAGCGGTTGTAATTGTAATATCACTCTAACTCTTGTTTGTTATACAAATGTCGATGTAGTTGTGATATAAAACTGGCGACGGTTTTAGCATCTTGAATATGACGCGACAATGCATTCCACAACCGTATGGCTGTTATTGTAAATGAGTTTGAGTAAAGTGTCGTCCTGTGCTCAGGAATCACAAGAGTGTTACATTAGAAGGAACGTAGATCCCGACCGGAAGCTATGAGCAAAGTAAAACGTTCCCGGAGATATTGTGGAACTGTGCTAATCATTAGACTCGGCGTCATCATTTTACTGAGCTACTATATAAAAATGAAACTGACTGAAATATATAAGGTTTTTAATGTTTTGAATATATCTCGACAAGTTAACACTGCATTGATATATGCATAATACTTCAATTATTTTGGCAGAAAATTGTAGAATTATTACGTTTATTTATCGCTTTCACTTATCACTTAGGCCTTGTTAACTCGTTACACTATTTCCCGAGGTTTATTTTCCACTTCCTTTTGACACTTTAGAAAGTCATTCCAGCTGCAGGCACTTCATTTATTTGATACTTTTGTAACAATTATGATGTCACAATGAGCTATCCAATTTTAAGGATTTCTTTCACATACTGTAAGTTATTGTAGTTATAAATGTCTATGCCATTTTCCATTGCACATAAAAACTCTCCACGAGTATATAAGCCAAGTATATTGGGTACATCTTAGTCAGGGAGGCCTGAATCCAAGTTCAATAATTAACCCATAATTTGCCAATGTGGGCGTACCCGCATAAAAAGAAAATGAATATTGTATTTTGATTCAAGCTATATGAAGTATCCAAACTATAACTAATCTAACCCTTGTATTTCTTGCAATATTTATTTCCTTACATATATCCTAATTTTGGTTTCATTATCAGTAAATAGACTGCTTCTCCTTGCTGTATGTGTTATCTTACACTCATCTTTATTAACTCGCATATAAATAGTTACACAACCACCCTGTTTATACCTTTCAAGCCCTTGTTCTATATGTATTTTCCCGTCATAATAGTCCCATTCAGCTTTAACCTATTGATATTTTCATTTTCATCTATTCATATTTATGTACTTATTCTTTCCCCCATAAACACTAATTCCTATTATTATTCATTTAATTAACCATAAATCTATAAAGATATGGGCAATCACGGTTGAGGTTTGTCCATAAGTGGTACAAAAAGCTAATGATTACACAATGTTCAATACTAAACAGTACGGTCAAGTGATATCCGCGACGGTTAGTAAGACAACAATGAAACTTAAATATTATTGGGAAGGACTTTTTAACTGACGGAGTAATGGCAGGTGAACTAACATCTACTGAGGAAAATTAGCCGTTTTAGCTCCATGAATTGACTGAAAATTTGAATAAGATTAACTTAAAACCAGAATCAATAGCGTACATAAATATTAGCCTATGCTCAACAATCGACTGAAAATATGATGAAGTTAAAATGTATAGCGTTTTATTCGTGGCTACATTTTTGATTGACTTTCTAATTCAATAATGCTGATGGTTCGGCTCCAGGGCGACCACACTCATAAGTCTGAGCGTAAAATGCACGTCTGATTTTAATATTTTTACCTCGGCTGTTCTAAACGTACAGCCGAATAAATCCCACGGAAAATCATTGCTATGTACCCCGCGGCTCTATCACAAATTGGACCTATTCAACAAAAATTGTGACTGTGAGAGAGGTACAGCGAAAAACTTTTCGTTCTTGTTAACGGTATCTTTTCTTGCATGTTGTCTGCTTATTTTTTATATATTTGTTTTAGTTTACGTTTCGTTTAATTACATTTAAGGGAAAGTAAAATTACTTCAACTGTTGAAGTAATAATGGTCCAGTGGTAGATGGTACAGACATCTAGTCGTTGGACACTAGTTAAAATCTGTTCAATGAGTCTAAGCTTTCGGTGAAGGAAAACATCGTGTGGAAACCATAGAATTTTTCTAACACTCACTTGGTTAGCTATCACTCTTAAGTTATAAACCTGTCGCTAATTATTTGTAAGTGTGTTTCGGCAGTTGAACTTGAGAGCCAGTCCTTCCACTAGTCTCTGTGTGTCCACCATCTTTGGCCTCTTTGTCGCTTAACATCAGATAACCTATAAAGTATAAAAAATATAGTATCAAATTCAGTGCAGTCACATTACTGTGATTATAAACTTTTTCAGGCCATCGATGACTTTTGAATAAGGTTTTCTTGTGTGATAAGAGCAGATTCATAGAACATCTTTTACGTTTCTATAGGAATTAAGTACTAAATCGTTATATCTCTGTTACCTTTGTAAGTAACGTATGCTAAAATATAATCATTTGATCTTAAGATAGTTGTTTATTGTATTGAGATATATGCGTTAATGTTTTTCTTAGTTCATAGGTTTAGCTTTATGGCCGTAATCTCACCTGATGTTAAGTAACGATTTGTCCTATCATGGCTGACACGCTAATTCTAGAGGAGGGGCTGACTCTGAAATAAAACTGCCTGAACACGCCTATACGTAAAAACGCTACTATAGCCATAGCTTCATGACAATGTTTTCTTTTTCCGATAGCTCAAGCTCATTGGAGGTGAATTCGAATTCACGTTCATTAACGCGACGTCCGTACACGTTACCAACTGAGCCATCATCGTTTCATAGTAACTTCAATGTGTAACTTTTGTGTTCAAATTCCATAACAGTTGGATTAGACACCCACGTGTGAAGAACTTGTTAATAGGTATTAAACATGCGATCAAGGCATTTCAACAGACACGTCAGCGTATGGACGATAATGGCGTTTCGAAAGTTATGAACCGTGAGGAAAACCAGATTTACAGGGGTCGAAAAATGTATATATATATATATTCGATGATCATTAAAATTCGCGCAGCACGCACCGGCGGCAGTCGTCAGCGATTTATGTTTTCCGACCGCACTGAGTTATCATTGCGGAAATGTGAAGAGTTCCCAGCAATATAGGTTAACAATGTACCGTAGGTACGCGCGTTCGACGGATGAGTTTTTTTTTGCTGACCGCACTGACGGATTTTATTTTGCATATTGTATTTTTTTTCTTTCACGTACGATGTGGGATTCCGACTGAATTGCGACCACTATACAGTAGGTTCGCTGCTTTAGTGAGTATAACTTTTTATCTTTTGAAAGGCATCCATTAATTACGTGAGATGATTTTAGCGATTTTTTGACACCCCTCTCCGCCTTTATCAAATTGATATATCAAAATCATATTGATTTGTCAACGTGTATACGTTTAGTCTAAATAAGTTAATTTGTGCCTTAATGCGCTGGGTTTAAAAAAAATACAGCTGTCACAACAATGCCTATTTTAATCAAAATATTTTTTTCTCAGTGTCACCCAGGTTCTCGTAATTTTTTGCTGTTTCTAGCGGAAAAATAATACGTGATATCTGCCGAGTTCCCCCTTTCCCTAACGTGAGATTGGGTGAGAATCGGCTCGAATACCTTAGACGCGTAATTAATGGACCTTGTCTTACCTAGGGAGAGTCGTCACAACACATACCTTCTTTTTTCTCTCTTCTCTATCAGCTGTATTCTTATTATTTACACATACTATTTCTAACACAGTCTTTCTCCACTTCTACATCCTTCCATTCTCACACTTAACATTCTTCTGGTTATTTATCTCTCCACATAACATTTTCATACCGTTCTAATCCATTTTCTAATGTTTTCTGTATCTATCGGCATATGATTCGATTTTACTGCGAAAGTCCGCCAATAGATCTTCGCATCAAACGCAAAATCTGTACTTTGATGATTATTTGTATTCTATATCAAATGTCATTCTATACACATTTTGGTTCTTTTTTACGTTAGCGATTGTGGACAGAAAGTTGGTTAGGAGGTACAGGGTCCGCTTTCGTATTGCTACTGGACATGTCCAGTAATCAAGTCTGGTGTTAGGGTCGTGTAAATTAGTCTTTATTTCCTTTCGGTTTTGTCACTTTTCGTAATCAATAAAGGTATATTCAGCTGTCATGTCTTTGACGACCGGCGATGGAGGAAGATTTCGTAATGGTCTTGGAATTTTTATAGTTTACCATCAGATATGGTGTTGTTAATAGTGCAATAAAGTAGTAAGTTATTCATACGATCATAATAAGCAATATGTGTCTCTGTTAGATAATGTAAATATGTAGAGAGCCTGGGGTTATGCCGATATATGACGTAGATAGGTTACGCTCATGGAATTAAATTTTTTTTATAGTTAAGGTTTAGCGTTATGGCCATAATCTCACCTGATCTCAAGGGCAACACACCTATTGATATTTGACGGCAGATTTTCAAACTACTTTCAACTTTACCTTAAACTTGTTCGATCAGCTATTCCGAATAAATATTTAAACTGATAAAATGACAGTGGGTAATTTCAAATAGCTGTAAAAAAAAGGCTTTCTGAATCTAAATTGACTGATTTTTCATCCCAAGAATTGTGTTAACTGTTATATTATATAAATTTATTTTCTAGTCTTCGTAGGTAATAGGCTGCGGTAATGAGTTCGATGAAATCATAGCAAGGTGGTAGGGATTCTTTTTTAATCCCCGCCTGGTTAGCTACCACCCTAAATTTTTGTCATTATCGTTACTTAACACCACATGAAATTATGAACATTCCGCTAAACCTTAAAAATAAAAATAAAATCGAGAAATTGGAATTTCCATTGTGGCCACCGCAATCTAAAACGTGGTAACGTGGTGGTAGCGACTAGGACTTCTCAATCTTTGGCACCTCGAAACCCTGTTATAGTTTCGATATGACAGCGAACCCCTTAACTTAAATCGCCACCCCCCCCTCCTACAAAAGAAAACAGTAAGATTGAATGTTGAAAAAAAAAGGTTTTTATTTCAATAAAAGGTAACAAATACAGTCCGAAAAGAAATATCTTTTTAATATTAATGTGATGAGTGAGCTTGTTTCTTGTCGCAAATTGAGTCAGTTTTAGGACTCTGTAGGTAATTTTAGATAATTTTAACCTTTATTCTGACTCGGTATCACATCGATTTCTGTATTTCGTTTAAATCATGACCAGGTATAAAAACCCACTCTCACACTAGAATGTTGTAGCACAGTGCCTGCCAGTCTTGTCAATCTTGTTGCGAACCTTTTACCCTCGAATGGCGAATCCCTAGGGGTTCGTGTACCCAACTTTGAGAAACCCTGGTATACACAAACAAAGTTACAATGCCCCATCTAGTGCTTACATATATTAACTCATTGGACTCAATCGGTTACATTGATTTTCACTGGCCACAATTTTGTTATTGACTTAATCATTTGCATTCGGTACAAAGGCGATTGAGTGAGTTTGTGGTGGGATTTAATATGTGATGTGTTGGTTTTTGTTTCAATACATAATGTTATATTATTTGTTCTAGTAGCCGGAACATGTCCGCCGTCATGCTTTTACTTGTACGCGATTTTATCAAATTATAAAATCTGTTTGCATCAATTTTTGTGAAATATTATTAAAAACTTATTTTTATTATAAGTATTAATACAAGTATTTTTTTACTACTAGCCTTTCTTGCTATTTTAATGCATTACGTATTCGCGTTTTTTCAACTTGAAGGTGTTGACTACCCAGGTGGGCATTAGGAAAAGACCTAAGACCATGCTGTGGTTGTAACACGACGTATTTCTTTACCGTAAGCTTAAGCTCATTGTTGGGATACGAATTAACGTCAACCGACGTAATGTCCATACACACTACCAACTGAGCTATTATCGCTTCACCAATTGAGGCATCATCGCTTCATATATAGAACTGGCTGTGCATGCGACTTCGTTCGTGATGGCATCAGATTTATTTAATAATGTTTCCTTTGTAACTTGTAAACTGTTTTGTAACTTTTTTCAATACAGCTGTGCTCAGTGGCACAGTGGTGGCGTGATGTTAAATATCGTAAAGCCTTCGTCAATAATTGTGCTATCAAATACACAATATACTTTTGAAATCGGGCTTATAGTTCCTAAGTTAAGTGCTTTTCTAAAAGAAACTTTTCCGCTTTGTAATATTAATATAAATTCTATTATTTTATATACAACTGTTGAATTTTGTGTATACACGATCTAGGGTATATTAACTCCCTTGTCCAGTTTCACTGAATTCAAAACTAGGTTGACTCCAGAAATGTGACCTCGTTGTTTCAAAGTTCAAAGTGACACGGCCCGTGGAATAATTCTCGTTTTGTAAGTCAATTCAGTGTATTTTATATAAAGACGGTTAGTGAGCCGACTGGAGTTATAACCCTACCAAATTGAGTCTACGTTTTACACTTAATGAAGTTTAAATAATTCAAAACGTTCGCAAACTGTTCCCGTTAAGTTTCTGCTCAGTCAGTGTTCGGGTCGCGGTCGCTTTACAATGTTAATTGTAATTGTTCAGACTTCAAGAGCAATTTAAATATGTTTGATACCAGCCAAAGGTGCTATAACTTATACATTTTATTGCAAAAATGAATGAAGTATCATTTAAATATAGAGTATTTTATTTGAATTTGTTTATCGCAATTAAATACTCCTTTGAAACTTTATGTGTACATTACCTGTATCCACAACTTCTTTCGCATGGAGCTAATAATTATTTAATATTTTGGAAAATATAAAATGCACGCCTCATAACGTAATTATAATTGAATGAGATTGATTAAAGCATTCATGTTTAATATGAAGTGATCCGATGTCATTTAAGAGCTATTAAAAAGAAAAGTGTCGCAATAAATTAAGATTTTAAGACACTGACATCCGGAGTTCAAAGATTTTTTTTTTTCAATAAAATCCTTTTTAGTAAATAATAAAATAAATGAATTTAAATATCATCTAGTGTAGTATACTGAATTTTTCTGGATAATAAAACATATATACATTACATTAAAAACACAAAAGATTTAAAATAAATTTGTTCGACTTTGGAATGTTGATCGTGGACGTGAGTTCGAATCTACCTGCAATGAGCTTGAGCTTATGTTTAAAGAAAACATTTTTGTAATACTCACCTGACTAGTTACCACTCTCAAGTTGAAAATCTGCCGCCAAATACCTATACGTAAACTAGTATAAACTAGTTCTGCACTTGGGATTACAAATCGTGTATTAACGGCATTTGTTGATTTTTGTATGAAGTTTTTTTTTTTAATTTTACCAATATTTAAATTAACCTGTATTTTCCATAGATAATGTTACGTTTATCTGTCTTGTTTGTATTTTTATATTCATAAATAAAACGCTTCATTAAAATTATGCCAAATTGTTTATCATTATAATAACAAGGACATTAAAAACAAACATTGTTATGTCCGTATATTAATTTGATCATGAGATTTTATCATATAATATAAATAGTATAAATAGTAGTTCGAGATGTGTTTAGTAAATTTATCAACACGGAATATGTGATTCACGTTCTAAAAAAAATCAAAAGAAAAGACGATTATCATTCATTCCGCTCTTCTGTCGTATAACTTTCAAAAGTAGATATGTAATGTGTAATTACATAAATTTAAAATACCAGTGCCATTATTTTAAATTTTACTGTATAATTAAAAAAAATCTCTGACTCTTCACGTTTTTGGAATGATACCAAATAATAAAACTACGGGTGATTCAGACATATTTAGTGTCTACGAGTACTGTGTCTAGTCTATACAGTGCATTAATTATGTAGACAGTACTCCTTTTTCTGGTTTTACCGCTGGCGCAGAAACAATTGCCAGTGTCATGTTTTGTGTTAATCTTCAAATATTGCTTTAATAGCACCTTAAAATGAATATTTAGTAAATGTAGATATTGTTTTGAAATTTATTTCACTTCTGCGCATTAAACACAGTACATCATGCAAAATTCTAATAAAAATATAGGAACAAATTATATAAATTTAATCAAACAATTTATTTTAACCAAAACAACTAGATGTCAGGTCAAAATCCCGCAGAAAATCTACTAAATAGTTATACTTGTTATTATTGGGTAACAAAGTTTTAAAACTAAAAAAGAACATCTTGATGGTAGAAACAAAATATCTCGTTTCTGATTGGCTGATCCATGATAATTCAAATACTTCACAATTATAAGAAAAATTGGAGACGATCGCATCTCATTGTTAGAAACATAATAATATGATGTATGTAATTCGTTAAATTATAATATTTTAGGTATTTTTATTAACACGTTTATTAGTCCATTGGCCAAAATTGAAAGTAACAACATTCATATATCTATAGAAACTGTTTGACTTAAATATAATTCCGACAGTTGAAATACACCCCACCCCATTCATACTACTTCGGTTAAAAGTATATTAGTGTTAGAGAAACTTCTTAATCGTTTCAACTATAAATTGAAGCGGTCGTGTCGTTGCGAAAATAAAAGAGTTAGACCTTGAACAAAATTATGACACACTGACACAGAAATAATATTCAACTATTTCAACTTTTTTGAACGGGACGCCGCGTTATTCTCGATCTTTATAGCAGATCGTACACAGTTGAATGTAGTAAAAATGCATTTTCAACGTACAATAAAAAAATCCTACACTCATATTACAGATTATTGTAAAACTAAGTCAAATTTTTATTTTAGTTTAATTATAATCAAAGTAAACCTATTTTGTTATATTTTAGCATCCATGTATCTACAAGCATCCCTCTGAAACTACTCGATAGGTGTCGATGAAATTTGAAACAGTGATACTTAAAAACATCAATGGGTTATATAAAGTAATTCCATGAAATTAAAGGCTTCTTTCTGTAGAAAATAAAGAAATTAATCGTATGTAGGCATTGTCTTGGAGGGATTTTGATGCAATTATCCCTTTTTTATAGTTTATAGGTTTTAGCGTTATGGTCATAATCTCAACCGATCTTTAGTGACGATACGGCCCAAGTCAGTGGACACGCTAAGCTTGCAGACAGACTGGCTCTTAAGTACAACTGCCGGAAGCCACCTATTGGTATTTGGCGGCATTGAAGCGATGATAGCTCTGTGGTAGTGTGCACGACTTCGCGTCAAGGGATGTGGGTTCGAACCCAAGCACCTACAATGAGCTTGAGCTTTCGGTGAAGGAAAACATCGTGAGGAAACCATAGCATGGTGGTAGGGCTTTTTCTAATGCCCGCCTGGGTAGCTACCACCCTCTAGTTGTGAACCTGCCGCCAAATACCAATAGGTGTGTTGCGGCAGCAGCACTTGAGAACCAGTTCCTCCACAGGTTTAGTGTGTCTACCAACTTGGGCCGTATCGTCACTTAAGATCAGGTGAGATTATGGCCATAACGCTAAACCTTGAGTATAAAAAAAAAAAAAAAATGATATATGGCGGCAGATTTTCTACTAGATAGCCAGGCGGACATTAGAAAAAGCACTACCACTATGCTACGGTTCCCTCACGATGTTTTTCTTCACCGAAAGCTCACGCTCATTGTAGACGGGATTGAACTCACGTCCCTTGATGTGGCGTCCGTACACACTACCACTGAGTTATCATCGCTTCGCATGTTCGATAGCTGACAACATAACCAAGAAATAGGCAGTGATTGAACTTCAATTTGCATATGTAATAACATACGGTTTATATATATTAAATCGCCACACTTGAATAGTTTTTGCCTGCCCTTTCATCTTCATTTCTTTATGATGAAAGTTAGACGCATGAGCTTGAGGTGTGAACATTTATTCACTATTGTAAGAGCGCAAGTCAAAAGGTGGCTAGTTAGCAATCATTAAAAGTGGAAATACGGGTTGCATATAATTCATTTACGAGATGATTGTTCTGACAGTTCTTAGTGGAATCTTATTCTGATATTTTTGATTATTTTTCTCCTTCTATTTCATTATTTTTCCTAACTTGGCATCTAATTGCTATCACGTGGATAGTATCTTGTGATGACTGCTATATGATAAATGTTTTTATAAATTAGCTAACAGCTTCATATAAGTGTACCACAGATTAGGGATTATGATATAGATAAGTAAATTAAAAAATATATTCAAAGAAGTCATGAGAACTGCCGACAGGAGACTTTAAAACTATAAACAAACAGTTGTTATTTTTAGATATCCAAATAAATTGTTTGATCTTAAATTAAATCCTGGAAATCAAAACTGTTTCCAGCTGAATAAGTTATACTAATAGGATTAGATATAGTGTGTACGTTAACACGTCACGTGACCATGTCGATGACGACTTACATGAACTTACTCCCTATGCCAAACCTTTCTACAGAAGTTATCACGTACAAAAAAAATGACGAATACTTTCAAACGAGCGAAAGGGGCAGTTTGAGTTCGTTGAGCGAACTTATTTTTCTCACCTATATTTTTTTCTCACCTGTTTTTTTTTTTTTTAATTAATCACCCATACTGTAAACAAATATGTACTCAAGAACAAACAGCGTGTTATTAAAATATATTTTTCTATTCAATTTACCCGAGTATCGGCGGTTAATATTCGATCTATTTCATTCTCCCCCTGGAGTGTTGAGGTATTTTTAAATTATTGAATACAACAGGTGATAAATTTACCCCGTACCGCTGAGGATAGTCGCGTCGCGGTCGGCTGTCACCGTTCGATGACCTATATCGCATCTATTTCAGTTCCATTTGGCTAGAGCGGCTGAAAAACACGTTTGACAATGTGTAGTGTCGGGTCTGATGTTTCAATGAGTTCTCTGGAGTTTCGTTAACTGTTAAAATGTTCTGAAAATAGCTCACGCTAATATAGTATTTTACTTTTCGAGCAAAAACGTATTACGAGCGATGAAAGTTCAATGTGTGGTGAGAAAAATAATGGATATGAATGTAAAAAGACGGAAAGGAAGAGGAAGGCAAAAAAAATTTTTTTTTTTGTTGCACAGCATAGTGACTGGACTGGAACTGATGGTAAGTACAGTACACTCCTTATCAGCAGTGACTGACACCGTACAGAATTCACTGCCAGTCGCGGCTGTTATGCTGGCCTGCTCAGGTACCTATTCACGCCGTTTTCGAAGGACCCAATATCACAGGAAGAAGGGAACACGCTGACAGGACGACGGTTTCACAATTTCACCGTGCGTTAAAGGTAAAAGTCGGCAAAGTTTGTGGTTCTGGATGTTATAGTTGAAATTGTGACACCGAAGCCCCGCCCGTGTGGTTCTGTTGTGGAAAGGAGAGGTGGGGATGAGTTCAAGATTGTATGAGGAATGGAATTAAAGAAAAGGAAGTGAATAAATAGGTGCCATGGGAACATGGCAAGATGATGATGAACGAAATTCAATTTTAAAGTTCGGGGTTCGTGAATAGTTTTGTTTGAAGAGATTCTATACAAGTGTACTTATTTGACTGCATCACGGACAGACCTATAGGTATTCGGCGCTAGATTTTCAACTTGAGGGTGCTAGCTTGAGGGGTAAAAAACCCTACCACAATGCTATGGTGTCAACGCGATGTTTTCCTTCGCTGAAACTTCAAGCTCATTGCAGGGATTAAACTCACGACCATTGATATGGTGTTCGTACACAGTATCAACTACGCTACCTAGGATAGTTTCAATGTCTCCATGGACCATTTACGGCTACGTTCCGCTAACTGTTTACAAAGTTCACGCTCACGACCGCAGTATTCCCGTTCCACCTCATTGGAAACATTACAATCCTTAACTCAGGTAGAATGGACCTAGAATCCACCCGGCCAGATGGGTCGTTGTGAGCTAAAATAATGACGCCATAAGTAACTGTTTTGCCGCGACCAGAATGATCGTGGTCGTCATATAGAACGGCTGAAGACATATTTTGAATGTTTTAAGTGAAATGTAGCCTATATATACAGTGGAATCTCTATAACTTGAACTTCCTTAAGTCGAAATCCTTAGTAAGTGGAACAAAAATGCCATTTTATTCCGCTGAACCCCTAAATACGCAGTATCTCGAATTATTTACACTTTGTTACTCGAACAAAATGTTGTTTCCCTTAGAGGTATTGATAGTATATTTTTATACTCTACTAGCTTTTACCCGCGGCTTTGTTCGCATGAATATTGATTTTGTCAAACAAATCGGATGATGCGATAAAAAGTTTTAACAAATTTTATTTCTCTTTTTACCTCATTTCCCATAAGTTCATTACGAGAAAAAAGTAACCTATAACCGTCTCGAAGGTCCCATATATCTCTATACCAAAATTCATCGTAATCGATTCAGCAGTTTAGGTGTGAAAATTTAACTAACGAACAAACTCACTATTATAGTATTGGTAATGATATATTTACTATATTATGCTACAAATTCTAAACGTGTGGATTGCAAAACACAACACCTCCAGTAAATTCCACGCGAGTGACAGACAGTATGTATAACACAATCGAATTATCCGTACGGGAAGAGAGGTCACCTTCGAAAACAAAGGGGGAAGTTACAACAAGTTCCCGAAGTTGTTTACCGGAGGAGACGAGGGTGAAGTACCTGTGATGATATTTATACAAGTTATTTTTTCTTATTTACCCTCCATGTGCGGATATGTCTCTCTATGTGTTCAATCACTTAGACGAAGTTAGAAGTTTAATTAAACTCAATTTTCCTGTTGTAAGTACGGTGGATATGCAGTTGTTTGGATTTATTTATACTAACAATACTAGTAATGTGCCGCGACTACCTTCGAGTAGGTAATTGTTGTATTCATAAAACATTGACATATTAAATTGCTAGAGAATACAAAATACTTTTGTATACATTGTTTTTGAGGTTCACGTCACGTACAACAGTAACGTTGATTTTGAAGTGACGATGGCTCGGATGGTAGTGCGTAGGAACGTCACGTCCATGGATGCGCGTTCGAATCCACCTGCAATGAGCCTGACATTTGGGTGATTAAAAACATCGTGAGGAAATCATAGGATGATGGTAGGATTTTTTGTAACGTCCACTTGGCTAGTTATCACCCTCGGCTTGAAAATCTGCCACCAAATACCTATAGGTGTGTTCGGGCAGTTATACTTGAGAGCCAGTCCCTTTACTAAGCCCAGCGTAATCACCATCTTGGTTTACATCGTCCCTTAACATCAAATGATATTGTAGCCATAACGCTAATAATTTAAAAGTATATAATTTATTTGAAACTCATCATCCATATTTGTTAGTACAATTGCAAGCCCACAGACTAGTGTTAGTAATAATAATAAAAATTAACAATGATTGTGAAGCGATGATAGCTCAGTGGTAGTGTGTACGCCTCCGCATCAAGAGACGTGAGTTCGAATCCAACCACCTATAGTGAGCTTGAGCTTTCGGTGAAGCAAAACATCGTGAGGAAACCATAGCATGGTGGTAGGGCTTTTTCTAATGTCCGCCTGGCTAGCAACCACCCTCAAGTTGAAAATCTTTCGCCAAATACCAATAGGTGTGTTCCGGCACTTCAGAGCCAGTTCCTCCACAGGTTTAACGTATCGTTACTTAAGATCATGTGAGATTATGGACATAACGCTAAACCTTAACTATAAAAAAAATTATTTATACACAAAACACAGAACACACAACATAACAAACAATAAGTGGTAGGTCCGGGTCGCAAATTCTTTTATATTGTGTTAATTATTATTAGGAGAAGGTTCTTATGAAAGAAAATATTAAAGAAGTCGTGTGGAACATTAGAAAGTTTATAAAAACTTAAAGTCAATATTATTTTACATAACTATCAGTTGACAGATAGTCCATTACAAAAGTAATTATACTGTTTATGGATAATATTTTTTTTATAAATTATAATAGTTCCAATTCAATATTCATAGTTAAGACAGGACAACGTCTGTCGGGTCAGCTAGTAAATTAAATAAAAAAGCGCAACCTCTTTGTGTGACGCTCTTTGGGGTAATGTCAGCTCGAGGCGACTAAGGGAGCCGGAGAGATATAAAGTAGTTTCACCTTTGTCGTGTGGTCTTAAGTACACTTTTTTTATTGTATTTATTGAAAAATACGTCATACATACATTTTAATACGCATCGCACACTGATAAAACTTTCATATTTTACTTTTTAACATAGGTACGTATTTAGATATTATTGAAATACAAATTAATCACCATAAATAGTTTGCTTAAAAATTTATAGATATTTTTTAAGATTAAAAATCACTTTTGTTACGAAATCTCAACGAAATCGGTAGAGCCGTTTCCGAGATACTTAAATTTTATACAAAATTGGAAAAAAATGTTTGTATATTTGCACGTGGTAACCCTATGGACTAAAAGTCAGATTTCATTGTTTTTTATTATCGTAATTGATAGAGCAATCGCTGAGAAAGACTTCAGGCTATTTAACATCACACTACCACCGATAGGAGTAAAGCTGTACTAAAAATAGTTACAAAACCGGTCAAAATGATTAAATAACTATAATTACTTATAACTATAATTCTATTTGTGTTTGATAGTGCAATCATTGAGGTAGGTTTTAGGCTATTTAACATCACGCTATCACAAAAAAGGGAGGTAAATCTCCTTTGAAACAAGTTACAAAAACGCGCAATAATTACTTAACATTTCTTTAGTTCCACGCTAACGAAGTCGCGGGTACAGCTAGTATATATATACAAGAATTATTCACTTAATAGCATTCGATATAGGTTATACCTTCCAAAACTTCGTAAAGTATTTTATCACCTTCCAGTATAACCTAGAGATAGCTTACATTCTATATTATAATTGGTATAGTAGTTTGAAACCGCAAACGAAGGGTTTGTTGTCTTAGGGCGTACTTAAATATCACTTTAAGCGAGTTTCATGGCTTCATCATTGTAATATTTCCAATGTCAACATGTGAAATGAACTAAATTAGAAGCTACACTCACTGATTATAACTAAACATTATCATTTTCAATGGAACAAATTAAACGGACAAAAATTCAAGATAAAATATATTTGATATATATTTCGATACACCCTAATGAAAGTTTAATAATAAGTTATCTCCCTTCTATATGATCCCCCAGATAACCTCAATATAAGTTGCATTAAAAAATCTAATGTATGAACAAAATTTTATTTTTACCGAGATAGTATTAAATTGAAGTTCGAAATTTTGGAAAGTTGATATTGGATCTGGTTTTTGTAAGGCTCAACTAGGCCAACAACGTTAAGTTGAAATCTACCGCTAATAACGGAGATGACCTATGGGTGTGTTACGGCCGGTGCATTTGAGAATCAATCCCTCTACTAGGCTTAGCGTGCCAAACATTTTGGGCCACATCGTCACTTAACATTATATGAGATTGTAGCCATAACGCTAAAGCTATGAAGTATACAAAATAGTAATACATTATTGTATATTACAATTGTTCACTTGACACTAACTACACTAACAACATTTTTATTTTTAAAATCATTTTTATTTTGATATTTGACATTAAAAACTTAGGATTCACGAAGACATTGTTAAATTTTCCAAAAAAAATTTGTTTGTTTTTAAATTTCGCCACCATTTTACCGAAATATTATAATTTGCTGAAAAGTACAACTTATTTACATGATTTTAAAATTGCCCCAATCGTTCCACCGACCTATCTCAATTTAGTGAAATAAATAATCTTATTTGCATGTTTTTAAATTGCCCCAATCGTTACTCCGAACGAATATAACATGTATGTATGTAAAAAAAAATGTTTGTCAAATTTACGATAACAGAAATTGCCAACAGCGTTATCGAGACATGAGTGTTTTCCCTAACGCTTAAACATGTATGTTATTACAGCTTGATGAAATTCGCATTGGGTAGGTATGTACTATCGATCGTGTACTAGAGACCGGTGTAAGTCAACAAAATGCGACGTCAAACTTACCCCTTTGAAATATTGGCAAAATATTTGGTAAAAAACCTCGAAACCTTTCGCGTTCGGTCCCGTGCGAGGGCGGGCGGGCGTTCCGAATATTTATGATAAGCTCACATTATGGCCGGTCGTCATTTTTCGACGTTTCCAAGTTATCGAAATTGGACGTGGTTTTTATACAATTTATACTAGCTACTATATACTTTTTAAGCTGATAAAAGGTATAAAGGATGGGAAAATATTATAATGCCTTTATATAATATTTTGCGACGGTCAAAATAATTCGGTTTGCGTATATTTGTTTAATACTTTATAGGTTAAGCGTTATGGCCACAATCTCACCTGACGTTGTGTGACGGTGTAGATCAATATGGCGGACATGCTTAGCCCAGTGGAGGGGTTGGCCCTCAAATGCAACCGTTGGAACTTACCTATAGGTATTTGACGGCGGATATTCAAGTTAAGGGTGGTAGTTAGCCAGGCGAGCATTAGAAAGAATCTTACCAACGTGCTATAGTTTCATCCCGATGTTTTCATTCACCAAAAGCTTAAGCTCATTGTAGGTGAATTCGAACTCGTGTTCATTGACGCGCCATCCGTACACAAACTCTACTGAGTTATAATCGCTTCAAAAAAGTTTATTTAGTTGTCCATATAATGATGTGTACTCTCAATATAACGATATTTCTTTAAAACGCCATAAAATGTCGCAGTAGCTATATAGATTCCACACTGTATATCCTTAATATTTTAAATATCAAAGTGTGATTGTTTGTTACGCTTTCACGCCTAAACTACTTAATCGATTTTGATGAATTTTGGTACAGAGATAGATGAGAATCTGGAGACGGCGATAGGCTACTTTTTCTCACGAAAAACCTATCGGAAGTGGGATAAACTTTGTATGAAGCTTTTTATTGACAAAATCAATATTAACGCGAACGAAGCTGCAGGTAAAAGCTGGCATATGGTTTTAAGTTTTTATGTATACACTCATTTTGTAGTATAATTAAATAGGTGTATAGAAATAAGTTTCCGAACGAACTGCCGTGATCACAGACGCCGTGGAGTGTCCAAAACGAGCAAAGTACGTTGCTCATCATGTGGACGTATTTCAACACGCACCAACCGATATCTCACCTCAAAGGGACCGAAATAGTCCGGGTCGATGGCCCCGTGAAGATGTCCAGTGATAGGGAAAAATGTCACAATTATCCGCATGGACGGTCACCGGTTTTCCCATTGACCGGTCGTGATAAGTGATAATTTATAATATGGAGCCGGAAGCTTTACCCGACACATCATTATTCACTATTAAAATGTTTGTTCTTTGTAGTATACATATCATAAATATTAGTTTCAAAGTGATATGCGTACATGGGGACACACAGACCAACAGAATAAAATAAATTGAAAACAAAGTACACCGTAATTATAATTTTCAAAACATATGTGATATAGGTATTACATTTGACTGAGACACAATTTTATTATATATATCCCAGAGAGAGAGAGAGAGAGAGAGAAATATACAGAAAAAGATAAAACAGTTTGTAGATATAAAATAAAACGGTTTTTGAAATTCTTTCCTTTTTAAGGAAAAGGCGAAGGTACCGAAACCATAGAGCCAAGTCTAAAGTTATTTCATAATTAAATCGTAAAAAGGCTTCTACAAATTGCTGACTCTCTTGTTAAAATTGTTCAGATTTTTTTATGGCCACCAATAGGTTATGTCCAGAATATTTATTTATAATTCACTTCAATTATATACATGAGCCACACTACATAAATATTACACAACATAGGGTTAAATAACTAATAACAGATTAAAGTTAAGATCCCGCCAAAAACGTAATCTAAAACACAGACAACAAATAAGCTTTTTCATTTATATTACAGTCAACATAGGTTAAAAAAAACCTGTCTTGTATATATTATTTTAAACATACACGAATAGTGACAAAGGAAAATTAGGCGCCAGATATAATTAGTGACATATGTTTAAAAGGACCGCGGTCGGCGAGACATTACAAGAATATTTTTTAACGGATATATATTATTACTGTCGCGCTTTACCTCAACGATTTAATAATAGATAGTGCAAGAGACTCAGTAGTTTTGATTAATTATCTTCATATGTCAAATTACCAGTATATTCTTAATTATTAACCTAAACTGCTTGATAGGTTATGATTAATATTTTATGTCACTTATGCGACCGTTTGGATGGTACTTAGTTGTAGTTGTATCCCGTAGATGACGCTGTGTCGTCATCTTTTTTAAATGTAGTTAAGGTTTAGCGTTATGGCTATAATCTCACCTGATTTTAACAATACGGCCCAAGTTGGTGGACAGGATAAACCTGTAGAGGGACTGGTTCTCAAGTGAAACTGCCGAAACACACTTATTGGTATTTGGCGGCAGATTTTCAACTTGAGGGTGATAGCTAAGTGGGCATTAGAAAAAGTCCTACCACCATGCTATGATTTCCTCACGATGTTTCCCTTCACCGAAAGCTAAAGCTCATTGTAGGTTAATTCGAACTCACATCCCACATCTCTATATATTTAATTTAACGGACTAGTCACTAAGGTTACGATGGACCCCAATGGAATGCAAAATCTCTAAAAAGTCACTTTACCATGTTTAAATAAATCATGGACTGGTACGGTTTGATCCTACTCCTAGGATTTTAGGTCACTCGTATAGTTAATAGTATAGTGTTGTATCCTAATAAATTAGTCCAGCCTTCAATCTACGCTGATACCCAAACAATTTGGCTGTATATTTACTTTCTCTTTTAATAAATTTTGCTCTTTTAATACAATGCTATTGGTTATGAGTTTTTTCTCTGATTATTTTATTCGCTTTACCTACAATTGTAGTATTATTTCTTATTACAATACTGCTGGTTAGCTGAAAGAAAATACCCTATACCATTAAGCACGCTAGTGTATATATTCAAAGTGAAATAAAGTATTTATTCATTCATTGCTACTCATTGTTTTTTTTTTTTTAAACGTAATATTTATTTTCAAATCAATTGTTTTTATGAACGTGATGTTAAAATCCATTGTTATGAGTTCCCCTTTGCATCGCGTCAACACATTACCCGGGCTCAGGAAAAGGCCAGAGGATTGTGTGGTAAGACTTATCGGATGTTAAGCACCGAATACTACCTACAAAAAAGCACCACGTTGCTACTTATAAATCCTGTATTGCCAAAGACCAGAGACAGCTTTCACACTTTTTTTATTGGTACTTTATACATAGAACGTTATGCATTCAATCTCACCTTATGTTAAGTGACGATGTATCCCTAAATAGTGGACAAGCACCACTTTTTTCTCAATTGTTTTTTTTTCTATGTTATATAGACACCATATATGTACTTCTTCTCATTCTCGATCGGGATTGCCGCCCTGTACGATATCCAGTAGTTGGTTTCGCTGCAGCATCATACCTGAAAGAGAAGAAGTCAAATTAGTACTGAAACTTAATTGAAATGAGTTATTCATTTTTCTCCGGAAAAACTTCTATTACTGAACCTTGGTTTATCATCCGTATCGATAGTCCTCGGCGCTCCGCGTCTAACAATACTATATACACCCACCTGCGCAGCTCTGTGTTCTCGTAATTTAAGGAAAACATTTTAAGTAAACTAAAGTTATTTTAAGTAAAGTAAACTAAGCCGGAACACACCTATAGGTATTTGGCTATAGATTTTCTACTTGAGGGTGGTAGGTGCCAGGTGAGCATTAGATAAAAGCCTACCACCATGCTATAGTTTCATCACGATAAAACTCAGGTTCGTTGCAAGTGGATTCGAACTTACGTCCATACAATATCATGGAGCCATCATCGCTTGTAATTAGTTTTCGAATTACGCGTCTATAACTATATTTTTTTCCACAGGTACAAAGTGCGATGTTGTGACACCAGACGAATAATGTCGACTGTAATATAGTGAGGTGATAGTGTCGATGTATATTTTCGATAAGATGGCGCGGTGGCTGCTCGCGCTTGTGCTGCCGGCGCTCGCCGCGGCCGCGCTGTCGCAGTCCGATACGGACACGTGCAATCCGGACAAAATGACAGTCTACCGTATGGTGTTACACACTTATTGGACGAGGGAGAAGTTCCCGAAGCATTACCCGGACTGGCGGCCGCCCGCTCAGTGGTCCAAAGTTTATGGTAAGTTATTTTAATAATTTGTTCCTTTTATTTTGAAAGTGGTGTAAGTCCATTTTTGAGAAAAATGAGCTATCACGTAATTCATGCTTAATTTAATGTAAATTTTTTATATATAACTAGTCCGTGTTTAATTTCTCAAAAAAATCCCATGTTTTGTACAACTTAAAATCGGTCGGTAAATGAAATTGCATTATCAACAAATATAGTAACTTTTAATTTTCTCGAAACAAAAGAAAATGGAATTTCACCACTTTCAAAATAAACGGTCCATATATTAACTGCGCCTGCGAGTTCGTACGCGTGGAACTAAAACTTATTTAATCACTAGATCTTATGTGCAGCTTCGCTCGCGCTAATATTGATTATGTTAAAAAAATTGGATGACGCTATAAAAGTTTCATATAAAGTTTATCCCTCTCTTTACTCTACTTTAAATATGTTTTTACAAGGAAACGCAGCCTATCACTGTCTACAGTGTTCCATCTATCACTATGCCAAAATTCATCATAATCGATTCAGCTGTTTAGACGTGAAAGTGTAACAAACAATTCTTTTTCGCATTTATAATATTAGTCTGGATATGGGAGTATGGATATAGATTTTTGCACGTTTTTGTATATATTTTTTTTCAATACAGCATTGCTATGATGATGAGAAGCGTGATGTTAAATAGGCTAAATCCTGTTTCTAAAGTTAAAGCTTGTTGTGACCATATTTTCACCTAATCTTAAATAACGATACGGCCCAAGCTGATTTTTAACTTGAGGGTGGTAGGTGTCAGCTGAGCATTAGATAAAGCCCTACCAGCATGGCATAAATATTCCCAGCCATTTACAAAAATCTATTATATATATAATATAGTCTATGTATGAGAAATTATCAAGTATCCAATAAATTTACATATGCAAAATAAATTTCCAAAAAGAAAATAGTAAAGCGAAGACCACTTTCGTTTAACGAGTACAAGGCACTCGAAAGTTTGAGCCAGACGAATAATTTTAAGTCGATTGTGTGAATTTGTACGCAATAACCAGCAATGAATAAATTATTCTAGAATAAATTTACATTCTAAAAGAAAACACAATGTGATTCTGCTAAAACTTCTATATATAAACAAAAATATATAGTTTTTAAAATAGGTATACTCGCTAGGTATAAATCGCTATAAAACAAGCTGCGATCAAGCCTTTGGGTATTTTTCTGACTAACGGAGAGTTGAGTAATGTTCACTACATATAAATATACTAGTTTATAAAAAGTAAAATTAATATCATCAAAAAATATATTTTCTTACATATTTTGTAATGGAGTAAAAGACACAAGTGTGTCAAGTGTTAAAATCATATTTAGTACTTAATATGACGCTCATACAGACAGACGAACAAAAAAATGACACCTGTATCGATAATAAAGTAAACCCTAATTGTAATTTCATATATTTTTGTTTGTAACGATTAAACTCCTGGAATAAAACTACTGGACCGATTTTAAAAAATATTTTACCATTAGAATGCTACATTATCCCTGAGTAACATAGGCTCTGTAACATTTTTATATGAAAATCATTAAAAAAAAATTGTTCTACGCGAACGGAATCGCGGACACAGCTTGGTTATGGCCGCTCTACACTTAGTCCGCGGATCACGGCGCGAACTTGCCGCGAATTTAACAACGACTCTACACTCGCAATAGTTCGCGGTATTTTCACGGTTACTGCGAGTGTACTTCGCGCTCCTTTGACGTGAAACAAAAAACCGACGAAAATTGGGGAACAAAGCGCGAAACCGCGTAGAATATGCGAAACGGCTCCACACTTAGCGTTCACGCTCTTTCGTGGCCATCGCGCACGATCTCGGGCTAAGTGTAGAGCGGGCTTTAAGTTATATTTATTATATTATGTTCTACCTTTATTACATTGTGAATAACTTATATTAAAAAGACCAAAGTCTGTATAAAACCGAAATATAAACATATTAACTTTGTTTCTTTTATACCTCTATGTCACATTCCAGATATTTTTAATCAACGCGACTACACATGGTGCTATATCACCTTTGTTCACAGTTTATTACGAACATAACTTAAAACGGTTGCCTGTATTCGTATAGAAAATATAAAAATAATATATTATAAAACTGAACTTATTTATAGGTGCCTTTTGACAAAGACTTTAATCATGGACAAACGACTTTACCATACGATATCAAAGGATCTAAGGAACGCATAATACCTTTATATATGTATAAAATTCTTATACCCGTGTGTTTATTATATGGGAAATACTAAAACCTCATAAACATTTGACCGAATTTGACGAATTTCTTTTGTCTATTTATAGAAGTCATCTGAATGGTACTTGGTCGAAGTTAGACCCGACGGGGAGCGCGGTTTTCGGCATTCATATTTCTTATAGCAATTTTTAGTTTCTGATAAGAGTAAATGGCCTTCTCGGGTCGCTCGGTAGATGTGAAACTTTTAAACGAATATTAAAATTTATAAATAACTAACTGACCCGGTAAACTTCGTATTACATAACAAATCTTTGATTTATTCGGCTTTTCTGAAATATGATATGTATATATTGTATAAATAAACCTTTCTTATGAATCCCTCTATCAAAACTGGACTAAAATTCGTTTAATAGTTTAAAAGATCTAACCGAACAGACAGAAGAAAGAAATTGAAGAAAAACATATCGATGAAACCATAGCATGGTGGTAGGACTTTTTCTTATGTTTGCCTGGTTGGCTATACCAACTTCAAGTTGAAGATCTCCCGCAAAATATCTATAGATCGTGTTCCGGCAGTTGTAATTGAGAGCCAATACCTCTCGCTTAAATATCACTTGATTTTATAGTTGGGTTTTATAATAAAGTCCCAAAGCACATTACTGAATTGCCATACATTAGGTTCAAGAACCATGTCAATGTCATGTGAGCTATGGTGATATCTGGAATTAACACTCGTCTCTATACATCCGCTAATAACTAATGTAACACAATAAACTAATATATAAAAAAAGATAAGGATATAGCCTAAAAAAAGATGCAGATCGAGTTTTTTTCCGGTTCGTCTTGATGACTACGTTACTTTCCGAACCGGTAGTAGTTTTGACGTTCATAAGCACCTTCTTATGGTCTAAATTGAATAAAAATGATTGATTTGATTTGATGTTAAATAACGTTGTTTCCCAGAATGGTGGACACAAAACATTGTACATGTAATTATGGTTTTTGTATCCTATTATTATATAGAATATACAATCAATAACAAAAGGCAAATGACGAATTTGTAGTCAAAACGACAAAGGGACATCATTAATCCTTACTCCAAACATTATGACCGTGACCAAAGCGCGTATTATTACCTAATCTTTTATGTACGAAATTAATAAAAGCTATGTAGGTTTCATTGTAATTTATTTTATATCATATCAGTCGTTTCTGAGAACTCGATACCACTGTCCAGTGTTTATTAGAAACATAATTTAATTATTGGCAAACGATGTCAGTGTCGCGATGATTCACATTGCATCGCTGTTGCCCGGTGTGGCCAGTTACTGAAGCATGAACAATTTATTGTCTAGGTATTGGATATGACTGAGCTGAGATACTGGACTATGTAAAGCGAGAGACATATGGTCAACATATGACTGCTATACTTACATGAAAGAGCGTGACGCATCAACCCAATTCAGTATCGTCATCAATACCGTATGTGCCGTCACGCTAAAAAAAATAATGGTATAATGAACAAGACTGTATCCTATAAATCAGTAACATCTTCATGTCCTGTTTCCATGTCATTTGGGGTCGGCATAGTACGTTTTCCTCTTTCACAAATCTCTATCAACCGTCATGTATTTCCTTTTTTATCATCTTATCACAAACACTATCCATCTTTTTTGACCTTCCTCTTCCTTTCCATTATTCAACATTAATAGCTATTTACTTTCCTCGCCACATGTGTTTCCTCTCTTCTCTTGACATATCCGAACCAAGAAAAACGATTCCCTTTCAACGTCTCTACCACTGCCGCCACTTTCAAACTCCCCCAACGTACTCATTCTTAAATTTGTTAATTTTTCAAACACCACACATCCAACTCAACATTTGCAATTCTGCTGCCTGAATCGATAACCATTCATCTTCTTAGATCATTATCTATCATCTAGACCAGTTCGCATTTCTGCTTCATGTAATCGACACTCATCCGTCTTGGTAACCCAACATTCGGATCCATACAATATAACAGGTTTCATTATAATTTATAAACCAGCAATACTCTCTAAAATCCCCATGGTGATGGTGGTTCCCCTCCTTTACCTTCTAAAGACCCGTATAGACGTTGCTACTAATTATCTAATAATCTATTTTTAACGTGAGTAAATTTTTTTATGGACACCATCTAGGCTGGGCAGCTGAGAGAGGTATGTGAGACTTTTATGGTACAAATCAAGAATACTCACAAAACCGGATATGTCAGAATCTAGAAACTGCTTTCTCATTGTTATTGATAGATGGCCTCTGACTGGCCCACTAGGTATGTTTGTCGAAATTTTCTCAAGCATTTTTAGTCCCAAAAAATTATCGGACTTTACTTACGTTATTTTCATTTGTTAAATCTAAATATATACTTGGAAAATTTTAAATTTTTATATATTTTGGTATGGCTTGATTTTGTATGTCATTTAATAAAGAAAATAATTGCACATAGAGTGTAATAAATGAAACTTAAATAATACAAAATAGCAGAGATTAAATGTGAAAAACATATTATTTATTTTGTCTTATTTAAGGAGACGTAAATACGTGACGTACGTAAAACCATGACGTATCCTTGAAACGTTCCTTAAAATATTTTGATTTTAAAAATCGCCCGAATTCAGGGTAAGCTTCCCGATCTGGCAACCTTGAATTGCATTACTCGGTCGGCGGCACGGTATAGTACATGCAATGTCATCCGCCATTGACTTTGGGCCCGTATTTATCGACGAGAATGTTATCAATTATTCACAACTGAATAACGATTCGATTCTTATTGTATTCGTTATAATCAGTTTTGTAATGAATAATGAAATGATGTATTCTATTAGACTTTGTGATCAAATATGGTCGGTATGATATATAAAATGTTAAATTATAAATAGTTATTTTAATATTACTTGGTAATTCAATATTTAAATAGTAATAATAACTAGCCATAAAATAAATCACGAGTAAGTTGCATGTATTAATTGCGAAGTAAATTATGTTATTTACTGGGAATTTACACTGTTTATTGTATTTACTTTGTTGAATTGACGTTCGAGGAATTGATTTATTTCCCGGTATATTTGGCCTTTTATTTAAAACTATTTTGGTCAACCGATCATTGAGCATAGTCTAAAAACCTTCGGTAAGAAAAATACATACAAGTTACATCAATCCGATCAAGTTAATCGGTCAAGCAGTTTTAGAGTTTATAATTAATGATATATACATATATGTACGTTAGCTGTGCCCGCGACTTCGTTCGCGTGCAATTAAAAATGATGCAATAAATTTTGCGCGTTTTGTATCTTTTTTCAATACAGATTTGCTGCTTATTAGTGGTAACTTGATGTTCAATAGTCTTTCACAATGGTTGCTCTATCAAATACATTTTTTTTAATCCGACTGGTAGATCCTAGAAAAGCGCGTTCAAACAAATAAACAAACTTTTCTGCATTATAATATTCATATAGATATCTCTAAACGAAACAAATAAACGGAAACTAAGGTTTTTTACTAATAATTTATACTGTCATGCCCACGACTTCGTTTGGGTGGAACTAAAGTTTTTTTATATACCTTAGGTATAGTACAGTACTTTTTAATCGATAAAAGATAGGTACCCTATATTCTTTTCTCTACCCCAGACTACGTGTATGCAATACTTTCATAGTGATCGGTACTTATTTAAGGCATGAAAGTGTAATAGAGAAACAAACTCGCATATTCATTAATAATACTACTTACGATTTTCCCCAATCGTCCCTATGGACGTTTCGCTTACCTAAAATACAGTAATAAATAATTTTATATTCATTATTCTTACTAATAAAAACTTAGTTAACAAATATCTTTTCTTCTAAAATTATAACCCCACCTATATAACTTAAAACAAATCGTATAATATGTAAAGTTCATAGTCGTTTAAAATAGAATAGAGTTATTACAAAGTAAGCTAGTAAAGCCCACCCACACGACTACATGCTCTCAAAGTATAAACCGAATTCGTTATTCGAGATGAAACTTCTCGAAAGATTTATAAACCACATTATTAAATGACATCGCGCCCGTAAAAATGTTACACACATTAATTAATTCTAACATAAAAACTATTCTTCCATCTTTCCTGGCGCTCGGCCAATGGAGGTGAGTTAAAATAGACACTTATCGACATATCCAGGAAGCGGGATTAGTGACAACACTATTATACTACAGGAAGAGGGTATGAGATGCATCGTGTATGTCCAGGTTAAGTATCTATACGTATATAAATGATATATTCACATACCGCTGACTTAATTTTATATGAGTTATAGCTCAGTGGTAGCGTACATCACCACGTCCATTGACCTAAGCTCGAGTCCCTGTCTGCGTCTTATATCGCGTCAAAATTACATCAAATTAAATTCTACCAACATTCCGCCACTCTCTGGTTATTTGACATCAATAGGTTGGCAAGAGTGCAGGAATATGGACAGAGGGGCGTGACAGTAAATGCCTAAGAGTTTGCAATCGAATAGAACTTGGTCTTATTGTCTAATGTCACATTTATCCGTGTTGAAATTGCAGAGTACTACTTGTGTTCGAAGTCGGTTCAATGTTTTCCACCTACTCCATAGCAAATTATTTCTTGCAACTCCTCAGCAAGTTTCACGTAGCCTGATATCGGTGCTAACTTTTATAACCATATCCCTGTAACGAGTCTTAAACTTTCAGTAAAGGAAAACATCTATGCAAACATGGTATGTAAAGCTTTTTCGAATGCCTACCTGGCTAGCTACCATCCAGAAAAAAAAATCTACCACCAAATATCTGTAGTTGTGTTCCGGAAGTAGTATTTCAGAGGCAGCACCTTCACTAGGCTTAGTGTGTCCTCTATTATGGAGTATATCGTCAATTAAAATCTGGTGTATCAAAAATCTTAAAAATAATAAATCGAGCAAAATTCATTATATATTTTATCAAAGTGAACACTCGTCTGTAGACAAAGTTAAGAAGGTGAACTCGATAAAATCGCATTTACAGAAAATCTTGTAAAACCTCCGAAGCGTTGTGAAGTTACCAATGAAAATCCTATTAATTACACGGAGCAAATTACCCTTCGTTCCCTTTCGGGGCGGATTTATTTTATTAAACAACTGAGGTAAATACTTTCCCTTTTGAAGTCGCGGCCAACTTGTTCGGTAATAAAATCATTTACGAAATATAATATTCGACCTTTGACTGCTATGTAAAGAGGTTCCGTTGTTTTGAAATTTCAATGTGCTCGTAAAATTTTGAATTGTTTTATATACTTTTTATATGAAACGCCGAGCGAATAACATGTTAAGAGAAAATACCAGTCTATGGTTTTTGAAGTGAAACTTCTTTAGAACGTTGTGATATCAAACTCGATGAAACGAAAAAGCGAGTCCACAGAGACACAAACACGTAAATGTATAGAATTCAGCCAGCGAGAGAATGAGATAGAACACATTACACGTACTCGGTGTCCTCTTTGTGCAATGCTTCGTAGCGTACCCTGTATCGTTTACTCAATAAGTATTTTTAATCAGGGACGTTTCAGAACTTTCACTTCTGCCGTCTGTGACTTGCACACAAACACATTTTTTTTTATTGGTGGGATATAAAAGTAAAATATAGGATCATTGGAATTCAAATAAAGAATACTCGTAAATCAAATATAAATAATTTCGCATTGAATGGTCATGGTCCCATGTCGATACGGTCAGAAGATTTGACGTGATTGCGGCGCATACAAACATCTATTTTTTTATTATTTATAGTTATGGCCATAATCTCACCTGATCTTAAATGACGATACGGCCCAAGTTGGTAGACACGCTAAAGCTGTGGAGGAACTGGCTCTCAAGTATTATATCAAGGTATTAGGCTTCAGATTTTCAACTTGAAGGCAGTTGCTAGCCGGGCGGGCATTAGAAATACACCTACCACCATGCCATGGTTACCTCACGATGTTTTCCTTCACCGAAAGCTCAAGATCATTGTAAGTGCTAGGATTCGAACTCACGTCCCTGGACGCGAAGTCGTACACACCACCACTAAGCTATCATCGTTTCAATGTTCATTATAAATAGATAATGAAAATGGAAAACAGCATGACACTCGCTTATGTCATCATGCCTGGTCTACGCCGCCTCTCTCGACTCCCTCAGGTATGTACGCGAGTATACTGTGCACTTCGTTGCTTCTGTGTATTATCTGCATACTGTAATAATTTTACACCATACTTTATGCACGGTGGTAGGGCTTTTTCTAATGCCCGTCTGACTATCTACTATCCTACCTTATTAACGTGATGCTTAAAATCCCAGTATTTACGGACTTTCTCATAGAAACGCGCAAACGCATTACCCGGGCTCAGGTCAAAGAGGGAAGGGGCATGTAGTGACTCATCGGGTGCTAATCACCCCACACTAACCACTAATACTCACCACGGCGATAATACCAACTCCCGTGTCGCCAGTGACCAGAGACAGCTTTCGCAACTCTTCTAGTATTTGTAACTCTTCTCTACCACCCGTAAGTTGAAAATCTGCCACCAAATACCTTTAGCAGTTGCACTTGAGTGGCAGCCCCTCCATTAGGGCTAGCGTGTCCACCTACTGGGGCCACATCGTCACCTAACATCAGGTGAGATAGTGGCATAACGCTAAGCCTAACAAACTACATAAAAGTACATGACGCCCAGACACCTCAATTGAGTGACGCATTTGAGTCGAAAATAATTCCCACCAGGTACGTTCTTGCACTAGATTTATACTAAGAACGTATTGACTCATTACCTACCATTGTTTATGATTCAACTAAAGTATTTTCGTAACTTTTTTTTATTCTTACTATTTTTGTCGACTGCTTCGTTCGTGCGTGTATATTTATAGTTAAGAGTTTAAGCGTTATGACCACAATCTTAACTGGCTGGCTGGCAGATCGGGACTGGCTCTTAAGTGCAACTTCCGGAACACACCTATAAGTATTTGGCGGCAGATTTCCAATTTAAAGGTGGTAGCTAGTCAGGTGGGCATTAGAAAAACTCCCACTACCATGGTATTGTTGCATCACGGTGTTTTTCTTTAACAAAAACTCAAGCTCATTGCGGAGATTCGAACTCACGACCTTTGACCCGGGTCCGTACACGCTACCACTGAGCTATGATCGATTACAATGTGGTAAAACTTGCAAAACTAATTGCTTAACACAGCATACTTTCGGTGGATTTATCCACTAAGAAACTTTGTAACACTGGCTAAACGTCGGTTGACACCGGAAAGAAGTATTCCTAAGTATCCTAAATATGTTGGACGTTGTTTTGAGTATATAACAGTTACGACCCAGTTTAACCCAATTAGCATGTCTACATGGACAGTAAATAAAAGATGTAATCGTTCAGTACAGTCTTAAATCATTGTTAGAAATAATTTAATTAACCTCGAGGAAACCTGAAACGAGTGTAAATAGAATAAGGAAAGCTCTGTACAGTTCTGAGCTCGTTGTTAATAAATATAAAGTAAAATTGAAGGCATACAGTTCCTTTAATACGCTTAACTAAAAAACAGGGCAGTCTTTACCTGGATATGCAAGGAGTACGACCCACCCAAGAGAGGGGGGTCCTTGAGATGCACACGTAACTGGAAACGATTTCTAGTTTCTAGCATGTAATTTTAATGTTATGTTCACTTTAGTACTGTGGCATTATGTGGCATATACTGGCATTAATTTTACCAATTTATGTAACGGAGAAAGATTCACCGTAAAGGATTTGGTTTTCACAGACTGCTCTGGCTATTTATGAAAACGAATGGAAATAAATAATTATATATTATATAAATAAAAGATTTTAGGATGTACCAACAAAAAAAAGAAATAATACTGCAAACTGACAACTATATATCTTGATAGGTACTTATTATTATAACTAACTAATAGATTATTGGAAGAGTCTTATTATTCTACAATGTTTATAATAACTCGCTTTCTCGCATTGCTGTCCGAGTGAAATTTTATAATTGATTTTAAACTAAGTCCCTGATGAATTAGATACTTGACATTTGGATCATAGCTCAGAGTTGGATGTCTACTTTATAATCCGTTACAAAACATTAGACATTATTATTATTAAAATATTAGACTCGTCGTTTCGACCGGTGTTACACAGGCTGCGGTCACGACTCGACTGACGTATTTCAGTGTCTTTATTAATAAGGCGCACTTTCTAGTAACTACCCTCACCTGTTTGTCGCCATTAAAGATGTTCTGGCACAGTAAACTCGCTGTATCAACTGTGACATCCGTTGATTAAATCCTATATTTAAAGTTTTTCTATTACCGGTGTCTACATATTGACAATAAATATAGCCCTTCGTTCCGGTTGCAAGTTATGTGTCAGTAAATTTTCATTACTTTTCTTAATATCCTAGGACAATAGCAGCAGTAATCGGAAAGGACCTTTGGGACATGTTTTTTTATCCAGTAAATTTTATTTAATAATTTTTGCCCGTTTTTGTAACTTTTTTCAAAAGAGCTCTGCTCTTATAAGTGGGTTTGAGATGTTAAATAGTTCAAAGCCTTCCTAAATAAATGATCTATGAAATACATAAATATTCTTTGGTATTCGATTGGTAGTTTCCTAATATTTGATACGTAAAAACGATTTCGCTTTATATAACTAGGTATTCCGTTATGATTGACTTATGTGTTTGTCGTTTTTAGTGTGTAGCTATGTTTATCATGACTTTTTTCGCATACTAGAGACTACTTTGTCAATATATATGCGCAGCACCACAACTGTAGTATCTATTGGCTCACTGCCATAACAACTTCGACTAATCCTGTAATACATCCGAGGAGAACAACGGGCTTAGGTACATTTCATATATAGTTTGACGAATTTATAGAGATATAGTAACAAAAAGTGTACCTAAAATAATTGGTAATTCAAGAACAGAAAGGTTCATTATAAGGTGCATTTCTTTTTGGTTTGTATTTCAGATAAATTTATTAATAAAACATATATACAACAATAACTAATCTCTGGGACTACCCTACATTTTTCCAGTCAACCAAGCGTGAACGTAGATTCATGCTTAGTGGGATTCTACTTTGTGCAAATAATGTATGCATGTCTTATGTCAAATGAATCAATTGGGTACATAGTTTTAAATATCTATTTTTAAATTAACGTGTGAATGGAAGTGTCTTTCATTGTGACGTGCAGCTGCCGAAATATATCTATAGGTATTTGGCGGCGCATTTTTAACTTGGGGGTGGTAACTAGCCATGACGGTATTAAATAAGGCCCTACCACTAGGTAATGGTGTCATCACGATGATTTCCTTCACCGAAAGCCCAAGCGCTACCACTAAGCAATCATTGATGATTTTTTTTTGTTTTGTAAAGAAAAAAGGTGTCGCAATCGAACCGTAAACCCGAATATGCTGAAGACGGCCCTGTTAAGAATCTTATACAAACGGTGCAACCTGTTCCAGGAATTTGCACGCAATAAACAGCAAAAGAAAAATCTAATAGAGCAATCTAGTTTCATTTTATAATTAAGATACTTTACCAGGAATGATGCTCGTGCTTGTTAGTCGATAATAAGAACTTATAAAATTATATCTAGAAAAGTTTGTTTATAAAATATATTGCACCTACCAAGGATTGTATATAAGTATTGTATAGACAACCACCTACTTGCAATGGGTTGATCGGGGCTAACGCCGCTGAGTAATGTCGATCGGTGATGAGTTGGATTGTTGTTTTTTTTTTTATGGCGTTAATTGCCCCCACAAACTCTGAGCACAAACAATATTACAGTTTATTGTATTTTATTCACGATGTCCGTGTTAGTCCTGTACAACAGTCACATGTTCTTTTTCTTCTCTTTTATTCATAGCAAGTTTAACTGTTATTGCTGCTATTTTAAAGGGATAAGTATTAGCTATTTTGTGCAATGAAACCAATTTCAAAAAGATAGTGACTCTCATGTTGAAGCTCTATTGACAGTGTTTGTGGCAACACATATATCATTTTCCGAATATTTATTTATTTTTTATACTGAAGATTTTGCGTTATGACCATAATCTCAACTCATCTTAAGTGACGATACGACCCAAGTTAGTAAACATGCTAAACCTGTGGAGGAACTGGCTCTCAAGGAAAACTGCCGGAACATACTATTGGGGGCAGATTTTTAACTTGAGGGTGTTTTTCCGCCAGGTGGGCATTAGAAAAAGCTCTCCCACCATGCTAATCCATTATTCATAATTATTTACTTATGCTCTATAGCTAGACTACATCACGTACAATGTCACCTATATTACACAATTTAGGGCTACATAACTAACTATATGAATTATAATATAAATCACAACATGGCAGATCAAAATCTCGCCAAAAACTCCAAGTGGTTTTTGAACGATAAAAAGCGAAATAGGTAAAGGCAGGTTATCTGTCAAATGCAAATTATGACCCCGCGGCTTCCTGCCCCTTGAGGCGTCATGACATTTCGGCATGAACACCGTGGAATTGCACTTTATGAGCTATATACGAGGTTGTTACTAACTTCGCATTGCAGCGGTTACTTACGTAAACGGTACTTTAGTAATGTTTTAAACTACTGGAAGCAGGCGTTCGGTGTTCAAAAACTTCTTTAGTTTTGCACTTTTATAAACGGAAGGAAATAAATAGTGCTATGTTTATGCCAAAACTTATGTGTTTAAGCAAAGTGATTGATTGACTACGTAGTGGATTTATGGATAGCTTATGTTACTGGTTAACCGTACCCTTAAGTTTTGTAAAAGATTTCGCTGAGCTTGGGGGTAGCACATGACGATCATATACGACTGCCTTACGACCACAATATACAAGGTGTAACACCCGCCATAGTGTCACGGGTAGCTTTGCGGTCGCAAAGTTCAATAACATGTCTTCAGCTGCTTCACATAAAAACGTCGTGCCGAAAACGACACTATTGAAGTTGTTATTTTCACTCACGGGACGGATGGGTCGTAGTGGTCGTTAAGAAATTCAGTTCGTGTTTTTTTAAAGGTAAATATGGCGTCAAATATATTATTAACATTGTATTACTCCAACAAATGCTCGGAATGCGGCTACATCGTACCAGCAGAAAGAGGCCCTTAGAATAAAAATAAAATAAACGTGTTAAAATAAGTGAACTTCTTTACAGACTTTAATGGAATTTTCTATTCTATAGCTATAACTATAGTTTAACTAAAAATATAAGGTACAGTTTATTTTATATATAGCATTGGAGTGGTAGAGAATAGCATCTGGGAAACAGACGTTTTGCATAGCATTCAGAACTTTGTAATTATTCGTGACATGTATGTTTCTAATGATACCCCGGTCTGTTTTCAATTTTTTAATGTCAATTATTTTATCTATTTATTATATGTTTTACTTAAAATTGGTGACTTTAGTTGCCGGTACAGATAGCTTGCGATAACTGTTAGCAAACAATACGTATTAGTATATAATGATTTAATATTTAATCCCTTTAATGGCGTAAATATAAGATTAACAGTTTATACGTCATTTTGAAGCTATGTAGCCCACTATTGACGAATACAAGGGTGCTTTTAAAATGTTTTTAGTTATTTTTTCTTATAAAAGACTAACTTTCAATAGTGATCTCATAAATATACAAAAGGTGCCATCTATTACTACTCTATTTTACTAACATGTCTGTTGTTCGATTATTTACATTTTAAATGAAAATCTATACATATAATAAATATCTAGAAAAGTAGTTTTCGAACATGGAAAACATTTCCAAAAAAAAAAACGGTGTTAAAGGATAACAAACAGAACATATTTTCAGCATTTTTTCAGTTTACGTGTGTTTGTTTGTTTACCCATCACGTAAAATAGACACAACCAATGTAGATACCTTTTTTAGTTTTTGTTTCATCACAATCCGTACACTCTATCAAGAGATATCTTTATATATATAAAAATGAATCGCCGAAATATATGTACGCGCTTAACTTCCAAACGACTGTACCAAATTGAACAATTCTTTTTTTATTATCTTCGTTATAGTCAGGGCAAGGTTAGTATAAAAAGGATAAAACGAACGAACAGAATTCTTTTTAAAATCTCATCATATGAAAAGTAATGAAGTAATGATAACTCAGTTGGACAAACTTAATTTTTTTTATTTAAATAAAACATATGGAATTATAAACATGTTTCATTTAATAACCAAAATAAATGAAAAACGGAAACAATATTAGATATAACGACTTTTGTTGATCTTAACGATTTCAGGTGGATAGATTGATTAAGATGGATTATAAAAAAATAAAAAGAAAATGAAAGAAAAGTATATACCAAGTTAACCGTGTCAACTAGTGTACTAATATATTCTGAACATCAACCAAATAAGTACTCTTTAGTAATTGATTACAATAACACGCGAAATATTAGCACGGGTCGGCTAGTAAACATTTATTAGTAATTATTAATAGGCATGTATGAGTAATGATTTTAGCGCCTGCGCCAAATGACACATCAGTAAACAACTCTCTTGTAAAATTATCATCTCTGAACATAATAACACTTGGTAACGACCTTCGTCCACTGCCAGGTGATTATAGCGATAACAGATATGTTTAATAGCCTCTCCTAGCTTCTCTATACGATGGTAGGAAATCAGAATAAATATATATATTACAAAATATAATATTCTATGTTAATATCAAAACGCTGAACAGTTTGTTTGAAGGCGCTAATCTTAGAAACTACCGGTCGGACTTCAAAATTTCTATTTGTATTTGACAGAACAATCATTGAGGGAGGCTTTAGGACAGGGGTTCCCAAAGTGTGCGCCGTAGAGAGTGAATAAGGGTGTCGAGAAACGATTCTCTTTACCATTCTCCGAAACCTCAACATAAATATTCGCGGGTATGAAATACACAATTTATGTACTTACCTACGTACTTGGAAACTTAACTTTATGTTCATATAAATAAACTGTTTGGATTCATAATGCAGATGTTTTCGATTTTGTGCCTATATACATAATTAATATCATTGTACGTATCTATTTCGACCGGCTAGACAGGTTAGAGCGCCGCGACAAAATAGTAAATATGATGTATGTACGCTGCGAATCTCTTCTATATTTGCAATTTTTCTTATGTCATATGTACAGGTTACTAGTACTTCAGAACTAGAACTAGTACTAGAACACAAAACCGATCACTACTGATCTTTATAGTATCGCGGAGGGCGCTCAGCCAGAGAGGAATGAAACTATAGCATGGTGGTGGGTATTGTAATTCCCTCTTGGCTAGCTACCATCCTCATGTTAAAAATCTGCCACCAAATATCTGTGTTCTGTGGCTTAGCGTGTTCACCATCTTGGGCTGTATCGTCGTCATCAGGTGAGGTTGTGGTTATAACGCCAAACTAAAAAAAAAAACTTGACTAACTTAAAAAAAAAACTAAGTAACAGATATATATCATAGTGCATTTTTCATTGCTTTGGTTAAATAAATTATCTATATAAACTTTCGGCATACATGTGAATGTGAAAATTAATTAGAACAAACATTAAAACAAACAAATGTATGCCAGTTATTGTTACGTGGGCAATAACTGTATTTTACAACTCCGTCCTTTGTGTTATTTTCGTACTTTGTCATAATTCTTGTCTAACTTGAGCGTTCCCCTTGAATATTAAGTGTGACACGAGCTACGGATACGTGACGTAACACACCGTAGTACCTACTCCCGTTAAAACAACCCCCACACGTTATACGTACGTGGAAAACATAGGAGAGTTGCGCGAAGTCGTTAAAGAAATTGTCACATATACCTTATTAGGTGTCAGTCTTGGATTGAAAAACTTTTCCTACAAGTTACGTTTAAAAGTACACTAATTATGTGCTTGTAAAATCCTGGCCTTCAGAATAATCAAAGAACAGCGGCAACTGCATTCCTCTTTTTTGGTAACGATGTAAAGAATACACTTTAGATCACGTTTGATCTATGGAAAGAAAACTTTGCTTGGCCCCATAATTACATATTTCGTAAGAACAAAAACGGTAGTAACAATCGCTAAATATGTGTTTCGATGTGACGCAATCCGTATTTTGTATAGGCTTTAGTGATTTTAATTTGTCAATTTACTGCTGATCATTTCCGACTTACTTTGTCACTTTACTTAAGTTTAATACGCAATTAGCGGACGGGCACGCTGGTATACAACAAGAATAAATAATTGCTTAAAAGAATAAACGTGAATGAAATTTCACAATAACAATTTCGCTTGCCTTTGTTTCCATACGTGTTTAGAAAGCTTAATTAAACGAGGATGTCTGTAACTTTATAACATAACAGAGACGTTCCGTCTTTACCACGAACTTAGGATATAGATGTGAAGTTTCGCGATCAAGATTCCTCTAATGACGGTATTTAGCGAAGCGCCTAGGTATTCAGATTAATTACGCCTTTACTAATGGTTTAAGCAATTATTTATGTGTACATACGTGACTCCCGTATAGGATTTCCGTTTGTATTGTTACTATAGACCTATTTGTATATTTATATCATAGACTTCAGGACATTGTATTTTTACCGTGTTTATTTAACTCCTAATTGTTGTATGTCAACCGGGCAGAATTTTGTAATTGATTTTAAACTAACTTCCCTATGAGCTAGATACTGGTATTTTGGACCATAACTGGCTGACAATACATGAACATTTGCAAAAAGAAAAAGAAAAACGAAAAACGAAAAGTAGAAGATAAAGATATGATATATAAATGTATTTTAATACTCACAGATAAAAAGAATATATCAATATTTCAATCACAAAATGCTAAAATGTAGAAAACTACAATTAAAAATTGTACCATGTTTTGTAACGGACTAAACAGTATAAAACCAAAGATTGCAAAAGAAAATCATGGGGCACAAACAATAAATATCCACCCCATGTTTTTAGTTTCCAATCTTTTGTTTTATACTGTTTAGTCAGTTATAAAAACGAAGTACATTAAAAAATATCATTTTATTTTCTACCCTAATTTTTAGTAGGGATTTTATCCTCACGTATCGTCCAGTTCCATTGTAAATTATACCGACAAGAAATAGGTGGTAGGGCTTTTTCTGGTGTCCGCCTGGCTAGCTAGCACCCTCAAGTTGAAAATCTGCCGCTAAATATCAATAGGTGAGTTCCGGTAATAGCACTTGAGAGCCAGTCCCTCCACAGGTCTACCAACTTGGGCCGTATCGTCACTTAAGATCAGGTAAGATTATAGCCACAACGCTAAGCCTTCCCTATAAAAAAAAAAAATCAAGTTCTTATTTCAATTTATATCTGAAAACGCCATAATATTTTGGATACTTAATAAAAGTTCGTTCTTCCGAATTTCTATGGTACACTTTTGATGAGATTTGGGACATAAAAATATTACAGATGTACGACTTTTTAGGATAATTTTAGTTATGAATATTCGACGATTGTTTTCGATTGAGTTGACTTCTTGGATTGAGGACAGTCGAGTACACTTTTCAGGATTAGTCAATGTATAACAACATATAGGGTTGCTAGGTGTCTGCCAGATACTAGAATAATTGCGAAAGCTGTGTCTGATCTCTGGCTGTTGCCAGTTGCGACAGTTTGAAGTGTCGCCGTGGTGCGTGTTATTGGGTAGTATTGGGTTAAAACCGCACGCCTTTGACCTGATTCCGGGTAATGCGTTTCGCGTTGCGATAAGGAAGTCCGTAAAACTGGGATTTTAAACACCACGTTGATAAAAAGGGGTGCTAAGGGTTCGCCACTTTTAAAATAAAATTTGTAGAGGCCGATTCGATAATTGAGACTAAAATTCCAAAAGCTCATTACATTTAGGCACATTTTGTTACGTGAGGAAAAAAGTACGTAGAGAGAAAGAAGGTTAGCTACCGTCTACTTACAATTAGAATTTTTTAGGAGAAACATACCCCTCATACAAAATTTTCATAAAACAATTAGTGCAGCGCACACTACAGAAGCTTTTAGACTGATAAAAATTTACCGTTTTTGTACCTTTTAAAATAACGCTTTGCTCTTATTAGTTTTAGCAATGTTAGCTAGCATATAGATTTCATCAATAACTGCGTTATCTAACGCAAAAATAATTTTTAAAATCCGACAGGTAGTTTTTAGTGTTCAAACAAACTTTTCGGCTTTATAATATTACTATAAATATTTAAAAAATACAGTTTCGTTGAAGTTCAATCAAGTCAAAGCTACTTAACCAATCGGGATGGGACTATTTAAATCGAAACCCTCAAGTTGAAAATTTGCCTAATACCTATAGGTGTGTTCCGGCAGTTGCACTTGAGAGCCAGTCTCTCCGCTGGACTTAGCGTGTTTACCATATTCGGTCACACTGGTTAACATCAGATAAGTTACCGCTAGACCTTAACTTAAAAAAAGGTATTAAGATGGTGCTCGGCTAATTTTTGGATTATATTGTCGCTTAATCTTTTTTTTATTATTTTTGTATGCTTCTTGTAGCGGGCGAGTGATGGCTAGTAAATATATGAAACTGTTCTAATAAAGTGGTTCGGATCAAAAACAACACCGTAGGAGTAAACATTAGCGCCATATATCGTGGTAAACATAGCAATTACGGTCGGGCGCACCTTCAACTAATGGTGCTGTTTACCTCCGTGGAGGCTCTTTTGCTAATTCTCTTTGCGCCGAGAAAAATACTATAGTATGTCGTTACTGCGACATTAATTTAGCTTCTTGTTTTGAACTCGATAGGAATAGGAAATGTTTCCTTTTCCGTAACAAGGTTCTTTTGATATTAACTTAGAAAAGTAACATCATTGTCAAGTAAACAGTAAGGTTATATGGAGCGGAAGGGTCTGCAGGGTTTTCATTCAAGGATATGATATGAGGCTCTTGAAGAAGGTATTGAAATACGGGCTCCGAGATCGAGCTGTAATGCTACTGGTTGCAGCTGTTCATAGACGAAGGTAATCATTTATCAGAAGCCATTTTTATTTGCTTTTTTAATGTCCATAAGCATAAAAAAATTATCATATATTTGAGAAGTACATACCAAAACAATTATGACTTCCAAAAAAGTCAACCTTCTAATGGAGTCTCTAGTCATGTTTTTTTTTTTTAGAATCGTTAAAAAATGTATGCGATATTCCAGACACGATTTCTCAACACTAAATCCCATGTTTAACACACTCTACGTATATATAAATATATTTATGTATCACAGAAATATTATAGTCATGTGCGGGATTCGAACCCACACCAATTAGGCGCGACGGTTATAATTTCACACATTATAAATTCGTGAAGCTATTAAAGTATAATCCAAATCAAATAAACCTTGTAGTATCCGCTAAGCCACTGGAGGTAGTCCACCAAATTAATTATAAAGGTGAGGCGCTAATGAAAGGGACCGATACCGACCTGAAATAATATTAAATTAGGCGCCTTCGGCCGGTATATATTTTATTCACGTGTCGCCCTTCGCTAGCCACGGCTTTTCCCAATTACTAATGGCCCTTTGTTTCCTTTAAACTAATACGTAGTTATTAATAATATATATAAAGGTTTGACAACACGGCGAAAACTCAGACTATAATAGACTTTACTTCTCCGTTTTTTTTTTGGTACATTAGGGGAGAATTATGATAGAGATTCTTTTTACAATGCGCTACCACCATCAAGTTGAAATTTTTCCGTTAAATAACTATACGTGTATTCCAACGTTTGCACTCGAAAGCCAGTATCTCCACTAAGGCGCGTCTACCACCTTTGGCCACATAAGACACACTAAACCTAAAATGTATACATAAAAAAACTTTATATTTCATCTAAACTGTTTACTCTTTACGTTAACGAATGATAAAAGACGACTTGTCTATATGCACTGATTTGTGAATGAACTGCTTTTAGATAGGCTTTTGCTATAGATTTTATTTGTTACTACGTTTTACATGCAGCTTCGCTCGAGTTAATATCAAATAAATCAAATGACGCAATAAAAAGTTTCATACAAACTTTATCTCTCTATTTACCCCATTTCCAATAAATAATTTGCGAGAGAAAGTAGCCTACCTCCGTCTCCTGAGTCCCATATATATCTTTGTACGAAAACTCATCACAATCGATTCAGCGGTTTAGGCGTGAAAGCGTAACAAACTCAAGTTCGCATTTTTTATTTCACCTAACACTCTGGAATTTATAAAATAAGTGTGTTGATTATGAATTCTTTTCTTGTGGTGCCGACGCCCGTCGGTGACAGTTTCTATTTTAGATAATTTAATGATCGTCTATTTTGACAGCCCCAAGCCGGAGCTCGGTCTGGGACGAGCGTATGTACGTAGAGTAATCGACTTAGAATTATCTCCAGTAAGAATTGTATTATAAAACAGTCACGGTGTTGTAATTTTAATGCATTATTGTGTTTATCGCATCGCGCGTGTGCCAACTGGCAACGCGCAAGTTCACTACTCCCGCCGTATCACTCGTGTGAATCACAAATTACGCAAACGTTGTACGAGGTTAGGGCGCGTTTATACTGACGATGGATAAAATGCGATTAAGTTAACGAAGGTCGGTATACCTAAAAAAATGTAAAGTATGAAATGGATGTAGGAGGATAAGAAACCCGGTGAAAATATGTATAAGATATAAGATGATAGCTGATAGAGTAGAATGGAAGATGAAAACGTGTACTTGTAAAGAATAAGATATTTTGGAAACAGTTTTTCCATCATTACAAGAAGTTACTTGAGTTTTCATTTATAATTTTCGTCGAATGTTGAGGACGGCGTGAACCCTTGAACGCTCGATTGCTTTCCGGTAAAAACAGTGGCCGCACTATGACCGACGTGCCAAATAAATACTTTACTTAACCAAACTCAATATTTTCGTTGTTAATTTGTTTCCGTTTATGGTGTTTATAAAGTCCTTCACACATGACATTGATAAAATTGCCTAAATACTGCCTAATTGCAATAGTAAAATAAATATAGAAAAAATTCTCAACAATTCGTGTGTAAATATAAACATAAGTGATTGATTTCTCAGAACCTGTACCGCTCTTTGATTTAGATGAAATTTTATATTTAGATTTCGTTTTTCGAACTAAGTTAATATAAATAGATTTTCTTTCCAAATTTGTGTGAATGTAACTTTATGCGATGAAATCGAAAATTTGTACTTATTTATTTTGGCAATAATTTTTTAACACTATAAATTATTGTGATCCCTTTAAATCCAACGACTATTAATTCCGACAAAGATATACTCTTTTTACTCAACTGGGACATCATGTGGGCGATCTTTTAAACGTCGTGTTTATTCTGGAACAAATTTAATCGAAGTCTTCAATTAAGTCTAAACGCTCTGAGAACAGAGCTGTCAACATTTTTCTTATTCATCCGTAAATCCGGGAAGAGTGATGTTTTTCGTCATTGTTTTTCTCTCATTCATTCTTACTATTATTGTAGATACGAAAGTGAGTTTCGAGTTTTTTTGTTTGTTTGTTACTCGCTTAAACCGCTGAATAGCTTGTGACAAACTTTAGTATAGAGATAGACTCAACCTTAGAGCCACTAATAGTCTACTTTCCTCGCGAATAACATATAGGTAGTGGGATAAAGTGCGGGTAGAAGCTAATACGTATAATAGAATTGTAACAGCGTCAAATTTGTACCTTTTTTATAAGTTTAGCGTTATGGTCTCTATCTCAACTGATGTTTAGTGACGCTGTGGTCAAAGATGATGGACAAGTTTAGTGCAAAGACTGGTTCTCCAGTGTAACTGCCGGAACGCACCTATAGGTATTCGACCGTAGATCTTTGAGTTGAGTTCCTTAGCAAACCAGGTGGGTACTAGGAAAAGTCATACCACCATGCTATGGTTACAATGCCATACCATGTCACAATGGTTTCATTTTTCCGACAGTTCATGCCCAGGGGTTGAATATTTTTTAACATTCTATAGTTTGAGCGTATTATTGATATAGAGGTTCAAAGTATTTAATTCTGAATGTTTGTCATCTTTCCTGTTTAGTTAAATAGTTACCCAAAAAAAACTCGAGAATGTCGTGGAACACTCGGTTGGAAAGCATTTCTATACGTATTATTGATAAACGTAATATATTATTGATTAACAAATACAAATAAATAAAATGCTAGCGTCTGAGAACTATTAAATGAAACGCAGAGATAACTAATGAACTGAAGGATTGGTAGGAAATTTCGTAAATAACATATTTTATCTAGTCGTAAAACTAAACATTTAAGCGCACATCATTCCACTCATCTAATTCATTATAATACATATAATACTCTACTAAACAGCTGACACGCATGACGTGTACAAAATATATCTGCACAGCCGTTGAGAACTTACTGGCTGTCTTGAACCAATAGGCGCGCTCCTATGACTAGGCACAGCCATTAGCATAAGCGCTATAGATAATCGCCTGCACTATAGAAATATAGTACATTATATAACACACTAAAGAAAGGGTCGTGACGGAAAAATCTTACATTTTGGTGTGTCTAGCGTCCATCCGTACCGTGTGATAAGGAATTCGTCCCAAAAGCCTGCAAAAATTATTAAATACTTTTTAGTCACAGCTAGCATTCAATATATATGCAGATAATTTAATATGAGTTGTTTAATGTGAAGGCAAGATATATATGACGGATTTTATTGCATATATATGTTGCAATAACCGCTTACCGCTAAAAGCTTCCTTATTATAATTGTGACATAAAAAACTTATAGGTAGGTATTTCTACCCCTGATAGCGATAGAAGTGACGCGTTGTTGGTATTTGTTCTGACAAACACTTAACGGGTTGAACATTAATTAAATAAACATCCGATCCTGTTATCAAGTTTGTGTGTTAAATAAATTATTACGCCGAAAAACATGAACCAAAAAAATGCCCCAGATTAAAAAGTTACCGAGCGAAACGTTCCCCGAACGATCGTGCAATATTTTCGCGGAGTGCTGTTTACAAAGTAATTTGTTAGCCCTTTGCCGCGCCTCCTTAAAGGGATCGGTCGAGATTTAATATAACTTCATTAAACCGACCGGACATCTCGTGAATTAAAAAAGTTACAATTTACGTCTCGTAAATAATGCAGAAGCTGTCTTCTAAGACTGGAATATTATTAGATAATAGTTCGGCTTGGTACGCTTAAAATTTTCTCAAACTCAAACTCAAAAACAAAATAACATCATGTTTAATATTATAAATAAACTGATAAATAACAGGAATTAGATTTATTGTGGGTAAAATCTTAGAATTATCCAACTATGTATCAGTTGGAATTGACCAACAACGTCTTTTGACTAGCTAGATGGTGCGCTAGATTTTTTCAATATTGTGGAGCGGCTTATTAATATAAGGTTTTGAGACACACCAGTTAGAAACTCAATACAGTGTCTGTTAATAGTCCAAATTAAGTTATGTGCAACGGAGTAACTGTAGGGTGGTAGAACTGGCAAAATGCCACGGATTCCCAACTCGACAGGATCCCGCTCTGAGAGGCCCTGAGCTCAGAAGCTAACATTGTATATTTAGCTATAACTGTAAATATTATATAAGTACTTAAAATTGATTAAAGTTAGACACAACTAAGGACCATATGTAAATTCAAATAAATTATTAAGATCAAAAATAAGAAAGGGATCAATTTTAGAACGCATCGATATGGATGAAATTTACTAAAATTTAAATTTATGTGATCTGTTACTCAAATGGCCACAATATAAGTATAACTGTTGAGGAAATACTTCAGTGATTTATAAAATTAAATTACAATGTGACGTTTTTTACCCTATCTCTCTCTCTCTCTCCCTCTCTCTCTCTCTCCCTCTCTCTCTCTCTCTCTCTCTCTATCCCTGTCTCTATGTACGAGTAACTTAGGTATATGTATAGCTACCAATGTATTTGCCACAGGCCTCAAATGGTATAGATACGCCACTGGCTGTGTGTATTTAAAAGTTATAACTAAATCAAATAAACAAAATTCACAACTTAATGCTTCGAAATTGAGCACAGATATTCCTTTCACAGATTTTACGATCACGCGTTTTTGACGGCAATTACTCAGCGAAGAACCAAGCAACGGCTAATATTATATAATGCTATACTGGAAGTGAAATAACTTCAATTTTATACAAAACTCTAAGTATAAAATAACCCTAAATATTTAACATTCCTTTCCAGTTTAAAATTTTCGTTCATTGAAATTCTATGAAGTCTGATCCTTGAAGAGCATGATGTCATATTACGGTCACATATAAATGCGTATATAGTATCACGGTAAAATAACGGTAGTGTTTTTTTATGGAATATAGGGCAAACAAGCAAACGTGTCACGTGATGGTAAGTGATCACCGCCGCCCATGAACTTCCGTAACACCAGAGGAATCACAGGTGCGTTGCCGGCCTTTATAGGAGAGTCTGGCTCTCAAGTGCCACTGCCGGAACACACTTAATGGTATTTGGCGGCAGTATTTCAACTTGCGAGTGGTAGCTAGCCAGGCGGACATTAGAAAGACCCCTATCACCATACTATGGTTTCCTATAACGTTTTCCTACGCCAAAAGCTTAAGCTTATTGTACGTGGTTGGATTCGAACTTATATTCCTTGACGCGGCGTTTCTACTCGCAGCCACTGTACTATAGATTATAGATTAACCTTGTTTGTCTTTACTGAATGTCAAACATACCCCTATATATTATTAATTTAAGTCTTTGTCAACAGAACCTTAATAATGTTCAAACTTATAATTTGAATTAATTGTGGTCGAATTCCGACCACTGGGCGACAACTAGTCTTAGTAAATACGTAATTACTTTTTTTTATAATCGATAACAATCGATGACAAGGAACATTGTTAATAGCATTCTGACTGATAAATTTTAACTATTTGCTTTTTTAATAGATAGAAATTTTCTAATTTAACCCAAGTATTAATTGCACCACGTCTTTAACTTTTCTATACGCTCATGAATCACCTGTTGTTTTGATTTAAAAATAACCTAGTATATTCACATCGATTTTCTTTAATTACCAATATAATGACCAGAAATGAGTGTAATGTAGTAGACATAATTTCAGGAATAAAATGATATAGAAGTAGCTCAAACGATTTTTCTATTACAGGTGTATCACACGATCGGTCGTACGTTCTATTCCGCTTGGGCCGGAGAGTTTCGGTGCCAGTGCGGCAGTTTGCCGAAACGGGGCGTTCCGATGCGCTTGGCTCTTCACCCGGCACGATGGACGTTTTCGGTGCATCGGCGATCAACCAAGGGGCTGGACGAACGGAAGCAGAGTTCTTTGTTGATGGAAACCACTCTAGAGTAAGTCACATAACAATAAACCATACTGACTATGTTAGAATTATATATCTATACATTACCACATTTTATAAATACATTCTTACTACGCTAATATCGATAACTACAGTTTAATTCACCTTTAAGTATATTATCATAGATGAAATAAATGTAATCCCAAGGAAATATTATTATAGCTTTTATTAATAAAACACGGTAAACTGACTTATATTTTATACTAAGCACAGTGCAATTGAAAAGTAATTGTAAGCATGGAGAGTGTCATGCTGGCACCTAACTGACGAGAGAGATCCTTGCAGGCAGAAAAGCGCAGACTGTAGTAACTGTAGAGATTTTCGAAGAATAGAAGCTAAAGAACTTGATGCAAAAAGCCTTCTCAAAAAAATGCACCCTAAGGTTTTCTACGCCTTCCTTTAATTTCTCTTGGTCGATATTGGTTTTCACGATTTACATTCACTACCATGTACGATGCTAATAGGGTTCGCCGTTGTTGTATACGTCCCGGAAGACATTATCATGAAATATCCCACAGTATGAGTGTTAAATTTGGTGAATGGTGATCGCAGTCCAGACAGGTTCACCTTGCAAATCCGTATCCTTACTATCCTTATTATATTATAACTATGAAAGTTAGTTCGTATGTTTGTTACGCTTTCACACCTAAATCGCTGAATCAATTGTTATGAATTTTTGTATAGAGATGGATGGGATGGACCTTGAAGACGGTGATACACTACTTTTCTCGCGCAAAACCTATTGAAAGTTGGGTGAGGAATAAACTTTGTATGTACATCATCCGATTTGACAAAATTAACATTACCGTGAACGAAACTGTTGATAAAAGCTAGTCTATAATAAAGCTCTTTACCTTTCGCATAGTAATGATATGTAAGCCTCAAATAATTTGAATTTCAAAAACCTAGAAGCAAACAATAAATTATTTCGATTTGCATGTTCCACGAAGCTACCTTGTTGTATTCTGGTCGTAGCATTCCGTTGGCAAACAATTGCTGAAAATATCGTATTTCAACATTAATTAATGCCCACGGGAGCAAACAACAATTACGATACGTCAGACCGTGCTGGGGGAACAAATAAAAAACGTTATAAATATCAAGTTGTAATAAAAGGGGAGTTATTATCGAGTTTGAAGTTTCGTTTTATTGGAAGCCATGACTAATTTCGGTTGTCGGTTCGGTTTACGTACGACTTTATGTAGCGGATTTATGATGATATCACCGCAACTGGGTCGATAGTCACGAACTTTGGGTTATATTGAAATTGTATCGAATCGCTTGGGACGAAATGGAACAAACCGTTTGGAGTGGTTATTAAGTTCATGTAACATACAGTAGGGGTTTTGGTCATGTTGTCGTAATTTTTATTTTAATACATGTACTTAGTTATTTGGCCCTATATTGTTATGAAATAACGTCTAAGTTTTCTACGTGAAATTGGCATAGTTCTTAGTAATATATTAATGTGAAAGTGAAATTGTTTATTTCTTTATTAAGACTATATCAATATTAAAGTAAGCGAAGCTGCGGGTAAAAGCAAGTCGTGTATAAACGTAACGCCACGCAATAAGAACAAACAATAAAATATACGTGGGTATCGAAGTGAAATTGATTTATTTAATCAGTCATTAATTTTGCAATATACAAATAGGTAGAAAATCTTTTTTAGATAGTTTATAAATTTAGCTTTAGAGCCACAATCTAACTTGATGTTGAGTGACTATGTGGCCCAATAAGAGAACGCACTCAGCCTGGAAGAGCTGATTCTCAAGTATAACTGCCAGAACACACCTATAAGTATTTAGCGGGAGGTTGTCAATTCGAGGGCGGTAGCAACGCACGCATTAGAAACTATAAGAAAAGCCCTGCCACCTTTCTATGATTTCATTTTTCTTCACAAAAACTCATGCTCATTATACGGCTTCGAACTAACATCAGTCACGTCCATTGACGCAACGTTCGTACATGCTACCACTGACCTATCATTGCTATAAAAACACGAACAGTTCTTTATATCTTTCCTATATAGAAAGAAGAAAAATGATAAACTTTCGACCATTGCCATTTTCAAGTTTTGTTTCAATTATTTTTTCTCAGCTTCAGAACTTTTCTAATAATTCCCTAAAATTAGTTTTATGAAATGTAAGTCTAGTAAAAAAAAAATCTTTTTTGATTGAAAATAATATAAATCGAAAACACACCACTTTGAAAAAAATTAAGGGCTTGCAGAATATATCTAAGTTATTTATAATAATAATAAAAGACAAATATTTTTAACATGGAGTTTTTTTTCGAATGTACCAAAAAATTACTACAAAAAAGGTAATGACTTCTTACGTTTACGCGAGTACTACTCATCGAAATAAAACTAATTTAAACGGACTTTATCGCCGTTTTTTTTTTATTAATTTTGATCAGGACGTTTCGAATATTGTTAGGAACAAACATAAAAATAATTAAGTTAAGAATGTATAAATTAATTTGACGCAAAGACGCAAGATAATTAACTTTTTTAGATCCGCAGCTCGACATAAAAATGTTCATTAAGGGACGCTTTGATGAGTTCTATAAATGCTGTTAATCTCATCGTAAAATCTCGCAAATTATTTTCCTACAACATCTAAAACTGCTCCTTTACAAAGAATAATAACACGAATTTTACATATACAAAGACTTTGGTTTTATTTACAGTTTATAGGTCTTCTAGATAGCGATGAGGAAGTCCGTAAACACAGGGATTTTAAGCACCACGTTATGGTAGCTAGCGAGACAAGCATTACAAAAAGGCATACATACTATTGTTGACTACGATGATTTCCCTAACTGAAAGTTCAAGCTCATTGTAGATGGATTCGAACTCACGTACATTGATGCGGCATCCCGTACACACTACCAACTGAGCTATCATCGCTTCAACTTCGCTTGGCAGACTCATCAAGGCACAGCCGAATCTACTAAAGCTATAAACACGAAATTCGGACAATAGTTTCCTTTTCCGACGTAGAGGCACCTTAAGATTTTTTTTCAACAATTCATCCCTAATAGTGTAAACGGGTGTGCATGGAGGTAGGGCTTTTTCTAATGCCCGCCTGGGTAGCTACCACCCTCAAGTTGTAAAACCTGTCGCCAAATACCAATAGGTGTGTTCCGGCAGCTGCACTTGAGAGCCAGTTCCTCCACAGGTTTAGCGTGTCTACCAACTTCGGCCGTATCGACACTTAAGATCAGGTGAGATCATGGCCATAACGCTAAACCTTAAGTATAAAAAAAAATAAAAAAACATGGGGGATGAAAAAAAACTTCACTTTTTGACTTGAAATGTACAACAAAAGTTTCCCAAAGAAAATAAAGATTCCAGCGTTTTTCAAATATTTGTTTATGCTAAGTATACTTACTAATATTACAAAGACGAAAGTGAATTTGTTTGTTACTTTTTCGAGTCTAAACCGCTGAATCGATTGTGATGAATTTTGGTATAGAGATAGACGGGAACCTGGAAACGGTGATAGGTTACTTTCTCTCTCGAAAAACTTATAGGAAGTGAGGTAAAGGGAGGGATAAACTTTGTATGAAACTTTTTATTGCGTCATCCGATTTGTTTGACAAAATCAATATTTATGCGACTAAAGCCGCAGGTAAGTGCTACTTCAAAAAAAAAGGATGAAATTTTTCATTGTTATTTTAAAAGATATTTGGTTTTTTATAGTGATAATTTGACTAATGAATAGGCTAGAACAAGATCTACCAAACCCTCTAGTAAACGTATAAAATGACAAATTATCCTTTTTTCTGTAGAAGTATGTCTGCTGTGACTTCCATGACGTAGAACTAAATTTACTCACAATCTTTGCACGTTTTTGTAACGTTTTTCAATACAGCTTTTCTCTCATTAGAGGTAGCGTGATGTTAAATACCCTAAAGCCTTCCTCAAAGATTGGTCTATCAAATGTAAAGAAGGTTTTTTTATTCTGACTGGTAGGTCCTAAGATTAGCGCTTTCAAACAAACAAACGAATATTTCCGCTTTATAATATTAATATAGATTTAATAACATTGTTACGTTAAGATTATGTCTTACGATTAATGAGTTCAACAACACGTTTTATTCTTCCCATGTCTCGACAAAGATTGTCAATTTTATTTTTAACGAAATTCTAAATTTATCTGTCTTTTTAATACCTTCCGTTACTAGTTAAAAGCCAGTTCTAAAATAGTGGCGGAGTTCGAAGCGCTACATTCTTTATCAACGTATTCGCTATAAGCAGGAACTTAAATATAAATCCGATACCACTCATGTCTAATAGATGTTCGATTTATATCTGTAGGCTTGTTTTAACATCCGCTTTCGTTCGCCCTCGACAGCTCAATTACCCCGCCCGACGAAGGCTAAAACTGTCTGTTACAGATCTGTAAATATTCGAAATTAATTATTAAGTTACTTTGGCAATCCGTTATACACGTTTTAAAAATATACAAGGTTATTTATTAAAATTATAAATTTGCTTGAAACAGTTTTTAAAGTGAAACTTCTTATGGGAGAGCTTTGAAAATCTGATCCGGAACTTTTTTGTTTGACGCTCGTTCCGGTAGAGTCGGTTCGAGACCACTGAGCGAGAGAGAAATATATAGTATTGTTTCAATTTTGTCTTGTATGTACACTGTTTTTTTTTATTTAGCACTAAACACATCCCGATTACATATTCAGTAAAAGCAAGGCGATAACAAAAGTCACAAATAATCGGTAATAAATTTGCAAAGTAAAAACACTAAGAATGATATGTAATACAAATTTGCCATTTCGAAGTTGATACTTAACAATTTTTGATATCGTTTTGTTTTTACGATTTACCTTATAAGGGGGCCGGTAAACATATGATCTGTTGTTTCACATACGTAAAATATATCTAAGTATATACTCTCGAAATGCACCGAGATCCGCCTGTCATTGCTCTAAGTCGGCCGTCCATTAGGATAACTCGCCAGGCTGCCCAGAAAAGTCTAGCTTAACATCAGGCCGGGTGACTCAGTGATTGCTAGACCGAAGAAGACAACAGATGGCCGAAGGGTTCTAGAGGTTTTTGTGGCGGCTAGCGCCGGGCGAGTTCCACGTACCTTTCTCTGTCCCCCGGTCGAGGAAAAACACGTAAATGTATTTCTTCACGACAAAAAAAAATGGTTATGGGATTCGATTGGGACTCGTGAATTGGTAGTATTCACTAAAAATACCCACAACGACCGACCATGAACAGCTTATCGAATGTTATAATAGTAAATAAAAACAAAAAAAGGAATTTGATAATATTCAAGTACTGAAAATGAGTATACTAAAAAACAGCATCATGTTAATAAGCAGATAATAAAAATGGACTGTGGAAATGGATTGTAATTAAGTGATGATGTGGCCCCAGCTGGTGAACATGCTAAACCTGTGGAAGGACTGGCTCTCAATTGCAACTGCCGGAATACACCTATAGGTATTTGGCGGCAGATTTTCAACTTGAGGGTGGTAGCTAGCCAGGCGGGCATTGAAAAATGCTCTACCACCATGCTATGGTTTCATCACGATGTTTTCCTTCACCGAAAGCTCAATATATGTTGTGCGCAATGTATCAATATACCTATATATAGATTGATAGTAGGAAGGCACAAAATTCATTGTATTTACAGCGCTGACACAGAATAGATGAATACGGAAAGCCATATACACACAGCAAGTGGTAATAATACATAAATCTCGGATCATTTCGACTATATGCCAATCAACACAGTCCGTGTGACCTAAATAAATATACGCACTTATCGTATTGTGTCAAATGAAATCGTTAATTTTCCATAAATGGAATAATATTGATATGTGAGTGAAGCGATGATAGCTCAGTGGTAGAGTGCAGGAACGTCTCATCATGGGACGTGAGTTCGAATCTAACCACCAACAATGAGCTTGAGCTTTTCGTGGAGGAAAATATCGTGAGGAAACCATAGCATGGTGGCAAAACTTTTTCTGATGCCCGCCTGGCTAGCTACGACTCTCAAATTGAAAATCTGCCTCCAAATACGTATAGGTATGTTCCGGCAGCTGCCCTTGAGTGCCAGTTCCTCTACAGGTTTAGCGTGTCTACCAATTAGGGCCGTATTGTCACTTAAAATCAGGTGAGATTATGAGCATAACGCTACGCATTAACTATATATGAAAAAAAACGGGATCGACAGTTTTCAAATCGAAAAACATCTACCTTTTCGGAAACATTATGGTGTTATGGAAGAGAAGAAGCTGCGAAAGAATCTCTCTTATTGTGAAACATTAGCTTCTAAATTGAAAATGTATAAACTATTTTCTATAGACAATTGTGTTTTACTTGAATCAATATTGCATTACACCGGCATTTTTCCATTTGCAGACTTGTTTTTTTTTTTATTATGGCCTATGTATGCAGCATCGCTAATGTCAAATCTAACAGATACAATAAGTCTTGTATTTACATACTTTTGTGGTAGCTCGCGAATGGAGCGTGTATTAATTAGTTCCATATCGAGTAGGTGACAATTACAAAAGCAAATTTTTCGTATACGTTTCGTCTTAATATGATTTACAATTGTAACCAGATAAAAAAAAACTAAATACACTAAATTGTTTTTTTTATTATTTTTTTATTCAATCGGAAATTTCTATATATTTCGTAGACGTCAAACCTGCCGCTATAGTCGGAGGTAGGTAAGTCGGTCGGAGTTGTCCTTCTGTGTCAGTCGATTTTGTGGCTCTGAATTTCGACACTCGTCTGGTTTTGACAGCACACTTTATCACGTTACATGCTCTATTACGTAACTAATAAATTAAACAAGTAAGTACGTGTAAATTAATCGATTAAATAAATCTATACATAGTTAAATGCATATTTTAACGTTACCGTTATAAAAATATTTATAAATAATTTAGAATGGAAATGTTGCTGTCGTTTCTCTAACGAATACTTTTACTGTTACTGTTATTTGAAATAAAAAATATTTTATAAATGACTTGCTAATCCTTGTTATCTTTTATAGTAATTAGCAAACATACTAAATTAGACAATATAGACACATAAAAATATTCACCTTTACACACTCATCACGGTATTAACAAACTTACACGCGGATTTATTAACTTGAATCTTGGCATTTGTGATTCCATCACACGTGAACAACAACTAAGAACGGATTTTACAATCAAACAAAGTCGAGCACAACAGCTAGTATCGGTGAAACGGTGATAATATACTTCCATCCTAACTAATAACAGAAATGTAAAAGTAATTCTGTCTATCGGTTTGTGACATTTTTAGGGTTACATTACTGAACTAAATTCACGCAAATTAAACAGAATGAGTTTAAATAGGCGACGACAGATTGTATAGAGAACTCGCTATATTACAAGTTAAGGACATGAAAATTCATATTTTTAGTTTTGATAAGAAATAGTGTTTATAGTAGTCCGTGTTTTTAAAAAATGCACCTTAAGAAGTCCATAGGGGAAGATTACAATTCATACATTGTGATATTTTGTAATGCCTAGCTGGCTACCACGTATAAGTTGAAATTCTGTTGCCAATATCTATAGGTATAGCTGCATGTTAGAGTCAGTCTCCCTACAAGGTTTAGCGTGTCGACCACCTTGACAAATCCTTACTTAACATTAGGTAAATTAGTGGTCATTTAAACATATAAAGTACAAAAATAGACCAAAGCCACGGGTGTAGATACAAAAATCACATAAGACACATTTACATACATACATCGAAATGTATGTCTTTACAAATAACTATATCATATGCGGTGGTTGTATTATGGTTATTTCAAAATACTGTGTTGTTCCAGGTTTCTATAATGGCGAGAATGATACCTTCACCAGACTGGTTCATTGGAGTCGACAGTTTCGATTTATGCGTAGACGGAAACTGGCTGGACAGCATCACAATTGAAGTAAATATGTTAATAATTACATTTACCTACCTAAATATATTATATCTGGTAGATAACTTTCTTTTGATAATTATGGTTTAGCGTTATCTTATCTGATCTTAAGTGACGATACCCAAGTTGGTAGACACGCTAAACCTGTGGAGGAACTGGCTCTCAAGTGCAACTGCCGGAATACACCTAGTGGTATTTGGCGGTAGATTTTCAACTTGAGAGCGGTTGCTAGCCAGGCGGGCATTAGAAAAAGCCCTAAGACAATGCTATGGTTTCCTCGCGATGTTTTCTTTCACTAAAAGCTCAAGCTTATTGTAGAGGTGGATTCGAACTCACATCCCGTAACGCGATGTAGTGTACACTACCACTAAGCTATCATCGCTTCAAATAACGCGGCATTACAAGAATAGATACTAACAGTTACAACTTGTATGTCGCATGACACATTAATTTTTCACTGGTTCGCCACAGAGACAACTGCTACTTGTAATAGCTACAGTTAAATAACATTCAGAGTTTCTCTAATTTCTTTGCAAAATTAAACCTGATTTTAACATTTTTCTGAAACGACATTAATATAACCTTTTTTAAAGCCGTGGCATGATAATTCCTTTTAAGGACTTTCACGTCATAACGCATAGGCATTCGCACTACCTCGCCTCAGGCCAAAGCGAGAGGCGCCAGTAACAAAACTTATCGGGTAACAAGCATTGACAAAGTACCCTTCACTACTTTATTCATTACCCCGTGTTGCCAAAGACCATGGACAGCTTTCACCGTTCTTCTAGCCAACCACTGATGTGGACTGCTCGCCATAAAAAAAAGGTTGCACTTAAACTAATTTCATTATCACATTGTCAAAAAAAGAGGCAAAGCATTAAAATCTCGCGTTCTAGAAAAGGTCTTCGTCAAGCAATTAATCATTCGGAGATAGCTATTTTTACTTTAGCTACTTTAATGATTTTCATGTAAATCTAAATCTTTGTAGGTGGATCCTATAGACGCAGGAACGGACAACGGTTTTACATTCACAGCACCAAACTGGACGACAGCACCTCAGGGCGTCGCCTACCGCATCACCTCCAAGTACCCATCGCATCCAGCAGGCTCTTTCTTTTATCCACATCTCAGAAGATTGCCGCCTATCGCAACTTTCCAGTTCATAAAGGTTTGGCTTAATAACTCAACATATGTACGAGTACTTATAGCTGTAAGTGTTTGCACGGTGGTAGAGATTTGCTAATGCCCACCTGGCTAGCTACCACTCTTACGTTTAAAATCTACCGCCAAATACTTTTAAGTATGATCCAGCAGTTGCACTTGAGAGCCCTTCAACTAGGTTTAGCGTGTCTACCATCTTGTGCCACATCGTCATTTAAGATCAGGTGAGATTGTTGCTAGAACGCTGAACTTATAAAGTATAAAAGATATGTGATAACAAATACTTTATTATTTAATAAATAATATATGTTTTATAAAATATAATTGTGAACGTCAAGCACTCGATGGATTCGATTGTTTCATTATACAAATCAGTATAGGTGGGTCTATGTTTAAATTACCAAAGTTTTCTTCAGTAATTTTTAACTACATATTATGCCCACAACTTCGTTGATACGGACTTGTAATAAAAATGGCTTACTTTACTCCTTATAACATCAGGTATCTGCCCATAAAAGTCCCTTCAAAATTAGTTTAACCTTTTCGAAGATTAGCCGGAAAAAACAGGCAGAAAAAAATATTTAAAATTAGGTTTTTTTTTGTTATATGTACCTTACGTGCTTTCATATATGTATCTACATTTAATAAAAAACTTAGGGTAATTTGACTTTACAAACAAACACTTCTATTTTATTTATATGTATAACCTACAAAACCTCGAAGGTCTGTTTTAACATTTTTCTCCGAGAGTAGCAGTTATAATTAATATTGATTATCGGAATTTCCTCAAATACTGAAAAGTGCGCGTCTACACATATTACTGTGGCATCTAAATTGCATGTATTTGTATGATTGTTCAATTTTTAGCTACGTGAATACGAAGTCACCGAGGTGTTTCACCGCGCAAGCGACGATAGGAAATACGACGTCCTGCAGTTGGATAAGATGAGCAACAACCACATAGACGTGTTAGACGGCAACAGGGCTTTGTCGCTTGCAGAAGAAGTCGAACGAGCTGAACAAGCGCCCAGGATATACTCCGAAGGCACAATGACGACTCCCGACGAAACTTATTCATACTATACGATGTGAGTTCTTTAGGCCTACTGAGCAATCTATTTTGTGGTTATCGAATGAGACTAAAGATTCCTACTCGGGTATGTAACGCTCGTTAGGAGAAAGTCCGTTTAAGTCGACTAAGGTAGCGAGAGATATATAGTCAACGCGTCACTGGTGCGTTACATGAAAGAGCTCAATGCATCAGTCGCATTCAGTATCGATACAAGTACGGTATGTACGATGCCAATACGTTTTATTTAATATGTTGTAGTTGAATTTCATATTATTCACATCGTCTTGATGGAGTTTGATAAGTTTTCACTTATTTCGTGAGATCTTAAGCAGGCAACGTTTTTTTTTGTTAACATGGTAAAAAATACGTTTACGTACTTTTCGATCTACGAGAAGGGTCTATGGAACTTCTCAAGTGAGAGGCATCGTCAAATACCTACTAGAAAAACGTCACGGCGATTCTCAATCCCCCATACTGCCGTAGACCAGAGACAGCTTTCACAATTCTTCTAGTCTCCGCTGAGAATGTCTCAAAAACGCTAAAACTTGCTTGGAAATTTCATTGTACTGTATTGTTAAAGAATATATTAGTTTTTTTTTTTTCAATATCGCATAAATTCTGTCGGTACGTTGAACTAATACAATTTCTCTTTACGCTTCATTTGAAAGGCCTCGATAACATAATAAGAAGGTCACATGTTGATAGACTGATCGATATATACCTTTACGCTACAGTAAAGGTATATATATGTATGTATTAAACTCGTTTAGTTAGAGCAAAAGTTTTTTTGCTTATTTGTGAAATATTTCAATTCGTTAGGTTTTCTGTAAGTTTTCATAGGTACTCCTAAGAGACACGGCAACCATATAGGACAAGGAAACCTCTGCTATTAGATAATCTTTTGTCAATGTGTAGTGGTTTTGCTAGTATCGACCACTTTGTCACAAATAATTATGTAACGAAGTGTCTACGCGAGATTGAGTGTAAAAAAGGTTATAACGGACAAGTATGTAGAAAATAAAATATTGGAAATGAAAAACATGTACCCCATGTTTTTCGTTTTCAATATTTCATTTTCTACTTGTTAGTCCGTTATAAAAATATGGTATTTACATAAAAAAAAATTTTTTTTATATAATTTTCTGCGTTTTAGGGTTATGTGATACAAATTTTAATATATTATGTTTACCTGCCAGTTAGATTTGAGCTATATTCATGTATATAGCTGATCGGTAAGTTAGTTATAAATCGATTACAATTTTATTTATTGAAAAGACAAACAACTAATTTTTTTCAGATTTTCACACATTATCATCTACTCCAAAACTATGATCCGAATTTCAACTATCTATCTCTTCGGAAAATCAAATTTAAAATCGATTACAAATTTCCACCCGGACAGACATACAAGAAAGCGAGTTAATAAAAAACATGGTAAAAATCTGTTTGAATCGACAGAACGAATACGACAGCGAACACTACCGAGGAACCACGTTCAGCAAACCAGTTACCGACGTCACGGCCGACGGCGAGCGAGCGGTCAGCCCTGCGGAGTCTCGCACGGCGCTACCGGGCACGTCGGCGACGCAAGCTGCGTGCTGACAACACCGACCCAGCCGAGCGGAGGAAGCGAAAAAGAGCTAGTGAGTGTTCCCAACCTTTACGAAGCGATGATAGCTCAGTGTTAGTGTGCACGACTTCGCGTCAAGGGACGTGGGTTCGAATCCTAACACCTACAATGAGCTTGAGCTTTCGGTGAAGGAAAACATCGTGAGGAAACCATAGCATGGTGGTAGGGCTTTTTCTAATGCCCGTCTGGGTAGCTACCACCCTCAAGTTGTAAACCTGCCGCCAAATACCAATAGGTGTGTTCCGGCAGCAGCACTTGAGAGCCAGTTCCTCCACAGGTTTAGCGTGTCTACCAACTTGGGCCGTATCGTTACTTAAGATCAGGTGATATTATGGCCATAACGCTAAACCTTAAGTATAAAAAAAACAACACCAATATCAAGCTCATTTCTAAAGGTTTGACGAAGGTATGTCGGTGCAAACATACAACGACAACACGTTGTGCCTAATCACCATATTATCACCAAGAACAACCACCTTCTTGCATTGCCTCGATGAATACTAAAATACTATCAAAATTATTTTTTTGTAGCCTATGACCATCCCATAGTAGCCCGTGGTAACGTGTTAATAAAATTAAACACGCTAAATAGAAATGAAAGGAACAATGACAGGTCAATGATAAATAATCTTAGTATCAAAACGACACACATTGAGTGTTGGGGCATTCCTTTGTCTTCTTCAATCAATCTTTTGCATATACATCTTTACTGAACGTCAGGTGACACCGCGGACAACTACTACAACATATAAAAAAAAAAAAAAAAAATTATGTACCAATGTGGTTATGAGGGACTAAAAAGTATAAAATAGCAGTTTGTAAACGAGAAATATGGGGTGTATGTATTACATAACTATAAATGTGCGTGTATTAATTTGTTTTTTTTTTTTACATTTTATTATTATTTCTTACTTGTTAGGGTTATGTAAATATTTGTTGTGTATATTGTCTTCATCTGTCAGTATTAAAATACATTCAACTCTTATTTTTCGTTTTTCTTCTTTTTCATTTTTTCATGAATTGTCCACTTTTTGAGTGATGGTCCAAAAATATCCAGCTCATCGGGAAGTCAGTTTAAAAGCAAGTTATTAAAAACATTGTAAAGAAGGCTCTCAGAGACTGCGAAAGTTTTCTTACCTGTCTAAATGTTCGATGATTTAATCTGATGTATTGTGGTTAATTACAAATGTATAATGCGCAGGACTGTTAGACTGCCGCGTGTCGGATTGGGGGGAATGGAGTCCTTGTCGCAGCGATGGTGGTTGTGTCGGTTCAGCGTTGCGAACTCGCAGGATCATACGCAGGCAGCGCACGGGCGGCGCCCCCTGCCCGCCCACTGCCCAGTCGAGATGGTGCGCGACCAACTGCACGACGACGCAACTTCACGAAGACTGGCGAAGCAACCTTACCTAAGGACTTTTCGATGGTATCTTAACGTCTCGTGGTTTCTCATTTAATTCATAAACTTGCGTTAGTTGATCCTGTGTTAGGGAACAGTGGTGGCATTTTATGCGATGTTTTTCTGTTCTTTAAGTTGAATGAATTATAAATAATAACTCAGAATATGATGTATAAGTACCTTTCCAAGTACCAAGTCGGTCACCATCTTGTCAAAGCATTGTATGAATCCTGATTTGAATTATGACAAGGGCACGATTGTGTCTAAACTTTGCCACTAAATAAGAGGATGAATAAAAACTCTACGGTAATTTTTAAATTTGGATTAACCTGTTTATGAATTTTAAAAAACGAAACTCTAAATGTAATTTATTCGTTTCAAAATAATGGTTCCCTTGACAATCTTCAGTGAATCTGTAGCATTTTATTTTTAGTTTTTATTTTCTCTGTGGTTAATCTTTAATAAACTATTATAGGTGTTATTGAAACGTGTCTTTTTTTATCTGTCTCTCCGTCCAGAAATTTCTTTTGAATTCCATTTTTTTTTTGTAAATTTAATTTGCTTATAAATTCGAATTGATTTGTAATGATCATTGATATGTAAAAAAGGAGAATATTGTATAAAAATAACAATTAGTGGGTAATAAACTATATGACTGTCCATTTCGAACAACAAAAAGGTAGTTTATTTTCGGCTGTACCTAAGAAAGCTTAAAAGTTCCGTGTTTTTATTTGTCAATTACCATTAGACTTTATTAATTGTAAGATTAAATAAAAATGTATAAAATTCAAGTAAATTATTTTTAAAATAACTTTATGTCAGTATTAGTCAGATGTATGTTATAACCGTATAATTATTATAATAAAGTATATATTTTCCATATGTAGTCCATACAGAAATACAAATACATACTATACAGATAATATAATAAAAAAGTTGTTGGAACTCACTTGGCTGCTTTATTTTACGTACGCTTGCCTATGGAAAGTGTATACGTTTTAAAAATAAAACACTCGTAGACTTTAGGAAGAAAAAATCATTGCTATTTAAATATTTTCACATTTTTAGCTCCAGTACAAAGTTATATCGTGTCTTATGCTATAAATAAATAGTTATCATAGTATTAAATCAACTGTAACTCTGATCCCATAATAGCTGTGAATTTGTAAAAATACTTAAAATACATATCGTTTACCTAAGATTTTAAATTCGTGACATTAATTCAATAACAAGCGTAGCTCGTTCATGTAATGCCGTGACTGTAACACTTTTGTAAAATTAAATTAGTTTTCGGATTTTTGTGACTTCCAAATTTTCCCTCATTTCCCTCGGCGTATACAAAAGTCTATCTCATTTCTTATCATATAACGGTTTAAATTTGAACGACAAATAATATTTATGGTGTAGCCTTCGAAATATATCATGCGATTACAAAATCCGAGAACTAATTAATTACTTCCAATTACGTAGTCTCTTTTAGCGGGTGATGAATAAATCCAAAGATACAGCTTTTATTTTCATAAATAAAAATGTATATTAAAAATAATAATAGATATGTATTAAATTAAGTAAGCTAATTAGTAATAGATAACGAAGCCTTCTGTGACGCTAATGAATTTCCTTTGACGTCATTTTCCCAATTCGCAGTATATTATAATTAATATGAACCTTCGAAGGAATGCGCATAGAAATAATGCGTAATTTCGCATAGAAATAATACGTATATTACGCGTAACGATAAATAGCGTATATGCGAATTTTAAAATTTACTTTTTATTAAACTTTAAACTGTTTAGAGAATCGCTTAACGCCAAAGAATTTCAATTAGGCTTAGTTTCAGTCTGTTAAAATTTATTTTAAAAATTTAATTCTTTGAAACTTAGTAAACACCAAAGTTAATAGTTGAACGAAACACAAAGTCTATGAATGATTCAGTGTTATTTGCAGATTAAGGAGAAGATTTTATCGCAAGCATCTAGTTATTAATTATAATGAGATTGAAGTGTAAATTAGAGCCAAAAAAGGAAGCTGAAGCGTGTTAACCTTAGCGTAGGTACGGAGTATGGTGTATTTTTTACAATGTAAATTATTCTGATTTCAATAATAAAACATCTTTAATAAACACAAAAATCGAGTTTTATTGAAGGGAATACTGAATATCGTACATATATGTTTTATTTTAATTTGCGAACCGGTTTTTTTCAGTAACTATTGATAAACTGTAGGATTAATAAATAAAAAAAATAGATTTTGTTTTTTTTCCGATTTTCTGCTTGAATGAATATCGTACCACGGAGATTTTCATACATAAATATATACCGTAAGGTTTTTGCTAATTTCATTAAAATTCAAATGTTACTTTTCAAATTGTTACTTTTCTCAAATTCATTGCATATATAAGAAAGCTTTCAAAAGCGAAACGATAGCAAGAGTTGCAAATAATCGGCAATAAATTAACAAATTTCTACTATAAAAGCTGACACGTAGTTCGAATTTAGCTACAGATATTTCATATTTCGTTTTCTTCTGTGAAATACGTATCGTTGAATTATGTTTTGCAAATGTTGAAACAGAAAACTTACATACGAACATTGCAAGTTTAATATATGGTAGTAAATAAAAAAAAATAGTGTGTGCTTAATACCACACGACATGTTTTACGGCGAGATATAGTGTTTTAGTCACCTCGAGCCGACTTTAGTCGAAAGAGCGTCACACAAAAACGTTGGCGATTAGAATATCAAATCCATTAATAGTGCATAGCCGTCAAAGATGAATTTACGTCAACCCGCAATCAACGTCATCGAGATACCTCCTGCGAGTGATAAGGGGCATCGCTCTCGAAATTAATCAGACACAACCGACATTGGAAAGCTTGTAGCGATAGGGAGGGAGCTCTTGGAAACGTCATTCGCTTTGTAAGCTTGTCGTATACATTGACGTAGGTTCCAAATATAACAATACTATAGAGATTACATTAATAGGTAAAGCAAACTATAGTTGTTTCATTTAATATATCAGTAATTTACACAAATGAACTAACGAGAGAGCTTTTAATAATGATAATTATAGCAGTGAAATGTACTTTAGGCACGGCGAGCACTTTATTTTGTAAGTGTTAGGCGGATAAAGCAGCTTAGAGATATGCAGTAAACTTGTCACTGTAAGCTTTACATAAGCGAATTTGAGGCATAAGTCGCATTCAGTATCGACGTGAACACGGTATGCGCCGTTCCCATACGTTTTATTTCATACGTTAGTTTCGTTTAGTATTATTAACCTGGCCTTAATGATGTTTTTACTTCCGTCGAACGTTCTTAAGCATACACCGTTTTTTTTATTAATAATTAAAACAAATTTAATGATTTTCAATACCGTTTTGCTATTATTACTGGTAGCGTGATGTAGTCTAAAGCCATCCTCAATATTTGCTCTATAATCTATCAAATACAAAATGAAGTTTTAAAACCCGACTGGCAGTTCCTAAGATTAGCGGGTTCAATCCAACTGTTAACTTGAAACAACCCTTTACGCTCTATATTATCAATGTAGATAAAATCTTAACACTGTAATAATATTTGATTATTATTGACTCATTATATACGCGAAATATCAGAATAAGAAGGCTCAATTAAAAAAAGGTAAATTCAATAATAATATTGAAAACATTTTGTTGTCGATTCTGTCAACATGCTCTAAAAACAACCACAACCCAAAAAAATATTTATAATCACAGACGATATTTTATTTTCATTTTCTCTGGAATATTCCGTTAAGAAATAATCGGTACCCATCGTCATTCTTATCACACTCGTCACAGGAAACTTCGCTACTAAAATACACGTTAAATATTAAATAAACACGATGAAATAATATTTGCATATTTACCCCGAAGCTAAAACCAGTTATTATGACAACTCGACCCTTAAAGCGTCCGTATAATCCAGTCGCCCTATAACTCATATCGGTTGTCGCCCCTTCCAATTGCTTCCTTCCGTAAAATTATTGCGTTAACCCCTTTGCCCCTCAAGCCGATAACACTCAAGACATCCTGTTCAGGGAGAATTGAAATTCTATTTCCACAGTTGTATTCGTTTTTATTTGAGACGTTTTTTAATTGTTTTGCTAACGGAACAAATCGATTTTCACGTACAAGTCATTTATTCAGAAATATATAGGTTTAGTGTTATGGCTACAATCTCAATTGATGTAAAGTGACGATGAGACCCGAGCTGATGAATACGCTAAACCTGCGGAGGGTCTGGCGCTCAAGTGCAACTTTCAGAAACGTCTATAAGTATTCGACGGCAGACTTTCAACTTAACTACCATAGGTTGCCAGGCGGGCATTAGAAAAAACTTATCATCATGCTACAGTTTTATCACGATGTTTTCCTTCACCGGAAACTCAAACTCATTACAGAGATTTGAACTCACATCCGTCCGTGACACAACCATCATCGCATCCATCGGTTGTTCGAGATTTAGGAAATTCTGTATACTTATTCCGATCGATGACAACCAAGAACGTATTTACGTACGTTCTTCAAACCATGTAGTTATGGCTGGTAGTTATATAAGACGATGTGGTTATTGAAATCATACTATTGACCGGGCGACCGTACTATTGACAGAACGGCGTGAAGGCGGGCGATGGCTTCCTAACATCACATTTTCGCTAGACTGAACGATATAACTCTAGGGATGTGCGATATTACAAAACATCGATAAATAAATACTGATCTCGATAAATATAAAAATTCGATCTAGTAAGTGGTCTTGCGTTTTTGTATTCATTCTACAATTAAAGTCCTGTGTGCAGTGAAATCTCATTTAATAGCGCTCTGTGTTCTTTCTGCATAGTGAAAGAAAGCGAATCGTTACGCGTGAGCCAGTGACGCACTGAATCCTGTGCCAATACAGGTTATCATGTCAAAATCAGCCATGTTTTAAATTTACACTTTCGTTAGCAGTCTTGCCTATGCAGACTGTCTACTTATTTTTAAAATCATTTTTAGTTCTTTTCGCACAGTTGACGACTCCAACAAAATACTTACTTTTACCTGTGGCTCTGCTCGCGTTCATGTTGATATTGTCAAACAAGTCAGATGACAAATAACAAGTTTCATACAAAGTTTATCCCTCTCTTACATCACTTCCGATAAGTTTTTCGCGGAAAAAGTAGCCTATCACAGTCTCCTGGTTTCCATCTATCTTTATACCAAAATTCATTATAATCGATTCCGTCGTTTAGGTGTGAAAGCGTAACGAACAAACAAACACACTCACTTTTGCATTTATAATTTAGTAAGGATTAAGTACAGACAGTTAATTAAATTGGGTTCTGGTTACCCAAGTAGGTGTCAGTCATATTTTTGGAGATATTGTCTATACAATTGTTTTGTTTTTATTCACGATTTTTGGAGTTTACTAATTAAAATAGATTATTCATCTAAGGCTCCCCATATGGAAAAAAACCTTACGCATTTTGCACTTTGAAATCATATTACAAAGACAGTCTTCCTTAAAGAGTAAACGGTAGTTCTGTGTCCGAGGTGACACATTCATTCCTTTTTTGGGTCTCTTATATATTTAACGATAGTTTCGTCAGAAATATCTTAAGCACAGACCTTGAAACTATATTTTACATCATATAAATACCCATCATATACATTACCCATATGAAAAATTAAACCTCATTGCTCGTGTTGGTGTCACGTCTACAAATTTTCCTATTACTTGTAGCCGAGTTTTCAGTCCTTGAATAAATTAATACTTCACATATAGATAATTAAATAGTAGAAATATAAAATATCGATCTTCGATATTATTAGTCGTAACATCGATAAATTAAAGAACCTACTATCAATATTCGTAGATACATAGTTACAAACACATAACAGTGTATGGGAAATATCAATGAATGTCGATCATTCCTATTCCAGATCGGTGACATTTCCGAAGATATTATGTAACGATATTTCGTGGTACATTGATATATCCAGCCTTTTCAGGAAGAACATCGTAAACGCCAAAACATTTAAATATGATTTTTTATTATAACCTCCGAAAATTGTCTTTGTAAATTAGAAGCAGTATGTAAATTACCACGATTTTAATAAATTAGTGGTTCATTATGAACAAGCTGGATTTTTTTATAAAGATGTCATAAATTCTTTTAAAATGTGAAAGAAAAACCTTTCCAGCAAAAAGTCAAAATCGTCGCTTACGATGTTTTTCTTGTAAAGGCTCGATAGACTTAGTTTTCATATCAATTCCATTATATAATACCTGTTACTCGCGACTTCCTCCGCGTTTACATTAGAACAAGATCTAAATGAAGAACCAAAAGTATTTCTGAAATAAAACAAAGGTATCCCATATGTTAATGCAGATAATAAATGTTTCATATTTATAAGGTAAGTAGATATTGTACTCAGTTGATCGTGGTCATAGTTGCCGGTAGCAGAGTTTACAGAGGTGAGATTGTACCATTGAAAGAATATAAAAATATAAAAGCTTAATAATTTTAGAATATGAAAACTAAATTAGGCTATGTACACACTACGATATTAATTTAGTCGAGTACCGAATAATTCAATAGCTAAAATAATCGTTACTGTTCAAAAATCGTTCGCACTACGGTCGAGTGCAATACACACAAGTGTGTAGTGTTTTGTAGAAAGAACGTTGTACCCAATAAAGTAAATAATATAATAAAACGCTACTTTAAAAGGGGTGGATGAAGAAAAATACGTAGAAACGAATTTGAAGTGTTTTCTTCGCTCCAGCGAAACAATATTTAGCGGCAGATATTACTATACGGTACTAGACCAAAACGACAGGTTCGGACTTGTTCAACAATTTAACGAATAAACAGTAACGCGTAGTTGGAGGCGCTACTCGCCGAACAAAATAGATCGAAAAGGATCGAGTGGACTAAATGATTCGCTAATCTACTTGATTAAGTTTTTTAGTTAGACACGTTTAGTTACTAAATTACTCGGTACTCGACTAAATAACGAGTCCAGTGTGTACGAAGCTTTAGGTGCCTTGTGCATTTTAAAGAAATATGAACTTTAAGGTCGCGTCATGTATTACACACAAAGAAGACATTTGGAAACTAGGTTCATTGAAATTCATGAAAACGCAGACAAACATATATATAAATAAGAGGTTTATATTAATTTCAAATTAGGTTACCTAATTATAAAAAGAAATTTATCGCTGGGCACGCATTGCGCTGATCGGCTAATACCCAACTTAATCTCGGATTAAAAGTCTAGACACTATTTCAAGTACAAAAACTGAATATAAATATGATTTCATATCATAAGGTTCGTGTATAAAATTAATAGGAATTAATATTTTATACGTAATTTATTCGTCGTATTTGTAATAATGGACCCCATTACCTTAATCGGATAATTGATATTTCCAATTACTTGTACCATGTTATTATTGCTTGGAATATAATATTATTCTTCTGTATAACGGATTATTTATTGTTTTAATGACATCGTGCGCTTGTATACTTCATGATTGCCGATAATCGCTGTACATTGCTTGCTTTTTTATCTGATAGTTACAATACACTTTTATAGCTGCCTATACGTGAATATTTTTTATTTTGTTCATATTTAAACTCATTCTTTCATTCATTCACTAATGCGTTCATAATCTGTTGTCGGGGGTGACCAAATAACATTATCAGCAGGCGGACAGTAAGTTTGTCTACTAATTAAAAAAACGGATGTCTAACGAAAGTTCATAGTTTAAACAAGTGAAAATTTATAACTATGAAATATCACGTTCTTTAAGGGTTCAAAAATAATTCTACTATCGTAAATTAAAGTTGTGTTGATTGTAAATAAAAAAAAATGAGAACAGACCCTTTTGAGTCCCAAAATGAGAACAGACTTTACATCTATCGCTACTCCGACTTTCCGAGCAACAAATTTTGTACATTTTCATATGGTTTATTTCTTATTCTTTTTTATTTGACAAGATTTCAATATTTTGGACGGATGAAACTATTTTCAACAAGATAGCGACTCTCTTGTTAAAGCTCTCTTGGAAGTTTTTGTGGCAACTAATATACCATGTTCCAAATGATTATTTACAATTCACTTCACTTATGCTTTTCAGCTACTCTACATCCCATAAAATGTCGCCTATTTTACACAATACTCGGCTAAATAGCTATGTATATCGATAAAAATCACAACATGTCAGATCAACAACCCTCCAAAAAATATTAAGTAAATAAATATTAAGTAGGTTTAAGGTTAACAACCACGCGTGGTAATATTACAAAAAGTTTGGTAACAGCAGAAATTAAAAACAAACTGTACCATTGACTTATTGTAATAATTATTTATTATTGTATGAATTCGTTTACTAATTATTATACATTTTTTTAAGCAAGATGATTTATTGCTTGACACAAAGACTTCTTAGATATTTTTACCTACAATATATGTATCATGTTGAAGCGCGAACCTCTGTATTATGAAAAAATGTTCAACTCTGCTTTATAGTATCGGTAACTTTGCCTTTTTCTTAAACATAGAAAAAAAAATTGAATTTACCTAGAACTTGTAAATTATAAATTCAAAGATGCGGCTTGCAAAATGCCATTTTATTATTAAACTACGGTTACTAAACTATTGATATGAAATAGGTAACTGGTTGATCTTATTCTAAAGTTAATAAACGAAAACGAAAGACAGTATAAAAGTCTCAATACTAATTTTAAGCTTTCGCGTATTGTATACATTATAATATAGAAATTAAAAACGGTTCTGAAACGCGACTTACTTTTAATAATCGCTCGACGTTTCGACCTGCTAACATACGCTGTGATCTCCAGTCGAGCAATTATTAAAAGTAAAACGCGTTTTAGACCCGTTTTTAATTTCTATAGTATAACGGTCTCGATACGTCAATTTTGTCGGGTGTTATCATGTATCATCGTGCGTCCACGTAATTATTTTTCAAGATTACTATTTTTTTTTTTTTTTAATAAATTGGTTGTTGTAGAAGCAGTTTAAGAGTAAAAATGGCTTGCTGCTGATGTGTCGAGAGCATAGCACTACCGCACACCCGCTTCGCTGTGTGAGACGTGCAATAATATTTTTCACAGGATAGGATGAGTTTTATTGAAATAGTGATTAATGTTGATTTATTACGTCTATACATAGAATTTTTGATATTCAATAAACTTAATATTTAACATAACATACTTTCTTTGTTTTTCGTGACGTTAAGCATGTTAAGTATGACACCTTGATTATGCGCGAAAAGAAGTTTTCACGTCGATAGAATTCTAACTTTAGAATAAAATTTGTAGAGACGATTCAGGTAAAGGTATATCCAATGCCGCATAGGTTAATTTATTCTCAATCCCTACAGATCCGAGCGCAAGCGACCTTTGCACAATCCGCGACACAGTATCCTAGGAAATTAAAGATTCTATCTACGTAACGAATTCCTGGCGGAATAGTATGAAACAGAACAAAAGTTTGTGATACCGACGCAGGCTATTCTGAAACGTAATCTTGTGGGATTAGAGCTGATATTGTTGTTAAACTGTCGCAATGAAATAGTTTTAATGTGGTACACGGTAAAAACTTTCGACCATTATAAGGAAGTAGGTTACTGTTTGCAGTAATAGGTTCTTGCATCATGGAAACTTATGAGGCTGCAGTTATTTCTAACTTTTATTCTTGGTTGGAATGTCAAGTCATTAATTTTTGTAAAACATTGCCAAAATTGTTTATTTTTACCATGTTTTTATTAACTCGCTTTCTTGTATGTCTGTCCGGTGGAAATTTGTGATTGATTTTAAACTATCTTCCCGATGAGCTGGAGACTTGAAATGTTGACTGTAGCTCAGAAGTGGATGAAAATACATGGAAATGCTATAAACAGCAAAAAAAAAAATAATATTTGAAAATATATTGTGCACTATGTTTTTATAACGGATTAAATATTATAAAATAAAAGATTGGAACCGAAAAATATGGAGTGTATAGTTATGTATTGCATGTGCCCTGTGTTTTTAGTTTCCAATTTTTATCTTAAACTTTTTAATCCGTTAGATAAATGTGGTACATTTTTATTTAAATGCTATGACATTTTCATATGAAAAGAATTTAGCCAAAATATAAACGGTCCTCATATTTAAAAAAAAATATATGCCTCTGAAACAGTTGGACCAATTTTAACAGAACTTTTGCTGGCAAATAGCTAATATTATACGGAGCCACTTAGACTACATTTATTACAGAAATAAATATCGCGAAAAAAGTATCACAAATAATTTAAAAGTTAGTAATAGCTTTTAAAGTTACTAAAATGGTTTTTCCTTCAAAGAATCCATAAACTTGTTAACGTCTGCTTTGCTCGTATTCGCCATTAAATGAAAACACCACGTTGTCGCCTTTAAAAACATAATTACACTACCTAATTTACAAGCCCTGGGTCATGACCCCAGAGATGTAGGTAAACGGGCCACGCTTCTTATATCTGCTTAATCATGAATGTGAGGGACTTTTTGTTTTCTTCATTTCCTTAGTTAATGGGGCTCGTGTCTAAATTAGCTCATACATATATATTAAGGTAATTTTCTTTACCAAGGGCAAACACATTTACCAGTATACAAGCCATAAGACTAATCATTACGTTAGTTAAGGACTTATAGATTAATTGTTCCCGCGTCTTCGTTCGCGTGGAACTTACAATTATTCTGCCATTCTTCTAGTACATTTTTTATCTTGATGACATGTGTCCTACGTTATTATTAAGTATTTAATATTATTTTATTTATTTATTTACTTTTACTAGTATCCGTGATATGGATTTTAGAGGGTCCTGTCAAAATACAAACGCTGCATCGTGTCTGTTTAGCAATTGTGCGTAAACTGGGGAAAGTTTTTAATTCGGACTTCATGTTACTCCTTGTTTGTATTGATTATCTTATCATATGTATAGATTTAGAACGAAGTTCCTTATTGTACAATACGTATGGTGGCTAGATAAATTAAAATGTAAGACTTTTCTATCACGACCTTTTCTTTAGTGTGTTATATATTGGACTAGAAGTATTTATAGAACATAGACCTGCGGCTCGAAATCTTTTTTGTTCACGGCGCACATACATGTATACTATTTTGCCGCGGCGACCCCCTAACCTATCTAGCTGGTCGCTGAATCGCTTCACAGCGCCCTTCTTCGCTCTCTACGGCACTCTAGGGCACCGCGGCGCACACTTTGGGAACCCCTGGTTTAGACTGCTATCCATAACACGTACGCTATTCTGTGTGTCTAGTCATAGGTGCGCATTTATTGGTTCAATGCAGCCAGTAACTCCTCAACGGCTGTGCAGACATAGTTTGTACACGTCATACGTGCCAGCTCTTAGGAAGCGAACTATGGATATTATAATGAATTACATGAATTGAATTAGGTATATAATAAAATGTTTATTTTCCCAATTACAAAAAATATGTTTGTTACAAAATTTCGTACTATTAATTAAATTCATTAGTTACTTCTGCGTTTCATTTAATTGCTCTCATACACTATTAATTCATTTATTTGTATTTGTTATAATTATTTACTACATAAGCAAATTCGATTCCACGACACTCACTATTTTTTTTTTATAGTTAAGGTTTAGCGTTATGGCCATAATTTCACCTGATCGTAAATGGCGCTAAGGCCCGAGATGGTAGACACGCTAAACCTGTGAAAGAACTGGCTCTCAAGTGCCACTGCTGGAATACACCTATTGGTATTTGGGGGCAGACTTTCAACTTGAGGGTGGTAGCTAGCTAGTCGGGCATCGGAAAAAGCGCTACCACCATGCTATGGTTTCCTCACGATGTTTTCCTTCACCAAAATCTCAAGTTCATTGTAGGTGGTTGGATTCGAACTCACGTCTCTTGACGCAAAGTCCTACACACTATCACTGAGCTATCATCACTTCAAAATGTTGTGTGATAGATAGATGAAAATTTATTTCTACACTATTCCTCATGAATCGGTTTGTCATATACAAATATATCATTTTTTAAAAGGTATTATATATATATAGGGATGGAATTAACAAATAACCACTGAAACCACGATCAATAACTGGATATACAGCAGCTCCGGTCTGCGGATAACAAATCAATATTCCATTAACCTAAGGATTTGACCAACTTAAGTCCGGTGCAGCTGTCAAAACGCTCGAAGCAAACAGCATTCGTTTGAAAAAAAAAATATACAAACAGGTAAAAATGAGTTTTTGTTTATTTAAAACTCGCAGCGACTTGATCCACATTATGAAACAAATTATCATTAGTAATGCATATTTACAATACGTAAGAATTGTAAATACCTTAATAAAAAAAAACATTTAACCAGGAATCAAATTTCGGGCCTCAATCCAATGTTCCGCTATTCTAAACCACTCTACTAAGGCGGTTGATAATTTTATTAAACGTGTATATATAAACCTCTTTACATATTTATTTATATTTTTTAAGAACAATAGAGTGTAAGTCAGTGCTTTTTATAGTGAACGTTTAGCGTTATTGTCATAATCTAATCTGAACTTAAGTGACGATACGGCCCAAGTTGGTAGACACGCTAAACCTTAGCAGAAACTGGCTCTCAAATGCAACTGCTGGAACAAACCTAACAAACAAACATAGCCATGTTTTGATGAAAACACTATATTCTTCTAAAAAAACTCACGAAACATATCGAGCAGGTAGAGAGAAAAAAGATAAGGTAGCGTACGCCGTCGTAACGCTAATTTGCGTCATGTTACATGAAAAAAAAAATTGGCAACGTTTTAAAAAATACGAGGCGTTTCCTCCTACAAACGGACGGGGAGCCTATTAAAAGTTAGGAGGTTAATGTTGTGTTGGAATCGTGCGATTATCCTGAACGAAATGAAGACACTTTTCGCGAGAGGATATTTTTTTTGTTCGCATCATTGCAAAGTGAGAGGCCTATTCAACACGGATACTGAAAGATTAATAAATCTTCGCATGTCTCGGTGGTCGATTTACTGGTAGGCTGAGTAGGATGCACGCTATGGCAGCAGATTTTAGAGACAGCAAATATGAGTTTAATTTTTTTAGAAACTGAATTTACTCATACTTATACATATATCTAAATCTTGCTACATAATATGTTTTTCATATGTTAAAAAGGTTTTCTGTAGGCTTTTTTCAGCAATTTCCGTAGTCTTTTGTGGAATTTAATTGTAGAGGTAGGTATGGACAAGATTTAAAAAGGCTACGGGCGGCAAAAGTCTGAATCCGCCACTGGCATGTCTACAGGTGGGCCCAGCGGTTAATGCAGTTGCCGCGCTGCAATGGCTGTGCCGAAGTACTGTGAGTTCGAGAGTGATTTGTGTAATCCATAAATAAATGTTCTGCGTTTGGTTATTACCTTGTGTATTTTTACTTGTTGGTATAAAGTCTTTTATTTATTAATTTGGTGTTTAAAATCCCATTCTTTACGGACTTCCTCATCGTAACGCGCATTATTCGGGCTCAAGGTAAGGCGAGAGGGGCAAATGGTGACTCATCGGGTGCTAATCACCCAATACTACTTACTAACACGCACCACGACGACACTTCAAACTGCCGTGTTTCCAGAAACCAGGAACAGCTTTGACATTTCTTCTATTCTCCGGCGGGAAGTTGGTATAAAATACTTCATACTTAACATTGTCCAAATCGTCTACAGAGGTCGATGTCGTAATTAAAAGAAAAAGGAATTATTGCGCGTCTCTATACAATGATCTATGTCAACTATATATCAATATTAACATTATATAGGAGAAGAGTTTGTTTGTTTGAACGCGCTAATATTAGGAGGTACCAATCGGATTTGAAATATTCTACTTGTGTATGACAAGAATAAGGATACGGATAAGGAAAATAAGGAAGAAATAAATAATAATCATTGAGGAAGGCTTTATAGGCTGTTTATCTTCACGCTATCACCGAAAGGAGTAAAGCTGTATTGAAAAAAGTTACAAAAACGGGCATAATTATTAAATGACCTATATCTAATATTACAAGGTGAAAGAGTTTGTTTGTTTGAATACGCTAATCTTAGAAAGTACGAGTCGGCTTTCAAAAATTCTATTTGTGTTTGATAGAGCAATCATTGAGGTCTGTTTAACTAATTTAACATCACGGTATCACCAATAGGAGGAAATCTGTATTCGAAAAAAATACTAAAGCGGGCAAAAATTATGTGAATACATATACATGCTTCCTGAAAAATCTCTAGACATTTTACCCGTCGCGGTGAAATTTATCAGCATATTTCAGTACTTTGTCTTGAAATTATCTTTTATATCAAACAAGGAGCGATGTAGTTTATCAAAAGTACACACCTCCACTCAAGTTTATACATAAAGTTATATACAAAATACGATTAGATAATGCCATATTACCAATCATACGTCACCTCTAATTTGTATCGAACCGCATATAACAGACCGATCAGATAATTTTTTATAATTTTCATAAAATTTAACAATCGAAACGACGTTTAAATTAAACTATTTTCTAATAATTATAAATTACAGGAAACAAAATTACAATAAATTATATTCAATTAACCCTGAAGGCTATAAAACCTACACTTTTTTTGTTATGTCCGTGTCGCTGTGCCCGCGACATCGATGGCGGTGAACTAAAATTATTTTTTTATCCCTCGGAATCAATATGTTTTTAAATAAAAAGTACCTTATATTATTAATTGTACCCCTAACACTGTGTATGCAAAATTACATGACGATCGGTTAAGTAGTCAACGCGTAAAAGTGAAACAAATTCGCATTTGTAATAATTGTTACTAGTATGTTATGTATGAAATATTACCTCTGCAAAAACACTCTATGTTCCTTTTCGTACCTCAACGGTCACTTTGTTACAGTACAAATGATTATAACCCGGAATTCATAGACGGAGACGTAATGTTCAATACTAAGTTGGATATTTAGAATGTTGATAAGAGATGGCGCCACTGTCGATTTAGCTCGCGCTTCAGTTACGTGCTCCGAAGTTGACTGCCTCCCTCGCTACTTTTCACTCTGCCACATCGTTAGGTCAATGCAAATTGACCCACTTAACATCAGGAATTTTTTTAAAGAACCTTGCACAATTAGTGCTTAAGGTCTTATAATACCTTTGTTATTCAACTTGAACAATAAGTTAGACAATTTCTTATCGTTTTGGCTTTCTAATCGTCGCTGCTGTGTACATTGACCCCTGTATTGTTGTCATTTGAAAAGTAAAGTCTAACGATTATTAGTTTATCAAACGGAAAAAACGTTTGTTTGAACGCGCTAATCTTAATAATTATCGATTAGATTAAAAAAAAAAACATATTTGATAGAGCTATTATTGAGGAAGGCAATTAGGCTGTTTAACATCACGCTACCACCAATAGAAGCAAAACTGTTTTTGAAAAAGTAACAAACGAATAAATCTACAGATTGTATTGTATATTTCTACCGAATGAGGAAACTTAAGTGTACTTATTTATCAGTAATATACACTGTACCTACTAAAGACTTTTGTTATTTTTATTATAGTTAAGTTTAGCTTTATGACCATCATCTCACCTGATCTTAAGTGACGATACGGCGCAAGTTGATAGATATACTACACCTACGGAAGGACTGGCTCTAAAGTGAAACTACTAGAACACACCTATTGGTATTTGGCGGCAGATAAAATTTGAGGGTAGTAGCTAGCTAGATGGGCATTAGACAAAGCTCTACCACCATGCTATTGTTTCCTCACGATGTTTTCCTTCATAGAAAGCTCAAGCTCATCGTAAGTGGATTCGAACTCACGTCCCTTGACGCGGAGTCCGTGCAACACTGAACTATCATCGCTTCGAATTTGTTCGAATATGTAGGTAATAGAAAACTAGTTATAAAATAAATTATATATAATGCAATTATTGCACTTCCTAACTACACCCTCTCGCCTATTATATATTTCCCAAGAGTAAAACGACAGCGAAAGTCGTGTTTAATTTGCAATAAATTAAAAAATAACTATGCTAAATATACGAATACGAATACGATACATATACGAATTTACTATTACGATGTCTTAAGGTTGGAGCGCAGTACTGTTCGCTACATCTCTTTTTGTATTTGTATTAAGTAATGGTTAAATTAAAAATATATATATATATATATATTGTTTATTCTCAATATTGTCGGCAAGCTGAATCTATTGAAAAATGCTTTGTTTCGTAGGTGATCGCAAAGTACCTACATAATCATGAAAAAAAATATCGCCGACGTACGGCTGAAGTTTATTTCTTAAATACGACTGTCATATGGTCTTAAAGTAAAAGGTGCGCAAGGTACGTACTGCAGAAAGGCATAAACGCTTTTAAGTTAACGCTTGTACTAATTTCACTCTTCATAAAACTTCCATAAAGTAATGTTCTCTTTAAATTTAATAACGTAGTCAGTAGCATACGGATATGTGTTTATATGACAATTTATATTATTAACTTAAGTAATACGTATAAAAGTTATTAGTACACTATCAAAAAAAAGTAAAAAATATATAATAATACGCCGTCAGCCACAGTACAATTTTAAATAGCGTACAACTTAGCATATGTTAGCTGTAATCGCTATGCAGCCGCTTATTTTCATACAAAATGTAACTAAAATCATCGACTAAGCAAGAACGGAGTTAAAATACCTACACTGTTAGCCTGAGGGACTTTTACAGCTTCACCTGAACTAGAGGGGCAACTCGCACAAGGGTGTCACTAGTGACCAAACCTCGGCTGTTGCCGAATCGCGTAAGAGAAAAATCGAACGCGGTACTAGCTATTAATGAGAACTGACGCGATATAGTCGTTTCGAGGAATATATATCAGATTTTAACAAGAAATAGTATATACAAAAATGAAACAGTTTTTTTTTAACCAGTTATATGATCTATGCGAAATCGTAATTAAAAAAATACTCGAATGGAACCGCGGTATAAAAATTGGTGTTATAATATTTAATATCACTACCGAAACTATCTGAATTAAGGTGAATAACGTATTTATTATTAGCCATACACAAAAAATATCATATCCTTTTATTGTTAGTAATACTTCTAATGTTGTCAAGAGATGGCGCTACCACTGAAATAAATCGCACTATGGTTGCGTTGTTGTCAATGAGTCAGGCTAGGCCGTTGGAATACTCTCTGTCCATAGGTCTTGGTGACCTACTTACCATCAGGAATTTTTGAAAGATCCTAGCACACTGTGTGCTGAAGGTCTTATAATGAAGTCAGTTGTTGGTGTATTGGCTAATCACCGTTATCGTATTTTGTTAATAAGGGCACTGTACATGCTCAGAATTTATAGCTCTGCATGTGCCTGAATAATGTTCAAAGGTTATTAGTTTCCTGTTGTGTTTGCTGTGTTTTATTACTGTTATAGATCCAACTAGTATATGTTCCTTGCCGATATGAGTCCCGAGTGTGTCGTCATCAGAAACGACCACCGGTGTATTTCTGATATATGTTTTTACTTTTGGCATATACTGGCATTTTACTATGAAACTCAAATAATTATATAATAAATTTAAGGTTGAACTGGAAAAACATTTCTGTGGTCATGTTATCTTGGTTTTTATCATTCTTTTAGCAGTCGTAAAAACAAATTTCGTGACGTTCATCTATGTAATGGTTGTAAAATGTTTGCTTGTCTCTAAATAATACATCTGAACATTTTGTTGAAACGGCCTTTCGGTATCGACATTGTTTTTTTAGAGCTGTCATTGTGGAAGTTTTTAGGATACTTAACATCACGCTACCACCAATAGGAGCAAAGCTGTACTGAAAAAAGTTAAGAAATTATTTAATATTTGTTAGTTTCACGCGAACGCAGACCCGCATACAGCTGGTATTGAACATAATCATTATGCAAAAGTAATATATATCAGTTACATAGAGTAGGTAGTAATTAGTGACGTCTAGTCGGTCGAGCATTCAGTTAATTATCGGTTTGTTACTGCTAATTGGTTCCAAGTTTATAGCCGTTTGATTACGTTTGATCTCGAATTTACTAAGCGTACGTTGACCTCATATACTTGTATTTTTGAATCCGACGTCTTAATATTAAAATAACATGACGATAATATTAAAAAATAAAACTCAGCACTAACCCCAAAAAGTCCTACCAAGCTGTGAAAGCCCTTCCGCCTAACAGTACATGTCCTTTCGAAAAAAAACAATAATTTAGTGTCATAAAATCCAAGTCCATTATAATGGATGTTGTACTGGTATCTATCTACATAATTTTCTTTTAAAGCGCATTAAAATTCACGATAATATGTAATGCACATATATTATATCGCATGTGATACAAAATATAAATAGATTTTTTATATTACCTGTTATCAGTGTTGCTTAAACATTGATTGTTTGAGATTCCCATAGTATCAATTGTTTTATAAGAAACAATCGATAGTTAATGGATAGTTTTACAGATTTTTAGAAATAAAAATGAAATACACTTTTGTCTACGTTTGTATTAATAATTGAAAATACTCAAATAATTAAAAAAAAATATCGTTTGATATAAATTAAATTATTCAATTTCTTTTCTTTCAGTCGGCTTCTTTTTTACTCATAATGAATGCCGTGATAGTATCCGTCATGAGGGAATACATGTAGCTGCAGAGAACAATTATTTTTTGCCATCCATCAATCACAAGTACATAATTGGTTTTACCTAATATTTTAAAGGACAAGCATAAGTTACCTGTAGTTGGTTTTTCTAAGTCTTGTCGATTATGAATTACGGATTCAACGATTGGTGTTGTATAACGTAAATGATTAGGTAAAAAAGGAAATCGTCAGATTTCGAAATTTTTCTGTAGTGTATACTCACTTCCAGATGTTTGTATTTCGGGTGTTTCTGTCAATATAGATTCATGTACAATGTATGATTCAGACGCGTTTTCAGTTTGAAGTTTTGATGTATTATCAGCTTCCTGAGGGGTCCTGCCCCTTTGTTTTTTTAATTTTTGATCTTACATTTTCGCAAGCTCGTTAATATGGTTTGGGTGTGTTCAATAAAAAAAATATGCTGGGTATGAAAATAAACTATGTATCGATACCATTTACAGAAAATCGAGTCTATTTAGGTGAATTACTACTATTAATGATTCGAGAACCTATCGATGTTTTACCAACAATACCTGTTATGGAGATTAACTACACGAAAGATTAGACACAACCATAATTTGTACTGAGATCGCTATCTATGTAAGCTACACTCACAAACTTGTATCCATAATCTTGTACATATATATTTACTAAGGCCTGTAAGCGATTTACGACTTACTGCCACATACAAAAATTCCTGATCTTAAGTGGGTCAATAAATTGACCAAACGATGTGTTACAGTGCGCCGCGGAATGTTACCAAGTGTTTGAAAACGATGTAACACTAGCGCGAGCTAATTAGATAGTGGCGCCATCTATCGTTGATCGAAGTTTTGGTAAATTCGGTAGATGATTTGCAGCTTTTTAAATGTGATTACAAACCAAAACAATGGTCACTATCATTAAATGATAAATTTATCTGCGACCTGAACTTTGAGGGTTAGATATACTGAAATTCCGAAACGCGACTAAAAAATACAAGGTAATATTTGATTGGCTTATTACCATGCGTTCAGGGTTGCCGTAACTCAATCGAACACATTCTTTCGATCTATTTTATCACTGGGTGCACCTACGTATGCCAACCGTTTTATTGGAAAGAGATAGCAATATATATGACTAAGATAAATGTAAAGAACATGTTCTTTACTCTTCTCAATTACAGTAATGGAAAGAGACCGCATATTGGACAAACCATAAAATATAATAAAAGGTTTTTACAGTATGGAGGCCAACTTAACTTTAGCAACGCTATTAACTATGTATTGTATTGTTTTGAAAAATTATGAGGTATATGAACAAATAAGATACTACATATGTGGTCCTATTATATAGTATTATATAGTAGTATTCCAAAAAATAAGAATGAATAATCTATTGATAAATTATAATTTTATATTGCATATATTTTTATGACTTATGATTTCGAAAAGAGTGTGATTAAAAATTATAGTTTCTTAGGATTTCAAATTGAAGCATTGATTTTTGTTTAACATTTTAACACATGTTGAACAGACTATACTAAGCAACACCCTTGTACAATAAAGAATGGTTTCTATTGTATTTCATATAAAAAGATTGCTGACTCTGAACCTCGGGTAGCTCAAAACTATGCACTTGCCCATTACTACGACGCAAACAAAAAAAGATTAGACTTAACAATTAAACTTTTATAATTAGTATTAGATGAGAAAGGAAATAAAATTTGTAATCAATCATTTTTTGTATCAACTTAATATTTATTAGTGTATATTTGTTAAAAAGTTATTTATAGTAATTGGGTGATGTTTAGTTAGTAGCCTTTATATTAGAAGTTTTGAAGCGATGATAACTACAATGAGTTTGAGCTTTCGCTAAAGGAAAACATCGTGAGGAAACTATAGCATGGTGGTAGGGCCTTTTCTAATGCCCGCCTGGCTAGCTACCACCCTCAAGTTAAAAATCAGCCGCTAAATATCAATAGGTTTGTTCCGGCAGTGCTCGTTCCTCCAAAGGTTTAGAGTGTCTACCAACTTGGGGCATATCGTCACTTAAAAACCGTTGAGATTACGGCCATAACGCCTTAACTGTAAAAAAAGTTTGAGGTTTCGTTAATGTTTCAATGACATTGATAATCCTAATGCATTGATAGAACATAATGTTAATTTTTACTATATTTAATAAAGCGGAATTCCAAGACTTTCAATCAAACTATCTGAACTACACTTTTCCGTTTTTTAAAACCAAATTTACAATTATATTCTTATGATCAACTATTGTAAAAAAAAATTGTAAGAGAATTTGGTTTCATTAGTTTCAGTTGAGTTTTATTCATTTTTACACAAACGTTATTTTTTTTATATTTAGCTAAATAAAACTATATTCTCGTCAAAAAATTAACAAATCATTATACGAAGTAAATATATGTCGCAAAAAAGTATCCCGTTTTCACTTAAAAAAAAAAATTAAAGTCTAATTAAAATTACTGTAATAACAAAATGTATCTAGCATTAAGGAGAGCTTTGGTAAACGGGCAAACAAAACTATTCGTTTCAGGCATTAGTCGACTACAGCCGACTTTACAAGGAGTGTCACATAACCGAGTGTTTCAACTCATTCTGATTCAACGCCCACAAAATTAAATGCTCAGGGTGCCTAAAGGAGGTTTCACTGATACAATACGAACTTAGTACTCTCAAAATATAGTACTTATACTGCTATTCATTTTAACAGACTAGTTGACACGTCAATGGATGGCTTATTCAATATGTTGCAAGTTCCAACATACATTGTAATAGGCGAATGCTGGAAGACATGTTTAAATGTTTATAACGTATTCCAAATAAGAGTAGTTCTTTATAAATCATGATAGATAATACATATTGTAAAAAGTCCGTCAACATGTTAACCGGTCAATTTGAAACGTAAAAAAAAATATAGTACATAGTGGTGGGAACGTTATCTTTTATTTTTATGGATATTTTGTTGCGAAATGAATTACAATGCGTTTTTGAAAGACAAAATACAGTCGTTTTCGGGTAACTAGTTGTAAAGACGGTCATCGTTAGAACTACTTTGAAAACGAAGATGTGCTACACCATAAAACAGCGAATATGTTAAATGATTTTGTATTTTATATCAATAAACATAAGATTGAACATTTTATTTAATTTCACTGTGACGATAATAAGAGTGGTCAGTTAATCTATAACTAGTATATGCTAATACATTGTCAACTATATTCAACAGAGATAAAGTTCAATTTTTATTATTACATTAAAAAAAAACAGTATTATCAGACGTAGACATTTTACGGTGAATACGGTTATTGAATTAATACGATATGAACCATATTGTTATGAAGGCAAAGAATAAAATGCATAAAATCTAACATCGGTTTCCAAAACAAATACATTTTAATCGGTAATGTAAGAAATATTGTATCGTGGCATAATATGTATGTAAATATGCAAATAGGCATGTATGTAAATGCGAAGTGCCTTCCTCTAGTAGACAACACTCACTGCTTTACCCATTCCTCCTATTAAACATAATTAAGTGCATAAGATGGAACATATATTGATAGATTTAATAATCCTTAGTAATAGTAGTCTTTTAGAGAGATAATCGGATCAATAATAATAACACGATAAGAGACATCGTGTGACAGAGAGGATAACAACGACACAGTGTCTGAGACTTGCGACTTCGGATGCAGGTTTAAGGAGGCCTGCTTTCGGCAATTGTCAACACTCACCATTCGTCATTTTCTCTCTGTCCAGTATAAATCATTCCCGATAAGATTCACAGCATAAACACCAATAACAGAGAAATATAAATCTCACATCCCTTCGGTAAAGTTCCAGCTACTTACGACGTGAAATACTCATTATTAGGTTAAGCTGGACGCAAATGTATATACTTTTAAGCATTTTTTAGACTTAAGACTTTAAGACTTAGTGGATAAAGGTCCATCAATAGGGTTGAGAAGCGATGGTAGAAGAGTCATGTTTGTCCAACGGCTTACATTAATTTTATTTATTGCTAGATACGCATGTGACCAATAGGCGCATATTGGTGGTAGAGTGATGTCAACTAGCCTAAAGCCTTCCGTAATGATTGTTTTATCGAATACAGAAAAATGAATGAAATCCGACTGGTAGCTCCCCAGATTAGAGCATTCAAACAAACCCAACAGAAAACATTTCCGCTCTATAATACAGTACATACAACCTCATTAAATCGAACCTCGATCAATTGAAATCCTCTATATATCGAAAAAAATTTTTGTTCCTTTCCCTTCAAACACCATAACCTCCATTCTCTATAAGTCGAAAACTCTATACTTCTATATTTTTTGTGGCATGTCCCTTGACCTACGTCTAATAGAGGTTTTACTGTATTAATATAGATTTCATATGATTATATTACATGTTATTACATTTTTAACGCACATTTTCCGAGTACGGACCGTCGAACAAGATTCACGCATACGGCATGCCGTATTTATTATAATTTCTACTTACAGTTGAAAGGGAGGTCCACCTGGCGAGGGTGGCCTGTCAGATATTCAAGATTTATAACTCCGAGGAGCGAACGGATACTGAATCCCTTTGTGAGCCTATGCCCGTTGTAATTCTTAGATATAAGATTTTTATAAGTACCTATTTGAAATACAGCTTGAATATTTTCATTACATTTCGGAGAAGGTCTGCGGTGTGCATGATGGTGATAGGAAACAACAGACTAAACGAAGTGTAAAAAAGATCGCAGTGTCACCGTGTTTTTTTAAGTCGATATTATCGGGTGCTTGACTCACGTTTAGTCGCGACATGTCCCTCCCGCCTTTCACTGTCCGTCCGCCCAAACATACGTCTTTGAAGCGATGATAGCTCAGTTGGTACTGCGTACAGACAACTGTCAGCCGAGGTGAGTTCGATCCCTGCAATTTGCTATCGGTGAAGGAAAACATCGTGATGAAACCATAGCATGATGGTAGGGCTGTTTCTAATGCTCGACTGGCTAATTATCATTATCAAGTTATAAATCTGCTGTCAAATACTCAGAGGTGTTCAGCAAGTAGAACTTGAGAGCCAGTCTTTATATCAGGCTTTAGGTGTCTGCCATCTTTGGCCACATCGTTACTTAACATGAAGTGAGGATGTGTCCAAAACGCTAAACCTTTTAACTATAAACAATTGCAATTAGATTCGTGACGGCAAATTTTATTGCAACCGTTATAAAACACAGTGAAATATGTCCTAAATTCAATTTGATCAATGAAATATCGAACACTACTCCAAGCGGCCGGTGATAAATCACAGCTGGAACACCGAAAGGGGTGACTTGGGATTCAATCCATTTTTAAATCATCCGTATTCACATCAAAGTTGTCACGTGAAAGAAACGAGTTCATTATCATTTCCTTTCATCGCATACACCTGAGATTGAGAAGAGATGTGTCATAGATTTTGAGCTATAATGCCTTAGGTATAAGAATGATTTTGCAATGCCTTTGATTAGATGGTTTATTATCAGACAGCTTTCAGTGACGGTACACAGAATGCGTAATAATTATACTGCGATTTCTATAGGATTATTTAGTACCGGCCATGTTCTTTTAGTCTCAGTGGAACAAATCAAATCAAATCCCAAATATTTATTCAATTTAGGCCCTAAGAAGGCGCTTATGAATTTTAAAACTACTACTGGTTCGGAAAGTAACGCAGTCATCGAGAAGAACCGGCAAGAAACTCAATGTACATGTTTTTTTAAGTCTTATTCTTATTCTGATATACAATAATTTAATGTTTTACAGTAGCTATTAGCGGATGTACAGAGAGGAGTGCCAATTCCAGATATCACGATCGCTCACATATCGATCCACCCTATAATAGCCTTTTGACATCAAAACCCGTTTGACATGGTTCTTGGACCTACTGTCCGGCAATTCAGTAATGTGCTTTGGGACTTTATTGTACCTTGCCTTTATAGCCTTGACACTATTACCTAAAAAAACTGTTACTTGTCTTACTCAGTTTAAAATAGGTAGTGACCAGTTTGTCGCGATTTCTAGTATCCAAATTGTGGCGGTTATTAATGAAATCTAGCATTTGTAACTTTTGCGGACATACATTAAATTATCAAGAATATATTGGGAAGGTAGAGTTAAAATACCAAATTCCGAAAACTTATCCTTTAATGATTCGTGTGGTCTCATATCGTAAATGGCTCAAACTGCTCGTTCTTGTAAAAGAAATACGGTGTCTTCCTCAGTTGCTGTCCCCCACAGCAAAATACCATAAGACATTAAGCTATGGAAGTAAGCGAAATAGACTAACCTAGCAGTGGCAATATCTGTCAACTGTCGAATCTTACGAACAGCGAATGCAGCCGAAACTTAATCTTTCCGCCAATTTTTTATGTGTGGACCCTATTGTAGTTTGGAACGTCAATGTATTTAAAGTAAAAAACTCCATGAATCCTAAATTAACTTGCCCGTACGTTCCGTTTTAAAGCATAAACCGCAGAACTAACTTGGATGAATTTTGGTATAGAGATAGACGAGAATACCAAAATGATCTAACTTATTGACTTAAAATTTGCATGCATATTTTTAAAACTTAAACACCCACTGAGGAAGGATTTTCCGATTTTCTGCAGTTAAAAAGAAAAACGCGAAATATGTCAAAGTTGTAGGTTAGATAAACTGTTTTTGTTAGCTACACGACATTACAGAGTATGATTTGAAAGTAAAATAACTATAGTACTTTAAAAGAATAGTATGTTTTTTAAACATAGCCAGCTCACAGCACTGTATTAGAAGCAATTCGAAAGTGGTAACTTGCTCTCAAATGGAGCTATTGAAAACCTACAATAGGTTCTCATCAACAGATTTTCAAATAGAGCGGGTAGCCAGAATGGCATTTAAAACTGCACTACCGTTTCTACGTTTGTCCCTTTGGCTAAGAGCCCTCGAGTATTTCTACTGACGCGATATAGTGGCACTGCCCAAACCACTGGGAATTCATCACCAAACTGCATTTCACTTGTGCACACTCACACGGTAGGTACACGGTTCTGTGAGTGACCGCTCTGGCCCTGAATGTGGTTCGGCCCTTTTTTGTTGTTCTTGTATTTGTTACGATTTTATTGAACCCTCTTAAGGCATTGTAGAGTAGGTACAATCCAGTCATACCGCTCTGAATAAAGGTCAGTGTATACTCTAGGAGGTTAGTTCGCTTTATAGTTGATTAGGTTTTCTGCTTAGTATAGATTCGGATTTAGAATTAGTCAGGACCACGGTTTGTTTTTCGCGTCCCCGGAAACAGGCCGAGGATCGGTTACTTCATGGCTCCCTTGTGCTCGCATGCGTCGGCATATATTTTTTTTTACCAGCAAAAAATGCACTACCGTCATGCTACGGTTCCATCACAATATCTTTATTCATCGAAAGTTCAGGATCATAGGAACTGTATCTACGTGAAGCGACGAGGACCTTGTGTCACTGAACGATCATGGCTGCAATTATAAATCAAAAAACGATTTCAAGGCAATGCGTTGTAAATCAAAATTAAACAGTAATTAATAAACAGGAGGCGACGCGACTTTGGGCGGTGCGGGGAGGCGGAATAATAAATTTTAATTATGATGAATGCTATTAAGAGGCCGCGGCTCTTGAATTCTGAAGGGGTTTTTCGCCGAGAAGTGTTACTTGGAGTAATTAACGACTCGAGAGGGCATTGACCCAGGAATCTTAAGGCATAGGTAAAACAGCGTACAGTAATACATTTATAAACATTGCTCGTATAATGTTTTATATAGGTACGTGTATCGTGATAGGAGAATACGACAATTGAGTACTACTGAATCATTCGAAATAGTCAATTTTTTTTTTGGTTATAGGTTTGCCCCGAAAGCAGCCCAAGCTGAGGATCGGCCATTTCCTCCGGCCATTTCGGCCATGTCTCCCTTACGCTCGTTGCTTCAGGCTGAGTACCTTAGTACTCGCCCCCATAGTTTGGTGAAGCTGTAAAAGCACTTAAGGCTAACATCATATGTACAATAAAAAAAAATGGGAAACATTTGAACATTGATGCGGTCGATTGCAGCCATGAAAGCTCAGTTGGTAGTGTGTACGAACACTGCGTCAATGAACGTGAGTTCGAATCCACTGGCAATGAGTTTGATGATGATTGATGAAACCATAGCATGGTTTTAGGACCTTTTCTAATGTCCGCCTGGGTAGCTGCAACCCTCAGGTTGAAAATCCGCAGCCAAATACTAATAGGTATGATCCGGCAGTTCCACTAGGCTTAGCATGTCCGACATCTTGGGTATTACTTAACATAAAGTGAGATTGTGGCCATAACGCCCTCAAGTCGAATTTCAAAAATATAAGTATCTTATACCTGCGGCTAATCGGATGATGCAATAAACAGTTCCGTACAAAGTTTATCCCTCTATTTACCCCACTTCCAATAGGTTTTTCGTGAGAAAAAGTAGCCTATCACCGTCTCCAGGCTTCCATCTATCTCTATACCGAGATTCATCAAAATCGGCATTCAGTTGTTTAGGCGTGAAAGCAAACAAGAAAACAAATAAACAATCGACATCACTCTGATATTTATAATATTAATAATTTAATCATCCACAGAATATGCGTGTGATATGGAAAAAGGTTAAACCGAAAACTTATTGTTAGATTAAGTCAGAGTGAGAATCGCATTCGACTTTAGATAACCAAAAAATAAAGTGTTTATAATATCATAAGTCGACGCGATTCAAGCGACCCGCGTATAAAAGAAGTTCAAAGTGCTCTCATCGCGTTTGATGAATCAGGTAATTTGGTTTTATTATAATTTAGCTTTTCTCGAAACTCTCCGGATTTTCTTTGCTCCTGCCCGAGTGCCATTAAAATGTCGCTCTATAATATAATTTCGATTATGAATCTTCGATATACTCTTTGTGCTATACTACATACAAGAATATGTTATATATATATATTATGTTATCTTCAATCTATCTTTCTAATTTTCGGCAACATACATATAAAATATTAGCTGTACCCGCGACTCCGTTCGCGTGAAACTAAACTTTTATTTGTATATTTTCATTTAAAAAAATGTTATATAACGTATGTTACTCAGGACTAAAATACCATTCTAATTGTGAAATATTTTTTGAAAAAGTCCAGTAGTTCTTGAGTTTATTCGTTACGAACAAAAATACATTTCTTTCCTCTTTATAATATTAGTATAGATATATGTAGATGTACATTTGTCAAGAGCCAATGTTAATGTGGTAATGTCATGAGTTTGTCTTAATATCTTGATTAATGATCTCATCAGAATAAAAGGACATTACGAACAATTTATTCAGTTTATGGAATATGAGCTGTGTTCGGAACTTCGTTCGTGTGGACCTTTTTTTTCAGTTCAGCTTACTTTACTTCTATTGGAGATAGCATGATGTTAAATAGCTCAAGGCGTTTCTCAGTGATTGTTAAAATTGATTTTTTTTTTAATCCGACTAGTATGTTCCTAAGATTAGCGTTTACAAACAAACTCTTTCGCTTTAATAATTAATATAGATTAACATAACATTTAACATATTAGAGTTGGACGAGTTCAAAGAGGTTTTCCATTTGATAAACATTCCCTTAGAACTTGTCTTAATGTTTTCATATCAAATTTTAATATTTCATTGATACAAGTAGTAGGTAATGCATTTAATATCGAAGGCAGCAACTAAATGTTAATTTTTTATCGTTCCGAAACTGTATTTATCTTCTGGTTGAAAAGGACGTTATATTCTTTTCAATACCTCAGACAACGTGTTTGTAAAATTTCATGATGATCGATTAAGTAGTTAACGGATGAGAGCGTAACAAATTTGAACTTATAATATGCACTAGCTGTGCCCGTGACTTCGTTCGCGTGGAACTAAAAAATATTTTATAATTTTTGCCCGTTTTTGTAATATTTTTCAATACAACTCTGCTGCTATTGATGCTAGCCCGATGTTAAATAGTGTAAAGACTTCATCAATGATAGTACTTTTAAATGCGAAAAGAATTTTTGAAATCCTACTTTCAAATAAAAACAAACATTTTCGATTTATAATGTTAGTATATATTAGGATATTATCATATTAAATATTATTACTATGAAATATAAAAAGTATGCAATTTCCTATGTCTGATATAGCTAAATATTTCTCGTGCTATCTAGTTCCAAATCGGAGCTTGGTTGACTGATGACGTGCACTACACCGTTCCGCGCGGTTTAATAAATTTAAGCCTACGTTCGAAATTAGTCTAGGAGCTGTGATGCAAGTTTTTATTTTAACTAGTGTACTTTCGATGCTAGTGGTGGATTTACCACTAGGCTGAGTAGGCTGGTTCCTAGAGTGACAGATTTGGGATATTTTTTCGTTTTATTTTTTAGTAACTGAAATGATTTGTACATAATATGAATCTTATATCATTGTTTTTTCTTCAATTTACGTAGTCCTATGTAGAATTTAATTATAATAGATAATATAATATAATATAATATAATATAATAGGAAATAGAGATAGGTAGGAATTTATTACAAATTTTCTGCATAATTAAGTGTAAGTCCGCCACTGTTCGTAAAGGTAGAAAAACTATTGTTTTAAATTTATTTCCTTTTATTAAGCTAATCTGTACGAAAGTTCGTATACTAAACAAAAAAAAAGAAAATCGATTGTCAGAAACAGAAGAAAAACTTGCGAACCTATTCATGTATAGACATGTTCTTTTCGTTTTTATATTAATATTATACAGCCAAATGTTCAAAAACGGACAAAAAATATTGAAGTACATATACATACTAGTACATATAGTAGGTGGTAGGGCTTTTTCTAATGCCCGCCTGGGTAGCTACCACCCTCTAGTTGTGAACCTGCCACCAAATACCAATAGGTGTGTTCCGGCAGCTGCACTTGAGAGCCAGTTCCTCCACAGGTTTAGCATGTCTACCAACTTGGGCCGTATCGTCACTTAAGATCAGGTGAGATTATGGCCAAAACGCATAACCTTAAGTATATAAAAAATATATGTAGAAAAATGTATTTAATTTATTATTAATATAAATTTAAATTATGTTTACTGGTATAATCTAAGATTTCAATATTATATACTAGGGGATGTCCACTATGTCGTTTCCGTTTATCAGAAATTTCAGCTCAATCGAGTAGGTTGTTTTAGAGATTCGACGATAAGTATATGAGGGATCAGAAAGATATACTTGTGATGCCAAAAATAAATTATATATCATATTACATTTACTTGTCTTACTGTACTGTTAATGATATAAATAAAACAGAGTGCTTAATACCCTACCACATACAATAAAACAACAGAAGGCAAGTACGAAAGTCTTTGTTCTCTGTAAAGTGTTTTTTAATTACTCTATGCTTAAAAGTTGGGAGAACATATTGCAAGTTAAACTTAACTGTTCACATAAGTTTAATGGAGTCAGTTATTTTTACATTTATAATACAGATAAGACAAAATTAGGCTGTAATAAGTATTCTTACTTATATATCATATATTAGGTATATATTATATATTAAGTATTTGTAAGTATGATAATGATGAATAATTATTTTTTCTAATGCCCGCCTGGCTAGCTACCACCCTCAAGATTAAAATCTGCCACCAAATACCAATAGGTGTGTTCCGGCAGTTGTACTTGAGAACCAGTCCCTTCAAGGTTTAGCGTGTCTACCAACTTGGACCGTAGCGTCACTTCATATCAGGTGAGATAATGGCCATAACGCTGAACGTTAACTAGAAAAAAAATCTTCTTGAAAATAATGCTACACTATTTATTAGAATAAGGATTTAAATTACCCTACCATTTTGATATTTGTTTTGTAAACTATTAGTACTTGCTCCCGATTTCGTTCGGAGGGAACCGAAATTAATTTATTTTTTGTCTGTCTGGAACACACAGCCTATCGCTATCAAATATCATAGAATCACCCGCGGGGCTAATCTAAAGGTGCCCTCAGCACTCGCCCCAAAAAGTTCGGTGAAGCTGTCAAGCCCTTAGGGCTAACAGCATATGTCAGATCGAAAAAAAAAAGGAGCTAATCTAAAGATTACCTGACTATTATATTAATTCATCACATGTTAATTATCTCGATGAATATATAGTGGTTTTTTCTTTCTTATATATATTTAAATAAAATGTAAAATATTGTTATCGCTTTTACTATATATGTATTAAGAAATGTTAGGTGATTTTAAAATATATAAAGTTCTCATAGAAGAGTTCAACTCCCGGACTAAGATTAAACGAAGGGAAACCAGTGAGCTTCGAAGCACCCGAATGTTCATTTATCCGAAAGTGATAAATAGACGTATATGAATTTCGTGGCGGCGGCGGCGGTAGCGGGGTGTGAACCACCCCTAGAGCCCGACCACCCTGGTATAGCAACGGCGGGTTAATGAATATATTATAAGCAAATCTTTACCTGTCTCTTTTAAAAGATCGTATATAATATTTGTAATCAATATTATAAAGCAGAAAAGTAAGTTTGTATGTTTGTTTCAACGCACTAATCTCAGAAACTACCAGCCGGCTGTGAAAAATATTTTTGTACTTGATAGAGTAATAATTTAGGTAGTGTTTTTGTATTGGGAGTGTTTTTGTAAAAAATTTTCTATACCGCTCTGTTCCTATTAGTGGTTACGTGATGTTAAATACCCAAAAGCCTTCCTCAATGATTGTTCAGTCAAATACAAAAAAAAAAATTTGTTATACGACTGGTAGTTCCTAAAATTAGCGCATTGCAACAGTAAACGAATTTTTCCGCTTATAAAAATTCACAAGTAAATTAGATTACTTAACATTACATTAACATACACTACAATAGTAAAAACATCGAAATCTGCAAACATTGCACGCACTAATGTTACTTTGATAACGTCGATTTTTTATTATCAATGTAGTGCTTAAAATCCTAATACGAACTTCGTAATCGCAATTTGTAAACGTAACGTCCGGCCTCAGGCCAAGATGACAGAAGCGGGTGGTAGGACGTATCGGATGATAATCACCATTGGGTGATCATATTTGGGGGATTTAAAACTACCCACTAAATACACACCACGGCGACACTTTAAACTTCCATGTTGCCAGGGACCAGAGAGAGCTTTCACGCTTCTTCTAATACTTATACCACCTTCAAGTTCAAGTGGTGTGCAAGTTGATGGGAGAAGCGATGATAGCTCAGTGGTAATGTGTACGGACGCACTGACAAGGGATGTGGGTTCGAATACACCTGCAATGAACTTGAGCTTTCGCTGAAGGAAAACGGTGTGACAAAACCATAGCATGGTTGTAGGGTTTTTTCTAATAATCGCCTAGATAGCTACCACCATCAAGTTGACAGTCTACCGCTAAATACCAATAGATGTGTTCCGATGGTAGCACTTGAGAATCGGTCCTACTAGACTCAGTGTGTCCACCATCCTGGGCCACATCGTCGCTTAAAGTCAGGTGCGATTGTGCCGCTGAACGTATTGAAAAATACATATATACTTAGTAATACTTACTTATTTACTTACTTAGCTTGTAATATTTATACCTAGCATAATAATATGGCCACAATATTGCAAAGTGGGTCTCAGAATTGTATATATAAAACGCAATGCAATTCCTCGCGAACGAAATTGCGGATACAACAGTTACTTTAAACCTAAATTTTATTTTATTGTTATCAAGGATATGTCTTTTTGAGGTTATTCTTCCATAATAATGGATTATGAAGTAATATTTACAATAACGTCAATATAGTATTGTTGGTTTGGTTGTGAATTTTTCTGACGAAGTAATACAAATTAAAGACATGTGATTACTCACTTTAACTTTTAGCAATAAGGTTCAGTTTTGTATGTACATTTTTACAATAACATATGGGGCAAATTATTACGGTATACATTTATACCATTCTATTTTCAACTTTCGCTGTATAGAAATAATGTTTGGTATATTATTTATCTTCATAAATGTTGTAGCTTTTATGTATCACTTGATATTTCCTGCAACACCAATGTTTGTGTATACAGAACGAGGATATTTAATGAAATTTTGAAGCGCGAAAGTAAATTATTATATTATATAAGTTATATTAAAAATGGTAATAATAATAGTACGGTTGGGCGATAAACCATCTAACTTTTGAAGTGTAAACTTCTTTATGCGCACTAAGCATTTTATTTTGTGGGCATTTATTAAACTGAAAAACTCGGCTTTGCAACACTCGTTCGGGTAAAGTCGGCTCGAGTCGGGATTGAGAGAGACACAATGAACGCGTCACCGCCATACTCGCTCGGCGATGTTATTTCTTTATGAATATCTATAGGAACAAAAGATGTATTTCGTACTAAATCTTAAGTGCGGCTTCGCTCGCATTAATATTGATTTGGCGAACAAATCGGTTGACGTGAAGAAAAGTTATATACAAAGTTTATCTCTCTCTTAACCTCATTTCTTTACATGTATTATCACTTAGCGTGGCAACGCACGCCGTAGCGACAAAAAAAAACTCTTAAATAACGTAAGCAAATCTGCTCTGCTGCCCGTGGAAATTAGTAGCATAGAAGAAAGTAGGAAATAATTTAAAACAACGAAAGAAACACATAAATATTTCAATATTAACTTTATGAGGGTGTAAATTCTCCCAGAATACTCCCACAGGGCGGCAGGTGGGATAATGAATATATTATGAGTCAATCTTTACTCGATTTTCCTAAATAAAACCCAATGTGTATTAAATAGGAGCGTGTTCATTAAGGCGAAGTTCCCAATGGCTTTATGCTTGTAATGTTGTACTTCAATTTCGAATAAACCTGCATATACATATTCAGTATGAACTAGGAGTATTGTAACTTAATAATACAACTCAAAAATCTGTTATAAACGATTTAAATAGACATGGTATTTGCGGCGATAATGTGTTAATACAAAGAGATTAACGACACACTCGAATTTCAGTTCTTACAATAGACTGAATATAGTGGCGCATTTATAGGGTAGCAGGGCTGGTAAATGCCATCGGCGCAGTTGCGGCCTCCCGCCCTTAATCAACATTTTTAAGTTGAAAATCTGCCGTGAAATACCTCTAGGTTTTTTTTTTTCGACTGTTAGCCGTAAGGGCTTTGACAGCTTCACCGAACCTCTTGGGGCGAATGCTAAGGGCACTCAGCCCCGTAGCAGTGGGTGCAAGGGCGCCAGAATAGCCGAACCTCGGCTTGGACTACTACCGGAACACGAACAGAGGTTCGCGATCCTAACTAACCAACAGGTCCTAACTTACTAGGTTTAGTGGTCCTAACAATAACATAGGGCAAGCCACGCAAGGGCCGCGGGGGTAGTCCCTTACAGAACCATATACTTAATGTGTGGGTGTGCGCGGATGATATGCTGTGTGATGATGTACTCTCATTGATGTAGAGTGTCACTGCATCGCGCGTGCAGAGTCATTTGAGGGATCCTATCCGGAGTTTCGATCCTAGGCTCAAGCATCTGCAGAGGGAGGCCGCGGCGGTTTATAGGTTTATTTCGGCAGTTGCAACTGAGTGTTAGGCCCGCCACTAGGCTTAGGGTGTCCACCATCTTTGACCCCATCATCACTTAGCATCAAGTTAGATTGTGGCATAACGAAACATAGCTATAAAAAAAGATATATATCTAAATAAAATCACTTTAGGTTGGACCACGAAGGGATAATTTAATTATTAAGATTTAAACGCATTCACAGAAAATTATCACTTCTAGGATTCATCCATTTGGCTATTCTGCCTATTGAAAGTTCTTCTATTGTGTCTATTCTGTCTACTGAAAGTTCTATGGCCCGATCTTTATTCTTTGATGATGTTGTTAATACTTTTTTGGAACAGAAAACTAGGAGAAAATATTTTTTTTATATATATCTAAAATTCATACAATATTAGTAATACTATAGGGTAACTACTTCAGTGATTTATTAAAATTAAATCACGTGACGTTTTTAGCTAGGGCCCCGTTCAATAAATTTGCTACAGACCTCAGACGGTATACTTACGTCACTGGTCGGGTGTATGCGGGCCACTATGGTGGCTGTTGCATCTGATGTATGGCTGTCCAAGTCACATAAACAATTGTCATGATCTGCCATAACAAAACAAAGTAACGAAAAAAAACATTTATTTTTCATCCCTTCATTCTAATCATTGCATACCATATATACAAAATAGGTTGGTTAAAAATTATAGTAAATATTCCAAGTGAACCGTATTTATCGAGACATTTAAAAAAAGTCGTTCCTTGGATTAGCACGTTCAAACAAACAAAATTTTCCGCTGTATAGTATTAATTAACATGTAAATGTCAAATATAAACTATTTCATTTAGGATGCTCTGCTTTATACGAGCATAAGTCTGCGTGCTCTGTTAGAAAGAGATACAAAACAGCATGATTTAGTACTCTTCATAATTAAAGAAAGAAAGAGATAGCCAAACCATGTTATTATACATAGTACCTGAACATAACCTTACTACAATGTAAAGTCACAGCTTTGTATCTTTGGACCAGGTCGAATAGGTTTAATAAATTTAGTTAATACGTCTACTACAATGCTCAGATCTAAAAGCAATAAACAATGAACGACTTGTATATTAGAGGCGTTAATTGTTTTACATTCGGTATCACTATAAACTTCTCCTTAAAACAAACCATAAAGTGGGTCGTTGACCTATAAAATTAAACGTAAGTATATATTAACCTTTCAGAATTTCAATTCGAACAAGAATCCATTGAATTATTGTCGTATATTGAAATCAGTAACCCTTTTCACGGAAACCTTCGAATAATAAATCTATACTGAATAATGTAATAAAGTATTGGATTCATAAAGGCTTTGAATTTCTATAATTATTGTACTTATATTAATATTCTTTGTGTATTTTACTCTTTGTGTTTAGTACCGGGATGAATTATTTTTTATTAACTCGCTTGCTTGTATGTCTGTCCAGGTGTAATGTTTTAATTGATTTTAAATTTACTTCTCGATGAGCTAGATACTTGAAGCTTCGAACTAAGTTCAGAAGTGGATGACAATGCATGAAAATATGAAAAATTTAATTTGTTTGCGTGTTTTTGATAAAAAATTATAATCTTAGTTATATAAATGTAAGATGCGCTTAAAAGCCAGTCCCTCCACTAGGCTTAATCACCGTCTTGAGCAACATCCTAACTTGACATCTGGTGGAAATGTAGCCGTAACATTAAATCTGAAAGTAAAAAAAAAGTGTATTTATGTAGAGATATGTTACTGTAGAAAAATAACTAGGCTAGTTAGCCCAGTTTTCAGGTGTAACAGTTACATTCATATGATATTCAATGAACAGTTAATATTCACATCGATGAACAGCACCGTAATTGAAACCACATTCCGATACTCATGCTGTTTACTACAAAAGTAATGAAGCAATTACGTTGTGCTAGTGATGGGCGAGTTGTCGATATCTTATTATTTCTCATTGATTAATTATAACTAGTTTTTTATTATAAAATTTAGATTTTAGAACATTGTAAGATTTTACTATTTTTATAACTGGATTTAAGTTTTTAGAAGACACATTAAACTGTCTAATAATCTAAGCTTGAAAAAATCTCTGTGGTATGACACGAACTTCTTAACCATCCAGTGGGGGTCTATAGCATGGTAGAGCGATACTCCGAGGAGTTCCCGAGATTTGTCATATGGATGTAGGTTTAAGGACGTCAACATTCCTCTTCCCTACACGTGTTTCTCTCCCTGCCCAGCCAAATTTTGTAGGATCCTGCCAGCGTAGCTTGAGGGGCACGTTCTAGTATATAACTTACTGCAGTCCTAGGCAGGCCAAGACCTTATAAAACATTATAGAGAGATTTTGCTGGTACACCTTTTGCTCCCACTTCAGGTCAGTTAGTAGCTTGTAGTATTTATTTGTTTTTGTAAGATTCTATCACTTTCGTAATTTAACTTAAATTATTACACGACACATGAAAGTTACTCAAAGTTATTCATTTTTTAACGTGGTATCAATTAACTTAAATCAATTTAACGTAAAGCTGGATGAGGTTATGCTTTTCATCATATATATTTTGATCTGAGCATTACTGAGAGATTTAAAAGCTTCACCGTGTTTATGGGGCGAGTATAGAATACACTCAGTCGTAAGGCAACTAGCGCATAGGTGTCAAAGTAGCTGAACCTTATCTTTGGCATTTGCTAGCATAATAATGTCTCGAATTATTTTAATCCTCAAGTTTAAATTTTACTACCTGCACATATACATATAACAAAGCTTTGATTAAACTCCCTCATTAAACTATATGTTATTATATTATTAAATAATTTACTTATAATTATCAGTCTTATTGTTTATTTATTAATGTTGCCCACTTTTGAATACGAGTATTTAGTGAATATGTATTAATATTTTGTAATTCAAATCAAATCAAATAAAAAAATCTTAATTCAATTTAGACCCTAAGAAGGCGCTTATGAACGTCAAAAATTACTACCAGATCGGAAAGTAACGCATTATTATGGATGTTATTAACATCGTGTTTCTTCCCTCATTTCTATCCACAATTGAAAACAATATTGAGTTATTTATGAGTAAGGTGTGCACTTGCTGTTAAATGTATATTAGATTCTCTGTGTTTTTGTGTGTCAAGTGTTTATGTATTTGTTTTAATCTATTATCTGTACATGTTCCTTTAACAAATAAATATAATTATAAACAGTATATCCATGTCTTTTATATTATAAAGTGCAAAAGTTGTTATTTTTTGTTTGAGTCTTTGTTTGAGTTGAAACTATTAATCGGATTTCAAAAATTCTTGTTGTATTTGATATACCAATCATTAAGAAAGGTTTCAGGCTATTTATTATTAAGCTACCTGTAAAAGGGGGAAAGTTGTATTGAATAAAGTTACAAAACCAGGAAAATATTATTAGATCATTTTTAGTTTCACATACATATAAACATATTTAGACAGCATATCGTATATAGTGCTACGCGTTTTAAAATGAATAGCAATGCTTCATTACCGTTTCTAGTTTTAAAAGCGCGGTAAGCGTTTATTAATTACATATTGTATTTATATACCTATACATGGAAAAAATAATTACAGGAAAATTTAGTCTAATGGTGTCAGGATAAGTAAAGAACTAAAACCGAGATAAAGTTTGAAGTTTTTGCTCCCCAGACCATCTTTTAACATCAAGTAAGCCGCTTAAACTCAATACTTATTTCAAAGAATATTGTAAGTCCATAAATAAGTTTACTTATATTGACAACTAGTAATATACGCGACTTCGTTCGCTTGGAACTAAAATTTATTTATTATTTTTTCATCGCGGAACCCTATTTTATTTTTATAAAATAAAGTATCCTGCGTTACTTTTTATAACATCAGCTTTCTGTCAGCGAAAGTCTCGTCAAAATCGGTCCAGCTATTTCAGAGATAAACCGGAACAGACAAATAAAAAAAAAAATATATATATATAAGTACCGCATATACTTTCATATGCATTTAAAAGACTGTTATTGTGACATTACAAATAGACACTTCAACTTTATTTATTTTCATTATTTTGAGATTAATGCCAATTTATTAATGTTTTTAGTAAACACTTGGGATCTAGAACAAGTGTATACTTAAATTATACTACATAGGTAATTAGTAACAATTTATCATCTTTTACCAAATTTATAAACAGATAGGCATCTTATACTAATATTTTATAATCTATGTAACAATTTCATTGTCAGAATGAATAGATCTGAGATAATGTTATACATTTGACTATTATTTTTACAACAGAATAATTTGAGAGAGACTGCAATGTAAGAAGAATTTACTGCTTTCTAAAGATTTTAGTCTTACGTTTTACTATTAATTATATAAAAGCAAAGCTAGACCGATATTAAAAGGATAGCAGTAACGACTTGGAGAAGATAAGCAAATAACAGCGCAGCGTCGCAAACTCTAGGGGAGGCTTATGCTAGAAAGGAAAATAAACTTCGCGTACCGGTGTCAGACAAATAATTGAAACTATATATTTATTTATTATAAAGTAAAAAAAAATAAAGCACTCATGAGGACTACCGACAGAGGTGAAAACTTAAAACTATAAACAATCAGTTGTTATTTTTGGATATCCAAATTGATTGTTGGATTTATACTGAAACTGTATATAGGGCAATAAGTTATACTAAGAAGAACAGATATAGTGTGTACATTAACACGTCACGTGATTTAGTCGATGACGACTTTCGAATTTCGACGACAGGTTTTCACTTAAAAAAGTACGAATGATTGTTAAATAAAGGCTATTATTATTATTACTATAAAATTATTATACTAATATTATTACTATATAAAGGCAACAACATCTTTCGCAGATGATTTTGGCAGCATTGTGGCAACACTCGCATTCATAGTTGACCTGACCGATCCAGGAGAGGATTCCAGATGAAAGGGAGTTAGAGGCCTGCCAGTTACGTCTCCTACATTTTTCTCTTAATAATCAAAGTTACTTATGTACACAATAATTAAAACAGAAACTATCGACATTGTTTTATAAGTGTCACATCACAATTTGGTCATTATTCGTGATAGTGGGGAGAACCGCGACATATACGTACTTTTTTGCTATGTATATTCGAATTGCTAGGTTAATGTTACCTAATAATTAAATAGCAATTTTATTCACTTTCTATTACTATTAGGATAATGTATACGGTGTAGAAATTACTTGGCAGTAGAAGAATATAAAATTAAAACTACGTGGCGTAAAACAAATTATGGTTTAAATAAGTTCCATATCACGAATTGAGAATTTAAGTTACTTCTTTCTAAACTTTACTACAATGAGATGTCTATGTACATTGAGTTAAAACCTCGGGGTAATTTTAATAAAATACTACTTTTTACCCGTTTTAAAAAAAAAGCCATTTTTATTCATTCTTTCTTCTTTCTAACATTCATTCATTCATTCTAAAATCATTTAATCTATCAGTCATTCATTCAGGCAACGTATAATTTCTCAAAAATAGAAGGTAATAACTTATTTATATTTTAGATTCTGTTTTTAGTCAGAAAATAAAGTTTCATGTTTTTGAAAAATTACCGTCCAAAATATATGATTTCGTGGGCACAGTTCTTGTAACATTATTCTCTATTCACTACGTTTATAGTAAAGCCCATTTCGAGTGTACCTCGTCTCGCAATTAGCGTAATGGACCCTTTAAGTACTCGAGGAATTAACTAATGAACGTGGTGAGTTCATGTGTTTGTATGTACGTTGAAAGACTTTTTGTAAGCACGTTACGCGTGATATTTCAGTTTGCAACTCCTATAATATCTCACAAACTTTTAATAATACTTTGCTTCATTTATGGTCAATCCTTTTACACCAATAACCAATTATTAATTATTTTTTTATAGCTAAGGCTTAGCGTTGTGGCCATAATCTCACCTGATCTTAAGTGACGATACGGCCCAAGTTGGTAGACACGCTAAACCTTTGAAGGAACTAGCTCTCAAGTGCAAGATTTTCAACTTGAGGGTAGTAGCTAGCCAGGCTGGCATCAAAAAAAGCCCTACCACCATGGTATGGTTTCCTCAAGATGTTTACCTTCACCGAAAGTTCAAGCTCATTGTAGGTGGTTGGATTCGAACTCACGTCCCTTGACGCAAAGTCGTACACACTACCACTGAGCTATCATCACTTCAAATATATATATATTATATATTATATATATATATATATATATATATATATATATATATATATATATATATATATATATATATATATATATATATATATATATATATATATATATATATATATATATATATATATATATATATAATAAATCGGAAAATTTTGATTGAAGGAACTATCTGATTTCAAAAATTATTTTTCTATTTGATAGAGCAATCACTGTGGAAGGCTTTAGGCTATTTCATATCACTCTACCCCCAATAATACTAAAGGTGTATTGGAATAAGTTACAAAAATGGGCAAAAATTATGAAATAATAATAGTTCAACGCGAAAGAAGTTGCAGGCACGGCTAGTAAATATATAAATTATAACATTTAATTAAAATATTTTCGTTTTTAAACTGTTTTTGCAGGTCGCAATTTCACCCTCTGTTAGGTGACGATAAGACCTAAAATGATCGATACGTCCAGCCTAACGGAGGGACTGGGTTACAAGTGTAGCTGCCGGATCATACCTCAATGTATTAATGGAAGTATTAAGACACTTTAACTTATTTTTCTACCCTTATCTATATAACGACACAAACAATACGTACAATAATACGCTGGGAAATTGAAATAAATAGAATTAATTACGGGCCCATCCTTTGTCCTTATTTATAATATTTGAGGGTTGGAAGGACCCTGTTTAATTAATCGGTCTTAATTAAATCAACAAGCATTCCCTGAAGGTTACGTTTATATAAGTTGCGCGTGCTCTTAAGGTAGTCGGGTCCCCTAATAAGAATCAGGATTATAAGTTAAATATAATATTCCTTAGACATTTAGATTACACTGCATTGTTTATAATTGTCGACTTATTAGTTTTATATACTATACCAGCTGACATTGCAGACTTTGTTCTGCCTTTTCTAGCAGTCAATACATCGACTAGCCCCTTCATTCGTTGTTCGTCTTTCGGCAGCAACCCTAGCCGAGGTTCGTCCACTCTAGCACCCTTGCGCCCGCTGCCTCGTGGCTGAGGGCCTTCAGCACTTGCCCCAAATAGTGCGGTGATGCTGTCAAAGCCCTTAATGCTAACATCGTATGTCGAATCTCGAAAAAATAACATCGACTACAGCGTCATCTGTCGCGTTATGAACACTTATCGAGATTAAAAGTAAGCTATCTCTCAAGTTGGTTCAAACTGCACACAGCGTGCAACATGGGATTAAAATCGGTTTAGTAGTTTAGGAGTTCATCGGACGGACAAACAATATGACTCGAAATTTTTATATATAAAGACTTTATAGCATATCGGTACAAATTATTTTTATAAACCCGGCTAGTAGTTTCCTTAAATTAGCGCGTTCAAAAAACACACAAACTTTTCCACTTTATATATATAAAGAAATCTATATATGGACCGTTTATTTTGAAAGTGGTGTAGGTCCATTTTCTTTTGTCTCGATAAAATGAAAGATTACTATATTAGTTGATAATGCAATTTCATTTACCGACCCATTTTGTACAAAACATGGGATTTTTTCGAGAAATTAAACACGGACAAGTTATATATAAAAAAATTACATTCAATTAAGCATGAATTACGTGATAGCTCATTTTTCTCAAAAATGGACTTACACCACTTTCAAAATAAACGGTCCATTTATAAAGAAAATAATGTTACTTTGACAATCGATTACATCAAAACTACTAAACTTATGGGGATGGGACTATGACCATACAACGCATAATCGTTCGTATGTGGTTCTAGGTTATTTAGTTTTTGAATTACAATGCCCCGTTAGTTTTTTTTTTTTCGATTTACGTTTGTATGCCCAGCGTATCGGACGGGTGACGGCTATTAGAAGAAGAAAAAAAAACCAGCAATTCATACAAGATTTTAATAAGTATGAAAGCTTAAAACAAAACCTAACAAAGTTTTTGACACAAACGACCGTTAAAAGCTTTCGGTAGCTAACTTAATTTACTACGGTTCTTGTAAGGGAGTACTTCACGTCGGTAAGAACACTTATACACCAAGCGCGTACTTATGATCTGCATATCGCACTAAAGAACGAAGGGCACTTGTGATTTAGCTTGCAACTGTGCAACTGGATATATGAAAAATACTTATACCGTACTAGCTAAGGCCGAGACTACGTTTGCGTGCGAGTATTTTTTTTTTTATAGTTAAGCTTAGCGTTATGTCCATAATCTCGCCTGATCTCAAGCGACGAAACGGCCCAAGTTGGTAGACACGCTAAACCTGTGGAGGAACTGGCTTTCAAGTGCAGCTGCCGGAACACACCTATTGGTATTAGGCGGCAGATTTTCAACTTGAGGGTTGTTGCTAGCCAGGCGGGCATTAGAAAAAGCCCTACCACCATGCTATGGTTTCTTCACGATGTTTTCCTTCACCGAAAGCTCAAGCTCATTGTAGGTGGTTGGCTACGCACTCACGTCCCTTGACGCGAAGTCGTACCTACTACCACTGAAATATCATCGCTTCAAATTACTTAATAATGTTTGCCCGTGTTTGTAACTTATTCTAATACAGCTTTACTCCATTTTTTTTTTATACTTAAGGTCTAGCGATATGGCCATAATCTCATCTGATCTTAAGTGACGTTACGGCTCAAGTTGGTAGACACACTAAACCTGTGGAGGATCTGGCTCTCAAGTGCTGCTGCCGGAACACACCTATTGGTATTTGGCGGCAGGTTCACAACTAGAGGGTGGTAGCTACCCAGGCGGGCATCAAAAAAAGCCCTACCACCATGCTATGGTTTCTTCACGATGTTTTCCTTCACCGAAAGCTCAAGCTCATTGTAGGTGCTTGGGTTCGAACCCACGTCCCTTGACGCGAAGTCGTGCAAACTTCCACTGAGCTATCATCGCTTCTATTTGTAGTAGTGTGGTGTTAAATAGCGTAAAGCCTGCTTCAATAATTGTTCTGATAAATAAAAAATATTGTTTTGGAATCTAAGTATTAGTTCCTAAGATTAGTGAATCAAAATCAACCAAAGTTTTCTGTTTTATAATGACACGGAATGGAATTCGTGAGCCCAGTACAATATATATGTAGGTATTGTTAAAGCTTAAGTTCGATCCTAGGGATTAGTTTCGATCCTCCGGATAGGAGCCCTCGAGTGACTCTGCTCGCGCGATACAGTGACACTTTACATCACTGAGAGTACATCATCACAACGCATATCATCCATGCAGACCTACACATTAAGTACGAGACTACCCCCGCGGTACTTACGCGGCTTGCCAGATAAGGTCGTGTTATGAACAGTAAATTAGTAAGTTAGGACCTGTTGGTTAGTTAGGATTCGAATTTCTTCACTTTCCGGCAGCAGCCCAAGCCGAGGTTCGGCCATCCTGGCACCCTTGCGCTCGCTGCCTTGGAGCTGAGTTCCCGCAGCACTCGCCCCAAAAAGTTCGGTGAAGCTGTCAAAGCCCCTAAGGCTAACAGCGTAAGTCAAGTCGAAAAAATAATTGTTAAAGTTTACACGGGATATGAATTTATACTTACAGTTCTTTCAGCTGATGGTGTTTTTATTATTTATTTGTCACACAGATCACAGAATCACAGAAATTGTGTGGAACACTCGTGAGGCCGTTTTCGTGCGGAGATAGATTTCAAACAGAAGGATTTATCTTATTGTGTTGCGTGAATCGCGAGTACTTGTTCGACGCGACCTTTCGACGAGGGAAGTTGAAGATTAGGGACGGATTGGAAAGGATTATTCTTGTCCGATAATAATAATAATAATATATTGCAAATGCCAAAGATTTTTACACTAGGATGCGATGATAGCTCAGTGGTAGTGTATATGTACGCTGCGACAAGGGATGTGAGTTCGAATCCACGTACAATGAGCTTGAGCTTTCGGTGAAGGAAACACCGTGAGGAAACCATAGCATAGTGGTAGGGCTTTTTCTGACGCCCGCCTGGCTAGCTAACATATTGAATTTGAAAATCTGCCGCCAAATACTAATAGGTGGGTTCCGGCAGTTGCACATGAGAGCCAGTCTGTCGACAAGCAGCGTGTTCACCCACTCGTGCCGTATCATCGAGATTATGGCCATAACGGTAAACCTATAATCTATAAACATACACGTACTTTGCTTACACTATCTGACAAAGAGACTCAGCAACTATCCAACCCCACAGCGCTTGTTTGCAATCTGCCCCATACTTATATTTACATTCATTTGTTCACACATATACCAATCGTAATTCGACAACGAAATACATAAAAAAGTAAACTTTTTAAAAGCGCCCATATACAGTACTGTTTGTAGAAATAAAATTTAATAGGTATGAAATATATACAGTGCATTTCTGTTATAACGACGTCGAAGGGACCACTTTTGTCTTATCGTCGTTGTATTCAAAATCACTATATGAAAATAGCAGAAACGTAGTTACAAATATTTATTAACTTTTACCTGCGGCTTCACTCGCGTTAATAATGATTTTGTCCTACACATCGGTTGACTTAATAAGAAATGTAATAAATACAAAGGTTATCGCTCTCTTTACCCCACTTTTAATGAGGTTTTTGCGAGAAAAAGTAGCCTGATAACTTCTTTATATCTACACCAAAATTCATCAAAAACCATACAGCGGTTTAGGCGTGAAATTGTAACAAACAAGCAAACTCACTTTAGTATTTATAATATTAGTATAGATATGGAAGTAGGAATGGATTTATTTACTTTTTCTTTAATGGTCTATATACGTCTAGGAGCCATACTCACGAGCTTACGAAACACTGTTCACACACAGGAAATTGCTATGTAACTGGTTCATAAGTTCAAGCTTGTACACTTGCTAAATAGTCCCATCTGGCTATCTGTGAATGTAAACAAAGAATAAGAAAGCTTAATAGTTTTGTAAATAATTGCTTGTGCTTTGCATGAAATTTCTAGGAATCTGTCACAAATGCTTCATGTCGCTATATCCGAATTTGCTATTGCCGAATGAACTTTCTACGAAAGTATGCTTTAAATTGAAGGGACATATAACCAAGAAACCTTCACAACTAATTTCGTTAGTAATGAAATTATCTGTTATTATATTCATTATACAGTATTTACATGAATGTGAATACACTTCATTTTTAAATAATACTTGCTTTGTTCGTACCGAGCGATACAAACATATCAGTGACTCGACCTTGAAGTTTTTGCTCTTATAAAAGTTGTCAATCGTTCCAGAAGTTTCACTTCAAAATAATTTAATGTACAAATTTAGGACAGTTACAGTTTTATTATACGTATTGATGAAAGTACCGTTATTGTGACAATAAATATAAAAAGAATACATAAAAATGAGTTCGCATTCAAATAAACTCGCAGCTTGTTTAAATAACCCGTTAATCAAAATGTAAACATATTCAAGGATGAAGTAAGAGTTGCAAATTGCAGCCTGCACTACTATTAAATTTACTAAACTTCGTTCAAAATGTCTTAATTAGATGGCGCCACAATCGAGTTAGCTCGCGGTAGTGGTGCATCGTTTTCAAGCAGGTTGATGCCATTCTTCAGTTAAGACATGTACAGTTTATAATAGTAAAAAAAGCCTTTTATTCTTAAGTTTAACTTAACATAAAAAATTTTTAGATAGGTATGAAGCACTAAAGTGCTTTCAGACCTTCGTTATTGCGTGTGATAAAATAACTAACGTTAATTATCATTATTGAATCATAGAAAGTACACCATGCTGTCTCTTTCTATTACTATAATTGAGAAGAGTAAAGAACATGTTCTTCCCTCTTAGTCACATGTATATTGCTTTTACTAGTAATTTCGAGGCCGTCACGGTATAATATATCCAGTAATAAAATGAGATACAGAAGAAAGGATTCGACAAGTTATAGCAACCGTACACTTTTTTTAAGAGATTGCCATCTTTAGCCACGTGCTTTCGGAATTTTACCGAATTTTGTGGGCGAGCGCGTAGGGTACTCAGCCCGAGGTGACACTTGGTCATAAACTATCAAATTTTACCTAGTTTGTTTTTTTTTGGTTGCGTTTTGGGATTAGGTACGAACTGCCTCATAATTCACGACCGATGATAGATTTATAGTATAACGCTACTGACCGTTGTATTTGTTCGTATTCGTTCACACTTCAAGTCTCTGGTGAGAATATGTAGTAAATGCTGTAATACATCTACCAAATTGACTAAAATTTCGTGCAAAGTTAGATGGCGCCACGATCGAGTTAGCTCGCGCTATTGTTGCATCGTGTTCAAACATCTTGCTACGATCTCTCATTGTACTCTGCCACATCGTTTGGTCAATTATATTGACCCACTTAACATCAGGAATTTTTATATACGGCAGTAAGTTGTAAATAACTTACAGGCCTTTATAAGTACTCGTGGATAATAAAGATTAAATCGTATAGCGTTCTTTACACGTTGTTATAGTTGCAAATTATCTTTCTGAGTAGTCCAGAGTAATAAAAAAAAATATATTAATAAATTTCTACTGATAATAATTTGTACAATACGATACCTTATTATCTCTTTCTATTACTACAATAGTACAGATCATGATTTTATTTCAGTTATGTATATTGCTGTCTCTAATAAAACTGAATCTGAAACTGAATATTCAATAATAAAGCGAGATGAAAAAGAATTGTCACCGCAGGTTTTTTTCTTATAAACTTCTTTGGCAAGAATATGCAGTAAAAGCGGCAATACATCTACTAATACCAAACTAACCAAATCTTAGATCAAAATTTGTTTAAATGAGTCGTTCATATGTAGATGACAGTACGATCGAGTTAGCTGGCGTTTGTGTTGCATCGTTTTCAAACAAGTTGGAGCAATCCCTCAGCTGTTTACATCTGAAAGGTCATTGGTGACCTACTTACCATCAGGAATTTTTAAAATGGCAGTAAGTTGATAATAGCTTTCAGGCCTTTACACCACAAATGTTTCATGTTAATGTCTATGCTACGATTGCAGCTTGTAGACGTCTATCTGAAAATGTTAATTTGCTATGGTTATTTGTTCTACGCTGTAGACTTCTGGTACATCAGCAATTTTAATGTAATTTGTGATTATTTTTATATATACTTATAATAAAAATAATTTACATTCTAGTTATATTCTGTTCTTACTATTATTTTAAATCGTTTGTCCTGCTAAGTCCGCCGTTGCATTATGAATAAAATGTAAATCATACTAACATTACAAATGCGAAAGAGAGTTTGTTTGTTTGTGACGCTTTCACGCCTAAATCGCTAAACGGATTATGATGAATTTTGGTATAGAGATAGATGGGAACCTGCAGACGGAGATAGGCTACTTTTTCTCGCGAAAACCTGATTGGAAGTGGGGTAAAGAGAGGGATAAACTTTTTATTACGTCGCTTATTTGTTTGATAAAATCAATATTAACGCGAGTGAATTAAATATTTAAGAAATAAATAAACCTATAAACTACAAAAAAAAACATGACGTAGCTTAATAGAACTGGTTACTTAATATTATAATATGAACGAAACCAACGTATAACTGTATGAGGTGAGTGACATTGAAATGAAAAGAAAAACCGGCCACATCGCTTCCTAGTCTGGTCACAATGGGACCAATTAAGCCGTAATGGCCCCGTTAAAGGGACGTCAGGGACCATACAATATTTCGTTCCGCCCGGAGAGCACATAACAAGGACTCTCGCATTTATTATGCACTTTGAAAATCTGGCTTTGATCGTATCTCGGGGCCATTATCCGGTACGTTATTATAACATTATTTTTGCTTATACTCATTTTAAATCCCTTTACAGGAGCGAATTGTTACTGTATTTATTTAAAACCCTTATATCGTCGTTCATACAGAATGCGATGATAGCTTAATGGTAGCGAGTACGGACACCGAGTTAATGGACGTAAATTGGAACCCATGCAATGAGTTTGAATTTTCGGTGAAGGGAAACATAACATTAATTCGATTGGTTTACATGGCACACGCCAGTAAAGATACCAGTCGACCTGATATTTTCTGATTTCTTTATGTACCATCTTTTTTTTGTATATAGTTTAGCGTTATGACCGTAATCTCACCTGATCTTAAGTGACGGGGAGGGACTGGCTCTTAAATGCAACCGCAAACATACCTATTGGTTAAACAGCTATTATAGCTAGTTATGCGGGCAAAAAACCTTACCACCATGCTATAGTTTCCGTACGATGTTTTCTTTACCGACAGCTTAACTTCATTGTCGGTGGATTCGAACTCACGTCCCTTGACGCGGCCTCCGTTAACGCTACCATTGATCTATCAACAGTTCCAATCATGTTATATCAGTCAATTTACACAAAATCTTAAATATACACTTAAACCTTCTTCAGGAATCTCGCCGTGTATTAAAGCAAATTGTTTGACTATCCGTTTGATAATTTTGGATTTCATCGCACTCTGACTAAGATATTTTATTTTTTGTTATGTAGGGGTAAAATGGCAGATTCACCATTTTACCCTTCATTAAAATTCGTGTTGGTATTTTCTAGAAACAGTTAAATGTTATATGTTCATCAACATAACTTGTTATGATATTTCGAATGTTGGTATATACATAGCACAGGATTTTGGCAGAACTGAAATCTGATGCTACCAAAATGTTGTGTACTTTAATTGTTTTTCAAATTACATATTCGTTTGTTATAAAATCCTATTTAATACCTTCGAGTTTCATTTGTGTCTTTTAGGTTACTTAGATATAAGTTACGGTGAAACTGGCATATCTCTAGAGATAAAAGTGCTTAAATAAAATTCAGATAAAGAAATATTTTATGGTTGGGGAGTTTTTATTACGGTGGAATTGTCTATACGTTCATAAGTGTTTTTTCCTTAACGCAAATTGAATAAGGTCTTTGTTCTTTTGATTTTCAGTACTGTTATTAATGGAAGAACAGAATTTATTATTAGCATGGCGTCAAACGAACGCTCCAATATTTAAGGCAAATTTTAGACTTAAAATTTGTCTCATGGCACACCTTTATATTATCGATTTATGTAACGCGGTGTAGGTAAACTTTTACTAATACGATAATATCTTATTTTGACATAATCGATACAATATAAATAACTATAGAATCGTCTATCTAAACAAGCTGTCTGTAAGTAATATTAAACATCCATGTAAAAAAATAAAGATTACTATAAAATTCTATATGTTTGACGTCAGCGCAATACTTGACAAATATATTGATTTTATTTACAAATCTATTTAGTTTCTAATGAAATTACTAGATGGCGCTAAAACCTTTCTGTAGATTATGTAACATAATTTGTTTTCCTGTGAGTGACTGGTCGATTACACAGTTAATCCTCTAGGAAAATACATAGACAAACATGTCAAATTAGTATTCAAAATAACTTAAATGTAATTATGTCTTTTCAATTCGTAGGGCGCTATTTAAATTTCTATACATTCACATAATTACAAAGTATATTTTATTACAGCGCCATCTGTTATCTGTTTCGCACATTACTGATTGAAGAATGCGGAATGTAAATTGCTTGTAAACAGAAATTATTTTCCGTCTGAATAAATTAAATTATTTACTTACACTCCACTAAACATACTCTCATCCGTTTTATGCTCCCCTTAAAAGCGTGTGACGTTCTATTTATTTGGATTAGATTTACAACAATCTACGAATGCCTAAAACAGACTAAGAAACACTTATTTAATATACCTACTCTCTATTATTATTTTTGTATTGTAGGGCCATAATAAATATGATGTTTAGTAATATTGTATGCAATGTGCATACACATTTTTTTTTAACAGAAACATATTTTATTTTTATTTTGACTTAAACCTATACACACCATATACAGTTAATTTATGTTAAGCGTGACGTCGGCTGGTGTAGGCGACAATGCAAGAAAACAAAAGAGATAATTGACAGTACTAAAAAAGAAAATTGATGGTTTATAATAATTTTTTTTAATTCATACATAAAATAAACAGTGTTCAAAAAAGATTCCGGAAACGTCATTTTGCATCTAGATTTACGACTAGGAAGAAATGAACGTTAGAATTATATTTGTATAAAACGTAAAATTTTTATAAACTCAAAACACATGCACAATAAAAATATTATTATTAGTCGACCGAAATATTCGATTTAATATAATTAATATGTTTGCTTTAATTGTTATTGTTTGACATTTAATATAACTGAGTGTTCTGTTTTTTTTTTCGTTACATATAAATTTAATCCAATTTAAGATTCAATAGGTTTCGTAGCTCCACGTATTAGGGGGGTCTCCGAAATGCGCTACATTAGAGATGCACCCCTCGCATTCTCGGAAGGCTTTTATAAAATTAGCCTGCGTTCGTAAGGTAAATCGCGTAGTTCCTGAATTTTACAACGACGGTTACAATCAGCTAAGTGTATCCCGGAAGTTTACCTACTCCCTTCCGCCATTGAATGCACCACAAAATCATACAATTTATTCCGTTTAGACTCTAAGATGGCACTCGACATAGGCAAAGTTGCTTGAGTAAAAAAAGAAGTTACTTATGAAACGTGAAAAGCTACTTCTGGATCAAAAATCGTTCACCACAACGTTTTGACAATAAAACTTTCTTATCGAGATCTTTGAACTTCTCTTCCGGCTAATGGGAGATATGCTTGTCAATGTTATCGTAGAACATAAAACTATTATCTAAAACAATTCTATCAGCTTTGCTAAGTGTGAAACATTGCATTAGTCATTTATTTTTAGCATTGATATTATGTTAGTTTCCAAAATCTATGCTAAGTTTATTGCAACAACTATTTAATTAATTATTTCCACTTTTTCTTATTACCAGAATTTTGATCAAGTTTTGTTGGAGTGTAATTGAATTGAGTCAGTCAGGACTAATTTAGTGCATTTGTTTTGAACAGTCTGGACGTTGAGATGTAATAAAATTGTAAGTTATCATAATCCTTCTGTAATTTTTTATGTTTTTTTTTTTTAACTATACAATTTTAGATGAAATCTGTGTAATTTTTCGAAACGATGTTGGCTCAGTTGGTTGCGCATAGCATGATTTAATATGGCAGTGGTGTAATGTTCACCTGGTTAGCTATCACCGTCAAGTTCAAAATCTATAGCTAAATAACTATCGGTGTATTCCGACAGTTCCATTTGAGAACCAGTTTCTCCATTAGGATTAGCGCGCCACCATCTTTAGTTTCTTTGTCAATTTACTTTATAGTATATTCTGCATGTCATCTAATGTAAAGAAAAAATGAATTACAAAATTATCTGACTATTTTAACTATTATTTTATAAAAGATCTAGGTTTTACGTGCGGCTTCGCTCGCGTTAATATGGATTTTGTAAAACAATTCGGATGACGCAATTAAATTTTCATACTAAGTTTATCCCTCTATTTACCCCATTTCCAATAAAATTTTCGCGAGAAAAAGTAGCCTATATCCGTCTCCTGGGTCCCGTCTAGCTCTGAACCAAAATTCATCACAATCGATTTAGTGGTTTAGGCGTGAAAGCGTAATAAACAAAAAAACAAACTCGCTTACGCACTTATAACATTAGTACGATCATGTAAATTGGTTTAATAATTAATTAGTTATTAACGTGTTAACGGAGAGCGACGCAGAAAAAAAGTACTGTGTATTTTATAATGTAATGTGTCCGCAACTACGGTCTTGTGGAACTAAAATTTATTATTAGTCCCCAGGGAAAAGAAGAAAAGTCTATATTTTGTGGACAAAATGGATTTTATAACTACCTCATGAATATGACTATTTTATATACAAGATACTTTGGGGTGTATAGGGGTATCGATTATCATCCGAGTTATGCAAGACAACTTGCGATGATAGCTCAGTGGTAGTGTGTACGACTACGCGTCAAGGAGCGTAAGTTCGAATCCAAGCACCTACAATGAGCTTGAGCTTTCGGTGAGGAAACCATAGCATGGTGGTAGGGCTTTTTCAAATGCCCGCCTGGCTAGCGACCACCCTCAAGTTGAAAAACTGCCGCCAAATACCAACAGGTGTGTTCTCAACTCTCGGTTAAGCGTTTGTGGCCATAATCTCACCTGATCTTAAGTGACGATACGGCTCAAGTTGGTAGACACGCTAAACCTGTGATGGGACTGGCTCTCAAGTGCAGCTTCCGGAACACACCTATTGGTATTTGGCGGCAGATTTTTAACTTGAGGGTGGTTGCTAGCCAGACGGGCATTAGAAAAAGCCCTACCAAGCTATGTATAAGCTATAAGATGTTGACGCTAATCGTGCACACTGGCACTGAGTTATCATCGCTTCAAAATGCGCGTTTTTATGGGTAATTCATACGGTATTAATTAAAATGCCTGATAAAACTCAACAAAATTTATTTCTGCATAATATTTATCACAATAGCAATTAATTTGCCGTTCATCAAATATGGTAATCACGTAAACATAATTATTTCATTGTTGGTATAAAATAATTATAACGACGAAATTATGAAAATGCGTTCGGGTATGACGCCACAATGACTCAGTATATTTTTAACCACAACATCGCTTCAAGTTAAGTGACTGGTAAAAAACCAAATCTGCTTTAGTTTATAATTGGTATTTTTGAAAGTGTAAGTACACTGAATTGTTATGCTTGAAAATTGTTGGAATAACTACTTCAAAAATATCAATTTCGGTTTGAATCGAATTTGCTATTATACCCTCAAGTGATGATATTGCTTTAAACGTTGTTACACGCGCTGATCTTCAACGGAAATTCTTTTCTAACGTCCAAAACATAGATGCAGATGAATGTTGAATGGGTTAAACAGTTTGTATCTTATGTAAATAAACGACTTACGTTAAATATCTTAATAAATTAAAACACGCTGTCAGGAATCGCATTTTACTATGTATAAGGCAATTAGATATTGTGTTCTGGTTTCCCTCGGGCTTGAGCGCCGTTTGCGCTCGCCCTTAAAGTTTGGTGAAGCTGTAAAAGCTTTCCAGGCTAACAGTGTATAGGTCAACTACAAAAAATTTTTTATTGTGTGGCCAATATATTCCTATAACCGACCTCGTGGTTTTATATTTGGGCCTTATTGATAGGTTTCTATCTGGGAAGTAGTAAATAGCCAAGCAAAGTCTAAATATAGGTATGAGTTTGCCACTATATTTTCCATTGCAGGGAGCTCACTCTTATTATATTACTAGCCGTGCTTGAAACTGCGTCCGTCTGAAACTGAAATTTTATTCAATCATATTCGCCTGTTGATTTCTTATGTTTACACGAATATTATTCATCGAAATAAAACTAATTTAAACGGGTTTTATCGCGGTTATTTATTAATTTTGATCCCGACGTTTCGAAAGCTTCTCAGCCTTCGTGGTCACGGGCCGGACTGAGGTTGTAGGTTGTCGAGAAGAGTTCATGTCGAAGGTAGAACGTCGCAATCAGAATTAATAAACAACCGCGGTAAAATCCGTTTTAATTAGTTTTATTCCGATACATGGGCCTGTTTTTGTAACTTTTTTCTATACACCTTTGCTCTAATTAAAAAAATTTGAAATCCGATTGGTATCTTTTAATATTAGCGCGATCAAACACGTATCCGCTTTCTAATGTTTATGTACTAATGAATATACTAATACATAACCTGCAAACTACCACTTCATTTACCGTGACTGATTAGTTTTAATTGAATTCTTTAATGTCACATTCTTATAGGATGTCTACGCGTCAACTGGTTAATCAATATTCGAATTATGCTGTGAATTGTTACATCCCCGCTCGACCCAAACTGGGAATTAATCTTGTGGAAAAACTATTATTCATATCCGATCGTCCGTTTGATGTACGATCAGGGAATTTGCTACGTAGCTCGTATCAGATAATTACTATCAGAATTATCAGTTACTAGATTTTACGTGCGGCTTCGCTCGCGATAATACTGATTATGTTAAACAAATTAGATCCCTTCCTTTACCCCACTTCCTATAAGTATTAAGCAAGAAAAAGTGGTCTATCTTTCTCTGTACTAAAATTTATCACAATCGATTCAACGGTTTATTAGGTGTGAAAGCGTAACAAACAAACTCACTTTCACATTTATAATATTAGTATAGATATGAATGGATAATGAGATATCTGCTTTATTAATATTTTTATCTAAGCCCAGCTAAGATATCGGACTGTATTTGATTGTAAGCATAGTACATTTTAAAAACTAAATACTAGGAATCGTGACAAACTAATTACCCCTTTTTTTCTCAGCCCAGTAAAAGTTTCTTAGGTAAAATAGTGTTGGGATTTACAACTAAGTCCCAAAGCATATTACTATTTTGTCAGACAGTGAGTTCATTAACTATGTTAAACGGGTTTTGATGTCAAAATGCTATTACGGAGTGGATAATTATGTGAACGTTAGTGATGTATTTTTTATGGTATAGGGGGTATTCGAGGAAGCGCGTCACCTCATGGTAAGTGATCACCGCCGCCCATGGATACCCACGACACCAGAGAAATCGCAGGTGCGTTGTCGGCCTTCGTAGAAGGAACTGGCTGTCAAGTGCCACTGCCGGAACACATCTAATGGGATTTGGCGGCAGATTCACAACTTGAGGGTGGTAGCTTGCAAAGGGGGGCATTAGAAAAAGCCCTATCATCATGCAATTCACGTTTGGAATAAACAGTCCTCTCTGTAAATTTACTAAATACTATTGTAAATGCATTTGCAATACGTACTCAACAAAGATAATATGCCCAGAACGAGCTTCTTGCCGTTTCTTCTCGATGACTGTGTTGTTTTCTGAACCAGTGGTAGTTTTGTCGTTCCCAACCGCCTTTTCGGGGTTCACACTGAATAAAGCATTTTAATTTGATTTGAAAACATTGGTGATCGTAAACAGAGTAGTACTTTACGAGGGATTTGTTGCTGTCCTCCGCAAAAGTAAAATTTTCACATTAAATGTCTTGAATGCGCAACTACAGTGATTGTGTAAGTTGTGCAAATTTTCCTATGTCAAGATCCTGTAAAGGAGGAGCTGAGCGAGCATTGTACATTCACTTATATTTTTTACGTAGAATGTTCTCGCATTTGTATAAAGCTTTGTTACTCGCTCGCATTCGAACGAGATAAAGCGTAATTTCATCTAGATGTGTAATTCGAGGATAAGCAAACGTTTTCCTCCTGAGTTTTATATTTTGTTTCTTCAGTTTTATCTTAAGATAAATAAATTTGTAGATCTGTATTGTCTCATGTTCCCGTTTCCGCGTTGTTCTGAATTGTAAACAAACTAAACAGTTGTATATTTTAATTATCACGATTTATATCATTATAACATTGAAGTATGATGGATTTTAAAGAAAATATTATAGGGGTTTTTCCGATATAACTGTCTGGTTGGTTAATGTAGACTAGGTTCTAAGGTAAAAGGAACTGCTTAAAACAAGTGTAGGTACTATCCTTGGTCTGCGTCAAAACGGGAGTTAGAAGTGTCGCCGTGATGCGGTTTAGTGCGTATTTGCTGATGCCAGTTCTTCCACTTGGCTCCTCTCGCCTTGGCCTGACCTCGGGTAGTTCGTTTACATCCGTTCGAGGGAAAACCGTAAATATATTTTTTATACTGTATTAATAAAAAAAGCAAAAGAGTAACTATACCTACACCTTTTTTGTTTGGTGACATGATGAACAAATATCTTTAGTTATATATTCTAGCAATATGCCGGTTGGGCTATCGAGAAGAGCGTTTGAGACTCACAGGCTAAGATGAACCATGTAATACTAAAAAGAGTCCATATTGACCAGAATTTCGCCATATTACTAAAAAATATAGACCACTTTTGCACTGCTTCGAGAAAAGGTACTACAAATAATATTTCTTTCAGTGTTATGGAGATAACAATAGTTTTCCAAATTACAGAGCTCAGGAATCGCAGACGGATAAATTAATTAATTTAATATATGGATTATGAATAAACGTCATTATAAACCTAACACAGTTTACACCTTTGTGAAGTGAAATTTCTTATGGGAATAATTTGAAATTCCGATCCGCCACTTTATTGTGTCACGCACGTTCAGGTAAAGTCCGCTCAAGGTGATTAAGAGAGTGAGAGAGATATAGTAATGTTTTACTTCTCTCGTGTGATCTTAAACACACGCCTTTTTTTATTATAGCACGTGAAAAAGGCGGGGTGTACTGGTAAGCATAATGCCATCTAAATACAATGATATATAGCTAGAGATTTACAAACCCTCACTGATCGTCACAGTCACACTGACCTAATCAAATATCTCTTCGGGTTATGGATGAAGACAAGGTGTTGTAAGAAAAAGGTAATAATATCAATTCGAAGACAATTCAGCAAAAATGAAGTAATTAATTACGAAATAGTACCATAAAAATAAAGGGATATTTTTTATCGAGGAGATATGGATGTTGCTGTAAAAACCCCAGTACCTAACGGTGTCGATGAGGGAATTTGTTTGAAGATTATTAAAAGTCTTTTAATTTTAAACTTAAGTACTGCTGTTAATATTCCTTCGGCGTGTAATCACATTTCTGCGCAATCACGAACACACCACGAGCCCTCTTGTGTGACAGTAGGTACGCAGCGTGGTCCTTTGAAACGTTAGTATTTGACTGATTTAATCAACGGAGTAACTCATTCAGAATTGAGGTGACACTGCATAAATTCTATAGTAGGGTTACCGCTTCTTCTATTGATTAATCTCTCGTTAATATTGATTTTGTCAAGCAAATTGGATGACGCAATAAAAAGTTTCGTACAAAGTTTTTTTTGCTTACTTTACCCTACTTCTAATATGTTTTTCACGACAATAAGTAGCCTAGCACCGTCTCTAGTTTCCCATCTATCTCTATAACAAAATTCATTATAATCGATTTAGCGGTTTAGGCGTGAAAGCGCAAAAAACAAACAAACTCGCTTTCGTATTTATAATATTTGTATGCAAATTAGTAAGTAAGCAATTAAAATCAGTTCTTTATCCACAATGCTTCTAAAACTTTATGATTAAAAATGAGATGTCATAATGTGTTGAAAAATATGTCGTATATACATTTTAATGTCGTTTTATATACCCTTTGATAACAGCGACAAAATCAAATGTAGTAATGCTCATGAAATCCTGGTAGATATATCTGTTTCTATATGATTGATTCGTTTACATTTAAATTTAAAAACGATAGTACGATAAGGGTGGACGCCCACCTCGTTAACCTGCTCATGTTACTAACTTTAATATAGATCAGAGTGAAAAAAAAAACTATTTCTACATTTTTTACAGTCATAACAATAAAGTTTGTCAACAACTACAAAAAAAATCGGCTGACAAATAGCGAAGCAAAACGTACTATTTTAACGCGTATCTAATCAATATTTCAATAAAACTAACAATCGACAACCCTGAGTTCCGGGAGTAATTACATTTGCTCACGCATTTAAGCATGCTCGAAGAAAACGTGCAAACGCCGCATCTAATTTTCAACTCCCCGAAGTGGAGCTGGGGACGATTTAAATATGGATCCGAGATTAGATTTTCCTAACCAGTTGAAATCGATCACAAAAATTGTTGTTCAGTTGCTAGCGATCACATCAAAAGGTACATCTAATTTTCCACACTCCGTGGTACGGTGGACGACAATTTAAATAACGATCTAAGATTGGATTGTTATAACTAGTTAAAAGGAGGTAGCAAGACACGCTTACTGCTTTCGTTTAGATTGTAGCTACTCACTTATAGTGGCTTCCTCAGGCGTATCACCTTCGACAATCATCCGGTATTATATGTAGCAAGCGACAGACCTGCAGAGATTTTTACCTAACTGGGTCGCGATCTACACGCACTTGATATACGTAATTTTGTTACATTTCGGGAGCAGACAGTAATTTTAACTTCTCTGTTGTTTTTCCAGTGGGAAAAGGCTGCGTATAGCTTGTTTTTAATTTCATTACTGTCTATAAATACCTCCTACACTATATTAACACTTTGATCCTTATATTTTAATCTCATGCTACTGGGTCTGATACTTTAAAATACACTCCCTCTCTTCGATTATTCTGTCGCCTATTTTTTTCTAGTTGTTATATTTATTCTAGTTTTTGTGTTAATTTGTAGAGATTATTTGCGGTTTTTCTTTGAGGTTCGAATTTATGTTACTGCGAATTCAGCTTAGATATTACGTGCTATCGTATTCTCTTAACTAAAGTTATGTCTAAAACCTTTCCCAGCATTTATAATAAGCCTGTCTGTGTATAAGACCCCGGGGGGTCGTAATCCGTTCTACTTGGTTTCCTTAATGTTAGTATGACAGCCCGCTTCCATTGCTTTGGGAACTATTAACTTTAGGGAATAAGTCCTTCGATGAAATGACTCTGTTCAAATCAATTGTATATTATTTCTAATACTGTCATTGTAATGATATTTACGATCTTTTGATGCTAATTAGCAGCAACTTCAATTGAAGAAATGGAGATTCTTGAATAGATAAATATAATTTGTATAGTGTAATCCTAGTTATGCTACAATTGATCTGGCATAGGCAAATTCTATAAAAAGCCCTGAAGTCTTTATAGCATACGAAGTGCCCATGGGTGGGTGTTCTTAATTCTTAGCGTTTTAAATGGCTTAAAGGTTCTATTGATATTTTGTTTATGACATAACCTAGCTGGTTCTTAACTTCCACCAGAGATTAGACGCAGTGGGACAGCAGTCCATATGCTTTGGCAATAAAGTAAAAAAGGATTTTGGTGATCGTTTCTGGCGATTGGCATCAGGTGATACCCTCTCGTAATCTTTCCGGTACACTGCGAACGGCAATACATAGTGAATGTGTGTAAAAAGAGTGATTATTTATTGTGATCCTATGAGATGGAAATGTCTTCGATATTTACATTATTTATTAGTTTTCTCATTAATAATTTACTTTAAATATTTTCCAAGTCTCACTTAATTCTTCCTAACATGTCAAAATATTTTCATTTCGAGTCTATATTTTAGACGATACATCGTAACGAGTTATTTTTTAAATCTTTTCACTTCATGACGTACAGACGAAACCCCGAATCTATTTATTTACAATATGATTAAACAGCGCTCTGAAAGTTTATGTTTTAAAAGCCGGGAACCTTAATTCTGACGTTACTGGTGGAAAGCCGTGTAAAGGCAAGTCACTAATTAGACGTCGGTCTCATTACGCTGGTATTATTACAAGGGCAAGTATAATTTTCGGGCACTAATGGCTCATAATAAAGACGTGAATGCGTTAATAACGTGCCATTTGTGTTGGGGCTCTACGCATAGTAGTTACATTACGCTTTCAGTAACTCTACACACACGAGAGACTTTAAGCTGAATACTTTGGGATAAATGTTAATGGTGAATTAAGAAACTACTTCACTTACACACTATCCAAGTTGTCTTTTTCTACAGTAGTTAGCGTTAAGAGAATATAAAAAAATGTATGAAATGACATTGTAATCACTTAATTGATAACATATCTAGCACTAATTTCCGTTTTCAGAGCGTTAATAGATGGTGTTGCTGGTGGTAGCTAGCCAGGAGGGAATTAGAAATAGTCCTACCACCATTCTATGGTTTCCTCACGATGTTTTTCTTCACCGAAGACAATATGTACAACCAAATGTGGGTGGTCGTATTCGAACTCACGTCCTAAGACGCGGCGTTCTTACATGCTACCGCTGAACTATCATCGCTTTAGAGGTTAGAGGTCCTATGTGTGTAATTATTATAATTACATACAATATATGTTATATTAATAATAATAATAATAGTTTATTGGAACATAAACATATCATACTGTAAAATTTTACACAGCATTAACCGCTGTAGTAAAATCTGTGCTGATATCGTCCACGTCCAAGGCATCACGTTTCACATACAAAATGTTACAGAAATAAAATAAAATACATAAAAAAAAATCAAATAAATATATAGCCCGAGGATTGTGAAGCAAAATAAATTTGTTATTATTATTTTAAAAACCTTTGACCAATGGGGTCAGGTACGGCCAAACCCTCTTCTATGATGTGACCATAATTTTCAAAATCATTTTCCTTGGTTACACAAGTACAAAATCCGCTCAAGTATCCTAAGGAAGCTTCTACTTAAAAAGTTGGCAATATTATTTTCAACTATAATAAACCGCAATCAATTATTTACTCGATGAAACTCGAAAATACATCGGGAATACATAAATATTTGTACCTTAACAAGCACTACACAGGGGTGGAATCATTTTTCAACATAAAAATTTCGCCGGCCATGCCTTGGGGGCTTTTTATTGTTGGCCCCAACAAAACGGATGACAGACAAAGTTTGACTGCTCTTTCTTTATACAGCAAGGCCTTTGAGCTGTCTGCTCACTGTAAGAAATAGATAAATGACAACATACCAAGTTTTATATTCTACCTAACGTTTATGAACACGTCATGTAAATGGTATACGATTTTTATTTACAATTTGCTCGAATATTGGCTTTTACAGCTACTCATTAATATTAAGTGTCATTATTCTATTTATTAGAATTATGTTTCCTATGTTTTTATAACCTTGTTTTAAGTTTGTTGATATTGTTAAACTAAGTGTAATAATTATTATCACAGGTTTTTATGCACTGTTTGAAGCTCAACTAAAGAAGTTAATTTTATTAAAGAAGGAAACTTTGTACACCGTATTTTAACCCCTTTTTGCAGAGCCCCATATCATAATTCGGAGGGAAAATTGTTCTGCGGGGCCGATTCCGTAGATACATAGTACGCGACAAGAAGATTCTGCTATCGTATGATTTACAATAGACTATTAACTTTTAACTCAATCCCGATGGAAGCCTTTCAGTTTACCTCATAAAAATATCCTATATGGTTAATCCATATTGTTATTTACCACCGTGTCATTTCAATGAATTGTTATCCCAAAAAAAGAACTAAGCTACTCTGAAATTGGGTTTTAAAGTTTAACTTAAATAAAACAAAACAATCTGTTTTATAAATTAAATTGTACGTTTAACTCGCCCGTCAGTTTGCAAGTACAAAACGTCTTAATCATTGGACAGATGCCTCTTCAGCGTCGAATCGAAAGCAGGACGATAAATCCCTTTTGACCCTTCCTGTTATCAGAACAGAGAGACAATTAGACCCAGAGAAGGGCCTTCACGTACATTTCAAGTAAGTTGAATACATCTAAAGTTTCGGAACAACTAATGGCGGCATTCTGTAACTCGAGAAAACATCTGGCAACAAATTTATAACACTAGCTGTAACCGCGACTTCATCCGCGTGTAACTAAAAATTTTTCGTTACCCTGTTCTTTTCTAACTGAAAAGTAAGTACCTTATGATTTTTCTCTTTTTCAATGGAGTAGTTAGAGCGTGAAAGACAAACGAATAAACAAATTTTGTACTATTAGTTAGAACAAACTGTGCCCGCGACTGTATTCGCGTAGAGTTAAGTAATATAAATCATTCAAATCAAACTGATTTAAGAATGATTCATCAATAATTCAGAAACTTTATTCTTACCCAAAAGCGTAAATATAAAATTTTACATATATCATTTGAGAAATGATAGATACCTCGGATCTACTTTCATCCTATATGTCACTTTTTCAAGGTTCTATTTTCGCGCCAATCGATAGCCTATTATGTCCTTTTGTGCAGCCCATCCTCACTATTTCACCGTAATTTGTTTAATGGTTTACGGGTGAAGATGTTACAAAGAGATATTTCCATAAATTCATTCCACATATTCCATAGATATTTCCAGAGAGCCAAATTTCCGGGATTATACTGAATTAATTATAAAAATAATGAAAAGGTTACATACCTGAGGATATTTTCTGAATAGCGTGATATTTCTTTTCATACTTTTCGTTTGAGGTCATGCCAAAAAGGAACGTACGGCGTGTAAAGTATTTAACTAGACCATTTCGCACGTGACATATATAAGATTCGATCGAGCCCAAAGCGAAATTCTATAGCGTGTTACCTCGTTCCATCACGGAGCAACAAACCCTCATCTTTCGTGGGGGCCGTTTTATTTAAAGAAGCGAACAAAGTTGGGCAACGGACTCGGCCACGCGTAAACATTTACTCGAAAGGTTTATTGATGCTGGTCAGCGCGGTTCCAGTTTACTACCAGCCTCGAAAGACCCTTCTATAGGATTTACGAATTTCTGCTCGAAAAGTTTGTTTTACATTTGTAAACGGTGTGTATTGATCGGATTATTTTTCTTACGATTTAAACATACTTAGCTTCAGAAAAATAGTAAAATTAATATTACTACATTGTTAATCGGTACCCTCATAAATTATTCCGGAAAAGCAAATCGCTATGTATTCGCTTCGAAATTGCATAGTCGTATTATGTATCGGCTATATTGTACTTAATTTGTCGATTTATTGCCAATTATTTACGTGTTTTGCTAACACGTTGCTTTTGATAAATACGCAGTAAGTGGATCGATCTATCAATTTGTAATAAAATAATGAATGAGTCCTTTTATATGTACTATATTTTACCCGCGGCTTTGTTCGCGTGAATATTGATTTGTCAAACAATTCGGATGGCAAATCAAAAAGTTTTATAGACAATTTAGCTTTGTATTTACCCCAATTTCAAATAAGATTTTTGTAAGAAAAAATAGCCGATCATTATCTTCAATGTTCCATCTTTCCCTATACTAAAATTCATCATAATAGGTTCAACGGTTTAGGCATGAAAGCTTAACAAACGAACAAACTGACTTCCACCTTTATAATATTAGTAAGGATTATTTGCGAGTTTTGCTATCACTTTGTTTCTATCAAATACGTAATAAATGGACCGATCTACCAATTTGTATATTTATGTATAGACTACAGTTATTAGATGTTAATTTTAAATGCAAGTACGCGGTCACGTGCATAGAATAGTAATATACTAAACATTTTAAAATAGTTTCATGTATATTATGCAGAATCAAAAATCAATTTGATAGTAGATTTTCTACTTGTAGGTAGTACGTAGCCAGGTGGCCATAAGAAAAATCCCTACCACCATATTATGGTTGCATTACGATGTTTTTAGTTACCGGAAGTTTACACTCATTGAAGGAATTTATACTCCCTTTTTTGACGCGGTGTTCGTGCACACTACCAACTGAGCCATCATCGCTTCTAAAGTTGTTCTTAGCGTGTCCATCTTCAGTGACATCGCTATTTACATAAGATGAGATTATGGCCGTAATGCTGACTAAAGCTATATAAACTAAAAACGGTAGAGTTGCTTTGTTTTTATATTTTCTAGTCAGATCAAAGTTCAATATTTGCCGAACGCCTTCAGATACTTGAACTTTCAAAAAACCATTTTGCAAAGTTCTCAAGTTGGTATCTATGTATTTGTTCGTGCAAACATTACGTAAACGATAATTTCGTACAACATGAGAGAGCGCAATGCGTCCCTTCAGCGGGAGACATTTTGCATTCATTGCATGCAGCGAGCCACGATCCCATGCGGTGCGCTATTTCCATGCATACTGGATACAAACACGCGACCATTACGACGACACTAATACCTACTCACATTTTAATGTTCCATGTAATCATCGTTTTTATTCGCACTGTATCTATTTACAATTTCATCAAATAATTGATTGCACTAAGCAGTTACCATGTTTTTACTGAATACACAACTGATTGTTCTGAATCTCCGTGTTATTTTGTGTTCATTAATTGCTGATTTTTTAATTCTTGATCGACTATTCCGTTTGTTTAGATCTATGGATGCTACATGATGACATAAAGGAGTGAAAAAAAAATATACAGATCAAGTTTCTTGCCGGCTCTTCACGATGACTGCGTTACTTTCCGAACCGGTAGTAGTTTGACGTTGATAAGCGCCTTCTTAGGGCCTAAACTGAATTATGATTTTTGATTCGATTATATGCACTTCAACACTGAAAGATATATATACCTGTAACACGAGAACAATATTGCAAGCAGAGCCTGTTAGAATATATATATTTTTTTTTAATTATAGCCAAAATCTCACTTGATGTTAACTGACGATGTGGTCGAAAATGGTGGCCACACTAAGCTTAGTAAGACTGGCTCTTGAGTGCAACTGTCGGAACACTCTTATACTTATTTGGCGGCAGATTTGCTACTTGAGGGTGGTACTAGCCAGGCGAACATTAAAAAAACCCTGTCATCACGCGATGGTTCATCACGATGTTTTCCTGCACCGAAAGCTCAAGCTCATTGCAGATTCGAACACACGTCCATTGGCTCTTCGTCCGTGCACACTACCAACTGAGCTATCATCGCGTCCAAATTCCTCTAAATCGCTTTACTGTACAACAAATATATATTTTAAGCGCTTGTATGATTATATTGTACTATTGGTAAAATTCTATTTATCAAGACAATCGCATTGTGGATTCATTGTCATGTGCGCGTCCAATTCGAAATTACTATCACGTACTGAATTGCATGTCTACCGCGTTATTATATATTTATGATGGAGGTCGTCTGTCTGTTTATGACACGTATCTATATAATCTATATAAAAATGTTAGTGACTCGGATAACGTCAACATAAAATATATTATGTAATAATAATAATATACATTACTAACTGTTTCTGCGACTCCGTACGCGTGGAAGTAAAAATTTATTTAATTATTTTCATAAAAAAATTTTTTTACAGCCTATCTTACTCAGGGCTAATGTAGCATTCTAATAGTGAAATAATTATTGAAACCGGTCCAGTAATTTTTGAGTTTATTCGTCAGAAACAAAAATACAAATCTTCCGCCTTTACAATATTAGTATATCGAAATAAAACGGATTTTATCGCGGTTATCTATTAATTTTGGTCCCAACGTTTCGAAAGCTTTTCAGCCTTCGTGGTCACGGGGCGGATTGAGGTGTAGGTTGTCCAGAAAAGTTAGACAATATTCGCGTAGACATAAGAAATCAGTATTAGTATCGATTAAAGAAAGTAAAAATAACAAAAATTATCTACAGATCTCTGCAGTCTTGCGGTATATAGTAAATCGCTGGTTTTCTCGTGGGGTTTAGCGTATCTACCAACTTGGGCTGTATCGTCACTTATGATCAGGTCAGATTGTGGCCATAACGCTAAAACTTAACTATAAAAATTAAAAAAAAACTATTAGATTTCCTTATATGTACATAGTATATACGTTTATATATAGTTAGTTCCTACTTTGTATCTTTTTACACTGAAAAATGTTCACGATTTCAAAGTACATATGTTTATCTCTCATCAAAAAAAAGTAAATAAACTCTTAAAGCTTTTCCAACTTATTTTATAAGGATATGAATAAGTATTTACATATACGTTGTGTATGTAACATTATATTTTTTTGAAGACGCGTGTAACTCTGAAGGGAGAGCGCACGTCCCTAATTCTGTACGGGCGAGATACCTTCATTTACAAGGCATTGTGTCTGTCGGATTATTGCCCCCTCCTCTTGCATTTCAGGTACGTACTTAAGGGTGTAAGAAAGCTGAAAGCAACTATCGTTTTCGTTTAAATATTTTACAAACCATAATTTTGGATGAAAATGTAAAACCCAGTTAAAGGTTCTGCCGCCAAACTAGATTTAGTATGTTCACGTGATCTTAAGTGGCGATGTGCCCCAAGCTACTGAATACGCTAAACCTGTCAAGGGACTGGCTCTCAAGTGCAACTTCTGGAACACACGTTACAGGTATACGGTTGCAGATTTTTAAATTGAGGGTGGTAGCTATTGGGTATGTTAGAAAAAGTCGTACCACCATGCTACAGTTTTATCACGATGTTTTCTTTAACCGAAAGCTCAAGTTCATTGTTGGCGGTTGGATTCGAACTCACGTCCCAAGACGCGACGCTCCTACACACTACCACTGAGCTAACCACTGCCAATGGTTTCTTGTATGGCTTAATTTTATTTTAATATTAGTTAATTTTGCCTACCTATGTCATACCAAGATGTCATAATATACATAAAAATAAAAATTACTACAAGATCAATTCAAATAGATACACCAGTTATTAATATATTATTGTTATTACGAATAGGAAAATGTTAACTGATACAATTACCCATATTTATATTTTGTAAGAGTAATATAAATTGTATTCAAAAAGAAAATATAATATAAAGAAAATAAAAATAAGGTTTAACAAAAAATGTACCTATAATAGCTAGTAGCTGTGTCCGAAGGTTCTCAATAATGTTCCAGGGAGGTAGATTTTTTTCTAATGCCCGTCTGGGTAGCTACAATCCTCAAGTTGAAAATCTACTGCCAAATACCATAACGTATGTTCAGGCAGTTGCACTTAATAAGCCAGTTCCTCCTATAAAGGCCGATACAGCACCTGCGATTCCTCTGGTGTTCTAGGGTCCATGGGCGGCGGTGACATAATTGCACGTTAGCCCCCTATTCCATAAATAAAAACAGGCTTAATTTTTTATTTGTTGTTTTAATGATTCTTTTAAGGTATTCTTGAAGATTTTATATATAACTAATTGTTGGTGGTACGTATTGCAATGACATGGAAATAAGTAGTGTATTGTTTTGAGTCAGAAATCTTGGAGTGATAAAAGATCGGAGATATATTACAACAAAAAATTAGTTTTTATTTTTATTGTTTTCTCTCTAGATACATGTTTTATATAAACTTCCACTATAAAATATCATCAAAAATCTAGAAAATTATTTGTTAACGTAACATACTTTTTTACAATTGTAAAAGTTTTGTTACAATATTTTATTAAGGTATATCTATTCATTTGTATATATTTAATTAATAATTTACAAAGTTTTTAGTTATAGGTAATTTAACAGTCTAATATGTCAGAGTTAAAACCGAATATACGGACGGAAAGAATAAAAAGTTTTGTAATATCAAATTTGTCGTCAGTGATCTATAAAATATCTACCTAGTACATAAGACGTGCGAACAGAACTAAACATTTACTAAAATAGACATAAACATATTGTTTTTTTTTTTAAACTTCATTTCGTATCTGTATTTGCCCACAATTTCCTCGAAGAACCTCTCTTGTAATGAGTGGAATTATGCTTTTTTTTGTATGTGAATTATTCTTAAGCCGCACATAGAAAGGAACGCTGAAGTGTCTTTCGGTTGATACTCATATCAAGCATAGGATTAGTCATTTTACAGTTAAAATACTGAATAATAAAGAAACGCTAAGTGAATGAATACTCGTCCTTTTTGGTCACTTGATTACATAAATAACATACTGAACCGATACCATTTTTATTCCATTTTCGCTAACAACTTCTTTCTGTTAATCTTTATTTATAAAAAATCCGTACCCACTTACATACATTTTAATTTATTCACATTCACATTTTCCGGCCATCGAACTTAGTACCGCCTAACAGTCAATGAATACCGTGGTAACTGTAAGATACACTTAGATCAGGGTTTTATTAACGTATTAAAATGTTTCGCGATGATAGCTCAGTGGTAGTGTTTACGACTTCGCGTCAAGGGACGTGAGTTCGAATCCAAGCACCTACAATGAGCTTGAGCTTTCGGTAAAGGAAAACATCGTGAGGAAACCATAGCATGGTGGTAGGGCTTTTTCTAATGCCCGTCTGGCTAGCTATCACCCTCAAGTTGTAAACCTGCCGCCAAATACCAATAGGTGTGTTCCGGCAGCTGCACTTGAAAGCCAGTTCTTCCACAGGTTTAGCGTGTCTACCAACTTGGGCTGTATCGTCACTTAAGATCAGGTGAGATTATGGCTATAACGTTAAACCTTAAAAATAAAAATAAAATGTCAAGTTACCAAAAGCGATATGTCATGAGAACAAAGGAAACACGTGGTGAGAAAAATAACTCATATGAATGTTTATAGGTAGAAAGGAAGGCCAAAGAAAAGATGAAAAGTGTGTGAGGAACGAGATGAAAGAAAAGGGGGTAAATGAAGAGGTGGCCACTGATAGATTTATAGGAGAAGAAAACATGTTGCGCCGACCCCAAATGACTAAGAAACAGGACAAGAGAATGATTTATAAACGTATTATAGTTAAAAGTTAATATAATTCTGTTTTTCTGAGAGGAGAACAATCTAACAAATGAGAAAACATTAAAATCATGTGTTTGTTTTTAGTTATAAATTGTGTAAATACTGAAAGAAAATACTAATAATATGTTTCAGAATTTATTTCAGTTTTACAACTATTGAATTAGAACAATATTTATATAAGTAAATCTAAACAATTCGATAGGAACTTTGTCATTTCCTACAATGCAAAATTACAGTCAACGGATGTCTCTTACGCATAGTAAATTTTATACCCACTGTCACACGTCTACGTAACGTACTGATTTATACATATTTTTTTCCAAAAGACATTATTTTTGTAAATCGTCTTTTTTCGATATCAAGTTATCTATTTTTAACTTCAATGATAAAGCTAACCTATCAGTGTATTAGAATTGTCGAATATACACTCATGGCTTTACTACTATGGTTCTATATTTCAAAATAATTATGATAATTAAAAAAAAAATTATATTATAAATTACTCTATTTTTTTGTACTTCATGTTTAACCTTATGGCCATAATCTCACCTGATCTTATGTGTCGATACGGCACACGTTGGTAGACACGCCAAACCTGTGGAGGAACTGGCTCTCAAATGCAACTGCCGGAACATTCCTGACTCAGTGGTAGTGTGTGCAACTTCGTGTCAAGGGACGTGAGTTTGAATCTAACCACGTACAATGAGCTTGAGCTTTCGGTGAAGGAAAACATCGTGAAGAGACCATAGTATGGTGGTAGGGCTTTTTCTAACGCCTGCCAGGCTAGCAACCATCCTCAAGTTAAAAATCTGCCGCCAAATACCAATAGGTGTGTTCCGGCAGCTGCACTGGATAGCCAGTTCTTACACAGGTTTAGCGTGTCTACTAACTTGGGCCGTATCCTCATTTAGATCAGGTGAGATTATGTCCATTACGCTAAACCTTAAGAAAAAAAAAATCCTATAAAATTCAACAATAACTGAGCTGTCAAATGCAAAAAGAATTTTTCAAATTAGACTGGTAATTCTTTACATTATCTTGTTCTAACAAACATGTTGTTCAGCATTGTTTAGTACCTAATACTCCTGTACTTAGATCACTACGTTGCCTTTTCGAAGACAATACGGCGATATGCGAACAAACCTTGCGGGGTCGGGATCACGCAGCGGTGGGAATATTAAAAAACTTTTGGTCGCCCAACTTGGATTGTCTTTTTTCAAAGACTGGTTACTCCACGGGATCAGAGGCTTTATTTAGTTTTTTGTTTCAGATGAATTTGAGCGCTCGCAACCCGTCTTTAATAGCGCGACGAGAGTTCTCTTCGTTTTTCAGTGTCGTCGCACGTTTATCCTATTAAGAGTCTTGTAGGTATTTAAGTTAGTTGAATAACGAAGTGATTGCTAAGTTATTCAAGCTGCATCATAAAGCTTTTAAAGTGGTGCGTCATGAGAAATCGATGAAAGTAAACTTTAAACTTGAAACTGAAGTTGTCCAAGCTGTTGTACTTTTAATGTAGTAATTCTGATATATTATTTATCATCATATTATATTAATTACTAGATTTTACTCACGACTTCGTTCGCGATAATATTGATTCTGTGAAACAAATCATTAGACGTAGTAACAATTTTCATACAATTTATCCTTCTCTTTACACAATAAGGTCTCATCTATCTCTATACCAAAATTTATCATAATCAATTCAGCGGTTTAGGTGTGAAAAAAATATGTGTATTAAGATTTTGTTCAAACTTTTAGACGTATGTAGTATTTTTATTATGTTGACAACATTGGGACTACACTGCATTTCATGTTTAGTACAGTACAGGCCTAATCAGTAGCGACTAACAGTAAACCTGTTCTGCTGGCCTGCTTAGATACCTCTTTACGCCTCTTTTGAAAGACCTCATGTCCTAATACCGTCGTACAAAATTTAATCCGATTTAAAACGTTTAAAATATTTCTTTCTATTTATTTTAGGTTTAAGAATTTCTTTTTATATTCACGCTAAAGTAATATTTACTTCAAACGTACAGTAGTTCAAACACATTTTTTGAAGCTTTATGATATTCGCCATCTGTATGTATTTTGGAGTTAATCCAATACCCTCTGATCCTATGATTCTTCTGCTTACAACACAGAATTCTTAATACACCGGGAAAACCTATTTGATTCGGTCAGTTAACAATGACTGTCGATGGATTTTTTCTGTGCTTACCTTCATCGTGGCCATAAATTCACTTTATCGTGGTACAGTATAAAGAAATAATTTATTGCACCTAGTAAAATAGGTCCAAAAATTATACAACACATAAATCAATATACAATGAACAAAGTTGCGGACATTGCCAATAGGAACGTGATAAAATTATTACCAACAACAAAATTCTTTTATAAACATAGAAACATGTAAATAAACAATTTCACTCTAATTTACACATGAACAACGTTGACTATTAATTCTCAAGGAATTCCAGTATAAAACCTTTCAGCGAAACGCGCACAAGCGTCGCTGATTTTAAATAGAGGATCACACCACAAAACCGACGTAAGGGCTCGTTTAGTTAAATAGAAAGCGGTTTTGTGGGTACTCGTGAAACTTTCGCTTTTAATTTGCAGTTAAATGGAGGCTTCTGTTGGTCTTTCTGCCTGTATCTAAAGTAAAATTACGTTTAAGTAAATTTTCATAACTTCCACTAGCACGTTAAAAGAAGCCATACTGTCATGTTCGTTGAGGCTAATCGTGGTAATCACTAAAACAGTTTCAATGAAATCTGTAAATCGTAAATCTGTATTTCTTGGTCTACTCGTGTGATTTTGTAAATTAAATACGTTATTCAATTTAGACCTTGAAAAGGCGTCTATGAACGTCAAAACTACCACCGGTTTGGAAAATAACATATTCATCGAGAAGAATGGGCAAGAGACTCGATCTAGTCATATTATCTTTTTTTTTGTATACACTAGCTGTGTCCGCGACTCCGTTCGCCTGGAACTAAAATTTTATTTAATCGTTATTATAACAAAATATTTATATAACCTTTGTCACTGAGAGCTTATGTAGCATTCTAATGGTGAAGGAATTTTTGAAATCGGTCCAGTAGTTCTTGAGTTTATTCGTAAAAACAAAAATACAAACTTTTCCTCTTTATACTATTAGTATTTTTGTATAGTTAAGGTTAGCGTTACAGCCATAATCTCACTTAATCTTATTTCATGATATGGACCAACTTGGTAGACACACTGAACCTGTGAAGGAACTGGCTCTCAAATTCAAACTGCCAGAATACACCTCATGGTATTTAGCGGCAGATTTTTACCTTGAGGGTGGTAGCTAGCCAAGCGAGCATTATAAAAAGCCCTACCACCATGTTATCGTTTCCTTGCGATGTTTTCCTTTACCGAAAGCTCAAGCTCATTGTAGGTGTTTGGATTCGAATTCATGTACCATGACGCGACGTTCCTACACACTACCACTGAGCTATCAGCGCTTCAAAGATAAGTTAATGTCTCTGGTAGACTACCACTTAGTAAACAAATATATTCAGTTTAGCCTTTTTCAGTGATGGCAAATTTTAGTATACAATAAAGGCGCTAAACAAGCATACAGATCGTTATGATCTATATCTATATTAATATTTAAAGCGAAAAAGTTTGTTCGTTTGAACGCGCTAACCTTAGGAAATACCGGACGGATTAAAAAAATATCTCTTTTTATTTGATAGAGGAGTTATTTTTATGTTAACTATTTAACACGCTACCACCAATAGAAGCAGAATTTTAAGTTACAGGCGAATGAAGTCGCGGACACAGCTAGTTTGTTAATATAGCCTAAGAACGTTCGCACATTGTTGAACTCAAATTCCGTTCTCCATGGAGTCTGATGGAAGTAGCTATAGTAGTCGAGGCTGAACAAAGGATTGTTTATTGCATTTTTCACTGTTACATCTCCTTAACTGAACAAGATGTGACAGTATGATTACTGAAACTCAAACGTCCGCTACGATAGGTATCTTTTTTTTTTTAATTTTCAACAAGTATATTCATATGTGAAAACCGCAGAGAATTCCGTTTAGTAGGAATTACCGCGAACATACAGACAGACACGTGGTGGAGGACGTTTTTTTTTATAATTAAGGTTTTTATAGCGATATGGCCATAATCTCACCTGATCTTAAGGGACGATACGGCCCAAGTTGATAGACACGCTAAACCTGTGGAGGAACTGGCTCTCAAGTGCAGCTGCCGGAACACACCTATTGGTATTTGGCGGCAGGTTTACAACTTGAAGGTGGTAGCTACCCAGGCGGGCATTAGAAAAAGCCCTATCATCATGCTATGGTTTCCTCACGATGTTTTCCTTCACCGAAAGCTCAAGCTCATTGTAGGTGCTTGGATTCGAACTCACGTCCCTTGACGCGAAGTCGTACACACTACCACTGAGCTATCATCGCTTCAAACTTTGTTTACGAATTTGTGGTGGTGGTGATTATCTGTATTTACTTAAGTTCATTCACCTATTTTGTCTCTTTAAACGGGCGTAATAAAGTTACAGGATAATTAAACAAAAGAAAACAGATATATACTCGTTAAAAAACACATTATGTACTCTCATATAAGGCACGTGTAGACATAATGGATAAACATTAGCGTTAATTACTTATAAACCCTAAAAGAGGATTGCAAATCCACTCTCGCAATTTGAATTGAAATTGGCAAACGCCAGAGAAAGGGCCTAGAGTTATAGATCAACAGGATACTGGAATGGTCTATTATAAAAATAACAAGATGTTCATATGATGTAGTATACTTTAGAACACATTGTATTTACCATATTGTTTATTCGGCAATTTTTTTTCATTTTTCTAATAATTATTTTCAAATTTAATGATGATTAAATTTTAATCAATGGAAAAAATATTATTTAATTTTAAATCATATATATATAATACAAGTTTATATTTGTCTTAAGAAATCTGGATATACATACATCCTCTTGCAATATGTCGGGCGGGCTACGAGAGAGGCATGGAAATCGTCAGAAAAGAGTTATCTTGAAATACCTATAAAACATCACGACGATCCCCCCCCCCCCCATTCACCCTTACTACCACAGACTGCAGACTGTTTTTGCACTATTTCGAATTTCTGGCGGTAGCAAATGAAGATAATACCTTTTTTTTTAGTGGGGAACTGCATTTACGCTTCCCGCTCCCAGCCTAGGGAGACTTGGAGGGATATATAGGATTCACTCGGTGCTAGTCACCGGGGATACACACTATAACATCAAAGCCCTCTGTCACCTTCATGGGGAACGCGCGTTCGTGCTTGCAATCAGCATATCACCGCTGAAGCGGTCCAATGTAATGATCTGTCAGATGTTAAGCAGCGCCCCATCTGAATAGCCTAGCAAGCTGCCCAAACCCTCTATCGGCCTGGTGCAAAGGGAGGTGGGTTTCCCGCGAAAGGGCACTAGCATACCGGCCCCTCCTGCCGCCCGCCCGTGTATGGCAGACTGGATGCGCATGAGTATCCGCCTCACGCGCTCTGATCGCGGCCTCCTTCTACTACATCACCTGTTCACAGAAGAAAGCCACCTCATTTTACATACTTTCGTTACCGAGCATGGCTCTCACCACATCCGGCAGCGAGAGGTCTGAAGTGAAAGCAATACCTAACGACTTGTATCTTTGTTTCTTTTTTTTATGTATTCATTGTTAAACTGTTGCCTTATCTATTTATAATTTAAGGTGCATATAATTTTGAAATAAAAATAACGTTGTCGATTCTAATAAATTTATATCTACAACTTTCACCGGCCGTGATCGATGTCCGCAAATTAGCTGCGACGCGCTGGGTTTCGAAGCGCGCCAGCGAGACCGCGCGGTGATTTTTCATGTCGAACTTTTAAAAGATTCCTTTAAAACTGTACATTTGTATTCTCGGGATTGTGGGAATAGACGTACGGATTTCAGAAATGAATAGGTGCGCAACTTTGAGGAAATATTTCAATTGTTTTTTTGCTTGAGCTTTCTAAAAGGATTTTTAGTAGACTAGCGTAAATACGTATTGTATTTGCGAAATTGTTTGTTTTTTATAGTTAACGTTTATCGCTATGGCCAAAATCTCAACTAATTTTAAGTGACGATATAGCCCAAGAAGTTGGGCACGCAAAGCCTAGATATTGCGGCAGATTTTCTTTTTAAGGGTAGTAGCTAGCCAGATGGGCATTAGAAAAAGCTCTACCACCATTTTTTTTCCTTACTTCTTTAAACAAAAAATCCTGTGTGTGTTTTTTACTCTTCTAAATGATTTCACTAATTTTGTAGACATATTTTCGTAAATTGGGGTTACCTAGATGGTTCTTCTACTGATGCTGATATAGAGATTTTTTCTGCATTTTTCTCAAAAAAAGTCTAATATAAGATAATAAGAAATTAAGACAATTTGAATATGACACACGAACGAAACCGCAGGTATATGTAGTTACACACAACGATACAACATTTAAAGCGAGTTATTACTTTTCGAAAATACTCACATGTTGGTGAAGTGTTTTCTGATATTCGCCGGCGCAACAAGCACGTATTGAAAACCTCTTGTTTAGGACCATGGTGCTTCAGGCTCTTAAACACACTGGAAATCTGAAGATGTACTTAACTGGATTTCTTTGTAACTTAACGTGCGCCTAAATATCAAGAAAAAATATGGTTAACCAACAAGCTCGATAATGTGTTTGTTTAATAATAATTAATACTCATATTAACCTACAATTTATCTACTCAATCTTCGTTTACATTTTACATGTTTATAAATTACTGAAAAGATATTGACACAAAAAAAAAGATAAGAAACACCATCTTAGGAACTTGAAACTATATTTGCTGTGTGTCATTATCGAGTCTTAATGGTGCTCTAAAAATCTTGTCTCCAATAAGTTATTTTCGAAACTCTAGACGTCATAGTAAGATGGAAAATACTTAATTCTGTTGTCAATTATGGAACACAGAAAATTACATCAAAATTCGTCTAGAAGTTCCTTTACTCATTTATTACTTTTATCCCATATCCTAAAGGGATTCTTTCGTTTGTCTAGTTATTTCAAAGTGATGCCCATACGAGAGAAAAGATAATTTCTTTAGCGGATCTTCCTAACATGCTTCCTAAGGAAAGCTACAACAGGGGTCTGTGGGACTCACCTGGTACACACGATTACCTGAAACGGACTAAAAATTGTTTCGGGGAATCTTTATTTCGCTCTTGGATAGCAGAGACCGTGGACCAGTTCCATGTACTATAAAGTCCTATATGGTTCAAATCAATACAGGACAATTACGCACCCATATATTCTATTTAAGTATAAGTATTATAAGCTGCCAAATCATAAATAATTGATTTAACATAATAAGCAGGTTTTGTTGATCCCCAATATATCACTTTGATGATTTTAGTAACTCCGCTTGGTTATGTGAGCGATCATAAAGTGTTTGCAATGAGAACCCTCGCAATTCACGCCTGCTTTGGACGTTCCATAAATTACGACCTGCGCATACCTCGGACCAGATACGAGATTCTTTACCAACGGAATGGCTATGCGAGGAGACGGTACATAAATTCGAGTGTCGAAACGCCTTTATGGTCACTCGACATAACAGTTTGTTGATGTATGCGATTATTTTCTACGTATTAATATATAAAGGGAAAACTTTGATTTCTTTTTGTTAAGATTTAGCGATAATGGCCATAATCTCGTGTACGCTACACCTGTGGAGGGACTGGCTCTCAATTGCAACTGCTGGAACGCACCTATAGGTATTTGGAAGCAGATTTTCCAACTGGAGAGTGGTAGCTAGCCTGGCGAGCATCAGAAAAAGCCCTACCACCATGCTATGGTTTAATCACGATATTTCCTTTCATCAAAAGCTCAAGCTTATTGTAGGTGGATTCGAACTATCAAAACACCCCTTTTTCATTATACTGGGAGTACAGAGGAGTATGGATTGGGCATAATTCAAGTGCATATAGAGACAGAAAACTAAAATTTAATGACCATTACAAATATTTAGATTAATGTATGCATTAATACGCGAAGCTAAAAATCCCTTTGTAAGAACACTGCACGCTCGATGGCATAGTATTATGAAACGGCTTACACTTAGAAAGCTTTGTTTGTCTCGAAGTAGTCTGAGTTGTGGCATATTTCAAATTTATATGTAAAATAGTGTATAATGCTAATTTTTTATTTAATTCATGTTACAAATATATAAAGAAATAAAACGTTCATTGTTTACATTTATACTATTAAGATCTTTACCCTTACTAATATTATAAATGGAAAAGTGAGTTTGTTTGTTACGCTTTCAAACCTAAGCCGCTTAACAGATTAAGATAAATTTTATTATAGATGTAGACGGAAACCTGGAGACGGCAATAGCTATTTCTTTTCGCGAAAAACTTATTGAAAGTGAGGTAAAGAGAGGAATAAACTTTGTATTAGACTTTTTATTTACGCAAATTTGTAAAAGCTCAAGCCCATTTAGGTGGATTCGAACTCACGTCCCTCAAAAGCTATATGGAACGAAATCATAGTGGTGCGTTTAGGTGTCTGTTACGTGTGGTAGTCCAATTTAATTGTAAATAAATGTGAGCCTGCTGCTAGGGATACTTAAGAATGGTCATTTGGAGAGAAGATGTCATTTTATGAAGGAAAAAGGAAATTAACAAAAGTCAAAACACTTAGATGTAATAGAGTATTTGTTGTTAAATCTGGGTAATTTAAATAAAAATTATATTTTCTTTCTTTAATGATTTAATCATGCGTTTTTATTTATATTAAGCCAATAAATTAGCCATTTTTAAAGATTTGGTGTAACGTGTTGATATGTAAAACGGAAGCTGCAGTTATACGAAAATACAAGACAAAAGATAGAAATATTTCGCAAACAATCTCGACTCCATGTAAAATTGTTGACACGAAGCGAGAAAAGTTAGAGCTAGTTAGTGCCATGTCCAACCGGAACTGTGGGGCGGACGCTCGGTCGCTTCAATTTCTTGCTTGTACAGCGTAGGGTACAGCCGTCGACCAAGTAATAAGCGACCTTGGTCGATTTATACATTTTCATATTAATAAAATGACTTCCCTCTATTAACAAAAAGTATATTGTGTATAGATTTTTTATTCTCAAACCTATACATATAATAAATCTGTAGAAAATTCGTTTTTGTACATTCAACATATTTTCAAAAAATAGCCAGGTAGGTAAAAATAGGTAGGTAGGATGACCAACACAACCGATTCCCAGCATTTTTGGATTTTTTGTTTGTTTATCGGTTTGTCTGTTTACCTGTACACGCATCACATAAAATGTACAAAACCAATATAGATAACTTTCATACGTAAAAGTTGTACGCAACTATATTATTTAGTTTTTATTTCACTGCAATCGGTTCACTCTATCAAAAAATATGAATAATATGAATTTAAAGTGTTCTCACGCACGCAATTCATTTACTTGCAACATCAAAATAGAACTTATGTTGACAGTTCAACTATATATCCGATAGATGGCGTTTCGCATATGACGTTATTATAACAAGGATATTGACTGTAACTCTAAGCATTGCGTTTTAGTTTTCGACAACCAGCGAACGAAGACGTGGATATACCTAGTTATATCATTAATATATTTCTATCTTTAATTTATTTTGCTCTAGCTACTTTGGTTATACCATATTTTTCTATTTTCAGTAGTAATAACATAATCATAGTGTTATTAATCTTATCTCTGTTATCTCCCAAATTTTTTTTCCATGATAACAATTATATACTTATAATTTATTATACACTAGTTACTCTGGTGGACCTTATTCGACCGTTTCTAGTAGTTAATAATAGTCGAGTGACTATCGTATCACCTCTCGTGGTCAAGATGAAAACGATCCTATGCGTCAAGCTGGACCAAGGAATACACATTTCAAACTTACATTCAATTCGGTTGAGTAATTTCCGACACTATCGTGGACGATCATTTTGAAACAAGATTATTTTTATATAAAGACTAGTTCGCAAATCATATGTTATTGTAACATTTTACATTTATCAAAAACTTAACTATAATACTGTTAATTAAATATTTATTTGTCTCGTAGTTGCTTAAAAACCTTCTACAAGCTAAAGTTTATCACCATAACACCATGTAGAAATAAAAGACAACTTATATACATTAATTATGCTGCGGACAATTGAACAGAGAAAATTGCATGAAAATCCTACAAGAAGTTTATTTATCACAACAATTTATCTCTTCTACACTATCACGGAGGAAACCTGTCGTTTTATGGAATAAAAACTATCTTCTATACTAATGAATAATACTACATGTCATCGTTACAAATTTCATTATAATAAGTCCATTAGTTTCGGAATGATGCGTGTACAAGTTGACAGGCAGACAAAAGATCATTAGATGTTTTTATACTTTGCAATTTTTTTTTACAAATATAGACTTAGTTACACTTTTATTCTATTACTACCACGACTTCGTTCGCATGTAATTAAATATGATTGAATAATTGGACCGTTTATTTTGAAAGTGGTGTAAGTCCATTTTCTTTTGTTTCGAGAAAATTAAAGGTTACTATATTTGTTGATAATGCAATTTCATTTACCGACCGATTTTAAGTTGTACAACACATGGGATTTTATTGAGAATTTAAACACGGACTAGTTATATATAAAAAAATTACATTAAATTAAGCATGAATTACGTGATTTTTCTCAAAAATGGACTAACACCACATTCAAAATAAACGGTTCAATTATTACCCCCTTTTGTAACCTTTTTCAATATTTCTATGCTCCCATTGACAATAGCGTGATGTTAAATAACCTACATACTTCTTCGATACTTGCTTTATGATATAATATTTTTTTTTATCCAACTGGTATGCGCTAAGATTAGCGCGTTCAAACAAACAAACTTTTCCGCGTCATAATAATAATATACGTACATCTATAGATTTGTAAAACTAAATAAATATCCAGATCTTTAAATGTAAACTATTTACATACACGGTCACATCGCTACAAATATTCTATAATTAAAGACTTACATTTATATATAAAAAACTAGTTATACGCCTATGACTTAAGCCGAAAGGAGTAGCAAATCGCAACGGGAAACGGCACCGTGGAGCTGCGGAAATTGGCCGACCTTTACGAATTAAAACGAGCCGTATTCGGTGCCACGGAATTTCACGATGGCTACGTTGTAACAACACGTACGAGGAATATTTAGAATTTATATTTCTAAGAATTTAGTATACAGAAGATGTCTCAAGGGATGCGTTATTAAATTGTCTTCTAAGCACAATAACGTCGAATGAATTATAATATACGTTATTTGAAAGTATAATTGAAATGTTATTCCAATTGATTTAGTATAAACGTTTTGAGAATATTTTAGGGCTTTCAATTATATTAAATAAAAATTATTAAAATTAATAAAAAGTATCCTATATTACTCCTAATAGCTCCAAGAATATGTGTACAAAGTTTCACGATAATCGGTTAAGTAGTTTTCGCGTGAAAACGTAACCAACAAACTTACATTCACATTTATAATATTAGGATGGATGAACGAAATATCACTTACTGATTGAGTACGGGATTTAGTGTTAAGAATGTCATTCCATACACTGTTAATCACTCTTTGTATAAACGCATGCATAAAAATACTACTTCGTTAGGGGGTTAAGAGTGATCGGTGGGGCGACGCGACTCTGTGATTACAAGATCGAACCCGCGTCGCCCCAGGAAGGCGATAGATGGCCGTAAGTTTTACCGCGTATTCCCGGTGGCTATCGCCGGGCGAGTCCAACATATCCCTCTCGGTCCCCCTAAGCGGGGAGGATATTCATAAATGCATTTCCCCCCTTTAAAAAAAGAGGAGGGGGTGGGCTCAGAGCAGAAAAAATACTGAACTCATTGGCCTTACCTATTTATGTAAATAACTGTTTCCATATTCATTGATTGATAAAATTAAATCTCAACAACGATCAACGTTTCTAAATAAAAAAGAAGGTTGACAAATACACAACGAAAGAAAAAAGATATTTATATAGATGTTGATTATTTTGGAGTTAGCTCAGTTGGTAGTTTGTGACATCACCGTCTCAATTAACGTGAGTTTCGAATCCACCTACAATGAGCTTGAGCTTTCAGTAAAGGGAAACATCATGATAAAAACATAGCATGCTGGTAGGGCTTTTTCAAATACCCGCCAAACTAGCTCCCACCGTCAAGTTGAATATCTGCTGCCAAATACTTATAGGTATGTTCCGGCAGCAGTACTTGAAAGCCAGTCCCTTTATTAGGCTTTGCGTGGCCATCATCTTGGGCCACATCGTTACTTAACGTCAGGTGAGGTTGTAGCAATAACCTAAAAGCTATAAATGAGGTAATTTCTTCATCTAAATATCTGTATTAATAAAAACAAAAATAACAAACAACCTCTAAAGATATAATAAAAATATCAGTTCTTACTCCTCAAAACTAAGCTTCATTGTATATATATTTTCAGAAAAAATATTTCGTATATCGCTAATAAAATAAAATCTTTTCTATACTAAGTCCAGTTGGAATGAAAATAAAAGAACCTACATATTTATAAGATACTCAACAAACTAGCACCTGAGAATCGTCGAAGCGCAGAGGAAAACGCTAGTCTGGTATTGTTGCCAGTAAGCCAGCATGGCAATGTGCCAGAACGGAGCTAACTACGAGACAGTCTACGGGATACGGTCGTCATCAAAAAGATGTATAGTTCGTAACCGGTGTTGCCAGATGTGGAACTTGTATTTGTAGATAATTCAAATGAAGAACAAGAATATATTAAAAAAAAAACATAATAAATTATTATCTATTAGAAAAACTATGCAAAATAAAGTAGTTATTTCATTTATACTGTCGTTACAAAACCAAAGATTTCCAATGTTTCCCATACTATTTCCATCAAGGGCGTTAGCGCTGTAAACATTGTTTTTTACGTTCGTATATAGCGAGGAGAATTCTCCGTTATGTGACTTCACTATATGGTCTTAAGAAATGGAGCAGATAATTAGATAAATTGCAAGTCAGTACATAAGTGATAAGTTTCAAATGTATACGACGGCCATGTACCATCAAAACTGGAGTGGAACCACGTGAAACCAATATTGGTTTTATGTATATCACATAATTAATTTTAAAATATAATACAAAACTGTAGTGACTTCTATGGCTCACGCTTTTAATTCAATAATAACCTCACCCCATTGGAAATCTTAGCCAAATAAATTTTAATTCCATAGTTACTTGAGAAATGACAAGCCACTAGTCATATCATGGCAATTAGAAGTACCTACAGGTTCTGATAACCACCTGTCATTTCCACCTGTCACGAACAGAAAACATTATTTCCACTTTCGTTGTATACAAAGTAATCCTCTGCCCACGCGGATGACCTTTTGTGTATATTACCTTAAAATCCAATAAACAACATTGAATCTATTCCCAGTGAAATGTTTTCACATTATATTTATAATATATTATAACATGTCAGTCTAATCCAACATTTGTGTCGGTTGTTCCTGTTATGTAAGCGCACCATGTGATGGAAAATTCCTTGAGTGCTTTAGAAATAAGACATTCGGATTTACACGGAATTGCTGGCAACTCTAATGATGCTATTAAATTGTCTGAAACTTTTATAAAGAAATTTCTCATACGGCTACAGCTTAATAAAGCGTGTGATATTCGTCAAGGTTCGCTTAAATCGTTTTTTTAGACATATTACTAGCTTTTACCTGCGGCTCCGCTTGCGTTAATGTTGATTCTATCAACCGATGCCTGTTTTCGATCGATACAGAAATACGTTTTCTATAAAATGCCATTAAATTATTGACTTGAGGATGTTAGACAATACTTGTAGATATGAACTCATCTAAAATGGCAAGTAATCAATCTGTCAGTACTGAGAGTTGTCGCTTTCAAATCTTATTTAATTTAACTTTTCTATGATCGGTCGATCATCAATATATCATTGTACCAGTTTAAATAATCGAATATCTTTGTTTTTTGACATCTACTTAATGGTTTTATTTCTTTGTTTATATTGATTCAGTTATTTGCGTTATTGTATCTCTATTGAAACATCCGTCATTTTTTTAACGTGCCACGCTAAAACGACTATGTTGTACCTGATACTAAGTTTCTGCAATAAATATACCTAAGTCCGATCTGTGTAGTATTCACCACATTATTGACTGTAACGCATTTTTGAATTGACACTTTTCATGGCAGGTCTTTGAAATTCTGATCTGCAACCTTTTTGTGTGCCGCTCGTACGAGTAAACCGGCTCGAGGCGACTAAGGAAGTGATAGTGACGTTTACGACTTTTGGTTTTGATGGCACGCAGTTTTTTTCCAATACAGTTCATAATGATTTTATGTAATAGTCGTGGCGTGTTAACGACACATCTTATAAGTTATAACTTGATTCGACTTCAATAAAAAAACTTATAAGCCGTAAGGTAACGTGACCTCATTTCGTCAGTGATACTTCCTACGACGCCTCTGCGTGTAACCGATTCGTGGCTTAAGGCAAATAATGGGAAGGATTTTTGGTGAAGATCGAGACCGATGTGGCAATAAAATATATAGGTAACTAGTTGCGACTGCGACTTCGTTCGCGTTTGGCCCGTTTTATAGTTTAAAGATATAGACACAATCTTACCTGATGTGACGATGTGACCGAAGATGTGGACACGCTCAGCCTAGTGGAGGGACTTGTTCTGAAGTGCGACGCAATTTGCGGCTGATTTGCAACTTGATGGTGATAGTTAGCCAGGCGGGCATTACAAAAAGCCCTACCACTGTGCTATGATTTCATCACGATGTTTTCCTTCATCGAAAGTTCAAGCTCACGATTTGACGCGGCATCCATACAAACTACAAACTGAGCTATCGTCTCTTCATATTAAAAATGATTTAAAAGTTTTTGAAAGTTTTTATTCAATACGGCTTGGCTCTTACTGCCGGCAGCGTGATGTGAAATACCCTAAAGCTTTCGTCGATATCTGCTTTATTAAATACAAAAAGAAACTTTGAAATGTGACTGGTAGTTTCTAAGATTAGCGCGTTCAAACAGACAAGCCTTGCGATTTATTATATTAATATAAATACATATACACCTTTTTTAATTATTTTATTAATGCGTTTGTTTTATTATTGACCCGTTGGGTCAGCTAGTCTGGATATCTATTTGCTGAATTCGATTTGTTAAACAGTGAACATCATGTATTTGTTGATTGTATTTAATACTAGGATAATTACAGTGTAAGGTAAATTATTTGTTTGATATATAAAACGATCTCTTCTGTGTAGTTGGTTTGCATCGTTAGTTTTATAGTCACAAATATCTGAACTGTAAAGAAAAAAACGTTTGAAAGATATTATGTGATTCAAATGTGAATACGTTCATACATTTTATTACATAGTAATCTTACCCATATCTGTCGATGAGAGTCGTCTACATTCTATTCAATAAGTTCTCGATACGCTCCGTAAATTCGGAAAAAGCGTCTCATATAATAACTCTCTCATAACATAAATATATAGACACATCACTCAGTCAAGTCGTTATTGTCGAGTACTCGGATATTTCAATTTCTTTTTTGGTAAAAAAATAACAGAATCGGGACGCGATTCGTTGTTTTTTTCGTTAAAATGTCTTAAGAAACAGATCAGTTTTAATCTTATAATAATCATACGATCATAGTAAAAGAAGTAGAGATGTGTAGTGTGTACGGGCGCCGCGTCAAGGTGCACGGGTTCGAATCCAACTATATTTAAATTTCAAATAATTAAAAGATATTTAATTCATCATACTATCATTATAAATGCAAAAGTGAGTTTAAATTTGAAAGTGAGTTTGCTTGTTTTTTACGCTTTCACGCTTAAACCGCTGAATCGATTGTGATGAATTTTAGTACAGAGATCGATGGGACCCGGGAGACGGAGATAGGCTACTTATTTTCGCGAAATCTTTATGGGAAGTGAGGTAAATAGAGGGACAAACTTTGTATGAAACTTTTTATTGCGTCATTCGATTTGTTTGACAAAATCTATATTAACGCGAGCGAAGCCGCACGTAAAATTTAATAGGAGCTATAAACAAGTTTTATTCAGTAACCAAAAGAAACGAAAAACAGAAACAATATTAAATATAGCCAGTTATATTGATCTTAACTATTTAAAGTTGAAAGGTTGATTAGGATTGATTATAGCTAATCAAAATGTATAAAAAATAATACAAATCCACCAAACCGATTTTAAGTTTTAGCGAGAATAAAGAACATCGATTTTAGGTCATACGAAGTTCATCGGATAAGCCAATTTGAAAGACGAATAAGTGTAAAAAGTTATGATTATTGATAAATTTAAACATACTCTAACAGTACAAATATATCGATTAATATTATCAAAATTTTAAAATAAAGTTTTACTAAATGAACAAAATCAGATTCATATGTACACCTTTACGTATAATGGTGTATAGCTGTATTTATATAGTTTCCTTTGTAAATGACCTGATCATTTTTTTTAATTCACCCCATTGTTTTTTTTAAATCGACTCCCCATTTATCGTCTCCTCACTTACAAGCATTTCTATTTTATTGTTTGTTAAGGTGATTAAGATCAGCTAGTTTTAGTGTAAACCTAACAATAAATTCTATACCATGTATATACCTATTTAAATATAGAAAATTTAACATTCCTTACTTTATAATACGATCCCAAACACTCCATACTAAGTTCCCTAAGTGAAACAAAAATGGTCAGTGTAGGGTCGTTCAAGACTCGGCAGGTGGTAAGTAGCATCAAATACACGCTAGAAAGACGCTCCGAACAATCTTATACCCCTATACTGTCGAGCTACCCAGAAAAGCCTGCCTTAACAAGGAACCCGCGTCGCCCCTGGAAGGCAAAATATAGTGGTGACCCACGTTAAATATCACGATTCTCTAATGCCCGCCTGACTAGCTACCACCCTCAAGTTAAAAATCTGCTGCAAATACTTATAGGTATATAGCGGCAACAGCACTTGAAAGCCAGTTCTTTAGCGTGCCCACCATCTTGAGCTGCATCATCACTTAACATCAGATGAAATTACGGCCATAACGCTAAACGTATAAGTGTATAAATATCGTTCTCATTGTCCAACCCTAATAATACACAAAGACAGATCAACTGACATCTTAATTAAGAATTAATAGATCTTCGAACAGAGATATTAACTGGAACAGACTTAAGCATGCCAATTAGTTATCCCTTATTCGAACTTAATAACAGATTACGTATATATGAATTCGTATATGAAACCTAATACTTTTATATTATATATTAATACAAGCATCAAAGACCAGTAACCGTTAGCGAGCAATTACTTCTTCATAAAGTATTCAATATACGATCGAGGTATACTCTACGATCTTATTGTTAGAGATATACAATGGACTATGAATAGAATGGTACGATTTCGGCAAAACAAATATAGGGGTTATGAGCAAACAATAGTTTCTATACTGTTACTGGGTAGTCCTTACGTCTCAGATCGTATTTTCCGTGAAATCTTAACAGATGTCTACGCCACAAAAGTATTGTGCAAAAAACCAAGTCATTTTTAATGACGTATACAGATATTATAAATGTGAAATTAACTGTTTGTTTGGGTTTCATTCCAACGACGCTAAATTAGTAAATGTTTGTTTAGGCATAAATATAGTCTGGTCCTCTAAGGACATACAATAGACATATTATTGTGATAATAAAAGTTGAAGAGATGAAATTTCGCGCGAACATAATATCATTTTCCAAATTAGGAATATGAAAATTCGTATTCTTCATAAGCGTTTTGCATTTTTGGAAAATCATCTCTAAATGAGGCTATATATGGTATGATTTAAGTTGTTTAAGCTCATGCGTATATCAAGTTCTAGTACGTCATTCAAGTTTACACAAATCAAAGTCACAGTTGGTATTAAATACTCGCGACACAATAGTGACGTCACATGTATTATGGAAAGTGTCACGATGGTATCGTCAAGCCGATCAATTGCTCAAATTGAGCAATTCTCGAATTACAGAGGAGCGATAAGTTTAACTACAGCTTTTATTGCGGTGCGCTAAAATGTTGTTATTGTATATTAATAAGCCATATTTATATAATTAAAAATGCCTATATAATAATAAGAGGTAATGAAAGTAGGGAGTTAGGGTACAATATATTATTATTATTAAAATCTTACTATAAGACAGTTCAGTTTCTGAAATACATTCACCCCCAGAATATCACAACAAAAAAAAAATTGTAACAATAAGTAGTGATTGTAAAGATCTTAGAGGTTAGTTTGGGTTTTTAAACTTAGAAATGTAAAACCTGTTTTACACGATCCTTAAATTGAGCTTAGACAGCCAGAAGTGATTTCGAATCTCTGCATGTGGTCTGAGCTATACATATACATATACATATACATATACATATACATACACATACACATACACATACACATACACATACACATACACATACACATACACATACACATACACATACACATACACATACACATACACATACACATACACATACACATACACATACACATACACATACACATACACATACACATACACATACACATACACATACACATACACATACACATACACATACACATACACATACACATACACATACACATACACATACACATACACGTACACATACACATACACATACACATACACATACACGTACACATACACATACACATACACATACACATACACGTACACATACACATACACATACACATACACATACACATACACATATACATATACATATACATATACATATACATATATACATATACATATACAGAGCAATAACAAAATAAAGGGTTCAACCCGCCTAAAAAGTATTCGCTTCAAAATCACCTCGGCTTTATTATATTACTATATATATATGAAAAATAATATATGTTCAAATTTTAGGTTAAATTTTTCAAGACGATGATTCGAATCAATTTTTCAGGTCTTACAATCGAAAGATAAGGTGAAATGTGTGTCATCGACGAGCCCGGCAGCATTTTATCCCCAGTATAAAACGGAGTAAGCTCTCCAGAGGGCGGGCTGCGCCCTCATTGCTATGTATCAGATAGGACCGGCTTTACGGAGCCCTGTAATCTATATATATCTTTCTACTATATTTCAATACAGAATCCAATAACGGTGGTCTTGGATGTTTGCTGTCGTCCTTCGATTGTATTGTTAACCCGACGTAGGCTTGATAGGGTTTCTTATATATTTACAAACAAATTTTGTAGACGAATTTGACAAAACATATTCTGTTAATATTTATTAACAATATATGAGGAAATCATATCCAGTATATTAACGCTTGTGATAAGCATGGTAGTACCGTCCTGAAAATGTAAATCAAGACGCTATAAATATGTTCATGGAGCACTTGAAGATCATATTTAACCTTAGACAATTTTGAACCGCATGCAATCATTGTTATTCGTTATTGTTGATAGACATCACAAACAGAAATAAATAAGTATAGATTTAAATTTTGTATCCAACATAGTTATATAGACCATATAGCGTTATGGTCATAATCTCACCTGCTGTTAAGTGATACTGTGGCCTAAGATGGGTACGTTAAGCCTAGTGGAGGTACTGGCTTGCGAATGCAACTGCCGGAACACATCTGTAGGTATTTGGCGGCAGATATTCAACTTGAGGGTGGTAGTTAGTCTGACGGGTGTTGGAAAAGCCCTACAACCATAAAAATTATATAGGTTGTTTTACATAGTTATCCAATTGGTCGGGCAGTTTTTGATTTGCTCTTTCTAGAAATCAAAACTTGACCAAAGTGCCATGTATCCCGTTAAGTTCAATTATTAAGATAAAAATGTTAGATTCGTTTCGAAATGTTAGAATTTCTATTGGACCAAATGAAATACTGTGCCAAACTTTTTAATTTGTATAGGTTGAGATGTTAAGAAGTTTATTAGGTTTGATTTAGTTACAAAGGTCGTGACCTAGGATTTATATATATATATAATAATAATATATATATGGATTACGGATACGAACCTCCCCGCTGCTTCGTAAAGAAGATGATTTGAACACCACGTTAATAAAAAAGGTAAGATTTATCTTGCGATGTTTAATTTTAGAAGGTGCCGCTATTACGACTCCACTAAAAACGGAGTGTCATTTTTGAAAGAAATGTAGCATAGGCGATAATTTAATCCAGCCTGTAGGCAGCATATTTATAAATACCAAAAAAACTTTTTTGGGTAATATACTTTTAAAACACAAAGCGACATAATAAATATTGTTATAAAATAAATTTATTGAAGGCGTTAAGGGACGATGTTCTTTTGAAAAGTTTGTCTCCAGAGAATACAGAATAAAATATTGTTTCAGACGTGAAGAAATAATGTGTATATTGCACCTTGATTTCTTGAAACAAAGATTATCCTTTCACCTTCGAATTGATACGTTTCGCTTCGGACCAAACATATTTCTTTATTAAAAATATATATATCTGATTATTAAGAACGCAGTTTATCAAATACTCAAGTATCTTTATTAGAATCAATAAAATATGAAGTCATTTATTTTTGATTATTAATTGCATTGTATTTATTGAATTTATTTCCCATAATAATTGTAAAAATAACTGATTTTATTTACTGCAAGTTAGTTTATTTTCTAAACTCAATTACCTCATGATTTTTATTGCCTGCAACTTAAAAAAATAATTGTTTTTGATTTAATAAATGATACAATTCATAACGGTTAATATTATAAACGGCGGACTTATTGTAAAAACAAATTATCGCCGCCAAACAGCGTACAATCGAAAACTTCAAAGATCGAGCTTAGAAACTTTGCGGGCCGAAAGTTCAGAAAGGCAAAGGTCGAAAAAGTTTACAGCCGCAAAAGTTAAAAGCGGAACGGTTCTAACAACGGACCGTGGCGCCCACGTAAAATATTGACTCGTAACTAGATTCCATGAGCGGAACCTCTAGTGATCTCAGAAGACGTCTGTTACAAAGCCGGCTGTTAATAACTTCTGTTCTGTAAGTCCAATATTGTCACTTCACTTGAATTCACCGTGATAAAATTGTAATGCAATCTCTCTTAATATAGATAGAGAAGAATAGAAAAAGCAAAGAAAGTTGAAATATGTCTTTTTAAGTACGATAACATAACAGCACTGTGCTTAATAGTGAATAATGAAGCGATGATGACTCAGTAGGTAGTGTGTACGGTCTCTGCGTCAATGAACGTGATTTCGAATCCTTGCAATGAGCCTGAGGTTTCGGTGTTGGAGAAATATCATTAGGAAAGCATAGCATGGTGGTACGGCTTTTTCTGATGCCAACCTAGCTAGCTAACACCAGCAAGTTGAAAACCTTGCTTAATAACTGTAGGTGTGTTCCGGCTGTTGCAGATGAAAGCCATCCACTAGGCTTAGCGTATCCACCATCTTGGATCCGGCAGTGGCACTTGAGAGCCAGTCCCTCCTATAAAGGTAGGCAACCCACCTGCGATTTCTCTAGTGTTGTAGGTGTCCATGGTCAGCAATGATCACTTACTATCAGGTGACACGCTTGCTCGTTTACAATACAATATCGAGATAGACACGGTATGTGCCGCTCCAATACGTTTTATTTAATACATTACAGTTGTATTTCATAATATTAATTTCGCTTTTATGAAGTTTTCTTTTCTGTCGTCTCATATTATAATATCATTAAGTACACACCATTTCATAACTTATATATATAAAATTCTCGTTTTATATATAGAATACTTGTGTCACAATATTACTTGCCATACTCCTCTAAAACGGCTTAACCGATTTTATGGGATTTTATAAATATATATTCGATAGGTCTGTAAAATCGGTCATAATCTATTCTTCATACCCCTAAGTGATAATGGTGGTCCACCACAAACATTTATTTTTTGACTATTTTTATATGATGTTGCATTAAAAAATTCATACAACCCTACATTTTTACCCTCGTCTACTAATTTTTTAATACAATCAAAGTATTCACTGGAAATAATTTATAAGACAGAACAACGTTTGTCGGGTCAGCTAGTTATTTACAAAAAACATTACATTACATCGGTGTCTTACTTTAAACCATATTTTAAACCAAATCGAAGAATTTGTATTATTGAATAGCCAATATTGGCAAGCCCCTAATTACGTGTTTCGAAACAGCAAAGCATTTGCAGTAATCTCCAAATATTTGCTCCGAAATTGCAAATTCGTATTATGTACTGACCATGCTCTATCAAACATAATTTGAATTAATTCATTTGGCGCCGATATTTTGAAATCTCCGATAACGTTTCACTCTTGTACGTAATTATTGAGCGGATTACTGTTAAAAGATGGGCGACTTATACAGTAAAGGTAATCTCAGTTTGGTAATAGGAACGATTGTATGCTATAAATTCTTGTTACACTCATTAAAGCCATATACATGAAGGTCATGCAACTCTTAATGGGTTTTTTTTTTCGACCTGACGTACGATGTTTGCCCCAAGGGCTTTGACAGCTTCACCGAACTTTTGGGGGCGAGTGCTGAGGGCTCTCAGCCCAGAGGCAGCAGACACAAGGGTGCCAGGACGGCCGAACCTAGGCTAGGGCTGCTGCCTGTAAATGAAAAAAGGTTCATGATCCTGACTAACCAACATGTTCTTTATTACTAAATTAGTGAAACTAACTACGACCTTATCAGGTAAGCAGCTCAAGGGCCGCGAGGGTAGTCCCTTACAGAACCGTGTACTTAACATGTGAGTGTGCACGAATGGTATGCGGTGTGATGGTGTAATCTCAGTGATGTAGAGTGTCACTGTATCGCGCGAGCAGAGTCATTCGAGGGCTCCTGTCCAGAGGATCGAACCTACTCTCTTCATGGGTTTAAGTACACTCTCTATTAGATAGATACATACATTCTCTACTGACTGTTGGAACTGTTGTTATGCTGCCGAGCTTTCAATTTTGTGTGCAATCGTTATGTGTGTTTATGATACACTACTGGAAGAGTGGTAGATTTAATTTAAAAAAAATTGCAATTAAAAGCAATTCCAGTTGTAGTTTTCTTTGATTGTCCAAGTAACTTATATACATTTTTATTTCTTTAGAAACCATATTTGGACTAACAGTAATAATAACAAACAAATCGATCGTAACTTACTATTACTGAACTGAATTTAATTTTTATTTATAAACTGTGCTGTGGCCATTTTTATTGTTCACACCAACTTACATTATATTTCCTATAGTTTATGGATCTTTTTATCAATTCTGTGGAGTAAAACTTCTTGGCCTACATCCTTTAATAGATCCATTAACATTAGGTGAGATTGAGATAATAACGTCAGTGATACAACTTTAGAAATATAAAGTATTCTAAAAATGGGAGTAAAAGTTACCTGTACCAGTGAAATCTCCCTATAATTTTCTAAAATATTTTGGCATTTCTAGAACTGTAGCAAGTTCTATATCACAACGCGTCTCGAAAGCTGTGTTAGCAGGCTCCTACCAAATTTAGCTGGTCAGAGAGAGATACAAATGTAGTGAAGGTGAGTGTTAACGTGCGCCAGAAACAGGCCCCTTCAACCTACATCCGTGTCAAAAGTCTCGGGAATTGCTTTGTGCACTGTGAAAATATGGAATATATGGATAGCTAAGAAGTTTGTCTCATTATCCTAAATACAAGAGTTAGCATCAAATACTTTTTGTACACATATCGAAGCTCCATTACATTGTTATAAGAACAATATTTTCTCATAGTGAGTAGTGATTAATGGTTTGGAAAGCGTGCGTCTAGACTATCGCCTAATGGATTCCAGAATTTTCACGAATAATAAACAGTTCAGGTTATTCATCATAAATTAAGTACTGAAAATAAATATGTACGAAATAATATTTAAACACATGAAAGTCATGACGTTTCGAAAGCTTTTCAGCCTTCGTGGTCACGGGGCGGACTGAGGTGTAGGTTGTCCAGAAAAGTTCATGTTACTGTGTCTGAACTTTTCTGGACAACCTACACCTCAGTCCGCCCCGTGACCATATGAAAGTCAATTATTGCAATGAAATTTACACTACATCTTTTTTGTGATTCGAAGTGTTAACGCAGTACTTGATCTGTTTCTTATTCTTGAAGCGATGATAACTCAGTAGTAGTGGGTACGGACTCCGCGTCAAGGAATGTGAGTTTGAATCCACCTGCAATGAGCTTGAGCTTTCGGTGAAGGAAAAAATCGTGAGGAAACCATAGCATGGATGTAGGGCTTTTTCTAATGCTCGCCTGGCTAGCTACCACCCTCCAGTTGAAAATCTGCCGCCAAATACCAATAGGTTTGTTCCAGCAGTTGCACTTGAGAGCCAGTTCCTCCACAGGTTTAGATTGTCTATCAACTTAGGCCGTATCGCCACTCAAAATCAGCGCCTCGAGCCCACTTTACCCGAGCGACACACTAAAATGTTGTAGATCAAAATATCGAGGCCCTCCCATAAGACGTTTCACTTCAAAAAGGTGTAAACTGTGTAATTTTTGTGACATTTATTCATAAATCATATATGAAATTAAAGACATATTACGCCATCTGAGCTTTCTAAGCTCTGTAAAACAAGTTTTTCTTACTCTGAATTAGATTTTTCCCTTTGTAATTCCTAAAGGACGCTACAAATAGTTATCAGAAATAACTAAAACGTGTATCTTACCATATATCATATACAGATGTGGGATTCGCGCCTCGTGTATGCCCCGGGGGGCCGCCAGTCAATTCCACGTCGAATTTATCGCGGATGCGCGTATCTTTGAAGCGACGTCACCACATAAATTCCCATTTCATTGCAAATACCTGTTATAACACAGAGCACTGTGTGATAATAGACGTGAATAAACTTGCACCCATCGTTAACAGCATATGAACTATATATAATTCCCAATAATCCACATCTAGTCATTATTGGTCTATGGCTTATCTATCTATACTTACTTATATTATAAATGTGAAAATGTCTATTTTTGTCACTGAATTACGCAATAACATATAAATGGATTTGGATTACATATTTTACAGATATTTTATTAGGTATTATATTGTATTAACAACACATAGGATATGTTTTATTCCAGAATTATTTTTAATTGTTTATTTCCAACTAATTTTAATATGAACGTAGACGAAGTCTCGGATAACAGATAGTAATAATATAGTTGTGTTATATAAAAACTATGATGAATATTAATATAATGTATACATCATATCTATATTATTTATCTATAAAACGAAAGAGTTTGTTTGAACGTGCTGGTATTAGAATCTGGCAGTCGTATTTTAAAAAATATCCTTGTATTGGATATAACAATTATTGAGGAAGATTTTAGGCTGTTGATCATCATGCTACCACGAATAGAAATAAAGCTATATTGAAAATTAGTTACAAAAACCGGGATAAAAAATTCAATTCAATTCTGGGTGCTGCACCTGACTGGATTATACTAATGGTCACGTATGAAAAACATTACAAAATCACAGAGAATGTTGGGACTTATTACATTTTATATTTGACCCTTGCAAAATTGTCTTTATATAAAACGAACGTGCAATTAACAATTGATATTTCGACAACATGTCAACAATAAGAATATCCTGACTGGATTATACTAATGGTCACGTATGAAAAACATTACAAAATCACAGAGAATGTTGGGACTTATTACATTTTATATTTGACCCTTGCAAAATTGTCTTTATATAAAACGAACGTGCAATTAACAATTGATATTTCGACAACATGTCAACAATAAGAATATAACATACCCCAAGGTTTCACTTAACCGCCAACTGTAACAGACGAAAGACGCGGGAAATGAGCAAAAAATACCGTCGTAAGGGTAATGACGCGAAATATCTGTCTTTCACGCACCACCTCCGACGATCATCGACCGAGCTCGCTAACAGAGAATATAATATTTACTATACACATATGTGCTCATACCGATACAGCATTTATACGTATCTTCAGTAACCTGATTGATCTTGCATTATATTGTGATATCGGGTAACAACGGGCATGACATCGATTTTAGCTTGAGCTTTTTCTAATATCCTCCTGGTTAGTTACCATACTCAAGTTGCCATGCAAAGCAGCCGTTAAATACTGAAGTTGTGTTCCGGGAGTTGCACTTAAGAGCCAGTCCCTCCATTAGGCTTAGCGAGATTACCATTTTGGACTACATGGTCATTTAAAATAAGGTGAGATCGTAGTTATAACGCTAAAACTATAGACAATAAAAAAAAAGGTAACTTGTTTGTAAAAAACTAGCAATTGCCCCGCGACTACGTTCACGTTACTCCCGCTAATTACGCGTGTACGTGATATCTATTCTTCGTTGTCATTTACGTCGTAGAAGGAATATGCATAACAAATTTCAAGTGATTAAGTCCCGTAGCTTTGAAAATATCTCAGTAAAAGTATAATTGAGAAATTTCATCTCCTATTTTACACACATGAAGGATGAAAAATACTGAAACACGTATATATTTTTTTTAAAGCGTATTTATGTTTTGGTGGGTGTTGATCTGACAGGTTGTGATTTTTATTTTAATTCATATACTTAGTTGTTTATTGTGTAAATTAAGGTCACATTTTACGTAATGTAGAATAGCTGAAGAGCAAAGGTGAAGTGAATTGTAAATAATCATTCGAGACATGATATATTAGATGCTGCAAAAATTCCCAAGAGAGTTACCAACCTGTTGAAGATAGTATCGTCTGCCCGAAATGCCCAAATCTTATTACTTGAAAATGGCAGTAATAGTCAGGCTAAGGTGAAAGGAAAAAGATGTAGCCTCTACGTCTATAACAGATGGGTAAAGCAGTGTTTCCGGGAAAACTTTTCCCCGTGGCTGTATAAGTCAATCTGAGATAGGCACTGTCGACTTCAAAGAAGAACATAAAAAGCATAGTCTTGCCCACTACTATCAGCCTGACCGTGTTGCATTGTAATTTTATGCTCCAGACTGTGAAATCAAGCCTAGTCGTGCGCTTCAATACCGCCGAGCACTAATTTCTGTCAGTTGTCCCGAACTTTAGCGAGCGTCTCCTATCCTGCATAACCGATGTTGAAGTCAATCAAGTCACGCTTAATGCAATCCTTAAATCTTAGTAGCGGCCGTCCAATACTTTTTTTTGCGTTTGCTATGGCACCTAACATGACCCGACACGGCAAACGGAAAGACTCCATTCGATGGCCATGCCCAAGCCAGCGCAAACGGCGTTCTTTCAACAACGCTGTGAAACTTGACAGCTGTACAATTTTAAGGATCTTCTCGTTTGAAATTTGTTCTTCCAACTGAAATCTAGGATATAATGAAGACATCGCATATGAAATGTGATAAATTGTTAAGTGTTAACAAGATGGTAACTCGCGTTAAAGCTAACCAAAGCGTTTAGTGAAGATTGAAAATAAATATTATAATATGTTTACTGCAGTGTTTTCCTTTTATTTGGTGGTTTTGACTTCTAGACCGGATATATTTATTTATTCTTGCACCTCTAACTACATCTAAAACAGGTTGAGCTTACTGTACTAATATATACTACAAATATATACTACGAGCTACTAAACGACCTGGCCAGGAACGGCAACGTTTTTTTTTTTATACTTAAGCTTTAGCGTTATGGCCATAATCTCACCTGATCTTAAAGTGACGATACGGCCAAAGTTGGTAGACACGCTAAACCTGTGGAGGAACTGGCTCTCAAGTGCTGCTGCCGGAACACACCTATTGGTATTTGGCGGCAGGTTTACAACTTGAGGGTGGTAGCTACCCAGGCGAGCATTAGAAAAAGCCCTACCACCATGCTATGGTTTCCTCACAATGTTTTCCTTCACTGAAAGCTCAAGCTCATTGTAGGTGCTTGGATTCGAACCCACGTCCCTTGACGCGAAGTCGTGCACACTACCACTGAGCTATCATCGCTTTAAATTATACTCAGTCGAAGTGGTAGCGAGAGGTATACCAGCGCAATTTCTCTATAATCTTCTAAAAGATCTTGGTATGAATAAGTTGTATACCAGAAGGTGCCTCTAAAGCTGCGCTATCAGGCTCCTACCACATATGGTTGGGTAAAAAGGCAACACGTTAGTGTAGTTGAGTGTTGACGCGCGTCGGAAAGTGGTCATTTAAACCTACATCCGTGTCACAAATCTCGGGAACATCATATATTTGTATATTATAATTTCGTGTCACGTTGTTTGTACGCGAAAACTACTGAATCTATGTTAGTAAAATTTTGCACACTGTGTGCAGTTTTATCCAACTTGAGAATTCGAATACTTTTTATCTCGATAAGTAGTCATAACGCGATAGATGTCGCTGTGATTGACTACTCAAAAAGTCAATTAATCTAGTTCTGCCAGATCGGCTAGTATATTTATATATAACTATAATGTAAAATTACATATAGTTTTTGATGAGAATCATCTATTGGAACGTCTTTATCGTGACGGCAAATGGAAAGACGCTCTCTTATGTCATCATGACCCCTCCCTACCTAGACTCGCGATCTGTCTCGACTCGATTGTGGTTGTCTGCACATATACTTCCATTATTTAGCTTTACATTGTCTTTATTGTTTTTTTTTTAAATAATTATTACTTTTATTTAGTTAATTTTTTTAAACGCGCTAACTTCTGTAAGTTCTCGTCGGATACGAAAATATATTTTAATACGATAGCTAAATTCTTGAGGAATGTTATTTATATCAGGAAAAATTATTATAAAAATTTTAATATCACGCAAACGAGCGAATGTCGCGAACACAACTATAATAGTTATTTAAAATTCACTTATACACAATGATCGAAGTATATCACGTGAAATGCTACCAATATTACATAATGTAGACCAAAAGAAGACAATAATTACTACGGATGACTAAAATCGACTACAATCGCAATCGAAGTAAGAGCTAGAGGTATATCAGCGAAACCTTTCTACAATCTTCTAAAAGACCTTGGCTTGCCTAGGACTACAGTAAGCTCTAAATGTAGGAAATGTTTTTGAGCCTGATATTTTACTTCTTCATGTTATAATTAATTTGACATTACGTATTTACTATCCAAATAACTATAATAGAAGATATAATTGAAGTAAACATAAATATAAGGGGACTTAATAAACGAATGGTAAACATTTAGGAGACCAGATAAAGTAGTATCCGCCCAACTGTGAAGCTTGTAACTTATTTCCTAACAAAGTTTTCTTAGTAAACATGTTTTGCTATGAGAAATATATTATACAACAACTTCACTCTTGGCGACACGGGCGATATACCGTCTTTGCTAGTTACTTGTATTAATATTTTTCATCAAACCCTACAATTTCGTTTAAGTGTTTTTCGCTCTCGATACAGTAACACTATTATTCACTAGATAGACACCATTGCTCTCATATCTTACATTCTCCATTAGGCTTAGCGTGTACATGGTGGACTACATCATCACTTAATATCAAGTTATATTGCGGCCATTACATTAAAAATATAAATTATGAAAAAAAAAAAACTGAACATTTAATACTCGACCATCACTATTAAGTGGTACTTGACTTTTAAACACAAAAATGGCCTCCGAGAAACTCATATAATAATATTTAAAATCAACTTTTTATACACATGTGTATTTAAAAAAAATACATTACGCGAATATCTATATACCGCTGTCTTACAACCCAGTATATAATATAATAATAAATATTATTCGTTTTAAGAGTAAACGGCAAAATGAAATCGTAAAAATGTCACGAGAACGAACAGGTGTTGCAAACGAGTAAAATTTTAAGAAAAATGCCAATTAGTTTGCAAAGTATATTATATTTTTTGAAGATAGAAACAATAAAAGCCAGGTATAAATTACTTTAAACCCTCAGTTCCATTCGACTGTCGTTAGCTTTAGTTCATTTCAAAACGATAATCGCCTCGCTAAAACACTGAAACAATGTTTATTTATATAAATAACATTTCACGAGTTCAAAGCGATATCAGTATTCGCCAGATCCGAACCTAATCCCCGACTTTAAGTCGTAAACGCGTTCTGTATAGAAATAACTCTCAAACGAAGTCTGTTTATCAGTATTTATGTCGTTGTAAAATTAAATGTCAATGTAAATGTCAAATAATTACTAATCTTATTATTAAAAAGATTCTGTACTCTGTTTTGTCGAGACATTGTAGATCGGATTTCACATTATTCCAAAATGGAAGTAACGGGCCAATACTCTTTCAAAACATACATGTATTCATCGATAGTATGAATAGTGTATAGATATGTCCATATAATGTGATTTCATGATACTCTTGCTTTTTTTTCAATAACTAGAAAATAAAAATCTCTATTATTTTTTTATACTAGAGGCAGCAAACTCTTATCTCTAATCGGCTGCACCACTGAGAGATTTACAGCTATCTGCCCAACCTTGGAGACCGTATTTCAATCCTTTTCCGACAGAGCCCGTTGCTAAAGCTTTCCGGAAAAAACGTGTGATGTAACATGTCCTCATTATGTTTAACAATTCCATAACCCTAACCTATTTTACAATACATATGAATAGTAACATTAAAATTTTATCGTGTAATAAAATACATAACAATTGTGAAGATATACGTTCGTTTAAGTACTTAGATATTTAAATGTTTCAATGTTCGTGATCATACCAAACTATTTAAACAGTCCCATTAGGCCACTCATTGCAGATTTTGCTGTATTTCCAGCAGCACTTAAAGTATTCATTGCACCTGACATACCTGTGTTCAAGACATTCGTTATAGTATTATCATTCTTGCCTTTCTGATTCCCTGGTTTTGCTGTGTCTTTTGTTGGTGGTTGTGTCGTTTTATCAGCCGGCTTTGACGTCGTCTGGGTTGCTGGTGTAGTAGGACTTAAAGTAGTCTGTTCGGCTTTTGTCGTACTTGATACTGTAGTTGATGTTTTGTCACCAGGTTTAGGTGTCGTCGAACTCGTGTTATTAGGATTTGCCGTTGTTGATTTTTTTGTTGTAGTGGGTTCTGTGGTGGTCAGTTGTGTTGTTGTGCCATTAACAGGCTTAGCTGTTGTTAGACTCGATGTTGTAGTAGATGCTGAGCTTGGTGTTGTTGTTGTTTCATTGCCAGGCTTAGACGTGGTCTGACTTGTCGTTTGAGAAGGATTTGCTGTTGTTTGCTGCGTTGTTGTCGATGTTGTGGGCTTAGCTGTTGTTTGCTGCGTTGTTGTCGATGTTGAGGGTTGAGCTGTTGTATGCTGCGTTGTTGTCGATGTTGTGGGCTTAGCTGTTGTTTGCTGCGTTGTTGTCGGTGTTGTGGGTTGAGCTGTAGTTGTAGGCGATGAGTTTTCTGTTGTAGGATAATTCGCTTCTGTTGTAGATACGCCGGAAGCAGTTGTTGTATCGGGTAATGTAGTTGAAGCTGAAAATTAAAGTAGCTTAAAACTTTTTATAAAATTTTAAATAATTCTTTATAATTATTATTGATTTTGTCTACATACAAAGGTTACTCGGTTCATTCTGTTCAGTGTAGCAGTAGTTAACCTGAAAAAAAAAAATTAACAGCATTAGAATAAATTTCATATTGTTATATGTGATATATATCTCAGATTTAAAATTATTTCCAAAATAAGTACATCCATGGGTTGGAAACTAAGACACGAGTAACAATTCAATTCAGATTGATTAGCAAATATTAGAAAATATTACAGTATTCTAACAATGTTAGAATTAGTGGCCAATTGTCTTGTTTACGTAGACGATGCTGATACTAGGACGATTTTAATGCCGCCATTCTAATCCGTTTTTATTCATTAGTTTCTTTATGAATGTTCCCGAACAAATAGAAAAGAAAAATATTTATGTATTTTGCAATATAAAAAAACCAAGAAACCGTAAAGTTCTTCAAATTACACAGACGAGGTAAAGTAAAATGAGCATTTCATAATGACTACAGATTAGGATCATATTATACATCAGAGTGAACAAAAACGACTACTATCAATTACAAAAGTAGTGCGACAAAGCGCATAGTGTGGCCTTTGAACAGTAGTGTAGTGTTGTAGTAAAAATATTTGGATTGAATTGTATTGGAAATTATCTTATCTCTCTTAAATATAAAATGAGGAACAACACATAAAACCCTAAATTTTCACCATCCTACCGTCCTTTTCTAATTTTTTAACACAACCAAGGTATTCACTAGAAATAATTTATAAGACAGAACAACGTTTGTCAGGTCAGCTAGTTATACTCTAAAAGTATTTGTTTTGCTATCTCAAAATTAGTTCTTTGATCACAATATAAATCATAACGAAAAAGTTTAACGAATAGCCCAATCATAATGTTTTGGGAATAAAATTCTACAAATTTTACAATAAGCCTGAACTTTAGGTTCATGTATCGATTTTACTGCAGGAAAACAACGTATTAAATGACACCGCGTCTGGCCAACTTTAAGTTGTAAATTTGCCAGCAAACAGCTATCAACATGTCTCGAGACAGAGAAAGCTAGACTAATTTCTTAGGTTAGTGTGTTATCCGTTTTCGCCATTTTTGTCACCCAAATTTAACATTACATGAGATCGTGTCTAAATACTTAACTAATTGTAATGAGTAAAGAAATACTTTACTATTCTAACTGTCGCAAGCCAAAATAAGAATATTCAGATTAATTAAGAACCATTAAACACGTGACAGACATTAAAGACGTGATGAAGACAAAAGCCATAAACGAATATTCCAAACTATGTTTGATATATATAATGTATAACTCTCTTTTATTATATATTTTACTCTTTTGTGTAACGAAATATGCCTAAACGTGACGCATCTTGCAAAGTTCCCAACTAATTTGGACCCCAATTATCGAAAGGCCGCCTAAAAACTTTCACTTCAAAAATTTGGGCATCTATTGTTGCTTATGTAAACAGTGCAGTGCAGTAAGAAAACTGTTACGTAATTATAATTTTTTTTGGCACCCTCGATGCCTTGATTAACTTGACTTTGTGGCCCCTATAGAAAAAGTGAGTATCGCTGTTCTAGAGTCATTTTACGTATGTGTGTGTAATAATGATTATCATGTGAACAGTAATATGAATATTTTAATACAATTACCTGGTGACTATACAAAGTTATTAGTAAGTTTACACAAATTAAGCCAGTTATAACGCGGTGGTAGCTCAGTTGTTAGTGTGTAGCAAAGGGACGTGTAGTTCGAATCCACCTACAATGATCTCGAGCTTTCGGTGAAGGAAAACATCGTGATGAGTTCATAGCATGGTGGTAGGACTTTTTCTAATGCCTACCTCCTTCAAGTTGAAAATGTGCCGTCCAATACCCAGCCCCTCCATTAGGCTCAGCGTGCCCACCATCTTGGGCCACATCGTCACTTAACATCAGGCGAGATTGTGACCATACCACTAATCCTAAAAACTATTTTTTTTTTAAACCTATGTTTTTCGTAGAGGCATCTGTTGATTCCCTTATCAAAGAAATATTAAACCCAGCGACTAACAACAGGTGAGGTCAAAGTATAAGCAAAAATCTTTAATAATTCTACAAAGCTGAATATACTTACCAAAGTAAGGAGTAAAAATAAAACCTTCATTTTTTTTACAAAAAAAAAGATAATACTTTCTAACACCAAATGTTGTAATAAAACTTAGCTGTCACATTCAATAATACATCCATCCATCAACTTAGTACTATATATACGTTAAAATTGACGTCAACGATGGTTTTCTACTATTTTTCCAGCTGCTTAAACATGAAAGGTGCATAGATATGGCAAATTATGGATTTCGTCGCACGTAACGTGTTAGCCAGACAATAACAGATGCTTGAAATATTTTCTATAAAAAATTATGAACTGTGTTATTACTCATACCTGTGACAACATAGTACATTTATATGAACGTTTGAGAATTAGATATGCCTATTCAGAAATCAACTTTAATAAAAATATTTTCATATTTATTTTCAATGAATCATAGTTGAGTTAGTAGACTCAAACGTATCATAAACAAATGACGTTTCTAGATGCTGCAATAGATTTATTTAAGGGGAAAAATTATGAGAGGAATCTCACACACCTTCATTGTATTTATGCAATGTTCAACTTATTTCAGAATACCCATATCATGTTATCTTATATTCCATTTTCTTACTTATTATAGAAAATAACGTGTACTTTCCTGTTGCCTGTATTTTAGGCTATAATTTGAGAATCTCTAAAACTAGTGTTTTGCAACGTTTTCATGGCGCGATCCTTTTGGTATATAAAATATATCGTGACACCCTTATAATCAGATGTTTGTAGTTCGTATTATATATTGTTACAAATAATAAAAATTCCGTATAACATTTTCATAATTACATTTTGGTTTAATTTAAAATTAAGTACCTAAAACAGACATTTTTACGTCGACTAGCACCGCTTTATGACCGACACAGCGGGGAAGAAATAAAAAATTGTTTTCCAGTTTTATGTTTTTATATATAAAGGCATAATGGGTTTAGACACTGAGACATCTCAAGCGAAATTCATATCAAGAAAAAAGGAAAAAAGGAAAAAAGTTAGCCTTAAGATCTTTTACAGCTTCGCTGGGCTTTTTGGAGCGAGTGCTGGTGGCACTCAGCCCCGGGGCAGTGACCGCAAGGGTGCCAGAGTGGCCAAACTTCGGCTTGGGTTGCTATCAGAGTTAGCGAGAATAAAAACGCAAATGGGGCTAGCCTACTGGAGTAGGCCCTAGATAAAATAATAACAATAGAAGGCAATGAATTCAAAGGGAGTAGATTGTACAGGCAAACTTTTACAGTGGATAAATCCTTATATAGATGCCTTCTAAAGCTTGGGCTAAACAAAAAACACAGAGCTGTGCCTGTGGTTAAATATAACCTTTAATTTGCAACTTACCACCCAGTAATGATAGATGTATTCCAGTAGTTACACTTGGCAGTCAGTTCTTCTACGCTCACCGTGTTACATTATGTCGGGTCACATTATCACTTACCAAGAGGTGAGAATGTAGTCTAACAATAAAAACGAACTTATCAAGGGATTTCTTATAATTCTGAAGTTTTTGTATGAGGTGCTAGTCGAATCATACATTATTCCGCGCACCCACACTCAATAAAAAAAGCCTATTAGTCTCTGTAAATTAAGATGTCAATAGAAACACTATTTATGTGGCACTGTTTTATTATATAAAGTCCATCCATTAAATAATATTTCTAAATACCTAAAATTTCAGCACAATTTTAGCACCTTAAATTAGGTTAAACTTAGTTTTACGAACTTTGTTTTTATGTTTAAGTATCACTTTCAAGTATCAATATTATAAAGAGATCTAAGAAGAGTATACACTGGTGCACAAATAATACGTTTCTTAGATAATAAAATGATGACTACAGGTTCAGAAATATAGGCAAAACGAAAAAAGAGAATTGGTTTGTAACTGTAACAACAGTCAGCTGAAACTAATACAAATCATATAGCATCGAAAGTAGCATTCCTAGTTTTTAAGACGTTTGGGTAACAAACACTCATACAGAAATGTTTATTTTAACAAATCCGTTTATTTTACAAAGTCTCTGACAGAGATATTCCGCTGTTGATATTATATTGTATGACCTATATTGTCGTGTTTATATCTACTCAACATTATTGCACAACGAAGAATGCTTCCGGTATAAGGCAACAGTGTATATATTTATTAACCCAACATCTACCCATGTCAGCTGAATTTACCCTAATCCACTATACAAAATTTTGTAGATACTTTCACTGTGGAATTTATATGAGATAGACATAGCGAGAGACTCAAAATTATCATCACAAATGCCTGAGAGGGTTTACGATACTTGTTCACTTTAATATAATTCGCATGAACTACGAAAAATTTTGTACCACAATAAAAAGCTTTTTGACTTTACATAGCGTATATATTTTAAAACCAAACAGGAACTTTTTGAATACTTATTTGCTATAAAGTAAAAAAAATCATCAAATCCACTATAACAAGGTACATCCTTTGGAATTTTTAGGTCAGAACTAATTTCTACACTTTTACCTTATTCTAGTATGTTATATAGGTGAAGTTTTTTTATAGGTTGTTTATATAAATTAATATTATAACAATGAAAAGCTTGTTTGTTTGAACGCGCTAATATTTGGAATTTGGAATATAATAACTCTTTTTGAATTTGATAGTGCAATCTAAGACCATAGACTTAAGCTGTTTTATGTTAGCATTACGCTACCACTAATAGGTGCAAAACTACATTGGAAAAGGTATCAAAAACGGTTAAAAATTATCAAATTACTGTAGTATTTTTATTAAAAGTAGGGGCCACAGCTTGTTCTTATAAATGAGTTATGAATAATAGGTCGGGGCATGATTTATTAGTTGCCAAAACCTTAACCTTAGTTTTAACAGAAAAGTCATCAACTTGTTAACAAGCTGAGATCCCAGAGCAACCAGATGTTACATTTTATCTAAGTAACAAAAAGTGTCGAATAGAATAGAGTTGTGGTATTATTATGTACTTTGAATGCTTGCATACTTTTCAATTTACAGCGACGACTAATTCACTTTAAAACCCAATCAATACTGTAACGAGTTAATTACCATATACTTCAGAGCAACCTAGTTGAGTACAGAACTTTCCCACTACACGTACACAGACTAATCTTGGAATATAACACAGTGCAGCGTACCATACACGTAGCAGTAGGAGAATTCAATAAGTACAGTAGAAGCTCGATACACAACCCTCGATGAAGTAAAAACCTCTATAATTTCAAAATATAACCGGCTCCTTACCAATCCGAGATCAAAAACCTCTAGTACTTAAACTATGCGTCCTCTATAACTTAAACGAATAATTTAAGTATTAGCCCTCAGTTACTTAAATGTCTCGACGACCTCTATAACATAAATTGTCTACCAATGAGTCATTTCGAATTAATGTATAAAACAAAAAGTTTCTACAAATTTACTACTTGCACATGTTATGCAAGTTAAATTGTTAACACAAACAATAAGTTGATCGCTGAAGCGATGGTAGCTCAGTGGTAGTGTGTACGACTTCGCGTCAAGGGACGTGAGTTCGAATCCACCCACCTACAATGAGCCTGATCTTTCGGTGAAGGAAACCATCGTGAGGAAACCATAGTATAGTGGTAGGGTTTTTTCTAATGCCCTCCTGTCTAGTAACCAACCTTGAGTTGAAAATCTGTCGCCAAATACCAATAGGTGTATTCCGGCTCCTCCACAGGTTTAGCGTGTCTACCAACTTGGGCCGTATCGTCACTTAAGATCGGGTGAGATTATGGCTATAACGCTAAACCTTAACTATAAAAAAAGAGTATACAATTATGTATTGTTTCTTTAAAATCCGTATTGTATTTGCGATGGTTAGGACAGCGGCTTGGTTCATTATTTGTTGATCATTGTCCATAAAACTGTGTTGTGTGATAAAAGCTGTCTAAGTAAAATGAGTACAAAACGAAAATTAACAACACTAACATACGCTGATAAATTATAACCGATAGAAGCATTGAGAATTGGAAAAAGTAGAAACCGTGAACTGCTTAAAACAAAAACGAATCACTGACTTTTTCTGTACTGTAAACTTTAAATAAAGTTTTTTTTTTGTTACATATTTTATTTTGTCACTTCTTCTGGCGTATCCGGGTAAAAATAATTACTATATATTAACTCATCAATCAATCTCTAACATAAACCCTTAATAAATTAAAAACTCTATAACTTTAAATATTTTGTGTTTCCCTTGGTTTGTAACTTAACGAGGTTCTACTGTAATAAATAAAGAAATAAGACCTTTCTCAACTTCTTACGACCTTTACCAGTTTTTTTAAATAATAGTTTTAGGTTTTATAATAAAGTCCCAAAGCACTTTACCGGTGGCAGTTTTGACGTTCATAAGCGCCTAAATTGAATAAAGTATTTGATTTCATGTAGGTTTCCTAAGATTTTTTAAAATAATAATAATGAAATACAGTAATTAAAATTAAAAATTAATGTAAAAGTGTGTTTGTTTGTTACGTCTTCACATCTAAAGCGCTGAATCGATTGTGATGAATTTTAGTACAGCGATAGATAAGACCCTGGAGACGGAGATAGGCTACTTTTTCTTGCGAAAAGCTTATTGGAAGTTAAGTAAAAAGACGGATAAATTTTGTATGAGACTTTTAACTTGAGTCATCCGATTTATTTGACAAAAACAATATTAACGCTAGCGAAGCCGTATGCAAAAATCTAGTGTTTTAATAGTTTTGACAATAATCACTCGAGTTAAGATTATGTGTAGGTGATGCTTCTCGTACTGTCGATATAAGTGCGGTATATTTATTTCTTCCATTTATCTCTCCACACAAATCAGGTGGGCGCTCTATCGTTGGTATCACATCCCAATGAGACGTTGCCTCTGTTATTGGAACTATATCCGAAGCAGCTAATGTAGGTGGTCTGGTAATAGAAGTATCATATGTTTTTATTGTAGGTTTAATTTTTTCAACAGTTTCTGTTGATTTATCTATTGTCCTGGTTTCTTCTGTAGGTATCTTTGCATCACTTGAAGATAGTTTTTCTAGTTGAATAGCATTTATTTCTGGATTAGGTGGGGCTATGTTTTCTGTGTTTATGTCTCGTACAGTTTCGCTCTTATTTACAAAACCTGCAATTGAAAATGTTATCCTTAAATTGATACGATTGGTTTTTCATTTTCATCGTTTTAAAGATCTCGTTGATTCCGTTTCACATTACCTGATTTTCCCACTATCGTTGGTATAGCATAGCAAACGCACATCTGTAAAGGGAAACAGTGATTTAAGATATACCTACTACATACTTTAATACTATAATATTATAATTTTATAGTTTAAATTTCTCAAAAAAATAGCCTTTATAAGAGCAACTGACGGAACATACTTAATTGTATTTGCCGGCAGATTTTCAATTTGAGAGTGGTAGCGGACCAGGCGGGCATTAAAAAAAGCCGTAACACCATGCAACACCATGCAGGCCAGTTGTTGAGAAAATCATGAAATAAATATAATACTTAGATTTAATGAGTACTCATTTAACCTAATACTTAACAAATGTGATAATAAAATTCATTTAAATTTTGAATTTAAACCTTGTAAAGTAATAAATTAGAAAAAACAAATTTTGAAACTGTAGACTTGATTATTCACACGCTATAATAATAACAGCATTAACCTATATATGTTTATAACTTCGTATGTTTTCGTTTTTTTTTTCTATTAGAACGTAACTTGCATACATCCCAGCAATATTGTTAAAGCATTTAAATTCGATTTCATTCATATTATTATGCAAAAAATGGAGCAAAAATATTGAATTTAGTTTAGTTACGTCTCGGTAAAGCATTGGCAATGTTAAAATTTTTGAACTCAACGTTTTTGGGAAATCTGCAATTATTATTCAAATATTTTTACTTGAGTTCAATAACTAAATCAATATCAAGTAATAAAATAAAAGTTCACTTCTTTCAATAACTTTTGAAATACTTGTAACTTGCTACGTTCTACTTAGCGTCCACAAGCGAGTGTTTTCCTGTTGCACTCGATTGCAAGCGTAGCGATCAATAATTCAAGTGGAATGGAGTACGGGTTCACCACTGCCAGAGACTCTGGCCACATGTAGGGTCGGCACCACATATTTCTTCTTCCACTCAACTCTATCACCTACCATCTCAGTGTTCGTACTTTTTACACACATATAATCCCACAGACAGTCCATCGATATCTTCTTCGACCTTCCTCTTCTGCTACATCCATCCAACTTCACACTTTATATTCTTATAGTTGTATAGCTTTCAAGTGAAACAAAAAAGAAGAATCGTTATGTTTTCAACCGAGTCAATAGTGCAATGAGTAAAATTTTAAATTATGAAGAACAATCTATTAAACATAACGTACCCACATAGATTATAAAAAAAATATGATAGAGAGAACAGAATAATTATAATGTTTATGATTGAAGTTAAACATTTAAATATCGAATAACATTCCAAAACCATAAAACTTTATCGTGTATCACACGACAGGTAGACACTTCCCTATCAAATTTAAAATTCACTCTTTTTCAAAACAAATTTAAAAGAAGAAAGACTTCAATTAAAAAAAAAAGCACACAAACCAGGTATTGTAACGTAAGCAAAATAATTCTCATTTTATATTAAACACGATAAAATAACAATTAAAATACCAAATGCAATGAATGAGACGACATTAATGCACTTACCATATCACTCGTTCTTTCAAATGACAGTAATTTATTATAATATAATATACATATATGAAGAATTTGTTTGTTTGTGTAAACACCCTAATTTTAGAAACTAGGGTTAATGGAACCTTACTTAATAGTGTGAACGGAGTGACTTCGAATCCCTGCAATGAGCCCAACTTGCGTTATCTAAAAAATCATGATGAAACTGACGAAACATTATGAAATCATGATGATGTTAGGGCTTTTTCTAATATTCACCTGGCTAGCTACCACCCTGAAGTTGAATTTGCCGCTAAATACCAATAGGTATGTTCCTGGTTCACAAAGAACTGGTTCACAAATGTAAGTGGCACTCGTGAACCAGTCCTTCGGCTAGGTTTAGGGTGTACTATCTTGGACCACAACGTCCAATTAACATCAGCTCAGATTATAGCCATGTCGCTAAAACTATAAAGTATTAAAACAAGTATAACTGTGGGTAGTAAGCATTTTTATACGAAAATTAAACTTCAATATTAAAAATATGGATTGTAATAAAAAAAATGTATAGACGAAAGAAGCTGCGAGCAGATAATTAGTTTGATATAAACAGCTGGTTCGAAACAAATAAACTTTATTGCATACAAGTGATATTGTTATAAAGATTTATTATAGGCCGCAGTATGTCATACAATATATCGTATGTTTATTCGAGAATTAAACAAAAAACTGATGGCCTTATTCAATTTAGGCCATGGGTAGACAGTCATGAATGTCAAAACTACCACACCTACACCGGTTCGGAAAATAACCCAGTCATCGGGAAGAAGTGGCAAAAAACTCGATCTTGCTATATTTTAAGGCATGCACATAATTGAACATGGAAGTATTTAAATACATTTACAGTAGTTTTTAACGTATGCACAGAGAAGCCATGTCAACTGTAGTATGTCAACTGCAGAAAGCACCATCGTTAAAATAGATAATACCATATATATAGCAAAATTCAATCAACCAACGATACTTCATTAAACAAAAATATTCATTTTAGCTTATTACTTTTCTCAGTACATTTTATTTGTTTCGTTTCGAGTTAGTTTATTCATATTCACTTCACATCAAGACGTCACCGCAAAATCACTCCATTCGTCCTCATTTTTTGCTGTTTTACTCGATTTCCATCCATATATTTCATTAAAAATATCATCCAATCTTTTCCTTGGTTGTCCATTTTTGTTCATCACCACATAGTATCCATACTTGTGAAATGTCAGGTTCTTACGTGATCAGCAGATTTGCATGTGTAAATAATAAAATAAAAAAATGCACAATTTTCTAGTGTTTTCCATCACCCTTTATTTTCGTAATACCCTAGCATAAGGTCTTAAAGTGTGAATAATGAAAAATATATATATGAAAGGTTTTATACTAAGAGGTTTTTAACACTAGGTATCTTTTTTATAGTTAAGGTTTAATGTTATGGGCATTAGAAAAACCCTATCACCATGCTATGATTTCCTCACGATGTTTTTCTTCACTGAAAGCTCAAGTTCGTTGTAGTTGGTTGGATTCGCACTCACGTCCCTTGACGCTAAATTTATCAGGCTGCAATGATGACTATTCGATGCGGAAACGTTTGTAAATTATTCTAGGCAAGGCTTAGTTTTTGCATTCCATAGTCCAAATTGTATTTCGATTTACTTATGTTTTCTCAGCATAGCGGGCGGATGACGTTTACATTATATATATAATTCAGAATTAGAACGACGATAATAACTTACGTTAAAATTACAAAGCTCTCGTGTATACTAACTAAGGTTACTCGTACTTAATAATATGTTTTCCATTTACGGAATTCCATCCTTTACTGTGGAATTTATATCGACAACCATTTATTCCGGTATACACGAAACTTCTCTATAACTAAGATCAAGCTAACCGCATATTATAATGAAAGTACAACAAAGGTTTCTTTATATATTTAACTAGTACGATAAATGTCAAATAATATTATTTACTTTTAAAATATTAAGTAAATTGTACTATAGTTGTAAATTCGTGCATTAGTATTAAGTCAAATAAAACACATCAAAATGGACACGTTTTAGAATTAAATTTCATTACGATTATGTTTACTACTATTCGGTTGAGAATAATATGTTGGTATTAGAAGACGTGGAAATGTCCTTATTTATTTGTTTCTCACTGACTCGACAGGCATTTTCCTGTCTTAACTATGAATATTGAATTCTAGTTGGTGTAATTTATAAAAAATATATATGATTCGAAAACAGTGTTTATTATTTTAACGCTCTATAACTGTCAGTTATATAAAATTAATATTGTCATTAAGTTGTATAAATTTTCTTAAATATTCCAATCCTCCGCTCAACTTCCTTAATAGTTTTTTTGATAAGAACCTTCTCCTCACAATAAATAACATAACAAAAAAAGAATTAGCGAAATTGTTTCATCCGTTAACGCGTGATGCGAAGACCAGAAGAGATAGGGATTAATTTTTCTATATATAGATTGTTATTAACAATGTACGCGAATTTGTCAGCATAAGACTAAAAATATTTCATAATTTTTATCAGGTTTTGTAAGCTTTTTCAGTACAGACTTGCTCCTATTGCTAGTAGCGTGATGTTAAACAGCCGAAAGCCTTTGGAATACAAAGTAATTTTGGAAATTCGAATTAAAGTCTAAGTTTGACTCGTTTAAACAAACATTAAAACATTTTCGTTTGATAATATTACTATAGATATGAACAGATAGCGTAGTATATAAAGGTAATTTAAACGAGTTAAAAATAGACTTTAATTCGAATTTCCAAAATTACTTTGTATTCCATACCGCAAATATTAAGGAAGGCTTTCGGCTATTTAACATCACGCTACCAGCAATAAGAGCAAGGCTGTACTGAAAAAGGTTACAAAAACTGATAAAAATTATCAAATATTTTTTAGTCTTATGCTGACGAAGTTTGACTCGTTTAAACAAACAATAAAACATTTCCGCTTGATAATATTACTGTAGATAGGAACAGGCAGCGTAGTATACAAAGGTAAGTAAGAAAAACACGGTATATCAGGGTTTTATTGCTTGCCAGCTAAAAGCAAATACGTACATTTCTGATAAAGAGCGTGAACGTATGTCAATAATTTTCAACATAAAATATTTTTAAGACAATCTGTTACAGAAAATAAAATAAGATAGCAATGGATGTAATTGTATATGCATTATTGAAATATCGAATATGCATATTATAATAATTGAATATTCATGATCAGAAGCTAGTATTTACTAGCTTTACGCAATATCGTAATGAAAAAAATATAAAATATATAAGAACATTTAATTCTAAATATTTGTGCAGCTTATAATTGTTTATTGATTCCAGAATGTAATTCAAATAAATAAGTTTTTAATTCAGACATTTGCTCCTTTCTGAGTTGCATATTTAATTAATTACATTATAAATATTAATAGTATAAATATAAATATTTTAAGTAAATATTAATAAAAGAATAGTTTTTAATTACTGACCGGTAATTGCGGTTGTAAAATCCAATACATTTACATTAGCGATATTTCCCTATAATTAATAATGTGAATTAGTTTTTGTATTTTACTCCGTACTTACTTACCTTTTAGCACAGTACTTTAATCTAGTCGTGATTTAATAAACAAAGTCATTATCATCTTCATTGTAATAAATCTACAATATGAAAAACATGTAACTGTACGTTCTGAATTATATATATTTACACCCGTAAGTCAGTAAGCGATATGTCGCTGTAATGTAATATACACCGTTTATAAAAACCCATGACAAGCGAAAAGAAAAAAAAAAGTAATACGGTTAAACCAGACAAGTGGCAAAGCAAAACGAACCCCCTTAAAATATTAGGTTACGTCTTAAAGATTGAGTTTCAACTTGGACTGAAATTCACCGCGGGAAGCCAACGAACTTCTTGACTCGCCGCTAAAAGAAATATAAAATAGTTTCGGCTGTAATTGGCCTTCGAGTTCGAAACTAAAGCAATTTTATACTTCACTAGCTTTAACGTGCGGCTTCGCCCGCGTTAATATTCATTTCGTTAAACAAATCGGCTGATGCGACCGAAAATTTCATATGAAGTTTATCCCTTTCTTTAACCCACTTGTAATAAGTTTTTTCGCGAAAAAAAGTAGTCATCTCAGATCAGAGTCCCATCTATGTCTGTACCAAATTTCATCATAATCGATTCAGCGTTTTAGTCGTGAAAGCGTAACAAACAAACTCACTTTCGCTTTTATAATATTAGTAAGAATGATCCATGTTAAACAAATAACAACTTTAAGTAAATCTGGTTTGGTGGTTCGAGATATGCATTTTTGATCTTTACTTATGGCAAATAAAACACATAAGATTGTCACCCTATGTGACTTGTATATTTGAACATTTGAAGAACATGCGCGATGATAGCTCAGTTGGTATTGTGTAGGGACGCCGTGTCAAGGGACGTGAGTACGCATCCCTGCAATGAGCTTGAGCATTTAGTGAAGGAAACATCGTAATGAAACCATAGCATGGTGGTAGGGCTTTTCAAATTCCCGCCTGACTAACTACCTATAGGTGTGTTCCAACAGTGATCTTTGAAAGCCAGTCGCTCCACTGAGTCCACCATCTTGGGTCACATCGTGACTTAACATCAGATGAGATGTATAAAATACAATCTTTCCTTTTATGTGGAACATAAACACGTTCTTGGTTTGAGTCGATTTTAAAAACGGCTGGTAATTTGCGGCACATTCTTCGCCTAATCATCGCAATGAGCCACTTAACTGGTTAACTGGACGTCTGAAGGGTTAATCGCGGATGTAATTTTAACAGACGCCGACATAAAACCACATCGGATTCCACCATAATCCTTCTATATTAGGGCCTATTATGAAAGTTAACGAGATATGTTTAAATAACATTCGACTTTTATCATTAGATAAAAAAGAACCAAATCCCATGTCCTAATATTTATGCTTGAATTTTATTACTCGAAGAGTCTTTTCAATGTGAAAACATTAATTTTAAAAATCTTATTTACATAACGAACAAAGAGAGACACGGATAGACTGATGTGTAATAGATGTACACTGTATTGTCGCCTTTCTCCATTTCTACATGTAATACTAGCTGTGCGCGTGAAACAAACTATTAATTTTTTCTCTGAAACCCTAATTATAATTGTAAAATAAAAGAAGCCAAAGTTTTCCATATAATGTCAGCTATCTACCAGCGAAATTCCCGTCAAAATCGGCCCAGCCGTTTCAGAGATTAGCCAGAACAAGCCCACGAACAGAACATAATTAAAAATTGATTTATTTTTCTATATATAAGGACTGTATATACTTAAATATGTATTTAGTAAAAACCAGAGATTTGGACATTACGAACAGACACTTCAATTTGTTTATTTGTATAGATATTCTTCAATCTCTCATGAAACGAAAGGTGTCTAAACGTTACAAGTATTTAAAATGTTACTTCTAATTCTTATCCTAATACTGAATTGCCATCTAGAAGCTTCTCTTTGATAATTAAAATAAAATGAAATTACAGGTAAAGGATAAAATCCAGATTACCTCCTAAATTAAATGTACCCAAAGCACTACGCGCCCTTCTTCACATAGCATGCAATGCTTCTTTATCACTATAGGTATTGAATAGTTCATTGGATGTAAAACGAATTTTTGAACTTGAACATAACGGTAATGAGATTTGGACACCGAATGGTGCACATACTTGTTCTACTTGAGGTTCCCTGCTCAGGCAAATTATGTGCTAATCTTGCAAATATGGGACAATATCTAAGAGACGACAGATCGCATCCTATACTAAGTGCTGGATTATTGTTTGAGGCTTAAGCCTCACACCATCAAATCTTAAGCCATCGTTATACAAAAAACCAATTAATTCCAAGTCTATAGGCCTGACAGAAGCTATAAGAAATTGACTGAGGCTGGCGTAATAGTGTTAGTTATTTTTATGTTATTAGAATAAGAACATGAATGGGTTTGTTTTGTAGTATTTTTCTAAATACTAATTACAATTATTATATATTATATACTAATTAAATTGCTAGTCGTTTCGGCCTGGTTACCTCTGATCTCACCGTTGATCTGGATTGTACTCGCCATAACATCGGTGAATTTGAATTCAATGTCAGTCATTGCTGATCTGGATCGTACTATATTTAACACCAGGTGCAGTGCATAAAAAAGTAAGTCGTGTTTTAAACCCGTATTTAATTTCTATATTATAATACATACAATACGTGAAAGTTTAAAAAGTGTTACTAAATACAGTATTCTCTGCAAGGCATTTTTCTAATAAGCCCTATTATTTTCTACTAACAATATATATTATACTGCTTTATTCTATGCAATAAATGTCTGTCTTTTTAGATATAAAATACCTATTGTATATGAAACTTGTTTATTGCTCATCCTGAATAGATTCGTGTCTTTTGTTCCACCGCATTGAAGTTTTCACTATATTATAATGAATTCATATTTTTAAGGTGCTTTTCAAAAGTAATTATTAATTGTTGAAATACTTTATATGTAATGAAAGTCAAGAAAACATACTGTGTTAAGAAATTAAAAATATATATATATATATATGATAAAAGAAATGTCGAAGAATTTGAGAATCAAACCCAAGTTCGACGACTTGCCCGGCATCTGTCGGCAATACCTCCATCATCAAAGAACGTTACAGCGCACCACAGGGCTCTTATCATTTCACATAACTCGCATAGATTGAGCAAAGTTAGGTAATAAATGTACTGTGGCTATGAAGGTCACTTATGTGAGGTTGTTTACCGCATGTTTACAACAGCTGTGTAGGAACACTGAACACAGTCTTGTGTTATTGTTTTATTAATTGTTATTAGTAATGTTATACAGTATTGACCGCGTAAACTATTTATATGTTTTACTATTAAATGAAAATGAAAACAAAAAATAAATATATTCATTGATATTTTTTTAATTGCGTTTAGTTTACCAAGAATTATGACGCTAAATTCTTTGTAACCTATAATTAAATTTTATTAAAAGTAAGGAGAAAAATATGCATATCGTATATTGAAATCATTCATATAATCTACATAAACAATAACAAATAAAAATGAAACTATAAAACCGAGTCTACAATATACGTTAAATATGTATAAAATACGTGTATAAAGTATGTTACATAATTTAAAAAAAAATGTTTTTTGTGCTGTAAGACACGATAATTATTCTCGATTATCGTGACCACCATACACTAGTGCTCCTAGCCAATAGTGCACAGAATAGGTCTTAATCTTTCAGTTTATATTATACTGTACTATGGATACACATTTACTATAGATCAAATTATATCGTAAGTACACTGTAGCTATATTATTAACATAAATACAGCAGGAAACATACCTATGTAAGTTTAATTAAATGTATAGCAGTGGGCTAATAGACAATTGCAAGACTTGCGAGTCTTACTGCAAAACCAAGATCAAGACTGATAGCGCAACACTGGCCTAAGTATTATCTTGATCTTGCATTCATGGGCAACACTACTTGCCAAGGTGTCATTGAACAACTCCTAACGTAAACGAATCAATAACTGTATCGCATGACACATGTCAAAGCGACTTTGAGTTTCTATATTGAAAGTCATTTCATATGTTTATTGTTTTTCTATACGTTAGCAATTCTTCAAAGGCAACTAATGACTTAGCAACACTCATCACAAGGATACATATAGGTGTAACGCGTTCCAGTATCTAACGGTGTGTACAGAATAATCAAGTGACGGTATGTATTCGAATGTGTCGCGACTACAATAAACATGGTCATAACATAAAACCATCACGGTAAATGTCTTTTGGTTTGCCATATTTTATAATCAACCAGTGTGTATAGAGGTGACGAGTGGCTTACAGGTTGGTATATCATAACAACCTCGCTGTGTTTTTGTCGTACTGGTCCAAGATTTTGGACACACTAAGTATAGTGAAGGAACTGGTTTTAAACTCCAACTGCCGGAACACACCTACAGGTATAAAATATTTGGCTACGGATTTTCAACTCGAAGGTAACAGCTAAACCGGCGGGTTTTGGAAAACGCCCCACCACCGTGCTAAGGTTTTATCACGATGTTATCCTTCACCGAAAGCTCAAGTTTATTGCAGAGATTCAAACTCACATCTGTCGACGCGGTGTAATGTGGTGCGCTAACACTGAGCCATCGTTTGTACTAGATGTTAATGGTTAATGCGAGTGAAACCGCAGGCACGACTTACTATTTAATACACTACGAAATTGTATGCGTAATTACAAGGCTACAAAACTGTATTATTTATGAATGCCTGATATATTATTATCTTCAAAGAGGCAGGAGTCGTCTACAATAGGGGAAAGCTTTATTAACTGAGATTACGTGCCCCATGTAAGTTTCACGTTACAAAGGGCGGTTTTAACTTGAGCCTCAAAGGGAAGGTAATATTCTTTACAACCCTCTCTTAAGTATGAGACCTCGCAATAAAACTTATACATTTATTAGTAATTCTGCCAGTAGCTGTAACGTGTTAACGAATGAATTTTCACAATATTTACTTGTCACGAAAAGTCAAAATATTAATTTGCTTATTCGTATCTGGATAAATAATGAATTCAAGTATAATCTATATCCATATCCGAAGTACAGTATATCTCTATACTCAAGTTTGTCACAATTGGTTTAGTAAATTAGTCGTGAAAATGTAACAGAATCATCTCAGTCCAGCCAGCTTATTAATGGGTATATCCCTTAATATCTCTCTCAGCTTTCTATCATCTAGTTAGAATTACAAAAACACGGTCATTTCTTCAATAAACAAACTCTACTATTCATATATGATTCTAGATTAATCTCCAAATGACGTGCCGTTGTTGGCAATGTCTTAAAAAGCTAAGTAAAAGGAACACAAATATAACCCTCCCATGTCATTGAATAGACGGCATGGAAAGAGAATGAACATTAAATATATCAAAGATCAAACAAAAATGCTTTCACATGAGATGGGATAATATTATTGAAGAGATAATAAGCTCTAGGTACACCGGGTGTTGAAATATAGAAAACAAGGAAAGTTTTATTATTTTATGCCATCACAGAATTTTACGTTGTGCTATGGTAATCTAGGATTTATTGGTCAAAAATATACATATAACTACATTACGATTATCTCATGACTGCCGTCACGCTAAGTGATAATAAGAAAGAAAGAAAGAAAATAAATTACAGATTACAGCTATTTGTGTGCTATAGAATTTTTTTTTTTTATTCTTAAGGTTTTAGCGTTATGGCCATAATCTCACCTGATCTTAAGTGACGATACGGCCCAAGTTGGTAGACACGCTAAACCTGTGGAGGAACTGGCTCTCAAGTGCTGCTGCCGGAACACACCTATTGGTATTTGGCGGCAGGTTTACAACTTGAGGGTGGTAACTACCCAGGCGGGCATTAGAAAAAGCCCTACTACCATGCTATATGGTTTCCTCACGATGTTTTCTTTCACCGAAAGCTCAAGCTCATTGTAGGTGCTTGGGTTCGAACCCACGTCCCTTGATGCGAAGTCGTGCACACTACCACTGAGCTATCATAGCTATAAAATAAATAAATATATAATAATAAAATAACACAAAATCAAAAAGTAAACATGATCAATTAAAGGAAGGAGAACAATGAACAATAATTGCGAGGTGTGTGAAAGCAATGATCTCAAATACAAACCTCCAGATATGAGCGTAAATATTTACTATGAGCTATGAGATTAAACTTCCATTAAAGGATAAAGTTGTGATGCAATTACAGCATGGTGCTAAGGTATTCTCTAATACTTGCCTGGTTAGGCCCTATACTTAAAAATGTATTGCCAGAGATGTAAATCCGGCTCTCCCACTGTGCTTAGCATATAATGATCTTGGCGCACATCAGCACTTAACAATACCAAAAAATAAAATTAAAGTACTTCATAGGAGAAATTTTCATTAATTAGTATAATCAAATGTGTTTCCGTAAAGACTTTATTATTATTATGTACTTAGTATATTACAAACTTTACTTTATTTCGGATGTACGGGTTTTTCTCTGTGGTTTAGGCCAATATTACTAAACATATATTTACCAAACATAATATTTATTATTTTCACGACCTATTTTTTCTCGAAAAGCAAAGTATAAAATGATAACCCCAAAGATTGAATATTGAACTTCCATTTGATAATTTCAGAAAGATAAATCAATTCACCGTATTCCTAACTTCACTACGACGTTAAATTAGTGTAGGCATTTTGTTCACAAAGTCTACGCTCCAACATCTCCAACAATGTACTTCATAGTAGATTAAGCCTCCCACTATGTTAGTCTCTCGCTACGAACAAACGGTTTATACCCAGTAGTGGGATGCAGAGTACCTTTTGTAAATACTCGATAGTAACATTTATATTATTTAGAATTATTGCGTCGATTTTAACTAAAGCCGATAAAATTTTAAGTTGGTTTGAACTTTTTTATCATGCAAGTGGACAGTAATCAGGCAGATGGCTCATCTGATAGTAAATGGTCACTGTCGCCTATAGACAGCCGCAACACCAGAGATATTACAGCCAAGTTGATGACCTTGGTAGAAAGGGCTGATTCTCGGTCAATATACCGACACACAAAGGCTCATCGTGAACCATTATTTTTCTGCAGTCTAATCCCGAGGGTGGTCGCCAGTCGGGCAATAACCCTACCACAAAACTGTTAAGGGTGAAGGATTATAAGGTTCACTGTCATGAACAAAACCAAATGCGGGACCAACAATCGCCAGAGCCTCGTCGGTTACTCGGCAGGGTGCACCGCGTGCTGGTGAGGTTGGCTTGGCTATCTTAGATGGTATTCGATACCCCTTACATCCCAAATCGATACAGTTAAGATAGTAACTATTTATTTTTCTTTCAGTTCTGCTACTTTCGGTACATTAGGCAAAACTCATTGGTCGACACAGCGTTCGCAAGTTCGAACTCTTGTCGCCCCAGCAAAGTGACAGATAGCCGTGGGGTTTTAGTGGGTAATTCCGGCGGATAGCTCAGGGTGAGTCCAGCATAACCCTCACATTTCGCCACATTATAGAAAGATTATTTTACAACGCACGCATACATCGACATTTTAATCGACACGAAGCAATTCTTTGGTGTTATTCAATCTTAGTCGTATTCAAATTAGCTATTTAAATATTTTTCAATTTACAACATTTGTTTTACATCAGTATGCATAAAATATATTTTGTAAATATGTACGTTTATGTTTTTAAATTATATACGGTGATGATGGTATTTATTGCAGTTATTTTTCTTTTGCTGCGCCAATAAAGTGTAACACCGTACAAACTGTTTTTCTATATTTATTTTCTCTAAGATATAATTCATCGGCGATCATTTTTTCCCACCATAATGAATACCAAAACGGATCAAGCCAAAATAGACCTCAGTATTTACTTAAAAGAATCTTTTTTTAAATTGAAATAAGCACTGAACTCACGTGACCGTCACCCGAGTAATATATATACAGATGTGGGTGTCTATATTTAAAAATAAAATTTTAATTACTATATTAATAGGTTGATACAAATAATTTAAAATAATGTTTACAAGTTTGTGAAGTTAAGAACTTTTCACTTCTGACGTGCAATCCTAGATCTAAACGTTTTTTTTCTGACATAGTGAGAAGAATCCAGTTATGGGCTTTTTCTCATAATGAGTTATCGCACTATCCTGACTCAGGCCAAGACGACAGGAGGATGGGACGCATTAGCTGACAAATAACGTCAAATACCCACTACATAGACATCGCACTACATAGAAATAGACCAGGGACCGCATTTCTTTAGACAAGTACAGAATCCTAGCGCTTCTAAGTACTAAACATACATCATCTAATTTTGTATTCGATACACCTAGGCATGCCACTGAGGTAAATATTACCACTAGTGTTTGGTGATCGCCGGCCAGTTCAATACAATTATAGCGGCTTATCATCCTACAAAATGTACTAACTTATTTACCATTAGCTATACATGCGACTTCTTTCGCGTTGTTGTCGAAAACTAAAACGCGTCGCTTAGATAAGAGTACAGTCAATAATATCCGTTTACATGATGACGTCAAAAGTACAACGCCATCTATCGAATATGAAGTTCAACTGTCAATATTAGGTCTATTTTGACATTGTAAGTAACTGAATTGCGTGCGTGAGAACACCTTAAACCTCAGATTATCTAATATCTCTTGATAGAGTGAACCGATTGAGATGAATGAAAACTAAGTAATACTTCCAGTTGCGTATTTTCTACGTATAAAAGTTATCTACATTGATTTCACACATTTTACGTGATGCAGATAAATAGACAAAAATTCCAAAAATACTGGCAATGGGTTCTGTTGGTTATCCTTTAACACCCTAGCTATTTTTTTTTTAATACTTTCGATGTATGAAAAATCACTTCTTTACAGATTTCTAAAACAATTAAGGTATATATAAACAATGTTTAAAAACGAAATGCTATTATATTTAGATAAATTTCTGGCCTTTTCCGCTTAATTCAATTCCCCGTCAGCATTTCATAACACGATGCAAAAAATCTCCCATATTCACATTCGTAGATCTCCCCCGGTCGCAATCAAGTCCTAAATTCATGCGCAATTAACAAAAGCCGGTTGGCGTTATTGTGTCGTAGTCATAAAAGAGAATTGACATAACGCAAAACGATCGTGTGGTATTAAAAATTCCATCACAGGAGATCGTCTGCGGCGGACACTGTGCATTTCGAATCGTCATAAGGGACGCTTCATGTTCTATTCAGGAACGTGTGCTATGAGATCGTTTACTCTGCAAAAATGTGCTTGCAAGTAATGACTTCTAACAAACCAGAAGCCTTAAGCATCTTTTCCTGCATTCAAATGGTAATAAAATATAGCTTTTAAAGACAATTAAAGGTTTAAAATACGAACTAAACGGTAATATATCACATTTTTGCGGCACAAAATCAAACTTTCCTTCCTCCTTCTTCAATTATTTTTATTGTAATGAGGACAAGCGCGAAGTGCTCAATTTGTCCACTGTCATGTAATTAGATAAGGACATTGGTTGGTGGGATTCTAAAGTATATCTATTAAAATTAACTAGCGTGATTCTATTTCTTTTTTTATAGTTACAGTTTTTTTATCATTATATCCATAACCTCACCTGATCTTAAGTGAAGATACAGGCCAAGTTGGTTGATATGATAAACCTGTGGAGGAACTGGCTCTTAAGTTTAACGCCGGCATATACCTATTGGTATTTGGCGGCAGATTTTCAACTTGAGGGTGGTTGCTAGCCAGGCGGGCATAAGAAAAAGTTGTACCACCATGTTATGGTTTCCTCACGATATTTTCCCTGACCGAAAACTCTAGCTTATTTTAATTGGATTTGATCTCACGTCCCTTGACGCGGAGACCATCCACACTAACACTGAGCTATCATCGCTTAAAGTTTCTGGCTCTTATTTGGAAAACTTTGCTGATTTTCCTTTATCGTAAGAAAATATTTAAAGTAGTCGCAATGTACATTTAAATAATACATGTTTTTAAAGTGAGATTTTTTTTATATCACCTTTTTTTTCATCCATCTATCGCCTGTCGCGTTACATAGGTTTAACGTGGGCGGCTCTCGACAGACCAGCCAAACCCAATATGACGGCGCCCAGGGCACTCATCAGCTGACCTTCTAGCATTGATTTCCCATTATCATCTCCATTTTTCAATTATTAAGTTGAGAGTAAAAACGCGATTTTAATATCCTAATTCGAATAATTTTCCGAAACCAAGTAACACTGGCATCGTGGTTCCATAAAACCGCACAATGTGTTTTTAAGTAATTTGCTGCACTTAATAATGTAACTTAGAAAAATATGTTTACCAAACTTCGAACCAGTTAGTTGAGAATTCTGGCATTATTTGCAGAGACAAAATCATTCCAAATACCTCATCATGCCCTTTAACCAGCGCCGAGCTAGATAGGCTATGAGGCTCAGTAGGAATCAGCTGCGTGTTCTGGTGAGAACACTTACTGGATACTGCTGTTTGAACAAATATATGTTTAACATCGATGTCCAGAGCATAAGAGATTGCAAATTTTACAACAGTGTGGATGAAACGCCACTACAACACAAGTGTAACCCGATTCTAGGAAAGCATGTACTGTACCCAGAATATGTTTAACTTCTCCCTCCCAAAAAAGTCGTACAGTGCTATAGAACTAGGTAGTGAGATTTAGTAACGTAAGGCGATCACAATAGATCATCTATGGTTGCAGTGATACAGGTCTAGAAAACCTGCATAGCTCCTCCTAATAATAATAATAATAACCAGTTAGTTATCTTTAGTTTCATGTGACCTTTAAACTCTATCTCAATATTTAAAACACTTGATCGAAACAAAAGAATATATGTACATTCGGGAACGTTATTTAATAGCTAGTCGTTAGTTAAGTAAACTGTATTACAAATTTGAAATACGATAAGCAAGACAACTTAATTACAGTTTACTGAGTTAATATCAAACTATTTAGACTCAATGCTGTGTATTCATAATATCGCTGTCAAATAGTTCTATCAATTGATACCAAAGTTTGAATTAATATTATAGACATTTACAAGCTAATGTATTTCTGTTCATACAAATAATAAAATTGAAATATCCATTTGTAATGTCAAAATTACTGCTTTTTATTAAATGCATAATAGAGTATGCATGGTATTTATATAAAAAATCAATAATTCAAAATTTTGTCTGTATGTTTGTTCCGACTAATCTTTGAAACAGCTTGACCGATTTTGACGCCACTTTTGCTGTCAGATAGCTGGTGTTATAAGGCTGTTTAAGCTACTTTTATTGTAAAAAAATAAAAGGTTTTAAATCAACGAAACGTCATCCAAGTCGCGGGTACATCTAGTTTCCTAATAAGTAAGGAAAGTTTTATTACATTTTGTAGAGTAATAATTATCTTTACCGCATTACCGTTTAGTTTCTTTTTAGTTTTGTTGCATTTTTTGTGTTAAAATGCCAAATTTCATTACTATTTAATGCACGAAAAGATGTTTAGGGCTTTTGGTTTGTTACAAGAGGGCTCACTCAACGTGCAATAGCCAATGTTGATAAAATGCAACAAAGTGTAATTTACTAATTATGCATACTCACATACATATTTACACTTGATATAGCTAAAGAAGGCGCATATAAGGATATTTTCTATACAAAGCATTTTTTACATAGTTATAGACTTAGCGTTACAATTTCGCCGGATGTTACGTCACGATGTGCCCCAAGATGATGGACACACTAGCGTAGTGGAAGATCTGACTCTCAAGTGCAACTGCCGGAACACACACGAAGGCAACAGGCAACGTATTTTCAATTTCACTACATAAGAAAAAGCCCTACGAACATGCTATGGTTTCATCACGATGTTTTCCTTCACCGAAAGCTCAGGCTCACTGCAGGGACTCTAACTCTATTACTACTATACTCTCTAACTCTACTAGCCATCTTCGTATGTAAAAGCTTTGGTTGTCATAAGAGAAAAATTCTAGAGTAGCGTTTAAATACAATGCTCTCTACGCATCGCGTCTGTTCTAAAATTATAGAATGTTAGCATTAAATTTTCTAATTAAATACATTCCTATAATAATATTTGAGATAAGGTATGAGTGGTTTTGTATCACTTTATACTCGTAAAATCAATTTGTAGTTTCCGAAGCGCGATCATCGCGCTGATCGGGTTCTGACTGGATCGAGCTAGTTATGTTTTGGCTTGTTGATTAATTGAGTAGTCCCAGTTAAAACCTAACTATCGCAAGCATCGTATCTACACATATAATAACTAAGTGACTGAAAACTGGTTATGATTCTATTGTCACCGAAAAATCATTTGCCAGAGTTAGTATAATATTGTCCGTGCAGTATTAATTCGCTTCAAATTTATTTATATTAAAATTAGTTAACGAGAAATTATAACGAGTGCCATCTATTACATACAAATGTAAAAACATGGTTACTATGGTTGTCATATCAATTAGAATATAAATGCTCCCAGAACTTTAGCTTTAAACATAAAACCGTCTTTTATTAATTTATCTTTATTTCGACGCCATTTTTCGGGTGTATATATTTCAAAGCTCTAGTAAAATTTATTACAAATGCCTCAGTAAGCTGTCGCCATAACTCGAAATTGAAGTCGTGTTTTGATTCCAAGCGACCAAAGTTAAATAAATAATATATTGTTATTGTGCTATTTTTAAACGATTCATTGTTGTCCTTTTTTAAAAATTTGGTTTTTTGTATTTTTATAAATCAGCTATACATAGACATTTTTTGAATATCTCTAGTTATTATTTAACATTTAACTCATCGTTAAAGTAACATCTTTAAGATATTTTTCAATTTACATTATTTTTAAAAGTATCTCTTGGGCTTGTAATATGAAGATTAATATCAAATAACCAATAAGTGTATTTCTTTCTTCTGCGTAACAAAAAATAACAAGCAATTATAATACGCAATCGATCATTAAACAAAAGAAAAAGACTAGACGATTATTAAAAAATAAAGTAAACGAGATAATATTTTGTGTAGGTATTATTATCTTACAACCCTCACTAAACTCCCCTTTCAGTGGAGGGTTTCGAAATTGCTGCCACATTTTTTCCCCCGCATAACAGGTAGAATGATATATTATATAAGTATACTTTCTTTTAAGTTATCGTAATGATGATTTATTAATTTGTTAAACTAAGGGCTGGTTTTATAACCAGTAGTAATCGAACGAATAGTTCGCTAACTTATTTAGTAGACATATTTTAAATAGTTAAGAAATCAACTAATTGCTTGTTTTAAATTTTAACTCCATAAGAATCGATGATTGTTCAGTTCGTAGTGTGTACGAACGTCGCGTCAAGGGCCGTGTTCGAATCCACCGACAATGAGCTTGAGCTTTCGGTGTAGGAAAGCATCGTGATAACTATATCTTGGTGGTAGTGCTTTTTCTAATGCCCGCCTGGTTAGCAATCACCCTGAAGTCGAAAATATGACGCCAAATACCATTAGGTGTGTTCCGGTAGTTGTACTTGAGAATCAGTCCCTCCACCAGACTTAGCGTGTCCACTATTTTGGGCCACGTCGTCAGTTAACATCAGGTGAGATTGTAGCGATAACCTTAACTATATAAAAAATGGAAATATAGTTGTATACAAATATTTTATACGAGGTTTACTCTATTGTCAGACAATAAATTCAGGAATCAATGATAATTATTAGATCAAGAGTAAAATTAATCCACGTAAATGTTTCTATCGCACAATTCGCCTATCCGATTATATCTATATCAATAATTCCCTTTTGTCTTTATGGGGTTATACGTTATACCATCATTTTCTATTAATTCCATTACCGACGAATGTCGTCGAGTGTGTTTATACAGGTATGTAACGAGAATTACCTTTAGGAGGAATAAAAAAATAAAGAAATCCGTGGGCAGAATTATTGTTGTTTTGATGCTTTTAGAATTTAATTAAAGACTTTCAACCGTAAAATGAATCACTTAGCGGACTATTAATTTAAAAACAAAACATTGTACTTTGATAACAACTTTATAGAACAGTGATTTGAAATGTTGGCTCAACATACACCTCGAAGGACGTAGATTTGATTCTATAATGAGGCGGAGTTTTGAGAGTAAGAAAAATTATTATAATGAATGCTTCGGACGGTAGTAAGGCACTTTTTATAGCCCGCATAAACATATTTTTACCGAAGACTTTGAGTGCACAGTTAGCTGCTCTGGGTTCGAATCACGAACAGAACAATTATTTGTGTGATCCACAATTTTTTTTTTTGAGTTCGCTTCGTTTTATGACGTGTCTGATATTGTGTTAATCGTACTTGACATTGGGAAAATTGCCTACATAGTCTGATGCCATACAAAAAAAATGGAAAAATGATACGTGATGTTATGTTGAGTGTAACTGAAACTCAATAACAGTTCATTGTAGGTCGGCATTTTCTTTGCGGTCTGCGAACCTTTCGGCAAGCGATCTAAATTAGTTGATTCCGAAAAGTTTCAAACGAATACAATCGCCGTGATGATGAACCAAGTGCATGAAGGTCACGAATCACTCGAGTATAAATTAGTACTACCCTGATTGATTGCTGAGTATTCTGCTGTGAATATTCAATGTATCATTATGGCTGGTTTTACAATCAGTGAATTGTGGTCGCAACCCAATTCGACACAATTGACGCATTCAACTGCTTGGCAATCTCAAATGAATATATTAAACAATCGATCCCCAGGAATCTACAGCTTGGTTATACTCGAACGCTAGTCTCTCAGTAGATTTAGTGTGTCATCATCTTTAGCCACCTTATGACTTAACTTCAGATGAAATTACGGACGATATTCTGCACTTGAGAAAAAGAAATATACGCGATAATATGTAGTATTCGATGTCAAGGTAACTGTAGTCGAGTAGATCGTGGCCACCGTACATTAGGTTCACTTAGTCGCACATTTATTCGTTTAGGTTCCTGGAACCTGGTCTACCCTGCGGGCTCGAGCGCCTTCCGCGCTCGCCCCTTTACTTCAGGTGAAGCTGTAAAAGCCCCTCAGGCTAACAGTGTAGGTCCTGTCGAAAAAAAAAAAAATGGAACCCGGTCCCGATAGAATCGTGATCAGTCTTGTGACTCTTATTTATTTTATCAAGTTTAAATATCAGCCAGTAACAAAGAGATCAAAAGAGAATATAAAGTATATGGGCCCCGACTCGTATGGCTTAATACGTACCTGTACGAAATATCTATTCTATAAAGAGGCCTAAAACAATAGAATAAAGTCCGACAGAGCCCGACAAACTCGATTACTCCGCGTTGATGGTTTTTCTTACGACTGTAGTAAATATTCCGGGGAACGTCTCAGCGTCAGACAAAAGTGTCATCTCTGGAAAAAATATGAGTCCGTTGAACTACACAATAGGAAGAAGAACGTGTTAATTTATCACACTGAAGTTTTCGTTTTCCGTTATGACTGTCCTGTTAGAAATATAACGAATTTGATGCCGGAAAAACCTCGCAGCGTGTTTGAATTAAGCCGAGTTGGGACAAAAATACGCTGACTCAGTCCTAGACCAGATCCTAAGGTGTCTTTTCTAGACCCGCTTGCGTAAAGGGTAGTCAAAAATTGTATGGTGTGTTATTCTAGATACCAAATCGACGAAATATACCGGAAGGTACCATAAGGTTATATATAACCTTACTGTAGCAAGTAACTTAGTATGGGGTTGTTATTGGATATAACAGCATTTAAAGTATGTGTTATTTCATATTGTATGATATTATCCAATACTACAATTTCAATCACTCATTCCTTCTTTCTTTCTTTTTTTAAAATATCTCAACACTGAAACGTGAAACCAAAACGTGTTTAAAACTTTTAAATTTATATAATTAGGTACAACAATGATCTGTATTTCACAGTTGATAGTGAAAACGCCCCGTTTTGAACAAAGTTTATATAAAATAATAAAAGTATCTTGTAGATTGTTCGTTTAGAGTATCATCTTGTACATTTTTTGATTGCTCAAGAGCTTTCTGTCATAGAAAACATCCCGAGGAAAGCATAACATTAATAAAACATTTTGTATTTCACTAGTGTTTCGCATAGTGGTCTAAATACAACTAAAATTTAAGATTATTACATTTTCATTAAAATTCTGTTAAATACTTGTATGTGGCTATTTCCAATTTGTTTTATTGATAGCATTAGCCCAGCCATACCACTAAACCAAAAATAAGATAGCGACTGGAAAACATTTGCAATAGGACTCAAATGTTTTGTTTTTGTTTATATATAGATTAACACATATCTGTACCCGTTTCTTACTTCAACGATTGCTATCATAAAATTAATCCCATGTGAATGTATAATAGAAACTAAATATTACCCGTGGCTTCGCTCACGTTAATATTGATTTTGCTAATTCGGACGACGCAATAAAAAGTTTTATACAAAGTTTTTTCCCCTCTTTACCCCACATCCAATAAGTTTTTCGCGAGAAAAAGATGACTATCAACAAGGTTCCATCCATCTCTATACCAAAACTCATCATAATCGATTCTACGGTTTACTTGTGAAAGCGTAACAAACAAACTCACTTTCGCACTTATAATATTAGTAAGCATGTTTCGTTGTGAATAAGTACATGGAAAAATAAATTAACTTATAATAGTAATCTACCCGACTATTTTTTCTTACCGCAAAGGCTTACAATATTCATCGACAACGTCTTCAATCAATGTCGATAAAAAACCATTACGGAAAGGGACATCCTTATAAACGTAACTGATACGTGGGTCGATATTTTAAAAATCCCCGGTCCCCGGGAGCCGGTATCGGCAGGGTTAAACTTAATTTGCGCTTCTGATCCAATTTCCGCCGGGAACGACGCCACCCTTGATTATCGGGAAAGATATAACATCGCCATCATTCTCCAACTAGACGAGCCTGTTTCATGTGGTAATGCTGCAATTAATGCGTTAGTTTTCCAGTAAATAATAGCTCGTTTATGTATTTAAGCGATGATAGCTCATTTGGTAGTGTATACGAACACGACATAAAGGGATGTGGGTTCGAATTCACCTATAATAAGTTTGAGCTTTCGGTAAAGGAAAACATGGCTGGCTACCACGCTCAAGTTGAACAATTGTCGCCAAATACCTATAGGTGTGTTCCGGTGGTTGCACTTGAGAGACTGGCCTTTTGGCTTAGCGTGTCCACCATCTTGACCCACATCGTCACTTAACATCATGTGAGATTGTGGCCATAACGTTAAACCTTAACTATAAAAAGTAGTGTTCGCTCAGTGATCGAAATCTGGTCATAATTATTAATGAAAACCTGAGGATAATGTTCTAAATGTAAGAAGAAAATGTTTCTAATTTTTTTTATCGCCAGTACCTATAATAAAAAAAAACAGTTTATGCTCAAGACCACGTCGTTAGTAGTATAACTGTGTCGCGTTAACTATATCTCTCTTCCTCTATTAATCCACTCGAGCCTTTACCCAAACCAGTGTTGAAACACAGGGTTGAAGCTTAGTCTCATTCGATACCTACAAAATAAGTGCTTATCGTTCCAGAAGCGTTCTGCATGGTGGTAGCGCTTTTTCTAATACCCGCCGTCTAGCAACCAACCTCAAGATGAAAATCTGCAGCCAAATCCTAATAGGTGTGTTCCGAGAGTTCCACTTCAGAGCCAGTAGCATATATATATATATATATATATATATGTATATATATATATATCTATATATATATATATATATAGATATAGATATTAGAATATTTACGGCAAAATCACAGTACTATGTCCGATTATGTGAACTGTAAACCGAATAAAGATACGTTGAATTAAAATCAGAAGCGCTTCTTTACATGTACACAGGGTCGCGAGCTAGTCGAGAACAAAACCATATCATATCCCAGTACCACAGCACCCACCAATTATTATTTTTATTTTTTCATCGAAGTGATTTAACAACAAAACACTGCTTGTTTTAACATGACAGATTTCCCCGGAATTTGAAGAGTTTCATGAGATATTTCCGGTTTAATCATGTTTTACGGCACATCAAACAACGTAGCCGTAAAAAAAATATAATCTCACGCCTTTCGCAAGCCAGAATCGAATATCATCCAGTCGACAGTAACGCCCGGAGGAAATTAAAGATTCTATCCGTCCGTAGAACTTAATCCCTCAGTAATAGTACGCCGGAAAATTGCAAATTAAAAGGTACACATACCGAGATCAAAATGAAGCTTAAACTGCGGCAATAAAGTTTAATTTTATACAATTCAACGCGGTTAGGTAACAGATAAAAACGTTGATTTCCCAGCCAAGGTTCTTGAGAGGACCCAATTAATTAGGACTGCCTGTGGATACGCTTCAGTCGGGTTTTTATTGATGATTTTATTGATACAACTCTATGTTATAAATAACTTTATTGTAACGCACTATCGGATGTTTCCTTTCACAGACCTAACTATTAAACAAAAATAAAAGTGACCGAAAAAATCAAGGCATATATATTGTTCAATATATTAAAAATACAAAAAAAAATATTGGTAGGAAAGATAAACTTCGATCAACTTCGACACAATCAGATTCGAATATAGCCAGGAACCATCAAAATGGACTATAGATATACAAAAAAAATATAAAATCAGTCACGCCGATTAGTAAAGGAAATATGAAAAGTTACAGTACTTGATACAGTTCCTTATTATGTCCATGCGACCGTTCAAGTATTACGTAACGTAATTTTGGCCTTGTAAAACGTTACGATGCGTTACAAGGGTGGAAGGGGATCAAACAACGCGTTACATGATTTTGTTTTTTTTTTCATATTTAAAGATATATAAATCTATGCAATAAAAAATTCCCAAATTCGCCACACTTTGCATTTATGTTTAACGGAGAATCCATTTCTAATCTCGACTATTTCTAATTGCATTGCCAAGAGTTAAGTTAAACAGCAATATTTTGTTTTAAGAGTTTACTAGTAAAAAACTAGTGTGCTTTTGACCAATAAAACTTCTTTGGCTATGAGTAAAGAGAAAAAGAAAATGTGTGCTCCCACTTCACTCTTTTGCCCCTACAGTATAATACGCGAAATCTATCTTTCTATCTTCACTAACTTATATCTCCGTCTCAACTTCCGTTAGCCTCACCCAATCACACTTTTCGTAACGCTCTCGTCACGAATTCGCCACCTTACTCCTCAAGTCAAGCGTGCGTAAAGAAGTTTTATTTCAAAAAAGTAAAACATTATTATAACTTTTAGGTAAAAAGCCTCACTTGGATGTTACGTAACGTTTGAGTGCAGGGAGGGGGCTACTGAAAAATGTTACGGCGCGTTACATGGGGGGGAGGGAGTGACAAAAATTGTGTTACGTAATACTCAAACGGCCCTCATGACATCAAAACAACTAAAATTATCAGGGTGGCATTATGGCCATTCAAAGCGGAAACGTTCACAGATGATTCTAGGCTACTCAGTTTTAGATCCCATTGTGGGCTTTCCCAATTATTTAGATTTACTTTTATATCCCCAACTATTGTATGTCCACTTCATATCAAGGTTTACCATTGAGTGTGAGTGAGTCCAAACATCAAAGGACTATTTTATTTTGATAATCTAGTGATACAGTGCAATGAAATTTGTCAAGAATGTATAATTACTGTACATTATATACTTCCAGTATATTTATGTTTTAATTGACCATGGTCTCAGTCACACCTAATGGAAAAGGTTCGTGCAGCAAAAACTCGTTCACAAGGAAACCCATATGTACTAGGTATTCGGAATTCCTTTCTTTGACTGTTTGCAAAAAAAGAAACAAAAATGCAAACCGTTTCGGGCGAACACATGGAACTTCAACAACATAAGGTCGATAGTCCATATGGCGTTGAATAGTTCTTCTATGCTATGAGGGAAGAAACATTAGATGCATATATCTATACATAGATTATCTAACTTTACATATACCATAATCATAGTGTTATATATCTCCATATAAGATTTTACTAACACAAGAAATGTTTGTGAATTGTCATACACCAGCGTATATAACAATGAAGCGATGATAGCTCAATTGGTACTGTGTAGGTACGGACGCCGCATAGTGACTTCTATTGGGTCGTGAGTTCGAATCCATGAACCTAAGCTTTCGGTGATGGGAAACGTCGTAAGGAAACCGTATTATGGTGGTAAGTATTTTCTAATGCAGGACTGGCAAGCTACCACCCTTGAAAATTTGCCTTCAAATACCTATAGGTGTATTCCGGAAGTTTCACTTGGGAGTCAATCTCTCCGCTAGGCTTAGGGTGTCCGGTAAAGTATAAAAAATATATATAACTTAGTTATTGTATACAAGTGATGTGCATTAGAAATAATAGTATTGACGAAAACCAAAACTCCCTAAGAAATTCTATTAGGGAAATTATCGCTATATTAGTTAGTATCCTGAAAGCATTCCAAAATCTTTGTGGATACCTTTAATAGTTAAGGTTTAGATTTATGGCCATAATCTCGTCTGATCTTAAGTGACGATACGACCAAAATTGGTAAACATGCTGACCTGTCGAGGAACTGGCTCTCAAGTACAACAGCTATTTCAGCATCATTGAAATAGAAGTCACTATAAAGATATATTAAATGATAGGGAAGAAGATAAATATTAATATATGTAGTATTTTTTCACCCTTATATGAAAGACATCCACATAAAACCTTTATCTAAATCGAGCCGTAAATGAGCCATTGTTCCTATAAAAACAGCAACAAAATCTCGGGTCACAAACTGAAACCTTTAAAAGCTGTGCAAACGTATATATCTCGGCTTTTAACTACATATTTTCAACCTCACACGTATAATAAAGTGATCATATAATTTGGAAGTGTTGAACAATGTTATCAATGCAAAGTATCGTGTAACACGCCCTTAAATTTCGTGTTGTCTGTAGTGATTGAGACACACCGAGTGCTTTATTTAGAAATTACATATTCACGTTTTTTTTTTTATTTATAAATCCTTATACTTACTACTATTATAAATGCGATAGTGAGGTTGTTCGTTTCTTACACTTTCACACCTAAACCACTGAACCGATTGTGATGAATTTTGGTATAGAGATAAATGGGAACCTGAAGACGGAGATGGGCTACTTTTTCTTGCTAAAATTGGAAGTGGGGTAAAGATAGGGATAAACTTGGTATGAAACTTTTTATTGCGTGACCCGATTTGTTTGACAAAATAAATATTAATGCAAGTGAAGCCACACATAAAATCTAGTTATATATTAAACGAGAGTAATCTGATTGGAGCTTTTAGATCGACTTAAATTGAAACTTAACAGTTTCATTAGGCATTAGGAATAGCCCTACCACCATACTTTGCACTGGCACTTGCATTTGGTTGATTTACCTTGCTGTCCATACTTATATATCATCTCCATTTAACGATGACTCTAGATAACCTAAAAATTAAGTGCCGGTATATAAAGTTTATACTGTACTTCAGATCAATTAGATATTTCTGCCTTATATTTAGTTGCTGCAAGTCTTTTTATTTACGACAAGCTTTTTATTTACGAAAAACTGCATTCGACCACAGTACACCACTAAAAATAACTACCGACCGCTGAACGAGATATTGATAATCTATCGATAGTAATTTCTGTAAAGACAAAGTCATCTAAAGCTGGATATATACTCGTATGTCACTGGGTTGCCAGGAATATCTCAGGAGTCATGTCATTTGTTTTCGCAAAAGTTTGTTTGTTTATTTGAAGGCACTAATCTCGAAAAAACTATTTTATATTTGTTAGTCTGTTTAATCAAGAAGGTTACGATTATGACGCTATGACAGTCAGGAGCAGGGTAAAAAGAAAACACACGCTAAGCCAGAAGGATGTTTTAGCACGGTCTAGGAATTCTTTGCATGGCTGAGGGCCAATAGAACACATAAAAAGTAAATGAGCACCTTTTTAACCAGAACAGAAGTACTGGCTCTGACTTATGGAAAAATATTTTTTAGTACAATGCGAACAAAGTTGAAGGTGTATGGGGTATCGATAACTATCCAAGTCGCTCAAGCTAACCAAACCTACACAGGCTACCTATGCTTTGGCGATCGTTGATTTGGTTTTGGTCATTGAGTTTTGCCCGACTGGTTGGCGACTATTCTCTGGTTTAGATTGCTACAAAATAAATTTCTATATGAGCCTTTGTATTCTGGCATCGTGAACAAGAATCAGTCATTACCGTCAAGGTCAGTAATAAAGCTGTAACACCCATGGTGTTGCAGTTGTCCATAGGCTACGGTAATCATTTACCATTAGATGGGCAGACTGCCTGATTACTACTCATTTGCATAAAAAAAATTGCGGTCACAGATAGCTCTAATTAATTGTTTTATATTAGTGTACTCGGTGTACCACAAGCATATCTAACACCCAAACATCAACTTTAAGGGTGGTTAGCGGTACACTTAATTGTTCGTAAAACAAAAGTTTTCGATGCCGATAACGTGCCGAGGTGCGGGAAAGCGAGTGAGTTGTGATCATAGAACACAATAGGGGAACTTTATACTACTGATTTCACTTCTGTTACTTTGCTTGCGTGAAATCACACAATAATTTTTCTTTCTATAGCAGTTTGTCGCAGGATATGTTGAGCTTGAGTTTTTTAAACATTAATAGTATTTTTATTCAGGTATTAGTTTGTAACGCCGTGTCGTATAAACTCCAATAATAACAACTAATGCCCATGTCAACATATAAATAATTGTTCTTTGTTTCTCTTTGTTAAAGATATAGGAGTTTTTGTTTTGCTACGTGCCTAAGATGTATTTAGTATAGCGTTATCGTGATATAAGACACCCTTTCTATTGATCAATTCCGACCCCTTCCTCTTAACTTCTTGATTTATTCTTATTAGTTGTTGGCAGCAGAGATCCGAATCAGTGGTTTCGCCTGACGGCTTGCCTTGCATGAACTATGCCCTTCCAATCCCACCAGCCGTTAACGATCTTAAACCACGACCTTTTTTGTACGCTTTTATCGTCATCAAGGTATCATCTATCTCTGTACCAAAATTCATCACAATCAATTTAGCGGCTTCGGAGTGAAAGTGTCACAAATAAATAAACTCACTGTTGTATTTATAGTATTGGTACGATTTATAGATGAAGACTTATAATTAGCAATATTATTTGTTTTTATAATTTATTTTATTTTAAAAGTATATATTAGCCTCTAAGCATTCCTAAAAACCCTTTCTAATATCATAGATGTAAAAGAGAGTTTGTTTGTTTGCTTCGCTTTCACGCTTAAACTGCCGAATAGATTATGATGAATTTTCCCTGGAGATGGAGATAGGCTAATTTTGTGGCGGAAAATTATAGGGAGTGGGGTAAAGAGAGGCATAAACTTTGTATGGAAATTTAATTGCATCATCTAATTTGCTTTAAACTTTTTAAGAATAATTGCTTATAATTTCGAATTTTAGGTAAGTTCATATCTATCAATATTGACCAACACCCTGTAGTGTACACAGATCTACATCGAAATAATAATTTGCTATTTATTGGTATAACAAATATAAAGTATTGACCAACACCCCGATATAAATAATTTAATAGCATTTGATACAAAATTTATTTTCTGTATCGATCGACAACCAGAATTGATTGACGAAATCAATATTAGCGCGAGAGGAGTCGCGGGTGAAAGCTGAAAATAATAAATAGAATAAAATATTAAATTGTATCAAATTTGTTAGAACCACTCATACTGACATAAAGAAAAACAAATGCAAAATAGCTGAAAACACCATTTTTTATGTAACCTTTTTAATGTAATTGAAACCATCCAGATACAAAAAATATAGCCAAAGAAATTTCATTACAATTTTATACATACTATATACGAAAATACTTTTTTCTCGATCTATTAGATTGTGAACCTAACGTGGTAACAAGTAAAGAACGTACTGTAAAATGTACCACATACATCACGAACCTCGTCAAAAGCCCAACCTCATTACATATTCAAATCAATATGCCAACAGAAACTTCATTGGTTATCAGAAAAGTTCAGACTTATCTAAAGTAAGTAAAAACCTTTATCGAAATAATATTCGAAATTCGAAAATAATATTCACCTCCATATTTGCGTACATAAATTTACCTTTTCGTATTCGCAGCAGTCTGTAAAGTTTGAAACTATACAACGGAGAACGTGGAGCGTTTATTTTCACCGGACCGATAATAGGGCGGCGATCAAGCTTAACACCGACAGTTTACGACGCCATATATCGTGGTAGCAAGTGTTACGTTTAACAAAATACCGTGGTCTTTGTTATAAGAATAAGCGATATCAGATTTATACTTTACATTGGATTGGCTCAACCTGATGTCAATTGACGATGTGGTCCAAGATGATGGACACGCTCAGCCTAGTGGAGGGAGTCGCTCGTCATAACAGTAGTATATCACAGTAGTCTATACGCCTACTTCGCCCTTAAATTTCTGCAATACGTTCAGCTACTGAAGAATGATTGCAAATCCTTCTGTCATTACTATTTACTATTTTTAGTGAAGCGATTAATTCATATGATTGTACCACAAGTGTACGCACTCGGATTAAGTGAGAAATTTTTATCGTTCACAACTAGGAGTTACACTTCCGCATCACTTACAAGCATTAATGAGAATATTCTATAGTAAAGTTTACGAGCTACATAATGTTACAAATATAAATATCTTATAAAAAGAACTAAAACATATCAAAGGAATTTTCTCAGGAGTCGTATTACCTTTTGTATTAACGTATTGTTTAAAATCCAATTCCTTACGTACTTGCTAATCGCAACGTGGAAACGTATTACCCGGGCTCAGGACAAAGCGAGTGGAGCATGCGGTACCTTATCGGGTGCTAATCACCCAACTCTAGCCACAAAAACGTACTACGGGACACTTTAAACTCCCCTCTCGCCACAGACCATCGTATTACCTCATATTAACATCATAAATTAATTATATATTCATAGATTAATTCATAATTCATAAATTTATTCATAATTCATAAATTAATTCATAAACTAATTCATAATTCATAAATTAATTCATAATTCATAAGTTAATTCATAATTCATAAATTAATTCATAATTCATAAATTAATAAGTTATGTATTGTTTAATTACTACATATGACAACTTACAACTGCCACAATAGCAGTAGGATACACCAATACTAATTTTTATCATATTATTTTAGCCCATGTAGTAATTTGTAGCACGAACACAAATTAAACGTGAAGAAAGTATATCAAGGTATGTACGTAGATTAATAAGACGGTGGGTCCAACTTTCACTCAAGAGATGACCTAGGCTTAACGTGTTTCCATTTATCAGATCAGCTCAGGTAACATACAGTAAATATAGGAAGAACAGTCGAACAATAATTAATATTAATCCCAGATAAGCCTGGCTGTATTCCATCATGATATAAATACTATCGAAGCAAAATCGATAATATACATTTTATAGATTATAATTAATATTTATAGATTCTAGGCTTAGCGTTAAGGCCACAATTTCATCTCATGTTGAGTGATGATTTGGCCCAAGATTGTGGACTGGCTTTCGAGTACAACTGCCGAAACACACCTATACAGGATTTTGCTGCAGATTTTTAACTTGACAGATGTAGCTAAACAAACGGACATTAGAAAAAGCCCTATCACCATGCTAAATACATATTTATACACATTGTATAAATTAAATTATACGATATTATAGAAACATCGGTTATAAAGTATTAGAATCCAAAAAAAATCAAGAACTATTAGTACAATTTTCAAGTGCGGCCTAGATTCTTTATTGTTTCTGAACCAAAGGTTGAAAATTTGCAAGTAGCTATCTATTGAAAGATTAATGAGAAAACTCAACGATGATAGCGTTCTAAAAGCAGCGAAGAATGTTAATCAGGGAACAAATTTCATAAATATCTACAAGAGAACTTTACGTATGAAGAGGAAACTTCCAGAAATCAAATTGTTCGGAATATAACAAACTCTAATTAGTGTTAAACGCAAAAGTTTCGCATAATAAAATGGTTCTATGGTAGCTACCAAATTCTCAACGGGAACTGTCTTGTCTTAAGCCTCTTATTGGAAAGTTATTTAATTTTGAGGGATATATTATTTTTTAATTTACGTCAAGGAGTTCTGTGACAAGAGATATCAGACTCTAGTTGGGTTGCTAAAGGAGTAAAGACATGTTTTAATGATGTTTCCTTAATACATTCCATAGACACCTATGTAGAAATAAAACTTTTAACAAATTTATTTACTATTATGCCCATCTTACTGGCTACTTACCTATAAGTTGAAAATCTGCCGCCAAATACTAATAGGTTTTTTTATACTTAAAGTTTAGCGTTATTGCCATAATCTCACCTGATCTTAAGTGACGATACGGCCCAAGTTGGTAGATACACTAAACCTATAGAGGAACTGGCTCTCAAGCGCAGCTGCCGGAACACACCTATTGGTATTGGGCGGCAGGTTTACCACTTGAGGATGGTTGCTAGCCAGGCGGGCATTAGAAAAAGCCCTACCATCATGCTATGGTTTCCTCACGATGTTTTCCTTCACCGAAAGCTCAACCTCATATTAGGTGCTTGGATTCGAACTCAGGTCCCTTGAAGCGAAGTCTTAAACACCACCACAGAGCTATCTCGCTTCAAAATGCGTGCGTGCCAGCAGTTGCACTTGAAAGCCAATTCCTCCACTAGACTCAGGCCACTCCATATTCGGCCACATGGTCACTTAACATCAGGTGTGATTGTGACCATAAGACTAAAATGACAAAGTATAAGTAAACACATCTATTGCTACCCTGCTTCGAGTCATAACAAGAATCTAGACGAAATTCCATTACAATGATTGCCTGTCATGCCTTTAAATATTATTTAGTGTATTTATATTTTCAATATATATTTCATTATTAGTAATATGTATTGTTGTATTATTCGTGAAGATTCTGACATCCATTAGGCGATAGTCTAGACGCGCGCATCCCAAACCATTAATCACTACTCACTATGAGAGAACATTGAAGTTATAACAATGTGATTGATTGAGCTTTAGCTATAAATTGAAGCATTTGAAGCGATAATAGCTCAGTGGTAGTGTGTAGGAACGCCGTGTTATGAGACGCGAGTTCGAATCCAACCCCCTACAATGAGGTTGAGCTTTCGGTGAAGGAAAACATTACGAGGAAACCATAACATAGTGGTAGGGCTTTTCCTAATGCACACACAAATGCATGAAAATTTGCCGCCCAAATACCAATAGGTGTATTCCGGCAGTTGCACTTGAGGGCTATTCCCGTAAACAAAGGTCGGCAACGCACGCGCAACTCCTCTGGTGTTGTAGTTGTCAATGGGTGGCGGTGATCACTTGCCATCAGGTGACACGCTTGCTCGTTCTATCGTTAATAATAAAAAAACAGCTCAAATAAAAGCAATATCGCGAGCACAGTGAGCAAATATAAATAAAAAAACAGATTGTTTTTTTTTTTTTCATTTAATTATTTTTAGTTGGTGCTACCCGAGGGATGCCAGCTCGGGTCGTCAGTGTAAAATAAATTATATATATTATTTTTCAATTTCACTGATAATATTGTACAAGCAAAAATACCATCATAATGGCTTATGCTATAATCCGATATTTATCCAGCCGTTGATTTCACAACCGATATTTTTTTATTACGCGTGGAGTATTCGAAATCTATAGTTATTCACTTTCGAATAAAAACGGTACATATTTCGACTCCTCTTTATGGCATCCGAACAAATAGTTTTGGATCATATAAATAATTGTCCCGTGCGGGATTCGAACCCGCGATATTGTATTAATTTTATAGTAAATATATGATATAACTAATAAGTTAAGCTCGTAACGTTGTACTCGTTTATTATATTATTAGAAGGCATGTAGTTAGTAACACCGAGAAAGTAAGAAAGAAAGACAGGGAAAATATTCATCATACGTACAACACATCATAATAACGTAATATTATAAAACAACATAGTTAAAAAGTGTTGCATGGGGTCGATAAAGTCCCTGTTTCAGCATGAGGCTGCAGGCCTAATTTCAGAAGCAAACCAGCGCTGATATTCTGACAGGGCCTTGAGGCACGTATACTATATAATAAATATTCGCTATATAAATGTAATACAAAAATATCTCATTTAAAATAAAGTGCACTTTGTAGTAGAAACCTTGTCAGTCGAGTGTAATAATAAAAAAAAGTCTACTCAATTAACTTGTATGTAGTCTTACAATTAGCTTAAATACATGTTTAATTCAGTGCGATTCTTATGATAATAATAAACTGTTTTCCAATTTTGCTATAAAGCTTCTAGAAACGATGATAGCTCATTGGTAGTGTGTACGGCTTCGAATCAAGGTACGTGAGTTCGAATCCACTTACAATAAGCTTGAAGTTTCGGTGATGGAAAATATAGTAAGGAAATCGTACCATGGTGGTAGGGCTTTTTCTAATGCCAGCCTGACTAAGTACCACCCTCAAGTTAAAAATCGGTGTTATAAACTACAGTCCTAAAGTTCACCTATAACATTATAATATAGATACTGTTCGGAATGTAATTACAGAAGGGTAGTTTATAACACCGATTAGTATATACGTGGCTATGCGCTCAGTCAAAGCAAGGCACTCGAGGCGTATTCATCGTAACATCACTGAAGGGACGTAAGATTTATATATCTCTATTACTGGCACTGTTTTGATGTTTGCACTGTAAATTATTACCGGCAATAGACCATTCTATACTGGTTAGAGAGAGAGAGAAACACGAGCGGTGAATGTGAGTGTTGACATCCATCGACAAGGGGCCCCTTAAGCCTACATCCGTAGTAGCATGTCTCGGAAACTGTCTCAGTGTTATCCTCTATCTGCCACACGATGTCTATCGTCGTGTCATTATTATTGGACCGATTATCCTTCTAAAATTTCTTTACTTCTGTGTTTCTAACAATACATACATACCATGTACACTTTGATAATAGATTTCCGAAAATTAGTTGAGTCTATTTAGTGTATATTTTTTATTGTTATTAAAAGTAATTTTAATAGGCGTATAGTATATTAATAAAGGAATTACATATATTACGCTTGCAAAATTATCAAAGTTACATCCAGACATTTTTTTTTTTTATTTTAAGTTTAAAATTGTTAGCTCATAAAATTGAGCACAAAGTTTAAAAATTACATTTACCGTCGACAAAGCTACAACTTTATTAATATAGTAGACACATAAAGATTAATAATTGGAGTAAGTTAATGAAAAACATAATAACTTTTTTACGTTTTAGAAGCCATAGATACATATAAAAATATATTAAACACATATATTACATATAAAATCACACTTTGTCAGAATATCGTTAGTAGGATATATTACATTATACGTACACTTGATAGCTCAGTGGTAGCGTGATTGGACTCCGCGTCAATGGGTGAGAGTTCGAATCCACCTACAATGAGCTTGAGCTTTCGGTGAAGGAAAACATCGAGAGGAAACCATAGCAAGGTGGTAGAGCTGTTTCTAATGCCGGCCTGGCTAGTAACCACCCGCAAGTTGAAAACCTGCTGACATATACCAATCGGTGTGTTCCGGCAGTTTCACTTGGGAGCCAGATCCTCCACAGGTTTAGCATGTCTACTATCTTGGGCCGTATCATCACTTAAGATCAGGTGAGATTATGGGCATAACGCTAAACATTTATAAAAATAATAACCCTTGACAATTGGCAACTGTATCTTACTACGATTGCGTCTCGAATGTATATTGTAGGTTAATCTCTTCGTTTTCATCAAACTTTCAAGGCGCACCTGCTTTTTAATTAACAAATATTTTAAGACTTTAAATTTAAGTTAAATTCATAGCCGAAACTCTCATAATAATTGAAGTGCCTATCTCTATAAAGAGATCTCACTTAATAGTTAGTTGAAAATGCTAGATGAAATCGTAATGAATATTTAAATTAGTTAAAACGTTCTTAAGTCACTTTAAAAATATATTAACCCTTTGAAATAATTATAGGTTAAGCCCGTTTCTTCGTTTATTTTTATAAATGTTTATTGGTGTTATCGTTTGACCACACTCTCACCTAATGTTAACTGATGATGTGACCGAAAAAGACACGCTAAGCCTGGTGGAGGGACTGATTCTTAAGTGCAACTGCTGGTCAACAAGTATTTGGCGTCAGATGTTCAACTCGAAGGTAGTAGCGAGCAACGCGGGCATTAAAAATACCCTACAACCGTACTATGGTTATAAATATGTTTTCCTTCATCGAAAGCGCAGAGTCTTTGCATACATTAGAATTAACGTGTGTATGGCGTTTCCGGATCGATCCAATCTGGACTCTTATAGAAGAGGACTTACTTATACTTCAAAGACCGACAATGCACTTAGGATGCGTCTGGTATTGTGGGTGTCCATGGGTGGCGGTGATCACTTACCAACTGGTGACGCTTTTGCTCGTTTGACCCCCTATTACATAAAAAAACGACCTGAGATTCGTATACTCTACCACTAAGCCATCATTACATCAGATTCGATCTTGTGGTAATAAGTTTATTGACGTTATTGTCTCTTAAACCATTAATAGTACCCTACGTCCTTTTCAGAGCCTGTGAAACAAACATACTGATATCCGAATTTATAACATTAGCAAGGATTAAATTAGTAAAATGAGGGAAAAACGTAGGTGATGGCGAATCATTGCGTCAGGGAACCGAGCGTGACGGTTCACTTTAGCTCACAGTAAACAGAAAGAACATAAATCGCCCCTAAATAAATATTCCTTCAATAAGATACATTACATAAAATAGTAAATGGAATTGTACCTACGCCTCGGCCAACCGCGTTGTATTTTATTTATAAGGTAACAAACAAGCACTGAAAGTTTTTCGGAAGTTTCACCCTCCGACAAAAAAACTTTTAATTTGGACCTTCCGTTTTGAATTACAAATGACGACGTCAGACTGAGGAACGTCGATTTAATTTGACGGAAACGGTCGTAATTAAAGGAAATCATATTTGGACTTCGAAGAGTTTCGACCATTGGAATGCTTTATTTTCTTATTTAGGCTTCTATTACTTGAATTTCTGGCAAGGTCTTAGTATATTATGTAAGAAATTGTTTTTTTGAATAATATACATCCATTGGTAAACATTTATAGACATGATGGTTCAGTTGGTAGTGTGTACGGATGCAGCGTCATTGGACGTGAATTCAAATCCACCTGGAATGAGCCTGAACTTTCGGTGAAGGGAAACATGTGATAAAACCATAGTACGGTGGTAGAATTATTCCTAATTCCCTCCTAGCTAGCTGACACAAACACCTTGAAGTTGAAAATCTGCCGGCAAATACCTATAGGTGTGTTCCGGCAGTTGTGCTTCAGAGCCAGTCCCTCCACTACCGTCACCACTATCTTGAGCCCCATCGTCATTTAACATCAGGTAAGATTCCAGCCATTTGTTAAAAAGAAGAAGGTTATTTTGTCATTTAGACAATATGGTCAAGTTTCGTCTACAAGGTCGCGCTGAAGTGCTTTGGGTTCGAGTCCCATACAGGACAATTATGTATATGATTCACAAATTATTGTTCTGAGTTTCGTTATCACTTTGTCGCCGTTTGTTGTATCTATAATGTCCATTACACTAGGCATTGGGGAAAGTGAGGACTTATGCAAATGCATATACATATAAAGACTCCAAATGCAAACCGGCCCAACGACGACCCCGGATGAACATTTAATTCATTGGTGGTCACCATTTGTGGTAACAATTAGTTACCGGGACATCGCTGTGCTTCTATGGTACTTTTTACTGCATAGGTTTTCAAGTGCATTATTCAGTTTACTTTATTTTTATTTCATTATAAAAATAACTATTAACACAGACCAACACACTGAAACCGGCTTTACATATTTATACCGAAGATTTAAGAGAATATTGTTCACTTTTTGGTTAAATTAAGAAAATCTTGGACGGGGCTACGGTAACCATGAGTTTTCATAGACGTTCCTGAATTTATAAAAAAGATCAACCTATATATATTTTTTTTAATACAGTCGACACTCGACAGCACTGTGACCACAATACACATGCGAATAAAGTTTTGATTTGGTTTGTCTTGCGTTAGGTTGAGGCAATGTATCTATAGCTATTAACAGGCTAACAAACCGGTATAAAATCGATAACTTTTCAATCACTTTGATTGTCCAATAATCGCTTTTATTTTGGATAGTTTTTATCACTATACCCTACTACTATAAAAATAATTATAAATAAAATATATTAATATTTTAAAACTGGAAAGATTGTTTGTCTGTTTGTTTGAACGTGTTAATCTTAGAAATTACCAGTGGGATTTCAATCAATATTTTTGAAGGCTTAAGGTTATTTTACATCACTCAACCACCAATAGAAGCAAAGCTGTGTCGAAAAAAATTACAAAGACGGGAAACAATAATTAAATAGTTTTTAGTTAAAAAAATATTAGTAATTTAAAAGAAATATGGAATTATCTATATATCTATACATATACATGCGAAATACCACTCACCGTCTAATCACGATATCTCCAAAACTACTAGAACAAACGACATGCAATTTGTGTTACGTGGAAACCTACCAAGAACTGATTATACAAACACGCGCAGTTAACGGGTAAAACGCAAGTGAAGTCGGGGGCACCTACTTGCTGTAAATATATAAGAGAAATAGAATTCATTGAATCAATATTTCATCATGATATCTCTTAAAATATACACCGGAAGGGCTTGATAATTTGCATAGTTATTCCGTTGGCGATAAATATAGATTTTATAATCCCGTCAAGTTCATGGCAAAAACACGACAAAGTCGCAGCTACAAGCTAGTTATGACTAAACCAATAACACCAGCGTGTCCACCATATTGGGCATAATTTATGTGTATGAAGTTTGTATGCATATTTTATTATCAACAGTAAATCCTGATAATATATAAAATTTATGGGGACCCTAGAACACCATGCGGCCTCTTGGCTTGAATTTAATTAAGCATTTTTAACGTTGATTAAACAGTGAAGCCTCTAAATAAACAAGCTAACAATTGAGGTATTCTCGCCCTTGTTTCACACCAATCTTATCCCGGTATTAAAAAATAGCACGGTTGTTTTTTTTTTATTTTTTAAATTAAAATATTTATTCAATTAATGAGACTTTATTAAAGTAAAGCCTACCTAGAGCAAAACCTAACTTATCAAGTTACGCAAAGGTATCTATTTGTGTTAATCATAGAAGAAACTTAATTGACAGAAAATTATCTCAGGTTTTTTTTTATGAAATAGGGGGCAAACGAGCAGGCCTGTCACCTGATGGTAAGTAATCACCGCCACACATGGACCCCTACAATACCAGAGCTGGCTGACCTTTGTTGGAGGGACTCGCTATCAAGTGCCGCTGCCCTAACATACCTATTAGTATTTAGCGGCAGATTTTCAACTTGAGGGTAGTAGCTATCCAGGCGAGTATTAGAGAAATCCCTACCACCATAACGTGATTTGCTCACGATGTTTTCCTTCACCGAAATCACAAGCTCATTGTAGATGATTGGATTCGAACTCACGTGCAACGACGTGACTTTCCTACACACTACCACTGAGCTACCATCGCTTCAATTGCCATACTAGCATTTACCCGTGGCTCCGTTCGTTTTATATCGGATGACGCAATAAAAAGTTTCATGCAATGTTTATTCTTCTCTTTACCCCACTTCCTATAAGTATTCTCCAGGGAAATATACTTAACGGGTAAATAATTTGAATCCCTACTGTAATATCTTAAGCCTTAACACGTTTTGCGACCCTAGATAGCCTATGTCTATACCAAAATAACCGAAAATTGTTTTAATTACCTTCGGCTTAAAAAATAAACAAATTTAGATACACAGTTACTTTTACAGTCGTTTGGATTCAGATTGAAACCATGAAACAATAATCGAAAATTCAGTAAAATGTATATACATAGATATATTTTTGAAAGATAAAATATGATTTTAACGTTAACCAAAAATATAAAGCTTTTATTACGTTCGTTTTTATGGTAAAATAAATATTATTCCCTTGTTCATCGTTGATATGAAAATGTGATCCCAGCTCTGTATAATGTGGTAACATAAAACAAGTAGTAGAACGCGATATTGAGTTCGCTAGCCGCCCCCGCTATAAAGTTGAACAGTGCTCGGATACAGTTTGTGTCATATTTATACGATGTAGGGTTGGCAAATTAATGGTTTCGAAATTCATAACTGCAAACCGTTACTATTCATGCGGCTAATACAGTTTCCTTTAACAGTCTCGTGTTATTAGACATCTCAATTAGTGAATGAACAACAGACGAGCTTCAATTATAAATTAAGTAATTAAATATTTGCCTTTTGTATAGTAGTGGGGCTTTTTCTAATATCTAATTGCCAAATGTCAGTGTCAAATACCTAAGTTCTGTTGCGGCAGTTCCACTTGAGAGCCAGTTTCTTCACTAGGCTTAGCGTGTCCACCAGCTTTGGCCACATCGTCGTTTAGCATCAGATGAGCATGAGATTGTTGCCGTAACGCTAAATCCTATGAATTATAAAGAAAAATTAAGACTAGTAAAGAGTAATCCATTTTTGAAGCGATGATAGCTCAGTGTGTATGACTGCACGTCAAGAAATGTGTATTCGAATCCGATCACTTACAATGAGCTTGAGCTTTCGGTGAAGGAAAACATCATGAGGCAACCATAGCATGGTAGTGTGGCTTTTTCTAATGCCCGCCCGGATAGCAACCGTCTTTAAGTTGAATATCTGCCTCCAAATACTAATAGGTGTGTTCCGGTAGCTGCACTGGAGAGCCAGTTCCTCCACAGTATTAGCGTGTCTACCAACTTGGGCCATATTCTCACTTAAGATCAGATGAGATTATGGTCATATCGCTAAACCTTAACTATAAAAAATATATATTTTTACAACGAAAAAGTATGTTAATAGATTTGGGTATTAATTTCGACTTGAAGCATGGAAGGAAGACTTGTTCTTACTCCTTATGTTTCCTAGGTAGGAGAAGCACAACACATTTTCCCCGCCCACTCTTCCCTTTCCACTGTCATCTGGGCATGCACACCTTTTACACAGAATCATTCTTTACACAGTCCATCCATATAATTCCGTCTTTCTCTACACTTATTTACATTCATCTATATATTTAACATTATTCTCGTTATTTATACGTACCGGGAAAACCCTGTTGAAACATATTTAATCTTTTCTGCATACATTAAAATATCTAGTAACTTATTACATTATAATGTTCGATATTACATCCTTCAAAATGGCGTCTACGCGTACTGCTCTGCTCCATTATCGATGTGGAAGTCATAAAATATTAAATTATTCCTATCTGACATTAATGTATTATTATGAGACTATGTTTAGTCTTTGCCTCGCAACAGTGTATTTTCCAGTCTGAATATTTAATTACTTATACACATTTGTACACATTTTAAGGGGTTGTGTTTTATACTATACAGGTTTTGCGTTTTAGCCACAATCTCTCCTCATGTTAAGTCCCGTTGGATACGCTAAGACTATTGAATGTACTGACTCTCAAATGCAGCTGTAGGAAAATACTTATAGGTGTTAGGTGGCAGATTTTTCATTTGATGATAGTAGCAAGAGAGATGGGCATTAGAAAGAGCCCTACTGTCATGGTATGGTTTCATGACCATGGTTTTCTTTAGCGAACGCTTAATCTCATTGCAGGAATTCGATCTTATAGCCATTATCATTATTGCTAATTTTAAAAGCACTAAAATTTTTAGTTCTGTATTTCTCATACAAAACCTTCACACCAATTTTCATGCCAGTCCGTAAGAGATAAAAATATTACAACTTCGATGTAAAATTGAATCTACTATTTCACTGGATTTATAAGGTAGGTGTATATTAAAAATGGTAAGACACTACAAGTCCTTTGTTTTTTTTTTTTTATTTTTTTTATTTATTGTTTAAGTTTAGCGTTATGGCCATAATCAAGTACAGCCGCCAGAACACATGTATTGGTATTTGGCAGCAAATTTTCAACTTGAGAGTGTTTGTTAACCAGGCGGTCATTAGAAAAAACCCTATCACCATGCTATGGTCTTCTCACGATGTTTTCCTTCACCGAAAGCTTAAGCTTATTGTAGGTGGTTCGATTCAAACTAACGTCCCTTGATGCGAAGTCGTACACACTACTACAGAGCTATCTATCATTGCTTTTGATCGTAAAAATAATACTAACGTACCTTTTTTCACAATCTGTGGAATGGACCATGAGAGGAACATATGGGACTTATCAGATGAGAAATACCATCAACAAACCATTAAAACTCACCACAGCAACAAACCACGGCAAAAAAATCTTTGCCGTACTGCTAGAGACCGGAGACAATTTTCACCATTGATGATAGCTCAGTTGATAGTTTGTACGAACACCGCTTCAATAGACGTGCATTTGAATCCTCCTGCAATGAGCTTGAACTTACAGTAAGGTATAACAAACAGGTTGTATATTATACAACCAAAACAAGTTGGTAGGTATTTTTCTAATATCTACCCGGCTAAATACTATCCTCAAGTTAAAAATCTACCGCCAAATATCTACAGGTGTGTTCCGGCAATTGCATTTAAGGGCCAGTCTCTACACTAGGATAAGCGCGTCCACCATCTTGGGTTACATCATCACTTAACATCAGATGAGATTGTAGTCATAACGCTAAACTTATAAACTAGAAAAAAAACCTTCTAGACTCCGGCTGTTAACTAAACCTATAAAGGGTTAAACATTTTGTGTTTCTTTTCACTTTATATATATTGCACTCAAGCGAGCTGGTAGATATATGAATTTCATTAGATCTTAACCATCATAGATATGGTAATAACTTCATTAAGGCGAGGAGATAGTGTATCGCATATTGGGTCCAGCTATTATATTAATAGCTGAAGAACTGCGATGAATTACCGATTTCTAGATAATAGCATTTGATTTTATCATTGTTTTTATATCAAGTTTAATCAAGTGCAATGCTACTATGTAGTTAAGTGTTGGTTTATCATAAAATCAATACTGAACACAATACATCATTCTGATAAAAGTAATCTACTTTCCGTAATTCATATTTATAACTACATTGTCATCAATTCTATACACTTCAGTTTCTATTTCATAATAAACTATATGATATATATCTTTGATTTTTTATTGGCAATTTTTATTTTAGTTTATTGTAATGTCTTGGCGTCTTAAAAATGTATATCTAGTCTATAAAGTGAAGATGAATTAATTATATTTAACACCAAAATAAAGCATGAACTAGTAACTCAGTCAACAACTAATTAATTAAAAATATAAACATATGCTATATCCTGTAAGAAATTAATTATATTAAAAGGCCGCAAAATATATGATTACATATTTATTTATAAAAGAGCCCAGTTTTGGTTATTCGAGGCGAGAATAAAGGCACATAGAAGTTGAAAAGACCCTGAACGAGGACACAGTGTATACGGCCCGGTTGCTCCACTGAGTTCGCCTTAATCGTATTACACATGGTTAATTATGCACATCCTTTTCATCTTTACCATAATTTATAAGAATTGAGCGGGTTTAACTATATTCACCAATTTTTGATGACATAGGCTGCCTTGTACAGCGATCACAACTCCACAAAGATATACCTTCCATCTACATATGCATATATTAAAGACCTTACAAGGAAATTCTTTGAAAAGGCCGAAGTTTATCCCAATCCCATAATAGTACACGCAGTTATTAATTAATTATCTAGCTATGCACATTTATCCTGTCTTACTAATGCACAAAGAATTTTATGCCTGTATATATGTCATTGAAACATTACTATTATTTGTTATGAATATCGTGATACAACGAAGTAATATGGTCAACGTTTGGAGTGTTTTACTAAGTGGAGGCAATTTCCATGGCATTCAGAATTTTAAATGATATACTAAGTAGACAATGTTTTTTTTTCAAAAGGATATATGCTGTTTGCCGGAAGGGCTTTCACAGCTTGGTATGGCTTGCTTGGATAGCGGCCGGCCCTCGGCATGGGTTGCTGCCGGAAAAAGAATAAAATAGGGACGAGAAGGACTGCCCTACTGGAGTAGGCTCTAGGTAAAGTATTGATTGAGGAAGCAAGGAAATCAATAGAGTAGATGTACGTATAATATTATCGTGTATAGTAAATTTTTATTTATTAACTAGCTAGCCCGGTAAACCACGTTCTACCCCTTTCGGATATTATTAACTGGTCTACAGTTATCTATGATATAATAAATTAGTTATGAACTATCGTCTTAATAAAAATATTGTATATATTTTACTTAGGTATATGCGTCAACCCATTAAATAGTTACATTTGCACTAACAAACCAACGCAACATTTTTTTAACAATAAATTCGGTTGCGCAAATTCATTACGCTAATGGTCGGTTCATTCCTCATCCCTCTGCCTTTTCAGCACATGTCTGAAATCACGTGCTGCCTGCTTTCTTAAACTTGTTTTCGTAACTGTGCATTTTGTCGCGAATTTTGCACTCATAGAATATAGAATAATTTGTTTATACTGGTATGAACTTTAAACGAGATACAGTAAGAGGAAGATCTCAAAGAAACAAACACAAACAACAAACCTGGTCATATTTTTTTGTCCAATATCCTATTTGTTAAATTATAAATGATATAATAGGCAATATAATTTAGAAACCTATACAAATTGTATATGGTTAAAAAAGATAAGTTCATGGTTGTGGCTAATAAAAATAAATATAAAAAATAAGTTCACTGGAGCTTTTCTTCCTTTCTTACCAAAAAACAACGTCTGCAACTTCTTATGTGTTGAAGTAAATTAAAAAAAAACCTTACTCAGTTTTACGAAAGTTTTTTGTGTGATAGGAGGCAACGAGCTTACGTGTCACTTTATGGTAAAAGATCACTGCCATCCATAGACACCCACAACACCAGGGGAATAGTAGGTGCGTTGCTGGCACCTATCGGTATTTGACGGCAGATTTTCAACTTGAGAATGGTAGCTAGAAGGTATAGGTATAAGGTATAGGAGAGGGTATCAGAAAAAGCCCACCATGTTTCCTCAGGATGTTTTCTTTCACTGAAAGTTCAAGCTCATTGTAGGTGTTTGGATTCGAAGTCACGTCCCATGACGCGGAGTTCCTACACACTATCACTGAGCTATCATCGCTACTATGCAGTTTTGCTTATTCAATTTCTTTACCAACTTTACCTTCAACTGCGTATACAAAGCTAAATTTTAAATCTCTTACTCTTGTATTTCACACCGAAGATTACACGGCACGCCAGATTATCAAGGGTTACCTAGGTGAAATCGCGAAATTAATTGTGAGAAAAACGTTGTCTAGATTAAAAAGGTTTACGGTATTTAGTCTGAGCGTAGGTTTAAAAGTGATTTAGTACCTCGCCCCTCGACATTGGTGTCCGTTGAACCAAAATAATATTACATATGAATATAAAAATAAAAGATTTTTAGATGAAATTCTACCTAAAAGATACAAAGGTTAATGCTATATAAGATTAAGAATACCTGAGATTAATATTCAGAGATTTATGTTAGAATAGTTGTGCCCGCGACTTCGTTCGCGTGGAACAGAGATCATTTAATCTCACGTCGTCATTCAAAATACAATATTTTTTTATAAAGTTGACCGATTTTAATGAAACAAAGACTTAATGTTACTTGAGGATACGTTTTTATGATTTCCTTGGTGACGCTTTATCGTAAATGTAGTACTGTAGCAGTGATGCGTGCACAAACAAACAAACAGATTGACAGACATTTCTGAAAATGATGTAAACCTATTTTAGGTTAATTGCAATTTTCTTTTTTCGTATAAATCGAAAAAATATAGACACGTTAAATTTATATTCTTATTATATGTATAGATATAATCGTATATGAGCAATGATAATGGCACTTACTTTATGTTTAGATATCGCTTACTTTTAGTTCAAAATAACACCACGATGGAATCGAATCACAGCAGTGGAGCAGTTTGTAAAATCCAATTAGATAACAATCACCTTCAACTTGAAAACTTTACAAAACGGTTTACAAACATCTTGAACTACTGGATAACATTTACCGAACTGTGTTAATAAACCAAAGAAGTCAGTGTGAAGACTTTATCACCATATGCATGATGATTGCGATCCTGTCAGATACAGACTCCTATCAAACCCCTTTGACTGTTGCCTACAACACCTCTCGATTCTGAAGCATGATCTTCCTAAGCATGATACTTTGGTGAATGTTAGACTTATTGTTGTCCTACCACCGAGCGTTTTTTCATTGTTTATAGGTTCACCATCTGGTAACAATCTCCTCTGATTTTAACTGACGCTTTGGTCTTAGATGCTTATCACAGTAAGACCAATAAATAGGCTGATTCACACCTGTTCGCTATTGATAACAAATTTTCAACTTTCGAACGGTCGTTTTGAAAAAGGGAAATATATAAACGCACACTTTAGAAATAGTGATGTTTACTTCACAATGCTAAACTTTAAAATTAACTGAACTAACTATCAAAATAATGGTTTCCTCTATAAATATGCTTAGCTTTAAAATTAACCCGTAGGCAAACCGAAGTGTTCCAGAAGTGTATGATATGTCGATGAGATGCTGGATTAGGTTGTTAGGTTAGACTTGCATCGCCCCAGGAAGGCGACACATGGCTGTGAGGTTTTAGTGGGTATTTCCAGCGGCTAGCAACAGGTGAGTCCCACATACTCCTCTCAGTTCCCCTGGGTTGAGAGACGATGCATAAATACATTTTCCCACATAAAAAACATATAAGGTTAGGGGTGTGATAAAAATATAGGTATATTTACTTTATTAATTCGGTTAATTTGTATTAAAGTGATAATATTAAATTATAGCCGTATTTTTATTTTAAAGTTTTGATCAAATTTCAAGTTCTACAAGTTGACATGGCAGACCTCGTTCTGCCTTTTCGAGTAGTCAATCACATCGACTACAGTGACATCTATCGCGTTAAGATCACTTATCGAGATAAAAAGTAACCTATATAACAAGTTTAATCAAATTGTGCACAGTGTGCAAAATTGGATTAAAATCGGTTCCGTAGTTAAGGAGTACATCGCGGACAAACAACGTGACACGAAATTTATATATATAAATAAAATATTAAATACAACTCTTCAGAAAATGCATTACCTATATGCTATGGTTTAATCACGATGGTTTTCTTCACCGCAAGCTGAGGCTTATTTTGAGTCATTATTATTTCATTAATGTAACAATACGAAGTTAAATCATACAGACTTAAAATAACCAGTAGTACTACAATGTACCTAGAGTTATTTCACATATAAGGAACTCAACATATCATTACTCTATATGTTACAACTGAACACCCAGAGACAATCTTATCAAAGGTAGAACCAATATCCCAACCTAAATACGTTCCGCAGCACACAGCTCTGCCATTTCCCAGGTAAACTCAAACAATGAGAAGCTAATTTCAAGGAGTCTCCTCGAAAGTTAATCTGGATTCAGACTCGGTTCAATATACTTGAATCTCTAATTGGTTTTATTTCAAACGACTGCAGTTTTGTAAGTAGCGGGAGGTGCTTACATTGGTAAAACAATTTCGAACATGAATTAATAAGTTTCTGATTACTTAATTATTGAGTAATTAACTATGCCCAGAACGACGTACTTATGGACTTGAAATTTGTTTCTTATAGTTTTATGACCCGCTTTTTAACTTTGTAAATATGGTAATATTATGGAAACTATCATAGCCTTTATATATGACCTTATTAAACTCTATTTTTAAATATACACAATCTGCGGACTCTGGATCCGCACCTTTTTTTCGGTGGGTGATTTAGTTGGGTTAAAAATAATTACTTTACAACAGAAGCTAGGCATTACACTAAAAACTAAATAGTGAGTTTTTTTATGAAATCCTATTACCCTATATTACCCTATTATTTTCCATTATTCAGCATTTAAATCAGTAAAGACAAGAATTGTGCTAAGATTTACACCTTCCTTGATCTGTGCATTACACATTCATACTACACTTTGGTAGCTGTAAATATAGAAGAAAATGTTGGATATTTATATGCTAAGTCCAAAGAATCGCTAACGGGTCAAAAATTATCAGAAACATAATTGAAGAAGCCAAACCAAAAAAAAAGACGCAGTCAGTGTGATTACACATAATAAAGCACGTAATGTATCAAAAGCATATAAGGTATCTTCTGTAGTCCACACACATACGCACAGCCAGTATTGAGTATTTTCTTCCAGCCCTACTTAGATTTATCTACACCGCTTATCAACGAACTCGGAGAAACTTCGAAACTCTCCTAAATAGGCAATCCGTTGATTGAATTAGTTCCTGCCCGATATTAATGACAGTCATCATTCTCGTCGAGTCTGATTAAATCACACGATGCAATAATCGAGGTCGTCTAACACCGCAACGACAGAAGTCACGAACAAACTTCAAATATACGCCATCTTTGAATCGAATATCAGCCGGGCGAATCGAATTGTTTATGTAGAATTTTATTATGGACTTTACTCTTTAGGAATCTGTTTAAGCGTCCGATATGGAAATGTTAAGTGGGGAACATTCGGTAAAGGAAAACATTGTGACGAAACGATGATATGATGGAAGGAAGGCATTTTCAAATGTATACTCTTTTTTTTATTAACGTGATGTTTAAATTCCTAATCTTACGGCCTTCCTCATCGCATGTGGCTATGTGATAAGTCTCATCAGATGATAAGCACCGGATACTACCCACTAAAACGCAACACGGCGACACTTCAAACTCCTGTGTTGCCAGAGACAAGGCACAACTTTTACACTTCTTCCAATCTTTGGCGAAGCTATTGGTTAACCACTCAAAAAAGGTACAAAAATGATATACAGCACGTTACATCTGGAAAAATTACTGTTTCCAGGAGATAGGAGTATATGTATAGTTATATTATATAAATTTGAAACATAGATAAATCAGTTGGTAATGTGTACAGACGCACCATCAAGGGATCTCGCCTCGCACCGAATCCACCTGCAAAGAACTTGAGCTTTCGGTGAAGGAAAACGTCATGATGTAGGACTTTTTCTAACGACCGCCTGGCTATCTACCATACTCGACTTGAAAATCTGCCGCCAAATACCTACAGGTGTGTTCCAGTAGTTATACTTGAGAGTCAGACCCTCCAGTAGCCACACACTAATCACATTATTAACTTTAAAAAATTATGTACCTCTAAATTTGAATAAAACCTATGATGATTTCTTATGCTTACGCGAATATTATTCTTTGAAATTAAACTAATTTAAACGGATTTTACGGATTAGTAACATGAACTTTTCTGGACAACCTACATCTCAGTCCGCCCCGTGACCACGAGGGCTTCGAAACGTCGGGATCAAATTTAATAAATAACCGCGATAAAATCCATTTAAATTAGTTTTATTTCATAGAAACCCATGGATAAAAGATTAATATCTCGTCAAAAACCTATCAAAAGAGCTTATAAAGGTCTATTTGAAGTTACGGTTATAACCTTTCGCAATTGAGATCAGAACTTATTAATGATCTCAGTACAAGTCGTGCCAACTTGTTACTGAACTAATAAATATCGTAGCAACTGCCTTTTGAAAACTTAGCTCTTTCAATCTTTAAGCCCTCGATCTTTGGAACTGTTGTTTCTGGATGTAAATTACGTCTACTATATTAACAAAGTATTGTTGTTCTAAGTACCTACTCATTTAGTCTGTTGTATTGTTTAGATACCTCTTGAGTACTTCGTATTTCATTGTTATGGACTATTTAGTTTGTATCTATCATTTGTTATTCTCTTTCTTGTTAAGAAACTTGAAAGAAGTTCCTATTTCTAGTTCTATGAATTTATTACAGCATAATTACTTTTTTTTCTGTTTTTACTTCAATCTCACCAGATATTAAGTGATAAAGAAGTCCAAAATAAAAATGAGAATAGAATAATTAATTTCGGCTTTAACATACCTCTAGGTGCCTCGTGAAAGTTTTTTTTAAACATATGTGGTTAGGCAGGTGGACATAAAAAAAACCCTAACACCATGTTATGTCTACAAAGCGGTATTTCCTACGCTGTAAAATCAAGCTCGATGTTATATTCTATACCATGTCATCCACTATATGATATGTCCAAACACAATCCCAAGATTTGTTTGAGCTTTTGTATCATCATCGTGTAGTGAATATGCGCAAATAAATTAAAAGTTTGTTCTTATTTCCCACGAAGTATGTTTTTTTTTTTTGTTTACTTGAAGCTACGCTGAAACGCTCGGCTATATGACGGTGGTTTTGGTGAATTCGGCTCGGGTCGAGAAAAGAAAGTGAGAGATATTTAATCAACGTGTCATTACAACACTTGCTTAGTAAGCGTTACTTGAGAGAGCATCAATTATATTCAGTACCGACATAAACAACGCATCTGCAATGCAAATACGTATTATTAGTATCTTGAAGCGATGATAGCTCAGTGGTAGTGGGTACGGATTCCACGTCAAGGAACTTTAGCTCGAATCTACCTACATATCTATAATACAATGAGCTTGAGCTTTCGGTGAAGAAAAACATCGTGAGGAAACCATATGGTGGTAGAGATTTTTCTAATGCCCACCTGGCTCGCTACCATCCTCAAGTTGAAAATCTACCGCCAAATACATTTGTACGTACGTTTGTACGTATAATTAGTATGTTCCGCCAGATGCACTTGAGAGCCAGTTCCAACACAGGTTTCGCGTGGCTTCTACCTTGGGCGATATCGCACTTAAGGTCAGGTGAGATTATGGTCATAACGACAAACCTTAACTATAGATATTTAAAAAACATTGAAAACATTTTGCCTGAAAACGCCATAATGAAGTTTTCACTATAGTCACTTTTATTGTAATACTAACTGCCCTGGTGGAGGTATCCTAACACAATGTCTTCTATCGCTTTCAAGCATCGTATACAACTTATCTATTGGAAAATATATACATACACGATTTTTTAAAGTGATAATTGGATAGATGTTGATCGTTGAAGTTAGCGAATTCATATACACCAACATCCATGTTTGAAATTTGATCACATGACTTACAGTTTTAGTTGTAAGACTAGATATCTATAACAGAAAATTTTAATTTTGTAAATATGTTATGGGAAATAAACTATAATATTACTTATAATATCATTTAGTATTTATATTATATAAATACTTAAAAAGTATAATGTTCATAATATTAGTTATCACCGTATCGTTTTACCTCACTCATCACACACATACACTTACACTCATTATTTTACATTAAAATCTATCTGATACATTCAGAATGACTTTCGTACTAATCGCGCACAAGATGTAGACAAATATATGTAACCAAATATTTTTGGCATATCTATCGATAACAAAGTACACCTCAATTACAGTTTATAAATGGTATTGACCGTATAGATTTAGCTTAGTTACAATTTTATTATATGTGTACGAATTTTGTTTGAGCAAACATCCCGAATAAATGGATTTACTCTCCCATGCCCTTAAAATGTGAAAATTCACCAACTTTATTGCAATAACTTTCAACGTAGCGGCGTCGTCTCCCGCGTGAATTATAATAAAAACTTCCCCCTAGTCTAAATACACGCGTAACATCGTTTCGCGTCGTTTTATAAACATGAACTTATGGTGTCGGAATATGAACATGGATTATGCATTAAATTAATGGACATTTGATGTTTACGTTTGCCTAAATGATGCGCCGCATTAAGCGCCAGATTTACTGTTAATACTGAATGATGTGCGAACCCTTTACATTACAATATACACATAACATCATATACAATAATAATGTCAGGTTAATAGGATTTCACGCAATTGACTTGCTCGTTTGATTTTATAGTATCGTATATTCCAAAAACAATGTTGTCTAAGTATCGTACTGTCTAGCAAACCTAAATATACGCTGGTAACCGTTATAGACTCTAATATCTAAATGAAGCGATGATAGCACAGTGGTAGAGTGCACGGACTCGGCGTCAAGAGACGTGAGTTCGAATCCACATACATTGAGCTTATGCTTTCGGTGAAGGAAAACATCGTGAGGAAACCATTGAATGGCGGTAAGGCTTTTTTTAATTCCCGCCTGGCTTGTTACCACCCTCAAGTTGAAAGTCTGCTGCCAAATACCAATGGGTGTGTTCCGGCAGTTGCACTTAAGAGCCAGTCCCTCTACAGCTTATTGTGTCTATCAACTTGGGCCGAATCGTCACTATAGATCAGGTGAGGTTATGGTCATAACACTAAACCTTAACTATTAAAAAAGCCTTCAAACCTAAAAAAGTCAATATAACTTTGATCAATTTATACCTAGAGAAGGCGTCTATGATCGACAAAACTAACTAAAAATAACCCAGTTATTGAGAAGAACCGACGAGAAACTCGATGTAATTATATACTTTTTTATATAAGGTTTTAATACGTACATTTACATTAGTCATTATCAGATCATACTGAGAACACAGAGAGGAATCTTAATTCCAGATATCACCGTCGTTCACATATCCACCCTGTAGAAGCCTTATGACATCAAAAGCTGCTTGACATGGTGCTTGAACTTATTGTCCAGCAAATCGGTAATGTACTTTGTGACTTTGTTGTAAAATTTAATACTAATATCTAAAAAAACTGTTACTGTTCTAAGCCTAAAATATGAAGTGACCAATTTGCCACGATTTCTAGTACTTAAACCACGTTGGTCTTTCACAAAAGCTTTACTAGATTTTTGTGTATCATGTTCACGACTTTAGAGTGGTTTAAACACGAGTTTAGTGTAGATATCTATAACCACGCTTAATTGCTAAATGTATATACCAACAAAAACCTAAACCTATCACAATGGTGGGTTATTCCACCACTGTGCCAAAATTCTGCTATTTACGGACTTCCTCGTTGCAACGCATAAACACATTACCCGGGCTCAGGCCAAAACGAGAGCGGCATGTGGTAAAATTCATTAGGTGATAAGCAAATACACTACCCACTGAAAAGCTCCATGACCACACTTCGATTTCCCATGTTGCCAGAGACAGCTTTCACTCTTGTTGTAATCTCTGGCGGGAACACCAGTGCTCCGAGCTTAATTTATTTTTCAACAATTGTCCACGTGAGGAGAAAACATAAAAATTAGGAAGAGTCTATATAGAATATCAAATTCATTTGACCTTACAACGTCAGAATATTACGATTTTTTTTATTATAGGGGCCAAACTAGCAAACGTGTCACCTGATGATTAGTGATCACCGCCGTCCATGGACACCCCCATTCGCTAAGTTGCCAGCCTTTATAGGAGGGGCTGGCTCTCAAGTGCAACTGCCGGAACGCACACGATGATTTGCCTCCGTCAAATCTGAATGTAGAAGCTAAATGATAGTAATTTTAGTAAGAATTATTATACACGTGTTGTATTACATGCAAAACTTTAACAATTAACCAGGAATCCAGTTAAATTTAGTATGAAACCTACAAGCAGTAAGATAACAAACTCGGATGCTAACTGTTACTTCAGAGTTGTTAACAAAAGACCCGTTTACGAGTCACAAAGTGGAAAGCTGTGTCACGGTACATTCACCCCGCTTGTAAGTACGCCAATCCCGTAGGTATTAAGGACATACGTACTGGCTTCTTTTTTAAAGAAAAATTTACAAGGATGCTCGATGGCAAAGTGATATTACTTCAGTGCGTCTCAAAGCAGACGAATTTTAGTATATTAAGGATTAAGGAATTTCAAAATCTACATGGATACTGATAATAAGCGAAGTACAGTCCACAAGCAATGGCGGCTACCGAAAAATCAGCGAACCGGTTTCGAACATCACCTTATTGAGGCCCATTCTTCTATCCGCAAATGTATATCGAGTGCCTGGCCCTGAAAAACCCCAAATCGAAAAGAGCTACAGTAATAGGTTTATTATTATGAAACTACGATGTAGTCATTCCCATTCTCCTCATCAGTCTAAATTACTAGATATACAATAACTGATAGATATATACCCGGTTGTTGTGACCCAGACAGTCATATATTTTACCAACCGATAATAAAGATGTTCATTGTTGTTCCATCAACAAATTATGGGACTAACTAAACGAAAAAATAAAAGTATATGATCTTCTGATACACTGGTCTTCTCATTAGTTTTACTAAATAGGAGATTTTTACAAATGACTGCTAAAACGGGAACGTACTAAGCAAGGCGCTCTATAAAAAAACATGTTCTATGGTGGTAGTGTAGAGAATTCATTACGACCCGTAACATCAAACGTACTCAAGCGACTTTATTACCTAGTTACAAAGTTCTTAGCACGCTGGCACAAACAACTCTAAACACAGGCGGCACCGTGTCACGGAGCCATTCGATACAACTTTACGAGAACGACACCATTAAGGTCAGTTGGAAAATCCGTGAATGTTGCGCAGCCACGTTTTCCAATAAATTGTGCCGTGTCATAAAGCCGACGTCACGTAGAGTCGTTCGGAAGGTTAAACGGGCACCGTCCATACACGGTGAGTACGTGTCGAGGACGTTATGTGTACGACAAATAAGAATGTCGGAAATTGGCTCGCTGGCGGGCTCTGTTGAAATTTACGGTTTAATATAAAGTAGCTTTACCGTGGATTTTCCTTGTTACATAAAAGGTATCGGTCGATTTGCGGCGATATGAGTTGCAAATAACGCGCCAGATGTTCCTGACTAATTGTCGTGTAAAATAGCTACGTTATAGGACTCCGTAACGCCACTTGCAACATAAAGTTAATTCTAGTTTGCGCCAAAGTTTACTTTAGTAGTGTTAAAATATATTAGAATTAATTACCGTAATACACAAAGAAATATTCCCGCTTTTTCGCATCGGATAATCTCAGGATCTAAACATCGAGACTTTGTTAATATTCTTTTTAATTAAATTGTAAGCTTTTTAACTGATTCTTCTAGTTAAAGATGCGATACTTGCGAGTTTAAATCGAGCCGACCATTTGTACATATTAGACTGACAAGGTTAAGCTTCGTTTAAAATTCAAGAACTAATTTAATTTTTGGAAGAAGTAAGTTTAAATGGTTCAATAAAATCAGATTACGATGAAGATCCAAGGGAAATTAAATGTTAAAAGTAGCATAAATCAAATAATAATATTCTAAAATAAGATTAATATTGTTGGCTCGCAAATGTCCAAATTATAACTATTTTAATTCTCAATATCTTATATTTAATACTATTAAGTGAGGAAATCTTGTACATGTGCATATACATTTTGCGTATCTCGGAAGTGGCTGTAACGATTTAGATAAATTTTGTATTTAGATAGATTCTTGCTTTTTCAATTCAAATAAATAATTGTAGTTGTCGTAAAAAGGAAGATTTAAAAAAATCTAATAAAATGATGAATTATTTCGTGTTTTTATTGAAATAATCAGTTCATACGTATCTAAAATCGTAAAATTGAAATGTAAAATGAGATACGAGAAATCTATATAAATCTATACAAAAATTGCTCACTTAAAAGTATTCGTTTTTTTTTTTAATTTACAATACAAAAAATAATACCGAACTAAGCTCGGTCACTCGGGTACTCTACTGTTAAGCGAGCAGTCCTTATATATAGGTATATAAAAATTTCGGGTATCTCGGAAATTACACTAAAAATTTCGATGGAATTTTGTTTTTAGATAGAATTTTGCTTTATATATTTTAAATAGTTAAATTTTTCGTAAAAACGCATTTTTTTTATAATTCCAAAAATATTAATTACAGTTGAATTTTATAATTTAAATAATCAGTTGGTACGTATGTAACATTATAAAGCATGGGTGTGTGTGATGCGCATGTAAACATATTTTTAGAAATAAGCACAATTAAAAAACTAGGTACTAATTCTTTATATAGCCCAGAGGAAGATGTACAAAACGATGGTCCGATTAAGTTTCTTTGGAACCAGTGCTAACAGTCTCTATAGCTACAGTTCGTACAAAGTGACAACCGTCAGCATAGAGGGTGACGATCGAATGAAAAAAGAAGGGTAAAAACAGTTTTTTAGAAAGGAAAATATATATAACTTCAATAATCCGAAAATATTGTATTGCCTTGACTAACTACATATCGAATGATTGAATGATGATTCATTGAATTTTAGTACAGAGATAGATTACACTTTGTAGAAACACATAGGATTCCTATGGATGATAAATGGAAGCATAAAAGCTTGTATGATAACAAGTCAAGGTAGTAAAGTGTTAGTGATCTAGTACTACACGTTTCTCTCACTGGTTAAATATACAGAGGAATACGTAAGATGGGGTGGAATGTTGTAGGGCAAAGGGACATCAAGAAGTACTAAGTTTCTTAAGACGACGTTGAGGATCGAATGAAATAACGGATAAATATACAGAAACCGGACCACATTACCATGAGGGATTTGGTACAAAATTTGATGATTTTAACTATTCAATTCCACGAGTACTTGGTCACGGACTCAGCTAATAAGTTATAAAAACTAACAAATCTAATACTCTCCTTAGCCTAAACCTGTTATAAATAACTTAGCAAATAAATCAGGGACGTCTAATTTATCGGCGCGCGAGGGAATTTCCACCGGTGCCGAGGAAAATCTCACAAATTGATGGATTCCACAGATTCCACTGCGGAACCCATTGGATCGGAGATTTAAATGAATTTTTTTCCTTAGAACGTTTGCTTTTAAGATATTTTTTTTGATGTTTCAACTCGATAAATCCAAATAGACGAATTACGAACAATTTAACGAGACGATAAAAATGTTCTATTGTATACAGAAGCTTTTAAAATTCCAATTAAATTTACGCAATTTTACGTCCTGATGTTTTTATTCACAGTACGGTTAATTAACTTTTTTTAAATTTATAATTAAGGCTAGCGTAATGGCCATAATCTCACCCGTTCTTAAGTGACGATACGGCCCAAATTAGTAGACACGCTGAACCTGTGGAGGAACTGGCTCTCAAGTACAGCTGCCGGAACAAATTTCTTGGTATTTGGCGGCAGATTTCCAACTTGAGGGTGGTTGTTAGTCACGCGGGCATTAAAAAAGGCCCTACTACCATGCATTAATTATGAAATTAATTACTACACAGAAACAATTATGTCGAATAATAAATCAACAATATATCGAGAATCATCGTTATAATACTAACCTTTAAGCGTTCATGCTAACACTGTTGGACTAAGTTATGCGCTTTTATTCTATCCAAATACCGTTAAAATCTATTCAGTAATTTTGAAGTATAATGCACGAATCATCACGACTGAAACTTAACGATAAAAGAAAAAATAGAAAAAGTTACCATTAAATGAAACCAGGTTACACATTTACGCAAATACTCACAGAAACAAAAACAAAAAAAAAAAACACAAAGAAAATCCTTAGCAAAAGTAATAAAAAATAATTACAGAGAAGTCTCAGCTTAAACTTAATCCTAGAGAGACGCTAGCGCTAAATAAATCTAGGGAATTGAATTGTCCGCTCGCTCGAATTATAAACGCATTTTCTCTATATTCAGTTCTTACTAGTGGAATATAAAAAGTGTTGGCTTTCTTAATGTATTTGCGTGTACACATACTGGCACATTATTATACGACATTTTTTTATTATTATTCGATATGTAGGTATTGGTGAAGTAAATTGAATTTTATTTTACTTTGTACAAAGGGAGTAATCTCCATATTTACTCTTACTAAAAAACAACTCATACAAACTGTTCTACAAAATATATAAAATAAGTTGTCATACGAAGCGATGATAGCTCAGTAGTAGTGTGTACAACTTCGCGTCAAGGGACGTGAGTTCGAATCCAAGCACCTACAATGAGCTTGAGCTTTCAATGAAGGAAAACATCGTGAGGAAACCATAGCATGGTGGTAGGGCTTTTTCTAATGCCCGCCTGGGTAGCTAACACCCTCAAGTTGTAAACCTGCCGCCAAATATCAATAGGCGTGTTCCGGCAGCTGCACTTGAAAGCCAGTTCCTCCACAGGTTTAGCGTGTCTACCAACTTGGGCCGTATTGTAACTTAAGATCAGGTGAGATTATGGCCATAATGCTAAACCTTAAGTATAAAAAAAACGTTAGAATTAATCAGTTTTATTTACCGTTACAATCCGATTATTATTCTTCTTACTATTCGTACTTTATCGATATAGTGTTTTGCCAAAAATCCAACCAAATTAACCAAATTTGACGATGTAGCCCAAAATCATGTACACGCTATGTCTACTACAGGGATTGGTAGCCAGGCAATTATGAGAAAACACCGCACTACCAAACAATACTTTCATCACGATATTTTCCTTTACCAAAAAAGCTCACACTCATTGTAGGGATTAGAAATCACGTCAATGCATGCGGTGGCCACGTACGCAACCACTGAGCGATCATTGCTTAATAATGCGTGTTAAATTTGATAGACAACGATATAATTGGAGCCAGGCTTCGCTGCGGCAATAAATAAACAATAATCCTTTATATTTCATGACAAACAAAACGCATTTCTGTGAAGAGCGGTGAACCACGCCACGCCGCCGCCACCGCCTCCCGCGAAGCTGAATTAATTACATTCAGTTGTCACCCGTTGAGCTGTCTTCGCCGACATCCTCATAAATTCAGTCTCCACCACAAACCACGACGCGTATAGATGTTACAAAATAATTACGATAAATGTGCAAGTGTCGTAGAACAATCGGTCGGTACGAATTACGTAGTATATATACTATTATTGATAAACCTATTATATTATATTGACTCGACAGACGTTGTCCTGTCCTAATAATGAATATTGAATTTGAATTGTTATAATAAATAATGAAAAAAAATTTATTTAAAATCATATTGTTTATTATCTTAATGTTCTATGAAACTGACAGTTATGTAAAACTAATATTGTCGTTAAGATTCTTTTAATTTTCTCAAATTGTTTAATGTTCCGCCCAACTTTCTTTATTATTTCATTCATGAGAACCTTCTCCGGACAATAATTAAAACAACAAAAAAGAATTAACGAAATCGTTCCGACCGTTCACGCGCGATGTGATGACCGAGGGAAACAGAGATTCACTTTTATATATATTATTCATTAGCAAACACAAATAAATGAATTACTAAGTGCAATTAAATGAAACGCAGAGATAACTAACGAATTGAAGGAACGGTAAGAAATTTCGTAATTAATAAATTTTTTTTAGTGAAAAAAATAAACATTTTATTGTACATCATTCAATTCATCTAATTCTTTGCTGCGAAACAACTGACGCGTGTACGGTGTATCCACTATATCTGCGCAGCAGTTAAAAACTTACTGAGTGTCTTGAACCAATAAGTGCACACCTATGACTAGGCAGAGCCAATAGCAAGCGCGCCATAGATAACCGTCTACACTATAAAATACAGTGCAATGTAGTATAGTCTAAAGAAAGCGACATAACAGATAAATGTTACATTTTGATCCATCTAGCTTCCATCCTTACCGTGCGATAAGAAAATTCGTTCCAAAAAAATGTTCATTGTTTCAATAATTCATATTATTGTCGTAAAACTTGATACGAGATATTTTGAGTGTCGAATTTTATCCTTTCATGAAACATTGGCCGAGCATTGACTATATTTTTCTCGCTCGCTTAGCCGACGGTAGCCGACTTTACCCGAACCAGCGTCACTTCGTTAGTATTTTGGCTAAGTCTTATCCAATAGGCATAAAATAAAGGGTCAGTTTTAGTTCAAAAGGTACTACTTTATACCAGACTAGCTTTCGCCGTGACTTCGTTCGCGTTAATATTGATTGACGTCCGATGACGCAATAAAAAGTTTGTCACTTTCTTAACCTAGTTTCAATGAGGTTTTTGTGTGCAAATGTAGCCTATCACCGTCTCCAGGTTTCCATCTATCTCTATAACAAAATTCATCTTAATCGATCAAACTGTTTAGGCGTGAAAGCATAATAAACAAACTAACTTTCCCATTTATGAACTTAGTAAGAATTATGAGCGTGTCTCTCAGGTCATATTACAACACTAAACCACCAAGAAAAAGGAAAATCTTGTACCAGAAACTTCACAACAAAAGGCAGCATTTCTAAAAGCAGTTTAATTCTGAGCGTATTATAAGAGAATGTAATTTGGAAAGACAAAATAGCGATGCGCAGTAACGTGTCGCAGAAAATTCAAATGAAAACTGTTCTCTCCGTTTTCTTTAACAAAATAAACAGACAAACGTAAATATAAATGCTTGTAATATCTTTGACAACGATTTACTTGTTTAAATTAAATAATGACTATGACGCCGTGTTGGTGAAAGAGATAATAATTGGTTGAATAATAATGTCAGGGTGAGATACAAACTTCTTAGCAAACCACCGATTCACCGTGCGGGTGTCGAGTACATCGTGAAACCTAATCGCTGTGGCAGAGAAAAAATAACACCGAGCAGTGTCCGAGACTTGCAACTACGGATGTAGGTTTAAGGAGGCCTCCTTTCGACGATCTTCAACACTCACCTTTACCACTCATGTTTCTGTCTACCCAGTATAAATAATTCCACATTAAGTTTTACAGTATAAATACTAAATCAGTCTAAGTTAATAATAGAAAATACAAATCTTACGTCTCTTCGGTAACGTTCGAGCTATGTAGGACATCTGGCCTCGAGTACTTCGCTTTGACTGAACTCAAAGCCGCACTCACATCGCACTTAACATTAACAGGTGTTATAAACAAACCTCTTATAACTATACCTACCACCCTCTCTACTACATAACTACAACCCTACATATATATGACCGTAGAAAAAAATCGTAAGTACAAAATAAATACATTCACAAACCAAAACATTTTAATTACACAGAACAGATGTAATGTCCAAAAAACCTCCTTCAATATTCATACGCGTCAGACTTTCTGGAGACTTGTGATAAATAAATAACATCTGCCCGGCAACTCGAAACAAACAGGTTCGGAGTCTATTGTATCCATAAACTAGACGACGATATAATGAATAAAAGCTCACGAATATCTTGTCCCTATAAATTAACACGTCGTGATTGTAATTCACGTCGACCCGAGCAACAGATTTATAGACCTTACCGTCAGTTTTTATGTAGTTATTCCTCTGTAACTACTACATAATTTGAAATAATTTATACTTTACATTTTTTTTTAACCATCCAGATCTCTCGGCAAACGTCTTGCTGTAACGCCATCTATGCTGTTCGATAATAATACAGACTTTCTAATTAAAAATCACAAATATGTACGTGCCAATTTTTATGTTGATCAAGGAAAATGTTATGAAACCATAGAACAGTGGTAGGACGTTTTTCTAATTGTATGTTGTGGTCATTTTCAGGTTATGGGTTTTTCTTTTTTTTTCTTGCGTTTTTCACAACTTTTGCATTGCTATGAGTACTGTTCACTTAGTAAAAATCATTTACATTCTTGTTATCGGTGTATATACTATACTATTACTAAAATTGTGATTATACTATCTATATATACTATAATTTTAGAACGTTTACTTTGTTGGGTCAGCTGCGCCTCCTCCATTAATGGCTAAATAGGCTAGGTATGTTGCGACAGTTACACTTCAGAGTCAGTCTCTCCACTAGGCTTATTGTGTCCACATCATCTTGGGCGACATTTTCACTTATAACCAGGTGAGATTGTATACAAATATACAAAATTTAATCACAGCTTTTGGTTATGATGCAGCTGTCTATTGAATATGAAAATTACAATAAAATCTCTCGAAAAGTTTATTTACAACAAAATTTTAAGTTGTAAAATTTTAAGTATCCTATACTTTAAATAGACGAAAATCTTAAAATTTTTACCTCTGTATTTAGAACAAAGCACACTAATTATAATTATCAAAAAAATATTTATTACATAGATACACTCACTCACAGTTATAGATTTATTATATATATATATATAGACTGGCTGTCCTGGCAGACCTTGTTCTGCCTTTTGGATTAGTCAATCATGTTGACTACAGCGTCATCTATCGCGTCATGATCATTTATCAAGATAAAAAGTATCCCATCTCTCAAATTAGATCAAACTGCACACAGCAAGCAAAATTTAATTAAAATCGGTAGTTCAGGAGTACATCGCGGACAAACAACATGACACGAAATTCTTATACATAAAGATTACACATTTATTTCTAATTTTAGTACATTTTGTAAAGATAATATTTGAAAAACATACTTTAATATATGTAGAATATTCTGTTTGCTTAGAGAATGCTAAAAGCATTTATAAATTCAATCAGAATCTAACTAACCGCTTTCAAAAACATGACACGCCGACGCACTTAATCAAGTTAAGTTGTTATTTTTATTTTCATTCTAAGCAATTTGCGTATATTATCTAGTCTATACAAAATAAACCCTTGAGTATGTGGCGAGACGTCGGGAACGCGCACGAGCACGATCCGACGCTTCGGTAATTTCCGCCGCACTTCGTGGCGACTCGGTTTCTCACCGCAAATGAGTCGATTGCTAGCTACGACGCCGGGAGGCCGCACGCGCGCGTTTCCCACGGTTCTTTTGTATGCGTTCGATTTCATTTGTCGTTGTACTCGTTGTGTTGAACTATTAATATACGTGTGTTCCTATTCGAGTGTATTATTGTAAAGGTCCCCCCACAAGTGGTGACCCCGTATAGTACGAACATTATTAAATTATACATCGTAGAAAGACATTTTCGTGTGAGTTAATATCGCATCAGTGTTGCAAAAGATGGCGGAACAAGCCGACGGCGTGTCAACAAATCAAGTTAACAGTGTTAGCGTCAAAGTGCCGTCATTCTGGCCGGATGAACCAGAGTTATGGTTCGCACAATTAGAAGGACAATTTGAACTCGCTAAAATAACGATGGATAGTACAAAATACAACTATGTAATTTCAAATCTCGACTACAAATACATACGTGAAGTTAGAGACATAATACAAAATCCGCCAGAGAAAGAAAAGTACACTAAAATAAAAAATCAGCTGATATCTCGCTTATCATCGACACCAACACAAAAGGTGCAACAGCTGCTCACCCACGAAGATATCGGCGAGCGAAAACCGTCTCAGTTTTTGCGACATTTGCAAAACCTCGCCGGTCCTGATGTCCCAGACAGCTTCGTACGTTCGATATGGTCAAGCCGCCTACCGACTCACATCCAGGTCGCCGTCGCTACGCAGCCTAACCTCGAACTGGATGACCTAGCTACTCTGGCAGACTCCGTATACAGTGTCGTCGTACAACCACAAGTTCATCAATTATCCGCGACCGCTTCTAACACAGAATTTAGTGAATTAAAAAAATGTATTGCCGATTTAACGCGACAAGTCGCCGCACTCTCTTCATCGCGTTCACGCTCAAGGGACCGTCCGCAGGGTTGGCGCCGTCGACCCCGTAGCCGTTCCTACAACGACCCAACGAGGGGGTATTGTTGGTATCATCGCAAGTTTCAAGGCAAGGCGACAAATTGTCGTCCTCCATGCTCCTACGCGGGAAACGGGATGGGCAGTCGTTAATGGCGGCAGAAAATGGCTGCCACACTCCTGCGCGCCGCATTTTCGTCACGGACAAAAATTCTAAAGTTCAGTTTTTAATAGACACCGGATCGGACTTATGTGTATATCCAAGTAAACTGATACGTGGTAAAAGTGTAAAAAACAGTGACTATAAACTCTATGCGGCTAACGGATCGATGATTAACACATTTGGAACGATTCATGTAAATTTAAATTTTGGTTTGCGTCGTGATTTTCGATGGCGTTTTGTGATAGCTGACGTCATTAAGCCTATCATAGGCATAGATTTTTTGTCATTTTATGATCTACTTGTGGACGCACGAAATCACCGACTAGTCGACAACACTACGTCACTAGCGGCTATTGCAAAGCCCGCGCGCTCGTATGTTTGTCAAATTAAGACTGTTTCAGGAACGTCTCGCTATCATCAGCTCCTCAACCAGTTTCCAGAGGTCACGAGACCACATGGAGAACCCACGGTCAGGGAAGTTAAGCACCAAACGCTTCACTATATCCGTACTACGCCTGGCCCGCCTGTGTATAGTCGACCGCGCAGGTTAGCACCAGATCGGCTCCGGAGAGCTAAGCGTGAATTCGAAGAAATGGTGAAAGCAGGTATTGCACGTAGATCTGATAGCCCTTGGGCAGCGCCCTTACACTTGGTACCGAAGAAAGACGGTACAGATAGACCATGTGGAGATTATAGGGGCGTTAACGCCAGGACTATTCCTGATCGCTACCCAGTACGCCACATCGCAGATTTTTCACATAATCTGCATGGCTGTAAAGTTTTTAGTAAAATAGACCTGGTCCGCGCTTACCATTTAATTCCTGTTAATCCTGACGATATTCCTAAAACAGCTATAACAACACCGTTCGGGTTATACGAATTTCCGTTCATGAGCTTTGGGTTGCGAAATGCAGCCCAATCTTTCCAACGATTCATGGATGAAATCTTACGTGACCTGGATTTTGCTTTCCCCTACATCGATGATATTTTAATCGCATCCCGGGACCATGCCGAGCACGAATCTCACCTGCGGCAAGTATTAGAGCGATTAACAAATCACGGCGCTGTTGTGAATTCTGCAAAAAGTGTTTTCGGTGTTCCAGAAGTGGAGTTCCTGGGTTACTTGGTTTCAGCAGCCGGCACGCAACCCACGCCTGAAAAAGTTCGCGCCATACTGAACTTCACGCAGCCACATACCTTGAGAGAGCTAAGAAGATTCCTAGGTATGATTAATTTTTATAGAAGGTACTTACCGAATGCTGCGAAGATTCAAGCACCGCTTCACCAACTTCTTTCTGGCAGCAACATCAAACCAAACACTCCCATATGCTGGACATCGGACCTCGAAAAGGCCTTTAATCAATGTAAGCAAAGCCTTGCTGATACTACGCTTCTCGCTCATCCCGACCCAGGAGCAGACCTCGTGCTCATTACAGATGCATCAGAGGTTGCAATCGGCGCCGTTTTACAACAAAAGGTTAAAAATCATTGCCAACCCCTTGCTTTCTTTTCCAAGAAACTAATATCTGCTCAGCGCAAATACAGCCCTTTTGACCGAGAGCTACTCGCTATATACGAAGCTGTTAAACACTTCCGTTTTATGATTGAACTGAAACCTTTCACAATTTTGACCGATCACAAGCCAATAGTAGCCGCCTTTCGTAAACCTTCCGAGAAATGCTCACCGCGACAATTCAGACATTTATATTATGTATCACAGTTTACTAACGACGTGCAACATATCTCCGGAAATGAAAATATTGTAGCCGATGCTCTCTCACGAATAGAAGCTATTTCAAACGAGATATCTATAGAAAACCTCGCTTCTTCTCAAAGCAATGACGCCGAGTTAAACAAAATTTTAAACGCTAAAACGAGTTCCCTAGATCTTAAAAAGATTCAAATCAACGACACTAACACGTGTAAAGTATACTGCGACATTTCTGGTCCGGCACCTCGCTTGTATCTGACACCCGAATTTCGTAAACAAGCTTTTGACTCCGTCCATGGTTTAAGTCACGCCGGTGCTGCACCCACTATCAGACAAATGACTCAAAGGTATGTTTGGCCTCATATACGCAGAGACTGCCGAGCTTGGACGAGGGCTTGCGTGGCTTGCCAGCGGTCAAAAATCGCGAAACACACTCGTGCGCCGATTCATGCTTTTGCACCCCCGTCTTCACGCTTTATGCACGTTCACCTAGACCTGATTGGACCATTGGCAGTATCACATGGGTACCGCTACTGCTTAACCATGATAGACCGTTTTACGCGTTGGCCGGAAGTAATACCGATCCAAGACATAACAGCAGAGACGGTAGCGCACGCTTTTCTGAGTGGCTGGATTGCGCGCTTTGGTTGTCCTCAGAAAATAACAACCGATAGAGGGAGACAATTTGAGTCACAGCTTTTTAAAGAACTCACTAAGCTTACAGGATCCAACCATCAGTCCACCACCGCTTACCATCCTGCTGCTAATGGTTTAGTCGAGAGAATGCATCGGCAATTAAAAGCTGCTTTAATGTGCCATAATAACGACAACTGGTTTGAATCCCTTCCACTGGTACTATTGGGGATACGCAATGCTTGGAAGGAAGATATTTCCTCTACCTCCGCAGAACTCGTTTATGGTGAAAACCTACGCTTGCCGTGTGATTTATTACAGACCGGCACAGACGAAATCGTAGACTACAATGATTTCCTATCCCGCTTACGGAAACATTTCAGGGAACTTAAACCAACTCCAGTACTACACCATGGCAACCATAAGACTTTCGTCCATGAGGATTTGCGCAACGCCACAGCGGTTTTCCTAAGGCAGGACCTCGTACGGAGACCGTTACAACCACCGTATACTGGACCTCACAGAGTCATAGAGCGGTCTGAGAAAACTTTTAAAATTGATATCGGAGGGAAAATCACGACAGTATCCATCGATCGTCTCAAACCCGCATACTCAGTACGAGAGCCCGACAACGGACCGAAATTACTTGCCTCGAAGACCACCACATCGACTGCTACAGAACCCAAACCGCATTATACTACGCGGTCGGGCAGGCGAGTTAGGTTTCCTCATCACATTTACGACCTAAAGGTCTCCGGGGGGGCTGATGTGGCGAGACGTCGGGAACGCGCACGAGCACGATCCGACGCTTCGGTAATTTCCGCCGCACTTCGTGGCGACTCGGTTTCTCACCGCAAATGAGTCGATTGCTAGCTACGACGCCGGGAGGCCGCACGCGCGCGTTTCCCACGGTTCTTTTGTATGCGTTCGATTTCATTTGTCGTTGTACTCGTTGTGTTGAACTATTAATATACGTGTGTTCCTATTCGAGTGTATTATTGTAAAGGTCCCCCCACAAGTATAATTGCTGGAATTAACATCCATAAGTGAGGTGTTGCAACAAGCTAATCATATAAAAAAACAATGCTCCATTTAGGCCCTGACAAGGTTCTTATGCTTATCAAAACTACCACTGGTTCGGAAAATAAACCAGTCATGGAGAAGATCCGGCAAGAAACTCGATTTGTTATTTTAGGTACATTTTTCTTGTAATTATGTTTTAATGGGTGCATTTACAATAGGTTTTAGTGTTGCACACAGATGAGTGTTAATTCCAGATATCACAATCGCTTTGAGATTACGTATATTGATACTATATCATACAAAATCATGACGTCATATTAAATTAATAGAACTGTCTTGATATTGGTCTTCAAAAATATATGCAACGTAATTTATTCTGTATATACACTTACAGTAAAATACAAATAGAGCATATACGTATAGACAATGCTACATAAAATATCCCTTTCGCACGCTAGTGTCGCACCTTACGATATCCGAAGAGCGTTATATTCTGGTAGATATCCGCCAGACGGTCCGCGATCCCGTACGAATGGGAATTGTTCGATTCCGACACTTTATGAACGACATTCGACTGTATTGAAAGCTATTCCGCGTCCCTCCGCATTCGACTGTGTCGGGAAGATCCGTGAGATTGTTCCATACATATTATTTGTTAATGCAACTTTATTATTTCGATAAATGTTTTGATGATAACTTCTTCACAGTGATCATAGAGAGCGACATTTTTTTTTTAGGTTATAGGCTTAGCGGTATGGTTACAGACTCACCAGATGATAAGTGACGATGTGGTACAAAACAGCAGACACGCTAAACCTACTGGAAGTATTAGCTCTCAAGTGCAACTGTGTGGACAAACCTATAGGTATTTGGCGGTATATTTTCAAATTGAGAGTAGTATCTAGCCCTAGAAGACGTGTGAAAGTTGTCCCAAGTTGTAACATCACGGAAGTGTGTTGTGGGTTGCGATGAGGAAGTCCGTAAAGAATAGAATTTTAGACGTTAACAAAAAAAGGGTTGTATTCAGCCAGGCGGACATTAGGAAAAGCCTTACCTCCATGATATAGTTTCATCACGTTGTTTTCCGTCACCAAAAGCTCAAGCTCATTACCCGTAGATTTCTTACTTACGTTCATAATAACGATAAAAAAGTAAATTAATTCAATAAAATAGAAAATATGTTTCTAATTGGATATCATCATATAATCATCCTTCAGTACTTTTATTTTGTGTTATAAAGAATATTTTGAACCTATCCCAATTTCGTACCGCGGTCATTAATTCACGGTACAATACAGAAGATGTACTTGTCATATTTCGGCTCTTATGATAAAATATTCGAAGCATGCTAATGTCAAAACTCCGTGGCGTTACGTAAAGATTTTTCCGCTTAAACATTTTTCCTACGTTAGCGGGCACGTGGCACTCGCGTTAATGTCTTCGTATTTATCTCAAACATTAGTTTAAGTATTAAATATCAGTTTCGGTCATCGAATCGATATCTAAAATCCCTAACCGGTTTTATTATGTATGTCTATTCAACGTGCATGATGGTTGTATATCAGTCAGGTATAAATTCCTGCCAACTTCCTTGAATTTAAGATATACTCAGGCTAATACTGAATTGCAGCGCTGAAGTTTGGTGTATAATGGTTGAGATCTATTCATCTACTACCAATTAGGGAAGAAAGGGTACTTGTTGATACTTTGAAAAAATTACGAATTATCTCTATAGCCATTTATAATACTTTATAGGTTTAGCGCTAGGAACATTACCTTACCTGATGTTAGGTGACGATGTGGCCCAGGATAGTGGACACTCTAAGTCTAGTGGAGAGACTGGCTCTCAAGTACAACTACTGGAGCTTATCTATATGTATTTGGGGGCAGATTTTCATCTTGAAGGTGGTAGTTAGCCAGGTGAACATTATAAAAAATCTTACCACCGTGAAAACCATAATATACAGAATTCTGTTAAAATAATTGTTACAGAAAAAGACACATTATAATTTTTTGCCTAAAACCTCAAAATCAAAAGGTGGTATATAAATTTGCGAAAATCTATCACGTGATTAAAGGACTACTTCTTATGAGTTATTTAATCGTCATTAATTTTAATACTGAGGTAGGTAAATTAAATATGTAATGCAAGCATTCATTTGACGCTAAGGTACAGCACACGGTATAATAGTTTGGATGATGTTAGAACATACCACCCTAATAGAAATTTCTGTGATAGAATCACCACTTCAAACACCAATTATACAGCATACTGACACAGCAAAATGTATCATAATACAGAATTAGCTTGTGTATATCTAATAATCAAGCATGCGTAATATGAATTTGTATCCGATCTAAACACTATACAACTAGTAATGAACACGTCACAGTAACTCCATTTAAGTTTGTCAGGTTTTAGGATCAGCCATCGGCTTGACACCAACCACTCCCAATTAATTTTAATTTTATCAGTGATCACCTTTGTTGTTTAATTGTAGCATACTCATCAATAAGTAATGTGCCGAAATATTAGAACTTCGAAGCCAAGATTTCCACAGTTTAAAAAAGATTATATAGAACTTACGAAAGTATACTCGTAAAATATGGATGTCGAATTCAATGACCTTAATAACACGTAGCATTTGCAAACCGCTAATCTTTTCGGGCATTCCTTTGTCTCCGAAGTAATATTTTAACTAAGCGTAAGTCTGCTTCGGTCGGGACCAATTAAAACTTCCACAGCACTGACGTCTGTTTTTCGGGGGAGATACTGTATTTCACTTTTGCTCATTTCCTTTCTAAGTTTAAGCATTTTTCAATTTCGAAAATTCTCTTCATTTAACGGTAGGTTGAAAAGTACGTCTACCCGGATCACAATCACCACACAAGATGGAACAACTTGACATACTTAGCCGCGTATGTTTCTTTCCCGACAATGACTGAAAGCGAGAGAAAGCGGTTCCTGGTATCTGGAAAGTTAGAGGTTTTGTATTGTAGGGATTAATATAATAATAATGGGTGATATAACAATTATCCAGTTTTTTAAGTGATTATTAGTTGTAAATTCGTGGACTGCTAAGTTGCAAATCGCAATATACCTTTCCGGAGACTGTTCTTAGCCTAAGGAGCTTTGACAACTTTACCGGACTCTCAGAGCGAGCGTAGAAAGCATTCAGTCGAGGCTAAAGCTCGCCTTCGGCTGCTTCTGCTAACCAATTTCGTATATTGATTCTAACATTAGCCATTCGAATTAACTGTTCATATACATATATATATGATTTGCGTGTAGGTATTTAGTACTGAGTAGAGTATACACAATCTCAATAATTACTAGAATCCTATCGAGAAGTCCTAGCCCGAGATTATATATAGATGGTGTATACCACACAAAGACCTTGTCGACATTCTGATGACTAAATATATTACAAGGAAACAAATCAACCTGTATTCAATTTACATAGGTTGTTCAAAGAGGATGATAGCTCGGTTGATAGTGTGTACGAACGCCGCTTCAATGGACGAGAGCTAGAATCACTGCGATGAGCTTGTGCTTTCAGTGAAGGAAAACATCGTGATGAAACCAAAGGCATGGTTGTAGAGATTTCTCTAATATCGACTAAGCTAGTTACATGTTGGAATTATGCTGCCATATATTTATAGATGTGTTCTGACAGGTACACATGAAACCTAAGCTTGACATGTCAGCCATCTTGAACCACATTATAACTTGATAATAGGTGAGATTGTGACCAAAACTATGAGTTAAAAAGGTTGAACTAAATAAAATAAGAATGATTTATGTTCATCACAAAATATTTAGACATAACGCAGTGTCATAGTCTCTACGAATATTATAAATGCGAAAGTGAGTTCATTTGTTTGTTACGCTTTTACGCCTAAACCGCTGAATCTATTATGATGAATTTTAATATAAAGGTAGATGAGAACCTAGGGACGGTGATAGACTATTTTTTCTCGTGAAAACCTTATTAGAAGTGGGGTAAAGTCAGGGATAAGCTTTGTGAAACTTATTATTGTGTCATCCGATTTGTCTCACGAAACCACTGCTAACACAAGTAACGCCGTACGTAAGAGTTCGTCCGTTTTTTCAAGAGAGGAGTGAACAGGCATATTTTAAGTTTGCACGCTCCATCGTCGGCCTCATCTATGTTTACCACCAGGCATGATTGAGATCAAGCGCAAACTTATACTTCATAAAAAAGAAGCTAGTACAATATACTGCAGACGGCGGGCATTATTTTTCGATAAGTTTGCGCCCAACCGAGATTATAGTTGAGTGTATTTGGCATCCATCCAGCCGGTCGAAATACGACCAATATTACAAAGTTTTATGCGTCTGGCGACACTCAATAAATCTGTTCTCGGCTAAATTATAATTTATTAGTTGTGGCCGCATCTATATTCGCGTGTACCTATATGACTAAAATCATCCCTGTGTTAACGCATTGAGAGACGATGTTTGAAAACCGTGGTAAATTATTTCTTTAAAAAAATATAAATTTCCATATCCCCACGCTTATATATGCACTTGGCAAAACATCCAAGACCAATATAGCGGCATCCATGGCTCGCATCGCTGACCGTGTAGTATTGATTTCCCATTATCATTCCCATTTTCCAATTATTAAGTTAGGATTAAAAACGCTAATTGGAAACCCTTAATCGAATAATTTTCAGTTATCTGGCTACGATCCGAAATAAGTTTCACTTACACGGTGGTTTCTTAAAACTAATGTTTATATAAAACATATTTACAGAAAAAATTTCAGGCTATCTTTTAGAAACCAAATTTTGATTGATATTTAACTAATTTATTCTCGCTATTTTATTGTTCTAAAGATATGCAAAATTGACATTATGTTAAAAATACTCCATTCGAGCTATAACAGAATGATATAAAAGTAATTTAAAATTTAGATGAAAACAAAGTTTTAATATTCATAAATACATTGCGAGACGTCGGATAAAGTCTCGAGACATATAACGGTGGACAATTTTCTCAAAAAAACTCCGTGGCTTTAACCGGAACACCGTGGTGTAGACGTAAATAGTTTCCTGCCTCAAAAATGTACACATATTTTGATTACACAGTCTGACGCCCGGGGCGCTGTGGAACGTTCGACCAAACTCCCGGTAACCCTGCCAATTTAGCCTCGCCTCGGGCCGGGCCGATATTGGTAAGGGCCGATTCCTGCTGCGTTTTCATTTTCCTGTGACCGGATTCGATGCCAATTAGGCATATAATGTTATCTATATTGGAATTTAGCATACGTGTCACGTAATTGATAAAAGTAGTCAAAATTACTGTCGATTATTAATACGCTGGTGTTTATGATTGGCCAATATTCTGAAATGTAGAATAAGTTATTCCTTTCTCGATACAAGTATATCAAATGAAACGTTCAGCTTTATTATTTTTATTGCATCTATATGCTTTGCCATAATATCCTATTTTCATTTCGTTTTAATAATCTCATTATGTAATATAAAATTAACTTTTTTAATTATAATAACAATACTCCGTAATTCTAAGAGATTAAGATAGAAAGCTTCTTATCTTAACAGATCTTAGTACAATTTATATCGTGCAAGCTATACATGCTTATTTTGTTTTGGTAAATTTTATCTTTACAGTACAAGATTATATGTTCCTTTTACTAATTGGGGTGATACAAAATCTATAATCAAAACTCAAAGATTTAAAAGGCAAAAATTAATAGTGTCTTTACAACCGAAAATCCGAATACTAATATTTATTGTCCAGAAACATTTACCCGATATAAAATCTTACTTAAGACTCCAAAGTATGTAATTGTTTGGTTGCACGGAATCCTAAATTACAATCAGAATTGTAGATACGGATAATACTTTATGAAGTATGTTATTTGTGAGAAAAGAAAAGAAAAGTTTGAAAAATCCAAAAGTGCACGCCTCATAATCTAATTTTTGTGTTCATATAATAACAATTAAACCACATTGAATCAGACCGTGAAAAGTAATAGGGTTCTATTCCTAACTATACTGAAGCGTAAGAATATATAAAGCGTGTAAAAAGAGTCGTCGAATACTTTACTAATGTAAACTATTTCGGTCGTTATCGTGATAACATACAGGATCCGCACATACAGACACATGGACGTTCAAAACAGAACTTTTAAATAGTTTTTTAACTAGTTTAAATAACAAAAATGACATCAAAAATATCAAGAGTGTTAAAAATAATACTTTTTCTTGATATGCGTCTATATATATTATTTTACAACTGCAATATATAATAAGTAGAGACATTTTAAGTTTGAAAAATTAGTTGTTTTGCATGAAGTGAGAATAGTACCCACCTTAACGCTTCGCTTATGAGGTGTGCAAAAGAAAAAGACATTACTAACACCAAAGAGTATAAATAAACAAAATTAATAATCATGTTTTTAATTGCATTTGTGTGTACATATTTGTCTGTACATGTATGTATGTATGCACTGTGTATATATGTGTGTGTAGAGTGTTTTGTATGTGTGCAAGTAAATATAAATAAAACTATAAATTACTTTCAGATATGTCACAGTAAAGACTGGTCACGCATGCTATGTTACTCGCATAAATTATCTTCATTTTCTAGTTATTATTTAACATAAAATACTTATTTCCAAATTATAAAAAGATATTGATGTAAAAATGATGTTTGTTTGAGACGCAATCTCGTCAAAACTACTGATCGTATCGACATGGGACCATATTTATCCGATGCAGAATTATTTGTAGATCATTTAAGGCTATACATTATTTCAATTCCAATGTTCCTTCATCATTTTATTGTTATTTTACATTTAAGAACATTTTTCCGCCAATAAAAACAAAACACAGGCATCTTCTCTTAATATATTATTCGTCCGGCGAATCGGCCGGTAATGGTCGTAACAATTATATAATTCTATGGTAAATTTTCACCAAAATAAGATTAGAACTGGAATGCTATTAGTAGTAAAGTGCAGGATGTTATCAGCGCATGGGCGTACGCTGCCGGAGACGGTGCGAAATAGTCTGGCCGACGGCCAACCGGAAGTGGTTGCTGTCTGCTTTTCCCACCCTCAATTGTGCGAGAGAGTAAAATAATAAATGCTTTTATTATTTTGCCACTCTTATTAAATAAAACTTAATTCTGCATTGCCTATTCTTCAGAAATGAAAATAGTTTCTTTCTATCAATTTGTAAGTTAGTGTTTTAGTAAAATTGTACATGGAAGTAAATAATATAGTTAAAAACTGTAATTCGAGCAACGACAATATCAGATTTTTGACTCAGAGATTGTATCAAAATAAAAGGCTAACTATAAAGATATTAGTGAATAACTTATCGTTAAGGATTCATGTCAATATTTTCCTCACACTCGTTATGGAATAAGGAACAAAGTAGTGTAAGCTGTAAGTGTAAGGAACAGCTGACGTAGGGGCTTATAAGTCTTGTCGTATCCCACAAACTACATTATACCTACAGATATATGTTCTAAATTTAACTGTCACTTTATATCAGTAATTGTTATGATGCTCGCGATAAAATACTTGACCCCTAATGCGAGTGCTATTATAAAAACGAACACCAGTTTACGAACGAAAAGGATAAAATACTATTTGATCCTAGCATAGGATGAAATAGCATAAGTTTATGAATTAAAATATAAACAATAGGAACTAGATACAGCGTAAAAGTAATTTATAGTATAATCTATATCTTACTACCAAAAAAATAATCTTAAAAATGTTATCCTAGTGTGCCCAAAACATTGAATAACAATTCTTAGAGACCGTGGAGGTTGCGTCGAATTATACTTAAAGTCTCGTTCCACGATCGTTATATTTTACAGGAGAGCTTTCCTTTACAACTCGAGATTTCGTCCGTACTGTCGAACGGTCTTAACTCAGTCAGCCACGCTACTACCCTGGATAACATTTAATCAAATAACCAACATCTTTCAAAGTTATTACACTAACTGTAAGATCACTACAACAGCTGTGATAAATACAAAGTTATAGTTATTGATCGTAGTTGAATCATATCATTAATTAAAAGTATATAGTATTAATGTTTCTAGTATCATTATTTCTCCACGCCAATAAGCAGTAGACGTGATATTTAACACAATGCTAATTTTATGAGCAGGGTAATCGAAGAAATGTGATGTAACGTAGTTGTTTCATGGATTATAGAATAGGGCAATGAATACTTTTCATTGACAAAAAGTACCGTCCTTGGGGCATCGGAGAAATAACTTTTAGTGCTACGCGAACGAAGTTGCGGGCACAGCTAGTCTGTAAATAAAGTTCAATTTAAGTTTGTTACATTTTATAACAAAGTTCTCCGGCGTGCACTTCATCTGGCACTTGTCCAACTAAGAGCAGTACTGCACGCAGTTACGGTGCCAATTGTGTGCGCAACTGGCTGTGGAAACTTCATACCGTGTCGATTCTATCGCTTATACGCCGACATTCACTGAGTTCCCTTAAACATTCTTAATTTAGCCTCATAAATAAAAATAATTAATTCGTCCAGTGGTCAACAATTTACCATACTCATTATCGATAATTTGAGAAGTTTTCCAAATATTTGTGAAGTGAAAACTTCTTGATGCACGCTGAGCACTTAATTTTGAGGATTTTGAATGAATCTGAGCTGAAACGCTGTCCTATGTGACGATGGTTCGGGTAAAATCGGTTCGAAACGACCAAGGGAACGAGAGACATACGAGGCGATAAGGCGATACTTTATGAATATAAACATAAAGAAGTTGCATTTTTTATTGTTAATCTCGATTTAGTTTGAAGTGTAGTTTTAAACAGACGCCGTTTATTTTTATTTTTTGATGAAGCTAAATAAAACTAAAAAAATAAAAAAGCCTTTTATTTCCTGTATTGATTACATATTATATAACATGTGCTCTTAAATTAAAGATTAAAATAATTAAATTACCTCTTAAACGTGAATGCTTCCTCCGAACCATTTTTTTCCTACAACATACTATATGTAATCTGCCCAGTCAATTTTGAACCCACCCATCTTGTTACACAGTTCGTCCATCAGTCGTCTCTCATCTTACACTAAACCTCATTACAATCTACGAAACAAAAAACCAATTGATAAGCAAAGACAAAAAGATACTGCAATCTTTTATTTTTACATATTTATTTATAAATGATCATTTCAAAGCTTCAATTTTATTTGCGTTACTAAAAAATAAAGGGCATGTTGCCGCCAATAACCCGTCCTGTGTCGTAACGATCGTTGCCCCTTATTATTACTATAACATAGATAAGGTTCAGATAACTTGATAAACTGATCTGAAATGAACGATTTATTTATCAACTTTAACCGGATAAATTAATAACTTTACGGTATTTAGTTAGAAGAGTTACGGGCTAATAGACAAAGTTACAGAGGTCAATCAAAATTTAGAGGCATATTTGTTACCGCTCCAAGATTTATTATATATGTTCTATATAAAGGGGTTCTAAACTTTAGAAGAGGGATATACAAAGCTTTTTACTACTTGAAGTAATATAAAGACTGCACTGTACCTAGTGGTATTATACTGCAATGCAAAAGTAATGGCGACTGCTGAAAAATGACTAGTCCTTCAGGATTCATTGCTGTTACACGAGCCTATAAATGACTAAATGATTCATAGATACCTATTATTAAGATCATTGAATACAAATATCATTAAATAAATAATTTTTCTTGTCTGTATACATATATATATATATATATATATATATCGTCAATTCAATTACAAACGTTTTCTCTTTTATATTTTTGTAATTTTGTTAGAGGAAAACATATGTGATTATCAATGGAAAATCTATAAGAATCATCAATTCAGTAATTAAAAAAAGATTTACGATGTAACTATAAATTTCTCATAAAAACGCATACAGCTCCGCTAATCAGAATTAATATCAAGTAATATAATACATGATCGCCTCTAAATAAAATTAAAATTAAAACAACTGTAATTATGTATTTATATAGTTTAGCGATACGTTATGACCACAATCTCACCAGAGTTAAGCGACGATGTGGGCCAAGATGAACAACCCGCTAAATCTGTAGAGAGCTTGGCTCTCAGGTGCAACTGCCAGAACACACCTATAGGTTTTGGCGGCAGTTTTTCATCTTGAGGGTAGTATACCTAGTCAAACAACATTAAAAAAGCCCTAGCACCATGCTATAGTTTTATCACGATATTTTCCTTCATCAAAAGCTGAAGCTCATTTCAGAGATTCGAACTCACGACCTTTGACACACCGTACGTACACACTACCAATGAGCTATCATCGCTTCGATTTTTTTGTTGAACTGAATAGCACTAAACCCGTTATAAAATCTAACGAATTAATCTACACTTTTTACTTAAGGACTAAGCAGTAATGACACAAAAATAATTTGAACGAAGTTACTAAAAGTCAGGTAATCTAAGTGAAATGGAAGTTTCTAGAAGCTACATAGTTGCAACTCTAAGATATGTTGTTAGAGAAACAGTGCTATGTTTACTGCAGTATACTCAAGTTCGAATGTAACTTCGCTGACCACTGAGAGTCCTGATGATAAGTAATGGGTTAAGTTACGAAGTTTTCGCTACCCGTAACAGAGATAGTATTTTTCGATTTAAAATGCTGATGGCAGTTTTTTATATAAACAGAATTACTTAATAAATAATAATAGAAAACTAAACTGAACAGTAGAAAATATTTTTCAGTAAAATAACACAACAGTGATCAATGAAAAACCATGGTACTTAAAAGCCAGCATCGCGTCTCTGATTCCTATGGTGTGTATGTACTTGTAGCGGGAATACTCTCAGAAGATAAGCCATCTTGTTAGTCCATGTTTTTATTACTTAAAGGATAACAACTTCCGAATGATCAGTCTCTCTCGAGAATACCTCACGATATAGCCTAGACAGCTTTTTTTATGGGACCTACACCGTTAGCCTGAGGGGGCTTTTCCAGTTTCACCTGAACTAGGGCGGCGAGGGTGCTCGAGTCCAAAGGGGCAACTCGCGCAAGGGTGTCACTAGTGACCGAACCTCGGCTTGGGCTGTTGCCGAATCGCGTAAGAGAAATTCGAACGCGATACTAGCTATTAATAAAAATCGAAAAACCTAAAAATACTAACTGATCCCCTTCGGGATCTGGAAACTAAATTTGGTTTGTACTGTGCGTCCTCCCTACCTAGTAGTTGGTGACGAGCGTGCCTAACAAAAGAAAACAGAGAAGAGCCTTGACAGCGTTACGTAGCACCTTTTTATAGTATAGTGGATCGCTGCGGTCAAGTAATGTGCACCCATTCATTGACTTATTTTTAATCATAATTCGTTGATGTACTCGTAATGCACTAACATTCGTTGAAGTACTTTCATTGTGTTTTCTGCTTAAATAATATTTGCGCCGATATATATGTCTATGGGTGGCGGTGGTCACTTACAGTCAGATGACCCGCTTGCTCGTTTGCCCCTTATTCCATTTAAAAAAAGCATAGGTTGCTTTTAAAGATATATCCGTAACCACTGTACCCACTTTGACCAATATTTGTTAATGAGTTATTTCCAATAGTCGACATCAAGCACCTCTCTCCTATTTACCGTAGACTATTTTTTTAAAGAAACACTATAGCTATTTTAAACTTACAGAAATGAGATTCTAAATTTAGAGTTTGGTTTTCTATTATATCTGTTTTTATAGTATTTTTTTTACTTTGATTTACATTTTAAATGTGGTTGTGAGTTTTTCTCTAAAAATCGCCAATCTTGAAGGTCCCAGATAGAATTTTGATAACCTTGATAAGTGTGCAAAGTTTTAATTTAGCCCTTACAAGCCAGTCGCTGTACCATTAGCCCAGTCAATATAGACATAAAAATACAGTAAGCTTGCATAAATTACTATACAGCTGAAAATTGGTGGAGGTCTTCATTTCATTATTACAAATGAAATGTCAGAAGACCCCATCGATCCCACATCTGCTAAAAAAGTTATTCAAGTCGATGATTCGTAGAAAAAATAGAATATAGACATTTTTTGTAAAGAATATAATAACCTACAACTTTAGTGTAAGCTTTTTTTTTACTTTAACACTCGCTGTTTGCGAGAAAAAGCCGAAAACCTGAAATTTTCCACCTTTGATCTCGAATAATTCTTTTAGCAAATGTGGGATCGATGGGGAATTCTGACATTTCATTTGTAATAATGAAATGAAGACCGCCACCAATGTTCAGCTGTATCGTAATTTATGCAAGCTGAAATGCTATTTTGACTGGGCTATAGGTGTAGCGTCCACCCTCTTGGGTCACATCGTCTCTTAACATCAGGTGTGATAGTGGCTACTACCCTAAATCTATGAACTATAACATAACTGTGCATAAGACTGCGTTCCCGTTGAACTTAATATTATTTAATCATTTCTGCCCGTTTTCGTATATTTTTATTACAGCTTTGCTCCCGTTCGTGGTAGCGTAATGGTAAATAGCCTAAAGCCTTCGTCTCGTCCTTCCTCTATCAAATAAAAAATAGTTTTTGAAACCCTACTGTTAATTCCTGTGATTTGTCCGTTTAGAAACAAACAAACTTTTCCGCTTTATAATTTCATTATAGTTAAATGGAAGATTTAACACAAATTTAGAAAAACAAAACCCTTATGTATTATACGAGCTGTCAAATATATACATAAACAAAATATAGGTACTATTAATATCTACAGTTTTAATTCATTAAAAACTTTACGAAATTTATTTAACATGAAATTATAATGCGAAGAGCTGTCAGAAAATAAATATATTTGAGTAAGCAATCGTTCATAGAATTAGAGAAGACTAAATGTTTGCATTAGTAGAATTTTATTTATATACTTAATTACATCGGTATAATACAAGTACGAACCGCAGCATAGATAATTACAAAAAGCGCTTTTTTGTAGTTGTTGTTTTATGACATTTTGACTAGATGCATCGTGGAAGTTATATTTTTTTTTTGCATAGGGAGCAATTGAGCAGACATATCACCGGATGGCAAGTGATCACCGCCTCCCATCAAGGAATACACCTAAATATTTGGTGGCAGATTTTCAAATTGAGGGTGGTAGTCAGCCAGGCGGGCTTAAGAAAAAGCCCTACCACCATGCTAGTCTCCTCACGATATTTTCCTTCACTGAAACCTCAAGCTCATTGTAGGTGGATTCGATCTCACGTCCCTTGACGCGAAGTCGTACACACTACCACTGAGCTTTCATCGCTTGCAGTGTGTTTAATACTACGCGACAGAAATAAAGACTTAATCGAGGTTGAGGGTAATAATACTATATTAAATGTATTTTTTTTTTATCTGTATTCATAACAAAATAACGTTTACAATATATATTACTTATAAATATATCTAAGTTTCTTTGATACAAAAATACTAAATGCGGCTGATGCGTCATACTGTCTCATTCGACACTCGCTGAGTGAGTATAGCATTGAGACGTTGACCGTATCTTCCTCGCTTGCTTAGTCGACTTGACCCGACTTCTTTACCTGAACCAGCGACACATTACAGCGCGTTTCAGCTCAATTTATTCCAACACCCACAAAATAAAGTACTCAGCCCGCCTAAAAAAGTTTTCACTTATAAATATATTGAGGAAATTCTTGCAAAGATACCTTCAAGTTTAGCTAATTAAATTTTATGTCATGCGAAGTCGACGTTCTGCACCTGTATATCTTGTGTCCTAACTGTCAATACCCTTACATATTTCGTGTGCGTGTTTTAGAACACACGAGCAATAAGTTCAATAAACCTGCGTCAATAATGCGGCACGTATTCTGCATTCGAATGTATTAGACGAAAGCAAATAATATTCAATTTCTTCGAACTGAATATTATAAAAGAAAATAATAAAGCTGTCTAATATATTTTTATTCTCATTGATATTCACCGAGTGACTTTATCTTTATATGCCTACTGCTTTATAACCTTAGAATATTTTTTGCCATATAAAATAACATATAAAAAATCCGTGTAACAATGTTAGTTCACGCAAATGCAAGAGACCGCTCAACCGATTTTAATGACAATTTAAAGCAATTTTTTTTTACATCTCAAATTTTCTCGTCCATCTATTGCATGTCGCATTACAATCGGCTACGGTTTAAGGGTAAAATGGGCGGCACTCGCCAGAGCAGCCAAGATCAATATGGCGACGTCCATAGCTCGCATCAGCTGACCGTGTATCATTCCCATTTTCCGATAATAAAGTTAAGATTAAAATCGCAATTTTAATATCTAAATTAAATATTTTTTCGAAAACTTTCAGTTAAATGTCTACGATTCGAAATAAAATTTCACTTGCATCGTATTTTTATAAAACCAGACAATTTAATTATTTTTTATATTAGTAAATGTTAATCGTTCAGTTCGAATTGAGCGATTTATCAAAGTACACGGTTGGGTCAACGTAAAATAAAGCCTTGCTGCAACCGTTGAAGTGAATTTGAGTCCCGCACAAGATAATTCTTTATGTAATTCCTTTCACATTGTTGTTATATCCTTTCACATATGTATAACATTGGCAAAATTGTCTACATAAGCAAATATCATAAAAGAAAAATAGTATAATTTTTATCACTATAAATGTCCCTACCACAAAATGCGATACGTTGTGCGGCAGTCAAGTTAATAATTATTGGAAACGCCAGAACAAAGTGTGCCAGACCATTTAGTAGATATATAATTTAAATCGATAGATATCTTTTTGTATACAATAAAGTGAAGTTCTAGAAAAAGAAGCAACTAGAGGGACTACGATAGCTGTCACTAGCCTCTGGCTATTCAAAAATGTCAGTATCTTAATAGCGTTCTATTTAAGATAAACTTGTTATAAAGTTTTTAGTCACCATCAAAAGCAATACCGCTAGTTTATAACCCTACAATAAAGTAAGATGTGTCATAATAACCTATAATTAAGAATTGTGTTAATCATGGAGTAATATTGTACGCTAGGACAGTAAATACCAAGGGTGAGACACTAATGGAATGCTTGAACCGTTTCAGAATGTAACATATGTAGACTATACATAACAATATGCGACAATATTGTTGCAGGAACGACCCGAATGGACGAACGTAAATTATCCGTGAACCAACTAGGTATACGAAGCGTAAACCGACTGCTATCAATGCACTACGTATCTATATTAATAAACCTGTCCATGTCCCATTTGTACATCATTTTCTTTTAATTTGATGATGTTATTGTTGCGAATGAGAGCTTATTTGTTTGTTTCTTGACTTAACTATCAATCGAGAATCATGAAATTTGAATGCACGTTGTCAACGATAATGGATAGAGCATAGGATGTCTTACATCGGGAAAAAATCTGATCCCAAGAAACAAAATCTGCATTAACCCTTTAATCTATTTTATTGTGTTTAGTACAAAGTGTAACTGAACCTTAAAGGATGTTCAAATGAAGTATATGACAATGCATCGCTCCGCGGTGCGCTTGAATTAGGTAAGAGACAATTTGCGTAACTTCTTAGTGTCTTTCTCACTTGTGTGGTATAAGATAAAGCAATTATGCTTACAATTAATTACTCGATATTTACTACTTAATTACTCGATATGACTGACGTCCAATTTAGAAATGATTGAGTTAAAGATTTTTAACAAGTTTAGCATTTGGCTACGACCTTACCTGAAATTAAAATATAGCCTAAAATGGTATCTAATACAATAAGCGGAGTGTAGAGACTGACTGAGATTCAAATTAGAGCATATCTATAGTTATTTTGAAACTAAGTGGCGAGTGATTGTGGACAAATTATAAGCAAACTTGTTTCAAAGACTTTAAAAGGATTAATAATACGCTAAAAACAATACACATCGTTCGACAACACACTCCGTTAGCAAGTCATTAGTCATATTTATCCTTATATCCCAATATATTAGAAATATGACCTCAAAGAGTCGGTTTGCTATCGATCGGCCACCGCACGTACGCCAAGAACCGTAAGAACGATAACCCAGCTACTAATCAAATATATTTAGTTGAACACCAACTAGTGCTGATTATTCTTTTTCTTACCATGTTTTTATTACCTCGCCTTCTTGTATGTCTGTCCGAGTGGAATTTTGTAAATGATTTAAAACCTTCCGATTAGCTAGATATTTGAAATTTGGACCATAGCTTTGAAGTGGGTGACAATGCATGAAAAGAAAGAGTGAAGAAAATGGTTTCTTCGTTTTTCGAAAATAAATCTATAAGCGATTTATAACTAACTACTCAATTAGTTATATAGGTGAATATAGCTCAAATATGACAGGTGAACAGAATATATCAAAATTTCATTAACATAGCATAACAAAAAAAAAAGGAAATTATAAGAAAATATTAATGAACCATAACTAGTCTAAAAAGAAGAATATAAACAATTTGAAGCGTAAAACATGAGGCACATTTTTATAGTTATTCATTTCATGTGCAATCTTTTATTTTCTACTTTATAGTATGTTATAAAAACATGTTACATTTTTTATTATCATTTATTTATGTAAGGCTTAGTACGCCAATGGGACTATATCACCATGTAATATACAAATACAGAGATACATTAATAAATATATTTAATAATGTTTAAATTAATTGATATCTAGTAGTGTTCGTAACGGGGCCAGATAACAAGGAATTATATAAACCAAGGTGGAACAAACCGGAAGCATTGATCCCATATCTCCACTTCGAATTAATTTTGTGAAGTTATATCGCACATTGTTGATGAGTCCGCAACTCTGACAAAGTGGAGATAGACTGTGCGTAATCTCATTCATCCCATTCCCGTGATTCCTTGCCGATGGCTAACAGTATTCTAACAGCGACCAATAATATAATGCATCATATCTACGCAATGTATAAACTAATTATTCATGAATTAATAGTACACCGAAATGACGTACGATGATGATGATATGCACAGTGCAATGCAACAAAAGATAATTAATTCATAAATGAATTGTACAAACCTTGACTTCTGGATTTTCGTCACCGTAACTCCCTTTTTTACTAATGTGGTATTTAAAATCCTATTCTTAACGGACTTCTTCACTGCAATGCGCACACTCAAGCGCATTACCCGGGCTCAGGCCAAGATGAGAAGGTATATCGTGGCTCATCAGCTGCTAATAACCCAAACACTACCCACTAAAAAGCACCACGGTGATACTTCAAACTCCCGTGTTACCAGATATCAGGAACAGCGCCCACAATCCTTCTAATCGTTATCATAACTTCCTGATATGTTATAACATGCGGTCTCTGATTTCGTTAGGACGCCGATAACATACAACATACTACCCACTTATAGTTCTTTAACAAGAAAATTTACATGAAATGTGTGCTGTCGTTAGTTAATATTACCTTTAAAAATATATATGCCAATTCATTATGTATAATAAGTATAAACTTAAACCTTATGTTCTAATATAGCTTTTACCTTCAGATTAATTTTTTTTATATGTAGTTAAAGCTTAGCGTAATGCTCATAATCTCACCTGATTTTGAGTGACAATACGGCCCAAGTTGGTAGACACGCTAAACCTGTGGAGGAACTGGCTCTCAAGTGCAACTGCCGGAACACACCTATTGGTATTTGGCGGCAGATTTTCAACTTGAGAGTGGTAATTAGCCAGGCGGGCATCAGAAAAAGCCCTACCACCATGCTATGGTTTCCTCACGATGTTTTCCTTCACCGAAAGCTCAAGCTCATTGTAGGTGGTTGGATTCGAACTCACGTCCCTTGACGCGAAGTCGTACACACTACCACTGCGCTATCATCGCTTGTAATCGCATACGTAATGTAGGTTGTATTGTTGAGAATAATATTTTTATATTGGTTCGGTTTTTGTGTTGTGTTGTCCAGTTTGTTTTAGATAATCTAGTTTAGAGGCAAAATCAGGAGAAAAGTTGTGACGAATATAAATAAATAGAGAAAGTTCATTCTTATTTTCATTTCATTTACATAGTAAATATAACCTTCCAACGTTATTTATTTTTATCCGCTTTATAACTTTAGCATATATTATCATTATTACTGAATGATACCGAAAGAGCTGTGACAGTCACGGTACACCTTCATTCATTATGTATTCTCAAATTACCTACTAATTTCGAGGCACGTACTATAAAATTTAATTTCGTCGCTTAACATACCTGATACTTCTGTATTCGCGCATTTGCATCACCCCGAACGTAGTATATACGTGGCAAATATCGAACTCCGTCGAGGCCCTAACACCCAAAAATTCAGGAGACGACATTCTTCTTATACTATATGTAAAGAACCCCGACTAGCATCCGAATTAGCTCATTTCTACTGTTCCCTAAAAACCTGTTCATGATTTAGAAGCTCGCTCCCTCATGAGAACGCCATAAAACAGACCCCTGTCATCGTCAGAGGGCTGGGAAATCGACAAATTCTCTACAAATATTTGTCGACGGTCGCCACCACGGAGCTATTTGCTAGATTTATGAAAAATATTTTATGACGTAAGTAACCACTATAGATGTAATAAAATTTATAAACATAGTTATATAAACATATATATTTAGATAATAAATATTTAATCTTCATAGGCTTAGCATTTAGCCTAACTTTAGCTACTAAAGCATGTGTGTAACTATTTTAATTATAAATAAACACGTTTTATATGATAAAAGTTTACACAATCAGCTTAAAGGCCTATATAAATTAAATGAGAATAAGTGGAAAATAATTAATAACTAGTAGATAGTTAAAATTATTATATAACTAACTGACCCAGTGAACTTCGTATCAGCTATACTCTGGAATGCTAGATGGCGTTAAAGTAGCTAGATTTAAAGATTTTTTGACAAACAATTGTTTATCTTTCGTAAAAAAATTTTTTTTTTAACTAAGAGTATCCTATGTTACTTCTAATACCTTCAAGAATGCGTGTACAAAGTTTCATGATGACCGGTTAAGTCGTTTTCCCGTGAAAGCGTAACAATGAAACTTACATTCACATTTATAATATCAGTAGGGAAGTAATATTATAAGCAAATACTTTATATAAAAAAGTTAATAGTAATAACAATAATGATACTTAGCTTTTAGTGCAAAATATTACGATGAAACCATAGCATAGAGATAAAAAGTTTTACAGCCCCTCAAGCTACTTAGCGCCCAAATATTTAAAATTTAACGTATAGAATTGGCCGTGGAATGTTAGTCCCTCTACTAGGCTTACTACATTACAGTTTTAGGCCACATCATTATTTAACATTAGGCGAAGTAATATCTATATGACAAACCAATAAAGAATAAAACAAAAAATATACACCTATGAATATAAAATAGATTTACGAAAGGCGAGTTTGACGTTCATAAGCTACATCCTAGGGCCTAAATTGAATATAGATTTTTGATTTCGATTTTGACATTACATAGAAATCAAAATACGTTACGTATTTACATATAAATAATGCACCATTAATAGAAACAGTGAAAGCATTGGATTTAGAATGGGTAAGCTACCTTCCGTTGTTCGGACTTCACGTGCGGTCCCTATAGGGAATTAATTTGTAAACACTGACCACATTAGAGCGTGTACAAATTTAGTAGGCTCTAGTGGCCATACGTGGGATTTATTTGGGCATTCGAGGTACTCCATCACTTAACGGTCTGAAGTGATTTATTTTTGTTCCTGTAACGAATGTGTTAAGGTTTATTTTTCAAATGACACAAACGGAAAATAGCATAAAGTTATTGTGGTTCTACGCTACGTATTTCGACTCTCTTGTACGTGCGCGCGTATTCTACACGCTTAGTTGGTCTTTTTGTGTGAAATGCAAATAATTATTATTTTACGCCATATATTCTTTATTATATTTTATTAATTTATAAATTCTAAAATGAAGTAAATGTTTCACATCTGCCAGGCGCCCCATGTAGGCCTATATTTTTTTAATAGCAGCATAGGAAAGTGACGTCACTGTGATAGCAATATCCACAATCCAAACAACGGAGACTACCGAAAAATCAACAATTCATCAGAGGTGCCAACCTGCAAGCTTTTTTTACACACAGTTACAATTTACAGTAGATGATGTGAACGCGTGGAAATACAAAAGGAAATCTCAGTCACGAGTTTGTTAGAATGTTTTTAGCAAGTTTAAAACTTATTTATGGGATGAAAATACTTTTGTATTCTGGTATTATTCTCAGTACACGTATATTATATTTGTAATTTTCTCTTGATATACCCTCGATTTTGTTTGTGTTCTTTCTATCAAAACTTAATCGTCAAACCCGTTTTTAATATATCTTAATATCGTGAAATGAAAATGCATGACACATTTTAAACTAATCAATCAGGCGTATAATTTGGACATCTGGTGATGAATCGAAGTCTCCTATATGAATAAATATATATAGATATTCTAGCCATGCCGAAGACGTTCACGTGAAATAAAAATTATTAAATTATTTTTATCGTGGATCCCTAATTTTATGGTAAATTATAAGTAACCTAAGTTACTCTTTATAGCATCAGCCATTGCCAGCGTAAATCCCGTTAACATCAGTACAGCGGTAATCAAAGATTAGTCGAAACATACATAGAGACAAGAGAGTCAGCCCTTACACAGGTTTATCATGTCTACCAACTTGGGCCCTATCGTCACTTAAGATCAGGTGTGATTATGGCCATAACGCTAAACCTTAAATAACAAAGAAATACTTTTTTTATATAAGTACCATATAACATTTAATATGCATTTAGTAAAAAGCTGTTATTCAATTTTATTTATTTGTTTAGATAGATACATATAGATATGTAAAGACCTATACCAAATGACTCAGCTATGTATATACCATTTTCTTTTTATTCAAGCTGTAAGACTTGTATATACCGCAAATTAGTTAGACCACGTTGAATAATACCAAAGATGATACCGAACAAAAACTAAAGTAACGATCTATCATATCCACAGACTGATTACATTCCCAATACAAGTTCTAATAAATAACAGAGAAACGTAGACAATAACCGATTAGATCAAACCACTGCGGGCACGTACTTTATTGGATAAACGTCAAAGTTGACGTATGGTTGCGTACAGTACTGTGTCTTAGGCGGCCCGAGTTACAAGCGAAACGTAAATTTTGATGTTACGGAAAAGCCTGTATGAAGCAAGATGAAAATGCATTGTTGCAATGCAAGAAGTTTTAAAACTGTATACACATATTTTTTTTTTCTAAAATTTTGTATTATTCAGGCGTTTTGTTATCAATAACGTTTGTGGAAATATGATACTAAATGAGCAAAGCCCAGCGTTAAATATTTTTATAAATGAGGAATTTATAGTTGCGAAATGAAAGTTATGAAAAGAATAGCAGTGAAAAAAATTTTTGTAAGAAATCTTTTAAAATTAATTTTCATGTACTGACCATGTAATGTTAAGCGTATTGGAAGATTGTTGATACTATATATTATAAATAACAATTTGCATTTCGGCACTTTTTAAATTCCACAGAAGAACATTTGTGAATGCCCTTCCAACCCTGTGGGCTAAGTAAAACCCCACGGGGTGCCCTATTTTCCATTTTCACGGGATAATGCAGGTTCGCGTTAGCATTCACTACATCGACCTGATATATGACAATAAATAAGATAAACTCTTTTAGATTATGTCAATACTTTAAGGTTTTATAATAAAAGTCATTTGGTAATTGGAAAAAAATAGATAAAGTAGTTGACCCGAAAAACGTTATTCTCGCTTATAAATTATTTTTAGTGTATACTTTGGTTGTATTAAAAAGAGAGAGGATGTAGTTAGGGGGGTTCAAAATTTAGGGTTACATGTATTTTCAATTCCAAATCATATTTTTTTTGTCAACAAAAAAAATTAAAAAATATTTGGGGTGGACCACTGTTATCGCTTAGAGGTATGGAAAATAGATTACGATCGATTCTCAGACCTACATATAACATTTCGTAAAAATCGGTCAAGCCATTTCCCAGAGAAGTATGACAACTAACATTGTAACACGAGAATTTTACATATAAAATGTTTATTAGATACTTTGAATCAGAAGCAAGAACAATGAAACAAGGACAGGACACAGGAACAAGAAGAATGAAAAATAAAATGCCAATATTATACCACTTTATTTACTAATAACAAATTGCTATAATTAATCAATACAAGAATATATATAGTTGCTTTCTCATATACCAACAACTTGCACCAAGCAACAATCTCGTGCCGTCACGTTGTACTCGACCGATGACAATTACGGAGCGGGTTTAACGGCCCTCGTGTAGAGCATTGGCAACAACTAATTTCACATTAAGACAATTGACTACAGTCACGAGTTATAATACCTCTTCAATAATTTAATACAACACGCACGGGTACCTCGTAACTTGTACTATATACATGTAGTTATGATCTAGGGATGAGTGTATCGAATTAATTCAAACAAAAAGGTGAATTGGTTTGCGGTTAATTTTGAAGATGAGAGAACTCCGTTCGCAAGGAATATTGATAACTTTGTACCGCACACTGGCCGTATCTAATACAAAAGTATAATATTTAACCTATATCACTATCATATCAAAACGATAAAAAGATAAATTTTAACAAACACCATCACGAAAGAAGTTTTAATACCGTTTTGCGACGAGTTAAGATCATGAGCAAATTCCCAAAAAAAATTTCCATATTATTATTATTATTATAAGAAAATAAACAAAAAGTAGCTATAGTACATTTTCATCCATAATATTAATCATTACTCTATCAAATAGCATCAGAACTGGTGAATTATTTTCTAAGTCATTCGCGTATAAAGGGACAGATAGAGATACGAACAAAACTTTAAAACAAAATATTGTTATCCTCTATCCAAAGTAAAGCCCGAATCTAAATTTTAAAATAATTCATGTACAAATTTAATTGAGTTACAGTTGTGTTATATAAAACAAACAAAAGGACTCGTTTTTGTGACAACGGACTGGTCCGCAACTAAACAAATTAACATTCGAGCGTGGAAGAGAATTATCCAAGTCTAGTTCATGCTGTCATTTTAATTTTCTTTATATACAATTTAACAACAGAGCTAGAGAGAACAAAAATTGATTGCATTAATTTAATTTCACCTTATTATTTTATTGCTACTCTTGAACCAGTATTTAAGTAAATTTGTTGATATTTTTTTTTTTTTTATATTTGGGATAATCGGTCTGTAATTCTTTTCTGTTTCAATTTTTTTATTACAGAGTATGGGTATACTTTATTTATATTTTGTTCATCGTGCCATATACTGCCTTCACGAAGGAGTTTAGGGTCGAATTTACAAGGTCCGCATCCGCCAGGCCTGATAGTCAAAACGATCTCAACTAGATAGTAGAGAAAGCTTGACACCAGCTACCCCCTGAGACAGGGTCTGGTAGAACGACAACCTTGTAAAAAAAATGGGCTGAATGCAAATAAGACAGGGCCAATATTTGTGGCGATTTTTTAAAGAAGTAGCGATTGAGATCATCGTAGTAATTTTTATATACATCAGGATATCTTTGTCTGTATGGATGAATAAATGGATTTCTTTATGACATTACGAAATAAATAACTCGTTTAAAAAGCATCTACGACTAATCTGCCATCTAGTAAAGTGAATGTCGTTGAAAAAACTAAAAGTATTAGGTCGGTCCTAGGTTTTTTTAGAGTTGAGATTTAGCGTTATGGTCATAATATCACTTGATCTTAAGTGACGATACGGCCCAAGTTGATAGACACGCTAAGCCTGTGGAGGAACTGGCTCTCAAGTGCAACTGCCGGAAAACACCTATTGGTATTTGGCGGGAGATATTCAACTTGAGGGTGGTAACTAATCGGGTGGTCATTAGAAAAAACCCTACCACCATGCTATGGTTTCCTCGCAACGTTTTCCATCAACGTAAGCTCAAGCTCATTGTAGGTGGAGTAGATTCGAGCACACTTCCCTTAACACGAAGTCATACACACTATCACTGAGCAATCATCGCTTATACTATAAATAAACTATTCTGCGTAGCCGAAACTTTATTCTGTGACTATTCGAATACTCGAAGGTAGTGAATGTCCTCAATAAGGCCGAAATATCTATCATAAACGAATATATATTCAAAATAAACAATCTCAAAAAAAGGAGAGCGGCCTATGTTCATGCGAGAGTTAGCATAAATTCCTACGTATGTATTGCCCAGTTATAACAACTTCTTTGGTATGCGTACGTGGGCGTATATACTGATTTCAATATTAAATGCATTACCGACTGCTTATGTGAAGGAAATTCTAAAATGTGATGGTAAAAGAATTGCACGAATTCTAAGGGAGTTATTTTTCACATGAAAGGCCTCGCACTCGCCCAACTCTAATATCATAACTTGTTAAACGGAGATAATATATCTCTTCATTTTAAGCACAATTCCGGTTTCCACAAGATGTATGTAATATTAATATTAAATTATTGTGTAGCAGATATAAATAATGCACAAATGGAACTTACAAATAAAAAATACCTATCTATGTAAATTCGGAGACTAAAATACTGTACAATATCATAATAGGCAAAGTAGTTTTTGAGAAGCCAATTGCAAATATAAAATTTATATAACCAACATAATAAATGTCGTCCTTGCGCCTGCTAAATCTTGTGTGTACCTTTTTATGACAGTTGATAGTTATTTTAAGTGGTGACGAAATTAAACAAAATGACTTATGAACAACAGAATGAATAATGATCAGAGAACCTATAATTATACAATAAATTAAAAAATGTCTGTAATCTGTAGAAAAAAATAGTGCCTAACAATAGCTTTTGCATGGGCAAATAAATTTAAAATTTCCTCAGTATCATATAACACGGTAATGACGACGTAATCTTCAAATCCTTCAACTTCTAGCATAAATTTCCATTTAAGCGGATGTGAAATCTTCCATCTCTTTCCAGTTAAAAGCAGTTAAAACAATATTTCATTAGAGTGCCTCCAGGTAGTAGATTCTATTATAAGTAGATAAGTGATAAACTTGTTGCTCGAGACATTCGCATTCTATTGCCAATTATATAAATATATTAGGTACATAATTATTCAAAATTAGTTACAAAACACTGATCATTTAGAAGTTAGGAGTTAACCTAATTCAATTTAAATAAAACTAGTTACCCTAACTAAAGTTGGAAGTACTTAGGAAGCGAATATTAAATCTAGCTAAAATTACATTTCAAACAAATCAACTATTCAGCAAGTTAATAGTTATGACTACATTAACTTATTTGCCTAACCACCGAGATAGAATTTGGTCGCAAAACACCTATAAGTGGGCACCTATAAGATAAAATCGAATAAAATCAAATTCAAAATGACTTTAATCAATTTAAACCCTGGGAAGGCACTTATGAACGTCAAAACTACCACCGGTTTGAAAAATAATCCAGTCATCGAGAAGAACCGGCAAGAAACTTCTTCTAATTATATTATTTTTTTTTACTATCTTGGATAATATCACCACTTAATATTAGATGACCTTATGACAAACACACCTACAAGTGGTAAAAACATCTCTAATGTCTACAATAAATTAAAATAGAAGCAAACTGAAAACCTTTTTGCATTTTCGAAGGAATTTGTAGATTTACACGTTTCATTGAATTTTATCAGGTTTCATGTTAAACCTATTTTTGGCGATAGTAAAGAAGGTACGCGCCGCCATGTGTAGTCATGTCGAAGCCGTGAGGCATGCTAATCGGCTCTATTTAAGGCCAGGCACAAACTGGGCAGTTTCGCCCGGATCAGTTCATTGTAACTGCGTAGCATGAACGTAGAGAGATTTCGTTCGTCCTAATAACGGTTTAAGGGATATACAACTACTCGAATGTATCCTGAGAAACGCAATATAAACTTGTGTGTAGTGTGGTATTACAGATTACAGCTCGTAACTGTTAAATAGAGGTATAAAAGATATAAATGTTCTTTTAGCGTTATACCTGTTCTTAAGTGATGATACTGCCCAAGTTGGTACACAAGCTGAGGGTCTCACTCTCAAGTGCAATATCCGGAACACATCTATCGGTATTTGGTGGCAGAATTTCAACTTAAGGATGATAACTAGCCAGATGGGCATTAGAAAAAACCTTAGTACCATGCTATGGTTTTATTACGATGTTTTAATTTGATTTTATTTTTAAATTAATTCTAAAAATTCAGCTGAATTAAATTTTACACATTTTTTTTTATTTGAATTAATTTTTAAAACTTTTAATATGCAAATGAATTGAATCTTTAAAATAATTGAAGACAACTTAGCTAGGGATAAAGGTCTCGTTTTTGTGACAGTGCAATCACCGCACCAAGCAAATAAACTCTAAATCGTAGAGCTAATTTCTCGAAGTATATTCGAATGTTCTCAATTTGCCTATTAAACTCTATTCTACAGTGAAAAGTATCGTAACAAAAAGTATTTCCGAATCAATTTTTTCAAACCTTAACATCAACTAACAAAAAATAAGCCGTCCGCATTTCAACCTCACACAAGGCCCATTCAATTATCGTTCGTATCATTTATCACGGTGGAGCTTTCGACCGATCCATTCGGCATTAGAAATGTAAAACAGAAGGCGAAATGAGTTTTCGTCGTCGCGAGATTCATCAGGTTTCTAAAGCGCATTAATTAGCTTCATCGGTAATTCGGGGATACTTCATTACCGTCGACTTTAAGATCGACTTGGTTCTTTGTCCCATTTTCGTGTAACAAAGTTTAAGGGGGTCTTTTAAAATAATTATTAATCACGCCATTATTTGCTTTGAAAAACATTGTAGTAAACTTTTCAATTAACCTTATTTAGAAATCAGCGACTTACGAATTCCATTTTCTATACTTTCTTGATCGATTACCTCGGGACTAAATATTGTGTTTGTTAGTTAAGATTTAGCGTATTGGCCACAATCTCACCTGTTGTTAAGTGACGATGTGGCCCAAGATGGCGGACACGCTAAGCCTAGAGGAGAGACTGGCTCTCAAGCTCAATTGTCGGAATATACCAATAGGTATTTGTCGGCAGATTTCAACTTGAGGGCGATAGCTAGCGGGGCGGCCATTAAAAAAAACACTACCATCATGCTATGGTTTCAACACGATGGTTTCCTCCACCGAAGTCTCAAGCTCATTGTAAGTGGATTTGAACTTACATCCCTTGACTTGGTGTCCGTCAACACTACCAACTCATTGAAATAAAACTAATTTAAACGATTTAATTAAATCGGAACCCAAAACACCAATTGCCAGACCTCAAGACACGGTGAGCTCTTTCTGCGTAGATCGGAACACTATTAATAAAAAAAAAAATTGAATGTAGACACAGTAACATAAACTTTTCTGGACAACCTACACCTCAGTCCGCCCCGTGACCACGAAGGCTGAAAAGCTATCGAAAAGTCGGGATCAAAATTTAATAAATAACCGCGATAAAATCCGTTTAAATTAGTTTTATTTCAATGAATAATATTCGCGTAAACCTAAGAAATCATTATGACTACCAACTCAGCTATCATCGCTTCCATTACGCAAATCGATTCAATAGAATACTTATAGTAAGTTGCCTTTATCGATCTTCCTCTTCTCCTCGATAAAAAAAACTATGTTAAAGATTAATTGAGCCATCACCTAACACTTGTTAAGGATGTTGATATATTGCACTATGATATTTTTGTCACATCGTTACAGAAACGTTGAAGAAACCGCCCTAGGAAAAATATACATATAACGGCAATGGAACCATGTAGTCCAACAAATCGAACCGAAAAACTGGAACTATTTCCAACAAAGCGAAAGACCGAGTATAAATAAATAAACAAGTTAGTAATCAAGACTGATTCATATTAATCCCGGTTTTGGAAATATACACAAAGAAGTATGGTTGGGAAATTTTGAACAACGAACTATAAGTTTTTAATTTTGTATATTTCCAAATATGACATTACTTTAGTAAGATTTGCTTTGTACGGCTTGTTGAAGATTTTTTTTTTCATGTTGCGCAGCAGAGTGACTGCACCGGGCCTGATGGTAAGTACAGTACAATTTTTTACGTCCAGCTTTCACATGTCGCATTACAGACGACCGCGGTGTAGGGGTAAAGTGAAAAGTGCTTGGCAGAGTAGCCAAGGCCAACATGGCAGTACCCATGACTCGCATCAGCTGACAGTGCAACATTTATATTCTCACATTTATCGAAAATTTTCAGTTAAATGCCTACGAACCTAAAAAAAGTTTTACATACGTATACAATGATTATTTATTGACTACATTTAAAAAATACTTAAGTAATCATTTTATTAAAAAATTACGTATTTACAAAAATAAATATATAACCATATAGGTGAATTAAAAATGCAATGAATCTGTCTAAATAAGAAATTTCGTCCAAATCGCTAGAGCCATTTTCGAGATGCATATATACAAGAATTGTTCATTTAATAGTATTAATAGTAATTTAGATGGTTTACAATTTAGGCAAAAGTATTAAACCATTCATGACCCTTACATTAGTTTGAACTCACAGAACACACACAATTCAGTTTTTTTTAATTTGTTTTTTTACAATAACATTATAGATTTTTTTTGTATTATGGTGTCTGCCTATGTAGGCAGTTTTGCCAGTGTCAAATGAGAATAGACATACAGGTAACGAACACAAACACCCAGTTAGAGCAATTATTTCCAGGCAAATAATTTTCCCGTGTGGGTATCAAATTCAGAGCATACGTCAGCGAGGTGACCACCTAAACCGCTAGACCAACCATGCATTTAATAGACAACTATAGATAAAGCTCATCTAAACGATAGTGAATATATATAAAACAGGAGACAGTTAATAAGATTTCCAACATAATAGAAGAGGAATTTGACTCAGCTGACCCAGCGGGTCTAAAACATCACAGGCATTCTTGAAATAACAATTAATATAACAATATTAATAACAATTATATATAAATTAAAAAAAGACTATTCGTAAAAAAGCCCTTTGTTTTGTGCATATTTTATAAGGAGTATACAGTTAATTAAATACAATCCAATAAAAAAAGTTGCGGACCAAGAGTCTGCAGTGTGAAAAAATAAACAAATAATAAAAAACTATAGATATAAAAAACAAAAACATATATAGAGACAAATAAAGTTGTGTTATTTTTTTATTTATTTAAGAGAATCCAATCTATTGTAGTCTTATTTGTGTCATAAAAGATCCATTTGTCAGAGATTTTACTCGTTTTATTTAATTACGACCCCTAGAATGGTTTGTACACGTCCTCCGTGGGTCATTGTTAGAATTAAGTGAAAATTCTTAAACTAATTCGTACCTACATTTATACATGTAGGAAAAAGGACGAAGAATAAATAAACCAAAGCAATAGGTATTGATTGCCTAATGTGGTATGCATAGACACGTTCAAAGAGTCCTCAGTTCTAATTCAATCACTGCTTCTGAGTTTTAAACAAAATACACACGGTTTTTATAAATGTCAAACGAAATTGACAACCGAGACACTTTTTTTTTATTCGCGCAGCAAAGTGAGTGTACTGCACCTGACCTTAATTAAATACAGAACGACAAAACTACCACCGGTTCGGAAATTAAAGCACTCATCAAGAAGAACCAGAAAGAAACTTGATCTGCTGAATATTTATATCTTTTCAGGTAATTTTTTTACATAATAGTTGAACGATTGTTTTGAACAATAATTTTTAACGGATGTACAGAGAGGGTTGTCAATTCCAGACATCACTTACTCAATGTTTCCGGCAGCAGCCTAAGCCGAGGTTCAGCCATTCTGGCACTCTTGCGCCCGCTGCCTCGAGGCCGAGTGCCCTCAGCATTCGCCCTAATAAGTTCGGTGAAATTGTCAAAGCCCTTACGGCTAACACCGTATGTCAGGTCGAAAAAAAAAATACTCAATACTATTCGTTGGCTAAACTACTCGTCCGTATGTAGCTAGTTTATAGAGAGTGCGTCTGATAAACTTTTGTATCGAATTTGTATTTCGTGAGGCGCACTTTAATTAATTCATCAGAGACGAAACATTTTAATCAAGACATTCCTTTTTTATTGTTTAGTCACGATCAAATGAACTGAATTACTGCTTAAACTTAATAGATCTTTTAGATTTAGAGTACATACACACATTTTGAAGCGATGATAGCTCAGTGGTAGTGTGTACGGACGCCGCTTCAAGAGACGTGAGTTCGAATCCATCTACAATGGACTTGAGCTTTCGGGGAAGGAAAGCATCGTGAGGAAACCATAGCATGGTGGTAAGGCTTTTTCTAGTGCCCGCCTGGATAACTAACAGACTCAAGTTGAAAATCTGCCTCCAAACACCAATAGGTGTATTCCGGCAGTTGCATTTGAGAGCCAGTTTCTCCACAGGTTTAGCGTGTACACCGACTTGAGCCGTATGGTTACTTAAAATCTGGTGAAACTATAGCTATAATTAAAATAAAAAACTATTGCCGAAGTCATATGCGCTATATTAACTTTTTTAACTTAGGATGATTCTAATCGTAGATATTTTCAGGTAAATCTACCTTCATCTATATACATAAAACAAAGTCTGGTTATTTACAACATTTATAACTGAAGAACGGCTTGTCCGATTTTATTTATTGAGTAGAGACAAATCCACTATTTTCACTCAGAATAGTAGAAAAAAATAGTATTCCTTTTATTAAGTTAATAAAATCCTAAATTAAATTAGACTAAATGTTAACACGCTAAGTGACTTTTAGACAGTACGCAGTTCGGCGAGTCAGATAGAAATAAATAAATAGCTGTAGCATACATATAGAAAAAGAAAAATTATTGCAACAAACTAAAAATAACAATTCATCAAGATTTTAACGCAAATAAACAAAGTTTAATTTAAACTTGATCCCAAAATTCTATAACAGAATTTATGAACGACATTACTCAATAGGCCGATTTAGAAGTAAATAAAGAAATTGTACTAATATTGTTAAAAATAACTGTACTCAAATTACAAATAGGCTAAGTTAATATAATATATAGAAAACCACATAGAAAATTGACTGATATATATCTATAAATAGTATGGGTAATCGAAATAATAATAGTTCTCAAATAATTTCGATATACCCTATTCAGGGTTCATATATAAGAATACTGTAACGAAATAATTACACAAATATATTGAACACATTTAACCGTACATTTCGAACCTTGTCTCTCAATTATTCTCTCCCATTATATATTTCGCGTCTCGCAAAGACACATTTGTAAACTACGTCCCAGACTCGACGTTCTAACATAGAAACATTCTGGGATAGAGAACACACAATAACAATAGAGGCACCCAACATGGCCGCCCATTGTCGTACTGTCCTCGCTAAGTACTTGATATTATTAAAAATTCCATACCAGAACCCTCGGGTATTTAAAACTCGACGTTTATTTGTTTTTGTTATATTAAAATTCTGTAAATATTTAACCCTAGCATCAGGCTATTTTATATTATCTCACATCAACCTAGTATATTTGTGGTCAAATAGAATTAAAATGGAGGCAAAAAATATATGCGTCTATTTTATTAAATGTTTAGATTGTTAAAAACTGGACAATAACCTAGATTAGAACTCACATTGGAATGTCCCTTTGTGCCTTTAGAAAAATGGAAAATGTGTTCTGCAATTATTATTTATTATGTTTAAGATTTAACGTTATGGACACATTCTCTCCTGATATTAAGTGACGACGTTGTCCAATATAGTGTACTCGATAAGCTTAAGAGTCTAACTCTGTAGTGCTACTGCCGGAACACATTTATAAGTATTTGGTGCCAGATTTTCAATTTGAGCGTGGTAGCTGGCCAGGCGGGCATTAGAAAAAGCCCTACCACCATGCTATGGTCTCCTCACGCTGTTATCCTTCACTGAAAACTGAAGTTCTTTGTAGGTGGGTTCGAATTTAAGTCCCTTAACGCGGAGTCCCTACACACTACTACTGAGCTATAATCAAAAATACTACACTCAAATCAATAACATCTAAAACAAAGGGTTGAAGCTAAACAGCAATTTTCCTGATATTTTAAGACTAATATATTTATTTTGTGAATCGGTGATAGCTCAGTTGGTAGTGTGTACAGATCCCACGTCGATGGATGTCAGTTCGAATCCGTGGAACAGTCTGTATTGAGCTTTCAATGAAGAATAACATCGTGATGAAACCATATCATCTCGGTAGTACTTTTTGTGATACTCACCTGGCTAGCTAACACCCTCAGTTGAGGGTGTAAATCTACCGCCAAATACCTATAGATATGATGCGGCAGTTGCACTTGAGAGCCAGTCTCGCTAATAAGTTTAGCATATCCACTATCTTGGACTACAAAGTCACTTAACAATAGGTGACAATGTGTGGCCACTAAAATTGCAAAGCATTAAAAAAATCTTTCGACTGTAATCAAAATTGAAAATTTATAGACGTAACTGCATTTTCACGACACTTCTTTTACATTCATTCACTATATGAACACTAAAGTTCGTCATTAGCTAAAGAGGAAAAAGTTGCATAATCTTTATATATTTTCCCTTATATTATTTATTTCTAAATTATAATATTCAAAGTAATGCAAGCTATGAATTAATGATAGCAAGCAATTTTAAATGAAACTATGATATTTATTGAATCAATAATACAATAAATTGGAGGTCGTTCTAATTAATTATTTCTTTATAAATCTCAAGTAATTTTTTCTTTTATACTGATCTTTAACGAAATCAGTAAAAATATCCATACATTAGAAATTATGATCGTAGAGCATTTATTAATTACCGCCCAACTGCACTTGAAAGTAACCCTGTGCAAGGTTTAACGTGCTATTTTCTTGATTGAACACTAAGCCTTCAGAACACAGAAGAAATACCAAATACTAAATGGTATGATTACCTAAATGTTGGTAGAAGTTAAATAATGGTGGGTTAAAATTAATTATAACACATTATGAATATCAGAATCATAGAATATACTTTTCCATTCATATTTATGACCTCGTACTCGCATGTCAATGGTCTATGCGGCGAGGTAAAATATTTCACGATATGAATAACTGGGCTAGACGAGAGAAAAATATAAAAAGTAAAATAAATAAAATTCCTAACTGTTCCGCTAGGAACCTATTACACCGAAGTTCGCAGACGAATGAAAAATATTTAATTTACCTAATTTTTTTAGTACCAGTGTACACTGTCTTCAAAATATTAAACGTATCTTTTTTATATACTTTTCTTTATAAAATGTTTTTAGAAAGACTGCACGGTTAACCTAACGGTCCAAGCAGTTGCTTCGCTGCAACATCCGCACCGAAGTACGAAGACATCAAATACCAGACAGGACCATTATTTGACCATTGTCTGACCCATAAATAATTATTCCGACTTTGTTTGTTACTTTGTGTTCGTTTATTATGGTTATAAAGCCCGTTATACTTGACATCGGTGACATTGCTTACTTAGACAGATGCTACAATATATAATAATTAAAAAATATAAAAGGCTTAGACTTTCAAGGAAATATTTTTACCGTATTTATACATGGAATACGTCCCAATGCAGAGATTAGGAAAAAAATTGTCCCTTATCTCTGCCAACACGGAAGTTGGAAGTGTCACCGTGGTGCATTTTAGTGGGTAGCGTTGGGTGATTAACACTCGATCAGTCACCATACGCCTCTCTCGCCTTGGCTTGAGCCCGGGTAATGCGTTTCAGTTTGCGTGTTACAATGAAGTCCATAAAAAATAGGATTTTACACACCACATATTCCATACAATATCAAATATATTAGATTAGGGAAAAAGTTTCTTACAAGTATATATGAAAACTCAAGATTTTTTTTCAAAGTTTATTTATTTATTTACATGCAATTGCAGTATAAATGTGAAATTTTGCTAAATGACTTTCTATCATATCGTAGATAGTATCATTAATCCCGTTGCAGTAGAAAGATTGGGTGTAATATAGTTTAATATAGACAAAAAATTACGTGGTGTAGTGTAGCATAACAGAATAAGTCAAGTGAATTATGAATAATCATTTAGAACATGACATATTATTTGCCAAAAAACTCCCAAGAGAGTCGCCATATTGTTGAAGATAGTTTCATTTGTACAAAATGTCCAAATATTATCACTCGAAAATGACAGTAATAGTCTCTAAAGAGGACTCAGTTGTCAAGTATAAAAAAGAATAAGAAGTGTCATCAAAACCATCCAGATACAAATAATACAGCCAAAGAAATTTTATTACAAGTTAATACATACATACTATATGCGAAAATACTTTTCCCCAGACCATCTAAGGAACAGTGTAATAGACGGTTATAGACGATTGCATGACGTATGTTCGGAATAGTCTAAATTCCTGAACATACACACAAAACACATGCCACCGAATGACCGGCCATACACGGTTCAACTTTCGGTCGAACTGTTGCACGCCACGAACCTCGCTAGTTATCAGCTGAAAACACGACATACAATTCCACGAGTGCTCTTTCATTCTGTTCGATGGGTTTTTCCCCATAACAACGTTGCACATCAATGTTATTACTTTTTTTATTATCCTTTAACAATATGGATGGATTTAGTTAAAATCTAATGGTTTTACTTTTGAAATGAAAACCTCCCTAACATGGTTGTGATTTGAAACTTAATAAAACGAAAAAACGACAGTCACAAAAGACGCCTACATACATTTGTCGGATATAACGTGAGAGAGAATGAGATAGAAGGCATTATACAGTGTTTATTACAAGGTCCGAGCGTTGTACATGTATCAGTGTGTGCGCTTTTGCGTATGATTAAGCGAATTTTTGAAGGTTTCTCTTAGATCTAGCGCGTGTGAATTGCACACGATTTTTTTATACTAAAGAAATAAAAAAATTACTAATATTTAGCTATCATTCGAAATTTAACCAAAATTATTAGCGAATATTCGAAAAAGATGTTTCTATATTTTAAATGGGTTATTCTGAAAAATTGAATATTAGTTTACAGAGAAATTATGGTTCTAATATTTGAGTACGAAAACATAGCCTACATATTTAAAAATGTACACACAAAAGCAAACAAAGTAAGAAAAATTTACTTAACAATACATACAAAACATAACACTAACTGAACCTAAATATAGTTTGAAAATTATACATAAGGTTCACTCGTTTATTGATGCAGAGGCTAAAAATATATTGTTTAAAGTTTTTCCATCTATTTTTCTGTTCACTCGTCCTGCAAACTGCAACTAAATAATGTTTTATGGAATTTAACTAACATTACGGATTTATACACATACATGTGTGATACTATTTATACCATAAAATTTAAAGTAATAGAGACGAACTCCTTAGCAAACCATGGATTACTAACTTTATTAGTGCTACTGAACTTAATGATCCATGTAAGAATTTAAGTCTACGCGAACGATCTTCTTGAGAGAGCTAGGCGAAAATAAAGACTTTTGAAAGCTCGAAGACTCATTATGATACACAGAGAACATAATCCACGTTTGAAACGTATTATATCAAACTCCATTAGTGAAAATACGATCAAAGGGCTGTCGGTAAATTAATTTTTCATTGGAACGTCGCTCATGTCTTCGAGTTGGGGTTAACGTCTCGGATCGTCTGTACTTGTAGAGGTGTAAAATTGCTTAGTGATAGGTTTTTAGATGAAAATTTAGACTTACGTTTTATTTTAACATGAGAGTCATTCGAACAAGACGAAGTTTACTTCGTTGTTTTGTACATTATTCCTTTGAAATATAATTTTCGTTATTTTCATTTATTTATATTCGGTTATGGATAGGAATATATTATTACTATTTTTACTTATCACATATATTCTCAAAGAGAAGTATTAACTGATAAATGGTCATATATTAAGTCAGGGAAAAAGTTACTTCTTTTTTTATGTGAAAACTAAACACTCCAAAATTTAAATTCACTTACAATATTTGTGCCATTTATTTCGATTACCTTCTGCCATCTTGTAGGTAGTGCCATGATCCTGTTGCTATTAAAAGTTCGGGACTTCTGATCGAAAAACGCGACAAGTAATTTTCACAGTCCCCTCTGAATGTTATCTTGTAACAAAAATGTATAAAAAATAGAATATTATCTAAAATGAATCACATCTACCAGACTTTTTAGTACCGGCCAACATTTTTTTTTAAATGCACACGCCTGTGTGTAGAAATTTACCATTACCTACTTACTTACCCGTAAGTGCCCATACTTACGTAGTGAATGCCCTTTATGTTCGCACAAGGTATAATGCATCTTCCTTTATTAAGCACAATACTTAGCTGGAACTTAATACCTACGTTTCTTTACCTGACTAATTAAAAATATTAAGCAACTCAGTTTTTACTTTCCATCAGGAGTGACTGAAACCAAGTGTCATGCAGTATATAAAAAATAAACAGAAAACAGCTCATTAACATAATAACAGTTCAAACATACTCACTAATATTATAAATGCGAAAGCAAGTTGTTACCTTTTCACGCCTAAGCCGCTGAATCAATTGTTGTGAATTTTGCTACAGAGATAGATTGGATCCTGGAGACGAAGATAGGCTACTTTTTCTCTCGAAAACTCTATTGCAATAAGCGTAAATAGATAAATCAATTGTGTATGAAACTTTTTTTGCGTAATACGATTTAATTGACAAAATCTATATTAACATGAGCGAAGCCGCGACGTAAAATCTAGTCAAAATACAAAGGAATATTAGATGTTGATCGTTATAGGAAAATAAATAAATAAACAAACATACTGTAAGGATAAGCCCCTTAAGTTGTTGTGAGGGTCGAACACTAAGTCCTCACAAGATGTTTCGCCCTCAGGAAACGTGAAACGATGTCCACTACTCCTGGCTTAGTAACTAAATGAAATAGTTGACCCAGTAGATAAGAAAAAAATAAATTAACATTAGAGTTTATAATTAATAATATTTAATATAAAAAATACGAAACATATTTAAAAAAAAATTATCCTTACTAATATTATAAATGCGAAAGTGAGTTCGTTAGTTACGCTTTCACGATTAAACCGCTGAATCGATTATGACGAATTTTGGCACGGAAATATATGGGAACCTCGAGATGGTGAGATAGACTATTATTTAAAACCTTCTTGGAAGTAGGGTAAAGAGAAGAAAAAGCTTTGTATGTAACTTCTATTGCGTCATCCAATTTGTTTGACAAAATCAATATTAACACGAGCGAAGCCACACGTAAAATCTAGTTATTATTAAAAACAATAATATTTAGCAATAAAATTACCAATAAGCAATGATTGCGCAGTAGTAGCGTGAACGGACTTAGCATCGCTAATAACCTTTGCATGGAAACCCGTTGCTAGAAGTCAGTCTGTACACTGGGCTTTACGTTTCCACCATCTTGGACCACATCATCATAATCAGGTGAAATTGTGGCCATAATTCTTAACCTATAAACAGAAGCAACGCATATAAGAGATTTAGAGAACAAACTCGAGTGTAGAGGGGTACATGACGGCATAGGACAGCGTCACACCGTTTGCTGTCTCGCCATTCGAGGCGATTTTACTACCAAGGTGCAACGATATATGTTTCACAGCAAAACTTTCATGCGAATTAAATAAAATATGATTAATATTTGTTACTCATAATCACAGAATACAAATAAGAAGTCTACACTAGAGTTTGCACTAGATTTTATTAGATGATTTGTAGGTTTTAGTGGTTGGTCACAATCTCATCTGATGTTAAGTGGTGATAGCTATATCCAAGGCAACGGTTGAACACATCTATTGATGTTTGGCGCCTGATTCACAACTTTAAAAATGCAAAAGTTACAAATAAACTTAACTTACCGCTTTTACTTCTTTTTAAATTTCGTTTTGGGAAAAATATATCTATTTCTGTTTATTCTAATCACATACACTTTTAAAGAAATATTCAAACAAATTTACAGTCATGTTATAAGAGAGTTATTAACATAGTAACATAGTAACATAGTAACATACTTTTAAATCTTACATATATAAAGGTATATTATTTTTTATAGTCCAGGCTACTATTTAGTTACATCTATATTTTATGGCACGTACATTTATTGTACACAAAAGTTCCTTGTGTAACAGCACTACATAGAAAAATCATATATATGATGTTTTCGCATTGGAAAAATAACTTGTCTTAGAGACTGTCTAAAACTTAATGTAGTTAAAATAAATTATATGAGCTCTTCACTTATCCTTCTATTAATAATGAAAAGAAAATGATTTTTAGGTCTTAATTAATTAATCAACTACAGAGTACCTTATAATTAAAACGCTGGACTTGTCAGATAATACCTATAAAACTCGGTAAGCACCTATTAAATTAAAAATAATTCCTAAAACAGGTCGAGAGGAGTTTAATTGTCAAATAAAACTTTCATGGCTGCTAACAGCGGTTCGGTCCTCGAAATCGTTTCGTGCCAAAAGTGAACCGTGGGTGAGAAATATTGTTGACAAATAGTTGGGCCCATGTCAAAACCAGAGGAGGCCTAATTGTGCGGCTAAAAAGTCTACATACATGTCGGACTAACTGCGAAACTGACGACGACTCCTTTTGATGTATCACTCGGAGCAACGACCCCCAGCCTTTTATTTCACGTCATATAAGGGTGGAACTTTCCCCTTACTTCTTTGTTTTTTTATTTTATATATTTTCTTTTAAGCCCATGTCTTACGTTTTATATTTCTGCATCCATAATAAGAAATAATTGGTGTAAATTATTTACTAGTACGATATTTGACATGGTATATGACAAAAATAATAAATCATTTAGAGGAAAATTAGTTCGCTTCTATAATCAAACTCCTCAGGAAATAGGTGAACTACAATTAAAACGGTTTAAAATAAATGTAAAATAGAAACTTTTTATAAAAAGCGTTTCAGGGGCCGTTCAAGTATTATGTAACGTGGGGGGACGTCTGCTAATATATCGTTACGTTATTTTATATATATGTTATATTAAGTTATTTATGTTATTTTAGGAGTTTATTCGTAGAAAGAGGTAGACCATAATTATTACTTTTAGACAATAATGGGCACTTGGGTGTAACGTAATGTTTGAGAAGGATGGGGTGGTACAGAAAAATGTTAAGGCGCGTTACGTAGGTAAGAGCGGGGGGGGGGGGGGGGGAGAGATGGTCAAAAATTGCATAACGTAATACTTGAACGGCCTCTTACACAATTTCAGATTATTAAACATATAAAATTGCATACGATTAAAACATTGTTAATATTTTTAAATACGAACAATTGTTATTGCATATTAAAAATAGTGATTGCTGAAGAGTTTCGTTCACAGTTTCTTCATTTCGTGAACGCCATGTTGTTTTCTAAATGGTAATAGTTTTTTGACATTAAAATAGTGATCGTATTATTTTGTTTTTGATAAATAAACGATTTCACTTTGCGGACCCGTCAAAGTATTTTGAAGATAATAGTAATCAAGGACCAAATAATACCTACACATATGAAAGATTTTCGTGATAGAATACAATTACAAATAGAATGTACCTATATAACATAATACTTGTTATATTAGTTCAATACACTGTCAATAGATGGCATCTCTCAAACTTGATAAGATTCCTAATGAAAGTACACTTTTTATTAAATAATAAATTAATCATTAAATTTAAACAATTTTTCGTCTATAGTGGCAGACACCAGCATTAAATTTAGATTTAAATCATCCTTTTCGACAAAGCAAAATATATAGACATAGTATCGCCACAAAGTTTCGTCTCTGAGAATATATACAAAAACGATTAGTATGAAAAATAACATTTGACATCTTTACTATTATTTGATGTACCTTACTCAGGGTCCACGTATTAGGATAAATATAATACTTAAATATATAACATAAATGCAAATATATATGACTTCAGTGACAACACCATTCCAAAAATAAACTTCAGTTCTGCGTCTGATAAAAACCTATATACAACTTTCGTATTTTCCTCTCAGGTGTGATATATTCATCTTCTTGCATTTATCCCGCATGTGTAGGGTCGTCACAGCAAGTTTTGCTCTTCTGCTCTCCCCTATTACCTTTAAATACTAAGGGCTCGATAACTCAGTTGTTATACCGTATGTGACATACGAGCAATCAACTAATGAAATTAATATATATAATGCGGTCATTCCTCAGACACGACGTAAAATCCAATGAAATTCATTTGTTGGCGTAAAGCCAGCGTGGTGTGGATACTCCGTTTACTCTATTACTCGTCTATAACGTCTACTCAGACCCACTCTTTCAAACATATACACATTATTTCTGGCAAGATCCATCCAAAACTTCCGTAGTTTTTCTCTACTCCTATATACATCTACCTTCAGTTTTCATTTTTAACTTATAAGATTTTCATTACAGACCTCCTACATTTCGCTAATCTACTACTCCATAACTTCTATTTCACTAGTGCTATTTCTATTGAAATATGGGATACGTTATTTATCGGTATACCTTTAGTTATATAGTGGTACCGTTATCACACTTCTTCGGTGACAAAACGCATTCGTTTTTACAGTAACATCGCTAACACGTGTGATTCACGATAGATATAACGACTTTATATTTATTCCCTGAAACTTCCAGGTTTTGTCATAGTACCTACTAACATAAATTTAAACATTTTTTTTTCTTTTATAAGACAACTCTTCATTAGGAACAAATCCTCGTTTTTCTTTAACTTGAGAAAGAACACTTATGTAATGTCTCTCGCAATATACCGGTTTGGCTTCCAGAAGGTTATTCACCACTTCAACACTTCTCTGTGTTGGCGAATCACCAAAAACTCCCACTAAAACAACCCCACGATGATCACACACTCCCCCTTATGGCTATAAACCAGGGACTGCTGTCATACTATTTCTTATCTCTGGCGTGATTAATCCTTGTATCCTAGCCCAATTTGGTATAGGAAATCATTTGTGGATCACAGAAATCCACATTATTCTTCCTATTAAGGAATCTACATGACTCAAGGTATATATCTGTGTCTGTATCACTTAAACTACTGGGCTAACAAAACTAAAATCAACATCAACCCAACCTTGACTATTATAGGGCCTATAATTTAATTTTAGAATAATTCTCAATCCTCGAGGCATTCTAAAGATATTTTCCGTAAACTTATCTTATATAATTATAAAAAACTCTACTGCGGAATCGTAACTATCCAAACGTTATATAGTGATGAAACGAAACAATGGCGACGACAAAACGACCCCTAGATGGCAACCCTACACTAAAGTACGTACGATTTAAACGGAAGTTAGAGGAGAAAATCATTCCCATTTGTTCGCAACCGACAAGGGCTCAGAAGCTCATGCCTCCGTAAGTAGGCTTTGATAGTGTGCAAGTTTCGCACGATATTGAAAAACTGTTTACGCTTCCATATTTCCCGTATGTTATTGTGTATTTCATACGTACAATAGTGGGTATCGAAGATTTTTTTCCGGCCTCTATAGTAGTCGAAAACTTGGCGCCTATCGCGTTAGGGTCCCTTATTGAGAAGAAACTAACTTTCACATTAGACCAAATTACACAAGGTTTGCGAGATTTCATTAGAATCGATTTTTATATTATACATATATTATACGGCTTGCTCACGTAAATATCGTTTTTGTTAAATCGAATTACGCAAAAAAAGTTTCTTTTCTCTTTGTACACTACTTACAAAAAGTTTTTCACGAGAAAACCTCGCCTATGTCTGTCTCCATGTTCAGACCTATGTCTATACTAAAATTCATCATAATCGATTCAGCGGCTAAAGCGTGGAAACCTAACATACAAACAAATTCACTTTTGCATTTATAATATTAGTAGAGATTAAACGGCCCGCGATTTTGAGCCAAATATAATCGATCATGACCCCTATTCACCCTGTGTAACGACCTCAATATTAACCTAAACATATCTCGTTTCGGAATAAACTAGTAAACATACATACTAGATTTTTCATATAGCTTCGCCCACGTGATTATTGATTTTGTTAAACAAACTGCATTGCTCAATAAAAAGTTTCATACAAAGTTTATCCCTCTCTTACTCAACCTGCAATAAAGTTTTCGAGAGAAAAAGTAGCTTATCACCGTCTCCAGGTAACCACCTATCTCTATACCAAAATTCATCATAATCTACGTAACAAACAAACAAACTCAGTGTCGTAATTATAATATTAGTAAGCATATTCAGCAATATAACATAGTCATAGGGATCGGAATTGTACACAAATAAATTGTGACCAACATACACAGTTACATATTACTCGAGGTAACGATTGTACCGTTCGCAAACAAATGGAACGATTAAAACCGAGGTCGTGAACGTGAACTTTGTGAACGGAAAAAACATTATGGCGACGCCATATTATTAGGACCATAGACAGCTTTCACACTTTTATTCTCTGCTGGAACATATCTAATCTAATACTATTGAGTGAGCAATTCATGTAAATATATCTATATATAGAGTTTAGCTTTATAAATCCAACCTATAAAAAATAAAAATAAATTGTATGTGTGTTTTTTTTTTTAAATAATCAGTCCGTACGTATGTGACATCATAAAATGTGTGAGGTACGCATTTAAACATATTTTCAAAAATCCGACCTACAAAACTCGGTCACCCAGGTATTTTAGTATATGGTCATGATCAATTCCTTACACTTTTTTATATCATGGCATCTATCGATGCAGGGAATTTCGCTTACGTCAAGTGAGAAAAGCCATGCCAGCAACTAAAACCAAAACAACACCCAGCCTCTGAACAATTATCTGTGGATCCCACATGGGGTGTAAGAGGTATCGACCACCATTCGAGTTACCAAAGCCAACCTCACCTGTACGCAGCGCACCCTGTCGAGTAACCTACGAAGTTTTGGCGATTGTAGTCCTACATTTATTTTGGTCATGAAGGTTAATACTTGGTCTCTCTCGATGGTAGTGTTATTGCCCGACTGGTTAGCGACCATCGTCTCGTTTAGACTACCGCAAAATAAAGGTTCAGTATGAGACTTACTATTCCAATATACTGAAATAGAACCAGCCCTTTCCGTTAAGGTCATCAGCGTGGCTGTAATACTTCTGATGTTGCGGCTGTCCACAGGCGCCGGTAATCATTTACCATCAGATGTCCAAATCGTAAAAATAAGACACTTAGTTGATAGAAATGCATGCGAATTACGTCACAGGCGTGATTTATCAGATCATTTGATTGACGTTATACATTGTTATGTACTCGACAGTTATTTAAAACATAGGTACAGTATTCATTTGTAAGAAATGTTATTCGATAAACCCACATATAAATAGCTAAGTGCGTTTGTAACAAAGACCTGAATAATGGAAACTGTTTAGGTATTCTAGTATGTGACCAGTATAACGAGATCGATCATACAACTCTGTTAAGTGTAGGTCGAGGTGGATCTAATATTTGACACATATTCAGATTTGAAGACTACTATCTATTTTAGCATGTCTAGCTCAAGATTAAAATCCTAACTAATATTGCAGATTTTTTTTGTTACTTTTCTCTTTGACCATAGTCAGAGCCTTTTGAATTACAGTTCACATGCAAAACATAACATTAATTTTACTATAACAGATAAAATAAAAATAATTTTCCATCAGGTGGGCAGTCTGCCTGTTTGCTATCCAATACCATAAAAAATGGATTTGTGTGGGATCCGAACCTACAGACCTATATCATATATCATATCACTATCTGTGATTGCGAAATCGATCGCTGGAAACGAAAAATTATTTAATTATTTTTCCCCGATTTTGTAACTTGTTTCAATACAGCTTTGCGCCTATTGTTGATAACGAGATGTTAAATAGCCCGAAGCTTTCCTCAATAATTGCTCTATCAAATACAAAAAACATCTTGATTGGTATTTTCTATAAATAGCGCGTTCAAGCAAACAACTAAACCTTTTCACTTTATAATATTAATACAGATTATACTAATATTAATATAGATTAACATTAAAGACATTCAATATAAATTCGGTTGGAATCGAAAACACAGTTTTTAGCGTAACAAAAATAGTATAATATTTTAATACAGTCATGGATTATTCAGAGACAGCGAACTCAGCGACAGAAAATGATTGTCAGCATATTCTCGCACCCCTATGAAGCGGTTGCTGGTCTCAAACAACCAAAGAAATGTTTAAAATACGCAATAAAGTCTTACCAATCTAATTTAACGTTCAACATCAAAGACGTAAAAGTAAATATGAATTATATTCCATACTTGAAGTGGCTACAACATCTCAAGAACAAAGTGCTCCCTAGTTTTGAAATCAAATGTAAAATTTCATTGACTTAATGAAATTCTCATATGAATATTGCCTTTTTATTAACTTTTCATTATCTAAATAGCAACTTTAACGGTATACATTTTATAATGAAATACACATTTTTATTTTTCTTTATGCGGCATAATATTACAATGAAATTTCAAATTGCCTTTACACATTATGTGTCCAAAATACTATAACTTGCGCTTTTTAAAAGTATTTAAAAATCTACTATTTTGTTTACCATCTACAAAACTCTTTACTTTATTACATATTATGTTTTCCTCTTAAATTAAAAATTTAAATAACATTACATTAGTTGCTCTATTTCTTTGAAATACTCGTTAGCTTGTTCTTGTTTTTCAATATGTATTTTATGATAGAAAGAAAACCGTTAGTCAAACAATACAAGAAACTTAGTAATGGTTACGTAGTGATTAATCTTCCATAGGTGTATATAGTGATGATAGCTCACTATATTATACTACAGAACATAATTTAGGTCTACGGGAACAAAGCGATGTTCACAGACAATAAAAATTACATAATCATTTCAAAACCAAAATATACCTAAACTAACAAGAATATCGAGAAAATAAAATAAGCCTAAAGCAAGAGTCGGAATTCAAGCAAATGGTCTCTTGCCTTCATTATTCAGATTTCGAAGTGCGTTTCCGTGTAACACGCTTTCATCATATTTTTATTGGTAAAATTCAGATAATACGAAACCTATGAACATAGTCCGTCCACTTACAATTACTTACACTTAGAACGTGATCCTTTCGACCTTGGGTTATACTATGTTATATAACTTTAACATATTATTCATCGCTACACATTTATAACAGTGGTGAAATTAGTCCGATTGAAAGAAATGCGAAAGTAGCTTAATCTCAGTTAAATAGTGTATACGGAGAACCTTCATTAGGGTTTTAATAACTACGCTAGGTTCTCAACAGGAGAATATAATATTATTATAACTCTTTTAGCTGTCAATGTAAAAAGATCATCTGTAAAGAAATGTCCCGCGTTAAAAAAGGGCCTATCATTAACCCTTTATTAACACTCTGTCTTTAAAATAGCAACTTACCATATTTGTATGCATGACTACGACCCTACAAGGTTGTACCTAATTTCTGTGGCCTCTTAACATAAGGAAGACTACATTTCTGTTTCATATTTCATAATAAGTATCAATGTGTTTATTTTGACATTATTTTTTAAAGTATCACAACAATATAAAGACACTTTTTTATATAAGTAGTTAAAGTTTTAGCGTTATGGCCATAATCTCACCTAATCTTAAGTGATGACACGGCCCAAGTTTGTAGACACGCTAAACTTGTGAAGGAACAAGCTCTCAAGTGCAAATGCCAAAACACATCTATTAGTACCATAGTACCACTGAACTATTATCGTTTCACTTAAAGACACGTTCTTAAAGATCCGAACACACTGTAGAATAGAAAAGTAAGATCCAGCGATCGGCATTCTATCAACGATGGCCTGCGTGCAAGCTTTTTGGTAACTGGATATATATACTAGTCACTTTGACCAGTTATTATCAAGTATATACTTACATTTTACTACATCGGTTGCTAAATATTCACACCTTTTATACAATAGTCTTACCTTACATAGTTCATCCATATCGTTTAGACTTCCTCATATTACCCCCCCTCCATACTTAACATTCCATCTCTCGTCCAAACATCGACATACCACTTTCATGAAGAACGAGGTATTCATTGCAGAAGTGGAATTTCTTAAACACCCTCGCTCGAAATGGTACTGTATTAAATTTACAATGTATAGCTATTTCTACTTCTTTCTTATAATGTAGAAAATATATCTTTCTTTTACGTCACGTAACGAAATTTCCCAAACGTCATGCGTTAAAATTTCATTCGCTATTCTCGTCGGAACTTGAAAAATAAACTTAATAGAAACTAATTACGTAACAGATCTTAAATACGGGAACAGAGTTACCTTCTATTATCTTAAGCTGTAAGAGACGGTATTGCCCGATCCTATGGCATGAAGGATCCCATAAAGCCCCCTTAATCCAATCGTAGTGATGCGCATCGCACATCTACACTGATCTCTCCTATTCCTTGTTAGACAACACGGAGTATACATGTGTGTATATAACAATTTAATTAACCACAATCGTATATGTTTCAGTGTTGGTATACCCGTGATAAATTATCATTGTGCTTTATAAAATTATATTTAATTTCTATCTTAAAATATTATTCGTTGAAAATGTAGTTTGTTAAAAAAACTGAGGAAACATTGATCAGTGTAAAAGTAACCAATGATATTAATGTATAATGATTTCTTAGGTTTACGCGAATATTAATTTCGAAAGCTTTCGAAACGTCGGGATCAAAAATTAATAAGTAACCGCGATAAAATCCATTTAAGTTAGTTTTATTTCAATGATATTAATGTATGTCTGAAAATATATAGTTTTTTATTGGCTAATACTGTCCATAAAAAGATTGTACGCTCAGGATTGATTGACTGAACTTCGTTATTTTATAGTATAACAAGATGAGGCGGTGAATTTCGTAACACATTCCAAATATTTGAATTTTTCGGTTTTTTCTGTACTATAATAATTACTGTACCTATTGGTGAAAACTGAATTAAATCCGTTGAATAGTTTAAAAGATCTAAGCTAAAGATGTTATTATGATATGCGGTATGTATATGTATGTCGAATTTTCTTTCTTTCTAGGACAAAGCAGCGTTTTAACGAAGTTTTGAAATGTGTTTTTGTAACTGTACGATTTACAGATTCAAAGAAAATACTCGACCAGGGTGCAATTGCAGATATAAATAAATTGCAAAAGTAAAGTCTATCGTTGTGAAAAGTGTTTTCTAAGACCCAAAATGAGTCATTTTTACGTCCATTTTCCACAGAATGGTATATCATATATAAGCAAGCTATACGTTATTTTCTACTTTATCGTAAGTAAATTCTTCCTTATTGTTATTTGATTTTTATTAAATTAAATGTATTATATTTAATGTAGTGTATGGTCACAGTCGAAAATCCGCGTTAGTTCTTCCTATTATGGCTACTCAATTTATGCTGTAGTGTGCGCCTTTTGCAATGGAACGGTGTATTATAATTTTTTTTTTTAAACATAATCTATGGTTAATTTTGTTTTATAATAACTGCGGCGTGTTAATTTTAATGATTTTTTATATTTTATCCGTGTGGCCTTGTGCATTGTAAATAAGTTTATTTTCTTTCTTTATTTGTATTTAAAACAAATGAATCAGCGAGAAGACGGTAGATTTGTATACAACAACAATATTTACCAATCGTTACTAATTGTTTAGGGGTAGTAGAGGTATAATTTGTTCCATTGCGGATCAAAGGCATGTCAGGTGTGCTTACGAGGGAGGAGGGAGCATCATATTCCCTTCATTCCCCTCTTACAGATTCCCTTTTATCAAAAGACGCTTTGTTCTCGGTTGTAGTCACTTTTATATTCAGTCGCATGAACGGACGTGCGTTTCTTTAATTTATTTTTACTATTTATGGATTACGTATATTATTATTTATGGAGTTTATTGTGCGATGAACACTACCACGATAAACTGCAGTGTTATATACAATTTTGTAAAATATTAATTAGTTTACGTGTTCTTTCTATTATCTGCAAAAGATAATCGCATTATGTCATTGTGAGTGTAGGAAAATTCCAAGATTATAAGAGTTGTAAAAATAACGAAAACTAGCGTACCCGTATACATTCGTTACTATATCAAACAGTATTCGTTAGTATCGTAACATTACGTTACTCGTTACTTTTGATACCTAACAGCATCAAGTCGCATTGTGGACGTTGACATTGCGTCAAACGCCAATTTGTATATTCGGTACGAAAATACGAAAACATGCGAGTAACGAAATGTATTCATGAGTAACGTTTCGATACTCGATGTTACTTAGTAACGAATAGTTACGATTTGTTTCAACTCTAAAAATGACGGTCACCACTGCAGATCATGTCCAGTCGTCAGTATCAAGACTTTCGACAGTCGATTAAGCTTATAGCCACACATATGGTAAACACGACCATGTCATATCACTATATATGTAGTTGGATAAACAAACACGTTTTATTTATATATTTACATTTATAGTGCAGGATGAACTTGTCGAAGTCAAAGTTTTTACTTTCCTGTTGTTTTAATTTTCACAAAACTTAACAAGTAAACAGCCATTACTTTTGTAAATCAGGCTTGTAACATTAAACTTAATAGTTTCTAATGATTATTTCATTTATAATACTTACAAAAAGTACAAGCTGTAAGTCCGCAGCGGTAGTAGGGCTTATTCTAATGCCTGCATGACCAGCTATCACTCTCTAGCCAGTTCCACCACTAGACTTAGAGTGTCCACCATCTTGTGTCACAACGTCATTTAACAACGAATCAGTGTTTGGCTATAACGCTAAAACCTATAAATAATTTAAAACAAAATATTCTTTAGCATAAATATTCTTTTTGTTAAGCACCCATGAATGTTACTGATCAAGCTCATTAAACTTACCACGTTTCCGTTCGGTATTGTTAACGATCGTAACTTAACATTCAGGGAGATTTAAATAAGATTATGGTCAAACTTAAAACTTAAACCGGTACTGAAGGTAAACGTGACACCTGATAAGCGTTCTCTGCAAAACCAGTTTCCGAATGCAGTAATGAAAATAGCGAGATATATTAAAAGCTCCTTTGTGAGAATTCCTCGTATCGTTTGTTCATTAACATAGCGTAAAACATTCATTACTCGGAGCGACCCTCGCGATATGCAAACGGAAGTAATCCAACAAGATTCGTCCAAGTTTCCCGGAGCTAATGCAAGTTGAATGCGCATTTGCACACGTGTTCCAACACCTTCGTTTCGCTTGCATGTTAATATCTGCCATTGTTTTGCAAGTATTGGTTAATTTATAATAAAATACATGGTACGTGCGGCTTCGGGCACGTTAATATTGGTTTTGTCAAACAAATCGGGTAACGCAATAAAAAGTTTATCCCTCCCTTTACCCCACTTTCAATAAGATTTTGATCGGATTTTTGAAACGATGATAGCTCAGTGACTGTCAAGGGACGTGAGTCCGAATCTTGCTTGAGTTTTCGGTGAAGGAAAACATCGTAAGGAAACCATAGCATGGTGGTAACGTGTTTTCTAATGCCCACCTGGCTAACTAACACCCGCGAGTTGAAAACCTGCCGCTAAATACCAATAGGTGCGTTTCGGCAGTTGCACTTGAGAGGCAGTCCCTCCACAGGTTTACCGTGTCTACCAACTCGGACCATATCGTCACTTAAGATCAGGTGAGATTAAACCTTAACTATAAAAAAAAAAAACATTTATTCAGAAGACACTTACTTTTACATTGGACAAAATTATATAAGGTGTGCGAGATTTCACGAGGATCGATTTTATATTATGCGTATACTGGCTTTTACTCGCGACTTCGCTCACGTTAATATTGATTTTGTTAAATCGAATGACGCAATAAAAAGTGTCTTCTCCTTCTTCCCTCTGTATCTAATTTTCAATAAATGTTTCGCGAGAAAAAGTATCCTATCACCGTCTCCAGGTTCCTGTTTATCTCTATATACAAATTCATCATAATTGATTCAGCTTTTGAGGCGTGAAAGCGTGACAAAATAACCCACTTTCGCATTTATATTAGTAAGGATATACAGATATAAAAGTAAGCATTTATATCGGGGGCCTATTATGTTTTCCATGAATAAATAACATGGCCTTATAACTCATCTAAACTAAATATAATTAAATTTAAATTAGAATTCTCTGTGAACCTAAATCTCTATATTTCCCACGCTCCAGTAACAAACTGGGTATGAAACGCTACCGAAATACAAAATTAATACCCGAGTTCCAAGTTAGGTCCCAACGGGGATATATCTAGACAGAATTGGCAACTAAGTTCGTACATAAATTAGCCGATGTCGAACTACTGCTTTGATATATTTCGACAAACCGATGCAGGGGACGGTGAAATTCAAATGTCGCATCCATGAACATTATTAATCTTCGGTCTCCTCCAACACCCTCGTGTTGTTTTATTAGTATTGTATATTATATAACTAATGCTCGTCCAATAGAAAAATGTCGACCTTGCTTAAATACCGATAGCAGCGATGATAGCTCAGTGGTAGCGTGTACGGACGCGCGTCGAATGACGTGAGTTCGAATCCCTGTAATAAGCTTGACCATTCAGTGAAGGAGAACATCGTGATAAAACCATATCACGTTAAATAATATTCTCAGCTCATTTTAGAATATTATGGGAACGAAGTTTTTTATCCCACGGTACGGATGGACGCTAGACAAAACAAAATGTAAAATTTTTCGAACACAACCTTTTCTTTAGTGTGATTTATATTGGTAGCGTATGCTATTGGCTGTGCCATTATAGATGCGCGTTTATTGGTTCAATGCAGCCAGTGAGTTCTCAACGGTTGCGCAGATATAGATTGTATAAATCAAACGCGACATTTGTTTTATAGCGTACTCTATGTATTATAATGAATTGAATGATGTACATGAAAAATGTTATTTACACATGTAAAAAAAAATATAAATTACGATATTTCGAACCCTTCCTTCAATTCATTACTTATCTCTGCATTTCATATAAATGCTCTCAGACGCTAGTAAATCATTTGTCTTTCCTAATAAGAAAGTTTATTCCAGCCGAGTGTTCAACAGCACTCACGCATTATTAATGTCATAAAATTAACACTAAAAATGTATTCAACTTTTCTGGACGGCGTCGAACCCAACAAATTTGAGGCGTTAAAATCGGTTCATCCGTCCTTGAGTTATAAATGGCGTAAATAGCCCGATATTAGATGGTAGATATATTTTGATTGCCTTAAATTTAAGCCTCCTTACAGCAGAAACAAAGTACCGTACGTCTGTGCATACATAAGCACATGGCTGCGTCGTTAAACGTCAACGTATCAATTCCAGCCGCGCGGCACATTGTTTACTAACTACGTAAACTGCTAAATGCGAGATCCGTTACCTGACGCCGCGGACTAAATGGCTTTTGTTTCCTGTATAAATTCCATTTCGCGCTTGCGTTTGTTTTTGAATTCCGTAAATTCCCACGTACAGACGCCGTCGGAAATTGTTTGTTACTGTAGAATGAAATTTACATACTTCGTAATAATGTAAGCACCCGGTAAAAGCATTTCGCGTACACATATTCGCATGATAAAGTAATATTACACGGTACTGTATATGACGATAGGCATAATAATATTAAAAAAAATACCATCCAGACATCGGTAATCTATATTATTTGTTTGTTTCTTTAATCGGGTTAATCTTTGAAGCTACCAGTCAGATTTCAAAAATACTCTTCGAATTGAATAGAGCAATCACCGGGGAAGACATCGTTCGCGTTTTGTATCTTATTTGAATACAATTATTAAAGCGATGATAGCTCAGTGGTAGTGTGTAGGAACGTCGCGTCATGGGACGTGACTTCGAATCCAACCACGGACCCAAAACACCTTACTTTATACGTAATCTGTATTAATATTATAAAGCTAATTTTAGAAACTACCAGTCGGATTTTTTTTGTATGTGACAGAGCAATAATTGTGAAAGACTTAAGGTTTTTATTAAATTATTTAAGGCTTAATATTATACTACCACTAATAGAAATAAAAATGCATTTTTTTTAATATTTAAAGGTTTAGCGTTATGGTCACAATCTTACCTGATCTTAAGTGACGTTGCGGTCCAAGTTGATAGACACGCTAAATCTGTGGAGGAACTGGCTCTCAAGTGCAATTGCCAGAACACACCTATTGGTATTTGGCGGCAGATTTACAACTTGAGGGTGGTAGCTAACCAGGCGGGTATCAGAAAAAAGCCCTACCACCATGCTATGGTGTCCTTACAATGTGTTCCTTCAACGAAAGCTCAAGCTCGTTGCAGAGACACGAACTCACGTTCATCCATACGTCGTCCATACACATTACCAAGTGAGCTATCATCGCTTCTAATTTAATGGTTCATGTAATATCTAGAGTATAAATTTAAGTAAATTAATAAATTCACGTAATTTATTCGTTTCTATAAATATGTCAAAGTTTAAAATAATATATTCGTAAACATTTTGTTCGTAATACCGCCGCTAAAGCTGTCTGTCTACGGGCTGGATTAAAATACACTACGAGCAAAAATATGGCGTGCTGGCGCAGTTTCATTTGAATATAACTTTTAATTAAAAGTATTATACCATTTAAAACAATGCATTTAGCATGTTTGATGCAAATTCGTCGAAATTTTACCCTTAAAAATATTTTCTAGAACTGTTATACAAAAGTATTCAGCCTTCTTTTCAACGTCGTATTTTTTAACTTATAGATTTCATTATTGATAAATATTTTTTAATAAATGCATTTTAATAAATAATTATTGAAAGCGATGATTGTTCATTTGGTAGCGTTTTAATGGACGTGAATTCGAGAACTTGCGATAAAGCTTTCAATGAAGGAAAACATCGTGTTCAAACCATGGTATGATGGCAAAGCTTTTTTTAACACCCTTTCAGCTCAGTCTCTTTAATACCTACAACATAAAGTGCTCAGTACGCTTAACATCTTTTCCGCTTCAAAAATGTGTATGAAAATCTTTATATAAAATACTAGACCTAAACTGGCAGATCTTGTTCTGCTTTTCAAATAGTCTCTTCGACTACAGCGTCATCTATCCCGTTACAATTATTTATCGAGATAAAAAGTACCCTATCTCCCAAGTTGGATCAAATTGAACACAGCGTGCAAATTTTGATTAAAATCGGTTCAGTAGTTTAGGAGTTCATCGCGAACAAACAATGCGACACGAAATGTTTGTATATAAGGATTGAAATAATTTTATGGAAAAGTCTGTGCAACTTAATTGCATAAGAGATAAAAACGGTTTTAATAACTTAACTCGAACTCTCCGGAGGGACAAAGAAAGGTATTATTGTAGCGACGGGAGAGTCCATGTCAGAGAACCGAGGAACCCGTCCGTTACGTAGACAATGATCGCGAGTTGTCTCATCTAAGAAGGAATTACAAAAAACTTTTCCCCTGAAGACTGTTGTTAAACGAATTGCGAGTGGAAAATCTAAGACTTTGAAGTTATTGAAATCTCATTGATATAGAATTTATTTTATATGTAGTAAAAAGCTGACCTGGGAGACCTTCGATGTAGTCAATCACATCGACTACAGCGACATCTATTGCGTTATGCTTACTTATCGAGACGAAAAGTGTCATATCTCTCAAATTGGATCAAACTGCATACAGTGTGCAAAATTTCAATAAAATCACTGCAGTAGGTTTAGGAGTTCATAGCGGATAAACAACGTGACACGTAATTTTATATATAAAGATTGGCCATAAACCATCTGATATAGTAAGCATACGAAAGTAAATAAAAAACATGCGTGAGTGTCGTGAAACACTATGCTAGAGCGAATTTCCATAAATAGTATATTATAATTGCTAAACGTATTATAGTATCGATTAACGAATATAAATAAATGAAGTACATCAATCAATTTATGTAATTCAATATAATACGAAGCAGTTAACGCGTATGATGGAAACAAACTATATATTCGCAGGCGTTGAGAACTTACTGGCTGCCTTGAACCAATAAGCGCGCACCTATGAATGTACACAGCCAATACCATACGCGCTATGGATAACCGTCTACACTGTAGAAGTATAGTGCAATATAGAATAGACTAAAGAAATGGTCGTAACGGCAAAATCTTACATTTTGATTTGTCTAGCTTCCACTATGTGCAATAAAGAACTTCATTCCTATAACTATGAGGAAACAACGAAATCCAAAAACGAAGTACCCTATCTTGAGCCGTATCATCGCTTACCATCAGGTGAGAATGCAGCCATAACGCTAAACCTATAAAGTATAAACTATAAAAATATGTATAAAAAGAAATAACAGCATCCAAATCTCTTAAACAAAATCTCATACACATGCCAATTTTCATGTTAATCGGACCAACGTCGTTTGAGTTTAGTCTTTTATATCCTATCCCACAGGAATTTGTTCGTTTTGTATGCTAAAAAGTATTCTATATGTTGATTCATAATATTAGTTATTAGCCGTGTCCGAGACACCGTTCGCGTGGAACAAAAATTTAATATAAAAATTTCATAAAAAAAAATTATATAATGAAGAGAGAATGTTTGAAATCGGTCCAGTAGTTCTTGAGTTAATTCGTTACAAACAAAAATACAAATCTTTCCTGTTTATAATATTAGTATAGACTAGCTTTTACCTGCAGCTTCGCTCGCATTTTTTTTCCATATAAAGTATCCTATGCTGCTTCTAATACTTCCAAGAATATGTGTACAAAGTTTCATGATGATCGGTCAAGTAGTTTTCGCGTGAAAGCGTAACAAACAAACTTATATTCACATTTATAATATTAGGAGGGATTCATAAAAAAAAAAAAGTTATATAGCTTATATGACTCAGGGCTAATGTAGCATTCTAATGATGAGAGAATTTTCGAAATCTGTCCAGTAGTTCTTGAGTTGATTCGTTACAAACAAAAATACAAATCTTTCCTCTTTATAATATTAGTGTAGATATACATACTATAAACAAGTCAAATTTCATCAATATCTATGGCGAATTTCCAAAGAGATACGAGTACATACAAACGGACTGACAAAAAAAATTAAATGAATATATTTGACCTCTATAGCGATACCAAAGTTGATCTAAATTATAATAAAAAAAGTGAGTCTGTGAGATCCGACGCACGACTAGAATTTACTCCTTTAAATGTGATTTCAAAGTGTGAGGGTGTTTTGGGCATAAAACATAATGATTTTAAAACAAAGCTTGTATTCATTTGGCAGCTTATAAAATCTCTTTAATCGATTCTTAGGAATACACTTCTAAATTGTCATGTTCAAAATTCACTGCTTTTATTTAGTATACGCATTGGCAGTTGTATTATATCTATATTTATAATAAAAGTCGAAATAGTACGTTTGTTTTGTTTCTTTTTTTTATTGGAAGGCGCAAATCTTAGGAACTACCAGTCTGATTTCAAATATTGGTTTTGTATTTGGCAGAACTTTTTTTTTTAAATAGCGCGTTCAAACTATCTTTTCCTCTTGTTAATAGTAATATTTATTTAATATACAAAGTATTTCTCCCTATTACAGTTTTATTATATGTAAAGATACATTTAAAATCATGTATTATACTGAGAAATCTATACATATATAAAAATGAATCTCTATTTCACTTGATCATCGCATCACGCCTGAACGGATGGAACAATTCGCTATTTTTTTTTGTTGTTGTATTAATTAATGTCAAGAGAAGGTTCTTATGAAGGAAAAAATTAAGAAGCGTGAACAAAGTATATCGTATTATAGGTAAAACAAAGTTCACCGGGTCAGCTAGTTATAAAAATTTAAAATAAAAAGTTAGCAGCATATAAAAATCATTCAATCGGAACACAAATTAATGCCCTAAAGCCATCCTCAATTATTACTCTATCAAAAGTAAGAAAAAATTTTGTATTCCGACTGGTAGTTCCTAAGGTGAGTTCTAACAATTTATTCCGTTTGATAATATTAATATAGATAGACCATAATCTGATATATCGGTAATTTATTATGCATAATGAATGCTGAAAACGTTCGACGTACGTACAAATTATATAGACTATCAAAACACAATCCTTTGTCCCGTTTAATGGGCTTACAAATACAATCGCTTTCCAATGAAAGCAATTAAATAAAAGTGTTAGGACCAGTTACGCAGAGAGGTACGTGCTGGGCCCAACGAATCGCCTATAAAACTTATGCCTCGTTTAGTCTAAGCGTAAACGATCCAGTGGATTTGGTAGTTTGATTTCAGTATTATTAGGTTATGATGGGGCTGATATAAATGTTGTTAACACAAAATAAAGAGAAAAAAAATGGTTTGTGCTTAAGACCACATGGCAAAAGTGAAACATTAGTAATGTTTCACTTTTGCCAGTATCTCTCTCGCTCCCTTAGCCGGCTCAAGTCGACTTTATCTAAACAAGCGTTACACAAAAAAGTTGCGCATCAAAATTTCAAAACCCGCCCGTAAGAAGTTTTACTTCAGAATAATAATAATGTGCTATAGATTTCAACGTTTCAATTTCTTTGTTTCTCACAGAAGAATAAGGAAACTATATAGAAACGCATTTTATCTCATTCTCTCTTTGTCTAAAACCTATGTAAGCACTAGCTAATCTGGCAGAATTTGTCCTATCTTTTGGAGTTATCAATTACATCGACTACAGCAACATCTATCGCGTTATTAAATTTCGAGATAAAGTTTAGTCTGTCTCTCAAGTTGAATCAAACGCAGTGTGAAAAAATTGTTTTAAAGTCGGTTCAGTTGTTTAACAGTTTATCGCGGACAAACAACGTGACACGAAATTTTTATAACTAAAGACTTATAGCTATCTTTTTCCTTACACATTTTGTGTCATAAAATCCAATTCACACCGTCCCAAAGGAAGATTCACTTTAGAAACTTCAAAACAAGCGTTAGTCACAATTGACGTTGACCAAAATGGACAGGCGGATGCCGCAATTAGAAAAAAAAAAACAGAACATTCCCGTTTGAACGCAGCACAAATGGTTTTTAAGAACGCAGTCAATGAAATTGCTAAACGTAATTCGTTTAAAGCTTTTCATCTCGATTTACATCAATTTAGGAAATTTAATATCTAACTATTTTAAACTAATTACATAGAAATTAAATTGGGTATTGCGTCAATATTTTTTTTATCGATATACGTAAGCGCCTTACCTCTATCTCATCTGATGGTAAGTGACGATGAGGCCTATGATGGAGCGCGCTTACTTTGCAAGTACCAATTCACTCTTTGCTTAAAGACTCCCAGATTGAAAGACGGAGGAAACACAAACGTCGGTAGTGAAACCACTCCCTTGCAGCACACATTATAAAGGGAGCTGCAAAATACTTCGCGTGAATTGGGGGAAATCTACTACGTACGGGGAAAGACCCTCGCGACGTCTGGTTGTCCTGTGGTAAAATGGAGATGGTTTTTTTTTATACTTAAGGTTTAGCGTTATGGCCATAATCTCACCTGATTTTAAGTGACGATACGGCCCAAGTTGGTAGACACGCTAAACCTGTGGAGGGACTGGCTCTCAAGTGCTGCTGCCGGAACACACCTATTGGTATTTGGTGGCAGGTTTACAACTTGAGAATGGTAGCTACCCAGGCGGGCATTGGAAAAAGCCCTACCACCATGCTATGGTTTCCTCGTGATGTTTTCCTTCACCGAAAGCTCAAACTCATTGTAGGTGCTTGGATTCGAACCCACGTCCCTTGACGCGAAGTCGTGCACACTACCACTGAGCTATCATCGCTTTAAATGCAATTATGCAATTAGGTCGTGAAGCTCCTGCGCACACTCCTCAAAATAAATCCTATAAAACACTGACAGGCGAACCACCTTACGGTGATGCTAAAAAGTGAGCATATTGGCCTTCTACAGTGATTGTTCGCAAATTAACCGATGGGCGCGATACTCGATTGAGGTTAATGCAGACAGCTGGCTATTTAGCTGATCAAACCCAATGTGATTGCTCCTGATATAAGCTTTTATTATAAGATTTTAATTTAAATTATTAATGTCAGCTGTTAGTTTTCCATGTAATAAATAAATAAGGAAAATATCGCGAGAAAAACGTACCATGGTGGTAGGGCCTTTTCTAATGCCCACCTGGCTAGTTAGTTACCAAATACTTATAAGTTTGTTTCGGCAATGGCACTTGAAAGCCAGTTCTTCCAATAAAGGCCGGCGACACACCTGCAATTGCCCTGGTGCTTTGGGTGTCCATTGGCGGCGATGATTACTTACCAACAGGTGACAAATTTCTCCCCCTATTAAAAAAAATAAATATATAAAAAAATAAAACTTATTTGCACGGCACATAGCTACCATGTTTCTCTCATTAATGAATACGACTGATGCCCCACGCTCGTATGTAAGGACCACTGAATGAGTAAAGGAAGGACGCGTTGACTCACACCTCTGTCGTTCCTTTAGTCAACTCGAGACAAATTTAATCGTACGAGCGTCACATAGACATACGTTACAGCTCAGTCTCATTCAACACCCGCCAAATAAAGTTCCTAAAAATAGCCTAAAAAAGTTTTCACTTTTAAAAGGTAGGTATATAACGTATTCCGAAGCAATTATTCTTCATACAAATCGATGTTTATGATCGATTTATAATCGGTCTTTATGTTGATCGAAACCGAATACCGATTTGAAATAATACATAATGTCATATGAAACAATACCAAAGTGGTATTGTTCGAGATTTTTTTTAGAGTTCCTTAACTGCATTATGTCCACTGGGAATAATTCAACAAATACTGCCCTGCACTAATTAATCTAAGCCCTCATAAACAGGTTCGGTTATAAGAAATAACCGACGCTTACACAATAGAATACAAATACAATAGATTAACGCGTCGTTGCCTGCAGGAGACTCGGCCTGCAGTTATTACAGGGGGTTCGGTGGGACGTCAGTTACGATGCTCGTGTCGCTGTCTATGGCACATGTGAAGCACGGCGCCGGTAAAATGGCGCCTGTTTATTAAACAAAGGAAAAAAAAACGAATTAAGTGACGATTTTTTTTTTCGCTTCTCCATATCTACTACACTGTATTTTTTATATTGAATACTAGCGGTGTTCGCGACTTCGTTCGCTTGGGACAGAAAATTGTTTAATAACTGGTTGTTACGTGCGGCTTCGCTCGCTTTAATATTGATTTTGTCAAACGAATCGGATGACTTTATATGAAGATTAATACAAAGTTTATCGCTCTTTATTCCACTTCATAATTTATTGCCCTTTTTGGCACTTTTTTTCAACACGTCTTTACTTCTATTTATGATAGCGTGATATTAAATAGCCATAAACCTTTATCAATGAATGCTCTATCAAATACAAACATTTTTTTCAAATCGGACTTATAGTTTTTGAGATTAGCGCGTTCATTCAAATACACTTTTCCGCTTTATAATAATCTCGTTTATTAAAAGATAGAAATTTCTAGAAATACGCAGGTTAAATTGCTACGGGTTTTCAAAACAATACAGAGCGACGCGTTATCGACCGAACAGTTCAGCGACATGTGTGCACTCTTTATTAGCGCGGTCTCAACAAATAACTGAGTTTGACGGCAACTTGCGATATACTCAGAGGCGCCTAACTATAGTTAACACTTCGTAACTTTAATCTACTATGCAATCTCACGTATCAATTATTTCTACCATTTGCCCACTGCTTGACATTCAGTCATATAATTACTGAAAAAGTTTGAAGAATTTTATGGCCAAAAAAACCAATAGCGATTTTTTAAGTGAAAATTCTATAGGATGTATGTATTCTGTAGGTAGTACTTATGTATATATGTATACATATGTATGTTTGTATATATATTTATTCGTGTAGGTATATGAGCTGAGTGTTTATGTTCCATACATATTAATTTTATTTATTCAACAAACTATTTATCTATTGTGGTTATATTCAATGTTAAGTCCACATTATTGTTAATTTTTTATAATTTATAAAAAAAAAAATTCTGTGTCTACCTACAAAAACAAATATATATATATAACAAATGCCTTGTGGCATTAAGCTCGCCACTGTACATATTAAAAGTGGAATAAAGTGTTCATTAATTCCTTCGAGTTTTGGGAGTAAATTCATGTAAGTCGTCATCGGCATGGTCACGTGACGTGTTAACGTACTGACTATATCTGTTCTTATTAATATAACTTGTTGCACTTTAAATATTTTTGATTTACAAGTTTTAATTTAAGATCAACAAATTAATTCGGATATCCAAAAATAACAACTGTTTGTCTATTGTTTTTCACTTCTGTCGGCAGTCCTCATGACTGCTTTGAATTTTTTATTATTCATACCACTGTAGGTACATAGTCCAAATAAGCCTTAAGGGCAGTGATTGCAATTTTATTTAAATGCGCTTCCCACGAACCTTCAGTAGTTTCAGATACAAATACCCGACCTCCGACCATACGTTAAGCACCGAACTTCTAATATAAATTAGTGCTTACACCACTAAAGATTCTCAACAGTTACTATACAAAAATAAAAAGGATTTGATAGATAAAAAAATCGAAAAAGGTGCTTAACTTTTACACCTATCTTTAATAAAAACGCAGCTCTTTAGTAACTAATAAAAAAATGTGATTGACAAACAGATCAGAAAACTGTACTGAACTGTTTTGTTTTTATCTATTTATATATAGTTTTGTATATTTATATATAGATTACAAACTTTTATCTCCTACAGACGTTCTACCCGTTCAAGTAATGTATAGGTCAATCATAATGCCATGTATAAGGGTTGGGAATAGTATAAATATGAGTTTCAATTTTTTCCGACTATGACGAATCCAAAAGGAATATGATTTTAGCTGTCTAACTATTTACGTATGTTCCGTCGTAGCGTCTAAACAATTCATCCAATTTTGATGAAAAGGATTCAAGCCATTTGTTATTATGACACGGATAACAAAAGCTGCATTTTAACCGACTTCAACAATAGAAGGAGTCGCTTTTACCTTGAAAACTGCGATTTGTACTTACTTAGGCAAGTACTGTTCACAAGTTGCAAGGGTGCACTAACAAGAGTTTGCTGTCGAAATACTTTTATTGCTAAGTGATATCCTCAAAACAGCTAAAATCAAGTTAAAATAAAAATTAGTTATGCTGTCAGCATCGAAAACCTCATCGAAATATGTTAAGTTCACTTACTACAAAATCTTGACTATTATCTTCAATGATGAGATCTGGATCGTGTAATTCGTGTGAGCGATCTGTGTGTACTGAAAACCAGATCGTGGTAGTGGTTTTCAGGAGACTATGGCGTGACGCGAACGAATATGACCGCTTCATGTGGAGTTATTGTTGTGTTCGTTGCAGTTAATAGCTTCGCTCGTGAATTTTTCAATACACAACTACACTACACAACTGTAGGCGCATCGCTATGTAGCTACTTGATAAATACAGTGGAATCTTTATTATAAGTATCTCTATTATATATATATATATATATATATATATATATATATATATATATATATATCGTAAATCGTGGTTAGTAAAATATAATGACGTCTTACTGGGAATTCTCCGAACTTACAGCCGTATCATATTGTACATATCATATCATATATATGTGTATATGTATATATTTAGACTGCATAAATTGAAGTATATCTATATATTTATTTAGTAAAAATATTGGTCGCCCAGTGGTCGAAATTTGAGCATAATTAATTTAAAAGTTCTGTTCTCAAAGACTATACTTCTATAATCACAGATTTCGTGAAGGCTACACCGTTAATTTACCTATTTTTTTATTTCAAACAAATTATATGAAACTGTAATATATATGACTAATAATAATTAATATTTATATTATAATAAATGAATTTATTATGGCTATGTTTGACATTCAGTTTAGACAAACAATATTATCTATAATCTATTCTCAATTTGACCACAGACTTTAACAATAAACAAAAGAGTATATGTGCGTGCGTGTGTCAAACACGTGGTAATGTGTGTAACGCTTTTTTTATTGATTTAATGTAATTTATTGCAAGATTTTGAAAAAATTTAGGCATTCTGCACTCCTTTTCTACATAAACTATGTGTTTGAAATTTCATACTCTTCCGCACGTGCAATTTTAAAAGGGGTACAAAGTTTTTGATTCAGGTATTAATATATAGATAACCTATAATATAGGAACAAAGATGTGGACACGGCTAACCTTCAATATTTTTTTGTATTAAAATATTCTTTAATCATTTCGATAAGAATGATCTTAAAAATAAGCAGTTCAACAATGGATTCAATGTACCTTATTTTAAAAGAAAAAACATTCCTTTTTTATTGTTAGAATACTTTTTTTTCACGTGAATAATACCATAGCTAGTTGTGAATACTTCTCCAATACAAGAATCTGATATAACTACATAAATTAGATATAAAATTAAAATATATGGGTATCGTGAGTTGATTGTAAGATCTACTAAATAAACTCCATTCAGACATGACTTGGGAGACAAGAACGGGAGACATGAATAGGTATCATTTAGCAAACAAAGGCGCCCGTTCACCACACCCTCGCTTGTCGTGGAATGCATTAACAAAACTGCCTATGGGCTATGACAAACATTCGAGATAACGACGCGACGCGTTTGTTACACGAATTACCTCAGTGTCACCTACCGTCTGCTTAATAGAGTAATTATTTTAATCTCTCACAATAATTAGCGAGAAGTTGTTTATCTGGTCCCGCTATAAACGTTATAGATTTATCAATTAGCAGTACAAATTCTTACGACAACACGACAAGTTCTTACTGCAGCATTACTTATTTTCTGCTTAAGTTTATAATCTTCACATATTTCAGTCCTGACTGAAGTTTGTTCTTATTTTATAATATTCATTGTTATAGAGGGTTTGATCAGATTGAACATGCCTCCCTCCTCCATACGGGATTTTAACTAAGTTATAAATTAAATTGAGTTCTTTCGATGATGGGCGAGCCAGTATTTACGTCATAGACGTAAAACACTGCGTTGCATATACCTATATTGTAAGTATGTATAAACAGTCTTTGAGATTCGTTAAGGGCAGTTTATTCTATGTACAATAAAGGTAACGCAGACTGATTAAGAAGTCATCAATTTTTGCTAACCCTTTATTGTCGAGTTTTTAAATGTATATAAACTATATTCCTTTATAAAGTTTTATTTATGAATCTTTCAGCTATCTTGTAACTATTCTTCTTTCTTTTTCTACAAACTCCTTACTTCTGTTATATGTCAGGGTATTTTTATGCTATTGGCCAACTAACACGCAAAGGGCCCATCTGATGGTAAACAGTTACCGTCGCATATAGACAGCTGCAACACCAGAGGTATTACATCCATGTTGCTGAACTTGGAGTAAAGAGCTGCTTCTCGTTCACCATGCCGGAACACAATGGCTCATACAGAACCTTTATTTAACGGCAGTCTAAACTCGAGGGTGGTCGCTAACCAGTCGGGCATAACCCTACCACCAAGCTGTGACGGAGCAAGGATTACATGGTTAACCGTCATGAATCAAACCAAATGTGGGACCAAAATTCGCCAGAGCCTCGTCGGTTAGTCGGCAGGATGCACTGCGCGCAGGCTTAGGTAACTCAGACGGTATTCGATACCCCTTACACGCCAAAAGAAAATATGTTGACGATGTTTAAGAAAACATATGATAATGACTAATTTAATTTAATTTGTTTGACTAAAAGTGATGACATGAGCTGATACTATGTGTGATGGTGGGCACGGAGGTTGTGACTAATATACGCATGGTGATAAAACTGCCACATTGACCTTTGACAAGTGAAACTTCTTATGGGAGTGCTTTTAAATTCTAATCCGCAACCTTTTTGTGTGACGCTCGTTCGGGTAAAGTCGATACAGGAATGTTACACTTTTGTCGTGTGGTCTAAAGCAGACGCCGTTTCTGTGACACATTTTTGGGCCAGCTAGTGAGTATCCAGCTACCGGCAGGCATGCAAGCTTGAATAAAGTCGATGATTACCAATAAACGACTAGTGTTTAAGGTACGTTTTTTTTTGTACTGTGCATACTATCGACTACAACGCTTATAGATTTACTGAATTACCATAACAAAATTAGAATTGCTGAAATATGCTTGAAAATCTCTTTCAAACATATGTAGTATTGCAAAAAAGCTAAAATGCATCAAATCAAATAAACTTTATTCAATTTAGGCACTGGGAAGGCGCTTATAAACGTCAAAACTACCACAGGTTTAGAAATAACCCAGTCATGGAGAAAAACCGGCAAGAAACTCGATCTGCTTATATTATTTTTTTAGGTAGGCAAACAAGTAGGCTTTAAACAAGCAAAAACTAAAACGCATCTAAAATGTTAAAAACACATTTTAACAAATTTATAATAATTATAGAATAATTCATCATGGCGAAGATACGAAATAAAACTATAACGTATTAAATAAAACGTATTATCATGGAACATACCGTGTTTATGCCGATACTGAATGTGGCTGATGGGTCATGCTTTCTTATGTAATACCCACCGAGCGAGTTTAGCACTGACGCATTTTCTATAACTCTCTAACTCTCTTAGTCGACTTTACCCAAACGAGCGTCACATTGCCGAATGTTACAGCTCAGTTGTATTCAATACCCACATAATAAAATGCTCAGCGTTTCTCAAAAAGAATTCACTTCAAAAATATATAAAACAGACATATAAATAATCGGAGCCAACGTGAGCTCGAAAATATAATAAATATCAAAGTTAATCTCGGCCTTCAACGAAAAAGAAACTGTTCTTATATTTCCCTGTGCCCAGAGGAGGATTTAAAAAATTTATTAAAAGGTCCACGCTTAAAAGAATACTTTCGTTGTACAACACAAAAGGCTAAAACTGTAAATTCGCAGAATGTTCCAACAAAGCGCGTAAAAGAGAAACGGAACAATGAATTTCTGCTTCAAGGAAGCCGACCGTAGTGCTACGCCGCTACGAAAGTACATCTCGTAACTGACGGCGTAGCACTATTTAATTTTATACGAGAGTTTTCTTTTTATTATCTGACAGAGACATAAAGATACAAAAATTAACTTTCGTAATCTTACTTCATGTATTTTTAAACTAATATATATATATATATATATATATATATATATAAATGAATCTCTATTCCCTTCGTCATCGCATCACGGACGGAATAATTTCGCTAACCTTTTTTGTATTAATTATTATCAAAAGGTTCTTATGAAAGAAGAAATTAAGGAAGTTAAGTGAAACATTTAAAATATTTATTAGTCAAAAGAACATACTTCACTTAATGAGTATAACATTTATTTCATTTTACATATCTAATGATAATAACATCCAGTGATCTCTTGAATATATTTTTACCTACTTTTAAATATATTCAAAGATTCCGTTTCTCTCAGGTCTTTCGCTAGTTTATGAAATAGTTTAGCTTTCTCAGATCCAATATTTTATGTTCCATACTTTGTAGTTCTTGCTTTTGTTATTATTAACTTATTTATATTTCTTAAATAATACTTTGTAGTAAGACCTAACACTATCACATAATAAATCTGATCTTACCGAGTCTAAAATAGGGGGTCATTTTGTCACGATTAATAGTATTTAAATCGTGCCGGTCTTTCACGTAATTTAACTTTTCCAAGGTTTTGCGGATATACATTAAATCCGCGATACTCAACCTTTTTTATATAGGGGCCACAAACATGTGTTAGTCATGGTGTCGCAGACAGCAAAGAAAAAAAATATTTAGGTAATAGTTTCCTTAGGTTCTATAGGTCCTTAGATAATTTAAAATAAAGCACTACCAAGTGGGCCAACCACAAAAGGTTGAGTATAGTAACATAAAAGAATCAAGAATGTATTGGGCGGACAGATTTAAAATACCAAATTCCGAAAATTAATCCTTGAGTGATTCGCGTGTTAGCTTTATCATTGGTCGCCTCTTTACTTTTAGCCTTATCGTTGATCTTCTCTATACATTAAATGTCATATTGCAGGGGTTTTAATATTCACACGTTAGTTCAAAATAACTTCATAGATTTAAATTAATATTTACAATTGGTTATATTTAACTTCATAAATTCAAATTGTAATGAAGAGGTTTTATATAAATTGTTTTAATAATTTATTTCAAGTGTTAGGCTTTTTCATTGGTCGCCTCTATATTTTAGCTTTATCATTGATCGTCTCTTTACTTTAAATATCATATTACAAGGGTTTCAATATTCACACGTTAGTTCAAAATAACTTTATAGATTCAAATTGATATTTATGTTTGGTTAAAAAGAACTTTATAAATTCAAAATAGTAATTACGAGATTTTCTATAAATTGTTTTAATAACCTATAGCAAGCGTTAGTTTTATCATTAATCGCCTCTTTATGATAGATGTGATATTACTGGGGTTTAAGTATTTACACGTTTGATTAAATGCAACTTTATGAATCGGAAATTGATATTTACATGTTTGGTTAAAAATAACTTTATAAATTCAAATTGTAATGACGAGATTTTATAAAAATTGTTTTAATAATCATATTCACACTAGTTCGCTTTTAGTTTGCGGTTGTGGCAATATAAATACGTCTTATAATCTGAGATATATATATAAAGGATTATTTATTACACGCGAGGTCACATATTATAAATGGCTAACATATAATAATTGTATAAACCCCAAAATTGCATATATAGTAATGTACTAATCCTAAAGATGGCTATCAAAGTGTTGTAGTGCTCAACTACATGACGTTATACCAGACAACTATACCGGAAACTTATACTCATCAAATTCAAGTCAATAAATACGGCATCCATACGCATAATCGTTACAAATTTTACTCGTCCCAAGACATGTTTTCCTTTTCTATTCTTCTATATCAGCTGCCATCTCAAAAACTAACCCTTTTCTTATATAACATCTCTCACACTGCCAACTCATATAATATTTTGTTTTTCTCTACTCCTATATCAGTAATAAAATAAAAATAATATGTATAACTTAGAAAATTTAACTTTAACTTTCAAAACCATATTACTTTCGAAAGCTAGTATTTTAAATTAATAGGATAATTTATAAATCCTTCTATTATCAATAAAATTGTATTATAATCAATGATTAGGAAAATTATAGTGAATACCGAACGGTAACTATGAGGGTAGCCGGACAATGCCCGTTCGAACGAAGCCTCTCACGCAACACCGGCGTTATATTATCATTCTATGGCGCATTTCATCGGCCTTTGTCTCGTACACTAATAATATTTATATTAATATAATATTTACATATTAAGCTCTCTGTACGATGGAAAACAAACATACCAAAAGACCACGCGATAAAACATAATACTACAAGCTAGACCTGAACAGAAATGGCAACGTAGTTAATTTATACACGGTAGAAATCATGATCTACTAAGGGGCTCCTTAAACATACATGCGTGTCACACGTCTTGGCATCTGCTCGGGGTTTCCTTTTCACCACATGATGGACCTGGCACCCGTACGTTGAATCTATGGGTAACTGAGAAGTTCGTCTCTATATCAACATTAATGTTTCTTCATATGCCACCAGAGTATGAAAACGTAGCACGGTGGTACGGCATTTTCTAACACCCACCTAGCTAGCTACCACCGTCTAGTTGAATATCTATCTCCAAAAATATATAGGTATGTTCCGTCAGTTGCACTTGAAGGTCATTCCTCCACTAGGCTTAGCGTGTTCACCATCTTGAGCCACTTCTTCGATTAACATTAGATGAGAGTGTGGCTGTAACACTATACCTTAATTATAAAAATAAAACATAACATACTTGAAACAAGCTCTTCCGTGACTAGGTTTTGCAGGATTACTAACAATTATAATGATATAATTGATACACATTTGGACAGTAGTTGGAAGATCAGTCCTTCCACTAGACTTAGCGTCTCCATCATCGTCACTTAACTTGACATGAGACGTGGCTAAAATACTTAACCCATAAAATAAATTTCACAGTAAAAAATAACAATAGGTATATTGAAAACAGTAACCGAGGAAAGTGTGGACATTAACGATATTGTGCGCGAGTAGACTCGTAAAGAACAATGAAAAGGGATTCTCTTTATTGTAAGCCTCGCAGACACGGCGGGATCGTGTTTACTGACCCCGAGCACCTTCGCACACGGCCAGTTGAATTTAAGGACCACAGGTTCTCTAATTAAACGGACAATAACTTTGGCCCTCGGCGCCATCCGCATAAATAAGTATAAGCTAATTGTCGCAGTTATTTTTGTCGTGAAGATAATTATTACGATGCTAGTTCTATACCGACAACTGATAAGTATATTTAAAGAAGTAATACATATATTTCGAAACTAGTTGTTACCCGCAACTCCGTACTCATTAGTGCTGATTTTGTCAACCAATTCTGGGAGTAGATCGATACAGAAATTATTTTCTATAAAATGCTATTAAGTAAGTAGTTGTGTATGAATTTTCAAAACCCTTTTTTAGCTAATGCTAATATCAATCTACTGCCTGAATGACAAATGTTAGTTTTATGAATCCGGTTTTCTATACTACCTTTAAGACACCATTTCACCCCTTGTCAGGGAAGTCGTGACGGCAGGGACTGATTCATGACATAGTGTTGAAAATAAAACTATAAGGTTTTTTTTGTCTTTATTTAATTAAGGACTAAGGTCCAATAGAGACATGTCAGTCATATCGTACCCTGACCTTACAATATTTACAAAGATTACTTACAACTAGCTACTCAGTGAACTTCGTATCACCTATAATTCATGTTCTTTAACCTCGCTAAAACTCAAATATGGTTTAACCGTTTTGTATTTTTTCTGTACATTTTCAAACCTTGTCCTAACAATAATAAAGAAGACAATAAAAAAAGAATTATCCATTTTGATGCTGGCGTATATATATATATATATATATATATATATATATATATATATATATTGAGATATCTCTTGATAGAGTGAACCGATTGTGATGAAACAAAAACTAAGTAATACTCCAAGTTACCTACAATTTTTACGTATAAATTTAACTACATTGCTTTAGTACATTTTACTTGATGCGTGCACAGACAAACAAATAAACAGACACAAATTCAAAAAAGCTGAAAAGGCATTGGGTATCCTTTAACACTGGTTTTTTTTTATATTTTCTGTGAACATAAGCGACTTTTCTACAGATTAATTATATGTATCGATATGTACAAAAATGCTTAGAACTAATAACAAAATTTAACACAACAGCCAAGATTCCATCGAACATGCCCCGGTCCCTTAAATTAAGTTCCAAAAGGTCAGTGACAGCTCTCTGTTAAAAACGGTTCCGTTCACATTCCGTCAACAAGTGTTGCAAGTCTTCGATATATCCACACGTTATGCTATTGGGTGATACACTTTTTCTCATTAAAAAATTACTATAACTTGGTTAATTTTTTCCAACTTTATAGGTATATCGTTATAGCCACGATATCAAGCATATCAAGAAGCTGGATATGCTAAACCTAGTCGAGGAACTCCCTCTCTATTGTAACTGTCGAAACACACCTATAGGCATTTGGCGACAAATTTTCAACTTGAACGTGGCAGCTAGCCTGAGGCAGATCCACACGGGTATCCTCTCCGCTGGAGACGAATAGGCGGTCGTAGGTGCTTGTATGCCCGTGCTTTTCCGCAGCCTTAAGCCGGACTGAGGGGGGTCGGTCGGGGGGTTCGCCTTTCATTGCACCAGTCCGGAAGACTGCAAGGCTAGCTAGCCAGGCCAGGCCACCACCAAGCCGGGCCGGTGGCTGGGGTGACGCGGTGATTGCATGCACGGACCCGCGTCGCCCCAGGAAGGCGACAGATGGCCGTGGGGTTTTAGTGGGTATTCCCGCGCTTAGCGCTGGGTGAGTCCCACATACCCCTCTCAGTCCCCCCGGGCTAGGAGAGGATGCATAATTACATTTCCCTAAGATAAAAAAAGGTGGGAATTAGAGAAAGCCCTACCACTATAATGTAGTTTCCTCACGACGTTTTCCTTCACTGACACATTGCAAGGATCCGAACTCACGCCCACTGTCGCGGCGTCTGTAAAAACTACTAACTGAGACATCGTCGCTTCGAAACTTATATAAACATATAATATTCTATTATACGATATAAAAAAGCGATTGTTGAATGAAATACTGTGGTTTCACTATAGAAATAATTCTTATTCATAAAAGAACTTACTTTTATATTACACAGTGAAAACAATTTAACTAAAAATAAACGAATCATAAAAATGAAAAAGGGTTTTCTACCCTAAACTCATTCACCTAGCTGAATTATGCACCACTGGAACGAATAATGGGCGGCATAAAGTCCGTTCACACTAACATTATTCGAGATTAAAAATTCATATGGAACTTTTTAACCAGTACTTACTAGAAAAATTTTGAATTTAATTAAGACTGGGACAATTTGTTGGCGAATATTACGGTCAGCAAAAAAAGGAATATTTTTTAATGAAAACTAATGAAATATTTTGGAATTTAATAATATTAATCTAAAAGACATGCAGTGTTAGACATAGGCCTCTTCCAAAAGTCGTCAGAATGACCAATTCAACGATACAAATATTGCTGCGACTTTGCAACTTTTAACAATTCATCTGACCTCCGTATAAGGAGCAACGTGTTTCCACTCGAGAACACCGCTTAAGAACTCTTTAAACCGAACGGTCATTAATTGTACAAACAAGCAAATTCATTTACTGCCCCTTAACTCTTGCTATTCTGAAAAATAAATATGAAACTTCTTATTCCTGACTCGATCACATAGAGAAACTCCAAGCTTTGCCCTTCCTAATGCCATTTGTATGATTTTGAGCTTCTTTATGAGACCTATAGTGATTGTGTCAACACCATATGTTATAACTTAGCTTATATTAATTAAATACATAAGACATAAATTACTGTATTTTTAATCATAAAGAGTTACATAGACTTGTGTTCTAACAATCTCGCTTTACTTTCAAATAAAATCAGAACAGTTTAATCAATTTAGGTCCTGAGAAGGTGCTTATGAACGTCAAAACGACCTGTGGTTCTGAAAATAACCCAGTCATTGAAAAAACCTGGTAAGAAACTCGATCTGATTATATTTATTTTAGGTGCAAATAAAAAAATGCATTTACAATTGTTTTATCGCATGCACAGAGGAAGTTAAATAATAATATGGCGAATTATCAAGATACTGTACACTTACAAATAGAAGTAATATACGAGCAAAGGGGAACACAACTGGAGTGCCTGTAAAGAGAGTCAGAAGTTTTCGGTTTTATGCGTTGGTATATTATTTAACACAAAACATGAAACCTATCCGTGACGGTAGCATTATGTTTATGACTAATCTACACTTCTCTTATCTCTTTTTTCCTCTTCTCTTCTCGCATCCTCTCGTCTTCTCATCCCTTCTTCAAGAAAGATTAAAAAAGCTGCCTGTACCTTGGCGTCACATTCGTATAACAACAGAATGTGTAACATCATAGCAATTTTTAGAAAATAATGCTTCAGAAAAAGATTAAAATATAAAACATACACAACATATCATCGTAATATGTAAGTTTTCATATGTTTTAATACATTTTTTTATACAATCTTTTGTTTCACATACGATGTTTGTGTGATTGTTCGCGTAAAATATTGCAACTGAATTTTAAAGTAGATAATCTGAAACAGTAGAGCTGAATCTTTGCATACCCTTTTAGTTTTGATGTTATAGTATGGTTCACTAAGTTACTTCATTCAAATTTTTCATTAGAAAATTGCATAAAGAAACGTCTATTAAAATACAATTAATATATGCAGAACATTTTCAAAAAGATAATTTAAAATGACAGCTTCATTCGTTAATATAACACCGTCAATACGTGGCTGATGAAATTGGCATGAGTTCTGTCAAGGTAACCATATCTGCTATTAAATTAGTGAGACCCTACGGAACTCAAAAGCTTGTTACACGTGCAGTTTTTATTAGAAACATCACCTCATCATTAAGAATCTCCGTGTCGCAAACTACTTTAAATATCTCATCCTCTGTCGCATCTCGCACCGATCTCTGGGTTGCAATGAAGTCTTAGTAGTAACTTATACTGACACCGCGTTGATGGTCATAGTTTCATATCACTGCAATGAGCCGGAGTTTTCGAAATACATTATGATGAAACCATAGCATGTTGATAGGCATTTTTATGAAACCTACCTTGTTAGTTACCACCCCTTTTTTATTTATTTTTGTTATTAACGTGGTCTTTAAAATCCCATACCTTACCCAAGCTCGAGCCAAAGCGAGAAGGGCGTATGGCGACTCCTTGGGTACTAATCACCCAACACTACCCACTAAAATACTCCACGGCGACACTAAAAACTCCCCTGTTACTAGAAACCAGGTACAGCGCCAACATTTCTTCTAGTGGTTAGCTACTACCCTGATAATGAAAATCTGTCGTCAGTTGAGCCTGTTGAGAGCCACTCCTTTACTAAGTTTAACACGTCCACCATCTTAAGCCACATTGTCTTTTAAAACGAGGTGAGCTTGTAGCAGAAAATAGAACCTTTAAATAAAATAACATATGTAAGTACGAGTTAAAATTATCGTCTCCAGAATAAATTAGGCCGCAGTATGTACGGCTACTAAGCAACTCGACTGAACTAGTCCGCAGTTAACCCATCTACTCACTGACTCGGCAAAAATAGCTGGGGGATTAGTTAGCTCAGCTTACAATGTAAGCGCAGACCGGAAAGGGTTCCTGACTTCGTTAATTAAAAATAAAAATCAGTATTATGATGTTTTCAATTCAATTTTGTAAATGTATATCTCTTGATTGAACTTCATAAATAGGCTAGTTTTTATCCTAATAAGTGACTCTTTCGCTGAATGCGATAGGTCCAGTTATTGCCTCCTAAAAAGGGCCAATGACCGAAACAAACTCTGCTATTGTATACTAAAATACAAGCTTCATTTATGCATGGCTGCATATTATTATTTATAATCTTTATATATAAAAAATTCATGTCACGTTTTTTGTCCGCGATGAACTCGTAAGCTACTGAACCGATTTTAATCACATTTTGTACACTGTGCAATTTGATCCAACTTGAAAGATAGGATACTTTTTATCTCGATAAGTAATCATAATGCGATAGACGATGCTGTAATCGATATGATTGACTATTTGAAGAGACAGAACAAGGTCTGCCAGGTTAGCTATTTAATATATAAGAACCAGGTGGGCATTACAAAAAGTTCTACCCACATGCTATGGTTTCATCATGATATTTCCCTTTACTGAAAGTTCAAGCTTATTAGAAATATTTGAACTTACGCCCATCGACACGGCGTCCGTACACACTAACGTTTGAGTTCTCATTGCTTTATACATTTTTTAATTCTCTATACAAAAGTAAAGACATGTCATACGTAGGTAGAATACGTTCCGATATACCTTTACATAAAAAAGACGCTCATTTCCGGTGACGGGCGCGGAAGCCGTTATGAATAATTTATGGCCCCGGTTTCTATTTTCATAAGTTTTACCAGCTTCGTGTGCGTTGTCATCATTGGGGCATGTTTTCTGTGATAATTTAAATCATATTTATTTTCATTCCACTTATTTTTTTTTTACAATGGTTAAGAGTTGATTCCACCGGTTGGTAAGCGATGATGTGACACGTTAGTTGGAGTGTTTAAAAAAATTTCGAACTTGCATCTGTCAACATCATGACCACAGATCCGAACACTGAATCAACATGACTTTAACTTGACTCATAGTGATCGTGATACTGTAAAGGCAACGTAGAAGGTGTAACAAAAAGTGGTCGGTATCGAGGACTGTCGACTAATTCGACTGTCGACAGCAGATTAATTTCAAACTTATAAATACCAGTGATATTATTAGAATACTTTTTTTAAATCTATAATTCTATTATTTTAAATAAAAATCATTAGTATAACTCTTGTTTTGAGGTGTTTCGGTACTCCGAGCGATATTTATATGCATTTTGTTTATATAGTTTATTTTACCGGCCGTCCGAGAAGGCAGCTTGCCACAGGCTGCTCGAATGAAGGCTTGGCTTAGATTCAGGCCAAAAAGGGAGTGAATGAAGATAACGGCTCATAAAGATTTATAGAAAAAAAAAAAAAATTGCGCCATCCCCAAATAACTTGGAAACAGGATAGATAATGATGCTGGTAACCTCACACTGTGACAAGTGAACAGCTGTGACAAGAATAAGAGGGGGTCAAACTGTGACTTAATTTGCGGCTAGCCCCTTATAGGTTGAGCCTTACAAAAATCATTGAAGCGATGATAGTTCCGTTGGTAGTGCGTACGGGCGGCGTGTCAAGGGACGTAAGTTCGAATCCACCTATAATGAACTTGAGCTTAACACCACTTAACTTAATATCAGGTGAGATTATGGCCATAACGCTAAACCTTAACTATAAAAAAAACACTCAAACCGCCTAAAGAAACTTCACTTTACAAAATAATCTATTAGAAGATTCGTAATAAAAACATTAATAAATGTATGAAAACTCATATAACTTGCCAGATCCCCCATTAATCTACATTAGACCCTCGACACGTGAAACTCTATAAATTAATATGCGAGAAATTGTATTACACTCCTGGCGTAAAATTATTTAGTCATGTCACAGTTAAATTAGTTACATTAGTTATGACTTAGTTTACACGTTTTAATAGCATAATTAATTATCCGAAAACTAGAAAAACTTAAGGCATTCGTGGAAATTAATAGAGATATTTTAGTAGCGCCGCTTGGACGTACCGAATTCGATGATTTAAAAATTGTATTTATGTATAATGGGACTAGCTGATGCCCCGACTTCGGTCGCCTTTTCCCCATCAAATGCACGTGACCGTAAAATCCATCTTATTGTGTGTCTAGGTAGTGAATCGAATATCCGATATTTGAAGTCAACAGTTCTGATAGTTTTGGACATGTCGTCATGAGTCAATGACTTGTATTGTGCTTGTATACGTATACTAGCTGATAACCGCGACTTCGTTCGTATAACTACCGTAAATCACGCCTAATTACAGAGTCTTTTCTTGGCGGATGTCTACATCGTAAAAGGAATTACCATGCTAAATTTCAAATCAAGAATGGTGTTTCACAGTTGGCAATAGTGACATCTCTGGTGTTAAAGAACATACATGGGCTTTAGTTAGTATACATATACTATCAGGCGTTTCGTGCGCTTGTTTTCAAACTTATGTATATAAAACAACGTAATGGTAACAGCCTTGCGCGATAATATGTAACTACCAAATTCCTGACATGTAAAATCTCGTATAGTTTAAGATATGTTGGTCTCGTGTTATGAATAACAAATGCCATCTTTCCGAAGAACCTTCGCGACTTTAACCTCTACGCCATTGTTAAGACGAAATCAAAACCGGAAAGGTCCCGTAATTAGTTCCGATTGTTTGCAAACTAAGCTTGCTTAAGCTTTAGTTTTAGGTTACTCAGTAAACATTGGGTTATCTTCGAAACCCCTAGAGCGCTACAATCTAGAATTCAATCCGACCGTACATCTAGATACACGGTCGGGAAATTAGATTAGATGCTAGAGTGGGTCCTATTCCGGAGATTCTGAATTAGAAAAACAGACGATCGTGTTTATTTTACTGCTTTATTATACACTTGTTATCTATTTAATAGCACTTAAAATTTGATGATAACTGTAATAAAACTGTATATCAGCACTTTAAAATAGTAGTATACATGTATAATTAAGTATTATCACTTAAATAACCATACACCAAATTTACAAAATAAATACACATATCTGTTTATTGTCACAAGCCCAACATAACTTAACCCCGCATCTCGCAACCTGTCATACACTATATGCTATACACTTGTCTAAGCATATTCCCAGTGAAAACTATTCCAATAATTTTAAAGCCCGCATTTTAAAGTGTGATACATTATTTTTAAAGTATGTTTACAATTATTTTGTTTTGGCGTGATCTTGATTTGCCGTCCCGTGATTTTTAATTCATATGCTTGTTTTGTAGCCCTGTATTGTATAAATTAAGGTGACATTTTACGTAATACAGTGTGGATAAAGAGCATAGGTGAAGTGAATTGTGAATAATCATTCGGAACAAGATATATTAGTTGCCACTAAAACTCCCAAGAGAACTTTAACAAGAGACTCACTATCTTGTTGAAGATAGTATCGTATGACCAAAATCTTATTACTTGAAAATGGCAGTAATAGTCAGACAAAGATGCCAAGAATAAAATAGAAGTCAATAGCGCAAAACGACATAACTGGTTTATAAGAAATCATTAGTTCCGAAGAAACAGCAAATATGAAACCTCCAAGTAGAAGCCTTAGAACGGATCAGGAAAACAAATATGGAGAAAAATCAAATCTTCGCTTATCTGTTACTCGGCAAGACTTGGGGGTACGTAGACATTTAGGTGCCCTTAACACTAATGATCAAGTTTAGTGTGAAATCGTCGCGAATGTGGTTATGCTGCTGCTGATTGTTCGAATAAGTCTACGCAGAACCGGGGCTCGTTACGAAGTACTTACAGTCATATTAAAGCATAAGTAGACACAGAACTAGCTACAAAAGATGTAATTCCATCATCATCACAGCCTACACTAAGATGTGAAGGAAATACAGGCAATCCTGCTACAAAACAAACAGCTTTTACTCGGGCTGCTTTAAATGCAAAAACAACTGGATTGATAAACAAAGAAAAACTGGATAATACAGTTGTTGTGAAATATGACTTTAATGAGAGCTTTTCTACCATGAAAATTGACTTTAATGAAAGCTCGTCAACCGTGGAAAATGACTTTAATGAGAGCTCTTCTAGCTTACCAGACAAGGTTGACGATATTTATGCTGAATATAAAACTAATCCTTTGCTCATGTCTATTTATGTCAAGGATATTTTTATATATTTGAGCCAGTTAGAACTAAAGTATCCTATTGAACCTAACCGTTTAGGAAAACAGGTTTCTGTTCTTATATTAAAGTCCTTATTTCAAACAGAAAAGGAGGTAGTTTTTTTCTTATTCAGTTTGTTTTAAAAATGGGCACAAGGACTAATAGTAATGTGTAAGACAGTTTATATAATATTAATCCAAATTTTAGCAGAGTGGTCATATTGCATGCTGTTTCCGCATTTGACCTAGCGGTTGTAAATACATGGTTTCAGAAAAAAGAGCAACACCTTATTACTTACAAGAGTGGCCATCATAGAATGCAAATATATTACTTTTTACTTTTAACTTTGAACTCAAAATAAGGGGTAAGCTTTAGAAAACAGAGAAGCAACTTCCTCCAAAAATAAAATGGCATAAGTTAGAAAATAATGAATGTGCAAACAAATGTAGGGAACGAGTGGTTAACAGAATGATAGAACCGGAATTTATGGAAGACTAAGCGTAAATGAGTATCGGCATGAAATAGCCACATATGTAAAAAATGCGACAAAGGATGTTTTAGGAGAATCAAAAGGGAAATGTATGAAAGACAAGGAAACACAGTGGTGGAATGAGGATGTGCAAAGAGAGGTTAAGGAAAATAAAGTTCAATTCAATGAATGCCAGCTATCGAAGAAGGGAACGACATGATGAAAAAATCTAAAAAGAATGAGTATGAAAAATGTAAGAAAAAAGCCAGAAAGAGCAAAATCTCACGACATCTTATATAGGGCACTTTAAAGTTCTGATGGCTCTAACAGGTGTATCGGTTGACTAAGGGTAAAGAAAAAAAGGAGACGGATGTGTGTCATATCAAGTGTATGAAGCATGAAGCGGGTATGATACTTTTGGATGATGAAAGAATAAAAGCTAGGTGGAAAACATATTTGGAAAGGCTGATGAATGAAGAGAGTTATCGAAGTGTATTGCTTGAGGATGAACAGATCAATATGGGATTGATGATTGGATGGGAGAGGAAAAGCGGTAGGACCAGATGGAATACCTGTTGCAGTATGCAAGTTGTTAGGGATGGAGGGATGGGAGCGTTTCTCTACCAAAACGTCCTGTTATTTCAAAAACGCTACGTTTTTAGCTTAAAGTAGTGATATGAAAATACTCTATGTTTATATATGATTACCCTAGTTTTGAAAAATAAACGATTTGATTTCATAATAAGGTTAAATCATATTTTATTTACATTAAAAGTTAATGGTTAAAAAGTTTCCAATGAAAAGTTAATATAAAAGAGATTTATACATTTATATGCCAAGGAACACAGTATTGATCATAATATTTATGTTCTCGTTTATCGGAATTGCAAATATGCATGTAGTCGCGCGATGTTTAAAAAGTCAGAAGTGGAATGCAAAACCCCCCTCAGAGAGGATCAGAAACACTCTGAAAAGCGTTGAATGAACAGTGGCACCTGAAGCCTGGCACCTTAAGCCGGCTTAACGTTGCACGACGACAGTAAAAATAAAATTTATTTGTTCCAATATTCTTTTTTGTGTTACCCACATTGAAAACTTTATATACGTTTACATTTTTTCACATCGATTTTTTTTATACTGTATAGCTGTCGTGAACCCACAACTTCGTTCGTGTAGAATTAAAAGTTATTAACTCATTTTCGTCCGTTGTTGTGATTTTTTTCAATATAGCTTTGTTCGTATTGATGTTAGCTAGATGTTATAAAGCCTAAAGTCGATGATTACTCTACAAATACAACAATATTTTTTTAATCCGACTGGTTCCTGAGATTAGCATGTTCAAATAAACAAACAAAGAAACTACGCCTTATAATATTAATATAGATAAGTTAAGCATTAAGCTAATATAGCAATTAGTGTTCAGCGACGATGTGGTTATGGATGGATTGAATCTTAAGTGCAACAGCCCGATCAAACCTATAGGTATTTGAAGATAGATATTCAACTAAATTGTGATAATTAGTTACTCTAAGTGAGAAAGCAGTCTACGGTATCTGATAATAAGGGTGTATGTGGGTCGTTGTGGTCTCTTCTAGCACGAACTTGCACGAATTAGTTAGAATATAAATGCTCCATGATCATCAGCTGATGCGAGTCATGGGTATATTGGCCATATTGGCCTTGGCTGCTCTACCGAGCGCCTTTCACGTTACCCTTACTCCACGGCTAGATGTAATGCGGCATGCGATAGATAGACGAAATAATTTGAGGCGATAGAATAAAATTTTTACTAAAAAAAATGGAGGTAATTAGTCAGGCAAGCATTAAAAATTTCTTAACCGCATCAAATGTTGAAGTGTATATTACTTTGCACTTCCGCTTAGAATTGATTGGCCGCCGATGGTTGACCCGACGTTGGTGCCTTGTTGGATTAAATGTGGGTATTTCATATAATTTATACAAAATATCACTTGAGATGAAACCATATCAACATCAAGGTATAGTAACGGAATGGTTAAGCCCAGGAGATAGTTAATGTTTTCTCTAGAATATGGCTTCATTAAGTAATTTAAATGTAATACAAACCATATCTACCATATTCTTCTTGTGGCGTTATTTCCTACCGGAAGTCGGCTATCATTATACTGTACGAAATAGGTACCTATGTTGTGCTCAGATTAAACCATAGATTGTACTCTACAATGAACTAATGTAAGATGATTGTTAGCAAGTCCGTATTCCCTTAGTCTACACTGAAAGACTAATATTTGTAGAAATTCATTCAAAACTAAACTATACTTCTAAAATTCTCAATCTGATCATAAACTATACATTCCAATAAATGGGCTTTGTTAGCGTTTAAAAACAGGTTTTTTTTAATAAACCGGTTTATCTTTACGCAGTGTACGACACATAGTATGTACATAGTAAAAAAGAACATATTTTCTTAAAACTTTGAAGTAATATCTATCATAATTGATTCGAAGAATGGAGCGGCGTAGCGGTTAGCTCAAATTTAATGGATGGATTCTGGATATCTATTTAGAAGCTAACTTCTTGTAACTTTGAATGAACTTTATAAATTTATCTCTATCGGAGTACGTCTTCACTCGCCCTATCAAAACATCCATTGTAACTCGTCCATTTTATACCCGTCGCACAATAGGTTGAAAAAGGCCGGGATAAGGGTGCCCTTCATTAACATTTAAAGTGCGCCAAACGTTCGCAGCCTGATAACAGATTATGCAAATTCGGATCAAATTGTTAGCGGGCAGAGATTTGTCAAACTAATCCTAGGGTCCGCGGACGGTGCCAATATATTCTACCAATTTGATACGACACAACACTGTTTAGCTTGTAAAACGACGGTGAAATTATAGACTTCAAGTAAATGTTAAATTATATATTTTGGAACTATAATTCAATAAATTATTTGCTCTATATAACCTTATATAACAGCTTAAAGTAATAATATATTACATTGAAAGAAACCATCTGACACTGAAATAAGTATAAGCAGTTTGCCCAGAAGCATTAGACTAAAACAAAAAACAGAGTTTTAGTAGATATTACAGGCGATCCAGTCGCCGGTTGAGTACCACATACCCCTTCCAGCAGATCAGGGAGCGGACACCTAAATGCATTGTACCACTAAAAAAGAAACAAGAATGTCTCCAAAATCGGTTAAGGAATCTGCTAAAGGTGAAATTTATTTTAGACGAATTATGTCTTCTTTGCTGTTTTCTATGAAACGAAATCATCCCAAACAATAAAATACAAGGTGGACCAAAAGTCCGTTTAAATTTGAATCGGTAACTACGACGACCAGCGACGGCGGGGTGGGGCGGATGGGTTACAAAGCGCAATAGCGGCCAATGGGAATTAAGTATCCTGGCGTCGTTCAGCGATAAACAACGTGCGTTCTGTGTACGCGAGTACTACCGCAACAAGGATTTTTTTTAATAAAACGCAACGAAAAATTTGCGTTCATTACAACATACAGCATAAAAATGAAGCTCCATCGATTCAATTGATTATGAAGTGACTACAGAAGTTCGAAGAGACAGGTTCAACAATGAATCAACAACGATCCGGCCGACCTAGAACATCAAGAGATCCCGAAAACGTCGAGCGTGTAAGAGCGTCTATTCGTGAAGATCCTGGACTCTACTCGGAAGCGGTCTAACGCCTTAGGTGTGCCCAGAACATCTTTGATTCGTATTCTTCACTTTTTACATTTACATCCATACAGATTCCAAGTAGTACAGGGATTAAAGCCTCAAGATCACGATCACAGGCTCCAATTTGCAAATGAAAGGTTAGAAAGGTTCACCAGCTTTACCAAGAATTTTTTCTCAGAGGATTCACACCTCCTTCTAAATGGGCTATCTAAATGTGAATAGGCAAATTTGCAGGTGTTGCAGTGACACTAATCCTAAATTGAAGCATCAAAACCATCTGCATTCACCCAAAGTTACTGTATGGACAGCTATGTCAGCAAGAGGCATTATTGGTCCGTACTTTTTTGAAGATCGCCGAGGAAATGCTGTTACAGTGAATACGGAGCTGTATATTGCCATGCTACAGAACTTTTTTATACCAGTGCTACAAGATTCCGATGGTTTTAATCAACGACCGTGGTTTCAGCAACATGGGGCAACATGCCACACTTCCAGCGACTCAGTAAGTGCTGTCCGCGGTAAATTTTTGGACAAAAGTGATATCTAAAAGAGGTTCTATTAACTGGCCACCTCGTAGCCCGGACTTATTCCCAATCGACTTCTTTGGGGATACCTTAAAAGTAAAGTCTTCAACAGCAACCCAGTGACCCTAGAGGAATTTAAGGAAAATATTTGAGAGGAAATGAAAACGTTTCACGAAACATTTGTGAGGCTGTCATTGAAAATTTCCGCTCCAGGTTGCAGCAGTGTCAAAATAGTCAAGGATCACATATGGATAGTGTAATTAAAAAAAACCCATATTTGTGTAGTTTTATAATAAACAAACAATTTTTATTTCACTTAACTAGTTTCTTTTAAATCATCTTTTGAAATGTAAACGAACTTTTGGTCCATTGTAGGTGAGATTACCGTAAGTCTATTTGTTTTATCTTACAGTTATTTTTATAGCCTTCTTTCTTTGTATGCAATTCGTTACAATTATTTATGGATTACACAAACAATTGTCAGTGTGGGACTCAAGATGGGCAACGAAGCAACTGTTTTAACAGATACTCCAACTGTACAGTCCAGTTATACCATCGTGCATAGAAACTAAGGATGTTACGTAACTTCGACTCCGATTCCAAAAAGTCGGAACTGGCGATTTATTTTACAACTCCGACTCCGACTTCTGTACTTTTGAATCGAAGGTTAAAACGGAGATCGCACCACAAAAAGTAATTGCGGCCCGAATAACTATATACAAAAATGTAACTTGTAGCTCAGGGAATTGCTTGATTTTTTCAAAGGTTTATTCTACAGGGCCTTCTCTAAAGTTTTATGGAATATACCAAAATTTCATCGCTTGTTACAGTTCCTAGTGTCGCTCTACATCCGTTTCGCATCGGACTACGACTCCGATAAAGCAGATTATAACCCTCTGGTTCCGGTATACTCCCCTCCGTAACATCCCTCATAGAAACTGTAAGTACTCCAAGGTGTGATAATATTTGGGAAATATTGTGATGCTGTGTGCAACGATTTGAAGTAAAACTTCTTATGAGAAGGCTTGGAAATTTTAATTCGCAACTTTTCACTGTGACGAATTATTGAAATTGTTCTATCCGTTCACTCGTGATGCGATGACCAAGGGAAATAGGGATTCATTTTTATATATATATATATAGATTTATAAAATATAATCATTTCATTTAGCTACACAACGATAAACGGTAAAGGCAGCGATTTTGTATTTGAGTAAATCTATATAGGTAGTGTAATAGGAATTAGGGGGTATGCATGTCGATATCTGCAAAAAAAAATCACCCATATAAGGGACACTCTAATATATATATATAGAGCCTAACCTTCTTCATATAATAAAAACATGTTCAAGTCCCTAGAAGTTCAATATGAAAAATATTTCAAATAAAAGAAATTACTAAAGTACCCATATACATGCTTTATCGTACATTTTCTTTCCGAACGGGACAGATGGAAAGAAAGTATATTTATTTAATGTATATTAGGTCGCATTGTGCATTTTAACTAGCCCATGTAAAAAACAAACATATAATGACAATCAAAGGCAATGTTGGGACGAATAAAAGAAAAAATAAAAAAAATAATTTCTAAACGAATTTCTGCTAAATTAGAAAATAAACATCAATTATTCTTGTATTGTCAGAGTAACAAATGAAAGTTTATTATCACGAATATGTATACATATCTCATATTATATATTGATGACAATTGATGTTTATTTTTTTATTTAGTAAAAATTCGTTTAGAAAATAATTTTCTTTTATTTATTTTATTCGTATTCGTTCTTTAATTATATATTTATTTATTTATATATTCCTACTATACTATAAACGTGAATGTAAATTTGTTTGTTACTCTTTCACGGGAAAACGACTTAATCGATGATGAAGAAACTTTGTACACATATTTATGGAGAAATTAAAAGTAACATACGATACTTTATAATGAATTTCTTTTTTACGAAAGAAAAATATTGACAAATATTTCAAAATCCAGCTACTTTAACGCCATCTAGCATTCCAGAGTGTAGGTGATACGAAGTCCACCGGATCAGCTGGTATATATGGACCGTTTATTTTGAAAGTGGTGTAAGTCCATTTTCTTTTGTTTCGAGAAAATTAAAGGCTACTACTATATTTGTTGATAACGCAATTTCATTTACCGACCGATTTTAAGTTGTACAACACACGGGACTTTTCTGAGAAATTAAACACGGACTAGTTATATAAAAAAAAAAAAAAATTACATTATATCAGCCTCCTCGAGTGCCTTGGTTTGATGATATTACATTAAATAGGTCATATATTGTAGCTTTAAACAGGTTACGTTCTGGACACATTCCATCAGAAAAATTTGGATATTTAATGCAGAAACGTTCTTCCTCACTTTGTACTACATGCGCAGTAATTGATCATGTGCACCACTGTCTGATGGAATGTATTAAGAATAGTACTATTAGAAATAAATTAATTAACAAGTGTAATTTAAATAAATTAAATATGGGCATGTTTCATAGCATTTTAGTAAAGCCTTCGAGAGAGGCAGCTAAAATGCTGTATGAAATGAATGAAAGATGATGGTATGAACGAGGATGTATGAAAGAGCTAAATTATAATATTATTTTAGGTTACGATGGGGCTGGTATAACTACGGTTAAAAGCCCCTAAACAAAATAAAGGAAAAAAAAAAAAAAAAAAAAAAAAAAACGGTCCATATATTGATCAATATTGAATGACGTGCGATGTGATTGGTTCAATTCGGCTTCGCCTCCCCGGGCGCACCAATCAGGAACCAGCGCGTCCGCGCGCGCACTGCGACGTTGCGCACGAGTCGCTTCTTGTCGTCGAGAGATGGCGCTAAATCGAATAATATCTCTTGCTTGTGTGGCAGCAGTAGCGCCGTGCTGTATGAATTCGCTATATCGTAAAGGCATTGCAGGCTTTTTATTCGGACGTCCTAAAAATTAAAAAAAAAAAAATCGATTGAAATTGAAGCGATGATAGCTCAGTGGTAGTGCGTACGACTTCGCGTCAACTGAAATGAGTTCGAATCCAACCACCTACAATGAGCTTTCGGTGAAGGAAAAGATCGTGAGGAAACCATAACATGGTGGTAGAGCTTTTTCTAATGCTCGCCTGGTTAGCTACCACCCTCAAGTTGAAAATCTGCCGCTAAATACCAATAGGTGTGTTCCGGCAGCTGCACTTGAGGGCCAGTTTCTCCACAGGTTTAGCGTGTCTACCAACTTGGGCCGTACCGTCACCTAAGAACAGGTGACATTATAGCTGTAACACTAAACCCTAACTATAAAAAAAAAAACGAAAAGTATTCGATCTAGGTTAATAAAATCGAGTTTTAATGTTAACTTAATAATTGGAAAATGGGAATGATAATGGGAAATAAATGCTACACGGCCAGACGATGCTTGCATGAACGTCGCCATATTGGCCTAGGTTGCTCTGCCCAGCGGTAAATTTTGAGACGATGTAAATAAAGTTTATTCATTATTTATGAATTTAAATAAGTTCCCCCTTAAGATCAGTTTTGCTATAACTGTGAAAATGGCACAAGACTAGACCCTACAGGTAGTGAAGGTATACTTGGAAGAGCCGTGCTTTTCACATGGGCAGCTTGGTAGACATGTTCCCGCGTGTCCAATGTTCGAATGCATTGTTTACCCAAGCGTCCTTAAATAGTGCTCTGTTCTGTATACATGGTCAGTGTCTAATACCCTCAGGCAAAGTTTTTTAAATAACCACAATACAATATTATAAATTCGAAAATATTGATGTCTGTTTGTTTGTTTGTTTCACTATCACGCTTTAACCGTTCAACAAATTTGAACTAAAGTTAGTACATGAATAGACCATTTCCTGGATTAACACATAGGATACTTATTATACCGGTAATGCATTCCCTTGGGATAATAATTCAAGTTTAATGTTATTTTAATTTTTTACACGACCGAAACCGCAGACAGAAGCTAAGTAATAGTAAAAAAGTAAAAAAGTTTGTTTGCCTGAAGGCGGTAATCTTAGGAACTACCAATTGAATTTCAAAAAATATGTTTATACTTGATAGAGAAAAGATTAAGGATGGCTTTAGGCTATTTATAACATCACGCTACCACCAGTAGGAGCAAAGCTGTATTGAAAAAAGTAGCCAAATTGTTAAATAATTTTTTAATGAAGTCGCGAGCACAGCTGGTAGATATAATAATTTTTCAAAGTATTATGACCAATTTTCCACTTGACAGTAGTGAATATATATATATAGATAATAAATTAATTAATTACTTACCATCGACTTTACATATTTAGACAAATTAACGAGTCTAGGCAAAACTGTTTGGAGACTGTCCGCTATTAAACTGTGTTTCGATTGCACAAAGTGGCAGAGTATGTCAATCATTGCCAACAACATATCTTTATTATCATAAACTAATGCATCTATTACTATGGGAGATACCTGAAAATAAGAATTTATTATTAGTATATCAGTTTTATTATACTTTTGTCTTCAACCTATATTTATATAATATTTATATAGATATTTCTTTTAATGTAAGCGTGAAATATAATCATCAGACCTAATCGAGTTTAACCTAGCGAATTTATTAAGAAACTTGCCATTTTTTTTTTTTTAATTTTTTTTGTTACAACTAAAGTGTATGTAAATATAAGTTTATTAATTAATATCAAAGCCACAACACAACAGAAGAACATCTTAGCATAGTCTCCAAGAATTTATTATAAATACAATTTTACTACAACCGACATGTCAGTATTTATATCTCATAAAAGAAACTTAGATCAAATATATTTTTTAATACATTATGTCGACAATCTCACCCGATGTTAAGTGACGATGGGGCTCAAGCTGGTGAACACGCTAAACCTTTGGAAGGACTGGCTCTCAAGTGTAACTGCTGGGACACACCTATAGGTATTTGGAGGTCGATTGTTAACTTGAGGGTGGTAGCTAACCAGACGAGCATCAGAAAAAGCCCTACCACCATGTTGATCATGTTGAGTTGGTTTCATCACAATGTATTTCCTTCACTGAAAGCTCAAGATCATTGCAGTGATTCAAACTCACGTCCATAAACAGTACCAACTGAGACATTATCGCTTCATATAAATTCATATTGAATTTTATTTTAATGAAATAAATATACGGGGTTTTCTTCATATTGGACTGTATTTAGAAGCCGCAATGATAACAATGCCTTCAAACGTTGAAATTTCATATATCTTTTTTAAGACTTAAGTCATATATTGGTTGTAATATGGTAAATATTATAATCTTAATTATCTATATGGTGCTAATAGCGCTATCTAGCGATCTCCTTATGCTATTATTTAGTAGCCGGCCTTGTTCCTATACTTCACTCAATCACTGGTTCATGCTCCTTTGACAGTAATGACGATAGGCAATGTAGATTTCATAAAGAGAAAATAATATATTTATTTGCAAAAGCTTATATTTCTAATTATAAAACCACTTTAACTATATTTTCTGCCACCAAATAGCTATAGGTGTGTCTAGGCTTAGTAAGTCCACCATCTTGGGTCACATCTTCACTTAACATCGAGTGAGATTGGGGCCATAACAGTATGCCTATAAAGTGTATTAAAAAAAACAGTAAAAAATACAACTTTAAAGAGTGCATACCAAGAATCTTCGGTATGAAACAAGAAATGAAAATATTACAAAATGCGCTTCTCACCATAAATATAAAAAAAAAAACACTTTTTCGTGAAAGTGTAATTTGTAGCAGATTTTTGAAAATATGTTAAAATAAAGTCACTCTAGCTTTTATGAAACTTTAAGAAGACACCTATAGTTGTTCAAATTATCTTTCTTTTATAGACCTTCAATATAAAAGAACATTCTGCCATCAAGAAAACAGATTTATATGCAATACTCACTTTATTAACTTCATTATTAAGTACACTTTTAGGCGCTTTATCCAAAACATAGGCCCAACTTAATAAGTACGCTTCCTTCGCATCGCCTTCAGGAGTTTTCAACTTGTCCATCAACTTAGCGAACGTCTGGAACATTCTTTGCTTGTACAACAGGCTGATTCTGCAGTGCTGCCTCTTTGTGAGACAGTCTGTCTGTTCGCTCATGATAAGCCGGATAGCTTCAGCACCATATCGGCAATATTGCGGATTTGTTAAAGTATTTGTTATCTGAAAGTTAAGGAAATATATTAATCACAATAGCTTAATAGACAGTAGTCAATAACTGAACCACAGCACCATCGCTTTCGGGTATAGCTTAAAACCCCTATGAAAAAATATATACATGCCAACTTTCATGGTATTCGGTTAAACAAATATACAGATTTGGTTCGATTATAATGTTTATATTAATATTAAAGAGCAGAAAAGTTTATTTCATTGCGTTAATCTTAATAGAGGAACGTTTTAGACTATTTAACATCACGCTATCGCCAACAGGAGTAAAGCTGTGTTGAAAAACACAAACGGGAAACAACAATACATTTTTTTTTATAGTTAGGCTTAGCGTAATGGCCATAATCTCACCTGATCTTAATTGACGATACGGTCCAAGTTGGCAGACACGCTAAACCTGTGGAGGAACTGGCTCTCAAGTGCAACTGCCGGAACACACCTATTGGTATTTGGCTGCAGATTTCCAACTTGAGGGTGGTAGCTAGCCAGGCGGGCATCAGAAAAAGCACTACCACCATGCCATAATTACGAAAGACAGAGCTAATACTTGATATTATAAAGTGGAAAAGTGTGATGTACGCACTATAGATGATAAACTTAAGAACTAGTACAGTCGGATTTCAATAAAAAAAAAAATTGTATTTGATAGAGCAATAATTGAGGAAAGCTTTAAGCTCTTTGACATCTCGCTACCAACAGTAGAAGCAAAGCTACTTTGAAAAAAGTTACAAAAACGAGCAACATAATAAATATGTTTTAGTTTCGTGCAAAATCGCAGGCACAGATAGAAATTATATCTACAAATAAAGCTTGTTTTGAAAAGATTTCCATTACTTTATAAAATAATAACAAATATTCATCTGCAAAAGTAAGAAAAAATTTCTTTAATCCCCCTTAAATCTTTGCGTAACTCTAGAACACCTTCTTATCCACAAAATGCGTTTGTAAGGAAACTCCTAACAGTGACAATTAAAATTTGGTGGACACAATAGATTTAGAGTATTGCTTATACTTTTAAATAAAATTATTCATACCTTTTGGAGCCAAAAGAGAAATGTATCGTTTCCTCTCATTAACAATGCTTTCGTTATCCAACCGTATAATAAAATCAGCCGAGGACATAAACTCTGCTCGTCTCTGGCACACGTCGATAGATAATTCTTCAACAGATCATACAAAAGTTCAAATTTTTGACCATATTCAGCTTTATTCAATACATGCGCAATCAAAACGCATGCCCGACTTCTCAACAATTCATTCTCAGACGATAAAGCTAATTTCAACGACAGCTTCATTATTTCTTCAAATGTCGTCTCAAACACACTGTTATGTAGCGAAACATATAAATTTTCTAATATTAGAAAATTAATATCATTTTTTTTACACTGTTCTAACAAGTTTGCGGTGTGTTTCCTTATTGTCAACTGCTGTTTTTCAACAGGCAGACTGCCTATTGTATTCGCTATTAATGTAAGCCCATGCGAAAGATTCTGCGGATTCGTTTCCATTTCTTTGAACAGCCAAACTAATATAGAATCAATCAGTCCATGGTCGCTTTCGATTTCCGTCACTTTTTGATCAGTATATAAACTACTGTCCGATAGAGATTCGCTTAATGCTTCAACAACTTTAACAGCCTCATCGTCATTAGAATTTACAATCTTTAACGTTTCTTCAATTATAACTTTAGTAAAATCATCAATGCTCGCCAAATTCGACAGCAGGTTTAAGCGCTTTTTCAAAGCTGTCTTATCTTTAGTCAAGTTATCCAAATCACATTTCCCTTTAACGACTAAATCCATGATCATTTCTGGATACTTTCTCGCTATAGCATGAACGCTTTCAACGCATACGCTCAACAATTCCACGTCTTGCGAATGTTGAATAATATGAATTAAAATCTCGACAAACGGTAAAACAAGATCTGCATCTAGAACGTCTATGACCCTGATGAAAGTCCTGAAACCGGCAACACGGAAGTCCTTGGAGGATTCACTGACTGCGACCAAACACATTCGCGGTATATTACTCGATTCATTACGAATTTCATCCAAAACATCCCAATGTTTAGCCAAATCGTATAAATCCCCTAGGAAATGTAAGGCAGCTGTTTGCAATTTGGGCGAGGTTTTAAATTCGTAATAACTTAATACTGCTGGGATCATGCTCTTTGATATAATTACACAGGATTCGTTGGAAGAATTTGCTGTCGTTAACAAAACTTTGGTCACTTGTACGAATTGTGAGACCGTTGTCGCCTCTGCTACAGCTGTTTGCATTGATATAAGAATTCCTTTGAGGAAATTTTCAAAAGCTTGATCAGTGTTAGCTGCTGTAGCTAATTTCGCGACCAACGCTGATAAAGCTTCGTATGCAGCTAATTTTAACTCATCATCTGTTTTGTGCGATAACTCTCTATACAGTGAGGACCAAAGTGCTTTTAAAAATGGGCCGTATGTGTCGGCTTTGAATGTTTTGCAACTTTCGGACTGTAACGCGAAAATGAGTTTTGTTAAAACATTTATATTCTTGTAAGTATTACCAACAGCAATAAGAAATAACATATTAGCTAATGGCCTATTTGTAGCATAAACAAAGTTATTAAATGTAGGTTAATTACCAGGTCTCTTATTTTTTAAAGGCTTACTAACATAATCGCTTACAGTCACAGTGAATTCAAGCACCATGTGAAACGGATTTGATGTCAAAAAGCTATTACTGAGTGAATTAATATGTGAAGTATGAAATGAACATATCCTGTTGTTCGTTGTCTAACAACTATTGTAAATATGTAATTAATTAGAAAAGTATGTCCCAGAAAAATATATAAACTCAAGTTTCTAACCGGTTCTTCTCGATGACTGGGTTATTACCCAAACCGGTGGTTGTTTTGACATTCATTAGCACCATCTCAATGATTAAATTAAATAACGATTTTGAGTCGATTTGGTTCAATTTTGATACTTAAATATCTTTTGAATTTTTATTACAACTCTGTTCTATTATAACGCCTACGAAGACCATAAAAGTATATACTAAAAAAAATGAAACTAACCAATAGTTTTAATGAATCAATTTTAGCCAACCTTAAGCTGGAATCCAATTTTTCTATCAACAAAACTAAACATTGTTCTCCGAATTCAGGTACAGCACATAAGCACGGTGACAATGCATTTGCCAAATCTTGTCTTGTTACTGCTGCAGGATCGTCAGGCGAAGGGTAGAAGTCAATTGGATAATAACAGGAGATCACTTCAAACATCTCTTCGGCCAAGTGTCCTAATGGTATATGCTTCATAAAATTTGGTAAATTAGCAAATAGGAACATCAAATTACGTGGATCTCTTTCACCATCCAAGGAAGATATTACACCATAGACGAAATCCGGACCTAATGTTTTCATAACTGTAAAGAAAGAGAGTATCTGTTTATTAGGGTTTCTCTAATTGTAAGAAAGTATTAACATCTCCCGTACAGAATTTTCGCCCCAATTCTGTGACATGAGTAGCAGAACAACAATTTGTACAATATTGCAAAGTTTGAGCAATATTACACCAAATATCTGTAGGTCTGTTGCAGTAGTTGCACTTGCCTCTACTATGAGCCAGTCCTTCCAGTAGGCCGCCATATTGGGCCACATGGTCACTTAATATCAGGTGAGTTTGTTGCACTAACGCTAAAGCTATTAACCTTAAAAAAATTGAGAAGAGAATTCAAATCTAATCAATCAAATTAAAAATCTTTATTCAATCTAGGCCCCGAGAAGGCGCTAAATGAACGTCAAAACTACCACCGGTACGGAAAATAACCCAGTCATTGAGAAGAACTAAGATACTCAATCTCTTTTTAAGTATTTTTTTAAAATAGTGTTCCAAAGTGCTGCAGTTACTATAGTTATTACCTGATGTACAGATAAGTGTGTTAATTCCAGACATCATCGCTAACATACCGATTACCTGACCTGACCTATAATAGCCATGAAACATTAAAACCCGTTTGAAGCGATGTGTGAACTTACTATACATCAATTCAGTAATGTGCTTTGAGACTTTATTGCAAAACCTAACACTATTACCTAAAAAACTTTACTGGTCTCACTGAGTCTAAAATAATAGGTTATCAATTTTGCAGCATTGCAGTTTTGAAGCGATGATAGCTCAGTGGTAGTGTGCACGACTTCGCGTCAAGGGACGTGGGTTCGAACCCAACCACCTACAATGAGCTTGAGCTTTCGGTGAAGGAAAACATCGTGAGGAAACCATAGCATGGTGGTAGGGCTTTTTCTAATGCCCGCCTGGCTAGCAACCACCCTCAAGTTGTGAACCTGCCGCCAAATACCAATAGGTGTGTTCCGGCAGCAGCACTTGAGAGCCAGTTTCTCCACAGGTTTAGCGTGTCTACCAACTTGGGCCGTATCGTCACTTAAGATCAGGTGAGATTATGGCCATAACGCTAAACATTAAGTATTAAAAAAAAAAAAAAAAAAAAAAAAAAAGGTGATGTAATAAATGCAACTGTCAATCAAGGTTGTGTATTCAAGTCAGTAGATCAGATAGAGACATCATGATGAGGTTGTTCAGTATAAAATCACGTACGCACTTAGATTATAAATATAGCACAGAGAGGTAATAACTTAAACACTAAAAGTGTCAAAACATACTGCATTAACTATCGGAATTCAAAGTGTATTTCAACCACACATATTATCTCAGTGTCAATGAACGTTAATAGGACAGATAGGTGTATCTTTATCTAAACATTAATTAATTACCAATTATTCCACTTCTCTATGTCTCACAAAGTAAAAACTATTTATGAGACGAAGATAATTGAATATCATAGTTATATTATATATTTTGCCGGCATGACAGTAGCGATTGGCACGTTCTCTCGATGGTCTCTGCTGTTTTTGGACTGTGCTGTACTTAACATCAGGTACAGTGCAGTCACTTTGCAGATCTACCATAAAAAACAAAAATTACAATAGTTAGATAAGTTTTAATTTTCTCCTCTTAATAAGAGATAAGTGTATTTTTAACTGTTATTACTACTAGCCAAAGTGGGTGAAGTGGACATTAAAAATTTACTAAAAAAACATCACATGGTTAATAGATGTCTCCTAATCAAGGAGATTTTTTTAAAGTTAGGGTTCTGCCTTATGGGCACAGTCTCAGCTGACGTTAAATGACGATGTGACCCAAGATGCTGGATACACTAAACCTGTGCAGGGACTGGCTCTCAAGTGCAACTGCCAGAACACATCTAAATGTGTAGCTAACCAAGTGGGAATTAGAAAAGGCCCTACCACTATGCTTTCATAACAATGTATTATATCACCGAAATGTCAAGCTCATTATAGGTGGAACTAAACTCCTATCCCTTTAGAGTGGTATCCATACATACTACCAATTGAGCTATCATCACTTCATTGTGTCTGATGTGTGTGTTCTGTCTACCACTGAACCATCATCGCCTTATAATAAAAATAAAAATAGTACAATTTATATCCATGACTTTTTAAATTTATTTAGTAAATTATGACTAATTTGTAAATGGAACTTTAATAGTTTTGTATACATTTCTCATTTTATTTTCTTTCACAGGGTTTATTTTAGTTATTATTAGTGAATTAATTTTTACATTTCCATTTACTATCACCTTTATTATTTTTATTTCAGATATCAATATATAATGTTATTTAAAATTTACTTAGATACTTTTGAATGGTATTAGTAGTGTATTATCAATGAGTTAACACATATTTGGGCTTCAATCCAGTAACCATCTTTTTATTACTCTTTTTCTGATTGTCGAGGGTTGCGTTTTCCAAAGTTGTAAATAAATATATAAAACATTTATGTAGGACATTAAAAAAGTAAAACAACAAAAAATACTTACATTCAATATCTTTATCCAATAATTTCTGGACAATTAGATATATATTAAACCTATCTTGCCTCACTTGTGACTGACAGGAGACTTCACGAAACAGCACTGTAAAAAAATCTTTACTGCTCTCTATATTGTAATGATCCATTTCGATAATAGCTAAGTAACCTTCCAGAACACTTGGTAAGACACGGTGATTGTCTTTTAATCTATCAACATAGAATTTTGATATAAAATTGACTTGCATTTCTGTTAAATGGTTCTTCGGTAGTTCTTTAAGTAATTTTGTGAAGAAACGCATTCCTTTTTCACGATTCTCCGGTTCTTTGTTTGTCAAAACTCCTCCCATATTTTCTACGAGACGTACGATATCAATGTGTCCTGATAGAATATCTATAAACATTTTCAAAAATTATTTCAATGTCATGTACAGAAATAAGCACTATTTTGGAAAGTTAGAATTAAGAGCTTTTAAAAACTAAGACTTCCAATACTGAATTGCTCGTATTGGTGGCAGCATGATGTTAGATAGCATAAAGCCTTACTCAATTATTGTTGTAACAAATACAACAAGAATTTCTGAACAAAAAACATTTTTTTTCTATTTTATAACATATAATATTTTATAATGATTTATTTTTACGCGAATATTACTCATTTCACTGTCACTTAACATTAAATGAGACAGTAAATCGCTAGTTTATTCTATTTTGCGTATACTTATACACTGACATACAAGTCATACTAAAAACTGGTAATAAAAAAAAAAAAATGAACATAGCATGATTTTAATTGTTGTGTCCTGTTAGCTAATAATTTCGACATAATTATTTCTTATGTCTAGGAGAACATTACTCATTGAAATAAAAGTAATTGAAACAGATTTTATCACGTTTTTTTTTTTATTTGGATCCCGACATTTCGAAATCCTTTCAGCCTTCGTGGTCACATGGTGGGCAAAGGTGTAGATGATCCAGAAAAGTTAATGTTACAGTATCTACCTTCAGTTTAATTTTCAATGTTGTTTGTATTCCGATCTTCAACTAAAGCTCAGGCTTAATACAGGGATTCAAACTGACACCCATAAACATAGTCAACACAGTTATTGATTTTGATTGAAAGATTGCTTATAGCTGTATCTATTTATATAAACAAATAACTGCAACCTATTTGCTATGCTGCCAGCACAGTAGTAAATCAAAAATAAAATGATAAAGCATCATTAGAATTCAAATAATGAATAGCACTAAGCCATCCACAAATAATTCATCATCAAATTGTCAATGACCCATGTCGATAGGATCAGTAGTCAGATGTGATTGCGCCGCAAACAAACACCATTATCTATACACAAATATATAGATATATATCCACCAGTTCCTCCTGGCTATCAAGTACAATTACCGGAATGCACCTAAAAGTATTTGGCGGTAGATTTTCAACTTGAGGGTGATAGCTAACCAGGCGGGAATTAGAAAAAGCCCTACTACCAAGCTATGGTTTCCTCATGATGTTTTCCTTTACTGAAAGCTTAAGCGCATTGTAAGTGGGTGGATTCGAACTCACTACCCATGACGCGGCATTCCTATACGCTACTACTAACTAGCATCACTTTAAACTATTGATATGTCTTTGTAAAAAACAAAAATTAGCATTATTTTTTGGGACCTTATGCGTTTTTTACTTATGCACTGTCGAGTAAAATATCTCGATTGTTCTAAAGCTGAGTAAACAATATTTATCGAAATGACTGCTTACGTATCGTTACATGCCATTCAATTCAAATCAAAGAAAAAGATTATAAATAAATAACTCTTACCTGCAATTATACTCGGTGTGTGTCCGAATATTTCATTGTTTGTTATTATTTCCTCAGCTAAGTCAGGTTTAAACCAAATTGATGCCATTTTATTTTATTTTATTACACTATGTTTTATTTTAAATAATTATTTCAACTACTCTCCTAATTATTGGTTTTTCAATTATTAATATTATGCATCTTTGTTCAACAATATTAAACACTATAATTTAAATAACCAACAAATTATATTATTAATAAATATTTTATAATTTCACCAGTCGTATAAATCAAAACAATCTGTACAATTTTGTTAAAAGTGAGGTTAACTTATTGGACGGCTAGGGATACGCATACCACGTTGGCTATCATTACGGTTGATTTGAGATACGATGTATATAAATTTTAGAACGATGCATTATTTTTAAATATTTAATATTATTCAAATTATGTTACTTATTGTACTTAATATGTCATTCTCACGAAAATAAAAAAAATGATGATCATAATAAAGCATGAAATAATATGCTGAACTACGTTCTAAATTTAAAACGGTAAATATAAAATATGATATTTAAATTAATACTCTGTAAAAATACCGTTTTTCAATTTATCGTATACAAATAAACTTTGGTAAATGTTGCTTTTGAAGTAATATATCAATGCTTAAATAATTAATTGGCTTTCATACAATCCTAGTTTCAATGTATTAACCTCATATCGGTATTATAATAATTTCATATTGGAGTATAAAGTAACAAAATCAATTTTTTACAATTCTTACTTATAAACCATCATGTTTCTGCGTACCCATTTTTGAGGTGCATATCTAGCATAACAGATTTATTACATTTTTTGTTTATGTCACTTCTTTTATTAATTACTTTGAGGGACACCAGTTTTGGCTCTTTTTATATTTTGCTTACGTACAAATCCTTGAAATCTATTTACAATACAGAAATTTGAAAAGAATGAAGATTTTCTTTCTGATATCAATGAATTGTTGTTTTTATTATAATGACAATCTATAAAAAATTTATTTTTAAGAACTTTTGTCGCAATTTTAATAATATGGAGTATTAGAATTATGTGGATCATTATGGACTATAGAGCCACTACACACAACCTGCAGTTCGCCTAGCATTTGTGATTGGCGCACCTGGTATTATTTTATTTTAAATTACCTAAGTACCTATAAAACATAAGGAAATTAGTACCTCAATATTTTTGTATGCGGCCTGCGACAGCATGACTAATACATGGCCCCTATACAAAAAAAAAGGGTTGAGTATCACTGCTATAGAACATCCCTATAGCTGTCAGATTGATACTACGCTTTGTTAATTATTACTGTAAAATAAAAATCTGTGTTCTTATTTAAACACAATTAACTTATAAATAACCATAGATAGTTATATATAGTAATTGCAAAGCAAGAGTCGTACAAAACATATTAATAAAATTTGTACAGATAAAAAGTGATGCAATAATATATAATTCTATATATGTAACATTAACTAAACATGCCACCGAAAACTCTAATAGATTTCATTGTGAAATATCATAAACCTCGATTACTGAACAACGTCGTGTTCTTCCCAAGCAACGGGAACTCGTATTTTGGCAGAAGATTAGTTTTTCCCGTTCCACTATCAACATCTACACCTAAAATACAATCGCCTAGACAATTTAGTACGACCTCAACGATATTCAACCAGCCGCTAGCCGTACCTAAAAAACACGAAGGTAAATTTCAACTAATGTTCACTTGCAAGAAATGTGATACAAGAAATACTAAATTTATTACGAAACTAGCATATTATAAAGGAGTTGTGATAGTCATATGTGATGGTTGTGAAAATAAACATTTAATTGCTGACAATTTAAATTGGTTTTCCGATATGAATGGCAAAAAAAATATAGAAGATATAATGGCAGAAAAAGGTGAAACAGTTCAGAAGATAATGTCCGCAGACCTTGAGTTTATAGCTACAGAGATAGTTACAGGTGTGGAAACATCTGGAAAAAGTAATGATGACACAAAACTATTATAACTTAACAATAAGATATTTGCCTACACTATTTGACAATTTAACAATATTTGATTGGATGATTTATTATAGATGCAAGTTTTAATTGTATTAAGATTAATATCTTATATTCAAATTGTATTTAATTTTGGCTTTTGTTTTCTAATATAATATGTGTTACATTGTAACTAATTTCTGACAGATCCAAAATTTATTATATATTTATGCAATATTCCACATTTTTACTTATCCATGTAGTATTGTGAAATCATTGCCTCAATGCTTATTGATAAAATCTTCATGGGTGAAAATACTAAAATTATGAGGCTGTGCTCTATTTAAGATTTATTATATGGCTTTAAGTTCAATTGTCATATGTAACATTCCCTTTAGTAAAATTTAAATTTTAAATACAGAAAAAATATTGTACAATTATTAACCATAAATTGAAAAACAATTATATGGTTAAATGAATATGGGTCTATAATGTTGAATAACTAATTGTAGAGTCATATGTATAAGAGTAGTAATGTAACTTTCTTAACTTAATGGTCTTTTAATTGCTTGTATGATTTAATAATCTACTTTCTATAATTATTGTTTGATTGGACCACTCCTGGAAAGTCAATGTTTTTCCTTTTGTTAAAGTTGAAATTGGTCACTGCAAAGATTTACTTAATGTCAAGTATTATATTGCATAAGCTTCACAACATATTAAATATTTCAATAAAATTAATAAATATATATCATTTTCAAAACACTACCATATTTATACATTGTTTTATTTAGAAAATTGTAAAAATTGTAAGTAGAAGATTAATAAATTATGTTCAACGTGTGTTATTTTATGAATATTCCTAATATCAATGAATAAAATGAATTTTAGTTTCTTCCTTAATTCATGGCTATTGTTATGGCAGAGATTACTTGTTATATTATTAGCTAGGTAGTTTTATTTATGTACCTATTTGAAATTCAACTGTGCTATGAACACCTAATTTTAGTATTTATAGAAGAATACAACAAGGAAAATGTGTAGGATTTATTAATGAAGTTATTGTTTTAATTCAATTAAATTCATGGTACTAGTTAAATTAAATAACTTTGTTATGAAAAAAACAATTTAGATATTTTTTTACTAAGTTCTAAATGAATACAGTAATTACTGCGGCTTTTAGATTATTATTTTTCAGAAATGAATGTTAAAAAAAAGATTTTTGAACGTGAGTTGTTTGATATAAAAAGTCTTTGAAGTGAAGCAATTATTGTTTTTCCTAATATAATGTTTTATATATTTCTTATCCTATTTTTAGTACTTATTTTTAGCATTAAAAAAAAAGAATGTAAATGAGATTACATGATTTATTGTCAATATAACATAATTAAAGACATTAAGAATATCAAAAAATATGGCCAAAGATTGAGACAATAACTATAGCTTCACAAATTTATATAAAATCACAATAAAACTATTCATTTTATATTAACAAAATGATACTCATAAGGCACTGTATACAAAATATTGTGTACTCTTCATTAATTACATATTAAATTATCAACGCTTCATTATTAAGAAGCTAAGAACATATAAAAGTATATCATAAACATGTCATTAAAAAAATTGGCACCAATTGGTAATCTTTCAACATAAAGCATATAAAAATAAGGCACAATATAATCACATTGCAGCTATTACTGCTACCTTATAAACTCACCTTACAAATTTATTGTGCCATAATACAATAAAATCTCCTAAAATTATATATTTGTGCATAACTACATAAAGTAACAACATACATTGGCCCCTTAGCTAAAATTCAAGAGTAAATTCTAAAATGTAAAAGGAATGCTCCAAGCAGTCTGTAATTAAGAGTCACATGATCTAATTTTATACACATTTGTATCAAAAGGATATATGAAGACATCATTATCAATAATTGAATTTAATATCATATCTTAATTTGAGAAAATATTTACCGCCTAAGTTAATACTAATAAGTTAATATAGTGAAAACCACTGTAGATTCAGTCTTAACAATTAATAATGGAATACAATGCTACACTCGTTTAGGACGACTGACAACAGCATAATCTGTGCCATTACAGTTGTTATGATTAACATCTTCTAAGCCAACTTGATTCTGTAGTGCTTGGACTTGGGCTGCTGTAGGTACTTGTGGACCAGGAGTATTCGGTTTCCTTATCATTCCATACCCCAAATGAGAGTCATCTGCTAAGCGTGCTGTCTGCATCACATTCTCAACTTCATCATAATCATTCCAAGTGTCTTTAGGTTTAATTTCATTTAAAGCCAATGTGGTTGGGCGAGCCTCTATTTTCTTATATCTCGAAGACTTGTTCAATTTACTTGTTGATCCAAAATATTGTAATCTATCATAGTTTTCATCCTCAGGATCAACCACAGGACTTGGTAAGAGAATAATTCTTGATGGTTCTGGTCCACTTGTGTTCAGGTTGTCCTGGGACCTGGAGATTAACTTCATACAGTTTGGATTATCACTCAAATTGCGATTGGTATATTCTTCATGATTAGGATCATCTACGCCTAATGTCTTCCAAGCTTCACTGCGGACTTCAACTTTATCATAAGGCACTGATAGTGGGCTGTGTTCCCTTTTGACTTGATCAATAGGTTCATAGTTATCTAGTTTCTTATATCTAAATAAATCTGTACTCTCATCTGTAGAATTTGGTATATCCTTATTAACTGTTGTTTTAGGAAGATTTATAATCTTTCTAGGAGGCTTCTGTGGCTTAGGTTTTAGTGCTGGTTTTGGCATCAACAATGGTGCAGTATCTCTTTCAGATACTAAGCTCTGTTGACTGGATACTGAAGTTGTCTTAAAAGACAAAGAAGCTAGATTTAAGTCATCAGGTCTTGCAGCAACAAGAGGACTTCTTGATCCAGGAAACAAGTTATTAACACTTGGTTGAATATTGAATTCACTATGTTCAGGACTATTCAGATTATCATTACCAATCATTTGCTTCATTGTTTTCATCTTCAAAGACAAACACTTAAAAATTTCTGATTGATTTGGATGCTCCAAGTGAAATATACCTTCCCCTGTGTCACATTTCCTACCAGCCTCAAATGTAAATTTACCCTGTCTATACCCATACCTTCTTATGTACCTATATGGCCATGTAGCATAGAGTTTATTATCACTCACATCTCGGAGCTCTATAGCAGTTGAAGTGAGTAGCAGAATATACCTGATCGGCTCAAAGCCACATCTAGTTGAAGCATCAGATTGACACATTTTGACAGAAAACACACCTTCCCCCGAAGAGCAGTACAGATCATTATCTTCATCACAGCTGATAGGGCTAGAATCACGGGCTCGGAATGCAACAGATTGCATTGCAGTAACCCACTCAAGAGTTTCCGGCTCTGATGCTGTACACAACTGTTGTGTATGTGACTTAGTGAGTATGGTTATTATGTTCGGACTAGAGTGTGTTATTTTTATACAATTCTCAAGTGTTATAATTTTAGGTATAGCACCAGTACTGACATCGTCTTTGTTATCATATATCTCGAGCCTTTCGATTCCTTGTTTACTTGAATTGAAGAGAATGCAATATTTCTGTTGCCAATTTTTCTGCAACATTTAACTGGTATTAGCACACCATTTTATTCACTTTACAAATATATAGTTGTGCAAAATTATCTGGAATTTTACATGTGTAGCAATCAAAAACTTTGCTTATCAAATAAAACAAGTAATCAGCACCTACTTTTGTTCTGAGTCACTAAACAATGTCACAACTATATCGCATTGTTTATATGACCTTACGTAAAAGACCTTATGTTTATAATTGAATACTTAATAAACTGTAATTTACCTTCTTGGGGAATTTACTGAACACGTTCCCTCCTGCTGGTGGAAATAGTAAACAACCGGATTTGATTTCGTCGTCTTTTTCCATTTTCTTATTAACTCATTTGCATTTAAAGGAGTACAAATTGAACCATAGTAAGAGTAATAAAAAATACTATACAATGGGATGAGATTCAAATGTCTTTACTTACATATTTCACAAATTACAATCTTGTAAAATGTGAATGTGCATCGAAGTACATAGGTATACACTCGAGTGACAGTAACGACAACATAAATGTTACCAGTCGACTTCATCTAAATATACAATCCGATCGCAAAAATATATGAAAATGCATAATTGTTTGTGTGACAATAGATACACCAGAGACCTATACAATACATATTCTCTGTACGTACACATTAAATCTGCTAACTACTTTTAAACTTCTTCAAAACTGTATTGCCTTTAAAGACTTTTAATATTTTGGATAACCAATTTTTTTAATAAATATCAAAATGTGTATATCAAAATGATTTTCGCTATTTCTAGTAACAGAAAGTTTTTTTTAAATACGCGCTGATTTACGTACTCTATTTACATACATTTATCTTTGCTTTTAATCTAGTTACTTTAAAACTTTGATTTGTAAATTAACATAATTTGGTGAAATATGCTTTATATAGGTAAAATGGTCTTTTCATCGCCACAATTGCAAACTCCTATTATATTTCACTAATATACGAAGGATTGTAACATTTACATGCGAATAATAGAACGTGTTCTGAGTTGACGTTGCTATGCATCTCCTCTAATACGAGGACTCTTGTCTGGCCCACTAACAGTAAAATATGAACACGAATAATAGAATACATCAACATTATTATTCATCATGGTGGTTTAATTTACGAAGAAGTAATCTGCAAATTGAGTGATCGTATCTATCGATCTCCAAAGATTCTTAAAAAAGTATTACAAGTAAATTTTGGTTTGATGTGTTTACAAAGATAAAAAACTTTTTTAATTAAAACTTCTTTACACATGCTTGACTTTTTTTTACTCGTTCTTTTTGTTTCCATGTAAAAATACGAGACTCTTGATAACACTGTTAATTATGAGACAGATCTTACTAAGTTATTGCTAATAGTGAATTGTATTTAAATACTGGCAACACTGCTAGTATATTAATGTTCCTAAAAAACTTCTATCCAGTGCCCGTAATAAAATAAAATTATATAAATGTCACAATATATTTGATATTCTGAAATCTGGACACTCTGGACATCGGGACAACCTATATTTTATATAAACATTATTTTGGTTCCAAAACAATTAACACCCAAGTTTCCGTAAAATAACCTAGAAATGTCGAATAATATCAATCCTTTAGCTGGAACAGCTCATTTGCTAGATGAATTGGACAGTACGTGACAGAATTGCATATAATCTAAAAACAATTTTGTTGATGTTTATATATTTTTATCGAAGTGATTCTTGTTTTCATGAAGAGAAACTTATGGTGCTGTTGCGAGACGGCAGGACGTTGATTGGATACTTGCGCTGCGTTGACCAGTTCGCTAACTTGGTACTTCATAAAACTATAGAGAGAATACACGTCGGTAAAGAGTACGGTGATATACCTCGAGGCATATTCATTGTTAGAGGGGAAAACGTCGTATTACTTGGTGAAATTGTAAGTTCCTTTGTTTTATGCATTTTTTATATCCATTGTTAGTTTTGTTTTAAGACATTGACTCTGCTGGTATTTTTACTAAACCTCGATATTTAGTCAGTAGCTTTCAGTCTATTTTGTAAAAATAATAAACATACTTCAAAGAAACTATGAATAACCTATTTTCAAGTTAATAAAAGTTAAAGTTGGTTGGATACAACCAAGTTCATATATTAATTAAGTTTAGTGGATGTACTAAGTAACAGTAACATTACAGGATAAGGAGAAGGAAGATAATCTACCATTAACAGAAGTATCAGTTGATGACATACTTGATGCACAGAGGAGAGAACAGGATGCAAAGGTTGATCAACAGAAGTTATTATCAAAGGCATTAAAAGAAAGAGGGCTCAATCTTTTAGCTGATTTAGGACACGATGATATGTTTTGATTAGACACAAACATCATTTAATTTTGTATCAATACTTGTTTGAACTAAGACTGTAATATACACTATAAATAATTGGATGTATGGTTTTTTATTTAATTTAATTTATGTAATTTATTAAAAATATCACACATAGGTTTGTGAAAAAGATGTTTTTTATTAAGGGGTTAAAATTTCTCAACCATTGACCCTTATAAGAAAATCTTGCTTACAATAGTATGGAATAAAAAAAAACGAATGAATTAATTGTGAAACACCAAAATATCAAAAACTAAGCACGAAGGACATTATGCACAGGACCACTTAGTCTCCTAGAAACTAATAACAATATTAGATTTTTATGTATATCATTGATTTACATTACTCTATACTCTGGAATATGTTAGATCTGTAAATAATTCTACTTAACATTTACTTCAGATTAAAACATACTACTATGATATGTATATTTTATTTATTTTTTCTTTAGTGTAATTTAGTATAATAATATAGCAGCATTTAAAGAATAGTATATAAGCAGTCTAGTGTATATAATATGGGAAAACAACATTGTTACTAAAGCACCAATTGATTTAATTTAATGTAGATACAATCAATTACAGGTACCCATCAATTTCGTGAAATAAAAACGCGTATACAATTAAAACATGAAAAATGTGAAACAAATTTAATACCCAAGTATCTAATGTAATTATTATTTTTCTAGGTTTTATTTTACCTCAACAATTTGTTTTGTATTGGTTACCTACCTATTTGATCTTGGAGCTGTATTCATCCAGGATAAAGAAAATAGAGGCAAGGAGAATCGATTCATATGGGGTAAAAGTTAAAAATCCCCATTGGTAAAGAGCAAATAATAGTTCATCAAATGACCAGAAGGGCGCTAACATACGAAAAATGTATTATGACTTAGCAATAAAATTAAAAACGCAGTGAAATATTCCGAGTTGACAAATTTAATATTTTGGATGACATGAATATTTATTAAAACTGTTTACGCAGTCCAATTAATTAAGCAAATATGACTTGATGACTGTGGTCATATGACTTCAAGTGTTTTTTATAGTACTTTTATTTTTATTGCTGTAGCGCCATCCTTATTTTCTGCCTATGACAGGCTATTTCTCATACATATAGTTTATTTACCTTCAATATCCAGGGTAACGTAATATCTTTATAATGCAATGCCATCTTTCATTTTTTATATAATTGAACATTTTCTGTAGGGCCTTCTTTATTTTATCTGCTGGCAACCCCTTCATAAAGGATTACGAAAATGCAATGTAAAGTAGTTGAATATCTCACAAATTTTTAGACCGCATAGAGCAATTTGATTAATTGATGTATAGTCAATTTTCAAATCTTTGCAAGGTCGCTTTGTGTAGTGTAGCAAATTATTCCCATAGTTATTGTTTATATCATGTAAAATACCGTCGATTTTTTATAACGAATGGACATGAATTTTTTTATTTTATTTATAGTATAAGGGGCCGTTCAAGTATTACGTAACGCAATTTAGGGTTAGAGGTGGGATTTTGTAATGCACTATAATGCGTTACAAGAGCGTGAGGGGTTCGAATAACGCGTTATGTAACATTTCGTTATTTACAAAAAACTAGGCATACAAATTATCAAAGTGCGCATCACTTTTCGATTATGTTTCTAATCGCATTGCCAAAGGTTATGATAAATAAGTTATTTTAAGAGTTTATTAGTAATATAAGAGTAAAATATAATTATACCTTTTAGGTAAAAATACTCACTTTAGAGTTGGAGGAGGAGGGGTCGTAGTAAAATATTGCCGCACGTTACGTTGGGGCACATTCTAAAAACTTCAAAAACTGCGTTATACAATACATGAACGGCCCCTAATGCCTACAACATGATAGATTAACATTCCCTCAAAAACTCCTTCAAAATGGATAATTATAGTCGATATAATTTTTTTTATTCGTGTTGTTTTTGTGCAGCTGTAGGATAATCTATATTTTTTGCCGTTTGAAAATAATTACTTTTAAATAAAAGTGATTATCCGATTATATCTATGTCTGTTTCCGAACGAAACATTTTTGGCCGTTGTTTCTTTTGACTTTGATAAAATAATGTTCGAAAACATCGCTAAATGTGGTTGATGGCAGGCGTTCTATATTTTTTGAATTTATTAATTAAATATATTAGCTAAAACAATGTGTCAGATATAATAAAATATTTAGTATTAAGTATAAAATAATAAGGAGACATGTGACTTATTTAGTGTTTATCTTCTTGTAAATTTAAGGTTTTTATGTACAATTTGTACAACGGAATAAAATGACTTCTTCGGATGTTTCTATGATAGAGAGGCTTAGAAATGAAAATTTAGAGCAATTTTTAACATTAGTCCGTATGCATTTATCATTTATTGTAGATATAAACACTGACGAGTAAGTAAAACGTAAATGTCGTTATATTTTGTGGTATAATAACAATTCACATAATGATTTTTTTTCAGTGTTGAGTGTTCAGCAGACAAACCAAAGCAATTCCGATGGAACTTTAATAAAAAAGTGAAAAGTTCCTCTTCAAATTCTAGTCAAATTAACTGTAGTAATACAAAGAATAATGTAGAAGTGAATTCTATAACTGAAGAAGGTATATCTAGGTTGAATGAGCTTATAGATTTTCTATCGAAGCCAGACAGTAAGTATAAACAGTTTATTTTGTTTTTCATTGAATTAATCTTAATTGTGTACAAATATATGTACTATCTTTAAAAAAATTGATATATTTAACAATAAATTCTTAAATAAAAAAATACAATGTTTTTTAATATGTTGATATATCAGCACATGACAAATCTTTTTACTTGTGTCTCTTTTTTTTAAATATATCTATACAATTCAGTTTTTGTTGTAATGTTTGTGTCATTTGAAACACATGATATTAAAAAAAGTTTATTTTTTTCAAAAATCCTTAAATTGTGCAGTTTGTATGTATGACAAATCAGTATTTCTTATATTCAATACAAATGTAATATTTTCGTTCGTACAATACAATTATAATCATAAAAAAAAGAATATTGTTTCATGTCCCTTAATATTTCTTTGCATTGTGGTAGGGTTATCTAATGCCTACTGGCTAGCTATCACCGTCAAGATAAAAATCTGCCACCCCATAATGTATGGTAGTGGTGTATTCAGATAGTTTCACTTGAAAGCTAGCCCCTCCACCAGGCTCCAGGCTTACTGTGTTCACTATTTTGGGCCACATGCTCATTTAACATTAGATGATATTACTACCACAAACCAATAAAGTAATAATAAAAAATCTAATTTGAAAATATTACAGCAATATTGTTAGTGCTCTAAATATATATTTTAAATTCCAGATGTAGGACAGGAAGGTATCTTCAGGCGTACAGGATCTCTCAGTCGTCAGCAAGAGCTAAAACAGTTACTGCTAAGCGGATCTATCCTCGGGTTGGATAACAGTAGATTCTCAGTTCATGATTGCGCTTCTGTATTGAAAGGGTTCCTTGCTGACTTACCCCAACCTTTGTTAATGGATCAGTATTATCAAACTTATTGTATTTTAGCAGGTGAGAAACATGTATTTGTTTTGAAATAGTTATTGTTTTTCAATTCTTTTGGTTTTTGGCATGCCTGAGAGGACTTATATTGTATCATTACGATCAATTCAAATGTTTATAATTATATTAACCATACAATATATGTATATTGATTTTTTTTTATTGTCTGGAAACCAAGTGTTGCCTTGGAATACTTCTGCTTACTTATCACACCTAGAGCATTATAGTATGGCTGTACTTTGGAAAGTCTTCCTTTAATTTACAAATGAATACATTTATAAACACTATGCTGACTTGGAAAGTTCATTTTATACTTGACAAATAAATGTATTTCTATGTTCATTTACCACTATTATCTATTATAAACATTTATTATTATAAATTTCCATATAATTTTTTCTGTATTAGTAGTTGACTATTTTGATTGAAAACAACATACATTTGTACCTTAAAAAAATGTCTTACAATAACTATTCCATAGGTCAGTATCCACCAAACGCAGAATCATCAGAAACCAAACTGCTGACAGCTCTTCAACTATTATTACTGCTGTTAACACCATCACAGAGGGATTTTTTACAAAGGCTACTTAAGCTACTGAGCTTGGTGGCTGCCAATGAAGCATCAAACAGGATGTCTCCAGATACTCTCGCTACAATGTTCACACCACACTTATTGTGTCCTAGGAAGGTTAGTGACATTTATATAGCCTCCATGTAATTTAATTTTTTACTTTTCTGACAAGTTATTTAATGTAGACTTTAATATAGTTGTCCTCGAATGATTGATGTTGCTGCCTCGTACTGTTCATTAATTTTATTAGAATTATATATGAATATTATATATCCTGAAGTGATAATAACTCAGTGGGTACTGTTCAGGGATGCCATGTCAATGGATGTGATTTCGAATCCACCTGCAATTAGCTTGTGTTTTCAGTGAAGGAAAACATAGTGATGAAACCATAGCACTTTCGAGTTTAAAATCTACCACCAGATACCTATAGGCGTGGTCCAGCAGTTGCACTTGAAACCCAGTCTCTCCACAAGGCTCAGAATGTCCTCCATGGTGCTAAATCTTAACTATGAAAAAAATTAATATCAAAATTAATATTACTTTGTTATATTTCTAGTTATCTCCAGAAACATTCCACACAGATTCAATCGCTTTGTCTCCGGTGATCAGCTTCATGATACGTCAGTGCACTAGACTGTTTGATGCTCCGTCCCAACTGGTGACTGATGCGACGGCATATTTCACAGTAAGAGACAGAAAACGGGCCATGTCTCCTGATGTAGATCTTGATGAGAGTATCACAGATAAGTAAGTTTTATTAATCAATTTTTTTTTTGGTACACTAACATTACATGTCATGTAATAAGATTTTATTTTCTATTCATAAATTATGTGTTATCAGACTTTAAATTAGCAGCATTTTTTATAATATTGCTTGCTTTTATTCTGCACATGTGGGTTGAAACAAATGGCATAAATAATGTATTTCAAAATGCCATAAATACTTCCTGTTGAATTCGAGCAAAATGTTTACCACTTCTGTTTATTAATATACTTTATAATAATATAAAACCTCAAACTTATACATATAAACAAATTAATTTATAGATTGCCAAAATTATCCATTATATAAGTGTTATGGGCAGTATAAACTAGTGAAAAAGATTAAAATTAAGTAATTAAATAAAACATAATTACAGGCACAGGTTAACAATTTGTAAACTTTACGTTTCATTCTTATCTCAAAAAAATATGGTTAATTAGATTGCATGTGAAATACATTTTTCTATATGTGTACTATTCTTCTGCATGACTATAAGCCATCTTGTTTTTCCTAGTAATTAAAGAAATTATCCCAAGTTATTCACAAGTAATAATTGCAATAGATACAAACATTAACTTTTAGATGTATACAATATATATATTTATTTTTGGATATTGTGTATAACTCGGCTATTTTAATAAATAACAATACTTTTATAATTGAGTTTGTTACGCTTTCACACCTAAATAACTGAATAGATTGTGATAAATTTTCCTACCGACGTAGATGGAACCGTGGAGACGGAAATAGGCTACTTTTCCTCGCGAAAGACGGTATAGAGAAGGATAAAAAAAATTTGAAACGTTTTATCGCGTGACGTCATCCGATTTGTTTGACAAAAATCAATATTAACGCGAGTCGAGCCGCACGTGAAATTTAGTTATACGTAGGCTTACCATACGTCCCGGTTTGAGATCCCTGTCCAAATTTTTTGTGTTGTTTGTATTAATTGTACTTTGTCTCTATTTCTTTTTAATAAAAAACATATATTCGCATTTATTAATATGTGTTTTCAATTCATAATAATTTTGATGGGCATTTCAAATATGAAAAACACAAATTAAGCGAAAAGCGAAATGAAAATGACGAGCCTCTTTCTCTTCTGCGTCCCGGTTTGTTTCTCTTCTGCGTCCCGGTTTGGTTCTCTTCTGCGTCCCGGTTTGTTTCTCTTCTGCGTCCCGGTTTGGTTCTCTTCTGCGTCCCGGTTTGTTTCTCTTCTGCGTCCCGGTTTGGCTCTTCGTAATTATATGCTAAGCCTGGTTATATGTATATCGTTGTACAGAACGGCGGCCAACACCGTGTACACGTTCGTGGACCGGCGCCGGACGCGCGCGGAGAACGAGTCGAACCCGACGGACACGGCGCTCGCGCAGCTGTACGCGCACATACAGGCGCTGCCCGACTCGCACCACAAGCGGCGCCTCGTCAAACACTTCAACCGCCAGAACGGATACGGTGAGTCTCGCAAACAACACTCCAGCTGTTTCTTAGTTATTTTAAAATGTAACTTTTATTGTATCACCTCATTTTTTTTTTTTTTTTTTTTTTTTTTTGAATTGAAACTTCTTTAGGCGCATGAGGGTAAAATTTTTACGGATGAAACGTCACGCCGGTATGCAACGGAAGTGTCGGAAAAGAGAGAGAGAGTGATCGAGACCGATTGAGAGAGAGTAAGACAGGGCGAACGTAGCATGAGCAACTAGCCGTGGAGTGAGAGTAGGGAGCAAGCGAGTGAGAAAGATTGAGAGAAAAAGTGAGACAGAGCGAACGTCGTAAATTAGTTCGCCAAAGAAGTTTCACTTCTGACATGTGTACTTTGTACGCACGCATGTTTTTTTTTTTTTTCACGTGACAACGTCTTATAATTCAATAGAGCCGGCTGCACGCACCAAAAAACACGACTCATGCGGCGTTACCTCGCTCTGAGCCGTTCCATGTAAGGCTTGAAGTGCAAGCGAGAGCGCGGAACGAGCGACAAAGAAGCACAATCGACTTCGAATTCGACATCCGTCTCTCTCCTACAAATCTATTAAACAAATGAATATAAAATTTTCTTTTGAAAAATGCTACCATTCCATCAGCATTTTCTTAAGACGTTGTCACGTTCAACTATCGTCAGTAAACCGACTTTACAGACAACCATTTTTTTTTTCGTTCATCTATCGCTTGACATTACAGTCAGCCGCGGAATAGAGGGCGAAAGCTAATATCATTCGTTCATTCATTCGCTCGGTCAATCATTCATTCGTTCGTTCATTTTTTTTTATTCTTGGCAACTCAGTCCTCTTTATAGGTTATCACTGCCATTTTTAAGTGATAAGATTTGGACATTTTGACCAGATGAAACTATCTTCAACAAAATGACTACTCTCTTGGGAGTTTTTATGTTAACTACTATATCATGTTCCGAATGATTATAATTCACATTACTTATGCTCTGTAGCTACACTACATCACGTAAAATGTTGCTTATATTACACAATACAGGGTTAAAGAACTAAGTAAATGAGTAATAATAAAAATCTCAACATGATAGATCAAGATCCCGCCAAAATCTCTGTTCATTAATTAATTAATTCGTTCGTTCATTCATTCATTTATACAATTTAACAGATATTGTGTAAACCAAATAATTAAAAGACCGAACAAACGAATACATTCATTAAAAATAACTTAACTATAAAAATTAAACAATCTAGTCATTCCAACCTCCCACAAAAGATCCTTAATGTGGTACACAAGTCCTTCCACTCATTAGCGAACAGATAAAGTACTGCGAACTGTGTCGAGAACCAATTGAGATGCCGAAGCATTTAGAACGAGTTCTGGTATGCAATAGTACGACATGACAATATACTAAGTCATAACAACGTGCAGCTACATATTTATTTGATAAATAAAGTCGACATAATCTAGCAATATGATCTATCGTGCGTTAAAACAATATATAAAATTATATGTCACTTGACATCGAAGTAGTAAGTTAGTAGAAAACCTGCGAGTTAGACTAATGAAATAAATATAATAATGAACCAATAATATATGAATAATAATAACATCGATAATAGAATATTTGGGTAAAACAAATTAAAGCCAATTTTTACATTTCCTCGCTCGTTATCGCAGTTTCGTTTTATGACCACAATATCGCCTGGCATTAAGTGACGATTTGGTCCAAGATGGTGGCCATGCTTATCCTAGTGGAGGGATCGCTTCTCGATTGTAACTGCCGTAACACAATTGTAAGTATTTGGCGGCAGATTTTCACTAGGCTTAGCGTGCCCGCCATCTTGGGCCACATCTTGACTAAATATCAAGTGAAATTATGGCCATAAAGTTAGACCTATAACATAAAAAAAAAACAAAAGATGAAGATTTTTTTTTTATATCCTTAAGGTTCAGCGTTATGGCCATGATCTCACCTGATCTTAAGTGACGATACGGCCCAAGTTTGTAGACACGCTAAACCTGTGGAGAAACTGGCTCTCAAGTGCAGCTGCCGGAACACACCTATAGGTATTTGGCGGCAGGTTTTACAACTTGAGGGTGGTAGCCCTACCACCATGCATAGAATATACTTAAGTGGTATATTGTGTAATTAAAATTTGGTTTATTTTCAGGTACACCTATACAAATTCAGAGGACAGGCAAAGTGGCAGGTTCTAAAAGCTTCGGCGATTCTATAAAAAGGCATATATTCAACAAAGGCCTACTGAACAAAACACCGAAAAAGGGTTCCGGATCTAGCATTAATACTATCATGGAGGTAACGATAATATTTATTTTTCCCATTGAAATGGTAATTGTCGCTATTAAAATGATAACTGTCGCTCGATGTTGTGATTGTCCATAGATATTAAAATTAATTTAAAAAAAAAAACGTAATGTCTCTATGCTTTATCTGAGCGAATAACACTTCAACTGCTGTTAGCACTTTTCGAAATCGTTTAACCCCTTAGCAGTTAGGGATAATTATATTCGACACAATAACCGTCGATTATTGAATGTACGTCCCTAAAAGAATATACTAGAATTTGTAAATTATTGGTTTAAATTTAATCTTAGCAACAAATTTAATGTAGTCATTTAGTGTTACAGTATTATTTATTTATTTGTGGGTCACCAACATAACTTTATACTATTCATTTAAATAGTACCCATTTTTAAATAAACTAAATAAAAAAAAAACAAAGTTGAACATCTAGTAAAAAGTAGTACTTTACGAGGGTTCGCGAAGTTTTCTACCTACTAATAATTTTGAAGGCAATTTTGTAAAGTGATATATTTTTTAATGCACGGATTATTAAAAAAGCCTATTTTTTATTAATTTTTAATTTATTCAACCATACAGTTTCTCATACGGATTTCTCTTGGTTTTCTAAATTTTAACATATATGAGTTTTTAATAATATTTAATCTATCATAGAGAAATCTTTTCAATGCTTTAGTTTTGTAACAAATTTTCCTGGTAGTAACAGTCGAGTTGATAAAATTTACATGTCTTATGTATTGTATAATTTTCAACAGATGGCGTTAGTAATACAGTTAAATTCTAACTAACAAAAATTCTATATTTTTGTTTTAATGTGGATAAAATATTTTCATGTTTGATAACACATCGAGACATGAATAGAACAATATATAAGTATGATAATTTCTCAGTAAAGTATACCACAAAAATGTGGAATAGTGATCATTGAATAAAAAATACCTATTTACTTAAGTAAAAGAAAAAAATTACAAAATTTAGTCATCAAAAGGAGTAGATAAACAGATCTCCAGATTAATAGGCGTCTTAGATTAATGAAAGTCTATCTTTGGTAACAGTGTTAAGTATTATAATAAAACTGTTAAATATATTAACGATTTGTATAGAAATACGTTCAGAGATTGTATCAAGCTCATGCTTATTATGCTTGCATTCATTACTATTCAAGGATTAGGCGCCATTTATTAATTACGTAAGGATAATTTTGGTGACTTTTGACCCTCCTACCCCCATGTAGGTATAAATAAGTTTTCTCGAACCCCCCCTTACTTACGTAAGATTTTATCTTGATCTTCTAAATAATAAACTTTTATGTTAGGAAAGGAAATGTTTTTTTTTTAATAATAAAAATACGATACACGGAAAATGTACTACAATCTTTGCCATAGAACCAAACATGGATAACAATTAAACATATTGAATTTTAATAAGTTTTTTTTTCAATAACCAATAAAAATATTTAAATAAAATTCGCCTGTACAGTTTAAAATTAAGAAAACTATTTGCAATCCAATATGGAATTTGATTCGCGAAATATTACGTAAGAATGAATTTCACTCCTTTCCCCCCCCCCCAACATAGGGACATGTAGAGATTTTGTTAAGTATATATATATATCTCTGCCGTGATATCAGTAGTTGGAGTGTTAATTTCTTAATTCAATCTTACGCCACGTCAAGATCAAGGAATTTTTTTCTCCTAAATTGCTTCTACCACAACCAATTTGTATTTATACGATAATATGAGTATATGTATTTCAAGGAAACACTTCCAATAATTTATTTCATATTTTTATCTTCACCCTTGTGAAGTATTATAAAAGTATATAATATATACTCATTATACTTACCTCATAACGCGAATCCGAACATGCCAAAGTCGATCAATTTTCGAAACTTTAATAAACATTATTTTAAATCTATTGTGTATTTACGGACATGCAAATGTTTTATTATCTAGAAAATACTCTCGCTATCACATTAGATGATTTTTAAATTCATTTATATCATTATATAGTAATAAAAATCGTATAATATATTTTCGTTCACGTCTGTCTGTATGAATGTGTAACGATTACGCTCAAAAAACTTACTGTATTGGGACCATTTCTTTTTTATTAGCTATAGAATGACATCGGATTACTTTATATTAATATTATAAAGAGGAAATATTTGTATTATTGTAACGAATAAACTGAAGACGTACTAGACAGATTTTAAATATTCCTTCACCATTACAATGCTACATTAACATTGAGTAATATAGGCTATACAATTGTTTTTTTTGTATGAAAATAATAAAAAAAATTTAGTTCCACCCGATTATAATTACGTTGTGAGGCGTGCACTTTTGGATTTTTCAAACTAGTCCTGTAAATTTTCAATATTATTCTGGGTACAAGTGTGGCGTAAGGTTTAATCTAATAATAACGCTTGTTCGTGTGACTAACGCGATCGATGCATTACTATATCTCACGTCCATCGCATCGTCTGCCGTTAACTTTCTCACTCGCGTACGACGCACGCGTTCCAGAACTCCGCGAATAGGAAACCGCTCTTCCCGGACGTGAAACCCGACGTGTCGCATAAGAGCATTGTCCTCAAAAATTTAGCGATTAAAATCGCCAGTTCCGAATCGCTAAACGACGGCGATTACGAATCGGACGCGAGCGACGAAGAGAGCACACTGTCCGACGGCGCTTTGAGTGAATCGAAAAAACTCAGCCCGAAATTCGTCTCGGAACCGAACCTGAGCGCTTTAGATTCGGTCGAAACGCCGAAGAACACCAAGAAGCGGTTGTTTCGATCCAAGTTCGTGACGTCGCAGGACATGAGATACAAAAAACGGTACCGCAACACTCCCGCCTCCTGTGTGTCCTGTCTCGCCGATCAGGATACGGGATCGGATATATCCTGTTCCGAAAATCATTGCGATCGGATATTAGATACCCCGGATAAGTCTAAATTACATGGAGATGATGTTAAATACTATTTAACTAGTACTCCGGGGATGTCGGAAGCGAATGTTTTCGATGAAGATTGTGTTACTCCGTATACGAGGAATTTCAGAAGGGCCTCGATGTCGCCGATAACTAAATCTACGCAGAAACTTTCGAAGGCCATGCAGGTGGGTCATGTTCGCATGTATGCATGTCCGTTTGTCTATTTCTTTCGCTTTTTGTGTGTCCATGTTTACATAATAAAATATCTTAATATAATTCATCTTCTTTCTAAGTATTTTTAATACCATCTGTTTAATGTAGTCCTGAAGGATTCAGATAAATCTGGTACAGTAGATAATTTGTGATAAAGTATAATATAATTATCTATATTATTTATATTTCTTATCTTACAACTATCAGACCGATTAAAAAAAACGGGCTTCCGTATGTGTATGTGACTGAGTTACTCCTAAATGGCAAAACCGATTTTCATAAAACTTTGTTTGTGTTCAAGTCGATATGAGAATATCTTAGATTCTCAATTCGAACCAATATAGTAACTTATTTTTAACTAGTAAAAAGACGTATATCAGGCCAGTTAGTATTTATATATATATATTTATACATATATCAGTATATATGATATAGATTATACTTAATACATTTCTAGGAATCTATAATGACACCGCGTTCACGTAAACCTCTAATAATAACGTCGGAACAACGCGACTGTTTGTCCGGCACGAACGAGAACAAACAGGCGGACAAATCCGAAGATATGTATCAGTCGATTTCATTGAAGAACGACAGCGACTTCGTATCTTCCGATGATGAAAACAATATGTCCGGATCAACGATCTCATGTGAACAGTAAGTATGAGTGCAGTATATATTTTTTTAATTAACAAAAATAACTATACCCATCTAAATAAGGAGTTGAAGTTTCTGGCGAAATCTTAATATAATATTTTTTTTTATTTTTTAATATATTTATTTAAAAATAATTTAATTAGTGGAGTTTTGCAGATGCCACAAACTTCTAGGACAGTTGTAACGTAAAGAGAAATAAAGAAACTCTATTCGATTTAAAGTATTCGTATCCTATAAATATATCTCGAATACTTTCACATAGGAATATAGCCGTATAAAACATACGAATAACATAACATAAAATGTAACTCATAATCTAAAATAAAGTTGGTATCGCTCATTTGTAATTATTCAAATAGCAATTATGTTACTTTTACGTACAATTCTTTGTTAATTAAATAAACTTTTTTATATTTAATAAACTCTATAGAGATTGAATATTTTGTCGCGTTACTGAGGATTGTCGTTAAATAGAGATAAGATATTTCAGTGGTAATGTGTACGTCAAGCGACATGAGTTCAAATCAGTGAGCTTGGGCTTTCGGTGAAGGAAAACATCGTCATAAAACCATAGCATGGTGATAGGGCGTTTTCCAATGCCCGTCTGGCTAGCTACTATCCTCAAGTTGAAAATCTGCCACCAAATACCTATAGGTGTGTTCCGACAGTTACACCTGAGAACCAGTCCCTCCTCTAGGCTTAGCGTGTCCATCATCTTGAGTCACATCGTCATTTAACATTAGGTGATGCCATAACTCTAAATCTTAACTAAATAAAAAAAAGGTATGGTCAACAAATTAATACCTGCCGAAGTCAATTAACTAATTTCGACATTTTTAAATAGAGTATATAGGTACTCGGTTCGTGTCGTGTATCTAACGTATTCGTACTTGAAATTATCCAGCACTAACAGGTATTTGAAGCGATTTTAAGAGCCAAAATCTCGTTACGTTAAATACGGTTTACTAAAAAGCTTTTTTTTGTTATGATCCCAGATCGAGTGGATCGGGGAATCCGTTACGGAAATCAAAAACGCCGTACGATGGGAGATCGATTTCGAACGGCGACGTAAGTCCCTTGCGATCCGATAGCACTAGATTCGTCATCAGCCACGAGAAACCACAGCTCTTACACGAACACCTCAACACCACGTTGTGTGAACAAAACGGTGTCCTATTACCAAAGATAAAAATATCACGCGACATGACAAATGTCGAACAGAATGTCGGCTCCCTCACGAACCCGTTCAAGGAGTATCTCCTCAGTAGGTCCGTGTTAACCGCGACCCCTATAGACTTGTCGTTGTTGAACAAGTCGAACGATACCGAGGATAGGCTCACCGATTCTCTACTCTACTGTCTCGACGGGAACGTGCCTAGTGATTTGACGTTATCGATAAGCCACCTGGCCGTCGATAACGATATGAGGTCGCCGTTGAAGTGCATAGACGGGAATATCGATAAGAGTCCGACTAGGAAGCGCTGTGGCAGCACTATCGACGATGAAGCCGGTAGGGATGTGTCAAAGAAAGCGATGATCGAGAAGGAGAATTTGAAACAAGTGTACAAGTTACGCGAAACTGAACTGTGAGTCTCGAGAAATATAGTACTATTTTCAGTATCGTAAGTGCCTCAAACTAGTGTACTTTTGTATAATAGTTTTTAGTTTAATTCGTTTTAACTGTAGCTCTTATGAATACTCCAATAAAGCGGTTAACCAAATCTCGTACTGTTTACATGTCTGTATTGTACATTTATGAATATATTTATGACATTTTCTAATATAATATTTTAGTTTTCTTTAGTACTATCCCCTGTAATAAAAATATTTTAGCTCAATATATATACATATATAAGGACGTTGGTTGACTGACTCATCAACGTACAGTCGAATCTAATGAAGCTAGAAATATGAAATTTGCTCTGTATTATGTATATTTGTAACGAGAAGGTTATTATAGCTAAAAGTTATATACTAAGAAGCGATTTCTTGAAATGTATCCCCTTAGGGGATCCCATAACAGAGACATACAGAGCTGACAAAGTTTGTATAGAGGCAATAATAGAGTAACAATTTTTTTGTACAAGTATTTCATTAGATTAAATTATTGGGTATATTGATGTAAATATCTTGTTCTCACTGTAATACGTTATAAGTAACGTTCATATTTAATTATTTGAAAAAAAAAGCATACTAAAGCCTATACATACAAAAAAACCTCCAAATTCCCTTTATTTGGAAACAAAAAGTTATTTACATTGAGATATTTACCTAAGTCTAATTTTTGTTATTCACTAGCTGACCCGGTAAACTTCGTGTCACCTACAATCATTGTTTCGGAGACTGTAAATTTCACTTGACTGATTTAAATACATTTTTGTACCATTATGATTGACTATTGTCAATGTTATTCAAACTTCCAACTGACTCTTACTTAATCACTTAGCAGTACGAAATATACTTTGCGACCTATACTCACACCTACCAAATATACCTAAAAATTGGTCGAGTCGTTTTGGAGGGGAAAAACCACAAACACTTTGACCTCAGATTTTTATATACAGTAGAATGTCATTAATTCGAACCTCGATAAGTTGAAAACCTCCAAAGCTCGAACAAAATGTTTTCTTCCCTTCGCTTCATACACCAAAACCACAATTCTCTATAAGTCGAAAACTATATAACTAGAATTTTTTGGCGTCTTCCTTGTTGTTCGACTTATAGAGGTTCTACTGTATAAGATTAGGTTGAAGCACTTCAAGCAAGGGGTCCAGCGAAAGGTAGAAGCTTTTAGAGGTTCAAACATTAAATGGAACCCCCTATAGTCCTTAATGTATGCCATGTTTACGTGTTCTATGAGATTTCGCATCGTAAAATTTAATATCGTTTCTGGCGTTCGAGTCGACAATTGATTTAATATATCATAGAATTTAACTGCAGTAACTATATGCTTCAATGAACACACGAGCTAAATTAGGGGAATAATGTTAGACTACAAATTTTAAAGCTGTTAGAAAGACTAAAAAGGTAGTAAAAATTTAATCTAGGCTTGGTATGAAAGCCTGTTGAATATTTGAAGCAGAGGTAACGAACCTTTATATATTAAGTTGTAATTTTTACAAAGCAATATTTAATAAGACCATAGACGTGTCGTCAGTAATTTTGGTTTCGTGCATAAGAAATTCTGTGATCGGTGGCGCCAAAATATTGTGTCGCGTACCATTGGTACGCCATCTCTGATCTAGAATATTGTGTTCCGCATCCAATTATTTAATAATAATCAGTCCCAGTTATTTAATAATAATCTATTTTACCATGTTTCTATTAACTCCGTTTCGTGTATGTCTGCCTGGGTGGAATTTTGTAATTGATTTTAAACTAACTTCCTGATGAGATTGATACTTAAAATTTGGATCATAACTCTAAAGGAAGACAATGCGTGAAAATGTAAACAAAATTGATTTGTTTTTTTTTTTAGATATTTTTTTTATAAATTCTGACAGATTAACAGAATATATCAACATGCCATTGTCATAACCCTAAAAATCAGGAAATAATTATGTCAAAACAAAATACCGTGTTTTCATAACGGACTAAAAATAATAGAAAATAAAAGATTGGAAACGAAAAACACGGGACACATGCAATAATTATGTACAAACATGCTTCCCATGTTTTTTATTAAATTATTTATAGTCCGTTATAGAAACATGGTACATAATTTTTTTAATTTACTATTATCTTTTACTACTATATCGCGAAGTGACGTCACTAAGAATTTGAAAATCTATTGCTGGTTATCACTGTAATGCCACTTTTCATAAATATGTCTTCCCGTTACACGTGTGTAGTTCAATGTCGAATAAAGGAGAAAATACACTGTTCAACAGGTATTTTTTTAGAATAGGATGCAATCGAACAATCGTGTCACCTGATGATAAGTGATCACCGCAACCCATGGACACCCAGAACTCCTGAGGAAACGCAGGTGCGTTGCCGGCCTTTATTGGAGAAACTGGTTTTCAAGTGCAACTGCCGGAACACACCTATTGGTATTTAGCGGCAGATTTTCAAAACTTTGACAGCTTGATACATCTAGTAACGTCTATATACATTTATATTAATACTAGCTTTGCCTGCGATTTCATTTCATGCCATATTTAATCATATTTACACGTTTTGTAACTGTTTTCAGTACATCTTTGCTTCTATTGGTGGTAGCCTGATGTTAAGTAGTCTTTCTCAACTATCGCTCCTTCGAATACAAAAATATTTTTTGAAATCAGACTTACATAATTTTTAGACCCACGCGAACGAAGTCAGTGGCAGAGCTGGTTATATTTAATACGAATGCACCAGCTTGTCCAATCATCAAGGGAATATTTTACAGATATATGTATCCCAAACATGCGAGCTCTAAGGTCGCACTTAAGATTTGGAAAGAAGGTATTGTTTTTTATATGATCTCACTTTGTTCACTTCAAAGAAGACGGACTATTTTAAGTTATTAACTTTGTTGAAATTACGCTCATGGAAAGAACGTCAAGTTATTTCAAATTATTGGTTAAAATGGTTTCCACATTTAAATCCCTGAATAATTACTACAATCAATTGTAACGATTTTATTTCATTAATTAACTTGGTTGGTATAATACATGAAGTTATGTCAAGTTATTTAAGTTTCGTGAAAGTCGTATTTGAAAATATGGTTTGTACACTTAAATTCTCTGATATTATGATAATGGTACTTTGATTTGAAATACAATAAAATTGAAACTATTTTATTTCATTAATAATAATTAAAGTTACGTGTCATATAATATATATAACAAAAAATAATACCAGGAGTATGCACGTGAGGTAACAATAGCATTGGCAGCACGTCCGATAGAAGCAGTTCGCGCAGCGCTGCCCCAGAGATACACTATGATTGCTGTAACAAAATACAACATTCATTCATATACAGTAGAACTTCGTTAAGTCCAAACCTCGATAAGTTGAAAACCTCCAAACACCGCAACCTCCATTCTCTATAAGTCGAAAACCATAAATCGAATTATGGCGTCTTTAAAAAAAAAGGGATTTACACTGTTATCCTGAAAGGCTTTCATAGCTTCACTCGCAACTCAGCAGCAACTCGCGCAAGGGTGTCACTAGTGACCGAACCTCGACTTGGCTGTTGTCGGGACGCGAAAGACAGAATCGAACGCGGTACTAACTAAAAAGAGAGAGTGGTTGTAGTGTACCACAAGGGCGCGAAGGATTGTACTGTGCAACCCTAGCTCGACAAAGACAAAGAAAAACTCTAATCTGACTGTTCAGTATGAACGAATCAGACTGAATTCAGTAAAAAGCCTCTACTGTGACCTTGAAATGTAGAACAGGGTAAAATCTATATTGACAATGACTAATTTCAGAGCAAATTTAGATTTTTGCTGATTTGGATTCTGAGGAAAATCTGACGCACGATCTTCCAGACACTTTAACACGAAACAAAATTTTCATTTCGATTTAAAGATCAATAAATAACATTTTTTAAATACTTTGTAGGTTTAGTGTTATGGTCATAATCTCACATTATGCTTAGTAACAATGATAGATACATAATGTTTTCTTATGTTTATGCGAACATTATTCATTGAAATAAAACTAATTTAAACGGATTTTATTGCGGTTATTTATTAATTTTGATCCCGACGTTTCGAAAGATTATCACGGGGCGGACTGAGGTGTTGGTTGTTCAGAAAAGTTAATGTTAATGGTAGATACGCTAAGCCAGTGGAGGGACTGGCTCTCAAGTGAAAGTGCCGGGACACATCTATAGGTATTTGGGGGCACATATTCAACTTGAGGAAGGTAGCTATCCGGTGAGCATTATAAAAAGGCCTACCATGCTATGGTTTCACACTACCAACTGAGCTATCATCCCTACAATCAATTATCACATCATGTCCTCAACAGAGTAGACAGGATGAAGAATTATAGTTACAATTTTCAATTATAGCACATATCACATACTTTCACAATACAACTTTAATTATCAAGTCTTGGTCAGCTCTGAATTTTGTGCACACATTTGCATTGCTCATATAACTTTTTAACTACCATTTACTTTCTGATTCAGACCCTACGATGTGTATTAATAATTTCACTTTACTTTTTGACAGTTCACATTTCTTTTCACGGGTAAATGAATCACAATAAACCGTGGGTATTAAACAACTGACTGAAACATAAGTTTCTTGGTATACAAGAGGATACTTACCATCTTTTAACATTGACATATCGAGATGCCGACCGTGGCTTCGCGCTTGTCGACCGCCTCTTGACGTGCACTTTCTTCTGAACTTTCTGTGGCGGCAGAGATACAGACCTCTGTCTTATTAAATCGTATACCGCAAAGTCCCTTTCGAGATACGCCTTTTCTCTTCTATTCTTCGTGTTTATTTGTTCTTCGTTATTATTTGTTTTTGAGTCATTCAATTTTTTTTGGGATTTATACCATTGAAGTTTTTGTCTTATTACTGGCGCATCGTCGGATAATTTGCGACCCGTCTGCCAACGCGATTGCCTGTCAAAGAGTTCGACTGTAGTTGGGTTTTCTGTGTGTCGCTTTAATACTAAATGTACGGGTAAGTGACGTGGTTCCTCCATGTAAATTCGAGGTCTGCCAACAAATCCAATAATGAAAGTGCTGTCCACACTTTAACAACATTTTCTAGATGTAGTCTCTTACAGACCTTTTATATCGTGGGACTATAAATAAATTCATAAAAAATCTGCCTTAGATTAACAACTAACAATCAATTACTTTTAAATATTTTATTATTGCATTCTTTATGAAATTCCATATTGGAAGAAATACAGTAAATCATTTTATTAAAGAATTTCAGTAGAAGTTGAGTTTTTCGTGTAGCTCTTTGAATATAGTGACAACTTTAATGTTTTTATAATACATGTCACTTTGTTTAGTTATGATATTTCAAAAGAGGTTCCAATGTTTAAAGACGTTTGCTAGTGTATACGTACCTATTTAATATAAGTAAAAATATATTTTCTTGTACTAGGAATTAAAAATAAGAAAGGAAGTAGGTAGATATATTTTGTCAGAACTGGGATATGCGGTAAAGTTAAAAATAATATAGGTATTTGACTGATATTTTTCCAGATTTTTTATATTTATATAATTACATATAATGTAGAGAATTCTGCCTATATTTTGCAATAATTGAGTTATTACTGAACCTTTTATAAGGTAGTTATGTTATCAAAATACTAGCTCTTTATTGTTAAGAGTTTAAAAAAATACATTAGTCCTAGTAACGTAATTGTGTTTAACTGGTTCCTGAATAGCATTCACCACTTGTTAAACATGCAAAAGTGGTACGCATAGGTGTCGCATTCTAGGACCAACCTGTATGTGTTTTTATAGGTTTTAGCGTTATGATCACAGTCGCACTTGATGTTAAATGGCTAGTGTAGGACTAGCTCTCAAGTGCAACTGCTGAAAAACAAGTATTTGAAGACAAATTTCCTATTTGAGAGTGACAGCAAGCCAGGCAGGCGTTAGAAACAGCCTTACTATGATGCATAAATGTGTCCAACATGCATGGTGCATGGTGGTAGGGCTTTTACTGATGCCCGACTGGCTAGCTACTACCCTCAAGTTGAAAATCTGCCGCCAAATACCAATAGGTGTGTTCCGGCAGTTGCAGTTGAGAGCCAGTTCCTTCACAGGTTTAGCGTGTCTACCATCTTGGGCCGTATCTTCACCTAAGATCAGGTGAGATTATGTCCATAACGCTAAACCTAAACTATAAAAAAATAAATAAAAAAAACAACCAAGCGAAGTGGTACGCATTTGTTCCCAGCGGGTTGTACACGTGACAACTTAATACGTTGACTCTGTTCTGGTTTTAGGATAGTAGTGTAGACTTGTATGTACAATACGGTACCTTTGTTTTGATAGGAATTAAAAATATACCGTAATTTAAGATGTGAAGGTGCACTCTCAGATCGCTTCCTAATATGAAATTTCTTTTCAGCCTTTACCGAAGGCAGAATCTCTGATGTACGTCGTTTTACATTCTGCGGTGTTTCTTGTTTTCTCTTTATTCGTTCTAAATCGGGTCTTCTTTTGTTATCTGCTTCTCTTTCTTTCTTAGAATTTAAATCGTTCCAAGCTCTCCGTCGAGTGTACCATTGAGAAAACTTGTTTTGTCGCGATCTATGCTTGGCTTGTCTGGAATAATAGTTGGTAGTGTACATATAAATTGTATACTAAATATGTCGTGTTTAGTGAAACCCACTTACTTTAACGTTTTTGTCTGGATGCATTTGGAGCATTGTTTACCCTCCGGACATGAGCATTGCTTATGCAATGTGGATTTTAAAATTTTACGCATTTATTATAGTCAGCTACGGTTTTGTGTTTTGCATTTCTGTCTAATTTATGACATGACAGATAAAGACATTTTACGTACATTCTTCGTTTTTATTGTCTTCTTAGGTTGAGGCTGCAATTATATACTGTGGTGATAATATTCATAAATATAATAAAATAGTCGGTAACTGAACGAAATCTGTACAGTAAATGTCTATTGAAAATTATATTTTTTTTAATGTGCGCAACATAGTGACTGCACTGTTCTTGGTGTTAAATACAGTACAACCCAAGTCATCGGTGACTGACTTTGAACCAAAATTCACTGTCAGATTGAAGCGATGATAGCAAAATGGTAGTGTGTACGACTTTGCGTCAAGGGACGTGAGTTTCGAACCTACAATGAGCTTGAGCTTTCGGTGAAGGAATACATCGTGAGGAAACCATAGCATGATGGTAGGGCTTTTTCTGATGCCCGCTTGGCTAGCAACCACTTCCGGCATTAGAGTTAAATTAGAATTCTGTATCTAGTAAATATAATTTTCAGTGGATTTTGTTACTATTCTCTCTGCTCGATGTGTGATAACATATTTTAAAAATAAAAATGCTATCGAAATAAAACTAATTTAAAAAGAATTTATCGCGTTTTCTTATTAATTTTCAAATTATATTAATAAATATTATATTAAAACTACCAGCTGTGCTTGCGACTTCGTTCGCATGGAATTAAAATTCATTTAATAAATTTTGCCCGTTTTTGTAACTTTTGTCAATACAGCTGTGCTCTTATTGGTGATAGGGTGATGTTAAAAATCTAAAACCTTCCTCAATGATTGCGCTCTTTTTAAATCCGAAACTTAAGAAGATTCATTACTATTACGTTAATAGTTATTTCTTATTGAGGTATTTATGCACCTTTGTAATATTATTTATTTACTTTGTATAAGCGAATTAAATGCAAAGGAATAAACCGTAAGCAATCCACGTTGGTACAGTAATCGAATTCGTTGAAAACTGTTATAAGCGTATAAAACGGCGACAAGATTGTACGAATGTGAATTCAGTGGTACTGTTCAATATTGTATTTCATCGCAATATACGGCCGAAAAAATTGTTAGAACCAACATGTAAATTCAAACACAAGTAACAATTCTAATAGACTGTCCCCGCAGTAGGTAAGAATCGCATACACACACCTCTTAAATTAAACTCTAGAATAATATGAATAATTTAAAATGACTACGGTTCGTTAGTGGATACCGTCGGAGTGCTCGAGTACCATTGCAAACTACGTAGGTACTAATCCACGCACAGACTGACAGAACTCGTACTAATGGTTTCGTATCTATGATTAAATATATCATAGTAAATCATTCGAATTGAAATCTCGCAGAGAAAACTTTTATTCTGTTAATCCTCCTATAAATCTATTTAAATATATTACCAGCATGATAACAAATTGTGTATAATTTATTTCGTTGCGTTATACCCCAAGTAATATTTTAAACATAAATGTGAGTTTGTTTTTAAAGTTAAACTTTTTATCATAATATCAAATTTTTCGTCCATCTATCGCATGTCGCGTTACAACCGGCCGTGGAGTAGGGGAAAGCGAAAGGCGCTCGGCAGAGCACTCAAAGCCAATATGGCGGCGCCCATGGCTTGCATCAGCTGACCGTGTAGCATTGATCTCCCATTACCATTTCCATTTGACAATTATTAACTTAATATTAAAAAAGCGATATTAAAACCCTTAATCGAATAATTTTCCGATTTTTTTAAATTAAATGCTTACGATCCGAAATATAGTTTCAATTGGATCGTAAAACCACACAATTCAAATATTATTTTTGTTTAGGCTTCTGCCTATGTGAGCGAAAATTGGCCAATGTTAAATGAGAATAGTCATACAAGCAATGAACCCAAACATTTAGACTATGGACAATTATTTTCACACAATCCACCAATCAAAGGCATTGAATCCACAACATGCGTCAGCGAGGTGACCGCTTAAACCGCTAGACCTACCGTGCTTGTTTACATCTTAACTACTGAACTAATTATGATAAAATTGTGCATAAACGTTGTCAGCGGTACAGAAAAGAAGACAGATTATCTTTCATCCAGTTTCAGACCCAGATTACTTAACTTGCGGGATTATTAAAGCAATAGTCTAAATAAATACATTTTACAACTTTAAATATTATGAAACTAATTTCCATTTTCTAGGCTTATTTCGTACAAGCAATAACTCTTTACCCTATGGTGGGTGGAGTAACAAACCGCTCGGTTTATAATACGGAAGTCGGTATAGCAAACTGTTTTAGATTCGATTTAATTTGGAACAAGCATTGTGTAAGCTCGGATATTCCCACAGCACGGAATAAGAAAAAACATCGGATCCGGTACTTTCCAAACACATAATTTTAGTGTTGTTTTCGTTTGATCCACCAAATATCCTTGTGCAAGTGTAAATATACTTTACATTAAAAAAAATTAAGTTACAATATTGAAAACACTTAAAACAAATGAATTAGAGATATAGTCATATTATTTTACTATAACTAGATTATTTGTATTGACACCTATTATTAACTACATTTCTTACCTAGATCCATGACTGATGGTTAGTGATCAATGTAAACTCTATGTGAACAGTTTCAAACAACCCCTTGTCAATGGGCGTGACTTTGATCCCTGCAAAGAATCTGAGCTTTCGCTGCAGGAAAATGTCGTGATGAATCCTTAGCTTTTTCTACTGCCCAACTGATTAGCTACCTGAAGTTGAAAATGTGCCGCCAAATACTTAAAGACGTGTTTGGCAGTTGCACTTAGAGTCAGTCACTCTACTAGGCCTAGCGTGTACCATTTTAATGACGTCATATTGTGGTCTAAATACTAAACCTATATAGTATAAAAAAATCGGAGATTGCTACGATTGGATGCTTTCCTTGAAGACAATCAGCATGTCTCATATGTCATCATAAAAAGGGGCATTTCTCAACCAATCACTAAGGGAATGATTAATCGATGGAAGGTGTTAAGACAGGAACTATGTGAAGTAAATGGTGACCTATTGATTTGTCGTCTGATTTTCAACTTGAGGGTGGTTGCTAGCCAGGCGGGCATTAGAAAAATCCCTACCACCATGCTATGGTTTCCTCACGATGTTTTCCTTCACTGGAAGCTTAGCTTAAGCTTAGCTGTAAGTGGTTGGATTGTGCATGGCCCACGAATTACACTTAAAAGCAGTTTATACAGTTTATATAAGCCTAATATAACAAATTACATTTCGAGACGGTTCCTTACGTTGTGGTAATTGTGGTTGAATGAGTCTTGTGTTCAACTTAGCCTAAACTGGCACATAAATAATGGACCATAAACTCTATTTTTTGGTAGTTCCATAGGGTTTGAAGAAATTTCGCCATGGAATTGTTATTAGGTCTTCCGTGAATTTATCATCTATCTTGTTAATTTCATAAATCTCTATTTTATCGTGTCCCTGGAGCATACAAGTGTACCTTATCAGTGTAATCTTAAGGTTCTTGTAATATTATTATTCATTTATTTTTCAGATAACAAAGATTCATTATGTAAAAGTAAACATAAGAATCAAATGCATAAAATAATGACTTAAAAAGACTACAAAAATTGAATATAATAAATTACATATAATATATTAAAGTATCCACTACATAGGCAAAAAAAAGCTTTGTCATATGACGACTGATAGTCAATACTTCATAAAAGAACTGTACTCATCAAATGCTATATAGTTTTTTGGATATAATAAAGTAAAAAAAATATGTAACCTAACTGAAATGCTCTCTTCCCTGTGCTCCTTCGTCTCAGTACAATTATTTTAAATTATTCAACAAATACTCGTGTTTTCATTAGACAGTCGGTTCGACCAAAGGACGCAAGATGTTCTTAAATATCGTCCTTCGCAAAGGCTCTTCTAATCGACACCATTTAGAAACGGATGTTGGAGACCCTAAAAATTCCTCGCTAGTGTTCTGAGGCATATAAAACAACAATAATATGAAGATATTTAATTTTAGTACCCGAAGACGAGGATTATTTAATGAAGATCCCTTAAGTAAGTAATTTGTGAGAGATTTGCGTCCAAAGAACTTCTCTCTGCGTATGTATAAGTAACGAGATAAGTACAACAAGTTTCTCAATTATTTCTTGCCGCTCGTATGCCAAGGAATAAGCCTTAAATACGTTCTCCTTTCGTATTGTTATTGCGACATTGTTACTTAGTACTTTATTTTGTTATTTGGTAAAAAAAAGTTTTCAGATTTGCTCTGGTATTCCACAATCACAGTACCCGGGTAGATCACGAGAAGGGCGTCTGGCAAGACTCATTAGGGTATATTCACCGTCAAATACCTACTCAAGCCCCCCTATATAATTTAGACTAAGGAACAACATGAAATAGTGGATGTAATAATACACATAGCATTCGGCACTGACTACTCGAAAATAATTTAAGAACTAATTACTAAGAATTAATCTAAATAAATACTTGTAATTGTAACACCGAACAAATACAAAAGTAATATTATATCAAAGAATCAGTACACTCAAATGTAACAATATATCGAATTCATTAATCTACTGTACTATCTGCGGTTTGTGGAATTATGAACACTAAATATTGTATTACGAAATAAATAAATAAAAAAGCTCTCGGATCAAGTCCGAGGTATTCTGGAGACTGAAAATATACTCCATGTTAACAGAGAATAGGGACACACTTCTACTCGCCGCGGCCTCCCTCCGCAGACGCCTGAGCTCCTCCGGATAGGAGCCTTCGAGTGACTCTGCTCGCGCGATACAGTGACACTCTACATCACTGAGAGTACACCATCACACCGCATACCATTCGTGCACACTCACACGTTAAGTACACGGTTCTGTAAGGAACTACTCTCGCGGCCCTTGAGCTGCTTACCTGATAAGTTCGTAGTTAGGATCACTAAATTAGTAAGACAGAACCTGTTGGTTATTCAGGATCATGAATCTTTTTTCATTTACCGCCAGCAGCTCAAGCCAAGGTTCGGCCGTTCTGGCACCCTTGTGCCCGCTGCCTCGAGGCTGAGTGCCCTCAGCACTAGCCTCAAAAAGTTCGGTGAAGCTGTCAAAGGTCTTGGGGTTAACAGCGTACGTCAGTTCAAAAAAAAAAACGACACACTTCTTCTATGATTATTCAGTGTTCATCATTTCATTATTCTTAAAATTACTTATTCCATTCATTAAATGGGCCAAATGAACCGAATGCCGGGATACGTCGTGCTTGATTTCCGTTGCGATATAGTGTCTACACAGAATTTTACTCGAAGCAATGTATGGAATATTTCCCATTGTACAAAAGAATAACAGAAGTGATAATGAAATTATATTAATTACTATTCGTGACGATTGGATATTATTTTGGACAACGATCCTTAGAGTTTTACTACTAGAAATAACTCAAATTCATCATTCCTTGTTTCGGCCTTAGCAAGACTGATAAAACTTCTTAAGGTACGTGAAGATTCGGTCAAACGGCGGACGGGACGGGACGGCGTCGCGACTCTGGAGGGACGCGAACATAAATATTCTGTTTTATTCTACCGATATTCATATTTACAAAAATGGACATTGGAAAGTGGTAAATCTTATCGAAATTGTTAGTTAACACATTTGTTGGTTTAATTGATACAATCATGTACGTTTACACCGTGTTTTGCTAACCGAAGCTAAAGCAGCACAGCTCCCACGACTGAATAACTCGAAATTTTCTTTCGATATACTCGAAAAATCACGTCGAGTGTGACGGGTCGGCCGACGCGATACTAAGCCGATCATCACGCCCGCAGTGTGAGAGAACCCTAAGTGGGTTGGATTCTACAATAAGATTATAAGTGTTAGAATTTTCTATAGGATAAAAAGATAAATGATAAACTCAATGGCTTTCTACCGGGTCTTATGAAAGGCTAGTCATGTTTAAGATATTGTTTCTGATTTCGTGGGGTCTTATCAGAGTTTAGATTAAATTAAGTACTTTCGATTTTGATTTGGGTTTGATTTTGGATTATGGCATATATTTTTTTTAGCCTAGCTTAGGTTTAGCTTCACAATTTTACCTACTGTTAAGTGACAATGTGCTTTAAGATAATCGATACGCTGTTTATTGGATATCTAGTGCGTCTGCCGGAATACACCTAAAGGTATTTAGCAGAAGATTTTTAGGTTGTAGATCGGTGTTACAAGAAGCCCTACCACCATGTTATAGTGTCATCAGTATATTTTCCTTCACCGAAAGCTATGGCTCATTGCAAGGATTCCAACTCACGTCCATTGACGCGGTGATCGGGCACATTACAAACTAAGTCATCATCGCTATAAACCACACATACCACATCCATAATAAACAGGCCTTTTGAACATCCCGTTTCATTATTGGTGTTTAGTTGAATAGTTGCAATATAGTAGGTATTCGAACGCAGCAAACCCGCGCCGGGAATTCTCCAAACTGCATCTGACCTATCGAAGTTACATAAGTATTTAAGTATACGTTGCTTATAGATTTTATCTAACGCAAAACATAACATTACTGCGTCTTATACTGTATTGCGCTGCAAATTATATTAACGAGAGTGTAAAAATATTTAATCAATATAATAGGTAAATATAAAACCAATTAAATTATCTATTATTTGGGATTTAACTACACGAATTGCGTTGAAAAATTTAGTTAATATTTTTAACAAACACCATTCTTTTTCCAAAAGTTAAATTGTTTTACTATTCCGTCTTTTAAGCAAACGGATTACTTATTTAAAAAAATTAAAACAATAAGATAAAATTAAAAACATGCAAATATAATTAAATAAATAATGTTGCGCGTGTGAATGTGTTTGTTATTCGAATGTTGAAAAGAGACACTTTCCTATACTTTGCTACATCTGTTGTGTGGTGGCGGTGATACAGTCTTTTTTAATTATACTTTATAGATTTAGCGTTATAGCTACAATCTCACATACCTAATTTTAATCGGCGATGTGCCTAAGAAGATGATAAACATGTTAAGCCTATCAGAGGGACTGGTTCTCAAGAGCAACTGCCGGAAGAAACTGCTATAAATATTTGGCAGTAGATTTTCAACTTGTAGGTGGCAAGTAGCCAGGCGGGCATTAAAATAAGCTCTACCAGCATGGTATGGTTTCTTCATGTTGTTTCCCTTCGCCGAAAGCTCCAGCTCATTGTAAGTGGATTCGAACACACGTACTTTGACGGGGCGCCCATACACAGTACACACTACCAACTGAACTATTATCGCTCCAAATATATATAAACATATATTTGATAACTACAGTTGATAGTCAATTCCCATTTTAAAGTAAAAATATTACTATATATGAACACATAATTACGCAATAAAACATTGTATTCAAAATCTTCTATGATAGTGATAGAAAATAGCTATTAAGATACTGAAATTATTTTTAAAAGCGATATACTTAACAGACATGCATCTTAAATTCGCTTGTTTGTAATCGAAAGCTTGAGCTCATTGTATGTGGATTCGAACTCACGTCCTTTGACGCGACGTCCGTACCCACAACCAATTGAGCTATTATCGCTTCAAACACCAAAAATTTACGTGAGAGTAGCCGCGGGTAAAAGCTAGTTTAGTGTTTTAATCACAAGGGTTCCAACAAATAATTTCTGAAACAAACTCAAAGTAATGCATAAGTACAATTATTACTTCCCACATGCCATTAATGATAAGAAATAACGAAGTAATTGTAACCAGGCGCTTTAAATATTATTTATATACAGGACGTTGGTAACTGCTAACAATGACATCAACAATATATCAGAAGATATTGGCACAAATTTGTTTCACGCGAAGTCTCTCAAGCTTTAGAAGTAAGGAGACGAACTGAGATCGATTAATCGAATAATCGTTTGTTAGGGGAAAAAAACCTTTTTTTACATCGATCACTGCTCTGAATCGATATTTCTTCCTTAAAAACCGAGATGCGATTGTTATCTATTGTCATAAAACAAAATTAAATCGATGTCTTTGCTTATGATTTTTTGTAAATCGGGTCATTTAATATCAATTTGGATCAATCTTATCATTAGGAATCGTTATTCTTATTAACATTTTCTACGTATATAAATAAATATTCCAACGTAATGCTTTTTATAGTTTAGTCTTATATATGTATATCCGTATGACCTTTTAAATTCAAATACGGTTAAATTTAATACGTTGGATAGTATTTGTAAATAAATATATAACAAATTAAACAAAAAAGCACCATATCGGAGCCGCAAGGCAGTGTACTCAAAATGTTAGTGGCATAGCCACATTGTATTGTAATGCTGATTAGTTGAGCAAAGTCATTTTAAGCGATGATAGCTCAGTGGTATTGCATACGACTTCGCGTCAAGGGATGTGAGTTTGAATCCAACCACCTACAATGAGCTTGAAATTTCCGTGAAGAAAAACATTGTGAGGAAACCATAGCATGGAGGTAGGGCTTTTTCTAATGCCCGCCTGGCTAGCAACAGCCCTCGAGTTGAAAATCTACCGCTAAATACCAATAGGTGTGTTCCGGCAGCTGCACTTGAGAGCAAGTTATTCAACGGGCTTAGCATGTTCACCATCTTGAGTCACATCGTTACATAACATCATGTGAGATTATAACCATAACGTTAAACCTATATACTATTAAAGAACGCAGCCAAAGTTGTTGGCGTCAGCTAGTAATATATAATTGCAGTTATTTGCAATAGAAATGTTTTTCTGATTCTAAATATTATATTTTTTTACCCATATAAAACATCACCATGTATGTATATCATAATCGACCGGGTCTTTATCACGGACGTCACATATTATTACAATTTATTGAAACATAACGGAGCAGTTCATCGGTAGTCTCGCACTAAAAGACTAGATAGATACGCACCGGTGTAAATAACTATGTCAGTAAAACAGAAAGTATAAAGAAAAACGAAATTAATAAGTTTTCATAATACCCAGGCCAGAGTAAAGGTTGAAAAATGTGTTATAACAGATTTTTGTTATGTTTAAAAGCGTGCGGTGTTAGAAATAAGTTCCCCGATAGTTTTCCCTTTGTGCATCAAACGAGACGTTTTTCCGTCAACGGATTGATCTTGAGTGTAAGTTGCATGAATCGAGTTTCACATACATATTTCGTTTGTTTAATATTATTTTAATCTCCATAAAATATGCTATACGATACAAATTTGAAGAGACAAAATATAACTCAAATAAGTTGGTTAAACTTGTGAATTTAAAACGTACGAATAGTATGGTTACAAAATATATTATTTCAACAATTGACAAGTATTGTGAAGTTATTTATTCTATATAATGTAAGTCATTTACAATAGGTATTTTCAGTACAGAAATCAAATATTGAGAATGGATTTCATTTGTAGTATACTAATGTATTTATCAGTGGTTGTAACAGTTTTGGAATTAATCTTCGTTCGTGCTTACTATAATTTTTCAGATATATTCTTGAGTGCTTCAAATATTACTCTTCTCTTGTACTGAATTCCCGCCGTCATTCAGATAACAATATCTTTTGATAGAGGAAACCGGTTGTAATGAAACAAAATCTAAATGTTACTCGAGGATATGCGTTATGATTTTCTTGGTAACGTTTTATCTTAAACGTTTTACTTTACCAGTGATGCGTGCACAAACAAACAGACTGACATTTCTGAAAAAGATTAGAATTTATTATTTATTGTTAATAACTTATAATAACTTTTTTCACATAAATCTGAAAAGTACAGGCACGATAAATTTGCATTCTTATTACATGTATAGATTACATCATTTTTTAACGAGAAATAAATATATAATAAGTATGTAGTTAGCCAGGCGGGCATTAGAAAAAACCCTACCACCACGCAATGGTTTTATCACGATGTTTTCCTTCGCCGAAAGCTCAGGTTCATTGAAGGGATTCAAACTCACGTCCATTGACGTGGAATCTGTACACACTAACAAGTGAGCTATTATCGCTTTAAAATTATATGAGTGATAAAAACGTATGGTTGTCGACAATAGCCACGGCATATCCACTTGATTCTATAAGTATTCAAAATCATAAAAAAGAGAGCTAATTTATGGAAATTTTACTAAGTACAAATTTAGAAGACACAATATTTTCGCATATTCTCAAAATTGACGACAAGCTGAAACGATTGAAAAACGTTTTATTTTCCGAAGTGGTCGGGAAATGCTTCAAAAATCACTGCAAAAAGATGTCGATTTTTAGCATCGTTTTTCATTGTTCAAATGTCAAATCAGAACGACAACGTGTGATAAGGAACTCCGTTCTAAAATTGTTTAAAGCAAAGTAAAGAGAGAGGCAACTTTATATTAAAATAGTAGAGACACATACAATATGTGCTCAATACGTGTTAAAAATTTCAAACTCCTTGAAGTATTCTTCGAAAGAAAACTTTCACAGAACAGCAAACAGCTGACTCTATTCGCTTCACGTATTATTCTATAAACATATAAGTATTGAGTTGTATTTAGTTTGAAACATGTTTATTCCAAGAGAAGTGTAGTATGTCCTAGTAAGCAGCTTAATTAACTTTTGTAAAGGGAAAAGTTTGATATGAGAATTTCATACAGTTCAAAAACGAAACGAAGTATACTGGTTATGGGACACGGAAAATATGTTTGTCTCGTTTGCAATGATCGTATAACGAAAAGACGTGAAGGGCATGTGGCGATAATCATCGGGTGACCGTCGACTACCCACTAAAAGGATACTATAGTGACCCCCTTATAGCCTGAGACCGGAGACTCCTTTCACATTTCTTATACACGCCGGTTGAGGATAGCATGGTGGCCGCGATCGTGTAGTGCAATGGTCCCCAAACTTTTTTATCTTGTAGATTTTTTTTACTGTATTGGATGGACCCTTTACTATTTTAATAGTAGGTTTTATACATATTCATCAAATTTAAATATATTTTTGACATTCTCTGAATCTACTGCCATATCTTTATTTTTAGAAATAAATATTTAGTTTTAAGATGATTATTTTAAAATAGTACTATGTAATAGGTATGTAGTAAGTATAAATGCACTATCATATTTTTGGGTTATAATTATAGAAGGTTCTAATTTTCGTCATGTTTTGCTTAAAAGTAATTCATAATTTTCGACCACCCATTTACAGTCATGGACCTCCAGATTTTATTTTCGCTGACGTGGACCCATTGAAGTCCGAAATAGATCCCCAGGGGTCCATGTGGGCCACTATGGACACCTTCAGTGTAGTTTACAGGTCCCGACCACTCCGCTTGATCATGTAAATATATACTACATTACTACAAACATGCATTGTTACATTAAGCTAGCAAAGTCTTGGAGTGTACACGATACAGACTTACGGTGTTAGTGTATTCAAATTACTTATTAGTAATGCTTTTATGTTGTTTAATTTGCCAATAGCTCGTATGAATATTACTAGTGAGCTAGAGGTATGTCGCCATCGGCCTGCTATCTAAATAACTCGTGATGTTGAGGGAAATGAGAACTGTGTGTGATTTGCTATTACAAATTGCTAACGCTCCGTTGTCAGCGATAACTATTTAGGTCATGTAAAGATTTTTGTTTGTTTGCGTGCTTTGGAACTATGGAAGTATTTATGCAGTTTTGTTTTTTATAATGCACAAATATATTCTCTTCTGATTCATTTGAATTGCCTATGTTTTTTATTAGATTGAGGTTTGTAATGAACAAGCAATGTTATAAAAGTGAGTTAAGGAGGGAACAAGTTTATTCGTACGGCACTCTTTTACTATACACAATAACTAGTAGATAATTATAGACGGGTGAAGCCGCGAATACATATTGTCAGATTATATAAGTTTTTTTTATGGTTACGATTTAGCGTTATGGCTATATAATCTCACCTGATCTTAAGTGACGATACGGCCCAACGGTATTATAAATGGTAAACACGCTAAACGTATAGAGGAACTGGCTCTCAAGTGCAACTGCTGGAACACACCTATTGGTATTTGGCGGGAGATTTTCAACTTGAGGGTGGTTGCTAGCCAGGCGGGAATTAGAAAAAGCCCTACCACCATGCTATGGTTTCCTCACGTTGTTTTCCTTTACCGAAAGCTCAAGCTCATTGTAGGTGGTTTAATTCGAACTCACGTCCCTTGACGCGAAGTCGTACACACTACCACTGAGCTATCATCGCTTCAAACCAATATTAACTAAAGATCATAATACAATATTCTTGTCCATTTGATTTTTAATCAATTTCGACATCATTATAACATAATCTACTTTTTGTTTAAGTATATCAAAGCGCCGGTAATAAATCTGATTATGAAAGTAGTACCTATAATCTAAAATATAACCTCGATAACTGACACATTAGTGGTCGATTAACGGCCAGTGCTGTCATGCCGGACTGTAAACTTCGGCTGGTCATGTTGTGCAACATACTTAAACGTGCAATTATACTGGTTGTAAGATATAGTGTTTGGCCTCTGGTCCATTTTCGGAGCTCTCAGTAGAGAAAAACATCGTGAAGAAACCTCAGAGTAGGGCTTCCTCGTAGCAACGTGTAATCTCATTACTCGGCTCAGGTAAAGGCGAGAGGGGCGTGTTGCAACACTCCGCGGGCGATAAGCACCCGAAACTACTCACTAAAATGCACCACGACGACACTTGTTGCCAAAGACCAGAGATAGCTATCACAATTCCTCTAGTGGCTAGCTCACCTAATCGCTAGCTGCTAGTAAAATCCTGAGGTTGAAATTCAGCCGCCAAATATCTATAGGTGTTCTGACAGTTGCACTTGAGAGCCTGTCCCTCTACTAGGCTTAACGTGTCCACCATATTCCACCATATCGTCTCTTAACATCAGATAAGTATGAAAACAAAAACAGTTCAACTCCATTTTCTTCTCTGTTTGTAACACGATTTTCTTTTACATTTGTTTTTATTTTTAGTAGGGCGAAAATTTCGACCACTAGTTGAATTTTAGTTATTATTAATATCAGTGTTGTAAATAATTAAGTAAATTTGGTGTAAGAACAAAACAAACCTTGGAGTAGTCTTACTTTAAATGAAAGTTCAACGGACACTAAAATATTTTGTTTATCAATCGCACTTTGACCGTCGCGCCACTCGATGGTACATAGAGGAAATTCTTATCAGTTACCTCGTTCTTGAACCATTGTGTGTTCGCATCCTCGATTGTAAATTACAGTACGTTACACATTTATTAAATGTGCCAGTTTCCTACAATTCATAAGATATGCATATTTGATTGCATGCGGGTGGATGTCAAAAGGTTATAAATTTATAGATTTAGCGTTATGGCCACAATCTCATCTGATATTAGGTGACGAAGTGGCATGAGACATGCCTAGCCTAGTGGAAGGACTGGCTCTCAAGTGCAATTGCCGGAACACACTTATAGATATTTAGCGGGAGATTTCCAACTTGAGGGTGGTAACTAGCTAGGCGGGTATAAGAAAAAGCTCTACCATTATGTATCACGATGTTTTCTTTCACCGAAAGCTTAAGCTCGTCTTGCTTGAAGCGATACCCGTACACACTACCAACTTATCTATCAGCTCTTCTGATGTGATGTGATTGAGATGTGTGAACGATGGTGATGTCTGAATTTAACATCGCTCTCTATGTATCTGCTAATAACTATTGTAAATGCATTATTAAAAAAGATGTACCTAGAAAAGTTATAAACTGATCGACTTCGTAATCGGTTTTATCGATGACTAGGTTGTTTTTAGAACTGGAAAATTTGAATAAAGTATATTGATTTAAAGTTTAGTAAAGATTTATGAGCTTTTATGATATGCATATAAATATATATGTATAATACTAATCATTTATATATATGATTTTTGATTGATTGAATGATTTTTTTAAACAATGTGAAAAATTTTTGTTGTATTAATTATACTCAGGACGAGGTTCTTGTGACAGCAAAAATTTAGGAAGTTGAGTAGTTGATTAAAAAAATTTATTAAAAAAAAACGACGATAAAGACAATTTTACGTAACTGTCAGTTGTCATAGAACATTGCAATAATAAACACTATGTTTTTGAATAATCTTTTTTTTATTAATTACACCAATTCTAATTCAATATTCATAGTTAGGTCAGGACAAATTCTGTCGTGTCAGCTAGTTTTACATAGATATACAGTTACCTATTTGTTTGTGATAGGCACTTGTAATAATACTTGATTGTGGACAGCACTGATGGCCAAACGATTAAAGCAGCTGCCTCGCTGCAACAGTTGCACGGAGTGCTGTGAGTTTGAGTCTCAAATAGTTTTGTTTTTGTCTAAGTTTGGTTGTTACTGGACTTTTAATTGTGTTTATAAAGATGACTTTACCCTTGACATTGGTGAAATTGCCAACGAAGACTGATGCCTGGATAGTAAAAAAAATATTTATTTTCACAGTGTAATAGACACTATACTATGTAAATCAAACTTTTAAATTATAAAAAAAGAAGTTGTATGTTCATATTATCAAACAATAAGAACTCTTAAATCATTCTGAATTCACATACAAAATCTTGAAAGTGGCATATAACTTTTTACGTATACAAAGTGTAATTTAAATTCAAAGTAAGCAAAGTTTGTAGTATTGTATTCGAACTAGTAATATATTAAATATGTATAAATACTTAATCCCCAGGCATAAATTTAATAATACCTCATAAAAAAAAAGATGAACGACATCGAACTTCTGCCTGATGTCACTATTTCAAAAGTATACAATAGGTTAATTTAAGTTATATTTAATTATTTATTCAATACCTAACATACATATACATTCAAACCATGATTTACAAAATACATTCAATGTAGGTACAAATATGGTTCAGTCAGGGTTATAGTATACTAGCTTTTACATGCGGCTTGTAATATTGATTTTGACAAACAAATTGGACGACGTAATAGAAAGTTTCCTTCAGCCTATCACCGTCTTCAAGTTCCCATCTATCTCCATACCAAAATTCATAATTATCGATTCAGCGGTTTAGGCGTGAAAGCGTAACAAACAAACTCACTTTCACATTTATAATATTAGTAAGGATAGAGAATACCTATGAATGTTACGTCCACAGATATAAATGCTTTAATGGGCACAAACTTGGCAAAGTTTTTAACGACTATGCAGTTATGAGCGGAGATATTACTAACATTTCTTTTCTTTTAGTATAATTACTAGCACTTTTATCTATTTGACGTATGCTACGTGAACGAGCTCACTTTAATAACTATTGGAGAATTTTTCCTGCAATCGCAATATGCAGAATGCATTTAGCGTATTTCTTATAGTGAGGGTTTAGCGTTATGTCCATAATCTCACCCGAACTTCAGTGACGATACGCCCCAAGTTGGTAGACACTCTAAGACTTTGTAGGGAATGGCTCTCAGGTGCAACTGCCGGAACACGCCTATTGGTATTTGGCGGCAGATTTTCAACTTGAGAGTGGTATCTAACCAAGTGGGCATTAGAAAAAGCTCTACCACAATGCTGTGGTTTTCTCACGATGATTTTTTCCTTCTACGAAAACTCAAGCTTATTCTTTTGACGCGGAGTCCTACACACTATCACTGAGCTATTATCGCTTCTACACCTATTGGCATTTGGCGGGAGATTTTCTACTTGAGGGTGGTAACTTAAGTGTTAAATACTTCAACGACTACTGAAAAGGTTATTAATTTTATCTTATAACTTGAAAACAAAAAAGGAAACCAGTCGTCGAGGACTACGTGACTTTAGTAGCAAAAATTTTAATAACTTCCAATAAAAACATGCATTTTTAGATTTCTAAAGTAAAGGTTAAAACAATAGTTTATAATTTCATAATTGGTAATTTAAAAATCATATCTATTAACGTCCTTTTACAGTTACCGGTACTATTAACAACAACTATATGTTTTAAATACATCAAAACGCAGGATGGACTTTGTTAGTTCAGTACAATATGTAAATAAGGTTTAATTATAATAACAATCAATATATATTTATAATATTTGTATATAGTTTTCATATTTACGTGAATTACATTGAACTCACGACATAAGCATATCGGCGACGTTACCTTGAACATTTATGTTAAATCTATAGATATTTTAGATATTCAATATTATTTGCTCTCCGTATGAAATTGCATTGATCTTAGTAACTTTAGAGCTATGAATATAAAAGAGAAATAATAATAATATTAATTTAACTTATATCCTTATAAATATTATATATATCCTTATAATTTATTAGGATTATAATTAAACGATACTAACGAAAAATTAAAAACAAATAGATTTTGTTCTTTGTATAGTTAATCAATTCAAGTATCAAAATACTTTATTAAATTTAGCCTCTGAAAAGGCGCTTGCGAACGTCAAAACTACCACCGATTCGGAAAATAACCAGGTAGTCGAGAATAACTGGCAAGAAACTCGATCTGTTTATATTTCTTATAAAGGTTGTCCAGTGGCAGATTTCAATGTTTGGAAAATTGTAAAAAAAAACTACAGCTCTAATACAAAGTAGGTTTATTTTAATTTAATAACAATTAACGCGTATTTCATTTTTTAAAAACCACGTTCTCCAATGGCGGCCCTCAAGTCTGACACACTCTTCGAGTCTAGCACGCATATTTTCGAAAACGCGTTTACAGAGCGACTGGGGAATTCTGCTGACTTCGGCTCGAATATTTTCTTTAAGTTGTGTCACAGTGCTCGGATTTGTCTTGTAAACCATGGATTTTAAGTATCCCCATAAGAAAAAATCACATGGGCTTAAATCGGGTGACCTAGGTGGCCACGGTATGGTGCCGTTTCGGGATATGTTTTTTTCAGGGAATAACTGCTGCACTGCATTCATGGACACATTAGCAGTATGAGCTGAGGCCCCGTCCTGCTGGAACCATGTGTTTCGGTTGAAGGATGGACTATTCTGAAGTTCTAGTCTGAAAAAGTCTTTGAAAATTTGAATTTTATATGTATGAAACTTGGGTTTTTTTGCATTATAACCTGCAACGTTGATTTCGGAATTTCCAATATCGATGAACGTGCACGCAGTGATAATCGGGGATTTTCAACGACAGAAACCATAACACGCTCGCAATTTTCATCCGTGGCTACCGATGGCGTAGGTCCTGGCCTGGGTCTATTTAACGTTGATCCTGTAGATCTGAACCTTGCTACCCATGACTGAATGAGGTTGATCGATGGTCCATCACTTAATCGACGAATACCGTAACGATTATTAAATCGACGGCGTGCTTCAGTCAGCGAAAATCCACTCGAAATGTACGCCTCGACGGCAAAAGCGCGATGCTCTCCACTCCACTGTTCCATGGCTACTAAAAAATCCGCAGCGTTTGCGCTTCTAAAGACGTCCCCCGCGCCCCTCTAGCGTGTTGCGTTCAAAAACTATGTTTGTTCAAAGTTTGAAATCTGCCACTGGACACCCTGTATAAGAATTTTCAAAGAAAGTGTATGCGGATTTAGTTTTTTATATTTATAAATTTGCCTCAGTTACAATTTTTTTATTGCACGCCTCATAAGGGAAGCGTTGAGGTGGGTACTACTGTCACATCACGCAAACCAACTGATTTTTCAAACTTAAAATGTATCTATTTTTCATATATTGTACTTGTAAAATAATATATACACATACAAATAATTTTTTTTACACTGATGATATTTTTAAAGCCATTTTCGTTATTTAAACTGGTTAAAAAACTGTTTAAAAAAGTTGTGTTTTGGACGTTGGTGTAAGTCTCTGATCTGTGTATGTGCAGATCCTATATGTTATCACGATAACGACTGAAATACTTTACTAATGAAGTCGTTTTTTTTCTTACGCTGCATTTTAATTAGGATTAGAACCCTATTACTTCTCAAGGTCTGATTCGATGTGGTATAATTGTCATTAAATAAACAAAAAAATAATAATAATAATGTGGCGTACAATTTTGGATTTTCCAAACTTTATGTATAAATATAGGTAATGTATTGCAGTCTAAGTTAACTTATATATTAGTGTAATTTTTTTACATTCTCTTGCTCAGTTTCTTGTTATTTAATAGTACCATATTCTCATGACAAATATAATCTTGCTCCAGACAAGTAGATCAATTATGTTATGCAATGTTCAAATATTTATTGACGATGCAAGGAGTCAACAATAGTGAAGGTTCATTTAATAGACACTAATTGACTGCTGACGATCTGTATTGCGTAAGGGAACAAACGTCAATGTACTTAACTAAAACCTCATTTCTATTCGTCTTCGTGATAACTCCAGAAAAAATTGACGTATCGAGACCGGATTTCGTTTATAATCTATAGAATAACATCAACCAGTTACCTATTTAATATCAATAGCTTAGCACCCGTAGTTTAATAATGAAATAGTCCTTTACATTATTTTCGAATATATTATATTTTGCATTTACAATTTAGAAACGACGATATAGAAACTACAAGTCTTAACAAAACCATACTAAATTACAAGTGGCATCTTATGTGTTGTCGTTTTAATATGAGACGGTTGGATACGTCAAAAATCGAAATAAGTGCGTATGTTAGGAAGTTTACGGCGCGGTTTTAATCTGTTGTGGTTTATATATAAGTTCATAATGTTATTCGATCCTATATAATGTTATCAGCTGCGATTTCGTTAACGATGTTAAATAGCCTAAAGCCTTCCTCAGTGATTTTTCTATTAAATACAAAAATCTGACTGGTAGTTCCTAAGATTAACACGTTCTAACAAACTTTTACGGTCTATAATATCAAGATAGATTAGAATGAATTTCCCTGTGCGTGGTATTGAAACTACGCTCAAATAGACGATATCACCCACAAAGTTTATTCCAGTACGCTGTGCATTAAATCTTTGGTAATTAATACAAAAAAATCTCAAATGGTTTATAGTGCAACGAACTAATTTAGATAGCGAGATAGTTGAAGGAAACTGACATAATTATCTTTGACCATTATTATTTTTAAACATACTTTTACATTATTATCGAGCATTTTATTATCACGAATATAATTAATACGTATAATGTCAAATATAAAATGCTCCTTGTTGTTTTGCGACCGTTCTTATCACACAGTGTAACTAACGAGTGATAGACGCGAGTCGTGTTAATGTGGTCGATAAACATTTTTAAATGGACACATAATCGAATATATTAAATATAATAATCGTAACGAACGTTAAAATCGAGTTAATTAGTTTTTTACAAACACAATTATAGGACATCAATATTCAGTCTAGTTATCGTTGATCAAATATTTATTGTAAACCAGAACAGTACTCATTGTGTTTTCGTCAAGCGTTTAAGTGAATACGAAATGTTACGTTTGGGGAGACCTTTTACTAAAAAAGTTACCGGGAACAGACTATACACTATTGCAGACTGGGATAAACTAATTGCGAGTAAACCGATTGCTGCTCTCGATGTAAGTACCGGTTATCAATGCTACCTTTTTGGAGGAAAGTAATAAAATGATGGCTTAGTGGTAGTGTGTACGACTTCACGTCAAGGGACTACCTACTACCTACAATGTGCTTGAGCTTTCGGTGAAAGAAAACATCCTGAGGAAACCATAGCATGGTGGTAGGGCTTTTACTAATACCCGCCTGGCTAACAACCTCTTTCAAGTTGAAAATCTGCCGTCAAATACCAAAAGGTGTGTTCCGGCAGTTGCACTTGAGAGCCAGTCCCTCCACAGGTTAAGCGTGTTCACTATCTTGGGTCGAATCGTCACTGATATCAGGTGAGATTGTGACAATAATGCTAAACGTAAAAGTTTTTTTCGTATCGTATGTATTTAACTGAAAATTTTCTGAAGATATTTGAATATATATGCTTCACGGTCAGCTGATTCGAGCTATAGGCGCAGCAATATTGGCCTTGCCCGCTCTACCGGGAACCTTTCGCTTTACCCCTACTCCGCGGCCAGCTGTAATGCGACATGCGATAGATGGTCGAAACATTTTGGAGGCAATGTAATGAAAGTTTCATTTTAAAATGTATAGTAAACACGTACATACATAAAAGGGAGACGAAAGCGGAATCGTAGAGGGGACATAAGAGAGCGTCACGCGTCTTGCCGTTTTTCGTTCCTCCATATGGATCGATTTTACTGTTAAGGAGCGCTAATATGTGTCTCGCATCAAAAGAAACCTTAGTACCACACGAACAAGGTTGTGGACATAAATAATGATAACAACCATGATAAGTTATAAACAAAATGAAATAACAAAAACACAAAAGTTTCAAAACAAACAAAGGTCATGGCAGTTTCTTTAAAGTATGACGTAGTGCGTTATTATTATTTCTTCTTATAGACCACGTTAATAAACCGAAGTACGTTGGGCGAGAATTTTCAATTTATTTCTAAATAGCTTTCCACCCTGCGGCGCTGCCCTTAATATTTTTCCATCTAACATGACGCTGTATCAGCGGAAATAAAAATTATGTATGAAAGTTTTTATTACAGAGTTAGGAATTTGACAGCATTCGCACTATATTATACACTAGCTTTTACATGTGGCTCCGCTCAGATTAATATTGGTTTTCGCAAACCGGATGGTGCCATAAAAAGTTTCATACAAAGTTTACCTCTCTCTTTACCACACTTTCCATCAGTTTTTCGCGTAAAAAAGTATTCTGTCACCGTTTTCAGGTTCTCATCTATCTTTATACCAAAATTCATGATGATCGTTTCAGTGGTTAAGGCGCGAAAGCGTAACAAACAAACTGATCTTCGCATCTATCATCATCATCATCATAATCATCCTTGCCGTTTTCGGCTACAGCGACTTATTCTACTAGAAAGAGTGAGAAATAGATTAAGAGATCAGATGTTCCGTTTATAATATTAGTACGGATGATGTGATGATATTATTTCTCGGCAAACAAAAGATTGAATGGAAGACATCGTGATGAAACCATAGCGATTTTTCAGCGGTTTAGTTGAAAATCTACTTACAGCTGTGTTCTGACTGTTGCACTTTACAGCCAGCCCCTCCACTAAAATTATTGTGTTTACCATCTTGGGTCACATCGTCTGCTAACATCAAGCCATAACGGTAAGTTTATAAGGTATTGAAAAAAAAAATCGCTATTCTGAGGTCATAATCATGAAAAATACAACCGATTTATAAACCTCCTTCTTTTTGAACTCAAGTCGTTTAAAGAAGTTAAAAGTCATTTGTAATTAACGATTTGGAACGAAGTTCTTTATGGGGCGTCGCGGAGTGATACCCTAGCTGGCAAAAAACGTCCGTAACGTTAGTGTAAGATTTTTATTTATATGTACCATGACTATACAGAATCTAATGTATAGTCTACGTGTTGACTGTTATTATTATATATTTTTATAAATCATCGTAACCAAATAAAGGTGTTAAGATAATTTTGTAAAGTAGTTTTGTATTAATTTTTGTCGATAAAAAGATCATAATAATACGTATACACGAATAATTATTTTGTTATACCTCAAATAGAACTTGAAATTAATATTTTATAATAAGGAACTTCGTTCCTATCTGGCGTTCCACAAGACCACTTGCTTTTTTTAAATAAAAAAATGTATACTCTTTAACTAGTAAGAGTTTTATTCCATGATTGTAGAATTAACTCATTCTCTAGTAAATTGGCAACAAGCTTCGAAATAGTATCGTGGAACTTAATATTATGTAGCTTAAGTAAGTTACGTTTTACGAGGTATGAAAGGCACTTAACTCCACTCTTGGTTGCTCAATATTTCTTAGTTAAAATATTTATCAAGTAAAATATAAGCAAATTACTCTAAATACCTTAGTTAAACATTTATTGTTTGTGGGTTTTGTGATTTTAATTCGAAGTGTTCGTCTATTTGCTGTATATATATGCAATTAATCTTAACTATAATCTAGTACAAAATATACTATGGGATTATACTGCGTACGTAGTAGTAGACTAACTTGTAATATTTATGTAACTATATTTGTAATGTGGAGACATTTTCCAAGTCCATACGTAGAGAAAATTAGTTTCTCAGCTAATTTTTATGTATAATCTCTATTCGAATTCAACGGTGTTTACCTAAGAAAATAATATTTTTATGAAACCCTGTTGTATTTTCGCCTAGTTTGATATTTTTAAGTTGGGTATTGGCCAAAGCTAATTCAACACACATTGTTGTTAAATTTAAGTTAAATGATTTATATTATTATTTATTTTATAAGTAAGAAACTTTTGCTTATAACTTTAAACAGTGGGATTTGTTGTTAGAAGGATTTAACATTCATTTCATTTTTACGCTAATAATAAATCGCTAAACTAATTTTCTTTTATTTTTCTTCAGCTTGTTTCAACTTAAAGATAATTCTTTTTTCGCGACGCATTGCCACTTATACAAATGAGTGTTTATTCAGATTTATCCACCTTCCAAAGATGTTCAGCATTCATCAAATCTATCGGGAACCTATCCATACTTCATATTAAGTTTTATTTTTAGTACCACTACACCCAGCTACCATCATTGTTGCAACATTACCTACATCTATCAGGGCTCATTTATATCTCAATCAGTCAATAAACATGTATTACACTAAACAGAGTCTGTTAAATATAAATTGATTGAAGAACACTTCTACATAAACAGGCAGACAGTATAGATTTCACTCAATGCTTGTTAATTGCGAGTTCCTATTGATATGTCCTTTATATTAAGTGGTATATAGCACAAATTAAAACGACCTTGATACTGTTTGACGAGTGTATTTATCAAAGAGTTAGTGAATTTAGAAAATAGGTTAATGATTTATAGGTTGTAATCGAACGGAGAGAATGTTGCTTGATGTAAAAATAAAATGGCCATTTCACCAGCGTGGAAGGAAATTAAATAAATATGGCAGGGCATTTACACGAGATATTTAAGTAATGGTCGATCGGTTGATGTTTATCGAAGCGACGTCTTTTTGAGCGAGGCCCGATACGTTCCAATAATTTCCAAGAATCGAAAAGAAGATATAAATAAAATTTGAATTAAATTAGTATCAGTATCATCAGATTGTAAAAATATGTCATATAGAAGCTTCGGTGGACTCGTGAGAATATTGGAAAAATACCGACTTGTGTATCTAAGAAGGTTGTATACAGCATGTTTTCTATCTTCACTATGTGAACTAAGATTCAACTTAATGTTTTACGATTAGCCAAGGCACAGGAGTTGTTTGTCATATTATGAAGTGATCATAGCTCAGTGGTAGTGTAAAGGCGCGTCGCATCATAGGACGTGAGTTTGAATCCAACCACCTACAATAAGCTTGCGCTTTCGGTGAGGGAAAATATTGTAAGGAAGCCATAGCATAGTGGTAGGGCTTTTTCTAATGCCCTAGCTATAATGGCTAGCTATCACCCTCAAGCTGAAAGCATGGCGCCAAATACCAATAGTTCCAGCAGTTGCACTTGAGAGCCAGTCCTTCCACAGGTTTTACGTGTCTACCAACTAGAGCCCTATCGTCACTTAAGATTAGGTGAGATTATGGCCATAACGTAAAATCTTAACTATGAAAACAAGTTCACTCGGAAGACGTAGACTCCTCAGAAGGGGCCATCTTCCATGGTCTGAGGGTTCAGAGATAGTCAAGGCGCTCCGATAAACCTGCAAGAGGTGCTCTGAACATACAAGTAAGGCTACGGCTGACTACATGCATTAGGTCAAACTTGCTCAAAATATTCTCCCTGACGATAGCTAAACTAGATACATATTAGATAGATACATATGCGAATAAATGTATGTATAAAACAAGCTTTCAGCCGCGGCTTCGCTCGCGTTAATATTAATTTTGTCAAACAAATCGCATAACGTAATAAAAAGTTTCTTACAAAGATGATCCCTTTACCCTACTTTCAATAGGTTTTTCACGAGAAAAAAATTTAGTCTACAACCGTCTCCAGGTTCCCATCTATCCTTATACCAAAATTCAACATAATCGATTAACTGATTTAGGCGTGAAATTGTACCAAACAAACAAACTCACTTTCGATTTTTAACATTAGTAAAGATGCCAAGCTCATAATTCTAATACTGTATTGAAACTATGATTTGAGTTACTAATTAAGTTGATCTTTAATATTTAGTCTACGATTTAGAAACTGCGTAATTATTTATTAAGAACTTTCAACCAAGCGTCTGGATTGGACAGCTTCGATTGCAAGAAAGTTAAAAACCTTTGAATTACTGCGACCTGTTGTGCTTGATGTCAAACACGGTGAATTGAAAACCTAACCGAAATCGAAGATAAGAATAAGACATAAAAAAAAACGATCCAGTTTCTTGCCGGTTCTTCTCGATGACTGCGTTACTTTCCAAACCGTTGGTAGTTTTGACGCTCATAAGCAACTTCTTAGGGCCTAAATCGAATAAAGATTTTTGATTTTATTTTATTTATCGGTAATAATATAACGGTGTCCATTGCAAACGAATGCATTTCAGTTGCTTTTTGATAGATGAAAGCGATAATATGGGAAACGCTATGTTACATAAACAGACACGTTTTCTTTGCTAAACGCTTGGATCAAATTAAAAATATAAGCGAAAAAAAAACCGGTTGTTAGATCAGTATACCATATATTCCATCCGAAGGTAGCAAAAGTGAATGCATATGGGTTATATCTAAGCTTGTTCATAAAATCCTGCTAATATTATAGTGGAAAAGTAATTATGTGCTAGTTACTTCTTCAAATTCAAATGACTGGACCAATATTGATTAAATTTGATATGGTGTGAATGGATGAAGCGATGATAATCCGGTTTGTAATGTGTACGGACGTCGCGTAATGTGAAATGAGGTCCCACTTACAATGAGCTTGAGATTTCGGTGAGGTAAAACAGCGTTATAAAAACGTATCATGATGGTAGGGCTTTTTTTAACACCCGCCTGGTTAGATACCACCTTCAAGCTGAAACTCTACCGCCAAATACCTTAGCATGTCCACTATCTTGAACCACATCGTCACTTAATATAAGGTGAGATTGTACCCATAATGTATAATCCTTAGCTATGACAAAAAGATGGAGGTAGCTGACACTGTGGATTAATACAATGGATGGTTTTTCAAATTCAAACGGCTGGATCGATTTTGATGAAACAGCGAGTAAAACCACGTAGTATCCTGATAAAATTATACAAAAAATGTAACTCGTTCATTAGTGTCCGTAATATAGTTAATATTTCATATATATTACAAAGTTTCCTCATTAAAGCTCCTTGTCAGGTTCATTAAAGTTAATTAGTTTCATAATTTCAAACCTCCATATTCCGGTATAATCTTCAACTTTTCTCTTTTAATAACGGATAATGAATCTCTCCAGTCGGTTATGGAACTGAAACTTTTTACTGTACTTCCCATGTTACTATCCAATATACTTTTTAGCAAAGTTATAATTTCATACATCAATATTTCATGGTCTCGCAATTATCGTGACAAATATACTCAAAAATACAAAAAAAAACTGTCAAAAATATTGATTGTAAACTATGTGCTGTTAAAAGGAAGTTTTATTGTCAACTAGTTGTGCCTGCGACTTCATTCTTTCTCACTTTCTTTCTTCTTCTCCTTCTTTTTCTATCTTTCTTTATCAGTGATGCGTACACAAACAAACATACATACATTTCTAAAAATGAAGCGAATGTATTCAATTACTCATTCCTAATCATTTGCAATATTATTTTTCACATAAATCTAAAAAGTACCGACACGTTAAATTTAAACACTTATTATATGTATAGACTGTTCATCAAAAGTGTGCCATAAATCACTATGTAGATAAAAGCGATTTTTTTAACGAATATTTTACTTTAACATTAAACAAGTGTTCTCAATGGCAATAATCGCAAAAAAGAAGCCAAATAAATAGTTAAAATACTATCAAACCGTTTCAATCTCAACTGAAGTGAATCACAATGAATGAATGAAGTAACGGTAGCTCAGTCGGTAGTGTGTACCGACACGGCGCCAATGAACATGAGTTCGATCCTTGCAAGGAGCCTGATCTTTCGATGAAGGAAAAAATAGTAATGAAACCATATCGTGGTAGTAGAGCTTTTCTACCGCCTACCTGGCTAGCTACCACTCTCAACCTTGGTACTAGATTTTCAACTTAAAGTTGGTAGCAAGCCGGATGGGCATTAGAAAAAAGCCTATCACTGTGTTATAGTTTCATCACGATATTAATTTATTTAAAGAACACTATTATTATTACTATAAATAGACAATTCCATGCTTTTACAAAAGATCGTATTGTATTTTCATTCATTTTACATAGTATTCCTTTATTGTGTTTTACATATTTATGTTTAACAATCTACACGTTGGACTAAAGAACCTCGGGTACAAAGTTCACTACACAATTATTACAAAGTACATTAACCATTATTAATTAAAATATGTATTTGTTTCCTCAACACTGTATTTATTCCTCATGTATTTATTTCTAGTATTTTTCCTTCATATTATTCATAATCACTTTACGTATTAAAAGGATGGGATACTTTTCAAACATTTTTTTAAAATTAATAATTTTATATCGCTTACTGTACATGTATACGATTATATAGAAAATGTATATCTATCTGTATGTATTTTATTTTAGAAAATTGTGGCATTCTTTAATTATCAAACTATCAGCCCTATTTTTTTTCAATTTCATTATTTTTTTGGCGCTGTGTCTATCTTAGTAATTTAACGCTTTTAGAAGGTTCTAAGTTCTTCTAAATATTTATGAAAATATGTAAAAAAAATGCTGCATAGCAATATGGTCGTGATAGGTGTAAACTATTTAAAATACAGTCTATTTTCTCTACTATATAATATTCTTTCTTCATTTTCTTTAGGAATTAGCATCCCAGAGTCAATATAGTGGAATACATTTCTGTGATACTATGTATTTCTTTAAAAATATTGTGCAAAACTCATATAGCATACCGAATAGACGGATATATTTTTGCTTGCATGCATCTGGAAGAATGGCGATCCACGACGGTACGTTTCGCGCATAATGTCTTTCCTCGCACGACTGCCTTGTTCGAATGTAACCACCTACAGTGAGCTTGAGCTTTCGGTGAAGGAAAACATCGTGGGGAATCCGTAGCATGATGCTAAGGCTTTCTCTGATGTCCGTCTGGCTAGCTACCACCCTCAAGTTGAAAATCTGCCGCCAAAATACCAATAGGTCTGTTCCGGCAGTTGAGTTCCAGTCTCTTCACAAATTTAGCGTATCCACTAACTTGGGCCGTACCGTAACTTAAGATCATGTGAGATTATGGCCATAACACTAAGCCTTAACTATAAAGAAAAAAAAAACAGGTGTTGCGCCAGTCACTTAGTTGAGAAAAAAAAAATGCTATTTACTACAAGTGAATATATTTAAATTAATATACATCCAGCAAAAAACGGAACTACAAAATATTGGAAGAGCAATATTATAAATACAACGTACAAATTCAGACAACAGCATACACTTTCCAACTTTCCATTCAGTTAGCAGTGCTTCCCCAAAATGCATGTTAAAATATAAACTTTGTATAAAGGGTCCTGGAGTTTATCTCTAATTATATTATGGAACGTGTGGAATATGGTATTTAATATTAATTACAACTCATGTTCGTGCTTTAATTCAAACTAGGTGATATTTGCGACTTCATTTACGTTTTTCTTGTTAACCACTTCTCATTGTAAAATCTATTCTTTTTAGGCGGTTATGTTGTAAAAGGAACACTCATACAAAATATCAAATGAATTGGATCTGGCAATGAGTGAACATATATATATAAAGTATACATATTATATATATATATATATATATATATATAAGTTTCATACAAAGTTTATCCCTCTCTTTACCCAACTTCGAATAAGTATTTCGCGAGACAAAGTAACCTGTCACCGTGTCCAGGTTCCTACCTCACTCTATATTAAAATTCATCATATTCGATTCAGCGGTTTAGGCGTGAAAACATAACAAACAAACAAACTTATTTTCGAATTTATAATATTAGTAAGAATAATATCACTGGTTTTATTATGCTATAGAAGATATATGATTAAAATTTAAATGGATAATAACACAAATGCTGTATAGTTTATTATAATTTTATTAAAATTAACAGAATGCTCTTTCGAATCGTATTAATTAAAACTTAAACTGAAGTTTGTGAAATGTAAACCGAATAGTGAATAATTTTCATGTAGAATATAGGCTAATGAATATTTAATTTGTAATTAATGTTGTTTCTTTCATTTATATAAAATATACTTCTGCGAACACAACACCCTTTTAGGGTCATGGTTAATTAAGGTTTAATGTCACTTTTTATAAACTAAGTTGTATTTTTCTTTTATAAAGACTTTATGAGCCATTTTATTTTCTTCCTTCTGGTAAAAGCTTGTACTTTGAAAACATTCAGGTTTTTTTTTTTATCATACATATTACAAAGTTTCGATGAATTTATTTACACTTACAGTTTTGAAGTGATAATGACTTTGTAGTAGAGTGTACGGATACCGTGTCGATGACTGTGAGTTCGAATCCCTACAATGAAACCTCAATTTTAAATTCTTAGCCTAAAGTAGCTCAAGATGGTGGACACGCTAAGCCTGGTGGTGGGACTAGTTCACAAGTGCAACTGCTGGACAAACCTATTAGTATTTAGCGGTAGTTTTCGAGTTTGAGATTGGTAGCAAGCCAGACGGGTAGTAGAAAAAATCCTATCGCCATCCTATGATTTGATCATGATGTATTCCTTCACCGGAAGCTCAAGCTTATTGCGGGGATTCGAACTCACGTCCATCCACACGGTGTTTGTACACACTACCAATTCAGCTATCAACGCAGCAATAAGCGTTACATAGTCGAGAGTTTCAGTTCAGTGTCGTTAAATACCTACAAAATATAGTGCCCAGCGCTAAAAAATAAGTTAAGTCAACAAAAGGATAACCAAAGAATTTGTCAAACAACGGGCTTTCTGTAAGTTGTATTACTATCTGTTTCTAGTGAAGAAACATGATAAATGTACTGGAAATGATAATAAAAACTCGGGTCCCTTTTTACGAGTAGTTCACATTACACTGGTTTTAATATCTCGTGAGAAACATGTCTGAATAGCAATGAATTACAACTAGATACAGATTATACTGCAAAGGATTATGTCGTGTCTAAGTAATGAAGATTTACAGCCTGGTTGGTTGCATTGAATTGTTTGCTCGTAAGATACGGCAGCGGTGAAGATTATTGCGGATTTATATAAGAACGGAGATTGGTAGAGTGGATTATTTAGAAATCATGAACTAGACGATGGAGTAATTTTGAAAAATACCATGGAAACATGATGTAAAATATAATCTGAAGTAGCGAGAGAGAATTAGGTCCGGAGATTAACGCATGGGAACAAAACAAAAGAAAAACAATGTCTTGAATATAATAGCGGTAATTAAAAATATAGTTAAGATATAGAATATTTTTATCTGATTAAAAAGAAAGTTTTTTTTTCGGAATAGGGAATAAATGTTAGGATTTTTAGATAGATCTTTATATAATAACAGTAGAAAATATTATAACAATATGATCATTCTTCAGTTTAAAAAGTATGTGATATTGATAGCTACACTAACCATAATAAGACTAAACTGGTTCTGAAGTATTTTAAAGTGATCATATATAAGTATATTCGTCTAAATCTATATATGATCGAACAAACAAATTCTATTGGCTTTGTTCATGTGCGCAGTGGACCCCTACAGCCTTCTTTCCGAACCATCTTGTAGGAATGCCTTTTTTATTAACGTGGCGTTTAAAATCCTATTTTTACCCACTTCCTCATTGCAAGGCGCAAACTCTAAACGCATTGCCCGGGCTCAGGTCAAAGCCAGAGATGAATGTAGTGACTTATTGGGTGATAATCACTCAACACTGCACTGCATTGCACTGCAACAACCACGGCGACATTTCATGTCTAACTTCACACTAAGCACGTCGACCGTTCATTTTGCCTATGCAACAGTGCGAGAGTTACGTTACGCATTATTTTACCTTTTTAGACCCCTCCCCTCCTACGGCACGCTGACATATTTTTTGCAACCCGTCCATCAATATTACGTCACAAGTGATAGATCCCCCCCATTGATGATCTATGGTAATTATTAGCAGTACAAAAAATCCAAAATTTTGTAATTATTTATCTCTTGCCATAATAAAACTTTAATAAATTAATAAATAAAAAAAATTACAAAATTGTTTTATGAGCTGCGAACGTCACGTTTTCTTATACCCCAGGCTGCCAGTTGTCCAGTTTATACCAAATTGTATAATGTGTCCGAAGAAGCTCAGGGTTCTTTCTCGTCAGATAGTGGACAGCCGTGTGTTGATTTCAAACTCTCTTAATGTGGACTTGTTCTTATTAATCACTACGTCTTGATAAAACGGTGACTACAATCAATTAAAATCAGAATCTAAACAAAGTCAAACATTTTTACATATGGAAGCTAAAAATTAGAACAACTTCTAAGTACATATCTATGCAAACGAAGTGGCGGGCATAACTAGTTGAGAATAAAATAAAAATACAATAACCGTAATCTACTAGGGAATTTAGTGGAAAATCTCACTAAATAGAGATTCCGTCTAAATAGTTTATTAGGTCCGTATAAAATGGAGTTAAGCGGATATTTGCGGATTACTCGGTTTTTTCCTGACCGTTCCGGCAGGTGAGTCGGGTCGCACGATCCCTTTTAATATTTTACCATCCAAACGATTTATCTATGTAAGATTATTTTAGTCACTTTTTACCTTACGAGCACAATCCGTCACGTACCTTTATTTTCATGTATACGAAACATAATTTTACTCATATTTTCTAGATTTCTTTATACGTTATAGAGTAAAATCAATTAATTGTTACATATTATTAAGACGTCATACGCTGGTCGGACAAATCTGCGTCTTGGTATTATATACAATTTACGTATGGTGTATATAAAATAACAAATAGAAATAAATACTAAAAAATGGATAATTTGTGTCAAATAATTATAAAGGTATTTCAGCAGTTGCACTTGAGTCCCTTCACTAGGTTTTGGCTAGTTTATTTTTGTCGTGTTTTTTTGTGGTCATAACGCTAAATCTATAAACTATAAATAATGCTTCCGATCTTCCTTCCATACGACGAAAGAGTTTCTCCGGGATATTTGATAAATAAATAATAATATAATTATTATGTATTAATATAATATAACAGCTAGTCTGATAAAAAGCTCCAAAGCACATAATCGAATTGCCGGGCGGTAACTTTTAGAACCATGACAAACGGGTTTCGGTTGTCTAAAGGCTTATTAAAGTGTGAGCGATGATGATATCTGAAATTGACCCCCCTCTCTGTACATCCGGTTATAACAATTGTAAATGCACATATGATTAACCCAGCATATCAAAAGCATGTACCTAAACAAAGATTACGAAACCTAAACATGCAGAATAAGTTTCTTAGCGGTTCATTTCAAAGACTGCGTTAGTTTCCGAACCGGTCGTAGGTTTGACGTTCATAAACGCCTTCTAACGGCCTAAATTAAATAAAGATATTGGATCTAAATTTAATCTGAAATATATTTGAGAACATATTTTTCTTACTATACATAATAATATATGATTTTATAGATCACTATACAAAGTAAAAGTACGTGCTCGTTCTACTAATACCGGTTTAATCAATTGCTTTCAGTGTTACATTACTCACCAGGGAAAACTGGCAAGCATTGTTTTAGTAAAACAATAACATTCAATTTGTTCAGCCATTACAGTTTCGTGACGTCACTGGATAGTAATAAAAGATGTTTTGTTCAGTTTCATATGTTTTATTTTAATTTTGTTTTCGTCATCATTACTTCCTTCCTTTCTACATAGTATATTATGTTAGAAGCGATGATAGCTCAGTGGTAGTATGTACGGATTCTGCGTCAAGGGACGTGAGTTCGAATCCACCTACAATGAGCTTGAGCTTTCGGTGAAGGAAACCATCGCGAGGAAACCATAGTATGTTGGTAGGGATTTTTCTAATGCCCGCCTGGCTAGCTACCACCCTCATGAAGAAAATTTGCCGAAAATGCCGAAAATTTGCAAAATACCAATAGCTATGTTCCAGCAGTTTCCCTTGAGAGCCAGTCCCCCCACATGTTTAGCGTAGTAAATTATGGTATAGAAATAGATGACCTTGAAGACAGCTACAGGCTACTTTTCTCACGTAAAAAGAGAGATAAACTTTCTCTGGAAATTGTTATTGTGTCATGCGAGTAGCTTCAAACTTTTGACAATTTATTAAATAATTTATTTAATTAATAATTTAATTTAATGTAATTTAATTAATTTATTTAGTTAATAATTTAATGTAATGTAATTTAATTTATTTATTTAATTAATAATTTAATGTAATGTAATGTAATTTAATTAATTTATAATTTAATTTCTTTCAATTTCGAATTTTGGGTAAGTTTATATCTACCTGCATTGACAAACACCCTGCAATAAAAATTTTAATAGCATTTGCTAGAAAAAAATATTTCTGTCTCGATCATCAACAAGAATCTATATCTTTATCACCACAATGTATACCACCTAAAAACTGCCCAATTATTTATTGATTTCGCGATCGAATATTCGCGAATATTGCAATTATTGGTCACGAGTTATTAAGATACAGTTAGTTGTCATGTTCTATCCTTAATAATAGTGTTAATACCACCATGATTCCGATAGATGCGCTGTTAGTATAAATATAACATAAAACGAAACTTTCAATGTTTAGCATCAAAAACCCTATTAGAACGCCTATAAAATCGATACACAGGTTTATTTATATATCTATATATATAACTCGAATGTCAGGGGAAATGCTAAATATTTCGAGTTAATGAGTTTTCGAGTTAACAAGAAGTTTGAGATACACGGGCTTTAATTGCAGAAATTTTGAATAACAAAGTCGCGATTACTAAGTATGATTTTCGAGTTCTACCAAGAGACGTATTACTTCGAGATGTATATTTTAGTATCTATGACTTACGGAGTTCGCTTTTTGAAATTTCAGTATAACTATGTACTATTAATACTTCGCAAGGAAATAATATGTTCCAGATACAAAGTTTAAATAATTCAAGATACCGCGTATTTAGAGGGTCAGTGGAAGGAACGGCAATTTTATCGACTTACTGAGAGTTACGACTAAACGAGATTCGACTTCTAGAGATTCCACTATATTACAATTATTTACCAGTGCGTCAGTCTACCTTTTTACGTCGCGAAGGAATTTATAACAAAAACATTGTATCCCAGCGTCGACTTCATTACTCACGTCATAAAAGAAATTTACATGAAAATATGCCACAAAGCGGTAGCAAAAAAATGTAATAAAAGTCATACGCGAATGTTCGTCTCGTTGATATATAAAAAGTTGTCTCATTCTGATGTCAAGTGTCACACGAATGTATTCAAATAAGCCCCGGAGCTCGCGGCTGCGTAACGGTATTGTTTTTTGCTGAAATTAGTACACGCTGACAATTCCTGTAACATTTATCTTACGTCGTACGCGATCACTAGCTTCCACCGGCGGTTTGGTGCGCGGGAAAGAATCATTTTATTACCTTTCTTTTCAAAAGATTTAATTTTTTTTTGTTATAAATTATTTGCGTCCGCGTCTTCATTCACGTGGAACTACAAAGTATTTAATCATTTTTGCCTGTTTTTATGACATTTTACCCCTACATATTACGATACGCATACGCTACTAGCGTGATGTTAAGTACGTTAAAGTCTTCCAACTTCCTCCCTTCCTTCCTCCTTCCTAAAACTGATAGGTTAAAAATACTAATTTTTAATAAACTAATACTTCGCTGTACGTATTATTTGATTACGCAATTAAAAGTTTCATGCATAGTTTATCTTTTTTTTTACTCCACTTCCGATCAGGTTTTCCATACAAAAAGTAGCTTATCACCGTCTTCAGGTTCTCATCTATCTCTATGTCAAAATTCATCATAGTCGATTCAGCGGTTTAGGCGTGAAAGCGTAATAAACAAACGTACTTTCGCCTTTATAATATTAGTAAGGATTTCTCGAACATGTTTTTTATTGCAATCTCTCTGAAATTAAGTATATATTTTTTAATTATTCATTGTTTACATTAAGTAGTATTTGAATTTTAACATGAATTTGTATGAATGTTTTAACATAATAGAAAGTTCTTAACTGAATATGTTTTTTAGTATCTTGTATCATGTTCGGTCGAGTTTGAATAACAGGCACTATCCTTTTCTAATTCCCCATCAAATGTAATGATTCATATATTATTATTTTCCCAATATTAAAGAAGAATAATCAAAAATAATAAATTTAATTAAAACCGTGTTGTCATTAGGAATCCTGTCAGTATATATCTTATTAACCTGTTTAACTAACAGGTTAGATTGTTTACATTGCATTCGCAAGTGTAATCTAATGTGCAGATCAATTACATCAAATCAAGGTAAACCTATATATATACTTATGCAATGTTTTTATATATATGGAACGTATTTAATTTGAAAAAGTATTTCCTGTTCTATCCTAAATCGCTGTCGAGAGGTACCTAGTTTCACTCTTTCTAGTCAATAACTCGAATAAAGAAAAACTATTCACATTCAGGGATAGTATAAAAATCGTCCTCATCAAAATACATAATGACAAACCCAAAAAATCAATATAACGTATTTATTAGGACGTGTCTGATAGTCGTGATTCTCCCCTCTCGATTGCTAAATTTGCGCCGACTAATGCTGTTTATGTATATTTATATACAATATATACTGTGATATTGAAGCAGTGATAGCTCAGTGGTTGCGTGCAGGAAATCCGCGTCATGGGACGTGAGTTCGAATACAACCACCTACAATGAGCTTGAGCTTTCGGCGTAGGAAAACATCGTCACACATTTGGCGGAACCGTCCCAACTATCTTTATACCAAAACTGATCATATTCGATTCAGCGGTTTAGGCGTGAAACAGACAAACTCATATTTCCATTTATAATACTAGCTTTTACGTGCGGCTGCACTTGGGTTAATATTGATTTGGTCAAACAAATCAGATGACGCAATAAAAAGTTTATTCTTCTCTTTACCCACTTCAAATAACATTTCCCGACAAAAGTACCCTATCACCGTCTCCAAGGCCACAACTATCTCTATACCGAAATTCATCATAATCGATTCAGATGTTTAGGAATGAAAACGTAACTAACAAAATACAATCTTACTTTCGCACTTATAATATTATAGTAAGGATAATGATTTTAAAGCGAAAAGGTTTGATTGTTTATTTGTAACGCACTAATCCTAGGAGTTTAGGAATTTTAGAAATTCTCTTAGTATTTGGTAAAAAAAACAGTGGGGAAGGCACTATACTATTTATCATCACGCTACCATCAATAGGAGCAAAGTTGAATTCAAAAAAGTTACTAAAACGGGCGTCGGATTTAAAAAATTCTTTTCGTGTCTTGTATTTGTAATAACAATCATTGAGGAAAGCTACCGTCAAAGCTGTTTTGAAATAAGTAATAAAAGCGGGTAGATTATTAAATAATGTTTAGTTTTACACGAACAAAGTCGTAGGAATAGCTAGTATAAATGTAATCTATTATTAAAAATAGCACTTGAAAATGAATGCGCTAGATACAAATTTAATCAAAATGCAGTACTCTGCGACTCACAGATCACACGTTAAGGATGAATTATCGTTCTGTGACACTCTGTACGTGGCGCTGTGGATTAAAAAGAATTATCTCGCGTCGGGTTTCAGTATTATGGGTGCCGCTTGTATTATTTTGCTATTCTGAAACAGTGCGGCAAAGCACTATATTGTTTTATATTAATTTATAAAGTATACGTGAGCGGGTGAAAGTATATGATAGTACTAACAAAGACGTTTAATCGATGATAATCTTATATAAATATTCTCCTGTTACGGTGCTTGTGGTCGCACTACTCCGAAACGGCTCAACTGATTTTAATGTTTTTTTATGAATATTTGGTAGGTATGAGAATAGGTTGTAAAGTATATTTTATACCGTCAGGTGATTAGGGTGCCCCAAATCAATAAAAAAAAAAACAATTCCTTTTTTGTACTATCTTGTACTGTGGCATCAAAAAATATCTCTAGACCCAAATTTTCACCTTGCTACCCTCAACATCTCATCATCATTATTTATGCGATTTACAAAAACATAATTCAACTAAAGTATTTACTGAAAATAATTTATACGAGATAACAACGTTTGTCGGGTCAGCTAGTAATTTATAATATAATGTGTTTTGGCAGTTGAACTCAAAACAGATTGGTTTTAATTGAACTTCAAACACGTTAGTTGAGCCATTCATTTTAGGCATGTCAAAATTTTAAAAATATTGTGCTATGTGCTTTTCTTCGTTTTTTTTTTAAACTACCTAAATTGTAAAGTGGTACTTTTTTATACTTAAGGTTTACCGTTATGGCTCTAATCTCACTTGAAATTAAGTGACGACACACTAAACCTGTGGAGAGACTGGCTCTCAAGTGCAACTGCCGGAACCCATTGGTATTTGGCGGCAGATTTTAAACTTGAGGGTAGTAGCTAGCTAAGCGGGCATTAGGAAAAGCCCTATCACCATTCTATGTTTTCGTCACGATGTTTTTTGTCAACGAAAGCTCAAGCTCATTTTTATGACTTGCCTCCACCGATTTCGAGCTTTGGCACGATGGAGGACGTTGCTGGTGGTTAGCTGCAACTGCTTAGCAAATTAGGCAGATCAGCGTATGGCGTATCTTCCTGTTAGCCATTTTCATTTATTTTCATTTGTGGAGAGAATGCTGTAGACATTTCTCTATGCAAATAGCCTTGACTTGATATCGGTTATTAAAGAATCAAAGAAAACTATGTTTTTTATAGAACTTCGTAGTGGTAGCTACGTCACGTTGTATGCGAATCAAATATCTGATGTCGTATGTCTACCGTCTGTCTACATAAGTTTGAGAAACATTATTTCTTTGTGATGTCATATATATATCATGTATTCACCGGAGGACTTGGACTTATTTTCTCAGAATCAAAACTTCTTTACAAGTCAATTTAGCGAGTTATATCTTAAGAGCACTTCGGTAACTTAAAGTATTTGACAAAAAAATTGACTTTTCTATACTATCACTGCTTTACTTAAACATGAATAGAGATCTTTATTCTTTTTGTAAATCTCTAAGGTTTCTGAGATATAGGTATCAGACGATCTGATTTTTTTTACTAAAGTATTGCTTTTTGTCTTCTAAATATTTTAAACTAGCTATGCCCGCGATTCATTTGTCAATAAAGTTTTGCTCCTATTGGTGGTAGAGTATTGTTAAATATCCTTTAGGTTTTAGACTTTATCAATGACTGCACTTTTAAATACAAAAAGTATTTTCAAATCGGACTAGCCGTTCTTAAGATTATCGCGTTTGAACATACAAACAAACAAAATTTTCCGCTTAATAATATTACTATGGATATTATTACACTTCACTTTCTGTCTTACACTCTCAGTTGTAATTTTTCCTTGCTAATAGTAGATTAATATAATTATTCTATTACCTATTTTTGAGTATTACAGGAAAATGCTTTTTGTAGATTGTATTAAACAGTTTATATTTTTTTTTCAGGGTGCCAACGTGGATAAAAGGAACTTGGCGAATGCCGAGCGTAAGCAGAGAACCTTCACTGATAGATCACAACTGAAGTACGCGAGGAGGCTAGTGGTTAAACTGGGAAGTGCTGTCATTACTAGGGAGGACGGCAATGGGCTAGCTTTGGGGCGACTTGCATCAATCATTGAACAGGTATTTCTTTAAGCCAACATAACCATATGTGGATTGCAAGTTGCTACACAGTATTTTGGGAAGCTACAAGGAGATACTTTCAGAGACACTGATTAAAATATTTCTAATATGTAACCAACGATAACGGTCACTGCTTAACATGTTTTTTGTGATACTGTACATAGTAATTTGCAAGCAAATGAAATTTATTGATCAAATTTGTACTATAACTATTTAGTTTCAATTACAGCTTGTTATGGAATGTCAATTCTAACTTACTTTCTAACCGATAAAGCTGCGATGTATAAAGAAACTAATTATCTACCAATCTGTAGATATAAAAAATAGGTTACAAGAAGGGAAAGAAGATAATTCCTTAGTATTGCAAATTTGGCCGTTCTCGTAGTAAATACAGGACTAATTAAGTCCAAACGTGTCCATGGTTAGAATATGTTTCATCGATAATCACGTGATTAAGTTCAAGTCTCGGTTAAGATATTTCGTTTTTAATAAAAAGCTTTAGCAAACCACTTCAAGGCAATATCGCTAGATGTTGAAGCAGTAAGTTTTAAAACGGAAGTTTGCTCGTCCACCCGTTCAGAATTTTCAACGAGGTCAACCTTTTCATTGCATATTCATAATGCGTTCCAGTATAATGTAGAAAGTTACCGGATAAATACTGAAAATTTGATCATGAACATAATTTTAATTTAACACTTTCTAGTTATGAGTTCCACTTAATGAAGTAATGTTGTAAGAAATTTTCGTTTAAAATTCACAATGCAAGTTTAGAGTAAATTAATAAATTGTATTTTGGTTGTAGATAATTTTAATGATGAGCCAGAAATATATGTAAATTATAATGTTATTTTCAAAAGTGATCATGGTATGCACTCAAACAGAATATAACGTAACATAAAAAAAATGCAAGTATTATAAAAATAGAAAAGAAACTAACAATTATTTGTTAACTGTCTACCTGTAACTGTCTCCTACAACACAATTAATACTAAGGTAGCAGGCAGAGTTTCTTAATATTTGTTCCTGTAACATTTTGTTTAAAAAAAAATATTATTGTAATAAACGATATAGATACAATAAGTGGAGAGTAATAATTATGGATTTGTATTTCTGGGATAATCATATAAAGAAGCGAAGAACTAAAAATAGTTTATGCACCCAACTCATAATTCATTTGCAACATATGTACCTACATGCATATATATACAGTTAGAAAACTGATAGGCTAAACAAAAAAAAACTACTTTTTAAGTCACGTGTTGAAAATAAATAAATCTAATATGGCAAATAGAATCTAAAATTATATATAATAACTAATTATATATAAGGTTGTTCAATAAACAATGGTAACAAAAAATATTACGGCTAATCCTGAAACATATGCCACAGAAGTGAATCCATTACTGATAATGAACTTGTTTATAATTATATATTCCTTTGTAGTGTAGAAAAATATATTTCATTATTACAATAACTAGATTTTACGTGCGGCTTCACTCACGTTAATATCGATTTTGTCAAAGAAATAGGATGGCACAATAACAAGTTTCATACAAAGTTTACCTCTTCATTTACCAATACTTACAACAACGATAAAGATTTACCAGGAGAAAGTAGCATATCTCCATCACCTGGGTCCCATCTATCTCTGTACCGAAATTAATCACAACCGATTCAGTGGTTGACAAATAATAAAACTCACTTTCGCATTTATAATATTAGATGATGATTTAAACGAAAATAATAATACCGGGTTATAATAATAATAATAATAATAGCGTTTATTTCACGCAAGCCCATATAACATAAATAGTGTTAGTTTACAATTTTATTTTAATAACTAATGTTAGTACATATAGTTGAGTAGAGCTACGTCGTATGGACTTTAATCCAATGACGCAGCATTAGAGACTCCCATTTCAGTGAACACACTCAAGATACTGTTAGTACTAGCTCGTAGACGTGTCATCAATGAAACACATTTTTTACGAATAATAGCGGCGATCCTATCTATACGTCGCACGGCAAACATACAGAAGGCACTACATCGCCACGATAGTCTAACAATATCCTGAGTGCATTATTATAAATAACCGAAAAACATTTTAATTAGTACATAATTGACAGTACTGTTGCAAGAAAAACAATGTTGAATTAAGGTTGCTGAATGCCATCACGAAGGCCGTGAGTGCATCATGGTCACCAGCGGGGCAGTCGCTTTTGGAAGACAGAAACTAACCCAAGAACTACTTATGTCTTTGTCCATGAGAGAGACACTATCACCAAGTGACCACACAAGAGAGGTAATTGAACTTATTAAACTTAGATGGAGACCGGAATAAGAAATATATTTTTTATCGAGAAACGAAACTCACAAAATTCACTATTCACAAAATGTTTATTCCTAAATAGTGCCTTATTCTCTGGCCTGTGTATATGTTTGTTGGTTCTTCTTCAAATCAAATCATTTTCACTGCATTACCCTTAGGAACACGTCGCTATTTTTAATTCAGTGACAGCTTAATTACCAATTTCTATTTGACTTAGCTAAAACGTAATAACGCCCTATGTAAGAAGTATATACTGATAAATGTTGATCAAGATTCAAACTGAAGGTGATAGTTATTTATAAACAAATAAATTATTCTTTTGAATATACATGGTGATTGGAGTTTGTTGTTTACTATAAACAACCTTAAAAAGAACTGTAAGGCTTAAGGCTAATAGTACTTAACAGGAACGATATTGTATGTAAATAGAGGAAATATTGATATTGTAGTAATTAACGTGGTAAGCTTAGTAGTTTTGAAGCGATGATAGTTCAGTGTTAGTGTGTACGACTTTGCGTCAAGGGACGTGTGTTCGAATCCAAGCACCCACAATGAGCTTGAGCTTTCGGTGAAGGAAAACATCGTGAGGAAACCATAGCATGGTGGTAGGGCTTTTTCTAATACCCGCCTGGCTAGCTACCACCCTCAAGTTGTAAACCTGCCGCCAAATACCACTAGGTGTGTTCCGGCATCTGCACTTGAGAGCCAGTTCCTCCACAGGTTTAGCGTGTCTACCAACTTTGGCCATATCGTCACTTAAGATCAGGTGAGATTATGGCCATAACGCTAAACCTTAAGAATATAAAAAAAAAACGAATTATTAATTATTTCTGATGCCAATAATGAGGCAATTATTTTGTAAGAATAGAAATTTTGGTATGTTAATTCATCCCTTCTCTTGACAAAGATATGTGTGTACAATGCAGGTGTATAGTTAATTCTACATTTGTTGTATCATTTACTAGGATGCGGGCAGTATTTTGGACCCAAGAGCTGCAGCAGCGGTTGGCCAGTCTGAACTCATGGCCATGTATGATGCCATGTTCTCGCAGTACAACGTCAAAATTGCTCAGGTTGGTAAATATTCTTATGCCTTTGCCTTAGTCATTAGAAAACCGGATTATATTGAAGCGAAATCTATTAGGCAGCGATTCGATATTAAATGAGGATTCAGAGTGAAGTTTCAAGTGTGCGTCGTATTTAGACAATGAAGCGATGATGGCTCAGTTTGTAGTTTGTACGGATGCCATATCAATCGACGTGAGTTTAAATCCATCCAATAAACCAGAAATTTCAGTGAAAGATAAGACTATAGGTGTGTTCCGGCAGTCGCACTTGAGAGCCAGTTTCGCCACTAGGTTTAGTGTACATTGTCACGTAAAATCAGGTGAAATTGTGGCCATAATGCTAAACCTATAAAACATACTGTGTAACATAAGGTAGAAGAAATATATACCATTTTGTGTTAGGATATTCACCCTCTATTTTTTAACACAAATCTATTTGGTTTTATATTTCCTTTGAAAAATAGGATTTAACATAAACAATACGTATACATAGTCATACTTTTGTAGCTTTGTTTATGCATGATTTTTTTCTAAACTTCATGACATCTAGCAATATTTGGATAAGCGTGAATGTTTAGATATATTGATCAAAAATAAATTGCATGTATCCACCGTGGCTTGATCAATATCTAAATCGTTACTTAACTTACAAACAGACTACAATACAAATATATTGTTTTGTTATCAGAATAGTGATTTGTTTAAGTTGTCTGAATTCGGTCCTTAACTCTGTCCGCCCAGTACATTCTTGACAATTTAGTTTATATCCGGAAAAACTTGGAAAATCTAGATTGCGCAAAAGACCTGCATGACTTAAATACTAGAAATCGTTGCACACCGGTCGCGATCATTTTAGACTCCATATTTTAGGCCATTAACAATTTTATAGGTAATAGCTTTAGGTTTTATAATAAAGTCCAGCAAAGTTAAGCAAAATTTGATCTCAAAAGGCTATTGCATAGTGGATACTATAGTTATGTCTAGAAATAACTTTCGTTTCTGTGCGTCCGCTAAAATCTATTGTAAACGAATTTTTTCATAGTTCAGGTTTAGCGTTATGGTCGTAAATTACAGTAAATTAGTGACAAGCTAATCTCATTGGCGGGACAAGTGCAGCTGCTCGAACACACCTATAGGTACTTTTCGTCAGCTTTTCAATTTGATGATTGTAGCTAGCAAGGTCAATGAATGAATGATGTTTTTCTTCGAACTGATATACGCTGTTAGTCCCAAGCAAGGGCTTTGACAGCTTCACCGAACTTTTTGGGGCGAGTGCTGAAGGCAGTGCTGTAAGTGCTGAATGAATGATTGAGCAATTTGTACATTAGAGAGCTTAACGCCACAAGGCATTTTGTTGCAGCTAACTAGTGGTATTGTTATCAAACAATAGTTATTATAGGTAGTGCAAACGTAAAATAAGAAAAATTGAATTAACTAAGAATATATAAAAATAAAATGAAAAAATATTGAAATATGACCAAAATGCATATATATAAATAGTGTAATGAATAAATAAATAAAATAAATGCATATAAATGCTTAACTCATATACATACCTACATATACATATACAGGCTGTCAGGTGGGCATTAGAAAAATCTCTACCACCATTTCTATCATGGCTTCAAAACCATCGTACTGTATTTTTTAATCATCTATATACGGTAACTTATAACTAAACAATGTAGATTTACTTTTACACATTGTATTTTTTTCTAATTGGTAACATAAAATACATCTCCACGTTTATGTAAATAATTTAAATTGTCCGTTTATTCGGACAACTCAATGAGATATAATACCATTAAAATAATTAAAACACTAAAATAGTTATGCAAATTGACCCGTCCGATGCAATCAACGTGCGGATAGCGTATACTCGTAGGCGAATTATTATTTACGCTCTCACGGAAAAAAAAAACTCAACAAAGGAATTTAAAACGCGATGTGTACGTTTTATGCGCATAAAAATAATTAATTAATTAATTCTGAAATTCAAATGCGCACCGGGTACCGCGATGTTGGATAGCGAGAAATCATTTTTTTTTTCGTGTAGGTACTTTGTTCTGTTTCGTATTTTACTTGGTCGCGTGTGCGAGAGTTTGTTATTTGAGTGGTTCATTTGCCTTAATAATTAGGAAATGGATTTATTTAAAAAAAAAATGTATTTTTTCCACATCTTCCTTTTTTTTCACTATAACAAGGAATTTTTGCGCCGGGACTATGTAATTCGTATGGTTTTTTTTTTCAAATATGGAAAGATAGAAAGAAGAAATGTATCGTTGGTATATAAAAATCAGTTAAAAAGCAAACAGAAATACGTTACATTACAATACATTATAAACAATACTTGGATTTCTATACGCTGTAAGCGGTGCATAATAAATTATTTTTTATTGATATGATGTTTAAAGTCCCAGTCTTTACGGACTTTCTTATAGCAACGCGCAAATTCAAACGCATTACCCGGACGTGAAGTGAGAGCGGCATGTGGTAACTCATCAGGTGCTAAGCACCCAACACTATCCACTAAAACGCACCACAGCGACACTTCAAACTCCCGTGTTGCCAGAGACAAGAGACGGCTTTAGCAATCTTTCTGTTCGGTGCATAATATATCATGGATTTACAGATAGATAAATAAATTAAATAGAAATTACCTTGCTGCGGCCTGTGCAGTGATGATTGAACTTCGATCTGAGTTATTTATATTTCGTACACTTTGGTTCTTCACTTCGCTACACTGTCCCAATAAATATTGAGCTGACGCCGGTTCATTATATTTATTATTACACTGGTCTACAGTGGTTTTGTTGCCCTAGATATAAGATTGATTTTGGATATATTTATACTCACAATTCATGAAATTATGAATGATTTTGTAAGATTTGCTTTCGTTTTTTTTTAAATACTTATTTTTATTTTACATTACAAAAATCGGAAAACGAGAAACAAAATAACAGATATATTTATAATGTCAGTTTTATTTGGATAAAAATATGATATATCGAAGTAAATAGAGAGGAAAATTTGGAAAACATGTTATATTTCTATAAAACGCCTTTTAAGAGCTTTTCTTTTATAATTTTTCCGGGGACAATCTCTTTTTAAAGACCAGCAGTAATCTGCCATCATATGACAGTCCCATCGACCCTGATATCTTTCTTCCATTACTTTCAGATCCTGGTGGAACCGCTCTCCTTGTTCCTCACTATAATTTCCTAAATTATCTGGAAATTTATCCAAATGATTGCGGAGATAGTGTAACTTGATACTCATATTTGCTCCTAGAGTCTGAAAGTTTGTCAGTATATTTTGTAGAATTTCTTCATAATTTGGTGCTTTATGGTTACCTAGGAAATTTTCGACTACCAATACAAAACTTTCCCTAGCTTCACTTTCCGGAACAGTCATAACTTTAATAAAATCTGCGTCTTTTATCAATTGCCGTATTTGAGGACCATCAAATATTCCACCTTTCAACTTTTCCATACTAAGCTTCGGAAATTTTCGACAAATGTATTTAAAACAATCCCCTTCCTTGTCCAAAGCTTTAACGAATTGCTTTATCATTCGTAACTTAATATGTAATGGTGGAAGTATGATTTTGTCTCTGTTCACCAACGGTTCCCTTATTACATTGGCTTTACCGACAGTTAGAGAATTTCTTGCAGGCCAAACATCTTGTTCCCAATGAAGTTGCTTTGCTCTACTGTCCCACATACAAAGGAAGCAAGGGTATTTCGTGTATCCACTTTGTTGACCAAGTAAAAAATTAACCATTTTCAAATCTACACAGATCGGCCATTGATGCTCCGAGTATTTAATTTTTTCTAAAACTAATTTTACATTTTCATATTCTTCTTTGAGTTTTGTTGAATGGGCAATTGGAATTGATGCAAATTTATTTCCATTGTGCAGTAAGACGCATTTTAAACTTCTTTTACAGCTGTCAATAAAAAGACGCCACTCAGTAGGTTTGTATTCTTTCAAGCCCATGTCTAAAAGCAGCTTCGCAATATCAGTACAGTATACCAGTCCTTCATTTTCATCAAAAAATTGTAATAGCTCACTTTCTCGCGTTCTGTATGTTGTAATTGTTACTGTTGGTGCCAATAAATTTTTTTCTTTCAATCTTGAGGCTAACAGTTCTGATTCTTGTTTTGATAAATTTAGATCCCGTATCAAATCACTGAGTTCATTTTGAGAAAATAACTTTGGCGTAGATGTTTCACCCTCCCATTCACTTCCACTGGTAGACTGTTTCGATTTCTGTGAATTCGGCAACATCATTGTTTCTGAGGGCATGCGAATCACTTTTGAAACGTAAACAGGCCGAGGGAGAGTTTCACTGTGTAAAACAGGACATTTTGTAGACTGTAAGTCTGGATATCTCCACGTTTGGTTTCGATTAAAACCTTTAGCATCTACTACGCAAAAGTAACAATCATCGACATGATTCTTAGGCTCCATCCAGATCATAGGAATACCAAAGTCTAATCCAGAACGTTCTCCTTTTTTCCACAACCGCAAAGACTCAACACAGGACTTACAAACTTTATTCGGAACCCATGATTTATCTAATTTGTCCATTTTAAAACCGAAATATTCAGCATAAGTCTCCTTAACAAAGTCTGTGATATTTCGTTTTTGTTTTTTTAATATATAAATACCACAAATATAACAAAATAAATCACTACTATATTTACACTTTCTTCGTGACGAACTCATGTTTAAAAAGACAAGACAAATATATTAGGATGAACACTCAGCAATTGAATCAAAATATTAACATATGACAACTTATCCAGATTCACATGTAAGTACTTCAATATTATCAAATAACTGAGTTATCAGCTGTTTTGCGGAGCAAGGAGTCTGATAGTGGAGATCAAGTGATGTTTGTATGCGCAAAAAAGTTGCGCAGAAGCTTAATCAGGACTGGGAAAACAAATTTTAGTACTAACAAGCTGATAATTGTTCAAAATATAAGATACGTAAAAATCATAAAAAAGAGCACATTCAGTATTTTCATGAATATATTCGTAATTTAGGTACTCGAAAACATAAAAATTTGCAAAAATATCCAAGGCAACGCAAAAAAATTTTTTTTTTGTATAGCTGTGTTATTTATATTTTCACCAAGTGCGTGTTACCGTTCAACTTGTCTAGTTATTCTATGACAGGTTATGTGTCATATCAAAGCACACTCGCGTCACAACATGTGGCGTGATCAAAAAATTGTCAATAATAATTTTTACGATCATTATTGGAATCAAGTTCTTTATCGTATGGTGCGGATGGAAGCTAGACAAATTGAAAATCTAAAATTTGTCTATCACGACCATTTCTTTAGTGTCATCTATATTGCGCTATATTTCTGTAGTGTAGACGGTTATCCATAGCACGTACGCTATTGGCTATTCCTTATCTGTTCAAGACAAGTAAGTTCTCAATGACTGCGTAAATATAGTTTATACAAGTCAAACGTGTCAGCTGTTTCGTAGTGTATATTATATGTATTATAATGAATTAGATGAATTTAATAATGAACAATATAATATTTATTTTCACAACTAGAAAAATATACTAATTACGAAATTATACGAATGGTAGGAACCATTCCTTCAATTCTTTAGTTATCTCTGCGTTACATTTAATTGCTCTCTATAAACTATGAAATAATATATATATATATATATATAGAAAATCCTAATAGTAATTACAAAAAAAACTTTGTTTAGTTTGAACCATGAGTCAAGTATTTTATCTATGTTTACTTCTAGTTTACAAAATGTAGATTAAGTTTTTATGAACATACATTGATTTATTAAGAAAACGAAACTTAATTAAAAACGGTTCGAACTTAAATTACTTCCAAGATAAATAACTTTGTTTTCCTATAAATATTTAAAAGAATAGAAACGACTTGCAAACCATTTCTGAGATAAACATAAACTGAATAAAAATTCGAAATTAAAACTATATATTTCTTTCGGCCATCTAATCTTAGCGCAGCAAACTTTTAATTAAAGTAGATATGTAAAAACGGCCTTCCCGGATTAGTTTGTTTCCGAAACAACGGGCACCTTTTTGTGTTTTAAATACTATATTTTTGTACCTGGGTTTTATAAATTATTCATGCTGTGAGCCATTTCAGTCGAAAAATAAAAGTTTGGATTTGAAAGAAATATTTTCAGTCTAAATACGTTGTTTATTGCGTTGTTTTTTCGAAGAAACTGTCTAATTGATAATGTACAGATATAACTATACGGTAAATAATTAGTTCCAGTGTTCGACTAGTTCCTAAATATTATACGCTAGTTTCCTTATTAATTCATTTTCGACTGTTGCTAACGCATCCCGAAAGCAAAGGTAAAAGAAACGTGTGGTTTTATGATACTACAATGCAAATAAAACTTGTACATCAATACACTGATCAAAACACACAAATATCGCGCATCACTAGCACAAATGAGTGAGAATATAAGTACTACATGGTCAGCTGATTCGTGGGGCGCCGCCATATTGGTCCTGGCTGCTCTACCGAACACCTTTCACTTTACCCCTAAACCGCGGCCGGATGTATTGCGACATGCAATAGATCGACGAAAAAATTTGAGGTAATGCAGTAAAAGTTTCACTTAAAAAAACATGTATGCGATTTTTTTATAATGAATAGATTTAAGTAATCATGTGATCTAAGATGGTCGACCCACTAATCTTAGTAGAGGCACTGGTTATCAAGTATAACAGTCGGAACACAGTCACTTTGTTGAGTATAGTCACATTACCATGTTACGATAAAAAAAAAAAAAAAACTTTAGTTAGAGGACTATCAAGTTTATTTCAATGCATTGTAATTATGTAAATTTAAGGTAATGATGCGTGAAGTATAAAATAAATATTTGTAAGTTCATTCTTAGGAGATCTACCAATCTATTTATAGAATAATTAGCAGATCTACGTTACTCTACCTTACTTAGTAGTTTTTAAGGGCGTCGCGATCTTTTTAGAGCTATATTTGAAGTTGTTAGAATAGTTTAAAATATACGGTTATTGACTGTTCTTCATCATTTAATAAAATCCTACGTCCTATTGAAAGAAACAGTCGAAACAATTGACATTTTCGAACGATTCAAATTGAAACAAAACAAAAGAAAGACTAGTTTTAAAAAGTTTTTTACAGAGAATTTCTAGGAAATTTAAATATTACATTTTATATATTGATTTAATCGCTTGAATTGACCTTAACCATATCTTTAGTGAATTTAAAATGTAGTTACATACCCCTGAATATCATAATTGAATTGTAAACGTTATATGAACAAAACAAACTTTTAATTTTTATTCCAATTTCAGTATTTTTTACCAAAATTATTTCCAATTTCAGTACCGAAAGGGTCTTAATTAGAACATGACTTTGATCTATAATGTATATTTTTGCTAGAAGTAATAATACAATAATATTTTGTTACTTTTATTCTGTGGCAATATAAACCCGAGAGTGGTCACTAACCAGTCGGGCAATAACCCTACCACCAAGCTGTGATGAATGGAGGATTATAATGGTTAACCGTTATGACTAAAATCAAATGTAGGACAAATATTGCCAGAGCCTCGTTGCTTACTGGGCAAGGTGCACCGCGTGCAGTTGAGGTTGGCTTGAGCAACTCACATGGTATTGGATACCCTTACACCCTATAGTTCTGTTTTGGACAAACAAGCGAAATATATTAATTTCACTGTAATTCCTGTTTTATAATTGTATTATCAAGGTACGAGAATTTTAAAGCGAAACAAAGGACATTTTTCACTCTGCAACAAACTTAAATATATCTACTTCCTCCCTCTCGGCTCGAAACAATGTCACACGATCTTAATAAAGCGAGCTTAAAGCGGATAAAAGTATACCGTTCGTGTAAAACCGGGCTTCCACCAACATGAACATAATACGAGTTTATTTTTAATAGTTTCCAAGGCATACTTATTTATTTACCTAATACGATTAATTAAAATTTTTCATTTAATTATGTTATTCGCGTGAATAGGAAGAATTGAAATCCTACAATATTGTATCGCTTCGAAGGATGATTTTTACAATACCGAAAGCACTATTTATTTCTTCCTAAAATAAATCATACTTCTAAATAAATAATACTTTCTAATTAGAAAAAAGATCTGATAAATACAAATATTTAAACAATATTTTATTTTCATTGTAATTAAATATTTTAGTATAATTAGAACATAGAAAATATAGAAATCTCGAGTCACGATGTTTGTCGGATCAAATTTCCGAAACAACTCCATTAATTTTAATGAGATTTCGCCCAAATAAGTTATGTCTAATTTAAAATAAAGGATACTTCTTATGGCCATAATTATCCTACCGAAATAGACTATTCCAAAATGCAGAACAAAGTCTGTTAGGTCAGTTACGTTACCATCGTAGTACGTTAATGATAAAACAGATGGCACGCGAGTCGTTTCACTTGGAAAACGTCACGAAATATCATTAAAGTACTTATAAATCACGATAATATTAATAATGAATCACGATCTGTTACAGGTGTTAGTCACAAAGCCGGACTTCTATAACGAGGAGACGAGAAAAAACTTATTCTGTACTTTGTCCGAATTGATATCACTGAACATAGTACCTATAGTGAATACGAACGATGCTGTCAGCCCACCGATGTACATCCATGATGATACAGTCGTTCCCGGTACCGGAAAAAAGGTATCTATTATCTGTTTACTTATAAGAAAACTCTAATGGAACCCAAACTGTACATATGAAATAATGAGACCGCATCGATGGACATAAGTTGAAATCCGTGAAATTTTTTTAGGAATCGAAATTATGCGATCACCTAATATGCTTGTGTGACTTCTCCATATAAAAGTACCAGGAAATAGTTTATATAGTCTTGTAATAATAGCTTAATTGTGCTACATGTGCACTTATATAAATTATAGCAGCGCAATTCAGTAATAATCTTATTCCATATTACCTTCTTTTCATCGAAGCGACGATAGCTCAGTGGTAGTGTCTACGACTTTGCGTCAAGGGACGTGAGTTCCAATCCAACCATCTACAATGAGCTTAAGCTTTCTGTGAAGGAAAACATCTTGAGTAAACCATAGTATGGTGGTAGGGCTTTTTCTGATTCCCGCTTGGCTGGCTACCATCCTCAAGTCGAAAATCTGCCGCCAAATACCAATAGGTGTGTTCCGGTAGTTGTACTTGAGAGCCAGTTACTCCAAAGGTTTAGCGGGAATACCAACTTCGGCCGTATCGTCACTTAAAATCAGGTGAGATTATGGCCATAACGCTACGCCTTAAATATAAAAAAAATCTTTCTAATACCTCAACAAAAGCCATATTGACAATGGTATTTTTATGACATAGCAATAAAGATTACAAACAAAAAGGTTGACCGCCACATGGTCTTGAGCTTTCAGTGAAGGAGAACATCGTGAAGAAACCAACTCATCGTGGTAGGGCATTTTCTTATGTCTGCCTTGCTAGCCACCACCCTCAAGTTGAAAATCTACCGCCAAATACCTGTAAGTGTGTTCCGGTAGTTGCACTTGAAAGCCAGTCCCTCCATTAATGTGTGCATCAACTTGAGTCTTAAGAATGTAGCCGGATATTAAGCCTATAAGCTATTAAGAAATAGAGTTTATATAGTTATATTGATAGCGACACTTAAAGGTCTGTGAATGTAATAGCGTTATTATGTATTTTGGTTAAATGGGCAGAATAAATCATTGCACGGACGAGAAGGTAAACCAACTAGACTACAGCCATTTTGACGTTTTCGAGAGCTGGTTGTAAAACGGAGTTCTCGCTGTATTTTTTATTGAATGATGGAAAGCGCAGTAAAATTTTTGCAAGCGTAGCTAGAGTAGTAAAGAAATTTGAAAGCTGTCAATGGTTTCTGGCAGTATGGGGATTAAGAGTCGCCGATGACCTCTTCTCACCTGATCAGTGTACACGCATTCCTTATTGCTTGCCAAGTGGCTTGTAAGAAGATGTAAGTCAATATGTTTTTTCACTACGATAGTAAAAACAGGCTAACTTGGGTAAGAAGTCAGTACTGCATTTTTTTTTAATGTTGCGCAGCGTACTTACCGCGCTTCATCTGGTGTTAAGTACAATACAATCCAAAGCAGCAGCGACTGATAATGAATAATAATTCATTGCCAGTCCTAGCTGTCATGCTGGCCTGCAATGACTGCGACCGTCGCTAGATATCTAATCTGTCGGTGGTCGCCGTTTTTTAACCTTGTACAGTGGTGACGTCACTTTGCCGTGCTAATATATATGTACATAGGAAGAAAATCAAAGCGATCATATTTTCACTAAGACTAGAGCGTCAAAATCCGTAGCTTTAAATTAATCATTTTAATATATTCTGTAAACAGTTTAAAGGAAGATTATAGAACTATTTTGAGTGAGGCATATGATGTATTATATATTCAAATATCAACTTTTCTTGTATGAAAAACTCTTTCTGTGGTTGAAATGTGAAAATTCGCAGTTAACATTCCTAATGGGCCTGGATTTTATGTTATTCATAAAGAAAAATAACTCAGCGAGTGTGATTATGAAAAGAATAAAAAGACTCCATTTATTTAAGCGTCGCGCCCAGAAAATTTACAAAATAACAATGGAATATTGAAAACGTCAAAGAATTTAGGCATACATTTTAAAAAGTTAAAAACGTTCCCTGCAACGGAGAACTTATTTTAAGGACCGCACTTAAAAATATATAAAGCCGTGATGAAAAATATTTTTATGAAACTGGTTTTTACGAGCAATTTTAAATCGTTAAGGGAATTATATTTTGCAGAATTGCTTTCCATTATTGCATTCTGTAGACTTGGGCCGGGGCGCGGTTATTATGGACTAAATAAATCTGTCTGTCTCGGTGCGGATTTATACCCTAGCCATTGTAGTAATTCGTCTGTAATGCTTAAAAAACTTAGGTTTAAGTAGTTACTTGCAAGTTTGCAAGATTTTAATTTTTTTTACTTGTTAACTGTTTAACAACGTAATGTCGATAGAATGTATAAAATTTAAATAACGGTTTTATTTAATGCGATTTTATTTATGTAAGGCTTTCTTGTTAAAACTAATCACGGACTTTTAATACTTTAAAAGTAATTTTACTTGTGGACAATATCCGGACTGCGTTACGTAAAATACCACCAATTTATGAATTGAAATAAAATGCAAGACATGACCGATTAAGTTCGCGCTAAAAAGACAATATTAATCTCTGTGCGACCACAGATTATCTGTTTGATATTATGGATTTTGCATGCACTTTTATCTGCCCTTCTTTGGGACAGTAGTATGTTTAAAATGTGTATATAGCTTTTTATACATGTTAATTTATAGTTATATTTAGGTAATATAGATTACATCAAATTACGTATAACAGTACATCTTTAATTAGTTTTAACAATAGTACCATAATAAATCAACTAATGATTAAAAAACCATACTGGCTCAATAAAAGTATGTTCGAACTTTGAAGGAAAAAAGGTTTATCTTTGTTTGAACATCATTAGTGCCTAGCGAACTTAACTAATAATAATTAACATAACTTTTTGTATATCAGGGCATTGGGATAAAGGACAACGACAGCCTCTCAGCGCTTCTAGCAGCAGAGATCCAATCAGATTTGCTTATCATGATGTCGGATGTAGACGGAATCTACAACAAGCCACCGTGGGAGGATGGAGCTAGGATGATGCACACATATACTGCTAAAGAAAGGGATCAGGTCCAGTTTGGGCAAAAATCTAAGGTGAGAAGTTTGTGTAAGGAATTTTAATTATGATATTGACGAATATTCAAATGAGCCTAATATAATAATCTCACATTGAGTTCAATCAACTGTGAATATCAGTTATGATTTGTAAAGCGCAGATGGATGTGGATATGAACGCTTATTTTATAGTTAAGGCTTAGCGTTATGGCCATAATTTCACCTGATCTTAAGTGACAATACGGTCCAAGTTGGTAGACACGCGAAGCCTGTAGCGGAACTGGCAATTGCAACTGTCGGAACATACCTATTGGTATTTAGTGATAGTTTTTAACTTGAGGGTGGTTGCTAGCCAGGCGGGTATCAAAAAAAGCCCTACCACTATGCTATGGTTTCCTCACGATGTTTTCATTCATCGAAAGCTCTGGCTCATTGTTGGTGGTTGTACTCAAACTCACGTTCCTTGACGCAAAGTCGTAAACACTACCACTGCGCTATCATCGCTTCAGGGATGTTGTTGTCAGGGAAATTTTTGATAGATAACCTTTAGCTTAAACGAATCGGAGGGTATACATTCCAAGTTACAAAATCTTAAGGGGTACTATCCATCACCATTGCTGGGTAACGGGGGATCACGCCAGCTTTAACCGTATCGTCTTTGCCCAGCGTAATTGTTGAGCCTCTGCACTAAAACCAGATAGTGAAGTAGAACACTCACTGCGTCCCAGATAATCCATCTGGCGTAATTGTAAGATGAGTCTTGAATTCGAACCCCTAAAACAGTTCAATAAATACCATTTAACTGTAACAAGAATTGCGCTGATAACCTGCTTACGTCTACATTTAGACGTAGAGCAAGCTTTATTGTAATACCGGCGATCAATCAACCTAAAGCCTGACTTCAGGATTGATAGCAATCGCATGTCTGAGACTGACATATATAGAATTGAACTAACACAGGCATTATGAAGTAAATTTCACTTTGATAATAGATTTTTTAGCGCTAAATTATCACTGTGGCAAAGTTCCATCTGCTACAGGAATTTAATAACATTAGTGTTACTGTTTTGTATCGTGGCTGGGAACAGCGACTACATTATGTTTGATTGTAAAGCTTTTCAATCGAAAAGTAACGACGTTCTCCGAGACGAGCAATTCATCCGGGATTATCGGGTTACGTTGGTATACAATATTCACAATTGTTCGATGTATACTCAGCTATTGAAATGGTGAATGAAAAATAGAAAATGGAACAATTAACGTGAAATTGAACCCTCCTAGATGCGGACACAATTTACATGCATGTGCATACATACACATTGTATGACTTCCAAACTTTTTTCCTTTTGTTGTACTTTTTAATTTCAATGGCTTCCCTTACAATTGTAGTAAAGTAGAAACGAATTCTGGAGAAGACTTTTGGCTTATGTAATTCTATCCAATGATTGAAACCCTCTTCTAGCGGGTATTCTGCTATGTCTGACTTATGTATCTGTCGAATTTTGTACTGCAGCTATATGCTTCTTGACCCTTCTTGCGATTGTGCGTTTTGTTTGTCCAATATATGCAACACCATAACTGCAGTCAATTTTGTAGACAGCTGGTGTCTGGTACGGTATTGTCTAGTTCATTTTAATATCTATATTATAATGTATACAGTACACGAAAGTTTAAAGACTGTAAAATATTTATGATCTACTTTCGTGATTATATTTGACTAACAAGAGTATTGTTATAAGATAGTATTATAGCAACATTGCTGAACTATAGGTGAATTCTGTTGATTCTGAATAATTATAACATTTTATTTTATTAGCCGTTACTTGAAAGAAATCGTTTACTGTATTGCGTAGCAAAAAATCTCTATTCACAATAACTCGTAGAAGACGAATCAACGTAAAAAAATATTATTAAATGTTCCTAAAGAATTGAAAAGACTTTTGTAACTCCTGACATTTAGATTACTTTCGACCTCGTTCCGAGGAAACGAACGCTTTTGGTTAATATAATAAATTGAAAATGTCTTAGTTAAAAAGTCAATTTTTAATTATCTTAATGACCTAAAGTTACTGGTTTGAGAGATTTAGCTTTTTATCCGGTTATTGTAAAAGTGGGAAGTTACGTAGATGCTAATAGTATTAATGCTGACTCCTGTTATAATTCTTGGATAAGTGAAGTTTGTAATAATTTCGTTGTTAACACAAGTAACGTCTATCAGACACGGTTGCGCAATGGTAGGAACTGACTTGATACATTTCGAGTTTACTTCCTACAAATATTTGACTTATATGTAATAAATGTAATTTGGATGTATAAAGGCAAAACATCACATACATATCTTCGAAATAATATTTGAATAATAATTAAATAATTCATATTAGATATATTGATTTTTTTTAACAATAAATACTAAGATTTATAGACCAAGTTATTTGTTGTAACTGCTTTAATCGTAAAATGTAGCTGAAATAGATTTCAGAACATTAGATCCAAGATTCAGGTTTATTTAAATTAAAACATCATTCATTATTGATGGACTAAACTTATGTGTAAGATAGAATGTAACAACTTCATATAAGATAAAGTATTAGTAGAGGTATTTCAATTTTATCATTCACATAAAATCTCCACCACTGAATTCAATGCAAAACAGCTCGAATAATAAGGTGAAATTTATTGTCCCAGAATATTATTCCAGATAGAGCGCGAACTCGGGGTTAAGTTAAAATCTAAATGCTTAAATGTTTTCGAGCTTTGTAGGTACTCCGTAAATTCAAAGGTTGGCAGCGTTATTAAATTTAATGAAAGAAAGCAGTTTCTATCAAACGTTAATTCGTTGCGTGCTTAGATTTGTATTATAAATTGTCCTCTGTGGTAATCATTATAGCGATATGTTTTCCACATGCACCTGAAAATTTTCAAGTACGTTCTTTTAATTAAATCCAGGTTCTTTGATACCTACCTACGATAGGTTGATTATCACCTCGTTGGATATTTTAAGCCTTTTATGTTTGTATTGTGTTTTGCCCTAACGATCTTTGCATTCATTTCAACTTTATTTTGTACTTATTTAAAGACGTTGTAGTTTTTGTATATCGATTTAATAATTATTCAGTATTCGGTATTCATTGTTAACTACCAGTTACTTTTACTTTGGAATATTTAGTTTGCAGTAACTTTTAAATAGTTTTAGCTAAGTACGATTAATTTGTAGCTAAACTGGCTTAAGTTTCTATTAGCATAATAAGTTGGTAATTAATAAATAACTAAATTTTTATTTTTATTTTTTCTCCAGGTGGGAACAGGCGGCATGGATTCAAAGGTAAACGCAGCAACTTGGGCCATGGCTCGTGGCGTGAGTGTTGTAATATGTAACGGTATGCAAGAGAAAGCTATTAAAACTATCATCAGCGGCAGAAAAGTTGGTACATTCTTCACTGATTATGCTACGAATTCTTCTACATCAGTTGATGTTTTAGCTGAAAATGGTACAATAATTTAGAATTTAATATATTACTTCTTAAATACTAAGATATTTTAAAAAAACGTCATTTCTATTTACAGCCCGAACTGGAAGTAGGGTACTACAAAAATTAACTCCTGCAGATAGGGCGTCAGCGATACATTCTTTAGCTAATTTATTAATAAGTAAACAAGAAATGATATTAGAGGCTAATAATAAAGATCTGGAAGAAGCTACTAAAAATGGTCTCGCTAAACCATTGTTAAGTAGACTATCACTCAGTCACGGAAAACTTAAAACATTATCTATTGGTTTGAAGCAAATTGCAGATGCGAGCTATGAAAATGTAGGAAGAGTTTTAAGAAGAACTAAACTAGCTGACAATTTGGTTCTAAGGCAAGTAACCGTTCCAATTGGAGTTTTGTTGGTTATTTTTGAATCACGACCAGATTCTTTGCCTCAAGTAGCAGCTTTAGCTATGGGATCAGCCAATGGTTTACTTCTTAAAGGAGGTAAAGAAGCAGCCCATTCAAATAAAGCACTCATGAACTTAGTTAAAGAATCACTACAGACAGTGGGAGCTGAAGATGCTATATCTCTCGTGTCAACTAGGGAGGAGATTAGTGATTTATTGGCAATGGAAAAACACATTGACCTGATTATTCCACGTGGTTCATCAGATCTTGTTAGAAACATACAGAAGCAATCACATCATATACCAGTTCTCGGACATGCAGAAGGAATATGTCACGTGTATTTAGATAAAGATGCAGATCCAGTAAAGGCTTTAAAGATTGTCCGGGATGCAAAATGTGATTACCCAGCAGCATGCAATGCTATGGAAACACTACTAATACACGAAGATCATATATCTGGATCTCTATTTAACGATATCTGTAACATGTTAAAAGATGAAGGTGTGAAGATTAATGCAGGTCCGAAATTGTCCAGCCAATTAACTTTTGGTCCACCACCAGCCAGGAGCATGCGACATGAATATGGCGCTTTAGAATGTTGTATAGAAGTTGTAAAAGACATGGATGAGGCGGTAGATCATATTCACAAATTTGGAAGTTCTCATACTGATGTTATAGTTACTGAAAATGGTGGGTAATATTGTGTACTTTTTCAGATAGGTCATCACAATTCATGTGTCGCAGTTTTTTTCTGCTGGAATCCGAAGATGTGTGCGAAATGTTACTTTATTATTTTTGTATGTTACAGATACTACAGCAAAGCAATTCTTGAACGCCGTGGACAGTGCTTGCGTGTTTCATAATGTTTCTTCGCGTTTTGCCGACGGCTTTCGTTTTGGTCTTGGCGCTGAAGTCGGTATATCCACTGCTCGAATTCACGCTAGAGGTAAATTCGTTTTAAACTTGTCGTTACTAAGTTATACTGGTCATTAACATTTTCTGATCGACAATTGTCTCTAATTTTCAAGTTTTAACTATATCTTCGAATGTTAATTTATCTTAACTTTTATAATTTATTTAAATAATTGCATGAAATTTCTAGGCCCAGTAGGAGTTGAAGGACTTTTGACGACGAAATGGATACTTGAAGGGACAGACCACACAGCTGCTGAGTTCAATGAAGGCAAAAGAAATTGGCTACATGAAAAGTTGCCCACCGAATGACTAAATTATTGTAAACTTGGAAAGTTCTATAATAAATTAAGACGATATTTTGTAGAATTTTTGGTTTAGAATACTTACTTTAGCTATAAATGTATGCAGAAGTGAGTGTATATATAATGTGTATATATACATCAATATAATTCTATTGACGATCAATCACATCAAAACTACTGAACATCCCGGATGGGACTATGACCATTCGATGTGAAGTTTTTTGTAGATAGCTCTAGAGTACTTAGCTTTTCGATTCCATTGATCCTTTGTATTTATTTCAGCTTACTATTGTATACATGGATGCTCATTTGTTTTTATTCGCCGTATTATTTTGCCGTATTATTGCTTAAAATAAAAGACGCCTAGCGTAACGAGTAGGAGACAGATGGTATATTAGCTATGTAGTACATATAATTATATATATGTAATAATTATAATTATTACTAAATCATAAAGTTTAATATCCGCTCTTATGTCATTATGTAAATAAAAAGATGCAATTTAAGTCATTTGTTTAACTTTATTCCTCTTTTTTTTTCACATTCTTGTCGCAGGAAAATAATTCCTGGCTGTATGTTATGAATTCGTGAATTCGTTTTCGGTAAAAAGTGGGATCTAGTTTGTTTAAATTAGCACAATAAAGTACGGGTACTATACCAGCTAGGATGCAATTCAAAAATAGCTGGTTACTACCGAATAATCAGTCACTATCTGGCTCGTTTACAAGGTTTTCGGTACCTACATATATACACTGGTTAAAAATAATCTCTGTGACTGATTTAGCAACATATGCGCATAATGGTCGGCTCATATTGGGTACGAATTCTTACAATTCCACTCAATTACCTTATATTCTTAAATTCTTAAGTAAAATAAATGGTGGTACGGCTGTTGCTAAGGGCGTATTTTCATTGGTCAATAACTCAGTCGTTACACCTAACGCCCGTATACAGGCTCTCGACTTGTAGAACTATTGTATCTAGTCAAGTTTACGGAGCGATCTTCGTAATAAAAGAAACTTGAATGACAAAGATTTAGTTATTACTACTGTTACAAATATTACTTAGTGAATCGTCTGAACAGAGTCAGATGTCCAGCACAACTGTCTTAGTTATCTTATTATGATTAAAAACGAAAACTATATTCTAATCGTTCACATGAGTTATACGAGCGCGCTAGCTGGAATCGCAACCCTTACGCAGCGATTCCGTGGGAAGTCGTTGTTATCAATCGTCCTGGCAAACGCATAACTATCTATATATCGATTGATATACGGCATGCGGGTATTCCCCGCACGCGGCCTAACACCCAATGAAATTGATCTATAGTAAATATATTATGAAATAGTTAATTAGTTAATTATAATATCTATTTTTACATATAAATTTACACTTGCATGGTGTTAGGACTTTTTCTAATGCCCGCCTGGCTAGCTACCAGCTTCAAGTTGAAAATCTGCCGATGAATACCTATAGGTGTGTTCCGGCAGTTGCACTTGAAAGTCGGTCCCTCAAGGTTTAGCATGTTTACCAGCTTGGGTCACATCGTCGTTAATTTCAGGTGATATTGTAGCCATATCCCAATATCCTGTACGATGTCCCAATAACAGTAATTAGGTTTCGGTCCCGCTTTTATTTTATATTGCACAAAGACAATAACAAAGAGGTTTATATCCGGTTCCTATATCCACAAAACGAATCGTTTTGCTTACCGGCCAGTCTGTCGGTTGAGTATATATTTTCTTTGAATGTTTGCCGTGTTTTCGTTTAATGTCATAAATGTTATATTTGTAGGTATGTTTATGACTTTCTAAAATTTAAAGTGAAATAAACTTCACGATAATATATGTTGATATATATTCTATAATACGTATTTTATTATGTTTTAAATCATTATGAAATGTATAAACAAAGAAGTTACTGCATTTGTGTACCTAAGATAGAGCAATCCAATAAACAAGAGAACAGTTAAAATTAAAATAGAATTACATTTTATAAAGGCTGCCTGAAAAATATCCCTGCAAATATGGATTAATAATCTAAACGTAATTTTGCATTGAACACATATAATTACACAGATATCGAAAAAAAAGGAATCAAAAATTATTTTACTCAGGATTTGATTATTTTTTATTTAACATTTTACCACATGTTAAAGGGACTCTACTATTATCAATGCCCTTGCTCAGCAGTTAATAAACAATTGGTCATTTAAAAGGAATGCTTATGGTATTTCAAGTAAAAAGTTTGCTGACCTTGATTCTCGGGTAGTTTGAAACTATGCAATTGTCCATTGCTGCGACGTAAACAAATAAATATTATACTTAACCATTAAACTACTATAATTTCTATTAGAAAAGACAGAACATAAAACTCCTATTCAATCATTTTTATATCAACTTAATGTTTCTTAGTGTTTACTTTGAAAAAAGTTGTTATATATAATTATTTAAAGATGTTCAATCAGTAAGTTTTGTAATGATTTCTTAGGTTTACGCGAATATTATTAATTGAAATAAAACTAATTTAAACGGATTTTATCGCGGTTATTTATTAAATTTTGATCCCGACGTTTCGAAAGCTTTTCAGCCTTCGTGGTCACGGGGGCCCCCGTTTTATTTCAGTAAGTTTTGTATTGCGAAAGTTTTATAAATAGTAATACTAGAATTTACGTGCGGCTACGGTCGTGTTAATACTAATTTTGTCAATAAATAAAAAATAAATAGGAATGACGTAATAAAAAGATTCATACAAAATGTATGTCCGTCTTTTTATCCTACTTCTAATAAGGTTATCGCGTGAAAAAGTAACTTATCACCGTTTCCAGATTCTCATCTATGTCTATACCAAAATTCATCATAATCGGTTCAGCGGTTTAGGTATGAAAGCATGACAAACAAAGAAACAAACTCGCTTTCACCTTTATAATATTTATATGGCTATGACAAGTTTATTGATTATTCTAGTGCGTTAATACAACACAAAATTTATTTATGACTTAAATATAGTTTGTTGCAATATACTGTAATACAAGAGTTTCTATCTAATAATGATTTTGTATCAAACGTTATAATTTACTCAGCTCACTATCTGAATTCCATTTTTCTTTTTATTAAAAGCAAGTTTACAATATATTCTTCTAGTGGTTCATAGATAACATTTCACCCTTGTGGTAAAATACATTCGTAATTGATGGAGACACGCGGAATAAATAATACAAGCGTCTATCAGAGTCTTCAGTCGCTTAATAACGTAATGTGACCTCAAGTTTTAATCTTGCAGATAACGCTTTACGAAGTGATGTGTTCTCTTTTATCTTTGTTTCTATCTTCTGTAATAAGTTCTCAAATAAGTCATTAGGTATTTTGATAAAGTTATTATAATGCTTTACATCACATTTCAAATCTAAATTTAATTTCACGCACAGTGATTCTGATGCTCCATACTGTTTTCTATTTTTCAGTACACCTCGTAATTTCTTTTTTAGTAGCTCACAAACAAAAAAAATTACTCCACAAAACATCAATTATTGATCCATAGAAGTTACATACGTTTATTCAGTCTCACTGTTACAAAACAAATGTGCGGTGAAGAATATCAAACAACCCGCAAGGCAGGCCTTATCGACTGGTGAAAACGGTTATCGCATACTGACCCTATGGAATGCTTAAACAAAAATCTCTCATATCCAGCATGCAGGCCTTATCGACTAATGAGACTATTACAGCATGCGGTCCCTATGGCATGCGGGCACAGTAATCTCCCACACCCCGATTAAAGGTCTGTAACGACCAATGAAAATGCTATTCATAAATGTTAATTATTATTTACTGTGTTCTAGTTTTTGAATACAGAGGTAATATTCTAGATTTTATGTTTGTTTCACAATAGCCGACACTGAAACTACAAGGGCTTCTAGTTTGTTAGAGTATTATAATGCAGGGACGCAATGAGAACTAAAATGAAAGTATAAAATTCTATATGATATAACAAAGTATAAAAAAACTTATTACGCATGAACTATTTGATTTTTTTTTACTATACATGTTACTTTCATATAAGTTTATGTAAATGTATTATTGACATTAAGTTACTTTAATAAATGCTGAGAAATAAAATGTACCCTTCATTACTTAAAACATAAAAACTTAAAAAAAATTATATTTTATTTTATTTTATTAATTATAATTATATATAATTTTCATTGATGGTAAAGTAAATATATATTTTATTCTTAAAATTATGCAAATCGATATGTTGATACGTCTACCAGCCAGAGCTTATCTCTTAGACAAGTCGTTCAAGGAATATATATTGCTATTCAAAAAGCCAAACTGGTGTCTTTCTGATATTTTACCTCCTTGATTCCCTCGGCAGGTTGCAAAGTCGAGAGTTTAATTGTAAATGATCTAGATGTAACTAAGTTCATTGAACCTTTTCAGTTGCCTAGAGATATTACACCACTAAGCGTGTTCTATGCCCTGCCCGCTCATTCATAATGAAATCACTAACAATGTATTCTGAAGTAAACTATAGAATTACCTCTTTCTTGGCACGAACTAAAAAGTTCTTTTGTAAAACGAAGATAAATGAATTCCTTACTATCTGCAATATGAAGTTTTTGAAGCATGATAAAATAATTCCTGGACAATGCGTTGCTGAATGTGAGTTCGTATCCCAGTAATGAGGTTGAACTTTCAATGAAGGAAAACATAACATGGTGGAAGGGCAACTTCTAATGACCGTCTGGCTAGCTATCACCTTCGAGTTAAAAATCTGTTATTAAATACCTATAAGTGTGTTCCGACAACAGCACATGAGAACCAGTCATTCCATTACGCTTAACGTGTACGCTATCTTAAGCTACATCGTCAGTTATAGTAACATGAGATTATGGCTAAATCCAAAACTAATAAATTACAAAAATAAGTGAAGGATCATTTGAGCTGGCAGGTATCACTGCCACAGTTAATACAGGCATGTGGTGGCTACCGACCTTTTTAAATTGTAAAATGCTTGAATTACGATTATGTATAGTTCAGTTACTTCGTCGAACCACTATAAAAAGATATAAGCTGTGGAATAATCAACTTGAGATCAACGAAACTATCTACCGAAGGATCTAGAATTTTGATTAGCCCCTGTTCCGTATTCATTGTACCCCGAGATGATAAAGGTCGGCACCTGACAACGCAAATCCACTTACCTTTCTTCTGGAACGTCCAGCTTCCCGTCGGTTGTCTGGTTGTTGTTGGCACAATAACTTTCAAGTATATTTATATATAGCTCACGCACGGCGCGATGACATGGGAAATTAATTATTGCGGTCGAACACTCGACAGCGTAATGAAGGATTAAATGGTTCGGTCATTTTACGTTAGAGATGTACTCTAATCGCGACTCTCTGGTACTACTAATAGTTCCGTCGGTTCAGCTGCAGATTGACGCAATCAGCTACAAGTTCTATATCACAAAGGGAGACCATAAATACGGAATATAGGCTATAAACTTTAAGTTATATTTTAGTCAACCACACTGTTGTTTGGTAAATAAATAACTACATTTATTTTAGCATAACTATTTTAAATAGTGGGTCAGGCCGATAAGAAACCTAAGTACCTCCCTTTATCTAGCTAGTTGTCGTGGTGATTCGACTATTTGTGGTAACTGGAAGGGTTGTTTCCAACAATACAGTAGACCTAACTTGCTCTAGTAAGTAGCAGTTCTATTCGTGGAATTAGTTATATTCCATTTAAAGGTATATATCATACAGAGGAAATTAATTTTCAGTGTGCTATTTGAAGCTGTTATATGTTAAAATAATAGAAATGTAATTAAACTTTATATATTTCCTATATTGATAAATTTCCATGACTGTACAGGAAGTATTTTATGTTCATATTTGAGCACTCTAAATGTGACATCTTATTATTACCTATTTAACGATCAATGAAAATGGTGTTCACGATCTATCAATAAAAATCGCGTTCCCCAATAGCGACATGCAGTCATAATAAAGCGATTTATAAAACTTGAAACGATCAGCAATAACTTCTTGATTTTTAGGATTGTTTATAAAAAAAACTAGCTTTTAACTGCAGCTTCGCTCGCGTATAATTGATTTTGTTCAACAAATCAGACGAGGCAATAAAAAATATCATATAAAGTATATCCCTCTCACTAATAATTATAAGTAGTCAATGAGTATTTCGCGAGAAAGAGTAGTCTATCATACTCTCCAGGTTTCCATTTATCTCTATACTAAAATTTATTATAATCGATTCAGCGGTTAATTTCAGCGCGAAAGCGTACCAAATAGACAAACTCACTTTCTTATTTATAATATTATATAAATTTAATGTCCGACTCCGTTCGCGTTAATATTGATTTTATTATCTCTACCTCACTCTCGATAAAGTTTCACGAGAGAAATTAGCTTATCACCGTCTCCAGAGGTTTCCATCTATCTCTATACCAGAATTCATCATAATAGCTTCAGCGGTTTAGGCGTGAAAGTGTAAGAAACAAACAAACTCACTTTTGCATTTATAATATTAGTATGATTTCTTTAGTATCCAGCTGACTGTAGTTACTGTCACCCAATAATTACAAAGCAAGAATAGCAAATAATCTACTGCACCGCGAACAGCGAACTCTAACAGCTTATCTTAGGATCAACCTCGAAAGATATGTAGTTATATTTGAGGATTAATTCTTAACAAAAAAACATAATTATAAGAATTGGTGATTCTTGTGTCCACAGCAGCAACAGTTCATCTGTAAATAAAATCAACCACCATATTTTTTCTTGCTTTAAAGTTTACGAATTTTACTCCTGGACTTCCTCACGCGTAATGCGTAATTCCAATCCCCCGGTTCAGAGTAAGCCGAGATGGGTATGTGGGGAGACTCGTGAGGCCATAAATACCCGACATTACCCATTAAAAACACCACGAGGACTCTTCGGTCTCTCATGTTATCAGAGACCAGGGACAGATTTCACACTTCCACTAATCTTGTAGTCCTTCCGGCATCGCTTACATTCCTAAAGCCATGCCCTAATCAAAACATATGATTTTGCGTAAATTGATATATAGTTTGATAATTTAAAAAAAAAAAACTGATTTCACTGTGAAATATTTATAATAATAATGTAAAAACTAACGGACACTGTTTTAATAAATATCAATTTAGCCCAAGTGTGTTCTGTGAAACAGTAAGCTTAAATGATAGACCCTTTGTCATGCGATGCACAATGGTCCATTATTTGCTATACAAGAATTTCTTTGTGTAGAATGTAATTTAGATATTATTAAATTTCATCAAATTATTTAAATAACGGCAAACAATTTAACAAATTATGTCGATATGTGTATAAAAATAGTATTTAAAGAACCTCTCCATCTAATGTTCGTATGAGAAACCTGTTTGCAACTTTGTTTACTTTACTGTTCCATTATTTAACATTGTCGTGTAGAACGACATAATAGAGTATTTGATATTATCTAAGTACAAATATATCTCCTACAAAGCTGTTAAATTTACTATCGCAAAATAAAGTAGGCCACAATACGAAATAAATCATTATTTGTATTGTGTTCTTAACCTTGTCTACACACATGGTAAGTTATAATAATCTATAAACCGAATATAGTAATCTAGCATTATTAATATCTAGTTAGTTCTCGGATTACTGTTTAAATTCAATTCATTCATCTTGAAGCGGTGTTCGCGCAAATTTAATGACTCCTCAAATTGTACTCTCGTATGCAAATCTCGGAGTTCGTTATCTATTCATGTAATTTCGGTCATGAAAGTGAGAAAATGAGTCAAGAAAGTGTAACAATTATATTGGTATTATTTTATTTCGAAGGGATTTTTATAAAGCATTTAATGCTACTAATTTTGTTTGACTCCAGTGCAATTACTTCTTTCTTTTGTATTGTCTTTTATCCAGGGACGGTACATTAAGATTTGGTTCGCACTGGCAGGAGGCCTTAACAGCGGCAGTGGAGTGGTTGGGGAGTGCACTCTTGTCTGCGGTGGACTATGTCATTCATATCTAATTTGAGGGATTGGAGGGTTGGCTGCTGCCAGTGCAAACATTGCGGCCTTCTTTGGCGGTAGACATGAATACCACTGAGGACTAGAGGCCTTTTAAAAGCTGCATGTACTTGACTCATATAGCTTAACAATAGTCAATAGTCAAATGTTAGTGCAAATTATCATTATAATATCTTTAAGTAATTGTGATGCATGGCTGCAGATAGTCTTGTTTTCATTTGGTTGAGTTCACTGTAGAGTTCTGATTTACAGTTTTTCTGTGATAACCATAGAAGGGTTGACACTATCTATTTGTCTTTATATTACCATATATTTTGGATGTTTTGTTTTACCTTTTTATTTAATGAATATGCCCATTACAGATCTAGAGTAACGTTGGAATATTGCGCAAATTGACTTAAACGAAGTTTTAATGACGAACTTAGAAAGTTTTAAGCAAATTATAGTCGAAGTTTAAATTCTGTCAATGTAATTACATTGATAACATTGATGTAAGATATAATTTTGACAAACGCCGACTTCTACTTTATAGTAGATAAATCGGTCAGTAGTAGGTAGTGTGTAAAATGGAAACGACACTACAAACTTCTTTCTCAATCAAGTTTTTGAAATATTCTAATATCAAATAAATATGAAATTAAATAAAAGCAATAACTTCATTGAAAATATTTAACAAGATGATAGGAGCCGAACAAATAAAAATATATATTTTCTTAATATTTTCTATCAACTCTATACTCAGTAGCATTATAATGAATTTAATAAATTGAATGATGTACAATAAAAAGTTTATTTTAACGACAAGAAAAAATATATTAATCACGAAATCTCCTACTATTTCTTCAATACATTAGTTATATCTGCATTTCATTTAATTGTCCTCAGACGCTATAATTTCATTTGTAATTGTTAATTAATAGTATAATACGTTTATCAATAATAATATACTACGTAATGCAGTTCCTTCCAACTGTATATTCCACCGACACCTACGCATTTTTAATAGATTCTTTCTGACCCTAATACTACAAGTGGCATGTGATAAAAGTTCACTCGAAATGGAGCTGTAATAATATATATTCGAATGTAAATAAACATCATCAAAGTTACGCAGCGAACGTACTATTATTATCCAAGGCGCTCGCGGGTTACCAATTAGTACCTACCAGCGACTGCCACTTCTTGAATAAGAGGGTCCTTTGTACAGTAATGACTCCTAATTACAGACATTGTTCGTAACTTTATTCTTTCAATTAAAACCTGCGAAATACGAGTTCGTTATTATAACTTTTTAAATAACGATTGTTTTTTAATAACCTTTTTATAATTTATTACTCCACTGCTTCACTCCACTGTAGATGGAGCCACGATAGTTCAGTTGGTAGTGTGTATTTTTTTTAATTTACTCAATCAAAGCCTACGTATAGTCCTTCTCTCTCATTTATAAGGGTCGCTGCGAGTAGAATAACAATGTCTTTAATATATTTCTAGGTGTATACGTAAATGTTTTGTATAAAGGAAGTACTCATATCAAAGTTGAGTAGTAATAAAGAACAAAGACTTTCCGACAGATAACAAATAGCATAAACCCTCGGGAACTCGAAGGTGCGACGTAATTTAATAAGTTGAGATATATTCGGAGTTTCTCAAACTTATACATGCTGTGTTCCTTCAAACTGATACTTAAAATTTTATTACTTTTTTTAACAACTTCTTCAGCGCAGTAAATAGATCATTTAAGTGGTGATAAAATAATTTTACCGCTTTATTAACTTTCGTAAAAAAGATCAAAATAAAAAAAAATATTTAAATGGAATTAATAAACTTTTTCATATTTAAAAAGAAATACATTTGTTTATGGTCGATACATGCATGGTTAAGTAGTGAGGTGATTGTTGACGCACGTCGAAAATGGACCCTTTGAACCCCACATTCATACAAGTCAAAAGTAGAGCTGTAACAAACCGTATGTATTCGATACCGAGTAACGGGTACACCATCTAGTACCGAGTACCGAAACTGCACTCAATAATGCATTTCGTTACTCGTGTGTTTTCGTATTTTCGTGTTGAATTAAAAAAGGGCGAACGATGCGATGTCTTACTGTATGCAACGCGGCTCGATGTGATGCACTTTGGTAGGTATTAAAAGTAACGAGTAACATAACAATGCGATAATAACGAGTACTGATTGTTATAGCAGTGGTAGTAAGTTCGAATCCAACCTACAATGAGCTTGAGCTTTCGGTGAAGGAAAACATCGCGAGGAAACCATAGCATGGTGGTAGGGCATTTTCTAATGCCCGCCTGGCTAGCTACCACCCTCAAGTTGTAAAACCTGCCGCCAAATACCAATAAGTGTGTTCCACCAGCTGCATTTGATTCCTCCACAGGTTTAGCATGTCTACCAACTTGGGCCGTATCGTCACTTAGGATCAGGTGAGATTATAGCCGTACCTTAACCATAAAAAAATGCGATTTCTTACCGTGCGCAACGCGACTCGATGCTATGCTCTTTGTTAGGTATTAAAAGTAACGAGTAACATAACAATACGATAATAACGTGTACTGATTGTTATAAAAACGCGCGTTTGAGGCGTGCACTTTGGTTTTCACATACTTTTTTTTGGCATCATGTTTAACTTTTAATAATTGCGCATTTCATTTCTCAATGTGTACCTATATATACATATATAATTGCCTACCCTTGCAGATGAATGAGCTTTGCGTGAGTAGAAATAATGAAATAGAGAATTGGATACAAAACAGTCCTCAATAAACTTCGGTCTTCTGTAGTCGTTTTTTTTTGCACTTTACCTAATGTGCTTATCAGGTAAAGCAACGTCACATTACCGTGATACCATAAAAAAAGAAATATGTCTTATTTCGTCATCAAAGTATCGCCCAGATTTTGAGACATATATTACAGTTTGAGAATCAGGGTTCGATAGTCGAAGGACTTAGTTTCAAACTTATAACTATTTTCCTTACCGCACTCTAGTTCCAAACTTGAAGCTGTTAATGTTATAAAAGGAATGATAAAGTAATAAACCGGTTTCTTAATTATAGCATTTGTATTTTAATGTGAACAGAAATTCGCTCTGTGGTCGCGATTAGACCATAACTATAAGAGAATATTTGTCAAAATTCTTCTAAAACTATTTGATTTAATTTTTGACTACTAAAGCTCGTTACTAGCTTCTAAAAAATAGTTAAATAATAGAACAGTCTATACCTATCTTATTAAAAAAAGCGTTTCCGAAAATCTTCTGATGTAAAACATCTATTGGTGTGCCACAAAGTTATGATAGCACCGTGGTAGTGTATACGACTTTGTCTCAAGGGACGTGAGTTCGAATCTACCTACAATGAGCTTAACGTTTCGGTGAAGGAAAACATCATGAGGAAGCTGCACTTGAGAGCCAGTTCCTCCACAGGTTTAGCGTTATTACCTACATGGGCCGTATCTACACTTAAGACTAGGTTAGATTATGGCGATAAAGTTTAACCTTAACTATAAAAAAAGTATAATCGACCCACTTGCCGTGACAGTAAACGGCATGACACTCGCTTACACCATCATACAACTTCTATGGCACTTCTGTAGACTCCTTTATATGTGTGAGCTGTATATTGATATTATTTTATTCCATATTTTCTTTACTATTATTATTAATAATAAGTTTTATTATTGACTTAATGTTTCACATCTCCCAGGCACCTCGTGACGCCGAATGAAACTTCTTTTGGGAAGTCTTTGAAATTACAATCCGCAAGCTTTTCATGTGACGCTCGTTCGGGTAAAGTCAGCTCGAAGTGACAAAAGGGAAGACATAGGGAGAGATATATACTGATGTTTCACTTCTGACGTGTTGTCTTAAACAAACAGTTTTTTTTTATATTCTTCGTTCCAAAAATGAATTGTCAGCCATATTGTACCTCAGACTTTATTGTATGTGCAAAATATAATTACAGTCAAATATGTCCTAAAACTACTTAGAAGTAATCACAAAATTTCGTAAAATCTTGGCTTCATCACATGCAGGTGCAGCCATGATTCTATGTAACATGCCCTGGTCCATTACATTCAGTCCTAAACATTTTATTATCTCTGTCCAGTGAGTTCGGTTCCGTTAACATTCCCTCAACAAGTGTTGCAAGTCTTCTATAGATCCACACGTTATGCAGTTGGGTGAGACACTTTTCCTCATAAGAAATGCAAACTTGTTAAGAGGCATGTGTCCAGACCTTACTCAATTCGCAATAACAACTACGGATCTCTTCAGAGCACTGCTAGCAAACCATGGTATACGAGGCGCTCTCGCTTTGTAATGTCTTATACCAAATACCTTCTCTAGACCGTTCATCAAAATATTCTCTGCAGATTAGGAGACATTTGCATTTAAATTTTGTAAACAGATACTAAATACGTTTTAAAATAATGATAGCTTAGTTGGTCGTGTGTACGAACTTGGTGTCAAGACACGTGAGTTTCGAATCCAACTACAATGAACTTTAGCTTTCGGTGAAGGAAAACATCGTGATGAAACCATAGTACGGTGATAGGGCTTTTTGTAATACCACCTTGGCCTACACACACCTATAGGTGTTCCGGCAGTTGCATTTGACAGCCAGTATTAGACTAGACTTACCGTGCTCACCATCTTGGATCACAATGTCACTTAACAACAGGTTAGATTGTATCTATAACACCTTAACTTAATTATAAAAAAAATCTTGTCCAGTTTAATTAAACACAGAAAAAAAACTCTCATATGCTACCACCAGGCTCCGAATAAGTTCTTGAGTTATAATATACCTATAGGTATGTTCCGGTAGTTGCACTTGAGCGCCAATTCCCTCTACTAGGCTTAGTGTGTCTACCATCTTGGGCCACATCATTACTTAACAACAGGTGATATTGCGGCCATAACGCTAAACTTTAACTATTAAAAAAACTTGTCTAGTTCAATTAAACACGGAAAAACAAAAAAATTAATAGCAAACTCGTCATATCCTACCACCTAATCCCAAATTATTTCTTGAGTTATAGTTTAAAACACTAAGTACTTCCGGTATTAATAATAAAGTATGCTGCCCGTTATGAAACTTCACAAGCGCAGTGTCGAAATCCGAATTATCCGGATGTAGCGGAAGCAGGGAAAAGTTCTTGTAACTATTTTGTAAAACGGAACTTACTTCGTTCGCCATTTGTGCACAGTACGTCTAAAGAGAACATATAAAAGAGTAGTTTTATTTACTAAATAAAAGTAAAAAGGTGTCTTACAGCTTTATTCCTAGTGTGTGGTTTATTTTAACTGAACAACAGATTATTAAACTTCTACAAATTTGTAACTATAAAACAACAACAAAAAAGTAAAAATAAAGTGAGTTATTTTCTTTTCTAATAAAGGCGAATGGATCATTTTTACGTATAAAAATTCGTTTAAGGGCTTCCCCATCGCATATATACAGCATGTTCACGTGCAAAAATCTATTCTTATGACAAAGACTTTCCAACTGGTTTGAGTGAATTAAAATTAATTTATATATGCAACGCTGGCGGCTTAACCATAGTTTGATTCATCATAATCAAACTACCCACAAAACCATCACTTTAATGTCACTTGTTGCCAGAGCTGAGAGTTAGCTTACGCATTTCTTCTAATATCTGGCGGAAGTCGCATTCGAATTTCGAGCCTTTCCAGCATCATCTTGCTAACTCTGATACGGCAGCCCCTACAAATTTACTTACGAACTGTGACCCATGCTGATCGCATATAAATGCCAAGAAACTGTATGATCACGCCAGAATAACGTGATGTTAGTGCATTTGGGCACTTCTGCAGTACGTACATATACTAAAATTGAAACGATACAGAGAAAATTTTCACGGCCACCCCTGCACAAGGATGACACGCAAAATAGTGAAGCGTTATACTTTTTTTTAATACGAGTATCATATAAATAACATGAAAATTGTGCGAACAAAGGAGTCTGCAGTGTGAAAAAAAAAGTGAAAACTTAAATGTACAAATGCACGAATGCACGAAATTAAGTAGTAATTCTATCCAATCAGCACCGGTCAGCACAATGCGATGTTCTCTTTTCGCTATCCATTATTTGTCTAACTAGAAATCCTTAGTGTATTATGCACCACTTTGCATTACTGCTGTGGCGAAAGGGTGTCCTTAGAAAATTGCTCTTCCCTGCAGACCCTGTAAAATAAGGTAAAAAAGTTAGTAATACTGGAAAACGCAATACGGAATGTTGAATAACTTAAAGATAGTTATTAAAAATAACATCGATATAAGTCTCTGAACGTCTTCAAAATCTTGATAAATCCGTGTATCTAAATTTAAATTTTCCCTTGTAAGTTGTGTAAACATTGTGCTATGAAGTTAATGATCCTCGGATTGTAAACTAACTGGAGTGGAAATTGTACACGTGTATAAAGAGATCAGTAGCGTAACATATATTATCGACCCGGACAGTTTTTGATTATTCACTGTGAAACGTATTATTCTAACGGATTATCATTATAAAAATAAAAATCAAAACTTTTTATCGAAACTATTTATTTTTTAAATAAGTTAAACTATATTTTACCAAAGTACATTTTACGCGCACTTTAAGGCTTTTAGAATCAATTATATTAGAGCAAGATCACGTCAAGTGGACCCCCCCTTTTCCACTTGATTATTAAATTCAAGTATGAATATTTCTACATGAAGTATTTACTATGAACAATTAATCCCCAGAAAAGTTTTTGAACATTTTCATATTAATAAAATAAAAAAATAAAATAAAATATAAAAATAATAGAATACTGCTAAAATTTAGATATCTTCGTGTATTCAATAATAAAAAAAAACATTTTATTAATTTATTTTATGTAATGAGTTTCAGTAAAATTATCCAATAAATAACATTATTTTTATTAAAAAAATAAAGAATTGATTTTTACTTACAATTACTGAGTAAATTAAAAGGTAAGTGAATGACGCGCGGTAGCGCGCCGTACCGACAGCGCTCACCGCCCGTCATAAATAATTTTTTTTTTGTTCAATCTAATCGCGAGCATTCAAATTTTTTTGCGGATTCTATTATTTAAATGTTTAATGTATAATATCGACAAAAAAAAATTTTGTTGTTTGAGGGAGAAGTCATTAAAATTTTCATTTGTTAACTAAAAATATAATAAACAATATAAAAATCAATAAATAATTTAAACTTTTGTGTATTTTATCAAAGTACAACTATTCAACTATAAATCCTGAAAGTTTCATTAAAATATCTTTAATAGCTTTTTATTTATTGATTTTTTAATTAAAAGTCATAAAAATTTTCATTAAAAAAAATGTTGTTAAAATGAAAATGTTCAAAAACTGTTCTGGGGATTAATTGTTCATAGTAAATACTTCATGTAGAAATATTCATACCTGAATTTAATAATCAAGTGGAAAAGGGGGGGGGGTCTACTTGACGTGATCTTGCTCATTATTCATTAGGTGGATAGTATATCATAATACAAATTGTAATTATTATATCTTTTTTTATCACTACAGTAACCTATGGTAGATATCGCCTATCGCGAAATATTTATTATAATCGGATGAACGGCTCATATACGTATATGGGACAAACATTAATTTTATTTATAAAGAAACTAGCTGACTCGGTGAACTTCGTATCACCTATACTCTAAAATGCTAGATGTCGTTAAAGTAGCTAGATTTTGAGATTTTGTGACAAACAATTTTTTTATATTTCGTAAAAAATATATTTTGTTTACAATAAAAAGTATTTTACGTTACTTCTAGTACCTCCAAGAATATGTGTACAAAGTTTAATAATAATCGATTAAGTAGTTTTCGCGTGAAAGCGTAACAAACACTTTACATTCACATTTATATTAGTAGACTGTCAAAACGAAACGAAAAAAAAAAAATAACTTACATTACTTACTATGTCTGTACTATATATGCAAACCGTTAACTTGAGATTTTACGAGAATGTTGAGAAAAACTTCGACGATGTTGGTACCTTACGGAATTTTATTCCTTATTTTCTTTATCGGACGTGTTTATGCTGACGGTAATGGTATCGGTTGGCTTTCTGAGATTTTGTGCACTTATATCGTGTATTTAATTATGGGTAAAATGTCATTATGAATGGCGCTAAAACGTCACCGAATCTTGTTCTTTTGTATTCTTTGACGACTGTCACACCTGATGTTAAGTAAAAATGTGGCCCAAGATGGTTGGATATGTTAAGCTTAGTGAAGATACAAGCTCCCATACAGCGATGATAGCTCAGTGGTACTGTGTACGACTTCGCATCAAGGGACGTGAGTTCGAATCCAAGCACTTACAATGAGCTTGAGCTTCTGGTGAAGGAAAACATCGTGAGGAAACCATAGCATGGTGGTAGGGCTTTTTCTAATGCTCGTCTGGTTAGCTACCACCCTCAAGTTGTAAACCTGCCGCCAAATACCAATAGTGTGTTCCGGCAGGTGCACTTGAGAGCCAGTTCCTCCACAGGTTTAGCATATCTACCAACTTGGGCCACACTTAAGATCAGGTGAGATTATGGCCATAACGCTAAACGTTAAGTATTAAAAAAAAACCATAAGTTTGGCTACAGATTATCAAGATTTTCAGCTAGATAGGCAGGCATTACCATACCACATTGCTGTAGATTTGGTGATGATTACATTCACCAAAAGCTCAGGTTCATTGTAAGGATTCGAAATCATGTCTAGCGACGCGATGTCGCTAAACGTTGGTAGCCATTAAAGTTCGTTTTGAATTTGTTGGTTAACTAGGAAATTCGTTTTCATAAATGGATCTCGGGTATACCAGTATACCAGGTGTGTTAAAGCAAATAGCATTGTAGTGCAGCAGAAGTAAATATCTCCACGATCTGTAAGAAATGTTTTGAAAACAAGTAAAATTAACAATTATTCACTACTATAAAGCGCTGCATACGAAAATGCAGCACCTTTGCGGCACCAACTACCTTTATTTTTGAAACTCATCCGTATTTCGGTATTTTGGAGGCTCAGTTTGTCAAAATATTTATTCTTCTCGTACTATAAAATGAGTATTTGCTTATCATATATGTAAGAAATATGGTAAAAATTATTATGGATATTTATTAGTGCCAAATATTTTTACACTGTTCCAACTGTAAGTATAGCCATGTACGATTTTCGTGTTGGACCATTAGCCGTTTCAATATCTCATCACATAACCAATTCTTGTGCCATTAAACTTTGCGTTATGATATAATAAAATGAAACGATATTACACATGGTATAATAATTTCTTAATTTACGGAATATAACATTATTTTCTCCTTTTTTATTTTTATTTCTTGCCTATATATATATATTCAGCACATTCAAATGAAAACGAACAGATAGCGATAATAAAACACCATTTATTTGACCTTTGTTCATTGAATATTTTTTTGAAAATTTCCTGGAAAACAGAAGCACTATTATACCCATAAAGAAGTGAACAATTTTTCCTTTGAATTTTGAACTGTTTTTCTGTTGCCTTTAGCTTTACATTTTTATACAATTTGAGTCGGCGATAACAAATAATACGAATAAATGTATTATAGTACACTTCATGCCCTAAAACGAAATGGCTCGTTTGGGATGGGAGATAAAATTAAAAAGTTTGAGCTATCGATGAAGGAAAACATAGTGGGAAAATCATAGTATATTGCATTTCCGAGCCAGTTCTTCTACTAGGCTTAGCGTGTTTACCATCTGGAGCCATGACCATCATCATAGCGTCACTTAACATCAAGTGACATTATAACTATAAACAATAAACTTATGAAGTATAAAAAAAGTTAAAATAAGCAATAAAATTTCACGTAACATGAAATCTAAGCAAATTCGTGGGTACAGTTTATATATAGTATAATACCGTAATACACTATTTACTTTATTTTATGTTGAGTTTATTATAAAAATAATAGGTACAAAAATATAGTGAATAAAATAAAAACACAAAGGCCATGATTCCATATTTTATCCGGCACGGTTTTATATTTTGACGAGGGTCTAGTTTCCTGGTGTTTGTTGTAAGGTCGCGCCTTTAGTATATATCTTCATTTGTAGGACAGGAAGGTTATTAATATACTCAGCTCTCCCTTTTTATTTAGCTATTTTCAGACCTCAGTATTAGTCGAAGTCAATTTGTTTATACATTGAGTCGAGTGCGAGCACTTGTGAATTTCATTTTGTTTTGAATTGTTTATAAATTAAAACACATTTGAATAGGGTAGGAATCTTGTTAATGTGCAGTTTTCTTTTATTTCACACCTATACATATAACGAATTTATAACTGAGCTCAATTTGGACATGAATTATATTTTGAACATCTAGTTAGTGTATTTTACAGAGACACTATTTGACTATTTATAATATACGACCTCGCAAATCGTTAAAGGATTTGTTTTAAAAATTTTGATTCATAACTGTACCTTACCAATACATTATTGATAATTTAATGTATATCCGCAAAAACTTGGAACGTCTAAATACTAGAAATCGTTACAAAATGGTTTCCCCTTATTTTAGACTCAGTAAGAGTAGTACCAGTTTCTTAGGTATTAGTGTTAGGTTTTACAATAAAGCAAATTATCGAATTGCTGAACTGTAAGTTCAAAATACATGTCAAGCGGGTTTTGAATTTTAATGGCTGTTATAGTATGGATCAATATGTGAGCGATGGTTGTGTCTGACATTGAAATCCCTCTCTGTACATCCGCTAATAACTATTGTAAGTGACAATACTAAACAATTATGTAAAAAATGTACGTGCAAAAAGATATAAACATGCAGATCGAGTTTCTTGCCGGTTCTTCTCGACAACTACTTTACTTTCTAAACTGGTGGTAGTTTTCAAGTTCATAAGCGTCTTCTTAAGGTCTAAATTGAATAAAGATTTTTAATTTGTTTTGAACTATTAAATGTTTATTTTAATGAAATTTGACACTGTGCAACTAATATACTGGATTAACAAATAGGGTAATTGTTATACCATAGAACGAAAGGGTTCTTGTAGGTAAAGAATAAAAGTTAAAATCTTGTAGTCAAATTTTGGATGAAATTTAACTCAATTTCCTTTGTTCGTTACCCGATAACTTATTTAAAGTCTGTGCTGTGTTTATTATTTTGAAGGGCTGTTTGGGGCGATTCCCTCTTTACCCTTTTCTAGAAGATGTATGCGTTAGACTCCGGAATTATAGTTTTAGGATATCTTCCTCCTAGTTATGAACAAAGAAGTATGACGTGTTATAATTTTTCCGGGGAACTCGTTTCCGACTAGTGTATTATCTTTAATCTATATCAAGGAGTCGCTCAAAATAGAATGAAACAAACAATTTGAAGCGAAACTGAAAGCTATAGCTTAGTTAATAGTATGTACAAACCGCAAATGAATGGACGAGAATAGAGATGACGAGTTGAGATCGATTAATCGAAGAATTGCTTTTTTAGGTTGAAAAAATCGATTTATTAAATGGATTCACAACTCTAAATCGATCCAATAAATAGATATTTCACCCTTAAAATTCGAGGTCGATTCTTAATTATTTTCATAATGCATTATGAACAATTATTTGGATGTTTTATCCAAACTTAAATATATGGTGAATATGGTAAGAATATGGTGTACCTTTTGTTTTTTTTATTTTTTATAGTGAAAATATAAGTACGCAAAGCGAATCGAAAAAACGTTTTTAGATAAATCGATCTGTAGATTTTTTTGAGAATAGATTCATTTGATCTAGATTCGAATCAATTTAAGAATTGATCTTTTTCAAAATAAATCAACATCTCTAAACGTGAGTTCAATCCCTGGATTGAGTTTGATTTTTTTATAACATAAATATTCTTAACTGCTCGGTATGAAATAATTTACGTCTATTCCGAATTCGCACAAAAGCAATTTAAAATGACACAATTTATTACCGTTTAGCGTTATTTCACCCTTTGGCGACTGTTATATTTGAGAGCTTATAAGCCCTTCAATTATGTAAATAAAATGAATACAGTTGCTAGGGTCTGATAAGGGTGTTACGTTTTGTTAAATCTCCCCCGCACGGAACGTTGGCGCATTAGGAGAGATTGCTCAATTAAGACTAATAATACAGCGTTGCACTGGTTGCGTTTAGGGGTTATTATATACTGCTTAGTCTAGAATTCTGTTTTACCATAACACCATAAAGATACGGCACTGTACTTGAAACATTATGCAATTCACAAATAATAGCGACCACAGTGATATATAATTTATTCCTAATCGTCACACTCACAATAGCCAGTTTATTTCTTTAATACTTTATATATATGTATGATTTACGGTTATGACCACAATATACTCTGAATGGTGGGCACGCTATGCCTAGTGGAGAGACTGGCTCTTAAGTGCAACTGGAGGAACACATCTATTGGTATTTGGCAGCAGATTTATTACTTGACGGTGGTAGCTAGCCAGGTGGGCTTTAAAAAAAGGCCTACCATCACGCTATGGTTTTAGTCATTACTTCACCGAAAGCTCAGGTTCGTTGCAGGGATTGAACTCACGTCCCTTGTTGCGGGATTCATACACAGTACCAGCTGAGCTATCGTCGCTACGAATATATATATATATATATATATATATATATATATATATATATATATATATATATATATATATATATATATATATATATATATATATTACCATCTAAATTCTTATACTCGTTTTGTAAAAATTTAAAATGTATTTATGTTAATTCTGACAAGCACTTGATTCTTCAAAATTCTACATTTCTTTCAATTGTAAAACGAATTATTTAATGTAATTTAATTTGTATTCACGAAATTGACGTTTTCTATGAACATCGCAGTTTTATAAATTTAGAAATTTATTGTAATTGAATATCGTTAATTTATTGGTTTATCAACTTGTCACGTGTTTTCTTTATCATATAACACAATTATGAACTTTTAGTTAAAGCGATTTTTATAATGGAAATTCTTAAAATAATTTAATCCTACTTTATTATGTTTTCATATTGTATAGTTATTTAAATACGCGTGTGCTTAAGTAATTTATAAAACCTCTTATGTATATAATTTGGTATTTACACTTCAAATTGAGTTTGTCAACTAAGCATAGCATAAGCAACATCTTCAATCTAACTGTCATTTAATATCAAGTCAGATTCGATATAACAATAATATGCTTGATATGAATATACTAGCTTTTACACGCGGCTTTGCTTGCGTTAAAATTGATTTTGTGAAACAATTCTTATTCCGGTACCCGTTATTTTAAATAAATTATATCAAAAGAGACTGATATAAGTGCATATTGTACTCGTAGTAGCATTTATACGCAGGTCGTTCACTATTTAGGCAATAATAACTTACATATACAAGATAGATATATACTATCGCCGGTTTTTTTTGTAGGACAATTTAAGATAAATATTTCCATTATACATTATATACGTGTATCTCTAACGATTTTGCAGCGCACGCCAGGATATGTCGCGATGGCAGATTCTTTCCTACTTACTTGACACTTATCGTTATATTTTGGACAATTCACACAATATCTTTATAAATTATAGTGTATGTGTTATTCTGATGCATGAGTTATATTGTTGTATAGTTTTATTAAAATCCTTTTTGTAGTTTTTGCGTGAAAGAGTAACAAACATCCATACATCCATTCTTATAAACATTCACGTTTATAATATTAGTAAGATTAATTTTATTGCTTTCTTTAAAAATATAAGTCTCTTAAATAATTGGAGTCCAAGTATGGAGTACAGTGTAATACTGTCATACAAATGAATGGTAGAATCATTGTATCGAGGAGGTCGATCAAGGCATCCTATCTGATGAACCAAAACTAACCATCGTTCCATCTTTTCCAGATCCGCCCATATAACTATGTACGTCTTTCGTTGCTTAATCACTGTTTGAGAACTCTTCTACGATATTGGCTGTCCATTTGATGAGCGATGTTCTTCACCCATTGTTGTAAATTACTTGAATTTCATGATAGGCCCTTCCGTCTAAAAAATAATATTAAATTAATTTATCAAAATCTTTGAATTACTTTTTATCGGATCATGTTTCTTTAATGTTTTAAAGAATGTAGACAAGAAAAGTGGATTTACTCAGACTGTTAACGACATTGTTTGCAAGATAAGGAATGCGGGAGTTGAACAGCAGTCTAGATGTCTTTTTCTTTGTTTTATGCAATCTCATAACAAGTTACAATGCAATACTCAATTAAATTGTTATAACCTGTTATGGTTGTAAAAGTAAAGTACCAAATAGAATGGGTACCGTCTCATCTCCAGCTATGCAAACTAGTTAAAGTTCTGCGCAAAATATTCACATTTTATATACTTTCGTTTCGTTTAAACATTTACAAGCAAATGTTTAGCGATTCACAACAATTACACCCAATGTATAATTAAGCGAAAATGTCACTCAAGATAGTAACACTACCGTTAGGATTAGCCTATTATTGCCAGATTGGTATTTGGCGATAAAATTTGAACATTCTTTAACAGTTTATAGGATTTAGTGCTGATGGGTGTTGTAGTGTCTACGCACGCCACACCTATGGACGTGAATTTGAATCCCTGCAATGACCCAGAGATTTCAGTCAATCGTGATGAAGGTACATGGTTGTACCTTTTCTAATGCTTATCTATCTAGCTACTACTATTAACTTGAAAAGCCTATAGGCCTGTTCCGGCTGTTAAACTTAAGATCCAGTCTCTCCACTAGACTTAACGTGTTCATTTTCTTGGAACAAATCGTCACTTAACATTTGATGAAATTCTGGCCATAACAGTAAACTTATTAAAAAAAAAGAAATTGCAAACTCAAAGAAACTTTTTCACAAAGTATATGTTACATTTATTCTAATTATTTATTTTTATGTTAAAACTACCCGCCCAGCAGTCGTTTTTTTGCTAGTAGTAGCTTTTTGCTAGTAAATAATTGGACAACCTTTCGATGAAAAAGGAGTTAAGTAGTCGCATAATCTCCGCACTTGGCTAACTACAAACCTCAAGTTGGAAATCTGCCTTCATACTTATAGGTATGTCCCAATAGTTGCACTTGACAACTAATCCCTCTATTAGGCTCAGCGTGTGTACTATCTTGGGCCACATTGTCACCAGAACATCATGCGAGATTGTGGCCACAACATTAAACCTATAGGCTGTAAAAAAGTGATTTAATATATGAACAAATAGCTATTTTTATTTATACAAACACTGAATAATAAAGTTACCCTGAGGCTCGGTATATTCGGTAATTAATTAACATAATTTTAGCCCAGGTGTTACTCGTGACTTACGGTCTTCCTTGAATATCATTACATTTGAATAATAGGCAACACATTTTAATAACTACCTTACGTTTATGTTATGCTACTCTGAATTTTGGTTTTATTGATAATTGACCAACAGATAGGATATTTTTTCCCTAGAAACTAAAAAACGTATCCTGTGAGATAGAGGATAAAAGTAAAAAAAAACAGTAACTGAGCCAAGTAGATACATGCTGACTGTTTATCTCGGTATCCCTCAGATATAGTATCAAGGAGACATAGTATCAAGGTATGGCCCTCTCTCGGTGGCTTACCATAAGTATGCCGTAACAAGTATGCCTTTATGGGCGTTTGGCATGCTAAAGGCATGTGCTTGGTGAAGTGGTATACGGTTCGTACAGGCAGTCGGGCCTAAACTGCTTGCTGCAGTTATTCTGGTATCTATCACCGTCTAGAAGTAGCAGGCCATTAAAAACTAGATGAAGTGTGTACGTTGCCATTGGTGTTTGACAGCACAAGAGTTTGAAGAGTCGGCGTGGTGCGTTTTTGGGCTGGGAGAGTATGCATAATATACCATATGACCCTCTCGTCTTAGTCTGAACCCGGATAATGCCCTTGCGTGTTACTATGAGCAAGTTTATAAAGATTGGATTTCAAATAACTCTTTGATAAAAAGAGGCTTAGCGGTGGTATTTCCAAGGTTGAGTTGATGACTACCCTCCTTAGCTGCTAGTATAAGTCAAAAGAGAGAGTCAGTTGCGCGCAGAAGTTGACGGCTTCCGATGTAGGTCGATACAATAAATATTTTTCGAAAACTATAATCAAACAATATAAAAAATAAATACTTATTGAATTTTTATCTGACTATTACTTTGTAATAAAATTCTCATATAGGATAATTTAAAGTTCTGTTCGAGTCCCGAAAAAGTTTTATTATAGAAAAGTGAGTTACAAAAGGTCAATGATTTTAGTTTTAGCACCGATATTATATATGATCTCTGAAAAGAGAATCTCCATCTTGAAAGAGAAAATAAAGTAGTAGTATGTAAGGGTCGCCCTCCGGCAATATTCCGCCCTAATGGCTTTCACTAAATTGTTTTAGTATTGTCCACCCTTTCTCGGGCTATTGTGAAAGGAATTTCAGTGATTTGTGCGGTAGGGTGATTATGGTTCTCTCACATCATAATTATAAGATTTTTTTTTTTGGATCCGTGCTAAGTCAGATCAGTAATCAATTGTCGCATAATTTAAACAGGTCTGTATAAGTTCCTTTATAAAATGTATGAATACTTAGAGTTAGATTGCTGTAAAAATATGTAAAACATATTCTGGAGGTGAGTGACAGTACCAATAACAGAGTTTTAAGGAAACGCAGTTTCTATCGTTCAAGCAGTCATTTGTATAAACTTTTTTTTACTAAACAAAGAAAAAGGTTTGCTATTTATTTTTTGTTACTGTCATTGTATTTTATCCATTTATTTTTTACTTTTTTTACAGTCAAGGTTTAGCGTTATGGCCATCATCTGACCTGATCTTAAGTGACGATACGGCCCAAGTTTGTAGACACGCTAAACCTGTGGTGAAACTGGCTTTCAATTTCAACTAGCGGAACACACCTATTGGTATTAGGCGGTAGATTTTTAACTTGAGGGTGGTTGCTAGTCAGGCGAGCATTAGAAAAAGCTCTATATTTTCCTTCTCCAAAAGCTCAAGCTCATTGTAGGTGGTTGGATTCGAACTCACGTCTCTTGTCGCGAAGTCGTACACACTACCGCTGAGATATCATCGTTTTAACCCGCGACTTTGTTCACGTGAACTTGAATCATATTTCCTTTAATTTTAGGTCCTATTTTTAAACTCTGCGAACATAGTATTATTATGCTAATTGTAACTATATGTATCATAAAAGATTTATATATTTGTATTTATTTATTTTTTATGTCTGCCTTATATACGTATACACGTTGCATATTTTTAGTAATATTCATTCAGGTTCATATTCAGATGTAAATTTAATCATAGCTTATATTTTGAATTTAGATTTTAGCTCCGGAATAGAAAACATTACATAAAAAATATATAAAGAAGTTAATTCAGAAATATTAATTTTGAACTCGTCTCAGGTACGAACCTTTATTTTTATAGATAAAAAATATTCTTATATGTTCATCCATAATTAGTTATCACCGTGTCAATTTGCACAAAAAACCATCTTATAGTTTCAGAGTGATTAAAAATATGTTTTTGGTCTCGTTACAGTATTTTGTACAAATTATAATTATTTTGCAACCATATTTTTACATACAGATTTTTAAATTATTATTCATCGTTCGTTATGATTTTATTATAGAAGATAACAATATTTTTTATCATTAACATCTCATCCATTATTATTAATGAGTCCTAATTCTTAATTTAGATTTATTATTCTTATTTTTAGAGCAATAATAAGATTCACAGTTTGCGGTCGTGTCTAATAAACGTCTAATAAGTTACTGTAACGACGTTAGAAAAGAACCTGTAACACGTATAACAAACTATTCTCGTTAAACCGCCCAGTCATGTGTTGCGTGAAAACCGACACTAACAGATAACATTGCTCTTTCAACTTCACGTTCATTTAATTAGTTTTCCAACTTACATTTGTAAAACCATTCCCCGCTCTCCACATAATTATTACTATTTCCATCCATTTTAATTTAGTAAATACTCAACGTTGAAGCGAAATTGTGTTGTGTGAAGCGTTGATAGCTTCATTGGTAGTGTGTACGGACGCCACGTCAAGGTGCGTGAGTTCGAATCCATCTGCAATGAGTTTGACCTTTCGGTGAAGGAAAAACATTGTAATGAAACCATAGCTTTGAGGTAGGGCTTTTTCTATTACCCACTAGGATAGCTATCCCTTTCAAGTTTAAATTTTTTTAACTTTGCATCTAAACGTTGAAGTGTATATTACTTTGCACTGAAAATCGATCTGAGGATTCTCCGTGACGGAGTGAAACACGCATTATCGTTTGTGCCATATAATCGTACATGGTTGAATTATTCGCCGACGTTTTCTCAACAATCCGCCAACGTTGGCTCATCCAGCTGCCATCTTCTAATCAATTCCAAGCGCACATGATAAGCAGCATACACTTCAACATTTAAAGATGAATTTCATCAAAATATTGCTTTCATCAATCAAGTATTATATTACCAGTTTACGTAGGCAAATCTCCAATGTAAAGTGTAGAGGAGATTATAACACAATTAAAACACACAAAGTAATAATGGAACTCAGCACAAATAAATAAACTGCACAGATATCCGAACCACTTCATAGCCTTCTTTTAGTAGATAGTAGTAGTAAGGGACTACCCTCGCGGCCTTTGAGCTGCTTACCTGATAAGGTCGTAGTTAGTATCACTAATTTAGTAATACAGAACCTGTTGGTTAGTCAGGATCATGAATCTTTTTTCATTTACCGGCAGCAGCCCTAGCCGAGGTTCGGCCGTCCTGGCACCCTTGTGCCTGCTGCCTCGGGGCTGAGTGCCCTCACCGCTCGCCCCTAAAGTTCGGTGAAGCTGTCAAAGCCCTTGGGGCTAACAGCGTACGTCAGTTAGAAAAAAAATATAGTAAATGTTCGTTGTGATAAAAACGACATTTGTATCGGACTGGGTAATGGTGACCGTACACCAATTAGATTAAGTACCATATTTACATGCTTATGAGTATCGTGTTCCAAAATCAGTCATGTGATAGGCGACAGTCTTCGACAGTGTCGTGACGAATATCCACCGTTATTTAAATGATAACTCCGTTACGATGTTTTTAATCTAAATTAACTTATAAATTTTAGCTCTCTTTAACTTTATTATATTTTGGAATTAAATAATATATAATATATAGGGCTCGCCTCGCTAGCTACCACTCTTAAGTTGAAAATCTGCTGCCAAATACCAATTTTTGAAGCGATGATAGCTCAGTGGTAGTGTGCACGACTTCGCGTCAAGGAACGTGGGTTCGAACCCAAGCACCTACAATGAGCTTGAGCTTTCGGTGAAGGAAAACATCGTGAGGAAACCATAGCATGGTGGTAGGGCTTTTTCTAATGCCCGCCTGGCTAGCTAGATCTAGATCTATCTATCTAGATGTGAACCTGCCGCCAAATACCAATAGGTGTGTTCCGGCAGCAGCACTTGAGAGCCAGTTCCTCCAGAGGTTTAGCGTGTCTACCATCTTGGGCCGTATCGTCACTTAAGATCAGGTGAGATTACGGCCATAACGGTAAACCTTAAGTATATATAAAAAAAAAAAAAAAAAATTAGGTGTGTTCCGGCAGTTGCACTTGAGAGTCAGTTCCTCCAAAGGTTTAGCGTGTCTGTCAACTTGGGCCGTATCATCGCATAAGATCAGGTGAGATTATGCCCATAACGCTAAACCTCAACTATATAAAAAAAAAAATATAGATACCCAGTGACTGTTTGGCTCACAGGTCATTATGGCATCGACAACCCCAGACCATTTCTTTTCTCATTTATACACTATAAAGTGTGTTTACTATAAAGCGCTACTCTAAGATAAAAATATAAACTGATATACATAAATATATATATGTCATTACGTAATTCTCGTAACTTGAAATCACAATAAATCCGTGTCATAGAAAACAAACAAAAATAATAACAAAATATGGCTTGAAATTTCCAGTTATGAATGAATTTTATCTAAAAATAGAATATTATGTTACACAAGTAATAAATTAACAATTTATAGCTACTGAAGTAATTTACATAATAATCCGCATAGTCTATCAACCTTGATACAGTAAAACTTTCTCGACATAATCCAAGTACTTATTATTTGTAGTAGTAAAAACATGTAAGTCAACTTTAGTTATAAATATAACTTGATGTCGATAAATCCCCAATACTAAGCTCGGTTATAGACGACCTAACTGTTCATTGTTGGAAACAACTACTCTTCGGCAGTAACGTATAGGTAATGGAAAAACTTTCCAATGAAATACATTCTTCCTAAACTAATCTCTATGCCTACTCTCTAAGCATCAACTAATACAAATAAAATGCGTGCATACAAGTACAAATCGAAACGGTGGTAGCTCAATGGTAATGTGTACGGACGGCGCGTCAAAGTACGTGAGTTCAAATCGCTGCAATGGGCTTGAGCTTTTGGTGAAGGAAGCATCGTGACGAAAACATAGAGTTTGAGTGCATTAAAATTCCGAATAAACAATAATCGCGTGTTGTTTAAATGGAAATTTAAAAATCACGATGAGTCACCTTTTAGTATTAATATTAAGAGCTAATTTACCAGATTTTTTTCGTCATTTCGAACGTTATTTTCACCATGTAGTAAAACTGAGAAAAAAAAAGTATTTGTTTGCCCAGCCTAATGTCAACTTTTTGCAACATTGCAAATGGCATTTCTTTTGTATTACAAAGTTCACTGATAACGCAGATCGAATTTAATGCTTTTAAATTCTTAAAATTTAAGTTTCTTAGAAACTGTGAGTCTTTGATACTAAACTTCGAAGAACTTGCTTTGACTGTATATTTTCTAAGAAATTTGGATTTTCGGAAAGCATTATTATCTACTATTATCTCAAAAGAGTTCAAATTAGTATTTTACTACAGAATAATATAGGTTCATAAAATGGACCTTATTACTAAAAAAACGTGTCTCCTGAATACCTAATAGCTTATGTGTCGCTCAAATAACAACATCGAATTCTATAATGTTAATAATGCCAATACTGAGTCTGTAGGCATAATTCATTTAAATATAATTCACTTCGATGCACAAATAAAAAATACATCTCATTATTTTAATATTATGCAAATGAATATTTGACATTTCATTCAGAAACATTGATGTAATTTAAAATACTGTGCAAATGTTGTGCATACTTAAATTTGAATAATAAACTAGCCAAAATTATTGTATTACTCGTAACTTTAGATTAAGTTATAGATAATCTATGATGTATGTTCAATGTATAAATAAGAAGCCTCATTTCAACAAAAGCAACCATTTCGGTAAGTGATGCTGGCTCAGTTGGTGTATGTATGGACGCCACGTCAATGGACATGGGTTCGAATCCCTGCAATTAATTTGAACTATCGCTATAGGAAACCATAGCAAGGTTATATGTATAGCTTTTTCAAATGTTCGCATGACATAACTACCACCTTCAAGTTGAAAATCTCTGGGCAAGTACTATAAGTGTGTTCCGGTTCATTAGGATTAGCTTGACTAACATCTTGGGCCACATCGTCATTTAAAATTAGGTAAGATTTGGTCATAACGCTGTGGGGGTCAAAATTTTTAATACCAACATTTTTATAATCCAATAGTGGATATAGAAAAATAAGTTAAAAAAATTGTGGGTGTTATAATCCTCTATTGAAATTATGATAAAATATTATTCAGAAATAAAATAAAACACGTCATTGTATATTAATAATAGAAGCTTCATTCACTTATTTTTCTATATCCACTTTTGACGTATATAAAAGGTGGGTAGCAAAAAGGTTGACAACTACAAAGCTAAACCTATTAAATGTAAAAAAAGGCTAAGTTCGAAATCGAAAATCATCTGAGTTACCAAAGTTAACCTCACCTGCACGCGGTGCAGCTTGCCGAGCAACCGACGGGGCACTGGCTCTGGTCTCACATTCGCTTTTGCTCATGACGGTCAACCATATAATCCTAGATGCGTCAGAGCTTGTCGATAGAGTTATTGCCCGACTGGTTAGCGACCACTTTCGAGCTTAGACTGCCGGAAAATAAAGGTTCAGTATGAATCTTTTTGTTCCTGCATAGTGAACGTGAACCAGCTCTTTCCTGCAAGTTCAGAAACATGGCTATAATAACACCCGCGTAAATGCTCTTCATAGCCTAAAAAAAAAAAACTTAAAATCCCTATTCTAATACTTTTAAACTTGAAGGTAACTGAAAATCTAGAAAACTCCTTAAAATTCACCGTACTCAACCGAAAGCGGTGGAAGGGTGTTAAAAATTGCACACATTTATACTTATTTTATCTAGGCTCTAATGGATTGGCCGCGTACATCCACTGGGATGCGTTACATTTCTCTTCGCTTCCGTTTCACTGAGTAACATTGGTCTTGTAATATATCAGCGCTAACTGTGATTTTACATGTCAGAATATAATATATGCTGGCTACTTACACTTTTAAATTAATTGAGAATACCAACCGACTACTGAACATATATAATGGGAATATAGGATTTTTTTGTAATTATTTCTACTCAGTAATATGATTTACTTATCTGTTTGACTAATAGTCGAAAACCGACCATAGTCATAATTTAAAATAGTATGACATTGTTCTATAAGTGCATAAATAACTGTACTTAATTTTTTTTATTGATAATGCGAACACTACTAAATATACAAATAAAAGAAGTAGTTAACAAACAGAGAAGAAAGCGGTATAGAAACGTTTTATCTTTGCCTATCTAAATGAATATAGATTAAGTAATTACAAAAATAGAACAGTTAGTACAGCACATAAAGAACAATAAAAGTAATTTATCATATATAAGCGGTAAAGGAAAACATTGTGAGGAATCCATAGCATGGTGGTAGAGCTTTTTCTGACGCCCGCCTCGCTAGCTACCCCCCCTAAGTTGAAAATCTGCCGTCAAATATTACTAGGTGTGTTCCGCAAGTGGCACTTGAGAACCAGTCCCTCCTATAAAGGCCGATAACGCACCTGCGATTCCTCTGGTGTTGTGGGTGTCCATGGGCGGCAGTGATCACTAACAATCAGGTGACACACTAGCTCGTTTGCCCCCCATTCCATAAAAATATATCATACTTAAATTTAAATACAACTAAAAATAGTGATATCATCTAACTTGGCGTCAGAAGATATACATGAGGTTTGCATATACCTCGTTGTATGGTGTTATATATGTATGTGTGTGACACATTGTAACGCCCGCGCTACCTTATAAATAGATTTGATAATTGTCAAATAAACCAGTGCGTAACCAAGCTCTCGAGTATCATTTCGCGTTCCGTATTGTATTACATTATCATATGTATATATACATATGGTAATGCTCATTCGCAGATTGGGATATTGACTGTAATCAATCGATTCATGACTTTTAATAAAGGCTCTATACTCCATCAATGAAATAGCTGTTTTTGTAGTTCTTAAATAAGTAATAGAAATATAAGTTGGCACCGTAAGGATCGACTATGTAGCATTTATTTTACTTTAAACAGTATTTTTCCATATGCAAAAACCTTTTCTGTAGAATTTATGAGAACCAACATCTGTTCTCCACTAATCGTATGAAACAGGTCTATGACGAAATTTATAATAACAATGTTATTGCTATTGACATTTTTCATTGTTCCTTCAAAAAATTTCGCTCAGAATTATTTAAATTATTTTGTTCCTGGTTTGTTTTAGTTGTCTGCACTTGAGTTGCCATTGTTAGAGTTGTGCTGCGATGTAATAATGTAAAACATTCACACCTGTAATGACATTTCTAAGTGTTTAAAAATCTATGTTATCAAATTTATGCAATATATGTGAATGTGTCGTTGTTGTGACAATAAATAAATAAATTTATAATATTGAATATCTTTAATAAAAACAATGACTAAGGAATAACCCTAACATACAGAGGAAAACAAAGTAATATTTTCTTCTTATATATTTTACCACGTATCGAAAACACAAAATGACTTTCATAACTGTCACATAGTTTATCCACCATAACAATTTATCTTCTATATTCTTCTAATAAAGAAAAATTAAATGTTTTAAAAGTACCTAACTAACTCACATTGTAACTGACACCCGACTAATGAATATTTATAATAATACCTTTAATGTAAAAGGTTTTCTCGAAAGAGGCTTTGAGGTTATTTACCTTGTCAAAGGACACGTTATTGGTTATTTATACTGTATAAAAATCGATGTTTTATATATATTTCAGTATAAAGCATATGCGTCTCTATAGCAACGGTAATCAGCATAGGAAACAGAGTGTAGACGTCTTGCAGATCTACCGTATCTAATTTTGAAGACCAAATAAAAAACTTGCGTTTGGTGCCAAGCTTCATAGATTTAAAGTCTGACTAATGATGGTCATTTCTTATGCTAATATTACTCCGTGTCTCTAGACACGTTGTCTTTCAACAACTATTAACGTAATGAAAAAAAAAATGTACATGCGATGACAATTTATATTGAATATCAAAGACTTTTACATACATTTTTCCTTTTTTTTTAACTGACGCTAGCTATTGTGAAAAGAAATCGCAAAGATTTGAGCTCACTTCAATCAATGCGATGTTTGTACAAGCTAACATTGACCCATCATTACTTCTAAATTATTATCGCTGAGACCAAAATCGGTTCTCATTCAGTTTTTATAAGCATATTATTCTTGAGTATCTATCGATTACTGATTGAATTCCGATAAACGTATGTAAATCACCAATAACGATTTCCAATTGTGCGAATATGGAGACATAACTTCAATATTCCGTTGATATCGAGATAACCTTCGAATATCGAGATTTCGCAGTCTTTTTGTAGTACATTTAAAATACGATCTTAAACTCTAAAGAAAGTTAGTTTAGACATAAGAATGATGTCAAATTTCAAAGCGAGTGAATCATTTTTATCGTGGATCATAGTCGGCTGGGAAATTGCTGTAACTGATTGAAACCAATAACCGTTGAAGTAAACGATTTCTCAAATAATACGTTGGAAGGTCGCCGACAGGACGCTTTGCGGATTTGCGGTACAATGACTTGAACTGGTCGTGAGTTTGAAACTTTAGAAGTACAACCATCACAGATAGTTTTATAATTTGTTTGGATAGGACTTATACAATATAATAAGAAAGTACTAACTTTATACATTATCTCAGTTTTATCCATAATTTGATTTTAATTTAGGGGTAAACAACTAATTTAATAAAAACCTTATTACCTTTCAAAGTACCATTTGCATATTTTTTAATTATTCTTTAAATACGTGTTGATGGACGAGAGTTGCAGTCTATGCATGACCATGAGTTTTCAATGAATGAAAACATTGTGATGAAGCCATAAAACAGTATTAAGTTATTTTTAAAGCCCATGATGGAATTTAAAATCTGTTTCTGCACTAGGCTTAGCGTACTCACTTCTTAGATCGTATCATCACCTAGCATTGGGTGGGAGTGGCTAAATGCTAAAGTTATCAACAATAAAAATAAAGTATGCGGTTATCGTAGCATAACTTAAAAATAATTATGAGTAAAAAGTAATTGTAATTTATTAATTTAATTTAATTTGTATATTTTTTTTGTAAGTATACTATAAATAAATTACAATTTAATTATTAATATCTATTCATAGTTAAGTAACGATTATTTACTTTTTATATGATTCATTAATTTATCAATATACAAAATATAAATAAAACTGAACTGATATAGCCATTAATATCATCTATACAAAGTGCTAGTATACATATAAATTCTTAAAGTCCGGTGAACCTGTCAAAGTCCTAAGGCTAACAGCGTATGCCAGGTGGAAAAAAATAATATAAATTCGAGTTTATTTTCTTTGTTTGTACCACATAATGGAAGCATCTTGGAGACACGACCTTGAAGTTATTTCTCATTGAAAAATCCCCTAACACGTCTGAATAAGTTTTCACTTCAAAATAATTTATTTTTCATTTCCTCTCGTTCTGAATAATGCACGAAGTATCACTGCAGCGAATTAATAAACTTCGCTGCTTACATTTGATCATTAAGTTCTTTCTATTCACACTCCATTTACTATTCCAGTATATCACTTTTTATTTTATTTTATTTATTTATTGTATATTTCTTCACAGGACATTTAACAATTTTAAATTAGTTACACTTTACAGTTAAGAGGTACCAATTATGAAGAAATCATTTTCTAAAAGAATTAATTGTGTGTGTGTATATTTGTGCGCAATCAAAGGCATGTTTATGAGTGTTTATGTGTGTGTAGGTGAAGAGGTGTAGTAGTTCTTTGAGTAGTTTTGTTTCATTGATTTTGTTTAATGTATAGGGGTTTTGTGTATAAGCAAAAAATTATAAAGAAAAATGTGGCTTATGCTCGTTTCCTATGTCAATATGTATTTATGTAACAATCTAAAGTTACATTAACTGTAGTTAAAAGACCTTACGAAAAATGGCTATATTTGTTACCCTGGCGAAGGCGCTCGGAACACGTAATTGGCTTGCAAGCGAAGATATAAATAGCCACTGTGACGAGATTCATATTCTGACACTGTGCCGCGAGACAAATAACGCAATCTCGTAACTTCTGAATACACCTCAGGTATACAAACGAAATTTATTTGCAACGGTATGAAAATTGAAAATGTTATTTGTCTCTCTTTTTCTATAGAAGTTTTTTCAAATTCGTCAATATTAAATGTTGTAATTTTACGTAAACTATAATAAGTTTGAAGAGTTTTTTTTGTTTGTTTGTTTAAACACGCTTATTTTTGGAATTATCGATGGGATGTAAAAAAATATTTTTCTATATCATAGCCATATTTATGAGAAATAATATAGTACCGTTTATTGAGAAAAAAAAAATCGAATAATTAAAAAAAAAATAATGCTTAGTTTCACGCGGCCGAAATCCCGGGCACAGCTATTTCAGGTTTACATACAGGTATTTGTTTACTAATTATTAACAAATTAGCTGTGACCAGCCGTTTCACTCAGGTTTACTTTTTGGTTCCTGCAAGACGGATAACTAGCCCTCTGTCATTGTATTTCATCACAATATTCATGGCGGTGGAAGCGTAAAGGGGCATAGTGCCCCTAAGAATATGTTTTTCAAAAATTGCTAACCTATTAACAAAAAATGAATGGAATTATACAAGTGAATACAAAGCATCGTATCTTACATTTCCATTTCTGTACAGAACAGTACTGCGAGAGACGGATTGCATTCGCTAACAGGCAGCATGAGACGGCAAATTGTTTGCACGTCTCACCTGAATATAAAGCGAGAGTCGTGTCAGTAGTGATTATTTCCTTCCCATAATATTACATATATTTACCTTTTGTCGAACGGAAAGAATATTACGAAAATTGAATAATGGAATTCATTGCTAAGAATTTTAAGACACGTTACTCATAGAGCAGTCTCTTTTAAAACATAATATAATAACATTCGTACTGTGAACATAATGGGTACAAATCAAATCACTTAATTGAATAAAAGATAAAATGTACTTTATGAGCTTGTTTACTAGTTCTGTACTTGTTTAATCTTTGTACGCATGTATACCATTTACTTGTTTCCTTATATAGTAGGTCACATCATGTCTAATTTAGAATCGATTGGCCATGTGTTTTTGTAAGTATATTGCAATACTTATTTTAAAATTATTTAATTCGTGTCCCTTGTGTATGTAAGCATGTGTATTTCGTTGTCCCTTTGTATAAGCTATAGTATTATAATTTTACTCCATATATTCTTTATTAATTATAACTTCTAATATTAACTTAAATGTTTCACATCTGCCGGGCGACCAATGACGGCCGCCAACTATTTTTTTTACGTTTGTGTTTATATAGCTTTTATCTTATCGCGTGTACTGTGTGAGACAGAACACTAATTATTATTCGCTTCTCGCTAATTGAGTAGACCAGAGTAATTTTACACTAATTTATCTTAGTATGAAACCTTTCACGAGGTAATTTTGTTAGCTCTATGAATATTCCACTGAAGGATTTTACTCATATTTCGTAATTAGGCCATTTGAAGCGACGATGGCTCACTTGGTAGTGCGTACATACACCGTGTTAATGGATTTGAGCTCGAATCCCTGCAGTAAATCTCAGCTTTCGGTGAAGAAAAATATCATGATGAAACAATAGCATGTTGATAGGTAACACTTTTCTAATGCCTGTCTGGCTAGCAACCACCCTCATGTTGCCGCCAAATACTAATAGGTGTATTCCGGAAGTTGCACATGAGAGCCAGTCCCTCTACAGGTTTAGCGTCTCTACCAACTTGGGGCGTATCGTCACTTAAGATCACGTGCGATTAAAACCTTAACTCTAAAAAATGTAATAAATTAATTTATTTTGTAACAAAGCTTAATCACGTTCTCATACTGTATGAGAAGTTTCATTTACTAAAAAAAATAACTCACAAGTATAACGCGAAAGAAACCTTTCGTTATATGGGAAACATCTATCCTATATAGAAGTAACATTAGTTATCACTTTATCCAATTCCATTAAAATCTACATTCAGAGTGACGCGCGTCAAAGGGACAGATAGACAAAACGTTAAACCACTATTCATCCGTACATCGACAACAATGTACACTCAGACTATAATTTTCATATATTTTTTTGGTTTCTGAGATTTGAGATTAATGTTTCTTTTTCGATTGGAGATATGTTGTTAGCCTCAAGCACTTCCACAGTTTTACCAATATTTGGGGGCGAGTACTAAGGCACTCAGCCCGGGGTAACGACCATAAGGAAGCTATGCAGTGGCGAATCCTCGGCTTGGGCTGTTACGGAGACGCGACAAGAAACTACGGTCCTGACTAACCGCAAATAGGATCCCTCCTAAGCAGAAAACCTACTCAGCTACAACGCGACTTAAAAATGCAAACTAACCTCCTAAAGTACTAGACTGTACCTGTCTTCCAAATTAAAGATTTGAAAAGGTTTCAGTTTAATTATATAGATAGAATTGTATAGATTGAGTGATAGAGATAGATAGATAGAGAGAGAGAAAGAGAGAGAGATATATATAAAGCATAATTGTATAGATTGAGTGTTCAACAAATGGTATGGTTCTATTGTGTCAATACTTTACCTTTTAAAATACATGGCGTGTGTATTTACATTTCAGTAATCAATGCAAAACGATGTCCAGGTTTAAAGATAACTTATATGTAGATAGAAAATCAAACGGGCAAAACTAATATTCCGTTTGTATTCACGCTTTAACGTTACGGTCTGTGGTAAGTTAACTTTGAGAGTTAGCTGTTGCAATCGCAATTAGTGTTTGACCATCTTCGTCCAACAGGTTTGTCGATCGGTTTGAATCAGAGGCAAAGTTACCTGAGTAATTAAAGTACAGTAAACATGTTCACAGTGTGTTAGCAGATAGAAATTTTAATTTTTTTTTTTATACCTGGACCTTTTAGGAACACGTTTCTAAGCATAGACCACGATAGCAAAAAAAAATATATATATTACGTGTTATGTGGCTTAAAAATAAGGATTTTCGATTTATTAATTGAAGAGAAAAGCTTTCACATGTTTTTGTTAAATACATCATGATTCAAATCATGCAATATCACTGTTTCAGTTATTATTTGTGTAAAGAACTATCGATTTCCCTCTATATTTGAAAAGCTTTTTGATCGATTTCGAAAACAAAGCTTTATTTAAGGACTTTTTAGTTGCCATGCGATAAGCCAAGTAATTTACTAAACAACAGATTACAAAATCTTTTAAATTAAGTTCGGTATTCAAAATAGAGCAAAAACATTACATTGTAAAATTTAGTTGATGGTACACAATGCTCGACAAGAAACATCGAAGTTTAAGTAATTTAATCATTGAAAAAGTACTTTAGATTAGATTAGGTTTTATATTGAAGGAAAGAAAAAATCGATCGACCCTTATAACATGTTATTTTCGTCGTAACTTCTGTAATAGCGTAACAAATTTATTCAATTAGATCAAACCATCATATGGTATAACTTCTGACCACCATTCCTGGAGGAGGGACACAGTTCTGTTAGTGGATGGTACATGTATGGATGAATTGGCTCCAGTAAATATTCCAGTTACTGCTATGATAGTTAGGAACGCAGATGCTTTAACAGAGGCGTTCGAGTAGTCAAATTCAAATAATATGTATACAGTTGATCCGGTTGGAGTTGAAATACTGAGTTAATTAGGACCGAGTGCACACTGTCTGTATAAAATAATTAGAGATTCTTTATTCGATATTTGAATATTGCTAACTTGTACTTCTCTCATGGAAAGGCAAACGGAGAATATTTCCATTAATTTTATTTCTAAGTTTCTAGACGATTAGGTTAAAGATAAGTTCGATCTCACTCATCAATTATAATTAATGTTAATTTATGGTTATAGGTATTCCGCCATACTTTTGGCGATAAATTAATATTTTAATTAAACCTTCGGATACGTGAGACGACTTAATTACAAACACCGAACACGTGACGGAGCACGTGTTGCAGATAATTGGCAACAAAATGTAACCTTGCCAAAAATTATCATGACAAATTCCCTTTATGTGCTAATGAACGGTGCTCAATGTAATTATATTAAATTTATATTCATAACCCGATCCGTACAAATCCATTATTCACCGCAGTTATTATTATTACCTAAATGTTACATTTAATCAAACTATAACGAAGCAAAATTTGTCCATTACATATTTTTTGAAGATTATAATTTTTTTAATTTGCTGAATGTACTCGATAGATTTTGACAAAATTTGATATTGAAATTGTTTTCTTTAAGAATGGGAATAAAAGATAAAATAAAAAATAAATTTATTGATAAATTGTCAAGAAATTTTAAAAAACTGTAATTAAGAAATATAGTAAATTGCTAAACTTTTTTATTTTACAATGAGAAAATAATATTTTACAAATGATTAAACATTCCGTTTGCAAGGAATGGAACGTAATTTATAGCTACGGTTTTAATAATACAAAGGAACGTAAAATCGTCACTCTGAAGGTATAGAAATGTCTAAATAACAAAATAGATATTTCAGAAGGATTTCAGAAGGAACCAGCCCGCATCAGAATACAAGCTTTGCCACTGTACGTACTTGTCTACTTTAATCAAAATTTATTATAAGTACCACGAAAATATCGTAGAATCAAAGTTTTTAAGAGACAACAGAGTCAACTTGAATAAACAAATAATATTTTCCTGTCGTATTCTCTTAAAACGAGAGTGTCTCGACGGTACTTAGTTTAGATCAATTTAAAATGATTTCACGAGTCAATGGCTCTTGTGTTTTGAAACAAATAGAAACAATTGAACAGTGTAAAGCAAACGGAAGATTGCCTTTTAATTAAGACTTTGCTTTCAAAGAAAATAAAGTTTTTAATGAATAATCTTTGTAATGAAACAATTTCAAGTAAACGAGAAAGGTAAAACACTTCTCTATTAAATACTATATTTATTATTAGCTGACCCAGTCGATATTTTTAGCCCATTCCAGTGATCAATATAATGATTACATTAGCACTAACTTCTCTGTGAAAAGACAGATCACCTATCTTTGCTATTAAAAAACTGTACCACCATAATTCACCTGTCTTATTACCAAGTTGTACTGTGTTTTTATTACCCCCGGTCCCGACGGAATCAGAAATGAAGCCCTCAAACTTCTCCCTGACAAACTTATAGTTCTTCTGGTCTGCATCTTCAATGCGGCCATAACTCACTGCCATTTTCCGGCCGCTTGGAAAATGGCAACGGTAATAGGTATCCGTAAACCCGGAAAAAAGGCATCCCTTCCGGAAAGCTACCGCCCGATAAGCCTCCTCAATACGATTGGTAAAATATACGAGCGACTCCTTCTAAACCGACTTCAATCAACTGTCTCAGACAAATGTCTTTTACCACACGAGCAATTCGGCTTTCGACCCAAGCACTCGTGCACCCACCAAGTTCTCCGCCTCACGGAGCATATTCTCTCCAATTTCACGGAGTTACATCGCCCTAGGCGCACACTTGCCGTATTTTTTGATATAGCCAAAGCTTTCGATAAGGTCTGGCACGAAGGTCTCATATTTAAACTCAATCTCTTACAAGTTCCGGACAGGCTAGTCCGCATAATCCTTGCCTATCTATCGGACCGCTCCTTCTGCTACAAAGCAGACGGAGCCTTATCCTCGCCTCACCCAATACGCTCAGGAGTCCCCCAAGGCTCCATCCTAGCGCCCTGCCTATTCAATTTGTTCGTTAGCGACATTCCCGAATTCTCCAACGTCGCAGTAGGCTCCTATGCAGACGACACAGTCATCTTCAGCTCGGGCAGGAATAGGATTCATTTATATTACCGCGTCCAAAGAGCCGTCTCTACGTTTGGGTCCTGGTGCCTCAAATGGCGCATAGGAATAAATCCAGACAAAAGTGCGGCTATCATGTTCGATCCTCACGCGAGGAGGAATATAAGAAAAACATTACACCTTTTCGGTGTCAATATCCCCTGGGCTAATCATACTAAATATCTTGGTGTAGTTTTAGACAGGCGCCTAACCTTCAAAAAACATATAGATTACGTACAGAAAAAAGCCTCCACGGCTATGGTTCTGCTACACAATCTTACCTCTTCTAAGAGCAAAATTTCACTCAGACATAAGCTCACAATATACAAAGTATGCATCCGTCCCATACTTACTTATAGCTGCCCCGTATTCGCTCACGCTTCGCGCACCATCCTTTACAAACTACAAGTGTTGCAAAATAGATTCATGCGTATAGCTGTCCAAGCTCCACCCTATGTCCGCAATGTAGATTTACATAAAGATATGGACCTTCCGTCCATATATGCTTATATCAAAGATGTCACAAAGAAATTTTTCGAAAAGGCCGAAGTTCATCCCAACCCCAAAATAGTACACGTACTTAGCTACACTCCTAATCCGTATGCTAAACGCTTCGCACGCCGGCCACGTAACTGCCTCACCGATCCCGTCGACAAAATAACAAGATTGAACGCACTGCTCCCTGCCGTCTCCACCAATTACACGTGTCCGCGCACACGCCCGTGTAACCGCCGTTCTCGCCGCCGAGGCCGAGCGGTAAACTTCGCTCCCGCACACCCGCCGCGGCCTCCCTCTGCAGATTCTTGAGCCTAGGATCGATCCTACGGACAGGAGCCCTCAAGTGACTCTGCTCGCGCGATACAGTGACACTCTACATCACTGAGAGTACATCATCACACCGCATATCATCCGTGCACACCCACACATAAAGTACACGGTTCTGTAAGGGACTACTCCTGCGGCCCTCGCGTGGTTTGCCCTATGTTATTGTTAGGACCTGTTGGTTAGTTAGGATCGCGAATCTTTGTTCGTATTCCAGCAGTAGTCCAAGCCGAGGTTCGGCCATTCTGGCACCCTTGCGCCCTCTGCCATGGGGCTGAGTGCCCTTAGCATTCGCCCCAAAAAGTTCGGTGAAGCTGTCAAAGCCCTTACGGCTAACAGCGTATGTCAGGTCGAAAAAAAAAAAAAAAAAAAAAAGTGTTTTTATTACAAAATCATGTAAATCATCATGTAATTAAATTATATTAAAAAAAAAACATTTTCGTTAATGAGATGGTATCACTGACATTGGATTAAACATCGGTCCCAGTAGCCATCTTTGCCGGAAGCCTATTTCCGACGGTGGGTGGTGAATGGATAGATACATAAGGTTTAGCGCTATGACCACAATCTCATCTAATGTTAAGTAACGATGTTGCCTAAGATGATGGACATGTTAAGCCTAGTGGATGGACTCATTCTCAAGTGCAACTGCGGTAACACACTTATAGGTATTTGGCGGCAGATTTTCAACTTGAGGGTGATAGCTAGACAGGCGGCCGTTACAAAAAGCCCTACTACACCATGCTATGGTTTCATCACGATGTTTTCCTTTACCGAAAGCTCAAGTTCATTGTAGGTGGATTCGATCTCACGTTCCGTACAACTACCAACTGAGCTATCATCGTTTCGATGGTTTTAATTTAAAGGCTTAATACTCAGATGACCACGACAGGGTTTCCTAAATTATACCATGTTTTCCCAATGTTAACTGAAAATGTTTTGTTAAGTTATTATCATACCTTTTAGTAAATTCGTTGTTCATAAAAAGTTTTGTTTTTGAATTATTTAAAGACTCTTTTGAAAAGTGTAAGCAAATAATTATTTTATAAAACACCAAAATAGGATTTTTGACATTGCTCCCCAGGTTTCACTCGAATAAAGATGTAACTTTATTCAGCATTAGGTTAAATATTGATTAATACGAATTTCAATTAGAAAACACATGTATGAATGAATGAATGGTGAGTTTAATGCAATAACGCACTTTTTTCCAGTTAACCAGCAGTAATGTAGTAAGAAATCTACGCATCTAAAAAGCTCGGTGTATTTCAGTTGAGAATTGTATTATCTGGTATTTGATCGGATTTAAATCGGACGCTAAATTGTCTGTTAAAGTGGCAGCTGGTACTTAGCTTACTCCTATTTTACTACGTTTATATTAACCCGATTTATCATATGTCTTTCCGTTTGGAATTTTGTAATTTATTTTAAACTAACTTTCCCGAAGAGTAGAATATCTCAAAATTTAATTCACATAACTCTAAAAAGCAGAAAATAATAGCAATATACAAAAAAAATGTACCATGTTTTCATAACGGACTAAAACCTATAAAATTATAAATAGAAAACGAAAAACATGGGCACATAACTATAAACATTCGTACTATGCTTGTCGTTTTCAATTTTATATTTTAGACTTTTTAGTCCGTTATAAAAACATAGTAAATTAATTATTTTTTCTAATTTATTCTTATGTAGATTACGGCGTAGAGAAGAGGGGCTTAAAATTCCAAAATATATTGTGAAGTTCTACTACTTGACATATTAAAATTTTTGAATAGAAGTTTTGTTGGAATAGAGAAAATCATTTTCTTATAAATACTCGCTTGTATGCAGAGTAACTTTATACGCAACTATGCACGTAATATAATTGGAGGAAACACTTATTTATAAAAATAAATCTCTATTTCCCTTGGTCATCGCATCACGCTTGAAGGGATGAAACAATTTCGCTAATTTTTTTTTGTTGTGTTAATTATTGTGAGGAGAAGGTTCTTATTAAAGAAACAATTCAGTAAGTTGAGCGAAGCATTAGTAACTTTAAGAAAATTTAAATAACTCAATGACATTATTAATTTTATATAACTGTCAGTTATAGAGCATTACAATAATAAACACTGTTTTTGAATTATATATATTTTTATAAATTATACCAATTAGATTTAAATATTCATAGTTAAGACAGGATAATATCTGTCGGGTCAACTAGTTGTCTATAAAACTGACAATTCATTTATAGTATATGTATGAGATATACAGGTGAAAAATAGTTTATAGTTATTTGACTGTCCCGCTGTATGCGTTTCATTCTCAAAATACTTGACAGGTTTTGATGTAATTTGATATGTTCATATTTAAGATTATGGATTCAGGATATATTTTGTCTCATAAAACCAAAAGGTTCATCCGGGATTGGATATAAAGGCTAAAATTTTATAATATATTAACTGCTCGAGTTAGGATTCAATTTTCTCTGTTTAGTAATTGAGAATTAACAAGACATTCCGGCTATATTTCATCATTTTACGGTGTTGAAGTACTAAATAATAGTTGTTTTTTATCTTCAATAGACTTATCGTTATAGCCACAATCTTACCTGATATTAAGTGATGATGTGGACCAAGATGTTGAACAAGCCTAGTGCTGGAACGGGCTTTCAAGTGCAACTGCCAGAACACATCAATAAGTATTTGACAGCAGATAATCAAATTAAGGGTGAAAGGTAGCCTGGCGGGAATTAGAAAAAAGGCAACCACTATGCCGTGGGGTTCCTCATAATGTTTTCCTTCACCGAAAACTCAAGCTATTTGTAGGTGGATTCGAACTCACGTCCTTTGACGCGGAATTCGTACACACTACCACTGAGCTATCATCGGTCAAAAATGGTGGGGATAGGAGGTTTCACTGGCTGTGACCGACCTGTTTAGTGCCGCCACACATTTGAAAATAATAATATTTCGTAGGATTTACAAAGCGATCGTCACTTTTTATTCTTTCTTCTTGTTGGTTGTTGCTTTTCGGAAGAAGACAATAAAATACACCTGAAGAATTACATGTTTTATCTGCAAATATACGAAAAATTACTTACTCTTGCTCTAGCTTGCTCTTACCTTAAAGGCCGGCAACACACCTGTGAATCCTCTAGTTTTGTGGGTGTTCCTGGGCGGCGCTGATCACTTACCATCAAGTGACACGCTTGAACGTTAAGTAACGATACAGCCCAAGTTGATAGACACGATAAACCTGTGAAGGGACTGGCTCTCAAGTGCAACTTCCGGAACACACCTATTGGTATTTGGCGGTAGATTATCAAATTGAGGGTGGTTGCTAGCCAGGCGGACATTAGAAAAAGCCCTACCACCATGCATTTAAGTTTTGTACGAATATATCTGTCGCGCGACTCTTCTATCTATTTTGTTGGGTTTCACAGGAATATTTATAATAAGCTGAAATCTCATATGTGTTGCGTTGCGAACTGCGCTGAGTTCGATACAATTAGCACTACTTCATCATCTGGGATCTCGGACCACCACCAGGTTAGTGAGACTATCCTTTTCCTCGGTATTCGTGAGAGGAGATCCAGTGGTGTAAGCTTAGCCCTACCAGCTCTTTGCTGCCCATCCCGCCGCACCGTTTAGGTCAGCATAGGATGGGAAATTATTATTTTTATTGTCCCAGTATCTAGCTATAGTATTTTTGACTTAATTAAATTTTTAAATATGCCAATCATTTATGGTTCTCTCAGAAAAACTCTCTCATTCCGTAATTTCGCAAAGTTAACTTTGAAGGATTTTTCAAAAAGCATTGCAGTAAAAAGAAACAAACAGAATTTCTAATACTACACAAATATAATTGAAATCGCTAAAGAGATACAAGTTTTTTTATTTTTTTATATACACAGTCTGCGGAATCTATGTCCGCACCTTTTTTCACGTAAGCATAATTTATTAGGCGTTAAAACAACTTTACAATAGGCATTACATTAAAAACTAAAAGAGAAGTGAGTTTTCTTTTCACTTATGAAATTATTACAATTTTTGAATTATTTCTATAACAAATAGAAGTTACAATGCTGAATGAATATGATATTCGATACAATAAACGTTCAACGAACCGTCGTCAGTAATATTGTCGTCGCAATAACTCCAGTAAACGGTAAACGAAAGAGACTGGAAACAGTCTTGGTACAGACGAGAACGAAAGTCGTTAAATAACCCTAAGTTACAATTCAACGACTATGATAGATCGATAATTTGAACTAGCAAATTTAAATATTCTTGCTATAAACAATATTACAATATAGTTCACTGACTTTTTTATTTTTGAGGGTTATAGTTTTGGAGATATCTACGAAACGTCGGTACGGCTAGTCAAGGTGAATATAATTATATTAAAATGTATAAATTATTAAATATAAAGTAATAATAGATATGAGCCCCCGATATGGAAATTTTATAAGTAAAATTAATACAGGCGTTAATTTAAAAGAGTTACGTTTTTTACGAGATCTTTTTAATGGGTATTTTGGGTTAAAACGAGGCATGGTGATTACACTGTATATTAATTAAGTTTCTCAACCGCTGTCAAGATGTAATAAACATAAAGATTGTGTTACGCATACTGACTATATTTTAATGTAGCCACTATTTATCTTATATATAACATTTTTGTGTCACAATGTTTGTTGCAAAACTCTACTAAAACGGCTCGATTTTTATGTAATTTTAAATGTATATTCGGTAGGTCTGAAAATTGGTCGTAATTGATTTGGCATACTCCTAAGTGATAAAGGTAGTCCACACCAAATTTTTTTTTATTTTTTTTTATTACATAAAAAAATATTTATGTTCTTTTATGATGTAGTAATAAAAAAACATACAATCCCAAATTTCCATCCTCCTACTAACATCCTCTCATTTTTAATACAACCATAGTATTCATTAGAAATAATTTAAAAGAGAGAATAATGTTTGTCGCGTCAGCTAGTTACATTGTATTGAAAATGTACAATGAGTACATCTAGGCCGCGACCACCTCATATTAGGGCTACGTCTCGCTTTGTGTTCACAGTAGTCACGCCCCCAATCGCGTATTTCCCATTCCACAAGCTTACTACCTTTACAATCATCAAATCAGAATGGAGCATAAGCCCACGCTTGTAGATGGATAATTAATGACATTTCCACCACAATGTGAAACAGCTGAAAGGCATATTTCGATCGTAGTGAATTTTTTATACATCGATACGTAAAGCAAAAACGGACTTTGAAAATTGCGCGAACGGAGGAGTATGAAATTTCGCATATTTATAGTTTATATAGAGGAGTGTAGAATACTATTATTATTTTTGTTTTATTATGCAAAAAAAAAAAATTAAGCACACTACCATGTATTTGACACACACACACACACGCATATATACTCCTTTGTTTATTGTTAAAGTCTCTGATCAAATTGAGAATAGATTAAGGATAATATTGTTTCTCCTTAGTGAATGTCAAACATAACCATAATAAATTCATTTATTACAATATATATGGCCAAATTGCGACCACTAGTTCTAATAGAAACATAGTATCGGTGTAACATTGACCACATAACACGCATTTCTGTATCAACATAAGTACATACAGCAATGAAATTGGTTTGTACGGATCAGTACCGAACTAGATCGCAACCGCTATTTACATGTTCATAGAGATATCACACTAACTCTCTATATTGATTTGTTACAGAATCAAAAGCAGAAAGTTTCACGGGCCGGCTAGACACCAGTACCTACCCAGTGACTGCTCTCCGTGATCACACTAACTTTACAAGTAAAACTGTCCTTTTATAAGAAAAATCATATTTTTCAAACACGTAGTCCCTCGTAGAATCCATATAAATGGCATTAACATCTCCACAAACATAAACAACACCAGTGACAACGAGTATTCGAGCTGTATTTCCATTACCAGAGTAAATAAATTAAAACGAACACGTAAACGTTTAAATATACGAGGATTATGTACAATCCTTTTACAATCATGCAAATAGCGGTATCGAATGAAATGTGTGTTCGAGTTTAATGTTTATTGTCTATTTTGATGTCGTGATGTTTGAGATTTTTTCCCATTTTTAACTATTTGGGATACTTAGTAATTGATGGATATATTATTGGCTGTTAAAGAAAACAGGCACATGTAGGTTTATTGTTTTATTTATTTAACTTTTAATGTCGTCTGCCTGTGTTTCCCTTTTACGAGTATCACTAGTAATCAGTAGCAACAACTCTCAGTACTGAAACACTCAAACACACACTCAACTGAAACTGATCAGTGAACTACTGAATAGATTTGAGAGAAAAGTGCTAAGTTGATTTATGATAATATGACTCAATTTTTACAATTATTTTTATCCTATAAAATGAAAGATATCTTTTTTAGAGTTAAGGTTTAGCGTTCTGGCCACGATCTCAACTGATATTAAGTGATGAGGCGGCCCAAGTTAGTAGACACGCTAAACCTGTGGAGGGAATGGCTCTCAAGTGCAACTGCCGGAACACATCTATAGGTAATCGGCAGCAGATTTTCAGCTTGAGGGTGATAGCTAGCCAGGCGATCATTAGTACCATGCTATGGTTCCATCACGATGTTTTCTTTCACCGAAAGCTCAAGGTCATTGTAGACGGATTCGAACTCACGTCCCTTGATGCGGTGTCCGTACATACTATCAACTAAGCTATTATGACTTTATACTTATGTGATATTGGATAGAACTTAAAATTTTGTAGTCAATAAAAGTTTTCGTATATCGCAATTGAGTTTTGATAGGTTTATAAAAAGTCTGTAACTGTTTCATTATAATAATAACGACTTCACAAAGTTCAAGTATATAGTTAATTAAATCTTGTTATAATACGGAAATTAATCACACTTGGGTAGATTTAAATGTACAAGGGTTGTGTGGTCTCATTTGAAAATTTCTTAAATATAACAATTTCTGAATATAAAATATAATACATATATAAAAATTTCTTAAATAATTTAAATATAACATTTGACAAAGTATATATGAAGATTTTATTCTTAGTTTACGTTCACTGTATTCCGACAGCTTCCATCATACAATATTGATCAGTAGCTTTAACAGCTATGTAAACATATTCTTCATAGTACATAAGTTAAAAAAATATTTAAAGCAATGCATTGTTTTTAAAGTACAGGAAGAAAATCCTTGAACCATAAAATGTAACCACTGGTGGTATGAACAAATATGTTCTGAGGCGTTGATAGATATTGTATTACTAAAATAAAAATGTTAAGCGGTTTATTAATTATTATATTTTACGCTAATAACGGGAAATGAAAGCTATAAAATTATGTTTCAATCTCTTGTCTATTAATCTAGCTTCAACTTCAATTCAATTCATCAGTCAACTTTGTGAAAAAATTTTAAACAAATGTTGCTAAAAATACCAAAAATAGACCTAAATACGAAAATAATATTGTTGAAAATAGAAATTATCTCGTTATAGAACAAGATCCTTCTAAAATCAGTTTGTATATTTTGTTTTTTCCGAGGTTACATATTTATTGGAAGCCAATGAAATATTAATACAAATGTTATGCACACTTTATTTTACATTTTTCTATAAAAATATGCAGTCGAGGCGTCGAGCTTTTGTTCGTTTAACATTAAACACTGCAAAATAATATTGTAATAAAAATTACGCTAAGTTCTGTATAGCTTTTATGTATTTAAGAAATTCATTCTAGCAAACTATAAATTCATAATATGGTAAAGAATTGGTTGACTTTACAAGTACCCCCTGTTTGGGTTTTATCAAAGATATTGATGATATTGAATACGATAATATTTTACTTCATAATGAAGCAAGTAAATGTTAATTAATATTCAGCATATTAAGTAAGCATTTGACGATTGAGGAATATCTATTCAGACCATTATGATCTGTAGGCAACAAAATAACATCGCAAAAATCTCAAATTTTTAAATATGATGGATAAAATCGTGATAATATAAGACTTTTTTTGGTTTGTAATGTGATAACAATAATTTTATGTTAAATATAAACCTAGGGCACTAAGAAAATTTTTACTGGTGCTATAATCACAAGCAACACTGCTATAGAGAATAGCTGAAGACCTATAAATACAAGGTATAACATCTACCAATATGAGACGCTTGGTCATGATGCGTTCCGAGTTTTACAGGCACACGTACATATATTTAGTAATCAAGCTGCTTTTTAGAGATCTATATTCGAATAAATCACGAACACTAAATATTTGATAATAATGCGGACAGAGTGTCTTTTAAAATTAAATTTATCTAATCTCCCTCCTTGAATAACTTGAATACATATCTGCTAACGGTACTCCAATAAGAATTCGTCCGAAATAATATTGTTCGAATACGGCAAAGCTTTGAGGGTGCGAAAGCTTCCTGAAGCGCTTTTGTCCTCTGTATAAAATGAATACTGGAATTGTATTTTTGTTATAATCCCCAACGGATTTCGAGATTTCGAATTCGCAACGAAATAAAATGTATCTACTATTGTTATTTAGTTGTTGAAAGCCGGGTCAGTCTTGTAAATCCATTTTTCTTTTGCTGTACCAAAATGTATGAAGAGGGAATTTATTTACAATTTCTTGCTTATTATTTATAGCTTATAGATTTAACATTACAGTTACAATATCACCTGATCTTACGTGATGATGAGGTTCTATATAGTGGATACGCTCAATCTAATGGAAGGATTATCTCTCAGGTGCAACTACTGGAATACACCTGTAGGTATATCTATAAGTATTTGACGGCAGTTATGAGATGTGTTAGCTAGCCGAATGGGCATTAAAAATACCCTAGCACCATATCATGATATTTTCCTGTACCGAAAGCTCAGGCTCGTTGCAGGGATCCGTACACAATACCTACTGAACCATCATTGTTTTAAAAATCCCTAACTTGAAGTAGTCTGATCCTTACATACAGCTGTTAGCAGTTTGGGTTGTCTTCAACTCATGTATTTATGTTTACGGATAGCTGTCGTTTTGTTGTAATTCGACCGCTATTCATAAACTTTTTCAATTTGAAAGATACCGAATTTATTTTATTAAAAAGTATATATACCATTACAGTTTTCGCATATGTACTGTTTGCAATTTTTTAACTAAAGATATCGAACCTTTTAAGGAAGTCATCATAAACACTAAACATCTTAAAAATGTTTTATTAATTCTCACGTCCTAAATTTATCTTTGTAAATAAGAAGCAGTATGTTAATACCTAATATTTTAATAGATAGGTGGTTAATTATGAAAAAAAATCCATAATTATATTTTATAAAGATATCATAAATATTTTTAAATTAGGAATTAAAAATCTTTCTCCCGTATAAAGTGCAATTGTCGCTTACGATGTTGTTTCTGAAAAGGCTCGATATGCTGTATTTGACATTTACAGTACCAACGTAAGCGATTAAAGTATTATTGATTTGTATTAACAAACTAAGAAAGGAAAGAGTTAGTCATGTGATTATAGTATTGTAATGGAATATCTTTCGTATTCACTAAGCTAACTTTAATTTACATTTTATTAAGAAGTACTCATTGAATTTATCTTTTAGAGGCATTATTAGTTCCTATAACGTATTATTTCTCAATTGTAACACAATAATATGACAGATTATAACTGAACTTTACTATATTCCCGTCTTATAATTATTTTGAGATGTCTTATTAAAATAGTGTGGTATTACAAATCATATTAAAACATTGAAACAAAGGCTGTTTGTAGATAAAGAGATATCCATGAACATTGTATTGTAATGGCTGTGCTTTACTGTGTGAATGCTGCATTGTTATGCCCTGAGTACTCTGGGATAATTACTCGATTCGATTCTGAAGAGGCACTCCGAAGAAATGGTTTCCTTTAAATAATAAAAATGTAAAAATATTATTTAAGTAATATTGAAACGTACTAGTAATGGGCTCAGTGATAGTGAGTATGTACAACGTGTAAATGGACGCAAGTTCGAATCCCTGCTATGCGATTGAGCTTTTATTTGAGAAAAAAGAGATCAAGATGAATCCATATCACGGTGATAGGGTATTTTTAATACCTGCCTGGCTAACTAATTAACTTTTGAAATCTGTTGCCAAAGACTTAGAGGTGTTTTCCGGAAGTTTCACTTCAACACCAGTCCCACCACTACTTTTGGCAGATATTAATCCTGTAAAAAAGTTCCTGTAAAAAATAGGTATATCCAATATTTTCTAACAAACCTCTTTGTTATAAAATATATTTTATTGAATACCTAACAACAAAAACTTTAAATTTCAATAAAACAATTTTATAAATTTTAGTTTGAGTTTTTACCACCAATTTCTTATACAGTTGAGAACTACATATTGTGAAAATATTCCTAAGTTATTTTTCCAAATAATTCTACGTAACCTTCTTTATTTAGTCTGTATCTAAAAAGAAAAACCAGTCATTTACTCTACACTTACTATATCAGGATATAAAATGTGCCCATTACTAACCCCAGAATAGGGTTAATACACTAATTATTTTATGCACTTTTGACAATAGTCATACCAGTTCCAATGTATGAATGTCAATGATACTAAAATTGCACATCCTCGTTCGTATAATAATTTTTCCGTCATTAGAAATTACATTTTAGTAAATTAATTAGAATTTACTAAAATAATTAGGCACAAATTCATATCTCTTATACGTAAATTAAGACTCTTAATCAAGTTTATTGTAATGTTTTTATTTTTACGTCATTCCATCAAAAAGTAGTGGACGTCATCCACGTGAATTAAAATAACCAACATAATGTAAACGGGTAAATTTAAAGTAGTAAACTTGTTTAAATACTATTTTATTTTCACAATTAAAACTACAAAGCACACACCTTCGTAACAATTAGTTTAAAACGACTTTAAATTCCATTATGCCACAAAGAAAAATATAAAATACGGCCATTCTATAAACGTGTTAGTACTGAGTGCATCGTTTGCGATGCAAATAATCCGTTTCCATACCGGGATGTTCGTTCGTGGCCCGGAACCAATAGAAATTTCTACTGAAACCGCTTTGAAAAATGCTCACCTTTGACTGTGAACGGCAAAGTCGCAGTTAAGAAGTTAAAAATATTCTTTGAAGTATTATTTTTGCGTCCGCTTTCACTATCTTGTATATCGAAGAATAACTATGCTACAGGGACGTTAGGGAATCTCATTCGGAGCTAGCTTTTTAAAAGTAATGATAACCATTTACTTGAACTTGGAATTTGTGAGGGTTGAGTGACCATGCGTATCCTTCATATAATTATTTGGTACACGAATTTAATGTATAAAAAATAATTTAAAACTCGCTTTTACATGCGGCTTCACTTCCGTTAATATTGATTATGTGAAACAAATCGGATGACTCAATAAGAAGTTTCTTACAAAGTTTTTCCTTTGTTTATTTCGTTTTCAATAAAATTTTCGTGAATAAAAGTAGCCTATCACTATCTCCTGGTTCCATCTATATCTATACCAAAATTCGTCATAATCGATTCAGCAATGTATGTATGTATGTATGTACCACTTTGCATTTCCGCTTGGAATTGATTGGCCACTGACGTCTTGCTCGCTCGCATCGGAAGAGTCAACAGCGATCTGAGGATGCTCTCTGATGCAGTGAAACATGTGTAATCGATTGTGCTATATATCCACATTTAGTTAAACGATCCGCTGGATTAACCGTAAACCAACGTACCCAAAGTTGGTTTACTCATCCGCCAACGTCGGGTCAACCGTCAACTTACGACATCCGTGGCCAATTAATTCAAAGCGCAAAAGTGCAAAGTAGTGTACACTTCAACATTCTGTTATGGATTTCCGCAAAGTAAAGCCTTCATAAATCAAATATACTTGTTTTGATTTGTTCCTAAATGGAGTATGAAATTAAAAAATAAATCTTTTTGCTGACAAAATGAAATTCTAAAATGCCGTAACAGCTAAGCTTATTTTGGTTTAATGCATAAAGAGCTAGGAAATGATATTATAAGTGTATTATCTATAAAAAAAATATTTAAACTTTGTAATAACGAAACAGCTTGTGTTCCCGTGTCTGAAAGTGCTAGGAAATGACAAGATAAGTGGCTTTGCTAATAAAATGAAATTCTATAAGACCATGACAATCACGCTTCTCGAGCGTCCCCGGCTGAAATTGCTAGAAGCTTAAAATAAAAGTGCAATTTGTCATTAAATGAGATTCCAGAATACCGTAGTAATTAAACGGTTTGATTTTTATTATGTACAGGTGCTAAAATATACGAAATAAATGTACTATCTAAAGAAGGAATTATAATAGATATTAATAATCCGTGCCCAGTGCTTGTAAATGACAACATAACTTAAATTCGTACTCTTCAATTAAGAAAGCAGCTAATCTTTTTACGGGACTTGTTATATATTTCTATACACGAACTGCGTAATAATAACAGCTAATGTGTATACGTGGGAAAAGGCTTCCGTCAATATTGATCACGCCAGAATGTCATGACTTGAGTGCTCTTGCACAAAACAAAACGCGCTTACGCAGTTGACACAGAGTGACAGTGCAACTTTAAGGTTAGCACGCAGTTTGTGCAGATATAAACAATATACATAATAAACCGTACCCTGCCATCCTTTTGCTGGAATCTTGTAGTTAAGTAAAAATTAAAGTATACGGAAGTAATTCAGTGTAAGGACCAATCAATACCACTCAGTACATTGCAGGGTAGTTTTCCTCTTTTTCGTTTACCCAACTAATTCAAACATGGATGTATTACGCTCCAAATATCAGATATATTACTGAAATCTATGTAGGAGTTATTGAAATAAAACTACAAAAAGTTTAACGAGATCTAAGGGAATATATTTCAAACGGAAGATTGCTGTAAACTCGTTCGAATTTCATTTCTTGTCATGTTGATGAGAATGACTTTTATCATTTAACACGTAATTATATTGCGCTGGAGTTACTTTTAATAATAATATCTTATTATATCTAGTTTATAAATAATAATAAAGTGGATTTGTCGACAAAAGTAACTTCAAGACGACCGTAACAATGGAGTTTGTGCTATTTTCATGCATGTGAAAGTGTTTGCACATGCAACACATAAGTGGATTGTTGACATAGGGATTTGTCGACAAAACTAACTCCAAGAAGACCGTAATAATGAAGTTTGTCGTGTTTTCATCCATGTGAAAGTGTTGGCAAATGCAACACATAAGTTTGTTGGATTGTTGACATAGCGAAATTCTAAAAGGCCATTAACATTTCGTGTTCCCGTATACGAAAGTACTTGTCGCTGGCTTACGCGCGTTTGAGATGCTTCTGCAGTTTAAGTCAAATATACCAGCATTTTCGTCAAACGTTTACTTATGTAATTGCGTGTGGAAACAATGTAAGTTTGTTTTATGTAACTAGGAACGACTGTGTAATTAATAACTTAGGTAAGTTCGTTTAATCGCCAAACAGAGCGCTTTGAGATACATGTAGGCATGCTCAGTGTGTAAATATTCTAATTAATGTCTGACTGTTGCCATATAGGTTTAAGAGACCAATGATTTATACTATATAATTATAGATTTAACCTTTGGCCACATTCTCAGATATTGTTACGACTATGTAAGCATACTGTAGGAATAGGCTCTTAAGTGCAACTGTCGGGACACTCCTGTAGGTGCTTGGTGAACTTGACGATAGTATCTAGCCCTGTAGGCATTTGATAACGCTTTAACATCATACTATGATTTCATCATGATGTTTTCATTTACCAAAAAATCAGTCTCATTGCAGAGATTCGAACTCACTCCCGTAGACGTGGTGTTCTTTGCATCATTATCCTGAGTCTGGGAGTCATTTTCATTTTCATTAAATTACATGTTTGTAAAAATTCAGTCTAAATGCTGTTTTAATCAATTATTAGTATTTGTTATTTACATATCTTCATTTAATTTTTTGTCATATATGTAAGAGTAAAAGGGGTATTCTGAGGAAACAAGCCATCTTGCTGACTCATATTTTTATTCGTAAAATGACACTACTTCCGGATGATCATTCTTCCTCGAAAGTCTCTCATGATATATCCTAGCCAGCGCTACGTAGCGCCTTTTTGTAAGTATAGTGGAGCGCTGCCGTCACGTAATACGCAAATATCCGTTGAAGTACTTTTAATCATAATTCGTTGATTACTCGCAATGCAATACATTCGTTGAAGTACTTTTATCGTATTTTCTGCTTATATCATATTTGCGTCAATATATATATACACATATATACTACGCTACGCTAGGTATACAATATTAATCGTTCAAACGGATTATGAAACGTAAAAGCAAGCAGCCATAACCATGCACAAACATTTCTATTTCGAATGGTCATATTGCCATTTCGATAAATTCAATAGTTTTACCATGATTGCTTCCCAAATGACCTGTATTTTCATTATATAGATATAAGGAACACATACATATGAAAGGAATATATTATACGTATGTATTCCTTACTACTCGTTTGCGTGGAATTAAAATTTTATTTAACCATTTTTGCCCGTTTTTCTAACTTTTTTAAATACAGCTTTGCTTCTGTTTGTGGTAGCGTGATGTTAAATTACCTAAAAGTTTATATGTATGATTACTCTAACGAATCTAAACATAGTTCAGTACCAGTCTGATTAACTCACAAGTACATAAAAATATCGGTCAAGACAAGAAGCACTACGAACAGAACATCTAAAAAGGAATTGTATACACATGTACATAGAAACAAGTTATATTTCTGATCAGTGGCACCCACCCGCATATCGCTTCACCCTTCTTTCCGCCCTACGACGTATGCCATTATAATGCTCTGCGGATGCTCTCTGCTACAGTAATTTCCGCTCGGCCTCCGTGAAAGGGAAACCGATCCGGGACAATTTTTATGTCAGCGAAATTTAATTTCCTTTTGTATTTAATGAAAGCAGTAATTTTACTAGCGCTCGCTAAGTATTCGAAAATTGACTATAATTCAGGGAACGTTTGAACGATATTCAGGTTCTTTTTTCAAAGAGTGTATATAATTCTAGAATCAATACGTACTTATTTAAATGTCAATTGTTTCATAACTTCGTTTTTTATTAACGAATTTATTTTTTCCTTATCGAAACCATTTTAATTTTATTAGGATTGACCTTTAACTTCGATCATGCATCGCAGGACTCCTTAAAATCGAACGGGGAAATGTATAATTATTGAGATATTGATGATCAAGACTACGTAATTTTACCTTACAATGATAAAGAATGGGTTTGACTGTCTTTGACGTAGTATCGATGTAGCCCAAGATGGTGAACACACTAAGCCTAGTGAAAACACTGGCTCTTAAGTGAAACTGCCGGAACACATTTATAGTAATTTAATGGCAGATTTATCACTTGAGGGTGGTAGGTAGCCATGCGGTATTTAAAAAAGCACGACCACCATGCTATTGTTTTATCACGATATTTTTCATTCAGAACATTCAGAGATTCGAACTCGTGTCCATTGACCACTGAGCCATGACCGCTTCAAATCACTTCAAGCATCGATTCATAGGAACGTATGTTGAGTATATATTTATCTTGCACTTAACATAATATAATGTGTGTTGTATTTATTATTTATTTATTTGCCGAAATTTATTACTTTTAGATATAAATAAACCAAATTTCAAGGCAATAAATAAACCAACACTTCAGAACCACAGTAAAAATTCAACCGTTGAAATTGGGCAATATATTTTCAAATGAAAAAGCGGCTACAGTCGCTTGTACATACCCGATGGTTTTTTTTGCGGCATGTATTGGATATTCCTAAAAATGTATATTCATTTTTACGCCTTTGATCGTAGATATATTCCAATTAAATGTACATAATATGTCTACATAAATTGTTTTCAACGGTTGCTTCAGATTGATCGGTCGACATGTAAAAAAACCTTTTTTTTATGTTAATCAGCAGCAAGCAGGCAGACGGCCCATCTGATGGTAAACAGTTCCCGTCACCTATAGACAGTCGTAAAACCACTGTGTTACAGTCATGTCGCTTACCTTGGTGCAAAAGGCTGGTCCTCGTTCACTATGTTGGAACACGAAGGCTCATACTGAACCTTTATTTTGTTGTAGCCTAAGCCAGAGGGTGGTCGTCAACCAGTCGGGCAATAACCCTATAACCAAGTTGTGACGGATCAAGAATTACATGGTTAACCTTCATGAGCAAAACCATATGTGGGATCAACACGCCAGAGCCTCGTCGGTTACTCGGTAGGGTGCACCGCATGCAGGTGAGTTGGGTTTGGGTAACTCAGATGGTATTCGATACCCCATACATCCTCAATTATGGGTTTATCGGCATCTAAGGGGTATAATAATAATTAAATACATTGATCTTTTTGGACTTTCTTTAGTTGTTGTTTTAAAATCATTTATAAGGTTTTAACGTTTGGACAAAATTTCACCTAAGCCTTTAGCCAAGTTGTCTTGTTCTACAATCGTAAGCGTAAGAGAAAACAAAAAAATGTGTGATGACATTCTATATATATTTTACTAGCTGTTCCTGCGATTTTGTTCGCTTAGAATATAAAATAAATGATAATTTTTGCCCGTTTTTGTAACATTGTTCAATACAGCTTTGCTCCTGTTAGCCTAATGCCGTAATTAATAATTTCTCTATCAAACACAAATATAAAATTAGACTGGTAGGTCTTAAGAGTAGCGCGTTCAAACAAACCGACTTTAATATAGATCGTAGGGTAGGATAAAAATACTTTTGTTTATTTATTTACTTATCATGAAAATATCATGTAAACAAAAAACTGTGCAAAAAATTATATTTTGCAGAGATGGGTTAGCGTGTATGATACAAGGTTAAGTTGTATGGATCTATTCCACTTAAATAGATAACATTCATGAAAGAAGTCCAGTTTGAAAACAGATTGACTTAGAAAGAAGAGCATAAGACACATTTTTTTTATGCTTTCACATTACACCCCTACACATAAACTACTAACCATTGACAGAAAATTATTCTATAGAGATAAACACACCTTCACATACACGCACAAACACTCAAAATCATACCGTTGATTGCGCACAAATAGAATACACTCGCATTTTTTTAATAATGATTTCTTCCTAACCGGCTCCTCTTAACTGTAAATGTAATTAATTTGAATTTGTTAAATGCACTGTGAAGAAATATACAATAAATAAATAAAAAAAAATATTTACTCTTTGTAGTATATGTCGGCGATACGCCAGAATTATCGCGTTCAGACTCCATAATGATAAGAACACACTTAATATAACTTTGTTTATTTCCAGCCAATTTCTAGTACAGAACTGCGCTAAATGTGAGCTGCGAACTATTTATATAAACCAACAGTCACTTAACGTTTAACAACTGCAACTTCTTTTACAACATGTAATTGAAATTACTGTACAATTAATTTATGAAATATAGTTCAAAAATCAATATTCATATTATAATGAATTTTACATAACTCATATTTATTTTACATATTTATTTTACATATTACTAATTTATTTTAATACTCCAAACTCCACTTTACAAAGTTTATCAACAGATGGCGCTACTAACAAGTTGTCCAATAATTCTAGAGTATTTAAATTCTCATTTTTGTGATCACAAATAGCTATTTAAATATCAATCTTAAATATTAATTATATTTATGTAATAATATAATCATTATTTATTTATTTGCGCCCATACGGCCATACTGACTCCAGCGCGTCCCCTGCGCTGTTTTACATTGCAACAACTTCAAACAAGGCATCAATCGTTATGAGATCTAGCCAACACATAAGGCATCACTCATTACGAGATCTAGCCAACACATAAGGCATCACTCATTACGAGATCTAGCCAATACACAAGGCATCACTCATGACGAGATCTAGCCAACACACAAGGCATCACCCATCCTGGGCTCTAGCCAACACACAAGGCATCACCCATCCTGGGTTCTAGCCAACACATAAGGCATCACCCATCCTGGGTTCTAGCCAACAAGACCAGGATCAAGGACACGCATGGTGGCCAGCCAGCGTTTTGGGAAGGATATTGGATAGGAAAAACAAAATTTGTCTCATAAACACAACAATGCATATACATAAAATAATCAACGTTATTCATCATGATCAGTTGTATCAATGTAATGCAAATTACATAGATCCAACGTCAGTAGGGGAGGTAGAGGCCTCCCCGCGTAAATCGGTCTCTGACGAATCCTCCGCCCATACGGTCAATTCATTTGAGTTGCTAGATTCATCCAAAGGGTCTGATTGAGCTTTATCAAAACGTTATTTATCACTAAAGGACCGCTCGTCCATCCGCTTTTTAGCAAGGAATCTAACTTCATTCAAGTCGTCTGTCGGTTCGTCATCGTCAATTTGCAGTATTTTAATGGCAGGTGGAGAACATTTTTTACCTAATAATAATTCTTGTAATGCTGTGTGCCAAGGCCTGTTAATTTCTATGACAGACATGTTATCCTTTATAACTTTCATTAATCGCTCGACCTGTCCGTTGGCCCTACTAGCTCCCTTTGCTACAACATGGTGTTGAATCCCATATTGTTCACAAAAGTTTTTAAAATCTGTAGAAGTCATGCTTTTATCTTGATCAGTAATTAATCGCGATGGAGTGCCAAATATTGTAATTAGACTTAAAAAACATTTGATTGCCATATCGCTTGTGCGATCGTTAGTATAGGTCATATGGACATACTTAGTGAAACCATCGATAAATACAAAAGCATATTCGGATTCATGGCGTTTGCCGTTCATTCTGCCAATTATATCTGCATGCACAGTATGGAAAGGTACTGCTATTTTGTCAATAGGATGTAACGCAACCTGTCTAGCACCCGATACACCTTTTCTAACTCTACACATAACACAGTTTTCTACAAATTTTCTAACTAACCTAGTCATATTAGGAAACCGATACTGCTCTCGTATTTTTGCAAGGACCTTTTCCCATCCAAAGTGTTGGAGGTTATCATGATAATGCGAAATAAGATTCCATCTATAATTACGTGGGACTATGATTAAGATTAACTTATGCGTTTTGTTATTTATTTGTACTTTTCGCCTAAGTAATTTATCTTGTAGTATGACGTAAGTATCTGCAATAGTTTTAGGAATCGAATCACCTTTTAACTGTTCAACAATATTAGCTAGAGTGGAATCGCGCTTTTGTTCGATAAGGAGCCAGTTATGATCAAGGGTAGCTGTATTAACGGACCATATTAATGAGCTAGATTTATAAATTTTCGAACACTGGTCTAAATGACATTCATTACAACTTTTAACTGGGTTACGACTGAAAAGTCAGCATGGGCAAGTTTATTGCCCTTGCGGTATTCAATTTCAAATTGATAGTTCTGTAAGAATGCCCACCATCTGTGTACTCTCGGAGTTAAATCGCGCTTATGACTGGAAGCTTTTTTAAAGAGTTACAATCTTTGATTTTAAATGACCGGCCATGAAGGAAATGTCGAAAATGTTTTATAGCCTTTACCACGGCAAGAGTCTCTAGTTCATAAGAGTAATATTTACACTCTGTATTTGAAGATCTCATACTGAAATAGGCTATAACTTAAGGATTTCCGTTTTGTCTCTGAATCAGTACAGCACAATACCCAATAGAGCTGGCTTCTGTATGCAATTCTGTCGGCAGGTTGGGATAGAATATATTTAATACAGGGGAAGATGTGAGTATTTTAATTATTTTCCGTCGAGCAATATCATAATCTTCAGTCCAATTAAATTTAATATTGGTTTTAGTCAAGTTGTAGAGAGGGGCCATGATTTTAGAGAAATTGAATACAAATTTTCTAAAATAGCCAGCTAACCCGTTAAATTGTCTAACTTCCTTTATATTTTTAGGTACAGAGGAGTCAGTTAAAACTTGAATTTTTTTCGAGCTTGGTCTGACAGTACCATTTTCTATAAGGTTACTAAGATATTCAATTTTAGTTTTAAGAAAAGAACATTTGGACATGTTCAAAGAAAATCCTGCGCGAGTTAATCTAGTCAAAACAAGTTTTAAATTGATCAAACCTTGCTGTACAGATTCAGATATTACTAAAATATCATCAATATAAACTAATGCTATATTATCTTTATAATCACCTAAGGCAACATTTATGGCGCGTTGATACACAGATGGAGCATTGCAAAGACCGAAAGGCATGCGTAAATATTCAAACTGTCCGTCTGGCGTCACGAAAGCAGTTTTTTTTTTTTTCGATAGATTCTTCGGCTATAGGAATAGCGTGAAAACCAGAAGCCAATCTAGGCAGCTGTAATAACGGGCTTTGCCTAATCTATCAATTTGGTCTGCTATTAAAGGTAAAGGATAATTATCTCTAACTGTATTTGAATTTAACTCGCGAAAATCAACGCAAAGTCGGTCCGTACCGTTCTTTTTCTTGACTAATAAAATTGGGCTGCTGAATGGGGAAGAGCTATCTCTTAATATGCCATTTTCTTTTAAATCTTGAATTATTTCCCCGACTTTCTCGCGTTCTACAGGAGACAAACGATACGGTCGACGCTGTACAATTTTATCAGGATTTTTTAATCTAATTTTTAGCTCGACGGTTGTCACCCGTGAGACATGATTTCCAGACGTAAAATTATCATTGAACTCATTGATAATATTATAGATTTCATTTGTGTTGGGTCAGTTAAGTCGGTATCTATTACAATAAGAGTATGCGTCTTTGAACACTCATTGACAATAAACTTACGGTTAATAGATATATTGTTTTCGCTGAGAGTAACGCTAAGGCCGGGTATTTTTAGAAGATTAAACCCAATTAAAATATCAAATTTAGTTTCATTGTCACCTACTATGTAAAACTCTAGCTCTAAAGTGACATTATCGATTTCTACTACAGTTATAATGCTTTGTTTTGAGATAACTTTTTGACCCCCAATGCCCATAAACTGTACTTCAACTTGTTTACGTTTACCAGGAATTGAACCAGCAATGCTCCCTCGAATTAAGGAATAATCCACACCAGTATCAAAAAGACAGTTGCACTGTTTGTCAGCAATAATTACATTTGTTGTACTAACGTTTAATAGATGAACAATAGTTAATAGATTTATTTTGGGCATTACGTTCGTCATTTTGACGACGGTAGCAATTTTTTTTTAAATGACCCTTACGATGGCAGTAATCACATTCGGTAACCTTAGCATTATTAAAAGTGCCACGAGAACTGGAGTTACTGTTACTGGAATATGACGAAATACCGTTAGGCTTAGAGGGATTTCTCTCTGCAGTCTCGGGACAAATGACCGGCTTTATTGCAACCGAAACAAACTACTTGATCTTTTGAAGATCCGGCAATACGTGACTTTTTAACATCATTATATCTACTCTCTCTATTTTCGATTTTACGTTTACGAAACCTTTTAAGAACTGATACTAATTTAGGAAGTGAATCGGGGGTATTTCTCAGCAACTCAGATCGAATAAACTCAGGGTAAATACCTGTAATTAGCGCTTCCACCACCTCGGTGTCGGCAGCTTCTGGTCGAATCCTCTTGGTCGAATCCTCTTGAAAAGGGTCCACGCCGTTGTAGCGTACTCTGCGTAGCAGCTCGCTTGGTCCGAAGTGTAGTTGCGCCATTTCTGCACGTCATCCGCATACCGGAACTCCTTGCCGAACGTATGAATCAGCTCCTCCTTTACTTGTTCTCACGTGGTTGAATGCAGGGACCAGCTGTCGGCCCATGTCTTAGCTCGTCCTCTTAACAGTCCCTGATGTCGTGCGATCTTTCATCAGGGTTGAACGGTGGTAGGTAGAAGTCATCGTGCCGGCGGATGAGTGGACTTTCCGCCGATAACGTTGCTTTCACAGCGCTTGTTGCAGCAGTCTTCGTAATGGAGCTCAAGAGACCCATCACTTGTTCAATAGTGAAGGTCGTTCCATTCGAGGATTCCGATGTCTCTTGGGGCTGTTTGGGGCTGTGATCCCACCGCTGCTGTCGGCGATACGCCAGAATTATCGCGTTCAGACTCCATAATGATAAGAACACACTTAATATAACTTCCACGCCAGAGCCTCGTCGGTTACTCGGTAGGGTGCACCGCATGCAGGTGAGTTGGGTTTGGGTAACTCAGATGGTATTCGATACCCCATACATCCTCAATTATGGGTTTATCGGCATCTAAGGGGTATAATAATAATTAAATACATTGATCTTTTTGGACTTTCTTTAGTTGTTGTTTTAAAATCATTTATAAGGTTTTAACGTTTGGACAAAATTTCACCTAAGCCTTTAGCCAAGTTGTCTTGTTCTACAATCGTAAGCGTAAGAGAAAACAAAAAAATGTGTGATGACATTCTATATATATTTTACTAGCTGTTCCTGCGATTTTGTTCGCTTAGAATATAAAATAAATGATAATTTTTGCCCGTTTTTGTAACATTGTTCAATACAGCTTTGCTCCTGTTAGCCTAATGCCGTAATTAATAATTTCTCTATCAAACACAAATATAAAATTAGACTGGTAGGTCTTAAGAGTAGCGCGTTCAAACAAACCGACTTTAATATAGATCGTAGGGTAGGATAAAAATACTTTTGTTTATTTATTTACTTATCATGAAAATATCATGTAAACAAAAAACTGTGCAAAAAATTATATTTTGCAGAGATGGGTTAGCGTGTATGATACAAGGTTAAGTTGTATGGATCTATTCCACTTAAATAGATAACATTCATGAAAGAAGTCCAGTTTGAAAACAGATTGACTTAGAAAGAAGAGCATAAGACACATTTTTTTTATGCTTTCACATTACACCCCTACACATAAACTACTAACCATTGACAGAAAATTATTCTATAGAGATAAACACACCTTCACATACACGCACAAACACTCAAAATCATACCGTTGATTGCGCACAAATAGAATACACTCGCATTTTTTTAATAATGATTTCTTCCTAACCGGCTCCTCTTAACTGTAAATGTAATTAATTTGAATTTGTTAAATGCACTGTGAAGAAATATACAATAAATAAATAAAAAAAAATATTTACTCTTTGTAGTATATGTCGGCGATACGCCAGAATTATCGCGTTCAGACTCCATAATGATAAGAACACACTTAATATAACTTTGTTTATTTCCAGCCAATTTCTAGTACAGAACTGCGCTAAATGTGAGCTGCGAACTATTTATATAAACCAACAGTCACTTAACGTTTAACAACTGCAACTTCTTTTACAACATGTAATTGAAATTACTGTACAATTAATTTATGAAATATAGTTCAAAAATCAATATTCATATTATAATGAATTTTACATAACTCATATTTATTTTACATATTTATTTTACATATTACTAATTTATTTTAATACTCCAAACTCCACTTTACAAAGTTTATCAACAGATGGCGCTACTAACAAGTTGTCCAATAATTCTAGAGTATTTAAATTCTCATTTTTGTGATCACAAATAGCTATTTAAATATCAATCTTAAATATTAATTATATTTATGTAATAATATAATCATTATTTATTTATTTGCGCCCATATATACTTTGTATATACTACTTTGTAGTATATGTACTTTGTAATCATATTTTGTTATAACAATACCGTGTGGTTGAAATAAAACTAATTTAAACGGATTTTATCGCGGTTTGTTATTAAATTTTTGTGATAAAATCCGTTTAAATTAGTTTTATTTCAATGAATAATATTCGCATTAACCTAAGTAATCATCAATACCGTGTGGGATATCGCTTTATCTAAAACAAAATCGCCTCTAATTAATACAATTAATTTGGATCCGAGAGTTGAGTTTACAAATTATCTGCTTGTTAAACCTTCCCACTGACGCGATATTAAGCTTATTTCAATATTTAAAAATTGTTAAAACTATTTACTTTTTCTATGGTCATGTTTTATATACGGCAGATTTTCAACTTGATTGCTTGATTGGGTGGTTGCTAGCCAGGCAGGCATTAGAAAAACCTCTACCGCCATGCAAACTGTTATCGAGAAGCAGGTCAAATTATATTTGTATATTTATACTATGTGTATACTAGCTATGCCTGCGACTTCGTCCACGTGGAACTAAAAATGATTTAAACATTATTGCCAGGTTTTGTATCTTTTTTCAATACAGATTTGCTGCTATTGTCGGTAGGGTGATGTTAAAATAGCCTAAAACCTCCTTCACTAATCGATCTATCAAATACCAAATTTTTTGAAATCCAACTGGTAGTTCCTAAGATTAGCACGTTTAAGCAAACAAACTTTTCCACTTTATAATATTAATGTAGATAAATCGGTCGAGTTCAGTACCTTTGCCACCTCTACTTGATAACAGAATTTCTGTTGTTTGCTTTTGAGTAACTGTTTATAGCTTTGGAAAAGTAGTGGAAAAAAGTTGGTTTTTTTTTCTCAAGAATCTTCTCAAATTTTCTATAATGACTATTGTAAAAATTTGACCACTGAGCCAACAGTAGGAGAAATAAATATTCAAGGATTTTCTAAATTTGACTTCTCGGAGATGACATGAAAGATTCGACATGAAGAAGTGAAACTTTCCTTTATTTCATAAACCAATATATAAAACTGTATCTCGTTTTGTCATAATCTGAGATACTAAATTTAAATGAAATTTTGAACTGCTGGGACTCCTAGGTAGTTTTATTTTTAATTTTGATCACAAACACCATAGTAATTTGACAAATCTCGAAATATTTACATTTCAAGTGAGTTGAAGTCCATTTCATAGTGCAGTAATTTAATATAACGTTATGTTATTTATTATTGTTGGCAACTAGTGGTTGGATGAAGTATACTACTTAGTTATCTTTTATTTATATTATGGCATCAATGTAGGAAATTTTGTCAATGACAACTGAGAACGAGTTATTAAACACATTTAAACCAAAGTGACTTTTGAAGCGATGATACCTCAGTGGGTGGTGTGTATGGATGCCGCGTCAAGAGATCTGAGTTTGAATCCACCTGTCAAGAGCTTGTGATTTTGGTGAATTTCAGATTCCTGTTCAACATACTGTAATGTGTTTGTCAAAATACTTTAAAATTAAACCGAAGGTAACATATTGCAATAAAAAACGATATACAGCGATTTATTACAAAGAAAGATAAGGAAACTGTTGTTTCAGGAATGTAAAGGCAAATCCACTTCAGTCCAAAATTGGTATTTATTACGTAGGTGCATAAATTTTGTGTTTTTTAATATAGTATAAAAATAAAGTTTTGTGTACTTACTTAAAAAATACCAGTTTTCGACTGAAGCGAATTTGTTTTAACACCCCTCATATATCACTTAAATATAGAGTCAATGCCAATAAGGGCTTAAAATTTTAGAAAACATCCCACAGTTTGGTATATACCTGCCAATTTTTTCTTTTATTTCGAGAATAAATAATAAATAAAAAGAGAATAACGAATAATCAAACAGTAAATACACTACTATAAGTTAGTTGCATCCGCATTAAACATCGAAGCAATCTAAATAAGCGCTTAAAATTGCTCGGAATACCAAATAGGTTAATATGCATAAATAATTGCTTCCGGCATCATATTTGTTTCGACAACGTATGCTATTATCTTATATTTATAGCAAGTATTTATATAACACAAAAGGAATTACGAAACCCTGTTGCATTTGTAAAATACTTCTTAAATATCAAATATATATCAAAATCAAAAACTATCAAAAATAATTTTAATAATTATTTTATTAATGGGCTTTAATTGCAAGGAACACCAAACAGATTGATCTGTAGTTGCCATTAGCGTCATATTTATTTGAAAAATATATGATTTATTTATACTATGCGTTTTATATCCAAGAAGAATCAGAAAACCATATAGTATTTGTTGTATTTGTAACGTACCACTTAAACATTAAAGTAATATAAATAAGGCTTTAATTGCAAGGAATACTAAACAGATTGTTCTGCGTATGTAGCTGCCAAAAGTGTCATATTATTTTGAGAAAATCTGATGTATTTATAACAAGTTTTTTATACCAAATAAAAATTACGAAAACATATATATATACATATACGAGAACTCGTTGTATTTGTAATATACCACTTAAATATGAGAGTAATGCAAATAAAGGCTACATTGCAAGGTAAACAAAACATATTAATATTTATAAGTAGCTGGCCTCAGCGTCATGTTATTTGTTTATTTTTTTTGTTTTTTAGAAGGGACCTACACTGTTAGCCTGAGAGGCTTTCACATCTTTATCGGACTTAGAGGGCGAGTGCGAGGGCGCTCAAGCTCGAAGGGCAACACACGCAAGGGTGTCACTAGTGACCGAACCTCGGCTTGGGCTGTTGCCGGAACGCGAAAGAGAGAATCGAACGCGGCACTAGATAAAAAGAGAGAGAGAGAGAGATGTTATTTGGAGCATATGAGCAGTTTTTATAATAAGAATTTTATACAAAAGAATAATTACGAAATCATATACGATTATTTGTAGCATTTGTAATATACGACTTAAATATCTTAGTTATGGGTATGAGTACTTATTTGCAAGAAATATCAATCGGATTGGTCTCTTATATAGCGTCATATTTATTTGGAGAACATCTGATGTATTTAAATTGAACGAGCGACTGACGCACAAGCCACGAACGACAAACACGAAATCAGTGCAATTGTTACATTATTATTTAAATTTGACGTCACTGTACAGTTAAAAAACATCAAATATGAGATAAAACGACCTATTTTAACAAACAAAATGAGGTTGTCCTCAGTATTGATATCAATGTTTTTATTTCTTTTCCATCGTAATATATGTCTATACTAGTGATAAAATTGTAATGGAGTCAAGATTATGTATCAAATATTATTGAAAATTATAATAAGTAATTTATCATCGATACGGAGCTAATTTTTCTGCATGCCCTCTTGTACATGTATTTTTTTATAGATAATAAGTTTTACGTTATGGCCACATTCTCACCTGATGTTAAGTGATGATGTGACCCAAGATGGTGGCAAGACCTAAAAAAACACTTATGCGTATCGACACGGTATACAAAATAATGTATAAATAAGTTTCCACTAAAGAATCGGTAACACAACATAACAATATCGGTGAGTCTTCATATTTTCGTATCTCGCAAGCAATCTCAAAAACATAATAAAACTTAAGAAAGTAAATGTAATAAACCTCTTGTTTGGTCATATTGATAATATTTCAGATGATCGTGGCTCGTGAGTTTCATAAGCCATTGTGTATTAAAAACTTATCTACGATTCGATACTTTATTATTCATACAACTCCTCAGACTGTAATGCCTTAAACATGTCTTGAATGTTACATGTCAATTTTGTATAGTAATAATGGTATGTTGTAGTACCACAAGGTTCACTGCTGGAATCGATTCTCGTTCCCATTATTAATAAGAGATGTTATTGAATCTACGCACATAATATGATTTTAACTGAGCTGATTGTATTTGCCATCGACGAAGAGACCTGATTTTTTATAGGACTAATGTTACGGCCACTATGTCACCTGATGATCAATGACAATGAGGCCCAAGACGACAGACACGCTAAGCCTAGTGGAGGGACTGCCTCTCACGTGCAACTACCAGAACACACCTATACAGGTATGTCGCGACAGATTTTTCGGCTTGAAGGTGGTGGCTAGCCGTTTGGACATTATAAAAGGCCCTACCACAATGTGACCGTTTTCTCACGATGTTTTCCTTCACGGAAATCTCAGGCTTGTTGCAGTTGGATTAAAACTCACGTCCATTGATGTACCGTCCGTACACACTATCGACTGCGTCATCTTTCTTCTAATCACGGCATAGCTAGCTACCATCTTCAAGTGGAAAATCTGCCGTCAAACACCTATAGGTATGTTCCGGCAGTTGCACCTGAGAGCCAAACTTTCCACTAGGGTTAACGTGTCACCCATTTTGGGCCACTTTGTTACTTAACTTCAGGCGTAGTACTAACGTTAAAATCTATAAAGTATAGAAAAGGTTTTTTGTTTATTTAACTACCATTCACAAGCTTCAATATAATCAATTCAAAAATATGAAAAACTGACTTTTTCTATCATCAGACGAATATTCTCAAATTTCCAATAATGGTTACAGTAGAATTTTGGTGCCAGACGAGTATAGGTTAAAATAAATCGAGATAAAGTATCCTAAGTAGAGACTCTGATTTCGTAAGAGTAACGAATGTCGCGACTGATTTATATGACATTGACAATGAACGGTCCGGAGCAACTGAGATTGATGATATGCCGCAATTTAACATAGTAAATCGATTCACATTTAGTATTCCAATACACGTCTTACGAACGTTTTAGTTTGAAATGTTATATTATTATTAACTGAATTTATTTTAGTAGCCTTGTCCGAGACTTTATTGACGCGGCACTTTTATTAAAGACAACGTGAACACTTGCGATGAAACCCTGTATTGAGAGGCATTTTTTAATGCTGATTGACAGTATATAGGCTGACGGCCCATGTCATTGTAAATACCTACAGTCGCCTATAGACAGCCGCAAGACCAGAGCTATTACAACCATAATCGTGGTCGTTAACCAGTCGGGCAACAACCCTACAAACAAGTTGTGACCGATCACGGATTGCATGGTTATTCGTCATGACTACAACCAAATATGTGATAAACAATCGCCAAAGCCAAGCCTTGTCGGATACTCGGCAGGGTGCATTGCGTGCAAGTGAGGTTGATCTAAGTAACTCTGATCGTATTCGATACCCCTCACACCCCACAAACATACAATTGACGCACACAAAATAACAACCAGTTTCAAAATAATAATTTGTGGACCATACAAATAATACTTCCAATTGAGCTTAAATCCTGCAACACAACAAATATCATTGCTTTTAAATCCTTAGCCCAACTATGCAGTATATATCCCTAATGTTGTCGATCTAAATATTTGAATTTTTCTAGTGCTTTGACGGGTTTCGATAGGTAGGAAAATATACTCCGTTATACTACATCCCCAAACGTGACAAACTAAGGAGAGTCAATATGACGTGTTTGTACATTAAGTTACTAAAAAATAAAAACAAAATTTTTACACGATAGAAATATGCATATTTATCACAGAAACAGGATAGCGATCATAAGTAAACATTATAATACCTAGATAAAAATTGTTAGGTAAATATTATAGAGTTCCTTGAGTTAGAAAGGGAATCAGTTCCAATAAGTCGGATGCTGGCTACTATAAACAAAATTAATAATTCAATAAGATCTATGTTATCTACAACGACGATAGGGTTGGCATGTTTATTAATAAAAAAACACTGGTGTCTTATTTTCGAATCTGCCTCCTTATTCACACATCGTCTCACATGTTCAAATATCTTTGTCATCTTCTTAAAAAGTGTTAATTACAGATATCTTAGTGATAGCTATAAAATCTCCATTCGCCTCTTTTTCAAATCAGTATTACAAAGGTTGTAGCTATATTAAAATCGTAATATGTACCAAAAGCTGAACTTGAATTTTCATCGCTTTCAGTATGCAAGGTTTTAATGTTTATTTGGAAATATCTAAGTAGTTTGAATAATTAAAAGTAATGCATAATATAAGGATCTTGAAAATCAGTTTTAAATTGACGACATTATCAGTCAACAAACGTTAGACCAGAGGAGAATGAAAAGAAAAAAAAAAAGTAATATTTATTCCTTAATTTCACCTGCTTTAGGGTTAAATATTTTCGTCACATATATATGCGGCCAATTCTGAATAACGCTGATTCAACTAAAAAAAGGATTATTCAAATAGGTTCAAAAGTAACGAAGATATGGAGACATACATAAAAAAATACAAACAGCCGAACATCGTACGTTCTCCTTTTTTGAAGTTGTTTAAAAAGCTCGAACGTTGACGCATTTAATAAACCATGCAAATCAGCGACAATTGACAGCTGGCCCTGAATTATTATTGTATCTTCCGTGTACCATCAATATCGTGAGTGCTTGTTTACAATTATAGGTATCTCTACAGATAACATTTAAGTATAAAATACAAAGAAAGCATATATTCGGTGAAGGAAAACATCGTGAGGAAACCATAGCATGGTGACGGGCTTTTTCGAATACCCACTGGCTAGCTACCACCCTCAAGTTGAAAATCTGCCACCAAATACCAATAGGTTTGTTCCGGCAGAGAGCAAGTTCCTCAACAGGTTTAGCGTGTCTACCAACTAGAACCGCATCGTCACTTAAGGTCAGGTGAGATTATATATATGTATATACAAATATATGTATATGAGAATACTTGTATGTATGTACAAATATGTATATTGAAGTACAATAATATATAAAAAACAAGACAGTATTGAAAATAAAATTAATATATTTTCATTAATATTTTAATTACAATAATAATTACAGAATATATTATATGTAGATATATTTGTAAAAAGACTCAAATATCACGGAATTCGAGAGCTGTGACATGACAACATAAGAGAATGGCCCACGAAAAATACCCACGACACGATGTTCGCCTGCACCACTTTACAAAATATCGGATATCTTAGAACGGAGTTCATGGAAATTTTGTAAATTGTTTCTTGATTGGTCCAACTTGAGAGATAGGATACTTTTTCCCCGATAAGCATTCCGTCGGCGTGAGGGTGACATTTTGTTTAAGTTATTGACTAGTAGAAGGTGTAGAGTATATAGGCTCGCTAATAATCTTACATGAAAAGAACTGCCAATACTGATTTGGTATCTTAATCTTCGTATATGCTGTTTATTTGTTAACGTGGTGAATAAATACATTTACGTGAAATCTCTCACGGGCAGACTACGAGAGGAGCGTGTGTAAATCATCATCCACTAAAAATTCATAAGAAATAGTCGCATTACTCGTACTCAAGAAAAACTACGGGCATTGCTTTCGCAATACTTGGAGTTTCCGGTAGGCAGTACCTACGTCCTATAGGTTAGTGAAAATATATTCGGCCTTCAATATTTAATGTATTACCGAGAACCTGTGTTGACGTATTACTGAAATGAAATTCTGTTAATTATTCCGCAATACTTTAACTAAGCGATGATAGCTCAGTGGTAGCATGTACGAATGCCGTGTCAGAGGACGTGAGTTCGAACGCCTGCAATAAGCTTGAGCTTTCGGTGAAGGAAAACATCGTTATGAAATCATAGTATAGTGGTAGGGATTTTTTAACGCTCGCCTGTCTAGCTACCACTCTCAAGTTGAAAATCTGCAGTCAAAATCTTATAGGTGTGTTTCGGTAGCTGCAATTGAGAGCCAGTCCTACCATAGGCTTAGCGTGTCCACCATCTTAAGCCACATCGTGACTTAACGTCAAGTGAGATTGTAGCAATCCTATAAGCTATAAAAAATCTTCGCCGAAATTTAAATTTTCTCAGCGACTATATGACAGTATTGAATTCGACAGTTGCAGTATGAAAGGAAATAATAAGTCTTTTATATCATTTATTGATATATTTCTGATTTTAGCTTCCTTCCTACTCTCTATATATAATCTTTAATTATACTAAATCTCACTCTGCCCTGCACTTGTAAAAAGAGGTAGGTAAAAAAATGTCGTATTAATTATATACATTTCTGAATTACACTATATATTATAAAACAAAGTACCTTTCCGTGTTTATCTGTTCAAGATAAACTGAAAAAATACTGAAAGGGTTTTTCATGCAATTTTCACCCACAAGCAGAGTAATTCGCGAGAAATATTAAGTTGTATAATCTGTTAAAGTTTTGGGTAAATTGGTGGAAATATGATTGTAATTTAGGGTTGCTAAAACTAAAAGTCGTCTAACGTACCGGGATGATAACAGTTAGTGAGTAATAAAATAAAAAGTCCTTTTTCCTGTGCCCATTTTTGAAACTCAATAACGATTGCTGGGGTATAACGGGTAACGAATACCACCCGAGTCACGTTGACTCAGTTGAGTAACCGACGAGGCTCTGCCGATCATTGGTCCCACATTTGGTTACGGTCATGACGGTTAATGATACAATCCTTGATCCAACACAGCTTGGTGGTAGGGTTATTGCCCGACTGGTTAGCGACTACCCTTGGGTTTAAACTACCGCAGCATAAAGGTTCAGTATACACCTTTGTGGTCCGGCATAGTAAACGAGAACCAGGCCTTTTCGGCAAGGTCAGCGACATGGATGTAATGCCTCTGCTGTTACAGCTGTCTATAGGCGATTTACCATCAGTTGGGTCGTTTGCCTGTTTGCTTTTTTATGTAATAGCGGGCAAACGAGCAAGTGTGTCACTTGTTGGTAAGTAAGCATCATCAACCATGGATACCCACAGCACCAGGGGAATCGCAGGTGCGTTGCCGGCCTTTATTTAGGAGGGACTGGCTTTCAAGTGCAACTGACGGAACACACCTAATGGTATTTGGCAGCAGATTTTCAACTTTGTAGCTAGCCAAACGGTCATCAGAAAAAGCCTTGCCACCATGCTATGGTTTCCTCACGATATTTACTTTCACCGAAAGCTCAAGCTCATCGTAGGTGGTTGTATTCGAACTCACGTCCCATGACGCGGCGTTCCTACACACTACCACTGAGCTATCATCGCAATAATCATATCATGCCGTTCATTATTATAAAAATATATAAAGCGTATTATACAATGTCAAGAACAGTGAGTATCCGATATCAGTATGGGTTAAGAGCGGTCGAGGGCGCGGTAAAACAATGTACCCACTTGGACAGCGCTTTGACCGTGTCACTCGAGGATGACCCTCTTTACAGGTTACATGTCTACTAACTTAACTAGTAAAACAATTAAATGTTCACATGAAACTAGAGTCTTTGTTTAATGTGAATAATTACCATTACTATAGCTATTAATTTAAATAAAATATGGGTTTAAAAATAATTTCACTGATCTTCATTATAAATTATCTACAAAGCTTGCCTACTACGTTAGCCTCGAACCTTAATATATCTTTTCTATTTCAAAGGAACAATACTTTTTCTATGCGAAAACACTTCTATGTCCTTATCTCTAACCCTAATAACGTGTATGCAAAATTTCGTGATGATCGGCCGTACAGTCAAATGTATTGGCCTATCCTTTTTGCTTAAGTCTTTTTTATCTACTCCTAGGGGTCGCAGAATGATATTAAATAGCTTATAAAATTTATTAATAATTATACTGTCAAATATAAACCATTTGTTTTTATTTGATTGATAACTCTTCAGATTAGCGTATTCAAACAAACAAATAAGTTCTCCAGCTTTATTATATTTATTAATAATCTGTGCCCGCGACTTCGTTTGTGTGGACCCGAGGATTATTTAATGACTTTTGACCGTTTTTATAACTTTCAATACAGCTCTGCTCCCATTGGTTGTGTCGATATTATTATTATAAAGCGAAAAAATGTGTTTATTTGTTTGTTTGAACGGGGTAAACTTAGGAATACCAGTCTGATTTCAAAAATACTTTTTGTATTTGATAGAACAGTCGTTGAGGAAGATTTTAGGATATTTATCATCACACTACCACCAATGGCAGCAAAGTTGTATTGTAGAAAGTTACAAAATCTAGCCTAGCTATGTTGCCTAGCTACTGTATTAGAGCTATTTTTAATGCCAATTAAATCACGCCTACCTAAAAAAAAGGTGCGGACCCAGAGTCCGCAGGTTGTGTATATCATAATAAAAAAGGTACAAAAACGTGCAAAGCGTAGTAAATAATTTTTGGTTCTACGCGAACGAAGTCACGGGCACAGCTAATATAGTTAATAAATGAAAAGTCCCTGAATATATATACTTACTAATAATGTTATAAATTTGAAAGTGGGTGTGTTTGTTTGTTACGCTTTCACGGCTAAACCTCTGAATCGTATGGAGATAGATGGGACCTGGAAGGAGGTAATACACTACTTTCTCTCGAAAAACTTATTAAAAGTGGGGTAAAGAGAGGGATAAACTCTGTATGAAACTTTTAATTGCGTCATACGAATTGTCAAAATCATATTACCGTGAGCGAAGCCACAGGTAAAAGCTAGTACGCTGTAAGTGATTCCATTTGCGGTTTTTATGTCATCGGGTTGGGAAAGATTTAAGATATATGTACGATCCGTGACAGCCCGGTGGTTGATACGTGTTGAATTATGCGGTAATGTTTATATGAATGGATTTTTCCGCGTATGACGATCGTCCACTTTGTGAATTATGTTTGTTTGATTGGAATTTTAGAGGCATCTGTCGCCACACTGTCTGCCCTATCAATTAATGATGTCGTTGTGTGATTTTATGTAACAATAGCCCACGACTTCGTTCGCTTGGAATTAAATTATGCTTCGTAGAATTTTAAGGCATGTTTTTCTAATCCCATGTGAAGCTCAAGAACATTCATGTAACATACATATATTTATATTTGGTACCTGGTTGAACGAGGTTACCTCTGATAGTTGTGAAATTTCCAAAATTATGTATATTTACAAAAATATGTTTAGATACGAATCACATATCATTAAAGGTTATTAAATATCTACATTTTAAGATTTTAAAAGATTTAAGATTTAAGTGTATGTAATAATTTCATAACAAAGATGTGCTTGAAAATATAGTTCGTAAAACAACTCAATCATCAAGAAGAACCGGCAAGAAACTAGATCCGGTTATATCAAATTTTTTTCGTCGCCTAACATCAGTTGTGATTTTGGCCATGCGCCAAATATGTAAAGTATAAAAAACAACTAAGTTACACTTGGTGTATGGCTGTTGCCATCCATTGGCGAATAGTTCTTTCCTACTGAACCATTTTTTTATTGATTATACACATAGCATTATGACTATAATTTCACCTGATGTTATGTGACGATGTGACGCAGGATGGTAGCATGCTAAGCATAGTTGAGGGACTGGCTTTCAAGTGCAACTGCCGGAAAGATTTGTAGGTATTCGGCAGCAGATTTTCAAATTGAAGATGGTAGCTAGCCAGACAGGCATTGGAAAATGCCTTACCACCATGCTATGGTTACAACACGATGTTTTCCTTCACCGAAAGTTCAAGCTCATTGTAGCTGGACTCAACTCACGTCCTTTGACAGGGCGTCCGTACACACTACCAACTGAGCTATCATCGCTTCAAATCTTTGTAAAGTTCTACATGTTAAAGTACTTAAAAGTATTCATTACTCGATTTCGTATATCTATTTCTGTTGTATACTTGTAGGTATCGATTTCATCATCCGGTATCGAACTGCTCATTTAAATAAAGTGCATACTACTTATTAAGGTAATTGAAAGTGGCTAGATGAACTTTGCACTACATCCAGGGCGCATGTATTCTATAACACGCGAGTTGATAATGCGCACAAAATAACGTGCTTGTTTTTTATAAATACATATCTGCATGTGCATATACATAAAACAAAGTCAGGCTATTTACACCTTTTATAACTCAAGAACCGTGGGACCGATTTTAATGAATTCCGGTTTGCTGGATTCGTCTCCGCCCAGACTAGCAAAATATCTATAATTAAAACATGTAATAAACATATAATTAAAATATATAAGAAAATATCTATATACATAAACCAAAATCGGGTTATTTACACCAGCTCAAAAATAGCTAGAACGATTTTACAGATTTCTGATTTGTTATACTCTTCTCCACTCACATCAGTAGAACGTTTTTTAATATTACTTTTATTAATTTCATAAAAGGACTTTTGGGCTGTACGTAGTTCACCAGATTAGCTGATTTATAAAATAAAATATATTTTACGTGCGGTTTTGTTCGCGTTAATATTTATTTTGTTAAACAAATCGGATGGAACTATGAAAAGTTTTGTTAAAAGTTTATTCCTCTCTTTACTCCACTTGAATAAGGTTTTCCCGAGAAAAACTATCCTATCACCATATATACGTTCCATTTAACTCTATACTAAAATTCGTTATTGCCTGTTTTCAAGTCATCAGCTGTTTAGGCGTGAAAACGTAACAAACATAAACAAACCCATTTTCGTATTTATAATTTAGTAAGGATATTTGTATACTATGTATTGTATCTTTGAAGCGATAATAGCTCAGTGTTTACGACTTCCTGTCAAGGGGCGTGAGTTCGAATTCACCAACAATGAGCTTGAACTTTCGGTGAAGGAAAACATCGTGAGGAAACCAAATCGTGGTGGGAGGTTTCTTTCTAATGCCCGCTTAGCTAGCTACCACCTTCAAGCTGAAAATCTGCCGGCAATTACCAATAGGTGTGTTTCAGCAGTTGCACATGGGAGCCAGTTTCTCCACAGGTTTAGCGTGTGTACCAACTTGGGCCGTATCGTCACTTAAGGTCAAGTCAAATTATGACCATAATGCTAAACTTTAACTACAATAAAAAATATGTATAATGTATTGTTTTATTATTCCAAATGGATTTTATATTATACTTTAAATAACCCTCCCGCTGGTTTAGAAAGGACATTCATTTGCTGTGCTGGCATCACTACAGCCCTGCATTGTACATGTAGGTTCCTTAGAAGGTTTCTTAGGTGTTTTTAGAATGTACCACAATATATAAAATATCGAAATGCTTGTACAGTGCATGGCAATAGACAATTCAGCCATAAATATATCAGTTAAGTCAATAACGAATTTATTGCAGTGCAAATAAAATGATTTGTAGTCTAAGTTTTCTCAATGACAGCTCCTGATATGATCTATTGAATTTGCCCCACGTTTTTACAACATTATACATATATTTACATTATTTACAGCTTTTAGTCTGTTAAAAGGAAGTTTTATAATTGAAAATAAATTGTCTATCTTATAATACTGAAAAAAAATACGGGGAAATTGTGTATTGAATAGATAAATAAACGGACAAATAAGAAAGTCGATTAATGTTAGCACTACACGGTGATTGCGAAACCGATCCCTTGTCATCCTATTTATTGCGGCAAAATTGAGTGGAGTGGAGTCTAACTTAGCTATTTTTTATACTTTACAAATTGAACGTATAGCTATAATACTAACTGATGTTAGGCGACGAAAAAAAAAATTAACCAGATCGATTTTCCTGGCCATTCTTTTCAAAGATGCGTTATTTTCCGAAACGTTGGTAGTTTTGACTTTTATACGCGCTTTCCCAGGGCTTAAATTGAATAAGGTTTTGAAGTTTTAGTAATAGTTTAGTATACCCCGGTTCACTACCGGGGTAAATCCCGTATATCCCTCTTGTCCTCCCAGGCAAGAGGTAACCTTAAAAAGTTTCTCCAAGTTATAAAAATAAGGTTAATGTTGTTATGACCAGCAGTTGTGAGGTATATTTAAGTTGTCGTGTCTTTAGCTCGTCATGAGTTTAGTTTGGATTCGTTTGCAGGGTTTTACCGAACAAACAGAGAAGCACGATACTAAATAGCGTTTAAAATAGGTATAGATATCATACTTACGGGCTTTAATGAGTGCTGTGAATCGGATGCTTCCATTACGATTTTATTCATGAAATTTGTGGAACTAATTTGCGTTAGGGTTTCCGGACCGTTACGACTTGAGAACTGTCAAAAAAAAAGTTTACTCATACCTTAAAGGCTGTCAACGTACGTGCTATTGCTCGAGTGTTGTGGATCTTCATGGACTTTGTGATCACTTACTATCAGGGAATCCGTTTGCTCGTTTTCCGTAAACAAAATTAAACAAATATGATAAGGTTTTGATTTAAAAAAAATGTGTGCTTAAAACCATAGGATAGAAAAGCAAACATCATCATTATACCTTTCTGGCTCCCTCAATGAAATCAAATCAAATTACTTTATTTTTACATATTATGGTGCATGAAAAGTGCCTCCACGACTGACGATACCCGAGTACGTCCGGCGCACCCTGGGCAAGTCTCGATTTCAACTTTACTGAGTGGCCAATATTTACACCACGACACAGATGTATTTTTTTTTTAAATACGGCCCGTGCCGATTCGTAGAAGAAGAAGGCTTAATTCATAAATTAGTTGCCAAAACAGAAATAAAATAAAGAGAATACACCACAACAAATTAAGGTCCCGTGAAAAACTCAAACCTTCGTATTTATCATTCGCAACACAATCGTTGCTAGGCCATGCTAACCATAATTTATAATAATATTGGCTTATTCCCGGATTATCCTTTATTTGACAGTCGCGATCCGGTACATACCGGTCAGATCCGGTAATTTGCGGTCTCATCCACCATCATTAATCACGGCGTCGCTCGGCCACGCTGCAACACGGCATATTATGGACAAGCTGGCTATCGCAAAAAATATATGATAGAGCTAGTTTTTTTTTTCTAAGGGCATTACACTGTTAGCCCGAGGGGCTTTTACAGCTTCACCAGACTAGTGATTGAGCTAGTAAGAACAGATGTGTTTTATAAGATTTGCGTTGTGGTGGTGAACACTAGCGGTATCCCGCGGCGTCGCACGCGTTTGTACAATTTTTTATACTGTAATTAAAAGGTTTACGTATATTCTATGACTAGCTGTATCCGCCACTACATTCTCGTAGAACTGTTTAACTTAATTAATTGTGGACATATCGCTCTCGTGGAACTTTATTATTAAAACAAAAAAAAACGTTTTTGTAACTTTTTCAATACAACTTTGCTCCTATTAGTAATAACGTGATATTAAATAACCTAAAACCTTCCTCAATGATTGCTCTAGTAAATATATATATTTTTTTATAAATTAAACCGGTCGTTGCTAAAATTAGCGCGTTCAAACAAAATTTTTCGCTTTATAATATTAATATAAATATTAATTTTAAAAATGTTATTGACAAATTTTACAGCTTACCAATAACGTTGTGGAAAGATTCATTTTTTATAGTTAATGTTTAGCCTTATGCCCCCGATCTCACCTGATGTTAAGTGGCAATTTCATCCCAAAATAGTGAACACGCTAAGCCTAGTGGAGATACTGGCTGTCAAGTTCTCCAGCCAGAAAACACCTGTAGGTATATGGCGGCAGATTTTCAACTTGAGGGTGATTGTCAGTCAGGTGGCCATTACAAAAGTCCTACCACTATGATATGGTTTCATTACGATGTTTTACTTGACTGAAAGCTCAAGTTCATTGTAGGTGGATTTGAACTCACGTCACTTAACGTGACTTCTGTACACACTATCATCAACTGAGTTATCATCTCTTCAAAATGTCATATTCATATTTCCTTTATGTAAAAGTTTATCAAAATTCGTTTAGAATTATACAGCTTTATTAATTGTCTTGTGACGGCCTCTTGAATTATTATTCAAAAATTATTTTAGCCTATAAATGCAAATAAATAGTTGTATACAAAGGGAAACACAAATTTTGGAAATAAAATATTCACAGACAGAACTACAAATCTATTCCTTATTACAATAGACCGTCTCTTGTTTACTCTATAGGCACTTCTAGTAAACTTGTGATATCTACAGAATCGGTGGTAGCTTTGATTTGCGTAAGTACCTTTTCATTGCCTTAATTGAACAAAGTTTGTCTGTCTGTGACGTTTGTTGGTAATTTTAAACAAGTTCGTTAACCTAACATTAGAGATCAATTGGTGGACATATATTTTAAAAGGTTGAAGAATACAATGTTCAGTATATTTAGCATTAATAGAGGTATTTTTTACATTTTACAGGTTTAACCGTATAGCTGGGATACCTGATGTTTACTGACGATACAGTCCAAGATGATGGATACAGTACCCCTAGTGAACGGAGTGAATCTCAAGTGCAACTGCTTGGTAAAACTTGAGAGACAAAAAAATACGGACCAGAAAAAAAGGAAAAGGAACGGAAGGAATAAAATAAAGTGCTTTCGTCAACTTAAAAACAATATTTATCATAAGTAGTTATCTATAATTATATTTAATAATACAAAAACAAACTACGTATGTTTATTTATCTATCGGATATTACAATTAGTATGTAGGGTCTAATATATAATATATGTAATATTTATGTATACAAAACGTATTATTCTGACCGACTTAACACCATCCAGCTAAAGGCAGGTAAAAATCATAATTGTGAATTAAATAGCATAGATTATATATTGAAGACGGCGTATAGGTTTCAGGAAAGTTGATCCCTAAAGGTAAAAAATTGCATGGATAATTTTGTATGTAATATAAAAATGGTAATGTTATATTAATTCTGTGAGAGCTGTTTTAGAATCGGTACGTTAGAACAGTGATCTGGTGATTTTACATTATAGCTACTAATGTGAAAAATATCATGTGATATATAATAATAACTGTGATAGTAAATTTTGTTTTATATAATTCCAAGTTTTTTTACAACTTTGTTAACATAATAACTTACACTGTTTGCACAATTCACTAATGTATATATAAACACTAGATATGATAACATATGAAGACAATAAAAATAAACATTACAAACTAGACGTACAAAATCTTATACGTCACTGTAATCGAGACCGTGGGCAGAAAATTACTTAGACGTCAATAAGTACTATTCTATTTTAGTCTATAGGTTTCTAGTAATAATAAATTTATTATCAGCTCTGACGTAGTCTGTCTGTTTATTATTATTTGCTATTATTTATTCTAAGGCAGTTGAATTTTAATAATTTACACATATATCGTTATAATTTACAACAATCGTTACTAGTACAATAATTAGTGTAAAGAATAAATAATATCAGGGTTAATATTGTTTTAATCAATAAAACCTCCCTTGTCTATTTTCTTTCTCCATTATAATAAAATAGTGCTTTGTTAATAAGGTCATATCGGCCCATTATCCTAGTGTGCCCAGGGCTTCCAATAAGCTAAAGAAGGCCTTGCTCCTAAGCCAAGTTATCTTTCTTTACATTCAGAAATCAAATCACATCAAAAATATTTATTCAATTTACGGTTCGGAAAGTAACGCTGTGATCGAATAGTACCAGCAAGAAACTCGATCTGCATCCTTTTTTAGGTCTTAATCTTATCTTTTTTATATAATAGTTTAATGTGTTACAGTAGTTATTAGCGGATGTACAGACAGCGAAATCCAGACATCACGATCGCTCACATATTAATCTACCCTATAATAGCCTTTTGACATCAAAACCCGTTTGACATGATTCTTGAAACTACTGTCCGGCAATTCAGTAATGTGTTTTGGGACTTTTTTATAAAACCTAACACTATTACCTAAAAACTGTTATTGGTAAAACTCAAACTCAGTCTAAAATAGGCGGTAACCAGTTTGTCACGATTTGTAATAGTCAAATCATGCAGATCTTTAACGAAATCTTGCTTTTGTAAGTTTTGCGTACATACATTAAATTATCAAGAATATATTGGGAGGGCAATGCTAAAATACTAAATTGTGAAAACTTATCCTTTAATGACTCACGAGGTCCCATATTGTAAATGGCTCGTTTTTGCTTCGTTTTTTGAAAAACGCTATCTACCTCACCTGCTGTCCCTCATAAGTGGTATATCATAGCATATCATATGTGGTATCATAGCAAAGTGGTAATAGCTATCAGCTGGCCAATATTAAATTATAAATTATAAAAGCCTTAATTATATATATATATATATAATTTAATATTATATATATATAAAACAAAAGCAATCCATTGCCGGTCGCCCTTATCATGCCTGCCTGCGTAAATACTTCTTTACGTTTCGTTTGAACGACCCGATGTTATAAGAGTAAGGGAATATACTGGCTGGAAGACTGTTACACGGCTTATGTGCGCTGTATTGATGCCTATTGAGTACTGTATTGTTGTGCACTAATTATTTAAAATAATTATCACTAAATCCCAGTTAATAACGTAATAAACACACAAGCCGACTATATATTTAGTTTTTATAAGTACTAACACAGATATATATATATATATATATAGATAAATATTGGATGGTGTGAAATTTGGATGTGTTGTTGAAATTTGTAACACATATGTATCTTGCAAGTCACAACATATGAGCTAAATTTGACATATTTATATGAAAAAGTTTATGAGCTATAATGGTTTCAAAAGTGGCTCCAAATACTTCGTATAATATTACACACGGTAGTGCTCGCCAGTTTTATTAGCTTGAACTTGGCTTGAAACAAAACCGCGTGTCTAGAGAATATCTTATTATAAATTGCTAGTAATTTTTATTCTGTTTGATTGGAGATTAATAGGATTTATCCATATATATTATATTTTTTTTCAGAAATTTCCAATGTTTTCTGTTCATTTTGTGAGTATTTATATAGTGGGATTAAAATTTGTCATTTTCCAAGAGGAATTACTAAGTTGGGTTGTTTTTCTTGTATGAGAACTTATCAGTCCCTTGGGTGTCGTTAGCAAAGATCGATTTGTTATCGTGGCGTCTTATTATTAAGTGTATTGATTGTTAGGATTTCCGTGACGTATTACATTATATAATGTTAAGGCAAATAAACATAAACAAAAACTAATTAATAATCTTTAGTAGTTATAATTTGAACATAACAACATTTGAAAATTCTTGAAAAGTTGAGGAAAAGCACTTATTTCGATTTTATTGATGACGCTGTACTGTTATTTACAAAAAATAGATAATTTTAAGTGCCAAGTCGATAATAAGTAAACAAAAATGAAAAGAAAATTAATTGAGAAATTCGTATGAAAAATATTGAATTGTTTGCCCTTTTCTCATTTCTATAAAAATGTGCTTTGTACAACATTATCGGCATGTAATATGCTTCTGCAATATTGTAACAAATATTTAACATTCTCCGATACTGCTTGGATGATATTACAGTCCATGTAATTTATGTAGCCGATAAAATGTTTTGAAGGCTTTATATTTAGTAGATATTTAAGTAATGAAACTAATCGAAATGTGTATAACTATTTTTAGATTGAAAACAATAAGGTATTTGAGAATTGAGAATGTGTTATTTAGGCTATTTCAGAGTATTTGAAAAAATATAGAAGTGTTAAATAATAAGTAACTTAATAGATAAATTTTATATTACATCGAATTTTATTAAATACACTCTCATATATTCATTAGATTATAAGTGCGGATTCGGTCGAGTTAATATTGAATTTATCAAACATTGGATGACTCAATAAAAAGTTGCATACAAAGTTTATCTTTACCGGACTTTCAATACGTTTTTCACGAGAAAAAGTAGCCTATCACCGTCTCCAGGCTCCCATCTATCTCTATGCCAAAGTTCATTATAACCGATTCAGCGGTTTAGGCTTGAAAGAGTAACATACAAACAGACTCACTTTGGCATTTATAATATTAGTATGAAGAATGAAGATTGTTTAATATTGTTTATAACTTCTATCTATGTAGGGGTATTGCCGATATCAAGTGTGAAATGTTATCATTAAACCTATCTCTGAACTTTCCAGGCTATCGTGAGGACTGGAAGAACTGTGAACGTTGTCCCTGGTCTCTGGAAACATGGGATATTAAAGTGTCACGGTGGTACTTTTTATTGGATACTTTGACTGTGCTCGTCACCCGATGAGTCTTGCCACACGCTCCTATCGCCTTGGCCTGAACCCGGGTAATGTGATAACGCATTGCGATGAGGAGTTCTGTAAACGTTTTTTTACACCACGATAGTAACAAAATGGGTTTGTGAGAAAACTTAAAAAGCGTGTTTCTATTTTTATATAATATTTTACTTCACGAGTGTGCCACAAAAACACATCGTCGTGTGTACGGACGCTGCGGCAATGGAGGTGACTTCAAATCCTTGCAATGAACTCGAGTTTTTGGTGACGGAAAACATGGATGTGAAACGATAGCATAAGGTGAGGGTTTTTTCTAATCTCCATTTAGCTAGCTACCACACTCTAGTTGAAAATCTGCCGTAAATTTTGTATAGGTATGTTCTAGTAGTTGCATTTGAGAGCCAGTTCCTTCAATAACCGTAGCGGTCCACAATCTTGAACCACAACGTCACTAATATCAGGTGAGACTGTGAAAATAACGCTAAACATATAAACTATTAAAAAACCTATAATTATAAAAAAAATAAAGGTCACAATTTGATCAAGATCCGACCAAAAACTCGAAGCATATTTAAGCACACTTGTACTATCAATAGTGAACTATAAACGTCTTTAAGTTTCGTGAATGCATTCATCGTCATTTATTCGCACCGCAATAAGATAAACAAGCTGGCACGCGCTAGCAAAGTGCAAAACAAACACTAACAAACATTTATTACAATTATTACTGTTCGACGTCACAAAGCATATCCTCTACCAATCGTTGAGACGGACAGCACGTGCCGGTTGCTATATAAATTCTTCGCAATCGGCCACAGCTTCAAACGCATCACGACTACACAGCCGTGAACGCGTTTCATTCCACGAAACAATTTTATATCGAAATTGTAATACATAATTAATAATAATGGATAAACGATTGATTATCGGAAGCGCGACCCGCTACATAGCGGGACGTCACGCGATGCAGACCGTTTACTGGAGGAAAACGTCGGAAAACGGCAAAGGGCTAGTGAAAACGACAAGGACGACTTTCTTCGGTAAAAACGAAGGCCCCGATAAGGTCGACGCTGCGGAGATGTTCGCGAGGGTACGCGAAAGATACACGTAGTGCATTTATATATGAAATATATATTTTCTACCAGGCTGTGATAGACTTAGATATAGTTTTTCGTGTAACCTTTGTCTTCCAGTGTAAGTTGTGTTTAAATATGTGTGTATATATGCATATATTTAATAACCAATTATTTTCAAGTACTTATGAAATGTCTACAAATAGTGTCTAAGTGTATGTGTGAATATATTTTATTAACTTTTTTTGTATTTTATAATTAGTTCTATCTATAATAAATAATTTTATATGTTTTCTCATATTTCTGTATTAAAACTTTATATTTTTATATAAATAAACTATATATATTAAATTGTGTCTTAATTTAATTAAAAGTATTTTTTTATACTTAAGGTTTAGCGTTATGGCCATAATCTCTTCTGATCTTAAGTGGCGATACGGCCCAAGTTGGTAGACACGCTAAACCTGTGGAGGGACTGGCTCTCAAGTGCTGCTACCGAAACACACCTATTGGTATTTGGTAGCAGATTTTTAACTTGAGGGTGGTTGCTGAAAAGGGGGCATTAAAAATAGCCCTACCATCATGCTGTTTGTAAGTGGTTGGATTCGAACTCACGTCCCTTGACGCGAAGTCGTACACTCTACCACTGAGCTATCATCGCATTCACCAAAATACTTGACTAGGTAATACAGTAACTTTATTTTATGTTGTTTAGAATATTTCTTTATTTTTATAATACTAATCAGACTACAACTTTTTAATCAATAATTTTAATGAATTATTAAGACATTTGTAGCATTAAACATGATTAAAATATTGTTCAATAAACCAAAGCGGTTTAATAAATGTCAAAAATATGTATAATCAACAATAATGAACTTAGATATGAACCACCGCTCGGTTAATGTTTCACAGATATTAGGGGTCAGTGAACTTTATTAATTGCAAGGTTCAAGATATTCCTGACCCAAAAGCCGTCGACGTTACGAATATATACGCTGTAGTCTGGAGTTATTCCACCCGAAATTTAATATGAGTTTCATATGAATACATCTTTGTATAACAAATTAAAGATAAATAGTTGATATCCAATAACTAAAAAACGCACCATAATAGTGTGTTCTATATTGAGCTGGATATTTTTCTTGTTTTTGCTTGTAAATGCATTTTATATATATTTTAAATATATTTCTACTGGGTTTTAACGGTGAGTTTCTAAACGACATTAAAAGTTATCAAATACGTAAAAATAAGTTTTTCAATAATAGGTCATGAGTTTGAATGCCCGTAATATTAGCTTAAACTTACGGTGAAGGAAAACATGGAAACATATCATGGTGGTACGTCTTTTTGTAGGTATGAAAATCTGCCACCCAACGTATAGGTATCTTTCAATAGTTGCACTTGAGAGCCAGTCCTTCGACTAGGTTTGGTACCTATGTTCACAATCTTGGGCTAAATCGTCGTCAGGTGATAGTGAGGTATTAATGCTAAACCTACAAATTGTAAAAAAAATATTTTTGTTTTATAAATTATTTTATAGAAATATACATACAGAAAAAAAATGATATAGAATTTATTTCAACTAATTAGAACCAAACACTATCTACCTACCACACTAACTAGAGCATAAAACATTAACTTAGGTAATTATGTATTCAACTAGCTGTTCCCGCGACTTCATTCGTGTGGAATTAAAAAAAGTTTGGAAAATCCAAAGTGCACGTCTCTTTTTTAAATTAATTTACATTGAATTAGACTGTACTTTTCAATAGGCTTATTACGTGGAATGATACTGATGCGAAATGAAAAAAAAAGACTCAAAAAGTGAAGTTTTTGATCGTTTTCGTGATCACATATATCATCCGCACATACAGACTGTCCGACGTCCACCGAAATATTTTTTCAAAACATTTTTTTATACTATCTAGAAAAAATAATGTTTTTGTAAAGTATCTTTTGTCATAAATAAGTGTTCTTATTGATATTTGTCAACTCATTTAATACTCAACGTATAAAAAAGATCGAATAAAAGCAATTTAAGCCGAGATAATTGATTGACCTTGAGAGAGTGAGATTAAAGCACTACTTATAAATTTATTTTTGCCGTTTTTGGAACCTTTTTTAAGATAATTCTGCTGCTATTGGTGATAGCTTGATGTTGAATATCTTTAAACCTTCACCAATGATTGTGGTATCAAATATAAAAGAATTTTTAGAATTCAACTTATAGTTGCCAAGATTAGCGCGTTCAGATAAGCAAGCAAAGAAATTTCTTCCACTTTATAATATCACTAGTTTTACCTGCGGGTTCGTTCGCGTTAATACTGCTTTTATCAAACAAATCGGTTGACGCAATAAAAAGTTTCATACCATGTTTATCCCTCTCTTTATCCCACTTTTAATATGTTTCGCAAGAAAAAATAGCTTATTACCATCTATCTCTATGCCAACGTTAATTATAATCAATTCAGCGGTTTAAGCATAAAATCCTAACAAACAAACAAACTCACTGTCGCATTTATAATATTAGAATGTATGAGGATAATGTAGATAGGAAGCGACGTACCTAAAATGGGTGCGTTTTCTTAGTATATAGGATAGGTGACCTAAGGTCCTTGGTGCTGAACTTGATATCGGCTCATGTTTGTAAACAATTGTAAATTGTATTTATTGAATACTTACCACGTAGTAATATTCAATTACTAACATGATCTCATATTATCGTCACTACGCAATACATTAAAATAAATAGGGTGTTATTTATTTCTGATACTTCAATCTTATTATTTTTGTGGTGAAACTTCTTTTGTAGCGTTGAGCACTTTATTTTTTGAGTATTGAATGAGACTGAGGTAAATCGATTAGTTATGTAACATTCGTTGGGGTAATGTCGACTAAGGAGATGAGAGAGATTAGTCGACGCATATTCTAAAATTTGAGCGAGTGTTACATGAGAGAGTATGATGCATCAGTCACATTCAGTACCCACATAAACACGATATCTATCATGCTTAAGATCATACAACAGAAGTACACCATCATCATCATCATCATCTCGTTGCCTTGGTCACCTCGAGATAACTTTACTCAAACGAGCATCAAGGAAAGTCAAGGTTGCGAAAGAATACTAAAAAGCCGTCCCATGCGAAGTCTCACTTAAAAATATTTAATATACATATGAGGGGTGTAAAAGCAAATCCATTTTCAAAATTATAGTGCTCGAAAGCAACAATTATTTGGTGTACTTACTTTAATATAACAAATTTTGAATATAACGGATTTCTTATACCTCTCATATATAACATTTCAGTTTGATTACATGTGGGAATTACATGTTTTTTTTATGCTTTATTTATTCAAGCCACCATCAGAGTATGTATATATATGTATAATATGTACTAGACGTATAGTTCAATCTTTCTTAAATATAACTCTAATTATTTGCGACAACCATATTCACATCAAAGTTTATATGATCTAATAATTATAGTAATTAATATATTAACAATAGCAATGAAGACATATAATCAGTGGATTCAAACACATTTCAATAAAAAAAAAGTTTTTTTTTTTTGAGTAAAGGTGAGTATTATTTATATGATGCGGCGAAAATATTGTTATAATATAGAAAAAAATTCCTGTCCCGTACGTATCGGTAATTACAACACATTAAGTAAATTGTTTGTTGCTAATGACCGCTTTTTCTGTAAGAAATTATTAGTCTACATACACTGATTGTTTTTTTTTTTTTTTTTTTTTTTCGAAAGGACCTACACTGTTAGCCTTAGTGGCTTTTACAGCTTCACCTGAACTAGTGGGGCGAGCGCGGAAGGCGCTCAAACCCGCGGGGCAACTCGCACAAGGGTGTCACTAGTGACCGAACCTCGGCTTGGGCTGTTGCCGAATCGCGTATGAGAGAAAACGAACGCGGTACTATCTATTATGAGAGAACGTTATAGTAATAAGAAATAAAAGAATAAAAGACCACGGGCGGTCCCTCACAGAACCGTGTACGTACTGTGTGAGTGTGCACGAATGTGACATGCAGTGTAATGATGTGGGTTCAGTGAGTGTGGAGTGTCACTGTATCGCGCGAGCGGGTTAGCTCGAGGGCTCCATTCCGAAGGATCGACCTAGGCTCGAGCGTCCGCAGAAGGGGGCCGCGGCGGGTGTGCGGGAGCGAAGTTAACCGACCGCCCTCGGCGGCGAGGACGACGGTTTCGCGGTCTAGCACGCGCGTATGCGCGATTCGGAATAGAGACGGACGGAAAAGACGCGGTATGTCGCGTGAATTTATCCGGCGGATCGAGGAAGATGTGACGAGGGCGGCGTTTGTATCCGCTATCGTTCGGGTTCGGATCGTATTTCACAGAATTCACTACTAGAGGATTCGGATGTGCCTCCGCTCTCTCGAAGTGAGTCTTGGTGAGGTCACGAATGTATGCCCTAATAGAGGGCATTTCGAGGTCTTTGTGCAGATCAACATCTCGTACGTACCAGGGGGCTCCGGTAATCGCACGCAGATATTTGTTCTGCAACACTTGCAGAGGTCTGAGAGTGGGTTTCGAGGCACGAGCAAAGGCTGGACAGCCGTATGTTAGGATCGGACGGATACATGTCTTGTATAAAGTAAGCTTACAGCTCAGTGACATTTTACTTTTCGAATTATAAAGAGGGCGAAGGTGGACTAAGGCTATAGTAGCTTTTCTTTTCACCCTCTTGATATGGGAGCTGAAAATGAGCTTCGAATCTAAATCGACACCTAAGTACCTGACCACTGAGGCCCAGGGAATATCTCTCGAATAAAGTTTGAGAGGAGCGTATGGAGGAATTCTACTTTTCCGAATAGGATCGAACATAACGGCGGCACTCTTTTCCGGGTTAAGTGCGATACACCATTTACTACACCAGTCGCCAAAAGTGACTACAGCTCTTTGGACATAACTGATGAGTTTGACGTGGTTCCTAAGACTACCGAATATGACTGTATCATCAGCGTAAAATCCGAACTGAATTCCTTTTTCGAGGGAGGGGATATCGCTGATGAACAGGTTAAAAAGCAGAGGTGCCAGGATAGAACCTTGGGGAACTCCCGCTGTTATCGGGTGTGGAGATGAGAGTGCTCCTTCTACTCGATAGCAGAAGGAGCGCTCGGAGAGATAATTGAGTAGTATCCGGACTAGATTGTCCGGAATTTCTGCTTGATTGAGCTTATATATAAGCCCCGAGTGCCAAACCTTATCGAATGCTTTGGCTACATCAAAGAAAATTGCAAGGGTGCGATATGGAGATTTTTTAAAACCAGGGATATTGAATTTAGAGAGGACGTGCTCCGTGAGGCGGAGTACTTGGTCCGTGCATGAGTGTCTGGCTCTAAAGCCAAACTGCGCATCAGGTAGGATCTTTTTGCTGGTTACAGCGGACTCGAGACGACTCAGAAGGAGTCTCTCATAGATTTTACCTAAAGTGTTTAGGAGGCTGATAGGTCTGTAACTATCAGGAGAATTTGACTCTTTCCCTGGTTTGTGAATACCTATGACATGTGCCCTTTTCCATACTGCTGGAAAATGACAATGTGACATGGCCGCATTGAAGATGCAGACCAGAAGAGCAATCAGATGGTCAGGAAGACGTTTGAGGACTTCATTCCTGATGCCGTCTGGACCTGGAGATTTCCTTAGCTTGAGGCTTTTGATCACCGCCCGGACTTCGTCCGTTGAGATGGGATCCAGCGGAGCCGCAGGAGGAGATAACAGGAATGATTTTACTGAGGACTCGACCATGCTCATATGAATAGGGTCTGAGCCTTGATTTGGGGAACACTGCGCTTCTAGCGAGTCGGCGAGACATTCCGCCTTTTCGTCGCAGTCAAAAGCGGCAGGTATCCCGGGGCCTCTGCTTAGAGGTGGCATCGGAGTGTGATTGTTAGCCTTCAAGGCCTTAATGACCTTCCAGTAGGCAAGGTGAGTTGGTTCAAGCTCTCCTAAGAAAGCGTCCCACCTGCTGCTACGGATTTCGGCCATGCGAGCTTTCACCTCTCTCTGGAGGGCTCGAAGACGGGAGCGATTATTCTCAGAAGGATAAGAGTCATGCGCACGCATCGCCGCATTCTTTTCCGTGATCAAAGCCCGCATGTCGGGAGGGAGTATAAAACGGCGATCATTCGCCGCTTTCACCTCTTTCGAGGTCACCCTCACGGCAGATTGCAGGTGTTCAACCAGGGAATCGATCGCAAGGTCAGCATCCGCAGCGGACTCTACTACGTTCGGGATCTTATCCAGACTTGGTGACGAAGGGTTATCGATAAGATACCTGCTTAGCCTCGCGTAATCAGCCACTTGGACGGAAGAGGGGCCGGAATCATCGGGCTGACCTAACTGTAAAATGACCGGACGATGGTCTGAGAGAAGTTCGCTCACAACTCTTATGTCGCGAACAGGAAGTGCGATTCCCTTGAGGAGGGCTACATCTAGTACGGACGGGCGAGTGTTGCTTCGAATAGCGTAGTGAGTTGGCTCAGAGGGAGCTACTACATCGAAAGAAAGCTCACTCTCAAGCTCTGCAAGAATAGTACCATTTCGAGAGGTGTATGAACTATTATACATTTCGTGACCACTGTTAAGGTCGCCGGCGATAATCACTGAGTTACCTAGCGAAAATAGAGTAGCGAGATCCTTTTTCGTGAGGCGTTTACTCGGGCTTAAATAAGCGGAGACTATGTAAATCGAGGGATATCCTGACATACCTATCCTACAAATCGAGACTTCGATGTTATCGAGTTTAGGAGGATCTATTGGAGTACAATAGAGAGATTTTTTATAGTATATCATCGTGCCTCCACCGCTGGTGTATGTACGATCATTTCTTACTATAGAGTAGTTTGCGATTCTCGGATCGCGCGTACTAGGTTTTAGAAATGTTTCTTGGATAAGAAACAAATCCACCTGGTGGTCTTGAAGATACTTAGCCACCAGGTCGCGTTGGTTTCCAAAGGTAAATGCATTATAAAAGGATAAAGTCAAACCGCGGGGCTTGATTTTATCCATCTAACTATAGACTACGTAAAATTAAAAAAAAAAACTAAAAAACTAAGTTTTTATTTGGAATTTGATTGATAGAAACATTGCAGTGAAGCTGCAACGTTTGGGAACGATGAGATAATTCCCATCTGTTTCAGCGGGTCCGAGGTGCGTTTAATCGCGTCGTTGAACGCGATGATTTCACTCAGACTGAGCTTCCTCAGGATTTGCTCGAGAGTGATAAAATTACCCCCTTGGAAAAGATCCTCCGGGAGCTTATGCTCCTGAGCTGGAGCGGAGGCCTTTTGCGGCTTAGATTTCTGGGCCCACGCCGTCTGAGGGACTCGTGCGGGCTTGGAGGGTTCAGGTGCATATGCACCAGAGGAGGTTTTAAGCTGAGGATACGCCTCAGCAGACATAAGCGGTGGGGGCTGGGGCCGGGGGGCCGCAGTGGGAGCCCGGCGAGTTGGTCTCGGGTGGCGCGGGCGCCTTGTACGAGGCGCACACTCACACCCGCGGTAATTGGCGGGGTGCCCTGCCTTTTTGCAGAGCACACAGCTGGGCGGAGCAGCTGTCTCAGGGGTGCGGGTGCACTCCTTGGTGGAATGGTCCCCTAGGCACTTAACGCACCGGGGGCGAAGGTGGCATCCGCTCGCTGAGTGACCATAATTTTGGCAGTTATGGCACTGCGATGGGATGTGAGATTTGCGGGGGGGCTCAACAGCGACCCCGGATAGTCCGCAGACAGACTTGAGGGAAAATATAGCTTTCCCTTCAGATGTGCGGTCTAGGAGGACCGTGACCATATCGTATGGCCTTTTGGATTGCCTGTGATACATGCGGAAAACTTCCCGCACCGGGAATCCTTGAGCTCGCAGGGAAGCTGCGACCTCAGGAAGAGGGAGTTCCTTGGGAACTCGCCTAATGACTACTCGAAGGAGACGTTCCTCCTCGAGTGTATATGTGTAGTAAGGCTGTTTGGCGGCGGTGAGAAATTCCGTCAGTTTTCTATGTATTTCGGAATTTTGCACTTTAATTTGAATGCCCGCGAGGGTGCTTGTCGCGTGCGTGAAGTTAATGCTCCGTGAGTGAAGCTCAGCGGAGATTCGGGTCCAGGCGGATTTGTCCTGCATAATTACCGGCGGAGGAGCGCGTATCTTCGGCTGAGCCTGGCCAGCCGAGGCCGAGGGGCCGGAAGCGGGGGCGCGAGTCGCGGGCGCGGGTGCGGCATGTGACGCGGGCGCTACGCGGGGCGCGGGAGCCTTTTTAGGGCGGCTCTCACCATCAGGGCTTAGATATACCCTACTGGAGTCAGATTCTGACTCCTGGGGAGATCGGAACGCGGATATGGAGGGTGCGGGGGTGACCGCACGACTGCCCTCACCATCAGGGATGGCGTAGCGCTTTCCAGCACCCGAGTCAGAGTCCGGGCGCTTTGTGCGTTTGCGCTTTGTACGTCTAGCGCGAGATTGAACGACCTCGAAGTCGTTTTCAGTTAGCGTGCTCCCTTCGGAGCTGAGTTGATCGCCCTCCATGCTGATCGGGCTCGCGCACGATGCACGCGAGACCGGCCTTACGCATGGATGGCGATCGTTGCTGTCTTCCGGTGACAGCGGCGAGAACATATTGTTCAGCTGAATGGAGCACGCGGCGCCGGTCGGTGCTTCCGGTGCGCGCGTGTTTGCTCGGGCTGGGAGTGGTCGTAGCGCGTACGACGACATTTTTTCAAAATCACCCCTAGTGGGTGATGATGGCTTTGTGGTAGCGGACCTAACCGGAATCGTGGCAGGAGCAGAAGGCTCGACTGCCACGGTCGATTTCGTGGGCCCTTCCATGGCGCGCATCGAACTGTCCGATGCGTTTATATTGCGGGCTGGTTTTCTTATATGCGGTTGCATCGGGTGCAACTCCCTGTAAGCCCTATAGAGCTCCGGGTGTCCTTTGAGGAACTGGGACATACGCTCATATTCGAGCTCCCTATCTTTGGCTGCTAAAGCCATTTCGATGATGGATTGGAGAATGGATAAATAAAGTGAATAATAATAACGTACAGGGAAATTATATATATGTATATACAATGTTAAATATGTCTTGTGGATAAATAAATAAATAAATAAACCTCCCTACCTGAAGGGCAGGGGGGCGAGGAGGTAAATAAAAGAAAAACAAATAATTATATAATGATAACAATGAATATAGTTAAAATTTAAAATTCCTGTTGTTTAATGTAAGCTATATATATATATGTGATTATTAAATTATATATATATATTTTTTTTTATTTGCAAAGACCTCCCTGCCGGAAGGGCAGGGGGGCGCGGCTGGTGAGAGTTTTGACAAACAATCCCGGGTTTGTCAAAACAACATCGGATTATGTCCACTGCACGTGCAAAATTAAAATAAAAGAAAGACAAAAAGAACAATGAACAATATCTGGGGCCTGGCCCGTAATAAAAGGCTTAGGAAAATTAAAATTTTACCTTTTATGGCGGCCGGTGACCGGCGAACTTACAGTGGCGGCACTATAAACACTGCACTGATTCACAATAACTAACCAATATTTGGGAATTACACTAAACACCGAGACAATAAGAACTTTAACACAATACCCAAACAATATGGTTGGGATTTAACAGAATTAATTTCTGTACCGCGAACTGGCAGCAATAAACGGATTACTGCCGACGACACGAATAAAAATACAAAAGAACAAAGGGCGGCGCAGCAAGGCGCAGCGATCAGGAGAACAGCGAGAGCTTACGGACACGTCCGTTCGCAACCGCGTATCTGACTCGAATCCTACACTGATTGTACTCGTGATATAATATATTAAAGGCTGGTGTCTCGTGACGTTGCTCCTTCTTTCTACTCACATTATTAGTACTGCCTCGGTGACCGATCTTAGCTCGGGTTTTGTTTCATTTTTGTTTATTTAAATATGATTAAATACGACTCACACATTCATTATACCATAACTACTTACGTATAAACTCATTATTAAAATAAATAAAAGCAAATATACAAATTAAAAAAAAAAATGCGTTTTATGGAACGTATATATGTAGGTGCATTCAAAAATCAAGATACTGTTTAAATACAAAATTTCATGTTAATTGTTAGTGACGTTTCTGAAATACGCGAATGTACATATATTTATAATTGCTCGCTTAATAATATAACATAGAATAGATTAGATATATCATATAATATTTTATATAGTTTTATAGTTTATAGGTATCTCAACTGGTCTTAAACTACGATACGGCCTAAGTTGGTGAACACGGGAAATCTAGGACGGACTGGCTCTCGAGTGCAACTGCCGGAACACCTATTGATATTTAGCGGCAGATTTTCTTCAGCACCTACAATGAGCTTGAGCTTTCGGTAATAGAATAACATCGTGAGGAGACCATAGCATGATGGTAGGGCTTTTCCTAATGCTGGCCTGGCTAGCTACAACCCTCAAGTTGAAAATCCAATAGATCAGGTGAGATTATGGTCGTAATGCTAAACTATAAATAAAAGGTGGATTTGAACTCACGTTCTTTGACGCGGCGCTCGTACACACTACCACTAAGCTACAGTCGCTTTAAAATAATAGTTCCCAAGCATTCAATCATATAAAAATCAGTTAATTTGTTATTAAGTTCAATCTTAAGAAAACATAAAAACATCCAAGGTCCTTATATTCGTGATCAGTTTCATGTCTTCAATTATATTCGAAATATAAGTACATTTACAAGAACAACACTAATGTGTTATTACTATATCTAGATAGTATAGATGCAATAATGGCTAATAATCGTACTGACTCGAAATGGCTACCTGGTTAATATATAAGCAGTGAAAGACGGACTCAGAGGTATACCAGAAAAAAAATTCTACAATCTTCTAAAAGTCTAGACTACGACTGCAGTGAATTCTATACTAGAATTAGACTGCGCTAGGGAAAACATCACGAGTACTGAAGGTGAGTGTTGACGCCCGTCGGAAATGGGTCCCATAAACCTACGATCGTGTTACTAGTTCCGATATCTGCTTAGAGTTTCCCTCTCTGTCACACGATGGACTCTGCATCTGCATGTAGAAAATCTTGGAACGCTAAGAAACTGTCTCTCATCCGAATGGGAACAGGAAATACAACTATTTTAACTTAAAAGCTGTATTTTATCCGTACAGAGAAAGACAGGGTATTTTTAATCTAGAATAAAAATACTGTTACGCATTGTCCGTTTTTACGTTGACACGTCATATTTGCTGAATTTATTATGATGTATTGTGATAACGAAATAGATTGAATCTTGAAGTAAAAAGACTAAATAATAACGTTAAAATAAAATTTAAAGGGTTGAAATTGAAGGTCTGTATGAAGAGTTCACTATTTTTCAAGTTGCGGAGATGAAAATTTAATTTATGCTTCTAGTACAGAAATAAAGAACGTTTCGCGTTATTAATAAATGATGTCTTATGCCATATGATTCCAATTCTTTAAGTTTTTGCGAGTATAATATATAGTCAAATACTCAGTCAGTTTTATATAAAGTCACTTGAGAAGACATTAAACGAATGCTGTAGTTAACTAAACCAAAACCAAATTATTTACTAATATTATAAATGCAAAAGTGAGTTTGTGTGTTACGCTTTCACGTCTAAACCACTGAATTGATTATGACAAACTTTGGTATAGAGTTAAATGGAATCCTGGAGATGGTGATAGGATACTTTTTCTCGCGGAAAACTTATAGGAACTGGGGTATAGAGAGAAGTAATCTTTGTATAAAACTTTGCTTTAAACTTTAGAGAACGATTGCTTATAATTTAATCAATATTAAAGCGAGCGGAGCCGCGACTAAATGCTAGTTAAAAAACGAAACTGTAAGCTTGTAAATGAAATTACGATTACTGGAGCTATATCGTATCACTTAAACGTGTAATGGGCTCAATATAACATTATAAGTACAATATAACTGTGTCTAAGTGAATAAGCGTCCAAGTAAGTAGGCCAACTCCCTAGATATTGTAGTTGGAAAGATAATATTGTATCACGAGCGTGCGTCGGATGGCCACAGGCCATTTGCTCCTTGATATTTCGGCTTAATAGCTATCTCTCTGTAGACTACTTGTGAATATCAGACCCTCCAAATGATTAACCGCTCCGGTTATAACCTAATTTCATATATGTAAACCAGAGACGATCCTGCATTGAGTCGAATGGAATAAATGCAGGAATGGGTCAGGAAGCGCTGGTAATATTTTAACAAACATACCTAAATAGCTCCAAGGCGATATTAATTGAGTAATTTGTACAAACAGTTGAGGCAATATTGTGTTTATATTATTGGCAAGGAGGTTAAAGATCGGCTATTTATAAAATGTCACTTAAATTTATTTATTGACACGACTGATTAAAATCTACATTCATATGAAATTAATCAGGCGTTCTTGGTGACATAATGTATGTTACATGATTCGATTATACAGATACAGTTCAAGCTAATAAATGTATATTAAACATGAAAGATAGGTTTGTCGTAGTACCGGTAACAGTATACTCACTGGGATTTTATTATTATATTCAACAGGTTGAAGATTTGTTTTGACCACATGACCAAATGACCACAACCTAATTTATTATAAGTATATTGACAATTGAATAGTTATTATTGATAATGACAAGTTAGTGATTGTTAACTATTAGTAGATCACATTTTTGAACTGAAATTGCCTTGAAATTCTAATCCGCAAACTTTTTGTATGACGCTCGTTTAGGTGAGTCGTGTAATCTTAAGCACACACCGTTTTTATTTTGTATTTTTGTTATTGGTCAGTAAACAGTAAAGAGTTTTGTTGGAAAAGCAAAGACTTTTATATACATATTGACCCACTGATAGTACTTTTTCGTTATGTCAGCTGAACTACGTCCAGGGGTGGATTCCTCCAAAAATCGTAATAACGATCTTTCGTATGCTGATAGCATCCAGTTGCCTTTCGCTACTGTAACCAGATCATCGACCCACCGTAAGAACCAACTGGGTTTGCCCAGGATGTGCTTTTCAATGTGTAGCCACCGCTCAAGAACTCTTTGGACTCATTTGCCGACCGTTCTACAAGAAACGTGCTCTTGACAACCACCAATTCTAAAAATTGCTAAACTTTGTAAGGTGATTATTTGATTACAAACTAATTAATTTTTATGATGTAACGGACATTAATATTATTGTTATGCAAATAAATAAAAATGTAACTCGAACAAAACATAGTCATTAATATTAAATAAACTTGATAAGAATATAGGTTATTTAACAATCCTTAACATTGACATGGAAACGATAACATATGTGTTGCTATAACGACCGTTAATAAAAAGCGGTAATAATAACACTTAAGTTTACCCCACCGTTGCTCAAAATTTTTGGTTTCATGATCTATAAAATATATATTATCTATATTATTAATATTATAAAGTGGAAAAGTTTGTTAGTTTGTTTCAACGCGCTAATCTTATGAACTATCACTCGGATTTTAAAAATGCCATTTGTACATATTAGGTCTGTCACTGTGAAAGGCTTTAGGCTATTTAATAGCACGTTACCATCAATAGGAACAAAAGTGTATTAAAAAAAGTTATAATAACGAGCAAAAAATAATGTCATTTCTAGTTTCACGAGAACGCAGTCGCGGACACATCCTGTTAAAGAATAAAAATATTGCAACCACCTCAATACAGTAACTTCGTGTAACTTACACAGTTTTATGATTTGTAATATCTATCAGCATGTTGGTAGACAAATCGCCCAACTTGCCGTGACAGCAAAAGGCATGATAGCCATGTCTCCTCTGTACCACCTCTCTCGACTTCCATGTATGTGTGTGCGCGTATACTATACACATCCTTGTTTGCCTATGTAAGTTAGTTTATCTTTTTTAATTTTACTTAAAGCTACTACACCGATTTTGATACATTTAGACCAGGATAATTAATATTGTAGATCAATTCAGAATAATTCTTTTCAGGTTTTATTATACATTGCGTCTTCCCAAGTTCCCCAACTATACCCCATTAGGGTGACGAGTACAAGATTGAGAAACGATGGTTTAGACATCAAATTCTTGCATTTGATATTTAGGTATGTATTGTTATGGGATTATATGTTGACATTTTAAAATGTTCTAATAGTTTTTATATATAAGAAACATACTTATGTTTTTTTTTTATGACATGTAATTCATGAATGTCTGTGAAGCAATGGTTAAACTATGCTTACATATAAAATTTCAATGTATTTGTAATACATATAGAATTACAAATAGAATCGAATACAAAATGTTCTACTAAAAATTTAATAACACTAGCTTTTACCGTGAACTAAAATATGTATGGGCGAGGCTATATTTTGCTTTGACAATTAATTTTCGATACGGTTTATTTTGAATTTATTGATAAAAAGTAAAAGCTAACTTAATAAAATAAAAGAATAAAAACAGAAAAATAAAAGCGGATAGGATTTTATAAACTCTCTATCTGTAACTTTTTATAATATTTTTTTATAATTTCCAATAGCCAAATCAAAAACTAAGTATGCAGAGATTAATAATTGTAGATATGATTGCACACTTATAAGTCAGAAACAATGGTTTATTCTTATTCAAAATAATTGTACCATAATAAATTAAAATTTAATTAGAAAGAAATTAAAATATTAAAGAGTAGTTTTGTTTTTTTATGTCTTAGAATTCTGAGCAACAATTATGAATATTTTTATATGATTTAAGATATGTACACGATGAGCCGTGCAATTACAAAACATAAAGAAAACTTAGCTGACAAAATATATACGTACTTAATATTATAAAGCGGAAAAGTTTTTTTTTAAGTTTTAAGCCTAAGAATCGGAAGTAGGATTTCAATTTTTTTTTTTTTTTGTAATTGATAGAGAAATTGTTAAGGAAGGCTATAGGCTATTTAACACCACGCCACCACTTATAGGAGCAAAGCTGTATTTTGCATTCCATGCTATCTGCGGGCTCAGTTAGTATATAAATATGGATTTTATTATTTATGCATAGTATTTGTACTCACGAATTTCAGTTTAATTAATTTTCAACATTCCTATTATCTTTGTTCGAATCCAATGATTATTGACGCGACCTTAAAATGTTTCCCGATGTAAAACTTGCCCAACGTGTCTAAAGAAGATTTGACTTCAAAAAGTTAACAGTACGTTGTATTTTGTTCGTTGTCGAATATATTTTGCATGGTGGTGTAGGGCTTTCGCTAACGCCCGCTTTGTTAGCAACCACCATTAAGTTCAAAATCTGCCACGGGATGTATTGGTGTTTCGTATTTATAGAAATACAATAGAAAAAGTGCTTATTCATATTATATTACAAAAGATTATACAATACTACTTACGTCAAACTGCATGGTAGTTTATTAGCAGATGTAAACTCCGTTTCTTAATATAAATTTATCTTGAACGTATTATATAACACTAATTCATAAATATAATAACATTAAACTCTTACACTGACTAGCAAGAACTTTTTGGTTTTCATTTGGAATATCCGTTTTTAACGATAATTTACGATTCAACGATAATCTGTTGCATAATTTAGGCACTATGCACATTCTAAGTCTTTCACCAAAGTAATTATTGGAAGTAAACATATATTTTATCTATTATATCATCTAATATCAGTAATTATGAGACAAGATAAAAGGTTCCGGATTATTTTAAAGTCATCTTTGGCCCACTTGGTAAACACTCGGCAACCGAGTTTGGAAGTGTCATTAATCATTATAAATTAAGTCGCATTTTCGTGAGAGAAATAACGTCACTATACTGGAAGTAATGCGTCGCCTAATTGAAACGAATGCGGTGACGTACCCGCGCCGCAATATAAGGGTGGCTAAGAGTGACTTGGTATATTGAACAGAGCATGTACGTAATAGTTACGTTCGTACGTAAGTGTTTTTAGAGAGTTGGTAATATAAACTGAACTGAAAGTTATTTTTCTATCTCTCCGGGACTGTAATTTTTTTGAAGAATAGTACGTTTTCTACTTGCTTTTATACTTAATAGGTACAGTCTCATAACTTATCTACTTTATTATACTATCTCAGCTGGTGTTCATTGACGAAGACGTCTAAGATGGTGGACACGTTAAGCCTAGTGGTAAGACTTGTTCGTGCAACAGCTGAACATTTTTATAGGTACCTGGCAGCAGATTTTCAATTTGAGGGTGGTAGCTAGCTGGTTGTGTGGGTCTGCCGTATCAGACCGGTTAGATTGGAGACGCCGGAAATACTGCAAGTCCGAACGGCTACTTCCGCCAGAGAATAGAAGAATTGCGAATGCTGTCCCTGGACTCTGGCAACACGGGAGTTTGCAGTGTCACCGTGGTACCTTTTAGTGGGTAGTTAGCACCTGATGCGTCACCACATGCCGCTCACGCCTTTGACCTTAGCCCGCTTAATCCGTTTGTGCGTTTGGGAAAACTGGGATTTTAAACACCACGTTAATAAAAAAAAAGAGTGGTATCTAGCCAAGTGGGCATTAGAAAAAGCCCTACCAACATGCCATAGTTTTATCACGATCTTTTAATCATTGAAAGCTCAAGCATATAGCAGGGATCGAACTTACATCCATTAAAGCTGAGTCCGTACACACTGCCTATTACTAAGTTATTATCGCTTCAAAATTCCTACCTATCTGTACCCTGAGAATGTGTAGACAAACTTTCATGATAATTAGTTCAGTAGTTACAGCGTGAAAATATAAATAAATAAATAAAAATTCTCACAAACGCATTTATGATATTAGTTAGGGCTTATTAATTATAAACATTTATCTTGACAAATATAACTTAAAAAATCAATAGAGTTTCTTAACGATTCAAACCGATAACTGATGTGAATATAATAACCGATGTTTTTTTAAACTTACTTTAATTTTTTTATTTTATTTTGAAAGAAAAAATTATAGAAAAATATAGCTAGGCGGTAAGACCAGGTAAATAAAAAAGAAAACGTCTCCAACGTCCTTTGACCTTTTACATTTGACACGTGTCGTTTATGGGACCCAGCGAGAGAGTCCGTTCTCAACGCTCCATCGTAGTTGGAAGTATCAAACCTATACCTTTTTGAAGACAAACAGTAAGTGCATTTCGTCCATTTACTTGTAAGAACTATATTCGTTACGGTCTCCAGAGAAATCGGAAAGTACATTCCTTTTTACTATGTTTCATCAAAGAAATGCTATGGATATCTTCGTAAAGTATAATAATACTGTTTCCGTTATCAACGTGGTTGCGTTTTTGAGGTTTTATTTTCTACGATAAAATTTAAAAATCACACACGAGAGACTTGCACTCACTCATCATCAGATCTCAAAAACGAATTATCAGATCGACTTGAAGTTTAGAAGTATTTTCTATTTTACAACATACACACGAAAGAACTACTAACAATAAGAACGGATTTGATAAATCACTCCTGGTTGATGGGGAAACGTGCGAAGGATTTCGCAGGGAATAGCTAGTGAATACGTATGAGGACACAATATTACACACGGTCAAGTAATATACCAAACCTAATAAAATTATGCTCATCTATCTATAGTAATGCTATAATAATATTAGCTGACCTGGAGAACTTCGTATCACCTAAGTTCAGTGTTCTTAATTCTCGTTCTAATATAAAAACGGTTGTTTTTTTTTACATTTTGATTAGCTATAATCAACCTTCCAACTTCGTTTCGTTAAGATCAATAGAACTGGCTACATCTAAAATCGTTTCTGGTTTTCATTTCTTTTGGTTATTGAATGAAACTTGTGTATAACTGCAATTAAATAAAAATCTTTTAATTATACGAAATTTAAATATATATAATAATAGGTGGATTCGAATCCATGTTCGTTGACGCGGTGTCCGTACACACTACCAACTAAGCCGTCATCGCTTCAAACTGATCTATCATTGCTTCATTATTTTTCATATTATAAGCTTTAAAATCATTCTGTCTGTTGTTTTTTATATATATACAAACCTTGTCCTGACATACATACATACATTCCAGAGACTCATTTTTATTTATATAGATAATAAAATTATATAATAACTTTTATATCTTTGTTTAAATGCGTTAATCTCTGGAACTAACAGACTGATTTAAAAAATATATATGTATATGATATCTCAATTTATAAGAAATAATATAGAGTACTTTTCACTCAGAAAAAAAAAACTGTTTATAAGACATAGAAAAATAACTTCAAATTCTATGTAACGAAGTCGCGGGCTCAGCTAGTTTTTCGAAAAGCGAGTATCGAACTTATGACCTGCTAATAACAAAGGCAAACCATCTCTACACAATGAAACTTACCCAGTAACTTTGGATTATAATGTTTTTCTAATATAACAAATCACCTAAGCTATTTGGGTCCAAGCGCAGAAAATTATAAGCGATATTTTTCTACATGCCATATTAAACATTATATATCTGAGTATGACGCTTATCTTTAACAGAGAGTTCAGTTTATTACAGTTATAAATTATATGTTGCGCCTATTTAGATATATTTGAATACTAATTGCCCTGACAGATATCTTTTCCATTTTCGTTTTAATAGCTCGACAATTACCACTTATCGTGTTAACTGATGACATCATATCTTTGTAAAATATTAAACATATGTATCAATTGTGAAGATAATTAATCAAATGGTGTTTGAGTTTATTGATTTCAGATATACAAATATTCATTATAGATATATACGGATTTAAATTCAATCACAACTCATATTTTTAGTTCTTTTCTGTTTTATCAACAGAGAAAATTGTATCTCAATTGCTCAGAAAGTTTATACTGAAGCGATGATAGCTCAGTCGGTAGTGTGTATGGACACTACATCTGTGGACGTGAGTTCGAATTCTCCGACAACGAGCTTAAACGTTCGGTGAAGAAAAACATCGCGATGAATCTATATCATCGTGGTAGGGCTTTTTTTAACGTCCGTCTGGCCAGTTACCATGCTCAAGTTGAAAATCTGTCGTCAAATACCTATAGATGTGTTCCGGCAGTTACACTTGAGAGCCAGTCCCTCCACTAGGCTTAGCGTGTCCACCATCGTAAGCCATCAAGGTGGTTTAAAAGCAAGGAAAATTTACATTTGATTCAGATTTTCATTTAGTAAAGCTTATTTACCTTGGTTTATAAAGTGTTTTTTATTATTATTATACTTGTTTAAAATACAATTGGAGCATGGAACTAACGTCTAGTTTTAGGCAATGGAAACAATCTCTGGTACATTATACTTAATATAGAAATTGCCATACACACCGAGTATGACACGACACACAGCTATTGACTGTAATTGCATCCCATCTATGCATGTTATGTTTCTTAATGTAAGCTCAGTCTTGCATTTTCAGTGTCATGAAAATATACATCAGTGTTTTCTGGAGAGTATGCTAGGGTTGTGATAAACCTAACGAAGTAAAATTAACAGTCATAAAGATATACAGTCATTTAGTAGAGAAATCTTCTTGAAGTTCTGTTTGCTTGAAATAGCCTGTTTTAGTGGAACATCTTACACTTTTTTGATGGAAGAAAGGCAGACTTCGAAACTTTATTTGATGGCATACGCATCAGTAGATAAAAGATCAACAAGGGTCCTCGCTGTCATACCGCCATGTAAACGTTTCGGCAGCTGTATACACTGATTAATTTTGAAACGAGAGTCACTGTGAAGAATTCATCACCATACGCATGACGGTCTTGATCAATTCAACCCAGTTTAATTAATTGATTATATACTGGTTGCTCCTGAGTGCGACATGTCTAATCTTGCTATTACAATTAAGTTTATATCTGATATTTTATAACGAGGATAAAATTCATTACAATATCTACCCTTCACCTTTACTTGGACATGTTTTGAGAGAGGTATGCGAGACTCAACTGGTACACACAAGAAATTCAGAGACTGTTAATCGCTTTTACATACCTTCCAGTCCCTAGCTGATGTAGCACGGTACTTATTTGTGACTTTACCTACTTCAACTGTACGTGAACGTGTTTAGGCAGCGCCTAAAGTCGTCTGACGGTAAATTCCACAACTTTGGACGGGCCCTGGCTGCAAATGTAAGTCATATGCTTGCTTACAAAATACCTGACACAAGGTATAGGATCAGAGTATGATGATTTGCCTGGTATATATAAAAATATACACGAGTAGTATTCAGTGGGTGGTTTGAGTTTTGACAACCATAACATTGGAAACCGCAATTTCATTATACTGAATGGTGAACTTTATCGAGACAGTCAGTAATAAATGTAGTTTTTTAGTATATATCTACAACTGAGGATGCAGCTAACACAGCATGTAAGATCAAATTTTCGAACAATCTTTTACCAAAAAAACTGTTAGTAACAAATTTGTTTTGTAAAGACTTTATAGCTTAGATTAGATTCTTTAAACATGAAAATAATTTCCTCGTATTACCATTCCATTTCAGACTGAACAATTATTTAGTAATGGCAAAAATAATCAGCTAATATATGATACCATATATTTAATGTCCAAATACGCGAATGACAACTGTACTTATCATATAAAAGTCAATCGTAATCGGTGAACGAACTTGCGACCTATGAGTGTGCTACCACTGTATCACAAGCATGGAAGAAATATCAAATATAATGTGATTTTTAATATTGCGCATAGTTTCACTTTGGAAGGAAAATGCGTTCACTCTTGGAATGGAAAAGAATATTGTAGTATTAATAGAAGAACGAACTTTGTTACTTAACATACCTATAAAAGGTCCATTCCCTGTCGACTACAAAACCAGATGGGATTATAAATTGCCTTCTTCAAGTTTTAAGTGGACCTTTTTGAAAAGGGGCAAAATTGTGATTTTTTTTCTAAGTGATTTCAACTCTATTTTTCCCCGCTTCAATGATAGAAAATTCTTTGCGATAAATATAATCACATTGAGTAATACGAACGCATAAAATAACGAATTTCATAAATTAATTTCTCATGTTCAACATTTCGAGCAAAAACGAGAAAAGTTTTTAAGGATTTGACAAACGTTAATTTGCACTCGAAAGAATTATTGGAAATTGTTAAAGAACTTAGTTTTTCAATAAAAGAAATGTTACAATTTAAGGACTTTAGTTCCTTCAGATATAAAATAGGTCATGACTTTCAATTTAGCAGGCTCTCTTATTTAGATTTTGAATTTATGTGAACGGTAATTGGATTTTTACAAATAAAAATTTCCTCGTCAAATGTGTTTTATCGCTTGTATTATGGTGAAAGTTATCGTGTGACTTTATCAAACCACCTTCTACTTGATACTCTTACTTGCGACGATAAAAAAAAAAACAGTTTTGTTCACGTAATAAGCTTATCATTGGGACTCGACTGTTGTGCGGCTGAGTTATTGGACTTACCTATAACTTAATCCGTTTTGTGTCCGCACCTTTTAAAATTAATAGAGTGATCAAAAAATCTTAATTCAATCTAACTCCTAAGCAGGCGCATGAACATTATGAAAGTCAAACCTACCACCGGTTCGGAAAGTAAAGTGATATTCTATTGTTGAGAAATAACCGATTTGATTTGAAGGCAATTATCGAGAATTAACCGGTAAAAACTCGATCTGCATGTTTATATCTTTCTTTAGGTGCTGTTTTGTACATAATGGTTTAATATGTGCATTTAAAAGTTATTAGCAGGTGTACAGAGAGGGTTGCCAATTCCATACATTATCATCACTCACATATTGTTCCGTCCTATAATTATAATAGACTTTTGATATCAAAACCAATTTGACATGGTTCTTAAACTTACTGTGTTTCAATTCGGTAATGTGCTTTCTGACTTTATTGTATAACCTCAACTTTTAATAATATTTAACTCTATATAATGAATGAATGAATACTTTATTGCATTTTAAATATGCACACTGCCAAACTCAAACCCTTATGGCATTTTCTTCCAGTTAGTACTCGTAATATTAGCATTTTACATGACTCAGTTCATTTCTTGTACTAAGAAATGACTTGTATTTATATTAATATTATTAAGCGGAACAGTTTCTTTGTTTGAACGCGCTTATCATAGGAACTACTCTATTATATATAAAAGTAAAAACATGTATTTTGTTTGCAACAAAAAGTTCGTGGTTCACTCTAATAAGTGAGCCACCACATTGCCAAAACGTTTTATTAAGGTTAGTGAAATATATTTTTTATATGCCGTTACCGTAGGCAATTTCGCTAATGTCAAATTAGAAAAAAATTAGAACTTTGTGGACTTACTTAACGAAGACAAAGTGTCATCCAAACTCTTAAGAATTATTTGTGAACCACACGAATAATTCTCTTTCGCGGGACTCGAATACACAGCACTTCAGCGCGCCTGTTTAACTGCAAAACCTATTCTGACTTTTATCAAAATAAATTGGTAAAGTTGTGTGCACACGTTGCTATTAAATAGGAAGTGATCGTTTCCAAATTACCTTTGAAACATTTTGTTCTCAGCGTTAAAATATTTAACATGATATTTCGATAGAATTTTCATGTTCGAGGTAATTAAAATTCAAATTTATATGTTAATCAGTTTTATAATTTACTAGCAGTATCATATGGTTTTGCGCGAGCCTATATAATAAATACAGTTTCTAGGTCGCATTTTTCAATTATTTTTTTACTCTACAGATTGTTATGAGTACAGTCTCATCTGATGTTAAATGTTGATGTGGCCCAAGATGGTGCACACGGTAAGGCTAGTGAAGGGACTGGCTCTCAACTGTACCTGCTGGAACACGCCTACATATATTTGGGGGCAGGATTTCAACTTGAAAAGTTGGCTAGCCAGGCGGGCATTGGATAAAGCCTTACGACCATAAATTCTTCTGTCCCATTAAATGTGAAAATATCACGAAAATAAAATTAACTCAATGTAAGTTAATTTTTTTTTCTAAAAGTTTTATTGATATTTTAATAACCTACTATTATAAAATGACGTATTTTAGCTAACATTGGTGAGTACATAAAACATTTTCATTTCATTTTTGTTTATACCATTTTTAATAATATTATTAGTCATTTTTATAACTAGGAATGACAAAAACGTACTGTGCAGACAATTGTGTAGAAAGTAAGTTAATTTGAGTTAAGTATACAAATACAGACAATCAGTTTATTTTAAAACACATGTATATAAACATAAGGGAAATGTACAGACATATCTACACGCTTATTAATATAGATCATGAAGGTAAAATACTGCGGTCAATTGAATCGAGCGCTTCATTCATCGGATGAAATATGCGCGCACACGTGAAATATCAATTATTGTTGGAATATTGATACAGCGTATAACGTGATACCTCCGCTATTTAAATAATTTTTAATAGGCGATATATTAAGAACATTAATTTCAGTACATATTACAATCATACTTGAATTTTTTTAACATTGTTTAGTTATCTTTGTTTAAAGTGAGCTTTAGGCACGTTGGAAAAATTTGGGGTGGGTGAAAAATTAAATGTTGCCTCACAAACATGCCTGTACTTTCGACTTGACATACGCTGTTAGCCGTAAGGGCTTTGACAGCTTCACCGAACGTTTTGGGGCGAATGCTGAGGGCACTCAGATCTACGGCAGCAAGCGCAAGGGTGCCAGAAGGGCCGAACCTCGGCTGAACTGAAAACGAACAAAGATTCGCGAGTCTAACTAACCAACAGGTCCTAACTTAATGTTTAGTGGTCCTTACAATGAGTCACAACCAGGCGTTGCAGGCAAAGAAAACAATACTGAAAACTAAATAAATAGAAGTTTATATAAATACAATCACTATGTATCTATGTCTTTAAAGCAGAATAGTGTGTTTGTTTATTTACTTTTTTCCTGTCGTTACAAGAATATCCCAAATTTTAAGTAATGATTATTGACAAATTTCGCTTACTGAACACTAGTTAAATGAAATGCAAACAGTTAATGAAAATGAATGCAATAAGTATCTATTATTAATATTATAAAGCAGGAAAATTTGTTGTTTTGTTTGTTTGAACATGCAAATCTCAAGAACTTTCAGATTAGAAAAAAAATCCGGATTGGGAAAAAAAAATTGATAGAGCATCATTCAGGAAACTATTTAAAATCACGCTACCATCAATAGGCGCAAAGCTGTTTTGACAAAAAGTAAAAGAAATGGGTTAAAAATTATTAGCAAATTTTTAGTTTCACGCGAACGTAGTGGCAGGCATAACTAGTAGTAGTATAAAACGTATATTAGATTCATATTATATAAATTAAGCTTTATTTATGTTTGTAGTTGGGTTGCGTAGTTTGTTACGTTTTGGTGTGTAGAGGAAAATTAAAGGATGTTGATGTTGGTTTAAAATAAATTTTTGAGTTTGAGTTGAGTCACTGTAGTTGCAAAAAACCTGATTAGATTCTACACAAATTTTCTAGTTGTGATAATAAACATTTTTTTGTATATCATTAAATTCATCTAATTCATTATAATACATATAATACGCTATGAAACAGCTGATGCGTATGACGTGTACAAACTATTTCAGCGCAGCCGTTGAGAACTTACTGTCTTGAACAAATAAGCGCGCACCTAATAGCACAGCTAATAGCGCACGCGCTATGTATAATCTTCAACATTATAAAAACGTAATGCAGTATAGAACAGACTAAAGAAAGGGTCGTGTAGGCAAAATCTTAAATTTTTATTTATCTTGCCTCCATCCGTACCGTACGATGAGGACAAAAATTAAAATCAGAAAAATCACTGTCGCTACAGTTTGTTTAATTTTTTAGTTACATTTCAAAGCATTATATAATTCAAAATCAATGAAACGCATTATGAATATCCAGCAGCGGTCAAGCAGTATCCTACTTACATGAACTTGGAGCTTAGCCAAAAGCATATCATATGAATATCAGTAGTGGATCGGGTAACCGACAAAACGAAGCTTTGTATTTGATTTATATGTAATTATGTAGGCATTAATCAGTTTTATTACATGTTACAGTTAATTTGACCAAATTTACCGCGAATTAAATTTATTATGCTAATGTATTTAACTGACAAGTGTTGAGTTTGGGAATTTCAATTGCATATTTGAGCAATGTGATGCGTTATTACATAATTATTAGATACATGCTTATTGCAAAGTATTGTTAAACGAGATCGAATCTTTTTTATATATTACTAGCTATGCCTTCCACTTCATTCGCGTCGGACTGAAAATTATTAATCATTTTTTCCGTTCATGTACCTTTTTCCAATACAGCTTTGCTCTTATATTATTGGTAATCTAATGTTAATTAGTCTAAAGCCTTTCTCAATGATTGCGGTATCAAATACAGAAATATATTTTGAAATCTGAGCGGTAGTTCTCAATATTAGCCAGTCCAACAAACAAATTTTTTTGCTGAGAAATACTTGAATCAAAAAGAAGGATTGTAAGTGATAATCTACGTGGCATCACATTGACTGGTTCACTGCGAAGCACACGTCCACCCACACATGCTCGTACAACAATAGAGTGGAATGTTAAACGATCCACCGGAAATGTGTTAACACTTTTAGACCATTCTATAATACAATCCAAACAGAAGAGATTTACATGTCCAAGGTGTCGCCACTACCTGATCAGTGAACCTCATAGGCAGATAGAATCAGTATAGATTACAGTCTTAGCGTTTATTAGGACATTGTAGTGTTAAATCTTGATTAGTTTAAAAATACAAAACTATTAAATATTTGCTTGAAAACTGCTCTAAATGTGATTGGAAGAGTCTAGGCTATGAGATATTATGCATAATTCTTTGGATTTCCCTCTTTGATTTTTTTTATTTGTTATTAAATAATAATTATATGGTCTGAGACAGTTAAACTTTTGGTCTAAAAACCGTTAAACGCAACTGTTGGAACAAATATATAAAGCGAGTTGATAGTGCATGGTGGTAGGGCTTTTTATAATGCCCGCCTGGGTAGCTACCACCCTCTAGTTGTGAACCTGCCGCCAAATACCAATAGGTGTGTTCCGGCAGCAGCACTTGAGAGCCAGTTCCTCCACAGGTTTAGCGTGTCTACCAACTTGGGCCGTATCGTCACTTAAGATCAGGCGAGATTATGGCCACAACGCTAAACCTTAAGTATAAAAAAATAAATAAAATATTTATACATCTAACAATTGAAGCTAGCCAGACAGTCTTTAGGAATTTCTTTATAATCGTATTAGGAAGCAAGAAAATAAATTTCCTTAGTCTATAAAATACCAAAATGTTTTAAATTTAATTTGTAAAGTTTATAAAACCAAATTCAACGAGATGTGTTTAATGAATAGGTTATTAAACAAAATGCAAATTACTCGCTAACGCTTAAGTACCCACGTTCGGTTCGTTAGTTTGATTAATTATCATATTGGTGGCGTAATTTTATTATTAATGCCACCCGTAATCCTTACACATTGTTAAACATTCGTCACTTCCGTCAACTATAGTAAGTAGACACTATAGTCCACTTAAAACAACAGTATTCAAACAAAATAGATTTTAATATAAAAACTATTAAGATTAGAACTCAATACAATAATGAATGTCTTCAATAAGGCCAAAGTCTTCATCCTCTTGCCCTGATCCCAAGCTATTTGCGGTCGGCGCAATACGTTTTCTCCATCCATAAATTTCTATCGCCCTTCATTCAACCTTTTTTCATTCATCTCATTCCTCACAGACTCTAGTCATCTTTTCGTCGGCGTTCCTCTTTCTTTCTACCCTTCAACATTCATATCTATACTTTTCTCATCAAACGTGTTTCCTCTTTTCTCTTGATATTTCCACGCTAAGACAAATGATTATTTTTCAATCTCTGTACCACTGGTAACGCTTTCAAACTTTCCCTTTACATATTCCAAATAAGGCAATAATAGCTATTAGAAATGAAAATTAACAATCTTAAATAAAGAACGCGGACAATTTCCATTCGAAAGTTAGTAAGTAATAAACGTATCTACTGCGGAATTATAATTATAATTTTAAAATAAGCCTTTCTGTATCCTGGATTCTGCGCCCTGACTGGATTATTTTATAGGGTACGTATGAGAAAAGCGTAAAAAGACACACCTAAACCTACACCACTGTGCCACACGATCGACCCAGCCCGCGTACATGGAATCCATGGATATCTGAGAATTTCGACTCACTTCTATGTTACGCGTACGTGGGCGTATATACTGCCTTCGGTGTTAAACGCATGATCAACTACATAAGTAAAAGAAGTACTGAAATATGATGTTAAAAGAATTCGATGAATTAAAACTCGTCCTACTCTAATATCATAACCTACGTTTTAAATTAATATAATATTCTTTCGTAATAGTAATGAATGATAATAACGTTCGTATATACCCATTTTTGCATATTTCGGTTGAACTACAATTCCTGATAGCATGATAAAGAAAAGCTCCCTTCCAGGTAGACGTGACGTCTCTATACTAAGTTAACGTGGTTCCACAAATCTAGTGTCCATTGAAGAACTTGTCAAAGCGAATGCTTATTAGTTTCCCGATAGTTGTGTTTCGGCCATTGCCACTTTGGCTTGCTAGTGTATGGAACTACTTTCCATAGTTCGTGTCCTAGTAAACTATTTAGTAATAGGATTATATTGTATGTTACAATTTAGATAAATAATATATAGCGGCAAAGATTGTGTTTCGGTATCTGTTTGAATTCATTGATCTCAGTAACGCAATGATATGATGACTGAAGCGATGATAGTTCAGTGGCAGTGTGTAAGACTTCACGTAAAGGGACGTGAGTTCGAATCCAACCACTTACAATGAGCTTGAGTTCTCAGAAAACTTCATGAGGAAACCCTAGCATGGTGGTAGGTCTTTTTGTAATGCCCGCCTGGCTAGCAACCACCCTCAAGTTGAAAACCTGCAGCCAAATCCAATAGGTGTGTTCCGGCAGCTGCACTTGAGACCCAGTTTCTCCACGTGTTCAGCATGTCTACCAGCTTCGACCGTATCGTCCATTAAGTATTAAAAAAAAACATATCCAAAAAAAAAATGTTATGTTTTTAGTGTTTATTATACTGTTTACTGAGCAGAACTTATTGATTGTAAGGTTATAATGATAATACTTGGATTTATGTGTAATTTTTCTTATATTGTATAATTCCTCACAATTCTGTATGTCAATTTCTTATTTTGAGTAATGTTGTTTTTTTTTATTTGTATATTTTTTTAAGTTGTGATCTGTCTGCGCTCTGTGCATGTTGTGGCAGACTTCGAAGGCCAGTGGAAATTATTCTGCATGTATATTAACGGAAACTAGGTAATGTTTTGTATTCTGTTTTTTGCAGTAGCATATACTGTTAGTTTTATTATCTATTAAGCGTTTAAACGTTAGAGATATCTATAAAGTATAATAAAAAATCAAAATAAATTTAAATATATATTTATTTATTAATTCATAAGTCAAAACAAATTTGTAACTATCTAATCATACTGTTTACCTGTTAATAAAAGAACAGGGCTTACTGCATTTAGGCCATACGACAATACATTGTTTGTATGTAGTATTGTAGCTGTTACAATATTTTTTTGCGAAACTTGCTTACGTAGGCAATTTCGCCAATGCCAAGAGAGTCGTAGGAAGGAAGGAAACCATAGTCGAGGAACAATTTTATGTGAGCTCACAAAACATTAAACAGTTATTAACAAACTACCGAAAATACTGATTAGCTTTCTCCTGTGGCTTCGCTCGGGTTAATATTGTGATTTTGTCAAACAAATCGGATGACGCAGTAAAAAGTTTAATACGAAGTTTATCCCTCTCTATACCCCACTTCTAATAAGTTTTTCGGAAGAACAAGTAGCCATTCACCGTTCTCAGTTACCCATCAATCTCTATACCAAAATTCATTCTAATCGATTTATTGGTTTAGGTGTGAATGCGTGAGAAACAAACAGAAAAAAACATTTTTACATTTATAATATTGGTTAGGAAGTAAGGATTGGCTAGGAAGTTGAAAATCCTTGTAGAACAGTAAAGTTGTGCTACAGCGTCTTATGGTATATACAATACTTTTTATTCGCTTGATCATATGACTTAGCCTTAGGGGTTTTCATAGCTTTGCCGAGCTTTAGGTACGAGTGTGGAGGCATTCAGCCCGAGAGCCTACGACCGTAAAGGAGTTATGAAATGGTTGATTCTCAGCTTGGGCTGTTGCCGGGGTATACACAGTACAATCTATCATATCTACATTTAAATAAATATATTTGTGTAGGTGAATCTTGAATTTCGGCGAATTTGAAGAGATGATAGCTCAGTGGTATTGTATACAACTTTGCGTCAAGAGACGTGAGTTTGAATCCAACTACTTACAATGAGCTTGAGCTTTCGGTGACGGAAAACATCGTGAGGAAACCATAGCATGGTGGTAGGGATTTTTCTGATGCCCGCCTGGCTAGATACAACCCTCAATTGAAAATCTGCCGCCAAATACCAATAGGTGTGTTCCGGCAGTTGCACTTGAGAGCCAGTTACTCCAAAGGTTTATTGTGTCTGCCAACTTGGGCCGTATCATCACTTAAGATCAGGTGAGATAATGGTCATAACGCTAAGCCTTAACATTAAAATATATATTAAAAAACCTGTTGATTCCCTGGGCGCGTTACGTTTTGATGGATTTTTTATAAATAACAAAAGAACATGAAATTTTATTTAAGTATAAATACATTTATCAAATAGATATCACGTTCGAGAAATTGTTCCAAAAGTATATCAATTTTCATTTTTACATGCAGAGGAATCAATAAAGACCATATGGGAACCAAAATAATCATTGTTGTCATACTAAACATGTTTTATTATTTAATGAATTAATCAACTTTATAGTGCTGAAAATAAAATTGTTATAATAATAATAACTTAATTAATAAATATCTACCTTCCTTACGGTTCTAAATTACTCAGCAAATTGTAGATGGCAAATTACAATTTTAGTTGCGGTCGGGATAATCAAAGTCCTATTGAAACAAAAACCAAGGTAATCAACTATTTATCTTCGTAATTTGGTTATTGGAGCGAAAACAGACACAAACTACCTACATGATGTTCGAAGCGCAGATAGCGCTTTCATGAACATACAGACGCACATTTCTAAAACATTCCACTAGGGATGAATGTGTAATTTAGTGACCCGCCAGTGGAATCACTTATTTACTCGGGACAAATCATAAATTCTAATTCTAAATAACAATATGATAAACACACATTAAAGATATATATTTTATTAAAGTAAAAACTTATCACCTAGCAAATAGTTCACATTAATAATTGAAATTCCTTTCATATTTTGGTATTTTGTCAGCACAAAATGCTGTAAGAACACTTCAGGGGTATCAATTTTTAGGTGTTTTATATTTTTTTAAACTATTAGTACTTAAATTTAACGGAATGACTATCCTATATCAATTAGATGATAGGTTAAAGTAATATAAAATAAATGGTGTGTGTTCTAATTTTGATATTAGAGGTACCTTTTCTTTCCAGAGACAGAGTCAGAGAAAAAAGTCTTTCAAGTTTCACCCATATATATCAAAGAGTTTTATCTCCCAGGTTGTACCGATTCTATATAGCATCGATTGATACTTTTTCTTTGGTACTTCTTTGATAGAATACGATTAATCCACTCCACATTCGATGACGCTACTATTGCCAAATGCTGTATGTGCCATAATTATTTTTTCTTATTCAACAACATAATTAGCAAATATATAACTTTTGGACAACATTTGTATTATATAGTATATATAAATATCCCAATATCTTTACAAAAAACATTATAAGTATTAATTTTACGTGGCCTTTTATGATAATACAAAACGGGCGATATTGCATCGCATAGACAATGTAGTTATCTGAACGCTTCGCTCTACAATATATGGGTCCCATTACATTTTATGGTCTGTTTGTCTATAAAGAGCGTGTACCGCAATTTTTAGTTAAACAAAAATTACTGCTTTTAATCTAAAATCTTTTATATTTGCTCTACATTCTCCATAACAATATTTCTCATCTTTTATTATAATTTATATCAGTAAAATAAAGCTACAAAATTTGTTTATTTAAATGCCCTAATCTCAGGATCTACCAATCGAATTTGAATAAGTCTTTTCGCATTTTATTTTTTCGTTAAGTGTTAGCGTTATGGCCACAATCCCATCTGATGTTAAGTGACGATGTGGCCTAAGATGGTGAACACTTATAGCCTCTGGATGGACTAGCTCTCAGGTGTAACTGCTGCAACACCCCTATAGGTACATAGCGGCAGATTTTCTGCTTAAGAATGGTAGTTGACCAGGTGGTCATTAGAAAAAGCCCTACCACTATGCTATGGTTTCATTACGATGCTATGGTTTCACTACCAACTAAGCTATTATCGCAAAAAAATGTATTTAACAGCTCAATTTGTAAAGAATTTTATGGACTAAACATCATGCTACCACCTTTACGCGCCGGGATAAACGAAAAATAAAGCTAAGCCAGAAGGATGAGTCAATGCTTATCGATCATCATAAAAATTTTCATAAACCTTTTCAGGTGTAAAGGAAAGGACATGATGTTCTTTTCATACAGAAAAAAAAAACTTTTCCTGAGAGATAAAAAAGTGACTTTTATTTCTTCACGAAGGAAGTCGCACGTACATCTAGTATGGCACAATATTAGTGGACTCCGTAAGAAGACGTTATGCAATCACGTACATAGTCAAAAAAAGAAAAAGAACTTAGACATTCCAACTGGCTTCATTATTGAATTATGTTGTTTGAGTGACAAATAAAATAACTGGTAAAATGTAATCAAAGTCTTAATGTCGACAATGTCGTCGACTAGTGGATCTAAAAATAGTTGCAAAACCGTCTATATAACCCCAAAAGAACCATCAACTTGATACTATAGAGATTCATAATATTTTATATATGCAATATGCAAAGTATCTGATTTTTGTATATTTTGTATAATAATAGATATGTACTACTGTATGCTAATCCACTAATAACTACTGGAAATACATACATTAAGCCATTATGTAAAAAATGTATCTCAACATATTTATAAACATGCAATTCGAGTTTCATGCCGTTTCTTCCTGATTACTGCGTTACTTTTCGAACTGGTGGTAGTTTTAACGTTCACAAGCGCCTACTTAGGGCTTAAATTGTATAAACATTTTTATTCGATTTGTCGATTTATCGAAATTCGACCAATAACCTCTAAAATAAAAATTCGTAGACAATCTAAACATACCATGGCATTTTTTCTTTGCCTATTAATCGAATTTCGTCTAATAACTCCAAAAAAATAAGATAATTCACTGACAGTTACAAAAAACAATCCTAGTCTTTCTTAGCCTATTTCATTATATTTACATATATAAATCTTGTGTAAGTTTGGTAATGATCGTGTAACTTTAAAACGAGTTCGCGTATGTGAGTAAAACTCAGCCAATATATTTATTTTATCGATAGGAGTTATAGAGGTATCGAGTTAGTATCTACCGACAAGGGAAGCATAACGTCTGCCAGATCAGTTAGTAGATTCTAGAACAATTTACTATGTTAGTAATAAATAAATGTTTATTAAAACATATGTGTACGTATTCATACGTTTTCCTATATTATGTATGAGTTGAGTTTGTTAATTAAAGTGTTCTGTATTAGTTACCTAAAGTTAATACAGCGCCCATAAAGTTTTCATAATATAGGCTGTATTGTTAAAATACTCTGAATATTTACATAATTTTGGAATATCACGATTAAATTTCTTGAAACTTTATTGGTTCGTACTGCCGATCGCCGATACGGTTAAGTTTAATTCGGAATTAAATGTAAGCCTACGTTTAAATGATGATGAATTTATACTAAAGCTTATAGAATATTTATTAACTGAATAATTTGACCATTACGCCATTTATCGGGTTTAGACGTAGTATAAAAACTTCCTCCGTGAAATAATACATAGGCTCCACAATTTTTGGGTGAAACAGTGTTGAAGTTTAGCGTTTTATCGCGTATCATAGAAGAATCCTTTTGTTTTATGCGATAATAGTTGTGATTTGACTTTGTTCCCATGGAACCAAAAAGTATTCAATCATTTTTACCTGTTTTTGTAACTTTTTTCAATACTGCTTTACTTCTATTGGTCGTAGCGAGATGTTAAATAGCCTTAATTTTTCCTCGATTATTTTTCAGTTAAATATAAAAAATATATATAATTTGAATCTCAGTTCCTAAGATTAGCGCCTTCAAATACGCAAACTTTTATATAGTATTTGTATAAATTAATACTAATTTAATATTTAACAATATAATAATCCATTTTGTAATTATCTTTCTTTCTATTCAAAGACTCGACCTAAACAATTTTTCTTTTTTAAAACTCATCTAATGTGGCTAAAGAAATATCTCCCTTTGAAAAAGTTAAGAATTCACTGGATTTTTTTTTATTGTCGGATATATAGGTTTTTCTATACTTATATAGAGAGCTAAATCGATAATTGGTCAATAAATATTGATCACGACCCTGTCTATTAGATATGGGAGTTTTATTACTATAAATCATGACTAAATATTTCTGTATCTTTTTAAGTACCCTATAATATTTTTTTCCAAATACCATTTGCATTTTGTATCTAATAATCTACAGCGGTCTCAGAATGAATGAATTAATATATTTTATTTTATAGCCTTTATAGTCAATAGTATTATATATATTGATTTGCAGTATTTTTTTATCTTTTGTAAGTTTCGGGCTATCGTCACAATCTCATCTGATGTTAAGTGACGAAGTGACCCAAAATGGTGGACACACTAAATCTAGTGGGGCGGTTCTGAAGTGCAAATGCTGGAACACACCTGTAGGTACTTGGCGGAAAATTTTCAACTTGAGGGACGTAAACAGCCAGGCGGGCATTAGAAAAAGTCCTATAACTTTGCAAATAAATTATGACCGTGTTAGTTGTTATTAGAATCTATCTAGTAGTTTTAGCGTAACATACATATATGGAGACAGATATACAAATATAAAATAAGTCTGCGTGCGTGACTTAGCTCCCACGCAAGATTTAAGTTTGCCCATTAAGTAAGTTTGACATGGGACGGACGATTTCATGCTTGTTAATGTGAAAAGGGAACAAGGAACGTCACACGGAAAAACTTTACACTATTAAATTAACGTTTGTATTAATCTCACTTTTCACAAATTTTAACACCGGAGGCTTGATATGAAAAATTGATTCTTAAGGAGTAAACTAAAAAAGATCAGAAGAATTCTTATCGTACGGTACGGATGGAAGCTAGGCAAATCAAAATGTAAGATTTTTCTGTCACGACCCTTTCTTTAGTCTGTTCTATATTGCACTATTTTTCGAAAGTGTAGACGGTATACATAGTGCGTATGCTATTGGTTGTGCCCAATTACAGGTGCGTGCTTATTAGTTTAAGACAACCAGTAAGTTCTCATCGGCTGCGCAGATATAGTTTGTACCCATTATATGCGTCAGCTGTTTCATTTTATACGTATTATATTGAATTGGATAAATTGAATGACGTAGAGTAAAATGTTTATTTTGACTACTAAAAACGTATTGATTAATTGTAAAATTTCCTACCATTCCTTCAATTCATTAGATATTTCCGCGTTACATTTAATTACTCTCAAACGCTAGTAATTCATTTACTTGTATTTGTTAATCAATAATGTAATACGTTTATTAATAATGATATAACATCTAAGCAAATTCGTTCGAACCGAGTGTCTACGAAAGTAACGTATTTTTTCTCGATCAGTGAGAAAGTGCACCCAAATTAGAAATTTCAAAAAATATTTACTCTATAGACTTTTCTTATTTACAATTTTATTATAAGTTTCAAAGACCTTTATCCTTATCTTCAATATAAAGGGCATATAAACAAGTAGAAGAAAAATGGAGCAGCATAGTAAAATTTTATTATATTAAAAAATCATGGGCACACGAAAAATCAATGAATAAATTCAAACTTGCGAAATTAACTTTTATCTCTGCAGGAACTTATCTGTGAACTCATAATGATTTTATTACTCGATCTTCTCGCCTGTACATAACCGTTTTGCACTCAAGTCACGCCCGCAATTCATGGCGTCGATTACGCCGTATCCTGAACACCTTAGAAACTGTAAGAAATATGGTAGAAATTATACCGGCAATGAGGTAAGGCCTGTAGTTGTATGGGTATGTGAGCTTTTTTCCTATGCTATTAATTTAGGGAATGTATCGATATTAAATGATGTAGGATATTACTTTTATTACAATTCAAAATGTTTAGTATCGGAAAAACATTTATTTATTTCTTTGTAATTTATCCGTCGTTTCGTTTGTTTCTTCGGTTTTAATTCAAAAATGGTTTGATCGCTTTTATGAAATATGTTATACAAGAGGTTTTAAGGTAATTATGAATTAATGCCTATATGAGTTATTGTCAAGTATGTTTGAAATCACATATGAGCAAAAGTAAAAACTGAAGACAATAATAATCCTTCTTCACATTAAATAAATACGGAGCCGTGGTCACTGCTAGTATCTTTATATCAAAGTCAACATTTCTGTTTGTCTGTTTGTTCTTTAGTATGCTTGTGACATCGTTATAAACAAAAATTTCTTGTCACGTGTTTGTCAACGATGAAGCCTTAAGCTACTGAACCGAATTTAATTAAATTTTTCATACTGTGTGCAGTCTGATACAACTTGAGTGATAGGATACTTTTATTTTGATAAGTGGTCATAACGCGGTAGATGACGCTATAGTCGATATGATTGACTACTCGAAAAGGCAGACCAAGGTCTGCCATGTCAGCTAGTTTTTTTTATATTTATAGTTTTTTATGTGTTATAGACACAATTTCAGCTAATGATATGTGACAACGTGGGCTAAGATAGTGACAGGCTAAGCCTAGTGGAAGGACTGGCGCTGAAGTGCAATTATCGGAACATACCTATAAGTATCTAGTGGTAGATTTTCGGTAGTGGCAGCTAAACAGGCGAACATTAGAGAAAGCCGTACTACAATACTATGGTTTCACCACGATATTTTCCTTTACCGAAAACACAAGCTCGTTGCAGACATACAAACTCACTTCCATAGACGCGATGTCCGTACACGCTACCACTGAGCTATCATTACTTCAAACTTGTAACTGGAAAACTACTGAATATTTCTCCTAATTTTTTTTAATACTGTAGTAGGTGCCTTCTGTGGTAAGGTCTAGGTATCTAACTTTTACTGTTTGTTACATATATAGAATGAGTTAGAAGGATAACATTTCCCTCAGACGTCATTACGTTTTAAAATTTAATTTAGTATATAAAAATGTTTTTGATTTAAAAATACTGTCAATACTGAAAATGAGAGTGGTTCCGGAGGAGTAACTAATATATCTATACATAGATATCTAAGTAAAATATAGTTCCTTAGATGCTCAATCACGTCAAAACTAATAGCTTTATCAGAATGGGACTGTGACCATTCGAAGCGGAAACGTTCATAGATGGTTCTAAGCTACTTAATTTTTTAATTTCGTTGTCCTATTGCCTTTTTGATATACTTACATATGCCTGTGCACGTAATGCTGACCTAACGCACGGGTGGCGACTAATTTTTTTAAATATATTTAATAGTAATAATTTATTGAGTTAAAAAAAAAAAGAGTTAGTGATATACAGTGATACGCATATACATTGGAACATTACTGTATATATTATTCTATTTTAAATAAAGTTACATACGTGCAACAAGATTATAAGCAGGGAGAGTTAAATGGTGAATGGATAAATAATTGGCAATGATTTATTAATTTATGTCTTTTATGTGTATCAGTTTAATTAAATAAATAAATTAGTAATTTGAAGCGACGATAGTTCAGTGGTAGTGTGTAAGAACGCCGCGTCATGCGACGTGAGTTCAAATCCAACCACCTACAATGAGCTTGAGTTTTCGGTGAAGGAAAAAGTCGTGAGGGAACCGTAAAATGGTGGTAGGGCTTTTTCTAATGCCCTCCTGGCTAGCAACCAACAAGTTGACAATCTGCCGCTAAATACCTATAGGTGTGTTCCGGCAGTTGTACTTGAGGGTCAGTACTTGCAGTAAAAGGCCGGGAACGCACCCGCGATTTCTCTGGGGCTGTGGGTGTCCATGGGCGGCGGTGATGACTTACCATCAGGTGACACGCTTGCTCGTTTGCCCGTTATTACATACAAAAGTAAATTTAGTTAATATAATTAAAAAAAATAAGTTTATCAAATTCAATTACTTTTTCTTCACTGCAGGTACCGCAGCGACGTTTTAGTTTTGATGATTGTGTGATACGAAGAATTTCCTAAAATTCGGTTACTAAAGTTTGTACAAAACATAATTGAAAATTTTAGTGTTTATAAAATGAATACTCGAATACAGATAAATCGGTAGTACATATTACCAACTTTTGCTTAAACTAGTTTATATCCCGTTGATATTTCCAACTCATTACCTACCGGGTGAGTCAAGCGTTCGGTTCCGAGACCATTTATTATAGATCTATTTGAAATTATTTATAAACCCTTTGAAAGTCCTGTAATGTGAGAGAGGAGGGCCGGGGTGGAGATCTTTGTAGAATGGTTGCAGTTGGTTTTACCCAGCGATGCATACGATGCCTGCACGCCGTAAGCCACGATTCAGCTTTGAATAGTTGTTGTATGAATAACTTATGCCTTTATGGCGAACTCATCTTTAGACCGTATTATGTCTGTTCACATGCACGTAGCTTTAGTACAGTTAGATATTTTTGTTTGATGTTCACCTATATTTATAAAACAGTTAAAATACGTCTTTATTATTCGAATAATATATTTACTTTCCGGGAACGTTCCATTTAATGGAAGACCTGTCAATATATTCCAAATTTTACTGAAATTCACACAGAACATTATTTTGGTTACTTCTTACTCTGGTATTAAATTATCTAAAAAAGGCTTTGCTCATATAGAAAAACCCCAAGCGTTTGAAATGAAATTATTGGAATATAATATATTATTCTTTGAATTTTATAGCTCTGCGTAGATGCCTTTGAGGCGTTGCATTGTCTTAAAGATTCCTGCGTATAAAATTCAGGCCATATTAACTGTGCTCAACCGACAGCCATATGCCGATTTCTTTAACTTTGAAGGATCTTATTAACCAATGGAACTGTAGACAAATTAGTAGATGTAACATGTTTAGTGAAGCAAAGTAACAAGTTAAATCCATATTACTCTTTCAAGTTTTAGAAAGCTTTATTTAAAATTAAAATATAACAACTAATAACTGAACTATATCTGTACAGTAAATATCCTTTTTAAATTATAATTGCAAAGTAATTTATGGATCTAGAGGCCTAAAATATTTTATAAGATAGGTTTTAGATACACAATTAGAAAAATCAAAAGAAATTTAAAAATGTAAATAGAATAAATCATATAGATGTCACTGTTGTTTTCCCAAAGCTTAAGTCTTAAATATCCATTAGTATATGTTGGAAATTACACATGTCAAGTTATAAAATATTACTCGACAGTAGATTTTAGACCCTCTCCACCTCCATTTTAAGACTCTAGCGTAATAAACAAATAGTTCCTTAATGCAAAAGTCTCAAAAAATTGGATTGCTATCTGTGATTTTATATCACTTGTCATATTTTTACAAACAAGTCATGTTATTAGTAGTTTGGCGCTATTATGTACTTATTATACTCCCTATATGCTTGGTAAGTTGGTTTTGATTTTAAAATACTATTACATAGTGGATCAATATGTGGACGATGTTGATGGCTGGAACTGATTCACAAAAAACTATTGTAAATGCATTTAAGTACTTCCTTGTTTCAAAATGTCCCTACCTAAAATAGTTAATATGACCAGATCATGTTTCTTGCCGGTTCTCCTCAATGACTGGCTTATTTTCCGAACCGGTGGTAGTTTTGACGTTCACAAGGGCCTTCTTAGGGTCTTAATCGAATAAAATCTTTTAATTTGATTATATGATGATATCTCGCCCCGATACATAAAAAAGTAAGATCTTCATAAGTAATATTTAAATATAATTACTAAAGGACCCCGGCAGACAGATATTTTGCAACATACCTTATCACTAGTTAGATATATTGTTCTTGCAAGGTGAGATGAACTACTTAATAATCCGTGGATTCATAGTGCGATTATAAAATCATCGTGTGGTATAGAGGAAAACAGAGATGATTCCAAGACTTGTGACATGGATATAGGTTTAGGGAGTCCCTTTCAGACGTGCGTCAACAGTAACCTTCACTACTCGTGCTTCTCTCCCTGCCCAGCCAAATATGGTTGTAAACAATTTCAGTTTAATTAAAAAACCTAAAATCATGAAATTAAGAATATTAAGAGCTGCTAGGAAGATAAAAGTTAAGAATTATATATTTTCATATGAAGAATCCATAAAAATCTAACAAATTTAGGAATAAAAAAAAAAAACATACGTCGAAAACAGCGCCATGACTGAGTCCAATTAAAGCTATGAACCATTTAGAAGATAAAACAAAACCATCTACATAAACGAGCCAACAGACATCAAAATGATGTAGATAAGGCTTATAAAATGATATAATATTTTTATAAAAACGTTAAAACCTTATATTTCGAATGGACTCGGATTCCATTAAGGGCTTAAATTTCAATTTAATTTATATGCGGGGTCACACATGTATACATATTTGTTCGTTTAAGTACTATAATATAATACACCCTTAAAAGGTTACGCGGGTAATATAATTTAGATTAATTCCTGGGAGTATAGAGATTATAGAGACAAACCAACATTTCTGAAAATATATTTAAAGTTGTGGTTTGTGAGATTGGGATAATTGCTTCAGACCTAAATTACGTCATCGGGAATATTAACGTTTATAATTCCGCCGTGCTTTTGAAATATTCCATTCCAATATTTAAATTTAAGTGGCAGGGACAGGCTACTCTATCAGATTAAATTGAGATCTCTATACATAAACTTTAATTTTTCTATTTATTTTTATTATATAGTTAAGGTATAGCGTTGTGGTTATAATTTTACCTGATCCTAAGTAAGATACGGCCTAAGTTGGTAGACATGCTAAACCTATGGGGGAACTGACTCTCAAGTGCTACTGCTGGAACACACCTATTGGTATTTGGCGTCAGATTTTCAACTTAAGTGTGTTTAATAGCCAGGCGGGCATTAGAAAAAGCCCTACCACCAAGCTATGGTTTTCTTACGATGTTTTCCTTCACCGAAAGCTCAAGCTCATTAATGGTGGATTCGAACTCACGTTTCTTAACGCAAAGTCGTACACACTACCACTGATTTATCATCGCTTCAACCTTTGACACATATCCTATGGAAGATGTTGTGAACACAGACGTTGTGAAAACAGAAACATGCAATAAACCGACAATGGCACAATATTTTGTGGGGACAGTATAGTATGTTAAAAACTGAAGTGCACGAGAAATACAAACCATTTAACTCGAAGATAAGTATTCAGCGATCAGCAAATTGCAAGGTAGATGTGTCAATATTTATACTAATAGAAATATTTGGTGTATTACACATCACGTAGACTCGAAATAACTTTTGCTAAGCCATATACATATGAATTCGAATACTTATTTTAATTATCAATTACCACTAACAAACATCTCATTAGATTATTGAGACAAAAGAAACTCCCAAAACTCCCAAGTTATTGGTCGGGTCTAGAGGTAATCGAAAGGAATACCTTGACGATCCCTTAATAGAGTTCTGAAGCCGTGACATAATCCAATCGTACATATCTCGTGACTCATCTGGGCTTTACGTTTCCCAGAGATAATAAGGTACGACTAATCTGTATCGACACGGACGAATTTAATGCCGCTTCGAGTTTGACAGCGGACCAGAAGTTACGTTCGACGAGATAAGCTTAGTTAGTCAAACTTGAGGGCATACGTCATAGCAGCGTTTCGATTACGAAGTTAAGTGTTTGAAACTTAGAGAATCTTTTATTTTTAAATGTGATATGTGTTTCTGATTCAAGACTTGCGGTTTTTCTCTCTCGGGTTATGCATTTGATTGAATGTTGGTATTAAAATTTGATGTGTTTGAGAGGATATTGCGTGTGGACACAATAATACTTCTAATGGTGTTTTGTAAGCAGCTGCCTACGAATGCAATGTAAATAGCATGCATGTTATACGGGGAAGCATATCATTCCTTTAGATCTAAAGAAAAATGTCTATATATGGTTCTTCAGATGTTTGACCTATTTAAGCTTTTTCCTTATATTTGTTATTATATTGACTGTCGGGTGTCACCGACAAACGGGTGGTACTCAGGCAGGATTATCGCCGCCTACATCATCCCATGTATATGCCACTGTTTATATACACAAAGTACAGTATCTCAGAATATATCTGATCCATAAAAGTATAGCCTTGAGGTTCAATTTTTAATAACTAAGCATATGTCTTGAACATAGCACGAGTACTCACGTCACCGTAATAGAGAACCCGTTTTTTTTATTGGACTGTGGAGAGGTCCAAATTCACAAAGAGGTAAATTACTCTTCATCTGTAATTTTCCATTAAACAAAGAAACACTGTAAACAGTACAATCAACTGGATATTATATTACAACGGCATATATTCATTTTTATAACACAAGTTAACGATAGACATACTTAAGGTAGCGGTTCAGAACACTATTCCTTATGTGAATATAAGAGTCGATACGCAAGCCCACTCATATTGTGGTTTCAGTATTATTATCGACGCCTAGTAGCGCCCTTATAATCTAAATTAATATCATAAAGCGGAAAACTTTCTTTGTTTGATCACGCTAATCTTATAAACGTTCAGTCATATCTGAAAAAATATTTTTATACTTCATAAAGCAATCATCGGCAAAGGTTTTAGGTTATTCGAGAACACGCTGCAAGTAATAGAAGTAAAGCTATGTAGAAAAAAGTTACAAAAACGGGCAAAAATATTTAAATAAAATTTTATTTCCATGAGTACGTAGTCGCAAGCCAAACTTGTCTTAAATATTTGTTTATCTGTTCTAATCTTATCACTCGAAGTCCAAGTACTCTTGTGGTAGTTAGGTTTCTGTTGACATTTAACTGAGTTTAATCTGAACGCTACGACCTGTCTAAAGAATATGATTTATAATTAGTGTTAGAAATTCATAGTAGACTTAAGAAGAAAAACGAAAATAACTCAGAATTATCAACGACATTTATGTATTCGATCTAAGACTTAGTCGTTAAATTCTATTATAAATTATGTCCAACGTTATCTACATGAATTGAACACTTGACAAGTACCTTTTTATATATATTAGGCAATTGGTTTTCTTTCAAATTAGCAATCTTAGCGTCTATCGACGGACGTTAGTTCGAATCCAGCTGCAATGAGCCTGAGCTTTCGGTGAGGGTAAACATATATTTACATAATATAGCCTTTGACATAAGAACTTGACTGACATTCAAACAGACAAATGTAAATAATTTTGGTCAAATTTAACATAATGTTAGGGCTTTTTCTAATGCCCAACTGGCTAGCTACCACCTTCTGCTGCAAAATCTGCTGCCAAATACATATAGGTTTATTCGGCAGTTGAACTTCAGAGATAGTCCCACCTACAATTCCTCTGGTGTTGTGGATGTCCATGGGTGGCGATGATCACTTACCATCAGGTGACACGCTTGCTTGTTTGCCCCCATTCCATAAAAATAAAAATTGTAAACTACCTACTAATACTATATTATATTATACCAACTACTAGAGTAAGTTATTTGTAACATCTATATTGTATCCTTCTATGTATTTCTAGAGTTTCTATTTATCTACTGATCTACAGTCGTACCTTTACTAATAACGCTACTAAATATACAATAACTTTATGACTAATTTTATATTCAAATGGTTGTATCATTTCAGTTAATCTAAATTTAATATCGATTCAGATATCATATAATAATTTTGTGTATATTTTGATGTTGGAAATACACTCTGAATAGTATCAGATATTATTAATTGCACTTGGTATTCTAGCTATCAGAATATGTAATACTGTGTCCCCAACATCGTTCGCGTGGAACTTTGACTGATATAAATATTTTTTGCCTGTTTTTGTAACTATTTCCAATACAGCTTTGCTCCAATCAGTGATAGCGTGATTCTAAATAGCCATAAGTCCTCCTCAATAATCGCTCTAATAACTACAAATATAATTTTAAACACCTCACTGCAAGTTTCTAAGATTTACGTGTTCAAACAAACCAACTTTTACACTTTTTAATATTTATGTCCGTTGTGTTTACAAATGATATTGGTTAAATTACCTACATATTAGAAAGATGTTAAAATCAGTCTTCCTCTTCCTTTCCATGCTTCATCATTCATATCCATTACTTTTCTCAACACATGCATTCCCTCTCTTTTCATGATATTTTCAAAGCAAGACATACGATTCCCTTTAACTTCTCTACCACAGGTGCCACTCTCAAACTACCTGTAACATAATTATTCCAGACTTTGTCTATTCTTATAACACCACAGATTCATCTTAATATTCACATTTCTTCTGCATTTAATCGACAGTCTTTCGTCATCTTACAAGCTCAGCAGTCCAATCCATGCAATATGATCGGTTTTATAACAGACTTATAAATTCTGAACTTCACTCTAAAAGGTATTTTGTGGTCACAAATTGTACTCGAGATCTGTCGCCACTTCATCCACCCTCAAGACAGTCCGACAGACTGGTGAGAGTACTCCTCTGAGTATTAAACCCATGGGAATGGAGATAGCGCCAAAATTTTATGCTAAACTTTAAGGCCCATATTTTCTACCCTATGCCACCACATATAAAAAGTAAATAACGCGAACGAAATCGAATAAAGAACTAGTTATTGTCTTGTAGTAAAAATTGTAATCGAAAATACTTCTAAAGAGAAAATATGACAGGCCGGAAGGGTGTTTAAGATAAATTATAGGGAACGTCGAACAATTTTGTATTTTGAAGGAAAATGGGCCGACAATGTCGGAAGGCGGAATTTAATTTGCATAGAATTACGCATACCTCGGTCGCAAACAATACGACTCAAGTGAAATAATTTGATTCAATTTTATGTATAGCTAACTGCGTCCGCGACGACGTTCGCGTGAAACTAACAAAATATGTAATAATTTTTCCCGTTTTTGTAGCTCTATTCAATACAATTTTGCTTCTATTGGTGGTAGCGTGATGTTTAAAAACCTTTCTCTGTTATTGCTGTATCAATTACAAAACAAAACCGACTAGTAGCTCTAAAATTGGCGATTTACAAACAAACAACACAACCAAATTAATAATAGATACTCATTTTATTTTCATTAATCATTTGCATTTAATTTAACTTGTGTTCACCCAGTGAGCGAAATTTGCCGATAATCATGACTTAAAATTTAGGAAATTCTTGTAAAGATAGGAAAACGGTAAATGTTGGCAAAATTATTTTATTAATATCACTAAACCTAATAAATTAAACGTAATGGGAATAATAATGCTACGATGGATGTATAGAGTAACTAGAATGGATTAGGTAAATGAACACATTCGAGGAAGTATGAAAATAGAATCAAAGACAAAGGAGTTCAGGAGGAATAGATTGACGTGGTATCGACATGTTATAAGAAGAGATCGAAGTCTATAAGTTATAAGTCAAACTAGATGAATGTTAATGAATTTGAAGGTGGATGGATGTAGAAGGAGAGGAAGATCGAAGAAGATATGGATGGACTGTATGAGGAATAATGTGTATAAAAAGTGTGAATACTAAGATAACAGCTGATAGATAAGAGTGGAAGAAGAAAACATATTGTACCGACCCTACTTAGGTAGGATAAGGTTTATTAAGACGACAGACTAAGTCTTATAATAGGCTATAAAACAACAAAAGGCCTTGACAAAAAAAGGTGCCTTACGAAATTGTTTTGTATTTAACGACTCGTACAAAAAAAAACTGTCCAAATTGTTACGTGTACCTCTTAAGAACTGATTTTCATATCAGGCTTCCGGTATGGAAATTACATGAGAAGTGTAATTAATATAACTAATTACTTAAAAGCCCGGGGTTTTTTTGCAATATGCCTTGCGCACCTATCACTTTGAAATTATGTATACGTGACATGTGAAATCCAGTCGTACGTCAGAGCTGGCACTAACATGCATTTTTACTTTTTTTATTGATAACATTGAATGTCGACAAGTAAAACAAAAACAGAAAAGCGATTCAGAAATAGAGAAGAAAGAAGTAGATACTTACTTACTATAAGGTACAATATAGGGCTACTAGAAGCAGCGTTAAAGCTTTCCCTGGTCTGTGGAACCACGAGAGCTTGAAGTAGTTGGGTGATTAGCATCGGATGAGTCACCACATGCCTATCTAGTTTTGGCCAGAGCCTGGGTAACGCGCTTGCGCTTTACGATCAGGAAGTATGTAAAGAATTGGAACTAGACACCACGTTAATAATACAGTGCTGTAAGTTTTTTTTACATAAAATCTGAGCGAAATTTGAAAACTGATACAAATTTTGTTACAAAAAATTCGGTAGGTATATATTTCTTAATGCCGGGTAATAACTAATTATGTGTGGTGTGGTGCGGGTGTAATTGCGTGAAGGACACTAAAAAACAGTAATTACAATTATATATTCACATTCGGTGTACTTTATAGCTTAAGGCACGCGATGTTATGCTATCCAATTTTTTTTCTAGTATACATTAACTTGAACTTATTTGTGTGTTGTATAATTAAACATATGTTTAATTACTTATGAGCCTTGGCCTTTTGGGAACCGGGCAAATAAAGGTAAAATGTAATCTAATTAAAGCTTTTATAATCACAGACCTCTTTCACTAAGCGTAATGTAGGGATTGATTTACATTAAAGGTCTTGTTAAAATCGAAATATAATACTAATGTTTATTGAACGTATATTTTTGGGTTTTTTACCAGATATTAGCGAGAATTAACTTTTAACTTCAGTCGAAAATTATACGCATCAAAGTAAAACCCTGTGAATCTAATTGGAAGGTTTTTTTTATCCATAGTTGATAGGTTTTATGTTATGGACACAATATAAAGGACGATGTGGCCCGAGATTGTGGATACGCTAAGCATCGTGGAGGGATTGGTTCTCAAGTGCACCTGCTGGAACACCGTTACCGGTTTCTTTAACTTGAGGGTGGTAGCTCTTAGTAGACCTTAGAAAAACGAACGAAAAAAAAAACGATGGTGTCTTCGCAGATAGCTCAGGCTTATTGCTGCTATTCAAATTCACGTAAGTTGACGGGGAGTTCATACACACTACTAATGAATCACCATAGCTTAAAAATTTACAACTAGGGAGATAGCATAATTTTTCTGTCGATACTTGACCATAACGGGATAAATGTTACTGAGGTGGTATTTACTACTGGAAAGGACTAAAAAAACTCTTCCAGGTTAGGGGTATTATCTATATCATTTTTACATAGTACTTATCTAAATTTTTAATTCCGTTAAATTTTAATGTAAGTACACAGACTCTCTTCGCAATTTATAGGATTATTAGCTTAATGGTTCTAAAATGAACTAGCAACAGCTGACAGGTTTGTTTTAACTAGCGGCCGATGGGTAAAGCAGAGATGTTCCCTTGGTTGTCAAATGATTTACAGCCACCGTAGGTAAGGATAATAGGGATAGTGCAACCCTTGTTCACACAGGCTTATCTAGTTTTGGTATAAAGCACTTAATACTCACTTCCACTCTGGCAACTAGTTCACAAGTAAGTTTATGAGGTAATGATACTCTGGCAAAGCCACTGTTAATTATAACTGTTTATTATTTTTCTTTTTCAAACTAATATAAATGATATTTCAAAAGACTATTATGAGATGGACCAATATGGTGATGTCTGGAATTAACACCGCTCTTTGTGCATCCGCTTAAAACTATTGTAAATGTATTTTTTATTTCAATATAAAACTAAAAATAGTAGTTACCAGATTGAGTATCTTGCCGGTTCTTCTTGGAGACTGGGTTATTTTCCGAAAGTACGTAGTTTTGACGTCCTTAGGCGCTTTCATAGGGCCTAAATCGAATAAAGTATTTTGGTTTGATTATGTTAGCAACATTACCTTTTTTTTAATTTAAAATATTGCTAATACTTCGTTAAATTTATGCAAACGAACAGATAATTGAATTGGAGAGATACATTCAAAAGTATTTTTTTTTTCATTACGCTGAAGTATCGCTGAATAAAATAATGTTGGGGTATTATCGGATTCGTCGAAATAAGCGCGAGGTTGGATCCGTTCAATCACCTATAGTTACTGTTCACCTTCAACGTTGAGGTGAATCAGTTCACAAACTTACTTATGCAAGATTGGATTACAAATACAACCCTTATTAGAACAAAAACCGTATTGTATTAAGGGCGGCCTTTACACAGCTTGTACGGTGGACTTTCACCTGGCGATTGTACATCGCAAATAGATAAAGAACAGACTTATACTTTTTAGGTATGCTTATATTATATTATTTTGTTCAACCGTACACGGGTATGTATTTTTTTGTTTTATTTATTTGCTTTTATAAAAGTGAAGAAGGTGGTTTTAAGTAATATATACTGTTTATTCAAAAGATATTTATAATAATAGCTTCAACCACGGCTTGAATTACTTAGAGGAATAAAATGTTTTAGTACTAGGAACCCGTCCGGCTTCACACGGCTAAATTGCATTAATCATAAATGATAGACATACAGCATTGCTATAGTCTATATATCTTTTAAGTCGTTCCGTGAAACAGTATAAACAGAAGAATAGAAATTGAAATTGTCGCCAGGGGCAGAAAAGTTGAAATGGAATCGATTGTCTTGGTTTAGGCGTGTCATGAGAAGAGAAGAAACGCATGTGGTGAGAAAAGTAATGGACATCAATGATGGAAAGGAAGAGAAAGGCCATAGAAAAAATGGATAGAGTGTGTGAGGAATGTTATTGAAGAGATGGTGGCTGATTTATGAAAAAAAATGTATTTTGCCGACCTCAAATAACTTGCTAACAGGACATGAAGAAGAAGAATTGTTTTTATATATAAGAACTATATTGGCATATGAAATATTGATGATTAATACATTATATACAATAAATTTTTTGCTGTCTTCATTCTGTATTAACTATATATCTTGTTCAGACCCGTAAACTTTCTCCAACTCTTATAATAGTTAATAACTCGAATATAGCACTACCTATCGCACTCACCAATGACGTAAGCTTTCTTTCTACAATTTTTTTTAAACCTTTTTTTTATATACTTAAGGTTATGGCGTTATGCCATAATCTCATCTGATCTTAAATGACGATACGGCCCAAGTTGGTAGACACGCTAAACCTGTGGAGAAAACTGGCTCTCTAGTGCAGCTGCCGGAACACACCTATTGGTATTTGCCGGCAGGTTTACAACTTGAGGGTGCTAGCTAACCAGGCGGCCATTAGAAAAAGCCCTACCACCATGCTATGGTTTCCTCATAATGTTTTTCTTCACCGAAAGCTCAAGCTCATCGTAGGTGCTTGGATTCGAACCCACGTCCCTTGACGCGAATTCGTACACACTACCACTGAGCTATCATCGCTTCAGGTAAAACTTGTATTAGTTTAGCGATATCATATCTACAAACATTCATTTTTATACATATAAATTGAAATTCCATCACATTTATATTTTAATTATGTCATCGGGTATAGAACAGAGAAATATGGATAAAAATTCTTCAAGAGCTATTACAACATTTTACCTTTCTTTCCCTATCCTAATTTCTTTTTATGAAACTACAATAAATCACCTCCTGTCAACCCACTATAGGCATAGGCGTTATTTTTAATGCTATTCTTTTCTCTTCTTTGCCAATCTTGTTCAGGTTAAGTTGCTAACTAAAATATATGCTATGAAAAGGCACTGAGTATCCTTCGTAAATGGGTAAAACGCCAATGTAGATGGTAATCCATATTAATAGTTATCAGAATATCGAATATCATCAAAATCTTAGTATAAAATTGTGGTGATTAAATCAGAGGTGCTTGAAAAATATGATTCGCCCTGACCATTCAGAAGTTTTCATCGCGAGTGAAATTTACGATATGAAAATTTCTGAACAATTGTTTCCATTGTTGTCTTCTATTGATTGCCTGAGCGTCTATTATTCTCTGTCGAACAACCTTTGTGTAGAATAAGAAACACCTTACGGCAACGTCCCATTTGTCTTCTTACCCATTTCATGTCCTCGGTTATTTTTGGCTTCAAATATCGGTTTACCTGGTTTATTTACAACGTTTGGAGACTTTTTTTTGTATAATATTATATGACATCGTGTTGGGATGTTACGAAAATATTATCCGCAGTAATTTTCCATTGTCGTCCATCATTTTCTATATAAAATTCTAATCTTAATTTTTCATGGCTTGAGTAATATCGAAGACTATTCTCTAGATAAAATAAACGAAATTGTGTTTTCGCTTCCCGCTTTTCTTCACTTCAATATATTTGTTGGGGAGTATATGTAGGTATATTAGCAAATACACTTTGTACGCACTTGTATTCACGGGTTCGCAATCAACCGCCAACAATCGACTCTGAAACAAAAGCCAAACGTCTAGAGCGTTTGCTCACCGCTTCACCGGGTTTGGGGCTATAGAAATGTATCTAATTATTTTATGAATATTATATAGCTTTATTCTTGATAACAAAGAGTTCAATCGGGTTATGCGCTTAGACTCACAAAATATATATGCTTAGGTTTAGTACATAAATTGTAAGTAGCTAATAAATGCAAAAACCAAACGTGCACGCCGCATAATCTTTTTTTTTTGTTTAATGAATAACAATTAAACCACAGCGAATCAGACCGTGAAAAGTAAGAGGATTCTATTCCTAATTATACTGAAGAATAAAAAAAGACTCGATTAGTAAACTATTCCGGTCGCTATCGTGATATCATACAAGATCCGCACATACAGACACACGGACGTCCAAGACAGAACCTTTTTTAAACAGTTTTTTAACTAGTTTAGATAATAAAAATGGCATCAAAAATATCAAGAGTGTCAAAATTAGTATTTTTCCTTGATATGTGTGTATTTATTATTTTACAAGTGCAATATATGGTGAATAGAGACATTTTAAGTTTGAAAAATCAGTTGTTTTGCGTGAAGTGACAGTAGTACCCACCTAAACGCTTCGCTTTATGTGTCGTGCAATTTGGAATACTTATGCTCTGGGTTTCTCCGTTGGATTTTATTTCAAACTTAGGGAGTACAGTGTTGTTAATAGTTCAATTCTTGTTAATTATTGTAACAACATGCTGTTACTATGGTAAAAAAATAAAACATGCCTTTTTGTAAAAGAGAATATTCGCTTATAAAATAAAGTGTTCAGGATACGAAAAGCCACGTCTAGTAGTGATCTTTGAGAGAGGTTTAAGTCTAATAATGCATATTAATTATTATGACAGTACAATTATACTTGTATCACTGTAATATACAACATAGAAAATATAATATGTAACTATAAAAAAACAATGCCGTAGCTTATGGTATATTCCATATTGTTGCGGTTCGATATTCTAAGTTCGCAAACTTGAACCTGCGTTTCATCAGCAAGGCGCAGATAGCCGTGTTGTTTCGCGGATATTTCGGGCGATTAGCGCAGGGCGAGTCCCACATAACCTTCCCCGGTCCCCGGGAGGGCAGCGTAAATGCATTTACGCAGGTTAAAAAAGACTAGGTTTGTATATATGAAATAAGATTATTCGATTGAACTTCAAGAAACATGTTGATTCCGTGATTTCCGCATTTATTAATAAAGCCTGTTTTCTTGACGGTCGCGTTAAATAATTATTATTTTTGACATTTAAAAATCGCTTACTTCGTGGCGGTGAGCTAAATAACAATCAATCACATCGTAACGTCAGGTTTCAAACATGCTTACCCTTGGCATCGAGTATTTAATCTAACGCGACATTTGTGAACGGACAGGTCAATAGATCGACGCTGACTTTTTTTGACTTTCAAATACTGTCCAATTGAAACTGTAAATTTTAGGCTTCCTCCCTTCTCCTTTCCCCCCGTGGTGAAGGGGTATCCATAAACGGATTTCTCCACCATAAAAAAGGCATTTCCTAATGCTCGCCTGACTAGCTACCACCTTCAAATTGAAAATCTGCCGGCAAATACCAATAGATGTGTTCTGGCAATTGCACTTGAGAGCCAGTCCCTATACAGGTTTAGCGGGTCCACCAACCTGGGCCGTATCATCACTTAAGATCAGGTGAGATTTTGTCCATAACGCTAAATCTATTATTAGTAAAAGGTGAAGTCGTGGGCACCAGAATGTATATTTGATATATGCTGAACTAAAAATCATCAAAATTTCCATAAACGTTGCGGGTGACACAGAAACAGTCACTGATCACTTAGTCACCTATTATTCAGAAAAGAAGTACTTTAATAATTTTTAGTTCCACGCGAACAAAGTCGCCGGCACAGTTAGTATAATATAAGAACTATAAATATATTATATACGTGATTTATTAATTTATGGTTTTGTGGTGATTACGATTTTCGTTACTTTAAAAGTATAAACAAACTTGAGAGCGTTTAGTATTGAAAATCTTACTTTAAAGCGGCTTAAAATAAACTTTTGAAACTTTCTACAGCGCGGGAACAAAACAGCTGATGCTGTATTTAACAAGCCAAGCTGCTAGTATTAAAATGATTTAAATATTTTGTAGTATTATTCGAAACGTTTATTTAAGAATGCGGTTTTCTTGCGAAAATTAAATTTCAGTATATTTTAGTGAAAAAGTTTGTACCCATTCTTATGGTTATCATAAAGAGATGTGAGATTCTGGATACTAGCAGTATCTATAGCTTCTAAGAAATACGTGGTAATTTAACACAATGCGGGTTGTTATGACATGAATGTTGTATCTGAATGGATTCCGATCATCATCATTATCATACAACACCTATTTTATAGTTAAGGATTAACATTAGGGCCACAATCTCATCTGTTTTTATGTTACGATGTGGTCCAAGATGGTGGGACCATTAAGATTAGTAGAGATACTGGCCCTTAAATGCAACTGCCGGAACACACCAATATATATTTGGCAGCAGAATTTCAAGTAAGGGTAGTTGCTAGCCAGGCGGGCATTAATAAAAGCCCTACCACCATTCTATAGCTTCACCACGATGTTTTCCTTAACCGAAAGCTCAAGCATATTGTAGGTGTATTCAAACTCACTTGGTGCTGCGTCAGACACAATTTTTGTTTTTATTTACGTGATGACAAAATCTTTTTATGAGCTTTCTCTTGAGCACTAGGACAAAGCAAAAAGGGCGTTTGGAGAGATTCATCGTATCACAGACTTGCAAGGTGGCATGACATTAGCGAATTTTGAGGGATTTCTTATCTATCGTGTATCGTTATAACTATAGTAATTTTTGAATTATACTGCGCTTACGATGATATATAGTTTACTCACTGTGCCGTAATGCAATGAAAAATGATAACTGAATCAGTGAGTTTGAAACACTCCCGAGCCTGACTTAGTAGCAAAAGAAACATAATGATGAACTGATAATCAACTGGTGACTGGATATTTTCTAACACCCACTTGACTACTATTAGACTCTTGAAAATCTGTGGTTAATCACATAGGTGTCTTTCGGTGATGCACCTGTGGATCAACCTCACTACTAAGCAAAGCGTGTTACTGTCATAGTCAGATCGTCCCTTAAAATCAAGTGAGTTTGTGATTAAACTGCTCTAAGATTATGGCTGCTTGTCGATGCCGCCGCGCAAAGTGCTGTGATTTCGAATTTTGTAGAAGACAATTATTTGTTTGATCCAAAAAATATTATCCTGAGAGTGTGGGTACTACTTTGTGTCAGTGAATTGTGTGTTTATAAAGTACCCATGACAGAAAACTACATATATGTACAAAAGTTATTTTTTTATTTAAAAAAAAACAACACCCATAATGAACAAGAAGTACAGTATAAAAAATGCGTGATGGTCGTGGAACATTTGGTTGGAACCAATTTGCTTTCGTGGTATATTATTATTAGCAAACGTGTTATATTAATTATTTACAAATACAAATACATAAATTACTAGTATCTCAGAGCAATTAAATGAAACACAGTGACAACTAATGAATGGAATCGTAATAAATTTCGTAATTACAATATTTTTTCGAGTTATACAAATAATTCAAATTATCTAATTTATTATAATACATATTGTTAGAAGTATAGTTAATCGTGGGTAGTTTATAACACAGATTACTATATATGTAAGTGCAAAGTGAGCTCCGCTATCAGTTCAGTCTAAGCGAGGCACTCGAGGCGTATTCATCGTACGTAGCTGAAACATCACCGATGGGGCGTAAGATTCATGTGTTGTTATTACTCACACAGTCTTCTTTATTTTTGGTGTTTATGTAGTAAGTCATTATTGGGAACGGTTTATAGTGACTTTCGTGGAGGTGATTTTGTTCTTCGTCAGTGGATACGTGCATATCTCGGTATCATTTTGTTATTATTATCGACCTGACTTTTACACTACATCGGTTTATGATCTGCTAACAATATATCTACTACGAAACTGCTTATGTATGACGTGTACAAACTATACATGTGCAACCAGTGAGAATTTACTGACTGTCTTCAACCAATAAGCGCGCACCTATGACTGACCACAGCCAATAGCATACTGCCGATAATGACGACCGTATGATAAGGAATTTCGTTCCAATTATAAGTGCAGTATATTGTTTAGAATTTCCTATTCCATTATAATTTAGTATCAGAAACGATGGATCTGAAAGCACACACAAACGTATCTCAAGTTTTGGCCTCATATAATGGGTGATTCTGATCATTTACACACACAAGACAAACCCCGAACTCTACAAAGGCTTTACCAAACTCCGTTTCCCATGTAAATTAGTTTTAATAGAATGTAGAGTGTCTATAACCAAACATGTAATATTGTACGTCAAATTTGTTAACCGGTCCTTATAACTTCGCTTCGACTCAGATTGTTTTGTGAACGTCTGTTTAAAGTTTGTTTTATTTCCAAACGTATTTGTCGACGTTACACGAGTTCTCTTTGTTTGATTATTTTGTATTTCTTTCGTAAACATGTTTTCACTGAAAAAATTGACATCAATTCGTATTACCCCCAGAAAAGTATAAAAGTTAGAACTAGATTTCTTATAACATTAGGAATCTTAATATTATAAAAACAACTAGGAAAAACTAGGTATATATTTTGGGTCACATAGAAACAAATGTGGTAACTTTCTACAAACTTTTCTTATTGTTATAACAGGACCATAGATTATTTCTTTAATATAATTGAGTAATTCTTATATGTATGTGTACTAGCAGTAAGGGCTGGGCTCTAATTACATAAATAATTATCTAAAAAAAATCACTTAATTTATGTTTCCCGACAAAATTATTTCTTTATTGTATTTTATGTATGTACGTTAAGTATAGCAGATATACATATAACGGTGCTACCATTTTGTAGATCTTTTTAAGAGATATAACTTTATGATGTTGTGTTTTAATATAGTTCTAACAGTTTACGAAGCACCTACCATGAATGCCAGTAATGCATGATTTTTTATGACATTTACATTTATCGTCAGATTTCAATTTCTAGAGAACCTCAATAAATATATACTTTGTGGTACTTTAAATATGTAAATTGGCGAGCTTAATTCCACAAGGCATTTTCTTTCCGCTAACCAGCAGTAATGTAATAAGAGAAAGTACTACCATAAAACTTGCTAATGAATCACTTCGTTCATTGGTGGAAACCATATTAGAATCTGTTTAGTAGTTTTTAGGTTTATCGCGACAGACAGACCGATGTGGTGAGCGTCATTTTTTTAATATGTAGTCAAATATATGTAATTGTTTACTCAGAATCGACTCTATTTGCAGGAAATATTGTCTTTGAACAATGATTATTTTCCAAGTTTATTTAAATGACTATTTTACTAAGACAATGGGCTTGGATCATTCGCTGAAGTACTTACTTCTAATCGTACTACCTAATGAGTCAATCGTAATATTAAATCTAAATTCATATAACACAACAATATATTCGATTCACTAATTTATTAATATAACATTATTAGAATAATATCCTCGCCCATTTTCTAGATTAACTCACACATTATATACTAGTGTGTTTATAACAGAGGCGATAAGACTTTGGGAAGTAATTTCAATGTTCCCCTATAATTCCTCGGGTAACTGAACTTTGAGAGATATGGAAATTGTTGAGGTGAACAACATATATTATTATCATACACCCAATTAAATAGATATTCATGTATACTTTGATTATGACACTGATTGTGATTATTTTACATTCATGACATGTTTATATATATGTTATCTATATTAATATTATAAAGTGGAAAGTTTGTTTGGTTGAACACGTTCATGTAAGGAACTATGACTTGTATTAAAAAAAGGTATTTGATAGAGTATTCATAGAGAAAAGCTTAAGCTATTTAACGTTATGCGTCTACAAATAGGAGTAAAGCGGCACTTATAATAGTTACATATACGGGTTAACTTTTTAAATATTTTTGTCCTATGTAAATGAAGTTTTATCAACTGCTACCTATTACTATATATCGAGGTGATGTTTGCGATTCCATAGGAGTCACCACAAAACTGAGACACAGAAGCCGAAGCCGCTCTCTTAAGGAACGAAGAGGAGGGGATTATATCGAAGATTTTGCAATATAATAAGTAATTTTACCTATCATCTCGCATGATATAGTTTAATTATTATACATAAGTGTTGAAACTAAAGTATTAACAATGACCATGTATCGTAATCTACTACAAAACACTTCCTGTATTGTCCTATTAATAAGGAGCTACCATTTTGTTAGAACGGTATTTATAATATTTTCTAAGTTAAGCGCTATGACCACAACCTCACCTGTTTGTTAAGTGACGATGTGAGTCAAGTTGGGCATGCTAGTGGAGTGCCTCTTAAGAATAACTGCCGGACCATACCTATAAGTATTTGGCGGCAGATATTCAAACTGCGTTTGAGGTTGACAGAATCAAATGCTGCCGCTGTTAAACGATTTCATTAGTAAAAAACCTGTTTTAGTACGTGATTTTGTCTGCACGTTATGAGTTTTATGTGTAAAATTCATATATAATACTTCTGATGGAAGAAATACGTACAATATGGCACTAAATTGAAACGACGGGATACATACGAATCCTGTCATCACTCTGAAGTGTCTCTTTATTTGAGCTCAGTAGTTCAGTCGGGTTTTATTGATCTATAGACAATTTCGTTTCGTGTGTTTTATATAGGGCACATGTCTTTTTTATTCTAACTAGACTTAGAACGGAATTGTAGGGTGAAGTAAAATAGATCTTTGCATATTTTTAAAAACGTGTAGTTGTATCAACTGGATAATTACATTTCATTCGCTGAAATGCATGCGCAGGAACAGCTCAATCCGAACTTCAGCAACTTTGACAATCTGTTGTGGTTATTATTTTAGCTAAGTCCCTATTGCGGCTCACCGTCTCTCATAAGTCAAAATAAGAAATTAATTTACTATAATAATAACATACAACATGTAAACTCTGTGCGCTTCCATCACGACCGACGCGTGTCCACCAGTAAGTTCCGAGACCACTGTGCACCCATCCCGTATTATCGTTACCGCTATCAGTTACAATCTTACAATTTGTTTAAATATCTAAATAAATCAATTTTTATTATATTTATGTCCATGTATAGAAGTAGAACGTATTTGAGTTCGAGTGTATCGGGACCACAATATAGCAGGTGTGATATTATCCATAGACCCACCTTTAAGTACATCGCGTTCTAAGCATAGGTTGTGTATATTCAATACTACATAATTATTATAGGGATATTTTCGATTCTCATTCATTGATTTAGTGATAACCCTGTACAACTCACTTTTAGTTTGATGTGTTCGGAATAAGCATACATTCAGAGATCTAGAGGAAAACATAACTTAATAAATGTCACCAGATTTATAAACTTTTGTTCATCGTTGATCATTGTTTTTCAGATTCTACTATACTTACCAGGTGTGCCTGGACACTGAACGACATCACTATGCCGTATTATTATAAAATGAAAAAAGAGTCGTGAAGAGCATTTTCTCTTGCACCAATTGACTTATTTCGTATCTTCATAGATATTCCGTAACTATAAAAAAATAAAACTGTTTCTTCTGTTTTGGAACTTACGATCAATAAACATTACTATCGACTCGGAAAATTTTCCATTCATCAAGAGGCGCCGAGAAAATTGAAAGAATTTGCCAATTGGTTTTCTTTTTTACAAAGGTGTATCCGTTTCAAAACTTACTTTTCCCATCATATCTGATGTCATACAGTACTTTTTATACCAATTCTAATAAACTTTATTATAATTAAATATGACGTAGTAATAAATAGCTATCTCTCCAGGGAAATGTACCTGTTTCCAAGTTATTATATTTCCTGCTCGCACACGAGAATAACTTTTGTGATTGTATCCAGTGACTGTTGAAATAGTCGACTTTGTCAAAACTGTTCGACTTCGTTACATATATGTACATAGTGATGTAGTGAACTTTATAATGGAAACTTACTCATTCAGTATTCATCACAGACTAACAAGACGAAAGACAAACCCTGTCGCGTACACCGGCGTTACGTCACTTCATAGTTGTCCACGAACGTTGTTGTCAAAGAGACTCGACGAGCACTTTTGTGCAGCATACATTAAACAAGTTGCAACTGTTAACTGAATTCCAAATTGTTGTATAACCTAAATTCTTCCTAGAAACTTGTAATTTTCTATATGAATATCTTCAAAAAAAACTTTACCAAAACAGGGGAAAAAAAGTATCGAAGCCTACAACAATACTTAATTTTCGGTGAAAAAAGTGAAAGAAACTATAACATTGTGATGCGGCATTTTGTAGTTCCTACATACCACTTTCTCATATCGGAAATCTATCATTAAGACTCGACAGGCCTGTCGCAGCACCTACAATTAAAACCAGTATCACGTCTGGGTTTAGCACATCCCATCTTTAAGCCACATCTAAAATTTTATAATTATCATTTGACTATAGCTATAATCGGATCTTTAATTGTCAATAAGGTCATTAGGTTGCTAGTTCTATTGAATACCCCATGGTTCAGTGTGTATTGTTTTATAAACACACTTGAACGCAGCGGACGACAACGTGAGCTGTAACATTTAACAACGTTGTAAGAGAATAATGGCTTGCAGAAAATTGCTTGGATTCAATAATCAAATTTATTCCAACTTCTTGTATCTTGTTAAGTGAAATGTTCTAGACCGTACTACACCAAGTTTTATCTGATTGTGTCCAATTCAGTGCATTCAGTTGCATTTGTACCGACAATTCGCTTAGGTTAAATCCTAACTTGGTGAAACAGTTGCGATTTCGTGATTCAGACGTGGTTGTTGTTTGCTTGCATTGCTAAGTGTTATTCTGTTAAGGTTCAATAGTATTTATTATAATCATTTATTTATGCGTTGATTTAATCTCATCACTATAATGTGTTCCGAGAACTTGAATTTATCACTGTACCTACTATGACATGGCTCGTGGTAGCATTATATTATGTGGTACAACTAATCGAGTTTCTTGTGGTTTAAAATCTTTAGATTTCATCTATACCTGTGTTCTTTGTATATTACGATATGCTTCAAAATGAAGCTTCGCGAATATGTCTATAGATTCTTGGCGATAGATTTTCAAATCGACTTTGAACAAAGGTAGTCGATTATTAGAAAATGCTTTCCTGACTGCTATGATTTTATAATAACTAAAACTGTACTTTTTATGTAAAAAGACAAAAATGAAATAATAACTCTTTGAACTTACTTAGTTTAAGATATGTGTACAAGCTACATTAACCAATAAAAACATTTAAGTTGTTCTAAAAACTTTCTTAAATAGTTTTGAAGCGATGTTAGCTCAATTGGTAGTATATACGGACGCTGCGTCAAGGGACATCAGTTTGAATCTATCTGCAATGAGTTTGAACTTTACGCGAAGGAAAACATCGTCGTAAAACCTTATCATGTTGAACTCTCTACTTGAAGATCTGACGCCGAAAATCTGTAGGTTTGTTCCAGCAGTTGCACTTGAGAGCCAGTCCCTCCACTAGGCTTATCGTGTATACCATCCTCACTTAACATCAAGTAACATTGTAGATATAATGCTAAACCTTAAATAAAAATAATACTCCGTTAGAATTACCAATATTCTTTAGGATGTTTTTAAAATAACGTAGATAATTATCGGTGCTGATGTTTTTATAATGGGGGTTTTATTTGCAACATTCCACACCCATTACAGTGGGGACATACTAAGCTGCATGACATTTGTATATTCAATTCATCTGTACGTTGTACCGCTTTGAGTGTTATTTCACATGCAATGCATTTTATGTGAAAACTAGATTTTACGTGCGGCTTCGCTCGCATGAATATCGGTTTTGTCAAACAAATCGGATAACGCAATAAAAATTTTCATACAAAGTTTATCCCTTTAATTAACTGTACTTCTAATAAATTTCTTCTTTCACATTTATAATATTAGTTGAAATTTAATATTGCTCAATTAATTTCATTGTATATTATTCGCTTCAAAACACTAAGATATTAAGTCATTACTGAGACAAAATAACTTAGGGTAAAGTAAATTCTAAAGTGAATTATCATGAAATTCATACATTCAAAATTTGTATAAAAAAATTAATATTGAGTAAAAAATATAACTTCGGGAAGTCGATTCAAATATAATTTACTACATTGTACGTGCTTCTTCACACGTGTTAATATTGATTTTGTCAAACAGATCGGATGATGCAAGAAAAAGTTCAACCCTCTCATTACTGGACTTCCAATAAAGTTTCCTCAAAAACAAGTAGCCTATCACCGTGTCTAGGGCCCCATCTATCTGTATACTAAAATTCATAACAATCTGTTCAGCAATTTAGACGTGAAAGCGTAACAAACAAACAAATACACTCACTTTCTCATTTATAAAATTAGTAAGGTTAAGTATTTAAATTTTTATTTTATAGGTTGACTTTTATAGAAAATGCAACACATGAAAACGTTTAGGTTTTGTTTATAGGTCCTAACTAACGAATAAAAATTGAAATAAACACATATATTTCCATTTGAAGTGATTAGTACTGGACACAAAATCCGAAAAATCGAGACCTTGACTCATCTCTACAACATAAGACTATCCACTGCTTATATACTATGGATTTCTGCTACATTCATTGATATAATCGAACTTCATTTTGGTTGAACTATTTATACTGGAATGTCCTGTATGCGGTCACCATTCGCGAACGCTTTAGGCTCCTCAGTCATCTTTCTTAATTCTTCTATCTTAATCACTTTGATCCTTGTGCAGATTTCCTTTTTTTTAAATGATCAGTTCTTTGGGCGTGTTGATCGCTTTTAGGGTGTTTTTTGTTTTGATGGTACCTACATTGTTAGCCTGAGGGGCTTTTACAGCTTCACCTGAACTAGGGGCGACTCGCACAAGGGTGTCACTAGTGACCGAACCTCGGCTTGGGCTGTTGCCGAATCGCGTAGGAGAAAATCGAACGCGGTACTAGCTAATAATACAAATAAAAAAAGCTAAACATGCTAACTGAACCCTTTACTTCGGGATCTGAAAACTAAATTTGGTTTGTACTGTGCCATGGCAGGCGAGGCAAGATTGTACTGTGCGGCTTCCCTACCTAGTAAATCTTTTTGGGTGAACCTGACACTTTCCATTTATGTAGAGAGTATCCAGATTGTTAATTACGATCTTGTCATATATCAACGCTCGAACGATCACGATCGGTTTGACGTGGGTCTTAATAATCACGCGTAAGCAAAGTCGTAGGTTGCCAACCTCAACATATGGACACGAGTTTATATACACTTTTTTACAATATTTTATGTAATATAGTTTTCACTTCTGTCGGCAGTCCTGATAACTGCGACTATTAATTAGATCATGCGGAAAAACTTCGAACATACCTCTTCCCTCGTTTTGTGAATGATCTGAACCGAGCTTACGAGTCGTTATCACTGTAACCGTCTAATACATGGATGTTTACATAATCTTCCTTACCTATGCCTTGTCTGTGACCAAGCTGATGATATTAGTAGTATTATATTTAATTTTATATCACATTTTTAACACCTGGTGAAATATTATCTTTGAAATATTTTTAACTCATAAAGCGCTAAATCCTTAAAGAATCTCAACTGACGCGTGCAACAGGTCAGGAAACGTTAACCTCCCGTCCTCCCCTTGAAGCGAAATAAAGGAATTTCCCAGTTTTCGATTTAACTTCAATCCTTCGGCCGAGGATATATTTACATTGGCTCGCAGTACAATAGGCTGGATAACACATAGAGAAGTTTATATTAATCTTGATAATTCTTGAACATACATATATAGCGGTCCGTTATGTTAGCTTTTAATATTAGTTTAATGTTATATGGTTTTCTTGATATCGTATCGAAGTAATGTCAGCTTAGTTAATAGTATGTACGGACGCCGCGTCAATGGAGTAAGTTCGAATCCATTTACAATGACCTTGAGGTTTCGGTGAGTAAAATATCGTGATGGGACTGAAACTATAGCATTCTCTTCTTATGCCTACCTAGCTTTTTATTACCCTCGAGTTAAAAATCTATCGCCAAATATCTAAATTTCCTATTTCCATAAAGCAGCATATTCCAGCAGTTACACTTGAGAGCCAGTCTCTTCACTAGGCTTAGCATGTCTACCATCTTGAACCACATCGTAGCTTAACATCAGGTGAGATTGTGGTCATAAATCTAAATCCTAACAATAACAATAACTGTAACTTCATTTGATTTTCCTTTGTGCTGGTTTTCTCATTATATTCATTTTTTCAAACATTTGAAAGTATTATTTCTGATAGCATATCCACTTTTTCAAACTTAACCACATTCATATTGTAATACGTTACGAATACTTAAGAATACTTATTCACTTAAACAACAATTATAAACAGATAAAGTCCGTATGTTTGCTCGAATTAATATTTGAAATTATTTTTTCGTTTGTACTACAAGTTTTTCAGCAACTGACAGATATTAACCTAGAATTTAGATGACTTGCAGGCATTAGAGATGAATCTCTAAGCCCTGCAAGCTTTTAGTGCTAAGTTTTATATAAAAGTAACGTGAAAGAATCCGCCGGCACCGCTATATACATCTATACCAATATTATAAAGAGGAAAGATTTGTATTTTTGTTTGTAACAAATAAACTCAAACCATTAGAATGCTGTATTAACCTTGAGTAATATAGGTTATATATGGTTTTTTTTTATGACAATGATTACAGCTGGTATAAAAAACTGTAATTGAAGACAAAAGGCGATCTCCGAAATAGGAATTTCAAATCGCAATAATTTTTATTACGTAGTTCTTGGCTACAAAATTGTATCTACTTTTGATGTATATCAGGAGTATACAGTTTTCTATATATTTACTACTCTACGTCCGAGTGTACGTACATCAACGTTGATGCGATGTTTTCTCGCGAACAAAGCGAGTCGACCCAGATGTGACATCACAAGGAGAGAGTTTTTCAGGTCATGCTGTCATGCCTCGAGGCGGCAATTGCTCGGTAGTCTGTTTCTATCCTACGTAAATATGATTGCCGAATAAACGTACGAGAAGTTTACATTATACGTATATTTCTAATGAACCTTCTTAATATTACGTTATATTTACTGGTTTTATATTGCCTGATTATTATTATACCGTGATTCTAAATATACGATACTGAATGGAATCTGTTGGGAATTGTTATAACTTCTTTTTAGGGTATTCTGTATTCTGATTTCAATATTTGTATCCCAGAAACGTTGGCTATATAAACAACGAAAAAAACAAATAAATCTTTAGTATAATATTAAAAATCCAAATGCACGTTAATAGATTCATATTACAATACACTAAAAAAATAATTCTTTGTTGACACAATCTACCGATACATATTAATTTACGTTATAAATAAGAATGTGAGTTTGTTTTTTTGTTACGTTTCAACGCTTGAAATACTCAATCGATAAATCGTGGTAAATTATTTGCATACTGTCATGGATACAAAAAAGGAAATAGGATACAATAAATCCTTAAATTGTCGGTTTCCGAGGTATAAAAAAAAACTTTAGATTGACAAAATCTAATTAACGCGAACTAAACCGCAGGCAAAAGTTAGTGTAGTAGTAAATATAAAACAACCTTATATATTGTCCAGTACAAAATATAACTATGTTACAAACAAAAACATGAAACATTTCTGTAAGTGTTAACTTTTCTTGTTGTAAGATGGTTAAATTAAAAAAGTTAAAAGGTCGACAACAGTAGAGGAAGCTCCCAAAAAAGATCACTCATTTCGATACTTTTCTCATCGATGTCGTTCGAACCTTGTCCAACCCTATTACTTTTCCTTCATTTACCATCAAAAAAGTAATCTCTCGTTTCTTGTTTACGCGCAAGTTATAACTCCAATTCGATATCGTTTTCATCGGCTACAGTGACTTTATCCAAGACATAGTTTCAACGTCGTCGAACCACGTAAGGGCAAAGCGGTTATTACAATATCAAAAGTGTCCAGTTTGATATAGAAAAAGGGGATTATTTTTTGTTTGGTTCAGAGGTTTAACCGTTAGTCGTATTCTTTTAGATGATGTTAAGTAACGATGTGTACTTAAGATGGTTGGCACGCTAAGTCTACTGGAGGCACTGGCTGTCAATTGCAACTGCCGAATCATACATATAGGTGTTTAGTGGCAGACTTGCAACTTGAGGGTTGTGACTAGTCATATTAGAAGTGTAGGCGCTGTTCCAGGCCTCTAGTAACACGAAAGTTTGGAGTGTCGCCGCGGTGCATTTTAGTGAGTAGTGTTGGGTGATTAGCACCTAATGAAGCCGAATGAAGCGATGATAGCTAAGTGGTAGTGTGTACGACTTCGCGTCAAGGGACGTGAGTTCGGATCCCAGCACTTACAATGAGCTTGAGCTTTCGGTGAAGGACAACATCGTGAGGACACCATAGCATGGTGGTAGGGCTTTTTCTAATGCCCGCCTGGGTAGCTACCACCCTCAGGTTGTAAACCTGCCGCCAAATACCAATAGTCGTTTAGCGTGTCTACCAGCTTGGGCCATATCGTCACTTAAGATCAGGTGAGATTATGGCCATAACGCTTAACCTTAAGTATATATAAAAAAAAAATGAGTTACCACATGCCTAGCGTAATGCCAAGGTAAGAAGAACCTTAGCGTGAGCCCGGGTAATGCGCTTGCGCGTTTCGATGAGGAACTCCGTAAATAATAGGATTTTAAACACTGCGAAAATAAAAATAAAAGAGGGTTGTAACCAGTCACGCGGGCGTTAGAAAATACTTTACCACAGTACTAGTGTGTGTACCACAGTGTAATCATCCCTGTCGAAATTTCGCCTACTCGAATATAGACGGAATGATTTCAACCTATTTTCACGTCAATACACGGTGATTTTACTCTCGGGGATTAAATACTTTACGTTGGCATAAAACTCTTTTGTTTGTTATCAAATCATAATTTGAATTCTATATCCAACGAAACTTTCGTGTCTACAACCATTGTACGAAAACAAGAATATCTATTACTATTGTTTTCAAGAATATCGTGTAGTCATAAAGAGACTTACAAATATAGATCTAGATATTGAGATCTTGGATTTAGGTTTCTTTTATTATTTGCAGATTTATTATACGTAGCTATTGACGATGATATATATTTTAAGTATAAACTATTATTTGTAATTCGAATACAATTCAAATTCCATCTTCATTGTTTGTATAAAAGAAGCTTTATTTTTTATTTTTCTGTGACTAAATCAGATCAAATTGATATATGTTTTGTATGTTGTTTGAATGAGTAGATTCAATTCTCGGTAATCAGCCTAAGCTTTAGGCGAAGAACAGCCTTGCGATAGAATTCTTCATGGCTTCTAATGCACGGTTGGATGACTACCACTTCAAGTTAAAAGTCTGTTGATGAATAAATATGTATGTATTGTATTAATACATATGTATATGTTGAATACATATGTAGGTGTATTGCACTTAAGAGCAAGTCCCTCCACTAGCCTTCTCATATCCACTGTCTTGGGCTACATCGTAATATAATATAAGTTTTTTTTTTATACTTAAGGTTTAGCGTTATGGCCATAGTCTCACCTGATCTTAAGTGACGATACGGCCCAAGTTGGTAGACACACTAAACCTGTGGAGGAACTGGCTCTCAAGTGCAGCTGCCGGAACACACCTATTGGTATTAGGCGGCAACTTGAGGGTGGTTGCTAGCCAGGAGGGCATTAGATAAAGCCCTAACACCATTCTATGGTTTCCTCACGATGTTTTCTTTTACCGAAAGCTCAAGCTCATTGTAGGTGCTTGGATTCGAACTCACGTCCCTTGACGCGAAGTCGAACACACTACCACTGAGCTATCATCGCTTCAAAAGAAAGGTGAGATTGTGACTTAAACGCGAAACCGACAAAGTATAAAAGCGTCTGACATAGTGAACCACTCAAGCGTATCACGCTTCAGGCGCATATCTGCAGGCTGAGAGAGATTTTCATCCATACACATAGTAGTAGCGAGTCTACAATCTCATGGAGTAAGCCAGTAGATAAACTCGTCTAAACGCTCCTCTACCAGATAAGAAAAAAGTACACATCGTTAATGAACAACAGGCAAAGCCACGCCTATTTTATAATCCGCATTAAAATGGCCAATAGGTGTCAACCATGATTACACGGACTATAATACTATTTGTTTGCATAAATCGATCACGAATATATCGTCTTTCATTCCGTACCTTCCGAAGTAAAAAATCAAAAGTAAATTCTTATTATAGTAGAATAGATCGTGTATCATCTCACTATCACACCGCCTACATATCTATCGCTATAGTAATAAACCTGCGCTTGGGATTCTCTTTCAGTAAGTAAATTTCAGCTCGAGATGAGTAAATGATGAGTATTTTTTTTGGATCGTCCTGTTCTTACGATCAGATATAGCGGAGTCACTATTCTGTACTACATTTTTTTTTATCATTGCTCATTAATTAATATTGGTGGATGATGGTAATTGCAAAACAATCCAAAAACAATGGTGACTTTTGAATGACCGGATATCCATCAACGATCACCGCTACAATGTCAGCCTGCAATCTTTACATTATGCTTGAATGACCCAGAAACGTAAAAAACAGAAATATACTAGTCAGATTTGTTCAGAAATTCCTGCTCAGATAGAGGTGACTTTAAATCCAGACATGTTCTTCCTGACTAGAAGAAACGTGAATGGTTTTCCAAGTCTCTGACAACACGGGAGTTTGAAGTGTGAACGTGGTGCATTTGAATGGATAGTACTGGGTGATCAGCATTCGATGAGCCACCATATGTCCCTCTCACCTAGGAATAGGATTTTAAATCGTGCCCTGATAAAAAAGGGCATGTTATTCTATTGTGGATAAGAGAAGAAGGAATTAGAATTAATAGTTCCTAAGATCAATCACCATGTTATAGACGGGAGAGTACCTTTAGAGACGCGATATTCCTGCGTAGATGTAGCTGCTCAATATATCTAATAACGTCTTCCTCAGACACAACACGGCCAACCCACGTCTGAAACCTGACCAGAGTATAGAGCAAGTATTTAGTGGATAAGTCCTAGATATGCCAATAGCGCTTATACAGTGCCGCGCGTGTTCTATTTAAAAGGGTATTTTTGTTTAAGCTTGAAAAACATCATATGTTCAGTATTCAGAAAGTTGAGGTTGATGCCAATATCTACACTTAAAATATAGTAACTGCTATGCACTGGATGTGTGATTCCTTCAAGAGTTAGGACGAGGAAAATTTATATTTGTTTCACGAAAATCCGCATCATTAGCTTTTATGTAACTAAACTCAGGTAAGTTACGTAGTTGAAAAATAAATAAACTGGTAGCCATTTAAACGTTGACAAATAAAACGGCTATATTCACATTGTAGGAGATAAAAATAAAAAAGAAGATAAAGTTCAACCATTTGTTATCTACTCCACAAGGGAAATAAAGTAGGAACCTTAATTTAGTCGACACCATAACACTTACCAAGTACGAAATTTAAGCAAAAAACTTATCCATTTGAAACGTTATGAGCCAATTAGATATGAAAAAAAAATGCGAAGATATAATTCAATTTATTCGGACTTTTGAAGCAGAAAGATGTTTAGGAGTTTTTTTGGTTAATTTGTTTTCGTTCTGAAATTTCTTGATACCTTTTGTTTAATTCATAATCTCATTAGGCTTTGCGTCTAGCTAGCATTTAAAATATAAATATATAACCCGTTTATGGTAATAAAAGGGTAACTTTGTATAATCCACGGTCATGTACTACAGAAAATGTAATTACAGAAATAGAGTTTGTTTTGTTTTTTTCATAAAAATCCTAATAAGAAGTGAGACACATCTGTTTAATATAGCTATAAAAACCTGCCTCTTATTTTAAATAGTTTCTTTAGAAAAAAATATCCCTCTTTTATCTAAATTTAAAACAAATGTATAAAAGATATGGATCATAGGAAAGTATATATCGTGGGAAAAGTAATTACTGATTTCAAAGAAACTTTGGTAATATAAGTAATTATATTCGGTCTTGAAAATGTTTATTTACACTTTCGTTTTTTTTTATCTCATTATATCTGTGATTCGTTTTAAATAAATTAAATTTTAGTAAATAGGTACTTTTGGAATTTTGTTTTATCAAAATAAAATAACGTTTTATTACATACTAGTTATGCTCGTGATTTCGTTAACGAAAAATGGAAGTTATGTTTCATATCATTTGAGGTTATTTATATTTTTATTTGTGGGATGTACTTATTATTCACAGAGTTTTTGTATTTCTATTATTGTTTATTCTAATTGCCATAACATATAAAGAACTTCGTTTACAATAAAAAAAAATATACATTTTCTCATTTCTCGGAGAAACTTTAATTTTATGGAATAAGAAGTATCTCATATGATAATCCTTCTGGATCATCACTAAGAAACATTTTGTGAAAATCTTTTCAATAACTTCAAAGTAATGCGCATACAAAGGACAGGGCAATTCAGTACTGTTTTTTTATAGGTTATCTCAGTAAAAGTAATACTGTATTATGTGTTAAATTATTTGCGACGTTGGACCACAATATCATATGAGATATGTAGTAAATAAGTGGCGATCTGTTCCAGGATGATAATTACGGAAAGATTATTTGCGGGAAACTGGCTCGCCAGTGCAAAAAATCTCATATCGTTTATTTATATAGATATATACTCTATGAATCATGTTAAACGAAAAAATAATACAACTAAAGTATTCTGAGCTCAATAGTAAATTATAATAAAAACAAATCACGTAGTTTATTCTTACACGCTCAAGTACGCAATAACTGTTTTTGTGATCTTCGTACGCTTATATTAGTTTTTCCCATATCTATTGTACTAAGTATCGAGTAAGTTAAACGATGTAACAAAATAAAAAATATAAAATAACTTTTCAAGCTAAATGACTAACAATAAAATTGCTTGCGGGTCGCGGGCAACTGGATCTGGTGCATGCAATCGAAAAGCTTAACGACGTTATAAAGTAGATAGTGACGTAGAAGAACGTAGAACGTAGAAGACGTAGATTATGTGTAATGGTTCAACTGAAAGGTCGGGACTGCTGTCACCAATCGACACACTATTCGGTCAACCAATCATTTCTATGCTATTACTACAAGCTACTAAGCTAACATTCGGATTCACAAGTCCGAAAAATCCGAAAGCAAGCCGAAATCATACTAAGTCAAACCACAAAGTGTGCAGTGACAAACGTGCAGTATTTTTATTTTGATATGAACTCACTCACAAATGACCTTAGGAAAAATAGCAACAGCCCTAAAATAACTGTAACACGCGACTCAATATTATTTATTTATTGTCAACAACAGCTAATTATATTATTTACTTTTATTTAAATATCATTGATATCATATTAATCTTTATAACTATGTAAGTACTATCAAAACACTTAGAACCAGATCTCTAAAACGACTTAATGCAAGTAAAATCTGTGAGCAATAAACACTCGGCAAAATTGGTCGTCTCATGATAATTGTCCGTGTATCATTTCTATTTGTTTTATTATATGCTATCAAATATCTACTATCTATACCACCCTATCAAAACCCGTAGAGAGGACACCCTCAACACCATTTTTATTTCTTATTAAAGTTAATTTTTTTGGAAAATTATAACTTAAAAAAATATATACAATATAGTATTTATACAATGTAATATAGTATACAAAAATCGCATATTTTTATGAAAAAAATAGTTTAAGTAGTAATTTTTTGGTGGCGTGTTATTATAGCGATGCTAGCTCAGTGCTAGTGTGTACGACTTCGCGTCAAGGAACGTGAGTTCGAACCCACCTACAATGAGCTTGAGCTTTCGGTGAAGGAAAACATTGTGAGGAAACCATAGCATGGTGGTACGGCTTTATTTCATTTTTGTTTTAAAGTTAAGTTTGGCGTTATGTCAATAATCTCACCTGATGTTCAGTGACGATACGGCCTAAGTTGGTAAAGACGCTAAACCTGTGGAGAAACTGTCTCTCAAGTGCAACTGCCGGAACACACCTATTGATAATTTGCGGCAGATTTTCAACTTGAGGGTGGTTGCTAGCCAGGCAGACATTAGAAAAAGCCCTACTACCATGCTATGGTTTCTTCACGATGTTTTCTTTCACCGAAAGCTCAAGCTCATTGTAGGTGGATTCGAACTCACATCCCTTGAAGCGAAGTCGTACACACTACCACTGAGCTATCATCGCTTTAACGCCTGCCTGGCTAGCAACCGTCCTCAAGTTGAAAATCTGCTGTCAAATACCAATAGATGTGCCGGCAGTTGCAATTGAGAGTCAGTCCCTCCACAGGCTTAGCGTGACTACCAACTTGGGCCGTATCGTTATTTAAGATCAGGTGAGATTATGGCCATAACGCTAAACCTTAACTTATTAAAAAAGACAAAATGGGCGATATTGCACCGTACAAACAATCTAGTTACCTGAACGCTTTACCCAACAATATATGCGGACCAAAGCTAAACCCATACAGAATTTAAAAAATAATAATGAGAATGTAGTGTTGCTAAAGGAATTTTTACTGCCTATTTCTGGTTCACAGGATTTAGTCGACACATATCTCTTGCTGCCTACCCACTATACACACAATAAGATACGCAATTGTACTTTACATAAATAAAAATTATTTTCTCGAGGTTATCTTTTACCAGACACTAAACGTCTATAGTTGCTCTCAGTGGTTACTTACACCATCGGGATAGGCGTTGCTAATTAAAATCAAAATTAATAAGACGAGACTAATCTCGGAATAATTCATTCGTAATGCCAAATCTCGTAACAGCTGACGTCGAATCGATAATCACAACCATTCAACGACCAAAACTTTCTCTAACGTAAGATTTTGATCAATTTATTTAGTACTAACTGTTGTGCCCATAACTGTGTTCGCGTAGGTTACTAAAATTTATTTCATAATTTGTGCCCGTTTGTGTAACTTTTTTTTCAAACTACTTTGCTTCGATAAGTGTAGCGTGACGTAAAATAATCTAATGCCTTTTTCAATGATGGCTCTGATAAATACAAAAAAAAAAAAAAATCGTCTGGTAGTTCGTAGGATTAGCGTGTACAAACAAACACACTTTTCCGTTTATAATATTAACTATTTGTGCCTGCGACTTCCTTCACGTGGACCTAAAAAATATTCAATCATTTTTCCCCGTTTGTGTAACTTTTATTTGAAGTGATTTGATTGTATTGGTGGTAGCGAGATAGTAAGTAGCCCTAATAATTGATTGCTCTATCAAAAGTAAAAAAGATTTTCAAAATTCGAATGGTATTTCCTTTTTTAACGCGGTGAAATGTATTTATGCATCCCCCTCAGCCCAGGGGGACTGAGAGGGGTATGTGGGACGCTTCCAGTGCTAAGCGCCGGGAAAATACCCACTAAAACCCCACGGCCATCTGTCGCCTTGCTGGAGAGGCGCGGGTCCGTGCATGCAATCAACGCATCACCCCAACGCGAACGATATTTCCGAAGATTAGTGCGTTTAAACAAGCCAACCTTTTTTTGCTTTATTATATTACAATATACTAGCTGTCTCCGCGACACAGTTCGCGTGGAGCAAAAATTTAATTAATAATTTTCGTAAAAAAAAAAAAATGCTATATAGTCAAATAATGTGATAACCAAAATGCTTATCAAATATTTGAAACTTTATCTCGAGTATATTGTGCCGTTCAGAATTTTGCAAATTTTAATATGAACTAATATTTGTATAAACTCGTTATATTAACATGCCGTGCGTTCTTGTTATCATTCCATCCATAAATTCATTAAGTAGATGCTTGACGTTATTATACGCGTATATTAAAAGGTTTGGGAACCACAAAAAGCAAAGTTATTTCGTTAAATTACATAAATTTAATTTCTATGTTATATGAATATGTACTTTAAAGAAAGAACTAAGTACGATAGAACTATCTGTAAAAAACTCCGCATTGTATGGTCATAGTTCTATCTTGATAAGGTAACTAGTTTTGACGCGATCGATTCTCAAAACAACTATATCTATATATAAAAAAGGAACTATGTATATATATATAAGAACAGTGGCATCGGTACGTATATGAGCGTTTCAATGAATGTAAAAGTGATTTTTTACGACTTTAAAAATATTTTTTGTTTTAGGTAGCCTGTTTATTGGCAATGTTTCTAATCTGTATGTATACGTTAACATGTTTAGGACCAGAGCACTAATTATAGTAATTCAGAATAAAGAGGGAAACCACAAGATAAGTTTCTAAGCTTTATAATTTCATACCACAACCCTGAGGAAAGGAACAGTAACAATATATCAAATTAAAATGACAATGTTAGCTGCAGAGAACAAAGTTTTGAAAATAAAATAATATCATGTTACCAACACGTCTGGATGTTTAATATCAACGAGTTATTTTAACAAATGTGACCACTGGAATAAATTTAAATACAAAAGGAACGTCGCATCGACTTCAACAGACGGCAGGGCGCCGCCCTTTGTTATGAACGTGGCATTCAAACGAATATATCATTTTATAACTGACGTATTGCGAACAATAAATTAAAGATCGCGTCATGCGACAGCGTAACACAAAAATAGGCAATCTAAAACAAGACTAAATGGGTTTTAGTTTATTAGATACTAACTTTTGTACCCCGCCCGGCACGCTGGGTATTTTTTTTTTACAGTTAAGGTTTAGCGTTATGACCAAAATCTCACCTGATCTTAAGTGACAATACGGTTCAAGTTGGTAGACACACTAAACCTGTGGAGGAACCGGCTCTCAAGTGCAGCTGCCGGAACACACCTATTGGTATTTGGCGGCAGAATTTCAACTTGAGGGTGGTAGCTAGTCAGGCGGGCATTAGAAATATCCCTACCACCATGCTATGGCTTCATCACGATGTTTTCCCTCACTGAAAGCTCAAGCTCTTTGTAGGTGGTTGAATTCGAACTTACGTCCCTTGACGCGAAATCGTACATACTACCACTGAGCTATCATCGCTTCATACAAAATTAAACGAAAAAAAAATGCGCGAGTGTCGTGGGATTACGTAAACGTATTACATTATTGATTTACAAATACAAATAAATGAATTACTAGCGCCTGAAAGCAGTTAAATGAAACGCAGTGATAACAAATGGATTTAATGAATGGTAGGTAAAATCCTAAAATATATATATTAATATATATATTTTTTCTAGTTGTGATTTTTTTGTTGTTCATCACTTAATTCATCTAATTAATAATACATATAAATTGCCACGAAACATTTGACGTGTACGAACTATATCTTCTCAGCCGTTGAGAACTCACTGGCTATGTTTAACCAATAAGCGCGGACCTTAACTGGGCACAGCCAATAGTAAACGCGCTATGGATAACCATCTCTAAAATATAGAAATATAGTATAATATAGAACCGACTAAAGAAAGGGTCTTGAAGGAAAATCTTACATTTTGATTTGTCTCGCTTCATGTATACCTTACGCTAAGAAACTTTTTTAAAATAAAAAGAAAATGACAAAAACACAAAGAAATCCACATCTAGTCTTGTCTTTATGACACTTATGTATGGTAACCAGATAGGACTTACCTGGATGCCTGATGATGAACTTAGAACAAATAATGGCATAGAGAATTATAACCTTAAAATTCAAATGTGGCTAAATATATATTGATAGTTAGAAACTAATACCAACGGTAAAGCTTTCTTAAAACATTGTTCCTTTCTTCCTATGTGAAGCTGTTATACAATTATATACCATAGAGTATTATTATAATTAGAAGATACACAAGGCAATCAATTTATTGTCAAATTGTAGAAAAACAGGGATTAACAAAAAAAAGTATGTAGATATATTTTATTAGAAACAGAAAACAAATACAAGTGACAATAAGATATGGCAACAGTTTATTTGTAGTTTCTAAGTGAAATAATAAAAAAAACTGGCTTTCAGCCAACTCTAAGATTATGGTCAATCATTTTTATTAAATTTAACATTTCACGCTCATTTTATAAAGAATGAGAGAATTTTTATATTATAAAAGTATACTGATACAGTGTTTTTTATATTTTGTAGGTTTAAGCGTTAGGTCCACAATCTCATCTAATGTTAAGTGAAGATGTGGCCCGAAATGGTGGACACATTGAGCCTAGTAAGCCTCACTCTAAAGCGTAACTGTCGGAACACACATATAGGTGTTTAGTGGCAGATTTTAATCTTGAGGGTGGTAGCCTAGCCAAGCGGGTATCAGAAAAAGCCTTACCACAATCCTATGGTATCATCGCGACGTTTTCCTTAACCGAAAGCTCAGGTTCATTGACACGGTGACCGTATACGTTACCATCATCGCTTCTAAAATATTATAGCATGTATTTTTAACCGACTTCGAAAAAAGAGGATGTTTCTCAATTCGACCATATATTTTTTTAACCGACCTCATTTTATGTGTGTTTGCGGATAACTCCGTCCTTTATGAATCTATTTCGATGGTTTTATTTTTGTTGGAAAGGAGATATCCTAAGGATGTAACATGATAACGAAACCAGGATCTGATGATGGCATAGAGAAATCATCAGACACTGCATCTATTGACTTGATTCTGAATTTATTGAGGCCGGTCATTGAGTGTAGGAAAGCACGTTACGAAATAAAATCATCATGGTACCTTAACCGCGTTTTGCTAACTAATACCGTCATTACCAATATTGTCTTATGTTAGGCTTGAAGTATGATAGTTGTGACCAAGTCAAATATAATTCTTGTATCTTACTCGATGAGACTTGGTAAAAATATACGCTTTTCATATAGAGATAGCAAGACGTCGAAATGAAAGTTTCATTTATTATGTCTGTAAAATGCAGCGGATAATAAATATCTGATACAATTTACCGTAAATAAACACAAAGTGAAACTTGCTAAAAGTATACACATATTTATAACCATATTGTATATTGAAAATTGTTTTCTTTTTATGGAATAGGAGGCAAACAAGCTAGCGGGTCATCTGATGGTATGTGATCACCGCTGGCCATGGGCACCCACAACACCAGAGGAATCACAAGTGCGTAGCCGGCCTTTAAGGTGAGATTAAGCTCTCTTCTTGTAAATCCCCATGTCGAATCGGCTCGGAAACACTGTCTAAGCAAGTTGCTTCCACAAGGCAGTAAAGAATCCGTGTGAAACATATCGTTGTGTACCGTCATTCATCCAGATGGTGGGGATAAACTTTAAGTGTATGGCGTGTTGTACGGTGGTGGAATCTAGTGGCAGGCATTAGTTTGTGTAATTCCTCGGAGCATTGCTCATGGTAAATGCGATAGAAGATGCAAAGAGATACCCCGTCTCTTTGCAATGCCTGTGGATCAAGTCTATTAGAAAGAATTTGGTTCTACTGAGCATACTAAGCATTTGGTGGCCAGTTTGGTCTCGATAAGCACGTGTTAGCATTATCATTGGTCGCCGCTTTGTTTTTAGCCTTATCGTTGATCTTCTCTATACATTAAATGTCATATTGCATGGGTTTCAATATTCACACGTTAGTTCAAAATAACTTCTTGGATTTAAATTAATATTTACATTTGGTTATATTTAACTTTATAAATTCAAATTGTAATGAAGAGGTTTTATATTAATTGTTTTAATAATCTATTTCAAGTGTTAGGCTTTTTCATTGGTCGCCTCTTTATTTTTGATTTCTCATTGATCGTCTCTTTACTTTAAATTTCATATTACAAGGGTTTCAATATTCACACGTTAGTTCAAAATAACTTTATAGATTCAAATTGATATTTACATGTTTGGTTAAAAATAACTTTATAAATTCAAATTGTAATGACGAGATTTTATAAAAATTGTTTTAATAATCATATTCACACTTGTTCGCTTTTAGCGCTTTTAGTTTCCGGTTGTGGCAATATAAATATGTCTTATAATACTGAGGCAAAGACAGTGGAGCTCCAGAACGAATCAGCGGACTGAAGTATTAGTGATATGAAGAACCAAGTAGTACGTGCTGCCTATTAAACAAGTCGGTTAAGATATAAGGATAGTTTACAATTTCAGAAGAGGGAAAACATCAAGGTTTTTTAAATTGGATTATTTACTTCCACCTTGATGTAATCTTACGCCCGCAATAAGGTATGGTGATTATTATTATTTCTACCCACGGTCATTTTCTGGCTTAAAAGTATCATAAATAAATAAATAAATAGTCACTTAAAATCGTGAACACCCTCTCATTTTTATTAAAAGAAAATGATATAAAAATGAGACTCACTAAACTGTATATTAAATGTTTATTTTTTTTTCTCTTTTCTTGAATGCTGGATTTTGAATTACCTAATATTTAAAATCGTGAAAGTCGCGTTTTATAAAAAAAAAAAAACAAATGACTCACGTATGTATATTAGATGCTTATTTACTGCTGTTGAATTTGAATATCACTACTATTTAAAGTAATGAAGAGTCTTTATTAATAAAGAGTAGAAATTTATTTTCTGCTTTTGTTGAATTTTGAAAGGCCTACTAATCAAAGTCGTGTACATCGTGTCTTTTAACATAAAAGAGTAGATGTTTATTTTCTGTTGTTTTGTTGAATATGAGTTACCTACTACGAAAGTAGATACTCGGTTGTGATAATTATATTCAGGTCTTTGATCACTATACGGATAAATGATACCTAATGACCGGTTCAATAGTGGACGGAGGTCTTATTTTCTGTTTTGTTGATTTTTGAATTACCTACTATGAAAGTAGATACTCGGTTGTGATAATTATTTCAGGTCTTTGATAACTATACGGATAAATGATAACTAATGACCGGTCCAATAGTGGAGGGAGGTCTTATTTTCTGCTGTTTTGTTGAATTTTGAATTACCTTCTATGAAGTAGATACTCGGTTGTGATAATTATTTCAGGTCTTTTATCACTATACGGATAAATGATACCTTACCTAATGACCGGTCCAATAGTGGACGGAGGTCTTATACGGATAAATGATAACTAATGACCGGTCCAATAGTGGACGGAGGTCTTATTTTCTGCTGTTTTGTTGAATTTTGAATTACCTACTATGAAAGTAGATACTCGGTTGTGATAATTATTTCAGGTCTTTGATCACTATACGGATTAATAATACCTAATGACCGGTTGAAGATTGGACGCAGGTCCAGTGAAAAGATCGGTCATCTTAAAAGACAGATTTGAATCAGAGGCGAGAAACCAAAAGTCATCTTAAAAGACGGATTTGAATCAGAGGCGAGAAGCCAAAAGAGGATTTATTTCATCTGTACATTCTCAGCACTCTCAATGTAGAGAAAAATTTACTGATTATGCGAATGTAGATTCTGAATCGAAAATCCAGACAAACTACTACCTGAATTATACTAATAAACTCTTAGGTATTCTGAGGGGTGTCAAACCGTTTAACCGATTAGATATCTTTTATGATTGGTATACTTTCATAAAACAGATAGTTATTACAGTTAAATGTGATTTCATTGGTAATTGTTGGCACAAAAAACTTACGTTGAAATACAACATCGTACCTGATAGTTTTACTTTAACTATGACGTATGTACTGCATTAACTATGTATGATCTATTTACTGAACAAATTGCTACAGAGGTACCTCACATATAATGCATATGTGTAAGTATATATGTGAGCTACCTCACATTTTATATAAAAGTTGGTACGTATAATGTCAAGAATTGCAATGGATATTTAATTATTTTATTCTAAACTATGAGAAAAAACCAATTCAAATTAAAGAGTCTGTCTTGGCTCGTGATTGTACTGTCCAAGCAAATAATAATATAGAGAAGATTAATAAGGTGTACCTACACTAGACGAGTCGAGCATGAGTGAAGCGTGAACTGAGCACAACGTCGTGTAACAACTTTACCTTTCCTGTGCTCCTCCAGATGTCGGATTTTGTTTGATGAAAAGACGGATTATTTTATTATTTACGTGATAGTCGTTTATTGGTCGAGCAGCACGTTGTGGAAACGAACGTCGTAGAAACGTAGAAACTGAGAAAAGATGATTGCTTACATACAAAACTGATTTGTATTACAATAGTCTAATGTGGGGGACCCAGGGATAAGGATTACTATGAACGATTACCCCCATACTTGGGCAATGATGTTGGTTTATTGGCTTAACTAATTAGAAAATATATTATTGTACTACAAGACACGGGACAGTCGTCTATCAACCGACCTATAAGTTCAGTCATTCTGAAGGATAGTTATTGCCACTTTAATGAGATTCAGAACATAAAGTGTTGGAGTTGCACTATTGTAAAGTTTGGATTCAAGAGTATTGTAAAATGGCATGATTCATGCCAACGCGTTGAACAGAAACCCAACAGCCGAAAACGTAGATGTAATTCAGACCATTGACGGCAGAAATCACGTAGCCTGATGTCGGTGCTAACTTTTCTAGCCACATTTATCTTTCGTGTCTCTATTGGAAGAACGTCTTGAGCTTGATGTACTGAGCGTTGCCACGCTGAATATGCGTATTTATCGAGCCGAGTAGCAAAAGCCTGGCTTGCTAATGACAGGTGGAATAGCGCCCCAGGCAGAGGAGATCAAGCGACGGAAGATTGTAGCTCATTGCTACCTTCTTTGTATTGAAGCACAAACGTCTGTCGGTTCCGCAATTGGAAAGTACAGGATTGTGTTTTTCTAGGATTCGGCTTTATAGCGTTATCTGCATAATACTTGCCTAGTATGGTCAACGCCTAAACAATGATCATTTTTTTTAACCACTTTAAAAGTGTCGCTTGTGTTTGCACATAATAATCGCTGTGTGTGAAGTGTGGAAGGTTCTGCCTGTAGAAATTATCAGCTGATAAAAGACTAATGGATACAAAGTTATTAAAGTACAACGGTTATTAAATAATACTATTTATTAGCAAAGATAGTGATGACTGTATAGTTATATTATCTACATGTATGTATGTTGAAAGAGTCTACCATTGGCGACGAAAGTGAAACGAACTATCGAACTTTATTTGAAAATTATCGTTATCGATAAAAATAATCAAGGATCGGTGATGTACAATTCTATTTGGAGATATTTGGAAGTATTATCGTGAGAACATATACACAGAAGTAAAACAACAGACCGTTTCCGTACTTGACTTCAATAACCAGTTCAGAAGTATTTACTGGTGATAAAGCGAAGTTTTATATTGTTAAATGAGTGCAAAACCGCGCATTACATTAAGCAGAATTTAGAAAACTGTGTTCAAAAACGAAATAATACATAGTATAGAAAAGTGGAAAAAAAAAGGAGAAAAACATAAATGTAAATTGCAATTTCAAGAACATAGATGATGAAATAAATGACCGTTAGATAATAGCGTTTGTTGTAGTAATTCAGTAAGATTTGAATTATTAGTATTTAACCAGGAAAAAGAACAGGAACAAATGTTCCAATTACAAAATAAAAATAAAGTCTGAGAAAAAAAAATAAAAAAATGAGAGAATTCTAGAATGCTGAAGAAGATAAAAGCATAGAAAAGGAATCGGAAACTTTTGACATTTTATAATAAAGACAAAGTGCTGCTGGTTAGTGTAAATAGAAAACTTTGTACATTTCGAGATTGACATGGGACCACATTTATAGCCTCCAAGATGGAGTGACATAAATGTACAAGCTTCATAACACAAAGAATATCTGGAACGAGTAAGAATAGTAACTGTTGATTCAGAAGATACTAACCGCCGCTGTACTCTCGGACGCGAGTAAAAGTTCTGATGAATGGGTCTATATTTCATTGATAAAAGTGATGAGTGAAATTATGAAGAACGGCTTAAGTGAGGCAATGTACGCATCTTATTAAAATAAAGGTGTACGGATTCATCTGGGCATTATAAGCATAAACTGTTAAGTGCAACATACACACCAAGTTATGAGCGAAGCTTCTAAAGTGCTTCATGCTAAGAGCAAGATCCACTGATGTCTTAGTGCAAAAACTTCTCGCTATGAATGGTGCCACTGAAGTACAATAGGCACATAACGTCATTTTTAGTGAACCTCCTGAAATACACGAGATGCACATTTACTATAAGAGGCGTCAGCGACGTGCAATGTGCACATGACCTATTTATAAGAGTAGCTATTGAGTGCAACGTGCACTAGACCTATTTATAAGAGTAGCTATTGAGTGCAACGTGCACATGACCTATTTATAAGAGTAGCTATTGAGTCCAACGTGCACATGACCTATTTATAAGAGTAGCTATTGAGTGCAACGTGCACATAACGTCATTATTTGTGAACCTTCTGAAGTGCGTGAGGTGCACATTAACTATGAGAGGGGTCATCGAAGTGCAATATATACATGACCTCTATGAGAGGAGCCATTGAAATGCAATGTACACATAACGTCACTATTAATGAACCTTCTGAGGTGCGCGAGATGTACATTTATTATGAGTGGTGCCATCCACGTGGAATATGCACATGACGTCGCTATGAGCGAGTTCTGAAGTGCGAAGAATCGCTATGAGCGAACCCTCTGAAGTGTAAAACTGCCCATTTAAATCGCTATGAGCGAACCCTCTGAAGTGTAAAACTGCCCATTTAAATCGCTATGAGCGAACCTTTAGTGCCAGGTGCACATGTATCTCGCTATGAGCGAAACTTAAGTCAATATGCACATCACGTCGCTACGAGCGAATTCTGAAGTGCAAAGAATCGCTATGAGCGAACCTTTACAGTGCAAGATGCACATGTATCTCGCTATGAGCGAAACTCTAGTCAATATGCACATGTATCTCGCTATGAGCGAAACTCTAGTCAAAATGCACATGACGTCGCTATGAGCGAATTCTGAAGTGCAAAGTGTACATTTAAATCGCTATGAGCTAACCCTCTGTCGCTATGAGCGAACCTTTACAGTGCAAGGTGCACATGTATCTCGCTATGTGCAATTGCACATGTATCTCGCTATGAGCGAAACTCTAGTCAATATGCACATGTATCTCGCTATGAGCGAAACTCTAGTCAAAATGCACATGACGGCGCTATGAGCGAATTCTGAAGTGCAAAGTGTACATTTAAATCGCTATGAGCTAACCCTCTGTCGCTATGAGCGAACCTTTACAGTGCAAGGTGCACATGTATCTCGCTATGTGCAAGATGCACATGTATCTCGCTATGAGCGAAACTCTAGTCAATATGGACATGTATCTCGCTATGAGCGAAACTCTAGTCAAAATGCACATGACGTCGCTATGAGCGAATTCTGAAGTGCAAAGTGTACATTTAAATCGCTATGAGCTAACCCTCTGTCGCTATGAGCGAACCTTTACAGTGCAAGGTGCACATGTATCTCGCTATGAGCGAAACTCTAGTCAATATGCACATGACGGCGCTATGAGCGAATTCTGAAGTGCAAAGTGTACATTTAAATCGCTATGAGCAAACCCTCTGTCGCTATGAGCAAACCTTTACAGTGCAAGGTACACATGTATCTCGAGCTATGAGCGAAACTCTAGTCAGTCACGGGACGCTACGGTCAACCTCCAAAATCTACGTATGCAATGTGGAAGCGTGCTAAGAGGCAGTGTGAGGGATTTGAAAGATTGGCCACTCAGTGACGCATAGAACACAGTGAATCATCGAGGGCAGTTATTCATCGTACGTAGATGGAGTGTTACCAAAGGGAAGTAAGATTTATAATTTCTATTACTGACGCGATTCTTTTGATATCTTTATGCCGGGAATAATTTATTCTGGGCGGAGAGAGAAACAAGAGTAGTGAAAGTGAGTCTTTACAATTGTCGAAAGGGGCCTTCTTAAACTAACATCCGTGTCACAGACTCGAACGCTGTTCGTGTTATCTTCTCTGTACTACAATATGACATTCATCGTGTAATTGTTATGATCCAATTAATCTTTTAAACTACTACCTAGCTATTAGGCTTCTATGCCTATATACATTGGACGTTGTACTATTAAAATTATCGTTTTATATAAAATGATCTGTTATGTATCGCGGGGACGCGAAAAGTTGTCAGGATGGACGAATGTTAGCATTATCATTGGTCGCCGCTTTGTTTTTAGCCTTATCGTTGATCTTCTCTATACATTAAATGTCATATTGCATGGGTTTCAATATTCACACGTTAGTTCAAAATAACTTCTTGGATTTAAATTAATATTTACATTTGGTTATATTTAACTTTATAAATTCAAATTGTAATGAAGAGGTTTTATATTAATTGTTTTAATAATCTATTTCAAGTGTTAGGCTTTTTCATTGGTCGCCTCTTTATTTTTGATTTCTCATTGATCGTCTCTTTACTTTAAATTTCATATTACAAGGGTTTCAATATTCACACGTTAGTTCAAAATAACTTTATAGATTCAAATTGATATTTACATGTTTGGTTAAAAATAACTTTATAAATTCAAATTGTAATGACGAGATTTTATAAAAATTGTTTTAATAATCATATTCACACTAGTTCGCTTTTAGCGCTTTTAGTTTCCGGTTGTGGCAATATAAATATGTCTTATAATACTGAGGCAAAGACAGTGGAGCTCCAGAACGAATCAGCGGACTGAAGTATTAGTGATATGAAGAACCAAGTAGTACGTGCTGCCTATTAAACAAGTCGGTTAAGATATAAGGATAGTTTACACACGGAACTGAACGACATTCGAAATATCAACTCCAAGAATTCCGATGCTGGGCGAGGTACCTAAGAGAGCGTTTCCGAACCGAAAAGAAACAACAAAGGGGTTCTTTTTAGCAGTGAATGCGCAAACTTGTGTCTTCTTAAAGTTGAATTGGACTAAGTATAGTCTTCCCCACTCTGAGACCTTGCTCCAATAAAGCCTCGACTTCAGACACAAGTTTAATCCGGCAGTCGCTGATGTATTTCTAAGAAAAGTTGGCACGGTCGGTGTACAAGGTATCCTCGATACTGTCATCTGCATAGCAATGAATACAGTTATTAGTTAGCTGCATGTTATTGATATGCAGAAGAAACAGAGTGGAAGGTAGTACACAGCCTTTTGGGACACCAGCATTCATAGGCTCGGGGTCCGAGAATGAACCGTTGAAAACGACTTTGATGCTCCGCTCCGTGAGAAAACTGGTCACTCATTTGTATAGTTTACTGCAGTGAAGCTTTGGAGGAAATTAATGCAGTATTTCCTATTATGTAACTGTCATTTTCCATGGTTGTAGGGTTTTTTGTAATGCCGACCCGGCTAGCTATCACCCTCAACTTAAAAATTAGCCGCTAAATGCGTATTTTCCGGTAGTTGCACTTGAATTCTAATCCCTCTACTAGGCTTAGCATGTCTACCATCTCGGGTTATATTGTCACCTAACATCATGTGAGATAGTGGTCATAACGCAAAACCTATTAATTATAAAAAAAAAGAAAGGGTATGCTTGATTCAACTAAAACCTGCAAACCAGCAGTCCTTCGGCGGCCTTGCATTCTCTTTCCAAATACACGCTTTCAAAATGCATCTACTAACACGGTAAACTTAGTATAGGTGTACAATTTCTAAGTGTATCTGAGAGCAAACCTATACCTGTATATAGTTTCCAAAGATTTTATACTTTAGAGTGGGAGCCTATACAAGCGACCTTTAGAAAATATTCTACCAAAATGTTGTCTAAGGCTTTACCACGATATTTCTCTTCACAGAAAGCTTAAGTTCATTGTATAAATCAACCCACGTAGATCGAAGAAGACGATACATTTCTAACGCAGTTAAAAAATATTCAAATACAATATTTTCATTCAATATGTAAAATATTTTTTTTTCATACAAGCTTTTGTTTTATTTTCTTTTTGTTTTTCTTTATATCGACATACTTATTTAATTAGGTGTATTTTATGTATGTCTTATATTTAATGCCGCAGTATAAATAGTTCTGCTCATTTCAATAATTAATAAAGAACTTCTTCACTGTTCTACAAAGAAAGTTCTATTAACTTTCATGGTGATCACTCAAGCGGTTCTTATTAGATACATTCATTTGTATTTATACATAAGTAGCTATCACCCGCTTGCTACCCAAGACATATTTTGTTTTAGCAACCCTAAATAATACGGCGAATAAAAAACAAATTGGATTCAATATATACAACAGTAAATTGGAAAAACTGGCTCACAGCCAATGAAATTCAAAACCTAAATACCCTAGAACGGGAATACTTAACTTTTTTTTTGTAGGAGCCATTGTGTTAGCCATTGTCTCATGGGTCGTAAACAAATATATTTAGGTAATGATTTCCTTAGGTTTTATAGGTCCTTAGGTTAGCTATATACTAATATTATAAAGAGGAATGATTAAACTCAAAAATTTCTGAACCGATTTCAAAAATTATTTTACCATTCGAATACATTATCCTTTAGTAACATAGGTTATACTTAAATAATGTTAACGTAAACAAAATACTAATAGAAAAATAAACGTCGCCGCTTCGCGCTGTTACCGGTGTGACTCCACGCAGCGCAGGGGGAAACGCGGCGAAGAAGGGGGCGCCGAATAAATAAAATATAAAAATAAACTTTGACAATATAACTAGGTTTATGGTTAAAAATATAAAATTTTATGAGAAAAATGTAAATATTAATTTGAAAACAAACTACTTATATCCCGTATAAAGATACATTTACTCTATGTTTATCCCAGAATGTTTAAAAAGTAAATGTCCACCGATGCGAAGCCGAGGCCGGCCGCTAGTTTTAAATAAAGTAATCCCAGGCGGGTCAACCACAAAAGCCAGGCCGACCACAGGTTAAATATAGCGAGCCTAGAACCGTCTACGAAAACTCCGTATCGAATACTCGTAGTCACATTCCGATTAGTTCAGTAGTATTTGACATGATTATACCTCGAAGGAATTGTATTTTCGTTATATTATTACTGTTTCGTTTGTCTGCAGCTTCGCTCATATTAACAAAAAAAATTGATAATCTAGTAATTAATTTGTATACTCCTCAGGGGCACTATAAATTTTCTATGAAAGGTATCTTATGGGTTTGTATTCTTTTGTACTGCAGAAAACGTGTATAAAAAATGCCATTATTCAGTTAAGTAAGTTATTAAAGCTTAAAAACGAAGTTACAAATTAGAATCAAGCTATAAATTAACAAAAAATGAATTGTTTACTTTAATTAGTAATAAGAAAACGCGTTGGAGTTTCATAAATTTCGTAATTTTGTCGTTGAAAAAGTAAAGACTCAAATTCTAAATAAATAATCTTACTTAATTAAAAAAAAATATACACAATAAAAGTAATTTAAATGATAAATTAACTATTACGGTAACAATCGTTTGAGCTGTCAATTATTTTATCTGTTATAGTTAAATTAATGTTATGTTTTGCATGTTAGCTGTACTACAAATGTAATACTTTTGTCAAAGAGAAAAGTAAAAAAAATAATCTTTTATATTAGTTACGGTTATATTCTTCAGCTAGATATGCTGAAATACATAATAGTATTCGAAGCTGAATACTGTTTATATGAATAAGTTTCTTATATTAGATCCACCTCGACCTACACTCAAGAGAGTTGTATGATCGATCTTGTGTACTGGTCACATACTAGAATACCTAAACAGTTTCCATTATTCAGGTCTTTGTTACAAAAGCACTTAGCTATTTATATGTGGGTTTGTCGAATAACATATCTTTCAAATGAATACTGTACCTATGTTTTAAACAACTGTCGAGTACATAACAATTGATAACGTCAATCAAGGGATCTGATATACCAGCATATTATACTAGGCCTGTGATTTAATTCGCATGCATTTCTATTAACTAATTTTCTTATTTTTACGATTTGGACAATGGTAACTGTCGCCTATGGACTAGTGGTAATACAGCCACGTTTCTGACCTTAACAAAAAGGGCTGCTTCGTTTTCACTATGGTGGAGCACGAAGGCTCATACTGATCCTTTATTTTGTCGCAGTCTAAACCCAAGAGTGGTCGCTAACCATTTGGGCAATATGGGCACTATCAAGATGTAACGGATCAAGGATCATATGGTTAACCATCATGACCAAAACCAAATGTGGGACAAACAATCACCAGAGTCCCTTCGGTTACTCAACAGGGTGCATCGCCTGCAAGAGAGGTTGGCTTGGGTAACTCAGATGGTATTCGATACCCCTTACATCCCAAATCGGATGCCATACCCAAGTCGTATGATTTTAGTATCTATTTTCAAAACGGTAACATACTGTATTTATATACTTATATAGCATTGTGTTAGTGTGTGTTACTGTATTTACCTGACTCACGAACATAAGTTTGAATCCTGCCGTCTAGCACATACATTTATGTTTCTGTACCTACTCTTGGCAGCCACTCCAAAGTTTATATTTATAGTGTTACAAATACTGTCACTTAACATTAAATGAGACAGTAAATCACTAGGTTATTCTATTTTGCGTATACCTATATACTGACATACATGACATACTAAAATTTGCTAATTAAAAAAAAAACGAACACTGCATCATTTTAATTTTTGTGACGTATTAGTCTAATGAGTTCGACATAAGTATTAAAGATAGAATAAACGTGACGTTTCATGTAATTTTTTTTGTAGTGTATTAGGCTTAGCGTTATAGCCACAATCTCACCTGATGTTAGGAATTTTCCACTTATACTATTTTTAAAATATGTTTGATTACGATATTCAAAGTTATAAGGTTTTATTTCGTGTTTGATTCATCTAACCGCGACGAAATAACTCTTTCTACGGATTTATATTTTATTTATGTTGTAAATTCTAGACCTTTTTAAATATTTCTTTATGTATAACAATCCCTGTTAATATTATAAATATGAATTTAAGCTTTTTTGTTACCCTTTCACGCGAAAACGACTTAATGAATCTTTGTACACATATTCTTGGAGGTAGTAGAAGTAATATAGGATACTTTTATTAGTTTTTTTTGTTTTGTTTTTTACGAAAGATAATAAACTTATTTACGGACTTTAATACGAGCGAAGCCGCGGGTCAAAGCTAGTACTTTATATTTTAATATAATACACGGTCAGGGATATATACGATGTAAAGTTTTATCGAGTATTTCTGTATTCTACGTTTCAATTTTACACCTACAGCGTCTATTTATAAACTAACTTGAGCCCCCGACTTAGTTCCCGTTTTTCCCATCAACTGCACATGATCATAAAGTTAGCTGTTAATGGGTGAGTACGTCGTGACAAAAATATAAACATGCTAAATTTTAAGTATATAGGTGTGGTAGTTTTAAAGATATTGTGATGAGTCAGCGAGTGGTATTTTGCATATATTTAGAAGTTAGATTATATGCACCTGATATTATGTATTGGAAATAATTAAACCAAAAACCTAGCTTTCACGTTTAAATGTTTCATCTTAATTAAATTTACAATGACTGCGACAGAATTTAAATGAAATCCTGGACAAGTTAAGCGCGGCCCTGTTCCTAAAATCTGTACGTCAGTCAAACTTAATTTGTTCGCTGAATAATTTGTAGTACCTATATTTCCATGAAACTGGACCTACGTAGCTCTCGTGGCCCTTATTTTAGACTTCAATTTAGACGAAAACAGTGACGCAGAAGGTTAAGTCCTGGAATTAACTTCGAACCACTGTATAAGTTTTTAATAAAAGGGCGATTACTTTACTAGGACCTAACCTAAGATTTTGAAATTAAATAGATTTCTGTGAAATAATAACGCCATTTAGTACTTTTGTTTGATATGAAGAAATTTATTTACCTATTTAACCGGAGCTCTGCTAAGGATATATGAGATTGTCCAGTAACTGCTGAATGTCAATAGCCATGTCGCAATCGAAAGCCAATCTTAAGTAAACTCAATTTAATGCTCAAATTAAGTTAAATTTAGTATTTTTACTTTTTTAAAGTAACAGATTAACGACTGATTGAATGGGCTATATAAAAAAAATCTATAACAAATGTAATTAATATATCGTACAATAAGACTCAGATATAACCCATAACTAATAAGAATAAAATAGTGATAAAGTTCAGACAGTGACTTATTTGTGACCTTTATGTATCAGAGAGCCGATGATTTTGTTATGATTCCACGAAGTCTCTTCGTAATCAAGATCTAGCCTCTTTTGTATCAAATAAGTTTAACGTAGAATTGTAAAATTAAATGTTAGGGAATATATTCAGAAATGAAATTATTAATATGCTCAAATTATATTTATAATTCTAGAACTATGCGATATTGTTAGTGATATGTGTACTGCATGATTGAAATGTAAAACATTAAAGATATTATTAGTAATTTAAAGTAAAATACTAAAACCGTTTTAATACTAAAAAGTCATATAATGTTCTTACGTTTAGTAAAACCAATAAAAATATTTTAGGTTCTCGTGTATAGTTATACAGGTAATTTTTCATTTGATAGGTGATAAGACTAATCACTTTTAGATGTACGCGAACGAGGTTGAGGTGGTGGGTAGCTAGTGGAGATGAAATAAAGATTAAACAATAACCGTTGAAGTTCAAAGAAACGAAAGATTACTCTCACACAAAGGCTTCATAGGTAAAACTGTGTTGTTTTCTTTTTCTTTTTTTACAATTATAAAATGTATATTATTAAACGAATCAAGATTGAATCGCTCTAGATAAAACTACTGTCAGAGCAAGGTATAAATGAAATGGGAGAGCACATTTAAGTTATATTTAAATAGCTTTACTTTCTTTTTTGGAGTTTTGTTAACGAGTTGTGTACTGAGCGGTTGGCCATGTGGCGCAAGATGGTAACACGCTACATAAAATAAGGGAACTGGCTTTTAAGTTCAATTGCTCTAACACACTTATAAGTGTTAGGCGACATGTTCCCAATATCTGGGTGGTAGTTAGTCCGTAAAACAATAAAATAGTTTGGAAAATTCAAAAGTGCACGTCTCTTAACGTAATTTTTTTATGGAATAGGCGACAAACGAGCAAGCCTGTCGTCACCTGATGGTAAGTGATTATTGTAGCCCATGGACAACAACAACACCAGAGGAATTCCAGGTGAGTTGCCGGCCTTTATAGGAAGTACTGGCTTTCAAGTGCCACTGCCGGACCACAACAATAAGATTTTATAAGTACATAAACGATTATGTATATAACGAATATAAACGAATTTTAATATAATCTAGTGTGATAGTGAAAATATTTCTCTGAATAATAAAATACTTGTATTGCCGTAAAAACATAAAAGATTTAAAATCATCATTGAAGTTTAAAAAATTTCTCGACTTTGGGTTAAGGACAACCTCAAACGATTCGCGTTATGAAGCGGACAAAATAATTAACCACTAAGCTGTGTTTTATCATGTTTTCATGCTTCAGTTGCTGGTAAAGAACAGCCACTGTATAACAGTCTACAAAGAAGTGTGTAGGCTAGCGAATTTTTATCGATTAGTAACGATTCGTTAGTAGCCATAATTTTTGTGCTGTTTATATTTCATGATAGCATTTGCCTATGTTATAAATTTCACCGATGTCTACTGCGAAGGACTGTACAACCACAATTAACGGACATAAAGTCACACCCATACTCAGAACATTTATTACTGGATCACACAATTTATTGTCCTGTACGGGACTCGAACCTATAGACCTTCTGCACGGCGCGACGCTTATATCGAGGCAACTACTTTAACCACAAAGTCAACCATGCAGTTATTTCACATGAGGCCCAGTAACGTCGCTTATTGTCGCCAAGGTTGCAAATTAAGTAATACAAGAGGAAATGAAGACCAAAAAAAAATGTGTATATTTTAGGCCACTGTATCGATAATAATGTACAGAATAATTATAATATAAGCTATTCATAATACGTATTTGGCTCCCAAACAGTTTTATTTAATGTACAAGATTTTACGTAACGTTATTTTCATATTTTTATATCTATAATATATAACAGAAGTTTCACCACAGATGCAAGTTTCCGAACACTTGGATGATTTCCAAATCTTTAATATTAGAGAACCTATACTGCGACACTGGTAAAACTTCGACGCTTCCGACAAAACAGGACCTGCAACTTTGTTTACAACCTCGAAAGAAGAGTTTACCGTTCCAAAGCCATTATTAAAGTATAACTAACTAAGAAGCCGTGAAGAGATAAGGAATTAAACCCGCCGGTTATAAGTCATGGTTGGTGAATGAGGTGCGGTGCGAGTGTTGCCGGTTGATTTGATTTGTTTACCACAACAAACATAAATTTTCGATGTTTGTAATTAAATCTAACAACAGCGTATAATTAACATTATTTCCAACGTGATAAAACAAATAAGAGTCAAGAGTTAATCTACATGTTTTTATAGTTTTAGATTTAGTTTTATAGCCAGAATCTCACCTCATGTTAAATGACGATGTGGCTCAAGATGGTGGACAACTTAAGCCTCGTTAAGCCAGTTACACACCTACAAGTGTTTGATAACGAATTTTCAACTTGATGGCATTAGCGAGCAAGGTAGGCATTAAAAAACGCATAAGGGCCATGCTATGTTTTCATCATGATATTTTTCATTGACGTTTATTGACGTGACGTCGGTTCACAAAACCAAGTGAGCTATCATCGCTTCAAAACGTGTATAGTAATTGCGACCAAATCGGATACTACCTGTTCCATTAGTGTACGTACATATACTGTGCGAATGAAAGGTATTCTACCTATCGCAAGTTGGTTTCAATTCACACGTCTACGGAATGATTTGTATTAAAAAGCAAGATTTGTATTAATTTGAATGAAGAATAAATTGTACGGTACAGGTTCATCTACATATTTTTACTCATTTCTAAATATGACCTTAAAAGTAAAACATATGTTAGTGTGTGTTTATTCAGTTAGCGTAATTTATTTTTCTATGCTATAAATGGGGCAGTGCTTTAAACTTACATTTTCCCTATCCCGAGTTAACACTAAGGAAAATTTAATTTTTCCATCTGCTACTTTTAAGCCGTTCTTTAGTAAAGCTGACTTGATCCTGACAAATAGAACAGGGCTGTAAAAATCTTATAACATTAAATTCTTATGATATTTTACTATCATATATTTTTTTAATTCAATTCCAATTCTTATTTTTTAATTACTCTTATTCTTAATGTCTGTCACTTGGGTCATGTCTTATGTGTGTAAGAAATTACAAACGTAGCACAAACATAGAAGTTTAATCAGCCAGATTCATAATCATACGAATAATAAAATTATCTCTCGTTGGATTTGAACTCACAGCACTATGTAGGATGGTAGCAGTGAGAAAATTGCTTGTACCGCTATACTATAAGTCAAATAAATGATTTGCGAGTAAATGAAATTTACTTGATAAATATTTATTTTTATCTTTCACTTTAAAAACTCACATCAATCTATTAGTGATAGAATAAACATCAAAATTTACAAATCAAATAAAACAAATATTATAATTATTCGAACAGATACTCTCAAAGTCTTGAGAATGTCTGAAGAATTATAAAATCATTCACTAGTAAAAAGCTAAAGCGAAAACGTATTAAAAGTTTTAGAAAATTATGTACAAGCATTAACTAAATTAAAAGGTCTTTAAATGTTCGCCAGAATGAAACGTAAAAACTAAATAAGCAAATAAATTTACCCACGTCCGAGATTAAAAAGTCTTGTCATCGCGTCGTCCCGGGCTAAAGTGTATAAGTACGGGCTACGGCGTAGACGCGTCGTAGCGCCAGTTGATAGTCAACCGCTACGAGGGGCGCGCGCTATCCGCCCGCCGAGAATTGCTACGAATGTGTCTAACTTTGAACTAAGTTCATAACTACCTCTTGCCCTCGCGTATGTGTTGAGTAACTTCGTAGTAAAATTTGTGCACTTTATTACGTCGTACACTAACGAATGATTTAATTTTTTATTGTTTTGATTATTCATCTGTGAAACGTTCGTGTTAAATATATAATAAAATCGAAATGAATAAATATATCAGGCGGAAGAAATTATTTAGGTAAGTGAATCTCATTTTCATATTTATTATAATTAAGATATACGAAACTTTATTTTTATTTATACTTAAAGTATAAATCAATATAATGTAATTATAATCATTAAAATTGAATTTAAAAATTAAATAATATTTTTTTATACTTATATTGACATTAATGTACTTTGTAGTAATAATTATACTCATAAATTAATAAGACAATAACTTTGCTGTTAGTATACCAATATATTATAAAACTAAGCGTAATTAAAAGAAAAAAACACTTTTTTAAATTACTTTTTAGTATAGTATTAAAGGGTGACTACAAAACACAATTAATTTTTTTTGTCCATTGATCTGATTTTGCCTTTTATTTACTTAACTATATAAATAATAATTAAATAGTGTGCCTTGTTAAAGATTCGATTGTTATTCGATGTTAATGATGGTCGTGATGTGGTCATTAATATATATATAAACAATCAATACGGTATATTAAAATAATTTGACTATTTAAAAAAAAGGGTAATTTATAAACGTCCCCTGATTTTTTTTTTATAACTACTAACTTTTCTTTTTTTCTACTCAACCTTTTTTTATTTTTAGAAGGGATAGTTTTATCTTATTATGGGTACTGTAACAGTTAGTTGTGATCATAATTTAAATGCGGATTTATTTTTAAAATGTAGTTTCTAAAGTAACAATTTAGTATTTAAATTTAAGTGAGTTTATTTTTATTTTTAACAGTGTATTCACTTTTCCTTTAATGCATGTAAGATTAAATAGAAAAAAATACAAGAAGAGCAGATTATGTTCTATTTACTGTTTTCGATTTCTAAGTAAATAAAAAGATAATATACAGAAAATAAAAAAACATCAGTTTTTTTGTTACGAGTAAGGGAGAAAAAGTAAACGACTAATATATATATATATTTTTTTTATAGTTAAGGTTCAGCGTTATGGCCATAATCTCACCTGATCTTAAGTGACGATGACACGCTAAACCTGTGGAGGAACTGGCTCTCAAGTGCAGCTGCCGGAACACACCTATTGGTATATGGCGGCAGGTTTACAACTTGAGGGTGGTAGCTAGCCAGGCGGGCATTTGAAATATGCCCTACCATCATGCTATGGTTTCCTCACGATGTTTTCCTTCACCGAAAGCTCAAGCTCATTATAGGTGCTTGGATTCGAACTCACGTCCCATGACGTTAAGTCGTACACACTACCACTGAGCTATCATCGATATATTCAAGGACTTTAATTAATGAAGACATTTTATACAGAAATATAATTTAATGGATATAATTCCAAGTATTTCAAAGATTCAATGAATAAACATATTTAAAGAAAAGTTTCATGTAAAAACAACAAGTTACACCTATTGTGATTTTCATCACTTAGTTAAACATTTTTATAATTCTGGTGTCTGATTATGTAGGCAATTTTGCCAGTGTCAATTGAAAAAGACTTTATAAACACAATAAAGGAACACAAAGTAACACTTATTTATTGATTACACAAATAATTATCCTGAACGGGACTTAAATTTATAGCATTTAGATACAGCGGTGGTAGCGAAGCAAATGTAAAAATTATGGCATTTGTTATTTTTATATTTGTTTGTTCGAACAATATCCAAGATATTATTGAATATAATAATACCTTATTATAGTGTACTGGATTTTATCTGCGTCTTCGCTCGTGTTAATATTAATTTTGTTCAAACAAATCGGATGACGCAATAAAAGTTTTATACAATATTAATCCCTCTCTTTATTTAACTACCGATAAGTTTATTCGCGAGAATAAGTAGCCTATCACCGTCATTCTCATCTATATCTATATCTAAACTCATCACAATCGACTCAGCTATTTAGGTGTGTAAGCGTAACAAACATACAAATTAACTCACTTTCGCGCTTATAATATTAGTAAAGATTCTAGTAGTGAGTTAACTAATGGCACTGTATCTTACGGCAATCATAGTACTGTCTCAGACACAGTAACCACTACCAAGAGACAAGACACCCATTAGAAATAGTTGCTTTAAGTGCCTTTGCAGCTAAATATACAATCGTGATACGGAAAATAGTCCGCCTATTTTAATAGATTATAATCTCAGAATTATGGCTATGATCTCATCTGATATAAATCGACGATGTGGTCTAAAATAGTGGATACGCCTAGTGGAGGGACTGGCTCTTAAACGCAACTGCCGGAACAGCCCTATAGGTGTTCGGCGGCAGGCTCTTAACTTGAGAGTGGTTGCTAGCCTAGTGGGCATTAGAAAAAGCCCTATCACGATGTTACGATTTCATCACGACGTTATCCTTAACCGAAAACTGAGGGTTATTGCAGATATTCGATATCATATCTATTGGCGTGGCGTACATACTACTAACTAATAATCTAATAATTTTCTAAATTTAGTGGCCATTATACTTGATGTATGAGGGTCAGAATCTATTCGGACACTATTCGAGTCCTTGAAGGCAATAAAGTTACAAAGTGTCGACATGATATAAAATTTTATGTTAGGTATTAAGATTATGATCAGATATAAGCCCTACTTAAGCTGTAGCGAATTACTCACAGCAATATGTAAAGAGTATTGGAAAAATATAACATCTCCGAATTCTTTTCAATATGGGAAATTACCTGGAATTTTTACATATGCGAGTTTGATATCCAAATCATCTCGAATTCTTGGTAGGGGTAAAAATATTTTTCTTTTGTAGAATATTTGTACAGCATATATAATCCGGCTATTTTCATTCGCTAAAGATATTAATATTGATAAAGCTAAGTTATTGTTGGATGGCGAAATGAGTAAAAATTCTTTTCTTAACCTTTACATTTTTTTTATATCTATGAAAGATATATTTTTGCTTGATCAATTTATATTACATTGATTGACTTCAAAAAACATTTTATCGCTCAATATGACGTGGCTCGAAATACCAGCTGAAATTTTCATATTATTTATTAATTTTTTATGTTCAGTCAGTTTTTATTATACATATTGTAAAGTGTTATGTCACTTTTTTTTTCATTATCTCCCAATATTTGTGTTTGTAACTAGAGAGTTACTATCCGACTTGTTCTTTTTCAGTTCTTATGTATAAGTGGTTTATATTTCAGAACAATATACTTTTGCGTTATCAATTTATATTAAGCTGATTGACTTCAAACAACATTTTTTCCTTTAATATGACATAACTCGAAATGCCGACAGGAATTTTCTTAATATATAATCGCTTTTATATTCAATATTTCCTTATCCTACATTTTAATTTAAAGTATAATGTCATTTACTTTTTTATTCTGTCTCAATATTTTTGTCTACGTATGAGTCGAAAATTACTATCCGATATACGTTTTTTATTTCAATTCTTATATAAAGGCCTATTTAAGTGTAATATATTGTTACATTACGTATCAAAGAGTATGTACGCGATGTCGATAACAGGAAAGTCTGACAAAGAATTGCCATAGCGTGTATGGTAATATGGCTCCAATACCTTTTTTATATAGAAAAATACAGTAAAGTAAAAATAATCTTACAAAATAAAAAGGTCTAAGCCAAATTTAATATTACTATATATTTCACTGTTTTATACTTTATAGGTTTCGGCGTTATGGTCATAATTTTAACTGATGTTAAGAGACAGTGTGGCCCAAGATGATGGTCAAACTAAGCCTCATCGAAGAACTGACTATCAAATGTAACTGCCGGAACATACCTATTGGGATTTTAAGGTAGTTTTTTAACTTAAGAGTGATAGATAGCCAGGTGGGCATTAAAAAACGCTCTACCATTTTTTTTTTTTTCGACCTGGCTTACGCTGTTAGCCCCAAGGGCTTTGACAGCTTCACCGGACTTTGCGCTCTACCACCATGCTATGGTTTCATCACGATGTTTTCCTCCACTGAAAGCTCAGGCTCATTGCAAGAATTCGAACTCACATCCGTACTATCAACTGAAGCATTATCGCTTCTACTTAGCAAATACTTTTATGTTTGAATCTTAATCACTGGTTTCCAACCGAAATTAAAACTATTTATGTTTACGAGGACAGTTTTTAAAGTGCAAAATAATTTTGTTATTTATAACATTTGGTCTTGTATTTTAGAAAATAATTAGATTTTTGAAGTGAAACTTCTTTAGGCGCATGAGGGTAAAATTTTTACAGATGAAACGTCACGCCGGTATGCAACGGAAGTGTCGGAAAAGAGAGAGAGAGTGATCGAGAACGATTGAGAGAGAGTAAGACAGGGCGAACGTAGCATGAGCAACTAGCCGTGGAGTGAGAGTAGGGAGCAAGCGAGTGAGAAAGATTGAGAGAAAAAGTGAGACAGAGCGAACAAGATTTATAAATTAGTTCGCCAAAGAAGTTTCACTTCTGACATGTGTACTTTGTACGCACGCATGTTTTTTTTTTATGTTTTTACAGATCAGATTGCGACCAGCATATATACAGTGATAAATCAATAGCAGTCATTCTCTTAAAGTTTCTTGTGTTTTGGAATTAGCGATATCTTGGTAGCAAAAGTTTTACAGGCTGGCATGACTGTGACGACCTCTTTTGAATTGCTGATTTCATGGTGGTCACCTTTATTTCCTGATTACACTATAAACATCGTCGTAACTTATCATAATAAAAATAAATAATCCAATCGAAATATTTAAAGGTAACGAAGGTGGTGAAATTAATGAAAGACAAAAAAAAGTATATATTAGTTTCGAATGCTGTTTTGTGTTAAAACTTTATCTCTTTTAGCTTTTATTTAAAATTAATAATTGAACGACTTTTTGAATTTCATTATTCTCGTTATTGAAGAGAAATTATTTAAAATGAATACAGTGTAAACTTTTATAACAAGTCTGCGTATTTTTAGCGTTGTTGAGAATTGTCGTTATATTTATATAAAATAGTAATATTTATAATTCAATACTATAGAAAAGATTGTATCTACATTAATATTACAAAATGGAAAAGTTTGTTTGTTTGAACTCGCTAATCTTCGAAACTACAAGTCGGATTTCAAACATTCTTTTTGTATTTGATAGCACAATAATTTACAAAGGCTTTAGGTTTATTTAATTATCAATAGAAGCAAAGCTGTATTGAAAATTTTTACAAAAAAGAGCAAAAAGTATTATAAAATTTTTAAGATCAAATAATATATCTTGAAGCAATAATATATCAGTATAAGAACAACAAGGTATACAAGTACTAACAATACAAGGTATACAAGGTAACAAGTATTTTCCACGTTTTAGAGAGTGTGTGTTAAAGTTAATGGCGTTAATTGCAGTTTACATTGTATTGATATTTAAGAAATATCTCAAAGTTTTTACTAATAAGACTAACTGATCTACCGTAATTTACTACTACTGTTGTATTTAGAATGAGTTTTACGATACCGTGCGGTTGAGAAGCAAAACGCGAAAGAAGCCGACCGAACCGATTATTCTTGTAGAATACCGCATGTGGTTTTACACACGTATATATAATAAAGTATGGTATTATCCCAATACGATATCAGAAACGCCACAATACGAACCAAGTGGTACTTACTGTGCCAAGTTTCAAAAGAAATTTCGCCCTAGTATTGGGGAAACTAGTCTAATAGAGTCAATTTATTATTGTTCGACTTTTTATCGGCACGAGTCGATCCAATTAGTCTATTATAATTGGGTAAATATAATAACATTTTATAGGTATCAAATCAGTCTATCATACTAATATTATAAATGAGAAAATGAGTTTGTTTGTTTGTTACGCTTTCACGCCTAAACTGCTGAAAGATTGTGATAAATTTTGGTACAGATATATATATATATATATATATATATATAGGAACCTGGAGATGGAGATAGGCTACTTTTTCTCTTGTTCTAGCGAACATTCGAACATGCGAATTTTATTTAAAACTATCTCTACCCGCAACCTAGTTCGCAAATATTTGAATTAGGTTTGGTGTAATTCAAGTACTTTATTTCACCTTTGTGAATATAGTGTTTAATATGAATATTTTGCTTAGTATAAAGGTGATTATTATAGAATTTATATATACATACTGAAACTTAATAACGTTGTTATTGTATATAAATTGTTGATTTAGCACTAATCTTTAACTTTTATTTCTTATTCTGAGTCGACCCCTTCATTATATGGGATTAAAAGTAGGACACTGGAAATCAATCTAATTTTAATTAATACTGAGTCAATTATACATGATCAAAATCTGTTTATTAGTTTACAGTACATCACTAACGACAACGACAAACTATAATAAAAAAAATATTGTTGGATTTTATATTGGTAAGAAATCAATATAGGTAGTATTTATATTATATTTTTTTAAATATATCTTACTAGATTTTACGTGCCGATTCGCTCGCGTTAATATTGATTTTCTCAAACAAATTGGATGACGCTGTAAAGAGTTTCATACGAAGTTTATCCTTCTCCTTATTCCACTTGCTATAAGTTTTTCTCAAAATATAGCAACCTAGCATCGTCTTCAGGTTCCAATTTATCTCTACACCACAATCACATCAAAATCGATTTAGCGGTAGATGTGAAAGCGTAACAAACAAACAATCAAACTCACTATATATATATATATAGATTATCGAGATATGTTTTAATATATAGTAATATACTTTGATATAATAAACATTATAGAAACCGATATAAGATTGGCTTACGATCGTTTGTCACAAAAATCTAATTTTCCAGATTTATTTTTAAGATCTAGTCCTTACAACATATGTTTACTTTATTAGTGTTACGGAGTATGGCCGGTATTCTACATCAAATATGCGCATATATATATTTTAATAGCACAGTGAATCGCCCATGTAAGTGTATGTGAGTCCTCATTTTCTTTTTTTTACGGGCGATCCCTAGGTTTAAGGTTCTCACATAAAATATGATGGAGTGACCTAAGTTTTATACCTTGGCCAATGTAACATCGGACCTGGACTTTATGTGGAAATATATAACGATTTCATACTGGCGTATAAAGATAACTTTTTCCAATCTCGGCATCGACGTTTAGGAAATAACCTGAAGAAAAACTCAACCGAACGGAAATTAGAGAACCGTCCCTACACGCTATAGAGGAATGTTGTTTTGTCCGAGCTTATAATTTTATTTGTAATTTCCTTTTATTCGATATGTTCATCTTTATATACAGTTATGTACATATATTTATGTATTAAGCCTATATATAGCATTATAAACTATTACAGAATCTAAACTAACGAGTAGTACAATGTTATATGGCCGGCTTATTATTCAATTTCTGTATGTTCAACAAAATCAGTCTGTTGTAATATTTTACATTATATAAAGTTATATCATAATTTCTAAATAAGTAATTAAATATTCAATAATAACTTTATAAACGTAACTTAATTATTTGATATACTTTAGTAAGGTAACTTTTTTATTGTTTTTATTGTGATTTTTTTATATTTTAAAAGCAGTAAATTTAAATAGCGGTCAAATATGACTGAAGACAGACGTCGTTTGATTTTTATTGTGAACAAATATTTCTCAGGCTTATCATGTACTATTTATATATCGTTGGTAAGTACTTCTCATTGTAACCTGGAATTATATTTTATGTGGAAACCGAACTTCATTCACCCACACATTGTCACATGGCCGAAAATAGTGGACAGTCAAAGCTTAGTGGAGGAATTAGTTCTGAATTGTATCTGCCGCATGGTTACATGCTAAGCCTTGTGGAAGGACTGGTTCTCTGGTGCCACTGCCGGACATTCCTATACATATTTGATGACAAATTTTCAACTTGAAGGTGGTAGGTACTCTAAATAACCTACCACCATGTGAGTGTTCATGGGAGGCGGTGATCACTTAACATCAGGTGACCCGCTTGCTCGTTTGCCCCCTATAAAAAAAACTGTTCTTCTCGTAGCTGTTTGTTGGTGCGCCTGTGGGATTGGTTTTATTAAGTTTCCGCGTACGCGTGTGCGATAGTGAGATGTTGCTAACCGTCAGTCTGTTAAAAGCTCTCGATAGTAACTCGCCACGCACATACTACCGACACGCGCCTCCGACGAACTTGCACGCGATCGCGATAATATACCACGCCTATGTTAATTGTCTTCTGTGTGTTAACTATAATAAACTTTAGCCCTGATTAATAGTCTTAATTATTACTCTGAGGTACCATCCCTTATAACGTTCAAAATTGGTAGGTTGTACGCGAGACGCAGACAAATGGGGAGGGACCTCGCGGGATATGATCCGAAATGTATTGGGGCCACAATAATAACGAGGTAGTCCAATGAAAATTCCTTCTTTATACCATCGAATAAATTGTAGTAGACGTATTAGTTCTTTTTTATAATCTCTATTAATATTATGAAGCGAAAAAGTTTGCTTGAACGCGCTGGCTTAAAAATATCATACAGATTTCAATGACTCTTTTTATATTTGATAGAGCTATAATTAAGGAAGGATGTAGGTAATTTAAAATCACGCTACCACTAATAGAAGTAAGGCTGTGTTGAAAAAGTTACATAAACGGGCAAAACTTATTAAATAATTTTTTGTTTCACGCGTACGAAATCGCGGGCAAAGCTAGCGTGGTATAATAAAGTAACAGAATCAGAATACCGTGGTGACAACTGAGAAATCAGTAATTTACCGTCTGTTATCACTGTCTAGAAAGCTTATGACACAGTAAATCAGAGTCACTGTGACGATTTCATCGCTACATTAGTCTCTCGATTTTATAAACTGTATGTGGTTGACACGGTGGTAGGATTTTTCTAATACTTTAAATCTCACGTTGAAATATAGGTTTGTTTCCGCAGATGAACTTGAAAGGTCGCCTCTCCACTAGGTTAAGTGTCCACATCTTGGGCTACATCGTCACCTAACATCAGGTGATATTGTGACTATAACGCTAAACCTATAAACCATAAAAAACGTTTGTTAATTTAGTATGGTCTAGATTTAAATGCATACTTCTAAGCTAGTTTATTTTTATTAATAGTTTTATTTGGCGTACCTAGAATTATATCTTTGGATTTTTACTACACCTACCATACTGCTTGTTAGTTGTAATAAATACTTTAAGTTTGAGATTGAACCATGCAAATATTTCGCATTTGATTGAATATCGTAATACATGTTACATTAGATCGTGCCTCCTATAAGTTTTGATGACATACAATGTAGATACTGTTTTTATAAAAATAAGTACTATTATCATGGACGAGATGATGACACAATTGTCAAAGCGAAAAAACTCCAAAAGAATTACTGACGAATATCTAAACTATTTAGCATTTTATGAAGAGCGGAAAGCAAGCTGCAAAATGATATAAAAACTATTATTTTTCACAATGATATATAAACATAATATGGCAATATTACTGATTTTTTTTCTGATACTATGACAATAAAAAGTGCAGTAAAGCATTCATTCATTAGTCTCATTGTGAGATTTATATGCGGTACAGCTAGAACTAGGCAATAAAAATACCATAGTCCAGTTAAAATTATATATGAATGATTTGATTTTCTACGTCGGACGTCCACCTAAAAGCTGGTTACAAATGTGAACACATTTGTGAAGGCAATTTGTTTTACTAGCGCAAATATTTATGATTAATCGTAGATTGGACGTTCAAACATTTATACCGAATAAAATTGCCACATACTCAAAATTCCATGTTCGTTACTTGATAAATTGTAAAAATATCAAAGTGACCACCTTTAAACTAGCAATTCAATGTTTTTACCAAACTTAAGATTAAAATTTCCAGGATGTATCACGTTGCGCTACATTTTGTTACATACCTAATATTGTATATTTTGATAGTGTAATAGCTTATTTGGTAGTGTGTACGGATGTCGCAATGGACGTAAGTTCGAATCCCTGCATTGAACCTGAGCTTTCGGTGAAGTGAAAAATCGCGATGAAATCATAACATTGGGGTAGGGCTGTTCTAATGACAATCTGGCTAATTACCACCCCAAGTTGGAAATCTGCCGCTAAATACTCATAGTTATTATCCGATAGTTGCACATGAAAGCCAGTCCCTCCACTAGGTTTAGCGTATCCTCAATTTAGAGACACGTCGTCACTTAACATGATATTCTAGCCAGTAAACCTATAAATAATAAAAAAGAAGTATACACTTTTTGGGCGCGAAAGGGTTGATAAAAATTATGATTAGTTTGATTGCGTTTCTTATGCTTAAATACATGTTATTAAAAAAATGTTACAATATTTTTCACGCTATATTTCTCACGCATGTATACACTGATAAATACAATATTTTTATTACTACATAATGTAGTGTTGACTCTACTTTTGCATTTTTTTTTATATTTTTTAAGTTTACATTTATGGTCACAATCTCACCTGATGTCGAGTGACGATGTGGTTCAAGATACAGTTGAATGTAAAAAGCGATCCATAAGCAACGGTGACCACTAAGTAATCGGAAATCCATGAATATTCATCGCTCATATGCGAGCCTACATGAATATCGTTTCATATTATAGTTAAAGCTTCAATATTGCCACAAGGAGACGATACACTGGTTGGTCGATATTTGTTTATTGCCAGACAATATATTTAATAAGCTGAGAAGAAAAATCATAGAAATTTTCTAACATGTCGAATATACTCTCCTTGCTTTAAATTAATTACAGCAATAATATTTTTAAAAGTAACTTTTTCAGTAATATGAAGATCCATATTTCTACAAAGTAAATATATATTAATATACTAGCTGACTTGGTGAACTACGTATCTCCTATAATCGTTATTCTTTAGCCTCGTTTTCTATTTTTTTACTTTTATACAAACCTTGTCCTGGCAATAAAGAACACAATAAAAAAGAATTATCCAATTTGGTACAGTCGTTCAGAAGTTATGCGCGTACGTACATTTCGATGATTCATTTTTATATATATATAGGTAGATTTTCTAATGTTCCGCTCAACTTTCTTAATTCTATCTTTCATAAGAACCTTCTCCTGACAATAATTAACACAACAAAAAAAGAAATAGCGAAACTGTTCCATCCGTTCGCGCGTCATGCGATGACCAAGAGAAATAGACATTCATTTATATATATATATATATATATACATATAACAATTTAATACATTAGTACAATGTATCAAGCAGACATTGCTCTACGCTCTCCAGTGTAAATAATTCGATCAATAGGATGTTTGTAATAAGGGTGTATGTCAATTTGTTACTGTAATTATATTTAACAAGTCACACGTAACAGGTTTATATGGAATACATCCAGATGATATTCCGTCGGAAAAGATTAGATATTTCATTCAGAAACGTCTTTCCCGTTTTGTATATCATGCAAAATTGTAAATTATGTCCACCATTGTCTGATAAAATTATATATTAACATAAAAATACTTGTCGTTACGAAATTTAATTTAAATGTATTCTATGTTAATATGACATTTACCATTTAAGCAAAACCCTGAAATGAGTTTGCTAATATATGTGCCTAGTAAAATATAGATGATCTTATGAAAGAGTGTGTATGAAGGAATTAAAGTTTAGTATTATTACATTATGACATGCTTATGGCTGATGGATTATAAAATTGCTGTCAAAAGTCTCTAAATAAAGTAAAAATAAAAACTATTTGTTGTTTTTATTTCATATTCAAACTCGCGTCCGTTGACGCGGCGTCCGAACACACTATCAACTGCGCCATCAACGCTTCAACATTTATCGCTTATATCCTTATATGGTTCTAACCTATACAAACATAAATAAATACGGTTCCCTGAAAGCAAAATATAGTAGCACAATAACTGATTAGATCACTATCGTCATTCAATGAGTGGAGGTCAGATAATGCATAAGTCAATTTTCAATAGTCAACCTACAATAAATACTACATACAGAGACACTAATTTGTTTTTTTGTGAGAGATCCGGTGTGTTATTTATTTTGCCAATACGTTGTGTCATTTTAACCAGATCAAGGTAAAGATGTCGTCAGCCGCTAGTCGAATGAGTTATGGTTGAAATGGCGACCCAGCAAGATGACATCCGGCTGATTCTGCAAAGTATGGAGGGATTTATGTACGCTCTCTGGAAAGATTGAGCTGATTTAGTAAAGAAATGGGATCAGTAGGCAACGTTGATGTATGGTTTACTTTAGCTGTGGTATAAGGATAGCGAGGTTGCTATTTCATTCAATTAAGGTAAATCTAAAGATATAAGAAATGTAATTTTATAAGCGTAATAATTTTTCCGTGGGACTTCGCTCACATTTGTATGGATTTGGTCGAATAAATAGGATGACGCAATAAAAATTTTCATATAAAGTTTATCCCTCTTTTTATCAATAAGGTTTTCTCCATAAGCAGTAACCTAGCACCGTCTCTAGGTTTCCATCTATCTCTTCGTTATGATCGATTTAGGGGTTTAGGAGTGAAAGCGAAACGAACAAACAAACTGACTGACTCGCATTTATAAAATCTACGAGTATTGACGTCCAATAACAAGTTCCATCAATCTAGAAATTTTGAATGATCCTGGTGAAATAAAAAAAAATAGTTCCAATTCTAGCCCTTAACCACTTATAGTTATTTGGTGGCAGATTTTCAGCTTAAGGGTGGTTGCTAGCCAGGCGGGCATTAAAATTACGATTTAATCACGATGTTTTCCTTCTGACCCATTCGACAAGTTGAAAATAGTCTAAAATAGAGATACTGCTGTTAAAATTATGTGTGATACCTCATTGGATCCGGAATAACGCATAGAACAACGCCTAAAAGCGTGTATTAGCACTTATAAAAATGCGAAACTTATATACAATTAAAGATAAGAAAAAAAAAACATTTCGTTGTTCGTCAATATTTCATATTTAAGAGATATCAAAAACAAAAATCTTATAGAGGAGGAAATTTTCAATAAAATACTCCCAACCCCCGGAACTCTATCTCCATTACTGAGAAAACTTAGAAATTCAAGTAATAAATGTTAACTTACAAAAGTTATTATACACAAAGTATGATTTTTTTTTTACTTTTATGGCGTGGTCTTGTTAAGTATGTATATAAGAAAAGCTTCATGAAGCGAAAATTTTTTACGGCAATTATTAAAACATTTTTTTTCATTTACAGTAACGACAGAAGTTTAAGAAAAATTTGTTAGTTGACAATCGTTTAACTTGTTGAAAAATTAATTGTTAGTAAAATTTCTAACGCGAATACATTTTTCAAAGTGTTCAGAATACACCATATTTCTTTCAAATAAAAAATTTGTATTCAATACCTTAAAGAAATTAGTCAATGTATCGTACTCGCTTTTGACGCCACGTGCGAAATTTAAAAACGGCGCGTGGAGACCCATTTTTAGTTTTAAATTAAAATTATAAATAATAGAGATAGAGTTCCGGGGCTAGAAGTTTTTTAATGGACTTTTCATGCTCTGTAAGACCTATTTTTCGAAATTTCTGAAATATTAGTAGTCTACGAAATATTAGCGAAAAACGAAATGCCTTTTTATTCATCTTTAATTGTTTATAACTTTTACAATTTATATGTGCTTATACACGCTTTTAGGCGTTGTTCTAGACGTCATTCCGGGTCCAATGAGTTATCACACATAATTTTAAGAGCAGTATCTCTACTGTAGACCATTTTCAAATAGTCGATTAGACTATTCAGCGAATGCTCAAACTTAATGCACGTCGATTTGAACGAAGCTATCATCACTCTCTTAATAAGAGTATTGTTTGAAGTTTTAAATAATAAGAAAGTATTGTATCATTGTAACAGTCGTAGAATTGTATACACACTTTGTTGCTATTAAACAATAAAATATCAGTATAATAAAAAGTAAAAAAGGCTAAAAATGTGCCTTTTACATAAATGTAGTTGTATAGTTAGTTCCCTTGTGTAATTATAATGTAATTTACATCCTTATCTACACGGAATCGGTAAAATAACTACTGCTTACGAAGGTAACTAATATTTAAGTACTCGACTAATAAAAAAATATACTAACCCTTAACATTACCCAAATAATTACAGTTCGCATTTCCAAAGGGACGAAATTATATTGTTCTAGCATTTTTATATCACGCGACATTGTGTTTGGATCGACGTTCCTTAGTGTACGCCACGGATGGAAGCTAGGCAAATTATTATTGCTCTATATTTCTACAGCGTAGACGATTATCTGTAGCGTGTATGCTGTTGGCTGCGGCCAGTCAGAGCTGCGCGCTTATTGGTTCAAGACAGCCAGTAAGTTCTCAATCGCTAGGCAGATATAGACTGTACACGTCATATGCGTCAGATATTTCTCGGCCTATTACATGTATTATAATGATTTAGCTGAAATGAATGATGTACAACAAAAAATAATTCACAACTAGAAAAAATATATTAATTACGAAATTATAATGGTAAAGGTAAATGGTAGGTACCATTCATTCAATTCATTAGTTATTTCTACGTTTCATACAATTTTTCTCAGACACTAGTAATTCATTTATTTGTATTTGTTAATGAATAATATAATTACTACGTAAGGAATATAGTCCCAGCCGAGTGATATTCGGCATTTTTGTTTTGTTTTAACAATCTGACGTCCCAATATGATGTGGAACTTGATTGATAGATTAAAATTTCATCCCCGCCTCCGAGATTGCTTCCCACGCGCCCGACTCCCGAAAGTCGAGTCAAGAATCCACCTATTTCGTGTTACGTGACCGTATTATATTATGATCTAATCTATTTCCAATCATAATATAATTTCCATGTAAAACTTATTTTTAGAAATTCAATTTATTTTAAATTTACATACAAACTAGTGAACGATTCGCATTTTTTTAGTTTAATCAACAACATCGAACCTAATGACCTAGTATGTTCTAAATCAATAATTACTCGTATTATGGATTTCGTGTCCCATGCCCCATAGTTTAACGTTATAGCTACAACTTCATCTAATATTAACTGATGATGTGGCCCAAGATAGTGGACAGTATATATACGTATTTAAATGTGATTAGGACGCAATTTACTATTTTGATCATGTTTTACTTTCTAAGTATATTTAGATAGAGCTATTCTTTATCTACAAAACGTCTAGCGAAACTCGGTCGTTCACAAATTGGATATTCAAGTATCTTATTGCTTCTATCGATAATATATCGATCAATATCAATCTTGTATCTCCCAAATCAAAGGAAACTAAATCTACTGTCGTATAAAATAGATTTTACGGTCTACATTACACGAAGTGGCGTTCAGCTATCCTTATCTATTCCTTACTAGTCTTTATCCTCAGTAATATTATAAATGTGAAAGTGAATTTGTTTGTTTGTTACGTTTTCTCGCTTAAAACGCTGAATCGATTATGATGTATTTTCGTATAAAAATTGGAAATACGAATAATCGTAATGGGATTTTGGAGACGGTGATAGTCTACTTTTTCTTGCAAAAAACTTGTTAAAAGTGGGGGTAAAGAGGGGGATTCCCTTTATACAACACGTTTTATTGCGTCATACGATTTGTTTGACCAAATTCATATTAATGCTAGCGAAGCCGCGGCACAAAGCTCATTTTTTTAATAAGATTAACTTGAAGTGTTCAAAAGGATCTTCATTTCTCGTGTGTTAGTTTCAATTTCAATTAATAATTTTATGTTATTTGACAATGTACAATGTAATACTAATGATATTATACGTGTTATTAAGAATCTGGATTCGTAATGTATTTTGATAAATATTACTGTGCCTATATTATTTTTAAGATTGGACAATTATATCCAAAATAAGAGTATATGAACAAAATATACCCATTTTACTATGTGAGTAATATGTTTGGGAGTAAACCATATCGCGCCAAGAAGTCACGAGTTCGATGCCGTTGTACGACTTAATTCTGTGTAATGACGATTTTATTGTGGTTTTAGAGTCTAAATATTTAAATATATATTACAATACTGTCTTTTACGTGTGGCTTCGCTCGCATTAATATTTATTTTGTGAAACAAACCGGTTGAAGCAATAAAAAGTTTTATACAAAGTTTATCACTCCATTTACCCTAATTTTAATAAGGTATTCGCGAGAAAGAGTATCCTACCACCGTTTTCAGGTTCCCATCTATCTCTATACCAACATTCATTATAATCTATTCAGCAGTTTAGGCGTAAAAGCGTAACTAACGAACAAACTCATTTTCGCATTTATAATATTAGTAAGGATTAAGTGTATCTAAATAAAGTCGCTACAGCTTATATGTTAAGAAACATTATCTGTGACATAAGTATAAGTGATAATTAATTGCGTAACTTCTGTTATAGACATGTCCTTTATTATGTCATGAGACGAGACATCGCTCGTAGTGTAGCCATATCTCTTTATTTCTATACAATGTGGGAAGTTGTCTATCACATGGCAGGTTAATGGAGCAAATATTTTTCAAATTTGTAGTACAAACTAATAAGAACCATTTAGTTAAACATTAGCATTGAATTGTATTTTAGCATATTATGAAAAACTCTTTCAATCACTATATGTAAAAAAAATACCGGTAAAGTATGTTCGTCTAAACAATTATTTTCAATGTTTTAAGCAGAGCGGATAATGCATTAAAAGTTCTGTACAAATGTTATCTTTTTTTTACCTCACTCTCTATAAGATGTCGCGAGAAAAAGTAGCCTATAACTGATACCAAAGTCTTATCTATTTCCATATTTATCAAAATTCATTATAATCGATACAATCAATTAATCAATTAGCTTCAAGTCCTTTGGCATTTTTAATATTAGTACCTAAGTATAAGTAAGTACAGTCAGTAAGTATAAGTAATTTATTATGGTCAGTAAGTAAGAATAGTGAAATTACATTTTCGATAATAGAATAAAAAAGCGGATACATTTCCTCCCTGAGGAAAATCAATACCGCTGCTACAATTACCGATTCGCTGCGGTTTTATTTAAACCCACCACATCTGCGTCATTAACGTCTTAATATGTATTCATTGCTGCGGTGTTGGGCTTTGCGTTTCGAGCATTCTTGTTAATTTGTCAACAGGATGGGTTTTGTTTGTAAAAACTGCAAAATGGACATTTTTTTTAACTGTAAGTATAGTAGCTTTTGGTTAGTTATCATAAATTGTTGTGAAATAATTTTCGACTTGATAGACGTGAAGTGTTATATGATATTGAATATTTTAATTTAAAAAGATAAACATTGTAAATTTACTATTTTCATTGTCATTATCCTTATTGTCACGCTGTTTGTCCGCAATGAATTCCTGAACGAATTATCTGATTTTAATTAAACTTTGCACACCGTTTCTAGTAAGATTTTTATAGCTATGAGTTATAGCCATAATGCCACTTGATATTATCTGACTTGATATGTAGTGGATGGTGGTCATACCAACTTACAAGCCTTTTGCTAAAATGGCATCGCTAACCGTATACATAAGATATATGTATAAGACGTCTATGGTATATAATTCATATAATCACGATCCTAGCCGAGTGAGGTACAGATCCCAATACTACGTTGAATTGCTTTATATTGGTTTTATTTTTAGATGACATAATCAGAGAGTTATGTGAGAATAACCTGGTGCTAACTATCGGAAATACCAACTAAAATCCCACGTTCACCTGTACCCTTCGTAGGGTGACGCGGGTTCGAACTTGCAATCCCCATATCACCACTCATAGTATCCGATCGCCGAGTATTAATCACTTTTTAAATTACAATACCAATATTGTTAGCTTTTCTAATACAGCGTTTTTCCTATTGATGTTAGCGTGATGTTAAATAGCCTATAGCATTTTTTTATTGTTAAGGTTTAGCATTATGGTCCTAATCACACCTGATCGTAAGTGACGATACGGCCCAAGTTGGTAGAGACGCTAAACCTGTGGATGTGGTCCTCTAAGATTGTTCTATCAAATACAAAAATAATTTCTGACATGAGACTGCTCTGGTAGCTTGGAAGATTAGTGTGTTCAAACAAACCAATAAATAAACTTTATAATATCAATACTGATTGATAACGAAATGTTTAACAATGTAAATTGTATAGGATATCCTTTAATCAACAACCCTAAAATCAAACTTGTGTTTCATGTATTTAGTGCAATAAATATTAAAATATAAATTAAGAGAAAACTTATCAAAATCACTTCTAATAAATAACTGTTAGGATGATTATTTAAATTTTAATTTAGATATTTGAAATGAATTACCCAGAGTTAGATGTTGGGCCTAAACTGAATGAATAGGTTATTTTCATCATTATGGGAACAAGCCTAAATATGTGTGATGTTAGCATTGATTCACGGTTCCTTCGTCTATTCATCGTATGGCTTTTATTGAAAAGAAAAAAGAAAAAGGTTTTCATATGTCTGTAAAGCAAAAAATTAAACGAATTTGAGATTTTTTTTTTGTCGATTGACTTCCTTTCATTTATTTTTCGCGCCGTAGAAAATGCGAGCTTTTATATTTATAAATATATTTTCTTAGTTGTAAAGCGTTATTGTTCCGTTGGAAAATATCAAACGGAAACGTAATTAAAATGATTTCTATTAATATTATAATTAATAACATTGATTATAAAAAAATTAAATGTTTCTTAAATAGATTTAATTATTTATAAAATACATAAATTTTAATTAAATGTTTTTTGAATTATAATTTTTGAAGCGATGATAGCTCAGTTGGTAGTTTAAACGGACGCTGCGTCTAAGGAAGTAAGTTCGAATGGAAAACGTAAAAAAGTTAGTACAGACGTTGTGCAGCAGATGGCGCTGGTGTTGCTTCACTATGAAGACGAATGAGTTTCTTACTTTATGTGGTGGATGTACCCTCGATTTGATTGAATCGATTTACTTTGTAGCTCATTATGCGGACAGCAAACGAGTTGCATTTTCGCTCTGACGCCTGTCTTCCTTTCGACCTATATTTTAGACATTATCAATATTATACTGAATACTAAATACTAATAAAATCACTCGTATTCATTTAATGTTATGGTATTACGAGAGTGCTAAGAACACTAAGGTTAGTACAGCCTGTTATTATAGTTTATAGGTTTTTGGGTTATGGTTACAATCTAACCTAACGTTGACCATGTGACCCAATATTGTGAACATGCTAAACCTGTGGAGCGACTGACTTTCAAGTGCAACTGACGGAACACACCTATTAGTGTTTGGCCGCAGGTTTTTAACTTGACGGTGGTAGCTAGGCAGGTGGGCTTTAGAAAAAGCCATACCACCATGGTATGTTTATGGTTATGGTTTCATCACGATCATTTCTTTCACCGAAAGTTCAAGCTTATTGCAGGGGTTTCAACTCGTTCATAGTTCATCCATATCTTCCTCGGTCTTTTTCTACTCCTATATATTTCATACTTAACACCTTTCTAGTTATTTGGCTGTCATCTCTTTTTACTGAACTACACCAATCGATTACTCCTTAGCTTCTCTTTTACTGGAGCTATATTTATATTTCCTAGAACATATTGATACTGAATCTTATGCACGTGAAATTTCCATTTATTGATCTCTTTTGTTTCCAGCACTCAAATCAATACATCATTAGCACGGATCTTATAAAATAGACAAACGAGTTCAAATATATTCCGCCCTTCATAATAATACTTGTACGGTAACGAAAAAACAAATTAGGGATAGACGCCTATCAATTTGTGCGTTTTGAAGTAAAAAACAAACGAAAATCTCACGGAAAAGACGCTGTCAGTTTTTCCCAGTTATCCAGTTATTTTCGCAACTTCACCCAATTTTCCCATAAAACCTCAATTGGGATTATTAGGAACAATAAATATAGCTACATCAGTATAACCGTTCTCAAGTGATACTATTTTCAACTACCAACATTTAATTCTCATTCATAGAGACGCGGTATTAATTTTAATGTAATATTTGAGTCTTAGAAGGTCCTTCATTTGAAGTAAGCCGTTTGCCACGTCGTTTATTACGCCGTGGGAGTAGAAAAGCCCGACGCTGTTAAAGTGCTTTTGGCGCTTGAACGAAATGTTTTTGCAAGAATCCAGATTGCGAGAAGCTTTGGATAGACTTAGTTCTATTCTCAAAATAGAGGGCTTAAATATTGAGTTCAGTGTAAAGATTAACCACAACAAAACCGTGATAATCGCGAAACAGAGCAACAATTTGCTGAAAATATTTGAAATCTCCTCGCCTATGAATTTATTTGTTTTAGAAATTATCTTAGATCTTCAATATTAAGTAACGGTAGAACTTTTAAGGCTAAATTAGGTGTAACGTTTATTAGAGCTACAAGTGGTTTACTTAAGAAGTAATCATGGAAATTAATGATGGTTATAACGTGTTTGGACATCGTGTCCATTGACGTAAGTTCGAATCCTTTTTTTATTGTAGGGAAATGCATTTACGCATACCTTCCCAGCCCATGGGGACTGGGAAGGTTATATGGGATTTACCCGACTCTAGTCACCGAAAATACCCCCTAAAACCCCACGACCATCCATCATCTTGCTGAAGTAACGCGAGTTCGAAATAAGTTCGAATCCTACAATAAGGCTGAGTTTTTGGTGAAGAAAAACATCGTGATAAAAATCGTAACGTATTTAGGAATACGCAAAATTAAAAATGTAATAACTAGGATTTTTTAATACTCACTTGACTAGTTACTACCAATAAACGGTAAATTTATCACCGAACACCCGTAATCACTTTATACATGTCATGGTTATGGCTTAACATTAAGTATATAATTAATGCAAAACAGTTTCCAGGATTCCATTCTTTCTTACAGTTTTAGAACCAGATTCTCTATCGTAGAAATCTAAAAGAATATGAAAGTTGATAAAAGGGTTACTAATGAATAGATAATTAATTCCTTTAAACAATGTGTTTTGAAATTATTTCAAGTCCTTATCCTTAAGTTGAATCTGTATTATTAAGTAGGTATTAGCATACTTAGAATGTACCTTATTCGATAAACTAATAAAATAATGATTCTCCGAACCATTCAAGAATAAATTACCAAAGTATTTGATTGCTAAAAGGTCGTAAGAAAAATAATGAGAAAGCCTATATTACTCAACTACCATGACTGTTACAGAAGGTGGTACAACATTTCCCGCTTAATGAACTAGCTGTCATATCTATCAATCTGACATAACTTTGTGTTCCGGTAAAGAAAGACCTCATAATCTAACCATCATATAGTGATAGAGCAATTTCTAATAACTGTCTGTTCCTCTAGTCCAGTTATCTTTAAACTATTGGTCATGTAAAGAAATATACAAAATATGTGGTAGTTTTAGGTCTTGATCAGTCATGTTGTGATTTTTATTTTTATGCATATACATGGTTCTTTCGCCCCGTATTGCATAATATAGGCGACATTTTACATGATTTAGTGTTGCTAAAGAGCATAAGTATAAACATTTGGAACATGATATATTAGTTGCCACAAAATCTCCCAAGAGAGCTTCAACAAGAGAGTTGCCATTTTCTTGAAGATAGTTTCATCTGACCAAAATGTCCAAATCTTATCATTTGAATATGGCAGTAATAGTCTCTAAAGAGGACTGAGTTACCAAATATAAAAATAAAAATTATAAGAAGAAGAACAAAATATGTATGGAATGATACGTGTCAAAGTGACTAAGACATGTGTCCATCCCATACATTTTTGAAATAGTTCTTCTTATATGAGAGCTTTGAAATTCAGATCCGAAATCTGTTTGTGTGACGTTCATTTCTATACGTCGGTCCGAGGCGACAAAGAGAGCGAGAGAGAGAGAGAGAGATTTAGTCATGTTCCACTTCTGTCGTGTGGTCTTTGAACACAACGTTTTCTTTTTTTGTTTTTTTTCTCTGTTTGGAATTGTCGAAAGACAATTTGGCTAGGAGCCCTGATTAGTTATCGTTCTCAGGATGAGATCTATTGCGAAACATTTCAAAGTCCACTGGTAGCTAATTACAGCTATTAGTGAGAGTTTTGCAAAATATACAGTACTGTCATCTTAAGCCACATCGGCATTCAACACCGTACAAGACTGTAAACTAACGTTAAAAACATAATATAACGTATTTAAATAATCTCTGTCTAGTTCATGATCATATTACTTTATTAATACTGTACTTTATCTATGACTAGCTGTGATCGCGACTCCGTTCGCGTGGAATTAAAATGTTATTTAATCATTTCCATTAAAAAGTCATTATAAAACAGATTACTTTTTAAGGAAGGAAACTAAAGTCATACCTCATTAATAGGCTATAGTAATAATCATTATTCAATTAATCTAATACATTATAATACGTTACGATTTTCGTAGCTGACGTTGCAGAAGCGTGAGAACTAACTGATTGACTTGAAAGAATAAACGCGTACCTATGATTGGGCAGAGCCAATGGCGTACACCGTCTACACTATATAAATATAGTGCAATATAGAACACAGTTAATAAAGTGTCATGACGGATAAATCTTACATTTTCATTCGTCTAGCCTCCATCCGTACTGTGCGATAAGAAACTTCGTTTCAAAAACAACTTCTTAGTGTTTTCTCATCAAAAGGAAGCTTTTTAAAGGACTTCACAAGAAATTTAATGTATAACGACCAGTCTAATCGCCATGTACGTAGCCTTATATTAAGTACGTACTCAATTATATTCGTAATAATTTGGAATTTACATAGGCTTCTTGTTTAACTTTATTAATTATTCATTCACTCCGTTCCATAGAAGTGAAATTGAGATATAATCAAAAGTTATAAATAATTTTCTGTGAATGTTTAATATAATGGAAATTGAAATAGAACGTAATTAGAATTAATACTTTACGCCCTGCTGTTTTTATACCTACCTAGTAGTACCAAATGTCGAAAATATGGACCTACAATTAACCTACCTTAGGTTTAATGAAGAAAAGGAACAAGGCGTAACTTACACGGTTATAACACGGTGATAGGAATTTTTCCAATGATAGAAAGTAATGATGATTCAATTGGTAGTGTGTTCTGATGTCGCATCGTAGGACGTGTCTTCGAATCCCAGCAACGAGCCTGAACTATCGGTGAACGAAAATGGTGGTAGGGCTTATTCCAATCCTCAACTGGATATTCACCATCTTTTTTTTGTCACTTAACATGAGGTGAGATTGTGAACGCTATGCTAATAAAGTACATAAAAAAAACTTCTTGCACAAACAACAACAAAACATAGAAAAACCTTCGTTAAAGTTTCAAGTTCTCTCAACCATGGCGTCTTATTTAGTTTTTTGGTACAACATAACCTTGTGCTAGATACTGAACTAACACGAAAAAAAAAAAAAAAAAATATATGGAACGACGTTCGAGATTCTGAAAATCTCTTCGACATGTGTCGTTCCATATAGTCTTAATACCTACTTGGTTAGGTAGAACTAAAACTTTAAAGTATTTCGTCAAGCCTACATTTCGACAACTGAATTTCAAAGCCAGTTCTGCCAGTAGACTTAAAATAAGCGCATTAACTAACATTATATATGTGAAGGTATTATAGTTTGTTTGTGCTCGGGCTTGAGAGCCCTTCACGCTCGCCCTCTAAGTCCGGTGAAGCTGTGAAAGCCATTCAGGCTTACAGTGTAGGTCCCTTCTAAAAAAAAGTTTGTTTGTTGCTTTTGACACCTTGACTAAACAACCGATCATTTGAAATTTTGCATACAAGTTGTCATGGATACAGAAAAGGGCAGAGGATACTTAGGGGTAGAAGATTAAACTTTAAGTTTTTATTTATTATGGTATAGGGGGCAAACGGGCAAGTGGGTTACCTGATAGTAAGTAATCACCGCTGTTCATGGATACTCACAACACCTTAGGAATCATAGGTGCGTGCCGGCCGGCCTTTATAGGCGGGACAGACTCTCAAGCGCAACTGCCGGAACACACCTATTGGTATTTCGCGGCAAATTTTCAACTTGAAGATGTTAGCTAGCTAGGCGAGCATTAGAAAAAGCCCTACCAACTACTTACCACTACAAGTTCCACGCATATGATGTTGTAACTATAGGAAGTTATTATAAAACAGACCGCCAAATTTGAATGAAAAGTAATTCTAATACGAAACCCAGAAACTTAACAAAGTACAAAATATATGTATGTACAAAATGCGTAGGTAATATCAGATAATGTTCAATAGGTAAACCTCTTATATCGGCACCGCACAAATTGCTCGGTTAAACTGCGTGCACAGGATACTCTACTATAGACTGACATTCTACTATTAAGTATATACTAATGATAAATGATTTAAACATGTAATAACGAGTGAATTCACTGCACGGTTGGCCTAGCGGTTAAAACAGTTGCCTCTCTGCAACCGACGCAAGTGCTAGGGGGATTCGAGTGCCGCACAAGACAATTATATAAATGATAACTTTCAAGACTATTTAATGTACATATGTGACACAATTACACTTTTATTACATGTAACGGCGTAATAAAACTAGAATGTTATAATGAAAGATAATGTCAACATAAACAAAATAAATTGCCGCGACAGTAATATCAGATCTTATATTTTCATATACATGAACTAGGTCTAATATTTTGTGTTTGTTCTCTTACAAAATGTAATATCACATTTTCATGAAGCGATATTTGAAGTATTTGGCTGTGATTCTACGCGGTTTATCATAAATTATATTTGAACATATAACGGTCCTTATATTATTACATATTCATTCTTCTACTTTCTAACTTGTTAAGCAATACTCTTTGTTGAAAATCTTTTATTTGTAAATGATGCCCCTTGTTCATAAATTTTTTTTATAAAGGCTACCTGTATTTTTCTCTATAACTTTGACATTATTGCCACAATCTTTCGTGATGTTAAGTGACTATGTTGTCCAAGATGGTGGACACACAAGGCGTAGCGGAGGGGCTGGCTCTCAGGTGTAATTGCATAAACGCACCTGAAGGTATTTGGTGGCAAATTTTCAACTTGAAGTCAACTAGGCGAAGTGTGAAAACTACCCCTGGTTTCTTGCAATACGGTCGTTTAATCACCGTGGTTTAGGGTAGTTTTGTTTGATTAGTACCCGATGGGTCACCACATGCCCCTTTATGGTATGATCTCGGTATAATGTACTTGTGTGTCCGATGAGGAAGTCCGTAAAGATTGAATTTCAAATACCACGTCTATAAAGAAGTTAGTACCTAGCTAGATGGGAATTAGAAAAAGCCCTACCAACATGCTATGGTTTCATTACGATGTTTTTGTTTACTGATAGCTTATGCTTACTTATCAACTTATGAACTGACCCATGATCTCTTCAAAATATTTAGCGCTATATTATATAATATAATGTGAAATAATTAAATATATGGAAGAAAAATAAAATACACACATCAAGTTCTTGCCAAAAACTCCTTTTCTCTTATAGCAGATGTCTATTTAAGTATTTTCGCCAGTGTCAAGTGAGAAGGACATCATAACGACAAATACGGCAACTAACGAACACAAACTAATAACTATGGTGCATTTGCAATTGCATGGTGACAGGCTTATTCTAATGCTTGCCTGGCTAGTTACCAGCCTCAAGTTAAAAGTCTGCCGCCAAATCTATAGGTGTTTTCCGACAGTTGCACTCGACAGCCAGTCCCTCCAATACGTTTACTATGTTTATTATCTTGGTCCATAACGCCACTTAACATCAAGTGAGATTGTAACCATAACTCTAAGCTCAGCTATAAAAATAAAAAAAATAAACAAACGCAAAGCAATTATTTGTATATGACGAAAAAACTGTCCCGTGTGGGACTTGAACCTATATCACTTTAGCGAGGCGGTTTCAAAAAGGCAACTACGATAACCGTGAGACCAACCATGTAGCCTAGAAGCTTCTTATTAGTCACATAAGTTTTAGAACCGGATTAGTATTTTTAACCATTACCTGCCATGAAATTCACAAACTTCATCTCATTATAACAATACATTGTATAGATTGATTAGTAAAATGTAAAATTAAAAACTAACATTAAATTGGCTTAAGTTATGTGTATTTCGTCATTGGTAAGTTTCATATTTATCGACATCATTCGACTGGGTATGCCATTTGTTGCTAGGGTTGTCAAAATCTCTGGAAAATCAGAATTGCGCGCAGATATAATTTATACATGTCAGCTGTTTCTAAGCATAATATATGTATTATAATGAATTAGATAAATTCAATTATGTACAAAAAATATTTATTTTCACAACTAGAAAAAATATATTTATACGAAATTTCCTACCAATCCTTCAATTCATTAGTTATGTCTGCGTTTCATTTAATCGCTATCGGATGCTATTATTTTAAATATTGGTATATTTGATAATTAATAATATAATACGTTTGTCAGTAATTTTATACTAAGTAAGGAAATTTGTTTCAACCGATTGGTCCACGACACTCAGACATTTTATTGTTATAAACTAATTTTTATCATGTTCGAGAAAGAAATTTAATTTCACATAAACGACGCGGGATTTGCAAATTATTTTCAAACGTTATCTGACGTCAATAATTAACGCTTTTTAGCAATGGCAGCCCTAACACTAGCCTGCGGGTGTCACCTGTCTATTTCTCATAAATCTGCGTTTGAAAGCTGGCAACCCTACTTGTTACCGCCGATAGCCACACAGTTGTACGCCCGCATAGATTTCACGTTTGATCGAAACGCTTTTAAAGTGTGGATAGAAGGACGTATACGAGCACTCGATTCCAATTAACGGTTTTATGTTACGCCCCTATTTTTTTAACACTTTTCAGGGCGAACCCCGGCAGATATATCGCAGCATGGGACTTTAAAAAATAAATTGGACTAACGGAATGAAATGGAGAGCAAGTTTTGTCTATAAATTGTTCAAGTTTAATATGCCGTATCGTTTTAGCAGTGCTTTTATTTCGACTCTTTTTTAGGGTAATATCTAGGTCATGCGAGTTGAACTAATAATTATTTCTCGTGCGACACACTGACGAACTACATCACTGAGAGTACACCATCACACCGCATACCATTCGCGCATACTCACACGTTTAAGTACACGGTTCCGTAAGGGACTACCCTTGCAGCCCTTGAGCTGCTTACCCGATAAGATCGTTGTTAGGATCACTAAATTAGTAAGACAGGGCCTGTTGGTTAGTCAGGGTCGTGAATCTTTTTTCATTTACTGGCAGAAGCCCAATCCGAGGTTCGGCCGTTCTGACACCCTTGTGCCCGCTGCTTCGGAGCTGAGTGCGCTCAGCATTCGGCCCAAAAAGTTCGGTGAAGCTGTCAAAGTTCTCAGGGCTAACAACGTACGTAAATAAAAAAAAAACATTTCATAATTTTTGTTAGTTTTTGTAACTTTTTTCAATACAGTTTTGCTCCAATAGATGACAGCATGATGTTACATAGCCTAAAGCCTTTTTCAAGTATTGCTTCTTTGTTTTGAAATCCCATTGGTTGTTTCTGAGATTATCGTGTTAAAACAAACAAAACTATCCGCTTTATAATATTAATATAGATTATAGATTAAAAGCACTATAAGTCAAGCTCTGTGTTGGAAAGGATTCTATGAATGTAAATTTAACGAGTTCAAAGTATCACCCATGCTCAGATCAATTATATGTGATTCACACAAATATCTGACCAGTTTAGGATTTCAACGGCACTATGTGCCCGCATCGTAAGTAACCTCTTGAAGAAAACTAACCTTGACGAAGATTTGAGTTTTTTTTTTGTATCGAAATTTCTTAAGTAATGTTTGACTATTTGGACGATATTAGAGTTCAAAATTTGAATAACGTGTCCAGTTTAGGCACATTTATTTTTATGAAAGACATATATCACATAGAGTGAAGGAGAAAAAAGCTAACTATACATTCTATATCTATACCTAGCTATATTTAACGCACAATTTACTTTCCTAATGCATAGTTCTTTTGGAAATTACTTTTTATAAAGTTTCAATTCAATAACGCTTGCGATGTAGTGCAAACAATTTTTTAGTGAAAATTTCTTTAGCCTCCTTGTGATGTGAAACGCGATGGAACGAAAAAGCGACAGTAAAAAGAGACAACCACATACGTCTATAGAATATAACGTGCAAGAGAATGGGATAAAAGGTAATATACAGTGTTTCTTACAGGGTCCGAGCTGTACGTGAGTTAGTATGTGTGTGTGAACGCCTGCGTATTACGAAGCGATTTATTGAATATTTTACTTTTATCGCGTGTGAACTGCACATCATTTTTTTTTCTTTTTTGCGCACTTTAGTCTCGGTCCTCTGTCTTGTATTCTTTATACATAAATAAGCGAAAATCAAATTTAGTAGCAGAAGAAGCGAATTGGCTATGTTCCAATGGATTACCACTAAGCAGTCAGCGCTTCCAACTTTTTTTAATATATATATGACCTAATGTTTACGTTTGTACTATTTATTTATAATACTTAAAAGGAAGAATAAGTGGGTCATACAGCTGCCGGCTTCGAATTTACGAAGTTTTATCAGGCGGCGTTTATTATTCTTATGTCGTTTGATGTTTACGTGTAACGAAATAATCTGGTTCAGTGATCTTTTCTCCGTATTCATTGGGTTGAGAAGATGAACTGTCAGTATTTTATAGCAAACTGGATTGAAAGAATTAGTTACTATTAGAAATAAACAAAAGTACATCAGTAAAGTGACCATACGGTGTGACTAACTGGTTGCCCTTGTACTTAATTTTACTGTGCTTATCATCAGATATAGTATCATCATTTCTCCATATAAATATAAAATATGACCCATAGAGTATTTTTACAACATGTATAAATATTCTTGAATTAGGTAGAAACAAACGCCTCCAGCCAGTGAACGTATTGTTTTATATACTTTATAGGTTTAGCATTTGACCGAACTTAAACAGCATTTCTTTACATTTTTTTTTAGCTACTTGTATTGTGTGTATATGCTGATGAACTTTCTTAATTGTAATCCAAGCGGCACCCATGTTATCTATTTTTCTAGCCTGTAGGCACAGCATTACTCTTACAAATTATATAAAGCATAAAAATAACAAGTAGGCACTATGTCACTTAACTAATAGATCACTAACATAGGACTAATTTCGAAGTTTGATATTAACATAACCGTATATCTGGATTAATGCCAGATTGTGGTAAATCATTAATGTCCTTGCTGCGGAGTAATATTTACATGGCTAATGCCGTAACTACAGACTCTCTGAACAAATATGGTATGATTATCGTTTATTTCTTTTATCGTAGCTCTTTATGTTTATGTATTTTGTTTTGCATTGAATAATTTGTGGATCGTATTTACATTCACCTGTCATTATTATTAAAAACATTTATTTAATGCTCGTTGTAGGTATGCTTTATACTTTGGTATATGTTGTATATACATGGGAGAAATTTTACAACTTTATGCAGAAATGATGATTCATTGATAGTTTGTTTATATGAATAAAATATTGCAAGTGACTAAGAATAAATAACAAAATACATTCATTTACATCAATTTTAGAATTGTCTGTGTGTTTGTTTGTACACGAATTGCTGCTTAAGTAGAACGTTTATGTAAAACGACACCAGGGAAACTATGAAGCGTATACTTGAGTACATTTGGTCTTTGTTTCATTAAAATCGGTTAACTCTATCGAAAGTTATTGTATTTTGAAAGAGGGAGCTAGATTCAATAATTTTAGTTTCACGCGAACGAAGTCACAGGCACAGCTAGTCTTGAACAGATATATATAAAAAGCCCGTGATGGTAGTTATTGCAAAAATGTTCACAAAATCGAATCAAAATCTAAAATCATACCTTTTTTTATAATCCTATAATTTAAGTCCACGTGATGGAAGCACAGTTGATTATATATATACTTATTTAAAACTTGTCTTGGTTATCTATTTAAGCATTTACAGAATAAAAGAACGTAATTCTCACTTTACCACTTCGTTGAACGTATGTAAATAAATTAAAATCGAGTAAAAAACATAGCAAGTGTCCGTATCGTACATATTTAATGGCAAAATCGATTTATATGCTAAATTTCATTACACCCTTCAAACTGTTTACGCGAGATTGATTGACAAACGTTTAAGTAAATTTGCTTTCAAGTGAATAATGTTACTAGCTATCTCCCGCGGCTTCACACGTGTTTGTTACTAAGCAATTATTTTCATCTCGCAATTTTAGCTTGACTTTCTCGTCTTGCTATTTTATGTTGTCTTAAAGTGTTATTACCATTTTTTATAACCTATTAAATATCTGACGATATTTATGATTCTGAAGATAAGTTATAATAAAATAAGGTTATAATAAAATAAGTTATAGTAAATGAATGGGTTTGATTAAATAGTAGTTTGTTATATGTATAAGACTTAATATACTAATGATTGCGCATTTATTTGCCAGGAGTGAACCATTTTAATATAACTCAAGTTTTGTAACTGTCAGTTACTAATGTGTAAAATTTAGAAATTTAAAAATAAATTCTACATTATGAAACAAAAAGATATATTTAGTTTTGCAACTGTAATTTACGTTTGACAACTTGAATACCCATAGGGCTAAGAATACTCATTTATTTTCTTATAATACGTGTCAAGTAATGAGAGTTCGGATGCTTGCTTTTTGTATCATCTTTTAGCTAGAATAAACAAGTTTGGACATATTTCGAAACTTTTTATTCCATGCCAATATTTTATTTAACGTAAATATATATATCATTTTGTTTTAATTTATTAAAACATGATCGTATTTAACATGGGACTGTAGTCGCGAAAAAAAAATCCCCGTTTTTGTAACTTTTTTTAATAGAGCCTTGTTCCTATTGATGGTATCCGGATGTGAAAGCCTTCCTCAGTAATTGCTCTATCAAATAAAAAATTGAAATCCAACTGGTAGTTTTTTTTTATAGTTAAGATTTAGCGTTATGGCTATAATCTCACCTGATCTTAAACGATGATACGACCCAAGTTGGTAGACACGCTAAACCTGTGGAGGAACTGACACTCAAGTGCAACTGCCGGAACACACCTATCGGTATTTGGGGGAAGATTTTCAACGTGAGGGTGGTTGCTAGCCAGGCGAGCATTAGACAAAGCCTTACCACCATGCTATGGTTTATTCAAGATGTTTTCCTTCACCGAAAGCTAAGTTCATTGTAGGTGGTTGGATTCGAACTCACGTCCTTTGATGCGAAGTTGTACACACTATCACGGAGCTATCATCGCTTCTATAGTTCCTAAAATGAGTGCATTCAAATTTCAAACAAACAAACAATTTTTTTTGCGTAATTATATCAATACAGATACAAAAAAAGTCGTTTTATGACGTTCAAAAAAAAGAAAAGTGCTCACGTATTAAAGTACATACGCAGGGAAGTAACTAGAGGCCCGCTTCCCATTACACCATTCCGATGTACCGATGATCTGAGGGGGTAGGTCGCTAGGCTACCCGGATGGAGGCTCGACTTCCCATCAGGTCGGATCGACGCAGTGATAGGTAGTTCAAACCCGCGTCGTCCGAACAAGGCAACAAATGGCCGTAGGGTTTTAGTGAATCCTACTAACCTCCTCGGTCCCTTGGGTTGAGAAGGAATGCGTTAATGCTTTTTCCACTTTAAAAATAATTAAAGTGAGAAAAGTAGATTTTTTTACACTACATACGACGTCACCAGATCACTTGATAGAAACGTATGTAAATCTACCAAAAAATGTTTAATTATAAAATATTGTTATTAATTTTCTGATGAACAAGCTAGCATAAATTGTATTCTGTGGTATTTCGATACGTTATCATCCTAAATGGGAATGTGGGTGATTTTGTTCTCACATTTAGTCAACTAATCATTTTGAAATTTGCAAACACGTCAGTGCCACAAAAACGGATACAGTATTAATATCATATACAAAAAAAAATTAGTTTCACGCGAACAAAGTCACAGGCTTAGCTTGTATTAAAATAAGGGATAAGAGAAATCTAATTAAACTTTATTTGTTATTGTCACGTTCTATTTTTAAATTAGGTGATATAAACACTTTTTTTTTAAATATTATGTACCTTATATTTTTTTATTGCAAAAATATTTATTAAGATATTGTGCGATCCGTCGACAATGAAGTTCGAATGAAATGTGTGCAGACGACGTCGTTCAATTCAATCATGGGGGACTTTCCCGATCATAGCTCGAACGATCGAGGGCCACTCTTTGTTGATTGTTTGTTAGATGTTGAAAGGACGCGCAATTATGTTCTGTGTACCACGGGGTTAAAGTTCTCTAAGGAAAATGTATTTCTATTTAAGATACAATGCTAACACAGTTATTTGATTGTTGAATTTTAGTTTGGGAATGTTTCAAATCATTTTGTTGTTGTTGTTGTCATCTTTTTAAAACATAATAACAAATAATCGCAGACATATTATTTTGTTAATAAATTTTTTCACTGATATAAATGTTCACAAATGTTCAATGTTCATTTAATACCTTTCTAGTAGCTATTTCAAACTAGCTTATCATGCACAGGATAAATATAGTTCATATTTTTCAATTTTATGCAGCAAAATGGCCAGTCACTCTACAATTATTTCAAATATATTAAATGACAAATATAATGGAACCTTTAAATTGTACAGACAGTCGTCAAGCCCATTGAAAACTCATTACGGTAGCTCAAAAATAACTTGGTATCAATAAACTTTTACATGTAATTTTTCCAAAGTAAAAACCGGCTGAAAACAGATCTATAGTTATAAAATGTTTCAGCAAAAATCTGAAGCGTATTTGCTAGACCCAGATAAACTCGTGCAACTCTCAGAGATTAACCTTTGTGTAGTGTAAGATTAAAACCTTTAATAATAGGGCACAAACTTCGCAAAGAATTATAAAAATGTATTTAATGTGAAGCGAACCCACGTTACTCAACGTGAGTGCAATAGACAAACCACCTCTTAAATTAATACATAAAACGTTTATTCAATTATTTAGTTTCTCTCACTCTTTGGTCTATATGATGACTGGTTTTTATAAGAAAACAGTCATTTTCGTAAAAATCTGTATTACTTACTACCGCTGCACGCTTTACAACTATATTCAATAGACAAGTATATCATATAACGTATTACTATTGCAAACTCACGCCTAAACCTATTACTATCGAAAGAAATAGTGTAAGAAGTTGGCTTCATTACGAGCACAATCATTAAATCTTAGTACTTATTACACTGTGAGCAAATAAATACAGGTACATTCATGAAGTGAACACTTAGTTTTACAATCAAACAGACAGTTATGGTAACCTTATTAGCCAATACTTCGTATATTGGATCAAACATTCTGTCTTCAAAGTTATATGTAGGTAAAATTAAAAATTTACATACGAGCTGATTCGTAATTAATTATTGACAATTATAATATACAAAGGTACCGTAAATATTATACGAGCCGTGAATTTTCGAAGCAATTATCTTTGATATACATTCCCAAGTTATATGTAGCTCAATGATAAGTGGATATACACTGGCCAATTCTAAAATCTTAGTTAAAAGACAGTCACTGTGACGGGAATTACATTGATGTAATTACCATACACTTGAGTTTCAATCATGATCAAACTGAAATATATTATCATAACCTAACTCTCAGTAATCTCATAAAATTAAGATTATGGCCACAATCTTACCTGGTCCAAGTTGGTCTTGGTGGACCAAGAAGGACACGCTAAGCCTACTGGAGAGACTGGCTCTCAAGTGTAACTGTCAGAATATAGCTATAAGTACTTTCAACTTTAGAGTGGTACCTAGTCAGGTGGGAATTATAAAAAGCTGACACCAATCTATGGTTTTATCACCATGTTTTCCTTAACTAAAGGTTATTGTAAGTGGATTCGAACTCACATCCCGTGACGCGGTGTTCGTCCACACAACAAGCTGAGCTATCACCTCCTCTGATCACTTTGTCAGTCATCTTTCTTCGTCAATTAAGCTCGAGTATTGTTTTAGAACGAAAAGATGAATTTATACAATATAATAAATTAAACTTAATTAATTGATCTGTACAAAGTGATATTATATGCTTTAATTAAATAAAACACCAAAAATAATAAGTAAGTTATAAAATAAAGATCGTCGCCGCCAGTACTTATTCGCTTAATCCATCGTTGATTATAGTAGATTTATTTTTGCTCTATTTCGAAGACAAAGCTTTATTGCATCAAAAGTTTTTTAACTGTACTTAACTAAAACAATTTACTGTTATCATATGTCAAGTTAAGAATCCTTATATAAATTAAAACGAAACTAAGAGTTTCTAAATTGGTGTCTGCCCTTTATCCGGTCACATTTAAGCTTTAATATTAATGCTATCTATTAAATGTTTAATTTCAAAGTTTTATTATAATCTTTAGATTGGTCTAGCGTAATCTTTTAATGGCCTTTGCCATAAGAGATTTTTTAAAAACAACTTTTGGTGACTTTAAAATTTAGTTTTTTTTTATATAAATCTACGGCAAAGTGACGGCATTGGATCTCATGGTAATAAAAATAAAGAAGATATTCGAGATACCAGTAGTCCGTTAGACGCCGATTGTGAGTTATAACTGTAATATATAATATATAACTGTAGCTAACCAGGCGTGCATTAGAAAAAGCCCTACTACTATGCTATGGTTTCCTCACGTTGTTTTCCTCCACCAAAAATTAAAGCTCAAGTAGATGGTTGTATTCAAACTCACGTCCCATGACGCGGCGTTCGTACACACTACCACTGAGCTAACATTGCTTCAATTTTTTTGTCCGAGGTCTTTTAATTCGTAATAATCATAAGATTTAATGTAATTTGCATGTATTAGCTCCATCATTACATAACCCAGATAAGTTCAAACGTATACAGTATGCACAAATAAAAAAACAAAAACATTTTTTAAATAATAAGATGCAATTGACTTCAATCAATTAACCGCCTCCAATGTGGACGTCACACTAATAATTTATTACAAATTTCCATGTGTAAGCTGTTCAAGCTCTAGACATTTCTTAAGTACGTACTGTTTATTTTGTTTACACCAGATATATTCCTTCAAAACACGATAAAGATAGGTCTCAAACGACTGTCTCATTCTTATCAATGGTTTATACTTGTTTTATTGCTTAAGTCAATGTACAACATGTACTAATTATCCACATAACTTTATCTTGACAATTGAAGAGACACACAACACAAGGTCACACATCAAATTTTTTGCCACTTGATCTTTCGTCATATATTCCAATATTCTGATACCTATATTTTTTTGGCATAATCCTTATTTCTACTAATATTATAAAGATGAAAGTTTGTGAGTATGTTTTTATAATTATTACTTCTTTACGCTCAAGTGACTCGACCGATTTTGATGAAACAGAGGTTATACCGCGGAGTATAGTACTACTTATATAATTTTATAAACTATTTAACCAATCGTTTTATAATTGTGCATAAACGTTGTCAACAGTACACAAATTCATCAATTAAGTCGCGGGTACATTTGATTTCAAATATGCCACAATACTTCACCGTGTTCGGAACACTGTACCGTTCGGAATACTTTGCAAACCTATATGTAATATGTCACCAACAAACATACTCATACATTTCTTTCATTTAGTGAAAGCGTTTTTGTGTTGATACCGTATAGCATTAGGCGGGCTTATGGGCAAAACTGAATGTGGTACAAATGTATCAATTTCGTCTATCTAGGATCAGTCTGCTTTCACACATAAGCTTCTTTTAATCTGTCTTTTCACGGTTCCGAATTCCGGAACCATTTATTGCCACTTTTCCTATTCCTGTTTTCTCAACGTGTCCACTTTGTGGCACTTTCATTGGTTTTGGCATTTCATAGATTTAGGAAAATGTATTTTATCTATTTCAGGGTAATAGACTCCTAAAAGTGTTGCTGAACATTAAAGTATTTCCTTCTTTACATGTAGGTTCTAGGCAAAGTGAATGCATCTTAGATAATAAGCACAGTATAACCTAAAAATAATGATTATCGACAAGTTAGCAGGTTATTGGGGTCATGTAGACTTGAAAGCCTTTTGAAAGAGGGATATATATTGACAGACCCTAAATCGTGATAAGCCAAATGAGATTACTGTGATCGATTTATTATAGTGCGCAGTGATCGCGACCTAGTCGGGTGAGCATAGTTGGGAACATACCAGCTGATTTTCGAGAATAGCAAGCTTAATTATGACACTATTGTGGAAGTTACACCTAGTCTGTCACAGTGCATTTTTGAAGTGAAAATTCTTGTAAGAGGACTTTGAAATTAGTGAGGTAAAAGTCGGTTCAAAGCAACTAAGGGAGCGAAAGATATACTGTGATGTTTCAGTAGTAAATTTATCTTGTGTGGTCTTTAACACCTTCATTTTTTTCTTGTTTTATTCATAGCCTGACGCAACTAAATAACTTTTTAAAATCATTTTAACTCATATAAATTGACTGAAAAAAAAACAGGAAATCAAGTTGTAAACGGCCAAATGATGACGAAGAGAGATAAAAAGTTCAAATTTCCTGCAACTTTATTACGTTTTACTATTTTTCCGAAACAAAATGGTAACTCTGCAAAATACGCTAGTTTTTCAATTTAATTTATATGGATTTAATATTTAATTGTTAGTGAAATGATGAGTCATTTGGTCTCAAGTGTATCTTTAAGAGATGATAGCTTAGTGGTAGTGTCTACGGACTCCGCGTCAAGGAACGTGAGTTTAAATTCACCTACATTGAGCTTGAGCTTCCGGTAAAGAAATCATTATGAGCAAACCATAGCATGGTAGAAGGGCTCTTTTTCAATGCCCACCTGGCTAGTAACTAGTGGTCTATTCTAACAGTTGAACTTGAGGGCCAGTTCCGCCACAGGAACACGTCTATCAACTTGGTCCGTATCGCCACTTAAAATCAGCTGAGATTATGGCCATAACGCTATACCTTAACTACAAAAAAACCATTCCAAAGTTCATTAATTACACGAAGATAACTTATGTACGTTGATATCCCTTGTAATTGGAGTTTTATACCCTCGTCGGAATGAATTAGTAAGTTGGAAAGTTTCATTCTGAACATTGTTTCTAATTTCATTAAATGACGTACCTACTCCTCCTAGTCATCATCAAACGTAAACTCGCAAAGATTGGAGTTCTAAATAATTGAAATACTTGTATAACTTGTTTAAGTATAACCAAAAGTTTCAGGACCCTGTCAAAACATGTTATTTCGTCAAAACGTTTAATTGTTTACAAGTGAATTAAACACAATGTGCTAAGACGTCTACTCTGTATTGTCAGAAGAAAGGGATTATTAATTCATTTATTATTATTTAAAATACAATTAAAGCCCACAGAGGTTTAACACCTTTCATTCAAATTAGTTTTTATCGGTATACTAGATTGTACGTGGGGCTTGACTCGCGTTAGTATAGATTTTCTCAAGCAAATCGGATTACGCAAAGGAAATTTTTCATACAAAGATTATCTCTCTCTTTACCCCACTTCGCGACAAAAGTAACCTTTCATCATCTCCAGGTTCCCATCTATCTCTGTACCAAAATTCATCATAATCGATTCAGCAGTTTAGACGTGAAAGAATACCAAACAAATTAACAAACTCACTTTCGAATAAATAATATTAAGTAAGGATGTAGATGCTGTTATAATTCAAGTATTTATGTCACGGCTCTCCACTAGGCTTAGCGTGTTCAACATCTTGAGACAAATAGTTAATTAACCTCAGTTGAGATTGTGGCTATACCCCTAAATCTTTTTACAAACAGGGCAGACATTGTTTGGCCCTTAGTTACCTATTCACTTCACTAGCATACTTTATTTTATATCATTTGTCAACTGGTATTATAAAAGTACCCTAATACCATGGAATAAACAAGGTACGGAAGAGCCTTGCGCCTTAGATACAAGCTATGCCTTGTTTAGGCGCCGGAGCACCAAGAAACTGTATTTTATTATGGTGTCAATAAATTTATCTATGTATATATAATGAAAATGATGGTTGTTTGAGACGCAATCACATCAAAGTTACTGATCGTATTGACATAGGGCCTTGACCGTTCGACGCGAAAATATTTGTAGATGATTTAAGGCTATTTGAATTTCCTTATTTGAATTATAATGATCCTTCATAATTTTATTGTTATTTTAGATTATGAACATTTTTCCCAATAATAAAAAAGACAGGCAATTTATCTTAATATGTTGTTTGCTCGGCAAAGTGGTAATACGACTAATAATTGTTTTAGTTTATAAGTAAATATGATTTTGATGATGAATAATATACCCTTATTTACACTATCATAAGCAGTACAGTACGCTTCAAAGAAAATTACCTATTGATTTTCGGCTCTCTGCATATTCAAGCAATTGTGCTATCTATTATACTTATAAATTGCTTAGATCTTATCTACCGTCTATACAGAGTTGTCATGTCGACAATACCTAATATATAGTTACATTTAAAAGACGGTGGAAATCGTTAAATGAGAAGTAGACATAATTCTAAGAATAAAAAGGTGCACCAATAGAAGTTTAGTATTTCAACGTTTTAGGGAGTTTATCAATAAATCGAGTTAACAATAATTATAAAAATATTTTAACTAGTTATCCTAGTAGACGTCGTCCTCTATTTTCCAAAAGTGGATGAAGAAAAAAAACTGAATGAGATCTCAACCAACGTTTCTGAATGCTTCAGATTGTCCACATATTTTTTTTTTCACACTTTCGTTGGTAAATATAAGCAAGCGTACATTCAGCTGTTACAACAATAAAAAAGATTATTCTGTGTTTATAAAATAACGTAGAAATAACTCAAAACTCATTATCAGCTATCGGATAGAGAAAATTGCACAAATGGAAGTTCATTAATTATAACATTTTAACTCGTATCTCGTATCTAGGACGAACTGTTCATACTTGTTTCATAGAATTAAATACTCTTTCAAATTTCCTCACAATTTATCCATACAGTAAGTGATGCACGTACAATGGAAAAATAGATAAAAAATATTGGGTACTTAATTGCAACCTTGTACCTTACACTACAATGGTGATAAAAAAAAATATAAAAAAAATTGTTATTTTGTTTATTTATTTAACCATTATTTTTAACGCTTAAAACTACCAATGGGATTCAAAACATTTAGTTTGTAAATAATAACCAGTGTCAACATGTATAGATTACTTTTCACGCCGAAAAATTACTATTTCGGGAGGTTAGAAAAAGGAACGTTTTATTCAGAGTAAACGAAACCGCTGGTACAGTTAGTTGTATATACACGAAACCATTAAATCAGAAGAAGAAAAACAGAAGTGGAATTGTACCTCGTAATGGTGTGGATGAATAGTTGTGAGAAAATAAAAAGATACACTTGTCAAAGGCGATTTAACATCTAATACATTTCGCGTCTCATTGGGCCCGCCCTACGAACTTATCGCAGATCACTATCCCTAATGATGTTTTACCATCAAACACTTCAGATCCACCTCGTGATTTATACGATCCCGAAAGTTTGACGGGAAAAAGCGAACAGAATCAGTAATTAAGATAAGCTTTCGTCAGTAACATATTCTAAAAAGTTCTCTCGGAGGCTACTTGCTACGTGACTTGATTTTATCCTGATATCTAATTAGCGGATTGATGAGCTTTCGATTTATTAGGTAGATGTGGCGAAGCCTAATGAGTTATATTATATAATCCTAACTAACATATAAATTAATATTAGGAAGCGGAAAAGTTTGTTTGAACGTGCTAAACTTAGAAGGATTTTAGTTGGATTTCAAATATTCTTGTTGTGTCCTAAGTTCGCTATCATAGAGGAAGGCTATTTAACATTACGCTACCACCAATTGGAGCAAAGCCGTATTGAAAAACGTTACAAATACGGGAAAAAATGATGAAATAATTTTTAGTTCCACGCGAATGAAGTCAGAGTCACAGCTAATTCTAAATAAAAATGTGCGCTTATTTTTTGGTACTCTTTTATATCCCAATTACTTAATCGATAAACATAAAAATTTCATACACCTAAGTTGGGAACACAGAATAAAACACAGTGTAGGTCCTAAAAAGGCCTGAAGCCGTGAAAAAAAATTTGGGTTCATGCAAAACCGCAGGCACAGCTAGTATAAAACTATGTAATATTATAAGAGCAAAAGTAGCTTATTGAACTAATTTCATGTACTTCGGTATAGGGATAAATTAAACTTCGGAGGATATCAAAGGATACCAATTGTCATGAAAATGAAACTTAAATAGTGGTAGAGAGGTAAGACATAGTACAGAAAACCTATTACTTCTGAAATTAAAGATATGAACATTCATATTTATAATTTAGATTAGAAATAGGTTTACGTTAGGTCAAAATTAATTTATGATGTTTATTTAATAGGGAATGGCTCCAAATATTCAACATCACGCGAGAGTAGTCACGAACATAGCAAAAAAACATTTATAGCTAAAAGCTAAATGTTTTAAGAAGATAAAAATTGAATTTCATTTCCACATTATTTATGAAACGATCGATGATAATAATTGTGTAAGACTTGCGTTTAGGGCCTATTGTGGGCTATCCTCTTCAGAGGCAGGTCCTCTGGCATTATTCATACGACCAAGCGTGCGACAAGGTTTCGTCCCTAATTTTGTGGGCATCTATCGTATCAGACAGTTGTCTCTACACACTCGTTAGCATACAATGAATGGAATATCATTCTAACACTAAAATCGACAACTTGAGCGGCTATCTTGAGTTATCAATCGTATACTCATTAAGGAGGAAGAGTAGATAAAAAACTTAAATCTTTTACAACCTATGTTGACGCAAAATCTATTATACGTGTTGTTGCAAAATTGCAAAATCCTATACAGAGAGCATTCGAAACTGGACAAAACGGACGACGTTTCCAGACTCACATAAATTGGACGACAACTGGCTAAGGTCATAAATCTAAACAAATATCGAGCTTAGTGAGCGAGGAAAAACTAGCTCGAAAACAATTTATGTCGCGTACATTACGAAAGGCATCGTAAATAAAGCCTCACGAAATAAGTGTCTGGTAGATCTGGCAAGGATTATTAAAAGCACATCATGTACACCGTGATTTATTGGTATCCGAAATAATTCGACAGTGTACGGAAAAATCTTAACAACATTGAGATTGGTTGAGCGTTTATTTTATTCATAACAAACGAAGTTTTATATATAGATACTGGGTTAAGAATTATTTTGATGAAGTTAGAAAATTTTAATCGCAGAAATGTTCGGAAAATGGTATAAATAGTACATACAAGTATTTTATGTATGTATAAGGTTATTGAAAACGATCAAAAGATTTCTATTAAGAATACTGTTTTTGTAAGAAGCACATATATAAGAAGAAAAAACATTACAAAACCTCAAGTAATCTGGATACTGAGAAACGTAAGAAAATTACTCGTGGTAGCCAAGTGAATATTAAGATAGGTTTCTGGAATAATTAGTTCCAAGATTCCGAATATTCTTTCCAAATATATTCGAAGTAACATGAAGCACCAGTGTTGAGGTAGGCGTATAAATCTCAATCAACCACATGAGAACCCTTTATGGCTGAACAGGGGGAAGCGTTTCGGCCTAACTTCACATCTACTTTGTGTATGTAGGATCGTGAACCTAAGACGGTGGATCTAGCACTCAACACTTAATGCAACACTTTATTCGCATACCAATCGTCTCTGACTGCGGCTGCTAATTCTCCAACGGTCACAGTGCTTGGTGGCCACCAGCAAACGTCTACTAACTTCATTATGACAAATGTTCTGCGGGATCTATGTATATGTATCTATAAACGCTCCAATGGAGATGAATCTTGAGATAAACCAAGATTTGCGCGGCGGTATGCGGGGCAGGAATCGAAGCAAAGATTATGCGTATTTTTACAATAAGCGCGTAAAAGTCAAAACTAAAACATCACCCCAGTAACGACACAAACTCACAAAAACAAAATTAGATGGACATTCTGCCTTAGCAACGAGTAACAAAGAAGTTCAGGAGTAAAATGGTTCAGTGAGGTTAGACTCATTTATAAGTAGAAGAAGCTAGTCATACACTATCAGAACATCAAGTATAAAGGTGAATAATTGTAAGAATAAAGAAAGACTGATGGAGATACACTGTATGAGAAGTTACATAAATATTAAGGTATTCTTAATACTGCGATGGATAAAGTAGAAGGGAGTGGAAGAAAAAAAAGAAAAACCAGCGTTACTAATAATATTTTCATTTGTATACTTAAGATATTAGATGAGGTTATTTTTCTGCTTCTTTTCATACTTAGTCTAACCTACCTAACAATAATATTCTTGGATGTTGAAGAGATATAGGCATTACGAGATCCAAATATATTTGTAGCAATTTCTCACAAAGAATACAAATTAATATTTAAAAATGTGGTGCCTATTTCTTAATACAACAAGCACATCATGTCGTAGAACCTAAGTAGGCAAAAGATACACTGAGTAACCTCAAAAGAATTACCCCGGCATTATGTAAATCGCTCGTCTGCCTGGTATTATTTATTTGTTGAACGAAATATGGCGATATTTAAAACCAAACGCATTTACATCATGCTCGCTTGTTTCCAGTAGGAAAGTGGGTTACCGCAGTTTTAACAAGTGTCTCCGAATACTTCGCACTCAGCTAAGCTCTTTGCCAATTTACATAATGATCGCATCGCGATGGTTACTCTTGAGAATTTTTCCAGAGCTGAATCCATAATAGAATAGGTACTTGGTGTACCGTTTAAAATACGACTTCAGTACGTACCTAATGAATGTATAAAAACCTTTATATCACTAACCGTATATATGTATTTTTATATATAACTTTATCTTGGTAGCGTCAACGATGTAACTAAAGTTGTGATGATATTGTCAAAATTAGTACACTGACTTTATGTCAATTGTATTACTTAAACCTCAGTATCGCTTCGAGGTTCAAGGAAGTATGTTAAGTACCGATTAATGTATCAAGTGTCTTAAAACAGCACAAAATGCTCTCGTGTGTTATGAGATATTGTACAAACTATACAAACTAAACTTCTAAGGTCACGGGATCATATTTAATTCGTAATGATTACTACTTTGTAGAAGTGTTATTGTAAATACAAAACAAAAATATAAGGGATGACATATGTCATATTTCTTAATTTTTTTCTTTAAATTAGCAATTGTTGAAACAACTTTGCTAGGGATATTTGCTAATAAGAATATTTAATATGATAGACAAAAACGAATATATTTTGCCAAGAATATTAATAAGCTAATTTAATGACTTTAATTAACTTTAATGTTAAGAAAAGCCTAAATTAGTTGTTCCATTTTTTAGACACGGTGGAGTCATTAAATTTTTTGAGGAATATTTTTAGTTTTCGTAATAAAGCTTACCAAAGCGAACTCATGAACTAAAATCAGTGGATAGAGTGTGCACGTGACTGACAGATGTATCTGGCTGGAACTGGACCACCATACATCAAGCGTAACGACACCCGCCTTATTGGTACGTTTGGTATATCGTGTTCTAGAAGAATTGTTGGCGATATCTCAAATCTCTGGCAACACAGTAGCTTAAAGTGCCGCTGTGGTGTGTTTTATTGGCTAGTGTTGGGTGATTAGCACCAGATGAGTCACCACATGCCCCTCTGGCCTTGGCCTGAGCCTGGGTAATGTGTTTAAGCTTTACGATGACGAAGTCCGTAAATAATAGGATTTCAAACACTATTTTTTTAGTTAATTAAAAAAAAGATGTATCGCTTTCCGGTACTCACGGCGTTTATCCAGAAATCCAAATAGTAGAGATGTGTTACCCAGCTGGGGATGTTACTCGCCAGAGTCACTCTCAATTGATTAGGATGCTTCGGAATCAGCTAGTGTTTCTGCAGGATTTCCTTTCTTTTGTATACTTATTGTAAGATACCTGAACGTCCATCCTCTCGCAATATACCGTGTGGGCTGCGAGAGGAAAAAGTGGAAATCATAGAGTAAGGGGCACCACGAAATACTCACTGAAAATATCGCATCGTTGTCACTGAACCCAAACTACTGAATCGATTACGATGATATTTGGTATAGAGATAGATAAAACCTTGGAGACGGTGATGCACTATGGTGAGAAACTTATTAGAAAACAGGTAAAGCGAAGGATAAACTTTGTATGAGACTTTTTATTGCGGCATCCGATTTGTTTAACAAAATTAATATTCACAAAGTAAAGCCGTGGGTAAAAGCTACTATAAAATAATGTAGTTTATTTTGCCATATTAGATATGTGTAGGCTGAATAGACTGAATTAATTGACATAAGTTCACTCTAAAGTGGCTTATTCTACGCGAAGGAATTTAGACTTTAAATCTAATTGAACATTCAATGAAGTCTATTAAATATAAATGATTATTAATGAATTTACTGAATAACGGGACAGCGTCGCGCCTTGGCAGGAGCTTATGCCCGACAGTCGACGGACGTGACCTTATGAATAATGAACTAGAGTGATATCATTCAACGATTTTTCTTTGCAATTCAACTTAAATATAATACAACGATGTTTCAATAGAGGCAATATGGTAACGGATTGAGGGCGGTCGATAAGGGTTGCGTGGATTGATCATAACTAGGTATTACTTCTACAGACGTGTTAGTACTGAGCCCTTTACCAAATTTTTTTTTTCTTCCGTCGTTAGAGTATGGAAAAAAAATTAAAAATCTCGTCCATTGTTTCCCTAAGTTAACTCATAAATTTTTATTGATGGGTAATATCGTCATCAAATCAGGCGAAATCAACATCAAACACTGATTCCATTTAATAAAGAAAAAAATGTATATTTTATTATAATATTAGTACTAGCTGTGCCTGCGACTTCAGGCGCGTGAATATTAATTTTGTCAAACAAATCTGATAACGCAATAAAAAATTTCATACAAAGTTGTCGAGAACAAGTAGCCTATTACCGTCTGCAAGGTCCCATTTATCTCTATACCAAAACTCGTCATAATCGATTTAGCGGTTTAGATGTAATAGCGTAACAAACAAACTCACTTTCGTATTTATAATATTAGTAAGGAATTTCTGCAAAGGAATGACGCCTTAATGTGAATTATGATTATTTGATACAAAAAATTAGCAAATGAAATTAGAATCTTACCTTCGTCCGTAACGTGGCTTTCTCATATATTATTAAAATAAGGAAAATCGATACAGTCCAAATGACGCAAACCACAGATAATGCATTTTTTATATTATTTTGCAGGGAAATTTGAAATCGATAGCTTATACAGCATCGGATTAGTCAGTAATGGTCTCTGTAGTAGCCGATGCTTAATGATGCAATAATAAGTCTTATTATGTATATAGAGAGCATAATATAAATTTTACATTCATAAATACTTGAATACCATTTCTGAAAGACTAGGAATACCCTGTACCGTGTTTTTTTTTAATCAAAAACCGTATTAAAAGATTTTAGAAAATATAACGACAGGTGCTGCATATCTCAAATACATAGTCGGGTATTTGAAATTTGTGAGTTCGTTTTTAAGAAAATTTAAAATGTTTTTATTAAATATTTAAATGTGTGCAAACGTACATTATGTGTGAACACTTTACCATATAAATTAAAAATTAGTATAAATGTAAATGAAAGCACGAGAGCGGTCAAAGTTCATGCGGGAATTAGTATCAATATACGAATTGAAAGGGAAAAACTATCTTATGTAAAAAGAGCAAATGTCACTGACGATGTTTTTCCTGAGAAGGCTCGATATATATTTCTGCATATATTACCTAGTTATAACAACTTTTATGGCATATGTGAGAGTACATGCTTTAGTACTGCTTTCAGTATTAAATGCATTACCTATTACTTGTGTGAAGTACTAAATTATGATGTAAAAAGAGTAAGATAAGTTTAAGGGACTGTTTTTGATGGAAAACCACTTTGTACTTGTCCAACGCTAATATTATAATTTGTTAAACGACGTTATTTCTCCACATTTAAACGGTATTTCTGCAGGACGAATTTAATAAAATTATATTATATGAAGTGATGATGCCTCATTTGGTAGTGTGAACTGACTCCGGACTTGTGTTCGAATTCCTGCAACGAGCTTGAGCTTTCGGTGAAGGAAAACATCATGATGAAACCGTACCGTGGTAGTGGGGCTTGTCTAAGGCCTTCCTGGCTAACTCCCATCTTCAAGTTAAAAAACTACCGCCAAATACATATAGATGTGTTCCGGCAGTCGCATTTGGGAGCCAGTAGGTTCACACTACACTAGGCTTAGCGTGTCCACTATCATGGGCCATATTATTATTTAAGATTATAGTCGTAACGCCATTAGCATATAAAATGTATAGTAAAAAGTTTAAAAATCACCATTCTTATAATAAATGTTTATCGATAAAAAGATCCATGGTAAACAAAACTCGAACTGAACTCTTAAAACTAAGAAGTTGCGACTTTGGTTCCCAAATGTCATCAAAAAGATATTTAACAATGAAGAACATCATCAATCTTGCGAAATCCTCTACTTCAGTCAAAATTTTCCAACTATTGTTCCGTATAATAGCGTTCGGATTATAAATCGCAATCTTGCTTTGATATTTTTCGACAATACCCTACAAAAGGTCGAGTAACCCTTTATAGTGTATTTTAAAAGGCTTTCATTCCTTTCAGTCTTTTTCTCCTTTCATGTCCTCATATTCTCTTTGAATTGATCGTTCACGTTTTTATTTAATATGACTAAACATATCGCCTTTGTGAAGTTTTCCAATCGGAAGGTAGTCAAGCAGATCAGCAATCTATCAGGAGCTTTTTCTTGTGTTGACGAGTTACAAGCTACTTACTAGCCCTAGTTGAGCACAGATTGTGACAGTACATAAAATATAAAATATAACATAAAATAGTAGACTACTTTAGGCATCCACATAAGGTTATGTATAGCACCGATATACGTATCATACTAAAATCTTTCCTTACTTTGTGCGTAAATGTATAAAATTATGTACCAAATTATTATATCTAACCATTGCAAAACTTATAAATTCAATGAATCTAAGGTCTATTAACGATATAGTGGCCCCTAGAAAGTGTGTCCAAATGGGATCAATATTACTATGTTTCTTTAGCAATGTAAAAGCTTTTTGGTCTTGCGTGGTCTCACATAGATATATTTCAATAACATCCTAAAGGCAAACAGCTGGAAGGCGTAAATATTATTTCAAATTTAGTACCTAAGTTACTCGGAGGCCTCCACTAGACCAGCTGTTCTTCCAGCTTACTAAAGTATTACTATTACTGAAATAAATGAGAAGCATAGTAAAAAAGTTTTATTTGATAGGGTAAGCTGGCGGCGCGACGTTACTATTGTTATCAAATAAACATTTTAGTGCTTTTGGCCGGCGCTACGTAAACATCAAACTATACGGGACATGTAAACCCTCAAGATAATGTACTGTCCACATTAAATGTGAACAATAAAGGTCAATGGGTATTTTCGGATTCGAGTATTTTTCTGAGAACATTTACCATAGTAAAGTATATTTTTGCCATCAGAAAGTAGAGGTTTCAACGAACAAAAAACACCACCGCCTTTTTTTAAAAAGCTAATATTCTACGTGAGAATTTTCGATTGAAAATGAGGGTACCTATTAGTATCTTAAGTCAAAATAAGGTGAAAAATAAATATTTTAAATAAAAGAAATTACATTATGTTTGGGACATGAAAGAGTAAGTTTTCAACAAATTTAGTGAATTTTTTTTTTGTTAAAGATAAAAATAAAAAGTCAAAAACTTGGTTATTTGAATTTTTCACATCAATTTTTAAGTTATGTTAAAAAAGTGTTAAAACAAATTTGTAGATATTTTTATTTCCTACAACTTTGCTGTGTAACTTTTTTCCGTAGGACTTGTAGTTTTTTACCTTTAAAACTCACACCCTTCCCTTCCCGAGCTCAGATCGCAAGTAATTATTTTTCCTTTCGATTTTGTTACATTCTCTTCCTTTTCCATTGGGTGTTACTTGACTATCTCACGTTTTATCATTTTCAAAGACTTCAGTTCTGGTCTATTTACAGATTTGCTGATATTAAATTATTATTTGATATACACGATTGTTGTATCCACCTTGATAGCCTCCACAATATACCAGAACCACGTTATATTAAAAATAATGTATTCATATGACAAGATGAGTATACAATGGCTAGTATTGGGAAGGGACGTACTAATGTAATGCAGTATGCGATTAAGTAAAAATCTGAATAGAAGCTACCAATTCGCGCATAGTGATGAATTCGTCAAAATGGTCGTCTTTATCGAATTTGAGGATAACATAGTATATCAAGAATGACCGCAAACAGATAGCCGATTATAATGTGCTTCCCATGACTAAAATTACATTCTTTATGTCGTGCTTATAAGCAAACGGCATTGTTAAGACGTAAATTTGTATTGTCGTCACGACCCGGTTAGGCTTTTGCCTTGTTAAAGTATTTGTTCATTACCTAAATACAATACTATAATGCTCTGACAATATCTGGTTAGGATTACAACACAAACAGTAATCAGACATTGTGTATTATTGTAATTATTTCAATCTCGGGAAATTCAGTTTTGTTGTTCATTAAATTACTTGTTAGATTAAATTACTTACACGCAGTATCAACTGGGAGGCACTTTAAACTTTGGCAATTTGGAACGTTGCGTGTGCCGTATGGCGAGATTTTCGGTTACATATTGTTCAAATAAAGCTGTTTATTCACATTTCCATTAAGGTTACGTTTGAGGATATTAATTTTGGAATTCCCATGTACAGGAAATAAACAGTTTAATTGCAGAGTCGAGCAAAGTCGTGTAGCGTTGTAATTTTACTTCAATTATACGTAGAACATGGTTTGTAAATGTTTTTTTTTGTTTTTCATAGATATAACTGGTACTTACGTACCCACCATCTAAATCGTAATAAATACTTCAATTTTTAAATAAAGTTTCTTGAACTTCTAAAGTGTTTTGATGTTAAATAAAGTATGTTATTTATATTTTGTCGCCTCAGTAGAAATTCCTTGGTTTAGGTTAGGTTTGACTTGTGATGAGAAAAAGTAATATTTCATTTATTACTGACTACCTAAATATATATGGCGCTCCCCGACCACCCTCCCAGTCGGCACGCGCTTTTTCTCAACACAAGTCAAACCTAACCTAAACAAACAATTTCTACTGCGGTGGCCTTAATACGTAAGTACCATTTAACGTTATAGTCAGTGATGATGTGACCCAAAATGGTCTTAAGCCTAGTGGAGGGACTGATTCTCAAATGCAACTTTCGGAACACCCGTATAGATATTTGCCGGTAGATTTCCAACTTGAAGGCTCACCACAAGGTAATTCGGTACAATGACGACACTCCCTAAGTACAGTACAACTGAAAAAATATGGTGATCATTGAGAGAACACGATCCATCACCATTGACCGCTGTCACACTCGTCCATAAACCTCAGGCTCATTTCAGAGATTCGAAATCGAGTCCATACACACTACCATACAGGCATTATTACTTCCCAAATTACGGAACCCTATCGATCAATACTCAATTACAATCATACCTACATCAAACTGGATTGATTTGCTTTGAATAAAATCAATTAATTCTAAATCAGTTAATTGCAACGACACACTCATCACGGTTAATTGGTCAGTAGGGACAACGCCTATGAACCGTAATGTTACAATGATTAGGATCAGACAAAATTAATTTAGTTATCCAATTAATTAATGTAGCCAATGGGTTTCTTATCGCTATTAAATTAAGGTCTTGATGAACAAAAGCTAATTCAAATTCAATTTATGAAAATAGAAAACATTTTACTCAATATTACTTACAAAGTTTTTAAAAGGAAAAACAATAAAATATTAAGGATTGGCGATGATATAAATAATACGATAGAAATATATATAAAATGCTCCACGACGCGAAAATTTGTACGACAATTATTTAAACATTATTTATCATTTACAATGAAAACGGAAGTTTGGGAACATTGTTTTCGTTAACAATCGTTTAACTTGGTGAAAAAGTATCTTTAAGTAATATTTCCAACGGAAATAATATTTTTAAAGTGTGCAGAATACTCCATATTTTTTTTTTTCAAATAAAAAAAATCAATGTGTCGTACTCGCTTTTGATTCCGCGTGCGCAATACTAAAAATGTCGCGCGGAGACCCATTTTCAGCTTTGAATAAATAATTGAGATAGGGATCCGGAAGCTGGGAATTTGATTAGATAATTTCCTCCTTTTTTAGACTTTTTTTTTGAAATTTCTTAAATAGTAATAGACTATGCAATATTGGCGAAAAACGAAATACCTTTTTTTCATCTTTAACTGTGTATAACTTTTGCATTTTTTTTATGTCACCTTTCAGCACATTTTTCTACACGTCATTACGGATACAATGAGGTATCAAAAATAGTTTTAAGAGCAGTATCTCTATTTTAGACCATTTTCAATTTGTAAACTAAACTACCATGCTACCACGGACTCGGGCTATGTCATTACAAAAAATCAGGTCGAACTGCGTTGAATGATTAACATATAAAATGAGTAATACATAAATGCGGTTTAGACCACAGGGTAATAATATAAGCTTCTATTTTTTTTATTTATATGTAATGTATCTATTCCTAATTCTCTTACAGAATACTATTTCAAATAACAACAAAATGTCAGAATAAGATATCGCCAAAACTTTCATGCCCTCTTCATTGAATCTTGACAATACATCGAAAACTGAACAGAATTAAGTTACTTAGAGGTGTTCTATTGCAAAAAAAACCTATATATTTTACGTAACTCAATAAAATTCAGAAGTTAAAATAACTCGTACGACTACCGATAACGTACGTTTATATTACATGAATACAAGAGCGGAGTAATTACATGGGTCACTGCACCTGGTTAACTTTCTGAGACTCTGCTATCTACATGAGAGATGTAATGGAAAATTTTACGACTTATATATGGTGGATAAAAAAACCTCCCTGCCTAAAGTACATTTTTTTAGCTTAATACATTAATAATAATATATTTTATTATGAAACAGGATTGATAATTTTTGAAACTGCCATAGTAACAAATAAGCATACAACCTGCTGGGATAGTAAATGATCTTATCTCGTCTCATCAATTTATTTTATGTTAAGGGACATCAAACAGACAGAGGACCCATCTGGTGGTAAATGATTATCGTCACTTATAGACAGGCACAACACCAAGGTTATTACAGACGTTCCTGACCTTAGCGGATAGGGCTATGCAACGCATATTGCAAACTGCTATGTACTATGCTGGAACACAAAGGCTCACAGTGAACCTTTATTTTGCGGCGGCCTAAACCAATCAAGCGGTGACGGATCAAAGATTATATGGTTAAAAGTCTTGATCAAAAATGTGGGACCAAAAATCGCCAGAGCCTCGTCGGCTACTCGGCAGGGTGCAGGACGTACAGGTAAGGTTTACACTGGTTAACTTAACTAATCCAAATCTACTTATTAAAGATTTTTCCATAACATCCAAATGTACTTTCAACGAACTTGGGCCTATCAAGAGAAGTAAAGAGACATGTGAACATACCAAAGATAGCGACCATCACTGGAATGTACTATACCATACACGTCCATACTATCATTATATGTAGAGATATTCTTCAAGCTAATAATAAATCGGTGTTATAGATAGTAAAGCTCGCTCGTAGAGGTATTACAATATGGTATAGGTATTGGTTATATAATTTTACTCCATTGAGTACTAAGAGATGTAATTTTTCCCGAAAATAGACTCTTTGCGGTCGAGTTATATTGCCCTCCAATAAACTATACCGTGTTTTGGATATTTACATCAAGCAGAAACTGGTATATGTATCCATTTTTTTCATAGTAACAATACAAAATAATTATATTGTATGTAAACCATATGTAAACACAGTATAATCCAATAAAAGTGACGAGTATCGAGATACTAACAGCCCATCGGTGTCATGCTGGCCTGAAAACATCTCGACAGTTGGCTGATTCTAGAACGTGAGGGAAAACTAAAAAAAATCATTGTGATCGGTTTATGACTATATTTATTACCGTAATCTGACCTGATAGATACACCTGGCATGTGGTGGCAATATTGGTATAGGTTTTAGCATTATGGCCATAATCTCACCTGATGTTAGTAACGATGTGACCCAAGATGGTAGCCACGCTAGGTGCAGTGGACGGACTGGCTCTCATGTGCAACTCCCAAAACATACCTATACCTATTTGGCTGCAGATTTTAAGCTTGATGCTGGTATGCTATGGTTTTATCAAAATATTCTCCTTCACCGAAAGCTCTGGCCCATTACAGTGGTTCTAATTTAGGCCCATCGAAGCGGCATCCGTACTCGATAATAACTAAGCTACCATTACTTCAAAATTAGAATCAACAGTCGTGTCCAACCCTCCCATTCTTAACTTTACTGTTATAATTCTTAAACGTAAACAAGCATGTACCGTTTGAGCCTTATATAAAGTATGTTCTGGCTTTCAGTGTGAAGTTTGTATAGGTACATGATTTGTTGTATATATGTACGCACCATATGCGCACAAAACTTTGTCATGACATCTGGGCTCGTACCGAATCGCGAAGTGACGGACTGTATTTTAAATTACTTGTCACTTCGCAAGCCAACGGTTCCTTTCAATAGTTTGTGCAGTTTCCTGCACCTGTTTTCAGCATTTGAAACGAATTTTCTATTAGACATAAAAGATTGCGAGAAAACTAGTCAAATGTAGTAGTAGCTGTAAGAGGAATTCAGATAATTTATAGAAGTATATAGCAAAAATATAATCGAGCCAAATTGATATATTAAATTTTATTTTTAAACTAATTGTATCAGTGATTCCATTCGCGTGGAACTAAAATTATTTAATCTCGCGCAGTCATTTGAGATTACAATAACTTTTGATAGAAATGACCGTTTTAATAAAATAAAGACTAAATGTTTCTCGATAATGGGCTTTGTGATCTCTTTGGTGACGTTTTATCATAAACTTCGTACTTTAGGAGTGATACGTGCACATACATACAGACACACAAACAGATATTTCTAAAAATCATTTAAGTGTATTTTGTTACTTATTCTTAGTTGCAATATTTTTTACACATAAATTAAAAATGTACAGACACGTTAAAATTACATTCTTACTAGCTGACCCGAGAAACGTTGTTTTGTCTTATAAATTACTTCTAGGGAATACTTTAGTTGTATTAAAAAATGTGAGAATAAGGGTAGGAGATTAAAAATGTAGGATGTATGTATTTTTTAATGTCACATCATAAAAAACTTAAATAAATAATTTTGTCAAAAAAATTAAAATGAATGTTCCGGGTGGTCACCCTTATCACTTAGCGATATTAAAAATAGATTACGACCGATTCTCAGGCTTACCGAATATAAATATAACATTTCATAAAAATCGGTCTAGGCGTTTCAAAGCATTATGTCAACTAACATTGTGACACGAGAATTTTATATATAAGACTAGCTGACCTTTTTCTGCCTTATCGAGTGGTCAATCTCATCAACTACAGCGTCATCTATCGCATTATGATCACTTATCGAGGTAACAAGTATCATATCTCTCAAGTTGAATCAAACTACAAAATTTGCTTAAAATCGGTTCAGTAGTTTAGGAGTTCATAAACGACGTTTTTATAAATAAAGATTATATGTATAGATTACTTCGTTATGGACATAGAAACTAAAAATATATGTTTTTAATTTCTCTGCGTCCTCTTGTAGACTCATCACTCTGAAATTACTAGATAGATTTTTATGAAACTTGACACATAAATACCTAATCAAAAGGATCAACATGAAGGATTTCATGTATCAATACGAAGCTATGATGGCTCAGTTGGTAGTGTGTACGAGCTCCGCGTCAATGGACATGCGTTCGAATCACCGCAATGAGCCCGAGCTTTCGGTGAAAGAAAACATCATAACGAATACCATAGCATGGTGGTAGGGTTTATTCTAATGCTCACGTCCTTAGCTACCACACATAAATTTAAAATCTGCCACCAAATACCTATAGGTATGCTTTGGGATTTTCTTTTGAGAGCCAGTTCTTTGACAAGGCTGTGTTCACAATCTTGGACCACATCATCACCTAACATCTGGTAAGATTACAGCCGTAACGCTAAAACTTAAGTTGACCCATTGCATATTACTCTCAAAGTAGTCGTAGATCGCAATCAAGATGGAATTTCAATGACCGCAATTATCTACCCTTTATTTAATAGCCAGACCAGGCAGTCGGCAAACTAAAGTAGAAAGTGCCAGCTAACAGAACTCATCAACATTAGTCTAAAACTAATCAGTTCCATTAGTTCCATCGAGCACTAACTTGGGTCGACAGTAATTGTTCTTCGCGCAATCGGAATTTACTTTGCAGTAATTCCGTTTAATGAGCAAGTGACTTTATCATATGGTAACTATTGTAATATTTATCCTTCTCTTTACTAATATTATTAATGCGAAAGTGAGTTTGTTTGTTATGCTTTCACGCCCAGGCCGCTGAATCTATTATAATGATTTTTTTCTATAAAGATAGATGGGACCCTGAAGAAAAAGGTACTTTTTTTTGCTAAAAATTTATTGGAAATGGGGTAAAGAGAGTGACAAACTTTGTATAAGACTTTTTATCGCGTTGTCCAATTTGTTCAATAAAATCAATATTAACGCAAGCGAAGCCGCATGTCAAATCTAGTTGTATTATAAATAACACGGAGAGTACAACATTCAAATGCCGTAATTGAATAAGTTAGGCGAACATTATTAATGGGAGCATTAGGTTGCTTGTTACCCACACCTTTAAGGTTTATCAAATATACTAACTCTATCTGTATTCCTAAACCGCTAAGTTAATTGCAATAAATTTTGGTATAGACATATTTTGAACCTTAGGTAAGAACTTATTAAACCTACCTACCTTACCTATTAAACTTGTTTGCATGGAATAGATTAAGAAAGTTTATATCGAGAACACACCATTTCTTATATAAGATATTTTATAAGAAATAAAGAATATTCCGAAAGTAAAAAAAAGATTCCCTCAGAGCGTTAAAGAAGGATATGATTTAAAATTATTCAAATTCGCAGTATTATAGCTGCGAGCATAACTAGCATGGGATAATTTAAACAATGTTTACATGATTTCTTCTAAGATTTACGATTCAGTTTCTAATTCTCCTCGATCGAAATGTGATCTGAGTATTTGATCACACAAGCCGTTACAATAACTCTCCAAGGACTGGTTATGTTTTGGGGTCATTATGTATCCACCTGATGAGAAGCAGGCTAGTATGATGCAAATGCTATCATTGAAGTACTGATGATTTAGCTGTACTGTGCACAGACTTCAATGGAGGTCGAGTCCTTATAATTAGACTGAAGGAAAATGTCGTGATGGAGTGCGTTTCCTAATATCCACCAAGCAGGCTAATATCTTTTCAAATTCTAGAGTTAAAATACATTTGAGTAATTCCTCCTATGAAATGCACCGCGCAGGCCATTACTACCTACTAAAAACAAGCCACAGTAATTAGTAGCTAGCAGTAATGAGTAGCTATCGCCCTCAAGTTACGAATCTGTTGTTAAATATCTATAGGTGTGTTCCGGCAGTTGCACTTGAGAGTTAGTCCCTTCCACTAAGCAATCAACCTTCATGGGTCACATTGCCACTTAAAATTAAATGAGGAAATGGCTAAACCTATAGAAAAAATGTATTAGAAAAGTTTGGAAAATCCAAAAGTGCACGCTTCATAATCTCATTTTCTTTTTTGTGTTTATTTATTAACAATTAAACCGCATTGAATCAGACCGTGAAAAGTAATAGGGTTCTATTCCTAATTATACTGAAGCGTAAGAAAAAAATGACTCGATTAGTACAGATTTTCGGTCGTTATTGTGATAACACACAGGATACGCACATAGACACACACGGACGTCCAAGACAGAACTTTTTTTAACAGTGTTTTAACTAGTTTAATAATAAAATTTGCTTCAAAAATATCATGACTGTTAAAAATATTGTTTTTTCGTGATATGCGTGTGTATATATTATTTTACAAGGCCGATATATAATAAATAGAGTCATTTTAAGTTTGAAAAATCAGTTGCGTTTCGTGTATTGAGAGTAGTATTCACCTCAACGCTTCGCGTATAAGGCGTGCAAGAAAGACGACAGCTATGTTTCGATGATCTGTGATATTTTTATTATTCTGTAATTACTACGGGATAAAGTTCTATATCTTTGAATGTTAAACACTGACTGTAAAAAACACAATTTATGTTGTGAAGATATAATTTGCCTATCTATAAGCTATTTACACATGAACGCCTGTAAGTTTCTCAGACGTATTGTACACTTAATTTCGCCCTTGTCACATAAATTATGTACAACATAATTCGACCCGCTTTGAGATAACTTAATCTCCCCCGAGCGTGACTTTTGACTTATCGAATGAACATTCCAATACAATAAATACACATCGGCGAGGAGTAACGAATTTATTCCACCGCGAATACGTCGCGGGGAGAGATAAAATACGCCGTTTGAATACAGAATAATGGTTTGAATGTACACTTGATTTAAACAAATGTACGTAGCGATGAGTACGCTTTGTCTGTGACTCGTGGGCTGAATGAGGCTGTTACTTTTTTCAAGGATATGAAAGTATTTTATATATCTGCGCGCTTGGAAATATATTCTATGAATATTACACCTCAATAAGACGACAGTTTTTCTTTACTGAGTGGATAGTTTTACGTCAACATGTTTAATATTTGTATATTTTTACTTAAAGTAAAAGTAAAGTTAAAGTTAAAGTATTAGACAACAGTAATAACATAATTATAAGATTTTTGGGGAAAAGGAAATATGTTTCGCTATCAATTGTTGATGTGAAACACCGATAGTTAGGCAGTAAAATTGACCGTGGTGCCGGGACGGAAAACAGTAAGACGCGTGACACGCTGTTGTGTATATTTGTAGACTTTGTTGCTTCTCTGCAATAACTATATAACTATTTCTATTTATAAATATATTTTGTAATTATTATTTTCATTAAAGTATAAAATAATCTAATGTCATTCTAGAGATATTAAAAAAAAAATGGTTCCTATATATTAAGTTTTTTGTGCGTAATCATTACACGTTACAATCATTACACAAAATCAATATTAACACGAGCGAAACCGCACGTTAAATCTAGTACGGTACAAATAAAGCTTTGCGGTTTTCTTTAACATAACATTCGTTTTAACAAAACACTTGTCGCTCTTGCCTCAATCTCCGGGATACAAAGGTGTGACGTCACTGGGCCTGACGTGCGGTCTGACGTGTGACGTGATAAAACTGTTTAATTAAAAGCTCTATTACAAACTACAATTTATTCCACATTATATACAATTTTGTAACTTAACTTAAACTTAAAAAAATAACGATAAATATGAGTACGATGACGATAATATAAATAAAATACGATGTTAATATGAGTTTTAATTTTACTAGAAAAAGGTATTGAATTTTAGCTCTTTAATCATTTTTTTTGGAATTCAACACGAAGCATTTCTGCAATCAAACTCAAAATGTTTCAACTACTGAAGATTGAGTTGTATTTCTTTTTCATTCAATGACAATGTGTATTTATACAATGAATTTATTTATTATGTACTCGTAGTGTTTTTTTTAATAAATTTAAACTGTACTGCTTTTACTTCACCAAGTACTTGTGATTATAACTACTAATAATTTACGTCTCACATTCATGTATATTAGTTGGATTTGTAAAGTACTGCTATAGATATTTTATTTATGTCCTGACTTTTAATGATAATACAAGGATATACCTATATCCAGTCGATAAAATACTTTTCGAGACTTGCCAGTTGAAAGCTCTACTAAGTTGGCTATATTAGATATGCCAATGGAAATACTTTTGCTTCTAAAAATACTAAAACAACATTATACAAAATGACAAATTTCTTTCTTTCTTTAAAAAATTGAATTTTGAACTTTTTACTTTTATCCAGTAGGTAACAATATCGTCACGCCGGATATAGTAACGGGTGTATACATTTACATTAAATATTGAAGTTAATCAAGATGTACAATATATTTGAAAAAACAAAATATAACAAACAAAAAATTTAACTAATATTTTAGGAGGTAAAAGTATTCTTAATGAAGATTATTAGTTATCATCGAGTTAGATTACATGAAAACTGTCAAAACTTCAAAATTCATTCACAAGCAACAGATTATATTTATAGTTTATACGTTAATCGTTTAGCCCAACTTGCACGTGATGTTAAGTGACGATGTGCCAATGCTAATGCTGGGACTAATACTCAGGTGCAGTTCTCGAAGGATACTCATGGCGGTAATGTAAAATGTATGTATTTAGCGACAGATTTTCAACTAGAGGGTTGTAGCTAGCCAGACGGGCGATACAAAATACCCTATTATTATGCTAAATATTGTCTAATACACCAAGTGTTTGTAAAAAATTGATAAATGAAAGGACACCTACTTGCAATGGGTTGAGCAGTGTTACTGCTGTTTCGATTGATCTGATGCAAACATTGCATTCCTTTCAAACATTGAGCTGATGCCGGTTTATTATATTAAATGTTATTTCAAAACGTGCGTCTTAGCGTCACCTTGAACTTCAGACTTGACTTCAGACTTCAGAACTGTCAGATATCATAGGTGTTACTCGCGCGATACAGTGACACTCTACATGACTGAGAGCACATTATCACACCGCATACCATTCGTGTACACTCACACGTTAAGTACGCGGTTCTGTAAGGGACTATTCCCGTAGCCCTTGAACGGCTTGTACGATAAGGTCGTCGTTGGTCAGGCTTGTGAATCTTTGTTCATTTGCCAGCAACAGCTTAAGCCGGGGTTCGGCCATTCTGGCATCTTTGCGCTCACTGCCTCGGGATACAATGCCCTCAGCACTCACCTTAAAAAGTTCGGTGAACCTGTAAGCCCTTAAGGCTAACAGTGTATGTCCGTTTGCAAAAAATGTTATAGGTTATAGACAAAATCCTTAGGACTACGACGACGTCATGACATTCTGACATAATTACTGAGGTTTCAACACGACGTTTACCTTCAGCAAAAACTCATACTATTTTCTAGGCTCAGATTTCTGTACAGATAGGCAGATAAACAAAACTTTCTAATAAAATATTGTTAGTTTAAACACCGCAAAGTCCACTATAGTTATAATTTAACAATATATGTTATGTCTGTATCGGTTACAGTTGTATTATATGTATAGAATTAGTATCTCTAAAAAAGTTATATGAGGCTAAAGCACGAATGCTTGGTAGTGTACGCAAGTGTCGAGTGTCGCATCCCACTCGAGTTGTAGAGCGGGTACGTTGCAACTAGAGCACTAATGATGTACTTCTCTGTAAATTCCACATCTATATCGTAAAACGTATAACATTTTTTTATTAGATTATAGTGTCATATTATTTTAGAACCCTATTTTCGACTCATCAATATGACATTCATCAATGGACGCCACGTCAATGGACGTGAGTTCAAGTCCCTGCAAAGTGCTCGAGCTTTCGGTGAAGAAAAACATCTTGATGAACAATTTTTTTATTAACAGCCTGGCTAGCTACCACCCTTTTTTTATTAACGTGGTGTTTAAAATCCAATCTCTATGGACTTTCTCATCACAACGCTCAAGCGTATTGCCCGGGTTTAGGCCATGACGAGAGGGCATGTGGTGACTCATTGGGTGCTAATCACCTAACACTACCTACTGAAATGCACTGCGGTGACACAGCTAAATCCCGTGGTGTCAAAGACCAGGCATAGCTTTCGAACTTCTTCTAGAGATAGTTACCACACTCAGGTTAAAAATATACAGCGAAATACTTATAGATATATTCGAGCAGTTGCAAAGTTACAAAGTGACTTGTAAGTACAAGTCAGTCCCTCCACTAGGCTTAGCGTGCCCACCTTCTTGTGCTATATTGTGACCATAGCTGAAAACCTATATAGTATAAAAAATGTATATATTATACATTACGCATACATACGCATTTATCGAAGTTCAATCACATTAACTTTTATGACGAATTTTTACTTTTATCCCATACATATCCCGGAGGATCAATTTCATTTTATATGATATCTATAAAAATACTTATCACCGTGTCACACTTAAATAAAACTGATTTGGTCGTATCAGATTGCGAAGCTCGTTCAAAAATTCAAACAATATGACCTCTGTATCAATAGCAAAACATTTTGACTTTTTTTACAAATAAATATTAGATTCAGCTACAGTTTTATTATTTTATAGAATGGAAAACAAAGGCTCATTGCAGGAATTCGAACTCGCGTCCCTTGACGCGGCGTTCTTACACACTATCAACGGAAGTATCTTGAGCAAGGAAAACATCATGATGACATCATCGAATGGTGGTACGGTTTTCTGAAATACCCGCCTGGATTGCACTTGACACTCAGTTCTTGCACAGGTTTAGCGTGTTCATTAGCTTGAGCCAAATTGTCACTTAACACTAGATGAGTTTTTAGCCATAAGGCAAACACCTATAAACGGTAAAAATATATCGTTTATATGTATATATAAAGAAGATTTATTTATAATATTTCTCATTAAATTGACCTGTATACAAAGCCAGTATCAGTTTAATTTTTTTTTCTCTCATATATGTATGTCAACCTTTAAGAAACCACTATACGTCACTGACACCCTGGTCAAAGTGCGTTCACTAAAAGCACTAACTTTGGTATGGTATCAGTTAAAAGCGTTCGGTTAGGCAAAATAACTATTTACTATCAATATAGATGCAATCATCTTCTAAGTATAATAAATAGATAAACCGGTTCAGCAAACTTTACTACTCTGTTTGTATAGCGATTTGCTTAATTTTTAGTTTTATATCTGTTGACAAGCTAGTCAAAATACGGTATACTTTAAAAAGCTTTTTATAAAGCTAATTTATTGTACTTATGGAATAACAATAAATTAATTATCGAATGAATAAGAATATGTCGCGTGTTGCGACGCCCGGATAATATTACCCAATAACTCAGACGCAGTGTCAGGGGTTTCTAGCTTACACATGCATCACTATCACACCTCTTGGCTGGCACCAGCTGGTATAACTAGTTAAGTCCTATTAGTAAAAATGTAAACAGGTTTTTTCCCAACCATTACCCAAATTCCCTCAAATGTTATACAATGATTATGTTCGACTTTCGACCAGTGGGTGAATTATTGTAATTAGTTATACAATATATATATTTTATATTACAAATAATCAATTGAATTTTATATTGAATTAAATTTTTTGTTAATTAGATTTTCATGATAAAATCGTGTTGTCATTTTTTTTTGTAGCACGGCAAAGCAAATTTACTGTGCATAATACATAGGTAACTCTGTACAGTAACTAAAGATTGACAACTTGCAAGAAACTTGTCATGCCCGTGGGCTAGTCTTTCGTTAACAGGATGATCAATGGCTGATGTCAAAACGTAAACAATTCAACAACTATCCAAAATATTTACCATGATACAGACGCTTAGCGAAACAATTTCTCTTTGAAGCTGAGTCGGTTATTAACTTTAAATTAAGACAAATATAGCGAATAATTTTGGAACGTGATACAACTCAACGTGGCATATATAGTTTATATTGGTCTAGATTGATTTAAATACAATTGTCAAATCCTACCACACCATACAGGCATTTTCGAGTGAAAACTCCTATTTAAGTAAGCGATTGGTAATAATTGAAAACGGTACTCGCTTGTACTTATACCGCACTAATGTGAGATGAAATCGGTTACTTACAAAGTGACCCCTACCTCAATACTTCCGTCGCCTTCAAGGGGCTTTTACCTGACTCATGACTTGCACTGTGTATACTGGAAAAATGATACTATGTATTTATTCTAAGACGGTTGTTTTCTTTTTAGCTTAAAATCCCCAGTATAATGCTCATCCCTCGGTTGTGTTACAAATTTTAGGATCATACTGTGCTTAACATTAGGTACATTGCAATTACAGGTACACTTCTATAGTTACTACTATTATAAATGCGAAACTGAGTTTGTTTGTTACGCTTTCATGCTTAACCGCTAAATCGATTAATATGAACTTTGGTATAAAGATAGATGGAACCCTGGAAGTGGCAATATGCTACAGTTTTAGTGAAAAATTTAGGGAAATGGGGGTAATAGAGGAGGATAAACATTGTATTTTTTGATATTGCAACTTTTTATTGCGTCATCTAATTTGTTTGACAAAATAAATATTAACGTGAGCGAAGCGGCATGTAAAAGCTAGTTCAAAATCAAGTAGAATGAGAAAGTATGAACGACTGTATTTATGAATTTATTTAGTGTATTTAAACTTATTATCCCGTCTCCACAGCTGTCGAGACAGGCTTAAGAAGCGAGAACACATGACGACGAACAGACGCGAGCAGCCCGCCTTTCGTACCGTGTCTAAATATGCGTAATACGTGATAATAGCTCACTTAAGTAATGAAATAAATTATAATATTCGTAATTTAAGCTTAGCGCCAAATGTTTTTACCTTTAATGCCTTGAGACTTCGCATTACGTCTTCAGATATAAACTTATAATATACTTATCTAGTAAGTACCTGTGACTCTGTTCATGTAGACGTTTTAAATTATTAGCCATACGTGAATAGTTATCACAAAAAAAACGATTAATTCTAAGATATATTTAAAAGTATATTCTAGCAATATATCTTTCATACTTTTTTTTTATAATTAAGATTTAGCGTAATGGCCATAGTCTCACCTGATCTAAGTGACGATACGGCCCAAGTTGGTAGACAAGATAAACCTGTGGAGGAACTGGCTCTCAAGTGTGTATTATTCAAAGAAGATAGGCATATGGAGCATTTACAGTTTAATAGATATTATTAAAAAAAACATTGCATAATTTGGAACACGTCTGTAAAGCTTCCAGTCGGTATATTATTTTCGATATCTTTAAAATTCAACGTCATATTACCACCAATTTACTTAAAATCTTGAATGACTTATATACCTTCCTCATTAATCAATCCGTCTGTTCGTGAAAACGGCATGTAAATCCCTTCGATATTTTTCAGTTTATCGCGTTCAGATACACAGACAGACATAGCGAAGGGCTTTTTTATAATTTGTATGGATATTGTGTACGTGTAAAAGTAGTTATAACCGCTGTAATAATGTTACGTTTAGAATGGTTCTTATATTTTTAGTACCGCATAGAGCGTACGTAATGCAAGAAAATATTGACGTCAGTTAACTGTTAAAAATAAATACTTCATGTAAGTAAATAAAATGACTTCTTTAAACTATCATTTACGATTATGATAGCTCAGTGGTAACGTGTATAGACGCCGAGTCAAAAGGCGTGAGTTCTGTTCCCTACAATGAGCTTGAGCTTTCGGTAAAGGATAAATCGTGGTGATAAGGATTTTTCTAATGCCCGCCTGGCTAGCTATATTCTCAAGTTGAAAATCTGCCGTCAAATATCTATACACGTGTGTGGCAGCAGTTTCACTTGAGAGCCAGTTTCTCCACAGGTTTCGCATGTCCACCATCATGTGATGTACTGTCACTTAACATCAGGTGAGATTCTGGCCATAACGCTAAACCTTGACTATAAAGTAAATCTTTACTTACTGTTAGAAGAACTACATCCACCTTTTGAAGTAAAATTATAAATCAGAGACGAGCATGAAGTTACGCATTAGGTTCTCGTTAATGATATAATTTTAACGAATAAATATATTTACAACGTGAATTAAACTTTAATTAAGCCGAATAAGAATTTGAATTAATGAGTATAATTAACACGCTAAAACATTTGTGTTAAAGTATTTTAGTTTATTTGGATGCCTATTTCAAATTTAAAAACCTTGAAAGTAGTGAAGTGATGGTTGTTTGTGTTGAAGCGTTTATGAACCCAGTATCAATAGACATAAGATTGAATCTTTATAATGCGCCTGACTTTTCAATAAAGGAAAACATCGGGATGAAACCATAGCATAGTCGAAGGACATTTCTTTAATGCCCATCCGGCTATCTAATCCTTTCAAGTTGTATGCTATGGTTTCCTCACAATGTCTTCCTTCACTGAAAGTCAGGCTCATTGCAGGTGTATTCGAACCCATATTCATTGACGCGGCGCTCGTAAACACTTCAAACTAAATTATCATCGCTTCAAAAATATGACGAAATTTTATTTCAACCTTTACAACAACATTACTTCATTATCTAGAAAATCTTTTTGCACTGAGTGCAAACCTATTTCTTAAAGGAGTTATTATTAAAAGGCCGAGTTTCAAAGGCAATCTTCAATATTTTATTTCACTTAAATTCAACATTTAAGTAAATATTTCAATCAAATCAAAACGTTTACTTATTTAAACAGGTCGTCTAGTGCTTACGTCGTGACCTTTTTAGAATTCATTAACAATACATGTATGTCATTCGATGAAGGGTGCTTTTTATAAAAGTTTACGAAAAACCGACCTTCTTACTACATTTGATATTTAAACGTACTACTGTTCATTCAGAATTAATACATATTATATATGTTTTAAGTACAATACCCAAGGGTATAAAACGTTCCCGTTGTAATATTAGATGTCGTTTATTTTCTTACATGATTAGTTCTAATGTGGTGTACCTTTTGTTACAGATTCGTTTAAGTATCAAAAAATGAACGAGTTAAACAAATGGGCGTTCCTGGACAAGATTTCAAACAAAAGGTACATAACTTAGTTAATACTCTGCACAACTTACTTCTGTTCAATAAAGTCATCTTTTTCCGATGATAAATTGAATAAGATATTTAATGTTTCAGAAAAATGACGTATGAGAAAATGAGTGAAGATAAAGAGATCGACCTACGTGCAAACACTCGCCGAGGAATTTTGGCGAAATTCGTTAAGACCTTAACGAGATTTAACAAATCTACTACCACTACATGAAAATTAGAAAGAACTGCAAAAATGGGTCAGACATACACACATGTTGATTCGAACTACACGTCTGTAAATTACACTGAAATCTATGATGATATTGGTAACGAAAAGGATGCTTGCGCTGTTGCAGATGATCCTAAGTATCTAAGTAGCTTTGGAGTAACATTAGCTGTTCCAGAATGGGAAGCTATTTGCACAGCTATAGTACTTACACTTATAATAATTTCAACTGTAGTTGGAAATATTCTAGTAATACTCAGCGTGTTTACATACAAACCTCTAAGAATCGTTCAGAACTTTTTTATCGTATCCCTAGCCGTTGCGGATTTAACTGTAGCGATATTGGTTTTGCCACTTAACGTAGCCTATTCTATTCTCGGGCAATGGGTTTTTGGAATATACGTTTGCAAAATGTGGCTAACTTGTGACATAATGTGTTGTACTTCGTCCATTTTAAACCTTTGTGCAATTGCTCTTGATAGATATTGGGCCATAACAGACCCAATAAATTACGCTCAAAAGAGAACTTTAGAAAGGGTACTCTTTATGATTGGAGTAGTTTGGGGCCTATCCCTTGTTATAAGCTCTCCGCCATTATTGGGATGGAATGATTGGCCTGAAGTATTCGAACCCGATACTCCTTGTCGCTTGACTTCCCAACCCGGATTTGTAATATTCTCTTCATCAGGATCTTTCTATATACCATTAGTAATAATGACAGTAGTATACTTTGAAATATATTTAGCTACTAAAAAGAGACTTAGGGATAGGGCTAAAGCGACAAAAATTAGTACCATTTCTAGTGGGCAAAATAAATTCCCAGCTAAAGATAGTGATCACAATGACCAAGATTCAGTAAGTTCGGAGGCTAACCATAATGAACATCAAGGTAATACACGTTTAGTATCCGATAATGAAAAGAAGAAACGGGTTCGAAAGCTTACACCAAAAAAGAAACCAAAACGCCGTTACTGGAGCAAAGATGATAAATCACACAATAAACTGATAATCCCAATATTATCCAATGAGAATTCTGTTACTGATATTGGAGAAAATCGAAACACATCGTCTGAGAGTAACTCTAAAGAAACGCATGAAGATGATTTGATAGAAATTACAGAATCTGTGCCCGTTAAATCACAAAAGCGCCAAAAGACGAACCAACCAAATACGGTTTATCAGTTCATAGAAGAAAAGCAACGCATATCATTGACTAGGGAACGGCGAGCCGCCAGGACACTCGGCATCATAATGGGAGTATTCGTTGTATGCTGGCTCCCTTTTTTCGTTATTTACCTGGTCATACCATTTTGTTCGAGCTGCTGTTTATCCAACAAATTCATAAATTTCATAACGTGGCTCGGCTATATAAACTCCGCGCTAAATCCGTTAATATACACCATCTTCAATATGGATTTCAGACGAGCTTTCAAGAAATTACTCTGTATTAAATCGTAATTTGTGAACTGTGCCAAAGACTGTACGGTGTTTTGATGTAGATTATTAAGCTTAAGCCGCTGATTTGCTCAAATTACAAGATTTTGTAAACAATCATAGTAGAGTTTTAGATGTAATCCTTTGATTTAGTGTGAATTGGGATGATATAAATGTAAAACAATTTGAATAATATATCTCGTATCGTATTGATAAATTTTAACATCACTTTTGTAATTTAAATTAATGTAAGTAAAGGAAACATAAATTATTAATAATAACGGTATATTATTTAGATTTTCGTGCGTGGCACAGTAGCGAACATATGTGAAATGTAAATAGCATTATTATAAACATTGTATGACTTGACGAATTTAATTTTAAACAGTTATTAAACCTACGAAAGCATTCTAATATTAAAAATAATAATCTCGTAGAAATATTATGATAAATTGTAAATACATATCTCTGTTCTTTGTATATAGGTCATTCATGAAACTTATAAAGTAAATATTTGAGATACTGTTTAATAGCACTAATAATTAAATTGTTAACATAATTTATTTCAATCACTTAGGAGAGCATTATTTTATAATTATATCCCTTTGAAATAATTTGAGCCCTTATTTAAAAGGGATATTAAATTAACGGTAAGCGTACAATTTATTTTACTTGAATTTTAATAAATGATTGATTTGAATTTCTCGTTTAATTTATATGTGAAGGTTTTAAAGACGATATAATTAATAAGTTTCGTAACTTACTATTCAAAATCCTCTATTGGTACATACATTTTATTATTTATTATATATCGAATACATTTTATTCAGCAATAAAACTCCTTTTCCGACTATTTCAATGCCATGGACCAATTGCAAAACTAAAAATCAATTTTATGTCGCACAACGTAATTCGCTTGTAGGACCAAAATGATTAGCATATTTCGAACTGCTTGCCTCAAGTTAAGATTTTATTAGGATTTTTATTTTCACAGACTGTAAAGCGAGATCTTCAAATGCTCGGAGACAGTATTGTTTTTTTAAAAATTACGACAGTAATAAATACAATAATTTTATGTTGCAATATACATCATAGCCTAAAATAATATTTTCCAGGAACGACATATTATTATCCAATAGGAAAACTTTACTCTGTATACTTTCAACAACGTAATAAAAGTTCTGTCTTCACACCTCATAGTAGTGCATTACATTACATGCATTACCGAGTTCGATTTCAACCGCGGTCGTGAACGGACGTGTCCGTGAGCCCTCGTTGATTGTTCTCGAAACCGATCGCTGCGCTTTACCGCGCCGCCTATTGTTTCTTTGTGTTATTCTTACGTCTTATCGGCAATAATCCGTCTATTATTGCCGACAATAAAGTTCGTGTTACCGATAATTAGTTTATTATTAAACTCAATCTATTGTTTGGCTATCGTGTTAATATTACATTGTGAGAATTCTCGTAGTTTATTATTGTGAATTCAAAGTATTGTTTGTCGTTATCGTGAAACAGTGCAGTGATTAAAGTGCCGACACTGTAAGTACGCCGGTCACCGGCTGCCAACAAAGGTAACACTTAATTTCCATTAAGCCTTTTATTACTTTTACAGGCAAGGTCTCAGATATTGTTTATTATTATTTTTTTCTTTTTTCTTTACTTTCTGCACGTGCACTACTAGATTGTATTTCAATGTTAACACGTCGAACTTTAGATAGTTTGTTTAACTATTTCTAGCCGCGCCCCCCTGCCCCTCAGGCAGGGAGGTTTTTTTTATACAGGTTTCCTTTTAAACCTACGTTACACCAAGGCTGCTACCGAAATGGCAAACCGCTCAGAGCTTTTGCTAAATAGGTTCCGAGTCTTCGTAGATAAGACACACCCAGAGCTCTTTCAAGAGTTTCTTGCTACTCAACCCCAACCACCGCAAAATGTGCGTATCCCGGCAGCGGCGGTAAATGCGCCCGCGCGCACCCGCCCTCCTTCTCCGTCCCGCACACTCGGGACCTCTCGTTCTCGCTCGCGATCGCGTTCCCCAACAAGGAATCTAAATAGTCATTCACAGGCACCTGTCTCTCCCATACTACCTACATCCCAGGTACCAACGCCGCGACAATTCGAGCAACTCATCTCATATGCTCCGCCTGCGATCCCTACGGCGAATTCATTCTCGCCACTTAGCTCGGACCCGACACCAACCAACGAGGCAGAAATGGAGGAGCCCGAATCTATTAATAGCGACAGCGACTTCACGCTAGTCAGTAGGGTCAAACCTAAAAATAAAAGGGTACTTTCACCAGAAACTACCGAACCGAAAGTAGCCAAGGCTTGGCGGACCGAAAGCACCCGCGTCCCTGCGACCCCTTCAATCTCTGCGACTCCTGTTCCTGGCCCCGCGGCCTCGACTGAAAAAGCAGTCCGCCAACCACCACCCGTCACTATCGCTGATAAAGCAGCTTGGTTAAATATTTCCACGCAGCTTAATATTAAAAAAATCCGTTATACTAGCGCCCGTAGCACCCCTGCCGGGATTCAAATTAAAGTCCCTACGCCTTTAGATTATAAAAATCTCACCGCCTTCCTTAGAGAAGGAAAACACCAATTTTTCACTTTCACTTTGGAAGAAGACCGTTTACTGCGCGTGGTTATTAGGCGCGTCCCCAAAGAACTCCCCGAGGAGGAAATCATTGCGTCCCTTAAGGAACAAAACTTTCCGGTCCACCAGGTACACCGCATGTACCACCACATAACAAAAAAATTGTTCGACCTTGTTCTTGTCATCCTAGACCGCTCTAAGGAAGGCAAGGAAATCTTCTCACTTAAATCCGTGTGCGGCCTCTCCGGCATCACTGTCGAATTACCGCACAAAAAACACAGCCCTACTCAATGCCACAATTGCCAGTCGTATGGCCATTCTTCCCGCAACTGCTTCATTAAGCCGCGTTGCGTCAAGTGTCTACAAGATCACTCTACTAAGGAATGCCCACGTACCCCTGAGTCCCCCGAACCACCAAGCTGCGTCCTATGCGGCAAAGCCGGGCACCCCGCGAACTATCGTGGGTGTGAACGTGCCCCACGCACGAGACGCACGCGTTTTCCCACACAAGCGCCTTCAGCGCACTTAGCGGCTGCACGTACCGCACCGCCGCCACTCATGTCTAATCAGGATTTCTCGAGCCTGGGCAAGCCAGCGCAGGTCACTTCCGCGAACCCATCTCCTCCCCAAAGACCCACACTAGCTCCGACCAACGCGTGGACCACCAATCAGCAGCCTCCGAAGGCTAAACCCGCGAAACTCTCCGCGGCCGGCCCTTCTACTGGTTTCAAAGGCATCGACTGGCTCGCCGAACTACTAGAAGAACATTCCGTAGATGATATCATTGCGTTCGACGACATGATTAGCGCTAGTCAAGATTTTGGCCGTCTAAAAGCCATTAAGTGCTTCCCAGGCATTGCAAGGACTATGCAACGCCTTATCCGCGCTTCTCCTAAATAAACTCGCAATGGAGGATAAGATTAGACCCCGAGGCCTATCTTTGTCCTTTTTTAACGCGCGCAACCTGAAACCCCAACGCGACTTGGTAGCTAGCTTCCTTAAGGAGCGGCAAATAGATGTGTTTCTAGCACAAGAAACTCTTTTAAAACCGAGCGTTCGCAATCCCGCGATTGCGAACTACAAGATAGTAAGAAATGATCGTATCGGCGTAAGAGGCGGCGGCACGCTCATATACTATAGAAAGTCACTGTATTGCATGCCAATAGATCCTCCCGAACTTACAAATTTAGAAGTCTCGGTGTGTAGAGTGGGTATGACTGGTCATCCTACTATCTTTATCGTTTCCGCGTACCTTTCGCCTAATAAAACTCTCCTCCAGTCGGATCTGGAGACGCTTTTCGCGCTCGGTGACTCTGTTATAGTGGCTGGCGATCTAAATAGCGGGCACATTCAATACAACAACCCGCGTACTACCACTAATGGTAGGACACTATACTGGCTAGAAAATGCGCTTATCTTCGATGTAAATGCTCCTTCAGAGCCAACTCATTATCAAGCTAACTGCCGCCCTTCAGTTTTAGATATAGCTATTTTAAAAAGGATCGCGCTTCAAGTACGGCAAATCGAAGTCGTACATGAACTAGATTCCGATCACCGCCCAGTAATTCTGCAACTAGGCCACCCGGGCGACCACACACCCGCTTCAGTCAAAGTGGCTGACTATCCAAAACTCAGACACTATCTCTCAATTAATCTCTCTTCTCCTCATTTAGACAGTATCCCGGACGAGATAAAATCTGTGAGCGATGCCGATGTGGCGATTGACTCCCTAGTAGGTCCCCTCCAGAATGCCATCAGGGAAACCTCAAAAGAGGTAAGGGCGGCAAATGATCGCCGCTTCATACTTCCTGATGATATACGAAAACTGATAACGGAGAAAAACGCCGCGACACGCGCTCACGATTTTTATCCGACGGAGGAAAATCGTGTACGGCTACGTAGCCTACAAAGATTAGTTAAATTTCGTATCTCTGAACTCCGTAGTCAAAGATGGGACAGCCTCTTAGAGGAAATCAAACCGTCTCATCTCGCCTTCTGGGATCTCGTTCGTAAACAGAAGAGCAGCTATTCGTCCGCAATGCCCCCGTTAGATAGAGGCCCCGGCAACCCGCCGGCCTTCGAAAGTATTGACAAGGCAGAGTATCTCGCTGCCACTCTCGCACAACAGTGTTCCCCTAATCCGTATGAATATCATACCATAGATACCACGCATATCGGGAGGGTCGATCGAACAATTCAATCAATAAGAGAGACCCCTCCAATCGAAAACTTAGATCCGGTTACAACTGACGAAGTACTCGCGATTATAAAAGGCCTTAAACCAAGGAAAGCCCCCGGTCCCGACGGAATCAGAAATGAAGCCCTCAAACTTCTCCCTGACAAACTTATAGTTCTTCTGGTCTGCATCTTCAATGCGGCCATAACTCACTGCCATTTTCCGGCCGCTTGGAAAATGGCAACGGTAATAGGTATCCGTAAACCCGGAAAAAAGGCATCCCTTCCGGAAAGCTACCGCCCGATAAGCCTCCTCAATACGATTGGTAAAATATACGAGCGACTCCTTCTAAACCGACTTCAATCAACTGTCTCAGACAAATGTCTTTTACCACACGAGCAATTCGGCTTTCGACCCAAGCACTCGTGCACCCACCAAGTTCTCCGCCTCACGGTGCATATTCTCTCCAATTTCACGGAGTTACATCGCCCTAGGCGCACACTTGCCGTATTTTTTGATATAGCCAAAGCTTTCGATAAGGTCTGGCACGAAGGTCTCATATTTAAACTCAATCTCTTACAAGTTCCGGACAGGCTAGTCCGCATAATCCTTGCCTATCTATCGGACCGCTCCTTCTGCTACAAAGCAGACGGAGCCTTATCCTCGCCTCACCCAATACGCTCAGGAGTCCCCCAAGGCTCTATCCTAGCGCCCTGCCTATTCAACTTGTTCGTTAGCGACATTCCTGAATTCTCCAACGTCGCAGTAGGCTCCTATGCAGACGACACAGTCATCTTCAGCTCGGGCAGGAATAGGATTCATTTATATTACCGCGTCCAAAGAGCCGTCTCTACGTTTGGGTCCTGGTGCCTCAAATGGCGCATAGGAATAAACCCAGACAAAAGTGCGGCTATCATGTTCGATCCTCACGCGAGGAGGAATATAAGAAAAACATTACACCTTTTCGGTGTCAATATCCCCTGGGCTAATCATACTAAATATCTTGGTGTAGTTTTAGACAGGCGCCTAACCTTCAAAAAACATATAGATTACGTACAGAAAAAAGCCTCCACGGCTATGGTTCTGCTACGCAATCTTACCTCTTCTAAGAGCAAAATGTCACTCAGACATAAGCTCACAATATACAAAGTATGCATCCGTCCCATACTTACTTATAGCTGCCCCGTATTCGCTCACGCTTCGCGCACCATCCTTTACAAACTACAAGTGTTACAAAATAGATTCATGCGTATAGCCGTTCAAGCTCCACCCTATGTCCGCAATGTAGATTTACATAAAGATATGGACCTTCCGTCCATATATGCATATATCAAAGATGTCACAAAGAAATTTTTCGAAAAGGCCGAAGTTCATCCCAACCCCAAAATAGTACACGTACTTAGCTACACTCCTAATCCGTATGCTAAACGCTTCGCACGCCGGCCACGTAACTGCCTCACCGATCCCGTCGACAAAATAACAAGATTGAACGCACTGCTCCCTGCCGTCTCCACCAATTACACGTGTCCGCGCACACGCCCGTGTAACCGCCGTTCTCGCCGCCGAGGCCGAGCGGTAAATTTCGCTCCCGCACACCCGCCGCGGCCTCCCTCTGCAGATTCTTGAGCCTAGGATCGATCCTCCGGACAGGAGCCCTCAAGTGACTCTGCTCGCGCGATACAGTGACACTCTACATCACTGAGAGTACATCATCACACCGCATATCATCCGTGCACACCCACACATAAAGTACACGGTTCTGTAAGGGACTACTCCTGCGGCCCTCGCGTGGTTTGCCCTATGTTATTGTTAGGACCTGTTGGTTAGTTAGGATCGCGAATCTTTGTTCGTATTCCAGCAGTAGTCCAAGCCGAGGTTCGGCCATTCTGGCACCCTTGCGCCCTCTGCCATGGGGCTGAGTGCCCTTAGCATTCGCCCCAAAAAGTTCGGTGAAGCTGTCAAAGCCCTTACGGATAACAGCGTATGTCAGGTCGAAAAAAAAAAAAAAAAAAAACATGCATTACCTAGTGTATTTTCTAAAGTAGCTAGTAGCGGGAAACTGTTACAGTGATAAGAAAAGAATTAACTGGTCAAATGTTTTATTTTTAGAGAATTGTTTAGTTTATCTATATCCAAACGATTATATCAATTTAGGAAAGCAATAACGCTGTTTTGATCGATCTCCCACAATTGTTTTGAGGATTCAGTAGAGAAGTACTATAAAAAAAATTCATAAGGAAAGACTAGCGAAATATTTATCTACATATTTTTACAGAACAGTGTCAAAGTCTTCACATTCTGCTTTATGGTGAGCATGTTAATAAACTGTATAAAGTAAAGATGGACTCGAAAGTAACACTTTATTGTAATTGTGTAGTTTTAAGTTTGTGTGTTTTACATGGTTATAACAATCGAAAATAATATCGAATCTAGCCGTCACAATTTTAAATCTCTTTTTTTCACACTCGTTGTCATAGTGCCAATATCAGTTTCAAATAAAATAGACAAATACTCCTTAAAACGACAAGTGAAGGAACTCACTATGACGATTTTATTACCATGTGTTCTGGTCGAGATCCAGTCGGGTATAGATAATAACTGATTCTAGAACATGACCCGCCTAAAGATACCACAATGGCTAATGTTATTATTGTGGGTATAACTCTTGTTATACTATGGTCATAATGTAGTTGGATACACCGAAATCACGGAAGTGAAGAAATATAAATATATAAAACAGGTATAAGATGAGCGAAAATCATCTCTCAAAATACCGTTGTAGTTAAATATCTTAAGCTCACAATAATTTTATAATTCTTGTTCGAAACTCGAAAGTTTTTCGTGTCGGCAAAGAACTTGGTTGTTTAACTTTAATATATATTAATTAAAACTTTCAGATGTTCCTTTGGTGTTTATTCTAAGATAAGTCTGTGGAATGAGTATACCGTTAAATACGCTATAATAATAATTCATCCACTATTTTTGATGATAAACTAATAAAATTAATTTGTGGAATTTGTTATAAAATATTGTATATAGACCAAGGTTTTACTAAAATCTCATTTGATAATAATGGACGTACTATATAAAGTATACCAATTGTATTTTTGGTGACACACTAAGTTTGAGGGTTATTACTCTACACCTTAGACAGACACTAAATAATTTACTTCCGCCATTGAAAATATATAATATAGTGATTTTTTTATCAAAAATAACGATATCAATGTTCCTTGCATATACCGAAGTGAATGTTGAATCACTTTGTTATAATCTGAAGGTAATGGGAAAACGTAAACGAAGTTGAGGGCGTCAACTAGTGTTAAAGTAACTAGTGTTAAAGTGTGGTAAAAAGAGAGATAAACTTTGTATGAAACTTTTTATTGCGTCATGCAATTGGCTTCAAACTTTGGAGAATAATTTTTTAAAGCGCGGGCAAAGCCGCACGTAAAAGCTAGTAGCACATAAAATTGGGCACCTTTGTAGTAATAAGAAGAAATATTAGTGACAAAAGTCTGTTTAACATTGAGTCCGGAATAACAAGATGAAAGCTCTTAGAGCGGTCGGCGTCGCATAAGGGAAAACGTTTAACGTAAACGAGGGTACGTATAATGTAATGGTGATTTCATACAGGACGCTGTTTCATAAAATGAACTGTCGTGCTGGTTGGAAGACTGTGGGAGACGCCGCGCCGCGACTCTCTTACATACATAGGATATAGTTGCAGCGAGAACACAATTTCAGTATTTATACAAAAAGTCTGCACTTTTACACCTGATTTAATATCTCTTAGTGTAAGTCATAAAAATAATAGTATTAGGAGTATAAATATTTGTAGACATCTCATGTTAGTTAAAAATAGATTCTAGACTGAAAATGTATTAGTAATTTGTCAGATAAGCATTAAAAATGTTAATTCATCCTTAATAAAAACTAAGAAAAAGTATGCATCTACACTGTACACGTATAAAAAAGATTACATTATACATTTTTTCTAATGCTTTAAAGGTTATGACCACAGTCGCACCTGATGTTTAGTGGCGCTTTGGCACATGATGGTAGACACGCTAAGCCTAGTAGCTATACTGGTTTTAAGTGCAACTGCTCGAAAACACCTATAAGTATTTGACGGCAGATATCCATGTTGAGAGTAGTAGTCAGCCAGTTGGGCATTAGAAAAGCCCTACCACCAGGCTACGGCTTCTTCACGATATTTTCCTTAACTGAAACCTCAGACTCATTGCAGGGATCGAAATCCGTCCATTGACGCGCAGTCCGTACACACTGCCAAGTGAGCTGTCATCACTTCATTATATTAATTTGATTTAATATTTTGTAAGAAATTATACTCTTGCTGTCTTATCAGTTCTTACCAATTTGTAATGATTTTTTATGTTTACACGAATATTATTCATTGAAAAAAAAACTAATTTAAATGGATTTTATCGCGGTTATCTACTAATTTTGATCCCGACGTCTCGAAAGCTGTTCAGCCTTCGTGGTCATGGGGCGGACTGAGGTGTAGCTTGTCCAGAAAAGTTATTCAATATTAAAAATTAAATTAAAGCAGACACAGTAACGTGAACTTTTCTGGACAACTTACACCTCAGTCCGCCCCGTGACCACGAAGGCTGAAATGCTTTCGAAACGTCGGGATCAAAATGAATAAAAATCGCGATAAAATCCATTTAAATTAGTTTTATTACCAATTTGTGTTTACTATTATGGGCAAATGTACCAAAAAGTCTGATGATAAAACGTGACGTTTTTGTGGTACCCCGTACTAAATGTTACCCCAACGTGGCTAGAAAGTTTCAATGTACAGACGAAATTCTTATATTGAATAGTTGAATCGTAACAATATAACAGAATACACACCTACTATAGAAATGAGAAAAAAAGACGAACTTTTTAGCAAACCATGGATTCACCGTGCTGGTGCTGATCCATCGAGTGGTAGAGATGGAATCTTCGAGCAGTTTTTGATACTTCTCATACGAATGTAAGTTTAAAGAGTCCCTTTTCGACGGCATCAATACTCATCTTCGCTACTCATATTTCTCTCTCTGCTGCGACAAATTTGGTTGAAGACTTCTAGTGCAGCGTTAGACGAACGTTCTAAGTGTAGGACTTACTGCAGTCCTAGACAGGCCGAGATCTTTTACAAGATTATAGAGAGATTTACCTGATACATTTTAATTCTGTAAAGCGTTTAAATATTCCATTATAATAATTGAACACACCTAAACATTATAAAGGATAGTCTGAAAGCTTAGTCAGATAATTTATTACCTCATACATTATTCGAATGTCAACACAAAATATATACATTGCTCTTGTTTTCTTGTTGTTTAATGTAGTAATAAACATTTAATCGCTATTTGATGTATATCTGATACTAACTGTGCCTACGACTTCCTTCGCGTAGAACTAAAAATTATTTAATCACTTGTTCCGGTCTTGGAACTTTTTTAATACATCTTTGCTTCTATCAATGGTAGTAAGACGTTAAATAATATAAAGTTTTCCTCAATTATTGCTCTGTCAATTACAAAAATATTTTTTGAAGTAATTTTTTTATACTTTACATGTTTAGTGTCAAGACCACAATCTCATCTGATGTTAAGTTACAATATGGCCCAAGATGGTGGACATTCAAAGCCTAGTGGAGGGACTGACCCTCGAGTGCAACTGTCGGAACATAAATATAGGTATTTGGCGGTAGCTTTTTAACTCGAAGGTAGAAGCTAGCCAAGTGATGTTGAGCAAAATCCTATCACCATGATATGGTTTCATCACGATGTTTTCATTCACCAAAACCTCAGGTTTATTGTAGGTGGTTGGATTCGAACTCATTTCGACAGCGCGATATCCGTACACGCTACCAACTGCGCCAACATCGCTTCAAGATTTATCTGCCTTGGCTTGTTATATAACAACTAAAAAATATTTAAAACAATCTTCTCATTTTATAATAAAATAAAAAAGTCTTCTACTATAAAATATGACCAATACTAGATGAAGCAAATACTCATTGAGACGCATACATATATATAAAAACAAGTTACCCCTGTAAACTTAAGCCTACCTTTCTCTAGTAATTAAGTTTTCTATATAACTAAAATATGATTCAACATTTTTGTAATGTGAAATGTAAAAAATGTACATGTTTGATTTTATTTTATTATTGGAAGTCAATCAATCATAATCAAAAATGGATTTACAGTAAAGCGACTTCGGTACGTTGACATTCTAGCCGGAATTTCACACCTGTACCGGAGAAACGACACAGAAATTGTACACCTAACACATAGTGAATTGAATTACGTATATCAAAGGTTTATAACGTACAAAATATATTGGTAATATAGTTTGTGCATATATATTTTATTATAAAGCGTAAAAGTTAGCTTTTTTTGTTTGAACTCGCTAATCTTAAGAAATAATTGTCGGATTTCAAAAATTGTTATTTTTATTATGTAGACCAATAATTGAGGAAGGCTTTAGGCTATTTAAGATCATGCTACCGTCAAAAGAAGCACAGCTGTATTATAAACATTACAAAAACGTGCAATTTTTTTTTTGTTACACACACGATATCTCATGCACAATTAGTAATATTATAAAGTGGAAAATTTTGTTCGTTTATTTGTACGCGCCAATCAGAGGAACCGCCAGTTTATTTTTATTTTATTTTTGTATTTCATAGAACAATTATTAAGGAAGGCTTTAAGTTTCTTATCATCACGCTATCATTAATAGCAGTAAATCTGTATTGAAAAATGTTACAAAAACGGGAAAATATTATTAAATAATTATAAGTTCCACAAAAAGGAAATCACCGGCACAGTCAGTACACACAAAAGGTAGTTATGAACTTGTTAACACCCTTAGCTGAATCCTACGTAGAGGCTTTATGGAATAATCAAAAATACAACAGTTAGGTGCCCTTTATCCTGTGATTTATTTTTAGCAGCTACTGAGGAGATTTATTGCTACCAAAAAAAAAAAACGGTAACAATGTTTTTGCATTTCTTTTTAATTCTTAAATTTTTCAATTACGGTAATGATTGAATACTCTTAGCTGATTGCCAAATATATATGTTTATGCAAAGATAAACAGAACGGTACATTTTCTCAGCTATTTTTCACTTTATTTTCTTTGGTTTTGTTTAGTAGCTATTGAGGAGCTTTTAGTGTTATTAATAAAAAAAGTTTCGGAAACAATCATTTTTGTTTTGTTTAGAAAAAGGTTCTCGATTTTTTAGTACTGATTATGATTAAATTTCAATCACTTAGCGAGCACAACTGTAATAAAACCTCGAAAATTTCTAAATATTTTTGTTAGGAATGGTGTTGCTACAAAGAAATTATAAAAGTCCCAGTACTTTGCTAAAATTAAATAATACCACCACTTAAAACAATAAATATACATAACATAGTAAATACCATTCCCATTAAGAAATGCTTTACTTTATCTAAAATAATTTCATAATATCAATTACAATTTCAAAAGTTTTTAAGAATAACTTCTGTTAATTGATTTTCAACAATATTAAAGTCACCCTAATCTTGTATCGTAATGTAACTAAAATAAAATAATAAACATATAAAATTCAACGAACAAACACATTATATGACTATAAATATATACGATTCATTTAATAAAATTTTGTACATAAACATTTTATGAGAAAGTTACTGCGTTATAAAATTCTCCGGCTAATAAATCAACCAAGGTAAAAGCAAGGAAATACAGAATTCAACTTACCGATTGTGGTGCCGCCTTCATACATCATGTGTATGTTTTAGCCGGTACAATTTATTATTATAAGGCAATGAACGTTACTGGCGCTTCCGGTCGAGAAATCAAGGTTCTGCTATGAATAAGTAAAACATGTTTCCGCTAGAATACATTTAGTGTTTGTTAGTAAGCACTAAAAGTGAGCCCAAAAAGAAATACCACGTTCTTTCTATTTTAAGAATACATTATTAATCGTAGTAAAAGTAAGTATAAACTAGGGTGAATAGATTGTTGAGGTATAGTTGTATATTTTTCAGCAAAGTTGGGTGAGCATAGTTGTCTTCATTAATTGAATCCCACTTAAGTAAAGTCGGCACAACATGTTTTCTTCTTCCACTGTACCTGCTATCATCTCAGTATTCACACTTTTTATGCACATATTATTCGTCTCACAGTCCATCCATATCTTCTTCGGTCTACCTCTTCTCCTACATCCATCCACCTTCATACTTAACATTCTAGTTGTATGCCTTTCATCTCTTCTCATAACATGCTCATACCAAACTAATCTATTACAACTTCACCTTCTCTGTAACAGATACTATTTTCATGCTTCCTCGTTTGTAGCGATTCATTTAGCACAGTATAATTCAACAATGATAGAACTGCTTCATAAACAAGATAATGCATACAATAGTCACTATGAAGACTTTTTAACAAGTGCACGATGGTTGCGGTCCAGTCGGGTAAAAACCCGTACAACGTTGGATGATTGCTGGACACCTACTAACCCTGCTTAATGTATTTAAGTACTATAGTGGATGTTACGTCTGTACCTTTGGCCAAGTTGTCTTATAGTTAAAAAAGTTCCTTTAGAGTAAAAGATAAAAATACACGAGCTTTTTCACGAAGTTCAATGAGTTGTACTGTATTCGGTAGTTGATTCCGTATCATCATATGTTAAGTATGGATTAAATCACACGTTAGTTATGTTATTCCTAAATTTTAACCATTTGTTACTTTAATTATGATTTTAGCACGTATTTTGTTGTAAATAATAACTTTTATGTGATCTATTTTTATATGTTTTTTTTATGACTTTTATATGTCTAGCTATAACAATCTCCAACTCTCCAGGAGAAGTGTCAACAAAGTTATATTACGTTCAAGATGAAATACAAAAATTTTCGCAGCGTTATTCTTATTGAATATCTCGCTATTTATTTTATTCATTTCAATATAACTATAATTTATCTTCTGTCAGAAGTAACGTATCCACGTAGATATTGATCTGTTCCACGTCTGGTTTTTTTTCAATAACAAATAATAGATTTCTGTCAACGGATCTGACTAATAAATCAGACGTCAGCCGCCGTTTGGCAACATTGAATAAGTTGACAGCAGATAACGCTGGTAAAAAAGAAACTGGTCTGTCAATCATATATGGCTGTGTTATTATAATTTAGAAGCAAAAAACCATACGATTTAGATCTAGAGATTTAGGTGATATTTATGTGATTCACAAACGATTGTTCTGAGTCTGGGTGTTACTTTGTGTTCGTTACTTATTATGCTTAGTCATAGTTGACGTTGATGAAATTGTCTTTTTGTATAGTTAAGGTTTATCGTTATAGCCATAATCTCACCTGATATTAAGTGACGATACGGCCCAAGTTGGTAGACACGCTAAACCTGTGAGGATCTGGCTCACAAGTGCAACTGCCGAAACACACCTATTAATATTTGGCGGCAGATTTTCAACTTGGAGGTGGTTGCTAGCCAGGCGGACATTAGAAACTGCCCTACCACTATGCATTTTTGTAACTTATATCAATACAGCTTTGCCCCGGTTTATAATAGCGTAATGTTAAATAGCCTTAAGCCTTCCACAATTCTTGCGCTATCAATTAGAAAATTAAATAAATAAATAAAATTAAATAAAGTCCAAGCTTCTCCTTCTTAAATCCCCTACCCCTCCTACCTATCTGTCTCCCAATCTAACTTTCCTCTGTGATACACACAATAGGAATCTGCGTTCTACTAGTAATCTCTTACTTAAGTGTCCTCCTCATAACTCTCACTACGTTCACTCCTCCTTCGCTATCCAATCCATCCTCCTTTGGAACGCACTTCCGCTCGAAATCAGGACGTCCACAACACGGCTGGCTGTTAAGATGAGACTTCGAAAATTATTGCTGGCTGAAGTAGCAGATTTTCCACGGTAGATATTAGTGTATAAATTATTTATTTATACGTTATATTTGTAATTTATTTTATGTATATATTTATTGATATGCGTATTTATTTAGTTTTTTTTTTATTATACTCCTGTCTCAGTTATGATCTCCACCACCCTAAGGTCGACTAGGACAAATGCCTTAGGAATTAAAGTCCGCCTGCATACCTTGTGTACAAAGTTTAATATATAAATAAAATAAATAAATAAATTAACGTGTTGAAACAAATAACCTTTTTTGCTTATATCTAAGATCGTAGTCGACAATACAAAAGAATCATAAACATAATACAAATAGAACAATAAACAGGCGGCGTAATAAAGGACACCCCGGCCTCGATAAAAATAAACAGGGAAAGATAAAATCATCAGAAAATTATTCTTTTATCGCGCTTAAGGAACACGAAATTACTCCGATTCGGCTAACACTCCATTTTCATTAGCAAAGTTAATTTCGACTTCTATTATATTAGCAGCCTAATTGTTTGGTGTTTGTAGCAAATTAAAAACGAAATATTGCGATTTTGATAAAAAAAAGTTTTGACGACTACATACTTTTATACTTCAAATGCAAACATCGTTTGTATTCCGGGTTGAATAACGAATGACATTATTTTGTACACCATTCAAGTTACTAAAGGAGAAGCCTCCACGTGTGGCGAAAGCAACATATGCAGAATATATCCCATAAACGTCAACCGCCTGGCATATCCTGGACAGTCCGTAACAATACTTTCGCTACATTGATTGCAAACAGCGTCGAACTTCTGATGCAATTATTGACACGACAGAAGAAGATAAAAAAAATATTAGTCAAAGTACTATGATGGTAATAATGTAATTCTGCGTGTTAGTGGCATACGGTGATAATGCTCGACTGTATCGCGATTACCAGACACAAAATGTAACGTCCGCTATAATGAAATGTCTATGTATATGTGGGTCTATGGGTATGTTTTAGAGATCTCCTGTATATCAACTCATCACAATGCCAAGATTTAACATTATGACCATATTATTTATACCGTAATACCATACCATTTAGATCATATTATTAATGATGATTTACAAAATCGGAAAAATTGATAATGGATTTAGTATTTTTTTATTGTTAAGGTTTAGGATTATGACCACAATTTCACCTGATGTTAAGTGACGATGAGGCTTTAGATGGTAGTTATTATGACCCTATTGGAGGGACTGGCTTTCAAATGGAAGTGCCAGAACACACCTATAAGTATTTGGCGGCAGATTTACAACTCAAGGCGGGCATTAGCAAAGCCCTACCATCATGCTATGGTTCTCTAAGACTCAAGTTTATTGCTGGTGGATTCGAACTGACGTACCTTGACGCGGCGTCCGTACACACTACTAACTGAGTTATATCATCGCTTCAACGTTATTGTTTTTCCAATGAGAGAATCCAATAACAATAATAAGCAAGATATTGCAATAAGCAAGAATGATTAATAATAATATCCAAGACAGCTGATCTCTCAGTCTTCATCGTCGACTTCGAATGAAGACACACTATTGTCACTTCCTTCAACCGTAATAAAAAACACAAAACGCAAAAATAAGTTTCAGCAGAAAGTAAAAAGTTAACGAACCGCGACCGAAATAAAAAAAAACGTATAACTTTCTACGGAAAAATTATTATGAAATAAGAATATTAATAAAAACAAAATAATTCAAACAAAAAAAAAAGTATTATCAACGTAATGAAAAAAACTTCGTGAAAAATTTCAAAGCGGACAGAGCGGTCTCTGCATAGCCCAATTGCTAAAATAAAAGTTTATATTTCATCTTATGGGTTGAGGGGAGTGAGTCTGAAATCCTCGTTTCTTAATAATCACCAAATAAAAAGTTACCGTTTGCTCGGATGATAAGTTTAATACAAGCTCCCTTTTTATACGTCGCCATAAACCTCCTAACGTTTTGTTTAAACTGAAAGTTAAATTATATACACTTAATAGTTCCTTTTTTATTGTATTTTTACTACTCTATGTAAAGTTAGACAATAGCGGTACTTTATATCAAACAAATGTTGATTATATTTTAAGAAACAACAGAATTATCTAGCCGTAACAATATTATAAATACGATCGTGAGTTTGTTTCGCTTTCACACCTTAACCGCTGAATTGATTACGATGAATTTTAGTATAGAGATAGATGGAACCCTGGAGACGATGATAGGCGATTTTTTTTTTTCAAAAAGCTTATGGGAAGTGGATTAAAAAGGTATTGACTTATGTCGTGTGGTCTTAAAGACACTTCCATTATCCCATTACAGACGCGTTTCACTATTGCTATCCTAAAACAACATAATTGACATAATAACTCACCAAAAGTGGACATTAGGCCGCTTTTAATCTCTGCTTCAGAAGTTTGAACACACAAAAGCACTCAAGCTAAACAACTACACACATGATGAAATATAAATTCCATTTACTTCAAGACAAAACATTTTGCATTAGACATTAAAATATACAAGCAAATAATGTCTTAATTACAAAGTATATTCGTCTTAATAAATGTTAAAAAAATTGTTGTCTAAGCAAAATTATACCTACTAGTGGTCATAATTAATTTAAATCATAAGTTTGAATATTATTAAGGTTCTGTTGTCAAACACTCGTATTAATATATAGGGTTATGTTGGACATTTAGTAAAAACAAACAATATTAATCTATGATCTATTCTCAAATTGATCGCAGACTTTAAAAATAAACAAAGTATATATGCGTGTGTGTAAAATACATGGTAGTATGTGTAATATTTTTTTATGGATGTAATGTATTTTTTGTACATAATAAAAAAAAATAGCATTCTGCACTCTTTCCCTTTACAAACTATAAGAATGCGAAATTTCATACTCCTACGTCCCCGCCATTTTCATAAAAACGGGCACAAAGTTTTTGCTTATGCGTATTAATGTAAATTAATGTAATATGTAATAATGTATTAATGTAAATTAAAATAAATAGTAATGTAAATTAAAATACATATTAATGTAAATTAAAATTAATTATGCGTATTAATATATAGATTTAGTTCTTCAGCTTCTTATTACAACACCAAAGTTGGATCAGCACAACACATGCGTTTAATTTAGCGTTATGGCGACAATCTCACCTGATGTTCAGTGATGACACTCAAGATTGTGGGCACGCTAGTCCTAGTGGAAACATTGACTCTCTGTGGTAACTGCCGGAACACAACCATAGATATTTAGAGGTAGTTTTTAACTTCCGGTTGGTAGCTAGCCAGGGGGACATTAGAAAAATCCCCACCACCATGCATTGGTTTCGTCACGATATTTTCACCGAAAACTTAAGCTCACTGCAGGGATTACCCTCGTAGGGTCCTTATACACTATCAACTAAGCTATCATCGCTTTAAATCGTTAACTGGTATTGCGAACGAAATATTAATAAGTTTAAAATAGTTAATAGCGCTTGTTCCTATCTGTTAGCAGTTACCTAACTCGGCAAATATATTATACGTATAAATGAGTACATTGTCCGTCAGTTTAAGTGATCAAGTGCCCTTAAACAACAGAAAATGTGATGGAAACGTTTTTCATCAAAACATGATCACTCAGAACAAACTCATCAAATCAATGAATGAAGACAATGCTGTTAGTATGTATGTATAAATCATACTTTGTTGAACACACAGCCTGCCCTGCGGGGGTTGGTTTCATTAGGGAACGCGGAGCTTCGAAGAAAACCCAGCCGAGTGTAGGTACTACATAAGCATCTATAGTTAACAAAATTGTACCTTGGAATGCATAGGAAAAATCGTAAAATATATTCTTGATATAACAAATATTCGAGGATGTGAATGATTACAATCTTCGTAGCCTCCATTCTAACTGATATTGTTAATGAGATATTTGTTACTTTGTATAACATTACGAAACAAAACGGAGATAGTAAATCTTTCTTCATCTAGCGAAATGTAGCGTTACTAAGGAAAAGATGTTTATATGTTTATCTTCGGCTACGTTGTTACTAAACATCAAACAAGATTATTGTCAAAAGCGAAGTAAATAAAAGGATCTGTAATGTAAGTATTACTACAAACGCCTTTGTAAAAAATTACCGCAATAAAATATATACAGTTTTCTTTCGAGAACAATTTTACTTCAACTTTTTATTACAAAAATACTAAGTATGTTTATACTTGTTTACTGTGTGTTTGTTTATGTGTGAGAAATACTCGGTTATAAGACGACAACAAGCTCTAAATAAATAAAAAGTAAAATAATAAAATATCACACAATTCTTTCCAATTTTTAAAATTCTCAAGTTTTATAAAAGATATCGGTCGAGATTAAGAGATTCAAAAATGTTTGTCTGTTAAAATTTCGTAACGGTAATTATTCCACAATATTATTAATTTATATATAGCGAATGTACCTCGATTCAACAAGTGCACTTCACTAGTTATATACCATACTAGCTGCACCTGCGACTTCATTCGCATGGAACTGAAAATTATCAAACTAATTATAGCCTATGTTACTCAGGGATAATATAGCATTCTAATGATGAAAGAATTCTTGAAATCAGTCTAGTAGCTTTTGAGTTTCCTTATTACAAACAAAAATACAAACCTTTCTCATTTATAATATTACTATAGATTAATAGAATCGTACTAATATTATAAATGTGAAAGTGAGTTTGTTTGTTTCTTTGTTTGCTATGACACCTAAACCGCTGAATCGATCGTGACGAATTTTGTCACAGACATAGATGAGTTTCCGGAGACGGAATGGAGGCTACTTTTTCTCGCGAATAACTCATAGGAAGTGGGGTAAACAGAGGGATAAACTTTGTATGAAACGTTTTATTGCATCATCCGATTTGTTTGACTGAATATATATTAACGCGAGCGAAGCCGCACGTAAAATCTAGTAACAGTATAAATGCCAATGTAAATTAGTATGTTCGTTAAGCATCAGCTACTCAACCACGACTCGGGCTCGACTATTGAAGCGATGTTGGCTTAGTTGGTAGTGTGTACGGACGTCGCGTCACTGGACATCATTTCGAATCCCTGCAAAAAGCCTGCGCTTTCGATTAAGAAAAAACACCTTGTTCTAATGCCCACCTGGCTACGTAGCACCCTCAAGTTGGAAATCCCCTGCCAAATACCTACATGTGAGTTCCGGCAGTTACACATGAGACCCAAACTCTCCACTAGACAAAGTGTTCATCATCTTGGGTCACATCCGTCACCACTTAACACTCAAACATAACGCTAAAACTATAAACTAAATAATAAAAACCTACCATAATGAAATTTTACATACATGTTGCCAGGGGTACAGTAAATTACATAGAGTATTTTTCACCTAGAAAACATATTCCTAACGTATATAAATGTATTATTAATGCAATCAAAGTCATGAGCAAAACTAGTGTATAATAAATAGGTAATTGCCAATAAAAAAAATAAACGATCGTATCACAATTTCATGAATCCTAAAAAGCAGAGCGAACCTCCAAATACGGTGTGTGGTAATAAAAAAAATAAAAAATAAACGGTAGTCTATCTTTTTACGATCGACATAAAGATATTGTAGGTAAGTGAGTGAGGTGTATTGAACAGGCGTTAGTAACGGGAACGTCCGCCGCAGGTGTGTCGAAATCCCAAATCCTATCTCGAGATCCGACATTGCAATATTGAAATTGAAAAACTTAATAAAATATCTCATGTGCGCATCGAAGATTTTTCCCGTGTAGTTGCTGGTTGATATTCAAATTGATATTCCTGTATTGGAATAAACGGTGGTCCGTTTGACACGGAATAGTATTTTTAGTATCGGAATAAGGAAGTAGGATATGACAGTTTTGTCGACTGGTTCTTGACTACAATACACATTGTTACCATCTACTCTTGAATAGCTTACATCTTAGAAATATATTTTACACATAACATTAATTCCATGAACAATGCTTATAAGTTGCTTGTTAAAAGCAGTACTAGGGTACGCAAAAAAATAAATAATAGGTCGGTTACAATAATAATGTGCAGATTTGCTTCCCAAAAGGGACTACTTTCTTATGAACCGTAAAGCGGTTGTGATCTATTGGTATTGAATTATCAGTAAAGTTCAAAAACTCACCGATTTATTTTTACTACGTAATATTCTGTACTACGTATTACGACGTTATCAGGCTGAGGTCATGTCCTCTGCGTAGTCGGTAGCTGTACTCGTGAAAAAGGTCGCTGCATTCAAAAAATTATCTTTCCCAGTTACCTTCAATGTTTAGTTGAGAATACTGTGACTTCTCGACAATGTATATCTTGAAGCGGTAGTCACAAGCATTGAGGCCACCAGTTTTGTGTTCAACATAATATGGAACAATAAAATAATGATTTCACTACTTAGACTTTATTTTACTCACACTTCGTAGCCTCGGAAAAATGAGATGTATTATGACGTTCTTAAATTTCAAATAGCTGGTATACATAAAGTTTTTAAATACCAGCACACTACAGTACTAAAATTTCCCAGAGTGTTGCACATAATGCTTCATGTGTTATGCAAGACCATGGACGCACTACACAAGGAGGTAGGTAACATATTAGAAGTCTGTAACCTGTTTCTGGTTGCTGGCAGTATGGAGGTATGAAAATATTTGACCGTGTTTCTCACTGCATGAATCCTACACACCCCTCTAACTGGGCAAGGCTCACCTGGTTCGAATCATTAAAAATGCGCTTTGAAATCCTTACGGCAGTCCTACATTCGAATTCTAGTTCTTATGTTTAGTTTTACTCAATAGATATTTGTTATCTGATAAATAAATAAATAATAATAAAAATAACAATAAACAATAATTACTAAACGAAATTACTCTCTTACTTGCCTTCGCCCTTAAGTCCATGTGTAATATTGACATAACATCCCCAATTTTCTTTCATATCGTGTGCAAATATATTAGTCTAGATCCGATTAAAATTAAATCTTTGTTACAGATATTTATGTACTAGAATTTATATTTTAGCTATACTAACTGCTGCGAACTATTTTGGTTGTGGTTTCCCCTTCAATCACTGGTGCCTTAAACACTATATCCAACTCTTGTCTGTACAATCAAATACGGTAATTTTGGATATCTACTGTTGATCGAGTGGAAGTCTCCTATATAAATAACTAGCTAGTGGCCCCGATTACGTTTTTTTTTCCCATTAATTGTAAAATTCGAATTTAGTATATATCTAAAGACATTTCTTATAAAATTAATATATATACCAAATTTCAACCCTGTAGGACCAATGGCTTTGGACATCTGATGATCAATGACTGGAAATCTCTTAGTTATTTCAATATATGTATGTACAAGTTGGTAACCGCGACTTCCTTCGTATTTTTCTGTCAAAGTTAATGGAACGTAAAATTCGTTCTTAGCCTGTGTCTACGTTTTGAATGTGATAATATGCATGGCAAATTTCAAGTTAACAGCATATTTACTCTAAGTAGTGCAAAAGAATTACATGGTTCCTGGTAATAAAAACCTTATTGCCATAATTGTGGGTCGGTATGATGTCTTTAATGAATGTTATCACGTGGCAATCTTTTGATCTTTGAATTTTCTTTTTCCACCTCACAATTTCTCCTTCTCCTTCTCTTTTTGGTAGTTACCTTTTTTATGCATGGTCAAAGAGGAATACAGAAAAATAAATATATAGAATGAATCATTTCTTGGTTATACAAAACTAACGAGTTTTATTTTATTTGTAAGTAATATTATACATTTTATTACAGGGCCATAACACCCTTAATTGGTGGTCTCAACTAGAAAAAATTCCCTCAGACATATACCTGAGTATTTCGAATATAGTTAGTAAATAGAAAGTCTCCAAAGAATATTGTCGTATTTATTTACTTTAAAAAAATTCCAAAAATTACATCTTTTAGACGATACTTGATGATATCCCTTACCCAAAGAATCTAAAACACTACCCGGCGTGTTGATAGAAAATTTTAAGATTTTTTTATAGTTGAGGTTTAGCGTTACGGCCACAATCTCAACTGCTGTTAAGCGACGAGAACACGCTAAGCCTTATGGAGGAACTGGCTCTCAAACGCAACTGCCGGAACACACCTATAGGTATATGGAGTCAGAAGTCTAACTTGATGGTGGTAACTATCCAGGTGGACATTAGAAAAAAACCCTATCACCAAGCAAAATATTGAATAAGTAAATGTATTATTAACAAGTTAACAATAAGCAAAGATACTATATAATTAAGACAATAAATTATATATATGACTAGCTGACCTGACAAACTTTGTTCTGTCCTATAAATTATTTCTAGTGAATACTTTAGTTGTATTAAAAATTAGAGGATGAGGTTAGGAAGGTGAAAATGTATGGTTGTATGTGTTTTTTATTGCCACATCATAAAAAATAAAAATAAATTTTATGTTAAAAAAATATTGGATCACCCTTATTATTTAGGGGTGTAAAAATAAATTACGACCGATTCTCGCACCTACCGAATTTACATATAAACTTTTATAAAAATCGGTCAAGCGGCTTCAGAGGAGTATGGGAACTAACATTGTGACACGAGAATTTTATATACAAGATAGATGTTTGTTCGACTGCATATCTCTAGATAAGCTTCCGTAACAGCGCTCTGCGGTTTTATTTTTCGATCTAAATAAATAAACAGGACGTCATGCGGAAACTTGTCGAGTTCAATGAGCGTTCATTACCACGCTAACTACGGATTCAATTAATGTTGGATTTTCTGTTTTTTTATGTGATCATTTGTTGCACTTTTAGATTTAAGTGTATAAGGAAAAATTATATAAAGAAGAGACGGTACGGGATTTACGAGCTGGCGTCACGAGTGAATAGTTTCTGTTTACAATGTCACTTGATGTCAATAAAGCAATGATAGGTGATAGGTAACTATTACGAACGTCGCACAATGGACATGAGTTAAAATTCTTGAATAAGCTTGCGTTTTCGACGTTGGAAAACGTCATCATGAAGCGATGGCATGCTGATAGAGCGTCTTTTAGTGCCCCCTTGGCTAACTGTCAGTCTCAAATTGAAAATCTGCTGTGTACTCGTACTTGAAAGCCAGTTGTTCTACTATGCATAGCTTGTCCACCATTTTGTTCCACATCGCTACATAACATCACTTGAGATTGTGGCCATAACTCTGAATCTATACAGTATAAAAAGTACTATGTGTCCAAAGATAAGAGAGATATAAGAGATATAATAGAAAAGATATGAGATAAGATATGTGAGAAGATACGCTAAGTTTAATAGTCATTCTAAGGTCAAGTAAATTTGTAAAATACAGTTTCTATCTAATCAACAAAATCTATCTAATCTAATTTAATGTAACTAATATTATAAACGCGAAAGTGAGTTTGTTTGTTATGCTTTCACGTCTAAACCGCTGAATCGATTATGATGAATTTTTAGAATGAAAGGCTACTTTGTCTTGCGAGAAACTTATTGGCAGTAGGGTTAACAGAGAGCTAAACTTTGTATGAGACTTTTTATTGCGTTATCTAAAGTATTTGACAAATCCAATACTAACGCGAGTGAAGGCGCCAATAAACATGCCACGATTTAAATCTTTGTGATCTACAAATTTTGTACTAAGTTTGTCCTAAATCTGGGTATAACTATGTCTCCGTTAATTTTATGTTTGTAAAATCCCTTGCGGCACAATGCTCGATCCCTAATGCGGGTGCTGCCTTTGTTTAAAAGCGTCAGTCGAAAGCAAATATGAATAATAAAATGGCCAGTATTCTTAAGCTCTTCTTTAGACTAAGTAAGATGAAAAATAAATAATTACCACATTTTTTTTTGCTTTAAAGTTTATTACATTGTTCCGTTTACAGTTATTATTACATTGGCTCACACTAAATAAATACTCATTCTTATAACCTTATTAATACTCATAAACTGGAAAAGTTTGTTCCTTGTTTGAACCCGCCAATCTTAAGAACTGACAGTAGAATAAAAAAAATATTTTTGTATTTGGTAGAACAATCATTCAGGAAGGCTTTAGGCTATCCAAAGTTACGCTACCACCAATAAGAATAAATTTGTATTGGTAAAAATTACAAAAACGGCCAATATGAATAAAATAAAAATTTGTTCCACGTGAAGTCGCGGACACTGAGGAATAGATTAAAAGAAATTTATGTCTTATAAAGATAACCTCCAGTGAGAGTGACCCAATATAAGGACGAGAACAATGTGTGGTATTGGCATTTTGATGTGAAACATCGGAAGGCGCGTTTGGAATATAATTTATAGTAGGCACATACCCTCACGGAACGGTCGCATTCTTTTCAAAACGTCATCCAGCCCTATATACTTTTACTATATTATATATATTTCTATCACATTTCAAATCTATACCTAAATACACATAGTAACACACTTTAAATGAGATATGTTTGTATATTATATATTTTAAAATATAATTGGATAGAAACTTTGTTATTGATATGGCTAGAGAAGAGGGATGAGTGTTGATTGCATGCAGGAGAATATTGAGATGGATTTGTGGTATTACAAGAATGAACAAAAGCATAAATAAGTATGTTAGAGTGAGTTCGAATGTTCTGCCATTTGTAGAGAAGTTGAAAGGGGATCGTTTGTCATGGTTTGGACATCTCATGAGTAGAGAGGAAACGCCTGTGGTGAAAAAGTAATGAATAGTATGAGGAATGAGATGTAAGAAAAAGGAGTGAATAAAAACATGGCGGCTGATAGAGATTTATGGAAGAAGAAAACGTATTGCACCGATCCCAAGCGACTTGAGAACAAGATAAGATGATAATGATGTACTTTGTTATCGATATACAAGCCAGAAATATTTTATTCAGAATTTTTATCGGTACTTCTATCCCTTTCTACGTGTATTACATCGGAACTACTGTACATATTTTGTTGAAGTTGGGCGCGTTGATAACTAACATTCTAGATTAACGTATAGGATTTTTATACTATATAAATTTAACGTTATAGCCATAATGTGAAGTGACGACGTGGCCTAAGACGATGGACAAGTCAAACTTAGCGGAGGAACTGGTTCTCAAGTGCAACTGCTGGAACACGCCTATAGATATTTGATGGTAGATTGTCAACTTGAGGGTGGTAGCTAACCATGGGGCTACAAAAAGCACTATCTATATTTTGATGTCATGAAAAGTCACTGATAATAAGGGAAATCACGATTTGTCATAGTATCTTTATAGTGTGTACTTGACGGTTCCACTCGAAATCTGCCGGCTATAAAACAAAAGAATATACGTAGTTAATGTTCTTTTATCCCTTTACCAAACAAAGATCAAAAATTCAATCAACTAATCCAATTGATAATTCTAGTAGTATATAAAGCGGAAAAGTTTGTTTAAATGTACTAATCTTAGAACCATTTTGTATTTTATAGAGCAATTATTGAGAAAAGTTTTCATCTATTTAACATCACGCTAACATCAATAGGGACAAAGCTGCATTCAATAAAGATACAAAAACCGGCAGACATTATTAACTAGTTTTTAGTTTCATTGAACGAAGTCGTAGATACGATGTCAAAAGCTCTTAGTATAAAACTTCTTTGTATTTATCTTTTAGAAAACACAAATTCTATATCATTACCGTTTGTGAAAGTAATAAAAAGGATATGGACCACATATTTTTTAATTGCCCTAGGAACAGTTTATCTCTTTATCATATTTTACGTCCCTATATTCCCCGTCCTATTAACATGATGTGTCTCCTAACTCTTGTTACGGATAATCGCTCAGTTGTAAAATACTGGTCAAGTTTTATTAGAAACAATAAAATTAAACTTTAAGATTGTAGTGTCATTCTGTGGTGTATACTTGCAATCTAACAATAGATATTATATGCAGTTTGCATGTATTGTTTGCGTTGTATATTTGTTTGTGAATAGCTTAGTTTGGATATAGTTTAAAGAGAAAAAAAAATTGATACAATATTCATCGTTTATTATTCTACCTACATGACATTGGATAAATTGTGTGCGCACACATGTGGCCATTAAATAAAAAAAGACGGATATGGAATATTAAGAGAGAATGTTTTATTAAATATTCACAAGTGTAAATTGATTGATATAAGAACCTGAAATTTTACATACTGGATGAAGTTGAGTAAAAGTAAAATTAATTTTGTTAAATATGCATACTTCACATGTGCCAAGCGTTCCACAACTTATCATTCTAGTTCTATACGATTTTGACTTTGAACACAGTAGATGAAAACAATAATTTCGTTTGTCTAACAACAGTTGCTTTTTATTACCTATATAGTATTTTATTAGTATTAGCAAAAACTGATTATAATCTGTAGTACTGTAATAAAACTCTCAAAGAAGATTAATAGGTATCTTTTAAATCCAAAGTTAATTTAATCGAATTCTATTCAATAGCCTCACTGGAATCTAATTACATTACAAGAAATTCGACTTAATCATTTATTAATTTTGTCATCGTAAAAATAAGAAACTAGCATCTATGACAAAGAAATTGAAGAGTAGAAGAGTGTAGTGATATAGGTGTACCATAACTATAAACAAGAGTTAAGATTTGAAGAATGTCGGGTATGAATGTAAACAGAAGAGAAGTAAAGGAAGACAGAAAATTGTGTATGTATTTTGTGCAGAATTCTGTTTTTTTTTTTTTATTTATACATTGAAGCTTATTTCCAGAATCGGTATACCATAACTATAAACAAAAGTGAAGATTTGAAGAATACTGCGTATGACCTTGAACAGAAGAGAAGTAAAGGAAGACTGAGAAAATTGTGTATGTATGATGTACATTATACATTTAACGTTATGCCCACAATCTCACATGATGGTAAGTGACAATGTGGTCAAAGATGGTGTTCATACTAATTCTACTATAAGAATTGAATTGTCTCTTAAGTACAACTATTACAAAGCAGCTATAGGTTTTGTCGATGGATTTTCGACCTAAATGTGGTAGCTAGTCTAGGTGGGTGTTAGAATGTAATATGCTATGGTTTCATCATGATGTTTCTTTTTCACCCAAAGCACAGGCTCATTGCAGGAATTCGAACTCACGTCCATTGACACAGCATCCATACACAGTACCAACTGAGCTATCAATGCTTCTATGTATATAAAGGATTAATACTGGGATGACAGTTGATATCCAACTGCAAAATAGGAAAATAGGTTTTCGGGCCCACTTAGATATGAGAAGGATGATAGGAGAACACAACCGAATAAACCTCTTCAAAACTATTTTAAACCACTCCCCAAACTATAGAAACGAACAATGAAATTATTTAAACTTCATACATACTCAAACGAGTAGAGTGTTTTGTTTATGAAAATAAATTCAATTTTCGGATCCCCTCCAAGTATAGATGGTGTGGAATAAACAACTAAATTGATTAATAAAGGTCCACTGTTTGGATTCATTGACACGAACTTCATTATCATTTTGTTATAGACTTACTGAGCTTTGGAATAAATTAGATTAGCTTATTGAAAGGCTCGACAATAAAGGCCCGACACGAATTTGTCACAATTTAAAGGCTATTTCAGTTTATCACTATGAGTATCAGAGATGTGCCGTGGAAATTTAATTCATAGTTATTTTATCTTTTAATTAAAAATATATCGAGATTAATAAATGTAATCTTTTCGATTGGGCATTTTCTAATGCGTACCTGGTTAGCAGCTAGCCTCAAGGTTGCCACCCTGGCATCTAGTGCCTACAGGTAGTGGAATTTGCGAATCATAATGACAACAAAGCTAAATGCTAAAAATATAAATAATAAATCTAAAACATGTATTATGTTTTTACTTAGTAGGTTTGCGTTATACCCACAGATTCACCTGAAGTAATTTGACTATGTGGCCAAGACTTACGCGGGACTAGTGAAAGGATTGGCTCTCCAGTGTAACTGTCGGAAAACACCTATAGAAATTTATAGATTTAAAAAACCCCTACCACAATTCATGTTTAATAAGCAACGTTTTTCAATATAAGTATTTAAAATTTATAGTTACAGGTTAAAGAATTTCTTCTAAACTTAGGGAAAAAAACTCTACTATTTTTGTTATTGATAGCTCTAAAACTCCTATTAAATAAACAAAAAAAAAGGTTAACAAAATGAAAGTACTAAATTGTTTTATATTTGTCTATTTTATATACAAATTTATTAACAAAATATAATACACAAAAATATATATTTAAATACAATTGGTGCTCTCGATCTCGTTCGAGTTGTCCCTTCACAGGATGTGACCGTACAATTTATTTTCAATGGGTGTCTACAACGACAAAGGAATATTCATACCAAATATCTGTCAAATAGTTTTAGAGATTAAAGAAAGAACAAGAACAAAGCGTAACTAAATATTATATTATACATGTGCATTAGCACCTTTGTCACTGTTTTAATTTCTAAAGTGCTGGAAAAATATAACGACCAAAAACATTATCGTATTGTATTGAATAAATAAACCATACAAAAATATTTATGTCCACTCATTTATATTATACCCCTCTTTATGCATTGTTGAATACTTGCACAGTAAAAGAATGAGTGATATACCTACTTAAAATAATTTCTAGATTTCATATCGAAAAGCCGGGTAAAAGTTGAGTACTGCTATCACTCTTTGAGCAACGACAAGGGTCACTACTGTTGGTACACTTGTGTTATTTTCGAGTGGCAATATATAATGTTTGTGTTATAAGACTTGGGAACTTTACTTACGATAGAAAATATAAGGGAATAAAAATAAAACGTTAAACGAATTATTTATTTCCTAAAATTTTTATTAGTTAACTATTCGCCTAACTAAACAATATTTGCTTAGGAGTAACACTACGTCGATGAATGTGAGTTGAAATCCCTGTCATGAACCTCAGCTTTCGGTGAAGGAAAACATTGTGACAAAACCATGGCATGATGATAGGACGTCTTATAATGCCATCCTGGCTTGCTACCGTCCTCCAATTGAAAGTATTTCGCTAAATATATATGGCTGTGTCCCGGCAGTTGCACTTGAGAACAAGACCCTGTACTAGGCTTGATATATCCACCATCTTGGGTCACATTACATAAAGTAAACATAGTTTTTTTTTACTAAAGAATTGTTTAAATTCAAAACATCTTTTTTTTATTACTGTAAGTAACATGAGGAGCCCGAGGTTTCAATTTCGAACGCGGTATTAAAAATAAGCTTCGTAGGCTTCGTAAAGCTTTTCAAATGCGTTTAAATAAAAAATATTCCTGGTAATTTAATAATTATACCGCATATATAACAATAAGTATCAACGTCATTGAATCTTTTATACAATAATTAATTAAATTATAGTACCGTCATCGTACGAGATTCCAGCGTCATTATCAGAAAAATCAAATATCCAAAATCAGTTCAAGCCAGCCTTAAGAGCTAGATTACATATACTACATTGACCCTCAACACCGAGTGATATTATTAACAAAATGTTGAACATAAAATAAAAATATAAATTGTAAGATTATCCAGTACCTAACAGTGAAAGCAAACCTGATAAAGACAAATACGATATATTTCATGAATAATCTTATAAAATAAATTAATACAGAACTGTAAAAAGCGTAAATATACAATATTTTGGGTTAACGTAATAAGCATGGGCGTCTTCGTTCAAACCAATTAATATCATCGATGCGAAAATAACTTTATCTGCCTGCGTGTTTGCTACATTTTCACAGCTAAACCATTGAACCAACCATCTTGAGTAAGAACATAATCTACCGTTGATTCTAGACATAACACTTGAAAGGAGTGAAATAACAGATACGAGTTTGTATGGAAAATCTATCATTTCTCATATTAGATATATAATAATTAGTATTCATGCTTAATATAAGAACTACTGTGCTGCATATATTTCGTCAATACTTATTTTAATATATTATAATATTATGTATTATTTTTGCATATTAACTTTTACAGTATATAAATCAAAACACGCCGTATCCGTGTCCTGGTCTAACTCATTTATTATTAAACAAATATATTTGCTTGTATTTACTAGTATGTTACTTTGGTGTTATAATAAATCATATGCACAAAGTACGGAAGGGAATAACACGCAACCACAGAAATCTTATATAAATCGCTTTGTTATTAGCATAATTATACTCGCTATTAGGGCTGCGCGCAGTAATAATAGGTAAAATGTGTAGTAAATAGTAAATTCGCCGCCTCCCTTCCAAATTCCATCTAGTTGTTTATTGTTTTACTTACATAGTTTCACAGATACACCAATTATCACACCAATATATCAAATATTTCAAATAAATAAAAACATTGTATGGTTATATGAAACCACGATGCCAATTATGGTAATCAATACACTGATCAAAACACACAAATATGGCGAAGAACTTGCGTGAATGAGTGAGATTATAAATCCTACACGATCAGTTGATGTGAACTATGGGCGCCACCATATTGGCCTTGGCTATTCTGCCGAGAGCCGCTCATTTTGCTCCTACCCTACGGCCAGTTGTAATGCGACATGCGATAGATAGACGAAAAAAATTGAGGCGATGTAGAAAAATAGTTTCACTTTATAAAAAGAAAAAATACATATTAAATGATATTATTGCTGAACAATAAAAAATAAAAACACTCCAGTCAGTCCAACAACAAAACAGTCAAACAACAGTCAAACAAAAAAAATTGCAAGTGGCACACAATTTGAAGCGATGATAGCTCAGTGGTAGTGTGCACGACTTCGCGTCAAGGGACGTGGGTTCAAACCCAAGCACCTACAATAAGCTTGAGCTTTCGGTGAAGGAAAACACCGTGAGAAAACCATAGCATGGTGGTTCGCATAGCATGGGGCTTTTTCTAATGCCCGCCTCGGTAGCTACCACCCTCTAGTTGTGAACCTGCCGCCAAATACCAATAGATGTGTTAGAATGCTATATTATCCCAGAGTAACATAGACTATAAATTAGTCAAATATTTTTCAGTTCCATGCGATGAAAGTTGCAAGCACAGCTAGTAGTTTATAATATAAGGATATTATAATTTACTTCGACGCTCGATCACGTCAAAGTAGTGAACCCATCGAGCTAAGACTATGGCTATTGGAAATGAAACGTTCGTAGATGGATTTAGAATATAGGTTGTCAAAGTGGGCGGTAATGCCCTCCAGTAAGCGTTGAGGCTACCTGAGTGTGTTATTAAAAGTTCAAGTGATATTGGGGAAGGCTAAAAAAATCGGAGGGCGGTGGATTTCCCTACAAATTTCAGTAAAAAATTATATAAGGTATTCCGTGGGCGTTCAATTTTCCCCAAAGTGGGCGCCACACCAAACAGTTTGAGAAACCTGTTCTATACTTTTTAAGTTTTTTAATTTCGTAGTATTTTTGTAATTTTTTGTTTTTCGACTTACATTTATATGCTCAACATAGCAAGCGGGTGACGGTTAGCATGTCTATAGATTTCAAACAAAGTTTTTCTTCCACTTTTTCAATCCGATCCATGTTTCAAATCATTTCAATTGAGCAATTGATGTTCACAAAGTGGCAGCCCTATTGGCAGCCGATTTCTCAGAAGGTCCCCTGATAATTATTTGGATTGTATATGCATAGAGTAAATTGCGAAATACTATAACTTTTGTAACATGTATTAGTAGTTTTTTTTATTATTATTTTGTAAGCGATCTTGACAACCATTTCAAAACATTTACGTTCGAATTGTAAAATGGCGATCTTGACATTTTTTATACTATTAACAACTGCCACTCGTTACTTAAGCGCTACTTAACCGGAATAAATGTATCCTTACTATTAATTAATCTATCAAATATTGTTTGTGTGTTACGATTTCACACATAAGCCGCTGATTGGAAGTGTGCTAAAAAGAGGAATAAACATTGTATGAAACTTTTTATTCCTTCATCCGGATTTATTTGACGAAATCAATATTAATGCGAGCGAAGCCGCGGGTAAAAGTGAGTAATATTATAAAGCGAAAAATTTGTTGGTTGAACGCGTTAATCTTAGACACTGTCAGTTAATTTTAATATATTCTTTATGTGTTTGGTAGAATAATAATTGAAGAAGGCTTTAGGCTATTTCATATCCGCAACCACCAATAGGTGTAGGCCTTTTTTTGTTTTAGTTATAAAAACTGTCAAAAAATGATTAAATAATTTATAATTCCAAGTGAACGAAGTACATAAGAGACTTTTATTTCCTTAGCTTAGAAGCTTACCTGAGCTAGACTTGATTTTTGTCTTACATCCTCTAAGAACGGATTTTAGCTCACGCACGAATAACGTGTAATCACAAATTTAGTTCATAGTATCAATTTAATAATAAGCACCACAATAAATTTTATAACAAAAAAAAACACAAAAAAACTTTACAAATTACGAACTCAAATTGATATTAAAATACTATAATCGCTATCTATACGAATATTATACGGCGAAAAAGTTGGTCTGTTTGTTTGAACGCGCTAATCTTAGGAACCACTAGACCGAATAAAAAAAAATCATTGTATTTGACAGAGCAATCATTGAGGAAGGCTTTAGACTATTCAGTATCATGCTACTTACTACCAATAGGAGAAAAGCTAATATGAAAAAAATTACAAAAACAGGCACAAATTATTAAATAGTCATTAGTTCCACGCGACCGAAGGCGTGAATATAGTTAGTATAATATAATTTGTACATTGTAACCAGTTTTATTCCCACATAAAATACATTTATACCAAAATATAAACGAGGTATTTTCAACGTGTGGACTGTATTATCTATACACACCAATATATTAAATTCTTTATACAAATTTACATATGTAATTGGATGGATATAGCTTTAAATCTTATTGGATTTTAATGAAACATTTTTAAAAGATACAAATTTTTACTTCAAAATGGCTTTGTGTTGTGTATTAACTTTACTGTACTAATTTGTAAATTTATTGCAGATTATTTGAGACTATTGCTATCACGTTGCATTTGTTTGTGAAATACGTTATAAGGGGACCGGATAGCAAGCCTGTCGGCAGCTTTTTACACACTAACTGCTGTTAAGACATCACAAACGAAAGTAATCACTTATCGCCATGTAACTGACAAACAAAAAAAAAAATTTTAAAGTGATACTTATTTCCATCGTCTCATTTTTTTAGTCCATCTATCGCATGTCGCATTAAAACCGGCCGCAGAGTAAAAGTTAAAGTGGGCGGCGCCCATGGCTCGCATCAGTTGAGCGTCTAGCATTTATATTCTTACTCATTCGGGCAAGTGCTCCGCAATGTTTGTGTGTTTTGTATCAATGTATTAATATTGCACTTGCATCGAGGTATCATAAAACCATACAAGGTTTTTTGTTACTACTATCAATTTTATTGTGGGGAAATGCATTTACGAATACCCTCCGAGCACAGGGAAAATCAGAGGGTTATGTAAGACACAATTTTTTTTTTTATAGTTAAGGTTTAGCGTTAGGGCCATAAAGCCACCTGATCTTAAGTGACGATACGGCCCAAGTAGGTAGCCACGCTAAACGTTTAGAGGAACTAGCTCTCAAGTGCAACTGCCGGAACACACCCATTGGTATTTGACTGCAGGTTTTCAACTTGAGGGTGGTAGACAGCCAGGCGGGCATTAGAAAAACCCCTACCACCATGCTACGATTTCCTCACTATGTTTTCCGTCACCGAAAGCCCAAGGTCATTGTAGGTGGAGTAGATTCGAACTCACGTCCCTTGACGCACAGTCGTACGCACTACCACTGAGCTATCATCGCTTCAAATTCAATATTTTTTTACACACGGAGAAATTAATTTGAATTTGGTTTTATGGGCTACTACCTCAAATACCTAAAGTTTTTTTTATATACTTTATAGATTTAGCCTTCGGATACAATTTAATCTAATATTAAGTGACGATTAAACCTAAGATAATGGAAATACTTAAGCCTATTGATGGAACTGGCTCACAAGGGAAGTTACTGGAACAAACAAATACAGGCGTACATCCTCTGGTATTACATAATTGCAATGCACTGGATAGGCTATAAGAGGGATGTGTGAAAGGAATCGTCACAAACAAAACACATAAAACACAAACCGAAAAGAGATGAAAGACTCGAGAAGAAGATGTATTAATAAATGTTAAAACAATAAGACTTGATAAAATTGAAACAGTTCGCAAAAATAGAACCAAATGTATAGAACTTAACTTTGAAACATTTTCTCAGTGTATTTATAACCTTTTATTGTCTATTTACTAATCATAAATATTATTACATTATGTTTTTAGATCTAAGATAACTGTGTAATAAATAAAGATAAAAATTGTATATCATTTTATTTTTTTAAAGAAAGGAGGGCTAGTATAGTAACACATATATAGTGCATAAGCCTGTCTTAATTTAAAATTGGTGATCACTAATGTATTTAAAGTAGAATAAATCCAATCGTCGAACTAACAACATTTTTGATTTCTTTCAAAATACCCATCCTTACACAGCTTTCGCCACAGTTCTTCTAATCTTTGCACCTAAGTGTATTTGGCTAAAAAGCCTCATATTGTAGTTGTAGCTTGAAGTCATTAAAAATCGCCGTACCACATTATGCCTTCTTTACTATATTTTCCTTCACCAAAAAATTAGGCGCATTCAAACTTACGTTGCGTGAACATAAAGTCAATATGCACTACTACTGAGCCATATTATCTTTAACATATTTAAATAATAATAATTCTACCGCTAAGAATGTCCTCATTTGTATACAGTTAAAATGTTTATTTCCTAAAACCTGTTTCTCATGAATATGATTACACAATCATTAAACGATTCAAGAAATTGTTGCATAAATTTGTATAAATTATAATTTAAAAGTTTTAGAAGTATACTTTAATTAATTTTTACCGTCTTGGAACTTCGCATGTGATACTGCGCATTACAGTACAAATAAAAATCATGGCTATTTCTTATAAAGATAAATTAAACTTGAAATTTCAAAATCTATATTATCTATACATTCATAATCGGTGTATAAGTTGTTATCGATAGAAGGGTCGATTTTTATTTTATACTCTCCGTTTATCCCTCGTTTGTACGAGCATCATTTCGAAGCGGATCAAATTGTCTGGTAACATCAAGTGACATTGTGGCCATAACGCTAAAACATCGTGACAAAACCATAGAAAGATGTTAGGGCCTTTTCTTGTACCTGCCTGGCTAGGTACCATCCTCAAGCTGGAAATATGCTGATAAATACCTACAGGTAGATGGATCGTGCAGTTGCACTTGTGTGTCGGGCTCTTCATTAAGCTTAATGCGTCCAACATCTTGAGCCACATAACGTATTAAGTAATAGAAAAACATATTTCGCTGTTTTATACTTGATAGTTAACTTCAAGGTGACAAGTAAGAATACTGTAGTCACAATTCAGCTAGACTCGCTTTCCAAATTAATCCGATTCATTACTATGACATAGTTGGCCGTTTCTCCGACTAATACGACTTTGTAAATCGCACACCGTTAGCATCAGCGCGGAAGACGAATGCCATCGTTACACAAACGGGGAACATTTTATTAACTCTCAGCTCGAAACTAATTGGGTAAATGTTGAGAAATCGAGTCGATTCATTCCCCTGCTTTTTGTATGACGAAATCGCTCTATAGTGCTTCGAAAGAATACTTCTTTTTTGTTTTATCACAAGGTGGTAAAAATATAAATGTAAATATTGCATTTAGTGTCAGGAATCCTTACAAATATTATAAATGCGAAAGTGAATTCATTTGTTTGTTACACTTTTAAGCCTAAACCATTGAATAGTTTATGATAATTTATGGTATAGATATAGATGGGAATCTGGAGACGGTGATAGGCCACTTTTTCTCATGAAAATCTTATTGGAAGTTAGGTAAAGAGAGGGATAATCTTTGTATGAAACTTAAATTACATCATCCGATTTGTTTGACACAATCAATTTTAAAGGGAGCGACGCAATGTAAAATATATTCTTATATTAAAACTGGTTTTACATATTAATTGCACCGACTTTTCTTCAATAAATAAGAGATTGATGATAAGCTAAAAATTTTTTTTTATGCCCATTTACTGATTGTTAGAAAATTGAGAATTATTCCAAACTGCATGAAAAGGTTATATGTACTCGTATGTATAGAAAGCGAATAAATAATTACAAAGAATATTCGTGTATCTTTATTGTTGAACACTTAGACATAGCCAAAGAGACATGGCGCTATGTGTTTTAGTTTTATGAGCTTGGCAGCTGGTCGAGTCATTAAAAAGATTCATGGTCTAATAGTGTGCTTTTATTACTTTTCTATCAGAGCAGTTTGTTTAACTTCAATAGTCCTCGAATTCTAGTACGACGGATTATATTTACAACTATTTTGCTTAACGGAAATCGAACCTGGGACCTTCCTACTTCTTAGTCTTTTGACAGTATTGGTGTATTAAAACTAACTGAACACAAGCTTGCGTCTGATGTTTTATAATTCTTGTTCGTTTTGGTTTTCTATTAATAATATGTTAATAATGTGTATTTTTTTAAAGTGTGGTTTGTTAAATGTATAAAAAATACTAATTTAGGTATTTCATGCTGTGGATGTACCATTATATTAAACAGTAGTGCTGACCGTGACATCACGATGGACCATCGGAAAACCAGCGCTGCAACGCATCATACGTTGTAGCATTCTTGCTGATATGGGTCCTTTTACGGCCTCATACAACTGTTTAGTGGGCACGCTTTGCCTTATATTCACTAGGTTATTGTTGTTTTTGTTTTTCGCACTAATTTTTAATTATTTTTGTTAATCATTTAGTCAGTGTGAGTTCCGTAATAAAAGTATTTTCTTTCTATCTTTCTACTAATAAATAGGTATATAGACAGAAATTCTTAGATAGAAAACTTTAGGAGTTTGTCCTTTAATTTAATTAAGCATAATTAAGCAACGATGGTGCAAAAATATGTTCGCTGTGATTTCAATAAACTTAACTTGATAACTTAGTTAATTAATTCTTATCTTGTTAAAACTTATATTTAATGCATACAATGTTTCTATATATTTAGTTAATTTACTATTATAGAATTGTATCTGAATATAAGAAATAATGTACAACCGTTGACAGACCTAGTTAAGAGAAAAAAACGTTACGTCTCGTGCAAACTGAATAGTTGTACAGAGACCATTTTTTTTTTGTATTACATGCTTTTATTATTTTGTATTTAGCAACAAGTTTTTAGTTCCCCCTAGAATTCTTGTAATCGATGATAAAACAGAAATTAGGATTTATTTATTAGCTCTTAGTTAGAATTTTAACGTATTGCTGATCAATTTCGAAAATTATTTAAACCGAATAACAAATATATTTTGGTAAATTTTTCTTCCACTTAACATGTAAAAAATTCTGTTTAGTAGTTCTGACTGAGGGTTTCTTTGAAAGGAACAAATCAGCTACAAAATAGAGCCTATTCAATTTACCCTGTAATACAAATATATTCCATACAGGTCGATAGTCGAGTTCAAATTTTATAAATATTACCATAAACCTTTTTATTTAATTCGGATGATAGAAAAATAATCGTGAGTTCAATAACGTTAATGATGTTCCCGAAAAAGTAGTGCCATTGGTACAAGACTATAATAACTTTTTAATAAAAAATACTATTTTTATGCTCAAATAAAAAAAATCTCCAAAGCAGACAATAATTTAATTTTTTTTATAATATATGCTGCTAGATAAACCGTCAATAAAACACTTTTGTTGCATCTGGAATATTTTCTGTCGTTAATCTTTAGCAACTCCTATCAAATATTGTTTCTGTCTTTAATTTTTTATTAAAAAGTTATTATAGTCTTGTACCAATGGCACTACTTTTTCGGGAACATCATTAACGTTATTGAACTCACGATTATTTTTCTATCATCCGAATTAAATAAAAAGGTTTATATATATACATATATATATCGGCGCAAATATTATATAAGCAGAAAATAATTGAAAGTACATCAACGAATTATGATTTGAAGTATTTCAACTGATATTTGTGCATTTTGTGTCGGCAGCGCTCCGCTATACTATTGGTTATCATTTTACGAATAAGAACATGAGTCAACAAGATTGCTTATTTTATGAGAGCACCCGCTTCTACACTACCCTTACATATACACCATGAATACCCCAAAAAATTTAGACCTTTGCTCTATATCCCAAAAGAGCACTTTACATTTATGACATCCTTTGCGTGACTTCGACTCAGCAGAATCTGTCCAGTAGATTCGAGCGATGCCTGTACAAGGGAACATATATTAGGTACACATAACAGTATACACGTTGTCAGGTCTACAGAAATGGTCATGCCTTTAATACAGATTAGAAGTATTTTGCATCAGAGCGATAGAAAAATAACAAACAAAAATAAAGTCGCGGGCACAGCTTGTCCTGATTAGATCAGACTACAAAGCGGATAAGGATTTAGTAGCGCACAAAAACATTTTAATAGAAAATGGTACTTACTGCGAAAAATATTACGTAAGGACACGGTACAAATAATAAACACAACCTGTTATCGACTGACGGGTATATAGATAGGTTGTAAAGGCATTCTGTTATTGGTAATGCCTCGGAGCAGGAATATTTTTTTTTACTTGATTACCATATTTAACAATAATTTTAATTAATTGTAATACGCTTATTGTATTGTTGTTGTTCTTTATGAAGTTGTTAACAAACTATCACAAAACACGTTGTGTTTTTATTGATTTTTTAAGTACCTAGCAGACCTTTTGCCCTTGTCTGTATGTAATAACTCGACCACCGCAGCCTTACAGTATTCAAACACAGCATTTCCTATGAAGGAAAAATTTATTATCTCTCAAATTGAATTAAGCAATAGGTATTTGCAAGTCTTGATTACATTCGTTATGTGGTTTTAGAAATTAGCGTAAACGAGAATCAAACATAGAACTCACTTATCACCAATCTCCTAAACTATACATATTATTGACTACAATAATTGTTTTGTTTTTTTTTCAAAATTAAAAAAAAACTCAAAAACAAAAATTTTACGATCATTTGCGATTGAAATAAAATACGTTTTATTTCTATAATTTATTTTATTTAGCAGACTAGAAGATACAACGAAACTTTTTGTTCTTTGTATAGACAAAGAACCTAAAATATCATTGATATTTAATAATGCATCTATACGTTTTATATTGTTTTCCACAAAACATCCGGTTAGAGTTAAGTGTCTTGCGGCTTTAAGCACGGCAGTGTATAACATGAAAGGTAATGAAGTAAAAATATCAGATCGTCGAAAATATTTTGAAGGAAACAAAAACTAGTAATAAATTACTTGTTATTAATTTATTTTTATCATTATATCTTATGCGATTTCCTGACCATAACTCACTCCGCCTATAAAGTATTGATAATTTTACTAAAATAAAAATACCCATCAATACCAATGACCTTTTTACCTCGTATATGTTTATCCTCATTTACATATAAACAGAAAATAAATATTACAAGGTATAAGTGTATATATAAATATGTATATATTGAGATATATACATATCTGATCTGTAAGAAAACTTTCTTAATTTATCAACATACTAGCTTACCCTGTAAACTTCGTATCACCTATAATGGTTGTTCTTTAGTCTCGCTAAAATTAAAAAACAGTTTAACTGATTTGTATTTTTTTGTTTTTTGTATATTTCGTTTAGCTAAAATCAATCCTAATCAACCTTCCAACTTCAATTCGTTAAGATCAATAGAACTGGCTATATCTAATGTCGTTTCCGTTTTTAATTTCTGTAGGTTAATTGAATGAAACTTGTTTATAACTCCAATGAATTAAATGTCTTTTCATTATATGAAATTTAAATATAGGTGGACTCGAACCCACGTCCCTTGACACGGTGCCCGTACCCACTATCAACTGAACTATCATCGCTTCAAACTGAGTTATCATCAACTCATTACTTTTCATATTATGAGATTTATAAAAAACTCTGTTCGTTTTGTTTTTTTTATATACAAACCTTTCATGACCGTAACGAACACAATAAAATTGAATTATCTAATTTGTTACAGTCGTTCGAAAGCTATGCGCGTATATACATTGCCGCGATACATTTTTATATATATAGATAGATTTTAAGTTAAATCCATGCACTTCTATAACATTTTTTATTTACATCAGTTTATATACACGAATATGGTATAAGAAAAACTTCACATATATTTATATTGTTTTATTCGTGAGTGTTAGAGCATAGTCTAACATCATAAAATTAATAATTTGTACAAATAAAAACGATATTTAATCGTATTAAATTTATATTTATATTTTTTACACATCCTCATTATTTTCCTTTATTTAAACGCTTAACGTTTACATAATGATTTTGCGGACATAAATTTACTTATATAATAATGACAAGATATTATTGGAACCAGGACACCATAAAAAGGATGGTAAGTTAATTTACAAGAAAAGTTTTCAAATACATAATTTTTTTTTTTATCTTCCATGCTATTATAAAACGTAACGTTTTTGTTAGTCCATTAATGTGCTATGTCTCGAAGACTATTGAACCAATTGATTTAAAGTGATATTAAATTAAACATTCAAACAAAGAAAAATAATATAAGAATGTTAAGCACATTTTTAATTTATACATATATAAGTTCACGCGAGCGGTGCCGCACGAAAGATTAGAGTAGTTTTGGAATCTCATACATTTTATTAAGTTACAATATTAGGATATTATAATGGCGTTCCTGCATCAAAAGACTGTAATCGGATCCGATAAAGATTTTCTCAAGAATTAAAATTGTACATAGTGGACCTAAATTAAATACCTATCTAAACTTAATTATAATCTCACTCTCAATTATTATAAAATTACAATAAATATTAAATAGAAGTTGTTATTAGAAATAATTTATAGAAAATATTCGGCCTTAGCTAATACTTAATTTGCACTGAACCAACAACGTTCTTTGTACAACACAAGTGTGTGTATTGACACCAAACAGATAATGAAATACACCATCATAGCCGTTTTGTTATTTACGGCACGTAGATTACACGAACTTAAATGGCTTATCTATTTTTGTTACATACATGTTTTAGTACTATAGGTCAATACCAATACCTCTTAAGCTCTTAGATCTATGTTCTCAAATGCCAAAGTTCAAGCACGCCTAGGTACAAGGTAAAAATACGCAGTAAAGTTTACAAATCTGTTTTAAAATCTTAATGTAATAAATATTTGTAAGTTCACATACTAACTTATACTGCTAATAAATAATATGTTCAGTCAAAGTTTATGCAATCACAGGACTTTAACTTCACTGTCATAATTGTACGCCAAAACAACACGAATGAAAAAAAAAATTCAACACTTTCTTAACTTTTCAATCACTCGGGAATACAATGACATCTTTATATACCACTCGGGGTGGGTTATTGTTGGCTTTTCCGAATCGCGTATCGATTAATTCGGAAATATCATCGTCGACCTCGTTCTCGGATGCTGTCCGGCTTTCATAATTCGTCGGTCCCTCGAAGACAATCGCATGCGGATCCTTCGTGTCGGGATAATAGATCCTTCTCAGCTCGACGAAACTTACAAGACACAGTAATATAAGTGCACGATTGACCATTTTAAAATGCGCTGCGCCGCCGCGACCTCACCGATCGGAGATACAAAAACAAAGTGACCAACTGCAAGTTGGAACCGCTCATTTAAGTTCTCAACATACTGCTATATATATCGATACCGTCCATAGAATAATTAATGAGGTTTTCCGTAACCACTGTTATTTATGACTAATATTATGTATCCTTTAAATTGAAACTTATGAACTTTCACTATTCCTTGCACTAGTATTTTCTGAATAATAAGTGATAACTGTATTACTAATTTCTGTGTAAACTTAATAATTTATGTACGTCATAGCTTCTCAGTTTCATTTATACATCTGAATTATGTAATAGGTTAATATTCACTGTAATAGAAAAGGATTTAATTATTTAATTTATTAGTTGGATAAGCAACAGCTATATAATACAACATTCTACAGTTATATTAGAAATAAAAAGTTTTTTACTGATCCTCGTCAATATGTATAGATTTAATAAATTAATTTAATATTAATTAGATTTAATATAAATTAAATTACTATTAGGAAATGGAAAATCACTTTTCTAAGGTTATAATATAAAGTCAAGGTCTTATCTATATAGCGTTCGTTGCCCTGCAAATAATTTAATTTCACAATAGTTAGTAACCCTAAGCTTAATCATCACAAATGATTAGTAACTATACATAATACATTGATAAGTAACAAATAATATGCCTATAGAATGCCTAGTGTTAGGTGGTGGCTTTGTTTCTTATACATCTATACTCAAAATTAACTAGAAATGTAAACTTAATTGAGGTCTTTTTACTAAACCGTTCTGAGGGCGGACATGGGATGCCTTATTTTATATATGACTTAGGTCAGATGGATTAAATTCTTCGGAAGATCAGAGTTACCACGTCAAAATTCGATTTCGGAATTATAAGTTATGGCTGATCAGAGGACAGCTTCGAAATAAAGTAACTCTGTATATGCCCTACTCTTTAAAACAAATTTGTCTTGAACATCACTCATGCCGCATCATCGAAGTAAAAGCAGTGATGGTTTATTGGTGGCATGTACAATGCACCAATGGACGTAAGTTCTAATACCTTCAACTAATAATACTAATGCTAATAATGGTAAGACTTTTTTAATCTCTGCTTGACTAGCTATCACCCTCAAATTATCAATCTGCTTCCAAATACCTATAGATGTGTTCCGGCAGGTGCACTTAAGAGCTAGTCGCTCGACTAGGTATTACGTGGCCGCTATCTTGTGCCGCATTGATGACTTAACTTACGACATACGACACTTAATGTTGACTTAACATTAAGTGAGTTCGTGGCCAAATGATACACATATAAAAATGCAACATCCTTTTTTACGCTAGAAAAACAGAAAGCATGAATTCCAGTATAAACGATACATGTATTCTACAACAACATTATGTGCAATACAGAGGTAGTTAGTAATCAGAAAGATATCTAAAGAATCCAAGACTGATTAAAAAAATGGAAATTAGAAAAACAAATTCCCTGAAAATCTAAAAGTGTGTTTGAACAGTTGCATTTGAAAGTTAGTCGCTTAACTAAATCACGTAGATACTATATACAGACCAACACCAAATGCCATATTAAAATAGTGACCTATTAAAAATAGACTTCTATACTAAATGATAAATGCCTTAATTAGTCCGATATGCCGGTATTCACGTATCTTCTTTATAATGTTTACCTACTTAGATAGAGTCGGCACAAGATATTTTTTTCTTCCACTCTACTCTATCAGTTGTAATCACAGTATTCATACTTTTTATACACATATCGACGCTGAAAAGCCAAATTTTCGTATCCACAAAAAAACAATTCGAAAGAATTTGCTATCGTTTTTGTGCGATAAAATAAAGATTTGTTTGATACAATATTAAAAAAAAAACGCTTTATTTTATATAAGTTTAGGACAATTTTTTTTTGGATTTCTTGTGAATTTAAATTTTGCGCGATACGACAAATATGCTTTCTACGTCGATGCCCACACAGGCTGTCCATGTCAGTTTCGGTATTTCTACATTCATTCAACTTCATACTTGACATTCTCCAGTTATACGGCTTTCATCTCTTCTTATAGCATGTCCATAATACGGTAATCTATTACTCCACAACTTATCTATCACGGGTGATGTTTTCATGCTTTCCGGAATATATTCATCCCTAATTATATCAATTCTAGTTCCTCCACACATCTCCCACATCACATCATCATCTCTGTGCAGTTTCCTTTTATCGGTATCTTTGGTTGCTCAACCTTTAGATCCATACAAAACGACAGGTCATATAAAGTAATTTTGGATATGTCAATGACCTTTACTGCAGGTATTCTCGCCCTTAAAACATCATACATTTATTAGCCTATAGACATATGGAGATAACATTGTACATTGTTGAATTATTACCTGTTTGTGTGATGATGTAATGGTCCTTCGTCGTTACTTGTAAGTAGTCCTAAACGCATCAGCCAAAATAAAAACATGCATCAATCTTCCTTCTAGAATAACGCAACATTATTTTTATGCATATTTCATCATCAGTAATTTTTTTTAACAGTATCCGTACTAAGGATCGAGTCTCGCGTTGCCGGGGTTTTATAAACATATTGCAACATACAATGTAACACCAACATGTAGACCTATTGTTTTTATACCATACACATAATAATTATCCTATGTAGGATTTGAGGCTTTAAGCAAACCTCAATGACAATTCTACAGTGAAAGTCAAGTAATTAAAATAATCCTTGTTTGCATTTTATTGTAAATAATTTAAATTTTCATTTAACGCAGAAACGGGTTACTAACACAACGTGTTGGATACTATCTTTCTATCTGTTCATAATAATTCTCGCAATTATTTTTGTGACACTGAAATGAGAAGATTTTAAAAGTTTCCTTCTATTAATTAATTGTTATTTTTAAAATGCAAAATGATGTTACAAAAGAAAAACATATGAATTATATAGAAACACTTTGTTTCACCTATGAATTAAATAACATGTAAAAAAATGTAATGGAGTAAATGTTTTTTGTTTTTTCTGATAAAGTGTTCAAAATGTCAAAATTCTTATTTGCGCTTTTTTCTATATAGACCTCGTTCTTGTTATACGTCAACAAATGTGGCTGGTTTATAAGAACAAAACTACGGGCAGTAAGTTGAGACTTCAATAACACACACTTCTACATAGGTCCTATTAGTTGTACAGTTCGGTTGGAGAATCATTGAAACTGATTTTGGAAGTAAATCACAAAAATCAACCTGCTATTATTTCCGGTAAAAACATAGTTACGTTACAATTTATTGTTCTATACGTATTTAATAGATTAATCTTTAAAAACAAATGTGACCATAAAAATCATTCACGCGAAAACATATTATTTTACGGCCAAAGGTATAGCAAACTGTAAGCTGTTACTATCACCTATGGATATCTGGAACACCATTATTACATAAAACTTTTAAGTTTCAAGTGAAAAAAACACAGGAAGCGATTTCTCAACAGAGAAAAAGGCTGATAAGGGCCTAATATAAGATATACGATTAAAAAGGATTTTTACCTTGATTTTGACATTCAATAGAATACAATGTTAAGGTATATAGAACGCGATAATTAATCCCGATTGGATCACAACCACCATACACAAGTAAACAAAAATAACACGTTGAAACGGTTTACATCTCAGAATCAACCCCTATATACCCAGCTACAAGATATGTTTATAGTCCCTATAAGATAAGCATGAATAATAGCTTGAGACCTCACGGTTGGTCTAGCGGTTGAAGCGGTTGCCATGCTTCGAGAAAGAAGGTTTCGACTCCTCTATAGGACTCGTATAGTTGTTACTTGGTGTTCATTAATTGTGTTTACAAAGCCCTTTACAATTGACATCGGCAATATTGCCTACATAGTCAGATACCATGATATTTGGATATAGAAAAAACGAGACTGGGTATCATATGGCCGAATTGTTTTTCGAATAGCACTGTGCTTAGGCTTGCTTGTAAAATGCAAATAATTACAGTATTACTACATTTTACAGTACTATAAACGGCGTGATATTAAAATGCCCTGCAATAATATAAATTTTAAATTGTCATCCGTTTTATTAATAACCGTATAAAGAGCAATACCTAGCCTTGATTACTGTATACCTTTCCCTTTCACTTAGCTCCGGGTGACATTGCCATAATTACTATACTGGAATACCACTACCGGAGTTTTGTCTAGAGGCCATTGTATACGTTGCCGACAGGCTTACGAACTAGCATCATTTTCGTGAAAAATTATGATGAATTAGTGATCAGCTGATGGTTGCTATTATTTTTTAATTATACTGACCTAACCTTCAGACACAGTGTAATCACTTTGCTGTACTATAATAAAAAAATACCACACCAATAGGGTTTTTTTACTAATCGACTAGCGCCGGGTAAGGCCCACATTCTTCTTTGTATTCTTCCGGCCTGGGAGAGGATGTATTAATGCATTTCCTCACATTAAACAAAAATGCTTTTTCTAATTCCGCCTGACTAGCTACCATTAAGATAATAAACTGACTCAAATAAACGTGAAAAAAATTAGTAATTTTTCCCCTAGGAAAGTTGAACGGCTGTAGTATTCTTTAACGAAAATTCTAAATTTTTCATCGTAAAAATACGAATACATCCAAGATGTTTATTATAATAAATGATTCTTACTCTGTATTATCTTTCAAAGGTGTTTTTATGGTAAAACCATATGTACCTTACTTTTTCATCAAAATTAATGTTCATATAACATCATTTCCAAATTTATATTCTCTGCTATTGTTTGTAAATAATTAAATACTTTCATAAGTTATGGTAACTAAGTACTGGTAGAAAAGTTTTTTAAAAAAATGAAATAATTCCTTCTATTATGACTATAATCTCACCTGATCTTAAGTGACGATACGGCCCAAGTTGGTAGACAGATAAAACCTGTCTAGGGACTAGCTATTAAGTACAACTGCCGGAACACACCTATAGGTGTTTGGAGGCATATTTTCAACTCAAGGGTGGTAGCTAGCCAGGCGGGTATTAGAAAAAGCTCTACCACCAAACATGGCTTCCTCACCGTGTTTTCCATCACCAAAAGCTCAAGTTCATTGTCGGTGGATTCGAACTCACGTCCTATGACGCGGAGTCCGTACACACTACCACTGAGATCATCATTGCTTTAAAGTATTTCTTCGTGATTGATCAGAGACGCATAAACATTACTTCTTACCAAAAATATAGATGTGATGCACTTTTTTTTTCCTAAATATAATAAATAATCGATTTCTCCTTAAAAGTTAAATTAATTAACCTGATAACTATTACACTTATATTGCAGATTATTTTTCATGCATTGGATAATATTTTTAGTACTAATTTATATGACAATAACTTGTTCTGCATAAACTAATGTTATCTATGCTTTAAGATGTCATTACCAGAAATATTTTCATAATATAATACAGTAGAACCTCTATAAGTCGAACATCAAGGGAGACGTAAAAAATTCGATTTAAAACGTTTTCGACTTCTAGAGAACGGATGTTTTGGTGTTTCAAAGGAAGGAAATAAAACATATTTTCGAGATTTGGAGGTCTTCAACTTATCGAGGTTCGAGTTAACGAGGTTCTTCTGTATTACATAAGCTTTACAGTTCTTAATATTTCTTGTAGGAAATAAGAAATGAAAGTATGAATTCATCATAAAGTATATTTAATTTTTTATTGTAAACAATTATTAATAGCTCAGTGGTATATATGTATAAAGTTTCGCATTCTAACACTGCGAAATATAACCAGAATGGTACAAAATGAAAGTATGAAGAAAAAAACAAGTTATTTATTTTGTCTGTCTATAACTTTTCTCGCGAACCGGGACAATTAGCAACTGAACCGTATTGTGTTAACTGTGAAACTTTAGGAAACACTACAAGAAACTTAGCCGATACTGGTTTATAAGTTGAAAGGAAAACCATTTCTTTCTCACGAACAATAAAACTATATCTAAAATATAGCAGTTGTATGGTTACCGCAGAGTAACGATATCGCTTTAGGGAAACTTCCTTCATTTTATCCCGAAACTATACGGACTCAGTTCTATTATGTTTGATTTATTTTTTCCCTGTATGTAATTAACACGATAGGTGCTTCCTAACACAAAGTTTATTAAAGTGTAGCGAGCAAGAGCTATACTTCATTAGTTTACATAAAAGAAATCTATCGGTATTAGTAGAATCATTAATATTACTTATATCGATAAGGTCGTAAGGAAAATATAATCTATCTATGTCAGTGCTTTATACACCTATGTATAAGAGAATTTCACTAACAGATAATTAAATTTGAAAAACTATGAAATGGCTTTTTTTAATAACTTATAGGTTCAGCATTATGTCCCTAACCTCACCTTACGTTAAAGATATGGCCCGAGTTGGTGACCACCCTAAGCCTAGTGGAGGAACTGATTCTTAAATTCAACTGCCGGAACATACCTTTAAGTATTTGGCTTCAGACTTTTAATTTGCGGGTGGTAGTTAGCAAGGTGAGCCTTAAAAAAGCCTACCACCGTACTATGGTTTCGTGACGATATTTTCTTTCATCAAAAGCTCAGGCTTTTGCAGAGATGCGAACTGGCATCAGTACACACTATAAATCGTGATCGCTTCCAAATGGAATTTGGCATGCATATTCCCTTGACAACATAGACACCCGTTAAGAATTTTTAGGGCACTAGCTTATTTTGATTTTTTAACGTCGATAAACTAATTTTACGGAACTGCATCTAGAATTTGCTTTAACAGCCAACGAGGCTCCTAAAATACTCACCAAAAATCCCCACGTTGACCCCGCATTCCTACCTTAATTGCTGGCGAGTAGGAAATTCGTATGTATTCCAAGCTAACTGGTTCATAGGAGTTTTACATAATTTTATGATATCATTCTTCGTTCAATTTATATATTTCAATGCCGAAGTTGTGAATTAGATTTAATTATCATTCAATAATAATCATAAGACTTACAAGTCCATCTGTCCGGAGAAGTTGTTTTATATTCGTTACTTAATTTCAATCTTATTTCTTTAAATTTTAGATTCGTTTATTTCTAATTTCGCATAATTTAATCGGTTTTTATAATTCTTTTTTTTTTTTTTGCTGACTGGTTATTTTGTGTATTTATCGTTACTAAATAAATTTGTGTCAAACTCATCTTAAGGTTACATTTATTCTTGGATGTTATATGTATTTAATTCATAATGTAAACCTTGTTGATCTTTAATAATTAAACTTTAACGGTTGATAGCTCAGTAGTACTGTGAACGACTTCACGTCAAGGGAGGTGAGTTCGAATCCACTCCACTTACAATGAGCTTGAGTTTTAGGTGAAGGAAAACATCGTGAGGAAACCATAGCATGGTGGTAGGGCTTTTTAATGCTTACCAATTACAATTCCTTTTGTATCTAGTTAGTTATGACATACAAAATTGCTTTTTGAAACTAGACAGTTAGTGCCAGAGAAATAAATAAACAAAAAAGGTATCCAGCCTTCTTTAATATAGTGCAAATAAAAGTAAATTTTTAGTAGTAATTATAAGAGAAATAAACCAGAAAGTACTTGAGAAAACTGCCGAGTATATAATAGACGTGTTATTATGAAATACTTAATTTATCATTACCAGGTATTACTCACGAGAACCATATCATACGGCGTGTAGGCTTACAATGACATACTAAATAAAGCTCCTAAGTACATACCTTATAACTTTCCGCCGGTCCACTCTCCTTAGGTCCCTCACATCATTACCCACAAATCCCGCGGGTGTGACCGGTGAATACTTATTTACCTCTTGCGTTTCACAAGCCATATCTTTATGTAGAAATATATGTACCTACGATGTATTATAGTAAAAAAATCTATATCTAATTAAATATAATAAAGCGGAAAAGATTTTTTGTTTGATTGTTTTCTTTGATCCTGCTAATCTTAGATTTCAATAATTTATTTTTTGTATTTGATAGATCAATCACCGAGGAGAGCTATAGCCTATTTAATATCACGCTAATACTAATAGCAGCAAAACTGTGTTAAAAAAAAGTTACAAAAACGGGCAAAATTATTAAATAATATTTAGTTACATGCGAAGTCGCGGTCACAGCTATTAATACATAACATAGTCTAGTATACTGTATACATATGAGTACACAAAATAAATATATCTTTTCTTTTTCTATGAATATACGTAGTGGTATAGATTACTAGTATTATTAAAATCTCTATTATTGCACACCTCATAAGCGAAGCATTAACTTACTAGCACTACTGTCACTTCACGCATAACAACGGATTTTTTAAACTTAAAATGTCTGCATTTATCATATATTGCACTTGTAAAATAAAATATACACACACATATCAAGAAAAAACACAATGTTAAACACTCATGATATTTTTGATTCCATTTTTGTTATTTAAACTAGTAAAAAAACTTTTTGGAAAAGTTCTGTCCTGGACACCGTGTGTCTGTATGTGCGGATCCTATATGTTATCACGATAACCACTGAAATACTTTACTAATCAAGACTTCTTTGTTCTTACGCTTCAGTAAAATTATGTTTCTTTTCACAGTCTGATTCAATGTGGTTTAATTGGTATTAAATATCCAAAAAAAAAAATAGGATTATGAGGCGTGCACTTTGGATTTTCCAAACTTTTTTTATTATATACTTTTCTAATTTTTGGATTACTAAATGTTACATTTATATTAAATCAAATCGTTTATTTCTCAATAACAGCATAATAAAAACCTTTTTTGAATTCGCAATACCACTCAACACTAAATTATCATAACTACGTCTAAATAATAGAAACTGAAAATATTTCTAGAATGAAACATATTCTAGATGCTAACACAACTAATAAATTATATAGGTTTCAAATTTCTTCCAAACCTAATCATATATCCACCCACGTACATACAAAAATCTTATGTGCGTATGTTAGTGATCGTGTAAATTCTAACTTGACTGATAGAAGCAAAATTCATGTAATATATTTATTTATTGAGATGATGGGTCATGGATATTCCATGATATGAACCCAGTCGACAAGAAGAACCACCAAGACACTCGATCTGTTAATATCTTATTTTTATAAATATGGTTGACCATACCGTAATTTATATCTGCACCACCTTAAGATTGACTGTTAAAGAATGCCTATAGCATTTAGTCTGCCATTGAACCATATTTAAAGTGTAAAATAAATAAATAAATAAACAAAATGATGTCTTAACCTGGGCATTTACAATAGTTATTAGCGGATGCATAGAGAGGAAAGCTAATTTCTGGTATTCCTATCGCTTACACATTGATCCATCTTATAATAGCCTTTTGACATTAAAATCCGTTCGACATGATGCTTGAACTATCAGGTAAATCGGTTATGGACTTTGGAACTTTGTTGTAAAACCTAAAACCATTAAAAACTGTTACTAATCAGATTATGGATACACGATAAACAAAATTGTAAATTAAAACGGACTTAGGCAAAATTGATTAATACGCTGAAAGAGAAATCAGTATTACTGAAGCCAATACGAGGAGTCAAAAGGCAGCTTATCGAATCCGGTTTCAATAAATTGAACGTGAACCTTTAATTTGGATTGGAGTACTCCACTTTGAAAGCTCCTTGGTCCTAATTAAACTTTTATATAATAAATGTATAATACATTGATTTTAAATTTAAATCATGTCTGAGCATGTAATAAAACTGTAATAAAGCTTAAATTGTACATTAATTTGTTTTAATTATAATAATGACTTACTTTATTATTCATATACAAGCCGAACATATTTAATTTTGAATTTTTGTCTATTTTCTTATACACGCATCGTTACGACAGTACTAGACAGATTTTGATCAAATTTAATAGTGATAATATTATAATTGATTAACATATAGCTGACTTTTATTCCAGTAAAGATTCCTATAGAAGCGATTTCTTCAACTTGATAGCTGACAATATATATCAAATCTAAGATATACTGCTTCTCTCTACGATATTGGAATGTTAAAATATAATTGTGTATTGTACATGATATTTTTTGTGCAGCGTTGGAAACTCTATAATGGTATATAACATGACAGGAATCCCTGTCGTTCTATCTCTTACTCCAATTATTCATTCGTTTGCTTTTTAATCTATTTTATTATAAGTAACAGTACTTTCGTATTATTCGCGAATAATTTAACACCAATTTATGGATAGTCCTCTATCGCAGAGCAACCTTTAGGAAAAATAACCTATACATTATTAATCAATAATACTAGTTATAATCTTATCGAATTTCATGAATTCTTTTATAGGTAATAGATTTAGCGTTAAGGTTACAACCTAACCTGTAGTAAAGTGACGATGTGGCCCGAGATGGTGGACACGTTATGCCTAATAAAAGTACTGGTTCTCAAGGGCAACTACCAGAATACACTTATTGGTATTTGACGGCAGATTTTCAACATGAAGTTGGGAGTTAGCCAGGTGGGCATTAGGAAAGGCATCATACTATAATTTCATCACGTTGTTTTCTATGTCGTAAATGTAACTGTATTATTTAAATAAATCGTAAATATTTGGTAAAAACTAAAACATGAAACTTAGAAAATGTTGCATAAAAAACGCGTGCATCTTGCAGTTATGACTAATAACAATTCTCTATAGTTTTAGGTTATCACAAACGAACTACTTAACTTGTGTTGTTTTAACATGAAATAGAGTAAACACGACTTTTTGCAGGAAATACGTTGTTTCCGAAGTTGTCAACCTTTCTCGATGAATCATGAAATAGTGGCAAATCCAGTGACAGAAGTAAACAGTTTATGGTTTTTCTAACAGGAAATGATTGAATACTAATTACGTAAAGTTTTGTTATAAAATACATGTGTAGGTCATACAGTGAGATTATAAATGCGCAAACACAAACTTACGTGTTGTTGTTAACTAACAATGTGGTGTAACACGTTGGACACTCTAAGCCTAGTGGAGGGACTGACTGTCATGTGCAAATTATCAAATTGAAGATGGCAACTAGCTGCGTGCGCTTTAGAAATGCTATAATTTCATTACGATGTTTTCATCCACAGTAAGCTCAAGTTTATTACAGGTATTTGAATTCACGACCATTGACGCGGCAACAACACTTTTTTCCTGTAACTAGGCCGAAACATCGAGCAATTATTAAAAAGTAAGTCGTATTTTAGACCCGCATTTGAATTTCTATGTTCTACAGTATTGACGCAGTGCCTGTACAGGCTACCAACTGACCCATCATTGCTTGAAACTTATATCGTAGTAAGAATTTCCTATATATTTAAGGTCGCACACTTTACTGTATCTACCTTAATTTCAGTCTTTGCGCTTTTTATACAAATATCATTTCTTTAAATAGTTAATTTGCATCTTACTCGGTCTTACTCTATTTCTGTTTACAACCACCTTAGTACTTAACATTCATTCCAATTTAAATTTTCAGTTCTCTTCACAACGTGCCTACACCACGTTAATCTATTACTTTTCAATCTCTCCGTCACTGGTACTATTTTGTATTTCAATAAATATATTAATTATATTATATTGTTACTACACACATCAGTTGTAACATATCCTTATTCTTACTAATCATATTAATATTATAAATGCGAAAGGAGGTTTGTTACACTTTTAACGCCAAAAACCGCTTAATCAATTGTGATGAATTTTGGTATAGAGATAGATCGGAACCTGGAGAAGGTGATAGGCTACGTTTTCTCGCAAAAAAAAATATCGAAAGTGGGGTAAAGACAGGAATAAACTTTGTATGAAACTTTTCATTACGTCATCCGATATGTTTGATAAAACCAATATAATTGCAAGCGAAAACGCGTGTAAAAACTAGTTTTGTTATAACAGTGAAATTTGTAAAATCCCATATCCTGTGCAAAGTCAACCATTACACAAACATTGCAATATTATGAATGAAGATTTCCTTATAGCAACAAATCTAATTAAAAATGTTAGCTGGTTTAAAGCCGTTAAATTGTTAAGCATTAGATTTGAAACGATTCAGTGTTTGTAAACAAATTACTACTTGTAATAGTAAGAAAAAATTGTGTAACAAATCTGATACGGATGACACAACTTCAGATAACATGCAGCAACACGCTTAGACGGACGAAGTGTCGGTAAATACTGTACCGGTTTCATGATTCATTCATAAGGTAAACAACCTCGGATTTCAACTTAACATTGGCTGGTAACAATTAATTGCACAATCTGTATATTAGTAATGGAATTGTGTTGAAATTGCTATCGTTATATTGTACTATTTATTACACATCAAAACAATCTTCAATAATTTTGTTTCTCTTCATTTTATTCTGATTTACCTTGACCCAAAAATCTTTATTTTACCGTGACCTAATGACCTTACTGAACTATAAAACATTAATATTGATAAAAGGTATAAGGTTTAAGGTATACATGTTAGTTGAATAGCTTAACCGATTTTTTAAATGCTATGTGTATAATCAGTAGTCTATTATTCATACTTTTTAGTGATGTAACATTTTTTATTTTATTTTTTGAGAAATATTTTTAGTTTTAGCTTTTTATGATGTGGCATTATAAATACATACAGCGCTAAATTTTCACTCTCCTACCCTCATCCTCTAATTTTTGAATACAACCAAAGTATTCACTAGAAAAATTTATAAGACAGAACAGCGTTCGTCGGGTCAGAAAGTGTAATAGAATATTTGCATGGAGATTGAGGTTTTATATTTGCCCGCCTGAGTAACTACCATCAAGTTGAAAATCTGCCACCAAATGCCTATAAGTGTGTTCCGTCAGTTATACTTGAGAGCCAGTCCCTTTACTAGACTTAGTGTGTCCACCATCTTGAGCCACTTAACTTCAGGTGAGATGTGGTCATAACACTAATCTTATAAATTATTAAAATAATCGTGATAATAGTATATATTATCTATTGACTCCACAATCACTTTTACAGAATTATATAATACCAGGGCCGGTCTAGGGGATGGCAAGCCGGGCATTTTACATGTTATATTATGACAATTGATATTGCAAATTTTACCAACAAAGACAACATTTAGGATATCAGCTCCTTCGTTACTTAAAAAAAAAAAAAAATGTAATATATATTGAGACTATAATATTCAAATTTCTAAAGAACTGAACTGACTTGAACATTCGGTACTATAGATATATGGTACTTCTCTGATTAATTAAAATTATATATATTCCTAATGGGCGACAATTTGTCTTTTTATGCGGGGCAACGTAGTGGCTAGAGAGAATGCTGGCAGTATTTATCAAATTCATTGCGAATCTAGTTAAATAACAATAACAAGTAGTTTAACAAATAAATAATAACCTAAAAATTATGTTGAATATTCGATTGGTAATAATAAAATAAATTATTAAAAATGTATTAGGAAAGCTAAATAAAAAATTCTATAACCTTAAATCATTTTAAAATCATTATCTGTATTTGATAACTACAGAAAGGCTTGTTACCAGTATGAAACTCTACAAGAATCCGCAATGGGAGAAGAAATTATATCATTATATTCAAGGGCAGTAATAGGATACTAGTATGATGTCATTGATATAGTATTTCATATCGATGACAATACTAATGACTCAGGCTTTATGTATGAGATAGCAAATAAATCAATGATTCATCCTAAACTCATATAACTATTGACCGTTATTTCTCCTAACTGTACTGAGTAAGAATTTTGGAAATATTAAATAAAATTTCGCTTTGACGGGTGAATAGCATATTAAAAGAAAATACGTCTTTTGTCTTTAGCGAGATAAAAGTAAAATAGCAATGAAATTATTAAGGATCATTCGAATTCAAATAATGAAAGCTCTAAGTTAACTACAAATAATTCCGCTTCGAACGGTCATAGTCCCATGTCGATACGATCAGTAGTTTTGAAGTGATAGTAACTCAAACAAACATTATTTTTATTTTACATGTATATATATAAAACTATATGACAAACTAACAAATCACTCAGCAGTAAAAAATTAAAAGTCAAGTTACTAATTACCTAAAACAAAGACAAAGAAGTCAGTGACGAATAAAATACTTACCACATATTTAGTGTTGTTCTTCAGTAATTCAGATAATCCGTCAACACCGTATGATCGCCCAATATAAAAATTGGCACGTTTTTTTTTTAATGATATCTCTGAACGTGATGGATAGATGCTGGCTACTTGTGTCTGGCCAGCCATTTATAAGTTTAAAAATAAAAAGAGATTATAAATAATGTAGTATTTAATAATAACAGTTATCTAATAATGCATCTGGCCACAAAAAAGAGAGGTATAGCTCTTTTTTGTACACAATTATAATAGCTTTTTTGGAAACATAGCCTTTAAGGTTCATGATACCTATTAATAGTGAGGGTCTTGTAACCGAAGACTTTTCCAATTTACAATTAGGGCAGAAAAACTAACTTATTGATATTTTTTTAGTTTATATGTGTACCGTTAAGCCCACAATCTCACCTGACCTCAAGTGACGATGTGGCCCAAGATGGTGGATACGCTAAGACTAGTCGATGGACTGGCACTCATACGTAACTGCTGGAATACACCTACAGGTATTTGGTTGGATTTTTAACTCTAGGTCGGTAGCTAGCCAGGCGAGCATTGAAACAGCCCACCACCATGCTATGGTTTTATCACGGTATTTTCGATTCGAACTCAAGACCAATGATGCGGCGCCCGTACACTCTACACACTGATATATCATCGCTTATTTCGATTAACATGCGCTGTGATTAATTTATGGACTATTAGATGAGGCAAGATAACGTTTGCCAGATCAGATACTTGAAATAAAATATTGCTTCTGATCATGCAACAACAATATAAATTTTATTACAAATGCCTAAGAAAATATCATTTGAACGTTAAAATTTATTACCCACTGTAAACTGTATAATGAATCGACTTTACATTGAGTTAAATAAATCCTTTTATTAGCATAAGCAAAGCTCGGAAAAGGTTACGAAATTAATTTAGGACCACCTTTCAAATTTTGACTCATGCCAGAGGAAGAGGGCTGTATATTTAACTTCTACATAGTATATTTATACTCCATTATAATTATTTTATTCAACATATAATAATAGTTCACAACGTGTACATTTAATAATACTGTAACTGACTTAAAGATACATTTTTTTTAATAACGAAAGAAAGTAGTAACGGAAGAAAGATGAAAGCGGAAGAAGGAAGAGAAAGAAAGAATTCATACTGCACTGTACAACTCAAAATATACAAAACATTGTACATTTAGGTATTATGAAAGGCTGTCTAGGTCAGAATATACTGACGTGTGCTAAGAAGCAGTCAGCAGTGATGTTCAGCTGGAACACGATGCAAGTCACGTAACGTAAAAAATTAAATATAAAAAGGAACTATTAAGGTCGAATAAATAGTTTGGGAGTTTATCACAAACAAACATCGTGACACAACAAAGTACATAATAATTCTCATATATTAACGACAAAACATTTTTATACCTGATTCAATGTATACGCAAATTAATTAAACCCAAACGTCAACTAAACGATGATTAATTGTTATTGTTAATATTTCGAAATAGATTTTAATAGCGAACAAACAATTATTATAGGAAGAATAATGGTCTGTTTCCGAAAACCAAAAGCCACACGATTCTAAATACGATTTCGAAGTTTGTCGCTATGTAACCATAAATCAAATAAACGATCGTTAAAATATATTATTAGGTACCTTGTATTCCGCAGTAGTGTTGAATTTGTTAGAGTGCTATATTATCAGGAAATAAGCGAAGGCGGTATTATTACAACTTTTAACGAGTGTAATCTTACATGCATCAAGCTGCCAAACTTGAATAGGCACCCTTAAAAGCGTGTGATGATAAATAAAAAAACCACTTTATAATGGACATAAAGTCCTTACGCCTCCATTTTATTTACGCCTATATTTATTTATTTACGCCTCTTCCCGCATTATCGATTTTGATTGATAAGGTATATACTTTGCGTAAAGCCACGGTAAATAACTCGTCTAAATTTTGCTAGTTCCGCTTGTAACAGATTGACATCTGCTACGCTACGTCTTTCTGCCACAAATAACTGTTAATATAGGCTGTTTACTTAACCTATACATATAATAATAAGAATGTGAATTTCACTTGTCTATACTTTTTAGATTTATTTGAAGTTATGACAATGACTAAGAATCATACTTCATACTAATATTATAATTGCGAAAGTGAGTTTGTTTGTCTTTCACGCCTAAACCACTGTATCGATTATCATGAAGTATAGAGATTGAGGCAAGCCCGGAGACGGTAATAGGATACTTTTTCTTGCGATAAACTTGTTGGAAGTGAAGTAAAGAGAGGGATAAATTTTTTATGAAACATTTAATTGCATCATCCGTTTCGTTTGACAAAATCAAAATTAACGCGAGCGAAGCCACAGATAAACGCTAATAAGTAATAAAATACATTTACATCATTTTTACAAAATGTCTTTCTGTTTGTAAGTGCACGCATCACTGCTAAAGTATAATATTTATGATAAAGTGTCACCAATAAAGTCAGAAAGCGTATCCTCGAGTCACATGTAGTCGTTGTTTCATTAAAATCAGTTTACTTTATTAAAAGTTATTCTGAGATAATTTTTGTTTCACGCGAACGAAGTCGCAGGCAAAGTTTGTGATTTAGATAAGTTTCACTAAAACCACCAATAAACAAAGAAAAAATAATAAAGAAAAAAGCTGCATCCGACCGGATCGCGACCACTTTGTGTATGGTGGATATAAAAATAGAAATGACACTATTTGCTTGTAATGTTTAGAGGTCAGTCAGTGAAATGGATAGTTTTTGGAGCTATGATAGTTCAGTTGGTAGTATATAAGTCGCATCAATAGACATGAAATCGAATCTTTGCAATAAGCTTGAGCTTTAAATGAGAAAAAACATCGTGTTGAAACCATGCAAGGTACTAGGGCTTTTTCTAGTTTCCATATGGCTAACTATCTCCAACGACTTGAAAATCTGTCGCTAAATACATATAGGTGTGTTCCGACAGTTGCACTTGAGAGGCAGCCTCAGGCTTAAGATGTCCACCATTTTGGGTTACATCTTCACTTAACATCAGGGGCATTATCCTCAAAACGTTAAATCTATAAAGTAGACCAACAGGACAGCAAGAAATCTTGATTAATTGCAGATTTATCGGGAGATTGTATTATCGGTACTATCATTTTATTTTGATATCATAAACAAGTATATAGTTTAGGCTTTGCATGCTATCTTGCGTCACGTCGCCAGTCAATATAAGGCATTATTGTCGGCAAACGTCTATGTCTACTTAAGATGAAAAAAAACATATAATATTACAGTTTATATTCTGAATGAAGGTTATATATTTGAATTTCATGACACAGATCATCTAAAGCCTCGGTTGAGAAACGATATTATATGACTATTCCGTCAAATAACCATTTTATGACCCACTAGCACTTGTGAATACATCATTTCTCAGTCTTTTTTTATACATGCGTAAACACCAAGGTGGCGTCAAGTGACTGGCGATCAGTACTTTGCAAGCGGTCAATGTAGTTAGGCCGCAATTGTTTTTTTTTTTTAATTGCACCGGACGAGGTAGGAGAAGAGTCTACCGTCAAGTATCCATCCAAAGACACCACGGAGTTTCTTAAACCGCATACTTCCAGATACCAAGGACAGCTTTCACGCTTTTTCTAAACAGTCATACTGACCTAGAAACCACTCGATAGCAATTATATAGAGGCTAGACCTAAAACGCTATAAATCAGAAAAGAATAACTAAAATGGTTTTACCATAATATAGTATAATGGATGTTGGTCTAAGCTGAGTCGGGTACGTATTGTATATTCGAGTACCATCATAATTATTTCCATTCCATTAGGGCCACAAGTCAACAAGTACATTTTATCAAGGAATTTTATTTTTTTATTTTACTAAATGAAGAGCTTTAAAGTTTTCAATGCAAATATTTGGTAACTGATACAAGACTTTCCTCAAATTTCCAATAAAGATTATCATTGAAGTTCGAATGATTCAAAATTAAGCTGTGGGTATATTAAATTACTAATTACTTATATTTCGAAAGGTTTAATATTAAACTACCGATTTATCGTGTTTTATACACTCATATGTCACATACAATTAGTTATACATGCGAATTTGTAGCTATCACAGGAGAAAGTTAATCATCGCACAACATGGCGTACAAAGTTTAACTAAAAAATAGAACATATAAAACTGTAGTTTTCTTTAATAATCACTACTAGAAGACTTTACAATGTTAGCGTATTCATTTCACATAAAAACATTCCGATACCGACTTCATTTTCTTCAAAATCCAAGCCTCGTACCATTATATTCTGAGTAGTCAAGTCACGTTATTCTAAAGGGGCCTTGTTATGTCTTTATCCTGTGATTTAAAGTTACGTAGACATTTACCAATCTGCGTTCCATTTCACTGACGCAAAATAACCTGACAATATCCCATATAATGACGGCAAAAACACAGTCGGGCAATGTGATTAATTTTTGCGGTAATAGTAAACGCCTAGTTGAAACCATAGCATGATATAATAAGGTATTTTCAAGATGTCAGCAGTGCTACAAGCCAATTAGTCTTTTGACAGTCCAACCAACCAATATATTTTCTGTTTTAGCTAGCAATCGTCCCAAGACAACTTGGCCAGAGGTACAGGTTAACTAACTAACGGTACGTTAAAAATTGGGCTTACCAAATATATGTGTTGAAGGAAAAGCCCTTGACTTCCTTTTCATTATGAATTATTTGAATCTCAGAATATATCGTCACTTAACACCAAGGAGATTATAAACAAGTATACTTTATAAGCATATACAAAAAATATCAGGCAGAAATTAAAGCAACAATGTGTTGCTCTCTAGCTAAAGAATTATATGATATGGTTTACAAAATAATACATAATTATGAATAAACAGGTTGCGAATGTTAAATATATAAAGAAGAAACGCAGTAATTACTTCTAGTGGTAATCTTTATAGTGAAAAATTTCTGAGACCGAATGTATTATATAGTCATGTTGGAATTTATACTACTTTGCACCTGAGTTTGGAATTGATTAGCCACTACTAGCGATGCTAGTGGACGTAGTGATGGGCAATTCAACTTCAACCTGAGGATGCTCCTTGATCGAGTGAAACACGTGTAATCAATTGTGCCACATACCCACATTTGTTTCAGCCATCCGCCAACATTGGTTCAACCATCAACCAACGATACGTATATTAATTAAAAATCAATAAAATTAGTTTTTTTGTTTCATTTTATAAGAACCAGGGGCGGCGGGATGTGCAAAGTAGTACAAGTATATTCCAACATTAAATCATGGAATTGTAACGCCTTCATTCATCAAATATTCATTTTTAAAATTAAATAAATACTAAGTAGTTTGCAAATCATACCTATCGTATGGTAACGCTAAGACCAATAAAACTTGTAATAATATTAAATTATTTTAAGTTGAGAGCAATCATGCAGCGTTAAGTATATATATTGGATATGTATTAAGCACATAAAATGTAATATTAGACTGTTTAGCAATCGCCCTGACATATCAGGATATATATGGATATGGCATCCATAGAACTACTCATTAGTCAATTGTGAGTACCTTTAAATAGGTTTAACGTCCCTAATTATACAGATAATTAAACTTTACCTGTCCGAAATCTGTAAATTATTGCACGTCACATAAGCGAAGCGTTGAGGCGGGTACTACTATCACTTCACGCAAAACAACTGATTTTTCAAACTTAAAATGTCTCTTTTTATTAAACACACTATTTTTAACACTCATTATATTTTTGGTAGCATTTTTGTTATTTAAACTAGTTAAAAAACTGTTTAAAAAAGATCTGTCTTGGACGTCCGTGTGTCTGTATGTACGGATCCTGTATATTATACGATAGCGACCAAAATACTTTACTAATCAAATCTTGTTTCTTTCTTACGCTTCAGTATAATTAGGAATAGAACGTTATTACTTTTCACAGTGTGATTCGATGTGGTTTAATTGTTTTTCTATCATATAGAAGCCAATAATATTTTAATTTTAAAATATGTTTATGCGTCGCTCTACTTATATACGCATCCGTCCGCAATTACTGGTTATATTTGGCTCAAATCTGATACAGTACTAAATCATTCTATGAATTAATATTTAGTATACTTTTTAAGCTGTACAACAAAGGGATCATGCGAGTTACGCGATGAAGTGAACTTTTTTATGAAATTTAATAGCTTACCGAAAAATGTAAATAACTCTTCATCTATTTATTTGTGTTATTGTTATACTAAATACATCGTTTCGATAATATCATATTATGAGCAGCTTTCTGAACTATATGAATATGACGGTAAAGGAATCTTAACAATAAATATTATATACATTTAATAAGTGCTGGTAAGCAGTCTTGAAATATATAAAATAAAAGTCAAGAAACTTAATTTAACCATGTAGTATTTTAATCGTTTTTAAAAATAACAATGGATTGCACAATTATAGATGGATAACAAAATAGAAGCGTAGTGAATTTGATACCATGTTGTAACGTCTATTCACAATGGCGTTTTACAATGAATATACGGCAGCTCTGACGTTTGCATGCATCAAACCGCAGATGCCAAACTATCAGACTTCATGTGTCAAACGTCAAATATCATGTGTTAATTATATAAACAATTGTTTCCACGTACATTAAATCCATTCAAATATAAGGCATTCCGATTATATTTTATTAATCTGGTACCATTTAATGCGATGCGATACAGAATATTCTCTAATAACTTTAGCATCACTCTAATATATAATACTAAAAATATTACAATAATTGTCATTTTCCTTTTTTTTACCTTTTGTGTTACTTCACAAAGAGTAATAATATGTATAATTAAGATTACACTTGTGTATAGTTATTTTTCCCATATAATGCAATCAACTATGTGTAGTGTAAATGTTCTTGCTGTTTGAAACAAATAAATCAATTTTATTTAATAATTAAAAGCAATTTACATAAATTATATTATTTTATTGAAATATCAACAACCGATTTTGGCATCTTATTATATCATCAATTTATCTCATAAATCTCAGTAAAGCTTATTCAAGCCATAACTTCAATTACCTTGTTATTCCACCAAAATTATTCCTCTCGATATATGCCGTAATTATCCTCAGCTAATTTTGCTCTGGCATGTTATTCATTCCTGGTTGGTTAATTTACAAAAGCAATATCGAAGCGAAACTTCTGAAGTTAATTATAATTTAGGACGGTGCTGTGTTGGTTCATTTTTAATCTGAAGTGAAACAGAAAACATTTTAGACTGAACACTTTCACGGAACACATTATCTTTGTTGTTGGCGCTATAAAAAATGTGCACACGTTCGTCTTATTAAGTAAACAAGCTTCGAGAATATAAATACACGTGTCTTGAAGACTTCCTTACGATCGAACTGTTAATACGATTTGATTTTCGTTTACCAGAAAATATTTAATAATAAATACTGTAGAATAAAATAAAATGAGAATCAAGAATGATCTGCACTGACTGAAATATTTTTATTTGTATCGTAACGTGGCAGAGTGACTGCACTGCAATGGGTAGTGATAACAGTATAATCAGTAGGAATGCAAATTAACTAGAGATTAGGAATCCATTAGAAATAGCCACTGTGATACCGACCTGTAAATATCCCGGTAACTTAGTTGACCCTAGCTGATTCCTAAAGGTGTCAAACCAAAAAATAATCACAAAGACTGGTTTATTATCGTGTGAACTTCTTACTTCGAAATTCCGTTCAATTACTGATTATACATCAGTTGATCCTTGAATGCTTCTATAACCCGTAATTTTCGCTATAAAAAGCAGCGGCTCAATAGAATTTTCGATGATGTTCCAACTTAATATAAAATTCCAACAGAATAATCACTTAGAAGGTGCAGAGAAACGTGCCAACAAACTTCACTAAAAGTTTAAACCGTACAAATGGAACAAAACTGGAATTGCCAGCTCAAATTGTGGTAAAATTTAGGGTCAGAAAAAGTTTTGATCAAGGCAAGTGGAGAGCACCACGACGTTTTGGCTTTGTTTCAAAATTATGTAGCGCTTATTACGCTTGCAAATGCGACATTGCATTGCCCCGTGGGAACGACAGTTTGTTGTTATTACATTTTTTCCTCTCAACTCTCCGATATTTGCTAGGTTTTTGCGAAAGGTACAAAGATACCCGAGGCGAACGCTAAAAATGTGTAGCTAAAAATGTGCAGTTTTCTTTTTCTTGGAAGTCGACGTACGTGAATAAGTTCTTACATAGAATAAATTGGCTATATCAGCAAAAAATACCTTTTCATTATTTAGTTACATAAGGAACTACTATACTTGAAGAACTATGTTATTTCCATTTTTTTATTTTGGTAAAAGTTTAAGAATTTAACTTAGTTATTTTTTGTCAAAGGCTGACATGCACATAAATTACTACCTTTCGTGAAGGGATTCCATAAAAAAAACTGAAATCTATTTAATAATTGTTCCTGTTTTTGCAATTTTTTTCAATACAGCTTTGCTCCTATTGGCAGTAGCGTGATTTTCAATAGCACAAATAGTTCTTCGATGATAGCTTTATCAAATACAACAATTATTTTTTAAATCTAGCTGGTAGTTCCAAAGATTTGCGTGTGCAAAAACTAATTCCGCTTTTCCACCTCATAATATTAATATAGATAATCCTGTTCATTTGTACACAATAATAGAATTACTTCACGTAAAATACCACCAAAAGTTGTCTACGAATTGTTGCTATTCTATATACTCAATATCTATATTTTTTCTCAAATCTTTGCATACTAACATCAATGTTTGCATGCACAACTTAGTATGTCCTGTAAACTGTTAGACAGTAGCAGTTGTGACGTTCATAACGCCTTCCGAGGGCCTAATTGAATAAAGTTTTTTTTAATATACAACTATTAGTGAATATTTATTTTGAAAGCAGACTATTTCATTTATTAAATTCCTTGAATTAGATCCCACGAGGATATGACCTAACATACCGGATAAACATTTTAAAGATATTAGTAGTTATTCTAAGTATTGTACGTAAGGTCAAAGGATACAGAACTTACGAAGGTTTAACAAAATACTGTCAGAGGTTAGGAGGGTAGTTTATTACACAGATTAGTATATAGTGCGATTCAGTCTAACCGAGGCACGCGAGGCGTATTTATCGCACTTAGCTGGAGCATCACGAAGGGACGTAAGATTTTTATTTGTCTATTATTGACAGTTTTGGTATTTATGCCGTGAATCGTTATCAGGGATAATTTATACTGGACGAAGAGAGAGACACGAGCGGTGACGGTGAGTGTTGACAGTTGTCATAAAGGGGCCTAAACCTAGGGGGGAGGGGTTAAACCTACATCCGTATCGCAAGTCTCGAACACTCCTCGTAGGTTTACCAGGCTTTTTATTACTAACACCAGAAGTGTGGGATTATCACATCTAACAATACATTATAAAAATTTTAACTAGGATAATCCAGCAAAATAGCAATTAATTAGACTTTAATTAACATGGAAGTCATTATCAAGACGTTTGAGACGATTACTTTCCTTGCGAAAAATATTGATTCTACAGTTTTTTTTTTTTATTGTAACTTGTCTTTTCAGCGGTACGGTTGCTGGTGGCAATCACAATGTAATCCTAAATAGCAGTCTGCAAGCCTTTCAGCAGCTAATTAAACACATATTTTTACAAACATCGAAGTTGAAATTTGCATGAGTATATCTGCTTATTGGTAAGATAAGCTGAATAGATACCTAAGTTGTTTGATCAGTTTTGATGTCTAATTAGACCTGTCTGCCATGACGGTGGACGACAAGATGCCCGCTCATGCCTTCATACCTCCTCTACCTCACCTCTTTCGACTCTCTTGTCTGTATGTGTGCGTATACTACACACTTTGTTGCTTTTTTATGTGAGCTGCAGACCAATATTATTGTTATCCGTTAATTTTTTTTTATAATTAAAATTCTAATAATAAGTTAAATCTTTCACATCTCCCAGGAGTACCGTAACAAGCAATATTTTTATTGGCACGAAGTTTCTTATCGCACGGTACGGATGGAAGATAAACAAATCGAAATATAAGATTTTTACGTCACGACCTCTATCTTCAGTCTGTTCTATATTTCACTATATTTTTATATTATAGATAATTATTTATAGCGCGTACGCTATTGGCTGTGTCAAGTCATAGAGGCGCTTATTGGTTCAAGACAGCCAGTAAGTTCTCAACGACTGCGCGCAGGTATACTTTGTATACGTAATACGCGTCAACAGTTTTGTACCGTATTATATGTATAATAGTGAATTGAATAGTGTACAATAAAATGTTTATTTTCACACTTAGAAAAAATATTTTAATTGCCAAATTTCCTATCCTTTCTTCAATTAGTTAACGTTTCATTGTATTGCTATCAAATGCTTGTAATTCATTTATTTGTATTTGTTAATCAATAATATAATACGTTTATCAATAAGAATGTACTACGAAAAGAAATTCGTCACAACTTTATTATAACATCTCGAAGCGATGATAGCTCAGTGGTAGTGTGTACGACTTCGCCTCAAGGGACGTGAGTTCGAATCCAAGCACCTTAAATGAGCTTGAGCTTTCGGTGAAGGAAAACATCGTGAGGAAACCATAGCATGATGGTAGGGCATGTTTCAAATGCCCGCCTGGCTAGCTACCACCCTCAAGTTGTAAACCTGCCGCCAAATACCAATAGGTGTGTTCCGGCAGCTGCACTTGAGAGCCAGTTCCTCCACAGGTTTAGCGTGTCATCGTCACTTAAGATCAGGTGAGATTATGGCCATAACACTAAACCTTAAGTATAAAAAAAAAATAACACAAACATATTTACTATAGACACTGGCGTTTAAAAATGAATATGAAATATTTAAAACACAGAACCTAAGGTTGGTACAAATGTGAATTGAATTTAACTCAAATTTTGTACAGAATTTCGATGTAGTGATTCTCAGATTACTCAGTCTATATGAACTATCACGAATACTAAAAATATCTAAACAAGTCTAGATTACACCTAAAAAATTTCACTCAGAGATATATCGTGGATAAAAAACATGTCACATAATACACACACATTAAAAACATATCTCTCTGATGATGTAAGCAGTTTGTAAAAATAGCACATTTCCCCTGTCGTATTAAGGATGACATTGACATAAACGATGACATTGACACTAAATAAAGATCAAGGTCAGTCTAGTAAATTCACGCACTGTTTTTTATCGCAAATATTAGGTCTTTACCTATGAAATTGTTGTTCTGCAGTACTGGCCATCATTTCAAATAAATTTTATTTTAAAAACATGAAATTCTTTTTCCAGTAGTAGTAATTTGTTTTTATTGATTAGTATTATATTTTCATGGCACCTATTATATAAATGAGTCACCATATTCCGGAGGAGGACAATACTTTTTTAAAGATCAAAACCAACCCAAGAAATTATAAAAGGAGTTATCATGAATATAATAAACACAGAAGAGTGTAAGCGACAGAGATTATAAGTATGACCATAGAGTAAATAGTGTCGTGGTTACAAATTATACTGAAGTCTTTTTGGGGAATCTCAATCTTGTCAAACCTGTCATTCGCTGATCTGGAATATTAAATTTTGGTTACATTTTGCCGTATATAGTTAGGAACGTGTATTTTAAATTCACATAATTACTTTCTAGATAATTTTAACAAGCCGTATTTAAAATTATAAGAACTGTTTGATTAGAATAAAAAATTGTCTTTCATAAGTACAAATGCTGAAGCGGTGGAAAAATAAACAGTAGATCTTAGACTGATAATTTGTAATAATTTATTCCACGTTTATTTATTTCTTGAATATACATTGTATGTAACTATATAGTAATTGTATGGCTGTATGATTGACCTCTCGCAGTTTAAGTGGTTGCCTTGATCCAGACGTTGCTTTGAGTGCTGTGGGTTCAAATACTGCACAGTCAACTATTTGTCTGATTCACAAATTATTTTTCTAAGTTTGGCCGTAACTTTGTGTACATAAATTGTATGTTTGTAAAGTTGTCTTTAAATTAATATAAAGGTATTTTAAACATGACACATAATTGTTAAGTATGAGACACGTCTTAAAATTAGTTCATATTAAAACCTCCTTGGAATCAAAATTTTTGACAGCGACAAATGCTTCAGCGGCGACGATTTGAATTTAAGATTTAACCTACGTTAATATAGAATATATCTGATAATGTTTTTGCGCATCTGACAGCTAGTGATCAGCAAATGTTGACTGTGCACTCCTTTGATCGAACCCGGTCGGTAGCGTTGGTAATGGCGCGGAAACTCGACACACACGCACTTCACGGCTCCGCTTTGAATTACGAACATAAATCATGCATCATTACAGCAAATTGGCGTCGAAATTTGCGGCTCGGTGGTATTTTAAATTTAACAATTTCCGATATTTCAAAGGCCTTTGTGAACCCTACAAGAGATTTCTTTTGAATTCGTAATTATATTTCGATGGTAACAAGGACGCCTTAAGAAATGGCACTGCTATTTTTATTGCTCCGCATTTATATCTATATTAGAATGCGGAAAAGTTTGTTTGTTTGTATGTAGCTAATCTTAGGAATTACCTGTCAGATTTCAAAAAATATATTTTTGTATTTACACTTCTTAATGTCTCACATACTGTATACATTATAATATAGATATTAAATGCGGGTCTAAAAAGCGACTTTCTTTTTTGATTCGGCTCGTGACCACGGCCTGTGTAACCAGGCCGAAAGGTCGAGCAATTAATAAAGAGTAAGTCCGTATTTAATACATTTTTGTTTTTGAAAGAGCAATCATTGAAGAAGGCTTTTGGCTAATCAACATAGATCTACCACCAACAGGAGCAACACTGTATTGGGAAAAGCTACGAAACGGCCAAAAAATATTATATTATTTAGTTCCACGCGAACGAAGTCGCAGGCACAGCTAATTAAATATATTTCTGTACTTAAATCGACGTAATAGTTTTTACTATAACTCTGATTGGCTGGCCTGTAATAGATGCTAGAACGCCACGAGAATATTTATGACGATCATAAACAAAACCTAGCCGTGATAACATATCGTCATAAAACAAAAAAAAAAATGACTTTAGTGTCCGTATACTATACGTTGTCGCGGTTAGTCTTTGTTCAACTTTGCGTCCATTAGATCAGCTATGCCGAACCTAGCCAAATCGCGTTATTCTTTCTTCTATACTACTTATTCACTATTAAACTGCGTGTATTAGGGTAGAATTAAAACACAACATACTGGAAGGCTTTTTAGGGATCTTGTTTTAGTGTTGAGAAACAGTTTATACGGTGATTTATTAAGTGGCTGAGAATTGCGAGCGAAATTTCAATATCGCGACTTACTTAGATATTACACGAGAGAGACAAAGCTATGTTATATAACAAAGTGAGAAGTAAATAATATATTGTATTTTTGAAATATATTTGCTACTATCGCATGTATGGTGCTTCTTGTGTTTTTTCATGGACTTGCGGTAAATTATAACATATAGTGACATTATCGTTGTATAGATCTGGAATTGTGAAAAAGGTAAGTGGTAAATTGAAATAATAATGACAAGTATGAATTTTTAGCTGTAAACAAAATGTCCTCGAACAGCATAAGCAAAAGAGTCATCATCTTGTTAAAACGTTATTTGAACCGTGACTATTCGATAAAATTGTATCCACCTAACATTGGTTTATATTTAAAGAACCTGGTTGATAAACTCATCAACGTGGAGCCGATACTAATAAAACTAGAAACATTTAAATTTCATTAGCAGTTTTATTTTTTTACTTAAAATAAATTATAAATATAGCAAATCGGTTTGGTTTACCTGAGACAGTCTAGTCGACGCATAGCCTTTTACATAACTGTGAATAGCGTCGGACGCTATCAGTCATATACCAAACGAATTAAATAGTAGACTATTTAATATTACATATAATAATTATGATTTTTTAAAGGCCATTAGTATTGCAAAAAGTTTATGAATTCACTATTATTTTATGTACACATGAAATTGTACTTTTTCTCAATAAGTAAAGGCCGGCTTATATAAAAGTATACCTATTAAATTTTGTACACTCTTACACAGGCATCTGTAACCGTTGCCCAACGTTACAGGCAAATTTATCATCCGAAAGTGATGTTTACCTATTTTAATACCATACTATTTTTTCTACCAAAATGCTTAGATACATTTCACTTCTTTAAACACTATAAAACAAAATCGCTGTCTTTCTATCTGTTTCATCTCGATATTTTCTAAACCAGGAGTTCCTTAAGTATACGCCGCGGCGACCTGACCGTAGAGAGTGAAGAAGAGTGTCGTGAAGCGATTGTCATTAACAATCTAGTATCGTTTTACCTATCGATTTCGACCAGCTAGATAGATTAAAGCGCCACCACAAAACAGTAAACATGTATGTGCACCGCGAACTGAAAAAGATTGCGAAACCCTGTTCTTAGCCATGAATACTATTTCCACTAATAACAAGAACTATAAACGATGATAGTTTTTGTAAACTATGTTTGTAATTGTAAAATGTGTTTAATAATTTTGTTTTTCCTTTGGACATATACTGTACATCTTTAGAGACATTCACGGCTTGTGGGACGAGAGGGGGAAGCACTCAGCGTAGGAAGCAACGAGCATAAGGGTGCCAAGAATTGGTTATACCACAACTTGGACTGTTATCGGAGACACAAATAAATATACAAACAAACCTAATAAAATAAAATGCTGTTATTAGTCAAATTCACCCGTCCGATACTAAGTAAAAATAAAAGGTTATCCGACAAAGCTTTTACTTCTATTATTCCAACATAAATTGTTAACAATGTAAACGTAATTAAATGTAACAATGTAAACGCAAAATAATACATTACCCTAGAAGGTCATGTAAGTAGTATTGTAAACCAAAAGTATACATTGGTCAAAGGTAGCGGAGGCACGCAAGTTCGCGTGTGACCAGAGCCCTAACACGCCTTCAAATATTTACCACAGGTTGTGGCTAATAAAACAATTTAGATTTTATTGCGATTAAACTAGCAAATTGTACTGTTATATTAGTTTACGAACTAACAATAATAGGAAATTGGTAATAAATATGTATAGTTTATAGTAAAAGAGCCAGTCATACAAACCCAGACTTACCATTATACAGCGGACCGTAAATTTAACGAAGTTAACGAATACTTAGATATAACATTGGTGTTACAAGAAATTTAATGAATTTTTATTTATTTCTGAAGATTTTCTCTAACGGAAGTAAGAGTATGAATGAATGTATGAAAAATTTATAGTGCTTACATTATTTCATATATTTTGTTTAGCGTTATGGCCACAACAATTGGCTATGTGGCTTAAGATGTTGGATACGCAAAACTTATGCAGGGACTACCTCTCAAGTGCAGCTGCCGGAAAGCACCTACAGGTATATGGCGGCAGATTTTCAACTTTAGGGTGGTTACTAGCCAGGCAGCATTAGAAAAAGCCCTGCCACCATGCTACGGTTTCATCGCGATGTTTTCATTCAACGAAAGCTGAAACTCATTGCGGCGTTTCAAACTCACCTTCTTTGACGTGGCGTTCATACACGCTAACACTGAGCTATCATCGCTACGATTAACGACAAACTAGTCGCATACGTAACGCTCAGGAAGCTAACGCTACATCTAGTACATGGATTAACCGTTTTATGAAACACAATCGCCGTATTCTCATATTCCTTCATCTTATTTTGGCACCGCAGAAGCATTTATATAACCTTAATGCGAAGTAATTTTTCTAAAGTTATGGAAAATGGATCTCGATTCTTATATTCTGTGTCTTATATGTAATAAGAATTTTCTAGATATAACACATACAAACGTCAACAATCTTTTTTTATTGTTCCGCTTCGAAATTAAACAAGCAAACCCCAAGTTTTATTACTGCGACGGTTAGATATATTATTTTGATATAAGAACGGTAAAGAGAAAATAATATTATCCGAGAACTAACCTAGACCACGTCTTCGCCAGCCGATAGCAAATATTTGAACAAGTATATAGGATTTGTCATTCTGTTATGATACCCGTAATTTTTTATATAAAAAATTATATTCTTTATGAAATAATATTATATGTATGTGCGTTATATTTTTATTACATGTTTTTTGAGAAACATCCAATCAATTTAATGCAAGCGCACGTATACGACGCACTTTGATAACGTAATGTAAAATGAAGTTTTGTTGTGATAGAAAGATTGTCTTCGACAGAAAAGGTGTATAAAGTGGATCGATATCAAGAATAAAGCGATGATAGCTCAGTGGTAGTCTGTACAGAGTTCGCGTCAAGGGACGTGAGTTCGAATCCTCTTACAATGAGCTTGAGCTTTCGGTGAAGGAAAAGATCGTGAGGAAACCATAGCATGGTGGGAGTATTTTTTTTATGCCCGCCTGATTAGCTACCACCCTGAACTTGAAAATCAGATGAGATTATGACCATGATACTAAACCTTGATTTGACTATAAAAAAAGAATCAACCGATTGATATACATGCGGTAAGTAAAGGAGGTATATAGGCAAACAGTGACAATATCTTTTCTGGATTAAAAGTACCCTACATATTTATCTATACTATTGATAACGTCTATGCAAAATTGTATGATAACTGACTAAGAAACGAAGACATGATACCGAAACAAATAAACTTACTGTCGATTTTATAATATTAATAAAAATTCACTAATGCTTCGATTTTTTAACTCGTCTTATGAAAAACGTGATAATAACTTCGATGGAATTACATCTTGAGGAATCCCATCTCACCCTTAAGTAGAGTAAATGTTAACACGTCGTCTAACAAATAGTCATCTCACGTAGCTATGCAATTAAGCTAAGGTAGTCAACTCTCTGTATTCTAACGCGTTGAAACCAACAAACTTTGTTACTATCCAAAGTTGATACGCGAAAAACATACATGAACGTTGTACTTTGAAGGCGATACCTTCTCTAAATATTTAGCTTCCCAAATCTCAAATACGAGTGTAAAATCTTACCAACTACTTTTTTATCGTGAGGAAATATATTTACGCATACTCTCCCAGCCCGGGGCTCTATTATTATTATTCTTAGGAGGAGCTATGCAGGCTTTCCAGACCTGTATCACTGCGACCATAAATGATCTATTGTGATCGCCCCACGCTACTAGATCTCACTACCTAGTCCTATAGCATAAATGAACTGTAGGACTTTTTTGGCGGGGAGAAGTTGAACCTCTTCTGGGTGCAGTACATGCTTTCCTAGAATCCGGTTACGCTTGTGTTGTAGTGGCTCACATTCACATAAGAGGTGTTTTGGCGTTTCATCCACACTGTTGCAAAATCTGCAATCTCTTATGCTCTGGACACCAATGTTAAACATATGCTTGTTCAAACAGCAGTGTCCAGTAAGTGTTCTCACCAGAACACGCAGTTGATTCCTGCTGAACCTCATAGCCTCTCCAGCTCGGCGCTGGTTAAAGGGGACGATAAGGTCTTTGGAATGATTTTGTCCCGGCAAATTATGCCAGAATTCTTTCGCTTCTTGGTTGAAATGGTTCCTTAGTGTCAACCGAACTGTGCTTTTTGGTATACCACAGAATGGTTCTGGTCCAATCTGTGTTATTAAAGCACCTGTTCTGGCAAGTTCATCGGCAATCTCATTGCCTGGAATCCCCGTGTGCCCTGGGACCCATCGCAAAATTAGTCTGTTATTCTTCCCCAGACTGTTCAACACTTCTACACAATTGGCCACGAGTTTAGATGCAATTGTGTTTGAAGCCAGTGCCAGAAGAGCAGCCTGGCTATCCGATTGGATGTAAATCGTATGATTAACATAGGCCTTTTGCAGATTTATATCGGCACACTCAAGTATACCGTATATCTCTGCCTGGAAAATGGAAGCGAAACGTCCAAGATTAATATGCTTCTTAAAGTTGGGTCGCTCTCCATATATTCCACAGCCTACGTTTTGTCCACTTTTAGATCCATCTGTATACCATAGTAGACTGCCTTTTTTCCACGTTATCTTATTGCTGGTCCAGCAGTCCCGTGAAGGAATCTCTACAGTATAAAATTTTTTAAAGTTTGTTTCAGGAATCAGAGTGTCTGTTATCATTCCTAAAACAGGTGTTTCTATCATTGAGTCCAGTAGGGATCTCATGGACGAGGATAGCCATTTCAACCTTCCCTGTACATACATTCTGTGCATTGTTAACATCGCCATCTTTCCTACGTGTAAATGTAGGGGCGTAAGATTTAACAAAGCATCCAGAGCTGCACCAGGTGAAGTCGACATGGCTCCTGTCGCTAGGATAGACGCCGTTCTCTGTACTGTAGCTAAATGGGTTTTTACGGTTGACTGGTTTGCTTTCCTACACCAGAGCACACAGGCGTATGTTATTACTGGTCTAACCACAGCGGTGTAGAGCCATATGATCAGCTTAGGATTTAAACCCCAGCGCTTACCTGCCAGTCGTCCGCAAATTCCCATTGCTATTTTTGCTTTTTGTATTGCAGTATTAATTTGTTTATTCCAAGTCAATTTTTGGTCAATTATAACTCCCAAGTATTTGACTTCTGTTGAAAAGGCGATTGCTTGATTGTTTAACCTTGGTTGAGCTAATTTGTCAAGACGTCTCTTCCTAGTGAATGGTACAACGACGGTTTTTTCCGTATTAGCCCTCAATTGATTTTTTCCGCACCATTCGTGAATGACATTTAAAGCTTTCTGCATAAGGTACGAAATTGTACTTTGACAGAAACCTCGAACGACTATCACCAGGTCATCGGCATAACCTTGGCTGTCTATTCTCAGTTCCTCCATCTTACACAGTAATTGGTCAACCGTCAAGGTCCATAAAAGGGGCGATAAGACACCACCTTGTGGGCAACCTCTTGTGGTTAACACTTCATAGCTAGTGCCATGTAGTGATAGTTTCACTATGCGATTTGAAAGCATTGCTTCAATCCATCTAGTGGTGGTCACGTCCACATTCTTGGTTTCCAAACCATGAATGAGCGTTTTTGTTGGTGTGTTGTCAAAGGCCCCTTCGATGTCCAAAAATGCACACAGTGCAATTTCTTTATCTTCTAACGCCCTCTCCACTCTGTCCACAAGACTGAGTAAGGCAGTCTCAGTGGATTTACCTTTACTATAGGCATGCTGGTTAGGGCTAATTGGGCTTCTTGTTAACACTTCCTCTCTTATGTATTTATCTATTATTTTCTCCATTGTTTTAAGGAGAAATGAAGTAAGGCTTATGGGTCTGAAGGACTTTGGTAGAGCGTAGTCCTTCTTCCCAGCCTTAGGTATAAATAAAACTCGTACTTTTGACCATAATTCAGGTATGAATCCCCATGCAAGGCTCGCCCTGAAAATTTTTACCAAAACCGGTGTTAGGATGTCCTTCCCCTGCTGTAATAGTACAGGTTGAATTCCATCTTCCCCTCCCGTTTTGTATGGCTTAAATGTACTAATAGCCCATCTCACATTCTGTGGTCTTATGATTATCGCGGCTCTCTGCCAATCCTCGATACGCGGTCTCAGTATAGATGGCATCGCTCTACTCCGCGACATCAAGTCTTCCGATCCTGGGAAATGAACTGAGGTGAGGAGCTCCATGGTTTCTTTTTCGCTGTTGGTAAAGGTGCCATCCTGCTTTTTGAGGAGTCCAATTTGATTAGGCTTATCCTTAGCTAGCAATCTATGGATTCTTGCTCCCTGAGGCATTTCGCTGATTTCCTCGCAGAACTTTCTCCATGATGCACGCTTGGCTTTCCTAATCTCTTTATTGTAGTTTGTTAAGGCTGTTAGATAAGCTTCCCATTCCTTGGTTCTTTTAGCCTTATTAAAAAGTCGCCTGGTTTTTTCTCTAAGCTTTCCAAGCCTAGAGTTCCACCAAGGGACTCTTCTTGTTGATGTCTTTTGTCTTACGGGGCAGCTATGCTCAAAGGCGTCTATGGTCGCTATCGTAAGAGCATTTGTGGCCCACTCCAGACACTCTATTGTCTTAATATTTTTAGGGATTACTTCCAGGTTAGACCTTAAGTTGTCTCTATAAGTATCCCATGAGGTATTCCTGGGATCCCTAAACATGATATTCTCACTCTGTGTTGATAATAAGAGTTCGAAGTTAATATGTCTATGATCAGACATAGAGTTTTCGTCACTTACACACCAGTTAATTATATTCCTACCTAAATTGTTAGTGGCAAATGTAATGTCTAAAACTTCTTGCCTAGCGCGTGTAATAAAGGTTGGTTTACATCCTTTGTTTGAGATTACTAGGCTAAAGGTAGTGATGAAGTCATTAAGTAACTCACCCCTTTCGTTGATGTTGCTGCTCCCCCATGCAGTGTGATGAGCATTTGCATCGCATCCCACCAGTAGCTCGGCGTTGTGTTTCTTAGCATATTCAACGACTCGCACAAGTTCATCTGTTGGGTTGTTTCTCTCGCCTGGAAGGTAGGCTGAGCACACGAGTAGCTTCGAGCCCTGCCAGCCGTCAAGATTTACATACGCTGCAACCAGATCATCAGAACAGAGTTCTGGAACAGGTAAAAATTTAATTTTTTTGTTGAAAATTATACTTACTCTGGGCCTAGTCCCGCAGTTGTGCACAAGGAGGCTCCCTACAGTATTTAGTCCCATAACTTTGTTGTCGCGTAACCACGGTTCTTGTATAAGAGCGAGGTCCACAATACCATCCGAGAAGCATTTCTCCAGTACCGCCGTTGCTGCTACCGCATGATGGAGGTTGACCTGGAGGAACCTCGCTCGACCCGCAATTCGCGCTATTGTTTTGTTGGTTCAGGCTGTTGGCTAGTGGTCGCCTTACCCGTCTGGGGACGTGTAAGTCCACCTCTGGGTCCGGTTCCTCCAGCTCTTCCAGACCTGCTTCCCCTCTGTCCTCCCCTACCAGAGAGCTTTGGAACCAGGTTTCGTTTCGTCACTTGTGACGTCGACCCTATTCCTCGCCCTGAGGCCGTGGAGGTTGAGGGGACAGGTTCACCTGCGCCCGTTTCGTGCATTTGTAGGGGTGTTGTCACCGTTATGGTTTCCGACACCCTACTTTGCTCGGTGTTTGATGATGAAGGCGCTGCCAGTGATTTATTCTCCTGGTTGCCCTCTGTTCCAGGTTTGACTTTAAATAGAACCCATCTAAAGCCAAACATAACCTTAAAGTTATTTTTCTGGAGTGTCTGCACCGAGGGATCGTCAAGGGCGAAAACGACGACTCGTCCTCCCTTTTCCTCCCTGCAATGCAGCACTCTCCAGTGTTCCGGGTTAAGCTCTGGGTTCTGTAGCCGTATCAATTCGAGGGCCTTCTCGAGAGTAGCAGCCTCGTTGTCCGGTAAGAACGTCGAGCCGATAGCCGGCTTGGGGAGATCTTTCTCTGACATGACCGATAGGTTAGCCTCCGGCCACGGCTTTATTTTCGGAGTTATCTCCGTCAGCCATCTCCTGCTCATCTCATCCATGCAGGTGATTAGCATCCAGCCCGGCTTATGGCTAAGACCTAAGAAACGTGGTCCAGCACCCTTAGTTCCTATTTTTACAATTTCGTCCGTAAGGGTGTTTTGGACCAGTCTCATCTCTTCTACGCTCATGGGATTCACGTTGCGAATACCCACTCGCGTTGAACCTGCAACCTCGCCGAAGCTATGTTTCGGTTTGGTATCAGTAGAAGGCTTGTAAGCTTTCTTAGGCAGCATATTGGGTGACTCCTCTTCAGACCGAATTCGTTTTACCGCCTTCGGTCCTGAAGGATTCTCCAATGGGATTTCAATCCAGGGCTTTCGGCACAGCGTCAGTGCCTCAGTAGGGCTAACTTCCGCCTGCACTAGCTTCTTGAACCTCCTCCTAGCTGCCCCAGACAGCTTGCGCCTCTTTGATTTAGTTTCTTCAGAGGTCGATTCCATGGGCGGTGCAGTCACCAAAGTGGCTTCCGACCCAAGGTTCGTCCTCTGGGTTTCAGGCGTCGGGGAAGGGTTACTTCCCCCCGTCCCAATTAGTTTGACGTCCCTAGAATCATCCAGAGCGTCAACAAGAGAATTTAGATTTAGTAAAATGTTTTGTGTATCGTCATCCATTTAGTTCCCACGAGTAGCTAGGGAAAAGAGGTCACACACCGACAGAGCCCCGCATGTCGGCAGAAGGGCTTAATTACTCTCCGAGGTGCCCTGTTATCAGAGAGGTACCGTTCACGACTGAGCTTACCCTCAGCCACGCATCCCTCGGCACGGTTCACTTAACACCTTGGATTGGTATGGTCCTCTTCGCCAATGGTCAGCAGTTCCCTAATTAGGTATACTGCTGACCATTGCCCAGGATGCACCACGTGGAGGTGGGACCATATTCGCACCCCAGCCCGGGGCTCTAAGAGGAAAACCGATTAAAACCCCACGGCCATTTGTCGCATTGCTGGGACGACGCTGGTTCGAACTTTCAATCATTGCGTCGCCCCAGCGACCGGCATGGCCTCATGGCAGTGGAGCCCCGTCTGGACAACCTGTTGAGCTACCCTAATCATACTATCTAATTATAATTGGCACGTGTTCAAAAAAAAGGACAGTCGTCACGGGACGCCTGGCAGATGTGAAACCTTTAAGCTAATATTATAATCTATAGTTAATATAAACATATAAATCCATATTTTATTTATAAACTTTTATGGATATAGGGTAAAATTATATTAGGACTTGGAATTAATTCGTAACGTTTTCCCATATGTGGGGTAGGTGATATAGTATTTCGTAATTACAAACAGAAAACATTTAATTTTAAGTTAATAACAACATTTTCTAATTTGTCCAACATGCCGACATTTTGTACCGAATTTTGTATTTACCAAGCGCGCATCCACCGTTGTAGGCACGATGGGCATGTCCACAACCCTAATAGACTTGTGACGTCACACCCTTCATAGTATTTGTTCCAAAGCTTTACCCACGCCCATATATTTTATAACCATCTCCGTTATGGGAATACACTATATTGATCATAAGCAAATTCATACGTCACCTCGCACTTAGCCGATTTTGATGTGGCTATGTCCACAACCTTTTTGGATCCGCGCCTTGAGTTTTGCAGAGCTTAACTTCAATATTTTAATATGAATAAAAAAGCTGAAAGTCACTATATTATACAATGATTCTGTCAATATCAAATATAAACCTTATAAATAGCCAGTATTTTAGGAATACTCTATTTTGTAATTAAGCAACATGATATGTCGAGAATAATAATTAAGCTTCATGCTTCATTCAAATAATGCTTTTTTATTAAATACGGATTCGTTTTGTTTGTTTTGTGATTATTATATACAAAAATTAAGGTCTTTTATTTATCGATTGAGGCAGAACGAAGTCTGCCGGGTCAGCTAGTGCTATTATAAAAGTATAAGCTTTTACCCGCGGCTCTGCTCGCGGTAATATTAGATGTCGCAATAACAAGTTTGATACAAACTTTATTCTCCTATTTATCTTGTTTCCTAAATGTTTATCACGAGAAAATGTAGCCTATCACCGTTTCCAGAGTCCCATCTATATCTTTGCCAAAATTCATCGTAATCGATTCTGCGGTCTAGGTGTGAAAGCGTAATATACATAAAAATAAACTCACTTTCATATTTATAATGTTAGTAAAGATAGATAGATAAGTTACCTACATAAAATTTGGGCAAAACAAGAGGCACGGATTGCGCACATAGTAATATCGCAATGATCTGGGAAATAAGATCTCTTGTTTGTTACTATAACTGTTGATTTAATTTATTATTAAAAGTATTATCAGAGTACAGCTATAGAAACTTATACTAAAAAACTAAAACTTAAACTTAAACTGTAGTCTGAAATACTAAATAATGACAAAGAGGTTTAAATAGTATTCGACACTGATTTTATGTGGAATGGACGTCTATTCCAGTTGCTTATTACCTATTGACTTCTGAGACTAATTGACGTAAAAAAATGTATTTGAAGTTTATATTTCATGCGTGAAATTTTGTATTCCATATGTGTTTATTGCTTGCCGTTCCCACAAAACTCATTCACTTGGACTTGAATTATGTTTCGCATTATTGTACGACATATATTTATTTAAGTGTGTAGACATAATGTCATTAGGCTAAGTAAAACTGTTGCTACCACAATCTTTGTATGTACCTATTAAAGTTCATTAAATATGTCGTGATGTACTAAAAATGTTATCCCTTATCTTAGGAGAACCCTTTAATTTTGTGGCTGATTGTCATCTACATCTATCAATAATAGTTTAAATGTACAGCGCGTACAAGTATACAGAGAGATAGAGAAAAATTGAATGTAAAAGTGATCTCTTTATCAACAAAAAAGTGTGATAAAGTTATTTTCAAAACAAAGTTTTTATACAAATTAGGAACAGTCATAAAATTGTTTATATATACATAGGCTTACTGTTAGCTTCTCATAGCCCTATGTCGATAAGGCTCCATTATAAAAAAAAAAAAAAACATTTCATGTAACCAGTATGTTCCAACAGCTGCATTTGACATTCAATCTGTACAGTAGGCTTGACGTATCCCCGTCATTTAACATCAGGTGACATTGTAGCCGTACCGCTAAACCTATAAAGAGTAAAAAAAACCTTGCATACAACAATTCACACGGTATATTTTTGTTTTATAGTTAACTTTAAGCGTGATGACCATAATCTCACCTGATCTTAAGTGACGATATACGGCCCAAGTCGGTAGACACTCTAAGCCTGTATAGGACCAATTACCTAACCTATTGGTTTGGGTACTGGTACCTATTGGAGCCTATTGAGGTATTGGTATTTGACGGCAGATTTTCAACTTAAGGGTACTAGCTAGCCAGGAGGGCATTAGAAAAAGCCCTATCACTATGCTATAGTTTCCTTATGCTGTTTTCCTTTACCGAAAGCTCAAGCTCATTGCAAGTGGTTGGATTCGAACTCCCGTCTCTTGACGCGAAGTCGTACACATGTACACTGAGCTATCATCGCTTCATAGTATAAGCTAATGAAATATATTTTACATAGATGCTATCTTACAAAGTAATACTCAAACAGCATCAGAAAAGGGTAAACTCAGCATGTGCTGCACCAAACAGTTGTAATATTGGTTTTTAGCTGAACCCTAGTTTTCCTGTTTACATCAACAATGGTGGTCTTGTAACATAAAGCTAAGTGATATTGCCGCTGGAAAATTGTTAAAATTAGAACCGTCAGCTAATAAGAATAAAATATAAATGGATATTTAAATAAATATACATACATTAATCCATATTAATATTCTAGGCATAATTCTAGGCAATAATAGTTCGATTTAAAAAGAAATGTATTTGATAGAGCAATCATCGAGGAAAGTTTAACTTCACGCTACCATTAATAGGAAGAAAAGTGTATTGAAAATAGTTACCATACGGGGAAAATTAAAAAAAAATATCCATGCGTCGCAATACGTCGCAGATAAAAGTATTTTTTTATTATAGATTAAAGCGGGTCTATTTTCAATTCTACCATATTGTCCAGTATTTTACTGGGTTAATATGCAGTTAAATAAATTTTTATTCCCTAAACACTTGTACTCGGCTCACGTATTGGCGCCATTAAGCCGAAGCATGTGAACAACACAGCGTGTTCCGTTGTAGAGGAACCATAAGTTTCTAACCGTGTAGAAACGACGATTAAGTTCAAACGTGACCCGCAGCTGTTCATCCTGTACTTTTAAAATTGTAACAAAGTTGCTTTGTACATGTTTTCCGGAAAATTGGAAGACAAAGTAAAAATAACGCGACCGTGTGAAATATGGTTATTGTGAAACATATGTATATATTTACGTGTTGAGATTCATCTAAGCAATAAGGTTATATGGCTCAAATTCGATGTTGAAGAACATAAGTGATTAGGAAAAATTTTTGTTCCTTTAAAATATTGTTTGTTCGTTCGCGTGGACTTACAATTAATTAAAAAATTTGCCTGTTTTTGTAAGTTTCTTAAATACTGCTTTGCTGCTATTAGTGATAGCGTAATGATAAAAAATCTAAAGTATTTTTTAATGATTGCTATATCAACTACAAAATGAATTTTTAAACTCCGACTAGTAGTTCTTAAGGTAAACGTGTTCAAACAAACAAAAAACTTGTCGCCCTATAGTATTTATAAGGATCTCATAATTAAAATCTCATTTATTATTACACATTATGTAATTACACTATAACACTCATAATAGCAATTCAGTTAGAATCCATAATGTCTTTTTTTTTATATACTTAAGGTTATGGCCATAATCTCACCTGATCTTAAGTGACGATACGGCCCAAGTTGGTAGACACGCTAAACCTGTGGAGGAACTGGCTCTCAAGTGCTGCTGCCGGAACACACCTATTGGTATTTGGCGGCAGGTTCACAACTAGAGGGTGGTAGCTACCCAGGCGGGCATTAGAAAAAGCCCTACCACCATGCTATGGTTTCCTCACGATGTTTTCCTTCACGGAAAGCTCAAGCTCATTATAGGTGCTAGGGTTCGAACCCACGTCCCTTGACGCGAAGTCGTGCACACTACCACTGAGCTATCATCGCTTCAAAAATCTGTTATTATAAGGACAAAATGATTAATAAAAAAATTTTAAAAGTCATCACTCTAGTTTGCTGTACATGTACTGTAAGTTAATTTCTCTTTATTTTAAAATTTTATTGACTTTATTGGTTTATCGTTATGGCGACATTCTCGCCCGATATTAAGTGACGATATGGTCCAAGTCTCTAAACCTAGTGGAGAGTCTAGTTTTCAAGCAAATCCACGAAGACACCTGTAGGTATTCGGCAGCAGATTTTCAACTTTGGCAACTAACCAGGAGGGCATCAAAAAAGTGCTATCACCAAAATATGGTATCATCACGATGTTTTTCGTCATCGAATGCTCATATAGATTCATTAGATGAACATAAAAATATAAACGTTTGAGATATTCATTCCATTTAGAAAATAGAAATTGAATCACGAAAAAATAACAGACTATTTTTAACTCGACAAGAATATACAATAATCCATTTATGGAGATCGAAATTCGTGTCACGCTAAAAATCACTTAATTCGGCTCGACTCGACCCCGTCTAGTGTGAGTCTAAATAATGCGAACCGCAAAATCCACCGAAATCCACCACTAAGAATTCTTTGTCCACAGTTATCAGAAGCATGCGTATAAAGATTAGATAAAAGGGATAACTGAATAGGCATAAAGAGTACCCCGTTAGCGGGCGAGGACCTATTGTGTTTTTATTTATATACCATTTGGTCCTATTATTACCTCTTCAGTTGTGATATTTTATGTCTGCTATTTTTTATATTGAATCGGCGGTTTTAATACATATTTAAAAGATACTAAGTGAGAGTGGTAGGTAATAAATAGCAATATAAAGTTTGATAATAAATAATAGGATAAGCAATCTATTCACAGAATTATTCAATGAACATATCACTGTACCATCTATGTATGTATGTATGTGTGCATGTTTTTAATATTTTATTAAGTTTAGCGTTATGGCCATCATCTTACCTGATCTTAAGTGACAATACGGGTCACGTTTTCTAACGTTAAACCTGTGGAGGGACTGACTGTCAAGTTCAACTAACGGAACACACCCATTTGTATCCGGCGACAGATTTTTAACTTCAGATTGGTAGCTACCACCAAGCTATACTTTTCTCATGATGTGTTCCTTTACTGTAAGCTCAAGCTCATTGAAGGTGGATTTGAACTTAAGTACACACTACTACTGAGCTATCATCGCTTGATAATGTATGTATGAATTTATATATTTATGTATGTATGTCTGTTGCGTGTAACAAACAGCAATTTTTCTGTGAGTATTTTACTAGATCGTGTATGTAAAAAAATGAGTAGTTCAGACGTGAATGTTTCTAGCATTTCGGCTGTAAATAAATTGACTATTAGGCCATAGCTGACTTTCAAGGAGATGCTTATTTAGTCACTTATTGGGGTTTAACTATCCTATTTATTACATTGAATCAAAAACTACAAATTAACTGAATTTTATTAAAATTATTTGAGCCGTTATCGAGATTAACCTAGACGAATACCGTGGCAAGACATTTTTATGTACAAAGTTTGTCAGATTTATATATCTCTCTGAATGTATCTAAACATGTACCTAGCATGAGCTTATATAGGCTCTGCCTAGATCGAAATCGAATATAGAATTAAATGTAAAATAAATAAATAAATGTAATCGTTAAATCGAATCAAATCAAAAAGCATTATTTAATTTAGGCCCTGAGATGGCGCTTGTGAGTGTTAAAACGGGTTCGGAAAATAGCCAAATCATCAGAAAGAATCGGCAAGACACAGGATCTATTTCTTTCGCTACATTTTTCTGAAAATATTGTCAAGTGTATGTATTTAGGAAATAGCGGAAGGGAGTCATTTCTAGATTTCACTATCGTTTACATATTGATCCACCCCATAATAACCCTACGACATTAAAACCAGTTTGACCCGGCATTACAACGATAACCATAAAAATGCCACGTATTGTCTCATGAAGAAAGCTTTCATGCCACGCCCTAAAATGCTAGATTGCACAAAGGTTAGATAACTAATTAGAGTAAAGAGCAGAACAAAGTCTACGGGACCAGCTAGTGAATATGTAAATTGCATACTTTCTATTTAGCATTTACATAATCTCGACAGATATTAAATGACAATGAGAGTAAATTTCAAATTCCGTTGCCGAAAGACACTATCTACCTACCATACATATTAGACCATTATATGTATTTTACGTCATATTTTCATCATATGGAAGGTAGTTTTAAAGTGATAATGAAAGGATTTTAAATTATTCGACTTCCTGCAATAAGCGTGAGCTCTCAGTGATGGAAAACATCGTGATGCAACCATAGCATGGAGATAGTGCTTTATAATGCCCTCCAGGCTAACTACAAAGCTCAAGTTGGAAATCTATATCGTAATTACATTTAGGTATGTTTTCGTGGTAGCACTTGAGAGCCAGCGCCTCTACTAGGCTTAACATGTTCGCCATTTTGGACTACATATATATAACAATTTTATAGAATATAAATCAAAGTAGAATTCTGTTAAGAGCCATACCAGATTATAGGGAACTTACGGGCTATGGTAATAATTCATGACACCTCATATGATCAAATGTCTGAGAGAAATGAACGTATGTGAGTAGGGTTGAAAGCAGGCAGTTGATTAACCCCATTCCGACAGCTTGACTTCCATATTATACATACCGAGTGGCTTTTAACTCGACGCGGTAAAGGTCAACGGAATATTAAGGGACCTTATAAATGGTCAGATAAGTATACCCAGGAAAATAAAGATGAGTTCAGATTTTTTTTATTCTATACGTAATTCTATTACATTCCATACATTATCATTTTTATAGTTTACTAGCTTTTACCAGCGGCATCGCTCGCGTTAATATTGATTTTGTCAAACAATTCGGATGTTCATCAAAAAGTTTCATACGAAGTTTATGCCTGTCTTTACACCCTTCCAATAGGTTTTTCGCGTGAAAAAGTAGCCTATCAGAGTCTCCAAGCCCTTATCTATTTCTATAACATTTCATAATAGTAGAGTCGGCAGCTAAGGCGTGAAAACGTAACAAACAAGCAAACTCATATTAAATTAATTGTGCCCGCGACTTTGTTCGCGTGAAACTAATTTTTATATATTCATTTTTGTCGCAAAATCCTCATTTCAAAAATGATAATAGCCTAAGTTACTCTATATAACAGCAGCTATCTGCCAGTGAAAGTCTTGTTAAAATCAGTCCAACCATTTCAGAGATTAGCAGGATCAAACAGACAGACAAAAATTTTAGAAATTGTTTATTTTTATATAAGTACCGTATATATTTTTATACGCATTTAGTAAAAAGCTGTTTTGAAACTACAAAGAGACACTTCAATCATGTTTATTTGTGTAGATTTATTTTCCATGCTATCTTTTTAAAAGTAAAATATTCAATTCTTTCATTCCCTTTATCATAAAAAGGATAATCAGAAAAAAAAACGCACAACAATAGGGAGTGATTAGCATCCTTTGTCTACGATTCCTTTTTTCACGCCTCGAGAAAAGAATGTATTTTTACAAAACACATTCGATGAATTCGCAAATATCATTCTTTTGTTAAGGTAGTCCTTAGGAGTAAATTTAAAAAAACTCTGATAAGAAATTTAACGTAATTGATTTTGTTATTACGAATATTTGTTTTGTATAGTGTCTACAGGTTTAACTTTATGATCACAATCTCACCTGATGTTAAATGACGAAGTGGTCCAAGATGGTTGATTTGCTAAGTCTAGTGGAGAGACTGGCTTTTAAGTGCAACTGCTGGTATACACCTATTGATATTTACCGGCAAATTTTCAACTTAAGGGTGGTAGCTAGTCAGGCGTGCATTAGAGAAGCGTTACCACCATGCTATGGCCTCACCACGATATTTTCCTTCACCGAAAGCTCAAACTCATTACATGGATTCGAGCTCACATCCATTGACACGGCGTCAATTTTTTGTTATTATTGTAGTTAACTTGTACACTAACACCAATAAAACATTTTTTCTAGGAATTTTTTTATAAGATTATATACATGGTATTTAAAAAAAACTGCTATTATTGTGGGCGGAAATTTAAACCGCAAACTTCCAGCTTAATCCACAACCCAATAATGTGTCACGATTAATGTTTTGAAGCAATAATAACGTAGTATTAGCGTGTACAGGCGCTGCATCAATGGACGTAGTTCGAACCCCTGCAATGAGCCTGAACTTTCGGTGAAGATAAACACCATGATAAAACCATTACATGATTGTAGGAATTCATCTTATGCCCACCTGGTTAGTTGGAAACCTGTCGACAAATACCTACAGCCGAATATGCACAAGAACTGATGTAAATAATCCTTCCTTCGCCATTCCACCGCAGAACTAGTCTATGTCATATGCAGACAGCACCTTTATGTAGTTGATGTTCCATCTGTTCGCACGAAGCGCTATGCAATTTTTTTTATTTTTCGAACTGCCAAGGGATGGAACTAATAACCTGCGACTGTTTTTTCCGGATACATATAATATCGGGCTCTTCAAAAGAAGAAAGGCGAGGCGCCGTGCAGTTAATTTTAAAGAAGAGATTTGATTCGGCAGTAGAACTTGTGAGCCAATCCGTACACTAGGCTTAGCGTGTCCACCATCGTGGGCTACATCGTCCCTTAACATCCGATGAAATTGTGGACATAACACTAAATGTATAAAGTATATATAAAAAATCCTTTTAACACATTGTAATGCAATTATCACACTAATTAAATACCTGATAGATATCACGAGTTTTATCTGGGCTAATTTTGAAACGACTGGTTTGATTGTAGTGAAATTTCGTACAGATATGTATCTTTGTCCTACTTAGCGATGATAGCTCAGTGGTAGTGTGTACAGACTCCACGTCAAGGGAAGTAAGTTCGAATCCACCTACAATAAGCTTGAGCTTACGGTTAAGAAAAACATCGTGAAGAAACCATGTCATGGTGGTAGGGCTTTTTCTAATGACCGCGTGGCTTGCTACCAGGCTCAAGTACAAATAGGTGTGTTCCGGCAGTTGCACTTGAGAACCAGTCCCTCTACAGGTTTAGCGTGTCTAACAACTTATGCCGTATCGCCACTTAAGGTCAGGTGAGATTATGGTCATAACACTAAACCTTAAATAAAAAAACTATTTATTATTATTATTATACGTTATTTCGATCAATGATCGCGATGTTTTTATTCCAATTTTTTTTTATAACAGGCACAGCAATGCGTGGCCTGGACAGCTGGTGTATATATAAAAATCAAACAGTGATATAGATTTATGTAACCAACTTGGTTACGTACATCATTCACATGCTAATAAGCCTATCATAGTAAGTTTCTTTTTTTCTAGATGATGGATTGCCGATCTCATAATTGCCATCATGGTATTTACTATATTACAATAAAGAAAAACCGCCCAATTGTTTTCTAACAATAAGAATACAATATTATCAATGCGTACCTACATCCAAATTCTTATATAAATTATTTAAGTAATGTCTGGTCTAAGTTTACCTCTCTGCGCTTACATATAATTACGCAAGTTCTCTCAGCTTTACCTTCATTTAATGTTATTCTTAACATTATCCTGATGAAATCTAATTATCCAAAAAGCTAAGTAAAACATCGCAGCGATGTTATTAATTCGCACATTATAAGGCGGGCGGCGTTTTTCCGAGGTATCCCCGGGGCGTTTTTAACTAAATTTATTTCGTACACGTTTAACATTTGGAGTCTTCAGGGCGTTATCAATCTTCCTTCTATGTTCGAAGGAAAATGAAGCGACCTACGCTTACATTTTTTTTCATATACGCCAGTCCTCTTAGATCATCCTACCGATTTCAATTAAGGCGAAATGTCACTCACACTAGAATGTTTTTTACGGGTAATTTAAATTTGTAAAACATTTGAAACACTTGAAACTTGAACACTTATCAACAAATACCTATAGGTGTATTCTGAAAGTTGCATTTCGGAGCCAGTCCCTTTACTAGGTTTAGCGCGTCCACGATCTAGGGTCACGTCATTTAACATGAAGTGCGTTTGTGGTCATAACGCTAAACCTTAAATATAAAAAGGATGTGTTTGAATTATGTGACTGTACTAAAATCTTGGTTAGAACTATGCTGAAACAGAATTAGATTAGTTACAGCTTAATATATATATATATCAGTAGTTAGTTTCTGTATTTACGCTTGTCTGGTAAAGTTATGACATCCTTCCGATATAAAATTATTATCAGTATATTGGTACTAGGATTAATTTTGTTCCCAACTCGGTACAGAACTGTAAGGTCGGTGTAACTTTGTTAATTCAATATAATCACTTTTACTCCATTTTTTTTTTGTTGTTTTCGAACAACTCCAGAACAGTACTGTCGAGAATTTTATACTTCCATGAAAAAATACACGTATCAAGGAACAAAGTTTCAAGAATAAAAATCACTTGGGACAGATATTCAAAAAATGTTTAACACAATGTGCCGTCCCATAGCAACACCCGTGCTTAACTTTCTATGAGGAATATTTACTTTCCGTAAAACCTCCGTCTTGGGACCTTTTAGGTCTTTTTTCGAACTTGTATGATCCGCTGCAAAAAGCAGAGTGTGCTCTTGAGAGATAACAGCTTTTACTATTATATTATGAGTTTTTGATAGCAGAGTTCCTTTGATTGTAATTGATTATGTGGCTACAAATAGTGAGGCATTTTCATCCGTTTAAGCCTTGAAATAGCATAGGCTTTTCTTTATAACGGTTAAGAGATACTAATGGGAGCTTGGTGAAGTGATGGTAGCTCAGTGGTGGTGTGTACGATTTTGCGTCAAGAGAAGTGAGTTCGAATCCAACGACCTAGAATGAGCTTGAGCTTTCGGTGAAGGAAAACACTGTGAGAAAACCATACGATGGTGGTAGGTTTTTTAATAGCCGCCTGGCTAGCGACCACCCTCAAGTTGAAAATCTACCGCCAAATACCAATAGGTGTGTTCTGGCAGTTGCACTTGAGAGCCAGTTTCTCCAAAGGCTTAGAGTGTCTACCAACTTGGGTCTTATCGTCACTTAAGATCAGGTGAGATTATGGTCATATCGCTAAGCCATAACTATAAAAAAAAAAAGTTTTAATCTAAAAGTTGGTGTACCAACAAGCAGTTGAATACACTCGATCTCTTATGGTCTTATTAAAATGTGTTTTTGCGATTACTCAAAGATATAAGTTATAAGAATCGATATATTGTTCGATTTAACACGTTAAGAGGGTAAGGAATAACGAATATTATCTTAAAATGAGCTAGTCAATGCCGTCTGTATGTAATAACTGGTTTTGAATTGTACACGAAGCACCAGTAGTTTTACCAAATCATTTGTTTAATTATCTCAGACTTAATCATGGCCAACTATATTGATTAAGAACTTTAAGTGGAGAAAAGTATGATGATGAACCTATGAAATGATAGTAAATTAATGCCGAAATTTTCTAAAGTCAACTTACTTCTTTAAGCTTATTCTAAAAGCTTCACTTGAAAGTCGCTAATTCGCTAGCATTGTTTTGGGCAATACCAACACACTTGAGAGTAAACGTAAGAAATGGGCTCAGACAAAAATTTTAAATTAACAAATATATTCTCTCATTCTGGATTTTACAGGGATTCTTATACGTCCAGTGACTTAGTTTCATATTGGTAATTGCAGATTCTCATGACGGAAATTTAACAAACTTAGCACGCAGGTACTAATTTACTTGCAAATTAATTTCTTATTTATATTTCCAACCCGGTCAGCCGTATTTTCCACGTCGGATTTCGAACTCAAAAGTCGAGCAAACAGCTTTAACTTTAAAACTTCTGAACGTTCCTCGCTTCAAGAGTTATTTATGTTACACTTTGCGAATACTAATTCTGAATAGTACGTCCGTTCTCACATGAACCTCAATTTCATTGCTCTCTGCTTTCAAAGATTACAGTGTATTTGAGGTGTTATTGTTCTCACATTTTTATGCGACTTGAATACATGAAATACTTCAATACAACAAATATATTACACATATTTTAAAAAGCTTCTGTTTCTAACTTTCATCAGCCAATGTTGAATGTCTACTCGCTATCAGTCTGTAAAAACCCGACCGAAAAAGCTAAGGTCCAGTAGAATATTATCTGTCTGTGTGTCAGGATTGAGGAGATAATACAGCATGATTTTGCTTTAGAACTGTATTTCACAACAGGATAAACTTAGGATGCGGTATAATACATAATAGGAAATAATTTTATCATATACGTAAGCTTCTTGACTATAAAATAATCGAAAAGTATTCTAGTACGGCTTTGTTTAAATTTAAACATCATACAGTTGGATCGCCGGTTTACATATTAACATTTATGGATAAAACAATAATAATAAATTAGGTTTAACAATCCTATTTAAGGATTGTTTAAAAAAAACAATTTTGTTCAGTAATAGTGCAAACATAAATCACGGCTGTAGAGAAACAAAAATCGTAAAACAATGCAAAATTGTAAAAGTTTAAAACAAATGCAGGCACAGAGCAATTTCAGCCGAGGTAAAACCGTTTTAAACTTTCGAAATGCGTCAAGAATAAAGGATTTCGCTACATCCTACTTACTAATGCAGTAATTTTTTATTTTTTATTTTTTATTTGTTAGTTTCTTTCAATCTAATCCCAATTAAAATTGAATTCATATTAGGGAGTATCTATATCAATACTATGGTAGTGGAAAATTATGTTTGTTTGTTTGAACGCGCTCAACTTAAGAACTACCAAACAGAATTAAAAAAAAGTATGTATTTGATAGAACAACCATTGACGAAGGCTTTAGGCTATTTAACACGACGCTACCACCAATAGAAGCAAAGCTGTATTAAAAAAGGTGTTACAAAAAACAGGCAAAATTTTTGAAATCACTTTTAGTTCCACGCGAACGAATTCGCGGACACAGCGAGTATTACATATTAATTGAATAAATATAAAACAATCCATTGTCAAGTTGGAAATTACATGAAAGCAAAAGATTTTAAAACCTTATTTGTTATTTTTGTAAACGCATCGCGGATCCTGGCGAACGTCGAGATTTTTATTGTTTGCGATTTATAATACGACTGTGTCCACGAGTTTGCTCATGTGGAACTAAAAACTATTTAGTAAATTATACCCATATTTATAAGTTTTTCTAATATAGCTTTGCTCCTATTGGAGGCAGTGTGATATTAAATTGCCTAAAGCCTTTTACGATTATTACTCTATCAAAAACAAAAACATTTTTTTACGAGTAGTTCCTAAGATAATCGAGTTCAAACAAACAAAACTTTCCAATTTTGTAATTTAGATAGGGAAGCATCTGTGAATTGATAAAGAGGCACGCAGTTTTTCAGTTTATTTCTGATAAAATATTATGAAATCCAGTAGAAACTCGATCGGGACGGTCCAATTTATTGATCCTTTAATGGAAATGTCGCATCTGTTATGTCTTATAACCATGAATTGATACACGTTGTTTTTTGGTTATAAATCAAGAATTCAGACAGTCAATATTCCTTATACCATCAAAGCTATATTACAGATGTACTGTAACTGAACGGAATTAATTAGTACGTCTCGTGTTCAAGCGCGTGTTACAAACACAACTTTTCAAAGTGGAAAAAAACACATTAAAATCTGTTGTTTCAAAGTATTTAAAGCCTAACAGTTCACAGCTTATTCTCTTGAATAACTGCATAGGTTTTTTTAAATATTTATTAAATATATATACATATTTAAAAAAAAAAGTGTACTTCCCTTTTTTTGTTTCTACATGATTAATTTAGTATTATGTTGTTAGTTGTACTCGTATAATTTTAACCAATATATATTTCAGTTATCTGAATAAAAGTAAACTTTTAAAAATTTATTTAAAGTAATACATTTATTTGACTATATAACTCTGGAGAATTCATTGTAAAGTTTATAGTTGCTGCGCCATAATATAGGATATTATCCAATAACTAAAGCTCGGAAATCAACTTCTTATGTTATAATTTAATCAAAATACGATGCAGCTGAGCTCGACTAACCAGAGAAGGAATTTCACTGGTACGTTTTATAGCGAGAAGTTGTATAAGAGAGAATTATTTATTACTAGCAATTAACCGTGCTTTCCGCTAGACGTAGATTAATGTTTGATTAACTATTTTATACAATTTAAAACAATAATCCATTTCCTCAAAATCATCAACTTGTATACTTAAATTACATTTGAATTTGTTCAACTGCGGTATTATATGTTAGAAGTTCATCAGAAAGTTCAAGAATCATGATAAAAGATTAAATATCCACAGAAACATAGACACAGAGTAGTCAATAACAAATAGCTTCTATTTAACAACCCTACACAGCCTTGAAGCGATGATAGCTCAGTTAGTGGAATGCACGGACGCCGCGTCAAGGGGCGTGAGATCAAATCGGTTCACCATTAACAGAACGAATGTTGAATAACTTACGGTAATCGTCGGTTCCCTCACTATTTATATAACTTATTTTAGCACACATACAGCGTAAATGACGCTTTTTTGTCAATTTTTGTATTTATACTTAGCAAGTCGACATTCGGCCGTGCTATGATTTCTTAACCCACACACTTTACACTGCACTTTAATATCGCTAGCACCTTTGGAACAGTTCACGATCTACTACAGCTGTTTACTATGCGCCGGCCCCTGGACTAACCCGTCTGCTGTCATCGCGAGTGCGTTGTTTATGTTCACCGCCAGTTCCACTGCTTTTGCTAACGTTTGAAGCGATGATAGCTCAGTGGTGGTGTGTACGACTTTGTGTCAAGGGCAGTGAGTTCAAATCCAACAAACTACAATGAACTTGAGCTTTCGGTGAAAGAAAACATCGTGAGGAAACCATAGCATGGTGGTGGGGCATGTTGTGATGCCCTCCTGGCTAGCTACCACCCTCAAGTTGAAAATCTGCCGCCAAATACCAACAGGTGTGTTCCGGAATGTGCACTTGAAAGACAGTTCCTTCAAAGGTTTAGCGTGTCTACCAACTTGGAGCGTATCGTCAGTTAAGATCAGGTGAGATTATGGCCATAACGCTAAGCCATAACTATAAAAAACAAAAAAAAACGTTAGACTCTCAAGGTCTTGCGCGAACAATTTTTCACACTCGTGTCCCGGTAACATGCCCATTCATAAACAGCTACATAACACCTTTTAAACGTAGACGCGCTGCCCATTGTGTATATGATTTATCCAAATTCTGCGTGGCGACGTAGAAGGTATATCGATCGACCAAACCTTTATTTGCCGGTATAACATGGTCATCTAACAGCTAGAGGCTTTCTCCATATAGTACTATCTGTGTATCTTTGGGTAACACAAAATCGGAAGCCAATCTATATGTACCATCACTGAGTACACTTAATAATAAAGTTTTTTTTTATTTCCTTGCTCTCAATATTGTTCGCGATGAACTGCTGTATTCAGCGCTTTTATATTTTTCCCACGACAGTGTAATATGGTCAAAGCTCGACAAAATATCGAACTGAAACTTTTTTTTTACGTGGGTATTTGACTCTTCGCCATTGTTATCGACATAACAACAACATAAGAGTGTGAAATGAAAGACTGCTATGTGAGCACTGACCGTTTTTTCATATGCAGATTATGGAGACGTGCCCATACATTACACCTGCAATGAGCCTGAGGGTGAAGGAAAACACTGCGATGAAACCATATTACGGTGGTAGCGCTTTTTCTAATACCCGCCTGGCTAGCTACCACTCTCAAGTTGGAGATCTGCCTTCAAATACCTATAGGTGTGTTCCGGCAGTTTCACTTGACAGTAAGTCACCATCAGTGACCACCATCTTGGGTCATATCGTTACTTAACATTAGGTGAGATTTGGGCCGTAACGCTAAACCTAGCTAGATTATAAAAAAATTGTATCGTTAGGTGTATAATAAAAATAAACAATAGCAATACGTTATACTTGTTTTCATCATAATTATAATTTAGGAAGTGACAGTTTGACAGCACAGTACAAAGGTTATACTGTTGACGTCACATTTATGTGTATTAAAAATTTATTTACCTGCCAGGTGAGAATGCAATAATGTATGTAACAAGCACGTTACACGCTTCCAACATTATATATTTGACATCTGACATGGGTACTGGGATTGTAAAGGACTCAATGTTAGAAATGAATTATACTACCCTTTGTACTAGGAAGTGTATTTTGCATTAGGAATATACAAACGTTTCAACTACATACCGTAAAATCTTACATATCAAATCTCGTGTCACGGTGGTCTGAAACTACTCTATCGATTTCAAGGATGTTTTTATATATATTTGATAGGATAAGAATAGTTCCTAAAGTATATTTCAAGTCACTAGGAAATTAGGGTGTCTCTATCCAAAAAAAAAAAATTGTATTTTATTTTTTGTGATATCAAAAATTATCTATAATGCTAAATGTTTACTCTCCTATTCTCATCTTTTCAGTATTTCATCGTAATTAAATACAACCAAAGTATTCACTGGTAATAATTTATATTACAGAATAACGTTTTGCAGATCAGCTATTTGACTTAATAAGATTAAAAGTCGTTTATTAAGGAAAAATGACATCGATAAATAAATATGTATCTTTGTCCTACTTAGCGATGATAGCTCAGTGGTATTGTGTACAGACTCCACGTCAAGGGAAGTAAGTTCGAATCCACCTACAATGAGCTTGAGCTTACGGTGAAGAAAAACATCGTGAAGAAACCATATCATGGTGGTAGGGCTTTTTCTAATGACCGCGTGGCTTGCTACCAGGCTCAAGTACAAATAGGTGTGTTCCGGCAGTTGCACTTGAGAACCAGTCCCTCTACAGGTTTAGCGTGTCTAACAACTTATGCCGTATCGCCACTTAAGGTCAGGTGAGATTATGGTCATAACACTAAACCTTAAATAAAAAAACTATTTATTATTATTATTATACGTTATTTCGATCAATGATCGCGATGTTTTTATTCCAATTTTTTTTTATAACACGCATAGCAATGCGTGGCCTGGACAGCTGTTGTATATATAAAAATCAAACAGTGATATAGATTTATGTAACCAACTTGGTTACGTACATCATTCACATGCTAATAAGCCTATCATAGTAAGTTTCTTTTTTTCTAGATGATGGATTGCCGATCTCATAATTGCCATCATGGTATTTACTATATTACAATAAAGAAAAACCGCCCAATTGTTTTCTAACAATAAGAATACAATATTATCAATGCGTACCTACATCCAAATTCTTATATAAATTATTTAAGTAATGTCTGGTCTAAGTTTACCTCTCTGCGCTTACATATAATTACGCAAGTTCTCTCAGCTTTACCTTCATTTAATGTTATTCTTAACATTATCCTGATGAAATCTAATTATCCAAAAAGCTAAGTAAAACATCGCAGCGATGTTATTAATTCGCACATTATAAGGCGGGCGGCGTTTTTCCGAGGTATCCCCGGGGCGTTTTTAACTAAATTTATTTCGTACACGTTTAACATTTGGAGTCTTCAGGGCGTTATCAATCTTCCTTCTATGTTCGAAGGAAAATGAAGCGACCTACGCTTACATTTTTTTCATATACGCCAGTCCTCTTAGATCATCCTACCGATTTCACTTACACTAGAATGTTTTTTACGGGTAATTTAAATTTGTAAAACATTTGAAACACTTGAAACTTGAACACTTATCAACAAATACCTATAGGTGTATTCTGAAAGTTGCATTTCGGAGCCAGTCCCTTTACTAGGTTTAGCGCGTCCACGATCTAGGGTCACGTCATTTAACATCAAGTGTGTTTGTGGTCATAACGCTAAACCTTAAATATAAAAAGGATGTGTTTGAATTATGTGACTGTACTAAAATCTTGGTTAGAACTATGCTGAAACAGAATTAGATTAGTTACAGCTTAATATATATATTTCAGTAGTTAGTTTCTGTATTGACGCTTGTCTGGTAAAGTTATGACATCCTTCCGATATAAAATTATTGTCAGTATATTGGTACTAGGATTAATTTTGTTCCCAACTCGGTATAGAACTGTAAGGTCGGTGTAACTTTGCTAATTCAATATAATCACTTTTACTCCATTTTTTTTTTGTTGTTTTCGAACAACTCCAGAACAGTACTGTCGAGAATTTTATACTTCCATGAAAAAATACACGTATCAAGGAACAAAGTTTCAAGAATAAAAATCACTTGGGACAGATATTCAAAAAATGTTTAACACAATGTGCCGTCCCATAGCAACACCCGTGCTTAACTTTCTATGAGGAATATTTACTTTCCGTAAAACCTCCGTCTTGGGACCTTTTAGGTCTTTTTTCGAACTTGTATGATCCGCTGCAAAAAGCAGAGTGTGCTCTTGAGAGATAACAGCTTTTACTATTATATTATGAGTTTTTGATAGCAGAGTCCCTTTGATTTTAACTGATTATGTGGCTACAGATGATTAGGCATTTTATCCGGTTTAAGCCTTGAAATAGTATATAGACTTTCATTTACAACTGTTAAGAGACATTATACAAATAGTGAGGCATTTTCATCCGTTTAAGCCTTGAAATAGCATAGGCTTTTATTTATAACTGTTAAGAGATACTAATGGGAGCTTGGTGAAGTGATGGTAGCTCAGTGGTAGTGTGTACGATTTTGCGTCAAGAGAAGTGAGTTTGAATCCAACGACCTACAATGAGCTTGAGCGTTCGGTGAAGGAAAACACTGTGGGAAAACTATACCATGGTCCCTACCACCACTTTTTTTAATAGCCGCCTGGCTAGCGACCACCCTCAAGTTGAAAATGTATCGCCAAATACCAATAGGTGTTTTCCTTCAATTGCACTTGAGAGCCTATTCCTCCAAAGGCTTAGAGTGTCTACCAACTTGGGTCTTATCGTCACTTAAGATCAGGTGAGATTATGGCCATATCGCTAAGCCATAACTATAAAAAAAAAGTTTTAATCTAAAAGTTGGTGTACCAACAAGCAGTTGAATACACTCGATCTCTTATGGTCTTATTAAAATGTGTTTTTGCGATTACTCAAAGATAGAAAGATATAAATTATAAGATTCGATATATTGTTCGATTTAACACGTTAAGAGGGTAAGGAATAACGAATATTATCTTAAAATGAGCTAGTCAATGCTGTCTGTATGTAATAACTGGTTTTGAATTGTACACGAAGCACCAGTAGTTTTACCAAATCATTTGTTTAATTATGTCAGACTTAATCATGGCCAACTGTATTGATTAAGAACTTTAAGTGGAGAAAAGTATGATGATGAACCTATGAAATGATGGTAAATTAATGCCGAAATTTTCTAAAGTCAACTTACTTCTTTAAGCTTATTCTAAAAGCTTCACTTGAAAGTCGCTAATTCGCTAGCATTGTTTTGGGCAATACCAACACACTTGAGAGTAAACGTAAGAAATGGGCTCAGACAAAATTTTTAAATTAACAAATATATTCTCTCATTCTGGATTTTGCTAGGGATTCGTATACGTCCAGTGACTTAGTTTCATATTGGTAATTGCAGATTCTCATGACGGAAATTTAAGCAAACTTAGCACGCAGGTACTAATTTACTTGCAAATTAATTTCTTATTTATATTTCCAACCCGGTCAACCGTATTTTCCACGTCGGATTTCGAACTCAAAAGTCGAGCAAACAGCTTTAACTATAAAACTTCTGAACGTTCCTCGCTTCAAGAGTTATTTATGTTACACTTTGCGAATACTAATTCTGAATAGTACGTCCGTTCTCACATGAACCTCAATTTCATTGCTGTCCGCTTTCAAAGATTACAGTGTATTTGAGTTGTTATTGTTCTCACATTTTTATGCGGCTTTAATACATGAAATACAACAAATATATTACACATATTTTAAAAAGCTTCTGTTTCTAACTTTCATCTTGCAATGTTGAATGGCTATCAGTCCGTAAAAACCCGAACAAAAAAGATAAGGTTCAGTAGAATATTATTTCTCTGTGTGTCAGGATTGTGGAGATAATACAGCATAATTTTGCTTTAGAACTGTATTTCACAACAGGATAAACTTAGGATGCGGTATAATACATAATAGGAAATAATTTTATCATATACGTAAGCTTCTTGACTATAAAATAATCGAAAAGTATTCTAATACGGCTTTGTTTAAATTAAAACATAATAAAGTTGGATCGCCGGTTTACATATTAACATTTATGGATAAAACAATAATAATTAATTAAGTTTAACAATCCTATTTAAGGATTGTTTAAAAAAAAAACAATTTTGTTCAGTAATAGTGCAAACATAAATCACGGCTGTAGAGCAACAAAAATCGTAAAACAATGCAAAATTGTAAAAGTTTAAAACAAATGCAGGCACAGAGCAATTTCAGCCGAGGTAAAACCGTTTTAAACTTTCGAAATGCGTCAAGAATAAAGGATTTCGCTACATCCTGCTTACTAATGCAATAATTTGTTGTTGGTTTTTTTTTATTTGTTACTGTCTTTCAACTTAATACCAATTAAAATTGATTTCATATTAGGGAGTATCTATATCAATACTATGGTAGTGGAAAATTATGTTTATTTGTTTGAACGCGCTCAACTTAAGAACTACCAAACAGAATTTAAAAAAAAAGTATGTATTTGATAGAACAACCATTGACGAAGGCTTTAGGCTATTTAACACGATGCTACCACCAATAGAAGCAAAGCTGTATTGAAAAAGGTGTTACAAAAAACAGGCAACATTTTTGAAATCATTTTTAGTTCCACGCGAACAAATTCGCGGACACAGCGAGTATTACATATTAATTGAATAAATATAAAACAATCCATTGTCAAGTTGGAAATTACATAAAAGCAAAAGATTTTAAAACCTTATTTGTTATTTTTTGTAAACGCATCGCGGATCCTGGCGAACGTCGAGATTTTTATTGTTTGCGATTTATAATACGACTGTGTCCACGAGTTTGCTCATGTGGAACTAAAAACTATTTAGTAAATTATACCCATATTTATAAGTTTTTCTTATATATCTTTGCTCCTATTGGAGGCAGTGTGATATTAAATTGCCTAAAGCCTTTTACGATTATTACTCTATCAAAAACAAAAACATTTTTTACAATCCGACGAGTAGTTCCTAAAATAATCGAGTTCAAACAAACAAAACTTTCCAATTTTGTAATATAGATAGGGAAGCATCTGTGAATTGATAAAGAGGCACGCAGTTTTTCAGTTTATTTCTGATAAAATATTATGAAATCCAGTAGAAACTCGATCGGGACGGTCCAATTTATTGATCCTTTAATGGAAATGTCGCGTCTGTTATGTCTTATAACCATGAATTGATACACGTTGTTTTTTGGTTATAAATCAAGAATTCAGACAGTCAATATTCCTTATACCATCAAAGCTATATTACAGATGTACTCTAACTGAACGGAATTAATTAGTACGTCTCGTGTTCAAGCGCGTGTTACAAACACAACTCTTCAAAGTGGAAAAAAACACATTAAAATCAGTTGTTTCAAAGTATTTAAAGCCTAACAGTTCACAGCTTATTCTCTTGAATAACTGCATAGATTTTTTTTAAATATTTATTAAATATATATAGATATTTAAAAAAAAAGTGTACTTCATATTTTTTGTTTCTACATGATTAATTTAGTATTATGTTGTTAGTTATACTCGTATAATTTTAACCAATATATATTTCAGTTATCTGAATAAAAGTAAACTTTTCAAAATTTGTTAAAAGTAATACATTTATTTGACTATATAACTCTGGAGAATTCACTGTAAAGTTTATAGTTGCTGCGCCATAATATAGGATATTATCCAATAACTAAAGCTCGGAAATCAACTTCTTATGTTATAATTTAATCAAAATACGATGCAGCTGAGCTCGACTAACCAGAGAAGGAATTTCACTGGTACGTTTTATAGCGAGAAGTTGTATAAGAGAGAATTATTTATTACTAGCAATTAACCGTGCTTTCCGCTAGACGTAGATTAATGTTTGATTAACTATTTTATACAATTTAAAACAATAATCCATTTCCTCAAAATCATCAACTTGTATACTTAAATTACATTTGAATTTGTTCAACTGCGCTATTATATGTTAGAAGTTCATCAGAAAGTTCAAGAATCATGATAAAAGATCAGATATCCACAGAAACATAGACACAGCGTAGTCAATAACAAATAGCTTCTATTTAACAACCCTACACAGCCTTGAAGCGATGATAGCTCAGTTAGTGGAATGTACGGACGCCGCGTCAAGGGGCGTGAGATCAAATCGGTTCACCATTAACAGAACGAATGTTGAATAACTTACGGTAATCGTCGGTTCCCTCACTATGTATATAACTTATTTTAGCACACATACAGCGTAAATGACGGTGTTTTGACACTTTTTGCATTTATACTTAGCGAGTCGACATTCGACCGTGCTATGATTTCTTAACCCACACACTTTACACTGCACTTTAATATCACTAGCACCTTTGGAATAGTTCACGATCTACTACAGCTGTTTACTATGCGCCGGCCCCTGGACTAACCCGTCTGCTGTCATCGCGAGTGCGTTGTTTATGTTCACCGCCAGTTCCACTGCATTTGCTAACGTTTGAAGCGATGATAGATCAGTGGTAGTGTGTACGACTTTGTGTCAAGGGCAGTGAGTTCAAATCCAAGCAACTACAATGAGCTTGAGCTTTCGGTGAAGGAAAACATCGTGAGGAAACCATAGCATGGTGGTGGGGCATATTGTGATGCCCGCCTGGCTAGTTACCACCCTCAAGTTGAAAATCTGCCGCCAAATACCAATAGGTGTGTTCCGGAATGTGCACTTGAAAGACAGTTCCTTCAAAGGTTTAGCGTGTCTACCAACTTGGGGCGTATCGTCAGTTAAGATCAGGTGAGATTATGGCCATAACGCTAAGCCTTAACTATAAAAAACAAAAAAAAACGTTAGACTCTCAAGGTCTTGCGCGAACAATTTTTCACACTCGTGTCCCGGTAACATGCCCATTCATAAACAGCTACATAACACCTTTTAAACGTAGACGCGCTGCCCATTGTGTATATGATTCATCCAAATTCTGCGTGGCGACGTAGAAGGTATATCGATCGCTCAAACCTTTATTTGCCGGTATAACATGGTCATCTAACAGCTAGAGGCTTTCTCCATATAGTACTATCTGTGTATCTTTGGGTAACACAAAATCGGAAGCCAATCTATATGTACCATCACTGAGTACACTTAATAATATAGGTCTTTTTTTCATTTCCTTGCTCTCAATATTGTTCGCGATGAACTGCTGTGTTCAGCGCTTTTATATTTTTCCCATGACAGTGTAATATGGTCAAAGCTCGACAAAATATCGAACTGAAACTTTTTTTTTTACGTGGGTATTTGACTCTTCGCCATTGTTATCGACATAACAACAACATAAGAGTGTGAAATGAAAGACTGCTATGTGAGCACTGACCGTTTTTTCATATGCAGATTATGGAGACGTGCCCATACATTACACCTGCAATGAGCCTGAGGGTGAAGGAAAACACTGCGATGAAACCATATTATGGTGGTAGCGCTTTTTCTAATACCCGCCTGGCTAGCTAACACTCTCAAGTTGGAGATCTGCCTTCAAATACCTATAGGTGTGTTCCGGCAGTTTCACTTGACAGTAAGTCACCATCAGTGACCACCATCATGGGTCATATCGTCACTTAACATTAGGTGAAATTTGGGCCGTAACGCTAAACCTAGCTAGATTATAAAAAAATTGTATCGTTAGGTGTATAATAAAAATAAACAATAGCAATACGTTATACTTGTTTTCATCATAATTATAATTTAGGAAATGACAGTTTGACAGCACAGTACAAAGGTTATACTGTTGACGTCACATTTATGTGTAATAAAAATTTATTTACCTGCCAGGTGAGAATGCAATAATGTATGTAACAAGCACGTTACACGCTTCCAACATTATATATTTGACATCTGACATGGGTACTGGGATTGTAAAGGACTCAATGTTAGAAATGAATTATACTACCCTTTGTACTAGGAAGTGTATTTTGCATTAGGAATATACAAACATTTCAACTACATACCGTAAAATCTTACATATCAAATCTCGTGTCACGGTGGTCTGAAACTACTCTATCGATTTCAAGGATGTTTTTATAAATATTTGAAAGGATAAGAATAGATCCTAAACTATATTTCAAGTCACTAGGAAATTAGGGTGTCTCTATCCAAAAAAAAAAAATGTATTTTCTTTTTTGTGATATCAAAAATTATCTATAATGCTAAATGTTCACCCTCCTACTCTCACCCTTTCAGTATTTAATCGTAATTAAATACAACCAAAGTATTCACTGATAATAATTTATATTACAGAATAACGTTTTGCAGATCAGCTATTTGACTTAATAAGATTAAAAGTCGTTTATTAAGGAAAAATGACATCAATAAATAAATATCTCAAAATGTCCGAAACCTTAAAAGTTTTGTCACCGCCAGGGAAATCCGGTTTACAGTAAAAAAATCGTATAAATAAGTATTCTAGGTTTCCTCGGTCACATTAGTAGGCCGAAGAAAAACATATATACCGTAAATACTCTGTCGTATCTTGTATTTGCTTTGCCGGATAATATAAAAAAATATTCAGTCGGCTTATATACGTAACAAAAGGTAAAATCATTGTTGTATGCATTTTCATTACTTTCAGGAAGGGCACAAATTTTCAGGTAATTATAGGCGCAAAATAATAATACCCAGAGCGATAAGATTGCAATGTATACATATTCCATGCGACCACAATACCTAATTTTATACTACGAATTTAAACTTAATATATTTATAGTGCTAGTGTTTCTTTGGGATTCGAAAATGATGAATGTATTTTCTATACAGATCAAAACAGTATTCATTTTATAACTAAATATTAGGGTGAAATAAAATTGCACTTAGTCAACGATTAATATTACATTTCTGATTATGTTACAACTTGAGATTTCACATAGTAATTAAGTTCATATCGTCTTTTGGGAAGGTATATATTTATCGAATAATACATATATAGACTATATAATTACTTGTAAAATTACTTTTCAATCAGAATTTCGATTGAAAGTAACCATCTTCGTCTGGAAATCGTGATATGTAAAATAATAAGCTTTTCGTCCACAATACATATGGGAATAAATTAAGCCGACGTTAGACCGCTTCTATGCAAAGTGTAGAATCAATATACATAAAGTAACCTGGTAAAGAGGCAAACGCTCCGAGTGGCTGGCGGCAAATGGAAAACGCGTTCCGTTCTTACCATTTGTTTATTCCTATACTTAACGTTACCTTATTATTGACATGTAATTTTAAAATATATAAACAGAGAAAGATAATAGTACGTTTTTCTCTTAAAATTATAAACCGATTTCCTTTATTAAAAAAGTTTTGGTGTAATTTATTTCATTTGGTAGGTACTTACGGACTTTAGAGTTATCAATAGAAAAGTTTTTGAAACAGTTTTTTCTCACTTCTATCAGAATTTTAACAAATTTTCAATAAAAATTATGATCGAATATTCATTAGAATTGAATTTGGCGACATAAAAAACTGATGTTTTGTTGGCAACCGCATTTGTCAGAGCGAAATATAGTGCCACGAGAACCGATTTTCTCTTGTAGAGATATGTATGAGATATGAGATATATGCTTTCACAGTCGACTTTTAACAGACTTTCTTCAACTTTACCAGTTTATTTTCAATGTTAATCGAATGATGACTTTATAAATTATGAATGATGAAATTTATTGCTCGTAATATAAAAGACTACATCGACGATACAGTTACCTTTATTTATATATTTTATAAACGAACTATGCCAAATGTGTGAATTATTTTTTGAAAATTATATTCGTCATATACTTTGTTATTGATTTAAAAAGGTCCTATGAGGTAAGAGATAAAAGTTAAAAAAAAATTGTACATACATCCAGTAATATATATCACATACATCTATACCAATATCATAATGATGAAATAAACTTATTAGGGCTGGGAAAAAAAGGGATAGACTTTGCCTGAAACATTTTATTGCGTCATCTGATTTCCTTCTAATTTTGCAGAATAATTATTTGTTACTAGAAGTATGCATATTTGTTTTTCAAAACTACTATTAAAATAAATGGAAAGGAGTTCTAAAGGGAATATAGAAAAATCGTATCAATTAAGTTAATACTTGGCAGGTAGGGAATTATAAGAAGGTAGAATTCATATCTACTTGTATTGACCAACATCCTGATATAAATAAATTAATGGCTTAGGCACTAAAGGTTTTCGTATCGATCGACTACCAGCACTGGTTGACAAAATCAATAAATACGCAACCAGATCTGTGGGTAAAAGCTATTAGTATATAAAATATGCGTACAAAAAGTCTGTGATAGTAAAATCTATATTTAACATAATAATACCATATCCATATAGCCGAAAAATAGGTTGTAGCGAAAAATAAATTTATGAATCGAATGTGAACTGCCAAAACGTGGTAGGGACTGTTTGAAATGGGAGAAAGTTTGAATAACAGAAATGCGAGAATATAAGAGTATTTATCACTTACTACTTTGAAGACGCGAAAACTGTTTCTGACGTGGTCTGAAATGGGAAAATAAAAAAAAAAGTACATTATTAGCATACTGTTTTGTATATCTTACGTACTATAACGTACGTAATTATATCTCATACGAATCGGAATCCGAAGGCATGGTATTATACAACAACAAGCCAAAATTACTACTCAGTAGCCTGAAGATAAAATCCATGATTGGCCTAGCGATTAAAGGTGTTGCCACGCTGCAATAGACATAACGAATTACTGTGAGTTCGACTATTTTCGAAACAATTGTTCCGAGCCTGGTAATTAATTTGTGTTCGTTAATTGTGTTTATAAAGCTCTTCTCTCTTGACATTGAGAAAATTGTCTGAGACAGAAAGAGACCACCTTGCGTTGCAGTGTAACCTGTAAATAAAATATTAGTGCCAAGTTGTCTTTCGACAAACTGATAACGTAAAAAAATGCGTGAGTGTCGTGGAACGCTCGGTTGGAATGAGTTTCCTTACGTAGTATATTAATTTTGATTAAGGTATTATAACATTGATTCACAAAGACAGTTAAGTGAATTACTATCGTCTGAGAGTAATTATAATAAATGTAACGTAGACATAACTAATGAGGAGTTCGATTTCAACCGCGGTCGTGAACGAACGTGTCCGTGAGCCCTCGTTGATTGTTCTCGAAACCGATCGCTGCGCTTTACCGCGCCGCCTATTGTTTCTTTGTGTTATTCTTACGTCTTATCGGCAATAATCCGTCTATTATTGCCGACAATAAAGTTCGTGTTACCGATAATTAGTTTATTCTTAAACTCAATCTATTGTTTGGCTATCGTGTTAATATTACATTGTGAGAATTCTCGTAGTTTATTATTGTGAATTCAAAGTATTGTTTGTCGTTATCGTGAAACAGTGCAGTGATTAAAGTGCCGACACTGTAAGTACGCCGGTCACCGGCAGCCAACAAAGGTAACACTTAATTTCCATTAAGCCTTTTATTACTTTTACAGGCAAGGTTTCAGATATTGTTTATTATTATTTTTTTCTTTTTTCTTTACGTTCTGCATGTGCACTACTAGATTGTATTTCAATGTTAACTCGTCGAACTTTAGATAGTTTGTTTAACTATTTCTAGCCGCGCCCCCCTGCCCCTCAGGCAGGGAGGTTTTTTTTATACAGGTTTCCTTTTAAACCTACGTTACACCAAGGCTGCTACCGAAATGGCAAACCGCTCAGAGCTTTTGCTAAATAGGTTCCGAGTCTTCGTAGATAAGATACACCCAGAGCTCTTTCAAGACTTTCTTGCTACTCAACCCCAACCACCGCAAAATGTGCGTATCCCGGCAGCGGCGGTAAATGCGCCCGCGCGCACCCGCCCTCCTTCTCCGTCCCGCACACTCGGGACCTCTCGTTCTCGCTCGCGATCGCGTTCCCCAACAAGGAATCAAAATAGTCATTCACAGGCACCTGTCTCTCCCATACTACCTACATCCCAGGTACCAACGCCGCGACAATTCGAGCAACTCATCTCATATGCTCCGCCTGCGATCCCTACGGCGAATTCATTCTCGCCACTTAGCTCGGACCCGACACCAACCAACGAGGCAGAAATGGAGGAGCCCGAATCTATTAATACCGACAGCGACTTCACGCTAGTCAGTAGGGTCAAATCTAAAAATAAAAGGGTACTTTCACCAGAAACTACCGAACCGAATGTAGCCAAGGCTTGGCGGACCGAAAGCACCCGCGTCCCTGCGACCCTTTCAATCTCTGCGACTCCTGTTCCTGGCCCCGCGGCCTCGACTGAAAAAGCAGTCCGCCAACCACCACCCGTCACTATCGCTGATAAAGCAGCTTGGTTAAATATTTCCACGCAGCTTAATAATAAAAAAATCCGTTATACTAGCGCCCGTAGCACCCCTGCCGGGATTCAAATTAAAGTCCCTACGCCTTTAGATTATAAAAATCTCACCGCCTTCCTTAGAGAAGGAAAACACCAATTTTTCACTTTCACTTTGGAAGAAGACCGTTTACTGCGCGTGGTTATTAGGCGCGTCCCCAAAGAACTCCCCGAGGAGGAAATCATTGCGTCCCTTAAGGAACAAAACTTTCCGGTCCACCAGGTACACCGCATGTACCACCACATAACTAAAAAATTGTTCGACCTTGTTCTTGTCATCCTAGACCGCTCTAAGGAAGGCAAGGAAATCTTCTCACTTAAATCCGTGTGCGGCCTCTCCGGCATCACTGTCGAATTACCGCACAAAAAACACAGCCCTACTCAATGCCACAATTGCCAGTCGTATGGCCATTCTTCCCGCAACTGCTTCATTAAGCCGCGTTGCGTCAAGTGTCTACAAGATCACTCTACTAAGGAGTGCCCACGTACCCCTGAGTCCCCCGAACCACCAAGCTGCGTCCTATGCGGCAAAGCTGGGCACCCCGCGAACTATCGTGGGTGTGAACGTGCCCCACGCACGCGTTTTCCCACACAAGCGCCTTCAGCGCACTTAGCGGCTGCACGTACCGCACCGCCGCCACTCATGTCTAATCAGGATTTCCCGTGCCTGGGCAAGCCAGCGCAGGTCACTTCCGCGATCCCATCTCCTCCCCAAAGACCCACACTAGCTCCGACCAACGCGTGGACCACCAATCAGCAGCCTCCGAAGGCTAAACCCGCGAAACTCATCGCGGCCGGCCCTTCTACTGGTTTCAAAGGCATCGACTGGCTCGCCGAACTACTAGAAGAACATTCCGTAGATGATATCATTGCGTTCGACGACATGATTAGCGCTAATCAAGATTTTGGCCGTCTAAAAGCCATTAAGTGCTTCCCAGGCATTGCAAGGACTATGCAACGCCTTATCCGCGCTTCTCCTAAATAAACTCGCAATGGAGGATAAGATTAGACCCCGAGGCCTATCTTTGTCCTTTTTTAACACGCGCAACCTGAAACCCCAACGCGACTTGGTAGCTAGCTTCCTTAAGGAGCGGCAAATAGATGTGTTTCTAGCACAAGAAACTCTTTTAAAACCGAGCGTTCGCAATCCCGCGATTGCGAACTACAAGATAGTAAGAAATGATCGTATCGGCGTAAGAGGCGGCGGCACGCTCATATACTATAGAAAGTCACTGTATTGCATGCCAATAGATCCTCCCGAACTTACAAATTTAGAAGTCTCGGTGTGTAGAGTGGGTATGACTGGTCATCCCACTATCTTTATCGTTTCCGCGTACCTTTCGCCTAATAAAACTCTCCTCCAGTCGGATCTGGAGACGCTTTTCGTGCTCGGTGACTCTGTTATAGTGGCTGGCGATCTAAATAGCGGGCACATTCAATACAACAACCCGCGTACTACCACTAATGGTAGGACACTATACTGGCTAGAAAATGCGCTTATCTTCGATGTAATTGCTCCTTCAGAGCCAACTCATTATCAAGCTAACTGCCGCCCTTCAGTTTTAGATATAGCTATTTTAAAAGGGATCGCGCTTCAAGTACGGCAAATCGAAGTCGTACATGAACTAGATTCCGATCACCGCCCAGTAATTCTGCAACTAGGCCACCCGGGCGACCACACACCCGCTTCAGTCAAAGTGGCTGACTATCCAAAACTCAGACACTATCTCTCATTTAATCTCTCTTCTCCTCATTTAGACAGTATCCCGGACGAGATAAAGTCTGTGAGCGATGTCGATGTGGCGATTGACTCCCTAGTAGGTCACCTCCAGAATGCCATCAGGGAAACCTCAAAAGAGGTAAGGGCGGCAAATGATCGCCGCTTCATACTTCCTGATGATATTCGAAAACTGATAACGGAGAAAAACGCCGCGACACGCGCTCACGATTCTTATCCGACGGAGGAAAATCGTGTACGGCTACGTAGCCTACAAAGATTAGTTAAATTTCGTATCTCTGAACTCCGTAGTCAAAGATGGGACAGCCTCTTAGAGGAAATCAAACCGTCTCATCTCGCCTTCTGGGATCTCGTTCGTAAACAGAAGAGCAGCTATTCGTCCGCAATGCCCCCGTTAGATAGAGGCCCCGGCAATCCGCCGGCCTTCGAAAGTTTTGACAAGGCAGAGTATCTCGCTGCCACTCTCGCTGCCACTCTCGCACAACAGTGTTCCCCTAATCCGTATGAATATCATACCATAGATACCACGCATATCGGGAAGGTCGATCGAACAATTCAATCAATAAGAGAGACCCCTCCAATCGAAAATTTAGATCCGGTTACAACTGACGAAGTACTCGCGATTATAAAAGGCCTTAAACCAAGGAAAGCCAAGGAAACCAAGGAAAGTCCCGACGGAATCAGAAATGAAGCCCTCAAACTTCTCCCTGACGAACTTATAGTTCTTCTGGTCTGCATCTTCAATGCGGCCATAACTCACTGCCATTTTCCGGCCGCTTGGAAAATGGCTACGGTAATAGGTATCCGTAAACCCGGAAAAAAGGCATCCCTTCCGGAAAGCTACCGCCCGATAAGCCTCCTCAATACGATTGGTAAAATATACGAGCGACTCCTTCTGAACCGACTTCAATCAACTGTCTCAGACAAATGTCTTTTACCACACGAGCAATTCGGCTTTCGACCCAAGCACTCGTGCACCCACCAAGTTCTCCGCCTCACGGAGCATATTCTCTCCAATTTCACGGAGTTACATCGCCCTAGGCGCACACTTGCCGTATTTTTTGATATAGCCAAAGCTTTCGATAAGGTCTGGCACGAAGGTCTCATATTTAAACTCAATCTCTTACAAGTTCCGGACAGGCTAGTCCGCATAATCCTTGCCTATCTATCGGACCGCTCCTTCTGCTACAAAGCAGACGGAGCCTTATCCTCGCCTCACCCAATACGCTCAGGAGTCCCCCAAGGCTCTATCCTAGCGCCCTGCCTATTCAACTTATTCGTTAGCGAGATTCCCGAATTCTCCAACGTCGCAGTAGGCTCCTATGCAGACGACACAAAAACATAAAAAAAAAAAAAAAAAAAAAAAAACATAACTAATGAATTGAGGGATTGGTACGTAATTAATTATTTTTTCTAGTTGTAAAAATAAACATTTTATTATACATCATTCAATTCATCTAATTCAATATAAATACGCTACGAAATAACTGATGTGTATGACGCGTAAAAACTATGTCTGCGCATTCGTTGAGAACACAGCTAATAGAATACGTGCTATGGAAAACCCTTTACACTATACAATATGATGCAATATATAACAAACAAAAGAAAGGTACGTAGCGATAAAATCTTACATTTTGGTTTGTATAGCTTTCATTCGTACCGTGCGATAAGGAACTTCGTTCCAAAAATCGTATGGACACACTTAAAATTGCGGTATGTAGTTGAAACTATAACGGAGGAAAAATGAGTTATTAAAAAACTTTAAATAAAATACGCTTTCAACTATGTTATCTAATACATTTTTATTCCAAAGTTGACATTACTTAAGCGCGATAAAAAAGACTTGCTAAGAGGAAATCTCGTGGGAAGGCGTCACCTGGAGAGCGACGGATTTACTTATTTCATTACCGACATCTATACTCTTGGTGTGTATTTAGACATTGATCCTCATCTACACGTATAATAAAACTCTAACTAAGCAAAATCAGAATTTGAATTGTTTTTTAAATATCTTATGCATCCTTTCATATATAATAATGCATTGCATAAATCACGCTATTCAAAGCCTACTCCTTGGCATACGTATAAAATACTAGCTGACCCGACAGACGTTGTCTTGTCTTAACTATGAACATTGACTTCAAATTGGTAGAATTAACAAAAAAAAATTCAAAAACATAGTGTTTATTCTATCTAATGCTTAATATTTCTAAACTTCCTCAATTTTTTCTTTCATAAGAACCTTCTCCTAGCAATAATTAACACAACACAAAAAGAATTAGTGAAATTGTTCCATCCGTTCACGCGTGATGCGATGACCAAGGAAAATACAGATTCATTTATATATATATATATAGATAACAGTGTATTTAAGATATTTTTGGGGGTTCCTCGATACTAAGGCGCGTCGGGTTTGTTGGTTGAAAGACGTGTTGATAATTCGTAAAAAATACATTTCTTGCTGGTTCCAGTACGTTGTAGCTCCAATAGTGTTCTGAAAGAATTTTCAGATAAAACGGAGAGTATGTTTTCTAAGCGAAATTAATTAAAAGTTTACTCATGCAACCTACTGATTTATCTGAAAATTATCTGAAAATTTCACTTTGTATCCTAAGTTAGACCCAGTTCACTCGACAACGATGAATGTAAGTCTGAGAAAAAATCAGATAACAATAACTAATGTTTATGCAGAATGCATTGCATCATTACATTATTTATCTCTTATTGGTTATAGTTATGTTTGAATTGTACTGTAGTGTACTGACAGATTAAGTGACGTCAATGAAACATCTTTATACAAAAACCTCGTGTAAATCTGTAAATAATCGTATAACTTCTTAAGGAGTTGACTGATAGAAGTAAAATGTATGTAATATATTTCTTTTATCGAAACTATGATTTGTATATATTTGATATGATAGAGGGCGCTGTAGTCGACTGGGAGGGTCAGAACAACGTAGGCAAAGTCAAGCGTTTTTGAAACGGTGATAGCTCAGTGGTCGTGAGTACGACTTTGCGTCAAGGGACGTGAGGTCGAATCCAAGCACCTACAATGAGCTTGAGCTTTCGGTGAAGTAAAACGTCGTAAGGAAACCATAGCATAGAGGTAGGGTGTTTTTTTATGGGCCATCTGGCTAGCAACCACCCTCAAGTTGAAAATCTGCCGCCAAATACCAATAGGCGTGTTCCGGCAGCTACACTTGAGAGCCAGTTCCCCCACAGGTTTAGCGTGTCTACCAACCAAGATCAGGTGAGATTATGGCCATAACGTTAAACCTTAACTACAAAGCAAAACTAGTTTTCAGATAAGAACTAAAGAACATAAATTAATATTTTTAAACTATAACCTTGTCTGGTATTTTATTAAAGTTTACGTTAGTCTGGATATTGGAGCAATAGGTATGTTCCGGCAGTTGTACTTGAGAGCCAGACCCTCCAACAAAGGCCGACAACGCACCTGCGATTCAACCGATGTTGTGGGCGTCCATGGGCGGCGGTGATCACTTACCATCAGGTAACACGCTTTCTCGTTTTACCCCTAATCCATAAAAAAATAAAATAAGAATGTCTCTTTGGCATAGATAATGAGAACTATTTTTTTAGTATATCTTTGTATGATAAGTTAAATTGCGAACTGAGAAGTTTACTGATTTGTATTTCTCTCCTACTGTGTAGCTGCGGAACCGTCTTCCTGTTAGCATGTTCCGCTTTCTTACTATATTGGACGGTGACTGGCAGTGAATTTTGGTACATTGTCAGTCGCCGCTGATTTGGATTGAACTGTTCTTACCATCAGGTGTAAAGTGCAGTCACTTTGCTGGATGTCATAAATATATATCATTGTAAAAAAGTAATGAGTACATATATCAGTTTATTATCAATCTGAGGTTGTCGGCCTGAAGTTTCTTAACAACGTCACCGGGTTTTATGTCAAAGTGGCTCAAGCTTCGACTTGGGTTATGTAAACCAGCAAATCAAATCGATCTAATCCGGGTTAAATAACTAACAAATATACATGAAAAATAATATGAGCAATTGGATACGTATACTAAGTGATCTGACAAACAAATATCATAAATTAAATTTGATATATATATTTTTTAGTACGGAATAATTCGATTGAATCCGACTTCGATTTATTCAAGCATGCCAACGTTCTGTTTAAATCTACGAGTTAGAACTACAATACTAGTAAATTGTTAAAGCTAACAAACCAGTGTATCGAGAACCGGACATATTAACCTATTTGTGAACATATTCCGATAAACCTAGGTGGGGATTGGTGTATTCGAAATGAAACACTTAAATTTAATTATTACGATCAGAGACTCTGGAAACACGTTTACTTACTACCATTAAATAAAAAATATATAATACTTTATTTTATCTTGTCATATTCCAAATCTAGATGGAGTATATGAGTTTATCTAGCCTTCTCAAGGATATATCAGTGATCAACGTACTTTTTGAATTATACTGTGATACCAATGGGCATAGTATTTTCTCCGCTAATTCAATCCACTTTATTTTCTATTATTTCATTATTTTTTCAATCTATGTAGATAATTTCACCGATGTCAAGTGTCTTTATAACCATAATTAACGAGCACAAAATAACAAACAAGCTCAGAACAATAATTTTTGGATGGCACACACAAATCCTATTGTACGAGACTCGAATCTTCAGCACTTCGGTGCGGCGGTATTATTGAGGCAGCTGCCTTAACATCTCGACCAACCCTACAGTATCAATCCATTAATAAGTACAATTAAAACAAAATTTTATATTTTATTTCTCGTACACATAAATCGTGCGGTTGCTTAAGTGAAGCCACATCGCGGCTCGAAGGACTTAGACCAAACGGCTGGGTGGAGCGCTGAGCCGGAAAAAGGAATTGAATTCGGGAGCGCTTAGGCTCATGCGGGATCAAGTAGCATTTGAACCGAGATAAAACTAAATTGGGGCAATATTGAAGTGCTCGAACAAGAAGCCAAACATTTAAAGATTTATTGTGTTGATTTCTTTGTTTACTTGTTTTTTTCTTTTCACTTCAAAGGAACTATACTGTATTTGTTAATAAGTACACATAATCCAAAGCGCTAACGATGACCGCCGAGAGATGACGAATCCATTGTGAGTCATAGTTTTCACACCTCTCCTAATCTGTCGTTAAACAAATATAAACTGGTTCTCCCTGGAATGTGAAAATTAGAGGTCAGTCATTGCGACGAGTTCATCGCCATTTGCTAGGTGGTTGCGACCCAGTTTCGTACAAAACTTTACTATCTAGTTTGATTATTGAGTGTCACTTTTTTTTTTGGTGTCATGATGAAAATACATATATACATAGTGCCTCTCGGGATATGCGGGAGGGATTACAACTTACGAGAGCCAAAGGCCCTGGATAAGAAGCATCCAAAAAACACCACAACGATATCACCTGTTCCAGAGACCTGGGACTACGTTTGCACTGAATGAAATTGATGTAATGATATGAAGCGATGATAGTTCAGTGGTAGTGTGCGCGGAGTCCGGGTCAAGGGAAGTGAGCTCGAATCCCCCTACAATGAGCTTGAGCTTTCGGCAAAAGAAAACATAGCATGGTGGTAAAACCTTTTCTGATGCCCGCCTGGTTAGCTACTACCCTCAAGTTGAAAATCTACCACCAAATACCAAAACCATGTGTTCCGGTAATTGCACCTGAAAGCCAGTCCCTACAAAATAAATGCCGCCAACGTACCTTCGATTCCCTCGGTATTGTGGGTGTCCATGGGCGGCGGTGATCACTTACCAGCTTACCGCTTGGCTCGTTTGTCCGCTATTACATAAAAAAAAACACTCAAGCCCCTGTATTAGTGTAGATAAGGGACAGCTTTTCACCCTTATTCTAACCTTCTGATTGTCATTTAAGCGTACCATTATGGTAGTGTTGCTTGTTGTCGTTGATACATCAAGGTTGTAATCTATTGGGATACATTTTGTTTCCTAACAATCTGACACTGAAATAAAGTTTTTATTGCGAAAAAACATAGGCAAATTCCTTCTCATCTCATTCTTCAAAGTATTTAAAAATCGATTATATTTAGTAAGATCGAACAGTGTAATATATATACTAATATAATGAAGCTGGATTGTTTATTTGATTGAACACATTAATCTCAGTAACTGCTAGACAAATTTATAAAATAACTTTCTGGATTTAACGTCCCAATTATTATGGAACTTTACAGGGTGTTTATTTTTCATCACGCTACGCTCTTGAGCGTCGGGCAAAAAGAAATGAGAAGGATGGGTCACCGGTTGACTATTCAACCGATAATCAATAAATTTTACATACACAAAGATAGAGGTACATAAAAGAGCATAGGATTCTTTCGATCAAAAAAAGTAATGCTCCCGAGGCAATGAAAAATTACTTTTAGTTCTATCTGAATCTAGTCGCCTCACACCAAATGTAATTATAATTTCGTTTTTTTTTTATAGGCATAAGCAATTAACACTACAGCTATCTCTTTCGCACTCTAATTGGTTTCTCAGATAGAACACGACAGCGATAAGTTTCTCTTCAACCCTATTCAACAAATGTCTCGTCGACCGCTTTTCATCTCGACATGGTTAAAGTTAGTTCACGAATAGCCTACATTTTGAACATTCCACATTCGCGTCAGTGTGTTATACTACTGGCAGAGAGTTTATGAAATTCTTGTCGTTTGTTGGTCTCATGTAACGTGCCAATTTTGACTCGAGTAAGATTCTTGATTTTCGCAACTATGTGCACAGGATGGAAGGCAGTAACACCCTCGGGTGTACTACCGGCGTCGTCTAAGCCGTGCATTAAGAGTAATTAAATCAGAAAGTTCACTAATACTCCGACATTTCTGTCTGGCATGAATAGTGTGATAACTTATGGCAACTACTAACGCCAGTAGAATTTACACCGACATAATTGCATAGTGCATTCGATTAACGACGCGGCGCCGACCATTTGCTTCCACACCTAAATGCATAGGTAATAAATCAATCTAATACATAAGCAAAATACCACTAAATAACGTATCACAATATCTTTATATCTACCATATAGATATAAGATACCGTGGACTGAAATTTACAGTGAATATATATTTACAACCTAGACACCCCGTAAACAGTGGCTTTTTGCAATTATTTTAGGTTAAAAGGGAAAAACGCGACCGAAGTCTGAGCCTTCAACTAGTTTATATTCAAATAGGTATGGTCGAAATAGTTAAGCACTAATGTAAATAATATACGAGCGTGTAACATAGCTGTTATTACAAAGATGAAATAATAATGACAGACAAGATTTTCAATTTACAAGAATAGATAAAAGTAATCCATTTTTTTCGCGACGCTGCCTATATTTCGTTCATAGCTAAAAGGCGAGTGAATGAATCGACTATAAAACGAAATAAAATACTAAATATAAAGTAATTAATTCACAGCCAAACATAATATATTTTTAGAGAAAACATAGATTACCTTTATCTATTTCTGAGAGATGTTTTATGATCATTGGTTCAATATTTTATCTTACCCATACAGTTGAATTGATTGCATTATCAATTTCAAGAGTTGACAAAAAATCTCGTTAAGTTGGTTGAGTTTGTTTATGATCGAATGAAATGTTCGCTAATTCAATCATTCATGGGTTATTCTGATGTAACATAAAGTAAGATTTGTCACAAAATAATTGTATACAGAAAGACAGCTCCAGTTATTTTGTTACCATTAACAATTTATACCATATTAACATTTTGTATTGGTAAGGGACATTCAGTGTTTATTTAACTGATTCATCAAGCCCGCTCGTGTAACTCAACTTCTTTAGTTGACTTGAGCCGCGGTTGAAGCGGTTCAGCTCAGACTCATTCAATACTCACAGAATAAAGATCTTAGCGAGCTTCAAGAAGTTTTCACTCCAGATATAATAATAAAAAAATTAAATGAATTTGACTGACATACATAAAAATATTTATATAAGTAAAATATACGTTAACTAATAACATAATTTAATTCCGTTTTTAAGTAGTATTTATATAGACTTTAATAAAGGAAATATGAAATCCATTAAACGCCAATCGACTTAATGACAGTCACTTCAAAACATCTAAATTACTAAGTCTTGGTTTCTTTAATTTGTTTCTTCACATGTTCTTTTTTAGCTACGAGTCTTAACAAAACCGTAAAATGACCAGCCCCATTGTACTGAATATTTTGGAGGCAATTTTTCACACACTTTAATTCTAAAATAACTACGACAACGAAATAGCGAGTACATTATATATTACTAAATGTATGTAATCAATAATACCCAGATACACAACTAATTATTACGCTCAGTGAATGAACTCAGTTTTGGGCGAAGATCGTTGACGCATTAGTAAGACTTAATATTATCTTTTTCAATTATTTTGATTTTTAATATATTTAACTCAATCACAGTTATATTCAGTTATACAAAATTCTGCCAGTTCTATTGAAAACTGAGCACAATGAAGGTCCTATAAATCTAGACATTTAATAGTTTTCAGCTCAATGCTTCTTAGCCCTTTGGCTGAGTTCGTAAACGAATATTTGGGTTAGATTACACTGCCCCCTAACACAGACGACAGTAGTACTTTAGGCACTTTGCCATCTGGCACCGATTTAAGTATAGATTATTTTTAAATACGGAGGATTTCTCACTAAGATCAACTTATATTCAATTGCTTAAAACCGAAAATAAATGGACAAAGACCATTTGTAAACCATGTGTAAAAAAAATTGTAAACCGTTTCTATTTTTATAATATATGATTGGTAGCTATGGACAAGCTTCTTTTTATAACGGCAAATTTTACGGATGGATATTTTTTTTTATTTATTCACAAAAGTAGTAACATGGCCTATATTATATATTCACTATCATCCTTTACATTTTCTATATATGATATACAAATCGATTACAATTGCGAACTACATTCATAAAGTACAAATAATGACAATTTAGCATAGTGTTATAAGCCATGTTAACGTAAAAAACACTAAATATTTACTTTTAGAACTTTTAAAAATTTTGTTTGTGTAGTTTATATAATATTTTATTACACACGAGAGCATTTAAAGGCACTTGATATATCAATCGGTACACAAAACACTTCGTTGAACGCTGACGTGATAGTGAAACACGACTCCATAAATGCCTAAAATATATCGTCATATTATTGCTTGCATGGAGACAGGTATATAATAATAAATAAAATACTACTTATTCAAAGAAATTTCTTTATTCAACCAAAAATATTTCACATTTTTTTAATTTACTACTGTACTATATTTATTGATATATTTGCTTCAAACTCTTTATTATCATTATACATTGATATTTTTAATCAATTTTTCCTTAGTGTAAAGAGGATACAGTTTCTATGTTCCTTTATACTTTTCTTGTGATTATAGCGGACACATGTTTGTTTAGGAACATGTTCCTCAATTTTGTTTTATTTAAGTTACTTGGAAGAATATACTTTCGCATGAAGCATCTGAAATTGCCAAACTTAAAAGAGCTTTTTCAAAATTTGCAATGTTAGGTTATTTTGGACCTCCATTTGCATCACGCATTTTTCCTAAAGCTCCCCACAATTATTCAAAACTTAAAAGTTTACTCATGTTACTCACACTGGCTCCAACATATCATTTACACTTTTGTCGAAATTCGTAGTCAGTATTTTGACGATTATTTTCATTTACTATACTTAAAATTATTGCAATGTTAACTATTGATACAAAATTTTGGTAAATAACATTTTGTGTATTTAAAAATTATAAGATTACATAGTCAAATAGACAAGACGACTAACATTTATTTGAACCTCAATCAGTTCTATTAATAAGAAAATAAATTTTATTACTGAATTATTAGCGTTACTAAGCATATGGGATACCACAGTAAAAAAAATCCTACCTAATAAAAATAAAGTATAAAATAGGATTTAGAGAATTACATGTATTCAAAATAGAAATACTAAAATATACAAATTTGTTTAAAATAATAATAAAAAATTCCTTGAAATCTGCCAAATTCTGCCACTTTTTGTAATCGTCAGCTTAATCTGTTGTATAACAATACAAATTTCTGAATTCGTTCATTTCTTTAAATTTCTGATTTAAATACTGATTTTTGATTGGTAGTTCGCTATGTTTTAAAAATTGTGTTTATTTTTTTTCGACTGATTACGTCACTAGATATAAGATGAACAACATCTTCTTGCATACTAATATTAACTTCATATTTTGTTTTCTTTTCACTATAATTCTGATAACAACAAACAACACTTAACATATGTTTATAGAAAGGTTTAAAAGCTATGATAAGTGTTGTACGCTATATTGAAGTGGTTTTTTCGAAATTTCTTAGAAATATCGTTATCTTGGATGAATAGTGTTGTACTTAGGTGTGGTTTTGTAAATACCCTATACATAATAGTGGTATTGCAAAGGCTTAAAAGGAGATGCATTGAGGGTTTCACCCAGCTTAAGAGAGGGTCGGACCCTGAACACGAAACCATTAAACAACTTAAGTAAACATCCATCAGCTCTTCGTTTATTATTAAATGCCACATAGCACAATATGGTCGAGTAAAAACATTTCCATATAATCACCCAGTATGACCATTTTCTAAATCTATTTTATATAGTTGTGGTACACATGCGAATTAATTGCTTAAGAATAAGTGGTTATCGAAGCCAGTAGACACCAGCACACAACCGAACAGCTCTTTGAGCATATTATATTTATTAATCACTTCATGTACTTGTATATTTATTTTATCTATACAAATATAATATATAATAATCTAAAATTGAAGTGTATATTTGTAATGTCAAAATATTAGCTTTACTGAATCCATATGAAAATATATAGCGTACTTATAAAAAAATAAACCAAATTTTTTGCCCGTCTGTTTGTTCTCCCTAAACTCTCTGAAATTGCTGGACCAGTTTTGACGGGGTTTTCACTGGCAGATAGCTAATATTATAAGAAGTAACTTAGGATATCTTTATTTTATTTCAAAAATGGGGGTTCCGCGTAAAACAATAATAAATTATTTTCAGTTCCACCCGAACGAAGTTGCGAGTACAGATAGTTGTAAAATATATTCAGTTTGCTTGTAACAATAAGCAACTCAACACCACATCGCGATATATCAGAAATATATCACATTTTGAACTACTAACGAGTGCCATAGATAAAGTGACGGATTGGGGCGATGACAATAAAATGTATTTCAATTTGGAAAAATGTAGTATAATGACGTATAGTCGAGCGCGCAGTCCATTACTATATTGATATAAAATAAATAAATTAATTTTGCAGCGGGTCGCACAGATACGAGATCTTGGTGTTATTATGGTACCAGAATAGAGGTATAGACATCATATAGTGGATATTTCCAAAAGAGATTTTAAGTCACTTGGTTTTATATTAAGGGAATGCTGTCGTAAAGACATAAAGAGTATAACTGCATTGAAAGTATTATAAAATGATCTGGTTCGCAGTCGCTTAGAATAGAGTTCAATAATTTGGAATCCTTACGAAGCCAAATAGGTTTTTATGTTAGAGATACTACAAAATAAATTTGTTAGGTTTCTCAACTTAAAGTAAAACGGTGTTTATCCTTACTATCCTTTGATGTATCCGACGTTATTCGTATTGGGTATGGTCGGCTATTATCAGCTGGAGGTAAGGAGAAACGTCGCATTAATTATGTATTTAATTAAGGTATTACGAGGCAAAATACATCAACCTGATATTCCTGCCGCCCTGAAGTTGTGCGTACCCATCGAATATATTATGAACCGGCGCCATCCAGCACTGCTGTGCGAGCCGCAAGCGCGCACTAACTTATTAGATAATGCACAAATTCCAAGGGGCATACGCATAGTGAACCTTCTGTCTCAGGAAAGTGATATATTCAGTGATAGCCTGACAAAACTTACAGAAATTGCGGAAATATTAGTAGCTAGTTTAACCTGTAGCATATAATATAGTAGCTTAATTGTAACATATAATATGTTTTGGTTTAACGGTTAATATTATATATGTGTATGAATTGAATAAATAAATTTATTATTTATACTAAACTATAAAATCTATACAATATATAAAGAGCTTTTTAGTTTAAATGAACTAATCTGCGGAATTACCAATCGGATTAAATAATCTTTAACACAGGATACCCACAATTATGAGAAATAGTAAAGGCAATTTTTCATCCAAAAAACAACTACTGTTCCCAACGGATAATAAAAATCAACGCGAACGAACTCGGGACAAAGACATTATTGACATATAAGAAATAATTACAGCAATCTATCAATAAATCACTGTACGTGTTATACCGATACGTCGGTTGATTGCATCCCCACGTCACAATTCGATTGGAGCTCAACGAGTCAAGCGGATGCAATAATCCGACGACCTTAAAATTGATGATCAGCCAATTAAAGCTATCACTAAACGGTTTACCAGGAAATTTAGGTAGGTTTTGATATCAAGCAAAGTTTGCCAATGTTGCTGCAAAATTACATGTCCAACCTTATGTTCACAGAATATAGACAAAGTAAAAATGAATCGCTTTCAGTGCAATTTTCTAACAGCGTGGTTCCAATGAACAAAAAAAAATTTTTTTTTTTAGCATGGTGACAAACCTTTACCTATTTTCCATCGCAAGCCGAACGAACCATGAGTAAAGCGTGTGAGGAACACCTAGTATAAATAACCCGAAATACTCACTTAAAAGATTTCTAAGACGACAGAACATTCCTGCTTGTTGCCTGAAAGGGGCTGCTTTCGAATTGATTCTAGCAAAATATCTAATTACTCTGCTAGTATCTCCATCTTTAAAGGAACGTGGTGTTAAAATCCGTTTATAGACTTCCTCATCGTAACGTGTAAACGTATTACGTTGTCCCAAGCCAAGACGAGAGGGACGCATGTCAGGACTCATCGGGTTACAAGAGTACCCGATATAACCCACTAAAAAGCGCCACAGAGACACTCCAAACTCCAATGTTGCCAGAGATTAGGGGCAGTTTTCACGCTTCTTCTTATGTATGTAGTATTATACCCCGTTTAAAGTCTTCATATAATATTAATCGTTTTGCAGACTGACGTTTTTTGCGATAGTTTTATTAAATAACAGGTTAAATTGTGTTCTGTGTTTTCCATTCGTTAATGTGAGCGGGTTTGGGTATAATTAAATCGAATTGTCTGTAAACTTATCAGATCTATATATATCTTTCAATATAAAAGCTGTATATGTTAGTGCATATCCCATGATGGTATGTACTGCCTAGAGATGGCGCTGACCGTCTGACGATAAGCGTTCAACAAAAGTTACAGTTAACGCGCTAGCGAATGAACTTTTGCTATTGGTAGACCTATGAACAGTAATTCTTATTTGAATAAATAGGTTGAGGTTTATCGAAAAACAAACATGGCATAACGATAATGCTTATTGAATAACTAGTATATTATCGATGTTACATTAAGTTTTCAAAATTAGCCTTAAAATATATACCGCATAAACCCAATACCGCAATTATTTCCCTAAAATATTCAATCGGTTAGTTCGATAGACAATAGGGATGTGATAAATAAAATAATAGACGAAACGTAGTTGTCACATAAACGTTCATATTATTTAGTGGATTGAACAAAATATTTATATATCAAGGTCACGGCACATAAGTTTGATCTTTTTAGCGATATAACAAATGCTTGTAAGAGAGGAGCGCTCCGGAAATTATAGTCTATCCTTAACCCTTACCATGATTCGACGATGCCATCAGAAAATATAAAATAATAAGCTTCATAGATGTATCTTTAAATATATACGAAACTGTTACTAAATCATCACGGATCTTCAAAACTACCTAATTTATTAACTTGACGAATAAACCCCTTTGGTGGAAAATAGATTACCAATGAAACAGTATATTTAAGGAAAAAACGGGTTAGAAAACACAGATACCTACACAGATACTATATATAAGCTATTATTTATTACTGTCAATCTCGTTACAGCATTTCCAAAAGCACCCAACCTATTGGCATGACATATGGCAGCCATATTCCTTGATTATGAAAGTATTTTACGATACCGCGAGGTTAATGTAGAAAATATGAATAAAACTAAGGACCGCAGCTAGAATAGTATATAAATTACACAAGGATTTTAAAATACAATATTCCTCGTAATATTCTTTGATATTTTTTTAAATTCATTTATCATAATTGTGTCCGAAACTTCATACTGGAATAATACGATAATTAGCTTTCAATTACAGTAGCCAGTGACAGATGTATAGCACGAGGGTGGAGGACAGTTGGGGAGTTGAAATTTCCACATTTCCATTATCCAAATATATTATTTATGACCCATCGTCTTCACACACGGAAAGCTGAAAGTATTATATCTGTTTGTGTACAAATATCAACAATTAAAGAATCATTTTCTTTTGAATTGGATTCTAGTTCTAATAGTACGAGCTAGTTATTGGCAAAGACGTCTAACATAAATAATGGCCACTCAAGAATAATACGCCTTTCGTCTAAATTCTGGCAACGGATAAGATGTCACACGCAATTAACTAAGAAATAATAGAACAGGAAACCGACTGTAGTGGTTCAATTAATCTTAAAACCGAAATTTATGGCCTTCGAAACACCGGTCCTTTGTCGTAAAATCAAACCATTTTGTAAGAAATAAGAAATCTGGTGTTTACTTTTGCATTGTACGTTTATCCGTTGCTAATTTATTTACCTTATTTATTTATTATATGTTTAAGGTATTATTGAATCTATAGTACTATTAAAAATGGAACACTTTATTTTATCTACAAATCTATTTTAACACACTTAAAATGTATATCAAACCTTAACTATAACAAACCCAAACTATATTAACTTGGAACACCAAATGTAAATTAAAAATATCTCTATCTGTCCAATAATTAGAGGTACATAATAAAAATATATTTTACAATGTTGCCATACGAAAATTTCGTTACAACGTAAATACTTTTGGAGATATATATAAATAAATAAGTGTTAGTATAGTTTTATTTGAATTGTATTATTTGTACTGTCAATTGTAAATGTCTGCGTTTCAGCGTGTTGTTTGTGCGATTAAGTTCTGGCTAATAACTGACTAAAATTTTGTGTATCCGCTATTTACGTCGAGTTGAGCATCTGTTACTCTGTGTAGCTGTGCCAACGTATTACATTAATCGTTTCGTACCTTTGTATTGAGTTGAGCATTCTCCTCATTATTGTCGTTCTTAACCTCATCTGAACCTCTGAAGTCACTGTTTATATTTGTAAAAAGATGTAGAGTAATAAGAAATTCAATTCAATTCTTAGAACAATTTCAATGATTTTAAAATAATTACTAGCCTTCGTCAGCCTTCATTTCGTAGATTTCATGTATTATAGACCAGTCAAACTCAACCTTTTTTTTCCATAGGGACACAGACATGTTAAAGTGTAGGTTTTAAGATTATTTAAAAAGAAGTAATACCGAGACCCGGCGGACCGCATGTTATATGTGGAGATTATAGACTTTCATATCATAGACTTTGGTGTACTTCGAATATAAGCCAGTATATACCCAACTTTTTAAAGCGATGATAGCTCAATTAGTGGTGTCTACAGACACCGCATCAATGGACGTGATTTCGATTCCACTTGCAATGAACCTGAATTTTTGATGAAGGAAAACATCGTGATGAAACCATAGCATGGTGGTGGGGCATTTTGTAATGGTCACCAAGCTAACTACCACCCTCAAGTCGAAAATCTCCTGCCATGTACCTATAAGTGTGTTCCGGCAGTTGCGCTTGAGAGCCAGTCCTTGCTATAGATCTAGCGTGTCTTGGACCAAATCGTCACTTAACATAAGGTAAAATTGTGGCTGTAAACAAAAAAGGAAGGAGTACAAATCCTTGTAACAAAAGTAAAATCCCCAGCAGCTGTCAATTTATAATACATAATAGCAATGAACAATGATGTAAACAGAATTGTAAGCTATTTTTTGTATAAGAAACAGCGAACTGTTTCCTGTGTTCAAATGAAAATCTCGAGAGAGGAACACGATAAAAGGAAAAGGCATAAAATGCCTCAAGTAATCACTGTTTCAAGTTATTCGCACTCGAGCATTCATTCAACTGAAGTGTTTGTCAGTTTTAGTCTGGGAAATTCTTTCATCGTTTGAGAATAATAGGTGACCTTTTAATGAAATAAATGAAGTAATTTAAGTGCACGTAATATTGCAATACTTTTTGCATTCCGCTTCCGAATTATTTTTTGCTACGGGTACTTCAACAGTTTAATTTGGCGTAGTCCTGATATACTGAATATTCCATTAATATACATTGTATATATATGTTATTTTATGGATAGTTTCCTTTTTTTATTTGCTTAATTTGAATGTACTATATCGCTGTCTTGTATATTAAGACTTGTTGTTATAGTTAACATTTAGCGTTATGCCCACAATCTCACTTGATGTTAAGTTACGATGTAACCCGAGATAGTGGACACGCTAAGCCTAGTGGAGGGCCTGGTTCTCAAGTGCACCTGCCGGAACACACCTATCTGGCAGTAGATTTTCAACTGGAGGGTGGTAGCAATCCATGCGAGCATTAGACAAAGGTCTATGTTATGGTATAGTTTCATCGCGATGTTTTCCTTCACTGAATACTCAAGCTTATTGTAGATGGATTCGAACTCACGTTCCTCGACGGGACATCCGTACACACTACCAACTGAGCTATCATCGCTTTAAAGTAAGATTCAATTATATCTTTGTTTCTTTTATTAAACAAATCAGGGAAATATTGCAACACTGTTAAACGTATTAAAAGTCATCTCAAAACGATTTTGTGTATTCTAAAAAACCATAACTCGAATTTTATTTGAAGGTTGAATGATATTATTAATGACTCCAACATATTTTATTCAAAATGATGTACAGAATTAACAGAACGTCTACATACATTGAATACAAAAGTTGCATATTAAATTTGATGACTGCAGTACCTACTTCATGATTAATTGATGTTTGTGCAGTTATGTTCATTGTTAGGTCATTATAATCGCATCTTTAACTTCCTTGCAATAAATATATATAAACTCTATTTTGTAAAAATATTATAATCCTATTGATTACTTTTGTTTCTCGTGGGCAGTCAGGCTGCCGAAACTAGTAAGACATCCTCAAATTGTTCTATCTATAATTTACCTGAAATAAAGTTACGCGGTCGAAACGCGTGGAAAGTTTGATAACATACATAATCCCCTAACAGCTCGCTGGTTTAACCGAATGGTTTAATAAACATATGATGATGGTATTCCCGCTTATGTCATACAATATAAACCTTACCGTAAAAGGAGATAGATAATTCTAAGCCAAACGTAAAAAGTTTGGAAAATCCAAAAGTGCACGTCTCATACTGCTCATTCACCCACGAATAAAAAATGTTTTTATTAGTAATATTATTATGTTCTCGTATATTTTTTCGTGGAAAAAGTTTATATGTTATCCCTGTTGTTTTTACTCGTCACTCTATGGCGCTACAACGTATTAACTTCTATACATTTTAACCAAGTACTATTCATTTTTTAATGAAATTACATTGAATTAGACGGTAATTTTCAATAGACTATTACTCAGAATGATACTGAGGCGGATTAAAACAAATGGACTCAAAAAGTAAAGATTTGGGTGCTATCGAAACCACATACATCATCCGCACAAACAGGCAAACCGATGTCCATTGAAATATTTTTTGTATACCCATTTTTGTACTATCTATAAAAATAGTGTGTTTTAAAGTATCTACTGTTATAAACAAGTATTCTTATTGATTTTTGTCAGATCAAAATGTAAAACAGATCGGACAAAAGCCATTTATGCCGAGATAATTGATTGAGCTTGAGAGAATGAGAGTAAAGCACTACACAAACACTTAGCGTTATGACACGTGCAAATGTCGATGAATCCCTACTAATTTTTTGTTTGTTTGTTACTTTTGCTCGTTAAAACCTTATTGAAGGTGAGGTAAAGAGAAAGATAAACTTTGAGTGAAACTTATTATTGTGTCATCCTATTTGTTAAAAAAATCAATATTAACGCGAGGAAATCCGCACGTAAAATCTAGTGGTTTATAATTTTAATTATATTTGTGTACTTAGAGGAATGAAATTTGAAAATTGAAAAATGAAAATTGATACAATCTAGAAAATGAAATCGACAATCTATATTAATATTACAAAGCGGAAAAGCTGTGTTTGTTTGTTCGTTTCAACGCGCTAGTCTTGGGAACTACCAATCAGTTAACAAAAAATATTTTTGTATTTGATAGAACATTCATTAAATAAGGCGAATAATTTAACATCGCGCCCACAAATAGGAATAAAGATGTACTGATGGACATTACAAAAACGGGCAAAAATTTTCATATAATTTTTAGTTTCACGCTAACGAAGTCGCCAGTACAGCTAGTCGATTGGTATAAATGAATTAAAACTATACAAATAGAACATATTAATTACTTAACACATGTTTAACGTTATTCATATATAGATATCTACGAATATCATAGAATATAACTTGAAGTAAATTTATCTGACTTAGTTACCGCTATATTCACTCTAACTGAATTTTTAACCAACCTTTGTTTAATCGTTAAGGTTTAGCTTTCTGACCACAATCTCATCTGATGTTATGTGCCGTATGGCCCAAGATTTAATCACAAAACATATTTTTAAAGTAGACAATTTTACAAACTTACAATTACGTTAAACAGAGATGGTTTTTTTTTTTTTTTTTTTTCATGATTATTATAAATTTTTGCTACATCACAAACCGTTGATCAAGTGAATACAAAAAAGCAGTACCTAATTGACATTTTGATGGATATGACAGGTAAGAAGACGGTATAAATTGATGAAACCGTAATTGAAATCTAAATATTGAGTAATAAAACATATTATCTTAAATAACGTTAAGAATCCGAATAACTTTAGTACAACTAAACCATTTTTGGGTTTAACCAGATTATTGACTGATTGTAGGTGATACGATGTTCACCGGATCAACTAGTTTGTATACGTCGTATTTGATATCGTCGACATCGTTAACTAACTTCATAAAATAAAATAAAAAAAAACATCGCAACTATCCTCATTCGTATCGTAAAAGTCTATTTATATTATAATATGACTTCTCATTCATCTCAATTTAATATCTAAGAAATCAATTGTTTCGTGTTTTAGCAACAAACTTTTCATTGTACGCGTATTCGGGTGACTAGCACGAATTTTATTAGGGTCTAACTCGTTGTCAGCAATAAGTATTGAAACTTCCATCCATCCGTTAATGAGAGACCCGCTCGAAAGTAATTTATTAGTCCTTAGATTTTCAGTTGACGAAAATAGCTTTTACAAACCTTTTTACTTAAAACAGATATTTTTTTCTTATTTCACTAGAGGTTCTAGCTTTGTGTTTACATTATTTTCTAAATATTATGAGTGAGATTGTATTATATTTTGTTATTGAAAAGTAGATCAATTCAAGCAATATGACAAGGCAAGTTATTGCAGTCTTCACTACAAAATACAGTGATACGGACATCATACTGTGAAGGGTCTATATAAATTTTAATTTTGTAATAGAACTTATTCAAAACAATGATTTTACAGTACTTGTATAAGATTCGCTGATGAAATCATCATTGTCACATCTACAAATTTTTTTAATGCGTTTTGGTTTGTTCAAAATGATATTTTTGTTGTGCCAGCTGAGGTATTTCCAATATGTGATAATCTCTACCATATGATGTATAACTATATCTACATTCTATAAAATACATATTCATTAACACGTTACATGATTCATGGTCCCCCAGCCACCAAAATACAGTATTATAGATCTTACTAGCTGCTTTACCTTGTAATAAGTTTACATTTATGTTATATTTGTTTTTCCATTACAAGAAAAAGTATCTCCATGTTAAGACTAAGTTTTGAGTAAAAACGGTTTTTACAATTACGTACGATTGTCGAATAGAACTTGAATGAAGCTGCAGCCACTAGATAATCTTTCTATGTGATTAAAACAATTACAATCTAATGCTATTCAGTGAACAATTATTATATGACTTTCTATATACAATTTCAGTCATAATGTACAAATATTTTTGAGTACTACAACGTCACCATGATATAATATTGATAGCAATCCGAAGTGGCGTAGTTTAATAAAAACAACAAAAATGAAAAAAAAAAAACAATCTGTACTGGATTTCAGTAAAACTCATTTCGGTAGACACTATACAGCAGTAAACAATTCCTATTTGTTTAAGTTTCGTGTTTTGACGACGCACTGTACGTGCATATGACGGAACAATACACCGCACATGTTGTTTGACTTGCTCTGACAAATCTACATTTGAACAAAAGCAAAATAATGTATGTAGGCATGCAGTTTAGTTTTTAAAACGAGAAGAGTTTTTATTTGGATACCTCTCAGATAAACGAACGTATCTGTGACAGTGTGACTGAAAATTACAGGCCGCTGTGTATGCAAAATATTCATCAAATTAATAGAAAAGGTAGTTCTGTGTAAAGAAAGAAATTCTTGTGATCGTTTTTACAACCCATCACTAAATTTACATAGCATAGTAGTAGAGCTTTTTATAATGCCCGATTGGTGAGCTACCGCCCTAAAGTTGAAAATCTGCCGCCAAATACCTACAGGTGGGCTCCGGCACTTGCATATGAGAGCCAGTCTCTTCACTAGGGTCAGCGTATCCACCATCTTATGCCTCATCGTCACTTAATATCAGGTGAGATTGTGGCCATAACCCTAAACCTTAACTATAAAAAAATACAATGGGTACTCCATTATCACTTTTTCCGATTTTATAATAAATCATTAATGACTCTTATAGGTAGCAATTGTGGAATGCTATAAACTATTCGTATACAAAACAAACAATCAGACAGACAGACAAAAATAAGTTTAGTTGTTTATATCAGCTCCGATGCACGATTGGAGTTAACATGTATGGTATACCCATAAACGATTTCAAAATAAAAGATGACCAAGGTAAGTTGCTTTACATAACGCTTTTCAAATTAACGCTTGTATTAATAATTGAAGCGATGATAGCTCAGTGAAGCGATGATAGCTCAGCGAAGCGATTATAGCTGAGTAGTAGTGTGTACGACTTCGCGTCAACGGACGTGAGTACGAATCTAACCGCCCACAATGAGCTTGAGTTTTCGGTGAAGGAAAACATCTTGAGGGAACCATAGTATGGTGGTAGGGCTTTTATGATGCCCACCTGGCTGACAACCACCCTTAATTTGAAAATCTTCCGCCAAATATCAACAAATGTGTTACCGCAGCGGCACTTGAGAGCCAGTTCCTCCACAGGTTTATCTTGTCTACCAACGGGGGCCGTAACGTCACTTAAGATCAGATGAGATTATAGCCATAACGCTAAACCTTAACTATAAAAATAATTACTCCTTATAAAATTTCCATACCGGGATCCTTGCATAAAAATCTTTTAATGAGTTGACTTCATAAATTGTTCATTCGTAATCAGTATCTCAACATATATCGATTGTATACATTTGGTATAAGAAATCATCTACAGAGAGAAATATATTTTTATTAATATAAACGGATTTAAATATATGAACATGGCCGGTGCTTATGTCGCACTGTTGTAGGGAGTGGACATCATGTCTCAACATTTTATTGAACTTATTTGGCAGACGCTGTACATAACAAAATATATAATGAATAGTGAATCATAGAAGGTCAAACTAGGTACTTACGGATACTACCCAATACTGTTTTAAGGGCTTTTGATGAAAGTGTATCGATTGTGAAAAATAGAGTGTTTAAGAGAGAAGTGTAACACTACTTGTTTGTGTACTTTGTCGCATGTGCATTGTTGTATAGATTTAGTACAACGCAATTGTTGTATCCTGTCTAAAACTTTATTATGAATAGTTTTTGTGTATTCTCGAAGTAAATATCTACTATACATATGATTAAAATATTAATCTAACGTGTCCCTACTTTTCAGATTAATAAAAGTATTGCAAGTTACTAAGAATAACTAATAAAATACATTTACATCATTTTTTTAGAAATGTCTGTCTGTCAGTGTCTATGTGCACGCATCACTGTAAAGGACAACGTGTATAATAAAACGTCACCAAGAAAATTGTAAAGCGTATTCACGAGTAATATTTAGTCTTTGTTTCATTAAAATCGGATCAATCTATCAAAATTTATTGTAACTTGAATGACGGCGCGAAATTAAATAATCTTAGGTCTACACGAACGAAGTCGCAGGCACAGTTAGTCTAACATAAGAGTATTGCAACAATCGCCATTACATGATACAAAATGCACTACCAAACTACATTTCCCTGTATATTGTAGAAATCTCTTTGGAAATTGCCTAATTACAGTACATCAGTCTCAACTAAATCAAGAATACGGAGATTCTCACAGAATCCTCTCAAACAGCGCAGCATACATTAGGCAGACATCCGTGCAAAATGTAGATGGATCCATTGATTGTGATGATACAATTCGTTAGATATTCATGAGTTCGATTCTCATTGTGAATAACAATCATTAGCGTACGATTTGAAGCTGTGATGCGGAACGATGAAGCGTGATTTTTGATTGAGCATGCATATACCACATTTATTAGCTGATTACTGGATGAAAGTACGAATGTCTTGTCTGGGATGTAATAGCGAGAAAACCTTCACAGACATTCTATTGGTTTGATTTCTGAGATCAGTTAGTATCCTTTTAGTCGATGAGAGGCACATAGACCGGCCTGATAATGGCATACATCGATATACTGTTGGTTACTCAAAGTTAATTAATACTTTTTTTTACGTAATATATTTGCGTCCACTGCTAAATAAACAGAAAAATGGAATTGCAAATAGTTTTGAAACATCCCAATAAATACAAAAATCACAGTAACACTGTACAAATTGATATTTCACAACTATATGAATTATATTTTTGTTAACACGTTGAATATCACGTTAACTTCAAAATATCAGGCCTAAAATGATAATTTTATTTAATCACATTGTATTATTAAAAACTCTAATTCTAATGCATTAGTTTTTTGTTCGTTTTTAAATAATTTGTGTAGTTTTGTCCCAGAAGCCATCTAACGATATTAGAACTCATATGTTTCGAGTTTAATAATAGCTGCACAAAAATTGAAAGTAAACACTGGACGAGACAACTCGTAGTTAGCATCCCAAAAAAGACATCGTAGACATCGTAGTTGGCAGCCAACGTGTTAATAATCGAATAATATTTTATTTCATAATCGAAATATATGTTGATGCACCTCGGTAGTAAAATGTATCCGCTTGCCACTGCAGTTAGTATGATGCGCACTTATGCCGTCCTTGTGTGAACTGCATACTATTATTACCTTACTACATATTTTCATTATTGTTTTTTTAATTATAAATTCAAATATTAACATAATGTTTCACATCTACCAGGCGTCCCGTGACGGCTATTTTTTTATTAGTCTATATGTTCGTGTTTGAGTGTAGATATATAAACCACAACGTACATATATTCAAGGCGTTCACTTTGCATGATTCTTCAGCCTTTGGAAGATTTTTCACACAGTTTGAAGAGGCACTCATAAGGTATTTCCTCTATAGCCATTGGAAGGTCCCTCGGCACTCTTTTGCTAAGAGCTCCCTTCCGCCTAACAATGTTTTCTACACATATAACTTAACCATATATATGTCTATATATATTTTGTATATTTTATTCGAGTAGTACTTTGGTAATGTTATAGATGTCAAATATATATTGTTTTGCATTAATGTCCTTTTAACGAACATCATTACGAAACTACTGAGTAATAACACTTTCATTTTCTGTTCTGATACGATGCCATAAAACGTCATAAATGTATTCATATTTCTTTTGTGATACATAGAAGTTATTACATTTTTTGTTTCATGGAAATTCAAAATCGGTCACCAAATACCAATAGGTGTGTCCCGGCGGTTGCACTTGAGAGCCAGTACCTTCACAGGTTTAGCGTGTCTCCCAACTTTGTCCGTATCGTCACTCAAGATCAGGTGAGATTATGGCCATAAAGCTAAACCTTAATTTAAAAAAAAACCCGTGTGCATTGTTGTACGGCTACAATCTCACCTGATGTTAAATGATGTGGGTACGTCAAACCTACTGTAGAGATTGGCAGTCAAATGCAACTGTTGGAACATATGGTAACTAGCCAGTTGGATATTAGAAACCTTAACTATAAAAAAACAATTTTCTTAAGTGTAAACACAATAATATTCTTTCTCTCCTTGAACGCAGGGAAATCGCGGATATTATCTATGACATATCACTAACGATATAGTAGAGTGCCTGGAATCGCTGACCAACATACGAGTACTGACTATTTCAACCAGAAATAAGTACACACTACACGTACCGTGAGTGAGATCATTAGACAGACAGAACTCATTTTTAGTAAGTGCAAGCACTGACATCGGTAATATATCGAAAAACGTCGAATTTAATCTGTTTCACGCAGGGACTCTCAAGCTTATGGAAGTTATCGCCAGTAACTTTTTTTAATTACTTAAATTTACCAAGCTAACCTTTTTTTGTATAGCCTTATATATACAACATCTGTGTGAACTTTTAAAAGGTCGAATTTATGTTTTACTTGATTCATATTTTCTTAGCTTTAAGGTCACCATATATCCTAAAATAAACAAAAATATACTTTTTATTTGCTTTTTATGTAAATAATATGGAGGATTATAAACTTGTTTATGGTTTTCAGTAATCTCACTTGTGCGATACAAAATACAATAACGTTTTTACACGGAATTCATATTTTACTGTATTCGACCCTCTGAAAGTAAATTTTATTATAATATCACAAAGCCTTTCTTTCTTCTAAATGAGCTCAGTAAACACCCTTGACCCTTGTTAGGCCACTTCAAAAGAAAGATCCAGGTATTCTTGATAGCTGAAAATGAAATCCTAAACGGATTTGTTTTTAAATAAGCAAGTAAGTGAATTTAGTAAAATACTTTTACAGATATCAAGGTTTATTAATTACTATTACAACTATTAACAGGTTCGCGTGTTTTATGCAGTAACAAATTTTTTTATTTATTTTTGGTCATACTTTAAAACGGTACAAGGTTTATTTTGCATTTTATTTTAACCAAAGATGAAAGCCGCGAGTCATCTAACAAAGACTGCCAAATTTGGGACTTACCTCTCGGTTTTGGTAAAAAAGGGGGTATAACCATATGAATAATTGTCTGTTCAAGTAAGAAAAAAAGGCGATGAGTTTTAATCGAAAATATGAATATTTAAAAGTGCTATTTTAAAGAGAATGGTACATTTATTTTCTTTTTTTCATAGGCCTAAATAAAGTTTTGAATCAAGATTTACTTCTAGCAGGTTTTTAGATATTCGATGTAATGCAGTGGCTATATTTAGTAAGTTTTGTAGGTTTACCATTTAGCAACACTGTCACCTGATGTTAAAAGACGATGTGGCCCAAGATGATGGGTACACTTAACCTAGATGAGCAAATTACTATCAAGTTCAACTGTTGGAACACTTATATAAAGATATTTAGGGACAGATTATAAACTTAAGGGTGATAGCTAGCCAGGTGAGCATTAGTAACCATCTTACCATTAGTAGTTTTTCTAATATAACTATATTATGCATGCTTTGTTTTCTTAAGAAGTTGTAAATTGTAGTCAATGTTTTAAGACATAATACTTGTATAGAATAAGTCGACGTAACAATGATTATAAACAAATAAAAAATAACGATGGTTTTAATATCGAAAGTTCAGGCTCGTTGCAGATATTTGAACTCGCATCCATTGACGCAGTGATCACACTTACTATTCAGCTATATTGCTTCAACGATAATAATATAATACTGCCGCAAGAAATCCCGGTAATTGTAGTGGTATTGATGTTTGGATTTTGTAGTAGTGATCAGGGAGCATTAATTAATTCCAATGATATACGAAGTGACACGAATGGTATAGAATTTAGAACATAAACCAAAGTTCTTGGTCTCAATCATCTGGTAGTTTAAATTCTCAAACCAAAATTTTGAGCTCAGAAATCCGGCATAATGCCGACTAGTGCATACACTCGTAAATCGTATTGGTCGTTAAGTTTATTGAGCACGTCACGAGCATCATAAATATATATCTTCTATCTATACTTATATTATAAAAAGGTAAACTTTGTTTTTATTTGGAAGAGATTGGTTGAGGAAGGCGTTAGGCTATTTAATATCACACTACCACCTATAGAAGCGAAGGTTTATTGAAAAAGTAAAATTAGAAAAAGGGGAGAAACATATTAAATAATTTTTAATTCCACGCGGACGAAGTCGCAGGCACGGCTAATAGTTTATTATCGGCATCCGGGAAAGGAATAACTTCGTTTTTTTTATATATGTTAAATGCAATTTATAATCAAACGGTATATAAAAACATGTATGTAAGATCCAACCCCAATCGCGTTATCGTCGGCTCTTCTCGATTACTCTGTTGTTTCACGAGCCGGTGGAAGTTTTGGCCTTCATACGACTTTTTTTATTAACGTGGTGTGTAAAATCCTATTCTTTATAGACTTCCTTATCGCAACACGCAAGCGCATTATCCGGGCTCAGGGCAAGGCAAGAGAGCTCGTGGTGACTCATCGGGTGTTATCACCTAACCCACCTACTAAACTCCACGGCGACACTTCAAACTTCCGTGTTGCCAGAAACCAGAAACAACGCCCACACTTCTCTCAGGACCTACATAAGGCTAAATTATTATTAGGACTTATATTGAATAAAGTATTTTAATTTGTTTTGAAAAGCATCGATATAAATGGAAGAAAATTAATGGATATGAATGTTGAAGAATGGAAAGGAAGAGAAAAGATGAAGAAAATATGGATAGTGTGTGGGGAATGAGATGAAAGAAAAGGGATTGATTGACCAGATACCGTTGATAGAGGTTTGTGGAAAAAGAAAACTTATTGCTCCAACCCAGAATAACTTAGGAACGGTACAATAAGAAGATAATACGTAGAAAAATAGATAATATTCTTGATTATGTTGCCCCGATCGCAATTGTTATTGTTTGCAGTCGCTTATTGGTAACGAACTCTCTTATAATCGTGATTGACGATAATAAATCCAGTGGTAATATCCGCTGAAACAGATTTAGTTTTTACTTCTGTTATTAAATTTTTTTATATCTAAAGGAAGTAACTTCCTTTATTTCTGATTTATGTTAACGAAATTAGAACTTACGATCTCTATCAAGGTGAAAAGTCTACGAAAGGTACGCCTCTCTTATGTATATGAGAAATGATGCACTATATACACTGAAAATATCATCGTCCTCATACAATTTAATGGTCGAAAAGGGATTGTTGATCAGGGTTACGGTATACACGATCCCCAATATGTAATCGTTATGACAATATGTATGGGTTCACCCTTAGCGTGCATTAAGGGCATGTTCTGAGGAATCGTTTGGATTAACACCGTCAGCTAGATTCCACCATCATACAACGCGCTATAACCTTACATTCCATCTTCACCGTCTGAATGAATAGTGATATACGTTTCGTGCAGAATTTCATACCTCACACGACTACCCTGTAGAACCAACTTGCGTCGGCCTTACGTAACGACCGTAACTTCAATAAGAGAGCTTACTCATACCTTAAAGGTCGGCAACGCACCTGAGATTCCTCTGATGTTGTGGGTGTCCATGGATGGCGGTGATCACTTACAATTCACTTGCTCGCTTGCCCCCTATTCCATAAAAAAATTAAAGGCATAATGGTTTACTACTTCCGAGCGGAAGCGAATTTTGGTGGTGTGCGATATAACCTTAAAACAATAATAGTAAATACAATGTACAGATGTTAATAAATATAATACATTCTTCTCTATTGAATCGGATCCGAAGATATCGAGTAATATTCTTAATGATTCAGCAAGCGATGGAATGTGGGTCAATCGGTACGTCCTCCAAGGTCACCCGTCCTTCCTTACGAACATCTTCAACTATCTCTTCTTCACACGTTTAGTACATGTGCCAACATATATATTTGAAGCCGTGTCAGTAACGCAAATATACTCTCAATGAATACTAAAATTTTTCTTAACATTATTCATTGAGAGATTTGAATGAACGACGTGGATGAAATTATGTATTTATACAGGTGATTGCTTTCTGAGTTCATCTATATGGTTATATTTTTCATAAAAAACTCTATTTTTTATCAAAAATTTAAATAGCGTCTCCACGGATGACGCAATACTGCGATGCTATCAATGGCATATCGTTAGGTCCGCGATAACGTTTCATTATGTTTAATAAGATTGCCTATGTAGACTTTCTGTAGGCTTTTTTAATAAATAAACACCATAATACTGCCACGTTTAAATAACTTTATTTTAACAAACTATACATTTAGGCGCTTTCAAGCATAAACATATGCAAATACATCACTAGAACTAGAACTAACCGCATCCAATGAATTTGGTTATCGCCATATATGCGATCAAATAAAAAATTGTTTGATACCATATAAAATATTTTTTTTTATATAAATTATTAAAAAAGTTTTTTGCGTCTCTTGTAACATTCAGATTTTCGAGATACGGCAAATATGCTGTCCGACTTTGATATGTTAAGTAACATAATACAGCATCTCCGAAAATGACTACTGTCCTCAGTTACAATTTTCGACAAAAAATATACATATGCTAAAATAAATAAAATAATTTCAGGTGAATTATAAAGCCGATCTATAATAGTATACGACCCATGCACCCATAAAACTGGTTATAGCAAACGACACAAAGAAAGCCAATTCAACAACGGTTTTCGGTAGTTTGGTCACATAGCCCAATGCGGCTACGAATCTCGCCGCGACATACAACCGTAGTAATGCTACAGCTGTCTTTTCATCGGGGCATGTTGTCATGTACAAGGCAGCGACTAGCCAGAAAGGTGTCAGATTCTTCAAATCACTTATATTAGCTCTCTGGACCTTCTCAGGGCTGCAGACGATTTGAGCCAACGGTGATAAAGCTAACAACTTCAAAGCTAATATAGCGGAATAAAAATAATAACTATTCACGAGCGAGGGATATGAACCTGCTGCCATTGTATATCAAATATGATTTATTTTAAGTTTTTTTGGTACACGTAACTGTATTACTCTGGAATTTCAATAATTTTGACACTGTCAGATATTATAAAAGAAAAGACAACAAAGAATAAAAGACAAGTCCTGGATAGTCTGTATTATTTATGTGCAAGGAGACATTTCAGTGACTTCGTATTTTTACAATACTTTTAAAGATGTAATACGAATTGAATTCCCTAAAGAATACTGCGAGAGAATAATGGTTTTTTCTACATTACTTTTCAATATTATAAAGTATACCACTGATTCACGCATAAATTCTTCTGTAAACGAAGGGAATCGATCGCACAGATTGTATTTGATAGGATTCAAAACGGGGCCGTGATCGATTCCGGGTAAACGAGCTTTAATAAAAGAAGTCAGCGAAATTACTCCGCCGCTCGGTAACCAATGTGGGCTTGCGGCCACATTTGTTAAAGCGGCGTATTTACTGATAGAAGAGTTTTCATTTTAATTACTGTAATAACTATGTGCTCAGTTAACAGATTTTTGATTAAAATGTAATATTTGGTGAACACTTTGAGTAAACCTATGGCGGCTGAAGCAAAGAGGTTTTTGATGCGTTCAGCCACGATAATTTTGATATGTATCAGCAAGCCGATAAGGTGTATTTTGAATTATCGATATAGGTATCTGTCATATGAGCAATAGTAATAATATTCGTCCAATAGGACAGGCGAAGAAATTAATCCATACTGCCAATCTATCATATAAGATTTAAATGAATTAGTAAGAAAATATAGTAATGTCAAGGTACTTGATAAAAATATATATATCTAGTGAAAATTATATGCGTTGAAAGGTATTTTTATTTGATACTTAATTTTACCCTCGGCTTCACTCGCTTTAATATTAGATGACAATAAAACTTTCTTATAAAGTTTATCCCTCTCTTTATCCCACTTCCGATATATTTTTCGTGAGAAAAAATAGTCCATCTCCGTCTTCAAGGTCCCATCTATCTCCATACCAAAATTCGTCACAATCGATTCAGCGGTTTAGGCCTGAAAGCTAAAGTAACTTGAAAGTAAAGTAAGAAACCCATTTTCGTATTTATAGTATTACTAGGAATTAGATAAGTACAAAGTCCATTAAATATACCATAAACCGTATATTTGTTATTTGTAAATTAACATAATCTACTGATTTTTTTATATATATTTTTATAATTGTTGAGATTTTCTTCACCAGTTACGTTGCTACGTAAAACTTAAATATTTCAAAGCTACTTTTGAATAACAAAAGTCCTAGCAAAATGGAATCTTTTTGATTATAATCTGTTGCAAGAACCGTCAGATAAAAAAAAGCAAATGTCAAAGCAATCGCAGTATAATTATTACTGAGGATGGAGATAAATTGATTAATATGATAATTACAATATCTTCGTTACTTGCGGTGACACTCCTAGCACTCAGCCCAATGGCAGCGATGACATGGGTGAGGAAAGGCATATTTCTAAGCCCTGATATAGTTCGTAGAGCGTACTTATCCGAACTCAAGAATCTAACGCCGTTTTGGGTCGTCGGAGCATTTTATGTGACGACAGATCATCCGGTAGGTCTCGGAATTAGATTATTCAGAATGTATACGTTGGCAAGAATCTTCGTGATTTTGGGCTACGTGACGAAGCCTGCTCCTTCGGTGTTTACAGATTTTGCGCTGGTGATATCGTATTTTATAACATTTTACACGTCTTTATCAGTCATATATTACTATCGTGAAGCTTTGTAAAATATTTAGTTGAACATATATATATATTACTATATCATTTATCTAATTTTGTTCTGAGAAATAATAGTTATTCTGTTACGGATGAATGCAATAACCAACAATCAAGTTTCAAATGAAAGTGTCATTATGAGGTATGTATACTTATTATCTAGAAAGTGCAGCCATAGTTGTCATAGTAATGCTTTTTTATATCAAACAAAAATCTGGAGGAACACATTGTTAAATGAATTTTTATAACATAGATGGTGTATTGATATTTTATAGTTTATCCTTATTGTGACTTTTTTTTTTTTTTTTTTTTTTTGAATTGACATACGCTGTTAGCCGTAAGGGCTTTGACAGCTTCACCGAACTTTTTGGGGCGAGTGCTGAGGGCACTCAGCTCCGAGGCAGCGAGCGCAAGGGTGCCAGAATGGCCGAACCTCGGCTTGGGATGCTGCGGGAAAAACAAACAAGGATCGTGGGGGTAGTCCCTTACAGAACCGTGTACTTAACGTATAGGTGTGCATGGATGGTATGCGGTGTGATGATGTACTTTCAGTGATGTAGAGTGTCATTGTATCGCGCGAGCAGAGTCACTTGAGGGCTCCTATCCGGAGGATCGAACCTAGGCTCAAGCGTCTGCAGAGGGAAGCCGCGGCGGGTGTGCGGGAGCGAAATTAACCGCTCGGCCTCGGCGGTGAGGGCGGCGGTTACGCGGGCGTGTACGCGGACACGTACGATTGGTGGAGACGGTAGGAAGAAGTGCGTTCAATCTCGTTATTTTATCGACGGGATCAGTGAAACAATTACGTGGCCGTCGCGCGAAACCTTTGGCGTGTGGATTAGCATTGTAGCTCACTGTGTGTACTATTTTGGGGTTGGGATGAACTTCGGCTTTTTCGAAGAATTGCTTTGTAAGGTCTTTGATATATGCATATATGGACGGAATATCCATATCTTTATGGAGATCTACATTACGGACGTACGGAGGGGCTTGGACGGCTATACGCATGAATTTATTTTGCAGAACTTGTAGTTTGCGAAGAGTGGTGTGCGAAGCGTGAGCGAATACGGGGCAACTGTAGGTAAGTATGGGGCGGATGCATACTTTGTATATTGTGAGCTTATGTCTGAGTGACATCTTGCTCTTAGAGGAGGTTAGGTTGCGTAGTAGAGCCATAGCTGTGGTGGCTTTTTTCTGTACATAATCTATATGTTTGTTAAAGGTGAGATGTTTATCTAAAACTACACCAAGGTATTTAGTTTGGTTAGCCCAGGGGATATTGACACCAAAAAGATGCAATGTTCTTTTTATATTCTTCCTCGCGTGAGGATCGAACATAATAGCCGCGCTTTTGTCTGGGTTTATTCCTATGCGCCATTTGAGGCACCAGGACCCGAACGTAGACACAGCCCTTTGGACGCGGTAGTATAAGTGAATCCTATTCCTGCCTGAGCTGAAGATGACCGTGTCGTCTGCGTAAGAGCCTACTGCGGTGTCGGGGAATTCGGGGATGTCACTAACAAACAGGTTGAAGAGGCAAGGGGCTAGGATAGAACCTTGCGGGACCCCTGATCTTATTGAATGTGGTGAGGATAGAGTTCCGTCCGCTTTATAGCAGAAGGTACGGTCTGATAGGTAAGCGAGGATTATGCGGACTAGTCTGTCCGGGACTTGAAAGAGATTAAGTTTAAATATGAGGCCTTCGTGCCAGACCTTATCGAAAGCTTTGGCTATTTCGAAAAATACGGCAAGCGTGCGCCTAGGACGGCGTGGCTCCGTGAAATTGGAGAGAATATGCTCCGTGAGGCGGAGCACTTGGTGGGTACACGAGTGCTTCGGTCGAAAGCCGAATTGCTCGTGTGGTAAGAGACATTTCTCTGAGACAATGGATTGAAGTCGGTTCAGAAGGAGCCGCTCGTATATTTTACCTAACGTATTGAGGAGGCTAATTGGGCGGTAGCTTTCTGGGAGAGATGCCTTTTTCCCGGGTTTGCGGATACCTATTACCGTTGCTTTTTTCCAAGCGGCTGGAAAATGGCAGTGAATTATGGCCGCATTGAAGATACAGACCAGAAGAGCTATAAGTTTATCAGGGAGAAGTTTTAGGGCTTCGTTCCTGATTCCATCGGGACCAGGGGCTTTCCTTGGCTTGAGGCGTTTTATGATCGCGACAACTTCGTCATTTGTGACCGGGTCTAAATTTTCAACTGGTGGGGTCTCTCTTATTGATTGAATTGTTCGATTGACCCTCCCGATGTGTCCGGGATCTATGGTATGATATTCATAGGAATTGGGAGAACACTGTTGTTCGAGAGTGGTAGCGAGATACTCTGCCTTGTCTATACTTTCGAAGGCGGGCAGATTGCCGGAGCCTCTATCCAGCGGTGGCATTGAGGACGAGTAGCTGCTCTTTTGTTTACGGACAAGATCCCAGAAGGCAAGATGAGATGGTTTGATTTCCTCTAAAAGACTGTCCCATCTTTGACCGCGGAGTTCGGAGATACGAGTTTTAACTAATCGTTGTAAGTTACGTAGCCGTACGCGATTTTCCTCCGTCGGATAAGAATCATGGGCGCGAGTCGCGGCGTTTTTTTCCGTGATCAGTCTTCGAATGTCATCAGGGAGTATAAAGCGGCGATCGTTTGCCGCCTTTACCTCTTTCGAGGTTTCGCTGATGGCATTCTGGAGGTGACCGACCAGAGAGTCAATTGCCATATCGGCATCGGTCACAGACTTTATCTCGTCGGGGATCCTATCTAAAAAAGGAGAGGAGAGATTATTTGAGAGATAGTGTTTGAGCTTTGGATAGTCAGCCACTTTGACTGAAGCAGGTGTGTGGTCACCCGGGTGACCTAGTTGCAAAACTACTGGGCGGTGATCGGAATCTAGTTCATGTACGACATCGATTTGTCGTATCTGAAGCGCAATCCCTTTTAAAATAGCTATGTCTAAAACTGAAGGGCGGCAGTTAGGTTGATAATGAGTTGGCTCAGAAGGAGCAATTACGTCGAACGTAAGCGTATTTTCTAGCCAGTATAGAGTCCTACCATTAGTGGTACTACGCGGGTTGTTGTATTGAATGTGCCCGCTGTTTAGATCGCCAGCCACTATAACAGAGTCACCGAGCGCGAAAAGCGTCTCCAGATCCGACTGGAGGAGAGTTTTATTAGGCGAAAGGTACGCGGAAACGATAAAGATAGTGGGATGACCGGTCATACCCACTCTACACACCGAGACTTCTAAATTTTTAAGTTCGGGAGGATCTATTGGCATGCAGTACAGTGACTTTCTATAGTATATGAGCGTGCCGCCGCCTCTTACGCCGATACGATCATTTCTTACTATCTTGTAGTTCGCAATCGCGGGATTGCGAACGCTCGGTTTTAAAAGAGTTTCTTGTGCTAGAAACACGTCTATTTGCCGCTCCTTAAGGAAGCTAGCTACCAAGTCGCGTTGGGGTTTCAGGTTGCGCGCGTTAAAAAAGGACAAAGATAGGCCTCGGGGTCTAATCTTATCCTCCATTGCGAGTTTAATTAGGAGAAGCGCGGATAAGGCGTTGCATGGTCCTTGCAATGCCTGGGAAGCACTTAATGGCTTTTAGACGTCCAAAATCCTGACTAGCGCTAATCATGTCGTCGAACGCAATGATATCATCTACGGAGTGTTCTTCTAGTAGTTCGGCGAGCCAGTCGATGCCTTTGAAACCAGTAGAAGGGCCGGCCGCGGTGAGTTTCGCGGGTTTAGCCTTCGGAGGCTGCTGATTGGTGGTCCACGCGTTGGTCGGAGCTAGTGTGGGTCTTTGGGGAGAAGATGGGTTCGCAGAAGTGACCCGCGCTGACTTACCCAGGCTCGGGAAATCCTGATTAGACATGAGTGGCGGCGGTGCGGTACGTGCAGCCGTTGTTTGCGCTGAGGGCGCCTGATTAAAGAAACGCGTGTGTCTTGTGCGTGGAGCGCGTTCACACCCGCGATAGTTCGCGGGGTGCCCGGCTTTACCACATAGGACGCAGCTCGGTGGAGTTGGAGAGTCACGGGTGCGAGAGCACTCCTTAGTGGAGTGGTTTTCTAAACATTTGACGCAACGCGGGTTGATAAAGCAGTTGCGAGCGGAGTGGCCGTATGCTTGACAGTTATGGCATTGAGTGGGGGTATGCCTCTTATGGGGGATCTCTACAACTATGCCGGAGAGGCCGCAGACGGATTGGAGGGAGAAAATTTCTTTCCCTTCCTTGGATCGGTCCAAAGTGACTAGAACTAGGTCGTATAGTTTTTTTGTTATATTATGGTACATTCGATGTACCTCGTGGACCGGTAAATTTTGCTCCTTAAGGGAGGCTAGGATTAGCTCCTCGGGGAGCTCTTTAGGAACGCGCCTAAGAACGACGCGCAGAAGGCGCTCTTCTTCAGTTGTGTAGGTATAGAACTGGTGTTTTCCTTCCCGGAGAAAGGACGTTAAATTCTTATAATCTCTAATAGACGGGACTTTAACCTGTATCCCTGAAGGGGTGCTGGTGGCCCTAGTGTATGCAATTTTCCTTGAGTTGAGCTGGGCCGAGATGCTTACCCAGGAAGCCTTATCGCAGATCGTAACGGGGGGCGGTGGGCGTACCGCTTTCTCAGTCGAGCTAGCGGATGTGGGAGGTTGGGTCATTGGGGTATTAGCGTTCTCGGATGCAGTAGGGACGCGCCTTGTTTTTGTGGCAGTAGTTTCAACTGTTGAGGGTGATAGCACCCTCTTGTTCTTGGCCTTGGTGACTATTATAAAGTCGGCTTCGGGATTGCTTTGAGCATCCAAATCGAGGTCCCTCATTTCAGCCTCGTTTTCGGGAATCGGGTCGGGGGATAACAGCGAGAAAGAGTTCGCCGTAGGTATTGGCCGTGGTGCGTACGATATTTGCTCCTCGAAAGGACGAGGTGCAGCCGTGGGGGTGGGGGTCGCTGAAGGCGACTGTGTATGTGTCATGTTGATAGTAGGTGCCTGCGAGTGAATTAACACAGGCGAGCGGGATCGGGAGCGCGAGTGTGGAGATGCTGGGCGACGCACCGGTGCTGTCGCTGCGGTAGATGGGGTGCGGAGGGGTAGTAATGTGGATGGGGGGGACGCCGGTCGAGCACGAGTTGGTGCATTCGCCGCGGTCGGTGGGGTGCGAACGCGTTGGACCGGTTGGGAGGCGAGGAACGCCTTGAGCAAGTCTGGTTGCTCTCTACCTATGAAGGCACGTAGCCTTAAATATAAGTCTTCCGGACGATTGGCCATGGTCCGGATGTAGGGCTTGGGGCGAGAAAATTTGCTCGTAAGCCTAGGTGAAACCTCCCTGCCGGAAGGGCAGGGGGGCGCGGTTAGCAAAAAACTAACAAACTATCCCAAGTTCGGAGAAATAACATTTAAATACAATGTATTGCACGTGCAAATCAGAAAGAGAAAGGAAAAAGAAAAAAAAGACAATAATAATATCTATGGCCTGTCTTTATAAAAGGCTTAAGGGAAAGTAAGTTTTACCTTTGTTGGTAGCCGGTGACCGGCTTACTTACAGTGTCGGCACTTTAATCACTGCACTAAATTCACAATGACGAAAAGCAATACTTGGAATTCGCAATAATAAACTACGATATCTCTCACAATAAAAACTTGACACGATAACCAAACAATAGGTTGAGATTAACAAAGGACTAATTATCGGTAACACGAACTGGAATGTCGGCAACAATAGACGGATTATTGCCGATAAGACGTGAGAACAGCACAGAGAAACAATAGGCGGCGCGGTAAGACGCAGCGCGATCGGTTTCGAGAACAATCAACGAGAGCTCACGGACACGTCCGTTCACGACCGCGGTTGAAATCGAACTCTCCCTTATTGTGACAATTTCATCTTATGTTGAAGTGATCACGTGGCCCGATATAGTGGACTCGCTAAACCTAGTAGAAGGACTCGTTCTGAAGTACAACTGACGGAAAACACTTACACGTGTCTTGCTGCAAATTTTTCAACTTATGGGTCGTAGCTAGCCAGGCGGGCATTAGAAAAAGCTCTATTCCCATGCTATGTTTCATCACGATGCTCTCCTTTACCGAAAGCTCCAACTTATCATACTAGCTAAATTCGAACTTACGCCCCTTGAGGCGGCGTGCGTACACACTACCAACTGAGCTATCGTCGCCTCGAAGTAGTATCTTAATTTAAGTTTTGCTTTTTAGGCCTTAGAACAGTAGTGTCACGTTTATAACTATATTTCCATTCACAAAAACTTCATAGCATATTAAAGACACGTATAGAACGACCCTATTCCTAGAGTAGTCTGCAATGTAATAACATCATTTCCCGGTGATTCTAAGTAATGCTTACGTTAACAAAATATGTATCAAACTTAAAAAACTCTACCATGTAACACCACTTCTATAAAGGGGTAACTAAAAAATGACATACTAAACTTTATAGCCATATCATAGATTAAGTATACGAAATATATTCAAAAGAAAAGTATATCATAAGTACGGACGAGAAGTTCGGCGTAAATTGTAAGTGATAAACGACCGGGTGAATGTCAAAGTCAGTTAAAATGAGATGCGACATTATTACCAATGTAAGTACAGAAACGGGACCCCCTGTGAAACATTTGTTGCAAGCTCAACTTTTCAATTTCTTTTCTTTTTACCACGTTGTCACTGTCATGGTTGCGAATATACAATGACTCCCGATAATCTCATCACTCTTATCGAAGACGTACTAAATCGGCAAAATAAAAAATATCCAATTCTAAACAAACACTATGTTTAACCATACATATAGATATATAAATACATTACGGAATAACAACTGGTAAACTCATTAAAAGATACATTTGTAAATACCTATTAAATAACACTAATTGGGTCGATTCGAACAAAAAACACAATGAGCCTTCATTAATGCTCTTTTTTATTATTCGCTAAATCTGCCTTCAGAGCCTCTTCAAGGGGAGATTAAAACGGGTCTTTCATAGCCAATCCACGGCTACGGTTAAAACGCTCTTCACCATTCAAGACAAACTCAAAAGAAAAGTAATTCCTTTTCTTTTTGTTCAATACTCAATAAAACGTATATTGAGAATTAACAATTCAAGAAGCTGAGCTGTGTTGTGTTCTTAAAAACTATGTCATTATCTAATAAACAAATTGTTTTATAGTTTTTTAACAACCGACTGTTATCCTATTGTTGAATTTACGTGAATATGTTTGTCATCATTATTGCTTTTTATTTAAAACCGATGTTATCAAACCTGACATACTTTCTAGTATATGGCATTGAAATCATATTTTATTTAAGGAAGGAAACACTCCGTAACCCAGTCGCGTTATAAAAAAATCAAAGAAATCAAACTCGATATAAGTGGCACCAAATGGAAAATAATGGCTTACATTAGGAGGAATATATGGTAGTAGGCTTGAAATTAAAGAAAAAGTTGTAACAGGTTTTCCTGAAACCTTTACGAAGAAAATATGTTTGTTTATACTTATGGAGCTATGATTATAAATACACTTAAATGACATTTTACAAGACCTAAACTTAAAACATAAACTCGATATTATTAATAAAATGTTTCCTTTATTGCTATATTATAAACATACACATTCCTAAACATCCTTTTTTATGTTAGATTGGCAAAGCGACTGCACTGTACCTGATTTTAAGTACAGGACAGTCCAAAAACAGCAGCGACCATCGAGAGAACGACACTCCATCGTCAGTCGCTACAGTCGTGATGGCGAATCCTGAAAATAGCTACAAGATGTAATATATACTTTAGCCCTTTAGCCCAATATTATTAGAGTAACCCTTATAACAAAATGTATTTATTATTATCGGTTCACTGGTAAGAATATTTTACATTATTCTCTTCAACCGTGCTGCTCCGTGTTTTCGTGAAGTAATTACTTACGGAACGATGTCTGTACGTAGATAAAGTTTTATAATGAAAACGACTTTTTTATAAGAAAAAGGAGAGAAGGAAAAGCAAGATTTTATTTCACAAATACCAAATGAATAAACCGGTATAAAATTTTGGTATATAAATGTTCTCAATCGATTTCTTTACCTCACTGTTAAGATGTGGATAGTTCTAGAAGAGTAACGTTATAAGCATTAATTTATTGTTTATAAGTTGTTAGTTACGCTAACCTAGTGGAAGGAGTAAATCTCAAATGCAACTGCCGGAACATATCTATAGCTATTTGGTTGCAGATTTGTAATTTCACACGTATCTAGGCGGGTATTAGAAGTAGCCGCATCGCAAATGCCTTGGTTCCATAACGATGTTTCCTGTCACCGAAATATACCGTGATACCACAAAACAACCGAACCTTAATTTAAGTGATAGAACAAAAAATATGTGTGTCACTCAATCAACCTGAAATAAAGAAATGCGTGTGTCAGCTTCGGCTGAAGTTTATTCCTTAGGTATGAATAGTTCTGAAGCAGTGGTTGACGATTGTCAAAATGACAGGCGCGCAAGGTATATTACGCAGAAGAAACGTAACGTTTGTATTAATCTAACTTCTCGTGAGATTTCGATAGCGGTGGCGGTGGCAGTAAATCAATCGTAAAGGAGTAAATTTCGATCAAAATTTTCGAGGTCTGCCAGTAACGCAATCATTTCCTTAATTACAGAAAACAAATAGTACCGTTGAATCATATTTAAATGTACATTAAAACGTTTTAGTATAATACTGAGGTTATCAGCTCAGACTGATAACCAGTATGTTTCCAAGAAAAAACAGGAGTGAAACACACGCGAGACTTCCACGTATACGATATAAGTCGCTTGGATCGTCAAACCGGCAAAATTTAACTGTGCTCTTTACGATCGTGACGTTAAAGATATGGTGTTTGGAGACGAAATCCTGAATGTTAACTGTACTACCGCTTATTTTATTGTCCGTACGTGACTTACTTATGCTAAAATGTATTTTTATATTTCAAACACAAACATTTACTGTTAGCGGACAGTAATTTCTTTCATATCCTTATTATGTCATTTGTTTCAAAAGGACTATGCTCTGTATGGCCTCACTTTACTTAAGCTTTGCAAATGGCTGTATATATAAAATATTTTCCGCAGTACGGTAAAGTTGATGGAGGCTTTTTTACTTTTATAAGCATTATTTTTAAAAAGTATTATAAAATTACGGAATTTGCGAATTTGAATTCTACTCATCTGTTTTTCCAATATATATATTGTAAATGAATAAAATAATGCATTTAATTGCAAAGTATATTTATAGAATATACCGATAGTAGGGTATTATTTTTAACTCTTCACGCAAAGAGAATAATGTTATAAGTTTTACGTTTGCGTATTTGTTTGCAGCCTTGAATCAATTTTGATTCGGTTTTTCTTTGTTTTTGAAAACTGTATTAATCAAGCGTGTTCTTATCTGTGACTTAAAAAACTTGTTGAGGTGTCTGCATATTATCAGCTCTTTTCTAATTAGTGGAGGAATACGAAGAACGGCAACGGAAGTGATCAGTTTAAAATTAGGTGTCTTACCTTAAATTCGAAATTCAATGACAACAACCTCGACCGGATACTGCAGTATCATCTAGACCCAGAACGGTACCTAACTTACAACAGAGATACAGCAGATAAATAAGTACTGAATACTATTTTGTCAGCATATGCTAATTACGGTAATTTTTAACTTCGCCCCTGTAGGAATTTGTGTGATCGTAATGATACATTGTCGATAGTAGCATATTTATTAATAACATACAAGGTTAAAAACTTAAATTAAATATAAAAAAAATATATGTGCTTAAGATCACATGATAGAAGTGCAACACCTTATTTTGGACCAGGTTATTCTACCATGTTGGTAGACACGCTAAACCTGTTGAAGAACTGGCTCTCAAGTGCAGCTGCCGGAATACACCTATTGGTATTTGGCGGCAGATTTTCAACTTGAGGGTGGATGCTAGACAGGCGGGCATTAGAAAAAGCTCTATCACTATGCTTTGGTTTCCTCACGATGTTTTTCTTTAACGAAAGCTCAAGCTCATTGTAGGTGGATTGGAACTCACATCCGTTAACGCAAAGTCGTACACACTACCACTGAGCTATCATCACTTCTCTTTAGCCCCCTTAATATCACTATATCTCTTTCGGTCCGTAAGTCACCTTTAGCCGAATTAACCCTAACAAGCATCACACAAAAAGTTTCCGGATTAGAATTCCAAATTGAAAATTGACCAGGATGTTCCTTCTCCAGCATAGACAAGCGCTAAAAATAAATTTTACAATCAACTTTGATGGAAAAAACTCGAACGAAGTCCAGGGCATTTACTAATAATACATAAAACTACCCATTACCATTAACATTGTGTAACCATTATACTATAAGATTTCAATACTCAAATATAAAAAAAAAGATGGTTAGGAATTTGATCATTTCATTCACATAAGAACGATGTATGTCTGATAATTTTCACTAACTTTGCTATATTAGTGACTACAAAATAAATTGCCAATTAATTTGATCATTAATGGATGAGTTCACAAATATTAACTTTAAAGGCCATTCGACGGTTAGTTGAATTTATAATAAACTTGAAGATATTATTTTTTCTTCTATATTTTATATATGTTCAAATATTTAAGTGACTGCTATCAGTACTACCTTTGATTAAGTAAATATCTTTACAGAAATTTCACCAATTAATCCATTAATCTGCAAGGCTTATGATGAGCAATCAAATTATATGCACCCAGCAGATTATAATTGCTCAGCAAATATGTTTGGAGATGTCAGACGTAAGTTTCTCTGAGTTTAACTAAACATAGACAGAAAAATCTCTTTGGATTGCAGAAATGTATTCATTCTACAGAACATTTCAGGCAGATATTGTTATGTTTCTTTTATACATTGTATGCTTAGCGTTATGGCTACAATCTCACCTGATGTTAAGTGACGACTTGGTCCAAGGTGATGAGCATGCTAGCCTTGTGGAGGGACTGGTTATCAAGTGCAACTGCCGGAACACATCTTTAGATGTTTGGAGACAGATTTTCAACTTAAGCGTGGTAACTACCCAGGAAAAGCCCTGCCACTATGCTATGGCTTCTTTACGATGTTAACTGCTTAAAATCAGCTAGATCAATTTAAAAAAAGACATCTTCTCTGCTGATTTTTAGTTTGCTAAGCTAAAGAAGACTAGTTTCAAGACAAAGATGCATCTAGAATTCAGTATCGGATTTTCTAAACATATATAAAATGAACTAAAACCATATTTTTTTAACATTTATTCTCAATAGAATGATTTAACTATGTTCCTAAAAAATTAGAAATACATTAGCAAAATTTATAGCACAGATAATTGGAATAACCATTATTTACCCATTTGTATCTGTAACACGATTCCGTTCTGCAGCATTCTTGATACAACTTTTACACTTTTAAATTGATAATTTCATTAGCTATACATTTTTAACTAAAGTATAGTAAACCGAAAGCGCTTTGTTTTACAAATATAATTGATATAAATATAATTGATTTATAAGTAATTGAACTATTTCAGCCTTATAAAAGATTTAGTTACCACGTATTCTTATCCTCATCAAGGTTCATAATTTTCGGTCCGGAAACATTTTCAGATACGTTCAGGAATAATTTACTATAGTAGTTAAAAACAAACAAAGGTCACCTTTAAGGCATAAGTAAATGGCTATATATGACATAGAAACTAATGAAATTAAACTTCTTACATATGTACATTTATACACATAACCACGCATCAATTTTTTAAAGATATAAGATGCTTTTATAAAGATACTTTTTTCTCTACGTAACTTTTATCATGAAACAATTGTAGCCTAATCTATTCCTTATCCCATCGTAAATAATGACGTATTTCTGCGCACATCTAAATCTGTATTGTTCAAACAAACCCGTTCGTTCCACTTCACTTTTACGTTAAAGGGAAAAGCTTTGAATAAAACCTTGAAATAATTTCTTCCAAACCAAAGATTCGTATGTGAACAATAAAAAAGGCCGAGTTTATCGAACATTGGGAAATGAAATGATAAAGCTTTTTACATCACAGAATTGATATTGTTTGCACATTTAAAGATATTGGAAGTGTCAGTAATTTAGATACAAAAATGTCGTAATATAATTACATTTAGAAAATTCTAGAAGCAAGACTTTGTGGGGAGGAGAAAAGTTCTTTATTGATTCATTAATAAAATGTGATTCATTATATACTAGTTTATGTGGATAAACTATAAACCTTTACAACTGAACACATCGTCATCTATTAGATTTTAAAATAGTTATATTATTATTCTATTAGATTTTAAAATGAACAATAATAGCCTTGCTTATATAAAATAGTTTGGAAAATCCATAAATGCACGCCTCATAATCTATTTTTTTTTGTTTATTTAATAATAATTAAACTACATCGAATCAGAATGTGAAAAGTAATAGGGTTCTATTCCTAATTATACTGAAGCGTAAGAAAAAAAAAAGATTCGATCAATAAAGTATTTCGGTCGTTATCGTGATAACATACAGGATCCACACGTACATACACACGGACGTCCAAGACAGAACTTTTTTAAACAGTTTTTAACTAGTTTAAATATCAAAAATCGCATCAAAAATATCATGAGTGTCAAAATAGTGTTTTTTCTTGATATGTGTAGAGACATTTTAAGTTTGAAAAATCAGTTATTTTGCGTGAAGTGACAGTAGTACCCACCTCAAGGCTTCGCTTATCAGGCGTGCAATATATTGTGTTCATATGATCGGAATCGCCTTACTCGTTTAGAAAACACACATTCGCTTGTTGATGCAAATGTGTTTATACTTAACAAATTGAATTGAACTTGAACACAATTTATATAAAATATTCACTTAAATCACTATCCCGTTTTATGTCTCGTACCAAGTGTCACAAGTCAAGTTTTCCCATATAAAACAAACTAAGTAAGAAATGTTTCAAAATGTACATACAGTCTAAAAACGAAAGTCAAGTAGATGGGAGTATTCTATATTCCCGCTACCACTGAATTAGTATAACTAAATACCTAGGTCGCCGAGTGGTCGAAATCCAACCAAAACCATTATTGATAATTTGAGAAAAAAATTTAAACGTCAAAAACATGTTACCAATTTTTAGGAAAACTTTTTATGCGAAGGCTTTGAAATTCTGATCCGCCACGTTTTTATGTGACGCTTGTTTGGGTAAAGACGGCTCGAGGCAACTAAAGGAACGAGAAAGCATTTACTTCTGTCATGTGGTCTTAGGCATATACCGTTTTTTTTTAATTTCCTAATAGTCGAATACATCAATAGCTACTAAATAAAAAAAAAACACTTAACAAATAGAGAAGAGAATGGTACTGGCCACTTTTACTTAAGACAATTTATGTATAAAACCAACCGTCACCCGTCCACTATAGTGCACTTTTTTTATGTGGGCAATATATTTCCGCAACCCCATCCAGCCCGGGTGGACTGAGAGGAGTATGTGGGACTCAACCGGTGCTAATCGTCGAGAATACCGACCTAAGTTCCACGGCCATCTGTCACTTTCTTTGGGCGACGCGGGTTCGTGCATGCAATCACTGCGTCACCCCAGCGACCGGCACGGCCTGATGGGAAGTCCCACATCCGGTCAACCTAGCGAGCTGCCCTTACAGTCGGCTGGACTGGTGCAATAGGAGGTGCCACTACACTAGACATAAAATACTATTGGGAAAAAAAATGAGTCAATAGAATCTCAAAACTATGTAGCCTAGAATCATCTCCGTTTCCAATGGTCATGATTTTATTCGGAAAATTCAATAATTTTCACGTGAATGAGCGACAAAGAATTGTATTCAAAATGTTAAGATATTGTTCTATATCGATCTCACAAAGCGTAAAATTTTGTGTATATAAGCTTTTTTGGTATAACAGTGTTAGCGAAACGATATCTTGTTCCTATTTACAAGAGTAACGCTACTTTTATTACCACTGAGTATACAAGTACTAGAGATGGCACTGTATCTATATTATGTATAAACGTATTTATTTTCAATACTTGTACCTAAAAAGTATAAATAAGTAACAATGGTGCAAATAAACGTAATGCTAGATCCATGTTAGCACATAGTTACGTATTATTGAACCATGTCTGGTCGAATCCCTGCAATGAACCTAATATTTAATATTATGCTAATTTAGTAAGTCATCATTTATAAATGTAAAATCAATTCATTAAGAGTGTACTGTCGTGGTCTTGTACTTATACTTAAGAGCCAATACCGCCAATAAGCTCAGAATGTAAATTCTGGGTAAATTTTGTGTCACATCATCACTCTACATGAAAAAAAAATTGAGGTTAAATACTACACATATAAAGAATTTAAAAAAATACCAACCTAGTCTTTATATTGTTGAATCTATCAGCCATAAAATATTTTTTTATTTAAATTTATAAGGTAATTCAGACTGCATTTTGTATGACGTGCTTTGTTCATGCACAAGATAAATTAATTATAAATAATACGTAGAAATATTCATTTTAACTTGTTCTGAACATTCTCTAGAGAATTTTAAAAAGGTAGATGGAATCTTATTATTTCTAGGTTTGAAGATTATATGTCGTATTTGACATGGTAAAATTGCTGTTTTTCAAATAAACTTGCAAAATTCACAAATTAAAATAAAAACACCCGCTTTTTTCTCGTGCTCCGTATTATTATTCTGAAAATGTTTTGTAATAATTCAATATGGCATGCTACATTGATTAATCTTAAAATAATATAATAAGAAGGTGACATTTGAATTTTAATAGAAGTCCCTCTTGAGGTCATACATTTCTTCAACTTTCACCTTTAGTAAAATAAGATTGATTTAAGCCAGTAAAAAGTTCTCAAATCCCTTTAGAACCTAATAAAGTTTTTTTTAAGAAATTTTACTTGACTATTCCATTTGGAGTATATCCTTAAAACCTTCAATATTCAAAGTGGTTTTATACATATATAGTAAAGTGTCTGCAAACAAAAATAGATTCCGGAATATACGATAAAAACGTATTTGTAAACGCTTTTACTCAAGTTTGTAGTTGGGAGTATCATATTCGACTTTAATGTAACATATCCTTTAGAGATGGTTTATATTTACCTAACTGTGATACTGTTGATATACATATGTATATTTTTCTTTTATAACAGCAGAATGGCTGCACTGCACCCGAAACCAAAAGTCTGTACAATCTAGAAACCAAGGACGGCTTTCGAGAAATAAGCAAAGCATCAGCACTATCCCTGCACACTCATTACAATACAATCCAAAAATAACTGTAACCACCGAGAGATCGAGTATCCACCAGCAGTCGCCACTGTCTTTGCCATCGGAAACTACTTTGTTATGATTATTAACGGCTACCTTCAACTATGTCATGTATTTCTCAGCAACTATCAAATTTTAATCAGTTCTTAAAGGATATCTATACTGTGAAAATAATATACATTACAAATTTCGGAGTTTAGTTCCATTTAAAAGCCCTCTATTTAAGAGTGAGATCTTAAATCGTCGAAAATGCTTGACTGTGGTTGGTTTATCTCTCTATTTAACAACAGTTTTCAGTATATATCACTAGTATAAAGTAAGAAAATGTGTTTGTTTAAATACGCTAATTTCTTGATCTACGCGTCAGATTTCAATTTTTTTTTTTGTATTTGATAGAGCAATTATTGAGGAAGGATATAGTTCCATGCGAAAGATGTCGCGTGTACATTTAATAACACCATAAAATGAGTAGATCATGTATATATATATACATATATATATATATATATATATATATATATATATATATATATATATATATATATATATATGTGTGTGTGTTGGTGACCTTGTTCTACCTTTTCGAGTAATAAATCACATCGACTACAACGACACCTATCGCGTTATAATCACTTATCGAGATAAAGAATATCCTATCTCCCAAGTTGGATCAAACTGTACACAATATGCAAAATTTGATAATAATCGGTTCAGTAGTTTAGGAGTTATTCGCAGGAAATGTTTATATATAACGATATATATAAATATGTTAGTATAAATGAAGTTCTTGGACCAATTTCACCATGCGTATGCAATTTAGGATCATAAGCCTCACCATCACGCTGATTGATGATATCCGAGCGAGTTAGTTCATAGATATTTAGGTTAAGTTAAGGTCGCTGCCGTTTGCGCGGACCCTTCAACCGAAATGATGGATTTAGTTAAGTTACTATATATTTTACCCTTATCAACTGACGTCGCTTACTTTGCGAGGATTAAAAAAAAACTTTCCACCTTCGCGAGAAAGCGGAGTTATCTTGACGTCTCAGTTACTCCGCAACTTTTTTACATATTTTTTTATAAAGTGGCCAAGTAGTTGGGGCAATTGCCGCGCTGTAGTGCTGTAGATTCGAATCCCGCACAGGGCAATTATTTTTTAGTTGTTATGTTGGCTTCGTTAATTACGTTTATATAATTTGTCTCATGTAACATTCAATAATTTATTGTTTATTCATTACAAAAAGATATATACAAATATGCACATGATCGATAGTGGTTACGGTAGTTAAAAACTGTGTTGTGGCCTCTATCACCCACCTCAGGAATATGTCTAAACAATTTTAAAATGACGTTATAATAGATGAAATAAGTAACATACAAATGAAGGCTAATCTATTTTAAATTAAGCAAAGCGAATGCGAAGTGAGCAATGTGTGTGTATATTTGTGTAAGTATGAGTACATTAATGTGTATAATGTAGTAAACTTGTCAGACTGAGCATCTGACCTGTAGAATTGTAACGTAATACTAAATAAAAAAAAGTAATTGTTCTGTTTCCTCGTTAGTAAGATTGAGGAGCCAATATACGGTATATATTTACATTTACTTTTAAGTATAGGGCAGAGATTGTGTACATAGTTAGATACCTTAACAAAAACAAAAACAAACATGTTTATGGTGGTTGAGATCCAGTCAAGTACATTGTATTAATAGAAGTAGCATAAAGTAACCGCTCTGTACTTGATAATAAACACAGTAAATTTTGGAAACCATTACTACCATTATAGATTACAGGTTCTTCCGGAATCACATCTGTCACACTAGCTTCTATGCCTCACGTTAGGTGGATATATTTGCCATTAGCTGACCCCGGAATATCAGCGCTGCAGTGATTCTGATTGCACGCCTGGAAGCTCATGCTGAGATAAGAAGATTTTCGACCCCATGCAACATCTTTTTAATTTTATTGTTTTATAATATAATGTTATTATGAAATGTTGTGCATGTCGAATAAAATTAATATTTTTCCTTTCTTTCTAAAAAAACAAGTATAGCACCAGTACTCTGAACCAAGTTTCCGTTGAAGAATTGCTAACGTAAAGCCAACGTTATAATTTATAGGTTTAGCGATATGGCCACAATCTTATCTGATGTTGGGTGACGATGTGGCCCAAGATGGTCGACACGCTAAGCCTAGTGGAGTGACTGACTCTCAAGTGCAACTTCCTGGACACATGACAAGGTTAAATCACGATGTTTTCCTTCGCTGAATGCTCAAGCTAATTACAGGTGAATTTGAACTCACGTCCTTTGACGTGTCGTTCGTGTATACTAGAAACTGAGCTATTATTGTTTCGTGTTGTTTCTCCAGTAGGTATTTTCATGGTGCTTGTCACCAGATAACTCCACACACCTCTCTCTCAGTCTGCCCGGTAGCTCGAAAGAGGAAGTACAAAAATTAATTTTTTCACCACGAATACTAAAAAAAAAAAAATAAGGAAAGCGGTATCTTATTACAAGTAATTATTTACGAAGTTACTTTCGTTTGCAAAGTATCAATTTTAATACCATTAAAAGGTTTCGTGGTAAACTTAAGAAGGATTTTTTATAGAATTTTTTAAAGGGTTCCGGAAAGCGAGACCGGCTTGAAAGTATGCAAAGTAAAATTTAACATTTATTTAGCGAAGGGCTAAGTATTAGGCAAATGCCGGGCCCGTAACGCTAATGGGGTAAGCAGGAAGCTTCAAAACATCGGTAACTGAGAAAAATCTGTAGATTAGATATTTTTTCTGTAAATCACTGCCGAAATATATTTTTTATGCATAAATAAATGTCCAAATAATTACTTTTATTTCTTAAACTGTCTGTCATCTGCTTATACGTGTATCAGTCTGAAGCTTTTGGACATTTTGATGAAATTTAACACAGTATTTTCAAACTTTTTATCCAATTAAATGTAAGGATATCTCTGAGATAAAGGACATTATTTTCATAATATTTTTATACAGTTATCAATGTGGTTGGGTCTCGACAAGAAATTCTATGCAGGAACGCTATTATAAAACCGTTGGCTAAATCACTCAAGCCCAACACTACCAGTTAACAAGCACTACTTACACATTTCTTTTATAAATTGAAATTGGAGTTTGTTTGTTACGCTTTTGCGCTTAAACCGCTGAATTAATAATGATGAATTTTTATATAGAGATAGATGGAATAAATGGAAGAATGGATAGGTTATTTTTCTCGGGAAAACCTAAATGCTTGTTGGGTAATTAGAAGGATATACTTTATATGAAACATTTTATTGTATCACCCGATTTGTTTGACAAAATAAATATTCAAACGAGCGAAGCCGCGGGAAAAGCTACATATAATTAATATAATATTATAAATGTGAAAGTGAATTTGTTTGTTAGTTTGTTACACTTTCACACCTAAACCGCTGAATAGATTGTATTGATTTTTTGTATAGAGATAGATGTAACTTTGGAGACGGTTATAAGCTACTTTTTCTCGCAAACAACTTTTTGAAAGTGGGGTAAAGAGAGGGATAAACTTTGAATGGAACTTTTTATTGTGTCATCCTATTTGACAAAATCAATTTACAACGTGAGCGAAGCCACGAATATAAATTATTTATAAAATAAAAATAAAAATACGAGACTAATGGATAATTACAGTAGAACCTCTATAAGTCGTACATCAAAGGAGACGCCATAAAATTGGAGTTATAGAGTTTTCTACTTACAGAGAATGGAGGTTTTGGTGTTTGAAAGGAAAGGAACAAAATATTTTTTTGGGGAATCGTAGGTTTTCAACTTATAGAGGTCGACTTAACGAGGTGTTACTGTATACGTAAATTGTAATTATGACATGTATATTGTGTATACCTTACAATAAACAAAAGTAACATATTTATATATCTTTTTCTTCACATTTGTTCTTTATTTTTTTTGTTTATTACTTTTTGAAAACTTTAATATTAGCATTTAAAACAATTAAACCGTTTTTCTTTACAAATAAATCCTAAAACTTTCAATAATATTTATGGAAAATTTGACCACTGAACGAACACTAACAACTATTTAAGAAGCATAAGGAAATAATTTAATGCTTATAACGAGGCAGAGTTAAACACAGTACAATCAAGTTAAGTACAAAAATGTGTTTTCATAAAGATAAATATTTTTTATAAACACATATAAACATACAAACATAAAATATAATCGTCAATAACCGAATCGTATTCAAAATCACGACCATAGTGAGTTATTTATATACGTATTTCTTAGATTATTTAATTCACAATAAATCCTTTACCTTCCTATACGTTCCTGTGTTGATATTAAATTAGCTCATTTAGTTTACTAACGTATAAATAGTTTGAGCAACAGAGCAAGCGTCGAAGAACTCTCAGAGTGACCGCATTTCATTCTCCCTCCTCTACTTCGCTCTAATTGGAAATAACTGAAGTTTATGGCCGGAAGGAACTTAGTACAAAGTGTCTTCAAGTGATATATAGTTCTGGAGGTAAATTCATTATTATACTTTTAAAGAAATCTATCTAAAAATTGTTTTGTTATTAAAAACCCATCAAGTAAAATTGCGAAATAATTCTGCCTATGTAACTATAACTTTCAAACTGTATGAATCATTTCATCCAAAATATTTCTACCAAAAATAGTTAAAGGTGATATTGCCCTACTGGCATCAGTACTACTTGATCTGTTATTGACTATCTTTATTCTTATTAGGTTAAGTATATTGACACAATCACACCCTATGTTAATTAACGATTAGGTACAATTTAGTAATACGTTAAACCTATTATATAGACTGTAATTCAATTACACTGGCCAGAACACATCTACAGGCGACGCATTTTCAAATTAAAGGTTTAGTTAACCCATTTGAAATCAAACCAATCGACGCGGTCCGTACGTGCTAGAACTTAGCAATTATGTGTGTGATTATATTAATGATTTCCAATTCGTAATGTATTTTCCATTTATACAATAGAACTATTGATGAATGAATTTAAAACTGACATTGGTGAGAAAGATGGCTGTTGTGGCCGCAGTAGGAATTTCGACCTCGAAAACGTCTCCATTGGTTTTAGTTTGTACTTTACTTACTACCAAAGACGGTAGCGTGACTATGTTTTACTAATAAAGTACACATAATAGCATACTATTATTATAGCAATTGTAATTTTAAACTTCATATCTAAATCATTTAAGACAAAGCGCATAGCAAATTCTTAGAAAGAATTGTATATTAAGATTAAAAATGTAGTCCAAATTACTTGAGCGAATACATACATTACACCTATATCATTAACATTTATGCCCAACTGGAATGGCGCTATTTGTAGTAATCGCTTATGACCAAGTAGAATAGCATGGTAAATATAATTGATTTGTAAAAGTTGCGTTAACAAATAAAAAAAGTCTTTTTTTTTTTTTTTTTTTTTTTTTTCGACCTCACTTACGCTGTTAGCCCCAAGGGCTTTGACAGCTTCACCGGACTTTGGACCAAAAAAAGTCTCGGATCATGTGTTACAAGGGATATCAATAAAAAAAAATAGCATGGTGATAGGGTCTTGCGTGGTGGTAGGTTTTTTCAAAATGCCCACCTGACTAGCTTCCAACCACAAGTTGCAACTCTTCCGGCAAATACCCAAAGGTCTGTTCCGGCAGTTACAATTGAGAGACAGTCCTTCTACAGGCTTTAGCGTGTCCACAATCTTGGGCCACATCGTCACTTAAAATCATGTGAGATTGTAACCAAAACGCTAGGCCTATAACCTAAAAAAAATGCTATTCGTAGTAGTAGCAAAAAACACGCAGAAATCGTATTATAAGTGTGAAAAGCCTAATGCAAACTGATATTCTAAACAGACGTGACACCCCAATGCACTCGGTAAAGAAGCACTCGACAAATTTTAAAGTAAAGGTGCGGCCAATAAATCCGACGGAGTTCAGTCAAGCGCACCGAGGGCCCTGTCGAAATACAAGATTCAGCACTTTAGACAAAATATTGTCACACCCTCTCATGCGGTAAAAGGCTTGCCATATAGATATGAACTATTACAAGCTATACTATAACTACTCGTTAATAACATTTTCCCTTCAAATAAATAAATTTAAATAAAAACATAGCTCATATATACACGTTACCAGTAATTTTATAAAATTTTATAGTGTGCAAGAATAAATATTATGTAACTAGATTTTACGTACGGCGTCGCTCGCGTTTATATTGATTTTGTCAAACAAATTGGATGACGCAATAAAAAGTTTCATACAAAGTCTGTATTTGTGGTTACCACAGTTCCTACAAAGCTTCTGCTAGAAAAAGTATCATATCTCCGTCTCCAGGATCCCGTCTATCTCTGTGCACAAATTCATCACAATCGATTCAGCGGTTTAGAGTGAAAGCGTAACAAACAAACTCACTTGCGCAGTTATAATATTAGTATGGTAGTACTATTAAGTAAGCAATTCTTATTTACATACAGTTATACTGTAATTCTGGGCCACTTCTACCGCTGGATCTCATATCGCCCATGGCGGGGAAAGGAGATCTTACTGCCTGTGGCCGACCTCAGTGGTGCCGCCGCCAATTCGAATAAGGAACGTTTCGAAGCGCCTCCATGGCGACCGTCCCTTGTTAATTTTCATTGTAGTTGTTAATTTTTTCCGATAGAACACATAAAATACGGAAACTTTAATTTTCAAGAAACTTTATAGTGATATATCTACCGCGCGGCTCTTTATCTATTTTATCGGGTATCACCCGATCGTTTATAACAAGCTGAAATCTTTTGCATATTTGTGCGTTGCAGACGACTTCGGGTTGGATTTTATTGGCGCTACTTCATTATCTGGGACCTCGGACCACCACCAGGTTAGTGAGACTTTCCTTTTCCTCGGTATTGGTGAGAGGGGATTCAGGGGTATAAGGCCGGCCCTTTCGCTTATTTGCTGCCCATCCCTCCGCGCCATTAGGTCAGCATAGCGGTGGGAAATTATTATATTTTTTTTTTGTGCCACGATCGCCGCTACCGTAATGATTTTGATGTTTTTTTTTTAATACTTAAGGTTTAGCGTTATGGCCATAATCTCACCTGATCTTAAGTGACGATACGGCCCAAGTTGGTAGACACGCTAAAGCTGTATAGGAACTGGCTCTCAAGTGCAGCTGCCGGAACATACCTATTGGTATTTGGCGGCAGGTTTACAACTTGAGGGTGGTAGCTAGCCAGGCGGGTGTTAGAAAAAGCCTTACCACTATGCAACACTGCATCATGATTCGATAATTTATCCTTTTTTTTGTTTTTTAAATTGGACAAATGAATTACCCATAGTCTCCCAGCCCGAAGGAACTGAGAGGGTTATTTGAGACTCGCCCGGTGCTGGTCGCCGCGATTATACCCATTAAAACCCTACGGACATTTGTCGCCTAGCTGGGGTGCCACAGGTCTTTCCAAATTATCTTAGATGTTTTTTAAAACACATGTAAAAGATAATGTTACATATAAAAGAGGCCTGATATACGTATAAAGGAAAACTGAAAAATGTAGAAGTGAACTTTTTAAATGGTATATATAGAAAAGCTATAGATAATTAAGTACTGAATTGTCAATTTATTAGGAAAATAGAAGAAGAAAACACGATCTGCCGATTAAGAGTAAAAAGAAAAATAACCGATGCAAAAAGTAATCAATTCAATCGAATTTCCGATGCAAATAATTTAATAATCGCTTTACTATAGAAACGTTATATTTATGTAGCACCGCCCTAACTGAATCAGGTCACCTGAAATGAACTGTTTAGAGTAAATTGTCTCTGGCTCGATTTAATCAACGGCTTGATAACGTTCCCGCTGAGTATTAATCTTTAAACCTCCTTACAATTTCATACCTTTAGCATTAACAACTCTGGGAATAATTTACCCCTACAAGTTATTGAATAAATAGGACAATTAAAATTACAGTTTATAAAACATTTTGAATTACGTACTACATTTATTTGTTATATCCTTACTAATCAATATACTTTATACTAACATAATAAATGCAAAAGTGACTTTGTTTGTTACACTTTCACGCCTAAACCGCTGAATCACTTATGATGAATTTTGGTATAAAGATAGATGGAACCCTGGAGTCGGTGATAGACTACTTTTTCTTGCAAAAATCTAATAGGGAGTGAATTAAAGAGACGGATACATTTGTATAAAACTTTTTATTGCATCATCTGATATTAACGCTAGTGTAGCCGCGGGTAAAAGCTAATACTACCATACAACAGGCCTAGCCAAGTTTACCCTCAACAATTGCTAACGTATAGAAAAAACAAAAACTGTTTGGGATAATATTGTTATGGACTTCCTCATCGAACGCACAGGCACATTACCTGACCTCAGGCCAAGGCGAGAGGGTCATGTGGTTACTTATCGGGTGCTAGTTACCTAAGACTACCCACTATAACGTACCACGGTGACACTTAAAACTCTCGTGTTACCAGCGACCAGGGAAACCGCCCACACTTTCATTAGTTTCTGTAGACTAGCTACCAACCTCAAGTAAAAAGTCTGCCGATATATACTTACAGGTATGTTCCGCCATTTGCACTCAAGAACCGATGCCTCCACCAGACAGCATATCCACCATTATTACTCCATATCATACAAAACTGTGGCCATATCGCTACATCTATAGAGTAAAAAAATTATCTCAATATATAGATGATTTTCTATTCTTTTTGGCTATTAATAACTCGATCTTAGCGTCATCTGTCAGATCTCAGATTAACAATGAACCATCGTCTCCATAAAACAAATATATTTAAGTGAATATAAATCACTTAACTCGTTTAGAAGTTATACGATCACTGCCAAAGTCAAACAAGATTCTTATATATAAGATTGATAAACTCCAAAAGCAATCAATCACCATTATAATTGGTATATCTAAGTGTTTTCCAAAAAGAAGTATGGCGACTGAGGTAAAGAGATTTTGGCAGCGTTCAGCGGAGATCTTTTTGGTATGTGGTAGCTGGCCGATAAAGTCATGAAAGTTTTAAATAAAATTAGTATAAAAACATGGTTATGTCTAGAAGCTTGGTAAATATACATATATAAGACTAGCTTTTACCCGCGGCTTCGCTCGCATTGAAGCCATTAAATAAGTTTTTTTTATCTTTCGTAAAAAAAAAAAAAATTTTAATAAAAAGTATCCTATGTTACTTCTAATACATCCAAGAATATGTTTACAAAGTTTCATGATGATCGGCTTAGTAATTTTCGCGTGAAAGCGTAACAAAGAAACTTACATTCACATTTATAATATTTTATTTGTAGGGATATATAGATCGTGAGGTGATTTCAATTAATCTTACTAATATTAAAAATGCGACACGGAGTTTGTTTGTTTGTTTGTTACGCTCTCACGTCTAACCCGCTGAATCGATTATGATAAATCTTTGTATAGAGATAGATGGAATCCTGGAGACGGCGATAGGTTGATATTTTTGCGAAACTCTTCTTGTGAGGTGAAGAGAGAGATAAATTTTGTATAGAACTTTTATTGCGTTTTATCCGATTTCTTTCATAAAATCAATATTAACGTGAGCGAAGCCGCAGGTAAAAGTTTGTATTATACAAAAATTATTAAATACTCTATAGAAGAATTTTATTATTGCTCTGCTCGTACTTTACGAGAATTATGTAGTACTGTAGAAGGTAGATCGTCTGCCGGGTAAAGTTTACCTACACTGTTCGCCTACCAGTTTAAGCAGTCGTCTCGCCGCTACCACGCCCTAAGTATGCAGATTCAAATCCAACAAAAGACAAATATATTTGTATCAAGTGATTGTTCTGAGTCTAGGTATAACTTTTTGTATGCTAACAAAATTCCTCGTAATAACACAGGGCTTGATATCATCTGCAAAGGTTTTAAATATAAATCTAGTCAAATATTTCAAAGTAAAAGAAAGACTAAAGTAAAGATCACTAGACGTCGGAATTTAAAATACTTTGACAGACTGAGTGCACTTATGTAAATATTTTTTTGAATATCAAGTAGCGAAGTGAAATCAATATCTCTTACAACCCTAAGTTTTTTAATAAGAACCCTTATTGGCTAAACTGCAAGTAAATAAAACTATTTAGAGACACGAATTTAGCGAAAGTATATTTAACTAGTTTGTACCGATGAATTTGTTAAAGTGAAAAGTTTATTGGAAAGTAAAACAATGTGCTTGTACAAGTGTAAACGCGTTACACGTGACACTTCTTTCGTTAACATAGCATGTTTACTTTATTTTATATTAAAAAATAAACTAATTAAGTATTGAAAATATGTTTCACAGGTTATTACTTAAAAATCGATTTCTAAGTCTCATGATATAACATTTTTAGGAAGAGTGAAATTATTACAGGTGTTGTGTTTTTCTGCACAACGTACCTTGCGCAACTTTAACTAAGAAATCATCTATGTATATACATAACAAGTGAACTCTAGTCGTACGTACAAAGATGACATACACACACTTTTTTACATAAAAACTAATCGTTTTAAATACTCATCTATCTTAATCAGACGATAAGTGCTACAAATTTCCACTCATATACATACAACTGTAGAAGTGATGGGCGAATACGATGGTTTTTTCTTGTTTGCAGAAATGTATGCACACTTCATTACACTTTTAATGTGTACACTGACGGGCTTAATGCCACAAGGCATTTTCTTCCAGCTAACTCGCGGTATTTTTATCAAAATATAAAAGTTTTGTAGGTAGATAATAGAAAAGAAAAAATAATAAAATATCACAATAAAGTGAACTTAACATTGAATATAACCAGAAATAAATAAACAGTATATTGAATAAATAAAATAAATTCCTGCAGAACATAAAAAACACTCAGCTCATATAAGACAGGAATGAATATATATAAAAACACACATATATATACTTAAATAGATACATACATACGTACTTTTATATAGATATATAAACAATTAATTACTTTCTTTTTTCCTTAATAAATTTTAGAGATTATACGATGACTAGTGCGAATATTATTTTGTTTGTAATAAACAAAATAAATCTTAGGTTCAAAGTGACGATACCCGAATACGTCATAGTTCGAGACTCCTTAGTTACTTATCTGTTTGAACTGTTTATATTTATACCTGCAACATCCCGAGGCGAGGCGGATCCTGTGTTCGTTAAGCCTCTCGAAGACTCTTCAGGGACCCCCCTCTACCATCTTTGACCCCCCCATATTATAGAAGGTGGGTCTGTTGAGGGGCCTAAGCCTGTCGGGGAGCAGTTGCAATGTAAAGAGAAATCCTGCTCCCTGGCCCAATAGGCGTTAGAAGAACACCGTGGGGTTTTAATAGGTATTACCGGCGAGTCTTTCTCTTCTACTTCGTTCGTGTACAATTAGGGATTATTTAGTAATTTTTGCCAGATTTTGTAACTTTTTTCAATACAGCTTAGCTGCTATTATCGTGATGTTAAATAGACTAAACCTTCTTTAATTATTGTTCTATCAAATACAAAAAAATATATTTTGAAAGCCGACTGGCAGTTTCCAAGATAAGTTCGTTCAATGAAACAAACTGAACTATTAATATAGATTTATATCATGTAATTAATTATTGAAATTAATGTAAAAAGAAAGACATATTAGCTTTATTAACGAGACTCTATTCATTTTTATTATTTTACTTATTTTTTTTTTCATTGATTTTCATGAATTACTTTACATTCGAATAGCGAACTTTTTTTAAAACAATTTGTGCCGATACTATGAAGATGAAAAAGTAGCCAACCAAAAGCGTAACTACAAATCAAGTGAGACTCTAACACATTATTCACTTAATAAGTCAAGATAAACTCGAAAAGGGTATCTATCATGGCTTTATATCGTGTAATGTTCATCTCTGACTATCTCAATCTCGTTTTTATCTCACATTTATACATCACAAAAGCTAGAACTAAGTTTTACGAATTGCTCAATAAAATCACTTCACTGGTAACGTTCTCCACTTCGTTTAACAATTACAGTAACAATTTTGAAGCGATATTAGCTCAGTGAGTAGTGTGTACGGACGCCACGTCAAGGCACGTGTGTTCCATTCCACGTATAATGAGTCTGAGCTTTCAGTGACGGAAAACATCCTGATTAAACTTTAGCATGGTGATAGGGCTTTTCTAATGCTCGCCTAGCTACCTACCACCTTGAGATTGAAAATGTGTCTTCAAATACCTATAGGTGTGTTCTGGCAGTTACACTTGAGAGCCAGTCCCTCCACTAGGCTTAGCGTGTCCTCCATCTTGGGTCATATCGTTACTTAACATTAGGTGAGATTATGGCCATAACTCTACACTTAAACCATAAAAAAACAAAGGTAAATAAACGGAATATGTGGTTACAATATACGCTTTAACATATAAGGAATTTCAGGATAATTGAGAAATCTTCCGTCAAATCTACAACCATCACACACTATAGACATCTAAAGCAGTTACCTCAACTATTCACGCTTCGGTAACTACTAAGGTTTAGTTACGCGACATAATTAGTTTTTAATAGCAGACCCCGTTAACCGATCCCAAGATCTCAGTAGCACTTTTTTATTGTTAAGATTTAGCTTTATGGCCACAACCTCACCTGATGTTAAGTGACGATGTGGTTCGCGATCGTGGACACGCAAAACCTAGTTGAGAGACTAGCTCCCAAGTGAAACTGTGGGAACATGCCTATACGTATTTGGTTGCAGATTTTTACCTTAAGTGTCGTAGCTAGCCAGTTGGGCATTGGAAGAAGCTCTACCATCATTCTATAGTTTCACCACGATGTTTTCCTTTACCGAAAGATCAAGTTGAGTGTAGATGAATTCGAACTCACGCCCCTTAACGCGACGTTTGTAGACACTACCAACTTCTTAGATAATCTATTAACTTTAATTTATCGAGCTATTTACTTACACGACGCAGGAACTCGCTAAGAGTCGAATAACAGATTACAATAATCCACGATTATCAGGTAACGTGGGCGCAAAGAAAATAATTTGTACAAAATTTTATAAAATACAAATCCTAACGAATATTACAGAGTATGTTTGTAATTCTTATATGCCTTATCTACTTAACCGATGTCAGGAATACAAAACAAGGCATAAGAGAATTTTTATCTAGCAAATATTGGTTAGTAAAATAAATTTTAACTCCACAAACAAAGTTCCACGTACTGCAGGTTTATATGTATATAGGTATATATGTACATTGTTCACCTAAAAGTACAAGAGGAAGTAGTATAAAATGTTTAAGCTATTTCATAATCCAAAGAAAAATATCATTCGAGTAACAGTAGTAAGAAGTCAATCTTCGTCCAGTAATTGCCATTTAAGTAATAAACCCAACCGCCGCCTCCGTAAACACGGACCTCGTTAACTTTACGGTAAGATGGAGCAATTGAACGAGCTTTTGTGATCAATTTGTCTACGAGCTAATGCCCATTATCAATATAAATTACGGGATTTCAAGTTTTAAATGGTTCTTTGTTTCCAAAACGAAATCTCGTTTGGGCAATATTGATTCTAGATTAATGGTACTGACGCGTAGCGATCGCTCATTTTAGTAATTGAATGTTTTAGTTTTGTTTTTCGTGTTATAATATCGACCAATCAAGGAGGAATTTTACTTTTTCTACAATTTTACGATAATAATATAATAGGATTTAGTCACTGATAACCTCTTGACACACCTCTATCGTTGATGCATTGATAACAGTAAACGATATTCCTCGGGGTGGTAAATAACAAGAGACATAGTGACGCCTACGGATTAAGATCTATAGGTAAACATAGGCACCGGTACAAAGGTACATGGGTGCACTTTCCTTATTCTCTTGGGAACTAAAATACATAGAAATAGTTACGGTAATTTTAACCGAGCGACCTGATTCATTTTATTAACCGATTTTTTAATATTTTATAGGTTTAAACGTTATGACCACAAACTCATCATGTTATGTGACAATGAGACTCAAGATGGCTGGTATAATAAGCTTGACTGTAGGTTTTCAACTTGAGGGTGGTAGGTAGGCAGGCGGCCATTGGAAAAAGCCCTTCCACCATGCTATGGTTTCATCACTATGCTTTTCTTCATCGAAAGCCTTAATTGGAGGCATTCGAACTCAAATCCATTGACGCGTCGTTCGTACATACTAGGGATGTCACGGAGCTTCGACTCCGATTCCGAAAGGTCGGAACTTTCAACGTATTGCTCTACAGAGCCTTCCCTTAAGTTTTATGGATGATACCTCATTTCGTCACTTGTTACAATGCCTAGTACCGAATAATATTATTATATAATTTATTTATTAATACATTTGTCCTCCACTCTACCTCCGTTTAGCATCCGGTTCCGACTCCGGCCCCGGTGTACCTACCTCCGTAATATCCCTAGTAGATATTACCGACCGAGTGATCATCGCTTCAAGTAGTTCAAGTAACGAAAAATAAACTAATATCTTCGCTAAGCTTTTATTTTTACCAATGTTAAGGGAAGTTACTGTTATGTAACATAAATAATACACATCTAAGTAATCTATTTTACGTTCACTGGCCCATGTAACCCTAGGAATAGTACAAGTATATAACGAGTCCGATATATACCGCCTTCAATAATCTAGACAGATTAATGCTCGGTAAACTTAACTATTGCGTGAATATCTTCTTAACGCAGGTTTCAATCTTATCATTGCCATTGTTCATTACATACGTGGTCTTGAGCTTGCTAAGGGAAAATAAATGAGAAACAGATATAGAACAGAAACCAGATTTAACATGGTATGAAACCAATGTATTTTAGTGTATATATCGACGTAAATATTATATACGCATTAATTCAATTAAGAGTACTTCAATGAGTGTTTATGCATTACGAGTACATCAACGAGTAATGATTGGAAGTACTTCAACAGATGTTATGCATTAGATATCGTAGCGCTCCCCACTATCACTATACTATAGAGAGGCGCTATATAACGCTACCTACGATTTTGGCTGCGCCCTCCGCGCTCGTCCACAAAGTCCGGCGTAACTGTGAAAGCCTTATGTGCTAACAGCGAAGGTACTTTAAAAAAAATTGACTACGATATATCCCGAGTGAGACTGATCATTCGGAGATACTTATCATTTTACGAATACAAACATGAGCCAACAAGACGGCTTATCTTGAGAGTACGGCGAAGTCTTACAAATATATACATTGGATGTGCCGGCGACATCGGTCATATGGAATTAAAAATTATTTAATAATATTCGCCCGTTTTTTTACTCTTTTAATAGAACTTTGTTTCTATTTATGTGATTTAAAGTAGTCTAAAACATCAAAAGAAGGAAGTACAAAAATAATTTTTGAATAGCAACGGTATTTCCTAAGTTGATCATGGTCAAACAAAAAGACAAACTTTTCCCTAATTTTGTCTAGTAATAAATATAACCTATGCTACTCAAAAATAATGTACTATTCTAATGGTGAAAGATTGTTTAAATCAGTTCAGTAGTTTTTGAATTTATTCATTAGAAACATACAAATCTTTTCTCTTTATAAAATTAGTCTAGATGTATTACAAATAATATGTACATATATTATATTATGTATTTAAATATATAATAGTTGTCCTAGTAAACCCTGTATGTCCTTTAATAGTCCTTTAGTACTAAAAATTTAAGAGAATAAGAGCCCTAACACTTCAAAAAAAATCTCAATAAACAATTATACACTGTGGTGATTATACTTGATATACTCTGAAATAGGTTATTTATTTTCATTAGGAAGTTTCGACAAAGTTAGCAAACCTCCAAGTTAATGAGTGACTATTTTTAGGTGCCCCATACAATATTTGCCAACCCTGTTATCAATTTACATATACATATAATTACTTATTTTCTAATACCAATTATAAATTGTAGGCACAGCTAATATACAATGGTATATTCTACCCAGTAACACCACCGGAAAATAAACAACAGAAACTAAAACAACTCGAATTAACAAAGTACAGAACCAATTAATTTAGGTCAATAGTAATTGTCGTTTGATGAATAAGTTTAGGTTCAATAAACATAAAACTTATTATGTCCATTTAAGAGAAGTATATTAATCTTACGGTATTCAGATGATCCAATTAATTTGGTTCTGCTTTCATGTTTTATGACTACTCTTACAATTACTGCTGAATACACAGAATTGTAGGACTTTCCTTAATTATCCGCAGTAGAGTATTTATGAAAGGTTAACCTAGATCAGGTGGGAAATATTAGTATGGACAATGATATTATAAAAATATAGATATACCTTTATAACATTTGGCCAAAATAAGTAAAGGTGTTAAAGGGCACAGTAAAATTGCAGTGAACAGGGTAGTAGGACAGTGTGTTTTTTATACCCGGCATGAAAAAGACATGTATATATTGCTTTGCACCATATAAAGGTATAAGTATCCTTACACATATTATAAATGCGAAAGTAAGTTTATTTGTTACGCTATCATGCCTAAAACCCTGAAATACCTATAGTGAATTTTGATGGACGAATGAATCCTGGAGACGGGATAGGCTATTTTTTCTCACGGAAACCTTATTGATAGTGGGGTTAAAATAGGGACAAACTTTATATAAAGCATATTGCGTCATTCGATTTGTTTGACAAAATGAATATTAACGCGATTGAAGCTGCACCTAATATCTAGTAAGATATAAATTGTTTTAACAGAATATTTAATTTAAAAATAATAAAAATAAAAGTAGTGACAACAGTGAAATACTTGTTACCTCATGACATTTAGAAGTTTTGTTTGTATAGTTTGTACAATATCGCATATCACACGAAGGCATTTTCTGTTGTTTGGGCACTTGATATGTCAATCGGTACACACCATACTTCCTTGAACACCGACGCGATACTGAGGTTCGAGTGCGCCAACTGGCACAAAATCCGCGTGCCATATTTGGAGCGCATATGCCGTATCTACACATTTTTACTTTAATATAATTGAATTGAGACATATTTCGGATTGCGGTAAAGAAGACAACGGTAAATTTTTGAAAAGACATCTACTTATAAATTGTTTGGTTCGTTTTGTATTGTACATACGAAGAATGCTTTTTGAAAAGAGGAATACACAGTTTAATTGATATATAGAAATAATGTTTTATTTGTTCACCACAGACACATGACTATTACAAAACTGAAGGGGAAACAAAAAAAAAATCAAAACATAACAGCATGAACACAAACAATGTAATTTGTGGATAAATCGATACCAGTCTCAACATAACAGCTGATATAGTACAGTGATGGTATTCTGACTGGATCGCTTACATTTTTATTTTACAACCGCCATATATTAATGTAAAATATTAATGAGTTGCAACCACTAAAACTTGTGATAAGCCCGCTTTAGAGGATCTTTTGATTTATTACGTTTAGGAATCAACCAATGTATACCCAGATACCTAAAGACTTACTCGTTGGGATAATAATGCGACTACCCTCTCTTGGTAGTTGTCTTAATTTTTTTTAATAAATTTTAGATATACCGTTTGACTACAATCTCATCTGGTGTTAATTGACGATGTGGCCTAAGATGGTGGACATACTAAGTCTCTTATCTTCTGTCGAAGTAGGAGCGAGAGGTACACTAGTGAAATCTCACTACAATCTTCTAAAATATTTTCGAATGTCTAGATCTACAGTAACTTCAATACTAGAACGTGTTTTTAAAGCTGGCCTAGCAGGCTCCTATTAAATTTGACTGGGTACGGAAGCAATCACTAGAATTGATGTTGACGCATGTAGTCGGAAAAGGGCTCCTTAAACCTACAGCCGTGTCACAAGTTTCGAGATTTGCTCGAAATTTCCTACTCTGCCACACGAGCATTCTATGGAAAGCTAAGAAGTTTATTTAATTCTTACGTTATATATAGTACATTATGTTTAAGATTAATTATAGACAATTAAAATATTAGCTGAATATGGTAGTAGCATTTATTTTTCATCGAATATAATGATTTGCTTATTTATATCAGAGTTAAAATTAAAAGCTGCTGGCCTAACAAATTCTACTTAAAAATCTACCATTCATCAACGTAATTGTATCGAACTATGATTTATGATCCACAAAATTTTAAATGACAATATACCTGATATCAAACAACGGAATATTAATAAAAAAGGGAATTATAGTTAAGTACTTTGTAGGCTATAGAATATATGTAAATCGTGTGTCCCGAAAAAGGTTATACGACTGGGAAACAAAATACCGTAAGTAGCGGAGACTTCCCAGGAAACGGGTTGGCGTTTCAACAAGGGCGGCACTGCGTTTATTTCTACGCCCTTTTTCCACCTGATAAAGCTGTGTATTTACAGTTTTATCTATATTACAAGTTTCGTAGTTTTGGCTCTCTATCTAGGTTTGGATTATCTCATTTCCTTTTGCGTGTAATAGTCTAATATTATTTTGATAACACATTTTGCCTCAGTGTAAAGTAATTTCAACCATATCTTTATACAACGGTTGTATTACTAATCATGTATTTTACGGCTATGTAGTATTAACTTTATTTAATTTCTAAGGCTGATATCTAACCTATGAATCGCCATAGAATAAGTCATATCAAAAATTAAATTTATTAAGATAATCTATCCAAACTTAGTTGAAAATGAATATAAAAAAATGGTGTAAAGAATCATATGACAATGAACAATACAATTCTATGTATACATTGCTTATGCAGATTTTTGAAAATTGTTACATTCAAAACCGAAGGGTATTGCTTTTTTCATAATTTAGGTACATTTTAAGCGACTATTAGTATGATAATCATTAAAGTGTCAGTTTCAGTAGTCAGTAACTTAATCACAACCCCATCTACCGCATTCATATCTGGCATGAAAACTTTTTCCATGCGGAACAAAAAATACGCGTCAATTTTCAGGGCGAATGCTCTAACGGTGTTGGAGTTTAAGACTGTCATATATGAAAGTATATGTTTCTTATAAACAAATTAACCTTGTAGACATTATTTTGCCCTTTCAAGAAATGTAGAAATATATAATGGAAAATATATAATACAATACTGAGACAACGCCACCTATCGCATTTATCAATGCCATAAAGTATTTTCTCCGTGAAAACAGTAAATAGGTTGTGCTTTAGATCCCATGACAAAAGGTAAACTACATCATTATATATCTCTCACTTACTTAGTCCATTCGAGCCGACTTTACCTGAACGAGCATTATATAGCCGAGCGTGATGGCTCAAACTTATTTAATTTATTTATTTTTAAGTATTGATATTTCAATTTGTAAATTTCATATTCTCATATATATTTCTAGTATTAAAAAATAAATCTGTCTCTCCAAAATTAAAGATTACACTTTTTAAAGCCGGTTTCTTTTTATTTTTGTTCATCCTTCAAACCTCTCTTATTCGGTTAATTTTGACCGGAGGAAAAAAAGTCATGGGACCGTTTTTATGTAAAATTTTAAGCTCTATATATTTTATTCGAACTTTTATGTCTTATTTTTACCGTTTGCGTAACAACACTTTTACCAATTATTTTCTATTCTTTCAGTGGGTTGAAAACACGAAAACCTGTAGAGATTCTTTTTTTTTTCGACTTCACGTACGCTGTGAGCCTTAGGGGCTTTGTCAGCTTTACCGAACTTTTTGGGGCTAGTGCTGAGGGCACTCAGCTCCGAGGCAGCGAGTGCAAAGGGTGCCAGGATGGCAGAAACTCGGCTTGGACTGCTGCTGGAAAGTAAAGAAAGGATTCGCAATCCTAACTAACCAACAGGTCCTAACTTACTAATTTAGTGATCCTAGCACGACCTTATCGATAGTGTGGTTGTGCATGAATGGTATGCGGTGTGATGAAGTAGATTGTCACTGTATTGCGAGAGCAGAGTCGCCTAAAGGCTCCTATCCGAAGGATTGAACCTAGAGAAATTCTTTATGTTTTTATTATATCAAAACTATAGAGTTAAGTGCTAAAATTTTTATTTCAGATCTTATTTGACTCTACTATATACAAAATTTCATTACGACCGTCAAACAGTGATGAGTTTTACGGTGTTATATTTACACTTATCCATTTTTACTCACACTGTACGACGAAACTTGTTAAAAATTAATAATTTCACCCTTTTTGTTTATCGGCGAGCAGCGAATGAACCCATAATAATTAATGTTCGGTGAAAAATTGTTTTCCACAAATAATACGAAATAGAAATTCAAATTTATACCCGGGGAGCTCGGTTCGGTAGGTATAAGCTTAGAATAGGTATAAGGCTTACTGTATCGAGTACCTATTAGTATTACTCAAAGTTACTATGTAGCGATCGTATATTCAACTAAACCCATATAAATATCATGTATATATATTTTAGTAAGCACTTATAATAATAAAATATCTATTATTTGTGTACGTACATACAATCGGGTGATCGTCAATGCAAGAAGACTCATGGGCAGACCTTACTTGCCATTTAAGGATAGTACTAAACGTGACATGAATGACTTCTCTATGGATTACCGTTTATGGCAAGACCTAGCAGAAGATCGTGTTTCGGTGAAAATGTTTGTCACTAACGGAGGCAAACCCATGACACGATCTGGCTTTAAAACTTGTTGAGAAGCGGATGTTAAGGCATGAGCGGTCTAACAAACCCAAGCCGTCAGTAAGTGCAGTGGGTCTGGTCGTTCTTGCCACTCCCGTATCGGTTTACTGATTTACCAAAACAAATGCCTACGCGATACTGCTTGATCTTTCGCAGATGGATAAATAGCCAGTGATGATAAGCAAAATATATATGGAGGACCAACTTTTACTTATTACTTATAATAAAATACCAACGGCAGGCAATACTACTTGTTGATAATAAATATATTTCACTTCAAAGACAACATAATTTATATAACGATGGACCTTATTGAATAGTTGTAAAGACGCATTAATCCTTAACAAATACAGAATCAATAAATTTCATTAAAAGTACACAGTACCTTAGAAAACTCTGATAAAGTACAAACGAATACAAGAACTTTGTAATATATAGCAAGAGCGTCTCACAAAAGAAAACGGCTGAAATAATGGAGTAAAATAAAACAGAAATCGAACAACAATACTCCGGTGAAGTCGGCGATAAATTTATTTATTTCAGATACTGTTTTAAATTGATTGAAGCCCCGTGTTACGTTCACGATTGATTTGATAAACTTTTTTTTAAATTAATACTTTGTTAGGGGAAAACGATAATACTGTGGCACAAAGGGTAATCGGCGGATACCACATGGTGTCCTCAGCCGCAGCCATACTGTTTTGGCTGGCTCCCCGCCGTGGGAACTGGAGGCTTTACTCCTCGCCACCGTGTACAAAGACACGGTGGTAAGAAGGGCGAGAGGAAAGCCGCCGGCTCCCATAAAGGTAGGCACGAGGAAGAGGAGGGCCCGCTTTGATTAGGTGCGGGGCTGGGTGGAGGACTTGGTGGACGAGCTTTATGGACGATATATAATAGACACCGTCCGCCCGATCCTTCAAGCGTGATGTAACAGAGGGCACGGCTCCCTGTCGTTTCGACTTGGACAGGTGCTATCAGGACATGGTTGCTTCGGATGATACCTGCTCTACTACCTCACTTGAAGGGAGCCAACCGCCACCTGCCATATTGATAGCCATATTTTATTAGGTTTTCCCATGAGACCCACATACCATCTCAGTCCCTCCGCACTGGAAGGGGAGGCGTTAATACATTTCCTCACTAAAAAAAGGGGGAAAATGATGAGAGTGAGACGGTATCATCCACCGCGGCGCACTCATGGTAGACAACAGTCTTGTAGCAATCTTGTGCTAGTACCTTCCAAAGTATACCATACTCAGACAGCTTTATGGCGTAGAACCCATAGAGCTCGTCCACCACGCTCTGCTCTCAGCCTGTCAGCATCATAGCCGCCGACGAGGACACCGTATCCTCGGATCATCCTCAGCTACATTGTTAAGACCGCTAATAATATCCACCTAATACGGTGTCTCGTAGGTAGCCATGCTGCGAATGACTGCTACATACAGTTGGTGGCATTTGGAACCCGGTCCTCCCAAATTCAGGAGGAGCCGAACGAGTGCCGCCCCACACTCCAAATGCACGGTTCGAGTCCCTTAAGCCCGTTCACGTGTTGTCAATATTAAAACAAAAACAAAACGAAAGTTCATAAACCTGAATGCGATAATATGTTTTCTAACTCTTTTGGAAGTTGTTTAACGCTAAAACTCTTCCGAAATAGAGGCCCCCAACCCATATTAACAATGAACATAAATTGACCGTAAATACTAAAATACCTAACCCTTGTAGTTAATATCACAGACATATATCACAGACTACAAATTCATAATCTTGAATTATATTATTTATCAATGAATAAAAGATGTAAATACAAAATTTATGTCTACCTAAAATACCTATATTCAATGACCCGAAACGTCTGCTCCCCGGAGATCGAGAATCAATTTCATTTTGTTCACGGCTAAATTGTTTTACCTTTACTAAAATTGATAAAGCCCTACAAGTTAAAATGCTAAATTGATGACAGCTAGGATCCAAATGGAATCCCGGAGATCTTCGTAATGATACCCTTGATGGAATATTAAATACGTTTGACTTATCTGTAAAGTCACCTAACATTTTAATCTATTTATAACATCAACGGCGGATGCGTCAAATTGTTTGTTAATAAAATTTCATCCCTAAAGATTCCGTTTATTAGAATTATTATAAATTGATAATACATGAACTAATAAAATAACAAGTAGATCCCTCATTATAACATACACGAAGCGATGTTAGCTCAGCCGATAGTATGTACGGACGTCACGTCAGTGTACGCGAGTTCCTACAATGAGCCTGGTCTTTCGGTTAAGAAAAATATCGTAATGGAATCATAGAATGGTAGTAGAGCTTTTCGTAATGTGCACCTAACTAACTACCACCCTCAATATGAAAATCTTCCGCCAAATAACTATAGGTGTGCAATATAGGTGTGCTTCCGGCAGTTGCACTATTTACTCGACTATACCATAAGCAAGTGCAAACTCATTGTTGTATTCAGACCGGACATAAAATTTGGCGAATTTGAAATTTAGCTGTACTTACAATTAGTCACAGCGGCGTAAATCTGCCATGATATAATAAAAAAAACGCTTTAAGTTCATTAAATTGAAATACTAAAACAATTTATTCTGAGGATTTTCATGAAAGTTACGTACGACGGAATATTATTGTCACTATAAACATCACCTCGAATTCACCCCGTACTTCTGTCTTCCCGTCGACACACCACTTGAGCGTGCTTATCAAAACAAAGAATAGGCATCTCATAAGAACGTGTTATCTAGTATTGACCTTACCTTTACGTAGCACTAAGTGAAATTGAGGTTACGCACTTACCTATAAAACAATACGCAGATAAGATTAAAATCAAAAACCCAAAGTCCATTTAGAACCAAAAACTAAAGAGACAGACATTGATATGACAAAGGTCTACTTTTCATGACAATAAGTTGTCACGCGATAATTCCCGAATACCCCGGAACTTCGAGAAACATAATACATATAATGCGATGATTTAGTGATCGAATTAATGAAGAGGATTCTAAAAAACATTCAATAATATTCGCTTTTTGACAACGATAAGCAAAGATAGCACAGTAGTAGCATACACTGACGCTGTATCAATAGGCTTGAATTCAATTCCCTGCAATAAGCTAAAGTTCGTGGTGAAGGATAATTATCGTCATGAGACCATAGCATAATGATTGGACGTTTTCTATTGCCCACCTGATTAACATATATCAGACTTTTTTTATTAACGTGGTGTCTAAAATTCTGTTCTAGTGGCTAACTACCACCCTCAAGTAGAAAATCTCTACCGCCAAATACCTAAAGGTATGTTCCAGCAGTTGCACTTGACAGTTAGTTCCTTAAATAGTGTAATCCCCATCTTGAGGCATGTTTTTTTAGTGCTCTGTTAAATAATACATCTTATATTTAGAATTTAATTACTATAAAAGTAGTTTGCGTTACAAATATTTTGCTATAGGACAATCGCATTTTAATATAGATATATATCGACGGTAGAAAGGATATTTGTCGTATATCACAAAATTTTAATTTATAAAAGATCCATACAACTTTGTCCAAAACTTATATCATAAAAAACAAAGACATCATCACTGAACGTCAGGTGAGATTGTGACCATAACGATCAACTTATAAATTATAAAATAATAATCTTACATATATATTATGTAATTTTCGCAAAAATATTGACTTTGTAAACCATATGAATGCATTTTAGTGTTAAGTTGATGTAGTTTCTGTGATCAATTCATTCATTGAAACCCAGAAAACTTGAAAACAGAAAATTGATACAAACTTCAATTTTGTCAAACTGTATCGCTTCCCTCTTTAATCCTATGACAAAGCCTGTTAATATTAACGGGAAATTGGTAGTGGTCACTGCAGCCTATATATATACATTAAACTGATACAACATAAATGAGTTAATCTAATTAAACAAGGGACAGTGTTAAATCCTGGAAGGGCTTTTGATAAGAGTTTAATAATATACGTATGGTGTAATTCAATTGGATAAAAGACCACGGAAATAAGGTTGAAGATATAGTAAGGCTCGAAATGGTAATGAATCGTATAGCTTAGTTCGGTAACTCAACAATATATTTAAAATTACTATGAAGAGTATTCTTAACCTAATGTATTTTTAAATTTTAGAAACGTCGTACTGTCATGATATATTTGATCCCGTTTCTTTCTTTCATTGGAAGTACAGGTTTTTATTTATTTTTTAAAGCATAGTGTCAGCGCTGCAAATGGTGTTATGTAATTACAGTACAAGCCAGATCAGTAGCAACTGACAATTCATGAAATTTCACTGCCAGACACAGCTGCCAAGCTGCCCTGCTTAGAAGTATGTGTAAATAAATTTCATATATCTGTTGAAGATTAATCACAGTAACTTAATAATACGATTTTCTCGCAGTGGATCTCTAATATTTTGCAAAGCGTACGCCTACACTACCATCTAAAAGATAACAAATTTTTCACGGAAAATTTAACACACTAAGGTTTTTTTTATACAGTTAAGGTTTAGCGTTATCGCAACAAACTCACTTGATGTTAAGTAACGATGTAACCCAAGATGGTGGACACGCTAAGTTTAGTGGAGGGACTGGCTCTCAAAAGCAACTGCCGGAATACATTTATAGGTATTTTATGGTAGATTTTCAACTTGACGGTGGTAGCTAGCCAGGCAGCATTAGAAAAAGTCCTACCGATCTGCTATGACTTCATGACGATGTTTTTTCCTTTGCCTAAAGCTCATGCCTTTGTAAGTAGATTCGAACTCACGTTCTTTGACGCGGCGTCCGTACAAACTATCAACTGAGCTATCATCACTTGGAAATAAAAGAAAAAATTGATAAACACAATAAAGTACCAAATATTGATAATGTAATAAAGATGACAACTGGGATGGGATTTGAACCATTCTTACTATCTACTGTTACAAAGCGACTCTTATTTTCGACACGCTAATCTGTAGCACTCGAATACTACAGAGAATTAAAATAGAGTTTAGATTTTTAGTTAACCTGTTAATTGCTCTCTTTAAGGTCAACAAGGCAATGCTCTGTGACATGTTACCGTAACGTTAATTTATTTGAAAGCCACTAGACATAGTTAATGAAATGAACACAGCCACGGTAATATAGACTTATATATTAAATAATAGTCACTATTATTATAATGTGGTAATTAGCACTTATAACACATTACTACTACAAAGAATCACAAAGTTGCGGGCAAAGAGAATAACAACCATTAGGTTATAACAGATAAATGTAGTAAGAAAAACATATCAATAAAAGTAAAACGCTTATATAAGCATACTGTTTCTTAGGTCCGATTTTAAAAACCTAACTCTTTAGGCCATTCGTGACGTTCCTCGCATGAAAAATATAAATGTCAATAGCTATATATTTAAATCTGAACTTTTGATAATGTAAAACAAAATGTGTGTGCAATTCACACGCCATACAGATGAAACCTTAAGAAATTCGCTTCATAATACGTAAGCGCATACACACGCATGCTAACGTATAACTACTACACAAACGTTCAACGCTCTGGCCCTGTAAGTAACACTGCATAATGCTTCTATTTCATTCTCTTGCACGTTATATCCTAAAGATGTATGTGGTTGTCTTTTTTCTGTCGCTCGTTCGTTTCATCGAGTTTATATAAAAAATATTAAATATATATAACAAAATGGTATTAAAATAGTATTCTCTTAAAAAAAAACATATTAAATAAATAACCAGATCAATGATTTGAAAAAAAATAAAGTAAACCATTTTAGTTATTCTCCAGTTATAAATACGCTTTTTATAATCTAATAAACTGTGTACGCTTAAGAGTACGCGAGAGAGGTAAAAATTATATCAAGGTGCGGCTAATAATACGAAATTAAACTATAACATATTAAATAAAATTAATTGGCACGGCATATGACGTGTTGATGTTGATACCGAATGCAACTGATGCGTCATGCCTCTCATGTATGTCATGGATGTTGACTGGAGCCGACGATTACCTGGCCGAGAGTTTCACCTCAAACTCATACTTCGAAATCTTCACTTTATCTATACATATAACAAATCTGTGATAAGCCGTTTTTGAACATGTAAAATATTTTCAAAAAAAATACCCAGGGTGTTAAAGAACAACTAATAGAACACATTTTCAGCATTTTTGGAATTTGTGTCTGTTTATCTGTACACGCATCATGTAAAATATACAAAACCAATGTAGATAACTGTTATACGTAAAAATTGCACACAACTTGGAGTATTACTAACTTTTTGTTTCATTGCGATCGGTTTACTCTCAAGAGATATATCTATGTATAAAAACAACGAATTACCGAAATGTATGTACTAACTTCCAAACGACTGTACCAAATTAGATAATTCTTTTTTTATTATGTTCGTTATTGTCAGGACAAGGTTTTTTTGTATAAAAAACAAAAAAAAAATTTAAGTCGTATAATATGAAAGTAAGGAAGCAATGATAGCTCAGTTAGTAGTGTGTATGGACGACTCGTTAAGGGACTTGGGTTCGAATCCACCTATATTTAAATTTCATATAATTAAAAGACATTTAATTTGTTAGAGTTATGAAGCGGAAATGTTTATTAGTTTGAACGGGCTATTAGTTAGGAATTACTAGTCGGATTTCATTTATTTTTTTTGTATTTCGTACAACAATCATGGTAGAAACTTGTAGGCCATTTAACATTACGCTCCCATCAGCATAAGCAAAGCAGTATTGAAAAAAGTTAAAAACCGGGCAAAATTTATTAAATATTTTTTTAATTCCACGCCAATGAAGTCGCGGACATAGCTAGTCAAAATATATGAGAGCAAAAGTAAGGCATGTAAAGGGGCTTAGTAAGATTCTGTACAGCAAGTTATAAAACAATACATAAGATACATTTCGATAAGTATTCGCTTTGTAAGATAATAACGTTGCCGAGTATTCTATTTTTATTACTTCAAATAAGACATTCCACCTTGGGAGAATAACGATCTCTTTCAAATCACCGTTCGATTGAAAGCAAACACTGATTTTATATCAACGTTTTAAAATTGTATGCAATGAAAGCGTAGATATATCGCGAAACGTGTCTGGCTCAGACATCCTTTATTCGGATAGATCGTGATAACATTCGTTTCGTGTCCCAATCCCCGATACATTATTCAATATTTCCAATCGATTTAAACTCGTATTTTCACTATGAACGTTCGCTTTAAATTTTCCACTGTGAAAGTTATCGACCCTAGTGCCTCTAGGCATGTTGTCCTTTTCTACAATTTATAACATAGATAGAAAACAAATATGTTTGGGATATTGTAAACAATTCTTTCTGTTTCTCTAACATTTGTATGAAAGAAAAACTTGGCCTGAGGGACTGGGAGAAAAAAGTATGATTAATTACTAACAAATCTATTTTTATTATTACACACTAAATATAATATATAGTATTTTACACTTTGTTTTATAAATGATTTTTTGTTGTCTGAACCCATTTTTAAATCTCTTCGAGAATTATATAAAATTATTTCAAAACATTGTTGACTATATCAAGTCAATCAACTATATCAAGATATTTTGTATTTGTATGTTACATGGCGATATAGAAACACAGGCGACTAGGCCTTCAATAAATAAATAAAAAGTGTACTTTAACATCCTACTTCTGACTTCGACCAAGGCATATCATCCTAACAGGCCAGATTTCATAAATATCATGAACCGAGTAAAAGATTTTTCCTAATTTACTCAAGTTATCGAAATCATGGTAAAATAAAGTATTATAGATAGACAACAATATTCTCCGAGAAACATTTCCTAAGTCATCGACAGACGCAGTAAATAAGCTCATCTATCTAGATCTAAATAGATTAGCGGTTTATGCTAAGTAATCAACAATAACAAATTATTATTGTATCAATAATTGTTACAGTAACTGAACATCTATCTATATTCATGCATGTGTGTAATTCTTCTCTCCACCAATTTTTTTCCAATATTTTCAATAGAGACCTATTATAAAGAACACTGATTTCGAATAATGTATTGAAGACATGTTTGTCCTTCTGTTTTTTATAACATTTATTTATTTATCAGATGGCAAAGATCAATTATATAAAAACAGAGCAATAAACTAATAAATTAAATTTCTAAATTAATTATTAAAACAAATAAAATACAATAACAGAAGGCAGTACAACAATAAAACGAAACTACATGATAAGAACCGACAGCCAATGTTTAAAAAAAGTACTTATGCTATTAGCCTTTAACCTGTTAGCCTTTGGGGCTTTCACAGTTTACCGAGCTTTGAGTGCGGAAGGCTCTCAGCCCGGGAGGCAAAGAGTTCAATAGTAGATCCTCGGCTTAGACTGTTACCGGGGCCGCCAGTAGATATCGCAAGCCTGACTAATCCTAATTGGATGCTATGATGTTAAGCAGCTAACCTACTCAGTTACAACGCGAGCAAATGTACGCGTATCTAAAACGACTAAACTCTAGGATTATACTTTGTCTCAGGGTGGAATGCCAGGACTGTACTTGTCCTACGCATTATTGATCAAAACTGTAACTTCCTAAGATATGTTGTACACGAGAAGCTTAAGTCACTGATCAATTGATTATCTAGAAGAATTTTCAATTCTACTTTGAAAAACAATATGAAATATATTTTGGAAGTGTTCTTTATTCTTTAAAAGTTAGGTTATAAGGATTATCAATAATGCTTTAAAGAAATACTTCGTACCAAATGTGTGCGAAATTGCACTGCACCAACAGTGTAACTGTAATTTGTATTTTATATTAATTAAAACATTTCGTAGTCGAAACCCTTAGCCAAGTTGTCTGTTTCTATTTTTGATAGAGTAAAACTGGTCGGAATGATATTCTTGTTTAGAATATCGACGACATATCTCAAAACTAAATCCTCGTGATTAAAGTGAGTTCAAAATAAATAAACGTACACATATTTGAAACACAAGATATATATTAATTTTATAGCTGACAATAAATACGGCACGTTTTTAAAGCACTCCGAACAAAGGATTTAGTTTTGAAATATGTCGTCGAATGTCATCTCGACCATTTTTTGCTTACCTTTTACGCAAACGAATATAGAAAAAACAACTTAGCTAGGGGCTCAGTTTTGTTAGATACAATTTCTACACGTTACACTTTTTTTAAAAGAGACGTCCACTACTATCCTAAAGTGCTTTCACAGCTCCACCACACTTGTGAGGAGAGCGCAAAAGGTACTCATCCCGGATAGCAACGAGCACAAAGATACCATGAAGTGGTCAAAGCTCGGTTTGGACTGGCACTGAGGCGCGTATATGTACCACGAGTCTGACAATCTTATTGAATCATATTCTAAGGACTAACCTACACAATTACAGCGTGTTATGTATGCGAAGCGAATCTACTATGACTGGTCAATGGTAGGATTAAAAGCTGTATCTCTTTAATCTCAAAATATAGAAAATATATATACATATTAATATATTCATAATATTTTCAACCACCAACTTTCAGCTTCGGTAGTATGTCTCTAAAAGAAAATAATATTATTAAAATAATATTAAAATTAGAAACGAAAGCTTGAGGGAAAGCTTTTATAGTATAAAAATAAATGTTATATGAAATCGCCAAAGTCCAATACAGATCACCACATATATTGGCAGGTATATGTGCTCTTAAGCCCGGCTTACTATCAGGCCAGGGTAATGCGGTGATTGCAAGTTCGAACCCGCGTCACCCCAGCAAGGCTATAGATGACCGTGAGCTTTTAACGGGTATTCCCGACAACTAGCGCCGGGCGAGCTCCACATAACCTTCCCAGTCCCTGCGGACTGTTAGGGTATGCGTAAATGAATTTACCCACGATAAAAAAAGGTAATAAGCGCTCTTTCATAGTTCTTAAGTCTTCGTTATTCGCAATAAACGACGCTGTGGTTGAGTCATTGAGTCCTGTAAAAGGCAGAGCAAAGTGCGAACCAACGCATATATAGGTTAAGCGTAGATTGTAACCAAACTCAGCGCACAGCTTTTAGCTTAATGTCCAACCGCATTAAATCCTACCGCTTTCTGAGGAATAACGTCATTGTTACATTACCGTACATTTTATTCTCTACTCTCTTATACAAAACTCGCTGTGCCTGCGACTTCGTTTGCGTTGAACAAAAACTTTTTAAATAATTGTTGCCCGTTTTGTACTTTTTTAAATACAACTTTATTCCTTCTGCTGGTAGCGGGATAATAAAAAGTCTTCCTCAATGATTGCTCTATCAAATACCAAAATATATTTTTTAATGCCAGTATTAGTCCCTAAGCGTTCAAAGAAGTATCTTCACTTTATAATAATAAGTTAGATATGTACTCGTTAAATTATATTTTTTTGTAAGCTGTACTTTCATGTAAAAAACAATGATTAAATTAGTCATTTAAACGTTTGTCAAATGTGAGTTATACAAAAGTTATTTTCCTTGAAAAGTTTATCTTTTTTGAAGTGAAAACTTTTTTAGGCGCGTTGAACGGCTCTTTTACTTATAAAAATGTTAACATCGCGTCACCGATTTGCTTACGTGATGTGATATGTAACGAAAAATATAATTTTTAACGTTAAGTTCACTGCGTCTCATGTAAATGTAATGTAAATATAATTTTAGAGCGATTACAACCCAGCCTATTCCGTCACGTCAATAGACGTGAATTTAAATCACTACAACAAGCTTAAACTTTCGGTGAATGAAAATATCGCGATGGAACCGTAGCATAGTGTCAGGGCTTTTTCTAAAAACCACGTGGCTATCTCCCACATATCATATTAAAACTCTACCGATATATACCTCTTGATGTGTTCCGGTAGTTGCACTTGAGATCCGGTCCCTCCACTAGGTTTAACGTGTCCACCATCTTGGGCCACATCGTCACTAAACATTAGGTGAGTTTGTGGCTATAACGCTAAGCCTATAAAAGTAAAAAATACAAGCGCCTTCTTGAGCCTAAATTGAATAAAGGTTTTTGATTTGATTTAATTTCAATGTGTAAATAAAACAGACGTATATTAACAATTGGGCCAATTAAGTATTATTTATAATTTTTACTGAACATGCGAAACGCACATGTTACACAGGTTATAAAAAACTAGCTGAGGCCGTGACTTTGTTCACGTAGAAATAAAAATTATTTAAAAAATTTGTCCGTTTTTGTAATTTTTTTTCAATAAAGCTTTGCTCCTATAGGTGGTAACTTGTTGTTAAATAGTCTATAATCTTTATCAATGATTGGTCTATCAAATACAAAACTCATTTTTGAAATCCGACTGGTAGTTCCTAAAATTAGCACGTACAAACAAATAAAGAAACAATAAAACAATTTTATTCTCTTTATAATTCTAATATAGATAAGCATATGCACATGTCGTTATAACTCACGATGATTGAATTGATTTATAGGAATCTTTATTTAATCATATATGTATTCTCCATCTAGTCCTAATATATATAATATTGTACCATTATAATAAATACCGATGTGAGTTTGTTTATTACATTCTCCCGCCTTCACTACTACACCAAACAGAAAATTTGTACTTTATTGTAACAAAAATCGAATATTTTGAGAGCACAATTTGCGTGTAAATTCTCAATGTATTTGACTCCAGCACATAAATAAGGTTTCAGTGCACAGATGATTTATACCATCTAACGTTCTAAACCTCTCACTTCCAATATAACGTATTTATAAGGTACGACGACGTCACGACTACGACAAATCGTGCCGTATTATATTTGTTAAAGGAATCATTAATTTGATCAAAGACCAAATAAAGCGACCACATTAAGTATTAGTTCAGCCAAATTCAATATTAAGACTAATTAACTATTTTATATGCATGATAAAAAACATCATTAATTATTATTCAATGGTAGCGTTGACGGAGATGACATCGATAGACACGATTTCGAGTTACTACGACTCGGCAGAGATTACTGCAAATAAATTCATCATAATAAAACTACAGCACTATGTTCGTGCATTTACTAATGCTTTTCTGGCTAGTTACCGTTGCCAAGTTTGAGAAACTGTTACGCACCATATATAAACAGGCTTTGGTTGTTGCACTTAGGACCAAGTCTGCTTACTAGATAGACTACTAGATTTAGTGATCCTGTGATAAAATTGTACTCAAATATTAAGCAATTGTACCAACTGACTACTAACAGTAACATAGTGACAAGCTTAGACGGATAGCGGTCTAGGATCAGCCGATGCATATCCAGTATTTGAGTTAGGTAGAGGAGTATCTATCCCTAATAACTACTTTGGTATATGGCCTATAACAGTTACTCGCTATTAGTTTGTCACGTTTCGACATCAGCTTAAGCATATGCAGCAGTCGAGAGACTCCCAGAACAGCATAATAAAACGCTTTATTGTATTTCTTAGTTTGTACGTTAGCTAACCTAATGCTATATGGCACTTCCTTCCAGCTAACCCGCGTTATTATTATACGAAATATTAAAGTTACTGTAGGTAGTGCAAATATAAAAGAGGCAAAAAAAATAATAGTATTATGTATATATGTAGCATACACGTATAGACATATATACATAGATAAATACATACATCCATACATGTCTTTTTGTCTCTCTGTGTAGCATCAGGTACTTTGTAATTACTGACACTTTTTTATAAGTTTGAAGTGAAAATCTACGTACTTTCTGGGCTCGAGCCTAGGTTCAAGGGATATGAGGAAAGACTTATCGAGTTTATTTGAAGCGATGAAAGCTCAGTAGTAATAGTATGTTGGAACGTCGCGTTTTGGGACATGAGATCGAATCCAACCACCAACAATAATCTTGAGCTATCGATGAAAGAAAAGATCGTGAGGAAATCATAGCATAATGGTAGGGATTTTTCTAGTTCAACTCCTAGTTCACTCTCAAGTTGAAAATCTGCCGCCAAATACCAATAGGTGTATTCCGGCAGTTGCACTTGAGAGCCAGTCCCTCTAATAAGAGCCGGCAATGCACACACGATTCCTGTGGTGTTGTCCATGGGCGGGCGTCCATGTGCGTCTGCGGTCACTGACCATCAGATAACACGCTCGCTCGTAGCCTGCTCTATTACATTTAAAAAAATTAAAAAGACAAGAAGCGTCAGATACCTACTTAATGGATACTAGAGTGATACACAAACCCCCCCATTACCAGATACCAAGAGCAGCTTTCATTCTACACCGTGTTAAAGTCACTATACTTCGATTACAAAACAACATTGCGCAGTAGGCCTACAGTAACTTCAAAACTGTACTATCTAGGCTTATATTATTTCTAGTATTAACTATATTTTTGTCGTGCGAAGTAAAAGTCAGCACGAAATGGTACCAAACTCAATGTACCCTTGATTGCTTTGAACCGATGCAGATCTGATATTGTTTCTGAGCATCTCTCTCGCTATGAATATCTACGAAGAAAATTCTTGATACTCCAATAACAGAACACTATCAATATGATAATAAGTTCTGGAAAAGTTCTATTCCTAATACGATATTTTTATCGGAATAACGTGTTCCCTTAAAGTCAATATTTTCATTTCCTTTATTGAAAATGTATTTCAAATGATTTAGTTTATTGTTCATTCGTTCGTTCTTTCAAATAAATATAATACAAAAGCAGTATTGAAGACAATTTTAAAAAATCCTATATTATTTATAAGTTTTTAGAACCCTTTTAAACACATTATATTATAGGGTCGTTACAGAATATCTTGAATGTCTACGTGGCAAATAAGGCAATAGCTACATACAAAACAACACGACTACCCTTTTTAAATCTGATACCACAATTGATAATATTTTACCAATCCAAAAAAATAAATACAGGCATTATTTACATGGAATCTTTATAATTCATGACGAATTAATTATTATTATCAGTAAAAAATACTGTCTAATTATTAAAAAAATTGGTAACTATTTTATTTGTTGTTAAAAAACATATAATAATAATAATAAAATACAACTAAAGACATTTTTCAATAACAAATAAGGTAGTAATATGCATATTTTTGGAATTCAAGATTTTATACTAGTAATAATATTTTTTCTCTCGTAATTAAGAAAAAATCACACTTACATCACAAGTAATTGCTGATAAAGTTACAGATTTTATTGTAGAATGTTCGCTATAACTTAAACTAGGTAAAACTGTACTTCGGATGTTAGTACTAAGATAAAGTCAATGTGTTTTCATTAGTATACAGGTAACAATGATATAATGAAAAGTAGGTAAAGACGTAATAATAGTTATGTACAGGGTGTCCAGTGGCAAATTTCAAACTTTGAACAAACATAGTTTTTGAACGCAACACGCTAGAGGGGCGCGGGAGATGTCTTTAGAAGCGCAAACGCTGCGGATTTTTTAGTAGCCATGGAACAGTGGAGTGGAGAGCATCGCGCTTTTGCCGTCGAGGCGTACATTTCGAGTGGATTTTCGCTGACTGAAGCACGCCATCGATTTAATAATCGTTACGGTATTCGTCGATTAAGTGATGGACCATCGATCAACCTCATTCAGTCATGGGTAGCAAGGTTCAGATCTACAGGATCAACGTTAAATAGACCCAGGCCAGGACCTACGCCATCGGTAGCCACGGATGAAAATTGCGAGCGTGTTATGGTTTCTGTCGTTGAAAATCCCCGATTATCACTGCGTGCACGTTCATCGATATTGGAAATTCCGAAATCAACTTTGCAGGTTATAATGCGAAAAAAACTCAAGTTTCATCTATATAAAATTCAAATCGTGCAAGATTTACACGATTCTGACTTTGAATTAAGAAAAACTTACGCAGAGGTAATGTTGTTGAGATTTCCTACTGCTACTCGGATGGGCAACATATTCTTCAGTGACGAAGCCCACTTTCATATCGGAGGATATGTAAATAAGCAGAATTTCCGTTACTGGGATGTCCGCAACCCAAGACAAATGCATCAAGAGCCTTTACATAAGCCTAAAGTAACAGTTTGGTGTGCCAAATCTGCATCTGCAATCATAGGGCCTTATTTCTTTGAAAATGGACGTGGCCAAACTGTAACTGTTAATTCGAAGAGATATGCCCAGATGTTAAATGACTTTTTCAGACTAGAACTTCAGAATAGTCCATCCTTCAACCGAAACACATGGTTCCAGCAGGACGGGGCCACAGCTCATACTGCTAATGTGTCCATGAATGCAGTGCAGCAGTTATTCCCTGAAAAAAACATATCCCGAAACGGTACCATACCGTGGCCACCTAGGTCACCCGATTTAAGCCCATGTGATTTTTTCTTATGGGGATACTTAAAATCCATGGTTTACAAGACAAATCCGAGCACTGTGACACAACTTAAAGAAAATATTCGAGCCGAAGTCAGCAGAATTCCCCAGTCGCTCTGTAAACGCGTTTTCGAAAACATGCGTGCTAGACTCGAAGAGTGTGTCAGACTTGAGGGCCGCCATTTGGAGAACGTGGTTTTTAAAAAATGAAATCCGCGTTAATTGTTATTAAATTAAAATAAACCTACTTTGTATTAGAGCTGTAGTTTTTTTTTTACAATTTTCCAAACATTGAAATCTGCCACTGGACACCCTTTACCAAGAAATTGCTCCATGGCGTTGTAAATGACGAATCTATTTCGGTCTTTGCGCAAAGATTAGAAACATTCATGGCTTCCCATGTCCTATAGTATTGTTCAATCCAATGTCTAGTTTCTAAGTGGTTGATCACTCAAACGTATGACAAATCTTAGCTGCAATATATTCAAAAATATTTAAAATTCTAATCAATCTAGAAGTGTTTACGTGTACACACATGTATATGTATGTGAAAACCTATATTAGTATATTAATAAATTATATACGTATTTATCAAGGTGTGTTTACCATTTAAAAATCTAACATTGTTTGTTCATAATATTGCAGTATATCATAATTATGTATAATTTGCTTTTACCCGCATTTCGCTTTAGTATTTATTTTGTTAATCAAATACAATAACGCAATAAAAAGTTTCATATATAATTTATGCTTCTCTTAATCTCATTTCTAATGTTTTTCAGCAGAAAAAGTAGCCTATCACCGTCTCCCTTCTATCTCTAAACTAAAATTTATCATAACTGATTCAGCGGTTTAGGCGTGAAAGCGTAACAAACAATAATATTAACTTCATACTGCTACTAACTTACTACTATAACTTTTTAATATTAGTAAGGATTGTAATATCTGCTGAGGTGCATTTAGTTGAGGAATAAATTGTTTAATCATATCCTACCTACCAAGATACAAGAAGCCATTATGAATTTGTCTGTATAAATGTAACTCTCACTTGTAAATGTAAATAAATAAATAACTTAACAATAACGTGCTAAATTTTCACTAGGACCAATTACTTCAGACTGAACACTAAGAACGTCTATTTATGATTCTCATGTACAGAACAATTTAAGGGTACTCCGAAAGCTGTACATGGCGAATTTACCCGGTGTATTTAAAAGAAAACATTGAAGTAAATTCGAAAATCTGCGCACAAGCCATAACTTACCTCAGCCTGCACTCCCTAGGGATCAGTTTGATGAACGACGTTTGGTAAAGCCAAATATGCTTCGAGAATTGAAATGGTAGTTATTTCGATTTATTCGGCGACGTTTATTTGTGGTAGAATAATAAAAAGCTAATGATTTTCATTATTTATCGCCAAACCGTGCTTGCAAGTTTTACCATAAACTATAAAAACTGCCATTTTGTCTTATGATATTGAAACATTAATGATTGTTCTAATTTATTTAACAAGAAATGGTACTGTGAACACATTTAGTTTTATTTTGTTTTCAAAATGAATTATTCGCTTATCTTATATCTTCGCATATTATAAAGTGAGCAATTCTTTTGTATTTCTACATATATTCTTATATGTATATTTCGCGTATCTTGAAAACGGCTCTAACGATTTGGATGAAATTTTATATTTAAACAGATTCTTGATTTTTGCATTTTTCGTAAAAAGGCAGTAGATTTTAAGTGCCTAAATGATATCTAACATTCGTGCCTTCTCATTAAAATCATCAAAACATACGTATGTAAAATCGTAAAATATGGATGATCATTTTCAGATCCTTATTTGGTGGCTGTCATTCTCAGGCTTTTTTACGACCTGACATATGCTGTTAACCGTAAGAGTTTTGACAGCTTCACCGCACTTTTGGTGCAAATACTAAGAGCACTCAGCCCCGAAGCAGTGAGCGCAATGGTGCCAGACTGCTGCCGGAAAATGAACAAGGATTCGCGAGCCTTACTAACTAACAGACCATAACTTGCTATGTTTAGTGGTCCTAACAATGAGATCGGGCAAGCCATGCATGGGCTGCAGGACTGAAAATATTATAAAGTATCCAATGTTAATCAGACAGATAATTACCAATATTATTTCAAAACCTCTCATAAGCAAGATCATCACTTAAAATCTGGTGGGAATGTCGTTAAAAACTAAATCTGTAAAAACTAAAAAAGGGAAATATATTATAAAATTATCATTGCATGAATCTGTACAAAATTGATCAAAATTGTAATCACTTTGTATTTTTATAGATGCTAATAATACTTTATTTTAACTTTAATTTAATTTTGCTGTGGAAATCTGATTGACCTTTAGTAGATACATTAAAAACCTTAGAAGTTAACACCTACGCTTATCATAATAATAAAAAATGTTCTTAGAGTTTAAAGTTAGGGGTTTTAAAATTACACTAACTGAAAATCTATATAACTGAAAGCGACGATAAAACTATATACATACACTAAACTACTGTCCAAACTAACCAACAGCAAGCAACAACTCAGAAAACATAACACACGAATAAAATTAAAAATAAATCCAAATTCCCTAATATTTAACATGCGACCAAAGTGTAAGTTTCAAATATAATGTTAAGATAACCATCAATACCATTGCTGAACTTTTTAAAGAAAATAACTGTAATTACTGTTATCAAAAGGTAAAAATTAAATCTGGAATAATAAATTTATAATAGCAAATTAAATTTTATACGAAGTGACACACCCCAACTTATTGGATCGCGTCACGCAAACCGACCTCTCTAATCCTCAAATACCCAAACTTTAGTCAAGAAATATTAAAGAACTACAGTTACAGCCATTCATGATCATTTTAATTATAATAAAGGCGAAAATTGCCTGTCAGGATGTTTGCAAATTTTATTAGAGTGGATGAATGAAGTCGTTCGTAGCCAATTTGCCTCGACATCGAATACCTAAATAATTAATTTTATTGGCATTTGGAAGTGAAAGAACCTTCATTTGCACTTTAGTTCGTATCGCAATTCGTATTCGATGGGAGTTTTATTTGCATCCGTTTTAGTATTTAATTTTCAGAATTTAAAACTAGGTGTTAGGGAAATTATAAATGCGTACCAAAATTAGTGCTTTACATCTTATATTGTATGGACCTGAAATCTTTCGTTGCTGTAGATTTCACGTAATAATAATTTCAAAAACCATAATTTATTTATAATATACTAGCTGGTGCGCTTGACTTCGTGTTTCTTTTATTAACCGCACGTGATTATCAAATCAAAATCAAATTAAATCGTTTATTTCTCAATAAGATGTTAATAATATCACTTTTTATTATTTTACCTTCTAAAAATATATTTGTAAATTTGAAGCAGTACATTAAAAGCTGCTACTTTAATATATCAGTGGGCAAATATGAACAAGAACTCATATTTTTTATAAAATATATTTTAGTTAGAAATGAAAAACTATCTCCTGTAAAAATTGCAATTGTCGCTGACGAATAGTTAATATAAAAGAATATCATTAGATTGGTATTATCAAACGGTAATTTTTTTTTTACAATTTCAAGCCTTAAATACCGTCCGCGCTCCTTGATAACTTAATACATAATGATCCATGTTTACAAATCGCCCCCATTTTCAAAGCTATTATAATAAGTCTACCCTCTGTGCGCTATAACAATTATGATAAAAGGCTCGTTAAATTTATCACATACCAAATACAGACTAAATTAAGCTGCATTTAATTGTTAATAAAATGTATATTACTTAAAGTATGATATGAAGGACCATATAATTTTTAATGCTTCCACCGCTAGGTCAGACATGTTTATATAAGTTTAATAAATATTAATATGAAATGCGAAAATTATACGAGAATATATTTATCAAATAATATTATTCATTTAGCAGGTGTCCAAAATGAACCTATTAAGAACGAATGATTTATTCTAATGACCGAAACAAAAAGCACATTTTTTTTAAACAAAATTTGCATTTATACTTTTAAACGTAAGTGCTTGGTGGAAAGAAGCTTTATACTTATGATGAAATATTTATATTCAAATTTTGTGTAATCTACAAGTATTCTGTTTAAATAAAAATTAAAGCGAGATATTAACTTTGTTAGTAATACTTATTCGTATTCGATTGTAACGTGATTGAGTAGATACTATAAATTTATATAAATTTAAAAACGCTCACGAAATATAAAACTTTAAAATCAAAATTCTTCAAGATTTTATTGCAATACTATCTCTAACCACTACTTCGTTTTGATAAAACTATAAATTATTTAATAATTTATGCTTGTAGCATGATGTTAAATAGCCAAAGCCTTCCTCAATGATTGCTGTGTCAAATACTTTTGAATGTTTGAAATCACATAAGTCGTTCCTAAGATTAGCACGTTCAAATAAACAAACTATTCGGCTTAATAATATTAAATTATAAATTCGTTAAATTATTGTTATTAAATTACATGGTAAATATAAATTGTTGTTCAAACGTTTCAAGTCATTAATGAAAGCAATAATGTTTCGAATATATTTACACTGTAGGAACGTAATTAACGAACTCCAAATTATCGTTGTTACCTTAATTAAGCTTATTAAAACTTTGGTGTATTTAAACGTCAAGCAGGTTTGTATATATATTACTAGATTTTTTATAAGCAGGTTTCCAGTTAAACATATAAATTATGGTTTTTATATTAATACGCGGTTTAATTAAATAAGTGAACTTGCTTTTTGTGTCTTTCAAAAACGAGGGTCTAAGAACAATCGCTGGTCTCAAACCTTTCAAATTCTACAAAATACCTACATGATATTAGGTTGTGTGAAACACATAGACGTGGCCACTAACAATGGATTTTATAATAAAACTCAAGGTGACTCAAAAGCAATTTTGCTCAATGAATTGTTAGACTTAATCATTAAGGTGTGTGGTTATATCTACAACAGATGGTTGATGAGGTCAAAAAGTTTACCGGAAGACAACGCATTTAATAATTACCCAACAACACCCCATACTCAGCTGCTTACTGCAGTATACATTACGTTCTGGTAATACACTACAGCGTTGGGTTTTCAGAGAACATAACATGCTGCCTGCATAACGTTTTTTCTGCGCCTTGTTACGATAATCGTACGTCGTTAATTAAATCTCTGCTGTTGTTGTTTATACAGTTTTTTGTTTTGTCCAATAAATTAAAAGTCATAGTAAAAATTATCAAGATTTTTTACTTGCGTACGTTCAAGTCAATAATTATTTAATATTAAAGTACATGATATGTATAGCGTAAATTGGACCCGCTAGCTACGTATGTAACAAGAACAAAACGATAATAAAGGTCGCAAATAATTGGCTATAAACAATATAACAGATATATGTATCGTATTATGATACGAATCTACCATTTGTGAGCAATATTTAGTCATGTTTGTTGTCGGTTGACTCTAGCAAAATACGTAATTAGGGGACCGTTCAAGTAGTTCTGATTGCAACTTTATTAATTCTGCCCTTTTTTTAGCGCGCTACAAACTATATATATTTTTAACCAACTGTATCTACCTGCACGATGAACAAGAATAATGTATCTTCTATATACGTTTATTATTAAATAGTACATAATTGACGTCGCGATAAATTATTTTCGACTATACACACGTTACAATCTGTAACTCCCTTTCAATCCAAGTGAAAGTTATTAGTAGAATTACTAATTATCCATCAGAAACACACACGTGGAATTGCCTTTTCATATAATGAAGTACAACTATTACTCAAGTTATAATAAAACTAGAGCAACGTACTAAACTTATAAGTAGCAAATATAAACCCCTCTCGCGAACTACTCAAGCAGCCGAGGTCGCGTAAATCATTACTATGTTATTTACTTCGAATTATTATTTTATATACATCAATAAACTAAAACATTCATTAGAAACTGTGTGAAGTTTACTGGAGAATTGTGAGGCTTAAAATAGATTGTTTAATTAGTAAATGTTAAGGGTTAAGTTATTTACTAGTGGATAAGGCTAATAAATTTCCACCGCAATTAGGCCTGTGCTGAAGCAGTATCCTCACACCATCACAAAGAGAGGGTATATAAGAAGAATTGTTAAATGCGGACAAAAAGTATACAGTACAATCACCTCCGCTTGAATCCCTTTCCGCATGCTCGCATGCATCCCTCACAAGCTCGATGCTCTGTTGGACCTACTAGTTGTCGGGAATCTCACTTAACATGAACCCCAAATAGCCCGTGGAAGTTGAAAAAACCCTTAATATAACAGCATATGTACTTTCGAAAAACAAGCCAAAATGTTTTCCAGGCCAGTTAGTACCACAATAAATTTTCCTCCAACGTAGTTAAATCATTTGATTAAAATTTAATTAATTTTCTAATACGGAAAATAGTATTCAAAACAAAGAATACGGCGATATTAGCATTTTGTAATTCTTTTCCTGACCTTATCACGAGCTTCGGTCGGGACGTCACGGGGGAATTGTTTAAAAGGAGAAATGGAAAATTGATATTATTTTTACGGATTCTTCCAAATATATATTTTTTTCCTTTCTACCAAATTCCCAACGCTGGTTTCGCTATCGGATTTAATCCGAAATATATTTTCACCTTCATAAACTTAATTTGTAACGCGAGCCCTGTCTGTACTAAGTAATATTTCTTTTTTATTCATTAAACCTTTGGGATAAAACGGATCGTGTGACACGAAATTCAAATCATAATCAAAAAAAAAAACTACGTATTTTTTTTTAAATTCACACTCCTTATTTGTAATACATTATTTATTTGTATTTTGTACTTGTATTTGTATTTGTATTTTGTACAGTATTTGTACCGTTTTTGTAAGATTTTGTAATACAACTTTGCTCCTTTTTTTATAGTTAAGGTGTATCTTTATGGCCATAATCTCACCTGATCTGAAGTGACGATACGGCCCAAGATAGTAGACACGCTAAACCTGTGAAGGAACTGGCTCTCAAGTGCAACTGCCGGAACACACCTATTGGTATTTGGCGGCAGAATTTCATAGATTGGTAGCTAGCCAGTTGGGCATCAGAAAAAGTCCTACCACTATCCTATGCTTTCTTCACGACGAGCTATGATAGCTCTATGGTAGAGTGTACTACTGTGTGCCAAGGGAAATGAGTTTGAATCCAACCACCTACAATGAGCTTGAGCTTTCGGTGAAGGAAAACATCTGGAGGAAACCATATCATGGTGGTAAGGCTTTTTCTAATATCCGCCTGGCTATCTACCACACTCAAGTTGAAACCTGCCGCCAAATACTAATAGGTGTGTTCCGGCAGTTGCACTTGAGAGCCAGTTCCTCCACAGGTTTAGCGTGTCTACCACTTGGGCTGTATCGTCAATTAAGATCAGGTGAGATTATGGCCATAATGCTAAACCTTAAGTATAAAAAAACGATGTTTGTGTAAAAAAGTTTTTGCAATCCGATTGGTAGTTCCTAAGATCAGCGGGTTGAAACAAACAAACAAACTTTTCCATTTTATAATATAGGCTGTTCAACATCGCACTACCGCCAATAGGAACAAAGTTATATTCAGTAAAGTTACAAGAATAGGCAAAAATGATTACGTAATTTTAAGATTTTTTTTATACAGTTAATGTTTATCGCTACCATAATCTCACCTGATCTTAAGTGACAATACGGCCCAAGTTGGTAGACACGATAAACCTGTGGAACCGCTAACGGAAAGGACGAAAGGAAGGTTAACGCTAAACGAAGAGCGGCTGTCCATTATTATCGGTCAACAAGAAACGTATGTCCAACTTCTTTTTAATTATTCCTCCAAATAACATAATTCACTATTTTAGTACACTGTTACAAAAAGAATTCTACATTCTTAGAAATTTATATCACTTTAAGTTTTCTTTTATATGTAGCTTTGAGATGTTGAATAAAATAGCAGTTTTAGCAGCATCCCTACTAATATTATAAATTTGAATGTAAGTTTGTTTTTTACGCTTTCACGCCAAAACTACTGAACCAATCATCATGAAACTTTGTACACATATTCTTGGAGGTATAAGAAGTAACATAGGATACTTTTATTTAGAAAAATGCGAGCAAAGCCGCGGGTAAAAGCTAGTAATGGATATTTTAACAATCACAGCTTACTGTACGATACTTAGAGTCACATGGCAATTCTTTTTACAAAAATTTAGTCTGTTAATCATAGTAGACAAAATTTCACCATCTTCAACAAGTGCACATAATAGATTCTTTTTAAAAATCTTTTTCCCTCCTTTGATACTGGACAAAGCCTTTGTTATTGTATCGTAGAGCGGAGTAATGTTAATAAAGCAAAACTTCTTATAGGCGAACTTTAAAATTCTGATCCGCAATTTTCTTTTGTGACGCTTGTTCCGGTATTTAAAGATATAGTGATGTTTCACTTCTTTCGTGTGGTTTTAAGCACACACAATTTTTTTATATAGTGTTTTGACTTCAACTATATTATTTATTATATTTTATGAAGCGATGATAGCTTAGTGGTAGTGTGTACAGACGCAACGTCATGAACGTCATGTTCCGGCAGTAGCGCTTGAGAGCCAGCCCCTACATATTTAAAGTGTCCACCATCTTGGGCCGTATCGTCACTTAAAATCAGATGAGATTATGGTCATAGCGGACTATAAAAATAATAATATTGATATTGTTATATTTTAAAACAATTAATATATAAACATATACTTAAAAATAATAACTAACAACGGATCTGAAAAATTGTAATGGAGAAGTTCCACAGCGGTTTCACTATTGAAAAAGTTTATGAAATTTACAAAGATACGACCGTCGACCACCTCTCGAAACTTCACAACAATTTCCACCACAGCGGTTGGAAAGAACAAAACTCAATTAGTCATTGTTATATTTACAGTGAAACTTATTTCGACTGAAACTGTATATTAATAATTCAGGAAATGTTCAGAGGAGTTGCTTGCTTGAAGTACATACATATCCCTCTGTTTATCCTTGGATAATAACACCAAATTGAATATTTTTAAATCATATAATCTGTAATAGAATTAAAAAGCAGTAGAAGGAGAAGGTGGTCCCTAAGAGTAGACACAACAATGATGCTCGAATGGAATTCTATGACCACATACCACGTTCAACATGCAACATAGCATGCTTAGATATATCGCGTTTTCAAATCAACCAATGTAGGTATATATAATATAATAATATATAGGTATATATAATACAATAAACAGTGGGGTAGCAAAGATATGTATCAGACTGGGCCACGACTATGGTAGTTGGTGTGGTAGTACCTTTATGTTTTAACTATTGATAAACGTAACGCCAATTATGTTTAATCTGAGCATTTTATTTATTTTATTTTAGAATACATGGTGATCTTACAGCTAAGCTAATAATAGATTATAAATGAAGTAAAACATGAATAATGACATTTAAAAGCTCACACAGATGTACATATATAAGACTTTTTAAATTTAAGGTTTTAGCGTTATGGCCACAATCTCACATAATAATAAGTTACGATGTAGCCCAAGATGGTGGACACACTAAACCTAGTGGAGGGACTGACTCTCGAGTGCAACTGAAAAAGTACACCAACCAACCACACCAAAAAAGTATTTTTTTCGCAGATTTTCAACTTGAGGGTGGTAGCTAGCCAGGCGGATATTAGAAAAAGCCCTACCATCATGCAAAAACTAAAATAGTTGGCCTGGTATATTTATATAAATATGTAAAAAAGAGATACTAGTGATAAGTTTCTTACGCTTGAGAGTTCTTGCGTGAAACAGATCAATATAATTTATACAATTATATGCAAATATGGTCAGGAATGGTTTACATGTGTTCTCCTTGAACAGCAATCCAACAATATGACTGAAATTAGTAAAAAGCTTTACCAAAATTAATCTATCTATATTTCAATTGTAATTGATAAAACACACTAACAAGTGCTAAGTCACAGATTTCTATAATAAGGTTGGTATTTTAGTAACTTACACTACCAACTTCTTTACACGTAGACTATATTATTTTCTGTATCTATATTATTATTATAAATAAGTAGTTTGTTTACTTGAACGGACTTCAAAGATTATTTTTGTTTGATAAAGCTGTCTTTGAGGAAGGCTTTAGGCTATTTAAGATCACGCTACTACCAATAGGAGCAAAGCTGTATTAAAAGATGTTACAAAAACGGGAGAAAATTATAAAATACGTGATAGAAGTCGCAGGCACAACTAGTATAAAATATAATTGTAATATCCTAACGTACTTCGAGTAAATATATACATTCGATGGAATATTCAGAAAATTGTGAAAAAACACCGCCTAATCCCACGTCATTCATCTGAACGTAAGCGGTATACAGAGAGAGCCCCAAATCCAATTTAATTTTCCCATGGGACGACTTATGAACGTTCTTTCGGGCGGTTTTATTAGATTTAACCCTGCAAATAAACGCTCAGCATGTCGGGAATAAATCGTGCGTTGTTTACCGTTACTGCCTTTTAGATTTAAATTGTCTAAACCTTTGAATTAAAAAAGTTTTTTTTTAATAATCACTCCGTAATTAGATATTCTGTTTTTTTTTTCTGGCTGAATACATTCATAATAAGTACAACCAAAAAAGAAACAAGAGGCTAAATAATACTTTAAATATTATATTATACAATTTGTGACTTTATAGCCTTCTGTGTATAAATATACAGGTTAGGTAAGCTATATCACACCTAAGCTTACCTAACCGTAGGTAAGCTCATATACGCTGGAGGAATGGCTAGCGTGAGTTCTCCAAAGAAGAGTACTGGTTTTGACCTTAGGAGATGACCTCTCCCTTGCGACTGTCGTACGGCTGATGGTAGAAGAAACAAGCTTGTGAGAAGTCGCTTTCTGTGCGTTGGTCCTATCGCAGAAAGAAGACGCCGAGAGAGAAAGAGAGAGATCAACTGAAGCACCCGCGGTTGATCGTAGAAGAACGGGGCGAGGAAGAAGACGCGGGGATGGCCATTTTCTATCTTGATCACCACCACACCATCGACACTTCTAGCACAGGAAGTGCTAAATACCTCGAGGAGGACTGCAGAGGAAAAAACAGTTTCCGCTGATATTGTTTTTAAGGAGGCAAGATATTCATATATCACAACGAGCCGGAGGCCCCTGAGTGTCTCCAACTCCGGGGGCCTAAGCGCGTATCTAGGGCAGTGGTGGCCATGTGTGCGCTATTTCCCGGTGCCCTCGCCACATACGCTCATGAAGAGGTCGTGAAGTTTTAGTGGGTATTCCCGGTGGCTAGTGCCGAGCGAGTCCCACATACCCCTCCAGCCCATTAGGGAGGCGATGCAAAAATGCATTTCCTCGTGTAAAATAAAAATAAAAAAGGTAAACTATATCATATTACACCATAATAAAGTTTTGTATACACGAGAAGTAGAAGAAAGGACATGGGGTATTAAACCCTTCGTGCAGCAAACAATACTGTTTAATAAATAAATATTACCAGCTACCTATAACCTAAATAGCTAAATATAACCTGCACAGGGATGGCTACGTAGTTAATTTATACTCGGTCGATATGGCAGCAAAATTTCTCTGTAAATTACTAAGAGAATTTGGCTTTTCTAGGACTGAAGTAACTTTTATACTAGAACGTGTCTCTAAAGCTGCGTTAGCCGGCTCCTACCAAATTTGGCTGGGTAAGAAAAGAAATTCTAGTAACGAAGGTGAGTGTTGACGCGCGTTGGAACGGGGCCCCTTATATCTACATCCGTGTCATAAGAATCGGGTACTGATCAGAATTTCCCTCTCTGCCACACGATGGGCCCCGTACCCGCACGGTGAATATGGGTATCAGAGGTCGTCTCTCTCTTAAATTAAATATTAAAACTTATGTATATTGTCATCAAAATATCTTGTGAATAAATAGAAAGTAAAATAATGTAATGAAATCTCAGTGTGTTTATATATATGAGCTAATATTATCATGAATACCTCCGTGATTGAATGTCGAATCTGTAATAAACTTACAGCAGGCAGTAACTCAAATAAATAACTAATTCAGAAAGATCTCAGAATCAGAATCTCAGAATTGAGGGTAAACACACAAAAGAAATCCAATAAGAAAGAAAGGAAAATTCAAAGCGGATGTGCGAAGACTTAAAGAGAATTGAGAAAACTTTTCGGTGTTGAAGGAACAACGGCTTCAAACGATATTACTAAAACTTTTTGTGTTAATGTATTTTTTTTTACAGGAAGTGATAAATTGGTTATTTGCGTATCACAATGATTTTTTTTGGCTAATAGGTTTATAGATGGCCACAATCTTACTTAATGTTAACTGACGATGTGATCCAAGATGGTGGACTCCTAAACCTGATATAGGGACTGGCCCTTAAGTGCAAGTGCCCGAACACACCTATAGGTATTAGGCAAGTTTTCAACTTGAGGTTGGTAGCAATCCAAGTGGATATTAGAAAAAGCCCTACGTCGTACTATGTTTTCGGTCACTGAAAGCTTAGGCTCATTGCAGGTGGATTCGAACTCACGAATATTAATGCGGCTCCGTAAACACTACCAACAAGTCATCATCGCTTTACATAATACATGCTGTATATGTATGTAACATTGTTGTTTACATGCCTTTAATTTATACCGATGAAAGCGTAATATATTTTATAGGCGGAGCACCGTGAAATTAATATATTTCCAAGAGATTAATATTAAGTTATACGGGGTTAGAGATGAATAAAGTCGCGTATGATATATTATAATATTAATAACATTTCCGGTACCTAATAAACGCAATATTAAATTCTTTAAACGGATAGCGATCGTCGAGGGGAAAATAAAATAGGCTGGTGGGAATATTAAGTGATAATTTGGAGTTATGTTTTTTTATGTCGCAGAACTAAGTGACTGCACTGAACTTGATGTTAACTACAGCTTAATCCAAATCTGCGGTGATTGTCAATGAACCAAAATTCACTGCCAGTTACCTTTGCCATGCTGCCCTGCTTATGCATCTCTCCAGGCCTCTATTGAAAGATACAATATCATACAAGGAAGGGAACACGCTGAATTGTGTTTGCTGCTACTCCCTCTTAAATGATTCAAATCGTATGTGTGTAGACCTAAAAAGTTGTTTAATTGTGTATTGCGTTCTTTCGTTCAGTAAAAGAAAGTGAACTGTCACGCTCAGCTCGATGACGTTGAAACGGGTTCGCTTGCCTGCACTTGCTTAAGTGCATTCGAGTTTCCGACATGCATTTTCTCCCTCCTTCCTATCTTATCTAGACAGAGTCAGCATAACATTTTTTGATCACTGTACTCTATGGGCTGTCATCTCAGCATTTACTCCTTTTATACACATATCATTAACTAACACAGTCCATCCATATCTTCTTCGGTCTTCCTCAGCTCTTATATCTACACTTAACATTCTTCTAGTTATATGGTTCTCATCTTTTTGCCATGGTTTTAACTCTCGAACAGAGAATATTGCACTGAAAATCGTCGATAAGTTCATTTACTATAAAAATTTAAGACCATACTGCAGCTGATGTTAGATACAGTACAATCCAAATCAGCGGCGACTGAAAATAAACCAAAATTCACAGCCAGTAACCGTTGTCATGTCGGCTCCCCTATCTCGTAGAAGTCATTTTCTTTTATAGTATAAAGAGTAACACACAACAAATCAGCTTTGCAGTACGTTGCAATGCTGCTAGTATTTTGGGTATACTACCTTGCGGCCTCGATATGATGTTATTATAGTGGTGGTTGCATGGTGGAAGGGTTTTTTCTAATGCTCGCCTAGTTAGCCACCACACTCAAGTTGAAAATGTCCCGCTAAATACCAATACATGTGTTCCGGCAGTTGCACTTGAGGGCAGTTTCTCCACAGGTTTAGCGTGTCTATCAACTTGTGCCGTATCGTCACTTAAGATCAAATGAAATTATGGACAAAACGCTAAACCTCAACTATAAAAAAATCTTTTTTATAAACAGAGTTGTTATTTAAATTACATAAACATATATTGAAACACATTATTAATTATTGCGGTGTTTAATATATTTAAAATATACACCTATAGTTTTAAATGATGCGCGTACAAGGGAGTAGGTAGATAAAAACAAATATACACATGTGTTTATTTTTAGTTTGTAGTTTACGAACTGTGGTCATTGCTCTCATGCCGGCCTGCAAGTCTCTAAGCAACTGGATATATGTAAGTCCATTGCGGTTGTGCCTCAGTATTTTAGGATCCTTACCAACTCGCCTAATATATATTGGCTGGTTACGAAATACGGCAAACAAACCAATGTTTTGATTTTTTTATTTGTTGTATGGTAGTTGCCATCTAGTCGGATATAATTTTCGTGTTTCCTACAATTTGATTTCTGTCTAAATTATAAATACATTAAATCCTTCTTCCTTATTCGTAATATATATTTGCATGATCAATTTTATAAAACTAGATACATAACAATTTCGCCTTTACTATATATCTCTTTGTTAATATTTATAAACAGGATACTCATAAAGAAAGTTTTTCTGAGGACTTCGTTTTACTTAGAAATTCATTTATATGTATTGTTGTTTAATGTATAACAAGAATAAACGAAATAAATAGAATTATTATAGTCTATGATATCTATATTGAAATATATTTTTATCTAGCTATACACACGACTTCGTTCGCGTGAAACAAAATTTTTATTTAATCACTTTTGCCCTCACTTATGCAGTGTTTGTAACTTTTGTTTGAATAACTTTTATTGGTGTTAGCGTGATGTTAAGTGCCTAAAGTCATCCGCGATGAGTGATACATGATAAATAAAATATTTTTAAATGACTGATAGTTCCTAAGATTAACGTTTTCAAACATACTTTTCCGGTTTATAATTTTAATAAGGGTATAAAATTATTATTACACGCCTCATAACGCAAAGCGTCTGAGGTTGTGCGTTACTCTCAACATTTCAAAATCGAGCAATTTTCGAGACTTCAATGACCATATTTTTAAACCTTTTGTGTTTTTACGAAAATAAAAATGTTTTATTATCCCGAGAATTACTCGGGCTATGGCTAATGAACATCTAGCAGCCACAAATACGAGAACAGAAGTATTGAAAGTTAAAAAGCGGGCACGATTTGGTTTTTCTTAAAGTTATACGAAAATATTTTAAGAGGGAAATGTTACTCTTATAAAGAGTGCCCTGTATACGCTAATTTGTAGTTAAGAGATTTTTTGTTCATCTAATTTATATATATAGTGTAAATTAAAGGAAAGTTTGTGGTTTTCATTATGTTATCAGGCCTTAGGCATAGAAAATCAAAATCCAAATTCTCAATAGACTACCAAATATCAATATTTATCTCCTGTTCCGAAGGAACGATTCGGTATTGTAGAATAATAGTATATTATATTTAATAAGTTATCATCGTGTCAAATTTAACCGACATATGTTCAGTAGTATCAGAGTGGTGCATGTAGAAAGAGACAGTACAGAGATAGAGATTTTTTTACAGTTATACAGGCACATTAATAAATTGGTGTAATTATTTCCTATGCTCCCACTTTCATCATTTGTCTTACTATCTAATTTAGGTTACATTCAACATCAATTTTAAGTAAACTTCATTTTATATCAGTAACACAAGGCGTTATATAGGATCGCGATTGGTTCAAATGAATCTTAGAATTAATACAGTTGTATTTGTTCTTATAAATACTACACGCCAACTTGTATTTTTCAATATATTTAGAATCAGTCCTTTGAAAATTTGTTTGTATAAACGTGCTATTCTTACGAACCACCAAACAATGTACAACAAAAATATTACTCCCTAGTAGTTCTAAAAAAAGTTTGCAGTAGCATAAATACCTATCTATTATATATAAGCTACAATGAGATATTTTGTGACAAAAAGTATAGAAAATACAAAAGCGATATATGGTCATTATTATCACATTTGGCATATTAATCCTTACAAAGCATAGTTACTTCATAATCCAAATAATTTTATGAAGACAAACATCGCCCATAATGGCATATTGTTTGAATGAAAAGGCTACGAAATATTGAAAAACAACATTCAACTCTGGTTATCTTTTAGGGTAAATTGTTATATTTCTACGATTGATTGTTACGAAAGTAAAACTAAAGCAGACAACTTTACGAAGTAAACATCTCCTCTAATAGCATGTTATACGACCGTATATGTTAAGAAATAATGATAAAAAATAACACTCAACTCTAGTTATCTTTTAGGGTAGGTTATCAAGTAAATTGATAATGAATGATCGAGTAATGATGATGATTTAAGATTGGGGAAGTAGGCACCTGAAAGTAGTAATTCTGTACAGATGGAGTCATAGGCACCAGATAGGTATTCGTTAACTGCTTAACCAATCGTCGTAAAATTTTGCATATACATTGCCAGTGATACAGAAAATAACACTGGTTACTTTTAATTAAAAAAAGAAGTACTGATATGGTGTTTCGTTCAACACGAACGAAGCCGCGGGCACAGCTAGTGTTATAATATTTTGTTTCATAAGTATTACATTATTTTCATTACATATACAAAATTTCTAAGTGCTTAATCATATTTGAAACAATATTTGAAATAGGTGAACATATAATTTATATTAGTCTGAGTTCGCAACTAGAGGATTTGGAGATAGTAAATATTCATAGGATGGGATAATGTAAGTTACTCGGACTGTAAGCGCGGAAATTCAAGCGGTCCCAAGACGTTGGCCGCCATGTTTGAACATGTCGTCATTAGCATCTCACTTGTGGATTATGTTCGACCGTGTTGTGAACTGATACTACACAATCCCTTAATATAGTTACAGAGAGGTATTTAATACCATTGCCATGATATTGCTCATATAAACGATTGCACGGATTTTACATAATTCAAATTCGTTTGTACGATACATTGAGCAAATTAAATATATTTCATATGATAAATATATCATGTGTATTTACAATTAAAAATGTTTCTCGGCAGAGAGTATACCTTTTTTAGTAGTCTATATGGTCTATTTGAAATCTTATTATTTCCCAAGAAACTCTTTTCAATTGTATAGTATAAAAATAAACTTAGGACTAAAATAATTGCTCAAGTCGATTATCAAATTATTTTTCTTATTATTATTCATACATTATATACATGTATATATATATATATATATATATTACTTATTACTTTTTTGTATAGGTTCAGCGTTATGGCCAAAATCTCATCTGATGTTAAGTGACGAAGCACAAGATGGTGGAGATGCCAAGCTTAGTGGAGGTACTATTTCTCAAGTTTAACAGTAGAAACTCACCTACAGGGATTTGGCGGCTGATTTTTAGCATGAGAGTGCTACCTAGCCAGACGGACATTAGAAAAAGCCCTACCACCATGCTATGGTTTCATCACGATATTCTCCTTTACAGAAAGCTCAAGCTCATTGCGGGGATTCGAACTCACGTCCTTTGATGTGGCGTCCGTACACGCTACCCGAGCCATCATCGCTTTCATTTTACTAAAGTCAAATGAGGATAGACTTGCAAGCAACGAACGAAAACACCGAAACTCAGAACATTTATTTTACACAAATAATTTTCACGTGTGAGAATCTAATCCACAAAACGCGTCAGCAAGGCAACCGCCTAAACTGTTAGATCAGCTGTGTAGTCAAATAAGACATAAACATTTCATAATAAAGTAGATAATTAACAATTGTAGATAATGAAAAATGTTTATTTTCAAGAAGTTATTAAACAACTTACTAGAAGAAGTGCGAAAGCTGTCTTAGGTCTCTAGCAACATGGAATTTTCAAGTGCCGCCGTGGTGCGTCTTAGTGTTGGATGATTTACACCCAGTGAGTCAAAACATGTCCCTCCCGTCTTGGCCTGAACGCTGATAATGTGTTTGAGTTTGCACTTTGCGATGATGAATTCTGTATAAAATAGGATTTTAAATACAAAGTTAATAAAATAAAAGATTATTAAACGGCTAGTACGATCTTTACATTGACACTGAACTAAGTAAAGCTACATATATAGTATATTATGTAATAACGGTTAAGGACAAGTCAAGATTCTAAGGAACGTCAATTTTTGCATCGGAATGTGACTGGCACGTAGTGTTGCCAGATGTTAGATCTTAAGACGTATAACCAGACTTTTTTTTCATTATTCGATGTAGGAAATTGTTACAAAGATGGTCAGAGCAGATATTTAATTGAATTTTGATGTTAGCGGCTAAGCAGTTTTAACGTTTTCTAGTTCCTTTAAAACATGTTTCCTTTTCTTCTCCATAGAACTACACACTGTAATTATTTGGCTAATTTGTATTACTTCCACATTTAGTGTTTGCAGAAGAAAGTTCCTTTGAATTTACGACGATTTATTTACAACGTATTTGAATATCTGATCGATTATCGTAGGTATAGATATTTACAATAAGCCTCAATTATTGGTGAGCAATAAGATCATGGCATGGCATGATCAGGGCATTTTTCATTGCACGCCTGACAAGCTACTACGTGCAAATTCAAAAATTTGTTGCACCAAATAATACAACGTATTGTGCTTAATTAGATGTGTCCTATAAATAAATAAAATTTGATTAACTGCGACCAATAAATCTCTAACGTATAACAATAAATTTCATGGCAAAGATAAGGAATACGATTATAGAAGGTAATTGTAAAAAGGTAGCTGACATCGAGTTGAACAACTATTCAAAACACAATATTCGTAATAAACGATTAAATAAAAACCAAGTACATCTTTGAAATTATGATCGCCTAGTAGTGGCTCGTTCTACCGGAACTTTGAAAGTTATAAGTGAAAATAATTTTCATTGTATATCTAGCATGGTGATTAATAGAAGTAAGAAAGCTGTCCGTGGTCTTTGGCAACTGAACTGTCACCGTAGTGCTTTTTAGTGGGTAGTTGGATTTTGCTTGTCACCCGATGAGTCTTGCTACACGCCCCTATCAAACTTGGTACTCGAGTAGTGCATTTACGTATCCGTAAACGGATTTTTACAAAAACCTAATAAAAAAATGATTTTGAAATTATGTGTCATAGTAGTTTGCTAAACTAGTTCATAGCACTACTGTCCGCTGACAACGGCCGTAAAAATTCTGAGCTTAAAAACAAATGGTGGAGTCAAAAATTGTTTACTTACCGTGATATTATAATGCATATCAGTTACAGTTATTAATGGATAATATTAAATTTTGTTACAGAAGTAGCTACATTAATATTACGGAATCCACAATTTTGCAATTTTCCTTTTATTTACCTGAAGTCTTTACCCGGTTTTCTTGCAAGCCTTCTGGCAACTCTTTAGTACGGTGAGCCGAGCCTCAGAAATGCCATCTCGATTACAAGGTACAACGGGGAATGAAGGAACGGCACTACACATCAATAGAAATTCCTGTTATATAATATTTTCATGAATCTGCTACTGACAGTAGATATTTTTAGCAGTAGGTATTAGACGAATTATATTGACGGCTTTATAATTTTTTTTAATTCCCTATAGGTTATATTACTTTGTAGCAGGGTCACTAGGTTCCCTTTTTTTATTTAAGTTATATCACATTCATAATATACAAAGCAGCTCGTTTACTACAAAATTTTATCTTGTTCGTTCCTTATCCCGAAGGAACCCTTTCGGTTTATGGGATAAAACTATCTATTATGTAAATTATATAATAAAATTGTTACAAAATACAAAAATCTTTTACTCTGAATCTCTGTCTGGCCGTCTGTCTCTCCCTCATATTAGTGAGAAATGTTTATTAAAAATTGAAATAGCGATAACTAGAGACAGTACGTAGTGAAAAGTAATATTTTACACGTTTTACCAATATCTTTGTTTGCTATTTTACTAAGTAATTAGCTCTGCCCGCGACTTCATTCGCGTGGTTGTGAAAAACTAAAACGCGTTGCTCAGATAAGAGTAGGTTTAGCCAATATCCTTGTTACATGATGACGTCATATGCATAAGGTCATCTATCGAATATGGTGCTCAACTGTCAACATTAGTTCTATTTTAGCGTTGCAAGTAACTGAATTGCGTGCGTGAGAAGACTTTAAATTCACATTATCTAATATCTCTTGATAGAATGAACCGATTGCAATGAAACTAAAACCAAGCAATACTTCAAGTTGCGTATAATTTTTACATATTAAAGTTAGTTACTTACTTACATTTTAGGTGATGCGTGCATAGACAAAAATCCCAAAAATGCTAGAAATGGATTCTGTTGGTTATCCTTTAGCGCCCTGGTTATTTTCTTTGGAAATATTTTACACCAAAATAATTTACGCAAAATTCAGTCCACTATATCACCCGCGCCTCCTTAAATGTATATTTTCATCGCTTTAAAACACAAAATCGTATGAATATATCTATTTATTACTATTACATTATTTTATTCGCATAAAAATTCTTTCTATAGAAACCCCAATTGCGATTTAAATGAGCAAAACCATCGTCATTTAAAATATAACTTTATCAGAACATTTAATATATTAGTATTTTAGAGTTGGTCGAGATTAAGGGTTTTCGATTTGATAAATATTTCCTTGGAACTTGTCCAACTTCTTTAACATCACACTTTAATATTTTATCAACACACCTGGTAGGTAATTTTATTTATTTAATACCAAAACTGTAAATGAACGCTCCTATAATGTATGTTCTCGTATTTTGCGTTTTCAAAAGGCCGCTTTTATATACATCTCCTTGAAGATATTTTTGATAAGATCTTTTCAACCCCAAGTGAATATGATGTATGTCATACACAAGCAAAGAATTATACTAAGTATATTGTGGATCTGTATTATTAATGACTAGCTGAGCTCGCAGCTTCACATGGAACTACAAATACTTAATCATTTTTGCTCGTTTTGTAAGTATTTTCAATATACCTTTGCTCCTTGTAACTATAGCGTTAACTTAAATAGTCTAAGGCTTTCCTTAATTAATTCTTTATCGAATAAAAAATATTTTTTTAAATAAAAAAACAAATATACATTTAAATTAAATTAATCTTTACAAATATAATTTAAATTAAATTTTAATAGACGTTTTTTTTTACTAATGTGTGTTTGAGTCGTGACGCTTTAGTAGAGGTGCGATATGTCTTTAAGATTATGGTATGGCATAGATTATGGTAGAATATATTTAAGTAAAAAACCACATGGCTACTTCAAAGTAATTAGTTGCTGACACTATGTCTAAGCAATAACTATTATGTATTATGTAATAATTCTAAAAAATATAATGAAACAGTAATAGTATATTAAATATATTCATAAACATGTAAAAACATTTTTTATATAGTTAAGGTTTAGCGTAATGGCCATAATCTCACCTGATATTAAGTGACGATACGGCCGAAGTTGCTAAACCTATGGGGGAACTGGCTCTCAAGTGCAGCTGCCGGAACACACCTATTGGTATTTGGCGGCAGATTTTCAACTTGAGGCTGGTAGCTAGCCAGGCGGGCATCAGAAAAAATACTACCACCATGCTATGGTTTCCTCACGATGTTTTCCTTCAGCGAAAGCTCGAGCTCATTGTAGGTGGTTGGATTCGAACACTCACGTCCCTTGACGCGAAGTCGTACACACTACCACTGCGCTATCATCGCTCATTGTGCAATCTGAACCTACGTCTATCGAGACAGACTGCCACTAAGTCATTTCTCGCCAACTTCAGTTACAGCTCAACAGATGTCAATCGAGACAGGTAGTTGTAGACACACCTTAGGTTAATTAATAAGCTCGTCAGTGGCGCTGACGCGTTATAACACAAGTCGGTTTTCCTAATGCCTTAATTACACTTTGTGCTTACGAGTAATTAGCAAGTGGGTACTAGGGAGCGAAAATAACTTACCCCACCACCACTGAGATTAAATTCAGTTCGGGGGCATTAATTATTTGCACTGATTAGAGCTTAACCTGCCAGTCTCACCCGCACTTTGACGAAGGACCGCTGTTCAAACAGAATTAGTTTATGGAAAACTTTTAATTAGCGTCGAGAACTATGGTTTTTGTTTCTTTCGTGTGTGTATAATATGAATAATGTTTTGTACTCAGTTAGTTTCATAATTACCGGATGTGAAACTTACATGCGAATAACGTTTTTTTTGTTTTCGATATAAAATCAAAGAAACTTTATTTCATTGCTGATGAGTATAGTTTGATATAGCTATTATACTTTATATTAAATATGTACAGTCTTATTAACTAATGCCTAATACAAAATCAGATAAGCAATCAAGTCAACATATGGCTACAGCAGAAATGTCATAGCACTGGTTTTCAACTGGCCCTTAGTTAGCCTGATTATATTAATACTAGTGGCCTCGGAACATAAAGAATAGATAAGTGAAGTTGAAAAACACGTATATTCGTAATAAGCCCTTTTAAAGAAAATAATTTGCTAAAAGAATTACGTTTTTGTGAAAAATCTATATATAATTTATAAAGTGGAAAAAATTCAAAACTAGAGAACTAGAGCAATCATTGATGAAAACTTTTGCTATTTAACATCACGCTACCACCAACAGGAGTAAAATTGTATTGAAAAAAGTTAAAACTAAACGGGTCCAAATTGTTAGATAAAAAGTTAGTTCCACGCAAACGAAGTTGTGGGTGCAGCTAAAATAATTATAGAGGTGAATTCAAACAGCAAATATTTGTATAAATAGTAAAAGTCATCTACAACGTTAGAGCTAGTTTTGAAACACATAAAATTAATATATATACCAGAATTGCTCACTTAATAGTACTCGAAGAATGGTTACTATCCAAAAATATCTAATAGTTGTATCGAAAAATTACCAATTTTTTTAAATTACTAAATTCCGAATATGTATAACGTCAACGAAATAGCTTGTTAGAGGGTCATACTTGAAATATGAACCATAAATTCCTAAAGCCCATTCATGAAAAGAAAATAAACAAGCGACAACTCTATACACTAAAAGAAAGGCTCTCAATAGTTGTCACTATCCATCAGACGAGGTTCGATAAAATGCTCCATTCGTGTACGTGGAACAAAATGGCCGTACATACACTTCAAAGGGGACGTTGCGAAACACACGCTGGCTATTTATTTTAGTACATCCCTAGATAGAACGAAGATGGATTCGACTTAATACTCACAGACTATATAAATATGGAATAAGCATTAATACGGCATTAATAGAATCGAAAAAAAATAAATAAGTAATTTGAGGCAGTTGGATTCACTGCCAAAACTAGTGACTATGACATTTTAACAAACTTTTGCTTAGTTCTCAGCTAACAAATAAACTATCACTAAATCTCTCTAGTCCCAAAGCTATATTTCAAACGATTATTTTTATAATAAGTACCATACATATTTTATATGGATTTTATAAACAGCTTATTAAATGCATATAGACTGACGCTTCAATTTTATTTATTTCCATAGAGTCTTTTCCTAAAAAATAAATAACAGTCAAAAATTTTAAGCGTGAGACGTCAGTACTTTACAGCAGTTTAATATGGAATAATCATTAGATATAACTTATTTCTATACTCTCAAATGCATGTAAATAAACCATTATTTTTAAATAGTTTTCCAATCTCACAATGAGCCTGATTACTCACTCTTCTAATTAAAACTCAATCGTCAAATATCTATTCAGATTTTAATATAGTTTAAGTCATCCTCGATCAATGATTTATTCTACAAAAAACAGTGATTGCTTAAGTACACTCGACAGATGCGGAAGCTCCAACACTAGTTTCTTTCTCCCTTAGCCGACATAAGGGCTCGTTTTCACTAGTCATTGACTCAGATGTTATACCGTATGCTGGAAAAAAGGCCATCGACTAATAAAAGTAAAGTATCTATATGTCATGTGGGCAATCCCCGCACATGGCCTAACCAATGAAGTTTATCGGTTTGTGTAAAGCAAGCGTGGATTTTTTTTATCGAACTGATATACGCTGTTAGCCCCACGGGCTTTGACAGCTTCACCGAACTTTTTGGTGCGAGTGCTGAAGGCACTCAGCCCCGAGGCAGCGGGCACAAGGGTGCCAAAACGGCTGAAACTCGGCTTGGGCTGCTGTCGGTAAATTAAAAAAGATTCACGATCCTGACCAATCAACAGGTCCTGTTTTACAAATTTAGTGATCCTAACAACGACTTTATCAGGCAAGCAGCTCAGGGCCGGGAGGGTAGTCCCTCAAAGAACCGCAAGCGTGGTGGGGGTACTCGGTTTACTCTATTATTTACCTATAACGTCTACTCAGTCCCATTCTTTCAAGATAAATGCGCTTTGCAGAATATGTATCAGACCGCAAGCGGGCCCTATCGGCTAATAAAAACGGTTATCGCATGGGGTCCCTGGAGCCCTTACCTGAACGAGCGATACATAGCCAACATAACAGCTCAGTTCCATTCTATACCCATAAAATAGAGTCTTCTAAGTGACGGCTCGACTCCGACACTTTTTTATTTTAAAATTACGTTTTATTCATTGTTTTTAAATTCAGGCCAATCCTGTTTAATATAATCCAAGTAACGATACATCTTTAGGTGTGCAGAGAGAATATGGAGGGAGGAAGGTTGACCAAAGGGTAAACTCTGTGTGTCCGCCGGCAAATTACATTTGTCGACGATAATATATCCAGTCTGAACATAACATTAGGATATATCATTTGCCCGAGCGCAAACATAAAGTTGTTATATGACACGTTGAAGGATGGAAGTCGTTCGGTCAACGTTTCCATTCCGTTTATTTGATGGTAGTATACATTGAAATAAAACTAATTTACAGTCCGCCCCGTGACCACGAAGGCTGAAAAGCTTTCGAAACGTCGGGATCAAAATTAAATAAATAACCGCGATAAAATCCGTTTAAATTAGTTTTATTTCAATGAATAATATTCGCGTAAACCTAAGAAATCATTAGGTAGTATACATTGTTACTATAATATCATGAACTATAAAGATAAAATATAGTGTTGAAAATCAATCTGAATTAACATTTGTTATATAGATTTAGGCGTTATAGCCAGAAACCCATCTGAAAGTAATTGAAAATGTGACCCAAGATGGTAGACACACTGAGCCTAGTGGAGCGACTGGTTCTCAAGTGCAACTACTGGAACACACATATAGTTATTTGGCAGCAGATATTCAACTTGCGGGAAGAGGCCCTATGACCATGCTTTACTTTTATTACGATATTTTTCCTTCACGGAAATCTCAGGCTCACTACAGCCATTCGAACTTGCGTTCAATGACGTGCCGTCCGTACACACTACCAACCGACCACCATCGTTACAGAATGTATAAACGTATAATGGAATTTTAAGTTTTAACATGCAAGAAAATGAATAAGTATGACTAAAATAGTATCTGTGTTTAATATGGTACATGGTTACATGGTAATAAATTAAACAAGCGCTTTCAGCATTAAACATTCTCGTACAAAATATCTAACAGTTTTAAATGGGCAATGATAGCTCAGTAGTAGTGTGTACGACTTTGTGTCAAGTGACGTGAGTTCGAATCCAAGCACCTACAATGAGCTTTGAGCTTTCGGTGAAGGAAAACATCGTGAGGAAACCATAGAATGGTGGTAGGGCTTTTTCAAATGCCCGCCTGGCTAGCTACCACCCTCAAGTTGTAAACCTGCCGCCAAATATCAATAGGTGTGTTCCAATAGCAGCACTTGAGAGCCAGTTTCTCCACAGGTTTAGCGTGTCTACCAACTTGGGCCGTATCGTCACTTAAGATCAGGTGAGAAGGTGAGATTATGGCCATAACGCTAAACCTTAAGTATAAAAAAACAAAAAAAAAATGTATATGTATTTGTATATGTTATTGATTTCTTAAAAATATTTAAACGGATTTGGAAACATTGTGAGGAAACCATACCATGGTGGTAGGACTTTTTCTGATGCAAACCTGGCTAGCTACTACGCTTAAGTTGAAAATCTGCCGCCAAATTTCAAGTCAAACGCGAAAACCTGTAGAGAGTAAAAAAATAATAATCAAGTATTTTGATGTTAATACAGTGCTATCAATGAAAATTTCCATTGGAAAGAAATACATTTACTTCTTCGGCAAACCGGCATCAGTATTATTAATTCTATCGTTCGGAATTAATTTTGGAAGTAATAGTATGGTAATTGGTAATCTATATGCAAATTAGTTTAAGTCGCCAATTACAGTTTGCTTCTGGTATCTAAATTGCGGCCTAGTGGCCTGAGTTGAAGGAGGCTGAATTATTAAAGATAGCTAGCAACCTAAACATCTGATTGTGAAATCGATTTGGGATGGCTTTAAAGTAACACGAAACAATTGTATTAATGCAAACAATTCGCTAATTCTGTTTTAAGATTTAAATTTCCGATAGTAAAGCTGTTACAAAAAACCTCTCAATATGCTTGGAACGTGGATCTGTACAATTAAAAAAAAAAAAAAATTTACAGTCACACTAGTAATGTCAAACAAATGATATAGTCTGTGGTTCAATAATCGCGCACATTAACAATGTTCTCAAAAGTTTTAGAATGTTGCCAATTAATTAATAAATGTAAGAACCGCTCAGAGATAAATTAAAGAGGAACTTTATGAAAACTGTTTTAATTACTTTTGATACACCCATGAGCCACCTATCCTAGCACACCGTATTCGCTATCTTAATATTGTCTTCCCTCCCCCTTGCACACACCTCCTTTCACTCATCTTACATTTCGTTTCCCGTATAAAATTCAATTTTGATTATAAACATAAGCTGACAGAAAACAAATAATGACAAAAAAATACATGTAACAGCGATACGAACTCTACAATGGATGTGTGAAGTAACTAGAATAGATAAGATTAAGAATGAATATTCGAAGAAGTCTAAAATCAGAAGATGACAGAGGAGTTGAGAGATAATAGATTAGCGTGGTATGGGCACATTATATGAAGAAATGAAAGACATATAACTAAAAGAATGTTAAAAATCAAGGTAGATAGATGTAGGAGAAGTATATGACCGAAGACGATATTGATGGACTGTATGAGAAATTATAGGTGTAGGCAGGTGATAGAGTGAAAGAAGAAAACATGTTATAATGTCGTTACAAGGTTTATAAACATATCCTCTTGGACCAAGAAACCTCAATGATATTCTAATTGAATGAATTACAAATGACCACTGGGCAATTTGTAGTATGTATTATGTATATTAGCGATGTACATTAGAACATTTAATGAATTTTTGTTTTCTTATTATGGTAATACGCTAACGTTTAACCACAAGGCACAATCTAGATGTTAATTGAACGTAGTTAGTTAAACCAGAATCAACTCCTGTGTTATTGAGTTACTTACGCATTTAGAATCCTAATCCTGTGTTTATCATATTAAATAAAACAGTTAATAAGATCGTAATTTGATCGAAAGAAAAATCTAAATCGTATATAGTATTTAATCATTAGGTAAGTACTTAGCAGTCAAACAGGTTTCATAATCTAACTTCATTTGGACAAGGCTCCAGCACATTCTAAAAATCCAAATATGACATTTGACAACCCAAATAATAGTTTTAAAGTGTTGTTGGCTCAGTGGATAATTAGTCCGGACGCCGCGTCAAAGGACATGAGTTGGAATCGCTGCAATGGTTATGATTTTTGATCTCCATAGTTTGCTTGTAGAGTTTTTTTTAATGCCCACCTGGCTAGCTACCACACTCAAGTTGAAAATTTTCCGCCAAATACCTATAGGTGTGTCCCGGCAGTTACACTTGATACCCAGTCCCTCCAATTTAGCGTGTCCCCCATCTTGGGCCATATGGTCACTTAAACATCAAGTAAGATTGTAACCATAACGCAAAACCTTTAAAATATAACAATAAGTCCATAAAGTAGCTATCAGCGTTCAGCAAATATCATTTTTTGCGAGATGAGGCTAAATAAATCAATAACGACCAGATTATTTCTCTATACGGTATTTAGTATAGGTAAAATCTCAACATTCTGATATGATCACAAAAATGCACCTTAAGTCAACGTAAGATGGTGCAGAGTACAATAAAAGTCCTGAGTGCTGTTTGAAGTATTATGAAGTTTCATATTGTACATACATTAAAAGGAGTATTCGCGAAATATACAGCAAGGAAGACTTAATCTCACATCTGCTTTAAGCCTTAACACTGAAACTTTGGGGTTGGGATTTGATAATTTAAAGCTGGCTTAAACGGGTGCGACGCTGAAATAGGTGATTTCACACTGTAATTTTAAATTTAGTAACCCGTTAACAGAATAAATTAAAATTAAACTTTATAAAGGTTTAAATTGAAAAATCGTATGTAAATAGTTTTTTTTAATACTTTGTAGGTTTAGCATTATTACCACAATCTCACTTGACATTAAAAGATGTTATCCCAAGATAGTGGATACGCTAAGCATAGTGCAGCAAATGGCTCTTAGGTGCAACTGTTTGTGTGTTTTCAGTTCTAAGAGTGATAGCTAGCCGGATGAGCATTAGAAAAAGCCCTATGACCATGCTATGGTTTCATCACCATGGTTTCCTACACCGAAAGCTCAAGCACATTTCAGGGATTCGAACATACTTCCATTGACGTGACATCCGTACCGTCTACCAACTAAGTCATCGTCGCTTAGTAAGTATTTTATGTAATAGTATTTGATATCCTTTAAACTCGGAACTCTTAGAGTATTTTAATTGTTTGCATAATCCATACAGCGATTCTCGAATTGTAAGCACATTACCTAAAAGATAGACAATCTTAGCCTTTCATAATATATACGGAACATATATGTATGTTTTTTTGTTATGATAGCTCGGCTAGTGACCTCACTATATCTGAGTTAGGCATAGTACAATCCGAAAACAGTGGCAACCATCGATAGAAACACAATCCATTGCCAATCGGCCCTGTCATGCCAGCCTGGGTAAATGCTTCTTAACGTTTCACTTGAAAACCCCGATGATATAAGAGGAAGGGAATACATGCTCTGGGACATTATTCCACAACTTCACGGTACGGTAAAAGTAAACTTTTCTGTTCGAGTCGCCATGGAGGTTACCGTAAAGCTGTGACTCCGAAGACCAGTGCGTGATCTATTTTAGAAAAGAGGAGAGGAGATAACTTTGAATAGCCATTCAGAACAATCACCATGATACATATAATAAAACACGACCAGAGAAGCGATTGCTATACGCAATTGAAGCGAATTGATTGAATGTACGGAATGAAACAAATGTTCTATAATTACTCTATCTATAATTACAAATAAGAAATACTGAGCTATTTACTTGATATTAAAATCGTATAATTAATACTATTAAGTACTAAATTGAAACTAATTGCCATGGTTTTACGAAAGTCTCAGGTAAAATAGTGATTGAACACTTTGAGAGTCAAAATTACACGCTGAAACAAATTATATATACATACTCATTTATCAAAATTATTATAGGTTTCTTGTATGTTATTCTTAGCGAAGTAGGTTGTGTCCGTAATATTAATTATCAATTTACAAAAATATGTTTTTATTTCTTTGTCTGTTTTTAGCAATGACACCGAGTTTTGAAAGCGTCTTCTACACTTTTTAGGGTTTTGTAGGATTAGTGTTGCCCTTACAATTCCATGTTCTGTTGGGAAATCTAAGTTGCTTAGTACTTTTATGTTTGCAATATTTCTAGGATTATTAGACATGATAAAATCGAGTTAATTTTTGATTTTCCTCTGACGAAATCCAAGTCCGTCTGTGGCTATTTTTCTTTTTAAAGTACTTATTCATATTGGATAGTTTATATTCAAGGGCATATTGTACCAGCCTTTAGCCTATTTTTCTTTTCCCATACCCGTATTTTCGTATTATAAGGATTTTGTTGCAACTTTTTTAAATATTTTTCTTATATTCTTTATTTATGAGAAATCCCATACCGAATTGACCGCGTGTTTCGCCCACGTAGCATTAGTATGTTATCGCTATATTCTTATAATTTACTTTCCATTCTTCTTATTCCGCTAAGATGTGTATATTCTGGATAGCATTTTCAATGTTAGTTCAATATATTTCAGTGGTCGGCATTGTTCTGACGTTATTTATTGCAATTTTTAAATTATTAATTTTAATTCTTGTTTCAGTCGTAATCTTCCACGGTGACCAGCCGGGTTGGTAGTTCGTTGTTATTTGTTTGTTTTTACATTTTTTTTTAAACTGTACGGGAGGAGGAGGGCCTTGATTGTTATAAGTTTTTATCTTTTTTTTTTCTTTTTCCTGCTCCGGTGTTGTGTCATTAGTCTTTTTGTTAATTAGAAAGTTTAACATGCTTGGTTTCAAGATCTCTTCTGACACACTATTGGATCTACGTGCATTTTTTACATTTTGTTATTTTTGTTGACATGTGTGCTAGTGTCGCTTTGTACTTAGAAGTAATTTGTAGGTGAGGTGTGCAGTTGCCTTTTATAATTATGTTTTAATCGTTCATTTATCGTATTTTATTTTTACTATATTACTTCTCTTTTTCCAGTTTCACTTGCTTTTGCAGTTCTCTCCTTTTCTTGTAGCACTTGTTTTGGATAATCTTCCTCAAAATAATAGGATTTATCTTTAAGCGCCTCTTTTTGTTTTAATATTTTAGTCCAATACCCTATTAAGGGTTTCTTATAAAATAAATTAAAAACTAACATTAGAATTACTTGCATTTAGAGTTACCGACATGGAATTAAGAATATAGAAAATATATTGTAAATACATACTTCTATTTATAAGAAATAAAAAGGCTTTATTATTTTATTTTTAATATTATTACTCATTTATTTTTAACTAGCTACCTCGGGAAGTTTCGTTCCGCCTAACAGTCAATAAATATCGTGCTAATTTTTAGCTATACTCGATTTAGGATTTTCTTTATGAATGAATGAATATTAAATGTATTTAATAAAAATGAATATTAAAAGTTTATTCTGCTTTTCTGGACGGAGACGAATCCAACAAATGTGCGAACATTAAAATCTGTTCAGCCGTTCTTGAAATATAAATAGTGTATATACTTCAACTTTGTTTTATATATAATATTTATAATCGAAGTATGTAGTTACAATGTATTTTCTATGTATATATTCATATATAGAATAAATACATATACATACAATGAACGTATTATAATTTAAACGTTTTATGCGTATTATGATGACTACTAAGCTAAGCTCGAACTTTAAAAAAACTCAAACAACCACGTTCTACGATTTTACGTACATTCGAATGAACTGATTATTGTATTAAATAAACAAAACACAATTGTAATAACCATTACAGAAGAAGTAATAATCTTAAAAAAATAAGGAAAATGCGTTTGAACGAAATATGCAAGTGAATTTAAGAAACAAGACTCTGTCTATATATTATATTTCATACCAGTCATTACAGCCGTTTCCAAGATACTCAAAATTTATATATGTATATATATGTATTATTATTATTATTATTTTTATTTGAGTATGCTGGGCGATACAAGTACATATAAATTAAAAAAAATAACTTCTTTAGCTAACGTTTACTTTCTAGCAGGTACTGTCTTTAACGGGTAGGCAGTTACGTATTAACATTTAGTTTGGTGAATATGATTTCTCTATATTATATTTCAAATCCAATTTCAATCCTATAAACAAAATATTCAGACTATTAAATATATAAATTATAATAATAATTTATATAGAATATACTAATATAGAAATTGCCAAAAAACGGAGGGCACTTGTAATCATTGTGGTGGTAAACATCACAAGGACACTTCGTTCGTGGCAGGCTGACGAAACTGCATCCTGCAGCAACTGTCTCAGCGCTTGTGTTGGTCAATCATCTCACTATGCCTTCGATCATGCGTGCCCCATTAGGCAAAAATGGGACCAAAAAGCTAGATCCAGAATCGCATAGTATTAACTGAATAAACACTTAATAGGTTCGAGAAAAATCACGTAGCACTAATATATAGAACATGAGACGTTTTCCAATAAAATGTCTCTCAAATTCCACTAAGAAGTTTAAATATAATATCTTAAGTTTTGTATAAAAATAAATCGAAAAATATACAAACACTTAAAATATTGTAAAAACAATAAATAACTCGTTGAATCATCAAACAATGTATATATATATATATATATATATATATATATATATATATGTGTGTGTGTGTTTGTACATGTCTATGTATATTTCTATTATAAAGTGAGTTCCAAGAAGTTGTTTAAGTTTAATTAGTTGTGAAGGCAATAAGAAGAATATAACTTATAAATCATGCCTTGACAATTTCCTACATAATGTAGTTGGAAAAGATTTTCACTGAAATAATATATTAAATAAACTGTGTAAAGTACCTAAAGTCGCAGTGAATTCTAAAGATATTCTAGCTGTATAGCAAAATATAGTGTTAGCATAAGTTCTAAGTATAAAACGTTAGAATTTATTATATTCAGAATAAGCGGAATAATCACGAGTAAAGTAATTTTTAGCATAAAACACTTTAGTAAATTTGTTTTTCTATATTTTATTAGTCATATAAGAAATATTAAAATTTTAGTGTAAAAGTATATCTAGTATAAGTATAAAATTTGTAGTGTTACGAATAAAATTACCTCTGTCTATAATGTTACGTAAGCACAGAATTGTATAAAGTATACTATTTCATAAATAAGTTCATCATATAACTTGACGAATACGATTACAAGTATTGATTAAAAATTAGATCGTGAGGTTAACATCCAAATATTAACTAAATAGTAAATATTATAATATGTAAGTATAAATTAATAAGTAAGTATAAATAAATAGTAAGTAGTACACTCATTGTAAAAATTGATATGGCAAATTTTAGTCTTGGCGACTCCCCGCATACAGTATAACAACTGAGTCAACGACCAGTAAAAATGATCCCTTAAGGGTGGCAATTAGTCATTCGTTAGAGTGGGCGCTGCTCTAGCATATTATTAATATTTATTGTTAATTATGCCAGCGTTACAGGTGCCAAAGGTACGAACTATAATTACCAATGTCTATCTGTCATTATATAAATCAATACATGACAACTGAAACACCACATTTTTCATTCAATCTTTATCATGACTTTGCACGTTTTATCAGAAGTCACTGCTTGCCTTTCTGGAGCTCATGATATTATAAAACCTGATTAATTGCCATCTCAATGTTGACTCATTCGAAGTTATTAAGTTTTCGAAGCTTTGGCCCGTATCACGATGAATGATTTAGGTACTAAGATGAGAGTTAAGAACTTGAAACACAGTTGGTAATTTAAAATATTAATAAATTAAAAACATAGATATATCAAACGACTAATTGACATGCCAGCTCTTTATAAGATTCAATAATATAAGCGGTAGCTTTGTTTAATTATAATGTAATGTTTTTATCACTTAATAGCTTTTACGTGCTGCTTCGCTCGCGTTAATATTGGTTTTGTCAAATGACGTAATGAAACGATTCATATAAAGTTTATTCTTCTCTTTACCCCACTTGTAATAAGGTTATCGTTTGAAAAAATGGCATATCTCCGACTCTGGGGTCCCATTTATCTCTATACCAAACAAAATTCATCACAATCGATTCAACAATTTAGGCGTGAAGGGTAACAAACAAACTGACTTTCGCATTTATAATATTAGTAAGGCTTATAGCTACTAGCTGTTACCCGCAAATTCGTCCGCGTTGACATTTGATTGAAGAACGAAAATTATTTTTGTATTTAATCATACCCTATGCTTTAATCCAGTTGGTAAACTATCTGCATGTCCAATTTCATTTAAATTCATGTACTCGTTTTTACGTTATTGAGTAACAAACATTCACAGTTATGATATTATATAGAATATAGATGATTATGAGCTATTTTTTCTTAAAATAATTTAGTTTTTACACAATATTTATTATTTTAAAAGTAAGTATTTTTATCATTGCTTGTAAGTAGTTCAGTAAGCGAATGAATTATGAAATAATTCACATTCTTCGTATAGAAATTTCTATGAAAATCAGTACATCTCAGGAAAAATGAATTATCCAAATATTGTCTATCGATCTATAAAAGTATTATAGATCATTTTTATAGGTTATAAATTGTAATTAAAATAATGGAAAAAAAAATTAAAAGAAGGCGAGGGTATTAATTTAATCCAGCTATAAAAACAGACAATACTATTATAAACAACTACAAATTTAACAGTTACTTTACAAATACGTACTTGGTACTAAAGCCGGAAACCATTGGCTCAAGTTAGTATCAATACATATTATAAAAACAGGTCCCCAGCCATGTCTGTCTGTCTAGACGCGATAAACTTAAGGAACTACGAAACGAATTTGAATAAAGTTTTCACTAATAGACGCAATGCTTCATGACGAAGGTTTATGTATAAATTGGAGAAAATAATACACTGAATGCTGAATACGACGGAAATGATCATCAACCAATACTGTTATTTGAAAACAATGTAGTTTTAAATAGATTATAAAACTGTGGAACGCTATACATATATCTTTTTTTCTTTTTTTTTACGGGTTTGGTTTAGCGGTATGGACATAATCTCACCTGATCTTAAGTGACGATACGGACCAAGTTGGTAAACACGCTAAACCTGTGGAAGAACTGGCTCTCAAGTGCAACTGACGGAACACACCTATTGGTATTGGTCGGCACATATTCAACTTGAGGGTGGTAGCTAGCCAGGCGGGCATTAGAAAAAGCACTATCACCATGTTATCTGCTATAATTAGCACACAATCATGAATAAATATTGCTCTAAAATACTTTTAAATTTATCTTTCAACTAACTGTGCCTGCGACTTCGATCGTGTGGAACTGAAAATTATTAATAAACATTTTACGTTTCTTTAAAAAAAAAAACAATACAGCCTCATTTCTATTGGTGATAGCAAAATGTCAAATAACCTTTGCCTTTCTCAATGATTGCTCTATTAAAAACAAAAATAGTTTTTGAAATCCAACTGGTAGTTTCTAAGATTAGCGGGCTTAAACAAAGTATTCCGCTTTATAATATTAATATAGTAGATTAAGCGCCTTAATTGGGCTAATTATTTACGTATCCTTACCTTAAGGGACCTCAAGCTAAATATATTATTGCTAAATTGTCCAAATAAATAAAACTGCGAACCAAACATATATATAAAGAAGACCCTACTTAACTGTTTCTCTTTTGGTTTGTACATTTATGTGTTTTTCTTTTCATTTGTATATTTATTTAAGCATTGGAGTAAAAAAAAAAACAAATTGAAAAGGACCTCTTCTGTTTTTTTATTTGTTTCCGGAAAAGGCCGCGGGTGTTAATTTTGTTTTATTAGCCAGTTTGTTTTTTCTTATTTATCAAGGCTTTGATGTGTCGAAAAATAAAACCACTTGTGTTCATATTTAAGACGAAAATTTATCACTTATAAATCTTTTGTGTCGTTCCTATATCGTACAACGCATTTTATAGTTTTTGCTAGTAAACTTCTAGACTTTCTACGATACTTTAATTTGAAAAACGAAAAAAATATATATATGGTCGAGTCAAATATTAAAACAACAAATTCAATTGTCGTACAAAAGGTATGAAACCGAATAATAACGTAGGTAATTGTAACAACAATTTACTAATTTATTTTTATCGATTTAGAACGTAACTGGATATTTTACAACAACTCGTTGTATCTTTCATTTTAAGATGGTAACCATGCTAAGCCTAGTGGGAGGACTGTCTCTCAAGTGCAACTGCCGAAACACATCTATAGGTGGATGCAGATTTACAACTTGAGAGTGATAGCTAACCAGGCGGGTATTAGAAAAAGCACAACCACTCTGGTGACCCTTATACGGTTTCATCACGATCTTTTTTTCACCGAAAGCTCAGACTTAATTAGAAATCAATCTCTCGCCCATTGTCGCAAGGTCCGCAGACACTACCATCTGAGCGACCATAGCTTCACATATAACTTTTTAATTTGAAGTGATTTTCAACTTAAGAGTGGTAGCTAACAAAGCGGGCTTTAGAAAAAGCACTACCACCCTGGTATGGTTACATCACAATGTTTTCCTACACTGAAAGCTCAGACTCAAGGGATCGAATTCGCGCCCGTTGCCGCGAGTCCCGTAGACACTACCAACTGAGCTATCATCGCTTCAAAAATAACTTTCCAATTTAATGTTACTATTGTTTTACACGGAAAATAAGTCATGAAAATAAAAATAAAACGTAATATAAAATTCTCAAGTTACATCAAAAATGTTTATGATACACAAAACATTGTAGATACACCAATATAACTATTAATACTTACAATAAAGCTTCAAACGCTTAATTACAGAGGTTACAAATGTGAATAGAGACGTTACAAATGTATATTATCTCGGCATCTACAGGAAACGTTATTACGATTCAATGATTACATAACCATTGACCCGTAATATTTGCGAGAGCATTATATAATAGATACTCAAACTAATTGTAGCTATTTGCTTTCATGATGTTGTTATTAACGTACTGTGATTATTATTATAATTGAATCACAAATACGGAAGATGTTAGGAAATATATTTCTGTTTCTAGGTGTAGATATCTTGACTAAAAAAATTGTGGGAGCTGTCCCTGGTATTTGGCAACACGGGAGGTTGAAGCGACTCCGTGGTGCGTTTTAGTGGTTAGTGTTGGGCGATTAGCACACGATGAGTCACCACATGTCGTCCTGGCCTCAGCCCAGGTAGTGCGCTTACGCATTATTAGCCTGCTAAAAATAGAATTTTAAGCATCACATCAGTAAAAAAGGTCTAGATATGTAAAATTATGGACTATAATAAGCATACGATGCCTTACAACAGAAACGTGTTCTCTCCATTATATTTAAATTAAAAAATGTTTTCTCGTCGTAGATTTTAAAAATTAAAGATTATATGTTTTTGTCTGAATTTTTGTGATGTAACTCCTTACCTTCGAAATTAATAGGCGTATTACTAAACATTGTAGGAAAAAATATCAATAGACCAATCGAGCACATCCTCGTCGAAGACAAGCTGCCCCTTTTCTCTGATAGTAAGAGTCGCCGGGGTTTCTTTTTCTGGGTATTTTATAGTGCTATAATAAAACCTCGTAGTTTCCCCGGCCCATTACAAGAAGAAGTAAATCGACAAATTGAAAAAAAAAACAATAGTTCATTAAGCATGGTGGCGTGTATACTGCGTCTGTCTGCGCAAGTTTAAATAAAGCAAAATATTATTATGAAACCATAGCATAATAAAAGTACATTTACAAATGCTTAAGAAGCGACCACCCTCAGGTTTAAAAATCTTTTTGTAAGCACATGTAGGTTTGTTCAGGTAACTAAACGTGTCAACCAATTCTTATCACAGCTTAGATCGCCACGTTCAATCATATTTATAATTAGCATCAGGTAAGATTGTGGTCAAATCTAAACTCATATGCTGTTAACCTATTTCCTAACTTTTTAGCCCAACCAATTTAAAGATTTACATAGTTTATTAAATCAAATCAAAAAGCTTTATTTAATTTAGGCCCTGGTAAGGCGCTTATGAACGTCAAAATTAGTACCGGTTCGGAAAATAATCCAGTCATCGAGAAGAACCGGCAATAAACTCGATCTGGTATATGTATTTTTAACATACAAATTTAAATATATTCACAATAAGTTTTAGCGTATGCAGAGAGCACAGAGTGGGTCGTCAATTCCAGACATCACCATGGTTCACATATTATATCCACTTTAGACTAGCCCTTTGACATTAAAAATCCGCTTGAAATGGTGCTTGAATTTACTTTTAGGCAAATCAGTAAAACAAAATGTGTATCAACCAGAAGTATTTTTAAATTATATATCTTAGCAAATAGAATGCGACAATGAGAACTAATCTCCTAGAGCACTACGACTACGTATGTAGAGTTTATAAAGTAGAAAGCATTCTAACATCGCAATACACGAAAAATCCTTTCACATAACATTATTCGACCTCATGCATTTCTATGTCCAATTGACTTAATGTGTCTATCTCGCTTATTGTTTACTTATCTATCATCATCTAGAGCTCCATTAAATTTATTTCAATTTATTACATTTCTCTGGAAGCTTGGTTTATTTGTGTTTTCCTTTTACAAATAATGTACCTTCCACATCGTCATATTCTTGTCCTGTTCCCTACATTGTTTAATAATACACCTTTTAATTTCGACGGTGAAGAGTTACATCACAAAATTTAAATAAAATATCTATAATGTTTTATTTTCTAGCACATGAAAACATTTTTTTATTCAAATATAATGGTCAGACATAACATGATTTTGTTGCAAGACATTGTCTGCCTACAGATCTACAGTTTCCATATCTAGAACTTATTATTTAATTAACGCTGTGTTTAAAGTCCTAATCTTTACGGACTTTCTCATCGCCACGCTCAAGCACGTTACCCGGGCTCAGGCCAAGGCGTGAGAGCCATGTGGTGACTTATCGAGTGCTAATCACCCAACACTACCCACTAAAATGCACCACGGCGCCAGTTCAAACTCCCGTGTTGCCAGAGACCAGGAAAAGCGCCCACACTTCTTCTAATCTTTGGCGGAGCTAACTACCACCCTTAAGTAGAGCTTGAACTTGAGATCCAGTTCCTTCACTAGGGTTAGCGTGTCCACCATCTTGGGTCACTTCGTCACTTAATATTCTATGAGATTTAAGCCATACCGCTAAACTTTATCTAAAAATAAAGTCTGGAATAATACCATAAAAACTCAATACAATATTATTATACACAATTTATTTGATAATATACAACGTAATAAATTATATTACATATTTTAATATCAAATTAAATCATTTATAACCAATCTATTATTTAATTACATTTCTTTATTTATTAAACCTGGTAACTTAGATCTAGTTATAGAAAACTTTTATCTGTGAAAGCCATTTTTTCTGTAATGGTCACACTTTAGTTACCGCTTGGCTTGCCGCTGTGTGAACGTCAGACGAGAAAATAATTTAGTGCTAAGATATAATAACATTCATTTGCATTTAAAGATGAAGACAGTAATATTTATCTGTTTATTATCTCTATCGGTTGCTCTGAGCGATCAATCATTGCCCCAAGGTAAGAATAAGCCAACAATCTGGCTGCCATAATCGCGTCATGCTAGAATTTTCATCCCAAATAATATTCTGCGCAATATCCTGTACAAGTAAGAGAAAGTGATTGTCCATATATTTAATTACCACATTCTTATATGTAAATAGATACAGATGAACTTTCTCACTGCATTTTTTGCTTATTGAATGTTAATTTCCTGTTGTCGCTTTGTTACGTATAAACCTGTTGTTCGAAGCTATTTTTACGACTTGACATTATTAAAAACGGTTGCATATATTAGGTACCCGTGCTTTAATTTAATCAAAGTGTCGAAGATCACAGAATTCCTCTAACGGTAAACGCGTAATACGTGTACCGCTCGGAAAATTCTATACAAATTTACCTGTAGTGAACATTTAGATTATGACCGCCATTTCAATGGTGTGTAAACAGAAATACGTATTTTATGTTATGATTGGCTCAAAATATCATAAATGTATAAATAAGGCAGCACTTATAGTAATTATTGTGCAATCAACAAACTAATAAAATTATTTATGTTGAAACATTTACTTTTATTACATACACAGTACTTACAGCTTAGATGAGTTTTTAAACTGTGTTTATTCCTAAAAATATATTTAGATACAAATCACCTTGATTAAATCTACGTCCTTGTCTTGCAATTTGACATATGTATTGTGAACTTGTTTATTTAAACACAAATGTCTCACAGAAATCATTTTATTATAAAAATAATTTGCTTCATATACTGCTGTATTATTATTAAACAATAAAGGCTGGAAATGCACCTGCAATTACTTTGGTATTGTGGGTGTCTATGGGTGGCAGTGATCACTTACCATCAGGTGCCATGCTTGCTTGTTTACCACCTATTCCATAAAAAGACGAGCAAGATACAAAATTTCATCCAAATGGTTAAGAGCTATTTCTGAGATATGTGAAAGATAGTATTAGATACTTCAAGTTTGAAGTTACTTTTGTACTTCCTTTAAAACATATAAAGGTTTAAATACAATGTATATAAGATAACAAATTCTTCATTGTTTATGTTTTAGATATTGCTACAACTCCATATTATTACTTTTTAACTACCTCATAAACTTGTTTTATCACACAAATCAAGTATGAGGTTAGTTATGAATGATCTAAATATGCTTATCATAGAAGGCAAACTTTGAAGTTGATCTGGTACTACTCTAGTAAATTTTTGGCAATAATTTTTGAGTGTTCATATTTTAGCTAGTCAGAATAACACCATAAGCTTTTATATAATTATTTTCTAATATTACCATGTCTTCTCATACTAATTACACAATTTTTAGAATGGAATTTGTATTAATCATAAATTGTCATAATCATCATTTGTATCAAACTAATATTTGAATGAGTTACAGGCATTCATGAATATAAACCTAACCTGTGCTTTGTGTGTGCTAAGTGTTTCTCTATACCAGGCACCATTTTGTATATTTATAACTTAAAAATTTGCAATGAAAAAAATTTTTTTTATGTAACATTGTTTATAGCTAAACAATATAATCTTTAATTTTTACTGACTAACAAGTAGACAGTCTTAAAATTATTCATGTAATAAAGCATAAAACCTCTATAAAGTATGCTTTTAGAAAATACATTGTATACTTTATAGGATTAGCTTTATAGCTACAATCTCAGCTAATGTTAAGTGATAATGTAGCCCAAGCTGGTGAACACGCTAAACCTGTGGAGGGTCTGAATTGTGTGGGCTCAGAAGTGCGATTACTTGGACATGTTCTTTGGCTTACAACCTTTGATGCAGAATCCATACACACTACCACTTACCTATCATCCCTTCAAGTAATTTATTCTTTATCATCATTATATGCCTCATCTGAAGTTTGAGAGTTTATTTAGACCACAATGAAAGCATTTTCAAAAGTTGTATTTTTTAACATTCAGATGCAAAAACAGCACAAGATCCAGCAAACAAAATAGAAAAAGATCCTAACTCACAGATACCAGGGTCACAGAATGCTTCGAAAATTTCAACTGAAGCATCAAGTGTTCCAGCACCAACAGAAAGTGTTACCTCTGCTCCATCTTCCCTGCCTCAACAAAATACACCATCAACTGGAAGCATTTCTCAGCAGACTAATAGTAGCACAATTAATGTAGACAACAATAAAAATGATTCTAAGCTACCTGAAACAAAAGAAACCGAAACAAAACCTAGCGATAAAAAAAATGTGCCCACAAATGCAACCAAAAATGAAACATCTACAGAGACAACTGGAAAAACACAAAATGATACTAAAGTAATTGATGACAAGGAAAAGAAAGATATGAATATGACCAAAAACGACATTATGAAACCAACGGAGACTCCTCCAGTGCAATCAAGAAGGTAAGACTGCTGCCCTGTATATACTACTGAATTCTCCTTTAAATAAGGAATTTCTGTGCCTTTTTTATATCAAAACAATAGCAATTCCATGATTTCTTGTCCAAAAAAAAATGATTTTTGGATGCAGGAGAAATAATGGCTATTGTCGACCAATAGTTGATCTTAGTTTTGAAGTGTACCGTTTCATTAGTAAATGAATCATGAAGCGATGATAGCTGAATAGAAATGGGTACGGACACAGCGTCAAGGGACGTGAGCTCGAATCCAGCTTAGGCTTTTGATGAAGGGAAAACATCATGAGGAAACCGTAGCATGGTGATTAGGCTTTTTCTAATGACCACCTGGCTAGCTATCACTCTCAAGTTGAAAATTTGCCACCGAATACCAATAGGTGTGTTCCGGCAGTTGCACTTGAGAGCCAGTCCCTCTACAGGTTTAGCGTGTTCTCCGACTGAAGTCGTATCTAATGATTTCTTAGGTTTATGCGAATATTATTCATTGAAATAAAACTAATTTAAACGGATTTTATCGCGGTTATTTATTAAATTTTGATCCCGACGTTTCGAAAGCTTTTCAGCCTTCGTGGTCACGGGGCGGACCACGAAGGCTGAAAAGCTTTCGAAACGTCGGGATCAAAATTTAATAAATAACCGCGATAAAATCCGTTTAAATTAGTTTTATTTCAATGAAGTCGTATCGTCACTTAAGATCAGGTGAGATAATGGTCATAGCAGTACCCCTATAAACTATAAAAAAATACTAATTTGGTTTTCATCTTCACAGCTTTGATGGTCCAAGCTTCATAGGAGGCATTATTTTGACTCTGGGTCTAATCGCAATCTCCTTCATGGGATATAAGTACTACAAGAATCAAACGGAAAGAAACTATTATGGGACTCTTTAAATTTTTCTCATATAATTTAAGAAGTGCACCAAATATTTGTTATATAATGTGTCTAAAAATAAAAGAATTTCTTTAAAAAAAATTGTGCACTTTAGAATTAATTGATAAGGTAATACATTGTTTGTAATATTTTGGTAGTTTATAAAAATTTTCTATATAGGTGGGTCGGTTCCGTAGTTATATAATTAAAGTTCGAATTTATAAATTTGATTTTATATGCTAATGATATAAATAGTAGATTTATCTTATGTTTAGCATTTAATTTTCTTGATATCATTATTCATATTTAATGTCTTTATCCTCGTTAGGGAAATCGGAATGATTCCTTTTTTATTTTTAAGTATTTGTTAGAAGCCATTTATTTTCGATTATTTGTATATGTGTTAGAACGAAGTGTAATTAAATTTTCAGTTTGCTTTCTGTAGCGTTAACTGTGCCATTTCGTTTTTTTTGTTTTTTATTTTTATTTGAAGCATCGCATTTGAATGTAACAGTAATAGCTGCTTCAGACACTATATTTTAAATTTAAGAGTATATTGTTAATGTTAAGTCTAATTGTAAGGAAACGCAATGTGATGATGAAAATAAGGGTCTAATGTAGTGGTTACCTGCAACTGATTTGGCACAACCAAGTTGTTAGAATCTCATAATCCAAAAACCTGTATTTGAATATTTTCTTCTCAAATTCCACGAATCTCCAAAGTAAAGTACACAGCTATGACTTTTTTGTGCTAAATCATTAAGAATGTTTTGCTTTCACAAGATTTTTGCACGCTGTTCGTTAACAGAGGAAGTTCATTCCATCCTAAAGTGCTCTTAATTCAAACCTATATATTTATACATATTCAGAAATATTATAAACGAAACATATTCTTATCATAAACATTCGATACATAGTAATTGTTCGTGTCACACGTATGGTTATGTTATAATGAATAAAATATTTGTGTATGTATGCAAGTGTTTTATTTTTCCCAAATCAAAGATTACATATACAATTTTCTACAACATAGACGACTTTAAATCCACATATATACAATATCTGATATGCACAATATTAATTATAATACAAAACTGTTTTTGAATGTATATGAGAAAATCAAAACCAACGATATGCAGAAACCAGTGGATTTTTTGTGGTAATTCAATTATAATAGTCGTAACTACATGAAATCTGAACAGAAATAAATAAAATTTAAGTGTTTGGTTGCAATGTCAAAATAACAGTTTTTACTAAAATGCATATGAAAGTATAAACGGTACTATAAAAAAACGTTTTGTGTTTGTTTGGACCGATTTTGACGGGACTTACGCTGGCAGATAACTCATGTTTAAGGTGTAACCTATGCAACTTTTATTTTAGAAAATAATTAAGGTTATCTCGGAAAATATATATATATATTTACATATATATAATAAGAATCAAGATTAATAATTCGGAGATCAACATGATGATGGATTTTTTAAATCAATACTACCAAAAATTTCCTCATATCGCCTTCACGAATTCATATTGACCTCGAATTATAATAAGGAACAATAAATATATACTTTAAGGGCATCAATAATACCTGTTTCGTTGAATGGTAGGTCATTTACTTATGTATAACGACGTTAACCTTGAAAGCCCACTTTGGAAATAGTTTCGTAATGACAGTTGGACATAATTATGCGTTTATATTGGTGCTCGCAAGCACTGCTCTTCGAATTTATCCCAGACACACTCAAATAACAAAATAATAAGGAAATAGTTAATATCAGCGAAAATGTAATTCTTAATATATACCTATTGATCTGAATAGGAAATTAAGTATAAATCAAAAGGATCCAAGTACATCTAAAAATAAGACTGCTAAATAGTAGAAATTCGTAATCGCATTGAAGAAACCATACTTTTAATTCACAGAATTTTTCTTCTTATTCTAGACATGTAATATTGATTCGTTTTATACAAAAATCTAAACCACTAGCCGTTCTAACTTTACCTAAATTTATTTAACGATTAAACCTATAAATGGGTTAATTGTAGAAATAATACGTATAGAACAAAAAACTGTAAACATCAATACAAAATAACTCTTATATTACACTAAAATAAATTATAGGTATTATTAGGTGTATTGTAAACATAAAAAGAGTGATTTATTCAATCTAATGACTGTAACAAAATAATGGTATTTAATTTAACATTAAATTTCCTTCGCCTGAGCTTTTTTTTTGGTAGTAATAAATATCGAGCCGTTTCAGAGAAAACATAAGGGCCAAAAATTTTCTTATCTTTTAAATATCTTTGTAATTTAGAAGCAGTATGCAAATAGTTACTATTTTAATTGTCAATAATTATGCCTGTTAATTACGAACAAAATTATAATTTTTATAAAGATATCTTGTAAAAAGTGCAAATTATCGCCTACGCTGTTCTTTCAAAAAAGGTTCGATATGTACATCTAACAAATTATTTGTACACGATAAATGGTTTGAAAACATGCAGTAAACCTTGTTTATAGAATAAATAGAACATGATATTTCGTCTTAAACCTATTGTATGATTAAAAATGTATTTTATTGTTGTGTGACGTACGAAAATGGCATCACTGGAAATATAACATTTTTTAAATTATTTTTTACGTTGCGCAGCATAGTGTCTACACTGCACCTAATGTTAAGAACAGTGCAATCCAAATCAGCGACGACTGCCAATGAATCCAAATTCACTGCCAGTCAACGCTGTCATTCAATTCTCCATTAGCCTATCATATATATTCCGTCACTGACAAGTAAAGATTACTCTTTCAGTCGCAATTACGTTGAAACTATTCTTATTAGGCAGCAAACCCTATCGGCTTTGAAAAGTACTCATAGACTTCCAAAAATAATAAATTTACTTGATACTACCCAAACATTTAACAGGGTCGTCTTCAAAGGCAATATGGGGCCCAGGGGCCCAGATAAGTTTCATTCGTCTATAACTTAATGAAGAAAATATATTACTCCTTGCTAATTTCTTATGGTATCTAATATTATTCTAGTTCAAATTGTTTGAGCAAGTTAAAATGTATGGATGTTTTTTTATCAATTTCATATCATGAAGTATTCCTGTATACTTAAGTATAAAAGTTTCAGAACTCTGTATTATCCTTTTTAGTTACTTTGTAGTAACGTATTGTTGAGATAATTTTTTTTAACTTTCAATGACCCCCATATTTTGATACTCTATGTACAAACCTATATACAAAGACGACCCTGATTATAACTAGTTTGACTAGCATATAGAATTGCTGACAAATATATTTATAAATTTAAATGAGACTGGCTTTACTAAACAACAAATAAATTTTGTTACTAATCACAGGCCCTATGTTCTGGTTCATATCACCATATTTTAAATTTGCCAATAATGTACTACATTCTCTATCATCACATCTCCTATATGCCTCAATAAGGTTTCTAGGAGTACTATATTTATTTGTGATAGCGATAGCTTTCTCCACGGACAAGCCGTTTAACTGCAGAAGCATTTTAATGAATGTATCTGTAACTGTCAAAGCCTTTGTTTTTGATGAAGTTTTGTTAAAATATTTAAAGGACATTAAATCTTCTCCATTACTGTCATAGTTATGTCCTCGTAAATTTTTATCCTGAAAACAATTATCTATATTATAAAAAATAAATATTATGTATTAGTGAGCATGTAACTTCGAAATAAGTGGAACAAGTTGATTGATGGAAGTATAATATATGTAATTTATTTATTTTATAGATGTGATGGTTTATATTTACTCCAATGATGTGATAGATCACCCCGTGGTTGAGTTATTAACTGTCAAATTTAGTTGAAGAATCTCTGCCTAACTAACTAGTGTAATGTATAATTTGTTTACAATTTCACAGATATACCTACAGTATGTATATAATATTTATTCCAAGTTGGATCTCATAGATAACCATAAATAATGTGATATTATTATGTTTGAGTTAATTTTAGAGAATGTCACTCATGAGACTCATATTTTAGTGCATGGTGGTAGGGCTTTTTGTAATATCTGCCTCTGTAGCTACCAAGTACCACTCAAGTTGAAAATCTGCCACCAAATATTTATAGGTGTGTTCCGGCAGTTGCTCTTGAGAACCAATCCCTCCACTAAAATTAGCGTGACCAACATTTTGAACCACATCATCATTTAAAATCAGGTGAAATAGTGGTCATAATGCTAAATCTTAACTAAAAATAGGAAAAGATCAACTTTGAAGTCTTTCTTAATGTTATATTTAAATTTCTTACTCTATAAAAGTTAGCAGCAACTATTATAACTACTCTGGCTAATCCTGGAACCTAATACGGCAAAAGTTATTTCAGTAATGGAGGGAGGATAGTCAAAGCTTAATTTTTTGCTTACCTGATATCGCATTGTCAAACGTTTAGTCATCATTGTCAAAAATTTAACAGAATCACCCAAAGAATTGGTGACATGAATTTTGAACTCTTCTTGGATCCTAGTATTATCTAAAGCTTGATTTAAAGTTTGCAATGGTAACCCCAAATGTATGTTACTACCATAATTTTCAACCAAGTAAACAACATGTTTCAAACCACATTTCCTTAATCTGAACTTCTGTTCACGAAAGCGCCCATCTTTGATACTAGAAGCTAGGTCATCCATTCTCTTTCTCTCAACAATATAAGGGAGAACTAATTCTTGGTCTTTATTCTCTTTATGTCTGGCTATCCATGTAAAGTCACCAACTTTCAAACTTTTGTATTCATGTTTGAGGTCAGGATATCTTTTAAAAATATCAGCTGTTGATTCATTTCTTCTGGATAGACTAGAAAATATGTAAACATTGTTAAATATAATAGGTGACTAACTACTATAAAGAATTTTTACACTTATTAGAAGCTTATATGCTTTGTATATACTTATGATGATACTATAACTCAGGAATTGCAGCTATATTTTGCAATAAGAGATACTTATGATTCACAATTTTTTGCTCCCTTTTTTTATTAATGCAGTGATGAAATTCTATCCTGTATGGACTTCTTACTCATCGCAAAACCGAAACGCACTACCAGGGCTCAGGCCAAGACGTGAGGGGTATGGAATGACTCATTGAGTGCTAATCACCCAACACTATCCACTAAAACATACCACCGTGAAACTTATGTATTGTCAACTACCAGTAACAGCTTTTATACTTCCTCTGGTGTCTGGGGGAAAGGCTGTTCAGACTTGCAGTTCTTCTCCAATCTTCTACCAAATAGGTTTGATACTGTAGACTGACACAAGTCAAAAGGTGAGCCATAATGTAGGCTGATCCCATACAAACACCAAGAACCTGTGTATTACTTCAATGGTGAAGGACTGCAATTGTATGCTCCTAAAAGCTTATACCTACTATAGTAGTTTACATGTGACAATTTTGATGTGAACATCAAATCATTAAAGTTATTTTTTACTATAGTTTTGAGAGATGATTTAAAAAAATGTTGAGTTCTCCAAACAAACTCATTAGTAATTTCTTTCTTCAAGTTTTATTTTCATAACCCTAGATAGCCAATATCCTTGTACTTATACAATTGCTCCCTGTAGTAAAATATATCAAAGTTCTGAATTACTTTAATGTGAGAATGTAACAAACAGACAAAAGTATTATAATAATAGCATGTATAAATACAGAAGATACTGACCTGTTAGTTTCATTCTTATCAATCAATAAAATGACATCAAAGGAACCAGCTAGCATTTCAATAACTTCTGGTGCACATTCTGAGTTTACTATATTATTTGCTGAATTTTGTTTACAGTAAATACTTGGAACTCCTTGAGGGCTGACAACTTGTAAAGTATTTATTATACCATTTTCTTTAGACTCTGTTAACAGTTTATTGGCTAACTCTATACCATCAGTTGTTAGAGAATATGTAGTTAGTTTATAATGGTCCTTTAAAACCAGATTCCTAACTTCTAAGATGCTCATATGGCACCAAGCAGTATAGAAACAATTCTCTTTGTGAAATATAAATGACTCATCACAATATTTCTGAGCTTTACTAATTAACTGTTCCTTAGTTAAATATGGTTTATCAGGATTATTTTTAGAATGTTCAAGTAAAGCTATAAGAATAGCATAAGCACCGCTCCGGGGTATCGGTTTAAATGGGATATCATTGTTAGCCACTGTTAATGGAGGAGTTTCAGAGCCCCCATTCATTGGATTATTTGAGGATACATACTCTGTGTTCGACACAGGTACTCTTTGATCATTACCGTGACTAGGATTCCTCTGTAATTCTTCATCTATGTCATTTATGGTACGTTGAGATTTTAAATTAGAAGTGCTAGTTCCCACACCTGTATATAGGTCTACAGAAACAGGTACATGTAAATTTTCTTCTGTATCTAAATTTACACCCAAACTTGCTGAAGTAACTGTAGAGGTGACCCTTTTGATCCCGGAGGTAGTTCTTGGTAATTGTACTGAAGGTTTTATTAAACCTAAGACTGGTTGAGTACTTTGGTAGTCTCTATCGACATTTGACTGTAAGCTCAAATTTCTCCTATGTACTTCTAAACGACGATCTAAGAATTTACATAATTGTTTTTTAAATCCTTTTAATATCCCGCACTCGGCTCCAGATTGGAGCGGTAGTGGATATTTTGATAATGACTCTAAAGCCTTTCTAAGCATTGGTTCCAGTCTGCTACGCTTTTTTTTCGCTTCTTCATGTAATTCTTCTAACCAATCTTGAAAAAGAGGATTTGGCCGAGCGCGTTTGTAAGTAATTCTTTTAATGTCGTTATCCATTTTTAGTCACTTTAGTATTTAAATACTCTATGGGAAGGAATTACAGAGGCATCTACAGAATTATTTAGATGTTTTTTTCAAACATATCTTCGAAAAATTAACTTCTTCCGTTTATTTGTAAATAAATAAATATGTAGGGTAGTAAAATATTGATAATTTTCCATTTTTACTTGTCAATAGAGAAAAACAGACCATTTCCACAGACTAGTAAATGTTGTTAACGGAGACGAGTAATTGTCTGTCAAATGCTACAACATTTTTTCATTGCTTTATGAATACTTAATTATTTACTATTTTTAATACTATATCTATTTAAGATGTATATTTTTTTCTAAATACTAGGTCTATCTACACTATTTTAATTAACTGAAATCAAAACGTGAATTCCAAATTAATCCAATATAGCTTAAAAAGTAAAGTATTGGATGCTGCTTGGTATGAACACAGTAAACGTAGTTAAGGAGCTATTACCGATAAATATATCTATTAATATTTATTTTTAAGAAATTAAGGTTACATTTATATTTTAATACATGTACGATATAATATTTTCTATTGATTTGAATTCATTAGGATATTGTAAGGATGTTTGGTAGCCTCAGTAACCAAATGTATTTCAGTTGAAATTTCACTTTACATTTAGCATAACGCAGAGAAGGTTTTATGATTACGAGCCATAGAACGAGCTTAGAGTTATGCTTCAGGTAATAATAAGTTCTAATTAAGTTAATATTTATAGGGGATTTAATGCTTTTTGTGTATATCCTACATTAAATAAGAAACACCTCTTGAACCATATAGTTTGTACTGTATATTTTTACCAAGCGTAGTTCTAATTAATTTGAATGTTTTTCTGACAGACATCATATCGATATTTCAAACACAACCAGCTATCACATACCAAAAAAATCGCGGCTGAACGCAACAAAATACATTTGCATCAACCGCCACATATTGTTCGACTACAATGTTTAAATAATTGCTATTTATCCAAATAGTTTCACCTCCGTTTTCATAACCGAAACCGATAGTTACTTTAAGAGGTTTAGATCAGATAAGAATATAATTAAATCAGTAATAAGATCGGAAATAAGAGGAAGACCGTAAGACATATTTATAGACTGTACGAGAAATGATATTTGTCTAAAAGGTGTAACTACCTAACTGTATAGGTAGTCGCCTCGCCACGCAGGCGCGTGTTGAAAGTTTAAATTCACACGCGACTATTATATCTGTGATCCACGAAAAATGTTCTGAGTAAGGGTGTTACTTTGTATTCGTTGCTTGTACTTACACTTTCCATTATCGAAACTACCTACATAGACAGATGCCATGATATACAAAAAAATCACATATTGAGCATACATATCAAGATGGAGAACAGTACAAAATGAAAACATGCTGTATCAAATGTTTCTTCCTATAATTGTTCTGTCACTGCTGAAAATTGCAACCATGAAGAAATAGTTTATTATAACAAATGTATTATTATAACAAACAGTGCATTACTCGGTGAATGCTACCGCCAGCCACCATCTTTATTTTGTTGGACCATCTTGCAGGCGCTATTCTTTGAGCACGTCTGCCGTCCATACCATACCTATGATTATTTCTTTCTTAAGACAGTACTTTGGAAACAGCATGATAAGTACGAAGAAGTTCAGGGTTCTGTCTTGGCAGATGTAGAAAGCCGTGTGGCGATTTCAAGCTCTCCTAATGTAGACTCGTCTGTTCTCATAGCTATCCAATGTAGAAAGATATAATAAGGGAATAAAAAAATATGGAATTTGGTACATTCTGTAACACTATTTTTGTCAACTGTTTTATTTTTATTTTCGCAGCATTATATAAATAAATAATTACCAAAAAGCTCAATAAATCTATATCCAGTATCCAAAATAATTTCAAAAATAATTCATTGCTGTTTATGAGGTTGTGTAGCGTTGTTATTATTTATAATATTTGAATCTATTTGTACTTTTTAGTGATGAAGTGAACTAATATAAGCAAAATGTCGCTCGAAATACCTTTAATGAGTACAGATGAGGTAATTATTTCAATTTAAAATAGTTTTTTATGAATGTCAAATTTTTTACGACATATTTTATTTTATTTTAGGTGATTGAGCTGGATCCAGATCAATTACCATCAGGAGATGAGGTGCTCAGCATTTTACAGCAAGAGCGTTCACAGCTTAATGTTTGGATCAATGTTGCTGTAAGTATACTTTTAAAATAATATAACATAGATTCCGAAATAACATAACCTTACATTTTAATAATTTAGAAACTCTAACTTAAATTTATACTCTTATTAAATTTTTGTTCATTGAAAATATTTAATAATATAATCCCGGTAAAGCTTAAATTATTTAAATATTTATTTTGTAACAGTTCAGTTATCATCTGATTTTTTTCACTGATTTAAAATCTTGATGATCTTAAATGTTTGCTTTTATTTTAAATGTTGTAATATGTAATGGGTACTTTAACATCGTCTGTCTCGTGCTAAGAGTTATATAAGATTTCAAATGTTAATAATAAACTCATCTTCTGATATTGTTGATATTCTTGCCAATGACATCTTATACGACAAATAAATCAAGTATTACTATTTGTGTGATAAAACTTCGTTTAATTTTATGAATATATTTCAGCTTGCATATTATAAACAAAAAAAAATCGATGACTTCCTTAAGATTCTGGAGGCATCTAGAGCCGATGCAAACATTGACTATAGGGACTTTGAAAGAGATCAAATGCGGGCATTGGACATGCTTGCTGCTTACTATGTCCAGGAGGCCAACAAAGAGAAATCCAAAGATAAGAAAAAAGAATTGTTCACTAAAGCAACACTCTTGTATACAATGGCTGATAAAATTATTATGTATGATCAGGTAAGGCAAAGATATATTGATAATTTGATATTTAGATGCAAAAGTAGTACAGTTTAATTGACAAAGGTTTTGACAGTTAACACATTTGCTAAATTCCACTTACCATCACAAAACTCCAGACTGTGATTTTTACTGTTCTACCAGCTTGCAGTCATTACAATTATTAACTCAAGTAGAATAGAGTCTGTCTGCACTATTGAGGATGGGTTGTGATGAACTCACCATAAGTAGAAATGTTAACATTACTAACATTTATGCTGTGACCACTATAATTGAGATAATCATATGGAGAATGGCTGAATGTATATATTGGACCTTGTGAATGCTAAGTGAAAAATATCCTTTGTATCCAATTATTAGTAGGTATAATAAACTGCAAATATAAATGATCAATACTGTATAATGAGTATAGTATATTGTAAATGATACTATGAACATTACAAGTAAAATAATAATAATATTCACTTATGTAATAATATATTACACGTGATATATTTTCTGCTAATATTAACTTAACTGAACTGAAGCAATTTTACATTGTTAAATTCTTTTTAGAATCATCTCCTTGGCAGAGCATACTTTTGTTTACTTGAAGGGGATAAAATGGAACAAGCAGATGCCCAATTCAACTTTGTCCTCAATCAGTCACCTAACAATGTCCCTTCGTTGCTTGGTAAAGCTTGTATAGCCTTCAACCGTAAGGACTATAGAGGAGCCTTGGCATTCTATAAAAAAGCGTTAAGAACTAATCCAGATAGCCCAGCTGCCTTAAGGTTGGGTATGGGACACTGTTTTATGAAATTGAATAACCAGGAGAAAGCAAGGTAAATAAATAGATGTAAAAAATATTTTAAAAGCATTTACTCTGAATAGTCAATTCTTTAGTCATGCGCTTCAATTCAAAGATCTTTTTTTTTAGTCTATGGCTCCTGTGGTTTAGTTTTGGTAATATACCACAACATGGTGATTGTGGGTCATCCTAGTCTTTCGTGGCTATTTGATGATGCAGTACACCTAATGAGTCTCATGGTCACCATGTTAACAAGAACATAACAAAAATCCATGTTGTTTGTAATATAAGATGAATGGGGTTCGACATCTTAAAATTTGATCAGTCAGAAATCTTAAAAACTTGAAACAAGATCAAAGTTGACTTACATCATCTACAAAAGATCAACTAGTATTATTACTAAGCTGTTTTTAATTTGTTATGGCATGACCTAATACAATGTAGTCCAGGATTTACGTTTAAATTAGGTAAAATTGCTGTTAAATACAGATATGGTATGATGTTGGCATGATGATCATGCAAAGCTAAGACGTGTTGTTGTGTTATGTTGATATACTTTCCCGTTTTTTTTTTTATCTAAGTATAATTACTGTAAATGTCATAAGTCAAATTATGTTCGCAGCCAGAAATTGTTTTTGATGTGTATTTTTAATTACCTTACATGAGGTTTTTGTTACAGAATGGCATTTGAGAGAGCTTTGCAACTGGATCCTCAATGTGTCGGTGCTCTTGTTGGTCTATCCATTCTAAAATTAAACCTTCAAGAAAATGAATCAAACAAGAAGGCTGTGATAATGTTATCAAAAGCTTATGCTATAGATCCTAAGAACCCGATGGTTTTGAATCATTTGGCAAATCATTTCTTCTTCAAGAAGGTGAGCTTATAGTATAGGTAATATATAATCCTTTTTTCTAGCCTTGATTTTATAGATGTGTGTTACTTTGAATGTTGGTAAATTATAAAAAGCTTGATAGTTACAATATAAATCATCAGTCAGTTTTATAGTATTTATATTCAATATTTTCGTAAGTAATAATAAAATATTATAGTAAGATACTGTAAATACTTCTAACCTTTATGACATAAAAGTAGGCTGAGACGTTTATCTCTGCCTCTCTCCTTTATGATCAGTAATTATGATGGGATTATCCAAGTACTATCCTAAAAGTTTTCCACCAGTTTAGTAATTATAACCAATTCTATATATTTAATATTTGTTGAAAATTACGATTGGGGTGTACTTTGTTATCAATATACACTTAATTTTTTTTTGTTATTGTTCTGTATTCTCTTGTAATTTTTGTATGTGTAATCACTCTGAAACTCTAAATTTTAATGAAATCTGATAGTATGATAAGCCATATTATGAATCAACCTATACAATGGTTTTTAAAAGGTTACCTCTAGGAGAAGTAATTAAATGATAAATACTAGTATCATTTCTGTAATCCTCTCGAAACTTGGATTACACACATATGGATTCACTGAAAATTATTTCTTGCTTATTTCTGAATGTGATAAGTTTCCTAGGTGAGTTATTAATTTCTGGAAAAAGCAGGATGTCTATGATGTCCACTAGTGTTACAGTAAATGTTAAATTAAGTGATTTTTCTCTTAGGATTACAACAAAGTGCAGCACTTGGCATTACATGCCTTTCACAATACCGAAAACGAAGCAATGCGAGCTGAGAGTTGCCATCACTTAGCCCGTGCCTTCCATGCTCAAGGCGATTGCGACCAAGCCTTCCAGTACTATTACCAAGCTACACAGTTCGCGCCGCCTAATTTTGTACTGCCACACTACGGTTTGGGGCAGATGTATATTTACAGAGGTGACACTGAAAATGTAAGTTAAATATATTTGTTTGCTTTTTGTATGACAGCACTTAAATCTGCATTGCACCGGCATTGTGCCTGATGGTGGGCATAGTAAATTTTTTTTTTATGCACTGCTCAAGCTTTGGGTGCGGATATGGAGAGGCTTATTGGGTAATAGTGTTTGTCAATTACCCACTTATAACATGTCATGAAGACACTCGAACTTCCATGTTTCCAGGGTAATAAGCATGATCAAATACAAGAAAAGATACCTTATTGACATGGTTACGAAGATTGCGATCCACTAGGGTACAGGCCCTTACCTCTAGATTGTTAGATTAACCTATGTTGATCTCGGAATGCATTAGGTCTAAGCTTGCCACTGTGTCGTATCATACCACTTTTTCTCATATTTATTTATAAATATGGTTGATGATATTAAACAAGTCCATCTATTTTATTTCAGGCAGCACAATGTTTCGAGAAAGTGCTGAAAGTTCAACCGGGAAATTATGAGACAATGAAAATTTTAGGTTCTCTGTATGCAAATTCACCGTCCCAGTCGAAACGTGATATCGCCAGGCAGCACCTGAAGAAGGTCACGGAACAGTTCCCCGACGATGTAGAGGCTTGGATCGAGTTGGCTCAAATATTGGAACAGAATGATTTGCAGGTATTTGCCAAGTATACCAACCCATACAGATATGTACCAACTTAGTTTATTGCTATATATCTAGTGGCTGGTGCTGAAAGTGAAACTCAAACGTTAAGTAACACGCCAGTGAGCATTTTTACCTAAAATTCATAATCATGTTTTACCTTTTTCTACTAATAAATTCCTAAAATAATATAACGAATTTTTTTTAAGCTATGGTAATATACTTAGAAATAGTCGAGAGATTCTTTGTAAAACATAAACGAAAAGAGTTGTAAATTAGAAAAATTGTAATTACATAGTTTTTTATTTCAATAAAAATAAAAAAAACGATGTTACGTAACGCGTTGTAGGAACCCACTTCCCTTTGTAACGCATCGTAACGTTTTACAATGCTCCGTTCTTCCCCTAAATTGCGTTAATACATAATACTTAAACGGCCCCTTATGGCCAATCTTACCTAATGGGAATTAACAATATGGCCTTAAATGTAGGACATGGTAATTCTATTGGAGACAGTCCTCTCAAATGCAATTGTCGGAATACACTTATTGGTCAGAGATTGATTGGTCAAAGATGGTCACAGAGTTTCAAGTTGGGAGTGGTAGCTAGTCGGGCAAGCGTTAGATAATGCCCTATCATAACGATGTGTTTCTTTTATCGTAAGCTCAGGCTCTATGCAGGGATTCGAACTCACGACCATTGACGTGCCGTTCACCATCACCGAGCTATCAATGTTTCAGTCCAGTTTTACCACCTGTCAATGATATACTTGTATATAAAAATAATCTTATTAAGAAAATGGTCAAAGTAACTCAAAGCGTTTGCATGTAAAGTTGATTTCCTTTCTTTTAATAGAAAGTATCGTTTGTCATTTTATGTAAAAAAAAAAACACTTTTATAATCATCCAGGGTTCCCTAAACGCATACAGTACTGCCATGAAAATTTTAAAAGAGAAAGTCAATGCGGACATCCCTGCGGAAATATTAAATAACGTCGCCGCTTTGCACTATAGATTAGGGAATTTGAATGAAGCTAAAAAGTATCTCGAAGAAGCTCTCGAAAGGTAAGAAAATTTTCAAACTAATCTCTCTGACACTGCACCATTCTCAATCAAACATTACCAAATTTAGTTAGTTCCATGTCTTAGCAATTTTAATTTTTCTTTATATTTATATTTATTTACTAAGGTAACATGCTACCATTACGTTAACATTTTTAATAACTATACAATTTAAAACGCCTAAGACAACATTTTTTTTATTATAAAACTAAAATCCTACTATTACAATAAAAGTATAAATACATATATCTCAATGAAACCAAGAGGTATTACAAGAAAAAACTTTGATTTTTTAAATACCAATTTTGAAAAGGAAAGACCCCAATAATATAAGACTTTTTCAAGCATAATGAAAATACTATAGGTGTGTGAAAAATAGGGTACTAATAAATAGATGCAATAATATTTATTACATTTCAGAGAAAAGGCAGATGCAGAGACGTTGGACGCCCAGTATTATAATTCTATTTCTGTTACAACAATGTACAATTTGGCTCGTTTAAACGAAGCACTTTGTATGTATAACAAAGCTGAAAAACTGTATAAGGATATATTGAAAGAACATCCAAACTATATTGACTGTTACTTGAGGTAAACCATTTTTCTATTTTTACGAGTAAATTGTTACTTGACTTGTATTTTTGAGTATATTTTGTAACCGTTAAATCGCTTCACGACGAGTAAATTTCATAGCTGTTTCATATATATGTGTAAGTTTCACTTCTTATATATATGTGTAAATTTTATAGCATTAAAATAATATCCTATTATTGTATCAAATTCTATAATTATTAAATAGTTTCGTGTTTTTACGTGTAAATGTTATAACCAATAAATTTATATCCTGTACGTTTGTGTAAAGTTTAATAACTTGTATGCGGTATCAAATAACTTTATAGTTATTTTAAACCAAAGCATTACTTAGATCTGATAAATTTATAAAAATAAATTTAACGTGTCTGTTTGTAACGTCTAAATATTTTGTATTAAATGAAAATATATAAAGTACTTGGAATGTATGCCAAAAACTCAATTTTAAAGATTTTGTCTATGTATATATTCCTGTTTATTTCCAAAACTGGTTAACTGATTTTGACGGGATTTTCACTGGCAGATAGTTGATGTTATAGGGAGTATAACTTGGCTAATTTAATCTCAAGTCCACATGGTCAAAGTTGCTGACAAAGTAATTTTTTTGTTACTTTTATAGTTAAGGTTTTTGTGTTATAGCCATAATCTCACCTGTTCTTAAATGACTATATGGCCCAAGTTGGTAGACACGCTAAACCTGTGAAGGGGCTGGCTCTCAAGTCCAACTGCCGAAACACACCCATATGTATTCGACGGCAGATTTTAAACTTGAGGGTGGTAGCTACCCAGGCGGGCATTAGAAAAAGCCCTACCACCACGCTATGGTTTCCTCACGATCTTTTCCTTCACCGAAAGCTCAAGCTCATTGTAGGTGGATTCGAACTCACGTCCCTTGGCGCGAAGTTGTACACACTACCACTGAGTTATCATCGCTTCAAGTATGAAATATTGAAAGAATTTATAATGCATTTAATTTTTTTCTTCAGGTTAGGTTGCATGGCTCGTGATAAGGGCCAGATATACGAGGCGTCGGATTGGTTCAAGGAGGCGTTGAAGGTGAACACGGAGCATCCGGACACATGGTCACTGCTGGGCAACCTGCATTTGGCCCAACAGGAGTGGGGTCCTGGACAGAAGAAATTTGAAAGGATACTGCAGAACTCTGCCAATGCTAATGATGCTTACTCCTTGATTGCTCTAGGTGAGTGATTTATATCTTTAATGGTTTATATTGTCATGATTTTTAATGTTGAGTTGATATGAAAAAAAAAACATTTGATGACCTTTCCATTTTGCACGGATAATTGCATAGAAGATACATGGATAGTATGGATACAATTTAATATATCTTTCTAGAGGAATAATTCTGTTTTGCGTGGTTTGTAATATACCTGTTTCAGTTACTTTATATAGAGCATATGCACTGGGCCCCTATATACCCAGTGTTTTGACATCAAACGGCTCAAAATATACATATAATTTAAGTTCTAAGATTTAAGCCATTTGGAAACCTCTGCTAAAGCTCTGCTAACCCTTATAGCTGTAGCTGGATAATGGTATGGCGCTAAATTATCCACGTATGTAGCATTTTACACCAGAGTCTTTCCTATCCTCCGAGGTACCTAAGTATTGCCACCGGGTGTTTCTTACCATCGTTATGAATTAAAACTGCAGGTTCTAAAATACTAACAGCTTCAGCAATGGTAAAAACCTGACGGACAATACCATAAATATCATTTCTACTGCCAAACACTAATAGGTGTGTTCCGGCAGTTGCACTTGAGAGCCAGTTCCTTCACACGTTTAGTCTGTCTACCTATTTGGGCTGTATCGTCACTTAAGATCAGGTGCGATTATGACCATAACGCTAAACCTGTACTATAAACTATAAAAAATACGTATCCATTTGAATTATCTTCGATAGGTAATGTGTGGCTTCAAACCTTACATCAACCGTGCCGTGAAAAAGACAGAGAGAAGAGACATCAGGAACGGGCTCTGACCATGTACAAGCAAGTGCTCAAAACTGATCCTAAAAATATTTGGGCTGCTAATGGCGTCGGCTGCGTACTCGCACATAAGGTAACCTATACATTACACACATATATTTCTAATAGTATATATAATTTTGATCACACCAGAATGTTAAAGTTAACACGAACGTTGTGCAAATAAACAATAAATATAGTAAACCGACGCCGGCTCAATGTTTTGTTGAAACAGTGTAGCGAGTGTCATTTAAAGTGTACGAAGACATATAAGAATTAAGCTCAAATATCAATCGATCAGCACATTGCTAGGTAGTTGTTTTCTCTTTTCATTATCCCTATTTCTTTATACAAATTCTTGGTTTACTAAGTTGGTTACCAAATATCGTAACTAACACACACATAATGAATTAAATTAAACCATTTTTTGCTGTGTGCAAAAAATAACTATGAGAGATTGAATAAAAGAGAATCTAATCTCCAGATACTTACCTTTATGACGTTATTGAGAGTTAGCGTTTAATCTAATACCTCTACAAATAATTATGACTTGTTAGTGAATATGAGTTGTTAGTGAAATTATGAATACATAGAAATTAAGATCACATCCTTTTGGTTATCCCTGGATATATTGCTAATGGTTAATTTGAAATAGGGGTGCGTGAACGAAGCCCGGGATATATTCGCCCAGGTCCGCGAAGCGACCGCCGACTTCCCGGACGTATGGATGAACATCGCCCACATATACGTCGAACAGAAACAGTATATTAATGCTATACAAATGGTCAGTATGCTAACTATAATGATTAATTATATTCCTGTCACTTGCTTCTTTGTTTGCTCATATAAATCCATATGCTTATAACAGATATTAACATATTTCTTACAATTAGGTCATTAACGGATACTTTAATCGCAAAATAATGGATATAAACTTTACTGTTACAATCATATTTTATGTTAGATCGTCTGTTTGTTTTTAGTTTGTCGGAATTCAAAGCAGTATTGAAAAAAAAATTATAAAAATAGATAATTGTTTTAGTTCCACCCGAACTGATACGATGATACTTAGTTGGTAGTGTGTACGGATGCCGCGTCAAAACACGTAGGTTCGAATCCACCTGCAATTCACCTTTCAGAATGCACCTTTCATAGCCAGTTCCTCCGCTTGACTTAGCGTGTCTACCATCTTGAGTTCAATCGTCACGTAACATCAGGAGATATTGTGGACATAGCGATAAAAAAAGAACGAAGTCACGGGCACAGCTAGTCTATACATATAATAAATCCGTAGAAAAGTCTTTTTTGTAAATTGAAAATACAACAGAACCCTTTTCCAGTATCTTAATTTTTTTGTCTGTTTTTCTATGCACGCGTAACGTGAAATATACGAAAGCGTTGCAGATAACCTTAATACGCAAAAATTGTATGCAACTTGAAGTATTACTTTTGTTTCATTGCAAACGGTTCACTCTGTTAAGAGATATTAGATAATATGAATTGAAAGCGTTCACACGCACGCAATTCAGCTATTTTCAACGCCAAATTAGAACTAATGCTGACAGTTGAACTTCATATTCGATAGATGGCATTGTGCATTTGCCGTTCTCATGTAACACGGGTATTGACTGTACTCTTATCTAAGCTAGTGTTAAATTAAAGCTATAGGTGAAGACGTGTACCGTGTGAGTATTGATGGTAGAAGTGGTTCTTATAGCGCAGTGTTTGTTTGTTGTTCGTCCAGTACGAGAACTGCATACGCAAGTTCCGCATGCACCCGGACGTGGAGTGGCTAACGTGGGTGGCGCGCGCGCAAACGCTAGCGGGGCGCGCCGCGGCCGCACGTGGCGCGGTACTGCGCGCGCGACACGTGGCGCCACACGACGCACCGCTGCTCTATAATACAGCGCTGGCGCTGCGCCGACTCGCCGCGCACGTGCTGAAGGACGAGCGCTCCTCGCTGCCCGTGGTCCTTCGGGCCGTGCACGAGCTCCAAGTCTCACACAAGTACGCATTATTTTAAATAATACACCCTCAACTATGTCTCTCTCGCTTCCTGGCTATAAATCCCATATGGTGGTGGGGTCAGCTTTCCTTATTTATCTCCTCCAGTTCGCTAAATCATCTACCGGCGAGGGAAAATTGCAGTGCTTCATTGCTAACATAGTGAGATGGCTTTCTCTTAACGTGACTATACCGTCGTAGCCTACTCTCCTGCATCTTATCGGTGATGTCACGCATTCCAAGACTCCGTCGCATGTATTCGCTGCGGATTTTATCCAGTTTGGTTAACGTCACACATCCACCTCAGCATCTTTATAACTTGGATGACATTCACGTTTCGCTTCCACACATAAGGACTGGTGTTATCATGGTTAGACGACCCCCCTTAAACGTCTCATGTAACGAATGGACGTGGAATCATAGTAATTTAGTACGATGGTGATGACGATACGAATGCACTGTAGGTACTTCCAGCGGCTGTCGAGCGCGGAGGGCGGTGGCGCGGGCGGAGGCGGCGCGGGCGCGGGCGGGGGCGGAGGCGGCGCGGGCGAGGGGGCGGAGCGCGCGCGGTTCGAGCCGGCGGCGGCGGGGGCGGAGGCGCGCACGTGCGCGGACCTGCTGTCGCAGGCGCAGTGGCACGTGACGCGCGCGCGCCGCCAGCACGACGAGGAGGTGACGCTGAGGGACCGCCAGCGCGAGCAGCGGGAGGCTTTCAGGCGGCAACAGGTACCCGGACACTCCATACTAAACCATCGCGATCATATACACGGCATTTCTCTCTTATATTTTTCTGTTAAAGTTATGCATATCTATAATTATTGTACGGGCTTTGTAATCGTTATTCGTTTTATATAGGCTTTATGACTGTGTAATGTTGACTTGTAATGTAAACAAGCGTAATTGATCTTTATATAGGAGCGTGGCATATATCTATATATAGATGTTCATTTTTACCTCAATTTTACTATCGTGGAGAACTGCATTTACGAATAGCCTCCCAGTCCAAAAGGACTGAGTGGGTTATGTAGGACTCACCCGGCATTACGTCACCGGGAATACCCACTAACACCTCATCACGGTCATCTGCGGTGACGCGGGTTCGTGCTTATAATCACCGCGTGATATCAAGAGTGATATAATTTTTTATTTACTTAATAGCTTTAACATTATGGCTTCAATCTCACCTCTTGTTAAATGACGGTGTAGCCCAAACACACCTTGTATTTTGGCGATACCTTTTCAATTTGACGGTGGTAGCTAGACAGACGAGCATTGGGAAAACCTTACCACCGTCCCGTAAAAGCGTTCCCAGAGGGCAGGGAAAAGACCTCATGGAAATGTCCTACTATTTCTAATATTGTTCTTAAAGAAAGACTAATATTGTTTTATACAAATATCCTACTATAACACTTTATGCAAATGTTTTTCAAGTGGAATCTTCTTTAGCACATGTGATTTAAAACTCGATCAAACGAATAATCGACAGATAAAAACATACATCTTTTAAGATATAACGTGTGAGAGAATGAGATAAAAGTATTTATAAGATGTAACACAGTGTTCCTTAGAGTGTCTGAATGTTACACGTGTGTTAATATTGCGCTGTTGCGTACCTGCGCAGCACGAAGCGAATTTTTGAAGGTCTCACTTCTATCGCGCGTTAGGTATTTATTTCATGAGAATACAATAAGAAACACTGACGAATCAATAATTAAACAACAATAATCCTTTATTAATCAATAATTAAATACAAGATAATTATATTGTGAAAATAGATTTGAAGTATTATGTTCCAATTAGAAAACCCTTTTTTTCGACATTAGTGATATGTATATATATAGTAAGTGTACATTATACAGGCGATTAGAAAGTTTTTTTTATAATTAAGGTTTTAGCGTTACTGCTATAATCTCACCTGATCTTACGTGACGATACGGCCCAAGTTGGTAGACACGCTAAACTTGTGCAGGGTCTGGCTCTCAAGTGCAGCTGCCGGAACACATCAATTGGTATTTGGCGGCAAATTTACAACTTGAGGATGGATGCTGGCCAAGCGAGCATTAGAAATAGCCCTACCACCATACCATACGACGTTTTCCTTCACCGAAAGCTCAAGCTTGATGCGTAGTCCATACACTCTACCACTGAGCTATCATCGCTTGCCGTCTATCCAGGAGGAAGAACGCCGTCGTCGACAGGAGGAACAGCAGAAGAGCACGGTGGAGATGCTGCAGAAGCGGCAGGAGTACAAGGAGAAGACGAAGAACGCGCTGCTGTTCAACGAGATGCCGACGGAGGGGAAGCCGAAGGGCCGCGGCCGGAGACGCGACGAGTACGTCTCGGACTCGCCCGAGAGCGGGAACGAGCGCCCCAACGGCACCGACGAACGGTCAGTTATTACCATTACTCATATTTTATTTTTATAAAACCCACGTTGTATACCTGGTGTATGTCACGCAGGTTTGAGTTATACCTGGTGTATGTCACGCAGGTTTGAGTTATACCTGGTGTATGTCACGCAGGTTTGAGTTATACCTGGTGTATGTCACGCAGGTTTGAGTTATACCTGGTGTATGTCACGCAGGTTTGAGTTATACCTAGTGTGTGTTACGCAGGTTTGAGTTATACCTGATGTGTGTCATACAGGTTTGAGTTATACCTGGTGTGTGTCACGCAGGTTGGAGTTATATCTGGTGTGTGTTACGCATGTTTGAGTTATACCTGGTGTGTGTTACGCATGTTTGAGTTACACCTGGTGTGTTACACAGGTTTAAGTTATAGCTGTCATGTGTTACGCAGGTTTTAGTTGCACCTGGTGTCTATTATGCAGGTTTGAGTTATATCTGATCTATGTTTCGCAGGTTTGAGCTATACCTAGGGTGTGTTACGCAGGTTTGAGTTATCCTTGCTGTGAGTTACGTAGGTTTGAGTTAATCTCTTGTATTATACGCAGGTTTGAGTTACAGGTGTGAGATTTGCTTAGTGCTTCGCACAGTTTTGAATAACACATAGTGTGTGTTAGGCCTAATTAAGGTACACTTAATTAGTCGTCGCAAGTTAAACCGGTGAGTAATGGTCGTAATCATTTCTGACCTTATTATCGTTTCGTACTAGAAGTATTGTCATAGATTATTACGTCATATAGATTGGTTGTTATATATAAAATGTAACATATTTTGTGTGTTACAGGCGTGAGGGCAAGCAGAAAAAGCGCAAACGCGAGCAAGGCGAAGGTCGCAAGGGCGGCGGCCGCTCGCGCAAGCAGAAGGAGGCGAGGGGGTCCGGGAGCGACAGTGACCCTCCCAGGAAGAAGGGAAGGAAACGGGTAATTTTACTATCAACTTTAACTTATTTCACCTCTAAGGAATTTGATAATTACTGTTCATTACTTAGAAGTATTAAATGGACCGTTTATTTTGAAAGTGGTGTAAGTAAATTTTCTTTTGTTTCGAGAAAATAAAAGGTTACTACTATATTTGTAGATAATGCAATTTCATTTACCGACCGATTTTAAGTTGTACAAAACATGGGTTTTTTTTTTGAGAAATTAAACACGGACCAGTTATATATAAAAAAAAATTACATTAAATTAAGCATGAATTACGTGATAGCTCATTTTTTCTCAAAAATGAACATACACCACTTTCCAAATAAACGGTCCAAATGAGAATTGATGCCTTGCTCAATTTCATGCTTCTTTCAACGAATGTACATTAGCCCAATAAATATTTAGGTCTAGGTCGTGACTATCATGATTAATGTACCAATCACAACTGGTAGTTTTAGTTTGACGCCTTTGTGGAACAGCAAGTGTATACTTAGCTGTCAAAATTCGCTGATTTTTCGTTGGTCGTAGCTTTTAAATTAGCACTATGCTTCTTATCAAATATAATGCTGAATAGTAACGTTTGGAAGTTTTGTGATTACGTGTGCCATTTTTTTTATACTAATGGGCAGCATACAATCAGACGGGCCATCTGATGGTTAATGATTTCCGTCATCTATGGACAGCCGCAACACGAGGGCTGTTTGAGTCATATTGCTGACCTTGGAGACCGTATTTCAATACCTTTTTGAAGAGCTCCATAGCATAGTTGTAGGGAAATCTGTGTTAGGTAACCTATTCTAAAGATGCAGGGAACTGTTATCCGAACCATGTACCTTACTATGCTAGCGTTTCTCTCATACCACAAAAGAATATTCTTTCCGAACTAGCACCTACTCTAGTATTTAGCGTTAGCACTTTTCCCGGACCTCTCACGATCCTGGATACCACCCGGCTGTTCATTCTCAGATTCGGTCCGCGATACTCTCTATCTTTATAATTAGTATCCTAATTCACTGTTAAATAACAAATATATATTATACGTGTAACAAATCTTTTTTTTAAGGAATGATTAAAGACTCGTATTACAGTATGCAACAAGAACGTTCTACAGAATTGAATTGTTGTTCTTGTAACCTAAGTGCTGATTATGTCACTGATTTGGATTGTACTGTACTCAACATCAGGTGAAGTGCAGTCACTTTGCTGCGTGACATAAAAAAAAAATCATGCAAATGTGAGTTTGTTCGCTATAAAGAGTTATTTTTTATTGATGAATCAGGGCGAGAAAGGCATCGGGCGCAGGGAGCAAGCGAAAGCGAAGGCTGCCGAGGAGAAGCTCGGCGCGAAGCAGCGCTCCAAGTTCGTGTCCAAGGAGACCATTTCCACCTCCGAGTCCGACTCGGACGCGTCGCGCAAGTCCCGCAGCCGCTCGCCGCCCGCCGGCAAGGGACGCAAGAGGATCATGTCCGCTTCAGACAGTGACAGGTTAGACTTTTTTTTTTTTTTTTTTTTATACTTAAGGTTTTAGCGTTATGGCCATAATCTCACCTGATCTTAAGTGACGATACGGCCCAAGTTGGTAGACACGCTAAACCTGTGGAGGAACTGGCTCTCAAGTGCTGCTGCCGGAACACACCTATTGGTATTTGGCGGCAGGTTCACAACTCGAGGGTGGTAGCTAGCCAGGCGGGCATCAGAAAAAGCCCTACCACCATGCTATGGTTTCCTCACGATGTTTTCCTTCACCGAAAGCTCAAGCTCATTGTAGGTGCTTGGGTTCGAACCCACGTCCCTTGACGCGAAGTCGTGCACACTACCACTGAGCTATCATCGCTTCAACGTAAACCAACCAAAGTCAAGTGATTTTTATGACGTGGGAAGTTTTTATTGAATGGAATTAGGTCTGTATTATTGAATGCATAGTTTTATGGTACCAACCAGCAACAGTAGGTCCCTTTGTCTTCCGAGGTGGTTTGGCGAAGCCATGCTGACACTTGTTAATCATAGCTGAAACTTTTTACCGACTTATATATACGTGAAAGTGTGTGCGAACCCACACAAACGCATACTCACTTTCGCGCCCACGCACGCATACTCGCTCTTACGCCCACGCACTCATACAATCACCTACGCACTCACCAACGCATTGGCACACGCATTTTTACACACACATACGCACTAATTAACTCACTCACCCACTCATATACTCAGCCACACACCCATGCACTCATACACTCACTCATGCACATCAGCAACACAAACCTACGCACACAAACACTTACACACATACTTATTCACTTACCCACGCACTCATATACACACACACACACACCGCACAAACGAACAAGTACACACACAAATGTATCTGATACAAATTATCTGAGGCATGGCTGGAGTTTACTCCTTAAGAACTATTATTCTGTAGATTAAGTAAAAAGAGGGTAAATAAAGGCATATTAAAAATTATGAAAGTATATATACACATTTATTCACATTATTAACATTAACAATGAAATATATAAAATAAATTATTTCCAATAATAATAAGTATACACATTTACATAATCTCGAAGTGAAATGTCAAAGTGCGTTGCGCCAATGAACATAATGCCTCATATTTAGGGTAACGATCGATTTTACTTCTCGTAAAATTCTCATCCCGCGGGATGTATATAAAAATCGTTTCTTAAGGAGTTAACTCCAAAAAATGTTTGATATTGTTGCTTAATGTTTGGTATGTGCTGTTTGTTTTTAGATCTCGATCCAGGTCGAAGTCCAAAGCCCGCAGCCGGTCACGTTCGGGCTCCGTCAAGAGTCGGTCCCGGTCTAAGAGCAGGTCTCGCTCCAAGAACAGATCGAAATCGAAGAGCCGTTCTAGGTAGATTTTGTAAATCTTATAGGTTAGCGTTATGGGTATATAATCACCTGATCTTAAGTGACGATACGGCCTAAGTTAGAAGACACGTTAAATCTGTAAAGGGACTGGTTTTCAAAGGCAACTGCCGGATTACAACTACGGCTATTAGGCGGTAGATTTTCAACTTGAGTGTGGTAGCTAGACAGGCCGGCACTAGAAATGCTTAACCACCATGCTATGGGTACCTCACAATGTTTTCCTTCACTGAAAGCTCAAGCTCATTGTAGGTGGATTCGAACTCACTTCCCTTAACGTGGAGTCCGTACACACTGCCACTGAGTTATCATCGCTTCACTGATGTTAAGTGACCACGTGATTTCGTAATGAATGGATAAGCTAAGCTTAGTGGAGGGGTTGGTTCTCAAGTGCAGCTGCCGGAACACATATTATCAACTTGAGAGTGGTAATTAACCAGTCGGGTATCATACAACGCTATTTCAAGTGAAAATTTCTTTAAGCACGCTGAGCCTTTTAGTTTGTGGGTATTGAATGAGATTGTACCGTCACGCTCGGCTTTGTAACGTTCGTTCGGGTAAAATCGACTAAGAGCGAGAGAGATATAGTCAACGCCACACTGCTATACTAGTTCGGCGAGCGTTACACGTGACAGCGTGACGCCTAGGTCGCATTCAGTAGCGACATTAACTCGGTATGTGCCGTGCCGATACGTTTTATTTAACTTTTTATTAATAACTTGACTATGAAGCTATTTAACACATCTTTGCATAATTATGTACCATCGCCGTGACATTATAAATAAAGATTAGAAGTATGACCTTAATAGGTCGAGTAGTTTAGAAGTTACACTATCACTAATAGATGTATACAAGATTTTGGTATTTAAAGATATGTGCTACATTTCAGATCGAAGAGCCTTTCCAGATCTAAAAGCCCATCCCGATCTCACAGTAGATCTAGATCTAAAAGCCGTTCTAAATCCAAAAGCCCATCGAGATCTCGATCCAGGTAAAACAATTCTTATATTTATAGTTAATTTGATTTGTGGCCTATAGTCGAACTACATAATGTATAATGCAATGAATATTGAATTATTTAGAGTCAAATAAAATAAGGTTCTACATCAATACCAATAAATAAAATTGACGTGTCTGTGTGTAATGTCAAAGTAACAGCTTTTTACTAAATGCATATGAAAGTATTTACTAATCACTGCTAGCTAATCTCTGAAACGGCTGGACCGATTTGGACGGGACTTTCGCTGGCATATAGCTGATGATATAAGGAGTAACTTAGGTGACTTATGTTTTAGAAATAAATTGGGACAGGTAAAAAAAAAATATTAGGTCCACGCGAACGAAGTCACGGGCTGAGCTAGTTTAAATATAAATCGACAGATTAAAGATTAAGTTTTCACGAAAAACTCCAATAATTATTTGGAAATCTAAGCGACGTCGATTAACGTCTTTTTGTTTCTTAAGCTTTGCAGTTGATGTATCTAGAATTTAATTCTGTGAGGATTATTGAAGTTTCAACATCAAAAGTACTTTTAAAAAAAAAGTTCAACTTTTCTAATTCTACCCTCATTTGGGTGTGAGGATTAGGTTTTTTTTTATACTTAAGGTTTATCGTTATGCCCATAATCTCACCTGATCTTAAGTGACGATATGGCCCAAGTTGGTAGACACGCTAAACCTGTGGAGGAACTGGCTCTCAAGTGCTGCTGCCGGAACACACTTATTGGCATTTGGCGGCAGGTTTACAACTTGAGGGTGGTAGCTACCCAGGCGGGCATTGGAAAAAGCCCTACCACCATGCTATGGTTTCCTCACGATGTTTTCCTTCACCGAAAGCTCAAGCTCATTGTAGGTGCTTGAATTCGAACTCACATCCCTTGTCGCGAAGTCGTACACTACCACTGAGCTATCATCGCTTCAAAATGTAAAAACACTGCGATGAAAACGTTACGGTGTTCTTTTATCGCCTATTTGGTTTTTTAACTTAGGATATAGCTTCCCTTATGAGATGTGTACTTGTGATGAAGTGTTAATGTTATATTACTAAGGTATAGTAATATACCAGTAGTTAGGTTTAGTTTTGTTTGTTATCGTAGAAATTCTGAAATATTTCAGATCAAAAAGCAAGTCCCGCTCGAAGTCGAAGAGCGTCTCGAGATCGAGATCGAAAAGCGTATCGCGATCCCGTTCGAGATCCAAAAGCGGATCCCGCAGCAGATCGGGTTCGCGGGCGTCCCGATCCCGGTCGAGATCAAGATCCCGATCGAGATCGAGATCCCGGTCCGGATCAAGATCAAGATCGGGATCGAGGAACTCGCGGCCGGACACACCGGTCTCCAGGAAGTCCATATCCGCCAGCGAAGATGAGGCTTGATTTCTTATTTGTAAATACTGCTAAAAGCATACCTATGAGGTATTTTTTAAAACCTGTTTTAATTTCGTACTTATACACTAGAAACCCCTTTCCCGTCTCTATGTTGAATATTGTTCTGTTTCTTCCTCTGTCCATGTTTATTTGCGCAGTTATTATTTAGTTTGATGTTATATTCATTAAAAAAAAACATTTTGTTTTCACTCTATAGTTATTCCAATACTACAAACATATTATTATTTAATATTCATGAATCATTTTTAATATCTGATTAATTGATTAATGTCTCACATTTTTTAACAGAGTTGTGACACTCAGGTGTCGTTTCATTTAAAAAAAATGCATGGACATAATTTTGGTCTTATTCGAGGCCAAAATTAAATTAGGTTTTTTTACCTGCAGACACATTATTTGCGTCTGATGGATTACAAATTTCCTGGTAGCGGACGATTTTTATTAAATTTTAATTATAATTTAAATATATTTATCTTTCGACATACGGTATTTTAGTATTAAAAAAATAATCGCTGCTGTTTAAATCCATGGAAATTGTATTTCTAATTAATATATCGTATTATACAATATTTGTGTATATTACTCGCTTTTTGTATGGCTTGTATATGTCTTATAAGTGGAGAGAGGAGACTAAGGAGTACCAACTGGTATACTCTTCTAACTCAAAAAGTTAGTGCCAAAAATGCAAAAACTAAGGTATGCTAAAATGACCTAAAACAGTGCTAATGTACCAAAAATAACGTGTATTATGACCGATTATATATTAAAATTGAGGCCTGACCGTACATAATGGTAAAAATGGCGCTGATTTATCCTAAATATTTGATCATAAATTAACAATATGTTCCGACTAAAATGAGTTTTGCATCATAAAGATATGGTTATAAATTTTTAATTCAAGACTAAAGAGCTTCCCACTTTTTGTAACGAAGTTCCTTATTGCATGGTACGGGTGGAGGCTAGATAAACAAAACAGTAAGATTTTTCCGTCACTACACTTGCTTTAGTCTGTTCTATGTTAATTATTTCTATAGTGTAGACGGTTATCGATAGCGCGTATGCTATTGGCTGTGCCCAATCATAGATACGCGCTTATTGGTTCAAGATAGCCAGTACGTTCTCATAGTCTGCGCAGATACAGTTTGTACACTTCATACGCTTCAGCTGTTTCCCACCGTGTTATATGTATTATAATTAATTACATATAGTGAATTATGTACAATTGTATGTTTATTTTTACAACTATAAAAAATGTAATAATCACGAAATTCCCTACCATTCCTTCAATGCATTACATATCTCTGCGTTTCATTTAATGACTCTTAGACCCTAGTAATTAATTTATTTGTATTTTTCAATCGATAATATGGATACGTGTATTAATAATAACATACTACGTATGGAAATTTGTTCCAATCGAGTGTTCCACAACACTCACGCATTTTCTTAATTTATAACCAATATGACAATTTAAACATATATGACTAATATGGCACACTTACGATTGCATTGCTTTTGCAAGTTGGCACATTTTTTGGAGAATTCTAAATGTGGGGCATTTTTAATATACAGTTGGTACTCTTTAAGTTGACTTCTCATATTCGAATTATATGTGTTTCTATCCATACATTGCAGCTCTGTTCATATAGTGTCGCAACTCAAACTAAAATAAAATATTTTTTATTGTACTATCAGTTTCAGAATTGATCACAATTTTAACACTGTATCATGTTGTCGGTCCAATTATTTGACCACAAATAGTTGTAATACCCTTAATTGTTAAAACCATTAAAAATCGATTTCTCATATACGACCAACGGTATGGTAATTTTATGACGAGTGAAATTTATATAAGAGTTAATTTAATAGTGTTACGTTTCCCTTCGCAACTTACCTTGTGCACTATTCACTTCGATAGTCGTTATGTTTTACAAACAATCGTACTTACGAAGTAAACTCCAGCCGTGAATTTGAGATGACACACGTACATACATTTTTATTACGATTGGTGACGGTTCAATGAATTTTTGAAAACTGAAGAAACAATATAAAAAAAACGTATTTTTGTCTATACAATTTTTTTTATTACTTTTAATTATTTTTTAAATATTGATAAACTGTCCGTGCCCGCGAATTCTTTCGCGTGGAACTAAACTTATTTAATAGTTTTTGCCCGTTCGTGTAACTTTTTTCGATACAGCTTCTATTGATGGTAACACGATATTAATGATAGCTCTATCAAATACAAAAACATTTTTTGAAATCCGACGGGTATTTGCTAACTTTAGCGCGTTCAAACAAACAAACTTTCCGATTTATAATATTAATATAGTGGTTTTATTTTATAGCTCCAAGCAAATTTTTAACTTAATCAACTTTAAGTTTTTTTTAATAAATTTTCAATGGTATTTTTTCTATAATTTTGTTATTCGGAGTTGCGACACATTTGAGCCGCATTGTATATGTGCGATATATATTATGTATTTTTTTTTCATGTATATTTATGTGTAAATAGATATAATTTGGTCCAATTTGTAGATAGAGCGTACTCGTAGCACTGGATTATTCCTTCTTTATTTTCCTCTTAGTAACGTATATTTTGGCACGTTCGATTACGTTGTATCCGTTTTTCCTTTATCGCAATAAATCTGAGTTACATTTGATCTGTTTTTATTTTCTATCCTAATAAAATGGAAATTATCCCCGCTTATTATTCGATGTGCTTTATATGTGACATAAAATTTAAAGGTCTTATATATTTGCGTTAGTCGAGTGTGATGAAAGTTATGAAGTGAATTTTTTTTACAAGGCTTTGAAATTTTGTACTGCAACCTTTTTGTGTGACGCACGTTCGGCTAAAGTCGAATCGAGGCGACTGAGGAAGCTAAAGAGAGATATGATGTTTCACTTCTGTCATGTAGTCGCCGGCAAACACACGCCGTTTTTACCATGTTTTTACTAATTCGCTTACTTGTATGTTTGTCCGGGTGGAATTTTGTATTTGAAATTAAACTATGTTCCCGTTGAACTAGATACTTGATATTTGGACCATAGTTTAGGAGTAGATAACAATGCTGGGAAATGTGAAAAAATGCTTTGTTTGTTTTGTCGATTAATATTTATAATCGATTTATAACTAACTTTTCAAAGAGCTACATATTCTTGAATATAGTTCAAATCTGACTGATATATAAATAGAATATATCAAAATTTCAATCACATAACCCTAAAAAGCAGAAAATATTTAATTAACGTACCATGTTTTATGATAGCTTTGTAAAATGACACACGCTATGGTGACCAAAGTTCTATTTCTGTCGGACCGTGAAGTTGTGAGATCGATTTCCAGTCAGCGTGTAGTTGTCCCTCCTTCGTATAACATTGGGTCCTTTAAAAGGGGCTTGAAGAGGTACCTAAGCAGGCCAACATGACTGGCAGTGAATTTTGATTCGTTGCCACTCGTCGCTAATTTGGATATTACTGTACTCAACATCATGTACAGTGCAGTTACTATGCTGTAAAACATAAAACAAGTTCTCTATGCCCTAAAAAACTCGAAAGCGATACTCAAAGCCCCGTAATGCTAAAGACCACGCGCAACCTTATTTAGTACTTCCGCCATCACCTACTTATGCCGCGGCCGGACTGTAAACTTCGCATGATTACACAAACTGACTTCGAAACTTGACAAATCAAATCAAATCAAATCAAAAACTCGTTATTCAATTTGACCCGAGAAGGCGCTTTTGAACGTCAACACAACCACCAGTTGGGAAAGTAAAGCTGTAATCGAGAAGAACCGGCAAGAAACTCGATCTGTATGTAGAGAGGGGCGTCAATTCCAGATATCACCATCGCTCACTTATCGATTCAGCCTATAAATAGCCTTTTGACATCAAAACCTGTTTGACGTGGTGCTTGAACGTACTGTCCGGCAATTCAGTATTGTGCTTTGGGACTAAAACCTAACACTATTACTTAAAAAACTGTTACTGGTCTTACTGAGCCTAAAATAAAGGGTGACCATTAGATTTCAGTGACTACTACGGGTATATTACCATGTGTATAGTGTTCCCGAGACACTCGGATACAAATTGTTATTATCGCTTGAGAAACTACCAAAAGTTGTATTTTTTATCACCGTTTTAGACTCTGCTTCGTTATTAGGGAATAATATTTTTATAAGGTAATTAAACTTAACAAGGAAATAAATTAAAGGCGTAATGTATCAATAAAACAATATAACTATATTCTTAATAATTTCAACTTAAACATTTACATAATATTATCAGAGATACAAATATCAAGTTCACAACGAGTTTAGCTTTAAAACATAACACGCAACAATTCGATAAAAAACCTAAATATATTGTCCATATCAATATAACATTAACACAACCGTTTACTTATGTAAAATAAAATAATTATATTTAAATATATCTTCAATTAATATTGCACATTAATTCATTATAAATAGTTGATACAATATACATTTTATGTAAGGTACCTACAGAATAACCTTTTTTTGCGGGAAAATAAATAAGCCTCTAAATTTGGGCAATTTATACAACATTTAAGGGACTTGACATTTTTATTTCCTGGCCATGGGATCTTTCAATTCCGATAACAGTCGCCGAAACCTCGGTTTTCGTAAATTAGGAATGGAAAATATGTCTACCGTAAAATAACTAGATGATCATGAATTGTGTTTTCAATATCACATAACGGGTTACAAATAACAATCAATTATATTTCACATTGGCAGTAATTTTAGTCGCCGGTGAGTGTTCGAGTAATTTATTTCGAGGTTATAATATAATTGAAAGTCTAGCAGTATTAAGAATAAAATTTCACTCACATTGTAATTTAAAATTAGTAACGTTTTACCACTTTTCATGAATAGCTTCGTCATCACGTAATTGAATTCAGCAAACTAAATACTGAAATTATTTCATATCAGTCCGGTATTTTTCACTTATTCTTTCTAAATATGTAACTTACATGATAAGTGAAATATTTTCTTGCTAATTATAAACAATTGATTAATGTAATGTTTCATATCTCCGGAAAATAGAGGAGCAAATGTTCATGTTATTTTGTTGAAGTATATTCCAACACATCTGCCCCTATAATTTTAATTTTCTGTACCAATATTGCTCAATATGATAGCAAAGCTAGGAATTTCAAAACTTACTGCCAATTGAACGCTAATATGCGCAGCAAATTAAAAGCAAACTATCTTCTCAAAGGGATGTCAAATTAGAAGCAAAAAAGCCAACAATTTTTATTGCACGCCTCACAATGTGAAGCGTTTGAGGTTGTGTATTACTATCAGTCTAAACATTCCAAAGTCGAGCAATTTTCGAAACTTCAATGATATTTTTTTTAATATTTTATCTTTTACGGCAATGCAAATGTTTTATTATCCAAAGAAATGCTCTTACTATCGTACTAGGTGATATTTAAATTCATTTACTTCATTATATGATAAAACAAAATATAATTAAATATTTTTTTTCGTAGACATCCGGACGTCTGAGTTTATGGATATGTAACTATTACGCCCCAAAATGTTATGTATTTGAACCATTTCTTTTTTAATAGTTCTAGAATGATATCGGATTTTTTGCTGTGTTTAATACGAATGCTTAAATTTATGTCATAAGGCATAATATAATATAATTTATGTTATAAGGCATGCACTTTTGGATTTTCCAAACGATCTGATCCGATGAACTTTGTATCACCTATAAACGTTTTGAAGAAACGCCACGTTATACATATTTCGTTATAAGAAATAATGTAAAGATACGTCATTTTGTATGATTTCGTTGAAGTTTCGTTTGAGATGTTTTCTCTTTCATCCAAAATGTTTCAATAATTTTTTTTTTACATATTTTAATAACCTCAAACATCGTGAAATTCTATTTATTTACGGTGTGATTCAACGGTCACCGCTCAGTCTGCAATTGAGTCGCAAATTAATTTAAATTGCTGTTCTGCAATTTTGTAAACCATTTGCGCGTACAGTTTGAGTCAAATTGAAGTGCAGTTTGCTTGCAATTTGCTACCAAATAGTTATTGGCGTGAATTACATCAAGTAGGTTAAGGAGGCAGGAAAACAAATATCCCATTTAGCACATAATTAAAAGTACGTATATATATATATATCATACCAGTTTTAATAGAAGAGTATAAAAGTAACTATAATCTCTTAATAACATATTACATAAGTTTTAAGTTTATTAACAATTTCAAATTTTAATACCCGTTGAATATACATAAATTTAATATCAATAAAATGATTACTATAAATAATAGTTTAACATTTGCATATAATTAAATAGATACAGCTAAAGTAATTTCCTATGGACGTTTAGACAAGACAAGAAGAGTCGTTCATAAAGTACGTTCACACTTATGGGGGTAGCGGGGGTCGCTTCTGTGTTGAAATGTGACTCAGGGGGTCAAGGAAATTAAGAAAATGTGACCTTCGCTGCTTACAAAACAATTTTGTAAATTTTACGTGTTATTTACAGATATTCATTAATGTATTAAAGTTTTATTATAGCTAACAATAAATATTTAAAAATATACAAATTTCTGCTATTAATTTCCTTATGTCATGTACGAAGCTGAGTCCATCATTTGTGACGTAATATTGTTATGGGGGTTGGATAAAACGTGATATAGCGTAACGAAAGAGGGGAGAAGTTCTAGAAATGCTAAAATTTTGCGTTACGTATTTTATGAACAGCCCCTAAGCAACTAACCATACATTGTAATAATAGTTGACTGCACTAAAAGTACATGAACTACAATAAATTGGACACTGGAGAGTATAGTCTATTGATTCTATTTTTATTAATACTATGCAAGAATCAAAATTGTGGATTTACTTCGGTTACATAAGTTTTGTGCATTAGAAGGTTTTAAGTCTTACTTACTTATTTAATAGTGGTATATTACGTAAGTCTAGATTAAATACAATGGCTAGTTGAGTCTGGTTGATGTAAACGAATGCAAAATACTAGACCAAAATTTTATAGTATATTTAATGAAGCGGTGACATTTTATCATTTATTCTGTCAACCCTGGATCACGACTTTTTCAGAAATAGTTTAAAAATTGGACATCGAGTACGTTTCTATCTTGAATCCATTAATTATTCTAGATGTGATGGGAATACGTACAAAAATCAAATAAAAGATCTGCTGTTGCTTTTTTTTTTAAATTTAACTTTAGAAGTTATTTATTTAGAAGTTAGTACTCCAAATTTACACTAGATCCAGGGCTGATAAAATACATTGAATATTTATATAAAAAAAAACAAGTAAAATAATTGTAATATCTTACATACCATCCCATTGTTTGTGCTTTTAGGCATTCTTATGACATTAAATATTATTCTTTAGCGGAACATTTGGATAGAAAAAATCGTGTAACTGCATGAATAAGATACTTATGTTATATATGAGCATTTTTAAAATCTATCTATCTTACATAATTTCAATATATGTTATAGGAAACTACGATAAAATTTTCATACCAAAATTTTTAAATATTCTAAATAAAAATTCGAGTAAGTGGCAGTTATCGTTATTATTCGAAATTAATGGTCGATTTGTAATAATCACCTATTTTATAAAACGGTCTTCCATTATACTATATAATATATGAGTTATATGACTAGAATTTTCTAACGCTCATAGTAGGGGTAGTCAACCTTTTTATAGTTTTAATACAACTAAACCTAAACCTCTCAAACTATTAATGTAAAAATATATCTTGTAGTAACAAAGAACACAGCAATAAACTGTGTAAACAAAATATACGTCGTAGAATGAAATTATCTTACATCTAGTATGAAAGAATAAGTGAAAATATAATCTACAATAATGACTATAGATAGGTTTCATAAAAATGTATTGCCATTAAACCACAACATGACAAAAGTCTCTCCGCGACAGGGAGTTCTTCGGCGAAAAAATTAATGGGAAAATAACGTTTTTAAAAGTATCGCTCATATTATTAGTAGTAAAATTTTCTTTAGCGTATTTTTATTACATGGTTATAAATAAACGTATGTAGTTAAATATTTATTATACATTGTGTATATCGGAGATCTGAATTTTTAATTCATTGAAAAATCCCTCACCAACGATAAAACATCCATAAGTGAGCGGTATAAACAGGTTGACTACCACTGATATAGTAAGGTTACTTTACTATGCACTAAATTAATATCATATTTATAATGTTAATTAATACCTATACATATATGTGTAACTCTTTCGCTAATGGAATGTAAAATGCAGTAATATATTTCACAGATTGAAGTTAAAATATGATAAAAGTTTTTAAAAATAGTTATTTATTGTTAACACTAATAGAAATTTTAGTCATCAGTAACTCTAATGATCTGGTCGATTGGGTTTGATTACTTTTTTTTATTACATTAGAATAACATAAGTACAATCTGTATATATATTATATGGTATAGATTTTGTAAATTACAAATATGCTGAGATCAGGAGCAAATGTAGAATATAAATTTGGTGGATAATGTATAGATTTAAGTTTCCCGAACATTCAACAACGAGTACATTATCAAAAATAAATCGATTCCTTAACAACAATTTAAAATTAAATTAGTCTCGGGGAACAAGCTGCCCGACTTGGATTTCAAAGGGCTAAATGTATATTAAGTCTTCAAGAGTAAAATAAAGATATCTACCTATACCATTTTACTTGGAATTAGTGATATGGAACTGAGAAGCAATATGGAATAAGGTCGCAAAATGATCGCACAGTACAAATCTATTAATAGGTAATCAATTGTTGGCGAAATCTCGAGTTTTTAATAAAATTATTACTATATATTATTTATAATTGTGTGTTTTTCTTCAAAATACCACCGATTTCATAACCCTTATATATAGGTATATTTGATTACATCTTTAATATTAGTAAATTTAGAAACTATGGTGCCAATTTTAAGATATTTCTACATTAAACAATTGGAGGGCTTGATCGACATTATTCAAACGAAATTTTAATTTATTTTTATACCACCTTATAAAATGGCATAGAAAATAAACTATTTTCACCAATTAATTATAGTATTGAATGTTAGTGAATATTAGGAACTATATTTTATTTTTAAGCTAAAATGCAACGAAAAATCATATATTTTTACTATATTTGATATAAATTTTATTTGTATACAATTATAACATTATTTTTTCTATGTGAGCTGATATTATAAATTAAATATGTAATTATTTTAATTATTAGTTAAAACTGAAAAGTTTGACTAGTAACTAGATGTAAAATATATTCTCTTAAATTACTACATTTTCTATATAATAAATTGCAGTAATAGTAATTTTTTTTATACTTAAGATTTAGCGTTATGGCCATAAAACTCACCTGATCTTAAGTGACGATACGGCCCAAGTTGGTAGACACGCTAAACCTGTGGAGGAACTGGCTCTCAAATGCAGCTGCCGGAACACACCTATTGGTATTTGGCGGCAGGTAGCAATAACTATCGGTTTCATATATAATTTCTAACTATTTGGCTATCCAAAAATTAGAACAGGTTATATTTAGTAGAACTATTCAAAAAGAAACACAATATATTGAATTTTAAATATGACGCAATTGAATATTTTATATCATAAATTCACGGCCAAAGTAAGGAATGATTAAGGACCACTAACAATTAAGTTAGAATTTTCTCATAATTTAAGTTTGCGAACGCTAATTGAAAAGTAGTCTAGGGGATAAAATACTTTCCCACTATAGGTGGGAGGAAGTCGCTTACTGCGACAAAATGTGAAATAAGAGTAGGGAGTGTGTCTTAGTAAACGAAAATATTTAACATCACTACTGCAGAATCATTACTTTTTTTAAATCACTATCATCAAGAACTAAAAATATTCCGGCTCTTATTTCTTTCGTACCGTAAAGTCATGGAACAATCTTCCTATCAGCCTGTAGGGACATTTTAGTTCACTTTCAGTCGCCGCTTATTTGAGTTGGACTGTATCTACTTAATATCGAGTGCAGTGCAGTCATTTTGTTGCGTAACATAAAAGAAAACTGTTTTTATATTTAAGGTTTAGCGTTATGGCCACAATCTCACCTCGTGTTAAGTGACAATATGGCCGAAAATGATAGACACCCTAAATCTGTGGAGGAACTGGCTGTCAAGTGCAACTGCCGGAACACACCTATAGGTGTTTGGATGCTAACCAGGCGAACATTAGAAAAAGCCCTACCACCATACGAAACCCAACACTCCAACAAGGTAGCTTAAATAGTACATACTTCAAAATTAAGTTTGGAATTAATTAGTGTTTACGTGTTAAGAAAATGGCAGTACTATACGTGCGAAACAAACAAATCTTCTCTACAGTAATGAGTTTTAAATCAGATACTTTGAAAATATCACCAATTCGACATTTCCTATGATTATGAGCAAAAAAAACTTTTGAAGTGTATTTTATTTTGTAGGTATTGAATGAGTATGAAATGGTCGACTGTATGACACTCATTCGGGTAAAGTCGGCTCAAGTCGGTTAAGCGATGATAGCTCAGTTGGTAGTGTGTACGGACGCCGCGTCAAGAGACGTGGGTTCGAATCCAACTAGAATAAGCTTGAACTGTCAGTGTACATAAACATCGTAATGAAAACATAGCATAGGGGCAGGCCATTTTCTAATACCCGCCTAGCTAGCCTGGCTAGCTACCACATTCAAGTTGAAAACATGCCGCCAAATGCTTATAGGTGTGTTCTGGTAGTTGCACTTGAGAGCCAGTCCCTTAAGCTTGGCGTGTCCATCATCTTGGGCCTTATCGGTACTTAACATCAGAAGAGAGATATAGCTGTGAAGTTTTCAATCTTGTCGCACACACCTGTTTGTATATATACTTTCTTAATAACATCCTCACAATAATAACAATATAATCTTTCAGACACACTATACTATTGACGGTAGTGTGATGTTAAATGTGAAATTAAATACAAAAATAATTATTGAAATTCAACTTTTCTGCTTTATAATCTACATATACATATATATATATATATATATATATATATATATATATATATATATATATATATATATATATATATATATATATATATATATATATATATATATATATATATATATATATATATTATATTATATTTATACATATAATAAATATGTAGAAGAGTCATTTTCTAACATCGAAAATATTGAAAAAACAAATAGCCAGGGTGTTAAAGGATAACTAACAGAACCCATTTCCAGCATTTTTTGAATTTATGTTTGTTTGTCTGTACACGCATCACGAAACCATTGCAGATAACTTTTATACTTAAAAATTGTACGCAACTTGAGGTATTACTTAGTTTTTGTATCATCGCAATCTGTTCATTCTATCAAGAGACATTAGATAATATGAATTGAAAGTGTTCTCACACACGAAATTCAGTTACTTACAACGCTAAAATAGAACTAATGTTGACAGTTGAACTCCACATTCGATAGATGGCGTTGTTAATATGACGTCATCATGTAACACGGATATTGACTGTACTCTTATCCATGCGACTCCTTTTAGTTTTCAACAACCATGCGACAAATTCGCGGGTATAGCTAGTATTAATACAAATTTAGACTACAAGGTACACTAACCAAAGACAAGTAATTTTAACATTTTATGAATATTTATCGTTAAATGGAATTAACACTGTATTAACTGTATTTGTTTCTAAATTATTTCAATAGTATACAGACCTTTATAAATAATGTCTATTTATTACTCACTCTTATGTATTCTCTTTCTGACTCTCTTCAGTCCGTGGCAAAGTGACGTTCCCATTGGACAAGTTGCTCTGTGGACCTCCGAGGAACGAGGTGAATGTTGTATCTCTACTCATCGGAGGTTCCAAACCTTCAATTGGTATGCAGTCCAATGCTGGCACAGTATACTCCCTGTTGAACAAATAATTAATTATTTTGAAGTAAACATTTTTTTTGCAAAATGATAAAAACATAGTATCTGATGTTAACATTATAGGTACAGAACAAATTAAAATCATTTTTTTTTTTCTATTTTCTATGGTACGATATAGTAAATAAGTATTCAACGCATTTAATATTCAATAGTTAATCTAGCTATCTATATTTTTATTTAATGTTAGAAAGCTGGAAACTTTTTTTTGAACACGTACGTTTTATATTTTAGATTCGGGTTTAAAAAAATATTTGTGTTATTGATAGAATAATAATTTAAGAAAGGCTATTTAACTTAATGCTTTCAACGATAGAAGCAATGTTGTATTGAATAAAGTTCCAAAACCGGGCAAAAAATATTAAATAATTTAAAATAAATAATTTTTCGAAAGAAAAAGTACCTATCACCATCTTAAAGTTTCCGTTTATCTCTATACTAAAATTCATCATAATCGATTCAGCGGTTTAGTCCTGAAAGCGAAACAAACAAACAAACTCACTTTTTCATTTATAATATTAGTAAGGATAGGACAATTTTATTGCCCAAAAGTTGAGGTGCAGCACTGTAAACTTAAATTATTTAATCATATTTGTCCATATTTGTAACTTTTTTCAATACAGCTTTGCTATTACTGGTGGTAGCATGATATTAAATAGCCTAAAGCCTCCCCCAATGATTGTTCCATCATATACAAAACGAAGTATTGAAATTCGGCTGATTTAGTATTTTTTAATTGTTCCTAAGATTAAAATTTACAAACAATCTTTTCCGCTTTATAATCCTAATGTTATTATAAATGCGAAAGTGAGTTTGTCTGTTACGCTTTCATGCCTAGGCTGCTGAATAGATTAAGATAAACTTTGGTATAGAGATAAATGGAAATTTGAAGATGGTAGTAGGCTACTGTTTCTTGTGGAAAACTTATTGGAAGCGGGGTATGGAGAGGGATAAACTTTGTATGGATCTTTTTATCGAGTCTTATTTGTTTGACAAAATCAATATTAACGCGAGCGAAGCCGCACGTAAAAGCTAGTATTTTTTATACTTAAGGTTTAGCGTTACGGCCATAATCTCACCTGACCTTAAGTGACGATACGGCCTAAATTGGTAGACACGATAAACCTGTGGAGGAACTGGCTCTCATGCAACAGCCGGAACACACCTATTGTTATTTGGCGGCAGATTATCAACTTGAGAGTGGTAGCTAGCCAGGTGGGCATTAGAAAAAGCCCTACTATCATGCAAAATTAATATAGGTTTCTTACATGGATACGTTGTCCTGGGACTGTACGGAGTCATTGACAAGCTGCGGCAGTCGCTCGGGCTCTGCGGCCGGTTGGGATGTCGGTCGTCCGCTGAACAGAAACACTCCGACCATCGCCAGAAAGTACGACATGAAGTATAGCGCATGGAACTATTCATGGAAAGAAACAAATACTGTTTATTCATTTTCATCTCATAGCACCAGCATATACATAACAATTATAAACACAAAAGATATAAAAAAAAATGTATGGTTGTATGAAACAAAGATGCAAGTGAAACTTTTTTTCGGATTGTAAGCATTTAACTGAAATTATGCGGGAAATGTGACAATATAAATATTACACGGTCAGCTAATGCCAGCCACAGGAGCTGCCATATTGCCAGACTCCTTTCACTTTACCCGTACTACGTGGCCGGTTGTAATGCGACATGGGATAAATGAATGAAAAAAAAAAGGTTTCACTTTAGAGCATAGTTATATAATGCATTGTTGCAGAGTAATCTAAAATAAACTATAAAAATTTTGCTTCTCAAAAAAAAAAAATTGTCGCCACTTCACCATAATATTTTTTTGTTAATAGAATGTCCTTTAATTTGACTTAATCAAAAAGTTTGCATCGGCCGCGGATTGTTCGCCGATGCAACCGTTTTCTTATCAAAAAATCTGGATTTTATATACCCGTAAATTGTTGTTACTATTTTATATTCATATATATATTACATATGTATAGTGATAGTTTTAAATATTTATATGAGAAAACATGGAAAACATTGTAATAAAGATATAATTATAATTTCCCTTTTTTGAAACCAAAGGCAAAAGCATACTATGCATAAAGATGGTAGTATATAGAGATTTTAAGCTGCTACTGTCATAAAAACATGGACCGTTGAGTCATCATCAAAGATAGTTTTTACTAATTACTTATATATATATATAGAGCAAAACAGAAACATTTATGTAAAATATTATACAACCAAATTTTCTTTTGAACTCACCTTAAATTGAAACATAAACATTCCGACAATAAGTGTGTAATAATCTGCCGAGAGGAATGACAAATGTAGGATTATTGAACCCGCATCTCTTAGCATCAAACATTGCAGTATTTGGAATACAGTCTGCACCATGCAATATGTGGCCAATTGAACAATTGTATCCATTTCATACCAATTGAACATCATCAGTTCACCAAACTCCAGGAAAAATGTTTGCGTGCATGAAACTATGCTACCAACTATACCAAGAATGGCTAGATAGTCTGAACAGGACTGAGTTTTGAGCATCATCTCTTGGAGGACTGTTACTAGGGCAAAGAGTAATGATCCGGCCAGGCATAACATGTCACCGACCAATTGATTCTTGCCTGAAATACAAAATATATTTAAATATAAAAGACAATATAAATACTGAAGCAGGAAAACATAAATATTGACTTATATACACCATAGCTCTGGCTACAACTTTGTTTGAGTGGTACTAAAAACTGTTTAATAATTTTTGCCAGTTTATATAACTTTTTTCAATACAACTTTACTCCTATTGGTGCTAGCATGATGTTAAATAACCTAAAGCTTTCCTCAATAGTAATAAAAAATCTTACCATCAGTAGGAGCTCCCTCAACATCAGCCCAGACAACACACACAACGGCCATGAGACCTAATGTAGCTCCAGCAACATGAGCAACGCCAAGCCTCTGACCTCGCCAGGCACCTCCTACTAATGCCGCTCCTACACCACTGCATGCTAAAAGCTGTCAGCTGAGGACTGAAGTGAACCTTTGTGACATAACAAGTAACCAGCCAGCTTCAACATCTAATGTACTAGCAATGATCAAAATCCACCACTTCCTGAAATATATTTTAGGGTTTGTACTACATAACATTGAATTTACTACATGTTTATGGTTGTTACTTTATCAACAAAATGAGAAAACATCTATAACTGTAATTTATGTTTGGTTATTTTATTTATTTATTAGTTTTAGGTGTTTAATCTAAATCACAGTTGAAGTTAAGTAATTATTTGTTTCCAGATGGTAACACTGAGTATACTGTTAAATCGACTGTTAAGAGCAGTCACCAGAAAACATCACATAGGCATTTAGTAATTGTTTTTCAACTTAAGGATAACAGTTAACCAGGCACCATATAATATACTAAAACAATTATGTTTTCCATTTTATGACAACTTTAGACTCATTTTGAAGAGACTTGAATTCACAACAATGAGAGTTATATCAGTACACAATACTACTAAGGCTACATTGTTTCCTTTGCAGAGACTTATTAAATAACACTTTTTTTTTTAAAAGGAGACATCCTTTTACGTGTTAGCACTCATTTTTGAATAACCGTTATTTCAAAATTAATATGTATTTTACTTAAGTTATTAACAAAATATATCAATTATATTTAGATATGTGGTCTCTGTAGCCTTAAATAAAACTTTGTCAATATATCTTATAAACATAACAGGTATACTATCTCACAATAATAAAACAGGACGTACTTTGATAGATTTTTGATTCCATTACATAGAAGGCTCGGAGTGAATAGTATTAAAAGGACTATATAGGGTACTATAAGTTGTCCAGTTGTTGGAAATTGCCATGTAGCGCTCTGTAGTAAAGTCGTCATTATGCATTTACTACTAAGCAATATAGAAAGCACCTGTCCTAAACATATACTTCTCCATACTTTCCTGTAAATAAAATAATAAACATACTTTGTGTACATATAAAAATTACTAAAAATTCAAATTTGGTACTAGCCATCGCCCTAGCTCCGAAAAGTAAGATTCGAATTTATCACTGAAACTTGTGGCTTCCATCTTTATCATGCACGATTTCATGAAGATTAGTTAGTAAATATTTCTCTACGAATAAAATTCATCGATAATAATAATAAATAAGGGCTAAATCCCATTATTTTTCAATAAACTGAAAGGCAAAACAATCTTTGACACGGAGGTTTGACATATAACTTGACAGTTGACAACGACCCCAACAGCTTTGAAAATACTATTATTTATTATTGAATAATTAAAGAAATATTATGTTAACCTATAGTATAACTGAATGCACGTTTTATTAAGTAGTTTTAGTAGGCAAGAATTGATCATGGTGGCAGTAAAGATATTAACTTTAGAAAACGTAACTCTAGTAAAAAAAGCCACAGAGTATATTATGTATACTAAAACATAACAAAAAACATAACCTATACAGTATACGTTGTACAATATACATTTAGTTTATATTTGTTGATTTCTGGTCGTTATTATTTTTATTTTGTTCTAAAATCATTTTGAACATTCAAATTCATTATATAATTGCTACCAACTTGTAGATATACATTTATGATGGGTGATGGTAAGTCTCCTAAGGTATATGTATAGATACAATTCTTCCTATTTGATTTGTTTATCCTATATTTTCAGAGGATGTGATCCGCAGAAGGTTGCTTATTGATGGAGATGGCACTGGTGATGATAGAAGATTAAACGTACTGTTAAAAACACTAATCAAGTGGTGTAATAGTAGTGATGAGAGACCAGAAGAAAGGTTAGTTATATTTTTGTGTGGACTCGTTTTTTTTTTTTTAATAGTTATCTCATTAAAGGTAGTGATTCTTATATACATATAATGCCTACAAACAACTTTTACTTTATATCAGGCAAAAAATTTACTACAAATTTGAAACAACTTATAATAATCTCTAAATAATTAAATGTATAGCTTATAGTCACAGATAAAAATTATTTGTATCACAATTCTATTATAGAAATACTCTGAAGATACTGTCACAAATCCAAACTGAAACATTTTTCTAACCTTACTGTTTAAAACAGCAAAAGAAAAATAAAATCAAAAGCAATTCATTTTTGTATAAATGTGACAAGAGTTTTAAAATTTTTTTTTATTTCAGTAAAGCTACACATGACCGTATGTTAGCACAACTTGCCCAGTGTGAATTTGCAGTTACCAAGTCACAACTTGGCTCAGAAATGATGGCAGCTGAGTTGAAAAGCTACGAAGCTCTATCAAAAATACTAGAAGCCGGTATAGAAGTTGCTAAAGGGAACATAGAAAAGAGCAAAATCGACTTAGCCCAAGCGAAGACCGTACGTAAGAATAGGATTGAGTATGATGTTTTAGCAAAAGTTATAAGCGAACAACCAGATAGAAAAGAAACTTTGGAACGCCTCAGTACTTTAAAAACAGAATTAGCAAGCTTAGAGAGCACAAAACAGCAATTGGAGAGTAGACTGGCACAGAGGAAGAAGCAATTCCATGTACTAGTGACTTCTATACATCAATTACAGGCATTGTTGGATGAAGCCGATGACACAGAATCTATTTCAGATGACACTGAAATGAAAGACTTGACTAATGAATCGTGATGTATGTTTACTATTTAATTTTAATAAACTTTTGGTTACTTAAGCTGATGAATCTGTAGAACTGTTTTTTACTTTTATTTTCTCATAGATAATTATTTCATTTCAAATTTGTAACCAACCAAATAGTGGGAGAGACTAACTTTTTAGCTATTCCTGAAAATTATACTCAGGGGTATCAGTGGTGCAACTGTAGTATGGCAAAGATGGCTGAGTAGGTAACACATAACCTAACCTAACATGTTTTACAAAATATGGCAAAAATTATATATTTTATATGAGTATCTGCAATCAATTAAAGTTAGACACAAAGACCATATATAATTTAAATTAATTAGATTTAAACGCATTTTTATGAATAAATATCTTGTTAAGATGAATTTGTTATCTTTATCCTTACTAATATTATAATTGCGAAAGTGAGTATGTTTGTTACGCTTTCACGTCTAAACCACTGAATTGATTAAGATGAATTTTGGTATAGAGATAAATGGAAATCGGGAGACAGTGATAGGCTACTGTTTCTCATGGAAAACTCATTCCAAGTGGGGTAAAGAGAAAATAAATCCTTAGTAATATTTTAAATACGAAAGTCAGTTGTTTGTTTGTTACGCTTTCACGCCTAAACTAAACCACTGTATTGATTAAGATTAATTTTGATATAAAGATAAATGGAAAAGTGAAATGTAGGTTTTCTCGTGGAAACTCATTGAAATTGGGGCAAAGAGAGAACTTTGTACAAAACTTTTTAATACATCTTCCGATTTGTTTGACAAAATTAATATTAACGCGAGCGAAGCCGCAGGTAAAAGTTAGTTTTCTACAAATATCTAACAATAGCTATGCTTTTGAAAATGAAATTTATTAGATATTTAACCAAAATTACTCACAATGTCAGTAATACTCTTTCGTAACTACTGTACTGATTTATTAGTATTATATTATAATGTAAAGATTTTTACTGGGACCCCATCCAAAGGATTTGGCACGGGTTCAGATGGTTTAGTTACGCCACTGGTTGCATTGGCTATGTTGTTCATAACATTCACCCCTACAACCATGTCTTTTTCCGGGGCGGCCGTTTGGTTGTAAAAACTGATATGGTAGATTTTACCAACCAATACAAAATTTCGGATATCAGAGAAGGGTCGTTGTGGGGTTGGCGTCGGTGAAAGAAATGAAGTCATTAGGGACGTTTTCCCCACAACCATAATAACCGTGACTGATATGTGGAATTAAAGTTTAGCATTATAGCCACAATCTCATCTAATGTTAATTGACGATGAGGCTCAAGGTGGTGGACACACTAAGCGTAAGTGATATTTATTTATTAACGTGGTGTTTAAAATCCCAGTTTTTACGGGCTCTCTCATAGCAAAGCGTAAACGCATTACCCAGGCTCAGGTCAATGGCGTGAGGAGCATGTGGTGACTCATCAGGTGCTAAACATCCAACACTACCCACTCAAACGCACCACGATGATACTTCAAACTCCCGTGTTGCCATAAACTAGGAGCAACTTTCGCAACTCTTCTAGTAAACTTAAAGTATTCGTTCTCAAGTGCAGCTACCGGAATACTGATAGGAATTTGGCGGCAGACTTTCAACTTAAAGGAAGCAGCTAGCCAGGCAAGCATTAGAAAAATCCCTACCACCATTCTATGGTTTCATCACAATGGTTTCCTTCACCGAAAGGTATTCGAATTCACACCCATTTACGCGGCGTCTGTACACACTACCAACTGAGCTATCATCGCTTCAAATTGTTGTGTGAACATTAAGTGCAACGTATCCTATAACTGGCAAACATATTTACATTAGTGATTCATTAGTAATCGTAGAAAGACAACTTGTCTAGGGGCTATTATATCAAGCCTACGAGGTACAGCTAGTATATAATAAAACCAATAAAAAGTCTTATCACTAATTTATATAGGTACACAAACTTTATAATACAGTTTAAGCGATAAAACCTTTTTCGTTATGAAACGATTTTCACAATTTAAATAATGATATTTAGAAACGGACTTTATTATTAAAACATATTAAATATTTTAGATAAAATACACTTGCCTTGGACCGTGTAAATAGTGAAAGTTACTTCTTCATGGTATTGTGTATTTACTTTTTACATAGAAACTGTTAACCGAAGTGCTGTGGGTTAGAGCTCCGCTAGAAACAAAATTAATTGAGTGATGTACACATAGTAGTTCTGAGTTTGGTCACTTCCTGTTAATAGCGTTTTTGTAATTAGTGTTTATTTATGTTTTTCAAAACCTTATTATAAATAATAAAGTAAATGGATACGAAAACGATGTAAAAACCTTGTTTTTTTAATTTAGTATAATGAATTTGAAAAAGGATTAAGTTTATTTTATAAAGTCTATTTTACTTGACATTGGCGAAATGACCTACAAAGATAAAAGCTATGTTATAAAAAAAATTATACAGACTGATACCGAAATACGACAAAAAATACACTTTTGTATGACGGGTTTACCACTATAAATAACAAATATATTTCATACCTGTCTAAAACATAAAGTAAATTAAATTTATAAACTACTATCTAGATAATAAGATAAATAGATACGTATTTTATTACTCTTTCCAGCATCAGTGCTTTCTTTTTTCAGCTCAACTTACGTTGTGAGGAATCATAGAGAACTTCTTTATCTTATTTGATCGATGTTTTAGTACCATAAAACTATAAATGCTAAACTTTATATTACATGTTCTTCTTCTTGATAACCCTAATCCCACCTAGGCAGGGTCGGCACAGCATATTTTCTTGTTTGTATTATTCATTATTATTTCAAAAGTATGGTCGTAGTGGACAGTGTGCTAACGTGTGATCGGCGTCGTCCAACGCGCAATCACAGTGACGACACCTCGGTGCAATCTCCCGGCCGACGATAAACAGGAAGCTCCCCAAACAACCGTATCCTGTGAACACCTGCGTCAACCGGAAGTTTAAGGTGCCATGCCCTTCGCCTAGCCGGCTAGCTACCACCTTCAAGTTGAGAATTTACCGACAAATACCTTTAGGTGTCTTTCGGCAGTTGTACTTTACAGTGCCACCATCTTGAGCCACATCGTCACTTTAAATCAGGTGTTATTGTGGTCTTAGCGCTAAATTTATGAAATAAAACAAACTGACATTAATATTTTATTATCACGTATTATGTAAATAGTTGTCTTATTTGGGACTTGAGTCCGCAGCACTCGACGAGGCGGCTGCAGTGAGGAATTTGCCTAAATCTAGTTCAAATATCATAGCACCTATATATAATATATGTATTTTTTTATACTTAAGGTTTAGCGTTATAGCCATAATCTCACCTAATCTTAAGTGATGATACGGCCCAAGTTGGTAGACACGCTAAACCTGTGAAAGAACTGGCTCTCAAGTGCTGCTGCCGGAACATACCTATTGGTATTTGGCGGCAGGTTTACAACTAGAGGGTGGTAGCTACCCAGGCGGGCATTAGAAAAAGCCCTACCACCATGCTATGGTTTCCCCACGATGTTTTCCTTCACCGAAATCTCAAGCTCATTGTAGGTGCTTGGGTTCGAACCCACGTCCCTTGACGCGAAGTCGTGCACACTACCACTGAGCTATCATCGCTATTTAGCGAAATATAAAAATATATGCTGCAACACTTCACATATACAAGTAAATATTTTTATCTTTAGTCTGATATTTACATTGCGAGAGTGTCTGAAAAATTGATTCATCCACATAATTATGTACACCATCCTGTAGTCCACTACCCATATTCTAAATGTAAATAAAAATATAGTTATTACCACTCTAAATATATGGGAATGTAAATAAAAGATTTTATGTAAAGTGATTACTAGAATTATTAGTTCTACGTGCAGGCATATGAATAACAAAATCGACCTCAACTAACAAAATAAACGTCGCCCTCAAGTGTCCCTAACTCACCTATTTTAATATTTAAAACACAAATGTATTATTTTGTCGTTTATAGTGGAGTGTGCATTTGTGTACTATATATGTAATACGTTGTATTTTGTTAACAGCGCTGGAGTGTACCGACGTTGCGTGCAGACAGGAAATTTCTTAGTATTCCCTAATGTGACCATTGGAAAGTCAATAAAACTACATAACACTTATTAAAAATTTCCATGTGTTGAATGTTGGTGTTTACGGTTATACGAACTCATTCGTATTTATGTAATTTCGTAATGTTTATTTTACTATCGACATGGTTACAATTACTTTTCAGTTACTTTGTAATTATTGGTTGTTTTATATAGTTATGCACATCGGTGTACATATTTTGTTGATACTTTTGGTACTTATCTAATATTTATATTAACTACTGTTCGCCTGGTGGTTGAAATCTGATTATAATCTTTATTGTCAATTTTAGGGCTATTTGTTAATTAAAAAAAACGATTCTATACTACTATATACTATTATTTACTTACTTACTTATATATTACTAATCTAAACTACTATTCTATACTATACTACTAATATAATATTATTTTATTGCCAAGTTTAATAATCATGAAAATATATAAAAGGACGCTGTTGGTAAACAAAGCAGAATAAAGTATTAAATCATTTTATCCTTGGCTATTTATATATAGACTAGTTGTAACCGCGACTTCGTTTACGTGTAATTAAAAATTATCAAATAATTTATGTCTGTTTTTGTAATTTTTTTCAATACAGCTTTGTTTCTATATGTGGTAGCGTGATGTTAAATAGCTTAAAGCCTTACTCAGTGATTGCTCTATTAAGTACAAAAATATTGTTTGAAATTCGACTGACAGACACTTAAACAGAAAGTCCGTTTTATAATATTAATATAGATTACTGTGCTTTATCTATGTTAAATTCTTATTATATTAATTATGTTAGGAGATAATTAGAATGAAATTATTATGGCACTTATAAACGTTTTTCTTCGTGACTGTACATTGTCGAATATAAAGTTTAACGCGCAAGTCCACGATGAGTTCGCGAGACATACACGAAACGGCACTACCAGTTCGCGGTGCTGCGGGACCGCACGCGTCCTTCCCTCAGCACTTTACAACATTACGAAACTTTTAACTTGGAGTTCTGAAATAAAATGCCTTCGTGGTGGGACTATTTGCACTTCAATCGGCAGTACTCGAACAAGAGAAACTTAGAGGAGGGCCTCTTTCAGATAGCGTCGCAGACTTGTAATATCTTGGTGAAAGTTAATAACACGAATAACATAAATCTGACGAGGAACAGCAGTAGGAGTGATGAATACGGCTGTGCAGGTCCACCCAAAGCGAAGAGTTCGATGCAGATATGCGTCCCGAAGTTTAAAAAGAATTCTATCACATCCGGATGCAATCCTGGACTATCAGTAAGTTAAACAAAATGTACCATAAACTTTATATAGCGAAACTTAGGAGCCAAGCCAAAAGAAGATATTCTTGTTTGAACAATAAGGTAAACCAACCAAAGTCCAATAATTTCAACGTTTTAGGAAATTTGCCTATAAATCAATTGGCTTTAATTAGTTATCTTAATCAATATTATAAATTCAAATGTGAGTTTGTTTGTTACACTTTCACGTCTTAATTACTGAACCGATTATCATTAAATTTACCTTACACGTTGTCAGGGGTTCAGAAAAGGACATATAATGGTTTTAGTTAAGAAGAAAGTACTGTTGTTCCCTAGGCATAGGATCATAATATTTAGTTCAATCCGAAGAAAATCTTGAGTATAGTTAATTACAGTACAAAGAAATGTTATATTCAATATATAGATAAAATAAATACATTTTAGCAGATTTGCATTAACATTATTATTACTAAGTAAATATTTTTAAAGGTTTATTACTTAAGTCGTAACTGCATCCAAGTACGTACACAAGTTCAATTCCTATATTTATTTCATATTAATAATTACATAATTATTTCATCCAGAAATGCATGAAGTTCTTTTTGTATAGAAGATTTTTTTTAAATCATAATAATTAATATTATATAATACCTATGTAATGAAACTGTACCAGAAAAAGTAGGTTTAAAAAAAGTAAAAATACTATTTAATCAACTTTACCATAAACAAGCTTAAAACTGTAATATTACTAATATTATTGTTTTAATCTGTCTGTACATATGATGGAGATATTTATACATTCAAATTTGATCTTTTTAGTTTATTTTTTATTGACATTTATATTTTATTTCTGAACACCTAGTTATTTAACGATGTAGGTCAATAAATCCTTATACGAAGCAGGTTTATTAAGCATGTCCTTGCGTTTAGTGTAAAAGATGCATAAGCGCGCGGAGCATGTGCAGTGCAACAGTATGCATTCATTGTCCATCAGTAATAAATAAAACATATAAATTTTAGTGTTATCCGATATCGCCGTGTTACTAGCGTACAACGCCGCTGAATATTTGCAAGCTGATTCGATTGGAGGTTCGTTTTTAACAAAATTTAAATTGTGATTGTAAAAAATATGATATTGTGCTGTACAGTGATACTACGATACGTAGTGTATCGATTTTGAATGTAGAGGAAGACGTAGCGGCCAAAGCAGACGCGGTGCCATCGAGCCAGTCTAGTCGACCTTGTTCCAATTATTCACCACTAAACACAGTATATACATTTTCCAGAGAGCATTAAATGTTTGTTTAATTCACGGGAATTATAGAACACAGCATTATTTTGCACTGGAGCAATATTATCACAAGTTAAATTCTTTTTTTTAATGCAATATTTCTACCTTGTTTTTAATTTTCCATGATGTTCATATGTTTGGTTTAATTAATATGCATTTATACTGAAAAAAATAAACACAAATATTACAGTAAGCTACAATAAGAATACACAAATACTAACAAATTTAAAAAAAATATAACAGTATCATGTCTAGATGATTGATTTGCAATTAATACTATGTTAAAAGGCTTTTTAAGTTTACCTTGTTTTTTATTTGTTTGTCCTTTATTATAACGTAAATTGTTATACAAAGTGTTATTTATTATATTATAAATATAAGTTACTAGCTTTTACTCAAGCTTTTTTTTAGTCAAAAAGGATGACGCAGTAAAAATTTTCATATAAATCTTATTCGTCTCTTTATCCCATTTCCAATATTTTTTTCGCGAGAAAACTTAGCCTATCACCATCTCCAAGTTTCTATCTATATCTAAAATTCATCATAATTGATTCAGCGGTTTAGGCGTGAAAGCGTAACAAACAAACAAACACTTTCGCATTAATAATATTAGTATGATTACGCAGCTTCATTTCAAACACGATTGATTAAAATTTAAAAATAAAACTCAAATAATATACAAATCAATAAATTGAAAGTACGAAGTTAAAAAGATTTAGAAATTCAATGTTACCATAAGGATAAAAAAGGATGTTTTATGATAAATTATCTATGGCAACTGTCATCTCGAACATGGCAATGTACATAAAATTAATAAAAAAAAGTAATCCTTCATCCGTTGCAAGTATTTGTAATCCTTTTTTAATATCGAAATTGATGTAGTTAGGTATAACTTGTTTGATAAAACCATCTCGATTATAGCGAGGGTAGCGGTGGGTTCGAGTAAATTACCCGCTATCATGCCAACACGACTACGTGGAAGTAGCTTGAACAGTTTTGTTGCTCGAAACACAGTTGTAATGTAAATGAGTTTATAAACGATTTGATGTATAAAATGTTCCATAGACTTATCGAATTTCTGATTCTTCTTCATCTTCTAGTGAAATTTAATACCTACCCGTTTATATATAATTAAACCACTTAAAATAGTAGAATATATTCTATATCTTCATACAATGCTCAAGATGATGAATTTCGAGTTAAATCGGCCAGGAAGTTTATGCGGCAACTATGCGCCTTATTATCTATATATATAAAAGTTTCGTGTCACATTGTTTGTCCGAGACGAACTCGTACACTACTGAACCGATTTTAATCAAATTTCACTCAGTGCAGTTTGATCCAACTTGCGAGATACGATACTTTCTATCTGGATAAGTGATCATAACGTGATAGATAACGCTGTAGGCGATGTTATTGGCTACTCGAAAAGGCAGAACAAGGTCTGCTAGGTCAGCTAGTTACTAATAATTCAATTTATTAATGCATAATAATTTGCTTGCATTTGACAGTTCAAATATTAAAAACTTTTATAGGCTATTATAATCATGCTATGACTCTTAGGAGCTACGCATATTATGATTTAACTGTGTGCAGATAAGGAATAAGTATTTCCTTCACACGATGTGTAATACTATATTTACTAGTTTTTCCTAGCGGCTTCATTCAAAATTTGGATTATTCACGCCTATGTACATTAAAATTTATTTCTCTACATACACGTACTTGAGTGCAACCTACCAGAGCCGTTGAAATTTTTGATTACTACTCTATCTTTAACAATAATAGCGTGAAGTTAAATGACTTATAATCTTCCATATTAAACATATTAGAAATATTTTTTCGGATCGTACTAGCGGTTAGTGATGATATCACGTTGGTATATTAAAACTCGAGTTCATACGTTATTAATGTGTTTTTAGACATTTAAATGACAATTTATGATCCAAACATGCTTTATACTCCAGTCAATTTAAATTCTTGAAATAACAAAAAAACTAAACCCAAATTTTAGTGGGAACTTTGAGTTCACCATTAGAAATAAAGTACCACAAGTTCCCATCGATCCATGTATTCTAAAAAGTTATTCTAGGTCAAAAACCGCAATTATCAGTTTTTTGGATTTCTCTCGAAAACGGTAAGTTTTATCAAAAATATAGCTCAAACAAAAAATGTAGATAATAAAATTATCTACAAAGAAAGTCTTAATATGCTTTTTTTCCTAACAAACACTATACCTAAGACATCATGATTCTAAACGCTAGATTCTAAACGATGATGGTAGAAGGGAGGAAGTTTCTTTTAAGTGTATATTCTCAGAATTGTATATTTTGTACATATAAGAAACACAGATATTATTATTCATGTTAAGTGCCTGACTATGTATTTTCGTGGCATTCATGTGCATATAATATAGTATGTAACGTCTATAACGTTTAGAAGCGCGATATCTTAGGAATGGTGATGGTTAGGAAAAAAGTATTGAGATTTTTTTAGCAGTTAGTTTTATGATTTATAATTTTTGTCTGAGCTATATTTTTGATAAAACTTCCGTTTTCGGGAAAAATCCAAAATATATAAAATGTTAACCTTTTACTTTGAATAACTTTTTAGCACATTTTTGGCACTTTATTTCTAACGATGAACTCTCCACCAAACTTGGGCCCAGTGGAATTTTTTGTTACTTGATCACTATTTTTTTGTCTAATTCGACCGGACAATTTTGAACCGAAGTGCTGCGTCAGTTTTTCAGTTAACGAATCTCAGACTAAATCTTTTCTATTGTATTAGTCAAATTCAGTCACAACCCGCTTAAGAGCCAGGTTATTTGATTTGTTCTATCGCAAAAGACATATTCATATGAAATCAGGTTTTTATGAAATTATCGGTTATTCACTTCACTTTTCACATATGTATATTCTTTAGCCAATATTTCTTATAATGAAATGCACTTCGTGAAATAGATTGAGAGTTTTTTGTTACCTCTACTTAATATCTAACATTATGTTGAAAATGGAATCTATTTTCTTATAACATTTTCTAGATAATATGGACAAAATAAATATTAAGAGGGTATTTGTAGCGGAGAATGGTTTAGACAGTTAGAATCCCCTCGATCTAGTACCAGTTTGATTGTGGTATTAAGTTTGCGATGCTTATGTTACGTTGTAAATGTCTCGCACAGAACTTATATTTTATTAGTTCTTATATATCTCATATTGAAATAACAGATATAATTACATATAGATATATGTATATACATATACATCTAAATAGTGATTTCTATTCATATTTAATGTAGTATCTTTCATATAAGATAAATGTAAATATTAAAACCGTTATTTAGTATTAAATCTTCTTCTTCCTAACCCTTATCCCCCCTAGCTGGGGTCCGAACAACATGCTTTCATCGTTCACTCTACTCTATCATCTACCATCTCTTCTTCAGCCTTCCTTCTCTCTTCCGGCTTTCATTTCTTCTTCTTATTCAATCATAATACGCTCATACCACGCAAACCTATACGCCTCAATTTTTCTGTCTATTCTAGTCTCTCCACACATCTATCGTTTAAATATTATAATTTTATTATAATTTAAATATTATATAACATTTACATATTCGATTTGTATATAATGAAACTATAAATGAACAAAACTATATTATAATCGCCATGTATTTATTTTGCCATCAACATAAAGGACATTTTTTTAATTTTGTCTGTCTACTTGAACACATCAATTAGAAACTACTGGCCAAAATTTTATTATAATTTGTCAATATGATGGAAATAAAATAGACACGACTTTTTAAATGCAACTATCGGAATTGATTACCAGGTGTCAGGAAATCATAAATTAAATAAATTAAAAAGAAATAAAAAGTTTATTATTTTCTATTAAAGCAACAATTTCTTGACCGTGGTTCCTTGCTTAATAATGCTCAAACCTAACAGTACTAGATATTAGGGGATACAGATTTACAATAATGTATCGAAATAAAACTAATTTAAAAGGATTTTATCGCGGTTATTTATTAATTTTGATCCCGACGTTTCTAAAGCTTTTCTAAACGAAGGCTGAATGAAAAGCTTTTGAAACGTCGGGATCAAAATTAATAAATATCCGCAATACAATCCGTATAAATTAGTTTTATAGTATTATAGTTGAATAATATTTGCGTAAACATAAGAAATCATTATACAATAATGTAGTTACAATTAAAGTAAACTATAAATTATTTAATAATAAAAAAATGGATAAATAGGTTAAATTCTTGTTTTAATAATACAACTTTTTGAGCGTGATCCTTCGCTTAATAGTACTAAATTTATATTGAACCAAAATCATAAGATTAAATTGCTCAAATAAATAAAATATGAGCTTATAAAATCGTCATCGTTCAAACATCTGGTTTTCATCAAAGTATATTTATCTTTCTATTGATTCAGTGTGGTACAATTCGTGGCCCACTTTTCTGTCGTATTCAGGCACATGAACGTCTGCGTTCACTGAAGCCTTTGGTTCGCCAATATAGCAACGGGCGAGAATAGATTCCATTGCATTATGCAAAATAGACAATATTGTCTGCCTCGGCTCTTATACCGTTTGACGTCCTTTGCAACGTGTATTCAAATTACTGGTTGTTCTATGTTGGAATATTATTCGACAATGCATTTTTATGTTAAAAATATAAATTTCAATATATAATTATGTATAATGTATTGAATAGTTGATTTTTCTGTAGTTTGTTGAGTCCAGTATTAGGATGATCGAGCTTAGCTTGGTAGTTTTTTAACAATACGTATTTTAAAGTAAATATATTTAAATACGAATCATATACTGATTGAACAGTCACAATATTCGATTTTACCTGCATATAAACTGTCACACGGCACTATTTTACAAAATATTTTAGTGTTAGAGTGAAAAAAAGTTTCTTATAATAGTTAATAAAACTGTTCTCTCAAATATATATTGCATTTTGTGAAAAATACAACTATATAGGTAAACTCTGAAGCTGAACTGAACAGAAGCAAAAACCTGTCTTAATAAAAAGTTTCATCCAAATAGTTAGAACCGATTACGAGATACGCGAAATTTATATACATATATATAAAAATCGCTCACCTAAGAGCATTAGAAAGATAAGATTTATTGTAGCACAACAAATTCTATACACCCCATATAAATATCCCAAAAAGTAAGATATTGAAAATTCTACAAAGTAGATTCGATTTTAAATGCGTCTATCTCGGTAGACAAAATCAATGTTTGATGACATCGATTTTAAAATGGTTCCTAGACAGACGAGGGTTATATGAAACTTTAGCAACGAACACAGGGTTCATCAAATTTTTCTTTACCAAGATATCACATTAAATGTATTATTTATTACCGCGTCATACGATAAGCACTAAATTCTAGTTTGTAAAAGACCTTCCTTCTCTCTTCGATATTCTCCATACAAAGTTACAGTTTTGTTTATGGTGGTAAATGGCTTTTTCTAATGTCCAAATGGCTATCTACCACACACAAGTTGAAAATCTCTTGCCAAATAACTAAGGTGTTTTCCGGCAGTTGCTCTTGGAAGCAAGTCCCTCCTTAGCGTGTTCACCATCTTGGACCACATTGTCATTTGTCATCAGGTGAGATTGTAACCTATCCATATTAATATTAATTTGTATGTTTGTTACGCTCTCACGCCTAAACCGCTGAATCAATTGGGATAAATTTTACTATAAAGATACATGGGATCCTGGAGTCGGAAGTAGGCTACTTTTTCTTGCTAAAAACTTACAGGAAGAGAGGGAAAGAGAGGGACAAACATTGTATGAATCTTTTTATTGCGTTGTTCAATTAGTTTATCGAAATCAATATTAACGCGAATGAAGCCGCAAGTAAAATCTAGTAGAGTATAAAAAAATGATATTGTGCAGAATAATCACTGATTTTTCCTCTTTGAACTCTTATGAATACATTTTCAGTCAATATGACGGATTCAATCAATATGGAATAACACCCTTTAAAATATCTTTGTCAAACTATGAATCGGATAATACTGGAATATTCATTGCATTATGGGTTTGCGTGCCTCTACTGAGTAATAGCGATTAGCCCTGTTTCCGTGAAAATTGCTTTTCGGTCACTTTACATCGAACCATTACGATGAGTAACCGCTTTCATGTGAACATAATTAAACTTGATTTTACGAATACGTATCTTTTGAAAGTTTTATAGTAAGCTCACTGTGCTTTCTTCGACTTCATTTGCGTAGAAATAAAAGTTATTTTTCTTACCTGGGTAATAATACTTTTTTTCTGGATGATCAGGTATATATGTTCATTTTCTGTGTGGAAACAAACTAACGCTCATATTTATTAGATTAACTAGGTAATTAAAGCCATGCCATCGCTTGCATTAATATAGATTTTGTCAATCAAATAGTATTTTTATATTTCTCAGGGATATTAAATTTTTTGATAATATATACTTTATGTTTTTCTATACTTCTGACAACTTATATGCCAAATTTCATGACTGTCAGCTGAGTTGTTAAGGTGTGCAAGCATATCCAACGAAAAAACACATTCGTATTTCTAATATTAGAATTAATTATAGTAATTAAAGTACTCATATCGCTTGTTTGTGGGCGCTGAAAAGTCATCAATCCAGGTGGGTGTTGGTTAATTATTCTTTATAATATTTGACAGGCAAAAAAGAAACGAATAATCATATGACGTAATTTACAATACTTAAATTTTATTTTTAAACTTCATATCTGCTATAAATAACGTCACGATTAACTAAATTTATTCTTCCCGTCGTGTTTTTAATTTACCTGTTTTAGAAAAACGTCACAGATGAATACATTTTGCAATAAATTTTAAAAATGATAGATAATTTAAATTTGAAAAGTCCTGAAGCAATGATAGCTCTGTATATATATAATTGTTTTGCGGCAACCTCCCTTTCTAATCTGTTGGAAACCTTATTTACTATATTCATGTCCCTGTTTTTAAAGCCATCATAATATTATAAGTGATAATGCCTTTAGCCAGCGTACTCACCGTCCTTCGGGCGAGCCTGCCTACGGAGTCGCTTGTATCGTCGGCGTACACGAATACCTTGTTATGAATAGAATCAGTATCCGTCGTCATCCAAATCAGTAAACATGGCAGTCGAAATCCGCTAAATCAATTTACATACACGAGTTGAATTCGAAACGTGACATTAAAAAACGTGGTCACGTTTTCGATAATTTAAAGCACTTATGATGCGTGCCTGGCGCGCACCAACCTGTATTACAGACGTAATTATTCAGTATACTCGTACATATGTGTAATAATTAATATTATTTTAAATGTAACCTTCATACATCGATTTATCATTGTCCTCGATGTAGTGACCGGTTAGTCTGGCATATACACCATAAACTGATAAAACACAAGTTTAAAAAAATCTAATAATTAAATTTATAACAAAATATTTGCATTATATACGTAATTGGCCGATACCATAGTAATACTAGTTTCGCCCTCTATGATTTTCATTTTAGTTTTCGGGTAAAATAAAAAGAAAACGGATAAGTTTTTCGATTTACATGTATATATTAAGTGTGACTGATTTTTTTTAAATCGAAATCTGTGTTCCCTGTATATTTTTATTCTATCACTAGCTCTGTCAGCGCCTTCCTTTGCATGGAACTAATAATTGTTAAATAATTTCTTGTCCGTTTTTGTAGTTAAAATAATTTCAAACTTTCCTCAATGATTGTTCTATTTAATACAAAAATATTTTGATATCCAAGTGAGAGTTATTAAAACTAGGAATAAAAAACAAACTAGCGTTTCTCCTTTATTATACATAAGCTTTACCCCATTTCCAATAAGTTTTTTAAGAGAAAAACTAACTATCATCGTCTCCAAGGTCTCATTTATCTCTATACTAAAATTCATCATAATTGATTCAGTGGTTTAGGCGTGAAAGCGCAACAAACAAACTCACTATTGCATTTATAATATTCGCAAGGATCTGGCTATGTATGTAATTTCACTAATGTTAAGTGTGAAGGACTATATAAACACAATTAACGCTCACAAAGTAATCACCGAACTCAATACGTCTATTTTAATTATATATAGAGGTACTCCGTATAATGTTTAGTACTATTCCTTTTACACACCATATGTTTTATTAATATTGTCTGCAGCGTTACGAAAGCGTCTACGAGAGACTTGTAGCTAATGTCTACGAGAAAAACTTGTAGCAAATGTCTACGAAAATTACGTAGCGTCCGCTACGACTTCCAATCGTAGCGAGTGTTCTTCCCACGACATAGGAAAGATCTTAGCGACGTAAAAGTATTGCAACCATCAAGGTTGAATGTCCGTGACCAAAGCGAAACTAGACGACAAAAAAAATACTCGTATCTATACCTTATCCTAGATAATTGTTTATAGTAATTTTGAATAAGGATTCTGTTGGCCATGAAAGTTGATTTAATTATTTTTATAGTTAATGTTTAGCACACAATCTCACCCGATGGTAAGTGACGATGCGATCCAAGATGGTGGACATGCTAAGCCTGTGGAGGTACTGGCTCTCAAGTGCAACTGCCGGAACACACCTATAGGTATTTGGCGGGAGATTTCCAACTTGAGGGTGATATCTAGCCAGGCGAGCATTAGAAAAAGCTCTACCACGTAGCTATACTTTCATCATGACATTTATCTAACAATATCTAAAATAAAGTTGTTATTGGTTATGACCACATATATATCGTGACACGGAATCTTTATATATGAAGATAACAAAGTTTCCATCGCTGCTCATAAAATCTTGTCTTTGACATGTTATTTTTAGAACTACAATACCATAAAGAGATGGAATAGTTTAGATTTCTAGCTGGCAGTTGCAAAGCAGAAACAAGTAAACAAATATCTTTTAGAAAGTTGATTTGCTATAAAATATTAACTAACGTAACTAACCCTTTTGTTTCGTGGGATAAAAGGTACGCTATATATTCATACATAATATTAGTTATTATTATTTTAAATTTCACCAAAATTTTTTGAATACCTTCAAAGTTACGTGGCCGAATTTTCATATGTTTGAGTAAGACAAATTTGAAAATAAGGTATTTTTAGCCTCTAATTAATTATAAATTTATAACAGAATATAATTTTCAAAAAACATCTGTCATTTAAATTTAGGTGAGTTACAAGTTTATGATACCTATATATCATTGTATGAATTAAAAATAATAAAAATCCTACATAACTGCACAAATGATACAGCTTTGACGGCATACCGTTAGATTCTTCAATCGATACTCCGGAACAAGTTTAGATATTGACTTCAGCTCGTCGAGACCAAGTTTTGTTCTGCTTGAGTTGTGTACAACATTATTATTAAAATTTTCTTGTAACATGATATTGTTGTTTGAGTTTTTTTGTTTGAATTAGACTTAAATTTGTGTTAACATACCGCGATCTTATAATTGAATGAAATATGTAGAAAAGTAAAACATAAATACACCAAAGTAACACAATTTATTGTCTGTAATATACACACATAGTGACTGGACACATTCGACAACAAAACAAATAGCAGATGCAGTAGTGTTATTGGCTAGGCAATACGAAAGTAACCGTTCGAACAAATACTTAATGTTTACTATCTTAACGTTAAAGCAATGATAGCTGAGTGGTAGTGTGTAGGAACACCGCGTCATGGGACGTGGAGTTCGAATTCAACCACCTACAATGAGCTTGAGCTTTCGGTGCTGGAAAACATCGCGAGAAAACCATAGCATGGTGGTAGGGCCTTTTCTGTTGCCCACGTGACTAGTTACCACCCTAAAGTTAAAAATCTGCAGCCAAATACCAATAGGTGTGTTTCGGCAGTTGCACTTGAGAGTCAGCCTCTCCAAAATAAAAGCCGGCAACGCACCTGCGATTCCCCTGGTGTTGTGGGTGTCCATACGCAGCGGTGATCACTCACCATCAGGTGACACGCTTGCTCGTTTGCCCGCTACTACATAAAAAATATATATTTGGAAACGAAGTTATTTATCGCACAGTAGGAAAAAACTGTAAGATTTTTCCGTCACGACCCTTTCTTTAGTGTGTTCAATATATCATTGTGTGTGTAGTTATTCATAGCGCGTATGCTATTAGTTGGGCCTAGTCATAGGTGCGCGTTTATTGGTTCAAGACAGCCAATAAGTAGGCACCGACTGCGCAGGTATAATTTGTACACATCATATGCGTCAGCTATTTCGTAGCGTTATATATGTATCAGATGAATTAACGATGTAGAATAAAATATTTATTTTCACAACGGGAAATATATTTTTTATACCTCGTATCGGACTATATGTAAAAAAATGAATTTGTTCGTATTTTTCCTTAAAGTAACGAAACCTTTTTGTATGCCGACGAAGTTCTAAATATTTTTTTAAGGGAATTTTGTTATTGTAGAGCTTTGACATTCTGATCCACAACCTTTATGTGTGACGCTCGTTCAGGTAAAATCGGCTCGAGTCGACTAAAGACGCGAGTTAGGTAGAACCATGTTTCATGGTTATCGTGTGGTCTTAAGCACACACTGTTTATAGTTATAGTAAATAGGTTTAGCGTTATAGCCACAATCTCACCTTTTGTTAAGTGACGATGTGGCCCAAGATAGTGGAAACCTAGAAGTATTTCAAGGCTGATTAACAACATGAGGGTAGTAAGTCAGGCGGACAGTAAAAAAGCTTACCACCGTGCTATGTTTTAATTACGATGTTTTCTTTCACCGAAAGCTCAAAAGGTCATTGCAGATGGGTTCGAAATCACGTCCCTTGACGCGGCGTCCGCCACACTATCAATCGAGCTATCATCGCTTCAATGTATTTTACCTGCGTTAAAAAGGGGGCATTGTTGTAGATATTCAATTTTTGTTACTATTTTATGTTTAAAAAGATGAGAAACAAATCCATTCCGTACAATACTTCTATTCTTCAAGAATATATTTTAGCTAGATTATACTTTGCATAACTGCAATATTAATATATGTAAAAATAAAATTGAATCTATAGAAAATGCATTCTGAGAATTGAAAGTAGTACAAGGCCAGCCACTTTCATATTTCGCACAGACTGTGTTAAATAATTCAACAGATTCATACAACAAGAAGTTCATACTCGTTATGTTATCTCTGTTCTGTACGGCTGCGTTTTTTATTTATGAAAAACTAATAAAATATTATTTTTTTTATTTTATCATGTTGAGCGTAAACATTAAAATTTAATGTGACCATATATTTAGAAATATATATATTTTTTGTAGTTAAGACTTAGCGTTATGGCCTATACTCATCTGATCTTAGGTGATACGGCCCAAGTTGGTAGACACGCTAAACTTATGGAGGGACTGGCTCTCAAGTGCAACTGCCGGAACACACCTGTTGGTATTTGGCGACAGATTTTCAACTTGAGGGTGGTAGCTAGCCAGGCAGGCATTAGAAAAAGCCTTACCACCATGCTATCGTTTTCTCAAGATGTTTCCCTTCACCAAAAGCTCAAGTTCATTGTAGGTGTTTGGATACGAACTCACGTCCCTTGACGCAAAGTTGATACACATGGCTCAGTTTGCATGGACTGCATATCAAAAGACGCGAGTTCGAATCCCTGCAATGATCCTTAGTTTTTGGTGAAAGAGAACCATCGTCATAAAACCATAGGATTGTGATAGGATTTTTTCTAATGCCTACCTGGCGAGCCACCACCCTCAAATTGCAAATCTGCCGACAAATACCTGTAGGTGTGTTCCGGTAGCTGCAGTTGAGAGCCAGTCCAGCGTTTCCACCATCTTGAGTCATATCGTCACTTAACATCAAGTGAGATTGTGGCAATATCGCTAAATCTACAAAGTATTAAAATGTAATAATACAAGAATAACCTGTATTTATTGTTCATCTATCTGTCGGTATTTTAAAACCTTAACGATAAACCAGTAAAGATAAAATAGACATACCTATTTCCAATTTTATTGCATACTATATTAAGGATATGGATGTTTATATATACCGTGCGAAAGTTATACAGTTCGAACAAAGGCTAAGCTAACTTTAAATAGAAGACAGAATAAGGTCATCTAATTCCACATAAGTTTAAATTATTCAACAAATGCAAAACACAACGTGGAGTTTCTAGGCGTCAATTCTAAAACCTTAATTGCTTATTTAAGGCTGAATTTATGAACATTAGAAGGAATTACTGCCATTTTATTTATTTTCTACAATACTAAGTAACTATGTCGATGAAAGAGTAATCAACTTTGTCACCAAAAAATATAGAAATTTATATAAATCCACCAGATCTAGCAGAAGTTTTCCAGCCCTTTTCAGTTGTTAATAACTTACAGCGCCATCTATCTCGTTCACTAGGCTTATGTCACTTTGCGAGACAAAATCTACTCTACCTCTCAAGTTGGACCAAGCAATACACGTTAGCAAAATTTCATTGAAATCCGTTTCCGATTGTAGAACATCGTGATACGGAATTTTTATATCTATACTAATATTATAAAAGAAGTTTGTTTGAACACAATAATCTTAGGAAATACCAGTCGGATTTCAAAAAATATTTTTGTATTTGAAAAAGTCTTTAGGCTAATTAACATCACTCTACCACAAATAAAAGTAAAGCTGTATTGAAAAAAATTACAAGAATCGATACAAAGAACAAGAACAAAGTTGCAAGCACATCTAGTATTATATAAAGATACTAGTTGGCACCAGCCCACTCATAAAAAATATCATCCGATTCGAGTTGATTTTGGACTCTTCTTAATTACTGGAAAACTTTCTCAAACGGTCATAGTATTTTATGTTTAATAAGTACCTCTTAGGTCTTATATTGGGTACAGATTTTTTAAATTTGAATCAAACTGTGTCGATATTGTCTCTGATCTTTAAATTTATTTTATATATTTTAATTGACTTACGGAAAAATACGAAATTCTGGTTATGTAATTCGTAATAGTGCAATAATATTAGTATTTATTTTATTTTAAATAATTATCATACGTATTAAACATTTTATTTTGAATATTAACGCTATGGTATATGTAAGCTCATTCACAGATATGTACATACGTCAATATTAAAATGAAGACAAAATTAAAAATGTAATAGGACACAAATAAATCGAAAAATGGCATTTAAGAATAATTATATCATTGCAGTAAATCCGCCGGTATAAGCTAGTTATTATATAAATTCATAATTGAAACGATTACAGGTGAGACCAGATAACTTTCATTAATTCAATACATGTGAAGCTAATCGCCGGCCAGTTGGATTGGTTTCGGTTAATTGCTTAATTGTTGAATGAACTGCGCCATTGTTATAGTTTATTCTAATGAATATTGAAGATAAACTCAACATATAAATAAATGTCTTCCATATCTCTGTATATGTTGTTTATACCGGTTTATTTGTTTATTAAGTCTATATTCACTCGATGTTGGTATTACCGATAATATTACATTTACTTTTATATTATAATTACACGATATTACAAGGAACGAGGTATGTGTCTAGCTAAATAGTGACTACCTTTACTCAAGGTATCTTTGTCTACATTCTCTTGCGTATAGATAATTTATTTATTATACACAGCATTTTCTTCATATATCACCACCCGAACTAATATTATAATGCGAAAGTAACTTTGTTTGCTTGTTACATTTTCATGCTTGAACCGCTAAATTAATTTCAATGAAGTTTAGTGAAAAAAAACTTGCAAAAGACTATTCGGTATCTTTGCTAAGCTTTGCTATATTTGCTATCGAATATCTATAAATGAGAAAAAAAAACTTGAAGAAAAAGACGAATATTTATATGAAGAGTCCGTAATCTCTTAAATTAAAGATGTGAAAATTCTTGTTTATGTTTTTGAGCAGGAAAAAGTAAGAAAAGTAGAGGTCGATTTAAACTCTTCAACTCCACGCAAACGCGGTCACAGTTAGTGATTCAATAGTTTTATAACATATATCCAGTCTAAAAAGAAAAAGATATTTGCTAGAAAATCGGTAAACCCAATGTTGTCTTGATGTCAGTATCACCTAATAGTCATATTGCGTGACTTGACACGCTAAACGTTCATAACATGAAGTGTATATTCTAACAACCGATTTACTGTCAAAAAACATTGTGGTAATGAATGGCATGTGGAACATTTCTACCTTTTTATTTTTCTTAGGTTTAGCTTTCAGTTGACAATATCATCAAAATTTTTATGGTGATAGGGCTTTCTCTAATGTCCGCTTGGCTAGCTACCATCTTCAAGTTGGATAACTGCGACCAAATACCTATAGTTGTGTTCTGGCAGTTGCACTTGAAAACCAGTCCCTCTACAAGACTCAGCCTCTTCACCATCTTGGATCACATAACAACAGGTAGGATTGGGGATATAATGCAACATCCATTCACAATAAAAAAAAGTAGGTATGTAACTAAACTAAAAGTACGCTTCAATTCTTGAATGGTAATCACTGAAGTGAACATTAGCGGACTTTCTACCACTAAGCTACAATTCCATCATGTTTACGCGAAAATTTATGAAGGCGTCCAAATGATGCGGTCATCGCACACAATACCACTAAGTAGTCATTTCTTTAAAATATCAACATTTAAATATTATTGACTGTACTATCAAAAGTTATTATTGTTCACATTATAAAAATTAACTAAATATAACCTTGGCTCTAATCTAACAAAAGCTATCTCGATCTCGTCCCCTTGAAACCATTAAACAATTTACCGAAGCTTGTCGATAACTGTCAGTGAAAACTTATTTATTAAAACATAATAATGGTTCGACCTTGATCGAACCGTGAATATTAAATTAATCTTTCATTATTGTATATTCGACTAATATAATGCGAATACTGTTATACAGCATGGTAAATTATATAAAATAAATAAATAAGTGCTTATATAATAACCAATTGTTATATTTACAATTAATATTATCACTCTAAACAATGTAAATATTATGGCATACATATAAATGATTAACTATACATGCATGTATTGTATTTGTGTATGTAAAGAATGAATTGGACATTTTATTTCCAAGAGCAACTCGTAGGTATCTTGCTCGCTTCAAAATTTGTCATCAAATATCAGTCAACTGGTTAAACTTCTTGTTGTGACGTGAAACTAGAAACTTAAAATGTGGATTGTAGTTTCTTTTTGTAACGTAGAAGCTACTTAATAAGCAAATTTTCAGAATTTTACCTCTAAGGGGATAATAAATTAAGCGAAAAGATTTGTTGAAGCAATGATAGCTCAATTGGTAGTGTGTACGGACGCCGTGTCAATTGATGTGAATTAGAATCCCTGTACTGAGCTTCACCTTTCGGTGAAGGAGAACATCGTAGTGAAACCATAGTATGGTGATAGGTTAAACGGAGCTAGCTACTTCAAGTTGAAAATCTGCCGCCAAATATATATAGGTGTGTTCCAGCAGTTGCACTTAAGAACCAGGCGCTCCATTAAGTTAAGTGTGTCCACCATATCGGGCCACATCGTCAAGTAACGGTCTATAAATCATAAAAAATGGAGGTGGCTAAGATTGTATCAGGGAGAATGAAAATGTTCACCTGTCAACTTGAAATTTAGTATAAAGACTTCTTCATAACAATATATTAACATCTATTACAGATTTTTTTTTAAATGTCATGCCCTAAGTGTGTAAAATAAGGGAATGTTAAGTTTTACTGATAGATTTCCAAAATTACCGGAGATATTGGCATAAAATTCGTCATGGATATTCCTTTCACGATCGTAGACATGCACTAAGAAAGTATATTACGATTATGCGAGATGGACCGGAATAACGCGAACGAAATCGTCGTTTACCAGTTAGTATATACATATGGATATATATGTAAAGAATTATTATCATCACTGCACTTCAGAAACACAATAGTACTAGCATCTAAGAGTAAATAAATAAAACGCAGAGAAAACCACACAAATTGAAGGAATGCTAGGGAATTTCGTAATTAATATATTTCTTCTACTTGTGAAAATAAACATTGAATTGTACACTAGCTTTTACACACAGTTTCGCTCACGTTAGTTACAAACAATTATTCTCCAAAGTGTGAAGGAAATCAACGCAATAAAATGACAAAGTTTCCTTTCCTCGCTTCCTCTAAGTTGTTAGCGAGAAAAATTAACTTATCACCATTTCCAGGGTCCCATCTATCTCTATACCAAAATTCATTGTACTCGATTCAGCGGTTCAGGTCTGAAAGCTTAATAAACAAACCAACATACTTTCGCATTTATAACATTAGTATGGATTGAAAATCTGACTAATGAAATCGATTCCGTAACATGAAGTCGAGATGTATATCAAATAAAACTTACTATAAACAACCTTTTTAGCTCTTAATGTTTACTTATTTCAAAAGAGGCACATATTTCTATAATGTTTGTTTGCGAAATACGAAAGCTAACACCCTCTTTTTAGGGAACATCCGTTCGGCCTTTCAGCGTTAATGGACAGCAAAACAACGTGCTAGATATTATGAAAACAACTGAAAATATTGCGGTTTAACTGTACAAACTGTTCGTTGCAATACCACGGAAAGTAAATGTTTTTCTCTTTTTAGGCTACTTATTTTGCGAGTATTTGCAGAATCACTATATATTGCTACTTTATTTGCCTCTATACATTATCGTTCTTTCTATTACTTGAAAATGTATGGAATTGCGTGGTTTAGAAGAAACAGTTAAAAAACAAAAAAAATCTCTAATAAAGGCCGGTAAAGAACCTGCGATTACCCTGGTGTTGTGAGTGTCTATTGACGGCGGTGATCACTTACTTAAAATCGCTAACTTCAAATACTTTGTTTTATACCTACAATTTAGCGATATGCAAAAATTTGAAAACATTTTACTTATAACATTTTTCTGAGAATTGTATTTAGAATTGAATTTGATGTATTATGAATATTTTTGTAGTTAAACACTATTAACTTTATTTTATACTAGCTGTGCCCGCGAATTCGTTCTCGTGGTGCTAAAAATTCTTTAACCAGTTTTGCCCGTTTTGTTACCTGTCTTCAATTTTTTATCTTTCGTACAAAAAAAATCAGTAAAACGTATCCTATGTTATTTGTAATACCTCCAAGAATATATGTACAAGGTTTTTATGATAATCGATTTAGTAGTTTTCGTATGAAAGCGTAACAAACAAACTTACATTCACATTTGTAATATTAGTAGGGATAAGTTTTGTTATGTTATTAGTTGTTTTTGTTATTACAAAGTGCCCCACTGGACTTGTTCGTTTTTTAAAACATTAACATATGGTTTATTGATAATGATAATTGTTAATAACAATATTGATAACGGTTATGTAGCTTAAAATATCATTTTTTTTTTGTTATAATATTGGCCACATTGCCTACTTAGCCAATGTCAAGTGTGAAGAATTTTACAACTAAACTCAGAACAATTATTAGTAGATCACATAAAAATTGTCCTCTAAGGGATTTAAACCCACGATATTTTGGTGTACCGGTTGCAGTGAGGCAACTGCTTTTAGCGCAAAGCCTATCTTCTGCTTCCTAGCCCCAATCCCACCTAGGTAAGGTAGGTACATATTTTCTTCTTACATTCTACTCTATCAGCCGCCATCTTAGTGTTTACTCTTTTTACACGCATGTCATTTCTCACACATAACATCCATATTTTCTTTGGCCTTCCTCTTCTCTTACATCCATTCACCTTCATATATAATCTTCTAGTTAAATGACTTTCATCCCTTTTCCTAACATACCACGATAACCTATTACTCTTCAATTTCTCTGTCACTGGTGCTATTTCCATACTTCCTCGAATGTATTCGTTCCTAATCTTATCCATACTAATCATTTCACACATCCATCGTAGCATTCGCACCTCTGCTACGTGTAAGACATATTAATTATTGTAATATAATAATTTTTGTCATTTTATTTTTGTAATTTCTTCTAATCTCTGCATTCTAGCGCTAGGCTAACCGTGTAGTCTATATTATCCTTGATTTGTACTAAATGCAAATATGCGGTGAAAACAAAAACGCATCACACATTAGTCCACGTACAATGCTGGTGCAATAATTATCACGCTACAATACAAATCTACGAAATTAGACATACTTTTACCATTGCTAAGAATTAAAAGTTTGGTTGTAAAATTCAACGAACCGTCACTATGATAATGCTACGTAGTACCGCTACGAAAAAGTTTCAAAGTATAGCTCGAATTACAATTCTACGAAGAGATACTACGAATAACACCTACGCGGTACTGCTACGTGCTGACGTTCACGAGTTTTAATGTCTACAGAAAAACCCGTACCAATGTAGCAGTTTTAAAACACAGCAGTATTATGGTTTATAATTGAAACATTATTTTAAAATTGCTGTTTTTTTTGCTATTCAATCCAAATATACATACATTTATAGAAAAAAATCTTTATATAAATTTAGGTGAACTTGTATATTGTTTTGAGAAGATAAATTCATATGTTTGATTTTTTTTTTAACGTGATGTTCGAATTCCTATTATTAACGGAGTGACTCATCATAACGAGTAGACCTAATACATGGGCTCAGGCCAAGGCGAGAGGGGCATGTGGTAACACTCATCGGGTACTCATCCAACACTACCCAATAAAACGCACCACGACAATTTAAACTCCCGTGATGCCAAAGACTAGGAACAGCGCACAGAATTCTTCTAATCTCATTTGTTTATTACGTATTTATAATTCGGGGTTTTTTTTTTTTTTTCGACCTGACTTACGCTGTTAGCCCCAGGGGCTTTGACAGCTTCACCGGACTTTACAATTCACTGTGTTATCTGTTAAGTAAAGACAGGTTGGATGTTCAGGTATGAAATTTCGGATAGCTTAAGATTATTTAAGCGGCCTTGGATACAGATATGAATTTATTAAGGACATTCAAAATTTCAGATATTTTCGTATATGTTCTTATACAGGTTGATATAGAAGTAAATTAAGTATTATTTGATAATTTTTGCTGATGAATGCTTTTACATTCGTTGCACGATAATTATTTGTTAAATAATAAGTATTTCTTTGTAATCTATAGTGTCTTATTAGACTTCGTTCGAAACTTGTTGTACTTGTTAAAATCCGAACACAATTCAGTAGCACATATATTTACAATATCAAGGGACATGCAGTAGATAAGAATCATAATAATAGTTAACTGTATTAATATACATGTTTACTATACAGTACATGGGTAACTGAGCTTTACTCAGTTTTTTTTTTTTCAAAAAATATATTTAATGCTATTTACATTTTGAATAAACATCCAAATTTTCCGTCGATACATACAGACGAACTAATTATTTATATAAAAATCACGAATGTAATCAATCATTATCTTAGTCAAAAAACAGCGTTTGTACGAAAAATACAACTATATAGATGAATTCAAAAAGCAAGAACGTATCTAAATACAACATTTCATGCAAATCGTTAGAGCCGTTTCCGAGATAGGTACACGAAATTTATCTACATATATACAAGAATTGCGCAATTAGTAATACATAATCATGTAATCAATACGTGTGAAAGACTACATTTGACGTCGTTACTGAGAGTTATACAAGAAATTGTATTAACCACAAGATCAACCAAAGTCAATTATTTCGACGTTGTGGGGCTTTGTTGTTAAATTGGGTTTACGCTGTGTTAATATGTTACATTAAAACAATTTAAAAATATTCAATTTCTATTAATATATGTTAATCTATACATTATAGCTTAGTTTTAAGTAATAGATTGAATTATCGTGGTAATATACCTTCAACAATGGCTGTTCGGAGCTCTTATCGCGGTATGAAAAGATCATTTCCCATTTTCCACTACCCGATATTGACTAGAAGCGTCCTCAGCATCAACAAAGGCATGTACTCTATTATGTTAGCTTTCGATATAAAACTTTTCTATATTATATCCAAAAAATACAAAACCGAAAACTTCATCAAGTCAAGGTAAATAATATGAAATAACTGTAACGTATTTAATAAAATATATTGGCATGTCACAAACGGTGTTTACGTCAATACCAGATGCGATTAATGACTCACGCTCTCTCATGTAACGCTTACCTGACTATATCTCTCTAGGTCCGTTAGTCGACTTTACCAGAAGGAGCATCACATAACCGAGTTCCGAAACTGTTTGAATACATCGCTATCGTCACACCAATATCGGTTATGTGTAAAAAGCAACATTGCGATACACTGAACCAGATAACAATTTTTACTTGACAATATTTTCAATGATACGCATGGCCAGCATGTTTTTGACGAACACAGTTGACCCTATATTAATTATTAATAGAGTCACGCAGCAGTCTTTTTTATATAAAAATTAACTGCGTCCGTGACTTCATTTATGTAGAATTAAAAATTTGATTTAAATATTTTGCCCGTTTTTGTAACTTTTTCAATACAGTTTTGCTCCTATTGGTGGTAGCGTAATGTTAAATAGCCTAAAGCCTTCTTCGATGATTGTTCTATCAATTACCTAGCAATTTTTGAAATTCGATTAGTATTTTTTCTACTTATATATTTCTGAACGATATAGACAACACCATGTTTCAGTACTGGAACTACTTGACTGCTAAGCTTTAATTACACATTTAAAAAATGATGTAAATAATACGTGATTAATACTTGGTGCAAATAAAATTCAAATTTTATTTACTTTTTATAATTTAATACATCAAAAGAATATGATTTACCAAATCAAACAGAAGTGTCTTTTGTGAATAAACCATTGAAGGTTCAACAGATTTTTATCAGCTTTATCGTGTGTTAATCACGCATACGCAGGGACATTAAAAGCTTATATTTATTTTAATAGAGTCAAAATGTGAATGCAAATAAAACACTATAGCTTTATTTAAAAGCAATATTTGGAATTTATTGTGGTGTGAATTTTATTTTGTTGTGATTACAACTTAAAACCTTAAGTTTAAATACAACACAATATATGATTATTTACATATACTATACCTTTGTATGTGATTTATTTAAAATGAACCGGTGTTCTCGACTTGGTTAACGTTTTTGACGTCAATCTCTTGCTTTCGTAAAATCCTATCATACTGGGTGGGAACTCTATAACAGTAAAGAGAGGAAATAATTGTTCTGTAGAATATTGTAATACTAGCTTTTACCCGTGACTTCGCCCACGTTGACATGAGAATATATAACCAAATATGTTCGGGATAAAACATATCCTATGTGTTGAACTAATAAAATATCTGTGTCAAATATATTCCAAATTCATTGATTACTTTTACGTCAATGAGTAACAAACTTAGAAGGTTTATATATAACATTAGTAGGTAAAGAGCGAACGACAAAATAAAAATTATGCAATTTGCAGTACACATTTATGCAGTTTGCTATGAGTTGAGATATTATAAAACATGACACTAGTACTGAAACTGGTTAAAACGAATCGTTTTCAAAGACCATTTGATCTTGTGTGATGATAAAATCGTTCTGACATATTCCATTAAAACAGTCTTCGTTTTGCAACTATTTTTTAATTATTCCAAGCAATTTGTAGTTTATATGGGAAAAAGGATAGTCAAAACTTTGTTCGTGCCGATAGTCGCACTCAGCTCGTAGCATAATTAGCTCCATCTAATATTCTTACTATCTTTAAAACAATTTACTAATATTTATATATAAAATGCCGGTGTTCGTGTAATCATTATCTTAATAAATACTTCAACAGATTTTTAACGTTTTTGTATAGTGATTTGCCAACACTACCGCCAGTAGGTTTTTATATAGGTTATAAGTTATGCCTACAATCTCACCTAAGTCTAGTGGAGGAACCGGCACTCAAGTGCAACTGCCGGAACATACCCATAGGTATTTGGCGGCAGATTTTCATTTCGTGGGTGGTAGATAGCCAGATGGGCAGTAGAAAAAATCTTACTTCGCTTAAAGTTTCATCACGATGTTTTCCTTCGTCCAAAACTGAGACTTATTGTAGAGATTGGAACTTACGTCCATTGATGGAGCGTCCGTATACACTACCGACTGATCAATCATCATGGATCATTGCTCCAAAGTTACTAACAATTTTTAAAGATAGTTGACTAACATACTCAACCGAATGTTACAACTACGCACATAAAGGATACAGAAACTTGTAAAAGTACTTTGAAATTACTTTTCTCTTCGTTTACCCTCCGAGAATCCGGAGCGATAAACTCTGACTAACAACAGAAAAAAAGTTGTCGAGTTCGTTCGGTGACCCGGCGCCTCACACACACTACGAAAACAAATTCACAATGTTCATAGAATATTTATTTACTTACCTCGAGACATCTTAGTTTATTTATTTCTTTCTTCACGAGCTATTTGCCACAAGTATCCTATGTCTACTTAGTTAATAGCGATAATAATTCTTAACAGTCTTGATTCATATAAATATCAAATACTAGATTTTACATGCGGCTTCGCTCGCGTTAATGTCAATTTTGCCAAATAAATCGGATGTCTCAATAAAAAGTTTCATACAAAGTTTATTCCTCTATTTACCCTACTTCCAATAAAGATTTCGCAAGATAAATCAAGTGATCATAGTCCTATACCGATAAGTCCACTAGTTTTCTTGTATTGCCGTACTATATGTCGTAGTATATTACCCTATACAAGGGGTTTCCAATATTATAAAGTTCTCGGCGCACAACTATATGTCGTAGTATATTACCTTATCCAAGGGGTTCCCAATATTTTAAAGTTCGCGGCGCACATATATGTTTACTATTTTGTTGCGGCGCCTAAACCTATCCTAAAGACAGGTACAATGATACTAGTTATGGAGATAGGCACAAAATTTTAAATATCCTCATTATGAATCCAAACAGTTTACATATATGAAGATAGAATTAACAGTTTCCGAGCACGTAGGTAAGTATATAAATTAAATTGTTTATTACGTACCCGTGAACATTTGAGTTGTCGGAGAATTGTAAAGAGAATCGTTTCACGGCCCCCTTCACTCTGTATGGTGCATCTGGAGGCTGCGGCGCACACTTTGAGATCCCCTGGCCCATCCTATACATTACGATAAATAATATATAAGAGATTTCTAAAACTGTACGCCTAACTGAACTGGTATTTAGTATGCAAATGTATTTCTTTCACTAAAAACAAATTTTACGGTCACGCGAGGGCGATAAGAAAAATGTATACGAAGTCGCGGATGCTAGCTTTTATATCTAAACTATACAAAGAAATATTAAAGATGACAGTTAGACCTAACATAATAATATTTCCTGTTAGCCGCCGTTATGTCGAGGCGACTGGTATTTTGCTGTTATATATAGACATATCTTTTACAGCCACATCTTTTATAGGTGGCAGTATAAAATGTTATCTTGCAATAGCGGCGAAACGTCTAAAATTATATACGGCCCGTAAAAAGGACAAAAACCGTGAAACAGTTCTGCTTAAATTCATTTTAAATTTTCTTAGTGATGTTTATGAAGGCCTTACAACCTTTCATATCAGTCGCATTATCTATATTAGTTTAACAACGCTAAATAGGTTTTTGTTTGTCGCTTTTAACGTGTTAATATCGCGCGTTAGGCTGCTAGTTTTTAATTCTATTTTCTTGAAAATATATTCAGCTTAATCGATAATAAATTAAAATCATGTATCACACATTTTAAATGATTGGTGTCAGCAGACAAGTAATACAAATCTTTTATTTGTCAAAAATAGGATTAAAAAATTTACTTTATCGAAGATGAAAAACTACTCTTGTTTCGGAAACAGCATGGCGTTCTGAAAGAGAAGAAATGGGGTAAGAAAGTCTCCAGCAACCGCTCCTTTAGGTATGAGATTACAATTATGCGTTATATAAAAATATTAACAATGATTTAATTATCTGTATAAATCTGATAGTATTTATCTGCTACATGTCCTGAAAACAAATGTAAATTTTCTGTACAATTGTATATACTAGTTGCTATCACTGCGAAAATTTTGCGATATTATTCTCAATAGGCATCCTTACATAGTATATAGCAATATCTTAAAAGGGTTCTATTTTGTGACTTCTTAAAACTATTGTATTTCAGCATCACACAATTACCTACAGCGAAAGCTCAGAAGTGCTCCGTACAGATGTGCTTTATACTAATATCGATTGAACATTACTTATCAGCATCAGTTTCAGATATACACAAGGTTTGAAAGAAGGAACATTTTAAAGCATGTTGTAGTTTTATATCCGTTTGACCAGTACTTTATAAAACGCGACAATTAATAAAAATATGCGGTATCTAGAATTTAAGTTTGTGAAATAAACGAAGTATATTCGCAACTCGGTACCGACCGTCCGAGGAAACAAAGGAATTCAATTACCTGCAAGAAAAATCTCATGGTCAAACTTTTCTAGGTGAACAGAAATTCTATGCTTTAAATTGAAATCGAACCGAGTTTTTATTGAAATGAAATGATCGCGTTTATTTCTAGTTGTAAACAAATTTCTTGAATATTATAGCACAACGAACTTGTGCTACGTACGATGTTCTTTGGGTAATGTAATACAACTGAAAATATTGTGAAAGGTTCAAATGTACATATATTCATTTAAATGTATGCAAGGACCAGCTTTACTTACGTGAACTATACCTACATTTTTAAAGGTATATTTATTGGTTCTTATAGAACATTTGGTTTATTTTATATTTAAGCTATAATAATAATAAGGTTTATATAATAAGGCCCTGACGATTTTTTTAGTCTGTTTAAGTAATACATTTGTGATTTTTGTAAATGATAGATTCAGGAGGATAATTTTCAAGCGATTTAGTTTAAATATTAAGCAAAGCGATGAGAATTAAGTTAGTAGTGTGTAAGGACATCAAGGGATGCGAATTCGAATCAATCTACAGTGAGCTTAAACTTTCGGAGAATAAAAACATCGTGATGAAACCATAGCATGGTGGTACGGTTTCTTCTAATGCCCATCAGCCTAGCTAACACCCTCAAGTTGAAAATCCGCCGCAAAATACCTATAGATGTGTTCCGACAGTTGCACTTGAGAACCAGTCCCTCCACAAGACTAAGCGTGTTCACCATCTTGGGCCACACCGTCACTTAACATCAGGTGAGATTGTGCGCATAACGCTAAACCTTAGCTATATAAAAAAATACTGTCGCCTGTAGAAAGAAAAATAACTTATAGTTCCACGCGAACGAAGTCGCGGGCACAGTTAATATAAAAATATTTATCACAAGAATTCTTTGCAAAAAGTACTTATTACATTTGAAGTATATATACACTTATCTTGGATCGATGATGGCCCAGTGGGAGGTGTGTACGGACGCTGCGACAATACACGTGAGTTCAAATCACTGCAATGAGTCTGAGCTTTTGGTTAATTAAAAGATCGTAAGGAAACCACAGCATGATGGTAGGGTTTTTTCTGATATCCACCTGACTAGCTACCACCCCCGAGGTGAAAATCTGTCGCCAATATAGCTATACTTGTAGTCTGACATTTGCTTTTTAGAGCCTGTTCCTCTACTAAGATTACCGTATCCACTATCTTGGTCCACTTTACATCAGGTGATATTGTGGCCATACCGTTAAACCTATAAACTATTAAAAACATAAACTATGAGACTAAATTGAATGCCGCTGAGATCCATTATATTTATTTCAGATAACTAAACCTTTAATTTGATTAGATTTCATGTTTTATATGTCGTGTTAATGTTTTATTTTGCTCCATCACATATAACCGGTCGATATGGTTTCAGCACAAACGCTGATTTATGATAAGGCCTTTGTTTATTATTTCTATACTAACCCATAGTTCACTGTACTATATTAGTTCTTATTTAACAGTTTTAAATAAAATAACGGAGAAGGCCTTGTAATTTTTCTCCTTTTAATTTATTATTATATTATTTTTATATCTTGTTCAGTTTTAAATCACAACTACATAGATATTTTTTTATATATAAGCCTTACAATGATATTTATCACCACAATTCTAGTACAATTCACACATACACCACACCTCACCACACACCACAGTGTACACCACAATGCACAAGTATTAAAATAAATATGCCTTATGGTTTTGCAAGTCAGTAATAATACCCTGCACCAAATATAACAAAAATCTCACGATGTGTTTTTAATACTCTAAACCCAATGATAGTAGAAATGTCTTAAATAATAATTTAGTATCCATATTTATATTGAAATAAATCAACTAATGTCTATTGACACTCATTAAAACATATTCAAATGTTTAATTATATTTAGTCACGCAATTCGCTCCTTTGCTAAAATTTGTTACGTTATGTACAGTCTAAGAATTATAATTGAATGGAAGGGAATAATTTTCTTAATGTTTTATCTAGTATTTACTATAGTAATTTATACTGGTTTAACAGAACTGAAAAGTTGTTATGTTTGTTTAAATGCGATAGTCTCCGGATACTATTACGCGAATTCAAAAAAATATTTTTGTCTATGATAACTAGGTTCTTTCGGGGTACATCCATCCAGGAAAACGTACTTTACTCGAGAGATGAAAAATAAGTTAGCCGGCACGGGACGTCCGACAGATGTGAAACATTTAAATTACAATTAGAAATTATAATTAATAAAAAAACGAGAACAAAAATATGCAGTAAAATTATATTAGAATGGAGTTCACATAAACAAGCAACGAAGTGTCTAGTTTACGCGCGCGCACATAAGGGAGTAAAATCGGCAACAATACAAGCGCGCGTCATGCCGTTTGCCGTCATGACAAGCAGGTCGTTTTTAGTGCCAAGGTACTATATTAGGTGTTTTTTTTACTTTATCACACGAACAAAGGTGTTGTCAAAGCTAGTCAGTTTAATAGTTATCGCGTGTGTAAAAAGAAAATCCGCTTCAGTTTTAAAATTGGTATTTTAAGTAAGTACACAAAATTGTAGTGGTCATAAGATCAACAATTTTGTGTACTTATATAAAAAATACCAATTTTCGAACTGAAGCGGATTGTCATTTACACCATTCATATCAGCATTTATGTCGACATAGCATAAAATTTGAACACATTGTAATCATAAACGATCATTTCGCTTGCTAATTTTGCACCTTAAGTTGTATCATCAGTCCACGTTGTAGCAGATTAACTCGCCGGGGGCGGCAACCACCGAGGTCGCGGGTCATTTCTAGTCCAAGTCCACGCAGCCGGCTTGAATATTTGCCTAATTTTGTTATTACCCCCGTCACCATGTCAACGGGCATGGTGGTATAACCCGAAGCTTTTTACATTTTGCATACGACCTTGGCCGAGTATAACTTCAACCCTTTACAGCTTCTACGAATTCTTGCACGATCTGAAACATAGTCTGGAGTCTGAATAATTTAGTCGCCTGCCAAGCGATTGGACGACCTTTTTTTAGAGTAACTACCTATCTCATTATTATAACCCCCAAAGCAAGTTTCGCGTATAAAGTTTTCTTTGTGCTTGATACTAATGGTTGCGTAAAATTGAGAAAACAGCTAATTCACTAACTCGCGTATCCTTTTCATGTATGTAATTTCGATTAGAATAACCGCAGACAATATAAATAATATATTAAAGAATTCTGATAGAATAGACGAACCTTTTTTATTTAATACAATATTTCACAAATTGTTAATAACATTGTGAAAACTATATGCATTGGGAGAATATAAATACTCTAGTAATTTAGGTGTCCAACTAAAACGGTGAAATCGTGGGAGACCTAAATATTCAAGAATCGAGGGTTCATCCATTATAATCATAGGTATAATATATTGACTTAACTTTTGTATGTTCACTTTGAAGTAAACGGAGTAGCGTGATATAAAAAACTAGCTTCGTCCGCACCTTCGTTTGCATGGAATAAAACTTTTATCTGAATGAAAAGAACACAATGGCCGTTGCACGTACCTCTGAAAATGTGTAAGCTAAATTTTATGATGAAAATCGGTGAATGCAATTAGCACTGACCCATTCTTTTCGCTTAATGTTTTTTTTTACCGGGCTCTTAAGGGTCTTGACATTCCTCAATAATTGTGCTGTCGAATGTAAAAGAATTTTGCAGATACGACTGGCAGTTCCTGAGATTAGTGGATTCAAACAAACAAACTCTTCCGCTTTATTATAAATAGATTAATTAAATATGTCAATGGATGAAAGAAATTATGCATGTAGTAAAAAAGTAAAGCGGCTGTTATGATAAATAACTTAGTTATCAATTTTGCTCTTTGCGCTAGTAGTAGTTATAAATAAACAAATTCATACAATTCTATATCAGTAAGTACCGTGTTGAAGCAGTTACTAACGAAAAAAAAGTGGGTAATCGACGAAATGATACAAGACAATTTGTTGCTTGCGAATATATTGTTAGAGAAAATGTGCGTGAATCAGTTGCAATCGTTAATTAGCTAAAAAGTTAACACGCTGTTTTATTGTAATTGTGGTTGTAGCTAGAGTACTTTCGTTGTTCATTTTCTTTTGAGGCGTTCATTGAATAGGTTTTTAAAAAATAAAGCTCTTAAACTGCTCTGTCAAAATTATAATAAGTTTTCTTTTGATGTTATAATAAAAATTTAAAGTACCGAGAAAGATATTCACACGCACACATATATAATACCATTATAAAGAGCTGTAACTTGTGTTTGTTTGTGATTGTAAATCTTAGCAATTTGATGCTTCCTTGAGGGTGATTTAACGTCTATAGCGTGATGAGTCAGGAGTTGTTTGACATTATCTTAAAACCCTCCACCGATTTCAGACCACAATAACAACGTATCATCCATTACAATATGAACAAAGAAGATCACAAACTCCCACTTTTGGGTTTATATACTTTATATGTTTAGCGTTATAACCACAATCAGGCTCCGCTCTAGGGTTGCTTAAGCCGAGCATTTGCCCGGGGAGCCACAATTAAGCAGTTCCTTTTTTTACTAAAAATGTAAAAAGTAAATTTTTCTAAGCAAGAGTCACATATTAATCCCTTCCCTATTTTTATTTTCATTCTATGTAATAACGAGCAAAGGAATTACTTTTATTATTACAAATGTGCGACGAGCCACTTTACGTGTTAACAGAGCTAATGACCAGCGTGCGACAGATATTGAGAATAATAGTCCTATTGGTACGTCCCTATTGGGGCACTGACAATAAAATGAGTTCGGATTGTGTTGTGCAGGTTGAAAAGTAAAATTACCACAATTGGTCCCACTACCAGATCTATTACGCTTATTAGTTTATGAGATGGGAAGTAATTCTAACCATTTCTTGGCCAAAATTATTAAATACAATAATTGCATCCAAAATAAGTCATTTGACAATTTCAAGACAATCTCAATGCGACTATTCAGAATTTTTATCGAGGTAAGTTATTATTCTTCAAATAAGTCGACACAGTTATCCACCAGAATGACGTAGTGAAGTATGACACAGAATTTTAAAATCTAATAAAAGTAGATTTTGCTGCTGTTAGATCGTCACTTAAGATCAGGTGAGATTATGGCCATAACAATACACCTCATATAAAAAAAAACCTTGTTCTGCCTTTTTGAGTAAATCACGTCGACAAAGTCTACATCATTATGTATTCATAAGTTAAATAATTCTACGTAACATTACTCTACTTCTGGTAGTAATAATAACAATTAATAGAGAAGTACCGAATTTGCTTATAGGGACTCTCTAATTGTTTAGACTTATAGAGGGTTCAGATTTCGAGTAACACAGGGTTCTGGGTGTCGAAGACAAGGGAACATATTTAAGGACCAGAAATTATTCCTTAGTAAAACAAAAGTCAAATATTTTTTTTATTTCTCAAAAATAGGATTATAACTTTTTAAATATTACTTTCACTTTTTAATGTTACTTTTGAAGGAAAAACACTACTACCGTTTCGGAAACAAGATGGCGTTCTGGAAGAGAAGAAACGGCGAAAGAAACTCTCCAGCAATCGCTCTTTTTATCGTGTAAATACAATATTTAGAATTTAAAATTAATAAACATAATCCACAGATTAAATATATCATGTACAATGAATTTTGAACTTTAAAATATTAACAATATTTCACTAATCCGCATCTTAAAACCTAACGAATCGTCTTAAATACGTAAGACCGCATCTTAAAACCTAACGAATCGTCTTAAATCTAACGTAAGACCGCATCTTAAAACCTAACGAATCGTCTTAAATACGTAAGACCGCATCTTAAAACCTAACGAATCGTCTTAAATCTAACGTAAGACCGCATCTTAAAACCTAACGAATCATCTTAAATCTAACGTAAGACCGCATCTTAAAACCTAACGAATCGTCTTAAATCTAACGTAAGACCGCATCTTGAAACCTAACGAATCGTCTTAAATCTAACGTAAGACCGCATCTTAAATCTAGCCGTACTTAAATCTACCGTAAGACCGCATCTTAAATCTAGCCGTACTTAAATCTAACGTAAGACCGCATCTTAAATCTAGCCGTACTTAAATCTAACGTAAGACCGCATCTTAAATCTAGCCGTACTTAAATCTAACGTAAGACCGCATCTTAAATCTAGCCGTACTTAAATCTAACGTAAGACCGCATCTTAAATCTAGCCGTTCTTAAATCTAACGTAAGACCGCATCTTAAATCTAGCCGTTCTTAAATCTAACGTAAGACCGCATCTTAAATCTAGCCGTTCTTAAATCTAACGTAAGACCGCATCTTAAATCTAGCCGTTCTTAAATCTAACGTAAGACCGCATCTTAAATCTAGCCGTTCTTAAATCTAACGTAAGACCGCATCTTAAATCTAGCCGTTCTTAAATCTAACGTAAGACCGCATCTTAAATCTAGCCGTTCTTAAATCTAACGTAAGACCGCATCTTAAATCTAGCCGTTCTTAAATCTAACGTAAGACCGCATCTTAAATCTAGCCGTTCTTAAATCTAACGTAAGACCGCATCTTAAATCTAGCCGTTCTTAAATCTAAAGTAAGACCGCATCTTAAATCTAGCCGTTCTTAAATCTAAAGTAAGACCGCATCTTAAATCTAGCCGTTCTTAAATCTAAAGTAAGACCGCATCTTAAATCTAGCCGTTCTTAAATCTAACGTAAGACCGCATCTTAAATCTAGCCGTACTTAAATCTAACGTAAGACCGCATCTTAAATCTAGCTGTACTTAAATCTAACGTAAGACCGCATCTTAAATCTAGCCGTACTTAAATCTAACGTAAGACCGCATCTTAAATCTAGCCGTACTTAAATCTAACGTAAGACCGCATCTTAAATCTAGCCGTACTTAAATCTAACGTAAGACCGCATCTTAAATCTAGCCGTACTTAAATCCAACGTAAGACCGCATCTTAAATCTAGCCGTACTTAAATCTAACTCTTAAATCTAGCCGTACTTAAATCTAACGTAAGACCGCATCTTAAATCTAGCCGTACTTAAATCTAACTCTTAAATCTAGCCGTACTTAAATCTAACTCTTAAATCTAGCCATACTTAAATCTAACGTAAGACCGCATCTTAAATCTAGCCGTACTTAAATCTAACGTAAGACCGCATCTTAAATCTAGCCGTACTTAAATCTAACGTAAGACCGCATCTTAAATCTAGCCCGTACTTAAATCTAACGTAAGACCGCATCTTAAATCTAGCCGTACTTAAATCTAACGTAAGACCACATCTTAAATCTAGCCGTACTTAAATCTAACGTAAGACCGCATCTTAAATCTAGCCGTACTTAAATCTAACGTAAGACCGCATCTTAAATCTAGCCGTACTTAAATCTAACGTAAGACCGCATCTTAAATCTAGCCGTTCTTAAATCTAACGTAAGACCGCATCTTAAATCTAGCCGTACTTAAATCTAACGTAAGACCGCATCTTAAATCTAGCCGTACTTAAATCTAACGTAAGACCGCATCTTAAATCTAGCCGTACTTAAATCTAACGTAAGACCGCATCTTAAATCTAGCCGTACTTAAATCTAACGTAAGACCGCATCTTAAATCTAGCCGTACTTAAATCTAACGTAAGACCGCATCTTAAATCTAGCCGTTCTTAAATCTAACGTAAGACCGCATCTTAAATCTAGCCGTTCTTAAATCTAACGTAAGACCGCATCTTAAATCTAGCCGTTCTTAAATCTAACGTAAGACCGCATCTTAAATCTAGCCGTTCTTAAATCTAACGTAAGACCGCATCTTAAATCTAACCGTACTTAAATCTAACGTAAGACCGCATCTTAAATCTAACCGTACTTAAATCTAACGTAAGACCGCAGCTTAAATCTAGCCGTACTTAAATCTAACGTAAGACCGCATCTTAAATCTAGCCGTTCTTAAATCTAACGTAAGACCGCATCTTAAATCTAGCCGTTCTTAAATCTAACGTAAGACCGCATCTTAAATCTAGCCGTTCTTAAATCTAACGTAAGACCGCATCTTAAATCTAGCCGTTCTTAAATCTAACGTAAGACCGCATCTTAAATCTAGCCGTTCTTAAATCTAAAGTAAGACCGCATCTTAAATCTAGCCGTTCTTAAATCTAAAGTAAGACCGCATCTTAAATCTAGCCGTTCTTAAATCTAAAGTAAGACCGCATCTTAAATCTAGCCGTTCTTAAATCTAACGTAAGACCGCATCTTAAATCTAGCCGTACTTAAATCTAACGTAAGACCGCATCTTAAATCTAGCCGTACTTAAATCTAACGTAAGACCGCATCTTAAATCTAGCCGTACTTAAATCTAACGTAAGACCGCATCTTAAATCTAGCCGTACTTAAATCTAACGTAAGACCGCATCTTAAATCTAGCCGTACTTAAATCTAACGTAAGACCGCATCTTAAATCTAGCCGTACTTAAATCCAACGTAAGACCGCATCTTAAATCTAGCCGTACTTAAATCTAACTCTTAAATCTAGCCGTACTTAAATCTAACGTAAGACCGCATCTTAAATCTAGCCGTACTTAAATCTAACTCTTAAATCTAGCCGTACTTAAATCTAACTCTTAAATCTAGCCATACTTAAATCTAACGTAAGACCGCATCTTAAATCTAGCCGTACTTAAATCTAACGTAAGACCGCATCTTAAATCTAGCCGTACTTAAATCTAACGTAAGACCGCATCTTAAATCTAGCCCGTACTTAAATCTAACGTAAGACCGCATCTTAAATCTAGCCGTACTTAAATCTAACGTAAGACCACATCTTAAATCTAGCCGTACTTAAATCTAACGTAAGACCGCATCTTAAATCTAGCCGTACTTAAATCTAACGTAAGACCGCATCTTAAATCTAGCCGTCCTTAAATCTAACGTAAGACCGCATCTTAAATCTAGCCGTCCTTAAATCTAACGTAAGACCGCATCTTAAATCTAGCCGTCCTTAAATCTAACGTAAGACAGCATCTTAAATCTAGCCGTCCTTAAATCTAACGTAAGACCGCATCTTAAATCTAGCCGTCCTTAAATCTAACGTAAGACCGCATCTTAAATCTAGCCGTCCTTAAATCTAACGTAAGACCGCATCTTAAATCTAGCCGTACTTAAATCTAACGTAAGACCGCATCTTAAATCTAGCCGTACTTAAATCTAACGTAAGACCGCATCTTAAATCTAGCCGTACTTAAATCTAACGTAAGACCGCATCTTAAATCTAGCCGTACTTTTAAATCTAACGTAAGACCGCATCTTAAATCTATCTAGCCGTACTTAAATCTAACGTAAGACCGCATCAATCTAGCCGTACTTAAATCTAACGTAAGACCGCATCTTAAATCTAACCGTACTTAAATCTAACGTAAAACCGCATCTTAAATCTAACCGTACTTAAATCTAACGTAAAACCGCATCTTAAATCTAACCGTACTTAAATCTAACGTAAGACCGCATCTTAAATCTAACCGTACTTAAATCTAACGTAAGACCACATCTTAAATCTAACCGTACTTAAATCTAACGTAAGACCGCATCTTAAATCTAACCGTACTTAAATCTAACGTAAGACCGCATCTTAAATCTAACCGTACTTAAATCTAACGTAAGACCGCATCTTAAATCTAACCGTACTTAAATCTAACGTAAGACCGCATCTTAAATCTAACCGTACTTAAATCTAACGTAAGACCGCATCTTATTCTAGCCGTACTTAAATCTAACGTAAGACCGCATCTTAAATCTAACCGTACTTAAATCTAACGTAAGACCGCATCTTAAATCTAACCGTACTTAAATCTAACGTAAGACCGCAGCTTAAATCTAGCCGTACTTAAATCTAACGTAAAACCGCATCTTAAATCTAGCCGTACTTAAATCTAACGTTACCGCATCTTAAATCTAGCCTTAATTAAATCTAACAAGACCGCATCTTAAATCTAACGTACTTAAATCTAACGTAAGACCGCATCTTAAAATCTAACGTACTTAAATCTACCGCATCTTAAATCTAAACGTACTTAAATCTAACGTAAGTCCGCATCTTAAATCTAACGTAAGACCGCATCTTACATCTAACGTACTTAAAAATCTAACGTAAGACCGCATCTTAAATCTAACGTACTTAAATCTAACATAAGACCGCATCTTAAATCTAACGTACTTAAATCTAACGTACTTAAATCTAACGTAAGACCGTATCTTAAATCTAACGTACTTAAAACTAACATATGACCGCACCTTAATTAAACCTAAACGTAACAATCACCGCATCTTAAATCTAAACGTAACAATCACCACATCTTAAATCTTAAAACTAGAGAGAACTGTCTATTGTGTCCATCGGTATGTATAAAAATAAATCGATGATGCCTTCAGCGTACACAACGGGAGCTGGAGATGATGGTTCTCCTCACAACGGGAGCTGGAGATGATGGTTCTCCTCCTACACACACAACACCGCATTATAATAATAATGATAATAATATAACACCTGGTCTTCAGCGTACACAACGGGAGCTGGAGATGATGGTTCTCCTCCTACACGCACAACACCGCATTATAATAATGATGCTAATAATATAACACCGTACCACGCGCCATGTAGTGAAGCGATGATATCTCAGTGGTAGTATGTACGACTTCGCGTACAGAGACGCGAGCGCCTGGCTAGCTACCACCCTCAAGTTGGAAACCTGCCGCCAAATACCAATAGGTGTGTTCCGGTAGCTGCACTTGAGAGCCAGTTTCTCCAGAGGTTTAGCGTGTCTACCAACTTGAGCCGTATCGTCACTTAAGATCAGGTGAGATTATGACCAAAAAGCCCTAAGTATAAAAAAAACCGGCAGTTGCACTTGACAGCCTATCCCTCCACAGATTTAACGTGTCCATCATCATCATCATGAACCACATCGTTACTTAATGGTTTAACGTGTCAATCATCTTGAGTCACATGAGATTGTGGTCGTAACGATAAACCTTAGCAATAAAATAAACCTTAACTACTTAAAAAAATCCATCCACCAGTAAAGCCTTTACCTATGCTACTAATAAGTATAAAAATTATAAATCTTACATACCTCGTGTACCTGGTAAAGTGCCGCCAGCTGTAGCAAAACATGGCCAATATGAGTTGGTGCCCCAGGGAGTTGCAGCAATAACTCCCCTACCCGAGAGCTGTAAAGAAAGCAAAATGTGTATCGCACTATGTAATAAATTCGCATAATATGCAATCCTTTGCATGGCTAGCTACCACCTCAAGTTGAAACTCTTGCGGTCACATACCTCTAATAGGTGTGTTCCGGCAAAAACCCACTTCATCTTATGAAATTTAATAGTTTTTACCTCAATTATTCAATTCAATATTAATATAATTTCTGTTGTCTAGTACCTACTTTGCTTTATCTTTGCACAAGCGTAGAGAATACCACAGGTATCAACTCGTGTCTTGTACACAACTTGTATATAAAACTCACCGATTGCACTGAAATACATTTGAATCGGAATGGGTAATGAGCCATATCATCATGTACAAATACGAATACACAGAACGCAACCATAATACAATAATACATTTCATTTACCCATACGCCATATTTGAGATGCATAAAACAACACCATAACCCACTATAAAAATGAAAGAAAAAAAAAACTAATAATACATCTTACTCACCCATGTACCATACGGCCTAGTCGGTACGAGTTGCTGCCAGCTATACGAGGTAGTTGTGCCATTCGTGTGTTTTTAAGCGCCGGTATGAGTAGATATAACGAGTCTTCGACGACGCGAGAGCTGTAAAAGAAACCAAAAATATGTAATACTTACCAATGTATCGAACTACAAAAAAATAAATATCAAAATTGTTGTCATACTATAACTCCAAAATTGTTGTCATACTATAACTCCAATGCATAAAACAACTAACAAAACCCACTATATAAAAAAAGACTAACCCTTTTACAAGATACTGCTAAACATGCAATAAAATATTATTATAATGGGATGCATAAAACAACTAACATCACAACTCACTATAAAAAAAACTAATAATACATCGCAATCACCCACCCTTGTACAAGATACTTGCAAACATTCACTAAAATATTATTAACTAATAAAACTTGTAAACATGCACAAAATATTATTATAATGGGATGCATAAAACAACTAACATCACAACCCACTATAAAAACTAATAATACATCGCACTCACCCATGCACCTACACACGACACTTTGAAATACATATAAAGGGGATGTACAAAAACAGTACTATAATACATCTTACTCACCCATGTACCATACGGCCTAGTCGGTACGAATTGCTACCAGCTATACGAGGTAGTTGTGCCATTCGTGTGTTTTTAAGCGCCGGTATGAGTAGATATAACTAGTCTTCGACGACGCGAGAGCTGTAAAAGAAACCAAAAATATGTATCGAAATTGTTGTCATACTATAACTCCAAAATTGTTGTCATACTATAACTCCAACAAGATACTGCTAAACATGCACTAAAATATTATTATTATAATGGGATGCATAAAACAACTAACATCACAACCCACTATATAAAAAAAGACATAATACATCGCATTCATAAACATGCAATAAAATATTATTATAATGGGATGCATAAAACAACTAACATCACAACCCACTATAAAAACTAATAATACATCGCACTCACCCATGCACCATACGGCCTAGTTGGTACGAAATGCTGCCTGCTATATGAAGGTAGTTGTGCAAAGCGTGTGCAAAAGCGCCGGTATGAGTAGATTCTCCTCGGCGCTTGAACGAGTTCCCGACACGAAAGCTGTAAAAGAAACCAAAAATAAAGATATGTAATACATTCACACATTGATGATACGACACTTTGAAATACATATAAAGGGGATGTACAAAAACACTAAGAATATTAATTGCAACGAGTCCCCTACACGAAAGCTGTAGTAGAAACCAAAAATAATGATATGCAATACATCCACACATTCCTGATACACACGACACTTTGAAATACATATAAAGGGGATGTACAAAGACACTAAAGAATATTAATTAGAAATAATCCCGAACGCATACAATAAAGGAAAACACTTACCCACACGTCGTGTACGGCCTAGTACGCGTTGCCGGTAGAGTAGATATGCCCTTGGCGGTTGCAATGACTCCCAGATCAGAGATCTGTAACAGAAAGCAAAGGTGCGGATTGCACTTTGTATACAGTATATTCGCTAAATAATACACTGCACGTTTAACCCCCGTATATCATGCATGATGTGCTACGAGTTATATCGCCGCCTTACCGCTAACCTGTGAACTAAGAATAAAATTAAAAATAATTAATAAAACAAAATATCACCGCATGCACAAATATACATTACGCTATGCTACAAATAAATACCGCAGCTACGTATAACATGCACAACACTAAACATGCACTAATTACGCATTAATATACGCTCTTAAATACTAATACACAAGAATATATAAGAGATTGTGTTCAACTGTCGAGCAGCGAAATAAGATTAGCTCCGAAAAATAAAATTAATATAAAATTAATAAAACCGACCAGCCAGCCTGCCTGCCCATCTGCCTATCTACACACGACAGAACGAATACTAGAACCAACCTACCTACCTACCTACCTACCTACCCTACACAGAACAGAAAAAAAAGAATGAAAGCAAACAACGGAACTGAATAGAACACACAGGCTGACCGATAAAATAACCGATCCGACCGACAAAATAACTAATCCTCGCACAGTGACACTTGAACACACTCTGTCTTTCATACTTTTTTTTTTTTTTTTTTTTTTTTCGAAAGGACCTACACTGTTAGCCTTAGGGGCTTTTACAGCTTCACCTGAACTAGTGGGGCGAGTGCGGAAGGCGCGCAAACCCGCGGGGCAACTCGCACAAGGGTGTCACTAGTGACCGAACCTCGGCTTGGGCTGTTGCCGAATCGCGTATGAGAGAAAACGAACGCGGTACTATCTATTATGAGAGAACGTTATAGTAATAAGGAATAAAAGACCACGGGCGGTCCCTCACAGAACCGTGTACGTACTGTGTGAGTGTGCACGAATGTAACATGCAGTGTAATGATGTGGGATCAGTGAGTGTGGAGTGTCACTGTATCGCGCGAGCGGGTTAGCTCGAGGGCTCCATTCCGAAGGATCGACCTAGGCTCGAGCGTCCTCAGAAGGGGGCCGCGGCGGGTGTGCGGGAGCGAAGTTAACCGCCCGCCCTCGGCGGCGAGGACGACGGTTTCGCGGTCTAGTGCGCGCGTATGCGCGATTCGGAATAGAGACGGACGGAAAAGACGCGGTATGTCGCGTGAATTTATCCGGCGGATCGAGGAAGATGTGACGAGGGCGGCGTTTGTATCCGCTATCGTTCGGGTTCGGATCGTATTTCACAGAATTCACTACTAGAGGATTCGGATGTGCCTCCGCTCTCTCGAAGTGAGTCTTGGTGAGGTCACGAATGTATGCCCTAATAGAGGGCATTTCGAGGTCCTTGTGCAGATCAACATCTCGTACGTACCAGGGGGCTCCGGTAATCGCACGCAGATATTTGTTCTGCAACACTTGCAGAGGTCTGAGAGTGGGTTTCGAGGCACGAGCAAAGGCTGGACAGCCGTATGTTAGGATCGGACGGATACATGTCTTGTATAAAGTAAGCTTACAGCTCAGTGACATTTTACTTTTCGAATTATAAAGAGGGCGAAGGTGGACTAAGGCTATAGTAGCTTTTCTTTTCACCCTCTTGATATGGGAGCTGAAAATGAGCTTCGAATCTAAATCGACACCTAAGTACCTGACCACTGAGGCCCAGGGAATATCTCTCGAATAAAGTTTGAGAGGAGCGTATGGAGGAATTCTACTTTTCCGAATAGGATCGAACATAACGGCGGCACTCTTTTCCGGGTTAAGTGCGATACACCATTTACTACACCAGTCGCCAAAAGTGACTACAGCTCTTTGGACATAACTGATGAGTTTGACGTGGTTCCTAAGACTACCGAATATGACTGTATCATCCGCGTAAAATCCGAACTGAATTCCTTTTTCGAGGGAGGGGATATCGCTGATGAACAGGTTAAAAAGCAGAGGCGCCAGGATAGAACCTTGGGGAACTCCCGTTCTTATCGGGTGTGGAGATGAGAGTGCTCCTTCTACTCGATAGCAGAAGGAGCGCTCGGAGAGATAATTGAGTAGTATCCGGACTAGATTGTCCGGAATTTCTGCTTGATTGAGCTTATATATAAGCCCCGAGTGCCAAACCTTATCGAATGCTTAGGCTACATCAAAGAAAATTGCAAGGGTGCGATATGGAGATTTTTCAAAACCAGGGATATTGAATTTAGAGAGGACGTGCTCCGTGAGGCGGAGTACTTGGTCCGTGCATGAGTGTCTGGCTCTAAAGCCAAACTGCGCATCAGGTAGGATCTTTTTGATGGTTACAGCGGACTCGAGACGACTCAGAAGGAGTCTCTCATAGATTTTACCTAAAGTGTTTAGGAGGCTGATAGGTCTGTAACTATCAGGAGAATTTGACTCTTTCCCTGGTTTGTGAATACCTATGACATGTGCCCTTTTCCATACTGCTGGAAAATGACAATGTGACATGGCCGCATTGAAGATGCAGACCAGAAGAGCAATCAGCTGGTCAGGAAGACGTTTGAGGACTTCATTCCTGATAAGGACTTCATTCCTGATGTCTTTCATACCGAAGGCTAATGATTTATATACACCTGTAGATCAACAAGTGGTGTGCATCCCTCTATTTCCGTTATTAACTCCGTAATGTTTTGGCAGATATCTACATGCCGCTGCTACCTACACTGAAAGTTGATAATTCTACTTCAAATTGTTATACGTAATCAGAAATATAGAAATAAGGATGAAGAATTGTCTAAGAGTTCTTAATTTAACAAAAATTGTAACAGAAATCTTGTTCTAAATTAAATAAATTACCACATTGGCGCTAGTGTCCATAAGAATTAAATGTAATAAATGTTGAAACTATATATATTCTTGTTAAAAGTAAATTTACATATAAACTGATATAAAATTTTCCTTTAGTCTTTATAATCTACGTATAAATAGCCAATAACAGAACATCTCAGTAGATTTTCGCCTCCTCTATTTGTCAAACGAATTTCTTTTTTTTTTTTATTAATTATGGAGGAACTTTAATATTATCAATAAACAAATTTAGGTAACAGTTTTTTCCCAACTTGTCTATAAAATACTTCAGTCTCCAATAATAATATTATGTGTTCGAAATTCGATCAATGAGTGAACATTAGTTATTTTTTAAATATGCGTACTAATAAAGAACGCTTAACTACGGCTACATCCGGTATTTTATAGTTTTTTTTTATATTTATTACTAAGAAAAAAAATTAATACATTTTAGGTTTAAAATTGAAATAACACATAGTTTAATACTACGTCAGCTCCCGGCAGTACATTAATATACTGTAAGTTGATAATACAACTTCTAATTGTTGTACGTAATTCAGGAATATGGAAATATGGATGAAGACTTGCAAGAGTTTTTAATTTAACAAAAATTCCAACAAAAATCCTAAGTTAAAAATTAAATCAATCACCACATTGGCGCTAGTGTATATAAGAATGTATTAAATGTAAATGTAGTAAATGTTGAAACTATCTATATTCTTGTTAAAAGTAAATTTACATATAAACTGATATAAAATTTCCTTTTATTCTTTATAATCTACGTATAAATAGCCAAAAACAGAAAAGATCAGTAGATTTTTGCCTCCTCTGTTTGTCAAGCGACTACTTTTTTTGTTTAGTAATTATTGAGGAACTTTAATGTTATCAATAAACAAATTTCGGTTGCAGCTTAATCCCAACTTGTAAAATAATTCTTCCAATTTCCAATAATAATATATGTTCTAATTTCGATAACTGAGTGAACATTAGTTATCTTTTAAATATGCGTATTAATAAAGTACGCTTAACTAACAGACTAACTTAACCAAAGAAAACAAATGACAATCAAAAGATTATCTATTAAATGACAGATTGATATAACCTATGAAAAATTTATAACTACGATAACGTCGTAAACTTAATCAGGGACTCATTTATTATTATTCAACCAAATCAGGGATACATTTATAGAAGAAATAACGCTACGTCCGGTATTTTATAGACATTATTTTTTATATTTATTTCTAGAAAAAAAATATTAATACATTTTACGTTTTAAATTGAAATAACACATAATTTAATACTACGTCAGCTCCCGGCAGTACATCAATAGATTTGTTTTTGCATTATATTTGTCAGCAATATGATCTGTGGAGTGCGGAAATGTTATTTTAACTTCTCATCCGCATCATAAAGTTTTCCATACAGTTAGTTGAACAGAGGACGTACTGCACCAGACATAGAAAATATGTATTATTTTCAAGGTATAACAAAGTAAGTTTTATGCTAAGCGGACGAAATCGCGGGAACAGCTAGTTACTAATATATACATTCAATAATATTAAATAGCCCTTTATACTTAGTATATATATATATTATTATATATACTTAGTAGGTACAGATATTACTGTACATAGACAATATAAAACACTATTCGTAAATGACAACTTCGATTTGGTTCATGTCCCAATATAAATCGAATATAAAACAGGCATCTTGGAGCATAAGAGAGTGGGAAGATCACTTTCTTATTGCGGATCAACCACGTAACTGAATATTGTAAATTATTTAAGGTTATCGCTCTCCTATACTCTAAAAAATTGTTTTTTTTTTATTTATTATTCCCATGTAGCTGTGATGTTAAATAGTATCTGTAAATAATTCACTTCGATTCAGTTTATTTTACGACTATAGATTTAAAACTTCTTTGAAATAAAAGTATTTTTTACTATTTGAAGTAAAAGAAATGTACAACATTTTTAACGATGCCATATACATTTAAGGTAGTATTAAATTTTTGGTGGTGTTGTTTGTACTGTTATTTAATTTCTTTAGTTAAAAGTATAATATATTGTAATAAACAAATTAAAAATAAATTTTGGTAAAGTAAAATTGCGTTGTTTAACGATAAATATAGCCAATAAAAACATTTTATTTCCCATTATATGTCTCACCCTTGTAACGGCCTACAAAACCGAACTTATCGTACCGTAGAGATTTCTAGAATCTCGTATCAGCATAATGGATTAAATGCAAGGTAAAGTACTGAAAGTATATATATTCGACGATTTTCGTGTGAGAATATAAACTCTTGAGGCAATGATATTAAATTAACACTACCTCTTACAATTATCAGAGTTTACATAGGCTTTTTAATTTTCCATTTTATATTTCCATTGTAATTTATAAATTTATGCTATGTGATCTTATAACATGTCATATTTGTGCCATTTTATGTAATGTATTTTATTATTGTGCACAAGAAAGGCGCTAAAATGTGCGTGCCTTAAATTTTTAAGATTAATAAACATCACGATGTTTCATCGGTAAAATTGCATATAAGCAACCGTGAGGACGAGAATAATATACAGACATCACGTACGTTGTATTTGTCTTTAATGTTGGTGGAAATGTAAAATGCTATCATTGTTGTATTATCGAGTTTATTGACCGTTAAGTTTGAAAGGTTACGGTCAAAATCCATATGAAAATTTTAACAACGTACCTATCTATTATATGCCAAGTTAAGATTATTATTATATTATGTGAATGAGTTTTTGTTTTTGTATTTTAGAAACATTGACAAATCACGAAGTAGGTACAACTGTAATAACATTAATAAGAAAGAAAATTATGATGAAACAATTAAACATATATATAGATATAAATGAAACAATTAGGTACGTGGGTTCGGTTGTTTCGCATTGAAATAAGATTGCACGTTTTGATTTGATAACTGATAGGATATTCTTACATGGCTAGATTTAATAATATAATATAGAAAATGGTGTCTTCTAAAAGTAAAATAGTTAAATATCTTTATAAAAAAATATGACTTATTGTTTATAATTAACCACTGATCTATTAAAATAGTGGCTATTAACATAATGTAACTAGTTAACAAAATCATTTCCAGGATATTACAATAAAAAAAACTAAGATTTTTGACGCTTACGCGGTTTTTTTCTGAAAGGGCTCGATGTAATGATATATAAAGCTTTAATCATATTAAGACTAGCATAAAAGCACTGTTAGATATTAAATTTATCGATATACCGGTTAAGTTTGCCCAAGACTTTTATATTTTCTGGCAAATTGGTTTAGAGAGTTACCCTTAATGCTAGTCTAATACCATTTTTTATAGTTTAGTTTTGTATTAATGTCAACGTTCAAATATTTTGTCACAGTGTAATTTTGTAGGTTACCGTGTCCGCACGACAACGCACCTGTAAATATTTTTAAACGTAAAAAAATGCTTATTATTTCATTTTACTGCCTGCATTAAGTGGAAAATATAGTTGCTACGTAATGACAAAGTAACAGTGAGCTCGCACGCGAGCGTGTTGTGCTATCAAAATTAGTCGTTCAGGTGAGAATTTATAATGTACAAGAACTTGTTACAATCATTATTATTTTAAGTTTTCCGTTAACGGCTTATTGCGTTATTATAAATATATTTCTCTCTTTAGGTAATTGCCGAGACGTGTAGCAAATAATGGGCTATATTATTTTCAATTACAGTAACGTAATAAACTTGCGTTTTTTTAAGTAGGATTTATAAAATTAGAATTAACATATACCTATCTACCCTAATAACAGCATCAAAATTGTATCGTTACAATTGTGTAAAATGGCTCGCCTTTGATTTTTGTAAGGTTTATATCAACATGGTATTTAAAATGCACATGTACAATGCGGTATTTGTCGACGTCAACTGGTTTGCAGTAATAATTTTGCTACTAATGCGCCTGCACGATTCGTAAAGGAACGTTGCCGTGCCCGGAAACAAAAAATGCAGTTTACTATTTGTTGTATCCGTGTTTGCGTTTTAGAAAGTTCATTCTGTGGTTGTTTTGTTTTGATTGAACATTTAAAATATTGTCTTAGTGTGCGACATAAAATTAAAATCAATGGTTAGTTCCTATATTGATATTTATTTGTAATTTATTACTGCTGTTTTGAATTACATATTATAGGATTTATTCTAAAATAATATTATGTTATGTTATATTAAGGTGAATAATTTTAAATGAAGCTAATACTCTTTTTGTATTATTTATTAGTGTTAGCATTTTATATAATATTTGTTTATAACACACGTTATAAATTTATATTTTATTGTCATTACTGTCAGTGTCAAATTGAATTGACATGTAAACATCACACTACAAAGTAAATTTATTCAAAAATAAAGGAAATATGCTCTGTTTTTTCTTATAATTTGTTCAATTAAGCATATACAACATACATAATCTGTCTTAAAATATGGGTTATCTAATTACCCTTTCGAAATATTTGTTTGAAAATTTCAAGGTTATAAAAACATTTTCGAATTATGCATAGTAAACAAAATGTATTTGATACGTGTTGTTTTGCAGATTTATGTCTAATTTCTGCTTAATATAATTTTTATTCTAACATAATATGTAATTGGTTATAAATTTTATTTTGAATGCCATTTATAAAGTAAAATAATGTGTTGATAATCTAAATTTTGCAGAATCAACAATTTATTTGTGGTCGTTTCATTTCCCTTACGTTTTAAAATTTTGTTACCATATGGAAATTGACAATTTATGTCCTATAATTATCAATTGTATTAATGAATAAAAGATGTTATATATTTTTATTTCTAGACTGTATTAGAGTCAGGGAGTGTGGGGAACGCATCATCATCTGATGAAGAACTGGAGCAGTGGGAACAGATTTTCATGATGCGAGATGAAAATGGAAACAGCTATAATGATAAGTATGTTAAATTTTTGCGTAATAAATATTAACTTGACAAGATTTTATAAAAATTATGTTGTGATGATATAATTAACAAAATACCTCTCAATTTTAACTCCTGAAATGTAGAGATAATTATTTCATAATAAGAGCTTCAGCTTCTGTTGGGATAGGCAATTTATAAGATTTATTTGATGGAAATATTTTCAATTCTGAGGTTGGTAGCTTAGCCAGGCAGATATTAGAAAATACCTTACCACCATGCTATGGTTACAACAATTTGTTTGTCCATCACCCAATGTTTAAGCAATCTGTGCTATCATTGCTTCGAGATAGTTTATACATTTTAAATAATGTTTTGATGAACTCTATTTTTGTTGACAGGAGGAAAAAGCGCAGCATATGGTGTCGTCCATCTTGTATACCGGTGTCAATAGTAATAATCCTGATTGTTCTTGTGGTGTTAGTACCACTGCTGGATCAACCAAATGTTGCACACTTGAACACAACAAGGGTAGCTGTCAGCTTACATTGCTCAGATGAGTGTAGGTAAGAATGTCATTATTAATATTACAAATACATCTTACTTTGTTATGCCAATATTTATAAATAGGCTAATTTAAATACTCAAATCATTTATTTCTCAAAAATAGAATAATAATATTATTTTTGTGTTAAAAATACTACTACCGTTCTGGAAACAATATGCCATTCTGGAAGAGAAGAATTGGCAAAAGAAACTCTTCAGCAATCACTCTTGTGGATACAATTGACTGAACTTAAAACATTAAAAATATTTTAATCCCATGCATTGTTAATTGCTATATAATCTGCAATTGTCTAATACACTTTTATAACAAGTGTTACAAATATTTTAATCTGTTTTAAAAAAACCTAGGGTGTATTTGTTAAGGCTAGTCGTTGTTGTAATGAGTTAGGAGTTCAGGGGTTGTTCAAATAACATAATGATATAACGAAAACCATAGAAAAATATATAAAGGCAAAAATACAATCACAAGGCCTATTTTTGAAGCAAGGTCAACTGATTTGAATTAGGTATTAATAATGGAGCAGTAGTGACTAGTACAACAGTGATTAATGAATGTGTTTTATAAAAGTATAAAAAAAAAAACAAATTATATAGCAGAAGAATATATTATACAAATGAAGTAATTAGAAACTTTCATATTATGAGGGAGTGAAAGAAGGATTTTTATAGGTGTATGGTATTGTTACAATTTCCACCTGATACTAAGTGACAATAGCCCAAGATGGTGGACATGCTAAATCTAGTAGAGCAACTGGCTCTCAAGTGTGACTGCAGGTACACACCTATAGGTATTTGGTGGCAGATTTTCAACTTGATGATGGTTGCTAGGCAGGTGAGAATTAGAAAAAGGCCTACCTTCATGCTTTGGATTCCCCACAATGTTTTCCTTTACCATATGCCCAAGCTTATTGTAGGTGGTTTAAAAATCATGTCCATTGACATGACATGCATACACACTACCAACTTAGCCATCATCAAATTACAAGAGATGCTTCTTGTCTATGACTTGTCATATAGTGTGTATTTAGGATAGCATTAAGTGGTCATATCTGTAAATCTATTTGCAATTGGAATATTAAGGTAAACAAAAATAAATAATGAGTGTTGTATGTATAAATATTATGGTTTGAATTTTGTTTCAGTTTATCATTAGTAGAAAGTATACCAGAGGGTCACATGTATCCACCGAATGTGACACATTTGCCAACTAAAAACGTATGGTTAAAGTTGATTAATGAAGCTCAAACATCGATAGAAATAGCCTCATATTACTGGTCTCTTAGGTATAATGAAGAATATCCATATAATTCCTCTATAGAGGTAAGATTAGATATATTTTATTATATTAAATAACTAGCTGTCTCTGTGATTTCATTTACATGGAACTAACTAACTAACTAACTAACATTATTTAATATTTTTTGCCTATTTTGGTAACTTTTGACAATACTATTGGTGATAGTGTGACGTTAAATAGCCTATAGACTTCCTTATTGATTGCTTTATCGTATACAAAAACCATTTTTTAAATCTGACTGTTAGTTCCTAAAATTACCATGTTCAAACAAACAAAACTTTTCACTTTGTAATATTAATATAGATTTAATGACACAAAGTCGTGGTAAATCTAGTAAATATCTATGCACTTTAATATCAATCTGGTATACAAAGCTCTATTGGAAGCTGGGAGTTTAACAACAATCTTCAATGGCTCCTATGGAATTATGTGTTAGTTGGTTTTAATAACTAGGGACCATTTAAGTATTACATAGGCACCAATCATTGCTTACTTAATTTTTGATGAAATCGGGGATGGGGGATTTGGATGCTGATTCCATAAGCACAAACTTATTTATATCCTTTTTTGAAGTGAAAACTTCTTTAGCATAGTTATGATTTGAAACTCAATGAAATAACAGTAATAAGAGACAAGCACTGACATCTGTAGGATATAACATACTAAAGATTCAGATAGAAGAAGAAGATAAAAAGAAAGAAGATAGAACAAACTCAGATAGACATATATAGGTGCTTACATAAGCACAAGTAGCCCCCTACCAATTAATTAGTAAAAACATTGTTTAATTTCCCGTCAAGAGAGAGGGGAGAGCCAAATATTAATCAAATGTTGTTTAGGTAATACTTGAATGGTCCCTTATAATCTGTTTTCTTTGAGAAGAATGTCTGTATCAGAAGTGGGATGTACAATGACAGTGAAAACCATGTATAAGTTCCTGATATAGGTGGTAAGAGTCAAGTAGGATAGTACTTTACCAAATTCACCTTTTCAGGGTGAACAAGTTTTCCAAGCGTTATACAACGCCGGATTAAACAGGAAAATTAATTTGAAAATTGCTCAAAACTGGCCGACGAAATCATATCCAAATATAGACACGGAATATTTAGTTAAGAAAAAAGCTGCACAGGTAAGTTTATTTAATTAAAATGGAGAGTCCAATGAGGTTCGAAATAGTACTCATTTATTTAACAGCTTTATTCCAATATTGTTTTGCATAAATTGAGTATTAACAGACTTAATTTAAATTCAAATACTCCTAGATTAGTTGTGACTCTTTTGTTATAAATATATTAGCGTTGTAACTTATACTACAATTAAAACTGCTTTTAATAGAGTTTTAAGTATTATTAAGGAAGGAAACAATTCAATGAGATGTAAATATTATTGACATATCTACTATACGGGGAGTAAACGAATGCATTTGTTGCATATTGACGTATTTGTTATTTATATATGCAAAAATCAGTACATTTGCAAATGAATGTTCTACAATGCTTGAAGCGATAATGACTTATTTTAAGATGTGTATGGACGCCGCATCGATGGACGTGAGTTCGAATCTCTGCAATAAGCTTCAGCTCTCGGTGAAGGAAAAAAACCTCGTAATGAAATCATAGCATGGTGGTAGAGCTTTTTCTAACGCCCGCCTGGCTAGCTACAACCCTTAAGTTGAAAATTGACCTATAAGTGTATTGCGGCAGTTGCACTTGAAAATCAGTCTTTCCACAAGGTTCAGCATATCTACCATCTTGGATCATATCGTCACTTAACATCAGATAAGAGTGTGATCAAACGCTGTACGATGTAAGCATTTTTTACGTTTAGGTGAGGAGTCTAAACTTTTCAAAGCTTCTTGGGAGCGGTATCCTGCATACGAAGTTTTGGATTGTGGACAGAACGCATTTCTACATCGGCAGTGCGAACATGGATTGGAGGTCGCTAACTCAGGTAACTTTAGGTTTCAGGTATTCAATCTCGTTAAAAGTCTCGTATTAGTTATTAACGTGTTTTTGTCTTTGTTGTGATGGTTTTAATAATTTTATGGTATTTGACCTTGTTTATATATAATGTTGGCCGCATTAATTATTGTATTAAATTGAAGTGATTTATTCGTGATAACTATGAACATGCTATTTCAATTTCAATGATCGCCGATGTTCTAGGATTTTGGTTTAATTAATATAAGTGGCTTACTATTACATAATACTCCAAAAAATCGTAATGTTATATAATATTAATCGAGGAGCACACGATTATTTTATATGTATGATATAATTTATAAATAATTTAGCATTAAAAAATATTCATGTAATATGCGTATAATAATAATTTGAAGCGATGATAGCTCAGTTGGTAGTGCGTACGATTGCCGCGTCAATGTACGTTACTTCGAATACACAAAATTGATTATTAATACTTAACATAACGCTAAACTAATTAACTATAAAAAAAGGATCAGTAAACTATTTCCATGTTTAACATAGTCAGTTGTTATAAAAAAAGAAGTGTACCCTAGTATAAAGTCACAACCTTCCATCAGGTAAAGGAGCTGGGAATCGTGGCATACAACTGTTCCTGCTTGGCTACTGATCTGGGAAAGATTTTCGATGTAAGTATTGCATTCATTATTATACAAACATATTTACTACGAGTAATTTTAATTGAAAGTAGTTTAAGCCAACGGTATATCGATTCAATGCCAGCTAATCTGAACCCTGACATTATTAAATTAATTTTAAGGAAAATGTCGTGAAGTAATCATTAGAAATATTTTTGTAATTGTATACAAAAAAAATGGTTTTTTGTTATTGTTTGCAAACACCAATATATCGTAACCGAGCGTGGCGTCCTTCGGGAAGAGGTTTTTGCTTAACAATGGTTAATTCATTTGTTGAAATATTATAATAATTATATACTTAAAAGTAAATAAAAAAATGGATGTTTTATCGTCTTTTCTAGGAATTATATTATATGTACCTGTGGACGCATGCGAGATGCACATTCTATGTATAAGTAAAATGTTGAACATAAATTATAAAAACATGATCGCGATGAATACAGCAGATTTACAAAATATATCATACTTTTTAAATTAAGCAACTTGAAAACCAAATAATTCCGCAAAAGAAATATAACTTCCAACTAACTTTCGCGTAGATTCGCGTAATTTCCAGTTCACGTTAAAAGTCACGTTCAACAAATTGTTATAATCCGCTATAAAGGAATAAGTTCAAATAACTTTAAATTTTCTTAACTTACTCTTTATTTCAATAAATATGTATTATGATACGGTTTATTGTTATTTTTGCACGTCTTTAAATATGTGAATTTTTCTAATGAAAATTTCAATTGTAGTCTAATTCCTATTGTTCTACTATTAAATATTCATTGAGTGTTCATTATATTAGAGAAAGAGATTTCTAGGAACTCTTACAAATAAACAACAAATCTCTTATAAAAAAAAAAACACCCAGCATATCCTTACTTATGTTAAAAATGCGAAAGTGAGTTTCTTTGTTTGTTACGCTCTCAGTCCTAAACTGTTGAATCGATTGTGATGAATTTTGGTATAGAGATAGATGGGACCTTGTAGAGGATAATAGGCTATCTGCGATCCAACTACCGTACATTGCTGCTTACACCAAAACCTACGTGCTTTGCGCTCTCTTGGATGCTAAGCAGTTTTTACCATTCAATTTAGTATAAATATACAAATATAAATATAAATATAAATATACAAATTATACAATTATATAAATATACAAATTTAGTATAATTATGATGCAACAAAACTCACGAGTTGAATTAAAGCAAATCACTAGCTAACTAAGCACTGTCGAACTTTACGAGTGCATTAAGAAAAATAATTAGTCTTTTACTTACTACTGTATAACTCTTAAATATACCTTTTAATTTTATAACTAACTAGTTTTTACCCCCTTTTAACTTTTTTTTTAATAAAATGTATCCTATGTTACTTGTAATACTTCCAAAAATATGTGTACACAGTTTCATGATGATCGGTTAAATATAATAGTTTTTGCATGAAAGCGTAACGTGCAAACTAACATTCACATTTATAATATTAGTAGGAATTCTTTACTCTACCTACTACAACTACAAATCCTAGTGTGCGGATTTACTTACTTCAAATCCGTACAGGCTACTTTTTATCTTGAAAAATGTATCGGAAGACGTGAGGTAAAGAGGAGGATAAACTTAGTATCAACCTTTTTATTTCGTCATCCAAAATATTCCGTTTAAATTATTTTTGTTTTATATTCTACATTATTTTAGTACGTAAACGCCATTCTAGCTCTGAAGATTCAAAGTATTATTTCTAGTCCTTGAACAATGAAGTGAGTGCTCCGTCGCGTCGAGCCGATGCTTGGGCTGAGGGCTGTTAATTAACTCCCTTTGTTTTTGTGCAAACTGAACGCGATAATATTTCTCAGTTTAATATCACACAGCGACAATGGCTCCCATATTTTAATGAAAACGGACGTCATTTCAAACAAGAAATATATCTACTGTACAATTTTAAGATTACAATTTTGTGGAGAGGTTTTAATATCTAAATTAATTAATCTACTTTATTTATTATTATAGAGCGAAAAAGTTTGTTTGAACGCGCTAATGTTAGAATTTCAATTATTATTTTTGTACTTGATAGCACAATAATTGACGCAGGCTTTAGGCTATTTAACGTCACGTTACTACCAATTATTATCATTAAGCGAAAAAGTTTGTTTGTTTGAACGCGCTAATCTTAGGAACTATTAGTCAGATTAAAAAATATATATTTTTGTGTTCATTGAAGCAGCCTTAAGGCTATTTAATAGTAAACTACCACCAATAGAATTGTGTCAAATACAAATGTATTGAATAGAGTTTAGAAACGAACAAAAATTGCTAAATAATTTTTAATTCCACGCAAACGAAGTCGCGGGCATAGCTATGTATCTATATATTTTATTAAGTATCATTATTATATACTGGTGTATCAATTATTATTGAAATCGAAATATCCATCTGTGTTCATTTTTTTCGACAATTACTAATCTTATTGAAATTTGTCTTTGATCAAATTTGCTGGGATATAAGAAAAGTGTAAAATTTGAGGCTCAAACTCTGGATTTTTGTAGATAGTCTGGACTCTTGGATTTACTCTTGTATGCCCAACATAGTGGACGAGTAACGACTATACACATATGAACATATAATGTATCATTGAGGCCTTCATTAATTATAACAAAGTGTTTAATATTATACTATTTCATGCAAACTGTTAAGGTCGTCCTTCTGTGGTGACGATATGACTATTTTTAGAAGTAATGCATGCAGTTTTCCTTGTCTTTATTGTATAGATTTATTTCTGCTACACTTTATTGTTTTCCACAAGTCTTGATGATATACTGAAATATACGTCTATCTTGAACATGTCGTCATATAAAAGGAAGCGTGTTTATAAGTTGACATTGACATCAAAGTCATTGAACATATAATCAATTGTATTTATATCAGTTTTTTAAATTTATGACAGGTGACAGGTTACACAAAGTTGTTCTTAAACAGAGATTCCTAAATTTGGAGATCCCCTATTGGGCCGCGATTACTATATACATGATGGTAAACCTATCAATACTACGTTAAAGGGTTATCTGATATAATCCCTTCGTCTCCGTTCCATAACAGAATCACGCGAGCGCGGCTTCAGTGTTACAGCTTCACGGTGACTCCTATTGAATCGCGAACTAAAAAATAATGCTGATTCTTATTTCCGTCGTACCTTGGAACTGTGCAATCGTCTTCCCGTTAGCGTGTTCCCTCCTTCCTATGACATTGGATCCTTCAAAAGAAACGTGAAAAGGTACCTAAGCAGCTACCAGCTTACAGCGGTAACTGAGAGTGAATTTAGGTTCATTGTCAGTCGCCAATAATGAGCATTGTACTGTATTTAACATCAGGTGCAGTGCAGTCGCTATGCTGTGACAAAAAAATCCTATGATAGAGGCTATCTTTTGTTTGGTCCCAAAAAATGCGGGCTGCTTGTTTGCCAAATAACAATAACGATATTCAATGGATCGTGATCTCAAGATATGCTTATTGGTTTTGATAAAATAAATAGCTATAATAATCTAACAAGGTACTAACAAATGGTCGAGCCGAATTGCTGTATTCACGCCTCTGACTGACTTTTACGAGACAGGCAACTGACATCCGGTTTCTGTCAGGGTGTAAAATATAAATGCCTTTTTCACTTTAATTCTGCACAGGTATAATGTTTGGTCATATGATTTTAATTTTCATTACGCCCTATAATAATATTCGTCTAGCTGTAGACAGTTTCTTAAGTGCAGCTCCTATAATACTTTTATAGGTGCTGGATGTCAGGTTTATTATTTAGAAGGTTAGTTAACCGCAGGGGCATTAAAATACCCGGTCAGTTTGTAATGGTTTCATCACTATTTTTTCCTTCATCAAAAGCTGGTATCATATCGAATCGTCCCGATATTACCACTAGGACATCACTTTATCACACATGCACAGATACTACAATTTAAACTTCGTTTAGTTTCGAGTTAAAAGGGTTTGTCTGTATGTAATGAATTTAAGGACATAATTCATATTCGCGTGTTACAAGCTTATCACGCCATTATGCCGTGAAATGGTTTTCGTTCCGCTGCCCTTCTAAGTATATTAATAACTTAGTTATTATATAAAGCTGATGACACAGCAAATAATTGTCAAAGTTTATCATCGTTGTCATGAAACTGGCACGGGGTCGTACGACGCCAACTCGCTCAAAGCTCTTAGTAGACTTCGCGACGTTGTTGAATTGATTGATCAGTTAAAATTATTGAAAGTTATGACATTATTGACATAATTAATTAATATAAACAATTTATATAACGTTTTTAATTGTTATTCAATAGTTGGGGTTCACATAACGGGTACGTCACTGTAATGATATTATAAAGAACACAATTGTCGACATTTTTTTATTCGTCACATCGAGGTATCTGGCTTTAATGGTAATAACTAATGTTTTAAGCCAGCTATTTAGTTTTAGTTAGTAATTATTGTATGTTAAATGTGTAATTTTAAAATTATTATTACAACCATTTTTTATATACAATGTTTTCTATTTAAATTTATTCCTGAGAAGCATATATAAAATTCGTAGTAAGTTTTATGAGCAATTTTAAATTAGCTAAAGTGTCGACTTTAAAACAAATCCCGAGGAACCTTTTCAGTTATTTAAGCCGTGTTGAAATATTTGCGTCTAACTCAGGCGTCTGGCGAGTCACGGATGAGATTATAATATTATTCCAGGCATAAGACATTGTGCTCGATGCAATGTATACTGAGTTTAATTCTAAATACAATATGTACTTATTTAATAATAATAGACTCATGTGACATTATAATGTTGCATCCAATATAAAAGCATGGAAGGATGACATTTTCTATGACGCATTCGCTACAATTAACAAGTCACATTTTTCCTAAACACGAATACTTTATATTGTTATATATTTAAATGAAATACGTTTTTTTAATCACAATAATTTGTACCCTCTTATAATTTGTATTTATTAGTATTGTTGATATCATAATTACTACTACATTTGTTATATTATAGTAACTCTAATATGCATGTTTGTTTGTTATAATGAAGTCGTTGTTACCTGTAATTAGGGTTACAGTTAATAAAATATTGAACTGTATAACTAGTAAGTAGATATTAATGTACAGATTCAGTATCTATCAGATTCAGTACCAGTATTAATAAATAAATAAGATCCTTAATACAGTTCACCTCAGTAATTACCTTAAATAAGCTTAATTTATAAATATTGGTATAAATACAGGATTGACAAAGATTTGGCTTGTTGAATTAAAAAAAATAATAATAGCCCAATGTACCAAAACGCATTCCCCAAAATTCTACATCGAAACATTTAGACAAGAATACGGTCAATCCAGTTCACCGATGTCAAGGTTTAATTAAATAATTTTGGGAATATTAATTTATAAAATATTATACACAACTTTGTAAAAATTGTATTGTATGCCTGCAAGTTCTGATGCCGAATTTTGGTAAATGTGTTGTTTTAAAGTATAACTGATTAATATTCATAAAATTATTTAACAAACTTTGATTTGTTGGATCACAATGAATTTGATTGTATCGTCATCTGCAAGTTTGATGTTGAAATTTGGTACATTCGTTGTTTTACAGTTTTCTTCATTAATACTAGTAAAATTATTTAGGAAAACTTTGACTTGTTGCATTAACATAATTTTAATTTCATTGTCATCCATAAGTACTGGCAGTGATTTTTTTTATAGTTTATAGTTTTTAGCGTTATGATCACAACCTCACCTGATCTTAAGTGCCGATAATGACCAAGATGATACACTAAATCTGTGAAGGGTCTGATTCTCAAGGTCAACTACCGGAACACACCTATAGGTATTTAGTGGCAGATTTTCAACTTGCTAGCTAGTAACATCAATTTATATAGGTTATTGTTTCGAATTGATACTATTCGTGAGTCACTTCTAAAAATTTTACTATGCTAACGTTTTAAAATTGTTATAACTTGTGTGATTTAGGTGTACTGGAACATGGGTGCGCCAGATGCAGTAGTCCCGGACCACTGGCCGCCGGAGTACAACACCGAGATTAACATGATGCATCCAATCAACATCTCGGATGCGCAGTACAGCTATGGTGCTTATATAACTGTGAGTTGAGTTCGATGTTTTATGTAACTCTTACTTCTTATACAGTATTTCGAAGATCAGAAACAACTCGAAAGTGGCTCCTGGCCTTTGTTTATGAGGAGAAGATTTCGTGGTGCACAGTGGTAGATTTACAGTTTTGTCGTCTGTAGACTGCTACATTTCGCCACACATTCCACATAACTACGTAAATTGTAGAAAAACAAACATTTGTATGTTTTAGGGATTAAGTTACCACATATTATCTAGCAAATTTTAGTATGTGTATGAATCATTTCAATTTCTAAGTAAAACATAATTTTGCCGCCCGTAAAATCTGTCGCGATAGGCTCCAGCGTATTCAGCCTACTGGTAAATCCACCAGTAGTGGTGTATTTTCAATAGTTATTTAGTGATGCTTTCTACACGCCTCCCTCTAGCTACTCTTTTGCGACAAGATTTTTTAAATACGTTAACAAAAACAAAACTACAACAGATTTTTTCTTTTTATAGTTAATAGGTTTACGGTTACGGTGACAATAATACCTGATGTCAAGTGACGATACGATCCAAGTCGGTGGGCACGCTCTGCCTAATAGTGGAACTGCCTCTCAAGTGCAACAGCCGGAACACAACTGTAGGTATTTGGCGGCAGATTTTCAAGATGAAGGAGGTAACTAGCCAGGTGGATGTTAGGAAAAGCCCTACCGCTATGTTATGGTTTCATCACGATGTTTTTCTTTACCGAAAGCTCAACCTCATTATAGGTGGATGGATTCGCAACCGTGTCCCTTGACGTGGCTTCCGTACACACTACCAACTAAGCTATCATCGGCTTCATCGCTTTAAAATTGTATCATAATTGTCGACATTGCCTCAAAGTATTAATAATATTTTTAATACCCATTATGTGATTAATAATTCCCAATAATAGCACGCGAACAAATCTAATCCAAACAATTCAAAAATATTTATTCAGTTTAGGCCCTAAGAAGGCACTTATGAACGTCAAAACGGTTCGGAAAGTAAGGCTGTCATCGAAAAGAACCGACAAGACACTCGAACTGCATGTTTTTTTTAGATCTTATTCTTATCTTCTCTTTACATAATATTTTAATCTGTTACAGTAGTTATTAACGGATGTACAGAGAGGGGTGTCAATTCCAGATGTCACCATCGTTCACATATTGTAAACCACCCTATAGTAGCCTTTTGACATTAAAACCCGTTTGACATGGTTCTTGAACCTACTGTACGGCACTTCAGAAATCTGCTTTCACACTTTATTATAAAACATAACACTATTACCTAAAAAACTGTTACTTGTCTTACTCAGTCTAAAATAGGAGGTGATCACTTTGTCCCGATTTGTAGTATTCCAATTATGGCCGGCTCTATGGAAATCTAGTTTTTGCAAGTTTTTCCGGACATACATTAAATTATCAGGAATATATTAGGAGGGCAAAGTTAAATACCAAATTCAAAGGAAGTCGTAGGTAAAGCTAATTACAAATACAATAGTAGTTATTTGGATTAAACTTATTATGAAATATATAACGTAATATTTGTATACAATAAATATACAGTATACAGTATATGTATACAAACTACAAAACCTCTGTATTTTAGTTGCTTGTAGCTGGTATAGCCTCGTCCGTGTCCTTCCGTCTTGATTCCAGTATTAAGGGATTTAATTTTATTATCAGCTGCTAAGCTTGAGACGGTTTCTCTTTGAACGTAATATAACTTTAAAGGTTAAACGGAGATTACTTCTATAACGTAGCTTTACCTGATGATAAGAACATTTTGATGCGATGATAGCTCGAATCCCTGCAATGAGCTTGAGCTATCGGTGACGGAAAACGTCGTGACGAAACCATTGCATCATGGTAGGGTTTCTTCTAATGCTCGTTTGGCTACCGCCAAATACCTATAGGTGTGTTCCGGCAGTTGCACTTGAGAGCCTGTTCCTTCACAGGTTTACCGCGTTCATCGGAATGGGCCACGCTAAACCTATAAACAATTAAAAAAAACACCCAACTAGTACAAAAACAAAACGAAATACAAGAGAGTAATTATATCGAGATATAGTAATATATAAATAAGAATTTTATATTAGCATTATGTATGGTTTATATTTAATTTATTTTAGTTTTGTAAAGAATTTGTTAACTCATTAACTTCTACGTTTGCCATGACGTAAACAAGTCGTTTAAATTTCTCATATTGTACTAACATATGATCCTTTTATATTTAATATTAGCCGTGTTCGTGACTTCGTTCGTGTGAAATTAAAACTTATGTTAATCTTTATAACGCGTTTTTGTAACATTTTTTCAATACAGCTTTGCTCCTATTGGTGTTAGCGTTTGTTCGATCAAAGACAAAAACAAACAAACTTTTTCGTTTTATAATATTAATATAGATAAGTATAAACTTGTAAACGACCCCAACATGCATTAGTTTTGATGTATCAGCACGAGAACGTTACGGACGCGAATGTAGTTTGTTAAAAAGCCCATAACATTTTATCTGTCGTTAAAAGCTAGACAGAATGGCGTCGGAACGTTTTAAATTGGCTGTATAGCGAAGTGGTCATGTCGTTTGGCTTAATGCTTTCACGGGTTCCATCCGGCAGGCTCGGTGAATACGCTGACTCACATAGCTTCTATGAAAAGCGTCATTTGCGTCTGTTGTTTATGAAAAGTGAAGCGCAACTTTTTGTTTTCATGTTTATTATAAAGCAAATTGTAATATTATTTTTTGTTGTCCTCGCGACTTCGTTTATGTGAAACTAAAATATTTTGTTTGTTTGAACGCGTTTATTTTAAGAACTACCAGGTGGATTTCAAAAAATAATTTAGTAATTGAAAAGGCTTTAGGTCATTTAACATCACGCTGCCACCAATAGGAGGAAACCTGTATAGAAAAAAAGTTATAAAAACGGCCAAGCATTATGAAATGAAATGATTAAATTATTTTTAGTTCCACGCGAACGAAGTCGCGGGTGCAGCTAGTAAAGACATAAACCGAAAGCCGAGCAAATTGAATTTAAAATCCATGCCATTTACGTCGGCTGAGTCTGAGAGGGTTACAAATAGAGCTGACACGCCATTCGGGTCTAGATGTGTTTTTTATTATAGATTTCTGCGGTTAGGCTGAACTTTGCGATGCGCATAGAAGGCATTCAACCTGATGAGACGTCACACAACGTATTTTACAACTCAATCTAATTGGAGATGACATGTTTGTATTATAAGATATCTCGAGTTTTATCTCTCAATTAATTAGCATTTTTAAATCATTTATTTATAGTTAATTTTAGTGTTATGGTCACAATTTCACGCAATGATGAGTAAAGTTATGGCCCAAAATGGTGGACATGCTAAGCCTAGTGGAGGGACTGGCTCTCAATTGGGACTGCCAGAATAAATCTATGTGAGCAGATTTTAAACTGCAGGGTGATAGCTAGCCAGGCTGACGTTAGAAAAATCCTTACCACCGTGCAATTTTTATTTATTTATGTATATAAATAATATAAAGCGGAAAAGTTTGTTTGGTTTTTTGAACGTGCTGTTCTTAGGAACTACCGTTCGGATTTCACAAGTTTATTCTGTATTTGATAGACCTATAACTGAGGAACGCTTCAGGATAATTAACATCACGATACCAACATTAAGAGCAAAACTGTATTGAAATAAGTTACAAAGATGAGCAAAAATGATTAAATTAAAATGTTAGTGTACTTGACATCAAGAGAGTCGTGTGAAAATAATTTTCATACAAGTATGGCTCTCGAGGAATACATAAACTGAGAAATCGAACAGAGAAGTGGCTTATTGTTGGTAAACAGATCGCCATGAAGCAGGGAACAAAGGAATAAAAAAAAAGTTTCACGCGAACGAAGTCACAGGGACAAGTAGTCATTAGATATAATACCTCCCATTTGTTATGCTGCTATACAAAATGAAAAGCCATACTGTTTTTTTTACATTTTTATGTAAATGAGGCGTATTAATTAAACATACTCATAAACTATAAAACGTTTTACTCGTGTCACATAGTTACAAGGTCATCGCGTCGCGTCAGTTAGCTTCGGTCATTTGTTTGAACTCGTTTAAATTGTAGGTTTACTCTGTTAACGAACGTGAGAATAGTTGTATAACCCCATTTAAATTTCTGACTAACGCCGAATTTTAGATTGACATCTATTTAGCGTTAATTTAGTTTTGTTTTTACCGCCATAGTGTGGAATTGGTTTAATTGAACGACCAATTATTTTAACCCTTATGGCTTCATTGTACCCTAAAGAATATCATAACTGCATCGGTATTTTACTAATAAATCAGTTATGGTGATCATTTATATGTATTTATTTCTTTTCATAATTTGGCAACTAATTATGATGAGATGAAGGTTATTACTACACTATCAAGGAGGTAGAATTTCTTATGACGGCTTCAATATCCTAAATCAGTGGTTGGTAAGTAGAGAATACTTTGAAATTTCTAGGCAGTTTTTGTGATGCTTTCGATTACATGGCTTATACTCCTGATACACTAAAGCAAAAATAATCAATCTATATTATGCACAATGACACATACGAGTATATTACACAATATAGAGTTAAATAAATAAATGTTTGAAATAAAAATGTAAATTACTATATAACAAATTAAGATAATGTCTACATATACTACCTGGTCCTGCAAACCTTAATATGTCCATTTGAGTAGTCAATAACTTGGTTATGGCCTCTTGTTGGACCAAGCAATAAACATTAACAAATGTAATCTTACTTCAAAGTAACATCACAACTGTGAGATTTATGTGACCAGTATCAACGATAATAGTGAGTTTTTTGTATATTATGAGACATCTCTCTTAACCGAATAAGATCCGAATTTCTTCTAATTCAAGAAACCTATAGCTGGAAACACGTAGAACGCGATCTCATACAAAAAATAATATAAACTTTCAAGTAGTAATTTTCTAAAAAGCTTATTCGTATTCATAGCCACAAAATTCAGGGAATGTTATGGAGTAAGTTTAGTACTTTTTATTTTCTTTCACATTAAATTATATATATTAGTATTATATAGCGGAGAATTTTGTATGTTTGTTTCAACGCGCTAAACTTCGGAACTGCCAGTCGATTCTTAAATTTTTGTGTTTGATAGACAATAATTGAGGAAGGCTTTAAGCTATATAGCATCATAATATCACTAATAGGAGCAAAGCTGTATTGAATAATGTTACAAAAATGGGCAAAAATGTTTAAATAATGGTTAGTTCCACGCGAACGAAATCGCAGGCACAGCTAGTATGTTATAAAATATTTTTATAACATAGGCTGACCTGGCAGACCTTATCTTACCCTTCTCAGACTCGGTCACAGTGGCCTACTTTTTCGTTCAGGAACAAGATCACTTACCAGGATAAAAAACTATTCTATCTCCCAAACGGAACCAAATATACATTTACAAATTTTCATTTGATATCAGTTGAACGATTTACGAGATCAGCGTGGACGAATATCGTATCCCGAGGACTTACATCATGGTTTATAATGTAATTGATACAACCGTTTATACATAACAATATATCAATCTACATTATTTTTTTCATATTTCACACACGGTCGTTTGATTCCAAACTAGACGTAGCTTGTATTATGCTATATAAAAATCTTGATATCCTAACACCCAGACGTACAACTGATAAATATATTCATCACTCGAAGGTCGCTAATGTAAATGGATCAGACACGTGCAACATCCTAAGTAGGGTTCACTTAAGTTAAATCTATATTTGAGATCATTTTTAAAAGATACTAAATATGAAAAGGATTTTCAAATCCATTCGAATTTTTATCATTTCATTACTTGACCATTCAGTTCAACTAACGGTCCGATTGGATCATAAGCCAAATCCAATGAATGAGAAATCGAAAGAGTTATACTTGTGAGATGGTTTTAATTGTTAGAATAGAATCGGTTATACGATTCTAAAAAGAAATGATAACTAACGGTGATATTGGATTTGTTCAATTCAATGAACAAGAAAGAAAACGAGTTATTACTTGAGAGACTCTTTGTATAGCATTCGTGTTAAGATTATACGTCACAGAATTATAATGATTAGAAATGTTACGATTATTGGATTTGGATATCTTAAAACTATTCATTAATAATACGAGTATGTAATTATTTTACTTACGTGCAATGAAATTTAAATAGTAAGTATTACCTGAACATTTGTAAGTGTACAATAATATGAACTAAAATTAATGTCTCATTCATAGAATCAATCGTCTTTCATTCGCTTCACGTAATATTTTAGCCAGTTCATTAGGATTTATTGATGATAATGCTTAAGAACATTCCATATTATGTTTATTAAAATTAAATTTCTTTATTAAACTGCTTATATTAATATTATGGATTTCATTTATAACTTTTTACTTACTACTTATTCATTTCTTCCTTACTTACTTTTTTTTTTCTTACGTTTATGCTAATAGCAACTAGCACAGCAAATAGGCAAACGATCCATTTTAAAGCGATGATAGCTCAGTGGTAGTGTGTCCGCGTGTCAAAGGAGTGAGTTCGAATCCACCTGCAATGAGCTTGAGTTTTGGGTGAAGGAAATCATAGCATGGTGGAAGAGCTTTTTGTAATGCCCACCTGGCCATACCAATAGGTGTGTTTCGGCAATTGCACTTGAGAGCCAGCCCCTCAACAGGTTTAGCTTGTGTTACAACTTGGGCCGTATAATCACTTAACAGCAGGTGAGACATATCCATAACGATAAACCTTAACAATAAAAAAATGATGGTAAATAGTTACCGTTGCCTCTGGACAGCCGTAACACTAGGAGTTATTACAGCCATGTTGCTTACCTTGGCGGAATAAGCTGGTTCTCGTTCACTATGCCGGAACATATTTTGCAGCAATCTATACCCGAGGGTGGTCGCTAACCAGCCAGGCAATACCCTTACCACCGAGCTGTAATGTTTTAAGGATTATATGGTTAACCGTTATGATCAAAACCAAATGTGGGACCAACAATTGCCAGAGCCTCGTCGATTTTCGGCAGGGTGCATAGGAAAATTTGGCTTGGGTAACTTAGATGGTATTTGATACCCCTTATACCCGAAAACAAAAGCATTATTATAAAATGCAACAACGTACTGACAAATTCATTAAAGCAAATTATATTATCGATTTTACTCGCGAAATCAACAACAAAACAATAATTTATCGAAACAATAGAGCTGTAATTTTCTACAAGGCACAAATTGCCGCAATAAAGACAATTTGACATAAACTTTGTATTGAAAGTTCAAATTACACGTACCGAGTTGTCGGGGGAAATAAAATATATACGAAATGCCAGTGGAGAGTGGAGCGGGAGGGGTCAAGGTCAGGCGATTGGCCGTCGGAAAGGTCGAAGTCGTGTTGTTTTTCTTTTACCCTCATAAGTTATCGAATAGGGCTAATAGGCTAAGTCCCGTTATGGGCTATGGTTTATTAACTTGTTCACCCTTAAAGTGTGTTAGGTTATCTTGATGATTTTTTTGTTTTCATTTACATATCTATGAATAAATTAGTGTTAAATACATAGGCTTAAAAAGAATGCACTGCGTTGAGTGTTGAGGTTTAAATCTCACGCAGGACAAATACTTGTCACACAAATAATTTGTTCGAAAAGATTATTCTGAGCCTAATGGCTACTCTGTGTCCCCTAATGATAAATATGTAAAGTATAAACCACAGCGTCATCTATCATATTATGCAATATCTATGAACAGTCGTCTCGACAAAAGAAATATATTACGTGAATGTTGCTTCTATCAGTCAACTCGTTTTGAAGTTACACGATCACTAACAGGTTTACGCAATATGGTAATATATAAAGGACATGTGTCAAAAATATTGAAATTGACTAAAACTTTCATCGTTGACATTCACACTGCGAATGTCAAAAATATTATAGAATAGAGGTATAGGAGGAATCTAGGAATATAGGAGATAAATAACAAACAATATTATAGAATAGAGGTTGTTGCAAATAATTTTAATAAGATGCTAAATAATATCAAAACATCACATGGGCTATTCAAGGTTTATACTCTTTAACACATAATTTCAATATGTTCAATTTTACAATTTAAATTCAATTGTTAGGCGTAACAGACGCTTGCGAATTTCCAAAGATTTTATTTCTTAAAATTAGATCAACCGAACTTTACATTTTATGATTTCTATTATGGTAATTATATTATAATTCTGTAATATAAACCAGATCCCTCAAATCCCAGTAACGTAATCATTTTTATATCACAAAAAGGGTAGAACAGGTGTGTTGGTTTAATAATATGAAAATGCCTCCCAAACGTATATTGAAGTGTGGCAGTAAGTTAAATAGGTTTCGATTTTCTGTAAAAGGTCTAGATTATAATGATATATAATTGTTTTCGTAATTCTTTTCTTCCTTTTATAAAGTGTCATCTATTTTCATAAGTTATGAATTTATACACTTTATTCTAATTTAAGTTCTTTCATATAGACATAAATAGTAAAGTTAAGGTAAATTCTTTTGTAAAACAATAATAATTTATAACTTATTCTTGAGATTTGAACTGGTAAAAGAATAGGGGTTTAATTTCAATAGTGGAATAATTTATATTTAAATTATATATTCATATTTATTACAAAATAATTAAAAAAAAAAGAGTGTCTTATAGCACACTAGTAAAAATAACAACATTGCGTTTTCCCACAACAAAATAGAGTTTACTAAGAGGTATTGAAATAATAAAGGCATATATTGACAGGTAATTCTGTTATGAGATTCAATTACAATGAATCTAAATTAGTTCTGAATTACTTTTACGTTGTTACTATTATGTTTATGTGATCTAATTAATGAAATAAAACTAGAACACTGCAAGGGCATGAATACTACAAAGTTTTAATAGAATAACATGAAAGATCCCCCTTATCTCATTGAAACCCAAGTTTTTTTTTGTAGTTAGTTCGAATCAACAAATTAGCTTGTGTTTTAAATGTCCAAATATAAAGTAAATAAAGTAGTATAGCGACAGTGTTTTCATTGCCTACTTGGTTAGCTACAACCCACAAGTTTTCATACACCATATTGATGTATTTCGACTAATGCACTTGAGATCCTATTCCCCAAAGTAATGTTACACTACATTGCCACTCAACATCAGATAAAATTGTGACCGAAACTTTGAACCCATGAAGAGTGTAAAAATATATAATCTTATTCACAATAGATCTAAAGAAATCTCTATGGACTGTAGACAATTGTAGAAAAACTTCTTAGACAATATATCTATAAAAATCTCTGTCGAATATAGACAATTTTAAAAAAGTTGATTTCTGCGCACTAGAGTAGCATACACGATGGCTGAATAATGCCCAATGTTTATGGTGGCAGTAGGTGTGTCAGATTAAAGTGTAGCTTGTAATATCGATCGACGTCGCTGGTTCATTTTTTAAGGGTCACGCTATATCCTTACCGGTAATTAGTGATTGATGAATTGTGAAAAAGCATTTTTATAGTAATCATTCGAATTGTAATCGAGATTAATTACTTTTGCCGACGGTTTTCTGTTTCAACTAATGTATTTTTGTATATAAATTTAATTTTAAAATATTCCATGACTAATACTTGCCTTTTGGCTTTGGTAGAATGAAGTGGAAGACAAATGTTTTTATTTGTTTTATTTTACAATGAGATATTTTATGGTGTCAGTGCAATATTGGACGAATACGTATGAGGAAATTTTTTTTAATTCCGCTAATATATGTATAAAATGATAATATATACATCATACATAATCTAAAGGAACAGGCATATTCTAAAATCTGATGTGAACTCTGCTTACAATAAAAAAAAAAAGGCTTCAATCAGTTCAAGCCACTACTTGTGTCTGCAACAAGTTAGCTTAAACTTACCTTACTTACCATATTTCTGTCGTTAGAAATAACTTTTCGAAAACGCGGTATAGCATGAATATCAATTTTTATATCCCTGATTTGACAAATAATATATTTTCTTGCAAAATTTCATCCAATATTTGGCGCCTTTAATATTTACTTTAAAAACAATAGACAGCCTATGCCGTTCTCGAAAGTCCAATGACTACCTAAATTTGACGAATTTAGTTCAAGGTTTTGGCATAAAAACGTAACATTTATTTTATGGAATAGGGGGAAACGAGCTAGGGTCACACCCGGTGGTAAATGATCACCGCCGCCCATGGACATCCACAACACCAGAGGAATCGCAGATGCGTTGCCGGCCTTTATTGGAGGGACTGGCTTTCAAACGCAACTGCCAGAACACACCTATTGGTATTTGGCGGCAGATCCTCAACTTGAGGGTGGTGGCTAGCCAGGAGGGCATTAGAAAATGCCCTACCACCATGCCATGCCTTCCTCACCATATTTTATTTACCCGTCGCTCAAGCTCATTGTAGGTGTTTGGATTTGGACTCGCGGCCCATGATGCGGCGTTCCTGCACACTACCACTGTGCTATCACCGCTTGAAAATAAACACTATTACTGTCGCATTTATAATATTAAGTTTAGATTAATCGATAGTTTAAAGAAGTTGGTATTATATGTAAGGAAATCAATATACATTGTTTGATTGCAGAGTTCCCCGCCAGCGTTTAGCCCGGAGGGTAGGACGAACGATGACGACGCTATCGTCTCAATAATAACCTCCGCGGAAGAATTCGTTTACATATCCGTGATGGAGTACGCTCCGGCGTGTGTTTTCACACCGAAAATAATGTAAGTATACTGGAATTAGATTTACCACATACAATAATAATATATTTAGTTTAGCGTTAAGGCTAATCTTAATATAAGTTAAGCTTAATCTCACTACCACCACCACCACCAAAGTGACGATGTGACTCAAGATGATGGACAGGTGAAGGGACTGGATCTCAAGTGCAACTGCCGCAACGTACATAAAGATATTCGGTGACAAATTTTCAACTTATGGGTAGAAGCCATCTAGACGTATTGTGAAAGCTGTCACTAGTTTCTGGCAACACGGGTACTTGAAGTGTCGGGATAATGCGTTTAGTGGGTAGTCTTCGGTGATTAGCACCCAATGAGTCGCCATATGCCCGTCACGCCTTTGACCTGAGTCTGGGTAATGCGTTTGCGCGTTGCGTTGAGGAAGTCCGTAAAGATTGGGATTTTAAACACTACGTTAACAAAAAAAAAATGGTTGGAGCCGTACCACCATGAAAATCGATTTCACTTAATATACTTACATACATAATATACACTTATACTACATAATATACACTTGTTTCATTTTAATGTTAAAAAGTATACCTTATTGAACTAAGTGCAATGGTGATTTGAAAAGTGAAAGAATTTACAGTAATTTTCGTTATAGGTTCTGGCCTAAGATCGATGATGCCATCCGTAAAGCGGCGCTCGAACACAGAGTGCGTGTTAGGATGTTGATCAGCTGGTGGAAACACTCGAACCCGGCTGAGGACCATTTCCTGCGTTCCCTGGCGGTCCTCTCACAGTCTTACCCGCGAGTCGATATACAGGTGGTAAGTAACTTTATCACACACTTTCTCTTCTATACAAAACTTAATATTTACCAAAAAAATCATCTTCTGATTTAGAGAAATAACTAACAATAGCCCGGTGAATAAATCTCAGTCATAAAATTATTGAAATTTCGTGATAAAAAGGTGCCAAAAGGCTGTTTCTAACTTTATTTTTTTGTTGACAAAACTATAAATGTAAATAGCTACCAAACTTACAATGTACAAAAAATTCAAAATCGTTAAACTGAGGTGAAATAACACTGTACTCATTTATCTTTGCCTATCAATATATAGGTAATATTAAAAAGTACTACACATAAATAATTTTAAACTGATATATTTTACCTTAAAATAATTTTTTTTGAAGATGTTAAGAATGAACAGTATTTTAATTTTTAATATACGATGTCTAAACGTCGCAGTAAATCTATGACCTGAATTTGACATACAAACTAGTCACGTGTGTCATATTTACATAGCTGATGCAATTATGGCGTATGGGTAATATCGAATAGAAGTCCTAAGTTTAATGAACTCTTGTTGATATTTTCATAGCCTATTGATTTCGGAACTACATGAACATGTATTCCGTATACAAAATTTCATTAAAACTTGTTAAATTCTGGACATACAAAAACATATATATTTTACTTTTTTAATATATCTAGTATTATTTACTTAAAATCTCATAAAGATGTTAAGGGACGATGTGACACAAGATAGTGGACACGTAAAGACTAGTGGCGAAATTGATTTTCAAGTACACAACTGCGGAATACACCTATAGACATTTCAATTTTTTGACATAATAACTCAGTTGTAGCGTGTAGGTACACCGCGTCATGGCACATGAGTTCGAATTCAACCACCTACAATGAGCTTGAGCTTTCGGTGAAGAAATACATCGTGAGGAAACCATAGCATAGTGTTAGGGCTTTTTGTAGTGCCAAATACCATTAGGTGTGTTCCGGCAGTGGCACTTGTGAGCCAGACTCTCCTATAAAGGTCGACAACGCACCTGCGATTTCTTTGGTGTTGTGGGTGTCCATGGGCAGCGGTGATCGCTTACCATCAGGTGACACACTTGCTTTTTTGCCGCCTATTCCATAAAAACAATTATGAGAAATAAATGGGTAGTTATCTCTTTATTTATCACCAGTTTTTATAACAAAAAATATTGATAACATTTACAATAAGTTACATACAAACAGATGGAAATACATATTGCACGCCTCATAAGTGAGGCATTGAGGTGGGTACTACTGTCAGTACACACAAAATAATTGATTTTTAAACTTAAAATGTCTACAGATATCAAGAAAACACACTATCTTTAACACTCATGATATTTTTGTTATATAAACTATTTCATAAAATGTTTAAAAAAGTTCTGTCTTGTACGTCCGTGTGCCTGTACGTGCGGATCCTGTATGTTATCACGATAACGACCGAACTACTTTACTGAGTCTTTTTTTTTTTCTTACGCCTCCGTATAATTAGGAATAGAACCCTATAACTTTTCACGGTCTGCTTCGATGTGGTTTAAAAAATTTGAGATGATGCGGCGTGCACTTTTGGATTTTCCAATTTTTTTTTTTATCATCGCCGCTAGAAACGTTTCGTGGTGCCGTCGACGCCGGACCAAGAGAAGATCCCGTACGCGAGAGTGAACCACAACAAGTACTTGGTGACGGAGCGCACCGCGTACGTGGGCACCTCGAACTGGTCCGGGGACTACTTCACGGACACCGGCGGCGTCGCGCTCGCGCTCTCCGGCGACCGCGCGCCGCGACCCGACGCGAGGCGCGACCTCCAGGCGCTCTTCGAGAGGGATTGGAGCTCGCCCTACGCGGTGCCTCTCAGGAGGTTATAGCGCACCGGTCGCTAGATAAACACCTACTAGCCCTTGAAATAAAACTAATTTAAACGGATTTTATCGCGGTTATTTATTAAATTTTGATCCCGACGTTTCGAAAGCTTTTCAGCCTTCGTGGTCACGGGGCGGACTGAGGTGTAGGTTGTCCAGAAAAGTTTATGTTACTGTGTCTACCTTCAATTTAAAAATTAAAAAAAAAAAAAAAAAAAAAAAAAAAATTAAATTGAAGGTAGACACAGTAACATAAACTTTTCTGGACAACCTACACCTCAGTCCGCCCCGTGACCACGAAGGCTGAAAAGCTTTCGAAACGTCGGGATCAAAATTTAATAAATAACCGCGATAAAATCCGTTTAAATTAGTTTTATTTCAATGAATAATATTCGCGTAAACCTAAGAAATCATTACCTACTAGCCCTCACAACGTTCCATATTAAAACCCCACGATTGTCTATGCGGCAGCGAATCGGAACACCAACGTTATAACGCATCGATAATCGACTGTTTTCGTCGATTCGAATCGAATGGGAGGTAATACTGGTTTGACGTACACGTCGGCTTAATACTTGTTGGCGATTTGAATCTTTTTACTGACTTATTGAAAGGAAATACGAGTTGGTCTTAACCGTTGGCATAAAAGTAGTTGGCGATTTGAAACGCCGAGATATGGATAAAAGATTTTCCAATATTTCTGATAAAAAATACGAGCTCCACCTTCGCGCCGATCTATTTTTATTAGCGATTCTAAACGCCACGCGTATAGGTAACTAGTTTTTAACACATTCACCAGTCGAAGGTTCAGGATTAATCCTAACAACGAAGTATTGGCTATTTCAATAGCTAAACATTTTCAGTTCTCAATTTATACCGCATTTTGTGGTATGTATCTACTACAAGAACATTTGTCGAGCGTTGATGTTCCTTCTTGATGTGTTCCTTCACCGACGTTCGAAAAGTGCTAAATATAAATAAAAAAAAACATACGCAAATTTCTAAAAATTCTATCCTGATGTCTACAAACTGACTACTATCGTTTTTTTTAAATTGCTTACATTCTTCTCTTTACTATAATAAATAAGGTGGATAAAATAAGAAATATGTATTCCAAAAGTACTTAAAGAACAATTAAATAATATAACATTATTTTGAGACATTTAAGAGACCGCATGTGTAGTTAGTTAAAATATAATAATAATTTATAGAACAAATATCTTCCTTTCGTGAATTTACTTACTCGGTTTGAATGAAAGAGAACATTATTATGAGTGAAATTGAATGGTTATATAAATACCTATTATTATATAAATAAATCTAATGATAATAATAAAATGTAATATCATTCTGATACTAGAACAGTATTCTAAATATTCAAAAAATAACATAATTTTTAAGTATATTTTTTGTATAAATTCAAATATATCTATTGATAATCTCTAACGATTCCGTAATAGACAAATTTATTTGATTTTAGTCATTTTTTTTTTTCAGAACTGTAGATCATTTTTTTAAATTTTTTCCATTTAACTAAACGTTTTACATATAAATAAAAAACTAATTCTAAATAACTACTTCTAAAGTATTATAAATATTTTGTAAACTATACAGATACCGCATGTTTTGAGTGCTGTGCCTTGGATCTATTGAACAAATCTTTATAATTATCGTGTGTTTGTGGAAACGTAGATTTTTATAAACTTTTGAATATCTAATTCGTAGAAAAATAAAACCTGTAAATACCTTCTTTTTAATAATGAATCTATGCTGTGTGATTTTGAATTTGCAACTGTTTATAATTCAGTATAACAACGTAGTTTATAGTTCTTAAGTGATCTCTCCATACATATCATTGCTCATACTTAAAAACGCTATGGAAACTAAATACTCTTTACTAGTTCATGACTATCTTTACTAGTATATATAATAATGAATTATATGCTCCAAACATTATCTTAGATTCGACACGCCACAAATCCTTGCCAAAGAACACCGATTTCGACGTAGGACGATTCGCGAGGCTATTGAAATTAAAAAACACCCAAATTTCAATAGAGAAGATGGTTGGAAGCTAGCACAAGCCTGGGATCCGATTATACATTTAATTAAATCGGGACCCAAAATACCAATTGCCATACCTCAAGACACTGTGAGCTCTTTCTGCGTAGATCTTTAATATTGATATAAAACTATGAATATTAAAAATTAAAAGCTTTCGAAACTCCGGGATCAAAATTAATAACTGCGATAAAATCCGTTTAAATTAGTTTTATTTCGATGAATAATATTCGCGTAAACATAAGAAATCATTATTACTATTAAGATTTTGGTGAGTCGTGTTTGTACGATAACTAATTACTTAGCGTAAGTTCTCCGAAAGCAATAGTATGTCCTATATGGGCAATATAAGTGATATTTTATGAATAAAGTTTCTTCTTACAACATGAGTTTGTTTTATTTAATTTTGTTTTAGAATATATACAACTATTACTAATTGGAATAAATAATGAGTCAATGTATGAAAGAATTTTTAATCAATGGAGTTGAGTAGTTAAGCCTCTCGATCCTCTTAACAATTTGTACTACTTACTAAACCTGGCTTTGTTTCAATATAAACACTATAACGTCAATTGAATATCCAATAATTGAACTCATAACATAAAAAATAAAAACAGAGTTACTATTGGTTTAGCACCATAGTTATGGTAGTTGAGAGTCACTCGGGCACAGATTTTTAATGTTCCGCTAGATTATTATAGAATATATAATGCATGATTGAAGAATATGAGATACTTAAGAGTCCCCGGTAACATATTTCGATATTTTAGATATGATCTAATATGATTATAAACTGGACATAAAAATAGAATATATAATAGCATTTTTAAATAAAAAAATTATATGTGACTAAATGCCCATTTATGACTCTGCACTATATTGGCCTCACACTGAAGACGAGCGCTGCGGTGTATACCGTCAGGTTAACTGTAGCAAGTAACTGAGTACGCAGCTGTTTTGGATAATTAATAGCATTTAATGTGTAATTATTTTTATATAGCCTGATATTGTACAAAATTAAATTTTAACCGAACTATGACGAGGGGAGCCGACCCCAAATAAAATTCGCGCCAAGGGACGTGAGTTCGAATCCAACCACCTACAATGAGCTTGATCTTTCGATGAAGGAAAATATCGTGAGAAAACTACAGCATGGTGGTAGGGCTTATTCTAATATATATTATAACTAACTATAATATCTATAACTATAACTTCTCAGGGGCGTATCAGGTGAACTTATAGCCATTACGTTAACGTTAACCAAAAAAAAAATTGTTAATGACGTCCTCTTGTTTCTTGAATGTCATTTCAAACCATATAATAATTCGAAACTGCTAAAAGTAACTATAGTTTTTCGGGCAAACACAAATATTGTAGATTTAAACAAATTAAAAACAACATCCAAAAATATTTTTTTATTATTCCAACTTCTCTCGTACACTTTAATTCTGCTTTCCACAGAGATATTAAAATTAACAATAACCATTGAAACTCTCGAATTAATAAATATAACATGTTTATAATAATTGAATCAGAAATCACTTTGTATCTACCACAGCAATATAGGTCTGTAGTGTATTGTCCTTTCATAGAATTAAAATGGAAGTCATAGGTTTCTCATTGTATTATAATTAATTTTATATAAGTCAATATAATAATCATCAAAACCGCAAAATGTTTTGTTGATGAACTTACGAGTCTCCAATATAAGAATAGCAAAAACCGCACCTTATTAAGTAAATGACAATAGCAAAGTGATTCACAGCAAAATCACCTAAATATTCGCCTCGAAAACGTACATTATATAGGTATAGGTATGATAAGGACTTTGTAATTAAAAATAATATAAGAATAAGGGCGATTTAAAATGTGAGAGAAAGAGAGAGAGCACCTCGAAAGGAATTAGTCTTTCTCCTTTTTTTGTAATAAAATACGCCTAAACGTGATGCATTCTTGTAATTTCAGTTTTAAATCTTGTCCAGCAAGAAAACAATATAAGTGTCAACTATATTATAAACAAACACTGTTATATTAGAATGAGAAAACACCTAAGATTTATTGAATAACAAGGTTCAAATATAAACCTATTCAGAGTTGGATTTATTTAAGGATTTTAGCTATCGCTTTGCCATTGTAAAATAAGTAATAAGAGGGGCGGTATTTGTTTGAAATAACAATAACATACGACACAACTGTGCAATACAAAAACATATCAAAAAGGACATACGAATTATGGCATATTACTCAATGTTTTATTAAAGTAATTTTAATTAGCTGTATTTATAAAATGGTAAAAAATAAAATACGACTCCAATAAAAAATATGTGTGATAAATGCGAAAAATATACAATACGCGCTGTGAGTAAAATATTTTTAAAAAACAACGTAAAAATCTTGATTGTTTTTGTTGAATGTACCTATGAAGGAAACTGTGATAATATCAAGTGTTCTAAGTACTCTTTTCGAAGTTAATTGCCAAACATTCAGTGTAATGCGCAGCCCCGGATCTGGGGGGTTTAAACAAAGGCACCTGCCCCGGGCGGTAGTTTCAGGGGGCGCCAAAATCACAATTCTTGTAAACAAAAGTGGACAAAACCAATCTCCAAAGTAATTAGTCAATCCTGATGGTCGTCTAAACACTAAGCGTTACATAGCATAGCGTCACGGCTCAGCGTTATTCATAATACAGTTAAAAGTGCCTAAAGTCAATTTAACTTCAATAATTTAAGTAAAGAGTAAAGTAGCAAAGTAATTTAATATACAGTGTACATTTATTAGAGCATTCTTATTGTCCGGATCACAAAAATGCCACCCATTATATATTTCCAAGTTTTTTTTTTACAATTGACTACACAAACTAGAGAGGGGGCACCACAATCAAGTTTTTACACCCGTTCCAAAACATCTTAGATCCGGGGCTGGTAATGTGAAATAGTCTTAAAAAAGGCACCACACTGAACAGAATTAATACTTGACTCCTTGTATGAGATTGCATAAGAGACATCAAACAATTTAAATAAAATAAACGTAACTTCATCGTAAATTGATTTTATGGCAATCGTTTAATTGTCCAATATTAATATCTATTGTTCATATTTGTTAAATCTTTCGTTCCTTCTCAGCAAACAACGGACGAAAACAATTTTTCTTTTAAAAATATTTCACATGTTTTGACCCAAATTTCATCAAGTTGTCTTACAGATTAGTTATATTGATCTCAACCGAGTCCATATATTAGAATTTTCTACAAAAAAAAAAAAAGTAAAACTAATAATGTCGTGAATCCTTAGCTTGGTTTTTAAATTACGTAACCGAAAAGAAAACAACAAAATACTTTTCTAAATCGATACATCATATGAAAAACGTCATATTGTACTAATCATTAGATTTTATCGACTAATCACTATTACAATCTATTACCCACGTCTTAGGGTAGTCAACTTTCTATAATAATGTACTATATTTCGGAATTTACACACATAAAGCGTATATCATTTCAATTGTAACCAATAAAAGGACAAATAATACAAATAAAATATGTTTATAGAAATAAATGTCAAAGAAACTTTTTTGTTGGTATCCATAATATTCTATACTATGCAAACAAACAAAAGACAATGTTAACAACCCAATAACTATAGCAGGTTAACAGAATACAATCTTACAGATATCATAAAGCTAAATTACTTTACATGTAAATTATTATAGAGACAATATGTATCAACCATCTTTACCGCTTCTAGTATACGCACAATAATAACTCAACGATACGAAACAAACATTTTCAACATTATTATGTATCATTTCAATACGTAGTATGCATTACAAAATTGGAATGCAATTCCATTGGAACCAAGGGAAAAGCGGGGAATGGGGACCTTCTTAGCAGGAACTCATGAAGGGTCTCCACTGATGGGAAGAGGTCACCAGTCACCCACAAGGCTTTAGATAAACAGCCAAATCCTATTCAATTGGAAGTCGCCAGTGGTCACCGTTGACCCTTAAGGCTTTAGTTCAAATAGCCAAATTGTATTTAACAGAGGGTCGTGAGGAGTCACCGGTGACCTACAAAGCTTCGGTTCAAACAACCAAACCCATTTAACAAGGGTTCTGGTATATAAGGCACCTACTACAAACTGCATAGATATGCAGATCTACTTGCCTCTTTGAAAGCAGTAATATCATGTACAGATCAGTCCGAAATTATCTGTATTAGAGTCAAATTATGATATAAAACATTGTTTTTATATTTTATCAGCACTTACAATAGATTTCGAGAAACAATCATCAATTTCTTTCAATTTTTAATACTTTAAAGTTTAGCATTACGACCGCAAATAGACCTGATGTTAGGTTACAACGTGACCCAAGCTAGACGACACGATAAGCCTAGCGGTGGGACTAGTTCTCAAGTGCAACTGCTGGAACACGCATACAGGTGTTTGGCAGCAGGTTTTGGACAGACTTAAGGGTGGCAGCTAGCCAGTGGTTATTAGGAAAAGCCATGCTAGATTTATTGACACAGCCTTCGTACACATTACCAACTGAGCCATAAGAAATCTGCCGCCCTATACTTATAGATGTGTTCCGGCAGTTGCATTTGAAAGTCAGTGCCTCCACTAAGCTTAGCTTGATTACCATTTTGTCCTAAATCGTAACGCTGGATGTAGGGTACGGGACTTACGAGTACGGAGTATAGGGTACGGGACATAGAGTACGGGACTTACGAGTACGGAGTATAGGGTACAAGACATAGAGTACGGGACTTACGAGTACGGAGTATAGGGTACGGGACATAGAGTCCGGGATGTCGAGTACGGGGTATAGGATAGGGTATAGGGTACGTTACGGTTAGGCGTGGGTGGCGCTGTCCTCGACGAAGTCCCTGGCGTCGTCCTGCGTGACGCACTCGACGTGCGACACCTTGTTGCGGAACTTGACGCCGTAGAACTTGTGCGCGTGCTCGAGCAGCTCCGGCCGGAACGTCGTCGTGATGAACTGCGCCGACGTGGACAGCTCGTGGATCATGTTCGCTATGGCCTTGCGGTGCTGAGCGTCCAGGGCCTGGGCATAAACGCGTACACTTATTTTAAATTCTTCTATTAATAGTCAATCAAACGCCTATATAAGTGCTACCACTTTAGACTTAGTATTGAGCCACTTTCATCTAGTATATAACACAACATCAGTGTGCCCACAACCATATGTGACATTTCCGTCTATTAAATAACACACCATTAATATTACCTACCTTCAAATGAATAATACTGAAAGGCAATTAAGCACTAGTTTTTCTATATTTTCATTTCACATCAAATCAGATTGTGGCTAAATGTTGAACATATAAAGAGTAATAAAAAACTCTATTCTGCATATTTCTTTCAATTTTATCAGGTTTTTAAGAAATAAATACGCGGTAATAGCTACTTCGAACCTGCGTCGCCCCAATAAGGCAACAGATGGCCGTGGGGTTTCAGTGAATATTCGAGTACCACATGGCCCCTCAGTCTCCCCGGGCTGGGATATCTTAGGTCATTTTATATATAAAATTCTCGTATCACAATGTTAGTTGCCATACCCCAATGAAACAGTTTGACTGATTTCTATAAAAGTTTATATGTATATTCGGTAGGTCTGAGAATCGGTCGTAATCTGCTTTCCCTACCCATAAGTGATAAGGGCGGTCCATTCCAAACATTTTTTTTTTTTTTTTTGCCAAATAAAATATTTACGATGTGGCATTGAAAAATACATACTGCCCTACTTTTTCACTGTCTTATACTCATCCTCTCATTTGTTAATACACCAAAAGTATTCACTAGAAATAATTTATAAGACAGAACAACGTTTGTCAGGTCTGCTAGTTGCATGGTGGTAGGGTTTTTCTATTGCCTGCCTGGCCAGCTACCACATTCAAGGCGAAAATCTGCTGCAAACTACCAATAGGTATGTTTCAGTTCCTCTACAGGTTTAGCGTGTCTAACAACTTGGGCCGCATCGTCACTTAACATCAGGTGAGATTATGACCATAACGATAAACCTCAATAATGATATATGTATATATATATATATATACATAATAGTGACCTGATCGATTTCGTCGAACAAGTAGAAGGGTGCCGGGTCGCACTTCTGTATGGCGAAGATGAGTGCGAGCGCGACGAGAGACTTCTGTCCGCCGGAGAGCTGGTTCATCTCGCGCATGTCTCCCTCGCCGCCCGTGAACGACACCTTTATACCCACGCCCGTGAACTGGTCCGCGTTCGCACGCTGAAAACAAACAAACAAATATATATATATATTATATATAAAAATTTCGTGTCACGTTGTTTGTCGACGATGAGTACCTAAACTACTGAAAAGATTTATATTAAAGTTTGCGCACTGTGTGCAGTTTAATACAACTTAAGTGATAGGATACTTTTTGTAGTTGATGTGATTGTCTACTGGAAAAAGCAGAATAAGGTCTGCCAGGTCAGTTAGCGGTGAAGCGATGATAGCTCAGTAGTAGTGTGTACGGGCTCCGCGTCAAGAAAAATAAGTTCGAATCCATCTACAACGAGCTTGAACGTTCGGTGCAGGAAAATATCGTGAGGGAACCATAGCATGGTGGTATGGCGTTTTCTAATGTCAACCTGGATAATTACCGGCCTCAATTCGAAAATCTGCCGTCAAATACTTATAGCTGTATTCCGGTAGTTGTACTTAACAAGTCAGTCCCCTCACAGGTTTAGCATGTGCACCAACTTGGGCCGTATCGTCAATTAAGATCAGGTGATATTATGGCCATAACGTTAAACTTTAACTATTAAAAAAACATGTATCTGTATTCTTCATTTTTTTTATGCGCGAAGTGCCCAATTCCACCAGTGTCATGTGATTCGAAGTTATAACGAAGAAGATTGGTCAGTAGGATGCTTTCGTATTTCTATTAAAATTAACCAGTGAGATTTTGTCTATAAGCCAGTTTACCTAAAACAAGAAGGACATCACAACACAAAAATCCAACCCCCGTACAAAACATTACAATTACAGCACAGTACGACCTACACAATTCTAGGGACAAAAGCAACATTAGAACATTTTTATAAACACAACATTTTTATAAAGGGAGTATATGTGTATTCGTTCGCATCGAACTAAAATTTGATTCAATCACTTTTACCCGTTGTCATGTTAAAATTTGTCGTATTGAAGTGTGATTTTGCGTGAGTTGCCTTTGTACGATTATAATTATTAATCACTTGCGTAAGTTCTAAAAACATTAGTATGTCCTGACACTATAAGTGATATTTTATGAGTTAAGTTTCTTATTACAATATTGTTTTAATTCATTTAGCTAACAAGTTATTTTAGAATTAGCTGTGCTTAATCTAAAGTTACAAACACTGTAACTTTTTCTAAAGCAGCTTTGTTCCTATTGGTGGTATCGTGATGTTAAATAGCCTAAAGCCTTCCTCAATGATTGTTCTATCAAATAAATAAATAAATATAAATAATTCAGCGCGTTAAAAACAAACTTTTCCGTTTTATAATAGCTTTACACTCGGTTTCGTTCGCGTTAATATTGATTATGCCAAAATTGGATGACACATTTAAAAAGTTTCATACAAAGTTTATCGCTCTCTTTACCCGACTTCCGATAAGTTTTACACGAGGAAAGTAGCCTATCACCATCTCCAAGGCCGCTCTCTGTACCAAAATTCATCATAATCTACTCAGCGGTTTTGGCGTAAAAGCGTAACAAATAAATAACTTCACTTTCGCTTTACTACGGATTCTTAAGGAAGTGTATTCTATACTATATCTATACTAATATTATAAAGAGAAAATAATTGTATTTTTCTTTGTAACGACTAAACTCAAGAACCACTAGACCGATTTCAAAAATTCTTTCACCATTAGAATATTACATCAGCCCTGAGTAACATAGGCTATATAACATGTATTTATGAAAATGATGAAATAAAATTTAAGTTCGACGCGTAGGGAGTTGCGGAGACGGCTTGTAACATATATACTGTGAATGTAACAGGATTCGAATGTGTGTACCTCCGGGTTGAGGTCGGCGGAGTCGTCGGCCCCGACGCGCATGATGAGGCTGCCGCGGCCGTGCGGCACCAGCTTCTTGAACACCTCGGTGAAGTTCTTGCTCACCTGCTTGAATGTGAACTGTATCGCTTCCAGCTTCCGGTGCTCCAGTGTCTCTATCAGCTCGCGAATTTTCTCACCACTACAAAATAACAGTAATTAAAGTTTTATCCAAATATCTTTAAATACGTAAAATCCTTTTTAAGCCCAGTAGAGAGACTGAAACACAATTATAGTTACTTGGCGGCAGGTTCCAATTTGAGGGTGGTAGCTAGGCAGGTAAGCAATAGAAAAAGCCCTACCACCATGCTAGTTTTATCACGATATTTCTCTACACAAGCTCATTGCAGGGATTCGAACTCACATCCATTGCCGTCCGTACACATTACCAACTGAGCCAACATTGCTTCGACAATTGCTCCAACATTGCAATATGTAAACTATAATTGCAACAGCTATAATTACATTATGGATCAGTATATGAATACGAAATTATGACTATAATATTTCTCGAAGAATTGTACACGGGAGTTGATATCCATTAATGTCTTTTTTAATTTGAACCCTACCCAATATTACTCATAATATTTCTATTAGATACAGTTAAGAAATACCATAATGCTGCTAATGTAGAAGTAAATTAAAGATTTAAAGATAAATAATTAATAAGATTACACACTCAAAATAGAAACATCGTTAATCAGTTCTATTTAACTATTTATAGAATGAGAAACACATTAAACACATAAGCTAATATATCAATGCGTGTCACGGTCAATAACATTAACCGACTGAACTCCCAAACGTAAAAACTAATGGAAGATACAATTAGCATTCTAGAACAGTGTTTCTAAATCTTTTGACACCACTGAACACTCAGTTCAGCTCAGTTCACTCAGCTCCTAATAAAAAAAAAAAAAAAATGTGTTTAAAACAATACAGAAGTGAAACATCATTACATCTCTCTCGCTCCCTCAGTCGACTTTCCCCAAACATACATCACAAAAGAATGTTGCGGATCAGAATTTCAAAGCCCTACCATAACTACTTTCACTTCAAAAATATACATTAGCTTGGCGAAATAACTATACAGTACTTGTTGGTAAATACAACGCTGTCCACAAACAACTGTGACTGTAGTTGGTAATCATTATCTGTGATACTGGGTGCTATAGAGCCTACTTGAAAGCCTTATTACGCTTATTTTAAAGAACCTAATTGCATAGAAATGGAGAAAGACGTTCGTTGGCATACGTTTCATATTTGCGCAGTAAACAATGGTAAGAAATTAAAAACGTATCTCTTCGTCCATTGTGAGCATTACCATAAGCCTTGTCGTATATATATATATAATACAGTATATAAAAAATCTTATGTACTAATTCTATTTATTACACTAAAATATATCCCTTATTTATTCTTTTTCCTTATGAAGTATCTCATACGTTTTCTATGCAAGTACTCTAAAATATTAGCCATTACTGTCTCAAAATATCTGTCTAATAGTGTCAGAGTGATATGATTACACACGGGTACATACTGACCGACTAAGACATATTACCGCTATATAATCAATAAATACACTCGATAATAATTTTCAACAATTAACAATTTGACTAAAAGTAGTTATTCCTTTCAATTAACTGATTCGCGAAATCATTGTAACTATTCGGCGGAACCCACTTTGGGAAACGCAGTTCTAACAGAATGTTATATATAATCTACAAATCCGAAGAAACAAAACTCATTATCACAAAAACGCTGCGGTGAGAAAAATGTATTTTCATTTTCTCTTATTTTTCTTACCGTTCACATACGCTTTCAGCTTAACCGGAATATGGGATATCTTAGTAAACAGTGTGAGTTATATCGCAGACAATGTAATGAACACTTCCGATAGGAAGGTTCTGGAAGATGCCGCACTTAACATTTGCCAATTGGTCACAAAATACAATTACACCTTCGAGGAGCATACGGTTTTGACTGAAGATGGTTATATTTTAAAAATACATCGAATACCAAACGGTAGAACTAAGGAAAGGAATAATTTAACAGTATTATTAATGCATGGGATTCTGGATAGTTCAGACAGCTGGGTGCTTCTGGGCCCCGACAAGGCTTTGGCTTACGTATTAGCCGATAGCGGGTTCGATGTCTGGATGGGGAATTCTAGGGGGAATAAGTACGGTTCAAAACACATCAAACTAAAGCCTAATGAGGCAGATTTCTGGGAATTCACTTGGGAAGAGATAGGGCTGTACGATTTGCCTGCGATTATCGATTATATTCTAAACGTTACGAATAGAGATGATTTGTATTACATCGGTTATTCGCAAGGAACGACGATTTTCTACGTATTGACTTCTATGAAGATGGAATATAGTAAAAAAGTAAAGTTAATGTTTTCCTTAGCTCCAGAAGCATGGATGAGTAATATCAAGAGCCCTACAGTGAAATTATTTTCACCAGCGAACTCGATATTAGGGTATTTGTTGTCGAATTTCAATGTACAGACATCGAGCAGTGATTTCTTTAATAAACTACCTTCGATTATTTGCACGATTTCTGCGATTAGTTGTGACAATTTTCTATATGGGATATTCGGGTCGGACAGTAAAATTAATAACACAATATTGCCTGTTATATTGGGACATATGCCGACGGGCACATCGACTCTACAGTTCGTCCATTACGGCCAATTGGTGCAATCTGGCGGATTCCACAGGTTCGATTTCGGTCCAGAAGGGAATATGCAGAATTATGGGACAGTCTCACCACCGGTTTATAATCTATCTAACATCGAAGTACCAGTTGTGATATTTTACAGCGAGAACGATTCGCTTTCAGATGTGAAAGATGTCGAAATATTAAGTAACGAATTGCCCATAGTTTATGGGACTGTTAATGTGAGTGATTTTAATCATTTAGACTATTTGTATTCGATGGAATCTATTGCGGTTTATAGAAAAATTATTTCTTTCATAGAACATTTTGAAGCAGGCCATTTTATAGTGGATCCAACAAACAAAGTTTAATGAAACTTTGCTCATCAGTGGGATATTTACAAACTTCAAATTCACCCGATTATTAGAATTGGTATAAAATAATATACCCGATATCAAGTTCTTCTTTCCTTTTGTAGAGTTTTTCCTTCTGCTCGGAGAAGCTTATGAACTGGTCCAAGGCTTTCTTATTCACGTGGTTATATTTCTTCAGGTGTTGATTGGCCTTTTCGAGTTCTTTGAAAAGCTGGAATCAAAATATCACATAGGGATAAATGTTTCATCACAGTAAAATAGTATGTTTGAAATATTAATTGTATGGTTACTTTGATATACAACACTAATGCTTTTCAAGTATTCAGTTTTAGCATTCCTATTAAGTAACAAAATGAAAAGATTAAATATGCTTCAAATGAAATGATTGCTGTTCAGAAATATAATTGATTATTTTCTTCCTTTTTTAAAGTAAAATTTACTAATTCCTCCTTTGCCTGTTAGTATAAGTAAGAAAAATGTAAATGTCAAATACTTGTCAAAAGATAAATTTAAGTGAAAATAAATACATAATATCATAAAGTATTCATAGATCATTTTATCGTTTGGAAAAAAATATAGTAATTTAATTGTTAACACAATTTTTTTTATAGTTTATAGATTTAGTGTTATGGCTACAATCTCACCTAATGTTAGGTGTCGATGGAGCACAATATGGTGAACAAGCTAAGCCTAATAGAGGGACTGGCTCTCGAGTGCAACTGCCGGAACACACCTATAGGTATTTGGGGCAAATTTTGATCGTGAGGGTGGCAGTTAAGCCAGTCCGGCGTAAGAAAAATCCTATCACCATTCTATGGTTTCACAACGATGTTTACTTTCACCGAAATTTCAGACTCATTGCAGGGATTCGAACTCACGTCCATTGACGCGGCGTCTGCAAACACCAATATCGGAACCATCATCGCTACCAAAATATAACTGCTTACATAAATACATGAACATGGTCTTTTCTTTTTGGATATATATAGTGTAAAATGAATGTATATTTTGAAGAAAATAAAAATTACTAAATTATCATAATTATTTATATCTGACACTTATCTTATCTTATTTAATATTTTTCGGTGGTTTTCTCAACATTTTTCAATACAGCTTTGCTCCTATCGGTGTTAGCGTCATATTAAATAACCTAAATCATTCCTCAATGACAGCTCAGTCAACTACAAATAGAATTTTATAAATCCGACTGGAGATTACGCAACTACCGCGTTCAAATAAATAAACTTTTTCGCTGTATATAATACTAGCCGTATCCGTAACTTCATTTGCGTAGCACTAAAGATTATTTAATAATTTTTGCCCGTTTTTGAAATTTTTATCAATACAGCTTTGCTGTTATTGGTAGAAGTGTGATTTTAAATAGCCTCCATGATTACCGAATCAAATACAAAAAAATAATAATCAGATTGGTAGTTTCTAAGATTAGCGCGTTCAAACAAACAAGCATACAAAAAAAAAAAACACTATATTATATCAACTAGAATTTAACTGCGGCTTCGGTCACGTTATTATTGATTTCGTCAAATGGGGTGACAAAATAAAAAGTTTCATACAAAGTTTGTTACTTTTTTTAACCCACTTCCTATACGTTTTTCGTGAAAAAAAGTAGCCTATCACCGTCTCCAAGGTCCCATCTATCTCTGTACCAAAACTCATCACAATCGAATGAGCGTTAAGGTGTAAAACCGTAATAGAGAAACAAACTGACTTTCGCATTTATAATATTAGTATGATTTAATATTAAGTACATTGGTATGGTGTAGTATTAGTATGTTAGTAAAGATAAGGTTATAGATAGTATTAATATTACAATTGTGAATGTAAGTTTGTTTGTTACGCTTTCACGCGAAAACTACTTAACCGATCATAATGAAACTTTGTAAACACATGCTTGGAGGAATTAAAAATAACTAAGGATACTTTTTATAAAAAAAAACAATAACGAAAGTTAAAAAATTGTTTGTCACAAAATCTCAAAATGTAGTTAATTTAACGCCATCTAGCATTCCGTAGTATAGGTGATAACTAAGTTTGTTTTTATATCAAGTGACCTGTTTTAGGGACATCTTCTGATACTTGGCGTGCAGCTCCGGCGCGTTGGGCAGCGTGCCCAGCGCTGCGATCTTGTCCAGAGACTCCTGTATCTTCTCCTGCAGCAGCACCTCCTTCGAAGCCATCTTCTCCAGACCCTTAGCATCTTCCTCCATTTTGTCTTGGGCTTCTTTTTCCTGCACAATAATAAAGTTTAGTCTATTGCACTATACATAACAGTTTTGTTATCAATATATGAAATTGAATTGTCTTTTTGTACTGACGTTATAATAACAGCTTTTCAAATGAATTTCAAATTATATACGCTACTTACATTCAAGAAAAACAAGTTTTAAAAATGTTTGTCTGTTTATTTTCCAGCTAATCTCTAGAATGGAAGGACAGATTTTTACGGGAATTTCGCTGGCAAGAGTAACTTAGGTTATTTTTATTTGAGAAAAAACAAATATGAGTTTATTTTTAATTCCATGCGACAAAGTTACGGCTACAATAAGTATTCTAAATAAGAATATAAATCGGTTACGTTTTTTCATTTAAATTTCATTTAATTAAAAAATTATTCAATAGATCTTAAAAATGTGTCTGCACATTAACAACAAAGGTATAAAGGTACAGCGTCTTACAAGATTTCATTTAGAATAAAATAGTAGACTTAGTTTTAAACGAGACATAATTATAATAGAGATTTAGATTTACTTATGAAAAATCCGTCAACGACGGAACAATATCTTCTTTCTGTTGACATCATTCATAGTTACGTAATATAGTAGAGCTATTTATAGATGGCCATAGCATGCACAATTAACGACGATATATTATTTAAATCCTTACTTCTATAGAGAATATGTTTAGATAGAACATGACACCCTCATCCATACAACATGCCATACAACATGCTACAATTAATTCCTCAGCCCGATACCAATGTCAACCAAATCATAAACTAATTTGGCTCCATTCAGTGTTGAGTTAGCCAGTATTTCGTACCATATATGTGGCTATTGAAACGCCAGTGTCGTGACATAGTCTGTAGTTTGTAGATCATCTGTGACTGCGCAAGTTCAAGGTTAATGTGAACGTTGAGAAAATGTAAACAATAAATGCCGACGCCGGCTCAATGTTTTGTCGGGACAGTGAAGCTCAAGTTCAATCAGTACCGCTCGGCACATTGCAAGGTAGTTGTCATCTCTTTATCGTTTATCCAACTTTATATAAATCCTTGGTGTATTACGCAATTAATAAAACAATACAAAACAAAGTTATTCGTTTTAGCCAGGCCGGTTTCTGGGGCGATGCTCTGATAGTAAGTTTGAAGAGGCGTCGCCTCTGTAATGCGACAGATGGCCTGGAGTATTCCCGGAGTCTCAGTCCCCAGGGCAATAAACAATGTCGTACCTTATTCCTCCATTTGTCTAGTTCGAGTTTGAGCGACTTCTCGTTCTTGACGGCGGCCTGCACCTTCCTGTCGACCTCCTCGAGCTCGCGGTTGATCTGCTTGATGCGCTTCTCGGTGGAGGCGAGGTCCGCCTTGCTGTTCGCGAGCCGCCGCTTGCGGTCCTCCACCGATATCTCCTGCAGCGCCTGCACCAGCTCGTCCTTACGTCTGCGCAACAAACGACCATTTTTTTTTTTTTTTTTTTTTTTATAGTTAAGGTTTAGCGTTATGGCCATAATCTCACCTGATCTTAAGTGACGATACGGCCCAAGTTGGTAGACACGCTAAACCTGTGGAGGAACTGGCTCTCAAGTGCTGCTGCCGGAACACACCTATTGGTATTTGGCGGCAGGTTTACAACTTGAGGGTGGTAGCTATGGCGGCGGGCATTAGAAAATGCCCTACCACCATGCTATGGTTTCCTCACGATGTTTTCCTTCACCGAAAGCTCAAGCTCATTGTAGGTGCTTGGGTTCGAACCCACGTCCCTTGACGCGAAGTCGTGCACACTACCACTGAGCTATCATCGCTTCAAATTCATTTCATTCATTACGTCACATAGTCTTGAGGATTTACCATCCGTTTTTTTTTTTTAAATAGCTAAGGTTTACGTCATAATCTCACCTGTTCTTCAGTGACGATACGGTCCTAGTCCGTAGATACGCTAAACCTGTGGAGGGACTGGCTTTCAAGTACAACTGCCGGTACACACCTATTGGTATTTGCCAGTAGATTTTCAACTTGAGGGTGGTAGTTAGCCGGGCGGGAATTAGAAGAAGTCCTAGCACCGTGCGTTTTAACGTAATAGTTAAGTAGAGGTTCACATTTTTTTTTAACAAAAAATTACATGGCGGTAACGCTACCACTCTCATATTAAACATTTACCACCAAATAGCTATGGGTGTCTACCTGCAGTTGCACTTGAGAACCAGTCTTTCCACTAGGCTCAGCGTATCCACCATCTTGTTATCGTCACTTAACATCAAGTGAGATTGTGGCCATGATGATAACCTAAACATAAGCCTACCACTATGATAGGTTTTTAAACCTGGTGTATAGTAGTTGTCTTCGCCTACCATTTTGGAGGTATTTTTTTTTTTTTTTTTACTATACTGACCTGATCAAGTTATTGGTGAGCAGGTTCTCAAGTTTGTTCTTAGTGGCCTCGAGGTTCATCCTGGCACTGAAGGCTTCCTTGTTCTCCTGCGTGAGGCGCCGGATCGCGTCGTTCAGCTCGTCCACCTTGCCTTGGTCGGCCGTTGATAATTGCTCCATAAGTTCCTGCAATTTTTTTATATATAATGCATATATCTATACAAACAATAAGGATGTAAATTTAACGTGTCCGTTGGCTTGTGCAGGAATCACCACTAAAATACAACGTTAATGAAAAACGTCACTAAGGAAATCATACAGCGTATTCTCGAGTAATATTTATTAGTCCATTTTTTATTAAAATCGGTTAACTTTGTCAAAAGTTATTGTAATTTGAATGACGACGTGAGATTAAATATTTTTAGTTCCATGCAAACGAAGTTAGTACGCAAAGCATTTTTTGACAAAAAATGAAATTTATTGATGGTATTCGAATTCAGGTCCATCGATGGTAGTACATAGAAGACAATATAGGTATAGCTATAGGTCACAGTATAGGTAACGATTATACCTGATGTAATTCTGATTCTAATCCCTCTTTAGTGGCCTGCATGGCCTCCAGGCTGGACCGGCACTGCGCCAGCGACCTCTCCTTGGGGCCTCGAGACCTTTCTATTGAAGCTAATTCCTCCTTCATCAAACGTATATCAGCTTTTACTTTGTCAAATATATCTCTGAAAGTAGGAAAGTATCCATTATTTTTGTTGTAGATACTTAAAATAAAATAAACGTAAAAAAATTATATAGAAACTCAAGCGAAATGATCACTGAACATGGTAATTTTCAATTTCTGTATGTATCACATCAAGATTAAAGAAAGTATCAAATTTTCACTATAGTTAAAAAACAAGTAATTATAGTACTCATTTAAGTTATATGGATTATTTGTATATAGTAAAATGATGTTGTTATTTTTAATTATAATACACAATACCTTTACATTTATATTGATATTATAAAACGGAAAAGTTTGTTTGTTTGTTTGAACATGCTGATCATGGAACTATCAGTTGAATTTCAAAAAACCTTTCTGTATTTGATAGAGCATTGAGGAAGGCTTTAGGCTATTTATCAGACTACCACCAATACACGGGCAAAGGCGTATTTCGAAAAGTTACAAAAATTGATAAAAAAGAAAAAAAAATAGCTTCATGCGAATAAAATCGCAGACAGTCAGTTATCTATAAAATATGTATATCAATAAGATAAAATATATGACAAAGTATATTGATTTTATAATAATATAATACTTGTAATTTTTGTAAATATTGTAAAGTCAGGATACGATGGGACTAACATGATTTTAAACGATAATAGCTCAGTGGTAGTGTTTTCGGACGCAACGTCAAAGGACGTGAGTTCGAAACTATACCTTGGTGGTAGAAATATTTCTAATGCCCATCTGGCTAGCTACCACCCTCAAATTGAAAATCTGCCACCAATACCAATAGATGTGTTTAGCGTGTCTACCAATTTGGGCCGTATCGTCACTTAAGTCAAGTGAAATTATGGCCATAACGCTAAACCTTAACTATAAAAAAAAACATACTAATAACTTACTTGGCTTTCCCTTGTTTGGTTTCTGTCCTCTGCATCTCCGAGACAATAGTATTGATGCTTGTCTCAGTCTTGTTCAACTCTTGCCTCAATGTATTCAGCTCTTGTTCCAATGTTGTTATCTGGTCCATGAGCTCTGAACGGGTCTTCTGCATTTCTAAACGCGATCGGGATTGGTTGAAGTAGCCACCGGTCAGGGAGCCTTTCGATGACACCTTGATTTGTGTGGAAATATTCATACAAATTTATGTATATACAGTGGAATCTCTATAAAGAGCCGTTTAAGTATTGCAGTAAGTTTGGGAGAGGAAGGTCTTGTAAAACGTTACGATGCGTTACAAAGGCAGGAAGTTGGTTTCCGCCAACGCGTTACATGACATTGTTTTTTTTTTTTATATTGAATAAAATACCAGCCCATTACAATTTCCCAATTTCGCACGTTTCTGTTTTACAGAGAATTCCTCGAGTATTTCTAATCGCATTTCCCGAAGTTAAGATAAATAATTTATTTATTTTAAGAGTTTATTACGTAATACTTAAGTGTACAGGAAATTGTTACAGCCCGTTAATTAATTAATGTGTATGCAGTTTGATTTACTAGTATTCAATTTGTTTCAATAAATGTGTACCATACACCTTATGTCGATTTGTTATTTAACTTTGACTCATTAACTGGAAATGGGACTGGGAAATCGAAATGTCGGCATTTAAATCCTTTGAATCCCGAAGTTCTTCTAACTCGAAAACTCGGTCTCGATAAGTCAATTTTTTTGAGACATCATGACTACCTCGTATAAAAAAACGTTTTTTTTTTTTAAATTTCATAATATGAAAAGTACTGAAGCGATGATAGTTCAGTTGGTAGTGTATACGGACATCGCGCCAAGGGACGTGGGTTCGAACCCACCTAAATTAAAATTTCATATAATTAAAAGAAATTTGGTTTATTGGAGTTACAAACAAGTTTCATATAATACCCAAAAGAATTGAAAAACGTAAACGATATTAGATATAGCCAGTTCTATTGATCTTAACGAATAGAAGTTGGAAGGTTGATTAGGATTGAAGTAATTAGCTAATCAAAATGTAAAAAAAAAATGTAAATTGTCGGGTGAATCTGGATACGGGGTAAGAGTATTGTAACAGTAAGATCATACCTGATCACCCTCAAGCGTGACACAATCCAAATGGAATTGTTTCCCAAGTTCCGTGGCACATTCCAAGTTCCTGCAAATTAACGTTTTCCCGAATATGTACTTCATCGCTTTCGCATACTTCGTATCGTATTTCAGTTTCTGTACCATCGCTATAGCGTTCTGTAAATATTAAATAATTATTTTATTAATATACCTTTTTTTCACACAGCATATGTTTAGTCTACACCATGTTAATGCCATTTGTATTTCACAATCTTACCTGATGTTTGGAGGACGTGGAGGGTTTGGTTCTCGAGTGCAACTGCCGGAAGATACCTATAGGTATTTGGAGGCAGATTTTCAACTTGAACGTGGTAGCAAGGCAGATGAGAATTATATAAAGCACTACGATCATGTTATGGTATCATGAAGATGTTTTCTTTCAGGGCCTCGAACTTGTGTCCACTGTGCCTACATGGCTTCGATATAAAGATTATCTTTATACTTACATTGTCATTGGGGTAGACCATGTCACGTACTTGGAGCCTATTGAGAGGCATAAAGGTGACCTCTCCCGGTAGACTCTGTTTGTTCATTTCTTTGAGTATCTTAGTGCCCACCGTGTCCGATTCGACTATGTGGTGGAACAATCTGTTACCGGCCGTCACCTGCACACAAAGATACAGTATATAAAACGATTGTCAAATTTAAAAATTCGGTCAAAAATGACGGTATGAGAGTTTAATTACTAAGTTTATGTGATATATTGCATTAATATACTTTACTAGCTGACCCGGCGAACTTTGTATCACGTTACAAATGTTTGAATTTTGTATGTATTATATAAATAAACGTTCCTCGCGAATTATCCTATCTATTGCTAAAAACTTGCTACGTAAAGTTATCTCATAATATCTCTTGATAGATTGAACCGATTGCGATGAAACAAAAACTATGTAATACTCCAAGTCGCGTACAATTATTACGTATAAAAGTTGTCTACATTGGTTTTGTACATTTTACGTAATGCGTGCACAGACAAACAGACAAACCGACACAAATTCCAAAAATGCTGAAAATGTGTTCTGTTGTACAAAAACGACTATTCTACATATTTATTACATGTATAGACTTTATTTCATTTTTTTAAATTATTATTATGTAGTCGTAATTTATTTATATTTTTAATTTATATATACACCCTAAATACCCTTGATTCTTCTCCAAAGGTTGTCTGAAGATATTGCTGTTAGCAATAAGGTCGCCTTTTGTAATAGTCATTTAATTTGAAATGTATCATAGAATATTTGAAAGCGATGATAGCTCAGTGGTAGTGTGTACGACTTCGCGTCAAGGGACGTGGGTTCGAATCCAAGCACCTACAATGAGTTTGAGCTTTCGGTGAACGAAAACATCGTGAGGAAACCATAGCATGGTGGTAGGGCTTTTTCAAATGCTCGCCTGAGTAGCTACCACCACCCTCAAGTTACGCCAAATACCAATAGGTGTGTTCCAGCAGCTGCACTTGAGAGCCAATTTCTCCACAGGTTTAGCGTGTCTACCAACTTGGGCCGTATCGTCACTTAAGATTAGGTGAGATTATGGCCATAACGCTACACCTTAAGTATAAAAAAAAAGGTATAAAGGTGTATATAATAATGTAGAAATACATAAGAATGTATATTTTTTACGTTGAACAGAATATTACAATGTTTTACAAAAGGATAGCGTATATAAATCTGAAGGTATCGTAACAATGTGGTTCAGTGATTGAACTCATGAATGTCATCTAATCAGACATCCACCGATTCACTATTATATTCTGCCTTAAACAAAGTAACCTTGACATAAGTATTATAAATTATTAACATTTTTTTTAATTAACACTAAAATAATGCCAATTGTGAAGTTATTTCACCGAGAGGTATTCTTTCACTAAACACACTATTCATTTATGGCGACTCGTACCAAATATAATTTAAGATTGTTTAAAATGTATTTACTAACTAAACGATTCTTACACCCTAACCGTTTAAAGATAAAATTAGCAGTATCTTATAACAACTGTTTCAATATTCAGTATAGCTAAATACGTTTACCGTATCGGCAAGGTAGCTTTTGAGGTTCGATTCTGTTTAAATTGTAGTTTGATAGCAAATTTAACAAATGCATTAAATAAATGTGTTCCTTTGTTTATAATGTATATATTTGGCAGCAGGTTTTTAACTTGAGGGTGGTAGCTAGCCAGGCGGGCATTAGAAGAAACCCTACCACCATGCTATGGTTTCCTCGCGATGTTTTTCTTCACCGAAAGCTCAAACTCATTGTAGGTGTTTGGATTCGAACTCACGTCCCTTGACGCGAAGTCGTACACACTACCACTGAGCTATCGTCGCAAGTTTTAATGCTCTTGTATAATGAATGTACAATTTATGAGATAATTGGGCTTAATTATGTTAAACCAGTTCTGCTTTAACACCGCTCACATATAAGTTTAACTTTAAGCTTAGCAGTTTAAGGCAAGTTACCTCTACAGCGGTGTATATGGTCTTGTCGCATGTGAAGTTCTCTATAACAGGTCCGTAGTACTGGGTCGCTATCTTGGCCCACTCGCCGCCTCGCTCTTGGAATGTTTCTAATACTTTACGGACGCTGTCTCTGCCGTTCAGTATGGGCTGTAACATTAATTAAACTGGTTTAATTTTTTTTGTATTTTTTATTATGGCATCTGGCAATTCCGCGAATGTAAGAATAACCATACAAGCAACGAACCATGAAGCGTCATGGCTCAGTTGGTAGTGAGTGCGGACGCCGCGTCAATGGGTGTGAGTTCAAATTGACCTGCAAATAAGCTTGAGCTTTCGGTGAAGGTAAATATCATAATGAAACCATAGCATGGTGGTAGGACTTTTTCTAATGTCCCTCTGGTTACCTATTACCTTCAAGTTGAAAATGTGCAGCCAAATACCTATAGGTGTGTTCCGGCACTAGGCTTAGCGTGTCCGCAAACTTGGGCCGTATCGTCACTTGACATCAGGTGAGATTGTGACCCTAACACTAAATCTTAACAATATTTTTTATTTATTAAAATTGTATTATTATACAGTAAATATACCAAAATTACACAATAAACCGTCTTAATACAAAAAAGCAATACACGCGTTGAACACATGTTTAACACAAAGCTTGACCACAAATACTGTTTTGTTCTTTTTTAAAGATAGACACGGTTAGGACACTGTTTCAAAATAAAACACACTGTTGTTCAACGCTTGTCTAAACTGACATTTCTCATTTTAATAATGGGTTTTATTATATTTCTATTTGCCGTTTTGTAGTAAATTGATCTTGAACTCATTGATCCGGATAATATAGATAATAATTTTAGAAATTCATAAGTAAATCGTGTCCCTACGTGTTAACTCATTACAAATTTATAGTGATTCATTATTTCAAAAGAAATAAACGTGTAGCACAGGTTTTTTTAGTAAACTATCGCTTTGTTTTTCTATCATTATATAATAATTGGATTTTTGTAGTAACACTACACAATTTCAAATATAACATTTACCTACCAGAACTATTACTATCATACAACTCGCAGTATAGTTAACTACACTATATACTGCACTGGTTGGCAGTATAAATTTAAGGTTATACTGAGACACGCTTCATTCAAATTGACTTTGTAAATAAAATTTAAAAATTATCTAATAATTTTAATACTTCACTGAAATATCATAATAATAATAATCAATATTCTGCTTTGATAGATGTATTCTTGTAATGAAGACTTAAACAAAAACAATATTCTTAAATTCAATTTCTTTGCAAAACATCTGCCTGTAATGGAACGTTTATGAATGATACGACTGAATAAAATAAATGGTATTAAAAGTTGCTTGCATAAAAAACTTTAACCCGATTTTTAACTAGACACCGTTAAAACACGCTTTTGTAATTAAGTTTTTTGAACGCAAGTTCAAGAAGGTTTTACATTTTAGACACTGTTTAGTAAAACTCTTGCTGTAAGCGTGTTTATTTTCGTTTTTGTAATAAGACGGTAAATATCTAAACATAGCGAAATTTGTATACTCCAATTAATTGCCATATATCATGAATATGTATGTATAATTTGTGACATAATATTGAAAGGGGTTCGTAGAAAATGTGACATAGCGTAAGGAAGGGGGTTGAGGTGGGTCTAAAATGGTAAAATTTTGCGTGACGTATGTCATTAAAGGCCCCTCATAACTGTGTGAAAGCAAAAAAAATCATATACCTTGCCGGCCATAGAGCGTAGTGCTTGATCAGCTTTAGCCAGATCTTCTTTAAGAGATGACAGGTTCTGCGTCAACGATGTCTCTTTACGCCAAAGTTCACTGGAATACAAATAATTTCCATACACTTTATTTATATAATACTACCAGAATAGTATTTTAATTTTGATAGTCATTTTTATTGTCATTGCCAAATCTGTTTATTTTGATAAGTAATTTTACAGAATGAGCAAGATTGTTTTTAAGCTAAAACACTCTAATTCATATTTTACAGTAAGAAAAAATAAGTATTTGAAAAACAAAAAATAATATAAACGCGTATGTTAGTGATTTTTATACTTCCTATATCTTTTGTGTATATTTAACTATCCTAAAAGTTTTATTATACATGTAGTATGTTTTTTTTTAAATTATTTATAGATTTTATCGTTATGGCTACAATCTCATCTGATGTTAAGTAACAATGTGGCCCATGACGGTGAACATGCTAAACCTGTGAAGGGACTGGCTCTCAACTGCAACTGTCGGATCACACCTATTGGTATTTGTCGACAAATTTTCAACTTGAGGGTGGTAGCTAGCTAGATGGACATTACAAAAAGCCTTATCACCATACAATGTTTTTCTCAAGATATTTTCCTTGAGCGAAAGCTCAAGCTCATACACTACCACTGAGCTATATATATATATAGATAATACTGACTTCCTGGCGCTCTGCTCCTGGTCCTTCCGTTTCTTACACTCGTAGTACTGCTTGTTGTGGTCGTCGATGGCGACCCGCTGCCTCTCCATCTCCTTCGTGGTCTCCTCTATTCTCTTCTCCAGCTCCGTCAGCTTGGTCGCGTCGCGGCGCAGGTCCTCGCGCAGCTTGCTCTCGTGCTCCTTCTTGTCCTTTATTTGCTTGCTCAGAGACCTGCCCACGTAATTCATTTATATTCTATACTAGCTTTTACTCACAGCTTGGTTCGCGTTTATATTGATTTTTTTACACAAATCTAATTCCGCTATTTTAAATAAATTATATCAAAAGAGACTGTGGTATAAGAACATTTGTGTTCGTAGTCATTTATACGCGGGCAGGTTATTATTTTGGCGGTAATGACTTACATATAAAAGATAGATATATACTGTCGCAAGCTTTTTTGTAGTACTATTTCTGATAAACATTTCTGTTTTACATTATATACGTGTAACTCTCATAAAGGTTTTTGCAACGCACGCCAGAATAGCTCGCAGATAACAGAATTTATTCCTACTTAATTGATATTTATCGTTATACTTTGGACAATTCACACAATATTTTTATAAATTATAGCCTATGTATTATTCTGATGCATAAGTTATAAGATTTGTAAAGTTTCACTGAAATCCATTCGGTAGTTTTTGCGTGAAAATGTAATAAACATCCATACATTCATAGTTACAACCTATCGCGTTTATAATATTAGTAATAGTCTAATCGACAAATTGGAAATTATCTAAAATAGAGATATTGCTCTTAAAATTACGTGTGATACCTAATTGGATCCGGAATGACGCCTAGAAAAACGCTTAAAAGCGTGTATTAGCATATATAAATTGCAAAAGTTATAAAAAAGACATTTCGTTTTTCGCCAATATTTCATAGACAATTAATATATAAGAAATTTCAAAAAAAAAAAGACGAGATAATTTCCAATATGAAACAGCCAGCCCGCGGAACTCTATCTCCATTATTTATAATTATATTTTAACGCTGAAAATAGGTCTCTGCGCGACATTTTTACCAATATAACACGAGCGAAGCCTCATGTAAAATCTAGTATCATAATACGTTCGCTTCGCATACATTCACCCAAGATGTGGTGCACGTCGTCGATGAGTCTGCAACTCTGGCAAAGTGAACTTATTTGATGGTATGTGACCTCAACGTAATCGCTTTCTTATGATTGGCTCCCGATAACTAACATTGATTTTTTTTTTTTTTTTTTATATTTAAGGTTTAGCGTTATGGCCATAATCTCACCTGATCTTAAGTGACGATACGGCCCAAGTTGGTAGACACGCTAAACCTGTGGAGAAACTGGCTCTCAAGTGCTGCTGCCGGAACACACCTATTGGTATTTGGCGGCAGGTTTACAACTTGAGGGTGGTAGCTATGGCGGCGGGCATTAGAAAAAGCCCTACCACCATGCTATGGTTTCCTCACTATGTTTTCCTTCACCGAAAGCTCAAGCTCATTGTAGGTGCTTGGGTTCGAACTCACGTCCCTTGACGCGAAGTCGTGCAAACTACCACTGAGATATCATCGCTTCAAAAATTCAAAAATTCGATATCAGCAATTCAGGGATGTTTTAAAGGATATGACTGAATCGTTTTGGAAAGTTTATCCAAGTAATTTGATTTGATTTGAAAACTCATTAAAAGAGATATTAGTGTGACTAACTTTAACTCCTTCTCTATCCATCGATCCCTGTCCTGCTTGGATGTGAACTGCGTCCCTCGGCCTTGCTTGGCATAGAGTTCCTGTCGTTTCTGCTGGTTGAGTGCGAGCGCCCTCGTGCACTCCTCCTCGCGAGCCTTCATTTCCTCATACTTAGGCTTTAATTCCTCAAGTTCCCGTTCTTTCTCCGCGATTTGTTGTCTAAGCCGTTCCAATTCCGCTTCAGCCCTTTCCTGTAACATTAACAACAATAAACTGAAATATTTTATTTCCAAAAAGATTTACTCGGTCTATGCCTCGTTTAGGGAATCAAACTAGGCGATGCCTGTGACATGGAAACCTAAAATACTGTAAGAATTATACATATAAATAGTTAGTAACGCGTGTCATCTGGGACATGAGAACACCATTTTTTTTACAAAGATATTATTAACACTAAGAACAGAATTATAAGTTAACAAAATTAGTAATCATATGAGTATTAGAATGTCTAGTTTCAATCGTACAGCGAAATATATCCAGATCGAGCTTATATTTTAAGTTATAATAGAGCAAATTATAGATTGAAGTTTCTCGAAGATTCGACGAATAAATTACAATAAAGATAGTTTTACTGGAAGGAAGAATGAATAATAATCTCAGACCACTCCTTGCCGTAGTTCCATGTCTGATTTAGATCCATCGAATTAGAAATATCCATGGATTTATTTAATAGGAATTTGGGTAATGGAGCTTATTCGAAATTTAATTGTGGTGGATTGAAGCTTTTCGAAGATTCTACATTGGACATATATTTTTGTTTCAGATTCGACGAGGAAAATTAACATAATATGACTACTCATTTGCCCTGGTTCTATGTGTTGTGAAAAAATATTGGAGTTGATGTATTATTTTCTCCATTATGTAGCTATATTTACAAAAATTTTAAAGTTATTTATATTATAATCTGATACCTGAAAATACTTATAAATTCTTGGGAGTCAACATAATAAATGTTACAAAATACCACATATTTTTTTAAATAATATTTCAAGTTTCATATCCAAATAATCAAATCAAACACACTTTCTATCAATAAGCAATCATAGTTTTAAATGTACCGACTGGAGACAACTTTCTGTACTTATTTTCTTTTGTGGCAAAGGTTTTAGGTAATTATAATAATGTTGTAACTAATATCTGTTGCCAAATAAATAAATGGAGCAAACAAGTAACCTTATGGTACCCAAGAGGAGACATCAGAAGACAGGAACGTCCAAAAACAAAATGGAGTGTCGACAGTGGACCAGAGTTGCAGAAGACCGAGCTCAATGGAGAGAGCTGGAGGAGGCCTATTTCAAGAGGCACGCCAAATTGCGAGATATATTATTAGAAATAAAATTCATGAAAATAAATACGTTAAATTGCATGTAGTAGTAGTAGTAGTAGTAGTAGTTATAAAAAGATTTTTTTATTTTTTTATTAATGAATATCTTCTAGTATTTCCTTTGTCTTACCTTGGATTTGTTATCACCGTCCACATCATCAGTTAAATCCTTTATAGCCAGTTCTAGTTTCGTCTTCTCTCTGAGCAGTTGTTGTTGTTCGGTTGATAAGATATCTTTCTCTTCCCGCGCCGCTGCGACATCTTTACGAGCTTCCTTCAATTTCCTTAAAAGTTTTAAAATAACTATTAATTGTAGCAGTCAATAAATTAATTGTCACAATAACTTTTTGGTTCTATAATATTTTTAGAATTACCCGCTAACTCTAACCCTACTGATATTTATTTTAATGTAATACTTATTAACTAACTTTAATAGGAACAGTTCCAGTAATAAGATCACATAGTGGAAAAAGAGTAGAAAGAGAAGGTCATTTACAAGTTTTCACAAATATAAATCAATAAATATAGATACAGAACACAAACAGTCACAAATAGAAAGACAAAAATAAAAATAAAAAGTCTCTGTATAAACTATGTCCTAGAAAACACAATTTTATTAAACAAGTCAAAAAAACTCGTTCTCTGCCAATGAGTTATCTTTACAATTGATAGATACAGAAGTTAAGCATTTCTTGATTTATAGGAGAGCTTTTAATTGAATTTTAGATACCAATTCGGGACTATCCATAATTGAATTGACAGTATTCTTAAATAACTATATTAAAAACTAATGGATATATGTACCTGTTCGCCTCTCTAACATGGTCCTGTGCCTCTCTGACCATATCAGCATAGTGTTGCTGTTCTTTACCACTGTTCGAACGGAGCTTCTCAAGCTGTAAGAAATATATATATATATATATATATATATATATAGTTAACTGTTATGACCACAATCTTATAAAGCCTTGTTGGGTATCGGGTAAAGTGAGAGCGATGATAGCTCAGTGGTAGTGTGTGCGACTTCGCGTCAAGGGACGTGAGTTCGAATCCAAGCACCTACAATGAGCTTGAGCTTTCGGTGAAGGAAAACATCGTGAGGAAACCATAGCATGGTGGTAGGGCTTTTTCTAATGCCCGTCTGGGTAGCTACCACCCTCAAGTTGTAAACCTGCCGCCAAATACCAATAGATGTGTTCCGGCAGCTGCACGGCTTTATGATGTTATGTGACGATGTGGTCCAAGCTAATGAACATGTTTATCCTGTGAAGGGACTGGCTCTCAAGTGTAACTGTTGGAACACACCTATAGATATTTGGAAGCCGATTTTTAATTTGAGGGTGGTAGCTAGACAAGTGAAGAAAATGCCCTACCACTATGCTATAGGTTCATCACGATGTTTTCTTTCACCGAAAGCTCAAACTCATTGTAGGGGATTTGAACTCACGTGCTTTGACGTAGCGTCCGTACACGCTACCACTAAGCTATGCTCGCTTCAAAGTTATGCTGTTAACTAACATAATTTATTCTATTATAATAAAAAAAGATACATATTTGGATCGTTTGATTAGGTGTATTAACCTCTTAAACTACCATTCAAAATTCAATAAATATTTTTTTGTAAATATCAGTCAGATTCATAAGGAATAGTATAGCTTACTTTTAATTTAAAAGAATAAGGTTACTGAGAGTTAAAAAAATTACTTTTATTTATAAAAGTACTGCTCTTTTACTTTTTCTAGTAATAAGTAAATTTACTAACACATTAAAAGTGAGGATAAATTTGCTGATAAAATCAACAAATAATTGAAAATGGTAAAAAAAAATGATGACGGTGAATTGTAGTAAAGTGACTTTGGAGCAATCATTTTGTTTTTAATAATTATATTATAATTATATAGGTTTCTTTTTTTATAGTTTATAGGTTTAGCATTATAATCACAATCTCACCTGATTTTAAGTGACGATGTGGCCCAAGACGGTAAATAAGCTAAGCCTCATGGCGGGACTGTCTCCAAGTTTAACCACTGAACACACCTATAGGTATTTAGTGCCGGATTTTCAACTTGAGGGTGGTAACTAGTCAGGCGGACATCAGTAAAAACTCTGCGGCTTCCTCCTGATGTTTTCCAAAAGGAAAGCTCAATCTCATTGTAGGCGAATTAGAACTGACATCCCTTGACGCGGTATCCAGCTAAGTTATTATTGTTTATAATATTAGTGATAATTTGAATTACCTCGTCAAGTTTCCGTTTGTTCTCTTTGTGTTCCGTGTCGTGTATTATGAACTCCAAGACGCGTCTCGCTCGATCCCATTTCTGATATTCTTTTAACTCCTCCTTTTCCTCTTCTAGAGTCTTAAGACGTTCCTCAATTGTTTGGAGAAATTCATTGATCTTCTCAACCTAATTCATTAATATTAATATTCATTATTATATATTCGTTTAAAGTATACTGCAGTAATATTTAATATATTCAAAATTTATTTGTAAGATACAAAATCAATTGAACTGATACAAAATAAAATTTTATTTATTTATGATTTACAAAGATTAATAAATATACCTGTACTATGTAAATCAAACATTGAAAATATAAAACGATAATAAGAAACAATCCAGTCATTTCAAACTCTAACAAAAAACCTTGAAAGTAGCACACAACTCCTTCCAATAATTAGAAAAATGACCCGAGTAATGGGAACTGTATTGAGAGTTGATTAGGATATTGAAGCATTAGAATAAGGCGTCGCTTACTATTACATGGGGGCGAGGGATATAGATTGCTGTGACATGCGGTCTAAACAATTTCATGTTCGCAACACATAAAACAATTTGGAAAGTTTGTTACAGATATTTATTAAAGTGTTAATATGGCAATTATTGATATTGAAGTTTGTGTATTGTTATTAATTACCATATAATATATGGGGCATTACTAAACTTAATGCTTATATTATATACTTAATCCAAAAAATTAATAACTAGTTGTGACCTAATATTGATAAGACCTAAATGATGAGTCGGAGTGCACTATAGTATGATACATCAGTATGATATGTAACAAAATAACTTACATAATACAGGTAAAGCGTAACTATAAAAATAAAATTATTACCTTCCCCACAGTCTCTTTCAATATTGTAACAGATTCTTCTCTTCTTTCATCATAAACTCTGGTCCCTGCCACTTCTCTTAGTAATTTCAGTCTGTGAGAATCTGGTGCTATTGCCATTTGGTTAATCTATAAAAAAAAAAAAAACAATTAAAGTTGTTAAAGTACACTAATTTAACTTTCAATGTTGCAAATTGTATTTAGAAAAACAATGTCTTTACAAATGGAAGTAATCAAATTAATATAAAAAGAAAACTATATAAAGGTAAATAAAACTAATAATTAAATTCTATGGAGTAGACAGTTATGTACCACATTACTTATAAATAAAGACTGATAACAAATAACAAAAAAAAAAATCCTACAAGCTCTTCAAGGACTAATATTTCCCATGACTTTGTAACCAATTTCTTCTTTACTTTAAAACATTAATAATTTCACCTGGAATAATTACAAAAAAAAATTTTTTTCATATAGAAGATAAATTGATTAACGTCACCAAAAAAAAAACCACTCACAGAAGGGTTATACTAATAATGTATATTAATAAAATTATTCACACATACTTTTCCCTGTTTGACAATGTAGTATGGGTTTGAATTTGACAATCCTGCACTTTCAAGTAAGTTGAGTACCTCAGAACGCGGAACCACTTTCTTGTTGAGAAAGAACTGATCCTTCTTTGAACCAATAACACGACGTAAGAATATTTCATCTTTTTCAATCTGGAATAAATAATATCATTTTTGTTTAAATACAAATAACATTGTTTTAAATAAAACATTTTACTGGTTAAAAAACATCAAAGAGCTTTGGTGTAGCAACCGATTAGTGGACTGTATTAGGTATTTATTTATTGGGAAAATGTATGGGTTGGCCTCCAAATTAATAATTTGTGAAACGCCACAATAATGGGGAACAATAGGCGTAGGAAAGGTAAAATAAAAACGAGTGATTATCTCCAATTCTCTATATTCGTATGCCCATGCGCGTGGTTAGTTTACAGTGCGTGCCACTAGACCAAAGACAAACGACGACTCGTGCAGTACGAAAAAAGGCTTAAAGTGGAAGGAAAGGCAGGGGGTGGATACAGGAATGGGACACTTGCATGTTGATTTACAAACACGATCAATACAAACAAGCTTGATAAAGACCCTTTATTGATTAGAACATATGTTCAGAAATTACAGGTCTGATCTTCTACATGTCATCACAAGCCGTATTTGAAAAGAATATGCCTGTGACATGGTGAAAAGATAGGCCAGTCAGTAAAGTAAAGTAGAAAAGTATCAGGTATCTTCATTTGAGAAGGCTCTTTTTATACACCCTAACAGGTCTGATATCAACCACCACATATGAGGTTAAAAACTAAGTTTCATAACATTATTTCATCTTAGGATAAGTATCCAGTTGCTAAAAGGTTTGCAGGTTGCCATTACAGTGATAACTGCTGCTGGATTTTGCTAAATGCTATTTAATTGCTATTGCTTGTTCATTGCATTGTGCTTATCATTCAATGCATAAATACTTTGCCTTTTCACTACTAAAAGTATATATAATTACCATGGCACTATAAACATGAACCCTCATGGGTCACGCTACTTATAGTGTACAGTTGTGTTGGTTCTTGTTGGGTTGTTGGTTCTTGTCACATGAGCCATTGAGTTTTCAAATTTAATAAATGATAAATAGTTTGGAAACATTTTGTTTTAAATTGTATTTGGTGTTTATTTTAATGATTTATAACAATATGATAATTCCTTCTTACGATTATTATCTTTTTACAGTCTAAATGTTAAACAAAAAATAGAGTTCACCTTTGTAGGTAGGTCATCGAGCTTGGCACTAGTGAAAATAATTAATTCATTAGTCACATGATGTCCAGACCACAACGAAGGTGGTCAAGGTACCCTTATGTGGAAGAAGGTATATATTGAGCTTTATAAATACTAAGTGGAAGATAGCCTTAATAGATCATATAAGACCAGAATTAAAAGATTAAACTTAACAACTTAATAAAACAGCAGTATAGACTACCTTAAGTTTATCAAGATAGTCACTAAATTATTTATATATACACCATTATCCAGCCCTCAGTAAAATTATATAGTAATATCTATATATGTATAATAATTGGTTTTCTTGAGACATTCCATTATCCAGATTTTCAATTATCCAAATGCCTAACAAAAGCATGCTCATGTAATTAAGTTTCCACCCACTTATCACAAGATAGTCAAAGCTAGCAGCCTATGAACTAAATTGTTTCAAACACATATTTCAAAATTAAGTACACCATATAGTAATATATATTATTATTTATTACTTACAGGTATCCTATTATCTGAATTGTCAAATATGATTTCAACAAAGGCTGATATGACTCTTGGACCTGTACCTTCATGTAGAAGAGAGAGACGTTGCTCAGGACGCAAGTGGGAAAACTCATCACTTAGAACAAACTGGATTGCTGTAAATAATACAGGATTTTAGGCAATGATGAGATAGTAGTAGTGTACAGATTAAAGTGTTGTAGGATATCAGTTCAATTGACTGCAATGAACCTGTGTTTGCAATAAAGAAAACCTTGTGATAACATCATAGCATGATGGCAAAGCTTTTTTTAATAGACATTCTGCCACCAAATACCTATATTCTGGTAGCAGGGCTTGAGAGCCAGTCCCTCCTCTAGGCTTAACATATTCAAAACCTTAGGACACATTGTCACTTTATATCAGATGATACTGTCCATAACACTAACCTACAAAGTGTTAAAACAAAATAATTCTGTATCATGTTAACCTAATAACTATATAACTTACTATGCATCTATCTGTCATTATCACTTCTATATTAAAATTTTGTTTACCATGTTAATACTCATAATTTCTAGATCTATGATGAAATCAGTATATACAGGATAAAACAAAAATGATATCAATATCTTCAGATTTAGAATACTGTCTAGTTGGACGTAACCAAGCTTGATTTTATTTTAGTTATAACATATAACTAATGTTATCATTAGATACCTTTGTCTCGTGTTATGTGTTATTGTTATAAATATTTTTTCTATTTTCACACACCTTGGTCTACTACTGTAGTATACTATTGAAACATTTTGTATGGGAAACACCATTGATCGTCTGATGTAGGCTTTCTTCCTTCTTTTACTCGTAGAAGATACAGAAATAGATATAACAAGGTGGATGTATCGTAGTTTAGTTATTCAGCCTTTCTGTGACTATAAATAAGGTCAACCCAACCTATGTAATTGTAACTTACCGTGAAAAAAGTTACTCTTTCCTGATCCATTTCGCCCAACGACCACATTGTGTCTTTTATCGAAAGGCTCTACAACAATCTGTTCGCGGTAACTCTTAAACCCTTGTATTATTACCTGCAAAAGAACAGCGTCACTTACATCTACATAGACTTGAATATGGACTACACTACTTTATAAACTTAATGTAAACTTATAATAGTAGTAACGAGTGACTTTGTATCTCTTACTTGTTTTATATGCATTTTAATGTCACATAAAAGAAGAAAATAATAACTAAAATTAATATTTAATGTGGCCAAATAATTTAGCCGCCATAACCGAGATGTTTTCAGTAACAAAAACCACAGATAGTAAAATATTAGTGTAATTTGTAAAACTGTCAAACTGACAACCAAACATAATGAGTTTCGTTTTGTTATAAATCAAATTTATAGTAATTTTTTTTATTTAGACAAAAAATTATAATTCACAAATTTTAATGTGTTATCCTTAAAACATAGTCACTATAAGAATCAGCATAAAAAGTATCGTAGAATCTTATTTTAATAGTCAAGTACTATGCTCAAATACCTGTTATATGCGATAATATACTTAAAGTATTAATAGTCTTGAAGTTATCTTTAGTTTATTTCTTACATTTTTTCACTATAGATAAATCTTTGTATATTTGTTTTTATATTAATACCACATTTTATAAGCACTTAAAGCATTTTCTTTAAAACAAACTTTATTACAATATGTGTAGGCCTTAGCTTTCTCCGTCACCATTCAATAAGTGATATCGATAAACCAGCATATAAACGAAATGTGAAAGCTCATAAATATTAAATTTATATTATTACTTTCATAATGATTTTATATGATCTGACAAATCAATTAAAATAATGTATCTTTTGACTTACACCTAAACAAAAAATATATAATGAAATAAGAAAGAGAGAGGTATTTTATGGACACCCGGTTGGAAGGAAGTTCCTTTGGCTATATCATTGTTGTAATTGTATTTTGTATTAAGTCGTGATAAAATAACATTTAGGAGGCAAAATATTTTTGCATATTCTCAAGATTTACGGCAAGCTTAATCAATTGAAAGAGGTTTCATTCCCGTAAGTGTTCGGAAAGTGCTTCGATAGCAACCTTGTTTTGGTGTCGTTTTTTCTCTTTTTTTTGGTTGGCCCCTCAGCACACAAACAAATTAGAACGATAATGTGATAATAAAAACTTCGTTCCAATAAAAAGGCAAACTTCTTAAATAATAATATACACCCTTCGCTATGTAATATTTGTTTTTCTGCTGTTACAAAATGTGCCTATAATATGTGTTATTGCAAATGTGTCACATCGAATTGCCGCAAACGAATTTTTACTTTACATAAACATAAGTTTTATTATTTATTCAAAGTTTGGAATAACAGCAATTTAGCTTAAAGACAATAACGGTATTGATGTTATTGTTCTTTATTTTTTTACATGTCTGATATTTTTATCGATATTTTAGTTATATCACATTAAGTATCGTTATATTGCTCAATACATTTTTGCATGCCTACTTTATACTCCTTTACAATTTTCAAATCAGTTCTGTACTATAAACTAAAATCAGATTTGTTATTGTAAATTTGTTTTTCTGTAATTAAAAGTGTACTACAATAAACAAAAAATGGAAGGTTTCGAGATTAGAGTCTCTAATAGTATAAAAGTGAGTCAGAATTTGCGGTTTCTTATACCATATCGTAACAATACATCTTATTTAAAGTTTACAATTTTAGGGAAAAGCTTTATTTGCTACAAAACAATACGAACAAGGCGATATAATATTAGAAGAGGATCCTTTAGTGTCTTGTCAATTTGCTTGGAATGCTGCTTATCGTTATGTGGCTTGTGATTATTGCATGCGGTGAGTACAATATTTTTAGGTTAGTACATTTGAATTCAACTAATCGAAATAAATAATACTAAAATTAAACATGATAAGGTACTGCAGATGCGCTACGATTGTGGCACACTGATTTTGTGTTAATTGGCTTACTCACACCCCAGTATCGCGATGGCATTCAAGGAAGTATGTTATGTAACTATTATTATATTAACGAGTGCCGTAAAATAACAGAACATGCTCTCTTGTCTAGTGCGTTAGTGTAGAAACTATAAACGAAATTAAAATTTCTACTCATAATGTAAAATTTCTGTTCATAATGCATTACTATTTTCACTGATAATTTGATATTTTTATGACATAAAAATATCTACCCACAATATTTTTCAAAAGAAACATTATATTTTCGATGATGCATAGCAATTAGTTCATGTCTCTTTCATGATGTCCTGCTTCCTAATTCATGACAATATTGCTATGTGTGCATTAGAGTGCTACTTGTTTTGAAAAAATATTATGAAGGTTATACATCTATATTTATTTAAAATTATTGATCAAAATAATTACTTGCTGCATTTATTAAATTTCAATGAAACTACTTTAACAGTTTCACATAAATTTAAATATGCAAATCACTGTACAACTTGTTAAAGCAATTTTTTTCAATTCTATTTACAAGTAATATACTTAATTAATTCTAGTATTATGTATGTATTTACTTTTAATTCTAGTCAAATAAACAGTTTAAAATTTTAAAATGGTTTCTATAATGATTCTAATAAAAAAAGAGTAGAAGAGGCTGTGTATATTCAATTTTTTGAAGAGAGTATTTTACAAAGTCATTGAGAAATAATTATTACATAACATTTTCTGTATTTCAGACCCTTAGAAACTCCTGAGCAAAATGTGAGACGTTTGTCGTGTAAACCAGACATTGTTTTGCCTCACGCAGATTGTTACGACTCAAATCTATCAAATATAACAAGTTGTAGTCAATGCGAAACCCTCTACTGTAGTGAGGAGTGCAGGCAGAAGGCATTCTCTACATACCATAGGACATTATGTCATGATACAACAGATGCTCAACACCCTATTATGGTACTGATGGAAGCTTGGAAGTTAGTTTATTTTTTGTCATTTTCTTTTTAATGTTGTATATCGATGACCTGTAAAGAAAACTCCACCTATACTAGTAAATACTTTTTCCAGAGCACTTATTGTTTTTTTTCAGAACACCAGTGTGTACTAGTAGGTAACCAATTAAGAAATAATTATACACCTACAATACCTACTATGTATATTTCACACATGCTTTACTCATTAAGATCAAAGTTTTTAAGTGGACTTAAAAGTAACTAGTTGCAAGTTAAAAGTAATAGATATAAGAATAAAATTTATTATTGTCAATTACATACAAAATTTGGGTCATCTTTGTTATTAAATTGTATAAGAAAAAAATTATGAACTTAGAAAATATAATTTCAATGAACAATTCCAGACAAATCCATTACCCACCAGAAACAACAAATGTTATGCTCTTGGTTAGAATATTAGCTTATATACAACAGAGTTCAGACCCGCAAGCCGCCATAGCAAAAGTCAAGCAATTCTGCCATAGAACAGTGAATGAAGATGCGGAATTGGTTCACAGACTTCTGGGTGAACAGTTTAGCAGGCAGTTGAATATGTTGAGGGAACTTACTATGAATGTTATAAATGGTGATGCTGTACAAGAGGTAAGTTCACGGTAAGACTGTTTGTATTTTGAAAATTCTAAAGTATTAAATTACTATGTTTGTTAAATATTCATTATAAGTTTATAAATAAACCTTATAAAAAACTTGTTAGAATCCTAAATATATTAAGGTCTATATTAGAATTCCATAAAAGTCAAACTATAGATATACAGTGGATGATTTACTGTTAGGCTTAAGTAGGCTGTAGCATTGTTTGGTAGATCTTAGGGGCAGTAATTTTCTTTTATCTTACAGAAATTAAAAAGATTTATTTTTAAAATATCTAAATTTTATCTCATCCATAGTATATCATGTGTCTATTCACCATTCAGAATCTGTGTTTTCAATAAGTTCTAAATGTTTTACAATTTCTATAGTCTGTTGTTTACAATTGTAAAATTTAGCAGAGGCAGTAAATTTGGAATGGCCTATAGATCTCAACTGTGTAAAGCCACCACTGTTAGCACAACTAGAATGGCACCTAAGATGACTTTGTATTAAAAGAGAGATGAAAAAAAAATACACATAAAATAATTAACATAATAAGTATTATGTTAGTAACAGTGAAGTAAGATAAACTAATTTACCTTTCCAGTTCCTCAACCCAGAAGGCTTTTGCACACTGATGGCTTTGGTTGGTACTAATGGCCAAGGCATTGGTACTAGTCCCTTGGCAATGTGGGTGAATGCTGTACTGGAATATACTATGTCAGACGATGAGAAGCAACAACTTGATTTCTTCATAGACAAACTATATGAATATGTTGAAGAAGGTGAGTAACATTTTAAATAAACATCATGAATATAGGAGATTAGGATGGATGAATTTTCAAGTCTTTTATAATGTTGTATCTTTATTATAAAACGCTGTAAGGTCATGGTATTGTCAGATATAATTAGCATGGTACAATCCAAAAATGATGGTGACCACCAAGAGATCCATCCTTTGACGGTTGACACTATCATGTCTAGTCTTGGAACACAATGTGTGTAAACTGTCCCAGGTATCTGGCTGGTATGGGAGGTTAAAGTCACTGTGGTGTGTTTCTTAGTTGGTATATGACAGTGCTTGCCGCTTAATGAGTCTTGCCATGTACCTTCTAGGGTAGCCCAGATCTGAGCTTGTTCCATTTACCTATTATGAGAAGTCTGTAAATAGATTTTAATACAAGGATGGCAAGAAAACATATACATTTTTGTATATTATGTGTATGATGGTTCCATAATTCTACCATTGCACTTTGACACTAGTGTAGTGTATATATCTAGATATATACCAGCTAATATCATAATATAATAAGTTGAGCAGTGCTAGTAAGGAGGGTATAATACATGATAGATGGTGGTTATTACTTATATAACTATTTTACTTTTAGGTTAACTCTATTTTAAGAATTTTACTAACTGTGTGTAGGTAATTAATAATGCAAACATTTTTAAATAACCTGTATCTTTTCATGATTTTATCACAAGAGCAGGTCATTTATCACTCTGTTCTCTTGTATATTATCAATACTGTGTGTTTGTTACCAATATTTGATTAAATTTATATTTGTAGAATCCGGGACATTTTTAAACACTGAAGGATCAGGACTGTATGTGTTGCAAAGCTCTTGTAATCATAGTTGTGCACCAAATGCTGAGTCTTCCTTTCCTTATAGCAACCACAGGTTGCAATTGAAGGCTCTAAAACCCATTATGCCTGGAGATGAAATTTGTATTAGTTATTTGGATGACTGTACTTTGAGAAGATCGAGGCATTCAAGGCAAAAGGTAATCACACCTTTACCTTTAAAAAAACGTAATAAGGTAAAATTTATAAATTAGATATTTATTGACATATATAAAATGTCTTTTATGGCAAATATACAGGTTTAAAATATTTAACTTTTAATTTTTGTCTGTATATCTGCCTCCATATATATGCATCTTTTTTAAACTGTGGGACAATTTTTTATGACAGTTGATATGGACGGGTAATTAATATTGCAAATTAAAAGATACAGTATTTTAGTAGTAGTACTTTACGTGAATACTTAACACAAGTTTGCGTTATGGTAGGGCTTTTTTTAATGTCCGCCTAGCTAGTTACCACCATCACATTGAAATTCTGCACCCAAATACATGTAGGTGTGTTCCAGCAGTTGTAGTTGAGAGCCAGTACCTCCACTAGGCTCAGTGTGGTTACCATCCTGGGTCCAACATGGATCACTTAACATCAAGTGAGACTGTAGCCATAATGATAAGCCTTTAAACTACAAAAAAGTCAAAGTTTTTTTTTATTATGTGTAATGGGCATCAATTCAGTTCACTTAAAACAATTCACCAAAAAGACAGTTCACCCAAGCACAATTTACCGAAAATTGATCCTAATAAGTTTGAAGTTGTGATAATGAACAGTGGCAAACTGGTCTACCTACCTTAGAGAAACATCTTAAAGTAAACAAAAAAAAAAGTTTTTGGGTGAATTGATATCGACCCATGCAGTGTGATTTGGTCTATCACTATTTGTGTATGGACCATGTGCCAGAGTAGATTTATGAAGAAGTTTGAAGAAATCCTTTCGTCTTATGGGATGAAATATAATGTGCTAATAAGTTAGTACTATGTCAGGTTTTATTAAAATCGATCAAGTACTTTTGGAGTGATACATTCACAAAGGGCTGGGCAGATAAATTAAAATAATAAATGAAATATTTTTAGTATATTGGCAATATTGATATCAAAATAATCCTCTTAGTATTTTTTTTTACAAAATATGTAAAGTTATGCTTTGTTTATTTACCAGGAATTAGCACAGAATTACTTGTTCGTGTGTTGGTGCGATCGGTGTATGGCGGAAGCGTCTCAGTCTGACTGCACTACTGAAGAAGAGATGAGCGATGAGGAAATCGATACGAACGACTGATGCACCAACTTGCTCGCCTTCTGTCTACTGGGCATATGAGCAAATGGTTTGGGAGCTACCGAACTTTGAGCAGCTGGGTTGGGAGCTACCAGACTTGTGAGCAGCTCATTTGGTAGTTGTAGGACTTTTGAGCCGTTGCTCAACTTTGCTCATTCGTTGTTTTGCTCAGTTTTCTAAAGGTGAAGCTAGCCAATGCTAGATTAAGTAAACTGTAGTGTCTATTGGAAAATACTACATGTATTGTGATAAATACTTTTCCTGACCCTAATTATTATCGGGTTTTGCTAATTCTATTTTACATTTCTTTTGTATATAAAACTTGTAACATTAAATGTTACCTTAATATTTTTTTATTTCGCTGATATAATTGTATTTATTTGTATCGAAAAAGCTATTGTAGTAATGATTATTATATAATCAAATGCCCATTTACTGTACAAATTGTGATAAACTTTAATAATTTCTGCTTTTAGATACAGGTAGAAACATTCATAAATAATATTAGGTATATTATTAATTTTGGTTTTGAATGTTTCTTGAAATGTTAGTATAATTATACTGTATTTTTGTTACTATACGAATGAAGAAAACGGCACTAAAATATACTACAAGCTTAAATGTAATGGAAAATGTATTTTATGGATATATATTTATAATAATTATTAATAAATTATAAGCTAACTGGGATTTTTTCTAAGTAATGTACTGAATATATTATTCATAAATGCTGAAATCATAAGGAATTTAAAAAAATGTATGGATATTGAGTCAAAACCGTTCTAACGTACATACAGATTTATATAAAGAATTTTATCTTTTAGTAGAGATGAGCCTAATTGATGTATTCAGTTAAACATAGATAACTTTAGTAAGATGTTTTAAATCACTGTTATTGATGTAATAAATTATCATTGAATAGTCTATTGTAGTTTCTAAATTAATCTCAAAAGCTATAACTAAGATTTTACAGTTATTACAAGTCACTATGTATCTATATTAATGTTATAAAGAGGAAAAGTTATAGATATATATAATAAGATATATATAAGATAATCTTAGTGTCAACCAGTCTAAATTATTGTTGTACTAGCTTTTACCTGTTATGTGTTAATATTGATTTTGTAAAACAAATCCGATGACTTTGAATACTTTGATGATTTGAATAGAAAGTTTCATACAAAGTTCATGTTTCGTTTTATCACAGTTTCAATAGGTTTTTCGAGAGAAAAAGTAGCCTGTCATCGTCTCCAGGTTTCCATCTATCTCTATACTGAAATTCATCATAATCAATTCAGCGGTTTAGGCGTGAAAACATATACCATATAAACAAACTCACTTTCACATTTAAAATATTAGTAACGATTTAATAGATCAATGCATTGAGGAAGGGTTTACGCTATTTAATATCACGCTACCACCAATAGTGGTAAAGCTGTTTTGAAAAAAAAAAAAATACATAAACTAGGAAAAATTATTAGCTAATTTTTAGTTCCAAGCGAACAAAGCCGCAGACACAGCTAGTATATTCTAATTGAATAGTATATTGGAGTTTTTAAAAGAATCTCAATAGCAATAATTAAGCTTTTGCGGTGTTTACACGTTACTTGCATTTAAGATAAAAAAAAAAATACTTATTATATTTTTAATAAGTATTGTAATAATGTATGTATATCGTATATTAAGTGTAATATGAATGTAACATAAAAGTAATACTGGCCTTTATGAGCCTAAATATATTGGAGATTGTGCAAGGTTGGCCCTTAGCGGTTAAAGCGGTTTCCTCTCTGCAACAGGTTTGAGCCCTTCGACAATTATTTGTGTGATTCACATATAATTTGTTATGTTTATGTCTATAAATTCCATTACACTAGGCATTATCAAAATGTCTGACATAGCCAGATGCCATAATAGACAAAAAAACCGTTTTTTTTTCTAGCCACTCTAAGTGGTTTTTCAAGTGAATGTAATCTTCTTTTTTTCGATTTTATGTATTCTAACCAACTTATTAGATTTCAAATTATTAATTATTATTCTGAAAGCAATAAAGGATGCAATATATGTCCGACTTTTACAAGTGTACGACGTTTGAAGCGGTGATAGCTCAGTGGTAGTGTGTATGACTTCGCGTCAAGGGGTGTGAGTTCGAATCCAAGCACCTATAATGAACTTGAGCTTTCGGTCAAAGAAAACATCGTGAGGAAACCATAGTATGGTGTTAGAGCTTTTTCTCGGCTAGCTACCACCCTCAAGTTGTAAACCTGCCGCCATATACCAATAGGTGTGTTCCGGCAGTAGCACTTGAGAGCCAGCCCCTCCACAGGTTTAGCGTGTCTACCAACTTGGGCCGTATCGTCACTTAAGATCAGGTGAGATTATGGCCATAACACTAAACCTTAAGTATAAAAAAAAGTGTAGGAAAGGAAGGACAACAAAAACATTATTGCCAAATTGATTTTGCTGTGGTTCATGCTATCATAGGTATCCGATTTCACTTGTTAAACACATATTCGGTGTGATCTACGATATAATAACAAGGTGATTTTAAATATTATCTCGACTTTGTATTATTGACCTAACTTCATCTGCTGACCGTACTTTGGATCTGTACTTATGTGTTAAGAGTGCTCGGGAAAGTTAGAGTTTAAGTTTGGGTAATTACATATATTAAAGATCTAGCATAGAAAATAATAAAAATAGTATAATTAATTGCTACTCCAATATATTACTTTGGGACGCGGGTCTCACGTCTCCTATTAAACCCTGTCGATGGCTTAATATCTGTTATTTATTAATAATGTTATTACATATAAGTAGTATAAAGAAAAGGAATCAGTTTAAATATGCTTAAAAATTGATATAGATTGTTAGTTATAAATCTACGTAATAAATGATATTAATAATATGTTATAGATGTATTGAAATTAATTAATTCATTGGCCTAATATGGATCGAGGTCTATTCATATAGCGCTATAAATGTACTTTCTATAGAGACAATCAAGTTTTTATCGTTTTTGTAGAAAATATTATTAAAACGCTTAGAAATAAAAATTGTTGTATTTCTTTTTATCTTCACAATTCATATTTATTACGATATCTTCTACCTTCTTATGGGTTCTAGATTAGACTGTATATATTCATATTATAAAGCGGAAAAGTTTGTTGATTTGAACGCGATTATCTTAGGAACTACTAATTGGATTATTAAAAAAAAACATTTCTTATTTGATAAAGCAACCATTGAGGAAGACTTTATCTTATTTAAAATCACGCTATCACCAATAGGAGTAAAGCTGTATTGAAAAAAGTTACAAAAACGTGTATAAAATATTAAATAAAATTTTAGTTCCACGCAAGCGAAGTCGCATGTACAGCTAGTGTAATATAAAACTGGGGTATTATTTGAGTTCGTGCTCGTTATTTCAGTCAGTACTTCGTCACACGTCTTTTTAAAAGTCTGACATGAATTCAGGTTTAAAGAAGCGAGGTAGATTCCTCACTTGGGTGTCTGTAGTCCACGACCTGGAGCAAGCCCAACGGAAGCGAAGAAGGGAGAGGGACAGTCGTCTCCCTTGCGTTTACCTAACACTCCTTTGTACTACTCTTAAAGGTCTATATATTAATATTATAAAGCGGGAAAGTTTAAACGCGGCTAATCTTAGGAACTACCAGTCGGATTTCAAACATTTTTTTGTAATTGTTAGAGCAACCATTGATGAAGGCTTTAGGTAATTTAACATCACGTTAGTACCAGTAGAAGCAAAGCTGTATTGAAAAAAGTTATTAGAACGGGCATAAATTGTTAAATGATGTTTAATTCCATAAGAACGAAGACGCGGGCACAGCTAGTAAGTAATATTTAGGTATGGGTAAATCATTGTTAATACTACATTCAGACAACCGGGTCAAAGGGGGTTTCGTCTTTCATAAAAAGGAAGACTATTCTAACTTTCCTTACAGCAATTAAAAGTTACATTATAACAGAGCCCGCATCAACGAATTTTCAATTTCCTCGAAAGAGAAATTCATTATTTTAATGATCAAGTCGACATTGAAAGAGCACGATGTATACACGTTTATTGTGTCAGTCGGTAAGTACCAGCGTTGGGAAAAGGGAATTCCCTAATGAAGAGTGTTTCAAAGTTTTCCTCGTTTAAAGAAAAACGTAAAAGTCATTGATATAAAATTTTCTAAGACGAGGAAAACGATTTTGTTAAGAAAGATGTAGGTATAATATATTCATAAAAAGGAGTTGTAAAGTATATTGGTTATACTTTGGTATTTTTTCAATAAAAGACAACACCCACGTGGGTGTTTGTACATAACAAACGAATACAAAGTACACTAAGAATAGGCTGTTGTTCATTTCATAACAATTTTTTCCATGTAAGATTCGAATCCGTAGTACTTAGCTCAGCGACTTTGACGAAGTTTTGCTGAAAAAACTGTTCTTTGTACTTTTCGATTGCTTACAGATTGCAAAAAGATTGTCGAGAACTAACGTAGGACGGAGCCTACCATCATGTAAACAGATCGGCCGCTTTAGACGTCAGACCTTAGTGCTACCTTATTGGTAAAAACATGAAGTTTTTTTTCATGTTTTAGCAAGTGTGTGGCTTATATATAAACCATTGAATTCCTTGAAACGCAATCGAAGTTCCACAATTACACACACGAATTCTATAATATACATATTTATAATATAATATACTACAGGTAAATGCCTGGACTCTAAAATAAAACAGGATCACTATCCTATAACATGTCTCCGACTGGCAATAGAATCATGATTTAGTGTTATGACTTAGGTACAGATGACATATTGCGGGACATATTATGTATAGGGCATGCAAAATGTTTATGCCTTGTGCAAGAATTTTAGAAGCTTGTGTGTAAAATAGATTTTATTAACTACCCGGGATGCGACGCAATGTCACGGAAACAAAAGAAAATGTTTTTGGTCTCTCGCGCGTACACAAATCAATTCACCAAAATTGCATCACAATTGGATGAATGGCTTAGAAATGCAAAGAGTATAAACATACAAAGAAACATTATTGTTAACTATATTAATATTATAAAGCTGAAAAGTTTGTTTGTTTGAACGCGCCAGTAATTTTGAGAATTAGTTACCAGTGAGATTTCAAAGAATGTTTTTGTGTTCTATAGCGAAGTTATGGACGAAGACGTTAGGCTAGTTAACATCACGTCAACACCAATAGGAGTAAAAGTTATATTGAAATAATTTAGAAAAATAGGCAAAAATGATTAATTAATTTTTAATTACACAAGAACGTAGTCGCAAGCGTGGCTAGTTATTGTGATAAAAGATATTTACTGATTTGTCGGACATGCATGTATAAACTTTAGCTAGCAGCTTTCGACGATTTCTAATCTAGCCAACTTATTATACATATGTATGTATAGAAAATACTAGCTAGTGCCCGGAACTTCGTTCACGTGTTTTCCTTTACTTAAAGGGAGTTTAGTTAAACACGCAGTTGCTCATAATCATAAAATCCGGCATTAAGTAGAGAATTGAATATTGTCGTCAATTTATTTCAAGTTTATTTATAATTTTTATTTACCTATATCAGAGATACTTAAATTTTCCTACTAGAAAAAGACATTTCAGAGTCGAATTAATAATTCCAGTGATTGCCTCTAACAAACAGAACGAACTTTCAGTATTTATAATAGTATCAGTAGTTAGTTGTTAGTAAAACAGTAATTGTAAGTACACAGATAAGCAATTTCTCGATCAAACAAGAGGCTCTTGATTAACCTGTAAGTTGGAAACAATCCTCAATCGGTGGAGAGTTGGGATCATTGGAGGTCACTGGGAGACGAGTGAAGTGCGCACTACACAGTGTTGCCAGGTACAAGGTAATTATCTTAGATGCACGCGATTTTTGACAGAAACACGGTCTACGGTAATAATCTATTACCGTGTTATTTGCTACGGCCTTTTGAATATACAGAACCGAGAAAACTGTCCCACTACAAAGTACGAGCGTGAGAGACTGTCCAGTGAAGTAAATTACAATAAAACAAAGTAAAGAAATAGACAGATAACAAAGACTGTTAAAGGAAACATTTTGACTCAACAATGTATTCAGTAAAATGGAAATTTTGTTTATTTTTCGCCATCAAAAGAAATGATTATGAAAATGATTATTTATGTCCCAGAAGTAGAACATTTGAGAGAATAAAAAACGAGTAAAATATAATATAAAACGTTGTATTTTCTTTTACATTAATACGGTATTATACGCGGTAACTTAAAATAAATTCAAGGTTATTAGGTACTTAAAACATGGCAATTTTAGTCTGCTGACAGGTAATTTGAAATTTTTATCTGGTAACACTGGTACTACAGCTAATTGTTATTGCGGGCCGAGGTAAACACGGCTCAGCTGTTGCGGTTCATTAAGAATTAATAGAATTATTCTTGTTGTTGAAGGGCCTCGTCTAACGTTTATTATTAATACTTTGATAGCGCAAATCATTTTTTAAATACACGATTCATTTACAGTCCTAATTTAGTTCAACGATAGAAGGTTTTAGAAATTCAGCCGGAGTAAAATTTAAACTAATGAATTACAAAAATCAAAATTACTCGCCGACTCCATTTGTAAAATTTATATTTCTTTATTTAATCTGTTTCAGAACACGTTATATGAACAGTGCCTGATAGTTAGGCGTCTTATATTATTGTCTATTACATCTGTAGTAGTGTACTAAGTGTAACTCGAAATCCTATAAAAAACATCCATTAGTCCAAAACTAAAATACTATCCAAATATATTGTGTAATTCAGGGTAGAGTAATTTCTGAGAAACCAATATATACATCATCATGCCAAATTTCATTAAAATCTGGCCATTGCTTTCGAAGAGAGCCGCGTACAAATGGACATGCAGATAGAAGAAAAAAGTTTTACAATATATTTTAAGTCTGTATTTTGGTAACAGAATACAGACTAAATAGTTGTTTTTTAGTTTAATTTTTTAAAATCTTTATTTAAATCTTGTCATTTCAATTCGAATTTATAAAGTTATTTTTAACTAAACATGTAAATATCAATTTTAATCCATAAGTTATTTTTAATCAAACGTAAATATTTAAAACCTTTTATTTTATATTTAATGTAAAGAGACGATCAACGACCAAGCTAACAGTATATAAGTGCGGATCGAGCCCGGCTATGGGTGCCCCGCGGGCTCGAGCGCCTTCCGCGCTTGTCCCTCTGGTTCAGGTGAAGCTGTAAAAGCCCCTCAGGCTAACAGTGTAGGTCCTTTCGAAAAAAAAAAACCGGCTATGGGTTCAGTCGAAGCAAGGCACATTAGACGATATTATCATCGAAAGGACATACTATTTATATGTTTCTATTATTAACGCTGTTTTGATATTTATGTTGTAAATCATTATCGAGAATTATTTATACTGGGCGGAGAGATAAACAAGTGGTGAAGATGAGAGTTGACGCGCATCGACAAAGGGGCCCTTGAGCCTACATCCGTGTCGCAAGTCTCGGACGCTGCTTGGTGTAATATCCTCTCTCATCGTGTCATTATTATTGAACCGATTATTCTTTCTAAAACTACTACGCTTCTGAGTTTTTCTAATAAAAGTTATTCTTTATAACATCATCTATTTGTCAACGAAAGTCCCGTCAAAATTGAATCAGCCGTATCAGAGATTAGCCAGAACAGGCAGTCAGACAGTTAAACATAGATAGTTTTTTTTTATAAATTGTGTTTTTAAATAAGTACGGTATATACTTTCATGAACATTTATTAAAAAGCTGTTATTTCGACATTACAAACAGACACTTCAATTTTATTTATTCCTATAGACTAGTTGTCATCCGCCCTCTACGCCAGGCGTCTTTTTTTAGTAGCCCTAAATGAAACGGCAAATAAAAACAAATAACATTTAATGTATACAACAGTAAATCGATAAAAATGGCAGACACAATGGAATTCATAAACTACGTATCCTAGATCAACAGATAGAACATATAAAAGATGCAGACAAATAAAGGTTTTCCATTTTTCTGTATCTATCTACTTCAAAAACGACGTTCATAAATACTGAGAAAAGTCAACAGTGTTTATGTTAAAACATTTAATTTACGAATAATGATAGACAAAGAGTAGTACTAAAGCGACAAGAGAAAGTCTCCCCACAAGGACAGCAAAGCCCGAGCGTTCTTGGCTCAGTGCAAACATTCACTCGTGCTCAGTGCTCACCCCACTTCAAACGACGTCTATCCTTTAAAAAGCAGGAGAAAATTATCTCGTGAATAAATTATATTTCTCTCCCCTTTATGAAGACACTTGAAGTGCATTTTCGTTTATTTTTTCTTCCCTGTTTGACTAAGATCAAAGGCGTTGCAGGAATTCCGACCGCGAGATTGTGAAACCGTGACCCCGCAAAAATATAAAATGAATAAAGAATTTAATGTGACTTGATGTCTTCGGATAATAATGTTAAAGTGCTTTAGAATGTTTCCCAAAACAAAATGTTCGTATTGAAAATTCAATTCCCTTTGTGGTATTATCAAGTTTTCCGGAGCTTATTGCCGGTGAAACTTCGAATGTGTTTACGAATATCTGTACCTAAATGCTTGAACGTAAATTGAAATGTTAGATCTTCGTGTTCGGTACAATTCTAGTTGCAATTTTGACGTAATTTAATTAATATCTTTTTTTATATTATTTAATTAATATTTGTTTATTAAGTAATGTATGTCCTGTCTAGAGGAATTATAAAATTAAGTACTGTTATTAAATATTCTTTACTTATTTTCATTAGGGCCCCTTAGGTCCTTTAGTTAGCTTAACGATTCCCATGGTAACCACATATAATCCAAAAACAATAGTGATCACTGAGAGATTAACATTTCATCGGAGGTTATCGCTTTTCTGTTAGTTAGCAGGCCTCTTAGCTACTGGTCCCAAAACTCAATAAATCAGAAAAAAAAGTCATCTCTTACTGTGACTATACTAATGGGCGTCAAACGGCCCTATTTTCTTGTAAATAGTTACCATAGCTTATGAACAGTTACAACACCAAGGGCAGTATAGCCATGTTGTCGATTGTGGAGACCATATTTCAATCCCTTTTTGTAGAGCCCCATATAATACATTGAGGGAAAATCGTGCTGGCCTATCCGTTCCATAGAAGTAAGTTCTACAAAACCTAATTGCTTTTTCGTGATCAGCGACTCACGACAGCGACAAATCGACTGACCTTGAAATGCGACATGCCTAAGAAACCCAATTTGGCTACGCTTTATTAAGCGTTCACAACACTTAAACCATGCCTTTGGTCGTTCCACATGATATCCACAGCTCATGTGACTGCGGCGAAAATGTCACTAATTTCATTCGCGCCAAACTCACAACAACCCATACGGGTGGGCCCTTACTACTTGAGTTATTAATTGTAACGCTCGTAAGCGAGTGGAACCTCGAACCGCGGTCGTGAGCGTTGTTAACACTTAGTGGAACGTAGCCTTTAAGATGAGTTTTTAATAAATTTAAATAAGATGAAATATATCTTTCATTATTGACAGTAAATGTACCTTATTAATATCTCTTATATGTCATTTATAGATTAATTCGATCGAAATTATTCTGTCTTTCTTTTAAAATTGAATCGGGTTGTGCACCATCGAACTAATATAATGCGTTTTCGAAAAGCTGATCAGTGCTCACCCTTAATTTGCACAGAGTAACATTTAGTGTAGTGATGTGACAATCGGTGAAGAGTTATCTCGGAATCGGCATATCTATTAAAGGTGATCGTTCTTTTTAACTCATTACGTAAAAGTAAATATACCTAGAACATTGATATGATAAAGTCTACTATGGTCATATAAAATCTTGGCGATTTCTATAATAACTTTAGGCTTTACAAATAGTTAAATAAAAAGCAAGTATTATAATAACCGGTTGTGCTTAAGATCAGATGGCACCTCTCTTAGTCGCCTCTAACCGAATTAACTCGAACGAACGTCGAACATAAGAAGTTTCACTTCAATAAAAATTCACAGATATAATATTTTACTCGATTAGATACAATCGATATTTCGTTCATATTAAAGTGAATTAAATATCGAGCATCTCTATTCCACATCACTATTGTAATAGAGCAAATATGTATTGAAATCGGTTAGCTAGAGGGCTAGATTTAAATTAAAATCCAAACCCCTTTGAAGAAATGTCGACGTGGGTGTCTAATTGTGATCCGTTTTGGATTATTGGTGTTCTGAACGGGTTTCGTATAATTGGTGAATTTAATACTCAAATGTCTTTTGTCGTCGGTTATCGAGTTATTGAATCGTTCTTTTGAATATGAAATATTTTAATATGGGTCTTTTTGAAAAATCTTTTTGATCCTTTTCTAAGTACGTAAATAATTTTTAATGAATATGTAATTGTTTGATTTTCTTTTTGAGATAAATAAGAAAAATGCTTTTTATCTCGTAGCAATATTATGAGATATTTCTGGTTATATTTTTAAATAGGTTCTCAATGTTATGTTTTCTCAAGTATTCGTATTCAATTAAACGCGTATTCAATATACACATATTAGGTATACACCTATCTAACATAGTTACTTTGATTTTTAAAGACAACAGTCGTACTAGATATCAAGCCCTGTTATGCCGACATTAGTATATCATACAAATGATTGTCTTACGTCGAATTCGAAGCTACACCACGAGGTGGAATAAAGACAATGTGACTGCTTAAATAGTTAGACCAACCATACAATATAAATATTAACTATGTGCAATTGTATAATTGAAGTTATACTAAGTGTTATTTGCTTACCATAGAATAATCCTCGCTAAAATTCTTTTTTTTAATTATAACATTTACGAAAATAAGACGTTTAAAAATATGAAAACAGGTTGTTTGCTTGCGGTTGTATAAATGCATTTTACTAAAAGTGAAAATACGTACTATAGAATAAATTACATTAAAATACTGTTTATTTTTTAATTATAACATTTCTAAAAAAAGAAAGTAAACATTTATAAAAGCAGGCTGTATGCTAAAGCTGTTTCGTGTTAGAATCGGGTCGTAAATTGAAAGCCAAGCCGCGCCGTCCGCAATACTGGCCGCATCACTGAGTAAAAAAAAAACAAGCGAAAATAGGTTAAGCGCAACCCCGCGGCCCCGGGCAAGCACTCTTCGGTTTTTGTATCAACGAGCGCCCGAGGTTGTAACTCATTCTAATAAATTTAACACTGATTTTTTAGATTTTGAGCACGACTTCATAAGCCGTTGCTAAGTCATTTTTTAAGTGAAAACTTCTTTAGTATCACTGTGATTTCAAACTCGATGAAACGACAGTAAAAAGAGGCAACCACATACATCTGTAGGATATAATATGCGAGAGAGTGACAAAGAAGGTTTTATACATTATTTCTTACAGGCTCCCTCGTTGTATGTGTATTTGTGTGAATTTTTGAAGGTTTCTTCAACCACACATCTATAGCATGTGAACTACACAAACATTTTTTATCCTATAACTTTATTCACAGAAAGCCAGCACTGAGGATTGCTTCAACTCTGGTAAGTACATAACTGATTAATGAGGTATATAATTTAAACCGTTTGGGTCATAATATTTATAGTATAACATCTGTTTATTTATATATACTCATGCTAGACGAACACAATTCTTTAACTCTCAAACGACTTTGAGGCGATGTAGGCTTTATTGGTAGTGTGTACAGACGCCACATCAATGAACGTGAGCTCGAATCCAACTACAGTGAACCTGAGTTTTCGGTGACGGAAAACATCATGGTGGTAGGGCTTTTTCTAATGCCCACGTGACTAGCTACCACCAGAGATTCTAGCCATAACGCTAAAACTATACAGTGTTAAAAGAACTCAATCACGTTAAAACTACTGAACTTATTGGATTGAGACTATGACTCTTGGAAGCGAAAAGTTTCGTAACTGGCACTAAGTTATCTAGTTTGGGATTTCACTGTCCCTTTGTCATTAAAAAAAATTGTTTGCCTTGTAGCGAGTGGATGACGGTTAGTTTACTAACTAACATATAGACTACTAGATTTTACATGCGGTTTCGCTCGAGTTAATAGTGATATTGTCAAAGAAATCGGATAAGGCAATAAAAATTTTCTTACAAAGTTTATTCCTCTCTTTACCCCACTTCCTATAAGGTTTTCGCGAGAAGAAATAGGCTATCACCGTCTATAGTTTCACCCCTATCTCTATACGATTTTTTTTTATAATGTATTCAGCGGTTTAGGTGTGAAATCGTAACAAACTAACAAATTCACTTTCACATCATAGGGATTATTTTATAGTAATCAATTTTTATTGTAATTGTATAATAAAATGCAGATGGTGCACGTGATTTGCCGTTAAGATACATTTTTAGTGGCTGGCTGGGATGAACAAAGAATATGGCTGCTAAATTTTAAGTCAATATAGCTTTGGTGATACTATTATGACTGAGCAGTCAATTTTTTTATACTTTATATGCTTAGAATTATAGTCACAACCTCACCTGATTCTAGCAGTGTCCACTTTAGCGATTACGTCTCCCCGGGGAAAAAGACAAATTGCCGCCCCTTAGGAAATATATAATTTTCATTGATCAGAGAAGTACCCTATATCCATAACACCGAATGATCAAATCAGTTCAAGTAGCGCTCTTTAGAAATTTGAATATAGTCTATATTGTTTTAGAAAATGAAGGGGCTGATATCTGAAATGTTATCTTTGTTGGTAAAATTTACCATATCCATTTTTACAACCACACGGCCATCACGGCACCCCCATTTTACAGCCCCGGGTAAATGTTCGGCTTGCCTCCCCTAGAGTGGACCTTCTGTCAAGTGGCGATGCGGACCATGATGGTGGACACACTATGTCTAACCGAGGGATTGGCTCTCAAGTGCAACTGCTTGAACACACCTATCGCCGCAAATTTCAACTTGAGGGTGGCAGTTAGGAAGGTAGGCATTAAAAAAAAGCTCTGCCATGCACGTTACGGTTTCATAACGATAGCTTACCGAAGCTCGAACTAACATCCATTGATGAGTGTGTACGTACACACTACCAACTTAGCCATGATCACTTTAAAATAAATAATTATTGGGAGGGTCGTTGAGACTAGTAGAGCCCAAGGTGAACGTGGCTATTAGTTCAGTCTAAGCGACGCCCTCGAGACGATGACGTCATCGAAGTTACGTGAGATTTATATTTTTCTACTATTTACACCGTTCTTTCTACTTTTAGCGTTTACGTTGTAAATCATTATTGGGAATGATTAATAGTGACTTTCGTGGTTGTTATTTTGTTCCCACTGTAGAGATAACCAGATCGTTCAGTGGAAACGTGTCACTGGTTCAATGGAAACGTACATATATAGACATCATCGCTGGTTTTATTATTGTTCCGCTTATGGTTCCTAAAACAATATACTAGTTAGTGTCTTCGATTCCAATTTGCGCTTTTTTTATAAATCGTACGTCATCACAAAATCTGATCTTAGTTTAGGAGATCTGATAACGAGTGAAAGTTTCTATATTAATGCATTTTATAAAACAAAGTCTCCTTATTACTTCAATCTGCCTGAACGCGATAAACTCAAAAAACGATTGTATAGATTTCTATACGTTTTTGACCGATCCATGCAGTAATAGTTAAACCAACGTTCAAGTGTATACAGTATTCAAGTTTTGTGTACATCGGTTGAAACATGACGATGATTGTTTGCATAAGTCAAAAAAAGTCTTACCGATTGAGAGCTTTACTTGCGTGCATTGCGTAAACTTATAAAGTTATATTGAAAACAATATATTACGTAATTATTTATTTAATAAAAATTTATTCAACTCTAGCAGCGCTATACATCTATTATCTGTGATTAGCAAAATTACACACGCGCGAATTCGGGGCAGATAGCCAATCTATAGTGGAATCTCTATAACTGGAACCTTGTTAAATCGAATGTCTCAGTAAGTCGAAAAAAATGCTATTCCCTTCCGCTGAACCCTTACGTTAAGGGTACCTCAAATTACTCAGATTTTCTGACTCCAATAAAATGTTATTTCTCTGCGAGACATTGATTCTACATATTTATACTCCATAACTGGAATTTCAAAGAGTACACAAATCGGTATAATGCACATCGAAACATATATAGTAGATCCTCTATAAGTCGAACATCAAGAGAAATGCCAAAAAATTCGAGTTATAGAGTTTTCGACTTATAGTGACCATTAGAACATGCCGAGACATTCATAGGTTTTGGTGTTTGAAGGGAAGAGAACAAAACATATTTTCGAGATTTTCAACTTATGAAGGTTCGATTTTACGAGGTTCTACTGTACTTAGAAATCGCACCTTTCTAAGTCAAGATTTTTTTAATTACATCTTTTGTATCTCGAATTTCTTAAGTCGCAAACTCCAAAACTCATTTTTTTTGCATTTCCCTGGACGTGCTACTTATAGAGACACCATTGAATTATGATGTATAGATTTACTATCACCTCACACAGCTTTTAATGCTTAAAAGATTATTCCGGTACAGTGCTGGCATCGAAATATAATACTTGTTAAATACTAATGCGCGGAATAATCCTTTTTACATAGTGGCCTCCATAGCATATATTATATCTAATGGACTCTATACATCTCGAGCTTTAAGTACAAAAGACGTATGTTATCGTTTAAAAATTGAGGTCAGCATAATCCCGTTACGTTTTCTGTGATTATGCGGGTCTGAGCAAGATTGATGACGAGCCGGTCGCCGCACCGCGCCGCCCGGACCGGACTTAGTCCAAAATCCACGGATTATGAGGTATAAATAGCAATTCATGGTTACACTTACAAAGGCATAACATGTATTTTGTTTTAGTTCAAATTGAGGTAAGCTTGTACATAAACGAACACAAGTTTTTTTTTTGTTATAGTATATAGGGTTAGCGTTATGGCCATAATCTCATGTTAAATGATCCCCCATACAAATTTTGGTAATTCCTTAGGAGATTAAATTTGAAAAATCGATTTTTCTTGAGCTTCTATATTACAAAAGGGAACTATAGTCTAAATGTTATGTTTCTATCTTCAGTAGTTTTGGCTGTGTGTTGATGAGTCAATTTATTAACATTACAAATCTAGAAAATGGCGCCCTCTGACACAGTTTCAAGGATACACAACCTAATCGTATATCACAAAAATAAATAATCCGGCGATCGGACCCGAACATCATCTGGGTATACTAGTGAAGTGAAAGATAAAACAAAGAAAAAGAAATAGGTTTATTGTCCCGTCGAGATCGAAAGTACGGAATCCTTTTAAGGGCGTGGGACGCGAAACGGCGCCGTTTTGTCAAACCTTTTCCGCCTTGCCGGGGTCGGGTCGTGAAAATTTGATGCGGTCAGGAGTTCCCACTTATACCTTGCCGCTGCATATTGTATCCTAATCTTACTTTCAGGTGTCTTTTTTAACTCTTCCCTGGACTTTGTGCTGAAAGTAATCTTAAAGTAAACCTTAATGCTTCGCCCGACGTACATATTTTGAGTGGTGGATATATAATTGTGATGTTATTTTATACTAATAGCGCGGTTACAAATTAAGATATATACTGTATGTATACATTGTATATATATACTAGCTGTGCCCGCGACTTCGTTCGCGTGGAGCTAAAAATCATTTAAACAGTTTTGCCCGTTTTTGTACCTTTCTTCAATAAACAAATATTTTTTTAACTTACGTTAAAAATTTTTTTTTTTCAGTAAATAGTATCATATGTTTCTTCTAATACCTCCAAGAATATGTATATACCATTATGTTATTCAATATAAAGTGACGGATTTCCAGGTAGGCATTAGCCTAATGATTACGGCACAAATATAATGAACACGGATTTTTTTGTGCCATTTAAAACGGGTTATCAATTTATAATTTTGTAAGAATTGTAGCATAGGCCTCGATTTGATTCTGCCTATAGGCCGCACATTTGTAATTACGCCACCGTATACCACCATCATATACGACCCTTAACAAGTTGTTGTGGTTTCAAATTCCATACAGAACAATTATTCATGTAATCAACAAATGATTATTCCAAGTCTTGATAGAGAGTACTTTGTATACGTTAATTGTATGTTTGTATTATAGACAGGGTATTGCCTAAAAAAACTAATATCATCAGACTCAGAGCACTTTATACGCCCTAAACCCGTATATCAAATAAATGGTTGTAAAGATAGAAAAATATCAGTAATATACGATAATATACTACTACGGAAAACCGATTTATCTCTCGTGAAAACGAGTGATTCAATCAAAAGTTTGCGAAAATCCATAGCTATTTGATCCCCGGGGCCTTACGATAGGACAAACAAATCACGCGATTAAAGACCCCAACTCACTTTCATCTCGTTAACGTCCGTAGACGCATTTAATTAAAATTCACCCTCCGAGGACTGACTTTATCTCCGGCCGGTTTTTCGATCTTGTTATTAGCACATTCTTCTGCCGAGATAGCTGGTTATTCATTCCTGTGATGCTAATTGCGTATAATGGATATTAAGATGTTTCTTGTTGTTTCTTATATAATAATGTTCGGTCGGTGGTCCAAATTTGAATATAGTCTTTATTGGGAACTCTTCAAAGGAAGAAAAATAAAAATATCTAAAGAAAATTGATGTTGCTAGTAGCAGTAAAGTTCGTTTATACTTAAGGAAACTTAAATTTGTCCCATATATGGTTTTGGTAACCATGCAATTCTTGATCCGTTACACCTTGGTGATAGAGTTATTGTGCTACTGGTTAGCGACCACCGTCGGGTACAGATTGGCGCATAATAAAGGTTCAGTGTGATCCATTGTGTTCCGGCATAGTGGACGAAAGCCAGCCCTTTACTTCAACGTCAGCACCGTGGCTGTAATAGCTCTGGTGTTGCAGGTATCCATAGGAGACAGTAACGATTTATCATGAGATAGGCCGCCTGCCTTTGTGCTGTTTATTAGAATTAAAAAAATACGGAACCTAGTTCTGAAACATCGAGAAACTAACAGATTGTTTTACGAATGACTATATATTACGTCTGTGCGGAAGGATATTTCTCGGTGTCTCGATAGAAAAAAAATATGTCAGGGTCCAATGTGACGCGGCTGTGTCCTAGTACCACCACACAAAAATATATATATTTTTTAATGTTTTTTATAAACCTTTAGGGTTCTATCATTGACCTTCGGACTTGTTGGGGAGGATGTCAATCTTTATGAAGTCCTATGATGAATTTCCAAGAAATATTGCGAGAAATGTCAAGACCTTCAATAGCTTTTGAATTTATTACGACTTTCTCTTTTTATTTATTTATATATAAATACGGACGTATGATTAGGACACGATCAAGTAAGTAATATCATATTAAATGCCGTCCACTTATCTGTCTCATATTTTATTTAGCAAAAATGTATCTTTGTGAGAAAACACAAACACACTATATTGGAATATAACTTTTTAATTTAATTTTAGGATACATAGTGTTCCTTACAGCTAACATGAAAATCAGAATAACATCAGAAATTAAAACATAAATAAGGCCATTAAAAAGTTCACACAGATATACATATATAAGGCTATACAATTGAAAGTGTTAAAAAGGGTTGGCATATTTAAATAGTAAAAAAAAGTTACTATTATAGTGATAACTTTCTTAAGGTTGAGAGTACTCACGTGAAACAAATCAATATCGATGTTCTTCGATATATTGTTAATATGATTACTAGCTCTTAGTAAAAATGAGTTCTGTCTGTTTGATGATCTCACTAACGGTACGTGCAAAGATTACTTATTTCTAGTTGAAAAACTAGGTACTCCTACGTTGTTATAGTTATATGTTACTAGCTGTGTCCGCGACTCCGTTCAAGTGGAACTAAAATTTTATTTAATCAATTTCATAAAAAAATATTTTATAGCCTTTGTTACTCCGGGCTAATGTAGCATTCTAATGGAGAAAGTATTTATTAAAATCGCCCTAGTTGTTCTTGAGTTTATTAGCTACAAACAAAGACATATAAATATACATATTTCTTCTTTATAATATTAGTGTTGATAAAAAATGATACGAAACTATTTTTATTATTTAATCAAGTAATTAGATTTATTTTAAAAAAATACATAAGAAAAACGGAATGTACAATCACACGAAAAATGTGAAAACTTCATCACGGAGAGGCATTCGAGGCGTCTTCATCGTACGTAGCTGGAGTGTTACCGAAGAAACGTAAGATTCATATATCTCTATTATCACCGTTTGTGCTGTAAATCATTGTCGGGACTGATTTATTCCGAACAGAGGGAGAGAGAAACACGAGCGGTGAAGGTGAGTGTTGACAATTGTCGAAAGGAGGCCTCCTTAAATCTACAAGCGTAGTTGCAAGTCTCGGACACTGCCTCGCGGTTATTCTCTTTCTGCCACAGAATGTCTCCCATCGTCTCATTATTATTGAAGCGATTACCCTTCTAAAACTACTACGCTTGTGAGTTTTTTTAATAGTATAATATAACGTATGAAATAAAACGTGTTGGCACGATACATGTCGTGTTTAGTTGATACTGAATGGGACTGATTCGTCTCATGCTTTCTCATGTAACGCTCGCCGAGCATTTATTTATAGTTAAGGTTAAGTGTTGTCGGCATAGTTTCACCTGATGTTAAGTAACGATGTGGCTTAAGATAGTGGAACCGATAAGCCTAGCAGGGACAAACTTTCAAGTGCCACTGCCGAAAAGCACCAGCAGCCAGACAGGTATTAGAAAAAACCCTACCACCATGCTATAGTTTCATCACGATATTTCCTGCAGCGAAAACTCAGGCTCATTGCAGGAATTCGAATTCACGTCCATTGACGCGGCGTCCGTGCACGCTTCCAATTGAGCTAACATCGCTTGAAAATGTCAAACATTTATCTAAATGTCCTATACTCAACAGTTTCTCCGTAATATCTATCTAAACAATTCGCTTGAACACGCATCCAGTGGAGCGACGTCAACAAAAGTTAGGAGGCCTCTTAATTAGGAAGGCTTGACGGCGCTGTGACGCTACACAATGTTGATTCCATACGACATTTGTAAAGCTTGACTGTGCCCAAGTAATCCTAAGCCCTCCAAATATATTGCTCCACTGATAATACTAAAATTGACCTATATATTGGGTTTAAAACAAACGGATTAATTATAACAATGTTTAACATTATTTGTTACAATTTTTATTTTTCCAATATTATTTTATTGATGAGTTTTTGGAGTCTACTTTTTAAGAATCGACTTTTATATGAGGTCCTGGGTAAAAAAAAATATGCGAAGTGAAATTAGTTAAAAAAATTGATACGTGCGAAAAAGTACGATTGGCTGCTTTAAAGTCATAGCTTTCAAAGTAGAGCACGGGACCGGCCGGCACGTACAACGGAAAAGGGCTTGTATCGTACCTGATGATAAGCATAGTTCAATCTAAAAACAATCGACAACGAGACGGTCCTTCACGTTGGCTCAATGCCTGAACTTGTATAAGACGCAAATTCGGCCCCACATGGAGTACTATTCTTATCTCTGAGCGGGAGCCTCCCAGTGCCAGGTACTTCCATTTGACCGCATTAAATGTAGGGCAGCTGGGATTACCGACGATCAAGCTCTTTTCGATCGGCTTGATCCTTTAGCTCTGCGTAGAGATGTTGAGTCACTCTGCATCTTCTACCGCATTTACCATGGGGAGTGTTCCGAGGAATTGTTTGGATTGATCCCGGCCACTGAATTTCATCATCGGACATCGTGCCAAAATATAAAATTTCATCCACACCATCTCGATGTCCAGTGTTTCACAACCGTGCGATTTGTAAGGCACTTCCTACCTCGCACCACCACTCTATGGAACCAGCTGTCGCCGGCGGTCTTTCCGAACCGTTACGACTTAGGAACCTTCAAGAAGAGAGCATATTCCTTCCTTAAAGGCCGGCAACGCATTTGCAAGCCCTCCAGTGTTGCAAATGTTCATGGGCAGCGGTGATTACTTTACATCAGGTGAGAATTCCGCACGATTGCACCCTTATTTCATAAAAAAAAATAGGAGACACTGGTGAAGTATTAGTATCAAAGTAGTTTATTAGAGGCCTTCGATATCGTGTCGGTCTTGGTGCACATTAGCAGGCATATAATGGTTGATTCCGACGAGTGACAAATCAAAACAGAAATAAAAATCATTATGACTGGTTTATGTAATATCTGATGTTGGTGATGTAATTAAGTACAACAGATTCCTACTGATAATATATTAAGCACCTTTATTTGTATGATTAATTGTAAATAAAAAGGATTAAACATATTGCAAGCATGATGGTAGGTACATATATTTTTAACTTTGGGAGGTTTCACAGCTTTATCGAGTTTTGGGTGCAAGTACTAAAGGCACACAGTCTAAGAGGCTTCTTCTTCTATCGTGTCAATGATTGCATCAAATTAAGTTGAAACAGTATTCGGTCATTCTCTGGGCATTTGACGTATATGCCGACAGGTCAGCGAGTGTGCAGGAGGCAACACGCGCAAGGGACCCATTAAGTGGCCGACCCTGGACTTGGATTGTTGTCTGCGATGAGACTAGATACCATGAGCCTGACTAATCCTAATTGAGTCATATGCTAAGCCTACTTAATTACAGCGCAAGTTATGTACGCGAATCTACGCCTACCGGAGTGCACTGATGTTTTCTCAGGGTGGAATCACTGGACTTTTCGGTAAAAAGCTTTTTCTAATGCACTTCTGTCTGGTTATCACACTCAAATTGAAAATCTACCGTCAAATACCTATATGTGTGTTTCAGTAATTGCACTTGAGAGGCAGTCTCTACTGATACTCTACTAATTAAGATTAGCGTGGGCCGCATCATCACTTAACATCAGCCTGACCATAATGTATGAATCGCCAATTATTAAAAACAAACTTAAATAACATTATTTATTTGGTTGGTAGCACATGCCAGTGGATCCTTATGGGCTACTAGATGAATATACTTTTTTCATATACCATAATTAAAATAGTATAAAACATCGGTGTTACAATGAACGTTTCTATGTAATTAGAAACGTACGTTGATTACATAGTATTGAGTATACCGGTAGGTATCGGCTATATGTATAATTGAACTAAGTAATTACTAGGAATATGTTGTTAGAGTTGGAGGGTTGCTCTTTTGATTATAATTATTACGTTGTATTTAAAATAAATGTACTTATATTTATTTTCAATGTCAGTCGTTAGGAACTTAGAATTTTGTCATCTTTTTAAAGTTTGAATCTTATTATTTTAATACTTTTGACTGTGAACCAGGTGTCGACAGGTATTAAATAAATAAATACACAGAAATAATTTACGACACAGGTAACTTCTATTATTATATATTATGTAGCAATTCATATATTATTTATACATTATTACTTTTCTATCCTTAAGGAAAACTACTTTTTTTGGACGAAAAGTAGTCCTGTATACCTTCATGAGTTTGGCTATTATTATTCAAAATAATTTTTTGAATCCGATTTCTACTTCTAGAGGTTAGTGAGTTTAAACAAAGATACTGATGTAATTTAACATATTAGTATAAATAAAAGCATTTCTCTGTCAAAAATATAATGAGATAAAAGACTATGTAAAAAATACCTCAAACTACAAGTACACTGTAAGTGAATGATACAGTAATTAATTATCAATTTAAATGTTTCTTTCAGAGTTATCTATAATAATATTATACCGCAGTATAGATAAGATTGTTTCTTTGTTTGTTTGAACGCGTTGATGTTAGGAAATACTAATAGAATTTTAAGTGTCTTTATGTTTTTGGTAGAACAATAATTGAGAAACGATTTTTTTGATATATGCAAATGTAGTCGCATGCGCAGCTTCTTTTTTAATGTAGCTAATTATCACTTGATGATCAGGTCTCCTCTCTTTATGCATAAATGAATATATGAATATAGAAGTCAGTATCGACTCTCCGTTATTCCCTTTCCGCGTAACATAAAAGGCTTCATGCCGATATGTCGACGGGTGGAGAATTGGATATTTTGTAATTGTCCTTATTTCTCGTTTGTATGTCACATTACGACATGAAACGAAGTAGATAATATAACTTTCAGTATTTAATACGCATTGCTAAATATTTTATAATTTTCTATGGTAGCATATTTTAAAAGCTATAATCAAAAATTGATTTAAAAAAATATAATTAAATAAGGCTTTTCTAATAAAGCTTTATAATTTTTTTGTGAATCGTTTGCTTGACATGTCGACATGAAACTTCTTATTACACGGAAGCAAAATAATGATGAATGGGTACTGATATATATTCATGTAAATTAGGGTTATCTGACAAATACACTAATCTAAGACTATACAACTGAGCGTCCTAAGTGCAACATAGGCGATTGATGATAGTCTTTCAAATTTAGGGTTCTAGTTCGCTGGATGGACGTTAGGAAATGCTCTACTATCTTGAAAGACTGGGTACCTTAAGAAAATGCTTTCTATATAAAATAATATAAATAAAACTCGGTTTGAACCGATCGATTGAACACGCTACCCACTCATAAACATTGCATTTTAATGCTTTCAGACATTAAATTTTCAATTATATTTTCTGGTCAGTGGTGTATTTGCCTCGTCAACGGTTTCGCAGCATTTAAAGTTAAGCCGTGTGCTTTATTTAAGAGGCAGAAAACAACGTACACACTCAGTTGAAGTTTACGGTAATGCTTCCATTTTACGAGCGTGTTACCTAAGGCTTCGTTATTATGTAAGGCACTAAGAAATCTGAGTGTTTTCATACGTTACCCACAATAATTACACCTCGCACCGTAGTGATTAAAAGTTATGGTCGCGTGAAGCGAAATTGTTTCGGTGAATGATCACTTTGAACAAAAGGCTTTAATGTTCTTTATCGTTTCAACGATCATGCCGTTAGGTGTATTTTTTTCTATTATTTAGTGATTAAATGAAAAATGTAACAGTAATTTTCAGTTACCAAACCTTGTTTGTTACGTTTATTTGTGAAGTTGTAAATATTGTAACAAAGCGCAGTGCCGTTAGTTGAATACTTATTTTAATGATTTCTTATGTTTACGCGAATATTATTCATTGAAATAAAACTAATTTAAACGGATTTTATCGCGGTTATTTATTTATTTTGATCCCGACGTTTGACATGAACTTGAACTTGAACTTTTCTGGATAACCTACACCTCAGTCCGCCCCGTGATCACGAAGGCTGAAAAGCTTTCGAAACGTCGGGATCAAAATAAATAAATAACCGCGATAAAATCCGTTTAAATTAGTTTTATTTCAATGTATACTTATTTTTTTCACACAGCTTAATAAGAAGACAATAATTTCGTACTCACTGAATAGAATGTTTCTTGATTGTCATTTATCAGAGACTTTTGTTGCAATTAGTAGTATATGATTGACATTTAGTCCATATATATATATATATATATATATATATATATATATATATATTCTATTTTATACTTTATAGTTTAGTAGTATGCCCACAATCTCTCCTGATGTTAAGTAAAGCTTTGGCCCAAGATGGTGGACACGTCAAACCTAGTAGAGAGAGTGTCTCTCAAGTGCAGTTGCCAGAATCTACCAATAGGTATTGGGCGGCAGATTTTCAACTTGAGGGTGGTAGCTAGCCAGGCGGGCATTACAAAAGACCCTATCACCATGCTATGGTCTACCGACTGTCATTGTTTCAAGATTTCGCTTTTATTCATTGTTTTATTTCCTTTCTTGTATATAAATTTTTTAATTTTTTATAAATAAGGTTAGGATTTCTATATGTCTGATATATACGCTGTATAAATGCCCCAAAAGAAATTATTGAAGTTGTTTTTCTGAACACATGTGTATTATATTATATTATTATACAAAAAATACTGATCTATTCATACTAAATAATTTACCATTTTCAGGGGGAAATGTTATTTTCCACTCTACATAATAGGAACCTTCGTCACAAAGTAACATCTTCTCAGCGAAAGTTACTAGTTTTATTACTTTGCGAAACTTAAGTTTCCTTGAATCTAATCAGTTTTCGGGAGGTCGGGGTCCCATGAGGTGACCTCCTGATGTTCCGATCAGTACAGGTAACTAACTGGTCATATAACCCTCAGTCAGTATTTCCAATTATTATATTGCGAGACAGGCCTAAACCAATCCAATTATGCACTCGGGTGAAATATCCCTTATTTCAATTTGAATTAAGTGTAATTGGCACGAACGTTGGCGTGACTGTAGTTTGTCACTGATAGCCCGTCCCATTATAATAAGATACAATAAAATTACGACCAGAAATAACTTGCCCGTTGACAGTTTGAAAATGCGGTTCAACCAAGAATATGTAGGAGAGTCAATTTGGTATAAATACCGTTATCTCTCTATATAAAATGGTACTTTTAAATTTGGCAACGTTGCATGTTCTTTAAAATGTAATATTTGTGGAAGAGAAGAATATTTTTGTTTAAGGTCTTCATTAAATTTTGTAATTTCTATACAACTGAGCCGTATGTTTGAGTAGTGTCAAGGGACAAGAGTTTGATTCTATCTGCAATGACCTCGAGCTTTCGGTGAAGGACAACATCGTAATGAAACTGTAGCATGTCGATAGGGTTTTTTCTAACGCCCGCCTTGTTAGCTACTACCCTCAAGTTGAAAATCTGCCGCCAAATACCTATAGGTGAGTTCCGGCAGTTGCACTTAATAGCCAGCCTCTCCTGTAGGCTTAGCGTATCCACCATCTTGGACTACATCGTTATTTAACATTAAATGAGATTGTCGCCATATCGCTAAAACCTATCAACTATATTATAAAAATTGAGCAAACTTAGTTTTAGTTGTTCATTATCAATATTTACGAAATACCTACATGGAGTTAAGGTTTGAACTTTGGTTGACTGTTTCATCAGCCGAAACTAGTGAAACTAGAAGAATGAAACTTTGATAGTATTTTCCGTTTGTATGGCAGATGTTCACTAAGGAGCGGTATTTCAAAATTCAATCCCTTTTTTTTTTCTTTTATCGTGGGGAAATGTATTTATGAATCCCCTCCCAGCCCGGGGGGACTGAGAGGGGTATGTGGGACTCACCAGCGCTAAGCGCCGGGAATACTCACTAAAACCCCACGGCCATCGGTCGCCTTCCTGGGGCGACACGGGTCCGTGCATGCAAGCACCGCGTTACCCCTGCGCCCTAAAGTTTAAATGAGGGTATCAAAGTTTGTACCAGGGAGAAAAACAAATAACTATTGGACTTGACATTTGACGTAAATACTGCTTAATAAAAATAAATGTGTTTCAGTGGTTTTTTTTAATATTATTTATTCTCTAGATGTGTAAGATAGTGGAAAAAAAATCATTGAGGTTCCTTCAATGACCATTAAAAGAGATGTTACGATCAAGCGTAATTGACGGAAATGACGGATTTTTTTTAACCTGTGACATTTAGAAGTTATTTCTCTTAAAATAAAGTAAAACCCTTTATACAATCAAATTTAACTGAAATTAAACTGAACAAATGAGCATTGATACGATAGTGTAGTATCATAATTCCGTATTATATTCAAGGCATCAGTTCAAAGATTTGTGGTGCTCAACCTTTTTGACAAATAAATGTTTTTTTTTTAGGTAGTAAGTGATCACCGTCGTCCACAACACCAGGAGAATCGTTGGTGCGTTGCCGGCCTTTATTTTGGAGGGATATTATTCAGAAATAAAGTTAAACACGTCTTTAATGTTTTAACAGGTAAAGCTTTATTCGTTTATTTTCTATGTCGACGCCTGTACTATTGTTATATTTATGCAAATAGAAAAGGTTGCTACCGAAAAGTGTGACCGCCTCAGATGTTTTAGTTTTTGTTATTCTATAATTAGCGCTTAGTCTGACGGATACTATACAATTACCTATCAATTTTATATACTTCGTTCGTAAAGAGTGTCTTATCAAAGTCACACAGCGATCCTAAATAAATGCAGAGAGAAATAGGTGCTGAATTACGAAAAAAAATTGGCGACGCGACTTGTTAACATATAAAAGTGCTTTACCGAGACCACGATGTAAGGGTTCAGTAATGCGACGGTCAATGTTAGGATGGTTGTGTTTGCGTTGTCGTAACTTGCGTGGTTTACTGTTTGCTGCGGTCGCGGCTGGTGAACAACAGATATTCTCTCAAATTACTGTTTAAAGGTAACGACTTGAGGCCGCCTTTAGGCTTCTTTACAGTTAAAACTGCCACTTTGTCGTCTTATTATAGAAAGACCAATGTAAATTTCACAGTATATTTTATTGGCTTACTACATATTACATTAACCATACAGTGTATCCTTACTAATATTATAAATGCGAAAGAAGATTGTTTGTTTGTTACGCTTTCACACCTAAACCGCTAAATCAATTATTATGAATTTTGATATAGAGATAGTGGGGACCTCGGAGACGGTGATAGGCTATTTGTCGAGAAAAACTTATTGAAGGTGGGGTAAAGAGGAGGATAAACCTTGTATAAAACTTTTTGTTGCGCCATACGGTTTGTTTAACAAAATCAATATTAACACGAGCGAAGCAGCGAGTAAAAGCTAGTATTATATAAATAATACATACGTAGTGAGCCATGTGCGCACCTGTCAAGGACTTGTTTGCAAAAAGGGATGTGTCTGTACGGCTTTTGTCAGACAGCTAGAGTGTGCCATCTCCTGACCGATTCGATACAGGGAACTTACGGAAATATTGTACTCATGGATACCTGCATTAACCTGAAAGTCAAGTTACCACGTCTGCATAACATTAATACAGTAACACAGGAGAAGACGCCTATCAATCCCATAGCGCCCTACCCAATAGGAAGGTTACATCATACAAAGTGGTTATGCGATACTTCCGAGCTTCCTTGCACACGCAGCTTAGTGGTGCTTTTGTCTGTCAGGTTGACAATTAAGTATATCCAGCCCTTAGGATCATCTACGGTCTTTTTGCCTTTATTTATATACTTCTGATTTGATGCATTCCCACTTAGTACTATAAAACTTGGCCGTATTGCGACAGCAGTGAGGTCTGCAGAACCTTCTCGACGCGTGCGTTAGACCTATGGAATCGTTTACCCAGCACAGTTGTCCTCCGAAACTAAGATATGGGCTTCTTCAAAAAGGGATTGAAATACGGTCTCCAAGGTCAGCAACATGGCTGTAATACCCTTGATCTTACAGCTGCACATAGGCCGTCTGCCTTTTTGCTACCCATTAGAGTGAAAAGTATATTATTGAAAACAATCTGTTGTGTATCGAACTTATTTAAACAAACATACGTAAAACAAACCGTTCAATTTCTTATAGATTCTTATGTTACTTGGTTTGATTGCACTTACTCACGATACCTTTTCGACTAAGCCCGGTCTAAATAGTAAGCAGAGTATTTTCAAAGCAAGGTATCTCTGTGTACTTATGGAAAAATATAACCGCTATAAGCGAGTTGGTTGCCGCAGAGCTCGCGTTATGGAGTCGGGCGGCCATAACTCTGTGAGTTTTACGGCCGAACCTCGCATTCGCCCAACGTCTAAATATTTAAGATATAATTATATAAGTTGCCGAATACACATATACGTGTATATTTGAAATAATCCACGTGTAGTCTTTTTTATACAGATAATGTTTGGCATACCATAAGTGTAGTACTGGTGTATTCCGACAGCTTACTTAAGAGCTATTTCACTATTTACTATTTTATAAGATTGGACAAAATCGCCATTTAACATTGGGTGATATTATGAACAAAAGAATATAAAAAATTCGTTAGATATGTATTAGTTTAAAATTCATAGTAGTTATTTCTTTCATATCAGAAAACGTTACTTGTATGTTCTAATAGAAATGTAGGCGAGTCATCTCTACGATATAATTATTAAATTTAAAAGCGTTGATTAGAAAATGATAAAAAACAAAACAAAAACTACTAAACAGATTTTACTTTAAACGTATTGAGATAAACTGTTGACATTGATCGAGCGTTCGCTAATCGTCTACGGTTAGTCGGAGTGAAACATTTTTAACTTTTTAACATTATTGCTAAACTCTACATTACTTTAAACGAAATCCAAATATTGGAAGAATTTCCAACATTTCACTTATATGAATAAACTGTAAATATGCACAAGAATGCACACATACAAAACTAGTCTTGTTATTAATATACTCTTAATTATATATTTTTAATAAATTGATCTAAAGATGTTTTCTTTTACAGTAGTCATTAAATTAACAACAATGCCATTGCAAAAGTAGGTAATCATCGAAGTACGTGCGCCGTGTGCTACACAGTGTATGGTGGTGCTCAGGGTGATCTACGAATATCGTACGGGGCGTCCTGTGTATTTTCCGGCCCCGGTCTTGGGAGCTGGGGGCGGATATACTCGCCGCTGCGTATTACTACACGAGGGGCAATGGTGGTGGGCGTTCATCTCCTGCAGGAGTGCTGCAGCTCACCTGACGCGGTGATTGCAAGCACGAACGCGCTTCGCCCCAGGAAGGCGACAGATGGCCGTGCAGTTCTAGGAGGTTTTCCCAGTGGCTAGCACCGGGCGAGTCCCATATACCCCCCTTAGTTCCCCCGGGCCGAGAGGGGATGCGTAAATGCATTTCCCCAATTTAAAAAAAGGTAATCATCCAGGAGTGCTATCACAAGGGAAAACTCAAAAACCTAGCTAATGATGACTGGTGCTGAGTAAAGGTGTCCAATGGAATGAATTATGCCCGAATTAGTATATCCGACCTAACCGTGACGATTCACTTTTGTTCACTATTCAGGAAGAATTTTTAAATATCGCCTAAACAAAATGTCTGATATATATTTTGCGATGATGGCTCAGCTAGTAGTGTATACCAAAGCCGTGTAAATGGACGTGAGTTCGAATACCTGTAGTGAGCCCGAGCTTTCGGTGAAAAAAAACATCGTGATGAAATTATAGTATGATGGTAAGGCTTTTTCTAATATCCACCTGGCTAGTTACAACGCTCTAGTTGAAAATCTGCCGCTAAATACTTATAAGTGTGGTCTGACAGTCGCATTTGAGAGCCAATCCATCTACTAGGCCTAGCGTGGACACCATCTGGGATTAAATCGTCACCTAACATCAGGTAAGATTGTACCCATAACGCTGAACCTATAAAAATAATAGCAGCATTATTTATCTATTTGCTCTGATATTTTGACCAGTGGCATATATGTCATACCCCCGACACATGAGCACGTGTCCGACAATGTTCCGCCCAGTCACGCCACTGGAGTATCAAGCTTTATTTCCGTTACTTCCGGCTAAAACATATCTGGGAATTTTAAAATTGAATTTTGTACGTATATTATGGTTTCCAGTGAAAGATGTGGCTCACTCATGTGTGAATAAGCTTAAATTTACTACGAAATGTTCATATATTGAAGTAAAGCTTTAGAGCACTGTTTTTAAGGCAGGTCTTTGTATTGCCATATCACGGGTTGCAAATACGGATAATCCCAAAAATACGATAAATATAGAGAAATTTGTTGCAAACCTATGCGATTGGATTCTGTACAAATATTTTTTATTGATGGGACCTTTGTTCTACTTTAACGTCTATTAGCTAAATTTATGGATTGGTAAAAATCAATTACTTATTTTTTTTATACTAGCACATCAAAATTAACACATTTTGTATGATATTAAGCACAGTAACATCCAGAAGCAATGAATATTATGAAGAGTTTAACAGTCTATTGTGAATGATCGCTGGTAAGCTAACCCGCGAGTTGAATGTATAGTGACGAATTTCGATACATCATAATTAAAACAGAGTCAATATAGCGTATCTATAACGATATGCAAAATGGTTGCTACCAAGTCCAGTGCAGATTTCGAAAAATGATACGCGAGTGATACACCTGACATCTGTACCGTACTAAAGCCTGTCATTTATAAGTATAAATCAATGGTTTCCAAACTTTTATCCTTGTAGACTCTTTATCAAATTTTAATGTATTGGATGGTCCCTTATTTTTTAAACTTTAATCCAAAAAATTGAATTACAGTCACATCATATTCAAATGTGTCTTGACATTCTCTGAAAAAAATATCTTTCAATGTAGCTCCTTATCTTCATCAAATTATATAAAAGCTTTTCAAAGTATTTAATGGATTTCATATAAACATTAAATTGATTGTAGCATTATTGACCTCCATTTGCAGTGCACGGACTCCAAGGTTTTGTTTCCGCTGACCTAAATCTCCTGAATTTCGAAGTCAACCCCAAGGGTACATAAAGTCCAATTTGGAGACCTACAGCATAAAGTATGTGCAACAGTTTTAGAATAACTTTGTATCCATAAACACCCTTAATAAACGTAAGGGGATGTGGAAGGATATTCATTATTTACTATACAACATTAAAATTCACCTGTATTTTTAAATTGTACTTTGTTGGCGCTTTAGAGAAAAAATATGACAATGATTTATTACGATTTGCGCGCACACCGACATCTAAATCGACACCATGAAGTCGGTCAGCATTACTTCTTCGTGGGAACTACTTTGTAGCTGCTTCGTCTTAACGAGTATATACATTTTCAAATTATTGGAATATTTCTGAATTTAGAAACGTGATTCATACCAGTACGAATAAAATATGGAAAGAAAGAAGGACAAGTTATTCGTAGTAGTAGTTATTTAATAGCAGATTAAATGCTGCACTGTTCAGTAACTGACCCGTACTTAAATGGTTTTTAAACTATAACCTTGAAGTATATAGCTAACGTAGTGTTAGTTTTCAGTATAAGGCTTGTATATGATATACATACATTCGTGTGTTTTTTAATTATATTTGGTAAAGAATGATATCTATTGGAGTTATTTTTGTTTCGTTCTTCAAAGAAGTATAACCTTTTACGTCTGTACAAAACTACCGAATCGGTGTTTTTATTAATTAAGTTGGAATCTTGCGTTGACATTCGAACAATTGGAAACTTGTTATTTCACAGTGGATTTTGTTAAAGGAACAAATCTCGGTCACAAGCCATTGTAAATAAAGGAAACGAACGGTATAGAGGGTCACAACGGAATTTTATTCGTCGGTACCCCTTAAAGAATGAAAGAAAATGTACGCTGATAGTATATAAACTTATCTAAATACCATTGGATACTTTTATTTATTTAATCTTGAGGATGCGTAACGGTATAAGATATTTCGTTATACGAGAAAGAGAAAGATGATATATTTCTTTTCAGATACCGTCTTTCTTTCTCTGTCTCTCATATTAAATCTCTCTTGTTTGTTTTAATGCTTTTTAAAATTTGTTCACGTAATTATAATTTGTGTAAATAAAATGTATGATAGTTTTCGAATAATATTTTTATTTAATATTATAATCGACCGCATATTTGCTTCACTTAAGGTCCTCCGCTGAAACTTCTGATGTACCAGCCCTCAATGAAATACTTGTTATATGAGACAGTGCCAAGAATACACGTGGCACCCATATTAAGGGCCGACTCAATTTTTAAAGTATAATGATCATAATCAGATGGTATCATTGATGAACCACTAACGATCCTCACACACCAAATCATAAGTTTCCAGGTTTGCAGGAATATTCAATTTAGCTAAAACCTAATATAAAGTATCGAAATTTGTCAAAGATTATTTGATTATATTTACTTACAAAACAAAGTTTAATTAGTGATAATAACTAAAGATAGAAGATTTTATCGTCTAATTGGATACTTAATTGTAATAGTTTTTTGTCCGATTCTTCTACTTTAGCTGGATTGGGTTTCAATTAAAGTAGCGAGTAATCAAAAGGAAAACAAGCGGACTTCTTTATCTAATGCTCGAATGTTTTTGGTTCGGAATTGTACTCCAAGAGGTATAAACATTGTTTTATTATTTTTGTTATTTATATTTAAAAACACGCCAGTAAAGCTGAAGTATTATTATACTAAAAATCTCTAAGTAATAGATAAGACTAAAAATGAAATATAGTTTTACAATCAATATTTCAGATATAGATCTACTAGTTATATAGTTTCCAATTCTAATATAATAAATAATATATTAGACTAAATAAAATTTTCAAAAAACCGTAATTTGTACATTATTATTTGAATTTTCAGAAAGCTTGCTAACTGCAGAGACAAGACAATTGTATCCAATTGGATCGTGACCATACTCCAGGTGTAAAAACTGCTTAGGCTTGCCGCGTCCTGTCGAACCTCTTCAGGAAAAACATCTTAAGCGCTTCTATTTATTTATATCTTTATTGTAAAATTATCTTTGTATATGAGAAACAGTATGTTAATAGACACTATTTTAATAGAAAAGGGGTTATTTATGAACAAGTATTATTTTTATAAATATACCAAAAATACTTTTTAGTTGGAAATGAAAAGTGAATATTAAATAATTTTTAGATCCACGCGAAGTCACGGGCACAGCGAGTATATTATAATTTAGCAACAGGAAAAATTAAGGCGCTTAATGGAAATCCTGCTATTGGGCCAATAAATGCTCAGTATAATAGTAGTTTCAGTGAAAACAAAGACGGTGACGAAACTATAGTGTTCTAGTATTCTCTAATGTCTGGCTGACTAGCTCCTATATCCAGATTCAAATTCTCAAGCCAAGCACTTAGATGTTTCATTTTACAGAATGCTCTAACTTTATGCAGGGATTTGAACTCATGCCCATCGATGCGGTTTCTATACTCGCACTATCTTTGCTTCAACCTTTGACCACATCGTCTTTTGATCTTAATAAATTTTGTTACCAAATACAAACATCACTTAGAAAAAAAAAATGTAAGCCTACAAAATCGTAACAAATAAAGATACTGCTTCGAAACATTCGTTTCGAGTTTTGATGAATCAGCATTTTCCCGGCGGAACAATAATACGTCCGAATATATACTTCGTCATCAGCAGCTTACATTCAGTGGTTACATTTTATCGTAAAACGGTTCATAGAAAAGTACCCCATGTACTAACGTTTTTCGTATTATTTTATTAACAGAATCCACCACTCAGATTTAGTGGAGTGAAAAGAAATTTCCTCTATTTACTTTTACCGGACCTATTGGATCTAAGGCTTTTATTCGTACTCCAGAGGCTAAGTGGACATCCTGAAGTGGTGTTTGGTCAGGCGGGATTTACCTTTGCTCTTTTCGGAGCGCTCCCTATCCACTCAATCAAACGCAGTAGGCTTAACCTGTTAAACTGGTTTTTGCTTTGTCATTTCCTTTGGACCCTGTTTCTTTTATCATTGTTATTTTGGAGATTTAAGGGATTAAATATATATTTTGCGTTTGATATTCTTGATAACTTTTCTTTGTTTTCATTTTTGTTTGATATATTTACTTCATTACGTAGTTTTCCTTTTTAACCTTACATCGTCTTATACATTTGAACTGTGCCATTTATAAGTTTCGACAGATTTTAATTTCTGGTACCTAGTGTATTGAACAGGTCTACTGTTATTTACCGAGATGTTGATATGAAATGTGTTCCATACATGTGTAATATAGAAGGAGAAGTTTCATTCTCACTTTTTACCATTTTTGTATTAAATAAACTAAACTGTTGGATATGTAGAATTAAATATCTTAACAAGTTTTACACATAGTAGTTTTTATCAACTTGATATATCGTCTTATTGCCTTAAATATTTAGACGCGTGTCAAGAGACTATGACAATATAATAATATTAACTTTGTTTTAATACAAAGTTATCAGGTTCAACGTAAATATGCAAGGTTTATTTGTAGAAAGAAATCTTTATACTTAAATAACGTTTTCTGGTTTTCTTTGGTTTATTATTAGAGCTGGATTTTTATATACTTTACCAATAAAAATTAATCTATTTTTAGTTCAAAAGTGTTAAAAATGATAGCTTGGCAAAGTGACGGCACTGTACCTGATGCTAAGTACAGTACAATCCAAAAACAGTGGTGACCATCGTTGGAACGACAATCCATCGCCACTCGCCCCTGTCATGTCGACCTGCGTAAATTCCTATTTATTATAGAAGTGTAATGTAAAATTAATATTATTAATATAATATTATTTCAATACTTTTCATAGAAAGAAATTTGTATTCCATCGAAACTGTTTGCTTTTATACTAACATAGTAGCATGGAAAAGATGAAAAGTATAAAAAAACGAGAACAGTGCAGCCCCGGTCCGTGGTATCCGATGCAATGTGAATACAAACAGCGAGTAAGCAAACGTTGTGGGTGCTTACAATACGGGTTAACGGAACCCTTTTGAAATTGGAACGCTTTATCGGCTTCCTACAAATTGTAGTTCGTTCCCTTAAAATAAACAGGTTTTGACGTCCAATTGTTACCATTTTTCTTCTTTTCCTGTTTGAAGTATAACCGAAATGTTAGTAATAACTATAATATACATTTGCTCATGATGGTAGGGCTTTCTCTAATGCCCCTCTGGCTAGCTACCACTCGCAAGTTGAAAATCTGTCGCCAGATATATATAAGTGTGTTCCGGCAGTTGCACTTGAGAGCCAATGCCCATATAGGTTTAGCATGGCCACCATCTTGAACCTCATCATCACTTAACATCAGGTGAGATTATAGCCATAACGCTAATCCTATAAACTAGAAAAAAATTATTTAAGCCTAACTTCATAGTATTATATGAAGTTTCGAACTTGTTAAACATTTATGGGAAAATTATAATAATCAAATCTTCTTGTTTGTTCAAAACAACGACGGCCTTTATTTTTTAAGCACAAGAGTGTTTGTTGTACAATTTTGGAGAAATCGATATTCACCTAAAACGTTTTACTTCGGCGTTGCCCTGCATTTAGTATGCGGACCGCGATCTCAGTGTGTTACGCTTTCCTTCGGCGAAAAGGTACTCTATAATTTTATTTTCCGACCAAAACGTAGTTACCGAAGTAACTGATACTTTTATAAAAGATATTTCACCCCTACGGTATCAGTTTCTGTTTTTGATCAAGGGTAAATTGAGTTTACTATAAACATTATCTTTTTTTCTGCGGCTATGTTTACCAAATAAAATAAAAGTTTACAAATCTAATTTGTTGCATCGCAAATAATACATTTGCGGTAATACGTTGCGGAAAAAACGTATTAGGTGTTTTGATATGTTATTTTATTTGAAATTATGTGATAATTTATCGTTTGCTTATTGGATAACGTTTGATCTTGATAAAAGCAATAGAATTTTGAGATAGGTCCCACGTGCAAATAGTGAAATAATATTGGATGATGCAGGGTTACATGTATCATAGAGTTTTATAATAACGTTTTCCTTAATCTAATGATCAGAGTTAGTTATTGTAAAAATCAGTGTCGATCGAGACGGTGCCCATAACACTTCAAACTTACTTCCTTGGTAGAACAATGTATCATGATCACGAAATTGACAGATCACAACAGATCAGAATTGACAGCTCCCTCAATCTAGTAAATGCTGCCTCAAATGTGTTATTTGAAAACCCAATCCTAATCTAACATACAGCTTTTGTCATACCAATCCTTGAGGCTCTTTTGATTTCATTACAAAATCTCTACATACTTGTATTTTTTTTATATTAGTACTGATGTGTCCACAGCATTTTCATTTCTGCTTAGAATTCGTTATAACATTCCAATATTTGTTATTAAGACTTTGAATTTTTATGTTTAATAATCGATTTCTAGGAGTTACAAAATTAATATTTAAATACTCTAGATATTGGTTATTATTTATGTAAAGCGTCACAGCTGTATAAGCCGTAGGCCATGTCTGAGTTTACAACCTCGCCAAGTAAATATTGAAGGATGTTATGTATTTTTTGAAAGCGATATATTCTGGTTGAAGTTTCCTCCGCGACAGTAACGATCCCATATAAACTTTCGTGTCACGTCCGGTGACTTTAAGTCAACATTACGACGTCTGTTTACTTAATGTTTGTTATCGTTGGTTTCATTCCACTCTTACTATTGTTTGATTTGTTTTATTTCTTAGCGATTGACTAAATATATCATAGTAAAAATATATGACAATTTTCTCAACTAAATATAACACTTTCGCTTGCTTGTTTTGGGTTTTGTCATAGAAATTTAGATGATAATCCAGTATTATTACTGCTTAATGTATTAACTCAACAACGACATTTTTTTCTCATATTTACTCTGTTTACACATTTCGAATAAATAGCATTTCAGAAATTTAGAAAATAATTACAAAAACAGTCATTACATTTTTCCGAATCGGAAAATTATATGTCTTCAAATGTATATAGTACGAATTTTTTATATAACAAGATTAAGTTGTATACATGAGATTACTAAGCTTACGTAATCCGATAGGAATCGCATTGAATGGAAAAGCGTAGAAACGAAATACTATATTATTACAATAACATTGGATTCGATTTCGATATGAATAGTATTCAAAAAGCTTATTATTATGCCTGAGCTATCCGACCCGAGAATGGTGAAAGAATATTTTTCTAACGGACACCATCTGAGCCTAATAACGATATTATTTATTACAATGTATTTTCTATATATTGGTATTACATTAGTTACTAATTTGATATACTTTAATATACTTTTAATTCAAATGGTTAATATGTAAAAATATTGCCTGTTATTATGTAAGAAACTATCTCTAAAAGGTTCTTTAATAGGATTTTTTACATCAATAAGTATTTTACCTGTATTGTATTTTGTGATTTAAGGTAGCAATAATATATTATATTTTACATATGTACAGTCTTGATTTAGGCTATCAGAAACAGCCCAATTAAAGCTACATGGTAATGTGTGTAGGTACCGCGCCCACTAACGTATAATGTATTCCTTTAAGTTTAAGAAACCTGTCTTAATTAGGAAAGTATGGTGATCATGCTATAATATCGTGGTAGAACATTCTTTATCCTGTAACTCTCTTTGTGTTTGTTGATTTTCTTAAATTAGTTGGTGTTTAGATTTATATACCTGCCTAATGCTGGTTTACATATTAGCATCACAACAATAATCAGTAATGGATTTGTGAACTCTTAACGAACTATGTCGTTTTTAGACTGTAATTTGTTTACCATTTTCTAAAGTGCCATTATTTGTACTAATTTATTACAACGACACACGTTCACACGCGCTCACTCACAATATTTTCACGTACCTCCTTTACATGCACGCAATGAGCTTTTAATTAAGACTGAATCTCAGGCAACCCTTGGTTTGGGCTTTTAATGCATTGTACGATTATTTTTTCTTTTCTTTTAAAAAATTGTTTTTTATTATTATAGTATATGTAAACGCTCAACGTCTTATTATGTAACTGTCTCTTATAAAATAGTTATTCCTAAGGTAGGAGGCAGAGTTTTCTTATATTTGTACCTGTAACAATTTGTATTGAAATAAAATTATTATTTTTATTGGAGTATTCCAGTAGCTGCGCTTGAGAGCCAGTGTCTTCTGGGTTTAGCGTGTTATTGTTATATAGGTATGATTACTCAATCAATATTAATATTATAAAGCGGAAGAATTTGTTCATTTGAACGCGCTAATCTTAGGAACTACCAGTCGGATTTAAAAAAATAATAGTGTTTGATAAAACAAGCATTGAGGAATGCTTTAAGCTCTTTATCACACAATCAGGACCAAGGTTGTATTGAAAAAAATTACAAAAATAGGCAACAGAACCTTACCCTTATCTATACTAGTATTATAAAGAGGAAAGATGTGTATTTTTGTTTGTAACGAACAAACTCAAGAACGAATGAATCAATTTCGAAAATTCTTTCACCATTAGAATGCAACATTAGCCCTGAGTAACGTAGGCTATATAACATTTTTTAAAATGATTAGAGAAAATTTGAATTCCACGCGAACGGAGTCGCGGATTCAGCTAGTCCAGACTAATTTTATAAATGCGAAAGTGAGTTTGTTTTACGCTTTCACACCTAAACCGCTGAATCGATTTATGATGAATTTTGGTATAGGAGATAGATAGGTACCTGGAGACGACGATAGGCTAATTGCCCTTAAACCTTATGGGGTAAAGAGAGTGATAAATTTTCTATGAAACTTTTTATTGCGTCACCTGATTTCTATGACAAAATCATTATTAACGCGAGTAAAGCCGCACGTAAAATGTAGTACTAAATAATTTTTAATTCCACATAAACGAATTCACGGATTCAACTAGTAGAGAATAAAATAAAACAACAGAACTTCAGACAGAAAATGAAGTTACAAATTTTAAGGAAGTATATAAAACTTTTCTATGCAATGACCTGTTGGAAGAAATAATACGACCTATCAATCTAATGCGGACCACAATAAAGCCAGCGGGTTAGCATTAAATACCGGGATCGCCCGTTTACAATGAAATTTAGTGAAGGGGCCGGGAAATGTACGGTTTTGCTCTACTAATTTATAGCTTGTTTTTTGTACACACGTGAGGTTAACGACCTGTAATGGGTCTTTTGCAGCAATTAGGATGCCCTCCGTCCGTCTTTCCGAAGCCGAGGAATCAATATATAGATAAAATGACCTATGAAGAACTTTGCACTTATATAATTTTGCAATTTCATTAAGTTTGCTATCTAGATTTGAAATGTCTATAAAGTTTGAAGGCGTAGATCTAAAATTTTAGTTAGTGGTGGGTGTTATGATGAATTAAATATTTTCAAAGTATCAACATCGAATAAATTGTAAAAAGTAATTACCCTTGTAGTTTACCCTTAAGGCCTGTACATAAAACATTTTGTAAGATATCAATCATTCATGATATCGTGATGCCTGTTGAAATAAAAATAGGTACAATTTTGATTTTCTATTGGATTCAGATTTGCTTACTACGGCTTGGGTTTATCATTGGCTTATAACTACATATTGAATACAATATTGTATACCAATAAACAGGACGTATTGTAACTACCGAAGCACATCTATAAGCACTTGGCGATAGATTTTAATTTTAAAGTAATTAGTAATACAGGCGAGGAATTAAAATTGTAGTGGCTTTATTTTGATTTTCTTTTTAATAAGAAATTTGTATTCTAGAATTTGAGTGAGCCCTCAAGTATGGTATATTATTTTCAAGTTATTTTGGGCAACTCGGTTAATTAGCACAAGGTAACATTCTTAATAAGGTAACATTCTTGTAGTAAAAATGTATCAATGAATGCTTCCATGAGTTATATAATGTAATCATTCATATACGTCTTAATCTTTGAACTTTTATCTTTTTAGTTGATTTATAATGTTCAACTGTTATCTGCAGAACGTTTCTTGTAACAGCCAATAATATGTACTTGTTTTATATTAAAATAACACAGTTCCAGATGATGTTGTAATTCTTTTATTTCATACTACATGCAATAAGTCATGGTTCCTTTGAAATTTAAAGCAAATATTTGAATTAAAATATAAACACGTTTTTATGAAGATATATTCGTAGAATAAATTATATTTGAGTGGAGTACTACGCATTCGAGACGTTTGCAATATTGCACCTGGGAGAATGTTACGGACTAAACTAGTTGTAATGTATCACCATTGTAAAAGGTCTCGTATTCTATTGTAGACAATAAAAAATGGTGCAACTCTATTTTAGAACGAAATCTATATTAAAATTATAAAGCAAACTTTGCTTGGACGACCTTGGACTACCAGTCCGATTTCAAATTTTTTGTTTTTGTTTAACAGAACAATAACTGAGAATGGCTTTAGGGTAATTATAATTTCGCTAGCACCAATATGATCAAAGCTGTATTGAGAAAAGTTACAAGAATGGTCAAAAATTGTTAAATCATTTTATTTAAATTATATATTTATAAGTTATACGTTGATATCTCGTTTTATTTAAATAAATATGTGGAAACAGTGCCCACATACGTAATCCTCTATGCGTGTCCACTGGCACACTCCGTTAGTATTGAGATTAAGGAAAACATTGAATATATTTTATATAATTTAGACTATTTACTAACCAAAGTGTTTAGTAAATTTTTTTCCTCCTTTCGCGAACTGATTTTCTTTTTTAAGTTTAAGCGAATAACAATGTTATCATTTTAATTTTTTTTTAATAGGTTTTGTCAGGGATGGATTTTTTACAGGGATTTTCCGAAAGTTTTAAGAATGATTATGATAGAATTTCGACCACTCGGTGAAAAGTACTGTAAATAAATATTTTAAAACATTAATTTACTACTAGTTTATGTATATGTTTTTTTATTCATAATTAAAATATAATTTATATTTATATATAGTAACTGGTAAGCAAACGTAGATAGTTTTGTGTGCAAGTACTTCTTAGCTTCTCATATATTTAGAGAAGCCATAAATTATTAAAAGTTTTATAAAATTAAAAATACAGTTTACCTTTTTCTCGATATAGACGTTAATTGTTTTTATGTTTGTCTTCGTGTCAGTCTCTTTTTGTATTTGCTTCACTTTAAATTAAATGGAATTTGAGAATGTGAAAACTAATGTTATTAATTTCATTTTTATCTCATTTAACGATAGGGTTTCTTCAGAATAGGGATTAAATATAATAGTTGAAATCTAAAAACTTTTTATATACTATAGTAATGTGTGAACATGAGTAGTTTTATTTAAGAGTTTATTAAGTGGGTTAAATATTGTGATCCTTAGAAATACTTAACCTAATTCACATTAAAAAAAACAGGTACACTCTGAACGCGTGTATACTGATCACAGCAGGATTGCGCTCCATATATCGTTCCAGATTATTGATGTAAGAAAATATATTTTTTGAAGGCATCGGGTCGAATTTATTTTATTGCATTAGGCATGGAATATCGATGTTCGAAGATACATTATGTAGATTTTATATTGACCGTTTTAGATCTTCAACCGATATGGTTATTTATTAGGATTCGTTTTTTTATGACAATCGATGAGACACTTTGTTTGATTGTTTATTTTTTGCACTTATACAAGTTTTCACAAGGATGTCAGTTGAAGTACTAAGGAACATGCGTACCACGATATATCAGTGACGGCATAATGGTGGTATATGATGATTTTTTTATTATGTATACTTTATACGCTTAGCGTTATGGCCACAATCTCACCTTATGTTAAGTGACATTGTAACTATAGTGGAGGAACTAGTTCTCAAGCTCAGCTACTGAAACAAAACTAAAGGTATTTGGCGGCAGACGGGCACTAGAAAAAACCCTACTATAATGTTATGGTTTCATCACGATGTTCAGAGCTCAAACTCATTGTAAGGATTCGATGTCAAGTGAAACGCGCCATGACATATAAAGTATTTTTTAATAAGTTTATACTTGTAGTTCTAACAATTGAGAAAACATTAGAAAAAAAATTAAAATTTTATAAAGTTTCTATAATTTTTAAACTGAATTATTAAATTGAAATAGATAGTTTGGAAACGGCTCTTCAAGTTTCAGGTATTATCCAAAGTTTAAAGGTTGGTAATAAATTTTAAATTGCCTATTTCGGAGACATGTTGATAGTCGGTGCGAGTGGGTCACAAGTTTGCTTCAGTAGTTGTAAATTAATTATTAGTCCTCGTTGTATTCATGGTAGGACTTGGACATGGAACATCTTGAATTATTAAGTAACCTTACCCTAGGGAAATCACAAATAGAATAAGGCTATGTTCTGGCCCTTATGTAAGGTTCCAGAGGTTGTGCGTTTGCAATGAACACCATCATGGACAGTCGATTAAAACGAGTTTAACGTTTCCTGAAATTTATATATCTATGCAGCTGGTTTTACTTGCATACAATGAGAATAAAAAAGAGACAATTCTGGTAGTAATAAAGTTGAATTTATACACTTATACAATTGGTTTTATTTGAGACACTTGTAACGAAAGAGACTATTCTATAGGTAACAAAGTTTTCCATTGTTTTAGCTATGAGATGCAGCACTTTGAGCACTTTGTGTGATTATTTCTTAAAGTTATTTATGTTATCTTAACTATAGGTTTAATATAAATGAAAAACTGATCTTTCAAACTTTAGTATATTAGATGTCCCGCCTGCTTTATAAGATGGATTTAAGCTTTGTAAAAAATTAAGAACATATGTATAGGGTAAATTAATATCTATATCATATGTCATTTAGTAAAAAAATACCTAAATACATATAATTTAACTATGACTCTTATTTCTGTCGGACAACGAAGTTGTGAAATCGTCTTCCAGACAACATGATCTCTCCTTCGTACGATATTAGGTTCTTCAAAAGAGGCGTGAAGAGGTACATAAGCAGGCCAGCATGACAGCAATGACTAGCAGTGAATCTTAATTCATAGCCAATCGATACTGTTTTGAATTATACTGTACTTTATAACATCAGGAACAGTGCACTCATTATACTGCGCAACATACAAAAAAAAAGTTTGGAAAAAAAGAAAGAAATATAAATTAAGAAACACAAACAAGCTAATAATTACTAAAGCAAAAACAAACAAAGTAGAAAATTTCAGAAAGCTAAGGTATTTAATAAATTACTAAAGATCTGACAGCAACTGAATAATATTAAATATTTAAAGTAAGATTAAAAAGACATTTAAAAGATTAAGAGATGTTATAAGATTAGTGGACTGAAACGAATGTTATTCTCATTAAGTGAGTTGTTCTTTTGAGTAATAAATTGTTTAAACAGAAACTATTAAATGTATCATCCACCAATGTTGTTTTGTTTTTTGAGGATATAGTTGATAATACCCAAGTATAATCCTTAAATCGCACTACTTTTCACCCGCGGCATCGTTCACGTTAGTATTGATTCTGTCAAATCGGACGGTATAATAAAAAGTTTTATGCAAAGTTTATCCCTCTCTTTATCCCATTCCCTATACGTTTTTCGTAATAAAAAGTAATAACCTGTCACTATCTCCATGGTCCCATCTATCTTTGTACCAAAATTTAAGACTATGGATTTAGCAGTTTAGGTGTGAAAGCATACAAGCATACAAGCAAACTCATATGAGTATTTATAATATTAGTAAGGATTACTCTATCAGTGGCTGACGTAGGAAAGATTATAGAACAGTTTGGACGTGTTTTTACTAATAATAGGTTACTTTGACGAGTTATATCAAGTTGATGACATATACATTACTATACTAATATCATATAGTTTTTTTCTTTTATATAGAGTTATTTAATATTACATGGATATGTTTAGTGGTAGAACGTATGAACAGCACGATAATTGACGTGAATTCAAATCACTTCAATTAGTGAACACCACTAACTACCTGATTTAGTACCCTTCCGGTTAAAAATCTGAGGTCAAGAACTTAATTATAATCATGTTTTGGCGGTTACATTTAAAAGCCATTATTGTTACTAGACCTTGCACATTATCATCTTGGGCTATGTTGTAACTGAACATCACATGAGAATATGATTAAACAGTATTAGTACATCTTATTTAGAATTTAAAAAGTAAACAGCGACACGCAATGTATAATGTGCAATGGTAAATACGATGTGCTCTAACATATTATACAAGGGAAAATCCAACCAAAACGATCACCCGCAAGACAGCGAGCTTTGTGGCTCAAAAATCTTCGGACGTGGTTCAATTTTGAGCACAAGATCCGTATTCTGTGCAGCAGTTTCCAAGGTCCAGATAGCCTTAAGGATAGCCGACCTTCGGTAGAAGATGGCACCTCAAGAAGAAGTGTGTGATCTCATTAACAATTAACATTACAATTAATATTAAATAGAATGAAATTAAGTTAGAATCTATAATTAAATAATAATTTTGACTCTCATATCTATTTGTTAGCCTGTGGTAATTAATAACCAAAGGGCTCAGCAGAATAATCATTTCTTTACATAAAAAAAAAACATTTCCCTAACCGAGATGTATTGAAAAAATTCGAACACAAGATCAGCGGTATTAACCTCTGCACTCCTCTTTGATTAGCCGGAGGGTCGGGAGTGGCTCAGAGTGAATTTCATTCAAATTGATGCCTTCATTGGTTTAACCCCGGTAAGTAGAGATTAGGGGCACGTTGAAGTTTGTTCAACAAGCCGGAAGCAAATTGTTTTAGATACATTCCGACCTGATTTGTTGATGGAGATTGGATTATTGATTCGGGTTTGGTAAATCTATTTTCTAGTGTATTGTATCAATAGACATGGGTAAAGTGACAAGGTGTTGCTCGTATCTGCTGGTTGATTTAATGGAGGATTTGATCCCATCTTTGATGAAGAATCATATGTTGTTTTTATACTTTCTAGGTTAAGCGTTATAACCACAGTCTCACCTGATGTTAAGTCGACAAGCCTAATGTAGGGACTAGGTCTCAAGTGCAACTATCGAACACACCTATAGATATTTGGCAGCATATTTTCAATTTAAAAGCCGCATCTAGTTTTAAACGCCATGCAAATAATAAGTAATGGATTTATATCTGTATGTGTATTCTGGTTGAGATCTCTCCTAATCACCTTACTTGATTATTAATTTATTATTATATATTAATAGTTCTATTGTTTACATTTCATATTTTACAAAAATATCAATAAGCCTACTGCTTTCCAAAGATATTACCTACTACTTATTATAGAAATGAAATTATTAAAAGCATTGTACTGTAAATAGCCCAAAATCATCTACAAACCAACAGTTGTGGACTAGATTAGAAAATCGTGCTGCGTATTATATACAATACGTAGTCATATACAAACAAAAAAACTCATACTACGAAGGCAGTTGTGAGAGTAATTTAGAGTAGGTAATAATATAAACAAGAAGTTAAAATAGTGATTCATAATAAACTAACGTATCGTTTCGCAATCATTGCGTATGAACCAAAATCGTGAATAAGTATCTGCTTTTTGAATTGATAGAAATAATGTTACATAAATACTAGAGAAGAGTTACAAAAATAGTCCACCAGTAACCAACCATTCATTTTAAATAAAGTACGTCAGTAATTAATCAGTGAAGTGCGGTACAAGGGTTGATGTTTTTTTACATGGAGGGTGATTGAAAGGCTTAAGACTCATTAGTCTGACGGCCATATTCTGGCAATCATTTATCTATTAGAAATATTAAGTTTGCAGAAAAATACAGTTATTGTCGATTAAATTACTTTAGGGCTGGATAAATTCGCTAACTAGACAGTACACTAACATCATCATATCCACATCTTACAGAATTAAAAGTAAATGTGGTGTGTACCTTAAAAAGTAAATACAACTTACCAGTGGTGAAGGGTACAAATCTACAAAGGGAATCAGTAGTAAAAAAAGTATTTTCCTAACAGAATATCAGCTCTTCACCACCGTCACCGAAGTTTGTATGGCAATTAAAGACCCATAAACCCAAAAAAAAACAATTTATTCAGTTTACAACTGCCTGTCATCCAAATATATTTTCATAAAGAGTATATGTATACATCTAGTACTCTTTTGTTGCGACCATCGCGGAGTTCTTGGTTTTTTTATTAATATTTTTATTTTTATTAACTATTCACTTGTTTTTATTTCTGGATGTTTTTCGTCCATGACGCATCGGTCGCTGATATACGAACTCGATTTTAAACAAATCATTAAGTTGTAATTTAGGTCCTACAATTGTACTTTTTTTTGTATAGGGAGCAAACGAGCAAGCGTGTCACCTGATGGTAAGTGATCACCGCCACCAAACCACACCCACAACACCAGAGGAATCGCAGGTGCGTTGCCGGCCTTTATAGAAAGGACTAGCTCTTAAGCGCCACTGCGGGAACAAACCTAATGTTCATTGGTGGCAGATTTTGAACTTGAGTAGAACTTGACTATTAAAAGCCTTATCACCATGCTAAGGTTTCCTTACGACGTTTTCATTCGCAAACTCACGTCTTTTAACGCGGCGTTCTTCCACCCTACCGCTGAGCTATCATCGCTTCATACGAAGCATAATTCAAGACCATGTACAGTTATTTTAAGTAGATTTCGTTTCCAGAATACGCTTACATTGCTATACTCATGACGTTGAGTTTGAAGAAATAGACTGTTTCCTATGTTATTAGCGGTAAAGATATTCAAATAAATAGGACATGTATAAATGTTTAATGTACTTTATTATTAACAGTATCTACCAGTATTTTTTGGTTTGATTTCAGTCTGATTTTAGTATTCTTCCTATTCAATATATTGAAAACTTGCTTTGTTCATGTAGAAATAAGTTACCTAAATTTTTAAATACAACCACTAGTTTCTAGATTATAAGTTAAATTAAAATACATAGTTATAATATACTAAAACACTGGAATACATGTTTGTATTTGAAGTAACGTTCTGAACTTCATTATTTTTTCAAGAATACGAAATAGAAAGAACAGATGTTTTATACACGTAATCGAAATGAAACGAAATAAATTTTGTAGAAAATATGAAATTTAGTAGGGAAAATTTAGCGCAGGCCCCGCGTGCATCGGACAACAAATGCATTTCCTGTACTCCCCTTGTGAATACAAATGGCTTTTACGGAAGGAGATAGACGCAGAGGAGCGCGTATTACACTAACAAGTTTAATATCTTAAAATACTGTCATATTTTAGCAGAGAAAGACAAGGAAACGTCTGCATCATTAAAAATATATCATTTTCTAAAGTTGGATACTTTTAGAAGAATTTTAAGAATATAAGGTGTATTACAGTCAAAGCCAAAAGTATAAGATTTAATATGCTATGTTTTAATACTTTCAAGTGACTGTAAAATATGTATAATATATATTTTATTAATTTATTTCGGTTAATAATAATGCTATTTTCTCTCACCTTACACCCTCTTTCTCTAACTTTACTCGATTATTTCTTTTAATACATTTTCAATACTAAATAGCGTTTACGGGCGCTGTCTTGAACTTCATTTCGAATTTTAGCAATGAGACTGAGTTTGCTTATCTCTCAACGGTCACTGTTATGAATTATATCGCGTTTATAATCTGTCACAGTGCGGTTATTTTAGTGTACTAAGATAAATGACTGTAAAACTGAAAAGACATTGAGTGTATGGTAATCCAAGCGTTTCAAGCGAACGCTTTACCGCTGTATCTGTACATACCGCTATCGATTTGAATATATGTAGGATCACAGATGACGAGTATTCTGAGGAGTTATTTGACCTAATCCCCTTTTTTCCGTTTCCATAGCAGATCCACCCGCGCTCGGCAGCGGAGCCACAGCTTTACTGTAGCCCCTATCTCAACACGAACCAAAAAGTTCGAACACTCATATCCTTGTCACACTATGGAGCTATTAAACCATCTTCCGGTCTGGGTGTTCCCTACCTTACAAAATATTGGGCATGGCAGTGGCGACAGGCGGAAGAAATTTGCCCGTTCGATAGTCGCTACTATTCCCGGACCGTACTGAACACAGGGTTAGGTGACATATGGTAATCAAGAATAAAAAAAAAAAACGTTCTGTCTCTGGATGGTGAAGTACGTTGTTAATCCATCGTTCGTTAATCCGTCCAACATAGAATTTAAACTAGACTGCCTTTTTAAAGTCGAAAATAACAAGCCTTACAAAATATATCTTTTTATCTAAACAGTAATTTGACACGGATTTCTATTAAGAATAAAGCTAAACTTTTATTTACTCTAGAATACATTTTAGAGAGACATTTAAGGTAGCTAACACAAAAACCGTTCACGAGACAATTTCCATTCAACCCGTTACAATAGAAAAGTTGTTCAATTTGAAACGTAATTAAGTATTGTTGTTACGTACATTAAACGATTCCCTTTTAATTGTGGAGTTTTAAGAGAGGACTAGTTGAGAGGTACTTTAGATTGAGTTAGTTGTATAATTGCGCTCGTTTAAGCAGTTCGACGCTTCGTTTGTTGTTTGCAGTTAATGGCCGAATTTCATTTAATCCGCGCCTTAGAAGTTTTTTAACTTACATAAAGTATTTAATATATTATTAATGCTAGTAAACTGAGTTTCGATTTTTTCTGTATTCACATACACACAAACACAGACATACATGGTGACTCGGTTCTAGTTGTGATATTCAATGTCCTGTATTGTTTGTTCTAACAGGGCAATAATTAATAATCAATTAATGACATGTATGTGTTAATTAGATAATTATAAACATATTTCAGGATTATTTTTATATAATATAACTTACAATCTATCACTTAAATGTCAGTACCTTACCATTTCTAGAATTTACCTATAAATTGTTATTTTTTTGTCGCAATAAATTATTGAAACTAATTACCTCGTACATTCCAATGTTTGTCATCAAAGTGAAAAAAATTGACACATTTTATTTAATGTATTGAGTTAACATTGAATTCCGGTTTATTTTATGTCAGTACCGTGGATAAATGAGTCAATACCGTGGAATGTAAAATTTAAAATTAGTATTTCGTTTCTTGTAGCAAAATCTTGTTAGATTTTTATTTTTACAGTAAAATAGATAAATAATATGCATGAAAAATTGGAAAAAATAATTTTTAATATTTTAATCAAAAAAATCACAAAACGGAATCACCCATAGTAACGATTATTTCACGTGTCACATGAAATGTTTGTTCTTTTTTAAGTTTTATAGTTTTTGTCATACCTGTTCATTTTCTTCTGTGGAAAGTAGACCTGATACCTAATAGAAAAAGATTTGTAGATAGATAATAGTGAATAGACACGATAACTGCTTGGCTTAATCCGTGCTGAAGATAATTATTTAGAAGCAATGATAGCTCGATGGTAGTGTGTACGGACGCCGCGTCTAGGGACGTCAGTTCGAATCCACCTACAATCAGCCTGAGCTTTCGGAGAAGGAAAACATCGTGATGAAACCACAGCATGGTGGTAGGGCTTTTTGTAGTGGCCGTTTGGGTAGCAACCAGTTTCAAGTTGAAAATCTGCCGCCAAATACCAATAGGTGTATTTTCACACAAGTTTAGCGTGTTTGCCAAATTAGACCATATCGTCACTTAAGATCAGGTGAGATTATGGTGTTAACGCTAAATCAATAAATTATTTAAAAAAATGTTATTAGCTTTAGTGTCACTTCGATACACCGTCCCTATAAAACATTGTACCGGAGCCGGTTTATTATACTTATTGCTTATTGTATTTTCATAAAGGTCTTATAATCTTGCAAAGTCACTTTGTCACAGATAATCAATCTGCCATAGGTTGTCAACTGCGGGGGCGTATTTTGTTTTGTCGTAACATTCTGCCGTGATCAAAACCCACTAATAAAGCACACAGCCTTATAAAGCAGCAATTGGTCAATGGTAGTGTTTACGAAACAATTTTCGGAGGACGTGATTTCGACACGAGTAAATAGTTTTTAACAAAGACAGTAATATAGTTGTTACAGGCTGATCTTTAGGCATATATGCTGATTAATATAATTTTCGATATTTAGTGTTCAAATTTTTCGATTCTTATGATCTTATCTTGATTACGAAACGTTTTTACGTTATGTATACGTAATTTACATTCTTCAAAGCTTTATGTACTTATGTAAAGTTTGTACTATTACATTAAAGATAAACAGAATGACTCCGTTCCCCCAATACCATCGGGAGCGAGTGGAAATACGATCAATTAGTTGGTAACCGGCCGACGTCTCTATACATTCGCAAGGGAAATTAATCAACGGTGAAATGATATGACGTTCATAAAGTTTTCGTTCCATTATATAGATACCGTTCGAGTCGCTTTGGGAGTATTGTATTTGCAATTCTAATGTATAATCATTTACATTTAAATATTTCATAGATATATCATATCATTATGACCCTTATAAGTTAATTTTATTGTTGTTCATTAAGGTAAGTATATGTTGTTTAATGTGTCGATACAGTCAAAGGTTGTGTTTACCAATTTTATAAATGGGCTTAGATAATAGTTCATATGCGAATTTTGGTCACTTTTGTCACTACCCATTCGTTATTACGAATGGAATATAATCAGAATAGGTATTTCAACTGCCTCTATTCTACAGCATGCATGGGCACAAACAAAATAAATCTTTAAAAAGTTAAAAGTGCTCAATAAAACAATTTACCGTTTATATATTTTGTCAAAGCTACGACAAAGTTATGGCATTGTATCTAATAATTAACGCGAAACAGTATAAAAAACATCAATAACTCTAAGCTGGGAAGCACATTTGTCGTATCTCACAAAATTTAACTTTATAAGGAAGTCAGAAAAATTAAAAAGAATACTTGATATAAAAGAAAAACGTTTTGTTTAAGTAGTATCTATTTGGGCTAAAGGTTACGTGGTTGTAAGGGTTCCTGTCATAGTAAAAGTTGGCTATGAGCACGCTCAAATTACGCGCAAGTGCTGTGTCCAACCGCCGCTAGGGTGGGATTGAAAACCCCGGCCGCTGGGGCCGCTGGGGCCGCTGGGGCCGCGGTGGCAGTGAGTGTGAGTTGAGTGTTCACCGCTGCCACTGTTCGTGTTACCATATAAATTAAGAAAAACCTTGTCATTAACTTTAAAGTCGGGTTAATTATACTTCAAAATGAGTGTAAAGGACTTATATACCAGTGAAGCGTCTAGATTGATGTTCTGAGTATGGATTTTGCCAATTTGAGACACTTGTGAAAGTCGCTGGCCGGCTACAAGGTGCAGCGCTAAGAAATATCCAGGTGCGTGGGCTTTAATGCTTGATTTTTGCTAGGATAGGTGACTCGGAAACCACAAATAACAGTATATTCAGAACCCCAGGCGTCTGAGTTGGGAATACTTTACCCAGGTTCTAATACCATTCCGTGTACCGGTTATTTTTGGCCGGTACAGTATCAAACAAATTTCTATCTCATTGTACAAGAACGGAACAAAAAATTTGTCGATGTGATTTCTCTATCTTAATTGAATGATGTATATAATTCGTATACGCGTTTTTGCTATTAAATCTGCAACTATTGAATGGAGATCGAAAATCTATCGATAGTGATGTTTTCATACCAACCTGCAAGCCTTTTGTTTCCTAATAGGGGATGATTTTTTTATTGATACCTCTATTTTCTAAGTAGGTACTTGATTTCATTTCCGGCAGCAGCCCAAGGCGAGTTTCAGCCATCCTGGCACCCTTGCGCTCGCTGCCTCGGAGCTGAGTGCCCTCAGCACTCGCCCCAAAAATATGGGTGAAGTTGTCAAAGCCCCTAAGGCTAACGGCGTAAGTCAAGTCAAAAAAACAAACCTTATTTCATATAGACTTGAAGTTATCTTGAAGGACAAATCAATGTGTTGCGTGCCAGGCTAGTTAGTATGAATACCTATACTAGAAGTAAACAATCTTATAGGTTTAAAGTTATTGCTGGTATATATTACACATAGTAAGTTCCAACGTCGCGCGTCGGTTTAATTTGAACGAGAGCTGTATCGGACAGCACGTTGCGGTCGAACTGTTGGCTTATGACAGTTGTCGGATGACGCGACGCGACATTTTCACGTAGGTATATAGTGCTATTTCAGTATATCCTCATGCAATATTAGTGTAACCTTAATGAGCTGATTTGTTTTAGGTTAAATAAATATAATCATACTTAAATATTTCTTATATGTGTCAGTGCTTCTGAATCATCATGAATTAGTGGATAATGGAGATTTTTATAGCATATAGGTTGAGCGTTATGATTTTAATGTCACCTGAACTTAAGTGATGATGTGACCAAAGAGGGTGGATACCCTTTGACTAGCCGAAGCACAGCTATAGGTATTTGTTGGCATATTTTCAACTTGATATTGGTAACTAGCCAGTTTGGTCTTAGAAAAAGCTTTACTAGTGTACTACGGTTTTCTCACAATGTTTCCCTCAGCGAAAGCTCAGGCGCATTGTAAGTGAATTTGAACAGGAGATCATTGCCGCGGCGTCCGTACATACTACCAACTGACCCATCAGCGCTTCCGATGAAATTGCAAAGGATTGGAAATCATTAATAATATTATACATTTTTGGAAGAATTTCACCCACTAATCTAGATCCTAAAACATTAGTAGGTATATATCAATAGTAGAAAGAGCTCATTAATTAAACAATAAAATACGTGACTAGGAGTTTGTATCAAAACCTCACGGTACAATCAGCGAATCTCTACCACGTCGTACACAAATAGTTTGGATTATTAACCTTACAAGCATATAAGTTTTATCTAAACAAAAGTAAGTAGCGAACCCATATTTCACAAGTTGCAAAGTAAAACAAAGTTGTCGGTACAAACACGTTTTGCTCATGTTTAATTATGGTGAACCTATTAACCAACTGTTCGTGATAAGGACTAAACTTTATGAAATATACAGAGACGTAATAGACCATCGAAGACTTAACACAACTGTAATAAGAGGTAACGCAGTCAGTAAGACTTTTAAACTGATAGCTTTCGTATCGTCCTGTACGCTAACAATGCCGAAGAGTGAAAAGAGGTTCGTGAATCACAATTTCGTTTTGACTGATTTTTATATATTTTAAAAACTTTTATAACTTCGAGTTTGTCTGTGTATGTGTACATATACGTATTTATTTATATTATTTTGTTTTTATATTAATGAAATCTGTGTATATATTTAATAACAGAAATATATCTGAGTAGGTTTACTGATGTATTAAAAGATTCCTAATTCTTTATTACTCTGACCATTTATTTATGAATAAAATTTAAACATAGGAACTGCGAGGTAGGTTGATGCCAAACAAGTTGCTAGCCATGAAATACGATTATATGAGATATGGTGTGTAAATAAAAGTCCGAATTATATCCGAATATAGGATAATGGAAGAGGAAAACATGACAACGTACTTGGATAATAACAAGAAGAAGGAAGAAGAACGTATATTATAAAAATATTTGTGGGAAGCCCATTACCCACAGATAAATCAGAAAACTGTGTTACTTAGGAATAAAAAATTATGTGTAATAATGTTGTGCACTGACCTTACATGAGTAGGATAACGGTTAAGATGAACAAGAAGAAGATAAAAGAACGTAACAGTACATTTGACATATTTACTCGAAAGCTGAAAATGTACCCAGAGATAAACCAGGGAAATACTCAATTAATATATAATTTTTATAGCCTAAGTTACATAAAATATGTTATAGAAGTGGTCCGGTGTTCCCTGAAATTCTCCAAATTACATACCCGAAAGTACGCTTCAATAATATTTGGAACTAGTTAAGGTATATTAAATGGTTGCCGTTGGGAAATTACATTTACTCTGTAAGTTTGATATTAGTTATACACAGCCTTCACGTTTACTATGAATAATATCGAAATAGGTAATTTTACATACAACAATTTTATGTCTTTAATGTGAGCTACATTATTACTATATCATTCAAGTTTTATAGAAGTATTACCTGTGTCCGCGACTTCGTTTGTATGGAACCAAAATAATTCAGTAATCTTTGCCCGTTCTTGTAACTTTTTTCAATACAGCTTTGCTTCTATTAATGGTAGCGTGATGATATATAGCTTAAAATTTTTCTCAGTGTATTCAGGCAACACCGGAATCTGAGTCCTGGTTGTTCTTGTGTTTGACGCTTGAGGGCGCCATTCGTCACTTTTGAATACGCGCTCTGTAACGGATATTCGGTATCGGAACAAGTCATCGTATTTTCTCTATTTTGGATATTACGGACATTACAGTGAAGCTACAAGTAGCCAACAGAAGTTATCAGTATCTCAGAATATCATTATATTTGCAACGGCGGCCGCCAAGACTAACAAAGTGTAGTATTGCATCCGGTCACATACGCCACGACAACGAGACCTTCACCAACGGCTACCCAGGTGAGTCAACATAGTCAGCTGGGCGCAGTTATTGGTGAAACCTGAACACTCGTATTCAAAGTAGGGGGGAAGTCCCACGATCGTGAGTTTTCGAAGGGCCCGCGACTTACTATCCGGCCCTAACACAGTGATTGTTCTATCAAATAATAAAAGAATTTTTGAAATGCCACTGGTAGTTTCTACATTAGCGCGTTCAAATAAACAAACGTTTCCGTTTCATAATATTAATATAGATTTAAAGTTATTGCTAATTATGAAACGTGTTATTTGGAAATTATAGTGATTAAGTATGTTATTGTAATATTTAAGCTTTTGAATTATGGTCTCGGAGCATGTGTAATTTAATGATCAATTAATAAAATAATGTGTTCATTATTAGTAATGTTACGACGTTATATAAAAAGGATATTATCGTCTATATTACTAATGCAGTTATTTAGATCCCAAAAATCCGTTATTTATTCAGGTAACAATATAAAAAATAAAATAACCAACCGTGCAAATCTAATTAAATAAATCGTGAAAGGAAAAAAGATATGACTACATGTATGATTGGCCTAGGTGTTTATTGGTCGTCTTGCCGCTACCGTCACGCCGGGTGCTGTGAGTTCGAATCCTGAACAGGTCATTTATTTTCGTGTCCGTGAATTGTACGTTTGTAAAGTTCTCTGCGACACGATTTTAGAATGCTAGAGTAGTTGTCTTTAAAAAAACTGAGATATAAAATTGTGTCCGAAAACAAATAAACTTTACGCACTTTTTCTTCACACACAATAGTTATTAATTATTTTATTGATTAAAAAAAATTGACAGTGCTCTCTCATTTAAACTATATACAAATTATCATAATCCAATAAAGTTTCTACATATTACCAAATCATACAATGTGAAACGTAGGTATTATTTTATTTATTGAAATAAAACTAATTTAAACGGATTTTATCGCGGTTATTTATTAAATTTTGATTTCGACGTTTCGAAAGCTTTTCAGCCTTAGTGACCACTATACAACTAACTAAATAACCGCGATAAAATCCGTTTAAATTAGTTTTATTTCAATGAATAATATTCGCGTAAACCTAAGAAATCATTATTATTTTATTTGCTAAAAATAAATAAAAGTATATAAAAAAAACAAGATCCACATGTATGTTATGATAAATAATATGAAGTTCAAATAAATTAATTGTTAGTGAATTTTACGAATATTCAGTGGGAACTGTTTTCAGTAATGTACAAAATCACCGCGATCAACACTTTTTTCCAGCGGTCTGTAACATTAATAAAGTCTATTCCAGTAAGGGAGAGAGAGATATTTCTTCCATCTTGAAACAAATTACCTAAAAATATTATTCCATTTTGATTCTGTAGTCGTGGAGACATCAACCATATTTTTTTCTTTTCGAGCTGTTCGTAAAATTTTAAAATATTCCAAAGATTCATTTAACGTTCATAAGCACGATAAACGATTATTTTTTTGGTACAATTTAACAGTAATTGGTTGCTACTGGGCGGATGACTGCATATTACCCTATGATTTAAAATATTGACCTGTAAGTAATGTAGAATTAGATCTATATTACTAGCAATTTTTTTACATTTAAAGTTTAGCATTATGGCTAAAATTTCACCTGATGTTAAATGGCCCAAAATAGTGGACACGCTAAGCCTAGTGGAGAAACTAGCTCTTAAGTACGAATACCGGAACACATATATAGGCTTTTGGCGGGAGATTTTCAACTTGAGGGCGGTAGCTAGCTCGGTGGGCATTAGATAAAGCCTTACCACCATGCTAAAGTTTCATTATGATATTTTTCTTCAACAAAAGCTCGGGCTCGTTGCAGAGATTGAACTTACGTCGTTAAAATGTAAAAAAAATGCTTTTAAAATAAAATAAATGCCGTATTATGAAATTACGTAAATCATACGTTAATTTCTAATTAAGTTGTTTAGCATGTATATAAAATTCAGTAAGCCAGCCCTACATATTTAGCTCACGTGTTGAGATATAACAGGTTTAGGTCGTTAGTGTCGGCGTTAACAAGTGCCAACGTGTAGTGCTTTAAAATAGGTCAAGATGCCATGTCCGCACTAATCTAGTAACACGTAACAACGCCTTAAGGCTACGTCGTAGCGCATCGCGTTGTACCGTACTACGAAATGCTACGAAACTGGGACACTTTGTTATCTACGTAAACGAGAAATTATTATGAGCTTGTGCTTAACATGTTGAGTATATTTTGACGCCTCGTTAGTGTAGGATTTTGGCGTAATACAGAGGATAATAGGCTATTTCCTAGTAATGTTGTCGTTATTTCTCAAGGAATATAAATATAATACACCGGCACGTAAATGTGTTTAATATTTCTGAATTTCAATAATATACTACTATGTCTTTTAGGAAGTGTTGGAGTTTGTCATCATTCAATTCGATATGAGTGTTAAAGAATCACATATTTTATTTGTTTATTTATGTAATATACTTATATAATATTTTTAAAGAGAGTCTTTAAAATAAGTCTCCGCTTGGCTTTACTAACTGTTCATTATGGGGAAAGCCTCTCTGCCTCGTAAAAAAGTGTTTAACGTTAAATTATATTTACGCTCTAATATTCAAACTTACGTCAGTATTTAATTAGTAAATTTATTTACTTGTGTATTACTATATTAATTGTAGAAGTGATTAAAGCCTTTGGTTAATGTATTAAGGATTGTTTAATATTAAAAATCAAATAAACTTATTATAAGTTTATTATTCATATATCTATTGCATATGAAATATATATATATATAATAGATCTGAAGAAAAGTCGTTTTAGTACATCAAAAATATTTCCAGAAAAAATAGCCAGGGTGTTAAAGGATAATTAGCAAAACCCATTCCAGTTTCCAAAAATTCCAGCATTTTTGGATATTTGTCTGTGCACGTATAACGTAATATGTACAAAACGAATGTAGGTAATTTTTATATGTAAAGATTGTACGACACTTGAAGTATTACTTAATTTTTGCTTCCTCACATTCTGTTCACTCTATTAAAAGATATTAGATAATATGAACTTAAAGTATTCTCACGCACACAATTCAGTTACCCGTAACGCCAGAATAGAACTAATGTTCACAGTTGAACTCCATATACGGTAGATGGCGTTGTGCTCATAACGTCATCATCTAACACGAATATTGACTGTACTATTATCTAAGCGACGCGTTTTAGTTTTCAACAACCATAGGAACGAAGTCGCAGCTATACCTAGTATGTAATAAATATTTCGTTAAACAAAATACTAAAGACTTCCAATCAAATAATTTTCAAATAAAATACATACGTTGCTGTAAATATAACATCATTTATTTTTTTAACTAACTTGTCTCGTTCATTGCTCGTTTATCAGAGCGAGGCAGCAATGAATTGATTCCAAACAACATTACATCAACGGTGAGTCATGTAGCCGCCATGTTGGATTTATTTCTACACGCGCTCCCGACATCTGTGTTCATTTTGTTTCGCTGTTAGCGGTTGAAATACAACGTACGTTCTGGCTTCAGGTTTCTTTAACTTGCGAGTGAGGTAAATATTTCTGTTGAATTGGAAAATATAGGTTTTACTGTTTATAGAAGTTGCTATAACATGATATTATTCGTATTTTTAGTCAGCCGATTAATATATTTAGTCATAATTGTAATTTCTGCTGGAAATGACAATCGCATATATTACTTAACCACCAATATTCTCCGCCTATTTGCCAACAGATTCGCTGCATAAATAAGGCACGACATTGTCTAATATCTTCACTGGGAGGTTAATAATGACAATATTAATAAAGTCCCGTTTTCCACCGGAGTGGTTACTTATTGTCTCTTGTTTCCTTTATTGAGGTATTTAATAATGTCGCTGGGGTTCAATTCTTATCGACACGTTGTTTATTATGTCATTTCTATTATAATATTTTAGTTCTTTTGGAATGTAATTCTTTATCGGATGATACGGATGGAGGCTAGACAAATAAAAATGGAAGATTTTTCCGTCATGACCCTTTCTTTAGTGTGTTCTATATTGTACTATATTTCTATAGTGTAGATGGTTAACATTAGTACGTACGCGTTAAGCTCACAATATACAAAGTATGCATCCGTCTCATACTTACCTACAGTTGCCCCGTATTCGCTCACGCTTCACACACTACACTTCGCAAACTACAAGTTCTGCAAAATAGATTCTTGCGGTAAACCGCATAAGCCTCTTCCTATGTCCGTAATGTAGATCTCTATAAAGATATGGATCTTCCGTCCATATATGCATATATCAAAAACCTTACAAAGAAATTCTTCGAAAAAGCCGAAGTTCATCCCAACTCCAAAATAGTACACGCAACTAGCAACAATGCCATCCACACGCCAAAGGATTCACGCACCGGCCACGTAATTGCTTCACCGATCCCGTCGATAAAATTACGAGATTGAACGCGATTCCCCCTAACATCTCTACCAATCGTACGTGTCCGCGTACACGCCCGCGTAACCGCTGCCCTCGCCGCCATGGCCGAGCGGTTAGTTTTGCTCCCGCACACCCACCCCGATCTCCCTCCGCAGACGCTTGAGCCTAGGTTTGATCCTCCGGATAGAAGCCCTCGAGTGAATCTACTTCCGCGATACAGTGACACTCTACATCACTGAAACTACATTATCACACCGCATACTATCCATGCACACCCACACTATCGATAAGGTCATGCTAGGATCACTAAATTAGTAAGTCAAGACCTGTTGGTTAGTTAGGATCGCGAATCCTTTCTCCACTTTCCGGCAGCAGCCCAAGCCGAGGTTCGGCCTTCTTGGCACCCTTGCCCTCGCTGCCTCGGAGATGAGTGCCCTCAGCACTCGCCCCAAAATTTGGTGAAGCTGTCAAAACCACTAAGGCAGACAAGTACGTCAAGTCGAAAAAAAATAGTACGTACGCTATTAGATGTGCCTAGTCACAGGTGCGCAATTATTACTTCAAGACAGTCACATACGCATTAGGTGTTTCGTAGCAACAGTCCCCGACCCCGTTCGCGAGTAACTAAAATTTTATTTAATCATTTTCAAAATTGATATTGCAATCAAAACAATAAAAAAAAATTCGAAGCGATGATTGTTCAGTGGTAGCGTGTACGGACGCCTTAAGTTTCGGTGTAGGAAAACATTGTGATGAAACCATAGCATGTTGATAGGGCTTTTTATAATGCCCGCATGGATAGGTATACGACCCTCAAGTTGTAAATCTGCCGCCAAATACCTATAATTGTGTTCTGGCAGTTGCACTTGGGAGCTAGTTTCTCCATGGGTTTAGTATGTTCACGGACTTGGGCCACATCGGCACTTAATATGAGATAAGATTGTAGCCAGAACGCTAAAACCTATAAAAAAGTCGAGTAGATGATAAATATCGACGGCATTGTAATAGCACGTTGGCTCGTTTCCATTTCAATGCATTATTAAGTTTTAGGAATAAGTACTGTTTTGTGGTTCTGGTAATGGTTAATAATGATAAATCATTTATATAACTGAAAGAATATATTATGTTCCAAATATTTGTATTATGGAGAGGTTAAGAAATGTATTTTATTTCTTTAATAGTCGGGCCCTCTGTTCCAGACATTTATACTATGTATTCATTGGTGCTAACTCTTGCCCAATTTAGCACAGTGCTTTACCGATAACATGAAAAATATCCCTGAATATCTTTGATAGGTTCTCTAATTAGTAATAAAATTTAATTTAGTTAATACTGTTTAGAAATAAAGCCGACATATAATTAAATATTTGATTTCAATCATTTCAATTTTAACTTAAGTAATATCTCAATAAGTTGTATGTGTGTTGATGAAGATTTTGCCGGTTTAATTGTTATAGATGTTAGCCCAGACAAATAAACTGACATATAATAATAAAACTTGCTTTTTTATCGGTCTCGTGCAAATAATAAAATGAGTTTCAGAAACACGCTTTATTACAAGCCACCATTTAAATTGTATTTTTTATTATTAATATATATCATATTATAATTACGGAAAAGCTAATCTTAAGAACTTCCAGTCGGATTTAAAAAAAAAAATATATATTTGATAGTGCAATAATAGAGGAAGGTTTTAGTTTTCTTAATATTACGCTACCAGCAATAAGAGCAAAGCTAAAAGTATTTGAAGCCGCATGTACAACTAGTATTGAAATAAATCTGTATACTAAAAAGAATGGATTTAATAACAAAAGTTGTAAAATTTCATATATTGCAATGATTTACATTGCAATGTTTGTCTAACACTATTTTAACACACCTCGTTAAGATGTAAAGTTCACGAAGTCGTCTTAAGTTCACACTCTGTTGCTTCAAGAACTTGCAATTTAAGCGCATAATATTTCGTCCGCATATGCAGGCTTTTCATAATTTAACCGACGACGAAATGTAAGCGATTAAGCTCCCGCGCTTTAATTTAAGCAACGCCTCTCACGAGTAATTCCGTCTTATACAAGTTTAATTAAAATAATGTATTTTGGTGGAATACACAGTTCTCTGCGCGATATTTACGGACTGTGCAAATATAAACATGCGACGTGAAGCTTCGTTTGACTCCGCAGCGCCTTGTGGCTTAACTTGTTTATATAAAAAAAGCGGGTTTTAAAATGTTTTACTACTTTTAGTAAATTTTTGATGGTGTGTTTATTGTTCCTTGTTCCGAGATATATGGATGTTCTGCAAAGACACGTGAAGAGATGCGTAATAGAAGCATCTAAGTGGGAGACAAAAGCGGTAAAATAGTGTAAATGGAAACATTTTGTGCAGTAGCAGGTAAGGCCTAGATAAAAAAACGAACACAGGTGCTCTGGTCATATCTTACAATTATGTTGCTGGAATTTTAGCACGCCCGAATTGCGCACGTACATTCACCAACAAAATAGGATATATTAACCTCCGCAGAGCGCATCAAAGGGAGAACAAGTTCGCCCTTTGTATACCTGCCCGGAGAAGGGACAGTCACTATAGCAGAAAATGGTCTGGTTGACATCAATCAATGTTCCTTGGCGTTCGTATGCTACCGTCGTGCGTTATGGTTTATCCGCAGGTTTGTGTAAGTCTGCCGTATCAGACCGGTTAGGTTGGAGACGCGGGAAGGGCTGCAGGTCCGAATGGTCATTGTAGCAGATACTAGAAATGTGGGCACTGTCTCTGGTCTTTAGTAATACGGTAGTTTGAAGTGTTGTCATGGTGCATTTTAGTGGGTAGTGTTTGGTGATTAGACTCTGTAAGTCATCATATGCCTCTTTGCTTGGCCTGAACCCGAGTAATGCTTTTCTGCATTGCGACGAGGAAGTCTGTAAAGAATTCGATTTTCAACACCTCGATAATGAAAAAAATAATGGTGTACTTAATGTAAGATGTGCTTATATAACGCTTACCTTTTTAAATGGGATGTTCTTTTTAAATACTCTTTATTGGTTACTCTACAAAGATTTGAGCTACTTACAAAGCCCAATGAGTTACGCAGCTATTTCAGAATAGACTCTTTAGAAATTCGGCGTCGTTAACATGATATTACGATCTTTTTGCACGAGGTATATAAAAAAAAAAATAAAAATTATTAAAGTAAATATTAAAAGTAGTACTTATAATGGTAAAAATATATTTTACGAGGAGACAAGAAAACATTTCACGTTTATCGATATCATAATACTATTACGGAAAAAAGTTTCAGCCAAAGTTATAAAAAGGGCCTCTTTCAGAAATAAAAATTATATTAAATTTACTAATAACTTATAATCCTAAAATAACATAAACAATATAGCCCTAAAATATCGCTGCTACTGGGTAGAAATGCTAAATGCATTTAACTTACCGACATACTAAGCAATTAAAGTACCAACGTTGACACTTGCAAATGCTTCTGCGATGTGAAAACAAAAAAAAAATACAATAAATGTATCAAGGTAATAATTTCATTCAACATTCGTTCTCATTCAATAACTCTTGCATTTTTTATAGATCCATTAGTTAATTGTATGATGCATTCATTTGTTTCTTTGTTTAATAATTTTGGCTTATTTTATACTAGTTGTGCACGCGGCTTCGTTCGTGTTGAAAGGTAATAAAAGTAGGCTAAGTTACTTGGTTTAGTAGCCTAAGTTTTGAAGCAATGGTAGCTCAGTTGGTAATATGCACGGACGCCGCGTCAAAGGACGGGAGTTCGAAACCACCTACAATGAACTTGAGCTTACGGTGAAAAAAACGTCGTGATGAAACCATAGCATGGTGGTAGTCATTTTTCTAATGCCTACGTGGCTAGCTGCAACTCTTCAGTTGAAAACCTGTCACAAAATATCTGTACGTGTATTCCGGTAGTTGTAATTGAAATCAATTCACTCCACTAGGCTTAGTCAGTCCACCATCTTGGACCACATCCTCGTTTAACATCAGGTGAGACTGTGTCGATAACGCTAAACCTTAACCATATAAAAACACTTCCTAAAATACCAGCAGTCTCTGCCAGTGCAAGTAAATTGTCAACACATAAATTATTTGGATCTTCTTTTCATTAGCGATTGTTGAAAGACACTGCAGCTCATTTGACATGTGTCATCCCATACCTTTTTTAGTTTTTTTTTTTTTAATGTTAATGGGCAGCAAACAGGCAGACTGCACATCTGATGTTTAATGGTTACCGTCGCCAATGAATTATAGCCGTGTTGCCAACCAAACCAAATTTGTATTATCAATTCTTGTTTGACAACTTTTTTAGTGGCACTGTTGTGTGATGGTCACGATACTGATATTTGTTAAACCCTTTTTTGTATATTTATTATACACTTCTATGTTGAGAATTTTAAACCCTTATATTGTTAGACAAAAGAAAATAATAAACAGTAATGTTGCAATAAAATGTTCTATTGCAAGCTTCATAAGCGAAGCGTTTATGTGGGTACTACTGTCACTTTACACAAAACAATGATTTTTCAAACTCAAAATGTCTCTATTTATCATACATTGCACTTTTAAAATAATACATATATACACACATATATCAAGAAAAAATACTATTTTTAACACTCCTGATATTTTTGATGCCATTTTTTTTTAACTATTTAAAAAGTCTGTCTTGGACGTCCGTGTGTCTGTATGTGTGGATCCTGTACGTTATCACGATAACGATCGAAATACTTTACTTATCGAGTCTTTTTCTTACGCATCATTATAATCAGGAATAGAATCCTATTACTCTTCACGGTTTGATTCGAAGTGGTTTAATTGTTATTAAACAAGCAAAAAAAAAAATAGATTATGAGGCGTGCACTTTTGGATTTTCCAAGCTACTTTCATTTACATTTCAAACCATTTTAATACGAACGCGACGTTATTAATAATTGATAAAAACGTTCGATAATATGACGAAGACCGTGCAAAAACCTTTTAATGTTATTATGTAGAAATATGAGGGGCCGGGGATGTAATTAAAGGTGTATGAGCTCCGTCGACACCAATTAGGATCGTTAACACGTCGAAAGATATTTACAGGGAGGTAATCTGTTTATTTTGTCACCGGCCGACCTCCCTCACATTCGAAGCGAATGCTATTATCGGTTCGAGTGTATTAATAATGCTTCATTACCTTACCAATGATGTATTGCTTCTATTTTTTTAAGTCATACTTCGTTCGTGGTGAGTCAATACTCGTATGATAATTAAGAGTCAAATTTCGAGATGTTTTGAGCAATTTATTACAAGAAAGAAAAGAAAGAAGTGCTGTAAAGGGAAAAAGAAAAAAGCCATTTAGGTGTAAGAATTTTACTTCCCGTTTTATGTACACTACACACATGTACCATTCTTTTACAAGAGTTTTGAGAAATATATCATTTGCTTACTGTGAGCTATCTTTGACTGACTCACTGCTATTGCTATCACCGATTCAATTTCTATACGAAGGCTTTGCTATTGATACACCATAAATGAAAGTCGATATATACAGGTATGTACGCAGAGTACCGCTAGGAGTCTACAATTGCAAAGGCCGAAAGCACAGTCTCATTGCTGGGATTCGAACTGACTTCTATTGACACAGCGTCCGTACAGATTACCACTGAGCCATAATTACTTTGTTGTCACATGAGTTGTTGATATGCTTACTAGAAACTTTGGATTGTATACAGTACGTAGCTTGTTGTTATAGGAATAATATCACGCGGCGCGATGGTACAGATCTGTACTTGACTGGGTGGCGATATAGAAGGGTATTCGATATATTTATAAATAGCTTTACAGCTATTTAATTGTTGTTAGTGGTAGATCAGTGGAAATACGACCAGATGTACCTTAGTACTGATTCATCTTTAATTTTGCGATCACTGAACTTAGAAGCAAGAGAAAAATAAGGAAAAATACTGAACTATGGACAAAAATTTTCTCTGATTATTGTTATGTTGCGGCAAACTAGGGAGTTATTAATTTCTCATTGTATAAATTATAATACGTCATGGGCTGGAGTTGCAAGCGTGATTTCTCTTGGCAAGAAGTCTGCGCCTTGGAGTGATTTATTACAAGCTGGTATTGTTACATAAATGTAATAATTCAGGTTGGTTATTCAGATATATACAATAATTTGTTGGTACTTGGAACGTAAACTTGGCGACAGATTGTGAATATCTATGAAAGCTAGACGAAGCAATTAGAAATAAAACTTTGTCTTAATTACGTATCGAGGGTTGGTGTTGTATGGAACTACTAGTGAGTATACGTAAAAAAATTAATTTCATTATTATGTTAAATTATATATCATAAACCGTTTATTTACAAGTTTAAGGATATATTAACAAATAGATACATATTTTGAAGCGATGATAACTCAGTTGGTAATGTGTATGGACGACGCGTCGATGGAGGTAAGTTTTAATTCACCTGCGATGAGCTTGAGATTGCGGTGACGGAATACATCGTTAGGAAACCATGGTGATGCATGGTGGCAGGGCTTTTTCTAATGTCTATCTGACTAGCCAAATACCTATGGTGTATTCCGGCAGTTTCTCTCGAGAGCCAGTGTCTACACTAGGCTTAGCGTGTTCACCGTCTTAGGCCAGACAGTCAATTAAATTCAGGTGAGATTGAAGCTTTAACGCTAAATCTATAGTATAGAAAAAATATTAGCTATATATAGATATATAAATATAGTATAGAAAAAAATATAGCTGTGATGGAAGAACTTGATGAGACAAATCTCACGGAAACCTGGATTTTCGACAATGTAAAATGTAAAAATATCAATGCTTTTTGGACAAAAATTCTTAGACTTAGTATTCACTCAGTACGCAATTGAAATTCGAACGTGATCATTGTTAAAAGATTAAGTAAATTCTTGTAAAGTTAGAAAGGGTTTACACTTTTTTATTTATAATAACTAATTACATCTACACGTATTTAACAAAAAAAGAATCTATTGAAATATAGAGCAGTAAACGTATTGAACTTTTTATATGTACGTATTTCCGTATAGTATTATTCAAATGAATTGAATACTATTCTACTGATTGGTTCGGTGATATTGGCCAATTATTGTTAATATTTTTTCTCTTTAGATTATGTGTATTTGAAGTTAATGTCAAATATTTATTTTATATGCATTTATGTACATAAATGTTTCAGTGCAGAAGTACATTCCCAGTAAGACATGAAAGTAATAACGTACTGTTAGCTGCAGTTTACATAGATACACTGGGTTCATTTCTAATTTTAGCTTCACAAGTTACGAAATACGAAAAGTTTCATCTGCAAGTTTGCCTTAAGTCAGAATAACAAAATGACACGTTTTGCAGCCAGTGGCAAAACGTGAACGGAACGCTGTTCAGGGTAAAGTTTCATATCTCACCTGTAAACAAACAAAGGGTGACCAGGAACCAAGTTTCATGATCCCCAATTTTTATTCCTATCGATGTTAAACCACCGAATATTTGACTCGGTGATGGATCAGATTAAAATGGTTATGCAGGTATAAAGTTTATAATTGGCCATAACTTCAGAATATGTAGCCCTTCCGACGAGGGTGAGTGTAATTAATTAGTCGTGGCTGCTACTCTATGGGGTAACATGAGACTAACCCCCTGAAAAGCGTGGTTTTACCCCGAACCTTAATTTATTTTAATAAAAATTTATAGAATGTTGTGTATAATATCTGTCCAAATACTTTTTGAATAAAAGAATATTTTATTAATTGCTGTAATTAAAAAAAAAGTATATTCCTTTACTTCAGAACGATAAGTCCGGTATTGATGATTAGAAAAAACTTACTTAATATTGTAGCTTTTTAGTTCGACAATTGGTTATATTACTTCATAATCAGAATACAAACAATATACATACATATTGTTGATTGTGTTTGATAAGTGCATTTACTCACTCTTGTAAACGGTATGTAAAAAAAATATAAATATTCTTATATGTTATATGAATGAAATTTGAGATTGCCTTAGGTTTTTGGAATATATTTCTTAGTTTTTATTTTTCAATATTTTGATGAGCAATAAAAAATTATATATATCATTATTTCGAGTGATTTCGTTTACATTTCATTGTAAAGTAGTAAAGTTTCTAGCATGAATATAATTGAACGGTTTCCAGCAATTTCGGTTTATACCCAGGCAGGTAATTTAAGCTGTTAGAATAGTTCTAAAAAATTGAACGTTTAAATCAACTTTAGGTCGGTTGTAGCGTGTCTCGGGCAGATTAAGACTGACTTCCTCGTAGTGTTTCAAACAGGCGGTACTGATTTAAGACATGGTTTCTTTAAAACTAAGATAGTTTCTTGAGGTTATTACATAGCGCTATTTTTTTAAACTTGTTTCGATAGCTAAGTACTAAGTTATAGTATTTTGAAATAATGTTTTACTGTCTGATTTTCTAATGTTTTTTTTTTATACTTAAGGTTTAGCGTTATGGCCATAATCTCACATGATCTTAAGTGACGATACGGCCCAAGAAGATGATGGTGACATTTTGGCCTGAGAAACGTGATCATGAAGCCATGTATTTATGATTAGGTATTTTGTAATTCCCACTCAGTTAATTAACGGCTTCGAGTTCTAAACATATGTACTATAGATTTTATAGTTATATTTCAGAAAATGTACCAAAGTATTAGTTCCTTTATGAGGCTTAACAAGTGACTACCTAGAACTACATCTTAATTTACATTTAAATAAATATATTGAAAAGAACTTAACCTTTCATGTATATATACACTTTATCAAACATATGCCATATGAATGGTCTATTATGTTTTAAACTTGACAGAATTATGTTAAAAGAATAGTTTGTGAAGTAAAAAATGGGTTGACAAAGCTTTATTAATTACGAATAAAAAATAACAATCTAGATGTGTTTTCAAACTGCACTGTTTTATTTTAAATATTCTTTTAAATTAATGACCGTGTATTATATCTAATTTGTGATAATATAACCGACCATTTTGTAAAACAACGTAGCTAACTTTGTTAGGTAAAATGAACGAATATATAATCAATTGTAATTAGCTTAATTAAATATCGCTTTAGGGTTTTTAAACCATCATAATCGAGAGATATACCTTATTTGTTTGTTTTCTTTAAATAGACTTTGTTTTTCTTAATTATTATGTGACATTGTACGTCATTCGCGGAATTAGAATATTTGATAGGGACCACGGATTTTTAAAATAAAGTTATTAATATTTCGTTCTTAAAAGGATCATTGTAGCAGAATTTTTAGGTGCCGGGATTAATTTGTTGACTTGCACCGCATCGCGCAGTCCTGCGTGATTGCCATTACAATGTTCGCGAAAGCTCTTTGCAGTTGACAGTTGGGCGAGTGGGCGCTTCGTTTCCATTCGCAAATATCGTGTGCCTAACTGAAAGTTACTAGCTTGGCTGTTTTAACTTGTTAACTAGATGGAAAACAGAGTTTATTTATGTACTAATTTAATGTAATTATACTGTGATTGCTTTTGAATACATTTGGGTGGAAAGCTTAAATTAGAAATTGCTTATACCACATTTTAATAATTTTTTAAGCAATTATTTGTGAAATAACAGTTCCACTTCTCATATTATGAAATTCCATTGTCAATATTCGTTATTTAATATGTTTAAATAAACCATTTTTCTATATATATGGTTTAGTAATTTCTGGGCGACTGTCTTTAAACTCTGAATGAGGGAATGATTTCTATTTTAAATATCCCTAAATAGATTTTTATACAAACTGTGATAACCTAAGTTATGTGTAATTTGATCGCATAACAATGATTATGCATATTTTAACTATATAATTGCTTTATAATTTACTAAGCAACAGTGTAATAATAACATTTTAATAATAATAAGTAATGTAATTGAAAGAAATGTGTTATCTTTTTATCCAGCTGATTGCTTAGTAAATTGTTAAGTACAGTCAATCTTAAAAAAATAAATTACAAATAAATCCAAAGTTAAACAGAACAAATATTATAATGTATACTAGGGTTTTTTTTCTCATCATTATTTTATCATTAAAAATAGCCTTATATACTGTTGTGAAGTCACAACTAATGGGATTTCTAACAGGCGCCTATGAGTAATGTTTTTTAAATAACTATAAAATCTCTTATTTTTAGTTTAATTGTACGGAACTATTCCCATAATCAATTGTAGAAAGGAAATTAGTTGAACAATGACATAGAAATATTTTTATAACAAAAAAAAATAGCAGTTATAAGGACTGCCGATGAAAGTAAAAAGGTAAAACTATAAACAAACAGTTGTTATTTTTGGATATCCAGATTAATTGAATTTTTTGAAGCGATGATAGCTCAGTGGTATTGTGTACGACTTTGCGTCAATGGACGTGAGTTCGAATCCAAGCACCTACAATGAGCTTGAGCTTTCAGTGAAGGAAAATATCGTGAGGAAACCATAGCATGCTGATGGGGCTTTTTCTAATTCCCGCCTGGGTAGCTTTGTTGCTGTAGCTCAAGTTGTAAACCTGCCGCCAAATAGCATAGCATTCCGGCAGCTGCACTTGAGAGCCTGTTCCTCCACAGGTTTAGCGTATCTACCAACTTGGGCCGTATCGTCACTTAAGATCAGGTTAGATTATGGCCATAACGCTAAATCTTAAGTATAAAAAAAATGTTTGATCTTAAAATAAACTTGTAAATCAAAACTGTTTACAGAGCAATAAGTTATGCTAATATGAACAGATATAGTGTTATTGTTAACACGTCACGTGACCAGATAGATGACGACTTAAATTAATTTACTCCCTATTCAAACCTTATAGAAGCTTTCACTAATAAAATAAAAAACAAATTAGAGGAGCACAGCTCATAGTGAATAAATATCATTAAGTATCGCTGACAAAATGTGCTCGTTTTTATTCATATATATTGTTTTACATTTTTCAATTTAATACACCTTACTATTTGAAACATAACCCCCTATGTAACCGCAGGGTATATATTCAACAAGAGACCTTGTTAATAATATCTTGAACATTAATTAGTTTCGTTTATCATATTAAGGTTTAGTGATACTGTTATATGAAAAGGCTTGCCGTAGACCGAAAAATTAAGTTTGTTAAATGAATATAAAAGCTTTTGATGGTTTGATAATTATCTTTTTTTAAAATATAAAAAAAAAGACTGTGTTTAACTTACTATCACTGTAGCCCTATAGGAACCGGGTTGTACCATAATATCCCTCTTTAGCGCGGGGCCCAGTTGGGCAAGCCGGTGGGACGACGTGGTGATTGTCTTCTCGGACCCGTGCCGCCCCGATTTATGCGGCAGAGGTACACCCTGGAGTTTCAGTGCATGTTTCCGGTTCGCACCGGGTGAATCCCACATAACCCGATCATTCCGCCCGGGCCGAGAAGGTATTCATACAACAGCCCTGTAGGAACCGGCATAAAGAGAAATAAGAATAGAAACCGGTATAAGAACATCCGGATTTTACAACAATACACAGAGTTGACAATGAGTATACAACAGGAAGCTAAAATGTGGCGAATACTAATAGTATTTAGCTATTTTCTAAATTTAGTAACAAACAGTTCGTTGATTTTGTTTTGTAATACTCCTGCTTCGAATATTACAATATAGTGCAGTTAATTAAGGCTCGCAGTAAAGCCAGAAGGCCCGAGGCGAAATGGGAAATAGGTAATTATGAAGTTGCGTACTGGCTTGCAGGCTGCCACTGGCGCTTCTGTGCGAGTTACAGGCAATAGAGTTAATTGTTTTATTTTGACGTCCATGCATATATTTGTTTGGGAAAACTGCTATACGTTTAGCCTAGAGACAGAAATTGACTCACAAGTTCACTTGCCGAAATACTTCCTTAGTAATATTATAAATGCGAAAGTGAGTTTGTTTGTTAAGCTTTCACGCTTAAACCGCTGAATCGATTACGAGGACTTTTGGTATAGAGATAGATGGAACCTTGAAGATGGTGATAGGCTACTTTTTCTAGCAAAAAACTTACTGGAAGTGAGATAAAGAGAGCGATAAACTTTGTATGAAACATTTTATAGTGTCATCCGATTTGTTTGCCAAATCAATTTTCACGCGAGCAAAGCCGCGGATAAAAGCTAGGATACTTATAAGACTAATTTTCAGTAAAGGGACAAATAACGACGCCGGTGTAAGATGTAATTCTAATATCATGCCATAATTTTATCAAATTTTCTTTCGTTTATAGATGAGTGTAATAGTAGTCTCATGTTATATGAAGCAGTATCCCCCAACGTACTACCAATAAACCATCGTTAGCTTCATTACTTTACAAAGTAAGCATTTGATATATTTATTTTTTTATAGAAGAGCAGAATAGTTTTTTTATTCTTTATAAGTTTAGTGTTACGGTCACAATCACACCAGATGTTAAGCGACGATATGGCCCAAGATGGACGACGCGTTAAGCCTAGTGGAGGGACTGGTTCTCAAGTATTACTGCCGGAACGCAACTATAGGTATTTGGTGGACGATTTTCAATATTTGGTGGTAGCTAGCCTATGCTTGCTAATATATACTAATAGCTAACTATGCCATAGTTTCATCACAATTTTTTCCCTCACCGAAAGCTTAAGCTAATTTCAGGGTTTTGAACTCACGTTCATTGACACTTCTTCCGGACATACTACCAACTAAGTTATCGTCGTTTCAGTTATAATTCAAGTGATTTTATGTCTGATATGGAGCTTAGTACGACACAAAAACATCTTAATGAAACCATAGCATGGTAGTAGGACATTTTTAACCTACCTACCTTGCTTTGCCTACCTAGCCTTGAAAATCTATCTCTAAATATCCACGGTATGGGTATGGTATGGTATCCTCGTTCTCTTCTGGCTTGAGCCGCGATGTAAAATCTCAGGACTCTAGAGGCACTACATGAAATTAAAATGTGGGTCTAGTTCATTTTGCATTTCTGAATATACACATTTTTTAACGATTATATAAACAAAAACGCGAGGTCGAGCTTTATGTTTATTAACATAGTAACGACGGTATAAACTGAACTTAAAATTGTTTTCATAAGTTTTTTACACTCTGGAAATCTGTTGAAAGCTTTTTAGAATGCGTTTTGTAAATATTCTATTCTATAAATATGCAAGAATTTGAGTGCACAGTTTGGTCTTGTGGTTATATCAGCTACTTCGATTCTATCGCCATGCTGAGGTGATGTGGGTTCTAGTCTTGCGAAAAGTAAAAAATCCTTTGTGTTTATAAAGTCCTTTTTAGTTGACTTTTATTAAATTGCGTACTTAGGCAGATGTTGCTATAAAAAAAAAACATGTATTCTAGTAAGTGAAGGATTACACAAATGGTAATTATAAGGCAATAACAGCAGTTATTTATTCAGTAATTTTTTGGGTTTGTTGTATTCTGTACACGAGTAAGTCTCTATAGTCATGACGCTAAAACCATTACAACAGATGGTAATATCATTACCAATACAAATCTCTTTGGGATTTGTCACGATTCAAGATCAGCCAGTAAGTATACAAGAACCGAGAGATATACAAGCTGACTTGACAGTGATGACTGTCAATATATTCCCGATTTTTATATAGTTTTAGTTGATTTGATTTTGAGGGTTTTAAAGTTTACAGGGCGGTGTCCTGGTGCCCTATAGAATGTAAAGAGAGCCGTATTGCTTCATATTTTGAATGTTTATGTTATCGGGCATATGTAATTAGTATCATTGTAATTACATATATATATCGACTAGTATAGGTTCGGGTGTTGAGACAAAATATCAAACTTGAAAGTGCGCTGCGTCGCGGACTGATAAAGTTTAGGAATCCATGTCTTAATAAGTATAACATTAAAAACTCAGTGCCATTACCTGCAAAAATTAAGGCAAATATTAGAATAATTAAACTGCAAAACTATCTTAAAATAAAATAAAAAATCTGAACACTATAAAAACATTTAAACCCAACAAACATTTTCTGACTATACTAAAAATAGATAATACAGATATAGCCATATTGGTTTTTAAATTTAATCTAACAAACTCTCCTTTGCCTTTTCCAGGTGTGACGTCACTCTCAAACCTGATAGCAAGTCTTTGAGCTACGTTGCAGTGTAAATGTCACTTTATATGGTAATCAGTGCAAGATGGATCAACTTCCAAGACGCAACGCATTATGTAAGGCTAGAGGTATTCCATATTTTCCATCGAATTTGCATTAGCGAATATATAACAGTTCTTTTACGAAAATGCTACAAAAGGGAACATTTCAAAGATGACATTGTTTATCAAGTTTAGTCTTATGCAAGGTACTTTGAAGCGTTACTTCGTCCATTTTGTCTTTTCCAATAGATAATAATATAATACTTTATGAACGTCATGACCACGTTTTTAAATGAAATGGTTGCTTAATATATTTAATATTAATTCATGTAGTCTGGTAGTTGAATACTTCAATATCTTCTGATTCGAAAACTTCTGCATATACCATAATAAAATTAATATTAGTGTTACTGAATTTACTAACTCTCTTTGAAGTAGCTGATATTTTATCAGTTTGTATAACGATTAATGGTGATATTACATTTTCAAATATATAAAGTCCTTCCTTCAGTTTGGAAGGGTATTTAATCTAGTATTGTGTAATGAGACGTATTAATAAGAAACAAAAGGAATACAATCATCAAGACAAACAATTTCGCAAGTTTCATTCGCCGGGATCAGTAAAGCGTCAAATTGGAAAGCAAACATGTTCACGTCTGCTTTGTCCCCAAAGGGATTATGTCTTAAAACCTTTTCTTCTCTTCCCTTTAGAACAATTCTATCGTCTTTTAGATTTCGAGTCTATTGTGAATGTATGTTGTATGTAACATTTACTGAAGTATTGACGCAAACACAAAAGACGTTTTAAGTTATATTTTAAAATATTTGTTATGACGAAATAAAGTGAAAGATATGCTTCACTGATTACATGTTATGTTAGTAAAACGTATTTATACATAACGCACAATAGATATAGTGTTACTGTAAATCATATATTTTATTGTAGTAAGGACAATAGTATAACAAATAATAGATATATACAGAGCCAACAAACACTACAGAAAATAACAATGATAGTAAACCGCATAATAAACCGAGCCGTATGTCCACATCCAGCAATTTAATAAGAACGGAAAAGCAGCCATAACAATACTCATTGTGCTTTAATAATGACAATACAAGTCTTGGAAGACATTCAAGTTGCTCCGGCTGTAACAAAATGACCACACTACCGCATCTCGACAGAGGCAATTTTAAATTTGCACTCGATTTCGTATGAAATTTTCTTTATTTTACTGAATGTTAGGTTTTAGAAGCCGCATTGTGAACTTTGTAATGCGTAATCCAAATGAAACGTCGACACTGAGCCCGGAGCGTTCGTCGTGAAGAAAATTGTGAGATCAAATTAGGTCCCGGTTTAAAGTCGTCACGATAATAAGAATGGCTCGAAAATGAAATGTCTGAGTTGCCCTTTTTATTTCAAACTGTCCCTCTTGTTCTTTTAGGGGGATGACGAATTTAATTTGTGAATTTTTAGGTGACGTACTTTGCGGACGGTTATTCCCCTAACTTTTGACAGTTAAACCTCATTTTAGGGTTTATTTGTTTTTATATTTTGTATTTTATTATTAATTTACGAAGTTGGTAGAAAAAATTTTTGTTAATAAATATTAGATCTTTAAAAGTTTGTAACGGAATTTTGATCGGCTATGAAATATTTTTATCCTAATTCCATAAAATTCATCTCATTTAGATATATATTATGTAAGTTTAAAGAAATTTTACGCGATGTAATTCGGTTTTTGCACTCAAGTGACTGGACTTAATTATCTATATTAATATTAAAAAGCATAAAAGTTTATTTATGTGAATACGTAAATCTTTGGCATAGCTGTCGGATTTCAAAAAAATCTTATTGTGATAATAGAAAACTCATTAAAAAAACTTTATCCTATTTAAAATCACGCTATCACTAATAGCAGCAATGCTGTATTGAAAAAAGTTATAAAAATGGGCAAAAATTATGTAACAATTTTTAGTTCCATAACAACTAAGTAGCAGGCACAGTTAGTAAGTAGTAAAATGGAAAATATATATAAAGGGACCATATGTCAACTTGAAAAACTTTAATACAGGAATCACAATATTGTAAAAAATTATACGTGAAGAGTTCATTTCACTTTATACATTACTTACATAGGCGCAAGTCATAAAAATGTTTATATAATCTTAACAGGCAAAAAGCCAGTGGCGGATTTACACTTTCGCTATTCGTATCGTAGGCTGTTCAAATTTTATCGGCTCTACCTACCTCTACAATTAGACTCAACAGAGGACTAGATCAATTGTAAAAAGAAAAATCAATATAAGACTTATATTTTAAGCGGAGAAAGATATTATGTAGCAACATTTGGGTAATTATGAATCATTTTAGTTTCTAAAAAAGTATATGAAAAAACCTCAAATTTGCCGGTCTGCCATCCTAGGTTCCAGCCTATACGACCTAAAAGCTAATGTTGTACGTAGTATATCTGTTATACGAAGTACATAATTGGTGACTGATATGATAGTATGAAGGATGTAGTAGACAGAGAAACTTATAAAATAACATCTGACTGATAGAGTAAGGAAGTATGAACTGAATCCATTAGTAGATTCCCGAAGGAGCTTGCCGACGGCGTGTTCCGTTTCGGAAATTACATTAAAAAGCAATACTTCCTACCAGCTAGCGTCTCAAAGAAATGCTTAAAAAAGTGCACGGGAAATTCTCTTGGCGCGTGACTTTTTTACATTTTCTTTTTACTGGTACGTTTATGTTTTTTAAAATTTAAGGTATGTTTTTGCTGTCGCAGTATTGTGACTATTGCATTAGCATGGGGTTATTATATGTAAGATTCATATTCAAGAAATTTGTAGAAGTACCGATAAAGATAGATTTAGCGATTTGAAGAGAATTGGAAGCGATGATAGCTCAGTGGTAGCGCATACCGACGCCGCGCCAAAGAACACCTGAAGAATCCCTGCAAAGAGCTTGAGCGTTTATTAAAAGAAAATATTGTGATGAAACCATAGCATGGTGGTTGGGGTTTTTGTAATGCCCAGCAGGCTAGCTATCATCCTCAAGTTAAAAATCTGCCGCCAAATACCTATAGGTGTGTTCATCAGTTGCCATCGAGAGCCAGTCCATCTGCAAGGCTTAGCTTGGCCACCATCTTAGGCCACAACGTCACTTAACATCAGGTGAGACTGTGGCCATAACGCTAAACCTTAAGTATAAACAGAAAAAATAAATAATAGATTCCTATTTTTTTCTATTACTTTTGTATATATGGGTGAAGGTCAACTGCCAAAACCAACGTAACTTTTGTAATCTGATATGACGTATCGATGCAAAAAAGGCAAAACTCGATCAGAAACATTCACTCGGGCTCTTTGTTTTGATCGTTTAAGTAGATCGGGGGCTGTGCGCCGGCGCGTAAAATTACGAAATAAAACGAGATCCTCTTTGCGGAATACAAGTTATGATGTAAGAAAAATGGACAAGGTGATTTACATTTTCATCAATGATAACTCACTAGCAACGTGTACGGACGACGCGTAATAGGAATGCGATTTCATTTTCTTGCAATGAGCTTGACTGAGATCTGGAATATTAATCCACCACCTTTGCAAAATGGGGGAATACGTGCTAAATTTACAACCTCAAAACAAATCATATTTTTAACGATTGTTTTTTACTGACTTGAACTATCTACTGATATGTTTGATTTATGTATTTTAATATGGTATTCATATAAAGTGTGCATTCGAAAACTTAACTCCTATTTACCTGATCACCTACTTATTTATCTCCACTCTCATTTACTAACGGCTCTAATTCTAAAACAATTTAGCTGTAGTACGCTAGCCTGTCCACTCCTTTTGATCCAAGGCCACGAGTAGTAAGGTAATTAAACAAATTTGGATCCAACTGAAAACCAGCGCTATAGTAGTTTGCCATAGCATATGTTGAGCTTGGATCGTTTTTCGATGTTGCATAAAGCTTTAGTTTGTAAGACTGTACTTGTGTATTTACACTGTGCATTGTGTATAACCAAAATAAATGTTTCTTATTTCTTCTGACGAAGGAGAAACATAGCATGATAGTAGGGATTTATGTCAAGTTGAAAATACGGTATTTACACGTAAGAGAAAGAGGGCTATATCGTCACTTAACGGTAGGAAGATTTTGGTCATAACACTAAACTTATAGTGACACATTTTGACATGTCATGTTTCGGTATGAGCTGGTAAAATCAAGTAGAGTAGTAGAGATCTGTATCCGAATAAATTGAACACGCTACTCCTTTGTGAGATATAGGTAACACAGCGCCTCGTTTTGTTTGTTAGATTTAAAGATAAGTATGAGTATATTTATCTGCCAAGATACTTGTAAACTGGCATGATGGTAGGACTTTCTATAATGCCCGTCTGGCTAGTTACCACTCTAACTAAATTGTTTTTTATAGTTAAGGTTTAGCGTAATGGCTATAATCTCACCTGATCTTAAGTGACGATACGGCCCATGTTGGTAGACACACTAAACCTGTGGAAAAACTGGCTCTCAAGTGCAGTTGCCGGAACACACCTATTGGTATTTGGCTGCAGATTTTTAACTTGAGGGTGGTTGCTAGCCAGGCGAGCATTAGAAAAAGCCTTACCGCCATGCTGAGGTTTCCTCACGATGTTTTCCTTCACCGAGAGCTCAAACTCATTGTAGGTTGTAGGATTCAAACTCACGTCCTTTGACGTGAAGTCGTTCACACTACTAGTGAGCTATCATCTCTTCTAATGTTGGAAGAATTTTCGAAATCGGTCCGTTAGTTCTTCAGTTTATTCGTTACAAACAAAAACACAACATATTACAAATGTTTCCTCTTTATAATATTAGTATAGATTATGTTTCAATAATGATATTTTTTTAATATTATTTTCGAATTGAATAACGAAGCGAAATACTGAATAAAAAGCGAAGGGGCTTGACAGTTTCAACTAATTTTGTGGCGTGCGCAGAAGGCACTCGACCAAATGACAATCAGTGCAAATGTGTCAAAGTAACTAAACTTCAGATTATACTGTAGTTTTGCATGCAATTTTGTAAACTGAATCTAACTGTACTTGTATATTTCTATGGATATTATTTATCTAGCATTTTTTATTTTTAATAACCTCCAAAATTTTTTGTGATAAAACTTACATTCCTTATGAGGTTGTTTCTCACATATTTATATATTCTTTGAGATCATTACTCCTATTACAAAAAAACGTATTACAATCTTTATTGCCAAGCCATTTTGGCGAAATAAATTGGTTATTTTTTAGTCACAAAGTTTAACCGGCATTTAAAAAATTAAAAATTCATAATCATTTTTATTCTCAAAACGTTTTACAAACATTTAACGCATACATGTGAAATTTAAAATTGCAATAAGAATTATAAAAACAAAAACTTTAGAAATAATTCACACATCATATCCGATTTCATTCGTAACTTGACGTAGAAACGAAAGAAAAAGGTCACACGATTTATGTAGAGAATCTGATTCTACGATATTCCTGGAAACTATCGATTATCGAACCCACTGATATCATTGTTCATGTAACCCGAAAATAGAATACGACAAGGTCGATACAGCACCATTAACATTACATTGTGTGAAATATTACGCCTAATTTGTTTATTCAAATGAGAATCAGTAATATCTGTTTAGATGAGATATAGTTTCGGGTAATAAAATTATAACTCCATCTTATACTGAGACGTACTGCGAGTGGCGTTAAGTTCATAACGATAATTTCTATGATTTACCTCTGCATAATAAGCAAATATTTTTATAGCATACAATCTATGTCTATCATTAACACGTTTTATTTTTAATATTTTTTATGAATGGAATATATCTAAGACGACATACGTTAATATGAAAATGTTAATTTGTATATTAAGACCACAACTAACGAACACATAGTATCAAACTAGGAATATAGAACACAAATTGGGAGCTTTCCAAAAATGCTATAATATGCTTGTTATGATCGTTATAGCGAGACATCTAACAATATAATTAAAATAAAAAAATACATAAAGGTGTAGCCACAAACCTTAAAATATAAAAAAAAAATATCAATTCACTCTCGTGAAGAAAACAGTGAAGTACAAGTTGAACATTTCAACTGGCTTATATACGAGAAAACCGTCAGACTTCCAGTTGTCTAGTTTCACACTGTATTCAATCGTTCGAGCATAGTGTGATAGAAAAAAAATTCCCTAAACCAAGCCGTATTTCATTACAGTTTGTTTCACTGAAAATTTTCAATTTATTGACTTAGCTATAATCATTTCAAATGTTTAAAAAATCAATGCTTTTATTTACCGCACTTTTATTTTACATCGCTCAATTTCTTTCAAGCTTACAGCGTTAAAAGTATTAAAAACATTTGCAAAATTAAAAAGGAGTCTCAAATTGTCGCTCTTCTAATGTTTTCAGAAAAATACTCTCACCGTTTTATCTCTTTACATGAATATAGATTGTATACAAGTCTAAAATTTCATTAAACTTCAAATAAATAGTTTAAATGACATAATTTCGTCGTTAGCTATCCCCAATGGTTGTCATTCGATTACATTGTTAGGCACCGGCTCCACAGTACAAATAAATCCCGCTACATTATTCGCTTTGAGGCGAACATTGCAAGTGAACCTTGCCTTAATCTACAGTTAATTGCTCATAGTCTGCTCGATGGTCGATTATCTTCTCTTCGACATCGCAGCGAGTGTATCCCATAGGACATTGTTTTGTTTAAATCTGTAAAGATATGTGATTTTTTGTCATACAATTTATTATGTTATAGTCCTTTTTTTATTATTTTGTTCATTTTTATGTGGATTTGATATCATTATAAAGATTCTGATGTGTTAGTATTCTTTAAGTTTGTTTGTTTGAATGCGCTAATCTTAGGCAGTACTAGTCGAATATCAAAAAATATTTTTGTATTTAATAGAATAATCATTAAGGAATGCTTTAGGTAATTTAACAAACCGCTACCATTAATAGAGCAAAGTTGTATTGAATTTTTTTTACAAAAAAACTATGGGATTTTTTTTTTACATTCACACGAACGAAGTCGCGGACACAGCTTGTATACTTATATCATTAGTAAAATGTATATACCTTAAAATAGTAGTGGACAGATAATTTATTTTGGAGTTTTATTTCTATTTGGAGTAGTCCGAGAGATGGAGTACTTTTCACACTTCAGAAAATAACAGTAAAATAATCTTGTGTTTGGAGTACTATGGATGAGTGAGGTTTCCATAGCTCCTTGGGAAAGGTTAAGGGTCAGCAGGACGTTAGTGGTACCTATTGTGTTACGAGAGTCTATAGACTATAGTGGTTTTTTAACTATAAGGTAGGCGCAATGCTTCTCTGCCACTTTAATTATTATAAGAGAAATAACTAAAAATAATAAGAAACTTGTATAAAGCCCCTAAGTTTTTGTTAATTATTTCCTCGTATGTCTTCAAAGCAAAAACATATGGTTTTACAAAAGAGATATTAGCAGCATATAACATTTATACCAGAATAATGACAGCTGACAAACTTAGAAGCTGTACTGAACTAATATTTTACACGGTTAGCTTACCGTTTTAAGGGGTGACTTGACCTCAGCTTACGGGTTCGAATCTCACATTAAATAAAGAATGCGTAATTTACAAATTGGTTGTTCTAAGTCTGCTTGTTACTTTGTGTCCATTAATTGTATGTTTTAAGTTGCTCGAGATAAGCAGCTTGATCCGAAGTGCGGAATTTGATAATAAAAACATCGTCATGAAAATCAGCAGTTCATTTAGAGCTACAGTCTGTATGTTACGCTTTTTTACCGTACAAAAAATATCTGGTTGTCTAATTTAATGAAAAAGCTGCCAATTTTAGAAGATAGTTATCAAGATTGGGCCCATAGGTTGAGAATGCATGCTGTAGATAGCAAAGTATGTTGTTGCTTTTGTAATGCCAGTTAAATTGACAGTATACAGATCACTAGCTGTATCTACGACTCCATTCGCGTAAAACTAAAAATTGTTTAGGTCATAATTTGTCCCCGTTTTCGTATTTTTTTTTAAATACAGCTTAGTTTTAGTAGTGTGATTAAATACCTTAACCTTCAATAATTAATTATCTATGTAAAATAAAAATAATTTTTGAAATCTGCCTATTAGTTCATACGATTAGCGCGTTTAAACAAACGAACAATCGCTTCCGCTTTAAAATACTATTATATAATATAGATAAGCAGACAGTTAATTAATAATAAGCCATTGCGTCTAATAACAAGTTCAAAGTTAAAACGTGAAATAATTCATCACAAAGGTAATACAATTTCTATTATATCAATTTAAATTTGATTGCTCTTAATGAAAAAGCCCTTATAACCTATTCGTCCCACCTACAGCATATATAAACTTAATTATAATCACCATTTATACTAAACTGTGGAAGTCATGGCTTCTTTCATATCCGTAATACAATTTAATGTTAAATAGTTTTTGCTTACTCATTTCTTAAACAGATTTATAAGACTTCGCTGGCCACAAAGAGGCTTCGCTTTCAGTACAAAGGAAATAAAAGTAAATCACGGCGTCGTGGATTCAGTTATTTCCACTGAAACTTTGTAAGCTTCGTGAAATAATAGAAACGATTCATACAAATTGAAATATGAGGGTTATATATAAATATATTTTTAATCTGTGATACATGATCATACTTTATTTTGACTTCTGAAGATAAATTAATTGACAATTTAAGAATTCGATCTGTCTGTAAACATTGCATTTAAATTAAGTTTTGTCTTGTTATTTAGTCAATACAATTAACCATGGATTTAAGGTAATTCTTTACACTACATCTGTATAATTTTTCGTTGTAAAGGCAGTGTTACAATTTTAGTTATATTATAATAACATTTTCGAACTTGTCAGATACAATAGTAAATTTGAAGCAAAGGTTAAATGGCATGTTATAGATATACAAATATAATATTCTTTTTAAATAAATATACAAAATACCTTGTCACTTATGAATATTAAAACACTGCTATCAAAATGCTCGATGTGTAATTTAAAAAAAGACGTATAACATCATTTTTTTATAGTTCAGGTTTTAGCGTTATGGCCATATTCTCACCTCATCTTAAGTGACGATACGGCTCAAGTTGGTAGACACGCTAAACCTGTTGAGGAACTGGCTCTTAAATGCAACTGCCGAAACACACTTATTGGTATTTGGCGGCAGATTTTCAATTTGAGCGTGATAGCTAGCCAGATGAACATTAGAAAATCCCTACCACCATGCTATGGTTTCCTCACGATGTATTCCTTCACTGGAAATTCAAGCTCATTGTAGGTGGTTCGAACTCACGTCCCTTGACGCAGTGTCCATACACACTACCACTGAACTATCATCGCTTAATAGGATGTGCCCGTAAAGAATCTCTAAGACGACCAATATTCAAACTTAGATAGAATATTGGTATATGCAAGGAAATACTGGCTCACCCAACAACGGAAGGACGCAAATTCATTTATGATTTGGTTGATATCAATATTGAGCTATGGAATGAATTGTAACATGTTGTATGGATGAGGATAGCATGGTTTATCTGAACGAAACCTATATAAAATAAATATTAAAAAATAATATTGCTATCGGTTCGAAACACATCCAGTTACTAACAAGAGATCACAAAAAAACCCCGATAATGTTTATAAGTTCTTTGTTTGACTAAAGTCAATATAGTTTTTGCTAAACGTCACCATGACTACTATTGAAGTTAAAATCTAGATTATTTTTTTTGTTTATTACTTTAAGCTCACTAAATTCTCGAACTATCAGTCGGATTAAAAAAAAGGTTCTTGTATTTGCAGAAATTGTATTGGCCATTTTTTGTCAATGAAAAGTATTGTACCAAATAATAAATAAATAAATTCTAGTGTCACGCAAACGAAGTTGATGGCACAACAACTAAAGTCCTTTTTTAATACCATTAAGTGCTCATTGTGATTTAGTGTTCTTACGCACACATAGACATAAAATTTGTCCTGTATAAAATTATTGTCTTCGGATTCTATCTGATTGAAAAGCTTTTACTGCACTAGCACAAAAGGTTAGGCTGTTAATTTTATCAGGCACTAGAAGCGAAAGTCTTTAACAATGGTTTTCTATAATAATAACCTACATACTGATGATACCCGACTGTATATTCATTTATATTTCGCTGATTTCTGATTCTATATCTATCTATATATTTCGACAGATTGTGGTCTTTCAAATACAGCTATATATTTATCTTAAAAACGCATTTTTTTCAATATGGTTTTTTTTTTAATATATTCCTGTATTTTTTATTTTTTTATTAAACTTTTGTATAGTTGTAATATGCCGAGTTAAACTTTATCACCCATGTACTTTATTAATTCTGAAATATTACTCAAGAATTATATCGAATACAAAATCTATACAAAACTAGTGCAGGTAAAATAATACAGTTAAGCGTACAACCAACAAATATTATTGTTACAAAATAAACCGTCAAAAATCCGACGTATCTTAAATCCTCTTTCGCGTTTTCCTTATTACACAAATCCGACTATTCACATCTCCGCTATGTACCTGAGCTTGTTATCTGGATAAATTTAACGAGGTTGACCCACGTCATGCCGCCATCTTGTGTCACTGACCAACGCGCCAACGTCGACCTATCTAATTTGCCTCGAAAACTTGCGGTGAAATTCCGCCAATAATTTTCCTTTTGTACGTGTTTAGACCTCTATGACACTTTCAGTTGTTTTTTCTGGATATGATTGTTTAAAAATTCTTATTTTTCTATGAAGTAAATAATAATACTAAAATAGTTTTTAGCTATTTTATTGTAAGCGCCTTCGCACCGATATTAGACCAAATTCGCTATATAACAAAGACAATTCTTCATCTATAAACATTTCTCGTTTGTGTTAATAATTAAATTTATATTCGAAGTAGCTTTTACGTGTGGATTTGCTCACGTTAATATTGATTTTGTAAAACGAATCGGATCGAATGCAATAAAAGTTTTATTCAAAAAAAGTGGCTTTCTCTGTCTATTTGGTCCCATGTATCTCTGTACCAAAATTCATCACAAACAATTTAGCAGTTCAGGTGTGAAAGCGTAATAAACAAACTCACTTTTGCATTTATAATATTATGATATACATAAAATAATTTATCATCGCTTGAGTGCTTATATGATCCATTAAATATTAGGAAATTTTAGTAGTAAGAATTTTCTTTGTGTGTTTTGAAAATAAAAAATAATTGTGGAAATAAATTATTTGACTAGCTTAAAACTCAATTATGTATTGAATCAATTAACATTAAACCAATGTTATATCAATAAATCAGGTATAATATTACTTTCGTGATTGAATTTTTATAATTGGATGAGTAATTTCAGATATCAGTTTGTACAAACAAAAAGTTTTAAAATTGTGTATTATTTAAAGATAATGATATTGCTTTCTATTGATGAAATACTTCAATATCATTTCGAGAGGGTCTGAATATTAATTTATCCATTCATAAACTTGTCAAAAGATAAGTTATTACAATAATTTAATTAATAAAGCATCTAACAATTGTTAACAGGTAGAAAAAACTGTTCATATATAACAATGGGAAAAATAGTCTTTATATTAAAAACCTATTTAATAAATACTAATAATGTTCTAGGTTTTTTTTGACAAAAAAATATATATAATATACAGGAATAAAAGCAAGAAAGTAAAAGAATCAACAATCGTAAGACGGGTTTATAAGTAAAAGATAAAAATGCATGATACATTGTACATAACGATATGCAACTTAAGTAGATATGTGTATAAAAAAGTATATAAACTTTATAATAATTCTGATCACGTTTCACAGCCACAGGTAATACTCGCAGAAATATGCTTTTAATGAAAATAATCCTACACTCAGTGTTGCTCTATCTATTGTTTAATAATCGGAAAATTAAATTGTTTGTAATTATTATTAAAAAAAATCAAACTAACATGAGTGCGTCCATATGATAATAAGATTTATTTAACATCCGATGATAAAGTTAAGTATGATGATAATTTGTTATTGCATAGTCTTTTACTGTAGTGTCTTAGGAAAACTTCGACACTCGACTCATTTTACCTTCGATAACTCCTCCTCCTCCTCGGAAATGTATCTTCCTGTGATTATAGGTTTAAGCAGTTTGAGTGAACTTACAGTCAATCGCGAGTGGAACAATAAGTTCAAGATATTAACTTTACAATAATTTAGGTACAACCGTAGAAGATTTCTTTGAAAATACCAAGTTTGTTTGAATTTCTCTTCATTTTTGCATCTTATCGGTTTTCAAGTGACAGACGACGTATCCAGTGTCAGTTCTTAAGTAATGGTTTGTATTTAGAACCTCGGAAGCTATAGGTTATAGGTATGGGTTTAATATTTGGAAAATACGTTTTCCAAAAATTGTATTATTAAGTTGTTTATTCGTTTCTAAAATATTTTATACAAATCATAATCTGGCAACTCTATCGAATAATAGTCTACGTTCCATTACGTGATGGATTCTATTCTTTGTTATAAGTGAAGTTCAATTATACATTTCTAAGTACTCGTTAATTAAACTTTATCGGTATTTAGCACATTGTTTTAATGCCCAATAAAATTATACTTTTGCACTATGATACCTTCTTGTTTATTAATAAAAGAAATACATTTATTAGTACAAATACTCCTCGATGTATAATTTTTACATCGATTTTGTGTACTTTTATTGGAATTTGTTTCGTCTTTGTTTGTCTTCATGAAATCATATTGTTATTTACCTTTTTTTTCTGTTCATATATAGATATACTTTCTTTCTGAATGGTTAACATATATGTATGTACAGATTTAGTAATGTATGTATGTATATCGACACTTAAAAGGCTGCTTATTTTATGGCGTAATTGACAAGAGGTGCTGTTAAATAGACAGAACAAATAATTGTTTACACAATAGAGTAAATCAGACAAAGTCAAGTAATTTTGTGGTGTTTGGAAGTTTGTCGTTATATTGAATGGGGTAAAATAGAGTTGACACTTATACTTAGTAGTGATTTTAATCCAATTGAGCATGTCTGAAATTTTGTAGATACGGGTAAGACTAGTGCAACCTTCTCCACATAACATCAGGGAACTATAAAGAGCCATGATTTCAGGATAGTGGGATCGTATTCCTTACAACGTTTTTTAAAATATCATGGAACAAAGGATTCAAGCCTACATTTTGGCAAGAGGAAATCACACTCGTTATTATGTGTCTACATTTGTAACATTGTTTAATTTAAAAAATCTTGTCTTTATCGCTGACCAAGTCTTCTCCTTTTTGACCTTCTTCTCTAATTATCATTACGTAGTCTGACATAGTTTTTAATTTGGAATTCTGTCAGCCTTTATTAAAATTTTGTAGCAATGTCTTCGATGATAAAAAATGCCGTTTGTTACATTGGAAATGTACATACACTGTTTTTAAAGACGGAACATGAAAGCAAATTAAAATTGTTCTCTATTTCACGTCTGTACCCGTAGGCAAGTTGCCTTTTTGTACAATCTTATTTTTTATTCTTGACAACTCAGTTCTCTTTAGAGACTATTACTGCCATGCTTTGTGATAACATTTGGACATTTGGGCAGATGAAACTATCTTCAACAAGATGGTGACTGTCATGTTGAAATTCTCTTGGGGGTTTTGTGACAACTAATATACCATGTTGCAGATTATATTATGCTCTAGGATTACATTAGGTGTATTAATTTATTTCAATGGCGCATCTTTACGCGCGCTCACTTACAATATTTTCACGTACCTCCTTTATATGCACGCAAAGTGCTTTAAATTAAGACTGAATCTCAGGATACCCTTGGTTTGAGCTTTGAATGCACAGTGTGTTTTAATTCTTATCTTTATTTTTTTTGTATTATTATAGTGTATGTAAACGCTCAACGTCTTATTATGTAACTGTCTCCTATAACACAGTTATTACTAAGTTAGGAGGCAGAGTTTTCTTATATTTGTACCTGTAACATTTTGTATTGAAATAAAATTATTATTATTATTCTGTTCCGAATAATTATATACGTAAAATGTCATCTATAATATAGAAAATAGGTCTGAACAACTAAATATATGAATTATAATAAAAAGCAAAACATGACAGACCAAGATCCCGCTAAAAACTCTTTTTCTACTATCAATCAAAATAAAAAAAAAAATGATTTTTTTATTATTTCACATACATTTGAAATAACATTAATATTTATTTTACAGCTGATTTCAGCCTTCAATTTACGCTACCGATTGTATAAAAAGACGACTTGGCTAAAGGAGCTGCTTGGTGTAGCGTAAGAAATTCAAATTGTCGTCAAATTGTTTAAAGGTGCCATTATATCATGAAACTGTTCATTCTACTGTCCATTAGTGTAAAGAGCGTTCGATTGTTATTCACTTGATTAAACATCGCATTACAGAGGATTTTTTCTTTTGTCTAGCTATTTAGTGTCACTCCTTCAGTAAATTTTGATGAAATAAACATTTTGTTGTTTTAATTTAACTCAAATACGTATTTTTCTTTTTTCAGAAATAGTAAATGAAAAGTTTATCTCACATCATTTAGCAAGTGAATATTGACGTCTATCTGGTGACTTCGGACAAAGTGACTGTCAACTTCCTGATCATGTATACAAAGGTTTTTTTTTTTTTTTTTCGACCTCACGCTGTTTGCCCCAACGGCTTTGACAGCTTCACCGAACTTTTGGGGGCGAGTGCTGAGAGCACTCAGCCCCGAGGCAGGAGGCACAAGGGTGCCAGGACGGCCGAACCTCGGCTAGGGCTGCTGCCGGTAAATGAAAAAGATTCATAATCCTGACTAACCAACAGGTTCTTTATTACTAAATTAGTGAAACTAACTACGACCTTATCAGGTAAGCAGCTCAAGGGCCGCGAGGGTAGTCCCTTACAGAACCGTGTACTTAACGTATGAGTGTGCACGAATGGTATGCGGTGTGATAGTGTAATCTCAGTGATGTAGAGTGTCACGGTATCGCGCGAGCAGAGTCACTCGAGGGCTCCTGTCCGGAGTATCGAACCTAGGCTCAGGCGTCTGCGGAAGGAGGCCGCGGCGGGTAAACAAAGGTATTACTATGGGATGTGGGGGATATCGAATACTATCTAAGTTACCCAAGCCAACCTCATCTGTACGTGGTGCACCCTGTCGAGACTGGCGATTGTTGGTCTCACCTTTAACCATGTAGTCCTTGATCCGTCATAACTTCGTGGTAGGGTTATCGCCCGACTGGTTAGCGACCGCCCTGGGGTTTAGACTACCCCAAAATAAAGGTTGAAATCAGTCTGTTTGTTTGTGCACGCATAACTGCTAAAGTACAACGTTTATAATAAAACGTCACCAAGGAAGTCATAAAATGTATCCTTGAGTAACATTTAGTCTTTGGAAACAATGACTTTGGAATTCATGAAAATTAATATCGATTAACTCTATTAATAGCTATGGTAATTTAAATGACGACGCTAGATTAAATAATTTTTGGTCCACGCGAACGAAGTCGCAGGCATGGCTAGTCTGAAATAAATTTATAATTTTGTGAATCATGTACCATCTTCGTATCATTAAAAGAAGACCTATAATAGTATTGACTTGATTTTGTATATTCAAAACATCAAAGGTCAAATTAATTCAGCAACATTTTCGAATACTTTACATTAAACGTAAATTCAATTAGGAGATAGATTATAAAAATATCTTCGTAGACTTTCATAGTATTAATAAGTTTCTTATCCAGATATACCCGTGAAAGTTGTAAAGGAACGCTTTGAGTTCTTTATGAGGATTTTATTGAGAGCGTATTTTTTTATTCAATGCTCAGGTTTCTAAGCTTTGCGTTGGCAGAGCGTCGTTGGTGCCCATTACTCTAATTTAACGTCGCTTTTGCTCTATTCAGGTACCTTTGCCATTTCTTGTCCGCGTTCGTTAGTATTTCTATAGGTAGAAATATACACAAATTAAGGTTGCTTTTACTTCTTAAATATATAATCACTCTATTGTCAACATTTTACTAAATAACGAAATGCGAAATATTTTCACCTACCAGAGGATTTTTTATTTTTATTCAATTTTTTAGTCCATAAAGACGATGAATCTAGTTAGGGGGCAAACTAGTGGTATTTATTATCTTTTATATGGTATCAAATATGTACCTATCTGAAAAGGTAATATAATTAGATGATGTTTCTTGCCGGTTCATCTCGTTGACTGGGTTATTTTCCGAACCGGTGGTAGTTTTGACGTTCGTAAGTGCCTTCCCGGGTCTAAATTTAATAGATTGAAGTGATGATAGCTCAGCTGGTAGTGTGTACCGCTACGTCAAAAGACGACGGTTCGAACCCATCTGCAATGAGCTTGAGCTTTCGGTGAAGGAAAACATCGCAATGAAATCATAGCATGGTGGTGGGGCTTTTTTTACCTACCATCCTCATGTTGAAAATCTACCGTCAAATACCTATAGGCTTTTGCGGCAGTTGCACTTGAAAGGCAGTCCCTCTAATAGGCTATGCGTACCCGCCTTCTTGTATCACAACATTTTGAAATTTATTTGGCCATATATTATCGCGTTTTTAGGAATTATTACAGTTGTTCATGCTGATTGGGTTATATATTTGTTAATCTTTCCGGGATTCAGTTTTCTTTATACTAACTTTTGTACAGCTTTGAAAATTACCAAAATGAAATTAGACAAACAATATCACTTTTTAAATAATGTATTAAAATACCTTGATGATAATTAGGTTTAGTATAAACTAGTTAAGCTGAACCATGCTTTAGATTTGTTGAATTTATGTTTTGTACCATTTCGGATGTTTAATAATGGTGTCTTTTGCTGTATGTTTTTATTTTATTTTGTATAACTTTATAAAATAAAAAAAAGAACTTTCAAATTAATAATAAAAAAACCTATTTTGCTAATTACATTTTGTATTTCGTGACCTTTTTCGGGTAAGTATAAATGTTTTTTTTTTTTAGTTAATGTTTAGCGTTAAGGCCGCAATCTTACCTGATGTTAAATGATGATGAGGCCTAAGATGGTAGAGACGCTAAGCCTAGTGGAGGGACTGGCCAAGTGCGACTGTCGGAACACACCTTGAGGTATTTGGCAGCATATTTTCAACTTGAGGGTAGTAGCTAGCCAGGCAGGCATTAGAAAAAGCCCTATCACCATGCTATGGTTTCATAACGAAGTTTCTCTTCACCGAAAGCTCAAACACATTGTAGGTGCATTCGAACTCACATCCCATGACGCGGCGTCCATACACACTACCAACTGAGCTATCATCGCTTATATTGATATATGTTATATATAAATTCATTATTCTAGTGAGTTAACTAGAACCAATTAAAAGGAGATAAAAGAAGTTGCAATTATGTATACTGTCGTTCTGGTAACGATAACAGGCAATCTAGTCAAGATTAAGTTGTAACGCAAGCGACTATCGCCGGAATGCGTATAGGGTGACTGTCGTATAAAATGCCGTTTAAGGACAAGTCTTGAATTGAATAAACTCATATTGGATTTAGTAATTATAATTATTGTATAACTATGATTACAAACTAATACCCACTATATTTTAGACTTAGTAAGACTAGTACAAGTTTTTTAGTTTATAAAAAAGTCCCAAAGCATATTACTGATTTGCCGGATAGTGAGTTCAAGCACCATCTCAAGCGAGTTTGTATTTAATAAGGCTATTACAGAGTGGATTAATATGTGAACAATAGTGACGTCTGGAATTGACATCCCACTCTGTGCGGGTGCTAAAATATATAAACATATTTTTTAAATATGTACTTAACAAAAAAAAAATTTAACCGGTTCGAGTTTCTTGCCGGTTCTTCTCGATTATTTTTCAAACTGGTGGCAGCTTTGACGTCCATAAGCGCCTTTTTAGTGCTAACGCCTAATTATATTCTCAAGTGCAATTATTTTACACTATTAAAAAAGTGAAACAACAAAATATCAAAAGTGAAACATCAGCTCTCTCGATCCCTTGGTCAGCTACGGGTGACTTTACCCGAACGGGCTTAATACAAGAGTTTGCAGATAAGAATTTCAAAGCCCTCCCATATGAAGTGATATCTTAAAATGAAAGGAAATGTTGTACAATTTAATAATGCTACTACATCTAGTATTTTGTAATAAGTTAGTAATTTATCTCGAAAATAAATACCTTGGTAAATCTGAATTAAATAAGTAATTTATCATGTACTCACTTAACGTACGTACAAACAAAACCATTATTACTTTTGTTTAAATTTCATTTCAACAACAAAAGACGTCAAAAACCTTTTAGTAAGCAGCATTTATCAAACGAGCTTAAATAAATAGATATTATTTCTTTTATTGATTATTTTTAAATATGTTTTTCTATAATATTCAGCGAGACAGCATAATTTAATAACATAGTTTGTTATTGTTATATTTTAAAAGGAAAACACGACTTTTAACAATCTAATAATAAAATCATTAATAATAATTAGATAAAATTTAAATATAGACGTTAACGATGAACATTGTGGTTATTACTGATGAAAGAACAGAATTACAACCACGAAAGTCATTATAACCCATTCCCAATAAGGAATTACAGCATAAAATCAGAAATATCAATAACAGTGTTAATAACACGTCGTGTTTTCCATGTTTATGGTCATCCTGTATTACAATCTCGCATTCAATTTACTTTATAAGCATCGAGACCAGTTTATCAATACGACCACCGGTGTATACTGTTAATGAATCCATTAAATGGTATCTTAGTATTTAATCTATGATGGTATTTACTTAGTAGGTAGTTAGACGCGTTCTCTATAGATATTGCGGAGTTGAATAATCCAAGCATAAAGATTTATAAAGATAAATTTTAGTGAATATTGACTCAGTGTTGAGAAATAATATACGAATAAATTTTGAAATGAAATGTATACTGTAATCATGCTATTATTACATAGGTACAAAATATGGTATATACAAAGCAAGCCATTGTACACCAGCAACTAAGCGGTATGATAGCGACCTGTACCTACAAAGTTCGGCATAACTACATATATACATGATATTAAATCTTATACAGTGACTCCCTTTATTTTGCCGTTTTCAAGATAAGCCAGTAGCCGAAGGATTTACAGGCGGGTATGACAACGAAAATCCCTAATTCATTGCTCATCAGGAGGTTGATATTGTGATTCGATTGAACTCTGCTTACCACCACGTACGGTGACTTAATACAATAACAAAAAAACAATAAGGTACAAATAGGAATTTTTGTTAAGAAGAAGAGAACACGCTGAAAGGAAGACGGTTCCACAACTTAACGGTGCGACATAAGTAAGACTTGACAAAATTCTTTCGTTCTTGATATTGTAGGTGATACCATGAAACTATGACACCGAAGCCTCGCCCGAGTGATTCTTTTGTGGAACGGAGAGGAGTGGATCAGTTCAAAGAGCTCTTCAGACCACTCGCCACGATACAGATGTTAGAACACGCCCAGAGGCAATATTCCTACGAAATTGAAGCGATTCTCTGGCGTTGGCGATAGCTGTATCATTTACAATACGCACATACCGTCTATTCAACCTGTGAACTATTCTAATCGAAGCAAAAAAATTTAATAATTGTATTAAAAAAACTATACTATAGAAAACGCTGTAATAACCATAGTTAAAAATCAAAACACAATTTGTATTAAATATTTATTTAAATAATCCCTTACGGTCATTACCTGGACTAAGTTTGTTTTAAACAATTAGCTTTTACTCAGTGTTTATACTTATTGTCCTGAATAAAAAAAGAAATACTAAAAAATACATTACAAGTTCTTAAGAAAATTTAATAGAAGTTGTCAGATGTTTATAATTCATAGTGAAAGTGGGAAGTTTGTATTTCATATTCTTATATAATGCACTGCGTAGATTGCATATGATGATGCTCTCAAACCACTGAAGCGTTTGTTATTCTTTAATACCGCCGCACTAAATCTATATTACTCTGAGATTCACGCTATATCGTAAGATATGGTCTTATTTGTATGTCGAATGGGTTGCATGCCGGTTGAAAGGAAAGCAATTTTCCCTTGATCCCTCAAAAATGATCGGCTATAAAAGTAAACTCAGTTTGGGTGGAACCCTAAAATCGTCAGCGAAGCTTCGACGTGCGCACTGCATAGTCGTAAGATTAAATTACTTGTACACACACCGTGCGTTTATGATTTTTTTCGATAGTGTAAACATAAAGATATGCTCTTTTTTATTAGAACCGAGTTTTTTATAGCAAGTTTTCATTTTGATTCATTTGCGGGCTGACGGTCTAGACTGAGGAACTAGAAGATGAACACGTTTAAACAAACACACAGAATTTCTTTTGTCCGTTTTTGTACCTCTTTTTAATACAGCTTTGGTTGTATTGATGGTAGCGTGATGTTAAACAGCTTAAAGGCTTCCTTAATGAATGATCTATGAAGTACAAAAATATTTTTTGAAATCCAACTAGTTGTTCCTAAGCTTAACGCGTTCAAACAAACAAACATATTTCTCCGCTTTATAATGTGAATATAGATCTAGATATATCTTTCCATGAATCGTCATGACCTAGGAGCATTGTGTGTGTAAACACTCGCACGCGGTCTATACCGGCCATCTAAGGTGAAAAACGGAGGACGCGACAGGCCCTCGACTCGACAAAGTGAGAAAAATATGGTTGTTCAATATTTATAGGATTTTTATTTCCGTCGTTTAACTCCGAGTACACGTCGGCGCACGGCAAGGAGGCAATGTCTGCGCCATCGAAACTAAGGGGCATCTAGATACGGTAAGGCGATATAATATTATCTTATTTGATGTAACATCTCTTTTGTTATGAATTAATGAATAGATGTATTGACTACTACACTGTTATTACCCGAGTCGTTGAGGGAAATCTTCCTGAATGTGGCACGTCAACAGATTGATACATTACTGTTGAACTCATAAACTGTTATGTGTCGGAGCCAATTTTATATTTTAAATATTTTTGTGAAAATTATTATTTACTTTCTAGGTGCTAATTTATTTTTAAATTTTTGACACTGTCTATTTGTTACATACACTTCTTTGAAAGTATTTCATAGATTTCGATAAAATTTGAAATGGCTATGACATATATTTAGATTATCATTATACATAATTTAATCTCAATTTGTCAAGGTTAGACGATTCAAGTTATAATTTGTAATTGATTTTCGACGAATTTTGTGATGCAACTTTCTGCATTCGATAGCTGACAAGTAACTAAAAACATAAGCTGTGATTTGGTTTGTTTAATTGAAAATGGTTGTGTGTGCATATGAATATAGCTAAATTCCGATGTTGGTTGACCGATTACTGTGAAAGTATGTGGAAGCACGTAAATGTATTTTTTCATGAAGCGATAACGCAACGTAAGCTCGATTCTCAGCAATGAGCCCAAGCTCTCAGTGAAAGAAAACACGGTGATAGATAGATAGCATGGTGGTAGGGCTTTTTCTAATGTCCGCTTGGCCAGCTACTACTGTCAGGTTGAATATCTGCAGCAAAATACCTATAGATTAGAAAGTAATTAATAAATTTGTTAGTTTGTATGCGTGGGCTGCACGCAGTTGCTATTTACTTCGGGATGAACCAAGTGTATGACGGTAAAGAAAATACTTAAAAATAATATGATTACCACATATTGCAAAAATGTTCTTGTACATAAAAATTGTTAACTTCAAAAGATGTATTTAATTATATTCTCAACCCACGTAGGCAAGCAATAAACACATGATTTGAAACAATTTTTGATTTTATATCTGTTTTTTTTTTGTCAATAGAGAATTCAAGTTTTTTTTCGACGTATCCAGTATGCTTGGAAAAAACACTCGCATAGGGTCTCGGCGTGTCGTTATTCTTGGTGCATTCATTTGGGCAGGCTTAGGCGGATACATAATGCATACGACCGTAGGGGGTAATCGGTATTCCGCTACGACACTCACGCCGATGTCACTGCTGATTGGTTAAAAAATTACGCTTTTTTTTTTTTGTTGCTATGTATTTTTGTTGTAACAACAAACACGAGAAAGTAATTATTGCATTTATTGCTATTCTGTGTAATTTTAAATTTCATTTATTAATACATTTGCTAAATTAGGCTTCATTTTTTTTTTTATTTGTTTTCTTTTTTCTTTTTTGTTGTCAAGAAACATGAGGAAGCAAAAGAGCTCTTGCTATTCTGTGTAATTTAAATTTTTATTACTTAAAACTTTTATTACTAGACGGTGTTTTCCTGTTTTTACCTGTAACAGCTTGTGATCGAGAAATTCGTTCTCAATAGAAGATATCTATATATATTATGAAGAAATATGCATGTTCTTATAAAGGCAGTAGGCCGGGTAATGTTTTAGATTTAGCGATGAATGCGTGAAAGATGTTTAGATTACTATTCATAGATTATTGATGATAATTGATAGATAGAGAATAGAGTATTATATCTAATGTTTTGCAATTTGGTACAAAATTCCTTCCTATTTCAATTTTCTTTAAGTCTCAATAGATGTTTTGCTAGATTTAGAATGTGCATTTGATGAAACTTTTTTTAATATTAGAGTTCACCTTCATCGGGTTTTATTTCTTCATACATATCACTACTATCATTTTATCGTATAATTAATTCACTGTATTATTTGTGGCTGACATGTATAATAGTCTTCAAAAAAATTTTCGAGTTACTTCGTGTTCATTTTGATTCATTTACTAATATTCTTCTTAATACTATGTAGAGATATAAAAATGCAAACAGAATAAAAGTTGTAATATAATTTTGTTTTTGATTTGTAAATTGGTTCTTTACTTCTCTATTTAATAGTTCTTGAAGAATTTTAAAGCTTTCAATAAAAAACAATCGGAACAGTTTTTCTTATCTAGAGACGGATTAAGACAAAGCAGTACATTTTTTTTTTTTATCATCCGGTCTTCTTAGTTTTTTCATTAAGCTATTGAAATACTTAAGTATGATCAATAAAAACATTTAGAGACGTTTTTCTTTACAAGAATTTGTTAAAAAGTTTTCCAGTAAGTTTTTTATTATAGACTTTATTATTAAAGCTCTTATAACCGCCGCGGCGAGTGCTGTAGGTTTGAGTCCCGTACAAGGCAAATATTTTTGTGATCCACAAATTCTTGTAGATACTTTGTGTTCGTTAATTGTGTTGATAAAATTATTCTCACTTGGCATCAGCCAAATTGCCTACATAGGCAAATATTATCATACACAAACGTGTTTATAATGGTTCTCTCAATCAATATAGTATAACTAACATTGCAAAAGTTACAAGAACTTACGATTTTTCGCTATCAAAGTTTTTTATACTTTGTAGGTAAGCGTTACTGCCACAAACTCACCTGGTGTTATGTGACGATGTGGCCCAATATGGTGGACACGCTAAGCCTAGTAGAGAGACAGGCTCTCAAATGCAACTGCCGGAATACACCTATAGGTATTTAGAAGCGGACCTTCAATTTGAAGGTGGTATCTAGTCAGGTGAACATTCGAAAAGCCCTACCCACTATGCTATGGATTTACTTCGATGTTACCCTTCAATGAAAGCTCAGGCTTATCGCAAGGATCAAGTACATTGACGTAGCGGCCATATAAATTACCAATGGAACCACACCGTTTTAAAATGATAAATAGTTTAGATAAATAAAATAAAAATAAAATATTTAGTAGTAATTTTGTACATCAATCAAAACGCAGGTAAAGTCACTCGCGAAACCAATCCAAGATCAAAACGTTAATGTTGCTATGTGAATTTCTAACAATAATACTTTTACGAAGACTCCCTAAAGCGGACAGGTACTGATCATTAAAACCTGACATGACATGCCGCGACCTTACTCATGAAAAAGCCGCTTCCTAGAAACGAAATTGTGTCGGCGGCTGCCGTGTTTTACTTCGAAATTAACTCGTCATCGTGACATGAAAGCTCTGTCCCTGAATACGAGCAAAGTAATCTACATTAATTAATTAAAATCCTCTTTTTTGTTTATTTTGTGTCATGTAAATTCTATGTAACGTTTGATATTAGGTACCGTTTCGCTCTGGCGATGTTTTTTTTGTAATTAAAGTTAATCACTTTTATATTACGAGGTGGTAAGAAACCACTATTGTGTCAGAATGGACTGTGACAATTATACAATAGGTGTAACACCCACTGTCTAGAAGTTTGGTAGCTGCCTCTGATTGTATGGGGAATTGAGAGTCGCCGGGGAGTTCTTTATGTGGGTACTAGACTGTGCTGCGAACTAGATGTGTTCCACAGATCTCTCTTGTAGTCTGCCTGGTGTATTGCGAGACGGGTTTTGGAAAATGCACCGCTGCTACCGCGCGGTAAGCGGGAAGCGGTTGAGGTGTGCATTACTTTCAACATTCCAAGCTCAAGCAACTTTCGAGACGTCAATAATCATTATTATAAATCTTTTGTGTGTTTTCGGTAATAAAATATTTTATTATCCAGAGAAATACTCTTACTATTATCCTGGATGATATTTAAATTCATTTATTTTATTATACTAATAAAAATCTTATTTATATATTTATTTTTCGTGGACGTATGTGTATGGACTTGTAACGATTACTCCTACAAAATTTAATTTATTGGGGCTAGTTCTTTTTTATTAGTTCTAGAATATCATCAGATTACTTCCTATTTAATACGAATGCTTAATGTCTAACTATCTGTCTATGTAATTCAATTATAATTACGTTATGAGTTATGAGTTACTTTTAGATTTTCCAAACTATTCTTATCATTTTTAGGCTTATCATTCGTCCATTTAAAAAAAAATCTAATATAATTTAGCGTATAATAGTTGAAACAAACTATTCAAGAACTAAAAGAACTCAGCGAATAAATAAAACAGCAAACCGAAGAACTATAGCTAAATCTTTAGTAAACTTTGTCGACGACACTACACTTGGTAGAATGTCGTCGGGTGTTCGATACTACATTCTATTTTTGGATAAGCCGTAAAAAGAGCTTGCAAATCCTTGTATCCTCCGAGTGTTGGCAAAATAGTCGTACGGAGAATGTGATAGCTTCGTCGAAACTTCCCCTTATGGAGCGAACTATTAATGAAACAATCGATAAGCGAAAGTTTTTTCTTAGATCAGTGATGAAGTTTATATAGTTTATAATAAAACTATTTTATTATTTACATTTGAAGCGACGATAGCTCAGTTAGTAAGGGACATGATTTTGAATCCACCTAGGATGAACTTGAGCTTTCGGTGAAGTAAAATATCGTGGTGGAATCATAGCTTGATGGTAGAGGGCTTTGTCTAATGCCGGCCTGGCTGCTTGCCACCCTCAAGTTGGAAATCTGCCGCCAAATACCAATAGGTGTGTTTTGGCAGTTGCACTTAAGAGTCAGTCTCTTCACTATGTTTAGCGTTTCGATTATCTTGTGCCACATCGTCTCTTGATATCAGGTATTAGGTGACCATAACGATAAACACATTAACTATTAAAAAGAATGTAGCGTCGAACGGGTGGTGTCAATAAAAAAACGAAGAAAGGTTTTGATTATTAAAGTAATATTAAACGATATTGGCTTAAGACCCATCTAACTCTCCATACGTTTCAGTAATTTCACTACACTGTTATCAGAAAGTGTTAGAAAGAAAGAAAAGAAAGAAAGAAGGTAGTTGTTAGAAAAATAATTAAACAGCTCTTTAGAACTAAATGATACATACGCAGAACAAATTCAGTAAGGTGATGCCCGTGAGCAACTGAAGTGTTTTGATATACGTGGCGTAATATTTGCATCGTTTGTAATGCATACAGTTCGATTCTGCAACCTATTCAAGTTATTCAGAATTTATCTTGTAAGGGAAGTTTATTTTCTTTTTAATAAGACTGTTTAAATGATAATCGATATAATTATATACAGAAAATTTAGTTATAAATATAAAAAAAATCAGACAATCCCAATTACATAAATAAAATACAGTACTTGCAAGCAAATGATGCGGGTATGCAAACACTGCATACCATGTTAACTAGTGCTAAAATAAGAACGATTAACATACATAAAATATACATAGAGTTTTGACGTTAGAACCTCTCTTTATGAAGTCTGTTGAACAGATACAAAAGGTAGAACGAGGTCAAGTAATAATACATTTTCAAATTATTGCTGACAACCGACGTAAGCAGTAAATGAATGTCTAAACTTGTTCTCGACTTATCCAAACTGTACGTATATTACAAACTTGTTTCCTAAATATAATAGATACAGTCAAAAGCTTTATTTGGATCTAATAGATACATTTAAATATTGGTAGAAGTATGTTCGTAGATTATTTCATAATAATGTCGAACGAAACGTTTATACGACGAGTATTTAGAATGAGAATAGTCCTCGAAACCCCAGAGGAGTCCACTCTCATGCAGTTCGCTATTTACTGCCTTCGTCTAGGAAATCAATATTGCACGGACCAGATGCATCGTTTCATGAAAAAGTTTATTTCTCAAATGAAATTCACTAGTAATAGATAAGAGTTAAGAAACTTCGTATTGACTATACTTCGAGAGAGAGTTTTATAAAGTTATGTCTTAAGCTAAGTTTAATATTTCAAATATTAATAAAGAGATATCAGAAAACGATTTCTGAAACTTTAGTATTATGACACTATCAACTATTTTCTGATATATGTAATCTAATCTAATAATAATAATATAATTAATAATACTATTAAGTAAGAAATTCTTGTATATAAATACTAGATTTTAAGTACGGCTTGACTCGCGTTAATATCGATTTTGTCAAACATATCGGATGACGCAAGAAAAAGTTTCATACATAGTTTATCCCTTTATTTACCCCACTTCTAATAAAGTTTTCGCAAGATATAGTAGTAGCTTATCTCCATCTTCTCGGTCCCATCTATCTTTGTACCAAAATTTATCATAATCGATACAGCGGTTTAGGCGTAAAAACGTAACAAACAGACAAACTCACTTGTGCATTTATAATAATAGTATGATATAAATTTCGGGTATCTCCAAACCGGCTCTAACGATTTGGATGAAATTTTGTATTTATATGATTTATAAAAACATTTTTTTTATTTATCCAATAAAATCATTAAATTTTTCTTGTGATTTCATTTAAATTACCAGTTAATATGTTTGTAAAAGCGTAAAATGCTGATTTTCAATCAGAATATCATTCGTATCTAAGCACCTTAAGTCTAGTGGAGAGGGTGGCTCTCAAAAACCCATTAAATACTCTTATGAACTCAAAAAAACAAATAAAAATATAAGGAAACATTGGTATATAAGTAACAATTTAAGCACCTATTAAAAGCTAAACCTCACCGTTAATAGTGTTTTTACCTAACTGCTAAAAAATCGAGAGTATTGCCATATGTACATACGTCAGTTTCTTTGATAAGCTTAATATTTGTTTTATAGTCAAGATTTAGCGTAATGGCCATGATGTCACCTGATCTTAAGTGACGATACGGCCCAAGTTGGTAGACACGCCAAATCTGTGGAGGAACACACCTATTGGTAATTGGCGGCAAATTTCAACTTGAGGGTGGTTTCCTCATGATGTTTTCCTTCACCGAAAGCTCAAGCTCGTTGTAGGTGGTTGGATTCGAACTCACGTCCCTTGACGCGAATTCGTACACACTACTACTGAGTTATCGTCGCTTCAAACTATATTCTAAATGCCTTGATAATTTTCAAGGTATAAGATGTTATTAAATTGGTACTGAGAAAGTTATATTTAACAGTAAAGATTAACAAAAAAACTTATATATGACTATAAGTGAACTATTTGTTCACTAATATAACTATACGGTTGACGTAGTGGTGTAAGTGGCCGCCTCGGCGCTGCTGTCACACTGAGTACTATAAGTTGGAATACCAGACAAGACAATTATTCGTATGATATACCATTCGTAAATGGGTGAATTTGGAAAGACTTATTTCGCGCTGTTTAGAAGAAAAAAGTACCCTTAATATCAAAATTAGAACCCACACTATTTAATTTATATTACTTTAATCTATGATCTAACTGGAGTACTTGGTATGTAATTGAGTTAAATTTAAGTACTAATAGCTTAAAAAATATATAAAACACCTGAAAATTGATACCCCTGGAGCGTCCCTACTGCAAAATGAACTAACTAGCAAAAGAACACTTATGAAAATATTTTTTATTATTTATGTGAACCATTTGCTAGATAATTAGTTTTTACTTTATTAAAAAAATATCTAATAAGGGTGGTTATCATATTTTTATTTAGAATTAGAATTTTTGATTTGTCCCGAGTAAACAATTAATCCCACTAGCGGACCAATAAATTACACATACATCCCTAATGGAATGTTTTAGAAGAATACGTCCGTATCGCCATGATAGCGCTATAAGCGCTTCGAACATCGAAGGTAAATAGTTGGTTACCTTGGTTTTGTTTCAGCAGGTCATTGATTACCCTCACCGCACGTAAAATTGTAATTTACTATCTAGAATTTCTTGTTTATTGTAATTAGAACCGTAAAGAGGATAGTTATTTATCAATTTAGTTAGTATTATTAAAATTATGTTATTCTTAAGCGTCAGTAAGTTGATTCATTTATTAAATAATAAAGATTACTGAGTACTGGCGCAAAAAAAATGTTCTAACCTAACAGAAAATCAGCTCTTTGCCATCATCATCGATGTTTTTATGGCGATTAAAACACCCATAAACCCAATGCCACCATACCGCATGGTGGTAGGGCTTTTTCAAATGCCCGCCTAGCTAGCCACCACCCTCAAGTTGAAAAACTGGCGCCAAATACCAACAGGCAGCTGCACTTGAGAGCCAGTTCCACCACAGGTTTAGCGTGTCTACCATCTTGGACCGTATCGTCACTTAAGATCAGGTGAGATTATTGCCATAACGCTGAACCTTAAGTATAAAAGAAAAAACATTTTATTCAGTTTACGACTGCCAGTCAATGAAGTTATTTTTACTATAAAGACATACATGGAAATGTTTAACGTCACACCTCGAAAAGCTCGGATCAATTGAATTAAATGCTTTTGATTTTCAAAATATAAACGGAAACGTAAACAAATATATCATACTACCTTTTAAAATACAATCCAAATAAAAGCAAGAAAATACCTGTTGAATTAAATTAATTAAATAGAATTTTTAATTTAGAATTATTACGCTCACCCTTTCTCGCTTCTTCTTTTAAAATACACATATCTCTATTACTACCATAAGCCAGTGATTTGCTTGTTATAAAGATCAAATTTATCGGACCTCTTACAGTTAGCGTTATCTTGCAAATTTGAATTCGCTACTGGGCCAAATTAAATTGGTGGTTTCTTACATGAGAGCGAGACAGACTTTGTTCTCTTCCTAAGGAAATCAGAGACGGGATGCTATGCGAGAAGCCGTAAATTAACGACTTATAATTTCGAATTACATACATTTTAATTTTCAATGCTATGTAGAATGTATGATGAGGGAAAATACTTAATGAAATTTATTCTACATATGGCACTAAATACTTGCACATTATAAATATTATACTGTAGTACTTACGTTATATACCATTTCCTAAAGGGAACTCGATGGGAATCGGCTATGAACCCTTCGCCACTGATGTTTAGTATGAAAATAATGATTATTTTGATTCCCTGTCATCTTTTTTAATTTTCCTCTTCGCAAAATTGTAAATTGATGTATCTTTGGAACAATTTGGTCCAAAGTTATGCGTTCTCGATAAATGTATGTACTTAAATTTTTCATGTTCTTTTCTTATTTATTAAATTCCTATTAAAATAAAACGCGCCAAGAGAATCTACTGAATACGCCGAAATTCACGATTCACCCAGATACAAATATCACTGTGTGTATTGTTTCTTAGTTTAAGTGTTATTTTTATATTTAAACGTAAAAAAGCGTTTTGGTAACAATCTCCCCTGATATTAAATGACGATCTAAGGCGATCCACACGTTAAACCTAGTGAAGGAACTGACTTTCAAATTCAACTACCGGAACACATATAGAGGAGGTACTTGGAGGCAGATTTTCACCTTGATAGTCAGTTAGATATTGAAAAATTATGATTTCAAAAATTTGTATTTTAGCAGGCAAGTTAATTGTTTTCCTTAATTAATATTCTACGCGTTTATGAATACTTTGTTAAACAATAAAACATAAAACTCTTAATACCGAATTCTCATAACATCTGGATAATACAAATTCACTGCAGGGAGTTACGGTTGTAGCTGTGAACATGAAACTTATAAACAAAATGTTTTACGACGAAAAATGTCGTGATATAATTGAAACGGAACACCGGGGCGTGCGTCGAGTAATGTTTTCGAGCTCTTCCAGTCTAGACGTTGGACTGTAGTAAAAGTTTGAAAAGTAAATTAGATTTTGTCTGCGAATGTAACAGAAACCATCACCGGACTCAGCACTTATCGGGATGCGATTCAGTTGCATGTGCCCATTGTCTTTCGAATTAAATTTTGAACAAAGCGCTCTACAGTGAATGATAATAAATTCACTTTTGTATTTCAATTTCTTTAGTTTTGTACATATTTTTTAAATTTCCTTAATTTATTCTTATCATTATTACTTATCTATAATATATTTCTTCATAGCATATAATGAAATTCACTATGTCTACGTATTCTCTTTATGTACATTCCAAGGCAGCCCTTGGAAGAATTTGTGTAGGTGCTGACGTGTGTGTTATTAGTGAATACTTCTTACAGTTTGTGTAAGTGATTGAGGTTTATATAATTTATAAATGTATGGTGTATACTGAAATAAAAATGTTTTTTTTTGCTTCTATTTCCTTATAATTTGGCCTTTGTATTTTAATTACAGCAGTCTGGACGAATATGTCTGACCGCCATATGTCATATGTGAAGCACCCCTTTTTGTGAGCTCAGGCGTCCTGTTTAGGGATCAGCCTGCGATTATTTAGTTACCCTGATGGATGGAGCTCTGATGAATTACTTATCTGCAAGTAGTCGTCGGAGATTTGGATAGTACATTATAGATTGGATTGTACATAACAATGAATTACATTGTAAAGCCTTATGTGCCTTATACAAATACACGACACAAGTATAGTAGTGTGGGTACGTGGTAGTAAAAACAGAAAATATTTTCTTACCTTTAACGTCTAGTCATTTCAATAAAGAAAAATTTATCAAAGTATAAATAACCATAGAATTATTTTTTTAATAAATATTCTATTTTTTTTCAAAATAATTGTATTCGTTTTTAATAAATCAAACCAATAAAATAATGCCAATTGTTAAATTGAGAAGTATATATTAAATAAAAATAAAAATATCAAACAATGGAAACAATTTCATAACGTCAGACATAAAACCGATAAAAACCGCTACGTGGTGTTTATATAAATGTCCCATTAGACAAAATAAGCATTTATATCACGCAACTGCAAGTCACTTTCTTTTAATATGAAAGAAACTAGCATTTTTTGGACATATTAATATATATATATATTTTTTATATATATAAATTTTATAATATATATATATATATATATATACATATTAATATTGGCTGGCATCAGTTCGCTGCGCTAGGCGTCTTTTGTTTTAACGATAAAATATAAAAGAACGAATAAAAAACAAATTAAATTTAATGTAAAAAGTTAATAAAATAAAAAATGACAAATATACAATAGAGAAGACAAACTAACTACCCTGAAACCATCTACGAAAAATTACGCATCGAATGGTCAGCGTCCCACTGCACAACAGGTGCCGTAGTTTTGACGTCATTAATTATCATGGGAACTATATATTCCTTTTAGATATATAAAAATATTTTTCCCGTTGATTAAGACTTTTATTATCAAATACATTTTGCTCTTTTTTCATGTTTGAATATTATTAAATATTTTTTTATTTATAAGTAACTGCCTCCGTAGACGTCTTGTGAAGAAAACGACGTCATATTTCGTGATTAGTAATAGCATATAACGAAAATAGTTATCGTACTATGGAAAGCACCCAAAAGAAAAAAGAGCCAGGACATATAGAAGATGGACATCAAAGATATATCAGGAGACGAAATGCAATTAAAAGCGAAAGTTACAAAACATGGGTAGAAAAGGAGGCTTTGACCTTATAGAAGGGGTTCTCGGTTATATATTAAAAAAAAAACCTAACCATATTAAAAAAAATCTGATTTAATCAATATAGAGTAAACAAAAAAATATATTGCAATATTGACAATTTTTTTATAAATTAATATATTATAAGATATATTAATAGATAAATAAAAGTTGTAAAACTCAATGCAAAATACGAAATAGTAAAGGCCTTATTTATTTATTTATAATACCATATAAACAGCTAAGTGTTAAATAAATAAATGTGCCAATTGTAATGCCAATACATCTACGGTCTTGAAATTCGTTTCAATCTTGAAATTTAATCTCTTATATTATCAGCTACATAGTACTGAAAATAGTGCTACTTTTACAGGAAGATTATTTACTACAATTTTTTTACCCTGTGTCGGTGGAATCCTTTCGTCATATGCGATTATATGCGAGTTTGTTTGTTTGTTACGCTTTCATGCCTAAAACACCTAATCAATTATAATACACTTTCATATAGAGATAAATGGTATTCTGCCGAGCGTTATAAACTACTTTCTCTCGGGAAAAACTTATAGGGGTGTGGGGTAAAGAGAGAGATAAACTTTGTACGAATATTTTGTTGTGTCATGCGATTTTCTTCAGACTTTGAAGAATAATTGTTTATAAATAATAATAAAAGTATACATTTTCGTTTTTCATATTATTCTTGAAAGGGATGGAGTGGAATTGTAAAGGAGGCAGTTGATTGACCTAGTAACCATAGGTAAAAAAAGGGTATTTTGAAAGTTAACATTATCTGTATAGCTCCACATTCTCAAATGAATAAATAAATATAATTTGATAAAAAATCATTTCCGGATCGATAGACAACCAGAATATTTCACTTGGTATTAAAACATATTTTGTGTAACACTCGCACACAATACTTTTTTCTAGGTGGGTTCTCTTCTGGACTATGCTCTTTTCTGTACCAGTTGAGAAGTTAAAACGTAAAAATCTGCTTCACAGATGGCATTGCGCTGATAAATAAGATAAAAAACACATATATTGTGCATTTTCGAAGGCATGACATAGTGTTTACATCGCTTTGGGTTTTATTTTAACGTCAAATCCAGAGTATCGTTTAAGATATACGTATGAGCCAGTCGACCTATTTCGGCTCTTGCATTGATACGAGAATTGCATGGTCGGCGACGTTATTTCTTCTTTATCGCTATAACGTACATATAAGCATGTGTCATAAATATCTATATTTGACATCGCATCTTAAAACGTATGAAGATTTTCTGTTATAAGGAAATAAACAAAACAAATTTGCAAATCGCATCGCATCGCATTATACTCGCAACCATTAGAATTGAGGACCTGCCATTAATGAGCTCGAGCCGGCGAATAGGTAAGTACGCATTTCTTGTTTAGTACTTGAATTTGATGTAAACGTAAACGTAGTTCCAAGGCAGGCTATTCCACGATCTTCCTTTATCTTTTATTTTAAATATAACTTATATTTTATTTTTCGCATCCGTATGTCCATATAGTATTAAATGTTAAAAAATGTCCATTCTAAATATAAAATTTATAAAGATTTTTTACTTTTAATAAATACGTACGAATAAATAATATTGAATAAATAATAAATGTGTGTCTAAAATATTGGATAAAGCCATAGTTTCGCAGTCTTTATTAATCTAATACTTTTAAGAGAGCAATTCTTGTATGCGTGTATATAAATTTCGCCAACGGTTTTTAAATAAAATGTATCAAATAGAATGATTATTTATACTCGTGGTTTTCATTAAATAACCATCATTTCATGTATGTGTAAAATCGTAAAACATGTCGTAAATATATCGTAATCTAATCAGAATATTAGTTGCTTCAAATATATTTTTTGCAATAAATACATAAACGAATTAAGCTCCAGGTAACTGTACTATTAAAGGCAAATAATGTTCGCTCAATCATCGAAATGCTTACATTACATTATTCAAAATTCGAGGAACTTCTTGCCAAGGTGGAAATAACTATTTTATATTTAAGTTCCTTAAAATAAATATAAGGAATAGAAAACTACTTGATTCACTAAACAAGTAAAAATCTATTGTGATTTCGTCTATACATACATAAAATAAAATCTTGCATCGGCTTTGTTTGTGTCAGTTTAATTATAACAAAATTTATCTCTCATGCTACAACTTATTAAAGGTTGTAGTGTTGATCTAAAAGACTGAAGGACCTCAAAAGTAAATTAAAGAAAAATATAGAAAATCGTTTGAATAACAGAGTGGTAAAAATCTTTTTAAATATATTGTGTTCTTGCCTATATACAAAACGATAAAAATTAACAAAGTAAAATCTTGATTTTAGCAATAATGTAGATATTTTTTAACATTTAATTGTCACGTTACAATAGGGCTACTGTGGTTTTTTAATTGAATTTTTAACGAAGTTTTTCTGGAGAATTTGGCCAGTTAAAAGTTCATATTCTTTAATGCTTAATCCTTACTCTTATATTTTTGAATACGTAAATAAAGATGTTGAAATATCGACTCATAGGCTGTATTATTAACCTCCAAATACAAAAGTTCCTCAAATTGAAATTTAAGAAAAAAAAAATTCGTAATGTTTTTTAATGTATTATAATGGATTAGATGAATTGAATGATGTACAATAAAATGTTTATTTTCACAACTAGAAAAAATATATTAATTACGAAATTATCTACCATTCTTTCAATTCATTACTTATCTCGGTCTTTAAATAAGTTCTTTGTATTTGTTAATAAATAACAAATATATAACGCTTTCACGCCTAAACCGCTGAGTCGATTATGATGAATAAACTTTTGATTTTCGGTTTTGAGTTTCGAATTTCGGTTTGCCAGTAATGACCAATATCCTGAAATAAATAATTCACTGGCAACTGATAAAAAAAAAACTTCGATTTAAACTAGAATTGGTTGACAAAATCAGTATTAACGCGAGTTGAGACGCGGGTTAAAAGACTGTAATGAAATAAAACTCCCTCACTTTTCAAGAATTTCCTCAAACGTAAAAAAGATTTTCTGGAACCGGGCTGGTAATTAAGATTACCGAAATAAAACAAAACAACTTCAAGTAAGGAGTGAAAAATAATATATTAGATTTATTAAAATAATTATGTTTGATACACAAGTTATCATTTAAACTGTTTCATTCTGAACTTCTGTCGAAAATTCAGAATCCTATTGCGAATCGTAGACTAATAATAATTCAATAAACCGTAACTTATAAGATACAAGGGATAAGGAATTGTCGTGTCGTATAGAAAAGATCTGGAGACATGTCCAAAAGGGAGAGAAAAAAATATATCAAGGCAGCGGGCGTTTTGTCACGTCACACAACAGACGACGCCGCGGCACCGATTTAATTTGCATTTTGATTAAATATGGACGCCTGGTAGTCGCAAAGAATTGGTACAATCGGATACAGGATAATACGGCAGATATATAACGTGCCGTATAGAAACTCAGAGCCTTGTCTATTTGATAAAACTATCCACAGCTTTATAGTTCCGTCATTCCGTTTATAGTATGTCAATTGACCTAATACTTTTTTTTATAATTTATGTTTTTTTATGTTAATGGATAGCAAACATATTACAGCCATGTTACTGATCTTGACAGAAGAGCCTGTTTCTTTTTGAGTATGCCAGAATACAGAGGCTCCTACCGAAACTTTATTTAGCTGTAATCTAAGCCCGATGGTAGTCGCTAAGCAGTTGGGTAATAACCATCCCACCAAGCTGTGATGGATCAAGGATTCTTTGGTTAATTGTCATAACCAAAATCAAATTAATATCGGACCAACAATCTTAGTTTAGCTTTATGCCTACAATCTTACCTGATTTTGAGTGTCGAAGTGGGCCTCGATGGTTGACACGCTATTCTCTTTATTAGATTCCTAACTGTTGAACAGTAGTTCTTATGTTAAAATACATTTATACTTAATTTATTTACTGTACAAAAGAATTGTACGCTTAATAAACTAATGGACGGACTCGCTTTCAAGTTCAACTGCCGGTATACGCTTATGGTGTTTTGGCGGCGGATTTTCAATTTAAGGGTGGTAGCTAGCCTGATGGGCACTAGAAAAATGTCTACCGCCATATTATGGTGTTATCGAGATGTTTTCCTTCACTAAAAACTCTAGCTCATTGTGAGGCTTGCGTACACACTACTAACTGAGGTATCATCGCTTTAAAATACTACGCATCAGTTGACATTTAGACGATGTTCTATATATCTTCATATATTAAATTATTGTGTACGCCAGTTAATGATCGCGTAAAATCTAAACTAGTTGACTGATAGAAGTAAAATCCATATGATATACGAGACGATGCTTCTTAGCAATGATATTCTTGATACGATATCGCTTTGATCGAACTATGAACCACCGAAATGGGTGTAACGACGTCTGCCAGGCTATTTGTTAGATACTTAATACAAACGATTGAATATGACTTCATTATTTGGAAAAATTAAAATAGATCCTACATATTTCATTGTGAACGAATGAATGTGACTGATTATAGCAATCCAGCAAATTTTGTAATCGTTTTCATAGGCTTTATATTCAAGATATAAGGTTGACAATTGAATATTGCAAATATCATACGTATCACAAGCACGATTCAATAACGCCTTTGTTTGTTGCCGGTGCACCCTTTCTCATATTGTTCCGACTGAGTGGTTTCGTGTGTTTGCTCAATCTAATTGCTACTCAGTGGCGGTTATTCATCTGTGTGGAATCATATTGCGAGACTGAAACTCGTGAACGTATGTTTGCAGTCGTATTGTGCTTTTCGATTTACAATAATTCCGCTGTAGCGGCGCCCTTTTTTGAAACGAGATGTCAGCTCGAACTTAGCAAGATTTCCGATCACTTTATTGCCATCAGTGAAAGAACGACGGCAATAGCAAATTGTTACTTTTTTTTTGTTATGAAATATCTATTGAAATACTTTGGGAGTAAAATCGACTGGTATGCCGTTACAGCAATTGACATAACGGTCCCATATGTCGTCATATCTCCACTACATCAATATTCTCGGCTCTTAAGCACTTGTTTGTTTCTTACGTGTGATGTGCCTACTATTTATAAATATATATACTGTTATTAATATTGTTATTACAATCATAAGAAAATAAATTGGTTTTATTAATAAAATTCTACTATTTTTTATAACTCCATGTTTTCCTTAAAAACGTAAAGGTAATTTGTAGTACAGATGTTAAGTTTTTTAACACGGCGTGTAAATATATTATTTTAGTATATTTGACAAGATTTTTTTTTCGATTGGGTCGCGAACATAGAGAAATAAATTCAACAGGCACCATATTGGCACATTAAAGCGTATTGTGTTTTATGAATAATAGTTAGTGCATATTCAGTAATTAAGTAGAGTTTCAGAGATTTTTAGTTACATTAGGTCATTACCAATAAATATGGTGATAAGCTCATCATATTGACTTTCTTTTGATTTATCACATTTTGAGATCAGTTAATGGTCACCGTCAATCGATTGCTGATTTTTTGATATTCGTCACTGTTTTTGGCTTGTATTTTAACATCAGACACAGCAGCACGATTTTGTCGTTTAATCTTAATCCTATCTCTCGAAATATCAAATTAAATTTTCATTTCAGTAGTTCTAAATTAAAACATTCGGTAACTTATGAACAAAATATTAATATTAAAATTTTCAAACTTGAAATTGAATTCTGTCAGTGCCCATTTGAGAAGTCAGAATTCTAGTTCTGTTTAATCGCAATTCGTTAAGAAATTTAATTAAGATGAAGTATTGTCACCGAAACCAATTATTCTGAACTGTTTCGGATTTATATTATAAAACTAGTTGTGACTGTGGTTTCGTTCCCATGGTTTTGACTTTAATTTCTTATAACTTATTTCTCATTTGCGTGAATATTAATAGATTATTCTATTAAGATAACTGTTACTATTAAACATCTTCATAGGTAACTGCTCCCGAAAATAAAGTCTGATGATACTTATGATGTTGGGACAAAAAATACTCGATCCTGATTAAGTAATAACTATTTTTTGGACACGTTTAATTAGCATTATTCATGCTCTGTCATGTTAGTACAGTTAAATGAATCGAGAATTACATAAAAATACAGAAAAAATTTTATAGTTAACGTTTAGCGGTATGTCCATAATCTCACTTGATCTTAACTGACTATAAGGCCCAAGTTGGTAGACCCACTAAACCTGTGGAGGGTCTGACTCTCAAGTACAACTGTCGGAGTATACCAATTAGTATTTGATGGTAGATTATCAACTTGAGGGTGGTAGCTAGCCAGCCGGGGATAAGAAAAAGCACTACCACCATGCTATGGTTCCGTCACGATGTTTTTCTTCACCGAAAGCTCAAGCTCATTGTAGGTGAATTCGAACTCACGTCCCTTGACGTGGAGTCCGTACACACTACCACTGAGCTATCAACGGTTCAAAATTTTAGTTTAATATTTAATAAATAACTACTTATGAATACTTTGATATAAATATTGAAGTTCAAGCACATTGTCGTCATTAGAATGTTTTGTCGTAGGGGATGACTATTCACACAAAAATTATTGGAAAATAAAAACAAACCAACAAATATTAAAAGGCAAATAAATAAAAACAAAACTGGTATGTGATTTAAAGCTTATTGTTCAGCACACTTTGTCTTAGAAATACTATTTGTTTATTTAGTACTTCATTACTATAAAGAAATAAAACATTTTAACCAATATTTACGTTTTAAGATAATAAACAAAGATTAACATTTGTTTCTGAAAAAAAAGGTCACTTAATCATAATTATCATTTTTTTATAATTTTATCCCCTTTATAGGAAGATGAAGCTGTGATAGCTCAGTTAGTAGTGTGCACGGACGTGGCGTCAAGGGGCATAGTTCGAATCCACCTGCAATGAGCTCGAGCTTTCGGTGAAGGAAAACATAGTAATGAAATCATAGCATGGTGGTGGGGCTTTTTTAAATGCCCGACTGGCTAGTTACCACCCTCAAGTTGGAAATCTACCGTGTTAAACCTATAGTTGTGTCCCGGAAGTTGCAATTGAGAGCCAGTCATACACCCAGGCTTAGCGTGTCTACTATATTGGGCCACATCGCCAGTTAACAGCAAGTGAGGTTGTGGCCATAACGTTAAAATCTTAACTGTATAAAAAGGAACCCTTATCTTTTACGGAATAATAAGTGTTCTTAATTTTAATGCGTAATGTTGGGTATTTTTGTGTACTATTTCATCAGAATCCATCCAGTAGTTTCAGAGTGATATTCGTACACACAGACAATAATTCAAAATCAAAATATATCTAGAATACATTTTTCAATAAATAGTTAATAATTATTTAGATCTGGTTTCTTTATAATTTCATAAGATATATGTATAGATATGTATGTATCCAAGATGTGTGTATACGCTCGATATGGTTTTCATAATATTATCTCGAGATCGTCATAAAAGGAACTTTACCAACAAAGGTTTGTCCCGTGTGACTAAATTAATGCAGTAGTGAAGCCCCTCCATATTTGATCGTTCTAATTGGTCCGCCTCTTCTCCCACCCGCTAATGAATAAGGAACGATACAGAGCTCGATGCGTAAGTAAATGCACGAGTAATTATTTAGAAATGTTAGCAACGTCAACAGAATTCAATTAATTCAAGAGCGTCGGTAGTAGTCGATTATTGTTATTCTATTTGTTGTGTTCCGTCTTGCGAGAATAATCGCTGTTTCAAGTGGGATGAATGATAATTGCCAACCAGTTGTTTGGAAATTGTTTCAAAAACATATACGCCGTAAGAACAACAAACAACGCAATAAGTTGTCGGGTGTACGGGGCTTCGAATAAAATCATTGTTGCCCAAAAGAACCTCACCTGCACTCGGTGCACTCTGATGGTTAACACTATAATCCTTGATTCATCACAGCTTGGTAGTAGGGTTATTGCCCTACCGGTTAGCTACTACCCTCAGGTTCAGACTGCTACAAAATAAAGGTTTAGTATGAGCCTTTTTGTTCCCATCTAGTGAACGAGAACCAGCCCTTTTTGGTCAAAGTCAGCAACATGACTGTAATACCTCTGGTCTTATCGCTATTCATAGACAACGGTAATCAATTATCATCAGATAGGCCGTCTGCCTGTTTGATGTCCATTAGCATAAATATATATATACAGGAAAAGCATTCTACATAAATATTAAAGGATAAAAAGGAAGAGGTAGGTCAAAAAAAAGATGGATAGAATGTGTGAGGAATGAGGTGAAAGAGTAGAGAGCGAATGAAGGAATGGCGGCTGAATCGGAAGAAGAATACTACACTACTATAGACTTGGAAGCCATGAAAGAACATGATGATGACATTAATACAGGGGGAAAAAACTTTGTGCTTCTTTTTAAGTACATATATTGCATATAGATATAGGTGTCTGATTTGGAATACTTATTTAAACTTTATAATATATAGACTATTTGGTGCCCGCTAGTTTGTACGTATTTATCCCGGTAAATCCTGATCGTATAATCCATTAAAATCGTAAAAAGAAAGGACCAAAATTCAAGCATATAATTAATATTCGATGAAACCAATGGTTTTTCTATCATGCTTAATTATGAAATTTTTGGACATCAATACACTCTGATCATTTTAGTCATTTTGCTTTCGTTTGCTTTTCTTAGTTTTGCTTTCGTTATTTAATTCGTTTACTTAGTTATTGTTACGTCAACGAAACGTTAAAAATATATTACAGTATACATACTACTATTACATACCCACGACTCCAGTAAACCTGGGCTGGATTGTTATAATTATATCTGCTATTATGATAGAAAAACTGTAAGATAAATTTAACCAATTCCAAAGCGTGGCACGTAAGTATGGTTGCATAAAAATGTAATAATACTATACTTTTGTATGGTGGTAGGGCTTTTCTAATGCCGGCCTGGATAGCTACGAACTTGAAGTTGAAAATCAACCGTCAAATAGTAATAGGTATGTTCCGGTATTTGTACTTGAGAGTTAGTGCCTGGTAGAGTTCTTAGCGTATCCACCATCTTGGGTCTCATCGTCACTTGGCATCAGGTGAGACTGCAACCATAACGCTAAAACTTAACTAAAAAAAATAACTCATTGTCAAAGATTGTCATTGTCAATTCTGTTCAGTCTTCGTTTGATTCTATCACGTATAACGTGTGTATTCTGTATATTCTATCGCATAATCTCTATGGGTTTAATGTGGGTAATAATAGACTAGTACGTCTGTAAATCTAGTAAGATTAAATAGAGTACAACAGATTAAGGATACGTCTGTTCGCCGGCCCATTGACTCTGGAACCGTCGAATCGGTTCTTGCGCATCATAATTCACGGGATTATTGGGTTACTGTAGTGCTAACTGGATCATATAGTTTAACAGTAAGTTATTCTTTTTTTTATTTCATTTTTATATATACCTTTAATAGTATTTTTTTCAAAATAGGAATTTATCACAAGTTAGTATAACCGACAACTCTTGAGTTTATTCTTTACAAATATTCTCTTTATAATATTTGTATAGATTTAGTAGCACTTCTTTTATGATAAACTTGTAGACCCTCAAATAAATAATTCCAAAACAAAAATACGGAAGGAAAAAAATAACTTAAACAGATGAATGTATGAAATAATTTGAATAATTTTGTTAGGGATGTCCAAATACAAAGCACTTTGTGCATAGCGTAGGGCGCTTGCTGCGGGGATATATACACACGAGCCCTCTTTGTATGTTAATAGCTTTTGTTTTCTTTAGGGTTGTCTAATATATTTGTTTTTAAACACACATACATTTTTCGTTTAAAGATTAGAAGCTAGTTATTGTTATCTAAAAAAAAAAAAATTCAAGTGTCTGGTTGTATTGGTAAAATAACTGATTTTTAATAAATGCATATGGAAGTGTATACGGAGGCCGTCACGACAGTAGCGATTGGCGATGGATTGTCGTTCTCTCGATGGTCACTGCTTTGAACTGTCACTTTGCCGAGCTAACATAATAAAATATACAATAATTATATAAAAACAAATAATTAAAAACAAATTGTCTGTCTTTCTGCCTGTTCTGGCTTATCTCTGAATCGGCTGGACCGATTTTACCGGAAGTTTCGCTGGCAGCTAGCTGATATTATAGGGAGTAGCTTTGGATGCTTTTATTTTAGAAAAAAAAAATGGGTCGGGAAAAAAACCAATAAATAATTTTAAGGTCTAAGCGAACCAAGTCGTGGGCACAGGTGGTAGGAAATAAAGTTTCTAATACGTTTATTCATCAGAGAGTTAGAAATACTTTTATAGTAATGATTTCTTATGTTTTCGTGAATAGTATTCATCGAAATAAATCTAATTTAAACGGATTTTATCGTGGTTATTTATTAATTTTGATCCCGACGTTTCGAAAGATTTTCAGCCTTCGTGGTCACGGGGTGGACTGAGGTATAGGTTGTCCAGAAAAGTTCATGAAACTGTGTCTACCTTCAATTTTATTTTCAATGTTTATGGTCCAAAAATTCATGTTATTGTGTCTACCTTCAAATTAATTTTTAATTTTTATGAACCTTAAAAAATACAACAGCAACAAAACAACAGTGACATGAACTTTTCTGGACAAGATGATAGCAAATGTTTATATGATTGTTACAAATATAGTTATAAAATGCAAATACATTACTATTTAAAATTAGAAGTTAGTTGATAAATAATATACTATAAATTATCTTAATCAATTTATGCTTCTTTGAATTGGTATTGTCTACGCAGTTTTAATATCAGTTTTCTTTAGGTTGCTTCAATTATTTGGTTTATTTGTAAAACTATTTTTTTATTAGGTATAATTATAAACTACGTGTTATTATAACGTAAAATAAAATGACATCGAAGCATTCTCGAGGATAAGTAATAAAACTGTTTTATAAAGATATTATCATTACAGTATTTACATTTATAATATCAGCTTTATACTATATACTAATTAAATATTATAACTTATTCGTTCCATACAAAACCTACAAATGTAAAACTTTTTGTATTGACCTCAAAGGGATTAAAAAAGGTATTATTTATTGATTATGGGTTTATGTATTACATACAATTTCATACAACATGACATGTAACTATTTAGTTTAAAGATTGACACCTGAAAATATAAAAAAGCATTTAGTTAACCAGTACACAATTTCGCGAAATTTTTCGCGTTCCCTTTATTGACAACCCTTTCTTAACAATAAGTTTTAAAACCAAACTCAGACTGTGGAGGACATTGGTTATATTCGTGGTCGGCGAGTGCCAGCCCTGAATTTTATTTGTCCTAATATGCGAATGAATAGTCTATTTCATATGAATACTTGTTATCTCGTAAACAGTTTTGTGGTAAATTGCGAACGCGAATAATAACAAATAGTATGGTTAGTTCTTTAAAATGTGACTGTTTTAATACTTTAGTAATTTTAAAGCTTATATATAGAAGAAGCGTTTGGTAGACGCTTAATTAAAACGTCGCTATTTTTTAAAGTTTTATCGTTATGGCCACAATCTCAGTTAATGCTAAGGGACGATGTGGTACAAGATGGTAGACACAGTAAGCCTAATGGACGAACTGGGTCTCTAGTGCAACTGCCGGAACACTTATATAGGTATTTGGCAACAGATTTTTAACTTGAGGGTGGTAGCTAGCTAGAAGGATATTACAAATAGCACTATCATTATATAAGTGCAAGTTTCCAATAATTTGAGTTTTTGGCATTTATTTCACATAACAAGGGATTATTTGTCTTGTTCAACTTACGGGTGGTACTGTCTTAAACTAAAAGGTAAATTATCCAGAAACAATACAGCAAATAGTAAAGATGGAAATATATAGGTATATATATACTCAAAAAGTCAAACTAATGCTAGGTTTTATTCCTTGAATAGCTTTAAAAAAAGTTTATATTTCCTGTTTTTATTTTGGGAATAATTACGAAGTAAGCATATTACTGATATGCCGGATAGTTAGGTCAAGCACCATATCAAGCGCATGTGCTAAAAACTGTAAATGTATTTAAATTCCAAAAATGTACCTACTTTATAAAAATATATATATATATATAACCAGATAGGGTTTCTTGACAGTTCGTCTCCATGGCCAGGTAATTTTCCTAACCGGTGGTAGTTTTGACGTTCACAAACGACTTCCCAGGGCCTAAATTTAACAAAGTCATTTTTATTTTGTATCGTCTTTTACTATCGATTCAAATTATGCTTAAACGCTACATTTTTGAAGTAATAATGACTCAGTTGATGCCGTGAATGGACTCTGCGACAATGGACGTAAGTTCGAATCCTTGCAGTGAGCTTGAGCTTTCGGTAAAGGAAAACATTGTGATGAAACCTTAGCGTAGTGCAAGGGCTTTTACTAATGCCCTTTTGACTAGCTACTACTCTCAAATTAAAAATCTGCCACCAAATAGCTATAGCTGTGTTCCGACAGTTGCACTTATGAACCAGCCTCTCCACTAGGCTTAACGTGTTCACCAACTTGCGCCACTTAACAAAGGCGAGATTGTGTCCATAACGCTAAACTTATGATTTTTTTAATCAAGGAAAAAAAAACAAAAAAGTATTAGGTTTTCTTATGGTATTTATTTCACATTACATATAAATAGCAAACGATATACATATAATAAAATGACTGTATATATTGAAATCTGCATTCAAAGTAATATTCAATTGTTTAATCACTCGATATGTTGTACTTGAATTATTAAGAAGTAATATTACGAAATCAGGACACGAACCGTGTATGATCAAATTAAACATGAATTTAGATAGTGAATGTGTGATTTAAGGTTATATCGAAATATACGTGACACAATTTTCGATCTTAAATTAGATGTTTCTAAATTCATGTAATGTAAGCAATAATATTTATTGTACATATAATAAAGTAGGCTTTGATATTATATGTAATATATTTTTCTTTCATGTTAAATTTAAATAAACGTAACGTGTTTCTCCTTTAATAACAAAAACAATATTATAAATGCGAAAGCAATATTTTTGTTACATTTTCACTTCAAAGCCGCTGAACCGGTTTCGACGAATTTTGGTGCACAGATAGATTTGACTTTAGAAATATACAATCAGATTTTCGCGAAAATAAGGGCTAAACGGTTGTATGATAATCGATTATTATTAAGTAAAGATTTTGAAAAGTCACATATATTATTTTCGTAAGATATAGTGTTTCGAATTTTTTTAAATCATCGCTCAACCTGTTGCAATAGTTTTACAATTATTCAAGTTCATGTGGATGTGGTCGCGAGTACAGCTAAACTACATCTTTTATGAGCAGCATGACAAATATCCCATGAAAAAATAATTGATAAAATATGTTTAGTTATTTTAAATACAGCTTTGCTCATGTTAATGTTTAATACCCTATTGCTTTACTCTACGATAGCTCTATCAAATACAACGAGAAATTTTGAAATCTGAATGACAGTTCCTAGGATTAACGCGCTTAAACAAACTTTTATAATATTAATATAGATTTATATAATACACTTACATTAGATATTTATACGGTGATGTTATTTGAATATTTCATAATTGTTTTTATTTATTAAAACCCGTAAAAGTATAAACATGTGACTGGCTATAAAAAAAAATTATCATATTTTTTATGAAAGTCTCAAGGGAACAGTATTAATATAATTGAGAAAAATCCTGGCAGCTGAGACAACTGAGACTAAGGCTGCTTCAAGTAAGAGGGTTCAATAAAAAAAATGGCATTATAACTTATTGAATTCTTAATAAAATACCAAAATTTATTAAAACAAAAAAATAGAATCCAAATAAATGACATATCCGAAGTAATACGCAATATACAGAATACTTTGTATATTCATTAAGTAAATATTTTTTAACACTACAATCTCCCTTATTTAATTCATGTAAGTACTGAAAAAAATCCGTTCACTTTATTGAAATTATGTGAAACGCAGACTTTAACTCTGAAATGATTGTCAAATGTGCACTTCCCTTCAGCGGTTTACCAATTTGATGGAAGATTGACTCAATTGAGATCCAACATTTCGTTTCTTTATGCAACCGGATAATACTTCAATTGGTACGTAAGATGCTACCACCATTTTTAAGTGATCTCCTCCGCCTTCGACGCGACTGGGAAGTACTATGCACAAAGCAGACGAAGGGTTAATTTCTGAAGACCATTCTATAGTGGATGATCTTGTCTACTGACATTTGAAGAACCGAGAATCGACCAAAGCGGATCCCTTTTAGGGCGTGAAATTGAATTCTGTTGCGGATGGAGGGCGTGCGGAAAACTTAAATATTTTAAGGGTAAAATTACTATTTCGAGAGGCAACCCGACAATTTAGAGGTAAGGTATTAATTTTACGCACCCCATTGTAACCGTAGACTTGGATGTATGAACTCGTTAACTTTGTCAGTCGTTTGTGCAGGATTCAGTTTTGGGGTCGCGCAATGATGTTTTAAACTTGGGACTTCGAACCTAGTGCCTTTCAGTGTTCGCTGTGCGGTTCGTATTAATTAAAATTAGTGTGAGGGTGTCGTAGTCCCGTGTGACAGTTGATGAGGAAACCGTATGTTCGCTCGTAAAAAACTTTAAATCAGTTTTTGCGGATTTCTGTACTTCATCTTAGGGTTGATGTTAGATACTAGCTTTTAATCTCCCTGGGTATTTAATTTATTATAAGTGTGAATACGTTATTAGGTCTCAAGCAAAGTTAGAATTACTTAAAAATATAACGTCGATATAGGCAAAGGTATCTCTGTTAAACTGAGTAATCTGTAGACACTAAAGGAATCTATTGCGAAAGAGGTATCTATAAATAAAATAAAAAAAACTGAGAAATTATTATCAATTACTTTCATATATTTAAGAAACGTATTAAAATATACTGACCGATAAGAAGGTCGTAATCTATTAAAAAAGAGACATTCAAAGTAAAAAGAGGACCAAATTTCTTAAAAATCTTAAACAATATTTTTAAATGCATCGTAATACGAACGCGTTGTCAAGTATCCTGATAAACTGGGTAACAACTTTAATTAACACATTCCTTAAATATCGGAATGTTAATAAGATTAATGAAGTACAAAAAAAATGTATAACTGCGATTGGCGTACCAAACGTACAGCGAAGGATTTGTCACGTCCTATACGTGACATAACCAAATGTAACAATAAAGTAAAATAACCCAATTCTGTCAAAACGTCAAATATCTCAAACCCTCATCAAATTTATATTCACTACGAAGTTCCATGTAATCGGATCCTCATTAATAGACAAATGCATCGATACCTTTGTCTCCGTGTTACGGTACGCGACCGTATTAAACTTCTGGGGACCAGCACGTTGAAGGGGTCCACGGCGATCCCCTGGGAAGTCAATTTCATTAATACTGTGGTTGGTTTCTACCTCATCTTAGAGATGCCCAATCTCATCAAATGCGTTGGTAATTTCTTTAATTTATGCTCGAACATCGAATGTATGAATTAAGAGAAAGTTGTGTGGGAATGTAAATAATGAGCCGGTATGCTTTGATTATCACACTTTAGAATTAGAAAGAGGACACTTTTAACTTTTTCCCTCATACCTAATATTAGAGTTAAATTCAGAGACACGTCAGTATACTAGAAAAAATAGTGTTATATTAAGAATAACATAAAGACATATCTGAAATATTTGCTAAAACTTAAATCTGGAATTCCTTAACGTCCCTACTGGGTACACTTATACACTTTTTAAGGGTCACTACTTTCAGATATTCAATACTTATGTGGGCATAGTATTAATATTCGTTTTATAAACAAAAAAAAAACATAATAAATAAAACTGAAATATTTGCAAAAAATAAATCTATATCGATAGAAGCTTTTAACATCTCTACTGGTCTTAGAGAATACACATTTTTTTTAAACATATTAAGCAAAAGCTTTGCATAGCTTTGTAAGCTGAATTTGTAATTAATTTGAGTTAAGGTATTAGTAGATTTTTAGTATTTATGTTCAGAGGGCGGAGTATATTATTGTTTTTTATAATTAAAACAATATTTATATTTTTTAATTATAATTTGGGCTCTAATTAATTATTTGAAATGATGTTTCTGGTTTTTGTTGTGACACTTATTTATTGTGTGTATTCTGATATAAATAATTTATAATAGCATTTAAGTAATGATATAATAAAATCCACTCAGTACATTTTTATATTTATATCAATATTGGAAATTACACAGTAACAATAATGAAAGGGTTTTTATGGAATAGGTGACAAACGAGCAAGCATGTCATTTGATAGTGAGTGATCACCACCAACCATGGACACCTACAACACAGAGTAATCGCATGTGCGTTGCCGGCCTTTATAGGAGGGACTGGCTCTGAAGTGCCACTGCAAGAACACTCCTAATTGTATTTAGCGGCAGATTTTCTATTTGAGGGTGGTAGCTAACCAGGCGGGCATTAGAAAAAACCCAGCACCATGCAAAAGGTAAAGTAATTATTTTATGATCATAGTACTTTTTTGTTATTAGATTGATAATAAAAATAATTAAGTGTGTATAAGATAACAATTCATCTACATTTAACAACATAATTAGTCCATATTTTGTATTATTTTAATTGTTACCAAATACAAACCCGGTTTTATTATCCAGCGTATTCGTCAATAATATATTATATAAGGAATGCTTGAGTGTAAATTTGTAACTTTCATCAAGGTACATAACTTTTAATAATATCATATATAGATAAATTTTGTCAAGTCCATGTTTTTTATAAATAAGTGGTTCTCAGATGCTAAATAATTAGTATACTGATGGCTAACAAACATAAAACCAAAGGAGTTTTGTATTTTATACCACATACCTTTAAAGTTTCTATTACTTTACTTTAATATTTCTCAGGAAAGTCAGTAAATTTACTTGTTTATTATTCCTATCTAACGAGAGTAAGTCTACCACAAGACATATTTTACGCATAAAGAAAATGTAAGGGGCTTAAAGAGTTTATTAAGTTTTTCTGATATAATCTTAAGTGATTACCTTGAAATATATTAAGGAGGAGTCTTCAGACAAAAGAAAAATTGTTTCTAAAATTACTTTTATTGTATAAAATTTAGAAAATTAGGAGTATTAAAATATGATTTCATTCGGTGAAAAATTACTGACATTTATAATAATAAAGAACTTGATATGACAAGATCTACTTTATCTATTTCTATGAAATACCTATACCTATACCAGCAATCACCTGCGACCTCGTAAACTTTAATTGCTATATAAAGATTTTAAAAAAATACATCAGCCCGGACATAATGTAAATAAAAAATCTTAGAATCAGCTTAGTTGTTCCAAAGGTTTTACTAGATACTACCTAAAATTAAATTCGCAGACTATATTTGAAAAAAACTATACATATTTAATAGTATAACATTTAATTAAAGCATTTACGATTTCCGTTTCTAGCCCAAGTAAAAAAAAAACATTAGATTGTATTAATACAATGTTTCGAAACATAGTTACGAACAATCCGTTCATACGGCAACATTTTTCATGATCATAATAATCCAAGATATTTTTATTTCGTTTTTTATCTATATCTTATCGCTCATGCAACATGTGAAGTTACTATCGATTTATGTATCAATGGATAACTTACCACAAGAGGCTCAGTTTGGGTTGTAAGAGTAACCTCTGCACCAGCAATGGCTGTTTACTATATGTTTGTGATAACATGTCTTATATTATCAACAAGCTATGCTAATGGTCTGCAGACCATTAACGGAAGAATCAAAATTACTATTGGAACAACCTCTGGCTGCAGTGACACCGTTGACTTCATAAGTAACCAACTCGTACCAACTTATCAAATGTACGAAGAGTTCTTAGTTTTAGAATTCGTTCCGTGGGGCAGAACTATATGGAATGAAACTGGATTTTACTGTTTCTTTGGTGAGAATGATTGCTGGGCGAATCGACTGCATAGGTGCGTGTTAAATATGCTCAGTGGGGATCAGGAGACGCAGTTGAATTACATGCGTTGTGAGTTTTCAATACCGTATCCATCATATTTGCAGGGGTCATATTATTGTGCTGATTCCGCAGGTTTGAGAATCGTCGATGTAGATAATTGTGTGGCTAATCCTGGCGATAAGTTGGATACTGCAGCACAAGCAGCTGCTACTTTACCAATGAAGATAATTAACTTCGTTCCATCTATTACATTCAACGATGTTAGTGACGTAAATATTCACAATGAAGCTAGGCAAAGACTGTCGAGTTTGATCTGCATCGCTCTAGCTGATGACCCCACGACCGGTATTACTTCATGTTAAGTTTAGTTACAGCCTCCAAATAAATGTTATCAATAACTGTAATTTTATTTACGATTTCTATTTTTGTCCAATACGTAACATCTTTGTGCTTTAATGAACAAACGGAAATTCTATCAGTGTTTTCTTTTTATATATAAGGTTTTAGTGTTATGACCATAATCTCACCTGATCCTAAGTGACGATATGGCGCAAGTTGGTAGACACACTAAGCCTGTGGAGGAATTGGCTCTCAAGTTCAACTGCTAGAAAACACCTATTAGTATTTGGCGGCAGATTTTCAACTTGAGGGTGGTTGCTAGCAAGGCAGGCATTAGAAAAAGCCCTACCATCATGGTATGGTTTTCTCATTATGATTCCCTTCACCGCCAGCTCAAGCTCATTGTAGGTGGAATCAAACTGACGACCCTTGACGCGCAGTCGTACATACTACCACTTAGCTATTGTCGCTTCTTCGGTTTTTGTTGATGAATCTCAATAATATCTTACAAGTGAAAATATCAATAAAATATATTGTACAAAAAACGTCTTCTTTCCATTATATTAAATTGAATACAGCAATTGCAATATTTAAGCATTATTCATTTGGAAAGTACTAACAAATATTAACTCTTCTGTAACAATAACTCGTCGAAATACCTAAGGCAGACGACACTTGTATTATAAGATTTATATTGGACGCGGGATATTGGTAGAATTTGTTGTAGGAATATCGTGTGGGAGGACTGAGTTTAAGGTTAAATAATAAATTGGATAAAGACATTGGGACATCGATATACAACGGTATATTGCTATTGACAATGAAACTAACGAAAAATTAATAATAATTTTATCCTATGAATTACATATGTTATCTAAATGAATCGGAATAATGTGTCCATTATTAGTGTAACAGTGAAATATATTCCTCGATCGTCGTCGATTCCAGAAGTTTTATCTTAGTTGGCCTCTCTGCTCGGTGGTTAAGGATTTCACAGCTAAATGCCCAACTTTTGCCGCCTTTTAATCGTCAAACTTGTGCAATTGGACAATCGCCGAGCAGAGATATGGCTAATGGCTGTGTAATTCGAGACGATAAGCTTCGCGTAATATTAGGATTTTGTTATATGTAACATTTATGTATTTGCTTATCTGCGGTAATTAAATAAACTTTTATCGTTTATGACATTTCATTATTCAATAAATATTGTTTATCATTTTGTTAATATGCATCGTGTGCGAACTGTTTTGAAATGACTTTTATATAAAAATCAGTAAACGGATTTTGTTTCGAAATTTCCTTTAACGTTATTTTGCCGTTTCAGACGTGGTTGACTATATATTTAATTACAAATTATACAAAATAGTGAATTTATAAGTACCAAAATAAAGCAAATAACAGTTCAATGAGTTCTACTTTTCTGGATTTTATAAAACTTAAACTGTAACCTAGCCTTAATAAAACAACCACAGGTAATACTGTTTCAAAGTTTTAATTAGATTTAATCAAAATAGCTGCTGTCAATCATTTTACTAAGAAAAATATCAAAACCGCTGAAAGGAAAAAAAAATTCAATGCCTTCTTTATATACATTTTACTGCATATTCCGTCTCTTATCATAGTTTTTCATTTAGTCATCTACTGTGTTATCACTAGAAAATGTATGAACAGCCTTAAGACGTAATTGAGAGTTTTGGATGTGATCTTGTTTTTAATTTAATTCATAAATTTATGTAACTAAGTATTAGTATAATTTTGTGTGATGGAATTTTGTTATTGGGGATAAGTAAATTAATTATAGAATCCAATTCAGTGTGTGATTTGTTACCTCGTAAACAAGTTTTAACACGAGTTTTTTTTTATTTTTGATGAATTTATAAAGCAAGTAAAAACGTATATAATTTAAGTTCAGAGTACTTTTAGATATGAAAACGAGAATAATGTTAAAAAAATATAAATAGGTAAATATATTTTTTCGTGACACAATTATTACGAATATCCAAAAAAATATTATTAGTTCACAGTTTAAATTATCACTTTTGTCGGTAGTTTTCAACGAATGACTACTTTTTCCATTTAACGATACACTAAACGAACCTTGAACAACCATTATCATTTAAAACGTTATATGAATTCTAAAGATTCTCGAAATATTTTATCACTCCACTCTACGTTGGTATGATTATAACGCTGTGTATGAACGGGTTGACACTAAATAAAAAAGAAGCAAGAATCTACCTGGAGTATTCTTAATAACATCAAAAATGTATAAATTTTAAATAACTGAAACGAAGTTCTTAGCAATCCATATATTCACCGTATTTAGATTTAAGAGGCCCATTTTCGATGCGCATCAACACTCACCTTCACTACCATTGCTTCTCTTTTTGCCCAAACGAATTTGGTAGAAGCACGTTCTAATATAGTACTTACTGCAGTCCTAGATAGACCAAGATCTTTTATTACACAAAGATTGCGCTGGTATATCTCTCAGTTTTATTTCGACCGCAAATAAATTTATATTTTTCTTAATTAACATTGTTTGTAGTAAACTCGAACAATATATTGTGATTTCAGCCAGTGAGTGCACAATAACTGTTACATATTTAATAGTAACTAGCTAGCAGTGGCGGTGTACGTGTAATTTGCTATTTTGTCCGTGCTTTCGTTGTAATGGTTTGCAAACGATCGCAGTTACTGCTATGTGAGTGTATTGTACTACACGACTCCGTTGGGGTGACCATAAACGATAATGTTTAAAACTAATGTCAACATAATAATATATCTGACGATAATTCTTAGTTAGTAACGTATTGCAGGATTATCAAAATAAATCAATGTCTTTCCGTAAAGCAGTTTATTCAATACTGACGTAATGACTTATATCTACCCACATAGTAAAAATATACAATTATGACATACATTACACATAATAGTTGTCTATTCGAGGACGGTAATAAAATATAATTATTACAATATATTTTTTGTAAAAGTAATTAATATTTTTTTATTGCATCAGCGTATGTAAGCTATGTGAGAGGAGCCATACAAGCAATTAACACAAACACCCAGACTCGGAACAGTTATTTTTACTCAAATATCGATCGAACCCACAACATGCGTCAGCGAGGCGACCGCCAAACTGCTAGCCCGTGCAACCGTGCTCTCAAAATAATGGTGTTTGATGATTCAAAACTAAAATACATATCAAAATTATTATTTACATCATTTTCATAATAGCACTTTACCATTTGAAATAGAAATACACATGACTATAGTTTTATCAATTGATGGCTTACTGTTATCTCCTATTATTTTTTTTTGTTATCTGTTAGCCTTGATTCTATTTTAACCTATGAAATATAAGGATTTAGCTAGTAAATTCTAACAGAGTATTTAATGAGATATAGCCGTAAAGTATAAACGATTATAGTTAATATAGTTTTCGTTTTTCAGTTACAATATAATAAAGATTTAGTTTAACGTCTCTAACAGAACGTCTAACGTCTCTTTGGTTTCTAATAAAAAAAGTATTCACTCATTGCGAACTATCGACAAAAGTGAGAGCTTAAAATATTGAGTGTTATGAATTTAGGATTTGTAAAGGAAACTGTTTATTACTATGCCACTGATACACAAATACTTTTTTTTCGGACTGACATACGCTGTTATGCTGTTAGGCAGCGTAGAGACGGTGTTGCTATATGTTTTATTAATAGTTTCTGTTTTAAATGATATTGGTATACTCTAAATAAAATTTGAACTAGCCGTGATGTTTTGGATTTACGTAATACTCGAGATACGAATAAAGTATATATATATATATATATATATATATATATATATATTTAATATTACTCCTGTTTTCATATCTATTAGTACTCCGAACGAAAATTATTTACATTTTCACTTGGCTTATATATTTATCAAAACAGACAATAGACAATAAAAAATTAATTGAAAGTTAATATACGTTTATTTCACTTATTCACTGTGTAACTATAAGAATCACAATGAACTCAGTTTTCAATATTAGTTTCTTTATGTCTGGTGACAAAAGTTATATTGGTGATATGCCCTATTCGTAAATTTACCCACAATGTCTTAAGAAATTTACGTTTCAAATAAATATATTTGAGTAACCTTAATATCAAGCAATGTAATTCATAACTAATAAAAAGTGATATGTAAATATAAGTTTCCTGTGGATTCCAAATCGGCTGCTTCGGTTTTCATGATATTCTTAGGCAATTTTAAAATAAGCACAGTGGGTAAAGTTTACTCTATAAGACTATAGTATATAATACACAATGCAAGAAATATGAAGTGATTTACGTTTCAAAAAAATATATTTGAGTAACTTAAATATCAAGAAATGTAATTCATAACTAAGAAAAAGTAATGTGTAAATATAAGTTTCCTGTGGATTCCAAATCGGCTGCTACGGTTTTCATGATATTTTTAGGCAATTTTAAAATAAGCACAGTGGGTAAAGTTTACTCTATAAGACTATAGTATATAATACACAATGCAAGAAATATGAAGTAAAAATAATGAGTTAATATAAAACATAATACTAACTGTGCCTGTGACTTCGTTCACATGGAATTAACATTATTTAATCTCGCACCTTCATTCGATTTACAATATTTTTTGGTAAAGTCGATTTTAAAAAGTAAATGTTCCTCGATGGTACACTTTAAGATTTCCTTGATGGCGTTTCAGCATAAACGTTGTACTTTGGTAGTGATGAGTGCACAAACAAACTTACAGATATTTCTAAAAGTGATGTAAATGTATTTTCTTACTTATACTTAGTCACTTTAAATAGTACAGACACGACATTTTTCCCAAAAAATAATATGAAGAAAAATATTTAATATCCTTAAAATATTACCTGATTTATGTGCAATATAAAACATTATACCCGTTATAGACGGCCTCATGAGCCAATAATGTAAGGCCATTAAACGATTGAAAAATGTCACAGGCCACTTTGCAGCGCCGATGCGCTACATTAACTTTGGTTAGGGAAAGGGCGAATATAATATGGAAAACGTTGAGTTATGATGCAAATGCTTCGGGGGATCATCGTCTAAGTTTCTCGGATTTCCCTAAGTGCTTATTCATACGTTTATAACGTGTTTCTTATAGTATCTATTCTTATGCATCGTTATTTTTAAATTGATAAGTGTAAACGATTTTGGGTATAACGAAATTTTGAAAGTTGGATTCCGGGTTTTATTAGAATCCTTCTGTATATTTGGTTAGAGTTGTGTTCGGCGTTTAACTAAAATAACTATCTAGGTAAGTAGGAAAGTAAAACCGTAATAAATATACAATTTCGTTTAATACGTTAACGTTGCTTTTTTCTATATATTAACACGAACAAGTGATCAAGCGATTTAGGTGGTCGTCTGGTTGCTGACGAGGTCTGTATGTTCTAATATCACAAATAATGATTAGGGTAAAATGCAACTAAGTGCAACTGCCAGAACACAGCTATAGGTTTTAAGTGGCAGATTTTAGTTAGATTGGAACTTGAGGGTGCTAGCCACCCAGTGGGGCATTAGAGAAAGCCCTACCATAATGCTAAGATTATAGCAATAGCAATTTACCTTCTATCATATTAATAAATACTGCTTTTGTATGGACCGTTTATTTTGAAAGTGATGTAAGTCCATTTTTGAGAAAAATGAGCTATCACGTAATTCATGCTTAATTTAATGTAATTTTTTTATATATAACTAGTCCGCGTTTAATTTCTCAAAAAAATTCCATGTTTTGTACAACTTAAAATCGGTCGGTAAATGAAATTGCATTATCAACAAATATAGTAACCTTTATTTTTCTCGAAACAAAAGAAAATGTACTCATATATAGAAGTTGTAACATGTAACATTGAAAGTTCGTATATTGAAGACAAAGATTAATTTAATTTGTGCCTAGATTGCTACAAATTTGTTGTTATTTCGCTTTGATCGAGGTTTGACAGATGTTACAGAGTAAAAGTTATCTATTTATAGAGCAGCTCTCTGTCCGGGATTCTCTGGAACGTAATTAAATATGAAGTATTAAATATATATGTACATATATATTATCTCGCACTTTTTCTCAACACAAGTCAAACCTAACCTAAACCAACAAAGTTCTACTGCGGGTACAAAATATAAAATAAAAAACTTTACTTAAAAGCAAAGTATTTATTACAATTTGGATGGTGCGGTGGCGTTAATGCGTAAGTACCGAATCTTTTAATTATATATACTGTTAATATTATTCTGGTGGTTTATTATTATTGAACTGAAATTACATATTATTATTATTTAAATTTATATTTATAAAATGTATATGCTATTGGATACTAATTTAATTAAAGAGCGATCCGTGATTGTAATTGTCGAGTATTATATTATTTAAGTTGACCAATAATCAAACTAATTCGTTTAATCCGTACAAGTCATAAGCAGTACATACACCGTAATACCGTGTAAGCGCAAAACGTAATCGGTATATTATGCAGACCCTTTACCGGGTGAAATGGTTATGGACATTATGTCTGGCCATGTATTAAATTTTAAATTTTGTCGTTCGATATAAGCCATCAATCATTTGACTACTAATCAGTCACTTACGACTCTTATATTGGCTGGGTGTGTATATCATATTATTAGCATAAGAAATATAATTTATATAAATCTAAATCTAGTAATCCTAGTTTTTAATCAAAATTTAGTTAAATCAACATCAATGGTGATCACCTAGATATAAGTATCTAAAAATAATTATCATCTACCTTGTAGGCTATTAGCACTACAAAACCTTTTAGGCTTTTAGATAATAAAATCTTTAAAATTATTAATATTTTATTAGAAAATTTGTGAAATTCAAAATAACTTGTGTGTAAAACAGCAGGGCTATTACTATCTTTACACTTAGTACTAAAAACTATATAAATGAATGTTGTTTAAGTTATTTAACAAAAAACAATTTTTGGTTAGTAATATAATGAGTTTAAAAGGTCGTACATTTATAAGTATCATGAATAGATCATATGAATGTAGTCCTAAGAAACTTAAAGCGATACTGAATATGGTATTATTTGTCATTTACAAGTGCAACTCTTGGTCAATGTATTTTTGACGTACATTTTTACACACAAATTTATCTCACAATTTTTTTTTCTAAAATTATGGGTACATAATGGACTTATTAAATGTAATAGTTAGTACACGAATAGACAGAGGTAATGTAACCAGCTAGGTTTAATATTGAAATAGTTAGATTAAAATTATGGTTAGTTTTTTGTAGATATGTAGTTGCTTATATATTTCGTCTCAGCCCAATCGATAGCGTTAGCTGCACTCTATTTAGTCTGTATACATAGTTACGACTTAAGGCTGATATCTACTATGTATCTTAAACTGCATATTCTATAATTATATTTCTTATATAATTTGGTACATTTGAAGGACTATCATTATGGGAAGTTTTTAGATCTCCTTGAAGTTTAGAAACTGCACGAATATTTGTCTAATTTGTTAAGAATTTAGTTTTCTTAAACAACTCGTTCAACAGTACTTCTGGTCGACATGCCAAGTCAATACTATAAAATATATAAGAAAGCTAAACACTATATTGTATTTTCAATTTATCTCAATTCCAAACAAGATTCCGAGCAAGAAATAAGTAATGGTCCAATTAGGTTTTCTTTTTAATAGGAAAACATTACACTTTCTTGTATTTTATAATCCTGCTGTTATCCAACAAAAGAAGAGAATTCAAGTAAAAACTGATGGAAGCAAAACGTGAAATCTTTTTACAAATCTTCTGAAGTCGTAACAAGTATTTTATTGGAATTATAATAACCAAACGTGACCTTTAATTGAAAAATATTGGGCATAAAATTCTTCACCCCTGCCTTTAAGGAAATTTCTAATTAAATTTCCGTTTCTGGCAATAAAGCGCTCACCACGTGGCATTTTATTGCCCGGCCCCGTTTTGGAACTTGATCAGAATTTATGGCTATCTGTGAATTATCAAATAGATAAAAAAAAATTATAGGCATTTTTGTAACCCACAGGTATTTAGTTTGGTACAACCTACTTTTGTTTATTTTCTTTTTTACTTAATTATATTCAAGGTTTACTGTCTTGGAAAGCTTTGTTTACCGGTATGTTTATTCATTCGAGAAAATTAGGGAACAGAAATTTTCTCTGTACTTTTTTATTAATAGCACTCTATAGCAACAAGATAAGATAATAAGTTGTATAATAGTAAAACAATGACGACCGAAAACAGGCAATCAATTGGAGGTTGTTATAGTAAAGTTTTTTTTGTATATACTAGCTGATTTTGAAATGTGTCAAACTAAAAAAGCGTTTTTTTTTTAAATTATGTAATCTGTCTATGTAGGCAAGTTCAAGGCAATGCCAAGCGTAAAGGACTTTGTAAACATAATTAACTGGCATAAAGTAACAACTAAACTTTAAACAATTATTTGTGGATCACACGAACAATTGTCCGTTGCGAGGCTCGAACCTATATCATTACGGCAAGGCTGTTGCAAAGAAGTAACTACTTTAAAGGCTAGATCTTCCGTGGAATCGAGTAAAATTGTTCCTGAATTCATTTTGGAAAAAGAATTCAAAGCTGATAATGCTCTCGCAATACCTCAAGTGTGTATAAATGAATCGCCGAAATTCATTCATTCATATCGCATAATTTCCGAACGATTGTACCAAATTGAGTAAAACTTATACTCAATTTTTACTTTAATACTTTACTTATTTTACTAATTTTACTTTATTTTAATACTTTTTATATTGTATTAATTATTGTTAGGTCAAGGTTTGTTTGAAAATAATTAAAAACCGAACAGATTTTTTAAAAATCTTATTATATAAAAAGTAATGAAGCGATGATAGTTCAGTTGATAATGTGTTCGGACGCCGCGTCAAGGGACGTGACTTCGAATCCATCTATATTTAAATTTTATATAATTGGAAGTAATTTAATTAATTGTTGTCATAAACAAGATAAATTGAATAACCAAAAGAAATGAAAAAATCGGAAAAAATATCTGATATAGCCAGTTCTATTGTTCCTAACGAATTAAAGTTGGTAGCTTGATTAGGATTGACTATAGTTAATTTAAAGTGTACAAAAAAAATACAAATCGATCTAAAGAACAACGATTATAGGTGATACGAAGTTCAACGGGTCTGCTAATATGTAATATATTTCACAAAGAATTAAACTCCTATTAAATTTAGAACATTGTATTTAATAGAAGAAAAGTTGTTCAGCGTGTACATTAAACCCTGAACAACTTTTATATTAACAATTACATCGCAAAAATTTATTCCAGTTGGGTTATCTTTATTACGGACGGAAGGAAACCTATCAAATTTAATAACTGCAACGGAATGTATACTTACAATATTATTTGGACGAGTGCCCATCTGAACGGTGCTCTAATAGTTCCCAATAAGCAATATCTTCCAAATGAGTGAACTTTTAGCCTGACCCTAATTTATTTATAAGTTTTACGAAATTTCAATACAGAGGTTGAGAGGTTAGTAATTATTCGACTATAAAATTTTATACATTATTTTTATACAACATTTAATTTACTAACCTTTAATAATAATATTAGTTACCCAAAAATGTAAAATATCTCTACACATACATTTGTAAAAATCGTTGCTATGGACGTATAAATTTTATTATTATTTATTTTTATTCTAATATTCCTTACGACGATAATCAAAAACTTTTATATTACAATGGATATTAAAAAAACATTGTACATATACCAAAGTTTTCATAATTGGATGTATCTATGATATAAATATTTTTAGTTGCGCTTAAAGAACTCGAGATTCGAGTCAGATACGCGGTTGCGAACGGACGTGTCCGTAAGCTCTCGCTGTTCTCTTGATCGCTGCGCCTTGCTGGCGCCGCCCTTTGTTCTTATGTATTTTTATTCGTGTCGTCGGCAGTAATCCGTTTATTGCTGCCAGTTCGCGGTACAGAAATTAATTCTGTTAAATCCCAACCATATTGTTTGGGTATTGTGTTAAAGTTCTTATTGTCTCGGTGTTTAGTGTAATTCCCAAATATTGGTTAGTTATTGTGAATCAGTGCAGTGTTTATAGTGCCGCCACTGTAATTTCGCCGGTCACCGGCCGCCATAAAAGGTAAAATTTTAATTATCCTAAGCTTTTTATTGCGGGCCAGGCCCCAGATATTGTTCATTGTTCTTTTTTGTCTTTCTTTTATGTTATTTTTGCACGTGCAGTGGACATAATCCGATGTTGTTTTGACAAGCCCGGGATTGTTTGTCAAAACTCTCACCAGCCGCGCCCCCCTGCCCTTCCGGCAGGGAGGTCTTTACAAATTAATAAAAAAGTATATATTATAAAAAAAGTAATTTTTATATATTTTAAGTAAAATCACCTTCATCATTATATATTCAATTTTCCTTTTACCACCCCGCCCCCCTATCCATCAGGTAGGGAGGTTAACTCATTTATTTATTTATCCATATTAATATTTAGTATTATATATATATAATTTCCCTGTCTGAATTTATTATTTACTTTTATATTATTTTATTGTCTTATTTATTTTATCCACTCTCCAACCCACCATCAAAATGGCTTTAGTAGCCAAGGATAGGGAGGATTATGAGCACATGTCCCGATTCCTTAAGAATCATCCGGAGCTGTATAGGGCATACAGGGAGATGCACCCTATGCAACCCCAAGTGAGAAAACCGCCCAAAAATATAAACGCATCGGACAATTCGATGCGCGCCATGGTAGGGCCCACGAAATCGACCGTGGCAGTCGAGCCTTCTGCTCCTGCCACGACTCCGGTTAGGTCCGCTACCCCAAAGCCATCATCATCCACTAGGGGTGATTTTGAAAATATGTCGTCGTACGCGCTACGACCACTCCCAGCCCGAGTAAACACGAGCGCGCCGGAAGCACCGACCGGCGCCGCGTGTTCCATTCAGCTGAACAATATGTTCTCGCCGCTGTCACCGGAAGACAGCAACGATCGCCATCCATGCATAAGGCCGGTCTCGCGTGCATCGTGCGCGAGCCCGATCAGTATGGAGGGCGATCAACTCAGCTCCGAAGGGAGCACACTAACCGAAAACGACTTCGAGGTCGTTTAATCTCGCGCTAGACGCACAAAGCGCAAACGCACAAAGCGCCCGGACTCTGACTCGGGTGCTGGAAAGCGCTACGCCATCCCTGATGGTGAGGGCAGTCGTGCGGTCACCCCCGCACCCTCCACCTCCGCGTTCCGATCTCCCCAGGAGTCAGAATCTGACTCCAGTAGGGTATATCTAAGCCCTGATGGTGAGAGCCGCCCTAAAAAGGCTCCCGCGCCCCGCGTAGCGCCCGCGTCACATGCCGCACCCGCGCCCGCGACTCGCGCCCCCGCTTCCGGCCCCTCGGGCTCGGCTGGCCAGGCTCAGCCGAAGCTACGCGCTCCTCCGCCGATAATTATGCAGGACAAATCCGCCTGGACCCGAATCTCCGCTGAGCTTCACTCACGGAGCATTAACTTCACGCACGCGACAAGCACCCCCGCAGGCATTCAAATTAAAGTGCAAAATTCCGAAATGCATAGAAAACTGACGGAATTTCTCACCGCCGCCAAACAGCCCTACTACACATATACACTCGAGGAGGAACGCCTCCTTCGAGTAGTCATTAGGCGAGTTCCCAAGGAACTCCCTCTTCCTGAGGTCGCAGCTTCCCTGCGAGCTCAAGGATTCCCGGTGCGGGAAGTTTTCCGCATGTATCACAGGCAATCCAAAAGGCCATACGATATGGTCACGGTCCTCCTGGACCGCACACCTGAAGGGAAAGCTATATTTTCCCTCAAGTCTGTCTGCGGACTATCCGGGGTCGCTGTTGAGCCCCCCCGCAAATCTCACATCCCATCGCAGTGCCATAACTGCCAAAATTATGGTCACTCAGCGAGCGGATGCCACCTTCGCCCCCGGTGCGTTAAGTGCCTAGGGGACCATTCCACCAAGGAGTGCACGCGCACCCCTGAGACAGCTGCTCCGCCCAGCTGTGTGCTCTGCAAAAAAGCAGGGCACCCCGCCAATTACCGCGGGTGTGAGTGTGCGCCTCGTACGAGGCACCCGCGCCACCCGAGACCAACTCGCCGGGCTCCCACTGCGGCCCCCCGGCCCCAGCCCCCACCGCTTATGTCTGCTGAGGCGTATCCTCAGCTTAAAACCTCCTCTGGTGCATATGCACCTGAACCCTCCAAGCCCGCACGCGTCCCTCAGACGGCGTGGGCCCAGAAATCTAAGCCGCAAAAGGCCTCCGCTCCAGCTCAGGAGCATAAGCTCCCGGAGGATCTTTTCCAAGGGGGTAATTTTATCACTCTCGAGCAAATCCTGAGGAAGCTCAGTCTGAGTGAAATCATCGCGTTCAACGACGCGATTAAACGCACCTCGGACCCGCTGAAACAGATGGGAATTATCTCATCGTTCCCAAACGTTGCAGCTTCACTGCAATGTTTCTATCAATCAAATTCCAAATAAAAACTTAGTTTTTTAGTTTTTTTTTGTTAATTTTACGTAGTCTATAGTTAGATGGATAAAATCAAGCCCCGCGGTTTGACTTTATCCTTTTATAATGCATTTAACTTTGGAAACCAACGTGACCTGGTGGCTAAGTATCTTCAAGACCACCAGGTGGATGTGTTTCTTATCCAAGAAACATTTCTAAAACCTAGTACACGCGATCCGAGAATCGCAAACTACTCTATAGTAAGAAATGATCGTACATACACCAGCGGTGGAGGGACGATGATATACTATAAAAAATCTCTCTATTGTACTCCAATAGATCCTCCTAAACTCGATAACATCGAAGTCTCGATTTGTAGGATAGGTATGTCAGGACATCCCTCGATTCACATAGTCTCCGCTTATTTAGGCCGAGTAAACGCCTCACGAAAAAGGATCTCGCTACTCTATTTTCGCTAGGTAACTCAGTGATTATCGCCGGCGACCTTAACAGTGGTCACGCAATGTATAATAGTTCATACACTTCTCGAAATGGTACTATTCTTGCAGAGCTTGAGAGTGAGCTTTCTTTCGATGTAGTAGCTCCCTCTGAGCCAACTCACTACGCTATTCGAAGCAACACTCGCCCGTCCGTACTAGATGTAGCCCTCCTCAAGGGAATCGCACTTCCTGTTCGTGACATAAGAGTTGTGAGCGAACTTCTCTCAGACCATCGTCCGGTCATTTTACAGTTAGGTCAGCCCTATGATTCCGGCCCCTCCTCCGTCCAAGTGGCTGATTACGCGAGGCTACGCAGGTATCTTATCGATAACCCTTCGTCACCAAGTCTGGATAAGATCCCGAACGTAGTAGAGTCCGCTGCGGATGCTGACCTTGCGATCGATTCCCTGGTTGAACACCTGCAATCTGCCGTGAGGGTGACCTCGAAAGAGGTGAAAGCGGCGAATGATCGCCGTTTTATACTCCCTCCCGACATACGGGCTTTAATCACGGAAAAGAATGCGGCGATGCGTGCGCATGACTCTTATCCTTCTGAGGATAATCGCTCCCGTCTTCGAGCCCTCCAGAGAGAGATGAAAGCTCGCATGGCCGAAATCCGTAGCAGCAGGTGGGACGCTTTCTTAGGAGAGCTTGAACCAACTCACCTTGCCTACTGGAAGGTCAATAAGGCCTTGAAGGCTAACAATTACACTCCGATGCCCCCTCTAAGCAGAGGCCCCGGGATATCTCCCGCTTTTGACTGCGACGAAAAGGCGGAATGTCTCGCCGACTCGTTAGAAGCGCAGTGTTCCCCAAATCAAGGCTCAGACTCTATTCATATGAGCATGGTCGAGTCCTCAGTAAAATCATTCCTGTTATCTCCTCCTGCGGCTCCGCTGGATCCCATCTCAACGGACGAAGTCCGGGCGGTGATCAAAAGCCTCAAGCTAAGGAAATCTCCAGGTCCAGACGGCATCAGGAATGAAGTCCTCAAACGTCTTCCTGACCAGCTGATTGCTCTTCTGGTCTGCATCTTCAATGCGGCCATGTCACACTGTCATTTTCCAGCAGTATGGAAAAGGGCACATGTCATAGGTATTCACAAACCAGGGAAAGAGTCAAATTCTCCTGATAGTTACAGACCTATCAGCCTCCTAAACACTTTAGGTAAAATCTATGAGAGACTCCTTCTGAGTCGTCTCGAGTCCGCTGTAACCAGCAAAAAGATCCTACCTGATGCGCAGTTTGGCTTTAGAGCCAGACACTCATGCATGGACCAAGTACTCCGCCTCACGGAGCACGTCCTCTCTAAATTCAATATCCCTGGTTTTGAAAAATCTCCATATCGCACCCTTGCAATTTTCTTTGATGTAGCCAAAGCATTCGATAAGGTTTGGCACTCGGGGCTTATATATAAGCTCAATCAAGCAGAAATTCCGGACAATCTAGTCCGGATACTACTCAATTATCTCTCCGAGCGCTCCTTCTGCTATCGAGTAGAAGGAGCACTCTCATCTCCACACCCGATAAGAGCGGGAGTTCCCCAAGGTTCTATCCTGGCGCCTCTGCTTTTTAACCTGTTCATCAGCGATATCCCCTCCCTCGAAAAAGGAATTCAGTTCGGATTTTACGCGGATGATACAGTCATATTCGGTAGTCTTAGGAACCACGTCAAACTCATCAGTTATGTCCAAAGAGCTGTAGTCACTTTTGGCGACTGGTGTAGTAAATGGTGTATCGCACTTAACCCGGAAAAGAGTGCCGCCGTTATGTTCGATCCTATTCGGAAAAGTAGAATTCCTCCATACGCTCCTCTCAAACTTTATTCGAGAGATATTCCCTGGACCTCAGTGGTCAGGTACTTAGGTGTCGATTTAGATTCGAAGCTCATTTTCAGCTCCCATATCAAGAGGGTGAAAAGAAAAGCTACTATAGCCTTAGTCCACCTTCGCCCTCTTTATAATTCGAAAAGTAAAATGTCACTGAGCTGTAAGCTTACTTTATACAAGACATGTATCCGTCCGATCCTAACATACGGCTGTCCAGCCTTTGCTCGTGCCTCGAAACCCACTCTCAGACCTCTGCAAGTGTTGCAGAACAAATATCTGCGTGCGATTACCGGAGCCCCCTGGTACGTACGAGATGTTGATCTGCACAAAGACCTCGAAATGCCCTCTATTAGGGCATACATTCGTGACCTCACCAAGACTCACTTCGAGAGAGCGGAGGCACATCCGAATCCTCTAGTAGTGAATTCTGTGAAATACGATCCGAACCCGAACGATAGCGGATACAAACGCCGCCCTCGTCACATCTTCCTCGATCCGCCGGATAAATTCACGCGACATACCGCGTCTTTTCCGTCCGTCTCTATTCCGAATCGCGCATACGCGCGCACTAGACCGCGAAACCGTCGTCCTCGCCGCCGAGGGCGGGCGGTTAACTTCGCTCCCGCACACCCGCCGCGGCCCCCTTCTGCGGACGCTCGAGCCTAGGTCGATCCTTCGGAATGGAGCCCTCGAGCTAACCCGCTCGCGCGATACAGTGACACTCCACACTCACTGAACCCACATCATTACACTGCATGTCACATTCGTGCACACTCACACAGTACGTACACGGTTCTGTGAGGGACCGCCCGTGGTCTTTTATTCTTTTATTTCTTATTACTATAACGTTCTCTCATAATAGATAGTACCGCGTTCGTTTTCTCTCATACGCGATTCGGCAACAGCCCAAGCCGAGGTTCGGTCACTAGTGACACCCTTGTGCGAGTTGCCCCGCGGGTTTGAGCGCCTTCCGCGCTCGCCCCACTAGTTCAGGTGAAGCTGTAAAAGCCCCTAAGGCTAACAGTGTAGGTCCTTTCGAAAAAAAAAAAAAAATTAAAGAACACGATGGTAATTTTAAATTACAAGAAGATTATTTTAAATTTAAATTATATAACTTGATCTGTAATTTTCATTAAAATTCCTTTTACATTCTATTATAGAGATTATTTATTTGAATTGTAATTGGTTTCACAAAATATTTATCACTGGAATCCACTTAGCGGTTAGCAAAGTTCATCGTTTACGTTTGATTAAATGTTTCAGTTACTATTTCAATCACTTAAATAATCAAGTATTTCTAAGATGTTTTTGAGAGTCTTAATATTAATATTTAATTCATCATATTTAAGCAATAGTTAAACTTAAGGGAATTTCTTTTTTTGCAAAAATTATAACTGTCAATCAACTTGTAGACAAACTGAGATTTATATTTGCTATTTATCGGTGAAATCAACCTATTATCAAACCCATCGAAGCCACCATAATATATTTAAATTATTTTTTATTAGTTTAACATTTGATAACAATCTCACCTGATGCTAAGTAAAAATGTGCTCCGGGATATTAAACCTAGTGGGGAATCTGTAAGAACCCACCTATAGGTCGATAGATTATCAATTTACAGACAGTGCCTAGCCACAGAAAGCCTAGGTAATAGAAAATGTGCTACCATGTCATATTTCGTCATGAAGCTTTGATTTAGTGAAAGCTCAGGTTTTATGTAAGAATACAATTGAGCTATATGTATAAGCTATCTAACTTTGAAATTTTATCAAACTCGTTAGCTATTCTACTTCTTATTATACTTAAGTAAACATTTTCACGGGCCGTTTCAAACTCTTTGACATATTTTATTTATAAAGACAATGCAAAAAGTAATTATACCAAGTTATGTTTAGTACTTAAGTTGCTTGCTTTACACAAACGAAAGTTAATAACAAAGTCTCCGAACACCTGCGTGTATTTTATATACTGTTTTTCCGCACTTTGAGAGAGCTGAAGTTTGAAATTTTCCTTCAAGTATTCATAAGCAGTCCATGTTGGATAACTGTAACTCAGTTCGCTAAGTATGAAAAATAACCAAGTGTTAATATTATCTAGGTCTTTTAAATGGAAATCAGGTTTTAAATCAGGCTGTATAAAAATGTTTTTGGTATTGTTTTAAGTTTTATTAATTAAGCTTACAGCCTACATAACAAGATAAGGTCTACGAAAAAAGGTTGGATATTTCCTAATAACAATTAATGTCCTATTTTTTATATCTAAAGCGCTAATATTAAAATTAATATTGATAGAGAAATACTTATAAATGTTTATAAAATTAATATTTATGAATGTCAAATATAAATCGTATGGACAAATAAATATTGTGATAGAGATTATTCTAATGCCCGTCTGTTTCGCTACCACTCTCAAGATGAAAATCTGCCATCGAATACCGGTAGGTTTGAATTTGCACTTGATATCTGGTCCCTCCACTAAACTTAGCTTATCCATATCTTGGGCCACATCGTCACTTAACTTCAGGTCAGTTTGTGGCCTAAAAATACAGTTCAACTAAACGTAAAAAAAAGAATAAGTAATGTTTATTCCTCGTGAATCAGCATCTGCTACTTTCTTACCAACTTATTATAATAGCCTTTAAGTTCTCCACTGAAAATCTATGTCCACTGGCACGGTAAGTTATGCGTTATTTCTTAATATCGGCTTATAATTAACATTACCATAAATCACTACCTAATTTCACAAATAGAAAACGTAACACGCCGTAGTGCAAAAATAGTGCCTTATGGACACCAATAAGTTCTGTCCCTCCTTTCTTTAGGCGTTGCAAGATACGTTTAAAGCATTTATTTTGTACATATAATATTTATGTTTCTATTTTGTATACGATACACCTCATTTTTCCGCACCAGTAGGCTGGTACTGCGCCGCGTTGAATACATTGCCAATAAACAATATCTTCCGCACGAATGGCGATAGAACGAGAATCCGCTAATTAGGGACGTGGAAACCGATCAAAAGGGAGCCTTTGATGCGAAACTGAAAAGGTGACGACGAACTGACTCGCTTGGCTTGTAATTACATTTTCTTAAATTTCATGATATAAACACTAACATAATACACTACTGTACCATTAGCTAAGTTGTCTTTCAAAAATACCTAACGCAGCAATAACGATATGAAAAAAAGTCATTTTGATATTATAGACATTTTTGCGACCATGACTCAGTTGGTAGTGGCTACGGACATCTCGTCAATGGATGTGAGTTCGAATCCCTGCAACAAGCCTAAGTTTTCGGTGAAGGAAAACATCGTGATGAAACCATAGCATGGTAGTAGGGTTTTTTTTAAATTTTTGCCTGACTAGCTACCTACCACCTTCAAGGAGAAAACCTGTCACCAAATACCCATAGCTCCGTCAGTTGCAATTGAGAGCTAGTCCCTCGACTAGGCTTAATATGTCCACCGTCTTGAGCCACATTGTCATTTAACATCAGATGATATTGTGCCCATAAAGATAAACCTACATACTATAAGCAAAATTAAAAGGGTTCTGATATTCAGAGAATATTAAATTAAAAACTTGTCATGCTATTTGTATAATTTTGAAATAAATAAACCATTAAAATTTCATTTATTTAACGGGATCAGGAGTTAAATTAATTTAAAAACCTAAAAAAAGTGAAACTTACGAGATTTTAAAATATTATTTATAACAGCGCAATAAATCAATCAATGAACGAATAAATAAGTAGCAAAATTACATGTTAGTGGCCACTTTAAGAATTGTTATTGTATAGTATTCGAGATCATTTTTTCTTACAATTCCTTTGTATTTTTGTAGTATTCCATTGAAATATATTCAGTGTAAGAGTATTATTATCATCTTATATTATTCCATAGCAAATATACGGTTTACATAAGAGCATGCTTAAACATCAAAGACTAGCTTACACGAAACTACATTCTGTACAAGTTACCGGTATGTGTGCAGACGAGTCAAAGTTCTGTTAAATCTAATTCGTAGAACTAAGCCTTCGTCACAGCTTAGGCTTCATTTAAACTTCGAGATCCCTTGCCTTCTAGAATTCCCTACGAAAGTACTATTTGGTTTTAGTTTTAGTCTGGAGTACTTTAGTATTATTTTTTTCAGTCTTATTCTCTCACTTCATCTTCCTACAAAAGCTAATAAATAATAACATTGGTAATATTGAGACATTGTCCGAAATTAAAATAAGGGTGCCGCATAGACTTCCCTGTCAACTTGGGAATTTCGCATATATTAAGACTGCATAACGAACTTTGTAACAAAAACCCCGATCTCGATTTGTTATCGAATACGTTACTCAAATTGAAAATATTATTGCGAATTAATTAGCTGCCCATTTTTTCTCCGCATTATGTTAAAATAATTGTTCCTATTACGTTTATGTTTTTTTATAGTGTTGGCATGTTTTATTTTTGTGTTTCTGTATTCAATATTGTTATTTGACATTACACATTAAAAAAAACCCTACCACCATCCGAAGGTTCCATCATCGTGTTCATCAAACTCAACCTCATTGCAGGTTCATTCGAACTCACTCAACGCTTTGTACGTACACACACTACCAACTGAGCTAACATCGCTTCAAAATAGTTGTACCACCTCACGAACTGGGATTTTAATCTTGCACGGTAATAGAATGCAAACTACGTCACGTCAGTAGGTAATAGTGCTGTGAAAAATATCGGACAGCGGGTCGTGGGATCGATTTCAATAAGCGATAACTTCCGCACGACCGGCGCGCCATCCTTCACCGGCCGTTTGCGGATACCACTGATCAAAGCGTTATTGCCGGTTGGCAGGGTCTTGCCAAGTCGCGCGGGAATTTCAATCGTATATACTCTATAATAAATAATTAACGAAATATTTACCGCTATGTATCAATTTAATCAATTGAATCAATAGATGTATCTAATATCTGTCTGCCTGTCAAATACTATTAAGTGAGTAATTCTTGTATATACTTACTAATATTATAATTGCGAAAGTGAGTTTGTTTTTTTGTTACGCTGTCACGCCTGAACTCCTGAATCGATTATGTTGAATTTTGGTATAGAGATAGATGGGAAACTGCAAATGGTGATAGGCTGCTTATTCTCTTAAAAAACTTGTTAGAAGTGGTGTACAGAGAGCGATAAACTTTCTATGAAACTTTTTATTTGATCAAATCAATTTTAACGCGAGCAAAACCACAGGTAGAAGATGGTATATATATATATATTTCGCGTATCTCGGAAACAGCTCTAACGATTTGGATGAAAATTTGTATTAAGACAGATTAAGTTGTATTTTTCGTAAAAGCGTAGTTTTTATTCAATATATTTCTGATAAAATGATGAACTTTATTCGTGTTTTTTATTTAATTAATTAATTCTACGTATGTGAAATCATATAATATGGATGTTTAATCGATGTGTGATACGTATTATATTACATACTTACAGTAACAAAATATTTCTAAAACTTTGCTAGATAAAAAGTGCTGAAGGTTCGATTCCCGAAAAGGACAATTATTAATGTGTTTCACAAATAATAGTTCTGAGATTGATTTCTAGTTTTTGTTCGTTAATTATGTTTATAAATGTTATGTGTATAAATGTATAAAATTATGTGATAGCTCAGTGGTAGTGTGTACGACTTCGTGTCAAGGGACGTGAGTTCGAACCCAACCAGCTACAATGTACAATGAGCTTGAGCTTTCAGTGAAGGAAAACATCGTAAGGAAACCATAGCATAATGGTTGGGCTTTTTCTAATGCCCGCCTGGCTAGCAACCACCCCCAATAGGTGTGTTCCGGCAGCTGCACTTGAGAGTCAGTTTCTCCACAGGTTTAGCGTGTCTACCAACTTGGGCCGTATCATCACTTAAGATCGGTTGAGATTATGGCCACAACGCTAAACCTTAACAATAAAAAAGAAAAGTTTTTCTTACTTGACATTGACGAAATTGTCTACATAAGCCGATGCTAGAAAAAACACGTATACACAAATCTGGGGTGTAAGGAGTGTTGAATACCATCTCAGTTAACCAAGCCAACCTCACCTACACGCGATGCACCCTGCCGAGTAACCGAGGAAGCTCCGGCGATTGTTGCTCTCACATTTGGTTTTGGTCATAACGGTTAACCATATAAGCCTTGATCCGTCACAGCTTGGTGATAAGTTTAGTGCCCGACTAGTTAGCGACCGGTATAGGGTCGCTTCGGGTATAGACTGTCGCAAAATCAAGCTTCAGTATGAGCCTTTCTGTTTCGGCATAGTGAAAGAGAATCAGCCATTTTCGTCAAGGTTACCAACATGGCTTTAACACCCCTGGTATTGCGGCTGTCTATAGCCGACGGTAACTATTCACCATCAACTGGGAAGTCTGCCTGTTTGTTGCACTATAGTATAAAAAATATAATTCTAAAGAAGACCTATGTAATTCGGTTCAGTGTTGCTTGAAATTATAATCATAGTAATTGGCAGTCATGAAATGCAAGTAAAGTAGTACATATTAAATTGGTAATTTTTATAATAGAGGTCCATGTTTAGATTCGATTCGAATTGTGTACATGTACCATTTACTATCGATCGTACGGCGAGACGATCGCGTTCGGAACCACACTTCTTCAATTATTCAAACGCCTTGGTAGCTTAAAGCTCGCCGCTAACATCTCGCTAGTCGCGTCCGTATGTTGCCATTGCTCGTTAGAGTTCTGTGCGGATGTACTGTAATGGTCTAAATATGTCTTTAACGAGTAACTTTGTATCAGGCTTGTAATGGAACGCCATAACCAAAAAAAATTAACTATATATGTTTCTAATAATTATGGTCAGATAATCACTCAAAAGAGATAATATAAAATTCCATTAATGGTTAAATATTTAATTAATAATTTCTAAAATAAATATTACTTTGTTCTTCAACAGATTTTCATATAATACAGTTCATTATATTGTATCACAGCCAAAAACTAATATTTAGAACTGAGATCATTTATCCGATATATCATATATCATAATCCTATTGATATCTGGCGGTTTCAACTTGAGGGTGGTAGTTATCCAGGTAGACATTAGAAAAGACACTACCACCATGTTATGATTTCCTCGCGATGTTTTGCTTCACCGAAATCCCAGACTTATTGCAGGAGGACTCGAATTCATGTATATTGACGCGATGTCCGTACAGTCAACCAACTGAAGTATCATTGCTTCAAAAATCCCTTCGCAAAAATCAAAATGACTATTTATGTGATTCACAAATAGGTGGAAAGTGGAAAGAAAGTATTATATTACTTATGGAAAAAGTAAGACTGAATATTGTTATATATATTATGGTCAAATAAACATACAGACAAACAACATTATATATAGTGACTGCATAATGTATAAAAATGTAGGTAGGGTTTAATTTTATATAAAGTAGTATTACGTTTACCCACATAGGAATAGGGAGTTGATGTTTTGGGAATAAACCGATAACTCCGTGGATCAGTGTTTCATTAAATATAAACCAAATATAATTTAGGATGCGTATTTATTAACCTTTAATTACGACAAATGGTTTCACTCTGTGGTAAATTTCGAAACTATACGCACGCGAAAAGTGCCCTATAGGTCTCAATAATCATTCTGTTTGTTTTATGTGACTGAGATGTGAACTATGAAGTGTCCAAGTTTTTTTTGAGCATAGTGGAACTATAAATTCTGGGGCCATATTCTTAATACACGGTTCTAATTTAATCTTACTACATTGAAAAATTCCTTTTTTTTATATAGTTAAGGTTCTAGTGTTATGGCCATAATCTCAACTGATCTTAATACGGCCCAAGTTGGTAGAGACGTTAAACCTGTGGAGCGACTGGCTCTAAAGTGCAGCTGCTGGAACACACCTATTGGCAGGTTTTCAACTTGAGGGTGGTTGCTAGCCAGGTGAGCATTAGCAAAAGCCCTACCACCATGCTATGGTTTCCTCATGATGTTTACCTTTACCGAAAGCTCAAGCTCACGGTAGGTGGTTGGATTCTAACTCACGTCCTTAGACGCGAAGTCATACTGACTACCACTGAGCTATCATCGCTTCGAAAATAATATAGTTACATACATTAAAAAAATATTCAAATGGAGTTCTCGATTTCAAAATTCTTGTGATATATTTCGATATACATATTAGTAGGCGCTAAGATGGACGGAACCCAAGACTCTATTACTTTTGAACTTAACTTTGCTGTTTATAGAATGGTAAAAGAACAGCGGACCCTAGTACTAGAGAGATGTTAATAAATATTCATGTTTTTGAGGGTCGTTTTATTACAAACGTAACGTGTGATGTTCGTTGAAGGAGCAAATAAAAAATATACAAAAAAAGACTAGATGCGTGTAGCTTAATTGAGTTTTTTGTATATACGGTAGTATTTTCGCATCATTTTCATTTCACTTAAATCTATTATTTTTGGTATTAACTCTGGGACTTTTCTGAAGAGATCTTTGAACTAATCTCCTCCTCGCCGATCGACCACGTTCTCAGAACCATGCGTGTGGGGCTTCAGTGTCAGTTTCATGGTGACACCTATAACATTTAGAACAAAAAAGTATGCTGACTCTTACGTCTGTCTGACTATGAAATTGTAGTACCGCCTCTTTGTACTGTACTGTACTGTATTTAACATGAATTACAGTGTCGTCGCTTTGCTTTGTAACCTAAAGAAAATATTATTATTGATTCTTGTATCCTATCGATTGGTCAAGGACATATATATAATCTACTTAACCTTATCATAATCGGTTGATAATAACTAGTAAACGTATTCTTTTTGTTATTATTGGTCGATTTCTTAAAACATAATTGCTTATTCTTATAACATATCAATTGTGAAATGACATATATATAATATCGATTACGCATAAATCAAATACTTTAAATATAATAACTTTTTGTCTGTCAAACTATTAAATGGAATTTTCGAGACGACTGAAATTTAATTTTATCGTAATTTTCAATAACAGACTACAGATAAAGTATTTATCAGTGAGTAATTTGTAATATATAGATAACGTACATGAAATATGTATATAATTTATAGGTTTAGCGTATTGGATGTCAAGCGCAACCGCCGGAACTCACCTAACGGTATTTGGGAGCAGATTTTCAACTTGTAGCTAGTCACTTTTGCATTAGAAAAGGCCCTACCACCATGCTATGGTTTTCTCACGTTGTTTTCCTTCACTAAACGCTCAAGATCATTGCAGGTGAAATCAAACTCACGTTCATTGACGCGGCGTCCGTGAACAATGCCAAGTAATCCATCATCACTTCAAAATTAATAAAAATTATGGTAAAATAATGTATATCAATATAGTAGAATTATTGACATAGTTTTATATGTCTATTTTTAACTGTGTAAATTATAGTGTGATTTGATGTAAATACTAGCTTTTAACCGTGCTTCGCTCGCGTTAACATTAATTTTGTCAAATAAATTGGATGATGCAATAAAAAGTTTCGCACAAAATTCATCCCTCTCTTTACCACACTTCCTATAAGTATTTCACGGGAAAACGTAGTCATCACCGTCTCCAGGTACCCATCTATCTCTATATCGTTTTTATTTTATTTTTATTTTTTTTATACTTAAGGTTTTGCGTTATGGCCATAATCTCACCTGATCTTAAGTGACGATACGGCCCAAGTTGGTAGACACGCTAAACCTGTGGAGGAACTAGCTCTCAAGTGCTGCTGCCGGAACACACCTATTGGTATTTGGCGGCAGGTTTACAACTTGAGGGTGGTAGCCAGCCAGGCGGGCATCAGAAAAAGCCCTACCGACATGCTATGGTTTCCTCACGATGTTTTCCTTCACCGAAAGCTCAAGCTCATTGTAGGTGCTTGGGTTCGAACCCATGTCCCTTGACGCGAAGTCGTGCACACTACCACTGAGCTATCATCGCTTCAAAATCATTCATCATAATCAATTCAGCGGTTTAGGCGTAAAATCATAACAAACAAACAAATAAACTCAACTTCACGTTTATAATATTAGTAAGGATAGCTCGTTTAATTTATTATTATAAACTCGTAATAATTTATTTAAAATTGTGAACGTAATTATTTGTGATTTATATTTATCTTAATATTCATTATAACCGGATTTACAATATCAAATATATAATTTGAAATATAATATTTTAGTATTAAAAGGGCGGTACAATAGCTAATGATTTCGAATAATCAAGTTCAAGCAAAGTCTGCGCAAAGGAAACGTGGGCACAGCTATTCATATTATATTGTTCGGTTGTACCATTTAAATTAATAATTAAATAAAAGTTTTTTGTTATTTTAACAATAAATAAAACCGGATATGAGAAAATGTACTTAAAAAACATTCACTACAAAAAGTTTCTTTATGTCTTTACAGTCCAAGTCAAATCAGAACATATTTGACCATAATTAGGTATCTTCATAATTTTGGATTGTCCAAAATCTAGAAATATCTCAAACACTTAAGATTTTATGTGACATGTACATTTGTTATTCAGTTTTGAAGAATTCTCTGGTAAATGAATGCATGATGCAATGAAAATTAAATTAAAATGAGTACGTCTGTAAAATATGTCAGTTCTAATTAATAAACATTTCATAAATACATTTATAAATGGAGAAGTTCTGAAATTACATACATAAACAAGAGATTAAAAACTTCTATCCTTTTTGAGTCGCTTAATAATGTTATACCAAATAAATATAAAAAGGATGAAATTTAAAAGTTATTTTATAGATTAAAGTAGTTTACTTGACTAGCAACAAAAGGCATCCTAAATTAGCTACACACTTTATTATTAGCTATAAAGCTACACTGAGGCTAACAGATGTGATATAAAATAAAACGATCTATTTAATCTACCAATTTGTCTCTTTTGCATTTTTATTATATGTATTGTGGGTAATATATCATCTAAAAACTGATAAAGAATATATTTATGGAGTGATAAATTAATATAAATTATAAATATTAAAACACATTTAATTACTGCAGATAAAAAAACCTATAAATGTTGCATACAACCCAATGCTATCATTTTACAAGACTTATCGTCCCAAATTATACAGTTATTTATTAGTCATAACTCCGTAATGCGATTGTCCAATTGCACAAGTTTGACAATTTGGTGCCAAAAGTTGGGTATTTAGCTATGAAACTCGATACCACCGAGTGCAGAGAACTTAGATAAAAAAAGCTGTAATTGAAAATCAAAAGAAGAACACATTGCGTGATTACAGAAATAGCTAATAAATTGATATAATAAAAATCTATAGCTAATTGAGCATTATTCGAACGCAATCATATTTATTAAGCATCCGGCTTTAACGTTTAATATTACTGATGGGAAAAGTTAGCAAGATATATCTTCACTAATTTTCAATATACTTTTACTATATATTGAGTATATTTCCTTATTATAATCCTCGGGCTGATCGGGCGGGCTTTCTTCAATCGAAGCTGAGTCCTTAAAGATATTGTTCCTTAATCTAACATATGGATAGTTTTCTCATGACATTTATTTGCATATAATTTCTACTACAAATTTTATTAACCATGTTTATCCCTACCGGTTATTAACTCTTTACTTTTAAGTGATCTATACTTAAAGTGACGCGATTTTATCAGACTGTATTCTATAGGTATTCTATAATATTAGATTTCCCAATAAAAATATGACGGTAGTGTGTTACACTGAAATATTTAAAAATACCCTTTACTCACCTGAATTTGGGGTAGATTTGATTTTAGGTTTTACTTTTAAGATACTTCTTTATCATCCAATAAATGTAAACTTTAGTAACTGTGATGATTTAAAAATAAGTTGTGCACATGCTTGTACTAGAACTCACAAGTACAATACAGACGCGAATCTGAGACCCTAGTGCTGTATATTTAAGATAATACATAGATTTTTGTTGACGCATCCAACATATAAAATAAATAAATAAAATTATGTATTCAAAGATAAATTCTTATGGCCATATCACACATATTGGACATCTAAAACAATACCATCACGTAGTTAAATGCTGTTAAGAAATAACAGCGCGAGTTAAAAGTACACTGATTAATAAAAGAAGTTATCGTATAAAAAACATTTATTGATATTGTTACTCCTAAGCCATTCTTTTCATTCTCTTCATTGTCAAAAGTGTCAAAAATATATATTTAATAGAGTTTCCGTCACTTTATTTAAGCGAAAAAGGAAGTACAATTTCACAACAAAATAAATAATATTTTAAGTTAGAAAATACGTTTATAGAAGACACTTATGGTAAGGGTCTAAATTGAACATGAAGTGATACCAGTTGTGGGGTCATCAGCTAGAGCGAAGCAGATCAAACTCGCCAGTCTTTGTCTAGCTTGGTTGTGAATATCGAGGTCACTCACATTATTGAACGTAATGGACGGAACAAAGTTAATTATCTGCATTGGTACAGTCGCTGCTGCTTGCGCTTCAGTGTCCAACGAATCACCAGGGTTAGCCACACAATAGTCTAAATCGACAATCCTTAATCCAGCCGAATGTGCGCAATAATACGATCCTTGTAAAAATGATGGATAAGGTACGGAAAACTCACAATTCATGTAATTCAACTGCGCCTCTTGGTTACCACTGAGCATGTTTAGCGCACATCTGTGGAGTCGGTTCGCCCAGCAGTCGTTCTCCCCGAACTGGCAGAAGGTTCCGGTTGAATTCATGATAGTTCTGCCCCAAGGAACAAACTCTAAGTCCAAAAATTCTCCGTATAATCTGTATGCCGGCATGAGTTGGTTATTTATAAAAGTGACGGTATCACTGCAACCAGAAGTTGTTCCAGTAGTGATTTTGATTCTTCCGTTGACCGTCTGCAAGCCATGGACGTAGCTTGCACTCAATATGAGACATGCCGTTACAAACAAATATGGAACAGCCATGACGTGTGCTGCAATTACGCTTACAAACCGAACTGAGTTACTTGCGTTAATCATTCATATACAAAATAATGATTATTGTACAATAATTGATTTTACTCGCTATAATCAAAATGGATAAGATATGGATAAAATATAAAGTAAAGTGTCTTGGATTAATTTGATTATGAAACAAATTCCTGAGTAGTTTTATTTTGTGTTACCTCGCATTTTAAGCAATCTAGTCACTGCAAAAATATATTAAACTAGATTTAGTTTCTCTAAAATGTTATGAGCTAATATGTATTATTAAATAACTAGATTCAGCCCGCGGCTTCGTTCGCGTTAGAAGTTAAAATAACAAATCTAATACATTACCGGTATAAAAAGTATTTTATAGGTGAATCTAGAATGAAAAATACGAATATTCCCGTGAATCTCTGCGGGAATTCGATGTTTTTCCTGGACAAAAAATAGCCTATGTTACTCATCATCCCTTGTCACCATTAACTATGTCTATGCCATATAAAATCAAGTCGATTGGTTGCTTAGTTAAGGGGTGAAGGAAGAACAAACAAACACACTTTCTCATTTATAATATTAATAGATTATTTATTCTACATTTGTATAAAATACAGTTTATAAGTATGTATTTAGGAAGTAAGTTAATTGGTCAAAAAGTTTTATAAGGAAATAACGTTTGCAGACAGCTTTCTGTATACTGAATAATAAACAATGAAACAAAAAAATAAAACATTATTCCAGTATATTTCAAGTTCTACAATGTAAATCTCAGTTAATTTTTCCTAACAAAAAGTCTCTGTTAATACTCCTAATTTTCTAAATAAAAACAATCTTAAAACAATGTTTCATTTGTCCGAATACTCCCCTTTAAAAATATTTCAAGGTAATTACTTAACATTACTTCACAAAAACTTGAACTCTTTAAGCCCCTTAATATTTTCTTTATAAGCAAAATGTGTTTTCTGGTAGACTCACCCTACTTAGCTGGAATAATAAACAAGAAAATTTACTGGTTTCTCTGAGAAGTATTGAAGTGAATTAGAATGCACTTGAAAGGAATGAGGTATAGAATACAAAAGTTCTTTAGTTATATATACATTGAATGATTATGATACGTTGATTGCATCAGTTAAATAAACCTTTTCATTTTGTTTAAAGAGTACTATTTAAATTATTTATATGTACTTAGTATTTTAGTGTTTATGTGTATAATTAAAGAGTGTTATATTGTATGTCCTTTATGTTATATTTACACATAGTATACATATTTATTATAGTAAGTTTTAGTAATGTTGTAGATTTATATTGTTCATTCGTTATTTGCTTTATATCAACCATCTTTATCTGTGCATCACCTTAAGGTTGACTATTAGAGAATGCCTATGGTATTAATTCCGTCATTGCAAGCATAAAGTGTAATTTGATTAATAAGCTAAATAATTACATAGTAAAGCGATATGCTTACGTGTGCTAATATGATAGATTTTACTGCAAATATGGCATGGTTAAGACCCAGTTCGATACAATCTTCCTGCACTACTATCCGGCAATAAGATAGGCTATAATTATTTTAAGTATAAACTCCTTCAGGTGCGATTAGTACTTTATTGTATGGGTGTTGAATGAGGTTAAGCTGAAACGTTCGTTCGGATTAAGTTGGTTCCAATCGACAAAGTGAGCGAGAGAGAAATAGTCAACGCGTTACTGCTATACTCACTTGATGATCGCGTTACACCAGAGAGCATGACGCATTAGTCACATTTAGTATCAAAACAAACACCGCATGTGCCGTAGCAATACGTTTCATTTAGTACTTTATGGTTTCGTATTTTGAACTTCGCCTTGGTGAAGCTTACTTCTGTCATGTAGTCAGCACAAACCGTGTTTTTATAACATAAATTGAAGTAAATGTCAACGCATTTGATAGACATAAACAAAGGAGTGCATATTTCCCTTAAGATACAGCATCCAGGACGGGCGTTATGAGAAATAAATATTTTACACTTTTTTGACATACGCGTCTCCCCTTTTAGATTTATTATCCTCGGAATATGAAGTAATGTTCCCCTCCCACGAATGGTAGACCTTTGTTTTGCGACAGAGAATATTATATTAAAACTGTTTTTATTATTATCTGGGGCGTAATGTTGTATATGAAAACGGACAGTTTAAAGATAGATATTTTGATATATTTTTTATCCTGTACTTCCAGTTATCCTTACCTATGCACTATGTTTTTTTAGATTTTGCAACAAACTGTCAGGAAAGAGGAAGATAGAAATTTTTTTCTATCTTCAGTTTTTATGCTAATGAGCAGCAAACAGGCAGATGACTCATCTGATGATAAATAGTTACCGTCTCCTATCAACAGCCTCAACATCAGGGGCGTTATAGCTATGTTACTGACCTTGGAGGAAATGGCAGGTACCCATTCACTATGCCGGAACACAAAGGCTAACGTGGTTGTTAACCAGTGGGGTAATGGCCCCCTCTCACTAAGCTGACGAATCAAGGATTAATTGATGAACCATCTTGACCAAAACCTAAAATGGCACCAAAAACGTCGCCAGAGCCTCGTCAGCTACTCGGCACGGTGCACCGCATGTAGATAAGGTTGACCTAGGTAACTCAGATAGTATTTGATACTGCTTACACACTATTAGATATCATTAGTAATGGATAGATATTATTGTCGCGTTTTTAAATATGTCAAAAACAACTACCACAGTTGAAGTTGTTTGTTGCATTGTTTTTTTTTAATAGCTAGTAACAGAACCTTGATACCATCTCTTGTGTTCAGGAATGGTTTGCAAATCCTTCCCTATCAGAATGGTTAAATAGTATCAAAATAACTGTTGTTCCATATGACATCATACTAATATGTCATATTATATTAATTACTACGTAAATTTTCAGCGAAATCAGTTTAGTAGTTATTCAGAGGTAGGTTTTTTTAATACTATATAGGTTTAGCACAATGGTTACAATCTCATCTGACGTTACATGATGATGGTGATAATGATGCTAAGTCTAGTGAAAGGGGTTAGGCGGACATATAAACCGGAAAAAATATTTTTGCTTTCTTTATCGATAACAAAGTAAAACCCGATGGTAATTACTCATCGTAAATTATTTACTTACAGATTTATTATACAAAATGTAAATCAAAAATTTCACCTCTTTGTAATTGTGTCGTAGATACGTACAATCTTATACGTACAATCTTATAAATTTAAACCCGTCACTATTTCTAGTTCAAGTTCCTCTTCGCATATTTCACTATTGAATAGTATTTTATTATCTACAGCGAAAGTTCCTTTCCGCCATCTCTCAGAACTCTATCGACCGTTAAAGACGTATCTACTAAGTTTGGCTGTTCACTCCAAGCGATGGCTGAGGGGTAAGTTGAGTTTTAAATTATGTAATGTTCTGATATAACTCGAATCGAGGTTTTAATATTTTTGAATGAATCGTATATTTATGAATAATTTTTGAAGCGATGATAACTCAGTTCCTATAGTGTGTACGGACGCTGCGTCGATAGACGTGATTTCGTATCTACCTGCAATGAGCTTGAGCTTTCAGTAAAGGAAAACATGGTGATGAAACCATAACATGGTGGTATGGCTTTTTATAATGTTCACCCAGCTCCTATCTCCACTTTTTAGCGGGTAGGCAGAACACAACTATTGTATCCGATTGGGTGGCAATCACTATAGACCACGCTGGCTATATTTTAGGTTTAAATGTTTAAATACTAGCATGATGAATGCTAGATATATTTGCATTAGATAGTAGATGAATATTAAACCGTACTAAAAACATTAAAAGCTTATTCTAGTAGCTGCATACGGGCACCCGTTCTTATTTAGTATATCCTGGATCGTCACCGCCATATAGCCACATAACACTAAATGTGACCGTGCTGAGGTGCTATACAAGCTAAAAGACCTAATATACCCCCTATTAAACTTTTGATCAAAAGATATATTCAAAACCGTTTTCAATTGTAATTAATATCTAAATTCAATTATAAGTTGAAATCTCAAATAATTATTATTTTATTAACAGGTTTACTAATCAAAATAGAGTTGGTGATTCTCAGTAAAAGATACTAACTGGTTATATACAGCAAAGATGAAACGTGAATACTATAGGGACATTTTTCAGTTATGTAAATTTAATTCGAGGTAACAAACTTTGGTATTCGCTTATCAGGCTAGTTCCAACTATTCGTAAATCGTGGACTCTCTGCCTACAACTTTATTGCGGACTCGGAAGGCCGCGGTCCTCAGACGAAGGTAAGAGCGAAAGGAAAAATAAAGATAGAACTTGTGATTTTTAAAAATGTTTTATTTTATATAATATCTTTTTCGTATTTTCATTTAAAGAAAGTCTCTAAATTCAGGTTATCGTGTTAAGTCTTCTATAAATTCATTATGTATTTTTTGGATTTTAAGAAACAATTTTCATATTTAATCTGCGGTGTGAAAATTTTATGAGGAGTAAAATCGAGCGTCAACTGAAAGTGAGGCATTTAAGGCATTTAAATTCGAGATTATGTATGTATACTCATTATTACGTGAAATAGATTTTTTTATATGTAGGTATGCTTTGGTTATTTCTAAAATGTCTTCATTTACCCTCTATTTACATGATCTATACAATAATAATACGATGAGCAAACTCTCAGTCATGCGTCGGAGGCGAAATACAATTTTTTTATCGTTCTACCTATAACTTGGTGAGAGTACTAATTTTTTTAGAAATCTAATGTAAAAACATATATATCTGAGATTTTTATTTGCTAGACTCCACGATCTAAATGAGCGTTTGCTGAACTTCCCATTTCAACGTTACTTAATGTTTACCACGAAAATTGTATATTATAATAATTAATACCAATTGATATGAGGTTTTCACGGAACCTTCCCATTGAAGTAAAGGTGACTAACGAATATTTTTTTTTAATTTAAGAAAATAATAAATTTAAGAGGAGGCAGAACGTATGCAGGTTTAAATTATGCAAATGTTTGCTATAGGGCACTGGTACCTGTTCTGAACCTTATGTATCTTTAAGAACTTTAATAAGGAATACCGAACTAAATGACACCATCAAAGTATTCGTGAGTCTACCACATTTTGGGTTTAGTAGGACCCAAATAGAACAAAAAAAGTGTTTGTAATAATTTCAACATAATATAGTTAGGCATATTTGCACGTGAAACGGCAAAGATAGTGCTATTTTAATTACCATAGGACTAAGGGAAATACGATTAATACATTTTATCAGTTGCACCAGCATTGTGAGATAATACATCCACTGGGCTTAATGCATCCTATAATCTTGAACTACATAGCCCCTTGATATTATGTAAGAGTGTGAACAAACAGTTAAGTGACTAGGAAATAAAATATGAACCATCTGCATATTCGTTAGAGCAAGTATATTTATTTTAAATTAAAGATATATGTATCCGAACTAAAATTTAAATTGAATATTTATGTACTGGTAAAATATTAAGTTAGAAATCCATTAACGGAGTGGAAATGAAATTCAAGCGGGTGTGTCCAGTGTTAGTCGATCGTTGGAACGTCTGGGTCTCTAATAAGAAAAGTTCGCCCGGTACTATGGCAGTAATTTAAGAGAGCCCATACAAAGTTTTGTAGCAAAATTAAATTTTTGTTGCCCTCCGTACGTACATATACTTTCGATCGGCGTGATATTGACTGACTTTCATTGGTCAGGTTTTACCCGTGCCTTAAAACTATCTTAGTGATATTTTTATTGATGGTAATTTTGTAAATAGATAAAAATTGTAGTAATCTTGCCGCTTTTCATTTTTATTGTAATACAATTAAGGAATGTGCTATCTAGTCATATAAAAGTTGTTGATATGATTTCAAAACAATTTATTACAAATTAATAATTACTATAACTTTTCAAAATGTATTTATTTCTTCTTAATATTTTAAATATTATGAAAATGTAAAATAATAATTAAGTTTAAATTAGAAATAATAACTTTCTTTACAATTTTCTTTGGGAGACCCAACCAGTAGGAACAATTTATGCGCATAATTTCGATTTGGAATTGCCGACCCCTGTCACCTGGGTAGCCTTCATGAATTATACAAGGCAATATGTTGGTAGATAACTTATCAGAGTCCGGTACTGAATAGATACGATTTCATAACCAAAGAGTCTACGTGCAAAAGGCCAATTTGTGTTACCTATTATTATGTTTGTTTTTATTACTGTTCTATGTTATCAAAACAATAATCTATACGTGTAATAAAACAGTAACTATGCTGTCAATATAGAAGAAAAAAATATTGATTTTGTATTGTGCTTTTGCCTGGTTGTCTTGTTGTACGCGGATCAATCGATTTTAAAGTAATAAATAGATCTAAAATATTTAAAATTCCATGAATTATTGATAATCTTAAATAAGTGATGCAAGGTAAAATTTTGTAATGAGTGAACTTTGAAGAATTTTGATGCAACAGTAAATTTTTTGTTAGTCCAACGTGGTTTCGAGGCCATAAAACATGCCAGAATCCGAATGAATTTGATGTTATTCAAAAAGTTCAGAAAGTATTTCATATTATTTGTGTAGAAGCAGTAATATATTTTTATATCAAGATTTGAATTTTAAACCATTTAAAAAAACATAAGATACGTCAGGATAACAGTAAAGTTTATTTCAATGTAAAGGTATATTAGACTTTAAAAGAAAAAGTGCAATATCTACATAATTTTATATTCCACTGAAAGGCGGTCCTGTAAATGCCTTAAGTTTTCATCTTTCCAGAACAGATGTCACTGATATATCTGCAATGAAAAAATATATTCCAAAGTTTGTATTTTATATCGTTTTTTTATGGTCTGTATTGAGATGCTTTAAGTTGGTATTTTTTTAATACTACGTATTTTTATTATAGTAATTCGTGTTAGATTTCTATTTATCGCCTTAATTATGTTAATAATTTTAAATAATTCTCACTATAGAGACTTTATAAATGTAAAACAGAAAGGGTTTGACAACTTAATTAAGTAAATAGAAAAGAGAAATGTATCTTCCTTGTTCATACAATTAAGACATTGTAACCAAGACTATATGAAGAACTTATAATACCCACAAATTATAGCGATATAGAGATGTAATATGTATGTTGTCTGATACGATGATAGCTGAGTGGTAGTGTGTAAGCACTCAGCGTCAAAGGACGTGAGTTCGAATCCACTTACAATGAGCTTGAGGTTTCAGTGAAGGAAATCATCGTCAGGCAACCATAGCATGGTGGTAGGGTTTATTCTAATGTCCGCTTGGCTAGCTAACTCTTTCAAGTTGAAAATTTGCCGCAAAATATCAATAAACGTGTGTTTCGGCAGTCGTACTTGAGAGCCAGTTTGTCCACAGATTTAGCGTGCCTACCAATTTGAGCTGTATCGTCACGATCAGGTGTGATTATGTGCATAACGCTAAAACCTTATGTATATAAAAAATGTAGTAAAAATATGTGAATTTTTCTTTCATAAGAAAATAGGAACACAAAATATTTACATTTGCTTATACAAATCACACTCACAGCTCCCAGAGTTCGTCTGTTACACCCCACGAAAGGGAGAAAGTTCAACTCCTCTAAGTAAATGTTAATATTTACTTAAGTTCTTTATATTATGAAGTTGTAAAAGAACGAGGGACGTTTCAACATCTAACTTCGTTATTATTGGGTATACTTTTTGTTACAAAAATAATATAATTTGATTCTTTTATGTTCTTAATGATAATCATTTTTTTTAACAAATTAAACATATATCTGCCTATATTAATAATACACTTTTAATTTCTTTCTGTATTTATGGGTTTAGCGATAGGGCCACGATTTTCCCAGATGTTAAGTGACGATGTGGCCCAAGATGGTAGACACGCTAACCGTAGTGGCTAAGGTAATGGCTCTTAAATGCAATTAACGGAACACATCTGTAGGTATTTGGTGGCAGATTTTCAACTTGAGGATGGTAAATAGTCAGGTGGGTATTTTAGAAATGTTTTACCATCATGCTATGGCCCCTTACGATGTTTTCCTCCACCAAAAGCTCAGCCTCCTTGCAGATGAATTCTAATTCAAGTCCAAGGACGTGGCATCCGTATAACATATCCATCAGCCACCATTACTTAAAATTTTTGTTTCAACCTTAAAAATAACATCATGACATTGTTTCTTTCGTCAGAAATTTTTTTTGCATTAAGAGCAAATCCTATTTTTTTATAGAATTATTATGAAAATTTTCAAAATAATTTAAGTTTCAAAGTTAATCTTAAAATTTTATTTCACATAAATTTAACATTCAAGAAGATGTTTTAATCAGAAAGCCTTACTGCGATACAAAATATGTCTTGAAAATTAAAAAAAAAGGCTGCAACCAAGACTAATACAGTATATATCTATTTTTTTTAATTAATCTATAACGGTAAAGAAGAACACCTATATCAGTTTTAAAATCAGATTCGCTACTTGACATCATGTTTTCAACTCATTTAAAAACAATAAATCATTTCTTATGTTGACGCAAATATAATATTCGAAACAAAATCCGACATCGAAATAAAATCCGTTGAAATTAGTTTTGTTTCGATGAATAAATCATTAATATAGTAATATTTTTATAAAAAATATGTTTATAACTTTATTTTTATATTTATTGAAGGCTGTGCGACTATATTGCAATGTAACATACAAATATAAAGATACCTTGATAGATATATTTAACAATGTTTTAAAGTAATCTTATATGACATTCTAGCAGTTTGGAAAGAGGGTCAGACAACAAGGAATTATGTAAGCCTACGTAAAACGGTTTGGAAGCATTGATCCTAGACGTTATATCTTCGCTACGAAAAAAGATTTTAGAATTGATAGTTGAAAAACGACACTGGAATCCACGTATTATGTAATACAACAAAGGTGGTGCAGTGCCGCCTCGACTACTCAACGTTACCTACACTCCGCAGTTTTCCATATCTCGTCTGTTTATCGCACTATCCGCGCCGCCGCCGCCCCGTGCCTCGCCGCGCCCTATGATCCATCTTCGAGGGACCACGACACTGCAGACGGGCGTGCTAAACGCCCCTAAAATCTTAACAAATAAAAAGTTTTGTGTGATGACAATCAAATAACTTAATTTTGCTAAAGTAGCTTAATTTCATTACCAATAGCATTAATAGTTAGTTGTAACTAGTTTGCCTGATGTAAGCTAGAAATCTAGGATTTTATTATGTATCTAAAAGGGATTAAATTACTAAATTAGAACTATTTTATATAGAATATTTGGTCATTAGAATATTTCTTACATCGCAATAAAAATATTTGTAGGATATTTGAGATACGTTGACTTATAAAAATGAGGTAACCTTTAAACAGGGACCTACTAAAAGTCAGCTGTTAAACATTTAACGGTGTAAATATCTTCATGTATAAAAATTTAGTGTGATAATGTTCGTATAACTCAACATTTTATTACACTATTTTATTCCGAATCATTCTTAGTAAAAGCTTGCAAACAGTACACAAAACATAAAGCTTAAGCGTTGAGTTATAATTCTTGAGCAGTTGAATACATAAAACATTCTTGAAAATTGATAACGTATAAACCGTTGCGATTACACTACTCGTTTGCAACGAACTTGTCGCGTGTACCGATGATCCATCTTCGTGAAAACACGCGCTAGCGACGCGTGATTCCACCAACAAGGGTGCAAGTGAGGGAGCAGTGAAATATTTATTTTTTTCCCTCCTCAACTCGTGACGACTAAGTTCGGTGTCAAACTTATGGTACGAGGGGGCGACAAATGGTGGAAATGTCCGGAGAATGTAAGATGTTTTGTCGAAGAGATAAGTTTGATGGGCCCTCCACGACTAACGTTTTTTTACGGTTGTCGACTTAAGTTAGTGAGTAAAGATTTAGAACCGTCATATGAGTCATATAGTAACACAAAGGGTAATCCAATTTTTGACACTTCATTATATATAAGCTATTCAATAAAATTCAAGATGTTAAAATAAAGATTTTAAGAAATGCAATTTATTAAAAAAAAATGATATTAGTGGATACTGTTCTGTAGATTAAAGTATATAGTATTCCGTTGCTTGAAATCAATGGTATGATAAAATAGTTATTCCAGATTGGAATTCAATCTCTAGATATAATAGATGAAGCGAGTCTGTTCGAGTGACTCCTAATTTTTGTTTGACTAGTTCCGAGATTGAATATCAAAGAATTAGCATTCCATTGGTAATTCTTTTCTGTTTTAATGCATTCCGTTGTTTTTAAATTGCTTTGTCCTTGTTTTGATGGGGTGACAATCCTTTGTGCTATTATCATAAAAATAGATTTAACAGATAACGTTTTGAATAATACATATTAGTGACTCTGTACTTTATCTAGTTGTGCCTTGTGACTCCATATGCGTTTTGAATGTACTAACTATTTTCGTCTAATTCTCTTATATTATATCGTGTAAAATGAAGTCACTTCCGTCTGTCTGTTCGCATAGATCTTTTAAACTGTTTAACGGATTTTAATGCAGTTTTCAGCAATAGACAGAGTGATTCATAAAAAGGGTTTGTGTGTATAATACATACATATCATAGAACATAAAAGCTGAAAATTTCAAAGATTTGTATAGTGATATGAAGTTCCCCGGGTCAGATGGTATATTATTCACAGATCTGAGTTCCTAACGATTATGAAGTGATACATATTTCCTATATATTAAATAGGTAGGTAGGTAGGTAGTTAACGAGTTAAAGAAAATTTAATATTTTGAATGAATTTTTTGTGGTGTCTTAACGTAAGTGCTTTACCAATATCTAATGCGACGAAAATGGGTTTTAGAGTTCAACTATAGAATGTTTAGTGTCCTGTAGCACAGTCTAAAAACTGTAGAGATGAACGCACGGCGTAAAAATATTTATTTATAGATTTTTACGTTATGGCTACAATAACTACAAATACATATTTTTTTAATATATTTCTCACATCATCTTTTGATAAAACGGGACATAACATGATTAAAAAATGGCTTAAATTTATTTTTAAATTTTAAAAGAACTATATATGTATATTTATGTCCTATCAATTTTAGAAATACATATATGCAAAATTTTCAAATACGCAGAAGAGATCTTAAATTTAGATTTGTACAAAGTTTCAGGGAAATTTAGATGTCCATAATTGTACGCGATATGGCACTTCATTTCGGCTCAAAGTTAACTAGTTATCGAATTAATCTGAGTTAGCAATAACCTCATAACTTATTTAGGCATTTCTGAATCATTTCAACATTGTACACGGACAATTAAAACTTTCAAGGATCCATATTTACCGGCCTATTAAATGTTACTCATTCTATTCACCCTACCTAAGTAAGCGAATAATATTTGCCAGGGGGGTGATTAAATAACAGAAATACGTAATAGATACACAATTTAATCCGTCGTTCTTGAAGTTTCGAAGCGATGATGGCTCAGTGGTAGCGTGTACAGACGCCGCATCAAAGTACGTGAGATCGAATCGTACGTACGTACGTGAGATTATTCAATGTATGAGATTTTTTTGGATTCTATAGTAACTAATTAGGACATAAAAACACTAAAAAGTTAAGGATGTATATCATGAATACGTGTAAGATAGCTCAGAGATGAAAGCTCAGTTTGTAGTGTGTACGGACGCTGCGTTAAGGGACGTGAGTTCGAATCCACCTACAATAAGCTTGAGTTTTCGGTGAAGGAAAACATCATGATGAAAGCATACCATGGTGGTAGGGCTTTTACTAATGCCCACCTGGATAGCTACCTCAAGTTTAAAAACCGGCTCCTAATGCCTATAGTTCTGTTTCAGCAATTGCACTTGAGGGGCAGTCCTTCCATTAGGTTAATGATTTTAAAATCTAGAACACGTTGCCATATCCGGTGAAATTGTAACCATAACTCTAAAATTATAAAAAAATAAAAACAGCGTCATGTTTATATAGATGTTATACTGGACTAGACATATAAAAAAAAATAACACATGCAACAGGAAAAGATACCTAATAAACATATAAATCACTGGAAAAGTGTACACCAAGATATAATAATCATTGATGAAACAAAGAAGTAATTATCTTGTGTAGGTTTGAAGCTCCAGTACTTAAGAAATAACTAATAATTTTAAACAAACACGTTATCCCTGCAGTCAAACATATATCCTTAAAATCAACTGATAATTATGCTCATAATATAAAACTCTGAAAAAATAAATACACGACCGCTGACCTCGAAAGTGGTTCTTATTACCACTGTACTACAGGGCTTGGGTTTACTGTTTTCTCACCTATATATATGTGATGGGTTTAAAAGCAAATGCTCTTCAGCCCAAAAAAGTCAGTGTTTTAGAGCGTAGTGCTTTCATGAACTTACTTAAAAATACGAACTTTTTGACTGAAGCGGATTTCCTTTTACAACTTTCATATCAGACTAAAGCCTGATACTTAATCTTATGCTTACTAGTATTATAAATATGAAAGTGAGTTTGTTGAATTTGTAACACTTTCATGCCTATACCACTCAATTGATTATGATGAATTTAGGTATAGAGATAGATCGGAAACCGAAGACGGTAATAGGATAATTTTTATACCGAAAACTTATTGGAAGTGGGGTTAAGAGAGGAATAAACTATGTAGGAAACTTCTTACTGCGTCATTCGATTTGTTCGATATAATCAATAGTAACGCATGCAGAGCCGCAGATAAAATCAAATTCTTTATTATTTCTTAAGTCATAATTTTCTGTCGAAACTTTACATGTAACTAATTATGTGAAAAGATAAAATGTTGAAGCGACTTCGTGAACAAAATATGACTGCGTGCGATCTATCATTATTTTTTTGTTATTTTGACGTGTGCAACTAAGGCGAAAAACAGCCCGGATCAGTATTACCGGGGACCGAGGGGGTTCACTAGGGTCGAGTCGAAAGTGAGCCGTCAGGGGTCGATTGAAAAGGATTTTCCGCCATCAGTCATAACTTGTGTGTTCAATAACCTCCCGGTATCCGATGACCTTTTGCTGTTGGTTTTAAAACAATTCGATCTGAATCGCTTTATTAATATTAATCCGTCTATAAAAAAAAAAAATCTAAAAAGGAAAATATGTCTTTTATTTTTGTTTTACGTAGATTCAAATAATTTAATAACGAACAATATTCATACATTTATACGTTAAGGCATAAGTTTAAAGTTTCATAACGACCATATCATAGATATAAGAAATGATGAAGATAACAAATTAGATCCTTATCAAAGGAAAAAAAAAACGAAATTTCATAATTAACGTTAAATCAGATATTTGAAACAAGAAATGATTTCAAATTCATTATAGGAATTGGTTTATACGACAGAAATATTCGGTGTTGGATTCTGTCACTGAAAATATTTTTTTTGCTCCTTCTACCTTCTTCTTTGTAAAAGTTATTTTGGGTTATTAAATAACTCGAATAAATAAACTATTCAATGATCCGAGTAAATGAAAATGTTTTTTATTTTTGTAAAGTACCGTAAGTCTGAACCGGGTCCGATAATTGCAATCTATTTAATAAAGCACTAGTTGGGATCGATTAAAAATCGTTAACATGGTGCTATAACTTTTTTAGTAATATTTTAATTGAGCCCAAGCAAAATATATTATGTGTTAAGAAAAATTATATTCATTCTTTTTATTATTAAAGAGAGACCACTTGAAACTTATCGATTACACAGTATTTTTTCGTATAGAAAAGGAGACTGTTATAGCTAACAAAACAACTGAACGTAGTTAACCGAGTATCGGAGTTGGGGGCGGGCGCTTACAACGCGACGGAAGCCTTGCTAATGGTTGAACACACAAAGTAATAGGCTATCCGATTGATTTATGATTTCAATGCATGCACTGCAAACTCGCTGATTGGAACGCTCAGCTTTGATTACTGTACGCGCCGTATTTTAAATTCAATTACATGTCGAGTTATCAATTTTGCCGTTAAAATAAAGCGTAAGTAATATATAATGAAAATATTAAACATTTCCAGGCACTACGTTGATGGACGTGAATTCTAATTAATGCAGTGATATTAGTTTCCAATGGAGAAGAATGTAATAATAAAAATAATTGCATCCGATGCGCCGAAATGCTTCAGTTCGAATACTGCCAAATAGCTATTTTTGGGATCCATTGTAATAAAAAACAAAGGTAGTAAACATTTTCTAAACCTAGCCTGGTTGATTAGTGCCAAAGTCTTTCACCAAGCATCCGTATCATTTCATTCATTTTCTGGCCTTAGATTGTTAGATTTTTTGTTTTTATCACTCAAATATAATTACGTTTATTGTTATTGGCTTAAAAAATAAATATTATATGCTTTTCGATTTATTAAAGAATATTTTGTTTTAGCTTCGTTTAAAACTTACAATTGTCTAATATTGAGTAATAATAAAGTTGAATTTGGAAGACTAAATATGGGATTGCCTTTAAGTGCAGCTGTTGGTTTATTTATTTATTTGTTGGAAGAATAACAACTATATATTGTATTGTTAACAGTTACATTAGATACAAAAAGCCAATTACTGGTCTTTGTCAATAAGCAGCAATTTCATCTTTGGTATTGCTTATCAAGTTATAAACTTGAGCGAAAGAGATAGTCAATACATATGCGAATCCCATTCGCTGATCAAGTAAGTGATAGCAGACTATTAATGGATTTTAGTTAGTAAAAGTGTGATATAACCTACCCATTGCTATTCGACAAAAAAAGATAAGTGAATGATAATATTATACTCGTAAGTAAAAACGTGCCAATGCAACATATGCACTCCGACAGTAGCACGCTGATTTTGTGTCAATTCACTTTAACCTTAGTATAGCGTAGGCGTTTAAGGAATTATATTGAATACCGGTTGATATATCAAGTGCGCTAAAACAACATACAATGTCCTCATGTGTCTACGATATTGTACAAACTATACAATCAAAACTTCTGAAGGTCATGAGATTAAATTTAATTTGAAATTATTACTATTTTTGATATAACTTGATATTTTTATAGAATAAAAGATAACCATCTAAATAAAAATCTGTTACGCGAAGCCACTTTTATGCTTTAGACGATGAATAGGTAAAGTCACAAACAATCGACAATAAATTGATAGATTAAGTACACTGAAATTGATATACGAAGTATCTTAATGTCAATATTTACCGATTTTTTCTAACGCTTTACTTTTGCGAAAGACATAATATTACTTCTGGAACTTTGCAAGATTCGAGTCCCATATACTCCTTTCCTAGTCTGCTTAGGCAAATGCGGTAGAAAAAGGCCGTGATTGGTTTTAATCCACGTTAAAAATGGTACACTACCGTCATTTTACTATGTTTGTGTAAGAAAAAATAAGTATTCTATGGAAAGTTAACAACAAAAGAGTAGAAAAAGTAGTCAGCGCAAATTCGTAAAATTGCTTTATGATTTAAAAGCTAAGTTATGATTGCCTAAATGCAGTTCGATCGGTTTGTCTATTGAACGTTAAAATTTTATATTTTCATGTTCATTCGAACCGGGTCCGTATGAAAGCACACGTTCGTGCTAACTGTCCGGTATTCGAAATGAATGTAGTATCGGTGATTTATAATAGTACCACATGCGCTCACGTTAAACAAATTTATGAATATATTTGTTCGCTTATTTCTATTAAGTTCAATCATGCTATTTGCGTGAATAATTGTTGTTTCATTGAATTTATGCAATTACTGCGATATATCATTTGCAATATTAGCGACAGACATATAACATCACTACATATACATATCTCTCTCGATCTCGTGCGGCCTCGAGACGACTTTAACCGAACGAGCGTCACACAATATGGTTGCGGATTCGAACTTCAACGCTTTCCTAATATAAGTTTATATTTAAAAATAACAGCAACCAACAGGTTGTAGGAAAGAGAATTATGTGAGCAAGTATCGAAAATATCTTATATGAACTTAGTAGTCCATATTATTACTTAGATAAGTACTGAGGTACATGCAAAGTGTATTACAATAATCTTAGTGATGTACGTCACGAACCTATCAAATTACAGGACTAGAAGGAACTCTCGCCGGAGACTAGAAGCAGTATGAACTAGAAGAACTACCCCTGGCTTTTAACAATGACTAAGGAGGATTGTGGGTCGCTATGGTTTCTTTTTAGAAGGTATTAGACGCTCTGTCTTGGCTAACGAGTTCCTGACACCCTTCTCGAGCCGCGCTATAGACGTGAGAATGTATTATTATACCATGATAACGAAAAAAAAAAAAATGAAGCCGCCATGAGGACTTGCAGTAGAAGTGAAAACTTAAAACCATAAACAGTTGTCATTGTTGGATATCCAAATGAATTGTTTGATCTTAAATTAAACCTTGTAAATCAAAACTGTTTACAATGCAATAAGTTATACAAATAGGAGCAGATATAATGTTATCCTTTACACGTCATGTGACCATGTCGATGACGACTTACATGAATTGACGCCCTATCCAAATCTTCCTATAGAAGATTTCACTTCAAAAATAGAAGAGAAACAGTTATCTAACTTTATACGAGCGAAATATTTTCTCGGTACTTTTATCAAATGTTTGTAATATATTTCCTTATTCTATTTAATGATTGTTGTGTAATTTAATGTTTTATTTGAATTTTGTTACTATAATACTGCTATTATATACAACTATATATTTCGATCTCATTAAAATTACACAGTTTTTTTTTGTAATTGTGGAATCATATTTAATCTCATTAATATGTTATTAATAAAATTAATATGTGTATTAACTTAAATTAATAATTGAAGATTTATTTACAAAACAAAACAAAAAAGTAATTGTGCGGTTTTATTAAATCGCGATCGCGAAAATTATTCGATTTAGGATATTAAAATCGCGTTTTTAATATTATCTTAGTAATTGGGAAATGGGAATGATAATGGAAAATCAATACCATACGGTCAGCTGATACGAGCCATGGGCGCCGCCATATTGCCTTGGCTGCTTTGCCGAGCGCTGACCACTTTGCCCCTACTCCGCGGCCGGCTGTAATGCGACATGCGATAGAATGCGATGTAATAAAAGTTTCACTTTAATAATTATATTACATAAAACAATCGTATCGGTCGTTCTTACCCCGTTTTTAAATAGCGTGCCGCAATTACGTCGCAACCGTACATCGAGACACCGACAGAAGCTTTACAACGCGCGTTAAATCTCGTCCGGCGATAAAACAGTTATAAATCGATTCCGCCAGGTTAAAGAATTAAATGGATCGTAAAAATTAATAGTAGTCTGCCGCAGGGTGAATTCGTCGGGCAGAAGCGGAATGGCACTTTCCCAGTTTATGAATTACTTGGGAACTTTATGACGGCTTTGTCAGCCTCTGCGTTTTTCCCGCGTCACGTGTTACAGACGGTCGTGAAATTGGTTTTTTTTTTTTCTCATCGCGAATGAGAGAAATATTGCGTTTGGGGTGCATTTGTGTAGGTGTGAGGGGAAATTATATATTATATGAAATTCTTTTGTCAATTAATGAAGTACTTTCTATATTGTATACAAAATACCTACTTTCATGAAAAAAAATCAGATATCAATTAAAGTGATGTGATGTGAAGTGGAGTGATCTTATTATTAATTGCAATAAGTACAAGGTATTCTGTTCAACAACTTGAAATTAAAAAAAATATGTGGTTTAAAAGAAACGTGTTTAATTAGGCTTCGGTCTGTGGGAAGATCTTGAAAACTCAACTGAGACTCATAAAGAATAGAGCTTAGTTTTCATGAGTTATTAGCAAGCGGCACGTAGTACCAGGTTCGCATAAATAAAAGTAAAAACACATCGCGCCGACCTTTGTAGTGCGCACTCAACCGACCGCCCGTGGAGCTTTGCACGCTTCGCAGAGCAACTACTGAAATGGCGAATGAAATGTTTTAATATGCACAATGCAGGAAATTTAAAATTGGAGTTTACACTTTGAAATATTTTATTGAATGTTCTATATGTTTAATTTTTATTTTAATCAAAACAACTTTTTTAAATGTTCTTCGTACGTAATCTTGTGGAAGAGTACGCAGTTAATCTTATAGTGAATATTCACAGAGAAATGCGAAAAACACAGCGCGTGAACCCGATGCTTCAAGTGGTTCTAAAACATTTCTCAAAATTATACGATGTACGAGTCGTTTTGAGTCTTTTAAGTTAGTTTCTATTTTCATTGTATAAAGAGCATGCAAAAGTGTTTATCAAAAAAAGATCTCTTGAACCTATATCATTAGTACAACAATAGGCTATTACTATTATTCGTTTAATTTGGATTATGAGCTCTGTAAACTGCGGCGTATTAGAACAACACCCATTGTGCGGGACCAACCAACTCACATAATGACCCATTTGTATGTAAATTAAACCTTACCAAGACAATTTAAAGGATTTCACTCCTTGAGATGTGGAAGGTCATAGGGCCAGAGCATTAGTTTCGTTAATTTGAATTTGTAGAAGACGGTATTTATTTCCTAGCAAGACGTTATGTTCTTTGCTTGTATTTATTATGTTTGATAGTAATAAATGGGAAAATTAAAGTGGAGATACGTGTTTCTTGGCAGTGCTCGTGTGTTTGTTTCCATTGTAATAGAAAGCGTTATGCGCTTGCTTCACTGATCAGGAATACTATGTATTGTATAATATACGGCTAATATTATACGGTAATGATAAAATTTAGTAACAAAAAAACTGCCTTCCAATTGATTATTAGTTAAATTTCCTTTTTTTAATTTGAGATTTTTTTATATTTAATAATGTTTAGCGTTATGACCACAAGCTCACCTGATGTTTAGTGACTATGTGGCCCAAGATAGTAGACACGCTAGCCCTAGTGGAAGGATTGGCTCTCAAGTGCAATTGCCGGAACACACCTATAGATATTTGGCAGCAGATTTTTAACTTAGGGTGGTACAAAACCCGGCGGTCATTAGAGATGCTAAGGTTTCAGAACGATGTTAATATCACCGAAAGCTCAAGCTCATTGCAGGTGAATTCGAACTCACGTCTGTATGCAGCGTCCGGACACACTACCAGCTAGGCTATCATCGGTTCATTATATCATAAAAGAAAATAATATATTTTCAGAAAATTGTTTAGACCAGGGGTTCCAGATCTTTTTCAGTTCGCGGCGCACATATACATGTTTACTATTATATCGCGACGCCCTATAATCTATCTAGCTGGTCTAAATATGTAGTTACAATGATACGAGAATGGTAAAGAGAATTGCTTCACGCCGCTCTTCTTTACTCTCTACAGCGAACCAGGGCGCCGCGGTGCACACTTTAGGAACCCCGGATTTAGACAATAAATCAGCTTGTTGTGCACCAAATTCTTTATGGTTGGTTGGTAAATTAATTCTGAATTATTACAATCTATGCAACCTATAATCTATACCAACCACAAACACTATTTTGTCGGAAGCTATTGACAGTTTAGTAATCTTTGCAACTTCGTTAGAAAATCTATTGTTTCCAAGTAAATTCATGTTCACTTGTTTTAAAACCTATTCGTTTTCATTTGACTTCAAATCTTTTAGCACTTAGTTGGGAAAGAATGATAATATTTTTCAGTGAATAGATGCACCAGTATCAGTAACTTTAAAATAACCACATATTGGTATAATGGTTTTCTTTCTGTGCATATTGATTTTATCCCAAACATTCAGTATTTTAAGGCAGAGATATGGGTTGGTTGAAACAATATTTAAACCACAGTACAAAATGCACTTTTTTAACAGTATAATACCTATAATTAATAGTTTGGTTTAGTAAAATGGCTCGTCAATTGGATCTATCTAAATGGTCAACAATGCATGACGGTGATGCAAGTATCAAGCCATTATTAGTATCAACAAGAGAACGATTATCTAACTGCGAGACCGCAAGCAATTGAATGTATCTAAAGTATTTTAGTCCAAACTCCAAATGTACGTGGTATAATCTTTCACTAACATAATCGAATAGCATCCAATCAAATCGAAACATGATGAGCTCGACTAAAGCTTATTAAAGATAAAATCAAGGGGAAGAACATGAATGCTTAACAAACAGGCATTTAAAACTAAACAAGTTTCAACATGTGATCAATCATCAGCAAACTGATGGATGGTGTCACTTATGACAGTAATGAAATTTTACGCCCGTATAAATGAATTCTGTTCCAGTAATTAGTTGTTAAATGTGTAAGATGAGATTCTTTTAAGATGACCTAACATTGATTGTTGGTCGACGTTACGATAATTATTAACTGTAGTTTAGTTGATGAGGCATTCCTGAAGAACATGTTGTTTTACTACTTTATCTTTAAGTTAGATCTATAATATGGTGGATGAATAATAGACTAATTTTGTTATTTCTTAATTTACTGACGTATTATATTATGACTAATAAGTCTTACATATATGCGACAATAATAAATGTTGTTTAGTTAGATGGATATATGATACATTATTAACTTTCTAGTTTTACTAGATACAGTATTATTTTATAAATTATGGTTTCATGCAACTACTTTTATTTCAATTTTCGATACGATTTACTTTCATCTGCATTCAATAATCAATTTATTTATGTATTCGATCTCATTTCATAGATATCATATGAAGTTAATATATTTGTAAATGAAACCGGGATAAAATATATTCACTTAACTATATAGGATTACTTCATGGTTAACTCGAACACCCACGGGTTAATAAGACAGGTATTAAAGAGCTTTTAAATCGAAACGGCATAATACAAGGAGCAACAAAAACTGACATCGAGACGTGGATACGAATAAAGGAGTTGCTTTGTGACAACCGGAGATCACAAGATACCACTTTATGATGATACGTTTGCTGTAAATAATTTTAAGCCAGTATTATTTTCATCTTTATTTCGATAGGAGTAAAGAAGGCTTTTGTTAAAAATGGACAGCAAAATAATTGTAATGATAAACAGTCTTTTCGACGTCTTTAGGTGTAAATTATTCAAACGTGGCTCATCCTAAGACGCCTGACTGATTTTACTTTTTTACCGCCGCAAACCTTATTTAAACATGAATGTAGGAAATATTTAAACAGGATCAAGAATTAAGTCACTGAATGTCACTGTTGAATTTTGATTGAGATCGAGGCCGTAGAGTTGGCTAATTGACTGACATTATTGTTGGAATTATTACATATTTTGTGAGTCAACAGACACGGGTGATTGACATGATGATGGAGGTAGTCTCAAGTATGAATCACATTTATTTATTTTTTTAATTTTTGTAAAAGGTAAATGGTAAAAATTATTTTTATATGTATGATTAAGTGTTCTTCTACTCATCAGTAGATTAATATGTATTTCGTAGTATTTAGTACCCAAAAAGGACCTATGCCCTGTTGGATTTAATTTCCGATTCCGCTAATTAGATTCCTTGGTAATTTGAGTAGATAGGATTATAATAAAAATAATAATAATAATTTAATTAACCTTTATCATATTACACAAAAAATAAACATATAAGGTATCAGCCGCTGTAGCGAAAACTGTGTATTAGCGCCCACCTCTAAGAGACAATGTATGACCAAGAATTGCAAACAAAATTCGCGATTTTCCTATATTGAAGTAACACTGTGTAGCTTCTTTTTCTCTGAATGTTTTTCTAGCTCTAGAGTTTGGCAATTGTTTATTTATATAGTAATTAGTATTTTTATATATAAATAACTGAAGATTTAACAGATCACAATAACTTTAGTAATGATCGGAAAATTTCGCGGTGTCTATTTTAAAAAAATAATTTGATTTATATCCGATTGCAAACTTATATTTACGTTTCTAATAACGGATAGTTAAAGCGTTAATTATTTACTGATATTGACGTATTCTGCAATTATGTAACTATTGTAACGTAATGTGTACAAAGCCCGGGGCGGTGGAAACCGTTCCAAAGTGCTTTTCCGTTGAATAATTTGTTGTTTGTGCTATTTTGCACGCGGCCTAACCGACATTTGTATTTATTAGTTTGTTTACATTCCAAGATTTAAACGCGGTGTTTAAATGTCTCCAAAGAAAATGTTCTTGGCTTTATGTTAAGTTAAAAATATTTAAATGTATTCGAAGCCGCTTTCTATTTGTGCAATCAACTTCAGTACAAAATGATTTAGTTACTAAATACCTTCTACATACCTTAGTAGTAAAAGTACCGTATAAACTATTTTTGTTATCATACATGACAATTCATTATAGAATCAGAAATTAGGGATTGGTTTTTTATTAATCATATAATAATCAATTCCTAACTTAATTACCAGTAACTCTTTACCTATAAAATAATTAATTTTTAATACATATTAGCTTAATAACCAATAACAATCATTCTAATTAGAGTTTCAGATTGAAATTAAACTTGTAAAAAACTTTATAAGTATTATATTTTACAATAAAATATGAATAACATGTAGAATTCAATGGGACACTATCAAAAATTAAAAACAGATTTTTTAATGTTTGACATACATAATTTTTAAAACATAGTGTATGATTTAATTTCTAAGGCCGGTAGTTATAAAAGGTGGTTTTCAAATATAGTTCCTACATATATATGCTATTGTCAAAAATTTGTTTTTGTTTTGTTTTACAGCAGTTTGATTTTATTTGATATCGTTATACATAGGCTTACCATAATTACGAAGAGCCAAACCGGGACGCAGAAGAGCCAAACCGGGACGCAGAAGAGAAAGAGGCTCTTTTTAATTTTGCTTTTCGCTTAATTTGTGTTTTTTATATTTAAAATGTAATAAAAATTATAATGAATTGAAAACATATTAATAAATGTGAATATATTTTTTATTCAAAAGAAAAAGAAAAAGGTAGGTGAATGACGCGCGGCAGCGCGCCGTACCGACAGCGCTCAACGCCCGTGATAAATATTTTTTTTTTTGTTCAATCTAATCGCGAGCATTCAATTTTTTTTGCGGATTCTATTACTTAAATGTTTAATGCATAATATCGAGAAAAAAAAATTTTTTTTGAGGGAGAAGTCATTAAAATTTTCATTTGTCAACTAAAAAGATAATAAACAATATGAAAATCAATAAATAATTTAAACGTTTTTATATCTCATCAAAGTACAACTATTCAACTATAAATCCTGAAAGTTTCACTAAAATATCTTTAATAACTTTTTATTTATTGATTTTTTAATTAAAAGTCATAAAAATTTTCATTTAAAAAAAAAATGTTGTTAAAAAGAAAATTTTCAAAAACTGTTTTGGATATTAATTGTTCATAGTAAATACTTCATGTAGAAATATTCATACCTGAATTTAATAATAAAGTGGAAAAGGGGGGGTCCACTTGACGTGATCTTGCTCAGGTCCAAACAAACGTCTACTGCTCATGCAAGTGCAAGTGGATGATTCGACGACCCAGAACCGTAATGTCTGGAAAAAATGACGAGAGCCGACCCCAAATGAAATAATATTAATGACATATATACTGTACATGGGTATAGGATTATCACCGAAGTACCGTAAGCTAATTAAATACAGAGATACCATTAAAAAAATCGAATACATAGTTTATAGGTAGTAAGGATCCAATATAAATAAAAAGGTTCATATAATAATAATAAATTTTAAAGCTACAAAGTTATATTAAGAATCGATGTAACATTTTAGAAGAGAATTTTGTAAAATCAAACACGTACGAAAACCAAAACGAGTATAAACTCTAACGCTCAAGGTGCACGTCGTGACAACGAGACCGGCCATTCGTCGCGGTCGAACTTGTGCAATGGCCTTTGCAGACGAGCGATTATATACCACTGGATCGATAACCAACATTTAGAAAATTTAATTTCTATACATTACCAGTACCAGTCTTTAAAGGTAGTTTAAACTGAAATCGTTTATCTTCTTTAGGTTACTAATCTGTTTTGGAAAATATTCCAAAGGGGGAACCCCACCTCTGTTAACTCGGATAGGAATTAACCGTCATCGTAGTGATTTTAAGTTTACTGTTCCTGTTTCTTAATTTTTTTTTTCTTTTAAGGTCGGTACTTGAATATGCTTACACTGATGTGTCTTTGCACACATCCCTTTCCCTGTGGCCTAAGCTTGAGTACTGCGTTGCGAAAGGAAGTAGTAAAGGGATTATTTTTTACCACATCATCAAAAATATAAAAAAGGTTTGTTCTACATACTCTTCTCGTAACCTTCTGAGACAAAGGTTTGAGGGCCATACATAAATTGGTTTTATCTACGTTAAAAAAGGTACAACTCCATAAATAGAAATTGAATTGTAATAAATACTGGAACATAAGCAAAACCTGACTCTCGTAGTTTTTGACATCGTAGTTTCGACTTTATTTTATCGCAAAGCCTTCTGATATATATTTTATTACCAACGGTGATATTGATGTCTAGAACTCCATATTCAATGATACTATAAGAATAATCGAATACCATGTGTGGACATAAATTTTTGAAGTGACGATAGCTCAGTTGGTAGTGTGTACGGATGCCGCGTTAAGAGATGTGTGTTTGAATCCATCTTTAATGAGCTTGAGCTTTCGGTGCAGAAAACATTGTGATGAAACCATAGCATGTCGGTAGATTTTTTTCTAATGCCTGCTTGGTTAGCTACTACTATCAAGTTGAAAATCTGCCGCCAAATATCTATAGGTTTGTTCCGGTAGTTGCATTTAAGAGCCACCACTTTAGGCCACATCGTCACTTAGGTAATATTCTAAATCAGGAAAAAATCAGCTATTTTATATCATTTATTTATTTAGCAACTTGAAGACAACTTAAAAGTTGCCTTATCTATACAGCCAATAATAGTTTATGAGGGCACCCAGCGGCACCTCTGCATGCCTCCGCCTGGACTGCCTACAAACGTGGTCACCATTTTCGGTATCATGAGGTCTTGACACTGGATTTATTACGTTTTCATAATATAAAATGATTGCTACATATAACGCGTGTTCGAAATATTTATTTGAATATTGTGCATTGCATGTTTGCTATATTTCCACTAGTTTAACATTATGGATTTAGTTTCTATGATTACATTGCCATTGCTTTATTTACTTTTATGAGCTGACTTAACCTAAATGTGCGTTACATAAACCAGCGTTTCAACTTATTCTCATTCAATATCCACAAAATAAAATTACTTAGCGCGTCTAAAAAAGTTTTCACTTCAAAAATTAAACAAAAAAAAATTATATCGGATCTCAGATTTATAGCGTCATTTTAACATTCTTTACATTTTTATTTGTCACCCCTTTCGATCCGCCAATACACTTAACATGAATTTCCTTATATCATTTCATATTACAAGTAGTAGTGATGGATTTCCCGCTGCCGATAAAAATAGATACAAAGTTGTCCCGAAATTTAATATAAACCCTTGTTCCGTATTCCGCCACCGATTTGGGCTCTAATATGCCACTATTTAAATACTATCTAGTTCAAGTAAAATAGACAATTATAAAAGTAGCTGTCACCTGCCGGGCATTTTTTGTTTTTGGCAGCGGTAAATTTGTAACCTATATTTTTTTTAACACTAACAGACAGACGCGGCGGGGTCTTTCTTTTATAATATATAGTGATTTTCCATATATTAAGAATATAGCAACAAACTCAACCTGATATTAGATGGTAATAATAATACATTTTTTTAATTTACTCAAACTATATAGCCTTTATGGATTACTTAAAATTAAATTAATTGAAAATCTTTCCAATAAAGTTAAGGATGTTACTACACTTGTAACGATGTCATCTATACTTGTTTAAAAATATTTCGTACATACCAATGCCCTCAGTTTGGATATTTTCTTTGGATATAAAGGACGTGTGTGAGTGTGTATGTGTGTATAGGTGGCAATGTAGTCCAAGACAATAATACGCTAAATCTAGTATTCGGGAACTATTAAGAGTATCTGGCGAAATACAAGTATAGAGGCTGGAGAGAAATTTCCAAATGAAGGGATTAGATATTACTTTTAAACTACATTAACAGACTTTTTCATCGTGGTGTATTATTGCCTTGAAAAATGTTATAGTTATTCGATTAATGTTGCGCTGCAATGGATCATAGAAACATAATTGCTTCATAAAAGTGAATATATGAAATAAGCATATAATTATATTAAAAATACATACAATATACAAATATAATGTGAAAATTTAAAGTTAGAAAGTTTTGTTGCTATTTTGTTGTAATATATTTGATAAACGATTCAAATAAGTAAGCGTAAATTTTGATTTTTTATTATTCATCTATCGATAGTTCACAGACCTTTATGAAGAATAAATAAATTCAAAGAAATTGTTTTTAGCACGAATAGTCGAAATATTTATTGACAATCTTACAATTACCATTTACTCATTAAAATACTTGTAACTGTGAAAGACAAAGTAGCATTTTAGCGCTCCTGGCATGTCACGGCACGTCCATCAATAATGCTTCGTCTCTTATATTGGACGGGAAATTCAATAAAAATTTATCAGTCGATTTCATAGTTTGAAGCGTGATAAGTAGGTTTGTCAACTTAATTTGTTGCAAGCCGGTGCATTCCAATTTTTCACTTTGAATATTACAATTAATTTTAGTGGAGGATATTTCCGATGACCAGTCTGTAATAAAATACATACATATAATTATTTAGAATGAATGTTTTGTATGTGTAATTTAATTTGTTCTATATACTAGTATAGCCAAGATCTGTGTTTCTTTTACTCTTTGAATATTTGTCTAATAGTTTGGAAAAATCAAAAATAACGTAATTATAATTGAGGAACCTAGGTTTAAGCATTCATATTAAATAAGAAGTAATCCGATGTCATACTAGACCTATTAAAAATAAAAGGCTCTTTTTACACTAAGTTTTTTGGGCGGAATCTTTACACGTCTATACACAATGCAGACGTCCAGGGGAAAAAAATTCATTATTTATTTTTTAGTATATAATGAAATAAATGAATTTCAAAATTATCTAGTGTTATAGTGAGAGTATTAATTTTGATAAAAAGTCATTTGCATTGCCGTAATTGAACTCTCGAAAATCGCTCGACTTTAGAATGTTGAGGGTAATGCATAAACTCAAACGCTTCGTGTTATGAGGCGTGCAATAGGTTTTTTTTCAAAACAATTAGTAATTAGGATGGTTTCGAATGAACATATAGTGTTAAAGAAAGAGCAATTTATAAAAAATGTAACAACACTAACGAAATGTTCACACTGTAGTAAAATTCAATCGACTGAACGGTCTATAATTCAATTTGGCAAACCTTCCTTAAAAGTCGCTCCGACGTCAAAGAAACGTTGGGGCTAAAAATTCAGCAACCCTTGACAGGAATGCTGAGCTAAGTCGAGGGCACATCTTACAAATAAGCGGGGGAAAACTTCGTATTGTACGGAGCCTTCGAAACCAGACGTCCTAATCGACCCTTTTGAAATTCCAACTAACGGGAAACTCATATTACCATAACAATAAAAATATGATCCCAACATCCAGAAATGCCCGCGCGATATTCACGGATCATAAAACCTCTCTCTCTCTCGCCTCAGTCTTTGAATAAACCGTGACTGGTTTAGTTTGAACTGTGAAATTTTGCTTTTGCGCTTTGATTTTTATTCAACAATAAGGTTTGAGGTATCAAATTAATTTGGCTTCTATATTGAGTCGGGCTCGTTGTCGGCGATGTTCGCACGATGCCATATTTGGGATACTGATGTGTGTTTAATTTTATTTAGTTCACTCTATACATGGTGTTTGATTATTACAGATCTACTTGCTGATAGCCTTCAGTACGCATAATCATAGCAACCAACAGATTTTATGAGGCAACTGTATTTATTTATTTTATTACGCTGATAGGTTACATTTTTATTGTTTATACTATTTATATTTTAATCAAAGTACAAATATATATCAAAGAAGATTAGCGGGAGTCAGTTAATGAGAAACCAATGGTTACAAAAAGGTGTCAAAAGTCATTAGGCACATTACATTTTTCCTGTGACGTATGTAAGAAGACTGTTCTTGTGGTAAATTTCAAGACTTTAGATCTCTTAGAATTACTCTATAGGCTTTGATAACCGGTTACAGTGAGAGTGATTTTAATTATATAATACCGCTTAATTGTCTTAACTTAAGTGGGTAGTCTTAACATTAGTTATAGACCTTAGGACATGATCTGAACTTCAAGTCATATCCGAAAAAAAAATTTCTTCAAACAGACAAAAGGTTACCAGAATTATCTTACATATAAAAGCTTTCGAGGCTTTTGAAGAAACCCTTAAAAGTAGTAGAAAACATGAATACAGTTTTCTAAATCATTTCATTATTTCAAGACAGTACATGGAAAGCACGTAATTGAAATCATAGAACAATATATATGGTCACTATTTATTTATTTTTTCTTATATAACATTGTCATATTCATGAATTCGTTAGTGTCAATATATCATTACCCAGAACACAGGTTTTTTATATATCACCTTGTTAGCAGGACGAATATCGAAAACCTAGAGCTAACAATTTAATAAATAAACAAAATATACCTTGCAAACATACATAGCCCTGGGGAGTCATCCACAACGAACTATCAAGGCACGGGGGACCAATTACTTTCCTAGTTATGAACTTTTCATATGTCAGATTTATACGTTCACGAATGGGAATCGGTGTTTTCAAATATTCAAAAGATTTAAATTTACCAGTGGCTGGCGATATTCCACGCTATGTTTGCCGCATCAATGTAATGAAGATACAGTGACTTTTTTTTTAATTCATTTGAACTCACTACTTGAAATACTAATTTAATTGACAATTATTTCTGTGATTCTGATTTTGTTTATTACTTTGTGTTCGTTAATTGTATTTATATATGCCCCTCTTATTTGACATTGGCGATATTGTCTACAGAGGCATGACATCTGCATCTGTCCCTGACATCTGTCATAATAAAGAACAGGTCAGTTATCTATTTGCCGATAGTTTTGCAGGTCTGCATAACAGTAACGACCCTACATGGGCTGCCGATCTTGGTGAGGTAATCACTATTTTTGTACTGGATTATAAAAAATTGTCATTATAAACATTAATATATGTCCATACTAATATTATATATGCGAAAATGAGTTTGTTTGTTACTTTTTGACGCCTATACCGCTGGATCAATTTTGATGAATATATGGGATCTCAGAGACGGAGTTAGGCTACTTTTTCTCCCGAATAACTTATAGGAAGTGGGGTAAAGAGAGGGATAAACTTTGTATGACAGTTTTTATTGCGTTATATGATTTTTTTGTCAAAATTAGTATTACAGTAGGTGAAGTCGCGGGTAAATACTAGTAGATTAAAAAGCGGAAAAGTTTGTTTGTTTGAAACTTGTACTCGGATTTCAGAAATTATATATTTATTTGATAGAACAATCATTGAGGAAGGTTGTTTAACATCACACTACCGCCAATAGGAGTAAAGCTGTGTTGAAAAATGATACGGAAACGGGCAAGCATTATAAAATGAATTTAGTTCAGCGCGAACGAAGTCGCAGACACAGGTAGTTTAGGAAAATGGGTAAAAAGATGAAGAATAAATAAATAGGTGTATTATATCCTTGTACATGGCGGAACTTATACAATGAAACATGTTACCAATCGAGTTAGACATATCGGTTCTCATATCGAGGCTCGCAGAACACGAGAGGCCGGTCTGGGTGCTTGCCAACTTTTCGAATCACTATAGACTTTTTACATTTAATGCTCTTAAGTTTGACGTAGTGGACTCTCAGACTTTTGATGCTTGTAAGATTAATATAGCTCATTTCGTTAAGAGGTTTAGTTCAAATTGCTTTCAAGTTTACTTGTCGAAGCAGTTTTCTTTTTCTGAACTATTATTATTAGCAGTTAATTGCTGTGTTCGTAAGTGTAAGGTTTAAGTCTGGTAAATGTAGGGTACTTAAATATTTCGAGACTTTCTTATTATTTTATTTTTATTTACACATCGCATCACCAGATTTTTGTTAGTTGATGATGATAGATAATTTGTAATATCTTGATGTATGGTTATTAGTTTTTAATAAATTTTATCTTCAAAGGTTAATAATTGTGCAAACGCATTTACAGATGTTAGCCTACATTACCCACGGCTTGAGCAGTTTCTTCTTATACCGAGGCCTCAAAATTACTGCGCATTGACTAATCATAAATACGGTAAAGTACAGTAGTAGTATAATTGTAGTTTTCTTTGTCATGCCGGCTTTCTTATATGATTTTTACGCCTTGTATGAAGAAACCAATGTTATAGGAATAAAGGAATACGTTGAGTGGGAGACAATGAGAAAACTTATTCAACCTGGGAATATTAGCGAATTAAGAGTTTTTGAATATATATATATTATATATATATATAGTATATATATATTATTTATTATAGATATCTTGAAAGATTATATGAATTTAAAATCCTTTCACACATTATTTAGTTGATATTAAAAACTAAAGTATGTCTAAATTAATATTTAAACAACTTAATAAAATTAATTAAATACCCATAATTTTGGTTACAATTTAGCCACGACATTCTTTCATGTTTGGTGGTTTCGGATACTTTTGTTTGCCTATGGATACTAAATTTCTAAAAGGAAAATACATATTCAAATATATATTATTTGAACATTGATAATAAAACTTTATTTCAGAAAAATACTAGCTGGCCTAGCAAATTCTAACTTTTCCAGTAGTCAATCATTCAACTTTGTTCAACTCATATATGTATATTTACGCTTTTTTTTTTTCGAACTGACGTACGCTGTTACCCCAAGGGCTTTGACAGCTTCACCGAACTTTTGGGGGCGAGTACTGAGGGCACTCAGCCCCGAAGCAGCAGGCACAAGGGTGCCAGGACGGCCGAACCTCGGCTAGGGAGCTGCCGGTAAATGAAAAAAGATTCATGATCCTGACTAACCAACAGGTTCAGTATTACTAAATTAGTGATACTAACTACGACCTTATCAGGTAAGCAGCTCAAGGGCCGCGAGGGTAGTCCCTTACAGAACCGTGTACTTAACGTGTGAGTGTGCACGAATGGTATGCGGTGTGATGGTGTAATCTCAGTAGAGTGTCACTGTATCGCGCGAGCAGAGTCACTCGAGGGCTCCTGTCCGGAGGACCGAACCTAGGCTCAGGCATCTGCGGAAAGAGGCCGCGGACGTGTGCGCGGACACGTGCGATTGGTGGAGACGGCAGGGAGAAGCGTGTTTAATCTCGTTATTTTATCGACGATATTTACGCTGGATATATCTATTAATGTCGATTCATTTAATGAAGTCTTGCAAAAAAAAAAGAAACGTTTATTAACGTATAACATCCAAGTATTTGCTCTAAACTTGTTAAGCTTCATTAATTTAAACTCATACATAAAGAAAATAACAAAAAAAATCGATTTATGAAGCTTTTTGCAAATGAAGCGATGATAGCACAGTGGTAGTGTGTACGATTTTGCGTCAATGGACGTGAGTTCGAATCCAAACACTTACAATGAGCTCGAGTTTTTCTGATACCCGCCTGGCTAGCTATCACCCTCAAGTTGAAAATCTGCCGCCAAATACCAATAGGTGTGTTCCGGCAGTTGCACTTGAGAGCCAGCCCCACCAAAGGTTAGCGTGTCTACCAACTTGGGCCGTATCATCACTTAAAATCATGTGAAATTATGGTCATAATGCCTTAACAATAAAAAAAGAACATTAGGCGTTTAATTGACATTCAGATTTAGCTTTGGTTCTTTAATTTTGAAGAAAAGTAATCTTGTATTCAAAACCTAAAAGGATATACATGTATATCTACCCTTAATGTTGTCTGTACGCAGAAAATAGGCCTCCAGAATATCTGCCACGCGGGATCAGACGAGAAAGCTTTTTCTTGTCGATTACGTCAGAAAATTCAAGTGAGAATAACTGAAGACTTTGTAAAAACTGTTTGGATAATTAATGATCATCGGCGGTGCTTTCATCAATGTTAAAAAGCGAATTCACAAATTTCATTATGTGGAATTTAAAGCTAAATCTCTTCAATTTACTGTGATTAACTGCCGCCTACTAAGTATATGTCGATGATATCTATACAGAGACAGGTAAACATTGTGATGAAACCATAGCATGGTAGTAGGGCATCTTTTAATGTTCACCTGTATAGCTACTATCCTCAAATTGAAATATGTCCCTAAATACGAATAGCTAGGTGTATTCTGACAGCAGCACTTGAAGGCCAGTCCCTGTATTAGGCAAAGCTTGTCTACTACCGTGGAACTCATCGTCACTTAACGATAGGTTACTTTTACTCGCGAAAAACATATAGAAAGTGGGGTAAACAGAGGGATAAGATTTGTATAAAACTTTTTATTCCGTTATCCAATTCGTTTAACAATAACAAAATTAACGCGAGCGAAGCCACGCGTAAAATCTAGTAGTTATATAATTTATAGGATAACACAACAAAAAAATAGCACTGTACCGAATCGTAAGCACAGTATGATTGAAAAACCTTTGAGTGATAAGATATACAACTCTTACAAAAAACTCACAGAAAACAACGACATCCTTTTATAGCCAAGTATTTATTACGGTCTAGCATTCATTAGGCTGCAAGGCTTTTGTCAGCTGAGCGCACAGTAGTCAACTTCTGGGTTTCAATTTTTATGGCAGTCAACATGTATTTGGTAATAGTAAACCAGTCTATAAAGATCCCATAAAGATGTCGTAGTCTACGCTTTTGTCGATAACATTTGACAGGAATTTTTACGGGATCTTGATATGCCATGTTGGAATTTTTATTTTTATTCATATACTTAGTTGTTTAGCTCTATATTGTGTAAATTAATGTGATATTTTATGCAATTTTGTGTAGCCGAAGAACATAGGTGAGGTGTATTGTGAATAATTATTCAGAATGTGATGTATAAGTTGTTAAAAAAACGCCCAAAAGAGCTTCAACAAGAGAGTCACCATCTTGTTGAAGATAGTATCGACTGGCTCAAATTTCCAAATCTTATCACTTAAAAATGGCAATAATAGTCAGACTAAGAAGCCAAGAATAAAAAAGTAGAAGAACATTTGACAGTTGACGTCTGACACTTAACACGTATGCCTTTACTCGTTCAAGGTGACATGGACGTAGAAAAATACGATACGAACAATTAGTATAATAAACTGGCGACAGCTCAGTATTTGTGAGAATAGTATGATGAAAAACAAGGTGTGTATGATAACAATAATCCAGCTCAAGAAAAATCCACATCAATCGACACTGATCATCTGCCCATCCCACCAAATTGCGAGGTTAGTTTACTTATATATATCTAATGTAAAAACTTGGTATATTACGTAGCACTAACTGATTGCATATACTTACCCTTCCTAGAGTGCAATACACCCAATCCTTGTACTATAGTGGGAGCCAACTATACATATTAACACCACATCGACCCCTACGTAAAACACAAATATGCAATGATATACTTACCAATCAAAGGTCAGTCATATGCTGGATCAAGCTAACTGAATGTTTAAATTGTTACTACTGCACTCTGAACTCTATTCTTCCGCTTATGTCCAAGGTACTTAGAAAAATGTTGCATTTCAATACTTTTTTAAACATTATAGTCTTCTCACCTAATATTAAGTGACTGATGTGGCCCAAGATAGCGAACTCACGTCCGTTTACGCTAAGTGAGTACAAACTACCACAGATACATGATCGCTTCATAAATTTTCAAACAATAAACCTACATTATTTACCTACATGTATTTAATATAAAAGTAGGTCGACCGAATCGAATCTAGAACTCCGTATCTCATTACCGTCATTACAAAAATGGAGCGAGTAGGTAAGTGATTTCGCACAAAGAAACCGCGAATTCCCGCAAAGGGAGCAACAAAAAAATAATGTCGCTTCAAATTGAATCATTTGTAATATTCATTCTTTTTTACTCTTGCTTCTGTGGACGGTTTTCAAAGTTACCGCTGATATATAACAAATACTGGATCAGATAAAAACACGACCACTTGCTATATATGTTTATCAATCAAGAGATATGGTGGGGATTTCTATAAGCAAGGACACGAATGCCATGCAGCATATACCCATCATAGAGTCGTCATGCTCCTAGCTATAAATCCATTACAGTAACTCAATTTTAGCTTGTCATGCTCATCAGGGCAGTAAGTATATATGCATGCCAAGAGGATTGTTTGTTGGCATGATAGTAAGAAACTATTATAGACTGCTTATTTCTAAGTTGTCGTTAATGTTGTTTGTTTGTTAAACCCGCTAATGTAAGGAACTACCAGTCGGATTTTAAGACTTATTTTTGTATATCATAGTGAAATCAATATTATTATTATAGCCACATAAGCTTATATAAGCCTTAGGCCAGGGGTTTCCAAAGTGTATGCTGCGGCCCCCGCTGCGCCGTAAAGAGTGAAGAAGAGCGCCGTGAATCGATTTTCTTTATCATTCTGGTATCATTGTACCTATCTATTTCTACCACCTATATACCTATCTAATTTAAGGCGCCGAGACAAAATAATAACCATGTGTATGCGCCATGATCTAAAAAATATTGGGAAGCCCTGATTTAGGCTAATAAACATCACGCTACTACCAATAGAAGCAAATCTGTTTTGAAAATAGTTACAAAACGAGCAAAAATTATGAAAAAAAAATTCACGCAAACGGTGTCGTGGGCTCAGCTAGGAAAATATTAAACGTTAAATGATTTCAAATTATCTTATGGCCAGTAATATATTGTATTTTATGACATGAGGACTACAGCTCATACCCTCGTTATATGTTCATAATAACCATGTTTCTTTATTCGCTTTCCGGCAGCATCCTATGCCCTCAGCACTCGACCCAAAAAGTTCCGTGAAGTTGTCAAAGCGCTTAAAGCTAATAGCGTGTCAGTTCAAAAAAAGAAAACATAACCGTGTTGGGGTTATCGCATAGTCTTACCCAGGATAGATTTCAGCATCATACGCACGATAGTACAAATATTATCGATACTAAAATACGTAACATCGTAGGTACTTAAAAGCCGCATAAGTCTCAATAATGTTGTATGTATAAATAATGAATTATATTCCGTTGAGGTCCTAAATCGTGGAAGGTTTTTGGAAACATGTATTTTTTTTATATTTCCACTTTCGTTAAAAGCAGAAAATTATAACATATATATTAAGGTGTCACTTCCAGCGAGTATAATTAATTCCACAGTATATCTCGGCCTCCTTTATGGAACTCGTTCTACGATAATCAACTGTCTTCAGAAATTCCCGACGTCACGTTGCCGGAAAAGGAAGAAGAATAATCCGTTTCTAAGTATATTTTATTAATACTTCCATCTTTACAACCGTAACTTTGTTAGGGATTTTAAATTAAATACGATCTTATTTGAATTCCTTTGTGACATGTTGTTCTCAATATATTTATTCTATGAAAACCAAGCAGTTTCTGATTTTGATAATAATTGTATATGTTTCCTTGTGTAAAAAATTGTGTATTATAATTTAATTTATGGAACAGTCTGATTTAATTATAGATAAAGTTTTTTTTATTTAACCACTAGTACTAATAATCATATAAAATTAGTAGATGTAATGAATTTATTAAATTTACTGGCTGTCCCGGTGAACTTCGTATCACCTATAATCGATGTTCTTTATTCTCGCCATCGACTGGTTTCGTTATTTTTTATTTGTCTACGCAATAGACAGTCGCACGAGAAATTTTGCTAGCTTAAAATCAAATGGCAAATCCATTGGAATCATCTGTATACGCGAAATTAAGATAACATCTCCTTTATTTTTTCCCTTGATCGGTGCTTCTTTGAGCTTAGGCATTAGACTTTTTTACAGCCAGTCTCATTACATTGTACAGTCGTGTTAGTAATTTTGGTTGATACTGAGTTACTTTGACATTTACATTTGTTATATCGACAATGCCCATATAACTGACTTTTTTATAGTTGAGATTTACCGTTATTATCATAATCTCACCTAATGTTAAGTGACGAAACGGCCCAAGTTAATAAACAAGCTAAACCTGTGGAGGAGCCTTTTTTTACTTATTTGCGTTTCTATTTTATTGACTTGACGGCGTTAAGGTATTTCTACATTGATGTGACTCCCATAGACCTTGCACTATATTGGAGAGTACGGCACAATGCAACTATTGCTTATATGAACATCTTGTCTTTTAATTTTGCTACTATTATCTGCAACTGATCGCCTACATTGTATATCCATCATTAAATGTGATAGTGCCGAAATCCGGTTTCTTGGGTATCGTTTTAAATCCTTACCATCGATCATACAGGGTGAAAATATTGTTGAAATCTCCGTATCTATCATTTTTTCAATTATTATTGCATGTAATTTTTGAACAAAAGTTTCATCCGGCATTTTATCTAAAATGAGAAGAACTTTTTGCAGGGTACATAGTGTGGCAGAGAAGGAAACTCCGAACAGCTGCCGAGACTTTTGAAACGGATGTAGGTTGAAAGGCCTCCTTTCCGACACGCGTCAACACTCACCTTCACTACTCGTATTTCTCTCGCTGGCCAGTCAAATTTGACAGAAGCCTGCTAGAGCAGCTTTAGAGTCACGCTCTGATATAAAACTTACTGCTTTTCTAGACAGGCCAAGATCTTATTTTACTTATACTTCTCGCTCCCATTTCGACTGTGTATAAAATAACTACGAAGCTATTCCTGTTCACGTTATTTAGTAGCTCGTAGTACATACTTCATATTTATTTTATAGTGTAGTCTTTTGGTGTATTTATTCCCCACGGTACAGTGAGCTTAATTAATAGAATTAATTCCATGTACAGTCCATCTCTTGCTTACATCATTTATTTCGGTCCTGTGCTAGTTTCATCCATTATCTTCTGACCGACCATAGAGCTGGTGGTCTGCCCCTAGGTCGTCATCCGTTTTGAGAATACCACTCCGAAACTACTCTATTGTTCTCAATATTCTTAATATACTTCTTCATAAATAAATACATATATGTACTTATTTATATTGTACTTAGTCGAATATTGTTGGTATTTAAGTTTATACCTCCTATCCCGGAAAATACTTTCGTATTCAAAAATTGGAAAACAATAGACATAGAAAGGGAGAGAGATGATAGATAAAAATTATACAAAATATTTCTTTCTTTCTTTACCCGATAATAAATTATACTCAAATCATAATTATAAAAAAAAGTCTACAGGTTTGGCTCATGTACAGTTTTATTATATCTATTATTATTTTACGTACTGATTATATTTTGATTATTTAATATATTTTTCTTAATTCCATAGTATCATATGTACTAACTCCATGCAATAGTATGTTGATTGCCAATACGTAGGCAATAGAATGCGATAATCATAGTTTTGGTTTTTTAAATTGTTTCATATTTACTATTACTATTATTAACATATTAACTTCGGTGAGACAAATTTATTTATAGAACTGCCTTCTTAGAGAACCAGACAGCGTGCCGCGGCGGAAACAAATTTCACAAATGGCGTACAAATAGAACCTAAATAAGGAACTGTGCAATCTGATTTCTTGCTTCTGCCCCGACTTAGGGGGAAATAAAACTGTCGTTTCATAGCGGAACGGGGTTGGACATGTTACTGCACCCGTTGGTATGCGGGATCTAGTTGACCCCCCTTTCAGGGGGAAGGTTCCCTAAGCGACATTACGCTCAATTCCGACCGGTACAAATCACGCAACCTGTACACGCGAACCGACTACTGCGACTTTAGAAAAATCAATTAAAGTTATACACACTACCGTATTACTGCATATACATCACTCGTTATTTACTACACTTTTCTACGGTTGTGGTATTTGATACGGTAATGGATACATTGATGTGTTTGTATCAGGAAAACTGTGAGTATAGTGGTCGGGCGATATGTCAATAGTTCTGTTTATTTTTCAGTAAACACCTTAGCGTTTGTAATAAAAAAATACTGTTGAAATAATAAGTCAGCTGTCCCGGGCAGAACAGATAACATTCTTCGTCGGGGCGAGACGACATTACACGTAATGCTATGCAAATACAACTCGCAGGGCCCACTACCTTTTCCATTGTGTGACAACTTGTTTTGTGAGATATTTTCGGATAGTATGAAAAGTTTCACTATAGTTTCCTTATGTCTAAGTTCTGGTATCTTGTCATTAATTCTGTACTATTTGTAAAATATGTTTCTTTTCATGTTTGAATTGATAACTTATATCAAATAAATGTAAAGTGGAATTTAGGATGATTGAATAACAAAATGCTCAAATTTTACGTTAAGATCTTTTCGTTGTAATTTAAGATTAACATAATAATAAATTATTAAACTCCGCTGTCGAATCTCAGTGGATTTGGATGATAAAATTTATAAAGATATCGACTAGTATTTGAAGTAAACTAATTTACTTAGAAATAGGTCAGATTACAGCTTGAAATATTACCGTTTCTAATATTCAGGCTGTTATAATACCTTAAAATATTGGCTGTGTGTATTATAATAATGTAAAATTATAATATATTCGTTTAAATTTCTATGTTTCGTATTTATATCTGTATATGTAATAAAATTGAAACAAAAAGTTTTTGTATGTTTTTTTTATATGCGCAACACTTTGAAACTATTGCACTAATTTTGATAATATCTGATACGGCAATAAATAATATTATAAATTAACATATATCATACACTCTTTTGTATTTGTTCCATTGGAATAGCGTTACTGCCGCAATCTCATCTGATGATAAGTGACGATGTGCCCCACTACGGTTGACACGCGAAACCTAGTGGAGGGTCCGGCTCCAAAGTGCGACTGTCGCAACACTTTTATAGCTACTCCACGGTAAATTTTCAACTTGGTCAAATTCAAAATTTTCTTGACTATTTCTTGGTCTTGACGGATCCTACATCTCTTTTCACAATTACATCTACTTTTAAAATATCCGCAAATATGCCTACATAAGCCAAAGTTATTTGATTGGTTTAAATATATTATCAACCAATAGTTTTATATCCACAAGCCGAATTTTGAACTCTACAATGGGCTTAAAAATACAAACGAAAAATGTAGGAAACTATCAAATTTACATAAATATTCATATAACGAAAACGTAATAAAACATTTCATAATAAATTTAAGTCAATGTAAAAGTGAAAAACTCATAACATTTTCTCATATTTATTAAGTGTACTTACGCATTCCGCCCACTGTCACATTATGGGCGGGCGGCAATTTAAAACAATAAGCACGCTTTCATTTCCAAGCGATACTTTATGCTTTGCGAGCACGCGAACCAAGCTTATTACGTTTAAGGCTTGTTTCGCCGAATAGGCTTGCAAATGTGCCGATTATATAGGTGTCAGTATTTTCCGGTTTATCATTTGTTGTCTACTAGCTGTGGCCTCGCCTTCTTCCGTGTGCTTGTCAAAAATTAAAATGCGTCGCTTTGAAAACTGGGCAGTCAATATCAGTGTTACATGATGACGTTGTTTGCACAATGCCGGCTACCAAATATGGAGTTCAACTGTCAATATTAGTTCTATTTTGGCGTTTAAAGTAACTTACGTGCTTGAGGATACTTTAAATTCATATTATCAAATATCTCTTGATGAAGTAAACCGATTGCGATGAAACAAAAACTAAGTAATACCTCAAGTTGCGTACAATTTATATGTATCAAAGTTATCTACATTGCTTTTGTGCATTTTACGTGATGCGTGCACAGACAAATAGATAAACAGACAAAAATATTGTAAATGAGTTCTGTTAGTTATTCTTTAACACCCTGGCTATTTTATTTTTTTATTTTTGATGTATAAATTCTTTTATATACAGATTTATTATCTGTATAGATTGACTTTTTGTTAAGGCGTGACTTACTTACGATAATGATAGAAAGCATAATGCACCTCAAAAAAACCGAAAGGATCCTACAATTATTGCCAGTAGTAATTATTATGATGGCTTTTTAAACATTTCTTCACTATACGTTTTAACTAACCATTTGGATTTTTTGTACTGATCTTGATCTGATATGTTGTGATTTTTATTTATATTTATATAGGTGACATTATACGTAATATAGTGTTTATAGCTGAAAAGCATAAGTGAAGTGAATTGTGAATAATCGTCCTGAACATGATATATAAGCTGCCACAAAAGCTCCTAAGAGAACTTTAACATCTGCCCAAATTGCACAAATTTAAATAAAAGCTATAATAAAAAGCTTAGGCAAAACTTGGATGGGCATAAAACAGGATATAATGGCATAAAAGGGAGAAGACTTATGCTCTGTAATAGGTTGAAAAGAGCTGTCCATAACAGTGATGATAACGTTTCGTGGATTATTTTGTAGGAAAGCAGAAATTACCTAAACAGACGACATAATAGTGGAGAGATTTAAGCAAAACCTTTTAGAGCTTTTATTAGTCAAATACATAATTTTGTAGTACCACATTTACTTGCCAATAGATTTGTCTTACTTGAAAAACATAAAAACCAACCAGATTACGGTTAGATCAAAAATTATTTGCAAAATTAAAAAAAAAAATTTAAACTAATAAGCATAAAAATGAATATTTAAATAATTCTCTACGATCATAGTTTGGTCAAAATGACTCGTATAGTATTTGCCTTTAAGGAAGTCAACTTGTGGAAACTATGGGAGTGTAGCATACTTGAATAATTATCGTGTCTACGAAGCTCTGCCTACATAATTAATACTGCACAATTTATCCTCTTGTCTAACGAAAGGAAGCTTCGTATCTTACACGAGAAACAATATACGAGCTGCTTCTCTGGAGAGTATAATATATATTAATATTATATCGTTCAAAATGTTTGTTCTTTTATTATTTATTTAAATAATTTAATCTCTGTAACTAGCACTGAGTCTCAAAATAACATAATTGCTTTGAATTATGAAACCCATCATTAAATTTTAACATATATAAACATTATAATTCTTACTATCACCAGCTTTTATAAATGTATCGATTAAGTGCCTTTCGAAAAATATTTCGTGTATATACAAATTTGCACAGATACAGTTACATTTTAACTGTACAAAGTTAAAGGTTTTTGACATCATATTAAAACCACCAGCAGGATATTTCCTGTATAACGAAGCGTCAGATTGAGAGACACGATGCGGTGTATGACAGGCAAAGGAATTATCAGAAATGCCTGAACTCTGTGTCTATCTATATAAGTATTTTTTATATTTTAAAGGTTTAGCATTATGGCCACAATCTCACCTGATGTTCAGTGACGATGTGGTCCAAGATGGTTTACACGCTAAGTCTACTGGAGGGACTGGCTCTCAAGTGCAACTGCCGAAATACACCTATAGATGTTTGGCAGCAGATTTTCAATTTCAGAGTGGTAGCTAGGTAGTTTGGTATAAGAGAAAATCCTACTACCATGCTAAGATTTTATCACGGTGTTTTCCTTCATCGACAGTTGAAGGTCATTGCATGGACCCAAACTCACATTTTTTGTGCTATACGTACAAGTTACCAACTGAGCTCTCATCGCTTCAATGACATAAATGTTAGTGTAAGTAAAAAACATTACATTATTGAACTAAACGAAGATCAAATTTAAATATTGTGTATGGTGAAGTACTAGAGATTTTCTATATAAAATTTAATCTCTTGAAACCTGTTTCTGATCTCTAACAATACAGGGTTTGAGTAATACCATGATCTTTTTAGTGACTATTTAAGGGTTATTTGGAAGCGATGATAACTCAGTGGTAGTGTGTACGGACGCCGCATCAAGGGACGTGAGTTCGTATTGACCTACAATGAGCTAGAGCTTTCAGTGAAAAATATTATTATGAGGAAACAATAACATGGTGATAGGGCTTTTTGTAATGCCCGCTTGCCTAGCTACCACCCACAAGTTGAACTAATATTAATACTATTAGGTGTGAGCCGGAAGTTGTACTTGAGAGACAAGCCCCTCTACAGGATTAGCGTGTCCACCAATTTAGGCCGTATCGTCACTTAAGATCAGATGAGATGATGGCCATAATGCTAAAACCTCTAAAAAGAATTGTCACCCGATGAGTGTATCCACATACCCTTTATATCATGACCTGGCCTCGGGTAGTGCTTTTGCTCATTGCGAGAGAAAGAACATGAGGAGATTTTTTTTACCACCTCCAAAAAAGGTTCATCTAGATTAGTTTATATGAGAAACAAATATTTATTTTTATATTAAAATTTTTGTACTGTAATATATATTCAAGTAATAAATAAACTATTGACATTTAATAATGTGGTTATCGCATTATTCCGATCTGTTAAACCTATCATTCTTACTAATCGAAACGAATTTGTAAAATATGATAAATAAATCGAAACGATAAATTCAAGAACAATATCAAACAAGATTTGTGATTTCATTAGATTTTATCTAATTTTATTATGTTATTTTTAACCTGCGAATAATGTTACGAAATACGTTAAAATATACTACAATCTCTAAATAAAAATCTATTTATGTTTCATTTAGATTTAGCTAAAGTATTTAACACGGATAATTAAATTATAATACTACTAAGTGAACTAACAAAAGAATCGAAAGAGATGCACCCACCTTGATTAGATCATTCTATCGTACATATTAATGCAAGGCTTAGTTCAATGATGTCACAACAACAAAACTAAGGATTATTGTTTATTGAATATAAATATTTTACGGTGTCTTCATCACAATTATATTTAACACTTAATATAAAAACCTAAGATCAAGTTAAATAAAAAGCAACCTTGTCGTAACCTAAAGTCTAAAAGTATTAACACCAATATATATAATTCTATGATAGTATCTATACAGAGAAATGTAAAATATAAACCGACAAACAATAATTATATTTATGGTACGATAGGATTCGTAATACATAATGAAAATATATGCAAATTTAATGAAGTGTTAACTGTACTGAATCCGTCGTTTGAAACTGATGTTTATCAGAGTGCCCCTGCAGTGAGGGACATTGCAAGACTTCGCATCGCCGGCAGCAGTCTGGTTCGCTATCAGGAAAGTGTCAGACGGAAAAATGTTTACTAAAATAGGTACATTTCTCTTGCCTACCTCAAAATTCTTGCCAAGTTTTGTTTCTTCCTTATTTAATTTTTAACACAACTATTGCAGTGCAAGAAAAGTTAATATGAAATTAACTGTAGTCCATGATTTATCTTAAACAGGTCTCTTAGTTTCTATCTGACATTTCTTCTACCCATAGAAATATGTTACTGAAGGCACTAATATACTAATATGTATGCAATTTGAACAATGTCGAGTAACGAACTCAAACGTCCACACTCAGAACAATGATTTACACACATATAATTTTCCTGCGTAGGGTTTCATTTAGTCAACCTTACTAATATTATAAGTGAGTTTGTTTGTTTGTTATGTTTTCACGGCTAAACCACTGAATCGATTATAATGAATTTTGGTATAGAGATTGAGGGGACCTGGAAACGGTGATAGGTTACTTTTTCTTGCGAAAATCTTATTGGAACTGGGGTAATGGGAGGGGTAAACTTTGTATGACACATTCAATTGCATCATCCCGATTTCGATTGCGATTTGTTTGAAAAAATCAATATAAATACGAGCAAAGCCGATGCTAAAAACTAGTAGTATAAATTTAAATAAATAAAATATATTTCTCATTCATATCCGTATTTCAAGAAACTGAAAATTCATAAAATTTTGCTTAATCGTGATGCAAGAAATATGTGCTGATGTTTTGCTTTACCGCATTTCATTTGTAATTTAAATTCTATATTTTCTATAGTATTAGCTGTTTTATGCATATCAACATGCGCTTATTGCAGTGCATTGAGAATCAAGGACCATTTGAGGATGAAAGCTGATTGACAAAAACCTATAGGATTGAGTATCTGCTAAAAATTGCCGTTTATTTAAAGACGTTACCATTATCTGAGGTATCCACACTGAAATGTTAGATATAGCAGGATGGCATATTTTGTAAAGTAAACATTCAGGAGTGCTGTTTGAAAAAAAAAGGATCATATTTTTATGGACTAAGAGTTAAGTAGCAGCAGGTAATTTTAAGCTGTAAACTGTGCTTTCTTGGGCGAGTGCTGAGGGCACTCAGCACCGAGGCAGCGGGCGCAAGGGTGCCAGAATGATCGAACCTCAGTTTGGGTTGCTGCCGGAAAAATGAACAAGGATTTGCGAGCCTAACTATCCAAAAGTCCTAACTTACTGATTTAATTATCCTAACAATGACATTATCGAGCAAGCCGCGCAAGGGCCGCGGGTGTAGTCCCTTCCAGAATCGTGTACTTAATGTGTGGGTGTGTACGAATGGTATGCGGTGTGATTATGTAGCCAAGAGTCCAAGTATGTGATATGTGCAAAGGAATTGTTTGAATCGTCGACTCACAATAAATAAAATATTCATTAATAAAAATTTAATAATTATATAATCCTAACGCTAATATATGTTTATGTTTATTCGCATTCCTACCCACCAAAAAAAACACTACGCTGTAAAAAAAAAAATATTGTGCACTTGGCGTGAAAAGGTTCGCCACCGCTGTTCTAAACAGTGTCCGCAGGGTTAATTGCTGTTATCGACACGGCTTACGGGCAATAATTGAGCAAAGCATCCTTCATGTCCCTGAAAGAAAATTCTTTTGCTTTTGATACTTGCAATCATTAATTGAATATCTTTTCACAAGCGTCGACTGATGTGTTTTAAAATACGCACTTAAAGGCTATTATCTATTCTAGGCTTAATATGTAGTTAAGTATATTCAACCGCAAGGGAATCAAAGAACTCACGAGTTTGTAAATAACCCTAATATATATTATAAAAACTAAAAATTACTAGATCTACACAAAATGTGGGTTCTCTTACTTTTCATCGTCCTTTCAAAATATTGGTATTTATTGACAACATAAATTCGAAGAAAATTTCAAATATAATTCTAAAAGTATCGAAATCACCGGGCAACCGGGTCACACTTTGATGTTCGTATTCTATGAATCGTAAAACTAACATAGAAAATAGTAAAGTTTTCCGTTAACTTATAATATCTATGGTTTTTAATACAGCCGTAAAAATTGTAACAAAGTGGAGGCAAGTATATCGCCATAGAAGTTTTATGAGTCGGTCGTAAACGCAGGGATATCATCGGCCCTAAACTTTGGAGGGCTGTAAAAGATTAAACCCATTAAATTTTTATGAAGACCCCTGTCAGTGAACCGGCAATACTTACGATAAGGACTGAGTCAGCACTTTCTAGATACATTTTCTAGTAATAGCATATGGGTATGTCAGTCAATGTGTAGCAATATGTCACCTAATTTTATTTCTTATCGTACCTGTGTAAGTTCTGCACAACATGTTCACTCGTCTCTATACTGTTTTTTCAATCATACTTATTATACTCATATCATTTCTGCAACAGCAATCTATATTTTGTTAGGTTTTACACTACTTGTATACACATCCACATATTGAATATTCTCCTGTCATTATAAATTTATTATTTTCTCATAATTTGCCACGCTAACTTATTACTCCTTAACATTTCCGTCACCAGTGTTATTTGTATACTGCGTGAATACGTAGTACATATATATAATAATTGTCTAAATAAAATATTTTAAATAAAAACGATTTAATGCTTGAAATTTATAATATTATGCATGTTTGGTTTACTATTTTCCATAAGTTCATGCCCGAAATGAGGCAGTACGTTTTGCAGCCTATTTACACCTCAAGTGCGGTAGTCCCTTGATTTAATGTCATGCTATTGTTGAAGCATGAGAGCGTGTCTGTAATGCAAGACAATACCTAATGATTTCGAGCTTGGTAATATTATTGTTAGGTGTAAAACCAATAAATCAAAAGTATAAAAGATACCGTTGGGCAATTGAAGGTTCTATGATTGGCTGCTTTCGAAATTCCACAATATTGAGTTCACCAATTTTGTAGCCGCATTAGTGCATTCGGAGTAATAAAAGTCGCTAGTAATAATTTAAGTGTTTTCTCGTGAATTAAAGGTGTACTACCACATGAAGCTAGATTTATTTAAAGTAGTCGATTGAAAATAGTTACAGCTCAGATTGTTATTGATAAAATAAAGTTGCATTTAGTAAATTAAGTAATCTTGAATTAGATAAGACTGCATTTTTTAGTTTTATGGAATTGACTGAACAATTAAGGTATAAAATATATCAGTACTTAGGTAAAGCAACTGATATAAACAGGCTAAATTGTCTTGAAAACTAAACATACAATATCAATGCACATACTTATATGTATTAATCATATGGTACTTAATGTGTTGTCAATAATATGGATTTATGATTACTTAACTGCCTAATAATTTAAATGTATATAATAAAATAGTACAATTTTATTTTAATTTCAGCACAAATACTGCTGAAAATTCGTCAATGTTCCAAGTTCACTTGCACAAAGCTTCCTTTATCCCGTACGCGCGCTCTGGAAGCGTGTTGGAAGTATACAAAGGGTGTCTGACCGTTTAGAGAACCATTTCTCTATTTGGACGAAACCTCGTTACTAGTATCTGATTATGCGGGCTTTCACACTTACATAGTTTGAGTCCGCAGTAGTGGAGTTCTTGAATTCAATTTATAATTGTATATCTACAATGATCTGCTTGTAATACATTTACTAATGGATATTAATTACCTTTGACTATAAAACTAAAATTTTCATGTTTCGGTTTTCGTCTAAATCCTAGTCAAATTGAATTTAAATAACCTTAGCTCGCTTTTCACATCTATTGGTCTTTAAAATGGAACAACTTGTGCGTCATATGTTGTACTAATGAAGGATTTTCACGATTTTACAACCAAGAACTGGTTAAAGCGTAATTATGTGAAAACAAATTAGCAAAAATTATTAGGTATACTTAAAAACGATAAAAAAATAATTTAAAGAGGTCATGTAGGTATTATACTACTCTAAGTGGTCGTATCATAAATATCATCTCACATACGTAAACGGAGTGTAGATAATAATTATTTAATTGAAACGGGTCATATTTTATTTCATAACGGATTTATGAAACTAATCAGTTATTTAATGCGAATGATTAAATATGTAATGCCATCGTACTATGATTTCATCAGGAGAGTTTGTCACCGCCCAATATTAAGTCTATTGCAGAAATCAAGCTCACGTGAAATGATACTGTTCTAAAATGTTAATACACAACTAACATTGCATATTATGAGTAAAACGATGATAGCTCAGTGGTAGTGTGTACGACTTCGCGTTAAGGGACGTGAGTACGAATCCAACGACCTACAATGACCTTGATCTTTCGGTGAAGGAAAACATTGTGATGAAACCACAACATAGTTGTAGGGCTTTTTCTAATACCCGCCTGGCTAGCTACCTTCCTCAAGTTGAAAATCTGCTGCCAAATACCAATAGGTGTGTTCCGGCAGCTGCACTTGAGAGCCAGCTCCTCCAGTTTAGCGTGACTACCAACTTAGGCCGTATCGTCACTTAAGATCAGGTGAACTTATGGCTATAACGCTAAACCTTAACTATAAAAAAAATCTCGGCTTGGGTTGCTGCCGAAACTAAACGTGTCCCTTATTTTAAGTGTTATATATCTCGTGGTCACGATTTTTTTTCTTGATTAAATAAATATATTATAGTACATTGTTTCGTAATGTGAGCTAAGCAGGCTGCGAAATGACGTATTGAAGACTAATCAGGTGGTAAACACGATTAAATAACCATTGAAAATCACGGTGACTCATTGCCCCGTACTGGAAGAGGCTAGGAACATCTTTCATATAACCTCCAGCATATAGCTACAAAACAAAATATAATTGTTGTGTCCTACCAACCAGAGTATAATTATTTTACAATTTAAATATCATTTAATCGTTATTCTATGTTAAATTATTTATAATAAACAATTATAATTTAAATCACCCAACGCATTAATAATAGATAGGAAAACAGTTTATTCAAATTAATTTAATTAACTTAATTCTATTATGTTTCGAATGAATAACATGCATACATAAGTTTACCGATATTCCAGTAAGTAATCATACTATTGATGTGTAAATATAAGTATTGAACTGGGTCAGCGTTTCAATCATATTGAATGCACAACCATTTCATTTCATCTGTTTGATATGTGATCACCCTAGTGTAGTAATATTGCACGATAATTTACATTAGCGGTTCTGCTCACGTTCTAATCTTGTTTTTATTGTGTATATAGTTTTTATGGTTGATTATACTTGTACCAGATGATAAGTGAGTGTATAATCGTAATTTTTTTTTTTTTATACTTAAGGTTTAGCATTATGGCCATAATCTCACCTGATCTTAAGTGACAATACGGCCCAAGTTGGTAGACACGCAAAACCTGTGGAGGAACTGGCTCTCAAGTGCGCTGCCGGGACACACATATTGGTATTTGGCAGCAGGTTTTACAACTTGAGGGTGGTAGCTACCCAGGCGGGCGTTAGAAAAAGCCCTAACACCATGCTATGGTTTCCTCACGATGTTTTCCTTCACCGAAAGCTCATGCTCATTGTAGGCGCTTGGATTCGAACTCACGTCCCTTGACGTGAAGTCGTACACACTACCACTGAGCTATCATCGCTTCAGTATCGGAACATAAGTATATAGGTATAGATGTTTGTAAACACTTTCTTAATTTGTGTGCAACCTACATGCTTGGTACTATATATTTTCTTCACTGATAGCACTCAAGTTCATTGTAACAGTAGAAAACACGTCGATCGAGTCGGTATTCGAACACATTGCTATATATCAAGGTAGGATAAAAATATTGTAATTAATCCTTGACTTGTATAAAAAAAAAATTGTTATAAAACAGTATAGACTGTAGACTGTAGTCACGTTAAGCTACGCAAAACACAAATTTGGGATAGTACAAGTCGTCGATGACTAATCTAATTGTATATAATAATATTTATAAAACACTAGCTTTAACTTTCGTCTTTGCTCGCATTTTCATACAAAGTTTATCCCTATCTGTATCTAACTTCCAATATGTTGAAAAAGCGAAAAAGAAAAAGTAACCTATCACGATCTCCAAATTTCCATCTACCTCTATACCAAAATTCATTGCAATTGATTCAGCGGTCAAGGCGTGAAAGTGTAACAAACAAACAAACTTACTTTCGCATCTACCATATTAGTAAGAATAATAGTTGTGTAGAAGTAAAATGAAAAATTACATTCCAGACATTATTTAATCGACGTTGATGTTAATGAGGACGTTGCATGAGGCGTTCGTTTGTAAGGATACATCTGTATGATATATATTTCAGCAGTGTATGCTATATATCGTTGCATTTACATCTTGAATCATATCATCTTACTTTCTTTCGTTCACGGTAAAGAAAAGAACGCAAAACGTGCCTAAAAATATTTACACTTCATGAAATGATAATAAAATTATTACTAACTTTGTTAGAAGCCGTTGATATTATTAAATCAGGTCCCACGTTTCTAAATATTGTTACAAGATATCCCCACTAAAAGTTTCAACTAGCATCTTTTCAGTATGCAAGAGCACGGCTTCCATCAAAGTCAATTGGCTCAATGTTGATAAGATGAATAAGCCAGCGATGAACCACGTTAAATTGTCGATAAATTCTGAAGAGATGTTCTGCGCTTGATACTTCGACTTAACTTCGTATTTTATGTTTTTTTTTTTATTATGAAACGATTTTTTTTATATTTACTCATAAATTTAATTAATATCTGAATTACATATCTACAATACCAACGGTCGCGTGAAGTGATTAAATATGTACAGTTTTTAACTGTATTATATATTTTACACTTTATAGGTTTAGTGTTATGGACACAGTTTCACCTGATGTTAAGTGACGATGTAGCCCAAGATAGTGGACACGCTAAGCCTAATGCTCTCAAGTGCAACTGCCGGATGCCACTTATAATTATCTGACGGCAGATTTTCAACTTTAAAGTTGGTAGTTAGCGAGGCGGGCATTAGAAAAAGCTTTACTATCTATCATGCCTTTTTGTTGAATTGAACTTTACTATTAATAATTAATTTGTAAGTGTATTTACATTTTGAAAGGTATGTATTTCAAATTTCAAATAAATAAATAATTTATTTACAGAGAACGTTGATCACTCAGAAAAAAAATTTAATCTTGTGTATTCTCGATACATAGAAGCTCTACCACCTACCCTAATTATGAAAGAAAATATACTATATACAAATACTATAAGTACTGTATATTTATATACAAATTGATTTAAATTTCAATGAATAAAACAGTTAAATTCAGTCATACAGAACTGAATATTAAGATATAAAAAAATAGTGAAATACTTTTTTTCTCCATACATTAATACATATATATTAAATATGTCTGGAAACTTCTTTAATAATAGACCCTAGGTACATAATTCGTAGCAGTATTAAAACTACGTAGAAATTGGGAGGAGGAAAGTTGTAGTCCAGAGCAAGGGTCTTAATTAAAGGCATCATATCCAGGGTCGAGCACAGCTGGCATGAGCGGCTCTATACTTACAGACAATTGCAATACGCACTAAACATAAAAAACGCTTCGTTTATAACTCTTTTTAAATAATTCGTGGAAAGACTGGCTTAGAATTATTTGGCGGCAGATTTTTAACTTGAGAGTAGTAGCCAGGAGGATACTAGAAAAAAAACAGATGTTGGTAGAACATGCAAATACTGTAATATTAATGTCGTTTGGTAAAAATGGCTATAATATATGAAATGTTCCTTTGTGCTAGCTTTATTCTTCTTCTTATTTTTGGGCCTTTAAACATATTTGTATGTTACACTGAGCTATATAAAGGTTATACAGAATTAGTATATTTTGCTGTTGATATATTCGATATAAAAATTGTTATGCACGGAATTGCATTCATTTCAAACCATATCCAACGCCCGCCATAAGGGCACGCTTCGGAATCTCAAGTTTCCTCAGAGTTCCTGCCTTGACTGGTATATAATATATCAGATACAGCAATAAATCACGGCGACTCTGGTTTTAATAGTGGCGTTTCGGGTCCAATTAATGTATACGCTGCTGGTAAGAGGCTTGTTGTTCAACGTAATACAGCACGAATGTAACACTTAGTTGTACCTATTGATTGTACTGTGTTGCTAAAGCGCCGCCACTTTGCCGTATTAAATAAAAAATAAGCTTACATTTCAAGATAGATAAAACAAGCGTTATATTTGCAACACAGCCCTACTCATCTATACTAATATTATAAAGAGGAAAGATTTGTATTTTTGTTTGTAACGAATAAACTCCAGAACTGCAGGACCGATTTCAAAAATTCTTTCACCATTAGAATGCTACATTAGCCATGAGTAACATAAGTTTATATAATTTGTGATTTTTTGTATGTTGATTTTCTATACCATGCAGTTATAGTGCAATATTGACTAGCACGAGTGGGTTATTTGTGTCAAAAGTAACTCTAATTTTTATTGTCCTTTAGATTACATTTTTTTTATATACTACAAAAATATAATCAATATCCAAAATTATATTTCCAGTCTGTTGTTGAAGAAACGCAGCGATGTTCTCGTTCAGTGCGTAAATCATTTCGAATTTGTACTGAAGCTCAAAACTTCTCGAGTTACACGGCCAATAGGTCCAACAGTTTGAATAGTTGGACCTACAGCCAACTACAACTGCCTTTTGAACTACAGTCCGCTCCAGTGTTTGGTAACTATTTACATTTGTGCTCTTTATTCGGTACGCAGTATGCTATGGTTCAGTAACAAATGCTTTATGTTTGTAAAATGGTCTGATATTTTTGCATTTATTACACGAACAAAATTATACGCTTAAGGTTAGCTGTTAGCAATATTAAATAAAAAGTAAGCATACTAAGGATTTCTTTTCACATATCGTAATTAAGCAGGATCGGCATAACACGTATTCTTATTCATTTCTTCTCTATTAGCTATCATTCTAATATATAAAACTTTCATAAACATAAACCTTCACAGAAACAGTAATAACTTGATCTCTGTTCTTCTACTCTTATACTTATTCATTCTTCTAGTTATATGATTCTAATCTCATTTCATTTCATAAGTTTTATCTTTAGTAATTTATTATCACTATTACTTTTATATGTTATTAAGCATATAGTATAAGTATTAGAGAGTAATAAAGATTAATACGTAATTAAAATAAGAGATAATAAATACTTACGATTGGCCATTTTATAGAAATACTTCTTACAAAATATATTGCTTAATCCGGGGACATATTTTGTAGTCAATTCAACAATTGAAATTAATATAGTTCGCATATTAATGAGCATTCTTAAAATGCGTTCATTTGAAAAAAATATACCAATATAAGAAATGCGTTTTGCATCGTCTACTTTACAAAGTTATTTGTGTGCTATGTATAACTTGAGATATATTTAATCATTCTTTCTTATCATTTTGAACAATTTTTGATGCGAGTCTAAAAGTACAAGTTAATATACCATCAATGAAAGAAGGCTTACCGTGAATTTAAATATATACATATTTCCAAGCCCGGTGTGAATTGAGTCCTGTCTAGTTACTTATTGCAGTTACTTTACAGTACAATAAATTTTTCAACGTCGAACACAACGTCAAAGAGACGGGCGAGGCAATTTGCGAAAGTAGTTTTTCCATGCGCTCGCCTCCCCTGTGACTCTCAAACGTAAAGTCAAAGCGGCGATTGCAATCTTCCGCGACAATTTTTCAATATCGTCAAAATGAGAAACGTTGATACAGAAAAGTGCATCGGGCAAGTTTAGCTTATGGATTTTTCTTTAATAAATCCAAACAGCTTGATCCCTCTCAATTTACCTCACTTTACGTATAAGATTATGTATATTTCATCTGAAGCGATGATAGCTAAGTTGTTATTGTGTGCGGATACCGCGTCAACAGACTTGAGTTTGAATCCACCTACAATGAACTTGAGCTTTCGGTGAAGGAAAACATCGCAATGAAACTATAACATGGGGGTAGGACTTTTTCTTATGCCCTCCTGGCTAGCTACCGTCTATAAGTTGAACATCTGCCGACAAATACTTATAGGTGTGTTCCGGCGGTTGCACTTGAGAGCCAGTCTTTCCACTAAGCTTAGCGTGCCTACCATCTTGGGCCACATTCTCACTTAACATCAGGTGAGATAGTGGTCATTAATTAAACCTTAACTATAGAAAACATGGAAACCTCTATAGACATTGTAGGCTTTATTATGTGACGACTCAAATCAACTAAGGGAGCGAGATACATAGTTAACGTGTCACTGCTACACCCACTAGCCCAGCGTTATACCAGAGGGCATGCCGCATCAGTCGAATTCAGTATCGACATAAACCATTGTGCCGTGCCAATAATTTTTATTTAATACGATATAGTTGTATTTTATATATACTTTGCCTTTGATGAGGTTTTCACTTATATCGTATAGTCCAAGCACACGCCATGCTTATCCTTAATAATATTTTAAATGCGAAAGTGAATTTATTTCTTTGTTACGTTTTCACGTCTAAACTGTTGAATAGATTTTAATTTTTTATAGTTAAGGTTTAACGTTATGACCATAATCTCACCTGATCTTAAGTGACGATACGGCCCAAGTTGATAGACACGCTAAACCTGTGGAGGAACTGGCTCTCAAGTGCAGCTGCCGGAAAACACCTATTGGTATTTGGTGGCAGATTTTTAACATGAGGGCTGTCTCTAGCCAGGCGGGGATTAGAAAAAACCCTACCACCAGTACCACCTACCACCTACCACCTACCACCACCAAAGGTCAAGCTCATTGTAGATAGTGGGACTCAACCTAACGCTTGACGCGAAGTCGTACACACTATCACTGAGCTATCATCATGATGATCACCTGAAGATTGTTAATTATAGTTAATAAAAAGAATAAGCTAAATTTTTTCTCCAATAACTTCTAAGAAATGAGGTAAAAATAGGGATAAACTTTATATGATTTTTTCTATTCCGTTATCCGATTTGTTTAGCAAAATCAATATTAACGCGAGTGACGCTACACGTAAAATTTTGTTTTTCTATATTTCTACCAATATATCTGAGAGTGTTCTTCAAACTCATTTAGATAGATACTGTTGAAATTCATTTTTATCCTGTCGTCTTCATTTTCATTTTCAAAGCAAATTTGTCTTGGTTTTTAATACTGTCTTTTAGTTTTTATGGTTTGTTTCTTTTAAATGCAGTCAAGGAACTTGAAAAACTTTATTTCGTCGTACCGGCTAGGTCTAGACCTCTAGACAGTTGTTAAATATGAAAGATATAAAGATAAAATTTACCTAGAATCAAATGTAATCTTTTTACAGGACTATTCAAATGAAAATAGACTTCTGAAAATTATCCACTTGTTTATTATATTATTTGCTGCATCATGTATTCTGTTGGAGGAACTGAATATGAAAGTTTTAATGAAACCCGTTTGCATATCTGGTAATAATATAAATCAAATTCCATGGTCGTTTCTTCACATATTACTTCTAAACCACGCAAGCGTCTTTAATACGGTTTTCACTAATAGAAAAAGTGATAAACGAAACAAGTTATTATAAATATATGGCACAAAATGATGGCGTTCAAAACGTTGTTCAAATTTGTTCAATATCAAATACATAAATATTACATTGTAATACAAATATACTATAAAATATTCTTGTTACAAATACACTTATAATAAATCACCTAGCAAGCTATGGCTTATGATTAAACTTGTACCAGAGTCTTGAACAATCAAGAACACCTTGAACCACACCCTTTTCTAGTGTTACCATTATAGATCTTGTTTTCAATTTAAGTATTAAGTAAACACGTGCTAAGTGATCAAACACATTGAAATTGAAACCTTTAACTATAATATTGAAAGGCACTATAATTACTAGATATGCATTTTATTTTTAAGCATAAAGGATGCCTTGGTTTTATGTATTTTTATGTTAATAATAATCGAATGTAAACATTCAGGAACTATCAGTCGGGTTACAAAAAATACTTTTGTATTTGATAGAGCAATTATTGATGAAGGTTTATTTTTAAATTTAAAGGTTTATTTTTAAGTTTATTTATTTTTAAAGGATCTAAAATTATGATACCCTCAATAGGAGCCAAGCTGTATTGAAAAGTTAGAAAAACATGCAAAAATATTTTTTTCTTTCACGCGAACTAAGTCACAGGTACAGCTAGTAGTTTAATAACCGTTAGAATACACCATCGTTAAATATTAAGTTTAAGACTTAACTTATTTTCTTATATAACTATAGTCTACTCTATATACTTCAGTGAAATATTTTGGCAGCACGTATCGGTAAAGAGTAATTTCAACAAAGGACTGAATATTTTGATCCAATTCGACCGCCGGTCGGAAGGAAATTAATGTATTACCGAAATTCGGATTTAAATTTAATTTCTCTCAAAGATAATTAACAGAGTTCTGCAAGGCACAAAGAAAATTACACCAAAACTAATTATGATATTGGTTATGCCAATAATTGGGGTTGTTTGTTGAAACGAGCTTTTTGTTGAATTATTAGTTTGTGTAACGCTGTATAATTAATTTTAAAGCTATGGTTACTTTTTTAATGGCCTTAATTTGTTATTGGATAGCTGGAGATTGAGTTTGAGATAGCCAGATTAAAAAGGTTATTACTTTTATTTTATTCTTTACTTTTATAAAAAACGGATAGACAACGGCAAATATACCAATTACGTATTTTTAAGGTGAAACGGGGTAGAATCAGGGCCGGATTTTCTTGTAAGCTAACAGGCTTCAGCTTAAGGCTCAAGAAAAGGCAAAGATCAAGAACGGCTTACATTACAGTTATTAGCAAAGTTAAAATTACGCTGTTCTAAATACAATGAACATTAGACCGAAAATAAAGATAAATTCTACGCATATGATCAATAGGCAAACATAAAAATGTATTGGTTAAGATCAATGCGATAGGTGAAAGGGTCTAAGAAATGGTATAGCCTAGGACCTCTTTTTATCTAAATCCGTCCCTGGGTTCAGCACCAAGTGCACTAGCCTTTCGAGTCTACCACATCATGCACTATGTGATAGACAGGTCAAAGATATTATATAGTATAAATAAAAACAACCAGTACTGTGGATAATTATACATTACAAGAAGGAAACTGACATAGTGGTAGTGCTTTTTCTAAAGCTTACCTAACCAGCTACAACCCCAAGTTGCACTTGAGAACCAGTTCCATAAAGGTCGGTAACGCACCTGCGATTCCTCTAGTGTTGTGAGCGTTTATGTTCAGCGGTGATGACTTACCATTAGGTGACATACTTGCTCGTTTGCCCCCTATTTCCTAAAAAAAATACATGAAAATACAAATACTAACATTTTAAAATTATATGTAATCATTAAGTATCGCTAAGTAAAAGTTGAATAAAATCAATAAATAAATAAAATATAAAACAATATGATCATTATAAGATTATGAAGTTTAGTTTTTGTCTTGACTTAATAAATCTGGGCGACTGAGCATTGTTTGGTGTCTCATAACAAACACGCCTAAGTAAATTCAGAAAGTAATACGTTATCTATATTAAAATTATAAAGTGGAAAAGTTTGTTTGTTTTTAACACTCTAATCTAAGAAGCTATCACACGTATTTCAAAAATTATTTTTGTATTTGAAACAAAAATAATTGAAGAATACTGTTTAGGCATCTGGCTAAATTTACAAAAACGGGCAAAAATAATATATAATTCCACGCGACCGAAGTCACGGTCACAGCTGGTTATAGAAATAGTATTATCAGGGGATACTTGTTAAAATAACTATTCTCATATATAAGTGTGTGGGAGTGAAATATGGTAACAGTGCTTAATATGCATAGGATACAAAACAGTGATTAAGCATCGAACAAGTCTCCCGAAGGAAATAGATACAAAAGCTTGTGCAAAAAGTTGACGCGACACCACGCTTGTATAAATTGCTATACGCAAAGGGCGGATCGCTATGTCATTTAATATCCTCGCATATACTACCTTTTAATTATCTTTTTTGTATTCTTGATGTTGCGAATATAAATGAACTCTGCAGTCTAGGTGCTTGATTTTATTTTGATGATTTAGCAACCGACTTTTGCATACTAGTAGGACATTTTTCTTTTTAAATTACCACAACCTTATGACATTGAGTGACGATGTGGCCAGAGATAGTAGGCAGGATAAGCGTAGTGGAGGGACTGGATCTCAAGTGCAAATGCCTGAACACACCTATAGAAATTTGGCGGCAATTTTCCTACTTTTAATATTACTACTTATTTTAAGTTTCTAAATTGTATTCTTATCCGATATTAAGTGAAAATATGACGTGACACATAGTTAGAAGGCTAACTCTCACTCTTCAAACACACTTACAGGTACGAAGTGATATTTAAACTTTAACATGCTCATAAAATAAGAAAATGCATTACGTTTATGTTGTAGATTTATCAGAAACTTTTTCCGAATAAAATATAGGATTTTTGTAGAACGTAGAATTTTTTGATAGAACCTAATGATTACAAAATAAATGATGTAATCACTACTAATATTATGCATGCGAAAGTGAGTTTGTTTGTTTGTTACGTTTTCACGCCTAAACCATTAAACGATTATGATGAATTTTGATATAGAGATAGATATGAATATAGAGACGGCGATAGTCAACTTTTTCTCGCAAAAACCTTATTCGAAGTGGGGGATAAACTTTGTATGAAACTTTTTGTTGCGTCATCCGATTTGTTTCACAAAATCAATATTAACGCGTGCGAAGCCACACATAAAATCTAGTTATAAATATTATGATATGTTATAAATTACATTCAATTTCATTCAAAGACATTTAAAGAGTATATATAATATATCTAACATTCATTCAAACTATAATTCAGCTAACATCTAATAGTCAGTTATATGCGGAGAATTGAACCCTGCAACCTTTCTACTTTATAGTCTTTCTAACTTTAAAATTTTCTACGACGACTAACGATTTTCTAAAACTGCAGCATTCAGTTTCAGCATTCAGCTGTCCACTATCATTAAACCCTCTAAAATGATTTATAAATATGCAGCAACTTCAAAAGTGGTTATAAAAAACACAGAAATTACATATATGCTTACGAAGATTCACAGTTGATATTTCTATTACGCATTGAAAATGTATTCGAAATTGCATCCGTTTTGACTAATCTCTGACCAACATACATCACTAACCGCACATTAACCATTTTAGATTTACGATGACATATTTATTATTGAAATCGCATTTCTCAGTTTCGGTTCGGTTGAATGTTTTAACTTATTAAGAAATGACTTACGAGATAAGTTGTTTATAGCTTTTTTAATTGTAAGCAAATGAGAAATAATTATTAATCATATAGGTATTTAATTTTTTTTTATAGTTAAGGCTTTACTGTTATGGCTATAATTTCACCTGATCTTAAGTGATGGTACGGTCCAAGTTAGTAGACACGCTAAGCCTGTGGAGGGACTGGCTCTCAAGTGCAACTCGGAACACGCATATTCGTATTTGGCGGAAATTTTTTAACTTTAGGGTGGTTACTAGCAAGGAAGGCATTAGAAAAAGCCTTACCACCATGCTATGGTTTCTTCACGATGTTTACCTTCACCGAAAGCTCGAGCTCATTGTAGGGATTTTAACTGACATCCCTTGACGCGAAGTCGTACACACTACCACTGAGCTATCATCGCTTCAAAATCATGATTAAGTAGTTACTAGGAATTTTTATGGATCAGACTGAGCTCGACATTTTCTTTTGTAAAATAACTATTGGCCCAGCTTGGCAATAAAATCCGTCCCATTGTCGTGACGAAAAACGGCATGACGGTCACTTAAGCTTCAGCTTTCGATGAAGGAAAAACATCGTAATGAAACCAATGCTATGGTGTATGACTTTTTGCATTGTCCGCCTGGTTAATTATCACCATCAATAATAATAGATTGCTATTACCTTGGATTGATTGTTTATAGTTTAGAGAGCAATTACCCACTGTACTAGGTACGTTTGCTTTCAAATATAGTATAGACATTTTATCGAATTACATTTAAATTACAATAAAATTACTTTTTTTTTATATTGTACATTCATAAAGTAATAACAAGCGAGTACAGCAGTGACCCGTTGAATATACACCTAATATATATACCTCTCTCGCTCCCTTAGTGGACTCAAGCCGATTTTTTACATAGTCAAGCGTGAGTTGAGTCTCATTCAATACCCACAAAATAAAGTGCTCAGCTCACCTTAAGAAGTTTCTACTTTAATAACGTAAGTTAAGCATCTTAGGCTACAAGGAAATTATAGATTTTTTCATAATCTATATCTATTAATGTTATAAAATGAAAAAGTTTATTTGTTTGAACGCACGAATCTTAGAAACTACCACTCTGATTTAAAAATCCTTTTTATATTTGATGAACCAATAGTTGAAGAAGGATTTAAAGTGTTTAACATTACGCTATCACCAATAAGAGCAAAAACTGTATTGAATATTATAAAAAAAGCGCGCAAAAGTAATTATTTAATATTATATTTACACGCGAACCAAGTCGTAGGCACAGCTAGTATTATATATCAGACATCTCATAAATTACATTATTTAGTTGACACCAGTAAAATACATAAATTTACTTTTATATCTTGATAACTTGAAGACTAACTTATGTTTATATTATCTTATCATAAGATATATTCCGCGGAAACCTTTCAAACGTCTAGTTGCTGTAATAAATCTTACTTTTATAGGTGATCCCAGAGCATAACGCGGGGATTAGTCACAAAAGACTTTTTAATTTGATTTCCTAGCAAACTTTTAAAACGTGACATTTTATAGAGTACTCCGAGATTTATTATGGACATAAACTTTATTTGAAGAATTACCTATTACTCATCATATAAGAGGAAAAATTGTGATTGTTATAATATTGCTAAAGCTAATAAAAATTGGTAATAGTCGTGACCTCTCGTATGGTAATACGAATTTGTAAAGGTTGGTTTGTTGGAGCTTCGACGTCCACACCGCGATATAATAATATTTTCTGGAACATCTAAACATATAGTACTTATTGGTTGAACTCACTGTACCACGGGAAAAGAATATACCTAAGTACTACGCAATCAACACAAATAAATACTGGGAGTTAATAAACGAAAGGAACAGAGATGGCTACGTAGTAAATTTCCACTCGGTCGAAGTAGGTGCGACAGGTATATGAATGAATTCTCTTAACAATGTTTTAAAATACTTGGTAAACCATTTTTTATACGACATCGTTTTGGCCTGTTTGAAACTGCAGTAAATTCTATATGAGAACATGCTTCTAAAGCTACGCTACCAGGCTTCTACTAAATTTGTTTGAGCAGCGGGAGTAGCACGAGTATAGAAACTGAGTATTGATGGACCTCGGTTAAATCCCTCTTAAATCTACATTCGCCTTAGAAGTCTCGAATTTTCCTCTTTATAACATGATGGACCCAGCGTCTGCACGGCGAATCCATGGAATCCTTAAATACCAACACTTTCTATTAAAATCCAAATTAAATACAAAAGGCAGTATTACCAATGCACGACTTGAAATTACAATACTGTAAATACAGATTTGTAATAAATAGGGTTTATTATTAATACTGAAATAACACTATTTAAAGGAAAAATAATGAATACAGACCAGTCAACCCACTAATGGTCCCGCCGAAAGATTTATTGCGTACAATCGGATAATAATCGATTTCATTAACGCAGGTCCGTCTGTAAGGGTCAGGGAAACACGAGGGCGTGCATAGTTCAGTTTTTCCACGAAACACCCAGAATTTTAACAAACCAAAGATGTTACCTGACAGGATAGGATTAAATAAATAAATAATTCTATATCAAAACGTTCCAGGCTACCCTCTTTAACAATAACTTCCGAATATATAATACTTATGTACGACTAGATATTATGTAAATAGGTTATTAAAAGAATATAGATCATAGGTGTAAAAATAAATACTTAACATCTGTAGCGAAATTAGACTGAATCTAACCTATAAAATGTACTCTATATTTAAATATATATAAAAAACAATTATTTGACATATATAAAAATCGAAGAATGAATTGTATCCATAATGTACTAACTTTTACCTGCGGTTTTGCTCGCGTTAATATTAATTTTGTCAAACAAAAGGACAACGCAATAAACAGTTTTATATAACGCTTTACCCCACTTCCAATAAGTTTCTCGCGAATAAGTAACCAGGTCCCATCTACCTCTATACCGTAACTCATCATAATTGATTCAGCGGTTTAGGCATGAAAGTGTAACAAACAAACAAACTCACTTTCACATTAATGATATTAATGAGAATAAGGATTTTGATTACTTTACAATTTACGATTTACAAAAACATGTGTAATAAGTAAATCACTCTATTGGTAACAAAGATTTACCGCTTTCTTATAAAACAACGATCCATATCATTCTGTTCATATATCGCTAAGATGAAAATATCAATTAGAATTTGATTTTATTAAGTTTCTGCGAGCCATTTTAGCAGATTGCAAAAAGCACACATTAATATATTACAATAATATAGGGTTAGTGGAATTATGAATTGTCAGTGAAATCTTTTATTTTAACTGAATTAACTTATAAAGAACATCCAATCCAGTAGTACCTTGGTCGTTGGACAAAACAGTATACCGAGGTTCCCAGCGGTTTCCGGTAATGAACAAGCTCTGTAGGGAAGAGAAGGGAGGAGCGATTGGGGTACATGTCCGCAGCATTTACTGACCACGAACGTATTTTAAAAGCATTTTATCTTTTTCTAAATTATAACAATTATTCATGTTAGCATTTAAATGGATATGGTCGATACACCTAACTAAAAATATTTGAGGAAGTTATTGAATATTATAATGTAGGAAAGAAATGTAATGAAACTATATTCTTTTATTTAATAGTAACGAGACATAGTTACGGCTTTGTATCTTACGGTAATGCAAAAATTACAGCGACAATCGAGATATCACTAATTCATTGTCAGTGGTCATATTCATGCTACGTTTTAATTCAGAATCGTGATAAAGCAAAAGCGAGTCAATGTGACATGCACTTTGGTTGCGTTCATTGGAGTAAGTTTTTGTATTGCCGGAAAGGCCTACAGTTAAGTACCTATACCCATCCGCTTGCAAAGTACCGATATTCTACATCAGGGATAGCTTTTTTGGTATAGTTTATAAATTTTAGCGTTATGGCCACAATATCACTTGATTGACGATGTAGCCCAAGGTGTTGGGCAAGCGAAGTTTAGTGAAGAGATTGGCTCTTAAGTGCAACTACCGAAACGGATGTACATGTAGGTATTTGGCGGCAGATTTTCAAACTTGGGTCTGAAAGTCTGGTTGTTGGTTTCAGTTTGTTTCATCACTATGTTTTCCTTCACCGAAAGCTCAAGCTCATTGCAGATGGATTCGAAATCATGTCTACCAACTTAGTTATATTCATTTCATTTGTGTTTTGCAATGGTCTTTACAAGCCTTGCTGTCTCACCATACCTAATTGGTCTTATGGCCAATACAAATACGTACGACCCGTGACGATTGTGTTCGCGACCTGGTCGGGTATACATTATTACCAACTCACTTCATCACTGGATATATATTCAATGAAATAGAAACATAATACATCGACGCGTATCCTACTATACCACACCATACATTACCACACCTTGTATACGGTGATAGCGATCGAGACGATCTCTATTATCGTATCCTTTCACCCAGCAAATTATGCTATTACTGTAGGGTTGGTACTTGCCGGCAACAATATAAAGTTCAAAATCTATCGATTAATTCTGTATCAATGTTTTGATCTCAGAGCTTTTTTGTTTCATAAAAAAGTAATTTACGATTGCAAGTGGGTAGCGTTAAATGTAACGTATTATTTTTTCTCAATTTTATTACGACAGCCCTACGTAAACCGAAACCTCAGAGAACCAACTCAATCATCCTCGTTTCCACTCGGAACGTTACGGAAAATTGGAATTTTGTCACCCTTTATGCGTACTGATCTTTCTCAGCTTCGCGCAATTTGCCCACCATCTTTGATTGGAGTGCGTAACCGGATATCCGGCATAGGTTATCGTTTTCTTCCTTTTTTACGGTGAACGAATATCCTTTTATCTAGTTTCTGTCTTCGACGATTTGATTTGTTTACATTGTTTTTATGTTATAGTAATAGAATTAACGTTTTTTGTATACTATTCCAGTTTTTGGTAACACCTTTACAGGAACTATTACAATTATTAAAAGCAGTTGTACTTAATTTTATTATATTACCACTTATATTTCGATTTTTATAATAAACATCTCGTAAAATGTACATTTTGTAAACGACCGCCACAATTTAAACACTATCTAAGTTAAGTATTACTGTTTTTCAGACGTCGTAAGACTATTTTATTTTGTCAAAAATGTAAATTCTGGTAGGTTTTCTTTTTTACTGTTACATTAGTAAGGATGTAAAATAAATTGCCATTTTGACATATACAAAAATTAAGCGTCACGTCGAACAGGTTTTACTTGTAAAGATCATTTAAGCAATGATGTTCAGCGATAGCGTGTACGGACGTTGCGAGAACCTGAGCTTTTGGTGAAAACATTCGTAATAAAACCATAGTATGGCGGTAGGGCTTTTTCTAATGACCTTATGGCTATCTACCACTCTCAAGTTGAAAATCTACCGCCAAATACTTACACGTGTATTCTGACCGTTGTACTTGAGATCCTGTCCCTTCACTAAACTTAACGTGTCTGCCATCTTGGGTTACATCATCTACTATCTATAATACTAATAGTAAAGACAAATATTAAGAAATAAAAAATACCAATAGGCACGATTGATTGTTGGCAGCCCTTCTTAGTGACCAGGATGTTGTTGAACCAGAGGCAACATATCAAAAGCATTTTTTCTTGTATCTTGGTATAACGACAGCTCAGTATCAATAATAAGTATAGAATAATTCGAATCCAAAAGTTATCATCCGTAGTTCACCAATTCATCGTAGTTTAGTAGTTTTATACCGGCCTTTAGGCTTCTGCAGATTACCTGCTATTTACCTTTAAATGTATTTTAGAAGAATGATCAACCCTTACTGCACCTCCATATCCTTACTTACTATAATATACGCGAAAGCGAGTTTATTTGTTTGTTACGATTTTATGCTTAAACTGGTGAATTGATTATGATGAAATTTGTTATAGAGATACAAGAAAACCTGGACATGGCGATGGGCTAATTTTTCTCGCAAAAAACTTACAGGAAGTGGGATGAAGACAGGAATAAACAATATATGAAATTTTTTATTGTGTGTCTTCCCATTTGTATGACAAAATTAATATTCACGTGAGCAAAACCGCGGATAAAAGCTAGTATACTTATGAGACTAACTTTCAGTAATGGAGCGAATAACGATACCAGTGTAAGGTGTAATTCTATCATGCTATAGTTTTATTAAGTTTTCTTTCGTTGATAAATGAAACTTTTTACTCCGTCATCCGATTTGCTTCAAACTTTAAAGACTAACTGCTTATAATTTTGAAAGCTAGGAATTTTTATAATGTATGTGTCTTCTACCTTTCTGTCTGTGTTTTCTACCGCATGTACAACTGGGAGTGCTCCGAGGAAGTATTTGATATGGTGCCCTCATCACAGTTTCAAGGTCGCACCTCTCGCCGTTGGCTAACTGCTCATACGCATACTTTAAGGCCTGGCCGGGTCGTAAAAATAGTGAGGTTCTCTAGAACATTCCTGCCGCGCACAATCGATCTATGGATTGAACTACCTAGCTCGATTTTCCTCCAAGGTTATGATATGGGGCCCTTTAAAGAGAGATTGAAATACGCTCTCTACGGTCGGCAACACTGCTGTAATGCCCCTGGTGTTGCAGTCGTTCATAGGCGACGGTAAACATTTAACATTATATGGGCAATCCCCCTGTTTGCTGCACTGAAGATAAAAAAATGTATTCTTCCAACAGACAGAAGTTTTAGTTTAACTACAACACACGAGACCATGATAATGTTCACAGTGTACACACCGCGTAATGAATTGCGCGGCGACGACATTCAATTTGTTTAATTGCAGCGAACGTACTTGCGGGGTGCACTGATTTTATTGTTTCACCGGTTTCTGCGGCTCGAACTAAGAGCAGTGGCAATGTTTTAACGCGCGAACGTGCACTAAATATCACCTTGTACCAGTAAATATTTAAAAAACTAGGGATATATAGAGTATTTCATAATATAATATATATCTGCGAATTGTCCTGATGAATTTAATAGCGTCCTTTGTTTGCACGGTGGTTGGGCTTTTTCTAATACTTGCCTGGCTAGCTACCACCCTCGAGTTGTAAATCTGCCGCCAAGTACCTCCCACTCCATGCAAGTCCGTCCACTAGGCTTAGCGTGTCCAACATCTTAGCTCACATTGTTACTTAATAGTAGTTGCAAATTCTTACTAATATTATAAACGCGAAAGTGAGTTCGTTTGTTACGCTTTCACGCCTAATCCGTTGAATCGTTTATGATGAATTTCGGTATAGAGTTAAATGAGAACCAGGAGACGATGATAAGCTACTTTGTCTCGTACAACCCTTATTGGAAGTGGACTAAAGGGAGGGATAAATGGATGGGGGTTGTATGAGACTCTTTATTGCGTCATGTGATTTGTTTGACAAAATTTATATTAACGCGACCGAAGCTACTGGTAAAAGCAAGTAAACTATAAAAAATACATACAAATGAAGCTAATATAAGCGTGTAAATAAAACATCGTTTTCCTTTTTATCAGGTAATTTTTTCGTATATGTCTTTCTATTAATCAAATTGTTGACAAAACACGTTTTCAAAATAAAAACATACAAAGCATTTGACGGCGCTTAGCGTCGTTTGTTAAGAATTATTTAGTTATGCGCCACCTTGTATAATTTTGGGGGACTAAAGGTGGAAGTGGCGCCATCTTTGGTGTAACGCTGGTAACGTGCTTTGCTTGCCGGTTGCTCATTGGCCAGTGATGCGTCACGGCGGCAGCCAATGAGCGCTGAGTATTAGTTTTGCGTAGCATCCGCTAGAGGCGCTAGGGAGAGCGTGCGGACGGACAGTTTGCGATTCAGTTTGCGTTTGGCAGTCGCAGCGTTCGTTACTAAGCGGAACACCTTGTCTCCGTATTATAAAAGTGTGATTAAATTGTAACGACGTGTTCTTCCTAAATTTTAATAAGAAATTATTGTGAGAAATAAAACTGGTTTATTGTACGAGTGATGTCTCAGTCTCCTCGCCCGCTATACCCACGCCACAGAACCCTTTTTGACTCGAACAATCCGTACGTTCCGACATCAGAAGTGCGATTCGAAGGGCATAACCATGAGGAGAGACGACAAGGCCAGCAAAATCAATCAGCTGCATCTGACGTTCTTACCGGAATGGAGACACTGTTTACTCGACTACTGGCGGCAACGTAAACTCCGGTAATGGTGAATCAGAATTCTATCAAGTTTGATCCCGATGATGAAGATGCGGATATTGAAGGAACTACTCATGACGAAATTCGCCCGATCCATGCTGCCTGAAGATTATTTTGATGATATCCTGCGATTTCAAATGAATAATAAAGAGACAGCATGTCAAGCTGCAACACGACTATAGAACATAGTGGAACGTATTCCTCGTTTAACAATGCCGGAAGACATCATAACTGGATTTGTTATGACACAAGCAAGTGGATTGCAAGAATCCTCGTGCAGATCCAAACCCATCATCCACATCCAAGGAGGGCGCTGAGAAGAGATCCTGCTTCGTGTGTGGCAAGCCAGGCCACATCGCTCCAGTCTGTCCGGAAAAGGTGGTCAAAGAGGTCCACGCGTGCAACTATCAAACGGCGAGAAGTACACTGGCAACGTCATCGGGTGAGCTTGTTCCATTTTTATTCGATAGTGGTTCTGCATGCTCTTTGGTTAAATTAGATTTGCTTGTGAAATTTCCCGGTATTACGCACAATGATAAAATATTTCTTTCGGGGGTAGGTCAAGGAAATGTTTTGTGCGAATCTCAAATTCTCAGCGATATAGAGGTTGAAGGTATTAAGTTTCCAGTACTGTTTTACATTGTCCTATCTGATAGCATTTTTGAACATGTAATCTTGGGTAGGGATATTCACTAACAAGGATTATGTGTTGAAATTAGCGATGATAACATCGAATTTAAAATAGCGAAAAATTCTAAAACGTGCACAAGCAAGAGTAGATCCCTTTCATGTTGGTGATTTTGTTTTCATTAAATGTAGCGAGCGTAATCAAACCAAATTAGATAGGAAATTTCAAGGTCCCTTTATTGTTGTTCGCGTTTGAGAAAATGATCGCTACGAATTGAAAAGCATTTTTGGATCTAACCGTCTATACAAATACTCTCATGAAAATTTGCGCGTGTTGCCGAGAGGTTGTGCTGGCTTAGCTGAAATTTCGGATATTTTAAGTAATTGCGAAGATGATGATGAGCTCGTGACGGCAGTCATAAATAACGATAATGATGTAAGTGGTACGATATCAGCTTTAAGTGACATCATGTCAGCTAGCAGCGACACTTTGACTGCTTCTTCTGACATGTAAACTGGTTACTTCTATTTGGTACATAGCTTTGCGATCTGTGGTTCCGTACTAAGTCATTATTATAGCAAAGCCTTATGATGTGCTCAATTCTTAATGGATTAGGTGCGGGGTTGATTGGTGTGTCTGTTCAGTGTTATGAGAGGTAGTCGAGGGGTTCAGTTGTCCGGTTCTACTCTGGGGTGTAGATCGAAGGGACGCTGTTACCCGGGCTATGAGTTGATGCTGTGAGTCCAGGGAGTGAGTCGAAGGGGTGCAGTTGCCCGGTTCTACTCTGGGGTGTAGATCGAAGGGGTGCTGTTATCCGGTCTCACTCCTCTGGTGGCATCTGTAATTTTGGGCTATGAGTTAATGCTGTGAGTCCAGAGAGTGAGTCGAAGGGGTGCAGTTGCCCGGTTCTACTCTGGGGTGTAGATCGAAGGGGCGCTGTTATCCGGTCTCACTCCTCTGGTGGCATCTGTAATTTTGGGCTATGAGTTGATGCTGTGAGTCCAGAGAGTGAGTCGAAGGGGTGCAGTTGCCCGGTTCTACTCTGGGGTGTAGATCGAAGGGGCGCTGTTATCCGGTCTCACTCCTCTGGTGGCATCTGTAATTTTACATAACTTGCGTGTCCTATCCGAGATTGAGAGCATCATTAGCTGCTTGAAAATTTGTCGTCACCGTATGTCAGAATGATCGAGCGGTAGGCAGAACTAAATTTTGTGCCTTGTTACAGATATCGAAATTGGTCGCCCGAGGACGTGCGAGTGTCAGTCTGGCCGTGACGGCGCTTAGCGTCGTTTGTTAAGAATTATTTAGTTATGCGCCACCTTGTATAATTTTGGGGGACTAAAGGTGGAAGTGGCGCCATCTTTGGTGTAACGCTGGTAACGTGCTTTGCTTGCCGGTTGCTCATTGGCCAGTGATGCGTCACGGCGGCAGCCAATGAGCGCTGAGTATTAGTTTTGCGTAGCATCCGCTAGAGGCGCTAGGGAGAGCGTGCGGACGGACAGTTTGCGATTCAGTTTGCGTTTGGCAGTCGCAGCGTTCGTTACTAAGCGGAACACCTTGTCTCCGTATTATAAAAGTGTGATTAAATTGTAACGACGTGTTCTTCCTAAATTTTAATAAGAAATTATTGTGAGAAATAAAACTGGTTTATTGTACGAGTGATGTCTCAGTCTCCTCGCCCGCTATACCCACGCCACAGAACCCTTTTTGACTCGAACAATCCGTACGTTCCGACACATTCATATTTTGTTTTCTCAATCGGACGCTATTATTAAAGTCACAAATTTAATGGCGCAACATCAGTACTACCGTGATACTCCCGAAAAAGTTACTAATTTAGATATCAAAACTGCTGTAATATTGCACTTCTGCTCAAATAGTCACAACTCAAAAAACAACATTATCGAGAAAAAAAACAATGAAAATGTATGCTACTCTTAAATTTTACTTTTCGGGGTCTAACTTTAATTAAAAACAAAACGGATTTTCAGCCGCTTAAAATCTAATACTACAATAAAAATGATTTTGATATTTTTTGAGTTGGGACACTATTTGAGCGGACGTGCGGTTATAATTTTTTTGCTAAATAAGTGATAACCATAAAAATTGATAAGTATATATATATGTATTTTTATATGTAATATCTATTGGCGAGCCTTAATAGTGTAAAATCGACCCCGTTGCAATAACGGTAAAGAGCAAGACGGCAATGCAAAAGGAATGCTAACTTTTAACATAGAAAATATCGTGCTGCAATATTGTTCACAAGAAATGTTAACAATGTTATTAAGAAAAAGTATCTTGATATTTCAGTGTCTATAGCTACGCCCCTAGTCGCAGAGCAGTGCAACTAAAGTTTCTCCCCGTTTCCCCTAGAGGCAACGTATATAGACGTACGGAACTAAATTAACGTGCGATCGTACTTGAAATCTATCAAAATCATACTTGTAGCATAGTTGTTAAGGCTCAATATACAATACAACTAAATGCTGTCAACTTCGATTGTAGTAAATCCTTTAGCCGTATAATAGTGAGACTTTACTTAGTTTAACCATATGGAATAATATACAAGCGATTATATAGCATAATTATAACAACTAATTTTACAGTCCACAGTGCTTTACCATATCCACGTATTCGACAACACAACTTAAGAAGTCGTATGTTAAAAATAAAAAAATCTTTATATTATTACCAAAACATTAAGGCAGTTACGTGATTTCTGGCACATCCGGAACATTTAAGTTAATATTATATCTTATAATTAATAAAAAATGAAGTAACATAATAGTAGTACGTGACTCATTCCAATTTTTTTTTCGAATGGACTTTCGGTGTTAGCCGCAGGGTCTTCTACAGCTTGGTTGGGCTTTTTGGGCGAATGCTGGGTGCACTCATCCCTGAGGTAGTAAGCCATAGTGCCATAGTGGCCGAACCTCGGCTTGGGCTGCTGCCAGAGTGAGAATAAAATATATCACGATAGGGACTGACCTACTGGAGTAGGCCTCTAAATAAAGTGATGCTGAAAGATGCAAAGAATGCGGGAGGAGTAGATTGTTCTGTGCTTAATTTTTAGTGACCTAAGAGATTTAATATACGGAGAAACGGAGATTAGAAATAAACGTTGTGTATGACCAGCGCGAAAAAATAAATGATGACATTGAGAGGAGAGGAGGTCTTCGATGTAGGCAAATATGGACGGCCACACAAAGAAGTAACGAAGCGTATTGCATACACGTTCTCACACTAGAATTGCGAGAGGAAGCTATGACGGCATAATCATGCACCATGGCGTTTACCGGTCAATTTCACAACCAATGCGCACTAAAACATGTGTCATATCAAAATTTGTAATCTCGGACAAACCAACCTATTTCATAAATTGTAAATAAAAACTAGAGTCAGTTATTAATATAAGTTATTATGAAAGTAAATGTTAAGATAAATTTATTTCTAAGGTCAACTTAACTAGTGAAATACCTTCACTGGTGCATCAATTATCCTTGCAGTGTGTAGGGTTTGATGTTAAGTGCATCCATAAGCCTCAGTAATCGCTTATTAACAGGTATATTCTAAAAAAAACCAATACAGTTGTGAAAAGTGATTCCAAAAAGCTCAAAATAACAAAGTTTTCCATGATGTCCATAATGAACAACCCGAAATATCATTATTTTTTAAAATGTCTTTATTCTGATATCGTATAGCAGATATTAGATAGTATTGAATGCGTTGTAATTGACTGCACTGCGGAAATAACGTCAGTTTGCTAGGGAACGTCAGGCGAGTGACATGTATGGCACCGATTGGTTATTGTAAAATAATAGACGCGCCATAAAATATATCGCACGGCGACATAAGGGCATTTTTTCATCGACGAACAATGCAGGGGTAATCACTTACCTATTTTATTTTTAGGGTTCAGTCACTAAATAAACAAACGTTTAGGTTTTATGAATACAATAACAGATTTATTGTAAGAACAACGGTATATTGATTTAGGTGAAAGTAATAAAGTATATACTAATATTATTAATTATTGAACAATATTATCATATTATGAAAACCAGCAGTGGTCATGCTGTCGTCTACAGGTTTGAAGGGTGATAGTCAAGAATTTATAGAGCGATAGGGTTCATCAAACTACACATGGTTAAAAACCCTTTAAAGTACTTTTATCTTGTCTTGACGTGTATAGAGAATAGCTATAATTATACAAGTGCAAAGAAGTTTCCAGTTTGGTGTGTCAATGATGAGTGTTGATGCTTCGATGTCTAAATTATAATCATTTTATTTATATTATCATTTATATTATCACCACTATGACTTCGTCGTGATGTGATATAAATTGTGTGATTGCACATGAAGCGAAACACGATGCATTGAAAGTTAATTCTTAAGGGTAGAAACCTATTATAATAGGCATCATCACTGCGGTCTTTTTGGGCATTGCATAAACATAACTACAGGTCGAAATGGTTACTTAGCATCATGTACACTGTACATCTGTTTATTCCACGTCCGAAAAATAATACGTACGGAACTATTTCGTTCATTCCTATATTGAGTTGACCATATTTTATTTTTCCAGTAAATTGGGCAGACTTTTGGCACGCGAAACAGTGTGTGGCGGCTCGTTAAAAATAATGAGATCGGTTTTGGTGATAAATAATAGGTTTTATGATTTTTATTTTATACAATTAGAGGGTGGGCTTTTTGCTATTGTCGTCAACTTGCTCACAACGCGCTAGCGGATTACCCGTATTTTATCTTAATTTGGAAATCAAAATCTATAATTGAAGTGAAACTTCTTTAGGCGCATGAGGGTAAAATTTTTACAGATGAAACGTCACGCCGGTATGCAACGGAAGTGTCGGAAAAGAGAGAGAGAGTGATCGAGACCGATTGAGAGAGAGTAAGACAGGGCGAACGTAGCATGAGCAACTAGCCGTGGAGTGAGAGTAGGGAGCAAGCGAGTGAGAAAGATTGAGAGAAAAAGTGAGACAGAGCGAACGTCGTATATAAACAAGATTTATAAATTAGTTCGCCAAAGAAGTTTCACTTCTGACATGTGTACTTTGTACGCACGCATGTTTTTTTTTTTACTACATTTATACCGTAAGTCATATATGTATTTTGAAAATTTACCTCACCAAATCTATATCTGAATAGTTATTGAAAATTTTAATTTGAACGCCTTTTGTTATAGATAGATGGTAGTGTTGATAAATTATTAACTACTGGAATTATTCATATACTAGAATGGGTTTCTAAAGATGTTCTAGCCAGTTCCTCCACGGGTTTAGCGTGTCTACCAACTTGGGTCGTATCGTCACTTACTATCAGGAGAGATTACGGCCATAAAGCTAAACCTAATATGATGAATGATTTACCTTTCATAAAAGGTGTAAGATCATAATGAAATCCTTACTAATATTGTAAAAGCGAAAGTGAGTTTGTTTGTTTGTTTGTTATACTTTCACGCCTAAACCACTGAACGGGTTTTGATGAATTTTGGTATAGAGATAGACGGGAACCTGGAGACGGTGACAGGCTATTTCTTCCAAAAAACTTCCTAGAAGTAGGGTACAGAGAGGGATAACCTTAGTATAAAACCATTCATTGCATCATGTACTTTGTTTGTCAAACTCTATATTAACGCGAGTGAAGCCGCAGGTAAAAGCTAGTAGAACATAATAATAGGTTGGAACCACATATAATTAACTATGCAGTTAAATTATATTGTAATACCTATAATAAGGTATGCCTACGACTATCGCGTGGAACTTAAATTTTGTTTAATCCGTTTACTCAATTTTTGTAACTTCTTGAATATAGCTTTAATCCTATTGGTAGTAGCATGACTAAATCCATTTTGGACCATTGGATCCATTTGAACGACAACCGTATAACATTGGGTCCTTTATACGAGACGTGAAATAGTTAATATAATTTTGGTCCTTTAAACGATGCGTAAAGCAGTGTTTAGCAGGACGTCATTGAAGCAATGATAGCTGAGTGGTAGTGTATACGGAATCCACGTTAGGAGATGTCAGTTCGAATCCACCTACAATGAGCTTAAACTTTTGGTGAAGGTAAACAACGTGAGGAAACCATAGCATGGTGCTAGAGCTTTTTCTAATGCTAAACCCTAACTAAAAATATATAACTAAAGTGGCTGTACTGACTGACGGAGGGCATTTTCCCTTTCGACAGTCGCTACTTTCCCTGGACTGTACTGAGCTTATTGTCAGGTGAAGTACGATAATCCTGCCGATCCATATAAAAAAAACCGTAACTGTAGAACTTAAGTCTAATTCGAGCAAATAAAAATGCAGCATGACCTTTACAAATAAGCGATATAGATTTTCAAGTAATTTGACATATGAACAATTTACGATCACGCTAAAGCAATTTCGATGCGATAAGTTAGCCGATGCCGTTTGCTGGCCTTTAGGGAGCTCCGAGGGGAGGCTTCCAGGCATTTAACGGTCAAATAGCAAATATTTATTAGAATGTGTATTACTTCCTGTAGCGTTTTGTTTGTTATGAATTCCTACTGATGTATAAAGGGCGTTCAAATATACGACTTATATTAAAACTGACTTCACTAATACATAAATACTATTTATATAATAAATCATTGTTCCGAGTTTGGTTGTTACATTGTGTTTACAAAGTCCTTCAGAATTGACATTGGCTAAAATGCCTACACCGGCAAATAACATAACACAATTTAAAAAAGTAACCAATTAAGTTGCGTCGAAGCGATCTATCTGTATAGCTACGAAAAATCCATTTGTCACAAAAATACTTTAGAAATTACAAGCCTATTACATATTATTTGATATGTACTTTGGTCAAAAATAAAAATTCAAAATGGCTATACATTTCACAAACTATTACATTTTAGACTCATATAAAATCGTTATCAATTCAAATCTCAATATCAATTACTCTTATGACCTTTATACTATCTAATATTAATTTATAAAGTTAATTAATCTCTACCTAATTTTAATATTGAACTCTGTTTTAGATGAAAAAGAAATACTTATAAATAAAATATATTGATATATAATTTATAATAAAATATGAATATATCGGTATTAACCTAAGTTGTTAAAAACAAATTAATTAACCAAAATTAATGAAATAATTAAATTGACTCGCATTATTAAATAAATAGTAAAATTTAATTAGGCCACGTAAAACATCTTCTTTAATTAACTGTATCTTTGATCTATGAATGATATTCTTGAATATTTACAGCTTTGAAATAGAAGCGTGCTTCATATAACTGTAACTAAGGGGTGCGAGCTTAATAATAAGTGACGATTACAGAGTGAGGGATAAAGCTAGAGTTAAGTTTAGCCCTCAGCGATAAGGAAACATATGGGAGTAATTTGTGCCCAAAACGCTGATTTATTACAAACATAATGACTGCTCTAAAAGTGTTTTCAATTTATATATTCATTTCAGCAGTTCTTGTCTGTTGTGTTTATATTCGAAATAAAGAATTTTTATATTAAATTAATTTTTGATAAAAACTAAGTTGTTTTGAAATTAATTTAAGTCTTATTATGTAATATTAATCAATAAATTACGAAGACATTCAATAAATTACTAGTATGAGACAAACTTCTTGGCTATCCATGGATTAACCGCGCCGGCGCCGGGTCCATCGTATGGCAGAGATGGAAACTCCATTGGATGTATGTTCAAAGTATCCTTTTCCGACGAACGACAATACTCACCTACACTAGGTACTCGTGTTTCTCTCCTTACTTACATACATTTGTTAGGAGTCTGTTGGACAGCTTTAGAGGCACGTTCTAACATAGAACTCTTACTATTTACAAATGTTGTACGTAAAATAAATTAAATTCAAGTAGAAAATTGAAATTATTAAATGATTACTGAGTGGAATGAAATCTGAGTAGGGCGATAGGCTTTTTAGTAATCTATGGATTTGCAGTGCGGGTGAGGAGCCCTTGGTGTGGCAGAGAAGGAAATTACGAGCAGATCTCAAGACTCTTATAGTTCTATACGTAATTATTTTAATAATTATCGATACTATTCCAAAATTTTATACAGATTATCTTTAATTCGAAAAGGTTGTAAAATATCCGCCAGAGTTACAAGCACAATAGTCACACGTATGTTTCACCCCAAACATTTGATTTTCAGTTTGTATAATATCTTTGTTTGAACTTGAGACAGCGTTTGGATTAGGCTGGATTAATTTTGATGAATTGCATATAATTGTTTAGTTGACGGCTGGATTAAGGGGTGTAAAATAATTTCGTAATTTTCCATTTATAACGTTGTATTATTTTAATTAATCAAAATTTTAAGTTATGTCATGGGGTATGAGCAATTTGTTAAAGATGTAGGTGTGTTTTAGTCTTAAATCGGTAAGTGTAATTTAGAACCAACATTTTAAATTAGACCGTTAGCCTTCAAAGTTGAAGTAGATTTAAAGAATGTAATGAATACTGGATGTAGTTACGAAGATTAGGAATATTTATTAACTAGTTAAATTGATTTAATATAACCGAGTAGTTAAAACAGTAAAAAGATAACATGAAATATGTATATGTAGGTTATTTTATACTAACTCATTGATCTATCACGAGATCCCTAAAACTAAACAGATCCGACTGGCTTGAAATTTCGCATAGTTTCTTTTTTCACGATGTAGACACTAACCAAAAAACGGATTTTACTATAACGCGAGGTTGATAATAAAAATGCGGACGAAACTGAAGGTTACAATTAGTTTATTATAGATAAAATAACAAGTTATGGTTAAATTTATTTGGCTTTATATATTTTTAAGATCTCGATGACAGTTGACTATTATAATCCTAATCCTAATTGACTGAGATAAGTAAACTAATGATAGTTCAATATTAGGATGTACAGGAATAGTAAAATTCGAAGTGATTTCGAACCACTACAATGACGCAACACTTTTAGTAAAGAACAATTTCGTATGAAGCTATATCGTCACGGTGTTGTATTTTCAAGGGGCTGGCCACACATCTACCTTTTTTCCTCTATTAGCGCGGTCATCAAAATTCATGTACGGGCTTCCTCATCGCAACGCATTAAAGCATTGTCCGGGTTCAGGCCAAGAAGAGAGGGCGTGTGTCAAGACTCATTGGGTAATAAGCAACCAACAAACCTACTTAAATACACAACGGCAAAATTTAAAGCTCCGGTGTTGCCACTTCTAATATTTGGAGGAATTAAATCTATGGTGCGCGGACACGCGTCACTTTAAAGCAGAAAAAAGGTTTGCTGCAAAGCACCTAAGTAGGTATGATCTAAGCCTTTGTCCCAGGAAGGCGATATACGACCGTGGAGTTTTAGTGGGTGTTTCCGACAGCCAGCGCCATGCGAGTACTACATACCCTTCACGGTATCCTCTCCGTAAATACATTACCCCGCGTTAAAAAAAGGTATAATCTAATTATTCCACGTGAAAGCCAGTGTCCTTGACCAAATTTGTAATTGTGTCTAAACGTTAACCAATATAAAGAATGAAAATAACATCTAACATTGGGTATTGTCTCAAAAGTACCACAAGATGGACTGGTTCATGTAAACAACATGTTCAATTATTTATGCATTAAGACCGGATGATAAGTACCATAAGGTTCATTACAGCGCCATCTAGTATGCGCTAGAAACACATAATATATTGCAGAACTGTTGGAGATGCCGCTACTTGTACATGCTCAAGCGCAGAAATACTTTTCATTAAGCAAACAGGTGATTATAGAAAGAGTAACGCAGAAATTTGTCGGTATACTTAAAAGAATAATTACGACTGAGTTTAATACCCATACTTAGCTTTCAGAAGACTAAATAAAATTGATATCGTTTGCAATAATAACCAACGCTACACTAATCCAAATATAGGAAATTTCAACACCTATCCCGAAAAACTATGATTATTATTGATTACACAGACCTGTTAATTGCCCTAAATTGGTACCAGAATTATCGTTTTTTAATCCATTAGGCATGGATTAAATAAATATGGATACGACCAATATAGTAGGGCGTGAATAAGGGCGTCTCTATCATCGCCGGGATGATACAGACACGAATATCCTTACTATTCTTGGTTTGGTTCTTCATAAAAAAAGCGGTGGTTGCTTCAGATTATTGGACAGAAGTGAAACAACAATTATATCTCTCTCGCTCTCTTAGTAAATTAGAGCCAACTTTACCCAAACGAGTGTTACAAACAAAGGTTACTTATTAGAAATTAAAAGCCATACCATAAGAAGTTTCACTCCAATATAAATATTATTTTTTTCGGCAGAGTAACAACATAGTACTTGACGCTTAGTACAAGTACCAATACTAAGTAAATATTGGGTAGTTCTAAAAAGGCGTGAAGAGATATCTAAGCATGTCAGCCGGACAGTGGATTCATTGCCAAATTATGGTTCATTGTCGGTTGCCGCTGAATTGGATTATGCTGGATTTAACACGCGTGGCATAAATTAATATGCTTTATATAATCATACCAATATGCATAAAATTTTTAATGGTTTGCGGAAAACCTTTTTAGACTTATAGGGTGTTAGAGATAAGTTCATCACATTAATTCTCATTTAATTTAATATATTTAGAAAAAAGCTTGTAAATCGAACGGTAGTTAACTTATTCTGGATCTTTCGATTATCATAGTTGATTTTAGATTTTGACTAGATTTTACGTGCAGCTTTGCTCACGTTAATATTGATTTTGGAAAACAAATCGGATGACGCAAACATTTTCGCGAGAAAAATTATCCTATCACCGTCTCCACGTCTCTTCTATCATCTATCTTTATGCCTCATCATAATATATTAACAACGTACAACAAACGTAGTAACAAACAAACTGACTTTCGCGTTTATAATATTAGTAAGGATAAGTATCTGCTTACCATAAGATTTAAAAACATGAACTAAGCACGAAATAAATAAATATTTATTCTCTCAGCAAGTAAATTTATTTGTTTCGAATATATTAATAAAGTATGTATTCCAGACACAGTACTTATTTATTTTACGGTTGTCACTTATGTCGACGTGAACGGGCGGTATAAATCTGAACTTTTGTTTTCTCAGAAAACGCATAACAGATACCCATGAATCATAATATAAACGGAGGTACCTACGGAATGGAGAAGACTCGTTACTGAGTGACATATGGCTGTCAGAATTAGTCGGATTAGTGATTTCACGGAGCTCCGCCGGCGTGGAACCAATTACAGTGCCGAGAAAAAAAAAAATAAACATGACAATTAATTAAGAAAATAAAAAATAGTACTTTTTGTGAATAACAATCCGAATTGAGTTGCCGATGTGAAAATGGTAATATAAAAGGCAGATAATGATCAAAATGCTATTAATATTAAAATACATGTGCGAAGAATTAGGTTCTTAGGTGCGGAATAGAAAAAAATTGCATCAATATACGTACACAAGATCATTAATAGCGACACATTAAGTTGTACCCTTTAGTATAGAGGAAGTTTTTCATTTTGTAGAAAAAGTACCCTATACCCTATTCAATTAATTATCACTGTGTCAAAATTTGACAATATCAACTAAATAGTTTCAAAATAATGCACGCAGAAGGATAAAGAGATAGCCAAAAATTATGATAAATTATGTTTTCCTGTATCTCGATAACAAAGTACTTTCCAATTATATAAATATTATAGTTTAAGGTTTAGCGTTACGGCCATAACCTCACCTGATCTTAAATGACAATACGGGCCAAGTTGGTAGACAGGCTAAATCTATCGAGGGACTGGCTCTCAAGTACAAATGCAGGAACACAACTATTGGTATTTTGCAGCACATTTTCAACTTGAGAGTGGTTGCTAGCCAGGCGGGCATTAGCAAAAGCGCTAACACCATGCTATGGTTTCCTCACGATTTATTCCTTCACCGAAAGCTCAAGCTCATTGTAGGTGGATTCGAACGCACGACCTTTGACGTGAAGTCGTACACATTACCATATCATCGCTTTCAAAGAATATTTAATATACGAAAGGGGTTGAAAATATACGAAAAATGGACTTAGGGGTTTAGTATAATAAATGCATACATTATAAAAAGGTATAACTGTTATTATAAAATAATTGCTCTACTTTTACACAAGTCTAATATGCTCAGTGCATTAAAGTTTAGTTTTCTATAGAATTATTTGACTATCTATACTTTATTATATATCTATATATTTCACTGGCTGTTTGGGAAAATTTGGCTGGATAATTATAAACGGATCTAAATAAACTTAAACAGCGTCAGCGCGCGAAGTAGATACTTTCCAATCACAACGGAACATTCATCGAAAGGGTCCACGCGTTTGCAATAACTTATGGCATAAGTTAGGCAAAAAAAAGACCGAAAAAATATGTTACGGGTCGTCGCCTCGCATATTTCCGTGGGGATTTAAACATGTGTCTGATGTTAATATATTTCCAAAAGCATTAAACAGAACGGCAAACGTCTTAAGTTACGTTCACACGTGACGTTCGTTGGGATTTGAAATAATATGACGCAAAACCATGTCAAATGTTATTTTAAAGTCTACATTGTTAAAGTTAAAATATTATATAATTTGAACAAGAATACATCTAATTTTTTTACTTCTATAATATTATTTGATAAGGTTATTTCCTATTAGATTTTCTTCCTTAGATATCCAATTAAGAAACGAGATCATTCTATTAATTTGTATTTATCTATCTTTTTTTTCGAACTGACGTACGCTGTAAGTTTTAAGGGCTTTGACAGCTTCACCGAACTTTTTTCTGGAACGTATTAGTTTCTATGGACTATTTTACTTTTTGAGTTTGAGTTACTTTTGAGTGTCAAAATATTCTTCGTTTATACCCCGGGAGCCGTCTGTACAACATCTTTTCTTTAAAAGTTAGACACTTAGTATATTTTTAATATATGAATGATGCAAGACTGCTTTTTATTTAATTAATACAGCCTAAGATTTCCACGTCGGAATATTTAAATTACATTTGAATAGAAATAAATTCATTTCCAATTTATAATACAAAGCTTTTTCATTATTAGCCATTTGTTAAAAGTTGTTTTCTCGGGTCATGTTTTAGTTTATGTTCTGTTAGATTAGGTAACGCATACAAAAAAATTATATTATTATATCAATACGATAACAATAACTATTAGTAAGTTTTTTAACTTCACACTGTCTACTTCTTCTTACCCCTTGTTCTACCTGGGTAGGGTTGACAGAAATGTCTTTTTCTTCCACTCTACTCTATCAGCTTCCATCTCATTATTCTCACCTTTTATACACATATAACTTCTAATTCATATCTTCTTCGGTTTCCTCTACTGCTAAATCCATCCACCTATATAGTTTACATACCAACGTATGTAAGCCAATAATGTGTCAATATAAATCCTTTTGTAGTTCAGATTAATGGAGCTTTGGACTGTTGGAACAAAAGTTAGTGGACAAACGTCCCACTTATTCAAAATTAATAATAGAAAAAACTTCATATTGTAAACGACTTTTAAATAATATTTTTTACTAACAGTTTTTATAATTTTAAAAAGGCTTAAATATTATACATTTTCCATTTTGTAGTAAAGCGACTAGCGTGTGAACGAATTCTTATTGTTAATATATAACAGATATACGGATGTGGAGCGTTAGAGCGGATTATCTTAAATAAGACCACCTGTTTGAAAGTCAGATCCGAAGCTCAAACGTGCCCTTTTAAGAAACGGATACGTTTAATTTTAAAATTATGGCGGTCCGGAGTTGGCAATTTATGATACAGTTTTACAAGGACTTAATAATATATCTACGTACGTATGGAATAGTTTACTATAAAGCGATAATATCGCAATGGTAGTGTGTACGTACTCCGCGTCGAGGGACGTGAGTTCGAATTCATATGTAATGAACTTGGGCTTTCGCTGAAGTAAAACATCGTGCAGAAACCATGGTGGTAAAGCTTTTTTTATTGGCCGCCTGACTAGACAAGCAAGTTAAAAATCTGCCGCCAAATACCAACAGGTGTATTCCTGCAGTTGCACTTGAGAGCCAGTTTCTCCACAGGTTTGGTGTGTTTACCAACTTGAGCCGTATTCTCACTTAAGATCAGATGAGATTATGGCAATAACGCTAAACCATACCTATAAAAAAAAAACTTTAACTGATTCTTGTATTATGAACAATAGGATCTTGATATGAATTATTTGATTATAAGCACGACAAAGAATTTCTGCAGCTTGATTTATGCTAATAGGAGTCGCTATGTATAGTAATTTATTTTGACATTTGTCTAATACCAATTAGAGTTTAATTTTAAGCTTTCTTCTTTAATAATAAAATATACGAAAAACATATAAAGTAGAACGCTATCTTCCTGGCAGTAAAACCATATTGATTTTTTATCTCTTTGAATATCCTATTTTATATTTATATCAAACAAAATGAGGGTATACTGAAATAATAGCACGGCAACTCTAATTGCATAAGTATGAATATAGTAAAAACAAACCGAAAATCTTTATTCAATTTAGGTCCTAAGAAAGCGCTTACGCACGTCAAAACTACTACTGGTCCGGAAAGTAACGCAGTCAACGAAAAGAATCGCCAAGAAAGTCGATCTGTATACTTGTATCTTTTTAAGGTACGTTTTTTTGCATGTTTAATGTATGTATTTACAGTAGTTATTATCGGATGCATAGACAGAAGTGTTAAATGCAGTCATCATAATAATAACCAACATTAACCAAATAGTGGATAGTTTATTTATCTTCAAAGTTAGTTCTTTCCTTCGTTCATAGATGGCGTTAAATGTTTCTTAAAATATATCTTAAAAATATATATTTATTTTTTTGTTATCTATTATACTATTTTGTGTTTATAGTGTACATATTAATATAGAAATATAAATTAATTGAAGAATATAAAATAAATAGCAATGAAATCTTTTAGTATGTGATTCGCCGCTAACTTAACTACCTACTACAACCGGTTCGGAAAATAGCCTAGTCATTGCGTAGAACCGACAATCAAAACAATGTACATAATAATCATGTAAATGGTCGTAGAGATCTTTTCTCTCGTAGGAAGATATTACATGAATACGGTTCGAGTCTGCGACACAATTGATTTATTCGTTTACCCACATATACAATATTAACTACGGACGCCACACATAATATATTCACCTTGCGCCGGACACAAAAAGCATGGAGTATGTTAGATTTTAACTGACTAAAAACTTATGCTTTCTGTACCTACCACTAGGATTGACGGAGCGCTTTCGCATTCATCATTGAATCCCGGTTAGGTCCAAATGTAATTAAAAACCTCCTCTACTAAAGTTGGGGATCCGTTCATCCAGAAAAACCTTCGAAGATGCGTGCAGAAGATCGTCACGCTCCTCGTAGAAACCTATACTCGAAGAGGTTCCCAATATACAAATTCTGATAATCGCGACTCTGCTTGAGCTCTCTTTGTGTTTTATCTCATTTCTGTCGCGTCGATGACCAGTGTTCGATTTCTAATTTCTCAATTTTTTTTTTTTTTTTTTTTTTAATCTTGAGGTTTAGCGTTATGGCTATAATCTCACCTGATCTTAAGTGACGATACGGCCCAAGTTGGTAGACACGCTAAACCTGTGGAGGAACTGGCTCTCAAGTGCTGCTGCCTATTGCCTGCACCTATTGGTATTTGGCGGCAGGTTCACAACTAGAGGGTGGTAGCTACCCAGGCGGGCATTAGAAAAAGCCCTACCACCATGCTATGGTTTCCTCACGGTGTTTTCCTTCACCGAAAGCTCAAGCTCATTGTAGGTGCTTGGGTTCGAACCCACGTCCCTTGACGCGAAGTCGTGCACACTACCACTGAGCTATCATCGCTTCAATCAATAATCATCATTGTTACTATACTCGATGTATAGGGGTGCATGAAAAGAGTCTTTGCGAGTGACCATACCCGAATACGTCTGGCCCATTCTACACAGTCAGCCTCGGTTCCAACTTCACTAGCTGGCCAATCTTTGCACCACGACACGGGCGTATTTTTTTAAACACGTTGACGAGGGAGGGGAGGAAACTTTGATACCATCATTCATTGATCCGTAGTGGTGCACTTTATCATCATGCTGTATAAAAAAGAGTCAACCGCGTTCAAAGCTTTTATTTATAATAAACGATCGATAACAATCCTTAATGACTTGCCCTATAACGGGAACGCGTTAGTTAACGTGATTTTACAGGGACGGCTGCACTTTATCTAATCTCCCCTTGTTTCCTTCCAGGAGCCACTTAAACGGAACAGTGGCGTAAGAGCTACTATAACTATCATAAACGATAATGAAGATCGGAACAGAGACGAGCACAGAAACTTCATTACGTACCTTCCTGTTTTGTAAAAAAGTAATAATAACTCCTGAACATTCACTGTGCTTTATAAGTCCATGCAATATATAATTCTTATGTAACTGATAGTAGGTAGTTTTATACAGCTTTAGCATTAGAAAAGAGTAAGTGCAATCTCTTATCTATTTGATCTTTGTTAGTCTTCCTGTTTAGGTGATACAATGAAATTATAGATGTCCTGGAAATCAAGTTGCCAACAAGTTGCGAACTCATGAAATCAAACAAGAATTGATGAACTCGTTCTGCAAATATTATAAATGAGATTTTAAAAAATAAAAGAACCATGAAACAAGTTTATACATGTCTAACATACATGTATATGTTTTAATAGTATCAGAAACCAGCGACATCTTTGCAACTGACAATGAAAATTCACTCATCATTCTACTGGAACGTTCAGCTTTGATCTTTGTGTATTGCAGGACACGATTTAAATGAATCGATCTAAAATACTTCAATATAAATTTAGATACATAATGCTAAGACATCTATTTCACAGGACAATGACAAACGCGGTTATTAGGCTTCAACATACCGTCTACCAAATAGGAAATTGCCCAGCCGTCGAACATGCTCCCAGTGAACAGTCGACCTCAATTTCAAATCATGAATTACTCATGCGTGTCATATTTACATCAATGTGGCATATGCGACGCTAAATATATGTCATGTATTCACTGGCTTTTGTTTGTATAACTATGTAGATATACCATAGCTATGTATAAAGAAAATACATTTTCTTTGACGAGCCATCACGTTAAAACTACTGCACTTGTCCAATTGGGACTATGACCGTCGCAAGTGGAAACATTCGTAAATGGTTCTAGGTTATTTACTTTGTGGATGTTATTGCATTTTGTCATATTTTTTTGATTTTCTTGTGTATTTATGTGTAGACCGAAGTGTGTGGAACGTTTAAACACAAGAGTGACAACAGAACAGCCAAACATACATGTTTATCTAACATAATTCTAACTCAAAAACGCACCGCCAGTCAACGCTGTCATATTGGCCTGCTTAGGTACCTCTTCACGCCTCTATTAATGAACCCAATATCACGGCTTTGCTCACAGTAATATTGATTTTGTCAAACAATTCCGATTTTGGTACCAGTTATTTTAAATAAATTATATAAAGGAGACTGATATAAGAATATTCGTGCTGGTGCCATTTACACGCTGACCACTGACTATTTTGGCGATTATGGCTTGCACACAAAAGATGGATATATGCTGTCGCTGGCTTTTTTGTAGGACTATTTAGAATAAACATTTCCATCATAAATAATATACGTGTAACTCTAATGGTTTTCGCTGCGCACGCCAGGATGGCTCGCAGATGGCAGACCTTTTTCCTACTTACTTGACACGTATCGTTATATTTTGGACGATTACCGCAATATATTTATATATTTTAGCCTATATGTTATTATAATATATATGCTATATTATTGTAAAGTTTAATTAAAATTCATTCAGTTGTGTTTGCGTGAAAGAGTAGCAGACATCCATATATCTATACTTACAAACTTTCGCGTTTTTTAATATTACGAAGGATTACTAAGAATGTTTTTAAAAATAAAAATATAGATGACTAATAGCTATATTTCATACCTATCATATTATACATACTCGCTATATATTGTTAATACATCTTTAAAAAATAAAACACATCGATCCGATTCAAAAGAAATGCGGTTGAAATTCACACGACCGTTTTTTAAGCCATCCCTCGAGGCGGAATGTGATTGGTCTCGACTCGAAACCCGCGGATGTCGTTTACGAAGAGAGAGCTTTTTTTATCAATAAATTTCTTAATGACAAAAATATTTTGTTATAAAAAATAAACTCAAGTGTCAACAACGACACCTTGAGTGTTTTTACGATATATTCCAGTAGGATGTTATGGCAAAAAATATTGTTATAGTATAAATATGTTTATAAAATTTAGTTACTTTTTCGATAAGCAGTCGTCACTCTTTTTGTGTAGTAAAAATGTACCAATTGAAGCGATGATAGCTCAGTGGTAGTGTGTACAACTTCGCGTCCAGGGATGTGAGTTTGAATCCAACCACCTACAATGAAGTTGATGTTTCGGTGAAGAAAACAACCTGAGGAAACCATATCATGGTGATAGGGCTTTTTCTAATGCCTGCCTAGCTAGCAACCACCCTTAAATTAAAAATCTGCCGCCAAATACCAATAGGTGTGTTTCGGCAGTTACACTTGAGAGCCAGTTCCTTCACAGGTATAGCGTGTTCACCAACTTGCGCCGTATCGTCACTTAAGATCAGGTGAGGTTATGGCCGAAACGTTAAACCCTAACTATAAAAAAAAATTAAGCCAAAACTAAAATGATAAAAGCGTTATTTCTTATGTACATGTTTATATGTATAGATATATTCTGTTCCGCGATGTGTTTTTATGTGAATCTGGGAAAATGCAAATCTTTTTAATTATGTTTTACTTGGTTTTGGCTTGACAGTTTTTATCTCAATACGTGACTCTATCACTGACAGAAATAGGTACATAAACGAACATCATATTGAATGTAATAGACATCGCTGTGGTTGACTTATCGAAGTACTGGAAAGCATATAAATCGGTCTACCAGGTAAGTTAGTCTTTGTACCTATCAAATAAAATGTGAAACAAAAACCTTCCGACAAATTTTAACCTTTAGTATTTTCTTATATATTATTCTATAATATGTAAAAGTACAATATTTTTCAGAAATCATTTAAATAACTTTTTAACAATTGTATTAAAATGAACTGTGCCAGTAACTTTTACGTGCGATCGAAATATAACCTCTTTTCAGTAAATTCTAAATTTATTCGTTTCATTTTTACGTTCATACCATAATTTTAACTTATAAGAAGTTTAAGTCAAAATTCGCATAACGATATTATATTCTATTGTTGAATTTTATTATTGACGATATAACCAAAAATAAAATGAGTACTGAATTACACGAAACATAAATACTAACAAAGTTGTTTATAAATTTTATTAAAGTTAATATAAATCTAACTTATTCTTAGCTCGCACATAAAAGATCTTTGTTAGATTATTTCTTTATTGGTTTGACTAAACTGGATACGTCCATGTAATTCAGATATAACCAAGCATAGCTACGTTTAAACAAATATACATACATACATTTAATTGCTTATGTTTCGTCATAATAAATATATCAATAGTTTGTGAGTTTAAAATTTATATTTTTCTTCTTTGTAGACCTTATTCCACCTAGGTAGGGTCGGCACAACATGTTTTTTCTTACGCTCTCCTGTAACAGCTGTCATCTCACTGTTTATACTCACATAATTCCTTATACAGCCCTTTCATACTTTCTTCGGTCTTCCTTTACAACATCCATCCACCTTCACACTTAACACAAAAGTTAATATTATTGATTATTAACATAAAATGAATATTACTCCATACAAATAACAATACATTTACCATGATAAAGTAATAAATCGATATGGATCCATTAATAAACAACCTAAAAGAAATAAACGAGATCGAAAGTTACCGAACGGTTCAGTTCGTCGAATAACACTAATTAAGTATACAGCTTCATCCGTATGGATCGGTTTTTTCTGTAACGTCCATTGTTTGAACAGAGAATTCCATAAAATGGATGCTCTATGTCCTACATAAAAATAACGCTTGAAACCAATTATACTTTCAACAGAACATTACAGAGCGACACGAAAAAGGTGAATCGAAAAAACACGCTGTGTTATTTGTAGTACTTTTTTTTACCACGGATTTTAAAATGTTACGGGATGTATAAAATCTACTCGGATAAGTGGCGATGCTTTGATAGTGTTAGGCTGCGGTTTGAAGCAATTAGGTGAAGAAAAATATCGTGATAAAGTCCCTAGCTTGAGCATTAACTAATTTTTGATTGATTGGTTCAACATCGTCAAGTTGAAAATCAGTTGCAGATAACCTGAATCTATATCTCGGCTATTACTTTTAAGACCCAGATTCTCCATTAAGCTTAACCAGTTTTACTTAACATCTAGTTATATTACGATCAAAAGAAATATTAATAAAAAAACAATAATAAAGCATTTTTTATAGTTAAGGTGTCGCGTTATGGTCATAATCTCACGTGAACTTAAGTGACGATACTCCCCTAGTTGATCGACACACTAACCTATGTAAATATTATTATTTTCCATATAATTATAACACTAACTGTACTAATCTAGGAGGACAAATGTTGGTTCATGTATAGTAAAAAGAAATTATTTATGTAAATATGTATTCATTATTTCTTTATATTTGTTATATATCCTATTTTTTCTGTATTCAAAAAATCGAATACACCTTTACAATAAATAATAACTTAAACCTTTTCAATGTATTATAAGTTTAATAAATATTTTTTGCAAATAAACTTATTGACGCAGTTTAACATTACAATACATTTATTAGTTAACAGAAATAGATCTAACAAAATAATATTAAACAGAAATTATACATAATAATTATTATTGAATTGCACACACAATTACTTATTCATTATTTAACTAAAAGTCTTTTTAGTTTATTTATATCTTAAAGGTCAACCTTCGTTGAAGTCATGAAGGATTTATTAACATTAAGTGAATCAACACCGGAAGGTTTTTGTGTATGAATAATGTTATAATTATTCTGCTAAAGCTATCATGATGTTCGTTTTGCGTGTCGTTAATATAATAGGGTAAATTTATATGCTTAATAAACATTATAGAGTTCAACATTAAATTTTTATTTTATATGCATTCAGAATATATAAGATTGTTAAATCGTATTCCGGAACCATTAGATCAGTTGCAGTTTCGCATTCCAGTAGTTAGTAACTTGACTTCAGTGACACCTACCGCATTCACAAATGGTATTAAAACCAGTTTTTATTTTAGTTATATTGTAAACTACAGAACTAAGAAAATTACATCAAAATTTAAACATAACAATATTCAATAATTTCATCTACTTCAACATTTTAACTCACGAAAGATGTAAGTATATCAGGTCGCGAAAAACTCAATCAACATCAATCCTATCGAACCGGATGCAGATTGAACAAGTAACGTCGATGTTCGACTCGGTCTGTGTTTGCGTATTCGATGCCCCCGTAACGTAATTTCTAAAGCGAGTTGTACGGCACTCGGCCCTCGCATTGCGTATGTCCGAACAAGCTTGTCACTACAATGAATGCGGCCCACAAATCACCGGTTCGACTCTACCATTTTTTTGTCCTTTCATTTCGCAGTGAAATTGAGTTTGGTCCGCGTTCGAAAATTTGAACCGAACGAAAAATTTGTTTATCCGTTCTGCCTATGTGTCTATATAAGTGTAAAGAAAAATATTCGTTTCGATTTATCATTCGACGAAGATGGGTTTACGATTCGGACCGAGGACGGCTTCGGTGAATGCCTCCGGCGTAAACTAATTTTGAGACCTGCCAGTTGTTTTAAATATATACCAGCCTTTTCGAAACAGATGCTTGAATGAGAAAATTAGTAGTATCATTGACAGTAACTATCTTTGAAATATGTACTGATTGGGAATGTTGAAAACAAGTTTTGATTTTTGTTGACTCTATATAAAACGCGTGTACTGCACATACCGACTTCGCCTGACACCCAACTTATAATAATATTTTTTTTGTCCTAAACCTTATACTTTTGTATAAATTAAAAATATTCTTTATTGAATTTAGACATTCAGAAGGAACGTATAAATGGCAAAATAATCTCAGTCATCACGAAGAACCGGCGATGAAGTCTATTGTAACCAACATTTTAAAATGTATTCAAATACTAAAAAAATGTTAAGCGTTAATAAATAATATTGTAATTTAGAACATGTATATAGATGTAGTCGTTTTGACACATCACTACCGTTCATTTAATGATCAATCCACCTTATAACAATTTTCAGAAAATATATTTTTCTTGACACGTTCATTGAACTTTCTGTCCCGTAAAACCCTTAGTACCTACCTATCAGGTTTTGATATTAATCTTAAGCCGAAGTTCTAGATCAGTGGTTAACTCAAATGACATAAACGTTAATTATGAGATTGATATTATTTGTCCTTTTCTTTTCTTAATGTAATTCATTATTTTCGAATATTTTGGTGTATTGTTTTTTACGTTTGTATACTTTCGGTATATACTAAGCATCTATTCGGCGTATATATTAATGTAAAATGTAACTTGTAAGAATTGTTAATACATTTCTAATGTTATGCCTATGTTAATGAATTGTGAATTGTTATAGAAACTTCTTTAACATTTGTTTCCGTTATTATTGCTTATCTGATGCTCGATTATTTGTATTTTATGAATGTAGAGAGCGTCTATAATTAGTTCGTAAAACATAATTCCAAATTATAAAGAAATTGAATATATTATATGCGCACTGTTGACTCTACCTTAGATATATGTAATCGAATAGATATATGTAAGAATATACTTATTTTTAAAGTTATTCAGAGTTCAAGTCACATTTCATTTTTAAGAAAAAATAATAATTAATATCACGTCCTTTGGCACGTTTTCTTTGGCTAAAAACTAAAATATGCTTAAACAATAATTTGTGTTCGTGTGTCACTTCTAAGTGACGGGTGACCTTAATGGGTATTCATTTATAGCACTGACCTATTAAAATGGCAGGAAACTTCATTTATTGTTAGTAAATTGTATATAAATAAAATATGCAATTATGTTCCAAGACCATTTCTTATGGTAATACAATACCGTTCATAAGGAAATAAACAAACAGTTTTTAAATTTATGAATTAATTTTCATTAAATGTTTAATACATTTTAATAGCCAACTTCATATATAATTTCATATACTAAATAGTATAGTAAACTTTTTGTACATACTTATAGAAAGGAGTATTTTATACAGTAAGTACAGACATTTCCTTAACGGATATAAGAAAGAAAAAAAAATTCAACCAAGTATTTTTAGTTATTTATATTTCAAATTTTAGTACCTTTCATATAATGTAATATCTAAGTATAGAAAATCAAGATCGGGTATTTTGTACGCCCTAGAGAGATTTACTAAGAAAGTCAAACAAATTACAATAAAAACGATAAATCATATCATACTAATATTATAAATGCAAAAGTAAGTTTTTGTTTATTACGCTTTCACGCCTAAACCGCTGAATCGATTATAATGAATATTGGAATAGCGGTAGATGGGAAAAAACATGGTGGAAGTGGTGTATGAAAGTTTTAGTTGCGTCATCTGATTTGTTCGACAAAATCAATATTAACGAGAGTGTTACAGATCGTGGAGGTCGGGTCGAATCATACTCGGAGTCTCGTTCCACAATCGTTATGTTATACATCAGAGCTTCCCCTTATTAGATGATCATATATTTCGAACTGTCGGCCGTACTGTCGAACGTTCTTAACTGAACCGAACCTTCGCTTAAACTGGACTCGCACCGAGTGTTGCTTTGACTGAACCCCAGCCGCTTTTTTTTCGACAGGACATACGCTGTTAGCCGGAGGGGCTTTTACAGCTTGGCAGGGATTTTAGGGCGAATGCTGAGGGCACTCAGACCCGATGCAGCGGGCGCAAGGGCGCCATAGCGGCCGGCCCTCGGCTTGGGCTGCTGCCGGAATAAAAAAAGTATATATAGTAATCTGTGTTATCAACTACCCTCCAGCTCATTAATTTAAAGTATGTAGTATTATTAAGTTTCATATTAATAAGCGGTAGACATGGTATGTAAAACAAGCTTGCAGCAAGCAGTTTATATAATCTTTAAATGCTCAGTCAAACCTTTTGTGCATACATATATGAGGTATGAAATTAACAATAAACAGATGTATATAACTTCCGCTGATTCTTTAAGAAATGGTAGCATATTTACCATTAAGCAAAGCCTTTTTTTGTGTTCCGATAACAAAGATTTATAAATATTTATTAAATTAAATACTTATTTTTTTCCATTTTAAGAATATAAATACATTATCAGTGTATGGAATTTAATGTAAATTAACCAAGCTCAACTAATGTCCTTACTATGCCGGTTTTTTGTTATAATGAAAGGTGTAATAATACGATGTATTTAAAAAACAACAACTCAGAATAGTAGATTATATAATAGGAGCGTTGGAAAAGTTTGCATAGAAACACTTTTTCCCTGTAGAATTATTTAGGATTCATTTTAATATTCTTCAAGAAAATTTATGAGATAAGTACTGTAAGCTCGTTATAAAGTTCAACCTCTGTACCATATACAAATAATAAAAATAAAACCTAATAATCATAGTTCTGGGCTAAGTTACTTTACGTAATTAGTAAGAAGTCATAAATTTTATTTAGAATATTTACAATGATATAAATTTGAAAATAATAAAACTGTCCGTTCGTTTTACGCTCGACTCTCGAACTGTTCAAAGGGTTTGTGTACATTAATTTATTGCGCATAGCTTGTAATTTAAGCTCTCGTGTTATTATATTTCAAAGTTTTGCTCGTAAATCAGGATGAGTTTAATTTTTACGCGACGTCTGCGAGCTGGTTCGACAAAAAATAGTTATAACTTAAGACGTAGTAAGGCTACGTTTGGAAGTCGACACCGATTTTAAAATATAATTTTCAGTTAATAGTACTTTATTGTTTATATATTTGTTTATAATTAATCTACTATTATTATTACACAAACGATTGATTGAATAAAATCGTTTGCTTCATGTCTATATACCAAACTTGTGATATGCACGTTTGCCATTGCAATGATGATAGCTCATTGGTTGTGTGTACGACTTCGCGTCAAAGGACGTGCGTTTGAATCCACTCCCCTTATAATTAGCTTGAGCTTTCGGTGAGAGGAAAACATCGTGAGGAAACCATAGAATGGTGGTAGGGTTTTTTCTAATGCCCACATGACTAGCTACCACCCTCAAGTTGAAAATCTGTAGCCAAATACAAATAGGTGTGTTCCGGTAGTTGCACTTTAGAGTTGTCTACCAACTCGTATCGTATCGTCACTTAACATCAGGTGAGATTATGGCCATAACGCTAAAACCTCAACAATAAAAAAAATCCTAAGAATTGAGACGCCGCATAGTAGGTATATAAATCCCATACATTAAGACCCGGTTCTCACTACAGTTTGTACGTAGTCTACGAGTAAGTTTATTTAATAAGCTTTAATACATGCATATGAAAAATAAAAAAGCTATTAACCTATTATGGGGTCATTTACTTCAAGCATTAGGTAACAGTATATATCATAAAACTATTATATTTCCTTTGTTAAAGTAACTTACACGATTGCTAATTTTTATGTGCAATTTTAATTAGCGCTCTGCTCGTATACGGTTCGTTAATTTTGGGTTTCTTCAACTTATTTATACCTTAGATTATTACTGTGATTACAAAAAAGATTAATATGTAACCTTGGAATAACAATTGAAAGAGTTGACTAACATACAGAATATGTTTTAAGTTACTTTATATCCTCTTTATATACTATATATTACTTTATATCTAGACCAGCCACAACATAAGGTACATTCATTGTTGTATATACAAATTAAACTGCAGTTTATGGTTTAATTTATATCATTAGCTACTGAAAACACAAACTGCATTTACAACAACAACAAAAAGAAAACAATGGAAAAATTAAATTTTTTTTTGCTATGCTGCTTTATGTAACAAAAAGTATTGTGTATGTAGACCATAAAATTTATTACCACTAAATAAAATGTCATCAAAATCGAATCAATAGTATTCGAGTGATGCCCATACAAAGTTACATACTAAGAAACAAACTAACTATAATAATAAAAAATGACTGCGGGTCATATTGAAAAAAAAATATGTATAGATTTGGCTTAATTGAATTTGGCTCAGTTGGTCGTGTATCCGGATACCGCATCAATGGACGTGATTTCGAATCGCTACATTAGCTTATAGGTAATATTATAAGACCATAAGGTCATAAAATGTGATGTTAAGTGACGATGTGGCGCAAGATGGTGGACACGCTAAACTTAGTGAAGATATTGGCTCTCAATTACAACTGCCGGAACACACCAAATATTATATGAATGAATGTAATGAATGAATGTAATGAATGAATGTAATGTATGAATGTAATGAATGAATGTAATGAATGAATGTAATGAATGAATGTAATGAATGAATGTAATGAATGAATGTAATGAATGAATGTAATGAATGAATAAATGAATTCTTTATTGCACTTTAAATATGTACACTGGAGATCTTCAGCTAACCAGCAGTGATGTAGTATGAAATAATAACTACCATTGTAAGTAGTTTAAATATAATAATTGGTGAAATAAGAGTGTAATAATAAATATACTAACATAATATAAATAATTCAACACGAATAGTATATTAAATAAGCAAAACGTAGTTAAAACAAGATTGGAAGCTCCTGTCTAGATTAAATTATTTATTCTCGTACTTCCATACACAATGAAATTATTAGAATGTATGACTATAGTAGTATTTTAAGCTGTTACTGACGAATACTTCAGTAATAGTAGTTAACCTGTGACATACTTAATTCTACAATTATTTAAAGTTGAATTAAAATGAACGTGTGGTCTGCTTATTATACTTATACTTAGGAACATTTGTTATTAAAATTTTGACATTTGCGAGTGTCCCCACAGTTTCATCACATGTCTACTGGAAACTGTAGTTATTTAAAACAACATAAAACCTAGATTAGCAGTTGCCGTAAAACGGACAGCTAAAATTTAAATTCTTGCATAAATTAAATAAGACTAAAAAGCAATCAAAGCGAGAAGGGTCACATAAAATTTTTACTAAACAATAAATCAACACTCGTGATGTTTCTAATTAAAGAGGCAATTTAAATTAAAGTCATTGTGTCCATAAAACAGCCTAAAACTAAAATATGATTAATTACCTTTTCGTAAGGAGTGGTCCAGGTCATTATTACGTGGAAACTACAAAATAAAACAAAAACTATTTTCATGGTTATCCTCATTTTCTATTATAAGGCTTTTTAGATTTAATAATAAAAAATAGAGAAGCAACAAAAAAATTTGGACTAATAATAATTTACATTAATATTGTGAAGCGAAAAACTTTGTTTGTTTGAACACACTAATCTTAGAAACTACATTTCATAAAATATATGTATTTGCTAGAGCAATTATTAAGAAAGCTTATAGGTTATTTAATATCACACTACCACCAATAGGAGCAAAGCTGTATTGAAAAAAGTTTTGAAAACGGTTAAAAAATATTAAATTATGTTTAGTTCCACGCGAACGAAGTCACGGTGACAGCTAGTCCTTAATAAACTGGTAATGACATAATTCAAGTATAATTAATATTAAATTTAGATGGACTGTAATCATTTTAGGACGTAGATGGTGTGGAGACGTAGTAGACGTAAACTAATTATAATTACTTAGTTTAACCAACGTAGCAACTGTATTAAATGAACCATATATTTCAATTAGACGAAATACCCTTAAGTTTTATTATTAAACTTTGCAACATTTTTATCTAATCACTAGTATTTAACCGCGATTCCGCTTGCGTTAATATCGATTTTGTCGACCGATACAGCAATATTTTTTCTATCAAATATTATTAATTTCTTTATTAAAGAATATTGGTCAGTCAATACAGGTAAATATGAACTTCCAAAAACAGTGTTATAGCTAATCATTACTGTCTATCAATTGCCTATAAGTCAAATTATATTTACAACCCTATTCCATACCATCAGATGACGCAATAAAGATTTTTATACAAAGTTTATCCATCTCTTTACCTCACTATACCAATTATAATCGATTCAGCGGTTTAGGCATGAGAGCGTAACAAACAAACTCACTTTTGCATTCGTAATATTAGTAAAGTGTTTTTTAATTGTATGCTTAACGTAAATGATTGAATAATCAAATACTCGCGACCCAACCATTCGATCAAGCAGTATGTTTCCCAACAAATTAGCCGGGCCCGCAAACTTTGAGCGCATCTGAGTCAATTTGGATCCTTATTGAATTACTGGACCGACACCTTACAAGTCTTTACAACGTAGCGTAAGTTCCACAACTAGTTATTGACCCTTAACAACAATGTACTAAGATTAAATCTTGGTTGCAGATATCATTGGCTTACAAGCAATAGCAGGCATTGTAGTTTGAGTTCTATAGCTGTTCTATTATAACTTATTTTGTGTTAACCTGAGTCCACATCGTTCCATGAAACAAGGCACGCGTGAGAGGTAAAGGGGCACGATGAATGATGCGATGGACGTAGCCTCTGACTCTAGCATCGCAGCGAGCTATCGACTGTACCGCCTGTTAGCTACTTCAGTGATGAATATTTATTTATGCAAGTATATTGTATTATCGGAAATGACTCTCAAAAAACAGAGACATATGGCGTACAAGGGATAAGGCTTATAATTATTTTTATATTTTACATTTTAGGTTTTGTAGGCAGATCTTACATAAGATACCTACTCTGCGCCGGAAAGGATAACAAAAGAACGGGCTTAGTTCTTACTGATTAAAAACCAACAGACTCTGTTACACATGGGCTAATAAAGCGCCTTTATCATTTAATAATTCCCAGCGATACTCTAACAAATATAAATAAAGAAAAATTGTCAGAGAGCGGACAATATAAAACATATGTTACTGTTAAGTTTTACTGACTTGTGAATATTCATATTATGAGTTTAAGAAAAAAATCATTGTTTCGATGCCACATGTATACACTTCAATAATTTTATTCAGTTTTATATAGATTGAAATAGTGATGATGTATTGCCCGAAACTGGTATAGTGTTGCTTAAATGAAGACATTAATAATTCTCGCCTCTAGATCTGATAAATGAGTTCCGAAAAAAAATGAATTATAATTTAAAATTAATTTATATGTATCTTGGCTTGAAACTTAATAACAAAGTGTTGTGTCATTATTATTATATTTTAATTACAGCTTCGAGCTGCGGGTGTGCGTATATGGGAACGATTAAAACTGATATTGTTATAAATTTCACTTATTATTTCAGTGAAAAATATAAAAGAAAAAAAAAAGAAATTGTTATATCAATACTTTCAGGAGAATGTAATCTCACTGGTAGTAAATATAGTGAGCATAAAAAAAGGCTATTACAGGGAGTTTTTCATGTCATTGTTTCCATTTTAAAGTTAATGTCGTCATAGGTCAATATTGAGTTCTTAGTAGGTAGGGTTTTAGAAAGTATTTTTCAATTAATATTTCTCAAGGTTTCGATTTTGAATACATTATATAAGGTAAAAAAACGTATGAGTGGGCACACGTAAGGTGTTTTTTTTTTGTGTAATAAAAGAAAATGAGTATAATTAATTAAACCCAAACGTATGCAAATAAGAAAACCTACTTGTATATATTTGTTTATGCATACCCATATATAGCATCTGCAGATACAGAAATATTTGAATAAATACCTTGAATATAGTTTTGAAGCGATGATAGCTGAGTAGTAGTGCGTGTACGGACTCTACGTCACGCCGTGTTAATGAAGGTGAGTTCGAATCCACCTATATCGTGCTTGAGCTTTCGGTGAGGAAACCATAGCATGGTGGTAGGGCTTTTTCTAATGCCCGCCTGGCTAGTTACCACCCTTAAGTTGAAAATCTGCCGACAGATGCCAATAGGTGTGGTCCGACAGTTGCACTTGAGAGTCATTTCCTCTACAGGTTTACCGTGTCTAATGTGTAAAGGTAACTTGGGCCATATCATCACTTAAGACCAGGTGAAATTATGTCTATAACGCTAAAACTTAACAATATAAAAGTACAAAAAAAAAAAAAGTACAAAACAAAATAAAAGTAACAAAAATCAATCAACACCGTAGTGTCCATTTAGATGTTGGTACGTACGCGAATAGTGTAACAAATTTACTCTCATAATTTTGCACTAACATACCAAAAGATCCCTTGAGATTCACACTATTTTGTAAGGACTGATTTTAAAGTGCATTCTAGGTTGAGATAAAACAGTCTGCATTTCGTACAAGATATAATTAATCTACAAGTAAATTATTATTTCTTTCTATATGCCTTACTCAATAATAATGCTGGGCATACTGATAGCTTGAAATAGTATAACACCAGTTTGAATCCCGTGAATATTAAATTGCTTATACGAAATATACAAATTTTGATATATATACTTTTAGTATAAATATAATGTAATAATCATTAATTTATTTAATCGATTGGCTCACGAAATAAAACCTAATACCCTATTAAATTTTTGTCGTCACATATCAAATTATATTCCCATTGTTCTTGATCGTATATTAAAAATTATAATAAAAATTTTATTACCTTCACATACAATCATCATAGAGCTATCCCATACTTAAAAGTGACGCGTAAATTAAACGAGAGCTTGACATGTATTAAATGATTTAAGTGTCTATTTGGTGAGACAAACTAGAAAAAATCTGATCGTAAATTTTAATTTATGTTAATAGGTGCACGTTGGGTAAACGCCCACAATCCAAGATTGAGTGTTTCTTTATACGCTGAAGAATAAATTTACAAAAGCTTGTGTATAAAAATCAATGAGCATATACTCAATTAATATATGACTATTAACATGTCTTTATAACCTTGCCTCGTTAACTGCATAGTTGGCCTAGCAGTTGAAGTGGTTACCTCGCTGCAATGCCGCGCCGTAGTCTTGTACGGTACTCGAACGCACAGGTACAAAGTATAAGCCACAAATAATTGTTCTAAGTACGTTTGTTACTTTGTACCCGTCAATTTTTTATGAAGTCTTTGGTGAAATTGTCGCATAGATAGATGTCATAATAAAAAAAAAACTTGCGTTGGTACTTGTCTATGCGTACTATATATAATTAAGTATGAATATGTATTGTATACGTATGTTTTAAAAATATATTGACAAATATATAAAATAGTAGTTCAATACTGTTTTCGCCTGTATTTGTTTGGTTTTGTTTGTTTTTTGTTAGTAGACATTGTAAATAGAAATACTTGAAAAAACTTATTTTATAACTTAACAAACAAATCCTCACATAGTCTATAATAATTGACGGTTAAATTTTGCGAACTGGATGACAACTCATTTAAACAATTACTGATACTACTCGTGTTTTGAAGATTATTATAAGTATTACTGAAAAATCAATTGCCGTATTTAAATAAAGTGTAATGTAAGAGGGTATAGTGTATTACATATAATTTTAAGTTTTAAAATCATTATTACGTATTCTATTTATATTATAAGTTTAACATTATTGCCACATCTCACCTGATTTTAAGTGTTACTGTGGCTCAAGGTGGTTGACACGCTAAGCCTAATGGAGTGACAGGCTCTCGAGTGCAACTGCCGAAACACAAGTAAAGATATTTGACGGCAGATTGTCAACCTGACGGTGTTAGTTAGCAAGGCGGGCGTTAGAAAAAGCAATACCACAATATATCACCACTATTATTAGAAAATATATCATAACTTCAACAGCTTCATGAATTTTACATGATGGTAGTGCTTTATCTAATGCCTACCTGGCTAACTATCACTCTCAAGTTGAAAATTTGCCGCCAAATACCTATAGGTATGTTTTGGTAGTTGCACTTGACAGCCACTTTCTCCACTAGGCTTAGCTCCACCAACTTGGGTAACTTAACATAAGATAAGTTTGAGGTCATAACACTAATCCTACAAAGTGAAGTCATGCCGGATACAACTTTATGAATGATTATTTATTAATTAAATAAAAAACGTCGCGTTAAATCTCCCATTTTTAATACATTAACTAAGACACACATGTTATTAAACCCAAATCAGATATTAACTTTCATGTTAATATGTGTATGAAGACATTTGTTATTTTTAAATAATTGAATTATAATTATGCATCGAAGAGAACCGAGACATGTATAATTAATTAATTTATTTGTTATTGAACACCTGGTCTTTAAAATTTATTAACGTAGGCTCGAATTAAGTTAAATATTTTATGTTTTACTTTCGACGCCTTAATTACGTAACCTTACCCAATTTATAGTAAACTGGCTGTGCCCGCGACTTCGTCCGCATGGAACTATAAGTTATTAATATTTTTTATCGGGTTTTTATTTTTGTCTGAATAAAACCTATTGGTGGAAGCGTGTTATTAAGTAGCTTAAACCCTTTCCAAATTATTGCACTATGAAATACAATAAAATTTTTGGAATTCGACTGGTTGTTTAAAAGATAATAATGCATGCAAACAAACAAACAAACTTTTCCGCTTTATAATAATAATATAGATATAACTGGGATACCGAGGATTTTATATTACATGGAAAGATTTTTGGTATTTAATGGAATATTATTAATATTTACTTTAGAAAGGTATTTGAATTGAATCTGTTAATTATTATAATGAGGACTATATTTAATTCCACTAGTAAACAATACATTTGATTCATGCTATATAGTTCGTGATGTTTATTTCTAAAATTTACCCATTGTTATGTCATGTCTTAATAATACGCTAACCTTCTCCCTGTAAAATATTATTGGACATATCGAATAAATAACCACATCCGAAGAGCACTGGCGCAGTCAGTTGGACTAAATATCTCGTCGCCGAAACAAATTCATTTTGTATATTTGCATATCGTAATTCTGTCTTTTATAAGCGAAATTTAAATTCATTGTAGTAAAATTGTACGACACCTATTTTTATAAATAAGTTACTGTCTGTGTCTAATAATGAAACCGCGACTTGCGTTTTGGTTCTGGCTGCAATAAAAGGCGACTCCTTGGGTCTTGCGCTTGTCTTCAAATTTACATATGTATAACGGTTATACTTTATAGGTATAGCGATATGACCACAACTTCACCCAATATGTCCCAAGATTGTAGACACGTTAAGCCTGGTGGAGATACGGGCTCTCTATTGCAACTGTCGGAACATACATATAGGTATTTGGCGGCAGATTTTCAACTTGAAGGTGATAGCTAGCCAGGCGGGCATTAGACAGCAACCTACGATGGTTCCATTAGGATATTTTATTTCACTGAAATTTCTAGCTCATTGCAGGTGGGTTCGAACTCACTTCCATTAAGGCGGCGTCCGTACACACTACCAATTGAGCTATCATCGCTTCTAAAACTATATAAATGGGCGGTTAGTCGCACGCGAGTTAACGGACGCCGGTGACATTTTGTTGTCATTATTACCCCTATTAGTGGCATCGGCTCTGATAAAAACACATCAAAGGTATTCACCGACATTCGTATATAATTAAAAATTATATATCATGTTCCGGTAACCTATTATAGAACGAATAAAACGCACCTTTTGTGGTGCGTTTTAACAAACAGTGCCACAGATATGTTTTCATTTTGTTAACATTTAAAAATATGTTAATTCTCGGATATCTTTTTCAATTTAGAGCTGTTTACTGTATAGCAGCTAACGGCTATGGTCACTGGCGATTAACCGCTAAATGGAAAAACAGAATAAAATTTATCACTTGTCTAGTTTGATAAAGACTTTGCATATATATGTTATTGTGTCTGGTGAAATGTAGGTAATATAATACCTTATATTTCGAAATTGAATCTGTGGATGAATGTTGAATGAACTCAGGTCATTATTTTACTGGCTGTAGTGCGTAGGACTATATTAATTAAAATATGATGTTCCTCGTAACTATGTTTCTTTTATGGTTACAATGAGAAGGATATTTTTAGATGTGTATATCTTATTGCATAGGTCCTATGGAAAGTGAAAGTTTTATGAAATATAGAAACTGGATTAATCATTGGAATATTAGAAACCCCTTGAAAGGTTTCTTGTGAGTCACTTGTATAGTTGCATGTTAACCTGAGCATATAAAAAGGGCACACAGAAAATGAAAATCCAGTTATCTGGTAGATACCTGAAAAAATTGTAATATATAGGCTTACTAGCTGTACCCGCGACTTCGTTCGCATGGAGCTAAGTATATTAAATATATTATGCCTATTTTTTTTAAACAGTTTTGCTTCTTTTGGTGATATCGTGATGTTAAAGAGCAAAGTTCGGTGAAGCTGTCAAAGCCCCTGGGGCTAACAGCGTATGTCAGTTCGAAAAAAAAAAAAAAAATGTTAAATAGCTTAAAGCTTTCGTCAGTGATTGCCCTATCATATACAATATAGGATTTTTGAATTCCGACAGAAAGCTCCTAAGATTAGCGCGTTAAAACAAAACAAACTTTCCTACTTTATAATACAAAAATAGATATAATTTTATTTCGAAATTATAAACAGACAGTTTGATTTCTGTTGTATAGTTTCATGATGAAAATATATAAAATAATGTATGAGAATATATATCAAAATTATAAAATTCCTTTAAATAGCTAAGACATTAATTTAAATTTCTAAATATAAAAGCTATAATGTGGGGTGAATCCCTTACACAGAGAGATATAATCCAATCACAAGCTCGTCAGAAACGCGTCGAGTTGTGAATGTGCATCTCAAGTTGAGATAAAGGTCCGGACAGACGAGCGCACGTGTCGCGCGCGTGCCTACACCAATATGGTACAAAACGGGCGTGCGCAAATATATTTTGTCCTCTTAAATTTAGACGTTCCGTTACACCGAATTTTATTTTATTAAAATTTGATTTATTTATTATTTTACTAACTTGCACTTAATTTATAGAAATTGATAAAAGAACTAAAGAAATAATAGAACATATTCTAGTTTACTTAGCTGCATGTTTATATAAAATATAAATTTATTTTTCTTTTCGTTATGGCAGGTTTAACTTAAGTAAAGTCAACCGTATTCTGGCTAGAGGTAGGACTTGTAGTCTTGGACATAAATGTTTTGACTCTCGATCGGCCGTTAGTTTATTAGGTACATATAAATAGACTATCTGATATAGGCTTAGTCCGTTCGGTGAATTGCCTGAAAACCCTTCTGCATGATTTTATACCTTTTACTTTGTTAACCCAAAAGCTCTAAGTAGATAGTCGGGATTCCATCGATTCATATGCTTTAAAAACTTAAGTATGTTATACTTTGTTAGGCGTTATGTAAAGCTAAAGGGATGTGTGTTTGAATCCAAGTAACTACTATGAGATTGACTTTTCGGTGAAGGAAAGCATCGTGAGGAAACCATAGCAAGGTGGTAGAGCTTTTTATAATGCCCGCCTGGCTAGCGATCACCCTTAAGTTGAAAATCTGCCGCCAAATACCAATAGTTGTGTTCCGGCAGCAGCACTCAAGAGTTAGTTTCTCCACAGGTTTAGCGTCTCTATCAACTTGGGCCGTATCGTCACTTAAGACCAGGTAAGATTATGTCCATAACTCTAAACCTTAACTATAAAAAGTACCTAAAGTATCATGAAGTTGGAACAAAAACCTCCAAACATTCTTTTCTAGCGCTATATCTCTATAGGGAGAAGTTATTTTTGACAAAGACTACGCTATAAATTTGTAAGTACGAGTACTATATTAAAACCAATATTTTTAAATAAATCAATATATAATTTTTTTTTCAGATTACTAGGTGTAGAGTACATTAGCATAGTCTGATGTTAAGTCGCCCAAGACAGCGGTTATGCTAAGCCTCATGGAGGAACTGGCTCTCAAGAGAAACTCTCACAACACATCTATATGTATTTCAACTAAAATATTTTTCTATTTAATTGAAATTAAATTGTTTAAAATAGTTATTCCAGTTCATAATTTAGTGTAGTCGGAAACAATTAGATACTGAATTATAAAACTATAGTATCAATAAACTCTTCAAATATGTTTTGAGTTAAAAAGTGTATTTTAAAAATGACACTACGGTGTGATTATCACACGGACGTAAGCTTCAAACGCGTGCCGTCTACAAAAATAAAACTATTTATAAATCCCCCATTATGGAGTTAATGCGTCAACAGTGTACGTGAATGCACCTCGGAACAGTAATCTCTGCGAATGGACAGTCCAATCGGGGTTTTTCACGGCGTTATTGTCGCATCTAGGGCTCTCATCCGATGCGGTGTGACTGTTTTAAGTTTTACAACGAACGATATAGATATATCGTCACTTTTATTTTTGCTACCTAAACTTTTTAAGGACAAAACGGACATCTTATAGGAGCTTTTGAAGCATTTATAGCTCAGAGGTAGGCGTGTATGGACGTCGAGACTATGAACGTAATATTTGATCTCTCTATAATGCTCAAGCTTCTAATTTAATTAGCTTCTAATTAGCTCGTCAACCATAGTGTCGCGGTACAGCTTTTTCTAATGCCTACCTGGGTAGCTACCATCCTGTATATTGAAAATCTGCCACCAAGTACCTGTAAATTTGTTTCGGCAGAGCCTAGTGGAGGGACTGCCCTCTTAACTTTACTTAACATCAGACAAGTTTGTGATCATAGCGCTACACACCTATAAACGATTAAAAAAATATCTATTATTTTTTCGTCTGTATATTTGTTTGACTATAAAGCCTTTTTATTTGAAAACAAAATGACATTAATATCTCATTACAGGTGTATAACTCCATCTTGGTGTAATAAATGCAAATCTCTAAGTGTATAAGTAATATAAGTTTTAATTAACATCGTATAATAAAATAATTTATATATAGAAAATAAATTACACTTTGATAAGTAAATATTAATATTAAGGTATAACATTCTCGAATATATTAGATTCTATTATGATTAAGCTATCTATTAAATATGATTCAGTCATCTACAGTATGTGCACTAATATATTAATAATTCATGAACACACATAATTTGAGAAATCGGTAACCTAACTGAATCAAATATAAATTCACTACATTTTACAAGCAGCTTCACTCTCGTTAATATTGATTTTGTTAAACAAATCGGATGACGCAATAAAACCTTTCATACAAAGTTGTGTTCTCTCTTTATCCCACTTTCTAAAAGTTTTTAGCAACGAAATCTATCACCGTCTCCAGAGACCCATTATCTTTGTACTAAAGTTTATTGCAAATGATTCAGCGGTTTATGCATGAAAGCGTAACAAACAAACAAACTCACTCTCTAATTTATATATTAAAATTTATATAACGAGTAATACCTTTTGTATGAGATATTAAGCTTTGATAAAAATTGTGTCGAGTATTTTAGAATATTGTACGCTATCGCAACTGCTCTAGTTTTGTTATTAATCAGTTATTGATTTACATTATACTTATTTTATACAGTAAAAAATCTAACATACTATTTTTTAATGGTAAAATAAAACGATGAAATCGAAATTCAACTCAGTCATTTAGAAGAGTCAGTTATTCACAAATCCTTTACAACAATACTAACGCAGACTCTTCATATCTTCTTCGGTCTTCTTCTAACCCTACATACATCCACCTTCATATTTAACATTGTTCTGGTTATATGGCTTTTATCTCTCTTCATAATATACCTATACCATGCTAATATATTAGTTCCAAGCTTCTCTGCCACTGGTATATAAAAGAAAAATAACATTAAAAATCGGTGTCGCATCGTATACTATAAACGTACTGCGTTACTCGTGTGCAGGTGAAAATTATTTACCGGTTTCGTGTTGTGGTACATCAGTGGCTATTTTCATTTGCCAGTTGTACTTCCAGGATTGAGTGCCCGATACTTGAATAATGTGGTATTCGTGTTTTCAAACTGCAGTTTCATTTAAACTTTTGAATTTGTAAAAGCTATTTTCAATGTTACTTTTAATGGAGCAAATTGAAATGAAAAAAAAAATTATACCTCTTGGAACACTCGGGCTTAATTATTATTGGTAACAAATATAAAGCTGCAAAAAATAAGCAAATGTCTGAGAGTGATTAAATGAAACGCATAGATAAGTAGTGAATTAAAGGAATGTCAGGAAATTCGTAGTGAATATATTTCTTCTATTAGTAAAAATAAAAAAAATATTGTACATCATTCAATTAATCTAATTTATTATAATACATATAATACGCTACGAAACAGATGACGCGTATGACATTTACAAACTATATTTGCGCAGCCGTTGAGAACTTACTGGCTGTCTTGGACCAATAAGCGTGCACTTTTGACAGACCACAGCCAATACGCACTATGGATAACCGTCTACACTATAGAAATATAGTGCAATATAGAATAGACTGAAGTAAGGGTCGTGATGGTAAAATCTTACATTTTGATTTGCCCAGCTTTCTGGACGGTGCGATAAGGAACTTCGTTCCTTAAGGATAAATGAAGCCTTCTAAAATGAAGGCTTTTATGTTGGCCAGCGAAATATTGCCGACTCCAGCTATTACAAATGGAGGTCACAAGAAACGGTTACGCGCAGGAGCAGCGAGGCAGCACAAAACACATGCGGCACAGCCATTAAAAGAGATCTTTGACTTAATAATTGCATTACTAAGTTATTACTCGGAATCTTCATCATATTTTGTAAATTTTAACTGACTGCTTAATTGAAATGTATTATTTATATGGGATCGAATAAGTTTCTTAGAAATGACAATGAAAACAATGACATATTTATGATAATGAAAATTATTTTTTAGACGGAGACTATTAAAATTTTTATTATTCTATTATATTAAATAATATTTGTCTATAATTATTTGCAGTATTATGTCTTACCTCGTGAATATCAAATTTGATTCGAAAGTTTAAACAGTCGAAGGTTAAAAGTTCAGCTAATTTACAAATGTAATTGAATTTAGTCTTTTGCGAGATATTAAAAGAAATATATGATATGTATTTCTTCGTTTTCGAATTTAGTTCTCTTATACTTTTCAATGCTTATATTTTAAAATAAATATTAAATTTGTATTTTTTATATGTAAGGATATTTAATTAAAATTTATATCAAAAAGTTTCATGTCACCATCTCTCATTAAGCCCTAACGGTGAGAAGTTTCGGGTGTCAAAGCCTGAGTAACCGTGCTCCCTCCTTTATGAACATCAGTGGTGTCATATCATACTGTTTGATCATCACGAGACGTCTTGTCGCTTAGACATTCCACGAACTCGATTTAATTAGCCGATAAAAGAGGCACGCTTTTTAAAACGCTATTAATTTTATATACAACATTGTTAATTATATATTTTTATTGGTAGCGATAAGGCTGTTGAGAAATTTGTAGAACAAGTTAACATTCACTAAAATGATAGATGACAATGTTAGATAGTTTTATCTTGTATCAGCGACAGTTTGTGAGCTTGATATATATGATTTTGCTGTTTTAGACTTGACAGATTCGTTACTGGTTACAGTGATTTATTACTTCACGAATTTAATATCTTCAAAGTGAAAATTAAAAATGTTTTGGAAGATTAATGAGATGCTTACGTAGGTATCAATTTATATTTAGTCGTATTATTCATAGAAACATTATGCTAAAATATCATATTGCAAAGCCTTAAAGTTTTCGAAGGAATAACAAAAGTAAATGAAAGAAAGGTAGGTGGTAATAAATGCTATTCAGTATTATGTTTTTAATAAATATTAGAGTATTTGAGTATAATAAATAGTAACATCGGTTGACAGCAAAAATGTTTTGAAGATCAAGGCCTTCATTTAGGTTTATCGTTAGATAATAATCAGATTTGGTGTTATGTGAACATGTAATTTAAGATGGCGAATAATTAAACCTAGAAAATCGGTTCTAAAGTTTATATGCCGGAATATATTTATATGTGCTTGATAACACATTATGAACCTGAGGCTGGTAGTTTACGAGGCTGGCATAAGAACAAATCTAATCACTAAGATATAAGATATAAGGCTTAAACTCGGCAAAGTGATAGCATTGTACCTGATGTTAAGCATGGTATGTACAATTTAAAATAGAAGCGAACATAAAGAGAACGAAAGTACATCGCTAGTAGCCACTGTCATCCCAGCCCGAGTAAATGCTTCTTGAAATCTTTACGTTTTATTTGATGGACCAATGTTATATGGGAAAGGAAATACATGAGTTGAGACACTGTTTCACGGCTTCATGGTACGGAAAAACACGACTTTGCAAACTTCTTTGTTCGAGTCGGAATGGGAGTTATCGTAAGGTTTTGTATCCAACGTGTGTAGTTCTATTATGAAAACGAGATAAGGTAATACGATTATATAGTATTGTAGGATTATAACTTACAAACATAAATTGACGCAGTGTTTAAATTATTATAACCATACATTTATCATAAGTTAAGGGCTAAGATATTTCGTCACTATAGTTTTCTAGTATTGGTTGAAGGTGCGACGAAGCCTGCTCATTCTCTCAGAAAGAAACTATTGCCTAGTTGCAGGTATTTATAAGTTGGTATTAATATACTTTACATATGAAATTAAAAATAAAATGTAACGGTAAAAATTATATCTTAAGAATCATACATCTGAAGAATTTTTTGTAAGTACAAATTAAATAGTAATCCATATACAATCAATCCAAGATTATCAAATATTTGTAAATATTGTAGAATGAACACAACAAACGTATTTGTGCATCACGAACGCAAAATATATATTCGTCTCTATTTTTGAATTAGGTTTAGGGTTACACGCACCGTAATAATATAGTTTTATGTTCGGCCATGATGACATCCTTTTGTAAATATCTCAATTAGATACGGGAGGATGTGTCGACACGATTTGAATTGACTACTTTAGAATTATACGGTTCCGAAGTTACATAAATACGATTGTGAACTAACTGCGTTAAATTTTATATTATTGATTTTTTTCAGGTTTAATAATGATTATCCTTTATGAAAAGCTTTCCAAAATAATTTGTTTCTAAATATTTTTTATTTTTACTAAATGTTTTTACTTTTATAGAAAGCACTTAATATGATAGCCAGATATTTATTAACATTTATAATGATTCATATTCTATCTATCAGAATTTATCTGTCATATTCAGGGACTTTTCTTTTATACAAGTAAATTGGCAACAAAGGGTACTGTTCACATGAAAAAACAATAGTAAATTAATACCATATATCTTATAGACGCTAGTAACTTACCAAATAATTCACTATTGCATAGCTGTTGTAAACTGTCCATTTACAAAAATATGACACATAGAACTTCTCTAAGGTGAAGGCATTTCACCAATCGAGTTGTCTCGAATAGAAAATAGAAATAACCCCCTTAAAATACTTCACCCTGACCTATCTTTCTTGATGTATTTATTGGAATTATTTTAAAAAGGTAAATTTTTAGGTAGTAGGTACCTAATAAAAAGGAGTAACTTCTAGTAGACTCTGGTACGAACATGAAAGAAAGGTTCTATAAGTTTCAATAAACTACTCATTAAATTTTATTTTTAAAATGATTCAAATAATAAACAAAATCACTGCATATTTTACTTTGTTTTATTTAACTAATTTGCTATCTACGTTTGCGTATTCATGATTTACAAACTTACTAGCTTCTGCCGGTGGCTTCACTCGCGTAAAATTTTAAAATAACATCGTACTATAATTATTGAGTTAAAATAGTTATCTTTTTATATGTCAATTTACGTCCAAATTTGTTTAACGGTTTAGGCGTGCTAGTGAACAAAGATAAAAACAAACAAACGCACTTTCGCTTTTATAATATTAGTATAGAAGTACGGTATAGTAGCGATTAAATATACAGGTATCCTCAGGTGTATTCTGTTCCCGGCTTAGCCAGTCTGTGTTCAGTAATGAAGCCTGCTGGTAGAGATTTGTTTGACATTGAGTTGCTAGCACCATGTACATATATCATTAGCCATATTTGTTAGTACGGTTGGAGGCTGGTAGGACAGTGAAGATGGATTATATATTGGTCGTCTCGTTAAACGTTATGGTTTTTGAACATTATTATGTTCGCTATTACTTACAAAGCAATATTTTTACTATACTACCAGTAAATTACTTCCAGCTCTGGGTAAAAATTCCTAAGCTATTTTCCAAGAAAATGTTAAGATTTACCAAAGCTCTAGAGATAATTTTTTTTTTATACTTTAAGTTTAGCATTATGGCCATAACCTCACCTAATCTTAATTGACGATACGGCCCAAGTTAGTAGACACGCTAAACCTATTGGTTTTAGGCGGCAGATTTTCAACTTGAGGGTGGTTGCTAGCCAGTCGGGTATTCGAAAAAGGCCTACCACCATGCTATGGTTTCCTCACGATGTTTTGTTTTTCTACACCGAAAGTTCAAGCTCCGGAGACGTACATACTACCAATCATCGTTTCAGAAATTTTTAATCTTATCAACATTCATAGAGTACAATAATCGCTTACAATAAGGTGGTCCGTCCGTACGTTTATTCCCCGCCATAGTTTAATGAAAATAAAAAATCATAAAACTGATAATTCTATCATACTTATCAACGAAATTACAATACCTACGATATAAATTACCGAGATGGTAGATAATAAAACTGTCTTCAATAAATAGATTATAGATATAACCGAGCGTCCCACAACGAATGAAAATATTTCTACGACCCGAACAGTAAGATAATCTCGTAAACTCAATAAACCTGCGCGTATACAATTTTCTGTATACACGACATTCACAATAGTTCATTTACCCGCGCAATAACGCAACAATGAAGTCACAGTGTCGCCCCCGCATCGATCTGTATCTAATATCAATCGACACCTACGGTATAAGCCTGCATTGTCGCGTAATGAATGTATAATCAATGTTCCGATGAATATAGATTGAAATGGGAAGTATAAAGGATTTTACAGTTGTAGATGCAATTGGATCGGTTTTTTTTTGTCATGTCGACTGTTACTTAATAAAGTTCAGGTATTGGAAGCCCCGATCCAAAGGAGTGAGTCACTATTGATGAGTTTCACGTAATGTTGTCTATAATGGCTTAGAAAATACCATCCCAGTCGAATATATTATAAGTAGAAATGTATAGACGCGGCATATGGTATGAAACCTTAGTATCGCATCGGCATTCAACTTTCGGTGATAATCCTAAGACAATAACATGGTGGTAGGTCTTTTTCTAATGCCTAATCTTGCCTAAGAATGCCTTTCTAAAGTAATATAAATAACTTAGAACTAATTACTTATTTTGGATATATGCCGTCAAAAGTACCAACTAATTAAACTACGAGTTTTACTGTCGCATACGTACCTACTTGTTTTCAAGATATCTAGTAACTATTAGACATATTACCCGACGTAGGTGGACAACGAAATAATTGTAATTTTTGTTAAATTCACATTTCTCCATTTTCATAACACCTAAAACAAACCACAAATTTTTGTTCCGTTTCGGAAATATAATCTTTTTTGTATTCGAAATAGAAAAATACATATGTACAAATAGGCACTAAATATTGGAAAGAAAAATAATCGAACAATGAAGGAAAATTAAACAATTATAATAAATAAGGGCTTATTTCGATTACACTAACAATATTTTTCGGTTGTGGATAAATTAGACAACTTTGTATTCTATTTTATTTTCTTATAAATCTAGATAAAGTTTAGTTTGTATAAGCTTACAATTAAAGGTAACCCGACCCAGATGATAAATATATAGTTACCGACAGTAAATATCATAGTTTTTTATTCAAAACTATGTCAATAAATCTAAGAAAAACAGTAAATCGCGATTTTCTCAAAACTAGAAAATTTTAATTATTTAGTTCTCCACCTTAACCGACAATACGTTTTAAGCTTCTATCAAATCACTATTTCAATTATTATTCAATTATGTTATCAAGGTCACATGGAACGAGGTTTTTTATTTAAATGTTCTTTAATCGTATGCAATTTTATTTTGCAATTAAGCATAGATTGTTTACCCCCGGCGTTGCATAAGAAACAAAGCGAAAGAAAATTCCAACCCTTTATTTCCGCACGGGGTAACCCTGTAGGGGACGAGTTTAAACACGAGACCTACAGCTCTAGTGCTCCGGACTCATTAGAGGCCTCGTGAGTGAGGGGCGTAGAGGACTTAGCCCCTAGCGAGAGGGGTTCTTCAGTCGTCTAGAGTCATCCGTGAACTCACGCTATGACGTTAGTACATGCAACAGCTTAACTTCAATCTCGGGATTTATTTACAAAGTCTATTTTCTTTGCTATATTTTCAAAACTAAACTTCATCGTATTTAATTAGTATTAATGTTTATATAGGAAACTTTGATTATAAACTTAGATGAAGGCAATTAAATAAATAAGTTAGTGACTTTTGTATACAATTTCTTATACAGAAATGTGATAATCCTAAAATATATATACTTATTTTCTTCTAAATTAGCAAGTTTACAATGCATGAAGAAGCTTTATTATTTATTATATTCAGCTCCAGATATTAATGCACAGTCATTTTTATATTTAGTTTAATATTATACATTCCGTAAAATTAGAAATTTTATTTTTAGTCGACATTATTTTGAGAATTTTATTCATTGTAGTAAAAACATGAATCAGTTATACAATTAAAAATCTACTTATTCTAACAAGGAACCAATGGTTAGCAATTTTCATATATCCTGTAATAAATATATACTTGGAATAATTGGCTATTTCATATCACATTTTTATTTTAAATCTATAGATTCGATTAATCATTGCAGTGTTAGAATTAATTAGTTACAAAATTTTACCAGCTAATTAAGTAATTTCGTGTATCATTAGAAATGAATAAATAAAGTATATAAATTATAGCCAAAATAGACCGTATTTTGTATACCGTACTTTTTTATGTATGCGTCATCCTTTATGTTACTGTGTTTAAACGAATGTATGCGCTAACTTAAATCAGCAGTATGATTTTACGACCAGCTTTGCTTAAGTCACTGACAACAAAAGATTTAAACATCTGTTTTAAAAAGAAAAAAAAAGACATATAGTTACACGATTTATTCCCATTAATTTTGATTAATTTAACGCATTGTTGCAATCTGATAAAACTATGACATTCAATTATAAATCTTGTGTTGTTGGTAATTGAGTCGTGTTTTATACTAATAAAGATCTCATGTTGCTAGAGACCCGCTGCACATATAATTCAGACATTGCAGTGTCTGTTAATTTCAAATTGTCTTAATTTGTTTTGTCTGAGAGTCACATTTGTTTCTTAGCCTCCAGGGCGTCGGTACTTATCTCGTTGTACATAACTTATACTGTTTTAAATTGAATAAATATAAATAAACAGTATATCTTTTGATTATATTTTTATAGTTATAGGGTTATGGACACAATGTAAGTTGATGATAAGTTAAGACAGTGCAAACGTTAAGTCTAGTGGAGAGATTAGATCTCAAGTGCAACTGTCGAAACACACTTATAAGTATTTGGCGGTAGATTTTTTACTTGAGGGTAGTAAATAGCAAGGCAGACATTAGAGAAAGATCGACCACATACAAAAACCTGTATTTATATTGTCGTTTCTCGTTATGTATCTATTTTAAAAGAACCATTCATTGAGTAATTATAATTAACTATCAATTCCTTAATAATTGGTTGGTACTATATACTTCTTTCAGTATTTTTTAGTTTACCCCGATATTTCTAACAACTAAAACGCTCAGGCCTTTTTCTGATAGTCTTCGTTGGTTTCAGGGTTATAATTTATTCAGTTATGCCTAGTTAACCTGCTATAGGTACCAGGAAATCATGTTTTACTAATTCCAAGAAGACAGCTAATTGCCGTAGCTTTTTTTTTGATAAATTAAAACAAAGATTAGAAATAAACAAAAAATATACAACTCTTTATTTCTGCTATGCAGTATTGTTTATATTAGGAATTGTAAACATTTTCATAGGCATTTGTACATCAGTATCTATCTTACATTTATAATAACAACAACTTTTACAGTCAAACATGTAAATAAAACAGTGAAATAAGTGGGTAATATATATATATATATATATTGTGCTTAATAAAAACCAGGACTAGGGTTCATCAATAATATACATAATGCTTATGTCTTTTTGAACTTGAAAATTTTAAGCTGCAAACATTGAAAAACCGTATAAATAAAATTTATAAATGCACACAGTTATTGTTCTTAATAAAAATTACTGAAATATAGATTCTTAAGTAACCTTCTGGTCTTAATACCATATTAAGATCTACAATTAAGCTTTATTTTCCTTCTTTGCATCGTTTGGTCGGGTAAAGTAAAATTGATTGATCACAAAATAAACATATTATGGTACGCATTGGCACCTCCCTCGCTCTCCCTTCTGAGGCTAGGGTGATGTCGTTAGTCTAAACCTCAGACAAATCCACACTCGCATCGGACGGCATTCCGGCCCATCACTCTTAATAATGAAGGATCATGATTTAGATTGATAAGCGTTCCGTGGGTACTGGACCTGAATCGAATGAATCGAATCGAATGAAATAGACACGGCTAACAAAGTTAATAATATATTTTTCCACTAATACTGTGTTCGCGTGGAACTAAAAAAGGTTTAATATTATTTGCCCGGTTTTCTAACTTTTTTCAATACAGCTTTGCTACTATTGGTGGTAGCTTGGTGTTAAATAGCCTAAAGTCTTTCTCAATCATTGCTCTATCAAATACAAGAATAATTTCCGAAATCCAACTCATAGTTGTTTAGATTATAGCACGAGAGTTGATAGCTCAGTTGATAGTGTGTACCGACGCCGCGTCAAGCGACGTGAGTTCGATTCCACCTACAGTGAGTTTGAGTTTTCAGTGAAGGAAAACATCGTGATGAAATCATGGCATGGTGGTGGGGCTTTCTCTAGGGCCCGCCTGGCTAGCAACTACCCTCAAGTTGAAAATTTGCCGCTAAATACCAATAGGTGTGTTGTGGCAATTGCACTTGAGAGTCAGTCCCTTCAATATGCCTAGCTGGTCCAATATCTTGGGCCACATCGATACCTAACATCATGTTCCAACAATAGCACGTTCCAACAAAAACTTTTTCACTGTATTTTTATCAATCAGAAGCAGAAATTCTTAATAAAAAGAAACCACTTTTCTACGGCCTAACGCTAACGCAACACAACTGATGTGCACGCGACGAACGCTCGGAACTAAGTGAGCGCATCGTCTTTTTTTTTTTTTTTTTCGAAAGGACCTACACTGTTAGCCTTAGGGGCTTTTACAGCTTCACCTGAACTAGTGGGATGAGCGCTGAAGGCGCTCAAACCCGCGGGGCAACTCGCACAGGGGTGTCACTAGTGACAGAACCTCGGCTTGGGCAGTTGCCGATTCGCGAACGAGAACGAGCGCGGTACTAGCTATTACTAAGCGAATATTATAAAATGTAAAAAAGAAAAAGTCTAAACTAACTGATCCCCTTAGGGGTCTGATAAAAAAACTTATTTTAGATTGTACTGTGCAACGCGGCGAGACAAGATTGTACTGTGCGTCCTTCCTACCTATCTAACGAAAGACGCGAGTATCTATCCTAGTGGAGCGCATCGGCGGTCTAGCTGCCCTTTTATAGGCAGTGGCTATAAGCAGTGATGAGGGTAGTTGTATCGTCGTTGAGGTCAATTGCTTACACGGCCTCTCCTGACCAAGTGTCGCCCTCGACACAAGCTCCGTGGCTGAAACCTGGTCCGGTGCCGTTTTCATTGACTGACCAAGTCTCTGCCTCCAGTAGGGGCATTAACAGTCTGATTCCTGAGCCTGGAATCAAACTGCTTGGACCGACAACAACGGCAGATCCAAGATCTTGGTCCACATTTAGGGAAGGTACAGAGTGACCGGCCCCAAAGCGTGATGCGCTATTCTGTGGCTCGTGTGCAACCGTATTTTCATCAAGCCCAGGCATTTTTCTTCGTAGATTCAAAGCTTTTATTCCAGCTGAGCTTCCAGTCGTTGTCAACATCCAGGCTGTGTATGAAAGTAAAACGCCAAGGCAGATATGCCTGAAGTCTAATGAACGCCAAGACCATGTTAGGTCTGTAGTTCAACGAACGCCAGGGCAATATGCCCGAAGTTCGGATAATTGAACGCCAAGGCCTTACGCCTGTAGTTCAGATAATGAACGCCAAGGCTCAAAGCCTGTAGTTCAGATAATGGAACTCCAAGGCCTTACGCCTGTAGTTCGGATAATGAACGCCAAGGCCTTATGCCTGTAGTTCAGATAATGAACGCCAAGACCATGTTAGGTCTGTAGTTCAACGAACGCGAGGGCAATATGCCCGAAGTTCGGATAATTCAACGCCAAGGCCTTAAGCCTGTAGTTCAGATAATGGAACGCCAAGGCTAGATAAGCCTGTAGTTTTCCGATAACAAAAGCTTTTACATACCCTCAAAGAAGGCTGCACATAACTCAGGGCACCACTCGCCACGCCAAGGCACCATATACTGCGCCGCTGCTTGTGTAGTTTTTTTTTAAGCTCATATTGTTCATTTGGTAGAACCTTCACAACTCTGCCGAACGTTCTCAGGAACCGGTGAAATTAAACGTTCTGAGGAACCAGTGAATTTACAAAGGCCTCGACCTTATGAGGGCTCGGCCTCACCTGACCCTGACTCAAAACCCGTCCTCATCACGTCTAGGGTTTCGGTGTGTAGTGTCTGGACACGTTCGGATGAGACGTCACCCCGACCTCAGTGATATCATGCACGTTACTAAGATCACAACGCACTATTTTCTACTACCACGGGAACGACGCCGTAGCCGACAATTCCGCGTTGAAACACTCGATCGGCTAGGCTACGTGACCGATACCGCGACCTATTATTACTAGAACGACGTCGCGATCTACGACTGGATCCGCCAGTCATATTTACTAAAACTACTCTGTTCTGTGGGCTAGAAGTTACTTATCCCACGTCTGATTTTATCAATCAGAAGCAAAAATTCTTAATAAAAAGAAACCACTTTTCTACGGCCTAACGCTAACGCAACACAACTGATGTGCACGCGACGAACGCTCGGAACTAAGTGAGCGCATCGGTTTTTTTTTTGAAGTGAAACTTCTTTAGGCGCATGAGGGTAAAATTTTTACAGATGAAACGTCACGCCGGTATGCAACGGAAGTGTCGGAAAAGAGAGAGAGAGTGATCGAGACCGATTGAGAGAGAGTAAGACAGGGCGAACGTAGCATGAGCAACTAGCCGTGGAGTGAGAGTAGGGAGCAAGCGAGTGAGAAAGATTGAGAGAAAAAGTGAGACAGAGCGAACGTCGTATATAAACAAGATTTATAAATTAGTTCGCCAAAGAAGTTTCACTTCTGACATGTGTACTTTGTACGCACGCATGTTTTTTTTTTTTTTTTTTCGAATTGACATACGCTGTTAGCCGGAGGGGCTTTTACAGCTTGGCAGGACTTTTTGGGGCGAATGCTGAGGGCACTCAGCCCCGAGGCAGCGGGCACAAGGGTTCCGTTGTGACTGGCCCTTGGCATGGACTGCTGCCGGAAAGGAGAATATTATAAAAAGTAATAAGAGCTGGCCTACTGGAGTAGGCCTTTAGGTAAAATACTAATTTGTTAAGTGTTAAAAAATACTAATTGTTAAGAGAGGTAAGGAAGTCAGTGGAGTGGATTGTACTGTACTGTTTTAAGATTGAATTATCGGTGTTGGATGGACGTAGTCTTCGCATTAAAACGCCCATGAACTGTATGAATCTGACTGTAAACAAAAGAACCATTATTAAAAATTAAAAAGGCAAACAACTGGCAGGGCCACAGGTTTTTGGTCCCTTACAGAACCGTGTACTTAGCGTGTGGGTGTGCATGGATGGTATGCAGTGTGATGTTGTATTCTCAGTGTTGTAGAGTGTCACTGTATCGCGCGAGCAGAGTCGCTCGAGGGCTCCTTTCCGGAGGATCGGACCTAGGCTCGAGCGTCTGCAGAGGGAGGCCGCGGCGGGTGTGCGGGAGTGAAATTAACCGTAAGGCCTCGGCGGCGTGACCTGCGGTTACGCGGGCGTGTACGCGGACACGAGCGGTTTGAAGAGACGGCGGATGCTGATTACGGAGAAGCTCGGACGAGCTTTTGCACGGCCCGAGCTAGGTCCGGGTAGGCGGCTACGGCCTTTAGGCGGTCGATTCCGTCGGCAGAGCTGATCATAAGATCGAAGGCGATGATGTGATCGACGTCGAAGCTTTGTAGAAGGCCTGCTATCCAGTTCAGGCCTTGAAATTCGTTTGAGGTTGAAGGCTTAGCCTTCGGGGCTTGTGGCTTGGGCTTGGGGGCCCATGCCGTGGGTGGGGCTTTAGCGGTTGGCTGCGCGGGAGCGACGCGCGTGGATCCTGGCAGGCTCGGGAAAGCCTGGTCCGACATAAGTGGCGGTGGGGCGGGGCCTGGTGCCACAACACGCGCTGAAGGCGCGTGGCGCGGGACATGAGTGCGCGTGCGCCTTGTCCGTGGGGCGCGTTCACACCCGCGATAGTGCGCGGGGTGTCCGGCCTTACCGCACTGGACGCAGCTGGGTGGTTCGATGGTCTCCGGCATGCGAAGACACTCCTTAGTGGAGTGATCTCCCAGGCACTTGACGCATCTCGGCTTCATGTAACAATTCCTGGCCGAGTGTCCGTACGACTGGCAGTTATGACACTGCGTAGGAGCATGCTTTTTGTGGGGTATCTCTACTGAAATGCCAGAGAGCCCGCACACAGATTGAATATTAAAAATCTCCTTGCCCTCCTTGGAACGGTCCAGGGTGACAAGGACGAGATCATAGATGTCCTTGGTGATTGCGTGGTACATGCGGTGTACCTCGTGGACAGGTAGATTCTGCTCCTTAAGGGAGGCTAATATATTTTCTGTTGGGAGCTCCTTCGGAACGCGCCTGATTACTACGCGCAGAAGGCGCTCTTCTTCGGGTGTATATGTAAAAAAATTAAATTTACCTTCGCGGAGGTATGACGTTAGATTTTTATAGTCCGCGATTGTGGGGACTTTAATTTGTATGCCAGATGGAGTGCTCCGGGCGTGTGTGTAATTTATCTTTAGAGAATTAAGTCGCGTGGAAATATTAAGCCACGCTGACTTGTCTGCTATTGTGACTGGGGGCGGTGGGCGCACCGCCCTTTCGGTGGGCTCTGCTGCTGCTTGCGTAGAATGAGGCACGCGCGATCTAGGGACGCGGTTGTTTCCGGCTCGCATGGTTTTTGCGGCGGCCGGGGCTGTGGTCTCGGGTGATAGCACCCGTTTTTGTTTGGGCTTGGCCCTTGAAACGGTTATGAATTCCGTTTCGGGATTAGTTATATCCGAGTCCATTTTACTATCGTCATCTGGAGTCGGGTCCGGCGAAAGCGGCGAGAAGGAATTCGCCGTAGGTATCGGTCGAGGCGCGTACGATATTTTTGCCTCGAACGGACGAGGCTTTGATGTTGTGGCGGTAGTCGTTGAGGGCGACGGAGGCCGCGACGAGGTGCCGGCGGGGGGAGCAGGCGCTACCGCGTGCCGGATGACCGGTGAACGGGAGCGAGAACGCGATCGCGGCGGCAACGGCGGTGAATTCGGGCGACGCGGCGGTAGGGGCGGCGACGCCGGACGACGCGCCGGGGCGGTCGCCTTAGTGGCGGGGGTACGGATGGGTAGGGTCGTGGGAGCAGGTGGGGACGGTGGACGGCGCGCCGGCGCGTTGGCGCCGGTGGGTGGGGCGCGGGCGCAGTTTTGGAAGCAAGATACCCCTTCAGTATCTCTGGGCGTTCTTTTTCTAAATATTTTAAAAGATCCTCCATCTTGACGAGATGGACTATCTTATAGAGTTAAGAACAATGATGTGACTTTTGTTTCAGAAAACCTCCCTGCCTGAAGGCCAGGGTGGCGCGGCTAAAAGGAAATAGAGAAACTATCCTGCGTTAGGCAATCTAACATGTATGTACACGAAGGAATAGCGTGTAAAATCGAATAAAAACAGTAAGGGAAAGAACAATATTCCAAAAAGTACTGGGCCTTGGCCCGTAAAAAGGATTAATTAAATTTTACCTTATCTGGAAGCCGGTGACCGGCGTACTTACAGGCGGTGACACTAATTTCACTGCACTTAATCACAATAGCAAAGCAATATTTGGAATCACGGCACAAAAACACTGAGAGATATCTCTCAATTTAAATACCACGATAACCAAACAATATGGTTAGAGAACAAAGAGACTGTATCGCGAACAAGCAACAATAGCCGGTTTGTTGCAGGTGCGTCGTCGCAGGTGCGAGAACAAAAGAACCGAGAACAATAGCGGCGCGGTAAGGCGCAGCGGTCGAATAGTTAAAACAATCGGCAGAGCTCACGGACACGTCCGTTCGCTGTGGCTGATCGAACCGAACTCCCGTGAGCGCATCGGCGGTCTAGCTGCCCTTTTATAGGCAGTGGCTATAAGCAGTGATGAGGGTAGTTGTGTCGTCGTTGAGGTCAATTGCTTACAGTATGATATTAATAAAACTAGAAGCGACAGTCACATCGTAAATTCATCTGTCGTCTTCATAAATTTATCATCAAGTTACGCTTAAATGACCAAGATAGAAGGAGAAGGATAAGAAGGAGACAAAACATACTGACTTGGAGTTACAGTATCACAGTTTTACTGTACGGCAAAGATTAGACAAAGAATTGTTTGGCTCGTGGCGTGGTGGAAGTTGCCGAAAAAATAATAACTCCGAACCCCAGCTCGTTTAGTTGAATATGATTCCGTACGCTTAATAAGTTACCTCTATAGGTTCACAGCTCTATGGATTTCACCTACTCATTACTTAAAAGGATTACAATTTTATCCCGCACGTAGTGGAACCCCACTATCTGGCAGTGCTTCTACTTGATCTGCTAGTCCTACGATTTTGCCGAATGATTGATGGCATCGCGGATTTACGGTAATGTAATTAATGTTTACTTTATTTTAATCGATATGAAACGTTTATTATTATTACTATCCTATATATATATAAAACTGAATCGCCGAATGTATGTACGTGTATAACTTCCGAACGACTCTACCAAAATTGAATAATTTTTTTTATTGTATTCGTTATTATCAGGACAAAGTTTATATAAAAATAAAAAAAATGAACAGAATTTTTTTTCAATCTCATAATATGAAAAGTAATGTAGCGAGAAGTACTAAAACTCAGTTGGTAGTTGTGCTCGGACGCTGCGTCAAGAGACGCGGGTTCGAATCAACCTATATATTCATTTTATATAATTAAAAGGCATGTAACTCATTATAGTTATAATCAAGTTTCATTAAAAAACCAAAATAAATGGAAAATGAAAACAAAATTATACGTAGCCAGTTCTATTAATTTTCACGAATTGAAGTTGGAAGGTTGATTAGGATTGGTTATTACTAATCAAAATGTAAAAGAAAAATACAAATCGGTCAAACCGTTTTTCGAAAATAACGAACATCGAATTAAGGGCATTTGAAGTTCACTGGGTCAGCTAGTATTAAATAAATACCTTGTCATACTATATGTGTACTACACTTGGACTATATTCTTGGATGAAAATCTATTTCCATATTTTCGATGCAGTAATCAAGTTTTTGATGCGTATGTATGTATATATTATCCAATATGTGTTTCAATATGAAAGATAATGATGCTCGAATTTCCGCCTTTGGTCGAACACTAGACTATTATATTAATACAAATAAAATAACCTACAATTTCAACGCGATTGAGTAAACGATCATACACTAAAAACGGTGATCAAGTGAATTTACTAAAAAGGTCCATCATTCGAGAGACCGGAAAGCGGTAATATCGCGTTCTTTATGACAAGAAAAAAAGGTATTCGAGGTTCAGTTTCGTCAGCTCGAAGGACCGTATAACCACTATTATGGGGCATAAAATGTTTTATGTGAATAACTTAAGTGAGTTATACTTAATTATAATACGAAATCTAATATCGCATGCATATGCGGAGATTATTGTCAGTCGGTTCAGTTTTACGCGTCGGCTCTTAAAAGATATAATTAAACTTAACCATTTATTGTTCGGTTGAAGTGTTATGAATTAAATATAATGATGGCGGTAATAAATTGATTTTAAAAGTTAATGTCCCTTAATAGTTTACTTCGGGTCGGTAAACTAAACTCGTTTGATTTTACAACACATACATAACAATCGAGTTACAACGTACTTCATAAATGTGACGAAATAGTGATGAAATCATAGAATTGTGGTAGGGGTTTTTCTAATGCCCGCCTGTTTAGCTACCTTCAAGTTCAAAATCTGCAGTCAAATACCAACAGGTATGTTATGGCATTTGCACTTGCGAATCAGATCCTCCGCTAGGCTTAGCGTGTCTGCCACCTTGGACCACATCATTATTTAAAGTCAGGATAAATTGTGACCATAATGCGAAACCTTAACTATAAAAGAATTGATCTTAATTTATAATTCTGAAAATCTTTAAAATCTTGTGATATATACTTTACATCGAAGCAAACGTCGATTTACGAGAGTTGGAATCCATGAAATAAATTGAGCTGTCCATCCTCGAAATACAACCATAGTACGATGGAAGGGTATTTTTTAATACTTATCTGGTTAGATACCAGTCTTAAGTTGAAAATCTGTCGCCAAATCCCTATATGTGTGTTCCAATCGCTGTACTTGAGAGTTATTCACGTCCAGTAGGCTTAGTGTGTCCACCACATTGGGCCACATTGTAACTTAGGTAAGATAGGGCCCAAACGCTAAACTTTAAAAAATACCGATAGTAAAGTGAGACACTACAAATAAATTACAGCTATGTGTAGGGTTGTCGCAGTTGAATCGTTTACGACTACTATATTACGTTATAATACAAAATTTGGTATTTTCTATTATTCCTTATAATGGACAGATATTATTTATGATAAGCTATTTAATCAGGTAACTTTACTATTTATTAGTTAAGAAGAAATAAGTTAATATTATAAATTATATTTCAAATATAAAAACGACAAGCATCATTTTCTATATACACCTCATGAATTAAGTGCTTCTAAAAACTTTTTAAATTGAACGTTTTTACGTAATTATGTTAAACGTAATTACGTTTTTTTTAAATTGAAAATTAATGTTTTTTTTTTTAACACCAATATGAATCTTAGCATAATTATGGTACTTGCACTTTACTAGAGGTGTGTTACTTGGTTTTTTTTTTTGGAACACCTCGGACATGATCCGAGACCTTTTTTATTTTTTACAGCACTTTTAACAAATCAGTAATTTGTATGTATAAAATGATTATGGTAATAACAATAACAACAATAATGAAAATAAAAATTATTAAAACAACAAAAAATCAAAATTATTTAAAAAGTATTGTAATTTGGATATATGTTAGTAAAAGGTCAGTTATAATTTGGTTTCGTCACTAATCACAAATTTGGTCAAATAATCTGATAATAAAAATTAATAAATAATAATAACTTAATACTTGTATCTTGCCATTAAGTATTGAAAGTTATGACATTAGCCATACTCCCATATACCAATTCAATTTATGTTTCAGAAACCTTGTCTGTACATATTATAAGTTTCTAAATGTTTGTCTATTATAAAACTTATAAAAACGCTAAAACGTTTTGTTTTTTCATTTTGATCCCACTTCTGATTACTGAGTTTTTCATACAGACCGATAAAATGTATGTAATTATATTAACTCAAACGCAAAATATGTTTAAAGCCTATTCCAAAATAACAAGTAACACGATACCTGATTGATATTTAATAGCGGACGGCTTTACATCGGCCACGGACCGGACACCTCGACGCGGCGGGAACGATAATTTGGCCTAATAAAAAATTAAAAGCATTTTGAAAACATCATAATGGTAACAACATTATAATTGCTTAATGGCGGTCCAAATTATTATTCCGTATTATTTATTCATGAGGTTGGCGATCTTCACATGCAATCGGCCCGGACACAAATTACCTATCCCATTATGTCATCAAGTATTTTATGAATCTAAATTCTTTATTATACGAATTAAATATTTTTATTAGCATCGTCATGGTTGCTTACACCCTTTCGATTAGCCATAATAAGCATTTACGTTTAAACGATTTGCCTGTGTGTTATAATACAGCTAACACTATGGTATGATCAACGGTATAAAATTACTAGAACTGGTATTCGAGAAAAATAGTATTTGTTATATGGCTTGGCAAACCTTCTTCTGCTCTTTCCAGTAGTAAATAACTGGAACACATCCATTTATCGTTTTTAGGGATGCGGTCACTTATCGGAAATAAAAATTATAGAATGTCTTAAAGTTGGCCAACGAATAAACATTTAAAAAATCTTGAAATCGGTTAAGCGATCTACGGAATTAACATAGTAATCATCGAGATACGCGATTTTTATTTATAAAAAAATATTTTAACAAGAATGTTTAGTATTTAATCGGATCCTTACTAATATTATAAATTTGAAAGTGAGTTTGCTTGCAACGCTTTCACGCTTAAACTGCTAAATCGTATACAACGAATTTTGCCATAGAGATAGATAGGGCACTAGAGACAGTGAGAGGCTACTTTTTATAGCTAAATTATTGAAAGTGAGATAAAGAACTTTTTATTGCGTAATCCGATTTGTTTGACAAAATCAATATTAACCCGAGCAAAGCCGAAGGTAATAGCTAGTTTCAATAAATACCTGGTTGTAAATAAAAAAATAGTTGAGTGATTTCCGAAATTAACGTAGTTGAATAACGCGAAACACGTTTTTTTTTTTATATTTGGTGTAATAAGAACGTTCTGAATTTAGTCGAATTTTTTATAAATGTTTATGTAAATACACCTATGTAAATCTTTATAATTATAAATGTCATGACTTAAGATACCAATAGCAGTTCTAGTATATTGATATATTTATATTTCTATGGATAGTCAGAACAATTATTTGTGGATTATACAAACGTTGTCCTGCTCGGGACTCGAACGCATACTACTTCGGTGCGGTGGTAGCAATGAAGCAATTGCTATCAAATAGATTTTAATAAAATTTGACACAATGATAACCGATATTATGAATCAACATATAAGATACTTGCTATTGCATAATGAAAGGGACAGTTGAGTTAAAATTTTGTAGTAAATGAACATCTTGATTGATTTGAAAAGTTTGTCTTATATTAACTATACACATATAATATCTAAATGACAGGTTTACAACTGAAAATTATACCCATCACACATAATATGTTATTCGAGAGCGGAGATCGAAGCGGCGAACTCTTGATCCTCGCCACAAGGCCTGGTTGTTTATGGATCGTACTTGTTAGTATTACTAGGGCCATGTTTATCACAAACTTTTCACTCCCAAGCAGATAAAAACAGATATCTTTCTTAGGAAAGTTGCCAAGGTTATTGAGAAGTCAGAGCGCGTCGAGTCAATTTTAGGTAAAAGGTTCTGCAAAAGTTTGTTCTAAACAATGTTAAATAAATATAAATAAAGCTTTTGTTTCTTTCCTTCTTTCCATTTACTATGAAGTGACGATACTGTTTTATAGGTTTAGCATTATGGCCACAATCTAATCTGATGTTAAGCGAAGATGAGGCCAAGCTGGCAGACATGCAAAGCCTAGTGAAGGAACTGGCTCTAAAGTGCAATTACCAGAACACACTCATAGGCATTTGACGGCAGATTTTTAACTTGAGGGTGATAGCTAGTGAGGCGGGAATTAGAAAAAGCTATTCTCGTGGGTAAGTTTTTACATTATCCTTTGTGTACCATCAGTCATAATATCATCAAGTAATGCCAAAGGTCATGCTGCGTTATAAAGAAAATCATCGATACGTAAGAAGACGAAAGGGATGTTAAATGGAACATTGATAATAGACAATTTAAATATACATATCAGAAAAAACAATGTCGTAAAGATAAAGGGCTCCAATGTAATCATATATAAACACAACGTGGCCTCTGAGACAAAAGCTGGTAATTTGAAAGTTAAATGCTTGGAAACATCGAGAGTCGATCGTTGGCCCGTTAAATTAAATGCTAATATCAAATTATTATATTCTACATTGTATGTACTACTAACAACATAATAATGAGGGGCCGATGGAAATGAGATCGCTCGTAGCGATGACTAATTTCGGTAATCTCCGAATAAACCGTTTCTTTTTTATTGTAGATAATTTTATTCAAGGAACTTGAAAGAAAGGAAACATGTCTGAAATACACATTATTTATATAATCTTATTTATAAAGCTGTAGATTAAGTCTATTCAAAGCTTAATACAGAATTGATAACAAGACTTACTCATATAGTTAATGTTACAGTAATGTTAAATATTGGTTAATTGGTTAATTTAGTAAACTGTGTTATGTAATGTTGTCTTAAATGACTAAATTTCTATCGAATTCATTCTAATAAAATTATGTATTTTCATATTAAGTACCTGAACGTCTGCGCTTAGGTCGGTATCTTTATCTTCAAAATTGTGTTTATAAAAAAAAATACAGACCATATATTGATTAGTTAAACGGTATAAAATACGTACGAACTGATTATATTAACAAAAATCATAATTTCTTTAAAACATTACAATACAAATTTATATAAACAAAATTCAGCACTTAATATCATCAGACAGATGAGTACATTATATATCCTTGTTTTTAGATTTTACTGTAATAAGCTATTAAAAATACAAAACTCATCGTAATGTGTGGATTTTAATGCTAGACAAGAAACGATACGGGCTATAAATGATTAATTACATATGATAAAGATGCAAATGTTAAAATTTATGTAGGGAGTAACGAAAATGGATAATATTAAGAATGATTAGAGAACGTATGAGAGTAGTACCAGTGAGAGGGAGTAATAAGTAATACGCTGTGTAATAAGTAAGTATTTTATGGTTTCTTTTTACTCATAGGTTCAGCGTTTTTGGCTACTATCTTATCTGATGTGACTCAAGGTGGTAGACACGTTAAGACTGGCTTACGAATGTAACTGCCGGAATGCATCTATAAAAGTATTTAGCGACAGATTTTCAACTTGAGAGTAGTAACTAGCTAAGCTGGCATTATACCATAGCACCTTGCTAAGGTTTCATCGCAATATTTTCCGTTACCGAAAGCTCAGGCCGGAACTTAATGCATTCTAGCACTACGCCATCATTGAGCAGTCATAATGAGGGATTACAGTCTGTAGTGACACATATCCATGTGTAAGCTAGACATCATACTATTTTTCTTGTATTTTGCAATTTTGAAATTGGACGAACAAACCGCAACACACAATATAGCAAGGAATAATGGTATTCTTTTATTTTTATTGTTTTATTTACCCGGTTTTGCCTACGGTGTTTTGTAAAATCATAATTTATAAAGTGGCCGATGTAGTTCATAATGGGAGGACACGCTAAGGCGTGGAGGCCCTGGCTACAAACTGAAACACATTTACAGGTATTTGGCGGCAGATTTTGCAACTTGAGGGTAGTATCTATTTAGGTGGGTATTAGAACAACGCCTACCATCACGCTACGGTTTCATAACGATGTTTTCTTTCCCCGAAAGCTTAAGTTCATTGTACGTGGATTCGAAGGCACACCCCTTGACGCGGCATCTGTATATACTACCAACTAAGCTTCCATCCAGAAACGTTCCATCAAATAAAGACAATGAAGTCGAACCTTTAAGTAAAGAGCTCTAGATTCTGCTGCACACGCAGTGTATCATTATTGAACAAAAGAATAACATTAGATTTTGACACCCACTCAGTAAGGACATAGATACTGAAAGGAACCTCTTTTCCATTTTATAAATAGCCAAACTAGCTCAATCAAGTTTAATAAATACATAATCATAACAGGATTAATTAAATAATTTAAATAAATAAAAAGGAAAAGGTGAAAAATAACATATGTGTAAAAGGTGAGTGGAAGATGGACAAACTGTTAAACGACCCTAATTAGATGAGATATTAGCAAGAAGAAGAAAGTATGCTAGGTTGGAAAAATCGTTAGTAATGGTGTAATTTGGTATTAAATGACTAATTACGTTTATCATTTGGTAACCTTGTTTTTTATGAATACCCTGTTTTTGGGCTTAACTATACTCAGGCGGCATCCTACATATTGCAATAGCCATATCAGACGGGCAAAATAATACAAATATTTATATTTCACCAGGAATTAAAACAACTGCATCAATTCAAAATGTCACATTTAATTATCTCCGAAACCTTCAATCGGAATTGATAAAATATAAAAAACAATTCTAAAATAAATAATCCCTCTAGGTTTTTGTTCATATATTTTTAAAATCAAATAAATTTGTTATATTTGTATGGTGTATAATTATGGGCACAGTTTGGAATATGTATAGAATACTAGGTTTTATCCGCAGCTTTACACCCGTTAATATAGATTTTTTCAAACAATTCTGATTCCGGTATCCGCTATATTACATAAATTATATCAAAAGAGACTTGTGTAAAAACATTATTTGTGCTCTTAGTCATTTATGCGTGGGCTGCTCATTATTTAGGCGATTATGGCTTACAAATAAAAGATGAATTTGTTAGAGCTATTCAAGATAAACATTTTCATTATACATTATATAAATGTAACTCTAACGGTTTTTGCAGTGCACACCAGAAAAGCTCGCAGATGCCAGAATTTTTGCCTACTTACTTGACTCTTATCGTTATATTGTGGTCAATTCACACAATATCTTTATAATTAATAGCCAATGTGTTATTCTGCTGCATAAGCTATATCATTGTAAGAGTTTAATTAAAATCTATTTAGTAGTTTTTAAATACATATTTACAAACTTTCGCGTTATAATATTAGTTACGATTTACTTTAACTTCGAAGAATAAAGTGGATTAGTGTAGGTTTTTTGGAAAAAAAATATAAATCTCAAAAATGGTTGTAGTATGTGAACCAGAAAAGATAGTTATATCATATGTAAGACTTTTTTTTAACTTTTTAAGAAAGTTTCACAAAGAATACTTTTTTCGTGGTTTTGTAACTTTACATTATTCTTTTGCTCCTTTAGTATTGATAGTAGCATGATGTTAAATAGCCTAAAGCCTTCTTCAGTGATTGTTCTATCAAATACAACAAGAATTTTTGATTATCCGACTGGTAGTTTCTTAAATTTGTGCGTACAAAATAACAAACTGACCCGTTTTTAATATTAATGTAGATTCTTAACGTTATTTTCTTTGTGTTTTATCACGTGACCACTACAAAAATAACTCGTCTAAAGTTTTCGCTTAAGCAAGTATGTTCATTGTTAAGAGTTTCATGGGTTGTAAAAGGATTTTTTTCTCACTCGTCATATATTAAAATTAAAATAGCTTATTTTGTAGGTCACGTGGCTGAAAAAAAAGGGGTCGAATGGAAGCACTACAATATTCCGGAGTGGTTAATAATTACACTTGCGTCATATTGGATCGTGATGGAAATAAACCAATCGTGTAAATAGTAAGGGATTTGGTGCGATTGGGTGTAACTAGTTGGAAATGTCACCACAGTGACGTTATAAGTAAATATGTGTAGATTCGGGCATACGCATACCGAAAATGGCACACTTATTTTGTGTCAATTGTATCACTTAAACCGCAGTGTCGCGTCGGCATTCAAGGAAGTATGTCGTGTATGTATTGATATATCAAGTACCCTAAAACAACAAACAATACCCTCGTGTGCTATTTGATATTGTACTAACAATACAAACAAAACTTCTAAAGGTCATGGGATCACATTTGATTCGTAGTTATTACTATTTTCATTGATCATTTCATATTTTCGTTAAATAAAATATATATTTGTCCGTAATATTTTCTGTTTGAAAAAGAAACGTTTATAATTAAGACGATGTATTGTATACAGGCCTGTTTTTTTACATCCGGTATAAAAATAGTGTCATTTGGAATTTATAGTATAAAAACAAGCATGTAAGCTATCACTAGTTATTGGCAACTCGGCGGTTGTAGTCTCATGGTTTGTTTATAACCTGTGGCGTTTATTTAGTGGCTATTTGACGGTGCTCATCTCCCGAGGAGTTTTTTGACACGCCCCACACGTACCCCTACCGACGTAGTACTAATCGCATTACGCAATTTAAAAGGAAGCCCGTTAATGAATTATTTTCATCATGAAAATAAAAAAATAATTATAACAGGATAAAAATCATTAAATGACTTTAGTTCCTTGCAAACAAAGTTGCGGGTACAGACAACAAACAAATAAAATCTCCAATATATAAAATGTAATTATTTATTATCTTTTCAGAACTGTAAAGAAGCAGTAGAGTCCACTCGTGCTACTTCATACAACGACGTTTAGGATAACTTAGTATCTAAAATATACTTTAAAAACTTAAGCTAACTGGTAACGCACACAACTACACGAACATTCATTATTTTTGCGCGCTTAAATCTTCCTTATACACAAAATGTTTGGAAAATCAAAAAAAAATACGTCTCATAAATCATTTATTTTAATTAAACTATATTGAATTAGACGGTAATTTTCAATAGGTTATTACTCCGAATGATACTGAAGCAGATGAACTCAGGGAATGAAGTTTTTGGGCGTTATCGTGACCACATACATCATCCGTACATACACAAAACCCGACCTCCAACGAAATGAGACTTGCAAAACTAGCTTTTACTCGCGGTTTCGATCACTTTTACATTGATTCTATTAAATCGGAGGACGCAATAAAAGGTTTCGTACAATTTCTCTCTCTTTACCCCAAATAAGTTTTCACCTGGAAAAGTAGCTTATCACTATCTTCAAGATCCCATCTATCTCTATACCAAAATTCATCACAATCGACCCAATGACTTAGGCGTGAAAGCGTAACAAACAAACTTATTTTCACATTTATAATATTAGTATGGACTTCGTATCACGTTGTTTGTCCGCGATGAACTCCGAGACTACTGAACCGATTTTAAGCAAATTTTGTACACTGTGTGCAGTTTGAACCAACTTAAGAGCATATTTTTTATCTCGATAAGTGATTACAACGCGATAGATGTCGCTGTAGTCGATGTGATTGTCTAATCGAAAAGGCAGAATAAGGTCTGCCAGGTCAGCTAGCATTGTTTATAAAGTATTATTTTTATGTATGTGAATATTTAAGAAATAAATAATTTTGCATTTAGTTTTGAAATGAGTAGAGATTTTGATAGTTGAGAGAATCCTCTTATATGTATTCTTTTTAATTCTTTTAATGCATCATCTATCTTATTACAGTGTCTATCTTTTGAAGGAAATAGTAATTTACTACGAACATTTTAATTTATAAAAATATATACTTTATTTTGACCAATGTTTTCATTTCATTTATTTATTTATTAATAAATATATATATATATATATATACACAAATAACAACATGAATTATAATTACTACGGTAGTTTAAACTGTGTTGTAGCCGTTATCACCCACCCCCGGAATATATTTATATAATACAATTTTAAAGTGAGATTATATAATTGATACAAGCAATATTTATATCAACAAAATATCTATATAAAATGCAAACTAAGCAATTTGTATGTGTGTGTTTGTATAAGTGTGAATGTGTTATTGTTATGGGTTAATCAGAGCGATTGTGTAAACTGTAGAATTTAAGATTGTTTCATGGTGGTAAGGTTTTTTCTGATGCTCGCCTGGCTAACTACCACTCTCAAGTTGAAAATATGCCGACAAGTACCAATAGGTGTGTTCCGGCAGTTGCACTTGAGAGCCAGTCCCTACAAAATAAAGACCGGCAACACACCTGCGATTCCCCTTGTGTTGTGGGTGTCCATAGACGGCGATGATAACTTAACGTCATGTGACACGCTTACTCGTTTGCCAGCTATTACATAACTAAAAAAATATATATAATTATATAAAAGAAAAGAATTGTTCAGCTTTCTCATAAGTAAGATTGAGTAGCTAGTGCAGACTTGATAGCGCAAGTGTGATTTCCACGTTTTAAATTCAGACATATATTTTAAAGTTGTCTAAAAAGATAATGAATAATTTTATTATCATATTATGTATTATCGTTATAGCTTACGTCATAGCAAACGGCTTTAAGGGCACACTTTAAGGCCTTTAAGTGCAGATCGTCGATTATCCACGTTATATAACCACAGTAAATCATCCAATACTTAGCCCCTTAAATAAATTTCGATTCTATCCTCCACGAACGATGAACTATAAAAGTGAAGTATTACTTTTGATCGGACAAAAGGTTCTCCATATCTCGTTATACCGCGTCCAACAATAGAGACGATGTCGTAAAAATTGCAAATTAGAGGGGTTTCTCGGATTGATGTCACGGTAAATACTTATGTGTACATGTATTTAAATGAGAAAACTATTCATGAAGTATATTGAAAATTCGAGGAAATGAAGCATAATTAACGCGGATACATTTTTGTGCTGTTGGTGAATATTTACTGTGTTTTCTATCAGTGCTAGTACTCCTATATAAAAAAGATCTATCTTTTATCTTATACTATATAATTTAATATAAATACTTTGGTGAAAGTTTTCGATGCACATTAGGCAAAAGCAGGTTTGTACGAAACTGTGCGAAGTGTTCAATTACCATTTGTTGGTTTTATTGTGAACTAGGCTAACTATAGTTGAATGGATACCAGTCCTTTTCATCTGAAGGCAACTGTTAGCGAAACAATTGCATTTTATCGTGTATATGTATATTATATTATGACTAAGTCTATCGTACATATTCTAACAATTTGTGAACATACTTTTATCCACGTCATTACTATTTTTAATTTAAATATGAAACATTCATTATTGTTCGTGATTATATTATTAGATTATTAATATGAATTTGAGTTCGCTTGTTTGTTTATTACGCTCAAACTCTATAACTACTAAGGCAATCATTACGAAATCTTACATATATGTACGTTGTCAGAGTTACAAATAATACATTGAGTATGTGTGATCCAGAAAGAAATTATATTAATACGACCGAAGCCGTGGCCAACAGTTAGTTTTATTCAAAAGAAAACAGTCGTCAATAACGTTTATGTTCAAATTTGTATAGATGCATCAGAGATCCATTAACAGTATTTAAAAGGCTCGTTACATAATTACAAAACATATATTTACTCTTCTATGTCTGAATTTGTAATTAAAATACTGAATTCTTAATAAGGATAACAGCTAAAGATAATTAATGTACTTGATATCGAATAGATACAAAAAGTCTAGTAAGTTATAAATCCTCGCAGATATGGCATAGAAAACGGACCATCCATTACAACCAGAGCTCTGGGGCATGAGCAGGAAACAATGCAATATGTATATACATAATCGAGAAAATCAAAGCGAACACTTACGAAAGGTAAATAAGTACTGTGAATCCATGACATGTTTTTTTTTATACTTAAGGTTTACCGTTATTGCCATCATTTCACTTGATCTTAAGTGACGATACGGACCAAGTTGGTAGACACGCTAAACCTGTGGCGGAACTGGCTCTCAAGTGCAGCTGCCGGAACATACCTATTGGTATTTGGGGCAGGTTTACAACTAGAGGGTGGTAGCTAGCCAGGCGGGCATTTGAAAAAGCCCTACCACCATGCTATGGTTTCCTTACGATGCTTTCCTTCACCGAAAGCTGAAGCTCATTGTAGGTGCTTGGATTCGAACTCACGTCTCTTAACGCGAAATCGTACACACTACCACTGAGCTACCATCGCTTAATATTATAAATCGCAAAAGATTGTTTGTTTGTTTGAAGGTGCTAGTTTTAGGAACTACCACCAGTCCGATTACAAAAATTAATTATTGTATTTGATAAAAAAAAGGAAGACTAAGCTATTAAACATCGCTCTACCATCAATAGGAGTGAAGCTGTATTGAAAAAACTTATAAAAACGGGCAAAAATTATTAAATATTTTTTAGGTCCATGCGAACGAAGTCGCAGGTACAAATAATAATTGAATATGCCAATTTAAAGGACTCAATGTGTATGTAAAAAAAAATCTAAGCGGTTAGTATTTTCTGAACACAACGATTCCTAGTATTCATTTACTCCTAAACTCGTCTGACGTGTTTTAGAATGAACGTCATATATAAAAGTTTTAAAATGTCAGTACAAATGTACTCAGAGGTATGTTGAGTAAAGTAAGACTGAGACTTACCTCCAATATGTGATGACAAGCCACTATAGAATTTGCCGAACGAAATAATACTTGAAGACAATTCACAGAGAGCACCTATGTGGATTTTCACATAGTACTTCAAACGAAACTCTTATTCTGAAATTATCGACATCGACATCGATATATTGTTGTTTTTGATCTATTAGACAATATTATTAAAAATATTGCAAAGTGTAAAAAGTACACTTTTTTTATATTGGGTTAAGTTACGGTTATATGTTATGCATGCATTTTCAATTTACAATTGGAAGACACATGGATAACCTATATTTGCTGATACAATAAAAAAAAAGATGTTTTCGGATTAAAGCATAAAAGTTTGGTACTCAGGGGTCACACAGTAGATATAAATTATTTAATTTACTATGTGAATAATAAAATGTATAATTAATAACAAACAATAACGAAAATATGGTGCAAAATAATAATAGTCCTCAGTTCACACAAGGTAGCTACGAAGTGTATAGTGCTCATACTCGTAAGGGCATCGAGAGAAGTGGCCTAGAGAAGCCATGACGGCATAATCGAGCGCCATGCCGTTCGCCGTCACGGCAAGCGGTTTAATTTTACTACAAAGGCGCGACAATATATGTTGTTTGAGAAGCATCAGTTATACAATTATTTTGGCTTGTTTTCCGTGATGTGTACCAGGTGTAGTGCAGTAAGAAGATTTGTATGCTGTACCGGACGAGCGCCTCGCCGAAGAGGACCTCACAGTAACCAACTTAACAGGTTTATACTTATTGTAATTTTATGGATTAATGTAAATAATACCTCGGGAATATGTATTTGATATGTATTTATCTTAATTTAATTTTTCATTTCATTAACATTTAGTGATTTCTCTAATTTACATGATTGATGAAAGCGTTACGTTGCGGATATCCATTATTAAATTCCGCTTAGGATTCTACTTATTCATGGGAAGTGCAAAGTAATATAGACTTCCAAATTCTTTAATTGAATTGTCCACGCGATAATGTTTCACATCAAAACTAAACTCTATATCGAATATTTGAGAATAGGAACTCTTATTGACAGCCAGACGATTGGTTAGATTCCAGACAAAAGCTGAGACGGCAATAAGTGTGCTTTACATCAACAACCGTGACTTGTCTGAGTTGAAGTAATACCGAGTTATGTATATTTTGTTTGTGCCATTATGATTTGATGTTTATCTAAATTGTATATATTATTGTAACCACATTTTAAGTAAATACTGTTTAAGTGCGTTGGTCATATTATTTTATGAAATATCTTAAAAGTGGCTAGAATACATTTTTTTTAAATAGTTTGTTGGTTTAGCGTTATAGCTTTAATCTCACTTGATGTTAAGTGACGACGTGGACCAAGGTGGTGGACAGGCTATAAAAATAGGTTGACTGTGCAATTTAAGTAATCAATAGCTTTTACTTTCACGTTAACCGCATCATTTAAAAGTTATAATTAGGAAAACGATATATTACTTTTTTAAACCTTATTAATCACAGTGTTGTTCTATTTATATAAAAAAGTCGGCAAATATTATAAAACTGAATTTCTAAGATTCTCGATCACAGCTTTTAAATCTCTAAGCTAGATATTTCCAAGCAGTGTAGTGATTCTTAGAAACACTACGCCTCTATTAGAGCTGCCTTACTCGTATATTTTTTTTTTACAAAAACCAAATACTGTTTGATTGAAGTACCAAAATATTTTATGAAAGTGTAATTTCAAGCACAAGTAAGTACATATGTATATAATCTATTATTCATAATCAACGCATAATAAATTTATAGTCACTCTTAATCTATTGTCCCATTGTAACCATCATCCGTATAACTGAGATAATTCCTCCAATTAAACTAACAGACGTAATGAACTAACCTACATTGGTTTCAATTGTAGCGTGCGACTGAATCACCAATTAAAAACAACTTTAGGGCGCTTACATAATGAGTTTTCATAATTAACATAACTTACTATTAAACCTTTCACATGTCACAAATCTCATAAATAATTACTATTTGAGTCATGGCCTAAACAGTACTAATTAAACAGTTATTATTTTAATGCCGTCAAATATTATCATATAGTTTCTTTAAAGTATGTTGATTTTGTCGAGAAATTAGGTCGTCAGTTTTAAGTTTCAATGTTGAAGTACGCTTATTAAATTATTTTAAACTTAACAGATTAATTTGCAAACAAATTGACTTTGCTTATCTATATAATTTTGAATTAGAATAATGTTTATTAAAATATAGAAATGTTCATAACTTAATAATGCCATTTTATTATGTAACATATTGCTACGTACAATACACTGACTCTTAACCTTGGACCGGATATCTCATGGCTTAATATGCATCTATTGAAATTAATTTGATATTTACGAAATAATTATGTATCAACTTAAAACTTTTTTTTGTACTTTGATCATTTTAAGTTTTGTTTTAAAGCTGGCGATCCACCTTTACAATTATACTGCGTCTAGCATCTATGACCATATTAACATACATACACTCATCGATTTTTATATATAAACAGACAGAAATATACCACGTCCAGGTGATAACATTAGCTAAACATAAAATTCAAATCAAATTAGTATATTGCTGTTTATAGTTATTCCTTTTATGCGTCCCAACATACGTGTCCACCGTGTTGTTGGAAGTGTATATTGGCTTAAACAGTATGAAGCTAAAATGCGTAAAGTGATTTATACAGGATATGACTAGAAACCATGTAAAACTGGCCTGGTCACCCCATATTTTAGACTTGGTACACCATTAAAAGAGTATTAGTTAATATTGTTGGGTTTTATAAAAATGTCCCAAAACACTAGTAGTATAACAGTAATTTTAAGCACGTTATCAAGCAGGGTTTGATATGAAAAGGCTATTACAGAGTGTATAAATATGTGAACGATAATGGTGTCTGGAATTGACACCCCTCTCTTTGCATCCGCTATAAACTATGGTAAATGTATTTAATTGTTTCTTTGTTTAAATATGTACATACTTTAAAAAGATAATACCTCCAGATCGAATTTCATGCTGGTTCTTCTAGATGATTCGGTTATTTTCCAAACCGATGGTAATTATGACGTTTTTAAGCGCCATTCCAGGGTCTAAATTGTTTTTTTATATATTTAATTTGATTTTATATTAACCAAACATATTTTACTGTCTGCTTAGAGTACTCTTTTGATTTGTTGTGTAAGCTTATCACGTACACTTCGATATTTAATAGAATTTACGTTAGAATAATAGACGTTATAGAAGTTAATAGTTGAAATAAAATAGCTAAATAAACACAGGACAAGGTAAATACAGAACTCAGTTCTACATTCCAGCGAATCAACAAACCCGGTCAACGTTTGTGTAGATAATCCGAATACCGACTGAAAGTTTCCTATTGAAACCTGCTAACTGCTGCGGTGCATTCGATAAACTCTAATTAAGAGTTGAGTGTTTAGAATCAGTTATCTGACAAGCAGGTACAAAGTTTTATCATTAAATTGATTTAAAACTGTTCGATGAATAATCATTTACCATCTTTGTGATATAAAAAATTTGTTAGTATTAATTGATACTCAACCAAAAACATTCAATTAAGTATATTTCTTTTATTATGTTTATTCTAAGCAATTGATTAGTAGTAGTAGACGATAGTATTTTTAATAATAATGGGTTTATTTATGATCGTAATAAACTTTTAAAGTATATATTTAAATATATTTTTATAATCTAGTTTTTAACTGTGTTAAATTATCTTGGTTTTCGTTTCGTATCCCGTTAACTAGTATTAATACAATTTTTTGCTTGATCTTAAACTGTATTATGATATTTTATATACTTCAAACATATCACATTATCCATCAATATATAAGTACGCAGGAAGCCTAATTATTGACTATTTGTTCAAATTAATTTTAATAAAAATACTTGTACTAAATTTGATGGTAATAATGATGTATAACAGTCGGTTAATATCGGTGTTACCGTTCAAATTAATTCACATATTTTCATTATAACTGGGTTTTATCGAGATAAGAGAAAGTACTGTTTAATTATAAATAAAACCCGATTAAAACAATTATTTTAAAAACTAAACGTCTCATAAGAACAAACTGTTATTGGAATTTGTAATGCCACAATTTATGCGGTGCAACTAAGTTATAAAGGTCAAGTAGCAATTCTATGTAAATGACAGGTTAAACGTACAAAACGAATAAAGTTTCCAAGAAATTACTTTGATATTCCTGGCACAAGAAAAGGTTTCGTTTGATAACATTTTCGTAAAGTTTTCTTACGTCAAAAAAAGTTGTTTATTTTCACACCTTAAACATTAAAAAAAATAAACAACTAGAAAAATATAGTTTAATATCGATGTGACCTAAAATTATATATTTTTACATTCAGTGTTGATTTTAAATTAATAAATAAAAGGTGTTGTAAGCATTATAGTGTCGTATACTAAATCTTGTGGTAATATTATGATAGGTACTTCCGTGTATTAAATTTTTTTATAATCTATAACAATATGATGTAAGAAAATTAGCTTTACTCTAACACTGTTACAAGGAAATATTTAGACGGCGATTGCCTAAACCGTTCTGTTAAAATATGTGATTAACAGTGAAGCTTATAAAATTTTAAATAAATATATATAAGTTATCTTACCACAATTATTGTGGATGGCAGAATACCAAATTAAGGTAAAACTATGAAATAAAATTAAGTGAGTAGTTCATTCGATTTAAATTTTGTATAAGGTTGTGCTTGTAAATAGAAGTCAAGGAAAATAACATTTTTTTTTTGCTTCGGAAAATTTATCATGGGCAGTGTGCTCGGAGGATATAGATGGTTATGAAAATCTTACTCACTACAACCCTATGATTTACAATCCACCGCCTACGATAGAATAGGAGTAATCTGGGTTTGAATATTATGTTTTTAATAATTCCTTAGATATTCATAAATTTATTTATTATACCGTGAAACAGTATTGTAGATTTTACTACAGCAACAAAGCCCGTAGACACGCAAATCATTCCTTTACTTCAAAATCCAATGAATATTTGTATCAAAACAATGTAAAGCTTAGTCGTAAAGTTCAAGGAGGTAACTATATTATCAACGTACATAGAAATATACGGCATACAAAGGAAACTGCTGTCCAAACTTCGGACAGTAGCAAGGTGACGGAACAATTTAGCACACAGTCTGCGACCGCGGGTCAACCGGGCCTGTACAGGAACTTTCTATTGCATTCGACAAATAAGTCCGTGGAGAGGACACTAATTAGTACATTCGGTGGTGTCCCGAACAACGTCCAACAAAAGTTAAAGTTTGCGATTACGACCCTATAACGAGCAATGCTTTGTGTCGGATTCTATTTGGAGCATCTACGGTTTTGTTTTGTGAAGCTTTGTTCCAATAATTGTAGTACAACAAAAGCTTTACAATTTTAAATCGGTTAGTTGGTATTGAGTTTTCTTTAAATATGTTTGAGATAAACAATAAAACTTTGATGAAAAATGGTAGAGCTATTTTATGGTCAACTTTAAGCGATTGTAGCTCAGTTGGTACCGTGTACGTATGCCGCGTCCAGGGACTTGGGTTCGAATCCTCCTACAATGTACTTCAGCTTTCGATGAAGAAAAACATCGTGATGAAACCATAGTATGGTGGTAGGGCTTTTTTTATGCCCGTCTGGCAAGCTACCACCCTCAAGTTGAAAATACGCCGCCAAATACCTATAGGTGACGTCCGGCAGATGCACTTGAGAGCTCGTTCCTTATACTTAACGTGGCCACCATCTTTATTCACACATCGTTACTTAACATCAGATGAGATTGTGGCTATAATGCTAAACTTAACTATAAAAAAGAAAAGGTTTAACATAGTAAAAAAAATTGCAAGGTGGTTGTCATCTATTAATATCCATTATCTACAATGTAGATTCTACATATAAAGCGTTGGTGTGTAACGATCTATGTATTTACAAAATAATACATACTTTTTTAATTCATTTCAAATAACGATCTTCAAAAACGGTATAAGAAATAAAACACATAATTTTACACCTGGTTTACTCTCCTCACTTCCACGGTTTACTGTGAAATATAAAAACGTGTCAGAGCCACGGTATTGGATGTCAACTAATTAGTGCATGCGTTGACGCGGAATGAACGACGAACAAATGAAAAGGTGCGGAGTGAAAGAGTACGGTGAAACAGTTGATGATTGATGCCCAAAAGGTTAATGTATAATGTCTTCAATTTTATTATATACATACATTTTTGTTGAATAGGCGTGAGTTCGATTCCACCGAAAATGAACCTGAGCTTTTGGTGAAGGAAAACATGGCGTGGAAACTAAAGCCTAGCGGTAGGGATATTTTTAATGCCCAACTAGCTAGCTACCACCCTCAAGTTGTAAATCACTCGTGAAATACCTATAAGTGTGTTCTGGTAGTCGCATCTGACAGCCATTCTCTCCACTAGGCTTAGCATGACTACCATTTTAAGCCACAGGGTCACTTCACATCAGACTACATTGTAGCTATAACTCTAAACGTATGAACTATGAAAAATTGTTATCTGATTTTCGAACACGTTACTGCTTATTACCGTCTTATTAAAAATGTTAAAATCATTACTAGTTTCCAATCAGAATTGCATGGATATTTTGTTTAATAAATAACAGTCTGAGTAACCATAATTTACTCGATTTTGTGTAATATTTGTATTTTTTTTGTAGTATACATTTAGTTTATATTCATTTTATAGTTAACCTTTAGCGTTATAGCCATAATCTCACATGATCTTAAGTGACGTTACGGCTCCAATTGGTAGACATGCTAATCATGAAACTGGCTCTCAAGTGCAATTGCCGGAACACAGCCTTTGCTATTTGGCTACAGATTTGCAGCTTGAGGGTGGTTACTAGCGTAGGGTACATTAAGGGTAGTAGCTAGCCAGGCGGTCATTAAAAAAGTCTTACCGTAATGTTAGCTCATTGTAAGTGGGTGGAGTCGAACTCAAGTCCCATGTCGCCGCGTTCCTACATGCTACAACTAAGCTATCAACGTTTCAATGTGCTAATCCTAGGCACTATCACTTGGATTCCAAAAAAATATTTTTACATTTGAAAGAGCAATAATCAAGAAAGGCTTTTGGCTATGTAACAAGATTCTACCCCCTATCACTCTATCAATGAAAAAGTATCCTACGAAAACGCCCTAAATTATTGAATATTATTTGGTTCTACGCGAATGAACTCGCAGATACAGTTAATAGTCTACAAATTCGATTAAATGTAAATTTCATTATAACCAGTAATACTTATTCGATATAAAAAATGTAATGGATAAACAAAAAATGATATATCACTATAAAATAATTAAATTTTAGGGAATAAGTTTTGAATGTGGATCCAAAATTATACCATAACGAATGCGTAGGGTTGGATCATTGAACGCTCGTCGAAATTAGGGTAAAAGGGTCAATAGTGGGCCAGATAAAGACCGTCTGCAACAAATCGTATGCTCTTTATCCTTTTGTTATCGGTCCCCGCTGTACTTAATTATGCTTTTGTCCGTCGTTACGGTCCGTCCTGTGATTAGCTAACTTCGGCTGGATTTTGTCAGGAAACTAAAATAGTGACCGTGCAGAATGGACTAACTCACACTTATGTGTGTCGAAAGGTATTATTTATTATCTCGAATTTTGGTTGAACATTGTGTTTTGTGATATCAAGCACATGCTGTGCCCGCGACTATGTTCGCGCGGAACTAAAAGTTATTATTCTGTTACTCGGGAACAGTTCTTTGTTTACCATACTCATTTCTCATAAATCTGCCTATTATTTACCAAAATAATTTTACGAATCCGCCTGGTACTTGCAGAGATTAGTACGGGTAAACAAACAAACAAAAAACACTTTTCAGTTTTGTTATATTAGCGTTGATTGTAATGTATTTACCTTACTTACTTACTTATTATTTATTACTTTTAATAACTCCACGATTCATTCTAATAAAGAACTACTACACTTCGAGCGTTTTTTCACCTGTATAATTGTAAACCTGTTTTCACCTGTGTGGAAATTTTTCAAATTCATATAAAACTTTTCGCTTCGTCATTTTATAACACGAATACCTATGGAGTAGCATACACCCTAGACATTTCTCTTCCTACTAAGAGTCAGTGGTGTATCACTTATATGCATTTACATATATATGGATATATAGATTCATTCAAGTTCTAATACCCAGAAATAAACCAGTGAATTGTGCTTCTATAGACTAAATACAGGCTGCATTGCCTCTTAACGCACTTATGAGTGAGGCGTCAATTCTATTTGAAGGAAAGCACATTTCACATTAAGAAGAAAAGGCAAATGAACTTAGTGGGAGTAAGTTAAATTTTGTATATATTTTTTTTATACTTTCCATGTAGGTTGTACATGCTTAGTTAAGTCATTTCGTCCCAAATAAACATACTACATAATAGATATATAAGAGTGATTATTTAGGACTATGATAGAAGGGCCAAATGTTAACTACCCTAGATATTTTTTGGTATATTGTCGTTAAGTTGTAAATTGTCATTTGCAGGCACTATTTGTTCATACCACTTGAGTATGATTTTTATGAAAATTAATAAAGTCTATATGCCCTACAAACTCAAAGATAATGCCCTAAAAGACTTCCTGTTGATAGAATAGTTGAGATATTCGGACTTACGCCCTAGTTTAATATACAAATGTCTGTCCGTAAATCTTTATTAATATTTATTAAATTATTTAATATTATAGAGTTCAAAAGTTTGATTGTTTGTTTGAATGCAGGAATCTTAGGAACTACTAGTTAGATTTCCAACATTATCTTGTATTTGATAGAGCTATTATTGTCATAGGCTTTAGGCTATTTAATATCCTTACACCGCTAATAGAAACAAAGTTGTACTGAAAAAACTAACAAAACCGGGCAAAAATAATTAAATACAATTTTTGTTGAACGCGAACGAAGTCGCGGGTACATCTATATTATTAACATACACAGCCCACGCTCGTAAAATTGTCTTACCAACTTGGAAAAGGTCAAAGTAAATTCGTTCGTAGCGTCTGTTATTTTGTATAATTGAAAATTGAATTTCTCAACTTCCTAATAATAAGTTTACGTTACGAAAGATTTAACGTCTAACACTTATTGTTTTAGTTTTGAGTTATATACAGCTCGGAACGAGTTTTATCTTATATGAATATGAAATTGCCTTGTTTTAAAATACTTTATCCGTTATTTAGCTCATAATATTATTAAGTTTTCATTTTGTCCAAATAATATTACTACAAATTTATTTTTATTACCAAATAATTTTCCTGATTAGTGGCACTTAAGAGCCTATTCAAGTCTATCTCATTCCACTCTACTGTCTGTCTGACTGTTTATATTGAAGCGATGATGGTTCAGTTGGTAGTAACTAAAGATGCCGCGTCAATGGACGTGAATTTGAGTCCACCTGCAATGAGCGTTAGTTATCGGCGAAACCATATCAAAACTGCTGATCTTATCAATACAAGAATATTATCATTCGAAGTGCTAACGTTCGCAGATGATTTAAGGCTACTTAGTTTTTAGGATCTATTGTGCCTGGTATATTTTTTTTTATTTGTTTTTGAATATCCGGCGTAGCGGTTAGTTAACGACTAGTATTATCATAGATTATTACATCTAAACCCCTTACTGTTGGAAAAAGTATTTCTCGATAAATGTAGTTATAAATATAGAAAACCTGTGAACCCTCATCGTGGTCTGTAGCAATGTGAGGGATTGAGTATGGTAATGTATGAGCGTGGTATTTGAAGGACTTTGTCACCTGATGAATCTTGCTACACGCCCCTGCTAATGCCGAGAAAAAGTGGGTAAATATATTTTTCATCACAATGAAAAAAATAAAACAGGGGAATATAATGGGATATGTCTCTTTACAATTAAATTCTATCTCACTGACCCGTGATTGATATACATATAGTCTACTTGTCTGGAGGACGTACTAAAATTTATCTCGGACTTTTAAATGGATACATTTTAATATACGTATAAACAGAATGTAAAGTTAACGTGTCTGTACTTTTACTGTACATCAATGTTATATTATAAATGTCTATCTGTTTGTTTGTGCACGCATCACTGCTAAAGTAGAACGATTATGATAAAAAGTTTTCAAGAAAATCATAAAATATATTCTCGAGTAACATTTAGTCTTTTTTTCATTAAAATCGGTTTACTCCATCGAAAGTTATTCTAATTTGAATGAAGGTTCAAAATAAATAAATTTATTTCGTTTCACATTTATTTACATTGTGAATTTTATTTCACATCCTCCATGATCATTCTAGTGCTCTCTCTTCAAATTGTGGCTATAGGAAAATCGTATTAAAGCACGCTTCAAACCACTTTCACCACGAGTTGCCATCCTAAATAAACAATAACAAGGGGCTTGCTTTTAAACGATCTCCAGCGGCTCAGCTGACAGATTAGCTGGCCCCATTAGCAAATTTTAAACTGAATATTTGAAAAACAACATAAAACATTTATTACCGTGCCATAAGGTATAATTTGGATTGCATTTTGCAGTTATTAAAAGAACATTGGTATTGTTTGTAGATGGGTTTGTCTGATAGGTGCTTATAAAGTTTTTGAGGAGGTAAAGGGGTGGTCAGGATTTAGCACACGTGGTGTTGCGGTGTGCAGGCTAGACTATTTTTTTGTTGCAGAGTACTTATTAAAACCATTAGTATGAGGGTAGTGAAAGAAACGTATTTGAAAAAACATTATCACAAACAGCTACAGATCAACGTATCGGAATACGTAATTAGAACTAACTAACATAACTAACTAAACTAACTAATTAACATAAACTAGAACATAAATTAGAAAGTTATTCCTTTTACAAATGGGTTTGGTAGCCAACAGCACTTTTATATATATACACAAGCTATGCCCGCGACTTCGTTCCCGTGGCCCTATAAATGACTTTATATATTTTTGTAACTATAATCAATACAGCTTTGCTTCTATTAGGAGTACCGTAATGTTAATAAACCTAAAATCTTTCACAATGATTGTTCTATCAAATATTAAAAGAAGTTTTGAAATCGGACCGGTAGTTCCTAAGATAAGTGCGTTGAAACATACTTTTCCTCTATATAATATTAATATAGATAAATAAGCTGCATGAGGTTTAATACAAAGTGCCAGTGTATTTGTTTTTTTTTTTAATAAATCTTCAAAAGCCATTCCAAATAAGGAATGGTTTAAAAAAGCTAAACAGACATGCTTCAATCAGTAGACTAATTATCTACAAGTACAATTTTTTACGTTTTGTGAAAAAAAAGCCTTAGAGTCACCTACAATGTGAAAAATTTCATTATTTTTTACAGATTAAGCTTGTCATATCTCGGGTCATAATTTTGACTTGTATTTAATACAAAGTGCTAGTATATTTTTTTATAAATCTTAAAAAAAAATCCAAATTAGGAATGGTTTTAAAAAGCTAAACAGACATGCTTCAATCATTAGACTAATAATCTAAACTAAACTAAACTTTCATTATTTTTTACAAATTAAGCTTGTCATGTCTCGCGTCATAATTTGGAAATGTGTGCAAAGTTTTAAGTTAATCAGAATATTCTAAGTTAGTAAAAATTTGTGTCAAAAGATCCCGTTACATCGATAAATAGATCGATGGAAGAGAAGCTAAAAAAAATTGTAAATTTATCTGTAGGTTGACATATAAATTTAAAAAGATTTTATAACGAAATATCCGGATATTTTATGATATATAAAAGCATCACTTGTTAAGTTGGTAAGATCCTCGTGGGACAAAGAACATATGCGCCCCGTTATAATTAGCGAACAATGTTTGGCTTTAGCAAATCCCTTTGGGGCGTAAATTAAGAGATTCCGCTCCCTGGACGGCTTACGGACACATTTGCTTTAAAGCTCTCGCGTGGACACGAATACTCACGTTATTTGTATGTAACAGTCCCGTATTTGCTTGCCCTTGTTACGGGAATTAAGACTGCAAATTATTTATCGCCCGACAGACTGTTTATCTCTTTGGGAATCGTATTTGTAATTGGTGGCGACTCTTGATGAGATCATGTTTTGAATCTTAAGTTTACACAGATTTAAATGGATTTAAATTATCAGTATATTTTGTTCGCAACATAATTATTTAAACAGTCATAGATTTGAAATAATAATAATTTTAATGATAATATACGTAGGTATTTATATATGTTAAGTACTACAATGCATTTATTTATATGATACAATGATCTTATTGATAGATTGATATATATATTGATTAGTTTTTGTGATTTACTATATTATATTAGAACAAAATATTGAGTAATCAATGTAAGCATTATATTCGTTCAATGAATCACTATTTTTAATCATGATTACAATTATTCGTTCATTAATATGTTTATGACGCATTTTCTCCAATAGTTGGTATGTTGTTAAAACTTTTATCAGTTCTTATAAGTAAACGATTGTAAACTAATTAACACGTGGAACTAATAGGAATTATCTATTCTATTCATATGTAGATTATGGACTATTATGTTGCATGAAAGTTATCTTACAATAAGTGTAAAAATTTAAAAAGTATATTTGTAGTAATATGTAGTACTGTCATGGGAGCAGAGATTAAACATTTTTAATAGTTTATAGTATAAGCTCTATATCCACAATCTCACCTGCTATTAAGTGTCGATGTTCTTCAAGATTGTGGACACGCTAAATCCAGTGGAAGGACTGGTTTTCAAGCGCAACTGTCAGAACACAGCTTTAGGTGTTTGGGCGTAGATTTTAACTTGAGAGTGGTAGCTAGCCAAAAGGGCATTACAAAAAAACCCTATCACCAATCATTTGTTTTTATGTAATTACTTTCTCATAAAGAACTGCAACAATTTTAGCAAAATTTTGTATCTAACACTTGCTTTATCTTCAAAGTTTAATAAGATAATCTTTTTATAACAGACTAATTAAATCTCCATCACTCAGATATAATTACTGGATGTATAATTACAAGTTGGAGCAGTTTTGCAGGTCTAGAAAATCTATTATACGAGGTATTTTAAGGGGCATGTTTTAATTAATACCCGTTTAATAAAACCAGGCTCTGAATTATTAAAACGACTGTAATAAGTAAAACGTTCCTTGCACGTTCGCGTGTTGCAACCGAGTTACCGTTCGACTTTTAATAAACTGAAAACCTTAATCTCGTTGCGTTAAAGTTTAAATATTATTATAATAATAATAGTTTGTGAATATTGCTCTCAATGGTTAATAAGTATTGCATTGTGGTAGGGCTTTTTTAACGTTCGCCTAGCTAGCTACCATTCTTAAGTTAAAACTCTGCCGACAAATACCTATCGGTGTGTTCCGGCAGTTGCACTTAAAAACTAGTTCCTCCACTAGGTTTAGCGTATCCACCTTCTTAGGCCACATCATCACTTAACATCAGGTGAGATTGTGGCCATAACGCTAAGTCTATAAACATAGGATCAAGAGTGCTTTTCTAGATGTGGCAGGAAATGGTACATTGACTTTTTCCCTCAAAAACGTAGATGAAAGCACTGTTATCAGTATTATCAAAAACATTACTGCAAATGCCCAGGGAATTGATGGTATGATAAAGCTCACTCTTCCACAATCCTTACAGCTTTGATGGCCATAATTAATGTATTAATAACCACGATCACATTTGCAGATCTTGTATATTATCCAATAATAAACCTCTTTCTTTCTATCTTTCTATGACATAATAAAAATATTTCGCACATTATCGTAATGAAACATCAAATAATACGTATTCGATTGATTTTTGAAAGAGATTACTTTTGCATACTTAGAATGTTAATAATTTAAGAGTTGTCGTGTTTCTAAATAACTTTGTTGATTTGAAGATGGCGCATAATATATGTCGATGGTATAGTACGTATTTTGTTTAAAAAACATTGATTTAAGTATTTATTTATTATTTCTCAACAGAAGACAACGTAAGCTTCAATATATTGTATAAATTACTAATGCTGACGAAAACTACGAGACATATGGCGTTACCACCAAACACCTTTGAGAGAGATATTTTTAGACTTTATATGTTTAGTGTTTTGGCTACAATCTCACCTGATCTTAAATGACAATGTGACCCAAGATGTAGGGCACCCTAAACCTACTGGAGGGACTGGCTCTCAAGTGCAACTACCGGAAGACACCAGTAGGTATTTGGCTGCAGTTGAATAACTTGAAATTGGTAGCTAGACAGTTCGGCATTACCAAAAGCTCTAACACCATGATATAGTTTCTTCAGAAAGTTTTCTCGCACTGAAAGCTCAGGCTCATTGCAGGTGGATTCAAACTCACATCCAATGTCGTGATGTCCGTACACACTAACACACTGAACCATCATCGCTTTTTCAGACCTAAGAACTTATAGGAATAAATTGTTATATTAATATATCAGTCAGTGTGCAGGGATATATAATGAAGAAGCTGAACGTTCACATTATTATTCGAAAAGTAAACAGTTTTATCCATTCTCTCGGTGCGGGAGAAAATTTATAAAATTTCACACAACCCACAAACCTATTTGCTTACTCGGGGTTTACCTCTCTAGATTTATGAACATCCACATACCGTATCAACGTTTACATAAGTAATCTTGTTTGGATATCATCCTCGGGTTGACCGTGTTATTTGCATATTTCTATTATTGTCGCCGGGTCTATGGCACCCTCGTTTGCTCCAAAATCAACACGTGGGCAATTGCCAGATAGCTTATCGTTCGTAATTGTATTATTATTTTGTTTGATGTTGGGATTCGTTTGAAAAGATTTTTTTTCTATTTCGGTCTTGCTTAGTTTTTTTTTGCTTTGAACATTTACACGCTGCGATCGTGCCCGTGGTTATTTAATGTTAACCTGGATTTAGTATATTGTCTGAGTGCTATTATCGAAATTATTATTATTTATTTATTAATAAACGTACTGCTTTTAATTGAATATGCAAAATATGGAGTCCAGTAAATAAATAACAATTTCAAATAAGCAAATTAGAAATAAATAATTTTCATATTTAAAAATCTATATAAAATGCTGACAAAACCAAAAACAAGCGCTAGTAACGATGAAAGCTCAGAATTTTAATAATGTTTATTAAATAAATTACAGAAAGGTTAAGTCTAATAACTTTAAATGTAAATGTGATAATAACGGTGCTGTTTTACAATCTAATCTATAAATATACTTTATTAGTAGTTATTTAAAAGACTAAATAAAAAACCCAAAACGACATCCTTGTGAAACACCGAATTCATTACCGTATTTCTTATTTCTTTTTAATGAAATCCTGTCGGTGGCGGATTGGAAAAACAAATGACAAGCGGCGATATGTTCATTAACATCGTTCGAATTCCGCTTAGTCCATTAGCCAGATATTTTAATTGTCGAGCCCCTACTAGGCCGCTGAAACTTCGCAGCTGTTCCGCGCTGCGCCTACAGCGATGAGCTATTTTAAGACAAATTGCTTTCCAACAGACCGATCGCTGTTTCCTTGAGTAATCTCATTTCGAGACAATATTTAGTATGCATTTCGCGTTATATGATAATAACGTCTTATGCGACGGAGAAATTAACGATACTAAAACCACGATAAAATTAAAAATAACGATAATAAAACGATAAAGAAATTGTACTAAATTTGTTTGTATGACTGTATTAAATTATAAATAGGCTAAGTTAAAAACTATTCAGGGTTCGCGTATAACGATATTGCAACATAAGACCTAAATGTATATTATATTAAAGCGAATATATAAATAATGTTGTTGACTATGTGCCTTATAACTATATATCAAATAAAAAACAGAATCATTTTAATGATCTTATGAAAGATAAACAATTTTCCGAGACAAAATTAGTTTGTGACAATCTAACATTATTTGTTTTACTATTTTCATACATAAACCTCGGGTATGAGAACGACTGGATCGATTTTCATGAATGATGTAAGTACTTACGAGTTCAGCTACATGGTCCCTCGAGATAATTTGATAGTTTTGTTTTAATATGTTTAATGGTAACATCTGCCTCACGGCTTCGACACAGTATATGACGAAAAATTAATTAAAAACAGTCTAAGAATAAATTGTAGAAAATAAAGTAAATAGGTGTAAAAAAATGTGTTTTGATTATTTCTAGTTACGTGATAATAATTTTAATTATTTTATACCCAGTTGTTAACTTATACTATCTATATTCGTATTATAAAGCGGAAAAGTTTGTTTGTTTGTTTGAACGCGCTAATATTAGGCACTACCCGTCGAATTTCAATAATTATTTTTATTGTCAGAAGAATAATCGAAGAAGGCTTAAGGCTATTTAAATTCACGCTGCCAACGATTGAAGCAAATTATTTAATCATTTTTAATACCACATGAATGAAGTGGACACATAGCTGATTTATAAATTGTGTGGTCCTTACTTATTACAGCCCTCTAATCCTTAAAAGAATAGTTGGAGAAAATATTTTCTTAGAACTCAACGTATGTACATTATATAAGAAATTTCCATGCAAAATATTATAGGTTCCTATCCTACACCCACCGAAAGGAGAAGGAAAAGAAAAAAATGAAGGAAAATATCATGATGAAACCATAGCATGGTATCAGGAACTTATCAAATGCCCGTCTCGCTAGCAACCACCCTCAAGTTGACAATATGCCGCCAATATAGGTGTGTTCCGGCAATTGCACTTGAGAGCTAGCCCACCATCTTAAACGATATCGTCATTTAACATGAGGTGAGATGAAATAAAACTAATTTAAACGGATTTTATCGCGGTTATATATTAAATTTTGATCCCCACGGTTCGTAAGCTTTTCAGCCTTCGTGGTCACGGGGCGGACTGAGGTATAGGTTGTCCAGAAAAGTTTATGTTACTGTGTCTACCTTCAATTTAATTTTTATTATTGATAGTATTCCGATCTACGCAGAAAGAGCTCACAGTGTCTTGAGGTCTGGCAATTGGTCTTTTGGGTTCCGATTTAATTAAATGTATAATTGATCCCAGGCTTGTGCTAGCTTCCAACCATCTTCTCTATCGAAATTTGGATGTTTTTTTAATTTCAATAGCCTCACGAATCATCCTAGGTAGGAATCGGTGTTCTTTAACAAGGATTTGTGACTTGTCCAATCTAAGATAATGTTTGGAGCCTTCTTCTGAATGTTCAGCAACTGCAGACTTCGTAGAGCGTCGGTGTTTAACATCAGCTATATGTTCTTTTACGCGGGTCCCTATATTTCTTTTAGTTTGTCCGATATAGGAGAGGCCACAGTCACATTCGATTTTGTCATAGATAATATATGCTTTGTAATAGATAAACATTAACTATAAAAAAAAACATCAAGCGAAATGGTGGCCAAAGGCTAAACATTAAAATAATTGTAACTCAAGATCAATTGCTATTTCTACGTTCAAGTTACAGTTAGCGACATCCTACACTTATACCGATAGATTGTAGTATGTTTTCGGTATGTTATGCATATGATTATTAACATAACCAACACATAAATTATATGTATATATAACGATGCTTCATTGAAACTTTAACAATCACGATAAAATTAATCTTCACAATATCAAACTAGAAAGCAATAATTCACGGTTTATCTAATCAAACGAGCCCTCAACGATTACATAGCGTTTGCGTTCGCTCCGCGTTTTAGTATCACCCTATATATCATTAAATGAAATGATAATTCAATAGCAAAGTGATTTCTGAGTGGAGTTTTATGGAGATAAAATAAAAATCACTCCAATGGGAGTCGGACATTCGGAGTTCCGTTTTGTTTAGTTCAAAATAATATTTTTTTATAAATGTTGCCCAATGGAATTTGCCTTTATGCGTTCGAACTTTAAAATATTAAATTTGTTCTATATATACATGTGGGTATTAAATTCAATTTATCCTCTTCATTTTATAACAGTAAAATCGAAAAAATATTGCCTAAATTTTTTGTCTTACATTTCTACAATAAGCATTTCAATTGCAGTCACGAATACGAGAGGCAAAGTCATAAATACATTTTATCCATATTGTAAATCAAGTGGCTAAATCGTCAGTTAACATCCTACGAATGTTTAGTCATATGCTAAACCGGTAAAGAATTAAAAATGGTTCACACGGCATAAGGACGAAGCGATGATATCTCAGTGGTAGTGTGTACGAACTCGGCGTCAAGGGACGTGAGTTCGAATCCACCTACAATGAGCTTGGGCTTTGGGTGATGTAAAACATCGTTAGAAAACTATAGCATGGTGGTAGGGCTTTTTCTAATGCCCGCCTGGCTAGCTACTACCTTCAAGTTGAAAATTTGCCACCAAATAGCAATAGGTAGTTCCGGCAGTTGTACTTGAGAGCCAGTCCCTCCACAGGCTTAGCGTGTCAACCAACTCATGCCGTACCATCACTTAAGATGAGGTGAGATTATGGCCATAACGCTAAAACTCAAGTATATATAAAAAAGGAACCCCAATGAAATTTCTATTAAGCATCTCATTATTCTCACACGAGATTATACAGACTAAATAATTTATATAAGCGATAAAGTCTGTAAGATTAGCGGCTAGGAAATCTAATAGAATGTGGTATTTATGCGCAGTAGTTTATCGCGTCACGCGGTCGCGTGTCGGTCGGCTGTACGGAAACAAAGAGAATTTGATTTAAACACATTAAGGGTATCAATAAATAAAAATTACGCATATAAATGTCAAAACTGTTTTTCAAATGCAATTAAGTTGATCTATTTACGTAAATAAAATTTAAAAATAAATCTAACTTACCAAAACGTATTTTGTATTTCGTGACCCTTCGTATTTAAAAAAAGAAAAATGTAGGAAAGTAAAGTAAGAAGTAAAAGGTTTTTTAGGTAATATATATTTTTTCTTTAGATTTTTTTTTGTGTAAATTACAATCTTTCGTAGTAGTGATACTAAAGTGTAGTCAACCAGTTTTGGTATACTATATATGTATATATGTATATTCACTCATACATATATAGTGGTGAGGATAATTTCAGAAACCTCCACGTGCCAATGGCGATCTCTTCTCGGTCGGCTGCTAATAATTAACAGGTGGGGATTTTTCTGTGAGATTTTTGTTGTTCGATAAATGCATCCCTCTATTTATCAGAGGAAGCAGCAGACGAGGCACAAACGGGCCCAACATGCAATCACCCTGCTGTCAGGCGCGTGAGTGGTGTCTTTGCACGAGGGAGCACTGCCTGGGTCTTTCCCCCGTACTCGTGCGACCATTTATGACGTCAATCAATTCAAAAATATCAAAAAGAACCAAACTAAAAAAGCTGGAGAAGAGACTGACACCGATTAGCATAAAATAATTTGTAGAAAGATTATTACAAATATAATAAGACGAGATTGTTATTCAGGAAAACATATTACAACATAAAGAAATTAAAACTAAGTAATTACCTTCCGTACATTTATTAAAATATTTGCAAAGTACACGTAATAAGTATTACACGACTGTTGAAGATGTGTTTGCTTCGACGAGTAAATACATTTCGTATTTATACAAGAGAAGTAAATACAGCAAATGGGACAAGGATTTATGAAGCTTCTGTTGGTCGTATTTAGTTACAGAGTAAACACATAACCCATCTCCCGATGTCTCCGGTTACGGTTAAGTGACCATCCCGGCATATTCCATTAAACTGTTTTCTTTGCTAAACTATCTGTCTTAAAGTATATAAATATATTTAATGGCTAGAAATCTATACACTTGACAAAATCGTAAAATTTTTAAAATTCTATATAGGTTTTAGTTTTTGTCCACAATCTCAGCTGATGTAAACTATTTGGCCCAAAATGTGGAGAGACTGGCACAGAAGTGCAACTGCCGGAATACACTCAGGTATTTGGTGAAAGATTTTTCAGCTTGAGGGATGTATCTAGGCGGTTTTGTCACGCTGTTTTTCTCCACCCAAAACTACAACTCAATACAGGGTTTGAAATCACGTAAATAGACAGTGTGTCCATACCCGCTATCACTGATCCATCATTGCTTCATAATATAAACGAAATTTAAAGTTATTATTAATATGTACTTTTTTAAAGATATAGAGGCGTACGATTTGTACGAGCATCACTCTAAAACTGCTAGATATATATATCTCTCTCTTTCTCTTCAATACAACAAATCCCATATGGTGGTATAGTCAGCTTTCCTTATTTTCTTACTCCACTTCGCTCTATCTTCAACACCGTCTTCTGAAACTTAACACACCACACATTCTCATATCACACCCCGTCCTGGGTCTGCGACCGACGAGGAAAAACAGCATTGTACATTGCTAACATAATCAGATGGCTTTCTCTTGACATTACTATACCATCTTAGCCTATTCTTCTGCATCTTATGGGCGATATCACGTACTCCAAAGCTTCCTCGCATGTATTTGTTGCAGATTTAAATCAGCCTGTTTACGACGCTACACGTACACCTCAGCATCTTCATTTCGGCAATGTGGATAGTATGCACGTTGAGTTGAGTCACAATCCACATTTCGCTGCCATACATAAGAACGATCTTATCATGGTTTTATAGATCAATCCTTTCAGTTTGACTGGCATTCTTTCATCACATTTTTTTATAGTTAAGGTTTAGCGTTATGGCAATAATCTCATCTTAAATGACGATACGGTCCAAGTTGGTAGACACGCTAAACCTGTGGAGGAACTGGCTCTCAAATGCAGTTGCCGAAACACAGTTATTGGTATTTGGCGGTAGATTTTCTACTTGAGGATGATTGCTAGCCAAGCGGGCATTAGAAAAAGCCCTACCACTATGGTATGGTTTCCTCACGATGTTTTCCTTCGCCGAAAGCTCAAGCTCATTATAGGTGGTTGGATTCGAACTGACGTGCCTTGACGCGAAGTCGTACACACTGCCACTGAGCTATAGTCGCTTTACAACACAAACACTTCGTCATTTCGAGACATTTTAGCCACGCTGCAGCCACTCGGTATTACATTTCCAATTTCTAGAGACGTGCCTCATACCACACAGATACTTGTACTTATCACTAACGGTGACTAGCTGGCCGTCGATGGAAATCGGACTGTTACCGCTAGGATCTGGTTCGTTAAAAGACATGTACTGGGATTTTACACAGCACCAGGCCACCGATCTGTAACTGGTGCTTCCATTTGCATTCTAAAACGACTAGATATATTTTGATAAAATTGGATGCCGACATAACTAAAGTTTTTCTGTTAATATGTATTTTTTTTACATAAACGAAGGGGCTTCTGTACCATATGTACGATAGGATATTTACTAAGTACTTTATAAAACACTCTGAAAATTATAACTTAAACTTCTTACAATCGATCGCCTTTGTTTCTTTCTCGTTTTTTGCCCTACTAAAGAGTAAAAGCTGCAGTATGTATATTACTGGTTAATTTAAAAGTACACACAAAAATACTCACGCAACGTGTATAAGCCCATCAAAGTTATATCTAAATGAATTTAATACTCTAAGAATGTAATAATAATACCGGTCTGCAAAAGTTTTCTTTCCCCGAAAAGTAACAAGTAAGTAAAAAATCCATAATAATATTTTTCGTATACATAGTTAACATGAAAGAATATTACATTTCTCTACCATTCAGGTTTTATCGCGATATATTCTAACACTGTCAGCCGATAGTGTTACAAATTTGAATATCGAAAAACTCACACTCATCCTAGGTATACCTTATTTTTACACAGCTAATTTAAATTACTTAATTGCAACAACTACAGCACTGCAAAGATATATAAAAATGTTTTAAAATTCGTATTACAATGTGGAAACACTGCATTGTTAAATTCTACGCTTCCGTTCGAACAGATAAAATAGGTTAAAGTTAAAACTGTTTTAATTATTGTCATCAGCGTTGGAAACAGTGAGACAGGTCTTGCTACAGATAATAATAGACACGATAAACTTATGAGACTCATAAATTATTTTGACACAGATACGAGTCATGACACTATGAAGAATAATAGAGATGATCTTGTTTGTTTCGAGTTCGAAGTATCAAGATAAATTCCAAATGCTCCGGTCTTTATATGATAAACATTAAACAGCCTATTAATTTAAGGATAAATCGAGTATTTTAGACAAGTAAGGTTGCAAAAAAGCGTACGGTGTACCTGATTGTAATGAAATAAGTATCATTAACGCATTCCAGATGCTTGGATTTCATTCATTCAGGATTTTTAAAAAGCTTGCCACCAATTAGAACGCAAAAAGGTATTCTGTAGGGTCGAGGTATTTCACCAGTCAGTGTGGTATGTGGTAAGTAGAAAAATGTTAGATAAATAAAAATATGGCGTCATATTGTTAATCGAAATCTTCTATGATTTACTTTTAATTCTTCATAGACTTATTTTTTTACACCTACCGTACCCGATGTAAAAATGGTAAACACACCAAGATTAATGTAGGAATCGGCTCTCAAACATAATAGATATAAATGCTATAGACGCTTAGCAATACGTGACCAACGTGAAGGTGGTGCTTATACAAACGCGTATTATAAAATAAATATTACTATGTTATAATTTCATCACAATGTTTTCCTTTAGCGAAAGCTTATGCTCGTTGCAGGAATTCGTACTAAGGTAGATATATGCTGCGTCATGGAATTAAACATCAATATATAAATTTATAATGATAGGCAAAAGAGGTGCATATTTTTATCCGTCACATTATACTGGCCTACCAAATATGTAGTGATTACGATGTAGTGAGGAAAATATGCCTCAGATATCTGTCACATTGGCAATGACGTTTTTTGGCTTTGAAAATTGGCAATGAAATTTCGACAAAGGAAAATATTTTTAAATTTATTAATTCTATATAAGTAAAAATACTTACACACAATAATTATAATGAAACTGATAACATAGACACAAAAACATAAAGGATATATAGATGTGAACTCAAAATCAATTCTATTAACTATTCTGGTTTAATTGAAACTAATTTTATCTAACAACACAAAAAGACGGACGACAGATAAATTCCATGGTGAGCATTATACGAGCCATTGCTCTGAAAAACAATTGGTTCATTTGCTCGTTCCTGCCGTGGCTAATTGTTGCAAACGGTCGCCAGTTACGATGACAATGGAAGACGTTCGTTATTGTATGCATTCACTGTACCTACGTATCTAGGACTGTATTATTCGCGCCGCGAACTAAATTGGACTGAATTGAAACGGTATTTGCGAGATCGTTTTTAAATAGTTCGTTGAATTCGAAATTACTTGTAGCGCTTTCCGATTGTTAAAGTAAAATTTACATTTAATTCTAAATCACATCCCGTAGTCTTTTTTTTTTGCCACTGAATTTGTTTATCAGATTTAAATTTGAAAGGTTTGTCTACTTATTTGAGATTGGATGTTTACTTGTTTGGAAGCGATGATAGCTCAGTGTTAGCATGTATGTACGTGGCGTCAAAGGATGTGAGGTCGAATCCCTGCAGCGAGCTTGAGTTTTCGACGAAGCAAAACATCGTTACAAAACCATGGTATGGTGGTAGCGCTTTTTCTAATACCCGCCTGGCTAGATGTCGATATCCAGTTGAAAATCTATTGCCAAATATCTATAAGTGTGTTCCGGCAGTTGTACCTATCTGAAAGCCAGTTCCTCCACGGGTTTAGCATTTTCACCAGGTTGAGTCACATCGTCACTTAACGTCAGGTGAAATTGTAGTCATAACGCTTAACCTATAAACTATAAAAAGGTAATGTATAAATTAAAATATTTAAATAATTACTTGTGAGAATTCCCTCCATCAGGTAACTGGTGCAGTAATAACAAGTCCTATTATTGAATCAAAATATCGTGGATTTGTTCCTTACTCACAGATGATTTGTATGTTAAAAATAATTGTCAAATATATGTCTACAGTTATATATGTACGGTAGATACACTCTTTACTGGGCTTGAATTAAACTATCGAACTATATATAGAATTTTATATACATAATATTGTATATTCATTTCACGTAATATAATTTTTTTAAACATAAAAATTTCGTATCACGATATCCGTCTACGCTAATGTTCATTAAATTGTATAATAGATTTTATACGTGGTCTTTGGTCCAACTTTAGAGACAGCATAGTTTTTATTCCAATAAGTCACCGTATTCTTAAACACGAAACGAGAGGCTGTGGTATAGTTATTGACAACTAAAAAGGGCAGAACAAGGTTAGCCAGGTCACCTAGTAAATATGTAAATCTATTCGTAACAATATTTCACTTTGAACTTGAAGAGATTGTTGATCTTATCAACAACTTTATGTTTCTATTGGGCCTGAAATCCTTGAAACATCTTAACCCGAATTATTTCGAACACTCAATAGTTATTGAACTAAGTGCTATTGAAGTCGAAAACGGTTATTTACTTGAAACGTCACTATTAATGTCTTACATAGCTTAGCGTACTTGTCTCTATTAACTTAAGCGCATTCAAAATACTTGAATATAGATATATTTATTAAAAAATTATATTAGTGATAGTGTAAGCACTATATCTTTTATTTAATAGTTTATAGGATTTTAGCGTTATGACCACAATATCATCACCGGATGTTAAAATGACGAAGCGGCCTAAAGCTGGTTAACACGCTAAACCTGTGGAGGGACTGGCTCTCAATTAGCTACAAGTACCGGAGGATAGCTCAGTGGTAGTTGTGTGTACGACTTCGCGTCAAGGGACATGAGTTCGGATCCACCTACAACCGTGAGAAAACCATAGAGTAGAGGTAGGGCTATTTCTAATGCCCGCCTGGCTAGTAACCACCCTCAAGTTTAAAATCTGCCGCCAAATACGAATAGATCTGTTCGGGCAGTTGCACTTGAGAGCCAGTTCCTCCACTGGGTTAGCGTGTCTACCAACTTGGGCCGTATCGTTACTGAGAATCTAGTGCTAAAGCTTAACTATAAAAAAACTACCTAAGTACACCTACATATATTTGGCAGCAGAATGAAATCATATTGCAATTGCTTATGGTAATCATATTGCATTATTTAAACAACGGTAACAGTCAAGATATCACTGATTCATCGATGGTTGTTGTTTCAAGCCGACCCAGAAGGCTGTCAGCAGTTAGATACAGTGGATGATCATATATACATTCATGTCAATGGTCAATGGACAATGGCCAATAGTGGTTACGATTCAGTCAGATAAGTCTGCTGGTTAAACTCAGGTTTTTTGTTTTTATTATAGTTAAGGTGTAGCTTTATGGTCAACCTTACCTGATGTTAAGTGACGATGTGACTCTAGTTGCTGTTTACGCTAAGCATAGTGAAGAGAGTGGCTGACACACCTATATTTATTTGACGGCAGATTTTCAACTTGAGGGTGGTTGCAAGCCAGACTTGCGTTAAAAAAACTCTACCAATATATTATGGCTTCCTCATGATGTTTTCCTTCACCGAATTCTCAAGCTTATAGGTGAATATAGCTTATTATGAATAGGTGTATTCGAACTCAATTCTCTTTACACGGCGTCCGTACACACTACCAACTGAGCTATCGTCGTTCACTATATAACATATACATAATAATATAATATAATAATAATAATAATAAAAAAAAAAATTTTTTTACTACAACATAAAGTTAAGCATACATCTATATTAACATTATAAAGTGGAAAAGTTTGTTTATTTGAATGCGCTAACCTTAGGACTTACCAGTCAGACTTCAAAATATATTGTTGTTTTTGACTAACTAATCGTTGAAGAAGGTTATAAGTTATAGGCTCCTATAACAGGAATAAAATCCTATCGAAAAAAGTTACAGGAACTGGCAATAATTATCGAATAATAATTTGTTCCACGCAAACGAAATTTCAGGCAGAGCTAATACAATATATGACTAGCTACGCTGGAAATATTAAAGTAAATTGAAAAAAGAACAATTTTCAAATTCCGCAATTACTTAAAACTAAGTAAATATAAGAAATGCTGTATACTTGAAATATGTTCTTAAATACCGACAAAATACGAAATCAGATTAAAAAGAAATCTACAAGCGATAAAACTTTGATAAACGACTCGATTATAAAAAAGCAATCATCGAAATTATCTTTCCAGCACTTAGACTGAATCGAGCAATAACAGAGTTGTAATCCTATCTCATTACAGCCGACTTCAACTCTCGGACGATGTCAACAGTCTAGAGGACATTTTTTCAATTATCCCCCAGCTACCACGATTGCAATCTCATATCTTTTATTTAGCTATATTAAAATTTCGTCATGCGCTTTATTGAATCTGAAAATTAATTAATGAAGCCACTTTCAGCATATTGCGCCCACTAAGGTGTCAAAGTAGATATATATACCTAAAGAACAAGTGTCAATAGTTAAAATTATGTCCATATAATTTGTGTTAAAAATATCTTAAAATAACTAAATAATATTTTGTTCTCATTGCAAATGACAAATCATCGAAAATATAATCAGAATGTAATTTTAACGTGTCTGAAAAAAATATTGCAAGCGACTAAGAATAAGTAATAAAATACAATAAATTATTTTTAGAAATGTCTGTCTGTTTGTGCACGTATCACTGCTAAAGTACAACATTTATGATCAAACGTCACCAAGGAAATCAATCATAAAGCCTATTTTCGAGTAACATTTAGTCTGTTTCACTAAAATCGGTTATCTCTATCAAAAGTTATTGTTATTTGAATGACGGTGCGAGATTATATAATTACACATCCACGCGAAGTTGCAGTGCAATGCAGGCAGTGCTAATAGGTAATAATAATATTCTATTGTTAAACTGCGAATATTATTCATCGAAATAAAACTAATTTAAACGGATTATATCGCGGTTATTTTTTATTATAATGAGACATAGAGACGACAGTTTAGGTTTATAACTTTAAAATATTTTCAGTGAACGAAAAAAAATAATAAAACTATTACATCGGTAAAATCTTTACCTTTCTTTATTAACTTAGTGAATACATCCAGTTACGGACTGTCTCCTGCATTAGCTAAAAGCACTATGGGCATATTTTCGTTGGTCAATAACTCAATTGTTATACTGAATCCGGGAGTCCCCCGCACATGGACGATCGACTAATGAAATTCATCGGTTTATGTACAGCAAGCGTGGTGCGGGTACTAGATTTACTCTATTACTCGTCTATCACGTCTACTCAGACCCACTTTTACAAAAAAAAAAAAAAAAAACCGATAAAGAATTTATATCAAGCCGCAAGCGAGTCCTATAGACTTAAGAAAACAGTTAACGCATGCGGTACTTATTGCATGCGGTACTTATGACATGCGTAAACAGAAATCTTCCACACCCCGAATGCGAGCTGTAACGACCAATGAAAACGAACCTTACCTGTACTCGGGCCAAAGCGAGAGAGGCATGTGGAAGACTTATCAAGCCCCCGTTATGCAAGAGACCGCTTTCACACTTCTTCTACTCAAAATCTTTACATGCAAATAATTAAAATAAAAAACAAAAATTACTGTCGTAATAACGACAATCCATCAACGGTCGTCTGTACCACATAGGCCTGCAAGCCTCTCTGTACTCAGATTTGCATATCCCTAGTACACTATAAGAGAATCACTGTGATAAGTTTATATTTTATAATGACGTTGGAGGGTCTGAGTCTTATATAGAACTACCAGAACACACCTATAGGTATATGTAGATAGATTTTCCACTTGAGGATGGTAGCTGGCCAGGTGGGCATTAGAAAAAAACCCTATGACCATGCTATTGTTTCATCACGATGTTTTCTTGTATCGAAAGCTCAAACCCACTGTAGGTGGAATCGAACTTACGTTTATTGACGCGGCGTCCATACAAACTACCAAATGAGCTATCATCGCTTCAAAATCTGCCTACGAAGACAATTCCGCTAATGTCAAATTAGACAATCTTTACACGATTACCGAACACAAAGTAACAACTAAACTTGAAATAATTATTTGTGAATCGTACATATAATTGGTCAGTACTGGAATGAAAATTACATAACTTTGTCTTTTATTCTTTAAAAGTCGGCATTAAAAGGTTTAATAAATTCTAAACAATAACAGATTAATTAATGTAGATACTATATCATGCTGAAACCTAAAGCCGATATAGATTTCAACATAATCTAGGATTATCCTGTGATTAATCTAGCCTTAGCATTCACAATTGGAGACCTCTGAATAGTTTTCAGAGTAATTGCGGTATTAATATTATATAACATATATATGCGACTAAGTGGTTCTCTCGACTTTGTTCACATGTTTCGATGAGTAGCGAGCGAACGTAAAATACTTTCTTGGTGAGTGTCTACATTGTGTAAGGAATATGTATGCCAAACTTAAAGTTCAATGAAACTCGGTAAAAACGTTAAAACTACTGAACTTGTTAGGATGCGACTATGGCCATTCGATGCAGAGTTTTTCGTAGATAAATCTACGTGTCTTGGTTTTTGTATTCTATTCTTCCTATCTGATTGAGCTGTCGACAATCAACAAAAGTGAGTCGTGTTGATACAATGAAATTGTTCGCGGGTCGCGGGCTACTCGATCTGGTGCATGCGATACACAGCATTCTTTCTCTTACCTTGACCCTCGACGCTCCGAAACCGTAATGTATGTACATTATATTATAGGTGTAACGGTTCACCCTTTAAATTCGAGCTGCCGTGACCAATCGACACAGTAAATGGCCAGCCCAGTTTCCTGAGTAAATTAATAACTAAAATCCACTCATAATTACAGTCTATATATCATACACAGGCCTACAAACCACTACTTTCACTTTCAAAAGTCCAAAAACAAAATAAACTCTACATAAACGACGCGCCACGTTAAAAAGCCGACACCGTACTACTTCAAACTATTGAAATGATGGTGCGGTACTATTATTTTTATATGTCCCCGATCAAAAGGCCCTAGGAAACATATCAACTCGGAAACAGCTCAAACACGCGGCTCCGCCTGTTTTAATATTATTTATTTATTTTCAATATCCCTTGTCATCTTTTATTCGGTTTACTTTTGTACGCCCAATACAGCGATTGCATAATGGTCAGTACCTATATATGATTTACCAATGACTAATTATCACGATATTTCACCAGAGTAATTTGCATAAAATATGGTGCGCGTACCATCACGCATGGTAGAAGAAAAATCAAGCACGAACTTTGCCAGTTAGTTGAAAATAATAATAATTCTATTACAAAACATAATATTACATGTACAGATATAAGGCAACTCTACCACCTACCTAAGTATTAACTGTGCTGTAGAAGACAGTTACATAATAGAACGTGAAACGTTTATATAGTTAAAATAATCAATTAAAATACAACGTTTTAAAAGCCCCAATCAAAGGTTTCCTAGGGTTCAGTTTTAATGTATAGTTCATTGCGTGTATATAAAGGAGACACGTGGATATATTGTGAGTGAGCGCATGTAACTCATGTCGTTGAAATAAAATAGTAGAGTATAAGACTAGAGTAATGGACTAGAACTTGATTCTAATATCATCTGCAAGAAAAATAGTCTCTATGTCCACCAGAACACAGAACCAGAATCCGAATGAATGTTCATATCGTTGTCACGTCTACAACATCCACTATTACCAATACTTCAGCGATTAAACCGCCGCTCAAAGTGCTGTAGATTCGCGTATCGGATAGAGTAAACATTTCTGTGATCCAAAAATAATTGCTCCATGAAAGAAGGCTTTAATCTCTAGAACTACTGGATGAATTTAGAAAATGTTTCTTCGTTAGAATACTACGTTAGCCTTGAATAATATATATTTATAGGCAATTTATTAGTAATAGGGATCCTTACTCGGAAAAAAATATCATTTGTTTGAACATGCTAATCTTAGAAACGACCTATCTAATTTCAAAAATTTTTTTTGTGTATGATAGAACAAAAGTTGTATGTTATTAACATCGCGCTACCACCAGTACGAGCAAAGCTATACTGAGAAAAGTACAAAAAAGGGATATTGAAAGGGATATTAAAAGGGATATTAAATACGGATTTAAAACACGATTTATATATTTTTTATTTATTTACTCCAGTTTTGGGCTTGATTACACAGTTCGTGGTCACCAGCCAACATTTTCTGTACATGTGTAACCAGACTGTAGCCTCAGTAGCAAGGTCTGGAGCAATGATATCTCAGTTGGTAGTGTGTACGGATGCCGCTTCAAGGGACGTCAGTTGGAATAAACCTACAATGAGCTTCAGCTTTCGGTGAAGGAATATATTGTGAACAAACCATAGTACGGTGGTAAGGCTTTTCCTAATGCCCGCCTGGCTAGCTATCACCCTCCAGTTGCAAAATCTGCCGCCAAATACCAAATTGGTGTGTTCCGGCAGTTGCACTTGAGAGCCTACGCAAATATTGATAAATAATATTCTGAGATTGCTTATCACTTTGTTTCCGTTAATTGTATCTATAGAGCCCTTCCCATTTGACATTGCCGATAAATCCCGCAAATGTAGATACCATAATAAATGGAAAAAAAAGAAAAAATATGATAATCTTTCTTTTCCTCTGCATACTCTAGGGCCGCACCTTTTGTTTGCTTGTATTTATTACTTATGTTATAAAAATTGCTTAAAAATTTTGTCAATTTTTTTGCAGCTTAATCGAAAGTGTCAGCTTTTTAATTGCCTTAGCCGTGGTGTACATTTCATATTAATTTTATATTAATTTAACATACAATTTTATAACATGGCAAATTTGTAATGGATTTTGTGTTTACGCTTTATTTTTCTTACTGTTCTCTTCTTTCACTCGTAATGTTATATTAGTATGGAATAATGGTAGGAGGGAGTCATCGGCTGAATGTGGGTCACCATGCACCTTATACAATATAATTTTATCGTTATTTAGTATGCCAGTGTATAACCGAATTTCGAAGCGACGATAGCTCAGTGGTAGTGTGTACGGATTCCACGTCAAAAAGCAGGAGTTCGAATCCACCTACAATGCCGTACATACCATTAGATATGTTCCGACTGTTGCACATAAGAGCATTTTCAAAAGGCTCTACTACGCAATTTAACGTCCTCTAAGAGCAAAATGTCACTCAGACATAAACTTACAATATATAAAGTATGCATCCGTCCCATACTTACAGTTGCCCCGTATTCGCTTACGCCTCATGCACCACCCTTCGCAAACTACAAGTGTTGCAAAACAGATTCATGCGCATAGCTGTCCAAGCCCTGCCCTAAGTCCGTAATGTATATCTTCACAAAGATATAGACCTTAAAATGCATGCATGCATTATGCATATACTAAAGACCTTACAAGAAAATACTTTAAAAGTTCATTTCAAGTTAATTTCGTTCCCGGACACTCGCTGCGGCCTCCCTCCGCAGACGCTTGAGCCTAGGTTCGACCCTCCGGATAGGAGCCCTCGAGACCCTCTGCTCGCGCGATACAGTGACACTCTACATCACTAAAAGTACATCATCACACCGCATACCATCAATGCACACTCGCACGTTAAGTACACGGTTCTGTAAGGGACTACCCCCGCGGCCTTTGTACGGCTTGCCCGATGAGGTCGTGCTAGGAACACTAAATTAGTAAGTTAGGACGTGTTCGTTAGTAAGGATCGCGAATCCTTGGTCACTTACCGGCAGCAGCTCAAGCCGAGGTTTGGCCATTCTGGCACCCTTGCACTCGCTGTCTCGGAGCTGAGTGCCCTCAGCACTCGCCCCAAAAAGTTCGGTGTAGCTGTCAAAGCTCTTAAGGCTAACAGCGTTCGTCAAGTCGAAAAAAAAACTTGAGAGTCAGTCCCTCCACAGGCTTTGCGTGTTAACTAACATGGGCCGTAACGTTGCTTAAGATCAGGTGAGATTATAGCCATAACGCTATGAATCGCTAGCAATATATAACTTATGATAATCCTGTTGCAGTGATTCTTTTAGGCGATCATGTGGTCGAACCAATCAATATAATATGTGGCTGTATGATATCTTAGTGATAGTGTGTATGGACGTTGCGTCGATGGATTTGAGTTCAAATCCCTGCAATAAGTCTGAACTTTTGGTTAAGGAAACTGTCGTGATGAAACCATTGCATGCATGGTGGAGCTTTTTCGAATGCCCACCTGGCTAGCTACCATTTTTAAGTTGAAAACTAGATACCTACAGGTTAGTCTGGCAGTTTCACTTGAGACAGTCCTTCATTTAAAATCAGCTGAGATAGTAAACACAACGCTAAAACCTATAAATTATATTCAGATTCCGAGAGGTTTATAGCCTGATATAAGAGGAACAACCGACGAGGTGAAGAACCCGATATGGTTAGGTACATTAAATAGTTCAATATTAGCACATAAGGGATATTGCATGCGCAACAACAATATGATTATATGTAAACCCGATACTTAACAGAAACGTATTGAAATATTACCATGATTCAAAATTTATGAACCATAAAGCACGATAAATCAGTGTATCGTGCCTTGTAACTATTTATAATTATCAATATCGAACTTCTTTGTGCTTCCAAGCATGCAAATGTCCCGGCGGCTTATTTATAATGGCTGGTGAAGCACAACTCTCGAATGTTTTCCAGTTATGATGGTTGTGTCGTGAATCTCTTTCTGTTAGTAAAGTTTTAGACACAGTGTTTTAAGAAATATATTGAAGTTATTCGTCTTAAGTAAGCTTTCACAAACGTTGTTTGATTGTGTTTTTTTTTCTTTATAAATAATATATTGTGGGTAATGCGCTTATGTATTTACTTACTACACTGTATGTAATGTAGCTATTAACTCATCATAGAATACGATATTGTTTTAGAATAGTATTATAAATAGAAATTACCTTATTTATTAAAAAGTTCATTTCTTATTTTATTTTATTGTAAACCACATCTGACAGCTATGTGGAAACAACAAATTATAATAATTTAAAGAAGTGACGGCTCAATGTTGACTTTTCATGATTAAAAATGATCTTCCAGTGATGACAAATGTCGAGACAAAACCATATTATGGTGCTAAGGAAAATTTGAATAGCCACCTGGTAAGGTGTCTAACTATTTTACGTTACATCGTCACTTACCATCAACATAGATTGTGACCAGACGCCGAAGCTATGACGTATGACATAAACCAAACATGTCTTTCTAAATTATCGAAATACCAAATGTCACCAATTTGGTAATATAAAATATTTTTGTATAAACGAGTGTAAAGAAATTTTCTATATGAAAGCAATGGAATTTGTGACATAAATTAGCTTCAAATAAATAATTTGATACATTCATGATTTTGTTGTACGACAATTCAAATCTTTGATAAACGATGAAGAATTTAAAGAAGTTTGACTTGCCTTTTAAAATACTATTTATATTTTTCCAAAATATTGTGGAAAATATAGTTTCAAAAATATTTTTGTTAAATATCACAACTTTTGTGAAGAGTAAACACTCATCCTACTTTAGGATAATGGCAATTATCCATTATGCTAATTGAAAGCTGCAGTTTTTTATATGGGAAATTGGCGGGTAATGGATGAATAAAACCCGAGATTTATGTTAGATTTAAAGTTTTTCCGTTAAGTATTCTGCTCAATATATTGTTAAGACAATATTATATCCATATTTATACTCTTAGAATTTCATTTGGAAGTCGCCTATCAACGAGTAATAGAGGCAATACGACGCGACTAACGATTCTCGAAAATTATTAATTGTATAAAATTCCTAAATATGTAACTATTCTCTATTCTATTGTAACCCTTAAACGATGTGTTTTTGGTAATCATATTGAATCTGACACTAATATATTTATGCTAATGCTTGTTAATAAACAAAATTTATGAATAAGTTATGGCACTTTACGATTTGACACATCCACCGACCGGCATTATAGGTGTCCCGTGAGTTTATAACCGGGAAATATGTCAAGACGTGCCGCGTACCATGTTTTATGATAAGTTGTAATTAATGTCGTTGTATAGGGCTTCATTGTGTCCAACTTTGTCGGCTGTATCTACGACTAAATTATGGTCCCGGTTCGTCGCTCGTGCGACTTAATGTAATTTATGAAAAATATGTTTTTAACAATAGTTTACTCCTATTTTGTATCTATAGACAACAAGTTATGCATTTATATATAACAATAAACAGATTTTTATAGATACTACAATTGTATCAAGTATATTAAGAACGGCACGTTATTTGCTACGTTATTCTATGTAAATGGAAAATTGTAAAAACAATCTATTGTATTTAAATCAGCGATGTGTGTAAAATATTTGAAATTGACTCCCTCCAATTAAGATAAAATATGGTCAGAAGATTCCTTTTAACGTATTAAAAAAAATTATCAGCAATTTTTTTATGAAACTTGTAAAATTAAGATATGTATGAGTTTTAAAATATTTCCAATTTTTTTATAAATATATCTATTATTGAACATCTCAATCTTTATTTGTTATAAATTTTGTTGTTATAAGTTTATTTGTTATAATAACTTAGAAAAAAAGAGGCTATAAAATAAAATCTTGCACAATTTTGAAGTTTTCAAACTTGAGTAGGTACATAAAAGTCTTATTTTTTGGCTCGATATTTTTTATAGACTACCGTATATATCGTATATTTGATATCTAAAAAGGCCAAGAAATCTTTAGAGATGTTTTCTAGTTTCGTAGATATAAATTTAAGCTTTTTTTATTATAGCAACCTTTAATAAAATAATGATATAAATAAAAAAAAATTTAAGTTTTTTAAATTCACTATTTAGAAACAACACAAGACCTCTTTCAAAATTTCAGGTTCTTTAAACGACTTCTTCAAAGATATCCTAAAAAGATATGTTAACAGGTCGTGATGACAGCAAAAATCCGGGATAATTGGAGGGGATGCGTAAATGCATTACCCCATGTACAAAACAATTTCGCGTCAAGGGACGTGGGTTCGAATCCAAGCACCTACAATGAGCTTGAGCTTTCGATGAAGGAAAACATCGTGAGGAAACCATAGCATGGTGGTAGGGCTTTTTCTAATGCCCACCTTGGTAGCTACCACCCTCAAGTTGTAAACCTGCCGCCAAATACCACTAGGTGTGTTCCGGCAGCAACACTTGAGAGCCAGTTCCTCCACAGGTTTAGCGTTTCTACCAACTTGGGCCGTATCGTCACTTAAGATCAGGTGAGATTATGGCCATAACGCTAAACCTTAAGTACAAAAAAAAAAAAAAAAAAAAAAAAAAAAACAGTTAAGTTAACTGCAACCGCTGTACCGAAATGCTGTAGATCAGGGGCTTCCAAACTTTTTCAGTTCACGGTGTCTTACTTGTGTACTATTTTGTCGTAGCGCAAATCTATCTGACTGGTTGAAATAGATAGGTAGAATGATACGGAAATGGTAAAGAGAATCGCTTCACGGCGCCTATCGTCGCTCTCTAAGGCGCACACTTTGGCAACTCCTGCTGCAGGTTATTGTGTGATCCACATATAATAGTTTTCAGTTTGGTTGTCACTTCGTTTCCGTTAGTTATAATGACATCACCGAAATGGCGTACAAAGCCAAATTCCATAATAAAAAAAAAGTAAATGCTGTCATAACATTTTATATATAATGGGCAGATTTACGGTACAAGGGAGTTATTTTTAAGTTATTTTTGTAGATCAAAACATCCAGTGGATTATAATGATCAAAATTTAATGGTTGTAATGGACGAGTAACGCAAGGGAGCGTGCTGTTGATCATTTTTATCGGCTTAATATACTGTTATGACCATAACTCGTCCCATATATTGTCTAATGTAGCAAAATATCTTTTCTCAAGCAGCTGCTAGAACACACAGTTACTTATCGCCACATTTTAAAACTCAGGGAGGCAATTATTTGAAAATACTCTACTATCCTAGTTTCATGATGGTGTTTATCCTGACATAGCTCCTTACCTTAGACAGCTTGAGTTTACTTCTACTGGGACTTGTATGCAATGCGAAATATACGCACGCTATCACTGAACATTATAAACAGTAAGATTAAATGTTGTTCTTAATGTCTTGTTTGTAACTATGTAAGCGAGAGCTTCTTTAGGCACGCTAATCACTTCACTTTTTTATATAGTTTATAGGCTTATAGCCATAATCTCACCTGATCTTAAGTGACGATACGGTCCAAGTTAGTAGACATGGTAAACCTGTGAAGAACTGGCTGTCAAGTGCAATTGCCAGAATACATCTATTGATATTTGGCAGCTGATTTTCAACTTAAGAGTGGTAGCTAGCTAGGCCGGTATTAGAAAAAGCCCTACCATCATAGTATGGTTTCCTAACGATGTTTTCCTTCACCAAAAGCTTGAGCTCATTGTAGGCGAATTCGAACTCACATCCCTTGACGTCGCATCCGTAAAAACTACCACTAAGCTATCATCGCTTCAAACTTTGTTGCTATTGTCCGAGGCTGAGCTGAAACGGATTTTTAAGTAACGCTTGTCCAGACAAAGTCAACTGGAGTCGGTTAAAGGAACGCGAGATCTATAAGTCAACGCGTCATTGCTATAGTCGCACGTTGAACGTCACATGAGAGATCAAGACGCATCAATCGCATTTAGTATCGACATAAATACCGTAAGTGCCGTGCCAATGGGTTTTATTTAATATGTGGTAGCTGTATTTTGTAGTATTAGCCTCATATTGAAGTTTTCATTTCTCTCTTAAGGACTCAATCACGCAGCGTTCATAAGCACAAAAAGAAAACATAATTATAACAATACAATCAATTCCTACATACATTTTCATTTGAATTCATTAATATCGATTGTTAATAACCATCTTTAACTACCATTTGTTCATAAAAAAATAGAACAAAGTAATTAAAATCAGACCGCATCTTAGGGAGTTCTCACCGCAGGAATAAAAATAGAACACGTGTTATTGGTTCAAAGTGGGCCAATGTGCAGATGTCAAACAGATGCCCCGACGACTGTGGCGAATATATTGTAATAACAGTCCATACTAAATAACTATCTCCTGGAACGCGTAACCGACGCTATCATTTTATAGATTAGGTATAAAACGCTAATTAGGCCATACCTCGGTTTAGAAGTTCACCTCCCGCGCTGTACAATCAACATGTTTTTTTTTTCGTTTTACTGATTGATTATTATTGAGTACTAGTATTAACCTTTTATTTTATTAACGTGGTGCTTAATATCAAATTCGTTACTGGACGTATTACCCGGGTTCGGTTCAAATGCAATTTTGGGATGTGGCAAGATTCGTCGTGTGATAAGCACCATATACTACACACTAAAACTCAGCACGGCGCGACGACAATGCAAACTCCCGCCTAGCTAGAAAGCAGCGACGAATATTAGCAACCTACTCCAGTTATCCCCAATTGTATTACTATACTAAAATAGATCTATTTAACAGGATATATCTATGTTTTTTTTTTAATTTTACGCAGCGGATATCATTAAAGCTCCTAGTTGGCATGATTTTTGCGGACTCTACAACAATCATCGAGATACATCAGTCAATGTACACAGGGTTTTCAAAGAATTATACACCCAAACATTACTGATGAATTGAGAATTGAGTATAGCACATTCAACTATAATTATATATCTTTAAACCGAACCTTTACCTTACCTTAATAACCTTTGTGGTAAAAGAATTGAATATTACAATATAAACGGATTAATTTTCCAAATTGGCAATTTATTATCATAAAGTGGGTAATAAATCGTAGGAATTAAACGCATTAATTGTTAGGTCTTCGCCTGCAAATAGTTCGCGGTAACATAATAGCTACTAATAATTAACTATTTACATGAATTTACTTGTTTGATTTGATCCAAGGATAAATGTAAGTAATGTATATTAATATATTAGAGCGAAACAGATTGAACGCGTCAATCTCAGGATCTACCGGATATCAAATTTTCTTTTTGTTTTTGTTTTTGATAAAGCGATAATTCAGGAAAATTATGCTAGTTAACGTCAATGATATATACTGGGCAGAGAGAGAAAAATGAGCACTGCAGGTGAGTATTGACGATCATCGACAAAGGGACCCTTTAAACCTACATCTTTCTAGTCACAAGTCTCGATTACTGCTCGGTGTTATCCTTTCTGCTACAGCCACTAGGTTTTTGATTTCTAACAATATTAAGAACACTATTAATGTTCTAAATAATTATGTATTATGGTATTTGTATTAAAATGATTATTAGTATAAGTAAATGATTATTATTATAAGTACATACATCTACAGAAATACCTTTACGTTCATTACAGTAGGGTATATAATTAATTATACTTTACTATCAATTTAGAGGAGAAAAACTAAATGTTTTGAGTTTTTGACAACCATTTCCCATGTATATGCATAATTTTTTAAAGCCAGTTAGCTTTAACATATCACCGTCTTAAGCTACATCGTAAATTCATATCAGGTTTTTTGTAACCAAACGCCTATATAAAACGAAGAATAAAAAAGTTTAAAAAGTCCGTATAATTAAGTTAGGAACAACAATTAATTTTATTACCGCATTACGGTAAGTAATAAATAACTTCTATGTATTTATACAGTTTTTTATTAGGTAACCGCCCAAAATCCTGTTTGTTTTAACCTTATACTAAGCGGATTAACGCATATTAATGGCGAGTAATATTTCCGCTTCTATATGATTTCATTTTGTCATACGTAATTCCATTGGATTTACAATATAATGTATTTTGTTTTCGAGTTGTATATTTTCCTAATAAGTCTGTCGCGGTACTGTATCGTGTTTTTTTTTATTTATGGCATCTGCGTAATTATGCGATTTCGCCAATGCCAAGTGCGAGTAGCCACACAAATATGGTGCATTTGTTTTTGCATGGTGGTAGGGCTTTTTCTAATGCCCGCCTGGCTAGCTACCATCCTTAAGATGAAAACCTTCCGCCAGATACCCATAGGTGTATTCTGACAGTTGCTTTTGAGAGCCAGTCCCTTAGGCTTAACGTGTCCACGATCTAGCGTCACATAGTTACTTAATCAAGTGAGTTTGTAACCATAACGTAGAACCTTAGCTACAAAAAAGCAAGGAACATAAAGCGAGACTCAAACCCAAAACCGTACCAGATACGAAATCGTTACGTGTAAAGAGTTAATTGTAGTAAATATTTCAAGATTGATATAAAGTTAAACTGAACAAAATGTGTTTTTATCGAACAAGGTTTTCTGGTTATTATGAAAATATTTTTTTAGGTTTGTGTCAGGACAGTAATATGTGGTGTAAGTAAAGTTAGAAATAGCAAACATTAAGATATTTCAAATACCACGATAAAGAGACATTTGATGTTAATAAATTGATTAAACAATTTTCAAACCTGAGCATTTGAAGGACATCAATCATTCACATTAAGATGAACATCTAAAAATTCATAAACTCTAATGAAGTTCATGTAAAAAGTTATTAATGACATTGCAAATATTTGTTGTAATTACACTGTCGAGCGTGGCTGAAACTTTGGTCGCCTCTTGATTAATGGTCGCACATTGCAAAATTGTATACATTCAGAAACTTTAGCATTTCATATTGAATAAATCAGCTAGGGGTGAAAGCAGTGGAAATTTTAATGGCCCGACGTCCATTGCGATGCGGAGAATTAAAAAGAATGGTTAGGAAACCGCCGCCGCTTTGCTTTTTAATTTTCCGTTCGCCGGCAGCGCGGACGCGAACGATGCGACGGCTTCTGGTCTTTTACTATTTGCGACCTATTCAATATCTCTACTCGAACTTATTAGTTTGAGATCATTATTATTTTTCTAATAATGTCAATATTTGTCGCATGATTTTTATTCTGTTAATTAAATCAGGGGTTCCCAAAGTGTGCATTGCGGCGCCATGGTGCACCGTACAGAATGAAGACAGACGCCGTTAAGCGATTCTCTTTACCATTCTCCGAAAAATCAAATGTTCGCGGGTACAAAATAAACAATTTAATTTATATTTACCTACGTACTCGGAAACTGTTAGTTTTGAGTTCAAATAAATAGTTTGGATTTATAATGTGGTTTTATTAAATTTTGTTATATATAACTAGTATCATTGTGTCTATCTATTTCGACCAACTAGTTAGGTTAGGAGGTCGCGACAAAATAGTAATCATGTATGTGCGCTGTGAACAGAAAAAACTTTGGAATCCAATTTTATTTATTTCGTTTATTACACTTTTTATGCAAATTGTATACAATGCGGACTTAATGCCTGCGGCATTCTTAACCGATCAACCTTGGGGTGTTACAGAGATGATGCATAGAAAGTGCAATAAACAATTGAAAATATATTACCTATTCAATAATAAACATCAAATATCATAATTTGTAAATGTGTAAAATAAACATGTCGAGGAAACCGGGATACTTAAATGCAATTATAGCACAAATTATGAACTTTGTGTACTCAAGAATAATACAGAAATAGTGTAATACCAAAACCGTCATGGCTTATATCATACTTTACTCAATAAAAATGTTTTTAAATTAGCTGTAATTCTGTAAAACACTACGAATCTTTTTAGATCTAGTTATATATGAACCTGTATTATTAGTATCTGTAAAACACTGAATATAAATTAAACTTTAAAATTAAAGTTAGCACATTATCTACGTCATCACATCGAGTGGATAATTTTAGCATCGTGAACTCGAAACAATTCGTAACCAAGCAAGATTCCGGTGTAGAAGTTAGAGGAACATGCAAAGGCGGTCGGCAGTCCGGGACGAATGTTCCGGTGTAATGAGATTCCTTCGATGTTATCTTGCTTGACAACGATTTCCCAATTTGTGGTCAGTCAATCTTGCCGAAGAGACTTTGAGGAATTCAATTTGCTTAGGAGAAAAGTAATGTCTTAGTCTATAGGGATATTACAACTTATTTGACTGATCTTCGTAGTCTGAAAAATAAATATTTTTAATAAACAGATGGACTATTAAAGATTCTTTGTTAGCTATATAAAGGTTCCTTTTGTAAGTGGGTTATTATATTTATAATGATTTATGAAATACTATGGAAGATAGAAGCGGTTGGAGTAATTTGGTGGTGGCTTTCACCCTCACATGAGGGGTTGGTGCTTTAACTTCATTTTGAATATTTTTCTTATTGTTATTTACGTATTTTTTACTGTCGAATGAAATACTGGTTTGGCCAACATCGAAAGAAGCCAAATTAATTTATGATGTGATTGAAATCGGTATTGGGCTGAGTAGGCAATTATTGCATTTTGTAAGGATGAGGCTCACATGTTCTATCCAAAAAATAAAGATTTAAATAAAGTCGTTTTCATCTTAAACTATCTGACACAACAGACGTTATCCTGTCTTAGTTATGAATATTGAATTCGAATTGGTGTAATTAGTAACAAAAAATATAGTTCAGAAAGAATGTTTATTATTGTAATGCTTAAATTTATTAATGTGATATATCTACAAGTAACATCTTGCAATATTCGAAAAATAAATTTATGAAAAACATAAACAAAAAAAAGTTAAAATAGTGTAATATATAAAGTTAGCTATGTTATAGAAACAATGCAACAAAACGAATATCTCGGCAGAAATAAACGGAACCGCTATAAAAGCTTTTAAAAAACATATTTAAATTCACATCGCATTACCCAAAATAGCCCTCGAGCAACGTTAAAAAATTTACACCCACCTAATTTTATAGTACCGAATAACTTCCATGCTTTCACGTGCTCAATCGTTTCAACATCGCCTATACTTTGTTACCGAAGGTGTTGACGTATACTAATGTCCAATTAATATGCCGGGTTATTCGAAAACTCTTTAATTTATTGTGTACCGAGCCGGTATATATTCTCATTAACTTGACACTCACCGCCTATTATAAGCTGACCGATCATTAGATACCGCAGATAAAAGCCGATTGTACCAAACTAAATAAAGATATTGACTATGTCTATAAATTCAACGCTACTGTTGTAATAGCTCGATTTTTTTCGGTTGGCAAGTTCCTTATCAGATGTCAGAATTAAGTGATGTTTCGAGGGAGCGGCGCGTTCCATTTTAATTGTAGGTCTTTTAGTATTAATGGATTGTGTGAAACAGAACTTTTATGGGGTCATTAATGATTGTCATTTGATATGACCGTGAACTTGAAAACAATGGACTTATAAAGCTTTTATTTTAAACGTAGTTTTGTTTACATTGATAAAACAAACTGGTCGCTAATTAAAAAAAAAAACGTTTTACTAGTATGCTATAATAGTCTATACGAGGTAGCTGGATAGGAGAGTAAAAATTGTGTCCTACTGGTTCGCATCTAACATACATTAAGGCAAAGATAGCAAACCTTTACGTATCAACATGCAAATTTTTTATTAAGAAATCTATACTAATATTATAAAGAGGAAAGATTTATATTTTGATTGTAACGAATATACTCAAAAACTATTGTACCGATTTCAAAAAATTCTTTCACCATCTGAATGCCATATTATCCCTGAGTAACATAGGCTATAAATTAGTTAAATAATTTTCAGTTCCATGCGAATTACTCACTGGAACAGATAGTGTTTAATAAGGCCATAGAGGTGCCGTCAAATGATCGTGATTTCGTAATTATTGGGATTAAATAATACTACCAACTGAAAACTCTTTATACATTACAAAAACACATACACAATATACTTTGTAATTTCTCAGTTATACGCGTAATTTAAATTAATAGAACATGCCAGCTTCTTCCAAAAATTAAGTGTGTCAGATAACGAATTCCTTGTTTCCAATATTTGTTCACGGTCACTTTTGTTTATATTTCTTGTTAATCTAAATTTATTTATCTTATTTTGTTAATTATTTTTTTCAAGAATAGATTTTCTTGCTTTGAAGTAATTTTCTTATAATAGAAGATTTTTTAGTTAAATTTAGGTTTAGTTTAGTTTAAGTTAGTGATATGCCCAAATTATTGTGGTGCGTGACATCAATAGCACACGTTCCATTGGATCGCCATCCGTGCCCTAGGGTAATGTTCCACTTATCGTTCAAAACGCTCACATTCACGACCATTGCACTTGCTTGCGTCATAATTTTTAACTTACGTGGATTGGAGTGCAGGCTATATATATATACTTATAAGTATAAATATATATATATATATATTTATACTTAAGGTTTAGCGTTATGGCCATAAACTCACCTGATCTTAAAGTGACGATACGGCCCAAGTTGGTAGACACGTTAACCTGTAGAGGAACTGGCTCTCAAGTGCAGCTGCCGGAACACACCTATTGGTATTTGGCGGCAGGTTTACAACTTGAGGGTGGTAGCTACCAGGCGGGCATTAGAAACAGCCCTACCACCACGCTATGGTTTCCTCACGATGTTTTCCTTCACCGAAAGCTCAAGCTCATTGTAGGTGCTTGGATTCGAACCCACGTCCCTTGACGTGAAGTCGTGCACACTACCACTGAGCTATCATCGCTTCATATCTTGCAAATGGATCGTTATATTAGTGGACATAATGATGTCACTAATTTTCACAATTTTAATGGTCACAACTGCCGTAATCAACACTGTGTAATAGCTAAAATCTGGATGTAATATCAGCGAGTGTAGGTGTATCCGGGTAATGAAAAGTTTGCCAGGGCATTGATGATAGATTAGAGGAAATGTGAAAGCTGTTTCTGGTCTCTTATAATACGGAAGATCGAAGTATTTTGTGATGCTTTTTAGTGAGTAGTGTCGGATGATTAATACTCGATGATGAATGATAATAATGAATACGCCATTCTCTCTTTAGCCTGAGCCCAGGTAACGCGTTTACACGTTGCTATGAGGAAGTCTGTAAATAAAATGATTTTGAAAAACCACGTCAATAAAAATAAAATACATCGATGACTGCCAAAACAAATTAAAGGTATATAGCCGCGTTTACTTGCGTAGTTATAAAAATAAAATAAAACATGTGTGAGTATTAAAATAGTTACTTATAAACTAGTTAAAAAATAAATTAATCCATTTTTACGATAACAAGAGCAAAAACCGTGCTTGCGTTTGTTTTCGAACAAGTACTAGCAAGAATCGAGAAATAGGCGAGGCAGGGAACAAGCAAAGCAAACAAAGATCAATAAACACACTACGAACAGTTTCTTATTTAAATTATTAACGTAATAAAAAACAACATGGCCGTAATGTATTCAAACTGTGCCCGCTGATCAGTAAGGGACGCCGTCCAATTGATCTTTATGTTAATTCTTACACCGTGGCATTACTCCATCTCCTTATATTGAGACGTTTTGTATCTTTACGTCTTTTATTTTTATAACGTTAAATATTGTCTTTGATCATTTTAACTTCATTACAAGTATATTTCAGTAATCCAATAAATTTCCAATTTTTTTAATAAATAATTTCTGTTTAATAGCAATGAAGTTCAAATAGCAATGTATAGTATTACGTAGTCATTTATTTGTAAATGTACTATTTATGTATATTTAACTATTCATTATTAACGGCCTAAAGTACAGATGAACTATACTTATGGCAATTCCCACGACGACTATTTACCTGAACTTTCACGAAAATATTGTTTATTTATAGAGACGAATACTTCACTTTACTAAAATATATTTGAACACGTGTAATTGAATTCGTTTTCCTTTATTTTCAACCTTGAGACACTTTTATAATGTTTAGAATTTTAACTTGAAAAGCAAAAGCACCTAAAGTTCGTTTCAAAGTTATTTTAGAACAATGTAAGTCACATTAGAGACACACATTACAAAGACAATTGCCGATTCCTGTACCTAATTTTGTGACAAAAGCCAAAAATCACCACCCCAATAGGCGACAACTGAGAACTTATGGCCGGCACAAGCACAACAGTTAAATATCACACAAGTTTCATGACGAGGATTTACAACGTATTATCTATAACAACACCATCAATCTTCAATTACAATGTCTATAGACGAAACATTCGACACGCATGGATTTTTGAAACATTACACGCCTTTCGAGACACGAAAACGAACAATTCATTGGGATAACAAAGAAGTTATTACAAACACGTCTTTATTCGAAAAGTATTTGCTACTGTTTCCAATAGAAAGCGATCACAATGTATGGCACGCTTCTTACATAGCGGTGTTTAGTAAGCTAAGTGCTACAGAGTATTGTTTCTCGCAGTAGGTTTCCAGTACATTGTTTAAAATTTATCTTTTACAATGCTCATTTTTAAGGTCTTCATTCTTAAGTAATTCCTCATTCTATAGAGCGAAATTGTGTTATATTGTCTCATATAATATCGACATCATTAAAAAAATATCTGTTATTTTTACAACGGTATTTAATTGTAATTTGTATTTAGTATATGGGTGAGTACGAAATTAACCTATTCCCCTCCAAGAATGTCCATTATTATATCATTTGTAGTATGTCAATTAATATCTCCTTTTTCAAGGTCGTTGTAAGGTATTAAAGGGTCGAACAAATAAGTCACCTTTAGGTCAACGCTTCAATCATTATACGACTCCAATAATTATTTTAATTGTTATTACATTGTATTAATTGTTCTTGCTTCGTATCTATGACTATAAAAATTGTATTCTTTACACGTATTTCATATAAGATACAGAAAACGATCCAATAAATAGTTGGATGTTTTAAGTTTAAAGTTTACCTTCAGGAAAAAAAAATAAACAATTGCATATAAGCTCAGTTGTGTTTCTAATTTTAAATGTAATAGAAAATAGAAGTGCATTTACATTAAAACTTGAGTATTTTGTAGGTAGAGAATATTATTCTGTTCAAGAGTTTATTAAAAAAACTACGACAACGTTCTAATACCCTAATTTTTATGACTTCTAGATACAAGCAAGGATTGTTAAACTGTTTAAAAAGAAAATATGATCCCCTATTATATAATTATTTATAGATAAATCTATATATAGTTCGTATGTTCATAAAATTTCAACCTGTGTAAACATAATTATTTAACGATAAACATAAACATGGTTATGTTATAAAGGCGATTATTATAATTCGCTTTTTCGTCGACGTCTGTCCTCGACCTGGGACACATGTGTCACGATAATAGGATTAGTTTGACAAGAACTTAAAGAATTCAAACATCGAATTCGAACATATTTTTTTTTATATACTAAAGGCATTTGATTGTTACCCTTGATGCTATAAGGGTAAAAATGTATATGAAGAAGGACTTGTTTGGGAAAGACCACACGCAAGAGATTTTTAAATGTTTAAAAAATAGATGCTTTCTTCAGTTTGATTTAGTAGTTGATATTATTACGGAATAAATATATGAAATTTTTGATTTAAAGGCTGGCGTTTGTAGTGACGATGATAACAGGCTAACTTTAGTAAGATAACTGACTTATGAGTCCAACTGTCACGATACACCTTATAATGCCTGGTAATAGATTTTTTTGCTAGTTATCTATGTAGATATTAGAAAGTACTCTAACAATATTATTACGTCTAATAACAGACTTTGCTTTCAAGGGTGATAACTAGCTATACAGCCGATAGAAAGTGCCCTAATTTCATACTGTACTCTCATGAAGGTGTTTTCTTTCACTGAAATCTTAGACTCGATTGTAGGGACCAACCGACTAATCGATGTATAGCAAACATTGCTTTAAAGACCTATTCTTTTCGATGTTCTAATTTAATTTATAACAAAATGCCATTTTGATATTCTGAAAATCTAATAGTTTTTTATTTTTAACTTGTGCCACTATTCGAGCGGAGTTTTAGAAAAAACTAATCAATACTAATATTATAAAGAGGAAAGATTTGTATTTTTATTTGTAACGAACAAAGTCAAAAACTACTGAACCGATTAAAAAAAAAATAATCATTAGATTCCTATATTATTCCTCAATAACATAGGCTATAAATTAGTTCAATAATTTTCAGGTCCCTGCGAACGAAGTCGCAGGCATAGCTAGTCAGAGATAAATAGAAAGAACAGTATCGTTATATAAGTCGCTTTTATTGTTATATAAACTTTAAAATAAGTTTTATGCCCCCATAACGATACAGCGAGTTCTCAGCGAACCCTTAGTTAAGTGATGTCCTGAAACCACGGAGACTTATAAAACATATGCAGTGAGTCGAAAGCGATTCGTTATTATTAATTAACGGGTACAGAGCGTATCGGACTCATGGCGGGGGCAAACGGTATGGATACCCACATTCCATTGTCGTGTAACTTACGCACATCGTTCATCAAGTTGACAACCGTTAATCCAGTTTCCGGGGGTGTTACCATTGTTATCGAACTGTTTACGAATCGAATTCACTTGTATTTTGATCGATTATGCAAAAGCTTCGGAATTTAAATACAGTGTAACTATGGTTGGTGTACTTTATTCTCTATACAATGATATGTTCTCTTAAAGATAACTCTCAAACACGATATAAAATACGCAGTTCCTGAAGAGTCTCAAAGAGTTACACTGCAGTAAAAAAAAATTAAGTAAATATTTCAATTTTCAATAATTAATTAACTAGTTCAAATCCTTGAAATCATGAAGTTTTGATATTTGAAACTTCTTTATAATAAATAATTCCTGGGGTAACGCTTTACAGATAAGCAAATTATAAGAATTAATTTACTTTTTTGGAAATTAGAAATTACTGTATTTATTTATTTATTGAACGTAATTCGGCTTTAGCATAATACTATGCCTTTTATTCTGCTTATGCTTATTATTTTAGTAATTAATTTAGATATCATATACTATAAATGAAAGGCATAGATCCGAAACATACAAATGCGTGAATGAATAATATATATATATGCATTATGTCTAGTAGATTCCTCCGATTTCATTTCGTTTGATTACATTTTGACGAAAAATGAGATCGAAAAACGTTGGTAATTTTCAGTATACAAAACGTCCCGCCTCTCGCCCCTCAATCTCGATGACAAATCGTTACGTAAATGATAGTGTTCGCCGGCCCGTCCGTCCGCTCGTTGCGTCGAGAGCAGTGTTTTTGTTGTTTTGATGTATGCTTGCGCTTTGTTGCATCCCACTGTGAGGTGGGTGTAGATTGAGAACTTTTTGCGCTTCACTGGTCCAAATACAGAGTTATCAGAAGAATATGTTAACGTTCATATATGTTGATAATACAAATCTTTGACTTAGCAATATTCTAGGAAAATGTGTAATTTTTTCTGTGAGTAATAAAAAACTGCATTCGTACGTAGGACTATTTTATATTTCGTTCATAGTCACGTGCTTAGTCGAGCGCGCTCTACCTTGGAGAAGTGGTGGATAACACAGCGCGTGCCTTTAGTGGGTATTCCCCGTAGCTAGCAACGGGAAAGTTCCACATACCTCTTCCAGCTCCCATCCTAACTTGGGAGGTAATCCTTACTTGGATTGTATAAAAAGTTAAGTAGACGTAGTGCTTTACTATTCCATAAGTGCCTTAAGTCCATAAGTTAACAGGATCTAAGCCATTGACAAATAACCGCAAGACTTTCGACTAAATCAATTTCATATGTATGTAACTGCCTATATTAATGTTAAAATTCGGAAAAGTTTGTTTGTTTTAACGCGCTAATCTTAGCAACTACCAGCCAGGACTCTAAAATTATTTTTCGATTTGAAAGATCAATCCATTGAGGAAGGCTTCAGGCCATGAGGCAAGTAGTAGTTTTGACGTTCATAAGCGTCTTCTTAAGGCCAAGATTGAATAAAGATTTTTAGTTTAATTTGATTTTGATTTATTTAACATCACGAAACCACCAATAGGAGTAAAGCTGTATTGAAAACAGTGCAAAAATTATCTAATAATTTTAATTCCACGCGAACAAAGTTGCGGGCGCAGCTAGTATAAAACAATTATACAGCACTTTTAACTGAATATTAAAGTCGGCTTACCCATAGCTTGCTATTAACCAGTTACGAGTTGAAAATTTATGAGCAGCCATACATCTCTATAATCTAGCATATCGTGTTAAAGATTATGCAAATAGAAAACCTAAAAAGCGTAAAGTTATTTCACTTTCAATTAAATGTATAAACATAAATACTAAATCAAATGGACAAGGATTGTAACAAAATAACCTAAAACAATCGCTATCGAACCGATGTCCATTTAAACCCTTTTACGGTATACAATCAGATAAAAACCACCTGGCCTAAGATTAAAACGTGGGGCGGGCCACACCATACGCATGTTCGATGACATGGACTAAATTATAATAATTAATCATTATTTTAAACCGATACGTCCTCGCAGAGCAACGCTTAATTATGAATGCCTGCGGGTGGTGTTTTTTTTCCGTTTCCTTTTTACTAAGATTCCATCTATTTATCAATAGACAGAAACGTTGTACAAGCGCGTTTTGAATATCATATATATTTATACTCGTGGTGGACTTTCGCTGGAGTGTGTGTTTATTGGACTGTATTCCAAGAACTCAGGTTTTCTCTTTTGGTTTCACCAATATAACGCAATGTTCTGCAACAAAATGGAGCCCGAATTCTAATAAAGGCAACAATCACTAATATGAATTCTCCTTCCTTTTACATCTTCTGTGCAGGGTACACCACACAAAGATAAAACATTCTAGGCCCCTGAAGACTATAAAACAATTAGCGAAGCAGAGATTCAAGAGCGATGGCGGCATACGATCTACACTCCAGCGCTGTACAGTGGTAAACTTGAGACATTAACACTGTACCCAATGACGCATGAAAGATTTTGTAATCATGCAGGGAGGGCGTTACCTTAATATAGGTCACAAAAAGTGACTTTCTGGCACATTTTTTTATGAAAAGTAAATTTTCTTTAGCAAGCATTCTTTTACAGCCAGTTAATAGTGATACGAATTTCTTCAAATTTACTAAAAATCGGTGTTGCATAACAGTTATACATACAGTTATACATAACATAAACTATTTTAAATCCATAAATTAATTATGGGTAAAGCAATGAATTGTTTACATGAACCCTGACCTTTTAGTAACAGAAGACATCGTGACATAACAATGGCTTGCTAGTCCGTCTGGTGGACATAATCTAATGACCACTTGGCCAACTATTTATCTAAAATTAAAAATGTATTCCAAAAGCTACACTTGAGATCTAGTCCTTTTACTTAACTTAGCGTATTACCATCATAGGCCAAGTCAACACTTAACATCGGATATGATTGTGGCTATAATTCTACACATTTAAAAAATATAATTTAATGTCATAGTAATCCTATCAAGTCAAGATACGTTTATAAAAATCTGTTCACTTTCTCTTCTATGAAAGTAGCCAATGTAGTAGATACTGTTATATTTTACATTTACATTATAGATTCATTTTCTAATAATATCTCACCATACTCGAACCATTCGCTTGTACGCCGAAAATAGGGATAAGTGCGAAAGGAACTCGCGCTCTAGGGGTTCTTCGTTGTACAGCTTTGCTTTTTGTAAATATTCGTAGTGACGCATGGAATGTGGCGTAGTTATAATTTATTACTAGCTGCGTCCGCGACTTCGTTTGCATGAAACTAAAAATTGTTTAATAATTTTTGCCCGTGTTTGTAACATTTTCAATACATCTTTGCTCCTATCAATGGTAGCGTGATGTTAAATAGTCATTTTTTTTTCATAATGATTATTTTATCAAATACAAAAAAAAAAAAAATCGAAATCCGTCTGTTAGTTATTAAAATTAGCTTTATCAAACAAACGAATAAACTTTTCCGAGTTATAATATTAATATAGATAATAAAAACAAAAACTACATTTATGCATTTCATTGTATAACAATCAATTGGACTATGTTTTTAATAACGTTTGTAATACATATTTAATACCTCGAAGTATACTGTAAATACATGTAATGTAAATAATGTAAGTAAATGCGTAAAAAAATAAAAATTATATTTACTGTGTTACAACTATTAAATTGAATCAAATAAAACGTCGAACATATAGTCCACTGTCTAGCTTTTTTATGAGTATATATCATTGTGGTATTCTTTTAATATATTCCTAAACGATACCACAAAAATTACGCTGACTTTTATAGAATTTTTCAGTAATAAATTAATAAATACTCGCGATTTGCAATTTTAATTATAATCCAATTTAGATCATTAAGTGACTACGAGATCTATCTAATACGTTATAAAATTTAGAATGATATATTTTTACCTACACAATCATATTGATAATGATGTGATTTTTAAATTTTAGTTTTATGGTAAGAGTATTTTAACAAATAGTGCATTTTTTTAATTTAACTGTCATAGTTCAAATAATGACGTAGCAATTTGATGAGCTAGGAGAGGTCAGGCGGAGTTAAAAGGGAGGTAAAGAGGAGACGACGATTTTTGTGTTTCTTTAATAATAAGTGTCAAAAATGTTTAAAGTCAGGTATTATCAGCTTCACAATAAATATTAGGCACAGTTAGTATTTAATAATAATAATAATAATAATAATAATAATGATAATAATAATAATAATAAGCATAGTATATAGCATAAGTCGTACCTTCTTATAATACTGAGTAAATTGATTCAAACACAACTACGCGGATATTTAATTATTTTTTACGAATTTCTAATAAATACCTTCAGCATTTCCCAAAGAAAATAATCTTGACAAAAAGATAACAGATAACAATGTGACGTAATAAGGCTTCCGTTTTCTGTTTACTCTGTCATGGGACCCTAAAAATTAAAAAACCTCGAGGACGTTGTTCGTATTTCAATCACTGACAGACATATTCACGGGATCGTGTTTTGCTTTCATTCATTTCAACCGAAATAATCTCCACCGCAAACAACGTTCTACAGTCGGATTGTCAAATATAATGCGCCCTTTGTGTTCCCAAAAATCGATTATGCCCTTTTTGTTGTCAAAATTGTGGTTCGAATTTCTCGAGTTTCACAATAGTTACGATGTTTATCATCCTGGCCAGGTGTTTATATGGTCTTAAACGTATTTTAATTGAGCGCAATATATGATTTTACTAGGCGTTTGATATAATAATATTTTTTTTAAATTTAATATCGTGGGCTTGCACCCAACTTTTTTAATGGTTTTTTTCTATCACAGTTTTCTATTTGACAGCTCTGTCTTAAACCCTTCGTACATAACCCTACAAAAGTATCCAGTATTCGTCAACATTATTGTTATACTATAATTTGTAAGGAATTCCTAACACGTGGAATAATTTGCAAAATGTTGGTGATGACAATTCCGTGCAATATGTTAGTCGAAGAAGTCATGTCGTAATCTGTTAATTACTATGAATTTAGAAACTATTCCAGTTAAAGTATAACAACGCGGTCAATATAGGTAATGAGATATGAATACCAATTCACTAAAAATTAATTAAGTAATACACAGCATCTTTTTATCCTGCGAATTTTCTTTTTACTATAAATATGAAAGAATATCAAAAATCCTGTTACCGCTTCAGTTAGATATGTGATATACTAAGTAGATAAGCTATTATGTCAGTATCGACACAACTAACGGTATTTCACTTGGATCGTGTAATTGAATATTGAATCGCTGACTTACGGTGTAGATGAACGTCATCAATGAAAGATTAAAAATTGTGCAAACCCATGTGCTAAGTGCTAATGTGTTTAATTAACGTTTTCCCGTCTACAATTAAAAATGAGAATAGTGGCTGAAAACAATTTGATTAATTTAAAAAAATGTATATGTACATGGGGTACGGAGACAAATACGTTCAAATTCCTACAATGAACCTAAGCTTTCTATAAAGAAAACCGTTATTGTAAAGCCATGGTCTGACAGTTAGGCCAAATTTAATGCTGGCCTAACTTCGACCTTCAAGGAAAAACTCTGTTATCAAAGCCCATAAGCTCGGAAAGCTCTAGTTAAGAGCCAGTTTCAACACTAGATTTAACGTTTTCCCATCTTGAAGCCGATATTCACTCAATATAAGTTGAGATTGTATCTAAATTGATATGATTTACTTTTTAAATTATTTGTATAATTTCTTGTGAGACATTTAGACTATACAGATGACACTATAAAATTATAAAAAAAGCGATAAAAGAATACCGTGTAATATAAAAAGGTTAATTCTATTTATATTTACTTAGTAGTTCATGCGAGTGAAGTTCGTAAAACAATAGAAAACCTTTGACATAAAATAGCATCATAAAATAAGGACATAAAAAAGCAATTAATGTGTACTCTATAATTGTAATTTTGATGTCTTTACTTAAACAATTTAATACCAATTGAAGCACCGATAATATGTAAATTAAGCCTGTTAAGACCGTATAGCCATTGTCACACTTCTATGCTTATCGTTCGCTCATTGATCAAAGCCTGCGAGCCACATCGGCTACGGAAGCCGACAAAGCTGCACCAATTTGCAGATTAGCTGATGCGTAAACCGTTGCGTTAATACTGAATGACGAAGGTCCGTCCAATTATATCGGTAATTTGATAACCCAGACGCAATACGTATACACCTTTACTTTTTTTTGGTCTGATCTGGTCAAATATTTTTATGACGATTACTTTCACATTAATTAAATGCAATATTTTATTTAGCGATCATATTGCATTAAACTCCATTTTAATATATAAGTATACTAGAAACATCTTTATAAAATTCTTGGAAATTGCCGTAAGTTATGACGCTGCACATAAACGAGGCCTACTTTTGTTAGTACTAGTTCAGCTGTGTGATATGATTTTTTAATAGAATTTAGTGCATTTATACATCGGCTTGAGTTTGTAACAAATTTAAATATTGAATGATGATGATGATGATGATGATGATGATGTTGTGATATGGTGATGTTTTTACAACATCTTGAGTCAATGTGGAAAAGAAATATGTTCGTTTGAATCGTTGAGATAATTTAGGTTCTGGTAATCAAACAGTAGGTTTCCAGGCATTTTATATTAAGTTTTGTTATAATTATATTTTTTCCTTGATCTGAATTGGAATGCTATTGGTTTTTTTTTTTAATCTTGTAATTGTAAGTAGCGTCAAATATTTATACAAATCACCGCTAAAAAGATTACAAATTTCGCGGAATAACCACAACAAAACTATGCACTAAGCTATCATGTACCTACTTGCGAGTAATTGCGTAGTGAAGAATGTTCTCCCAAAATAAATTATGTCTTTTTATATAAAACCTTTACCGCAGCACCTTGTAAATATTTATGAAGAAACGATTACTCAACTGACAGTACTATATTATGTCCTGCACAATCTGAGACTTTTACTTCCAAAGACGAGGGCTCATTCCAAATGAATGACCATCTCTCGAGGAATAAGTAAAATGGAAATTAAAATAAGTTACACGGACAGGAGAGACATATTTATGAACGAACAATAAAGCCTTAAGTATTGACGCCATGACAGATTTAGTGATATTTTAATATATACACGCCCGGCGCTAACACTTAACCGTGTGCGGCCATTTTGTTAAATTGTAAATTAATAAGGCTCTAGTAGATATCTTCACAAAGAATAAGTATAAATTAATAAAGTGTACGGTAAGAAGTTGCTGAGTAACATTTTACTGTTACCCGATTCATTTTCGATTTCAAAAGCGCATTAGGCCAAATCTCTTCTATCAACAGAAAGCTGATGAGGCAAAACAGTTATAATATGAATAAAATAACGCAGTGGCATTCCGACATTCATCAATATGACTTGTCAGTGATATTTTATAGATCAAAGAATCTCTATTTCTATTTTAACGTCGACATCTCTTTGATAGTAACCGAGGCGCACCAACGTAATCCCACTGTAATTTCCTCTAAACGCAATATCTCATCGTTAAATATTTTGTTAGGGATAATTCGCGGTTTTGTAAAGGTCCCTTTATTCCTATCATCTTATGTGACCTTTTAGTGTTCCGATTAAAAGGTTTTACCTTCCTTAGCTTTATAACGAATTATAATGAAAAGCTGAAAACAATAAATGTAAAAAAATTAGCTTAAATTAAAAGTCCAAAAACTACTAGAAAACAATAACTTTAACACCGGAAAGCATGTTTGTAAGATAAATCACCGGCTTGAAGTGTAAAAACGAAAGTGTGCGTTCGGGCAGAAAATTTATTTCTCTCTTCCACATTTCAGTGGTTCTTGTAAAAGATTTAATTATTTGCCGGATGTGGTCTCTGACGCTCAGTTTGAGATCAATGTACTTCTGCGGAGTTTGTCTCGTTAATTTTTATGCTCCATAGATTTAACTATACGTAGAGTAGTGGTTTACGACTTTTTTCAAGAGACTTGAAACGCGTTTCCACTGAGTATCTACGTGACAACATAGCTGATGAGTCATTATACAAAATAAGACTCTAGTAAGTTATTCGATTTAAAGGGTAGAATCATGTTTTCATTAAAAAACTGAATCAGAAATTTAATCTTTCAGAATTTTTTTTTATGCTTTATAGGTTTAGCGTTTTGGTCATAATATCACCTGATATTAAGTGACGATACGGTCCAAGTTGGTAGATACGCTAAACGATGTAACTGTCTCTCAAGTGTAACTGCCGGAACACACCTATTGGTATTTGGTGGCAGATTTTCCACTTAAGGTTGGTAGCTAGCCAGGTGGGCATTAGAAAAAGCCCTATCAGCATGCTATGGTTTCCTCACTATGTTTTTCTTCATCGAAACCTCAAGTTCATTGTAGGTGGACTCGAACTCAAGTCCCTTGACGCGGAGTCCGTACACACTACCACTGAGCTATTAAGTATTAAGTGGAACTGCCGTACAAAATATCTGAGTATTTTCGTGCTATAATTGATTTTGTAGCGACCACCAGATAATAAGATATAACATTAACCACACGTTCAGGTTTAGGTTCCTTGTATTCTGTAATTAAATGATGTATATAATAATCAAATATAGTAAAGGTCTCAATACAACTGAGTTTTAATCTGATGATAATTTCGTAAAAAAGTTTAATTTGTTTTGTCGCATTTTAAGATCGCCGAGTGTATACCTTTTGTTAGTTTACGTAGTATAAAAAAACATTTACAATTATACATCCACGAGGAATATGTCTTCTTGGCTACGGGAGATATATGTGAGACTGACCTCATGCCGATCACCCGAATTGCTCACGAAAACACCAGGACGTCCTCATAATTCTTTTTTGTTGTCATAGATCAACGTGTGATATCACACTGCCTTTTTTTAGAGTAGACATACCCTATTGGAGAGAAGAGCTTTTATAGCTTCACCGAGTTTGTGAAGCGAGGGCGGGAGGGACTTAGTCAGAAGGGCAACGAGCGCAAGGGAACCTCGGCTTGGATTGTGGCCGGGGACGAGGGTAGATAATACGAGCCTTACTAATCCTAATTTGATCCTATGCTAAGCTTGCACTGCTTCTGATAGCCAGTGTATTAGTTATTGACGAGAGCTTTCCACGGCAATAGATTGATGACCCACCCATATTTCTTTATTTCTTATGCTGTGATTACCCTAAGGTACAGTGTTTATATTATCTGAGCTACTATATATATAAACAATGTTATATTTGTACTAATGTTCGCACGTAAGAAGTTACGTGTAATAAAACAAAAATAACTAAAATTTTCATACCGTTGCACATGGCACCTGCATAAGTAAGCAACATAGGACAATAATTAGTAAATTACACAAATTATTGCCCTCTGTGGGATTCGAACCTGTAGTACTCACCGAGGCAACGGCGAGCTGACCTCTTAAACCGCTAGGCCAATCGTGTTGGTGTCGATTTAAATGCCGGTATCCGTGCATATCGTAAAAATATACGCTAACGCACCAAAATAAATATAACTTAAAAACATCTACCATCAATACTTTCCATAATGAGAATAATGCAAGAATAATCTACACAATAACAAATGTATTCAACAAAAAATATTACAAAAACTGCATTATCAAATGTACCCATAAGCAGATATCTCAGTGCATTCGCCGAGTATAGAATAAGAAATGGTTCCAGATTGCAGTTAGACCATGGCGCGGTCATTACTGTTCGTATCCAGACGTCTCCATTGCCTCCCATACTGCGTAGGCTTTAGATATCCGATAAGCGTGCAATGTTATGCACCCATTACCGATACATGTATCTCGGATAATATTTTTACTGTATTACTGTGAAATCGAGCTCTGCTTCGTAGGTGGCTAGATATGGTGGCTAGGTAACTAATATTTTTTTTAATTCTGTATAGATTATTATTTTGTTAGTTTATTTAATTACCAGTAATGTTGGTAGTGTGGCATACTCTTGGAGAGGCCTATGCTAGAAAGAAAGGCAATCTTCGCGTACCGATGGCTACCAAATAATTATAAATATATACATTTCATGTAAAAAGTACAAAGGATTGTTAAATAAAGGCTATTATTATTATTATTATAGTTATGTTTGTGAACCTGCGTGAGTTTATTATTCAGTAATTATATTCGCTTTTATTTAAAAACATATTTTATTTTCATTCAATTCGGTTGAGACTTATTGTACCATGTTTTTTTTTCTAAATTCTATAATAATTATGGACAATTTTCATATCCTATCACTTTTCAAATATACTTTTATAATTTGTGTTTTTTTTTTATATATAAATACACTGCCATTTAAAATACATATAGGGATGTAGTTCTAGGAGGGTGGTTTATAGCAGAATGTAGTTATAGGAGGGTAGTTTATAAAACCGATTAGTAAGACTAGAATGGACGTAAGAATTATTATATTTTCTATAATTTGGTATTTATACTGTAAATTATTATTGGAAATAATTTATACTTGGCCGAGATAAATACGAGTGATGAAGGTGAGTGTTGCCGTACGTCGAAAAGAGGCCTTGGTAAACCTACATCTAAGTCGCAAGCCTCGGACACTATCTAATGTTATCCTCTCTCTGCCAAAACGATTAGGTTACACGCTGTACCCGGCACCCGCACGGTGAATCGGTGGTTTGCTAAGAAGTTCGTATCTCATCCTGAGATTATTATTGATCCGATTATATCTTTAACAACTATTCAGCTTCATGTTTCTATACATACATCTTAAACAGACATAATACATATTTATGCATACAAAATCGGCCGATATATACTGAAAAGTTTGAAACGATGATGACTCAGTTGGTAGTGTGTACTTACGCCACGTCGGAAGTTATCAGTTTGAATCCACCAGAAATGAGCCTGAGCTTTCGGCGAGGAAACCGTATCTTGGTGGTGAAGCTTTTTGTAATTCACACCTGCTACCACCCTCAAAGTTAAAAATCTACCGACAAGTACCTATAGGTATACTGCGGCAATTATACTTGAGAGCCATTCCCTCCATTAGGGTTAGCGTGTCCACCATCTCTGGTCACATCTTCACTTAATATTAGATGAGATTGTGGCCATAATGCTAACCGTTAACTATAAAAAGAAGCCATATTTTTAAAGAAAGAAATGAATATAAGAATAACGAAGATGTTTAAAAGTTATGCTTTTATATTGTCGCCCAAAAGTAACACTATATCACCCCAGAACGCGCGTGATGTCATAAGTGAGTAATAAGCGTCTAGATAAAACGAAATCAAGGGGTAGTGTAAAATGAAACTTTCATTTTTATTTTATAGTTATAAACTTAAAGTTGGTTTATAGCACTAGAATATAGAAATAATTTAATATGTAATTCAAATAAATTGTTCACTATTAAGATGTAAAAAGCAGACGTCAAAAAAGTATTTGAACTCACCAAGTTGAAAATATGCTATCTTTGTTAATGTCCAATTTAAATTCGTAAGAAAATTTTGATTGACTCCATTATTGGTCCAAATTAATTTAAGCTAGCCATAGTTAAAGTGTACTTCGCGGAGCTTTAGAGTTCCGCACAGTTTCTGTGGGAGCTCGGCGAGAATACTTATATGAAACCTGATATGAGATGTAAACTATCTTCTATCAAACGTGAAGTCAACCAATTGATGAAAAATAAGAAGTGTCATAGCTAGTGCCCATTAGATATTGTATTACTGTGCAACTGTTACATTGTCACATACCTAATTATTATTAAAAAATATTCATAATTATGTTTTTTTTCATGTCTTTATCCAATATTCCGGTTTTCAAAAGGGTTCTGGCATCAAAATGTTTAAGAATCGCTGATTTAGGGTATAGTCCCGCTGATGCGTGTTGTGAATTTGATCCTGGCAGGGACAAATATTTCTGTTATAATCAATTTTCTGATTATGGGTGTATGTATTTGCTGCGTGTGTGACTATTCTCACTTGATATTGGCAAATTTGTCCACATAGGCAGATATCATAATAAAAAAACCAATTTAAGTATACATTTGTATATGTATTTGATTATCTCTGGGGTTTATAAGAGGCCTGCCTTGTACATATTCTATTTAATATCAGTAAAATATAATTTATGAAACTAGTGCTAATACATTGCTAAAAGCAATCATTTTTCTCAAGTACTGCCCAAGTATATTAGTACTATATTAGTTGTCAAACGTTGCCCACTTGGGCTCGCCATATTTCCGAGCTGTCAGATCTAAACAGATACGTATATGTTCCCGATGTAATTTCTTCATTCTAACGAAAGCCTCAGCGATATTGGTTGTTTGGTATAGGAAATGGTATTTCTATTTATCTTTCAAACTACTTGTAAGTGACGTAGCGCTATCATAAATATTAAACCTCATCCAGTTTATAATGTAGAGTTTATTTAGAGAGATCAACATGATATCGGATCTTGCAAATAGCTTAATGAAAGAAACGTAGTAATTGGTTATTAACTATGCTCATGTTAGTGATTTTACAACTTCAAAAGTAGGCAACAAGAAGGTCCTTCGCTGGGGTGACGCGATGATTGCATGCACGGATCCGCATCGCCCCAGGAAGGCGAAAGACGGCGGTGGAGTTTTATTAGGTATTACGACTAGCTTAGCTTAGCCGCTTAGCGCCAGGTGAGTCCCACATACGCCTCTCACTCTCTCCGGGCTGGAAGGGAGAGAAATGCATTTTTCCACTAAAAAAAAAGCAAGAAGAAGGTTGTAGACAATACTTCTGTGGGCCAAGATTCAACATAGTTTTAGAATGTAATGATGGGAGGTTATAAACTCTGGTCAGGTAAATCTTTTGCCATAATATCCGCATCAGTTGGTAAATCAGTAAAACATACATAAAATCAGTAAAACATATATAAAGAACATAAAGTCTACACTCGATTTTTGCTGAAAAGTGTGGCTGATTCAATTCATACACTGGTGTTTGTTTAACCAATTCTCTGATAACTAATTAAGCACTAAGAATAATCCAATGTTATGCAGTAAAATTCATAGATAATAAATCGTATTCAAAATATTATATAATTCAAGATAAAATGTAAATTGTATTCTATAGTTTGCAAAAAAAAAAAACATGGTAATTTAATGTAAGCTTAAATTATTCGATGTGTATTCACATTATATGTGTAAAATCGTTTTTTATAATTGAGAAAAAGATATAACTAATTAAAGTATAGTTTTAAAAATATCTATTGTTATCCCTAATACGTGAACAAACAACGCAAGCATCGTAACTCCAATACTCGAAGTCAAACAAGTCTGTAAGAAACATGCTCGGAGTCCAGAAGTCGTGGGGCGGTCGTGTTTGTCCAATATAACAGGGTCGATGTTTGCCCTGTGTGATTGATGCCGGCCTACCCGACTTAATGGATCGATATCCGTCCGAGTATATCCTTGGCGAGACCTTGGTTTGTAGCCGTAATTTCTGTTACACCTACTATTTGTTACAGCCTACAGTTAAAATAGTATTACGACTTAAATTAATTCTACACGCCTCGATGAACTAACTCACTTGTAACTCGATGAAGTGATAAATTAAACTATTTCCACTTATATAGTACGAAACTATCTAAGTTTGAAACAGTAATAATTTGTTAACTTCAAATCACATTTCAATAATATTACTTGTCGTGTATTATATTTAGGCTGTATCCTATAGTTTTATATTGTTGTAGGCTAATTTTATAGACGTAGGGAGTTTTAAGTAACAGCATTTATAGTAACTTGTTATTAAATACGAAGTGCTATTAATCGAAATAATTTTGGCAATGGATAACCTATTCGAAAATCAATTATTGACATGATAACCACAATGTATTGTTCACTAGAAGAAAACCTTTTAAATTCGCATTTACTTGCCATCTGTATGGCGTCGGTGACTAAGAGCTAATTATCATAAAATATACTTTTATTCCAAATAGATTTTCACTGCATAATCGCTTTGAGATTTTTCTTTCGTGTTAAAGTGTTGTAGAAAACAAACAGTAAGGGTAGTTATTCATGGTCTTTATGAACACTTAACTCAATATAATGCGGTCATAATAAACTTAAAGTGCTAGCGTGGTTCTTAGAAAGTTATGTGTGTAATACTCACTTATCTCATTATCGCCCAGACCACCTGATGATGTTTGTTTGAGGAATTTAATAATTTTGAATAATTAAATAAATAAATAAATATATTATAAGCGGAAAATAATATATTGTGATAAAAAATATCTGAGTGCGGAGGTAAAAAGAAATATACGACCGGAAGAACAAATTTTTTAATGAGTAAATATAATAATTTGCCAGGAATAAATTGAAAGTCTGTGCAGACAGCACCTTCACAGGAGGTTGATTATAATTTTGTAATAAAGTATTGCCATTTTTTATATAGGTTATAGCGTTATGGCTACAATCTCACCTGCTTTTAAGTGACGATGTGGCCCAAGCTGTTGAACATGCTAGACAAGTGGAGGTACTGGCTCATAAGCGCAACTGCCGGAACACACTTATATGTATTTTGCAGTAGATTTTCAATTTGAGGTTGGTAGCTAACCAGGCGGGCATTAGAAAAAGCCCTACCACCATGCTATTCTTGAAACACGAAGTTTTTTTTTTCACCGAAAGGTTAGTCTCATTGTAGGGATTGGACCTCGCGTCCTTTGACGTGGCGTCCGAACACGCTACCACACAGTTATAATTGCTTCAGTTGATATATTGATATGAAAGAAAACATTGTGGTATAAGGTAATTATAGTAGAGCCTTACATAACCGTTGGTTCATTTGAAGTTTATTTGACAAATTATTTTTATAATTACTGTGAAGTGTCTAGCATGGATAAAATTAGGAATTAATATATTCGAGAGAACCTGAAAATAGCTCTAGTAACAGATATATTGAGGAGTAATATGTCAGCGTAGTATGGTCATGTTATGAGAAGAGATGAAAGCCATACTACAAGACCGCTAAGTGTTATGGTGAATGGATTTAGGTGAAGCAGAAGACCGAAGAAGATATGGATGACTGTGACTGCGATTTATAGAGTAGAGTGAAAGAAGAAAACATGTTGCACCAACCTTATCTAAGTGAGATAAGGTTTATTAGAAAGAATTTTTTTTTACAATGGCCGTTACTTTCTTGTATTGTTTATAGGGAAAACCTAGAGAGTCAAAGATAACAGCTAATCTATACTATATTTGACTACTTTATACAGGGTTTTATATAAGGTGGTTAAGGTTATTTATCTGTTAAGAGTAAAGATACCGATCTGTTACTGAATATTTTTTTGAATTAGAGAAAGCCATGCGCCATCCTTGATAGCTATTAGACTATGTTTTGTTTATTTTATATTGTAATTTGGCAACGACCGTAAGATTATAAAGATATTTATAAAAATTATTAATCCGATTTAAAATCTCAATAAATTATTGCATCACCTCCCAATACTCTATAGGTTTTTTTTTAATGTTTAGTTGCAATCTAACACGAATGGCGTCGCAAACAGTTACCGGTGGCTCAATAAAAAAGTCAAATAACAAAAACTAAATAACGGTTAGTGACTTCGAATAAACACTTTCAAGAAATCAAAGTTCGACGGTTGAGTAAACAGAATCATCTTTATCAATTAAAGTGGAATGAACATCAACATTCAAGTTCCAACTCATTTGCATTGATTTGTTTCGACTTCAAATTGATTCTGTAAGTCAAGCAAGAAAGTCAATACAACAGCCGATCGCTTTTGAACTCAGTTAATTTAAATTTGGTACCTACAATATCGGATCGCTCTAAACGATATAATGGTTTTGATATAGATCTTAAAATTTACTGTTATTATAAACAAGAAAATGGAATTTTTAATTTATACATATAAGTAGTAAAACTTATGTTCGTCTATTTAAAATTTAAATTTATAAATACGACGGACTATAAGATGTAGTGTGATAGCAGTGTAGTTCTGTAAAGCAGAATATGGGTCACTTATTTTTGTATTTGTCGGTGATCCTACACGTTTTTTCTCATAGGTCACCTGGCATAATTTAATAATATGTAACTAAAAGTATTGTCTTAACATATTAACAAAAAAAAGGTCTTTAACGAGCAAGACATGTTTTGAAGGTGAAAGAGATTAAAACACCAAGAGACTTCTAGAGGAAAACCTGATTACGACTTAAAACTCCAAGCGAACTTAAACCCAGATGTTATTAATAGAACTAAAAAAAATTGCGTGTGAAGAGTTAGAAATATTAAAATATAAACAATTAGGTAAAGGTAAAAGGTAGGAGTTGACACCGTATTTATTTATTTCGTAAGTAGTTCTTGATAACAATAATCCAAGTGAAATTATAACTAATTAACATTACCGTTGTATTAACTGATTTACATATAGGTTTTAGAATAAATTATTCCGTTGCAAATCAATGTACCTACATATGTAACATTTACAACTTGTTTACATTTAGTTATTGTAAAATTAATTTGTTCAACTATTAATAACCACATGGTTTGATCAATCCTTATGGTATAATATTGAACATAACAATACATCGTTAAAAATGTTTGTGTTATTTCAATTAATAATGTATTTTACTGGCATTTGCAATAAAAACCGTGGCATGTAGTTGTTCGAACTTGTTAATCTCTGAAATATCAGTTAATTATGAGGTTTTTTTGCGTTTTATGGCATTTTATAGAAACGAGTATACATAGGTTTAAATGTGAACATAGGTTACTGTTAAACGGAGCAATTGCTATACACATTATAGATCAGAAAGCACAGTAATAAAAAACGAAGTGGAACTTGGGCTTAGACTGATGCAAAAAAAGGTTCGGTATGAGCCTTTGTGTTCCGGGACAGTGAACGAGAACCAGGCCTTTCCGTCAAATTCAGCAACATGGCTGTAATACCCATAATGTTGGGGCTGTGCATAGGCGACGGTAACAATTTACCAACAGATAGGCCGTATGCCTGTTGCTGTGCATTATGTCGAGGACTGAAGGCGAATTGACCTCTCAATGTTAATACATTAAAAGCAAGTAAAACCACGAGCTGCAGTATTGCGATAAAACTATACAGTAGTTAAATTGGGTTATGCCGTTTTCATATAGAATATTTCAAAATGCGAGCGCGGGCCGCGCGAGGTATTAGTGAAGTTTTAACAAGCGCGCCTGTCAATCACGAAACGGCTCGTTACAATTTTATTTGAACCGTGAAAGTGCTGTTTAAATTCATATATTTTGGTTAACTGTAAATCATTCTCTGATTATAACGTGTTACTTTGATAATTTAATGTGTTATGTATTCGAAATAACTACGACAGTATATTAGAAAGTATGTTTTGCAACATAAATATATAAAAAAACTTTTCAAAGTCGCCATGTGGACTACCGATACATATGAAAACTTACAACTATAAACAGACATTTGTCATTTTTGGCTTTCCGAATTTGACGGTGATAATTAACCAGGCGAACAGCAGAAAAAGCCCTATCACTATGCTATGGTTTCATCACTATGTTTTCCTTTACCTAAAGCTCAGGCTCATTGCAAAAATTCGAACTCACATCAGTTGACGTGTCGTCCGTACACACTACCAACTAAGCCAACACTATTATTCTTCAAAAATTAAATCCTTCAAATAGAGAAATGCAAAATCATTATTTTGTATAATGCCCATAGTTATAATCAGTCAGAACTATAGCTGTCTCTCTTACACTGAACTTAATCGTTCGAGAATAGTGCGACAGCAATAGACTTCAGTCAAAACCATATATTCTCCAAATGTCTTTCCGACAAAGTTTCCTATTAACATAAAATAATACAGCGGTTTTGCAATACATAATAATATTATGTAAATCTGTATTATCATTCACGGTTAACGAGATACAAAGAAGCTCCAACTGACTTAAACTACTCGTTAAATTGAAATCAAAATATCTATTACGTTTTCATTTACATAAGAATCGAGTAAAATATACAAGTTATAAACTTATCAACGTAACGTTGGTTTTAACTGACGTTTCTCATCTCAACGCCTTTTGTTATTGCACGCCTCTTAAGTGAAGCGTTGAAGTGGGTACTACTGTCACTTCATGCAAAACAACTGATTTATCAAACTTAACATGTCTCTATTTATCATATAGTGCACTTGTAAAATAATATATACACACATATGAAAAACACTATTTTTAAGACTCATGATATTTTTGATGCCATTTTTGTTATTGAAAATAGTTAAAAAACTGTTTACAAAATTTCTGTCTTGGACGTCCGTGTGTCTGTATGTGCGGATCCTATATGTTATTACGATAAAGACCAAAATACTTTACTAATCGATTCGTTTCATTTCGAACGTTTCAATATAATTAGGAATATAACCCTATTACTTTACACGGTCAGATTTATTGTGGTTAATTTTGTATTAAATACAAAAAATATATTGATTACGAGACGTGCACTTTTCCAAACTTTTTACATAAACTAAATGTATTAGAGTATATTTATATTTAAGTTCCAGTAAATTTGCATCTTTACTGATTGCTTGAAGTATTATTTCTATTAGTTAGAACGGATTTTCGAAATTTTAATTCGAAATTTTAGAAAGGATATAGATGTTGAAAATGTGTCTTAGATTTGTTTTTCAAGTTAACTTTGACTAACTACATGAATATATATATTATAATTAGTTATCTATATATATATATATAGTAAGCTAAATGAACCATTTTACGGTTCCATTGAAGGATGTTGATAATAGTTGGTAATATAGTTTTATCGAATTGAAATAATAGGCATGTTGCAAAATAAAATAGTTAAAAGGAAAGTTTTATGTTTGGTTTTATTTATATTTATTATATATCATTGCGGTTGTTATTTTTTTCAATATTAAAATGTACTTCATATAACTTGTTTTATATGTTCTCATTATACTTCAAATTTTACGCTTTCTTGGAATACAGACTTCATTGTTTAGGGCGAACTAGTCGCCGACTGGGCTTTGAATAAATGAAACCCAATAACTGTGTAAAATACAGTTCCTATTTAATTATTTTTAAAAAGCTATGGCGTTTATTTATACGTACTAACTTTGAATATGTATTTATAGAGCTCAGGTGAAGACCCTAGCTTATGAGCAAAATGTAGCGCCAACTTTCATTATAAGAGTTGCTAATGTATTTTCGTGTCCCTAGATACCAGCGTCAAATTCATCAGTCACTAATTATTTGCTTAGTTTATTTTGGAACTGAATTTCACTTTTAATCGGCATATTTCTTTTTAAGCTGACCGCATTATCAACAATTAATGATACATGTTATTGGTTTCGAAGTTTTTAACATACAACAGAATTAAAAAAAAACAAACATAAAAAATATGTAAATTTGAAGCATTGAGTTTAAATGGCTGCAATGAGCATCGACTTTCGGTAAAGGAAAATGTCAAATAAAACCGTAGCATTGTGGTAGGGCTATTTCTAATACCTGCCTAGCTAGCTACTACCCTCAATTTGAAAATCTGTCCCCAAACATCCATAGGTGTGTTCCTGCATTTGGACTTGAGAGCTAATCCCTCCACTAGACTTAACGTGTCCACAATATTGGGCTACATTGTCACATAAAATAATGAGAGATTGTCGTCATAACTCTAAACCTATAAAGTTAAAAACTATATATTAACTATTGTTATTAAGCGAGACCGAACATAAAACAAGTTACACACACAATATTTTGCCAAACACATTAGCCTGTCAAAAACTCATCAAGCGAACGCGTAACGCATAATTATTTTCGTCAAAATTACACTTTTATTTAGTGGAAAGTACAAAATTATATACCGACATAGATACTGAATAGTGGCTCTTTGTTTAGATCTTTCACACGATAATACATTCGTGAATGGCTAATGTCTTCATTGTTACACCGTTTACAATAACTAATTTGAATGCAATTAGCTGGGGTTATTAAAAATTAACAACTTGAGCGTAAATAGATGATACTGTCGGCGAAAACATATCTAAACCGCATCTGTATCTAACTACACTCATACATATGCATGAAAGTATTCTAAATTTCCATACTATACTATACATATATAGACCGAGTTGCCCTAGTACAAGCATCACGAAATAAAAAACCTTCAAACTTAAGTTATGCTTAAGTTTAAGCGGCAGAAGATAAAACTTTTTCAAGGCGTTTATGTTGATACTGAACCGATATGCACATATATATTGACCCGATATGGCGGACACGTTAAGCCTAATGGAGGGGCTGGCTTTCAAATGAACTGCTGAAATACACCTATAGGTATTTGACGGCAGATTTTCTACTTGAGTGTGTCAGCTAGCCAGACGGGCATTAGAAAAGCCCATGCTAAATACCTAAACTAAAAGAGAATATTTCCGTAACAACAGCATTATATTGTAGTTTAATCATTAATATTATTACGCCATAGCAAGATTTTATATCTAAATAATTGTCTCGAAACAATATATTAATTTAGTCTATAAAAACAAACATGGTAAGCCTAAATGAGTCAATTCAACCCGTTTCTCGCTGAAAAAACAAACTCTTCATATTATATTAAAACGAACCCGACAGCAATGGAGAGCGGCTGTTATCTTAACAAACATGGCGAGGTTTGTATTGCCAAATTTATTCCCTGACTGTGATCAACGGAATGACAAAACGGTATGTTATTCTTTGATGATTTTCTTTTATTCGATATAACCTCATTGGAACATTCATGGAATTTTATTGACTTCATCCGCGTGGAACTAAAATTTATCCGATTGATGGTAGTGTGATATCAAATATGCGAAAGCCTTACTCAATGATAGTTCTATCAATAAAAAAGATAATTTTAAAAATCCGAAGGTTATTGTCTAAGATTAGTGCCTTACGTCAAACAAACTTTCCGCTTTATAATATTAAAAAAAAGGATATGATAAAACGATGTGCTAAATCTATACATTACTTTATAAATTATAATTCAGAAGTATTTTATTTTTAATTTCTGCTTGTTTCCTAGTACACGCATTATCACACTGAAATTCCTATATAGATTTTAATGAAATTCGATATAATGCTAATTGAAGTAAAATTGTGGATAGGTTTTCATTTACATTTATTTGTTTTGTAACTGCTAAATAACTAAAAATCCAAGCCATGGTTCATATTATTGTTATGTTAGAATGTTTACAAATTCGAAGTTAAGAGTTTTCAAAAAGTGTAGCAAACCCTGTAATAGAACGTAGATGTGATTTATATCCCAGCTAAATGTTTTTTTTTTGCCTCAAAATACAGTAGAACCTCTGTAAGTCGAACTTCAAGGGAAACCCCAAAAAATTCGAGCTATAGAGAATGGCGGTTTTGGTGTGTGAAGGGAAGGGAACAATACATTTTTTCGAGATTTAGAGGTTTTCAACTTATCGTGGTTCTACTTAACGAGGTTCTACTGTATATATTTAATTAATGTTATCTATTTTTAAATATTAATACCTGTGATAATATGATTAAGTATATTGATAGTAAGATTGACTAAGTATAAATGCAAGAAATTTTAAACAATTATTGCTCATATGACACAACTGAGAACAATGAAATATTTTTGAAATTTTATCTTCCATGAGGGTTAAAAATATTATATTACAAATGTATGTTTGTGTGTTTGTTCGTTGGTTGCGGTCAAATAATTGGATTTTTTGTTACAAACTGTAGTAAGGGGTTCGAATATTGTACTAAAGTATTTGTATCTAAGGAAAACATCGTGATAATACCATATTAACATAGCATAGCGGGGGGTTATTTCCTAATATCGTCAGGTTAGCTACCATCCTTAAGTTTAAAATAAGTCACCAAATGCCTTATAACTATGTACGGGCAACCGGCTATTGTGCTTGAGAGCCAGTTTTCTAATGCGCGCCTGGCTAGCTACCTCCCTCAAATTAAAAGTCCGCCGCCATATACCAATAACTGTGTTTCGGCAACTGTACTTGAGAGCCAGTCCCTCCACAGGTTTAGCGTGTCGGCTAACTTGCGTCGTATCATCACTTAAGGTCAGGTGATATTATGGCTATAACGCTAAAACTTAACTATAAAAAAATAGGAAACGGTAAACCTATAAAGAGTAAATTAAGCTGATATGATAAAATACATTTTAAGTAATTTGTTATTATTTTCAAAATAGAAGTGTATGATGAATAAGTAATCCACAATTAATTATGGAATTAGGTACACAAATCTTTGAAATTTTACAGAAATAAACCTTATATTATAATAAACAATAATTGTTGTACGTATGTCCAATCATATTGTCCTTTACAGAAAACTTTGTAAAAGCTTTTGAAGGCACACCCCGAATAGTTTCATTAAGTCATCCTTTGACCAAACAATGTCATAACATAGGAATTAAAGTGAAACAAGTGTATCCGACCATTAGAAACGTGGACGGTAATAAAAAATCCAAATATTAGACAATGATAACAAACTTTACGGTGAAAATGGGTGATGAGAATAATTTTATGGCGTAAAAATAGGTCACATCGCGGCATGAGACGTTGGGGTGGACTTTTATTTGCTCGACGTCTACGGGCTTTGTTTGGGATGTGATATTTCACCGGGCATTACAACATACCTGTGAAGGGAAGACGATAATAAATTACCGAGCGTGGACAGATGATGCGGATGTGAGCTATTTAATGTTAAAATTTTGTTGTTTAAACACCTGTTAATGTCTCTAGAATGGTTTACTTACATAGTAACGCTACGCCCCGTGATCAACTATAGTGCAGTAAATACCTTATGAGTAGAGTTTAATTGGGTTGAGTTTTTTTTTGTAATACTACCCAAAAACTGTGCGGTTTTACAATTTAGTATGTGAGTTTCATTTTTCCACTGTTATTTTTAAATGCTTGAAGAAATTTGAATGTATGGGATATCCTTAGAATTCTTAGATCATTTCCAGTGACATTGGATATAATTGTTTCCAGTAATTATTACAATGTAAATAATTCTAAAACATCGAAAAGCATACAGTTTACATAGGTAGGATGTGCATGCAAATTGCTGAATGATTGCAAAATATATGAAATGAAAATAAATAATAAAGTAAAAGATCATAACCGACTTCCTTTCGAAAAAACGAACTAAAATGTCTACAAATTGAAAGTGTATTCGTTACGTTTTCATTTAATCCTTCAAAATTGTTATTGCAGTCGCATGGGTTGTTCTGTGGAACTCTTTTGTAATCCATGATATATTTTTTTTTAATTCAAAATCTTTCAAATTACAATCGTATTCAGTTGAAAGTTTGTTACTCAAAAGAACTTAGTGAGAATAACATCCAGTAATCCTATTTATAAATTTAATATTGTATATATTAAATACATTGTATATAATAAATACAATATTAAATATTATATATTATATATATATATTGTATTTAATATGTTGAATAATTCAGCTTTTCATATTTTTCGGTGGTTCATAGTATCCTTTTTAAGATTAATCAGGACCCCGGCTTCTTTTCCCATCTGCGGCAACAGCCTCAGCTGAGGATCGGCCACTTCATGGTTCCCTTGCGCTCATTGCCCCCAAGTACTTGTCCCCAGCATTTGTCCAATCATAAAAAAAAAACCAGTGGTTCGTCAAATTCTTTAGTTTTCTTATTTTTTTTATCAAGTTCTTTTGTATTTATTATTCACTTATATTTCTGAAACAATGTTTATATGTATTAGATATTATACATCTAAAGTTTCTAACAACAAAATCTTAATCAAATATAACAATATAAAAGTTATTTTTTGCATCTTTACTTGTATTTTGGTGATAAATTAAAATTTTCCTCCAGCTACAGTTGTAAATTCTTCAAACAAGGTAAATTTACTACGCAATGAAAAAGCCACGAAAGCATAAATTACAAATTTAATGAACAGTTTCATTCTTTTGAATATTACAACGTCTTTTGCTAGCGAATTCAGTCTTTGTTTAACGGCAGTGCTACAAAAACATTGTTTGACGGTGAAATTTTCTGGTAGTTGTCAATTATCATAATAATTTTCTCTCTTCACTTTAATCCACCTATTATTTTCTTTCACGGTTTGTTGAGGTCCCTAAATGGTGACATTATTTCAGAGGTTAATTTTAATTTTCCTAAATTTTCATTTCTGGGTTCGTTTCATCACTTTCATCGTCAATTCGTTTTCCAGTGTGCATTTCACTCTGTACGTTATAAAAATAACTTCGCTAATGACTGTTTTGCTTTTGATATAATTAAATAAAATTTGTACCGCCGCGTAAAATTTCCACGTTCAAATAAACTCCATTTTTTTTACATAGTTAAGGTTTAGCGTTAGGGCCATAATCTCACCTGATCTTAAGTGACGATATGGGCCAAGTTAGTAGACACGCTAAGGCTGTGGAGGAACTGGCTCTCGAGTGCAACTGCTGGAATGGTATTTTGCTGCGGATTTTCCACTTAAGGGTGGTAGCTAACCCGGCGGACATAAGAAAAACCCTGACCATGCTATGGTTTCCACACGATGTTTTTGTTCACCGAAAGCTCAAACTCATTGTAGGTGGATTCGAACTCACGCTCCTTGACGCGGAGTCCGTACATAGTACCACTGAGCTATGTGTTTTTGTGGGCTTTATGGAATTCATGAAAAGAGGCTCCCCAAGTGACTATACCCGAGTTCGTTTGACGCACCCAGTGCGGTAAGTCTCGATTTCCACATCATTGACTGGCCAATCCTTTCACCATGACACTAACATCTGAAGCGATGATAGCTAAGCTGATAGTGTATACGAACGCCGCGTCAAGGGTTGTGAGTTCGAACCCATCTACAATGAGCTCAAGCTCCATGTCACATGGTTGACACGCTAAGCCTAGTGGTTCTGAAGTGCAATTGTCAGAACACACCTACAGATATATAACAGCTAATGTTCAACTTAAACGTGGTAGCCAGCCATGAGGGCATTAGAAAACCTTGCCAACATGCTATAATTTCATATCGATATTTGCTTTTACCGGAAGTTGCAGAAGAATCTCAGGTTCATTGCAGGGATTTGTACTCACGTCCATTAACGCGGCGTCCGTACACGCTACCACTATCCCATAATTGTTTAAATTATGATTATATCTTTAATAACGTGCTTCATAATAAAGAGATTTGAAAGAATTGCTATTGCAAATTGTGGTTTGTCGCGTTCATAGTGAGTGAATTAAAACACAAAAAATAAATGGATTCATTATACTGGAGTTTAGATATTTCATGGTCCTGCAAGATTAACACACTCAGGCACCTTCATGCGTCAAACGGCATAAACCTATTTACAGAGCCAGCGAAAGACATCTAATTTAATATAACAGATGTTCTCATCTCGAGTGGACACGTCTGGTAGCGAATCCTTTGAGTTTGTCACGGGCAGATTCAAAAGAAAACAGCCAACAAAGGATTGTTATTCCAAGTGTGTTGGAACTTGTGTAAACAAGTTTGACAATCGAGCGTGGAGTTCTGCTGGGGACAGGCACATCGTTGTCATTTTATGTCGAAGAAAATCATCGGTTCCATCTTTCTCGTTCGGAATCCGTTTTGGTTTCGTTAGGGTGTTTCCAAAGTCGCCTTTACAACGTACAAAGGTTTATTGTGTGCTAACTTTTACCCGCGGCTTTGCTCGCTTTAATATTGATTTTGTCAAATAATTTTGATTCCGGTACCCGCTATTTAACATAAATTATGTCAAAGGATACTGGTATAAAAACGCTTGTGCTCGTAGTCATTTATACGCAGTCCTCTTATTATTTTGGCGATAATGGCTTATAAATAAAATATAGATATATGCTATCGCGAGATTTTTAGTAGGACTATTTAAGATTAACATTTCCATTATACATCATATATGTGTAACTATAACGGTTTTTACTGCACACGCCAGAATAACTCGCAGATGGCAGAATTTCTTCCTACTGGCATGACACTTATCGTTATATTTTGGCCAATTCACATATTATCTTCATAAATTATAGCCTATGTGTTATTCTGATGCATAAGCTATATTATTGTATAGTTTAGTTAAAATCCATACAGTAGTTTTTGCGTGAAAGACTAACAAACATCCACACACCCATACATACTTACATACTTTGGCGTTTATATTAATACTAAGGATATAGTGATAAAATTGTATTGTATAGTAATCGTGTTGCTGTTAATTGTATTTCTTACGAGGTAGGATAGGGTTGTAGTGACAGTCGAGTGACTTAGACGGAATATCGATAGGATTTCCGCAGTTTGGAATCCTATTATCCAATAAGATTTTACTTGACTGTACTTCAAATTATATCTTAATTATCGATTATTGTTCAATAATCCATTTTAGCTTTTGTTTTGGTCTGATATAATTTTGAATAAAACCAGAAACCATTTTCATATCGATTCTTCTGTATATTATTCGGATAACTTACAAATTGAATCAATTGTTCTTTATTATTAGCAAACCGTATGAAGCTGGCATATAAATAAAATATTTTCTTATCAACCTTATTGTTGAATCACTAGTTATGGCATCAATAGTATTTTAATCGGACTAAAGTATATATTTATTTCATATTGACAGTCTATAGCAAGCAAATAAAAGTTATAAATTGAAATTCTGAACACTCGAGAACTTTCGAACTATCTTCCATGTTGCAATATCGGGGAGTGACCGCGAAGCGACATATCGCGAACTATGTAAAAGTACTGCGACCTACTTTCGAGTTGTAGAGTGAAGAGGAATTTTTAATAAAATATTATTTATGAATTTTGTTTACGGGCTTGGTTGACTTTTAATATAATATACGTACCTATTTATAAGCATAATGGTGTTAAAAATATTACTGTGGATGTTACGAAATGCGATAGGAATCATGTTTTAGTTTTTATAGGCATTTGCGTAATACAATACAATTGAGTTGACAATTAAAGGTACGATGAATAGTAAACGGATAACGAATTATACGGTGCTTCTGCTTTCAAACCCCCTCTCGAAACGTAGAAATAGAAATAGGTTTTTTATAGCTCAAGATGTTGAACACGCCAAGCCCAGTAGCGGGACTGGTTTTCTAGTGCAACTACCGGAACATAAATATAAGTAGGTATTTGGCGGCAGATTTTCAACTTGATGGTGGTAGCTAGTCAGGCGGGTATTATAAAAAAGCTCTACCACCATGTTATCGTTTGATCACGATGCTTTCCTTTGCCGAAAGCTCAATCTCATTGTAGGTGGATTTGACGCGGCCAATTGACCTACGTTCGCTTCAAAAATTGGTTAGTGTTATTTCAAAAGGTTTATAACCTACCTATTGTATGTGATTGTCTCTAAGTTGGAAGTTCACCGGTTTGAATGGTTTAAGTATTATACAAATAAACGTCTAAATTACCTAATGAATGTAAATTATTTTATGAGAAAGTAGTAGAAAGAAACTTTATTTAATAGATATATATCTATTTCCTTTTTTGCTTTAATTCGCTGTAATTTCTTCTACTGAAATAATTTATTCTGTACTTTAATTATAGTCATATAAATTTATCTTAGTATAATTTTACTCAATAATTCTGAACCAAAATTATTCATTCTCACGCCTCGAAATCAAATGTTCAACCTTAAATGGCATCAGTTATAATCCAATGAGGCGTTAACAATATAATTATCTATCACTAATGATCCATACGCCTTCAAGTCTATAAGTAAGATTCGTGTCAAAACGTCGCAATTACATCACACGTCCAAGTTTATTACGAAAAGAAGTTAATGAGTGACAATCTAATAAAGAGCTAGCCCATTGTGTAATTAAAGCCAACATTATTAAAAGTTATAAGTTGCCCAGTTGTGAAAGAAACTTGCGAGTTTAGTGTTTACTTGTTTCTGGGAGGTCTTAAGAAAATTGACATTTTAGAATGAATATAGACAGAATATTTCCCAAACCAAAATGAATACATTGAAGTGTACTTTAATTGAATATGACCGATTACATGTGAGGTTTTATATTGTGAAACATAGAATACAATGAGCTAGTCATTTTTGTGTTTAGTGATTCTTAATAACATGAAGTGAGATGCATATATATGTATATATTTATACTAAACTTTTGCCAGTAGTTTCGATTGCGTTAATGTAGACTTCCTTAATCTAAATGTTTGATATGTTTTATTTATTGTGATGATGTCTCAGTTGGTAATATGTACGGACGCAGCGTCAATGGACGTGAGTTCGAAGCGTTGCAATGTGCCTGAGCTTTCAGTGAAGGAAAGTAGTGTGAAGAAACCATAGCATGGTGGTAGGGCTTTTTTAATGACCACCTGGCTAGCTATCACCTTCAATACCTAATAGGTAGGTTCCGTCAATTGCACTTAAGAGTCAATTCCGCCACTAGTTTTAGCGTGGCCACTATTTTAGGTTATATCGTCACTCAACAATAGGTAAGATTGTGACCCTAACGTTAAACTTATAAAGTACAAAACAAACTATTTCGTGGGAAGAGTACGGATTAAAACTACCATATATCTTAAGGGATATTATTATTAAGGGATATTAGTTAGCATTTTGTGGTATTTGTTTTTATTATGTTAATGGGATTAAGCTTCAATAGATATATAAAAAATCAAGAACAATAAAAGTTAAGTGAAGTTTAATAATGTTATGCACACTAAGTTCAAAAACGGCTTTTTTATTATGCAAATCATTAAATAGGCTTATATTATAAGTATAATATATTATTTATAATATAATATAATATAATATATATATGTTATATTACAGCTAGCTGTAATATAACATTAGTAGGAATATTAATTATATCTTAATATTTTAGTAACATATGTTCCGTTGACTACTATTTATAATGTAATTTCTCGTTACATTTGTATAAGCACTCTAAGGAAAGACGAAGTTATTAGCAATCCATGGACTTACCGTGCGTATGTCGCATCCATCATGAGGCAGAGAAGGAAACTCCGAGCAGATCCCGGGACTTATGATACGGGTGTAGGTTTAAAGGGCGCCTTTCTGAAGTGAGTCAACACATCTCCTCTACTTGTGCTTTTCTCTCTGCCCACCCAAATTTGATAAAAGCCAGCTAGCACAGCTTTAGAGGCATATTCTAGTATAGAACTTACTGCAGTCCTGGACAGGCCAAGATCTTTTAGAAGAATATAGAGAGATTTCGTTGATATACCTCTCGCTTCCACTTCGTCCTCGTATCAATTATCTATTTAGCCTTTTCTAAGTTTACGTAAATGAGAAGGAGTGTGACTATATACTTAGTCCATTATTTAAATTATATAAATAAGCCAGTTTATGGAAATGTATTAGTTTTACTTTGAAATATAATCAAAGCACCAGTCATAATCATGAGTTTATAATAGATATTCAAGCAATTTATAGCACGATTACGTTTGGATCTCAATCGTGAAATTATTGCTCGACAGAGGCCCTTTGTTTGAACAGTAATTACAATAATATCGCAGCGTATAAATGACGTTTAGCTAAATTGCTCATTCCAAAACTTCCACCAGCTTACCATAATCAATCAGTGTTGTGCGAGTCAAATAATGATCCGTCTTGTCGTACTGATCATACTGTTTTAAGAGCGCTTCAATTAATTTAATAGTATTTATTTGATTAATTTTTATTTAGAGCATGTTGATAAATATTTTTTGCTTTATTGGTTTCAGCGTTGGACCACTATATCACGTAATGATAAATATAAATGTGGTCTAAGATCATGGACACAACATAGTGCAGGTTCTCTAGTGTAATTGCCGGCACAAACTCATAGCTATTAACGTCATATTTTCTATTTGTGGAGTTTAGGTAGCCAGGCGGACACTATCAACATCAGACCATCGTGCTATGGTTTAACCACGATGTTTTCCTCCGTCTAATACTAAGACTTATAGCTGTGATTCGAACTCATGGCCTTTGACACGCTGTCCGTACACGCTACCTCTAAGCTATTATCGCTTTCAATGTTCTAGTAAACTTAATAAAATGTACAAGCTTGATGAAATATGGACAAGCTGTATTTAGCAGCTTTTCTATTATAAAAAAACAAAAAGCAAATCTTTTATTCGTTCAAATGGATGTACTTTACAAACGCAACCTTTACTGCTTTATTTTTTATTTAAAAAAAAGGATACCTACGCAACGGTTGACAACGTTTTTTTAACACTAGTACGAAACAATGATAGTATTGAATTAAATGTTTAAAATATAGTAAAGATATTTATCCCAATTTATTATTATATTCTGGTAGTATAGTATAGCAAAATACGGAAAGGGATCTATTTTTATACAGGATTAAAAGGAAGGCCTTAAAATTAATGGACCTGGGATTGTTTGTGTGAGGAATGACATGTATGGAACCAATATTATTTCTAATGTAGGAATATATTAATATAAAAAAATGTTGTGCCCAACCAGTTTAGGAGCAATAAAACATTAAAAAAAACAAAGATATGGCATTGTTATATGTACATAATGGAATGTTTATAATGACATGTCTTTAGATTATATGAGTCCTTTTAATAAAGACATGAAATATAACATAAAATCCAAATTAGTATGCTTAAAGTGTAAAGGTAAGATCAAGTGATAACATGTTATCACTATGACACATATCATATAGAATGAAAGTAAATTTACTTTACCGAATTATACAAAGAATTAGGGACGTTACAAAATTGAATCTACGGTTGTGCAAATTAAACACTAATGTTAATTCTAATAAATAGAGTAATAATTATGATAAAAGCTTAAAAAATTACGTCATTGCATGGTCATTAACAGTTACTACACATTAGTTAAATATAAATTATGAATCAGTTGATTGATTGCATCGTTGCTGTGAGATATTTTTGTAATGGAAAATTAATGCTCATAAATTGGACCTTAATGTATATGAATATCGAATCATCATTGAGACAGCATCTCACATGGAAGTCGTAGATTACTTTAAACTTGTTATATGTACCTCGACATAGTAATTGTACATAAACAACAGATAGCCTGGAAAGCACCTAAAGCAAGAATAAAGGTAAAAAATTTGCTTGATATTTATGTGCCAAAAAAGCATAACAAAAGTCACTTAGGAAGTTAGTGGAATGTATTTCATATAACTCAAAAGACTTTTACTACCCACCGGTTTATGTCAATACGACCAACAATGAGTCATAATGTTTCACGAATTTTATGGTTCTCTGGTATTTTTGTGTTTCATACTAAGACAGCTACTGGTGTTGTTTATTAGAACAATGGAGTTTTTTTATAGCCATCCATGGGCCAGGTTTTTAGAAAGTTTTACGAGAACAATCCTAAAGTGAAAGCAAAGTCGACGCTGAAGGTGCAAAGTTTATTTAGGTTTTTACTGACAATGAGATAAGATTCGTATGGTTGTAATAAATCAAGTCAAATATTTCGTCAAAATGACGTCGTGGTATAGCTGATTTAAATGAAAACGTTAGGCATAAAATTAAATGTATTGTTGTAAATGTAATTTTTATTGATGACCTAAACGTATAACTTTGAAAAATTAAGAAATTTCGGTTAGAATATGGGTGGCATTTAATAAGAATCTGGATGTAATGCATTTGCCTTCATTTACTTCATTATTACTTATCATAAATCATATTTCTATATCATATTATATAACTTTAGATAATTTAATATGAATCTAAAGTATTATACAATAAGTACTATAAGCGATGAAAGCTCAGTGGTAGTGTGTAGGAATTTCGCGCCGTTGGACGTGAGTTCGAATCCAACCACCTACAATAAGCTTTCGGTGAAGGAAAACATCGTGAGAAAACCATAGCATAGCATGGTTGGTTTTTTACTGATGCCGCCTGGGTAGCTACCACCCTCAAGTTGAAAATCTGCTGGTAAATACCAATAGGTGTATTCCGGTAGTTGGACTTGAGAGCCATCAAAATAAAGGCCGATAACGCATCTGAAATTCCTCTGGTCTTGTGGGTGTCCATGAGTAGTGGAGATCACTTATCATCAGGTAACACGCCTGCTCGTTTGCCCGCTATTAAATAAATAAAAAAAATGCTCAATTTACATTTGTACAAAACATTTATTTTGAACATTATTCTCATAACCTATAATTTAATACTTAAAAGTCCGAAATAGGATAATTTAAACAAAATTACAACAAATTAAACAATATTAATAAAAAACGTATTCTAAAATCCCACCACTCAGTTTGTATCATTAAATTGTGATAAAAACAATATAATTACTTACAAAACAATATAGTTAGATGGTTTCGCAAATTAAATTGACCGAAGCCAGTATAGCCCTGTATTATGCGCAGCATGAGTTCTTCAATTAGATACATTTGTGCTACTCATGTGTGATTAAACGACGGAAGAGAGTTTCATGAGATCATTCTTAGCTATTTATATATTGACTTATGTATACTTTGTAAAATAGAATGTTAATTTATGGTATCTGAAGTATCGTGCCATAGGACTCTCATATAAGGGTAGATTAATAGTTTTTTTGTTTTTATCATGTTTTTAAAATTACCATTAAATACACGGTACCCGTTTTGTATTGTAAATTAAACAATTTAATAATTATTAAAATTATTCTATATCAACATTGAGTTACTCTTCGAGCGAAAATGCATCCATTAGAGCTGCGAGTAATTTCTATAAAAATCTTTCCTTCCTGGTCAGAAAAAATTCGGAAAATCCAAAAGTGCATGCCTCATAATCTTTTTATATCTATCATATTTTTATATATATCATAATTTTTCTTTATTTAATAACAATGAAACCACATCGAATCACACCATGAAAAGGAATAGGGTTCTATTCCTAATTATACTGAAGAGTAAGAAAAAAAAGACTACAGTAAAGTATTTCGGTCGTTATCGTGATAACATTCAGTATCCGCACATACAGACACACTGACGTCCATGACAGAACTTTTTTAAACAGTTTTCTAACTAGTTTAAGTAACAAAAATGGCATCCAAAAATATCATGAGTGCTAAAATTAGTGTTTTCTCTTGATATGCGTGTGTATATTTTATTCTACAAGTGCAATATATGATAAATAGAGAAATTTTAAGTTTGTAAAATCAGTTGTTTTGTGTGGGTACCCACCTAACAGCTTCGCTTATGTGGCGAGCAATATCTTAACCATGATTTTTCATTTAGAACTTATTTATTGATGATATAAATGTTTGTGATAAAAAAATTGGGTTAGTTAGGAATATTTTATTTATTCCTTCCGATTTCATACTTATACTGAATTTTTAAAAGAAATGTAATTTTAAAATGTATTCACATCAGTAAAGTATTTGATATTGGAGACTATGTTTGTTTGATGACCTGTTTTCTGTCAAGCAACTAGGTATATTTTAGATAAAGAAAGAGTCTGACGGTATCCTGTATTAAAGGTGACGTTTATATTTAACTTAGATAAGAACTATCAACTTTGACTGGAATATGCTTAAGATAACTGGTATTAGTTGTATTATAATTAGTATAGTTTGGTGTATGATTGCTACAACTAAACATTTGTATTATATTCTAATCAAGGATAATATGAGCTTTAAACTTCCGGAAATGGGAAAGAACTTACACAAGTTACAAAATGTGATGATATGACATCGTTCAATATTATAATGGCTATCCTAAATTATCCTTTCTTAGGTCAAACTTCTACATAATATTTCCTAGAATTCAAGTAACAAAGGCGACTGCCAAAGACAAATTCCATTAACAGTTGTCGATTTCATAATGACTTGTAGAGTTGCGTTTGAAGGTACTGATATTGCCAGAGGAAGAGATGGATCAGCAGATGATTCGATTGATTTTGAAGCTATGTTAGCTCAGTGATAGTGTGTACGGACTGTTTGTCAAGGGACGTGGGTCGAATGAATGAAGGAAAACGTCGTGAGGAAACCATAGCATGGTGATAGTGATTTTTTTAATGCCCGCCTGGTTTACTACCACCCTCAAGCTGAAAGTCTGCCGCCAAATAACAATATCTGTGTTTCGGTAGTTGCACTTGAGAGGGAGTCGCTCCAAAATAAGGCCGGCAACGCACCTGCGATTCCTCTAGTGTTGTGGGTGTCAATGGGTGGCGGTGGTGACTTACCATCAGGTGACATGCTTGCTCGTTTTCTCGCTATTACATTAAAAAAAGAAGGAAAAAAGGTATATGATCGTTGGTAAACTCTGCTTTGTACAAATATTATATCTTATAGATATTTCATTAAAAAGTAATTGTTATTCGACAATGTTCTGGCTGATGGATATAGCATATTTATAAGTGACAGCAGTGCACTTGATAACACAACTTGATAAGTCACATATTTTTTTTTATTCGAAAATTTGGTGAGTGTACTAATAATATTAGTACAAATATTGAAAACTCAGGTGTGCATAGAAGGTATTACCAGACAATGATATGTTGTGTTCTAATTCAAAAACTTACATTTTTTTAGATTCGAAATACGTGTTTTAAAACGGAAATGAGAACATAACGTTTTTTCATAAGTAATGTGTTCAAATTTACTGTATTTACTTAATGAGACTTTACTTTGGAAGTTATGAATAAACGATCTTTTCTTACATAAATCTAAATTCATCTATAATATAATTTTGTAACATAATTTATTTTGTTCAATCAGTCTCGCGTGTTAGTTGATAAAACGATTATTAAGGTCGAATAAAGAATCAATAAAGACCCATATCGATTAACATCGCATTCATTGTTAGACTTATCAAAAACGTTATTTATGCTCCATTGTCACCCTAAAAAAACTTTATATAGAAACAGTTAATTGATTGAATTATTTTTATTTATATTCACTAAACTGAGTCTTCCGTTGTAGGTGAAACAGTAAAAAAGGAATTTGTAATTCAGAAGATGTTTACATCTTGCGATTATGTTAAGAACCGCTATGAGAAGATAAGATCATTCAAGTCACGCGTTTCTACTCGGTTTCGACAGATTTTCAAAATAAATAATAACTTTATCTGTAATCGAATTGATATATATTATTTTATTTGATAGGTTTCAATAATTAATATGGCTGTGGTAAATTTAGAAGCTTTAAGATTTAATATTTACTTCATAATATTTTTGTATTAATCATTAATTTATAATAAGATCATTTATCATCTTAATATTTCAATTAAAATAGGTGTTTTATTAGGTTAAGAAGGTGTTTAAAAAAATATCTTTTGCAAAATTATCACAATGGCTTTATTAAAGTACATAAATAGTATACTTGTGACTTACATGGACATTTATTTACACATTATATACAAATTCACAATATTTCTACAGCAGTCTTATAGAATGTATTTACACAAAATTTATGAAACGCTCTTTAGAACGACGAGATAATAATTACAAAAATAGCTAGATTAAAATCTTAATTATTTGGTAAAGCGCGCTATGTTATGAATAATACAATATTCACATGAAGCGATGACTAAATGAGTTTAACGAGTTCATGAGAAGCACATAGACTAGACGAGATACGCTTGACCTGAGGACTGAGTGTCAATTAATGGTGGCGGTGGAGGCCAGTGGCGAAATTCTCGCCGCCTGCTTGGATTATTCGCTCCTAATTCTAATGAAGAGTAGTCCGAATCTATTGAAGAATATATGTGATCTGAAGGGGGTCTACAACCTTGTCCATATGAAGTGGTGCGAGTGTGATGTCCACGATTTTCCAAAAATTCTGGCGTAGTACTAACGCCATCCGCAGAGCCACGCATTTTCTCAGTAAAAGAAAAAGATCTCATTGTACCATTCTGCATACCGCTTCTCATAGTGTAAGAATTTATATTGTTTCTATATGCCGAGGATTTAGATTTAAATTTCCTATCCGGCATCGCATATCGCAACTTCTCCCAAAATTTAGTTTGGCTCCACCGTATTCTTGAGCTTGTTTTTAAGTATGGCCTTAAATCGGGATCACACTCAGCGTCAGGTAATATTGAACTCTCTTCTATAATAACTAAAGTGTAAATTCGAGATTTCAGAATTTCGTGCAGAGCTTGTCGAAATTCAAACCGTGACCATTCTGTTTCTATGAAATTTCTGGTCAGTACGAGTATAATGCGTTTTGATGCTTCCGCAGCCTCGGGAAGCGGTAATGTGCATTGCATATAAGGAACGTTATGCTGTGGTATATCTCTGTAATGTAAACAAAGGTGATACGATGGATTTCCATTTTCCAACTCAGCGGCTAGTGTTTGAATAACAAAATCTTCATCCTTCGGGCTGTAACACACATAAGCATCGTATAATTTATCAGTGTCATCGTACGCTCCAGTGAATGGAAACAATCTTATCCCACAGCTAGTATAAAGCCATATACGAATTGTGTCTCTGAATAAGAAAATTACTAGAATGACTAGCATAATCAACATGAATCCAGATAGCGTAGTCACCATCATGGGTATGTAATTTGATACCAACATATTATTAATGACAGAATCTCCGGCGTAATAATCACTGCAAATTGTACCATTAAGATTGAGTTCTTTCTTTTGCCACGATTTACTGTCAGTATTCCAACACCAAACTTCAGATAAATCAATTATTTTATTTACGTTATCCGAAATAAATGATGTGAACTTTTGTAAATATCTGCACTTACATGACCACATATTATTGCCTAATGATAATGAATGCAAGTTTTTATTAATATTTAAACTCCACACATTGAAGTCTACTAATCGGTTTCCATCTAATCTAAGTACTCTCAAAACATGCATTGTGGAAAATGTTGAATTTGCTATGAAGCTTATAAAGTTGTCTTGCAAATATAGCTCACTAAGCTGCATTAGATGTTCAAACTCGTATCCGTTCAAATATTTTAATTTATTTTTACCAAGATGAAGTATAACGAGGGATGATAATCCTGCGAAGGTTTTATTTTGTATATTTTCAATTTCACTCGAATTAACGTACAATGACCTCATATTTTTTCGACCTATAAATGCGTAGTTTTGCAGTACTTTAAAGTCATTACCATCTAAATACACTTCTGTTGCGTCCATTGGTATTTTTTCTGGGATTTCAATTGCACGTTGACTGGAACAATCAACTACATTTTTATTCCATGTTTGATCATGATAACAAGAGCAGTTATTTGGGCACGTCATTTCGCAATCACAAGCAACATACTCACAACAACGACACAATGTGAAACAATGCGTTTCATATGTACACAAGAAATCAGTGGACTTCAAATTACTCAGAGGTATATGAGTGACGCCTCTCGTGTGCGTCATTTTACACAGTACATTCTCAAGATCCATTATCCTAGGATGTTGTCTCATAGCGGTCATATTGTTTATCATAGGCAGCCATTCTATGGAGCAGTCACAGTTAAACGGATTTCCTCCGATATAGAACTCTGGCAACGACTTGTTTGCGGGAACCGGAGACAAGCGAAGGCTGTTTATATCTAAATGAGATATCTCATTTGCGTAAATATCTACTCGAGTGAGGTTATGTTTGTCCATAAATGTATTTACTTGTACGTTATTTATATGATTGTTGTTTATAAACAACAATTCAACACTGTTTGGAATTGCTAATGGTGATATATCAACGATACGGTTATGACTTACGTCTAAAGTTTTTATGTGAATTTCATCCTGAAGTTTATAGTAATTTCCCAAATGTTCAATAAAATTTCCATGAACGTCTAGCCATTTTAAATTACTAGGTATAAAAGCGTAATCAAACCATACTAAATGGTTTTCCGACAGATTAAGCCACAACAAGCTGACCAATCTTGCGAAAACTCCATTGATGTCCGATATAAAATTACCGTCTAATCTTATGGCCTCCAATTGTTTATTTCTTTCAAAACTGCCAAGTTCAACGGCTTGTATCTTATTTTTCGCCAAATTTAATACTTGTAAACTTTGCAGTTCCCAAAACATTCCGGCGGTTAAATTACCGATTTGATTATCTATTAATCTTAATCCAGTCAACTGATCTAAATTTGTGAACGAGCCATTTTTAATATCTTTTATTTGATTCTCCCCCAGATCCAGTGTTTTTAATAGACTCAATTCCCAAATAGCAGAAGGAATTTCTATAAGTTGATTTGAACTCAAATCCAGTTCTTTTAAATCAGTACAGTTTTTAAACGCTTTAGGATCAATGTTTACGAGTAAATTATTATTTAAATTTAATTTACTAAGAACGAATAATCCATTAAACAAAAACTCTTCCACCGTATGTAATCTATTTTCAGCCAAATTTAAATTATGTAAATTATACAAAGGTAGAAACGTGTTGTCCTCAATATAACCTATAGAATTATTTCTTAAATCTAATATTTGCAAGAAGAATAAATCTTTAAAGGTCTTACTGTCTATTCTCGTCAACGCATTATTACATAGATTCAAAATGACTAAGCGTATAAGGCCAATAAAAGTTCCACCGTCTACATGAGCACTAGAGAGCTGATTATTCGATAAATCTAAAACAAGCAGCTGTTCTAACCGGTGAAAAACGCCTTTGGCAAGTTCAAATAGCTGGTTATTATTTAAATATACCTCTCGTAGCTCTTTCGTGCTAGCGAATGTACCTTCGGGAATAAATTGAAGGTTATTGTACGATATGTTTAATATTCGTAGAGAAATAAGTCCGTTAAATGTTTCTCCTGAAATATCCGTTATATTATTATGTTGTAACCTTAACTCTTGAAGTCTTTTCAATCTAATGATTTCCGAATCCTCGGATAATGTCTTTAGTTCATTATGACTTATATCCAAACTTCGAAGATTGGAACCGCAATTTTTCCCAAAACCAATACGATCGACGCCTTTGATTAAATTATGTGTTAAATTTAGTACTTGAAGATTATCCAGTGGACAAAACACGTCAATTGGTACTACTTTGAGATTATTTTTGCCCAAGTCAAGGGTTTGTAATTCTCTTAAACCGTTAAACGTACCTAATGAAAGTTCTAAATTCTTATTCGGGCTCCAATCGTTGTTTTTAGTTCGTATCGATAAATTTTTAAGTTCACGTAATCCTTCGAAAGAGTTTCCTGGTATCCTGAGAAGTTTACAGTTTTGAACTGTTAAATCTGCAAGCGCTGAAAACCTCTGGAAGTAGTTAGCTTCGAGATAACTTTCAAATAACAACAGCTGGTTACATTCTACAGTCAGACGTTTTGTGTTTTCGGTCAATGCTGATGATAAACTGGATCCATCAGAGTTGAGTGTTCGCACCCGGCACAAGGTGCCTTCGTCACCTTTAGACAAGCGGCTGCAATTATCCACGGCTGGAGCATAGGCCCCGTTGACACCGAAAGTCACAAACAAAAGAGACAGGAATTGAAACATTTTCTAAACACATTTGTCTATTTCCGAACAACAGTTAAACATACACTATTTGTGTCAGTTTTCTATGGATACATAAATATCACTACACACGCTACTGTTTACGTCGCGGCGCACGTACGTTCGGAGTCGAGGAAGACGCGGACGCGTGGCGTCCTCATCATGGTTCATGTGCGACTAGCAAAGCAATCGGTTCGTCAGTTTAGCGACTGGCGAGCATGGTGGTGCTTGAGCCGCCCCTCGGCCACCTCTCCCCGCCCACCGCACACCCCATCATAGTTACACGTTTCGTCGCACGGCGCCACTTGCACGCTTGACATTTCTCGCACAATTATGTAATGTTTTGTTAATCGAGCTATCACATCGGGTTGAAATAAAAACTTTACCATATTTAGTTTTTTCAAAATAGATAATTATTCCTTTCATGTTTTATTACTCATGGTCTTAGTAAATTATTTTAGTAATTATATAGGTTTATTTTACATTATTTATAGATTTTAATACAAGTAAACGATATTGAACATAACGATCTAATAACATGATTTACTTTTGCTCGGAGAAGTAAACACAAAGCTTACACGAGGGGAAGTAAACATCAAAGTGACAATACATTGCCGAAGACGTGTAGCAAGCATCTCTAATTCTTCACGGTGTCACTTATTGAATTCCCAACTCACATACTTTGGCGAAGAAACCCAATAAAGCTTGTTTACGTCTCGTTCTCTGGTATACATTTTTGTCCAAAGTAACGTTCAGCATTTTAAGTAGAGAGGCTCCAATTTTCGGCCAACAAGTTCGTGTCCTGCCCGGGGTGTGAAGTTAGTGGGAGTTGATAATTTGATTTCCTCGTTCGACACGTAAAGTCGTTTATGGGTCTAACTGGAAGTTAGTTACAGAATAGGTCTGAAGTTTCAGGAACAGACGCCGTGTGTAAAGACCACGGGATTGTTTGTGGACGGTTTATTGAGTTTCTTGTTGTTTATTATGATGGTAATTAGTTTGCTAATCTTATAGGACGTTCAAAGTATTTGAAATAATCTTATAAGGATATTTTTTAAATATTTTATAGTTGGATTTAAGAATAGGTAATTATTATTCCTTGATCTTATATTTTAAATATTTCAATTCATAATTAGGTTTTGTTAGGTTTCTAACAAAAGTCTATGTTAAAAAAATTATTGCGTTTGATGTCATAGTGTGAAAATTCTTTAATGAGAAATGATCTAGCAAATAGTGCATTGAAAGCAAGACGCATTAGGTCATAGCCTGCACAAATATAATTATAATTTATATAAGCTAGGGAACTCTAAACAAAACAGAATAATAAAGTTATTGGTAACTAAATTTGAAACCTGTATTTTAACTGATTCTAACCAATACATTGCCGTTACGGATTACAATTTAAATTCTTATTACCACACTAGACTACTAGACATATATATCCGGACTGGAAAGTGTGACATATATACTTAGCCTGTTCATAAATATAAAGTAGTTTTCACTAATAATAAAGTTCTTGTAAATTATTTTTCATGATACAATATCATCAATATCACGTGACACTCTTATTTTTATAGTTTCTTCGTTGTCTTAAAACGTTAATAGCGGTGATATCCCAATTGGCAGCGTGTTTAGATGCCATGTCAACGTACGTGATTGCGAATCCTTGCAATGTACTTTAGCTTTCGGTGGAGAAAAGCATCGGGATGAAACATACCATGGTGATAAGGCTTTCCCTAATACCCACCTAACTAGCCTATCACCCTCAAGTTGAAAATCTGCCGCCTAATACTATAAGTGTATTCCGGTACTTGCACTTGAGAACCAGTCCCTTCAATATGCTTAGCGTATCCACCATGATTTCCAGCCAGAATATCACTCAATATTAGGTAAGATTGTAGCCATAACGCTATAATAACTTACGTATAACTTCCACAGTTATTGTTTCGAGTAAAACAAAACACTAACACAAAAACTAGCTTTGAAATGAAACTACACAGTCGTTGCAACAATGGAAAAACTTCCCTGATCTAGATCGTCCTTTGCAAAAACTTAACAGCGCCGTTAAAAGCAAAGTTTTCCTGGTTTAAGTGATAACACGCTGAGGACATCCAAAAAACACATCAAATGCCGCAATACCCGTATTATTAATGTCTAGGGCCATAGTATCCTGTATCAAAGTTGGTCCTGTCGGGAGTTCTTAACGTTCGCTTGATAAATGACTTCACCCACTTTTGTGGAAGTTACTCGTGTATTTTTTCCCTCATATCTGTAGGTCCGGGGTGTCGTTCGCTGGTGAGAACGTGCCCAGATTGCTGATGATGTTTTAGTGGTTGGTATCTCGGTGAGATTATTTCGATCGGTGTCGTTTTAAGTTTATCCGATTTTCTTCGACTTCTGATCTCGGATTAAGGTATTCATATTTTATAATTCTTGTTTAGAAAATTCTATCTTTTGTATATTTTATAATAATATTTCATATCTCGTAGTGATCCATTTTAAAAGCTATTGTTATTCCACGTAATTATTACACTATTTGATTTTGACAACTATATTATATACGGCTTAATAAAACAATTAAGATAAGTAACAGAGGAGGGTAGTTTATTAACGTCGACTGCTATATAATCGCGACGCGAGCGAGGCTATGGTTTAGTCAAAGCAAAGCACTCGAGGGCAGATATTCACATAAGATTTATATTTTCTATTAATAATTAGATTTATTTGATATATAAATCGTAAATCGGAAATGATATATACTATATACAGAACAAGAAACACGAGCGGTGAAGGTGAGTGTTGAAGAGAGTCGACAAAGTGTTTCTTACACCTATATATCCATAGTCGCAAGTCTCGGACACTGCTCGGTGTCATCTTCTATGCCACAGGTACTAAGTTTATGATTACTAACAATATTAAGAACACGATTATAATTGTAAATAATTATGTATTATGGTATTTGTATTACGGGTCTATTAGTATAAGTAAATCATTATTATTATAAGTGAATGAGTATAGAGTGAAATACTTTACGTTTTATTACAATCGGTTACTTTAATTATATAATAGGTATGTATTTATGTTTTGCAAATCAAGTTTTATCAATATTTAGTTGAATTATTTTAAATACTTCATAATTTGATTATCTCGTCGTTTTTGTTAAATATATTATTATAGATCTAGATAAAAAAGTAATTATTCTGTATAAATTAAATACATATATTAATCTTATTTTCTAGTTGTGCCCGCCGCTCATAACGCGTTTATTACGTAGTAGCCCTTAATTACTTTCGTCTCATAATTTTATATTTTGCTTCTATTTTATAATACTAATGATTAACGATGTTATTGATTATATTTAATATAATATAAACTTCATTTATTAATAACGTTTCAATTAAGGAATGACAATATATTTCCCAAGTACAAATTATAACCAAAATCAGTGTAATTATTTCAAAGACCAAATGAAATCGTCTAAAATATAAATGTTTCTTTTGTAACGGAACATTTTACGGTAATATATATTTTTCTTAATAAACATATCAATGAAAGCAGTCTTAATTCGAACTTAATGTGATCCCATGGCTTTTACAAATTTTATTTGTAAAGTTTGTACAATATCTTATTACACACGAGGACAATTTCTGTAGGGTACTCGATATATCAATCGGTACACAACATACTTCCGTGAATGCTGATGCGATACTGATATATAAGTAGGCCAACTGGCACATAATCAGCGTGTCAGTTTCGGGGCGTTGTATAGACACATTTTACTTATAATATTATTGTTCATAACTACATTTGTATTAATATTACGCACTACTGAACTAGACATGTTAGTGATTTGTTATAAAAATGAAGCTCATCTTATAATCATATTAAAAAGTAAGTCACAAAAGAAATAACGACTTCGTTGTATTATAAAATAAGCCCGTCAACAATTCTCTCAGATACTCAACTGACAAATCCCTTGTCTTCAAATGTCTCGGTAAATCGCCTAAGTATATTAAATAAACGACGCAAATGAAACTCTCGGCGATATTATTTTAATACATCCATTAATGCGAACTTAGAAATCTACGCCATGCCTTATCTACATCTTAAAATTCAACGGCAAAATAATCGTTCGGGATTTAAACCGAACCATTAAGAATAACGACACGGCTCCTTGCATAATTTAAAGTCAAGGAACTGTAATTAAAATGCACATTATTTCGCGCCTCGAGGCAGAGTTTATTCTATTGTTATCTACAATCATGCCTTGGATATGTCGCGGTAGGATATTCTGTTATTGGAAGTTGTAATTCTGTGAGTTTACACCGCCTCCTTATATTAGATATATTCTTAATAATACGTAGGTACTATAATAATGAAATACGGATTCTATGCAGTATGGTAAATCGATAACAGTATTATAGTCATTTTTAAACGAAAAAATCTTAACTATGTATTTTAATTGAAATTGAAATTGTTACTGTAACAAAAACTTTTCTGGACAACCTACACCTCAGTCCGCCCCGTGACCACGAAGGCTGAAAAGCTTTCGAAACGTCGGGATCAAAATTTAATAAATAACCGCGATAAAATCCGTTTAAATTAGTTTTATTTCAATGAATAATATTCGCGTAAACCTAAGAAATCATTATATGTATTTTAATTTTATTTAATTCCATGATAGATATCTTATTGTACCGATACATTGTATGTATTTTCTTTTCTGCTTGTATATTTGGATTGAAATCGAAAACGACAAACATTATATGCTCGAAAGTGGTTATAGGTAGTGTGTACGGACGCCATTTCAATGGACGTGACTTTGAATCCGTCTGCAACGGGTTTGAATTTTCGATGAACAAAAATATCGTGATGAAAGCATAACATGCTGCTACGCTTTTTATGGTACTACCTTTGTAGTGTTTAAAATCCCGGTTGTACGGACTTCATCATCTCAACGCGGATTACCCAGGTTTAGGTCAAATGCGTGAGGGGCATTTAGTGACTCATCGGATGCTAATCACCCACCACTACCCACTAAAACGCATCACGGCGAAACTTCAGACAACCGTGTTGCCAGAGCCCAGGGGTAGCTTTCGTAATCTTTCTAATCTCTAGCAGGGGCTAGCTACTACCCTCAAGTAAAAAATCTGCTGCCAAATACCTATAGATGTGTTCCGGTAATTGCACTTGAGTCACTCTCTTCACTAAGCTTAACGTGTCCACCACCTTGGGCCACATCGCCACTAACATTAGGTAAGATTGTGGCCATAACGCTAAACTTTAACTATAAATATGTACACATGTTTCTAGAAGTGATATACCCAACTTGAATAATAAAACACGTATATGAAAGTTTACCGCAATACTTTCACGACTTCGACACATAAAGCCACAGATGGATCCCAGCTTATAAACTATCGAAGGCAGTATATAAAGTCGTAGACTACGACAAGTCTAAAGCCGTTTGCAATTTGAATTATATACGCTCCCGAGCACTGCGGTCAGATAGGAACAGCTGCTGGTGGAGATTGAAACAGATCTCTAATCGAAGCCGCCTTGTGGCTTTTGATGCATTTCATTAGATGAAGTAAAAATATATAAATCGGTCTTCAAGTTAATTGTAATTTTAATGCTGTTTTATATGTAATAGTCGAAACTATACAGTAACTGGCTTTTACCCGCGGCATCGCTCGCGTTAATATTGATTTTGTCGAACAAATCGGATGATGGAATAAAAGGTTTCATACAAAGTTTACTTCTTACTTTACCTCGCTTTCGAAAAGGTTTTCACGAGAAAAATTAACTTATCACCGTCTCCAGATTTCGATCTATCTCTGTACCAAACTTAATAATAATTATTAAGCGGTTTAGGCGTGAAAACGTAACAAACAAGCAAACAAACTCACTTTCACTTTTATAGTATTAGTAAATATTATATATGTATATATATATATTATATGCGTTGTTTGCAACCTAAAGCCTACACCTTCGAGTTATTTGCTAAGTTTAAATTATTTTTGTTAACTAGATTTTGTTTGAATAGAGTTTTAGTTTAATTTAAGACTTTTTTTTTTAAACTTCGTATTTAAACTATTAATGACATTTATTATGAAATGAATTTATGTAAATTGATAGTAAGTATTTTACGGCAAGTTTAAAGCAAGTTTTCTTTCTTTGCTCTGTTTGGTAATACTTTTGACCAGAATTGTTATTTAATATCTCCGATAAAGTAACAAGCTTTGTCGTTTACACAAAGCAAATTTCAAGAATAACATAACAAAAGGAAAACTTTATTGCTGATGATATTACGTTTCGTGCTGCTATTTATAATACATATTTTGGTTTGTATATCTACTTAGCATTCACAACGCCCAAAACATGTCTTCAGGCGTAACATGATATGATGACCACAGTAGTTATGGTCGCGGCTGAAACGTCACCATTGACTTCAACAATTTCACTCACGCTAATCTCACGTCACGTCGATCCATACTTAATTCCACTTGAATTAATAAATATAAAGCTCGCAAGCAAGTGGAACAAGAAAACGAAGGTCGTGGGCGTTCCAAACTGATAAGTAGAACGTAGCCTTAGTGATATTAAAGAACGAGACAGATAGCGTTAGGGTTGTAAATTATCTAGTGTTGAATTTCATATTATTTTCAATGAGATAAGTAACATTTGTCGATTAACTAGTGGAAAGTATTACTTTGTCTAATTTTGTAATCATTTCTTAAACAGTAATTATAGACACATACGAACTGTATTTCTGTAGTCGACAAAACATATAAATAATTCTTAGATGTATATGTATAGGCAATATTTATTTTGTATTTTTCAGTCGGTATCTATTTAGTTGTTGTTTTTGACGTTTTAATTTTAAGGCTATGTTGTTAATAAAGAACCTTTATTAACAGTGGGATAATTAATTGATTTTCATTAAAATTGTATTTATTAAACATGGCTCTGAATAGAAGACAAAAACTCATTTCAAACGGTCAATCGAGTCCAGTTGACATGAAATTCAAATACCCGGAATACGAAATCGAATATTTTCGGATACTCGAGCTCGAAACGGTCTAGTGTTAATATTAAATACTGAAACGGGTAGGCAACAGTATCTAAATGCAACACGCTGTAGTTGCGTGCTAAGTTACTCTATCTGTTCTTATCACCACCTGCGGTCGTTCCCGATATCGTCGGGTCCACGGCGGCCGGTGGCGTGTTTTATTCAAATTGCGCACGGCTTTGTACTTGTCGCTGTCAGTGGCTTGATATACTGCGCTACGATGTTTATAAATAGAGGAATACGCTTAGCTTTGTTAATGTACAATTAAAACCTCAGTATATAACCTGTCTTAACTTTTATTTTACGTTGTACAGTAAAGGTACGCGTAAATTGAAGGTAGACCTGAATCCAATTTTTTAATTCAGTAACTGACTTCTTTATTGTTTAATGGTGACGTCAGAGATGAGACGTTACGCTTAGTCTATACTGTTGTAAAGATATGTTGGTTTAACATTTTCGAGTAGTAGTTCATATTCCAGTAAGTGCCTACTGACACAAAATTCCATATATTCTGTATTTTGTAAATATTGCACACATCATGACGCGAACCGTTTGAGGTTGTGCATTTCTCTCTACATACTGACATCGAGAAATTTATGAAAATGTAACGATCATTATTTTAAATCTTTTGTGTTCTGAAGGCAATGGAACAGCAAATGTTTTGTTATCCAGAGAAACACTTTCACTATCACTAAACTAACAGTATACAAAAAAAAAATTATTGTAATATTTTTTTTTTTTGTGGACGTCCGGATATCTATGCGTATGAATGTGTAATAATTACGCCCAAAAAAACTTGATATATTGGATCCATTTCTTTTTTAATAGTTCAAGATTGACATCTGATCATTTCCTATTTAATATGAATGCTTAAATATACGGGATTCAAATATAATTACGTTATGAGACGTGCACTTTGGATTTTCCAAACTATTAACTAGTAAGTGTTTATGAGACTGTCGTTTGATGATGAACGAAAACGTTATAAGGAAACCTGTACGTCTGAAAAAAGTTTAACGAATGTTTTTAAATCGTCACTGTACGTGAAAAAGCTAAAGAGCTTTGGATTTTTCGGCAATGCCGCCATCACTTTGCCCACTGATGGAATTTTTATTATTTTAATTGTGTAAACATATGGTACATAGAGATAAAAAAATATAAAAATATTAGCCACATACTTATTTTCAATGCTAATTAGCTTAATGGTAGTGTATACGACTTCGCATCAAGGGACATGAGTTTGAATCCACCTATAATGAGCATGAGCGTTCGGTGAAGGAATATATCGCGAGGAAGCCATATCATGTGGTAGGGCTTTTTCTAATGCCTACCTGGCTAGCTACCACCCTCAAGTTTAAAATCTACCACCAAATACTAATAGGTAAGTTCTGGCAGTTACACTTGAGAGCCAGCCCCTGCACAGGTTTACTGTGTCTACCAACTTGGGCCGTATCGTCACTTAAGATCAGGTGCGATTATTGCCATAACGCTAAAAACTGAATCTAACTATAAATTAATTAATTAATTGTAAACATAATATATATACCAATCATAACTCAATTCGAATATCGAAATCTACTCGAAAATATCCATAGTGAAATAAGTTCGAAGACAGGTAATAACGTCACCTTTTGTTTAACAATGAACCAGTTCAATCCGAACTACATACAAGAGGAAATTAAAGGCGTATTGTAATTGAGTTCTCGAAAGGATATTAGTCGAAGATTGCTCGTCAGCGCAGTTCTCGCTTCAATCACTTCGGATAGTGCCGATAGTGCGAGCCCGAGGGGCGTTGATTAAACAGAATCGGTTCAGTGGGACACTCGAACTGTGACGTCACAGTATGCGCAAATCGATATACATTTGTACTCGTATATACCCTCTACTTATAAGTACAAAGAACTATCGATATCTATCAATGAGTTATGCGAATGAAATTGCCTTTGTTTCATAACTCCTTCAGCTGATGATTTCGTTCGTGTGAAACTAAACATTATTTAATAATTTTTACTCGTTTTTGTAACTTTTTTCACTACAGGTTAGCATCTATTATCGTTAGCGTTATATTGAATAGCCTAAAGCCTTTTTGCATTATTACTCTAGCAAGTACAAAAGGAAAGGTTGAAATCCGACTGGTCGTTTCTAAGATTAGCGCGTTCAAACAAACAAACACACTTTTCTGCTTTATTATATTACTATAGTTAATATCACAGTATCTACAATAGTAAGTACTATACTAGGGATGTTATGGATAAAAACTCCGGATCTGGATATCCATAATATTATACCAGTTTTCAGATACGGCTATGGATTATCTGATATTTTTGATAGTTTCAGTTTCGGATATTATCATGGATAAACTGTTTTTGAAAGCTTCATAATGCGAAACTTTTAATAATGAGTCTTATTTAAACTCATCCCCTATCTGAAACTCCACAAAGTTTTTATATCAGTATAGGTTACGTTTACGGAGTCCCATACCATCCCTAATAAGTACAATACAATCCACGACGAAGGTAAAGATATAGAAATTAACAGTCCACCCGTGGTCTTAGTGTGAATCCAGCAAATGGACCTCTGAAACGATTTGATCTTAAAATATGGCAAATCAAATAAGTTATAAACTTTTTTTATAGTCCATATATAGATGAGGTCCAAGATGATTGACAAGCTAAGCCTAGTAGAGGGACGAGTGCAACTGCTGGAACATACCTATAAGTATTGTGAGGCAGATTTTCAAGTTGAGGATGGTAGGTAGCTATGTTGGCATTAGAAAAAGCCCCTACTACCATGTTTTTCTTTACCGAAATCTCAAGCTCATTGCAGGCGTACAGACTAACGTCTATTGACGCGGCGTCTGTACCGGGAAATATCGTAGTGAAAAACATCACCATTATGATACCATAGCAGGGTAATTTCTAAAGATCGTCTAACAATCTACCAGCATCATGTTCTGTCAATGTGTCGCCAAATATCTTTAGGCAAGTATGGGCAGTTACGACAAAGAGACAGTGCCTCCACTAAATTATGTGTGCCTGCCATTTTATTCCTAATAGCCACCGAAATTCATAAGACGATTTTTCCAAACGCTAATACAATAAAGTATTTAAAATTTGTTGGTTTGAAGCAGACTAGCGTGTACCCGCGGCTTCGCTCACGTTGATATTAATTTTGTCCAATCGGATGACGTAATAAAAAGTTACATACAATTTTTTTTTCTCTCTTTATACCAGTTCTAATTAAAGTAGCCCATAACCGTCTTCAAGGTTTGGTATCTCTATACCGAAAAACATCAAAATCGGTTCATCGGTTTAGGCGTGAAAGCGTCACAAACAAACAAACTCACTTTTGCATTTATAATATTAGTGAAAATTGATAACTTACTGTAAAAAAGTATTAGTCAAAGATATCTAAAAAAAAAACAACATAGAAATATAAAACTCATATTTCACGCAAGAATTATAGCGAATTATGGTGTCTTGCCTTAATCTACATGTTTGATCACGCAACAGAGATGTAATTAAACTTTTACCCAAAACACATCGTAAGAAGCCAAATTAAATACAAATATTTGAGTACATCACGGTTAAGATTCAATACGGCCGATATTACGAGATCAAACGTTCATTAGAAACTTGTACAGAATTCTAATAACATATTATGATATGATCGTTTTATTTGCTGAGTTAAATTTATCTTGATATTATATTAATTTTCGTTGTGAACCTAAAATGACGCATTGCAAGCTAAATTTAATACAATTTCATGTCTCCTTTATTTTCATAACGTTAAATTAGGATAGAAATTACCGATAAATTGAAGCGGTGATAGCTCAGTGGTAGTGTGTACGGTCTCCGCGTCAAGGGAGATAAGTTTGAATCCACCTACAATGCTTGCAACAAGCTTGAGTTTTCGGTAAAGAAAAACATCGTGAAGAAACCGTAGCATGTTATTAGGGCTTTTTCTAACGCCTGCCTGGCTAGCAACCACCCTCAAGTTGAAAATCTGCCGCCAAATACCAATAAGTGAGATCTGGCAGTTGCACTTGAGAGCTAGTCCCTCCACAGGTATAGCATGTCTGCCAACTTGGGCCGTGTCTTCACTTAAGATTAGGGAAGATTATGGTCATAAGGCTAAAAGTTTAACTATAAAAATATTACTTTCTAATGCTTATTTATTTTTGGATTTTTAAGTCACATAATTTAAATTAAAGAAAAGATTTGTAGTCGAACTTCTAAGCTATCCATGGATTCACCGTGCGGGTGCCGCGTCCATCGAATAGCAGCGAGGGAAGCTCCGAGCAGTTAACATCGTGTAGGTTTTCGACGCGCGTTAAAGCTCACCTTCACTACTCGCGTTTCTCTCCCTGCCCAGTCCAATTTGGTAGGAGCCAAGACAGCTTTACAAACACGTTCTAGAGAATCTATTGATAGAATTTAAATAATAATATAATTTACTGCACCCTAGACAAACAAAAATGTTTTAGTAGATTAAAGAGAGATTTTGCTAGTATGGTATGGTATGGTATGGTATGGTATTATACCTCTCAATCCCACTTTGACCGTGTATAAATTGACTACGTAGACATTCCCGTTCAGAACATTTAGTAGCTTGTAATACACATTTATTTTTATAGCGATGTTTTTTGGTATATTTATTTCCCATGTTACAATCAACTCAATCAGTATTAAGTAATAAATTTTTTTTTAGATATTATTGTCAATATTTTTTTTTTCTAAATATAAGCAGTTTATATGAAATCAATCTGTTAGTTATTGGTAGACGCCATTTGTTTCTTATTAAAATAGCCTTGCAACGTGGTTTTAATACTGTGTTATGGTAATGAATTATTATTATTAAGTATAACTTAGTTAAGCAGAGAATTATACAAAATTATATCAAAACTTTCGCTTTACAATTCAATATAATATTAAGCATTTATCTACACACATCTAAATAAAAAAAGGTAAAAATAAATGCATTATTTTAACGATCGTACATTATACGTTGGTCAGCAAATTAAAAGTAAATACACAACTCATCTTGAATAGATATATTATTTGCACGCAATTTTGGTCCGATAGCGACAATGTTTGAGTTGTCATCGCTGCAAGGTAGTGTTTGCAGTTAATTATTCTGATGGACTGCAGTGTAAACAACAGATGGGACCATCTTCGTGTAACCTGAAACTTTGCGAATGGACTCACACCTATGTTCCTCAAAATTGACAACAACGCCCCCCACCTATATATTTTTATTTCGAACTATTAGTATGTCGAAGTGGCTTTTACAATTTCACCGGATTTAAACGTCATCTTGGTAGAACCAACCGAACACACCTATAGGTATTTGCTGATAGATTTTAAACTTGAAGATGGTAGTTAGCTAAATGAGCATTGGAAAGAGTCCTACTATGATGCTATAATTTCATCACGATGTTTTCCTTCTCTGAAAGCTCAAGCTCAATTCGGTTAGATTCTCTCACAATAACCCGCACAAGAGATCACAATGTAAGCACATTCCTCTTTGTTGTCAGGCGAGAATATTTTGTTAAGCGGGCGGTGAGCGAAATAAGTTTAGGAATCTATGGTCTATACAGAATGTAAGTACATTGCAATAGCGTATTGTATACAATAGATATAATCAACAGAGGATACTAAATAGATTTAACATTTACTAATACTCAGAAATAGTGGAACAAGGTGTGCATTTAGAGCAAGGAGTTTCATGTATATGTCACAGCCAACTAGCTTAATTAGCCATTAAATCGACAGCCTCTTTACTAAACAGCGCCGTTCAACTAGGAAACGGTGCAACTAACAATAATCATAGATAATAAAGAAATAACTTGTAGGCGGAGTGTGTAGCGGTGAGATGGTCGCAGTAGTAGAGGGGTTTACTGGTTTAAGTTAGGTTGGACTTGTGATAACACACAGCGCGAAACATATATATAATATATCAATCAGCTGTTTCCTATTGATAGTAGAAAAATCATTAAGATTTTTTTTCAAATGTATAAATATAGAAGATGGCTAGTGGGTTGGCTAAAAATATATGCAAAGCTATAATTAATTAAAGAAACAAAATAATCCATTTTACGATGAGTTGGAAGCCATTGAATTAAACCGCGTTCTTTTTCCTTTAACAACGCCTACTCGTAAAAATTGTTTTTGGCAGATGTGACAGCGTCATGATGGGAATATCCTATATATAAATTTCAAGCCTACAGATCTGGTAGCTTTGGAGATATCGTGAGGAGGCAGTGAGTGGTAAATTGCTTATATATATATAGATTTAAGTAGGCGTATAAAAATCTATAACAGGCATACACAAATATTAAATATTTTTCAAATTATATTTGGAATATATATCGTTGTTGCTATTTAGAATTTTTATTTTTGTGTATAGCTACGGTTATATCAAACATTATGAATTAGTTAAGTACAGGATATTTTTAACATTTGAAACTAAAATATTCCACTGCGATAGGTGAAAAAACTTAAAACGTAATGGTAATATAAGTTATTACTGAGTTTTGATGCAATTTTCTCCTGGCTGTAGCTGATTAAACTGAACTACAAATTAAAAAATAACGAACCGAAGACTAGATTTTAGAATTACAGCGGAAACTATTGTTAGTTTTAAAGTTCAGCTTTTGGGGGACAGTTGAGGTGAACCAAGCTGTCCCTCTTTAGCGCCGGGGCCCAGTTGGGCCAGCCACTGGGGTGATGCGGTGTTCATCAGTTTGAACCCGGGTCGCCTCAATTTCTGCGGCAGAGGTACACCGTGGAGTTTTAGGGGGTATTTCCGGTCCGCACCGGATGAGTTCCACATAAGCTGCTCTATTGGTTTAAAATTTATCATAAAAACTGCTTAATAAAAATAAATAAAAACATTGCTGCAGCGTTTTTTCTTTAATACCTTTTGTCAATCAATGTTTTTTTTAACGTCGTTTTTATTAAAAAGTATTGACGAGTTCTAGTATTATTAATGAACAAACTTATTCAACAGTATTTTTTTTCACCTTTACATCGTTTTACTTAAAAATGTCAATATTAATACGATCGAATTCTGAGCACTAAATCATTAGCCTTGATATTATTATTTTTAATACACGAATAACATGTTTACATGTTGCAAGCAGTTCTAGGAAGTTTAATACTCGGAAAATTTACCAAACACTTTAAATATTTACATGGAAACGTGCATACAAGCATCATTTCGATGTTTACCCTTAATAGTTTAGATTTGTAACAAATGCACATATATTTTTATACCTTCTACTGGTTTCGAGTTAGTTTGTTACTAATCTTATTTTTCTAATCTTATTACACAGCATAAGGTTTGCTTAGTGGCAATTTTCTTGAAGACGATACTATGGTAATTGTAAATGTGAATCTTAAAGAAATAGATAAACACAAAAATATGAATTACAATATCTATATAATCTAATATTCTACGTTAACATTATGAAGCGGAAAAGATGATTTGTTTGAACGCGCTAATTTTAAGAACTACAAGTCTTATTTAAAAAAAAACGTATTTTTATTTGAGGAAGTCTACGCTCATTAACATCAAGTTACCACCAAAGAGAGCAAAGCTGTATTGAATAAAGTTATAAAAACGGGCAAAAATGAATAAATTATTTTTAGTTTCACTCGAAAGAAATCGCAGGCACAGGTAGTATATTATATAATGAAATTAATAAAAAAATACTAAATATATATGTACTAAGTGCATTTTCTAAATAATATTTGAACCTCCGAGTGCATTCTAACTACATAAAAAAAAACAACAGCGAATGGTAACCCGTCCCTTATTTACATGCGTTCATTGGTGTTAACATATATCTGTGTTTACAGCATAAAACTTTTTTGCTTATTTTATCTATCCATGAATGCCTTTTCGACTGTGTTACGTTAGAAACGTTTCGTTGAAAAACGTAGCATTCTTACTAATATAAATGGGAATGTGAGTTTGTTTGTTACGCTTTCACGTCTAAACCACTTAATCGATTATGATGAATAAATTGATATAGAGATAGATGGGAACTTAGTGATAGTGATACGCTTGCGAGCGATGATAGGGTTTCTTTGCAAAATAACAAAAAACTTATTAGTAGTGGGATAAACTTTCTGTGAAACGTTTAATGGCGTCATTCGATTTGCTTGACAAAATCAATATTAACGCGAGCGAAGCTGCAGGTAAAAGCTAGCAAAAATAAATTTATATACGGACCTACAAAAAATTACAAATAAAACATTATATACGCAAACTTATAATACGCAAACCGAAACTATATATTAAATAGAACCGCACGATAATAATAGAAACATTCCGGTACAAAGTATTATCGATTCGTTGAACAAAGGTAACCCGCCACCGAGGGCTCTTAATTAACAACTTGAGTCTATCCCGGGTAACAGGATCAAAAACTCCAATTGTGCCTGGAACTGGGAAGCGAGATAATAGGCAATCGAGCGCAGATTATAGCAGTAATTCACGAAACACGGGTCCGGTGTATGTAGCCGCGATATCGGGATCACGAATTAGGGTATTTGCAAATTCGTAGCCGTTTGGGTTAATCCCGGTTTAAGTTTATTCGTCGCAGATAAATAGTTTTGCAGAGGTTGTTTTTTGGTGTTGCGAAGCTATTTTAATCTAGAAAAAATAAATGTAACATAGTATTTATTTTTGCTTCAAGTCCGCATCTAAGTATTACACCAGTATTGCTCAATTACTTATTTGGTTAGTCATTTAAAATGCAATTTTGTCACTACCTGCAAATAGCGGATTGTATATTAACGAGGCGATGATACCTCAGTGGCAGTGTATACGGTCAGCGCGTCAAAGTATAAAATGTATTATCTGATATTATCCAATAATACATTTCTTTCTTTAATAGTGTGTTCCGACAGTTGGACTTGAGAGCCACTCTCTACATTAGGCTTAGCGAGTCCACCATCTTCGGCCACATCGGCACTTAACATCAGGTTGTAACATTGTAGCTATAGATCAATTTAGATAGAACTTAGACATAACATAGATGGTTATAAAAGATAAATAATAATAAAATCTGATTAGAAACTTACATTACTATTTTGAAATTTCTTTAGGACGGAAATTTAAAAATATGTATCATCTGTGATTACGAGTCTACTTGCTTTAACCATATGTGGTGTACACAATAATGAAAAAAATAATTATTTCATAACTACCTCTATTATTTTAAAATTGTAATATCACATATATTTAAATCTGGATATATAATTTAAATAGAATATAGAAAAGAAAAATATCTAGAATATTTATTCAACGTTGCCGTCAATGACACATTATACAGGCAAAACACTTTGATTATGAAAATCGAAACGTTATTCAGACCTAATGTAGTTTTATCATTGTATATAATAAAATCTTGTCTGCGTTTATTATTCATGTAATAGTTCATAACCATTCTAAGATCACATGATAATGCAGTGGTCTAGTTAATAAATAGCGAAAAGAACAAAACAATATTCCCCTGGGCAGGTAGGAAGAAAATACAAAAACATATGAAGTGTATAAGTCATACAAGTAAATAAATTATATCTACGTTATAAAATGCTAGCTAACTACATTCACGAAGAACTAAAATTAAGTAGTTTTGCCCATTTTGCAACTTTTTCCTATACAACTTAGATCTGTTTGATGATAGCGTAACGTTAATTAGTGTAAAACTTTCCTCAATGATTGCTCAATCGAATACAAAAAACTTTTTTGGAATACGACTGGTAGTTTCTGAGATCAGCGAGTTCAAACAATCGTTATTATAATTTTATATGGGTATTTGAAGTTAATACAAAATTGAGTTTAATTTTATTAGAGACATTATATTTCGATGCAATTGCTATTTGCTGCAATAAAAAAGAATGTAAAACTGTTATACAAAATATACCAAATTAAACATTCACACAACATCATAACGTATGGACGAGCTAAAAGTAAGAAGATATGTAAACAAAGGATCGCTATTTAAAATAATTACTACGATAATAGTCGTCAGTTCTGCCCTTATTATATTATTACCTTCGCACTCTATTATTTAAAGTACTTAAAATAATTGAAGCTTTTACAATAAGTACATGTGAATATAATTTTACGCAGTTCAAAACTTGACAATTTTAGCATGGAATAAGCCTTAAAGTTGCATCTCAAAAGTAAATAAAGAAAAAGGTGTTTTACTGTTTGCATTTATTTTTATTGTCGAATAAGCAATACCATTTTCTTAATCAAAGTTAATTAAATAAAACCTAATTTAAATTTGAACCCGACGTTTCGAAAAAAATAACATATAGTTGACGTTAAACATCGACGTTCTACGAAGTATGCAGTTGCTGAACATTCAGAAGAAGGCTCAAACATTATCTTAGATTCTACAAATCACAAATCCTTGCCAAGAACACCGATTCCTACCGAGGTTGATTCTCGAGGCTATTGAAATTAAAAAACATCCCAATTTTCCACAGAGAAGATGGTTGGAAGCTAGCACAAGCCTGGAATCCGATTGTACATTTAATTAAATCGGAAGAGAAAAACACAATTGTCAGACCTCAAGACACTGTGAGCTCTTTCTGTGTAGATCGGAACACTAATAAAATTATAAATTAAACTATCGGTAGACACTGTAACATTAAGGTTTCTGGACAACCTACACTTCAGTTCACCCCGTAACCACTAAGGCTGAAAAGTATTCGAAACGTCGGATCAAAATTAATAAATAACAGCGATAAAATCAGTTTAAATTAGGTTTAATTCTATGAGTTATATTCGCGTAAAAATAAGAAATCGTTAAATAAAATCTACTAAAATTGTGTGATAAAATATTCATTTATCAAATGGTAGTATTATACACTGGCTAATTTCTATTTAATATTTTTCATATAGTCAACATTATTAGGTAAACGGTTGGAGATTATTTAATAATAGAAATCTAAACAAACCTAACGAGCCATACGTTTACTTCGAAAATATAATGATATTTTTATATACTGTGATATGTTATAAAGAACTATCCATGTAAAGTTTATTCATATTTTTATTTCTTACTAACTACAGAAAATTGACTCAAAGCATTTAACCGCCAGTAAAGGCAAACGTGAAAAGTGTGGTTTAACGATGCGAACTATTTTTTGAGACGTTTTTTCCCATTATAGTTTCTACGTTTTAAAGTTAAAAATGTTTTTTTATCAAAACATAGAAGGTTGCCCTGGTTGATTTATTTATATAACGCATTATAAATCACGTATACCTGGGCACAAATTATTTACATAAATATTATCGAAGACCCTTTCAGGGATTGAATTTTAGAAAATTCATCATCTGACTTTTTGCATTTGGATCCACCAACCAAAACTATGTTTTGTCGGTTCTTATTCTCGTATCAGTGATTGCATTTAATTAAGTTCGATCAGTGTTCGGCCACTCTCTGGGCATTTGATGTAGATATCTATAGGTCAGCGAGTGTGCAGGAGTATTGACGGAGGAGGCACGATAGTAGATGCATCATAACTTACTGCTCCCGCAGTCACACAAGGCTTGGTTTTGTTGTCTAAAGCACCATTTAACCATGTTGATATTGCAGCGGCTCACTTGGAGGTGCGAGCAAGGAGCCTCCACGCGTGACAAAAGCAACAGGAGCAGAATATTCACAATAAACGCTTATCACCCCGCGCACCCTGGACAACCCATAAAACCACGGAACCATTCTTTCACTACAACGATTACAAAGAGTTCTTGTGTCCATTGGTATGCCGCCATATATGTTTGATAGAATACTGGAACAAGCCACTTGTGCATTGCCAACGCAAAAATTGGAAAATTCACTCGCGAATAAAATGCGACTGATCTTGCATATATCTTGATATCGTGATCTTGCATGGCCCTTCCAGTTACTCAGGCGTAGTGTGAAATATTTACTGTTCAATATTTAAAGGTTTCATTTACGTATTATTATTTATTCAAGAGGCACGTTTTGTCTTCGAAACAAAAGGGGACCCTCAGCCTCCGTACTTTATTTTTAGTTAGCGTCTACATTCGTTTTGGCCTTAGGTCATATAAATAATGCATTATCACGTGTAGAATACATGGGAGCGGTCAGCGAGAATAAAATTATTTGTTGAGAGTTGGCACTTATAAAACACAGAGATCCATGTCGCATGCGGAATAAAATATTCATTGAATAGATATTTTCGAAACAAAGAATCTGAATATCATTGAATATATGCTTTTTCAAATATAATGTGAGTTTATATCCAGTGCACAGTTTAGTGAAAGATAATAAATATATGCAAGATTTAAAGTAGTAGTATATTCTTTCAAAAGTGCTGTTTAACAATCAAAGTTACCTACTGGTGGAACCCCTGATGTCGCTGATTCAACTGCCATTAGATCCAGAGATTGCGCTTTGGCATGTACCTACCATGTGTTTTTATATAGTCATAGTATATAGTCAATCAGCATGTTCTTAGATTTCAACCCAAGTATTCTATATGATCATATTGCCAATACTCATGTCTTTAAGCTGGACAAAATTCAAAATCAGGCACTAAGAATTATAGGTGGCTTTATTAAAAGTACATCTATACATGTAATGGAGTCAGAAATATGTATCCCGCCATTGTTTGTGAGAAGGCAAATCCTTGCTTATAAATACTTTAAAAAACTAAAATATGGGATAAAAGTGGCACAATTTCTCTCTTTAAAAGTCTGAGCGTTAAGAGTCTAAACCGGTATTGGGTAAATTAAAAAAAACCTATTCTTATATCAGTAAACAATAACACTCAGAATGAGAATATATATTCATCAGAACTTTTAGATATGTTCAGCTTAAAAACATGGGTATACAACATAAATATAAGAGAAATTTTAGAACTAAACTTAAATAATGTCACACGATCGAAAAAATATTATAATAATGATGTAATTAGACATCATATTTTAGAAGAAATTCATAAAAAATACAATAATTGGTATAGGTTATATACAGATGGATCTAAAATTACTGAAGGTATGAGTGCTGCATTGTATGATCCAACTTGAAATGAAGCCAAATGTTTTAAACTTACTGCAAATATATCCATTATGTCGGTGGAACTCATTGCAATTTTTAGAGCAATATCGTATGCTAGTTCCTTAGACTGTAAAAAACAGACAGATTGTAAAAGCGCGTTACAGCATTTGGCTCGTTGCGCCTCTGGAAATAGAGGTGTATCGACGGCTTATGCTATATTACGTGAAGTTCTAAACTTGAAAGAAAAAGGGATAGTTATAAAGTTGCAATGGATTCCGTCACACATTGGATTGAAAGGCAATGATAAGGCAGACCAACTAGCAAAACAGTCTATTTTAAATGGTACTAATATAAACATTAGACCAGATTACACAAAACTGTTTACAAAATTTAAATATAAATGTCTCCTAAACTGGAACGAATATTTTAATGAACGGTCTAAAGATAAAGGTATTTGATATAAAACATTACAAAGTGAGCCACCTCGTATACCATGGTTTGCTAGTAGTACTCTAAAGAGATCTGTAGTTGTTACTGCGAATAGAGTAAGATCCGGCCACATGCCTCTCAACAAGTTTGCATTTCTTATGAGGAAAAGTGTCTCACCCAACTGCATAACGTGTGGATCTATAGAAGACTTGCAACACTTGTTGAGGGAATGTGAACGGAACCGAACTCAACGGACAGCAATCATAAAATGTTTAGGACTGAATTTAATGGATCAGGGCATGTTCCATGGAATCTTGACTGCACCTGCAAGTGATGAAGCCAAGATTTTATGGAATTTTGTGATTAGATCTAAGTAGTTCTAGGACATATTTGACTTTTATTATATTTGGTACATACTATAAGGTCAGGGCACGATGGGACTGACATGTCCTTTTTGGACCGAAGTCCCTAAAATAAATAAAGACAAAAAAAAAACCCAAGTAATATTTTTACGTCACATATAGGTGGTTTATTAATAACATAACACGAATATATAGCACTAAGCGTGACAGAAGTTATGCATAGTTTGACTGTGCTTGCATAATTTATTTACTCCAATTTCTTTTATAAAGATTTCACTTAATATCAGGTACATTAGAATTTAAATAATATGTATAATTTTTTGTCGTTTGGAGTCGAAACACTGGCTCCGCGGGGGCTGAGTGCACATGTTTTGTACAAATATATTACGCAACGTCTATTTCAGACCACGCAGGACCGAAATACTAGCTATTACTTTGCACAACAAATCAGCATTGCAATACAACGTGGCAATTGGGTAACATTTTGGGTATACTGCCTTGCGGCCCCGAAATAGTGCTTTTAGAATATTTTTAAGTTTGTCGTAAATTAGTCTCCTTAAATCATTTATACTCTATTTAAAGTTTAGGAGTAATATATTAGTAAAATGATTGCAGGAAGAAGGAATTTATATTTGACTAAGTTGCGAGCATCACACACTAATGATACAATAAGTGACATATGATGATTCAGTATATATTTAGCCGTTGCAAGTTTTATAAGGTGGCATGACAGCTACAACCAACGATTTAAGATATTTTTGTGTTCATCTCTGTTTATTGGATCTTACTGAGCAGGTTATTAAGGTGAACTATATATTATTTGATTACGATAAAAAAATAAATTTATAGATTTACTTATAAATTAACATTCACTTTAAATATGCCCTACATAGAATCTTTATAATACTAATGTTACGTCGGAGTTTCCTCCCTGAAATTCGCCGAATTACTCGAATATAAACGCCAAAAACTCAGGTGAAGCACTCACAAAGTAACCCGATACCAGTGTCTTTGTTTTAATTAGAATGCAAATTTAATAGCCTAAAGGAATTTACATGTCAATGGTTGCTTAAATAACGCAATCTATAGCACAAAGGATTGAAGCCTGAATACTAGAGGCTGTTTATTAGTGATGGGACGAAATAATATAACATTAGGAAAAATCGGCTTCTTATGGTTTACTGGAATTTCAAACAATTCGCCTACTATATTACTATATACTTATTTAGTCGTATATGTTTCTGGTCTAATAAATAAAGAGGTAGAATAAAACTTAGTAAAATTTAATGCTTTTCATTTTTATATGTAAAGAAAAATAGGATAAAAAGGAGTTGCCTAGTAATGAATAATTGTTGACAGTTTTCGTCTAAGAAACCAGTTTTTATAGTTTTGAAACGTAATCATATCACAATTGATTTTTATAAATTATGGCTTGTTTTAATAAAGTCGAAAACATGGCTAAGAAACTAACATTTTATATATTTCTGAAATACTCATAGTTTTGTTTTCAATATGGCGAAGATTTTAATATGAATTATGAATATTATTGCGAATTATTACAATAGTTTTATAATAATACTAGCAGACCCTGTATGCAAACGTTATCTTGCCACAGATTACGTCTTATGATTTTTTTTTCTGAGAAATAATATATGTGTAAAAAGAGTATAAACGTCACATACCGATTCCAACTATAATTGAGAAGTATTTAGGCGACTTATTACATCTTTCACAATCTTTATTGTCAAAGTCTTTTACAGGGAGATTTTTTTTTGTATAGTTAAGGTCTTAGCGTTATGACCATAATCTCACCTGATCTTAAGCGACGATACGGTCCAAGTTGATAGACACGATAAAACTGTGGAGGAACTGGTTCTCTAGTGCAGCTACCGGAACACACCTATTGGTATTAGGCGGCATGTTTTCAACTTGAGGGTCGTTGCTAGCCAGGCGGGCATTAGAAAAAGCCCTACGACCATGCTATAGTTTCCGCACGATGTATTTTTTTTTTTACGAACAAAATTTTATATACAAAATGTAGCAATCGAATAATCGTTTTGGATAATTCTTATCGATACGAATCCAGAGAAAATATATTATCCCCATCACTAACACTTACTGGTTTTCGCATATTGATCTCCAGGTTTATGAGGCTTCAAGTGACTATGAATACCAACGGGTGCTACGACTTTGAGTGCCTAGAGCTTCTGAATATGGTTTACAAGTTTTACAATTATTCCTCAATACACAGCAGTTTAGCTTCCCTTAAGAGCTGATTTACATAATTCTTAGGGATTTTGAATAATTTTTATTACCCATAATTGGTTTTGGACAACCTTCACAAAAGCATCTGATAAGTACAGCATTTGACTAGTAATTGACTTTGTACATACATAATTTTAAATGAATATAAAGTTTCGGTCTATAAATATAGTCTATAGTTTCGGTTTAAGTTTATATCTTTCGGTTTTTCTTTCAAATCAAATCAAAAATCTTTATTCAATTTAGGCCCTAAAAAGGTGGTTATGAACGTCAAAACTGCTACCGGTTTGGAAAGTAACGCAGTCATCGAGAAGAACCGGCTAGTAACTCAATCTGCATCTCTTTTTAGGTTTTATTCTTATCTTTTTTTTTATATAATAGACGTACGTGATATAACGTTTGTGAACTAAATAAATTAAGCTAAAATGATAAATCATGCAATTATATGTAAATATTTAGACTTGCGATTGAAACAATAATAGTTCAGTGAATAGAATAGGCCCGAGTTTCTGGGGAAGCAAAACATCATGATGAGATCAAAGTATGGCGGCAAATTTTCTAATATCCGCTTGGCTAGCTACTAGCTTTTGTTTTTTTCCTATTATTAACGTGGTATTCAAACTACTATTCTGTATCCTATCTAACTTATCTTTGATGACCCCAGTTCGGTGTTTGAGTGTTCAATATACAAATGTTAATGTATATTCATTGTTTGTTTCAATTACATTTTGTAGGTTTAGCGTTATGACCATAATCTCAACCAATGTTAAGTAACGATGTGGCCTAAGATGGTAGATACGCCTATTGGTACTGGCTTTCTTGGTTGGACTGGCTCTGAAGTGCAACTGCCAGAGCACACCTACAGTTTGGCGGTAAAATTTCAACTTGGTGGTGGTAGCTAGCCAGGTGGGCATTAACATAAACCCTGCCATTATGCTATGATTTCAACAGTATGTTTTTCTTAACTGAAAGCTCAGGCTAGTTGCAGGGATTGTACGTCTATCGATAAGGAGTTCGTACTGACTACTAACTGATCCATTATCGTTTAAAATGCAATGATATATATGCAAGCTATACTTTAAAATCAAATAACTGCATCATTTAATATATCAGTAGCTCATTTCTTTCACTAGAGCCTTTTTTACTAACTTATACAGAACATAGCAGTATCTATCTTTAAATAGAAAACTAAAATATCTCAAAATAATTTGTATAAGGTATTCGTATTTTGGGTAATGTCAAGGTAATAACTTCTACTTGATTAGCTATAATTATTAGTATAATTAGCTGTTTATTTATTGGCTAAGTTTTAAATGTAGAATTTTATAATTAACATTTAAGGCAAAAGTATTTTAACTCCTACATTCTAAGTAAGAGTTTACATTCAAAAGTTTTAACGTTCATTTAACTTGACTATAGTTTTCGATTTAATGACTATAATGGTGTCCAAATTAAAACGGGGATAAGTTTCAAAAACAAATTCAAAAACACTTCAAAGTTATAGCTAAGGCCGAACGAGCTGTCAAGCTTCTATTATAAAATTCTTTATTAAAATGAAAACAATGCAGTGTTTAATAAATTACGTCAAGTTTACGAGATGCCATATAAATAAAGACACGCGAATGCCATTAGTGTTATTACAGTTTTATGGCGGCTTATAGCAGGTGTATCAAATGCAGGGATAACAGTGGTGGTGACGGGAAATCTCATTATGGGCATGGTCCAAGTCATGACCGTATCATAAAAATTGACCAGTTCTTTGAAACTTATTTTATTCAGGTATATTTTTTCTTATAATTATTAGAGATAATTGATATTTCCAACGACCTTAATAAAATCTATTTTATTTTTGATATGGTAATGTAAAGAAGTGAAAGAAGTAATAAACACGTCAGTGAATATGAATGGTAATAGAAAATATCATTATATTTTGTGAGTAATTATGTGCTTAAAAGGAATTTGTAGTTCTAAAGTATTAAGCAGTATTAGAATAAAATGTATTGTGCCAATACTCTCCACCCAATTTCGTAAGGGATAAGTGCATAAAGAAGAATATATTGTATTCTAAATTCATTTAGTTTTTACACGTGACACAATCTTGTCACCATTTTTATTTACTAAAGCTTTGAATCTAGATGATAATTAAGGATCCTTCGCTTTCATTAAAGAAACTCTAATATTCAATCATTTACCATCAATATTAAGGCAAAAAATATTTGTTTAAGCGTTTATCCCTTTGTGCATTTTAGTAGATATATTTAAAAGAAAATTCAAACGTTCATTCTACTGAAGTTATCAAGCACTTATCATCTGACATTAGAAGTGACTGATTAACAACGTTTTTGCCTGAACTAAATAAAATAAACATATTTTAAACGTCTACTTTTTACAGTTCGTTACTTGGACTATGCGCTTGAATCATGCTGTCGGTGTCAGGAATTAGTTTTGCGGGTGATACTTGATTATAAGCGAGAAAATGATTCAGTGGAAATTAAACACCGTAATGGGCTGCGGTTTTGTTATCTTCCTATTCACCAGTGTACCACGGGCATAACTAATTATGTAAATACAAATTAATTCTACTGTACTGGTATATAGAAATATTAACATTGATTAAACAAACATTTATTTAACATAATGGTCTGCATATTATATTGCAAGGTTATTCCTAAATAATTAAAAACGAAAGTAAGTCGAGTTTCAACGTCATAAATGACGAGACATAGTTAACGATTCTTTTAATGGGGCTACTTTAATATGCTTTGTTCGTTTGGATGTGAATTATCATAGCTTATTGTGAAGTTAGTATTCATTGAAGCAATTATTAAATGCAATATATATTTATTTGGAGACAGATACGAAATATCTATTGATGCGATTAGAGCGTAGACGTCATAAAGGAAATACTCCTTTAGTAGTTCTATCGTTTTTAAAACAAATAAACCTGAAGTCATTAAGTAAAAAAATTTAGTCGTGTTTATAAGGTCTTTTTAATGCCTATCTGGTTGGCTACCTCTTTCAAGTTAAGCATCTAAAGACATATACCTCTCTAGGTGTATTCCGGCAGTAGCATTTAATAGCCAGTCCCTGCACTAAGTTTGTCGAATCCAATATTTTGGGGTTACATTGTAAGTGAAGTCACCTGTATAGTGTAAAAAAAGTCCATAGTATATTTTTAAAGGTCAATAGTATGAGCTTTCAGATAATAGTATAGCCCCGTCACATTAAAAAAACAGTTGACCCAGTTTCCACAGATTCAATTATAGCAAACGATCATGATCTCCATAACGTTCTGGTGCAACGGTTCCTGAAAATGTTCTCTTAAAATTAAAAGTGGGTACACATTCTTATCTCGAAATGTTTTACAGCTTGTTTTATGTATTGTAAGTACTTAATTGTTTATACTTGCATACACAGTTGTAAAGGTTTTTTAATGTACAAAAGTACTTAGTACTTAGACTACCTACTTTAATAGATTTTAATGGGTAATAAAATATGTATTCTTTTAAGTTACGAGCGTTTGTGTGTGGTACACGAGTAAATTTGTTCAATGTACTGAAAAATAGATTATAAAAAGATATTAAAATATAATTTGTATACTGGCGGTGAGTTATGTAATTGTAGCAATTTAGTTGTTTATAGTTTGTATAGCTTAATCCATTCCATTGATATCCAACAAATACAAAAATATTATTTTCACTTCTTTAGGAGTTAAATATTAAGAAATCTTTTCTTAAAATATACCATAACATAAAGTTACCGAATTACAATATCTAAACATTCGGCTGGATGAAGACAAATTAGTTCAGATATATTGCTTAGTTAAGACTTTGTTTACTATAATAGTGTAATCTATATCAAATGCTACAGTGAGCAATACCGGGTTCTCTTATAAGTTTAATGTGGTCTAAGAATCCAGTGTCTGTATTAGTTAAGAAAATATCGTGAATTGTATGAATAAATCAAGTTTTCTTTATTATATATTTACATAATGAGATATTACTTTTAATCGAATATCCATTCATAGACATAGAAATAATAACAAGATTCCAATCTAGTGTAAGAAAACGACACGAACGTCTGAGCTCGTGGAAAAAGAGATTTCAAATTATACGTTCTCATATCATGTTATTACAACTGCACAGCGTTCATCTCGACTCTTGTGTAGTAAAACCGAGTACATGAATGTGATTTAGATCTTTTATTAAGGTACTAACACTTATGTAAGCAGTAAACGTTATGTCGGTGGTGTATTTTCATGGCGTTCGAGATTATATACGTCCGGCTATAATATTTACAGGACCATTACTTGGAACTTTCTTGTATTTTTTTTTTAATTATTAACACTCCTATTAATTTTATTAATTGAGCTGAAGAACTATTTATCAATAATTTGTATACCGATAAAGTAACTTAATTACAAAAGCTACAACTAATTTTACGTGTAATGAATAAGAAATTCTTTAAGAATTACTGAGACCTGGGTATCCAAAAGTTCGCGAAAGTAAACCTCGTGATCATAGAACTTGAGGCCAAACATGAGGCCCATCTGAGGATAGGTAGATAGAGCTCAGAATTATTAGACGTCCATTGACTCTGTGTCCATACATACTGGTAGCATACTGAGCCAACAACATTTCAAAAGTCATTGTAAATGCTCTTAATTAATAAATAGTATAATGCTTGCCAATTCTTGGCTTCTATAAAATTATTGAATCCTCGAATGTTATAACTATAAAAATGTACTAATATCTGATATCTAACTTACCAATTATATACGATGATATCATCTTATCCTATCTCAATTGGGTTGAAGTGGTTTCTCACAGTAATCTATCTTTGTAGGGATTGCGAAGAGCCACTCGTAAAATCCCTGAACCGACATCATGCGTTGCGAATGATCGACGAACCATAAAGATAGGTAGGTTTGAATTGAAATAAGTAGCTTTGTGCTGTTGGTAGAGGACTCGGAAAAATCGTTGTCATATTCTGTGTGAATCGCTTGTTGACTCTATTAACTTTATATGAATCTACATATAAATAAGTGACAAGAAATATATGTATTTCTTTTGAGTGTATTGACTCCATTGTAGTACATGAGATTAAATGCAGGTAACAATGATAATGAAGAAGTGTTGGAAGCTAAAATGTAGATGGCATATCTGTTACAAACGCATTAAATTAAACTAATACAAATCGTTTAAAATTCCATTCTGCCAATATAAACACATAATAGATTGTTGTCGAAAAATTACACAACCTTGGCTGGTTTTCTATTGAATAATTTTTCAAAAATGTATGAACATACAATAATTAAAACACATACGTAAAGAACGCAATAAAAGTGTTTTTAATAAAATATCAGCCTGCCATACATTATGATTTTTAAATGAAGTGATAGTTACGTATTGTATGGCTACGATAGAACAGAAATATTTATTTCTGAGAATTCAGCACTGGGTACGAAAAAAATACAAACAAAAAAAAAACAAAACCAACACTACGCTCCAACCAAACCAGCCTATTTTGAACCGTATAAGTTTCTGTTTTCATCATAAACATACCTTGACTAGAAATAAAAAAAACCCGCGTTCTTATAGTTTAAATAAACGAAAATTATGACACATGTATAAACATAGATAAATTCAAAATATACAATTCTCCTCATAAACATACAATGACAAAAAAATTAAAGGAATGAACGCACAACAAACTATAATATGACGTTTATGAACAAAATTCGAATTTCAGTTTTAATTAAATTTCAAAATGCCGCTTGTCTAGTTACAGTAAACGACAGAGAAACTGAAACTCCTCCGAGACGTTACGGGCTTGCGTACTAAGGATTTATCCAAGACCGGCTGAAATGAATATTAATTCAGAACCCGAGTCAATTGCGCGTGCTATCGAATTACCTATTGGTTATCTCGAAATTTGAGTCCCAATACTGAGCATCTATTGTTGCTAGTTCAAACTCGTTGTAGGAATGCACCTATGACTATCGACTCTATGTTCACAAAGCCATTATTTCTGCAAAACGTGCTTGAAATTGTATAGCTCAAACAGACCAGAAGAAAATACGAATGTATAATATTTAAGATGTTAAGTAAGAGGTTTAAACGCTACACTTTTATATGATGTTACCATTCAAAATGCTATGGAGTAATGAGCAGGTTAAAATTAAGATTCGTTGTCCAAATACTTACCCTGGTATCCGCGATCATGCTGGTTTCCGAGTATTCGTAAAATATGAGACGATAACACGAAACTGCATAATAAGGACTTAAAAATTTAATTGTATAATTTCTTAAGTAACCATTTTCCTTTCAAATATGGCTGATCGAAAGCCGGTAGGATAGTTATAATATTATTAATGATGTAAATTAATAAAAAAATACAAATACAATGAATATTCAACAATATCAATGTATAAATTATTAAAAATACATAAAATCAATTATTCAAGTAACAAAACAATTCAGCGGTAGTGGATGTTACAAATTAATTAACAGATAGTGCTTTGGGATTGCCGACGGATCGTGCAACTGATAGCGATGTGTATCAAACACAATTTGAAAAAAAAGAAAATACAATTTAGAGATAATGTCACAGTTGGCAGTTTTTTTTATATACTTTAAAGGTTTAGCGTTATGACTATACATCGTATCGTAATGAAACCGTAGCATAGTGGTAGGCTTCGCTTAATACTCGCCTGGTTAGCTACCATACTCAAGTTAAAAAGTTACTAAATAACTAAAGATGTGTGCCGGCAATTGAACTTGAGAGCCAGTCCCTCCACTAGGTTTCGCGTGTCTACCATCTTGGGCCACGTCATCATTTAATATCAGGTAAGATTGTGGCCATAACGCTAAGCCTACTTGATATATATGGTATGTGTTGTAGGGCACTGGAAAAATTTGTGGTTTTTGTACTAAAAATCTTAGCAGTCGTACATAGAAAAACTCGACAAGGTATCCATGAGGACGAAGTCGGATGACCGATTTAGATTTCATTGAGCATAAGCATGTCTGTATGATAGGCAAATATAAAATAGCTCTGTATCTTTGTCAAACAATTCTTTTGAAGTTTACTCCTTATAAATCAATTTTCCATACGAGACCTCGTTATAAAAAATTTATGAGGGGTGAAATTAAGACAAACGTTAACTTAAAAGTACGTTTTTCTTTGCAACGTTACTTGTATACCTCTTACTTCGACGATCATGAAATCGTTCCTGCTATAACAATTGTACTTAGGAAGTAAACTCCAGTCGTGTGTTAGACCAGCGAATACACACACAATTTTTTTACTTACTTTAGTGCTATCAATAAAAATATCAAACATTGTGATGATTTTCAAAAAATACGCCTAACAAAATAGCCGTGTACCAGTTAGTAAATCCAATAAATATATTGAAAGTTTGACTGTAATCGATTCATAGATAGGCATCGTATGTAGTGACGAATTGGCGACATCTCTCTCTCGATTTGTCTGGGGCTCGAACTCCCTTGAGGCGTGCCGTAATGAATATTAACATCCTGCATGGTTCCTATCAGTTTGCGTGCGGGATCCGTTTGTCCCAAGTCTATTTAAAGTTATGTACTAACACAGTCGTGTTCGCTTGTCTTCGATTGCCTTTACGTCTACTGTTTTGTATTTACTCTTGCTTTAAGCCAAAGTAGAGATGGCTGAATTAGCAACATTCACTTTAATTGCGTTATTAATCTATATTAATATTATAACGCAAAAAAGATTGTTTGTTTAAACGCTTACTTGGCACTAGCAGTCGCTGGCTAAAAAAATTTTTGTTTTTTGTCTTTGATAGATAAATTATAGAGGAAGGGAATTCGGCTATTTAACAACACGCTACCGACGCTCATGCTCTATATGATCAAAGCTGTGTTGAAAAAAGTTACAAAAACGGTCAAACATTATTTCATAATTCTAAAATAAAAGTAAAGAAGTCACGGTCATAGCTACTTATAATATTTATAAGGGAGGACATAAATAAACTATGGACTTATGATTTAGTCTATAATTTTTTTTCGTGTAAAATATATAAAGTTAAAATTGGAACAACAATTATCATAATATTTAATAAATCTGGTAGGTAAAATGATATGAGTCTGTTACTGGTGGTTACTAATGTAAATGTGACCATATTTTTATTATGAAGGGTTACCAACAAACTATATAAATTTTAGTGATTAGACTACCTCCATAAGTCTACATATTGGTTTGCTTCAGTCCGATTAAATGCAAAAGAAAGTAGTAAGCAGATATTTCACTAACTTTAATGTTTGTGGGTGTACATGTATATATATTTTATTAAATTGTCCGAGCAGATAATACAGATTATGCTGTTTTAAAAAAACTATATAAATAGGCATATATTGTTGATTGAAATATTATAGTAAGCTTTTAAAGCAATCGCTGGAGAACTTTGGAAGGTTTAAGATTTTGAATAAATAAACGACTCGATACCTTTAAACACATTTCCATAATATTTACCAGAATTAAAAATTAACGTAACTACTGCTAATGCAGTCTGCCTTTCAAAATGTTAAATTATAAATGGGTTAATTATTCAATGTTACGAATCTGTTCTCGCTTGATCTGACTTAGGGTTTTAGTTACTTAACTATTAAGTCTAGTTGGGTCTAAAAGTCATTTTCTAAATGGACCTAAAATCGGATCAGAAAGTCACTGCGAATTGGGATTCACGTCTTAATTAAATATTAAACATTTAACGATATAAATATATTCACAATCCTTAAATTACGAGCTCGATGTTTTGCAACATGGCTGTTTGTTGCATATTTTTACATTCTCAAGTGTACACCAAAGTATGAAACGATACAAACAAGTAGACGGTAAACGAGTGACGCCTGAAAGCCTCTGTTTACCTCCCCTGCAGCTGCCGGCGTGCATTAAAAGAAAATTAACGCAATTTGATGCATGGATTATGCAAATTTCAGTATATCCGCCTCAGCTCTTTATTATCACGTAGACTAAATGAGTTTTAATGGTTACAGTTCAGAATGTAAGTTCTTGCGGCATTCGCAATGTTTAAACGTACTTAGCTAATTCCATGCTGCTGGGATATGTGTACTTAGTGTAAATGCACTAAGCTTGCGTAGTTTTATTGCATGGTTTAGTTTTTTTATTCAGGTCTTTAATATTTTATTCTTCATTAACTTTTATTAGTCGTAATAAAACATCTTTTTTATATAAAATGTTATCTCATTAAAATATTTAGTTTCTCTTTTTTTATTACTCCTATAAGTTTTGCTTCCATTAGTGTTTCCCTATTTGTGACAGTAGTATTCCGTGTATTGTTTTAAATATTTATTTATAGCTTACTTTATATAAAGGATTTATATATGGATACTATTTCATTATAATAGCTTATTGTGACTCATAGCATTTACATGTACAATTGTAATAAAAATTAACGGAAGTCTTGTAACGAACTGTTTGGACTAATTTGAGGATAGTATTTTACAACGCATATAATATATACATTTCTAACATAATACGTTCCAAAAATAGTTTTCAATTAGTTATTAACTTACATAACTTTCATAATGATAATATTATTTTGAGATGTATTAAAAATAATTACAGAAAAAGATAAATATTACATAGAAATAAATGAAGAATTGCTACTGTTTGAGCTGTCCACGAACAGTGATAGCGAGCGGTGCTGGGGCCCTCAAATTCTGAAATTGCTGGCGGGTCTCGGACTACTCGATCTGGTGCTAGCGATACACAGCACTATTTCTTACCTTGATCCTCGGCGCTCCAAAACCACAATCACGTTGTAGAGTGGCGTATGTGCAATAAATAGTTCGTATTAGGTATATGTAATGGCTTAACCTGTAAGTTAGAGCTGCCGCCACCAACTTATAAACTAATCGGTCAGCCAACTTTCCTGGGTCACTTTACAACATCGAGTCACGAGTACCATCCACAAACTGTACACAGGCCCACAAACCATTACTTTCGTTTACATAAGTCCAAAATCAAAATAAACTCCACTATAACAAAAAACAACCCGAAATCCTACGAACGTGCTGTACATCATTTTTTATGTATCCGCTCAAATGGCTTTAGAAATATATCAGCCCGAAAACATACTAAAATACGCAACTCCGCTTGTTTAAATATTAATTATTTATTTAATTTCAACAGCTAAAGCATAAGCAAATTATGAAACTAGAAGCAATGCACGCAAGTCCTGGCCTCTTACAAAAAAGTGAAACCTGTGGAACTATGGTATTTCGAATGATTTGCACTAGCTGAATCCCATACGCCTCTCCCGTGACCGCCTAGCATATAGCACGATGAAACACGTAAATGTATTCTTTCACCTTATTAATAAACATATGAGAGAGAACGTCACCGTAGAGACAAAGAAGCTACAAATTTACCTATTATAGTAAAAATCCAGCCCAATCTTCTACGCCGCACTGCAGACAGGCACATTTTAATATCTAATATTAACTAATCAAAATTTAAAGTGAATTTGTAAGATCAAGCGTAATCACTGTACACTTTTTTATGGCTCTGATCCACAATAACCATACTTAGTAACAGATATTGGTCATTATAGCACAACTTCAAAAAATATAAACCTCCACTCTCATTTATTCTTGGATAACATAACTGTACTTATTATTAGGTCCGGATTAACTAATTTTACCAAACATAATAAAAAATATATGTATATTGAATAAGTTGGCAAAAAATATAATAAAAAGATACAGTTAAAATTACAGAGGCGAGGATAATGCAAACACAATTTTTGAAAGTAATTCTTAGACAGACCAAGACCCCCCGCAAACGAAATTATAGTATCGTAAAACAATGATTTAGATTTTCGATTCCGAGTCTTATATTTCCATTAACGTTAGGGGAGTGAACGAACATGCAACGGTTATCAACCAGGTATCTATAGCCTGATTTGATAATAATAACTTGTAGACGGAAAATGTGGAAATGAAGGGGCCGAGTCAGGGCAGGGCGTGAAATGTTTATACTTTCATAATTTCGAAGGGATGATATCGAATACTGAGGGAGGGTCGCTCACAGTGATGCACTGTAAAATGTAAAATAACGAGACATTTTTTTATTTAGACTTTTAAAATTAGTGAAAATTAGAAGCTTAAATATATTTTCCTAAACTAAATAGCTATCCATCAATTTTTATAGAACTTTTTGAGAACTGTGCTTGGGTCGGTTCAAATTGTAAAATATCTCAACTTTATTTAAGTTCACAGCAATATAAGATACCGTTGTGTTCCCATCCGTGGTAAGTAGATTTCCAAAGCTTTTTAGGGATAAAGGTTCAAAGTCGGCAACTTATTAGGCGTTTTTAAATACAAAAGAGTCCACAGAATACGATAATGACATACCAACAGAAGAACTTTACGTTTATATGTCTTATATATAAAACAATATTATATTATTCATAAACTAATAGCGCAGTACATAAAATATTATATAAACTTTGTAGATTTCTAAAAATATCACAACATAACTACAAAATTGTAACCTTGGCAATACAAGCGACATGAGAGGGGGTTACAACAAAATACTTAATAAAAAAATACGAGGTGGAAAAGCTGGTTATTTCTAACTAAAGCCGCCTATTATTTCGGCTTGATGGTGCAAAACGAGATTTGCGTTGGAAGTACACATTAACATATTATTGTGGAGAGACGGTGGGTTATTCGAGATCCTGCTTTTTGCATTGTAAAGATATGAATCCGATGAGCGTTTGTCTTATTTTCTGTAAATGCATTAATGATAATAGATTGCTACCATTTTCATTATCTCATATCGAGGACAATTTATTTTTAATGTGACAATATTTAATTATGGGATGAATGGAGATATAAAAATAAACTGAAACTGAGACTTTTTATACGATTGACGTTTGATCACAATTTCACTTAATGTTAGGTGACGTTGTGGCTAAAAATAGGAGACTATAATTACTGGTGCATTGTCTGAAACCCTTTTGAGTTGATATCAATACACACATACGCATAATTCAAATACATATGCTGAACCGTTTAAATGGTTCTCTTCTGGTTGGTTATGTTAATCAACCAACCCCTGTATATTCAGTTATCTTGTTACAGTTACAGTTATCTTGATGAACGCGGTTTATTTATTCTGCTAGGTATAGCAATGTTATAAATATACGAAAAAAAAAACATGATTTTTTTTAATGTGAAACATCTATCGACGCGCGTAAACTATTATGTACACTTTATTGTTTCATTGTGTGAGTTGTATATTAATATTATTTTACTTAATATTTACTTTATTATTTGTTATTAATTATAAATTCTAATATGAACTTAATTAATTCACAATTATGTTACATTTTTATTATTATCTAAAAGTACATCAAAAATAAACCCATTGCATGTTTAATGAATTATATACTAAAGATATCTTTTGAACTTACAGACGAATTCGAAGGAAAGATTAAAAAGATGATATTATACGAATATCCTCTTTTTAATTAAAACTCCTTTAAACGTAATTGGGCGCCGGCTCTTTTTGTGCGAAGGTTTCGGACGGTATTTATTTGAGTATTTTTTGTACAAATTATTCAGGCTTATTGAGCTTCGGATGTCGGATATCTATCACGGGGATGGACGTTACTCGACACCTCGCGAGGCGGAAGAAAAAATCAACGAAGTAAAATGGGTCAGTGAAATGAAACAGAATTTTCGGTTTCCGCACTTGCTAAAGTTAAACTTTATTTGAATAAAGTATGGAATACATTTTTTAGTATATACATTGAATATTACCGAAAGGTCTTTGAGCGGAGAAGGCATGTCTTGCGGCGTACTGTAATACCCATAATAGCACTTTCTGACTGAGTTTTATGTAATAAATTTAGCTGTTAAGTGTGTGGATGGATTCCTAGTATCTTCATATATTACATATCAGGTAATCTCTAGAAAAAAAACAGGAGATAAAAAATTCACTTATAAATCTTCAACACATATTATTATTTGAAACAGTTTTGGATATTTTTAAATTAGAAAACTGAAACTGGAAATTAGAATTTGTTGATAATTCACAAAAAAAAACATATATGTTAGGATATATAGTAACTAGCTATAAAGTGCAACTGACCGAGCATTTTTCAACTTTATCTTTATCTACACTATTGGAATACTGAAGCAGTCTATAGTAACAACAATTTAAATAAATTTATCGTCATTTACTATATTATTTCAAGTACAAAGTTAATACATCGAGATTGAAGAAAACACTGTTCTGAAAGACGGTTGGCGGCCGTCGGATTACCTTGCCCGGTGGCCGCAGCGTATCTGCGATCTGCAGGCTTCTGGACCCCCGTTCGAATCGGATATCTGGGCCGGTTTTATTACCACGGTAAAACATTGAAGCGATAAGTATAATCTCGTGGAAGCTGGTCAGTTCGGTGTTTTATACGTATTTTAATGCATACTTAATATTTTTCCGAATCATATTATTTTATTATTTAATATTATCAAGTGGAAAGTGTTTGCGCGCGCTAATTTTTGGAACTGTCAGTCGAACTAAAAATAATTATTTTATGTTCGATAGAGCAAAGCTATCTGTATTTAAATAAATTACAAGAACATGCAAAAAATTATGTCATTTTTAGTTCCAAGAGAACGAAGTCGCTGTCACAGCTAATTATTAATATTATAAAGCGGAAAGTCTGTTTGTTTGAACACGCTAAAGTTAGAAACTAACAGTCGGATTAAAAAAAAACTATTTGTATTTATTGGAAAATCGTTGAGGAAGGTTTAAACTATTTAATCTCAGATTGTCATCAATTGTCATAAATGAAATCGCTGGCACAGTTATATATAGTTTAGTTGTGATTATTGCGTATTTATAATTACGTCGATTATTGAAGAGTAGTGATAGTGGTCTAATATTAGACATATTAATATTACGCCGTCATAGACCGATTAGTGGCACGGACAAATTATTGGTATATTTTAATCTATCTATTAATCTTAATACACCTGGGAATAATGGTGAAAGATAGTATTCCAGCGTGATATTATAAAAAATTTAAAAAAGAAACAATCATTTATCATGGTGCTTGTAGGCCGGCATGATAGTCCATTGTACTGGGTCAGCCGTCTGAGGGACAGTTGGGGTATACCAAACTGTTTCTCTTTAGCGCCGGGGCCCAATCAGGGCGAGCCGTTGGGGCAGCCTGGTGATTATTAGTACACCGTGGAGTTTTGGTGGGCATTCCCGGCCGATGAGTCCCATTAACCCGCTTGTGCCTCCCGGGGCGAGAGAGTATCCATAAATAGATTTCTCCACGATAAAAAAAAGACCGGCATGATGGCCACTACCAATAGATGGTGATCTTTCATCGCTTCTCGTTGTTTATGGATTACACTGTGCTTGTGAATCAAATAGTGTTCTCACTTAGCTATTTTTCTACACAAAATAAGACACCAATTAAATATTACACATATTCTGATTTTTGTTTAAAACATTGAGCAGTAATTTATTTAATGAAGGTCAATTTAAATAGTGATATGACATTGCTTTTTTTCGCTTCGCTTATTTTAAATAATGTAATTAAACAAAATGAAACTTCTTAAAAGTGATTTCTGTGAACGCTATAATTTCAGTGGAATTATGTTGAAGGAAATATCGTGGGAGTGTACTTAGCTAGCGCTAACCGCAATGTATTTAAGATCCCCAAGCTGCTGGGCCTTTCAGTTATCTGGTCCAGTTTTATTGCCGTTGTAAAACGTCGAATGAGATTGCAGGTCTCGTAAACCTGTAAGGAATTATATTTGGTAGTAGCTTACATAACAAATCCTATCTCCGACATACGAACTTTTAATATTCTTTAAATATAAGCAAACAAAAAATTATAAATAAAACACATTCTGTATCGGTATGTTGACAAGCCCCAAGTTTTGAGAGCTTTATAGTTCGTTTAAAAATTACCAAAGATGATTCCCTTCTACAACTAACTTTTGTGTGATGAGCATATTTTATTGCTGTATCTCTGGAAGTTGAATTTGTTTACTGGTACCATAGTATCACCACTATAAAAATAATAATAATAATAAACTTTATTGCTGAAACGTTTTTCTTAAAATTGGCACATAGTTTATTGTCTATTTATAACATCGGCAAATGCTTCATTTCGTCTTTCGACGTAAGCCTCTTCCAGGGATTTCCACAAATTTCTGTCTTTTGCATCTCTCATCCACGTTCCGCCAGCTATTTTCTTATATCGTCAATCCTTTTACAATTTGGTCTACCTTTTTTCCTTTTTCTATCTCTGGGATACCATTCCATAACTTCATTAGTCCATTTTCTATGTTTTATCTTAGTATATGATTACGATCGATGTCTCTAACGTCTTTTTTGTTGTTTTATAATTTGCGATATTCTTTTTGTTTTTGATATCCGTTTAGTTGTAGTTAGTTTTATCCTGTCTTTAATTTTATTTTAATCCACTTTTTTTCCTTTAATAAGTTATTTCATAGCTTTTCGAACTCCTGATTATTCTATATAATTCTATACCCTTTTCTATTTAAATATTTTTCTATAAATTCATATAATTTTGTTTATCTTTTTACTTATTTCTTTTCTATTATTTTTCCAGTCATAGAGAAAATTTCTTCGTTCTTTTATTAAACATACGACTATAATACAATAATTGATCGGTTTGATATAAAATGTGAAATTATCTCCTCGTATTATTTTGCGTACAAGTATATTAAATCTGAATACTGATAGTGAGGTAGAATACTAATTACTTTATAATAATCCTGAGCTTTAGGTGAAGTTAAACATTGTTACAAAACCATAGCATAGTGGTAGGGAATTTATGAATATATATCAAATTAGCTGTCTACCATTTTTAAAATTAAAATCGATCATTCAGAGATACTTTTTTATGATATTAGTTCACCGGCGTGCTGTTAGAAGCGCTACTAGTAGATCTATAAAAAAGATGAAACTTTTGATAGTAGTCGCAAAACTATCGCACGCTTCTTTTCAAAGGTGTAGACCCTAAAATATTTGATGACCCAGCGCCGTATATATATCTAGTACTTTATTGAGTAACAACAATTTTATGTCGCGGGCATTTCCTAAAAGAATCACATCTACGCTTACACACAGAGGGGTCATCCAGAAGCGTTCAGGGGTTGCCGGATATCTAATATGGTATAGCTGGAAACAATTTTTCCAATCTCTTTGTGCGGCTGGCGGGGCCTGGGCGATAAATTTTATGACAAATTGAAACCCTTCGACTCTGTCAGATTACGTTGGAGTTAAGTTATGAGCGTAGAGCGAGTTAAAACTTTAAAATGAGTTTGTGATGTAATATTAATTTATTTCTTTAAGCTCTCATCCTGCCTATATATCCTATAGGGTAGTGGAGTCAGCCTTCCGAATCTGAATTTTCATTTCCACTTTGTGCTGTTCCTGAGATCTTCATCGGAAACTCAGCAGTTTCTTATGTTCTTCGGCTCTACATTTTCCAATTTGTTTTGCGTATCATCGCGAAATATCACCTTGTTACGAAAATTTAACAAGATGTATACTGTTTCGAAATTGAAAATAATAATCTAATGTAACACTGAAGATGTACAAGTAAATGTACATACATATGAAATCGCTAAAGTATCTGACATGGTGCTCTATGTCTTTGGCACCCGTGCGTGAGTCTAAAACGTGTTTTTCATCTGTTAAACGAAATATATTTTCTTTTTTTGTTGGTTGAGCAATTCAATTTGCTAGAGAGAATTCCTTCAATGTCCGCAAGTTGTATTTAAAAAAATATTTCTGATTAAAAATGCAAAATAAATAGGTACTCAGCTTAGTGAATACTTTACATGTACTAATTTGATTGACTGAACTTTTTTTTTATTAATAACTAAAGCAAAGTATTATATACTTGTTCAAATTAACAAAGACCACGTTCCAAAAAAGTAATAGTATTACTTTTTATATAAATATAGACATAAAATTGTATACGTTTATGTAATATTATACTAAATAAAAATCTTGTGTATCGTGGAACACTCAGTTGGAACCAATTTCCTTGTGTAATACATTTGATGTGATAAATTTATTGAGTAACATATGCAAATAAATGATTTACTAGCGTCTAAGAGCAATTAAATAAAACGCAAAAATAACTAATGAATTCTAAGAATGGTAGGAAATTTAGTAACATTTATGGTAAATCATTTCTATATCTCTAATTCATTATAATAAATATAATACGCAACGAAATAATTGACGCGTATTACGCGTAAAATCTATATCCGCGCAGCCGTTGAGAACTTACTGTCTTGAACAAATAAGAGCGTACCTATGACTAGGCACAGCCAATAGCATACGCGATATGGATAACCGTCTAAACTATATAAATATAGCGCAATATAGAACAGACTGAAGATACGATCGTGAAGGAAAAATCTTACATATTGATTTATCTACCTTTCATCCGTACCGTACTATAAGGAATTTCATTCTATTAATATATAATAATTGCCGTGATATTCCTATAGTTGAATGAGCGTGTTAATTTGAGCAGGTAAATTAGGAGCTGAATGTATCAGCGGCTTCAACGACCATAATTGTACGTGTTAATATTATTTTTTTAAGTTCCGCTCGAATACAGATCTGACGCATGCCGTGGGTTTGAATCCCAGATAGGCCAAATATTTGTATGATCCAGAAATAATTTTTCTGGTTCCAATCATAATCTAATCTTAAGAACTATCGGTCGGATTATAATGTAGTTGATAGAGCAATCCTTGAAGAAAGCTTTAGCTTACAAAACATAACACAAAGCTTTTTTAAAATAAATTACAAAAACAAACAAAAATTATCAGTTCTACGTAAACAAAGTCACGGGCAAAGTTAAACTACATGTAAATAAGTAAAGACATAGCAATTTCTAAAACAATTTTTATTTGGTTGCGTAGCTATTGACGAGCTTAACGTTTACCAGGAAAAGAAAAAGTTGTAATTTTATTCTCACCTTAAAAATGGTCTTCAAATTTCCAATAAAAATAACCGATAAATTAATAAAGAGAAAATTAGCGTAACGGGAAAACCCTAAGCATAAACTTCAACGTAAATCTATTTACTGGCTTCGTGACGTGCCGTAATCATTTATTATTATTATTGCCTATACAATAACATCGAAATAATAACATAACAAAAGACTTAAATTAATTAATCACTTGAACGGCACGCCTCACTTGCACCCTTTCGAATATTAATTAAGTTAATACATAAACCCGGTTAATTACATTAGGTAATTCAACTTAAATTTAAGATGGCGATGTTATTAGACACACATAGTCGAGAGAAACTTAATAACCCTCATGGTTCTAATGTAATATATACTGATAAAGCTGTTGTAGTTATATATGTACGTGTTTTTTTTTGTATAAAGACTATAAGCAATTTTCTTCACAATTAAAATATGAGATAAAAGAACAGCAATATTTTAAAAAGGTCTAATTGAAAAGTTGAAAATCTGTGTTGTTAAACTTTAATGTTGATAACATTTTTATTAGAAATGAAAACAAGGCAGAAATTCCATTAGCGTATCCCCGGTCGTCGACAAAAAAAATATATAAAAATTTAGAATTAGCTCGAACGAAATACATTACCATCGCCCCTAAGGGAATACGGGAATAGAAAACCGAGAGATTACACGACCCGAGCGTCCTAAAATAACAAAATTCGCAACAATGTTATACTGCACCAAATTCACTGACACTACATACGGAATGCAATTTTAAAATGGTCTTATTCTTGAACCATTCGATTTGTTCATTACCTCATTTTCTTCTATATCTAACTAGTTTTCGTCTTCGCTTCGTACTTCGTACGCGTTAATATTGTTTCGTCCATCTAGTTGCATGACGCAATAGAAAGTTTTATAAAAGGTAATCCCTCTTTTTACTGTACATCCAATAATGTTTTCAGGGAAAAATGTAGCCTATCACCGTTTTCAGCTTCCCATATATACCAAAATTCATCATAATTCATTCAGAAGTTTAGGCGTAAAAGCGTAACAAATACACTCACTTTCGCATTTATAATATTAGTAAGGATTAAGTAGAGTTTTTACAACATGTTTCTCTCTTCCACTATCTACTATCAACTGTCACCTCATATAATGATATTTATATTTATATCTCATACAATCCACCAGCACATCCTAAAATTTGTACACTTTGTTTTTTATTATATGCATCACAAATGTGACATTAAATTTTTAACTCAGCTTACTACATTTGTATATGATCAAGTTTGTTTAAAAATAATTAGGTAACAAAATTAAAACTTATCAATATGAGACAATCTTTTTGATAAGAAGTCACTAGAGCCTTGCAACTTACTAAGGCATTTAATTTATAACTGATGAGAAAGAACAGATAAATAGACCAAAAATTGGAATTTTTCACATTTTGTGATCATTAATTCTTAAGTAGGTATGATTCTAAATTAAATATTATGTATAGATTATAAAAAAAGTTTATAAATAAAGTTGTTATAAACGAATAGTGTGTTTTGGACACACCCCCCTTAAAACAAATGCACTCAAGTAACAGTTTTCTTTGTTGGCGCCGCCTCGGACGCTGTTAATGCAAATTTTATTTATTCATGTAAATTAATATATATTCTCTACGACAGCCAGTGGGGCGGGAAATTGAATACGTGCAAAAATAAAATCGAAGAGATTCTGTTTGTACAAACAATGGTGGGTCAGAGGACACTAATTAAGTTGTTTGTTATGTTTTGTCGCAAGTAATGCTAGAGTTTGATATTAGATAGTATGCTTATTAATATGAAATTCTAATAAAGAAAATTAAGAATTAAGTAAGGCCATGAGAATACTAGTGTAGTCAAATCATATAGTTTCAAGATATTTATATGTAGATAATTTGAGACCCGCTCCAGCTTTGCACGGACACAAAACATTTGTTGATCTTGTTGAAATAAAACTCTACAAGTTGACCTGCTGGCTGCAGATTGTCTGAAAGTTACACAAAATATGTCCAGCGCCTGAGTCTGCTGGCAATGTACATGCATCGTTTTTCATATGACGACATTAAATTATCTAAAGATTCACTTTTCGATAATTATCGTTGCACTTAGAATTACAGTCATTTTGTTTCAAAGGTTTAAAAACCAAACGAATTTATGTTAAAAATAATATCTTTTTCTGGAACTGAAACAAAAAGTAAGAAACAATATTGTAGTCGACATGCACGATCGCATATAACTAGCAAAAAGTTATTCACGCTTCACTTAAGACGAAAAGGTATGTAAAAAGGGTTCTAAATTTATTATGACAGTTTCTTACACGGTTCACATAGCTTTATTTTTAATAGTCGCTTGTTAAATATACATGTTAACAAGTAAATATTTGCACAACAATCTTGGTTTTTAATAATTTAATCTGTGTGTATTGTTTTATGATGTTACTAGTTATAACTGTCAATAAATTTAAAAATTATTTCAACAACCTATAAACAGACCTATAGTCAAATTATATTTAATTTTAGTTACGTTATATCAATTATCCTTTACGAGAAAACCTTTCATATATCTGTTACATTGGTCTTAAAATAATTATAATTGTTGAACTGCACTTGATATTTCACTTAACGATGATTCAGTAGTAGCATGTACGGACGCCGCGTCTATCGACGTGAGTTCAAATCACTGCATTAAGCCTGATATTTTGGTAAAGTAAAACATCGTGATGATACCATAGCATGATGATATAGCTTTTCCTAATGCCCGCTATTCTAGGTACTATCTTCAAGTTAGTAATCTGCCGATAAAAAACCTATAGGTGTGTTTCACGTAGTTGGACTTGAGAGCCAATCCCACCAATAGACGTTGTGTGCCAACCATATTAGGCCACACCATCTCTTAACATCTGGTAAGATTGTGGCCTTAACGCTGAACATATTTTTTTTCTTAACGATAACATAATCCTTGTTACTTAAGATGTGAATAGAACATAAAACACTGTTCTTATTTCAGATATCAATATTATGACAAATTTGATTAAGTTTCTTCGTTATACTCCTAATGAGACTCTAACCACATCCAAACTACATTAGGGGGTAAATACAACGGACAAAATAATAGCACATTCCTAACATCCACCTCATAATTTAATACATGCTATATGACAAGTACAAACGCGTCAGGAAACTCAACCTTCTTCACCAGTAATAAGGATATGTAGACTTCGGCTGAACATTGAAAATGGGGAGTTACTAATGGAAGTGTGAAATACGATAGCATTCAGCCGAATACATTATTCAAATTTAGTAACAACGTTTTTATTATAATATTTTGAAGACGTGAAAAGAATTGTGAGCGAGGAACATTTTTCGCCTGCTGAGTAGCATCTGCAATAAAAGAAACCTTAAGAGTATGACAGAAAGTTTTTACTGTATTTTATTATGTTTGAAAAAAAAATGACTAGTTAGAATAAGTAAGAATATACCTGCTATTGTATTCTATAGTAACTATTAAGGGCAATAACCTAAATTAAAAATAAACTTTTATTTATGTGGGGAAATGTATGTAGCCCGGCAGACTGAGAGGATTATGTGGGACTCGCCCGGCGTTTGGGACCGCAAATTCCCTCAAAAACCCCACGGGAATTTATCGTCTTGCTGAGATGACGCGGGTTCGAGCTTACAATCTCCGCATTGCCTCGACCTGATGGTAAGCCATCCTTTCGAGCAGTCTAGCAAGCTGTCCTCTCAGATGGCTGAAATAGTACATTGAGAGGGAGATCCCTCGAGCCACTCTTCTGAATCCCGCTTACTCCATTTAGACCTAACTACACAAAACTGACGTTTTATTTATTTTTATATAGCACCTAAACTAAGCTCATTAACCATTTTTGTCCCAAAAATAAAGCCGATGACACGACTATGCGAGTACGAAAGCATCAGAATTATTTTAAGTTACTTTTATATTAATAACTTAATAAAATATACACTTCCTCTTGGTCCTACAGTGCAATATAAAATGAAGCGAAACGAATATTAAACAAAAACAATATAAAACAAACGGTAGGTAGTAGATTTTGCGATTTTCTTAAACCCAATAACGTAGTATCAATGTGGTGCAAGCCATGAATCCGATTAGACTCCGGATAAACAAACATTATTTACAAAGTTTCCGTTGGATCCGCGCTATGCCCGTTCATTGCTTATTGAGTATGCTTCTGTTTACGACGGCATATGCACTGATCTCTTCCTGTTTGGGTATTCTAATTCTGACTTCATTGAATAATCTTGAACGTTTAACATATATACTTTTAAAAAATAATTTTATATTTGTATTATGACTCGAATTGAAGAATCATTCTTTGAAACACACATTTATGTTACGCCTGGACCTAAAAAAAAATATCGTACAAAAGGATCTTTTTACTATGTAAATACTTCGCTTAAGTATTTATTGTTTGTATCACGATAATTCAGTCTACAGAAGTGACCATTTGTAACTAATGACAAAGGCTAGTACAGTCTAATATTATTAGGTAACTTATGTCGAATATTGAGCTTATCAAAATAGTTGTTTTTATATTTGTAAGACTAATGTCGATTAGATTAGATTAGCTTTCGTTCAGATACTGACGATTTAGTACAATTTACAATTTTATTTTCAATTCCTTAAAGAATAGTCTTACAATATTTTTGCTTTATTTGTGTTAACATCAGTTCTTCACGATAAAATGCATTATTATTCATTAATTAATTTTAATATCAGTTCATATTCTGAAATAATATAAAAACAGAAATTTACGTGTTCAATCCATTTGTAAGTTACATAAGTTTTTTTGTTTGTTATGTTTCAACCAGTCGAATATGTACAATTTTTTTTCTTGATCTACCAATATGCTTTTTATTTATGATCACCTATCTTTTTGCTTGAATATTTTATAATATAAAAAATAAGGGTTATTTCTTTCTACACAAAAGAATTTTAAAACATTAAATTCAGTATTATCTTAAGAACTATGTAATAGTTTTATATAGCAGCCGAACTAAAAAATAAGTCATGTATCGCAGAAAACTTTACGAACATAGAATAAGCGATCACAAAGTAGCACCCAAGTTCAGAAAAATTATTTATAAGTCACATCCTTAGATCTTCTAGGGATTCGAAACGACAGAACTCAGAACAGCGACAGTGGTGAGGCAATCACTTAACTGCTAGGCAAAACGTACGGACATTTTGAAAAGTAGCCGTTGAATTTATTACTACATACATATTAGGGCGGTTTTTTTTACCACTGTAGTTTCTATAGTTCTTGTCATTTACGAGATAGGGGTAAAGAAAAGAATTTTATCAAAAAATTGGGTTAGTAACCCGTACTACGCTGCCAGTTTGAGTTACGATTACGCCACAATGTACACTATTGTAGAGTATTGAATTCTGAAGAAACCTTATATGTGAACAATAATATACCATGAAATAACTCGGAATTGTAGAAAAATGAAGAAATAAAAATTAACGTGTATTTTATATAAGAAATCATTGTACGCCACGCTCGGGCACTTAATCTTAATATAAAGGGTTCAAATTTTCAGTGATTTTTTTTAAGTATATCCCACAATATTTCGAGATGCGAGTAAAAAAAAAAGACGTTAAAACAAAGCTCTCTAATACTTATACATAGTTTAATGAACTAATATTCGTGTTCACTGTGTCATGTATCTTTTATTCCATATAGTTAATAAGCATTGATAAATGGCGTACATAAGACGGTGTTCACATTTTTCCTGTCGCGACACTTACTGCTCCGCAATGGTCCGAACGTAATATTTACAGCCGTTGTAATGGATGATTTCGCTCGTTAATGGCGACGTGATTCACTTAAATCGCGCTAATTGTATACTGTAAATTATCACAAGAAGACGTACTATTTTTGTACATTATATTCGTGGTATATTGTGATTGTGTATGTGTGATTTGAATCTATCACAATAATATGAGTATAATTGTAGCCATGATAGCTTAGTGGTAACGTGTACGGACGCCGCGTTAAAGGACATGAATTTCAATTCCTGCAATGAGCTTGAGCTTTGCGTGAAGAAAAACATCGTGATGGGACCATAGCGTAGTGATAGGGCTTTTTCTAATATCCGCCTGCCTTACTACTACCCTCGAGTTGAAAATCTGCACCCAAACACCTATAGGTGTGTTCCGGCAGTCGCACTTGAGAGCCAGTCCCTCCACAGATTTAGCACGTTCACCAGCTTGGGCCACAACATCACTTAACATTAGAGGAGATTGTAGCCTTTAAGCTATATAATTTTTTTTATTGAATATCAATTGATATATGTTCAATAAATCTATATTTTTATAGTTATATATATTTCATTAGCTAATTTTACGTATGACGATATTCTTTATCAGTTTTCCAATCATAAATTATGCTTAATAACTCTTTACTATTAAGACTTGGAGCCTTGTAAAGTTTTGTCTATATATATTTTAGATTTAATGAGTTATCTTTTGCCTGAATGACAATGGCCGCTCTAGTTCTATCAGATATCTAGGACATAGTTGTATTATATTCCAACTATACTTCATCAGTTTCAAATACAGTTTTATCGAATGCAACGAAAAACGAAAACGTTTTTGACTGTCCAAGTTTCGTATGTAGACACTAATATTAAAAGAACTTTCGTCTCGTCAAACTTCTCTACTATTAAAACGATATTTAAACAAGTATTATGTAGGTACACAGAAATAGGTGTAAAATGTTTGCCTGAATGCCCTTTATGTTTGAATGGGTTAGCATTAGTAGCATAAATTATAGTGTGTATCCATTTCTGGTCTGTCTAGGTGAATTTATGACTCGTTCATTTGCCTACTGACAGTGTTCGGTTTTAGTCCCATAAATCTGTTTTAGCAATTTAGCCAGTAGGTACTATATGAGCCTTTATCATAGAAATATTCTGAATTCGCGGTTGTTTTATATACCTTCTAACTTTTACATACGGCTTCACTTATGTTAATATTTATTTTGTCAAATCGGATGACGCATTAAAACATAATATTTTATTCGCGAGAAAATGTAGCGTACCACTGTGTTCAGAATCTCATCTATCTCTATACCAAAATTCATTGATTCAGCGGTTTAGGCGTGAAAGCGTAATAAACTCACTTTCGCATTTATAATATTAGTAAGGATGTATATTCATGTTTTATAATTTCTACTTGATACAAAATTTCTTCAACGAATCATTGATTATATATATAGCTAAGTGTATATAGAAATGACTAACATTATATTTATTATATAATCAATAAATTATAGGTACTATGAAAAAATGCAAATAATTAAATTATCGCAAAAATCATTTCTAATGTACCCCACTGTTTAGTTTTAGTATACGAAGTCCGTAAATATTTATCTGGAAGCCTCATATATTGCCAATTATAAAAGAAGTTGACTGTACCTTTAGTAGGTGAGAGGATAAGACTACAAAAAACTTATGGTGAATAATTTGACAGTAAATAATAAGATCTAACACCGAAAAGTATAAATGATTATATACTATATAGTATAGTCATTTATTATTTTCAAATCGAGATCACGAATCAATCAGTAATTACTTGTAATGCCTAATACCAGAGGAGTATTGTTTTCTTCTTTTGATTCATCATTTAGTTAATAGTGTATTATTAATAACGAAATATTTAAGGTCATTTTTAAGGTGTTAAGTGTAAATTTATAAAAAAGACGAATCGAAGAGAAAGAATTGAATGGGGACCGGCTGTCTATCAGGCCGGGCCGGTCGCTGGGCTGACGAACACTCATCGCCTCAGGAAGGCGACAGACGGCCGTGGTTTTAGTGGGTATTTCCGGTGGTTAGCGGCAGGTGAATACCACATACCCCTCTCAGACCTCCAGGGCTAGAAGGCGATACGAAAACGCATTTCCTCACGGTAAAAAAAAAGGGAATAGTGGCAAAGATTGTTTATTAGGAAAGCAAGTCGAACTAGAAAAGAAACAAAGAGAATTAGGAGTATATTGCATGACTCATATGAACATAACATTTAGACGTAATTTCGGTTGCTTGACACGAAATAATCTAACTTTCATATGAACTTCCCATTCCCACTGTACTAAACATAAAAACACATCAAAAACTTACCCACGATTACAATCCAATATCGGGAATTGGACTCATATCACATAACACTTATCAGAATTCACTTTGTCGGTCATTCTGAGTCATTAGGAGGCATACGAATTGACTACTTAAAGACCGCTTGATATAGTACGCCACATGGGACATTTTACGACGACGCTGTAAAAGTATATGTAGTCTTAAATGAGACATAAACAGAGGGACGTGTAAACTAATGTCGCACATTTATTTTATTAGCGTCATTAATTCCTACGCTTTCGTCGCCGAAACGGCTTTCCTCTCGGACGATGGAAGTTGACATATCTGGACGCGGCCGACGTCCGAGTTTTTAGGTAGGAAGAATAATTTCTAAATTACGTCTCACAGCTTCATTTATCGCATTCTTCTTTTGTCATAGCTTTTATATATCATACACCAGTATTGCCTGAAAAGCTGATAGGTGAATTGTTATGTTATGTTTGATTAGTAAAAATACCATTTTATTAAATATTTTTTGGAATGAAAAGGGTTTCAAATAATAATATAAAGAAAAATTTAATATAACTACATCAATTAATTATTATAGAACGGAGAAATTCTTTGTTTGAATGCGTCAATCTTAGAAACCACCAGTCAGATTTCAAAACTTCTTTTGTTTTGATAGAGCAGTCATTAAAAAGCCTGTAGCTGATTTAACATCACGCTACCACCAATAAGAGCAAAGATGTGATTGAAAAATGTTACAAAAACGGGCAAAAATGATTAAATAAATTTTTAGTTCCACGCGAACGAAGTCGCGGGCACAGGTAGTACATATACATGGATCTTCAAAATATATATACATATATGCACATGTATGCTGATCATTATTTTTCTTGCTACGTACAATGTATCGAACTATTGACGATATTGAACTGGACACAAAAACAACAAGTGGATATGGGAACCCGAAGACACCCTTTCATGTTATGACATAAAAAGTATATCATATGTTGATCCGTAATATTGACTAATTACATGTGAACTATGTATAAATCTACTCAGTAGTATCAGATTGACGCACATACAAGAGAAGGTAGGGTAGGGAAGGTAGAAGCGATGATAGCTCATTGGTAGTGTGCACGACTTCGCGTCAAGGGACGTGGGCTCGAACCCAAGCACCTACAATGAGCTTGAGCTTTCGGTGAAGGAAAACATCGTGAGGAAACCATAGCATGGTGGTAGGGCTTTTTCTAATGCCCGCCTGGGTAGCTACCACCCTCAAGTTGTAAACCTGCCGCCAAATACCAATAGGTGTGTTCCGGCAGCAGCACTTGAGAGCCAGTTCCTCCACAGGTTTAGCGTGCCTACTAACTTGAGCCCTATCGTCACTTAAGATCAGGTGAGATTATGGCCATAACGCTAAACCTTCACTATAAAAAAAAAACAATTAAATAGAAAAAAAAAAATAGAATACTTTTGACTTCTATATCGATAGAAAGCTCCCTTAGGTGAAAACGTATTTTCAAAAAAATCTAATGTACTGGTTTAACTGTGTTACGTATCGAAAATTCCCATGTTAACGATAAACTCCGAAAGTATTTACGATCTTAATGACACTTAAAAATAAACTTAAAAGACAGGACAATTTCTATCTCGGCAAGTGAACCTAACGCGATAAGTGGCACTCCGGTCGAATTATAGGCAACTGGAAAGGGCAAAACAAGGTCTGTCAGACCCGCTAGTATTCCGTATACATGTTCAAATAATGTAAAATTCATTCGGTTTATGAATAAATAAATTAAGATATTCCATGAGTTTCGAACCAAACGCGATGTTCGCAATCGTGCGCGCCGCTGTGATGCTGAGCTTAAAATATTTGCTTATATTTAAATATGTACACAGGTACATTTATTCACATCCAAGTTTTAGTATGAACACCAATAATTTTACACATACGAACCGAAAAGTATTAACTCTTGCACTTTGTATTCAATAAATATTTGTGAAAGTGAAATATTTATTTCATGTGAGTTTCATTTATTACCGTGGAAGTGACATCGGATTTTTTTATAGTTACCAGAATATCAAACGGAAAAAGTTGAGTAATGTATTAAACGTTTATGATTATGGAATTGTTGCTTTTTTTTGTTTTTTTTTTTACACCTCCAAGTTATGGATTTTTGGTGATTGTCTGTTAAATTCTCCTAAAAGTAAATCTAATACGCTTCCGTTTGTCCCATTTTTAACAGCTCCGCTTGCACAAATGTTCGAACAAGATATACTTACGCCAATAACACTGATTACGGTCTACCATATCGTTTCACTATTATTACTTAGATGATTACATTCATAATTTTATTACTGATTTGATTAAGAAGCTCTTCTTATACTAAAGATAAACCTAGTTTTAATTTCAAGTTAGTTATATCAAAATGTCAACCTCCTTTCTTTAAACTGGTTTAATATTTTATATGGCAGTTTCAAACATCGTTTAATTTAGTCTAATTTGAGATACGCTCAAAGCCTTTTGTTATACTAAACAAAAAAAAACAATAATCCAGCTGGAATTTACAAAATGAATACGTAGTTTTGTAACTTTGACACCACACTTACAGCAATGTTATGTATGACGTATTAAACAATTTTGCATTTTTTCCCGAGTCACCCTAGGATGAAGTAATAAGGTTGGAAATATGACTCATAATATATCAACAACCACCCTTCTCTATTACGCGAAGGCTTGCATCAGCTAAGCCGGGCTTATTTTTCAACGTCATTAGCGTCACAATGTTAAAGGATAACGCATTATTAGCAGTAATATGATTACGCTCTGTGAAATTATCCATCTTTATGCATGATTTAACAACATATACTAAAAAGGGATTGATGTATGCGTAAAAAGAGAATTCAAAAATGTAATTTTAGGACAGTGTTGGAGAGTATTATGTTCCTATGTCAATGTACATATCATTGACTCTGATTTGGTTTGTCATATTCCAATATCGGATAGTTTTAATCCCATGATATCATGACAGTGACAACCCTCTAGTGCTTAGCTTTTGGTACAGCGTAGGCATTTTATCATGATTCTATATATAAAAAGTTAAACACGTTTACTAAAACTGTTCTTTGAATACACAGCTTTTAATTCCTTCTATAAGTCAAATACCTTTAACACGTACTTACGTATATTGTTTTCGCAGCAGAGCTATTTATTCTAACAAAGGCACTGCTCCATCGCGTGTCCAGATCCATGTAAATACAAACAGACACGAATAACGGTGTGGAAACATTAAGAAATATCGCAGGTCTTGTGTAAGGTTCGCGCCTCTGTGTAGCGAAGACATGCGAGCGCACGAGCAAACAACGTGCTAAAGTTCATAGCCATCGATTCGTGGAAACATGTTTTTCATTTCAAATCTATTATAGAAAACCGTATGTTATTTATGCAGTGAAATGCAGTCAGTGAATCCTATCACGCGACAGACGCATAAATCTCTCCAGTCTTGTGATATTGTCATATCTAACGGCACATATTTTCTTATTTGCTTGCAACTTTGATATGTTAATTTTCAACTTTCAACTTCGTAGACTGCAATATACTTATATGCATATAGTATTTCATGGGTTCATACATTACGAAAAAGGGGGTATATATATTTATTTTTTTGTAAAATAAATAAGAATTATGATTTTCGCAAAGAAAATTCTTCCTGAAATGGGCATTGCAATGAAACTTACAGTTTACAGTTCAAATACAATGGTTAAACGTTAAAGAATAATTTAGGGCATGATATATATTTTTCGTATATCATCCATATAGCCAGTATTATATGTTTATGATTTACGTACCGTTCCGGCTTCTGCAGATGACGTTTTACTTAATGCAGTAAAATCTTTGCAACAGGTTTGTTTACGTACCTTCTAAATTCTCTGCGAGATGTTAGTTTACGAAAATTGTCCGATTGCATCAAAACCACTATACACAAGGTATGAAACTGGCCATTGTAGCATGCTTAAGCGTGTCTTATTACGAGATCAGCAAATGTAGGTGCGTTTAACAAATAAGCAGAGCGGCAGGGGCTGAGTCACAACCATAGTTAAGGTTTAACGGTATGGACTCAATATCGCCTGGTGTTGTAGCCCAAGATAGTGGACACGCTAAGCCCAGTGGAGGGAGTGGCTTTCAAATGCAGCTATCGGAACATACCTATAGATTTGACGGCAGATTTTCAACTTGAGAGTGGAAGCCAGTCAGGTGGATATTAGAACAAGCCCTATCATGCTATGATCTCATCACGATATTTTCCTCTATCGAAAGCTCAAGCTAATTGTAGGTGGATTCAAACTCATTTCCCTTGACGTGGCGTCTGTACCGTCTCATTTGGTATATCGCATTTTGGCGTAAGCTATATGTACAAGAACTTGTAGTATCGACTACCGACTGATTGTTAATCTCATGATGGTTATATTTGTTTTTCATTTACATCGTACTTACTATCAAATAGTACAGTTAGTGATGTTTTAAAAAAGTAACATTTTTTACTTTTAATATATTGTTCATTACTTTATATGCTTATTTAATAAGTAGGAATTTACAAACACTAACAAGAATCGTGTTTCAGTATAATTCTACCTGTATTCGTGACTGTTCAAGAATTTCTTTGCATGTATTTAGACCCTATTTTCTCTACCACCTACGTAAATTCCGATACCGAAATAAGCGACCTAAATAACGTTCAAACAATTTTATAAAAATGTTAGATTCCAGCAAAGAAGTGGATCGTAAAACCCTATATAATTTGCTATGAAGTATTTTTTTAATCTTTCAGTATTGAACGCTACAAAAATATATTTATATAAAGCCGAATAAATGTAGTTCTCGGAAATACCACATAAGTGCTTGGTGAAAGATTTTTACTTAATATTAACTGGTTACCAGTTAAGCGGTTAAATTCTTTTGCAATAGCGTAATGTTTCACAAACATTTTTTTTTTTTTTTTTAGATTTAGCGTTTTTTTTTTTTTAAATTAAGCAAAGAGCAAACGAGACGGTTAGGTACAGTGTTTTAGTGTAGTATATTTCTTTCAACGTGGGAAAAATTCGATTATACATCAAACTCTTGTGATAGCCTGGACAAGCTATATGAAATATATTTATGTATATGAGTTTTGACAGGAAGAATCAGTAACACTTAATAAAAAACTTAATAATAGCCTAACATTCCCCTCTTATTTACCTCGAAGGATCACCAGGCGAAATGATGAATGTAAACCATAATCGCTTCAAGATGTATTTAATATCAAATTATTACCATTTATGCAATTTTTTAAGCTTAAGTGATTGATGAATAAATCGTCAACATGCCAATACCGACCTGCTATGAACAACTTAATACATTTACGGATAGTAGCGAAAAATAATGAAATCAGCACACGTTCTCTAGATAACGTTCTCGAGGCATCAAAAATTTAAAGCCTTAAGTTGAAAGCTTGAATAATATCAGTTTAGCAAGTTTCAAAGATTTCATCTGACCCTACATTTTTTACACTTATTATCGTATATACAGTACTTGATATATACGTCAAAAAGAGACAAACAAGTAAACATTAACTTGTTAATAGTTCATACTAAAAAGTTTTTAACACAGAGTGTGTTTCATTCATAACTCTTATTCCCACTTAGGTCGAGTCGGAATAGCATGTTTTAATTTTCCACTGTACTCTTTGAGCTATCAGCTTAGTATTCACACTTTTCATACACATATCATTCCCCACACTTTCTGCCCATACCTTCTTCGGTCTTACTGTTTTCTTTCATCCTATCACCTTCATAGTTAACATCCTTCTAGTTATATGGCTTTCATCTTCTCATAACATGCCTTTATGATACTAACTTATTGGTGAACATACGCTTATTACTTATATATTGGATTAGCAAGTTAAATATTTATAGCATAGAATCCTTCAAGCGTAACATTTACTGGTTTTGGACTGTGGATCTCTCGGTAATCACTTTTATAGACCGGACTATATTTATCGTTAGGTACAATGTAGCACACATGTACAACTTTTTAGCAAACCATGAATTCACCGTGCCGGGTTCATCGAGTGGCGCAGAAGGAAACTCCGAGCAGGTCCCGAGATTTGCGATACAAATGTAGGTTTAAGGGGTCCTTTTCCGACACGTCTCAATAATCATCATCACATTTTTCTCACGTTTTTCTCTCCCTGCCAAGCCGTATTTGGTTGGAGCCTGCTAGCGCAGCTTTAGAGACACCTTCTGTAATAGAACTTACTACCGTCCTAGCAGGTCAAGATTTTTAAGAAGATTATAGAGAACCGCGTATAAATTAACCACGTAGCCATTCCAAAGAAAGAGATAAAACACATCTCATTAATTTTAAGTTTATACTGTTTACAATTATTAAATAAAATACCTGAAAAAACTTACCCGGAGAAAGTTTAATCCCCTATTTACGTCGCTCCATAGGTCTACAAGGCGTGTTACTTGTAATCCAGATTAAGGTTGATGTAGAAAAACGGCCGCGTCAAGTCAAGGAAACTTAAACAATGTACAACGTAAGCTAGCGGTGAAGAAAACTTTCATAATGTTTTATTCAATTCTTTTTACTTAACTACGGCTTTAATAAATAAAAAAATATATATTAACATAAATTTGTAATGCACATCTATATAAATAGTACATTGATTTTTAAAGGTAGCCGCTTTTGAATAATTCAGTATAAGGAGATACAAGATTGTTTGAAGACCTTTTTAACCAAAAGAAACAAAACGCCAAAATATTGTTTGTGTAATTAAGAAGAAGATTTGTATTACAGAGAGACAGACGAACTTCTTAGCAAACTATGAATTCACCGTGCGGGTGCCGGGTTCAACCGGACGAAAGGGAAACTCCGAGCAATGTCCGAGACGTATGACTCGTATGTAGGTTTAAGGGGCTCCTTGTATTTTAATGAAATCAGTCCGTAATTAATCACAAAAGTGACAAATATTTAAGCACAATTACAATATACACAAATGTGGCTGGCTCACCCAATATATGAAGAAACCAAATGAATCTACGATTTGACATCTGTATTGGAATAATTAATTGTAGTATGTTGAATGGATAGGAGTGGTATATTTTTCCAAACAAACATTTTATAAAAATTAAAATTAAAACAAGAACAACTGCTTATTAATAGGAAAAAAAATTATAAACGGCGTTAAATTATGTGCGCCTTTTATAATTTTACTACTACAATTATTACTAGGAAAGAAATAAAAATTTGTGAGTACGTTTGCTTAAGGTAATTCACTGGAAATACTGCTCCGATTTTAAAAAAGTGTTTTGCTCGTAGTTGCTTAATCTTTAGTTATTTCTGTAACGTTATCTATTTTAGTTGAAACCGCTACAATTTTTTTTAATAATGTATTTAGAAACAGTCACTAGATTAGTTCGAAAAAAAATTGAATGGAATGATAAACGTAAATTAAATGGAAAAGCCATAACATTATGTACTAAAAAAAACATTAGCAAGGTAAACGAATCACCAGTCAATCTTTTGATGTGCCTTAATTCAAAAAGGTTAATATCCTAAAAGACTCCTATAAAAAACAATAGCATATCTCAGTGGATTTCATACAATCGAAATATTAATAAAGTTTTCCAATAACAGATATACTCATAGTTCAGCTGGCAGGCGCAGTAAGCGAAGATGTTAACAAGAAAATGTCACTGCAACAAAGCAACTGCGCTGCATGTCATAGACGTGGACTCTGATTGCGCCGCGCCGTGCTGTCTCGACATGACACCCTGAGATATTAGACTTGCTCTGTCTCATCGCAGTTGTTCTGGAACAGCGAAATAAAGCGCAGGAAATGCCATGAGGAAATTGTTATCGAGTTGGAAGACAACTCTGCGCGAATATAATAATTGAAACGTAATATACTTAGGTACTGGATAAACTATTTTAAATATAACATCCGCCAAAAATAGTACTTGAGAGGCGAACGGTCAATATTTCGACTGCCACAGGATAAAAAATACTTTACTCTCTCTACTCTACGCTCATTACTACAAATTTTTTATAATTCGTGTGTTTTATAGGGTAAAAATTATCCTATAAGCTTATCTATAGTATTAATTATCATATGTGTAAAAATTAATCAAAATTTTAATAGTAGTTACGGAGTATTGCGTGTACTAGGGTACAGACAAACACGAGGACAGGCACACATTTTTATTTTGTATACTTTATAGGTTTAGCGTTATGGCTTCAATATCACGTGATGTAAAGTAACGATGTGACCCAAGATGGTGGACATGACAAGCCTAGCGAAGGGACTGGCTCTCAATTGCGACTGCTGGAATACACGTATAGGTTAATAGCTGCACATTTTCAACATACGGCTTCCTACGTTTTCCTTCATAGAAAGCTCAGGCCTATTGCAGGTGGATTCGATCATACGTCCATTGACGCGGCATCCGTACAAACTATCAACTGAGCTGTCATCTCTTCTAAAATTAATCTATTGCTCAATGATTGTATATATAGATAATAAGAGACGAATCTTGTCTAATTTATATTCACGGCTATAACTTTTGGAGTTGGAGACTGTCTCTCTACCGGGTTATTAATGTAGTTTTAAAATGTGCGCACTAAATGACTTTATCCCGAGTTAAGACCGCGTTAAAATTGTCTTTGTGCGTCTGACGGCGCAGTTTAATTCAATTCACGGGAAATGATTACAAAAATTATGTTTAAATTCATTTCATTGTTGTGCTACCCTTAATAGAAAACAAATTGAAGATAATCTTCCATTTGGATAATTTTTCATCACACTGTTAGCTATTAAGATGGTAAAAAATTTATTTACTTTTAAATATTCGCTATCATATAAATAAGTTTATAATTTAAATTTTTAATGTATTTAACAGTTAATTGATAAATATTCATAATAGTCTGAAAGGCTTACAAGCTTAATCTCTATTACAGTTGTCAAGATCTTCCAGACTTATTCGCTATATTCGAATAAACTAACGTATGACAACAATATAGAAGCAAAATTAAATAACATTTTAAATTTAAAATAAATAAAAGAAGTATTACCAATTTTAAACCATTCTGTGTGTTTATTTCTTATCAAGATGTTTGTGTGCTGGTTTTCTTAAATTGTATATGGTGGCTAATATTTTATGAGCATCTTTTAACCTTAGCCAATATTGACAATATAGGGTTTCCTAGTAATTCATATAGCAACACACAAGTGATAACATAAGTCCACCGAGCGGATGAATTGTGTTTCTAATATTATATAACTATCAATCATAAGTGTTTGGAAACTATGTAGTTTGTGAAGTTTAATAATTAAATAGATGATGATGATATTTTAACAGCATATGAATAATGTTTCTGCATATGTCAGAATATGTCTATGCATTTGTTTTGTTTTCATTATTGTAGGAAACTGATTTTGATTAAGAAACATCATGATCACTATACAAAAGGTCAACACTCGCTTTGACGGCTACCTAGTTCTTATCTAGCAATTACACGACGTGGTAGAGATCTGTAATCATCAGAGTAAGAACTACAATGCTTTTTGCTAATAAATATTTTGCTTTGATTCTCCTTTTTCTTACATTTCAGGGTTAGCCAGTGTGAATCCAACTTACAAATCAGCATTACTGACGATCCTTGAATTACTTCCAATATACCATTGAGTTTCAGTGTTTTTGGATTGTACTGCACTTGAAATTGGAACAGTCCAATCACTAAGGGCTTTAAAAAAAAAAGTTTCTTAAAGTTACTATATTTCAAATATGTATTACGTAAAGTTAACGCCCTCAAGTCAAAACACTTGTTAGGCGCAAAAATAATGATCGTAGGAAAACACCATTCGTTACCCAACCATCGCCTCCCTTCCCTTAAGCGAAATTTATGTGCAAATATTGTGAAAGTCTATACATTAGATAATGAATGCAGCTTCTGGCGATGTGTATTTTAAGCCTTATTCTGAAATATTTTTTTTTGGTTAATATATTCGAACATATGACTTGATGCAATGATGGGCTAATTGTAAGGACTCCGTGTGAGATGACATGAATTTCTATTCTTTAAACACGAACGAGCTCGGTGCAAAAGGTATTACTGCGCTGAAACTGTAATATTGTGGTAGGATATTTTATAAAATGCGTTTTGTTAGCTGTATCAATATATGTAACCCACCATCTGTAATTGCTTTAATTAGTTCTCCCACCGGGTTTAGTATTTTAGGCTACTTAATAGCAACTTACCAAGTAAGCTTATGTGTGAGCCAAACAACAAATCAAAGAAAACAAAAAATAATACAATTAGTACAAAATATCTATTTTGACGATTGGAAATATCGTAACATCATATCTTAACTAACATGGTAAAGAAGAATTTGTAGATAACTTATTATTTGATTTCAGTACTTGCACTTGAGAGTTAAAATCTTTTTAAGTTTAGGGAAACGAACTTCTAGTATAAATTTAAATTTTCCTTTCATATCAAAAATCAAGTACAAAGGTTGATCGTTTTTAAATGCCAAAATATATAGCATTTTTTACCTTTAAATTTAATTCTATTATACATAAGTAAAGTATCTATGTCTATAGACAAGAATCTTTGGACATTTAATTGGAAAATTATTCAATATTCCCTAATAGGAAGCTATGTTATTCCTTAGCATTATCAGCAACTTTTATTGGTGTTATATATATTTTTATTGTAAAACAGTGTAAAGTTTCTAATAAAACGAGTCGTTTTATTAAATTCTAAATCTTGTAAAAGACCCCATTTTTAATTTTACTAAAACTAAAGTCTGACCGCAATTTCACTTTGTCGGAATGAGAATATGTCTGAAGAGGTTGACATACTAAGTGTGAAAATAGAGCTCGCTTTCAAGTGTGGTTCTACGGTAGTGAAAATAGAATTTTACAACCAAGTTAACAACAGTAATTTTAAATTTCAATGCTTTGAGTGAAAAAGAATGTTGTATTCAAAACGAGCAGAATACGGATACTGTTAGTTATAATAGATAGCACAGCGAGAGTCACTTGACACACCCCCGCAATACCATTATAGAGCCTTTTTGGCGATCTCATCCGCATCTTTTTAATTCGTTTATGAAACACAACTTGATCCTTGCGAATTTGTTCGCGTTAAGTTATTTAGCAAATATAATTAAAGGTAAGGTATTCGATGGATGAATATTTTAATTTACTATTAAATTTTTTAGGCAAAAGAGGCTAAATTCAAAAGCAAAATAGAGTTTAAAATTTAATACTTGACTTACATTTCGGAAGCCATGATAGCTAATTGCTAGTAATTCTAAACAGCCCATCGATCGATATGGTTTTGAATATTCCAGTACGTTTGAACTATTTGTCGGCGGTATGATGTATCTATAGGATTATGTTAAAACACATGATAATACTCCTTTGTCTAGCTTTCAGACTCAATTTGTAAATCTATCAACTATAGTTTATAATATATTTCACAAACTATAATTAAGAAACAGGTACATTTTTAAGAGTTGTATTACTATTCCTAATCCCACTGTCACTTAAATTATTATAAAACCGATAGTGTCGAGCAATCTTATTATAGAACCCAATATAATTACCTAAAAGTTCATTATTCGTTTTAATAAGTTTGAAACATAGAATGACTAATTTATGGACTTATAGCCACTTACTTTTAATACACAGCAAACTTATTAAGATTTTTTTAACGTTATTAAAAATCGTTGTTAAATGGGAATATATTATATAGAATATATTATAGAAAATAAGCTAAATTATTAAATTCTAGTAATTACGACGTTATAGGGGGTTTGTCGTTGAGTCAAGTAGCTTCAGTTATACTGTATTAAAAAAAACATATTCATATTCTATATCACAACGTTATAATGATGTTTACTTAAGTCTGTAATATCCTGCCCTAATACGTCAATTAAGGTGACGTTTTAATAATAATAATATAATGAAGTAAACTGACACATTTGGACTAAAAAATTTTTTGACCGGTTGTTCGGGTAATTGTAAATAATGACCGAATTATAAACGTAACAAAATTTTTGACTATATCAATACTCGGGATGTTAATAATACCTCAATAACTAAAGTAATGGTATTTTTTTTTTTAAATAGATACTATAAAGAAAATGGGAGACGAAGTAAGTAAAACTCGAATATCGTTCATGGGAATAAAATCCGTTTAAATTAGTTTTATTTCGATGAATAATATTCGCGTAAACATAAGAGATCATTATCGTTCATGGGTTAAATATGAGGTCATTTTGATAGTTCTAGAGTGAAAATACCACCTACGACTGCATAACCGAATAATTAACAATATACTTGGCTGAGATAAAATTATATCGGGTATAAAAGATTTTAAAATATAAATAATTTTTAAATCATCTCTTACGGCAATACAAATAATTTCAACTGTAATAAAATAAACATATGCGAAAATAGAACGTCAGTTATACAGTTTGAATAAGGCTCCTTCTATTCTACCAACGTAGCTGACTACCTCAAGAATAATCAAAATCGTACCACTGAAAACCTGACTGGAATATTTTATTTAAACTGAGAAAATATTCTAATGGAATAACATTTGGTTTAATAAAAAAAAAAAAAAAAAACTTTATCTTTTCTCACTCGAATAACCCGTAAATGCGGATGCGGTCGCTCCTATCCACCGCACGCCTAGCTGGCTGGATGAATACCGTTGGTGGAGCAGTCAATGCGGATGCATTGTCCGTCACTCCTCGGATACGGACAGCGCGGCGCGCGATGTCGACTGAGGCGCCGTGCCGACGTTCGCAAACGTTATTTAGAGCTTTATTGTACCATTCAGACCGACCCTCGAGATCGGACGGCCGATAGGATGCGTTCAGACTGATCACCGTCACATTAGCCCTTTAAAATAATATTTAAATCATTTCGTTAAGGATAAAGCTATCGTTAAAGTTGTTTGTTTCGCTTTCGTGCCTAGACCGCTGAATCAATTATAATGAATTTTGGTATAAAGATAGATAGGATCCTAGAGGCGGGATTTTCGGGAAAAACTTATAGGAGTAAAGGGTAAAGGGAGGAATAAACTTTGTATTAATTGTTTTATTGTGTCATCAGTTTTGTTTATAATTAATATTGTTTATATTGTTTATAATTAATAATAAAAGTATGCAAACTCGTTTTCCAAACTACTCTTAATAGGGTAGAATGTGATTGTAAAGGTAATATAGAAAAATCGTATTAATGTAGCTAAAAACTTGTAGGTAGACAGTTGATAGATAGAAGACATTAGATAAAAATGCTTGTTAATGTTCATATCTACCTGTATTGGACAACATTCTGAAATAAATAATTTAATAGTGTTTGATAGAAGAAAAATTTCTCTATTGCGAGATGAGCCATGGTAAAGGCTAGTAATAGATAAAATACTGTATACGCTTAGTGTCAGATGAAATAACAAAACAAAACATCGCAGAATTGATTTTACGGTACCATTCATCAATCATTCTGACTCGTTGATTGATTATTGCTTTGTACTGATGGAAGGTAATTAAAAATCTCAAGTACGCATCATAGCATCACTTCGGCCGCCTGTCATTTAAACGACCGGTTTAGAGAGAACTGCGATAGCTTCGGTGTATTATTTACAATTTGTTCATAAAATTGTTATAATAGAATCTTAAGAGATATCAATTAAGACTGGTTTTAAAATCGTTGAAGTGAAATTATTTTATAATCAAGTGTACAATCCAGCGACGGGCCTTGTCCATACCATTTTGCGTGACAGGTTATTTATTTTATTCGGCACACACAATAACCACATCGGTTCAATGCCGTTGGAACAACTGAATATTATTTAACTAATGAGTTGTTGGGAAATGTATATTCTCTAACGATTTGATTTAAAATTATTTCGAAGTCAGCTACGTACCTATCTTATATATGTTCATAAATTCCGTATAAATATACTGTTTGTTGAACTTGATTAAAATATTTTTCTCCTATCCATTACAATCGAGACCTTGGCAGGCTCTATCGATGAATAAACTTTAAATTGATAAGCGATGTTTCAAGTTTAATTGTTTTTTTGACGTGTATCTGTAAAAGTTATGACATTTTCATATTTTAATCATTATAATTCTGATAAAAAGTCGGAATAAGTCACCCGAGGTATAATTTGTTTAGTCATTTATATGATATTTATGAATTCTAATAATAATTTATCGATTGCAGTTTTTAAAAATAATTTAGTAGGTAACTAACTAGGTGGGATAAGGTTTATATATAGTTTTTATATTATTATAAATTTCAGTTCTATATAAGAAAGGATGAAGTATTTATTGTTCAGGTGACATTTATTTAAACGTCTAAACGGAAAATTTAAATGACGCTTATACTATTTGTAAATCATTTTTCATTCTACTAGATTTGTTTTAAAAAAATAATATATTACTTTATATTTATCGCAAGTTAATATTTAAAATATCAAGAGACAAAAATTTACATATAACCTCAGGATGTTAGATTTAATAATACAAGGATAGTCTTTATATTAGTAGTTAATATCACTTTTTAACATATTTACTTACGAAATTGATACATATTTTGTTACTTTAGAAAATGTGTACTCCGAGTTTACAAGATCCTCCGACATTAGATTATCAGCTTGTGAATAGCAGTTAAGACCGATAATTTAAATCCAGCCTTAATTTGCTTCCTGGTGAATTCCTAACGCAAGGAGTAATTTCAAAAGCTCATTTAGTTCTATGTAATTTAGATATAGGGGAAATAAGTACATTATTATAACTCACTTATAAAACGTACATATTTAGAAATCATCGTGTTATTATTATTATTAGTTTTATTATTTTTAATACATAGATAGAAAAGAAAGAAAGGGTTCAGAGGCACCTTACGGCAGTCAAAAATCGACATACACATAAGTCGGCCATAGCAGATCACCTGCTAGCAGAGGGTCCTAATCATTGGATAGAATTACATGAGCCAAAAGTCCTATTCACAGATCGTTTCTACTATCCTTGAATTATAAGGGAAGCGATCAAAGTTTAAAAGGACAAAACTTTTAATCGAGATGACGGACTAAAATTATCTGCGGCCTGGAATCCAGTGTTAGGACGAATAAAGCCTCGGGTGCGATCGATGCATGTATCGTCAGATATAGTAAGTGTAGTGTGCCGGAACATCATTAGTGTTAATGAGCAAATGTGGGTAGTTACTAGAAACTGCCCTCCGTACCGACGACAACGCAACACTTCAGTCGGCTCGTGACCAAGACCTGTGTAACCAGGCCGATACGTCGAGCAATTATTAAAAAGTAAGTCGCGTTTTATTTAATTCTTATATTTTTTTTATATAGTTGACGTTTATCATTAAGGCTATAATGTCACCAGATCTTAAGTGACGTCACAGCCGGAGTTGGTAGACACGCTAAACCTGTGGAAAAACTGGCTCTCAAGTGCAGCTGCCGGAACACACCTATGGTATTTGGGGGCAGATTTTCAGCTCGAGGGTGGTTGCTAGCCAGACGGGCATTAGAAAAAACCCTACCATCATGCTATGGTTTCCTTAAGATGTTTTCCTTCACCGAAAGCTCATTGTAGGTGGAGTGGATTTGAACTCACGTTCCTTGACGTGAAGTCGTCGTACACTGTATCACTGAGCTATCATTTTTTGAAATATTCTACCCCTGATTTCTAACAATACATATATATATATATAGGTAAATAAATGAGATACAAGTTTAAATTTGCTTATCGTATGACTCGACTGTTCTACTGTGACCATTTCGTCCGTGTTCAATTAAACGCTAACAAGATAACTACCGTCACGTATTCGGCTACTTACGATTGTATCTGTCACATCCTTAGTTGTAGCGACCTCGAGTTTTAATTAGTATTATTTAAATGGAATGAACGAGTTCACTTCAGGGCGGCGCTGGCTCACCTCTTGAGAAATAGCGATAGCATTTCGCGGTAAGGTACCATTAAACTTAATTAAACCTGAGCCGATCTTAATGATAACCATGACCGGTAATAAACCGCTTTCAGAACAACGCACTTGCAATAAAATCATCACTATTAAAAGTATAACCAGTTGAATCCTTACTAATACTAAAATTGCGACAGTGAGTTTGTTTGTTACGCTATCACACCCAATCCGCTGAATCGATCATATTGAATTTTGGTATAGAGATAGACGGAAACCTGAAGACGGTGATAGGATACTTTTTCTTACGAAAAACTTATTGGACGTGGAGTAAAGAGAGGGATAAACTTTTTACGACACTTTTACTGCATCATCCGATTTGGATTATAAAATCAATATTAACATATGTGAAGTCGCGGATAAAAGAGTGTCTGTTTGTTACGCTTTCACGCCTAAACTGCTAAATCGACTACGATAAATTTTGGTATAGAGATAAATGGAAACCTGGAAATGGTGATAGGCTACTTTTTCTCGCGGAATACATGTAGGAAATGGGATTAAATTTTTTATGAAACTTTTTATTGTGTTATCCAATTAGTTTGATAAAATCAATATTATTGCGAGTAAAGCCGCATGTGAAAGTTAGTAAATTTAACCGTATATATTATCATATATAAAAACAATAATATTATGTGTTTGACTAACTCGGTTACGTATGAGTTTTAGTGTACTAAATTTGTCAATTAATTATGTATATTTACTACGATTACTTACATTTTTTACGGTTGTAGGTTTAGCGTTATCGCCACAACCTTACCAGATGTTAATGACGATGTAACTCAAGATGGTAAGCGCGCTGAGCATAGTGGAGGGACTAGCTCTCAAGTGCAACTGCTGGACCAAACCTACATGATTTTGGCGCCATATTTTCAATTTGTATCTAGCCGAACGGGCATTAGAATAATCCTGCCACAATTTTCAAACTCCGCTCGTTTTATCGGGTAAAAATTATCCTGTAACCTTATTTATAGTACTAATTATCTTATGTGTTAAAATTAATCAAAATTTTAACAGTAGTTTCGGAGTAGTGCGTGTACTAGGGTACGGACAAATATAAGGACATGCACATCTTTTGTTTGTATACTTTATAGGTTTAGCGTTATGGCTTCAATCTACTAGATGTAAAGTGACGATGTGGTCCAAGATGGTGGATACGATAAGCCTAGCGGAGGGACTGGCTCTCAAGTGCGCCTAACGGAACACACATATAGGTTTATGTTGGCAGATTTAGTCCTACGGTTTCCTCACAATGTTTTCCTTCATCGAAATCTCAAACTCATTGCAGGTGGATACGAACTCACCTCCATTGACGCGGCATCTATACACACTACCAACTAAGCCTTAAATCGTTTTCCTTTTGCAAAAATAAGAGCGCCGGTCGTGATGTAGTTAGATTTTCTCGTTAAATATATACGTTTTTATATTGTCTGATAATTATATTAAATGAAGTATACAACAAGCGATGAAGCGATGAAAGAAATGATAGCTCAGTCTTATTGTGTACGGACTACGCGTCAAAGGACTTGAGTTCGAATTCACCTACAATGAACTTGAGCATTCGGTGAAGGAAAATATCGAGAGGAAACCATAGCATGGTGGTAGGGCTTTATCTAATGGTCGCCTGGCTATCAACCACCTTCAAGTTTAAAAACTGCAGCGAAATATCAAAAGGTGTGTTCTATCATTTGCATTTGAGAGCTAGTTCCCCCACAATTGTTGCGTGTCTACCAACTTGTGTCGTATCTTCACTTAAGATCAGGTGAGATTATGACCATAACGAAAAACCCGTAAAAACAAATACATTGCTTAATAATTTTCAAACAACACAACTTTATTCGCATACATTAAAAAACTGAAAAATTCTGAAAATGTTTATCTCTTATTACATTTTATCTTAAAAACCCTAAACAAGTAGCTTTTTTGAACTCATTTTTCACATAAGTATGTGTAAGTAGTGAAGTCTAGTACAAACAGACACGGGAACGCACCATTAGACCATATCTTTAAAAATATAAGTTGACATCGCACTCAGGCACACATTGATTACGCCACAAAACTATTAATTCAGAATACTTGAATATTGTCTTAATATAAAATACATTATCAGTTATAAACAATTTTGATGAGAGCTACATAAATATTAGATGAAATCTAACCCATAAATGTAATAAAATGTAATGTAAAAAACCTCGACAGGATATGTATCATGAAAATTACATACGTATTTTATGGTCACCCCAACCCCAACCTTTAAATGGAACAAGAAATTTACAACCATTTTATAGTAAACCATTGCTTCAAAACCGATCCCGTAATTTATTATCCTCGTATCGTCATATCTGGGAATCGTAATAAAATAGATATTCTGGAAAAACTATAACGATGTACATACCTTCAACATTATGCGTCTGATATTGATCCTAGGTTTTATGATTTGGCAGCAAAATTGTTCACCATAGGATTGGCACCTTAGTTTATTTCGAGTCATACTGTGCTTTATTTCAAAAACGCCAACATTGATAACGTATAATCTTTGCAATATATCGAAGTACATACCTTTAAACATTATGCGTCTCTAATTGATCCCAAGTTTTTAATGATTGATATCCCAGTAGCAAAATTATTCACCATACGATTATTACTTTAGTTTATTTCAAGTATCATACAAAACTTTATTTCAAAGACGCCAACATTAATATATTTTACATTAATATATAGTATAATAGTATAATTCATGCTAAATATTATGCATTTCAGAAATCATAATTAGTTTTTCGTCTCGAAACAAAACAGTAGTTTTGTTATCGAAACGCCAAAATTAATGCCGAAAATCAATTATTGTCTAAGACTTAATATACGTTTTGATATCATCTGTTGGTTCAACGTTCTAATAAATAACTGTAATATTTTTTCAGAAAGACTAAAATTAATGTCGACCCACAGTTCTTTCATCTGATTTTTCTAATACTTTTTTATAGTTTTTGTATTTTGGCCACAATGTCACCTAATCTTATGTAACGACGTGGCCCAACATAGTGGACAAGCTAAGCCTACTGGAGGGACTACCTAATAAACTACCTATTAAGGAACATCTATAGGTACTTGACGGCAGATTTTCAACTTTAGGTGGGCATTAAAAAAAGGTCTGCCACCATGCTATGGTTTCCTCACGATGTTTTCCTCCACCAAAAGCTCACGCTCATTGACGCGGCACCTATACACACTATTACCTGAGTTATCATCGCTTCAAAACATGATTATCATAAAGGCATTTATTAAAAAAAAATGAAATATGTGACTCACATCAATAACCTCGCATGTCGAGCCAGACAACATCCATCCTACTTTGTGTATACTGTGACGTCATTATACATTCAAATGTTATTTCATGCGAAAACTTCCTAATCCACTTTGCATGAAGCGTTCTTTATGACACGCGACGTCGCCTCCTCTAGGGACTTTAAGATAATACAGGTTTGGAAATATGAACATTAAAGACTTTATCTGTAACCATATGTATAATGATCCATATATGTCCATTTCTCTTATCTTTACTATTATCATACTAATATTATAAATGCGAAAGTCAGTTTGTTTGATTGTTACGCTTTCATGCCTAAACCGCTGAATCGATTGTGATGAATTTTGACACAGATATAGATGGGATCCTGGAGACGGAGATAGGGTACTTTCTCTAGCAAAAAACTTATTGCAAGTGGAGTAAAAAGAGGGATAAACTTTATACGAAACATTTTTTACGTCATTCAATTTGTTCGACATAATCAATATAAGCACGAGCGAAGGCGCAGGTAAAAGATAGTAATTTATAATATTCATATTATTATTTATGAGTATATTAAATCACTATGATAATTTTATTACATCTTATTTTAATAGTATTGTAATTTTCACACTTTTAATCATTCTGTAAGTACAGTCCGTGATTATATGCAATTATAACAATACTTTTATGATCAAACTAACATTATAAATGCATAGGTATTTTGATCCATTGGACTAACCTGAAGCTTGTTTAAAAAACTATCGACATCGTTTCACAGTTATGAAGTACAGGCACATCGATTTTTTTAAAATACAGACATCTGTTAGTTTATTATTATCATAAGGTTTTATTATTTTTCATATTTTAATAAACGGAAATCGAGTTATCGAAACAATTCAAATGGTTAATAAAAATTCATACAAACAAATTCCCGTACAAAATTGTTAATTGAAAAAATGTTAAAACATTCACAATAATTTAATCTCTGAAATAATTTAAATGTAGTAAATGAAATAAAAGTGCATAAGTTGAACATAATACCTTTGACTGAAGTTCCTTATGCAAGCGGAATATTGCAGGCTTCCATTTAACCACAATTGGCTTCGTGTAGTCAATTGTGCGCAGTGCTTTGTTTAAAAAATATAACTTTAAAGCTACATGCAAAAGATTTAGTTAAAAAATTACATATAAGTAGTAAAATTATTGCATTTGTTTACATGATTATTTTCAAATCAATAATGCTATGGTTAGTAAATGTTTGAAATTGAGTAAAAGTTCCTCCTAAATTCAGTTTAAATAATCAAGGTGTATGTAATGGTATTTATGAAGTTCTATATATAAATACTCAAATAAGGTTTAAGAAACACAGGTTTCATGAAAAATTTACAAAAAATATATATTTTTTTAAATAAATTGTATATTTTTTTCATTTTATATAAGTGAAACAAGCCCGATAGTCACGAAAAACCGTCGGTTTCGTGCGAGGTGCAAACGGAGGCATTGGGGTGTCAACTTTAATTGGCGTTGTATTTCAAGCCATGGCTCTTCGTGTGCATTCTACCCGGGGTACGGTCTAAGTGATAGCGGTGAGTAGTCATAAATACGTAACAAAAAACATATAATTGTAAATATTATCAAGTAAAGTGTAAAAACATTAATAATTTTACACTATTTTACACTACACTTATTTTTGGCTTCATGCCAAAAGCAATATAGACTTTTTATTTAAATGCCACTATATTCATTGATATATTTTTTATAGTTTATAGATTAAGCGTTAAGGTCACAATCCCATCCAATGTTAAGTGACGATGTGGCTTAGTTCAGCTTAGTGGAGGGACTGCTTCTAAGGACAACTGCCAAAAATGACCTATGGGTATTTGGCAGCAAATTTTCAACGTAATGTTTTGTCTCATCGTGATGTTTTCTTTTACCGAAAACTCAAACTCATTGCAGAAATTCGAACTTATAATTTGTTTCACATTACGGAACTATTCAATTACAGATATTTACGGAAAATACTTATTTTATTTATTTATTTCAGAAAATATATAGCCAAGGTGTTAAAGGTCGTTATTGTCAGGACAAGGTTGTTTGCATTTAACAAAAACAGATTTTTTTTTAAATCTTATAATGTTAAAAGTAATAAAGCGATGATAGCTCAGTTGATAGTGTGTAAGGACGCGGCGTTAAGGAACGTGGGTTCCAATCCACTTTTATTTAAATTTCATAAAATTAAAAGATATTTGATTATTGGAGTTATAAACAAGTTTCATTCAATAACCAAAACAAATAAAAAACAAAATCGATCTAAATATGGCCAATTCTATTGATCTTAATGAATTGAAGTCGGTAGATTGATTAGGATTGATCACGGATTGTGACAACACAAATCGGTCAAATAGTTATTGATTTTTAACGACAGTAAAGAACGTCAATATTAGGTGATACGAAGTTCACCGGGTCAGCTAGTTTAATAGGCGATAGTAACCATTTATCATTAGATCGGTCATCTGCGTGTTTACTGCTCATTAGCATAAAAAATCGTAGTAAAATAAAATTACCATATATAAACGCTGCATGTGACACTGCACGTACTTGGTGAATTTTAACGTGCAATATCGAGGGTCCTATTGTTTGCTTTTTTTTTCAGATCCACTTGAACGTACGTCTAATTGGATGGGTAAGGGAAAAGAAGAAAAGGATTTTCTGTTTGTTTTTAATTTCACCATTTTGTATAATTATTTTCAAATTTTAGTAGTAGTATAATATTATATAATTATAACTATATTTATTATATCAAATATTTTTTATCATCGCAATAATATATATCTTTGTATATTATTACAGAAGAAATTAAAAAAATGACCTGTAGTATTATATATAATTAACTTTCCTCCAGGATTTTCAATAAATTTATTATATTTGTTTTCTTTTAATTAAGCATATAATCCATACAATAAACGAATATGTACGCAACCTATCATCTATATCTATATTAATACAATAAAGCTTAACAGTTTGTTTGAGCGTACAATTACTAGTCGGATTCGTCAAATTATTTTGCATTTGACTTCCGAATTACTGAAAAACTATAGCGGGTGGAGTGGGATGATAAGTATATACGTCGCAGCTTAATTAGACGTTCAATTAACTGCCTACAATGTACAATATTACCCAACCACCCAACTTATAATAAAAAAGCAAGTCGTCTCCGACATATATATTTATCATCCCTCTACGACCCTTAACATCTGAGCAAAATGAAACGATTCTAATTAAGAGCCACGTATGCCAGTTTAGTATAATTTAAATTTTAATAATGAAGAAGAACATAAGACATAAGAATAGTATAATAGGAATTACTTAAAAATACTAGTCTAGGGCGAACTAATAAACCAAATGTAGACCTAATAAATTCGCTTCAAACATATGTAATTTACAAAAAAATGTTGTGCCAAAGAACACCGATTCCTACCTAGGATAATTCGTGAGGCTATAGAAATTAAAAAACATCCAAATTTCAATAGAAAAGATGGTTGGAAGCTAGTACCAGCCTGGCATCCGATTATACATTTAATTAAATCGGAACCCAAAAGACCAATTGCCAGACCTCAAGACACTGTGAGTTCTTTCTGCGTAGATCGGAACTCTTTGAATAACAAAAATTAAATTGTAGGTAGACAAAGTAACATGAATTTTTCTGGATAACCTACACCTCAGTCTGCCCCGTGACCACGAAGGCTGAAAAATTTTCGAAACGTCGGGAACAAAATTAATAAATAACCGCGATAAAATCCATTTAAATTAGTTTTATTTCGATGAATAATATTCGCGTAAACATAAGAGATCATTATGTGGTGACCAAAGTCGATATGTTCGTACCATAAAAGTCAAGTTCTTTATACAAAAAATGTCACCAACGAGTATAAGTATGACCTGATGTATCATTAGTGCGTGGTCTATCTTGAATCTCTTTTCTTTAAGGAGCTTTAGAATCGTATATCGTTGTAATCTTGTATATCGTTGTCTTTTTAGCCATCCTACTACAAAACATGGTGTATTATTGAGCCTAGTGTAGTATTGAGATGACAGGTGTTAGAGTAGAGTGGATGAAAAAAATATTATGTGCTGACTCTATCTTGATGCGATAAGGGTTATAGACAAAAGGGAAGTAGAAGAAAAAAGAAAATATAGTTATTTGCTACACATGGAAATATTTATTGTACAACCGAAAATAGGTTCATTAAAAAGAATAAAAAAGAAATACAGTGTGTCAAATTAAGTTGTTGGAAGGTTGGAGTGTGGGTGTAACAAACGGATACCGAGTCGGCTTATGTGCTGAAAGTCATCCAGAATAGGTTTTCACTCCGGGATCAGGGTGTTACGTCTGTGAAACGGTGTGTCATATATAGGAACAGTTTATTTGTGGCAGCTGTTTGCTTTTCGTTTCAAGTAAATAAATGAAGAAGAACGTACACTATATTTTTCACAATGCTAACAAATAAGGGATGCTTTCTTAATATTCAGTTAGATCATAAGACATATTTAAAATTATAAGTACCTGTCCATAACATCAGTAGTATTTAGGGCACTAAATATCGAAATTCTTTGGAATTTCAAGAACCATATTAAAGATTTATTGTGTGACGACTTCAAAAGTTTAATTTTACATAGACTTGGGCCTCAATCTATTTCGCAAAGGCTCCTTAATTTTCGTTCGAGGGACGTCCGAAAAATCGTGAATCCGATAACTTTTCGTACGCCTCCCAGCTTTATTATTAGCTTAACAATATTGAACTTTTTGATGTTTCTTTATAAATTAATTTTCAATCTTATTCTTGTAGTATAGAGTTTATTTTGAAATGTTTTTTTATGAATAAAATTCAAAGAGATCAGTAAGCGTGTTTGCAGGCTTTAGCTTTAGCTGTGAAAACGGTTACTAAGACCGTGATGTCGGATATATTGATTTCTCTTATCAATATTTGTGTTATGTACCGTGAACAACACCTTTTTATGAACAAGAGATATTAAAAAAAATATCTTGTACCTATTTATCATTCGGAAGATACTTTATAAAGTATCACCGTTGAATACTCTAGAATTATTTATTAATGAAAATAAAGAATTTCAACGAATGTTTTTTTACGGTAAAGGTATAGCGTTATAGCCACAATCCCACCTGTGGCAAAGCCTATATAATGGAGGGACTGGCTCTCAAATGCAACTACCGAAACTCACTTACATATTGGTATCTGGGTAACCTGAGGTTGGTAGCTAGTCACGTGGGAATTAGCAATATACAATTATATTATATATAATATAATTAATTTATTGTTCGATATTAAAGTTAAAAGAATAAAATAAATTTAGCAAAATATTCCATTTTTAAGTGTTATCAAGTATTTATTATTATTAGATTTAAACATTAATATTAAAAAGGAAGTAATCCGATGCCATTATACAACTATTAAAAAAAATTGGTCTACACGTTACAAGTAACACGTTACACATCCATACACACAGACATCCGGACGACTACGAAAAAAAATTTTCACTGAGATTTTTTTAGTATATAAATGTAATAAAGAATTTAAAAATCATCGAGTGTGATAGTGAAAGTTTTTCTCCGGATAATATATATATGTATATATAATATTTGCATTGTCGTAAAAACACAAAAGATTTAAAATAATGATCATTGAAGTCTCGAAAATTGCTCCACTTTGTAATTTTAAGAGTAATGCACAACGTCAAACGCTTCGTGTTATGAGGCGTGCAACAGTACTCATTGTATTAATTAAACAATTATGAATAACACTAAAACTGGTTATTATAGTGACATGGTAACACAACCATTAACTCGCCTATCTTTAAGTCAAATTACTGTCAACTCTGATGCAGCCATTTATAACTACGGTACGGGCCTTTCCGCAAACGGCTCAACAACATTCTATGTCTACAATATTTATAGCAATGGTTCCTAGTAACAGTAAAAACTACAATTAATATAACATAATAGTCGGACCTTCTAATATACTTCTATTGTAATCGATGGATTTGTTTTGCAACTGATCGATACAATCGTTTCATTTAAATCTTTCAATTAATCTGTAATCAAAAATGTTCATTTGTTTTACAGAAATTATAAACAAATAATAATTAATATAATGTATTATGTTATTTATAATTAACTACAATGTAATCCAACTACATTAATTATACAGAGAAAAAATAAAAAAAAGGTAAAAATATGTGTGTGACAGTTTTACGGGCAGTTGAAGTAACTATTTTGGCCAATATTAATATCATAAATGCAAATGTAAATTCAAAGCTCGGTTGGTAGTGTGTACGGATGCTGAATCAATTGACGTGAGTACTAATCCACCTGCTATTAGTCGGAGTAATATTTGTCATGATGTAATGTAATATTTAGTTTTTGTTTCACTAAAATCGGTTAACTCTAGCAAAAGTAATTGTGATTTGAATGACGGCGCAAGATGAAATAATTTTGGTTCCAAGCGAAGTCGCAAACACAGCTAGTATTAAATACTAAACTTTACAGTATAAAACACTTACGTTGTAAAGCCAACGTTTGATCCAAATAATGTCCTGTCAGCTTATATTGACAATATCTATTGGGAATCGATTTAAAAATGAGCGTGTCTCATCACTATTCCACGCGGTGGTTCCGCACGAAAGCCGGCAATATTATAATTTAATATTTCTACTCCACGCTAGCACTGTCGTATTTCACGGCTAACGAGATACGATTCTTCAAAGTGGTCGCAGATTGACGTTAAAGGGTCTTGTCAATAAATCGAAGAATGAGAACGTCGGCTGAAATGCATTGAAAATTGCAAGACACTGTAGACTCGTGGGAGTATTGGAAATAAAGAGGATTCTTTTGATACTTCCAAGTCAGCGAGCGCACAAGAGTATTATGAAATATGTTTTCTTTGTACTCTCTAGAATATTGTAATTTGCTATAAATCATTCTGAAATCATAATTTTTCCTAGAAAAAACTATTGAGATGGAATTCAAAGACTTTAAATGACTGATAATAAATTATTTTTCTTTGAAATTTATACTTATTTAATGGTTAGAAATTTGTTAGAATCGTTCAGAAAAAACCTGATATACACAACTTTTTTTTAACTTGTTTTAAAAGACGTGAATATGCGCAATATTGATACTACTTAGCATACCTATTTAAATTTATTCTTACTGTATTCTTACTTATTATTTATTTTGCACTGAACTAAAAATATTAAAAAAAATATCCATTTTACTGTATTGATTTCAATTTAATATTTGGTTAATATTAATAAGACCATACTGCATGTAATAATATGGTGCAAGATAAATTTTCAAAAAATATTACCAGAAACATAAATGGTCATAATGGGGTTTAACATAGTATAAAATCAATTACTGCCGTCTGGAAATCAACGTTCCAGTAAACTTATTTGTAAGTGCGTTTACATTGACTGATCGCAAAACACTTCACTCACAAAAAAAGGCAATATTTTCTGTTTTGCTCTATGTTCACGTGGTTATGATCCAGTCGAGTATACATCGTAATACCTCGCTTAGTATACACTGATTTATCACTGAACGTATTACACTTAAGCATGTAGCTTTCGCCCATTTTGAAACAAGTTTATGGTGGTAACTATCACATCAAACACTTATTGTGTTCAGCCAATAGGTATATAAATTAAATAATTTATATAACTAACATTGGAAAAACAGCAAAATTATATGCTGCCGTTTTTTACAAACCTTTTACGTCTAAAAATAATTTTGCAATATTAAGTTTTAAATAAAATCAAATCTCAAGTAAATCCTTTGAAATGAGTATCATAACATAAATGAAATTAGTAATAAATAACAGTCCATAGTAAAGTTGTAACCAGGTGTCTAGTTTGGTTTAGTGTAATATAAATGGGAATAAAACTGTTCTGGCTTCTTATGCTATGACAACGAATAAGATAAGAAAGTAAGACATTAAATTGAAAAATAAATAAGCCCTCTACATATTATAAAACTTTTATGTTATACGTTATAGGTATAGCGTTATGGCCATAATCACACATGATGTTCAGTGGCGATGTAGCCCAAGATGGTGGACACGCTAAGATTGATGGAGAGACTGGATATCCAGTGCAAATGCCGGAACACACCTATAAGTATTTGGCGACAAATTTTCAACTTAAAAGTGATAGTTAACCAAGTGGGCATTAGAAATAGCCCTACCGCCATACAAATCCAAAACAGTAATTGAGCAAATCTGTACATTTAATAATCTTTTTCAAGTTTAATTAGAATTCTCACAATACTCAAAACACTCCGTATTTTATCAACGATATAAAGTTAATTTGTGTACGCGAATTACTTTGAATCTACTGGTTAGACTTTGATGGAATTTTTAAAATTCAATATGAGCCTGAGTTTTCAGTAAGGGAAAACATCGTGAGGAAACCATAGCATGGTGGTAGGGCTTTTTCTAATATCGACCGAGCTATCTACCTACCTAAAGTTATAAATCTGCCGCTAAATGTTCACTTAACTCTGTTAGATTATGACCATAAGTCTGAACTTATTAAGAATTAAAAAAAAGTTACAATTTCGTCGTAAACAAACTTGGCAGATTTTGTTCTAATTTTCTCTATTCGAAAGATGATAATATAATCTGGTTTGAAGGTGGTAATAGCTGTGTTAAGATGAAATTACTGCGTAGTAGAATGTACATAGTTTCATTCTGTGTACTGGTTTAGGATAATATATAGACGGGATCAGATTCGCTTTTGTGCATTAGTAACGGAATGAATAGTGGTACCGTCTTCTTGTTAGCATACTCCCTCTTTTCTATAATATTCGGTCTTATAAAAAAAAGACGAAAAAGAAAAGAGATGTGACAGCGGTGACTGGCAGTGAATTTTGATACATAGTCACTAACTACTGACTTAGATTGTACTATAATTAACATGAGTTGCAGTGCAATCACTTTTCTGCGCTAGATATTTACTTATTTACTAATATTATAAATGAGAAAATGAGTTTGTTTGTTTGTTACGCTTTCACGCCTAAACCGCCGAGTTGAATGTCATGAATTTTGGTACAGAGATAGACGGGACCATGGAAATAGAGATTAGCTACATTTCTTTCCAAAAACTGATAAGAAGTGGAGTGAAGAGAATAAAAAACTTTGAAACTTCTTATTGCGTCGTCCAATTTATTTAACGTAATCAATATTAGCGCGAGTGAAGCCGTACGTAAAACCTAGTAAAATAAAATCATAATTTATATATATCGCAAAATGGTATAAGAACCTTTCGCTGTCTAATTAAGATTTGTTAAGAGAAATCACCATTGAAACATACTTTTTATTTACTCAGGTCTTTAAGTATTTATTACAAGTATTATAACAAAACTTTTAACTTTAGTTTATTATAAAAAGTACATTTTTCCCTTCGTCACTTGTTTATTAAACACCCTTAATCAACTTATTGCACTTCGAAGCTGGTACCACTACTTATTTGTTAACGAACTTATTCCTGGACTGTTGAACCAGAACTGACCATATCTTCGATGATATTCAAAAGGAAGGCAATGAATTTCCGAATGACAGATAAATAGAGAGACTTAACAAATACAAAAGTGACAACAGGAAGTTCACTGAAATCCGGTTAAATTATTCGAATATCATTTTAGTTAATAAGAATATGATAAAGACTATATTAAATCATTAAAATTAATTGCAAAAATAGAAATCATGACACAAGTAGTACATGGTATAAGGTAATGACTGTCACACCTATTATTTTTAGAAGCGATATTAGTTACTTTTTTGTATACCTTACTTTATGACAACTTTAATATCGCATTAAATATCGCAAAGTCACAAACGTACTGCAATTCCTCAACTTTCCTCATGTGTAATTACATTTTTCTTTCTATCAACCTTCGAGCGGCATAAAAATAAAATATAGGTTATTATGGCGACTACCGGCCATTAGTCAGGAAGTTGTTGAATACATGCTCTATAATTTGCATCGCAAATAACCTATTTTGATGCAGTTGTGTGTAGATTAAATAATCACTGCACGTAGATGTGACAGTCGGAAGTTTCTTCAGAGTGTTATTATGGTAGTTAGGATTTTTGCATTCTTTGTCCATGTTCCAAGTTATATTATTAAAGAAATAAAAAAAAAACATAATTGTTTATTTACCTATGCGTACTTACTTAAAGTAGTTGCTCTTTAAATTTGTATTTATCCTTTGTTCTAAATACTTGAATCATTTAAAATATAGCCAATTGAAAATACCTCAACAGGTTTGATTTCTCGAAAATACGGATTATTATTTGTATGGATGGATACTGTATACAAACTTTTATTCTCTTTTATCTCTTTAAGTTTTATTTCTAAGTCACTAGTTAACCTATATGCTATTTCAAGGTCCAATCTTTATGGATATCAAAATTAATCTATTTTTTAGACGTTAAATTGTAAGAAACGTACTGGCACAATTTTTTTCGTATTTGTATTATTAGTATGAACCTTAAAAAAGTAGCAATCAGTAATGTATGTGTTTGTTGGTAAAAAAACAAATTAGCGAAAAAGCATGTATAGCTATGCTGAAATAGAAGTGTAGTGGTAGTTAAGTACGAACTTAGAAATTGTGTCAGTTCATTTTACTAACCATTAATAAACATAAATAAGGTATAAAGTGTTTTTAGACAAATATATTAATCATTACAATAAACATTTTAATACGAGCATTATTCGACCAAAGATCGGATTTCAATGACAATTAATTAAGTTGTAATGTTTGAACTTAGTTGAAATAATTTGTCTAATGTTAGTCATTTGTAGTAATATTGTCATCAATGGGGGTAGGACAGTAGGTTTTTTTATTACTGGGGGCGATAAAGAGATATTTATACAATACTATACCTTACCTAAAGTCTAATTATTTTTGATTTCTTATGATTACGCGAATATTATTCATTGAAATAAAACTAATTTAAACGGATTGTAGTAACATGAACTTTTCTGGTCAACCTACATCTCAGTCCGCCCCGTGACCACGAAGGCTGAAAAGCTTTCGAAACGTCGGGATCAAAATTAATAAATAACCGCGATAAAATCCGTTTAAATTAGTTTTATTTCTAATAATTTTTATTATAACGGAATATTTTATTCTATTTAAATATTAAATTATAATTGAAAATAGTAATCATTACGAATTAAATATAATCCCATACTGTTTGTATGTATAGTCCGTACAATATTACATTTATTACACACGAAGGCATTTTCTGTTGTTTTTCTGAAGTTTCAGTGTGCTAAGTAACACGAATAATTAGTATGCCAATTTCAAAGCAAATTTGCTGTATCTACACATTTTTACTTATAATGAGATTAAAGATATAATACAACAAACCGTTACAGATGTTATTACGCCACAAAATGAATTTCTCCTTGGTACGAATTACGTGAATACGCAAGTTACAAGACGTGCACCCATTCTTTTCACAACAAACGTCTATTGTTTCTATTAAATTTTGCAACATTTTTATTACCAGCATTGTGTAGTAATGTACAACTTGTCGCTCATTATTTATTTCGATACACTTTAATACGTGTATCATCAAGGATTTTGTATTATTACAAAGAGTTAATAATGACATATAGTTTATATAACGGTTATTTATTTTATTTTACCTGTAGTTAGGGAGTTAAATTTGGGGTGTAAGGTGTGTCGAACACCATCTGAGTTACCCAAGCCAACCTCACCAGCACGGGGTTCACCCTGCCGAGTGACCGACGAGGCTCTGACGATTATTGGTCCCACCTTTGTTTTGGTCGTGACAGTTTACCATGTAATCCTTGATCCGTAACAGCTTGATGGTAGGGTTATGGAGCGACTGGTTAGCGACCTCCCTCGGGTTTAGACTGCCGCAAATTAAATGTTCAGTACGACCCTTCGTGTTCCGGCATAGCGAAGGAGAACCAGCCATTACCGCCAAGGTCAGCAACATGGATGTAACACCCATGTGTACCATCAGATGTGTGATGTACCATCAGATGTGCCGTCTGCCAGTTTGCTGTTCATTATCATAAAAAATTATACACACAAAACAGTTTGTTTTGTTCTTTTTAAGTCAAAGTATTAATAAAAATAGTTTCTAATAAATATACACTCATTTCCATAACAGCCTACCTATTGTAATAATGCACTGTAAAATAAATGCTTTATTATTAGACTCGTATTCCTTAATATAAGATATCGAGACTATATAGCTATTTTAATAATTTTTTGGCAGCGAATTGATATCAAACCGTACCGCAAATTGATGTCAAACTGGTGTTGTAAATGGATGTTAAGGTTGTAGAACCACGAAGACAAGAAGGCAACAGCGATTATTAATGAATAGATGTTAATACCATCCTTTTATCTCGGCTATTAATTGGTGGATATTACATATAAGAAATGAACGTTCATATACTAATTGGTGGAATATTGCATCTGAAAAATGAGCTCGCTACACATGCATAAACATTTTTGTAAAGGATCAGCATCGTGCATGTGATGTTTCTGGTGTTGGGAACGTCGGTTCGATGCCGTAATCGCTTACTATCAAGCAAACCGCAAGTTTATTTGCCTTTATTGTAATATTAAAATATAAAAATTCATTTGCAATGGTTAATTTCATGTGATTGCGAAGTACCTAAAAATACTTATTTTGTCAATGAAATTACTAAAAATATTATAGACATTTTAGTAAAACCACAATCCATTTTTGTAATATTATTTACTGCTACATTCGTTAATTGGTTTTAAAAATGTTATGAATATAATAATATTAGACATTATAATATTTTGACATTAATGCAAATTGAATTTCATCCACAAATGATAATGACCCGACAAATAACAATTTAAATTATTTTAAAGCAACCAACAAAAAATGTATGAAACTGCAGACAGTCTTATTTAAGAATAATATCTGTAATTTCATTAGATATAATTATCATTTGGGTGCACTATGAACTGTGTAACTTTATATTCATTAAAAAAAATTAATAACTCGATGTCACTCCTATTCTCTCTTTCACTGAAACTTGGCCCGAAGCTCTCGACTCCCATACAGTGCCTTGACATGACAGATGTCGCTCTAGATTACTTAGCCCCTTTCATTAAAATATGTTGGCAACTTCGTGCATTTATTATATGTTTATTGTTCTGTAATTGTATCTGTGTACGTCTCATTAGGCTCAATTATGCGAGACGGTTGGTGTAGTTACAATTTAAAAAGAAACTTGAAAACATGAATTATAGTTATTTGTCTGTGGCTTCAAAATTGCAACATACTAAAGCCCACAACAGACGAGACGGGACAATCTATAATATATATTAACAATTTTTTTGTTAAACCTGACATACGAATGGTATACCGTGTGATGATATTCTCTCAGTGATAACTAGTGTTACTGTATATATTAAGATAAATTATACCAAGGTATATTACGGTATATTTTCTATAGTAATCGGTGAGTGAACACAGACGCAGCTATAATGTATGTTCAAGAACCATGTCAAACGGGTTTAGATGTCAAAAGGCTATTATAGGGTGGATCAATATATGAGCGATCGTGATGTCTAGAATTGACGCCCCTCTCTGTACATCCGCTACTAACTACTGTAACATATTACATTATTGTTTATAAGCATAAGAATAAGACTTACAAAAAAAAAAAGTAGATCGAGTTTCTTGCCGGTTCTTCTCGATGACTGCGTTACTTTCCGAACCGGTAGTAATTCTTGACGTTCAGAAGCGCCTTCTTAGAGCCTAAAATGTCTAAAGATTTTTTGATTTGATTTCATTTCATTTCTATTTTTATTAGGTCACATAAATATATTGAAAGATATAGTACAATATATTTTGGTATAGTAAGACATATTAACGTGTATTTTGACAATTTACAAGAAAACTGATTGTAATATTTCGTCTGTCATATCTGTGCGCGATGAACAAAACAAGTTAAATCTATTATACGATATCTAAAATTAGAACATTCATTATTAAAAATGGCACACACATACGTGGTCATGCAACGACAGTCGCAGAACTAATGAGTGCCAAAATATATAATATAGCATAGCCACCGTCTGTAGCAGTTTGCTATTCCGTAATATATAGCTTAGTATATTAATATATATTTAAGCTCCGTCTATTGTGGGCTTAAAGACAGATAGAACTACAATCGTTTAGCAGTTGCGTCGTTGAAACCGCCACGCTGATGTACTGTGGATTAGAGTCTCGCATAGAACAATTATTTATGTGATTCAAAACTCATTGTTCTAAGTTTAGTCGTAACTTCGTCTTTGTTAATTACGTTTATATAGTTTTGTCTACATAGATAGATGACGTTAAAAGCACATGTATTAAAAATGAATGAATGAATTACTCAACGGTAAGCACAGTACGATTCAGAAAATAAAGATGACATTAGATCTTTTTTTATAGTTAAGGTTTTAGCGTTATGGACACAATCTCACCTGCTCTTAAGTGACGATAAGACCCAAGTTGGTAGACATTCTAAGCTTGTGGAGGGACAGGATGATATGAGCATTTAATCAAAAGTCGCCACTCTTACACTGACCTGCAAGCTTCTGTTTCTTTTATTCGAAGGGACCTATGCTGTTAGTCCAAGCTGCTTTCACAGCCGAACCAGACTTTTGGATCCAATGCACAAGAGTGCTCTGAAGTGGACGAATCTCGGCTTGGGCTGTTGCTGGAACGCAAGTAGATACCGTAAGCTTGACTAATCCTATTGGATCCTATTTTAAGTACCAACTCAGTTACAGCCCGGTTTATGCAAGTGAAAACAATCAGAATCTACTGCATTGTGGTTGTTGTCTTTGGGCGGAATAACTGGACTGTACTTGTACTATGAAGCCTCTTCAAAGCTGAATAATTACTTTATTAGCGAAGACCTAAGCGTACCACCAAGGTGAATGTTATACTTGATGCATTCTGGTCGCGATTAATTCAGATACCAATGTCTAGTTTCAATATTTTTATTTTTGATCATTTTTTTTACTGTGCAACACTGGTAGTAATGATCAAGGTATATATCGCTGAGAATTTTACGTACAGATAATTAACTGACACACACTACTCCCAGAGAAGAGCAATCATTTACTGACAACAAAGAGACTTGTGTAAGAATTAAATAAACTGTTTCACATATTTTAATTTTGAAATTAATTTCTACAAATATGAATCAATGATAGCGTTTTAAATAACGTTTGAAATGATGATAGATAGTAGCATGTATGATGGACTTGAGTTTGAATCCCGCCAAGGATCTTGAGCTTTCGGTGAATGAAAATATTTTAATGAAACTATAGCATGATGACAGGGCCTTTTTTAATGCTCGCCTAGCCAGCTACCCCCTCAAGTTGAAAATCTGCCGTTAAATACCTATACGTGTGTTCCGGTAGTTGCACTTGAGAACCACGTGAGGTGAACGTGAGGCGCGCGAGAGAAGCACGTGCGGGTAAGATTGGATTGGGTATCTCAATCTTCAAAATTTTATTTGACATCCCTAACATACTATATGAAACTGAACTTAGATTGAATCTTAAGAGCAAGCAGGCATACGGCAATTGATTTTATGTCTTCTTAAAATATAATTCTTATGATTATTAATATTACCTTGTCACTTTTATTATTAATGCTGTCAAATAACATATCTAATTATAGATTATAAGAATTCAGATATATATATCTATACAATCTCGGTAACAGTGTTTGAGGCCGCACTCCTCCGAAACGGCTTGACCCATTTTTATGATTTTTTATATATATGTGTTAGGTATAACAATACATAGAAAGGTCGTAAGGTATATATCATACCACTGATTGATGACGTTGTCCCTATTCAATTTTGTTTTGTATTCTTTTTGATAATTTTCCTTTTTTTTTCTTGGCATTAAAAGAATAACCCTATAAACCCAAATTTTCACCCTCTTACATTCACCCTCCAATTTTTTTATCGAAATTTAATATAACCGATATGTTTATGATTTATATAATAGAACAACGTTTGTCGGGTCAGCTAGCCTTTAATAAAATTAGCATACAAACGAAGCATCCAATTTTAAAAATAATATAATAATTTGCTTCGCGTCATATGAGAAATTCCGGAAATGGGTATGGCATATAAATTTTCTTCCGTCCCATAACAGTAAGGGGTATTCCGCTCATAATTCCGTTTTCATTGAGACAAATATGTGAGTAAGGCTTCGTTTGCATTGCTTAGTAAAATAGCTTCAGTGAAATAACACAATCCTTTGTTTCGCTGACAACAACCTTCTATTTTTAATGGCATCAAAGCGATGATAACTCATTTGGCAGTGTGTATGGAATTGATATTGAATCCAGCTACAATGAGCTTGAGCTTTCGGTGAAGGAAAACATCATGATGAAACCATAGCATGATTGTAGAGCTTTTGTTAAAGGCCGCCTGGCTAGCTACCACCTTCAAGTGGAAAATCTGCCGCGAAATACCTATTGGTGTGTTCCGGCAGTTACACTTGAAAACCAGTGCCTCCGCTAGGCTTAGCATATGTGGATATGGTGGCATCTTGGGCCTTATAATCACTTAACATCAGGTGAGATTGTGGCCACAACGCTAAACCTTAACTTTATAAAACATTACTATTATATTTCATTGATCATACATGGTTTGAAAATGTTACCTTAATGTTAAATTTAAACTTCAAAATAAGCTTTATCATATGAGCATCGATGTTTCTAATAAACTATATAATAGACAAATACACGCTTAATCTCTTTAGTAGAATAGACAGCAATAACAAAACGTGCTCTTTTGTTTTCAATGAAAATTGACGTATTCGATATGCCTCGGGTTTTGTAGACGCGGCTTAAGAAATATATCAAACTCGAACGTGCTCTGCGTGTAGAGGGTAGTACTGAGTTAGTGAAAATTCTCAATTCAATTACGCAACTGCGTGAGTTATGAAGATGTATAAAAGATTGTTTTGTGAAAAAGAAATAAATTTTATTTGAATAATTCAGTAGACATCCAGTCTGGAGTCTGTGATATTTTGGTCGATTTTTCGATACACTTCGTTTTGCAAGGGCATAATTTGATTTAAAAACAGATTTTCACAAAACAAGTAGTCTGCCTTGCGACGCCATTATGGTACCTTTAAATACATATAGTTTTTAATCTTAATGAATCATTTTTGTCCATTGCAGTATTTTATCATTTCTATCTTAATATACTAGATATATGTTTGACCTTACCCAACATTTTCTTTATAGTATAAAACCACACAGGTTCGTACTTATGCCACAGTGGCATCTGGCTCAACAAGAACAGTGAGGTTCCGAACTTTTGGGTCTACCATATACTGTGAAGAATGATTTTGGTTCGAAACCAGAGTATTATTCGATTTCTTCTACAGTATCGGATTATCCATACGTGGCAGCATATTATATGTATGAAGTAATATTTCTGTTGGGCGAAGTAAGGAGGATCACTGCAGACAAAATTTGCGAATTTTTTTTTCTGGATTGTGCATTACATTCCCGTACGTAATGTGTAATTATTTTACAGAGGTACTATAAATAAATGAAAGTTTTCTTTTCTTGCAGATAACAATACGTATCTTAAAAGGACATAAAACCATAATTATACTAAAGTGACTACGATAAAAAATAAAAAATAAATCCCTCTCGCTGTATTTCATAAAAAAAACAACATAAGTACGTACCAGAAGTATTATTTATTACCCGAAATAGTTTAGACTCCTTGTGATGACTGGGCTTAAAATAATACTCTTAACTTCTATTTAAAAAAAATACATCTTATCCCGTACATAAATCATCAGAATTTAAAAAATAATATGAGAGGTTCTTTCTGTAATATCTAAGGCCGTATCTTTTTTACATTGAAAGGGTTTATTATTATTCCAATAAAAATGTACAGTAACAAAATTGATCTTTAGTATGTGACATTTTTTTAACTTATTATGTTGGTTTTTGATGAACATATTTGTATGCAATTATTATTATTTTCATTAGTATAGTATTTGTCTCTTTTTTATTCATTTAATAGTGAAATTACAACTATATATATACACTGGATTTACATGTAAAATTAAAATGGCTTAATTTCTATTATTCATAATGGCGTCATGAGTGCACGGCTGACATATAAGGTCGACCTGCATGGATAGAACTCAAATCTCAAATTGACACGTTAATACACTGTTTCATAATAAGAGATGAAAACGATATTTTAATGTTACGTTCATTTTACGTTGTCGTCATTCGTTTCACTGGAACGAGTCGACGCCTCCCGCGCACACGTGACGCGTGTGAATTAAGGAGGTTGCCTTGAATCAAGACCAAAGATATAATTTCGATGGATATGTTTTTTTTTTTCTTACCCGTGTCTGTATTTATAAAATTGTATTTCTATTAATTTCATGGTACACAAAGGTTCAGGAATATATAACGTAGCTACAAGAAGCCGTATTTATATTATAAAGTGACAAAATGAGTTTAATTATTTGAATGTGCTAATCTTAGGAGCTATCGGTCAAATTTCAAAAATTATTTTTGTTTTTGATAGAGCAGTCTTTAGCCTTAACATTGCGCTCTCATCAACAGAAGCAAAACCGTATTCAAAAAAGTTACAGAAACGGGCAAAAGTTGGTAAATAATTTTTAGTAACACGCGAATAAAGTTGCAAACACAGCTAGTATATTATAAGAAAGCTGAAGAGTTATAATGTTTGTTTAATCACGTTGATCTCTGGAACTACCAGTCATATTCGAAAAATGAAAACATGATATATAGTATAGAATATTTTCATTTACAATAAAGTATAGAAATATAGCTTTCATTTACACGCGGAATAAGTGGTGGACACAGCTAGAAGAAATAATATACAAAGATATTATTTTAAGACACTTGCAAAATATAATGCATGCAATATATAAGTTATTTTACTATATAAAATATTTTTACTTACAAATTTACCGAATCTCAATTTTGAGTCATTTTACAGCATTCATAGATAGATATGTGAGATCATTTGCATGGTGGAAGAGCCATTTATAATACTCGCCTGCTAAATCACCACCTTCATGTTGAATATGTATCGCCAAATACTTATAGATGTGTTCCGACAGCTATAAATGAGAGCCAGTCCCTTCATTAGGCCTATATTGTATTCCATCTTGAACCACATAATCATTTAACATAAAGAGAGATTATCGTCAAACGCCAAATATATAAAGTATAAAAAAATATATTCTCGTCTATCACATCCAGTGAAACTTTAAATCTTATAGCTCTATATATTGCAGGGAGGTGTATCCTCATTTTGGAGTCATTACACGAAATAGTATCACCGTATAAGGTCCCAGGGGAGAAGGGAGTAACTCTGCGGCGGCGTCTGTTTGTTTACACACTCCCATAATATATTTTGGTTAATTAAGTTTTTGTGCGTGACGGTGGATTAGTAACCGGTGGGGAGAGTGCGTAATTGGCAAACTAAGTCTTGATGGAATTTGTATTTTTCTCTCTTTTTTTTTACGTGGGGAGTTTCATTTATGCATCCCCTCCCTCGTTTATGATAAAAAAGTAAATATATCATGCTAAACAGAAAACGAAGAGCAGTTTTACCAAGAGTTTTAATGTATAGTGGGAATTAAATTGTAACTAATTAGCGTTCTTGTTCTGAGTGGTATTCTAGGAAAGTACTTTATTTCCTTTTACAAGCACCATCAATATGCCTGAGAGATTTGCCTAATAATGACGTAGTAATTTGTTATCAGAAACCTTTTACTGTACTAATTATAAAACATGTTTTTTATTATCACCGTAATATAGTTGTCTATGTTAAAACTTATAGGAGCAACATCACACTACAATAAAGCCTATAAAAACATAAATAAAAAAAAGACCATTATTATTATATAATCACAACATTTTTTTCGTTACGACATCTATATGTTTCGGCATTTTGGGCCATATCACGTATGAAGGACTTCAGAAATACAATTAATGAACACAAATTAGTAACCAAACTTAGATCCATTATTTGTGGATTACATATTTGTAACTCAGAGCACTTTAGTGCGGCGGATGTAGATGGATAACTAATGCAATCGTCAATGCGACTGTGTAGTCTACTACCTCTTTTTTAACATACTACAATACAACGTCTTTTATATTGTAATGTAATAAAGCGAATATATCGATAATTAAGCGATGATACTCAGTGGGTAGGATGTATGGATTCCGCGTAAGTGGTCCTAAGCTCGAATCCACCTACAATGAGCCTGATCTTGAGCTTGCGTTGAGGAAAAACATCTTGAGGAAACCATAGCATGGTGGTAGGGCTTTTTCTATTGCCCCACTGGCTAGCCACCACCATTAAAATAAAAATCAATTTTTCAATTAGTTACTTTTAAGAGCCAGCCCTTCCACGTGTCCTACTATCTTGAGCCCTAACACTAAACCAATAAAGTATAAAAATGTTTACTTTCAATATATCAGTAATCAATTGATAATTGCTGTTTTATGCCCGCCTGCACGTTTTTCAGCAGCTGGATGTTACAATGATGAGTGTCTCACCAAAGGTTTCTTATCAAAATCACATTTAATACAATTATCTTTTCGTACTAACAACCATTTACAATAAACTAACATTTGTGTTCGAAAAAACGACAACAAGATATTGTACTGCATAAATTAAGAATTCAAAAAAAAAATAACACGATTGTTTCTGAGAAAGTACTAATAAGAGACAAATTGGTAACATCAATAAATATAAGTAGGTATTTAAATTGAACCAAAATTATAATACTCAATCGCTGTGAAATTCGACTGAAGTGTATTAATTAAACAATGAAACGTTGAGAACAGTATTATTTCGATACATATAAAATTGTAATCACATAAAATCAATTAGCAATTTGTATAGCAATCTATTTACAAATTCACAGAACGGGCTTCAATCTTTACGATATTTGCTAATCAAAGTGTTCATAAGAAATTTCGTTTGACTCAATTAAAATGTAAGCGGGGCTAAGTAAATATTTCAGTACTTTGGACGCTATTTATGACCCTTCTAAGCCTTAATTAAGACCTCTTTGATGTTCAATCTGTTACGAGAAACTCGGTAATTGTGTAGGTACGCGAGCAAATGGAGTTTTTACCTTATTTATGTCCAAATTCGCGGAGAACGGGCTAATATTCGTCTTCTGAATATGTTATTGTGAATTCATAATACTTTTACTTGTATTATTATCGTTAGATATTATTACCTGAGATAATTGTTTATTACAATATAATGTATCTTCATATCTATATTAATTTATATGCTATGCTTAGACGTTGAAAATAATTATCAATCCCATACCGATTCTTTATCTATCTATACATATAATAAATTTGTAGAAAAGTCGTTTTTATACATCGAAAATATATAACAAAAAGTTGCCAAAGTGTTAAAGGGTAAACAAAAGAACACATTTTCAGCATTTTTGGAATTTGTGTCTGTTGGTCTGTGCACGCATCACGTGAAATGTGCTAAACCAAGGTAGATAACTTTTATATTTAAAAGTTGTGCGCATTTTAGAATCTTACTTAGTTTTTGTTTCATTGCAATCGGTTCACTTTATCAAGAGATATAATACTAGAAAGTGGAAAAATTTGTTTTTTTGTTGGTTTGTAATTGCTAATCTCTGGAAGTACCAATCTGATTTTTTAAAATTATATCTACGTTAGATAGAATAGTTTTTTAGAAGTAACATAGGCCATGTATCATCACGCTAACACCAATAGGATCAAAGCAGTATTCAAAAGTAACGAAAACGGAAAAAAATATCTAAAAGATTCCATAGTATTCGCTGGCTCGCTGTTTTATTTTATATGAAAGAGTATTGTATGAGAGAAACATTCCTCTAAAGAAGTTCTGAATACCAATAAGCAATATAGAAAAAAAAGTCCGCGATCGCATGTATCTATCTTTTCTGGTTTTCTTACAATAATTTTGACACAAATACAATAAGTACTTCAATAATTTTAGGTTCCACCCAAACGAAGTCGCGGGCACAGGTGGTAATAAATACGTATCTACGGTTATAAAACAAGATACGACGTCTTAAGTACTATGAATGCGTCAATAGTTAGTTTCAGTTCCGCGTATTATATAACAATAATTAATAATTTATATGTTTTATTGCATAAATAGTACAATGCTATTTTGCACATACGACAGCAAAGAGTTTAATACATGGACTGAAACTTAATATACATAAATTAAACCCTATTTTTTTTAATCTAATATCAGATTATCGATTAAGATGATACCACAAGCTTTCTTATACAATAGATAATAATGATAAGACCAGAATAAACTCATCGGTATTTCAATGGCAATGTAGATTGATTTTTAGAATTTAGATTTTCTTAATATGACCTATCTAAATTTCAATAATATGGACTTGGTTGGAAAAATCAGTTCGGTTTGCTAAACTATATATATAACAATGAAAAAAGAGAATAAATGAAACGGAACAATATAGATGGAATAGGAAGATGTTCTTTTTCCAAAAGAAGTTCTGTTCTTGTATAAAGAAATATTAGATTAGAAAAAGAAGAATATAGGGAGAATTGGGTGAAGTTATAGTCAAACCAAAAGCAAATTGCAGTAAAAGTGAAGAAGAAAAACATAAGTTACGAAATCGTAGTTGAATTTTTCTGTCTAAAAAAAGATGTGATCACATACCTACAGAAATAGCAGCGATCATAACAGATCGAGATATTGAAATCGCTCAAAGCAATCCATTCACCCGTAAACTTCCAGCTAAGTTGTTACTTTTTCAGAACCTCCAAGATATAGCGCACATAAGGATTCGCGTAAAACAGCTCGAGGCATTGGCAATTTTATTAAAACGTCTCCCCTTTGATAACTTCTGTTTGATAGAAGCCAGAAGGAGGCGTTCCCCCTTCCCTCGACAATTAATGCCGCCATTTACCGAAATTTTATTTCATTGCTTGCGAACTGTCGCTTATTCGATTATTAATAAAATGAGTTTTATTTTGTCGGTCATTTGCATAATTGTTTCATTTTCACTCTCGCCGTCGTCTGAATTCGATAAAGCCCAAACGAGAAAATCTCTTAAAAAGAAATTAAAGTCCCACTTTATTTTGAAATCAGTTTTTCTACGTAGGCACTTGATTATATTATTGCGGCGTGTAGTGAAATGCTGATTTAAAATGTTATTGTATTAAATATCTGTATATTAAACTATAATTATACATAGGAATATTTGTATTTAATGTTATATATATATTAATATAGCATGAAAAAGAACTTGTGACTATACTGATAAAAGATATTATATTACACTCTAGTTGTGTCTCCTGCTTCGCATGGAATTAAACATTATTTTATTATGTTTGCCTGTTTTTGTAACTTTTTTCGATAGTATTGAAAATGTTAGATATTTTACCTATACCATTTCATGAACTTGGTTATTACATAAAACATGTTTTTTTTTATGTAATACGACAGGTAGTTCTAGAGATTAACGTGATTCAACAAACAATATAACTTTTCAGCTTTCTCATAATAGACTAGCCGTGCTCACGACTTCGTTCGCATGGAACTAAACATTTTTTAACCACTTTTGGCAAGTTTTGGAATTTCTCAATACAACTTTGCTCTCTTTGGTAGTAGAGTGAAGTTAGATATCTTAAAACTTCTATCAAATATAAAAAGATTTTTTGAAATTCGACTAGTAGTTTCTGAGATTAGCGCGCTCAAACAAAAAAACGGTTCCGCTTTATAATACTAATACAGGTTAATAGATCTATACTTCTATACTATCTACAAATTAACTAAATAATACATGAAGTTAGGTCATAACTTTTTACAAAATATAGGTTTTGCTTTAGAAGATATTTATTAACGTAATATAATATACGCCGCTACAAATAAAAAAAAATACGCATGTAAAATATTTATATATTTACTTACAAAGTGCGCCTATTATATATTCACTATCTTCCTTTACAACGTCTAATTATGATATTCGAACCAATTACAGACGATCACTATAATCATATAATATAAATAATCACAAACCAGCATCATACAAGCAATATTAACAAAAAAAAGTAAATATATAGAAAACATATTTATAAAGTATCTACTTATTATATGTAAGGTTGTATGTATCTACTTATTGTATAGTAAAGTATGTACTTATTGGGATTCTTCTGTCATATAGCTCTATAATCGTTGCGTATATTTTTTTGTAGTTTGTTAATTAATTAACAGTAATTTACAATTCTTTAGCAATAATCTTTACCTTGTATCACTACTATTTGACTTTAGATTGGTAGATTTGACATTTGCTATGTATACGAGTATGAACTTAAATGAGAAAATATTTATTACACCTACGTTTGATGTATGTACGTAGAGAAAGAATATTTTATTTTATTTCATATATTTGTAACACGTATATAACAAGTTTAACTTTGTATACTGTATCTCCATATAGTAACCTTACCTATGAACATGAAATCTTATAGGTACTTCTTCGTAGGCAGAATATGCTTTAAAGTGGATACAAACAATGTAACTTTTTAATATTCTTTATAGGTTTAGCTTTATGGCAATAACCTCGCCTGATGTTAAATGAAGATTTGGCCCAAAATGGTGGACACGCTAACCCTAGTGGGAGGATTGGCTCTCAAGTATAACTGCCGGAACACACCCATAGGTATTTGAAGGTAGATTTTCAACTCGAGGGAGGTAGGCATTATAAAAAGCACTACCATCATGCTATGGTTTCATCACGATGTTTTTTTTCATCGTATGAAGCTAAGGCTCATTGCACGAATTCGAACTCACGTCTACTGATGCGGCGTTTGTACATGTTACTACTAAGCCTTTGCCTGATCATTGCTTCAGAACATAATTAGTGCGGGTGAAATTTTATAACTTATCATAAAACTAAAGTTACTTTTTAATGTCTAAGTCTAATTAATTTTTAATGGGATAAATTTTGATTAGCTATTATGTTGGTTTTATTATTAAGTTACTCACGGAGGAAAGTAATATTAAATAATCCATGAGGCTATTTTAAGCTTCAGAGTTATGTAGTAATAAAAAAGAAATCTAGACAGACTTACTTTACCTAATAAAGTTAAATCCGGTTTTGTATAACAGCTGCATTTGTTGTGAGAATTAGAAGGGAGTGTACGTTCCGCGAGCCGACCACCTGAGACTAAACGCTGAGCGATGCGAGCTTAGAAAGTCGGAATAACTTTGAACGAGTTATTATGCAAAACTTCCTTAGTATTATTGTCATCTAGTTTCCTGTAGACATTCCCACGAAGTGACGTTACTAGACCATCGGCATACGGCCAACGGTAGTCATGAGGCGAATTTACATTTTCCGTATTGTATTTGTTCATATTTAATCTTGTAATGTTTGAGATTAAATAAGGGGTATACAAGCAAATCCGCTTCAGTCGAAAATTAGTCAAATGCAATACCTAGAATTCTGAATGAGTTGCTTTTAGATTTCAGAATTTAACTTTATTTTATAAATTTAGTTTGTCTTTATTTTGTACAAAATAAATATAAGAGTTTCAGTTCTAAGTGGTTTTGTAAATAAGCAGACATTTCAGTTCGTCAATAGAGTCTACGTAAATAATAGTTTTGGTTATTATTATAATACAATTATTGATTTTAGTATCCAAAATATAATCATTCAGTGAACTTTGCAGCTAAGTATGTTAATACGTTTAAATCATTTTTCATACAATATTATGGCCAAATAAATATGCAATAACAAGTTTGGAAAATTCAAAAGTGTACGCCTCATAACTTCATTTTTTTTTATTTAACTATTAAACTACATCGAATTAGACCGTGAAAATCAATAGGGTTTTATTTCTATTTATACTGAAACATAAGAAAAAATAAAGACTCGATTAGTAAAGTATTTCGGTCGTTATCGTAATAACAAACAGACGGACATCTAAGATAGAACTTTTTTAAACAGTTTTTTTACAAGTTTGAACAACACAAATGGCATCAAAAATATAATGAGAGTTAAAAATAGTATTTTTTCTTGATATGTGTGTATATATATATTATTTTACAAGTTCAATATATGATAAATAGAGACATTTTAAGTTTGAAAAATTAATTGTTTTGCGTGAAGTGACAGTAGTACCCACCTCAACGCTTCGCTTATGAGACGTGCAATAAGACAATTCATCCAGATAAGTAGTTAGCTTATTAAAATTTATTATTAATTGTTTAGAATTAAATAAAGCTAAGAGATAATTACAACAACGCCAGAAAGTGATAATAAATAAAGAAGCTTTCAAATGTATTAGAAAAATAATATGAATAAAGGTGGCTACTATATACAACAATGAGTGAAATAATTAACATACACGTCAAAACTACTACTATCTCTCTGTATGTCGTATAATGTGTGAACCACTATTATCGAATACAATCGAACTCGTAACGTCCTTTTTAATACGTTACTTTGTTAAGTGAAAATAACCTATGAATAGTCAATCTAATATGTACTCATTTCACTATCGGCAAGTCACCCCCGTTTCATTACGATACTTCGACATCGCACACACTTAGTTACCGTACGTACGCCTCTGTGGAATTGAATCGCATTCACATTTAATAGCCAGTAAACAGCGATCCAATTCTATATTATCTGTACGGAGCCTTTGGAAATAATTAAAATATATAGAGTTGTTTCACATCTACTCCTTTTTTTATCGTAGAGAAATCTGTTTATGCAAACCCTCTAGTCCGGGTGGGACGGAACGAACGGGTTATGTGAGGCTCACCCGGTGTGAACCAGGAAATACCCATTACAACTCCATGTTGTATAGTATAGTACATTCTGGTATCATAAGTAGGACCATTGATCATCCTAATTCTGGCTCCAGAAATGATTCTTCATGCCTCATTTGAAGTATCCAGGGGTAAACTATATATATCTTAATATCGTTATCTTTTTTTTAATCAATATGACTAAGTGATGACTATTGCTGATATAATTGCTGATAACCGCGGTACAGTCCAAAAACAACAGTGACCACTGATAGATTAGAAGTTTATTGGAAGTCTTCACCGACATGCAAATCCTTCAACAACTGGATTTACACCAGTTGATCCTGAAATGCAACAGGCTAAAAGACAGTTATTATGACGGGCTCATAAATATGGTGTTTGCGATGTAATCAGGTATAAATCTTCACCATTCTGTTTTATAAATGGTACTGTGTAATAGCTGATCTTGGAACAAGACACCCCTGTAGGTATATTGTGATGGGTATAAGGATAAAAATAAGACTAAAAAAAAGCAGATCGAGTTTCTAGCCGGTTTTTCTCGATGACTGCGTTACTTTCCGAACCGGTAGTAATGTTGACGTTCATAAGCGCCTTCTTAGGGCCTAAATTGATTAAAGATTTTTGATTTGATTCGATTACATTTGTTTATTTTCATATTGCAGAGCGTAGTGACTGCACTGCACCTGATGTTAAGTACAATCAAATCTTAATCAGCGCCGACTGACAATAAACTAAATTCACTGCCAGTCACCGCTGTCATGCTGGCCTGCTTAGACACTTTTTTACGCCTCTTTTTAAGGATCCAATGTCATAGGAAGGATGGAAGACACTGACGGGAAGACGTTTGCACGGTATGACAAAATACGAGTGAGCGAACTTTTTAGTTCGCGATACGATGAGAGTTACCGTGAGGTTGTGACACCGAAGTCGCGCACGCGTGGTTCTGTTGTGGAAAGAAGAGGAAGGGTTTATACCGAAGAGCTCTTCAGAACACTCGCGGTGGTACATACCGTTAAACACATTTGACGAGGCAATGGCTCTTCGTAATTTTACTGGTTCTATGGTGCTGGTGATGTCGGCATCACTTACAATGCGGACAACTCACCTCTGCAACCTGTCTATGAGGGTTTGTGATGGTAACGATTTATGCGCACGTAATCCTCCTGTCATATCATAGACAACAAACAAATGTAAGGAGTTTATAATGTGCTAAAAAATCTGTATGTATATATGGATTAAAAGTAAGTCGTTATTTACTATTTTTGGCCATAATTTTATTATTATTACTAAATACTTATGGAAAAGCATAACGCTATGTAGCTTAATTTGTTCTTTGAAAAGAGCTCTTTAATAATACATGAAAAGAAATATTCTTTCTTAAAAGGATAAAGTGGATTTAAGTAAAAGGTATAAAGTAATAATCTGAAAAAGTAATCGTGGTAGTTTGGAAATTATTTCATTAAAATGAAATTGCATTATCTTAGTGTGGAATAAGTTGTGAAAGAATTTGTGAACGCTTACGAGCTCATAAAAAAATATTTTTATATTGTACTTAATACATAGTCAAAATAAGTTTAAATGAATTGAGTAGATTATAAATAACAACCATGTTTTTTGTTTCATTTGAATGAAAGTACATAGAGTACCTATATCGAGATCAACTTAAGTAATATCACTCATAGATTTATAACGTAAATAATCATAATTACTATGTAGGTTTTCAAATATTTTAACGAATTTTCAGGCGACAGAATATAATATTGTAATTAATCATAAGACATTTAAGGATTGTCATGGTAATGTTGAACGTCCATTATGTATGTTTGTTAGAATACCACATTTAACCCCGATTTCAATTATATAACCTAGAATTCTTATATTGAACAATTAATAGTCAAAATAGAAAACTCGTATTCAATAGCTTAACTACGGTAGAACGAAAGGTGAACTGAACATAAAATGACACACAAAAATGATTGCTAACACACCGAACTACGCACTCTATATAAATCGACGTCATTAAACCGGCAAGCCGGAATGCTGTCAGGTTGTTAACCTGTCCCGCCGCAGTTTACATCTGATATCCGATATGCCGGTATCTTTGTCTATCTGCTACCAAACTAATACATCTAACGTATTCTAATGAGAAATGAATATACTTCGAATACAGAAGACGGTGAAATAGTGTGCGTCATGCCGCGGTGACGCCTACTTCTTTTCCGGAAAGTTTCTGGAAATTATGAGGTTTATTTTAACGTTCACGAACCCAACTTTTTCCCGTTCCACTTGCCGGCTTTACAATCATTAACTCAACTGGAATGGAATATGGGTCCAGCCCTGCAGACGGGTCGTCGTGAGTGATTAGTAGCATTTTAACCACAATCGTGGTCGTCATGTGGAACGATTTAAGGTATATTTTACGCCAAGTGAAATGTAACCCTTGTATTTTGCTAGCTATTTTCGTAGCTATCTTTTGGAAAAGAACTGCACTTAATTATAAGTACAGTATAATCATCAAATCTCTCTGTACCGGGTATTCGTTGATGGATCATGATTGACCAACCAAAACAGAGTTACAGTTAATCGATTAACACCATATTTTTTAACGATAATATAAGGTCACAATCTTACCTGATTTTACGTGATGGCCTATAATGATGGACACGGTAAGTCTAACGGAGTGACTGCCTTTCAAGTGCTACTGTCGGTACATACCTATAGGTATTTGGCAGCAGATTTTACTCTTCAGGTATCTTTTATGAAGTTTCAATTTTATCACATGTACGATACTAAAAAAATCTCAACACGGATTCAGTTATTTAATTTATATTTTTTTTAGTTTCACAAGACTTATAGTAATTTATATACCATTATCTTACTGACTTGTACACGATCATATTTAGGTCGTATTTAGTGTGAATAAAATACGATACATGCTCTGAGTCCCATCTAAAGGATGACTTAAAATACAGACACAACTCTAGGCCAACTATAATATTTATACTTATTAAATAAATTTCGACTTTGTCTTTTGTCTTGTTTATAAATTAAATTAAGATAATGAGCTTATGTTAAAAGCACCCCACTTTATTAGTATAATGGCGAGACGTTAGCATCGATTTCACGTCTCTGTGGAACATTATCGTGAGGTAGACAAGAGCCTAATATCAAAAATATAATATTCTGATAGTTTAAAAATGGCTGCTAAATCGACATTTTTGCTACTCGTCATTACGATACACCTTTCTGAGTTATAAACATGATAATGTTATCTAAAAGATAGTACAAATTTATACTGGTCTAGATCGCGGCCTCTTTTCATTGTCTTGTGTGACACTTTACGGCTTAAAAATAAAACTAAATTTAGTAATATATAGAGCATTAGATGGGGATATAAGGTAAACATAAGGTTTATGTTTAACGTTAAAATATAAAATAATTCTCTGAATAAAAAATACTATCTCATTTGTAAACAGGTATTCGTCCCCTGTGAATTAATATGCCTAATTATAAATTAACTCTAACAATAGTATTAGGTTTAGAGAAGTAAAGCATGATCAAGACCTTATAGCCCTACCTTCTTAATCTTTGTCTTAACTTTAACGTAGTATTTGCATATTAGCGTAAAAACGTAAACGTTGTCGTACTTCCGCATAGGTCTTTTAAACAAATAAAAAATTTAAACATCAGTATCTAACGAGCTACAAAAATTGTTCCGAGCATAATACTACTAATATATAATTTTGAATAAAATTTAATATCGGTTTCTGCATACTGATCATTGAAGCAGTAAAGGGTTCCAATGCTGTAAGATGTAAATAGCCTCTGAAAGCGAGCAAATAAAGCGTGGAGGCTTAAAGTTTTAATTAAAAAGGGTACGTAATTAGATACGCTCTGTGAATATGTTAATTAATGCGCGGTTTGATTTTTCAAAGAGCTATTGTTCGAGATACAGTAAAAACTGCGTGCATTTTTTAAGAAACGTGTGGACCTGCATTTTTGCACTTTCGATTAATAAATGATCATTACATATTTTTATATATTGAATCCTAAATAGTTCTATATATGTTAGAGACGTTTCATAGGAATATTTATCGTATTTATTGTATTCTAAGACACAATACGATTTACATGATTTTTTTGTACTGAGTTAACAAATGGTTTTTTTTTTTTTCAAAACACCGATAACGCTCCTGTACTTTTTTAGAACTAATTGACGATATTGATTGAGGGATATTAAACGATTATCTGGACTTTGGGCCGAATCTGACTGTGTTTTCTAAATATAATCACGATACTGATAACCAGGAATCTTGGCTAACTCATATGTATTTTTTGCAGAGGTTCTTATGTCATTCCTAAATGCAGTAGGTAAGTCCGACAAAACGACTAATATATTTACGTACATATATGGAAATAAATGGCGTTGTCACAAGATTACTATTTGATACTGTTAATTTAACAGTTGTTTTAGATATAATATCTATGTGTATGTATTGTAAATATGTATTGGCTTATTAGAAACTACATTAACGAGAAGTATGATTTTTCTCCATTACAATAGCCAGGATTAGATGTTTTTCTTTTTTTGTAAATAATACATTCATTTATATACATTCGTGTTGTCTTTTTTATATAAACCACTCAAACTAGATTGGTCACCCAGATATGAATAAATTACAGTTACACAGAAGTCCATTTTTATCACTAAATTTCTTGATTATCCACACTAAACTTACTTTACAATAAAGTTAAGCGCAGTACCGTACAGAACACGGTTGAAAGGACCTGATATTGAATTACATACATTGAAGTTTGTTATTTTTGGTCATTCGAATACGATATTAATGGGGAATATTAATGTGATTGATTTAACTTTAAGCTAGGTAATTGGGAATGGTCTCATATTGTGCGAATAAAAATCGTAAAATTCGATTTTAATGAGCTCACGGAGAGAACAATTGGATTATTCTGAATCTCATAAAGAGCATGAAATCGATGGATATCTGTTTACATTTATATAATCTGATACAACAGATACATGTATATTGTAGAGTCTTTTGATATTTATGGTGCACAAGCTAAGCACATGTACATATTTGAAACCAAAGCGAAAATAGTTGATAATCTGCCTCCAAATACCAATAGATGTGTCGTGGCAGTTGAACTTGTAAGCAAGTTCCTCCAAAGGGTTACTGTGTTTAGCAATTTGGGCCAGAATGTAATCTCAAGTGAGATTAAGGCCATAACTCTGAAACCTAAAAACTAGGACTACAGCTACTAATAATGATCTAATATAACTTAGTTTTTCCAGTCGAGGCTTACATACACTCCTAACCATCTTAAACTAGAGAGGATATCTGTAAACATGTTGTAAACCTTTCAGCAGAAAGGTGCACTGGCTTGTTTTTTAATATTGTATACATTTAGTGTTTGACCGTATTTGTTTATTTATTTGTTGGAAGACCCACAGCTGTATCTTATATGAATTAACAGTTTCAATCAAAATAAAAAGCCATTTACTGGTCCTCGCCAATATGTAGCAAATTAAAAAATCAAATAGTTAGTTATTACAACATATACTATACTATACATATAAACTTAAAATTACATACACCTGAAGTAGAAAATTTATCATTACTAAGAACCGCCATTATTAAAGAAAAACTGCTTAAGGATGTTGTCGCCTTATTTATGTTAGTATTGAATAAATCTAAATCACTAATCTCGTTCATATAATTGAAAGAGTGACTAGCTCGCCATTAAAATGAGTTTTGTCGGTAATTTGTAGAAACGGTGGGTAGTGATAGGGGGACATTAGTACGTAAATACTTGGCCGGAACAGTGAAGCATAATATCGAGAGAAGTTCAGGACAATCAACGTTATTGGACGCCATTTTGAGTAGATATGTTATATCAACTATTTCTCGTCGTTTGACTAGTGGCAACAAATGGTGTTTTCTACATATTCTGACATGATATTAGGTGACGATGTGAGACACGGTGGAGGAACTGGTTTACTAGTGCAAATGCCATAACACACCAATACAGGTATTTGGCCAACAGATTTTCAAGTTGAAAATGGTAGTTAGCCAGGCGGGTATTAAAACAAGCTCTACCGCCATGGTGTCATTGTAGGCTCATTGTAGGGGTGTAAACTCATATATTAAACGGAACTAGATAAAAGAAAATTTCTGTTACCGATTTATTAGTCTGTGTATGGTAGTCACGAGTTAGTTATGAATAAGTCACAAAAAGGCTGAGTAATTCTAGGACGCGACACACCCAAACCTGTGGCTTTTGATTGACTCGTGGTGATCGCAATCCAGAAGAAATATATCAAAATAATTGAACATCATCTCAAATTCTGAAAATACCCTTTATTCACTTGTAATAACTAAATAATATATTATTTTTATCATCTCTTCTAGAGAGAGGCACTTTATCGGGCTGACATCCCTTAAATCCAACATCCACAGATATCACAGTTCCGGGTGTAATGTAAGTGGGTGTATCTGATCTAATTAATACGACGTTGATTGATGCTAATGTGGTTTGGAAACGTCAGCAACCACCGAGTAATTGATAGTCACAACATGATGTATGACGATATGAAAAAATCGATTTTAATCCGACCAGTGTAATTTGTTTTTAAAATCGATGCATCAGACTAACTTTTTTTTTAAGTATGGGTATATTATGTTTAATGGGTTTTCCATTGATAAAACGATTCAGATATTTTCAGATTTAATAAAGAAAGGTACATATGTAATTTATATTTTTTCAAGTTTGTAGATTTAAAATTTAGCCACAACAACATTTAATTTTAAAAGTACCATAACTTATATTATAAAATGATAATATTGGAATAGTAAAACATTAGTGTTCTAGAAAGTATTATGTATAATGAGAAGAACTGGTTAGAATGACACCTACAACAGTCGCTGCTGTTCTTGGATTCTAATGTCAGTAAAATAGTCGCCTGTTGAAAGATGTTCAGAAATTTTGCGGACCTTATACCACAATGATCCAATTAGGTTTTTGAAATTGGCTCCTTAAACGTTTTATCACAATCATCAACTAAGAGTTCTTACGACGTTTTACTATGAAATTTAGCATGTCCAACTTTTAATACAATTATGTTAATAAAACAAGGTGTTCTTTTAGAATTTAAGTATAATAGTATAAACACTAAAGAAAACAGCAACAAACATTAAATCAAACCCCGACAATAATTTACTACGAGTAAAATCAAATACCAGTAAATTTCAATATCGTTCGCATTGATTTGTTAATTTTACCTTAAATATTTCCGTACGTTTGATTCCACTTAACGTGGGTTGTAGTTTATGAACTATAATGATTGTAAATTCAGATTTAGTGCTGGTAAATTGCGCATGGTGGATATAATAGGTTAAGACCTTAATACCATTACAGCTTTGGCAGATAACAGAGAATTGCTTTAAACTGATACCTATGTACCTATATTTACAATGGATGTTGATGATATTGCTAATACTTTATATTATTTAAACACCTTAAATTAAATACATTAAAGGGAACTAAAACATTTGGGTAAATGTAAATTTGGCATTAATGATTTTGGTTATAATTTGTCATTACGATCATTTCAAAGAAAACTGTCGGTACAAATAATATTGTAAAAATTAGTATTGGAAAAAAGTGGTCCTCGCAGGAATTTGCTTTATTAATATTTTGTAACTATTGATTTTTTAGACCTACTTGTTTAGGTAAGTTAGCTTAGTTTATTACTTTAATAGGTTTTTTTTTCACTTTTGTTAAGTGCATAATCTTAGCTGTCCATGGATTCACCGTGTAGGTGCTGGATCCTTCGTGTGGCAGAGGGAAACTCTGAGCAGTTCTCGAGACTTATGAGTCGGATGTGGCTAAAGGAACTCCTTTCCGACCAGTGTCAATGATTACTTTCTCTATTCGTATTTCTCTCCCTGCCCAGGGAAATTTGTTGGGAGCCTGCTAGCGTAGCTTTAGAGACATGTTCCAATATAGAATTTACTGCAATCCTTGACACGCCTATAATGTTAAGAAAAAAGAAGAACTTTAAGAAATAAGGATAGGAAAGAGAAAACGAATACATTATTACTTCATATAGTAATAACAAGAATAGTTGGAATTGTATACGTTCCAAAAATTTTAGAATTTTACTGCTGGGCAGTTCTGAATCCAGTGTACATACCTAGCGCATATGTACTTTTTACGATATTTGCAAACACTACAGTGATATTATTACTTTTAAATGATCTTTTATTACTAAATATCTATATTATCTATTTGTAGAAATGACTATAATAATCTCGGTAGTAGTATTGTTTACACACGTTTTAGCTTTACAAATGTTTGTTCAATTTTTGTGTGCACTATCCGAACATTTTGAGGTGTTAGTCAACATAGTTTTTTGTGTTTGTCGGCCGACGATTATTATGTTTGACCTTTGTATATATCTTCTGTCATCTAAAGATTTCGGTTTACGCGTTTGTTTGCCAGCGATAAAAGGTTAAAGGGTATTTTTAAAAGGTCTTCGAATGAGCGTTTAAAAGTTAAGTCACTAGTTGTAAAAATGTTATGGATATCATAATAAAAGTTGGTTAGTGATATTTGATTTGACAGCAGTTATATTTTTGAAGCTGAGAGCAAAAATTAGCCATGATCATGTAAGTTGTATAATCATAAGGAGGTTCGATATCCTTCGGAAATTGTCTCTGTCGTGTAGATCTGCAAGCTTTTTGACAATTAGGTATACACTGGCTGATCTTGAAGTGTAATAAAGCATATGAATGTATACAAATACCTACGACATCACCGAAAATGATAAACCTTATTAATATTTGCTTGTATTACATAGTACCACTGTTTTCTATACTTAGCAGGGTATAATAGTGTCTGTTATAGTAGTGTTAAAGTAGACGATACGGCCCAAGTTGATAGACACGATAAACGATATTGGAATTTGGCGGCAGATTTTTAACTTGAGGGTGGTTGCTAGCCAGGCGGGCATTAGAAAAAGTCCTACCACCATGCTATGGTTTCCTTACGATGGTTTTTTTATACCAAGAACTAAAGCTCATTGTAGGTGGATTCAAACTCACGTCTCTTGATGCGAAGTCGTACACACTACCACTGAGCTATGATTGCTTCAATCTTCGGATGGCAAAAAAGGCTATTTGCATTCCGATGGTTATTTTTAATCTGTTATATTATAATATATTATAAGCTACAACAAAATTCAATAATCATATTTTTGTAACTGGCTAAATACGATTCCTCTTTGATTTCCTTCTGTCAACTGTCGGCTCACATCTTTTATGCACATATTACTCCTTAACTAAAATACCAACACTCCCACATTACAGCACTCTTAGTTTAAATAATCTTAAATATTCCTGCTACTGTGTACTTTCATATAAACATTCGTATTTCTGCTTTATATATCTCTTTGTTTCTATAAATAAATCTACACGACCCTCAGATATCTACGTTAAAAGTCATTGACCCTAATCGATTAAATCATTTCTTTTGAATGAACATAGTCTACTCTCAAAATGTTTTTAAATATTATATTACAGTAATAAATTAACATACAACGAAAACTTCACGTTATTTTGTTACATAATATAAGAAAATAAAGATTTCATCAATATATATTTGTAAAGAGATAGTGCAGTAAGGTTTTTAAAATCATCACTATGGGATACAAACAACAACTATAATATGATATATAAAATAATGCATTTAATAAAAAAAAACTTTACCGCAAGTGACACACTCGGTGGTTGCGTAAACTGGAGCTTGCCTAAGGCGAGCTCTCATTAGTGGGCCAATTATGTACCTCAAAATGTCGAGTGATTACAGACCGAGTGTGCCTCGGGCTGGACGTCCAACAGATGCCATCCCACTCTTTGTTTCAACTAAGGCTTCTCGTGAACAATCGCAAATTGTCACGGGAACTGGTTAAAAACCATAGTTAAGAAACAAACGAGGTAATTGAAAACGACATCACTTAAGCCTACTCATAGACTTAACTTTTTTATAGTTTATAGGTTTTGCCTTATGGCCATAATCTTACCTGATGTTAAGTGATGATGTGGCCCAAGATTGTCGACACGTTAAGCCACGGATTGACTAGCTCTCAAATTTAACTGCCGGAACACAACTATAGGTATTCGGAGACAGATTTTCAACATGCAGGCGGGCGATATAAAAAGCCCTACCATCATGCTATGGTTTAACAACGTTTTTCTTAACTGAAAGCTCACTATAGATGAATTCAAACTCACGTCCATTGACGCGGCTTCCGTACACAATACCAACTGAGCTATCATCGCTCCAACTTATGTTTATGAACCTAGATTATAGTTTAGTTGTAAATTTGGTTACAACTTAGTAACACGTATAATATTAGATCACGGAGGTATAACTAATGGTATATTATTCGTTATGATTTTAGATATTCGAATTTCTGTTTTCCAACAGTATATTGATTATGTAGTGTACAATTCAATATAGTTCATAATAAATTAAAGCAAATTGCAACATCAAAATATAAGATAATTAAAGAAACCCATTACTATTGTTAGATATTAACACAATCGCAAAAGCAAATTAAGAAGCTATTTACGAATGTTAAAGTTCTTACTGTCCATTGTGCATACAATTAATAGTAGGTTTTAATTATTTTTATGTCGGTACAGTCATATATCATCCTTTATATAACAGTAGCCACGTAATCTTTTATATTTCATGCCAATGGAAGTTATTGCAATGTAATTATAGAACGGAGTGGACTGCATACAAAAGAACCAATAATTTTGTCCTCATCAAGTCACAGTAAGTGGTTATGAAGCAAAATTATGCGCAGCCGCTTTATAATAAAAGAGAATCAATTGCGAAACTGAAAGTAAAAGTTATGATGCTATTGTTATAGAAAATATCAGTGAACTTACGACCTTTAATGCTAGATGTTTTCGTAGAAGAAAATATTAATAGAAAATACTGTTAGTCAATTACTTGCTGTCAATCATAAACAATTGTGGAACAACAAGAATTTAAATTGAAGACGATTTACAATGAAAGTATGTGGAATTTTTAATTAAGTAAAGAATACTTACATAAGATCAACTAATTTTGAAATTATTTTAAGTAATATTAACTTTAAGACTTCTTCTGATACTTACTGTATAAAATTTTAATTCTAATATTCTTATACTGTAAACATTAATACTCTTGTTTTTGTCACACTTATGATATGTATTTCGATTATCCAGTTCAAACCTCATATTCACATTATAAGAAACTAATCACAAAATTGAAACTTTATCATTTAGCTAATAATTAGCCAATTTCGTAGAAGTAATATACTATCATATGAATCAAAAATATTATATTAAAAATATATTAATCCGATATCGTAACGTTCTTTAAAAAACCGGATGTGGTCGCGTATTGCTTACTATTTTGCAACTATCAAGAAATTTGATAACATCCGAAACGTCAACTGGGTTGTTTGGTTGAAATGACAGTTATCTGCGGTGTCCATTCACATTTTTTGACTGTCAGATTACGTAAGTTGTACATTGATAAATTTAAAGTTGCAGACGTAGGTCATACTTAAAAATTTCTTGCCAAAGACTTGTAGTTTGATCTCTTTTAAAGTATAAATAATATCAAAGTTTAGTTGTTTTTTATAGCTAATAGGTTTTATCGTTATGACCACAATCTCAGCTGATGTTATATGACAATATGGCCCAAGATGGTGGATACACTAAGCCTAGCAGAGAGACTGGCTTACACACTTACAGGGAACACACTTATAGATATTTGGTGGCAGATTTTCAACTTGAGGGTGGTAGCTAGCCAGAGGGCATTAGAAAAATCCCTACTATCATACTACAGTTTCATCACGACGTTTTTCTTCACTGAAAGCTCAAGCTCATTGCAGGTGCAATCAAACTCACGTCCCTTGATGATCCAACGACCATACACACTACCGACTCAGCTATCATCGCTTCAAGCAGTTGTCTATATTTGAAGTCTCTTCGATGTTTTTCTTATTACCAGTTAATTAAACAGTGTTTTCTGTAAAAAATTATTATCTTACTTTATTTATCGAAGTTTCTATAGTACCTTTTTTGTGTCTCATAGATGTGTACTGTAACTTTACTGTGTAATATAATAATCAACCACAGAATTATATTTCTATTTTACATTAAACAGGATAAAACAAAGTCTGCGTTTTCTCAAACAGCTAACAACGAAAATTATAATAACAAAGTTAAAATTATAGCACACTCTGTCTCAAAGCTTAATCTTTAAACAGTTCTGAAGCCCCAGATACTACGGTTTCCTTAGATGCCTTAATAGGTTATTTGATCCTTAGTGGAACAGAGTACAAGGCTCCGTGTGGGTGTATACTACGTTTCATATCTGCGAGGATCTTTAAATCGGAAATTTATTGAGTTCTAATCCGATCACTCAGCTTAGTTTATAATCAAAAGAGCAATAATAACTGGGATTAGTTATCCTTCTGTATTTTAAGAACTTAATTTATAATTTTGCATACTTTGCTTTGATTTTATTTTGAAAGTAATGTGGTTAGTTTTGTTTATAAATAACAACTGTTTTTTAAGTTTATTTTTTTTTAAGTTTAACTTGAAGGAAATTTTCAAATCCTCTTACCAATCACCCTCGATCTCCAATTGAACCGCCAGAAACAGAGAACAGTTTTAACGCTTTCGGTATTCTACCTTCCGATATCACCTGTCATTACTGACCTATCGACCCCTATCTATAATTTCTGAAACCTAACAGATTCAATTTATTACAACTACTACTTGAAAAACAGATGAAGAAAATTATCAGTATAATTAGACCCAATAAAAATATGACATATTTGACTAGGAAAGATTGGGCAATCAGCAGTAGATATATGAAAAAATTATTTCGCTTATTTGTTTATATCTTGATATAAAATTATTCCACTCATATTTTATCAGGGATACCAACTTGTAATTCTGAATTCAATTCTGTGTCTCATATTCCTTAACGACTACACTAATCCGTGCAGATATTTAAAGTATAAGTCAGTTGTCATTACTCACACATTTTATAGCCGGCTTGATCCATATAATTAGTCACCGACGTGACTCAAGGTACTTAAAATTTTATAAACACGCTACTATAGAGGTCGTAATTTTCTCACAATTTCACAAAAACTTAATTCCGGCCGGGCGTGTGTCAGCCGTGTTTTGTCTTACGTCGCACGAATATTTTCCACTATTATGACAGGCGGCTTAAAATGTTTGAGAGGGTATAAAGGCACTACCAAATGGCTCTGGATAGGATGATAGTTGGTGGTAAAAATATAAAGAGTTATGCGAGTTGTAACATTAATTTTTCTGTAACTTATTTTCGAAGTCGACGTCCCTTATAAGTTACGTCACTTATTTAAATTATTTAGAATAAGTTTCATATAAATACTATCTTTTACCCGCAGCTACGCTCTATGGAAATATTTATTTTATTAAATCGGATATCGCAACAAAAAGTTTCATACTAAGTTCATCCCTTTACCCCACTTCCAATAAGTATTACGCGAAAAAAAGTAGCCTACGTTCCAAGTTCCCTTCCATCTCTGTGCCAAAATTCAGCACAATCGATTCAGCGGTTTAGACGTAAAGCCTAACAAACAAACAGACTCACTTTCGCATTTATAATATTAGTAAGGATATGCGTGTTTTAGTAGATGCGGTTGAGGATAAGTCGCTTCACGTAGATAATCCTGGTACTATCGTGACCACGTTATCGTTTAATATCATATGAGATTATGACCAAACCAATTAAGAATGTAAAAAAAAACCTTTAAAGTACTTAATTTCGCTACAGTATCATGAATAATGTTATTATATCTTTATTATCGGATGGGCATAAATATTTGTCAAATGTTTCGCTTGAAATAACAAAAAATTATATAAAAGTGAAATACATTAAAACTAAAATCGCTTCCTCTTATCACTGTATCCTCGAAGTACATGGTAATAAAGAGGTGGACAGCCCGCAGCTATTGTTGATCTTGCTCGTGAAACAGGTTCCAGCACTAAAGCATAAAGACTTCAGATAAGAACACCATGTGAATGTTATTCGATTGTGGTCGTTGGGGTCTCTGTTGACATTGTTTAGAAATCCAAATCTGGAAATAAACTCGGTTTAGTTTTAGTTTAGAATGGGTTAGTTTTTTATAGGTTTATTTTATTCGTGTTTTTTGTATATCACCATAATTTCGATGTTTGCTTTCTTGTGGTTATTTTGAAGATTGTAAATGTTAAATCCATAACATTACAAATAATCTAAAGAATTGGTTGGTTTGTTTGGACGCACGTAACGCAAGATCTACCAATCAAATTTAAAAAATCCTTTTGAAATTGACAGCCCAAATAAAGATGAATAATACTATTTTAACGGCATATTACGACCCTTAAGAGTCTGCTCGACTCAATTCAAATACTGTCCCAGAGAAAATGAAAAATATTTTTTGGTACGTAGCGAAGTTTGTTAATTTATTCCTACACAGGAAAACGTACCTAACGTTACGTTACCTAAATAAATATTTGAAAATTACGCATAGTATACAAACTACAAAGTAAATAAATTTAATATATTATACATACAGTGTTTCTTTATACTAAATTCTAATTAATAAATTATAATTCGGTCATTTTTAGTATTAGATGTTTTTAGTCAATAGTATACAAGTATGGTTTAGGTATATAAGTTTAAATAGACAAATGCAGTACATACAAAAACTATAAATCGAAAAGATATGGAAGCTCCCTTACAATCCGAAGAGAAAACTTTAGACTTAAATAACCGCTTATCCACGAAACACCAGCTACGTCGCCGGCAAGTATGTTTTACTTTTCATTAGTTCTTTAAAATATTATTACTGTCTCGTCTTATCGTTTAAAGTTAGTTCACTTTAAATTAAGTAATTATATTCCGTTTCTTAACTACTTGCATACAATTTTCGATAGTCTGGATAGTAAGTAGCTCTAGAATGACTCTGCTCGCGCGATACAGTAACACTCTACATCACTGAGAGTAAATCATCACACCGAATACCATTCGTGCACACCAACTACTACTACCCCCACTGCCCTAAAACGGGTTGCCCGATAACGTCGTTGTTAGGATTACTAAATTAGTAAGTTAGGACCTGTTGGTTAGTCGGGCTAGTGAATCGTTGTTAAAATTTCGGCAGCAGACCAAGCAAAAGTTCGTCGTTTCTGGCAGCTTTACGCCTACTGCCTCGGGGCTGAGTGCCCTCAGCTATTATTGATTAACCCCTATTCTAAAAACCTTGTAATACATTTGATTGATTAACGAAGATACGTATAATTATATATACAAGAAATTGTAAATCTAAATAAGTCTCTGTTATATATTTTTTTGTGTATAGACTTACCATTATATTTTCTTTTCCTCCACATTTTGTTCCTTTGAGTATTAGCATTGAGTATTACAAGCAGCTTAATACAAAAGGTATAAAACACTTCAAAATAGAGCTCAGTTTTTAAAATAAGTAAAAAAAAACAATAAAATATAACTTTTTGTGAATTAAACGAATAAGTACTACGGCGACGATATGTACAAAAAAATAATTTCAATGCATATAAATTTATCAAAGTATTTAATGCTGCGTTAATATTTAATAATAGTTAATTAGAATTTATTTTAAGTAATGATTTCTTATGTTTACGCGAATATTATTCATTGAAATAAAACTAATTTAAACGGATTTTATCGCGGTTATTTATTAATTTTGATCCCGACGTTTCGAAAGCTTTTCAGCCTTCGTGGTCATGGGGAGGACTGAGGTATAGGTTGTCCAGAAAAGTTCATGTTACTGTGTCTACCTTCAATTCAATTTTTGTTATTGATAGTGTTCCGATCTACGCAGAAAGAGCTCACAGTGTCTTGAGGTCTGGCAATTGGTCTTTTGGCTTCCGATTTAATTAAATGTATAATCGGATCCCAGGCTTGTGCTAGCTTCCAACCATGTTCTCTATTGAAATTTGAATGTTTTTTGATTTCAATAACCTCACAAATCATCCTAGGTACATTTAAGTACATTTGTTACGAACGTTTTCGACAGGCACCTATAGAAGTTAATAATATAACGTCCTATAATACTAAGATAAATTTAAATAACATGTCTAGGTAATGATCGATGGCCTCGCATAAGATTTGTGAAACTCATTACAAAGGACTTCGCATTATTACGATTTCTGAATTTTTGGATTCGTATTCGCCCAGAACAGATGACGTTAATAAAATCCTAAATTAAGTTTAACTAAAAGGTAACATGATATTTATTGGCTGTTAGCCAGTGCTAAGAAAGCCGGGTCAGCTAGTTTCTAATAGTAACAATATCAAAACTAGAATCCAATTTAAATTTATAGTAACAATATAAAATAAGGTCCGGTAAAGCTGACTATGACAGTTACATTTATCGAAACATTTCAAACACGCCTCCGAACAATTTATGCAAATACGCACCAAACGAAATGTCAACGATACGTAACCCGAAGCATCTACCAGAACCGTTTGGAGTCTTGCATGAATGCATGAGGTGAAATGTGATTGATGTTGCAATAATGTTCTATTAAAAATATGTCTTGAAGCAAATCGAGTTTTGTAAGAGCGATCGAGACAGAGATACCTTCGAAACGTTCACAGATATCCGATCGCCCGATACAAATTACTATCGCTAATTACGGATAAATATACCCACATACATACGAGTGACAGGAATATCAATTATCAATTTCTATTCTATAGATACGTGTCGGTATTAAAATATATAGAGCGAATGTTAGTTATCGATTCAGATATCGATATTGCATAATACAATTGAATAATCGGGTCAAGATTATTGTTTTAGCAATTCCGAATGTGACACCGTGATTTGATCTAGGTTTGAATTCAAAGGCTTGCAGATAAGATTTATATCTCTTGCCCTCGTTTATATTAGAATTAAAATTACTTCAATTATTTTTTTCATATTATTATTACTATCGCTGTATTAAGTTAAGTAATGTCTACTGGGTACTTCAAAAGTTTCTTGAAAATTTTAATGTTTATAATCGCAGAAAAAGTTTTTGAAGAAGCAAGCAAGCAAGCTTTTGAAAGAAAAGCTTTTATAAACAAGGATTTTTTTTTATTTACCTGTGAATCTTCAAGAATATATCTGTGCATGTCTTCATATAAAAGCGTAACCCAATAATAGTAGTATATCAGATGGTAACCACAATACGATGCCAAAAATGTAACAAAATATGTACTAATACCTGCGTTAAAGACTACGCTTATGATTAGGCTCATCTAAATCGGTTTCACTAAATAAAGTTAATATACGCACGCCCCGTCGATGGACATGAGTTCGAATGCATGTTATGAACTTGAGCTTTCCGTGAATAAAGATCTTCATTATATAATCATAACACGATCTTTACCTTTTTGTAATACTCGCGTGGCTAGGAACCACCATTAAATTGAAAAAGATAGTTTCCCGTAGTTGTGCTTGAAAGCCAGTCTCTTCACTAGGCTTAGCGTGTGCAGCAGCATCTTGGACCACATTGTCATTTAACTACAGGTGAAATTGTAGCCTTAATACTACTAAACCTATAAACTATAAAATGAAGAAGGTTATTTAAGCTCATTTACGGACAGACAGAGAGACTGAATTGCTCTTTGTAGTAAACAACGATTTATATGTGTTAGTTACAGTGATACTCTAGCGTAAGGTATGTCTACCTTTATTACACAAGACATTTACAATCCTCAAAACACCATTGTCTAATGTTATGTGTTTACTGCTATCGAGATCGACAGATCGTACAGTCTACTGTCAACAGCCAACAATGTTTCTTGTTTAAGTCAGAAATGGAACAGAATTACGAGTAGTACCTTGATCACGATATCTTTTATAGAAGCATTTCATTTATGCATACTTTTCAATTCCGTATCAACTTTTATATCAAGAATGTAATTATGTGTAATTGTATGTATGAATGTAATAAATTCGAATCAAATTCATGAAATAAATTTCAATTTGCATCTCTCTCACTTTACATCGATAAATATTATCAAAAGTTAAAATCGCATAAAACAGAAACGTGGCAAAAGTACGAGATTTATATTATAACTTACTTGTTGCTTCCTTTCATATAACGCTAATGTTTGCGTTGCCCGAGGCCCCTCTAATCAACTCCCAAATCTTTTAGAAGTTAGATTGAGTTACAACTTCTATGAAGTCTCGTTCGTGGGAGTACCGGATACTGTTTGTTTTATATCAAAAGGACCATTTTGGGAGACTTTTAGAATTTGTTACTTTCAAATTTGTTCTAATGTACTATATAAATTATGACCGCATTAACTATACTATTTTTGTTTTCTATGTTAGTCATAATTATTAGAAATAATCAAAATTTATCTTCCTTAATATTTTATAACAGCATTGAAAAGTGCTGGCACTATGAAACAAAACAAAGGCATCCATTGCGGGATGGGCCATCTATTGGAAGTTGTAGTAATATTGGAGACATGTAAGCTTTTTATCAGTTGGATATTCTGGGTGATGCCGAAGCATGGCAAACAAAAAGTGATAGTTACAGATCTATCACCGTGGTAATCGAGAGTCACTTAGGTAACGATTCTATTATTTCACTAATTCCTGTATATACTATCACCTTCACTGCACTGTCACCTATGCATGCACTAGTATGCAATGTCACTATGTGCGTGGTAGTCGAACCTCAATTAGGCAAATATCTTACTATCTCAATAATTCCTGAATATACACTGGCTGATATTGGAACACTACACATCTAAGCGTTCGTATACCATGGAAACCAAAGCAATACAATCAAATTAAATAGAAATTACTGTAATCAATTTAAGCCCTGAAAAGGCACTTATAAACCTTAAAACTACCATCGGTTCGGTAAAACTACTTAGTCGTTGAGAAGAACCAGCAAGAATCTCAAATTGAAATCGTTGTGTGCTACCACAGCGCACTCTTAGGAACATTGGTATGTGGGAGGATAAATTTCTGAGTAATATTTACAGTCCAGAAACTTTTATTCATATAATTAGAGGTTTGAGTATAGAAAAGGCGAAAATCCTAACTATAAAAGTAATAAGCTGAAAGCCAGGCTAGCGGTATATAACTACCATGAGGGCATTTTGACCTGCCTCAAGTATGATGGTATTATCAATTTTTGATTTTAATTCGATCGTTTTCAATCTAAACACTGATTACTTAAGACTAAAAGTAAAACATTTTTTAGTTATGGTAGTAAGCGAATGTTCCTTGCTTAATCCATGCAATATGTTAAGCGAATTAAATATGTATACAATTATAGTAATTATATTAATAAAGAGATGCCAGTATTTTCACACGTTGGTCAATGTCATATGATGTTTTTCGCGCAATAACCAAATTAATTTATCTGTCGATAATATGAACTTTTAATTAATTACTCTGAAACAATCACCGAGAGGCCATTACCGCACATTAATATTCCGCATACATTGAAACAATATATCGTTTCTCCTCTCGTTTCAAATTTCTCAATTTATTCATAATGTAATAATAAATTCCAAATTAACTTCCGTAGGCGTCTTCATTTGGATTTCATGATTTATAAATTCCATGAGCAATGTATAGGATTTTTTTACTTTATTAAGTCTCATATAGGTATAAATGAATAGGTTTTTGGCAGGACAATGAAATGAAGATACTATGCCCGATGTTAGCACAGTACAATCGTTATATAGCTATAACCATCATGATTGCGAATTCATCACCAAATGTAGTAAAGCCATAGGTGCCCTTATCATGCTAGAAAGTAAGTCAAAGCTTGCCTGTATAATGAACATAACAAAGCATATAACCATAGTTTTATTTAGGTCAGGCAACGAACTTAGCACTTTTTCTATGATCTTCCTAAGTTGAACACTTTTATCGCAGAGAGTGTAAACCAGAGCTTTGTAGTTATTTAATAATTATACGTGTGATCTACATTCCAGAAGTACGTCGTTTAAACTCTTCATTCTTTAATAATAGTAGAGGATTCATATTACCTTACCCTTATTTAGGAGCTTTAATTATGTTATATTGCATACACTTAGTATGTATATACTTTTAGATTACAACCTTTATACTTGAATTATTTAGTATTTCTACGGCGCATGTAAAACAAAACCTTTCATTATTATCAACAATTATGAACAACAGGATTCTCAAACAGAAATAATTAAATAGTGTTATCATAGCTCAAGCTACGAGGTTTCTTGTAAAGGTATATCGAACTGGTCTTTTGTCTAGTTGATATGTCGCCCTGCAATTTATGGATTGGTTCGTTTGTTGGCCAGAGTAATGTATTAACGTCAGATTGAAGATCTGGTTATAATGGATGACCGCTGACCGCTCACGTATAAGACGTTGAGACGGCAACTATTAATGACACTGTTCTCCACTCATCGATAGAAGTTCGAGAGCTGGATTTTATTATATAAAAGATTACCAGACTATTATTTTTAGTGTAGGTCGAAAAGGCATGAACCATGAACTGTTATATTTTACCATATTAAATATATTCCAGTTAATAATTAAAGTTTTTGCAAGTTTTTAACTATAATCATGTGAAAATTATTGTAATGATTATTTGACTGTAAAATAAAAGCAATAGGAACATGATTAAAATTCAAAAACTTAATGGCTGTTATCAGCATTGAACAAAATTGTTGATCACTAGACCATCCAACCAGGAGACCGATAACTACAGAAATCGTATACATGCAGCGAAGAATGTTATTTTAAATAACAGTTACTGTATACACATGTAATTTGGGGGACCAATGAACACTAAATAGTAAAAATATTGACTGCACTAATAGTAAATATTCCCAGAAGACAAGTCAGAATGTTTTAGTTTATTCCATTAAAGTTTTCCCGACCCCAACCTTATTTGATGTTAAGCGATAATGTATTAAATCTAGAAATACGTAATACATTTTCTTAGTACAACGACCACGTAGTAAAAAAAAATTCCTAATTTCATCTACGAAAAATAAAATAAAAAGCATAATTTAAACCTAGTATAGTATACCTCCACTATAATAAATTGGTGTAAAGGAATCTAAAGAGAATCGAAAAGCTAGTGTGTTTAATCATTCCAGTATTTTTAAGGTTCTAAAACAGATATTTAAATTATTATAGACTCAACCAGTGGGTTAGAAAAGATATAGATAATCTATACCAAAATATCTGTTCATTAAATTTTAATTACAATAATATTTAAGCTGATTTATCTATTCTGAACTTATTTAAAGAGGTAAAAAATCTTTACCGCTTGCTTATACAATTGACAGTACATTCAATGTTTAAATAGACAAGTTGACGATAAATCAAGCAATGGGAACTGTTCTCTTTGGAGTCCCTTAATGTTTAATCACCGATGGACCGCGTAAGTACGTCCCACACACCGTCGGGGTATTACAAAGCATCAAGATATACTCAAAACTAAAATGTATTCCCGTTGACACGAAGCTCAATTTATAGCATTGTTGGTTACGAAGCGAATGAAATCTTGTACGATCATAGTTATCGGAGGACGTCGCATTGCTTGTCGAACGTTATTTTAGTATTGTTAGCAGATTTATGCGGTTATTAGCTTTAGACGTTTGTAATGGAGTTTAGAAATGAGTTTCTTTTACTTATATGTTAATTTTTGTAAAGGTTTTTTTACATTACATTTTTTTTTTTTTCGTAGTAGAGAGATATTTGTAGGATGTAATTTTGTTTAAAAACCATGTGACTTCTTTAGTATGATCATTTATATGAGCAGACGCTACGTACTTGTCCGCGTGGTTGTTATGAATTTCTGATATTAAAGAAATATTAAAACTAAATTGTTTCATTTCAATAACTATTTCTATAGTTAGATTGTATACATCCGACGTGTAATATATCCATATTAATATTGTGTAGCGAAAAGCCTTCTTTATTAGAATGCGCGAATTTTAGGAATAATTAATCGGATATCAAAAATATTTTTTGCATTTTGAAGCGATGATAGCTCAGTGGTAGTGTGTACGACTTCGGGGCAAGAAAAAGGATTTTGAATCTAACCACCTACAATGAGCTTGAGCTTTCGGTGAAGGAAAACATTGTGAGGAAACCATAGCATGGTGGTAGGGCTTTTTCTAAAGGCCGCATGGCTAGCAACCACCCTCAAGTTGAAAATTCTTTCGCCAAATACCAATAGGTATGTTCCAGCAGCTGCAATTGAGAGCCGGTTCCTTCACAAGTTTAGCGTGTCTACAAACTTGGGCAGTATCGTCACTTAAGATCAGATGAGATTATGACTATAACTCTAAACATTAACTATATAAAAAAAGCAATTATCGAGAACAGTATTACGCTACCGCCAATACAGTATTGAAAATAACTGTATTGAAAAAAGTAAAAAAGGGTAAACAATATTAAATAATGTTAATTCCACGCAAATTAGCTTGAATAGAGAGATATAATTTCCCGTACAAATTCAAACCTCCTTCATCTTTTTAGGTATTAAATTTCGAGAAATCCCATTACAAATTACGCTTACAATACAAAGATAACACCGTCCTTATGTGTTGATATTCTGTACTTTTGGTTTTGGTTATGACTCAATCAGGATATTATATTTTATATGAATATATATATATTTAGAAAGTACCTAATAAATATTAAGAAAATTCTGATCAATGCGATGAGTCACGTCTCTCACTCATCAGAATTAGACCACAACTTTAATGATCTCTATCATAAGTTCATAACTATAATAACACACATGATATTTTGGTTTTCTTAGAAACGATATGACCACATATGTTTCTGACGAATACTGATTTATTATATTGATAATAAGGAGGAAATACCTAGTAGCGGTTACATTACAGAAACACTTATATTAATTACTTATAATGTAAGCAAATTACATCCGTTGTTACGTAAGATTGTGTTAATACAGGAATGACCTTTATATAAAATGTACAATCATTATTTCGATTGTTATAGTTAAAACATATAAACATATTTGATATTTTATTTCATTATTTTATAGTCTACGAATACTGTAAATATATTTTACTTTTTTAATATTTTAATATATTTATTTACTATCTTTGATAAGAAAATTTTATCCCAAAGCATATGCCATAATCTTGTCGTAACCTATGCTTACTTACTTACCATCATGAAATATTTTAAAAGCTAAAACCACAAATAGAAATAACTCAAGCCAACCCCATAATTAACTAATTCAGACAACTAATATGAACTACACAACATTTTGGAATTATATGGTGTCATATAGCATTTTTTTCTTAATATTAGTTTAAAATATATAAATATTTACAACACTTTGATCAATGCTTATTTAAAAGTTTTAAAATAGATCCAAATTTGTTGTTACAATTGAAATGTTGTTGCTTCATCAAATCGTTGACTAAATAAATGTATCAATTACCCTTAACCTTAATACGAAGAAAAAAAAATCTAGCAAAAATATTTTCACCATTCCTGTATTATATTATCCACGAACACACCACGACGCCAGTCTATTCCAAGTCTAATTGTTTTCATTATCTTTTCACACAGTCAGTGGGCAAAGTAAAGATTTGTAATTACACATCGCGTCGACACCACTGTGTAATTATATCATCAAAAATGATCCCATATACGATAATATTTAGGTTCAATTATCTAGAGCTAAAAAAATCGGACAGGATAAATAGCTCCCGAAAATATTAGTAGGTTGCTTGGGTTTATTTATATGTGTCATGTATGAAAAAGAGATAGTGACTATAGATCTATGGGGTGGTAAGCGAACACAATGACGTCTGATTGCAACATAATAAACCACGTATAACAACGGTTATGATGGTATGTTTCCCTATCCAGAGATTCGACCGGCCGACAGTTTCTGGTAACAAGAGAAATGGTATTACATGGTGTCTGTGAGGGCTTGACTGGATATTTGACTGCATCTTATAACCTTTCCAGTATATTTCAAGAGGTGTTTTCGAGGTAGAGGGAAACTTAAATAATATTATTTCTCAACGTTAACAAAACAGTGGCATGCTGGTGGTGCATAATCTCGCCTTCCAGAATCATCCGGTGGATATCTAACAATCAAGTGGAGTGGTAGGTACCTTTACTTGAATCAAACAACTTTATTCAATTTAGGGAAGACGCTTATGAACGTCAAAACTACCACCTGTTTGGAAAACAGCCCAGTCATCGAGAAGAACCGCAATAATTTTGGTAGGTACATAATTAAAAAGATAAAAATTGAAATATATTTTCAATAGGTTTTTGCGGATGCACAGAGTGGTGTCAATTCCAGGCAACACTATCGTTCACATTTTGATCAATTCTGTTATAGCCTTTTGACATCAAAACCCGCTTGACATTGTGCTTGAACTTACTATCCGGCAAATCGGTAATGTGCTTTTGGTCTTTGTTTTAAAACCTAATAGTATTATCTAAATACTTTTTAATTGTTTTACTGAGTCTAAAGTATGGGAATTAATGACATCTAAAATATAAATAGGCTGCGATCGCAGTACACCCTGTAATGAACTCGTCAAAGCTACTTTTATTTAATTCATCATGATTCAGAATTGCACAATGTATATCCATTGGTCACGTGACCACGAAGGCTGAAAAGCTTTCGAAACGTCGGGATCAAAATTTAATAAATAACCGCGATAAAATCCGTTTAAATTAGTTTTATTTCAATGAATAATATTCGCGTAAACCTAAGAAATCATAATGTATATCCAGTTACAAAAAGTTTTGCAAGCTAACTTTGAAACCCATTTTTATTAACATGGTATTCAAATTACTTTTCTTTACGGACTTTCTCATGGCACAGTGTAAACACATTACTCGGGCTCAGCCTAAAGTCGTCATGTGTAGACTAAATAATGATAATCTAGTATCTACACTCTCTTGAAGTCTTAATATAATTTTAGTACTACAATCTTGAGTGCAAAAGAAAAATAGTTCTGCTCCGATGAAAAACTAGCAACCTCTGTAACATATTAGTTTCATCTGAAGTGCAATTTATAATGTTCATGTACTTTTACTAGTAAACTTCTTTTTTGGAGTTATCGATGTCATTTAACAACCTGAAAAGGCTTTTATTTTTTCACACTTACAACATGATATATTTATTCCATGCGTATATTACTTTTGCTAATGGCTATAAAAGGATTTCAGAGAAATTATAGAAATGTATAATTTTCGCAAACTCAATCCGTAAAGTAACAAATTTGTGAACGGTTCGGTGTATTTTTATTTTATTTTTTATTAATATAACATCGAAGATTGTAAATGTAAGCCGTTTTATAATTCTATGCTCTAGTCTCATAACCCAACTGAATCTTTCGATTTGAGCAGTGTATATGAGTATTATTCGTTCCTTTGTTTTATTCGTTATGGAAACGTTTTCAAGTTTTAAAATCGGAATAGGGGGTGCTGTTGTCAAAATTTTGATTACTGGAATCTTATTTAATGCAGGACGGGTATTTTAATATTATCCTATTTAAACTTTTTTTATATAGCCATGGTTTATCGTTATGGCTATAATTACACCTGATCTTAAGTGACGATATGCCTCATGTTGATATACACGCTAAATCTGTGGAGGGACTGGCTCTCAAGCGCAAATGCCGAAAGACAACTATTCGTATTTGGCGGTAGATTTTCATCTTGAGGGTGGTAGCTAGCCAGGCGGGTATTACAAAGAGCCCTACGACTATGCAATAGTTTCCACACGATGTTTTCCTTCACTGAAAGCTCAAGTTCATTGTAGGTGATTAAATTCGAACTCACGTTCTTTGACGCGAAGTCGTATACATTACCACTCAGCTATCATCTAAGGTATCTATGGTGTATATATAGAAAATATAGTTCTTTTGACGGTCCATCGCGTCACTACGCGACTACGCGAACTACTGAACATGTTATCGGTATGGGACTAACTAATAGAACCAATCAAAGGGGAAAGGTTTTTTGATTTTCATTTCATAGTCTCTTTATAGTAATAAATTTTCGATCGACTGCAGTTTATATTGATTGCCATTTGTTTTATATTCGCCGTATAAATTTGAGTTAATAAAAACATAAAACGTCTATCATAATGTATAGGTTTCTGCCAGTTATATTACATAATGAACAACTAAACTACTTCTCATATATTTAAATAAAAATTGAGAGGTCTACATTTCACCCTAATCTCTGACAGTTATGACAAAAGTTGGACGTAGTTAAACTATTTAAGTTTGTGGCGGTCGCAGCCAATGTACCTACGTATAACATAATTATAATATCTTTGACAGGTTTCTTGTGCCTGGAGGTGAAATAAAATTGTCTGCGATTAAAGTCTCTATATATTTCGTATGACACATTGTTTTGAAATATGTTCTAAGGAAATTAATCATACATTTAAATATTTCGTAATAACATTTAAGTGTTCTTATATTGTTACTACAAAAGCGCCTATTATCTATTTAGAGTTTGATATACTGAACGTATTATTATATTTAGAAATGTATTACAATCGAAAATATTCAGATCATTTCGAAACTGTTTAATAGATATAAGCAAAGTAAATGTTATAGTTTGTTCTTCGCAAAATTCTGAACGATAAATGGAAATTAACAATACTTCTAGTTTAAATGTCAAATGAGATCTAAAGTCTTATGGAATATTTTTTGTTTATTAGCACGGTGACGTCAATATCCAATAGCAATATCCAAAAACTAGTGACTACTGATAAACTGCGTAGCGTATGTGTGTGTCTGCGTAGCGTGTGTGTGTGTCTGTGTGCGCGTGTGTGTCTGTGTGCGCGTGTGTGTCTGTGTGTGCGTGTGTGGATGTGTGTATGTGTGTGTATGTGTGTATGTGTGTATGTGTGTATGTGTGTATGTGTGGATATGTGGATGTGTGTGTGTGTGTGTGTGGATGTGTGTGCGTGTGTGGATGTATGTATGTGTGTGTGTGTGGATATGTGGATGTGTGTGTGTGTGTGTGGATGTGTGTGCGTGTGTGGATGTATGTATGTGTGTGTGTGTGTGTGTGTGTGTGTGTGCTTGTATGTTCAGTGACTACTATCGACAGTGGATGTTCTACTGGTGGCCTCCAAGTCAATTTCCAATTGAACATGTTTTGCTGATATTAAAATTCAATAAACCAAATTAGAGATATGATAAGAAGTGAATCACCGTGTTTATGTCGTGTACAAGAACTTAAACCTTTGTATTTACTCTATACATACAATTTAATGCCAGAAAGAGATAGATACCTCTGAATGCTCTCTAGTGCTAATAGTGTTCCTGTCTTACCACAATGCAACAGTAACAGTCGACATTCGACAGTGGATTAAACATTCCATCAGTAAGCTGGAACGACAATACTTATCTGTAACTTCATTTCTCTGAAATTGTATTTAGTAAAATATAACCTGAGGTGTTATGTTATTTGTTTTACTACTTGCTAGTCTCAACTTCGTTTGTGTTCAAGAGATAACTGGGATGAATTTCAAGCACATTAGGATGAGTAATGCTAGAAATCTCGCAATGATTCATTAAATCATATTCGCATATAGAATATTCTTGTTCGTATATATTAGTATCTGGGTAACCGAATTTAGCTCAGCATTTTTTTATGTTGTGTTTATTTCCAAATATATATGTTTATACGAATCACATATTAATTCACATTTCACATGCACATTTTACGATTTTTATATACGATTATAGATTATATAAAAAAAAAACATTCATTGGAATTGAATTACTTAAAGAACTTTGTTTTTACGAAAAATACCAATCGTATAGGTGAATAATAAAACAAAGAATCTAAATCCAAATTTTACTGCACATCGTTCGAACCGTTTCGGAGATACGCAAAATTTGTGTATAGGTATTCAAGGATTATCTACTTAATAGTATTCGATAGATAAGTTGTATTATAACAAATTAGTCTTATTAGCGATAAAACATATTTGACTTACAAGTTGTATAGTATGCATTGAGCGGAACAGTTTCAAAATACATTTTAATTGACTAAAGTTACACAACAATCGAAAGGAGAATGTTAGTTACCCAATGTAATCTTGATAGCAACGAACAAATAGACAGAGAGATAAACGACAAAAGCGAAACGAAGAGATTTTATCTGTCACCCTCAGTAGCCGATGATAATTAGAAGAACCGGATCAGTTACCACGGGTTAAATTATTTTACTGTAGTCAAATTTAACTACACAAGTTAACGTTGGTAATAGTCGTTAAGTGAATATTGTTCCAGTTGTTTAATTTTGTTATTTAAATCTAATATGTTAACCTAATAAATATATTTTAAATAATTTTACAGGAAGAGAATAAACTTTGTAAATATTTAATATAATTAATTTCAATCTTTACTATCCTTATTAATATTATAATTGCCAAAGTGGGTGTGTTTGTTTGTTTGTTAAGCTTTTCCACCTAAACCGCTGAATCGATTATGATGAACTTTGTTACACGGATAGAACCTGGAAACGGTGATAGGCTACTATTTTTTGCGTAAAACTTGTTAGAAGTGGAGTAAGAGAAGAAGAGAGATACGCTTTGTATGACTGTTATTATTGCGTCATCCGATTTGTTTGACAAAATCAATATTGACGCGAGCGAAGCCGCAGCTATAAGCTAGTCATTCAATAAAGACTGAAAACATGATACAAATTTATCTATAATACTAACAAAAAACCCTGCTTCTACGAGTTATCAATTTAAATCGTTAAAGTACATACCTTGTATCGGATGGTTGACCTAATATCGAGTCATTTATTTGCTTTGGTGACTAATCAATCAATAAAATATGTGCTAATATAATATTTTAGCTGAAGTTTTAATTTTTATTCTTTCTCATCGCATGTCTGAATATATGAATTTTTATTTATTATAAATACTAGCTGTGCCTGCGACTTCGTTCGCGTGCAACTACAAATATATAATAATATTTTTTGCCCATTTTTGTAATCTTTTCAATACAATTTTACTGCTGTTAATGGTAGCGCAACGTTTAATAACCTAACTCCTTCCTTAGTGATTGCGTTACCAAATACAAAAAAAAAAAAGAAATCAGAGTGGTACTTTCTAAGGTCAGTGAGTTGAAACAAACAAACAATCAAACGTACTTTAACTAAATATTTTAAAACTAAATCCTACACAAGCGAACCGATGATAGCTCAGTGGTTGTGTGTACGGGTTCGCGTTAAGGGACGTCAGTTCGAATCCAACCACCTACAATGAGCTTGAGCTTTCGGTGAAGGAAAACATCTTGAGGAAACCATAGCATGGTGGTACGGCTTTTTCTAATGCCCGCCTGGCTAGCTACTACCCTCAAGTTATAAACCTGCTGCTAAATACCAATAGGTGTGTTCCGGCAGCTGTACTTGAGAGCCAGCTCCTCCACAGGTTTAGCGTGTCTACCATCTTGGGTCGTATCGTCACTTAAGATCAGGTGAGATTATGGACATTAAGTATAAAAAATATAAAAAATATATTGTCAACAGTATATTATTTAGATGTAATCAAATTAAAAATAACTCTATGTTGAAGGGAATATCGTGAGAGAGCTCACATAACATTACGATATACCATGAGAACACGAACGACGGTGTGAATAACGACGTTTGACATGCAACTCTATTGTGTTGGCGACGGGAATTCCGATTATCTCGAATAGATCTTCACACTTATTCTGGTGTTTATGTATCTAACAATTATATTAATACCACATAATTCAGTCAACATTTTAAATATCAATAGATGTAATCTAATTTTACCGTAATTTGTGGGTCCATTCCACGCAAATTCAACCAATAGTTGTGTACCGACAGTGTTGCTTACACAGGAATCTGAGACGCGTTCGCCGGTGCGCCATTGTACGGCCACTGGAGTTTATTAATTAAGTTTCTGTTTGACCGTCCCGAAAGGTCCTAGTGTTAGTCTGACCGGCCGGGGACGCACCCAACCGCTTAATATTATATATATCTTTAATTGGAAATGTAACTACGTACTGATCATTAAATTATAAGTATCTAAGCACATAAGAATCTTCTCTTTAACCCCTGACAAACCAGTAAATAAGACAGGACATTAAAGTTGGAATCAACCCCTTTCGATTTGGACAAATTTTAGTTACAATTTTTTTTTTCTTTGATCATACAATAAAGTTCTATTAGAAGAAAAAATAAATAAATAAAAATCCTTCATATTTCCAAAAAAAAAAGTGGAATAACCCATATGAGACATATATAATAAAAAAGAGAAGTATCTTGTAAAACACTCGTTTAGAACTAAGTTAATTTCCCTATATGTTTTTTTAGTTTATATTAAGTAATTATTACATAAAATTTTAGAAGTCAAAATATTTTTGTATATTCGAAAAAAGAACGACAAGCTGAATCGATTGAAAGAAGTTTTTTATCCTAGGTGGGAAAGTGCCCCAAAATCACTGCAAAAATATGTCGTTTTTTGGTGTTGTTTTTCATTGTTTCACTTTTTTTGGTTTAGCCCCTCAGCCCGCAAACAAATCAAAACCATAACATGCAATAAGGTACTCCGTTTCAAAACGGCAATCTTACTCGATTATATTTTTAAGTTAAATAGTCAAACAAATTAGATGAGATGAAAAACATAGCATTATTATACTCATTTATTTACCAATAATGGAACAATATATTTTGTGTGAAATATACGTACTTTTAAATGAAATTAAAGTAAAATAAAAAAATTAATAACTATTTAACGTTCTAATTAACGTTAACTTTTGTTGTAAAGTATTGCAAAAGCACATGGTAATATAGTGTTATCTGCGAGATCGAGCTAGAAACCTTGGGTTACTATTGGTTCATTAAAATTATATATTGCAATGCCATTGGGTGTACTATTAGAAAGGAAGGTCGCGAGTGTAATTTTGCTTCGGCGTAAGAGAAGTTTACTACAATGTATGACATATTACATGAGCGGAAGCGGTTATTGATCATTCGTATTCCACTTATTTTAACAGGTAATAAAAAATATAAATTTGAAAGTGAAATTTATAAAATTATTTATAATAAACTATGCCTTAGATTAGTAGTGTACTTGAATAATATTTTAATGTATATTTATTAAGTTCTAGTTTAAGTTTCGATTGTTGTTTGTTTTTAATTAAAAATTTATGCCTTATTAATTTTTATGCCCTATTTTGATAACCTACAATGTTTTTTTTTAATAATATTTGGCACTGTTTTAAACTGCCGTTTTCTAAATATTACAATTGTTATTTACCAAGTATTAATATTATTTTCTGTAATGTAGATACTTAATAAAATAATGTCATCACATTTCAAAAATAATAACTTTTAAAAAAGACTCATTAAACTAGAATCACACTTACTCTTATGGTATAAAATGTATATGTTTGTATGTAAAAAAGGTTAGAATAATAACTTCGTACTGTAAATTGAGGCAATCTCATCCAGTAATACACATCCAGTCTCTTGAAAGTTGCACTGTTAAAAATGTGCCAAATAAAAATAGTAGGTAAAAGCTTATCTACTAGATCGGTGATATTTTATTGGATTGATAATTTTATAGGTTTATATGGCCATAATCTAACCTGGTGTTAAATAAACATGTGACTCAAGATGGTGTTACATGCTAAGCCTAGTGAAAAGTCTGGTTCTCAAATGCAACTGTCGGAACCAACCTATGGGTATTTGGCAACAGATTTTCAACTTGAGGATGGTAGGTAACCAGACGGGGATTAGAAAAAAGCCACCATCATGCTATAGTTTCATTATATTCACTATTCTTATAATAAGTTAGCATAATAGTTTATAAAACAATGCATAAGTTATTACGTTGTACCATACAACGGATAGTGGCGCTATGTGACACTGTCAAGTCACAAAGAAGCCGGAGCGACAAAGCTTGAGAACTGGAGCGGTTACCGGTACAAGCGCACTAGCTATCTCACATTTGTCTCAGTGCAATCTCACAAAGTTGTACAAGGATGTTAAGCGAGATGCTTTAAGTTGCGCGTACACTTAGTTACGCCATATTGTCTCTTAATAGCAATTTGTCTTGTATCATTCATTTTATGTTAATGTATAGTAAGTAGAAAGAAGAACATGATATGTTTTATATTTGTTTAAACTATTAAGAACAGTTATTCGTCACAACTGTTGAAACTTTTTATTTATTACACACTTTAATCACTTTATTCCAGTCCCTATAGTTAAGTCCCTTTTTATTTTCTTAAGCTAGCGTGAAGAGGAAACAAAAAATATATTGAATGACATTCTACACTCTAAATTGACTACAATCTTAACACAGAAGGCCATAATCAAAGTGTGTTAAAATATTAAAAACTGACATATATTTAAAACACAATAATATTTATTTTACAGCCGATAGTAATAAGTAATAAGGTAATGTTATAGAATCGCAAACAGGATATACATTATGATAAACTATTGCAGTATTTTTTGGGTTTGCCTCGTTTCAAAATTTACCAGTGTATATCGAACTGCAGAGAGGCTTAAATTCCATCATAATAGTAAAAATCGCTAATGTTCTGCCCATTTTGAGACATTTTTCCATTTGTTTTTGAATTATATACTGTTTATCATCAGGGAAATACAAAAATTACTGTGTTCAAGAAAATCGAATATTTATTTGTTTGTGAAGTGAAAACTTTTTAGATTCGCTGGTCATTTTATTTTGTGGGTGTTCATTGAGACTGTGCTGAAATGCTCGGGTAGGTAAAGCACGTTCTAGTAAACTTGACTCGACTAAAATAGTAAGAGTGATATAGATAACGCATCACTGCTATACTTGCTCGTCGAGCGTTACATGAGAAAGTATGACGCATCAGCCACATTCAGTAAAGACAAAAACACCATGTGTGCCGTGCCAATACGTTTTACATAATACGTTACAGTAACTTCGCATTGATCATATCATCACTTTTGTCGAGTGATTTAAAGAACGCACCGTACCTATTTTTGAGTGCAAACAGTTTATCACAATTTTATTTCCTTAAGTATAATAATCCCCGTTTCCAATATTTGAAGTATATAAAAGCGAGTAATTGTGTATTGTAATGTATCAACTGAACTTTCTAGATATCGAAACATGTTCTAGTTGATTACCACATAGTATAAAGCGTATTTATTCGAAATTAAGTCATAAATTTATAAGTCAGCGGTACGAGGTCACGTGGGCCGATAAAAGCATTGTCACTTATTGCAAAACATCATAAATACAATTGCAAGGTGAATAAACGAGAAACAGTAATTAAGCCAGCTTATCATAAATCATTGGACCTGTTTCGTGTAGGTGGTAACCGTTTTACAAGATGAAATTACATGCAACTAATGACGGACGAAATAGACAGCGACAGTTGACACTTTAAATATTACTGGGAGATTAATAGAAAGTTAGTAAAAGGAATAAAATTCTAAAATGATAATAATACATGTCAACACTGCAAGTTAATGTAATCTGTTAAAATAAGGCCACGTTAAAACAAACCTATTGAATTTGCAGTGCAGCTAAATTTGACTAACTAAAGGACTGAATTATTGGGAAAATTCATCTACATTACATTAGTGTCCGTTGCTTTACTCTTACAATTATATGACCTATTTTCTAACTTTGTGAACATAGTATTTTTAGGCTTAGTATCATAGTTGTTATCACAGACTTTTAATTTATCAAGGGCAATAAAATTGTTATAATGTTTAATTATTTATATTAACTGTAAAAATATTACTTTTATCACCACATATTTTTAATGAAGTAGTCAGGTAATGTACAGAAAAAAATGTATTAAAATCCGACAAGAATTTAATTTACTACAAACTTTAAGAGTTTAGCCCTTGTCTTATTTCCTTTTTTGAGATAAAAAGTATCCTCTATATTCCATATTATATGTTCAAATCTGGTCAAATCTTAGTAAAAATTAATTAGTAGTTTTTAAAATATACGCGAAAAAGGAGACATACTTCTATATCGATAAAAAAGACACTCCGATGGTAATTTTTAATAAAGATTCATTGTACATCTTTCAATAGGCTATAGTTATTATTACATTATGTATAGATTACATTTGAATTACTTTTAATAAGTTATACAATTTTTTTTAATATATTGTATCTTTAAGCGCTCTAAAGGAATTTCCTCATTGATTTACATTTACTCGGCTAAGGAGAATGAAGTGCGCATTGAAATGCATATTTTTCAATAATTTCATTAAGAGAACGGGCAATCTGCTGTATAATTTATTGCTTCAAAACTTTCCACTCCAAGTGGCTTGATGGCAATGGCGGTTGTTACGATAATAGTAGCAAATAACTAGAGGCATAACTTTTAGTGATAAAGGTTAATCCCAATTATTTTAACATTAAGTTCATACTAGTTTTGGTTATATATTTAGGACTAAAAATCGACATTTACGCTAATGAAGAGCGTTTGTACAGTTAATTGATTGCATTCATTTTATGTAATTGCTGATAAAAGTGCTGTAGTAGCTTTATATAACAGGATATTAATTAAATACTGTTAAGTTGTAAAAAATTTAGTTGACCATCTGTAACTGACATACAGTATGTATGAGTGTGTAATTAAAAGTTAGTTATTATAGTACACTAAACGAACTTGTGACCGTATATTTACTAACACGATAATACTGCATTCGACTATAGTCAAATGAATATCTCAAAAATATAGCCTAGGAAAATGCCCTACCACCATGCTATGGTTACATCACAATGTTGTACTTCATCGCAACGTAGGCCTATTGCATACATTAAAATTCACGTCCATCTACGCGGTATAAGTCAACTGAGCCATCATCGATTCGAAGCAATACATTAATAAGTTAAATCAATGCTAGCAAAAGTCAAAACTACACTACGGAGTAAGGAACACCGTGCAACAATGCAAAAATAAAGTCTCATCATATCATACAAATGATTCTGTTATTATTGCAATAAAACTTGTATACTACACAGAACATGGTACGAGATTACATACGTGGGACATACAAACGTGCTGGCACTATGCAATCTAGTGCAATTAAAACTTAACGAGAGTTTGTTTACTGGTGCACCTTTCGACCGAATTCGCTAAGTTCAACCAAGTTTGCTCGGCGTTTATCACAATGGAGCTTGAAACTTCGGCACTCGGCCCCGGTGCTCTAAGTACTCCAATATTATATGAAGCATTGTGAAATACGTAATGTGTCGTCGGTATCAAGTTCCCTCTTAAGTCTCTCGTTATTTTCACCGTTAACTGCCTGTGAAATTAGATGAAGACTAAAATATTTAAATAAGAATTCCACCATCGACTTTAAAGTATAGTTTAAATTCCTCGTTCGAGATGCTTTATAAAAATGGATAGAGGAATTTCCTAGAGCTCTTTGAATATTTATTATTAATCGCCAGTGAATTTTATTTGCTTTTACTTGGATATTTGTTTTATTTGTAAGTAATACTTCGGCGATTAATTAATATATAATATGATTAATTTAATAATTAAATAAAACATAGAAACAGAAATTCAGATAACCAACAAAACTAGAACATTATATTGATTCCGAAAGGAATGAACCTTTGAAAATACTTATGATATTTTACTAATCGTCTCATAAGCCGCACTGTCAGATATTATATTTTTGAAAATAATACTGAAGTAGACAAAATAGTATAGAATATTCACTGATTTGCAAAACTAATTGACTCGGTTCGATCAGTTATATCTGCTTTATTATTCACAACTTCAACCTTATATATAACCTCTTCAGCTTCATATAAATATGTATTATTACATAGATACTGATACTAAATATATATAGTGTTCTATCTTCCATATTTTAGCGTCGGTACAGAAGAGCTGATCATACAAATTCCTTTTCACCTTTTTATAATAGAACTAAAAGTGAAAGGTTACACAGCCACGACTTTACGGAAATCTCCGAGTGACCAAAGAAGTTCGATATGTCATATCTTGCGACCAGTATATTCTCACCCTTTCTATGAAATTGGTTTCTGCAAGGTAATATAAAGAGACGCGTTGATCACCGTAACGTTTGAACTAATCAGTGCTATTATCAGGTACTGCGTCTTACTTTGTTTTAGTATAATCAATACATTTAATAAGAATATTAAAAAAAGGGTACTTATTCATGCCAAGTAGAATAAGTACGGAGGCAACACGGCTATTGTATGCATTCATTTGATGTAGCTAAATCATCACCATAAGACCTTAAGATTTATAATTTTCTATTAAACATTATATCTTGCTTTTATCAATAGGATCTCGATGTTAACATTAGACATTCAAATATTCATTTGGATTTGAAATTGGTCTGAGAGTAACGTATAAGCCGGCTTAGTTTGAAAGTTGGTTTAATAATTTACTGACAATGAAAAACTTAAAATATTTCTCTATTCGCATAACTTCTACAGTAATATTTCCAAAGACGAAAAAAATAGATATATACTTTAATATTTTTTATGAAGTTTATCAAATATTGTCATCTATATTATCTACGTTTACCGAAGCGCTATTCAAATTATAGAAGTTTTTGATAACTTAGAATAAGTATTTGTAATGGGATTTATTTTTAAATTCAAGGATTTTTTTTGCTTTGTACTCGTATATTGCGGCAAATTGAAAGAAAAAAGTATGACAGGTTTATCATGATAGTTAGTTAGTCATTCAAATTCATATTATCACACTCCATTGCTGGATTTACACCATCTGATTCCGGAAAGTGAATATCTTAAGTGTACCAACTACTATAGCCAACATTTTACTTGGTGTATTACGATGGTAATTCAGTCGACTAAATTTTATAACGCTTTTCACAATTTTTTCTTCATTATCAACTAATATAATTGTGAATTAAATATAAAATAACATGACGTCGCTATAGTGAACAACACCGGACATGTAAATTTGGCATGACGTCATACAAGGGAGTTTTATCAATGTTTTTATGTAATAAAATTATTAGTAGCGCATGGAATGGTAGTCAGTAGTAGTTTGTACGAATTTACGTCAAGGGATGTGTGTTCGAATTCAACCACCTACAATGAGCTTAAGCGTTCGGTGAAGGAAAATATCGTGAGGAAACCATAGCATTGTGGTAGGGCCTTTTCTGATGTCCGCCTGGCTAGCTACCACCCTCAAGTTGAAAATCTGCCGCCAAATACCAATAGGTGTGTTCCAGCAGTTGCACTTGAGAGCCAGTTCCTCCAAATGTTTAGCGTGTCTACCAACATGGGCCGTATCGTCACTTAAGATGAGGTGAGATTATGGCTATAACACTAAGCCTTAAGTATATAAAAAAATAATAGATTTTGTATACAATACAATTAATAAACGTCTACATTATTTATAACGTAGTGTTTTGTAACGCGTTATGAGAAAGTTTAGCTAATTTCATTTATAAATATAAACCATATTTTTTTATATAGGCCGAGTTGTTTGCTAAACGACTATAAGCAATCTTTAAATAATATCTTGATCAACGCAGAACTTCGAATTTGAGAACATCGAATATCCACTTTCTTGGATAAATCGTTTAGTCACCTTAACATAAAAGGCTTAATACAATGTTCATACATATATAAATAAAAAATAAAATTTTCCATTTTACAAATGGGCTATGATTAACAATAGTTTACCACGAGGATTATATTTGTGTGATTTATTTATTTTAAAATACCGTACACAAATATGTTAGTTATATATCGGTATAATTTCAATTAAAAGTACAATAGAAATAATAAAGTGATCAACGGTATGGGTTACAATATTATTGGAAAGCCTTCAGTTTATTATTACAAAAAGCGCTTAATACCTACTCCTGATGTTATGAATTCATCTTCATTAAGAAAAACCTTAGCTTGGTGAACGATTAAACGCCTTTTGCTTACCGACTTTGTTAAAGTTTTTAACTAAAATACAGAAATAAGCTCAGAAGTTTAATTGTTATTTTAAAAGGTTCGTATTTAGTGGCGACATAGCTGAAGGTATTGCTAATATTTTAAAACTAGGCAATAATTAACCTTATAGCGCAGACTGAACACCCGGACCTTAAGTTCGAATCTTCAAATTAAATGTGATTATACTCATAGATTCTTAAAACTTTATAGATTTAGCGTTATGGTCTTAATATCACACATGATAACGCTTTGATAGTTCCATTAAGTAGTAATTAAAACAAAGTATATTCAATTTTTTTTTCAACTATCAACCACTTTTTTGGATAGATCTATAATTATAAGAAAACAAATATAACCTCAATAGGCTTCTAGACATATTTTTTATAAGTATAGCATGTGACCACATTTTTACTTGATGCTAAGTGAAGATGCGACTCGAGATTGTAACACGCTTAACGGGGAAAGTGGTTCTCAAGTTCTGAAACCGGAAGCGATATAAAATAAGAAAATTTAATATTCACTCACCATGGATTTTTAAAATACTTATATTAGTATGGAATACTTTAATATTATGATTAATCAGGTTTATTATACAAATCGTGCTTATCTCAAATCTGCTCGATTTCAATATTGTATTCAGACTAAAGATACCCAATGGAAAAATGATATAAGACGGATTTTTATAATTTTTCAATCCGTAGAGAATGCAATTTTTTTTTATAATAAGAACTATGATGGAACTTGTTTTTTTTTAGCACATGTCCTTAAGATCATTATTTATTTTGATATTAGCTGCAGTCCTTCCGTAACTAAGTCAAGCAGTGAGCTAAATGCACCCAATGAAATAGACAAGTTAAAATTAAATAAAGTTATACTAATCTATCTGTACTCGCGACTTCGTTCGCATTAATATTGGTTTTATACAAAGTTTTTACTACTCTTTAGTCCACTTTCAATGAGTTGTTCGCGAAAAAAAGTAGCCTATGGCCTATATCACCATCTCCAAGGTCCCATCGGTCTTTATACCAAAATTCATCATGATCGTTGCAGCGGTTTAGGTGTAAAAACGAAACAAACAAAAAAAACTGTCGTAATTATTTATAAAGTAAGGATTCTCGATGACTGCTCAGTTGGTATTGCATAAAGACGCTGTTTTAATAGACGCGAGTTCGAATCTCTCCAATGAGCCTGAGCCTTTGGTGCAGGTGAACATCGTAATGAAACTCTAGCACGGTGGTAGGGTGTTTTCTGATGCTCACCTGGGTAACTCAAGTTCAATCTTCGAGTTAAAAATCTATCGTCTAATAAATATAACTGTGTTCCGGCTGGTGTACTTGAAAATCTGCCCCTCCACTAGTCTTAGGTGGGGTCACAAAGGGTGAGATTCGGGTTATAACGCTACACCGTGGCAGCGATGTTAGCTCAGTGGTAGTGTGTACGAATTCCGCGTCAATCGGCGCGAGTTTGAATCCACCTACAATGAGTTTGAGCTTTCGGTTAAGGAAAACATCGTGAGGAAACCATAGGATGGTGGTAGAGCTTTTTCTAATGCCCGTCTGGCTAGCTACCACCCTCAAGATGAAAATCTACCGCCAAATATAACTAGGTGTGTTCCGGCATTTACACTCGAGAGCCTCCACAGGTTTAGCGTGTCTACCAGCATGGGCCATATCGCCACTTAAGATCTGGTGAGATTATGGCCATAACGATAAACCATGGCTATATAAAAAAACTTTTAAAAATCACTGAGTTATGCCACTTGTATTGTGTTGTTACCGTACAGATCTGCACACAAATGCCTATGGTGTCAAACGAGACGTGACAAATAGAATGGCGGCCGTTAAATTGTACGGTTACCTCTCACTTTCGGTTTCACGATCGACGCATAGTAAGACAGTTCCTAAATGTCAATTTGAAAATGTATTTCATCAGAGTGGAATAATAATATAAACCTTTTATTGGTAACTTCTTGTTATTTATCGTATTATATCAAAACTTCAATTAAGACTTCTAAAATTTGGGTACTTAGTCGTAACATCAATGGGAGAGTCTTAATTTTACGGTTCTCGTTCAAATTGCGCTTTAAAAACTCACATAGATAGTTTCTAAATGAATTTTATTTATCGCACCTCCGCTCTAATAGTGTTACTACTCAAAAAAAAGTTTAAAATAATAATTATTGTAGGTAGGTACTAAAATATCTTCAGAATATTAAAAATGTCAGGTTGTAGTTTCAAGCAAGCGTTTAAATTGCTGAAATTAATTTCTTTTTAAAAATTAATCCTACATTTTGCAAAGTTACACATAGTACGATAAATTTTAAACGTCTTTTTCCCGATTATTAGTTTTTTGAGTTGTGAAACTATTTGAGCGGATGTAAATTCTTACAATCTTTTTTGATGTTAAGTGACTATGTGCCCAAAGACGGTAGACACGCTAATTCTAGTGGAGGGACTGGCTCTCAAGTGCAACTGACGGAACACACATTTAAGTATTTGGTGGCAGATTTTCAACTTAGGGGTTAAATAGGGGTATTAGAAAAAGCCCTACCACCAGGCTATGGTTTCATTACAACATTTATCTTCACCGAAAGCTCAAGCTCATTGTAAGCGCGGCGTCCCTACATACTACCAACTGAGTTATCATCCCTTCAAAATTATATATCTTGGTCACAAATATAGTCGTTGTATAAAAGCATCCTAATTTTTTTTATATAAATGTTATAAAAATAAAATATCATGAAAAACCACGGGTTTTTACTTTTGCTAGCAGTTAAATATTTAAAAGAAACGTTATCACGCCACGGTATTTTATATAATGTACAAAAATTATTTAGAGAATATTTTTTACGGGTTTAATCTTAAATATAAATCAGTTTATAAATAGAATTTACAACTTTTGATGTTTTGTTAAAGCAAGTAAATTCTAAATAAAGGCTACGAGATTCTTGTTTCCATGGAGCCCGTATTTAAAAATAAAAGGGTGGTGGTAAAGGGTGGTAGGTGGTATCTGCGCGTGGATTTGTCTGGTGGGCGGTTTTATACCTTTGTTTAATCTAAATACGCTCATGTATTTATAATCATACAAAATCTATGACCTCTTAATAATACTTGCAACAGTTTCCGCTCTAACCTAGGTTCTGGGTGTTCATATCTCTAGCGCTCTTAATATAGATAAAACTGGTATCCATTACTACACCTACTACTAATACGTTATGAGGGTCAACGGCCCCACGTGTAAACTGTATATCATACAATGTCATTATATGTAAATAACAAAGAATATAAGAGGTATACTTGTTGTGGACTAAATACATCATCAAACTTTAATATATTGACTTATCGACTACTTAACTATCGTGTAAATTATAAGTAATGTGTCTCCTACTTTATCACAGTAAAATTTGAACAGTAGACGTTACCCTTTTATAATATAATCGTATTAACAGAGATACAAAAGAAAAACGTATTGCTATAGGAATAAACATGACCTTTTAGTATCAAAGTAAAAATACACCCGAAACACTGTTTTAATTGCACTTCTAAAATTTAACAATTTTAACATATTACACCGAAGAATATTTTAACGTCATCATTTTTATAAAAACAAAATAAAGCATAAACACTGTACTTGTAAGTACAATATACGCTAAAATCAATGATGACAACTCATAAATGATTGTTAATATGCCAGCTTACAAGTCTTTTGCTAGCTTAACATACATTAACTGACCTAAAAATGCGACAATCCAAATTAAGTCACTATGACGAATTTTTTGTTGTATGATAATTGCGCTATAGTAGGAGTCAACTATCGTGTCCTACCATAAAGCATCTAATCCTACATAATTGTATATTTAAATATATAATATAGTAGTAATATAGAATTAAGTAACTTCTAACATGTTAAAATATGACTGCATGTATTAAGAAATCATTTAATTCTATTGTGCGTTACGCTTGTAAAACATGTTTAGCCACTATCACATGTAACTACTAAATACATTGTGGAATACAGTCCTATATATAAGGCTTTGGATAATAAATTGATTAATTGAACAAGATAAACCATTCTTGAGGTGAGCGTTGTAGAATTAATTTTGCAATAGTACATTTTGCTAACCGCAAAGTACATGACTGGCGTAAACAATCACAATAGGGAAATTGATAGTACATTATTTATTCTTATTATGTACAATAGATCATGGGTAGCCAAAAGACAGTTTACGGAGTATTCCAAGGCTAGTAGTAGGATAGCTTGAATACCGTTATGAAAGTAATTTGGATTATATCACTGTAGCTAGGCAAAAGTGACATGAACTTACTGAAATGTATTTTTATAACGTAAAAAAAGCGTCCAGCCATATAATTTAGCAAATGGTAGCTGTATATCCTATAACTATGGACCGAACTCTAAAAATACTACAGTCAAAACCAGTCATAATAGGTAACCACCTTTGAGTGATGAATTTAAACTGTTTAGTCCTACAATTTGAACTTTACACATACGCAGAGTAATGCAAGCAATATTGTTGCAAAGTAAAAATAGATGTATGGTAGATCTATTTTCTTGGAACAACTTTTCTTGTTAAAATTTCTATTTTTCATACATGAGCTGCTAAAGGAGTGACAAAAGTCTTCACAGTTGGCTCTAATACTTTATCAGCATATTCCATTAGTTTTGTAGTACATATAAAGATATAAGATATACGACTATAAGATTTATTTCACTTAAGCACCGTTAGCGGCACAGGTGTGAAGGATCGGGATATTTGGAGTGTGCCAACAATTTCACCAGTCACCACATTCAACGGTCGTAATTCACGAAATGCATTTACAGCATCGCATCGGGTCGACCGCGTGCACCGCCATGCCGTACCATCCAAACACAACCTCTACTATAGATGAAAAACTCATTTCACGATAGATTAATTTAAAACTGTAAAACGAATTACATCCAAATAATTAAGTAATACTTGTGTATACAATTACTTAAAAGATGTTCCACTATTGCACTATTGCATGGTAGTAGGGTTTTTTCTAATGTCCACTTGGCTAGCTACCATTTGAAAATCTACCCCCAAATATCTACAGGTGTGTGTCGGTAGTTGCACTTGAGAGCCAGTCCCTTCACAAGGTTTAGCGTATTCACCAGCTTCGGTCACATCGTCACTTAATATCAGGTGAGATTATAGACATAACGCTAAACCTTAACTATTAAAAAAAACTAATTTAGATGGATTTTCCGTGATAAAATCCGTTTAAATTAGTTTTATTCCGATATTAAAAAACCTATATTTCCAATAAAACCTCTTATAAATTACAGCACAATAATCGGTCCTACGCCACATTAACTTTCTCTGTTACTTTAGACAGGTCGTCAGTCCACCTTGTAGCAAGTTTGCAGACTCTACGTCATCTGATATTCCATCGTCACTTAAGCCTTTGTTTTATCGAGAAATAAAACTTAGCTCGCGATCCAAGTCTAATAAATGTTATTTACTAACTGACATAACGTTATATAAGTGTCAAAGTTAAATATAACAATATTAAAGTTAAAATCCTTTAGGAAAAACATATTATATATAATTAATATTGTTACACTTTATCTACTTGATAAACAAAATTTTGTGCGGTTTTATAAAAGCTCGATGCAAGTGAAACTTTTACATCAATACACTGATCAAAAGACACAAATATCGTGAAGAACTTGCACGAATGAGTGAGAATATAAATGCTAAACCGTCAGCTGATACGAGCCAAGGATGCTGTCATATTGTCCTTTACTGCTTCGTGAAGCGCCATTTACTTTACCCCTAATTCGTGGCCGGCTGTAATTCGACATGCGATAGATGTATGAAGTTATAGAATAAAGGTTCCGCTTTAATAACTTTTACTTAGAACAAAATTCATTTAGTATTTTTACCAAAATTACTCACGAAGTACCTAATATTGTATAGTTTGGTCTCTTAAAAATAATAAACGTATTTCTAAACTAAAATTAATTTTATTAAAATAATAATAATCTGCTACAGATTCATAAAGTTCATCAATAGTATAATATTATAAATGCGAAAGTGTGTTTGTTTGTTAGTTTGTCCTTCTTTCACGCCTTGACTAAGCAACCGTCTTGATTTTTAGCATAGATATAGTTGAAAGGATGGAGAGTAACATAGGGTATTTTTTAATTTGGAAAAACATCCAATTTCCAGGGTAGCAAAAAGAATTGCTCGGGCTCCAGAGTATTAAGAATCGCAAAAAGCAGAGTATCAGGCGGCTTTAATAGCCGCTGAATTACCGGCTCAATCTCACCGTCATTTGAGCGACCATAATGATCGTCAAGCCGCTTTGAGATCAGCCAAAACGTCTACTCAAACACAACTCCGTTTAAATGAATAGACCGAACGCCAAGACACTTTTTGAGCTGCTGAATCCAAGTTAGTGGGTCATCTGGTGGTAAGTGATCACCGCTGTCCATAGACACCCACAACACCAGATGAATCACAGGTGCGTTGCCGGCCTTTAAGGTTAGGCCTTGTTAAGTTATAGCGTTATGGCCATAATATCACCTGATCGTAAGTGACGACCCCAGTTGGTAGATAAACTAAATCTGTGGATTCCTGGATATCATAAGATATATAAGATGCTTTTTATTCAGGTGATGTATTCCATTGGGATAAGAATTCAAGATTAATGTTATTTTGACTTTTTACGCGAGCGAAGCCGCGGCCAGTAGCTAGTATTAAAAATAAATGCAAAACGTTTTCGACCGAAAAACGAGTGAGTTTTCCAGGTATGCGCGGTAAAATTTATCGCAAAAGATTTGTGGCCCGCGCCGATGCTGCAATTTGACTATCGGAAAATATATTTTATGACGTCCACGGCACTTTGCTGGCCTTAATAGCCGTATACGAATGGTTTTTTGCAAGATCTGAACGCGTTGAATTTGATCCTGATTTGTTGCCTGCGCCAGTGCGGAACGTAGTCGACATTTATATGAGTTTTCATAGTATTTTTAATTAATGTAAAGTGTTTACAGTTGAGTTATTTTATTGTAATATATTGTTTACTTTTTTGGCGTCCATTTGATATTTGGACCGTTTATTATGAAAGTGGTGTAAGTCCATTTTCTTTTGTTTCGAGAAAATTAAAGGTAACTACTATATTTGTTGATAATGCAATTTCATTTAGCGACCGATTTTAAGTTGTACAAATCATGGGATTTTTTTGAGAAATTAAACACGGACTAGTTTTATATTAAAAAATTACATTAAATTAAGCATGAATTACGTGATAGCTCATTTTTCTCAAAAATGGACTTACACCACTTTGAAAGTCCGGGTCACGTTGAAACGGTCCATTTGTTAGTCAAGATTTTAATTATTGATGGTAATGTTATCTTTCACAGCATTTATCACATAATTCATAGTCTGTATTGTATCCTTTATTCCCTTATTTATTTTTAAATTAGATTATTAAGTGTTTTTAAATTAGTCTTCATACATAAATATTGGATAACCATAACATTTAGGGACCTGCAAACAGCTTAATTCTTCTGTACTTAATAGAAAATTCAGTATTATTAAATCATTACCTTATGTTTTTGACAACAAACACCGCACTTATTAGCTCAGTTTATTTATAGTTAAGGTTTAGCGTTATAGCTACAATCTCACCTGATGTTAAGTGACATTGTGGCCCAAAATGGTGGACACTAAACTTAACCCTAGTGAAGGAGCCTGGCTCTCAATTGCAACTGTCAGAACACACCTACAGGTATTTGGCAGCAGATTTTCAACTTGAGAGGGATAGCTAGCCACGCGGGTATTAGGATAGGATTGGATGATAGTTCAGTGGTAGTATGTACGACTTCGCGTCAAGGGACGTGAGTTCGAATCCAAGCACCTACAATGAGTTGAGCTTCCGGTGAATGAAAACATCGTGAGGAAACCATAGCATGGTGATAGAGCTTTTTCTAATGCTCGCCTAGCTATCTACCACCATCAAGTTGTAAACCTGCCGCCAAATACCAATAGGTGTGTTTCGGCAGCTGCACTTGAGATCCAATTCCTCCACAGGTTTAGCGTGTCTACCAACGTGGGCCGTATCGTCACTTAAGATCAGGTGAGATTATGGCCATAACGCTAAACCTTAAGTATAAAAAAAAGGAAAAGCCCTACCACCATGCTATGGTTTCTCAAGATGTTTTCCTTCACCGAAAGCTCAAGCTCATTATAGGTTTCGGATTCGAACTAACATCTGTACACAATACCAACTGAGCTATCATGGCTTCAATAATTTTTTTTTGCTTATTATATTGGCTATTATAGGCGTATAAAAATTTATACTAGATCATTATATCAAAAAACTTTGTTGGTGTAAGAAATCGTTGAATCATTAAATACGTTATTTATGAGAGTAACGTTTTAATACAGATATATTTCGACTTAAATTTTAGTGAACGTCTAAATTGATAACTTTTTAATGAGCCTCGGGATTTTGATAAACATGTTTTAAAAGATTAAGCTCCGACTAAATTTCCACAATAATCTTTATTATAACTTTAAAAGTTATTTAATATTTTTTAGACCGAATCCATTTAATTTTGTAAGCGGATGTTAGTGTCATAGTTATTAATTACGGACACCTTGTAAATTACTAGTTTTCCATAATTACACAGTAAGTCGTGCGACAGATACGGACTAACTATTGTAAAAAGGTTTACCTTTCTAGAATGTATATGCGGGTTGAAAATAAACTACATAAAGTATTTATGCAACGGATCCTGTTTTGAATATGTATCGTAAGTACATTTATGAGCGAATGAATTATGTCCTCTATATATAGCAGTGACCCAATCCCAGTTGTATTTTTCTACAATTGTTAACGTAAAGAGTGTACAAGAATTTATACGATGAGATTCTATAATATAAATCGACGACATACCTTAAGACAATATTCTGTGAACACAGTGAAAACATGGCTTCTTTACTATGAACTGTAAAATAAATATCAATGTTGAGTTTCAAATGTATGTACACATTCAAGTTTAAACTTACACTATTAAGTTTTTTAAGGGTTGAGGAGTGTATATATCATAGATTTTATGTTTTGTATGTCATTAAAAATTTTAAATAGAACCATAGAAACCATAGTATAGTAGTAAGGCTTTTTCTTATGCCCGCCTGGCTAGCTACCACGCTCAGGTAGGTAAAAACAGTATTATTTTATAGATTTAGCGTTAGAGTCACAATCTCACCAGATTAAATGACGATGTGGCCCAAGACGATGGACATGCTAAGCCTAACTTGAGCTTGGTAGCTTGCTACGTGTATATTAGAAAAAGCCTTACCACCATGATATGGGTTCATTATGATGTTTACCTTCACCATAACCTCACGCTCATTAAAGATATTCGAAGAAACGTCTATTGACACGGCGTCAGTATACCCTACCAACTGGATCATCATCGGTTCAGAATGTCTTATTACAGCGATGATCACCAATGGAAAACTGATCTGTCAGAGGTCGCTATTGTTTTTTGATTGTACTTTTATTACCCACAGTTACTGTTCTATCACTTTATTGTATTGTTATAAATATTATATACTTTGAACATTGTTTACTAGTATAGGTATATTTACGGCGCACCAGTTTACAAGGTGCGGTTGGCAACGCATACCGGCACGTAACTGACTTACTTATCCCTCTATAAGCCTATGAATATGTAGACCAGACTTTTAATATAAATATATATTGTAAATAATGATACATTCTTTAAAACGTATACTCCATACATTGATAGAAGTATGTTAAGTGTTAGATTGGATGGATGAAGAGTAAAAGGAAGACTGAAGAAGATATGTATATAATGTGTGAGAAATTATATGAGATGATAGTAGATAGAGTAGAGTGGAAGAAGAAAACGTATTGGGCTGAAATTACCCAGGTGGGATAAGAATTATGAAGAAGAAGTTACTCCATACATTATAAACTTGATTTCTTGACGTATTAATTTCATCTCTTCATTAAATAACTTCAACATTGCATATACTATATCCTTTCAACTATAAATAAATGTTTCAGCTCAAGATTTTATCAAAGAGTAGTGAATATTATGATGACAGGTGAATTGTGTTGTGAACCAGTATGAAATTCTGATATTTATATATATACCTACTTGTTTTCTCCCAGGTGTCATAATTCAAACATAATTATTATAGAAAACTTAAACAAACTTCTTGAACAAACAGACAAAAAAATTTAAGTGAAACTACTTTGAGGGAAGAGGAGGGAGAGCTTTGAAATTATGAACCGCAACCTTTTTGTGTGACGCTCGTTGAAGTAAAGTCGGTTCGCTCCCTTCTGAGAAAGATATAGTAATATTTCTCTTCTGACGTAAATTCTTAACTACACTGTTTTTTTCTTGTTTTATGATAGCTACCTATGTATGTGTTTTGCCAATGTCAATCATGAAGGGCTTTATGAAGTTAATAAATGAACATAAAGTACCATCTAAACTCATAACAATCATTTGTGTAATGCACAAATATTTTAAAAGCTCCACCAACCGTGCAGTTTTTTTTTTATTGATAAACTTAACATCATCAACATGTATTCATAGAAAAAAGAAAATCGCATGAAAACAAACTAGAAAAAAGTACACACTAAACAATTCTTCTATTTTCTTTATATGTAAATATAATTATATAATTTACCAACCTGTAACTGGATCATTCCCTGTACGAGTACATTAAATATTTATTGATAACTATATGTATAACATAATTCTAGACAAGGTGATAACTAATACTTTAAATTAACATATAAGATACTATTTATCACGTAAAACAAAACGGTTTCTTTGTAATTGGGAAATAAATATTTCGTTATGAATAAACTTCTCTGTAAATCATGACAATATTATGGTAATATGACATGGTAATAACTTTAGTAGGCAGAATAATACCGCAGTTAAAAATGGCCTAGTGGTTAAATCAGTTGTCTAGCTACAACCACGGCACCGAATTGCTATAGGTTTGAGTCTCGTATATGAATATTATTTGTGTGATCTACAAATAATTGTATTTAGTGTGATTATTACGTTGTCTTTGTTAATTGTGTTTACAACATACTTTTTACCTGACATTGGCGAAATTGTTGAATAAATACCATAATAAAAAAAGACAAAAACAAATTAAAATACTATACGATACATAATTCAAGTTCGGACGAACAAAATCGCGGGTACAGCTATTATTATTAAAAAACATTACAATGTACAACTGTATATAAATTTAGCTAAAAAATTCCACATACCATAGTATGGGTTCAACGCATGTCAGCTTGGTTCACTTAGCAGGTATGCGATCTCTAATTTCTTACATCACATAGACAAAAACGTTCGTTGGTTTACCTAAAGTAAGTAATATTGTACAATTTTGTTACAAATCGAGCTATATATGTAACTTCATTTACCTCAATTAAGACGTTTTTTATGTTAGCACATGCCATTAAATCTAGACTATCCAGTCGATATTCTAGTTTTTACTGATAGGTATACTAAACTGAATATTTCAATTCCTATTTTTACTAAGTGAATTATTTCATAAATTACTAACTACATTCTTATACGTTATTGCGCATTCTCATTCATTTTATTTATTTCTTTTCGATATCACTGTAATATAGACCATATACTAAAACTTTCACATGTTGTATTAACGTAGTTCTCAATCAAAATAAAAGTTTAGATGTGTTAATCTAAGCCTAAAAACTATTTAGGTTTTCAAAAAAAGTTGTCGTAAAATTAGATAAAGAAATTGGATGCCTCCAATCCATTGATAATAAAAGGCACAGAGATGATTCTCACAAAAAGGTCAAAATCGGTCAAGACATTTCGGAAAATAATTAAGAACACACACTTTCCAGAATTTTTTAATAAAATGAATGAAAGTTGTTTTTTATTTTTATTTTCACAGTTAAGGTTTAGCGTCATGCCCATAATCTCACTTGATTTTAAGTGACGATACGGCACAAGTTGGTAGAAGGACTGGCTCTCAAGAGTAACTGCCGGAACACACCTATTGGTATTTGGAGGCAGATTTTCAACTTGAGGATGGTAGCTAGTCAGGCGGGCAATAGAAAAAGCCCTACCACCATACTATGGTTTCCTCACGATGTTTTCCATTACCGAAAGCTCAAGCTGATTGCAGGTGGATTTGAACTCACGTCCCTTGACGCGGAGTCGTAGACATTACCACTGAGCTATCATCGCTTCAAATAGTATGAGTATTTAATATGTTCGCTATTGTATGGTATATTGGTTAACTTCACTGTGCACTTACTAACTATAACATCCGACAAACTAAACGATAGTTAGTACCATGGGTTTATAATCACATGTAGATATACTTAAATACTTTTAATTTAATATCAATTTCAAAATATATTATTAAAAATGCTTCGAAAGGTTTAAAAATTCCTTATAGAATATTACGATTCATTATATAAAAAATGAAGCTCGACATCAACAAATAAAGCAGTCGAAGGGTTTCTTAAATTAATTTTCATAATTCTTGGTATATATATCGATAACATTTAAACAATGTTCGGGAATCATTACTAGTTAGTTGGAAAATTGTAAAAAATAATTCAAATTAATAATGACCCTCTGACCAACGATACTTTCTAGAAAATGATTTTATGCTTCATGAGTGAATTTTACTTAATTAAACTTCACGTTAATTAGAATTAGTAATAGTAATAACGCAGTAGATTGATGAGACGTTATTTATTTCGGCTAAAACACAACATAAACTTTAAGTCATCTTTAATTTGTTGCCTTATTAAGATTATAATAGCCTGAGCAAGTTATTTACAAATCTTTCATTATATATAGTTTCTGTGTAGGTTGCATATAACTTTGTGTGCCCAATATGGTCTTCTCAGCCACTTTCCTATGCCACTTGTTATGTTAGGATCCATACCTTTTAACGACATATAATTCTTTACATAATCCATTCAAGTCTTCTGTCAGTGTTTCTTTATTCCTCTGTATATCTACATAAAACTTTAGGTATTCCGTATAAAACGATAATATAGGTGAAACAAATGAAAAAAAAAACAATGAATGCAAAAATGCATAGTACATTGTAATTTAATGATATAAATAGGCAAGCATCGTGTTGTCGACCAGCACTACTTGTCAAACACGAGATTAAAAATGCAGCCCTCCATAGGAGTTTTTAAACAAAACAAGTTGCGTAATTAAAACCAGAAATCTGCTGTTTTGAGCACCTGCCATGTACCGATGAAAATAGACCAACTGCATTTCTGTCACCTATTAAACGAGTAACGTTCAATTTTCTTGCTATACGAATTATAATACGTCATTTACTTTTTGTAATTTTTCAAATTAAATTGTTGATCCATTTACATATAACGATTATCGACACGATTTCATAAAATAAAGATATTTGTTAATATATTTAAAGTGCCTTTTTAATTATGTTTATTAAGATCTGAATATAATGATAGCCCTTCTGTATTATATTAAATATTCACTATTCAGTTATATTATTATATGGATAATGATGAACGCAGTAAACTCTACAATCTATAGGACTTACAGCAAATATATATTTGTATATTTTTAACAACATCGCATTGCATTTTTGCATTTATTCATTGCGGTTATCGTTGCCGATATTACTGCACGTCATAAAGACTAATGATGGGCCTCATAAGAAACTCAAGGTCACATAATCGCTAAAGCAATGTTCAAAGTTTCTCTGCGTGGTTTATAGGATTATCGTTATGTCCACAATCTCATTTGCTGTTAATTGACGATGTGGCTCAAGATGGTGGTGGCGCTAACCCTAGTGGAGGGATTAGCTCTCAAGTGCAGCTGCCGGATCATATGCCAGGCGGACATTAGAAAAAGACCTACCACCCTGCAGATGTCTTTAGAGCTCCTCTTTAATTAGCAGCATTTCAAGCATTTAGAGCACTATTTAAAATAAATATGTAAACGTTTTTCCAATTATTTAAAAAATAAAAAAAATATTCTAATAGAAAAATTGTCCTAAGGCATAAAGCCCTAATAACTTTATTCTTTATAGGTTACTGTTATTTTTTTTTACACCACAACGGGCACTGATGAGTAGTTTTACCGATATATCGTGTCGTAGCATATAACCAATATTTTATTTACGAGTATGTCAATGTCATCCAGTGACTTGAAGACTATCAAGGGATACCGGCTAAACTAGTTATCACGAATGAAGCCAGGTGTCATTTTAAAAATAGACTTGACTGTAGAGGATAATTTTATATAAAACAATGTACTTTAATATTCTGGAATGTTTATTATTATAAGGAATATATTATACATAAATAATGTTTATTATTTATGTATAATATATTCAGAAACACCAAAGTGTTTTTCGTGTCTGCATTTCCAAGAATTTTCTGACCATTTCAAGAATGGTTTAAGGCTGAGATAGACAACTGTGGAGGACTATCATATTATTGAGCCTCCACTCGCTCCTACTTCGAAGAAAGTGTCCAAGAGATCTGCTAACAAGAGTTTACGGGCGACCCAAATTCGTAACAAGCTTAATGTGAAACTATATCGCCAATACATCTATACAAGATTGGTTCATGCAAAAAGGCATACCAAATTTATGTCACGTCACGTCACATTTGTAAATAAATCTGAATTAATATTTAGGAAACGATATAGTAACTGAATATTAAACCATATTTTTATATATTATTTTAGACAAGCTTTTACCCGCGGTTCCACTTGCGTTAATACCGATTTTGTAAACCAATTCTGGTTGTTTGTCGATATAGAAATGCGGCTGTTAACAGCAAATCGGATGACGAAATCAAAAATTTCTTAAAGAGTTTATTTTTCTCTTAACCCTCTTCCTATAAGTTTTTCGTAAAAAAAAGTAGCCTATCACCATCTCTGGAGTCCTATTTATCTCTATAACAAAATTCGCCATAATTGATTCAGCGGTTTAGGCGTGAAAGCGAAACAAATATACAAACATTTATAATATTAGCAAAAATATTTATAATAGGAACTTATATAAAAGTTAATAGCATTATAGTTGATGTAATCTATTGACAAAATTCAATCAACTTGGTAACTGATAACAAAACTCCACAGAAGATTGCGTTTTAGTATACAACGTACCAAATATTGTTCCATCAATCATCTTTTTATTAAATTTTAAATAAGCCATTCAACTATTGTAGACGAGTATATCATTAACAGCTGTTTGCTTTAACAGCGCCATAAGTTAAAATATTATTTCAATTCAATAAGAAGCGACGTCTTTGGCGCTTGTGCGACCGCAATCGGATATTTAGGTTACAGCCAAACCGAGTCTATTGTGTAAAGTGAAACGTTGCCGCTTCTTGTTTGTCCCATGTTGTAAACTTTACTTGGTTTGAATATATTTGTGATGACAATACAAACTTATAATTGGAATTTTATAATAATATTAGCTGACCTTGCGGACCATGTTCTGCCTTGTCAAGTAGTAACATCGTCTATAACGACATCTATCCCTTTATGATCATTTATCGAAATAAAAAGTATTCTATCTCGGAAGTTTGATCATACTACACACTGTGTAATAAAATTGATTAAAATTGGTTCTGTAGTTTTGGTATTCATCGCGGATAAACAAAAAGACATGAAATTTTTATATATAAAGATAACAAAACTATTAGTATAAAGTGCCTACCACCGTGTAAAGTCCTAAAACTTTGTGATTCTATTAAAAAGTATTTTAAATCACCTAATATTTTCGATTTACTTACAGGATTTTTTTTAAAGTCTTGAGATCTTCAAATTACATAAAAACATATTTCAAGTTCTGTTGGTTAATATATATAGAGCGATGTGCAAACTGAAAAAAAAGTAAAATATTTGAAGATTCATTCGCAGAGATTTTGAATACACTAAGTCAATCGACATAGATGGAACAATATAGAAAACCGTCGTGTAGAAATCATAGTACATTGATCAACAATTTTCTACTATTCACTAAATAGTTATGGTACTCGAATAAAAAGTACGTCGTCAAGCACCTATGAGTTTATTTAGGTAACTTAACTTAAGAGGTAGTCAGTCTAAGTATAGTATGTTACCATTTCTGTCTACACTTATAGTCACTTGCAAATAAGATTTATGCCCAGTCTCACATATAATATATTACCTGCTTACTATATTTTATTGATTAAATTCCTCTTAATATTGATTTTGTTATACAATTCAGATAACGCAATAAAAAGTTTCATACACATTTTCTCTTACTCTTTGCCCCGTTTTTAATAAGTTTTTAGCATAAAATAGCATATCATCATCTCCAGATTCCCATCTAACTCTATACCAAAATCCATCATAATCGATTCAGGGGGTTAGGCGTGAAAGCGTAACAAATAAACTCACTTTCGCATTTATAATATTAGTAAGGATTATTTATGATAAATTTATAATTGTACTTTATTTCATTGACGTATATATAATGAAGTAATTATACGAAAAAAATGTAAGAAGCACTTTAATCGCTTTAGCTTGCAACTTGTACTGATACTTGGCAATGTTTTATTCAGACCTGCAACTCGTTAGCTTGGTGCATTGTGGACTCAAAACAAGCCGTTAGGGCAGCCAAGCCCTCAACGCATGCCTGATTTTTCTAACATAACTCTATTACTACAATGTCCTTCTGTACTAGGTTGCCAAATTTTTATATATTACAACCAATTCTAAAACCAGATGTTAGTTTTTTATACTTTTCTTACGTTTTTCTATGTTACTCTAAATCTTAAAAAAATTAACAACAAAACGTGTATTTGTCACACTTGATATTGAGAAAGTTGTCTTGCTGCAGATGCCGTAATAAAAAAGAGCCTATGAATTTCGAAAGCTCTTTGCAGACCCTTTTTCGTTACAGCTCTGTTTTATTTGGAAGATTTAAATAATGATACAAAATTAAAACAGATTTTCTTCCATACAGCGTCGCACATTTCGTAGAATATTAATTAAAAGCCCTAGTTTGAGTTAAAGTGTGCTCTATTAATTAAGATCCCGGATGTAGTGCAAGGCACAAGGGAAACGCAATAGTAATAAAGCGGAGTAATCGGTTGCACAATTCCCAACAGAAAAATGTATTACTAGTATGAAAGTGAAATGAACATTTGTATTGAAAAATATTAAAAGCAGTTTGTATATATCATTAAGTATAAGATCATAACAAACTAGATTATCTTGCGGCTCCGTCCATGTGAACTATAAAATTAATGCTATTTTTTTTTAGTAAACTTGACATTTACATATTCTCGTGGATTTCAAACAATAATACTGTAATGTTTCAGGCAGCTGCCTGGCCGTAAAATTCCCGTCAACCTCGGTCAAACCGTTTCGGAGATTTGCCGGAAGAAATATACAGACAGACAAATATTTATAAAATTATATTTTTCTATAAGAACCGTATATAATAAAATATATAACATCATTTGTATTAAGCTTAGAAACAAATACTTTAATTTTATTTATTCGTATAGAATTATTGCAAAGCTCTATTCACACAGCATATAATTCCTAAATAATGAGATAAAATATTTTGATGTAAAGGACTACTTAAAAATGCTTAATTATAATTATGAAATTATTTATTTTGATAAGGGTTAACAATTTACATCACTTGTTTGACATATTTAATTTAGTTTTACATGTCAAGACCGGCTTAAATCTAAATTATTTTTTTTACATTTAAAAACAATCCTACTAATTATATTAATGCTTCATTAGTAACATATTAGTAGTTCTTTATAGTCGGCTTAATTCAATGCATATGAATATATTTTTCTTTTAATTTATAGTTTCATATTATTACAAAAACCAAAGGCTCTCAACTATGCTTGTGTACCTTTTAAACCGCCGAAATGATTCACGTGATTCCTGTTTTAAGTCTTAACTGTATTTTCGGATCAGGTGTTAGTATAAAATGTTATATTATATACGATGTAACACAGAACAATGTATAAAGATAAACAGTATAGTGAGATGTTAAAAAATTCTTAGCCATTCCTATAAATCTTTGTTTGGCATTAAAATTTGATCTGGCCTGATAATATATAATATTTATTCTTTCCAGATAGTAATACGCTAAGCCTAGAGGTATTTAATTATAAATACTGCTAATTAAATACACCTACATAAATCGGTGTGAAACCTAATTTTCATTTAAGTGTAGCAAATATTGGTGTTGTATTTATTTTATTAGTCATTTACTACTGTTAAAATAATGATGAAATATGTATATATAGGAGTTGTTGAAATTGGCCGCATGATAAGTCTATATGTTTATCCCAGCGCAATGTATCTTTTAACCGCATTGATATTGGGTTTATAATAAACGTTGGCAATGATATTACAAAATATACTGTCTTCTTACCATAGGCGAATATTATCATTTATTTTATTTTGGATATATTAAAATTCACTTGTAAAATTCATAAAGATCTATGAACACTTTGGATTTTCGCAATGTTGTTAGAGATACAGAACAGTTTATAGGTTATTTTTGTAAAAAAGAAGTGCTTTAGCCTAGGTTTAGAAAAATAAATTGGTTTTATGTGAACTCTAATTACAGGCGTAATGAATGATATATATATTAGGATAGTGCTTAATTAGCAGATATCTGTTTTTTTTTTAACGAATTTGAAGTAAACAACTACATAGATTTTTAAATGTAATTATTTTTGCAAATAATGTTTTATGTCTAAATCGTATAGGATCGTAAGAATTCTATTTTTTCTATTTCTGTTAAATCACTGATTTAAAACGGGCCCCACCATTTTAGCGTACTTTCCCATCACATACTGAGAGTTAACAATCAGCATATATTTTATTTTCTATTATCCGATATTATTCTGGTAAATATGTTGCCCTGGTAAATTTTCAATGTTTAACGCTCTGTTGCCATTAATGTACCATAAAACATATCGCTTTATAATAACATCAAAAAATAACCTCAACTCTTTATAAAAAGAGACTTTAAAAGGGAAAACGAAAATAATACGTTTTATTATCTCTATTTACGTGTAAACACAGTTGGCTGATTCGAGAAAATGTCCAACTAATTATAGCTTCGCGTCCATTACGGATGCAATTAACTTATACTTTGCCCGGTATAGTGGTCACTTCGACATCTGCACAACGACTGATATTATACAAGCGTAATAATATATTGTTGTTGCATTTGTTTTATATTTCTTTTGTGTTTTACATTTAAATGCACGTTTTGGCCTTTGGTTTGTATAAAGAATATACAGCTTACCTCTTTTTATTATAGGCAGATATTACATAAGGTACCCACCTTTCGCTTGGCTACAAAAGGATGAGTTATTTCAGATTCTTACTGACCGAAAATCTGCGGTCTCTTTACCTTCCGCCAGGAATGATGGAGTGCTTTCGAATTTATCATCTAAGCCCGGTTAGATCAAACCTAAGTGAAGTCGTCCTCTACGACCGTTGGCGATGGTGTTGGTTGGTATGTAATTTACCTGAAACAATAAAAAATGTATTTTACTTTATCGTTTCAATAAATTACTAAGCTTAGGTAGATAGGTTTTCAGCTTGACGGTGGAAGCTAGCCAGGTGGGCATTAGATAAAGCCCTACCACCATGTAAATTATGGGCAGAATAATCAATTACTTTTATGTTACAAAATAAGAATTCAAGAACTAAATATTCATTAATTACACTGTGCGCACTCAATAGACTTCTATTTTTTATTTTATAAGTGTAATAAATACTGTGAAACCTTAATTATTCATAAATATTTATTATTTTATAAATATTGTACAAGAATTTCTAAAATAAATTGAATAGGTTTTCAATTAAAAGCTAACAAAACGTTCATTACCAAGTCGATTGAATATTCAATATTTTATTTACATAATGTGTGGTATAACAATACGTATGCCAATCGTTTATTTAGGCTACACAATACAGTTTCAAAACATGCGGACATATGAAAGCCTCTTGTAATTATATATCAATAGTACTTATTACATCGGCCTTGTCGTATGAAACGGTAGCGGTCGGACAATAAGCTAATCATACGGGTTGCAAGAAATCCTATCACACACCGTCTGTTGGTTCATCTACCCATTACCACATTTTTTATATTATTAAAACATTTATGTATGTGATAGGTATTATATCCGGCGTACACTTATCGCCATCTATCGATAAAATAATGTTATGTTTTATGGGTTTAGTGGTTTGTTCAAAATGTATCCATGCCATCCAGGTGTTTTTTTACAAAACAATATAATTGTTAAGAATTTACAAAATAAATACAAATATAGATTTTCTTAATCACACAACAACAATTTTAACTTTTTCTAATGTTTGTCATAATACATCGGTAAATGTATTCTTTGATGACAAAAAAGAAGGGGTTTAGAGCTATCAGGTTCATTATATGATTGCAATACATTTCATGATACAACTATGTATTAATTGAATTAACTGATATGTTTGTAATTACGTATCACACCTCCGCTTAAATAGTGTAATAATTAAAAAAAAAAAACAATACTATTGAGAAAAAAAATATTTTAAATTAATGCGACCCTCATGATTTACTCAGCTTGAATCAAATCGTTTATTTCTCAAAAATGGATACTAATATCACTTTTTTGATGTCAAAATACTACTACGTACTGATTTGAAAAGAAAATAGCGATATGTATGAAGAAATGGCGAAAGAAACTTTCCAGCAATCGATTTTTTATCACGTGAAGACATTTATTTATCCAAATTTAAAAATACTAACAATATTCTAATCTTATTCGTTTTTATTACATCGTTTTCGTTACTTTAAATTATAACAAAACGGTTTCCAGGAAGTTTAATGCTTACTTGAAGCTACCAAATGCCTTTTTAATATCTTAAATACATAATAGAAGAATAAAAATGATTTTGATATTTTTTGGATTGTGACACCATTTCTTGCGAGGTGCGATATGATAAATACTTTCAGTCCTACAAGACAATGAGTATATGTATGTTACGCCGATAAAAAGATAGATGAATGGACGTCCTATTCAAGTGTGGTATTTCAATATTATCGTGAACCATGTCAGGTGAACAAAAGCACGAAACCCAAGAGATGAAGTAGCATCGTTAGTCAGAAAAAATGGGTCAAATGTTCTGAGACGTTTCAATTTCTCGTGAAGACTTTATTTCCCAAATATAGGCAGCTTCTTACAAATAAATCGACTCGATTAATAGATAAACTAGAACTGATCTTGTTTTAGTGAAAATTTAGACAATTTATCATTTTCAAATAGTATTTTATTTAAATCAGACTTTGTGGAAACTTATAGTAAGTATTCTCTAATAAAATAATAATATCAGACTGATCGTATACCACTATAAGTAAATTATTTTCTCGTGGAAAAGCATGTATTCAATCACAACGTTAATTCACAACACAAGTAATTTTGATTCTTGAGAAATTCTTTCCAAGATTTCCCAGAAGTACATTTGTCAAGCGCTCGGGCTAAGTCACGATATGTTCATTGAGTGACAGCCGATCGTGGTCCAAATAAAAATATGTAAGTGAATGATAGCAAATTACAAAAAAAAAATCGATAAGAAGCCGGACTCAAATATGTCCACATACATATCGAACTTTTCTAGGAAAAATAACGTAACGACAGTTTGTTTTTTTTTTTTACAGGAGAGTTTTCTCATTCCGTATTAAAAAGTATTTATGATATCTTTATAAAAAAATATGACTTGTCGTACACAATTAACAACTTCAACTTACTGCTTCTAATTTGCAAAGCTAATTTTTAGGATGTTACAATAAAAGAAAATAGAATTTTGGCGCTTACGATAATTTGTCTGAAAAGGTTCGATATATCGGTTACAAATAAAATCTTCGATCAATAGCGCTACACAGGTATGTGCACATATACATACAGACTTTTGAGGAAATACTTCGTAAACAAGAATTTATACTTTTTACAGGAGTTTTTTCATTCCTTATTAAAAATTATTTATGATATATTTATAAAAAAATATGATTTTTCGTTCATAATTCACCATTGATCTCTGATATTGGCTAATAACTCACTATTTCTAAGTAGTGGCAAATAAGATACTGCTTCTAATTTACAAAAATATTTTAAACGAGATTACGATAAAAAAAATACATTCTTGGATTTTTGGCGCTTACGATGGTTTGTCTGAAAAGGAGATATATCTATTGACGGCTGTGCGGCATTCCGCTCATCTAAACCACTCAACAAACATAACTTCTTTCTATATGTCCTGTTTCTAGATGTCCTGTTAGAGGAATTATTTGATAATATTTCCTGTTACTTGGAACAAATAAAATTAGCTAGGTTTAATAGCTAGAATATAACCGGAAATTATATTAAAATTCAAAGAATGTTCGGAACAACATTTCACTTCTCGACAAAGCGTATTAAAGCTACATGTCTATCAATACTAAGTACCTAATTATAAATAAGTATAAGGTACATTTTACAGTATATTTTCAGTTATTGAAATTCGCAGAGAGATGTAATTATATTAAAGTACCACGGTTGAGTATCCAATAGCTGGTTATTTTTTTATTATTGTTTCCTTTTATAAATGTTAAATTCCATTTAAATAAATGTGATCCAAAATTTATAACAACTATGTAACTTTATTAGTATATAAATTAGTAATATAAGATTCTGAAGCCAAACTAGGCCTAATTAATTATATCGTTGAAGCGCCAACGAAACGTGTTCTTCTCATGTGTAGCTAAAATATTTGAAGATGTTCATATGCTCTATAGAGTAGCGAAATGTCATTGAATGAAATATATTCTCCACCACACCCACTATTGTGCAATAAGTTAAAATATATAAAAATATAATGGAATAGACACCCTAACTTAATTAAATAAAAACTTTTTTTCTGTAATTGCTCAATATATCATCTAAAAATGACCAATGGTACAAGATTATTAGCCGCTTATTTTAAAATTAAGTAAAGTAAAATTTAGTAAAGGATATATAAGACTACCATTCCGTTTTGTTTTTGTTAATAACATGTTGTGGATAAAAAAAAATATTGAATATTATATGTATAGTATAGGATATTAATTAATTTTAAAAACATTTGCGGTACGGTTAGAGTCGACTATACCACGTAAATTTACAGTTTTGGCGATTTGGGCGGTATTGTGTTTTATATCTGAACCAAGTCTGTCGCCAAGTAAATATAGTTGTTTCCACTTTTATTAAGGTTAGTGCCCTCATCAGATTGTGGTCAAAAATAAAATATACAGAGAAGAGAATATGAAAACTGAGATACTGTCGTAAGTCTGCGACGTCCCAACAGCCTATGTACATAAAATACCAGTAGAATAGTTTTTTTTACTTTAATAGCGGGCAAACGGGCAACTGTTTCGCGTGATCACCGCCACCCATTGACACCCACAACACCAGGGGAATCGCAGGTGCGTTGCCGGCCTTTATTTTGAGCGACTGGCTCTCAAGTTCAACTGCAGGAACTCACCTTTTGGTATTTCGCGGTTGGTGTTCAACTTTAGGGTGGTATCAACCCAGGTGGGCTTTAGAAAAAGCCCTACCACCATGCTATAGTTTCCTCACGATGTTTTCCTTCACCGAAAACTCAAGTTTATTGTAGGTGGTTGGGTTCAAACTCACGTCCAATGACACGACGTTCCTACACACTAGCACTGAGCTATCATCGCTTTTTTAAAACACCATACACAGATGCGAGTCGTTATAACTGATCTAAGTAGTCACTATTCCCACGTATACCGAAATTAGAGTACCAAATAAATTTTCGGCATTTGATTAAAAAAATATTATAGTATAAAAATAAAATATCATAAACTTGTTTATGCTATCTTTTTGATATACAACACAATAACAGTAAAGCCCGTTCTTTTTATTACCCAGACTTATTAGAGGCGTTTCATTAAATTTTAATTAGTTCATTTGGGTATCTAAGTTTTAATTAAGTATTGTGGTGTTGTAAACTTTATTGTTAGCTAACACCGTAATGGATTATACCGTACGTGTTTTTGTGGTAGGCAATGTTTAGTTTCAAATGAACATTATTTTTAAACCACTTTTATTTTACTAAATATAACAACATTTAATAAACTCGTACCTGAGTAACCGGTTAGTTCGTTTTTTTATAGTTAAGGCTTAGCTTTATGGCTATATTTTGTGTTTTACGTAAAATACAAGTATATACGTGGATTTAAAAATCTATCTGATTACAAAATTACATACAAATCGTTGTAGCCGTTCCCGATATATGTGAAATTTTTATATATACAAGAATTACTTGCTTAATGATATTAGATTAATTTTAAACAATTTTTTTCTAAATATAACACAGTTAATAAACTATAATATACGTAAATTATTTCCTATTATGCTACTTTAACGTGCACAACATCTATAAAAAAAACAACTGGTTTTGAAACGCTTGTCATTTACAGTGCAGTTTGCTAGGCGATAAGAAAAAAATTACCTACAAACCTAACCTATTAACTCAGTGAGCTACAGACGTATTTCTTTCTTCTTTTTTTAACTTGTTTATAAATAATTATGCCTATGTCAAGCAGAAATATCGTATATCTTTTACATCTTCAATGCTAAAATATTGGATTTATAGTTTTTGTAGAAACTGCCCAGCGAGTTTTTGTGGTAATTAATAAATATATTAAGCCCCGAGTCATCATTTATACTTATTCATATACAAATACCTGGGCGACTTAGATTAGCTCGGTATTGAAGTGAAAACTTTTTGAGCATCTCCTGAAACGAAAAAGAGACAACCACATGCATATATGGAATATAACGTGTGAGAGAATGAGATAGAAAATTTTATAAAGTGTTTCTTACAGGGTTTGAGCGTTGGCCGTGTTAGAATGTTTCACTTTTATCACGTGTGAACTGCACACATGTTTTTAATTTATAAATTTCGTTTATATTGAAATATATATTTAGATACAAATTAGATATTGATTAAAAATCCACATTATACAATTTCATATATATATATATATGAACACACGAATGTAATTAATCGTTTTCTTAAAAAAAACGTTTTTTGGGAAAAATAAAACTGTAGATATACATCAATTCAAAAAGCAAGAATCTGTCTAAATACAAAATTTCACCCAAATTGTCAGAGCAGTTTTCGAGATACGCCAAATTTATATAGATATATACAAAAATTGCTTACCTAATAGTATTATAAATACATAGATTCGATAAACAAACTGTATTACAGAAAACTGAATTATCGGGAACTACATGTATGTTATTTGTCAACTGACAAAATATGAGACCTTTTTTGTAGGTAGGCAGCAAGAATTAACTATCAATCAAACTTTTAGAAATAATCAAACATGCGTAAAAAAGATATGAAACGATACGAATTACCGCGTAACAAATACGCGAGTACCCTTAGGGTACCGTATTTTTTGTTATGTAATAAAAATAATAAACAAAAACTCTCTTCCTGGCAGGAACACATTTTCAACAAATAAAGCAATAAACATACTGCACATTAATAAACATTGTTCGCAATATTTTACATGAGCGTATTAAACAAACGCCGTCTATGAGACCTCTGGGAGACGTTTTACCAACTAAGTTTCTTCAAAGAGTAACCGTACATAGTTTCACAGAACGACCACATTTTATTAAAACTATTACTATTATATTACTTATTTTTTATATAAAATAATTAAAATAATAGAACTCTACTATCGCTATCTTAAGTAATAAATATATAATTCTTAAAAATGGTTATGTGTTAATTGCAAAATATTTTAAATGTAAAATATTATTTTTAAAGCTTGAAAAGAAATATAACCTGACGACAGCCATAATAATTATTGTTTTCATACTTTACTAGCTTTTATCCGTGGCTTTGCTCGCGTTAATTGTATTTTGTCAAACAATTCTGCTTCCGGTAAACCGCTATTTTACATAAATTATATAAAAAGAGTCTGGTATAAGAACATATGTGGTCGTAGTCATTTATACGCGGTGTCGCTCACTATTATAACGAAAATGGCCTACACTTAAAAGGTAGATGATAAAAGGTAGATAGATATGTTGTTGCGGGCTTTTTTAAGATAAATATTTTCATAATTACTCGCAGAGGGTAGAATTTTTTCCTACTTGTCCCTTATCGTTATCTTTGGACAATTCACACAATATCTATATAAAAATTAGCCTATATATTATTCTGATACATAAGCTATATTATTGTAGTTTCATTGAAATCCATTCAGCAGTTTTTGCGTGAAAGAATAACAAACATCTGTAATGCTTACTAATATTATAAACGCTAAATACTTACAAACTTTCACATTTATTATATTAGTAAGGCTTTTTTCATTTTAAAGATTACAATGTTGGTCATGGTACCACAACTTTTTCATATAAGTGTTATAAAGAGAATTATACCAAATGTTGATATAAAGATAATATACACTCTTTACAAATAATATAATTGTTGACAAATTAGTCCTGAGCAGACAATCACTAAATGTCATGAAAACTAACAAATCGGGTTATGTTTATAAATCAACAGGAATTTTGAATGTTTAGAAGTATTCCAAAAACCAAATGTCATAATTCACAGTAAGCAGTACTATATGCATTTTAATCTATGGCGCATCATTGTAACGTCTTCTTGTTTAGCGTAAAAAGAATATAAAACTGTCTAAAAAGAGTAAAAAAGTACTACATTGTTTCTAATACCGGGGCAGATGTGTTTACAGAGTTAGGGACATACATGTATAGGTCCCTAGCGGGTTCTTTCACAATACTCTTTTCAATTTATTTTCACGAAAAATATAGGTACTTTTTAGATTTCTATACATGTAATTGATTTCATTATACTGTTCTATATTTACAAACCCTTTTTTTAATAGTACTAATAATGACGGTAGGTAGATAGAGGTATGGTATAGTCAATACAAACAAAAAACAGTGGTGGAAACCAAGAGATCGGTGTTCTGTTACTGTGTAAGCATGTAACCTTCGGCGGCAGGATATATTTTGGCTTATCCAAGAATACAAGAAGCCAGAAAACAGTTAAATCTAGTCCAGATCCCAGCACTCTACAAATATATTTGTGAAAGATTATGTACAGAGTTACTGATCTGAGTTTCAAAATATTTTTCCTAATTCGAAACCACATTATCACAGACCGATATAAATTGTATTATATTAATATTAAGTTTTATATTGTAACTAACACGTACGTGGTAGAGAGCCTTAGTATTAGCTGAATAGCTGTATTAGAACTGAATATTACAATTAAAACAATTATATTACTTTAATGTATTCTTAAATGGCTACTAATTGATATCCCAGAGATGGGAAGCGAAATAGAATAAGTCAACAAATAACATGGGAAGACGACCTAAAACTCAACGCTGATTATCATAAGATACAGTGCCGGATTTAGGCTGAGGCCTCGAGACCCGGACCTAGTGCGCCAAATTATGAAGGGTACCAAATTTTCAAGGCGGCCAAATTTTTAAATCCCTTTCTTTTTTTATTAACAGTATGATCTAATTTGAATGCTTCGTTTCTTGGTTTGAATACCTCAAGATATTCATATTTAAAGGTAGATTTTGTATACAGTTATGATTTAGCGTTATGGTCATAATCTCGCCTGATCTTAAGTGACAATACGGCTCAAGTTGGTATACACGCTAAACTGTGAAGGGACTGGCTCTCAAGTGCAACTGCCGGAACACATCTATTGTTATATGGCGGCAGATTTTCAAAGTAAGAAGTAATCGTGTAAATGTAATTTTAATGAAATTAACTATTAACATTTTATTATTATGTATATAATAGCATCAAATTAACTAAGGCCTAGCGCGCCATCGAGCCTAAATCCGTTATTTATTGGAGAATGTAGAATAAACGAGGCCTATGCCAAGAGGCACACTAAACTACGGGATATACTATGAAAACTAAAAGGCATCGCCTACTTTAGTTTAATCTAGGGTTCAGGGTAAAGGCATTATTATTATCAATTGATTCTTATTTGTTAAAATATGTTTGTACTACAACTTTTATTTTGATCGAATTTCTTTAGAATGAACTAATGAATCACGTTGTCGTACCGGCGGGTATACTTTTAATCTGGAACAAAATTTCCAAAGTGTTGGTTACCTACATGACATTTTGTTGTTATAGGACCACTACACCAGTTTGACGTGACCCGTCGTGTATTGAGGTTCTCGACTAAGACTAACGTTGTTGAAGAAAGGGCGATGTTTGTTAGGGATCTCGGGAAATTGGTTGGTTACGTGAGAGTATGCTTCATTTGCCGTGGCTTGAGGCTCCGGCACCCGGCTATTGTTTACGAGAACGGCCAATTATGTCTTTACAACACATTACTTCATATTTTACGGTATATTTTTTAATAATGCCCCGTTGGAAGTGATTGTTGTGTAACAGCACTGAATATCATGGTTCTATTTTCTTTCGTTGTCATTGGCAAGCAGATTTCTTTTAGTTCTGTAGTAGCTGTACACGCGACTTCGTTCGCGATGAATTAGGTATTATTTCATATAATATTAAGAACTATTTTATAACTTTCAAAAAAATATTATTAACATGTGAACATAATGAAGCGATGTAGCTCAGTGGTAGCGTGTAGGAACGCCGCGTCATGAGACGTGAGTTCGAATCTAACCATCTACAATGAGCTTAAGATTTTAGTGAAGGAAAACATCGTGAGGTAACCATAGCATGGTGGTAGGGCTTTTTCTATTTCCCGCCTGGCTAGCTAGCACCCTCAAGTTAAAAATCTGCAGCCAAGTACCATTAGGTATGTTCCGGCAGGTGAAACGCTTGTTCGTTTGCCCCATATTCCATTAAAATAATTTAGTGTAAATTTTACTATTGCAGAATATTAGGTAAAAATACAAAATAACATATTTTTAATGTATATGTCGATAAGATATAGAGGTCAGAAAAATGACTGAAGTATATTATTTATAAATAATATATTCAGTTAAAAATGAAAACGTTTCGACTTATGTTAAAAATAACATCTAATATTCTTCGCATTTATTATTTGCTAAATTGATAATTGAGTACAACATTTTTTTTTACGATAAAGTTTTTGTATTGATAATTTTATACAGTACTAAATATTGCGCTTCAGACATCTTTCATCGACTTCTCAGTATTGTCTAAAATGTAATTGAAAAATGTAATCCGATATTCGGAAGTTGACGAAACATAGATATCGAATATAAAACGGAATTTCGATAACTGCCATAATCAGTACAAGTGAGTTCGATGTAGCCGCGAGGCGTAACAAGTTTTTCTTAATGGATACCCGGTGAGTGCTTGCGGCGACAATTTACAAAATACATTTCTCCCAGATGAATGTGTACTATCCACTAAAGATTACAAGTTTTGTGTATCGCACGTGCAATGAGTTTTTCCTAACTATGGATCGGTGTTTTGACTCTTACGCTGTAAAGAGATTGATATTCCACTTCTATTATAGTTAGTATTATCTCGCCTGATATTGAGTGACGGTGCGGTCCAAGATGGTGGACATGTTTAAGCTAGTGGTGGAAGTGGTTCTCAAGTGCAACTGCCGGAACACATCTATAAGTATTCGGCGGCAGATTATCAACTTGAGGGTCGTAGCTATTTATTAGAAATAGCCGCGGTAGTATCTTTAGTTTCATCACGATGTTTTCATCGAAAGCTCAAGCTCATTGTATATGGATTTGAACTCACGTTCATTGACGCACCGTCCATACATAGTATTAACTGAGCTATCATCGCTTAATACTGTGAAATTATTATGATTAATTATAATTTTTGAGTTGTAGATCTAGATCGAGGAAACTATGCACAACTATGCACGATTGGACTAGTGGTTTTAGCGGTCGCACTGCCGCTGCCGACGCGCTTAATGTTGTGGGTTCGAATGCTGCTCAGGACCTAAATATTCTGGGTGCTACTTTGTATCCATTAATAATTGTACGTTTGTAAAGTCTCTCGCAAACAAGTCTAGACTCTTAAGGGTAGGATCTGTCTTTAAAAAAAAAATATTTATAATTCTATTATTATATATTACTATCGGTAAGTTACCGAATTCAATGATCCTACCTAGTGTTAATGTATTACCATTTTCTAACACATATGTATATATTTACCACCATAGATTGTGTTAAGATGCAAGCCTTGACCTTATAGCACAATGGTAACACTATATATCGCAAATTCGATACCCGATCGTCGTTGTCTATTTTCTAGATAGCACTGTTTATTTACCTTGATACAAATTTGTATTAGAATTGTATAACACTGTATCCTATGTATTATTATTATAAATCGACCGAAAAATTTAAATTATTATTCAAGGCTTTCAATTTCTTGAATAATTTAGTATACAACCATAAATTACAACCAATATGGCTATTTATAATCGGATTTCAACAAGACAAGTTTCCTACATGAAGTTACTAAGTAGTTGCTGCTTCGAATAATAACTTGGAGAGCACTGTGTGCCAGTCCATGTTGCCAACTATAATACCCTTAAGATGGAAACTGATCTGACGGGCTCTTGGTTGAAAATGGAGAATTACTATCATCTTGCTTATCAATGTATATTAAAGATAAACTTTTGCATTGTTTAATTAGTCGAAAGGGAATGCGGCAGTATTATACATGATAGTTAGTATAGTACAATCCAAAACTGTCCTACCAAGATCTTAGAAATACAACATAATTTGTTGGGAATTGTTCGACTTCAACGTTTGTTTTTCAAGCGATGTTTGCTCAATGTTAGTGTGAACGAAGGCTACGTTAAAGGTCGTGAGTTCGAATCCCTGCAATGAGCTTGAGCTTTCGGTAAAGGAAAACATCGTGATAGCATGGTGATAGGGTTTTTAGTAATGTCCGCCTGGCTAGCTACCATCCCCCAGTTGAAGATCTGCCTCCAGAGACCTATAAGTGTGTTCCGGAAGTTGCACTTGAGAGCCATTCCTTCCACAGACTTAGCGTGTCCACCATCTTAACTTCATTGTCACTTAACATCAGGTTTGATTGTAATCATAACGCTAAACCTATATACTATAAAAATACTTCTGAAGTAACACTGGGCGTGCACTAGTTTATTTATTTATTAACACTTTTTTATATAGTACATTGGTGGACTTAATGCCTTAGGCATTATCTAACAGTCAACCTTAAGGTGGTGCCGAGATACAAGACGGAAGGTGTAAAGCAAACAACAAATTAAAGATAAAACTCTATACTAGAATACTAAGACTAACTAAACTAAAGAAATAAATAATATACTATTTAATTTTGTACATAAATACTAATATATGAATGTAATAAATACAATACCATATAATTAATACAAACAAATAATTGTTTCAATACACGTGAAACATAATGAAAGAGTTTAATAAACTAATTCAGCCAAAAATTCTTGCCTACGACAAAGGAAACCAAATCACCGTGACTAATTGATGCTTTAAGCGCGATAGTAGTATGGGTTCGGAAAAACATCACAATGTTTGAATACTGGATATACACAAATAATTTCCGTATTATAGACCATGCGCCTCGAAATTTCAATTCCGAGTGTTATACTCGATGTACAATCCAGAATTACAATTGGTATTAGCATTATTAGATTCGACTTGAAGTATATCATAAGACTAGCTGTCTTCGTGACTTCTTTCGCGTGGATCTAAAACTGTTAGATAATTTTGGCCTAGTTTTGTAATTTTTTCAATCCAGCTTTGCTCCTATGAGTGGTAGCGTGTTGGTAAATAGCGTAATGTCTTCTTCAATGTTTGCTCTATCAAATAGAATACTTGAAATCCGACTGGTGGTACCTAACATTAGTGCGTTACAACCAACCAAATTCCCGATTTATAATATGATTTAAAATAAAAGACACTTTTGTAATTTCAATTTCATATGATTTTTAATATTTTCATTTTGCTTTTAAAGTACATAATGATATAGTGTAATTAGTATACTTTGTGAAAAAAATATATATTCAAAATATTAGCGAATTTCGATAAGTATCCTTAGGTAGTACTCGTTCAGTTATCACCATTATTTAGTGAAGAGAACCGAAGAACGAATGATTCAAATTAGCAAAGAACAGAACAGGATAAAGAATAATGTTAAGAAAACCTTTGTTTGTAATCATAACGTCTTCGAAGCCTTATCATGTAATATTTACTTATATTAATATTATAAAGCGGAAACGTTTATTTATTGGTTTGAGCGCGCTAATCTTAAGAAACACCAGTCGGATTTCAATTTTTATATTGTACTTGATAGATCAAATATTGAGAAAGGCTTTAGACTATTTAACATCAAGCTACCACCAATAGGAACAATGCTGTATCGAAAAAAGTTACGAATACGAGAAAAACGAATTAAATTATGTCAGTTCTACGCGAACTAAGTTGCCGGCATAGTTAGTTATAGATATATAAGCTATATATATGAATGTACAAAGTACATACAGTAACGTATTACGTAATTATAAAATATATTACTTTTAACCACAATCCGAAACACATGAACTGTATAATAATGATAATAGGTCTAATAAAGACATAATTTCTGTAAATAACACGTAACTAACAATCATACACGATACCATTAACAATAAACATCTCAAATGTTAGCATTGGTATAGCAAACCATACAAACGTCGAGTTCATTTTACATTGGAGGTTTTCTTATAACTTAACATTTATTTAGTAGCTTAAGGCTAAATCTCGTAATAATTGTAGATCATGTAACCAAAGTATTTGTATCAAACCCAAATGATTTTGTAACAAAAAGCAAATGATGATTATACGAGTTTAATTAGTTTAACGTGTTTTTTTTTAGATACCACCGAAGTTAATATATTATTTCATAGATCCAGAACAAATATACTATTAATTTTATTTTATCAATATTATTAACAAACTTACTTTTCCATAACGTGATGGTTGATTCGATGCGACACCATGATACGAGATCAGTTTTCTATAAGTTAATAAAGAAAATACGTTGCAACTTTTTTAGCCACAATCTCAATTAACGGTTAATGAGTGGTCTGTGATGGTAGAAGCTGTAAGCCTCTCGAGGAGCTAGCTCTCAAATGCAGCTGCAAGAACACACTTATAGGTGTTTTGCGTCAGATTTTCAACTTGAAGTTGGTAACTAGTCAAGCAAAAATTAGAACATGCTGTAACATGCAGCGAGAGGAATAATGTATCTTTTTGGTGCTGGTCGATGCACACAGAGGTAAGATGTGTCAGCTCCTTCATGGACACACTGGTTTGAATTATAGGTTTTTGAAGCAATAGTTAATACAAAAAGCGTCACTTTACCGCGTGTACAAAACTGGCTTCCGGATAGACTTTTGACAAACCACTGGCCAGTATGAAGGCTACTGGTAACGACAATAAACAAATAACTTGCGATTTTTTTACTCTTATATTTAGTTACGATAATTAACAACATTTTCATTAAATCACTGACGTTATAATGTATGTTTTAAAATAAATATTGCTTTTGACTTCAAGTAGAAAATTTCAGTAATCTACTAAATATTTTCACAAAACGAAAAATTACACTGAATTACAAGTGCTCTTAAGTCTACCTCAGTATTCGCGGAAGCAACAAAATTCTTGATAATTTTAAGCGCTCATTACCTCTGCTCTGTTTCTTTAAAAGCTTGCTAAATAATTAATTCGAAGACGTCCATGATAAAAAGCTGAATAAATCGCGATTCCCGTATTTAATGCGATTCATGATCCAACTTCTTAAATAAATATTCCAAACATCATTTAAAATGCTCTGTCAAGGGAAATGAACCGGTATTAATGTGCATTTTAGAAATTTTCAGGTAATATATAAGGTAAGGTATCTATTTCGTCGTTTGTTTATTTTATAACTTGAGAACTACTGAACTGATTTACATGATGATTTATTCGATACACGGACCAGGTTTAGCATATGTTTGGTTAAATTATGTAGTATATAGAAAAAGTTAAGGCTGTTATGAGAGATATACTAAATTAAGACTGTTGAATTACAATAAGCCACACAAGTTTTGTTTAACTAGTAATCACTAACTATCGCTTCATGTGGACGGAGTCGTAGAAAAGGATAGTTTATAATAAAAGCAGTACTGGTTTTATTTGGTATTATCAATGAAAATAGAAACAAAACTATTAACGTTAAGAAGAATATTAACGTTATTATTAAGAAAGATAAATTTTAAATTCTAATCACATTAGCCACATAAAATTTCCCTCATACGTCAAAAACAGATTCAATACATACACTTTTCATGAATATAAAATCTTAACGTCAGAAATTAATATTTTAATACAAAATATGAATGGTTGTTAATTTTTTATTTAACAGTTTATTGATAAATAATCATTTTATTGAAACGAAAATAGACAAGGTTACGTAAGCAAATTGTCTTATATAAACACACGTTAAAAACATACGTAGATCGAACTCTCCATATTACTTCATAAGTACTATATGAAACTTGGTTTATTAAAATTAGATTTTTTTGGTTAAGTATTTAATAAGAAAGTTTACTTGGGTTGAAATACATATTTTGTTAATTGAAATATTTAATTGCATAAAATATATTTATTAAAAAAATATTGTCCATTGACGATATCATCGTCAGTTCAAAGTGAATCAATCATTCCTTTACCTGTATATCTAAATCTTTTATTTATCTTATATATTTAAATTTATATCTATATATATAAATTATGTAAAACACCTGATGTGATCTTTAATTTGGTAGCAACCTTTTTTAACAGTCATCTCTGAAATAATAGACTACGAAATTTATATATCATATAACAGAAAAAGGTACATGACCTATTTTTATTATTATCACATTTCATATTGTAATTACTGTGAATGAAATTTTGGTCGGTGGCTATTATAATTGTATATGATAATATTTTAAGGAAAACAAAAGAAAACACAGTTTTTGTAGGTATTTATTTGATATTCAAACCGTATCAATGACCGTGAGGCGATGATGGCTCAGTTGGTAGTGTGTATGAACGTTGTATTAGTGGACGTGAATTCAGATCCCTACAATGAGCGCAAACGTTTGGTGTAGGAAAATATCGCGATAAAAACATTGCATGGTGCTAGGACTTTTTCTAATGTCCGCCAAGTTGAAAATATGCCGCCAAATACCTATAGATATGTACCGGTAGTTGCACTTGAGAGCCAGTTCCTCCACAAGATTTAGCATTTTGGGTCACATAATCATTTAACATCAGACGAGATTATGGTCATAACGCATAACCTATAAAGTATTTAAAAAAGTAGAAAATTTCATATTGTAATAACTATGAGTGAAATTACGCTCGATTATTATTATAATTATATATGGTAATGTTTCTTATAAAAACATAAACAAAATCGGGCTAATTTAACTGATATTCGAACCCTATCGATAATAGACAAAGTTGAAGCTTCACAGTAGAAAACCCAGTTTACGGTACACTGGTCAGATGTTTACCGACTGGACTCAAGTGACGTCCATTTCACGCCGATGCTAAGACGTAACAACACACCAACATGACTGATGTTGACGGGAGTACCCTTTGACTTTTGAGTCGTTCAAACGCCCGTCTCGCTTCGGGCACAAAACTATGTATAGTTTTATCGATGAATAAAAAAGTGTTCCGGATAGACTCATCCATTTTTACACTTCATATTTTATTTTACTGTCTTGATAAAATATTTGCATCAAACGCGACTGAAAATAAAGCAGTGACAAAAAAGTGTCTATGTGTTAGTTTCGACGCATGACCGAGTCGATTCCTTAAGTAGAATTATATTTGAGACTGTCAAAATGAAGGCTGCTCAAGGTACATTGCGCAGAAAAACGGAATGCTTTTAGGTTAACGCTTGTATTAATTTCTACTCCTCATAAAACGCCTCATGAAGTCATTTCTTACGTAGTAAACTTTAATTATAATATATAAATTAAAAACGGGTTTAAAACGCGACTTATTTTTAATGAAACCTGTGTAGCCTGTGTAACCAGGCCGAAACCCGTTTTTAATTTTTATATTATAAAGTTTAATTACCAAACCATGAAGCTGTGGAACAGTCTTTCAGCCTGCAAATTCCCTTCCTCCTATATGTTATAGGAGGAAGGGTCTTTCATGCAACACGTAAAGTACCATTTATGCAGGCCGGCATGGCAGGGTCGACTGGCGATGGATTGTCTTTCCATCGATGCTTACCACAATTTTTGGATTGTATTGTGGTTAACATAAGGTACCTGCAAATCGGTCGCTTAGACGAGCGTCCATAAAAAAATTTCAAAAAATCACGGCCGGGACACGAATATTCACCAGCACAGATAAACGTTAAAATGATACCCTGAAATTGCATTAAAGAATACATAAAACAATTTTATAAATTACTAGCTGTGTCCGCGATTCGTTAAGTTTTTTTCTTTAAGTTTTTTTCTGTAATTTTTTTCAATACTGCTTTGCTTCTATTGGTAATAGCGTGCTATTAAAGCCTTCCTAAATTACCGCTCTATAAAATACATGTAGAGTTTTTGAAATCCGACTGGTAGTTTCTGAAACTAGAGCGTACAAACAAGCAAACTCTTCCGCTTTATAATATAAATTAGAAAGTCAACAACATACTGAGAATGTTGCGTATCACATAATCGGCCGGTCACAATTACTCGCAAAATAAAATAAAATTTCTCGACTATAAATCGTGGTCGCATCAACCGTCGAGCTGGCAGAGCCGCCGGCCATAATGATTCATTAAGTGCCTCCCCGGGATTACCTTTTTGTAATTGACCGATGATGCGAGAGCCGTATCACTACTTCTCTTTTACTCGAGGTATAAATTATAAGCGATACGCGATTCCATTTATATTTATACAGACCTATGAGATAAACTTTATTTTGTTTAAATATTCCCCCTACCTTAAAGTTATCGCAAAAATTTAATATTTAAATAGTGGAATATATTGCGTCGTTTAAGATCGCAATCCTTTACAAATGTGAAACAATGAAAAGAAAATAATTAACATTAATGTAAAGTTGGCCTTGTCTCAGTTTTTTCTACATTCTACTTCTTCGTTCTATTTGTCGTATAAAAAATAAATAAAATATGTTGAGTCTAAGAATATTGTGACATATTTTTTTGGAATAGAAAATAATTAATCACAATAATTCTATGAATGTTCAATTTTCATTTGTACACAATAAATACATCACTGATATTACATAAAGTAATAACTACCCCAGGACTAAATAGAAATCACGCGAATTATGAAAATTATGTTTGAAAAGATTTATTTACTTGAGAATGAAAATCTTCAAATAAAATATAAATCGTTTGTTTCCGTTCTAACGCAATACTAGAGTTTACTTCTAAAGTACAATTGTGTTTGGAACATGAGTGCGCAAGGTTCATTTCTCATAAGAACGTAACGTTTTTGAGTTAGTGCTTGTATTAATTTAACTCCTCATAAAAAATCGTTCCGAAGGCCTCATATAAAAATAGATTATTCAAAATTTAATTTAAAATTAAAAATAGATGATAATCGTTAGCTCTTATGACTTACTCCAACACGTCATACGCATCGACCGTTGACCATGACTGCCCGTGACTTTTATAAACTTGTACATGATAGAAATAGCGAAAACGTTGAATAACGTAACTGACTTTATATTGACAGTGACTGTCAGGTTTTTTATTTAAATATAAATGAAATTTAAATATTTAATTTGTTTATTATGATATAGTTAATAAAGGCTTGGTAACTGTGATTATATTTCGTGGTCAGATTTTGTAGAGAACTTATATGTTAGGGCTTACAGTGCGTGCACTAAAACTGAAAATAATATACTCTATGTTGAGAAAAATATATAATTGCTTAAAGCGATAATAGTTCACTGGAAGTGTGGAGAGACGCCGAGTCAAAAGACGCGAGTTCGAATCCCTGCTGAAAATCCAGTTGAAAATCTGCCACAAAATATCTTTTGGTATGTTCCGGTAGTTGCACTTGAGAACCAATCAAGGTTTAGCGTATTCAACATATCTTGCCACATCGTCACTTAACATCAGGTGAGATTAACCATAACGTTTAAACCTATCAACAATAAAAAAATATAATTAAAATGAAAATATGGGTATATTTTGCATAATTAAGTTTTTCATATCGAACTTAACATTTTAAATTTTTATACTAACAACATTAAACCTATGAAAGTATTCCTGTCTTTGAGGGATAATTTCAAAGACAACAATTGTTCTAAATAATAGTTACTCGTTAATAATAAATCAATTACCGAGCATTTCACATTTTTGCTTATTTTTCAGTCGTCAAAGATAATACCGTTGATTTTTAAATAAAAATGCTTGATGCAATAATAATTGTGATTATAATCATTATATGATAACATTTTCATTAGTATGAGTTGAAAGTGAACCAATCAATTCGAATTTGATCTATCCATTACTCGTAACGTATCTATATTAAGCTATAATTTGTATATTTAAGTGTACGTAAAGATAATATAAACAGTGTTCCTCAAACATAATATACAAATATCGTCCCACACGATATTCTGAAAGCTATTTAGATTTATTGCGTATTCACTTGTATTTCCTAAAAAATATTTAATTATGTACTTAATTAAAATATTGCTTATCCTTATATGCCCTTTGAATCACTTTGGAATGGTATCTAAGTCACAATTAGCTAAATGTGTACTAAAATTCGCCTAGTGGGGCGACTTGCTCTCAAGTGCAACTACCAGAACACATCTATAGGTATTTTGCGGAAGATTATAAACTTGTGGATAGTAGCTAGCGAGATGGGTATTACAAAATGCCCAAATACTACGATATGGTTTTATCACGTTATCTTCCTTCACCGAAAGCTCAGTTTTAGAAATTCGAACTAATATCTATCGACGTGTAGTCTGCACACATTATACCACTGAGCTGTTATTATCATTCAATACAGTATACTAAGTTTACTGTGATATTATGAAGAAAAAAAACAGTAAGTTATATTTTGAGATAAACAGTTTAAATGTTTTGAATATAAACATATCTAAAGTTTTATTGCAGCGTTGAAACATCGAGTGAGCCAGCGAGTTCGGTCTATGCAAATTAGTTCAAGTGACGAGTTAACATTTTCAAGAGTAACTGTTGTACCAAACTAACCACTTGTAAAGTTTGAATAAGCAATGCAATACACTGTGGACGACCTGAATACCATTGCTTCTAAATTTATTTATTTAATAAAACTAGTTATCTCAGAAAACTTTGTTCTGCTCTTTTCAATAATTAATAACTCGAGTACGGAGTTGTAAGAGAACTCGATTATCAAAAACGGTCGCTCATTTTTACATATTAAATTATCCGGACTATTCAATCAAGAAGCTTCAACCCTATAAAACTTATATAGCAAATTATGTAGTTACATAGTAAGCAAACAACTCAAGAACTACTGGACCGATTTCAAAAAATCTTTCACCATTAGAATGCTGCATTATCCCTGAGTAACATAGGCTACATAATATTTTTTTATGAAAATGATTAAATAAAGTTTTAGTTACACGCGACAAGAGTCGCGCACATCGCTAGTAGGCAATATAATATTCATTATTATAAAGAAATATACTGAGAACAACAAATTTCATAAGATAAATCGAATAATTTTCGTTTATCACAATACGAAGAACGGAATAAATCCATTAAACTTACCACTGGGGCATAAATTGAAACATCAAATACGTTTAATCTTCTACACAGCAATGCTTTTTATTCTTCAATGCGTGTGTTCATATCGGCTCGATAACACAATGTCGAGAAAAAGTAGTAAGGCACGTTCTCTGCGAGCAATTACTGTCATATATGTAAGAAATCTGTCACGTAAAAAAGGTCAAGACAGAAAGAGACTAATGATGTTAAGACTATTAATTGCGACTATTGTTTTGTGAAATAAAAACTTACTGAAAATAGATGTACAACAAAATTTATGACATTAAACTTTAGATACAGCTTCGCTCGCGTTAATATTGATTTAGTCAAATAAATCGGATGACGCAATAAAAAATAGGCTATCTCCGTCTCAAGGCTCTCATTTATCTCATTATCAGAACTCATCACAAATGATTCATCAATCTCACTTTCGCGTTTATAATATAGTATGAAGTATGATATCTCAGAAAATAGTTATCATTATTATTATTTGTAATAGCATTTCAAACTATTGTGGCTCAAACTTGTGTAGTTGTATTTGAACAACGCGTTATTTACTATATGATCTATCTATGATATAGTGTTATGTGTATTTCGCTTATTGGATTTGTGAGTTATTTATTTTTCTAGCTTTAACATAATAGTAAGTATATAATGTAGACTGTTACCTGGTTTAATATGAGACTTTGTTCAAATTTTAAACTATAAAATTATCTTTCTTAAGTATATTTTAATGTATACTGTACATAAAATATATAAAATTCAATAAATTTCTTAAAGGAAACGACGCTTGCTAGTTACGCGTAAATATTAATTTTGTTTTCATTTATTATGATTTACCTTTTTTAAGTTGAAGAGTATATTATCCTTTCTTTTCAAACACTCAAATTAGTATTACAAATATGAAAGCCACTCTGTCCGTATATCTATTTTTTTTTTATTTTCACGGTTATGTCACTTAACCAATTTTAGTAAAGAGATAGATTGGACCGTTGAAAAATAAAACCTACTGGGACAAAATAAGGAATGACAGTTAAATTAAGGATATAAGAAATGTGAAAGTAAAAATTAAATATTGAACCGTGTTTTTGAAATAAATCATAAGTCAATAAAGATGATTTTAATTGTTCATGTTTACACAAACATAGTATTGATTAGAGCTAGTAGTGTATATGAGTTATGTTTGCCTATTTTTATATTACCTATTGGATATTTAAAAAAAAAACTTCCATATTTATTTATTTCAATTACATTTACGTCAAAACTGCTGTACTGTACATTTTATATACCACGTTGTTACGTTCGGCCAAACATCAAAAGTCGCTTTTGAAAACAGTCAATGAGTATACACAGGTTTGATAATAAAATTGTGAAGTATGTGACATCAAAGGCTTCAAAGTGAGCTTCAGAATATTACGCAAAACAAAGGGAGCATTTATGAAATGAATCATTTTATAGATACCCTAAATATAGTATGTGCATTGAGTATTGATTTATAAACATATGTCAAAGTTATCAAGGTATATATTTTTTTCTATAGTTCCTCCACAGGTATAGCGTGTCTACCAACTTGGATCGTATCGTCACTTAAGATCAGGTGAGATTATGGCCATAACGCTAAATCTTAAGTATAAAAACACACCTACTGGTATTTGGCGACAAATTTTCAACTTAAGGGTGGTAGCTAGACAGGCGGGCATTAGAAAAAGCCCTACCACCATGATAAGTTTCCTCGCGATATTTTTCTTCACCGAAAGCTCAAGCTCATTGTAAGTGGATTCGAACTCAGGTCCCTTGACGCGTCATCCGTATTCAATACCCGTGAGCTATCACCCCTTGATATCTATGGTATGATGATAAGTAATCCAAAAATGGCATAAATAGAGGTCCAACCTTTTTTTGTTTTGTTCTTTTGTTAACATGTAGTAATTAAGTGTGTTTTTTAACCCTTAAAACTTAAAAATAGAATATATCCAACTGCAACATAAATTATCCGAATGTTGCCATAGCTATATGGAATTAATTTGAAATTTCATGCCTATACCAGAGTAACAAAGAGATTACATAATATACTAGGTTATATTTAATTATGATATAGTTTGAAAAAGTTATTTTATTCCACATAACTGTACCCGCAACTTCATTCGGGAGAAATTAAAAATTATTTAATAATGTTTGTTCGTATTTTGTAATTTTTTCAATACAGCTTTGTTCTTATTTGTGTTAGCGTGGTGGTAAATAGCCTTTCTCAATTATTGTTCTATCAAAAACAAAAAAGAATGGAAATGCGGGTGGTAGTTCGTAAGATTAGCGCGTTCAAACAAACAAACAAAACTTTCCGCTTTATAGTATTAATATAGGTTGCTGTAGTATTATAATTCCATAGCAGAGTATCTATGACCTTATTAGTAGATTAGATTAAAGGTCACGAGCCCTTGTAATTCACATAACCACAATAACACAGTTTTGAAAATATCTCATGTAAGTATTTCAAATCGCTATAAAATCTAACAGATTGTCAAACATATTGACAGCACTAACTCAGTAAAGATTATTGGTGCTCAAATAAAAGATCTTATCTATGTATATTTCCTGTAAGTAAAATATATTAATATGTCAACTGTACCAGTGACTTGCTTCAAAAATCTCAAATAAAATCAATAGTTTGCTTTATAATAAGTGATGGTAGCTTATGGGCGCTTATAATATCAAAGGTAAGTGTTATCTGTTATTACCTTCAACCCCTTTTATATGAGCAGTTCTGGAAACTTAAAAACCAAGAAACCAAAGAAGACATACAACACAATGTCACTTGGGTATGGTTTTCTGTAGGCTGAAGGTGTTTCATTACACGAAATTAAGTAAAATCTACAAATATATGTATTCCTCACCTCTCTTAACATTAATGCTTCTGGTTCGTTCCACGTTGCTTTATATAATTCCTTGTTGTCAGACCCTGTATCTAACATTACTAGAGAGTTATATAAATTAAAATTGAAACATTGTTAAATATAAAATATTAATATGTACCTATGTAATTATTTGTCACATGGCAATAGAGTCGCGTCCGCGACTAAACCTTCAATAAATTAAAAAAAAACGTCTTCACATTAAAAGTTTTTGAAATGGAATCGGTTGGTAAAAAAAAAAGACAAAACAAACGTAATAATTAATTGTACGATTAAATGCTTATAAAGTTCAACGGATAAACAATATAAATGTTAAATCTATATTTATAAAGAACACTAAACGTTAAGAATAATTATTCAGTAATGCAGTAAGAGGTATAAAAGTAGTCGTAAAAATCGCATTTGAGGCTCATGCGTGCATCGAGTCTAATTGAGACATTTTGACCGAACCATAGAGTGTAGGATGTATAGAAAAGACTGGAGTGTATATCTTCAGTTTGAAATAAGTAAAATAATTATAAATATTGTAAACAAAAAAAATTGTATAAATTAAAATGTATTATACAAAACCCATAGGCATTTTTTTTCATTCACTTGTAAATCTGATATATAAGCATATGTATCTAAGCTCGTAAAACATATTAATTTTATATGTAAATATATAAATATGAAAAATCGCACATAATAGGGGTCGATTAAAAGTACGTATGTTTACAAAAGGACAGTAAAATTAAAAATGATTCTAACGTGATAAGGAACAATAAATTTATTTTGTTGACTAAATCCATTGTCAAAACTCCAATAAATAATTGTTTTAAATGCTTAAAGTTTTTATTGACATAAACCTAAATTGAAATTAAACATTTTTCAATTACTTATTCATAGTCTTCGTAAACTAAATTACTTGGTACGTGAGAATGTAAATTTATATTTGCATACATATATCCTTTTGTGTATAGGATAAAAAAGTGATCAGAAATGACTTATATATGGAAAAAAATGTTAGTTAATTAAGAGTAACTTAATCATAAATATTATATGTCTATTGAAGTTGCCAAAAGGAGTTACTGGAATAAAAACAAAAAACAAACTACAAAATATTAAGTAATGTAACTTAAAATACAAAAACAAAGTAAATTCATTGGTTCTATGAAATATATTAGCTCAGTGGCAGTGTGTATGACTTCGTGTCAAGGGACGTGAGTTCGAATACAACCACCTACAACGAGCTTAAGTTTTCGGTGAAGGAAAACATCTTGCGGAAACCTCCGACCCATCCTCCCAAAAACCACCCTCAAGTTAAAAATCTGCCGCCAAATATCAATAAGTGTGTTCAGGCAGCTGCACTTGAGAGCCAGTTCCTCCACAGGTTTAGCTTGTCTACCAGCTTGGGCCGTATATTCACTTAAGATCTGGTGAGATTATGGCCATAACGCTAAACGTTAACTATAACATTTTTTTATGTATATAATAAAGATACAAACCATACAAATTTATTTTACACAAAATAAACATAAACGAAATCTAAAAGTAAACATCTTTAACATTGGTCAGTTTGCAGTTATGAACTTACATTATTATATTTTTTTAGGTACGAATTGTACCTGTCTTATTTTCTTTAACACTGTTTAGAAACAAGATGGAATTATTAGAGGCGTATACATTCCTCAATAAATAAATACGATGCATCGGTCGCGCCGATTATGAATTTGTCATGCCACGACACGCTGTTTTATATCGTTATGTGTGTAAACTCTTTTATATTGTGAGGCTGTGTTTTGTATATGCTGCATTCGGAAGGTGTTTCATTAGTTTTTACACTTTATGATACACTGGCTGTGACTGGGACTTTGTTCGTGTGGAACTAAAAAATATATAATAATTTTTACCCTTTAATACCTTTTTTCACGTAGTTTTGCTCTTATTGATGATAACGTGATGTTAATTAGCCTAAAGCGTTCTTCAGTGATTGCTCCATTAAATAGAAATATATTTTTTGAAAGCCGGTCGGTATATCCTACTATAAACGTGTTCATATAAACGAAAAAATAAGCAAACTTTATCGCTTTATAATATCAATATAGACGTGTTAACATATCAAGCTGTTAACTAGGTGTATTCTATTTCTGATCTTAGGTCTTCTATCTTCAAGGTCAATTTGGATTCCAATTCACAAATTGGATATGGTTTTTGTATGGTGGAAGTGCTTTTTCTAATGCTCATGTCATTAACGCTTTATTGAATGGAAACAAAATTTTCTAAAACCATTAGTTAGTAAAAAAAATTTTTTTATACTTTAGGTTTAGCGTTATGTTCATAATATCAACTGATCTTGCAACTGCCGGAACACACCTATTGATGTTTGGCGGCAGATTTTCAAATTGAGGTTGGTTGCTAACTAGGCAGGCATAAGAAAAAGCCCTACCACCATACTATGGTTTCTTCACGATATTTTCCTTCACCGAAAGCTCCAGCTCATTATAGGTGGTTGGATTCGAACTCACGTTCCTTGACGCGAAGTCGTACTCACTATCATTGAGCAATCATTGCTTCATAAATATCATATGAATATGTAATTTTTGGTTTTTCTTACACTGTAATAAAAGACGACGTAACTTGGGGCACAAGGCGTAGGGACTGGATTGAGATAATCAAACACTGGTTGTAATATTCACTACAATGTCATACTTAGGCGTGTCGCGTTCCGGGTCAGTGTATATCCAACAATCAAGCGAAGTAATAAGGATCTTTTACCTGACTATATCGTGACCAGAATTATTATGTTACTTTATATGTATAGTATACTAACTGTATCCGTGACTACGTACGCGAGGAGCTAAAAATATTTAATAACTTTCTCCCGTTTCTGTAACTTTTTTTGATACAGACATCCTTTTATTGAAGATAACGTGATGTTAAATAGCCTAGAGACTTCCTCAAGTATTGCTTTATAAAATAGAATACTCCAACATTGCAATACAACCGGTAGTTTCTACGATTAACACGTTCAAACAAATAAACAAACTTTTCCGTTTTATAATATTTATATAGATAATATAGAAGTATTTTATTAGATAGGATATATTCAGTTACTTAATGATTTACAGGCCACGGTGTTCACCGCTGTAATTTTTAAATGGAACAGGGGGATAACGAGCAAGCGTGACGCCTGATAGCAAGTGATTATTGCCGCCCATGAACACCAACAGCACCATGGGAATAACAGGTGGGTTGCCACCCTTTATTGGAGGGACTGGCTCTCAAGTGCAACTGCCGGAACACACCTATTAGTATTTGGTGGCAGATTTTCAACTTGAGAGTGGTTGCTAGCTAGATGGGCATTAGAAAATGCTGTACCACCATGCTATGTTTACCTCATGATGTTTTCCTTCACCGAAAACTCAAGGTCATTGTTGGTGGTAGGATTCGAACTCACCTTCTTTAACGCGATTTTCCTACACGCTACCGCTGAGCTATCATCATTTCAAAATCGGTTTGGATTGTACTATACTTCCATTACCGTACGACTATAAAAACCTACACCACAATTAAACTATAAACTTGTTCGATTTGTACGCACACACGAAAAGGGTAGTCTGATGTTTCGCTTACGATAAAAATTGCATCGTAAAATTTTATTACACAGGTTTTTGGTTAACAATGAAATCACACGGCCTTCTCGCATATATGTACGTGTTCAATGTAACCTTTACCGGGATTACTTCACCCTGTATTGACGAAGATGGCCACGCCACTGTTGGCTACTTTTTCACTTTGACAATGCCACGTTGAGCGTCAAACGAAATAAATGTCGTAACTACAAGTCGAAATCCGACGAAATAGGGTCCATAAATGCAATAATCGAACCTTTTGGACGGTATGAATAATTTCGTCGGGTAGCGATATAAAATTATACGGACCCCGGTATTTGGAAACATAAGTCGAATCATTATAGGTTTGTGTGGACGTCCTGTTGAGTTTTACTCGTATAATTTTAATACCCTTATTAGTTTAGCTTTCAAAACACGTAAACACGAATCGAGATGGTTTATTGCTAGTATAAAATTTTACTGTTTTTATTTCGCACAGATCAGCGGCATGAGATCTTTGTTGTAATTTTACACAACTCCATAATCTTGTGATAAGTTTCAATAAATTATATGATAAATTAGACGATATATTTACTTAGTGCAAAGCTGATTTTTTATTAGCCATTTCTGAATGATATATTTGCCTTATTTGCTGTAAATCTGTATTATAATTACAAGAAAAAAAGTAAAACATGTCTATCGACTTAATCTTTGAATTATAAATTACTTTAAACCTTAATTTGGTACTTCGTATTAAATGAAAAAGCATTTATAGTTTTCGACTTATTAAACATATATTGGTTCTTTTTTATTAAAAGAATACAGAGAATGATACAATACAATATTGATGATAACAACAGTCTTCTCCAAAAACAATGGCAAAGACCGAGAGATAGATAGTCCAGGCACATTGTAATTCTTACCTGATTACCTCCAGACTGTTGGTACAACATTAACTAACCCTGAATCCTGACACATCAAAAGAGAGTAAGATTTTGTCACACACAATTGTCGCTTCTTATATATTTTGTATCATCGTATTTTCCCTTGATGGAAGACTCGAATTCATTGAATCCATCGACGAGGTGTTTAAAGAAATCACATCGACTTCATCATATGAAGCAGATTTCCACAATTTTAACATAATATCTAAAAAAAATACAACACACCAAACCTGCATGTGGTGTACCCTTTCAGGTAACCGTTGAGGCTCTGGCGGCCGTTGTCCCACTTTCGGTTTTGGTCATAACGGTTAAGCATCTAATTCCTGAACCGTCACAGCTTGGTGGTAGGGTGTTGCCCGACTGATTAGCGACCACCCTCAGGTTTAGACTTCCGCAAAATAAAAGTTCAGTATGAGCTCTGGTGTTTCGGTATTTTGAACGATAACCATCCATTACCGCCAAGTTCAGCAACATTACTGAAAAACCCATGGTGTTGCAGCTGCCTTTAGGTCACGAGGTAACCATTTACTATCAGATGGGTTGTCTGCATGTTTCCTGCTCATCAGCATAAAAAACGTATTAGTAATACTCTAAATAAAAAAGTCGAGTAGCCTCCACCACTTAGTCCGGTTATTTCTCGGACAATTAAACCTGCTATTTATTGCAAATCGAATGGCAGAGGCCACTCGAGCCCATTACGTAGCTATACTAATATGCACTAACCATTGATTTGCTATTCCAGTTTTTTCCTAAGAGCACTTAGCAAATAATCACTCGGAGAAATAAAAACAGGTCTGCTGAGATTTTAAAGTATGGTCTCTGATCAGCTAACTAAAAAAAAAGTTGTTATTTAAAGATATTGATAAAAATATTATAAGTTAAAATTTTGAAAAAATCAGTTTGTAATGTGTAAGGACTCTGCATCATAGAGCATGAGTTCGAACCCACCTACAATCAGCTTGAGCTTTCGGTGAAACAAAACGTCATGATGAAGCCATAGGATGGTGGTAGGGCTTTATCTAATCTCCGCCTTGTGAACTACCACTATCATGTTAGAAATCTGCCGCCAAATACCAATAGATGTATCCCGCCAGTTGTACTTAAGATCCAATCTCTCCACTAGGAGACGTCCATGACGACCATGATGTGCATGACGTCAGGAGACATTGTGGCCATAACACTAAGCCTTAACACACAATAAAAAGATAAAATTTAGAACATTTCATTTGAAATATCTATTCTAATATGTTACATAAACGAAATAATTATACGCCCGCAACAGACAGCTTTACTGATTGCCAACGGTTTGTTGGTAATAAAACTTCCCTGATTTAACACTAACAGCTGATCTATTGTAAACAAGTTGTAAAAGTTCTGGTAATCGATACGATATTGTTAAACTGAACCTCAGTATAATATTTTACCTAATTTTATGGGCAATATTTTTAATTTTATTGTAAAAGTCAAAATTTACTTTTAAAAGGTGACGTAGGTGGAGAGATAGATTGTGTCAGAAAATATCCACGGGAAATATACCTTTAGTATCATTGTGTGTCAGTATATTCTAGAAATGATGATTCTTAAGTTTTTAAAAATCATTAATACGGCATTGACTGGCACGGTGATTAAAGGTTATGCCTTTCGACTAGAAGAGATTTTCAGTGGGCACTTACCTCCTAACTAGTAGGACGTTTACGAGGTATCGTAGATTGAATATGATGGAAAAATTCCTATTACACTAGTATGATTTTTGCCAATATTATATGTAAGTAAGCTAAGAAGAAAATTTCTGGTTTAGAGATAGCATGGCAGAATACATTTTTACAATCAAAATTCATACGACAAAATGGTGTAAAAAAGTTTGATGGAGGGACTGGCTTTCAAGTGCAACTGTCGGGACACACCTATATGTATTAGGTATATAGGCCAGATCTTCGACTTGTTTATCAAGTGGGCATTAGAAAAAGGCTTACCACCATGCTATAGTTTTATCGCGTTGTTTATTTTCACCAAAAGTTTAGGGTTATTGCAGAGATTTAAACTTACGTCCAAGTGACGCGGCGTCCGTGCACGCTACCACTAAGTTACCATTGCTTTAAAACATAAGTTTCTTAAAAGGCTTAAGTGTCTTGCATAATATACTACATTAACCTTTTACATTTTTAATAATAAAACCAAATACAGGATATCTTTTTTATTGCCAAGCGTTAAAAATAAAGAGTATTGAATTATTTTGTCACAAATGTTATTAAAATCGACAAAAACAAAAATTTCATTGATACTGTAAATTTAAGGAATTGTAATACTATTAAAATTATAATTTCTAGCAATATATTTTCAATATTAGCACCTGTTTGTTCATAATTTAATAAAGTAAAAATAAAATATATTATCTTTCAACTCTGAAAGTATATTAGGTTAATATGTACATTTGACATAATTGACATTACAGGAAAAAAAAAAAATATAACAGTCTTATAGTACTCCATAACGTATTTCACAAGCAAATTTAGCGTATTTACTAGTTTTGTAAGCTTAAAGTTCAATGAAAATTATATTCATTCGATATTTTTATTTCGTTAGAGCCAATTTAAATAATATTCTCAAATCTAATTAGGCCAGTAAGTTAGTTACTACAATCAAGATTTGAAAAGCTAGTTAGGTATGGAAATCGTATATTTCTTTATAATAACTAGGTATAATGTATTCAATATTTAATTAACAAAAGTTCATAACATAAAGCTTGGTTGAAATAGAACAACGAATAAAACATCTACCACGAGCAGTTATTTGATAGCTCAGTAGGAAATATAAGCTCGTCATGTGTGGCCATAAATTATTACTCAGCATAAGAAACGAATGATGGTCTTGCGTTTTTATAAAACACAATGAAACACATCAATGATTCCAAAGATTATCACCTATAACCTCACGCTACCAATCCGGCAATTACCTATTCAATTTAGCCGTCTGACATCATTGGTTTCATTAATCATTCCATACTCAAACCGCACACTAAATTCCCATTAGCCTGTAAAAACACCGATGGATAAAATCTCGTGTGATGTAATCGCTTAGGCAAACTCTGCCTCCCATTAATCCTTTGCACAAGCAAACATATAGCATTAAGTAAATCCTTCAAATAATCCACTACGAAAAGCCGACAAGTCTCTGTCAACATTCGTCGTCTGATTTCCTTAGCAAGCGTTGAAGTTGTAGAGATGTATTTACATTTTCACACACATAAAGTAAATGCCCCGTAACCAGAAGCCTGAGTGCGGTAAACGAAAATAGCGATTCATCATAAGTTTTAATCTGTTCTAGAGTTTGGCCCACTTGCGGTTGCTCATACTCTAAACGAGCGCTTTAAGCTATATGTCAAAAAAGTTATAAAGGCAATTGTTTATTTTGTAGCAGTACTACTCGTTCTAGATAATTTCGAAGCGGCTTAGTTGATAGCGTGTACGGATGCTGCATTAAGGGACGTGAGTTCCAATCCACCTATAATGAGCTTGAACTTTCCGTGTAGAAAAACATGGTAATTAAACTATATTAGGATGGTAGGACTTTTTCTTTTCCGCCTTGCTAGCTACCACCCTCAAGCTCGCGTATATAAAACGTAAAATACGTGCGCTATGACAGTTGCACTTTAGAGCCAGTACCTTCACTAGATTCACCGTGTCCACACCATCTTAGGCCATATCGCCACTGAACATAAGGTGAGATTGTGGTGATAACGCCCAACTATAACGCTTAATTACAAAAAAAATATTATTGTAATATAGAAATTTAATGAATGGAATATATAATAAATATAATGGAAAATATACAAAACACAAGAAGAAATATAGTACATGAAATTAAGTATGCTTATTCAGATATATAATATGGCTAAGAGTAAATTATGAATATATTAAATCAATCTTAGGCACAAAATTAAGAAGCTTCATTAAACATTTTCATGAATAAATGCAATTTGGGATTACGAGAGAACAGTACGGGAATAAACATAACAACATGATATTTTTATATTTTTAATTGATAGATATTAGCATTCTATTAATTCTTATCGAACTCTCAAATATTACTTATTAATTTTAAAAGCGGATAAATCATTTTAGTTACTCTATAATTTACCTGTTATTAATGTAATTTCAATATTTTTCTTTACTCCTAATTACAATCAAGTTAATTGTAATATAATTATTTAGACGATTCTAACTAATGGTTAACAAGATGAATATAATTTCTTAATTTGGCCTTGCCTAATGATAGGACCGTGTGAAACAACGAAAATAAGGATTATTCGAATTGAGATAATGAAATGAGCGACTTCGGAATAAACAAAACCGCTCGTTTACAACCTACGACTTTAGCGTGCGGCTAACGGGATCACCTCTGCAACTGTGAGCACTCACATATTTCACTAAAATTCCAATGTAGCAAATAAAATATTTTTACTTTCATTGCGTGACAACCCGGCGCACGCAACACATGATTTTGATTTATTCAGTTATACGACTTTGTTTCGGCAGCCGCCTAATTGGTGTTATTATAGCATGAAAGAGTTTCTGAATCGATTGTATCGTAATTGAAATTGTTTTGTTGGTTCTATTTTTGTTGTCAATTTTGTCACTTGGTAATGAATTATGTTTTTAAATCCTGTATTGTCGTTGGACAGGCGAGGTTTTCCACTTTAATCAATTCAAGCACATTACGCTCTACATTTTAAGTTAGGTAAAGAGATTACTACAGATTATAGTGTGGTTTGAGTTCGTATATCACGTATGTTTCAAAATGAAATTTCTATAAAAAATAGTTTTTTTAATAGTATATCGTATATAGCGGTGTAATTATAGCCTATGTGATGCACGACACCAACATACAGGATTGCGTGAAGAAGCAAGCTTTATTATGGGCACTAACCAAATATGTAGCAATCGATTCATTGAGTCAATTGAACAATTATCTTACTCTAGACATCGCGTCGAACTTTGCAAACATCTAGTTAAATAGCTATTACATATTAGAATAATCAAGTTGAATATATAATATTTAGATAACTCTTCCTTTAAATTAATCCGCTAATATAAACATAAATTACATCATCAAAGTAACTTTCTTCATAAGTCAATGGACATCATATATTTATATTTAACAAGAGAAATACAGTATGACTACAAAAATAAATTTATGGTACCATATTATTATTACCTAATTGTTGCTTGTAATAATCAAATTTCGCAGATTTTATAATTTTCAGTACATTTGGGCGTTGCAAATTTATGTAGAATATTTACGTATGCTGTGTCCATGGTTCGATGCACATAAAATGCAATTGTTAAGTAATTTTTATTGTCGTTGATTGTAACGATAAATATTTATATTTTTTTTATATGAAAAAATTTATTGAACAGCTGCTTTAAACATAATCTTTATTGAAAACAACTATCCAATATATCATACTAGCTTTTACATAATGGTTTAATGTGCGTATTTACAAAAGTTATTAGCGGATATCTCATTTATTGATCCCCTATAGACTTTTGCGATCAAAACCCTTTCGCAGCCTTTCCAGCATAAAACGAGATGATGTACTTACGTAAGTAAATTTGTGTTCATTTTAAAACGGATATAAATGTTGTCAGAAATAAATTTCAAAGTATTTGCTTACAATACCACATTGGTATGAACATGATTGTGCGGCCGGACATTAACTAGACACAAAGGCACAATAACATGTAATTGCAAATGATGCACTGTCTCACACTGTGTTCGCCCGATTCACTTTACTATTTACGTCGTCCCACGCCACAAACGCGCAGCGGTCCGAATATGATACATAGATTAATCAAATCTTGTAGATGTTCGAGCTGTCCACCACAAAAGCAAACGATGCAGAGCGATTCGAAAACTATGAAATTGCTCGTGTGTCGCGGGCAACTCGATCTGGTACATGCGACACACAGACGCAAGTAAGTCGCGTTTTAGACTCGTATTTAATTTATATATTATAATTACCTCTTTTTTACTCTGGTATAGGCATGAATTTTCAAATTAATTCCATGTAGTTGTAGCAACACTCGGAATATTTATGTTGCAGTTGGATATATTTTATTTTAAGTCTTAAGGATTAAAAACACACTTAATTACTACCTGTTAACAAATTTAGAACAAAACAAAAGAAGGATGGACCTCAGTTCATGACATTTTTAGATTATTTAAGGGTAGATATTAAGGAATAATAGCTCAGTGGTAATGTGTACGGACGCCGCTTCAAGGAATGTGAGTTCGAATCCACCTACAATGAGCTTAAACTTTCGGTGGAGGAAAACATCGTAAGAAAACCATAGTATGGTGGTAGGGCTTTTTCTAAGACCCGCCTGGCTAGCAACCATCCTCAAGTAGAAAATCTGCTGCCAAATACCAATAGGTGTGTTACGACAGTTGCACTTGAAATCCCGAGCCTCCCATAGGCTTAGCGTGTCTACCAACTTGGGCCGTATCGTCACTTAAGATCAGGTGAGATTATGGCCATAACGCTAAACCTTAACTATAAAAGCTACACACTGTACACAAGTCTATAAACTACGATTTTCACTGCCACAAGTCTAAAATAAAAAATCCTATATGACAATAAACGGCGCGACATGTTAAGAATCTGCAATCGTACTGCCTCAAAATATGAAAAGCGACGAACGTTTGATACTTTATTTTTTTATGTACCCGCTCAAATGACCCTAGCCCGAAAACGACTCAGTCACGTGGATCCGTCTATCTCAATATTATTTATTTATTTTCAACATTTTCTATTTTTTACATACCAAACTAGGCTCAATTCAAAAATAGTTATGATAAAACTTAAATAATAAAATTGCGTTTGTAAATGTAATCTTCTCGATATGGAACTAGCGACAGTGATATAACAGAGTAAAAAAAACACTTCCGCAATGTAATGAATAATATTATTCACATTATTATACTAAGTAATAATAAAAAAGTTATCATCATGATAATCTAAACATTTTTGTATTTTTAAGAAATCTAATTTAATATAAATATATTTTTATAAATATTGAGCCCTTTCAGAAAAAGCATGTTAAGGGGCAATTACACTTTTGGCAGGACAGAGTTTTTTCATTCATAACTATTTAATATAATATCATTTATAAAGATATCATAAAAGTATTTATATCTTTCTATTCAATTTTAGTACTCTTTTTAAGTCATTATTTTATTAATTTAATTCTTGTGTTTAGTTTTCCTCAATGGTAATTTGTAATCTTCTAATTTACATCGAAATATTTTAGGAGACCACATAAAAAAAAACATTATAAAGATTTTTGGCCCATACGATGTTTTAACTGTAAACGCTCAATATATTGATATTAAATGTTACTGTCTTCATTTTTTTTTATACAGAACATACTAAAGTTGTATATCTGTAAATAATAAAATAATCTTTAACATCAACACAACATAATACAATCTTAATCTCCATTCATATTCTTCTTTGTTTATAGATTTTGAAGCAGGCGTTTATCGCGTTACCTTTGTTTTTTTGGTAAGCAATTCACTTTTTACGTCTTTATTTTAGTTATTTATAACTCGAGTCTCTTATTCTTTGAACAAAATCTTATGAAAAACGATAAGTAAAGGCTAGGTTTTACCTGATTTTATATAAATATAAGTTACGAGTTGCAATATTTTTGAAGATAAACTATCGAAATAAGCTGCGAGGTTTAGGGGTTTTATATGAGTTAGACTTAGTAATAACAGTAAAGAGCGAATATTCTGAAAATGAATAACGCATTTATTTAAAAAAATAACCTAAGCTTCAATGAATCTAATATTTGCAATGTAGGAGACAAAATGTATGGCAAATTAATTCAATTTGTGTTCAAGCCCAATATGATCGATGGTATTGGAGATGGTAAAACATGTTCATAATGGAGCTCGCTCTCAAGTGCAGCTTCCAATGTTTCCTATATTTGATTATTTACTTTTGTTTTTAATATTATAAAATTCTGTATCATAACATTAAATAATCACGACAGTTTCTGAATATTTATGGACATCTAATATTAAAATTGTTATTGATTTGTATTATTTCCACACGTCAAAAAAGTATGTAAGAGATTATCTTCGAAACTATTGTTTGCTTCGGAAAAATGTTTCAATAATAGGAAGTCTCGTTCTACAGAACGAATAGCGCGGGTTAATGCACGGGAGTGTAAATATTGTAAAATATATTCAATTTTTTTTTTTACAAATCTCTAATCTTGATCATATATGAACTTATAAAAGTATTAAAACAATATTCCTTCCCATGGGTAGCATTTTTTTTTATAGTTAAGGTTAAACGTTATGACCACAATCTTACCTGATGTTAAATCACGTTGTGGCCTACGATGGAGCCTAGTGAAGGAAATGGTACTCAAGCGCAACTGCTGGAATACACCTATAGGTATTTGGCGGCAGATTTCCAACTTGAGGGTGGTAGCTAAGCAGGTGACAATTAGAAAAAGTTACTACTATACAATATTTACATAAAATGTAATAATATTAATACCTACTAATCTTTCGAGTGACTGTAAGTACCTCCATCTTTAGAATTCATATATGCAGGAGTTTTTAAATCGGGAACCAAATGAATAGGAACTATTGTAGCGACCCGAGGCATTCTCATGAACATCGTGCCACCACTTAAGGTCTGGCCCACACACACTGGGTTAAATACCTTATTTATAGCTCACTTGTACTGACCTTTAATGGACGACCCGGATGCATAAGTGTTGCAACTTATATATTTAAGAAAATAATGTAAATAAAAAAACTTTGTGAAATATTTTCATATGACTATTACAAAAATTACGTATATTTACTATGCATATCAAATTAGTTTAGTCATGTTTCGGGTAGTAAGTATATTTTTTTATTCATATATTACTAGCTTTTGCCCGGGACTGTGTCCACGTTTAAGAATTACTTTGGGCAGCTTTTTTTTTGTTATTTCTATTGTAAATAATATACATAAAAACTTTCATCTGCTATTTCTTTCCCACATTATTCGAAATTTCAAACATGCTCGAACAAATTTTTGTTTATTTCTTATGAAGCTCCTAAACACAAAGTTTCATGGTTTTATCTTCATCGATAACGAATTTCCATACAAACTGTCACACCCTATTTAACGCCGTAAACTCTTTTTTGCAATAAAAAGTATCCTATATGCGTTCCCAAGGTCTAGTCTATCTCTGTACCAAGTTTCATCAACATCGGACATGTGGTTTAGGCTTGAAAGTGTAACAGACAGATAGAAAGTTACTTTCTCATTTATAATATTAGTAAAAATAATACGTAATATATTTATATTAAATTACAGAAATACATTTTATAAATACATTGGGAGAAAATCAGTTAAATTCTGTCAATAAAAAATGGCAGAATAGACTAAATATAGTAGAAAGAAGATAAAAAATGAGAAGAAAATATTATAAATTATAAATACATGAAATTTATTTCAATATATCAGATACCACACACCTCAGATGATTTCTATACTCATAAGCTTGATAAACTCCAGATCGATTAATCATTATTAGTCCTTGACAGACCAACTAAATAGTCAACGGTGAATGACCCCGAGTTATAACTAATACCGTTCTACGAGATTCGGGAAGGACGTTTCATTTGATTCAATATAAAACTCAGTAAACGACCTTCTTTTGTCAGTAATTAATTACTCGCCCACAGCGTAACCTACCACGATAATATACAATCATGTGTTTTATTTTATTTCATTTTAGCACATTACTGAATTGCCGAACAGTACGTTCAAGAACCGTGTTAAACGGGTTTTGAAAATACTATTATAGGGTGGATCAATATGTAAGCGATCGTGATATCTGGAATTAATACTAGTCTCTTTCTCTCTCTTAAAATGAATACAGAAATTTTACAGACAAAAAATCAAAAAGCTATATTATTTTACCTCTCTTCTCGTATTAACACACCCATATTTAATTTATCCAAAAATATTTCTTTACAGTTTTAGTTCCGTGGCAGTTTTATTATATGTATATATTTTTTATTTTTATAAAGTTATACTTTTCGTCCAACGAATTCACGTTTCTAAACACGGTCGGTCCCGAACAATATATCGGTTTATATGTTTGCCCTGACCATTCGTGTAACGGAAACTGGTTGCACGGCGTATGTAATCCGAGCGGAACTTGCATAACTGAATATATGCTTTGTAAACTACTCGTATAATAATTATCGTTTAATTTAATATACACATTGTGAAGTAAGTGGTTTATTTAGGTGGTTAGTTCTTTTCAAATGAAAAAGAGGTGCAAATGTTTGGTAAAGTATTGTATTTGTTATGTACTGTTTAAATACGTAAAGTAGAGGCCACCTGATTAAGTAATAAATTTGGCGATGCAACTATCCATTTCCGGTAAAAGACCTATATGTCTATAGTGTATAAGTGCTGAAGAATGTGAGAGTGAGAGTTTCCGATGAAGATATCAAGGACAAAGCAATAAGGAAACGGAAAATTAGAAAGGCTGACCTCAGCACCATGTGGGATATATAGCTAGGAAGAGAGAGAAAGTACCTGTTTATTATAAAGTTATGTCTTGGTTATTGAGTGGTACCTATACAGCATTTACTCTGCATATGTCTTGATTTCGGTATATCCCGCGGCGTTCGGATAGTAAGCTACATTATTGAGCCAAATTAGTTATGTATTAAGGTGCCGATACGTATCTATTTCGAGCACGTATGCGTCACAGTTTTCTTTGTAATTTTGTTTGGGTCTTCTGTATCAGACCGATTAGGTAGGTACCATAGAAGGGCTGAAGATATATCGATGAATATGTACGCATGGAAAATTATCTCTCCTCCTCTAACAATTTATATAATTTCTTATTATAATCTTGTTCACTCATCGCTTCTAAAATCAGCTTTTTACGTTTGTCTATACTTTAGACAAAATATACCATAGATAATGCTACTTTTAAATAATTTAAATAAGTAAACACTATAATTTTTGTACTTCATATTGACCGTATGTTTATTTCGTTTTTACGTTATGGTAAATCTATCTAGTGACGCGTTTTTATACTATTATTATTAATAAAGATGTATACTAATAGTAAATGTATAGTAAGGTTAATACTTTTTGCGTTCGTGAGTTATTATTTCGAACCCGCGAATCTGTATTTCATCTGAAGTTCATTGAACTTCTAAGACTGGAAATAATATATAAAATACCAAAAATATCCCACACTATTTTATCTTTATGACTATTGCCTCAAACAATACAAAACTTTTCATTTCAACCCATTAAAACATGCGGTGAGACATTTCTGATACCTTAAACCCTACGATAAACAAAACTATTATGTAGGTATTAACGATTTAAAAGAAATAAAAATGCATTTAAATATTTTCGAACTCGATGCATACGTTGCGTGAAAGTATGTTGTTTTAATAGTAGAAATTAAGAAAAAAATGGAATGGCCCTCCGGCTCTGTACTCAATCGGGTGTTTGCCTTCGAATACGCCCAAATTGCTTTATTAGATGCTGCTTAATCTGAACGTAATGTAAAAATGAATACGGAACGAGCGGTAGTATGACCTTACAAAATTGTACCGGTCAACATACTTTCCAATAGAGATGTGCAACTGAAAATTCGACAATATCGAAGTGCTAATCCTAAGCAGAAGTAAACATTGTTTTTATTTCGGCTTTAATCATTATACTAATATTATAAATGCGAAAGTGAATTTATTTATTTGTTTGTTTGTTACACTTTCAAGCCTAAAGCACTGAATTGTTTGTGATGAATTTTTGTACAGAGATAGATGGGACCCAGGAGACGGAGATAGGCTACTTTTTCTTGCGAAATCTTTATTGGGAATTGGGTAAATAGAGGGACAAACTTTGTATGAATTTTTTTTACTTCATTCGATTTGATTAAAAAATCGATATTAACGTGAGCGAAGCCGCACGTAAAATCTAGTATAGTTTATTTTCGTTTTTCGCTCATTCTTTAGAATCTAGAGGCACCAAGTTTTTATTATTCAAATTTGATTTTATTATTATTTTATGTCGTCAATAACATGTTAATTGGCACTGTCACCACCGCGCTGAGTGCTGAGTTCGAGTCCTACAATCAAGATCATTACTTTGGTGATTCACAATTTTTCTGTTTTTGACTGTTACGTTGTGTTCGTTAATTGTAGTTATACAGTCGTCTACACTTCGTGTCCGATAGTTCATTTAAAAGCAAGGCCTCTCCAGAACTAGATGTACAATAAATGCTCCTAAATTTTAAATAAAAGAAAATAACCTTGGCAGGTTTTTCACTACGAGTATTATGGTCACGACCCAATCGTATACAAGTCTCTACCTGCGTTGCTTGCATGAGTATTAAAAATCTATATACAAATTACTGTATATCAGCTGTTTCATAATAACAATAACAGCTTTGCTTAGTTTGGAATATAATGGCCGCATGTAAAATTGTGTTCTACATTTACTTAATCCTAAAACTATAATGGGCCAATCTGAAGATTTTATCTAAATCGGTCAAGCCGCTTTCTAGTCTATAGATAACATATTACTTATGAACGCATTTTAAATTTCTTAGGCCGATTATTGTACAACGATATCGATTTTGCTCCCTTAAGAATAAGCGCATCTTAAATCAATTTGTAGTAATAGCAACAGAAACAGCATTCATATAATCGATTTTTAAGTTTCCCAACACTACTTCCAACGGTGTTATCAAATTTGTACCAATTATGCGTTGATCGATAAAGATGATTGCTTGAGGTGAAAAGTAAATGGAATGATACGAAAGCGATGATGTTGATCTCATTATTGTATAAACAAAAGTCGACGTTGATATTCAAGCTTAACAACCAGCAGTAGTATCATCGTTATTATAATCAAAACCAACTAATCTATCACAGTAGATATCATAACCATCTCATTACAAATATTCTTAGGTTCTAGCACAAACAATTGTGTATAGTCATATCGGCTAAAACTAGTTTCTAGCAACGAACGCCCACTCACGGTGACGCAGCATCATAGACACGTTTAATTGTTCTGTGATAGTGCCCTAATGCACCTGTCAAGTAAACAAAAGCCGGCTAGATAAGGCCGAAATTGAGGCACGATCTTTTATCGAAGACGGGATGTATTACGAATGTAAATGTTTATACTTTGGAGATTCTTGCTAGTTTGATATGCATCTCTTAGAAACGTCAATTCCAGTCGTTGTTATCATAGATATATTTTACTGTAGCCTCCTAAAGGCGTTGCTTGCGTTACATAGGACATTATTTTATATATTAATTTTCTATTTTTATAGAATTTATTATGCGTCTAAATTCAAAGATCTACAAATAGATACAGTAGAACCTCGTTAAGTCGATCCTCGGTAAGTTGAAAACCTGTAAATTTTGAACGAATATTTTGTTCCCTTCGCTTCAAACACAAAAACCTCAATTCACTATAAGCAGGAAACTCTATAACTCGATTTTTTTGGCTTCTCCCTTGATGTTCGACTTACAGAGGTTCTGCTGTACAATGATAAGTTTTCGTATTGACCTTACTATTCAGGATTTTTTACATCTTTGTCTGTCGAAAGTAATAGGCAGTATAAATTACATATTCACATTATCATGGCATCATCAAGATATTGAACTTTAGCAAAAAAGCTCAGACTCAGGGATTTGAATCACCGTAGATCAATGCAGTGTACAAATACGCTACAATCGAAACATCACTACTACAACAAATTTTAAGCAGCCTAATAGTGATTATTACAGTAATGAAATATGGATTTCGAGTTATTTTTAAAAGGAAAACATTCCTGGTTTATCAATAAATATACATTATAAACGATTTTATATTAAATAGAATACCTAATAGAACGTTAGAGCATTATGTTACATTACAGAATACGAAATGGAACGAATAATAATTGTAATGATGTACTTTAGATTCGAATCAAATAACAATGACAAAATGGAATACGTGAATTAACAGAACAATGTGTATTGTGCATTGTTAAGGACTTTAAAATAAAATTTAAAATTCTATTAGATACAACATCAGAAGTATTATATTTAGATTGATACAATAAAAATAAACAATGCAAAAATTGTATCAGCTAAATAAATACACAAAGATTTTTGTAAAACATTTAGTTAACAGATAAATTGCACTGCGCTCAAACAACAACAACTTGCATTTGGAAGAATGATGGAAGCTTAAAGGCGTAATAAAATACGGAGCTATTTTGTATCTGATAACGTTGTAATATTATTAATAGTGCCGACTGAGATAGGATTTTCGTTTAACGATGCAAGACACCACATTTAACCGGGAGCTCGTAACGAAGCACTAGCTCCGTACAATGCTATCTACCACGTTCTGAAACCAGTTATGATGCATTATCAGATCCTAAGACCGGGGTGGCATTAAAGCGACGCGACGTCTTGGCCCTGTTTTGTTTATTAAATTATGTCGCACGTCCCTATAAATACAACGGGTACGCGTTCATTTAGTGAAATACCGATGGTCGGTCGCGATACAGTATGAGTTATTGTGACCATAAGAAAGGGCGCATAAACAAGGTTATATGAGAAAAATGTGAGGTTATCTAGATCATCATGTAAGTGTAATTTTGTTCTATTAACTATTTGTAGTAATGGAGAGGGTATCTAATTTCTGTAATTGTTTAATGCGGTAAAATTATTGTTGGCCTTAAATTGCTGAAATCCAGTTATAAAATATAAGCAATTAAAATTATTCGTATTATTTTTGTTTTGAAAATTGTAAAAATAAATTTTTGGAGTATATGACGTGTTAGAATATGACATGTAATAATTTTCAAAAAATTTGCGCTCGTTTAATGTTACAAATCTATAAATTATAAATATTTACATCGTCAGGTACTTAGTAATAATGTCTTCGATTGCGTATGTTCTTCTTATATCCATAAAACTAAGAGGTGAAGGAGGATTTCAAATCGGTCTCCTAGCTACGTATTTCGCAAAAGCAAAACGTCAGCAAAAACCACTAAACATATATTTTGAAATAACGAACTCGTATTATTTATATATCAGCTTTAGTATATTAAATTTTTCATTTTATTGGAAATTATTTTTTACTTTTGCTCTCGTTTTGTATTTGTAAAATACGTTATAAGGGAGCGAGACTGACTAATCACGTTGTGCTGATCGCATTCAAGTATTATCACTCGAGGCGACATTTTTGATGTACCCCTATCATAATAACTTTTCTTTGAAGTTATTTAAAACGAACGTTAATGCTAAGATTTTTATATTCGAAACAAATATACTGCTCATAGAATAACAAAAGAAGATAATAATTTGTTGACTTCAAACAAATTGAAAAAGATTAAGCCCTAACATTATTCCTGAGTTGCGATTCCCTAGATTATGATCTGCGGGCATTAAAAGTAATTGAATCAAAAACAAACGAAAGTAGCGGTACGAATGGTAGAAATAAAACCGGCAAAAAAATGGAAGAGTCGAGATGTAATGACGTAGATAACTTCAACCAATTACTGGGACGTGGAAATGCTGCATCGGCAGGATAAAAATGGACTCCTCATTCGTAAATATGCGAGAATGGTATTACGTGAATTGCTAAAGAAAGCTGTTTGGTCGACGAAGTCAAATAAATTTAAGCTTCTTTGCTGAATACTATTAGACATTTATTAATGCGTAATTTTATTATAAAATTTTGAGACATCAATATTTTTTCATTTAATTTTATAGAAAGTAATAAGAAGAACAAAAAAGGTAGTATACTCATGTACATTACTATCCTATCATACAATATATTAAACAATCATGACCCAATGCTATTGCGTGTATATACTGCATCGATTTAAAAGAGTTTAAATCATTATAATCCGCCTGAGCTTTTGATAAAGTTGATACGGCATTTTCTAATGTTCCGTGGCTAGTTATCACCATCAAGTTGTATCTGACTATTGTATATACCAATACCTACGCTGTAGCCTCTTCAGTTAAAAGTCAGTTCTCTCAGTATGCATATTATTTCATCATCTTGAATAAAATCATGACATTTAAAAAAATGTATTAAAAAAAAACAAATAAATACTACGATTATTTGATTAAAAAAAACTTTTTTATAGATATTAGAGCTATGGTAACTTTAGTTTGACGTTATATGTGCAAAACGGAAGCCAATATAATGGTATTTCATATAAATATCAATTAGTTTTTTTCGTCAATAAATTTAGTAAATTACTGTATCTGAAAATATTTCATTTAAAAAAATATTTGTATTCGAATTAAAATAGCTACTTGATAAAAATATAAGACGAAACAGACCTATATAAACTTGAATTTACTTGAAATATCAGAATAATTTAGAGCAAAAGGTTCTAGGCCGATTTCCAAATGTAGGCAATAAAACCTCCGGTTTGAATACATCTGATTCGTCAAAGGAATCCTTATGACGTAGACATTTGTTGCAGATGTTTTCAAAGGTCACGACTGATCTGAATACTCGTTTCCTTTTTCGATATTGAGTCATTACGTTCTCATCATCATCTCTTCAGGAACGGCTATCGTTAAAATGATATGATTTTTTTTCTCTCTAGATATTTGTGATTTTTATTTAACACGGTTGCAGGGTGCCTTAATAAGGCAGCCCTTTGCCATTGCAGTAAGGCACGGGTCCTTTAGTGTTCTATGGGACCAGCACGCATCACGATTTGTCTGTAGAGAGTGTAGGTCTATCGTATCAGACCGGTTAGGTACGTGACGCCGGAAAGATTGCAAGTATAAGCGCCCATACTCGCGATTTTTTGCGTTGCGATGTAGAAGTCCGTAAATACTGGGATATTAAATACCACGTTAAAAAAGAGGGTTCCTTAATCCTATATAGTGCATAAAAACGTTAGTTGACTAACTCACCAACGCCCAGCTGAATCTACTGAAGCCAGAAACATGAAAATCTGATAGTAACTTCCTTTTGTATTGTAGAGGCTTCCAAGAAAACTATTTTTTGAAATCTAATCTCTCGAGTAATGAACGCAGATGGCAAGTTTGTATGGTAGAGAAAAAAAATCTTCACCTATTGTCTAGTACCTACCGTACTTCTGACAATGTGGATGCAAAACCTTTTGAAAATAAGTAGTAATATTCGTTTAAGCGTGAAGGTGTATCAATGAACAAACTCATATTTGTATTTGCAATATTAGTTAAAATAATGATTTTGTATAGCAAAAAAGGTATCGAACTGAGTTAAGCAGTTAATATAAAAAACGGTATATAACGAATACTGACTATCCAGTTTTGATTATAAAAATAAATACTCAGATAATAAGAAGTTAGGCCCTAAAAATATTTATTGCTAACATTTTAAAAAGACCAATCAATAATCAAACAGCTAACTTCCCTGCTATCAAATTATCACCTAAAATAGCCTACTATTTCTTTTACATTTACTTAACGGGTTTTTTGCCTACAAAAGATCCCCTAATAGAATTAGATTTTTTATCGGGCCCGAAAGCAATGGAATCAAAGGCGCCTACATTATTTCTTTTAACCTTTCGGCATCACATCGGTCAGCGTACCTGACGTCAGGGTTCCGGATTCAATATTCAAAGGATAAAATATATTTGATGGATTTTAAACATTATATTATTCATAAGTATTACTTAGTTGATATATGTGATGACCATGGATCTTTGAATCCGTTTGATCTATTTAGAGGCATAATATCCTAAGAATTGTAAATAAATACCTTTGAAATATAGACCGTATATAATTTTCCTATAATTTTTTTAACCAATGATATTGGAGGTAGTAGATTACGGGGACAGAAACAAAAATGAGCAAACACAAATGTATAAATCTAGAACATTAATAAAATACTATTAGGTAGATAACAAACAAAATAAATATTTACAAAACTTAAATATGAATGTCCAAATTACAATAACAGCCTATTAAAAGAACCAATAATTATGTTATGTTAATTTATTTAATCTGTAAATAGTAATTTCTGTAAATTATAATCTCTTCATGATAGCTCAGTGAAAGTAGCGTCCACGTCCCGTGGCGTGAGTTCGAATCCTACCATCTACAATGAGCTTGCGTTTTCGATGAAGGAAGACATCGTGAGGCAACCATAGCATGGTAGTAGGGCTTTCCTAATGCCCGCCTGGCTAGCTACCACCCGCAAGTTGAAAATCTACCGCCAAATACCATTAGGTGTGTTCTGGCAGTGGCACTTGAGAGACAGTCCCTCCAATAAAGGAAGGGAACGCACCTGATATTCCTCTGGTGTACATGGGTGGCGGTGATTACTAACCATCAGGTGACAAGCATGGTCATTTGCACGTATTCTTTAAAAATTAACATAAAAATAAAAAGAAATCTATTAGGCTATATTTAGCCACATGAAAGCTGCATTATACCATTATATTATCAAAGGGCTTTTAATTGTACAATCGAGTATAGAAAAAAAAACATAACATTTACAATCAAGTATGAAAAAGATGTATCCTACATAATATAAAACACGCAAATAAAGGCCACCCACACAGAGAGAGCGAACAAATCAATGCTATTCGGGTACGAAAGAATGCCGATCGGTTCAAAAAGAAAGCATAATAACATCGCTCGACAAAAGAATCGACAAGTAAAACAAATCGAACCGTGCCCGCAATTAATTGACACGTGTATCGGCATACAATCACGTAATTAAGATCGGCGTGGGACGACGCGATTTAAAATATACCTATAATATAGTATTAATTTAAACAAATATACTTATTTATGTATTAAAATAAATTATCAATAAAAAGTGCTTTAATATAATTTATTTCAAAAAAAAGATTTCTGAACTTGATTATTATTTTAGCATCTGTAATCTTTACACTTTTTACTTAAAATTGTAATGATTTAATGAGAACAAAAAAGTTCAGCATTTGAAGGTCAAATACTAAATTTCTGTTTTTGACGTTAGTTATCTCAGTAGAGAATAGATTTTTTATGTCTAAGGTTTAGCGTTTTGGCCACAATCTCATTTGATATTAAGAGACGATGTGGCCCAAGACGGTGGGCACGCTAAGCGTAATGGAGGGAATGGCTGAAGCACATCTATAGGTATTTGGCGACATATTTTCAACTTGCGGTTGGTAGTTCTGCCAGAGATTTGAAGAATTGTGTAAAATGTCCCTGGTCTCTGGCAACACAGAAGTTTGAAGTGTCGCCGTGGTGCGTTTTAGTGGGTTGTTTAGGTGATTAGCGCTAGCTTACGCGTTGTGATGAGGAAGTCCATTAAGAATGGGTTTTAAACATTATGTTAATAATCAAAAGATGGTAACCAGCCAGGTGAGCATTGAAAAATGCTCTACCATCATGTAATAGTTTAATTACGATACTTTTGTTCACCAAAATTTCAAGCTCATTGCAGGGATTTAAACTCACGTCCATTAACGCTGCTGCCATGCTGAACACCAACTGAGCTATCATCGCTTCAAAAATTTATTTGAATAAACTTGTTTTTGTACCATTTCAAAGAATTCAATAAATGATACGTAACTAAAACATCACGTATACGCTGACGATATCAATTATATCTATACTAATAGAGGTTACATAAATTAGCAAGGTACGAACTAGTTCCAAACCCGTTTCATAACCACAAGGAACCTCCTTATCATGTAATAGCAAATGCGTATTGAAGCTGAATATTGAATTACCGTGTCATTCGAAAGCCCATGTAGGTGGGCTGAATTATGAAGTGGAGATAACCCGGGGTGGGGCTGAATTAATTAAATAATTATGACATATTGTCTGTCCGTTCAATGGAAGGGTGCAGCTGATAACGGTATGTAAGGTTCGTTCATTACCGATTCAGACCACATGTCCTGCTTGTACTTTAGTACCTATAGTGTTTTGAGTTCGAGGTTTGAATACAGAATAATTAAACTATTTTATTAAGTGACTCATACTAAGTTTTCCGTCTGTCGTTTTGACCTGTTGACCTATTGATTTTTATTTTGTTATCTTACTAAAATATTTTATTTGACCATAAATTGTATAATATTGGTATCCTTTTACGTATTATATACAACTAAGTTATAGGTAATGGCGATAATGAAACAATGATGGTTTAGTGGTAACATGTATTTACACCGCGTTGACAGACGCGAGTTCGAATTGCTGCAATGAGCTTGAAATTTTTCATGGTAAAGGAAAATATTCTTTTTATCGATCGATATTCATTTAAGCGATCACCGCCGCCCATTGACACTCACAAGATCAGAGTATTCGCAGGTAAGTTGCCGGCCTTTAGGGTAAGAGTAAGCTCTCTTATTGAAGATCCCCATGTCGTATTGGTCCGGAAATATCGCCGACGCAAGTTAGTTCCACAAGGAAGTCGTACGAAGAAAATAAATCCACGCGAAACCTACCGTCTTGGATCGCCATTCATCCAGATGGTGAGGATGAAACTTAAGTACACTTGGACATGCAAAAATAGCATATGTTGATGATGTGTAGTTCTTTTGTGTACCATCATCGAATTGAAAAACTGTCGCTAAATACCTTTACAGATGTGTAACGGTAGTTGCACATGAACGTTAGTTAGTTATAACCTTCATATTTATATATCAAGTAATATTAAGAAATCATAATGGATATGAAAATATGCATAATGTTATAGACAAAATATTTGAAAATATGCTTAATTAATTGCTTTACATAGAATATAATACGATTAAAGAAATAATTACAAAATGAAATAAAAAAAAAAGTTTAAAGAATATTAGAAACTGAATCCGACTCCGATGTGTACACTATATCTGTAGGAAGCGAAACCGGTTTGTTTGAATAGTAAAAGTGAAAGCACATCCTTTCTAACATCATAAGGGATGTGACGTATTCATATCAAATATAGACATTTTCACGTCATCATTTGATGATGAAGATAAATAAATAAAAACCTGAATCATAACTTTATCAGTTTATTATGATATTAAAAGTTTATGTGAGGACTACTTAAATGTCAAGAGGTAGTTATTTAAATTGTCTATAAATGTGGCAACGACAAATAAGTCCCAGTGTTCACTGTAGTTTCTAACATGTTTTGATTATATATAATCTCGATTGACTATATCAAATAGGTAATTAACGGAAGTAAGTACATAACCAAGGAATAATATTGGGAATAAGCTCTCCAAATTGACAGCATATTATTTATATCTTCCATAGAGTCAATAATTATTGTAGCATATCAGTTCTTATCGGTAGGTTAGGTACAGTACAGTAAATACGAGTATAGTATTAAGCTCTCCAAAAAATCATTAATATTCGTTGCAACATGGAGTGGAATGTGATAATTATATAAGTGTATATGCATATTTTTTCTAGGTACGATGTAAATGAAGCACAATGGAGTGGTGATAGCTCAATAATAATGAAATTTAGGATTCAAACACTACAGTAAGCCTAAGTATTCGATGAGAGAAAGTATCGCGAAAACATGATGGTAGATCACCTTCTAACTACCGGTTTCTGGTTGAAAATAATTCCTGAAGTTATGCTTTAGATTTAGTGTGTCATCCATCACCTTAGAATTTTATTTTAGGTAAGTTCGTGGACAAGAGCTAGATAAATGATGCATGAAAAAACTATTAAAGCTAGCATTTACATATTTTTTTTTACAATAATCGATATAAATATCGATGTATATTTGTATACAAACAACCTTTCGATTAAACCAACAGATGTTGTTCTGTAAAGTTAGGTAGCGATCAGATCAATAAATATTTCTTTTTGTTTTTTGGCACCTGGTTATTTAACTTTAGATAATTAGTGCTATCCAAATAAAGCCGAAGTTGGTTGCTAGTTCACTATATAAAGATAAAGTAGTATTTATGCCTGTATATGTATATTGATACGATTGAAAGATAAATCTATAAACACAATAATGGTGTGCAGATATCGTACAGTATATAATAAATTGTACCCGCTAATAATAAACAAAAGATCGCATTATGTTCATGAGACTTTAAGAGCGACATCATTGTAGTGGCGGCTTAATTGTATTCGTTTATTTTTTTTTTCACATTACCCGACCTCAGGCGGACAACAATGTCCCGATTTCCATTTTAATTACATACCAGCTGTATAAAATTCATTTGCCGTTTCAATCCAATATAAGGTTTTTACCCAATGTATATATTATATTTATTAAACCTGATTTAGATCAGTGTAACACAGTTAATTTTTATGGTGCAAGTTATTATATTCCGTAAGTATTCAGGTTAATCAATTAACAATTTCATGGCGGTGTTTTCCATTTAAATTTAAGGTAATTCTGTTAAAATCACATCAATATTAATCGAAAACAATTTGATTAATGCATACGAGATTTTTTCTATGTGCGTTCTTCTTTTTTTACAAATTACCTGTCCGTTTGTGAATTGGTTTAATTGAAATGTTATTAAGTTAATGGTTTGATGTGTGTTTGATTTCGGTTCGTCGACTTTGATCCGTTATAGAATTGCATTTATTTTTCCTAAAAGTATTTTATTCAAGATCGAGCGAAGTTGGTATGTTTAAAGAATACCGTGTTATTTTACTTAACAGAATTTAGCTAAGTGATTTCATTTTAATGGATAAGTCTATAAAACTAAATACGCTTGCTATTGTCACTGAGTACCTGTACTGTACTGTACCTGTACTGTAATAAAGAAGGAGTACGATGCGTAAAAAATCACTTCTCGCGTGATTGGGTTTATATCTTGCAGACTCTTTACCTAGCGCATATTTGTAAATATATATCAAATTATTCTTGGTAGGTTTATTCTTAAGCTATAAATTCACTTGATGTTAATCGATGATTTGGTCCGTGATGTTGGTAAAAGTTGGGAATTAGTTACTGATTATTGATAACTACTATCAATAATCATCTACAGATGCTTGACAACAAATTTACGATTTGAAGGCGAAAGGAAACCAGACGTCTAATATAAAATTAAATAGCACCGTGTTATTGTTTCCTCACAATGTTGTCCTTTACTGAAAACATAGGCTCTTAACAAAATTCAAACACACATGGACTGCTACCAAACTACTTCATTCGAAACCGTCTATATACTAAAATATTCTGTTTTTTTTATTAATTTTTTAAGACAGATAACAACAAAATTAACTTAACGCTCATTACAATGTATCACACGTCTATTATGTCCAAACATCTTGACGGATGACTTCCTTCATATTTACAAACTTATCTATACAATTCAGTATAATAAATATAGGCCTTATAAACAGAAGCCTATGGGTGAACTAAGTTTTCGGTTTTATCAATATTTTTTATTTTCGGTTTTGAAATGAATATCGCCTCAAAGAGATAATTATGTGTTAATGTTTTCTTATTGTCGACGAAGCCCGGATATGGTTATGGAAGCTTAGAACTAGCGATTAAAAAAATTAAATATGAGTCATTGTGATTACTCGGACCGCACAATATTCACTTAATATTTTACTTTGTATTTCACTTAATATTTGACTGTATATTTTAAAAAGTGAATGACCAACCTGCGCAGTAACTATATATGTATACATGAAAATACTTGATTATAGATACTATATCTATATATGTATATCGTATCCAACTAGTTTAATTAGGCGTTCAATCAACAGCCTACAATATACAGTAGACAATACTACCCGAACTCCCAATTTATAATAAAAGGGTTTATAATAAAACTGTTTGTTATCACATATCCAACCTAACCTAACCCAGTAAACACCTCTACTACAGCGACCACATCACCGCTACATACTCCGCCTACAAGTTATTTCTTTATTACTTATCATTATTTTTATATAAAAAAACAATTTCGGGTTATTAACACCATTTACAACTCAAGAACGGCTAGTTTGATTTAATATTCTCTGATTAGTTAGATTCATCTCTGTTCAGACTAGCAAAATAACTATAAATATAAAAGAAGATAAAGAACATAAAAAAAAAATATTTTTTATCTATATACACAAAACAAAGTCCGGTTATTTACACCATTTATAACCCAAGAAAAACCGAATTGATTTTAATGATCTCAAATTTATTAATATGCTACAATTATATTGATGTAAGTTATCCTTTTATATTACCCTCATATTGCATTACGATCTAAGTTAAATAATATCAAAATCAACTCGTACAGTTACTACTCTAGAATGAGGTATTACAGAAATTATATTGATTGCGATTCTAAGTAACACCTCTGTTAAATTCCAACAACCCTGTTTTCTTAGAGTTTTACCGTCAGTGTTTAAATACTTTTATAGGTATATTCTATGAAATCCTAATGGTAACAGTAAAACCACTATATCTATAAATGAATGAATAAAATTATTTTTATTTTAAGTATAAAGTATTGTCATATTAAGCATAAAAAATGAGTACATTCAAATAAGGGTTAAATTCAATAAAATATTTTGTTGTATAGATATTTATGTAAATCATTTTGAAAAGCTTAATATTATGTATTATACGTACAAATATGCAATATGACTGCTAGTATTTAAAGTAAAACAAAGATTTAAAATTGAAGGGGCAAGTGAAAAAATTGAGTTTTAATTAACCTATTATCAGAGCACGTGGTGCGGTTACGATGACGGCGGCGGTTGCGGTATTCTGAATTCTTTATGCGCAATTATACCATTCGCGTGCGGTGATAATAAACTCGCTCGTTCGCGGTTAATGTGGCCGCACCCTTTCAATAAAATTTAGTACATGGCAAGTAAAAAAACAATTAAAGTATATAATGTGACCTAAATTCTAAATATGTTGTAAATATTTTACCTATATTTTTTAAGTACTTGATACATGTGAATTACTTCGTACTAGTCGTGCTCGCGAACTAATTCGCGTGGAATATTTTTTTTAATTAATCATTTATGACCGCTAATTTAAATTCAACTTTGTTCCTATTGATGTCAGCGTAATGTTAAGTAGTCTTCCTCAATAAACAGTTCCATCAAATATAAAATAAAATAAAAAAACCTTTTTGACTTTATAATATTAATATAGATATTTATTTTTCTATCAACCTGAGCAGTTTATTTACTCAAAATTGCAAACCAGTAGAGAGAAAATATATTTTAACATAGACCTTTGATTTAAAATTCAATTAAACTAACGTTTATACGTGACTGACCTGTAAAAAGATATTCTAATTTGGTGAAGAAAAAATATATTATTCATAGGTATTTATTTATTCCGGACACAGTACCGAGCGTGTGCTATGATGTTAAAAAAATCGATTTCAAACTATACGAGCAACTTTGAAGATTTGTTATTCCTACCGCATTAACTTTTTTACATAATATGTATTTCCTTTTTTTGCATCACGGAGTATGATATCATCAGTTATACATAATTGGATAGATACCGCATACACTATGAACATTTGATTGGTAATAATAATTTTCTACATGAGCCCAAAAAAATTATTATATTTCCACGGATGATAAATAAAATATAAGTTAAGAGTAGCTTATTTTACAATTTACTTATCTTTACTGACTTACTTTAATTTAAATTTAATATTATGCTACTTACTTAGTTTCATTCTTTACTTAAGTTTTTAAATATTATATCTGTACAAGTTAGTTAATTGTTAGGCGTTTTTATATCTCTATTGTATTATAAAAGTCTCCGATGGTCTTCAGAGTGAATATTAGAATAAATAAATAAAAATTAAGGTTGTGGAAATATAGGGTCTATCGGCATCCATCATATACGATGTAGGAAGACACATAACGGTATGTAAGAAATGTTAATTGATTTAAGTTTTACAGCAAACTTTATAGTTATATGACTGGATTGTTGAACAACTAATAGATGAGAAACGTAAAACAAGCTTTAATATCGTGTAAGTATTTTAAATTGTGAAATTTTACGTGAAATAAAATAAAATTACAATCAGATAATAAAATAATTTTGAAACGATGATAGCTCAGTGGTAGTGTGTACGGACTTTTCGTCAAGGGACGTAAGTTCCAATCAACATACAATGAGCTTGCGTTTTCGGTGAAGGAAAACATCATGAGGAAACCACAGCATGGTAGTAGGGCTTTTTCTAATACCCGCCTGGTTATCTGCCACCCTCAAGTTGAAAATCTGCCACCAGTGTGTTCCGGCAGTTGCACTTGAGAGCCAGTCCCTCTTCAGGTTTAGCGTGTCTACCAACTTAGGCCGTATCGTCACTTAAGATCAAGTGAGATTGTGGCCATATTGTTAAACCTTAACTATAAAAAAATACATATATCTTTCTGTTGATTCGGTAAGATATAGTTTCAATAAAAACGATAAAATATGAATAAGCCCGATCCAGTTTCTTGATGGAACTTTTTGATGACTACGATGTTTTTCAAATATTCATTTAGAAATATGCGATATTCTAACGATAACTTCATTATTAATCTATAAATTGTAAAATATATATCTATGTCACTCAATTGAATAATAGTACTGCTAAAGCTCTTAAATCAAACATACTGCACGATATGACGAACGGTAAGATACAAACGAACCGACATTTTCGGCCCATTGATATCGGCATAAAATACGTGAAACCGAAAACAATATATTTTAAAAAGTAAATGATTTATGCAGTAGATAGTACGAGTTATGCCGCATCCTCCGCCGATAGCCTATCGAACACGAAAAAGGTTAAAACAACGAGTCCCTTTGTTCTTTGTCGCCCCACTCGTATGCAAATGCGGCGTGTCCCTCGGCTGATTTAGGACCTGCATTATCAATTCACGAAAAATGAAAAGTGCATCCTTTAGTGTTAAATAACGGGATAAATTATTTCGGAGGCGTCATTTGTTTACGTAAAGTTATTTCTCATGACAAAAGCCCCGCTCCCTATAGAAAATACCATACTAAGTATCAGTTTTAAAACTTTTATACTGAACGTTTCTAAATACTTGTGTGGTAATGTTTGCAAAACACATAAATGCTGTACTTTCATTACCTAAAAACCAAACAATTAACCTGGAATAATTTTAAAATATTAACCGTGATGGCTATCTAAAGAAATAATTTGTCATAGGTGTTAAAAGTTCCTAATTACTAAGTGTATTATCACTATACAAGCTATTGAGAAACACTGTAATTAGTCTAGAATGTTATAATCTATACTAATATTTTAATTTTTGTATGTTTGTAATGAATAAACTCAAAAATTACACGATTGTTTTCAAAAATTATTTCACTGTTAGAATGCTAATTTTACTAATATAACATTTTTCCTAAGTGAGAAAGGTTATATTTCTTACTAGAAAAAATAAGGGATCGCGACTCTGATTTGTTTGTTTGAATACGCTAATCTTAGGAAATAGTAGTCGTTTTCCAATTATTCTTTTAGTATTTAATAGATTAATCATTGACGAAATCTTTAACCTATTTAACATCACGCTAACACAATAAGAGGAAAGCTGTATTGAAAAAAATTACAACGGACACAAATTATTAATAAATTTTTTGTTACATGCGAACGGAGTCGCAGGCACAGCTAGTCTTATAATAAAAGTCTGATTTTTTAAAACCGCAGCACAGAGGTATACCTGCAGTGTTTGAAATAAATTTCTTTGTCTCAACGTTACTTAGCTTTGAGCTTATACTAAAATTGATAACGATCATTTCGAGTATCACAGAACCATAAATGTATGTCTACAATTTGTAACAAGAACATAGAGACCTAATAGAATACGATAAACGCAAAATTCTACCTCACCACGTTTCCAAAGCAGAATAAACTGTTTGCGATACTGACATCATTAATTTCATGGTAGCGTCAAGTTATGTCCACCAGTCAGATATGTGATGCTATTGTGTACCTTAACCAATTGATATACGAAACAGTTGGATTGTGGCAAAGAAAATACAGAGCTGAACAAATAGTAGAGTTTGGTTCACTTTTCATGCGTTTATTACGTCTTGGCACGGTATGAGAGACTATTGATTCCCTTTTATCATGTTACTAAGTGGCATAAAGGCATATTCATAGACCTTTGTGCAATTATTTTATTTTTGAATAAAAAAAATTTAGAAATGTTTGTAAGAAAGTTTTTATAGTTTCCCATACGTTTTTTAACGGAATAACGAGCAAACGTGCTAGCGTGTCACCTGATGGTAAGTGATCACCGCCACCCATGGATACTCACAACAACAGGAGAATCGCAAATGCGTTGCCGGCCTTTATTGGGGGCACTGGCTCTCAAGTGTAAGTGTCGGAACACACTTATTGGTACTTGGCGGCAGATTTTCAACTTGAGGATGGTAGCTAGCCAGGTGGGTATTAGAAAAAGCTCTACCACCATGCTATGGTTTCCTCACGATGTTTTCCTTTACCGAAAATTGTAGGTGCTAAATTGCTCATTGTAGGTGTTTTGTTTTTTTTTTTAAGTTTATTCTTACTCTGTTATATATAAAATCGAGCTTAAAATTCTTAATATAAACTATATACACTTATAAATACTTTTTTGGCTATGCTTACATTCAACGTTCACAATAATCATATGCACGGCCGTAGATTTTCCCGGGTCAGTTATTTATAGTTTATAGGTTTAGCGATATGGTCACAATTTCACCTGATGTTAAGTGACGATGTAGCTCAAGATAGTAAATACGCTAAGCCTAATAGATGGACTGGCATTCAACTGCAACTGCCGGGGCGCACTTATAAGTATTTGACAGTATATTTTTAACATAACGGTGGTAAGTAGCCAGATGGGAATCAGAAAAGGCATACCACCATGCTATGGTTTCATCATTACATTTGGTTTCACCAAAAGCTCTAGCTCATTGTAAGTGGATTCGATCGCATGTCCCTTGACGCGGCGCCTATACGCAGTACATACTTCCAACTGAGCTATAATCACTTCAAAATGTTAGGTTTGATAGTTAATCCACATTTTAAGCTAAAAATATTATTATAAATGAAATACATAATTACGTAATAAAAGATTGTATTCAAGATCTACTATAATAGTGATGCAAAATATGTAATTTAAAGTACTCAATTATTTTTAAAAACGATATACTTAACATACACGCACCTTAAATTCGCTTGTTGTGTGATTTATGTTCCATTAACTGAACCTACATACAAGTTTGAGCGATAAAAGATAAATCACTGTAAGATTAATATTATTCTCTGTTGCCCTCCTATCTTAAAACATTACGTTGGCAAATGGCTTGCAACGTATTGTAAAACATATGCATTACTTTGTGAATATTTAGAAGCCTAATGCATTTCAGATCGACGTTCATTCTACACATGGAATACTTCAATTGAGGTATTTGTTCTCAATTGAACTCACTTTCAGCAAAAAACTGTAATGAATTTATGTGACAATATGATCAAAGATGTAACATTACGGATATAAATAAGTGTAACTATAAATGTGACTATCTAAGCTCAGTTTTTCAATAGAACCTTTTCCAAGTTTTGCTGTAAGTTTCAAAAATATTGTACGATATATAATAATGACATAGAGCATTATTATTGTGACTTGTGTCGAAATATTAGTCTTGAGATAACCAGTGAACCCATAAACTTACATATATGAACAATATTAACAGGTTTATCTCATATTATCTAACCGACCACATGTTTATTAGCATAAGTAAACCGCGAGTAAACCAAGCGCCTGACAGTAATAACAAATTAGGGTAACTGTTCTAAAAGTGAACCGTGTCCCAGCCGCTATTGTGTTCTCACCCTTGCCGCGCCGGTGCTAATTGTGTTTTTGTTTGCTATTTTACGACTCGAACTCGCTTCCATGTTAGCAACTTTATTTTTTGATTTTCATAGCTGGACGGTACTCGAAAATTACATCAAATTTTAAATTGAAAGTGAATATTATTATGTGTATACATGTAGTATTAAGATATAGACCTAATCCATGATGTATTGGCGGAATCGACTTCCGAATCCAATATAGTACTTTATTGTAAGGAAAGATGCAGCGGTTTTATTTATATTTTTGTAAATTATATAATAGCATTATTATTTATATGGGTGTATGATTCGATGGGACTGGCATACACTTTAAAAAACCTTGGAAAAAAAATGGCGAATAAAAAGTATGTTAATGAGTCGTAGAGTTTTAATCGCATATATAAGTTATTTTGTTCAACTTAATTAAGATAGATGATCTACTTACATAAAACATAAAATTGCGAATAACCATTCTGTTTAAGATTGAATCTTGTAGGCTCCATATTGCTCAAATTAAGTGAGCAAGAGTGAAAGCAGTACAAATAATCCGAAGCTTTGGTCATACAATATCGAGCTCTCAATATTGGCAATCTGCGCTAAACCTCTCTTGTCATGTCGGCCATATGCCAGAGCGTTAACAATGGAATTAGTCGTCATTCAAAGTACCGAGGCAAATTCGCAACATATCTGGATAACGTGTAGCAAGTGCACTCGTCTGCGAGGGTGACACTTTGAGCCCCTCCGATACTGACATTATGTGACAACATGAAGCCAGGGGCGTGTTTACGCACAATAGACGATCATCGGTACCTCTACCCTATTCATGGCCGCAGACTTTTAACGTGGCATTGAATATTGAAATTGTGTCATGAATTTTATGTTTAATAATCTCTACTTTAATTTTCATTCAATGGGTTCTATTCTCATGAAAGGAAACCTTGTAATTAGTTTGTTCTGTCCGTTCTAGCTTATTTTTAAAGAGAGGGCACTTATTTTTAGAGCTAGCCTGTTAAAATCTATATTTTTTTTTTCGAATATTCTGAATAATATTATAAATGCGAAACTGAGTTTGTTTATTTGATATGGTTTTACGCTTAGACTGCGGAACCGATTACGATGAATTTTGGTATAGAGATAGAAGGAACCCTAAATACGGTAATAGGCTACTTTTTCTCGCGAAAAACTTATAGGAAGTGGAGTAAAGAGAAGAATAAAACTTTATATGAAAGGTTTTATTGAGTCATCCGCTATTAACGCGAGCATAGTCGCGGCTAAAAGCTAGTTCTAATATGAATAAAAAGTTACTGGTTTTTAACCCAATAAGAGTATTATAACCCAAATACAAAACCAAACTAAAATCAATTCAAGCCGAGGGTTTATTCTAAAACAAGAAGATCATTAATATAGGTTATTCTTCTGAGAACTATATCGGCTCGTGAACATGTTTTCTATCACGTCGTTCGGGCTGAGCCATAGTAGGTCAAGTACTATCTCATTACGACGGAAATAGATAATCCATTATATCGAATTTTATCTTTAAACACAGTATTATGATATTACATAGTAAAATGATCAGTTTTTCCTAACATACTTAATAGAAACGAATAAACAGTCACAGAAGTTCTTTGGCTATTACATATTGTAATTGTAAAACTTGTAAACTTCAATAATACTCTGTATTTATTCATTGTTTTATTGAACAACTAGATGAGCTAGTAAAAGTTATTCGACTTTTACCAATGACCAATGACTTGGCTACAAACTACTTATCCCTTTCAGCGATAACTTTCACAATGTCAGGTCAAACAAATTTTAGAATTTATTAAACCCTTACATAATATATCGCATCATTAATTTATATAAATATATATTACTAGCAGGCCCACTTTCCTCTACCCTTTTTGGTCGTCAATATATAGTTGAATAAAAAATAAAATAAGTAATAAGATCTCAATATAAGTTACAATGAAAAGTTTCATCTTCATTTTCAGGTTTTATTCCTCTATCTTACAATTTGTACTGCTCCATATACTCCTCTTTTTATAGTTAAAGTTTAGCGTTATCACAACAATCTCACTTGACGTTAAGTGACGATATATCCCATGATGGTGGACACGCTAAGCCTAGTGGAGGGGCTGGCTCTCATTTGCAACTGCCGGAACACACCCGTAGGTAGTTGGCGGCAGATTTTCAACTTTAGGGTGGTAGCTAGCCAGGCAGGCATTAGAAAAAGACTTACCACCACACTATGGTTTCAACACGATATTTACATCACCGAGAGCTAAACCTCATTGTAGGTGGATCCGAACTCACATCCCTTGATGCAGCGTCCGTACACACTACCAACTGAGCTATCAATCATCGCTTCGAAAAACTTATTATTTTTATTTTGTCATCCGTTAAATTTTAATTCTATGTTTCTTAGCGGGTCTCTACGTTATAAAAAAGAAAGTAATATTTTCTAGGCCTAGTAGTTTTGCCTGTGCATAGATAAGTTAATGTACTAGCTCCTTTTTAAATATATGTAGATTAATATGTAGTAAAGAGCACTCTTCTCGTTATTACTAAAAAAGTTATTTTCGAGATATTATACGTTAGAGCCCCAATACTATAAAAAGATGAAACATAGTTAACATTTTTAGTTATAAGCTACTGAACAGAGGAGATAGCATCAAAATTCATCCAGAAGTTGGTATACTATAATTTTTTATAACCCCCTGTTCCGGAAAAATCCTGTCGTTTATGAAATAATAATACACAATTTATATTAATCTATAATATTAGTAAGCACCATGTCTAACCATCTAATTTCATAAAATACTGTCCTGCAGTTTCAAACTTATCAGCATACAAACAAAAATATAGATGACTAAAACTTCGAATAAAATATTTTTGATGTCTATTATCCATAAAAAGTAAACTGCAATTATAACATAAAAAAATTGTGAAATATATAGATTTTGTTTGTTTCATTTATATAGATATGTGTAGACAGATAACAAACCCAATTATAATCAAACTCGCGAGATGTAATCGGATACCCTTCAGATAATTTTAAATAACCTTCCAACTCTGCCAATTTAATTTAAATAAAATACCATAATTCGATAAAATCTAAATTATCGATTCCACAAAGTCCAACATATGAAACGGGAATAATTTATCCACGGGGTGCGGCTTGCAATATTCAATGACGAGATTTTTATTAAGAAAAAAAAGTCTTATTTGCATCTCAAAGCGATGCGAGTTAATGGGAGCGTACCGAATGCGAAGCACGTCATTTCCCATTCGATCCAATCCTTACACGACACTCGAGAGTGAACAGTACCAATGAATAGGAATTTTTCATAATAAATTATAGAAACGTCGGCTAATAGTGTTATTATTGAATACCTTTGTCTTGTATTCACTTCATCATTATGGCGTTAGGAAATCGTTTACGGTGAAAAATTAATAACCACAGTAGATAATATATAATGTACACGCAGCCATACGCATATGCAGACATATAAGCACACATTTCAGTATTTAAAATTCTCCAATTTTTTATAAAATTTAATAGTTTATACACGACTAGCCGGTGCCCTTGACTTCGTTCGCATTTTTCGTATCTTCTTGATCGTAAAATTAGTTCCTAGAGAGCGTTTAAATCGCGAAAGAGGTAACTATGCTAAATCTCAAGCTAATCAAGTGTGGATAATTTTAGATTTCTTATTATGAATGATTACATCAATCAGTGGTTTTTCGTTTATCATACAATCCGTATGTTACATGAATTATAACGGATTGTATTAATTTTAGAACACCTAGGGAATTTTTCGACATTCCTCTTTAATTAGAGTAACCAAAAATACTGATGGTATTCATAGTACTTTCCAGAAACTGCGACGCTCGCCAGTGGATCGGAAACACCTTTTGGCAGCTTGATAATACGGTGGCAGATCTAGAAACGCGATTAATCAAACTAGATTTACTATAATGGCTTTATCACCAATGACATTAAAAGTAAAAATGTGTAAATACGGCATATACATATTTATGTATGTATATACGTATGTGTATATACATACAATGATTTTGTGTCAATTTTATCACTCAATCCTCAGTGACGATTTGGCGTTCAAGGAAGTATTAGTAGCGAAGAAGAAGTATTGTGTACCGATTGATATATCTTTTACCCAGAAAATGACTTCGTGTGTAATGTGATATTGTACAATATATACAAACAAAACTTCTAAAGGTCGTGGGATCACATTTAATTCATTATTCATAAAAAAAAAAACCAAGCTACTAATTACTTTAATACATCTCGATATAATTGCTTTTATTAATTACTTTTGAGCGGCGGTAAATAGTCCAAACGACCTTAGCAAAGTCACCGGAAGATATCGACGAGGTAATTGCTGGGACCGTATGTAACATATTCGCTTGTGCGATAACTAGTACAAGGTCGCGAAGAAACAAGAAATTTAAAAGAACATATAAAGACCTGGCAAAGACATTCCTGGCTAGTAAATTTCGTGCAACTATATTTCGACTATCATACATCAGATATAAAAACATATTGAAATGTTTTTATACTTCAACGGTTTAGGCGTATTGACTAAAATCTTACCTGATATTAAGTGACGACGTGACCCAAGATGGTGGGCACGCTAAGCCAAGTGGATGAACTGGCTTTGAAACCGAGTTGATACGGTTTAATCTGTTCAAACAAGACGAGATTAAAATATATTAAATAAAAGTATCTTAAGTACAAATTAAATAAAATTCAGATTAATTATCCGTTTCACTGGTTGACTTCATATACGTGTAAGGCTTCTCGTAATATTCTACATTTATATAAATATGTTTATATATAAATTAATTGTATACTCAAGTACCTTCCATGAGAAATATAATAATATTTGAACGTTAACCAATTAATTTTGCTATGACTTCGTTAATAATTCGAGGGCATTAAGAAGTTTCCACTCGAGCTATTCCCGCAATCGGCTTATTCGGTAGTGAATTTTCATGAAAGGTTTTAATTTTAACATCTAAAGCGAAGGCATTATGTTTTCCTTCGCAATCACGAGAATCGATGTTTGTACGAGACACACTGTCACCAACTGCAGCAAATATTATAACAAAACAATTATTCTGAGTAAATCATGAGTGTATTAAAAAACAGTGATTACTATTTACAAATTGCAGTTAGTTTAATATTTAATACATTTTTATAAAGATAATTATTTTGTATTACATCAAAGTTTTTAAAATATTCCCCATTTTTCTAAAGATATAAAATGTAACTTATTTTACACTTGATTCATTTTCGACCGTAAACAACAATAATTCGTCTATAGACAAATGAGAAAACACTTCAGTACCGTTTCTTCTTCTGTTTTTCAATCCATTTTCTTTTGATAAGCATGTTATTAATAAAAAAGTTAACAGTTTGTTTTACCATCATTATAAGAAATTCCATAAACTTTTAATAATCATTATAGTCAAATCTCAATTACCCTGCATACACTATCCCTACTAATGTTATAAATGCGATAGTTTGTTTTTTGGGAGAGTGAGTGTCAATATAGTGTCTTTTTAGTAGGTATTTGGCGCTACTAACCATGGGACCTAATATTTTGACATTTTTAATCAGTTGACAGTTTTAATAAGTTTTTACAGGTCCCTGTCATGGCCTGCCCAGCGTATTATGAAAAGTATGTACGCAAAGGCATTTTTTACCTTAAAAAACAAAAGAAAGGTCTTACCAGTGGACAGAATATTTTTCTAGTTTAGTTTAGTTTAATCTACGTTTCACTTAGCGTCCACAACGGTCCAAATATGCCTCCAGCATTTCACATGATGACCAGGGTTGCTGCAATCACGATGAATACGTAACTACTGACGTCATCATATTTACTCGCCCTGAGTTTACAATTACTTGAGTTAATCGATTGTAACGCTCAGACGCAAGTGGAACGGGGAAAGCCGTGGTCGTGAGCGTGATCGTTGTAAACGCAAAGTTCTACGTAGCCTTAAGACTTTTGGTCCATATAAATTTAATTTATTTTGTATTTCTTAATTATTTTTACACTGTACTCTTAATAAAAAATGCACACTATAAATTACTTTCTAGTCAGTTTCTAGTCCAGATAAACTACTTTTATGTTTAACGTTTCATGACTCAGTATGCATACAATTGAGTATATATAACTTTGCTATATAAACTACACGTGAGTGTGTTACAAAATAAGCTTCGTGTGAGCAAACGTGTGTCAACGGGGAAATTAGCAAACCGGCAAAGTGACGAACTCTGGAAATTTTCGTGAATTAAGAGACAACAGCTCGCTATGTTATTGATGTCTTTTTAATTATTCAAATAAACAGTTGTCATATTGATTTGCTCGAGGTCTGTCTTACGTCATACAATTAATTCTAATAAATTTTAAAATATGTTATCTTATTCAATTTAAAAACCGGTTCAGTTCTAATGATTATATATTGAAATTAATGTTTCCCATAATAACCTGTTTAAATTGTATATATTTTTTATACATTAACAAGAATTTTAATGTTTTAGATAAAGGAAAGTTCCCTGGCCTTGGCTTTAGAGTTTTTATGGAGTTGAAGTATTTTTTATTTCAAACGTAGTGATAAGAAGTAACGGAGTTATAAATATTAAAATCTTTATTACCACGTAAATACATTTGTGTGACATTGAAACCATGGACGTTAGAATGTAAATGTATATTAGTCGTTACAGACAAGAACTTATATTTTGCGAACATTGTTAGATATAAAACCTGTTATTGTTTTTTCTTTTTTCGTAGTTCATGTTAATTCGTAGTAGAAATTTTATAAATGTATATTGTTTCGTTAAATTTGAGATATATGATAGTTTTTACTCCAATAAGTGACCTTGAACACGTTGTGAGGATTTCGGTCGAGTAACTTACTATTGGGTCAGAACAAGGTTTACCAGGCCAGCTGGTATAATATATAAACTCTGGCATTTTTATTAGTAATTTCAGTGTTGCTCAAATTGTTACAATAAACTTGTTTCGGAATGTAGAAAGGCGTAACATAAGCAAAATATTAAAAAACACTTCTTACATTTGTTCTTTATTATCTTGTTACATTTATTTAATAGTTTGTAAAACAAAGAAATATACTTGCTAAGTTTTGATTTATTTAAAACAAGACATCAATACTTAATATACGTAGATAAACATGCATAAATACAATTTTTTATTAATAGGTTTTTTAATGAATTGTATGCAAATGTTTACTTAAGTCTTTAAATTTATTGTTCAGGATGTATTAATATTTAAATTATAATATACATTATACAATTTTTATCGTGTGCTCCTAAAAAAAACTCAAATAATTATTTTGATAATTTTCATTTCGAATAATAATGACCTCCAAGTATGCAAATTATATTTTATTATAAAAATGACTGTAATTTATAAAAAGAACTAAGCGATATATTGAAAAGGTTAATAATAAACCGATAATTTCCCCTTTTTCACGATTACATTATGCGAAGTTTCGTCGAAAGTTGGCGAGAAATATATAATTACGAAACATTTTTTGATAGGATCTGCGATGTATCGATCGGCCGATCGATCTGAGAGATCCCAGTCGAAAGAGCGCGACCAATTTTATTCACAAAACATTTAGCTTTTGATAAAAATCTCTCAACGAGTGCTGCTTTGAAAACAAAGCTCGTTATTACAGATAGACAGACGCCTCTGTTGTTTAAATAAATATTTTAAAATTGTTCTTGAAATATTATTCTACAAAACGAAATAAAATGCTGTCATAGTCAATGCTCTAAATACGCATTTTTCAATAAAATAGCTATATTTATATTCAAACCACAAAACCGAACCTTCTGTAGTATACATATACTATAAAAAACCTCCTTAATAATTTTAAAACAATAAAATGCAAGACCTATCGAATGAGCTCGATTGTTGCTGTGAATCAGATAAATAGAATCGATATCAAAACGAAAACAGTTCGGTAGATGGTTTATTTTAAAATTATACCACTGGGCAAACGTTTTAACCGCACGCATTCTTTTAGGGTAAGACGATTTTGTATTTAATCGAACGTCGGATGTTATAAAACGGATTGTTGATAAGATTATGTTACATGTTGGTTCCGTTTTTGTTGAAATTAATATTTAAAATTATTTTAATATGAATGATATATATCACGATAGGATGTCGGAATGATGTAAACGGTCTGTTTTTATTTATACTAATTTTATGAGGCAAGGATATAACAAATTAATATCCTGTACAAACACATTTGGTTACTTAAAATCATTGCCCGTACCTAATAATTATTTGTAATTAAGGAAGTCTTGCGTAATGTTTGACATTCAATTCTTATAACTTTTGATGCAATGCCATATTAATACCTACTCTAATGTTTAATCGAAATTATATTCATAATATTCTATTAATTGATTATATTTGTACGTATTTGTAATTATTTGATAATTCTTGCCCCCTTTTGTAACTTTTTCAATACAGCTTAGCTCCTATTGGTGGTAGCGTAATTTAAATAACCTAACGCTTTCCTTAACGATTATTTTATCAAACACAGAAATCATTTTTGAAATCCGACTGGTAGTTTGTAAGTTTATCTTCAAAAAAGCAAACTTTCCGCTTTATAATCTTAATAATATATGGTTTGAGTTTTGGTATTTATGGTGTTTAAGATGACACAGGTATTAATGATTAAGGTACGTACCACAGAAGATATTACGAACATATAATGACTGGTCAAAAAGTCACAACTACGTTCAGAGGAATAATTTGTGAATCACAAAAATACTTGTACGATGTGGTACCGAAACAAGAGTCTCAAAAAAGAGTAATAGCGAAGGTACCACTAGACCACCACGTTAGCCATTCAGTCAACATAAAAGAAAACAATAAAACTTTTATAAACAATTTTTACGTAATTATCTAAGACGAAAAATATTTAAGGCTATGAAATTGTAACTATGTCTTTCCAAAAAAGTATTAAACATTTAAATTCTTCATTGTACAAAAAACACTTCTTTATTGCAGTACGGCATAGTGACGACTCTGTGTTAATAATATGTATAGTAGTATCCAAAAACAATGGTGACCATTGAAAGATTCGCAAGTCCATCGTTAGTCGCTGTCTTGTTAGCCCGCAAGAATGTCGACAATTGGATAAACTTTGGCTCATACCAAAACTAAACAAATCAAATTAGAATCACCGTGACGACATAATCACTTTGTACATAGTGGTACCTACGCACTTAAGTAAAAATCCGTTTAATTGCTAGACACACTGATTGATTGGTAAAAACAACGATCGAGAATGGAATCGAACGAACAAGCAATTGGTAGCTTAAGCATATCACTCTGACAGGTTGTCGCATTTTTTTTTATTCTTGGCAAAATTGCAAGAGAAACAAATAATAAGACACAATTGAAATTCTCATGAATATCAATCAATATGTAAAAACTTACTGATAACCTCTCGAACGTAATATCGTATTCTCGGAACTGAAATGGAAGATTTATCAAACGCAGTTCTTAATCGCTCCTATAAAAGTCTGAAGCGAGGAATAATTATTAAAATTCCCGATAATATCGATTTAACGAAGAACGGTACTGGAAATGCTGACCGGTGCGACGTAGCTACATACTAACTCTGAAATTGATTTCATTCCGTCGATTTGAATCGATGAAACGCGCTGATAACAAACTGTGGAGGTATTTCAACGTGAAATGATCTGGTTTTTTACTTCTACAGTCAATTTAAAAATTCTAAAATTGTTTCCGAGTTACAAGTAAGCGCTTGACCACAATCTCACCTGATGGTAAGTGACGATGTGGTCTATGATGGAACGCGCTTACTCAGCAAGTACCTGTTCACTCTCTGTTTGAAGACTCCCAGATTTTACGATATAGGGAAGACAGACGCCGGTAGTGAATTCCACTCCCTAGCAGTACGCATTATAAAAGAAGCTGCAAAACGCTTCGTGCAGATCGGGGGAATGTCAACTATATACGGGTGAAAACCCTCGCGGCGTCTGGTCGTCCTCAGATAGAATGGAGTTGGTGGAATCAAATCGTGCAGTTCCTGAGCACACTCTCCAAAGTGTATTCTGTAAAAAACTGAGAGGTTAGCCACCTTACGGCGATGGTCAAGAGACAGCATATTGGCCTTCTTCAGTGCTTGTTCACCAATCAACCGACGGGCCTACCACGCACAAGTCGAAAATATGATGCCAAATACGTTCCGATATATGATGCTATACAGATAGGTTCCTCTAGTTGCGCTTCAGAGCCAGTCCCTTCACAGGTTTAGCGTGTTCACCATCTTCGGTCACATCGTCAATAAATATCAGATAAGATTGTAGCTATAACGCTAAAACCGATATATTATTTAAAAAAAAACGATTTTTAAATTTAATGCTGTTGTAGTTAAACGCGAACACGACAATTTCCTCAAACGAACTCCAATTAATATATCGTTATCGACAAACATAATTAAAACTAATAATATTAATGAAATTAGGGAGGGAGTGTAAAATTTTACTTAAACATACGTAAGTTTAAATGAGATTGTTGAATTTGAAATGCTGTATATAAAACATGAGAAATTATGTTACATAAATGAAAATAAAAATTATACGTGCAGTAACGTATATAAGAGTCAAACTTCAAGAAACAAAAAGTGATCTCATGTAAAAACGAACTGTGCCTAAAATGAGACGCCCTTAATTTCAGTGTCGATTATGGTCCGATTATCGACTGATCGTCTTTTTTAAACATGGACATAATCTATTTACGGAACACTCTTCGCGTTTGCCTGGAAAATTAACAATACACACTAGAACTCCCCACTACTATTCTATGTTCTCTATATACTTACCAGCAAACTTGGAGTCACTTTCACGCTGCTTTTAAGTATCTATTCACTGCTTAAAAAGGTAACTTAAAAAGTTTGTGTATTATTTTTTATTATTATCTCTTTTTTGTTTCGGTACAAGTTATATTTTTAAAGAAAATAGCTCGTGACGTGGTATAATAATAGTCAGTCTGGAAGTTTGGTTCGGGGTTGACTTTTCTAGTTGCTCCTAGAGCACTCAAGGGTAATCCATCAATCGCAATGATTTTTCACATGGACAATGCATCAGTTTTTTATGTATACAATTTTACAGTAACATAATGATTTTATCTTTGCTCTAGATTTTATGCTGACCGAGATTGATGCTAATTTTATTGACCCTTATCTAGACAAACATCGGTGTTTTTCAAATGCTTTACTATCAAACGTTTATCTTGCATTTCTGAATTAAAGAAAGTTTAATAGGTTAACAATTTTAGGGCAAAGATGGGCCAGTGCTGAAGTGGACTAATACAGCACCAATCAATGTGCGTTGCAATCCCTACAATTACTAAATTTACGGTTAAAAAAAAAACGAGGTGAAAAATATAGTCAGATTCTAGGATTTATTTATTGTTGGTCTAAGTAACTATCATCCTAAAGTAGAAATACTATGACTAAATCCCATTTATATCACAGTTTCTATTTCGAGTCCTTCCTTTGGGTGCAGCATATTATCACGTAGTGCCACAATTACTTATGCCAAACTTATGTGGAACAAAAAAATATTAAAGTACATTCTATTGTGATGATGAATATGAAGCGATGGTAGCTCTGTGATAGCGTGTAGGAACCCGCGTCATGGGGCGTGACTCCGAATCCAGTCACAATGAGCTTGAGTTTTCGGTGCAAGAAAATATCGTGAGGAAACCATAGCATGATAGTAGGGCTTTTGTCTAATGCCCGCCAGTCTCTCCTAGAAAGGTCGGCAAGAACTCTGCGATTCCTTTGATGTTGTAGGTGCCCATGATTGGCGGTAATCACTTACCATCAGGCGACACGCTTGTTCGTTTGCCCTCTATTCCATAAAAAAGTGACATACTTGAATACACAGAAGTTGCTCTGCGACTTTTTAAATTAGATCCTAAAAATAAGGTTACAGGAATCGTTATGTCACCAACAAGCTCTACTTGTATCAGGATGCCATTTTTTCCACAGCAGCTGAAACTTGATCTGAGATCAACGGAAATCTCACTTATCACTTTTGGTTATATCACATTTTTACTAACCCGTTTGTCTGCTGTGTGAATACGAAATCTTTTTTAAATCTTAATTTAGATCTACAACTGGTAGAATGCAAAATAAAACTTGTCAGTCTGAATTATGTTCCTATATAAATATAAGATAATTTGTAATAACATTCTGAGGGAGCATGTTTAGGAAGTTGACTCAATTATTTTTTTATTATTTATAGTTTTTTTTTTATTTATAGTTAAGGTAAAAATCACACTATACAAAGTCACTTGACGTTAAATGACAATGTGGCGCAAAATGGTGGACACGCTGAGACTATTTGGAGGGACTGGTTCTATAGTGTAACTGCCGGAACACACATGTGGTTATTTGGCGGCAGATTTCCAACTCGAGGGTGGTAGGTAGCCAGGCGATTATTAGAAAGTAGGACACTGGCCATGGGTTCATTACGATGTTTACCTTCAATGAAAGCTCAAGCTCATTATAGGTGGATTCGAGCTCACGTCATTTGACGCGGTGTTCGTGCACACTACCAACTGAACTATCATCGCTTTAAAAACCCTACAAAACCCTTATAAAAACACTAAATAGTCTTTAAAAAGTTTAACTGTAAGATTTTTCAGGTACTTAAATTATTTAAAAAAATAGGAAGTCATCGTATAACGCCTACAAATATGAAACTTAAAACAGTGTTTTTATTACAAACAGCATTTGTTTGAATCTAAATAATTTTAGTACATTTTATAAATAAACATAGGCAATATACAACTGATACATAATAATCGTATGTCACGTATTGATTTTCCAATCATGCATTCAATTTGGGCGCGTCCCCTGACAGTTGGTTTGTCAATAATAACTCAGTGTAACTGTATATTGTTGAATAAAATGATTAACCTACGCGCTGGGGAACTATTGACCAGTTTTACTGATGTTGTTTTTTATACAGGCTGATCATTTTAAGCGACACGCCATACGTGCATTTATCAAAATTGTCGATGTCTTTGTTCCCGGACGCATAACCGATGGTTTTCAATTAAGAAACATTATTGTTATTAATTGCTTTTCGTATTTTCTGTTCATGTTATATGTACAGTGTTTTCAGATTCACGTAAGTTTGATTTGAATTTAGATAATACTTACTGTATTGATCATAAGAAAAAAATGCGTGGATGTCGTGGAACACTCGATTGGAACGAAAATCCTTACGAAGTATATTATTATTGATAATCGTATTAAATTATTGATTAAAAAATACACATAATTTAATTACTATTGTCCGAGGACAATTAAATGAAACGCAGAAGTAGAAATGACTTGATAAAATGGTAGGAGTTTCGTAATGAATTTTTTTTTTTTTTTTTATGACGTGAAATACATTTTATTGTACATCATTCAATTCATATATCATTATAATACTCAAATAGGCTGCGAAACAGTTGACACGTATGACGCATAGAGACTTTGTCAGCAAAGCCGTTAAGAAAGTACTGGTTGTCTTAAATCAAAAAGCGCGCACCTATGATTGGATACAGCTAATAGTATACGCGCTATAGATAACCGTCTAAGGTATAGATATATAGTGCAATATAAAGCAGATTCAAGGTCGTGACGGTAAAATCTGACATTTTGATTTAAGCTTCCATTCGTACCGTGCGATAAGGAACTTTGTTCCAAAAATACTGTCTAGGTTTTTTGGCTGGTCATAAGACACCTAATTCAGTTACATAGAAGAATCTTGTTTATATAAAAAATAATAATAATGAAGTATAACATAAAAAATAGTTCAGTCGGATCCAGCATTATTTTTACTAATTAATATATTGAATTTGGTATTTTTAGTACAATAAACAAATGAAGTCACTCAACCTGATGATAGTCAGTACAATACATACTAAAAGCAACGGTCACCGCTGAAAGATCGGTAATGAAGAAGATAGTCAACGTGATATGATTGCGACCAAATCCTATCTATCGGATACCTGCAATCCCTAATTAAACAAAATAAAATATAAAAATGTAAGAAATAAATTGATCTGTAGTATAAATAATAAAACCATATCAATAATTGTATTAAATAGGTGACGTGTATATTATAAAAAATAAAACATTTTCCTCGAACTTAATGAATCACTGACATTTTCCGAAAAGAATGTCTGGGTACGTCCATAATATGGAATGACCTTTTCTATAATTTTATTCGACAATAAAACTAAACAATGAACATGCTGTATTGTTTAATATAAATGTCAACATTGAACTTGAGTTTCTGGAATATGACATAAATTTAATGTCAGCCCTTACTGTATGAACGAATAGGAGCCATATGTATCGTGGCTCGAGTTACGTGGGCCAATGGTACAAATTCTTTGGGATTAATCTCGGCCTAAGTGACTAGATGAAGAGAGCTAAATATTTAATTACTTTATATTTCGTGACCAATGTTTAAATTATTAAATTTCGTCATTATGTTTTTAGTAATGTGTATATTCTAAATTATGTATTAATTACAGAATGTTAACAAAATATGTTAGTTGGTATTTTTATTATGAATTATGTAAATAAATGATGTAATTTTATTATATAGTAGCTACTCTTTGTTCCGAAAAAGATTCCACAGATCATATAGTGCTATTGAAGCCAAGAAGAACGATTAATATTTCATTAAATATTTGATTGTGAGCTTAAAAATTCTATTGTATAGATTTCAATGTTTACTGACTAATATATTTTATATTACTTATTTAACTTTTATTTAATGTGGATCTAAAACTAGTGATAGAAAATTATTTAAATTCCGCTGTGATTAAAGCCAGCAATGTGACTCAGATATTGCATATACATCAATGAACGTGGAATTAAATCACTATGAAGAAACAATAGATGAAGTTATGGTCTAAAGCTAATCCTATTTAGAATTAAAAAATTAAACCTTTATCGAATATTCCTACTGAGTATCATGTATCGTACGTTTCTAGTAACAATGTGTATATATCGTCAATAAAATCAACCGTCACCAACGAAAACATCGTAACTAATCATCGACTCGGTCTTAATATCGAACATTATACACTGAGTTAAGTTATAGACTCGCACTGAATAATATATCTATAAATAAAATTCTTTAATTGAATGTATCTAAAGATGAATATATCAATAACCATTTATTTAATAATTATCATTTTTTAAATAGAACCCGTTTTATGTTTTATTCAGATGTACTGTTTCATTTTAGGTCTCATTCTCTTGTAACTTAAACCATGTCATAATAGTCCTACTAGTACTAGAAAACATTACGATTCTCACCCCTGCGGCTGTCATTGCTTGATTCTCTATGACAGTTCATTGTGGCAATAATTAAGGCGCATTGTTCATTTATGGTGGTCACATACTGTTTACTATGATATCCATGTGTCGCTTGTTAGATAGTAAGATGGTTTATTCGATTATTTGTTTGTATTTTCATTTATTTTTTTCTGGTTCTAAGAATTAAATTCCTAATATTTAACCTACGCTCAGTATTTCTTCAGTATTACTGAACCATATAAATCTAGTCGAGCGAACTTTTACGCAGAATATGTTTGAGTTGTTATGCCGGATGTCTCAATAATAACTGATAAAAATAATAGAATTCAATAATAAAAACTTACTTCTGTATGAGAGAAATGTTGTTTTTCCAAGTGTTTTATCTTAGTTTATTATAAAAATAACTAGTTATGCACGTGGAATCGTTTGCGTGGAACTAAAATTTGATTGAACCGTCACTTGATCGCTACCAAACTTTATAGGATCACCCGCTGAGATAACTGAAGATTGCCTCAGATTTTAATCAAATCCGTCATATCCGTCACTTTTTTATCAATAGTAGACAAGATACCCACTACGCGGTCAGCTGATGCGAGCCATGGGCGCCAACATATTGGCCTTGGCAACTCTGCCAAACGCCCTACACTTTACCCCTGGTCTGAAAATTGAGAGGTTGGAAAAAGTTTTACTTTAAAAACATAAAGTCATCCATGCAATGAATACTCTAATATAAAACGAGCAATATTAAAATTCACCAAACTATGAGTAAGCCAGACACCTTGAATTCCGAAATAACGAAGAAATTAATAGTCTAAGATGCAATCTTTAAAATGACACACTAATTTTTAAGTTAGATAATAAAATTAGCTTTTTTATTTATATTATTTTTATTATCGATACTAATATATACATATAACTAGTTTTTACCCGCGGCTTCACTCCCGATACTATTGATTTTTTAGAATCGGATGACGCAATAAAAGAAATCATACAAAGATTATTTTTCTCTTTTCCCCCACTTCCAATAAGTTTTCGCGAGAAAAAATAGCCTATCATCGTCCTCAGGTTCTTATCTATCTCTATACCAAAATTAATCATAATCGATTCAGCGGTTTAGAAGTGAAAGCGTAACGAACAAACAAACTCTCTTCCGCATTTATAATATTATTATTATTAAAATACTAAGAAATGAAACACGGTAATAATGAAAAAAAAAAAATGAATTTATAGATATCTTAATACCTCATTGTAAAGGCTAACATGAATCAGAATATGTTATCGATTTCAAATCAGAGAGAATGTCGAGTCGGTAATTATAAGAATATAAATAAATAAATCATAACGAGAGGCAGTTTAAACGAGCTATTAATCCATTGAGAAACGTCAGCTGTACCGATCGATGTGCTCGCAACCATTTAAGCCGTAATACTTTAACAGTATTAATTTGCAAAACAAATGAGTACTCTGAACAAAACCATTCATTTTAATTATTGAATATTAGTAAAACGTTAAAATTATCTATTTTGTTTCATAGAAACTCATAGTTTAAAAACATTTTGATCACACCATTTACTATTATTATATATCCGATCTATATTAACATTATAAAACGGAAAAGTTTATTAGTTTTCTGATCTTAGAAACTACCAGTCGGATATGAACAAATACATAAGTTTTTGATCCTTGCGATTGAAGTCACGGGAACTGCTTGTAATTAATATATAACACAAAAAAATAATAAGACCGTTACGATACTCATTACCGTCGCGATTCCGTTGAACACGAGTGCCCTGCGAACTTATAAAAAATGTAAACTTATGTTTATTCATATATTTTTTGTATTACAGTATCTTTAAATACATATCTACATAAAAAGCACTTCAAAGAGCTGCCGGTCCAAACGGGCTCCGTCTCGCCTCATATATTACGTATTTTTATTTCATATCTCCCTAAATGCTTATTGAGTTGAATATTTAATTTCACTCGTTTCACGTAACGCTACGTAATGGATTTTATATGTTTACTTCATATGCTTTTATTACATTTTATCAATTGTTGCAATATGCTATATACGTGTTTGTTGGATGATAGGACACGAGAGTTTTTTAAAAAGTGAAAACTTCTACAGGAAGGTTCATGTAAGTCGTCATCGACATGGTCACGTGAAGTGTTAACGATAACACTACATCTATCCCTATTAGTATTACTTATTGCGCTGTAAATAGTTTTCATTTAGAAGTTTTAATTTGATAACAAACAATTAATTTGGATATTCAAAAATAACAACTGTTTGTCTTTAGTTTCAAGATTTCACTTCTGTGGGCAGTTCTCATGACTGCTTTAAATTTTTTATTATTTTTATGCTAAACATACAAGATTAGAATAAGCGTGAAAGCTGTCCCAGGTTTCTGAAGGTATGGGAATTGAGATTCACCGTGGTATCTTTTTGGAAGGCATTTGACAGTGCTTCTTGCCTGATAAGTCACATATACCTCTGTCACAGCCATCCAGTATTCCATCCAGGGCAACCAAGCCCTGTACTGCGAGGAATTTACCAATATAAAATAAATGGATACCAATTTCGTACCAGAAATAGAATTGTGCAGTATAGGATAGGATCATGCATAGTGCAGTATTAACAGTGAGATGACTGCTTACCTCAACCGTGCAGTCAATCATGATACAGATTGATGATTGATACTGATGAAATCGTATTCACTGTACACCAAGTAAAGTGTGGAATAACCGATACATTATTTCCCCAACTGTGCAGTTAATCTGAATTATGAATCATGTATTAACGAAATCAATAAACACCGAAAATAAAACTCGCTATGTTAATAATGATAAACCCATTAGAGTAACATTGATACAGTTTGCCGCGTATCAAAATAAGCCAATATATATCGAATTGCCGAGATGCTTGCAGCTCAGTAAAGCAACAATGACGACCAACAAATGTAAGATATAAGTTAAAAAAATAAATTACAAGGTCAACATTGACCAGGAATTCCTATGAAATCAAGGCAAATTAAAGAGCTGTCTTAAAGCTTCTCGGTTATCGGAAACAGATTGACTGATACTGAACAAACTATCGCATTGTTTGATTACTGAATCTGACGATTACACAACCTGATACGTATAGGCGTTTCAATATAGTATATATAACACCTAGAGTCAATCTATTAATAGTAGAGATGAGTCTACAAATACATATCTCTATAGAGTATATTCTTGCTAACTATTCCCGTAGTCATGTCGTTAATCTCTGTGGGTCCGATGTGCTAATCTATGATCGGTAGCTGACTAATGGTTTGAGCTTACGGTGTGTTTGGAGTATTTAAGGGATGGTTCTAATATTAACCAGCTGTATACTACAAACTTACCTACTTTTCATTTACATTGAATTTATGCTCTCAATCCATATTATTTACGTTCTAGCATAGTAATTAATATTAATAATAATAATTTTGCTGTTTCTTTAGCTTTTATGCCTGAACCGTTGACCCAATTTTTATTAATTTTACAAACGACAGATAGGACCTTGGAGAACGCCGAAAGGCTACTTATTGTTGAAAAAATATAACTTAAAGGGGTGAAAAATTTAATGTAACATTGTCTGGAAATTGTCTCATTGCCATTTGTCAATTTAAGAAAATGCTAAATACATGTTTATGTTTTATGGAAGAGAGGGAGAATATTAATTTATTGAAATATTTACTACGGGAACTAATTACAGACGCTCACTACAATTATAAAACAAAAATAAAATACAAACTAATTATTTAAAAATTAAAGGTAGATGCTGTCAGACAATGTAGGTAGAATAGCGAAATGATTTTGTAACAACATAATCATAAACTATTTTGAAGAATAATTCCCCGAAAGTGGTATATTATGACATTCAAGTTAGAATAGCTAGCTAGTATAGTCTATATCTAGTACTTATAAAAAATGGAATAAAACAAACAACAACTTTATCCGAATTCGACTAAAAAATTCAAATAGGCGGAACATATTTTTTTTGTAATTGAACACGATTCAAACTTCACTACGCGACAAGCGCAATAAACAATTCATCAAACTGTCGATATATATATAAAGGGCATACAATAAACAACGCGTAATTACATCACTCACCTATCGCAGCCCCGATTCGCATCCCCACACAACACGGCTGATTTCCCACGGCGAAATCCCACTGTTGTTCACTACAATGAAATATGCATGCGTGACATACAACCGTGAAATAACGTTAGCCCGTTCCATTGCGGATTCTGCAGCAGCCCTTCACTATTAACTACGTATCCATTGTTTGTTACGGTACGGCTATTTCGTTAGCTCTAATTATTGCATAGTCTCATTTCCTTACTTATCGTCACGGAAAAAAACGGTTTATATGACAAGCAGGTTTGGTAATCCTGCTTACTCCGTATAATACCAAATTATTTGAATGTGTGACTATGCTAGAGTTTAAGTATTTAACTAATTAGGCTGCCACAAATTGACAATACATGAAACAAATACTATGGACTATCTCTCTTAAATCCTATAGTATGAATTTACATAAATAAATTTACTTTGCTTTTATAAATAAAAATTATTGTAACTTATTGGTAACCTAAGTATTTACTTAAATTTTAGAGTAAACCTTAAAGATGGTTTTCTAAACTTATAGTCAGTCAAACTTGTTTATGTAACATTGTTACGTTATTGTTACCTAATGTTATATCCAATAAATTAATATAATTAATTAATAATATTATATTGAAATCGAAATTATTGACCCGATTTAAGTAATTTTATCTGATTGCAGTTTCTCGTGTAGCATTGAAAACAGACATTCGGCTTTACATGTAGGTAAAGTTCTGATATAATTTTTTGATACCGTCATGACAGAGGGGAGATCTGACACCGCTCTGAAGTGCTTCCGATGAATTCCTATCAAAATCCAATATCGCCTTTGTGGAGAGTAGAAAGTTTTATCTGCTGATCATTTCTGAAATTTCTGAAATCATTATTCACATTGTTGAAAGCAGATAACGAATTAAGTATTCGGTAATTTTAATTAATATTTAATTCAGTAATTGATTTTGTGCTTCAAAATTCAATTATATAGATTTAAATATTTACTGATTTAAATATTTTATATTACTATAAATACATATTTGGATCTAGAACTAGTGATATAGAAATGAAATAAAACTGTTATAATTAACATTGAAACTGTACTAAATATAAGTTTACTATAATCTAATAAGAGATCTTGGCGTGTCTAGGACTGCAATAAGTTCTATATCAGAACGTGCCTCTAAAGCTACGTTGGCAGGCTCCTAACAAATTTGGTTGGGCGGGGAGAGAAACGCGAGTAGTGAATGTGAGGGTTGACATGCATTGGAAAATCTTAAACCTACATACGTGTGTCACAAGTCTCAGGAATTGCTTGGAGTTTTCCACCCTGGAACACTATAGACCCAGCACCCGCACGATGAATTCATTGATACCTATGAAGTTCATTACATATGTTGACACTTTACTTAGACCGTTTTTTAGGGTTCGACTAGAGAACGTGTTCCAACTGTTCCAGAATTAAGATTGTATTGGGGGTCAAGGATTGCTAGAATATTTTTGTTGGGTATTTGATTATGTTTATCACTTTAATAATCTCCACACGCCCTAAGGCAAAGTGTATGTGACTAATGAAAATAAACAAAAGTATTTTTGTCCAATTTATTTATAAAACCTATATATTAATACGTGAAGCAAAACCTATGTACCCCTTTTTACGAATATTGCGCGGACGGAGGAGTATGAAATTTCGCACACTTATAGTTTATATAGAGAAGGAGTGCAGAATGCTAATATATAATTTTTAATTATGCATATTTTTTTTTAATAAATCAGTAAAAAAACATTACACACACTATCATGTAGTTGACACACACATGCATATATACTCTTTTGTTTATTGTTAAAGCCTGTGGTCAAACTGAGATTACATTATAGATTAATATTGTTTGTTTTTACTGAATGTCAAACATAACCAGAATATTAATACGAGTCATTGACAATAGAGCCTTAATAATGTTCTAAGTTACAATTTAAATTAATTATGGTGGAATCTCGATCATTAGGCGACACTAGTATAATTCATTAGGCTAAAATTATAGTCTTAACTAATGTTACTTTCGTTGAAATGTCTTTTAATAAGAGTGTGTCTCTCATAAAATAAAATAAAAAATATGTATTTTGTCAGATACACTTATAAATCAAATCCGAGATGCGTTTTAATTTTAATGTTATTAGGAAACCTAGCCGAAAGACGTATGATATTTTACATCATAAGTTTTAAGTAAAAATATATTTATATGACTGACTAAAATAAACCACCATTAGAGCATCTAAGCTAATTGCGAACATAATAGTAACGAAGCATTCGCCCATTTCAACATAAGAGAAGGCATTGTAAAAAATAGTACAACGTGTTTAAAGAATATTATATCTTAGTCACAGCATCCTGTAGTGCAAAGCATTCTCTTAAATAATGAAAGGTAATTTATGCGAACAAAATAGATCTGTCTGCAAGTCTAGATGTCTGGTTACAAATAGACCTCACAGTGCCGAGAAAGTTAACGGTCTGGTAAAACAAATACATACAATTTATTATTTTCAAATGTCATAAACTTTCTAAAACAGTTTCTGTACGCTGACTGATATTCACGATGAAATATTTTTATGGTCGTACGTTTATCTTAAGTTTTTGGTATTTTTTTACAAATAACAAAACACTAATGATAGTTTACTAAGACAATTTATGTACTATTCAAAAAAACCAATTACTAATTTTAATGTTTCCAATTTTTACAGAATAATAGTATCACCAATTTGCATTTTTTAATTCTCTCTTGGTTTTGCGTTTTAGTCACAATCTCGGTATTGACAAAAAATGGAAAACCTAGCAAAGGATTATTTCTCAAGTGCAGATCCATATTTAGAGGCGTACCCATACATTTTCAACTTAAAGGTAATAACTAGCCGCGCGAGTATAGAGAAAAAGATCAACCATTATGTTAAGCTTGCAACAAGTTATGGCATGATATTAAACATTGAGTTATGAAATCAACGAGATCATTGCTATAAACTTCATCACTTTAGTGTATCAAATTACTTATAAAACTGAATATAATTAGGTACGATATAAAGAGTTCGAGATCGTTAGTAGCATAATATTAATTTGCAACTTGTTGATAATCAGAAGCGAATGTTTATCGTCCGGGTAACGGCAGCCCTCTCGCATTAATCACGTGACCTCACCTCTACCCCAATGCAAAGATTAAATAAACACAGAAGAGTATAAACTACCGCAATAATTCTACCGCAATTATTAATTGAGCCGATATTTGTACCGATTAGACCTCTATGGTCTTTCCGATCATAGTTAATGATATAATCAGTTATAGCGTCTACAAAGTTTTCCTAATTAGACATGAAATCGCTTTTGATAAGGGAAACCTAATGATGAAACTATAACATGACGAAAGTGCATTTTGCAATGTTTGTTTGATTTGACAGCACTCTAAAAGTGAATATCAGCCACCAAGTTTTATTTTATTATTAATATGGTAAAAAATCATTGAAGGACTTCCTCCCACGGCGTGTAACCGAACTCAGACCAAGATGAGACGGCGGTGTACATAACTCATTGGATAACAAGTACCGTCGAATACTCACAAAAAGATACTATGACGTCACTCAAACATATCGTCAGATACCAGGGATAGCTTCACATTTCTAATCTCCGGCGGGAGTCACTAAGCACCTGTACGTCTGTTCCGGTTTTATTTGAGCTACGCTTGAATTCCAGCCCAGTCACTGGAGTAACAATATTATTGAAAGCAGTTCATTGTCATTTACTATGTGGTCAGCGTGAGGTTGTTTTAATTGTTATTTCTGGTAAGTAGCACAAGGTAAGAACCATAGGAAGGTGTAGTCCACCCGATATAGATATTTATTTTAATTAAGCAACTTAAGAAATGCTTAACAAATTCTTGTCTGAGATCTCATTGTGACTTAATGTTAGGTGAAATTGTGACCAAACATTAAGTATAATACAGGAAGTAAGAGAAAAAAATCATAGATTTACCTCAGAAAACAAAATTATAGATATAAAAAGAAAGCACTGTAATAAAGACCATTATTTTTAATAATTATCTTATCGTGTAGATTATTGGATTAGCCAAGATTTCAAAATTGAGAATACTAAGAAGACTATTGGAGTAAATTTAAATTTTTTCTTATAAATGTGTTCAATTGATGGTCATGAAATTTGCATACACGTTGTCAGGTTTACAAAAAAGGTCATTTACTTTTTAGGGTAATTTTAATCTAACAAAAAAATGTATTAGTCCCGAAGAATAAAAATTGCTTTTAGTTCCGTGTGAACGAAATCACGTACCCAGCTAGTATTGTAAAGTTAAAAGATAAAGGTAGGACATTAATAAAAGTTAAAAAAATGTAGTAATTCAAATTATTTAGTAACATTGTGTGTGGTCCACGACCAGGTGAAGAGTAGGTATCCGCCATCAAAAAAACCCCAGTAAGAGATTCCAAATATCAAACATAATTCTTAAATACTAATCAAGTAACTATAAATACATTAATTGCCTATTGATAAGTATCTAATTTGAAATGCAGGTGTCTTTACTGAAGTGGCCGCTTGCAATCACACAGTAATACTGATTGACTTCATAATTATAAAGAAAGTTAATAGGATCCCAATTGCCTCCGCATTTCGGCTACCATTTGATTTAGCTTCATTATATTTATATTTATTGATCGATTGATATGGAAATCAACTGTATATTTCATAAAATATGAAATAAATAATAAGAGCAGCTTGATAACGTATTTATTCGATTTATGATCAGAATTTTTAGTATGAATAGTTTCTTTAATATTATTTAATATAGTTGTAAGATTGCTTGTATTATTTGTGAAATGTAAATTAGTTTAGCATGTGTAGTTTAGAATCAGAACACATTTATTATTGATTTTTCTTATCATTAATTTCTTGCCAGATGTTTCTTCAATTATGACTTGCAACAAATATTAAAACTTCTTTATAATTTATGACTTCGAATGATCATTGTAAACTACTAAGCCGGACAAGCAAAAAATATCGTATCATGTAAGTGTAAGAAACATATTTACAGATTATCTCTACTAATGTAGCTTGACCAGGGTAATACTTCTATGCTACAGAAGTTCGAAGCCAAATATATTTGTCTTATATTCCTTTGATAAGTAGATTTACCAGTGCTTCTTAGGGTATAGGTTTAAAAGTAACCAGTGCTGATATTACAAGCATAGATTTCACTAATAATTGCTAATAGGCAAGCCATGGGGTTATTTGTCACTTTTATTTTTACAGATAAAGGAGCTCTTTTATATAATAATTCCGTCACATTTTGAACAATTATATTGGATTTTCCTTTTAAAATTTCACTTTTTATATTTCTAACTTATATCTAAATTAATTTTTTTGGGGTAAAACCATTTTTAAGAAATGTATAATTTTATTATTTAAAGAAGAATATTCACAACAGGTTGAATTGTATTTGGAAGCTATAATAAAACTTGAATGTGCAAAATACTGAAAGAACCCCTGCGTTCAAAACTATTTCTCGTGTAATTCAGAGTACTGACCTTTCTCAAAACTTCATTACATTATCTATGGTATATGACGACCCTCATCCCTAAGGTGAGACGCTGCGCTTATTAGGGGAACCTAGAACTTTAGGGTTGACTTCGCCCCGTGGCGGGAATAATGGAAATATATTTACTTGGTCCGAGTATCGTAACACCTTCAAAATCCTACCAACTTTAATCTGTTGTTTCCTTCACATCCCTTTTGATTGAACGAGACAGGCGCAGTTATTCGGACATATGTCATCCTATTTCGAAGGGAGGATTACTGTGAAACTGCTTATGCTCAAGGGAAATATAAGTTGGTTTCAAACTGAGGGTAGATTCTCAATCAGTATTAAAATTCAAATGACTTGTTGATATATTGAATATGTCAATTTGTTTTTAATATCATTGATTGTGTTACTTGATCATTATGGAATATTTTCTTCGTGAACTATAATAAAATGTTAATTATATGTATCTTTGTATATATATATATATATATATATATATATATATATATATTAGCAATTTTTTTGGTATCCGAGTATATAATACAGAACATCCCGGTACTCCAGATTAACACTCATATATAAGTAAACTTTAATCTTAAATAACGAATCAAATTGAATGATTGATGACAGCTCAGTGGTAGTGTATAGGATCGCTACGTCATGGGACGTGAGTTCGAATCAAATTATATACAATGAGCTTGAGCTTTCGGATAAGAGAAACATCGTAAAGAAACCGTACTATGGTGGTAGGTCTTTTACCTACCGCGCTCAAGTTGACAATCTGCCACCAAATACCAATAGGTGTATTCCGGCAGTTGCACTTGAGACCCAGCCCCTCCAATAAAGATCAGCAATGCACCTGCAATGCCCCCAGTGTTGTGGGTGTACATGGGTGGCGGTGATCACTTACCTACAGGTAATACGCTTGCTTGTTTGTCCCATATTAAAAAAAAGATCAAAGAACATAACTCTTACATTTAAGTTACTATACCTTTAAATTTCAGGCGATTTTTATTCTAAATCATATTCTACTGAATTACATCGACTATTTTCTGAATATTATTTCAAGCACATATACATGGACCACTTTTTTGGCATCTGCATTTAGTATTACTCTTATAAATAGTTTATAACATATTAATGGCTATATGCATCAAAATATATTCTAAATCATGGCCATAGATTACTTCTATAGCTTAAAGAGAGAATCGTGGAAATCGAGAAAGTATTTTTCTATTTATATAGCAGAGAAATTGCTGTCAACACTAAGATTTTAATTTTTATATAATTACACATACAATTTCTATTTGATTATTCTAATATGTGTAGCTTATATTTATGTTCATAGTCTAAGTTCACGAGTATTTATCAAAAAAGTTGAAGATTAAAGTATAGGTTTTTACATTAAGTCGATAAAAAATTCAGTGTACAAAGTGATTGAGATATTTATTTATTTAAGCTACTTTTACCCGATATAATCTACAAAGTCTTCAAAATTTCATATTTTCAAGAATGAAATTTAATTACGACGCAATCAGTAAATTACCCGAACAGTTCTCATAAATGTCGAGAAACCAGTTTATTTATATGTAATTTAAATTGTATTTTTACTTAATAAAAGTGATTGATTATGTTCTGTAAATATTTTAAACGAAGCTAGCTGTACTTGCACCTTTGTATACATTTATTACGTGGTATTTATTTTTTATGCGTAGTATATTTCAGTATCTATCAAGAATCTATAAGTCTTACATTTTTATATTATCACTCGTTTTTATCTGCGGCTTCGCTCGTGTTAATATTGATTTTGTCAAACAAATCGGATGATGCAATAAAAAGTTTTATATAAAGTTTATCCCTCTCTTTACCCCACTTCCAATAAGTATTTTGTGAGGAAAAATAGCCATCACCGTCTCTAGTTATCTCTATGGGAAAATTAATCACAATCGTTTCAGCGGTTTAGGCGTGAAAGCGTAACAAACAAACAAACTCATTTTCGCATTTATAATATAGGTAAGGATAAGAATAAGATAGTAAAGAGACTGACTTCGCGGTTGGCCTAGCGGTTAAACCAGTTGCCTCGTTGAACCGTCACGCCGATGTGCTGTGGGATCTAGTTTCGTATTGGACAATTGTTTGTGTAGTCCATAAATCATTGTTCTAACTTTGATTATTTGTGTCCGTTAATTATGCTAATAAGATCCTTGACAATGGCAAAATTGTCTACAGTGGCAGATGCCATGCCAAAAAAAGTGTCTGCGCTGTGCCCGAGGGTAAGCGTTATATAATCCTCAGACAGCCTCAGAGAGATAGGCGGTCTAGCAACAATTCCGTCCGTTGTTCACGCTTTCACGTATAAACTGCTACTGAATGATGTCATCTCAGTACTTTCTTTGAACAGATAGAGAATCTACTAAGGATGATTTGCTCGCTATTACACCAACAATCGGTTATTTCCTTAAATAGACGCATTCATATCCTATATACACACATGCATCCATCCACGTGCAATCCACGTGCACATCCAATCCATGCATTTTTTTAGTTATTCGTTATATTTTTATTAATGATAATTCCTCTTGTATTTATTTTTGTTCTCTCCTCTTTCAGTACACCATGAACTGTTATCTATTCAATTTTACAAGTAGGCTTCCATGTTACAAAATTTAACGTTCGAAAGATTAGATGAAGCTTAACTTCGTCTTCTATTTTTTTCTAGAAATAGTAATGAATTTTAGTAGATTCGATTTCATTTATTTTTTCTTTCAAAATTTCTAGTATTTGTTTTACTTTTACTGACATAAGTTATGTATTGTATGAAAGAGAATTGACAAAATTAGAGAATAAGTACAGACTTGAACTTCTATAGACAAATAAAAAAAACAGTTTTTTTTTTAATAATGCAGTACAGTTACAATTTATTTTAATCACTGTTATTATATCTTATTGAAATGACTTTCTACACACCTTATTTAATTATTGAAATTACATTTTACATAAGCTATTCAATTAAATTTCTATGTTATTAACTTATACAGGTAGATGCGTACATGTTTTAAAAAATATAACAATTTGCCCTCTACTTAGAAATATATTAATGGCTTCCTATCAAATATTTTCTACTTTTATTTATAGTGAACTGTACTTGATAACAGCTTTGCAAAGGACTTCAGAGTATTCGTAGAATTTTATGTCTAAAAATTATTATGAAGTTGTACAAAAAAATAAATATCAATTTTTGTTTTGAGTAATAACAGGAAGGTTAAAATACTATCATCTGCGATTTTGACATTGTACTGAATATCGAACAAATGAATTCCTTTTTTACTAATTATACTAGTAGTACTGGCAACTTCGTTCGCAAGGAACTAACAATGATTTATCAGTTTTGCCCGTTTTTTCAACTTTTTTCAGTATAAGCTTTGCGCCTATTGGTCGTAGCGTAATGTTAATAACATATAGCCTTTGTCAATGATTGTTCTATCAATTAAAAAAATATATTTTGAAATCCGACTGGTAGTTCCTAAGGTTAGCGTATTCAAACAAAAAACATACGAGTAAGGATCCCTATTTTATTCTAATAATAAATATATCCTATGTTATTCAAAGATAACGTAGTATACTAATGGCGAAAGGGTTTAGAAATTAATCTAGTGGTTTTATAGATTATTCGTTACATTCATACGTTGCATGGTGGGGTTTTTTTCTAATACCCGCTTGCCTAACTACCACTCTCAATTTGAAAATCTGCTGTCAAATACCTATAGGTGTGTTCCGGCAGGTGCACTTGAGAGCCGCTCCATCCAGAGATTCAGCGTGTTTATCAACTTAAGCCACATTGTCACTTAACATCAGGTGAGATTGTGGCCATAACGCTAAGTTTAACAATAAAAAAAATACAAATCTTTCCTCTTTATAATATAAGTACAGACGTCGAAATTTCTATAAGCCTGTTCATATGGTATACATATATGTTAAGAACTTGTCCTAACTTCATATACGCTTCCTAACTATGATTGATGAACCATCGAACCACAATATTACCGTATACAATATCTTTACCATTTCCTGAAACATAGCACCCTACTTCCCGATTCTACGGTCCATTAGGTTTGAGATCCGACGAGTTAATACGACCATTATTACTAATACAACGAAGATGGGAGATAATTTTCAATAGAAATAATTTGGTGCTAATAAACTACCTACTAAACTGTTCGGTTCCGGGTGCCAGCTTGCAATATTGTGATATTAAGTGGTATATTATTTCTGATTTACTTTCTAGATAATATTTCCTTATACTTTGTAGATTTAGCGTTATGACTACAATCTTACCTAATATTAAGTGACGATGAGGCCCAAGATAGTGTACATACTAAGCCTAATGGAGGGACTGGCTCTCAAATACAATTGTTTAAACATACCTACAGGTATTTGGTACCAGAATTTCAAATTGAGGGTGGTAGCTAGTAAAGTGGGCATTAGAAATATAACCCAACCACCATGTTACGGTTTCATCATGAGATTTTTTCTTCACCGAAAGCTCAAGCTCATTGCAAATGGCTTCAAACCTACGTCCCTTGACGCGGCATTCGTACACATTACCAACTGAGTTATCATCGCTTTCGAATATTGTGATTTATTTTATATAGTAGGACAGGTATATTGACGACATTGAATTTAGTAATGATTTTTATTTTAAATGTAAAGTGACGAAGATTCATCACCACAGAGCCTATATTAAAATTTCTATAGAAATACTCAAATATTTGAAGTAAACTAATTTCTGTGTTAACTTTTTAAAAATATTTCCCCTGATGGATAAAACTAATAATAACTAGTCGACTTTTGTTCACAACATCATGTTCAACGAAAGGTCTAAAAACTTCCTAAGGTTTGTGAATGAACTGGTTTATAAGTGCAACTGCTAAAGTACATATGCTCTCAACAAAGTATAGTATACTAAGTATAGGCCTATGTTATAATACCCAATTTTCGCAACACTGTTTTTTGTATACTAATACTAAAATCCTATTTATGTAAATTTATCGGTAGCCTACAGCTTCAAACAACCAACTTTTTGTATTGTTTTATAAAACTATTCGTTACATTAATTCATGACAAATTAGTATTAATAATCTTGTGCATAATCACAATACAAATATTTTTCATTCACAATAATTAGCACCGATAGAAAAAATCCCCACCAAACACAACGATATAAGTACATCCAATTATTAATAATTGTATAACTCATTAGAGGGTTGGTTCCTTTGCAACGAGTAACTCGTTTATGGAAAAAACTGTATGAATGGCTTGTTAGCGTTTTCCAGTTGGTCTCAGGAGTGCGGGTGTGAGGAGAAACCATAAGGTTGATGGCAAATTAAAAGAGCGAAGCGATTTAATTATCATGTTCACAAAAAGTTTTAATTTCAATATAAAAATCTTATTGTAATTATATAATATATCTAATACTATTTAGTGAGCAATTCTTGCGTCTAGATATAAATGCAAGTAATTGGTTACTCAAAACTACTGACAGAAAAGAATGAAATTTTATATCAAATAATATTCCACTGTTCGAGTTTACTTATTTGTTTTGTAAAGTGACGATGTGGCCGAAGTCTAGTAGAGGGCAGTCCCTCATCATCAATCTCAAGTACAACTGCCGGAACACACGCACCTATACGTATTTATTTTTATTATTAGGCAGATTTCATCTTGCGGGTAGTAACCAGCCAGGCGGGCATTAGAAAAATCCCTATCACAGTGTTATTGTTTTATTAAGACGTTTTCCTTCACTAAAAGCTCAAGCTCATTGCAAGTAGATTCACGTCCTCACGTCCGTTGACACGATATCTGTAACCGCTACCAACTGAGCTATCATCGCTTGAAATGTTTATGTGTTATGTGACATATAAGTATGCTTTTAACAAAACTCGTTAACTCAGTATTATCCAAATGTAGGAGTATAATGTAGAAAATCATTGGAATTAAATAAATGTACTTAACTACTACGTATAATCCTAAAGTGACAAATAGTTAATAAAGTACTGTAAGTATGGTCGTGATTGACGCTTCCATGTGGGTTTGCTGAATGACCCAAAAAAGTACCTCCGCGACGCTGCTTAAAACATCTTTCGTAGATTAGGATAAGGAAAATGATGTAATAAAAATTTGGATTTAGTTAAAAAGTATTTTTACCAAACATGTACAGAAACGTTGGTCATAACTCGACAGTTAGATGGTAGAAATATATGGCCACCCGGGTCCTACCACGTACTCGTAAAACCAGCTATCTTCTGAGTTGACACGATTCGGGATCAGCTAATATATGAATGTATATCCAGCTGCCAAAATTTGTGCTCCGGCATAACACTGAGAGCTTCGATAGATTACTGAACGTTCGATAGTAGCCATTGCGTTTAGATTGTACTATATTTACAGTCGCGTACAGCGCCGTCAATGTATGATAATACAAAAAAATAATTGAAAAATAGTTTCCTTTAAAGTATTATTTATAATATCAAAAGAATTGATATAACCAAAACCTCTGTTATTAACATAGTCGCACCCTAAAAGAAGGTCATAATTTTCGATGGTTGAAGCTAAAGGGGAGCCAGCACGGTTAAGGGAGTGACTTTTGCAATTGGACTTACACAATAAGACTTATTTATCGTAACGTCAAATAGATGGGGTCTTTAACGATGTGACGATTCATCGGTTATCACAGGTTGTTTGTGTTGAAAGAACGTTGTTAATATTTTCTAAAGTTTATTAACAACTAAGCATTCTATTTGTTCTGTAAATGCTATTTTCTTTATAATTCTATAGATACCAGACGTCATAAAATTGATTTGTTAATATCACATTTGGAATTTTAATAGGATACGAATATGATATTAAAGTGACATGCGTAACAACTACGTATATATGATGGTTATTTGCCTTTGTAATATAAAGTACCATGCTCATTATCCGGTAGGTAGTAGCTTCCTATTAAGCTACGAGCTATTTTAAAATTATCACTCATTACCCGATCAAAAATGGTATAGTAAGCTACACAAAAAATACCCAAACTAAAAACAATAATTTGTCCTATTTGAGATACAAAGCACAGCACGACGGTACTAATAAGTCGACTGTTTAAGTTGGCGTATCAATAATGCACTTAGTTTATAATAAAAATGGATACTTCATCTACGTAATATTGCACAATTACAATATAGAAAGGGAGTCAATATTAACAATGATAACTCAGTGGTAGCATATACCAAGGCCGCATTATTGGCCGTGAGTTCAAATTCCTACAATGAGCTTGAGCGCACGACGAAGGAAAAAAATTGTAATGAAATCATAGCACGGTGATGGGTTTTTTGTAATTAAGAGCCAGTCGCATCTATAAAGACCGGCAACGCACCTGCGATTTCTCTGGTGTTGTAGGTGTCCATGGGTGGCGGTGATCATTTACAATCAAGAGATACGTTTGCTCGTTTGGCCCCTATTCCATAAAAGAAAATTCCCGCCTGCCTAACTATTACCCTCAAGTTGATAATAAGCAGCATACCTATTGGTGTGTTCTGGCAGCTGCACTTGAGAGCCAATTACTCCAAAAGTTTAGCATGTCTACCAACTTGGGTCGTATCGTCATTTAAGATCAGGTGAGATTATGGTCCTAACGCTAAGCCTTATCAATAAAAAAAACGAACTACTAAATAACTCAAACAGGAATGGCTATGTGGTTAATTTATACACGTTCGAAGTGGGACTGAGGGGTGTTCCAGCAAAATTTCTTTATATTCTACTAAAATATATTGACCTGTCTAGGACAGCAGTAAGTTCTATAGTAGAACATCTCAATAAAGCTGCAATAGCAAGCTCGTACCAAATTTGCCTCGCCAGGGAGATAAACACGAGTTGTGTAACTTACATCCATATCACAAATCTCAGGATCTGCTTAGAGTTTCTCTCTCTACCATACGATAGATCCGGCACCCACACGTTCCAATCACGGAACCCATGGATAGCTAAGAAGGTCGTCTCGTGTTTACACCATTAGAATAAGTGACATGTTAATTGTAAATATATGTTTAAAAGTGCTACATGATAAATGTGTTTCGTACGGAACATAAAAATAAACAATAATTTTTACGGTAATAACGACTTTAACACAAAATCGTGTTACCATATCTCCGGCGTATTAATTGATATGCTCAGCTGGAGTTGTCAAATGGAAAACATCATTAAATAAAAAAATAAATATCATATATTAAAATTAAATATATTTACATAACATTTGATGGTCCTTCATAAAAAAATATGCTTAAACAAACAACCGTGACTTTCATGGCATGTTGTGTATAATAATCACTTCTGATTGAATGTTATGGATTTAATAACGACACCAAACTTGTTTGACCTTTCATACATAATCGTGTCAAGGTTTTTATTGTTGGGGTATGGATTTTTTTAGGGACCATTACGTTTTGGTTATACACATGCAATTATAATAGACTTCTATGGTTTTTGGCTATAACAAGATGTTTTCCCAGTGTGTGTTTATAAATATTATTAATTTAATATAGTGATACCAGATATATGGCATCCGATTCCAATAAGTACTCCATGGTTGAAATGTTGTATCTAACACATTATGTAATTATATTTTATGTATATTTAAATTGGTGTATGCATTAAGGAATGTTATGATTGGATGTAATTACACAAACTAGAAACAACTAACAACTCAACCGATTTTTACCATATAACCGCATTTGGAAAATCAACCGCGTTATTAGCATGTTTAATGCAGTCCGTTGAAAGTACAAACGGAAAAAAGTAATTTAAATGCAATAAATTAGTAACTTTTGAATATCTTTTAATCTACACATGTACATAAGAACCTTGGTGATGACTTATTATCGCACAGGCGAAACTACAGAACTTAGGAATATAAAAATTTAAAAGATCTTCTTTGTCTGGCTTTGAGAACTCCACGAAACCGGATCTTGGAAATTTTACCCACAAAAAGATAAATAAAGGAGTAAATATTGTATGGGTCCAAAAAAGTCGTGACCTGTTATTTTGCAGACACTACCTAAACTTACTGATAAAAATAAATATACACCTATTTCAGCGCTTTTCAAATTTCGTTTCCTAAATGTGTAATATAGGCAATGATTGTTTACATTGATACTGTAATCGGTATTTTAAGTTGATACTTCATTTCATACTGGCTTTAAATTCGACTATTAGAAAGCAAAACAGAAAGTCTATTAGAAATACATAACATCTTATTTATCCGTGTATCGACCTATTTTCTGTTTTGAGTAACAGCTGTTGAAGAGCTTTAGTGCTAATAATAAAAAATAATTGGGAAGCACTTCATTTTTTCCCCACACTTTACCAGACTTTCCTCAATTTTTAATAATGATAATCTTTAATTTTCGACTACCAAGGGATCAGTAAACTAGCTTTTACCCGTTTTTCCGCTCGTGTTACTATTGATTTTATTAGCCAATTCTGGTTATGACGCAATAAAAAGTTTCATACAAACTTTATACTTCTCTTTGCCCTGCTTCATAAAGTTCTTGCGAGTAAAAGTAGTTTATCACCGTCTCCAAGGTCCCATCTAAATCTATACCAAAATTCATTACAATCGATTCAACGATTTAAGCGTGAAAGCGTAACTAACAAACTGACTTTCGCATTTATTATATTAGTATAGATGGATATGGATAGTATGGAGGTTTATATGCGTGTAGTGTTATAATTGGTAATATGATTCGTTAGCCACTGAAGTTGGCTTAACTGTATATCTACGTGAAACAAACGAACGCCGCAGGTGTCGTCAGCATTGACATGATGTCATCTCGGTCACACCCGTCAACGGACGCGTGAATACATCTTTTTATTAGGGTTATAATTTCATTGGATATGAAACCATTTTCATATTATCCTTACTAATATTACAAATGTGAAAGTGAGTCTGTTTGTTTGTTAAGCTTTCACGACAAAACAACTGAATCGATTATAATGAATTTTGGTATATGGGGTGTTTATATTCTAAATGGTATTCTTTTGCCTTTTCCTATGTCAAATATCTAGTTAATAGGTGAGTTGGTTATAAGATTTCGTGTTTTCTGAGTGGAATATCACTATATACCGGGTGTAACATCCACGAAAGGGGTATGCAATAATCAAACGACTCTCAAAAATTGTATCTAACTGGCTCGTGATTGCCGAATGCATAGATTTGTAGAGACTATATCTAAATTTGGGATTACTTTATGCCTATCAATTCTATGCTCAACTATGATACAAGGTACCATTCTTAATTTAGAAATAGTTAAAAAAAAATATGTTCATGACAATTATTGTAACAACGTTAGCTCGGTGGTAGTATGTCCATACACTGAGTGCAATGACGCTGGACTCGATGTTACAATGAGTTAGAATTTTCGGTGAACAAAAACATGATAACAGAACTATAGGATGGTGACTTAAGTAGGAAATCTATCGTGTTACTTATACATGTGTTCTGATGGAAGCAATTGCAAGCCAGTTCTTCGAGGCTCAGTTTGTTACCATCATGTTTTAACTTTGATAACATTAAACGAGAGTATAGGCCACAATTTGAATAATGCATAATAAAAATAGGCGAATGAAGCCAAGTAAGCCGGATTTAATGTCACTGACCCGAATACGATCATCTACTTTCGTTCACCGTTTGCAAAACGTCTAAAAAAGTTTCCACTTCAAAAACGTCAAAATATTTTCTACGGAACCTTTTTAATGTTATAAATACGTGGACGTTTTATTTTTTCCGCGGCAGTACCACGCGTCGCCGCCGCCGCGCCACCTGCCGCGTCCATTAGTACCGGAACGGAAACCACGAATATCACTTCAAATAAATATAACTTTATTTTGATTGCTCTTTCTAATGTTTACCTGACTCTATTTAAGTGGAATGTTTACTTTGTACTCAATTATTTTCTTTGTGTATAACACTTCCACGGACGCTTTCTATACAAATAACATGTTTTAATGTTGTAAGTTTTAAAGAGCAGATTCTTTGAATATTCTGAAAATGCGTGCTGTGAGCTTTGTATGCGAATATGCTTGTTCTAATGTCATTAAGAAACACATGTAGTGAGAAAAGTAATTAATATATATGTTGGAGGATAGAAGGGAAGAGGCAGGCCGAAGAAAAGATGGAGAAAGTGTGTACGGAATATGATGAAAGAAAAGGGAGTGAATGAAGAGATAACGGCTGACAGTGATTAGTGAAAGAAAAAAACGTACTGCGCCGACCCTAAAGGACTTGGAAACAGGACATTCTTCAGATGATGTTGACTTAATACTCATTTTTTTTGCGTATACCGCTTCCATCCACGTTTCTACACAAATAAAATGTAAACGTTTTAAAGAGCAGTTCTTTTGAATATTCTGGGAATGCATGCTGTTTAGCTTCGCGTGTAAATATGCTTGTTCTAAATGATCGCGAATTCTTGTCGGCGTAGCCAGATATTATTGTTATATAACATGCTAAGTTGGTAATCATGATAATTACCATATTTAGTTGGACTACACAGCTTATATGGCGAATTATCTGTTATTTTTAGATAAACAGACAGATTCCTGACTAATCTGATTACCACGAACCCATACGTGGAATCAGTTTGAACAAAAGCTGTTTGTTATAAATATGAGTTTTCGAATTGATATATGAATATCTTAAGTATATTTAATTAGTTTCGGTTATGAATACGGATATAAATGGGTTTCAATATATTTATATAACACTTAGGTAATTATAACTTGCATTTTTCAATGACTTCAAGTCGAAATAATACAGATTTAATGAAACCATGTGTAGGTGAAGAATATAAACTTTATTCTCAAATAGCCATGTCTCCGATATCGTTCACATGAACTTGTTTCATATATTCTCCTCAGATTTTAATACACGTTTTTCAACTTAGTATTGTTATTCTAGCTAAAACTGTTTATCAGATACATTTTACATGCATAATAAATTCAATTACATTTTCATATTTACAATATTTTCTAATAGTAGATGGCTTTGCCGAGCGCGCACTTTAGTTATCGATTAATGGATGCCAAATTTTTACGAATAATTTAATAAAACAGATGTTAAATAAATGAAAAGTAACTAACGAACTCGAGACAACCAATGACATACTACTGTATCGAACCATTTTGCAGTGTAATTTCAATTCCCAGTAGACTACTCAAAAAATTATATGTGTTATATACCATGAAGTTCCATAAGACACATGGTTGCAACACACTATTGCTATTACCATTCCGCATATTGGTCGTCAGGTTATCAGCTGAATCCAAATCGGTAGACCTACACTGTCTTCACATTTCTAATTCTGTCTCAGAGAGAAACTTCTAATATCACCTTATCTCCTCGTTTCCATAGCTATTTGGATGATTTTCAGTTTTTGGTTAATTTGCTATGGAAGCGTTCAAGTCTGGATTCCATATATTAGCATATGGATTACAATAACAACTGTAGGCATATCACGACAACAATAAGCCAATTTGTTAAAACTACTTAAAGGCCGCCTATAACAAGTCTACCGTACTATGTCAATCATCTTTAAGCAACCACCTATAACAACAACACATACTTTCAACTCAATAAAATGATCAATACATGAAATATAATCACACAAGTATTTATCATATTTATACCATTGTACGCGAATATTATTCATTGAAATAAAACTAATTTAAACGGATTTTCCCACGATAAAATCCGTTTAAATTAGTTTTATTTCAATACAGCTTAATAGTTTAAAGTATCGATTCCATAATTAAAGAATATAAGGTATCGTAACACGCCCATTATTTCAATGATATATAAACGTAAATCCTTTGTGATCTCATTGAATACGTAAATATATTTTGTATAATAAGATTCAATTTACTTCACCTGAGTTTATTTTAAGTAATCTTATGGAATCGTATTATTTTAACAACTCCTGTTTTTATAGCACATAAGAGAAACTCGTTACGTTGTCGTCAATTGTCACTTCAGAGAGGCAACAAGGGATTTATATGTTTTAAAGGAAGTACATGAAATTTGACTTTGATATAAGTTCACTGTACTAAAAGTAATGCTACTTACTTTCTGCACAGAAAATGAATGCGATATTATATAAAACTATAAATATTATATAATAAAAAAAGATCTCAATAATACTTAAAATTAGGAGAATATGATAGAATCACGAAGTATCGATATCTTAGTTGAACAAATTTCGTTCAAAATCCATCCGTCCATAATCCTTTTATTTCTAGTTATGTTAACTTCTTTTTATATCTTCTAGTTTTATCTAGTTCTAATTCACTAGACTTCTATTCTAAGTGACCTGTATTTCATCGTAACGTTAGAAAATTGTCTAAAAAATGCAAAACATAACCATAATTCTATTAACATAAATATTATAGCATATTCCGATAGCGTATGTCCTTAATTTTCCATCTTTAACTATTTAAATAGCGTATTTGAAGAGAAAGGGCACTGGCAGGATACGTTCTCTAATTTATAATGCAATTAAATCTGGCTACTAAAATACAAATAAAAAAAAAAGCAAATAAATGGGAGAAGTGGTTCACGGTGACATTAACAGAGGGCGATAAAATAAAACCCTTATTTTTTATAATATCATTAATATAACAAAATTAGTAAACATTGTGTTTTTAAGAGACTACGCGAGACGATGTTTTTCGATAAATTTTAGAAATAGCTCGTGAGGTGGAATCCGTATAGTGAATGACACTACCGACATAATAAAAAGTTTAATTGTGAGTTTATGAAATATAAAACACTGAACAAAATACTACATATTTCATTATTGTGAATATTTGGTATATATTTGAATCGAATGCTTGTGAGGGAGAGCTTAGAAATTGGTGCGTAAGACACCAAAAATGGTATAGGGAATGGATTATGAAAAGAAATGTACCTATCTTGAAATTAAATGGTATGGGCAGATAAGCGTTGTCGACTGGTGATGAGAAGTCTTGTATTATTGTACTTGTTTCTTATCTCGCACACATTTTATTGTCCTCGTAAACAGGGAACGGGCGCCAGTTTACTATATTATAGATTACACTCTTTACTTATTGAAGTGGAACTCGCAACTCACGCGGCTTTGACGTCTACTGTCATCGATTATAAACTAAATCACAGACTTCTTTTTTTGTATATTTTTTACCTTTCAATTGAGAAACGAAAAGGCAAAGGTATCTAGACCATGCAGCCAAGTCAGATGTTGTTTAAAATGCAGATGATACTATTTTCAACAAGATGGTGACTCTCATGTTGAAGGTCTCTTTGGAGTTTTTGTGGCAACTAATATATCATGTGCTGAATGTTTATTCACAATTCACTCCACCTATGCACTTCAGCTACACTACGTAAAATGTCACCTTAATTTACACAATATAGGTCTAAACAACTAAGTATATGAATAAAAATTACATCATGACAGATAAAGATCCCGCCAAAAACAATCACAGACTACAACTGCTTCGGATACGTTCATGTCGTACAATTTTTGCATGAACAGAAATTCTTATCCGCAACCTTTTTGTGTAACGATCGGTTCAGTTAAAGGCGGCTTGAAGCTACCAAGAGAGCGAGAGAGATATAATTATTTTTCACTTCTGTCGTGTGATGATGATAAATAGTTTCATCAAAGAACAAGTAATTTTGGTCATAATTTTTTTATCTGACATAGGTACGTAGTAAGATAACCAGTTTTAAAAATAAATTCCTTAGCATGTTAATAAATGGATTAAAATAATATGATACTTGAATGACAATAGGAAATACCTAGAATTTATTAAATATAAGTTTTAATACAAATTATGTTTTCATTTTCCATTAATTTTTATGTCCCAAAAATCACATACGGGATCTAAAACAATATTATTTCACTACGAGAATAGCTATTAATAACATTTTTTTAGTATTCTTATTGGCAAAGGAGCATTATTGATAATTATAGCGCTAGATAATATCGACTATAGCGGATGACGTCACGTTTTATCTAATGGTTGATTTACTTCGTGTTTAACACCTAGACACGGTCGGTCTGTAATTACGCCAGCTTTTGGTTCTTTCACCGCAGTCTTATCTGGACAATTTATCTCGTATATCTACCACGGCAGTAGGTACTGTTTGTATGCTAATGGCTCGTGTACAGTCATATGGACACATATTTCTTGAAGAAGGTAAACAAGTAATATGACCTGTATGTTTCACATTTACCTACTCGAAGCGTGAGAATGTAAAATAAAAACTGTATTGTAACATACATAATTCTACCAAACGTCTTATCGTCAAAATTTTGCTAGTCAGTTAAGAATTTAGAAGATTTAGTTATATCCATAATAATAATCCTTCCTGTGCTGGATAAATTTCTTTTTTCGAGAGTAATACCTGGTAAAAAAAAGTTAAATTTCAAACTTTCTCTACATCGGTTATGCCTACAGTGGATATATTATCAACTAAAATTAAGAAAACTTTATTACATGTCTTGAGTCAAACTTGCATATAACGGATTGATATTCGGTTTCCTTGAATGACTAGACTATCATACGTCATGTCGAAATACATTAGATAAAATATTTGTATATTATGTTTCAAGTTTGTAAGCGATGATAGTTCAGTGGTAGTGTGTACTGATTCTAAGGATACGATACGTGATACGAGTTCAATCCTCCTACAATGAGCTTTAGCTATCGGTGAAGGAATACATCGTGAGGAAACCATAGCATGATGGTAAGGCTTTTTGTATATTAAGTATTTTTATTTCTGTATTAAGTACTTACCTTTTTCTGTAGTTACCTAAGCTAATTTTTGCACTATAGGCATTACTAACGCAGTAACGAGCATGAACCTTTCCTCTCCAAAAAAATTCTGAATACCCAACACTCCGCAACAATAAATCAAATAATAGACTATTTAAATTATAGAAACACAAACGTTATTAAATATTTTAGTGGAAAACATCTGCTTTAAAATTCAGGTTTTACGAAAAATACGACTACATAGGAGATTTCAAAAAGAAAGAATCTATCGAAATACAAAATTTCAAATAAATTCCTAGAACCGTTTTCAAGATCTACGAAGTTTTTTTTTGTATACTATATATATAATACACGAATTACTCACATTATAGTGTGAGATAGATTTAAAATACAAATTTGTCATATTTTATTTTAATAGTTAAAGGTTTAGCGTTATGGCCACATAGCACTTGATCTTAAGTGACGATACGGCCCAAGTTGATAAACATCCTATAGCTGTGGAGGAACTACCTCTAAAGTACAACTACCGGAACACACCTGTTGGTATTTGACAAAGTATAATGATATAGGTCCATCTATCCATGTACAAATGTATTCCAAATAATATATTATTTATACTCAAAATGCATATAAAGTTTTCTATACGTTAAACATAGTCCTAAGAAATCCCTATTGGTATATTCTATATTCGATTACTTTCACCGTTCGCGAATGTCAGATGCCCGTCACAAAGCAAGGCGGAGGCGATTCAGAACGACTCTCACTTCACGCTATTATCTTATTTCGTGATATTACTGCTGCACAGCGGTCTATAATTTGACAAATAGAGAATGAGATGCATTAGTGCGCGTTTCCTACGTAATGGGGTGCCTCGGACCTCGGGTGTATAATTTAGCGGTACGATCGCGAAGACGGCTTGTGTTGCCGTTGGTAATGTTATTTGATAAAAAGTTTGATGATTATTTATTTGACTTCCATATTTGAATACATCGGTGAAAATGATTATACGTTTATTGGATTTATAGATGACTAGCACTGCTCGCGGCTCCACACGTGTTTATTGCGCAGTAGTTTGTTTCATACTTTAATGTTGGCTCTTATCTTTTCTACAAGTAAAATTAGCTAGTTAATTGTAGGATCACATATTCAGCTAATGTACTAAATTTATATCTGAGTTTGCGATAAATATGTCCAATAATTATTTTAATGTTATCTTTTTTTAATGTGAAATTTATTAAGAAACAAAAACAAATAGTACTGAAATGTTCAGTGTCTTGTATTATAATATATATCTATCAAAAGCTTTGAACTAATGAATGCACCTACAGATAGAACTACATTTTTTTTTATATAGATCTTATACATTGTACATTTTAAAGTAATTACATTTATATCGATATAAATCCGAGACGTTTACGGAGTATAATGGTATATACTTAAAGCAGATCTTTTTCGCTTCACTTGCTCGCTTCAAAAGCGGGTAATAAATTTGTCTATAAACCGCCAATATAGACACAACATAGTATGTGGAAGTTTTACCACAACCTAGGTGTCTGTGGCTATATGAAATTGTTCGTTTGTTTAGTATGTTGTCCAGATATGAAGCATTATTTAATATTGTTGAAGCAATGATAGCTCAGTGGATGGATCAGAGGATGTGAGTTCAATCGCTGTAATGAGCTTGAGCTTTCGGTGAAGGAAAACATTGTAATGAAACCATAGTATAGTGGTAGAGTTTTTTCTAACGCCCACGCGGCTAGCGACCAGCCACAAGTTAAAAATCTGCCGCCAAATACCTACAAGTCAGTCCTGGCAGTTGCGCTTGAGGGTTAGTCCTTCTACAGGTTCAATGTGTATACCATCTCGGGCCACATCGTCACTTAATATCAGTTGAGATTCTAGCCATAAACTATAAAAAAGTAAAATATGTCAATTGTGTCTTTCTGGATTTCTATCACCAATAACAAGAGAATGGCTTATTTAAATGCTTAGATTTACACAGAAATCAAGTAGTGAGGCAGGGATCTATATTCTACTAGGTATTTGACTAAAATATTTATTGTATTATAGTAAAACCATGCATAGGGTAATGTTTTTACTAAGTCGTTTTTTTTTTGTTATAATGTACTTACTATTAAACTTAATGCTTTCACTTTAAGAGTACATGTGCGTCTTATTTTTAAGCCATGTATCAGAATAACTTTGAGTTTGTTGTTGGTGAATATATTACTAAGTATTGCAATCTCAAAGTAATCTACCGAATAATTTAGTAAATTGTGGTTGATTGCATAGAATTATACATTATTGGTGTAATATGAAGGGAATGACATATAACTAGAAGCATGTTAAGTATAAAAAAGGTAGATTTTTCTACATGCTATGATTGCTTCCATTTTTTACATTATATTGGACTAAACACCAAAACATAATACCTAGAGGAAAATTGAAAAAATATATCTGTTTAGCTTAAAAAATATAGGTCCATAAAATATTTACATACGATATTTACATATATATATATATATATATATATATATATATATATATATATATATATATATATAATACTGAAATTAAGAATGGTAAGGTTGGCTGCACAAAGATAATCTTGTCTGCCGATCCTACTTAGGATGAATAAGGTAAGAAGAGGAAAGAATCATATAACGATAATGCTATCAGTTCATATATATTTTGTAACTTGTTATCTAATAATTCTTGTATATAAAAATAACGTCAAACCGTTTAAGTGAAAACGGATACCAATGCTTTTGAATCTAAATAATTTAAATATAAAGTATCATCCAAGAAACTTGTTTTAATTACAATTCAGTGAAACTTTATTTTGTCATCGAGCTACAAAGTCGCATTACAGCGAACAAAATGATGGACTACCATCAACTTTGTACACTTATTCGCTCCTCATATATCACGCATCGTAAATTCTTCATGCCCTAATAAAACGCAATTTGTGAGGCGATACGGTGAAGTTAAAACTACAAGATCAGTTTATAGTACGTTGTAAACATCAGCGTGCCGTTTTACGTCTCCTTTGATGTGACTTTATCACGTTCCCTTATTAGATATGGATTATTGCTAGTTACCATGATATCGTTGTTGTAAATTAGATATATTGATTGTAAATATGACTTATACGATACAAGTGCTTAACGTTTGTTGATGTTCTGTGATGTTTTGTATTTTGTTTAAAATACAGTCATCTGGTTAACATTTGTACACTTATTCATTATATTTATTACGCATTCTTATTGTATGTACATAAATGAATTTAAAACTTTGTTTCGAAAACAACTGTATTCATTGTTTGGAACATTATTTTGAATATTTGATTCGTATATTGTTTTAAGTGAATAGTAAAATACATAATATTATTGGTTTCAATTGTTTGTTATTTAAAATGTATTACTGTACTAAATTTAACGTGCGGATTCGCTCGGGCTAATATAGGATTTTTCAAACAAATCGGATGACGCCATAAAAAGTTTCATACTAAGTTTATCTCTCTATTTACCCCACTTCCAATAAACATTTTGCGAAAATGTAGCCTATCTCCGTTTCCTTGGTGCCATCTATCTCTGTACCAAATTCATCACAATCGATTTAGCGGTTAAGGTGTGAAAGCGTTACAAACAAACACAGTTTCTGATTTATAATATTAGTATGTTTATGTTAAAGTTTTAGACATTTAAAAATCAATTGCTAATGTAACAACTATTTATTCTTAGCCAGCTCTGGGGAGAGACGTTGCACTATTGGCCAAATTTCAGTTTATTTTATGTGATTATTTAGCAAATTTGTAAAAGTTATTGAAATGGTTATGACGTTGGATTAAACAATCCGAAGAAAAAAGCAGTTTCCATGCCTTCAGAAATTCTAAATTATTTAATCAACTTAAAAAAAAACCTTTCCCCGAAAACCTTATTCGGACTTGAAGAATATTAAAAAATAGGGAAATTGTACCAGCGGTTCTCATGTCATCCGCTTACTCTCCTTTGACTTACAAAGATAGAAATATGATTACGATGTATAAGTCAAGTAATGTGAAAGACAATCTTTGTGATGGGATTTATCTATATCTGTCTTAAGTTTTTTTTATAGTTAATGTTTAGCGTAATGGCCACAACCTCACATGATGTTGTGGTGCAAGATGGTGGACACAGTAAGTCTAGGGGCTGCCTCTCAAGTGCTTGGCGGTAGATTTTCATTTTGAGGTTGGTAGCTAGCAAGGTGGGCATTAGATAAAGCCCTACTACCATGCTATGGTTTCATCACCATATAGTCCTTGAACCAAAAGCTCAAACTCATTGTAGGTGTGTTCGAACTCACATCCCTTAACGTACATATACACTACCCAACAGAGTTGTCATCGCTTTGAAAACCTACTTTGTTGAACGTAATTGGAACATTGAACATCCCAGGATCTTAAGAGCCATATATTCTGTAATTTTATTCGCAAAAAGTACATTATCAATTAAATATTTATCTACCCCTGAATCGAATACTAATTAACGTGAAATACAACAATGTAATAAGCAATCGGTGTTTTAAAACGTATTATCATATAAAACCTTAATCGGTTCACATTTCCTTAACGATACTGCGAATCTAAACGATGGTGTGAATTAAAAACGTATTCTGCATGTTGAAAACTTGCGAAAAATAAATCGGCACGAGCGCACGCTGTCAATTAGCACCATGTTGCGTGTAGGGCTGGCAATATAGTTGTAAGAATAAAATAGAAAAGAAATTAGTTTTTACAATTAGAGTTGTTACTATATTAGATTTATTGTTTGCATCAACTCATTCAACATATTTAAGATTTTTTAAAGTACGTACATACGTTACGTTATAAGTTATAACACTTTTTAAACTTTCGCCAATTGTATCTCTTTGTAGTACATAGCCTTTAGTGTTATGGCGCCACTAATATCTCCTGATGTTAAGTGATTACGTAGCCCAAGCTGGTGAACATGCTACACCTGTGGAGGAACTGGCTCTCAAGTGCAACTGCCAGAACACACCTATAGATATTTGGAAGTAGATTTTCAACTTGAGGATGATAGCTACCCATGCTGGCATTAAAACATACACTACCACCATGTCATGGTTATATCACGATGTTTTCCGTCACCGAAAGTCCAAGCTAATTGCAGGCGTTTGAACTCACGTCTTTTGACGCGGTGTTCGTTCATGCTATCAATGAACTATTATTTATTAAGTAGAGGTCTAAAACGCGACTTACTATATTAAATAAAAAGTACGTCTCGTCTTAGATCTATGTTTAATATCTATTTATAATACGTCTAAGTTTTAGATCAATGTTTATCCTCACAATAAAGAATATGTGATAAATACTTACATCGAATCGAATCAAACATCTTTACTCATATTAAGCCCTGAGAAGGAGCTTATGACCGTCAAAACTGTCATCGTTTCGAAAAATAACCTAGTCACCAAGAAGAACCGACTTGAAACACGAACTGTTTATACATTTTTACGGGTACATTTTCTTAATGTGTATTAACACAGTTAGTTATTATATCCAATAGTTATTAGCTGTTCACGAGGGTGTTAATACCAGACATCATAATCGCTCACATACATTTAAGTAAAGTTACATCCCAATGTACATACATTAGCCATTTGTGTCATAGTTTATACTACTACTAGTAATTTACCGCGGCTCTGCATGGTTAAGCATTCTATTGCTTTTGAAACTTCGGCCTGAAACTTCATAGGGCTTATCTAAAGCCGGCCTGAAATTTTTATCAAAATCGGTCCCTACGTTTTTAAATACATACATATAGACAGAGTCTATATAATGAAAATACTAATCGATACTAATACTAGCTGACCTGACAGACCTTGTCCTGCCTTTTCGAGTAGTCAATCGTATCGAATACAGCAACATATATCGCGTTATGATCATTATCGAGACAAAAAGTATCTATCAAGTTGGATTAAACTACACAAAGTATGCAAAATTTTATTAAAATCGGTTGAGCAGCTTAGGAGTTCATCACGGACAAACAAGGTGACTCGTAATTTTTATGTATAAAGATTATAAAGAGAAAAGATTTGTATTTTTATTTGTAACGTATAAACTGAAAAACTACAGAACGATTTCAAAAATTTTTCACCATTATGTTTGTTTGTTGAATGTTTGTTGAATTTATGTTACCATTATGTTTGTTGAATGTTTTATTATCCCTGAGTAACAAAGGCTATCAATTAGTTAAATAATTTTCAGTTCCATGCGAATGAAGTCACAAGTTTTTTTATAAATGTAGATTAATTCTGTGTAAAGCAAATTTAGTAAAAAGTTATATATATTTCACTAGTTATTACATAGGTATGTATATATTTTCTGCAATCAAACTGCCGATCGTGTTGTAAAAGTACATGTAATCACGATTATAACAAGTTGTAAAATATGAACATCAACGCCTTAATGGTGGTTCAATGAAATATAAATTTTATATAGAATTATGATGCAATTAAAGTTTGCTTGTGCATAATTTTTTCAATGGGATTTTTTAAAGCATATAAAAGTTTAGTCACTTAAGACGATTGTGTAAAAATATGTGCAAATATCAATAATTTCATAGGCGTTATAACTAAAAATCTATTTACTATTTATGTAGGCCTCTATATGGATAAAAAAATAATTATTATTAGCTTATTATTTACGAAATAATTATCATTGGTTTTTGAGACTGATTTTTTTTTTAAAACTTCATTTATTTATAATATTACTGCCAAATATTCGCAACATGATACGTATTATTTCAATATACGTATTTCATGGTACGTATTATTCAATATAAAACTTAAATAATTTAAAAATAAAGCATTAGCACTCAGGAATAAAATAGCTTTGTATAAGTGTTTATATACAGGCAATTTTTACATTTAAAATTCCAGTGAACTTGAATTCCATCATTAAATAATGTTGTTAATACATGAATATGACGTAATCATAACAGTGACATGACTTTCCAATTTTTATTTATCCAAAAATCACACACCACTCTTAAATAAGTTTTTTTTTTAAAGATAAAAACGTTTTTTAGGAAAGACGTTCCCGTGTAGCATCCCTAGTATGCGAATAATAGTAATTCGAGTTCCAGTCGATCCTCGCGAACGTGTACCAGATGCAGATACCGCGATCCCGATTCGCGATACCGTTAAAGGATTATATTGAGTGACGCGGGTCGTAACATCCAATTAAATGGATGATAAGTTAAACGCCTGGACGTATGAATCACGCTTGATCTCGTGTTAGCTCGCCGAGAGTGACGGACGAGCGAGATGCCTCAGAGAGCACGGTGCCGCATAAAATTGATATCAAAAGTGTTTCTAGAAAATCCATTATTTTTACTTTATTCGCAAGTAGAAACCCTTAATGACTACATAATAATTATATCTTACTAGCTGTGGCCGCGACTTCATTGGCATGAAACTTAAAACTATGTAACCATTTTCGCAGAAACTTGTAACTTGTTTTCAATAGAGATTGTAGGCGCTGGTGGCATCGTGATTTTAAATAGCTTAAAGCCTTCCTAAATGTTATTTCTATTAAATAAAAAAAGAACCTTTGTAATCCGAATCTCTATATATTATGTATGTCACCGCGTAAAAATACAAGCATGATGAACTATTGATATGGCACACAGCTCAGATTTTTCTAATAAAATATTCACTATGAATGCAGTACATGTATTATGTATAGTATTATACAAAAATGCATAGGTGAACTCTAGAACTATCATTTTAAAAAGTTCTTTTGTATTAATGTAGAATTTAATATAGTCGGCTTAGTTGAATCCGCTATATATATGAGAAAGATAACATAGATTTAAATATTAACAATCATCACGAACTGATAAATCGGTTGCAATATGTTCGCCAGGTTTCATGAATGGAAAAACCATTGAAGCGGAAAAAATGGATCGTGTTAGTATAGCATTTCCAATCATATTTCATTACTGAATCTTATGCTATGAAAGGCGTTAACTTATTACGTTTGTCACTCAAAGTATCGGTTCTGCGGTTGAATTTGTTTACCAGAATTCAAAATCTCCAATTAAAAGTGTCAATGGATACATGTTCTTATTATACAGTTACAGACGTCGATCTTAGTGAACCGACCGGTTTCGATGCGTATGAATATGACAGCTTCTATTAAACACAAAATAATAAAAAAATGTGTGCAAGCGGTTCAAAATTGGTTTGGTACCGTTTGGGCTATGTTTCATTTAGCGCTTACAACGCTCACAACCGCTGGTTTTCTCGTTCCACTTTCTTAGAAACGTTACCATCGTTAACTCAATCTTGAACAATTTGATAAATGGAGTATAGTTCCACCCTTGCAGACTCCTGCCTTTAAATACTTACACTGTAACTAAAACGGTTTAAAATAATTGTAAAACAGAAACTTGCTAAAAAAAAGTGTATTATACATTTGGATTAAAGTATTGTTAATATTTTTAGTTCGGACAATAAAATGTATTCACTTGATAAAAATAGCATTTGCTGCAAAGTTTCTTTCGTGATTTTTCTCTTCCAGAATGCGATGTTGTTTCTAAAACGGTAGATTTTTGACTTCAAAAATGTGATATAATTATCATATTTTTAAGATAGAAACGTTTCGATTTGTTGAGCCATGGTGAAGTTGACTTGAATGAAAATAATGACTTTATTAATGACGTATTTCACCGAGACCACAACAATCGTAGTCGTCATCGCTAAGTGAAACATAGCTTTGGTGAGTTGAGGTTATTATTTATATTTCTTTCGTTCGATACGTGATTTTTCTTGAAGCTAGTATAGTAATAGAACAGTTTGTAATACGAGGAAGCGTACGTCACTTAAAAATAAAAAAGAACACTTCATTAACAAAATAATATATAAATAAAAAAACCTAATAAAGACTTATCGATGTACGGGCTAACTGTCTATATTTATTTCGAACGTAAATATTCTACCCAAATGTCGCTTGCAGTATTTGCAGTAGTTTTTTTTCCACCCATCGGCCGAGTAGACAAAATACGGATGAAATCCTCAGTCAGGTGGTCAGTGGATGTAGAATATATGTTTTCACCAAGCGAATCTCACATCCCTCGATCGATCAGCTAACAAGTTCCAAGTTTATCCATTTACGTATGTTAAACAGCAGTTGCACCTACATCTTCTTTTCATCTTCATCTATCAGCGTGAGGCAGTGCAAACAAGTGAGGTACATGTTATATTTTCTCGAATATTGAATTCGAATTGGTATAATAAATTAAAAAAATATATTCAATAACATAGTGTTCATTATTGTAATGCTATATGACAACTGACAGCTACTTATGTAAAATTGATACTATCGTTACGTTTTTTAAATTTGATTAAATTTGCTAATATTCCGGTCAACTTACTTAATTTTTTTTTCCTTCATAAGAACCTTGTCCTTACGATAATTGACCAAACAAAAAAAGAATTACCGAAATTCTTCCACCAGTTCACGCGTGATTCGATGACCAAGGGAAATAGAGAATTATATATATATATATATATGTTATATATATATATATATATATATATATATATATATATATATATATATGTTATATATATATATATATATATATATATATATATGTTATATATATGTCATATATATATAGATTATTTTTATTATATTTTTATCAGTTAATTATAAGTTTATAAGTTTTTCTTAATAAATAAGATATTAATAGCTATATAGGCAAATTGTTAATAAAAAAATTGCTAATATTTTAAGTTTCGTTAAACCACCATTGCATATGTCGCTCTCATGGAAGCAAAGATTTAGATACATATATCTCTACGAATTTCATGTTTGCCAGTAAGTTAAACTTTATAGCTTTTATACTGCTATAGGTTGCCGCATATGTTGGTATTGATCAACTTACTAAATTTAAAATAATAATTCATTAAGTTTTTACGGACCGCGTTCCTTTATGTTTAGATAAAAACAATTACGCAGTCGACTTGAAAAACAAACGTTGAACACCTTAAGTGAAAAGTTTTGTAAAATTAATTAAATCCATTTAACGCTAATCGGAATAAATCAAATCTGTTTAAAAATTATGTTCATACTTTTACAACGATAAATTATTTATCTAGAGCGAAACTATTCGTAGCGTCCCGTTACACATCTCTCAATTTAGCTTAATCGGATTACTTACAAGTTGACAGGCTTAGTTATTTCATTTATAACTTGCGCAAGACGTCAATCTCATGACCGTGGATATCGTCCGCTGGGGATTTATAAAAGTAACGTTTTGTAAGCGGCTTTACTGATGTTTGTTATTTATAACGGTATAGTTAATAACGGTTTTATAATAACATTTTGTATTAGTTTTTGATATGTCCTTAGTCATATAGAGATGTGGTGATGTCAATGTATTGAGACTCAACCAGAAGCCTTCTACTAATCACTAGAAAAGCGGTAGGGGTACTAGCAACTAGGAGGAAACTGTGGTGTTCATGGGTATGTTTTCGTGGATATTTATATCGCACATATATTTATCTCTGTATATATATGTATATATATATATATATATATATATATATATATATATATGTGTGTGTGTGTGTGTGTGTGTATATTTTCCAGGTAAAAAAAAACAGATGCAAAGGCAACTACGAAAGTAAGTTTTCAATAAGGAGAACGTCATTCGAACCATATAATAATGATAAGATATTAGTAAACATTGCTCGTTTGGTGTCAGTACCAAAAATTTAATATGTGACCTAACGCACATATCGGCATTGTTTGGTAACATATTAGAAACAGAATTTTTCTTGTCTCAGTATATTATTGCTATATTCGGTTACAATATTATATTACATTCAAACGATACAATGGAATCAATGTCGCTAAAACAAATTCGAAGATTAGATTCGAGATTAAATAAATATGAATATAAAAACAATTACCGTTAAAATAGCACATCTAATACAATATTGATCAATAAAATAAATTATATCTACACCCATAATTTCAGTTTTGTTTCTACTATCATAATAAATAATTCTAATTTCCCACCTGCAATCTGTTTTCTCGGTATTTAGTGAGAAAAAACGATAAATTTTACCAAGCAGTTACAATTTATTAGGTAATTGCTTCACTAAATGGGTTAAGGCGTTTAGATTTAAGTGAATATTTTCTGTGACAATTTGTAATTCAGATTTACAATGATAACACGACAATAAGTTACAATAGAAGTAGTTAATTATTATATGTTTCTTGAATATATTAAAAAATAAATTCTAAAACTAATTAGGGTCTTCCGTAAATATCTATGTGCCTAAATATGGTACTTGTAAATATTACAATGGATTCCATAATTCTGATGACTATAATTTTCATAGTTTTAATTATGTTATAACATATAGTATATCCTAGATATAATATCGATACTGTTCATTTTAAATAGTATTTTTCTAATTATACTTAATCTATACATGCATTAGTGTTTTCACAAATTTGTAGTCTCTTTTTTGAACATGAGTAAATACGATTACTTATATTCTCTCAGCACGGGGTGATTGAGAGGGTTATGTGAAATTCTCCCTGCAATAGTCACCGTGTAAACTCACTAAGCCTCACGGCCAATTGTCGCTTCGGTGGGGCGACGCGAGATCGAACTTGTAATCACTTGAAATCACCTGCCTTAGCCATATTCGTACATTTTTATTTTATTCTATATACCATCCTTTGATTCTATACTAAGTAAAGTGTTATTTATGGTAACTACAAGATTGGATATATTTTACATATACAGAAGTATTTAACAGCAGTCACACAACTATTAATTATGCTTATCGTACGAAAGTCAATGATGGATAGGAATCGAACTCTAAGTTAAAGCCCACCACAGATCGAGCTTTAATATATATTAACATAGTAGGCTGTATATTACGGTATAGCAAGCTGACACAGATGGCGGTTATGCTGTAATATATATTTTTGCACTCATTAACTCTGCGGCCATCATTGCATGATCATGTATTTTTGCAACATTCTTAATAAAGGCTGTTCTAATTTTTGATATCGTGTAATGGATTTATCTAGTTATGTTCATAGCTCACTCAAATGACAAACGAAAAAGTACATCCTGTTGTTCTTGAATATTAAAATATACGGTAATATGTCTTACTAATACAAAATATATCGTGCTATATCTGTCGACATTTTTTTGTGACGTAATAAAAATATACCTTACAGCTGCGTCTGTGGCCACTCGCCAATTACGCTAGAAAATATTCCGTAAAATACCTTGCTATAATTTATATTAATATATATTACAGCTCCGTCTGTTGTGAGCTTTAGTAGAATAACTTGCTGCTGTCGCACCAAAAGGCCTATTATAAACAAAACTCTAAAATATTTATTTATAAAAACTGATTATGTACATATCTCTCAGATTAATTTTGATGTACGTATTATTTTTCGTTACGGTATTTAGAATGTTCCTTATATATATAATTATCACGACAAAACTGCACGTAGTCTTTTCAATAAATTGAACTGTATTCATTTACACCCACTTATCTCAATGTAGACTCTAATTGGTTTTAATTATTGTAGTGTAGAGTTTCACGAGCTTTCAACGCGTTCCTTAATTTATCCGACGCGTCTCAAGAAATATTAAAACCACTGTGAAATTTAACACTTACAAACTTTCAACCGCTACCCACTCTGGCTCATAGGTACCTTAGTTTCATACCTTTATTAAAGGACGCTTTCACTACGTATACACGTATTACAAAAAATTATACAATATTTATAATTGACTTCTTTAGTTAATCCTTACTAATATTATAATCTATATTTTACGTGCGGCTTCGCTTGGGATAATATCGCTTTCAAACAAATCGAATGACTCAATAATTTAAAATTATAATATTAGTAAGATGAGAAAGTGAGTTTGCTTGTTATGCTTTCAGACCCAAACCGCTAAATCGATTATGATGAACTTTGGTATAGATGGGAATCTGAAGACGGTTATAGGCTACTTTTTCTCTCGAAAATCTTATTGGAAGTGGGGTAAAAATAGGGATAAACTTTGTATGAAACTTTTTATTGCGTCATACCATTGGATTAACTAAACTAATATAAACGCGAGCGAAGCCGCACTTAAATTCTAGTATGTAATAACTTAATATGAGTTTTGACCTAATTAAAATATTTGTTCAGAGCGAAAAAATGCAAATATAGCACAGAACCATTCCAGTGAACGTTCTACAAAGATAATAATATTAAGAGAGTAGCCTAATTTATTAATACATTGATTTACCTTTTTCTTGATCTTATCCTAAATTGGATCGGTACAGCGAGTTTTTCTTCTCTATCAGTTCTTATCTAAGTATTCACATCTTTCATACACATTACATTCATATTTTCTTCAAACTATTGCTATATCCGACATCCTTCTTACTTCGTTTTCTTTTAGTTTTATGAGTTTAATTCCTATACCTGATTTTAGTTAATCACTGAACGCGATGTCATAAAACATACACAAAATTGTATTTAGATGTCTCATCTATAATTATGTTAATATATTGTAATAGTAAAATGTCTTTCAACGATTACCATTAACAGAGTTGTTTCTTTTATAATCTCCATCCTCCTAATATTTCCCGTCCTATAAATATTAACATACTACTTACGCATATTTAATCTTTTTTTTTATAGACTTACTGTCTTTATTTACTGTAATAATATAAAGTTGTGATATCCTCTAATTTTTGTATCTTTTTAAATACGCTTTCTTTATCTATATTAATATTATAAAGCAACCGTTTTGTGTGGTTGAACGCGCCTAATCATAGGAACTACTAGCCGGATTTCAAACAATCTTTTTGCTTTTGTAGATCAATCGTTGAGTAAGGCTTTAAGCTAATATCAAGTTACTATCAATATGAGTGAAGTTTTAATGAAAATAATTACTAAAACAGGCAGAGATGATTTAATAATGTCGACCCGAACTAAGTCGCAAACGCAACTAGTGTATTTATATTTTTAACATGTCGTTGAATATAATTCCTGAAGTGTCCGTAACATGGTATTATTTCTTTTAAGACTGTTCGTGTTGTGCATGTTTAGGTTATTCTACGATACACTGATTACTTGGCAATTAACTTTAAAACACGTTTTCGTCACATTTGCCATTGGCGAAGTTGGCTAGATAGCCAAATGCTATAATAAAAAAATAAAAACATGAGTTTTTTGACGTTGCGTCCCTAATAATAATATTCATAATGATTTACATCTTTTGTTTTATTATTCATAATACTTTTAACAAATGATAAAATGTCAAAGTAATTGTTCAGAAACATTATTGTTTTAAATATTCTAGTAATATTTATATATTCAAATGCAGTTAGAAAGTGAAAGAAAAAATAATGTTTATTAACATTAATTAAAAGCATTTTTTTGTTATTCCATTTAAAATGTTTTTAATAAGAATTATATTGCATGAAAATTACTTGTTAAAAGAATTATTTTAGAAAGCTTTAAAAAAGTGCGATTTATTATCTGTAACGTCATAAAAACTCTTTAATATTATAATTTATTTATCGTGCTCTGTGTCTACTTAATAAAACTCACCCTTGAATAAGGAATAGGGTCACCCGAATCACACGCTTGTCCACTCCTATCAACATTAGTAATACATTTTGTCTGTCAGATGTACACTTGACAAGATTTCACAGCCTACTGGACAGCTTTTAATTAAAGCCTGACCCCTAATATCCTCGCCGTAGACTGAACAATATTAACCAAGTTTAGGCATGCACTTTAATTCCATGTAAATTATATAGTTGTTTTTTTTTTATATATAAAATATAGACAAAGGAAGTTAACAAACTTCTAACATTTGTCGTCCCATGAAAATGTGAAATAATTTCTTTATCTATGTTTTATCTTTTATTTTGACATTACAACTATATCAAAATACTAAAAATAAGGCTTTTTTATACTCTACATGTTTAGCGTTTTAGTCCCAATGTTAAGTGATAATGTAGCCTAACTAAGCCTACTAAAATGGTTGGCTCTGAAGTATAATTTCTGGAATACACCTATAGATATTTAGCGTCAGATTGTCATCATGAATGTTACTGTAATAACTAGATATAATATGTACATGGATATCATACATCTGTGTAATAAAGAGTGATATAAGTAGAGTTGGACGATTTCATAGGGAATATTTTACAAATAGAAAACCTATTTGAATTCCTCCAACTCTAATATATTAAATGCTTTGATAATATTATAAGTACTAATAATGTGATGTTGAATGTTAAATAAAGATGTCTCTTCTCATTTAAATCTCATTGTGGTTTCAGCAGAATGAGTTTTATGGAAATTAACTACTAATAAATGAATAATAACAAATAGTGACAATGTATCTCTATAAAAATAGTATTATATAATTTATCTTAATTATGTTGGTTGTTAAAATTAAACTCATAAGTTACGATTAGGTTCTTAATTCGTTTAAGTTATCGTTTTGTTTACATATTAGGGAGTATTTTTATTGTTAGATATCATTGTTTGCAGAAGGTGGGAACTGTGTGTCATCTTGTATTAGTACCCAAGTTTACCTACATGTTAATTACTAGACCCTACAAGATATTCAGTTTAAAATTCATGGTAGCTAAATTACAAGCCAGGGAATAGAAGATTAAGTGTATGATGTGAGTAGATGTCAACTACCACTTAATGCCAGTTGTGGTTTTAAATTAATTTATTTACTAATGTTCTGTAATATATTGAAATGTATATATTTTTAGTACTTTTGATAAATATTTCAATTTGTTTTTGCAAAAAATAACATGATTTCCATGTTGTATATTGTATTTTATTTAGACATTTATGAACTTGTCTAGAATGACAAAACATCTGTGTTATGATCATTACGCCGATACGTAATATAATTCTCGATATATCAAGGCCCTTTCAAATCACTGAGTGCGGCCCCTTTGACTCATCGTATACTTGTAAACTGGGATAGTTCAATTCTATCAAATTATGTGTTATAATTTACATTTCTTTTCATGTATATTTTTCCAGATTATACATAACATAGGGTTACATCAAAACTAGTGGTAACCGCACGTCTGCGTGAATATAGTACGCAGTTATAATATAATTTATTTATTTTGTTATATAGTTTTTATTTATATTTAAAGAATCTTATTTCTAAAAGTACAAGTTTTGAGAAATAATAGTCTCATTGATATTTTAAACAAATAATGAATTTATTCAGAATTATTTTCTTAACTTTTGTTAACTATCAATTGCGTCAGAAATGTCCCATCTATGAAATACCATATCCATTCGTTTTTTATTAATAATTTTTTTATTGCTAATTCTAAATCACTGCCCTTTATAATATATATTTATCAAAAAAGAAAAAAAGGTAAAAATCAGGCATGTACAGAGATAACTACAGCTTATAATACATATACAAGCTAAAACAGAAACGTCAATGTCGAGTAAAATAAATTGAACAAATGGAGGTAGTTTAATTTAAACAAAAACTAATCGACTGCATTAACAAACGACGTACGATTCAATTCGGATAGGGATTAATTAAGGAGCGGTATCGTTTTCACGACAAACATGGAGCGAGCCGGATCTGTCGCCGATAGATGCAGCTTCAAGACCCGTTTTATCATCCCAAATGCATCGATGCTCTTGTTTAGATATAGTTTTATTTAACCTGTAACGTTACGTCTATAAGAGCTTTATGTAGTCTGCATTAAGATACATACAACGACAGTCATAATAAAGTGATAATACGACTTATGACTTCCGCGGAATAATTTTAAACTTGTATCCATCAGTGTAACGTAATCTTTCTCTATAATTTTCAGTAACGTCTCATTAACTCAGTGTTAGCAGACGTACAATAAGTATTGTACACTAGCTGACCCGGTGAACTTAGTATCAACTATAATTGATATTCATTATTCTCGCTAATACTCAATAACGGTTTGTGGAATTTGTAAGTTATTCTTTACATTTGAATTAGCTATAATATTTTAATCAATCTATCAACTTCAATTCGATAAGATCAATAGAACTGGCTATATCTAATATAGTTTCCGTCTTTCATTTCTTTTGGTTATTGAATAAAACTTGTATACAACTATAATTGAGACGAACTTCATATTAAGCCATGGATTCACCAAGGAGGGAAACTCCGAGCAATGCCCAAGAATTGTGACTCGTATTTAGGTTTAAGGGGCCCCCTTGTCGACGCGCGTCAACACTCACCTTCACCAGCCGGATTTCTCTCCCTACACAGTCAAATTTGGTATAGTGAGATTTAGCTAGTATACCTCTGGCACGAATAAATTGACCACATAGTAATTTCTGTTCAGGTCATTTAGTAGCTAGTAGTATTTATTTGTTTTCATTGCGTGATTCTTAAGTATGTTTGTTTCCCATGGTTCAGTAAGTCAACTAGTAATGTGTGTTTAGTTGTTCTAGGATAAATATATATATCCGGTTTTGAAGCCGAAGCCCCTACATTATCTGGGATTTTATAATGCTTTTTATACGTGTCCATCAGTATAATCTAGTCAGGTGTAGCACCTAGTATTGATTACTATTGATAGATTACTATTGAGCCTTCTTTTACAAAGCTGACTTGTCTTTTATTAGTAGTTAATCCTTCATTAGATATTGAAAGGCTTATATCTTTACGTATGATTTCAAGCACTCTATAGTGGCGACTTGAGTAATCTCCCCTGTCAAGGAGCCCCTTGCATCCTACTAATAAGTGTCTTCCTATATCTATGATCTGGCCTAAAAAACAGCCAGATTTGTCGGAGGCTTTCCCCCATTTAACTAAATTACTCTGATCTAGGAAGGTAATTTGAAAAGCATTTAGGTAAAATTTTAAAAGAGCCGGAGTCCCATCGTGTTTCACTGTGTGCCATTTTAGAGCCAACGGGATAAAAAACACACCACTGGTTAATTATTTTGCATTTCTGTGCACTCTTCGTCTTCTTGATTCAGTCTTGATTCAAGTTCAGTGGTATTTTTATCTTTTGGGAGAGATGTGACTGATTTGTCCTCGGATTTCCTCAAGACTTGCATTTTGATTATATAACTGCCTTTTTTATAGTTAAGATTTAGTGTTATGGCCAAAATATTACCTTATGTTAATTGACCATACAACCCAAGTTGGTGGACACGCAAAACCTGTGGAGGCGCTTTTGTTTGTTGAAGGCGGTAAAGTATTCCACATTGATGTGGCTCCTATAGGCCCCATATTATTATTTTTTATTATTATTGCACGTAATTTTTTAACAACTGTTTCACCTGGGATGTCATCTGAAATAAGACGAACTTTTTAGCTATCCTTGGATTACCTATGCGGGTGTTGGGTACATCGTGTGGTAGAGAGAGAAACTCTGAACAGTTTCCGACACTTGTGAAACGGATGTAGGTTTAAAGTAAAAGGTACTTGTGAAAGGGACCCCCTTTCCAACACGCGTCAATACTCACCTTCAATACTAGTATTCTTTTTCACCTGCACAACACAATCCGAACTTATTTTATTGTCAGTAACTCTCGAACGCAATACAGAGGTACCAATACGAGTATTCTCAATATCTGTCAGCCGCTGGCCATTAGCTTGTTAAAACGTGAAGTGGCTTGTCGCACATTTGAAATGATAAAAGTAATTCGTTTACTCGTAAAATTTAGAACTTCGTTTAGAATGAAAGTAAAACTAATATACTACTGCGCGACTACTGTGAAATGTAATGGTATTTTGTTAAATGTACAAAGATACAATAATCAAATTTGACCAAAACTAATTAATTTGTAAATTTTTTGGGTTTTTGTTTTTTGCAATTATATAATTTTCTTCGCAATTTTCTTAAATAGATTCCTCACTATCTTCTGTCCCATTCAATCAATCACTTTCCATAATATCATATTTAAAAAATATTTTTTTTTTTCTTTTATACAAACTATGTCCTGAGAATAACGAACACAAAAAAAGAACTATCCGATTTGGTCCTGTCGTTCGGAAGTTATGCGCGTACATACATTTCGGTGAATCATGTTTTTATATATATAGATTTTTTAATGTTCCGCGTAATTTCTTTAATATATTCACGTAGTTCTATATTTCATAACACCCAACTTGCAGTGCGTGACAGGCTAAATATCCTAAGAATGGAGATTCATAGCAAGCTAACCTCAGGGACCACATCGAAAATGCCATCTCTATAATACCCTGGAAACTGGGCATCCTGAACAGATTATGACGGTTTTTCATTCCCAACCAGCTGTACCTTCTCTATACGGCCCCAGTACGGCCGTGCATGGAATACTGCTTGCTCCTCTGTGATGGATCAGTCAAATATCACATCAATACCTTAGACAGGTCGCAGAGGTGAGCTGTCCACATTGTAAATGATGCAGATGATGCAGAATGATCTACAACATCATAGAACCGCTGCAATAGCGCAGGGTCATTGCGTCTCTAAGCGTGTTTTACCGTCTGTTACATGGCGAGTGTTCGGAAGAGCTCTTTGAACTAATCCCTTTTTCCCCATTTCATAAACGTACCATACGGGTGAAACTTCGGTGTTACAATTTCACGGTGGCACTTATAATATCGACAACCAAAAAGTTTGCCAACTCTTATTTTTGTCGAACCGTAGGGTTGTCGTACCGTCTTCCTGTCAGCTTCCTTTCTATAATATTGGTTAGTTCTAAAAAATCGTGAACTTTACACTAATCAATTTTTATCTAGTATTTTAACAAAGAACATTTACAATTAATATAGTTGTAAGATAGAAATTAAATATAATTTTATAAACTATTATAATAAATAAAGTATAATAATATTTTTGGGCGGGTCTGGATTACCTTGAAAATTTGCACACACTCCGAAGCCAACAATAATGCATGACATTCTTCAAATAGGATTATTATATATTATATAGAGAGAACCGAAGTTATCACATTAAACGAAAACCAACAAGCATAAGACGTAGAAAATAGTAGAATTATACCTTCATTGATCACACTAAGGAACTTTTCTGAACCCACTTTGAAAATTGACTTAAAAAATGAATAAAATTAGAATTATTTGTTAAAATACAAATTGTAAATTAAAATAAACATTATTTTATCGTCTTTCTATCATACTAATATTATAAGTGCGAAAATGAGTTTGTTTGTTTATTACGGTTTCACGCCTAAACCGCTGAGTTGATTGTGATGGATTTTGGTATATACATAGCTGAGATCCTGGAGACGGAGATAGGTTACTTTTTCTGGCGAAATATTTATAGAAAGTGGGATATTAAAGAGATAAATTTTGTATGAAACTTTTTATTGCGTCATGCGATTTTTTTGGCAAAATTAATATTAATGCTAGTGAAGCCGCAGTTAAACTCTAGTAAATAATAATAATTTACGTATCAGAACATTATTTATAACATATATATTTCACTTACATAATATTTTAAAGAGCTATACTAATTAGCAAATATAAATTTAAGTTGGAAATATAAGTTTATTCGGTCATAAAATAATTTTTATTTTTTAACATAAATTTTTTGATTTGTTCTTATATTGTAAGTGTAATATTTTATTATATAGACATTAGTATAACTGACAATCAAAAATGTTCCTCGTGGAATCTGTCTTTCTACTGTCTACTGCGAAAAATACAAATAGGCACTTTGACGATGAATATAACAAATTTAGTGAGCGCAGAACTAAAATAGTAGTCGAGGTAGAAACTCAAATAGGATTCATTTCATTTGTTCCTCGGTAAAGTTCACATCTAACTCCCCAATTGAACCGATTACGTTGCAAAATGAAATTTCCAGTCGTCGAAGCGATTGTTTCGATATATTTCAATTGTACGTTTATTCAGTCCTTTTGCACATTGAAATAACATATACAATATACAGTTTTATCATCTTTACCTTAACTTAATATTATATTTGCAAAATTATTTTTTATAGTTAAGATGTATCGTTATGACCATAATCTCACCTGATTATAAGTAACGATACGGCTTAAGTTGGTAGACACGATAAATCTGTGGAGGAACTGGCTTTCAAGTGCAACTGTCAGAACATAGTTATTGGTGTTTGGCGCCAGATTTTTGACTTGAGGGTGGTTGCTAGCCAGGAGCGTATCAGAAATACCCTATCACCATGTGTTTCTTTGTTAGATACGCTTTAACGCCTAAATCGCTGAATCGATTATGATACATTTTGGTACGTAGATAGCTCTGATCCTGGAGACGCTGAGAGACTATTTTTTCTTTCGAAAACTTATAGGAAGTGGAGTAAAGAGGAATAAACTTTGTATTGCCTCATCCCATTATTTTAAACTTTAGAGTATAGAATAATTGCTTATAATTGCGAATTTTAAATAAGTTCATATCTACCAATATCTTAAATTAAATAGTTTAATAGAACCAGATGTGGTTGACAAAATCAATATTAATCCGAGCGGTGCCACGGGTGAGAGCTGGTATGAAATAAATGTGTAGATTAGTGTCTACAATATAATAAATATTTCTATGGAATTTAGATAAGAAGAGGATTACCTATAGTGTAATTACTTCTACTTTAGTTTGTGTTGGTTAAACATTTTTGACTTTAATGAAACGAATACAGATTTTTAGAGAAATAAATCGATTGCTTTATTTAATATTCCATTTAATTTAATAGTTACAAGTTACCAAAAATCTACTTTAATATCGAAGAAATATGTTTAGTCTATTAGCTTTAACCGCAACACTACTTAGGCTTGAATAATGCTTTTATCTTATAGATTTAGAACTCAATTTTAAACTTTGTTGAGATAGTATTATTATGATTAGTATAATTATTACTATCACAAATATTTTAATACATTCTGAACCTCAATAACGTTTTCAAAACGTACAAATGAATTCATTTAATACAAAGTTTTAACTAACCTATCCCAGAGGAACTATTTCACAATATGACGTTAAAAGCATTCTATGTATTAGTTATCACAGTGTCAAATTTCAGCAAAATCAATATACATTTTGGGGTGTAAGGGATATCGAATACCAGCGGAGTTACCCAAGCCAATTTCACCTGCACGTGGTGCATCCTGCCGATAAGCGGTGAGGCTCTGACGACTGCCGGTCCCACATTTGGTTTTGGTCATGACGGTTAACCATATAATCCTTGATCTGTCACAGTTTGGTCGTGGGGTTATCGCCCGACTGGTTAGCGATCACCCCTCGGGTGTAGACTGCCGCGAAATAAAGGTTTAGTATGAGCCTTTGTGTACCGGCATAGTGAACGAGACCAGGCCTTCTTGCCAAGATCAGCAACGCGTTTATAACACCCTTAGTGTCGCGGTTGTCCATAGGCGAAGGTAACCATTTACCCTTAGACGGGGCTATTTGATTTTCATTAGGATAAAAAAAATTCAGTGTAATGCACGCATTAGAGAATAGATAAAACCTCCTAATAAAATATTATTAACCTCTACGTTGATAAGAAAGTACTAAGCAACAGAGATAACATATATTTAAAGGTCAGACATGGCCGCTATTATATTTATGTATAGATGAATAATATTTTTTTTAAAAGCGTTTCTTTATATTTTTTTTCAATTTGTTTTAGTTATTTTTTCAAAGCTCAATGGTGAGATATCTTTCTTGATAGAGACTAAGGATACCTTGTGCTCACTCAAGCAAATGAAAAGTAAATAAAACTCGATTTACATAGTCTCTTGAGATATTATTTTTTTGAATAAAAAGCGTATTACGAGTTATTATTTTCAAAGAGATTTCAAGATTATTCCAATACTTTATAGCTATAATAACTTTTTGATTTTTGACATCGAAAAATTAAACACTTTTTTCGTCGTCTAACTATAGCCTCATTTGTATTAGTAATGTTGCCAAAAATTGTAATATTTCTGCACTTAAGAGTCAGTCCTTCCACTAGGCTTAGCGTGTTCATCATCTTGAGTCACAACGTCACTTCACATCCGATGTGAATGTGGCCGTAACGCTGAACCTCAACTATATATATAAACATGTATTTAGTAGAAAATTTACTTTACATTTTCTCAGATTTTAATTAATCTCTTGAGAATTAGAGATAACGAACTATTGTCGTTTAAATGAAAAACTTTTAAAAAGCGAGTCGAAAGTAACATAACAATTTCTAGAAGATAAAAATATAGTATCCATTCTTATTCCCACACGAGAACTGCAAAGTTGAAACGTTAGATTTTCATTATGATCTCTTTAAAGCAAACTCGGCTAATTAAAGTTTACTAATTAAAAATAACAACTAAAGTTGTAGGGAACGTACGTAAAGTTTTATTTCAATGTTTCTTTTTATTTTTTATAGGTTTCACATTTGAACACAGTCTCTCCTGTTACTAAGTGACTATGTGGTTCAAATGACAACACGTTAAGCCCAATCAAGTGGAGGAAGGGGAAATGAGAAATCTAATTAGGATAAGCTGCGTCAATGGACGAAATGAATCCACCTGCAAAAAATCTGAACTTTCTATGAGTGAAAACATCATGAGTAAATCATTCTCATAGCAACGGTGGCAGTGTTTTTTTCTAATAGCTATCTGGGCAGCTACCTCCCTCAAGTTAAAAATGTGCCCGCCAAATATTTATAGGCATGTTCCTGCAGTTGCACTTGAGAGCCAGTCACTCTACTAGAATTAGTGTGCCCACTATCTTGGGCCACATCGTCACTTAACATCAGGTGAGGTTGAGTAACATTGTGTGTGGTATCAAAATTTATGTAGAGTGAAATCAAGCGCTATTAAAAGTGCGTTACGTACCATTGCGCAACGTACTTTGACATCATGAAATTTTTCGTATACATTACCAGTGATACAGAAAAGGACACCGGTCACTTTTTATTAAGAAAAGAAATACTTGAATAATTTTAAGTTCCATGCAAAGGAAGTCGAATGAAGCGATGACAGCTCAGTGGTAGTGTGCACGACTTCGCGTCAAGGGACGTGGGTTCGAACCCAAGCACCTACAATGAGATTGAGCTTTCGGTGAAGGAAAACATCGTGAGGAAACCATAGCATGGTGGTAGGGCTTTTTCTAATGCCCGCCTGGGTAGCTACCACCCTCAAGTTGTAAACCTGCCGCCAAATACCAATAGGTGTGTTCCGGCAGCAGTACTTGAGAGCCAGTTCCTCCACAGGTTTAGTGTGTCTACCAACTTGGGCCGTATCGGCACTTAAGATCAGGTGAGATTATGGCCTTAACGCTACAACCTTAAGTTTAAAAAAAAAAGTTGCGGACACATCTAGTAATATAAATACATTTTTAGTTACCCCAGTGTCTGATTACTTTTTTAAATGCTTTAATTTACCCTTCTTTTACTTTTGTTATATTACGTATCTACACAGTACAAGTTCTTAAAGAGTAAACTCCAGTCGTGTGTCGGAGCTGACACACAAATTTTTTTTACCCAATTACAAATAATTAACTAAGTACAAATAAAATTATTGGATTTAAAACATGTTTCAATTTTGATTCCTCCACAAACTGAAATGAGAGCAAATATATTGTTTCAATTTTGGCTATAAATCTACTTTTGGCTATCACCAGTTTCCATCTACAAATGATACGCTATTTAGAAAATAATTTCTTAAATAAAATCTTTAGAAGTTCCTTAATCATTTCCTTACATATTTTCCCTTTATATATATATAATACTATTTAGATAGCACAAACGAGGTAGAGTGTAACGGTACTAGATGATTATATAAAATATGCCTTTCTGTATCAAAAAATTTGAATATAAAAACGTTACCGGCGTATCTACATTATTATTATATTATTAACCCATGTTATTACTTCATTAGACCAGTATAAAAAAATCAACAGACCGTGAAGTTATGACTACGAGAGAATTCTCATGATTGTCTAAGGTCAACATTCCTTGAATAAAAATGTAGCGAATACAAAACGAAAATACATTTTCCAGGTCAACCAGCGAAGTTTTACATTCTTTAGTCAGAAACGCGTGTCCTGAATATTGAAGTATACCAAAACAATTCACGTAATGCCCGGAGATATTTCACATTGGACGTTATGCTAAAAATTCAAAATAAAAACATCATAATAATATTATACTTAACTACGTTGGTGAGTTTTGTTACGGATGGAATGTCTGCCGGCTGTATATTGTTGCACTCATTTCGTTTAATAAAACGTTTCGTTTCAAAGCATAGTCTAAAGGTTTTGTAAGGGTTTTTAAACGTTTTAGTAATTTTAACGTTTCAAGTTTAAGTCTGGTGTACGTCCTTATCGTTACTTCCTTACTTATATTATCAATGTGAAAGTGAGTTTGTTTGTTTGTTATGCTTTCGCTGAATCGATTACGATGATTTTCGGCATGAAGATAGATGTGACCCTGGTCACGTTGATAGACTACTTTTTCTTGAGACAAACTTATCGAAAGAGAGGGATAAACTTTGTATACAACTTTTTACGAGTATTGCGTCATTCGATTTCTTTGACAAAATCAATATTCACGCTAGCAAGGCCGCGTGTAAAAGCTAGTAAACAAAGTTCCATCGTCACATTTCTCTGTGTATAAACGCGATTAACTGAAAAAGTGCTCATCGAAATTTCATACGATTTTCAGCAATAGATGAAGTAATTCATGAGGAAGGTTTATACGTATAACCCATTAGGATTTTGTCCGAATTATCTGAAATGGGACTATGATTATTTAAAAAGGCAGAGAAAATCATGCCGTTTCGGAGCTTTATTAGTTTGCACCGCGTAAGCTAATAGAGTTTTATGTAACAAAATTTAACACTGAATTTAATCAATCTTGTATCAAATGAAATATCTGGGCCTTGCCATGGACGGACGATAGTGGTTCAAACCTCAATGTATACCTTCGATTATAATGTTGTTAATTTTAATTCTACTATAAATGTGCCATGAGTTTGTTATACTAAATATTAATATAAGTTAAAACAGTTTTGTATATTAAAATTTCTCATGTTGTAAACTCGCTTACATTATCCCTGTCTCAAGTGAAACGTGAGCAAAGTGTAGATTTTTATATTCCTTAGCAACTTATTGCAAAATAAAATAAGCAAAACCCAAGGACTCTGATTGTTTTATTTCATAACTGAAAAGTTTCTTAAAAACTTATACTTACCCTTGGGAATTGTTTTAGAACGTTGCTCCCTTTGTGAATTGAGTTATCCTGTCCATGTATTTCTGTTTTATTTGTATAAATTTTAAACTTTTAACAATGTTTAAGAATTGTATACAAAAAGTTTATGAATTATCCTCGATTTACTAACAAGTTGGTTTTTGGATCCTAGACATATAAATGACTTTATAATTACTATAATGCAATCTTGTAGTTTTTTAATTCGCATGGAACCTAAAATCATTTAAGTACTTATTTTCTTAATAAAAACTGACTAGTGTCCTTTTCTGTATCACAGGCAATGTATATGCAAAATTTCATGATAATCAGTTGAGCAGTTAACATATATACTATCTAGTGCCCACGACTCCATGTGTATAGAATTACTACTTTAAAAAGCCTACTGCCCTGATACTAAATGAACACCATTATTTGATGTTTTATTATCAATTTACACGACAACCTACCCTAGAAGATAACCTGAGCTGAGTGTTGTTCTTTACCGTCATTTCCTAACCTATACGTTCACATAACATGCTATTACAGGCGATGTGTTCGTAAAGCCATGCTTACTAACAATGCCCATATATCGCATTTCAATTCTCTATATTTTTTCTCATCTAATACCATATTGTGACTTATGTCATAGGTATACGCTACCGTGGACTTGTTTTAAATATCCTAAGGAACAATATTTTTTGTACACATTATATTTACGTATCACTTAGCTTTTTGTTAGCACACGCGGGTAATATATGGATACAAATTATTTGTGTCCCTTAGAAACTGTTATCCGCTATATTACATTGCCAAGTTCTATTTTCATGAAGAAAGTAGACTTTTTCCTTCAAGGTCTGTTCTATCTCTACAGCAAAATTCATTAGATAACGTACATATAGACAGTATTATATTCTTATATATAATATAGCTGTGACTACGACTTCGTTCGCATGAATTTTAATTAGGTATATGTCGTGTACTTATAGGACCAATTTGTCAACTTCGTGGCACGATATTTTTATGATAAGAGTAACTGTTTGTATCGCTTACTTTTATATACATAATCACTAACTGTTCATTTTATCTCTCTTTATTTATTTCCACAAATAATATAAAAGTGTAATTCTATACGTAATATTAAACTGTAATGGACCGAATTTGGAAAATATCTCAACAAATTATAATTGGGCTTTGCTATATAAACTAATGTTATAAAGAAACGACGATAAAGTAACAAATAAAGTCAAGAACTACTGGACTGATTTCAATTTTTTTTTCACCATTAGAATACTACATTAGCCGCCCTGAGTAATGTAGGCTATATAACATTTTTTTTAATGATAATTATTAAAACAAATTTGAGTTCCACTTGAACGCAGCCGCGAACACAACTAGTATGAGATAAATTTTAAAACTATGTAGTGCTGGTACTACAAATTGTTCGTAGTTTCTAAAATTAACGTTTTCAAATCAACAAACCTTTCCGTTTTATAATATTAGTTTAAATTTACATCATTCCAATGACATATATAACATAAACTATTTCTTTAGAGATCAAAGTACGTTACACAATGAAACGTAAGACACTATTACTAGCGCTTGATTTTATTCCTCTTACATTTTGATACCACGGACTATATATGAAATCGTTTCTTTCGAAGTAAACTCCAAAAAAAACAATACTTAAGCTATGATAGTCATAAATCCATATACACCTACAAATTGAGTTGACGTCATTCATGCTGTTGAGAGCTTGATTAAGAGCTGGATGATTTTATTGTATTGTTTTGTGTGTTCAAATATTATCGCTTAACAATTCAACTGAAATAAAATACAATAGAAATACATATTACCCCCATTTTGGACAGACAGATTACAAACATCTTTAATATAAGCTGGTTTAACGTAGATACATGAAGTAAGTACATATAGGTATTTATCTAAAGTCTACAATTAATTGAAACATTTCAAAGAGAATATACTGTGAATATAAAAAATACCTAGTGTAAGGAGTTGATTATGAAAGAAATATTAAATCTCAGATTTCATTACAGCTATTCTGTAACAAAATATTTTTTATAACATGTATATTCAATTATGCAACTGTCTAGACGAAGACATTGCGGTTGAACTTACAAACAAATAATAAAAGTGTTTTATATTATAAAAAGTAAAATAAAAAAATGCGTGAGTGTCGTGGAATACTCGGTTGGAACGAAATTCCTTACACAGTATATTATTATTGATAAATATATTATATTATCGATTAACAAATGCAAGTAAATGAATTAATAGCGTGTGAGAGCAATTAATTGTCACGCAAATATAACCAATAAATTGAAGGAATGGTAGGATATTCCGTAATTAATATATTTTATCTAGTTGTGAAAATAAACATTTTATTATACATCATTCAATTCATCTAATACATTTAATACGCTTCGAAATAGTTGACGCGTATAACGTGCAAAAACTATGTATATCTGCGCATACGTTGAGAATTTACTGGCTGTCTTGAACCAATAAACGCGCACCTATGACGTGAAACATCCAATAGTATACGCGCTATGGATAACCATCTACACTTTAGAAGTATACCGTAATGTAGAACAGAGTAAAGATAGGGTCGTGATGGAAAAACCTTGCATTTTGATTTGTCTAGCTTCTATCGGTACCATGCAATAAAGAACTTGGTTCCAAAAATATTACTAATGAAATGAATATATGTAATTGAATAAACTCAATGCAAGTGAACAAATTGAAAGCACGTTTCGAGAGATCATGTGCAGAAGTTCAAAGGCACGTCAATGTTTATTATAAAGTAAGACGACATACCCATTTTTAAATAATCTGATGCTAGAGTCACGTTTCAAGGATTTCGGGAACAGCTTTAAAAACGCTATTAGGTCCATCGTTAAACTTTGAATGAGTGACATCTTTACAGTTACCACTTTATGTTAATATTCTAATGGCCAATAATTGCTTCAACTTGAAACCTTACTCGCACGTGATAAGAGCTTTAAAGTAGTTTGTACAGTCATGCATAAGTTTGTATTTTTAAGTTGTCGACTATACTGTCACTGTATACTTTTTGGGACATCATTCGTATTTGATGCGTTTTAAGAATCGAGAAGGATTAATTTTAGTTATAATAGGAATTCGTATCGCGTTCAGAAATGTTCTAAACGTTCAATTCTGATGAAAGATTTATGAGTTTATTAGAAGTTTTGTTTGGAAGAACTTTATTGATTTGGTGTGTATATACGACTTTCGTTAAATACTGTATTAGGTTAATACCTAAATGTTTTTTTTGTTATTATTAGAAATTGAATATTAAGTAATTCGGTATAAAAAAAAAACAAAGTGGTATCATTTCCAGATATATATTTACGAGGTATTTACCATTTTACTTACTTTATTTATTGGATTTTTATTATAGTTAAACTGTTACTTACTCACCATAAACATTTAAAAATATGGTAACGATAGCTTAGTACTGGCGTATAAAAACCCCTATGTTTGACGTGATTTGGAGTAACTTCGAAAATTCTGAACTTTTAATGAAAGAAAACGTCTTTTGTTTCTTGTTGTCCTGTTACCAAGTTATTTGATGTCGACGTAATTAGATTTCTTCTTCCATAAATCTCTTTCAACAGCCATATCTTCATTCACTCCCTTTTCTGTTATCTCATTCCTCACACACTTTATTCATCATTTCTTTAGCCTTCCTCTTCCGTTCCATCCTTCAACATTCATATCATATATTTCTCAATATGATTTTGATGAAAGAAAACATTATTATGAAACCAACGAATTGTGATAAGGTATTTTCTATTACTTCCTGGGCTAAATTAATACTTGAGGGTGGTCCTTTAAGTTGAAATTTCGGAGCTTATAGAAAGTTTCCTATAAAGTGTTTTAATAACCACAATGAAACGCTAGTTGCTCAACCGATCTCAGTGTTTTACTATCATGAAACATATCGTCATTTACATCAATCGAAACGCTAAACCTATAAAAATGATAAAATTAATTAAAAATAAAATAAACAACGATACGAAAGTGAGTGAAGAATAGTGGTTTTAAAAATGTAATCCAATAATGTCCGACCCTTGAACGTTATCCAAACTTCGTAAATTAAGCCACAACGATATGTTTGTTTTTTTAATGTTAACAGAAAAAAAACTCTATCTACTTTGTTTCCCAACCGTTTATTTATTGATATGGCGTGTAGGAGATTAAGCTATAAAGTCTGTAGCGTACGCCGAAGCGAGATGTGGAGCGCTGCGGGGAGCGACCGCCGCAAGCATTACACATTTTACAACTATTATAGAAGGCATGTGGGTTTATTGCTTCGACACGAATAGGAATACGCCGTCCCAATGAGAACTGTTCATATTCATAGTTATTGGTAGCATTTATTGTCTCAAAGATAACGATCTACGAAAATTGTTAACTTAATACATAGTTTGTGACCGTTGATTATAATTTTGTCTACCCACCTTTTTTAATGTAACCTGTTAAAGTCTTGAAGTGATGATAGCTCAGTTGGTAGAGTGACATGACAATGAACGTGCATTCGAATTACTGCAGTGAGCTTGAACTTTCGGTGAAGGTAAACATCGTGTTGAATGCACAGCATGACGGTTGGGCTTTTTCTAATGCCCATCTGGCTAGCTACCACCCTCACGTTAAAGATATGCAGCCAAATACCCGTAATTATACGTATACCGAAAATTACACTTGAGAGCCAATAGACTAGTTTTAGTCTGTCGACTATGTTGGGCCTAATTGTCACTTAACACCAAGTGAGATGGTGGCTATAAAGCTATACCTATAAAGAAAAAAAAATGGCTAAATAAATCTGACAACCACGAAAAGAAAAACAATTCATCAAGGCTCTTCTCTTCTTCTCTTTGTTAGGCCTCCAATCCGCTCAATAATATAGGTACACTGAATGATTCCCATTAAAACATTTCGCCACAGAATATATTAGTGTTGTCCAAATTCCAAACCAAGATAAGACTTGAGCCAGTCTTGGTTTTGTAGTCTTGCAGTAAAAGGCTCGTAAGCCTTGCAATTATCTATTAGCGTATTGCTATATATGTAATGAAAAATGTACATATGTTAAATCCGTACATAAGATTTATACAATAATAATGTACCGAATAGGTACTTTAACGTTAATGTAGTCGGTATTGCCATTTAATATCGTTTATGTTGTATACGAGGTTTGACAACATCACATTTAAGATAATTGCTGTCTTCTTTAAAAAGTATTTTTGAATAATGGTAGCCGATATTGATTGAAATATGAGCAAAATTCAAAATAATATAAATGAAAAGTTGTACATGTGGTTTGATCTTAGCCGTCTGTTTTATAGAATGTGTTTTGAAAATTATTAAAATATCCAGTAAAAGGCTATATCCCGTGATAAATTGCACTGGTGTGTACAAGAACTGCATATAGCAGCAGTGGAATTCTGCGGAGGAGTCAAAGGAATTTTTCTACAACTCGACATTTCATTCACTAATACTATTACTGCAGTACATACGAGGTATAAACAGCGCGAACGAATGTTTTTAAATTAGCTTAGTTTTCTCTTATTGAAGTCTTATAGGGGCCAGTGTTGGCCTTGGTCTTGCTAGAATTTGGCGCTCTTGGTCTTAGTATTAGGGTTACAAAAATGCAAGGTAAAACCGAGACTGCAAGACAAAGACTGATTTTGGGCAACACCAGACTAGATGAAGCGTGAAAGCTGTCTTTGGTCTTTTGCTGTTTTTGGTGCGTTTTAGAGGGTAATGTTGGGCAATTAGCTCTCGATGATTCACCACATTCCCCTGTCGCCTTGACTTGAGCCTGAGTAATGCGCTTGCACGTTGCAATGAGGTAGTCTGTAAGGAAAGAAAAATTAAACACCACGTTATTAAAAAAGGCGGGTAACATCATTATCAAACGACGGATAGAGTAATCGAGAGGGATTGTAGGAATCTGTACGCAACTAGTACATGACCACCATACACATGGTGATATATGCAGTAACAGTGACTATATTTTGACTTAAATTCACTCAGTACACATGCAGTCATCGAAAAGCTTCGAAGCCGGCAAGGCAACCACGACTAGTAACGGATTGAAATAATTTTTGCATTGCACAATGATTATCATTCGATACATTGACGTCAGCTTACTATTAACAAAATTCATACTTTAATTTTTTTATAGTTTATAGGTTTAATGTTGTGGCTATAATCTCCCCTAAGGTAAGGTGGCCCAAGCTAAAAAACACGCAAAACCTGTGGAGAGACCGAGTCTTAAGTGCAACTGTCGGAATACACCTATAGGTATTTGGCGACAGATTTTCAACTTGAGGGTGGTAGCTAGTCAGAGGGACATTAAAAAAAGCCCTACCAATATATTATGGTATCATCACGATGTTTCCTTCACCGAAAGCTCAAGCTCATTGTAGGGTTTGGAACTGACATCCTTTGACGCGACGTCCATACACGCTACCAGTGTGCTATCTTCGCTTTAAATTGATTACAAGATAGCATTTCGTCATAACTAGATACTAGACGAAAATGTAATTAAAGATTGTAAGTTTATTCGAATATGAATTGCAGGTTTAACGCTGATATGAGTAGTATTAGATTTACAACTTTGGAAAGGCGGTATCCTGTAACACGAACACTAAAATGGTATATTATAGCATAATAATGCGAATATAACGTTCATCGCAGACGTAACATTTATATTTTAAAGCCGTGTTTTTGAACAATATGCCTTGATTTTCAATTCTGAACAGGTAGTGGTGGTTTTTCAGACCCGGTTTGTAGTATTTAATTTATAAGAGACAGGTATGATTATATATGAGCTCTTTGCGCACTTCGAAGAGTATCCGTAAAATATCATCTTGATACCAAGGAAAGAGATGTCGATATTGCCCAAAAAGCAAGCCTAATTAAGAACTTCGAGCCGCTTTAACTGTGGAGGGTCTTTGACTTATTAAACATATTCAACTGTTAATAAACCAACCAACCAACAATACAGAGTGTTTAGTCTTAAGTTTAGTGTGTGGAACAACCACCACGACCTGGCAATGAATTACTGTACTCTCGATGTCTATCAGGTTTTTTGGAATATATTATACAGTACAAACCCATCATTCATTTTACTGTGCTACCTTAGAAAAATCGCTTCAAAACCACAGGAGTAACAGAGAATACATCATAAAACATTTAAAACAGTACTCACAGTAATACTTTTAAAAGAAACGCGTAAAATTCCAACATAACACTGAAATTTCCCTCAGTGCAGCAATAAATTCTATTTCGATATCTTTACGTTTGGTACTCAAGGGTTAAGTCTGATATAAGCCGTAAAGTTATACGACATAACTATCCACTATATACTTATATAAATGAATACACCGTGAGGTAACATAACGACTTTATCTTTGGAAATAATGCTTACTTAAGCACACATTGAGTCGGTGCATATTTAACTATATTCAATTTATGACCTTAAGGAATCGGCGGGGAACTAAAAAAATTATATGATAAAGATTCCAAAATTTATTACCTTGCACGAACCACTGCTGGAACAGTAATCCGCTTAGCGTCGAACAACTTATTAAGTGTGGGACTAAATACTGATATATTCTTCTCGTTTACAGGCTTTCTTCCAATGGCAAGTCGAAGAAATAAATATCCATAACTAGATAAATGCTATATTCATTTCCTTTGTACTCTCTACTATAAAAGTATTAGCTTCATAACTCTTTAATGTGGCTACAAGTAAAATATTAATTTATTACGAAAACAAGTACACAAGTTTATTTATAATAATTTAATTTTATATTTTTATACAACCAAGATTCAAATAATAGATAAAAAATTAAAATACATTTTACTATGAATTATAGTATAATTTAATGTAATTATTTTCATACTCTAATATATAGTAAGAAAAATTAGACTTATTAACTACTCTAAACGGATGTGATTCTTTCAATAATTTTCTTAAGATTCATACATATATTATTCAATGTTTTAAACGTTATAACGATGTTTCACGTTTATTTATTATAAAATGTATTGCGATTTAATGTACAGAGAACTATTATTATTTTTTATAATAAGCTACTTTATTGAATCCACATAACAGGTTGATATAGAATTTATCTTCATTGAAAGTCTTTATTTCTTATCAATATTAATATATTTAAAAATATCACTTCAAATGCTGACAATAATAACTGTTCATATACCTTACATTTGCCTGCGGAAGAAGACGGAAAACTGATAGCAGACATTTTATATGGATCAACGAATTATAACAACTGTATTGGTTTGTGTGATGTTCACAATCCAAATACTTAGAGCTTAAGAAGTTTTTTGTAAATGATTTGTATTATTATTATAAAAAAATATACATAGCAACTGAAATTTATTAAACGATTGATGTCTATTGTAGTCATACTATACGTGCTAGTGACAAATTATATATATAACAATTTGTGAAGTAACCTTTATATTATCTATTTAAAAAATCTCATTGCTCATCGTTAGAAGATTGATATCAGGTTCGGTGATCGTATAAACAAATCAAGGCCTCGATCGGTCGACGAACCGTTCTTCGAGATAAACGTTCCTTCCTAAAGTCCAACAATAGAAACCTATCCATTGAATAATAATTCATTGTCTTACTTTTTGTTAAACTAATCACTTTATTGTTCCCATATTATAATCAATTATTCGATTAAGTTTCATATAAATGACAGCACCAGTCGTATCATATATTCGACGTCATTCATTAGTTAAAGATATGTAAATGTGCGTACGTGACTTTTGTTTTGTTTGATAAAGATGCCGAGAGATGTTGTAGGTCTGAATACATAACTAATTATAGTTCTTGTTTTTAAACTGAACAGATGTACATACCGAAATATTTAAGTGGATAGAACTCGCATAGTTGATATTGATCCCCAGTTTTCTACAGTTGGATATATAATTGAGATGGTGATACATTCTGTAGTACAGTGGCCACTGCCAGAACTGTCATATACTAAAAAGCAGTACAGTTGGAAGAAAAAAAAATCAGTATTCACACTTTCTGTCTCACAAGACATTCTATCATAGATAGTAAAATTAAATAAAATTAAAATGAAATGGTATCATTTTATTTATTACTGAATTCGTACATTAGTATATAACTTTGGGTTATTTTTTTTTATATTGCAGTCCATAAGTTAGTACATATTAATATTATAAAGTTTCTTTGAACCTGCTAATCTCAGGAGCTATCAGTCGGATTTAAATAAAATGTATTTAATGAAGCAGTCATTGAGAAAGGCTTTAGGCTATTTAACGTCACGTTATATGGAGCAATAGGAGCAAAGCTGTATTGAAAAAAGTTACAAAAATAGGTAAAAATTATGAATATTTCTCAGTACCATGCGAATGAAGTTATGGATACAACTAGTAACTTATAAGCTAAGTAACTGAATACTCATTATCGACTTCATTTACATGAAAAATGCATTTAGTGCAAGAATGTTCATAAGGTAAAGAATGTTATAATTTAATTACGAATAAAATCTTAATAATTATGGTCATTGAACTGGTTCAAGATTTTAACAGTAGTGCGCAGCTCTAATGAATTTTAATGTAGATTCTACGAACGTTAGTGACGTTTTGCTACTTTTTTCTTACTACAGTTAAAGTATTAGGCTTGAAATTTGAGAGCCGTGGGCTCAAATATCAATCATCGATACTTTATCTTCAGTTGCGGCTCATGATATATCATTACGTATTAATGATCCGGATCTCTTAAGTATTTATATTATTTAACTAAATTGTATACGCATCTACGTCTGAGTTATAATGATTTTTGATATCGTCGACTTGTTCTTGTTCAGCTGCAACTGCAATGTGTAATATTTTATTTTGAATAAGCTTTGTTAGAGGAATGCAGTTTTTAATGATAAAATGTTGCAATTGTGGCTCTACGGTATCTTGTTTAGAAAACGTGTCCATCATAGTGGTTTTAATTTTTACAATAAGCTAGAGCTCTAGTGAAGTAAAACATAATAATGAAAGCATATTATAGCATCAGGTTTATTTTCTAATACACGTTTCAACGAATAACTACAATCAAGCAGATATTCTGTCGTCAAGTAGCTATAGGTGTGATAGTGCGAATGCATTTGACAGCCAATCCACCCATTAGAGATACCATTTCAACATCTTAAGCTCCATTATCACTTAGTTTAAGTAAGATTGTGGCTAAATGTTAAAACCTTAAAAGGAATCCGAATAGAAATACTCACAGCCACTTTTAAGATTGCTTCAAACATCAAAATTTGCTTCGTACTACATTTTACACATGAACAATGAAAAAGAAAAGGATATGTGTATTCAATATTGAATATCTATAAAGTTATAAATTTTCGTATTTTTTCCTATTAGGTTTTAATTTAATGAACCAGGTCATGTTTCATAAAATCTTGGCTACACCTGCAAGTGACGAAGTCAGGATTATACAAAATGTTGTTATTAGTTCCAAGTAAGTTTTGTACATATTATAAGGTCAGGGTACGATGGGGCAGAGGCGGACAAATCTGTCGCGATTGGAATGCAAGTCCGAAAAGAAGCGTGACGAGTCTCTGCGCATACCTCTCCGAAGGTTTTGTCTAGATGTGCCGATCTCCAACCCCAGTACAGGGAGCCCTTAATTAGGCTTGGACCTTACCGGGGTTAAATGATGAATGTGAAAGCGTTCCATCAATCCCGGTAGAAGGTGCAGAGACAGTAGGTTTTTGGTGAGTAAGAATCTAACGTAACCCATAATTTTGCTACCCAGCGAAGGATGGGTATCTTATGTAAAATCTTCCTACGAAAATAATGGGTACGATGGGACTGACTTGTCTTTTTTAGGACTGAAGTCTATAAATTAAATAAAGACAAATAAAAACAATGTTTGTAATAATAATGCAACCGAGTTTGCAGATATCGCTCTTAATGAATGAATTAAATATTTACACGTAAATTTAAAAACTAAGCCATTTACTAACATTTATAATTAACAATAACAAGGCATTTTGGTGATTCCAATTAACGTAGGTGGTTTTTATCACTGCATTAGTTCTCAGGTAACATCGGGATTCGATGTATCCCAGACTACCCACGTTGTTAATACGTTTACAATCTTTCCGCTCATTAACCGCCAATCCTTAGACGATTAAGTCGTAACGTGTTTTATAAAACTTGTGCGCACCAATTAAAATATTTATTCATTATAAAGACTCTCACGCCTCGAGTTCAGATATACATCTTTACAATATAAGACGAAGAAATGTGTGTATTATAATTACTATTAATGATATTTATGAAGCAAAATAAAAAGATCTCATATTTGATATCGTTTGTTTCGTAAATATGCCTATTATATTAAATATGTTGATGTCCAGAGATGATTGATGAAAGTTAAAATTTATGAACATAACAATTCAATTGGAAAGTTCGTGATGTTGGTGCCTACTAAATTCCCTTTTACTATTACATTTTGATTATCGTTATTTGGACTTGTTATTTTCGGTAAATACTGCGAATTCAATTAGTTTCTTCAATCGCACAGAACGTCTGTAAAATTATTACTTTCATTTTTCTGTTACGTCAATATTGTTCAATATTTATTAGTGGGTAACTAAGCCATCAACATTTTTATAATCTTATTATTGAACAATACAAAATAATTATTTTCACAGTTACGAATTTCATTCACATTTTGAATAAGGTGTGCCAAAACTCTGTTATTGTAATAAATCGTTTATGTTATGTATTACAAATCTTTAAATACTCAAAATCTTTTAGTTTGGTAAATATAGGTAATAATTTTAATTTATAAAAAATGGATAAAGAATTTTATTTTACAGTTACGGTTTGGCGTTATGGCCACAATCTCATCTGATGTTAACTGACGTTGTGGCCTAAGATGTTAAAAACGCTAAGCCTAGTGGAGCAACTACCCGTAATGATTGGCTTGAATTTATTTTATCCAAATAGTTTATTATCTATATCATTATTATTATTATTCATTTATTATTGTTTCATTATTATATTTTATGTCATAAGGAAAACCCGAAGGTTTTCTAATTACATACTATTTAAATGTCAAGAGTCATAGAATTTTATAGAATATTTTGCTACATTTAATATTTCGAACGAAGAGGACATCAAATCGAATAGAAAACAAAATTTGGCCGACAATCAATATCAGGATTCCAAGATGTACCGACGTGCAAACAAATTCTAGTATCGAGGTTAATAAAATCTGCAGTCCTCCGATATCAATTGGCCTTGGTGAACCAAAAATAAGAGTTTCGTAACATCGGACGTGAACAAGACCACGTCAGTCTGGAATACGATACCGATCTACAATGATATTTATTACTATTTACCTATGTATACCCTGGATGTCAAGAAAGATATGGCTATGATATCTTAAAAGTAGGAACTAACTACACGAAGGCCTCTCTTATTGTACCCGATACACTAAGGTTCCTCTGAACAGTACCCGACACCGGACGAGCGCCTTGCCAGAGAGAATCCTACATACCTACGCTACTTTAATTCAAATAGCCGGTTTATATTCGTCATAGTTTTTTTAAATTCATTATTATACAGAAACCTTCGGGTAATATATGAAATTCATTTCATTTTTGTATTTCATTTTGTTCCATTTATTAATACCTTTTATATAAATTAAATTAATTGTCCACTCGATATGGCTTGTAAGTCGAACAGCCGGAAAACACCTATAAGTATTTTTCGACAGATTTTCAACTTGATGGTGGTATAAGGCTAGGCGAGCATTAGAAAAAGCCCTGCCACCATGCTATGGTTTCATGACGTTTTTTTTGCACCGAAAGCTCAAGCTCATTGTAGGTGGATTTGTACATACGTCCCTTGATACGGTGTCGGTACTTGCTATTAACTGAGCTATCATCGCTTCGGTGAAGAAAAATATGGTGAGTAAACTATAGCATTATGGCTTTTTATAATGCCCAACTGATCCGCTACCAACCTAAAGTTGAATATCTGTCTCTAAATACCTATAAGTGTGTTCTGGCAGTTCGACTTGCACTTGAAAGCCCGTCCCTCCTTTAGGCTTAGTGTGTTCACCATATTGGACTACATCGTTAAAATCAGATGACCTTTCGAGCAATAACTCTAATCCTATTAAAAAAAAAGTTTATTTAAATCAAAAATTTATTAAGTTCATTTATCCTTACAGTTATTACAGTTTGATCGATGTTTACATTCAAGGAAAATAGGAAGTAGCTACGATTATTGTGAAGATTTACACCTTATGTCAGAATAAATATTATTTATTATAGGTACTTATTTATTAGGCGACACTACGCATAATAATTTATTATTCGCTGGAAGCAGGTGCCATGGACATAAATGACCTTCCGTAGCATTTGACAAGAGTTTTACTGGAAGTGCTAGTTAGCACGAGTACAATTCTAAAAATACTGTACACGAATTCGTTTCCTTCTATTTCTGTATATATATAACTATGAAGTTTTGCGTAATCTACTTGAACTTCTAGAATATTACATAATTTTGGATAATAACTCTTTATAGTGTTTTTATATTTTATTCGTTTATCCATTGGAACGAGTTGTACATAGGTACTTACGTTATTTTTCAATAGTCAGTGACTACTAACGTAAAAACCTATATCTACATAGGCTGAATTTGTATACACCTTTTTAGAATAGTAATACTACTATGTTAGTAATAATACGATTCTTATATGTATGTCTTCTATATAGTATAGTAAATTACTTTTACTACCACTGTTTATTGTATAGACTGTATTAAAGTACTTAAAATTATGGGAAATGGGACAAAAATTTAATGGGTAACGATACCTGAGTACATCCGGCGTACCTAGGGTAGTCAGTTGTAAAAACAATTTCAATTACTGATTGACTTTTTTCCGGGGATTATATGTTTTATTTTATCAAAAAGAAATTAGATATACAGGGCATACGTATATACTTATATACCACTACTTTCAACTAAGTGATAACGAATATATTTGATATCAATTAGTATAACATCAAGAGGCTTGATTGTGTTGATTTAATATTTTATGATCCTGATAAAATTGATTTTTGTATATAGGTCGTAGTGACATATAAAATATTTAAAGTATCATATGGCTATTGGTCATATACTTGAATTTATGGTAATAAATAACTCATTCTAAAACATGTAGGTTTTGTTTTTTTTTTAACAGATTGATTTATTTGAAAGTATTTAAATCAATAAAATTGAGTATTTTCATTGGAAGTAACGGTACAACGCTGCAAAGAATTAAACACTGGAAAAATATTTCTTAGTATTCAACCACCTCAACAAGAAACTTAAACTAATTGCCATATTTCTAGACCCTTCAATTAGGGCTTAACCGTCAGTAAAGATTACAAATTTTATGCAAATTAATTTCATGATTTAATATAGTCCTATATTTTTTTTTGCTGACCCTAATACATAAGTAGGTTAAGGGCTGGAAGAGAAGACTAATTAAATTTCACTTCGGGAAAATGATTCTGACGATGAATGTACCCTAAGAGATCAAAAGTAGACGATATCATAATTTTAGCGTACAGTGAAGCTATAGTATAGTATATAATGCTATAGAACTAACAATATTTCTTGTGTTCAATCTTCTTCTATCGTGTCAATGATTGCATCAAATTAAGTTTGACTAGTATTCGGCCACTCTCTGGGCATTTGAGGTAGCAGGCGACAGGTCAGCGCGTGTGCAGTAGTGTGTACAGAGGGGGGCACGACAGTAAATGAGTCATAGTTTGGGGCTCCCCACAGTCACATAGAGCTTGGTTTAGTTCTCTAAAATCACAATTATTTATGTTGGAGTTGCAGCGGCCCATCTGAGTTAATAATTTTGGTTTTTAAGTACAAACGCATTACAGTAGCATCTATAGACGTCACTGTATTTTTCTTCAGCTTTTAGGGTATGAGGGATTTCGAATACCTTTTGAGTTACCAAACCTCACCTGCACGCTTACATTTGGTTTTTACCATGACGGATAGCAATGTAATCCTTGATCCGTCACAGCTTGGTGGTAGGGTTATTGGCCGACTAGTTAGCGAACACTGTCGGGTTTAGGCTGCCGCAAAATAATAGTTCAGTATTTGTTCTTTATGCTCAACATAGTGAACGAGAACAGCCGTTACAGCCAAGGTCAGCAATATGGTTGCACCCATGTTGTTCCAGCTGTCTATAGGCGACGGTAAATATTTACCATCAAATGGGCTGTCTGCCTGTGTGCTGCTCATAAACATAAAAAAGATTCAATATCGTTTTTGTATTTAAAAATAACAACAGTAAATGTTTCTAAACATACCATATATTACAAGAGGAAACGGTCAGATGTAAAGGTTTAAATTATCGCCCGATTGCAGTACAGTCACGTTTTGTCTGATCGTTCGTGTTCGGATTAGTTCGGAAGTCTGTTCAGTGTAACTAAACCAATCAAGTGTCCGTTGTTTGAAACGGTCATTTATAGGATTGTATGTCTATCTGTAAATCTATAGTTTCTGAACAACAACAGTGAATAGTAAATTAATAGGATTTAATAACACGGGAGAATATTTACTAATATATGGAGAAATTCATTTTAACTTAAAATGCTTTTAATAATATAAAGAATTTAAATGATATTGAAGTAATAATAGCTCAGTGGTAGCGTGTACGGACTCCGTGTCTATGAACGTGAGTTCAAATTCTTCCAATGAGCTTGATTTTTCGGTGAAGGAAAAACATTGTTTTTTTTTATACTTAAGGTTTAGCTTTATGGCCATAATCTCACCTGATCTTAAAGTGACGATACGGCCCAAGTTGGTAGACACGCTAAACCTGTAGAAAAACTGGCTCTCAAGTGCTGCTGCCGGAACACACCTATTGGTATTTGGCGGCAAGCTTACAACTTAAGGGTGGTAGCTACCCAGGCGGGCATTAGAAAAAGCCCTACCACCATGCTATGGTTTCCTCACGATGTTTTCCTTCACCGATTACACATATTTTAAGAGTAAGGTTAACAAAAGAAAATTAAATCTATAAGCATTAAAAATAACGTAGTAAAAATTTTTTAATTTTCTATTCTTAAAAACGTTTGGAATAAGAATAAATAAAAAATGCAGGAAATTTATTTTGAATAAAATTATTTCTCATTTTTATCATTTCTTAATTTATTTCGCTCTCGTTAGTAATATAATTCGAGGGTTTAATTAAATTATTTATTCATATAGATCACCAGCAGAGTTCACATCAACACATTGATGTCTACTAGTTATACAGTTCAATATTGTCTTAAGTGTAACCCTAATTACAGGTGAGAACGACATGCACAGTAAAAGTTATTCAAATATAACAAATGTAATAATTATGATGTTACCAATATCAATAAATACGAATTATAAGTGGGATGAAAAACAGTTCTATAAAATATTGTGATTTAAAAATAAAAGTAAAAAGAGAAAAAGATGTACTTAATTTAAAAATATAAAAATCAAAGTATTGGTGTTTAAGAAAAATGAGACTTTTTACTTGTAGCAAGTGTGTCAAATACAAATGTAAACTTTTCCTGCTTTAACATTGTAATTTACCGCATATGTTTAACGGAGAAAAAAGACCAAAACTTGTACGAGCTTGTTTTTCGCAAAATAATTGAAAAGTTCTCGTTGTTTATTTTACGAGATATTCTAATGACAGAATTCTGATAAAACCAGTAAACCGTTCACCAATTTATAGAGAAACAGTCTATGTAACAAATGTCTACGGTCACAGAGGGATTTCATATTAAAATATTATAATCAATCTAAGTAGCTTTTGAGTTTGTTGACCTCATTATTGTATGTTAGGTGCCACAGGAACCTTTTCTCAACACTTTCTATTCGTTTTATGTAGACATCGTAATGAGGATTCCACACAGTGCTACAATATTCTAGCCTAGTCCTAACAAGAGCATTATACATTAAAATTTTGGTCTGAAGTTTTTTAAAGTCTGCTATTTTTACAACAAATCCCAGTGTCCTGAGAGATTGTTTTCTATGTTTTCGATATGTATATTAAATTGCAGTTTGTACTCAAGTATTATCTCTTATTCCGAACCGAGTCTAATATATTGAGCATCGTATTGATAATGGCATACGATCCTACTATAGCTTTTTTTTTCTATTGTGAAAAATTTACATAAAAGAATTTATCAACAATATTGGTCATTTCATTCCTAACACACCATTTTGTAAAATTATCAATGTTCTATTGTAGTTATTAATTAAATAAAATAAAAATATATAATTGTAGTAGTTAATAATTTAAAATTCAACTTTTAGTGTTTGATTTCAAAAGAAACATCATTGTATTTTGAATGATAGTAGTATGCAGATTAGAAATGTATCGTTTTTTATAGGGACTGTAGTGACTATCGTGTTAGCTTTGTGGCACAAGCTGGCCTTATTGTCTCCCTCGAGGCAACCCTTTCCCGACCTTCATCATTCTAAACGTTAATAACGTTTTTGAAGTCAACAGTAATGTAATTCAGACTTCATTTTTAATACGATTTTATTATGATAAAAAAATCATGATAAGAATGCTTTAATATTTTTTATGATAATATCATTAGGGAATTTTATTTTCCATGTAACGATTATACTTCTCTTTATTAGTGATTGAAATGATTATTATTTCGATTGTGTGGGTCATAATAAGTGATAGAGGTATTTGTAAATAGATTTTAAGTTTATACTTAATAATTTCATTTTAACGTAAATACTATCAGAAGTTCTGAATGATATATTCTTTTAAAAGCACAGGATAATCGTAAAAGTATTCGTACCTAAATAATCCGTCAGATATATTTTTCTACTGTGTTTATTTATGTTCGATAAGGTCACCGTTGTAAAAACGAAATATTATTCGATTCTTTTTACGATAGAGTATAACTTATTATTAAGTGCAGATGTACTTAAAAGATAAATCTCTTGTCCTTCGTTGGCTGCATGGTTAACCAAGAGGTTTGAATAGTAGAACCTAGGTATAGTTTGAGTCTCTTGATTGTAAGCTCGCCCGTGCTACACGATATGATTCTCAATTAGGGATTATTGTTTTGTAAACAAAAGTAGCGTATATGATTCAAACTAATCGCATCGTCAAACAAAATATTTCCAGTTACCGTACCATAAGTTGACCGGGCTTAGATTTTAAAGGTTTTGTTCGAACAATATCAATTGATGTTACGAGTTTAAGGAGCAATAAACGAAACAGCGTGCATTACTATAAAGGATAACAAACGAGAGTTTAACGTAATTTTTATATCCCATAACACGAACTCTAAATATTTGAAGTTACATCAATACATTTAACGCGGAGTCGTGAAGCATAGTGGAAAATATGACGTCATTAAAATATACTAACGTCGGTAATGTCGCTTTTTACGAGGCACGGAGCTACGCTTTCAGGGGTTCGGGGTACTTTGTTGATGTTTCGATACCTATCTACATTCTTTTGGCCTTTTGCTTATTGTTCCTTGTTTTATTTTTTCGATTCTTAATGTGAAATGCTCTCTATACGACTCTTTATTTTTATGTGCCACAGAAATAATAATTTTCTTTTAAAATCCCATTATCGAAACTTTTACCATTTTATAATGTCAAATACTAACGAGTGAGTCTCTTTTGCAGCAATACCTCTATCTGGAGATTGTAGCGATATTTTAAAATGTTTGAGGTTTTTCGCTTATACAGTTAACTTTATATTTAACCTTAGTGTTTTCGGCATTTCGATATATATTTAGAGGTCTTAAAAACGACTGTAAACTTTTTCAAGGAAACTGTAACCCTACCAAATTCCGTACAGTCGTAGTGAAAATATCAATAAACAACAACCGATAAATAGTGCGATTTTCCTCGCTGTATTTACCGTAAGTGCCGACCGGGTCGATCTAAGCACGGTCATGCATGAGCCATGGGCACCTTTACATTATACGACGCAGTGAAAAGTTTTCACGTATCTATTGAACGATAATTTACAAATCATTTTGAAAGAGTTAGAAAAATAAATATGACAACGTAGAATGAGTCAATACTATTAGCTGTTTTTTTTTATAATTTTAAAATAAATAGCGATACTGCTACAGTCTCACCTGAAGTTAAGTGACGATTTGGCCAATGGTGAGGGCACGTTGAACCTAGTGATGGAACTGGCTCTCAAGTGCAACTGCCCGAACACACCTATAGGTACTTGGCAGCAAATATTTCAACTCCAGGGTAGCAGTTACCTAGGTGTGTATTGGAAAAACCCTACCACAGTACTTATACATAATACTTATACATTTCTTAGCGAATCTGAATGTAAAGTTAAAAGTTACAAGGTCATGTTTATTTAAGTTTTTTTTATAGTTCAGGTTAATATGCGTTATGACCATAATCTCACCAGACCTTAAGTGACGATACTGTCAAAGTTGGTGGACACGCTATACCTATTAGAGGACTGGCTCTCAAGTGTAATTGTCGGAATACTCCTATTGGTATTTGGCGGAAGATTTTTAACTTGGAGGTGGTCGCTAGGCACGTGGGCATTAGAAAAACCCTTATATAATATAGATTATGAAATAAAAACCCACTGACGTATTAACTCTGGACGTTTATTTTTTTGTCAAGAAAGTTATTGTGTTGTTTGATCCCTTGTGTTTATGAATGAACTGTACTAACAATAAGACGCAATGTACTTATATAGTAAGAAAGAAAACTAAAAACTAAATGATTTTTCACAACACACTCAACCCACGTACGCTTGTATTAAAAACAAATTATAGCCGCCATAAACAGGTATCTTCGCATTTAACACCGTGAAGTGTCAAATGAGTCGTTTCACACATCAACACCCATTTGTCGAATCGCCTGGTGATGTGTGAAGTGTTATGACACACTACTACTGTGCCTTTTACAAACAGAGCCCATCATTATCAAAAGAATGACATAACATTGTTAAACATCTAGGTATTTTTTCCTTCTGTTTTCATATCAATTTCTTTGCCAAGTTCCTATATTTTCCAAATACGTGAGAATCTATTACATGTCACATGATCTTTTTTATCTTTTAGCTTCGCGTTTTCGAACGTACAGTTTGTGATGCAGCGTATCAAGTCTGCATTTTCATTTTCATTTAATTAGGTCAGTTTATTGTATACTCAACTCTACGTACCATTACAGGTAGTCTTCGCATAAACCAAATGCAACGATAATTTAGTTAGTAGTGTATACGGACCCTGCGTCAATGGGCGTGAGTTCGATCCCCGCAACGAGCCTGAGTTTACGGTAAAGAAAACCTAGTGATGATACCATTGTATCGTGGCAGGGCTTTCTTAATGTCCACCTGGCTAGCTAACACCCTCAAGTTGAAAAGTGTTTTCCTGCAATTGCACTTGTTAGCAAATCCCTCTATAGGCTTTGCGTGTACACCATCTTAGGCCACATCGTCAATTAACATCAGTAAGATTGTGGTCATAACGCTAAATTTATAAAGTATTAAAAAAAAACAAATTCGGTCAGCGTATGGTAAAACTTGCATGCGACGTGGTATATACTTTAAATGCCATATATACTGAGACTATATACTTAGACGTAAGGCACGGGCAAGACGTACGACGAACATATCGTTCCCGTAAGACGTAAAAAGCCCAGAAGCACTCGCATTGAGTGTGGGTACATATTGGCTAATATCGAGTGCGGCCCGCGCGGCGCCTACAAGCTAAATTTGTACCATTCCGAAATACACTCACTCCGACACATTATCCCGTTTTATTACCTATAAAAGTCAGCCGGAACGTAGTACATTTGTGGCACAGCCCTTATTCTCTGTACCTAATATAGCGTTTTCTTTATTGGCCCCCCGTCTTTATATTTTATAGCGTAAGCTATGCATGGATTTTTTTTCACCGATCCGTGTGTTTTACCGACGTACAATAAAACCAGTGTTTATGTGCATAGGTATTTTTATTATGCGAGCGTGACGATTTTGCTGATATCGTATTTTTATTATAATTCATAAAGTTTTTTTTGTGTCGGTTAAATCCATGTGTACGTGACAGTGTAGAGTTTACGAAAAGCTTGATGGTTTTCTTTTGTTATGTCCGGTTTTGTTAGGTTTCATGTATTTTATTGTGTTATTTTTCGTGTAAACGCTTATGCCATTTTCTACTGGTTTTATTCATAAAAATAAAACTACTACTGTTTTGTACCTATACCCCGTTAGATAAGGTTATATAAGAATTTATTTTAATAAGATCGCTATAGTCAGATAATTAAGATAAAAACTAAATAATAATATGATATAGTTTACTTACAAACAGAGCAAGCTACTGTGATTTGCAGATGAGCTAAAATTATTCACCATGGTAATAATATTCAAGACAATGATTTTATAAACAATGTTATTTCGTCATCAACTATCACTTCGGTATGCAATCGATAGAAAAGAAACTATGGAAATACGAAGACACGAGTGTTTAGGGTTCCTAAATGCATGGAATTATTTTTAACAAACGATAAAGATATTATTAATAAAATATTTATATTTTTGTAACGAACATTTAAAGTCACACACACAACAATATAACTACGACCGAATCGTTATAACTGGAATTACATTATTTTTTGCTACATTTACTATATATTGAAATAGGTTTTTTTTTTAGAGTTAATAGGTTTATTAGGCTTATAGTCACAATTTCACCTGATGTTAAGTGACGATATGGCCCTAAACGATGGACACACTAAGCCACTAGGCTCTCAAGTGCAACTGCCTGAATACGCTTATAGGTATTGGCAGATTTTCAACTTGAGGATGGTAGCAAGCCAAACGAGTATTAGAAAAGGTCTACTATCATGCTATGGTTTCATCACGATGTTTTCCTTAATCGTAAGCTCCATCTCGTTATAGGTGAGTTCGAGGTCATGTTCATTGGTACGGCATACGTAGATACTGCTAACTGAGCTGTCGTCGCTTCATACATATAATAATAATTTGAGTGTACTACATAAAACAAATTGGATGCACAGATTAAACCGAATCAGAGTAACTGTTATACTTGGAAGACAGACCACCGGATTTCGCGTAATATGAAACTGATACGTCCATTCACGTGTAATGCATTATGCCGCTCCGGTTTAGTACAGTTACCACCTGTCAATCTCCATGATTGCATTTTGATTTAATTAGGTACACGTCTTGACGCATTCTTTAGGATGTATGGTACCGTTGCGAAAATGTCTGCCGCTTCCATTCATCACCAGTGTTTTCGTGTGAATCGGTATTCATACTTTTACAATACATCAGATATAACAAATTACAACTGACCCTATAACTTTTATTAGTTAGAACTAAGAGGTTTAATTTTTGAAAACAGAATACACAGTTGGTAGTGTGTACGGACGCCGCGTCAAGGGACGCTCGTTTGAAACCCTGCAATGAGCTTGAGCTTTAGTTTTCGGTATAGGAAAACATCGTGATGATACCATAGCATAGTGGTAGGGATATTTCTAATGCCCGCCTGGCTAGCTAACACCTTCAAATAAAAAATCTACCGCCAAATACTTATAGTTATGCTTAGCGTATCCACCATCTTAGGGCGCATCGTTATTTAATATCAGGTGATATTTTGGTCATAACGCTAAACCTTAACTATAAAAACACCTAGTCGTAATTTTAGAAATTCACGAAAATAAATTCAAACCCCAACTAAGATTAACAACATTGTAATAAATATTTAAAAGTAAAAGCAGAAAAGATAAATTTATTTTTATTAAAAATATCAAAATTTATGTCGTGAATAATTTAATATAACTTCTAAGATGTTTTTCATTTTACACTATGTCTGATTAAAAAATTACAAATAAGAAACGGTGCGCTGAATTTACAAAATTGCATTTTGAATAATTTAGGGCAATTCATTATTTTGTCCTAAATTTTATAAAGATATATATTTTGGTTACAAAACAGTGGCTTTTTATTAGTTTTATTAATCTTTATATTTATTATAAGATCAAAATTGCGTAGACGCTGCGGGTGAAATCTTATACATCTTAAGATTTTACAAATGATAAATTAGTGGACAATATTTATCAAGGTTTAATTAAAACAACAATTTGTGAATCGCACAAATAATTGTATTGTACAAGATTCAAACCCACAACCTTAAGCGTGGCGGCATGAAGCGGGCGAGATGACTGATTGATCTGCTACGCCAACCAGACATCAAACTTTATTAAACACTATCTGTACCCGCGACTTCGTTCGCGTGGAACTATAAATTATTTAATAATTTTTATCCGTTTTCTTCTTGATACAGCTCTGTTTTTTGTTTTGGTGGTATTGTGATGTTAAATAACCCTTCCTCAATCATTGTTCTATTATATATATAAAGAGAAAAAGAAAAATAAACTTTTTCGCTTTATACTATTAATATATATATAGATAACTGACAATATTGTAATGTGTTTAAGATTGTTAAAGTCTTAAAGGCTATTTATAACCAAACCTAAAAAAAGAACATAATATTTATTGAGAATATTTCGGATGTAAAAACAAAAAGCCCAAATGCTTCTTTTCTACAATAGAAAGTGTGTATGTGTGATGCGTTTTTACAATCTAATTTTATATGCGTTGGACTACTATAATATACCGCTTTATCTAAATCATGGTATCTTCAAAATTATGATAGCGATTTAGGTAATAGTAAGCACAGTCCAAACAAAAACAGTGATTTGTCATGACTTACCATCCGACCTGTATGATTGAATTGAAATTGGGTATTAATATTTCATTCACAACGTGGATACACTCTAAAAGCGAATTTTACGGTCACAAGCTGTTATTAGGAAAAATGTAAACAAAGTCGAAAATGTCACTCAGCCTAACGAACTACCGGCCTAACTGTCTTTTGATAATTGAATCCAAGTACTAAAGACAAAACATGGTAAAATGTAGGTATTGTTGGCATATAATTTAAAAGAGTTATATTCCTTACTTTTAGAATATCATTATAAAAAGATATATCGACCCTATTCTGGAAAACCACAGTAAGCGCCAATTGCACTTTTTACAGGACAGAGATTTTTCTTTTTATTTCCTATTTCCTAATTAAAAAGTATGCATGATATCTTTATACAAAATAATAACTTATTATTGATAATTAACCACTGATCTATTAAAATAGTCCCAATTAACGTACTGCTTCTGAATTACAAGTTAACTTTATGGAGGTTATAATAAATAAACTTTTTTAATATTTTTGGCTACTTTTTTAAATATATTATAAATGTAGTAACAATACTGCACTTAATATAAAACGAAATATTTGCTAGGCCAACATTAAAAAAAGTGAAACTAATCTATGTTTTGATTGCCACTTTTTTTCAAAATAATTATTCTGTACAATGAATTTTTCATTAAGAGTAAGACTGAAGTATAGACAGAAAGGCCTTAATAGGTGATGTAGTAATCGTGGGAATTGCAAAAAATCTAAGAGGCCCTAAGTAATCTCACGGAACCAACTGATTCATTCACAAATTTCCTGCACGCAACGAAACCGCAAAAGCGCGGTACCTGCCATCGCATGTATGGTTCCACTCTTGGACACATTATTTTACAATGGAACCCAAAGAATATATCCCTTTGATATTTATATATTCGATACTAGCTTTTGCCCGGAATTTTGTCTGCGTTGAATGGTTACTTTGGGTAGCATTTTGTTATTACATGATCTATCCTTTTATTAAATGTTTATTATTTTTATGTATGTATTTAAATGTTAATGTAATCCTTTAATTAAATTCATCTTAATTTGAATTTTATACTTTTATGCTCATGTATTAAAATTAATACAAATGTGCTTATGAAATAATATTATTAAATGAATTAATATTCCTTATAAAATCCATAAGCTTGCTACATTTTAATGAAGAGAAGTAGATAAAAAAGGAAACCGGGCGGATTTGCCCCTCGCAACAACAAATATCCATTTAGGGTTTGTTGTTATTACATTAAAATGCAAAACAATTTTTCATTAACATGTCAGAGTATAATACCACCCTAACGTGAATTAAGAATTCCCACTCGAACGGAAACGTGTGGAATTAATAGGCGAGATTTTAATATTTAGGTAAAGCAAAATATTATCACGAGGAGAAGGTCAAACCGTTCATATTACTTTGCCTAGTCGTGCCCGTGTCTTAGGAAAACATTTTTTTATAACGTGGGAAATGCAATAACGTATCACCTTCCAGCTTAGGGATACTGAGAGGAGTATGTGGGGCTCACCAGGCGTTAGCCGCTGGGAATACCCATTAAAATCCTACGGTTATCTGTCGCCTTCCTGGGTCGACGCGGATTCGTGCTAACAATGACCACGTCACCCCAGTGACCGGTCCGGCCTGATGGTAAGCCGGGCCCCATCCGGGAAGCATGGCGAGCTGCCCTTGTAGTCGGCCAGACTGGTGCAATGGGAGGCGGATGCCCCGACCCGCTCTTCTTAGTCCGGCTAAAGACGGTGGAAGGGCACCGGCATACCAACCCCTCCGACCGCCAGTTCGTCTGCGACGGGGAGGATGCCGGTGAGGATCTGCCTCACGGGCTCTCTCTGCGGCCTCTTACTGTGATATACCATGTTCATATAAGAAGGCCAGCTCAGTCTTAGTTCATCTATAATTCAGTTATGATTCAAATAATTTAATTACTTACTTTTATCTTTCTTATGATATTATGCCAAGCATAAATGTTCATATAACAGACTTCTTATATACCTATTAAAACACAAGCACATTTACACAATAAATTAAATTATATTATAAAATTATAACTTTTATCGCGTATACTGAAGAAACCCTTTCGTTTTTTTGAATAAAAACAATCCTACATGTTAATAAATGCATCCTACATATTAAATCTATAGTATTCACCTTATAAAAAAATATTCCATATTAGAGTGATGAGACTATAACATTGAAAACATATATTTTAAGCCTCAGAATTCAATAACGAATTGTCAAATAAATCGAATGACGCAATAAAAAGTTTTATACAAAGTTTACCCTTCTATTTACCCCACTTCTAGTTAAGATTTCGCGAGAAAAAGTAGCCTATTTCCATGTCCTGGGGCCCATCTATGTCTGTACCAAAATTCATAACAATCGATTCAGCGCTTTAGGCGTGAAAGCGTAACAAACAAACTCACTTTCGCATTTATAATATTAGTATGATTATATGAATAGATTACTACGCTAGATGTTATAATTTTTATACGCACCATGTGGTTTTCTATATATATCTCTAAGTCATAGAATGTTAATTAATTAAATAGGCAAAACAATTGAATATGTTGGAATAAATCACTTTATTCCCAGCCTATTCAATACGATATAGTCAAAAAGTAAAATTTCGCTTCTAATGAGTTATTTGGCGATGATAGCTCAGTATGGTGCCGCATCAAGGCACGTGAGTTTGAATCCACCTACAAAGAGCTTGAGTATTCCGTGAAGAAAAACATCGTGATGAAACCATAGCATGGTGGCAGGGCTTTTTCTAATGCCCACCTGGCTAGCTACCACCCTCAAGTTGCAAAATCTACCGTATTATACCTATATGTATTCTGGTAGTTGCACTTGAGTGCTAGTCCTTTCACTAGACTTAGCGTGTCCACCATTTTGAGTCACATCCTCACTTAACATCAGGTGAGATTGTGGCCATAACGCTAAGCATTACCTAAAAAAAAAAGCTTTAGCCACTAAATCGTAATAAAACGAAGAACAGAGTATTGAACGTCCGATTGGAATTCGTAATCTGCACTAAGTTTTAAAACGTTCAAAACGTTTTAAAGTTCGAAACCGCAATGACCTGAGGCGGCAATTACTTGCGCGCCACCTGTCAAATGCAACGGGGGTAGCGCTCGCGCGACGTTACTAAGTAATTATGAAGCAGACAGGAACAAAAAATATTCCTCGACGGTGAAGCGACGCCGCTGCGGAGTTGTCGAATAGAAATTAAAATTCTCAAACAATTTTCCAAAACTAATATAGATATTTGCTGACAACAATGCTTATTCATTTTATAATTTCCCAAGTCTTTCTTGTAAATGTATCCATCTACATTTATTTCACTATTTTTTCTCTTTGTATATACGTTTTAAATTAACATACGTACTTTTGTTTTCCATAACTCATAATTAAATAAACGTCTTTATTTTGTCATGATCGTTGTTTATAGGTTTAGCATTATGCCCACATTCTCACTTGATATTAACTGACGACGTTGCCCAACATGGTGGGTGGAGATTCAAGCCTAGTGGAGGGGCTGGCTCTCAAATGTAACTGTTGGAATACACCTATAAGTTTTCTACTTGAGGGTGGTAGCTAAGCCGACGGGTATAAGAAAAAGCTATACCATTATGTTATAGTTTCACCACGATGTTTTCCGTCACCGAAAGCTCAAGTTCATTGCAGGGATTCGAACTCAAGTTCATTGATACAATGTCCGTACACACTAAGCTGTCATTGTAAAATAGATTTCATTAGTTTTAATTATCTCTGTAATAATTCAAATGTATTAAAAATATATATTTATTTATCATACGTTTAAATATATATTCGCGGAAACCGTAAGTACAAACTGTTGTACCTAATTTGCGACATGAAGGTGAAAAATCTGATTATGTCAACCATTAACAAGGTTTAATTTGTTCTCATTAATGAGAACGAGGACACGCTCCCCCAAAGAGGTCTGTAAATTTCGGTTTCTCGAGACTTCGTATTTATTATACTCATTTTATACGACTTTATAAAAAGGTATATTATTAACAACGCATAAATATTTACTTTCCGGTTTTTGCATTAATACAATAAAGGAATGTAAGTTGTTCACAGTGAGTATCTACTATTACTTCATATAATATTTTATTGTAAGCTGTGATTTTATATTCTTTAATTTATGTATATTAATAAATATATGTTATGATATATATATATATATATATATATGTATGTTCTCATTCCACAATTTATTATAGATGCCTATTACAATAACAACCTATTACTTACAATTTTCATGGTGAATGGTCAAAACCGTGTTAAAATTTTAACTTTATCTATTACCCCGGAAGATCTCTTACGTGATATATTCTTAACTTTATGTGATAAAATGAATCCTTAAAATTAACACAATATGAAGTCATAACTACCTGACATACTCTGTTAGCCGTGAGGGCTTTGACAGCTTCACCGAACTTTTTGGGGCGAACATTTTTCATCAAACTTATACAGTAGTTTTAGAAAGTTGTGCATACAAGAGAACAGACCGACAAAAATTCATACAATATAATAACAAAGTTCACCCCTGTTAACATTTAAAAAAATATATTACATAAATCTGTAGATTTAGCTTACTTAAAGTTTTATTATAATTATGGATAAACTAGTGCTGTACTTGTAACTATTAAAATTTTTCCTCCCTATTTAGATATTTAGACCATGAAAGGGGGACATTCTCTCTGATCATCCTTCAAACGATAGCAACCCTTACTATAAATCAACCAGCATTCAGCGCAAATATTATTTTTAACGACAAAAACAAACGATGTGCCATTATTTATTTTACCCGTAGTGACTTAAATTCTATTGAGTCGGCTTATCTATGGAGGTCGCGGAAATGTAGACAAACTTTGAACACACCATGTAACGGGAAATTAAAAAAAGGAGCAATATTGTATACACATACAACAAATACATTTGATTAAAATTGTTATATTACTTTTTCTTATTGAATGTGTTTTAAAGACACAATGATAAAAACAACTCGAGTGATATAAACTTAGACTTAAAAAAATCTGTATTAATTTTAATATTGTAAAGCGGAAAAGTGTGTTTGTTTGAACGCGCTAATTTTAGGAACTACCAGTCAGATTTCAAAAAATATTTTTGTATTCGATAGAGCAATCATCGAGGAAGGCTTTAAGCTATTTAGCATCATGCTACTTCCGATAAGGGCAAATCTGTATTGAAAATGTTAGAAAAAAGGGCAAAAACGGGGATGTCACGGGACACAGTACGAGAAAAAAAGCCAGGGTGAGCAGCTCAATAGAATGTGTTATATCAATTTGAATTGTGAATAAACGTGACGCAAGCTTATAGTACAACATTTCCATGTCAGGAATAGTCCAAGTCCAGTAGATACAATATGAATTTAAGAATGTGAAGTTTCTGTAGAGATGCGATGGACCCACGTTGTCCATTACCTTCCCGGCAACAGCCCAAGCCCTAGTCCAGCCGCTATGATACCTTTGCACTCATACTCGTCGCACAAGCCCGGTGAAACTGCCAAAGCCCCCTAGGCTAAAAACGAACCTTAATTCTAAAAACTATGAGCGCGACCTTGACATTTCACTGTTATTTTTCATCCCACGATATAGCCGTGTATGATTATTTTCTAAGAAAACAGGAGTGAGACAATAACAAAGCACAATGTCGGTGCGGATGTTTTCGACGGACATAACTTTCGCATGATCGACGCGACGTCGTGTTGTGGGTGTTTACAACTGACGTGACGTAGTGTATACCGTCTGTTGGGCGTCGCGTTACGTAAGATGTGTGCAGTTTACCCCAGCTTTAAACTAAGCACACCATTGTGTTTCATTCCTCTGAAAATTGATAGACGTGAAGTTATCATTTGACAGCGTGCGTGCTGTACTGTTTGGTCACGCAATATTGTGGACGTTGCCGTGCCCCGTAGCTGGCAAAGAGTAACAGGAATACCTGAAATAAATACTAACAGTCAACTATTGGCATTTACGAAGTATTTAAAACTAAATCAATTAATTTAATGTCCGCGTAGCTATTTTAAATTTAAATTTCGTAACTCTTCATATTTATGTATAAATATACTTCCCATGATATCATAAAAATACAGATAATTAAATAACACTATACATTTTTTGCTTTGTAAAAAACTACATGTTGATTTTGGTCATAAACTGCAAATAAACGTATACCAAACACTTTTGTTATATGTTATTTTTTTATGTTTCGATTTGTAATATGTTATTCGTTTATTATTTTTATTCTTATCTGTGTTCCTGTATTATGACAATCAATGGTTATTTGTTTTAAGTATTTATTATAAAAATACTATTGTAATTTGTAATGATTTAGGCTGTAACATCGTAGGGGTCACCATCAATTTTACATGCGTGTGTTGAATATAAATGATAGCTCATTTCGAACATTTTACTTTACTACCGCTTTTATATAGGTCAGTAAAATACATTATATAGAATAAGCAAATATTAAACGACATACTAAAACTTGTAATTTGGTTTATAATCTTAAAACAGTAGTTGTAAGTATATATGGAGTTTCTAATTTATATTTCTTATATTTCGAAAAATAATAACATATAAACATCTCTAAAAGTAATAGAAGGATTTCCTAGCGAAAGGTGTATTATTAACAAATATATTAATTATTCTTACCTTACTTATTACTAATATCATAAATGCGAAAGTGAGTTTGTTTGTTTGGTACGCTTTCAGGCCTAAAGCATTGAATCAATTATGATAAATTTTGGTATTTAGAGAGGACCTTGAAGACGGTGATAGGTTACTTTATCTCGGGAAAAACTTATTGAAAGACGGGTAAAGAAAGGGGTAAATTTGTATGAAGCTTTTTATTACGACACCCGATTTATTTGACAAAATCAATATAAACGCGAGCGAAGCGTCGAGTAATAGCTAGGTGCTTTATAATTTTAATCAAATCGATATAATATGTAAGTTTTATTTTAATATTTATTAAAACTATACTTACATTCAAATAAGTCAAATAATAATCATAATAAAATCGGTAATGTGGCTTAATTTAGTATAATTTTTAGGCAATTAATAATAATTATTTAAAAATACAAAGAAAAACTCAAAAGAAACCTAAACATATTTTATTTCTTTATCTTTAGCATTGAAAACAAATTTAACAAACATTGCAACCACATATCGCTAAATAATAACAAAGTACCTTTATCAAGCGGTTTATGTTAGCAATGTACGGTCACACTTATTTAATCTATGACCACCATGCCGTAGTGTTTTACGCCCTGTTCGTCAACATGTCGTATGTAATAAAACTCGTTGAGGCCGTCATCGGGGCAAGGACCCTATTTTTATGTTACGTTTTTTTCTTCACTCGCACCCTTTTTAGTATAAAAAGCTTAAAAGATGTTATCGCGTTTCAGAAAGAGCATTTTCAAAACTGGTATTTACGACCTTCTTATCATCTATGCGTGCATTAATATCTATAATCTGTTGTCTCGATCGTTTCTATTAAGTTTTTTTACGGTATTGAAAATGCCAGATTTTTTAAAAGAATCAAACTTAGTGAATGCTCATAAGAGAAATTATATCATAGTGACCTATTAATTTTTTATTTTATTTATTATATAAAATTCTAAACATTTTTACTAACTCTCCATTATATGAAAAAAAAATTGTTCGACATATATGTATTTAAATAGGTTATGTTGGAGTATATTGCTATTTGTCCACAAACCACTATTTATCGCATGTGGTAGCATGCGTCAGCGAGAGCTAAGTTCTTTGTGTGTCTATATCGAAGGCGCCATGACGAAACGTTGTGATTGGTCGGTAAAGTATGAGCGCTTCATAACGCTCTGCTATTGGTAAGAATTCCATCACAGTAAGTTGCAGATTCATAAAAGGTTCTCAACGATATTCAAATCAGATTAGTGCCCAAATTTAAAATGAATATAAGTTTGACGGTAATGGTTACGAAACAATATTTATATTAGATAAAACCATGTGTGCTTAAGTCCACATGACAGAAGTGAAGCATCACTGTAACTCTCTTCCTCCCTTAGTTGCCTAGAGCCGACTTTACCCGAATGAGTGTCACACAAACCGATTGCTGATCGGAATTTCAAAGCCCTCTTATAAAAAGTTTCACTTCAAAAACGAAAAATATGTTAAGAGCAACAAGTTCTGTAATGTTAAGTAACAGGTATAATGGGTAATAAATATGAGTTATGATAAAGTCTTAACTACGTCATTAAAAACTTGCGAACATTGTAGCGGGAAGAATAATTAATCTAAAATTATCTTATAACACATAACTGCCTATTAGAACAAGTTTTTCGCTTCTTATAAGATAATCGCCAATAGGAATACAAAAGAATAATTTTCACACAAGAACTTCACATAATTAGAAAAATGGTTCCAAGTAATCTAATCTTTGCAAAGAAAAGAGCGGCGTATAAGAACTCAAGTCCAGACACTTGTTATTTCACCTATATAATTGCGAAGTATTTTTCCCAGACATAAAGCAAAATTGTCAATAATGCGGAGCGCGACCAATTACTATATTTTACGTAATTAAGAATTCAAACTGTCACCAGCAACGGTCACGCTCGATGGCGTGCTCGGCTCGACAATTAGGCCGAGTTTCTTGTGGAAATAATCACTGAAGGTATGTATTAAAATAATTCAAAACTGATTTTAATTATTTCTCTACAATATATCCGTTGTATTCCAGTTCGACATTATTCGTTTTGTTCCACCTGTTTTAGTGGCAATTATTATATATCGTTGGAGGTTTCCTTGAATACGAGCGGAACGATGATTATTATTTACAAAACAGATTTTATCTTAACATTTGGATCAGGTTCACTTGGATGAATATCAGTGCTGGAATAAAGTATAAGATTACTCTGGCCCGACAAGATATTATTTTCCTTATTATTTTTATAACTTTATCGCCAGGACCGGTTTCACAGTAGTTTATCATAGTGTTATATTAATCTTTCCTTTACAATCTTCCGTTATAGCTAGAACGGACTATAATGCCGTCGACAAACGACTTTAACGTTCCGAGAAAATCGCATATTCTACGCCATCCTTATATTAATATCCACGTTCCGTTTTCATGGGTTTACGTAACACCATTCCAATATCTATAATATTCTAAATATAAACAGGATGTACAGGCACATACAAACATAAACAGCGTGCGACAAAGACTATATTATTATTTTTTCACTTGCGCTCTCCCAGATCCGAGTCGTTTCCTTTTAACGCATTCTAAAAAGACCTCTATAGGCACAAATAAAAATACGAATAACCCTTTAGAGAGGGGCTCCCGTTGTTTCTATTATCATTGCTTTTCGAGGGGATTCGAGGAGTTTTTTTTGCGCATTGAAAAAGCGAAGTCCGGATATGGGAGCCCGTTTTCCATCTGTTATTAAAACGAGATATGGATCTCGATCGTTTGCATGTACGGTGTGAGGCGTTTTAATTGAATGATGCGATTTTTATCAATGCAACCGCGAATGTTTGATTTTGTTCGATTTATAGTCGTCATGATTTATTGGTAACGCCCATCGGAGCACTTTGATTACTTCTCTTATCGTAATATCGGTCCGTTATCAAGACTCATAACTTGAATGTAAATCTTTTTTATTGTAGATGCTTACATATTTGGTATCTTTAATGTACAGTTTCGATTCATAAGTCGTTCGGTTTTTTTTTTTTTCATAATTGTGGTGGAAATGTTGGCTATAAGCAATAAATAATGTTTCTATCAACTGTAATTGTTAAAGTTAAATTGACTCCACTTTAATTCTTACTGTATTTGATTAATACTATTATAATATATATATGCATAATATTTTCTAAACATTATAAAACTAAAATGTATATCCGCGTACTACTTATATTAAGTGAAAATGCCAACTATGCATAAACGTGAAAAATGCTAGATATAAATTCATTCAATTTTCTAGGAATACCTTTTAAATTGCAACTACAATAAAAACCTCTATTGTTATTATATTAACTGTAAAAGTACAATAAGAAAATCCTACAAAAATATTTTTTTATTTATATTAACTGCCTGTGCGGTTTCAGATGTTGGAAAGCTTTAACCAAGTGGAAAGACTGGCTTCAAATACAATTGCCAGAATACTTGTACCTATAAGTATTCAGGTATTTAACGAAAGATTTCCAATCTGATGATGATAGCTACGCTACCTAAGCGGACATTAGAGAATACCTTACCATAACACTCTGTGGTTATATTATGTGTTCCATCACCCCAGGCTAAGGTTCATTGCAGGGGAGCTGCATGGTCCAAGCCGCGCCGCACACTAGAGGCGGCAGTGGGGACAGATCTCTCGCTGCCGGGTGTGATAAGAGTCATGCTCGATAGTGAGAGTGTCTGGAGTAAGGTGGCTTCGTTCTGTGAAATTGTTAGGTCACAGAAGGAGACCGCGGAGAGGGCCCGTGAGGTAGATCCCGCGAGCACCCTCTCCGCCGTAGACGAATTGACGGTCGGAGGGGCTGATATGAGCGCCGGGTGAGTCCAACATACCGCTCTCAGTTCCCCCGGGCTGGGAACGGATGCGTAAATGTATTTCCCCGTGTTAAACAAAAGGCTCATTGGAGGGATTCGAATTCACGTCCATCAAAGCGGTGTTCGTACTCGCTACCGCTGAGCCACTATTACTTCCTTGCTCATTGAAATAGTAAAAACACTTGTAATGGTCATATAATGCTTATAATAACATTGTTTACTAATTTTTGCGTACATATTACAGTACACAGAAATAAGAGTTTCTGAACTTTAATATCATTATTATACTAAATAATTCTTCTACCAATGCTTCCACAAAAATATATTATGCGAAGTAAATAGGTAACTAAGCTTGTCGGCGATCTTTTTGTAATAAAATCCTAGAAAAGGTAAAGAAGACTTATAAATAATAAAACCCGTTTTATATTTTTTCTACTTATGCGGATGGGATCCATTTTATATTAAATACTAGCTTCTACCCGTGGCTTTGCTCAAGTTAATATTGATTTTGTCAAACAATTCCGATTCCGGTATCCGCTATTTTAAATAAATTATACCAAAGGAGACTGGTATAAGAATATCTGTGCTCGTAGTCATTTATACGCGGGCCGCTTACTATTTTGGCGATGATGACTTACACATAAAAGATAGATATATGCTGTCACGAGCGTTATGTAGGGCTATTTAAGATAAACATTTCCATTATACTTTATATACGTGTAACTCTAACGGTTTTTGCAGCGCACGCTAGAATAGCTCGCAGATGGTAGAATTTTTTTAAATTTACTTGACACTTATCGTTATATTTTGGACAATTCACAGAATATCTTTATAAGTGATATATCCTATGTGTAATTTTGATGTATAAGCTATACTATTATAAAGTTTTAATAAAATCCGTTTAGTATAATTTTTGCATGAAAGAAAACATTCATACATCTATATATCCACACATCCATACACTTATACTTACAAACTTTCGCGTTTATAATATTAGTAAGGATTATGTATATTTTGTATTTCTGTCTTGTTAAACAAATATTGTTTCTGGATGTATTTTTTATTTTTTAATTTACTTATGGAAAGCGTTATTTTTTTAATAAAAAGTATAAATGAAGAAAATTAGTTGTTGATTATTTCCTTCATAAAGGATACAATACGGCTATATTTTCATTTGTTTGGCGGTAAAGTGAAGACTGTTTCTTAAGGTAGGTATCAAAAATAATACAATTTATCCATCGTTTTTTACAATACATCAATGTTTTGTTAAAATTAAAAAACTCCGAAACATTAATAAACCTCCAGGTAACTTGAAACAAGAGTATGAATAAAATATATTTCACCTTTTTATATCGCAATATATTCGCTTTGATAAAAAAAATAGGGCTTATACACGGTTTCTGTTTTTAAAATCAATCCTTATATAGAATTGGACAAAAGTAAATGTTATTTACAATGAATATAATCAATTACAGAGACTATCAATGCTTGAAGAAATGTACGACGAGCCCTTGAGTCGGTGAGATGAGTCCACATGAAGCAAAAAATTCGAACGCTTCGACGTTGGGTCCAGTAAAAACTACATCGACATCTCGATGGCTGGACGAAGCAAAAAGCGAAAACCCGAATACGGGAATGCGTTGAAAAAATTCAGCTTTATTGGATAAAGCATTTTGCAGTACCATGACGTCGACAATTACATATAATTCTAGACCATCGCCTAAATTATATACCACATACTAAGAATGAAACGGACTTAATTCAAAACTTAACAAAAATGAGTTTCTCTGTACAGCATAGCCTCAAAAGCGTGCTTTAAAAACTGAATATTTTAACAAAACTTCACGATTTAATAGAAGAGGGCTAAAGGTATTTATATTTCGGTCTCGGTCAATGGGCTCAATAATTACCACGCATTCTTAAGCCATCCTAGAAAGACAAGAACAGTCCAAACTGGATATAACAACATTGTTTACAACGTCGGATTGGTTATAAAAGACTAAGTGCCAAAGTTTTCGACGAATTCTTATTTAATAACCCATGGAAATATATTAACTATAACAAAATCGGATAAAGCGACATATCAACACTCAAACTCACAAAACACTCTTGTAAATCAATAAAAATATACTGTGAAAATATTTTACAAACGAATAATTATTTATAAAAAAATTGTATTTCTTATGACAATTATCAGATATAATGTCATAAGTTATATGATTCCTTCAATGTTGTTATATTCCGTTTTAATTGTAACTCATTTTAGTACATTCTGAATTGAGTTAAATTCATTTTCATCATGTGATATACACTACAATTTTTAATGCATGAAATGATATATATGCATGTAATAAATATGTGACCAAACAAAATCTATAAAAGCAAAATTATTTGAAATATATATTGACCAAAAAAAGTACTTGAAATTAATGTTTGTCGGTCGCTATGTACGTGGATCACTCTGAATTCACTAAGCAAATTTTAGTAAAATGTATGTGAGTTATGTTTAATTTCAAAACAAGTGAACAATATAAAAAAATAATAAAAAAATTTAGGGAGTTGATGCTGCTCACGTCCGTAGGCTTTACCCTCGAGACCCTACACGTGACCCCCGGATGGTGCTAATCGAGTAGCTGCGGGGTGGTAGGGCGTCGGTGCCCACCTGGGTCGCAACCACCATACATATGGTGAAAAGCCCGTAATAGTGACTTGTCGCGTTTCGGGTTCAGCCAGTGTATATCCAGTACTTTGGGGAATTTCGCCGTGACCCGGAGGAGTGGTAAGATTCACCAGTTGCTCGTTGCTCTGTTGAGATGTACTGACCTGACAGCCAGGGAGACCTGTAGAAACGGTTGTACCGCTGGCCGCCCGCGGTATAGTACAGGGGCCCAATCGCGGCTAACCACTGCGAGAGGCTGCCCCACTATGCCACGCATAATCTTGGGTAGTTTCGTCGTGCCGGTTGGTGACCGGAACGGGGTCCCGGCGAGCTATTCCGGGAGGGTATGGGGGCCCTTCCGTCTGTCGGATCAGTGCCTCTACGCCGTGCTCGAGCTGGTGTTTCAAGCCTAATATCTTTGTGTCTCGGTAAAATTCACCAAATTCACGCCTTCTTCTTTCTCTATTTTGAATATTAACATCCCATGTCAGTGCCAAAGAGATGTTTAAATCATGTTTTTCTTTCCCATTATTTTTATTTAACATTATACCAAAAATAAAAACATGTTTTTCTCTTTTCTAATTCTGAATGAATTGAAAAAACTACTTATATTGAGTACCGATAACCTATTTCAAACGTATTAATGGAATGAACACTCTCGTATTTATAATGTTTACATTTTTTACTACTAAGTAATTTAAAGTGATTTAACTTGATGGAACTTCGTTTAGATTACAAGCTTTATACAAATTAATAATTTTCTTATATATGTCAACGGACTGGATTAGGGTATAATTTAAAAGAATTTTATTGTTTGTTTATTAGTTAACATATTAAATCCACAAATCATTATTAAAAGCTTTATAGCGTCAATATCCTCTATAAAATTGACAATGATCTATTTTAATTACGAATATCTAAATAACAGTTTAAAATCAGATGAAGAATATTTTAGATGAATATAAAAAGGAAAATTATTGATATTCCGATGATTAAAGAAAGATAATCAAGTATTCAAATCGTGTCGGCCAATGTTTAACTTATAAAAGAGTGAACATTCCAGTGCGCTTTGTAACAGTTTGCATTTAAAATAAATAAAAATGTAGAATCGTATGAAAAGCTATGTAGAGGCCACTTAACCGCATACGCGACTGCACTGAAAGGACTGAAGTATACCATGTATGTTTTTCCGAGTGCACCCGAGTCTTTGTGAAATGGACCGTAACCGTGGTTAGATTTTTCACTTCGTCCTTCTTTATTTAGGTAACTAATCATCACGTTCCAAATTCCGGCTGTTAAAGATTATGGATATGAACATTATTAAAACCACGTTTTATAATTTAAGCATAGTTTTGTTAGGTATGCATACTTATGTGATTGAAATTCCTTTCGGCCAAGCCAATATGTAAATAATTATTTATATGTAATATATTTTGAAGGGTTGTCATATTTCTTTATAAATAAATGATCAATGTATTCGTACTTTATTATAGTCGTTTAGTATTTATTTATAATTGTATATAAATAAAATCTTTTTTCAATCATATCAATTCTATGAAAAGCGGTGATAGCTCAGTGATAGTGTGTAGGAACGCCTCGTCATGGGACGTGAGTTCGAATCCAAACAGATACAATAAGCTTGAGCTTTCGGTGAAGATAAACATTGTGAGTAAACCATAGCATAGTGGTAGGGCTTTTTCTAATGCCCGTCTGGCTAGCTACCACCCTCAAGTTGAAAATCTGCCTCTAAATACCGATAGGTGTGTTCCGGCAGTTGCAATTGAGAGCCAGTGCCTCCAATAAAGCTTGGCAACGCACCTGCGATTCCCCTGGTGTTGTGGGTGTCCATAGGTGGTAGTGATCACTTACATCAGCTGACAAGCTAGCTCGTTTGCCCCCTATTCCATAAAAAGAGAAGCGTGTACGGCGACGGCACGTTAAAGAACGTGAGTTCGAATCGCAGCAATAAGTTTAAACTTCCGATGAATGAAAACATCTTGATGAAACCATAGCATGGAGGTTTCGCGTCATAGCTACAACCTCATCTGATGTTTAGTCACGATCTGGCCCAAGATGGTGGACACGTTAAGCCTAGTGGAGGGGAGACTGGCTTTCAAGTGAAACTACCGGAACACACCAATAGATATTTGACAACAGATTTTCTCCTTGAGTGAGGCAGTTACTTAAGTGGGCATTAGAAAAATTCTACCACTATGATAAGGTTTCATTACGATGTTTTCTTTCATTGAAAGCTCAAGCTTATCGCAGTCATGAAACTTACGTTTATTGTCACGGGTTTCGTACACACTATGAACTGAAGTATCATCGATTCAAATCACCACAGATTTAATCATTATAGTGGGAATAACACAAAACTATATATTTCTAGGCGATGGAAATCGCCTGTACGTTTTGAGCTGGCGTAGTAATTACGGCCCGTGCCTGCCCTTGTATTATTGTTATGAGAGTCAGAAGGGGAAAAAATATATAAATTGTTCGTGTGTTCATACTTTGTAATGATATTAGTTTTACATTGTAACATACGTGTAAGCGTACCGCGTGCTCGACTGCAGTTAGCTGCACTAATTGCTCAAGCCGGGAGCAAAATAAAAGTTTGTAAACAGTTCGTAAAGTACAATAACATTGATGTTGTAATTACTAAAAAATAATGTTGTGTATTTGTAAATAATTTGCATGGTGAGCCAGTCAGTCGATTAGGTTTAGCGTGTCCACCATCTTGGAACCACATAGTCACATAACTTCATGTGATATTGTAGCCGTAATGCTTAATCTGTATAGTGAAAAATGTATACAAATACATAATTATGATTAAAAGGAAATACTTGTAATTTCTTTAGTTCAGATGTCTCAATACTTTTTTTCTGTTTTGGAAGATTCACGCTTGAGCGATCTCATAGCAAATAAACTTTTTGTTTGACTCGCCATTTCTTTAGTTCCGTGACGGATATCTAAACAATAGGACGGCAGGAAAAAGAAATCTAAATTGAATGGCTGCTCTTGTGACAGAGTTTGTTAGTTTGGACATTTTTATGTGATTATTGTACTGTTTACACAGTTGTTATTGTGGTTGTTGTTTTAATTATATTACTTTAATTATATTGGGATACTTAATCTCTGATTTAAATTATAAAAAGTATCATTGATTTGTTGGTGCTTCTCATCTGATGAGTCTTCACAAGTTCCTCTAGTAGCCAAGAAGTAATATTTTTCACGAAAAATTTTAATGTACATGTATAATTATTTTCTTATGTTTTGAAATTAGGTCTCAAGTGCCACTGCCGAAACACACCTAATGGTATTTGGCGATAGATTTTCAGCTTGAGGGTGGTAGCTAGTCAGTCGGACATTACAAAAAGCACTATTGTAGATTTTAGTTTAGATTAATTGTAGATGGCTGGATTCGAACTCACTTCTCATGACGCGGCGTTCCTACGCGCTATCATTGAGCTATCATCACCTCAAAATACTACTTTAAAGTAGCAACTGTAAATTTAATAATTAATGCGAATATTGAGCGCTTTATGTGCGCGGAGTAATAATACTACTGTTTAAAACATGTAATTGTTAAAAAATAAATAATATAGGAATCACGAACTAACGAAAAAAAAAACTTTACTATAGTTCTATTAGCTGTGCGTATACGAGAACAATTTACATTATATAATAATTATAAGGTAGTATCTGATTTCCACGAAATGAAATCGTTCGCGTTGTGAAACAAATATCAAATATCCATGCCAAGTCTCAACCCAATGCCCAATGAATATCCGATGATCAGTTTAATTGTAAATCGTATGATTTTTTTTTCTGACTAACAGGCGCTGTTAGTCTTAAGGGCTTTCACAGCTTCACCGAACCTTTTGGAGTGAAGCTGAGGGCATATTATATTTTTAATTAACAACTATATTTTAAAGTAAAGAAACGAGTCATTTATACCATAGACGGATAGGAATAGTACGCAGGTATGCAGAATGGTACATAGGTACAGTATCGAAGCGATGATAGCTCAGTGGTAGTGTGCACCACTTCGCGTCAAGGGACGTGGGTTCGAACCCAAGCACCTACAATAAGCTTGAGCTTTCGGTGAAGGAAAACATCGTGAGGAAACCATAGCATGGTGGTAGGGCTTTTTCTAATGCCCGCCTGGGTAGCTACCACCCTCAAGTTGTAAACCTGCCGCCAAATACCAATAGGTGTGTTCCGGCAGCAGCACTTGAGAGCCAGTTCCTCCACAGGTTTAGCGTGTCTACTAACTTGGGCCGTATCGTCACTTAAGATCAGGTGAGATTATGGCCATAACGCTAAACCTTAAGTATAAAAAAAAAAAAAAAGGTAGAGGCGGTATGACGCCATAATAGAGCATCATGCCGTTTACCATCGGGACATCTGGATTGATTTTACTGCCAAGATGCACTAATAGTTGTATCACATTTAAATTGTAAGTGCAGTACCGTACATAGTATAAAATTTAAAGAGAAACGTGTTTAGATTAAGCCGTGTATTAGACACACAACGTATATCTTTATTTCTTTCTCTCTCTCACTACTTTATACCTGTAACGAAATATGCGTAATCGTTACGCTTCATTGAAATATCATACTTAATTCGCATTCAATAAAGTATTCAAAATGTTTTTTTTACAAATAATGTTTATAATAATTGTTTACTCTTTGCTTAGACGAAATGTCGACAAATCGAGGTGTGTGTGCAATTGAGCATCAATACTTAATTTTCATGGAATAAAGAAGTTTCACTTCGAAATATGTATGCAAAATCCATTAGTTTTTATAAATAATGTTCATAAGAATTGTTTACTATTGACTGTCTTAGACGCAAGGTCGACAAATCGACGCGTGCGTGCAATCGAGCGTCACGCCAATGTAATGACGGCCCTGCACCATTGATATTGCGCGTTTCGACGCACGATTTACCACTACGGGCTATTTGCCGCCCACCGGGATGCCTAGTGATGTATGTGCGGATGCAGAGTGACTTTTGTTTTAGTGCCGACGGTTAGTGAACATGGGTTTTCATGGTAGACTGCCGTCGTACAGTAGGGTGTTGATAGCCCATGAATCCATTGTGTTTTCAAAATTATCTATAACAATTCAATTATGTTTGCATAATATTCTTTGCATATTATTCATAGATAACAATGTGTTTTTATTATTGTTTTTTTAGCCAACTATCAAACCGCCCATTATTTAGTTTTCCACTTATAATTTCAATTTAAAAATAACTTTAGGAAGCTTTAAATGTTCTAACGAATTATAATTATTGCATATATTGGCACACCTGAGTGCAAAATAAACAAATTGCCGTGATGTCAAACGACAAGATGTTTATACCATCATGCCCCGTCAACGTCACTCTCTTGTGTATGTGAGGGCGTATACTATATACACTTCATTGCTTTTTTGTATGAGCTGTTTACTATGATTATTGTACTTCGCATTTTGTTTATTATTTTAATAAAAAAAAGAAATGCAATAAGAATAAATTCTAATATTAAGTTCAATGTTTTACAACTAATGGGCGTCATTTCAATTGTTTATGTTCTATATATATTTATCATTAGTTTTTACACACGGCTTCATTCGCGTTAGTAGTGATTTTGTTACGCAAATTGGATGACGCATTAAAATGTTTCATACAAAGTGTATATCTCTCTTCACCCTACTTGCAATAAGTTTCTTGCGGGTAAAAGTAGCATTTTATCATCCTCAAAGTTCGATTAATCTTTATGCCAAAATTCATCACAATCGATTTGGTGATGCATGCGTGAAAGCGTAACAAACAAACAAACTCACTTTTGCATTTATAATATTAGTAAGGAGGTAAGGATTTTCTCACAACTGCATCAAGTCAAGAGACAATGTGGTCAAATATGATAACAAGCTAAACATAAATAATGGGCCGGCTTTCAAGCGTAACTAACGGAACACATCGGCTCTGCAACAAATTTTCGAGGTATAATAATAGCTAATAAATATTAGAAAAGATACTATTAGTTTCAACAATGTTTCAGAATCATCGTTGTATTCAAACATACATCGATTGACACAGTGTTTAGTCCGAGTGAGCGTTAACCTTTAGAATATAGTATTATATATATTTTATAATCAAAATAATAATCGATAAATTGAAATTAATATCCCTGTCAATATTTTCGGCTTCGAGTTTTATGATATCGCTTCAATCTGAACGTTCGGATGATTTGGAGTGTACCGTAAACAATTTATACGCGAACTCGGTGTTGGAGGCGTGTTTGTTTTAGCGCCAAGTATCGGAACTTATTTGGCAAATAAAAATGTATTTTTCGCATACGATAACACCTTTGTTTACGATGGAACTTAATCGGTATCATGTATTTATTGTTGTATATCATTTATAAATTTAAATTCGATTTTCGTTTTGTTTGTTTTTATTCGCGCTGGCTAATAAAATATTGTGTGTTTTGAAGTTAAACTTTATAAGCACTTTTTGCAACTTCTGAAACAATAATAGCTCAGTGAAAGCGTATTCAGACGTGAATTTAAATTGTTACAATGAGTTTCAGCTTTCGGTAAAGGAAAACATCTTGATGAAACCATAGTATGCTGCTTTTTGAAATGTCCACCTGGCTAGCTACTACCATCAGGTTGAAGAACTGCCGCCGAATATCTATAGGTGTATTCCGGCAGTAGCACTTGAGAGCCAGTCCCTCAACTAGGCTAAGCGAGTCCATCAACTTGGGCCACATCTTCACTTAACATCACGTAAGATTGTAGCCATAATTGTAAACTTATAAAATATAAAAATACAAATGAATATATTTGAATATTACATGTACAAAACACAATATATTGATTTGCCTTAGTGATATTTTATAACCTTGCTTACATAATAAATTACTTCTATTTAAATAAGCAGCTTGATTTCGATCAATAACAATAAGCCACGGTTACCTGCAGGGTCGCTTTTGTCTATAATTAAATTACTAATGTAGTTCAATCACGGTATAAGTTCGTGTAATGAGGCCACTATGTCTAAGGGCTCATTATTGTTTTATTTATTTACACGCCCTATAATGACCCGTGTACTAGTAACCTTAGCTTTTTATATACCACAGCGATAAAACTTTCGGTTATTTTAAGAAATTTATGTTGGTTTATTTTTAAAACTGAGGATATTACTATATCGCATTTCGTGACGCTAGTGTATCCTTTTTTAACTATGAGCCAGAAATACTGTTCAATAGAAATAATATTGCGTCATGGTTAGTTGTTATATAACCAGGAACATTTGTCAGCCCCGCCGTAATATGTCTATAGTTTTATGTAGGTGCTCCAACAGACGTGTTTCTATCTTTTTTATAACTTTATCTAACTAAATTAATAACACGATCACAACTCTTCTTATCATGAAAAAATACACTTATGTACCAACTTTCAGGGAGATCGCCTGCCTCAAAACTCTGAAGACGCTTCTACCACCCGATAGTGAAACATAGAGCATCGCAGTCAATCATACAATCAAGTTTGTAATTTAATTTGTATATAAATATATTTGAACCAGTCACAATTATTCGATAACGATGTATCTAATTGCAGTGTAGGTACATTATTAGCAAACTCCATTCGAAATCTGTTGGTAACAGTAAAACTTAAACTGAATGCTTTCCGATTTGTTCCCTTCGCGTAGTGTTAATAAGCGATGATAGATAGTATGATGATAGCTAGTACGACTTCGCGTCAAGGGACGTAAGTTCGAATTCAATCACCTACAATGAGCTTGAGCTTTCGGTAAAGGAAAACATCGTTGGCAGATCGGAGCATCAAGGTCGTCGTCGACGGTGCATGCTCTGATCCTAAATTTGTCAATGCTGGTGTTCCACAAGGCTGCGTACTCTCTCTATCTCTGTTCCTTCTGTATATCAATGACATGCTGCAAATCAGCAACATTCATTGCTATGCAGACGATAGCACTGTGGATGTACTGTACACTGGCCGTGCTAATATTTCTCGGGAACAGGTTGACGAGAGCCGGAACAAACTTGTGTCTGAAGTCGAGTCTTTGTTAACCAAAGTCTCCGACTGGGGTCGACTTAACTTAGTCCAATTCATCCCCCAAAAGACACAAGTTTGCGCGTTAACCGCTAAAAAGTCATCATTTCTCGTAACTCCTCATTTTGAGAATACTCCCCTTTCTGCCAAAGCCAGTATCGGAATACTTGGCGTCGATATTTCGAGCATCGTTCAGTTTCGCGGTCAATTGGAAGGTAAGGCCAAATTGGCCTCACAGAAGCTAGGTGTGCTCAGTAAGGCGAGACGGTATTTCACGTCGGCTCAATGTCTGAACCTGTATAAGGCACAAATTCGGCCCAACGTGGAGTACTGTTCTCATCTCTGGGCAGAAGCCCCCCAGTACCAGCTACTTCCATTTGACCGCATTCAACGTAGGGCGGCTCGGATTATCGACGATCAAACTCTTTCCGATCGGCTTGATCCCTTGGCTATGCGTAGAGATGTTGGGTCACTCTGCATCTTCTACTGCATTTACCACGGGGAGTGCTCTGAGGAATTGTTTGGATTGATCCCGGCCGCTGAATTTCACCATCGGACATCACGTCAAAACAAAAAATTTCACCCAAACCACCTCGATGTCCAGCCTTCCACAAAAGTGCGATTTGTAAGGCACTTCCTACCTCGCACAGCCACTCTGTGGAACCAGCTTTCACCGGCGGTCTTTCCGAACCGTTACGACTTGGGAACCTACAAGAAGAGAGCGTACTCCTTCCTTAAAGGCCGGCAACGCACTTGCGAGCCCTCCGGTGTTGCAGGTGTTCATGGGCGGCGGTGATCACTTTCCTACAGATGAGCCTCCTGCCCGTTTGCCCGCTATTCCATAAAAAAAAAAAAAGGAAGCCATAGCATGGTGGTAGGGCTTTTTCTAATGTCCGACTGGCTAGCTACCACCCTCAAGTTAAAAATCTGCCGCCAAATACCAATAGGTGTGTTCCAGCAGTTGCATTTGGCAGCCAGTTCCTTCACAGGTTTAGCGTGTCTACCAACTTAAGCCGTATCGTCACTTAAGATCAGGTGAGAGTACGGCCATAACGCTAAACCCTAACTATATAAATAAAATATAAATCTTTATGTTTTAGTCTACTAGACAATTATAAAAAGTTAAGTTAGTAACATTTTTATCTTTAACTACTATTCTTTATCTCTAAATGTAATTATTAGATACACAACAAAATCGTGTATCAGCTAAGCCTATAACAGAGACAAAGGGCAAATAATCATTATTAGTATCTCTCGCTTGTTCTTCAAAATATAAATAGATAGAGATAAAGAGTAATACAACCAGCAAAGTTTTTCTTAAGATCGCTAAAATATAAAAATATTCAGAAGGCTCGTTGGTAAACTAAAACCAAATAAATTTACGCTTTTTTAATCTAAATCTATTCCTCAAAGTAATTCATAACACACCCCTAATTAAAATTCGTTTCACGAACAATTCTTTTGTATAAATTAATATACCTTAAGTCCAACGTGGTGGATTTTCTTCTATAATATCGCTGGTTAATGTGTTTTGTGGATTTAGCTTTGACCTTTAGACGATCTCGCTTTAATGGCTTGTTTATTCTATTTTGACACACGAGATTAATGCTCCTTATAAATTAGAACTCGTGAAAACGTTTGTTACATTTCTAATTTAGTCGAATATAAATTCTATATTCAGACGACAAAAATATTATTATAATATAATTAAATTGTATCTAGGCGACCGAACTATGTCTTATAAAGTTAATATAGCTTACAAAAGGGTTATTTCACCTGACTAAAATAATTAATGAAAAATATTTTATGTGTTTGTTTAATATGTACCTACAGTGATGTAGTTTAAGAGGGTTGTTTATAACACCGATTAGTATAAAGTGGGATGCGAGTGCCGCTTTGGGTTCAATCAAAGTGAAACACTCATTATTATTGACCCGATTATTATTATCTTTAAACTACTACTTAGGCTATGGCTATCTAGCCTCTCATGTTTCTATATACCTATATGTTTTACTTATGCAAGTTTACACAAACCTATGCCACAAGCAAAACAATTGCTGACGTCGCTGGTTGACGGTAAACTCGACGTAGACGGGTGGTTATATTATAACCATTGGGACCTTTTATTTTTCGCACTACAATACTATTAGTCAGCTAAAAGATAATGAGTTATGCTATTAAATTCATCCGTGTTCATATTTCTTTGCAATAAAGTATTCGTTAATTCATTCAAGTGAATCATAGTATTCACTAGCAGTTCGAATTCAAATATATCGTTAAATATATTAAAAAGCTAAAAAAGTTGACTATGCACCTCGCCTATCTTTTTTACATCACCCACAATCTGATCGCTGAAGGTTTAAAACAAACACGCATGGGATTATTTGATAAGATCTCGCTGGGAGTTATGCGATTTCTTTTCTTTATGTATTCGCGGTACATTCGAGATCAAAATTCATTTGGGATCCTGAATGAAACTCCGTGGTCGTTACGTAAAACTAATGTGGCAAGATAAGATGGGACGATAACCATGTATAAAGCTAGCGACTTTCTTAGAATATTACGGTGTGAATTTTTAAGGCATTGTTCGGATAAAACCGAGATTTTTAACTCCAATATTAGCCCAAGACATGAATACTAATTAATAAGGATTCGGTTAATTAGTTTAACAGTCTATTCAGATCTATTAAAAGTTATATTAACGTGCTTTTACTTTGGTATTTAACTGAACCACGTCTTTCGTTAAAATACGGCCATTTTAATTCGGATTTATGTAAACTTATTTATTTCGCTTAAACTTGGATGAATTGATTACAAAAGTGATGTCTTAGTAGTAAACATCGTAGTAAACGTGGGCATAGCGTTGATTACTACGCATCGATATAAATCCATGTTTGTATTTTTGATAAGTAAAACATTCTGCTAAAATCATAGGATAATATTGGCTTTTTCCAATGCCAGCCTAAATAGCTGACTCTCAAGTTCAAAACCTTTCGCAAAGCTTTTACAGTTATGTTATAGCACTTACACCTTAAAGCCACTGTCCCCTCCATGGGTAGCGTTTGGCTCCACCTTTAGCAACATCGTCACTTAATATCTTAATTATCTTAATCTATGAATATACGATATAAATAATAATAGAAGCATTAATTTATTTCGATATCCTTGCATAAGCAGTTTTTTATGGTAATATTATACAAAAACTTTAAAAACATTTTTTTGTTATAAGCGTTAAAATGAATTTTACTGAAACTATGCCATGCCGTGAGGGGGATAATTCGAAGTAATGCGATATTGTGCATATCGTTGAAGTGGAGCAGTCAAGAAAGTTAACCATAAAGGAAGTGGCCGGTTGCCCTCGTAGATCGCCGGCCTGATAATAAACACCGTATTACTATGTAGTAAATGAACAGTAATGCTAGTATATGCTTTTTTCTATTTAAATAAAATATGAGACAGTTTTGGTCTACACGGTCTTTGGTTATAGAATTTACCAAATTTAAACTACGACAAATATTCATTATTTCCTAGAAACATAATAACTACTATAGCGTATTAATGCATAAGATGTTCGGCATTTAGAAGACAGGTAACCTATATCATGCTATATCTATACAGTCCGTGCGTTGGCTTAATCTATTATCGCTAGAAAATATATGAATTTGTGTTTTTTAGAGTTTAACTGCGCCGTAGAAGGATTCTAACGATTGTTACGATTGTGTTGCATGATGTGGGAACTTTATGAGTTATAGGATAATATAAAATATTTTATCCTTATATTGGCATCCTTATCATTATAGTAATATGTAGGATTGTTTAGGATAAAGGTGTCTTACCTAATAAGGGCTAGTAACACTATCTACAGTTTTTTTTAAGATAACTAGAAGTGTGGTGCTGTCTCTGGTCTCGGGCAATAGTAGAGTTTGAAGTATCGTCGTACTGGATTTTAGGTGATTAGCACTCGATGAGTTATCACATGTTCCTCTCACGTTGTCTTGAGCCCGAGTAATACGTTCGCGTATTGCGATGAGAAAGTCCGTAAAGTTTAATCATTTTAAACATCACGTTAATAAAAAAGGTTTTAATAAAGATAGCATTTGGTTGGTAATTACCAACTCGAAAGTAATGATAGGATTCATATTCCTGAACTTATTGTTTGTGTTGGAAAATTCATAGTTTTTGTTAAATAAAGAGTTTGATACAAATATTATCCCTCTTTTTATTCCACTTCCAATAAGTTTTTCGCGAGAAAAAATAGTTATCACCTTTTCCAATATTCCATCCATGTCTATACCAAAATTGATCATAATCAATTAAGAAGTTTAGATATAAAAGCGTAACAAATAAACAAGCTCACTTTCGTATTTTTAATATTAATATGGGTGAACAACAGGCATGTTGTACTATTCGCATTAACTTATTCTTTATAACCTGAATAGAAAAATGGTAGTTAGTAAGAAATTTTTCAGTGATAGATATACAACTATAACATGTCTATGATGTTAATAAAAAATAATTATATGTGTAATTTAAAATAATTGAAGAAAAACATAGGTTCAAATATTAAAGTATAAATATATTAAAGATATATTAATTTAAACTTTTTTGAAGTTACCACACTGTACATTTTATTTATCTTTAGCGGCAGTTAATAATTAAAAGCTCTGACACATCAAAACCACGACACCCACTTTCCTAACAAAAGTGAAATTTTTGATGTAACATTTCTGCCACAAAGAACCTGTTAAGTGACGTTATCGTTTTCCTCGATTGTAGTGTAGTAATATACTCCCCGAATAATGTGACATAGTGCGCAACTTTTGATTATTTTTTCTATACGTCCAGACCCAATAACATAATATGTTACATATAGATTGTATTTTTAAATATATTTAAGAATGTAAGGGATACCGAATACTATCAAGTTACCCATGTCAACCTCACCTGCATGTGGTCCACCCTGCAGAATAACCGACGAGGCTCTGGCGATCATTGATCCCACATTTAGTTTTGATCATGACGGTTAACCATGCAATCTTGGATCTGTTATACCTTGGTGGTAGGATTAATGCTCGACTGGTTACTGACCACCCTTTGGTTTAGACTGCCGTAAAATAAAGGTTCAGTATGGGCCTTTATGTTACGGCGTAGTAAACGAAAACCAATCTGTTCCTTCAAGTTTAGCAACATGGCTGTAATACCCCTAGTGTTACTGTTGCATAGGCGACGGTAACCATTTACCAGTCTGCCTATTTGCTATCCATTAACATAAAAAAAAATTATAAATAAACGTAGGGCTTGCTTCATAGAAAGTAGTTAGTAGCGCTTTGTCTTTCTATCCTGCTCCAAGGAACTTTGAAGACATTACTCACTACAGAAACATGACAAAAGGTTATACGAGTGCAGTTTTTAACGAACTTAAAAAATACTTTATGAAAGTTTATCCCTTTACTGATAGTACAATTGACTCGAAAAATATATTCGCTATTTGGAAGTACTAAGATCTTTTACATATGTTTTCTACTATTGTTGTATTATGACACTGATTTCACTGACCGTTTTTTTTTGTTCAGGTTTCATATACTTAAGCTAATGATACTAAAAACTTATCAAATATCATATAAAATTTTCCATCTGATAATTAACTACAAGTATATTTACTTTTTTAATATTTACCTCCCAAGATCTGCTTATTAATAAAATAGACAGTATTGAATAAAGTCCTCGGTATTACAATTAATGAATGTAACTGCGCAGACCTTCATAAACTTGGACCCGATCGAAGGATCCTATTGTTTTACTAACAATACTGGCAGTGTTGTACACTTCATTAATGGGAAGTAAATTCTCTTTATCGATTAAGAGTATTAAAAGTTTGATATACACAAATGTCCCTTTCGCAGACATAGCACTAAGAAAAATCACAAAATGATCTCTTCGTTTTTTGAGCACAACACCTTTCGTAGTGATATTATCTAAAGATCCTTTTAGCATATCTAAATCGAAGCAAAATGTAATATTGTGTGTCGAAATAGTCCAAAAGACCCTTTTCGTACGCCGGGACACAGTTTAGTGAATTTTGTTTCGTTTCATTAAAACAGTTAGATCGAATTGGTTATGAAATGGGACATTATACCTTTACTTGAAGCCGGGAAGGGTGATATTCGAAATCTAATGAATTTTAATTTGAGGCAACGGGATCATTTAAATATTTAAAAGGGGATGGCTTCCGTTTCTTTGTGGTTTTTTGTAATGTCGTGTTTCTTTTATAGCACCATAAAGATTACATTTAATACTCTTTAATATGACACGTTTCCCTATTTACTTGTATTTTAATGACTCGTATTTTATAAAAACGTTTTTGAGTATATTAACAAATGTCTCCAGTAATCCAAATTCTTTATAGTCAAAGGGAGTTAAATGTAATTATGTGTATGATTTTGTTTTATTGCAACAGTATCTAAGCTTGCGACAATTGAGTAACTAAAAGTCCTGCTCGTATAAGACTGTGTATAAATTATAATAGCTTCATTTGTATTTTAATTCTTACCACGTATATGCGAATTTGTTTTAAAATATATAATATTGTCTTAATTTTTTGATAGCTATATAGCAACATCGCAATATAATTAAATTACTGTGTGGTCTTTGATGACAATATTCAAGTACTGGATAAGGTGCTTTGAAAAAAGTATTCAATTTAATCTTGATAGTTCACTAAATCACCTTTCTCCTAACGGAACTCAATAGTCTTGAAAATAATGTTTCCGTTTCATTTTTTTTTAAATTACTCCACTAAACTTCGTCAAAAATAGGTTGGCGTGCTATGGGCGTGTTATGAGAAGAGATCAAAGCCATATAACTAGAAGAATGTTAAGTATGAATTTGGTTGTGCGTAGGAGAAGAGGAAAGCCGAAGAAGATATGGATGGATTATGTGAAAAATTATATGTGTATAAAAAAGTAAATACTGAGATGACAGCTGATAGATTAATAATTAATAGAAGAAGAAAACAAATTGTGCTTACCCTACCTAGGTGGGATAAGGGTTAGGAAGAAGATTTAAGAAAACTTCACGTTAGGTGGATCCGTTTCAAATATTAGTATTAAATAATCGACAAATAGCCGTACACTGTATGCTCATGTGATCTTTTACTAGAGCTTCGGTTGCTTCACAAATGTTATCGCAGCCACATCGTAGGGAGATTAAGCCTGTGGTTGAAGGCGAATGCATCGTCATGCCTCCGTTTGTGTGGTACAAATCACGAGAGATGTAATTTAATCCTTATTAATATTATAAATGTAAAAGTGAATTTTGTTGTTTGTTATGCTTTCATGCCTAACCTCTGGATTGATTATGATGAATTTTGGTATAGACAGATGGGAACCTGAAAACGGCAATAGGCTATTTTTTCTCGTGAAAAATCCATTGGATCCGATCAGATTCGATTCGTTTGACTAAATCAATAATAACGCAAGCGAAGGCGCAGGTAAAAGCTATTATTTTAATACATGTATGATTTCATAAATATTTTAAAAATTATTAACATCGAATTGATTTATATAGAAGTTCAAATTAGTAGAAAAGTCCCTTATTACGTTGGTGCACTAAGAATGCCTATTGAGAAAAGGAATTTACTTTTCGAAATGTATAAAATAAATAATTTATGACTGGAAGCTATTAATATGGACCACAAATATAAGATGTTCTAAGCCTCGGGGAATGGGCAAAATAAAAATGAACAGTCTCCTTGTTGGCTTATCGGAATAGATTACTTTTCTAAATGTCCTCCAGGGAAGGTAGTGAGATTTTTTATATACATATTTTTAAAAGATGATACGAACATATATATGGAGGCTTTAATTTTGGGAACTTAAAGCGTAATCTTTAAATAGCAATGTGTTAATTGCTTTAAAAGGGTTGTCGAACTTAAGTTACGTGACAATTTCCGTGTAACAAAAATTCTATTTTCTTTTTTTTTCTCGTCAGAAGCACGTACCGACCATTGCGTGTGGGCGAGTTTAAACATAATATGCGCCCATTTTACGAATGCCTCCGACATTGCCTACCGCACGCGGTGAGAAGTCACATTTTGAAGTACCAACTTAAAACACTGCAAGTATTTTAATACCGGCCCTGTTTCGAGCATTGTTTTCTTTGGGACATATTTATTTTCGTGCTTACAACTTATTTTCTTTGGTGTGTACATTGTTTTACTAAGTTGCTCTTTGTTTCAATTGGTTAACAATTCTCTCCCTACACATACTTCATCATGGTACTTAAGGCATTGTGTAATTTAAATAACATAATAGGTATGTGATTATAGTTTTCGAAATGGTACAGATGTGCCACAAACTGTGATTATATGATTAATCTTCGCCATGTTTCCTTAGAGTTATAAATAATATTATCTTTTATTTAAAATATATAAAGTAGAAAATTAATAATTATATATCAAAGTCAGAAATGGCCTTTTATGCCTACTACGCTAGAAACGTTAAAACATACGTCAAGCGAAATTGTGTGTTGATTTTAGTTACATATATTAACTGTCTCTACTAGGCAGTGGTACTGACATTGAACCCAGAGGCCGCGACTACGATTCCTTCATAAAACTGACTTTTTGTGACATGTATTAGATAGCTGTTTAGGTATTCAATATTTGTGTATAAATAAATAAAGACAAAAGCAGTACTTTTTTCTCCTCTATGCGTCTTCGGATTTTTTTTTTACTTTATTTAGTAACTATTTTTAACATAATCATAAAAGATTTATACAGGGATTTTTTTTTACTTTATTTAGTAACTATTTTTAACATAATCATAAAACATTTATACAGCCTTGACAAAAAAAAATAATAATAAGGATTATTTTCTATTTCGACCACTGAAAGAACATTAGTCTATGTAATAATATAGTATACATGCTTTTTAGTTATAATTAATACATACAAACCTACCTTCATTTGGTACTAAATAACTGCGCGTAAAATTATTTCTTGTATTTAATATTACTATGTGTTTAATAAAATATGTAGTTGATTATGTTATATAATATATTTTAAATAACACATGGCAAGATCGCAAGACTTTATAAAAATTCAACCTTTATAAAAGTATACACTGAAATAGACCTAACTAATAAATTAATAAAGAAATCAACATACCATTATGATTAGGAAATAGCATTGTTTTTCAAAGGAACGCTAACTAATACTCCTGCCCATCGCGTTGTCACAAAAGTCTTTATACGTATAGAGAAGTATTCAGAATGTCTCGGTTTCATTATCTTCACATATTAGAAAATGTAACATCTCTTTGTCTCTCCGTTAGTATGCTTGTAAATGAAAAACCAGAAACTAATTTATTTTATTCTTATTTAAATGGTATGTGTAATATGTGGCCAGGTTTATATCTCACCATATTAGTATATTAATATTAACAAAATTATGATATCAATACAATTTACATATACAATTTAATATAAGTTATTTAATTTAAAATATTATAGCAGTTCATACAAGTGGAGCTGTGACCAGCTAGTGTAAGCAAAAAACAAATTAAACGATAATAAATGTCTATTCAGACCTGGTGCGCCATTTTCTCTAAAGCCATTAAAAAATAAATAGGCATAAAAAATTTATTAAAGATTATCAAATGATCTCAACACATCATCAATAACGCTAGCAAAAAACACAACATGAATGTATTCGCTTAATTGTACAGCGAATGTGTTTTTGTCCAAACATATGTTGATAGAAATGATAGCTTCATTTGTTGTAACACTTCTTTGAGTTTTATCTCATTATATTTCGCTACGGGAAGCCTTGGGTTCATATCACACACGGACAATGGGGAAACCAAATTGTTTTAATGGTTCCGAAGAATTTAAAAGTCATTATACATTGTTATGAATCAACATGACTATCCTCGCTAACACCTGGTTTTGTATTAGATTCATATCGTTATTAATTAAAACGAGACAGAAGTTTGATTACATCTCATGAAAATTCTACATTATCATGATCAGACTGCAATGAGTCCATCGATATACATGGATCTCTTCTAAATCGTATTTAGGCTGTGTATCTATGAAATAAATTGAGTATAAAATACTAGTAAAGAATCTAATACACTCCAATATCTTATCATTGAAAGAATTCACTGTATATCTAATGGTGAGCACAGAATGATCTAAACGAAAAACCTGGGCCATATAGGGATTGAAAATTCATAGGTAGATTGCAAACATTTTCGAAATAAATCAAAAGATAATGGAAATAAGGTGAGGGATGTACCACCCAGTTTAATTAATGCACATGCCGATCTTCCAATTCTGCATACTACTATGATACCGTCTTACAGTATCGGAAAGTACTGCACCGAGAAACTAAAATCGGACGTAGATTTGACTATTTATAACTGGAACCTCGTTAAGTCGAATTCCTTAGTAAGTCCCAACAGTGAATCTTGGTTCAATGTCAGTCATCGCTGATTTAGATTGTACTGTACTTAACACCAGGTGTAGTACAGTCACTATGCGCAAAATAAAAAAAATCCAATCCCTTTCGCTGAACCCCTAGATACGCAGTATCGCGAATTACTTAGGCTTTGTAGCTCGAAAAAAATGCTATTTCCCTGCGAGGTATACTCCAAATTTATACTTCTTAAGTCGAATAAAAAAAAAACAGACTGTAATTCATAATACAATATAATAACGTTCGATATAATACAACTCGAACAATAAACTTTGAAATCGCACGTTTCTGGGTCAAAAATTTCTTAAAAGCAATCTGCAAGAGCAAATAATAACAAATAAAAAAAACCAATCCAGTGAACTGAAGTGAAACTAACTGAATTGAACCATTATAAAAATACTAAGAAGTTGTTAAATTATCTCCTGTACATAGATTCGTGTAGTAAAGGCTAATTAACAATTGTAGCTATTACTTGTTCTTAGTGATCATAGATGTCAAGAGACCAAACATACCTTTAATTTTGCCATGAAGTTATCTATCGTAAATTTTCGAAGGTGTCACTTGCTACACTTGAGTGAGGTTTAAAGGTTAAATAAAACTTGTACTCTTAATTTACATTCTAAATATCTGGTGGTGTCATTAGTAGTGTTAATATTAGAAATAATTTAGCTTAGTATATTTTATTTCAATGCAACTAAATGAAGTCCTACAATAATACTTACTAAGTCGATATAAATAAGCCGAGTCAAAAACCCAGAATCTCCTATAAATTACAGAAACGGAACCGTTGAAGTCATTAAGGACAGCCGCGGTTAGAAACGCGATAGTCTTACCTCTAAATATACTTTATTTGATAAATTAGCTGAGAAAGTTAGTACTAAGCGGTAATTTGTGGGTTTTTCTTTCTTACAACTTGTAAATTGTTTTGTATTTCTTTGAGTTAAAAACAACAATAAAATTATGGTTTATATTACCTGTTTAAGCGTTTTTATATTTAGTATGGACTTGATTAATGTTTTTGTATACAAAGTAATTATTCTGTGACTCAAGAGTATATAGTAAATATTCTGACCTGGTTATTTAACTAGAGCTTCAGTAAGCTCTAATTCTTAAAAGAGTATTATGGCCTTATAGGAAAATTTTATATATTTTATCATATCATACATACCTATAACCATATAGTAAGTGAATCCTTACGAATATTATGAGTGCGAAAGTGAGTTTGTTTATTACGCTTTCACACCTAAACCACTGAATCAATTATGATAAATTTTGGTATAGAGACAGATGGGATTTTGAAGACGGTGATGACTACTTTTTCTCGAGAAAAACTTATTGTAAGAGGGGTAAAGAGTATCTTTCTCTTTCTTCGTATGAAACTTTTTATTGTGTCATCCAATCTGTTCGACAATATCAATAATAACGCGAGCAAAGCCGCAGGTAAAATAAGTAATATAATATTCAGCTTACAAAATTTACAGCCATAATAAAAATTATCGTAATTTGTCTATTGGAAGCACTTGTTACATTTTACATTATTCAATGATCATTACAATAATCTAACTTTAGAATTCATAATGAGCGATACAGGGTTCGTAAAGGGTTCCGATTATGGTTGACTGCTGTTACCAGTTAAGATAATTGGATCCATAGGCAGTAACCAATAAAAATCTTATTTGGGCTAAAATTTGAAAGATCTTACTAGCGCATATTCTGTTTTTTTTTTTTTATTATTTGTAGGTTAAACGTGATGGCCACTTTGTTACCTGATATTTAGTGACGATGTGGCCCAAGATAGTCGACACGCTAAGCCTAGTGGAGGGAAGTGCGAGTGCGTAACACACATTGCATTTGGCGTACTTTTAATTTGAGAGTGGTAGCTAGCCAGGCAGGTATTAGAAAAAACCTTACCACTATTCTATGGTTTCATCATGATATTTTCCTTCACCGAAAGCACACCTCATTGTAAGTGGATTCTAACTCACGTCCTTTGACGTGGCGTCCGTACACACTACCAACTGAGCTATCATCGCTCCAAATTGTTATTTATCTATTATTATATTATATGTTATTATAGAACTTGGAATGTCTGTATTCGTTTATTGAAACCAATTACTTGTTAATAGATAATCACATGACGCGTATATATGTTCTTCCCAATTAACATATTTTCGACACGTGTAAGCATAACAAAATCATTGAGTAAAATTCATTGAAACATTTTCGTTTTGCCTTACCGAAACCATAACATGCATGAATAAACATAGCATAGTATAATGGTTTAACTGTGAGATAATAAATATCTAAGTATTTTAATAAGCGAAATAAACACGTTTCTGTGGTAACAGTAGGTATGTACCAGAATGATGAAGAAAGCTTTTTGATAACTTATAGGCGGTACTGACATTATAAAATTCCACGACACTAATATAAATACAAAGTATTTAGAAATAATGTCGCTTTTATTTATTAAAATACTTTTTAAAATGGAAAAACATTTAACTATATACAAACATAAGCATAAGCTTGATTTGTTTATTGGGTACGATATGATTGAATAATTAATTTAATTTCGATTAAATAAGGTCCCAGGTTTTATTATAAATCATTAAAATTAATAATTAATTTTATATAAAATACTAGCCGTACCTGCGGATTCGGTCACGAGGAATAAAATATATTTCATATTAATATTTTTTGCTGTTACCATTATAAGCTTTTCTTATATTGGCAATAGCATGATGTTATTTAGCCTAAGGGCTTTCTCAAGTATTGCTCTATCAAATACAAAAACAATTTATGAAATCAGGCTGGTAGTTCCTAAGATTAGCGCTTTCAAACAAACAAACTTTTCCGCATTATAATGTTAATATAAATATAGATGCATAATCGTACAATAAACTTATAGAAGAATGTTAAAAACTACAACCATTTGACAAACAGATAGAGTTACAACAATAAGAACTGCTTTGTGATACAACCATCGTATTTGACTCTCAAATGTCAGTGTATCAAGGAACATGAAATTCACTCACAGATGTAACCAAGCGGTTTCATCTGTGATTTAAATGATGTTTGTCGAGTGAACCGCTCAGGTTCCGTTGGGAACTGCTGAGCATAAATGCATACATTTAAAACTACAAGATTTTTGGTCGATTAACTATTGATTCCGACGATTTACCAATTTCCTAAATGATTTTGAACAGGTGACTACGTATACATATGTTTTATTTTAATATTATTATTCTTCTAGTGCCAGGAGTAGTTTCCGAGTACAGCAGATGGAAAAAGCTTAGACAATTGCAAGCTAGCCAACCTATATATAGTTGTACCATTTCTTTTTATTTATTTTTGGATTATTTACCTCAAGGTGCCTTAGTCTTGGAAAACAATTGTAAAAGTTTTCCACTTTCCTAGCAATTAAAACTTGCGATTTAAGCGATCGATTTCGAAAAATAAAGAAAGTGTCACAAGTTCGGATGCTATTTATACATTTTGTCAAAAGCCAGTTACATTTTGGACAGTGATATTAAACCAAATAATGCCGACTCGGATGTCATCGAATTTATGTTTAGCAAATTGAATTTAGAATATTATTATTATATTTGATTATTTCGTTTAATTAATATTCGTTCTGTGAAGCGATGATAGCTCAGTGGTAGTGTGTACCACTTTTCGTCAGGGGACGTGAGTTCGAATCCAACCACCTACAATGAGCTTGAGCTTTCAGTGAAAGAAAACATCGTGAGGAAACCATAGCATGGTAGTAGGGCTTTTTCTGATGCCCGACTGGCTAGCTACCACCCTCAAGTTAAAATCTGCCGCCAAATACCAATAGTTGTGTTCCAGCAGTTGCACTTGACAGCCAGTTCCTTCACAGGTTTAGCGTGTCTACCATATTGAGCCGTATAGTCACTTAAGATCAAGTGAGATTATAGCGATAACGCTAAACCATAACTAAAAAAAATGTGTATATTAAGAATTAAACTACAATGAATAGATTTGGTTTAGAACTAGCGTAACTGATTGTAAACATAGACAATGCTAGTCACAGACAACGACGAGAATAGTTAAAAGGAAATTTAATAAACTTATTAGTAAATGTGTATCAAAGGGGGGCTTTTCAAATACAAATCTAGATGAAAGACGTACGGATTCTACAACGTATACAAGTAGATTACAAGAATCGTTCACTCATATATAATGCTTAAGTACAAATAACAAAAACTTAAATGTTATATTTTTTTAAATACTTTGTAGGTGTAAAGTTACCAAAGTTATGTTATAAAAGTCACATTACCAAAAGCTCTCGCTTATAACAGAGATTCGAACTCACGTCCATCGACGCTAAGTCGTCGTTGCTTTGAAATTCATATATTCTTGAATCAATATAAAAAAAATTCTCAATTAAATATTTTGATCTTCCTTAGCTAAGATTTTTTTTTTTATAGTCAAGGTTTAACGTTATGGCTATAACCTTACCTGATCTTAAGCGACGATACGGCACAAGTTGGTAGACACACTAAACCTGTGGAGGAACTGGCTCTCAAGTGCAGCTGCCGGAAGAAACTTATTGGTATTTGGTGGCAGATTTCAAGTTGAGGGTGGTTGTTAGCCAGGAGAGCATTAGAAAAGCCATACCACCATGCCATTGTTTCCTCACGATGTTTTCCTTCACCAAAAACTCAAGTTCATTATAGATATTTGGATTCGAACTCAATTTCTTTGACGCGAAGTCGTACATACTTCCACGGAGCTATCATCGCTTCGAAAAATTAATTATACATAAAAGTAATTGCACAAAAGTACTAGGATTTAAACATATAATGTGTCACTAATAGATATCAGCTAGCCAATTTTCCTGACAATTTGTTTACACTACTTCTACTAACTACAATTTGGTAGTAGATTCTAAGCCAAGAATAAAATCTCTTTTCCTGTAATAACATAAACTATTTCATGCTTCAGTTGGATGTGCCAAAGAAAAACACAAACAAGCAACGTCTGACGTAACATGGGCCTCGTAACTCGCACAAAGATAGACAAGCTTATCGTCCCTCCCCTTTGCACAGAACCAGTAGACGGCGAAATTGCTTCAAATCAGGTAAACCACTCTGTTTTGTTAGTAAGTACCAAATTTTGTAATACTGATAGATGTCTTGCCTAAGGTTATTATGAAAATTAATTGTTCAATTATTTACCTTTGCTTGTCTTGAACAAACTGGCAACATCTAATCGAAACTAACATTTAACAAAGCCCCCAAAGCCTCTGCTTGTGTACAATATTTCTTAGGAATAGCGTCATATTTGTAGTGTGAGTCTAAGTAGTGTCTGATACTTTGTTGTTATGGTTTTACCTATTAATAGCTTGTTATTTTAGAATCGGTCACTCGATTAATCGTATAGTCTGGGAAATTACCACATTTCCTAAGAGAGACTGAGACTCCACGTCTCCTATATAGGTCAACTTATTGATAAGTTTTGAAATGTAACTGATTATTTGAAGTTATTACTTATTTATATAATAACTATTCGTAATGTTTATAGGTGGTTGAAAAGTATTAATAGTCGCTACAGTTGATTGGCAATGCAAAGAAAATGATATGGTAAAAAAAAGAATAGAACATAGGAGCAGAGCTTAGGAATGATGGCGGTTATATTCAAAAAAACAAATTGAATGAAGTTACCCCAAATAAGTAAATAGGTACACCGACCTGCAATCTAGTGTTCGTAGCTTGAACTGCACTATTCTTAAGTGTCGTATGAAATGAGCCTTGGTAAGTTGCTTTCGCAAGCGTATAGAAAACTGCTAAATATATAATAAAGTTCATAGGAGTTCTTTAAAACACTTGCATATATTTATGTTTCTACGATTTAAAGCGGTTCAAATTATAATATTGGTGCGGCGATATTAACAATAACACGATATTAAAAAATTATAGAAATTGTTCGTATATCAAATAGCGTTGCGAGAACATTTCCACAGCGAAGATTGCGAGTTACGGCTCGTGTAGCATGAGACCAGAACCTCTAGCCAATTTGGTCAAACCAAAATATATGGGATGACTACACATTTTTTGTTTTCTCTTACGCTAACAATAGTAGAAAAATACAACTTGCTTAGGGATTCAGGAGCGATTATTTCTCTCTCTGGCTTAGAAATTAAGTCTATTTATACACAAGGCTCAAATATCTGTATAATAACTCGTATATATTTAATACACTCATATACTAAAAAAATATGTTAATTTTCAGGTATGTATTAGGTATTAGTAAGTGAATTAGGTAGTAAATCACTTCCAATTAATTTATCATATAAAATCTCCTAAAAAAGGCGACGATGTAAAAAATATAGTATTTATAATTATTTACAATTACAAATATTTACAATTATTATATAATTGATTGTTGAAAACAAAAACTCTGTGTCATAATAACTCTCATATTCTGAACCTTATAATCTTTTCTTATCTCATTATTCATTTGTTCAGATTTATTTGTAGTATTTAGAAATTATTGTAAGTAGTGATTATTCAATAATAAATCTCTTTCTTTATTTCTTTAGGAGGAGCAGTGGGTATATATGAAATAAATTTAAGAAAGGTATGATAAAAATTGGTAACTAATACTCTTCTAATTGTATTTGGTAAAATTAGCTTTTCTAAGTAAAGTAGAACATACAATAACTCTAAAGACTGAAAGAAGGAAACAATTTCGTACTTAAAATTAGTACAATGAATACGAAAATAATGACAAATCTGGAGGGTTCTGAGAGGCATAACACTCTCAAGCAATGGATTGCAGTTCTCGTGATGGTCGCCAATGTTTTTGGACTCTATTGTGATGTATGTAGATGTAGATGATAGCTATAATGGAGTCACTTTGCCGAACTACCATAAAAGAGAATTGCACCAACCTGACAGCGGCGCTCTCGACTCAGTTGTTGAAAGACATTTTAGTCTCAAACTTCTTTGCACTCTTTTCTTGTTGTGGTCTTCTTCTTCAAGTCCGTCCAAATATGAACAGTCCTACACCAAGTAGAAACACTTGTATTATAAATTATTTCATTTTCAACAAAACAACTTCAGAAGATTTTGCGCCATCATATTTTTCAATTTATAATGAAGCTCTGTTTTACATGCCTTACTATATTTCACTATACTCATTGTTATAAGCAAGAATTCTCATCGAAGGAATGACAAAAACAAATAACGATTAACCAAACCATAACAAAACTAAATTCGTCGAAAAGATATAACCAAAAGAAAACCTAAAACTATTAATTTGTTTAATCAAGCGTTTATTATGGAGCAAAGCGCAGCAAGTTAACTGTAATGTCGCCCACGTCATCTAAAATCAGATTAAAGCTGACCAAATGCGTAAACGGCCTGGGATTTGAACGTGAGAAATACAAATGAAATCTTTTCTAATTCAAAATTCAACATTGTTTTTTAAAAAACCATAAACATTCCAAGTATGGAATCATAAGAAACGTGTAATTAAAATGTAAGTGTAATCAAAAATCTGTAAAGTAAAATGTAAATATCTAAAGCATTACAATAACAATTTTAATATATAGAAACGAAAATCACACATATTTTCGATGAATTTAATTTAAAAATATATTTTTCTTCAGGCGTATTGAGATTTTCATATTATTCTAATATTCATTCACGTAGTTACCTCTCTTTAGTTAAGTGATCATAATAATATACATACTGTAGTGGCGATCGAGGAACAATAAAAATGTATAATAATTTCCCACCGCTACGCTGACCTATGCTGGCCACTCTTACACCCCTAGATCCCCCCTCACCAATAGTGAGGAAAAGGATAATCGAACCTGGTGGTGGTCTGAGGTCCCAGAAGATTAAGTAGCGCCAATAAAACTCCAACCCAGCGCTGTCCGCAACGTACACATGTGTTGTGTCGGCTTGCTATGAACGTTCGGGTAAAACCTAACAGAAGAGCCGCGCGGCAGATATATCAGTACAAAATTTAACTTAATCGTGATTTTTCCGTTATATTTGCGGTTAAATGTACATTATTTTTTATCTGTATTTTATATTACTTTACGGCAAATGCACAACCAACAACGAAAAATTACAGTTGAATGTCGGCATAGAAACGCTTCGAACGTAATTTATTTTTTTAAGTGACGGCGGCACCACTTAGGTTGGACAAAGGCAGTAAGACCTCCTTTCCCCGCCATTTACGATATGAGATCCAGCGGTATAATTGACCCAAACTGATATATCATAAGCGTAAAACTTTGATTACTGTCCCATCGGTACTGGGATATTCGTAAATTGCATCAGGAATAGACCGAAAACTCACGTGTAGCGAATTGCAAATTTTGCACTAAATTTTCTGTAGAATAGATAAGGTTGTCGTAAAATCCTTGGTATTTACACATATATTTCCCTGGATGTCACCTACAACGTTACAGATTACAAAATTTTACTAAACTTATTTTTATTACAAACGCTACAGAAATTGGTAAAACAAAAGTTTTACCAAGTTAAATTGAGTTTTAAAACTGTATTTTAGCTAATTAAATATAGAAATAAGTTAATAGATTTGTTTTGCTTTTTATTCCAGTAGAGGTTTGGTCAGAAAGCGATCAAACACACCTTAATTGAAAGTACATACATTGCCTATACCGTATACGGTATATAGATTCATAACTCATCTCATCCTGTTGTACAACATCTTGGCTTTTTTTTGACAAAAATGAAGCCATAATACTACATGAGATCACAATGGAACCTAGTTGATTTATGTTTTAAAATAACTATGGTTAAATTGCGTGAATAGTTAGCACATTATTGTGATCAATCAACGACTAAATATACAATATAATAATGTAAAAATAACTAATATTTATTAAGTAAATATACTTATTTCAAAACGATAACAATAATTTTATGTTATTTATCTATATTTCGTCAATTTCCTATATGTTCTTTAAATTGATGCTTAAGTTATTAATTTTATTGAAGAATTTATGAAGATAGAGCGTTATCCTAAAATACTTCTAAGAAAGTACTGATAAATCCATACTCAAATACAGTTATGGATTAAGATACTGTGAATTAATAATACATAGACCATTTCAAAAGACCAACCGGCCCAATCCTCAGTAACTATATGGGATTTAAAATATGTTATAAAATTAACCAGTAAATTGACTCATAAATCGGTATAATCTACGGAATACCTATCAAGAGTGTGACATATAAAGTAATGATTTTATTACTGAAATTGTCACCTCGTTCTGTCACCTGTTCTCGTTATGGGTTTATTACGTTATAAAATAATCAATCCCATCTTATCTAATACGCTTTAATATACTTACGCTTGTTATAGATGATTTTCGTAAACTATATATCAGGTATACATATCATCATAACAGGTATTGATTAGTTAAGGTTACGTAAGGTTGAGTAATCAGGTTATCAAGTTATTTACTTGGTAGTCGGTTAAACGAATGACATATTGACTGAATTCGAAGTAATAACAACAGCCGTACCGTGCCAGAAACTGCATTGAATGACTTACTTTAAATACCTTTAAGGAGCCTCAGAAAATCGCTAAAGAAAAATATAGCGATGTGAACCCAAAGCTTTGTGATAGAGCATTTTTTTATTATCCTCAATATAAACGTTTTCTTGATTCTGTAGGTACTTGCTAATCATAAGTCTACTTGGTTTCACTTGAGTCGACGGCCTGATATTGTGGATGAAAGATAAATCTGAAATAAATAACCAAAAATACTTGCTGTACCATATGTTGTGAGGGTTTATAAATATAAATACATAATTAAACTTATCACTATTAATTTGGATATTACATACGGTTTCATTTCGTGGAAATACCTATTATATCGACATAGATGTTTTGTAAAGTTTAGTAATTTATTTTCTCTACCTCGAGTTTGATAATATTAAAATTCATATTAAAATTAATTTTAAAAAGTCTGACTTATCAATTTTAGTTATCAAACTTTGTTTTACGAACTGACATGCGCTTTTAGACTTATTGGTGTAGCGAGTCTACTATTCTGTAAAATAAGCCAGTAGGCTAAGTCGTGAAAATGCTCCCTCGCCAGATAAGAAAAGCATGCAAATAATTACAAAACAATAGGTTAAGTCACGCCTATATTATAATCCGCGCTAAAGCAGCCAATAGGTGGCAACTCTAATTAGACGGACTATATAAGGTCCGACGCTTTATTCTGAAAACTTGTTGTTTGCATAAATTGATCACGAATACTTATCTTTTATTTTTACCTTCTGAAGTAGAAGTAACTATAATTATTATAGTACACATATTATCATCACCGCTTATACACATATATCTCTATAAGGGCTTTGACAGCTTCACCGAACTTTTCAATTACAACTCGAGACGTTGGTAGTTATAGAATACAGCAAGTTTAGTAATTGGTGTTCAAACCTAAGAACACAAATTATGAAAGTAAACGAATATTGTATGAATATTTTGTTTATAGTGCTTCAAGCTTTCATTTTTACAACTAATCTATTCCTTCGATTTCGACAGCCAAATTTCCATCTCCAGGTTCCACACAAGGTTTATCGTAAGATTTTTTATTTTAATTACTTTACAGATTTCGTTTTACACAGCGTAACCTTAAATAATTGAAAACATTATAAAATACTGACAAAACGATTTTTCAAATCGCGTGAGTAACACTCTATATTTCTCACCAAAAGTATAAATATGAAATTTTACTTTTCAAAGAAATAATGGTCTACCTTTGTACCAAGTTCAATATATGTGTAGGCGTATCAAAATATATCAAAACTAATTCAGCTGCTTACTCGTGAAAACATAACAAACAGACAATGTAAACTTCGCATTATTCATATCAGTTTAAATAATTGCATATAATTAAAAAATATACCAACTCTATTAGTAAAATTGCCTTCGTAACTCAGTAAAGACACTACAAATGTCATTCTTGATTTCAGTTGTCAACTACAAATCTTCAGGACCCTCCCATGCCAGCCATGTGTCGAAGACTCACACGTTACGCGGTCACAGACGCAATTATATATTTTCTTGATGTCGTATATTTAAGTAATAGCATGAAAGCGACTTTTAGTAATTCCTCAAGTATTATCTGAGACATCCTGATAGAAGTTTGATAACAAAATGATATACGTTAGACTATGTATTTGACTAAATGCTATGTAATTTTTTTTTATATTTTGCCTAAATTATTATTATTACCCATTAAAGCTAATTTTTAGGAATGACTTAGGACATGATATGTATTACTTAATATAAAAAACTCCCTAGAGAGTTTAAACAAGAGTGTTATCATTTTGTTAAAGCATCTTAAAATAAAATTAAATCATACATTACGTAAAATTTAAATAATCGTGTATCCAGAAAATAAGAGGTTGAAGAAATTATATATTTTATAATATTCATTTCTTTTCCCATTATATTAATAATCATATGAGCTTCACAAATGAAAATCATTTATAAAATATAAAGATTTTTGTATGCTTTATGTGTGTCAGCGTTATGGTCATAATTTCATTTCATTTCAAGTGACAATGCGAGCTAAATTGTAATACGTCAAGGTTAGTGGAGAAACTTGCTTTTAAGTAGAAATGTTTAAACTACAGGTATTTAGTGAATTTGTTTTACTTGAGAGTAGTAACTAGAGTTAATCGGACATCTGAAAATTACTTATGTACCTTCAAAAATATCATCATCAATTTCTTGTCCTGTTTCCAAGTTATATGGGGTCGGTGCAGTACTTTATCTTCTTTCACAAACCTCTATCCGCCATCATTTTTTCATTTACTCTATTTTTATCTCATTCCTCACACACTCTATCATCCTTTTCTTTGGTCTTCATCTTTCTTTCCATCCTACAATTTTTATATACACTACTTTACTACGTATTGCGTAATTGCTACAACATTAAACTTTTCGTTACTTTTACAGTACAATTTTTAATAGAAATCATAGCGAATTAATTCGTACTTATTTATCGTTCTGCTTTTAAAACAGTTTTAACATTGCATATGAAATACCGTTTGCTTCCTTCAACTTCAAACGCTAATGCTTGTTTTTAGACCAACTAGGAATGTTCATATGACGTTGTATACTTATAAATAGGCGCAATCGATGAGACAATACGATCCAATCCACCGAGGACAATGAAGATTCGTATATTCAACAGCTAGAGATCATTTCGAGCGTGTGTATGTCTTATTTGTATGAATTATGTTTCGTAACTGTATACGACCATTGTTATAAAATACCTTACCGATAATATATTTCCTTGTACATGGTCCTGTTTTTGCAGTTTGTCCAAAATTTTGTCCAAAGCCTGATATAAATCGATACACAGACAAGTCAATTAGTTCTATTGCAATAATATTGATAACTTATAACAAATTTATGTTCTGTCCAATTATATCTAGAACACTAGTGGAACTGTGTAAGTATATCATTCTTTGGGATCAATTGCTGTTTATCCGACTTGCAATTTTGTTTCAAGGCACTTTGAAGGATCTGCACTTAATGAGGTCGCAAGCTTTATGCATATGATAATAAACTCGCCACGAGGACTCTCACTTCGTGTTTACAAATCAATTATCTGACATGTAGTAATTGAAAGGCTAACATGTTAGAATTATAGTAACTACTTTTACAGGATTATGAATCTGTTTGTCAGTGTTGTTAGTTTGATGTTATGTGATAATATGTATGTTTAAATAATATAGCAGTTCTATAAAGGTCACAAAAGGGAAAGCTGGAAAAAAAAAGAAAAAAAAAATTCTTCAACACTAATTAACAATAACTTGAGCTGTTGAATTTTTATAAGCCATACAAAAATAGTCTGTCAAACCCACATCACTTTAAAACTCAGAGCACAAAGTTTTTACAACTATTGTCACCCCTCGAGATTCCCTTTGATCTTTTAATACTTATTCGGAATATCACATGTTTAACCTGCTTAAGGCCAAACGGACTATGTTAGTTACAGGATTCAAATATGAAACTTACACTTTCATTCCATATTTAATTTTATATTTAGTATTTTAATACAGCAAAAATATCAAATAAAACTCTATATTGATATTCTTTATTGTAGACTTATTTTCAATGTCCAGTTATTATCAAATTACTTCTGTCAAAGATCAAGAAATAACTATAGTCACCAATAAAATACAAATAATATGGTGCAAACTGATAATCTATCTAACTTGTAATCTAATCTAAACATATAATAAATGTGTAATTTTAGTATACGTGCTGCCAAAGCATGTATAGTCATTTAACTTAAATTATTAAATGTAATTATCGACTGCTTCGTATATTGTCAGGATAAGTATAATTATACATATTTTGGTACCTGTCTGAAACTACTGAGATACATTTTGGTCAACCTCAGTGATAACTAATACTTTAGATTAAATATATAGTTATTTTATCCTATAAAACATAAATTGGTCATTCAGGATAGTAAATGTACTTCTACAGGGATTTATATCTAAAATGCTATTATCGGTAGCTAACAAATTAGTTAAAAATCTAAACTGTTTTGTCTTTTATGTAATATTAGAGCACTAAAAATAACGTTCTGATTTAGAAGAATTACATAATATATAATTTAATCTATGCCATGTCTATACATATGATAATATTGTTAATGTAGGTTTTTTTAATTTAAATGGGCTCTAATTTGTCATCGATGCATGAGGCCGAAAAGATGTTTATTAGATTTTATGTCTGTCTGTCTGTCCCGTTGAACACGCATCACTCTGAAACTATTAGATGAAACGGAATTCCGCAAAGTAGTGGCTCATATTATAGATCAACATTGAGGATACTTTTCATTCAATAAATTGATAGGGCTCCTGCGGGATAAGACAAATTATTTACAATATATAAAATTGTTACATATCACACTTTAGGACTATTTGAGGTTTTGTATTGTAATTCTTTGGATTTCCCTGTATATAAGTGCCACCTGAGTTAAACAGATCAATACATTCTGCAGTCACGCAAACAGTCAATCGTTATATAAGTAACTTTCTTTCAAGAACTCTGTCGCTTCATAATCCATATATGCTATCAGTGAAGTGTCCTGCCAAATGCAAACGAAGTTACCGTCCAATAAGCCTCCTCAATACGTTAGGTAAAATATACGAGCGGATCATTCTGAACAACTTCAAGCCCTTGCCTCAGAGAAATGTCTCTTACCACACGAGCAATTCGGCTTTCGACCGAAGCACTCGTGTACCCACTAAGTGCTCCGCCTCACGGAGCGTATTTTCTTAAATTTCACGGAGCCACGCTGTCCAGGGCGCATCCTTGCCGTATTTTTCGACATAGCCAAAGATTTCGATAAGGTCTGGCACGAAGGTCTTATATTTAAACTCAATATCTTTCAAGTCCCGAACAGACTAGTCCGCATAATCCTCGCTTACATATCGGACTATACCTTCTGCTAAAAAGCGGACGGAGCTCTATCCTCACCACATTCAATAACATCAGGGATCCCGCAAGGTTCTATCCTAGCCCATTGCCTGTTCAAGCTATTTGTTAGTGAGGTCCCCGAATTCCCCGTCGTCACAGTAGGCTCTTACGCAGATGACACGTTCATCTTCAGCTCAAGCAGGAATAAGATTCATTTATACTACCGCGTCCAAAGGGCTGTCTCTACGTTCGGATCCTTGTGCCTCAAATGGCGCATAGGAATAAAATCAGACAAAAGCACGGCTATTAATTTCGATCCTCACGCGAAGAAGAATGTAAAAAGAACATTACATCTTTTAAGTTGCACTATCCCCTGGGCAAAACAAATTAAATACCTTGGTGTAGTTTTAGATAAGCATCTCACGTTGAACAAACATGTAGATTGTATGCTGAAAAAAGCCACCACAGCTATGGGTCTACTGCGCAATCTAACCTCCTCTAAGAGCAAAATGTCACTCAAACATAAGCTCACAATATACAAAGTATGCGTCCGTCTCATACAGATGCCCCGTATTCGCTTACGCTTCGCACACCACCCTTCGTCAACTACAAGTTCTGCAAAATACATTCATGTGTATAACCGTCCAAACCCCTCCCTATGTCCGTAATGTAGATCTCCATAAAAATATGGATCTTCCGTCCATATATGCATATATCAAAGACCTTACAAAGAAATTCTTCGAAAAAGCCGAAGCCCCCAAACCCCAAAATAGTACACGCAGTTAGCTACAATACCAATCCACACGCCAAAGGTTTCACGCACCGGCCACGTAATTCCTCACTGATCCTGTCGATAAAACGAGATTGAACGCGCTCCTCCCTACCGTCACCACCAATCGAACGTGTCCGAGTACACGCCCGCGTAACCGTAGCCCTCGCTGCCCAGGCCGAGCGGTCAATTTTGCTCCCACACACCCGCCGCGGCCTCCCTCCGCAGACGCTTGAGCCTAAGTTCGATCGTCCGAATAGGAGCCCTCGAGTGACTCTGCTCCTGCGATACAGTGACACTCTACATTACTGAAACTACATCATCACACCGCATATTGTCCATGCACACCCACACTATCGATAAGGTTGTTCTAGGATGTGCTGTTGGTTAGTTAGGATCGCGAATCCTGTCTTCACTTGCCGGCAGTAGCCTAAGCCGAGGTTCGGCCATTCGGGCACCCTTGTGCTCGCTGCCTCGGAGCTGAGTGCCCTCAGCACTTGTCCTAAAAAGTTCGGCGAAGGTGTCAAAGCCCCTAGGGCTAACTGCGTACGTCAAGTCGAAAAAAAAAACAAACGAAGTCTAGCGATTCTTGGGGATATTTTGCTGATCAATATTTATCTGCGACTTCGCTCACGTTAATATTGATTTTGAGAGTCAGATGACGCAATAAAAAGGTCTCATACAAAGTTTTTCTCTCTTTACCCACTTCCTTTAAGTTTTTTGTGAGAAAAAGTAGCCTATCACTGTTTCCGGGGAACCATCTATCTGTATATCAAAATTAATTGTAATTGATTCAGTGATTTAGGCCTAAAAACGTAGCAAAACACAAACTCACTGTCGCGTTTATAATATTAGTATTAATATAGATATAGATTTAGCCAGCAAATACATGACCGACTTTACGTTCTGTATATGCAGAATTAGTAATAGAACTTATTAATTACATTTTATTTGCTTTTTAATGGCGATGTGTACGGCAAAGAAGCGTAGTTTTTCATAATAAAGAAATTTAAGACGATAAATTATGACTTATGTAAAATAAAGTGACACAAAAGGTTTATTTAATATTAGGGCTTAAAACTTACTATGTGTACTATAAACATTTATTGTACCTATAATAGAATAATTGTATTTGATTTGCACTTTAGTCATTTAACTATTTCATAGCTCCCTGTCGCTATATATTATTGTTTTCGGATCATAACAGTACTTTAGGTCTTCACTGTTGCATTCGTGATAACATTTTAACTATATAGTTAAGTTTGTAGCGTTATGGTCATAATGTCACCTGATCTTAAGTGACGATACGGCCCAAGTTGGTAGACACGCTAAATTTGTAAAGGGACTGGCTCTCAAGTTCAATTTCCGGAACACACCTATTGGTATTTTGTGGCAGATTTTTAGCCTGTGAGTGGTAGGTAGCCAGGAGGGCACTAGAAAAACACTACCATGATGAATATTACATGTCTGAAATGCCATTTTCTAGATAACGTTAAAAACTTAAAAAAGATCTCCAAATATGGAAAGACAATATTTGATCGCAACATGCTTATGTGATTTTCGGTATGTTTCCAATAAAAACTGTAAATAATTTTCTTTACCAATAATAATTTTGTGAAGTTCTGTTACAGTTTGCGTAATCTACCTACTTGAAGGTAAAGTTTTTACTTTTTAGTTGGAAAATTTAGTTTGTTGGTCTTCGACAAATTTTCACAACATTTGCGTATAAATTTTATCAGAAAATTTTTATGTTTTCTATTAATTAAGAAATTTAAAAGTAATTTAAAAGTTACCAAGTTCTACTTAAAACATGAGTACGACTAATACATTGTGAAATTTAGTCGGAAAAGTTAATTGAAATGTTATTTTATTTTTGCAAATAGGAACACATAAATGTTGGCGCTGATTCGGTATTTTAATTTGTTAATGATAAAAGAGCCACAAATGTCGTGAGGCTTGAAGGAAAAAACTGACGATTTAAGCATAACAGTACCGGATAGGATGATGGAAAGAAAGGACTCATCTGAATGCCGATTTTGACAGCTTAGGTGGTCTCCTTTTCTTTGTATTTCTGGTGAAACACACACCATACACGTATAGCACACGTATATACTCGTAATAATGGTCTTGACAATGATTTGCTATTTAATCTACACGACAGAAGCGAAACATCCCTCTCTCTCACTCCCTGAATCACCTTGAGCCGACTTTACCCGAACGAGCGTCGCACAAAAATATTGCGGATTAGAATTTCAAAGCCATCCCAAAAGTAGTTTCACTTAATAAATATACGTTAATTATCAATCATATGAGTATTTTGTAACTAAATGAATTATTTTTTTATAATTACTGTTACAGCTAAAAGTTGATTTTATAACTATCATGTAAGGTACATATAACGTATACCTGTAACGTTTAATTCTAAAAAACTAACTTTTTCTCATTACTATGCAGTTTTGAAACAATTTTTATATTAATACCTAGAGACAATTTATTTTTGCTTTCTCGAAACGCACTGCCGAGAGTCTCCAAACTAAAGTTCACCCATATGTAATTTGACTTTGAAATATTTAGGTCTGAGCCAAGTATTTTATTAAATACGAAAATGTCACTAAAATGGTTCTAGGAGATTTATTACTACCACTAAAGGCTTTCTATATCACCAAGAGGACTAAATTTTCATACTATCATTTCAGAAATATATATTACGCTCACTTTACTGCCAAAGATTTTTCTGTTTTAATATTTTATACCGATTGTGAGACGTTCCCCTTAAATATTACATGTAGGAGTATTGACCATTCTTGAGAAATGTAACCCTCGACAGTTATACACTTTGTACACTGTACCTGCGATTTATGGGGTCCAGGTTCACAGGGAACATTCGTACACACATCTATGTATATATATAAATGAAATGACCAATTTTGATAATTTTTTCTGGCGATCTTCAGATTAGGCCAACGGGCATTACTGTAAAGTATACTAGCAACCAGATGTATAGATTTTTTGTGTTAATGCTACCTGCGTAAAGCCGGGGCGGTTTGCTAGTTAAATTTGTATTTACTGACTTTTAATGTATGATATTGCAAGTAGATACTCTGGGCATCTTGCTTGTTAGAAATGAATTAAAATCACAGAACGTCTTTTTTTAATGTTAGCTAATTGTTAGAAAAGTCAATCTTCTTAGCATTTCAAGGATTCACCATGCGGATGTCGAGTCTATAGTGTGGTAGAGAGGAAAACTTCGAGCAGATCCCGTAATTTGTGACATTGATGTAGGTTTAACTCTTTCCGACGCACGTCAGCACTCATATTCACTACTCGTTATGAATAAGATAAATTAAAATTTTGTATGACCTTGCCAGTGCAGCTTTAGGGACGCGTTCTAATGTAGAACTGACTGCAGTTCTAGACAGGCCAAGATCTTTTAGTAGATTATAGAGATCTTTTGCTGGTACATCACGCACTCACTTCATCGCTAAATTTACTATATATACGCGAATACGCTATTTATACAAGAAATGACTGCTTTTATAACTATAGGAATTCGAGGGTACCTCTAGTAAATCGAACTATGACTAAACAGAAATATCATCACATTTGACAGTGATCCGTAAATACTTTGTAACCAATATAGTTATCTGAGTCACTTATACTCCTAAAATAATAACTGTGAATTCCAAAACCTTTTCTACTTTGTATCAATCAAATTATCCCCGCGAGCCATTGGGTACTAAGCCCGATAACTGAATGAACTCACCGTAAAATAATGACAATTTCATCGCACAAATTGTTTATTACCGTTTTCATAGTCCATAAAATTAAATCAATGAACATAATGCGAACAACATACTCGTAAAAGGCGGAACGAATGTATGTTTTGATTGATACAGGTGCATTTACTCGAGCATGTGGGAGGAATAATTTGTTAGTGCGCTCCTGGGACATGGAGTGTACGATACGATAGCATGGATACTACTGTACATTTCCTTTGATGGGTCTATTATGTGTGTATAAAAAATAATATTTTCTTAGATTAAATGTCATTTCTATGTTCATTGATACATATTGCATTGCTTACAAATATCCAGGAGTACCCGAGCATTGTGTATTATTTTATAATCTTATTGATCTTATATTTATTATGTATACCATTTTTAATAAAAAAAAAAGTAGAACTATATTTAAAAGCGAAGAAAACTACTTTATAATATTACCAACAATCACAATCAAAGCAATCATTTTTTATAGTTTAGAGGTTTTATCTTTATGGCTACAATTTTACCTGATGTTAAGTAACGATGAGGTCTAAGATGGTGGATACGCTAAGCCTGTGAAGGGACTATATCTCAAGTGTAACTACCAGAATATACCTATAGGTATTTGGCAGCAGATTTTCAACTTTAAAGGGTGGGCATTAGAATAAGCCCTACCACCATGCTATGGTTTTTTCTCGATGTTTTCCTTCTACGAATGCTAAAGCTCAATGTAGAGATTAAAACTCACATCCTTTGGAGTGAGCTCCGTTTACGTTACTGAACTAATACTGCTTCAAAACATAACAGCTTTTTGTCATGAAACCAGATCCAAACCCATAAATGGAAACATTTTTTATTTGTTTAAAGTATGTTTCCAAGAAATATCTATAAATCTAGAATTAATTTAATTTATAATAACAATGTAAATAATGTAAAATAATGTACACATACATATTCTTTGATAATAATTCTAAATATTTTAACCAAATTAATTTATTTATTAACGTCTAATTAAATAAGTGAGGTATCCCACGAGCTCACTGTCAAGTAAAAACAAAAACAACATTGTGTAAAATATAAAACATTTCACATTAATTACATAATTTAAATGTATGACAGAGCACAAAATATATTTAATTAATAATATATACTCAGTATTTTGTAAAAAATGTTGTGGAGACTTTATAAGAAAAAATGTTGGTTACATTACCTAAATAGATATTTGGTAACGCAATTTAATATTCCACATAAAAACCTATTATAATTTTCATTGAATGGGAGCTACTTAGAAATCAGTGTAACGCAGTTTTCGTTATATTTTCTTACCAATTTAACCTTTTTTTTTTTAATATTAATCCCGATAAAATTTGTACTGACATTCTCTATGCCAGATTTCCTGCTAAATATAAGCCCAGTTTACAATACAATACCATTATAGATTTTTCAATTAACCAAAAAGGCTATTAAGTAATTTATTTGTTTAAAATAAATTGTGTTATTCCTCACGATATCTGACAAGATGATATAAGCACTTACATGACAAAGTTAAAAAAAAAACAATATTATTACTTACATAATAAATTGAAATGTATTATATTTACATTCAATATAAGACAGAAATATAAGTAACTTACTAACTTATAAACATTTCACTTCCTTAATTATAAAAAAAAAACCGTTGAATTTATTACTGCACTCCAAATAATTATACCCCATAGTTAAAATCAACTGGCCTATCACCATCTATATCAACTCATATAGTACTACTTACTACACCTCATTCTGTATTATGTCAAGTCATCTCAAAGCCTCCACTGAGACTGGTTTAAATTATTCAAATGCACACGTTTCGACTAAAACAACAGTGAGAAAAGTAAAAAAAAATCTTTGATCTTAACTGATTGTACTCAAGGTTCATATTTAGTTTTTCATAGCTTCGATGACCGCAAACAGAATTTGCCCACGGTCATGGTCATGACCGGTGTTTGGAACAAAGCTTAGTTATGTCGAAACATAGGACAAGCGTTAGCAATGCAGTATATATGTTAATATCTTACAAAGTCGGATCAATGGAACGATATATATGGTTTGAGAAGTATTATTCTTGTGATACTGATTGTGATTGAGCGTTAAATTATTTGTATATAATAGTATACTATAAAATATTTATTAATACCAACAGAGAGCACAGAAAATTCTTATTGCAGGTATTTCAGGATCTTTTACAACGAGGGAGAGCATGACTGATAATAGTCTTACTACGAAAGCAAAATACTGACAAGTCTTATTTGTACTAGTTAATGGCGTAAATTAGTTAATCTACAAATTACCTAGGTAATGGCTACTAAAATTTATGGTTTATGAACTTCAAAAATATCTCATGCAGCTGTCTACAGAAAAAAACTGGTCCCTATATTTTCATAGAGGGTCTTACTTAAATATCGATTAAACACCTTAATCTACAGCATTTTTCTTAATAAAACCCATCAGAAAGCCAAATTAAGAAGTCTCCAATCGTTTGATAAAATTCCACGTTCACATAAACTAGATAAGCGGAGTTTAAATAGAACATTTAGCTCCCAGTTTTAAACGGTTAAAGTGTTATAGGCAGGAACAAAGCCGAAACCGGATTCTAATAATTTCCATCTGTGGAATTAAAAGCTTTAGAGTTAATTACTCGATTGGTTTTGGACTATATTCTTAGCGGATTCGTTTTCATAGAACGTTGGTTTAATTGCAAGTAATTATGTATTGATGAGTTTAATGTAATCACTATTTAAGGTATGGTCTAAACTGTATTAATACATTGTAATATAACAGGTATATGTTTTTATGGTAGTACGGCAAAGTAATAGTCTGACCTTAAATACAGTATAAGCCAAGAATAGCGGCGACTAGGGAGAGACTATCCATCAATCGCCAATTGCCGCGATTATGCTTACTTTTCTAAATGCTTATGAATATGAAGAACCTAATATCAAAAGAGAGAATAAATAAATAGGCTGGAAGATTGTTACATAGCTTCAGTATACGTGAAAAGTGTGATATCATACCTTTTCTTTAATAGTGTCACAACTCAAAAAATATCAAAATTATTTATATTGTACTATTACATTTTCAAAATATTATAAAGTATTTTTTTTTGTTTCAAGAAAAGTAAAACATAAGAGTAACGTGAATTTTAAACGCCTTTTTCTCGATGTTCTTGCTTTTTGAGTTTTGACACTATTTCAGCGAAGGTGCGATATAGCAAACTTTTTTGTTTGTTTCAAAATTACAGTTACTAGAAAGATGTGTCATCGAAACCCCGCTCATGCAATGTTGTGGAAAGAAGAGAATGATATTAAATAACTATTTAGAATACTTGCCATTATAAAAATTAAAAAATACGGCCTGCGAAACAATTGTTCATTCATTAATTTCATTGCTAAGCTTACTATGTTTAAGACTTATCACAATTTCAAAGCAAAGTTTTTAATGGTAATCTTTTCAATCGGATTAAATACTATGAGCAGTGTATTATGCTACGTAAATATGTGTGTGTTATGAAATGTTAAAGAATAGCGCTTTTTTAGATCAAAGCATTTTTTCTCCTATTCCATTATCAAAATTTGATGACATCTACAAAATATAGTAATGGCCAGTTTAGTAAATAAAAAAAAAACAAAATTATTATAATATAGAAAGTGATTATTGAATATTTTTATGACAGAGAGCACAGCCATAAATTTATATGTGATTTTGAATGTATAACTTGAGGGCATCGAAATTCAACTCGACGCTTCAAGAACCTTTTGATGTTTTTTGACAACATAAGGTACTAATAGTATAACATTTTTCTACAAAACATTACATAAATATATTTAAACATATATTTCTCGAAAAGTTATAATATATAGAATTTGAAATATTTAAAACACGGTTTGTGTTTAATAATGGAAACGCACCTATGGCAGAATACTGCAATGGACTTAATCTAAGTAAACTTGCACTTTCAAATATAGCTTCAATAAGAAAACTAGGATTAGTAAGGTATTTTAAACTGGTTGCATCCGATAAGAGCTGTGGGAAACGGAACTAATGACTACCCGATTCTTAAAGGATTTTGTATCAAGCACATTTAGGTGAAATTTAGACTGTAGTCTTTATATAGTAGATTAAAAATATTTATGTTTTTTTTGTAGTGTTGCAGCAGAAAAAAGTGACTAAGATAAGCCTGATGGTAAGCAAAATGGAATCTGAAAACCATCAAGCCTCAATCCGTCAAAACCGTCAAGAGATTAATTAATAATTCACCGACGAACGTCGTTGCTATTCAGTTCTAGAAATCTCATGGTAACCGAATATCTACTGGTTGATCTAAAAACGTGATAAATGATAAGAAAGTAATTGTAAGAAGATTATCATCATGTATGCAGCGGTCACGATCAGGTATCATCATCATGGGCAGTTCTTTTCAACCCACTACACGGCATAATCCTCCTCCCTTTCAGAATCAGCTATACATGTGCACAATATAATTCCCTATCGGCTTCTTATGCACTTAATATACAGGAACTGATTCGAGGAATTCGGTATGTACATTTGAGCATCGAACAAGGAGAGATAGTACAACTGTTGTATGGTGGTTACCACACTCTTCGAACCTTTTTTGCTGATTATTATAATTTTCGTTATATACAGGGCTGATTATTTGTTAATGTTATTAAATACAACTATAACGTTTTGGCACTCTATAATACTGTGGCAGTATAATGATGAATGTGGTGTATGCGTTATGCATTATGTTATAGTTTCCGAGTGAATATTTTAGTGACGACTTTAAGTCGACCCGAAACAACATTACCGGAATAAGTTTCAGTCTTATTAAATACTCAAGTTGAATACCTGTCGCCAAATACCTATAGGCGTGTGCCGGCAGTTGCACTGGAGAGACAGTCCTTCCACAGTTTTAAAGTATTCATCAGCTTGGGCCACATCGTCACTTAATATCAGGTGAGATTGTGGCCATAACCCTAAAACTTAATTGTAAAAAAAAAAGTTGTTCAGCTCGCCTAAAGAAGTTTCCACTTCAAAAACTATATGCACTAACCATACATTCAATGACTAACAGAACCGACGTTTGACTTAACAACTGATCGTAACAAAAGCGTTTTTAACCACAGGTAGATAAGAAAATAACGTCTTGTTGGTTAAAAAAAGAAACAAATGTATATTGGAAGCCAGAGGATAGCGCGAGACGTTGACAGACTCGCGACCGCAGAATACTAATCGACGGATTTGCAGGAGACCGCAAAGGAAAGCCGACAGTCGACTGCATCTGGCAACTTGACGGTTTTGTATACAGATTTGAAATTAATACTGTCCCTTTGTCTTCCTCTCTGCATACAAAAAGGATTTAGAGCTAAATAAAAAAATATATATATTTTAACTTATCAACGTCAATTCGAACATAGTACATTATACATATATAGGTAAGAGCTAGGTAAGCATACCTTTCTGGGTAACTATTGAAAATCAGCAGTGCAGCAATTATAGCACATACGCAGACAATTTGCCTGATACAAAATTTAAACTCAAATTTTCACTATGTTTTTTTTGTACTTTTGTACTTTGTACTTGTGTACTTTGTACTTTTTTGTTAGTATTTTGCTTTAACATGATGTGTTCACTCAGCACTTCTATAATTTCTCTTATAAAGGAGTGGGACTTACTACCATCATGTTTTCTGTGAATTACTACAACATTGGGGTTTTCAAACGAAGAGAGAACCAGTTCTTAATTCATATCTTCGGCCTCGTCTTCACTTTCCATCAGGTTTATCTGAGGTCAACCATCGTACTGTAAATTAAAAAAAAAAGATGTTTTTGGCTGTGATAAATAAATAAACAAATACTTGAATTATCCTACTAAATGGCTTGGTAGACCTTGTTGTGACCTTTCGATTAGTCAATTAGGTGTAGTTTAGGGAGATAAAAACTATCCTTTGTGTTAAGTTGGATCAAGAATTACACATTTACAATTTTAATTAAATTGAGATAGAATATCTCGATTGCTGGTTTTTTTCCAATGGTACCCCACATAAGGGTAAAAGCGATATATTGCTGGGTCGAAACATGGTTTTATTTCTCTTCTATTCGAAATGAAAAATGACAGGTATGTAACATTTTAGTCAAAGGAAAAAAAATACATATAAAAAATTGAATACATATTTTGAGTAACGACAAAGCAAACGAATATTTGTCAATTTTGACTTTTTGACTTCAATCACAATCTCCTTCCTCTATTTACTTAATCTTTATCTTTATCTTTGTAACACTATAAAATAGGCTAGCATCATGCTATGATTCATCATTACGTTGGACTTCTGCACCAACAACTAGTTCACGATGAACCTGGGGATTCTAATATACCCTTCGTCATTTTATAAAAATATTATAAAATGGAAAGGTTTGTTTGAACGCGATAATATTCTAAACTGCTACTCGGATTGCACAGATTTCAAAAAATATTTTTGTACTTGACAGGGGAAGGCTTTAAACTATTTAACATCACACTATAATCAACAGGTGCAAAGCTGTATCGAGAAAGTTGTAAAAACGTGCAAAATTTATTAAATAAATATTTAGTTCCACGCAAACGAGGTCGCGGAGATAGATATAACTAATAAAGTAGTTAATTATAACGCAAATGAATAAATCTAAGCTCCTTTGATCTTTATGACGACGACTTATTAAATGTTCTTCAACCATGGAGTTAATATTACGTACTAAAAGGAATAGGCAAAAATTACGTGTTCTATCGCGAGTTTACTGATAACCGCTCATGCGTTCTCTGTTTTGAATAGCTATTCTAAATTTATGTAAATTAATAATTCAACGACTTTATCAAATATTTCAATATCTAGCTTGTCGTTTGATTCTATTCTATTTCTGACTACTTAGTTATACTAGATGAACAGTCGAATATATCACATACAAAGGACAAAAACTACAAAACAAACAATAACGTTATTTCAAGATTAAAATAGTAGGAAATATTGTTATAACCACAATTCAGACCATTATACAAAATACGGTATACGATCAGATAAGTGTCTCACAATAGAACCTCGACATAAAGACATCATATCATTCCACAATAATAAATTTAGAATGGGGCGGTTTAATGTAACACAAAAGATGAGGTTTCGGGACGAAACCAAAGTTTTTTCGAGAACATTTCAAGTTGTTTCACGTCCTCTATTGTACAATCGCCGGGGAACAAGAGGAGTGATCAAAACATAAAAGTTTTCTTATATTATTATAATTTATAGTTTTTGTTTACGTTTCATGGGAATCGACGAATAAAATGTTTTGATTATTGCTTCCATATTGACAAGTAAAACGACAGACGTTAGCATATATTTATTTACTCCCATTTAGGTTTGGATACAAACAATAACATATATTTATTATAAGAATTATACGTCGCTAGCTACACCAATACAATAGTAATAATATTAGTTGTCCATGTAAATAATATAAGACTTAACTTTTATTCTTAAATTTCGCATATTGAAAATTGTCATAGCATTAGTGTAAAAAGCATGTTAAATAAAAAAACAAATAGTCAAAATAATTTATTTTAATGAAATAAGTATAATGAAACGTTAGGTAATTAAAAAGAATAAGGTAATTTTTATATTTTTAAATTGATGTAAAGTAAGAAATACACTTTTGAGAAATTTATGATAGTCTCTAATTACATCATTGTAATTTTAAAGGTACGATATATCAAAATTGCGGTCAAATAGATATTTACACAGAAAAGAGTAATCTATTTCTTTATAAATATTATAAAGCCGATAAGTTTGTTTGTTTATTGTTTGAACGCGCTAATCCCAGAAACTACCAGTAGGATTTCAAAATTATTGTGGTTTTGATAGGGAAATTATTAAGGAAGGCTTTAGAATATTTTACATCTCACTACTACTAGTAGAAGCTGTATCGAAAAAAGTTACATCCCGGTGAACTTCGTGTCACCTATAATCGTTGTGGTTAAGTCTCCTTAATACTTAAAAACGGTTTGACCGATTTGTATTTAAAAAAACTGTTCGGTTGTTTCTTTTGTTTATAAAAACCTTGTCCTGAAAATAAAGAAAACACCAAAAAAAAAATAATTATCCAACTTGGAGCAGTCGTTTGGAAGTTATGCGCGTACATACATTTCGATGATTCATTTTTATATTTACATAGATTTTTATTCCCACTTGAAGTCACGGACGCTACTAGTTATTAAAATAATACTATTTTTTTTTTAATTATATAACAGTACTATCTAAATGTGATAATTAATAAAGTAATAAATTATTTTAATGCATATATCTCAAATTGATTACAATTTTACACATTTTGTTTCAGAAGTTAAATAAATAAATAGAGTTAGTATTTATTTGGACAATATGGGAATCGCATTTTTTTCAAGATTACAGAAGTCGAGAGCACTGCTACTTATTGGAGATGCGACACAAAAAATCTCAATCGACCACATAGATACAATCGTAGATACTAAAATATTGTGACAGCGCCCCGCTGAGATGTATTTGCCAAAATGTGGGTACGTTGTCAAGATGCCATTCGTGGTCTGCGCAGCTGATGGTATTGTGGAGTCCATAAATGCACATTGCATTTCATATATACACACGAAGTCCTCTAAACTAAAAATAATGTGTAATAGTTTATCATTTTTATTGGCAGGGGTGGTTTTGTAAAATCTCATCTGTTTGGAAATATATCGCTTAAATATGAAATACAGATTTGCTTTAAAATTGGTTGTTTTAAAAGGTTAATGCGATTTTCGTTTATTTATATCTATACATATAATAAGAATGTAAATTTATTGTGTCTGTACTTTTCAGATTTCGTCTGTCATGGTAAATATAGAATTACATTAAAGATACATAAATATATGCTCATTTTTTTATCGATATTAATCAAATGAAGCAATATAGTCATATAATCTACGGCAGTGAATACAAATAGAAACTTATTCATAGTTTGTTATTATCTGATAATCAGATCACAAACACTCTTTCATATTTTAAGTTAACACCCATAAATATATCACACAGAATTAAAATAAGTTTATTCAGCGAACGAACGTGTAAGAATTTCTGCCTAGAGCCAACACAATGTCGAGATAAAAAACATAATTTATTTATACCTGTCCCTTAGCACGCGATCTAGACAAATTAAACGCGTAACCTGATCTGACGATGCACACTGAATAAGTTTCGGTGGGGCGAAATGTATTACATTAAAAATATAATTAATATACGATATGAGACTGATGCAATTTGATATTTCGGTGATAAACATTTTAAATTAATTAGATAGAAAAAATGTCAGGTGCGATGAACGAGAGTCAAAATCAAAGAGTATGAACACAGAATAAGTTATTCCAGTTTACCAATAATTATTTTTCAACTATAACATGTATTATAATGACTTAATATATTATTACAAGAATTCCACAACAGAAGTATTTTTTGTTAATAAATTATTAAAATAACTTTTAAACTTTCTTGCTTGCTTGCGAAACACTAATAAAACCTTTATATTTTTACTGGTTTTAATAAGTTATATATTATATTTTTTTATTATATGGTTATATATTATTACTGGTTTCGGCTGCCACTTAAAGTAGCCACAATCACTCTCCACTTACTACTTACCGCACTCGAGTGTCAAGAAAAAACTGAGTACACGGTTTGAGCATACTTCAACGTCCGGGAAAAAGCACCTGGTGTCTACCAAAAGCGTTCATTGTTCCACTGAACGAGAAAGATTAATAAATCTTTAGAGAGTGTATATCTGCAACCGATCTCGCGGGATGCGAGGTCTGGGGGCCAGGACGCATTATTGCAAGCCTATTCAGATGCCACAGTTGAGGCAACACAGCCCTTTTGTAATGACAAAGGTGTCGCGTAAAGAAAAAGGGTCCCTATCAACGATCTGCCTTATCAGATTCGGTGCCCTTCCGAAAGGTCTCAATAGGATAGTCTGAGTTTTGAATGCGGTGGATCTAATTCCTCCCACTACAATGACGTACACGAATTCCAATTTAGTCGGGACAGACTGCAAAAGGAACAAAAATAATTGAAATCGAGGATACCTTATCAAAAATCAATTTGATAGTGCTATTGTGTTGGGGTTTCGTGCAGGCTTGTTGTTATTTTTAATAGTATTTCAATTAAGACTACTTTTATATAATATAACTGACTGTTATAAGTCAAATAAACTCATTAATTACGGGTTTTGTGCGAAATAAGAAACTATTAACTGTAATCAATTATCGTTTATTTACAAACAATATTGTTAAACCATCATAAAAACCGTTTACTGTAAATTATTTATATCATGACCAATCAAGATAAAAAATAACAGCTATCAAAATATTAGTAACAAAAAGATAGCTGTCATTCACAACACAATCATGTGAGCGCAAAAAGTGATAGTAATATACCAAAGCGGACCTCATTACAATCTATTTTCGATTGATCACCCGTGCATTTAAAATCTTTAGATTAGCCGAAAACGAAGTGACGTCCGATATGATTGATACATGTCCTCCAACCCTACATACACTGTGTAGCTGTAAAGCTCTCTAAAATCGACAGTAAACACAATAGTAACAATTGGTCTGATCAAACGGAATATTAAGTTTGCTTGTCATTTTAACTATCATACTTTCTAGCTTCGTCAAATGTTATCTTATGCACCTAATATGATTATGAGCCTTGGGATTCAAAATATAAAGCACAGTTTTGAGAACGTTATTTAATTTTCTAGGAAGCGCTGTTAAATCTCTGTGATTGTCAGTCTCGTTTTATGGGTTATGATTTATGACCAATGACTCCCAACGGGTTTTAGACTCGTGATAATCTTATTCAAGCGCACCTCTTGTGAGGTTCACAATGCTACCTAAATTAGCTATGACCGTATCATAAGCTATTTTGATTGTAAGAGTCGTGGTTATATAGCGGTATGTAAGAAGTGTACAAGCAATGACTTTGGTAGTTTTATTTTCAGTGTTTAACATTGTTTGGATCACGATTATCGCATCAAAAAATGTGGCGGATGTTTATGCACGTTTTGATATGATTAATAGTGATTTAATTAAGATAAATTGTCCAATTTACGTACGTTGTTTAATCAATAGCCTATCATGTATTTGCAAAACCGTTGATTTATCTTATAATTTTATCTATATAAATATATGGAAAATACAATACTTTTAACATTAAAACTACAGATTTTATGGCTATGAGGCTATGGTCCTCCGAAGCGGAAACGTTCGTAGATTGTTCTTGGCTAGAATCCCATATTTGTTTGTTTTTCAATTTGCTTTTGTGTGTACTTCCAGCGTAAAATGTGGTCGACGGCTAGTAATAAACATAATTGAGAATGTTATGATTTACTTTAATTTTGACATTTTGACCATATCAAAATTTCTTGAAATGTAATTAAAAATATGATGTTACGAGTAAAGATAAAGACGAATAATATAATGTTTCATACAGGTGGAGTGGACGATGCAAGTACAATAATAGTTATAAAACGCATGAGAAATCTTCCAAGGTATCCACTTACTGTGACAATATTTTTTTATCCTCAATGAACGGGATCGATCCGTCATAAGAGGTATGAACGACACGTCCCTTAGGGCTTCGTACAGACGAAGCTATGAAAGCTCGATGTGTATCCTTGTTAGAGGTGTTCCGTAGATTTTTTACAGTGAGATTCTTACAAATGTTTCTAATTAAGAAATTTTTAAAGAAGATATTGCTTAGCTAATTTAATTTTAATGATTTATTATCTTCACAATGTAACTCTTTTACAAAATTAATAATTTAGGTTACAATAATTAAGTAGAAGTCGATTATTCTGTTTTTGTTTCTTTTTTAAATCTTAGCACGGTCAAGTAACTAATAATATATGAATAAGTAATCCTTCAGGGTTCGTTACTGTAATGCCAGCCTGCGGACCGCACAACTTCAGGGTATACTTGGTGATCTCAAAAAAATAAAACCACGTCATGATGAGGTACTATTCATCATCATATGAATAATGGTCTCATGTTTACCACCCTATTAATGGCTGAATATATATTACCAGATCTAGGAATATGACACGCCTAAGCTTGACCTTATAGGGTTTTATACCCGTTGTATGTTGGTCGCTATTCAGATGGATACTATTTCCCAATGTGAAATTTACATGAACATTTTATTTTATTAATATATATTTATCTAATAATGCACACCTATACTGTTTCTTCAGTTAAATACAGGTAAGTTTTATTTTATGTATCCAGTATTGGTACAAATAGCAGTTTATGTTGTAGATTGTACGTATATTTGTTTGCTGGCTCAAAACTAATTACATGTATCGCACCTTCGCTTAAATAGTGTCTCAACTAAAATAAAAAATCAAATCACTTTTATTGTACTATTAGATTTAAAAAATATTAAAATGTCATTTTTTAGCTTTAATAAAGCTTTCAAGTTACTGAAAGCCACAGTCTTATATACTAAAGTATGACCCGGAAAGTAAAACATAAGAGTAGCATAAATTTTAAACACCTTTTTCTCGATGATGTTGTTTTTTTGAGTTGTGACACTATTTGAGCGTAGGAGCGGTATAATGGTTTATCTTACTCTGTAGAGGAATACTAAAATTAAAAAAAAAATATATAGTCCCATTATTCAGCCCTACCCTTTGTGGTTGTAAGGTCGTCTCAGGGACAGATTAGTTTTCATTGAACGGATAAAATCTTAACGATGTGCCACGCATCTGTAGGTAGGACTATTCTTCATAGGGAGATTTTTATTGATAACGATATAAGAGATAACGTTAGATTACTGTAGTTATTAATACGTTGGGTGGTTTAATGGTGTCTTTGTCTGCATTTAATATTTTCAGTTTTGGAATTTTATCAAAGACATTTCGAAGGTTACTTTTAAAAATCATAATTTATTCTTAGTGTGCATTGTTTGAGCGACATGGATTTTGTATTGTTTTATTTCATATTATTTACTCTATTTATCAGATAACAGAGTAGTTGAGGAATAATTCATTAGCGTGGAGTAGATTTGTTATGAAGAGGGAAAAGGTCGTATAACTAGAAGACAATTAAAAATGAAGTTGGAGAATTAGTGGGATCTTAATCTATTGCGTTATGATTTTTAAGTCTTAAAGTTACGTTATATGTTATGTGATATTTTAATTTATATAATAAAATATATTTTAAACTTAAAGGTGGTATGTAGCCGGGTTGCCAACAGCGAACGCTCTACAACCATCCTATGATGCTATCATAGCAGAAAGGTAGTGTAGGGATACTAACTCACATCAAGACGCGATGTCTGAAGGCATTACCTCTGAGGTATCACTGCTTCAAAGTCAACTAAGCTAATAAATAAATCTGTTACTAAATATAGAAATATTTAATATTATAGTATTTTTACCTTTTATCATAACCTTACTCAGAATAGGACACAATACAATTATTTACATATTTTATTTATCTTTCAGAATGATATAACTACTGTAATCACATTAATTTCTGAACTCACCTTATAGTGTAGTATAGTTATAGTATAGTTATACACCTTATAGTAGTGATAGTGTTTACGGACGTCGCTTCAATAGACGCGACTTCGTATCACTGCAGTGAGACTAAGTTTTGGGTGAAGGAATATATCGTGATGAAACCATATCACGATTGTAGGGTTTTTTCTAATGCCAAATTGGCTAGCTAATATTCTCCGACTTAAAATCTGCCATAAAATATCTATGGACGTATTCCGGCGAGCTAACCCCTCCACTACAGTGTGTCTACCATTCTGAGCTGCATAGTCACTAAACATCAGATGAGATTGTGGCCAGACTATAAAGGAAAAAATTCATAAATATAAATCAAAAGTTCTAATATTACGACAGATAACTTTAAGATAAACAAATTTGACTCTCTTTAAAGCATCTCGTATAACGTTGGATATTAAGAACAAGGTAAACAGTTTAAAACGAGTAGGTACCGACAATGGTTCAAATGAATACAGAGCGACTAGTTTGTTCAAGCAAATTGAGCGCGTAGTAATAAGGAACGTTATGCTGTATGTTGTATATTGAACTTGAACTAAGCGCTATTGTGGCCAGACTTTAGGTATTAAAAAAATGTAATTCAATATGGCAACATGTATTTTCCAGTAATAAATAAATGTGACACAGCACCGCCTATCATGTTCATATACGTTAGTAATAATATGAAATATAATAAATATTAGCTCTCAATATATCAAAGAATATCAAAATCTATCGCGTAGTGTCAGAGTAATACGAGTACGAAGAAGCAGGCAAACAGTAAAAAAAATATGATTTCGGAGGTGTATACACGCTTTGACCACTGAGCCCTAATGACTTCTAAAGTAATCCTATCCGTTGACTTAGCTAACAGGGAGTATATGAGTATATTAGCTGTGCCCGTGATTTCGTTCGCACGGAACTAAAATTTTATATAATCAATTTTGGCCGTTTTTGATATATTTTTCAATACAGATTTGCAGCGGTAGCGTGATGTAAAATAGCTTAAGCCTTTCTCAATGCTTGTTATATCAAAAGTATAAAAGAATCCGCCTGACAGTTCTTATGATTAGCGCGTTCAATCAAACAAACTTTTCCGCTTTATAATATGAATAAAGGCAGATACATAGAGTATATAATATGTTGAAAGAAAAGGAAGTTTTATTCATCCACCACATAGTACAAGTATGTAGGTGATAATTACAAAAATAAAGATACAGAAATGAAAATAAACTGCGTAATGTGTGGATAAATTGGTACCAGTCTCATTCCACTGAATCAGTGCAGCAGCTCTGCAGCTATTCTGACTGAACTTTTAGACTGCTGAGACAATATATATACACAATAAATACAGTCTCAATTATCCATCGTATTCCTTAATGAAAGTAAATTAATTAAACAAGTCTGCAGAAACGTAGAAACTTTGGGCACACGATCAAAGCATAACTCTATTTATCTCCTCACGGCGCTACCGGTTCTAAGTTCCACTGCTCATTATGAACCGTTTCGTGATAATAGCCACATTTATTTCGTCAATATTTTTTTACTACAAAAGTAAAAAAAAATTCTTTGTTATAAACTAGTGTTTATTACATCTACGTCATGTATTTGTGGGAGTAATTAATGATAATTCATATATTTCTAAAATAAGAGTTAGTAAAAGAATAACAGCTTATTATAAATTCTATACAAAAGTATTTTAATTAGTTGATAGAGATTATGAATTTAATACAACGTTCCTAATTAGCATTTATTTAAATGGGGTTTTGAGTAGTATATTTAAAAACAAGTTAGATTTTATTGCTTGCATTATAAAGGGCATAACCGATTAAGAATGCATAGTCTCCCAAATAATCAATGCATGCACCAATAGCATGGTGGTAGAGGACTTTTTCTAATAATCGCCTTGCATATACCACCCTTAAGATGAAAATCTGTAGCCAAATACCTATAGGTGTGTTCCGGCAGATCCAATTCGTTGTGTGCGTGTTCACCATCTCGGGTCACATCGTCACATAATACCAGTTGAGTTTGTGGCCATAACGCTAAAACTAAAAAACAATATACATAGGAGACATAAGTTGACTCATCACAATATCACTATAAAATAGCATCAGAGAAATTAACTAGTAATAAGCGAACGTGCTATGAGCATTTTATGATAAGGAAAGCCATACAACTAGAAAAATGTTAAGTATGAAGGTGAATGGATGTAAGAGAAGAGGAAGGTCGAAGTCGATGTGGATGGACCGTATGAGAATTGATATGTGTATAAAAATAGTAAATACTGAGATGTGGGCTGATAGAGTTGAGTGGAAGAAAACAACATGTTGTGCAGACTCTACCTAAATAAGGGCTAAGAAGAAGAAGAGAGCTAGTCCCTCCACTAGGTTTAGTAGGTCCACTAGCTTGAGTCACATAGTTTGTTTATTTAATAATATGTTTAGTTTACAATGTTTTCATTGTATCCATTGTAATTATGCCGTTAAACCTATAAATAATAATAATAATAATAATAAAATATTAAAAAAAACAAATTTCCTTACACCCTATATACACAGGTCTTGTATATAACAGACAATAATCGTATATTGATTTGATCAAAGGGTCATCTCAAAATAAAAAGTAAAACACTTATATAAAAGTCAAATTTACAACAAAGGAAAGTTTGGCAGTTTTTCTTCATTCCTATTGTTATAATATGTAATAGAACGAACAATAAAAATGTTCAATCTACTTTAACTAACAAGAAAAAATAGTACAAAGTTATAAAGTTTACATATAATAATATATGTTATATAGCTAAAATTTTCTTGTTTAAAAAGAATTTAATTACAAAATAATAACAAATTAAAACTCGCAGTTGCACGAAGTAAAAATAATTTTTATTCATTTAATTTCATATTAAATTTCAACGGGCATTCGTCCTAAAGATGCATACAGCGATATTAACATTTTATTTATTGACATTTCCTAATGTACATCCATGACCATACATCATTCCACTGAGATACGAAGGCTTCCGATAACACACCTCATTGTTTGGCGTACGCATAATGGATTATTGATAAAACACGTGGGTGTCCCTAATCTCTTTACCGAGGGAAATCTACTTAGACGTCGAATCAACCAAAATATATTAAGGTAATACCTCGGTAATGAATGATCACGGCCTGATATTAAGTGGACACGATTTATCGTAGTTCAGTTCTAATGTAGAAATTTGTGATAGCGTGCCTGCTCAGTTAAATGGTGTAATAATCTTAGAATGCGTATGAACACATTAGTCAACGTAATGATAAAGTTTCTCTTAGATTAGCCTGCTGCCGCTTAAAGCCAATTTTTACTTTTTATTTTTTCGATTTGTATATTTAAAGGTCAAAGTTTACGATTTGTCTTTTTAATATCCACATTAAGCTTGTGAAACAGAATGAATAATACGATTTTACTATCGTTGTTATCTAGAAAACTTGTATAGCAACTTATTGCTTTTTCCGTAAAGTGTTTTTATCTTCGAATACTTAATATGTTAGATATGTATCGTTTGAGCATTGAGTGAAGTACTTTTGCTTATACACCACAACTCATATAATTATATAATTCATATTATAAAGACGAAATGTATTTTTTTGTTAGTTTGAATAATTCAGTACGCTAAATCTTAGGTACTGCCAGTCGTATTTCATTTAAAAAATCTGTATTTAATAAATCAATTATCGCGAAAAGCTATAGGCTATTTAACATCACGCAGCAAAGCTGTATTGATAAAAGTTACACAAACGGGCAATAATTATTAACAATAAGTAATTTTTAGTTCGACACGAACGAAGTTGAGGACACAGCTAGTATAATAATATGCGGTGATATAAAAGCAAAAGAGGAGACCATATCTAGTTACACCTCATCTGTATGTATGAAAACGAGACGAGATGTGAAAGACGCAAGACTATCGAGCGAGATTACCTACCGCTGTGAAAAACATACAAAATTGGAACAAAGTTTAGTCAAGGTTAAAATAGTGAACTGAAATCTTGATAAATAAATTTGAATTAAAGAGTCAATATTTTGCTTTAAAATGCAGAACTTGTAGGCTAATCTGTAAGTAAACCTCAAAACCAATGTATAAAAACTTTAAATCAATTTAAAATATATGAATCGTATGATAGGGCTAACAAGCATATCCAGAAAGGTGCTAGGAAATTTTAGATAATTATCAAATAAGTATTTTTGGGATCCATGAAGCCTAAACAAACTTAGAATAATTTAGACAAACTTTATCAGGACTGTTCACAAAGACATACATGCTCCAATAATAAAGATGCTTGATGTTAATAATGATTTATAGGTTACATAAAATACACTTCCTACTAGGCCCAGGCTACACAATTATTCGGATAATAGAAAATAGATTGAAGTTATATTGTGGTATTCGTCTGAGTAAAAGTTTTAACTGAAACCGACTAAACTTATTGCAGATTTCCCGGTAGCATTTATCGAAACAATAAACCTAAAATTAGTGCAGCCGTTCTGAAACAGGCCGCGGTCACCGATCTCGACTTTCCACCAATTACTCGACTTCCCGACTACGACCCACTTCACAGAATGGAAATTCATTAAGAGCTATTCATCTTATCACAATATAACTATTAGAGAGCCGTTTAATTTTTTAATTAATCGCAGAGGAAGTACGGAGAGCGAAAAAACGAAATCAACCAAGCGACGACAGAGAGCAACTATGTTCAATAAGGGTTTCCGTGAAGGGACTCTTTGATGTTTCCCTTTTATTGGAGGAATTGCAGTCTATTTACGTCTCATTTTATTGGAATTAATGTGTGAGCAACGACAACATAGAGCTTGCCGAGCGTATAAAGAAACTAAACGTTGAAATGAATTAAATATATTTAAAAAAGATCATTTTGCAAATGACACATACTTACATCGTCCCTGTGTTTTGTGAATTTCAATTTGTTTTGTAAATAACAGTTTTAATAATACTACAAAACTTAATATATAAAAAGGTTAAATTGTTCACTTCCATAGTGAGAGTAACAATTTCAATCTAAAATTGGTCGCTCCAGATGTTCACGAGCAAATAACTTACGCCGAGTAAAATGAACCCTAAATCTTCTCAAGGCGGATGGGTTCCGCGCCAAGAATTGAATTTGCCTCGCATTCTCTCACATGCTCTTACCAAGTGATAAGTCTTCGCTTGAAATTTAGTCTCCAGCCGTTACTAATTGTGAATTAAGCCTTACACTGTTAAAGAAACTTTAATTGAATTTTGATATGTGTATATGTACCGTATATCAATGCCATAATATAATTATGTTATCATAGACTACTTAAACATGTTCATTGTTTGATGCTGATTTGATAGTCTATCTATAAAGAGCTTTTTAGGTATACAAAAATATCAACAAAAATATATTTTGAAATCCTTAAAGGTAACTTATTTATTAATAGTTGTTATGTACTAAACTGTCTTCTTAAATTACTGTTTCAAAGTAATAAATACTATTACTACTACATATCCTTATTATCCCTAATAATTGTGTCGATGTCTATGTTGCTAAAAAATGTACCTACGCATATCACTGAAAAGGAATAGAAATAAAACGTTATGGACTTAGTTCAGTAAGTAGTTAGTAAGTTCAGTAAAAAAAATTGTATACAAAATATGGAGTTATATATTTTTTTACTAGATACAATCCTCTAATCATTTATTTAAATGAATACACAATAAATTTATATTTATTTAAATTATTCTAACACCGACTCTTATGCAACATGGCCAACCATATTATTATTATATTAGTATAACCATATTAGTGATTTTCGCTTGAATTAAGTACTCTTCTCTATTCGCGACAGACTGTGCCAATTAAGCTTCTGAAAGCATTATTAGTAAAAAGCTGGAGCTTTGAGTGAAACTCCGTTGTAGTGTGCAGTTTAGTGTGTTTAAAATTAACGTTGCAAATTTTATAACGTACATTTTTACATATTATGCCTGACCAAATAATAATTATAAATGCGGCGATGGAGGTGAGTTCGAATTCCTGAAATAAGCCAGAGCTTACGGTGAAGAAAAACGTCGTGATGAAACCATAGCATGGTGAGAGAGCTTTTTATCATACTTATCTGGCTAGCTACTATCCTCATGTTGACAGTCTGCTGGCAAATAGGAGTGTTCCGACAGTTGTACTTGCGAGCCATTCCATCAGTTAGTCATAGCGTGTCCACTATGTTATAGTCATTTAACTTCAGGTGAGAATATGGCCATAACCCAAAAAGTATTAAAAAAACATTTTATTAATACATCTAGCGAAAAGCCAGCGTATTAACTATTAACAGAATTATTAAATTGCTTAATTAATGCATATATAAAAATATATTTGAGATTACTTAATCAGTAATTTCTTTGCACTTGAGCTGGCAGGACTGGTGAAATACACCCTAGTATAGAAGTTCCTAGGAAGGGCAAGCTTAAGATCAACATAATGCTACCTCTGGTAATTTAACATTAAGAGAGCAGTTTAAATTATTATTTTTATTTATTAATATTAATATTATTAATATTAAAAAATAACACCCTTTTGTTAGTTTAAAGTTCTCCTTATTCTGAATTTTGAATTATTTGCTTACTTATTCAAGTTGCTTTGTTTATGTTGTTTTAGTTAAACGTATTAAAGCCTTAAATCGCATATAAGTTATATTAATTTTAAACTTTATTAAGCAACTGAATATAAATATTAAGTAAATAAATACAATTGTAATAAAGGTATCCTAAAATGTATAAATATATGACAAGTTAAAATTAAGTTTGTTAGGGATGATACTTCACTAACTATTGCTTTTCCCATGCTAATGAAACAAAAGATCTTTAAGTGTGTATGAGAAAAAAAAAATTAGATACTGTATTTAAAATTTTTCGTTTCCGTGACAATTTGTACGTCACGTTTTTAATCGCGGCTACAAAGGCGTATGTATGAGATGAGTATATATAATGCATATGGTGTTATATAATTTCTTCAAAGTTTATTAGCATTTATGAAAACTAAATAAGAACCAATATGAAGCTCATTCAATGTAAAGATTTCTAGCCAACCATGAATATCATACTAAAATGGTGTGTGCTTGAGACCACACGACAGAACTGAAAACATCATCAAGGCGAGTTTAATAATACGAAATACAACTATAACGCATTATATAAAACGTATTCACATGGTCCGTAACAAGTTTATGTCAATGCTGAATGTGACTGACACGTCATGCTCACCAATTTTTTTTTATGGTAGCTCGGCAAAGTCACGACACTGTACCTGATGTTAAGCACAGTACAATCCAAAAACAGTGGCGACCATCAATGTCACGACAATCCATCACCAGTCACCTCTATCATGCTGGATTTCGCCGTCAGTAGCCATCATGTAGCTCGCCGAACAGTGATGCGTTGATGATATTTCTCTCATTCCCTTAGTCGACTCGAGCCGACTTTACCCGAACAAGCGTCATATAATCGAGCATTACGACTCAGTCTTATTCAATGTGTGCTTCATTCAATATCTTCAGTACATCTAAAATGTTTTCAGTTTAGAAAACTATTATTCGCTCATTTTCATTTATCCGACATTTTAAACATCGAACAAAAGAGAAATGATTATAAGTTAAGTTACTGAAGAAATTATATTTTTGATTGTGCATGTAGTCCTATAGAGGTGCACTATTTTCTAAATATATACAACTAAGAATAACAATATTCACTAAATATAACCTCGACGTAGATAGAAATGTGCGTTTCAATTATATTCTTGAAGTAATACTTAATTTCGGATGCAGATAAATTGGTTTCACTTGTCCCGAACGTAACTTGTTCATTAGCGTTTAAATAAATTCATTAATAAGCCGCGCAAGAGACAAGCAGTCAACGCACAGATCTATAAATCAAATAGTGAGGGAGTGTCAAAGACAAAAGGACGATAACATGGGGATACAAAGTTACACACGGCTTTGAAATCTGAATAACATAGCTTCATATAATTAAAGTAGATGCCTTCAAATCAACCGTAATACTAAAAAAAAAATTATGGTAGGTCAAACAATCGTGACAACGTTTACTTGTATGAAAAGCAATTTAAATTGACTTTGTGTTACTCGCACATTTTTATAATTTTACTTCTATTAATACTTTATTGGTTTAATTTTATGGCCACAATGTCACCTGACATTAATTGACGATGTAACCCAAGACGATGGACACGTCTATTCTACGTCAGATTTTCCAGTTGATAGTAGTAGTTACCCAGATAGGCATAAGAAAAAGCTCTACCACTATACTATGATTAAATCACGTTGATTTCCTTCACCGATAGCTCAGGCTCATTTCATTGCAAGAGTAGTATATATTAAAGGAATTTTAAAAAGAGTTTCCGGCATAACCTTTTTACGGAGGCTATGTTAGATTAAGTTAGAATGGGGATGGCTGGAAGAAATGAGACAACATTTTCTAGTCCTGAGCATAACAGGATGTATATAGAATCGTAGTGGGATATATTTTTCTTAGTCACCCAGGCTTTAGGGTATCTCTAAAGGGATTGAATCACATAAAACTGGTGTAAAGAGAGGGATAACATTTGTATGAAACATGTTATTGCAAATATTTATTAAACCATCGATAACATTGAATGGTATGTAAAAAGAAGACGCACTATTAACATAAATATTGGCCCAAGATCAAGGCTATGGTTACAACAATATCATCCCATTTTTAAAACATCGATAACGTAGAGAGGCATGTCAAAAAAGTCGTACTATTGACATAAATGTTGGTCAAACATCAAGGCCATGGTTACAACAATTTCACTCCATTTTCAAACGCGGTTCCCACAAAGATCTTTCTTCACATACGATGTGGCACGCACATTAATCTAGGTAACGGTCTCCGTAACAACCACATACCGACGCCCTCACATGTTATACGTGTACTATTGCGTCTTAATACATAATGTTACATGACAACTTTATAGTTTTCTTTGTAATAATCAATTATTTATGTGCTTTGATTATAGTGTGCAAGGTATTTGTCGGTTGTGTCCATTAATCTTTTTTTTCTACTTCATGTATCCTATGGTACGTTATCAATTGTATATTTAATAAGCGTGTTAATAATAGAGAAATAAATTTAATGAGTCGACATTATGGCTTAACCACGAACAGTTTAATTTAATAACGTTTTAAAACTAAGATCCGGAGCTTTTGATGGAGTAACTACTTTTATCACATTTATAAAATATATCATTTTATAGAAATATCAAGTGTAATTTATATTAATATTATAAATTAGAAAAGTTTGTTTGTACGTACTAATCTTACGAAATATCAGACGCATTTAAAAATAATTTTTTACTTTCATATCGCAGTTATCGACGAAGGCTTTATAGGCTATTTATTTAACATCACGCTACTACCAATAAGAGCAAAGCTGTATAGAAAAAAGTTACAAAAAGGCAAAGAATGTTAAATAATTTTTAGTTCCAGGCAAACGAACTCGCGGGAACAATTTACATTACATTATATACGCTCCTTAAATGATATAAGAAGTTTATTATTAAAATTTATTTTGGATATAATTTTAAGCCACAAAAATTGCTGATCGAAGTCAATTCATAAAATATTATAAAGAAGTTCATCATTATATGTATGTTCCAATGAAGAGGTTATCTAACCTCCAAAAATCCTTAAACTATAAATTATATATGTTACTGTCAAATAGTATCATATACTATTTAATACGTATGTAGTCACATATTATTATTAATAATAGATGAAAAGAGATTAAATTAAAATTAACGTGTTATATATCTGTCTTTATGATTTTAGCCAGCTAACATGACCAACAGAAATTTACCACTATTCTATAAATTTACTTTATAGAAGATTTATTTTATATTGTCCTTCTAAAAACTTGTGAGCTGTTAATTTAAGATATTTATCAAAAATAGAGACACCACCATGAGAAATTCAATACTAAACCTAATATCAGAAAACACATCTGCCGCCGGGTACGTGGAGTTGGAGAATAAATATGAGTAAAACTATGTATTTGTTGTAACTGAAGAGGATAAAACTCAGACTCAGTCATGTATACTATAATTAATATATTATAAATGTAAAGTTTGTATGTTTTGAGGTTAGTTACTAATCGCGCAAAAATACATGAATGGATTTGGATGAAATTTGGCACGTTGATACTTTGTCTGCTTTAACGATAGGATAGGATTTATTCGAGCAATATTTTTAATTGTTTATTTATACCCAATTTCTAAAGCTACTAACATATAAGTGAGAATAGCTGTAAGTGAAGATTTGTATTTTTAGACATTGAAAAGTAACATTCAAAAAGTATGTAGGTAATATGACTTTATAGACCTTTACAACTTATTTACCCAAAAATCTATATTAATATTATTATGTAAGACAAAAAAGTTTGTTTGATTGAACGCGCTAATCTTAGGAACTACCAGTCGAAATTCAAAAAATATATTTGCATTTGATAGAGTAATCATTTAGAATGGTTTAAGCTTATTTAAAATCACGCTACCACCAATACCAGTAAAGCAGTGTTGAAAATGTTACTATAACGGGTAAAAATGTTTAAATAGTTTTTATTTCCACGCGAACGAAGTTACGGCCACAGCTAGTATAAATGTATAGCCGAAATAAGGTAGATGTAACAAGCGATTCGCACCATAGCCCATAGAATTTGAATAAACTACAATAACATACAAAAATTATAACTATTCTTTTAGCACCAATATTTACTACTATTGCTCAACATATTATTAAGAAGAAAATCTATTTACCTACTTATATAAATTTCTCCTTCATTCGCAGAATCGTGTACCCGTTGATGCCTAAATTGAAGAAATATGTAAACATATTCGTCGTCCGATGTCGTGTGGAGTGGAGAGACATGAAGCCGTCATTTTTAGCGCGAGATAAAGGGCGATAGATGACGGCGGGGCGCACGTTCCCGCGATAAATCGGTCGGAAGCCACCGCGGTACATTGCCTCCTTTAACGACCTTTGTTGGGAATCGGTTTACTGTTAAAGGTGATTTTCTTTCGTTGCATACGTTTAAGATATGTAAAGATGAAAAATTGTAAGGACACCTACCTACCGGAGAAACTGTACATATCAAGCCATATTAGGTTTTCCGTTTATATTAAAACTAATGGTAACTTACTTGGTAACAGTCACATTAATACTCTATACACCGTTTATATACCTTCATTAACCATTTTTATGATTTTTGCCAAGGTGTTTTATCGACATGGTATTAATCTTTTCTAAATGAATTTCTTAATCATCCAAATATCTAATTCAAAAGATCTCAGTGTTCACTAATTACAGTAGTTTTTGAACCCTCAATCATAAATTATTATTGAATATAAACTAACTTATATAAGTTTATATTATCTTCAATTTTCACGTCGATGAACATGTGTTCTAACCCCCGTAACTATCTTAAACTGTCTGATTAAGATATTTTTTTTAATTTATTAAAACACCAGTACGGTTTACAATAATCATTTAAAAAAATATCTAATTACATATAAAATTCTGTTTAAGCAAATCAAATAAATTATTAATTTTTAGGTAAAAGTGTTTATCAAATACAGTAGTTGCGACTTTGTTGGCGTGGAATCAAACATTTATTTTTGGCACTTTTTGTAATTTTATTCATTACAGATCTGCTCTCCTTGGTTTGCGTGATATTGAATACACTAAAACCTCCCTCAATAATTGCTCTTTCAAATACAATAATAATTTTTGAAATCCGACTGGCAGTTTCTAACATTAGTGTATTTAAACAAACTTTGTCGCTTTACAATATTAATTTACATATCTCTATTCTTGAAGAAAAAAAAAAGTAAAAACATAATCTTTAAAAATGGATTTTCACAAATTTATTTTATTTATTAAATCGCTCTTATACAGTAGTTTTAAACTGTATATCTTCCAGTTCTGGTATACTCATGTACCTACAGTATGTGTTGCTCAATTATACAAATAACATATCATAGTCGTGACGGGCGTAAGTGACGTGCTAATCTGACGTGGCGTATATTTAAATATCATAATAAAATCTTAATTTTCCCATATTCCTAAGAAAGTTTCACTTTCATAGTGAGACAAACATAACACTAAACTAGTACAGTTATGAAACCTAATAACTTTCCACAATTGTATAACAATTCTCATAATAGACGAAATGTCACTCCGGTTAGAAAGTGAGCTGGCCGGTGTAATAGATAACAATTGAAGTAATTTCTGTGGGCCTTTTTCATCGACACAAAGAAATCAATTCTCATTTAATCTTGACCAACGAAAGAGTGACAACGAATTAATTATGAGTAACCGAAGATAGAAATAATCTTGGTAAATGATAAGTATTGTGTAGTTAAAATGGCTTAGAATAATATTTTTATTTTTAGATGCCGCTTGAATAACTGTATCCAACAATACTTTTTCAAACGGAGTTCCTTATCGTACCTTATCGTTCTGATTTGTTCGGGGGCTGAGGGGCTCGACCGAAAAAATTATAACAATGAAAAACGACATCAAGAACCGATATATTTTTGCAGTCAATTTTGAAGCACTTCCTGATCACTTAGGAGAATAAAACTTCGATTCAATCGATTCACGATGTCGTCAATTATTAGAATGTGCAAAAATATTTTGTCTTTTAAATCTTTATCTAATCATTACTTACTAATAGAAACACAAAATAGATACAGCGAAAGGAACAAGTGTATTGAAATGAACTGAATTAAAAAACTACCATTAAAACAATTATATCTAATTATTTGTCAAGTGTCAAAATACGGAAGTTACGTTCAGTTGGTTCGGTTCCACTATGGGTTAAGTGTAAGACTCACTTTATCGTATATTTTTTTTAATCTGAGGAAAATATATTAACACAGGAGTTCTTTCAATCTTTTTCAGTTCGCGGCGCACGTACATGTTTACTATTTAGTCGTGGCGCACTGACCTATCTAATTGGTCTATATAAGGCTGGTCAAATGGTAAAGAAAATCGCTTCACTTTCTAAGACCCATTAGGTCGCCGCGGTGCACACTCTGGAAACCCCTGTATTAACGTTTTGCTTGTTGCAATATGTCGGGCGAGCTACGAGACAGGTATGACTCACCTGGTTTAAATCACCTGAAATACCTACTAAAACAACCCCACATCTGCCAAGATTATGCCACTGTTCAGGGGCTGCTTTCACAGTGTTTTAAGTTTAGCTTAGACATATCGCGTTTTCAGATCAATTCCCAAAGTCAATATATTCTATATATAATTTAATTGTAACCCATATTTTTTTTGTATTCTCTTACGCTAACAGTATACTTTATAGGTATAGCGTTATGGCGACAACCTCACCTGATGTTAAATGACGATGTGGCCGAAGTAGTGGACACTCTAACCCTAGTGAAGAAATTGACTCTCAAGGGCAACTGCCGGAAAACCTCTATAGATATTTGGCGGTAGATTTTTAACTTGATTTATAGCTAGCCATGTGGGCATTAGCAAAAAAGCCCTACCACCTTGCAAGCTCAGTACACCAAGTTCAGTCGATGTATAACTCATATTTAATCGAAGTGCTAGAAATATGTACACTATTAAGTCATGACCACTATACACTTGTCGATAAATCCTCTAATCAATTTACATCACGCAGTTTAGAGGCTAACAGACCAACTTGACAGTGACCGGCGACGACTGTCAACATATTTTTGCATTCAACTTTCATTATCATAAGGTAAAATGCTGCCGTAAAATACACAAACATATTATGTACATTTTTTGTTCATCGTATAAATATTAACAAGCAATCATAACACAACATACATGAATAATAAATTATATACGAACAAAGAATAAAACGGCATTAAGAAACTTTATCGTCACATTATATTTTGTACTTTTTATCCTAAGATTTATGAACAGAGCACGTTTGCGACCCTATTGGTGGCATGCAGGTCTTCTTGCGCCTCCGTGATTTATTATGTGAACTCGAAAGAGGTTCCGCCATCCCGTTTAATATCTTTGATTTACGATAGAAACTACGTGTATAAGTGCCAGTTCCCTCGATGATATGTAGCGAGCCTGTTACGATTCACTCCTTCATTTTTTTGTGTTTTGAAAATAATGACATAGTATAGCCAATTTAATAACCGGGGATTCGTTGTACGTTCAGCCGACATCGCCGACGGCATGATATTTACATTACTTAATTTTAGTAGGTCTATACCGGCACGCATATTGTGTTAAGTGTGGATTCGAATACTGTTACTGTAAAATAAGTTACTGTATCTAATTTGGAGTTCAAAGTAAATAGACCTTATTTGGCTTCATTTCGAATATCTAATTGAAATAATTATAGCAATAAAAAGATTGACTTCCTTCCTACCCCAGTAACATTTGATTGCTCACTACAAACGACATTCATTTGACTGAATATAATGTTATAATATTTAAAAATAATTAAAATACGTTTTTGTTACATGATGTCAAAAAATACACCAACATTGTCTAACTTTGTTTGCAAACAAATTACACGTTGAACGAAACGGCATTAGGTTTTTTTTACATATTTAAGGTTTAGCGTTATGGCTATAATATCACCCAATATTAAATGACGATACGGCCTGAATTGGTAGACACGCTAAAGCTAAGTTTAGTGTTGTGGCCACAGTCTTCCTGCTGTTAAGAGTGGCTCAAGACGATGGACACGCTAAGCCTAGTGGAAAGACTGGCTCCCAAGTGCAGCTGCAAGAAAACACCTATTGGTATTTGACGGCAGATTTTTAACTTGAGGGTGGTAGCTAGCCAGAGGTGCACTAGAAAAAGCCCTACCAACATACTATGGTTTCCTCACGATGTTTTCCTTCACCAAAAGCTAAATATTATTTTAGGTACATTCGAACGCACGTCCCTTGACGCGGAGTCCTTACACACTACCACTGAGCTATTATCGCTTTGAAATTTTTTGTGGCATTTGGTTTTCTGATTTGCTATACTCTTGAACATGTATTTAATGATAATGATTGTTTTACTCATAAAAAAGCTTAATTGATACACTTAATAGTACATTAGATAATACATATAACATAGTATCAGTAACAAATCAGTATTTAATCTAATTCATGTCAATTGTCATAATTAGTGTATCAAAAGTTTATTATTAAGTGTTAAAATCTTTAAAGATAATAACAATTGTTTTCAAATTCATATCTACTTTTGTGCTACAGTTGGAACGCCTGATTCCAGACATAACGTAGCAAATATAGCTGGACTTCCTTTTATGGTATAAAGGTTTGATATTATAATAAAACCAGTGCTAACACCAAACATTAATTTAAATTAAATGCTGTTGTGGTTGATTTATATGTGAATATAATTTTGGGTTTATAACATTTTTTTAAAATAGGATAGCGAAATATTTTGGTGATCTTGAAGTAATGCAATGAAAGGGCAAGCTCTTGTTTTCCTTTTATCTCAGATTATACCCGATTCATGGAATTTAACATTTAACACGATACATAACAGTGTCGAGACTCGCCGACGTGTACCTATTTTTCAAGAAGATACCCACATAACTCATCTTTAACGTAGACATTCTGGCGAACAAAATCGTACAGTTATTTCAAAGACAAATAGTTTTAATGTCACTTCGAGAGCCTGTACGATTTGAGTAAAGCACGCTTATAATATTCAAAGACAAACATTAATAACTATCTTATAAGATTCACTATTGATTTTCAATACAATTTAAGCTTTATTTCGTTGTAAGAAGATCTGATCTAAAATGACATTTCTTCATTAAAGGAAATAGCTACAATTCAAAAAGGGTTGCTCTTTCCATTATGGTAAATACGATGTGTTTGTTCAAGTTTCGAACATAATAATGAGCGTATTTATTTTACAGGCAAAAACATCTTCGTCGAAAATAGCGAGAAAGTGTCAATCGATCTCACAAAAGGCAATTTGTAACGGACTGAATGGAGTTGTTTGTACAAAGCCTAGTGCAAAATGTTCGACAGATTAAATTTATTCTAAAAACGATACAAAGGATACTGTTTATCCTGAGACGACGGGTTGCTAAAAACAACATTCCAAACCACTTTTTGCACGCCGTTTACCACTAAGTGTTTTATATTTTAAAATAGTTACCCGCGGCTTCACTTAAGAGAGCAAGTACCTACACTGAGATCACACCTGCGTATATAATTTATTTAAACGTTCGACTTTTTCATCAAATAGTTTAATCAACATGGTGGTAAGCCATTGAAAGTCTGTATGACTGTATGGTGACCACTATACGCCAGGCGTAAAATTCTCTACAGTGGCAAGCTCAGGCAAAACCTGTTCCGTGATTAACGGTGATATCTAGATATTGCTAGCAATCAAGTTAGGTGGCGAGGTTCAGTATCTAACTACGACGCGGCCACTGTACACATGATACAATGATAATGACTTTCGTTCAGTTTGTAGCATTTCGAGATCAGTCAATGTATACCGAGTTACAGAGAGGCCACTTCTACAGTGATGACGCTAGTTGCATTGCATGTTTCTAGGTGGTGGTCATTACTTTTGAATTATACTACGCTTTCCATTAGCTTATCATATTTTTAGATTTTAATATTACTTTATTTAACAGTCTGCACTTAGAAGAAGTTGAACTGCTTGGTATTAGGTGCACCGTGTGAGTGCCGGGTCCATCGTATGGCAGTGAGAGAAAACTCAGAACTTTCCCAGGACTTGTGCCACAGATGTAGGCTTAAGGGCGCTTTTCCGACGTACATTAATACTTAACTTGTCTTTTCTTCTTGTTCTCTTCTCTGTCTATCCAAATTTGAGAAGAACCTGTTAGCACAGCCTTAGAAACACGTTCTATTGTATAGAAATCACTATAGTTCTAGACTGATCAAGATCTTTTAAAAGATGATACAGAGAATTCTCTGTTATATCTCTCGCTCCCAACCAAACCGGGTATACATCAACCACGTAGCTATTATTAGTTATTCGTTTATTAGCTTTTAGTATTTATTTCCTTTTATTACATTGTTGTAAGGTTTATCTGTTTTGTATGGTATACCAAGCTTTGCAAGTGCTCTATGTTTAGTTTTTCTATAACAAAAGCTTTCTATTTCAAAGCGATGATAGCTCAGTGCTTATCCAAGTGAATCCAAGCGCCTACAATGAGCTTGAGCTTTCGGTGAAGGAAAACATCGTGAGGAAACCATAGCATGGTTGTAGGGCTTTTTCAAATGCCCGCCTGGGTAGCTACCACCCTCAAGCTGTAAACCTGCCGCCAAATACCAATAGGTGTGTTCCGTCAGCTGCACTTGAGAGTTAGTTCCTCCACAGGTATAGCGTGTCTACCAACTTGGGCCGTATTGTCACTTAAGATCAGGTGAGATTATGGCCATAATGCTAAACCTTAAGTATAAAAAAAAAGATACATATCCGGTCTGGATGTTAAACCATCAATATCTTCTGAGACTTTTTACTGGATAATGGTTATATTTTAATTAAATTTACTACAGAAATATAAACAAAAAGAAAATCATTACACAAAACAATCGTACGAATATTATACATTGACATAAATTATTTTTAATGTCTCACATTGACATATTTTAAAATGTATCAAATCGTGCTGCATGTAGCTGTAGAAAGTTGAAAGCTTAATATAATAACTGGAAAAAAATTTGGACGAACACAACTAGATAATCCTTTTTATCGCTTAGTTGCGTCTGTGAAAGACAAGTCAAACGTGCCAATTGTTTAGAAACCTTAAGAAATAAAAGCACCGTTGACAATCCTTTTGTTCAACTCTTTCTCGATAGTACACATCATAAATTTTACGACATCGCTATTGTTAATACGGATGCCACACAAATAGATTCTTTTGTATAAACCCAAATGGATTATGACACTAAAGTGCTGACATGTCTCAAAACCACGCGAATAGAAAAGAGATTTAAGCAGAGACATGATAAAAGTTTTAGATATACATAGTTTTCTGTTCACTTTTTACGTGAACTAAGACCAAGACACTTCCTTCAATAATAATATTTCTAACCATAATTCACTAATAGGGAGATATCTGAAGATAAAACTAATATCATACTTAGATATTAAAAGGATTTTGTAGGCAATATTTGATACTATGAAGTAGCAAACACAATTGTTATCGTTCTAACTAGTTTTTATTAAACACTCTTTAAGTATTTATAAACTACTCTTGAAAGACCGAGTCGAACTATTAAAAGATAAAACTACTAAAAAATGCTATTACTGAAAATGGAATAAGTATATTTAAAGTTCCCGTATATATGTTAATCGTAATTCTCATATTGCAACATAATAATATAAGCAATGCTACTGTACAGGGATTCTGGAATATATTTTACTATTAATTTGTACCAGTACACTTAGTGTGAATAGAAAATGATTGATCCAAGAATAATAACAAAACTAAAAGCAACATCATTTTAAACACATCCATGTATTCCTTCTGATAGATTTTTAATTAGAGAATCTAATACTATTAGCAGCTGATTACTGATAAGTACATCACTGTTTATTATTATGTTTTCTCACAGCAAATACTAAGGTCTATTGATTTGTATGTATGCGCTATCTTCCAAAAACAACCAAATTTACCCTTGTTTTAAGGTACCCGGGAAAACATTTTTCTGATAACCTTCTAATAAATAATACTGAATGAAAATTACTGGAATATAAAACATAACTTGTCAAAAGTATTAACGATGATAATATGTCTAAAGCCAGCGCTACAATTTGTATTAAGTATTAGTTACTGGCTAATGTGGATGCCTGTACTATCAGTAAAGGTCACTTAATTATCCATCTTCTTTGTGGCATAATGAGTATAAAGATAAAAAAACAAACAACGGTTAATCATCTAGGGTGCTTAAAACTATTTTAAAAGATTTATGAAGTTTTACCTTAACGATGTTTGAGAAAAATGTAAGGTTTGATGGCCTGGTCGACTTAAGTATAAAATGTTCAGAATCTCTAAAAGCTTTTCTAGCGTTACTGGTGAAACAAAAAATGGATACTTATTACCAGTCATTCCAGTATAAGCTAGTGGTTAACGAAACATGGAGCACTACGAAATATCTAACTAGTTTGTTATGGTTTCGTCCCAGTTATTTCTTCCACTGAAATGTGAGAATCATTCCAGAATCGGGATTATGTTTAAGGTCAATATATCTAAGTAATTATTACCTGCATTTAAATATGTTGGTTTATTGACACCCAAGCACTTTAAAAGTGCTACAGGTAATAAATTTAAGCATGATTTGAATGTCAATAGAGCTAAGTACAATTTCGCTTTTCATACATAATATTTATAAAAAAAAATATACATCAGTAGAAATATATAAGTGAAAATTCCAACCTACATAATACTAAATACGGAAACTTCTAAAAAATTGTACTGTAACCGGGTCTTAGTAACGATAAAACTAATAGAAATGAATAAATCATACACATATTGAGGTATCGAGAATGTTAGGTAAGAAACTTAGTGAAATGTATCGCAAACAATCAAAGGCCGGTGGAACCTTTTTACTAAAACATACCGTCTCATACGCTTTTAGGGCCAAATAAAACTGGAACACGGACCGTGTGATCAATGAAACCTTTTGGTATTTCCAATTGAAATGGGGCAAATGTATTGCCACTGCTCACATTAAAGGCTTTTTTTTTCTTTTATATAATAAAGGAATTGAATTTATTATATACATATGTTAGACATAACAGATATAACAACGATGAACATGTTTATCACACAATTTTAAATATAATCTAATATTAAAACACGGAATGCTTTATAAAATTCTGCAAAACTAATTACGTACTACATATATGGAGAAAGGAAAGATACCATAAATTATCTATTCATCCCTGAAGATGCTTTAATTCCAGTATGTAATCTCAAAATAATCGCATTAAATTTAAATCTGCTTAGATATTATAGATATATAATGCTCATAGATTATAATGTTTTAATAACATTTTCCACAGATGTCCTTAGTGCAATATGTGCATCTAAATACTTAATTCAAATTTTTATCAATACCTGAATCCTACCTCTTAAGGTTTATATAAAACTGCACAAGAATACTTGTACACTAGCATTCTGGTTCGATACTAGCCCAAGGCAGTCTGGACGGTAGGAATGAATAATGACTGTAATCCGCTTGTGTTGAGCCTTAAGCGAAGGGGTAAGGCTCCTGCAAGATTTTATATTTACGACGACTAACTGGTGTCCACGGTAATCCGCATTGATAATAAAATGTTTTATATTAATATTATTTCCTAACTTTTCTACGTTTCCGTCTACGAAGTCACCACATACAGAATTTAAAACAATATACAAAAATATACTACGATTTATTTATTATTTACTGCCTCGGCAAATGTCGTGATGCCTTTTCTAGTAGTTACATCGCGACCGCAGCTCCACTTATCCCGTATACGAATTTATTTTACTTTTTTATCAGAAAAACTTTTACCTGTCAGTTTTCATGGTGACCGGTCAAATAGTGATGGAATGTAGCGATTATATTTATATATTTTTTTTATACTTAAGGTTTTAGCGTTATGGCCATAATCTCACCTGATCTTAAGTGACGATACGGCCCAAGTTGGTAGACACGCTAAACCTGTGGAGGAACTGGCTCTCAAGTGCTGCTGCCGGAACACATCTATTGGTATTTGGCGGCAGGTTCACAACTCGAGGGTGGTAGCTTGCCAGGCGGGCATCAGAAAAAGCCCTACCACCATGCTATGGTTTCCTCACGATGTTTTCCTTCACCGAAAGCTCAAGCTCATTGTAGGTGCTTGGGTTCGAAACCACGTCCCTTGACGCGAAGTCGTGCACACTACCACTGAGCTATTATCGCTTCAATATAAACGTACATATTATAATTTATAGGTTTCAACGTTATAGCCGAAATTTCACCTGATGTTCAGTAACGATGTAGCCCAAGGTGGTAGACACGCTAAGCCTAGTGCAGGGACTGGCACTCAAGTGCAACTGCTGGGACACATCTATTGGTTTTTGGCGGCAGATTATCTACTTGAGGGTGGTATCTAACCAGGCGAGTATTTGAAAAATACTTACTACTATACTAAGGATTCTTCACGATGTTTACCTTTGCTGAAAGCTCAAGCTTATTGCAGGTGTATTTGAACTCACGTCCCTTGACGAGATGTGGTACACACTACCAACTGAGCTATAATCGCTTCATTTTTAAATTGCATATTTATTCACAGATTTACACTCAACTTATATTTTTACTAATTAAACAACAAAAATAAAAGCAAAATGTACAAAAAAAAAAAATTGTTAAAAAAATAACTTTTATGCTATAATCTGTAGGAATTCTTTTGTTTTGTAGGATATAATGTATTCTATAAATGAATCCATAATATTATTTGTCACCGTATCATTAAGATTTATTCAGCAGTTTTAGAGTGATGCTTTACTACGATTTTGAAACAATGACAGCACAGTGGTAGAGTATATGATTCCGCTTTATGGGACGTAAGTTCGAATCCACTTACAATGAGGTTGAGCTTTCGGTGAGGGAAAATATCGTGAGGAAACCATAGCATGGTGGTAAAACTTTTTCTAATGCCCGCTTGGCTAGCTACCACCCTCAAGTTGAAAATCTGCTGCCAAATACCAATAGGTGTGTTCCGGCAGTTGCACTTGAGAGCTAGTTCCTCCACTGGCATAGCGTGTCTCCCAACTTGGTCCGTATTGGCACTTAAGATCAGGTGAGATAATGGCCATAATGCTAAACCATAACTATAAAAAATACCTCTATATAGATAAAGTACAAAATATACAAAATAAATAAAAAATATATAAAAGTATAAAATTGTAATTTTGAAAAAATAATATACATATTTGGTTTTGTAACAGTTTTATAATATGTATACGTGACAGCATGTTCCTGCTTAAATAAATATAGCTTATTTATACACGTTGACAATATACAAAATTAGGCTTACATAAAACTGCATTTCAGTTCAAATGTAAAGATAGAATATTTCTTGAGTAAGTTTTCGCATAATTTTACAATTTATAATTCAAATCGATTCATTAGTCACGGTTATCGAAAAAATCAACCGCTAGAAAAGGTGTGAACTGATCTTGATGAGGTTGGGCAGATGAACTGGAAAAGGAAATGAACCTTGTCACCTTAATTAACACGAACATTGCAAGCTATAACCAAATCTCGACTTGCAGCTTATTTTTTTTTTCATATAGATAATATTTATATTCTTCTTACCATGTTTGCCTATTTAAGTTCTAAATTTAAGTTGTACGACGTGATAAATTTATAACTTAAAATAATAAATATTAAATAACTGAATAGAATCATATTATGATGTGAAAGAAATGTACCACCAGGTAGCAATGAAATGAATAACATGAATAAGAATCAATGATAATTTTGCTACAAGTATTTGAGCTTTATCTAATACAAGACAGCTAGCTTTTGATCTATAAATAATTTATCACATATACAAGCTTTTATATATTCTGTAGTTTAGATCAAATTTCTTAGACATCTTGTTAATCCGATAGAAACTTCACCACTGTTTGAATAAATAAATAAATTCTAAGAGGTGCAATAATACGTCAATATTATCCTACCTACATTAATCTAGACAACCAACTCGAATCGAATGTCGAAACAAAATATACAATTCATAGACAAGGCTAGACAAAGGTACTTTAATGTGCATTAATGCCTTTAGTTTCTTACTAAGGATAGAAACTAGTGTAAATAATTTATTAGCCAAGTTTCCCCGCGTGGTTATCGAACTAGGTGTACCAATTTCGTGAAGTTTAGATACCCGTCTATCCGTCTTCGTATAAATGTTGTATAGAACAGAAACTCTAATAAATATGTACAACGTATAAATATGTCTACATTAATATTACAAAGCGGAAGCGTTTGTCTATTTTAACGCGCTAATCTAAAGAACTACCATTCGTATTTAAAAGTCTTTTTGCATTTGATAGAGCAGTTATTTACAAATGCTTTAGGAACATCACACTACCAACAACAGAACTAAAGCTGTATTGGAAAAAGTAACGAAAACGGGCCAAAATATAAATTTAAAAAAAAATGTTGTTCCACACGAACCAAATAGCAGGCACAGCTAGTTAATTATAGTTCTGCAATATGTTTCTTGTTGAATTAAAACCAATACTAGATTTACATTTAGTATCAATTAAGCGATGATAGCTCAGGAGTAGAGTGTATGATGACTTCGCGTCAAGGGACGTGAGTTCGAATCCACCTACAATGACCTTGAGCTTGCGGTGAAGGGAAACAACGTGAGGAAACCATAGCATGGCGGTAGGGCTTTTTCTAATGCCTGCCTGGCTAACAACCACCCTCAAGTTGAAAATCTGCCGCCAAATACCAATAGGTGTGTTCCAGCAGTTGCATTTGAGAACAAGTTCCTCGACAAGTTTAGCGTGTCTACCAACTTATCGTATCGTTACTTAAGATCAGATGAGAATATGGTCACAAAGGTAACCCTTAACTATAAAAAAATTAAGTAATACACAAAAATAATAAAAATACGTCTAAATTCATTTTGTTAATGTTAATTTTTAATCATTGTTAATCACTTCATAAATCAACATTATTTTCGGATTCCAGTTTCCGGTTACAATTTATTCTACTGTAATTTATACATAAATCAATCTTATAAATTATGAATTAAACGTATATATATCAAATACTATAATGAATCTTACATAATTCAAATTACTAAGGCAATTCGGTGTGAACTGTATGTTCAAGAAAATAACGAAGATTAACCTCATTTTGTAAAAAAAACTCTTTCATTAAGGAGATGCAAGCAAAAATAATGTGTTAAACGAAAGCACTCTTGCTTACATTCCCAGTAACCGAAATCGTGAGCCACTCACCGACAATTTGTTAGAATAGGCAGTGATTAATATAGCATCTTTCGTTATTTCAATCGAGTTAATTTTACCGTAGACTGTGGACGATAAATAAGGGGCCGCGCGCGACATTTGTCATTTTGAAAGATTGCCATCTGATTCAGTAGTTCCGCAGTTTCTCTTCCTTGAGGTATAATACAGGTGATTATCCATTTTTACAATTACTTTTTTTTATAATTTTAGGGTTATGGCCATAGTCTTTTCTGCGGTTAAGAGTGGCTCAAGACGATAGACACGCTAAGCCTAGTGTAGAAACTGGCTCTCAAGTGCAGCTCCCAAAACACACCTGTAGGTACTTGGTGGCGGATTTTCAACTTGTAGGTGGTAACTATCCAGGTGGGCATGACAAAAATCCCTACTACTGTGATATGGTTATATCACGATGTTTTCCTTCACCGAAAGCTCAGGCTTATTGCAGGGATCAAAATCACGTCTATTAACGTCGGGTCTGTACACAAACTATAGCTACATAGCTATAGCTAACTGAGCTATCATAGCTTCAAAACATACTAAAACAATTCTATTATCTATAATACCTTATTAGTAAACTTCTTTCCTATAATATCAAAGCATGTTAGTATTTCTACACAAGCGTTCAATTAAATACAATATCGCAAAACAAGATACTATGGCGAAACGACTACAAAAATATTTAAGTTATTGCCCGGTTAGCTTAGGCATCAATGATAAAATATTGTCAAATGTAGGTATGATATTATTAATTTAAAACTGACTTTTTCATCCTAGACTGCATGTAAATACGCTTAGAAAACACTTATATTCGAACAACACTTTAAAAAGTAATTAAATAAAACTGTTGAGTATCCTAAAAGTCAATTAAATCGAGTTGAAGACTGATCTAATAATCCTTAATGTAATTCTTTACATAAGAAGTATTAAAATTATAAATGATAAAATTGAAATTAATTGTTAAATGAACTAGTAAAATCTCTGCTCGCTCATTAATTAATTATTTACCTATTTAAGACAATAACGTTACGTGGATAAAGTCGGGTGGGTACGGTACATAAGTTGTGCTTGTGGGAAAAACAATGAGATTATATTTATTTTATTGTGTAATCTTATTGTGCTACACTGTTGAATAACAGAAATATAGTTCTGAGGCTATACAGAATATATTTTTATATAATTAGCACATAGAATATATAGAACGGTAATGTTTTCTTTACCATTTTGACATACGTAATTTTTTTTTAGATTTTTAATAATTTATGGATAAGTGTCAAAAACACGAATGTCTCGTAATTTACTTTAATGTATATATTTTTCAACATTATATTTACATATAATATTATTTAATAAGAGTTTGGAAAAACTTCAATTATGAATAGAAATGTGTATTAGTTTAAATTGAATACAATCTACAAAGGTACCAGTTTTGAACATGCATTTAAGACAAATTATCATACTATTGAAATAAAACTAATTTAACCGGATTTTATCGCGGTTATTTATTTATTTTGATCCCGACGTTTCGAAAGCTTTTCAGCCTTCGTGGTCACGGAGCGGACTGAGATGTAGGTTGTCCAAAAAAGTTCATGTTACTGTGTCTACCTTCAATTTCATTTTTATTATTGATAGAGTTCCGATCTACGCAGAAAGAGCTCACAGTGTCTTGAGGTCTGGCAATTGGTCTTTTGGGTTCCAATTTAATTAAATGTATAATCGGATCCCATGCTTGTGCTAGCTTCCAACCATCTTCTCTATTGAAATTAGGATGTTTTATAATTTCAATAGCCTCACGAATCGTCCTAGGTAGGAATCGGGGTTCTTTGGCAAGGCAAGGTTCTTTGTGACTGTGGCCTCTCGTATATCGATCAAACCAAAAGAAATATAGGGACCCGCGTAAAAGAACACATAGCTGACGTTAAACACCGACGCTCTACGAAGTCTGCAGTTGCTGAACATTCAGAAGAAGGCTCCAAACATTATCTTCGATTCGACAAGCCACAAATCCTTGCCAAAGAACACCTATTCCTACCTAGGATGATTCGTGAGGCTATTGAAATTAAAAAACATCCTAATTTCAATAGAGAAGATGGTTGGAAGCTAGCACAAGCATGGGATCCGATTATACATTTAATTAAATCGGAACCCAAAAGACCAATTGCCAGACCTCAAGACACTGTGAGCTCTTTCTGCGTAGATCGGAACTCTATCAATAATAAAAATTAAATTGAAGGTAGACACAGTAACATGAACTTTTTTGGACAACCTACATCTCAGTCCGCCCTGTGACCACGAAGGCTGAAAAGCTTTCGAAACGTCGGGATCAAAATAAATAAATAACCGCGATAAAATCCGTTTAAATTAGTTTTATTTCAATGAATAATATTCGCGTAAACATAAGAAATCATTATTATCATACTGGATACATCATACTATGTATGGTCTAAAATTTTTGAATTTCATTAATTAATTTTTTAATTTGTTAATTTCACTCATGCGGATTTTCATTACCTAATCAAATAAATATTTGTTATTTTTGAATTTCATTTTGATTTTTTATTCTAGTTTTTAATAATGTAATATTATGAAGTAAAAAAACCTAACATTTCCTTAAAATTTGTAATGTGGAACAAATTTTTTACTAAAAGAAATTGTTCACGGTTAATAATACAATAAAGTTTTTGTTAAATAGCCACGGAAAACAATAACAATACTTAAATAAGATTACAGTAGTGTTTAAGGTTATAAACTGTCAGATTGATTGAACAGGTATGCTTTATATAAGGGTATACAAATTCTATCATCAAGAGAAAATTGTTAATCGAGAAAATATAAATTGCTACGGATTAAAGTTAATTTACGACTCGGAGAAAAAAAAATTGCAAACATTTTTTTTTATTTACATATAAACTGTAAATTCAATAATTATGTCAGTTTATTTGATAAGAGACGACATATCTAACAGGCTCACGTTCTATAAACAATGCGGGAACATGGCCGAGCAATCCTAGCTGGCCTCTAAATCACGTCCCTCCGATGACATCTATAAATTCCCTTTCTAATTATTTCAGAACGTTATGCTGACAAATAAAATAATGTCAGTGGGAGAATTGAACCGTTTTAAATTTGTTTAAGGAACAAAATTAGTTTCTCCGAGCCGGCCGAGTGATTAACAAGTTTTCCTAAATTTTAATACTATTATTTAACTTCAGGAACGAGTTCGAAGTAAAGTCGAAGGTAAACCAAGAATAATAACGAAAATTGTTTTACTTTTAAAACGTAAAGGAAAATTAATTTCTCCTTTTATAATAATTTCAACTGAAAAAATAAATATTAAAAGAGGAAAAAGTTGGTCACCGAAAATTCATTCGCCTGCGTTACGACTCACGTTTAATTTGTTCACCATTGTATCCGTTGGAGAGACCGGGGGAAATTAATTACAGTTTGCTTATTTTTTAATTAAAATTAGATTTTATGAAACTGCCTCTTACGTACTCCCTAATAATTCATAAAAGATGGAAATTTTAGTGGCGCCATATTGTGAGATAGGGCATCCATTTCGGTAATATTTTGCATCTCTAAGTGGATTTATATCATGGATAATTTGACCTACTTCCATGACTTTTTTACGACGTTCCTTTATTTAATTCTGAAACGTTACAGCCTTAATTTTGTACGCGGATAAATTTTGTTTATTGTTTTCGGAAATGCTAATAAACAACCGCTATCCAATTTCACATCATGAGGAATCATATTGAAATTGAATTTTATTCGAATGAAGTCTAATGAAAATGAATAATATCACAATCGAATAAGATTTTGTTTCTCATAAAACAATTCGTAAACATTGAAGTGATTTTTGCGTATTCATATTCAGAACGAAGCGGCTGCGTGAGGTAAGCCAATCACTTATTAGGTTACATTGGCTTTCATGAATTAACATATTTTCTTTTATCGTCGTATCGAGGTCCGACCCGGGATTATCAAGGATGTTTTAACCGTAAATATACAAGGGTCTCCCACCATTCTGTGTTACGGACAAATGCGTCTACGCCCACGGGAGAAATGATGACATATTTGAGTATAAATCTTTTGAGACACTTACGTACATTTTGTGGTTGGATACAAATAAATGTGTTCGCTCCCCTATTTTGGTATCGAACAACGCAACCCTAGTCTTGGGTTGAGATGTATTGTAAGAAATTGTCGTGAATACTATACTTTATATTGTTCTAATGTATTTTATGTATAATCCCCTAGTGTACATTTACTGGTATGTTGGCAAACTTAATCCAAATACGCCTTAGTTTTAGTATATATTACCTAGGGGGCAATTGATGTGGTAGAAATAAAATTAGTATAAAAGGACTTGGTATCACACTTCTAGATAATAAATAGTTCCTGCTGCAATATAATTTTTACTTTATTAAGGGTATTAAGAGGAAAATAGGCAATACTTGAGTTGATGTTAAATAAAAACTGCAGCCCATAAACCAAAGTGAAAAAGACTATAGTCCTAAGTCCAATCAAAGAACGTAGGTACTGCTAATAATTGAGTATTCTGGTATTAGCGCGTGTTGCAAATTACACTCTTCAAATGAAAAAAAAACCTTTAGGGCAAGCACTTTTTCAAGCAAGAAATAGGTGTATATAGTAATTTCATATTTGAACCTTGTAGAGGAGTTACAAATTAAAATAACACTACTTTTAATATAGTTAAGAAGCAGAAACAGGTATTTTAAAACCGAAGTTTTAAGTAAGCAGAATAATTTTCTATAACTGTTATAGCATATTAAGAATTTATATTCGATAATACATGTAGTATGATGGAAATAATACAAATTAATATATTAACAATTGCTGGCCCCGCCGATAGATAGTCGACCTTATTTTTGGACATAACTGTTTTCCATTAGGTACGGTCAGTTTGTATTTTTTTTTTAATTATTTTGTAGATTTATTATAAATATATAAATATAATATAATTTAAATTTAAATATGTTACTAGATTTGTAAATTTACATGAAACGTCAGTAATAATATGGTTAATGTGTTTAATTTGCCTAGCCTTTATTCCTGATAAGTAAACATGGAAACACTTTTTTTTTGTAAAAGTCACTTTTTTCAGTGTAGGCATAAATCGTCGACATAATTTATGATAATTTTGTATTTTTTACATTAAAGTTCATATCATAGCATAAACCAAACAATAAAAAGAATTATGTATGTAACATTATCTGTCTACCTAAGAACGGTTTAAACTGTAAAGAATTATTATCAAACAGCACCCAATACTTCTAGGTCGTACAAAATTAACACCGACACTTTATCGCCGAGCCAAAACTTGATTTTAACGGCATTTTGATTTATACGTCTGTCGTTCATTGGAGATTACATATCTTTATGTATGAATAAAGCTTATTTATCAAACACATGGACAATGCAAACCAAAACAAGTAATAGATATGAGAATCTGTTTTAGTTTTATGATTATTATACGTGGAAATATTTTTGTTCGTTTTATTTTTCACCTTTTATACTTTATCAATTTGATATTATACGTTCCCTTCTAACTGGACTGAAACTATAGTTACTCAGAATCAAAATGTATACTTGTTTATCTTTTTGCTTTTCACAAGCTATAAACACGAATGATTCTACACCCAAAGATTTAGTCCAAATTTTATTGTCCCCCTTCTTGCATTCTTGTAGCTACTGTAAAAATTACTAACACAAAACAAGTCATTTTAGAAAGGCTGATATATTATATTTTATTCTCTGAGTTCTACCTATGGAGGCACTTTTACTAATGTAACAAATACACGTTTCAGAACTTAGAAAACGTTCGTTGTACTATAAAACGCAGTCTCATATTAAAGTGCAAATATATCATAAATACTGTTGTATAATAGAAATATTTGTAGAATATGAGACAACGATATTTTAAACAAGAAAGTAAATTAAGTGAGTGCTCATACTAAATGAATAAGGAAACGAAAGGACTTTTGAAAGTTAACAGTTGAAAAGGGACAGGGTTAAAGGTTATAACAATGAAAGAGAAAATCAAATGATTCCTCTTTTTCTATTAATAAGAGATGGAGCAGAAAAGCACATGAGCAGGAAATTCATATTTATTTCGTTTTATGACGTTTATTAAGTTTCCCCAGCTGATGTATTACAGTGTAACTTGTAAATATTTTGAAGTAGCCTACAAAAAAAATGTTTGATTGATAAAGGCATTACTTTGCGGAAATCCATCATCAAATGTTCAGGTGTATATTACTTTGCAGGTTCGGTTGTAATTGATTGGCCACGGATATGGGCGGTTGACGATTAACCAGACGTTGGCGAATGGTTGAGAGTGAAACACATGTAATCAATTGTGCCACATACCCACATTTGGTTCAACTATCTGCCAACGTCGGGTTAACCGTCAACCGACGACGTCAGCGGCCAATTAATTCCAAGCGGAAGTGAAAAGTATTATATACTTCAACATCTACAAAATAATGTAGAATAACTAGCTAGCTATTTATATGAGCTATCAAAATTAATTGATTTACCCTTGTACTGCTAGGTCTGTGAAATGAAACATCCTCTCAAGGTCGGTCAGTTAAAACTGTTTGACAATTCCAAAATCGATTTAGGTATATCCGTCGTTGAAATTATTGCGTTAGCGTCACCCGCAGGCTTGCAACGAAATTATCATCGAATAGTTACTATAACAATAATTTCGTTGTGGCCAATGCAATTATAGTTCGGTTTTACCCACCCCCGAAAATCCCATTGGCGATGATTGCATCAATTGTCTGGCATGCGGGCTGCGGCGACAGCTTGTTGATCTCAGATATGAATTGTGATAAAAATTAAATTTATAAAGATGATGTGATTATTTCGTTTGGTGATTTATATTGGCTGTTTATAGATTTATTTATTGTTTGTTTTGCTCCGGTAAATTGCATTTATTATACGATTCTTATTAGATGTTGTCCTTTGCTACTTTTATAACTATTCAGGAAACCTAATCGGTATATTGAAAACCATATAATTTAGAATGATGAGCCCTATTACTAATATAATTGCCGGGCGGTAAGAGTACCAATATATACCAGGTGTAATTGCCACAGTGGTATGCTTAGGGGTGTTGTATTCCGAAATCCGCTTGTATACCTTCATATTAGAGATCAGTAGCCAAATGGTCTGTGCATTTAGCATGCAAATGAGGATAAATATATTACCGTAATTCTCTTTTAGAAAATATTTTTTATAGTATATGCAATTATTCAAAGAGATAAATGCCAACATGTTAGTGTCGACCGCCAGTATTTTTTTAATTGTTCTCGACCATCAGAGACAGTAACCAATAATTAGTGATACTACTTTAAAAAAAATGCAGTCTGCAATTTGATCATGTAAATAGGGTAAGTTGTTAACATACAACTTCTTCATTTATATATAAGAGCTATAAAAGCAAATCTACTTCAGTCCAATTAATATATTTTGTAATTGAGTACAATAAATTGTTGTGCTTGAAAGCATCAGTAATTTGGTGCACTTACTTTAAAAAATACTAATTTTGGTTGAAAGCGGATTTGCTTCTATACCTCTCCCATGAAATATAATATAATAACATATTAGCATTATTTAAACACAAATCTTAGAATGTGCGCAAGCAAAGCTGTGGGAAGATATCTTTATTGAGTAAATAATATACATACTAATAAAAAAGGTTATAATTAAAAAAGCATTTAACAAGAAAAAAAAAATCGAAAACAATTGAAATATTTTCGTAGTCCCTAATGGACTGATGCTACAAACGTCACACAAGCTTATCAAATGATGGGGGTCTTCATAAAATAAAATTGCTGTGCTTTAAAATATCACGTAAGAGTATCACCGTCTTTGTCTCAACTATTAAGAAACATACAGGTAAAGAAAGAGAGAAAATAATTTGAGGAAAAACATAATACAGGGTTGGAGCGCTGATATTCGTATCAAATCGCAGGTAGAGAAATAAAATAGTCGTTTCATTAAGGCTACGTCTGCGTTACCACTTATAAAGACATTAAAGATCTCATGATCGGCGCCTGTTTGTATGGCTACTATCTCGAAGTAACTTTGTCCATTGTATCCTTTTTTGTTACAAGTGACAAAAATTTGACATTTAGTAGCATACTAAAAGAAAAAACTTTAACCCTTCCAACCGGTAACGGATTATACCATCTGTCAATTCGGAAGTACGCTGCTAGCGGAAGCGAATTGATGTTGATGGCTATCAAAAAGCTACAGCTGATATTGATATACTTAAATATTGAATATATACATGAATATGAACACCAAAAGCGATGCTAAACATTTAAAGTTTCGCATTTCTAATTTAGACTACTTATGAAATGCAGCTGCCAAGACATCCCGAAAGAGGTTTAACTATAACTTTTGCGACTTAAGTGTGGTAATTATTCAGAAGCCTATTAGAAACTACTCTACCGCGAGGTATTATGCCTTTATCACGATTTACTTCTTTAAAGTTTTGTTTGCTATAAGTTTCAAACCCGATCATTTTGACACGAATTACGAATGCAGTATAATTCAGCGATCGGAGTATTAAACTAAAAAAAAATTAAATACCAGATCATTAAATATTTGAGATACTTAATCGAGATGGCACATCCTTCAAGAGATTCGGACTCAAATGTAATAAAAATATCCGAATTGATTTTTTTTAACAAAGTAAATCCTAAAAAAACACGCAAATGACTCAGCGCACGTAACAGAGCTTTGACTGGTTAATTTTTGGCTGCACGTACACCTTTTATTATATTGTATACGTCTATCTCGAATTAAAGTATAGTTCTCTCTTTTTCATTCAGATGAAGCTCTATTTTATTCCTTCTTACGCCGATACGTGACGTTGCAAAAGGTTGGACTAAGACTCGCCCTTGAAATTTCACTCTTTACATTATTAAAAAATTACACTTTAAAAAATATGGTACATTCTTATATATTAAAACGTTAAGCAACTGTGTCCATTACAGCATGTACATAATAAATAACTCTATCTATTTAGCATCAAGATAATTCATCAATAAGTTAATTAATAAAGACAACAATCCACTAGTGTATTTCAAACGTTATCAGATGCTCAAGTCTAGAGTAATAGAATGTAGTGCATCGAATGCATTATCTAATGAGGAGGCAAAGACATAAACCTTTGTTAAGTAATGAGACTGTGGCTACGGCCAATAAATATGATCAAACAAAGCATGGTATGAAGGAAGCTGTACATCGTAATGACAAACAGGTCTATGTGCGCTCATAAACATAGGACGCTTGCAGTCGGTTTAGAGGCACGAAAATGACTAGAAGACCACCTTATTTATTCGCTTACTAGCTAGCTTAACAATGCTTAATAGTAAAGCAAAATTTTAATGATTTTTTTATGGTCACATAAGTATTGCAAGAAGGAACCCTTTGTACACAATAAGACTAAACAATAAAAAAGGACTAAACCTTCAACCAAACTAGATATTGAAAATAAATGTATAATTTACTCAATTGTGATGATGAAATCATTTAGTTTAAGAGATAACGTTTTGCAGGCCGTTTTTAACATTTGTATTTTATTTTGTCACCTAAAGATCGTCATTGTCATGTATATAAAAAAGTTACATTTATACTACTTTTCATTATTCTTTGGTAGTTGATATAAACTATCTAATATTATTTAGTTGTTTATTGAATTATATTCCAAAGAACATATTATTATTTTTATCAACACAACCACTATTACCCTAATGTATCATTTGTAGGTTAGATAATATATATAAAATAAAATAAATAAGAAATAAAAAGCCTTTATTTCTTCTTAAATTATATAATATTAAACTACTTACTAATAATAAGAAAATACTCCGAAATGTAATTAGTAGGATATGACTAAACAATACACTAATTATTTTTTTAATGAACGTAAATCAACATAACGATTATTGTATCATAAGAACACACAAGAATAGAAAATGGGGTAAAAAAAAAGTTGGCTTTTAAGATATACCTATAATAATTGATAAGTAGGTTTCAATACAGACTTCTCGAAGCGATGATAGCTCAGTTGGTACCATGTACGAACGCCGCGTCAAGGGACGTGAGTTCGAATCTACCTGCAACAAGCTTAAGCTTTAGGCGAAGGAAAACATCGTGATGAAACCATAACATGACTTTTTCTATGAACTGTCTGGCTGGCAACTACCTTCAAGCAGAAAATGTGCCGCCAAATATCCATAGGTATGTTTCGGCAGTTGCACTTGACAGCCAGTTCCTTCACTACGCTTAACGTGTCCACCATCTTGGGCCACATCGTTACTTAACATCAAGTGGCCATAACGCTAAATCCTTAACTATAAAAATATATTTTCATGTTTGTAACATTATGATATCACAGGCATTATTCAATTTGCACTATAAGTAAATTATTCGAAAGAGCATAGTAAAAGAAAAAAAAAATAATGTCCATCTGTACAATGTAAATTTGTATTTTGTACTATCTGTAATATAAATACATAACATTTTCAGAATTTACTAATATAAAATGATGTTAATCTAGTTTTGCTATCGCCTTGCTTTTGCACAAAACGTAATAAGAACATCGGGAATACTGACTTGTGTCACACTTTATTAGAAAGTTTACAAAGAATATAACTAAGAAAAAAATAAAAAAAATCATCGGTATCTCGATAAATAAACAGCGATACAACCTTATTAATATTCCTGTACTCGTTCATACATATATAATAACCCAAACGTGATGCCGAAATAAAAACAGGTCACTTTGATTTGCCTGCTTCTATCTAATAAGGTAAAGTTTATATGAAATAAATAATTTAATTTCTTATGCCTAAATGAGCAAAACCAATCACCGTTTGATGCCTCCAGTACGTTTATAGACATCATTCTATGAATTTAATCAATCAAAACTTCGTACTTGTTCGGCTTTAAGCCTTACACTTTGTAGCTATGTCAAATTAAAATTCAAGATACCTGAATCAGTTGATCGATCAAACAACGAACATAAGTCGCCTAAATTAGTTTTTAAGAGTCTTCTCTTGGTGGTAGCGCGCTCCGTGGACAGATGTTTTCGGTAAAGGAAGACATGTTAATATAACCGTTATAGATTATTACAGTATTTAGGTTAGATAGTGACGTATTAGAATTTTTTTTTTTTCGACCTGACTTACGCTGTTAGCCCCAAGGGCTTTGACAGCTTCACCGGACTTTATTAGAATATTTAGGAAGCTACATTACATCCGATATTTTCGTGAGATAATGAATAGTTTTTCACTAACTTCTATGATTAAAAAATATATTAATACATATGTATAATACATACACATTGTTTTAATTTTACCATAAAAGGCAGTTACAAAATTAAATATAAAAAAATAATTATTATAACATATGTCATTTAGGTAATATTCATGTTCATTCATTCAAGAAAAGTGTTAATTTTCTTTTATAATTAGATTCTGGGAAAATATAGCCATCAAATATAAAGTTGTAGAGATGCTTGCTTAAGTTGCGGCATTCATGCAAATGGTGAAAACCTCATCACAGTGACTGATCCTTGTCTAGCTCCTCATATTCCGGGATCAACCGGTCTAACACAACTGTTGAGAACGTTGCAGGTAAGCATTACAACGGCGAGAAGTAATAATCAATTGTAGATTACGCAATGTTTTAAAGGTATCGAGGTGCTTATCGAGTGTGCTTACCGTGATTTTGCAGGGTACAAAAATTTAGGGAGGATAGCTCAGTGGTAGCGTGTACGGACGCCGCGTCAAAGGACGTGAGCTCGAATCCTTGAAATGAGCTTGAGCTTTCGGTGAAGGAAATCATCGTGATCAAAGAATAGCATGGTGGTATGTCTTTTTCAAATGCTGCTTTGGCTAGCTACAACCCTCATGTAGCAAATCTGCCGCCAAATACCTATAGGTATATTCCGACAGTTGAACTTGAGAGCCAGTCCCTCTACAGGTTTAGCGAGTTCACCACCTTGGGCCTCATCGTCATAACATATATCGTTCATAGCATCAGATGAGATTGTGGTCATGACGCTAAACTATAAAAATAACAAGTTTATAAAAGGCTTTATCCGCATATACCGGACATAACTAACTTTCGAAGACAAATATATACGAAATATCAACTCTTCAATCCCAAAGTTTCAAAGTTTGCATTGAAACTTCGCTAAATCTCCTACAAAATCGGAAAACGTAGCATCGGTAGCAACCCTATTATCCCGACTATACGCTGTCACTAAGCCCTAAATCGGCGGCTTTGTTTTCAGACAATAAACTCTCTTTGTTACTGGAGTGGAATCTCAGAGGCTTGCTCCGTCGAGAGTCTCAGGCATGATGAATTGGTGCGACGTCGAGTATTCTTACACCTATTTATAAATATTCTTTTGTTTGAAATACCTATTTAATCTAACGTATAACGCTTCTAAGCTAAATTGTCCCGGTGATAACAACGATGAACATTTCCGAGATATATTTTTAAGAATAAATAAAAAAATTCCACCCTTCAAAAATGTTCATCTATGAAAATAGCCATTGACAAATCTTTTCGCATAGCTCAACATCAGTTATATGTATAACATTGTGGGCACTAATTTATAATCTACCGCCAAATACCTATAGGTATGTTCTGGCATTTTCACTTGATAGCTGGTCCCTTTTCCAAGCATAGCGTGTCAACAGCTTGGGCCATTTTATAACTTAACATTAGGATATATTTTGACCATAATGCCAAACCTATAAATTATTAAACAAATATTCTTTTTTTTATTCCTTATATTTCGATGCAGGTGGATTCGAAATCACGTGCATTGATGCGGCGTTCATACACACTAGCGACTGAACCTTCGTCATTTCAGAATTTTATTTTTAATTAAATATGTTTTCTATACAGTATTTCTTTAAAGCACAATAATAGTTATTTTTCAAAATATAACATAATTAAGAAGATAATAGGAACATGTTGTAATAAATTGAAATATTTGAACAAATGTAAAGAATTCAGATCGATCAAGGAAAGCACGGGAGACTGATAATAAAATTCTCATATGAAAGACAACGATGACTGTAATTAATCGTAAGGAACACCACGACTGCAGTGTTGTTAATAAGAAACCTAAAAGCATATCTCGAACCTCGAAACCAATAAACAAAGTAGATTATCAACTGGGAGACAAACCCGCCTCCCACATTTCATTACCGGACCTCACAGCATTATTTTATGTGCTTATTCGCGCCAAGATATCCACTTCAATAAATCAAGAAGGATATCGTGTAATGGACACCGCCGGGATCGTCCCCGTGGAGGCATAAATTTGTTTTTCTGAGTGTTATTCAATAAATAATTGTGTGAAAATTTTCATATCACGCCTTAGTCTCTAATGAGATTTTCTTTATCGCTTCATTTGGACTTATCCATGTCACCATTTTTTTTTTAATTCAACCTATAATTTTGTTTAAATTAGACTATATATACTGTGATTTTTATTAAAAATAAATCCAGGTTTTTTTTGCATTTAGTTAATTGTGTATTTAATACAACCAAAAACCCGTACAAAAATTACTTCACTTCCATACGGATATCATATTTTTGTTTAAAAAACAATTGTTTATACATAATATTCTGTTTAAGGATGGTAACCCAGTCTGTAGACGTTAATTTCCACACACCACTGATTCATATAATTTTAGTTCGCACCTAATTTTGACATAATGATACACTCGACTTCAATAATATTAAGCTGATATGTAATACGGCATATGTTATACGCTTCGATGTCACCTACTAATTCGTATTTGATAAATAGGTCGAAACATTATAGGTTAACTAATATCAATTTCACTACCACTTGCAGCACACTCGCTATCGTATTAACATTACAAGTGATATTTATGTGAGTATTCACACAAAAAGTGGTAGAAAAGACAAATATAACAAGAAAAAAAAGAAAAATTCACTAATAGGTTTTTATAGAAAAAACTGTAGCGGCGATCGTGGAATTATAAAATAAAAAAAAAACCACCGCTATGCTGACATATGACTCGACGGGATGGGCAGCAAAGAGCCGGTATAGCCTGGCTTACAACCCTGGATCCCCTCTCACCAATAAAAAGAAAAAGAAAGTCTCACTAACCTGATGGTGGTCCGAGGACTCAGACGATTAAGTAGCGCCAATCCATTCCAGTCCAACGCCGTTAGCAACGCACACATATGCGGTTTCAGCTTATTATGAATAATCGGGTCAAACTCAATAAAATAGATGAAGAGCCTCGCGATAGATATATTAGTACAAAATTTCTTGAGAATAAAGGATAATTGTCGTTATATTGCACACAAAAAGATATAATTCTGCCGCTGTATCTTATGAGATCTTCCGAAAAATGTAACAACCATAGTGAAAAAAAAACAACTGAAAGTCGGCATGGAGACGCATCGAATGTTTTTTTTTTTTTTTAAAGTGGCATCGGCACTATGGAGGTCGGCCACAGGCCGTAAGACCTCCTATCCCTGCCATTTGCGATACAAGAACCACTGGTACAATTGACCTAAATAAATACAAATAGAATCATTGTAATAAATGATTACATAAAATGTCGAGTTTAATTTAGAAGTTAATAATATACGTAAATATTACAAGATAGCCACTTCTATTGTACAATAGTAGGGGTATCAAATAATGTGGTTATTCACGCCCGTAGCATATGTTTAATGTTGGAGCAAGCTTCCATTGATTGACGTGACGTCTGGCTTCTTAGTTCTGAGTAGCTTCCAACATATGTGTGTTCGTTACGAGTGCATGAGAGTAATTCATCACAGTTAATAAAATTTAATAAGCACTTATACAACTCATATTAATTTCTGCACTTTAAAAGCAATCTCGAATTAAATCGAATAAGATCTTGGATCAGATGTGCCAATCCAGACTAGCACAATATAAAAAAATAACTTTTAAAATAAAGCAAAAGTATGTGGACAAAAAATATTCTGTTATGAAATTAGAATATTAGTTATATGTAAAGATATAAAAATAAAATAAAATTATAAATAGTGAATGCCTGCTAACTCACTATGAGAAAGAAAAATGTTTAGAAAGGTGGTCGGATTACCTCTTTGTATGGCAACGCTTATCGCTTACTTATATATTGGCCAGTCTTCTGTTCATGAGACGTGTCCATAAATCGAGATCTAAAAAAAGCTAAAAAGATAGTTTACATTTCGTACTATAAACATAGATACAGCAATATAAAAATAAACTGGTTGTGAAAAAAACGATCCCCTACGACACGCAAAATATTGTCCTTTATAAAATTAATGTAGACTTTGGACCCTTTACTGATAACGCGACCATAAGTCCAGTATTGAACGAAACATTCCCTTTTTCAGTAATCCGTTCCGATGTCCCCAAGGAGAAATTCGGATTGAAAAATTGTCCCGTTTTTAGGAAGCTACAAAAAAACAAACAAAATTTAACTGTTTAAAGCGAAGTAGATAACGAAAATGAATATTTAAAATTTATGCCAATAAATCCATTCATAACATTCTTAAAGGACGGCAACGCACTTGCGAGCCCTCCGGTGTTGCAGGTGTTCATGGGCGGCGGTGATCACTTTCCATCAGGTGAGCCTCCTGCCCGTTTGCCCCCTATTCCATAAAAAAAAAATAACAACATTATATTCAAATAAGATAATACCTAAGCATGTACTACATCTAAAATAAAATAAAAATACCAACGAATTCTCTCTATAAATTTCCGAAATACCTTAACTGTCAAAGACTGCACTCTATATGGACTAGCGACCAGCCCCGATGTCGCACATGTAGATCGCATATATATAACTAGCTGACCCGGTGAACTTCGTAACACCTAAAATTGATTTTATTAATTCTCCCTAAAACTCCAAAATGGTTCGACCCATTTCATTTTTTTTATTTACATTTCTTCACGGTATTTATAGGCACGCGACGCTGGCCCCGCGGCCGGTACCGCCACAACTGCTATGTCCCTGCATTTCTAAAATATCTTTGAAAATATTCATTTAAATTACATGCTATAAAGGGCCATATTGATGTTTATTAAATGCACTATGTATTTAAGGTACTCAATTGGATAATAGTTAATGCTGTATTGCTTAAAATCGCTTCGTAAATAAGCCATTGTTTCTCGTAAGAAGTAAATGGTTATTGTGTGTTATCCCTAATAGATAGACATATAACATCGCGGATTTTTTTAGACCTTTTTATGTTATACAATACTATAATACATTATTTTCATCTATCTCGTAGGGATAAGCCAGCAATGTAAGCGCAAAAAATGATTTTATTTACGGCATCACATTAGAATCTTCTAAAATTATCAGTGTCTCTCTACTATATCATGCATGTATTATACATATAAACCTTCCTCTTTAATGATTCTATCTATTAAAAAAAACTATAAGAAAATCCGTGGCGTAATGTTAAAGATCTAAGCATACATAATGACAGACAGACAGCAGGAAGCAACTTTGTTTTATAATATGTAGTGATGATATGGACTTTTATATATAAGAAGAAAAAAGGGTTGTACAAATAGAAATATTACGTTGTTACCGTTACACTAAAGAAGTGACAGATAACAAATTAAAAATAAAATCTTCTGTTGACACACAAACACAGAACAACGGCTTAAACAAATGCCAGAGAATTTTAATTCCAATCTTGAACGCATCAAAACGTCAAACAAAATCACTCATTCAAACTAATCTAATCACACAGCCGGCTTCCGTGGTACATTCCATAGTAACACCGTACTGTAGCCTAAGTACAATAGTACATACTGTCTCAGTGGGTGGTCGTTCCTTTATACCTAACACTTTCGTAATTACTTCGGGCGTCTTTATATCAAATAAATGAAATAATGGTAATTTGATTATTGATTATAGGTCTCACTAGTATTTAAAAATAACGTTGGCCGGCACAAGACGCCAGCCCGATGTAAAACATTAAAATTAACATTACAATTAGAATAATTAATAAAAAAGAATGTTTCGTTATTATAATCAAAAAATGTTCTTACATTATTTCAATTACATCATATACTTATATAATCTATAGTAATATTATAAAGCGGAAAAGTTTATTTTTTAGAACGCGCTAGTCTCAGGCAGTATCACTCGGTTTCCAAAATTCTTATTGAATCTGAAAAAATAATCATTGTGAAAGGATTTAGATTATTTAACATCACGCTACCACTAATAGGAGAAAATGTGTAATGGAAAAAGTTACAAAAGAGGGGAAAAATGATGAAATAGGTTGTAGTTCCTCATGAACGATGTCGCGGGCGTAGCTAGTATATTTATAAATAGAAACAGTTCACAGAGAAGCAACAAAATGTATACTAAACGTCAGCGATTCCCAAAGTGTGCGCCGCGATGCCCTGGTGCGCTCTAGAGAGTGAAGAAGGGCGAAGTGAAGCGATTCTCTTTATCATTAGACGCTTTACATTAAAAACAAATCCTTTTTTTTATATTTAAGGTTTATCCTTATGGCCATAATCTCACCTGATCTTAAGTGACGATACGGCCCAAGTTGGTAGACACGCTAAACCTGTGGAGGAACTGGCTCTCAAGTGCAGCTGCCGGAACACACCTATTGGTATTTGGCGGCAGGTTTACAACTTGAAGGTGGTAGCTAGCCAGGCGGGCATTAGAAAAAGCCCTACCACCATGCTATGGTTTCATCACGATGTTTTCCTTCACCGAAATCTCAAGTTCATTGTAGGTGCTTGGATTCGAACTCACGTCCTTTGACGCGAGTCGTGCACACTACCACTGAGCTATCATCGCTTCGTATATTCAGAAGTCTACACCTTTACAATTGAACTTGTCTCTACACGATTTAGTTTCTTTTTCTGTCTGTCCATTCTTACACGTATCACCCCAACACTACTGAATATATTTTAATGAAATCTGAAATAGTGATAACCGCTACTATGAATACATTTACAGGATTCTATTTATTGTATAAGATCAAAGAGCTCCACTTGAATAAAGGATATAACTGACAAGTTAACTTATAAAATAAGCTACTAATTATTTTTCTACGGCAATGGAGTGTTAAGAAGTAACGAGTCGATTATAAGATTTTTGCAACAGCTTGCAACTCTGTAATGCCATATAGCAAAGGTTATTTAAATCCAAATCCCAATCCCAATCCAACGATTTTTAATTTTCTTCTCTTTGATTATCTTCCTTGCATTCAATTATTAGTTGGTTAGTGTTTACTTTCAATGCCCACTTAGTGTATAATCACACTTTTGTTATAAATAAATTTATATTCATAGTAGCTGTGTCCGCGACTCCGTTCGCGTGGAACTGAAATTTTATTTAATAATTTTCATACAAAAATGTTATATAGCCTAGAAATAATTTTGTAATTGGTCCAATAGTTCTCGAGTTTATTCTTTATAAACAAAAATACAAATCTTTCCTGTTTACAATATTAGTATAGAAAAAGGACATTAATACTTAACATAATAATATGGTATACAAAAAAAAAAAAAATTGATCTCTAGGTGAGTAGATTCATACAAATAAATTGAAGTACACTAGCAAGTAAGATAAAAAAAGTTTACAAAATTGTAAGTGTAGATATTAGAATAAGATACCGTCATCCGGTATGGTCTAGTGGCTAGGATACCTGGCTCTCACCCAAGAGGCTCGGGTTCGATTCCCGGTACCGGAAAGGGTTACTTTTAGTTTTATCTCAGCAACACCTTGTACGGACAACTGAGATGGTGAAGCGCGATAAAATAGAGCATATTTTACGCACGAAGAAATATTACTACGAAGTGAACATTTTATCTCGGATCTTTCTATACAGCGTTGTGGTAAACAAGAAAATAAGGTAACAAGCCACTTTTTGAAGCGATAACAGGTGAGAATTCGCAAAAAAGATCTTGGGAAAATAATTGTTCATTGTTTCACAACTGGCTATTATTACGTATGACGTGTTCTATAATAAAAGAAAAAGATAAACGATTTTGTTAAAATGATAATTCCTTTACACTACATTATCTGTTAATCTCGGTTTTTAAAGACGTGCTAAAATATTATCTTAACAGGAAATTATTAACTATTCAACAACTTTGATATCATTGTTAAAATTCCCAGTCTATTGTACCCTTCATTACTTCATTCAAAAAATCGTAAGGTGTTATATCAGTACAATATTTGACTAATTATCCTCTATTTCTATTAACTTTTATTCTTATATATTTAAAATATTTGTTTGTAATGTGATTATTAATTATATAATAGAAATACAAACTTCACCACTTAAATATTCACAAAAACATTTTTGTTAATTAAAACAATAGGCAAACCAGCATGCGTGTCACTTGATGGTACATGATCACCGCCACCCATGGACACCCACAACACCAGAGGAATCGCAGGTGCGTTGCCTTTATAGGAGGGACTGGCTCTCAAGTGCCACTGCCGGAACATACCTAATGGTATTTGGCGGCAGATTTTCAACTTGAGGGTGGTAGCTAGCCAGATGGGCAATAGAAAAAGCCCTACCATAATGCTATGGTTTCTTCACGATCTTTTCCTTCACCGAAAGCTCAAGTTCATTATAGGTGCTTGGATTCGAACTCATGTTCCATGACGCAGCGTTCCTATATGCTACCACAAAGCTATAATCGCTTCAAATGACATGACACGAAAAGAATTCTTTTTAATAATGATTTCTTCTTTACTGGCGCCTCGTCATTGTTAAATATACTGAATATTATTATATCAAATGTACTCCCAAGAAATATAGATTTTTTTGATGCTAATAAGCAGCATATAGGCAGACGGCTCATCGATGGTAAATGGTTACCGCTGCCTGGGGACAGCCACAATTCCAGGGGTGTTACAGCCATGTTGGTGACCTTGGTGGAATTGCCTGGTTCTTGTATACTATGCCTGTGGGACTAACTTCTGCCAGAGTCTCGTCGATTTTTCGGCAGGGTATACCGCATGCCGGTAAGGTGTCTTGGGTAACTCAGATGGTATTCCATAACCCTTACGCCCCAAATGAAATGTCTCTCTGTGTGTTCTTAAGTGTGCTTAAGACGAAAACCGCTGTAGTCTTCCTTTATCACTTTAATACGGTGAAATAACGGCATTGTGCCTGATCAACGTTTAATCATTTGTCGTATGTCTTATACCGAATTGAATTCTAGAATTATGTGGAAAGCTGAATGTGTACTAGCTAATCCCATATTGCAAAAAACTAAAGGGCGGGTAGCAACGAATATGTCACCATACTTTTAAGGAATTGTAACGGGTTCAGTTTTGTCGTTTCATAGAATGATGAAATAGCTTATACGGACCCCTCAACGCTTTGTTACTCTATCGTTTTTTAGACATTTAAGTTAGAATGATAATAGTAAACTGAGACAAGTAAAATTGTTAAAATATACCTAGTAAGTAAGATATCAAATCTTTTTTTATTAACAATATTTGAATAGGTCATGCGAGTATAGGTACGAGCAGAGCTAGCCTTCTCTAAACTTTTGGTAAAATAATTATTAAAACATAATCAAATAAAACCATAAACCGCTCTAAGAGTAGCAAATGCAGTATGCTAATTCTTGACGAAATTCTAAACGCTTAAAGTTCGTTACGAGGAATTTTTTAAGTATAGTTTGTTTTATTGTATTCTGCGCCGCGCCGTCACTAGGTATTTAAAAAAAAGATATTGATAAATATTCTACGAAGTGATTGGTTTACATATTTATGTTAATTAAGGTTGACTGTTTGTTTATAAATGACCATTTTTATAATGAAATTTCACAATCGTCTCACATCTTGACTCGTGTTAGATGATTTTGAATTGAATGTGAGCTTTAGAGAGAAAGTTTGCCGGTCAGCGGTGTGCAGCGACTGTCAATAAGGAACGTCAGAGGTGACTGCTTTGCAGTTTGTGCGCAGCTGCGTGCTGCCAGCGGAGTAGAATAGCACCATTTGATAGAAAGTTACTAACCACTTGCAACTTGCTCACTGTTATACAACTTCTTCTGGCTTTGTCTTTCTCCAGTCGTCACGATATTCGTTCTACTGGGCCCAGAAGGACATGGATGGCTATGAGCACCTGTGTCTCACGCGTATACTTTTGTACGTTTATATATCCTGAGGAACTGACCACTACTGTATAAGAACTCCGATTTTAGAACCGCGTCTTAGATTTTAGAACACGGTTTCCGTGGTTTAAATCGGTCACAGAGGATATTATATTACTCTATTGCAGCTAACTACTAGTGAAGGGGGACAGACAAACTGAAACTTAACTAGAACAGTCGATTAATAAACAATTTCGACGGATTGTTTGTAAGAATTTGAATGACTATTACATTAACAGGTATTTTAACAGTATACTCTATAAGTAGCCAGCATCCGTGTCTATTACCATCAATCACAAGAAGCGTAATTATATTAAAATTAAATTGGCAGAAATAAGAAAAAGAATTAGACCTCTCGAATTTTCTCAGAACACTATTCCTTAATGTTTCATACTTTATACAAATAAGTATTGTTTATAAACAACCGACAACACCTTCATTCGTATTATTACAATATGAAACTCGATATAATTAAAAACGCCCACAGCTCTCAGAGAAAATGTAGCTTACAACTAATTTAATCATTTTCCGAATCAGTTCTGTTGTTCTAGAGATTACCATTTTTACAGTTTATATATTTAGCGTTAGGTACACACTGTCACCTAATTTTAAGTGACGTTGTGCCTCAAGTGACGTGTCCACCACACACTAGGCTTAGTGGACGGATTGGCTGTCAAGCACAACTATCGAAACACACCCATACAGGTATTTGGCGAAACTGTTTCAAGTTAAGGGTGGTAGTTAGCCATGTTTGCATTATAAAATACCCTGCTTCCACGCGTAACTTCGTCAGTATGTTTTCTTTCACTGAAAGCTCAAGCTCGTTGTGAACTCATGTCCATCGACGCAGTGTTTGTACTCTATACCACTCATCCATCATTACTTCAAAACGTCTACCTCCTTCAAACATTATTGTTAACTTTACCTTTGCTTGGTGGTAGGGCTTTTTCTAAGGCCCGCCTGGGTAGCTACCACCCTCAAGTTGTAAACCTGCCGCCAAATACCAATAGGTGTGTTCCGGCAGCTGCACTTGAGAGCCAGTTCCTCCACAGATTTAGCGTGTTTACCAACTTGGGCCATATCGTCACTTAAGATCAGGTGAGATTATGGCCATAACGCTAATCCGTAAGTATAAAAAAAATATTTAGCTAATATATTATAATACTATTGTTCAAGATTTTTGTTGCATGGCGATGCGTGGTGTAGAGGCAAACTGGTATATGATGGATTCTTGTATAGCTTAAGTATGAAACCAACAGTAAATATAACTTTGCCACGTATAATTTCATAACCAGAATAATTATACATCAGTTTATTTTATTAATTGTTAGAAAATCATCTTGTCAAATTTCAAGACTTAAGTCCTCAGGGTATCAGTACTCTATAGGTTTGACTAACCAATCATCGGAATTTTTATATGGAGGCCTGTATTTCTTTGAAGTTATTTAAAAACAGTAATGTGAAACCATATATTTTAATATTCGATTCTAATTTCAAATTTGCAACGTCTTCCATGTGTAGGGCTTTGTCATACTGACAGATATAAAGACAAACTATGATATGATATGACATTTCGGTATTTTCACTATGAGTAACGGAACAATAAAAACTGTTAAATATTCAATTACACATAGTTTATCTAAGAATGATTCACGGTATTAACACCAATTATAATTTATTGTTACGCGTAATCTTGTTCAATCAACAAATATGACGTGGATGGTTTTCCCGCGAGCCAACAAACCTTTTTAATCAATGTTTATGACATATTAGGCTAAACGATATTGTAATTGTTTGTATTGATTTTGAGTAATATATAGTAGTCATAGGTTTTCAAATATCATGAACCTTTAAGCACTTTTATATCTCCTTTCAAAGTCTATGTAAGTGTAGTTTTTCTTTATAAGTTTTAGTATAATTACTTACAAATTGCGCAACGTCGAGTTATTCTTCGTTATGTATCTTTATGTCACCTCAATTACAGTTTTCTGACATAGTCATTATTATTATTTTATAGACAAGGTTTAGCGTCATGCCCATAATCTCACCTGATCTTAAGTGATGATACGGCCTAGGTTGGTAGACACGCTAAACCTGTGGAGGTATTGGCCTTCAAGTGCAGCTGCCGGAACACACCTATTGGTATTAGGCTCCAGATTTTAACTTGAGTGTGGTTGCTAGCCAGGCGGGCATTAGAAAAATACCCTACCACCATGCTATGGTTTTCTCACGATCTTTTCTTTCACCGAAAGCTCAAGCTCATTGTAGGTGATTGGATTCGAACTCACTTCCCTTGTCGCGAAGTCGTACATACTACCACTGAGCTATCATCGCTTCGAAGTATATTATATTACTCCTTTTATATTGGCATATAATTTGTTTCTTAAACAAATTAATATTGAATTAAAATATACATTGCTTGTCATTTGTTTTTAACAATGCGAAACGATGATATAACAAGCAATAGCCCGATACATGTTCCTTTTTTCTGTATATTATATAGATTTTAGCGTTATGAAGACAATCGCGTCTGATGTTAAGTAAAGATATAGCCATAGATGATAAATACGCTAAGCACTAGACTGGCTGTCAAGTGCAACTGCCGGAACACACCTTTCTTGATCGTGGTAGCTAGTTACTAGAAGAAGTGTTAGCGCTTGTTCTGGTCTCTGGCAACATGGGAGTTTGAAGTATCGACGTGATACATTTTAGTGGATAGTGTTGAGTGATTAGCATCTGATGAGTCACCACACGCTCCTCTCGCTTTGACTTGGGCCCGGGTAAAGCGCTTATGCGACACTAAGTGGCAGTCCGTAAAAAATGTGATTTAAAAAATGACGTTAATTAAAAAGCTTGCCAGATGGGCATTGGAAAAAGTTTTGCCACCACGTTATTTTTGATAAAAAACAATCACTTTAAGCTCAATGTAATTGTAGAGGTTCGAAGTTACGTCCATTAACGCGACGTTCGTACACGCTACCAACTGAGTTATCATCGTTTTATTTGAAAGTAAAAAAATATATAACACATTGACACAACCGAACGCAAAATCTAGTAACAAATAAAGCAGTACGAAATTTACATGTTAAATTTATTGCCGCGAGATTAGAGACGACATTTTTAGCTTATCTGTCAAAATATAATTTACTCAGGCAAGTTTATTTTATGGAAACGTTGTTTTTATTTTGTGACGATACTAAGAATTCCCATTTGTTTGAATGATTTAGAGTTATTGAAAAATAACATACCGCCGCTTCGAGTATCGTTCAAAGGACTCCCTTTATCCTTGATTAGTCATTAATAGGATTTCGATTGTTAATCTCTATTCAAATGACTTATGGTTCTGATTGTTAATTTATTCATTCGTATAATGTCTTTAGTTCTACGAATTACTAATACGAAGTCTTTTATCTTAACATTCAATTTCTGTAACAGTCCGAACATATTTGCATAGTTTCGTTGTAAATCACTAGTTTTTTTATTTTTTTTATTTAATCTTCTTAGCAGAAAGATATTTATCTCAATGATTTAACTTTATTTATTATACTGCGTAACTTTATTTCTATATTTTCACAATAACGACACATTACTAATATTCTAAATGTGATAATGAGTTTATTTGTTTGTTTGTTACGCTTTCACGCCTAAACCACTGTATCGATTGTGATGAATTTTTGTGTAGAGATATATGAGTACCTGCAGACGGAGATAGGCTACTTCTTCTCTCGGAAACCTTCTTGGAAGTGGGATACAGAGAGGGATAAACTTTAAACAAAATCTATTTTAACGCAAGCGAAGACGCACTTAAAATATAGTGTTTCATAAATTTGATACCACAAATTATTAAAACAGTGTGAAATGTGATCACTGGTCTGAACGTCTTCATTATTACATCGCAGCACAATTCTAACATTTCTATCAGCACAACTCTGTGCTGACAACTTAAACAAACTAAAGACCACATAGTTAAAACAATTTTGAACGTAAATACGGAAAATATACGTATAAATATAAATAAGAGTAGTATCGATATTAGTACAATTTAAAAATAAAAAACATTATCTTTAATTGATATATATATTTTACCAATGACTACTTTAGAATTGCATTAGGTATACTTTTTATAATATTATTACAGTAGAACCTCGTAAAATCGAACCTCGATAAGTTGAAAACCTCAAAATCTCGATAAAATGTTTGGTTCCCTTCGCTTTAAACACCAAAATCTCCATTCTCTATAAAATCGAAAACTCTATAACTCGATTTTTTTGGTATCTCCCTTGATGTTCGACTTATAGAGGTTCTACTATATTATACGCCTAATCAATTATAACGATAATATTAGCTTTTTTTTACGTATATAGGTAAGATTTACATGGTTCATTACATTAAGGTTTATATGTAATAACTTATTATTCTTACTCGTTTTTAATAAAGCTAAAAAGAACATATAGACAATACTTTTTATATATAACTAAAGACTAACTGTGTCCGCGACTTCGTTCGGGTGAAACCAAAATTTTATTTACTCATTTTTGCCCGTTTTTGTTACTTTTTTAAATACAGCTTTGTTTCTATTGCTGGTGACGTTATGTAAAACACAACATAACATAATAACGTACATATAGGTACTAGAAATACGTTACCTGGTTTATAAGTCTTTATTTTAATAAAGTGATCTTGATAAATAGAGAGTGCTTTAGAATACAAATCGTAATAGACTGTACGCATTTCTTCAACCATACTAGTTCCATTATATTTGACGTCTTTCCTGCTTCCACTATTTACATTACTACATACCGGCACCGTGTAGTTATTCGCGGACCGTGGCAATCGAAATTATCATAGTAATCTGCATATTTGTAATGCTCATTTACCTATCAAATTTATAATTGGAGCTCACGGTATGTCCATTAACAAGTTTCTATGCAAAACCGTATTAGCTCGTAACTACGACTTTATACTTTTGATGTTGCCTACTTTCGCTTTGAATTGTTTTTCCATGATTGCTGGAATTATTTTATCTAATTCACTTGCTCATATTCTTTATTCTTATACTAACGGCTATGTTTGATCTTTTGTTTAACTAATTCGCACATTATATTCTTCTAACTATGCAACAAATGTGCGAAGAGAATTGGATTTCAATGACAATATCTCGTCTCGCACACCGCGTCAGCTATTCATCGCTTAGAGACTTTATTTTTTAGGTCCAACAATAGATTTGACGCTAAACACTTCCATTATCACTAACAAAATAGACAAAGGCAATGCTACTCGAGACAATGGTTACAAATAAAAGGTTGTCGCCATTAATTTCTACGCTGACATTTGTAACGGTGTATCTTTTGTAGTTCTATATGAGGAACTTAGCCCCGTGGCGGCGAAAAATTGGCACACAGCGTGTGAGCCAGCAATGAACCAAACAGCGCATTCTAACAAAAGAAGTCTGTTTCATTTAAACGTTTCGCTCTCAGTATAATTTTATTTTTTGGAATTTGTGTAAAATTAGTAACGCCTTAACGTCACCTGAGCTAAGGAGCGGGACCTCACGCAACAATAATGCGTATTTTGGTACCCATTCAACTATTTATAATAAAATATTGTGCTGCTCGGACCCCACGGGAACGTGTGGGACACGCCATGAAAAGTATTTTATGTTCATGCCTCATATTATAATTGTAAGATATGATGTTTTTGTAATTATTTACGACCTTAACATCTCGAGAATATTATCCATTACTATTCGGGAATAATAAATTATTATGTAGTAATAAAAATAACACTATAGGCTATTTGTAACAGTAAAATCGAAGCGACGTAAAGAATTTATATATTAAAAAAATATATTTATTATAGAAAATAAATAACTATTTATGTACTATCTGTATCTGCGACCTCTTTCGCGTGGAGCTACTAATTTACGCAATAAATTTTGCTCGTGTTTGTAACTTCTGTCAATACAGTTTTCTTCTATTGGTTCTATTGGTGGTAGCATAATGTTAAATAGCCTAAGTCCTTCCTCAGTGATTGTTATATAAAATACAAAAAGAATTTTTAAAATACGCAGGTAGTTTTTAAGACTAGCGCAATCAAACAGTCAAACAAATCTTTATACTTTATAATATTATTATAGATATTTATAATATATTTAAAAGTTTCAAGACTTTAGAATTCCCGATATTCACACATCACTTAGATTAACAATGCTACTGTCTCTATTGATCCGAACCGATACATTTCTTTCACGAACGGTACAGACTAAATTTTGGTTACATATCATTTTCAACAAAGTAATAAAGATTGTATTAAGTAAAAAAATATTCATTCTTCATATCTAGTTCACAAAGTGCGTTTGGAATAATCTGGAGTACTTCCGCGTAATGGATTCAACGGTTTACGATGTTCTAAGCTCCTATATATGTACAGATGTAGTCATGTTCATAAAACTGAGTTGTATCAAGTAAACGATCTCTGTTTGTATACGAAATAGAAAATAAGATTTCCAGCATAATAGAAGGAGGGTTTCAATTGTGATGAATTTTGATACCGAGAGAGATGTGACTCAGGAGACGGAGATAGGCTACTTTTTCTCGCGAAATCTTTATTAGAACTGGGGTAAATAAGGGGATAAACTTTGTATGAAACTTTTTATTGCGTCATCCGAATTATTTGACAAAATCGATATTAACGCGATCGAAGTCGCACGTAAAATCTAGTCAAAGAATAAAAAGTAAAAATCGCCGAGTATAGGTTTTTCATGACTTTTACATCCCGCTGGGTGTCGTTGCCGGAAAGCGTAGGTACAAGACACACACAGTCGACACAAAGAGAAGAAAACGCTTAACGCACACATATTCTGAGAGATCAAAGAACGCGCAATCTGTGTGAAAAAAATAACGTTTTGGTCCCAAAAGGGCGGACCCGTTTACGCGGCCCAATTCACGCGAACGGTCCGGACGACGAAGAAATTGAATTGAAGCCCGAACAACAAATTCGAACGCGTATCGAATTGTTTTACGTTTGACGAATTCGCTTATAGAAAATTTAAAATTCGTCACAATAGGCTATAATGATGCAGTTCTGCTTCTTTGTCCGTATCAGAATGTTGTAAAGGAATTCCACGAATGGACTTTAAGAGACAAGTTTCCCCTTTAAATATCTTGTTGTTATCGATCGTGTGGCGATAGCGCTGATGTAAAAAACAAGGAATCGTTTTTGCGAAATACGTGTTACAGAATTCTCTAAAGGCCTGCGGCACAGCAGCATCATCGCTTCGAATTTATTAATTAATTCTTACATTTGTAAATACTTTGAAACGGATTCCTTATTGCATTTTTACAAGTTTTGTTTTTTATATTGTTGAATTCGACGTATTATTGAAACGTCTTGAAAATTCTAATAAAAATATATTGTTTTAAATTTCTCCTTTAATAGGTATGATGTATATCTGTATACCTATGGACAACTGTTCAGTACAATATGGTCGAGAATTCCGTCATTAAAATAAAGATTACCGATCAATTAAAAGGCCTGTCATTTACAGTATTGTCAACTTTCTGTTATTTACACACTAGCTATGTATGCGACTTCGTTCGCCTGGAACTAAAACTTTATTGAATCGTTTTCGCCGGTTTTTATAACTTTTTTCAATACAATTTTGCTCCTATCGATGGTAGCATAATGTTAAATAGTCTTAAGCCTTCTTCAATAGTTACGCTATGAAATGCAAAAATATTTTTTGAAATCCGACTGGTAGTTTCGAAGATTAACGCGTTTAAAACCTTGCCGCTTTATAATATTAGTTTATATTGAGACCCACGTTTATTAATGTGTTATTATACTACTGGTTGTGTCTTAAACCTAGTAAAAAAAACATATCAGAACATTGGCTTCTACTTTATCATCAATTTATGGAGTTATCACATCGTATTAGCTTCATGTACACGGCTACCATTTGTAAGTGTCTCGTTAGGAATCACATCTGCTAAACTTTATTATCGTACTTTCTGACAAAGGCCGAGTTGATGGAGGCGCGTATCAAATTGCTCGATTCAGCGCGCTCCTTAGCGCAGCTGGTTCGAGCGCAACGAATCATACTATTTATTGTTCGTTGATCTTATGCGTTATTTATGGAAATCCGAAGTCATTTTGCCACGGTACTATGTACCAGGTAGGGCTTTATTGAAAGTGTGTCACCTTGCCTAGAATTAGATACGGATTCCAAGCTGATGCATGGCCGTCGATCATAGCCTCAAATTGTAGGGTTTCGGTAGCCAGTAGTTCTGCATTTTCATGATTGATCTAATAACTCGCTTAATCACATATTAGTTTGTGGAACTTTGTTATTACTGGCTGTCTAAGGCATACTTACTTTGTTCTACATTTTAAATTTATGACAGAAATAACAACTTGTTTAACGTATTGACTTGTTCAATTTATTGGTTATAATACTTATAAAAGCTGAATTAGCATAATTTAAAACAGCGTACATTTTCAAAGTACATTATATTTTTTTTTAATGATTTTTATACACACATTTTCATACATTGTCTATCATTTGTGCATTGACAGATCATAGCATGCTGTTTCAGAACAACATGAAAAGGGGCACATGTATACCGTTGTTCATCAGAATTTTTAACTTTATCAATGAGTATGGAAGGCATCAAACATAAATAAAAATATCTACCAAAGTAAACTTTACTGCGTTGGATAATGGATAAAATAATCACAAGTGATGTATAGTATTTTATAATTAAATGATTTGACTAAACTTTGAGCTAGTATCTAGTGATCGTGATAGGAAATAGAACATATTCATCTTACTATTGAAATTAGTATTCAAATGTAGCAACCATAATAAGTCATTTTTTTTTAATTGGTATTGGTCTTGGAGCATTAGTTCCTATCATGTCAAAGCTCAGGTTTATTATCAGCTTCATGTCATTTGATGCCGAAGCCATTGTTTGTGTTGCCACTAAGTCTTCATTGATTCTAATTTTATAATATATGCGACGATAAGGTTAATAGTATTATAATAATACACTTTTGCCAATAGAATTGAAGCGATGATAGCTCAGTGGTAGTGTGTACGACTTCGCGTGAGTTCGAAACCAAGCACCTACAATGAGCTTGAGCGTTCGGTGAAATATCGTGAGGAAACCATAGCATAGTGGTAGGGCTTTTTCTAATGCCCGCCTGGATAGCTACCACCCTCAAGTTGTAAACCTGCCGCCAAATACCAATAGGTGTGTTCCGGCAGCTGCACTTGAGAGCCAGTTCCTCTACAGGTTTAGCGTGTCTACCAACTTGGGCCGTATCGTCACTTAAGATCAGGTGAGATTATGGCCATAACGCTAAAAACCTTAACTATAAAAAAAAGAAACATCAAACCATTGTCTATTTCTTTTTCTATAAATGTAGTGTACATTGTACTGAAACGAGAAAACTTTTTACTCCAATAGTTTCTAGGCTATCTAGATATATAGAAAGGATCACTGGAAAGCTCCGATTGACTACCTTATTACATCCACCGCTTCGCTCCGTTACAACGGCTGAGCACATCCCGGAGTTTTTACCTCGCAGTACCTGTAGCGATTTGATTGCTTTGCTTTTTGCTCGACTTTTCAAATAAAGCGGAGTAATTGTTTGTTTTAAGAACGGTAGGTTTAATCCTGAGTACAAGTTTATTAGAACGTGTCTATATTAGAAAATGAAGGCTTATAAATAGATGATCGCATATTCATAGTGGTTTATAAGGGGTGTATTTAAACATTATTATAAGGAAATTACATTTAACTTTATCATACGTTTTTAATAGTATATTCATCTAGAATTTCTATATTCTTCTTCTTCTTCAGATGAGCAGAAAGATACGCAGTACCTCGAAGAACCATCACAATAGGAATGGTTTTCTTTTAATTATCAATGATCGTTAACATTTCTCATTTCTTTACCTGTAGTAATCATACAAACTCAATTCATTACCTAAGCTTAGAACCAAGTTCAAAAGCCATTTTCAATAAGGTAATTCTTTTATAACAATATTAAATCCAATGTGATTTATAATTCCATCCCTAATTTTAAATGATTTTTAAATTACTATAATATTTTTTGTTCCCGCGGCAGGTAACAGGAAACGGGTTGCGCGACGTTAATCCCATATATACGCATGTGTGTGAGTGTTGTGTGATCGAGACTCTCGAGTGCATGTAGCGTGGACGTCGCCTATTTTTTGTATTGTCGAGCCTCAGATTCCGCGCTACCAAGCGCCGGCTGACTAACGATACCATCTTCCTTCTCTTTCACATCATCCATGAAACATGAGACAAAGTCGTAATCTCCGCGCTGTGGTCGATTGTGATTCCGCGATATGTTATAGCCCTGGTTGAACTACCCGTTGATCAGATCTCGGCAATGCTTTGAATGAATCGTTATGATTAAGTTCCCTCGATGTTTTCTATGATTTTCTCAGGCTACTCGCGACTGGTTTGTTTCCGACATGCCTATATACGGTGTTCATTTTATTTGCACCTAATATTTTACTGGCCGATAACTTCAGAGTTGATTTCAAAGAATTTATAAAAAAAATACACTGTTAATGATCATGAAATCCTCCTGATCATATAATGAGAGGAGAAGACGTATATGCTTTTGCAATAAATTAATTTAGTTCATAATTTACTATCATAGGTTATACTGTGTTTACTGATTATTAGTTCTCTGCACATATTTGCCTTTCGTTTCCAATAAATATTGGAGGAGTGCATAAAAACAATCTAAAAATAAGCAAGCGACGATATATAGCTTATATGTAAAACACATCAAGTAGTCAGTCCCGATGACAACTTCACTGTCTGGATGATTCTAGATGTTCCTTTATTAATTACAGTATAGTACAGATATGTTAGTTTTGTTCATCATACACTTGCATCTATGAGATAAATAATATTTAAATGTATACTAGCTGACTTGGGAGACCTTGCTCTGCCTTTTCGAGTAGTCAATCACATCGACTACAGCGTCATCTAGCGCGTTATGATTACTTATAGAGATAAAAAATATCATATCACTCAAGTTCTGTCAAACTGCACATTGTGCATATTGCACATATTGTGCAAAATTAATTTAAATCGGTTTTGTAGTTTGGGAGTTCATCGTGGACAAACGACGTCACAAAAAATTTTTATATATAAAGATTTACACAGTAATAATAGTAGTAATTATATTTGATAATAAAATATTAATGTTATATTCTCCTATTTCAGTGTATTCAAAGCAAATGATTTTATAGGAAGAACATAAGAATGTGAATAACAGTAGTAGTAAACCTTTGACAAAATTATTCTGCGGTAACCACGTTTCGACTACTGCCGCGAAACAAAAGAATTCCTTCTACTGTATTCTAACCTGTGAGGGAGAATTTGGCAACACTGACAGGCAAAAGATAAGTTTCTTTTCAGTTTTCAAAAGAAGGAATCTATAAAATCTGTCAGTCAGTTTTTAAATTTTTTGTATATACATATGGACTTTAATGATTACTTAAAAATAAAGTAGATTGCACATTTAGAATTTTATAACACAAACAATATTAAGCACACTTTTCATATGTTAATCGATAAATTGAGATAAGGTAACTTGAAATTTCCCACGTATTTTAACTTTGAATCACTGTGCGCAGTGAGTCGACGCAGACTTTGGAATCCATAAATGTCTCGCATATGAATAAATCCAATCTGTCATCACGCTATCATCTCATGACTTAAATTTATCTATAGAAGTATCCCAACGATCACTGTTCTGAAAATATTCACACGTTACTTTTTATTGAATTCAATAAATCTTTCAACGTCGAGCATTTCATAAATTTGTATGTTAGATATAAAACGACTCATATACGCAGTTAAAAATTAAAAGTGACTTGGTCTAATTCAAACATATTTTATATCTGCCTGTCGTTCCAACGTGGGTAGTAGTATCTATAACTTCTATAAAGAAATATGAATTGAAATAAGTAAATGCGACCCGGCAAGAGTTCAAGTGGAGATTCGGTTACTAGTGACACCCTTGCGCGAGGTGCCCCTTTGGGCTGACAAAGTCGGATGAAACTGTGAAAGCGTTTTAGGCTAAAAGTATAGGTCATTTAAAAAGTAAAAAAACAAATAACGGATCTGGATAATTTACGGTAGAACAAAATAGATAAGTACAAAACTTCGTATACGATGATTTAATTTCAAACGAAGTGATTCTTGGATTGAAGTAACCAAACAGGAGTTATACTAAACATATTAACAAGGCATCAAGGCACTAAACTTATAGTCATGGTTATCGCTGAAAAGTTTGAATTCGTAATGTTTTTATAGTAGACTTTGCTATAGAACCTCGCTATGGGGTTCTCAATTATTTCGGTCAGTAAATATATTATAAATGTTTAAAAAAAACCCTGTTTCAGCTCCAAGTACATATTCGAAAGAAAACATAATTATGTAGAATTTTATGGTTTTCCAAATCAAAAACCTCTCCCAATTTTGTTAACACGAGCTGAGATTGCTATCAATAATATATAATTTTTATAATAAAAAGGTTTGTTTCATTTGAAGTCATGCAAACATATAATTACTCTGTAACTGATCTAATTCTGTACGTTAAACATTATGAAATTAAAAAATTATAATTTATTATCAGGATACAACTCAACAAATATAAACTATTTATTTAAAAGGTTTTATGCAAAGTTTATCCCTCTGTTTACCACTTCCAGTAAGGTTTACGCGTGAATACGTAACAAACAAACAAACTCACTTGCACATCTATAATATTAGTGTAATATTATGATTAAAAAAAAAGAAATGGAAACATTTTTAGATGAGATTCATTGCCCTAAGGTGTATGTTGGTAACTTTTAAATCTTGCATAGTGGTAACTGAATGAAAGACGAATAGTTCTAAAGTGTTCCCGTACAGTGTAGCTGCAAACTAAAACGCTTACGCTTACGCTATCATAGCTTATCTGTAATTTTATTTGGAAAGTGAATCTAAGATAATATAACAGATTTATAAATATAGAGATGGCAAAAACTATTTATATTTTATTTTCCCTTTAAACAAGATAACTTTTTAATGATACTTGACTAATGAAAACCGAAATAAACCAATTTTAATTAACATTATTAAAAGAAATAACTGACGATCTCAGTAGTTTAAACTTTGGTCACACGCGATGGTCGGTCTCATTGCGCCGGCGCACCGCGCGGCCATATTTACATAATTACTCCAAGCTCATCGACGACTATTAACCTCATGATAATTCATGAGCGACGTAGTGCAGTTAAAAAGAAAGACCGTATTACATATTAAAATTACGGCTGTGCTTAATACATACACCACGTTATTTTATTAGGTAAGTATTACGGTGTAAGACGAAAGTTTAAGAATAACTCTTTAAATTAAATAACTATTTTTCATATCTTGTTCATATCAAAAGATGTCAATAAAAGTTATGGGATTGTTACTGATATGCATTAAATAATTGAATTAGTTTAAACATGAAATTATAGGAACTTTGATTTATATTATTCACTTTAATACAAATTATTGTAATACAAAGTACAGATATAATAGCAATAAATACTTGTTGTATATTTTATTACAATTAAATAAGTCACGGACGTTTAACCAGAAAATTTGTAAGTATTTTTTTTTATGTCAATAAACCCGTTTACTGGAAAATTCAGTCGAGATGCCCTCTAGACAAAGATCAGTATCAGACATGAATCAAGACGCCCTTCACAGAACACTACACCATCTAATTGCTAAAACTTAGCAGGTAAAATTTTATGATATAAGTATATAAATTAATAATTCGTAAGCCAAAATTCATTCCTTTTCTTTTTCGATATAAAAACAATATATATGAATGTTGGACCCTACACCACTTACACGATTAAGATGAATCTAGTGGTAGCTTAAATGTGAAAATTTATGAAGTGGTTTAGACTATGCACAGAAATCTACATACATAAATCTATACATACGAATAGGTACTTGGAAAACATTACTGTTGTAATGTTTTTCTACGCAGTCGAATACTAAATCAAAGGCAGTAAAATATATAATATGAAGACAAAAATATTAGTAGTGTAGTCCGTACTTTGACTAATCACTATATATGTCTGTATCACTGACCACTTTACTGTGTTGCCGATTAATTAAAACCGTATCATGCAAGCTCGCTGATAAAGAACATGACAGAGGACCGAACCTCCAAACTGGATTACATTTTGTAACCATTTGGAAAGTGTTTTTGTAAACTTCCTTTTTATATTTAAAACCGTTCGTAAAAACTTATTTTTAAACAAATAAAAGCCGTCGATGGTTCTAAAACGTGTAAATTCGATCGTTTACACGTACGTGCTCACAAATTGTCATAATGCAACCGTAAACATCGGCATTCTTAACGAAGTAGAGAATTACGAAATCTCGGTGCGACATTTTACACGTCAAATTACCGGGAGCGAGTTTTGCTCGTCACTAAGCCATGTATGTCGATGGACAATTTTCAGCTGTTTAGGCGGCTATTAGTCCTCCGGTTATTCGTGGCACGTGCGGGTCTATTGTGCTAAATAGATTTGTGTAAAAAATTTACTGAATTGTTTAAAACTACATTGTGAGAATTTTGAATTGAATTTGTATTGAACAATTTCCATTCATTGATTTTCCCATTTTTGTATGAATGTAATAAGAATTAACTCGTAGACGCTTCGATTGGTTAAGAAGCATTGAAGTTATAATAAAATATTCCCTGGCTGAATTCTTGTGAATTTATTAGTAACACGTTAAGCTGGGATAATACTGAAGCATAATGAGGATAAGTGAACCTACGTGAAATGTTCGTATAGTATTTTCATGTAATGCGAAAGTATATTATAAATAATTTAGCTTTGAAGTCACTGCTAGTTTACCGGGAAACTTAATAATTAAGTTTCATAGATTAGTAATCTTTGCTATGTTGGGAAACACTTGTTTGAAATTTTCATCCTTGCTAATACCATAAAGGCGAAAGTGAGTTTGTTTAAGTGTTTCTTACATTTTCACGTCTAAACCGCATAATCGATTATGATGAATTTTGGTATACAGATAGATGAGAACGGTGATAGGCTACTTTTTCTCGCGAAAAGTTTTTCGTAAGTGGGGTAAAGTGAGGGATAAACTTATTATGATTTCTTTTATTTCGTCTTCCTATTTCTATGACAAAATTAATATTAACGCGAGTGAAGCCGCAGGTATAAACTAGTATTTAATTATCCTTTACTGAAACGGTGTAGGTACCTTAGTATCGAGTGTGTAGAGCATCATATTTATAAAGAATGTATTACTGCATCCAAGAGTATTTTAAGTAGAAACAAAGTTTATATTTATCACGTAACTTTTCATTACAACTCAAGAAATAAAATTGAAATTGGTGAGATTAAAACAAAACGCAAATACAACTGCAATCAGAACCAAAAATATTCAAAAGCTTTTAAGGAATTTATTAAAATTATACTTCGTTGAAATTAAGATAAAGTAAATAGTACTTAATATACTTTTTGAAATCAATGATCATACTTTACGATCCCCATTTCTGTAAATATTACGTAACGTGTGAATAGGAACTTATGAAAGCTGCCTGCTACATCGATTTAGGTCAAACGCATTCACACGTTGATACCGAGATTTAATTTTACTGTGTAGCCGTTTCAGCTTCATTACATTATACGATACTTTTAAAATAAAAATTATTAAATGTAGTGGTTAGTACGGACGTATTGTTACAACTGAATATGAGTTATATAGAAGTAACAGCGACACCCTCACTACTTAATATAAGTTAAACAATTTGAGATTCAATGAAATAGACTAAAAAAAAGGTCTTAACTGTAACTAACGTAACTTAATAGTGCAATAAAGTGAAATTATCGCATTTTGAAATATAGAACAAGCAGTGAATAGAATAAGTTAGCCTTTTACAAATTATCATGTAGTAATAGGTATATTTGAATATGCGTTGATACCGTCAATTTAGACCTCCGTAATAATAATTCCACGCATCAAAATCAGTGTTTACGACAATTGAATGACAAGCTGTCTTTCTTAATTCGAATGAACAATTAAAAATGAAATCATTAAAAATAAATAACTAGAAACCGTAAGCATTATCCATAGAAAACAGGAGGTCGGTACACATGTTATATGAGCATAATGGGGCATATTTGTTTCGTGTTCTGGTATCCACCATTTCTAAGGTAAGACCGTATTGGTTAAGAGACAAAAGCCCATTGACAAGAAAGTTCTTCTAACGACTCAAATAACTGTGTTCTTTATGATATGCCCTGTGAAGAGTTGATAAGTAGTCAATCAACAAAGTATTCAATCAAATCAAATCTAATCAAAATTCTTTATTGAATTTAAGCCCTAAGAAGGCGAAGGAAAGTAACGCAGTCATCGAGAAGAACCGGCAAGAAACTTGATCTGCATCTTTTTTCAGTTCCATTATTACATAATAGTTAAATGTGTATTTATAGTAGTTATTAGGGAATGTACAGAGAAGGGTGTCAATTCCAGATATCACGGTCGTTCACATATTGATCCACCCTGTAATAGCCTTTTATAATAGCCTAAATGACAACATAAAGCCAAAAGAGTGCTAGACTGTAATGAAACAGAAGCATTGAATAGAGGTAACGCATGGAGATAAGTAACGGATATGAATGTTAAAGGACGTAAAGGAAGAGGAAGGCCAAAGAAAAGGTCGATAGAATGTGTGTAGAATGAGATGAAAGAAAGAAGAGTGAATATATATATGGCTGCTGATAGAGATTCGTTGAAGAAGAAAACGTATTGCGCCGACCCCAAATGACTCGGGAGCAGATCAAGAGGATGTTGATAAACCCATATGAACTAGATGGAGGTTCTTTGTCTTAAAGAAGGCTTCAAATAGAACGTAAAAGTATGAAAGTATGATTTTGGAAAGGTATGAGAGTTTTCATGTAAGATGTTGCTAAATAAAGATCTTTTTTCTAATTTATATCTCTGATGAGTGACTTCATCAATATACCATCATATTTAAAATCCAACACGCGATCTTTATAGCTGTTAAGATTAATAACTAAATGTTCCATCAAACCTGAGAAAGTTTTCGAATGCTTGACGTGTCTGTTGTGTGCATCAACAGAAAATGCACACACTATGTGTTTTGTGCATTATCACAGTTGTTCCGGTATGTTTGTTGCGCATACAGCTGTAAAATCTATTCATAAGGTTGCATTTCATTCATGAGCGATAGCGATTTTATATGGCGTCTTGTGAAAAAATATTTATATTAACACGTTCACTCTTACATATAAGCAATAGTTTTTTAGTTCGGTTACGTTAGTTACCTTATACTTAGAACACACATTACGAATAAATATAGATAATTAGTAAAGAAGTATATATAATATAAGAACTTTAAAAAATGTGGCCGTAATTTTATTTTGAAGACATCATTCGTATTGATGTTTCTCACTGATATTGGTGACTTTACAAACACATGATTGACAGGAACAAAGTATATTAAACTGAGAACAGTTATTAGTGATCTACACAAATAATATTCTGTATATCACGCATTGCAATAAAAACAATTCATACTAATTGACTGGACGATGGCCTATCAGTTAAAGATAATATCTAAAACAATTGTCTTACTGCAATCGCTCCCTGATTAAAAACACTTATCGAAAATATATATGGGCAATGCTTAGTACACGATAGTGGGGACACTACGAAGCATCGCACAAAGAGGAGACCGAGAACGTGTAATGTGTTCTATTTCATTCTCTCGCCGGCTGAATACTATTCATTTACGTATTTGTGTCTCTATGGACTCGCTTTTTCGTTTCATCGAGTTTGAAATCACAACGATTCTAAAGAAGTTTCACTTCAACAAAATACAATTAAATATAAACACATATATACATAATCAATATCATAAAGATATGTTTATACAATGAAGTTCTAACCTAACATTAATTCCTTTTCACAGGAAAGAAACGTGGGTCAACATTTTAATATCACCGGAGAGTTTCCGATGTATTATCCAAGCGAAATGGAACTTAATGTTAACAGGCTTAAAAGTTACATTCCTGATTTAACTTAGGAAACTATTTGGGTCAACATAATATATGACAGGTATAAAGGACTTTTTGTAGGTGTTTCACTGTTTTAATAATAAAAAGATGTTAGTGACTCTTTATGGTTTAATAACATTTTAAATTAGGTGTGAAAGTTATTTTTGGTTATTTAATAATTTTATAAATCAGTTGTTCTAATATTTTGTAGCGTGTGAATTATATGTAAATACCTTGATAATGAGATTCATTAACGAATCTAATAGGTTTAAAGAATTAATGGATAACATTTAAATTATCTTTATTAAAAAGTTAATGAATGGAATTACACCATTATAAATAAAGTATTCTCTGAGAAAAAAAAAAATATTCCGGGCACTTATGAGATCATGCTATTAACGTATATATTTGGATTACATTTCTCTTTTTAGTTCTTTTGGTATGACATCTGCAAGCTAGATGGCTTTTTGCATATATATTAATTCTATAAGATTAGTCCTAAAAATTATATATACAGTAGAACTTCTATAAGTTGAACATCAAGGAAGACGTCAAAAAATTCGAGTTATAGAGTTTTCGACGTATAGAGAACGGGGGTTTTGGTGTTTGAAGGGAAGGGAACAAAACATTTTTTCGAGATTTGGAGGTTTTCAACTTAAAGAGGTTTGACTTAACGAGATTCTACTGTATATATATTATAATGCTTGTTTGTTTTACGCGTTTATATCTTAACTATTTAATTGATCATCATGAAATTCTCCATAAACGTTTTCACAGGCACACAAAAGTACAGCGGATTTCTTTTATCTATTAAAAAATTGTGTATCAAGAATTAAAGAACACAGGTTTAAAAATGAACATAAGCGAATATTAAAAGTTATTCTTTTTTTTACGTTATGGCCATAATCTCAGCTGGTCTTAAGTGACGATACATCCCAAGTTGATAGACACGCTAAACATGTGGAGGAACTGGCTCTCAAGTGTAACTGCCAGAACACACCTATTGGTATTTGGCGGCAGATTTTCAACTTGAGGGTGGTTGCTAATCAGGCGGGTATTAGAAAAAGCCTTATCACCATGCAAATTTCATTCATTTATAAAGTGGATTAACTGGAACTCTCAAGTGCACTTTATGTAATATATTATTACTCGAAATTGTCTCAATTTTGAACTTCTTTGTATCGTTTTACAGTACAATAGACAACAAAACATATAAGTAAATATCTACGTGTATAAATCGATTCCTTGGTTCGGACTCCTCTCACACGAATACATTACGTAACTGTAAGAAACAGAATATATTTACAGTTACATCGTTAAACTTTTACATTAATTTGTTTATTTAGATCAATATCTAATTATTTTTTGGACTTTTTTATATTAACGTTTCTTCGATAGAATATCATTTGATCGTTAGATCGTGTATACTTGTATTAATGAAAATTACTTGTAATACTTGAAAATTAAACACCAATAGGTATGTTCCGGTAGTTGAACTTGAGAGCTAGTCTCTCCACAGGTTAAGCGTGTCTACCAACTTGGGCCGTATTGTCAATGAAGATCAGGCGAGATTATGGCCATAACCCTAACTATAAAAAAAATCCTTACATATTAAATTATAATACTCGTATTTTATAACTGTATGTACGAAGTATACAATTTGGTTTATATTATAAATTAGAAAGAAAAAAAAAACGATATATAATTAACATGTGACGTCACATGTCTTTAATTTAAAACAAAAAGAAAACTATAATAGTTACGCAACGCTAGAACTGCATCACACGAAACTACTCTCGGACCGGAAAGGTGGTCCAAAGAATATCGGTCCCTTTGTCGGCGAACAAAACGGCACTGGTTGTAATTTGATAAAGTCGGACCGCCTACAACACGGACCTTTTCTTTGAGGGTGAGCCCACGCAACCTTCCATCTAGACGAGAACTCAGGAAGTGGAATCGCTTTCGAAGGTTTTTGGATATGGCATCCCTGTTTTCTTTTTTTGTGTGTAGCATGTGACAAAACATTTTTATATTATTTTAATTTTATTGACTGAAGCCGTTGTATAATACATCGTCAATCAATGATAGGTCTTCTTTTTTTTTGAGTTTCTGAAGTATTAAACATTATTCACTGGTAGAACTTAATACTTACTTGCTTTTCATGTACGAATAAAATATTAACTCTTTTCTTGTTTTCTGTAATTTTATATTAGTAATAGCTGTGCCTGCGACTTCGTTCGTGTGGAATTTTATTGTGGATAGCTTTATCAAACACAAAAATATTTTTTTTAATCTGACTTTTAGTTCCCAAGATGTGCGTTCAAACAAACATGCAGACAAACTTTTCAGCTTTATAACATTAAAATAGGTAGTGTACCATAGTGTTAATAATTTTTTAAATATAAAAATGATAAAAAAATATCGTATGTTAACACAGCATATTCCTTTCCAGTTGGGTTAAATGAATTACCAGGTGTTTGCTGTGGGCATATCTTTTAACGCCATATTTTTATACGTCAAAAACAAAAAAAGAGACAAGAAAAAAAATTTTTACAAACACGTACATATAATTAGACACAGAGAAATATTTTGCATGGTGGTAGGGTTTCTTATAATATTCGCCTGACTACCTACCCCGTCCCAAAGTTGACAATTTGCCGCTAAATACTTATAATTGTGCTCCGACAGTAGCCCTTGAGAGCCAGTCCATTCAGAAGGCGTACCATATCCACCATCTTGGGCCACATCATCACTTAACTATAAGGGAGATTGATGCCATACCCCCCACAGAACTTGAAAGAGAAATGGGTTTGCAAATGCCGCATCCATAAAATTATTTTCTGTACTGAAAATACCCTGTCCCAGGTCGTTCGGATCAAAATTATACAGGTTTAATTAAATCGACATTAATCCAGGACTATTTGGGTAGAAGTCGCGTTTTATAGCCGTCGCTTCACTGTCATTTTACCGTTACCCTAAGTTTTTGGAAGGACACCGGACGAATTTGTTCGGAATTCAAGGGATTAATGTAAGGCATTTTGAAATCCTTTTCGAGCATGTATAAAATATACAGAGAAAATATTTAGTAAAATGCTTTAAAGTGATGGTAAATTAATTGATTTTTTGTATATAGTAGATCAGAAGTGTCTTGTATTTTTGGTTATTTATCTGAAAGAGGAGTAAAATAAATATACACTGTATATATAATTTACTGGCTGATTCCGATCTGTGACAAAAAAATAGAGTCACTATGAGTTACTATGACTGATTTATCACCATTTGAATAGTGTTCATGACCCAGTCGGTTACAAATTGTGGAATATATCACATCTGATCTTGGAATGCTACTACGCTTCTATGAATGCCACCAACACGGATTTAATGCCTTGTGTAGGGTAATCTCAAAGCAGTTGAACCACCTATTTGACGATGACACCTATATTACAATAAGGTTTCAAAGACGAAAAAAATTTTTGTGAAGCCATGGCATGGTCGTTAGTTATTTTCTAAAATCGACCTGATTAGCTACCATCCGCGAATTGAATATTTGTCATGAACAGTTGAACTTATAGGACTGTTTCATTGTATTTCATTGTATTCGAGAGTTAATTCCTCCACTAGGCTTAGTTTGTTACCATTTTTACTATACTTATATAATATATATACACACAACAGAATACAGGTTATGCCCTACACTACGATAATTCCTGACTTGTCGTAAAAAGAGGTATAATTATTTTTGGCCCATAGTCTCACCAAAATATTCTAGTGGCTATTATCGATGTGGATGAGACTGGATCTACAATTGTGTACGCTAGAGTACATACAAAACATTAGTATGTACATTATCACTATGTTGTGTTCTATTACAAGGATTCTCTTTGCAGTTCGTGTTTGATTAATTTTTAATTCGTTGTTTAACTTTTTAAATTATAATACTGCTACCAGCAATTTCAAGTCACTTTTTAAAATAATCAAATAGTTTTAAAGAATAGAATAAATTTCATATAGTATATGATTTTACAATTATTTGATAATAGGATATTTGAAGAAATACGATCACCGAAAACCTTTATGCTTTAGTGAAATAAAATAAAACATTATTGAATTCATTGTAATAACGTAAGCATAATCCCCACACATGTTGGATATTAAACCGGGACATATTGTAAAATGATGACAAAACATTTTGTCATTTAAACCTACCTTTGTCACGATCCTGTTGCGGACCGAAAGCTCTTCGATAAAGGGTTGTAACAAAATAAAATTTATAATTGTCATAATTCAACGTATAATCCTCTAAGTATTTTTCATATTCATCGAGCAACTCTATCATAATAAACGCTTAGAAACTACGGGACTCAGTGGAAACTGTATCCCAAATTTAACATAACAATATACCGAATTAATTTACCCATAGTCGGTTTTCAACGACCCTTATCTACATATTTCTCGCAGGCAAACACTAAACTTCTCGTAACAGTTAACATAACAAAGATGAAATGATATGGAAATACATTTTGCACACACTATGTAAGAACACATCTTGGGTTTGATATTCGGGTGTTGAAATTTTCGTGTTTGTATAGCGAAATCCTGTATCCTTTGATCTTGAAATAAAATGTGTTTTATTTTACGAATGCCAATGTTATATTTCAATTGTATTAATTATACGTATTACTAATCAATATTATTAAATAATGCAGCCGTGTTCACAACTTGTTTCGCTTGGATTTGAAATTAAAGTAGCATCAGATACTGGTTCCATCAAAATTAGCCTATCATTCAGAAGGTTATCCGCAACAAACAGACAAACCGACATTTTTTTATACAAGTACCGTATAGACTTGTAGAAAAAACTGTAAACAATTAGCTAATTCTCCATATTTTCAGTATTCGATTACTCTGACTACATCATACTTGACATAACTCATTTCATATCCTATAAAAAAACCATTACTAAGTTATTAAAAAGTAAACATTTCCGCATAATAAAAACAAATTTCAATTTTTATAATGCTTTTGAATTATTCTATAAAACATATCTTTCATAGCGTGGTATGCGACAAGTGTATCCGTGAATTTGGTTCTGTTTGTTTTATATAAAAACTTTGTTTTAAGAAACGAATCATTAACCAATCACGTCAGCTCAGGTAAAAAGGTGAGATTATTTGGAACTCGCCATAAATTAGGGTCAATTATTTAATTATAGAGTAAACATACATTAAATACCAATTTTTTTATACAATATTTAGGTCTATTTGGTAATTTGCTTTTAATGGAGCTTGGAATAGAATTATACTAATTATATAGTAACGTTATATTTTTAAATAACAGTAAATTAGATGGCAATTTCTCAATACGTGTTATTAATACAGGTAATTGTAATATTAGACTGATTTGTAATAAACTAAAAATATTTGACTTCGTTAAAAATAGCAAAACGGTAAAGTTTTTCACACTTGTTATTATCGAATATTTATAGTTTTATAGATCAAGCGTTATGGCCACAATCTCACCTGGTATTAAGGGACGATCTGGCCCAAAATGGTAGATCGCTAAGACTAGTGAAAGGACTGGCTCTCACACACTGATAAGTATTTAGCGGCAGATTATTAACTTAAGGGTGGTAGCTGTAGTTGTCGGACGGGCATTATAAAACACCTTACCACCATGCTAAGATTTCATCATGATGTTTACTTTCACCAAAAGCTAAAACTCGTTGCAGGTTAATTCGAGCTCATGTCTATTGACGCGGCATCGGTACTTACTACCAACTGAGCTATCATCACTTAAAAAGCGCTTCAATAAAATAGCCTAAGAGAGGGGTTAAAAATTATCAAAATTCTGCTAGGGCTAGGCTAGGGCTCATTCAATTATGACGTAATACTTGAATGATCCCTAGCCATTAGTACTTACAACACAAGTAATATTAACTAAATATTCATTACATATATATGAATTCTCAAATTTGGTTACTAAAATAATTGCACAAATGGAATCTAAAATAGCTAAAAATACATAACTATATACTTTTTTTATTATATCCAGTAAAACACAGGTGATTGGACATTTATTAAGTTATTTGGTTTTATATCAGTTTCCACATCAGTGACACTCTAATCCCCTGCATGAAGGCGGCGGGCCTTGAGTGAAGGCTGACAGGGGAGATTATAACTAGTCCAGGGGAGGTTAATCCAACCAAACAAACGCTGCTTTATCCTACTATTAACTTTCTGCTGGTCATTAAACTATATAATATACAGGCTATATCCACAACTTCGTACGCGTAGAACTAAAAATTACTGCATAACTTTTGCCCGATTTTGTAGTATTTATCAATACAGCTTTATTCCTATTGGATGTTAAATAGCCCAAAGCTGATGTTAAATAGTCTAGAGCCTTAAAAATAAAAAATAAAAAATATTTTTAGTAATCCCACTGGGAGTATATAAGATAGTGTGTTCAAACGAACAAACGATATCTTCACAACTACCGGACTTATTGATTAGAATTTTTTTATGAAAATTCTTTTTACGACGTAGATTGATTTTAATAGTTTATTACAGTTAATATTAGTTTTGTCAAATTGAATGACGCTATAAAAAGTTTCATACAAAGTTTATTCCTCTCTTTACCCCACTTCCAATAACGTTCAATTTTGCTGGTACGATAAATTATCCAAATACATTTAATAATAAAACAAATAAATCAAATACTATTTTAATATAACCTATTCTTTGGCAGCCGATGAAGGCATTAAGTTGCATTACCCTTTATGATTAAGTAAAATCGCTTACCCGTTCTGTTTGCAATCACTAGATTAGTTTTAGCCCGTAGGCTTATTGATTAGACTGTGCTCTTAAAGATATGTTTTCTATGATAAGTAACTGTAATTATACGGCGCGGAGTATAAGTTATTATAAAGTTATATTACGGGTAGATAACGCTGTAAGTTAATATTAAATATCTACTGTTATTTTTAATGTGTTATTTTTAACGTTAATAGCTTTTATCTTTTAACACAGAACTTATATACTTTCTTATTATAAAATGTTTTGCCATATAAAAATCACATAGTAACTATAATTTTCAACGAACATCGTGGCAATAGATGTGAGTTAGAATATACCTGCAAAGAGCTTGAGCTTTTGGTGTAGGCGAACATCGTATTATTAAAAACCTTTATCACACTAGATAATATTATATTTACAAAGTAATATAACGATTAGCGATTTACGCTAAATTATGACTAAATCGCTAAACAATATTCAATAAAAAAAATATATATATATAGTCGCGAAAGTCGCGAAAATAAAATTTCAATAAGCGAAATAACGGTTGTATGTTTATTTGGAGAGTTCATCATTTCTTTCGCCTTATGGAAAAGTCGTCTCTCACGATGGAACGATAAAATCTAATTTTAATTATCCAAGTTACTTCAACTAGTGCGTATTAATCTCGATTTTAATTGAATTAATCGCTACCAATTATCGATGTCGGTGGTCGCAAATATTGCTTCTGAAATATTTCAACGTTATCGCTTACATTAATACATTCCTATACATTTAGCAAGTGTTTAGTGTATCATCTTACAACTTCTTTATAAATTCGTAAATGATACGACCACACACATATAATAAGGTTGATTACATTTACATAATTATATATCTTTCTATCACATTTAAGAATTCAGTTAGTAAATATTACATGATTATAATATTGCATATTATTTCAATTTCATTTAATACTGTCTTATTTATATATTAAGATAATTAGCGTATATGTAAAGGAAAACTCAAAATTATTAAAAAAATGCCTCCATATATTACGCATACAAATTCTTTTCACATTATCTATATTAGAATATCGATAGGTTTCATAATATTGGCCTGAAAGTCTTTCTACAAGTAGATAATATAATCCTACACTGGTTAATCTATGAGCTTGATATGTCTAAGCATGCCTCTATTGCGAGTGTTAAATTTTTTCCTGAGTAAATCCAATTTCTCTTTAAAAAAAGATACGTTCTCTAATGGGGAAGCTGAAGACTGGGTCATATGAAGCAGTAACTCTCTAAAACTCTATAGTGTTATGTATTAGTGTCGAAACTCTTCGGCCAGGCTACTGGAATACAGATTTGGCGAGTGTGATCAACACCTGGATCGCGGGCGTAGTCAATCTGAATCTCCAACAAGCTTCTGAGGGCGTTGATAGCTCAGTGGTATGTAGGAACGCCGCATCATGGGACGTCAGTTCGAATCTAACCACCTACGATGAGCTTAAGCTTTCGATGAAAGAAAACATCGTGAGGAAACCGTAGCATGGTGGTAGGGCTTATTTTAATGCCCGCCTGGTTATCTACCATTTTGAAGTTGAAAATCTGCCACCAAAAACCATTAGGTTTGTTCCGGTAGTTACACTTGAGAGTCAGTCCTTCAACAGGTATAGCGTGTCTACCTACTTAAGCCGTGGCATCACTTAAGATCAGGTAAAATTATGGCCATAACGCTAAACCTTAACTACAAAAATGTACTTAGTAACTTGACGTTTGTGTTTTGTTTTTTTTTAACTGATATCGTTAAAAGGACTACCAAAAACTATTTAACTATCATTAGATTTTCTGCATTCAATTATCAGGGTGAGTAGAGAAAATGTGTACTGTGAGCGTAATTACTGTACAAACAGTATCTTAACATGAAACCCCGTTATGCAGTGGTCTAAAATGTAAAGCGTTGCCGCAAATTGCATGCGTCCACAGCGTAACGGGTCCACTAGCCGGCCTATGTACAATGAACATTACAACTTGCGGTAGAGATATAAACCTGTATATTATGAAGCAGGATTCTCTTAATACATTTAAATGGTATGTTAACACACTAGTGAAGAAACTTTTTTGTTATTTATATTTTTCAGTTATTTTATTTTACATATTTTTATTTTACAGCTCTTTACGTGTGTAAGTGTATGCCAGCTCTATCGGAGCACAGAGCCATATATACAATACTGTTAAAATAAAATTTATAAAAGTAAATTAAAACACTGCTCTATTTTATAGCATTTTATTGCATCCTTTCTTATTACTAAAGATAATAAAGTTCCATAGCATACCAGCAGTTAACCAGCATAATTGAAAAAGTTATTTGTTACAATTTCGCGCTGAAATGTATGTGTAGTCATTTAAGCGAACCAAAAACTTAATTGTACAATTAAGTGATAGCTCAACTTTATTATTACATGACTAGAATCTAGTGGTACTTAGGGTATTACATATGGTATGACAATATACCGTCATTAACTTTACAAAAATTAAACTATATAAAGGGCGGTTTAAAGAAACATAAAATTTGTACATAACATAATATTGTGTTAGAATTGTCCACGGCCAGCTGTTGCTGGCGAGCTTTGCTGGGCACCTCAAACATAGACATTACTCGCGAGTCGCGGGCAACGCGAGATGATATATGTGATACACAGCGTTATTTCTTTTACGCTGACCCTCGGTGCTTCTAACTGTACTTGCGTTGTAGAGTGGTATATGTACAGTAGATAATGTGTGTAATAGGCAAGTGTATAGATCAACCGGGAGGTACGAGCTACCATCACCAATCGACACACTAATCTACCGGCCCGCTTTCCTGGGTCAGTTCATAACAAAACTCCAGTCACAATGGAACTCTACACACTGTCCACAGGCCTACACACAACTACTTTCGCTTACACTTGTCCAAAATGAACATAAAATCCAATATTATAATAAACAACTCACCACGTTAACTAGCAAAAATCGCACTACATCAAACCACATGAGGCGACAGACGTGCGGTGCTTTTAATTTTATATACCCGTTCAAATGGTCCTAGAAAAAATAACAGCCTGAAAACAACTCAAACACACGGCACCACCCATTTCGATATTATTTTTAACATATTGTGTGTCAGAGGTCCCAGGTTTGATCTCTGCATATGACAGCTGTGCTGTTGTATATTAAGAAACCGGTTCACGGCATAGGATAAACATATCCTATTTATTCACTGTTTCCGCGATTTCGTTCGCGTTAAACTAAAAATTACTTAAAGCATTGCTTCTATTGGTAGTAACTTGTTAATACAATGTATTAGTAGTCAAAAATCATTCAAATTATTGGTCTATTTAATACAAAAATATTTTTTGAAATCTAACTATTAGTTCCTAAGATAGGGCGTTCAAACAAACAAACTTTTCCGTTTTATAATACTTTTCTTACTAATATTAATATAATATTATCGTATCTTTACATTAAAATTTGCTTGCATAATGTTATAACATAAATATTAAATTTAGTATACAGCTCGTTAACGTCAAAAAGCACCGATAACTACTTCATTGTGTTAATCTGATGTAAATTCCTACATGATGAGAAGTTATAGATAAAAGCGGGGTACAATGGCCACCTTCATGTATATGTACCAACGTGAAAATACTTCATCTAAGATTGCCTAAAGCTTTTTTTAGAGCCAAAACGATGTTACTTTTCAGTCATCAAAGCTACGGACCTAGGTAGTAGTAGAGAAGTGTGAATATTGGCCTCCCAAGCCAAGATGTTTTTTATCCAATCGTAAGCGTAAATAGAATCACAAAAAATGTTTGAGATGTTATGTATTCTAAATACTGAATGAACGATATATTATAACTTGTTAAAAACATGGTGTCTTTACTATGAGCTGCATAATCAATATTATTGTGGTGTTTCAAACGTATATGAAGTTTAAAGTTAGTAAACATATTGACCCCGTCCTGAATCTATCAACTTTAATGAATAACACGTTGCGTATATTATTGTTATCCTTTATCATACATTTTACCGGCAAATATACACATTGCCAGCTACAAACGTAGCACAATCTTGGAACAAAGGCGTCTGCTGAAAGATCTGTAATTCATTGAAGGTTGTCGTTGTCTAGGAGCTTCTCTAGTTATTTTTTAACATTAGAAAATGACTGTAATATCCATATCATTATATGTGCGTAGTTAGAAATCAGCCATGTATTATATATCTATATAATACAACAACTCAGCATAGACCGGCTGGTCTTGAAATCGGATACGCCTATAATATGTCTATAGGTATGACGTAGTGGCCCCTCTGATGTTAAATAATTGCAACCCAGTCGGATATTATTGTCGAGATCTTAGTATACCTACTCAAAATTGCTTGAAACATGTTTCAGGTTTTCACTGAGCAATTTCATTTTAATTAATTTAAATGGATTAATTTTCAATACTTGGAAAATAATTAACACATCTTAACAATAAAGCTTAGCTAGAATGTTTGTATTAATAGGTTTTATCCTTTTTTTAGTCATTACTATGTTTAGCGTTATGGACACTATCGCACTTACTGTAAAGTGACGATGTGGCTAATGATGGTGGAAACGCTAAGCCTAGTGGAGGTACTGGACCATAAGTATAACTGCTGGAATACACCTATAGATATTTGGTGGCAGTATTCAATATAACGGGCATTAGGAAAAACCCTACCTAGTGAAATGTTAAATTTATCTTCAATCTTATTAAATGTATCCTAGTTTTTACCTATATATTTATAATTAATTTTTACTCTTTTTAAGTTAACTTTAACGTAGATTAAATTTGTTTTTATTCTCACAATGCATATACCACCATACAACTGCACGTATAGCTGTAAGATTTTATACTGTAACAGTTGAATACAAAACGGGTACTTAGATTGTTGTTATGGTTTAACTATAGTCAAGGGCTCTCTGTGGGTTAGAACAAAAATTATTGCTGTTCATTTTTAGTCAATAATTAATGAATCACTTAAACTTATGTGTTAAACTAAAATAATTCGCTCATGAATATCCGCAGCTATTCCGTTTAAACTAAAAAGCTGTTTTATCTTGCCAAGTCTACACATACAGGAACTCTTGTTATTGGTTTTGTGATCAATTCCTTATAACTTTCAGATAAAGCAAAAAGCTGAACAAAATCAATAGCTAATTAAATTGAAGTGTTATTAAGAACATTAGAGTAAGCCGATTCCGATAATAAGCACGAGATGATCTAGGAAGCTCTGACGATTGACTATTTAAATATACGACCTTTTTATGTTCTATATAAATTTAATGTGATTATTTTCTTCAAGAATATAAGACACTTTACGATCTATAAGAGATTTCTTCGTCTGGCGATGCTTATATGTACTTAAACAATGCATCGAATTTTTCTGCGTTAGCTATTAAATGGATCTTTAATGTATCTGTTTCGATATATAATATGTGAGGGGTGTAAAAGCATATCTACTTTAGTCGAAAATTGGTATTTTTTAAGCAAGTACACACAATGGTGGTGCTTGAAAGTAGCAAAAAATTGGTATACTTATTTACAAAAATACCAATTCTGAACTGAATAGGATTTACTTTCATACTCTTTATATTGTCTACAATGTTGTAAAAGCTTACTTCAAATTCAAATCCTTACTAATGTTATAAATGCGAAAGTGAGTTCGTTTGTTACGCGTTTAATCCTAAACCGCTGAATCGATTATTATGAATTTTGGTATAGAGATATATGGGACTCTAGAGACAGGCGTATGCTACTTTTTCTCGCGAAAAACATATAGGAAGTGAGATAAAAGGAAGAATAAACGTTGTATGAAATTTTTTATTTATTTCAAACTTTAGAGAATATAATGTTTCTTATAATTTAATAAATAATAACGCGAGCGAAGCCGCGAGTAAAAGCTAGTTTGACAATATTTTCATAATAAAATTGTAAATGTAACTTATGTTCGTAAGGCGGCGTACGGTTAAATAGTTCATTAATGAACGCCAAAGAATGTTTTATTTTAATAAATTACAAGCTATGAATACGTTGAAACGAGGACGTTAAAATCTCTTATCGTTTATTTTTATACGGGCGCTTTAAGTGCGCCTTTGCTAATCAGACCTTATGTACCTAAATAAGAAATATCCATATTTTTAGTGTTAATGTAAAAGTAAACGCTCTCAAGATTTCTGCATTAGTATCTTTCTATCTTTCACTATAGTACTCTATAGTAAGCGATGATAGCTTAGTGGTAGTATTACTTAGATTATAGCCATAACGATAAACCTTAACTATAAAAAAGATGAGATATATATATATATGTTTTACCCGTCTGAGTGTATGATTAATCATTCTGATTAAGTAAATCAAAGTGACAAAAGGAATTAGCGTTTTCCTGTTAAAGGTTATATATAATACGTGTTAGTTTGTTTATAACTTGTGACATGCGTACGTTCGCATAAGAACATTGTTCTTACATACAATCCACTGTTTAATTCAACGAATAAAAACTCGAATAGAAACACAATCCGATGACGTCATTCGGTTTTTAGAACACAAACAAAACCAAGATTGCTTGTGGTAAAATAACTTAGAACGGAATGTGTTTATACGGTGTGAATTCTATAAATTACCAAGTTTAATTCTATTTCCTTTTTTTACATAAGTATTGTTAGTCCAAAAATCCGGCAACTCACAGAATATGCTTAGTACACGGGATGAGATTATTTTTTTTACAAATGATTCTGTGGTTTTAATAACCTATATTAATTCTAGCTGACCTGCCAGATCTTTTTCTGTCCTTTCGAGTAGTCAATCACATCGACTACAGCGTCATCTATCGCGTTAAGATCACTTATCGAAATAGAAAGTATCCTATCTCTTAGTTGGGTCAAACTACTAACAGTGCAATTTTTTTTTAAAATCGGTTTTGTAGCTTAGGAGTTCATCGCGGACAAACAACGTGACATGATTTTTATATATATAGATTATAAAGCGGAAAGTTTGTTGGTATGTTTGAACGCGTTAATCTAAGGAACTAATAGTCGGATTTCAAAAAATATTTTTCAGTTTGATCGAGAAATTATTGAGAAAGGATTGAAAATAAAACTATTTAATATTTTTTTCCCGTTTTTGTAACTTTTTGCAATGCAGCTTTACTTCTATTGGTGGTAGCGTAACGTTAAATAGCCTAAAGCCTTCCTCGATGATTGCTTTATCAAATACAAATAATAATAATTTAAATCTGACTGGTAGTTTCTAAGATTAGTGCGTTCAAACAAACTTTTTCGCTTTATAGTTTTATTATAAATAATTGATATCCTAATATTATCCGAACGTGTATATAACGTATTCAATGTATATATATATTTTAGTTCTAAATTTACTTTTTCAAGCCATGATTCAGCCGGTAATAGTTTAATGAATTTAAATTTTTAAGACCATTCATTCCAGACCATTCTTTAGATTCATTTTACTTTTGCGCTTATTTAGATGCAAGCGACGGATGTCGATTGTAATTGAAATCCCAGTTGTATACTTAACGTTACAGAACAGTAAGAAGGCAAAGACCTTGAATATAATGAACCAGTCTCCGAAGAACGGGAATGTCTACTACCATGTAGTGGAGCAGAACACGGTAATTCCTTGTCATTATGGTATTATTTATAACCGGAGCAAGGTAGGCTCAGCGGTAGAAAGTCATTGAATGCTACGTATACATAGATCAAATTTGTAGATAGGTAAGTTGAAGTTATTTCGTTTTTAATTTTGCCCACACGTAATGCCATTGTTTCCGTATTTAAGGTACAAATGTCATGGCATATTATAAATATAATAATAATAATAATATATAGTAATAGCCCTACACACAAAAGTATATGAAATGTATATAAAAAGTGAACAAATTCCGAATATGACAGTAGCTTGTATTTGCCAATCAGCGTGCTAAAGTATCACTTTTAGATTTAATAATCTTAAGCATGGGAAAATATTAAAACCTTTGAATACAATTGTATGACGATGTAGTCGTTTAATAAACTGAAAAAGAGGCAAAAGGATAATTAAAAGTTGATATATCTCTTTATAATAAAAAAAAAGGTAAATAATTTTGATAATAAACAAATATATAATTTTTAATCAAAGAACATACATCGTCGCGTAACCGCCACATATACATAAAATTTTGTAGTTATAACCAAAACACAATTGCAAAAATTATACTAAAATGAAGTAATAAAAATTATAATGCCTCACAAAGAACGTATATTTATAGGCAAGAATGCTTAAAATTACAAAGTGACCATATGAAGAGTTATTTCATCAGATTCTTCCATGTTTGCCTCCGTAACGCCGCCGGCGACATAACCTGTTTCCCTCCTAGAGAGCAGTTATACGTCATTGGTTTGAATTAAAAATGATTCCTACATTATGTAATAAATCATAGTAAACCGGTAATTAAGTCACTCATAACCAGAGCCGGGGAATAAAAGAGCGCTACATACTTGTATATTTTGATCTAAAAACTTTTTTCCTTGTATAACTATTAGTGCATAGATTAACGAGTGTAAAATTTTCTAAAATTTCTATGAGTTTCAAAAAGTAAAACGAGTGGTACTCAGTGGTACTGTGTAAGACTTCGCGTCAAAGGACATGAGTTCGAATCAATCTACAATGAGCTTGAACTTACGATGAAGGAAAACATCGTGACGAAACCATAGCATGGTGGTTTTTTCTAATGCTAAGCTGGCCAGCAACCACCCTCAAGTGGAAAATCTGCTGTCAAATACCAATAGGTGTGTTCCGGCAGCTGCACTTGAGAGCCAGTTCCTACACAGGTTTAGCGTGTTTACCAACTTGGGCCATATCGTCACTTAAGATCAGGTGAGATTATGGCCATAACGCTAAACCTTAACTATACAAAACTATATTTTATTAAATTATTTTATGTATTTGCTTATAAAAAAAAAACAATTTTAAGATATTTAATATATTATATGCTCATCTCAAAAAGCGATATACATAAGCATATCGCTATGGCGGATGTTATACAGAGTATACTATAGCCACGATCCACCTGAGCAATTTAATAAAATCTACTCTTAATTAAACTGTACCTTGAGTTAATTAGGAAAAAAAATAATAAGTATAATAAAATAAAATATAACGACTTGAATAATTAAAGCTTCAAAAAATCTGCAAATTTGAATATACTAAAACTAATTAGGTTTTTATGTTATAACTGCCTCGGCAGATGTTCTGCTTTTTCTAGTAGATAATCCGTCCAGAGCGACTTCCATTTTGTTTAGGAATTGTTTTTCTTTGTAGGAATTGCAGTTACCTAGCAGAGAACAATACATCGGATTCCTTCAAAAATTCATGCACTACAAAAGTTTTAAAACTAACTGCCTATCCAAGAGGAACCTAATCGTTTTAGGGACTAAAAGTGTATTTTTATTAGTATCAACAATAGTAAATGTCTGTATGAATCTATATCAAAATTTATCGCATAACTTCAGGGTAATAATACAAGAAGGCAACCAGACAAACAAAACAGACCGGACAGCAAAAATGAAAACTTCATCAAGGTTAATTAATGATATGAAATACAGTATGTTTTTGTTCTATATTCAGAAAATATAATAACATCACCAAGTGGCTATAGCAGTGATTAGACTGAAACCGATTTTAACCAAACGAGCTTTACATATCAGATCGTGACGGATTAGTCTCATTCAATGCCCACAAAATAAAGTGCTCAGTGCGCCTAAGAATTTTTTACTTGAAAAATATCACTTTTTGGAAATGTACAACTATGTAAATATAATTAAAAAATATATTTAATGCACACAGATTTGGCTAAATTTTATTACATGTACAGATTAAAAATGTAAAGTAGTATTTTTCATTTAAATGTATTTTTAAAAACTATTAGCTCAACGGCAGATACGGTTATGAAGGTAAAAGACTGGTCAATAAATCATTTAGCTAATCGGGTGCACGGAAGCCATCAGTCCGATGATCAGAAGCTTGGAGAAAGTAAGTACGCCCACCTACACATCAACTTAACTTATTACAGAATATATTGATCGTCCCTCGCCTCGTTTCGATGGTAATTTGCTTTAATAACTTTAAAAACTCATTAAGTAAGGTCGGTGTTACACTGAGATTTTAGAATTAATATTATAGTCAGTTTTATTATATATTTAAACAATGGTGGCTTAGCTGGTAGTGTGTACGGACACCGTACACGTGTGTATGGACATGAGTTTGAATCCAACAACACTGAGCATAGGAACAACCATAGCATGTTTATAGGGCTTTTTCTAATGCTCAACTGGTATTAATCAGAAAATCTGACGCCTGATACATATAGGTGTATTCCGGCAGTTGCACTTGACTGCTAACCGCTTCACTATGCTTATCCTGTCCACCATCTTGAGCCACATCGTCACTTAACATCAGGTGTGATTGTGGCTATAACGCTAAACCTATTAAACATTCATAAAGTTATGTTGTCATTTATTTGATAATATGTATATTACACAAAGACAGATTATTTAAGTTGGTATTTATTTAGTAAAAGCCAACGCCTATACGCGCAGGTAAGTTAAATATACAAATTTAAACAGTCCATAGGAATTTTCGAAAAATAATTACATGTTATTATGCTTATCCTTAGCGATAATGATTTCTAGCAAATTGCATTGCAAGGAAACCATTGTAATGTGGTATTTACAATGTTAGTTTAAAATCTATATAAAATCACTTGTAGGCAAGAATATTTCGTAGTTCCATTTTAACGTCCAGTGTGATCATATTTTTAGAGGTTTTGCTCAGATAAAATATATCACCCTCATCCATACGACCTGCTAAAATTAATATCTCAGCCCAATACAGATGACAACTAAATCATAAATTAATTTGTCTTCGTTCAATGTTGGGTAAGCTAGTATTTCGTTGCTTATCCCTATATTGTAACTATGTTTGAATATTTGTCGTCTAAGAGATTCGTTACGGGCACATTCCATCAAGATATCATAACTTCTTCTTCGAAATTACACATGTGTCATTTTGGTGTGTCGATTAATCTAATAAAAAATAGGTTTTAATGATTTAGTCAATAGAATATGTCCAGATCGATATAAGAACAACGTCACTTAAATTTAGATGAGACAAGGGAAATATAGAATAAAATGCAATACAACTTCCTAAAAAGTATGTAACAAAATATGGTAGTTCGCCACGTATACATATCTGGCATATGCTCGTTGTGTTTCCAACCTAATATATCCATGTACCTTAACGTAATTACATTCTCGCTTTCTCATAGGTGTCAACGTTTTATATAAAGTCATTCCTATGAAGACTCGGTTTATCTAAGTTATGGTGATTGTACGTGTGACATATTAAATTTTATTAGTAGTCTGTGTGTCAAGTGATAAAAGTTTTCGAAGTCGCTTGCGCAATTACTCTTCGATTTAGTGCGTGTCGGGCGTTAAATTATTTTCATCAGTCGATAAAAGGTCGTTTGGTAAAGCGATTATATTATTAGGGCTATTGACCCTGACGCTATACTTTTTAATGCTATCGAATTGTTGCATGTGAAACGGTTCACTGCGGTAAGCGTGTACATGTAAATGTATTAGAAAATAAATTGGGCCAAAAACATGTCTACTGTAAGTACCAAAAGCGTAATAATGATGTCCAGTTTATATGTATGTATGTTTTCTGCGGACTCCAATATAGTACTAATTTTATATTAAATGTTTAAACAATTTCTAGTCCTGTGGTGATTCATTGAAGTTTAGTAGCGATCGGATCTAATTTTTATTTAATTTTGTATAATTAGTGCCACCCATGCAAATCTGAAGCAGGTCACTAGTGGTTTATAACATTTCATAAATTTACTAATCCCTAGTTCATTGGGATGGTAACGAAAAATTGTTTACTTAAAACTCCTCGACATGATAGAATCAGAAATAAATAGATCTCGGAAATAATCAAAGTCACTGATGCTTACAACTCTCTAAGTTAATATACATAAGTGTTTGTGAACGGTAGAATCTTCTCGTAGAATATATGGTTAATCAAGACGAAGAATCTAGAATGGTGACTTAGCATTAAAAGAGAGAAAGTGGATATACTCACTACAAGATGTAATGACGACCCTTTTCCTAGGCCAAGATGACTTTCGCCGTTTACTCAAAAAAAAAAAATTGGATGACACATGCCAATGAGTTGTTGGCGTGTGTGATCAATCGCTGAAGTACAACTTGGCAAGGGCAAATATATGACGGTCATAAAAGTCCGCAGGTTGTGAGTATCGTAGTAGTAGTATCAGTCATTGTGTTGATTTATGGTCAAAGCTTATAACTGGACGTAACATAATGGGCATCCCGTTCCTGTTCTTGATTTTGCTGACACGAGAAGCATATTGTGTGCCGACATAAGTTGTTACCACATCCTTGAGACATTAGCAGGAGCACCAATATTGGACTGCAAACACGGTGAAACTTCCTAACGGGTCCTTGGTTCTAGATGCCACTCACCTACTACGCTAGGCATTTTTTGTTTTTATTGGCCGGATAAAATGTCTACAAAAGGAAATCGAAAAACAAATAAGAGAGAGACAACGGAATCCTTAAACTAAGTAGTCCAAAGCCATCTATGAAAAACTCCGCATCGAATGATGATACTTCCAATTCGATAAGTTTCAAAGGTTTTACGTGATTAAAGGTGAAATAAACTATACTTTCCTGAGCTATATATAATAAAATCCTAATAAACTGCTGAGAAACAAAGAATTGAAAAATGAAATTAAATATAATTTCGAATAAAATACATAAAAAAAGGATGGTGATCCAAAAGTAAGTAGAAGTTTGAAGGGCATTGGGGCGGCGGGTGGCGGGTACCCGCCCTAGCTCCTGAATAAATTAGTTTCCGTAACGGACCGTACCAATAAAAGTTTTTAAACAAAAGAATCATAAAACGAACAGGCGAACTTCGGTAGCAAGCAACAGGGGCACCTCAATGATTTACGACAGAAGTGGGACAAAATTGGCTCGAAACTTTTCAAATAAACTAGCTTTGAATAGACGTAAACATGTGTTCGGTTGCTTTCTCGTAATGTATTGTAGTATTGCTTAATTGGGTTGATGACACGAGAACAAAAAGTGCCCAAAGACATTTTAGTCAAGTGATTTATTAATATGTTTTATTTGTTTATGAAGATTACATTTAAGATCAACCATACGTACTGTAACTATGTTGTCTAAGAATGTAATGTAAAACAAAGAAATATAACATGTTACTCAGCTATTTTAATATTTAAGTAATAATCTTTAAAGTGTTTATACTTTTGAATATGAATATTCATATGAATTTGTATCCAAGTATGACTTTATGTATTGCATTAAACATTCTACATGCATTCACAAAAAGGATAGATGTTTATGATATTTTCATAGCCTTTTTTCACCCCATAACCAACCCTCGCTGACAATGGACAAATTAAATTTTATTTGATGTCGACCGACTGCTACTGAACCGTGGAGGGCAGAAATATCTGTTCGGTATAAACAGGACGTAGCCGCGTACGCTACTGGTATAGTTAAACTGCGCCCGAGTACTAGTATATACGCACCAAGAGTTTCGGTACAACGTTTTTGGAATACATAATAGAATCTCTTCAATTTTTTCTTTAAACATCTCGAATTTTTAGATTTGTCTCTATTCAGGACGACTAAGATCGAACGTACCTTAGAACTGTTTCTATAATGTAATAAAATAAATTAGAAGACACATATTATAATTTAATAATCTAAGTAAACCCATACTAAAATTAAAGTGAGTTTCTTTGTTTGCTACTCTTTTATGCCTAAACCGCTGAATCAATTTTGATGCATTTCGGTATAGAGATAGATGGAAACCTGGAGACGGTGATAGGCTATGTTTTCTAGCGAAAACCTTGTTGGCACTTGGGTAAAGAGAGGCATAAACTTTGTATGAAACTTCAGATTCGTATTAACGCATGTGGCTACATGAAAAATCTAGTCGCCAATAAAACAAAAATAAAGTATAATATTTATCAACATTGATTAAGACAATTTGAAATCGTATTAGCTAGTTACGGTTTTAGTTTTAATTTTGTAAAAGAAGTCTGATATAGATTAAACTATTATACACAGTTGTGTTACTGAATACATTACTATAATATTCAAGAATAAAAGTTAGCATGTATTCATGAGCTTCAACAACGGTTCTGGTCTGTCGATTCTGCGTGTTCAATGTGTACGCGGCGTTACAAAAAAGACGACTTTAAACGCAACCCTTTCGTAGTTTTTTTGTCGTTTAATCGCCGCCGCTATCTTTCATGTCGGCAAGATAAATTCTCGGTAATTTAAAAATAGCATTAATGAACCAACTGATATTAAATGCAAATTCTTCCTTTATTAATTCGATTTACTCTGTTGAATGTCTTTTTAAAAACTGTACTACTCAGTTTAAATGTTAAGTGTTATTTTGGTAATGTTGTAAATGTAACTATAAAGGGGGTTTCTTCTGTATACTTACAAACGCTAGCCGCTTATTTAATCCATATCTTTGCGTGTCCTTTCCGTTTTTAACATTTAGTGCAGCCAACGGTGATGGCAAATACATGCAGATACTATGGTATGGTGGACGAAAATACAAAAATACTCATATGATTAGCTAAATTGAATATATATCGACAAATATCTATATGTGCCACTACCTTAATTATATTTACATAATAGACCCTCTATGATTTAATGTGTTATCATTCACTCCTACATCATCACTCAACAGTAAGTGAGATTTTAGTTAAAGGATAAATTCAAGAAGCAAAAAAAAAACACGTTAATACACATTGGATAGTTAACTAAAGCAAGCACATAGTCAATTTACTAACCTCAAAATAACTTCATAGATATTAATATAAGTACTTATAAACGAAAGTACCAGTAATTAAAACTGTGATATGAGTGATTTAAGTTAGATATCCTAGTTGGTAATATTTGGTATATTAAATCGTACCATTTGTATAAAGTACTGAAAGACTGATCGATAATTGAGTTGGGAATTTTAAAGCCTCGCATTGTACCGTTAGCAAACAAAGTTAGTTAATATTCAGGTATACCCAAATATAGGGACAAAGATTGGATCAATTTTTCACTGATATAATCAAGTACCATGAATAATTCTAATAGAGAGTTCTAGAGCTCTTTGTATCGTGTCTGTATTAGTCATTTATGCAATTTTTATAATCCATTATTTACAAATATGAAGACAAAGAGAGTTATTTTAGTATATTGCAATGAATTTGTATTTTGTTGTTATATTTAAATACCTAATGCGTAAAATATAAAGTCCGTATCATTTGTTGTAGTCATTCTTACAAAAATAGAAATTATTATTCTATTGTATAAATCATATAACTGTACTGCTATTAGTATGCAAGCCTATTGATTATCGAATGACTAGAGTATTAAATGTACAGTTTTAGTTACAAGACTTATCCAGCGTTTTATTCATATACTACCTGTGCCTGCGACTTCGTTTGCGTGGAACTAAAAATCATTGAATCATTTTTGCCCGTTTGTGTGACTTCTTTCAATACAACTTTGCTCCTTAGTGGTAGCTTGGTGTTAAAAAGCTTAAAGCCTTCCACAATGATTGCTGTATCAAATACAAAAAAAAAATCCTGTAACTCTCTTTCCTGTGGCCCTAAAGATTTTTTTCTTCCGGTTTTTGTAACTTCTTACAATAAAACTTTGCGCTGCTATTGGTGATAGCGTGATGTATATTTTAGCTCTATATAAAAAAAAAACTGAAAGCTTCTTCAACAAAGTGTATTCAACAAACAAACTTTTCCGCTTTATTATATTTATAAAGATGTGTGCGTATATATATTATTTGTTGGTATAAGTTATCGGTATGTAGAAAAAAATCCCGTGTCACGGTGTTGGTCAACTCTATTTTCAGATTCCGCTTAACAGATTTCAATGATATCTTATAACTCTATATATTGTTTTATTCACCGTAAGAGTTAGAATATACTTTTTTACATATCTTACCTTTGAACGCGATAGATGGCGCTTTGGTAGAGTATTTACCACTAGGGAGAGTAGAACAAGGTTTGTCAGGCCAGCTAGTTATTGTATATGTTATATAATATGTGATTATATAGCTCTTAGATTTATAGCCCTAACAGACACCAATCTTTTTTGTAAAGAATGTATGAATGAATGAATTTTTTATTGCACTTTAAATATGTACACCGGCGAGCTTAATGCCATCAGGCATTTTCTTCGAGCTAGCCAGCAAACTTTGTATAAAATTCAATATCAAAATATCTAAAGAGTTCGAAACTCTGTTGAAACTTAGTATATTGAGTATATATTTTACAAATTTAAATATATATTTATTTTAATTAATATAGACCTTGTTGTATAATAAAAACATTTTAGATTTTTATTAAAGACGACTTCGCACGGGCCTTAAAAATTCTTAGAAATGCGAATACTCAACTGATCACCATGAAATTTTGTTTACATATCGTCAGGGGTACATAAAGGCCATAGATCACCTGTCATTCTGAAAGATGTATTGTTTCGAAATATATACAACTTTTGATGTTTTTTACATTAACGTAAGTGAAGTAACGGCTAAAATCTAGTAGTTTATATTTTATCGTAATAAAACATTGTTTTATAAGCACAATAGCCCGAGAGCCCGAGAACATCGTAAGCTTTTGTCGCCCTCTCATTATAAAACAGAAGCTGAAATCACCATTGTTCCGCTGTCAAAACTCACTCAACAAGAAAAAAATTCTATATGTAACAATGTCGCAATAAACATAGAAATTGTTTACAACGTCCCAAATATTTTTGTGCCGGTAGCTCCACGACTTTTGTCTTCGGACCCGGCCAGCGTTTATGGCTCATTTCGCCTTATTCTTTCGCTGCGAGAGCTGTTTTATTTTATTTTTTGTTGTCGCATCTCTTAAATAAGACATAATGTTCTTAGAAACGGGACATTAGAATGGACGAGCCTTTCTTTTTGTAACACGTACGGAAGATTTTATGGTCAATTGTTTCGGTATAACGCGGCAGATAGGTAGTGAGTGCTCTTTGATTTAAAGGCATGTAAGCCGAACTTTTGGAACGTTAGATATTATACGCTCCAATGATTCTATTATATTTATAATGGAATTAATTGCAATCACTTTATTTAACGTGATAAAAGGAACATGTGATTGTGGGCCTAATAGCTCAAACCATGTGGGATCTTTTTGCATATGTTTTAAGCAATACTTAGACTGCAGGATTACCTTAGCGCTTAAAGAATTTCCCTCGCTGCAAACGCAGCCACGAGTGTTGTGTCTGATACACAAATAATTTTTCTGATTTTGGTTATTACTATTTGTTCGTTAATTGTATCATAAAGTCCTTCTTACGTGACGTTCACGAAATTATCTACAAGGGCCGACGTCAATAAAAAAGCAATACTCTTTTATATATCAACCTGTCATTAAGCCATATATCTACTCTCCATATATCTCAGTGGTAGTGTGTACGGACACGGCGCCAAGGGACGTGAGTTCGAATCCTCCTACAATGACCTTGAGCTTTCGGTGAAGGAAAATATCGTGAGGAAACTATAGCATGGGGGTAGGGATTTTTCTAATAGCCGCCTGGCTAGCTACCATGCTGGAGTTAAAAATATGCCGCCAAATACCAATAGAGGTGTTACGGCAGTTGCACTTGACAGGCAGCCCTTCCACAGGTTTAGCGTGCCTACCAACTTGGGGCTTCTAGTGACGTAAGGCCAGGTGAGATTATAATGCTACATCATAATAAAAAAAAAAAGATCGACAACATATTTATCCACTTATCTATATCTATATACTTCCTAAACACTATAACACCTCCCACCCTATCGAATGCCTTCGTCAAAAAATATTATTTTTCCGAAGGAAATCTCGAACGTCCCCAGATGTTACTTTTACATACACGAATACCCTGTTTGTTTTGCTGTAAATATAAATATTATGCAACGAAGCATATTTCAAGTAATTGAAACTTTAAGACATCCAATTAACAGAGAATCAGGCTAGCTACACGCTTAACTACAATTTCCTATATTTTAAAGAAATTTTATTTGGTTTTCTTCAGAATAACTACCTGTAGTTATCCATGTAAAAGTAAAAATTCTAATACTTAATGAAGTCTTTGTAGACATTCTATATACACACACATAAAATATTTATAAAAACCTATGTTAACCTTTCTATATTTACGTAAGTTTGAATTCATGCAATGAGCCTGAGCTTTTGGTGAAGGAAAAAGATGAAACCATAGCATGGCTACCATAGCATAGCATACCATAGCATACTAGGCTAACTACTACTATCAAGTTCAAAATCTGCCGCCATATACTTATAAGTGTGTTCCGGCAGTTACACTTGAGAGCCAATCCCGCCACTAGGCTTAGCGTATCCAAAATCATGGGCCACAACGTCGCTTAACAAGTTAAGTAAAAATAATAGCAATCATTCATCTGTGACTTATCATCAAGAACAACAACGGAATTAACAAGAATTCTAACTTTGCTATTCAAACCAGCGGTATAGCGTGACTACGTTTAGTCGCACGGTCTTTGAAACGATTTTATTGAAAGTGTACTAAATTCGTAATGTTTTATTGAATATAGTGAAAGTGGACACATGGGACTGTCCCACTGGAGCGTAACAGATTTAGTAATATCTCTTATAACGTATGGTTTTAAATTTCCAAAACCACAAAATGAAAGAAGCAGTCTGACTTTTATACGAGTGGGAATTTTTATTGTTGACTTTTTCGTAGACAGTTAGTTCTACGAAGTTCATCTATGCATATAATATAACTGTAAACTTATAACTCCAAAACTTATAACTAGAGTTTACTTTGTTAACTATTTATAAGTCAGAAATATCTTTTGAAATATTAGACAATTATTTTTAATAAAAAAAATATTTTGAAGACATTTTACTCAGTGATAATATAAAGCAATTAAATCGACATATAGATTTTTTTTAATAAAAAGAGTTCCTCCAGCATATAGGGAGAAAAGTTCCTCTCTGGCATCGTATAACTCATAAGCATTTTGAAGCGATGATAGCTCAGTGGTAGTGTGTACGACTTCGTGTCTAGGAACGTGAGTTCGAATCCAAGCACCCACAATGAGCTTGAGCTTCCGGTGAAGGAAAACATCGTGAGGAAACCATAGCATGGTGGTAGGGCTTTTTCTAATGCCCGCCTGGCTAACTACCACCCTCAAGTTGTAAACCTGCCGCCAAATACCAATAGGTGTGTTCCGGCAGCTGCACTTGAGAGCCAGTTCCTCCACAGGTTTAGCGTGACTACCAACTTGGGCCGTATCGTCACTTAAGATCAGGTGAGATTATGGCCATAATGCTAAACCATAGGTATAAAAAAAGCATAAAAATTGGTGTGGACCTACATATGTATATTATTCATGAAGAAAGTTTTTGCATTTGACCAAGCAACTATTGAGAAATGATTGAGGCTTATTTAAACTCAAGCTACTGTCAAAAAGACCTAAGCTGTATTGAAAAAAGCTACAAAAACGGGTAAAAATTTTAGTTCCACGCAAACGAAGTTACGGACGCAGCTAGTACGTTATAAAGCAATGATGGTTGAGTGATCGAGTGGTCGGACACCGTGTCCATTGAAATAGTTATGAATCTAATAAAGAGGTTGACCTTTATAATTCATAGGGATAAAATCACGTTTCTGTGCAATGCTTGTTTTACTAGATACCGCATTCAAGTTGTAAACTTATCACCAAGCACTCGCAGTTGTCTTCCTGCACCTACACTTGATTGCCGGTCCTGGATGAACTCTATAGTTTTATTTTTCTATTTTTGGTCACATTGTTAATTAAACTTAGATGTGAATGTTATTTGATTAATGCAGGCCTTAGGGTCTTCGAGGAAATCTATCATTAATTGTTTAAATGTATACATCGCATTGGAAGAGTCATTATCTATCTCAAAATGCTCCGTGACGGAGCGAAACACGTGTAATAGATTGTACCACATACTTACATTTGGTTCAAGCAAAACATCAACACCCATTCCATTTCAAGCAGAAGAACAAAGTAGTATATTTCAATATTTGATATGATTGTGGTCAAACTCCAAACCTATAGAGGTAAAATAATATATATATTAATTGTAAAACTTTCTGCGGTGAATGTACATTTTTTAAATGAAAGACGGATGAATTTTAGTTTTCCTTACGTTGTACATCTTGTTTGCACAAAGAAGTAGATGAGAGTTTACATTGAAGATGTAAGTAAATATTTTACATGTGTCATGACCACCTGGGCACAAAGAGTACTTCATTATGTCGATAACAGATGGTAAATATTAGTTGATTTCACTTGAAATTGCATTCCCACGATTTGTTACTATAATTTGTTTAGGATTCCGTAAATAGGAATCCATAACAGCAGCTTAGAGTTAAAGTAACATTTTATCTACACTAATATTGTAAAGGTGAAAGATTTGTATTTTTGTATGTGTGTAACGAATAAGCAAAAATCTACTGAATCGATTTCAACAAATGTTTCACCACTAGAATGCTACATTATCCCTGAGTAATACATATATACATTTTAGTAACATATATTTATTACCAGAAAAAATAGGGACCTCTACTAAAACTTTAATAATATAACACAAGATATATATAAACAAAAGAACCCTACCGTATCATGCGGGTGTCACGGGCCGGGCGGGTGACAGCTAGTAACATATCATTTAATATTGTGTGACTTTGTATTTATTCTTTTTTAGTTTGAAATTATAATTAAATAAATAAGCGATACTAAGGAACATTATAATTGTGTAAAGTTAAGCACTATTCTATATTACTGAAATAGAACCGAAACATATTATTGATAAAGAAATAAATTTAAGAACAATGGGTTACAGTTCTGCTCGCACAAGAAAATATTGTAAAAACGCATAACTTTGTAAAAATTACTAACGATACTTTTATGTTAGTTTAGTGACTGCGCTGCATCTAGTGTTAAGTGCAGTACAATCCAGATCAACGGCAACTGCGAGTCACCGCTGACATGCTGACCTGCTTAGATACCATTTTACGCCTCTTGTAAAGGACCAGATGTCGTAGAAATGAGAGAACATGCTAACAGGAAGACGGTTCTTCAGCTCCACGCTTAAATTCAGTAAAAAAAAATTAATAATAGCAGATGCCGTGAGCTCAACAATCACTTTAACCTCCAACACGCTCACCACTTACCATATTATCAACACACAGAAAACAGTAATTGGGTACTTTAATAGAACCGGTACAGAACCAAGCTTGTGCCATTCTTTCGATACTCGTCCAACGCTATTTACCATCCGTCGTGATCAAACATCAATAATTTACTGTAAACAGATGAAATTTAGTGTGTCATGGCGAATATTAACGTGTCTCCAAATAATCTCGAATTTATATTGACTTTACGCTTAAGGTACTTTTATTTATGAGGTATTCCAAAGCAATAAGTATGCATACAATCTGGAATGTAACAGACATTACAAACTTAATGGATTCTATTTCTTTGTAGGTATTTTCGAAGTGAAGCTTTTCATAGGAGGGCTTTGAAATTGTAATCCGCAACCTTTTTGTGTAACGCTCGTTCGGCTAAAGTCGGTTCGAGGCGAATAAGCGAGCGAGAGTTAGTGGTGATTCACTTCAGTCATGTGGCCTTAAGCACATACTGTTTTTTTATACTTTGTCGGTTTAGCGTTATGGCTACGATCTCATCTGATGCTAAGTGAGGTTTTGGCCCAAGATTATGACCACACTAAGCCCAGGGTTGGGCCTGGCTCTCAAGTGCACCTGCCGGAACAGACGTATAGGTATATGGCGGCAGATTTTAAACTCGAGGATAATAGCTATTTAGATGGGCATTACAAAAAGCCGTACCGCCAGGTTATGGTTTCATTATGATATTTTCCGTCACCGAAAGCTCAAGCTCATTGCAGATGAATTCGAAATCAATGCCAGAGACGCAACATTCGTACGCACTATTAACTGAGCCATCAGCACTTTAAGGTTTGACAATAGTCGCACCTTTTTAGACCAAGATGGTAATACGCTAATTCTTCAAGTGTAGTTGCTGAAATACATTTTTTTGTGTTTGACGACGTATTTGCAATTAAAGGGTGGTAGATACGTACTAGAAAATGTACTATGAATAATGTATGGTTTTATTACGATATTTTGCATGTAACTGTATCTCCGCCTAATATATTCAATTTATACATAGGATTCGTACTTAATCCGATCTAGACTGATACGATGTCCAAGTACGTCACACCTGAGCCATCACTCCTTTAAAAGATTTTTGGCACTATAAACATAATTATAGTATTCAAAGTTCTATGACATTACAATAACTTGATTTTAGATTAACTTTAGAAAGTATTACCATATGTTACAGATATATATTCTTAAACGAATTCAAAAAAATGTATCAAATAACATTTGTTTTGGTTTATATTATTTTTAGAAAAGAAATTGTTAATAAAAATGATATAACTACGTAGGATCAAAATCTACAAAATCGTAAAAAATCGTTCTCGATTTATATACTAAATGAATAACGGTTTATAAAAACTAAATAATTGTTACAACTTTATAACAGTATTCAGTATTTATAACGGAATGTGAACGATCAACAAACCACCTAAAATCAATGTAAAATTGTTCCATCAATCAAATTCAAATGACATTAATTATAGTGAATTAGTTTCGAAATTGATCGGTTCATTGGATGATTTCATGGTTTACTACAATCAGAATTATGTGCTGATATAAAAGCGTATTTTATTATTCTTTTATTGTATTGCATATACTTTAGCATTCAAATCTGTGTTTATTAGAGCACATATCTATGTACATATATCTCTTATTCAAATAATGTATTATTGAAATATCGACTTTAAATCTATTTATTGTAGTCACAAATTGGTTCACGTTCGATATGCAATTTCTCTGATACAAACACCGCTCTAACGGACTGCTCTAGACCTGTTTTTTAATATTGCCAATTGCATGTCTTTCATCGAAACATAATTAAGAAACTCGCCTTTATCTCCATTTAGTTTCGATTTTATAGCAACAATTACCACTCATCTCAACTTGTATCGTATTTAGGATTATTGATCTAAAAACTATATAAAACTAAGGACTTTGGAGTTAATTTCTAAATCGTCCGTGAAAACATTATTTCGTGATTTTAATTTAACTTCTGATATTATTAATGATTCGTGATTTCAAATGAAACTATTATATAAAAGTCTATGTTCAACAAAAAAACGTCTGATTTAAAACTTGAAAATTAAAAAAAAAACATTACTTCAAACGGCCCGTCGGTAGCGTTTCGAATGAAGAGACAGTCAAAAGATACGTGCTATTTTATTAATTATTCTAGATTTTGAAGAACATTTTGATACGTGCCTAAAAGAAAGTGTTCAGTCATTTTTCTTTAATAGTTGTAGCGTTATGACTACAATTTCAGCTATTATTATGTGACGATGTAACCCAAGCTGTGCTAAGCATGTGGAGGGACTGGCTGTCAAGTGCAACAGCCATAAGACACCTATAGGTATTTGGCGGCAGATTTTCATCTTGAGAGTGGTGGCTAAACAAGCGGGCATTAGAAAAAGCCCTACCACTATGTCATGGTTTCATCACGATGATTTTCATCATAAACAATCAATATTTCTGCCAAAAAACGTATAATGTTAAACAAGCAATTAATAAAATGAAATAAATAGAAAACGGAATTCAGATTGAGTGGCGAATTGGACAGGAAGCAAGGGCATCGGAGGTTAGTTTCACGTTCAAACGATTTTAAAACTTTAACTGAATTTTAGAATTGAGATTGACTGTATCAATTAAACTCAGTCGGACTACCTATTTAAGCATTTTCTATTAGAGTTATTAGGACTGCTATTTTTAATTTCTTAAAATATTATGAAATAAAAACTTGAATATTAAACATCTGTAATTTAGTCTACAAATGTCTTAAATCTGTTTGTTGATATTTTGAGACGAAACTACTTAACAATTAAATTAAATATTTGTTTATATTTATAAATATTATTTATGATTTTATAAATATGGCAAAAAAGGTAAATAAAAGTATAAATATATCTTGAAGACGATTTTAATAAAAAATATTATTCAATTAATAGTTAAGGCCTAATTAGATCGATGAGGTTGGAAGGGTATACAAAATATATACTAATTAGGACTACTTTAATATTTAGTCACATCAAATTGACTTATTACTTATCATGTTTTTATTAAATTACTTAATATATACATGTTATGTGTAATTAAAAGCTCTCTTATTTACCCAGTTTTATTACTACAAGTTGTAATTAAAGAAAGAAAATAGTCAATAACATGACACTATCACCAATATGAGCAAAGCTGGATGAAAATAAGTTACAATAATTATTATATTAAATAATTTTAAGTCCCCCGCGAACAAATCGTGGACACAGTTAGTAGTACGATATGTAGATATTGATACATTTGTATATTTATATTTCTAACATCGTTATGTTCATATCGTAGGTGTGATCCGGTAGCGGAATAAGTATTGACATTCGAAGCACAATGTATGAGCGAATAGATTATTAAACATTCTGGTCCTAGAGCAGTCAGTAGTTTTGTGATCGCCGACGCAAAGGTTACTCTGGTCACGCTCCACAACGGATGCCGCGTCCGGTGTCTTTGTACCGGGTTATAGACAAAAAGCATTAGACGATTCTATAAGTCGCGTGTTAGAGATAATAAAATAATAAATTTATATCATTTTCCCAACATGAATTCGGTTAAATTAGTATATTAAACAATAGACGTTATTTTTTAAGTGTTAAGATCGATTATTCTTAAATGTATTTTTAGTAGGTAAATATTAAAAAACAAATAATAATATTCAAATAATTATGTAGTACTCTGTCTGTCCGGTACTGTCTTCGCATGCACCCGAATAATTAAATTTACTACCTACTTACCTAATTACTAGCTTGTACCCGCAGCTCCGCTCGCGTTAATATTGACTTTGTTAAGTCAAATTTTCGAGAGAAAACTAGCTTTATCACCGACTCCAGGATTCCATCTATTTCTATACCAAAATTAATCATAAACGATTCAGCGATTTAGATCTGAAAGCGTAATAAACAAACTCACTTGATTTGATGATGATTTTTCAAAACGGGAATATTCTTTTTTTTTAATGAAAACAATAAAACATATTAACATACATCCCTAATTTGAGAAATTATGGGCTCTTCATATAAAATTTCATACCTTATTTCACGCTTTTACCTATCATTTTGGTGACAATAGTAGTAGTCCTTTTCCAAAGTTCAATCTATTTCTGTATCAGAATTAATTGAAATTGATGTTACGGTTAGGGCGTGAAAACGTAACGAACAGACACAATTAATGTCCGGTTAATAATATAATCTCAGATAAACAAATCTATATCAATATAACAAAGCCGAAAAGTTTGTTTGTTTGAAAGCGCTAATCTTATAAACTATCAGTCGGATCTCATAAAATCTTTTTGTGTTTGATAGCGTAATCATTGACAAACGCTTTTGGCTATTTGACATCACGCTACTACTAATAAAAGCAAAGTTTTATTGAAAAAAGTTACAAAAACGGTAAAAACCTTTGAGTCAAATTTTCACGTCACAGAAACAACTAGATTACAATAAAGTAATAAATAACACTATATTCAATATCTAAAACCAATACAATGTTACTTATAAGAACGAAATATAATGGAGCCGGTAGGCAATCAAACTTATACTATGGTATACAATGTAATAGATCTCTTCATCAAGTTGTAAAGTCCGGTGAAGCTGTCAAAGCCCCTGGGGCTAACAGCGTAAGTCAGGTCGGAAAAAAAAAAATTCATCAAGTAAAACTGAAAATGCAACAACGCACGACTAAAACTGCGATAGTAAGGGTACACAATTCGACAGTCCTCATCAGATATAATAGAATGATCCCTAGAAATAACGTTATTCGAAAATCGCACCATAACCACATGTTGGTAACAATAAAATTACCCTCGTTAGAGCGAGACGAGACGATATGTAATTGGCATGTAACGAGATATAATTGGCATAATGAACGTAACCGTTACTAGTTGGAAGTCAATCACTTAACTAGAACTGATTATTTTAAATGTGACAAAAAATAAAACCTTGTAATAATATTATGTGAACAATTCTTATGTTAAGAAATATAAATTGTTGTACGATTTGGATGAAATTTTGTATTACAGTTATGTATTTTTTTCAAAGTTTACATAAACAGTTTATTTTTTTAAATTGTAATTTAACTACCTACATAAAACCATCCACTTAGATAATCTATTGTATATACCAGGAAAATACTGTTCCTTTGACGGTCAATTACCTCAATATTACTGAACTTATCGAGATGGAACTACATCCATTCGATGCGGAGTTTTTCGTAGGTGGGTCTAAGATACTTAGTTTTTGGATTCTAATATTACTTTTTTTATTATAGTTGTATATTTTGAATTAGATTTGTTTTTTAACGTAATTAATAAAAAGTTTTGAAAACAATTTTTTTCCATAATGATTTCTTAGGTTTACGCGAATATTATTCATTGAAATAAAACTAATTTAAACGGATTTTATCGCGGTTATTTATTGATTTTGATCCCGACGTTTCGAAAGCTTTTGTCCAGAAAAGTTTATGTTACTGTGTCTACCTTCAATTTAATTTTTATTATTCATAGTGTTCCGATCTACGCAGTAAGAGCTCACAGTGTCTTGAAGTCTGGCAATTGGTCTTTTGGGTTCCGATTTAATTAAATGTATAATTGGATCCCAGGCTTGTGCTAGCTTCTAACCATCTTCTCTATTGAAATTTGGATGTTTTTTTTTAATTTCAATAGCCTCACGAATCATCCTAAGTAGGAATTGGTGTTCTTTGGCAAGGATTTGTGGCTTGTCGAATCTAAGATAATGTTTGGAGCCTTCTTCTGAATGTTCAGCAACTGCAGACTTCGTAGAGCGTCGGTGTTTAACGTCAGCTATATGTTCTTTTACGCGGGTCCCTATATTTATTTTAGTTTGGCCGATATAGGAGAGGCCACAGGCACATTCGATTTTGTATACGCCCTGTTCTTGTAGAGGTATATGACACTTTACAGATGGTAAAAATTGACTAATCTTCTTGGGCGACTTGAAGTAAGTTTTAATTGAAGAACGCTTCAGTACATAGCCAATCTTGTCTGTGACCACTCTTACAAAAGGTAACACAACAGGTACACGTTCTACTAGACACACACACACAGGCACAGTGACATAAACTTTTCTGGACAACCTACACCTCAGTCCGCCCCGTGACCACGAAGGCTGAAAAGCTTTCGAAACGTCGGGATCAAAATCAATAAATAGCCGCGATAAAATCCGTTTAAATTAGTTTTATTTCAATGATTTTTTAACCATATTAATAAGAATTTCCTGAAATTAAAAAGAAATATATTTTGTATGTAGATTAAGTTTGGCTCTCAAACTTTACCTATACAAGTTTTTCTCTATCACTTAGATAATTTCAGTGATAAATAAATACAATTGTCATGACGTATTAAATATTTGACATTGTTATGGGCTTGTATAATATATATTGAATAACTCAACGTTTAATAAATTATGTAATATATATGATGAAGTATTTTACAGATATTTTTTGTATCATTGTAGTTGAACTATAGATACTAAAGTGATTATTGGCTTGGAATTATTAGGCTTAATATGTTTCACCACATAGTAACTATGATCAAACATTAAAATAAAAAAGTTTAGACTAGCCAAAACATTGTATATAACTGCCTTTAAATATTCCTATAAACTAAAACCCTGTACTGGCTCAGGGCCAAAATAAATGTCCGATTATGGCAAATAATAAAACAGTAGACACTAATAGTACCAAACTCTGCTAACGATAAAGAATATTATTTTCCCATAGTTATGACATTATTTTATAGGTTCCTGCCAGAACTTATAGAACAGACACTCATTTTAATAGTTTTATGGAATACTGCCAGTTTTATTGATTTAGAGTTATAGACATCGCAATTGAAATGCCCATAAAATATGGACATAATGGAATAATTTTATGATTATAAATGTTATTCATTCTAGATTTGATTATAAATTATTTCGCAAAGTATGACGTTACATTCTTTCTTTTTTATGTCATATAATACTTGTAATCTCTGTAGGATTCGAAATCCCGTAACTCCTACCCGAGCAGTTAATATATGTTTTAGTTAATTTCTATCAGATATTTAATTAAATCATTGTTATTTCTTTATGGTTATAGAAGAGTTATCATTTTAATTGAAATACAACAATTAATTTAACATACAGATATTTTTTTTAATAGTTACGAATGCAATATGTTTTGTCATTCATACTGTAGAAGAAATAATAGTAATCTGATATCCATTTCCGCTACACTACGAAGTCGATATACAAAGTGAGCATTTATTTCTCTTGGTTTTATAAATTATATAAAATGTTGTGTCTAACCTTGAATGTTGATTAAATTCATTTTCTAATTAAAGAAATGACTAATATTTAGCATAATTTCACTTATGTATTCAACAAATGTTCGTTTAAATAGTAATAAACTAATATTTAATTGCTTTAATCTTTAATAAGTAGTTGCTTAATGAGTCAAAGTGATTGATAATGTACATATGATATTTTTATTTGTAGTTTTAAAAACATATAATTTGTCTGTATAGCTACCTACACGTTAATGTATTTTTCTAATATCGAAACAAATATGAGTTTATTCTCCTATCATCAATATAGAATTTTGTAATTTAATTATATAATAAAATAATTTTAAAAGTGATATTGACTATGAAACTAACCTTAATTGCATTATTATATATTTCGTATACCACTAACATGAATATAATTCGTAATATGGTGAATATTTTTAATATATGCATTATCGTAATTAAAACATGTTTTAATGTTTATACTGATGTTATTAAAGATAATTACAACTACATATAACTTAGCATCATTTGTATTGATAGTTACCATTATAATTGACATTTTAAAGTATCATTGTAATCTATCGAGTAATTGTTTTAGTTTTTCCAGGGTAACTATGAGTTTTGTGGTAAGGCAGTGGTATTATTATATATTAATGAGTAAAGATATCTGTAATTTCGTTTGATTATTAAAATAATACTTGTATCAAGGTATAAGTGGTTATAAAATAAAATAAATTAGTAAATAATATTTCTTTATCACTTTATTTGTATAAATAACACCTTACTGATAGTTATATAGTACGATCACTTGTTTTCCTATTTACAATTTCATAATAATTACACTACAGCAGTCTTTAAAATTTTATCAATCTATACACAGGATAACAGGCAATAATTAATAGTACATAGATTTGGTATAGCACTTACACACTAATAATTACAATATTTACAGCAACTAATACAGGTAGGATCTACAATATATACAATTTTGACTGGAAGCTGGGCAATAATAACCCTTTAGACTAGGTAGGCTTGCACGGAATTTCCCGTGTCAACTAAGGGAGGCGGCGGGGGCCATTGTCGCATGTCCCTCCGTCTACCCGGTGCCATGCCGTGTTCTAAAGACGAATAGTCTGAGTCAATAGAGGAATAGATATGATCTGATATTGGCCTACCGTCCGGCCCATAAACCACTCCTTGGGTTTGCCTAGCAACGGACGGTGACTCTCGCACTTCAGTGCTGTACTCCGGAGGAGCGCTCACGCCTTGACTGGTGTCTGCTAACACCGGGGATTTATTAGGGAAAGTCACAACTCGATTACCTCCATTAGGTACAGAAGAATCTAATGTATACGTATTTATGCTCTTTCTATAACTATGAGATCTCGTTTTATGGCTTGGCTGTGTAGAATCTGGCATCATGTATCTGAGGCGCTCCCAAAATCTCTTTTGACCCCACCTTAAACGAGAGCCCGTTTTAAGGTACAAACGTAAATCAGGGTCACACATAGCGTCCGATACAACGGCGCATTCTTCTATAACAACTAGCTTATAAATACTCCCTTTGAGAGCTTCATGTAACCCTTGACGGAATTCATATCTAGACCATTCCGTTTGCATAAAGTTTCTAGTTAGAACGATAATGATCCGTTTGGATGCTTCTGCGGTCTCAACTACAGGCGGTGCGCACTGCATATACTGAGCGCCATGATGTGGAATATCTCTATAATGTAGACAAAGGTGGTAAGACGGATTGCCATTTTCAAGTTCATTTACTAGAGATTGTACAACAGACTCTTCGTCTTTAGGGCTGTAGCAAACGTAAGCATCGTATAGTTTTTGACTCTCCTCAAAACTTCCCGCAAATGAAAATACTCTTATACCGCAGTTCGTGTACAACCACACTCGAAGTGTGTCTCTAAAAAGAAATAACACAACAAGAACCAATAAAATTAACATAAAACCAGTAAGAGTTGAGACCATCATGGGAACATAGTTTGAGACCAACATGTTTCCGATGACTGAATTATCAGCATAATAGTCGCTGCAGGCTGTACCGTTTAAGTTGAGTTCTTTTTTCTGTGGTGGTTTCGCATCTCCGTTCCAACACCACACGTCAGTTATGTCGATAATTTTTTGTGCATTCTCGGCCAAGTATGCAGTTAATTCTTGCAAATAGCGGCATTTGCAAGACCATAGGTTGTTGCCCAGAGACAACGCCTTTAAGTTAACATTATTGTTAAAAGTCCATATACCAAAATCAACTAATCTATTGCCATCAAGGCGTAACGTTTCCAATGATCTGAGAGATAAAAATGATATGTTCGCGATATGACTAATAAGATTATTTTGTATATATAATTCTTTTAAGTTACTTAACTGATGGAATTCATATCCTTTCAATTCTTTTAGTTTATTATTTCCTAAGTGGAGAGTTTGTAAAGAATTTAGACCAGCAAATGTTCTATTCTGGATACTATCTACATTACTGTTGTTAACGTATAAAGATCTCATTTTTTGTCGTCCGATGAAAACGTGATTCTGTAGTTCTCGTATATTATTGCCATCCAAAAAAACTTCAGTCGCGTCCATCGGTATTTTATGTGGTATTTCCATGGACGACTGCCCTGAGCAATCGACTACGTTTGTATTCCATAAAGGATCATGATAGCAAGTGCAATTTTGTGGGCATGTCATTTCACAGTCACACGCGTCGTAGTCACAACAATGACATATGGCAAAACAATGAGTTTCATACTTACAAAGAAAGTCTGATGTTTTAAGATTAGTTAAGGGCACATGCGTACCACTACGAGTATTTGTCATCTTACACAAAACATTTTCTAAGTCCATCACACGCGGGTACTGTCTCATAGCAGTCATATTGTTTATAATTGGTAACCACTCCATAGTACAATCACACTGGAACGGATTACCACCGATATAGAATTCGGGTAAAGTCCTGTTTCCTGGCACAGTAGATAAACGCAAACTATTTAATTCTAGATGTACAATTTCATTTGCATACATATCCACACGCGTCAAATTCTTTTTATCAAAGAATGTATTCACATGAATACTATTTAAAAAGTTATTATTTATAAATAAAAGCTCTACACTATTAGGAATTGCCATTGGTGATATTTCTACAATACGATTATGACTTACATCTAATGTCTTTATACGTATTTCATCTTGTAACTTGTAATAATTTCCTAAATGTTCAATAAAATTACCGTGAACATCTAACCACTTTAGGTTACTAGGCACAAATGCATAATCGAACCACACTAGATGATTTTCCGATAGGTTTAACCACAAGAGACTGGCAAGTGTTGAAAAAACACCATTAATATCGGAAAGGAAGTTGCCATCCAGCCTAATTGCTTCCAGTTGTGAATTCCGGCCGAAAGCCTCTCGCTCGATTGATTGAATCTTGTTTTTCGCAATGTTGAGTACTTGTAAACTTGGTAAGTCCCAAAACATTCCAACGCTCAAGTTTCCAATCTGATTGTCAATTAATCGCAATCCAGTTAATTGGTTAAGATTTTTGAATGAGCCATTTCTAAAGTCAGATATTTGATTTTCTCCTAAATCCAATGTTTTTAAGAAAGAAAGCTCCCATAATGCATCAGGTACTTCTAGGAGTTGATTTGAACTTAAATCTAGTTCTTTTAAATCCGAACAGTTTTTAAATGCTTTTCTATCAATATTTACTAATAAATTATTATTGAGCGTCAGCTTGCTGAGAACGAATAATCCATTCAATAAATTTTCATCTATTGTGTGAAGACGATTCTCGGCTAAGTTCAACGTATGTAGATTATAAAGGGGCAAAAATGCGTTATCTTCTATGTATCCAATAGAATTGTTTTTTAAATTTAATATTTGTAGAAAAAACAAATCTTTAAATGTTTTTCCATCGATTCGTGTCAAGGCATTGTTTGATAGATTTAAAACGATCAACCGTATCAGTCCTAAAAACGTGCCGTCATCTATATGATTGCTTGTGAGTTGATTACTCGACAAATCCAACACAATCAACTGTTCTAATCTGTGAAATATGCCTTTAGCTAACTCGAAAAGGGTATTATCATTTAAATATATTTCTCTTAATTCTCTAGCATTAGCAAAGAGCCCTTCGGGTAATGTGTGTAGATGATTGTGCGATAAATTTAACACTCTTAGTGAAACAAGTCCATTGAATGATTCGCTTGATATGTCAGTGATATTATTATGTTGTAGATATAAATATTGTAAACTTCTTAGTTTAAGCAATTCCGAGTCTTCAGGTAGCGATTTTATCATATTGTGACTTAAATCAAGACTATGCAAGCTGGAACCGCACGCAGATCCAAATCCAATTTGCCCCACAGTTTTTATTCTATTATGCGTTAAATTTAGTGTACTTAAGTTATCCAGAGCGCAGAATACACCGGAAGGTATAAACTTGATGTTATTTTGAGCCATGTCCAACGATTGTAATTCTGACAAACCGTTGAAAGTATTTAAAGACAGTTCTAAGTTCTTAGTAGGACTCCATTCATAGTTCTTAGAACGTAACTTTAGTCTTCTCAGTTTTGTCAAACCTTGAAATGTATTATCAGGAATGCTAAGCAATTTACAATTGTTTATTGTAAGATCAGTAAGGCTATGCAGAGGGCTAAAGTATTGAGCCCTAAGAGTGCTTTCAAACAGAAGTAAATGGTTGCACTCTATAGATAACCGACTGGTATCAGAAGTCACTGAAGCGATGCTGGTTCCTTCGTCTTCAAGAGTTCTTATCCTGCAGAGGACATCGGTACTCCTTTCTGTTGTCCGAATGCATTTCTCTGAGCCGTTAGGACTCAAAGTCCACCCGAGGTGCAGCACCGCACAAACAATAGCTGCAATACTGTACATTATCACAGATTTTTCATTTCACTACAAAACGTCTCATAAACACACCCAGTGGGTCGATATCACCATTTCCGAAACAAAGTCCGCGGTACACTTGAACGCTGAAGAAAAACTTCCTAGCATTTCACTGCACTGAAGTCCGAACTATAGGATGTAGTTTAACTCCTTAATACAGGTTGAGTTTTATACTTTTAAGTCATTAAAAGCTGTTCGCTCTTTGATTAGTTTTGTGTAATAAACATTTACAGCGTGACGTACACCGGCGCGTGTTGTAACACAACCTCTTAGCGGCGCGGTTGCGGTACGACTGTCGTGAGTAGCGTTTGACTCGTAGAAGTAGCAGTGGGGGCGCGTAACTTAGCCCCCCTCGACGAAGACCGCACCGCACCGCCCGTAAAAGCTCTCCAACTGCTTCGGACGACTCCTAGCGCTATCTAGTATTGAATAGCAACAATAAAAACACAATATACATAATATAATATCGTGGTGAATCACGTGAAATTATAGAACAATACTTTCAACAGCCACGCTAATAAAAAAGTTATATAAATAAACGTGTAAGATAATGTAGATAAAAGACACGAGTGAGCAGGGACATATAATATGTATTCAGCCTCAGTAAATAAATATAAATTTAAGTATGTATGTATAAATGTTGTCCTATAACTACGTTATAAATTATTAAAAAACAAGCTGAATAAAATGAAGATAAAAAAGTCTTATGACAAGCGATAAGGAACAAACAATATGATATCTATTTATTAACAGATGTCGCTAGCTGTAATTTGACAAAAGTTGGATACTGATAAACTATTTATTTTAATTACATCAATATTTCAGTCAAAATACACATTTGATTGACTTAATAGAAGACTTATGAAACGGTATTTGTGTTCAGAGAACTCTTGTATAACGCAGAGTTTCCGCTAAATGAAGAAACAAATTATAATACAAAATAAATATACTCAATATGCTCCTAATGATTCCAAAAATATAAAGTGTAAGATTATTTTGTTTATTATATAAGCAATTAATCAGGGATCTTTACTGCCTCCACTGGTATACAAACCTCTCGGTAATTGAATATATACAGGCTGGTTTAAGGCACGATACGCTTATCGTACCTCTACAGTATCGTAAGTTTTAAGCATATATGGTGCTACAACTTTCCAATGGTCGGAAGGGTTTTTTCTAATGCCCGTACGGCTAACTACCACCCTAATTGAAAATCTGCCGCCCAATACCTATAAGATGTGTTCCGGAAGTTACGCTTGATAGCCAGTCCCTCCACTAGGCTTAGCGTATCCACCATTTTAGGCAACGTCGTCACTTAATTTCAGGTTAGATTATGGTCAGAACGTCAAATCTAACTATAAATAAATAAACTGACTCGCCGAAATGAACTGACCAGCTTAACTTTTCATTTATCTATAGATACTAGGCACCCAGATAATATCTTAGTTTATGGGTCTAAGACTTGACAAATAATTACCTTGATAAAATTGATAATTAAGAATCCCGATTCAGTCCATCATGTTATTATAGGGGTTTCATATGCGGCCTCTTCGTCAATAGTTATAGAACACTTCTTATAGCGAGATTCTAAACATTTGCAACATTCCGTAGAATAAAGATGTTGATATTTCACCTGTAACTTCGTTCGTGTGGAACTAACAACTATTAAATAATTTTTGCCCGTTTTTATATGCTGTATGCCGTAAAATTAATATGGATATAAATAATGAAAAAAAAATCCTTTAAACTAGTACTTAAATTTACGTTTTAATCATTTTAAGCTATTTCCTGTTGTTAGGTTATGTAGTCTTAGCTATATTATTATGTTACGTTTGGCAACATATAACTTAATCAATGTTGACAGAAGTTAATCAAGTTGGAAAAATGTTTCAAACAACTACTTACTCTGGTATTAAAGATGGAACAATAAGTTCGTTACTACACGCGGGCCGAATTCTCATATTTATTTATAAAGAATATATATAGTTATGTTGACGATTATATTTCCTTGAAAAATCTTGGCTTTATTGCATAGAAAGAATCGTTTGAAGAAATCACTCGACCTGTTGTAGGAAATGTAATAAGGAGAATTTTCTTTGAGTAAAGCGACATTAGAAAACTTACTCGAATGTACTACTCAATGAATGTTCATTTATCTATAGTACAGTTAAACAAACTAAGCTATTCGTGGTTCTGTATAAGTTACTTGCAATATTTGTCAGAATTAATACTATGATAAATTTTGTAAGGATTATAAGGGTTGGATATAATGCTCGTGAAATTCACTCTCAAAATTACAGAAACAACCAATTAAATAAGCTTTTTTTTTTACATACATAAGCTTCACATGTATATAATTAGATTTATCTTAGTTGTTCTAACTTTTGGAACTATATTATTATTTCCTTTCCCACTCTTAATTAACTATATAATTGTCACAACTACATAAAACTTATTAAATTATCAATTAAGTTCGATCGAAATCAATAGCATTCGTATAGAATAATAAATTTATTAAAATAATTCATATGATTTTCTACACGGATGAACGAGTCCTCATCAAGAGGCAGCTCAAATACCTACATATAATCTTGTGTTTGAATAAAATTATCACTAATAGACTTTATATATTTTAAATAATAGTTTTCATAAAACACAATACTTGAGGAACCTTAAAACAGTTCTCGTGATGTACGCGGCGGGGAAAAATGGAAAAGTCGTGTTGTTCGTCGAGCTACATACTTAAGGGATCTTACACGCGAGCTATTTATATCATCGCACTATATTGCACATTTGTAAGTCTTTTTTTTCATACAAAAAATAACCAAAATTGTGATTTAACTAGTGTAAAATAATATCTCTTTGCACGTAAACATAAACACTTTGTATTTAACAGTAGCACCATTATCGTGAAGTATTTTCCATCAGAATACGTAATAACACAGGTAATAATTTACTTAACGCTCCATTAGCATTGACATCCGGTGTTACCCAAACCCTTCAGGTGGGCTTATCTGTCCCTTATACATTAGCACTACTATGAAATTATATTGTTTTGCGGCAATATTTACAATTTGCGGCGATGACTCACTTCAGTTGAGCAGGTAAGGTACGGATTATTAGGAAGAAAGGTTTATAACTAAGCCTTTACAGGTGTTAGGAAGATAAGCGTATAGTGATTTTCAATAAGTATATAACTTGGTAAAATTGTAAGCCTTTGTTTCCTTTTGAAAATCATTTCGTATAATACATATTTTTTATAATTACTTCTTACTAAAACTTTTTTAAACACCCCTAAGTGTTAGATAAATGTTTTGAGTTATTTCCGACCGACGTGTGTATAGAAACACAGTTTATGTGGTTTTCAGTTTGACATATGTATGCATTTTTTAAAAGTAATATTTGAAATGCCACCTAGATGACCCCATAGTTGCTTTCTCGATAGTAAACAGTTCAAATCAGCGCTACTAATCACATTTCTGAATACTCAGCAATCACTATATCGGTAAAAAAAAAAACATATTATGTAAATAAGAACTCAATCAGTCAACTACTAGACGTTAATAAAATTGCTTTTTATACTCTTTAGAATCCACAAACTGAGCGCGTTCGATTTGAAGCTTGCAAGTCCAATTTAATCCAATCTAGGACGTCACTATTGGTACAGTCGATCCAATCTGACTTGATTATCTTATCGGGACCTAAAAAAATATATAGGGAATCAAAAACAACGATGGTTTCAGTCAGTATTTGAATACCATACGTTTTTTGACGTCTATGGCAAATCTTATGCATCATGAGGTTCTAATGTCATTGAAAATATTTATCACCTTACAAAAGATTGCACCCAAATAAATATATGTTGTATTTCTATACTGAGTAGCGTTTCTCCAACTATTTGGAACAAACGGTTTCTTGTAGTGATGCCTCTGTTATTATAAGCTTCCAAAATGTTTGGCAACGGCTTACTACAAAGCGGGCCTTGCATATTGTTTTTTATTTTAGCCATGTATACAAATATAAATATGAGACGCTTTAATTCATGTATAATACGGAATATATTTTAATTATATTTGGGATGAACTTCTTAGCAATGTATTGGTTCACCGTGCTAGTGAGTGAGAGTCCATTATGTGGCAGAGAGAGAAACTTCGAGCAGATCTCGATATTAGTGACACGGGTGTAGGTTTAAGGGGTCTACTTTCCGACGCACGTCAACGCTCACCTTCACTATTCGTACTTTCCTTGCCCAGCCAAATTTGGCAGGAGCCTGTTAGTGTAGCTTCAGGGGAACGTTCTTTTTTTATACTTAAGGTTTTTGCGTTGTGGCCATAATCTCACCTGATCTTAAGTGACGATACGGCCGAAGTTGGTAGACACGCTAAACCTGTGGAGAAACTGGCTCTCAAGTGCAGCTGCCGGAACACACCTATTAGTATTTGGCGGCAGGTTTACAACTTGAGGGTGGTTGCTAGCCAGATGGGCATTAGTATAAGCCCTAGCACCATGCTATGGTTTCCTCACGATGATTTCCTTCACCGAAAGCTCAAGCTCATTGTAGGTGCCTGGATTCGAACTCACGTCCCTTGACGCGAAGTCGTACACAATACCACTGAGCTATCATCGCTTCTATTACAGAACTTACAGCAGTCCAACTTAGAAAAAGATTATAGAGAAGATTTAAGAAGATTATAGAGAGATTTTGCTAGTATACCTCTAGTTTCCATTTCGACCATTAATAATATAAATTAACGACGTAGGCATTTCTGTTGAGGTCATTTATAAGATAGTAGTATTTTTTTTAAGGGGTTCTAATGTATATTTGTTTCCCTTTGTAGAGTCAGCTCAGTCAGTACTATGTGTTTAGTTGTTTTATAACAAATAAATACAACAATCAACAGGCAACATTTTATGAAAATTTTTATTTATGATTTATGAATATGTATAGGTATACCGTAGTTTTACTCATTTCACTGTTAAACATCTAATAGTTATGTCATAGCGATACACTTAACCCTAACTGTGTGTACAAACGTATTCTTATAAATATGTAAATAAATACCCGACAAATGGCAACAATCTATTGTATGTCTATTTACCCCGTTGAAGTAAGGACACGCCCGTAATGTGTTGACATCATTATACGACCACCGAAGAAGCACCACAATGCAGATAAGATCCATGTTTCGGTATACTTCGAGGGTTAAATTTCGAAAGATATATGGAGGCAACTTTTAGCTATTTTTGAGTATGCAAATGAAAGAAGGTGATAAAATTTTCTTAATATATATATTTAACCACTTGAGAATTGATTAATCTAGTAATAATAATGCCTAATGTAACCTAGATGCTAGATTGGAGATACAAGACAAGTAGAAGTGTAATGAAAGCCGTCCCCAGCTTTTGTAGATTCTTTAGGTGTTGGTCTTTGCGGTATGGGAGATTAAGAGTTGCCGTGATTCCTTTTTTATGGGAATTTAATAGCGCTTGTCACCTGAGTCTTGCGACCCGCCTCTCTCGTGGCCTGTAAGAGTAAATAAGTATTTTTTGACAATTTTTACTCAATAAAAAGATCAGATTTGTATATACCGTGGCCCGCTATCCAATTTCCATCCATTCTGCAAACAAATTAAAAATTAAAGCAAATAAAATATGAAAATAATAATACTCAGTAATGGTGAATACGCTATTGAGATTATAATAAATGCTATATATACTTAAAGAACGTATTAGCTGAATACGGTACCTACCAATTTAACTAGCATTTATAATCTTTATATATAAAAATTTCGTGTACGCTGTTTGTCCGTGATGAACTTCTAAAATTACTGAATCGATTTTAATCAAATTTTGCAGCCTTTTTTATAGTTAAGGTTTACCGTTATCGCCATTATCTCCCTTGATCTTAAGTGACGATACAGCTCAAATTGGCAGACATGCTAACCCTGTAGAGTAACTGGCTCTAAAGTGCAACTGCCAGAACACACCTATTGATATTTGACGGCAAATTTTCTACTTGAGCTAGCCAGATGGGCATCAGATAAAACCCTAACACCATGCTATGGTTTACTTGCGAGGTTTCCTTCACCGAAAACTCAAGCTCATTGTAAGTGGATTCGAACTCACGCCTCTTGACGCGGAGTCCGTCCACACTAACTAACACTGAGCTATCATCGCTTCCAAACTACACTACTCTATTCGCTACACACACTACAGTTACTGTATGCAGTTTGATCTAACCTGAGAGATAGGATACTATTATCTCGATAATTGAGCACACCGCGATAGATGATGCTGTAGTCGATGTTATTGACTACCTGAAAAGGCAGAACAAGGTCTGCCAGATCAGTTAATGTAATTCTATTTTTTCTATTTATTGCCGTTTTTTATTATTTATAACGACCAGTATTTAGTTCACAATCTACCCAATTAAGCCCTAGCTTGCGCATGCTGAGTTAGATCACTATTAATGGTGTTAAATGAAACTAAAACTGTGTGATTAGGGTATTTAAGGGGATTTGGTTACTTTACTCGTATTTTGAAATTTCATGTAAATATTTTTCTTTCGGTGTGCCTCTCCACAACTTTTCGCTAGAAATGCGGCATCCAAGATGCCTCCCTACAACCCTGAGAAGTTCCGGCATTCTCCCCGTTATACAATAAACTCTATACAATATACAGTGTAACTTGCGAAGTAACTCAACAAATTTATAGACACAAATGGGAGTTATAATGGGAAATTCTCGAATAACACTTTATTTATACTAACGGCTTATTATGCACACATATTGGGCTATGAAACTACACATTTTGGAATGAGATTTTAATTTTATTTGTTTTTTTTTTTTTATAGTTGATTACTATTGTTAGCATTATCATTGGTCGCCGCTTTGTTTTTAGCCTTATCGTTGGTCTTCTCTATACATTAAATGTCATATTGCATGGGTTTTAATATTCACACGTTAGTTCAAAATAACTTCTTGGATTTAAATTAATATTTACATTTGGTTATATTTAACTTTATAAATTCAAATTGTAATGAAGAGGTTTTATACAAATTGTTTTAATAATCTATTTCAAGTGTTAGGCTTTTTCATTGGTCGCCTCTTTATTTTTGATTTATCAGTGATCGTCTCTTTACTTTAAATTTCATATTACAAGGGTTTCAATATTCACACGTTAGTTCAAAATAACTTTATAGATTCAAATTGATATTTACATGTTTGGTTAAAAATAACTTTATAAATTCAAATTGTAATGACGAGATTTTATAAAAATTGTTTTAATAATCATATTCACACTAGTTCGCTTTTAGCGCTTTTAGTTTCCGGTTGTGGCAATATAAATATGTCTTATAATACTGAGGTAGTGACGGTGGAGCTCCAGAACGAATCAGTGGACTGAAGTATTAGTTATACGAAGAACCGAATAATACGTGCAGCCTATTAAACAAGACGGATAAGATATAAGGATTATTTACATTTCAGAAGAGGGAAAACATCAAGGTTTTCTAAATTGGATTATTTACTGCCACCTTGATGTAATCTTACGCCCGCAATAAGGTATGGTGACTATTATTATTTCTACCCACGGTCATATTCTGGCTTAAAAATATCATAAATAAATAAATAGTCACTTAAAATCATGAACACCCTCTCATTTTTATTAAAAAATGATATAAAAATGAGAGACTCACTAAACTGTATATTAAATGTTTATTTTTTTACTCTTCTTGAATGCTGGATTTTGAATTACCTAATATTTAAAATCGTGAAAGTCGCGATTTATAAAAAAAAAAAAAAAAAAAAACAACAAATAATTCACGTATGTATATTAGATGCTTATTTACTGCTGTTGAATTTTGAATATCACTACTATTTAAAGTAGTGAAGTCTTTATTAATAAAAAAGTAGCAATTTATTTTCTACTCTTTTGTTGAATTTTGAATGGCCTACTACTCAAAGTCGTGTACATCATGTCTTTAAAAGAGTAGATGTTTATTTTCTGTTGTTTTGTTGAATATGAGTTACCTACTACGAAAGTAGATACTCGGTTGTGATAATTATTTCAGGTCTTTGATCATTATACGGATAAATGATACCTAATGACCGGTCCAATAGTGGACGGAGGTCTTATTTTCTGTTTTGTTGAATTTTGAATTACCTACTATGAAAGTGGATACTCGGTTGTGATAATTATTTCAGGTCTTTGATCACTATACGGATAAATGATACCTAAGTTACCTACTACGAAAGTAGATACTCGGTTGTGATAATTATTTCAGGTCTTTGATCATTATACGGATAAATGATACGTAATGACCGGTCCAATAGTGGACGGAGGTCTTATTTTCTGCTGTTTTGTTGAATTAATTACCTACTATGAAAGTGGATACTCGGTTGTGATAATTATTTCAGGTCTTTGATCACTATATGGATAAATGATACCTAATGACCGGTCCAATAGTGGACGGAGGTCTTATTTTCTGCTGTTTTGTTGAATATTGAATTACCTACTATGAAGTAGATACTCGGTTGAGATAATTATTTCAGGTCTTTAATCACTATACGGATAAATGATACCTAATGACCGGTCCAATAGTGGACGGAGGTCTTATTTTCTGCTGTTTTGTTGAATTTTGTTGAATTTTGAATTATCTACTATGAAAGTAGACACTCGGTGGTGATAATTATTTCAGGTCTTTGATCACTATACGGATTAATGATACCTAATGATCGGTCGAAGAGTGGTCGCAGGTCCAGTGAAAGAAGATTAGTCATCTTAAAAGACAGATTTGAATCTGAGGCGAGAAACCAAAACACGATTGATTTCATCTTTGCATTCTCAGCATTCTCAATGTAGAGAAAAATTTAATAACGACAATGCTGTTCCGAAATTAGATTCTGAATCGAAAATCCAGACAAACTACTACCTGAACTATACTAATAAACTCTTAGGTATTCTGAGGGGTGTCAAACCGTTTAACCGATTAGATATCTTTTATGATTGATATACTTTCATAAAACAGATAGTTATTAAAAATGCATATGTGAATGTGGTAAGTGTAAGATGTGGTAAGTGTAAGATTTCATTGATAATTGATGGTACAAAAAGATTTCATTGGTAATTGATGGCACAAAAACTTACGTTGAAATACAACATCGTACCTGATAATTTTACTTTAACTATGACCTATTTATTGAATTAACTATGATCTATTTACTGAACAAATTGCTACAGAGCTACCTCACATTTTATGTAAAAGTTGGTACGTATAATGTGAAGAATGGCAGTGGATATTTAATTATTTTATTCTAAACTATGAGAAAAAACCAATTCAGATTAGTCTGTCTTGGCTCGTGATTGTACTGTCCAAGCAAATAATAACATAGAGAAGAATAAGGTGTACCTACACTAGACGAGTCGAGCATGAGTGAAGCGTGAACTGAGCACAACGTCGTGTAACAACTTTACCTTTCCTGTGCTCCACCAGATGTCGGATTATGTTTGATGAAAAGACAGAATATTTTATTATTTCTTCGCGGTGTGCTCGTGGACGTGTTTAGTGATAGTCGTTTATCGGTCGAGCAGCACGTCGTGGAAACGAACGTCGTAGAAACTTAGAAAATATGATTGCTTAACGACCAACTGATTTGTATCACAATAATCTAATGTGGGGGACCCAGCGATAAGGATATTACTATGAACGATTATCCCATACTTGGGCAAGAATGTTGGTTTATTGGCTTAACTAATTAGGAAATGAAATATTATTGTACAAGACACGAGACCAGTCGTCTATCAACCGACCTATAAGTTCAGTCATTCTGAACGATAGTTATTGTCACTTTAGTGAGATTCAGAACATAAGTGTTGGAGTTGCACTATTGTGAAGTTAGATTCAAGAGTATTGTAAAATGGCATGATTCATGCCAACGCGTTGAACAGAAACCCAACAGCCGAAAACGCAGATGTAATTCAGACCATTGACGGCATAAATCACGTAGCCTGATGTCGGTGCTAACTTTTCTAGCCACATTTATCTTTCGTGTCTCTATTGGAAGAACGTCTTGAGCTTGATGTACTGAGCGTTGCCACGCTGAATATGCGTATTTATCGAGCCGAGTAGCAAAAGCCTGGCTTGCTAATGACAGGTGGAATAGCACCCCAGGCAGACGAGGTCAAGCGACGGAATAGATTGTAGCTCAATGCTACCTTCTTCTTTATATTGAAGCACAAACGTCTGTTGGTTCCGCAATTGGAAAGTACAGGATTGTTATACTAATGGATACAAAGTTATTATAAGTACAACGGTTATTAAATAATACTATTTATTAGCAAAGATAGTGATGAGACTGTTATAGTTATATTATCTACATGTATGTATGTTGAAAGAGTCTAACATGAACTACGAACTTTATTTGAAAATTATCGTTATCGATAAAAATAATCAAGGATCTTGACTTCAATAACCAGTTCAGAAGTATTTACTGGTGATAAAGCGAAGTTTTATATTGTTAATGAGTGCAAAACCGCGCATTACATTAAGCAGAATTTAGAAAACGGTGTTCAAAAACGAAATAATGCATAGTATACAAAAGTGAAAAAAAAAAAAAAGAGAAAAAAAAAATGTAAATTGCTATTTCAAGAACATAGATGATGAAATAAATGACCGTTGATGATAGCGTTTGTTGTAGTAGATGATGAAAAAAATGACCGTTAGATGATAGCGTTTGTTGTAGTAATTCAGTAAGATTTGGATTATTAGTATTTAAGAATTATTAGTATTTAACCAGGAAAAAGAACAGGAACAAATGTTCCAATTACAAAATAAAAATAAAGTCTGAGATACTAGTTCGCATATTGAAAAAAGGTACTTTGGTAACCGCCGCTGTACTCTCGGACGTGAGTAAAAGTTCTGATGAATGGGTCTGACAAAATATTTCATTGATAAAAGTGATGAGTGAAATTATGAAGAACGGCTTAAGTGAGGCAATGTACGCATCTTATTAAAATAAAGGTGTACGGATTCATCTGGGCATTATAAGCATACTTAACTGTTAAGTACACCAAGTTATGACCGAAGCTTCTAAAGTACTTCATGCTAAGAGCAAGTTCCACTGATGTCTTAGTGCAAAAACTTCTCGCTATGAATGGTGCCATTGAAGTATAATAGGCACATAACGTTATTATTGGTGAACCTCCTGAAATATACGAGATGCACATTTACTATGAGAGGCGTCAGCGACGTGCAATGTGCACATGACCTATTTATAAGAGTAGCCATTGAGTGCAACGTGCACATAACGTCATTATTTGTGAACCTGAGGTGCGCGAGATGTACATTTATTATGAGTGGTGCCATCCACGTGGAATATGCACATGACGTTGCTATGAGCGAATTCTGAAGTCCGAAGAATCGCTATGAGCGAACCCTCTGAAGTGTAAAACTGCCCATTTAAATCGCTATGAGCGAACCTTTACAGTGCCAGGTGTACATGTACCTCGCTGCTATGAGCGAAACTTAAGTCAATATGCACATGGCGTCGCTAAGAGCGAATTCTGAAGTGCAAACAATCGCTATGAGCGAACCTTTACAGTGCAAGGTGCACATGTATCTCGCTATGAGCGAAAGTCTAGTCAATATGCACATGACGTCGCTATGAGCGAATTCTGAAGTGCGAAGAATCGCTATGAGCGAACCTTCTGAAGTGTAAAACTGCCCATTTAAATCGCTATGAGCGAACCTTTACAGTGCCAGGTGTACATGTATTTCGCTGCTATGAGCGAAACTTAAGTCAATATGCACATGGCGTCGCTACAAGCGAATTCTGAAGTGCAAAGAATCGCTATGAGCGAATCTTTACAGTGCAAGGTGCACATGTATCTCGCTATGAGCGAAAGTCTAGTCAATATGCACATGACGTCGCTACAAGCGAATTCTGAAGTGCAAAGAATCGCTATGAGCGAATCTTTACAGTGCAAGGTGCACATGTATCTCGCTATGAGCGAAAGTCTAGTCAATATGCACATGACGTCGCTATGAGCGAATTCTGAAGTGCAAAGCGTACATTTAAATCGCTATGAGCGAACCGTCTGTCGCTATGAGCGAACCTTTACAGTGCAAGGTGCACATGTATCTCGAGCTATGAGCGAAACTCTAGTCAAAGTCACGGGACGCTACGGTCAACCTCCAAAATCTACGTATGCAATGTGGAAGCGCGCTAAGAGGCAGTGTGAGGGATTTGAAAGATTGGCCACTCAGTGACGCATAGAACACAGTGAATCATCGAGGGCAGTTATTCATCGTACGTAGATGGAGTGTTACCAAAGGGACGTAAGATTTATAATTTCTATTACTGACTCGATTCTTTTGATATCTTTATGTCGGGAATAATTTATACTGAGCGGAGAGAGAAACACGAGTAGTGAAAGTGAGTCTTTACAATTGTCGAAAGGGGCCTTCTTAAACTAACATCCGTGTCACTAGACTCGAACGCTGTTCGTGTTATCTTCTCTGTACCACAATATGACTTTCATCGTGTAATTGTTATGATCCAATTAATCTTTTAAACTACTACCTAGCTATTAGGCTTCTATGCCTATATACATTGGACGTTGTACTATTAAAATTATCGTTTTTAGATCTGTTATGTATCGCGGGGACGCGAAAAGTTGTCAGGATGGACGAATGTTAGCATTATCATTGGTCGCCGCTTTGTTTTTAGCCTTATCGTTGGTCTTCTCTATACATTAAATGTCATATTGCATGGGTTTTAATATTCACACGTTAGTTCAAAATAACTTCTTGGATTTAAATTAATATTTACATTTGGTTATATTTAACTTTATAAATTCAAATTGTAATGAAGAGGTTTTATACAAATTGTTTTAATAATCTATTTCAAGTGTTAGGCTTTTTCATTGGTCGCCTCTTTATTTTTGATTTATCAGTGATCGTCTCTTTACTTTAAATTTCATATTACAAGGGTTTCAATATTCACACGTTAGTTCAAAATAACTTTATAGATTCAAATTGATATTTACATGTTTGGTTAAAAATAACTTTATAAATTCAAATTGTAATGACGAGATTTTATAAAAATTGTTTTAATAATCATATTCACACTAGTTCGCTTTTAGCGCTTTTAGTTTCCGGTTGTGGCAATATAAATATGTCTTATAATACTGAGGTAGTGACGGTGGAGCTCCAGAACGAATCAGTGGACTGAAGTATTAGTTATACGAAGAACCGAATAATACGTGCAGCCTATTAAACAAGACGGATAAGATATAAGGATTATTTACACTATATTCGTTTGAAATGAATCATTATATATTTCTCTCTGGCCAAAAAAGTAGAAAGAAGTATAAGGGGTGTAAAAGCAAATCCGCTTCAGTACAAAATTGGTATTTATTACGTAAATTTCTACTTAGTTCACTAACATTTGGTGTACTTACTTAAAAATACCAAGGTTCGGACTGAAGCAGTTTTCCTTTTACACCCTTCATATGCTAAAAAGAAAATTGGATGAAAATTTACTGAAAAGTATTAGAAAATATTAATTAAAATTTATTTAGGAAACGTTTAATATTATAAACAAAATATTAAAATAAATGATTAATATTACCAATAAATTTCACAAATAATATTTATAACCTTCATTTTTAAAACAATCTCCTTTTAGTTTTAAACTTAATAATAAGAAGATTAAATGAAGAAATTATTTAATTTACGACGTAATTAAAAACAAACCCCATTTGGAATACTGTTAATCATGATTAACAGTAGTTTAAAAGTACTCCCTGAAGAATAGTAATTAAGTTAACGCTCAATCGCATTGTTTCTGTACTTTTTCTTTATTCCCAAGGCGAAACTTCTTGAGGAAAACAAAGAAACTCGATTCGGAATCCTTCAGGGGTCGGGAGCGTATTAAATTTGCATTAGACGAAATTGAAATACGCCCTTCGATGAGTCGTTACAGGGGAAGACTAATAATGTCGTCAATTCGCATCGGGAACATCTTCAAGTCACGGTGTGACTGTTTGATTAATAGAATAAATTTTTTACACGCCGCCCTCTTTTAGGTGCTGAATTTGTTAGTTTAATGTTTTATGCGTCAGTGCTTTATTTTATAGTGGATAATAACTTGATACGTCAAAATTGTAAGTTACACATCGCCAATGTCAGTACTTCGTGATATACGAATACTTGGAGAAATACGTGAAACGACGATCTATATCTAACATTTTATTAGTTTTATCGTAATATTATGTATTTTAGATAAGTGTACGAGAATATTTGTAACATTATTGTCTTATCTATTCTTGTTGCAAAGAAGTAGTGCACGCGCTGCTCTTTCAATCTGGATCCCATATCTGATTAAGGAGACATTTTAAACTGTTAACTTTTTTATATTTTATAGGTTTATGGAGTTATGGCCACAATCTCACCTGACATTAAGTGACGATGCGGGCCAAGATGGCAAACACGCTAAACCTAGTGCAGAGACTGGCTTTCAAGTGCAACTGCCGGAAGACACCTATAAGTGTTTGGCGGCAGATTTTCAATGTGAGGGTGCTAGCTAGCTAACCAGGCGGGCATGAGAAATAGCCCTAACATCATGGTATGGTTTCATTACGATGTTTCTTCTCCGAAAGCTCAAGCTCATTGCAGGAATTCGAAATCACGTCCATTGAAGCGGCCTCCGTACACACTACCAACTGACCTATTATCGCTATAATAATATAGCATATAATAAAGCGCTATTTATTACGCACCTCGACTACGATTATTGGTAGATTCATAGTTTTGACGTTATACACATGATTGAAATCCATCTCTCAGCTTCGCTTCAACTTGTAAGCTGAATATTGACTACCTAGTATTAAATCGCAATGCGGTAGAAGGTGCCTCTTAGAAAACAAAAATAGCATATGTATGATTATGGCTATTTGGTGTTGCACTAGAGTGCTTCAAACCCATGTTCATTTCTAGTCCTGCAGAGTATTTACTTGCTTGAACTGCAACGTGTTGTGTAAAAGCCATTTCCAGTCATGCCTCATGCACCCGTAGCATGCAATTATGTAAAGCATAGCAACCGTACGATTCTAACACAATCACTCCATCACTGACCTCGAACACGTAAGTGTAAGCGAACAACTCGAATGACTCGATTCACCCAGTCATGACTCGTGACACGACCCGAATCACGTACCGAGCACGCGTCTCGTTCCACCTCGTTAGTATCACGACCACCCATCGCCTCTCAACTTCATCAGTTACGTAGTGACATTCCGCACTATGTAGGTAAATAAGTGGATTATCTAAATGAATTACTTTAACATTTCATATAGCTGATCTAATGGAGCAAAACAAAATACTCAATGACGAGTCGCTGTTGTACTGAATATAGTTTTTCGATCTTCCAAATTTTGTATTATTGTATCCATTCCCTGCATTACATCTATATTAACATTATATAGCGGAACAGTTTGATTGCTTGAAAGCGTTCATCTTAACAACCAGTCGGATCCATTCGCATTAAAGAAAAAATTGTACTTGACAGAGTAATCATTGAGGAAGTCTTTATTTAACATCACGCTACCACCAATAAGAGCAAAACTGAACTGAGAAATAGAAACAAAAATTATTAATAAATTAATAAATCTATTTTTGAAGGTAATTTCTTAAGTTGCGTTGAGTACTATATTTTAAGGGCTTAGTCGGCTCGAGTCAACTAAGGGAGCGTGATATAGTCAATGCGTCACTACTACATTCGCAACATTCGTTACTAATACGTTATAGTTGTATTTCATATTATGAACATCACCTTGATAAAGTTTGAAGCGATGATCGTTCAGTGGTAGTGTGTATGGACTACGCGTAAGGGACGTGAGTTCGAATCTACCTACAATAAGCTTGAACTTACGGTGAAGGAAAACATCATGAAGGAATCATAGCATGGACTTTCTTGAATACCCACCTCTCTGACTAGCATCCTTAAGTTGAAAATCTACCGCCAAATACCAATAGTGTGTTCCGGCACTTGAGGACCTGTCCCTCCACAGGTTTTGTGTGTCTACCAACTTGGGCCGTATCGTCACTTAAAACTACGTGAGATTATGGTCATAACGTAAAAACCTTAACTATAAAAAAATAATCACTTCTTCCGTCTGGTAAGCACACACTGTTTTTTTTTAATTTACTTTAATAAATGTTCTTTTTTTAATTTTAAATGCAAAAATAAATGGTACAATTAACCATATATTCTGAACATAATAAAATTATATTTTTGAAATTCAATTGAAAACTTTATATCGTTGTATTCTTAAAAATTCATTTGGATATTTTTGTATTCTAGCCACTTTTTCATTTGCATTATTTGATTCGTTGTTTATAACATCTACTCGAATAGTATGTAATAATGAAATTGGTATATTTTGTTAATGATCTACTATTACCAAGCAATTTTAATTAATGGTAATTATGGGCTCAATTTAAGTTTGATGAATTATTTTACCAAGAAGATACATGACACCGCCTTGCACGCAACGGGTTCTTGTTAATTATCGTTGCGCGAATAATATTGTAAATATTGTTTAAAGATCTACTATTTTAGGTACTGGGTTCAGCGAATATGTAAAAATATTTACCTTTCATTAAATTATTAATACATACTACTTTATAAGAAATTAAATATTGAATGAAATTTTAGCAACAGTTTTCTAGTTGATTTATGAATATGAGTACTAAATGAGGTAAATACTATATTACTAAATTTCTTTAAATATATGATGTCTTAGTAATAAATATCTCAAACCTAATATTAAAAGAAAATATATCGTTGAATAAGACAAAAATGAAGACTTGGACAAAATGTATAGGGTGCATATCGAATATCTTCAAGTTACCCAAGCCAACCTCACCTACACGTTGTGCAACCTGCCGAGTAATCGATGAGGTTTTGGCGATTGTTGGTCCAACATTTGGATTTGGTTATGACAGTTAACCATATAATCCTTGATCCGTCAAAGCTTGGTGGTAAGATTATTGCACGTCTGGTAAGCAACCTGCCTTGGGTTTAGCCTGCCGCAAATTTAAAGTTCAGCATCTAGCTCGTGTATATTTTACTAACGGAGTTAAAAACATAGTTAATATTCGATATCAATAATTATATAGCTAATGGTTAAAATCAGATTTTATTTTACTAATATAACGTTATAAAAGAAAATGTGCGATTACTAGAATGTTAAATAAATCCTACTTAATCTAGTGACCCATAACTGATACTATCATAGAATTCTTAGTACTCGCTATTCACCGTAATATTGTGTAGGTATTTGTACCTACTTCATTATTTCTTAGAAGTAAATAATATAAGCAATCTTTTCTTGAATTGTATATCGTCAAAGCGTAAAACGATGACAGAAATCACAAAATATAATCATCATAATAGCGAAATCTAATTGGGTTTGTTACATTTTTATTTATTACACCTGATATTAAGAAATGATGTGGCCCAATATGGTGGACACGCTAAGCATAAATGGAAGGACTGGCTGTCAAGTGCAACTACCGGAACAAACCCATAGACCTTATTTGGCCGTAGCCAGGCAGGCATTGGAAAAAGCCTTACCGCCATGCTAGCCTTACTATATACGTATACAGTATATATTATATCTATTAATATATTATAAATATTACGACTTTACCAATTTGAAATCGATTTTTAGCCAAATAGCTTTGTTCTAGCAAAAGACGTATCTGGTGAAATGGATTTTTATTAATTAAGTAAAGTATTAATTAAGGCCTTACTATTTATTTATTTATCTTTATACTCATAATCAGTGAAATTAATTATCTAAATACACTTGCAATACCTTCAACGACATGGATGCAACTAAATATAGAAATACCCTGCACGGCGTCTAGCTAGGTCTGATACAAGTGGGAACGCTTGTCCGTGTCACTGCATCACGTCCGCAACACGTGTCTTAATCACGTCTCTGTCACGCGACATGTAATTGGTTTAATTTGTTGACCGTAAAGCTGAGCGCATCGTCACAGTAACCCTGGCGAAACAATCGTAATTTTTACACGTAACGAACAAGGAAAGATAAAATTTCTGTTTTATCGATTTTAATTTTATTTATTTAAAGTCGCTATAAAACATCTGAGGTTCAAACATCCACCTTCTACAATGACATAATATAATTTATAGTAATTTCATTCATATCAACTTATAGTAATCTATCGTTTTTAAGAATAACAAGGTTTTTTCACAACCAATTTCACATACAAATTCAATAATGTTATCAGTGACATAGTGATTTACTCTTATTATAAAAACTACAATCAACCAAAAAGTGGAGAACGGTTAAATCCAACCCGCATTTACACAACGATGTTCATATCCTTGTATATTTTCTTATAATTATGTTAGTCTTGTATTCTTATGAGATATATACTTCTGAAAATATGGTAATAAAATTTTGTATACTTGTAATAAAGAAAAGCTAAAATGTTATTGAAAACTTATATATTGAATTCTGAGCGTACCGTATTGAAGTTATATCTCTTAAACATTGGGACTTAGTTTTATTTATAAGCTTTCATGTATAAAATGTCTTACGTTTGAGATGAAATTTGAAAAGGACAGCTGATAACAGTTGACGTAATTCTGTATCAAATACTATAAACCAACTTATCTTTTCTCGCAAATTTAATTTTTGCGTCTTGGTATACGTACATCATCAAATGCATCTATTTGATTTTGAATTAGTTGCATATATCACGATATAGATGTTGTAGTAAAGATAATACCATTCAGCTAGTTAGATAATAGTTCTTTACAGAACCTATGAAAGATTCGATTGCGGAAGTAATGTCGTCAAATTATTTTTTGCAACTGCAATGAAATAGTATTCTATTTACGGTATTCTAATGTGAAAAATGGAATTGACAAAATTTAGCACGAAAAAAGGTGTAGAACTTATTCCTTAGATATATATGTGTGATAATGATACCAAGGTGAAGTTGATAAGTGAACAACTGTAGGATTAGTAAATGTAGGAATGGTTGCGATCTGCACGGCTGTTTGTTACTTCTCTCCCATAGAAAATAGAAATTCCATAACACGGTCAACAACTTACCAGGTGCATATGTTACTAAAATCTTTCCACTTTTCACCAGCAGTTATATTTATGAAAATGGTTGTCAACCTTCGAGCAGAATAAATTGACGCACCCTCAATGTTGATGCCTCGCTAATGAACTTTATATTTTTATCCGTTGAAAAAAGGGCACGTTGACAGACGTATTTGAGTGACGAGCGCTGCTGTAGGTAAGGTGAAGGGCGTCTCCTAACGACATATTTCAGATTACAAGATGACGAACCAGAATCGTCCAGGTTTGTTTATGATTAATGTCTTCCGTTTTATCTTAACACATGGTTTAATTTAATAAGGAAGTATTCATTTTTATAACTCAGTACACTTAGTCACCGTGCGGTGGGAATTGCGAATTGTGTACTTTTTATATTTCGTTTGAAATTACTGAAAATATGTTAAATAAATTGGTTATCATTTTATGGACTTTTTGGAACATAGTACAACTTACTTTTGATATATTGAGAGTAGTTCCAACTTGCACATATTTTTCTATGGCTAATAAACAATGCTTGTACTGCTGTGCTATCATTGGAAGAATTCGGTTGACAGCACCAACTCACCTTGGTTATTCCAACTACGTCCAGAAATACCTTTTTTTATAGAAGTGGTGTTTAAAATCCTAGTATTAACGTACTGCCTCATCAAAACTCGTCAACGCTTTATCTGGGCTCAGGTAAAAGGATTTAGAGACGTGTAGTGACTCTTCGGGTGCTCATCCAAAACTACCCACTAAAGCGCATCAGGGTGACACTTTAAACTCCAGTGTTGCCCAAGACCAGAGACAGCTTTCGCAATTCTTCTAGTCTCTGGCGGCAGAATCCCAGAAAGACATTAATGGCTCACCGTGGTTAAGATGTTGTCGTCCTTTTTACATGATTATGAAGAAATCTAAAATTATGTAGACTGTAGGACAATTCGTTAAAAGAAGTTATTGCATAAATGTATTTAATTAAGTAAATAAATTATAACTTTATGAAAAGAATATTAATGTAACAAAGCCTGATCATGTTCTTGCAAAGTCTTTATATTAACAATAATATATATTTCATACTGCCAGTTGTTTTCGATATTAACGAATGCCTCTTCGGAATATAAAATGAAATAATATATCATTTGGTTAAAACGTATAATTTCATTTATGTTTACTACTTATAAATTCCGAGATTTGTCGCTTATAATATAATGAACATATAAATAATTCTTATAAATCATAATTTTTATAAAAGGTGGATTTTTAGTGTAAGCTTCATTTAATAATACGTATTATGAGAATTATACAGTTTTCTGTCTCATGGTTCTACGTAAAATGTTTCAAATTATTTCGTTTATCTTAATTTCTACCCATTACATTGTCGAAATTGTGAGATCAAACAAAGCTAAATGTAAAGTAAATTAATGAAATAAAAGTAACTTTAGAAGTAACACACTATTCATGCCATAAAATTCACACATTCACATTTTATCACTAACTCAATATAATTTTCCGGTCTTATTAATATTTGTGTGAACAGTTTTTTATACTTTAACAACAGATGAATAGTACCAATTAGTGAGTTCAGTAGGAATTTTATAATTATTAAGACATCAGAATTGCCCTTCCGCGGTCGTTTGTTTACAACCATATAAATTTTATTCGATTTTAAGACCAGTGTTCGTAATTATATATTTAAGTGTGATGTAATACAGATGCTCGTCTATAAAATATCATAAAGATTACGAGAACATATTTCGTAAGTATTTGTAGACATGATTGGATAAAGTAATAAAGTTAACAGGATTTTGAATATCAATATTTAATACTGTACTGGAGGAAAAGACTTAAGAGTTGGAATATTTTTTTCAATTACCTATGTTATGCTTGAAAATATATACATTATATGTTCACATCATTTATTATAGCGCTAAGTATGGAATAGGTTTATGGTACATGTTGAAAATGGAATACACCAAAGGGGCGTTATCAAAACTGAATCAATCGCCGAAATTACGGAATGCGGTGGGGTTGATGGTAGGGCTTTTTCTAATGTCCTTCTGGCTAGTTACCGCCCTCAAATTGAAAATCTGCCGCTAAATACCTATAGGTATGTTCTGGCAGTTACATTTAAGAGCCAGTCCTATCACAGGTTTAGCATGCCCTCAGACTTGGGTCGTATCGTCATTTAAGGTTATAACGCTAAAGCTATATACTATATATTAAAAACAAAACGAATTTGCACTTTTATTATGCTTCATTCAAATGCTCAAGACTATTTTTTACTGAAATATGAAACATATATTTCATATCAATAAATACAAATTTTCATGTATTGTTACATAAATGGGAACAAAAGAAACAGGTACAACAATCATTTCGACATACACATTTCGATTCTATCAAGTTTCTTTCAATAAAATGAAAGTATGAGAACAATCTCAAATATATTTCACTAACATAAAAGAAAAGTAAAATTTACAACTAGGGATATCTATAAATCGTTGTACGAATCCCTTGAGTAAGTCTGCATTGAGTAAAGCGCGCCACTTGCGAAAATAGATGTCATAGTAAAGTAGAAAGTGCTGAAATTAGAATCCACGTCGGAGAAAATATTTCTGATCATTAAATCCAAGATGTACTAGGATAAGGAATAAAAAGTAAAATGGGCTGAATTTTAAGCAATAGGCATGTTGAATGGATGTAGAAAATAGAAACTGTCACATATATATAGTAGAAGATTCTGAAACTTATGTTAACATTCGTTGAAGTAAGCAAAATTAAATAATCGAACAATGTTTGTTATGTGTAATTATGCCTAGATTTAAAGCATATTCTAAGAAAAAAAGGCATTATTTTATTTCTAATGCTTAGATAACAACCTCGTTCAGACAATAGGGTACTTTAGAAGGCTACAATGCTCTAGTTCCGGAGATGGATGATTCAATTTGCTTAGTCGTAATAAAACACTGAATAGAACCTATAGCTAAAAACTAGATTAATGTTGTTCGTTATTATATCATTTTTATATCTCCTTACGCAATATTATAAATAATTTTATGAGTTATTTATAGGCTCTCTTATAGTAATAAGTTAAGCCATAAAATAATTTCATTTTTGCACTATGCATGCTCTATAATATAGTATAGGGTTGGTTGTTGAAATATATATGTATAATCAATTAAAAGCTCATATAATTTATTTAGAGTATTTTAGGTTGTTTTTTTATTTTCTGACATGGGATAACTTTCAAATTATTCCCTGCTGTTCCACTTTGTAATAATTTTAATTCACAAAGTTAATATCTGTATCTTTGATAAAATTTGTATTGTAGAACGCCATATCTTAAAACTTATATTATGTGAAAGCAGTTTAGTTTTCATCAGTCTATATATTTTGTAGCCTTTTGATTAAGCCATAATCTCATGTAACGTTAATTAACTAAAAGGCAAGCTCACATGGCTTAAAATGAGGATTAAAAATAGTATTAAAATTCACTTATCGGAACCCGATGATATATTCGTTATCGAGAATTTTTATGATTCGCCATAGTAGTTTAAGCCCGAGGATTATTAAAACTGTCCAAGAAATGTTTATTATGCTGTACTGATAGTCCATAATATCTATTGGAGAATTTTAATGCATTCCAGTTGTTGTTGCACCACCATGCCATCGTTAGAAATCATTAGCAAAATGTATATTCATCAATGACAATTTTAGAATGTCACTGATATCCATAAATTTTCTTATCAATCAAAGAAAAAAAGCATGACCTTTATTAAAGATAAAAAAGCCGTTTAACTTGATACAACTTCTTATCGAAATTAAACAAGCGTCGTTCTATATAATTGTATTTTATATTGTATAATTTAGTGAAATAACGTCATAAAGCTTCTTATAAAATTTTGCAAAATAAGCAGATACAATCGCAAACCTCATCAGTATAAGAGCAAAAATACCTAGCCCAATTAAAATTGACATAGACAGCTACCAAAGGTGTTCGTATTCGCATCACTCGCACGCGATCTCGACACAGGCGTCGCCTGTTAATCGATACCATTAATTTTGTTCTGTCGGATGTTGTTCGCTCAGAAAATATTCTCGAGTATTTTAATGAACTAAATCTCTGAGGTCGCCATCCGCCAATCCGATGTTGATGTCAAGCAAAATACAGCGCAACAGACTTCCGTCCAAGGTTGCTTATTTTCGTTCCATCATTTAAACCTGTTTTCAACGTAACATGCGCAGTTAAAATTCTAATAATAGGGTTAGTTTTGGTACAAATAGCTTTATAAATTTTAAATTTAAAGGGGTAGATAAGTTTTATATAGGGTGCGTAATTAAAAAAGACGCGTCGCGCGACAGTCGTGAGGTGCATGGTGTCTTATCGCATCGCTTTTAATTTGAGGCTGGCATGAAACACGCGAACGGATCACGCGAGGAAACGCGTCGAATGAATACACCGACCACAATAAATACTACGCGTCTTTTTAAACTATTCTGTTTCCATATTATCTATTCTTTGAATTCGTGACCAAAGAACGTTAATATTTATTACCATGAGGTGCCTAATCTTATAACTATTAATGAGTACGCACATACAAGTGATCTGCATATGTCGTTTAATATTTAATATATTGTTTCTAAAACCACTAATCAAGAAAATTATATTAAAAAATCATCAGTCTGTGTCTAAGTTAACTTAAACAAAATTTACACTAACATTCATATAAGTTTGTACAATGAAAAAGGTATTCTGTAATTAGTTTAATGTAAGGAATTTAAAAATGGACTTTTATTATATTTCAATGGCATTGTAATAAAATAAACATCCGTTTGAAACTGTGAGACTATGTGTACATATTATATATAACATTAAAAATAATGGAATACGAGTTTAAATAAAATTATCACATTTAATCTCAAGCTCTCCATTGCGACACCGTACTGAGACTGCGTATTTGATGACATTGATAATTATTGTCGTTGAATAGAGAGATGTTATTCTATGAAAAACTATTTAAATCAATGTTAAGTAATCATGAATGTTTAGGGAGTATTTCTTATAATCCAATAGCGTTACATGAATTTTACAGTACAACTAGAAGAATGTTAAGTATGAAGGCGAAAGAGAAGAGGAAGGCCGAAGAAGATATGAAATAAGGAAGAAGGCATGGACTATGTGACAAATGATATATAAAATATGATATATAAAAAGAGTGAGTACTAAGATGACGGCTGATAGACTAGAGTGGAAGAAGAAAACATGTTGTGCTGACATTACCTAGGTGGAATTAGGGCTAAGAAGAATAAGAGTATATTGCCAACTGAGTCATCTTCGCTTTAAAATCACTTTTAGACAGTAAGCGATATTTCAAAAATAGAACTTCTGGTCACGATTGAGTGCGTTTACCAGTGGGTTTACCTGTATCAATACTATCAATCACAGGCGAGATGTTCAAGGGAACCCTTTTCATTTATTTACTGTAGGGACAAAGCAAACATAGGAAATGAAATTTCACGTAACATTTTTTTCAAAGTAGAAAGTTCAAGTTCCGTGTCGGATTGTAAATAATTAGCTCATTCAACCGCGCCCACCGGGTCGTCGCTTCGGCCCGCCAGCAAAGTTTTATAAACAAGAAACTATTATAACAAAAAAAAGACATCTTAACTAAATTACCGTTCCTGGGTAAACTTAATTTCAAAAATTAATTGGTCACCAAGGTATCTCCGCTATGTTGGTAAATAAGATCCGTAAATGGATCTTCGAAGTTAATCTATTCGATGCCGTTACTAAGAAATTATAGTGTACAAAAATTATTCGGCTCGTTTAAACTTCGCAATTTCTAATTTTGTCATTTCAGTGCCCAAGGCTAAAATTTGTTAACATCCAAAGTTCTTTGTATTCATACTTGAAGTTCTCTGTACATCCTTTGAAGATTTAGTCTGTGGGCATCAAGTTGAAAATTAAATGGTATCTTGTTTATAATCTTAATAATATATATTAATATTCTCTCATCTCAAATTCATTAATCCATTACAACATAAACGGACCATCTAGAAACTGATAGACATTTTTTGATATTAATTAATTTATTTGCATAAATATAGTAGTAATACTAAACCTACATTGTTGTTGATATATTTTATTTTCTTAATACTTTATAGGTTTAGCGTTATACCCACAATCTCAGCCAATATTAGTCGATGATGTGACCCAAGATAGTGAACAAGCTAAAACTGGTGGATGGCCTGGCTCTCAATACAATAATAACTGCCAGTACACACCTATACATACGTATTTAGCCGAAAATTTCAACTTGTGGGTACTTGTGTACTTTTCAACTAATGGTGTGGGTAGATGGTCTATAGAAAAAGTCCTATCACCATGCAATCGATACGATTTTTAATATAAGAACTAGTTTTACAAATTAAATAAAATAGACCCTTTAAAAATATATAATACCTGCTGCGTGATAACTTTCAATTTCATAGCTTACACAAATTTAAATAAAGAATTATATATAAACTTATTTAAAGAATAATAATAGGTAATACATATTTATCTTTCGATGATTATTTGTAGGACACAATCGCCCATACTACTCATTCGATTCTGAAAACTATTTTACTCATAGCAATCAAGCTTATAGTTTAAAGCTACGCTTTATAGTTCTTAAGTTTTATAGTGTAACTTATGGTAATCTATTGCACAGCGTGCCTATTGCTTTAAGCATACAAATCTACTTCTTTAGGGGTCCTGTAGTTGCATGACGTATGGATCATTTTCTTTTTTTTTTGGTGTCAATATGAATATCATACTATTAGAAATTTGAGACACCTACGTTAGGTAATATCCTTTATTTTATTGTCAATAGCATTTCAACAATATTTTATTTAAGTATAACAATAAGCATTAAGTTATTATTAAGAATTATGATAAATTTTGCTCTAGGATTGCTGAAATCTATAAAATTTTCTACGCACAATTCCCAAGGTATCCTTCCCATATTATTCGTTAATATACTTTTTATTGTTCTGAAAATTGAAGTAGTGATAGCACAGTGGATACCGCATCGTTGGATATACGTTTCAATCTGTACAATGAGCATTAGCTTTCTGTAAATATAATTAAAATAATTCAAATACCTATAGGTAGATTCCGGCAATTGCACTTGAGACCTAGTCCCTCCATTAGACCTAACATGTTAACCATCTAGGGTCACATCGTCACCTAACATAAAGCGAATTTGAGGCTATAACACTAAACCTATTAACTATAAATCAAATGTATCTAACTTTAATCAAGACATCCCCTTTCTAGTAGTTCTCAAGTATGACGGCACTGCATTGTTTATTATACGCGTCTCGTAGGGCAAGGATATTAGTTTACAAGTGTATCAACCGGCCCCTTTGTTTATTGACTCAATACTCGTGACAGAACGATATTACTTCCCAACTCTTTCGGAAGTTTGCCTTCTTTGTTGACATCTGCCATACGATTATTAGAAACTCTCGTATAGGCAATATTTCATAACAGTCGTAGATATGTCTATAGATAATACAAGCTTAAAAGGATTATCAACGAAATGGGGTTTTCACTAATATGAAAAATTCTAATATTGGTAGAAATCTATATTTACATTAATATAGTAAAGAGAAAAAATCCTTTTTTTTTACGTTTGTAACGAATAAATTCAAAAACTACTAAGCCCAGTTCAAAAATTCTTTCACCATTAGGATGCTACATTATCCCTGAGCAATATAGGATATATTTGTTAGTAGAAAAAATTAGGGATCTTTACTAAATCATTAATAATGCAACACAACATGCAATGCTTAGCGTAGCGAGCGGGTAGGAGCTGGTTTATATATGTATATAAGGACGTGGTTGATCAACACACTGTCGAAACTACTGAAGCTAGAAACATGAATTATGTTAATCTCTTTTGTAAAGTATAGATTCATTAAGATGCGATTTTTCAAAATTTAACGCTATAGTGATAAACGAAGGTAGCAAATTTTGTATGGAGGCGATAAACAACCTTCACCTATTGACTTGAATGTTAACATTGAAACTTAACAAAAATAGGCAAATAGCTATTTCAGTATTTTTAAAATTTCATCTCATATCCGTGTACAATAGGGGATGACATTTTGAAGGAATATTTTGGAGATTTTTCCAAAACTACCAGACCTATTCTCTTGAAGTTTGAAATATATCTTTCTTACATGACGAATACATCCACTAAAGTATAGATATTACGATTACACTTGGTTGTCGGGTATAACGCGAGCGAAATCGCTGGATATAGGCTAGTATAATAATATAACTATATATTAAATAATGGCCCAACATAAATCATCGTTATTAACTTATGAAATAAGTTTGAGACACAATCAAACATCTAAAGTTACAGCCATAATTGAGATTTATATCAGATTTGACAGGTGACTGAAAGAAATTGTAGATTATGAACACTGCTTTCATAAGAGAATACTTTAGAACTCAATATCTGCGATATTGACGTACGCAGAGTTTACTACTTCAAATTTCATTATCGGGGATGGTTTGTAAAATTTTGTGCATAGAAATTGCTTTGAATTTAACTAATTTATATTTACTACATATATAATATATCATAGAGCTTAAAATGTCTATAGTCATTTACTTTGACTTTATAGCTATACAATTTTAGAAGTAGATTATATATAGTTTAATATTTTCAGTTAATAATATGGTTCTGTAAATGTTCCCCGGCTGGCCACAAGCACCCCCCGAGGGAAAAAGGGACCTCAATGAGCACACCACGCTAGTTCAATAGTCCCAATATATTGGCGATATATAGTCATAATTTATTTTTAATCTATGCATATATGTAACGTTTTCAAGAAATATGAACATAATTATGAGTGCATCTTTTAAAATCATATGTAGTGTATACTCCACAGTGGGTTATATAGGTGGAATATCTAGAGGATAAATAACTAAACAACCCTATTTCCTACGTCATACAATTGAATACCTACCATTACATATACACACAAGATCGTAAACACACAAACAACCATGCAAGTGATTCATTATCTAGTCTAGTTTTAGTTTAAGTTGGAATATAAGAACATATAATTATTAACATCAACTACCAAAACGTAAGTTACCCTAGGTTGATAGTATGGGGGTATATATATTTATGTAAAAAAATAAAATGGATTCTATATCACTTACAGAGTGCACCTTAATTATTATTTTCCAAAAATTTAAAATGTAATATAAATATTGACTTCAAATACAGTTTTATTATATTTGTAGATATGCAGCTGTTTTATTTGATTACCCCAAAAATAAAAAAAAATGCGTATTTGATTATATATAACTCAATTATAGAAAAATTAGCCGGTGTTGCAGACTTCGTTCGCGTTTTGAGTAACCGTCTGCATCGTGAAAAGAATATCCATGCCAAATACCTAGTCTAAAGATCTGGTAGATTTGGAGATATCGCGATGTATCAGTTAAATATTGGGTTTAATTGAAGATTACAGCGAACAGGCTTGTAAATAGACACCCACTTCGCACAATAAAACTAAATCGAATATCACCGTTGAATTATTGATATATTCTAACAAGACCGAAATACGGAGGATTTAGCGGACACCTTTATTGCGGTTAGGATCATAACAGTAATTCACGTTGATGTGATATACGACATCGCATTGCGTTCGATGCTACCGACGGGCGAAGCGGCGACCACTCGTTACGACTGCCACCGACCACTAATCTCGCCTGTATTGGCTTGTTAGCACAACATTCTGTGTGGCTTTTACGTTTTATCGGTGTTTATTGAATGAAAAAAGACCGATTATATTGCGCCGCCGCACCGTTGTGAACAGGATAATGTTTTTTACGTCAGACGTATTTGTTTTTATTATCACAATACGTTGTATCAATCTGAAATATATTTGATATTTTCAAATGAAATAGAGAATAATATACTGTAATAATATATACATATGCACCTATATATTTTTTTTCTTTATAGTTAGTTTTAGTGGTGAGACTGGCTCTCATGTACATCTTCCCGAACACACGTATAGGCATTTGGCGATAGATTTTCAACTTGAGGGTGGTAGCTAGCCAGGCAGGCTTTAGAAAAAGCCCTATCACACTACTGATTAAGATATCATATCTATATAATATATCTTCAGTCCTGTCTTTTTAACCAGTGTGTCCTACCCACAATGACGTATGGTGCTGAAATATGGACATTTACAAAAGAAACTGTGCACAGAGTGAGGGTTGCACAGCGAGTCATGGAGCGTGTTACGTTAGGCATCACCATTAGTAATACAGTGAATAATATGGATATTGAAAAGAAGTTCGTATTGTTTAACCGACATGGCGTTGAGCAGGCCGCATGACCAGACGTGGTTATGGCAGGTAGAGTACATCTCTGATAGAGTGGCAGCCGAGTGAGGGTAAACGAAGCGTGGGTAAACCGATGGTAAGATGGGTCGACAATATAACTATTCTTGAGGGAAAAATCTGGGTAAGATTGGCACTGAACAGAAAATAATTACGTAAAAGGGATGTGGGCTTACGATTTGCAGTGGGTTGAAAAGAGCTATCCATGATGATGTGATGATGATATCTTTAGTATTTTTCAATGCTCATTGGTCTTGAATTCCTAAGACTTTTATAGATTCCCCTTCGTTAAGCTTAGGAACATGAACATGTTTCTAATTGAAATAATAATGATAAAATAAAACGGTACCACCGTTTTATTATTTGGAAACAATTATTGTTTAGTAGCCGTAAGTCAGAATTCTGTAACGAGGTTAAGCATTAGGTAACAGTATTTTTATGCTAAAGCACCTATGTAAATAGAAAATTCGATTTAGAATATTCTGAACCAGGTGTAAGGTATGGTATCAAAGTCACCCTCGATTAATTAACACGGGACCTGTAACATTTAATAATCCAAAAGGCGATTATCCGAAATTTTATTAGTGCAATATGAAGGGATAATTACAATTTAAGGCACAGTTTTGCAACCTGAAGTTCACGAATATCAAACGATCTTACTCAGTAATAAAGGTTGTTACAATATGTTAAAAAAATAACGAAATCGAATGGAGAAATTACAAATCTCTTAATTGAACTGTTTTTATTTAAACAAAAATTATTATCATATAATAAATAGCCCCTTAATATATGAAAATAATATCCTAAATCAAATATTTGTCCTTTTTTTATTCTTTAGCATGTAATAGACGATAATACGAATATTATTTGAACACATTGATATTGTAAAAAGAAATAAAACTGTCACTGTGTTTTCTGACGAAGAAGTTTAAGGAACTATAGGCTTTGTAGTTTAATGATAGCAAACCCTACTACTGGCTGAGAGATTGCTGGTTTGATTCCTGCGGACAGACTTTTTTTTTAATGAATTTGTTGTGTTTTTGTGTATCACAGTTGAGTGTTAAATATTCATTATGTATAGTAACAAAAAAATCTTTTTTATTCATATTATTATATCCTTTCCTGTCTAATAATATCGTAAAATATTCAAGCATGAATTTAAAGAGTTCCTTAAAAATATTTCCCAACCTTTCGCGCCTCTTTGAATAGTCTAAAAAGTTACATATCTGTTGTTGGTTGCAATAACAGTAATGCTATTACAAGAAATATCATACCCCGTTTCAATAAGTTAGAAAGGTACCACACACGGTTGAGGAACGATATTTTAAGGGGCTATAAGGTTTTAAACGTGCATATTATCTTACTGTGTTTATTACTAGACAGTTTATATATGTATAATTATATTAACTTTAGAAAATTTTAATATAATCATCACCATTATATTATAACAACTGCTTATTATAATTTGTTTCCACTGTCTACTATCACTGTCAACCTCATTTCTGTAATAGGTGGTTCCGGTGCGAAGATAACTCAATAGTAGCATGTTACGACACCACGTCGATTCAACTGGTTTAGAAACAGATAAGAAGTTTTCAGTGAAGGAAAACTAAATCACAGCATTATTGTAGTGTATTCCCTAAAGTACACATACTTAGAGGCACCCTAAAATTTAATGTAGCATGGACGTGGTCGACTCTATTATTGGCCACGTGACAACCACGCGGTGTTTTTTCATTATCTATAGTAGGGACTGGAAAATATTTATGTGTACTGTCGAACAATCAAAGTGATAATACCCTAATGCGCGTCGACTGCTTTTTGAAGAAGATTCAGTAATATATAGTACCGAATCTAGGTTATTGGTATAAATATCAGTAGACAAGATCACTCCAAATTCTTTTGTCCCAGTTGGCAGATGCAAGTCGTCATCGATCACTGGGGCCGTCATAAACCACTTTGCGAATCACAGTATTGAACTAATATGATGATTCAAACAATCATGCCGACCTATACATACAATATGTATATGTTACACGGAGTTAGCTCATTGTATTGTCTCATCGCTACTGCAAGCATCAATAGCGATTGCTCACAACATCCCCTCAGTAATAGCTTGTAACCGCACACGACGGCGCTGTATAAAGGTATTCTTTGACGTTTGAAGAGCTCGTGAAATTCGCAAGGAAGTAGTGATAGAATTGCCATATCGATATAAATTAAAATATTTTTGTGCAACTGAAACTTTAACGTAACTTTCTACCTCGATGGGTAAAAGGTTATGGACGCTTGTAATAGAGGAGCGTATAACTGCCTATTCCCAACCGTGAATCATCCATTATCGAGAAAATCTTTTTCACTGCAAGAGCACTTATTTTGTAAAGTGAAAATAATTCAACTTTATAGAAAAAATTGTGAATAGTTTGCTGCTCTCATAATTCTGTTAAATATTTTACTTTGAGCTAAAGACTTTTTTTAAATAGGGTACCATCGTACGAATATAGACGCTTCTTATAATAATTTCATTTTAGAATTTAAAAATTTACTGCATATTTACATTCATAGCTTCATTCATTCGGAGCAGTTATTTACATCTTAAAATGTATACTAAGCATAAACTGATTTTATTTATATGAAATCTAACTGCACCATGACAACCTTTTTTTAATTATTTTTGTTTTAATTTGCAGTAGCTTATTCTATTCATATTATTGAATGTCTGGTATCATAATTGTTTATATATATAAACCGTTTATATACATTGTTTATATATATCTATAGGTTTACAAAATACTATTATATATGATAGAAAGTACTATAATAATATATATTAAATGTATAATCATGTACTTGTAATATACAAATAATGATTATATCGAGAAATTACTCATTATTAAATTTAAAAATTAATAAAACGAATCAAGTTATAACATAAACAAGACCATTTAAAATACGTACAAAATATTTAAATTAGGTAGTTAATTCATTAGTTTATTGTTTATCTTATGAATCTTTCTCATCTGATAAATAAATAAATTTAACTCAGTATAGGTATTTAGTGTTTAATATGAAATATGTTAAAAAGAGAAAGCAAATGTTTCCCATCACTAGCGGGAGGTAGATTGACGCGTTATTTGAACCTGTGCCAGCCAAGACGTAATTACTTCGCTTGCAGTTTGTCAGCCAATTAAACACCTTTACTTTATTAAGAACCCGCAGGTAGGACTGACGGTAAATAACGGATGTATATTTCCATGCAATTACGAGTGAAGAAATCTACGACGTCTCGTGCCTTACAAATTCTGTTAGGTTTAAAATTTGCTTAACACAAATTTTCATAAAATCGCGTTTGATTAAAATGACTTCATATAAAGACAAAGTGCTAATATAATAAGTATCAAATGAGTCAATAAAGTTTATTATAAGAAAAAAAAACTTCTTGAACATATCTGAATGTATTGAATGGCGTCAGTGACGCAAAATAATAGTATTTCAATACTAAATTCCGTACTGTAAACAAATGGTTCGAATGGTAATATTAAGATCAACTGTTAAACCGAGAGATTGCCTGTTTGATTCCTGCTTATGAATAATTTTATGCGATGAACATAATTGTCAGTATAGAACTGACTATAATACAAGTTTTGGTAGTTGTTGTATAATCAATGACCTATGTGAAAATAAATTCAAATATAATAAAAATATAATTTAATAATTTGAATAATTAAAACAGAACTTGAATAAATGTGCAGGGGCGTTAATGAAATAAATATATATATTCGCATTGATATGCCGACCCCAATGGTAGCGCGAGATAGGTAGCAAGGAGCCGGTAGGGCTGGAATTACACCGTTGGAATACCTATCATCAATACCGAGATAAAGAAAAACCTTACTAATCTGGTGGTAGTCCGAGATGTCAGACGACGGAGTCAGCGACAATATGGTCAAGCGCAGTGCCATCTGCAACGCACACATATAAGGTTTCGACTGGTTATATATAATATCGAGTAATATCCAAAAATACAGTGTAACTTGTAGTTTCCTAACTAAGTAGAACTGTCTTCTCGGTTTTCCCGAAAAAATCAATAACATCTAAACATCACTATGGTAACGCTTCGAATCTTATTTAAATTGTTCCTTTTTTCAAAGTGACGGCACCACGGAGGTCGGTTTCAGGTATTCCTCTTATCCACGTAGTTCACGATAAGGGATGAAAACGTAGAATTGTCACGTACAAAGTGTTTTATTGCAACCCTGAATAATGGTTACGAAATAAAAAAATCAATCCTCATCTTAAATATTGCTCAACAATTGATGCAAATTATAATATAAAAAATAGTGGCTGTCAATAGGTAAAAAAACCATACTAAAAAGATAAGTTAGTGCACTATGCACTTGAATGTGAATTTTATTATTTTAGTAATATTTATAATTAGTTATGTCGATACAACTACTAAAATAAATAATGTTCTACGTTTGTCTGAATTTATAGGCGATTATGGGTGTGTGTTTGTTTGTTTTCATATCCATCACATCACATCAACATCACAGTCTGATAATAAAATGAATGGCGTCGATTAAGTATAAAAAGCGCTTGGATTTGCTGTTAAAGCAATTGCTACGCTGCAACCTTCGCTCCGAAGTACAGTGTGTTCGAGTACATAGGGCAAATAGTTGTTAAATAAAATTGTTGTGTATAAAATCCTTCTCTCTTGACATTGGCGAAATTGGCTACATAGGTAGATACCACAATAAAAAATAGAACCTTAAACCTATCAAAAATCTTATCATTTAAAACGAACAATGAGTAATATAAATATTTCGTAATGATAGTTAAGTTGATGCTGTACCATCTCAAGCCACACCTGTAGCAGCCCAAACAACATCACGCTATCGTAATGGTAAATTACTTGCTAAATTCGTACTCTTTACAACATTGTACAAAGAGAAAAGCGCAATTTCGTATATAAAACTTAACATAACTTTTATAACCATTAATCATCATAAATAATTTGATACATACCGCAAATGAGGCTGAATCATAAAATCTTCGAAACCATCATAAATATTCCTTTGTTTATAACGATCGAAATAAAAAATACTAGACATGCAAAAGCTAATGAAAGCGATGAGCTTAAGGCGTATACTGAGATAAGGTATTGAAATTATATTACCCCAGTATACCGTTACTTAGCCGTAGAATAATGTAGAATTACCAGACTTCTATCTAAATTATACTTATATATTTCAAGAAGAGTCTTTCGTTTTTTCATCACCTAGTCTTCGATCTGGTAGTAAGCACCGATAGACACCAACACTGGGCCATATATCATTTAATTTCTTTCTACATCAGTATATTTTTGAAGCAATGATAGCTCAGTGGTAGCTTCTAGGAAAGCCGCGTCATGGTACATGAGTTCGAATCCAACTACCTACGATGAGCTTGAGCTTTCGGTGAAGGAAAACATCATGAGGAATCCATAGCATGGTGGTAGGGCTTTTTCTAAAGGTTTTCTGTCTAGCTACCACCCTCGAGTTGAAAATCTGCCTCCAAATACTATTAGGTGTGTTCCGGCAGTTGCGTTTGAGAGCCAGCCCCTCCTATAAGGCCGGCAACGCACCTGCGAATCCTATAGTATTGTGGGTGTCCATTGGCGGTGGTGATCACTTATCATCAGATGACAAGCTTGATCGTTGGCCCCCTATTCCATAAAAAATATTTGTTTTTGACTTATTTATTTAAATACAGGTATATAGATTACGCTATAAGACATATTCTTCACCTTGAAAACATAAGTTACAAAGATATGCAGATAATCTAATAAAGCTATGTTAATGAAGTAGTTTAAATATGTATTTTTACAGTCATCAAGCACAGCGATATCAATCAGCTTACAACTTGAGCATAAGATAGTAACGTCTCTCATATGAGGTTTTATTTGCCTCTTAACATCTCTACATAGTACAACAAAAGACATAAAGATGGTAGTAAAGTCCAGCCCACACAGATTTTTTCGTCAGTCCATAGATATGAAGACGTTACCCATCTCATTCATAGTTGCTTTAAATAAAAGAGTTTTAATGAAATGAAAAGGATTATTGTTTTACTTTTATCACAGCCTAAAGATACGGACCGTACAGCAGCGCAGAAAATCTTTAGAGAGGATTATTTATCAACATTTTGAAAAATCGCTCCACTATATAAATAAAAACTTGATTGAATTTATGAACAAAAGGCAACAATTTAAATTTACAATTAGAATATTACCAATTTAGAAAACATCCCATTTATCGAAAGAACTCAGCAGATAAGTAGATCGGGTTTGTCAATCCTATCCTTTAACAACTTTTAGTGTTTTTTTTGTTATATGTATAAATATTTTACCTATTTTTCATGTATATTAGTGAATCTTAATTATATTTTTAATTAGAACAACGGATTATCAAGGTTATTTTGGTTAAAATTAACCTTGATTTTTATAACATGAAGTATATCTGTTGCCCAAAATTTTAACAGAGTATCAACAATGATTAATGTACTTATTAACTATAAAGCGCTTTAATAAACTAATTTATAAGAAACGCATGTGGTACATAGTAATGGCTATCAAGGCGTTAAAAATTTAAGGCAATTGGAAATATTTCAAATAGTATTAGAGGTAGACAGTAAAAATATCATTAGGCCCGGACTTGCACCACTAGATCCTCTCTCATCAGTATTATGGAAAGACAGATCTTTTTCCATTTCATAACAAGTCAAAATTGTCCCGAAATTTTATTACTTTATTCATATCAACAAGTCGTTGTACAGTGATACAGAAAATATATATTTATTTAATTATATTCGTTTATATACCTAATAAAACCTAAATTAGTTGTGAATACTGACTAACAGTAAAAGTCTTTATTTCTGTATTTGACAATTAAAGTTTCAGTAGCAGAATGCACTCAAATAGATAATAAAAATCTTTATCTGTTACTTGCAAGTCAATGTTACTCCCAGTTCTATAATCGCATAAGAGAACGACATTTCTTGGTGTCAGTCATTAATTATACGTAGCTCTTTGTCCCTCAGGCTCTCCAGTCCATTGTGACAATATTTGGGTCGCGTCTTTCAAACTGATCCTAACAATGAGGCAGTACATAGACGAAGCATCATGGCTATGGGAAAGGTTACAGGTTTTTATTCAAACGTTTCGGATTCTCTTTGTTTTTGATTATAAGCAATTCCTTTGTTAATCAATATTCATTACGGACATTCTGTTATTTGTCTTCTGTCATTTGATAATAGAAAGAAAATGTTATAGTTAAATTGAAGTAACAGAAATTGTATTTTTTTACACTTTATAAGTTTAACGTTATGGCTTCGATCTCACCTGATTGTAAGCGACAATGCGGCCCAAGATGGCGGATACCTAAACCTAGTGGAGAGACTGGTTCTTCTATCCCGAAATATTATCTTTTTGTAGAAACTTTAAGCTTTTATTGAATGTTTTTTTTTTTTCCTAGCACTTTGCTTAACCTTAAGAGTAAGCAAAGTACTCTATTAGCTTCTTGTTTTAACACTATTAATTTGTTGTTTTAGTTTGATATTTCCATTTCACTAAATTTCATAAGATTAAAGAATTTAGCTCGCCAAGAACAGGATCACCAGTGGCGTAATTAAGTAATTCGTCAATTTTTTTAAGTGCGATTTTTTATTGGTTTCATTGCTGATTTCTGTGTGGTCTGCAGAAGTCTGTTTTTTTTTATTTTACTTACCACCTAATACACTGTCTTCCTGTCTTCAACAAAAAAACGCTTTTGCTACGATTGGAAATACAACTGATGACTTTAAGCTGATACATAGGTATGTATTAATACGTTCGAATCCCTATGCTTGTTATCAGTTCAATCATACTCGTAAACTAATCAACATGGACCTGTCATTGCATCTCATCGCGATCAATCATGTGTTTGTTCTATTTATATCAACTCGTCTGCTCTCGATTCCGATAATTCATAACTAGGCTTAAGTTTTAGAACAATTATTTTCGCCTATAATCACAATACAAAAGCGATCCACGATTATTTTATTTAGTTGGTAAGTATACGTTATTTATTTTAAATATTCTTTATGCATATTTTTTAACACGTTTATATAGTCGGATAATGAAATCGAAATCTTATTCAATATCATTTTTAGTAAGACCTGTAATCCAGTATTAAATTGAATCTAAAATTTTCAAAAACTTTGCAGTATAAAAGCCGTTACATAAATAGAAGAACTTTACATAATCCCAATGCAGCACATTTAATATGTAATAATCTTATCAATTAAGAAACCGGATGCATCTGTAAAATTTATCTGACGTTATGAATCAGTAAAACAATAAAATTTATTATCCCCACAAAAGAACTTGATTTTTTAATATACCAATAAAATGGAGCATTATTTATGAAAGAGCACAGAACCGCTTTGTTCTTAAGAGTATTGGAAAAGATTACATATATGGACGTAGAAAAAACGTGAAATTCATTTATTGCAAAGTAATTCTGAGTTGTTAAAAATTGTATTTTTGTATCGACTACTTTTTCTACAACATTGACTTCTGCAAACATAACGCGAAGAGACATATGAGTGCTTAAGTCAGCTTAACTTCGACGAGTAATGCTGAATAATAGATTCCTGTGTGGTCATCGTTGTTATCGGAGTGTCCATCATATCGCGATATCACTGTATAGTTAAACTTAAAAAAAAGTGTGCATACAATAAAAATGCATCAACCATCATCGCTTTCACTCAGTACAATTTTCTCCAGTACTCAGTATTGTACATACATAATTAACTTACTGAACAGCATACGCCAATTGTGCTCCTCTAATGAACCAGTCCGTTCGCAACTCGAATTAATTGTCAAACGTGCTTGGATTACCAACTAGACCACTACAATTAGACACGTAGATCTCCGTTTTATAGCCCTTGCTTAACCTATTTCATATTGACTTGTGGGAAAATCGGGAGATCATGTAACAGTGGTCAATCGCTAATAACCCAGAGTTATGATGACAATTGTGCATAGGAATGTATATTGAGGTAATTAATACAGCAAACAATCTAAATAGTTTAGTTAATTTGTTCAGTAATCGCACATCGGTGCAAAAATACTATTATTGTATAAAATTTTCTTAAAACAAATTTATTATATGTAAATTACTAATGGAAGCGTATTGACTAGTGTGGTTTTGAATTACATATTGAACCTAGGTTTTTCATCTACTTTTTCTAAAACACGACTAGCTACCACAATCAAGTTCCAAATCTGTGGCCGAACATCTACTGTTCGGTGTCATAAGGTGGAATTGACGAAGTTTAACATGCTTCCATTTCAGACGACATCAGTTGTACTAAAACCTTCCCTTATAAAAATCCTATTGTTGCCATATTACGAGCAAGTGACTGCACTGTATCTAAATGCACAGTACCTATAAACCAAAAACTTTAGAGACTTAAGCAATCTATCAAGGGTCATGCACATGCAAGTCTCTCAGCAGCTGGATATACAACGAGTGGTTGCCTAATTTTACAACTTACTCAAAAGAGAGTCACTTTTATGTATTTCACCATTTAAGCAGACGGTTCAAAGGTGGTGTGTACGCTCACCGCGTCGATGAACGTTAGTTTGAACCCCTGCAAAGAGCTTGAGCTTTATTAAAGACCTTAAGAAGAAATTCTTCGACAAGGCAGAAGTTTATCCCAACCCTAAAATAGTACACGTAGTTAGCCTCACTTCCAATCCGTACAGCTTTGGCTCAGCATCGGCATTGGCATCGGCTTCACCTTCGCGCGCCGGCCACGTAACTGTTTCACCGACCCCGTCCACCAAAGAACGAGATTGAACGTGCTCCTCGCCGCCGAGACTCAGCTGTTAATTTTACGCCCGCACACCCGCCGCGGCCTCCTTCAAAGACGCTTGAGCCTAAATTCGATCCTCCGGATAGGAGCCTTCAATTGACTCTACTCGCGCGATACAGTGACACTACATCACTGAGAGTACACCATCACACCGCATACTATTCGTGCACACCCACACGTCAAGTAAACGGTTCTATAAGGGACTACCCCCGCGGCCCTTGCACGGCTTGTCCGATAATGTCATTGTTAAGACCTTAGTCATTGTTACTGTTGCTAAACTTTTAAGTTAGAACCTGTTGGTAAGTTAGGCTCACGAATCTTTGTTCCTTTTTCGGCAGCGGCGCGAACCGAGGTTCGGCCATTCTGGCACTCTTGCGCTCGCTGCCTCTGGGCTGAGTGCTCTCAGCATTCGCCACAAGAAGTTCGGTGTAGCTCTTAACCTCACCTTCTTCACTTCTAATAGTGCATGTTAAGTAAATAAAAATAGTGTTATTGTGTGTTTAGTCAGATGGGCATTAGAAAAAGACCTACTACCTTGCTATGATTTCCTCACGATGTTTTCTGTCTCAAAACTCAGGCTCATTGCTGTTTGCGCTACCAACTGAGCCGTTATCGATTCATCCCATTTAATTATGTCTTTTTATCAGTACTCTGTCCATTTAATAATAACAACGTGTTAGCAGACGAAATGATTAAGAAAAACGAATAAAGTTAATCGCGTGGACGTGAAAAATAAAGCGAAACGTTTATATCACTAGAGAGTCACGTCGCGCTGGAACGGCTACCTCCAACGTCGTTTAAATCTGGGTCACTCCGTAGGTACTTAGAAATGTTAACGTCGTAAACTGTGTTTTTATTCAAAACTCATTAAAACGTTCATTAAATAATAGTTTGTCGGTAAACAAATACTTTTACGACTATTTCCGTTTTAATTTCCAGTTGGATATGTTTTTATTTCATTTTCAAAATTAACATTATACAATGGGTTATTTTTATTCATTTTATGTGAAAATTAGTTGTTAACCTAAATAAATAATTGAAAAACTAATTTGAATTTAACACACGTCGTTGAACATGGTGTTCTTAGGATATATTTTATTATTGCTTTCAATAAATTAGAAGTAGACGGAGTTTTACGAAGTAGGAAATAAATGTTGAATGGTCATTCTAGCATATAGTTATCTACAACAAGTATTAAACGTATTAAAATCTTTATTGTGCTTGATTGCATTGCTGCTATGAAGACTAACGTACATCCAACTCTCTAACTTTGCAACTTTGAAGGAAAAACTTGTGTGTCAGTGGTTCTTTTACAATTAAATCTTAAAAGCTTTATTACACTGACACAGACAATGTTAGACAGTATAGCAAAAACTATTTCATGTTTACATAAATGTAATTATTCTTAGCTTATGCTTGCAACTCGTAATAGATTAGTATTTCAGATACAATTACGATGGAAATACGAAAATTTCTAATCTTAAAACTATCCAAAATATATATAAACAAATAAAAAAAATCCGTAGATAAAATATATAATAATGCCTACGAAATTGTTTTCTTTATATTAAAGGACTCATTGTAAGACGTATCAACAATATGTTCGAGGCGGAACAGTTTGTACAAACAAACCCAACCGCAAAGATATTCATACAATAACAGATCCAAGTGTACTCGCAAAAATTGTATTTTCCTTAACACAATAACATTTATACATAAAATGAGCATTCTTGAGAAATCCGTCGTTTTTCCCTAGAAAATCACGTTTTCTACGACAATCATAACAATATGATAATATTATATGAATGTATTTTTCTCAGAAGAACACGCTCCTTTAACTTTGAGTTATCTTCAAAGTATTTGAAACACAATATTAACGTAGTATAATATGTAAGCTTTTATTATTCCCTCTTTATCATATGCGTTTTACTAACTATGTACGTATAGAATATTTAGACCACAGCACTCGTCACTGACCATCTTTTGGTTTTTCACGTTTCAGATCAGCATGTAAATCCAACAGTCAAAATTCTTACAGGTTATCATGACAGTGAAGCTGACTATTGAACAACTTTTATTTTTAGGTTAACTGCACTCAAAAATGAGACATGGAACTGTTACTTTCTTATGCTAATAGGAAAAAATTCAAAGAAATAATTGGGAATATCCTATTTCTCTCAGCTACTTTACAACCTAATTCTATGGGTTAGTAAATGTGCATAATTATATACTTGGTATTGATATATCAATGACAATATATATGAGTATTAACGATAAAGTGTTTATGAAAAAAATGAAATGTTAAAGCTCACTCCTATGAAAAAGGATATCTGCCTGTGATGGTTGAGACATTTCCTAGAACCGAATGTAGTATTATTTGAGTTTGGTTATACAATTAAAAAGTTTTTAATACTATTAATCCAACACTAACAATAGATAATTAAGGCACACTTACAACGAACTTTAATCTTTTCTATCAAAAGCATTTAGATAGTCAACATTTGAGTAGGACGACAAAGTTATGGTATGTAATGACTTCGTGACGTACTCGGAGCTGATTTTATAACGTTCACTAAGTTTGGGTCATTATCGTTGTTCCGATCAGTGATGCGTCAAATGGCAGCCACACACGACGCCCCTACTGCTAAGAACTTATTAGCTGTATTAATTTAAAACTTTGTATACTTGACTTATCTATACATACTTCCAATTTTTATAGCCAACGCATTATTTCATAGCAAAAGATTATACATGCTACTTCATAATAAAAATTCATCGAAATCTGTAGTTCTATAAATAAATTTCAAAGTAATGTACGATTGCTCCATAGGCTACCGAAGATTAGATTGAAACACTTCAATGTATGTACTTTACTAACGAATGCTCCAACAACAGCCAGAGGGTTACTGCTTGATATAAGATCCCATATATCAAACGCCTAGGCTACGTTGTGAAAGGAATATACGTAACAAATAGCTATTCAATAAGGTGTATGGTTTTGTAGGTCTGGTGAAGGGTGAGTATATATATATATATATTGTTATCCCATTACTACTCTTGAAATAGCAAAAGATACATTATCTAAAAATGCACGAAAATATATATTACCATGAAGGTTGATTCATTTAGATAAGTGTTCTCAAATTTAGGAACCGTAAATATATTATCCAAAAATGACATGAATTTTGAGTGAATGAATAAGTTTTTAATAATGATGTAATGGCGCGGTGAATAACTAGTGAATAAATTTTAAAGGCCCGATTACTTAAAAAATAAGCTTAAATTTTTGAGGCTTCAACTTTATTTTATTTTGCACTGCCATATATATTTTTATATAATTATACACACATAATTTGAATGTTAACAATAAAAAAAGAAGTACATTCTCTGAGAAATATGTTAACTCATTTTTGTGATTTCAAATTTATGTTAATTTTCTACTGCCACATATATTCTGTTCATATATGCACATAATTAGAATGTTAAGAGAAAACGAAATTATGTGCATTATAAAGTATACCGTAAGTAGTTTATAAACCAAATAATAAAGGCAAATAAAGCAAAAAAGTTAATAAAAATAAATGGATTAGTCAATCTCATAACAAAATGTAATAAGATTCAATTTTCATTTATGTATTTGAAAATCACGTGTTAAGTTAAAAGTGTATAACAAGTACTTAAAATTATTATTTTATTTAATTTTTACCTAATGTGCTACATCCAAATCGGCTTTAATACGAATGTTGCGTTAAAAGTATTTCTATTAATGTATCCTTAATGTTAACTACACGTTACTTATGTATGTAGGTGGTCCGCTCTTCTTCAATTTTGAAATACTTTCACACGTGTTAATTTCTATGGTTTATTTGAACTGTATATCTCAGCTTAATTTTTCATTTACTGAGAGATAATGTATTTTCTATTTTTTATTTAATTTTATATGACAAAGTCATAGGTTCGTTGATATTTTAGAAAGTGTTTACGTCTCTTTGTTGAAAATTAGCTATATCTCTGCAGTATTTGGGTCCTTAACTTGGGCTAAGTAGTTTGAAGTATGTGAATATCCCTATGGTTTTGCTTAAATTCGCTCAAAATGTTTTTTTCTTAGAATGATGCTTCAATACTTATAGATATCATTTTCTACACATATCTAAGAATGTTTAGATACTTTGTTTAAACGATTATGAAACAATATAACATTATCTTTCTATAAGTAATTATCGTTCACTACTGATCGTACATCTGAACTAGAAAAAAAGTGGTTATGAAAATAAATGAAAAGTATCCATATATTTACGCAGGCTTATAAGCTTATCTACTAACAGTGCCCAATGTCCATCTTGCAAACACATTTTCGTGTTGTAATATCTATAAAATGTACAAAATATTTACCTTACTATGACCCTACTTAACCTCGGATGCCATAACGCTGCTGATAGCATCAGACGTATGTAACAGACAATTGAAACCAGCCGCTCGCGTATCGCAAAAATGTTATAGTAACGAGTCAAAACACGTGCTCCCAACAGGGCCCAAGATATCTGATAACACGATAATGCTCTAAAAATACATTGTCTACCTCAAAAGTGAGTTTATCAGCTTTCGATCTGAAATCTGTTCGGCACATATTTGTGTCGCTGCGGTCTCTATCATTCGGATTAATCGCGGTAAGAAAGGCTCGGGTCCCTTACTACGGTTTTTTCCCTTAAGCAAACATCCCGCAGATGTCTTTGTGCATAGGATGAATGTTCATTAAAATTTATCTCTTTAGAAAAATTGTAGTTTAACAAAGCATTCCATGTCAGTTAATCCTTGGGATGTTACTACGCAATATGACGATATGATTAGTTGACGATATGATTAGTTCAAGTCGCGATTTAGACCGCCTCAAGGCCATTAAGGCCTTCCCTGACATCGCGCGCTCCATGCAACGCCTCATTCGCGCTTCTCCGTAATTAGTTTTTGCAATGGATGATAGAATTAGACCCCGTGGCCTTTCTTTATCCTTTTTTAACGCACGTAACTTAAAACCCCAAAGAGACTTAGTCGCTAGCTTCCTTAAGGAGCGGCAAATAGACGTGTTTCTCATACAAGAGACACTTCTTAAACCAAGCGTTCGTAATCCCGCGATTGCAAACTACAAGATAGTAAGAAATGATCGTACCGGCGTAAGAGGCGGCGGCACGCTCATATACTATAGAAAGTCACTATATTGCATGCCAATAGATCCTCCCGAACTCACCAACTTAGAAGTGTCGGTGTGTAGAGTGGGCATGACCGGTCATCCTACTATTCTTATTGTTTCCGCGTACCTCTCGCCCAATAAAACTCTCCTTCAGTCGGATCTGGAGACGCTTTTCGCGCTCGGTGACTCTGTTATAGTGGCTGGCGATCTAAATAGCGGGCACATTCAATACAACAACCCGCGTACTACCACTAATGGTAGGACACTATACTGGCTAGAAAATGCGCTTACCTTTGATGTAATTGCTCCTTCAGAGCCAACTCATTATCAAGCTAACTGCCGCCCTTCAGTTTTAGACATAGCTATTTTAAAAGGGATCGCGCTTCAGGTGCGGCAAATCGAAGTCGTACATGAACTAGATTCCGACCACCGTCCAGTAATTCTGCAACTAGGCCACCCAAGTGACTACATACCCGCTTCAGTCAAAGTAGCTGACTATACAAAGCTCAGACACTATCTCTTAAATAATCTCTCCTCTCCTCACTTAGATAGGATCCCCGACGAGATAAAGTCTGTGACCGATGCCGATGTGGCGATTGACTCCCTGGTCGGTCACCTCCAGAATGCCATCAGGGAAACCTCAAAAGAGGTAAGGTCGGCAAACGATCGCCGCTTCATACTTCCTGATGACATTCGAAGACTGATCACGGAGAAAAACGCCGCGACTCGCGCTCACGATTCTTATCCGACGGAGGAAAATCGCGTACGTCTACGTAACCTACAAAGAACAGTTAAATCCCGTATCTCTGAACTACGCGGTCAAAGATGGCACAGCCTCTTAGAGGAAATCAAACCGTCTCATCTCGCCTTTTGGGACCTCGTTCGTAAACAGAAGAGCAGCTATTCGTCTGCGATGCGTCCGTTAGATAGAGGCCCTGGCAATCCACCCGCCTTCGAAAGTATAGACAAGGCAGAGTATCTCGCTGCTACTCTCGAACAACAGTGTTCTCCCAATCCCTATGAATACCATACCATTGATCCCGAACACGTCGGGAGGGTCGATCGAACAATTCAATCAATAAGAGAGACCCTCCCAATTGAAAACTTAGAGCCGGTTACAACTGACGAAGTCCTCGCTATTATAAAAGCCCTTAAGCCAAGGAAAGCCCCCGGGCCCGACGGAATCAGGAACGAAGCCCTCAAACTTCTTCCTGATAAACTCATAGCCCTTCTGGTCTGCATCTTCAATGCGGCCATAACTCACTGCCATTTTCCAGCCGCTTGGAAAAAGGCAACGGTAATAGGTATCCTTAAACCCGGGAAAAGGGCAGCCCATCCAGAAAGCTACCGCCCAATAAGCCTCCTCAATACTATAGGTAAAATATACGAGCGGCTTCTGTTAAACCGACTACAAGCCTTTGTCTCAGACAAATGTCTCTTACCATACGAGCAATTCGGCTTCCGACCGAAGCACTCGTGCACCCACCAAGTGCTCCGCCTCACGGAGCATATTCTCTCCAATTTCACGGAGCTACGCCGTCCCAGGCGCACGCTTGCTGTATTTTTCGACATATCCAAAGCCTTCGATAAGGTCTGGCATGAAGGCCTTATTTATAAACTCAACCTCTTTCAAGTTCCGGACAGACTAGTCCGCATAATCCTTGCTTATTTATCGGACCGCTCCTTCTGCTACAAAGCGGACGGAGCCCTATCCTCGCCTCACCCAATACGCTCAGGAGTCCCGCAAAGCTCCATCCTAGCGCCTTGCCTGTTCAACTTGTTCGTTAGCGATATCCCCGAATTCCCCGACGTCGCAGTAGGCTCCTACGCAGACGACACAGTCATCTTCAGCTCGGCCAGGAATAGGATTCACGTATACCACCGCGTCCAAAGAGCCGTCTCTATGTTTGGGTCCTGGTGCCTCAAATGGCGCATAGGAATAAACCCAGAAAAAAGTGCGGCTATCATGTTCGATCCTCACGCGAGGAGAGATATAAAAAAGACATTACACCTATTCGACGTCAATATCCCCTGGGCTAATGAAACTAAATATCTTGGTGTAGTTTTAGATAGGCGCCTAACCTTCAACAAACATATAGATTACGTTCAGAAAAAAGCCTCCACGGCTATGGTTCTGCTACGCAATCTCACCTCCTCTAAGAGCAAAATGGCACTCAGACATAAGCTCACAATATACAAAGTATGCATCCGTCCCATACTTACTTACAGTTGCCCCGTATTCGCTCACGCTTCACGCACCACCCTTCGCAAACTACAAGTATTGCAAAACAGATTCATGCGCATAGCCGTCCAAGCCCCGTTTTACGTTCGTAATGTAGATCTCCATAGAGACATGGACCTTCCGTCCATGTATGCATATATTAAAGACATTACAAAGAAATTTTTTGCAAATGCCGAACTTCATCCTAACCCCAAAATAGTACACGCAGTTAGCTACACTTCCAATCCGCATGCCAAAGGCTTTGCTCGCCGGCCACGTAACTGTTTCTCCGACGCCGTCGATAAAATAACGAGATTAAACGCGCTTCTCCCTGCCGTCTCCACCAATCGCACGTGTCCGCGCACACGTCCGCGTAACCGCCGTCCTCGCCGCCGAGGCCGAGCGGATAATTTCGCTCCCGCACACCCGCCGCGGCCTCCTTCTGCAGACGCCTGAGCCTAGGTTCGATCCTCCGGACAGGAGCCCTCGAGTGACTCTGCTCGCGCGATACAGTGACACTCTACATCACTGAGATTACATCAACACACCGCATACCATTCGTGCACACTCACACGTTAAGTACACGGTTCTGTAAGGGACTACCCTCGCGGCCCTTGAGCTGCTTACCTGATAAGGTCGTAGTTAGTATCACTAATTTAGTAATAAAGAACCTGTTGGTTAGTCAGGATCATGAATCTTTTTCATTTACCGGCAGCAGTCCTAGCCGAGGTTCGGCCGTCCTGGCACCCTTGTGCCTGCTGCCTCGGGGCTGAGTGCCCTCAGCACTCGCCCCTAAAAGTCCGGTGAAGCTGTCAAAGCCCTTGGGGCTAACAGCGTAAGTCAGGTCGAAAAAAAAAAAAAAAAAAAAAAAACTACGCAATACCTTCATGAGGTATTTCAAAATTTTAAACAGTGTATTTGTTTTCTTGTAGTGTATATTATTAACCTTTACATTACTATCTTTCGTTTTAAAGTACCTAACGGCACGAGTTCATTAAAATTATATAATATTCAACGATTAAGAAAACACAGGCTCTGATTTCGGTTCAGGTAGAGATAACGAATTAAATTAAAATTATATTCGATTTGATATGTTTCAAGTTGAAAAGTACGGCAACTTTTAAGTATTATCTTAAATGTTGTTAAGTGCAACTAAAAAAACGCTTCTACAAATCGCATTTAGTGTTTTAATAAATTGTAAAATTTGAAATAATGTATCTAACATTGAATCACTTAATAATATCATATATACCACTACTTATTCATCTCTTGTTCCTTTCTCTAAATATAACGATATAATAATTTGTCCTAATCTATTTAGATTTGTCAATGTGCATAAGCAGGAAACCTCTATCGCATCAATTCAGGTGTGTGTATTATTTCATAACCCAGTGTGAAACAGTAGAAAAAGTCCCCGAATCCCGGTTTTTGTTTTGACAAATCGTATTTATTTTTGCGATCAAAGGATGTTTAACTTTTGTTTTCGCTGCGCCGCGTTCCGCAGTACAGTGTTTTGATAAAACTGAATTGAAAGCCCCCACACATCCGTAGCACAAAAGTAGGCGTGTTTTATTTATAGTCTGTTGTGATCACTGCACAATTGAGCAAAAAATTCTTTACGTGATCCTTGACGGGAGAATGATGGCCTTTTTTGTTTAAAATGTTTTTTTTTTGGAGCGCAGAAGGGCGTAAAAGTAATATAATTACTTTTAGTATTTATATACTTATTTCTATGTTTCTACTTTACCAGCAACGACCATTAAAATAAAACACTAAGAGAAACAATTTTTTTATAGTAGAATTTAAACTTCTACGCAAATAATAAAAGGATTGACATGAATTTATTTTCTAAGTATATTACGAATGTTTTTATGATGTTAAAATTTATTTTAAATGAAAATTACGTTGTATAAATTAATCAAATAACAGTAAGAATAATTTATAATGATTATAATGAAAACTTAATTCACGTTTCTTTGATTAAAAATGAATGACAAGACAAATATTCGTCAATTATAAAATAGCATAATAGTAAGTAGTTTACAAAATCACGCAGGTACACGTATTTTTAGGTACATGTGTTTTATATATAATTAGTTTATAAAACAGAGTAGGTAGTAATTTTCGTAATATGCATAGCAAGCTTATATTAATTTATTAAAATTAGCAACTCATTGTTTAGTATTTCATAAACTCTAAACCTCGAGGTAAATTATCTACACGCCCTATTCCAGAGTCCTTTTCTATTAATAGAGTATACCTTTGCGTCGATAATAATGGTTATTTGCTATGCCATTGTCAATGTCGATTCTGAATAGACGGAGGAGGTGGGCACGTCATTATTCCGTCAGTCGAAAGGACGTGTTGCGTTTAGGGTGACTAGTGTTGGTACATTTGAAAAAAATACGATGAAATAATAATTATCGAATTACAACTTGCGTGATACCAAACACTTACTTTTCTTTACTAACAATTTATGATTTCAAGAAGTAATGAATTTTATTCGAGATAATTTCTGATATATATGAAGATTTTTAATATACCTCATAATTTTGAACCTCGACACTCTTAAATATAAAAATTAAAATATTAGATTTACGTAAGGTAAATAATAAATATTTTTGTAGATCGATAATTATTCATCTGTAAGCTTTTATAACCACTCCGGCCAAGACATTCTTCTACATGCATATTTTGATAACAGAACAATATAATTAAAAAGCAAATGTTACTACCTATTGGTCAGTAATTTATGACTACCGGCTACCGTCATGGCGACTCTTGGCAACCGAATACATACTGGTCAATCTTAAAATGTATAACCTTTTAAAGTGATGATAGCTCTGTTGGTTGTGTGTACGGACGCCGCGTCAATGGACGTGAGTTCGAATAAGATCCGGAGCTTCAGCTTTCGGTTTAGGAAAACATCATGATGAAACCGTAGCTAGTAATAGGGCTTTTTCTAATACTCACCTGGCTAACTACCACCCTCAGGTTGAAAATCTACCACCAAATACCTGTAGGTGTGTTGCGGCAGTAGAACTTGAGAGCCAGTATCTCCTCTAGACTTAGCGTGTCCACCATATTGAGCGACATCATCATTTAACATCAGGTGAAACTGTTACCATGACGCTAAAACTATAAAGTATTAAATATTAAATATATATAGTATTAAATAAAGTACTACTATATATAAAAGAAAATCATTGTGATGGCTTCGACTTGTTGAGGTTTCCAATCCATCCCATCCCGCACTATTAACGGATGTAACGCTGGCTGATTCAGTAAGGCTTGTAAAGGTAGACTAGTTGTATAGTGGTTATGATTCAGTTGGACTCAATTGTAGTATGCTACTACTCTGCAATATACATAACTTGATATTATGACTTTATTTTTATATAAGATCCGTTTAAAATAAATATATCGATATGCAAAATTGTTTACTTGGTAGCAACACTAAACCGTACCACAACATCTCCCACATTTTTTGCACGGCTAACAACCCATGAGGATTACCAAACAATGACGTGCGTAGACGCAGGCAGTAACATTATTTTTCTCCGCAGTTTTTGCAGTGACATTTAATAGGATTCCACATTTTATAGCAAATGGTTTTAAAAACTTCACTTACCTATACGTTAATAATATTTATAAAAGACAAAAAATAATGCTTAAATAAACTTATATAGTTTTATTAATTAAATGTTTAAATACATTTTCAGATTCTATTTATACAGTTATTTAATTTAGGCTATCATTGTTATTATCGTAAATTGAATTAGCTTATAGTCGTCATTAGTTATTTGTACCTATTGATTGGTGCTTTTCAAAGTGGTAGGGCGATTTCTAATGCCTAACTGGCTAGCTTCCACCCTCAAGATGAATATCTGCCGCTAAATACCTATATGTGTATTCCAGCTGTACTTTCGAGAGCCAGTTCCTTCACTGGGCTTAGCTTGTCCACCATTCTGGGCTACATTGTCAACTTACATCAGATGAGATTGTAGCCATAACGCTAATCCTACAAAGTATTAAAAAATGATATTTTAACAAAAGTATTTATTTATACCTCGACTACTACACGTAAATGCCTAAGCGAGTCAATTAAAAAATTAGCATACCTCGTTCGGTGCCGATGTAAGCTCGGATAGGTTTATAATATTTTTTATTATTCACTTATATTCTGATTCATAGTATTAATTGCATGGAGGTATATTTTAATCTGTCTGGACAACATACCACACAATTTTGATATACAAATTTGCTGTTACTGTTAGTTTGATACCTTCCAGGCTTCAGGAAACTGTTTATTCTCAGTACCAAAACACTGTATTTTAATGAAAAAATTCTCAGCAAGCACTGCTTGTATTTATTAGAGCATTTTATGCAGTTATTAGAGCAACTGATGCATTAATTACATAAAAAGACTAATTTAAATCTAAATCCACTTGTATAGCACTAATAACTTTCAAATATTAAAAAAATATTTAATTAAATTATCAAATCTCATGTCATCTCATATCAAATTTATTCATGAACAACTCTCTCATATCAAATTTATTCATGAGCAACACTCTATATGTGACCCAATGCTTGATATTATTCAATGAGACTAACAATTAGTGAATTTGTGATAATTTAATTATGAACAGATTATTGCTATGACATTGTCGTATTATCATAGAGTTTTGATACATGTGTCAAATTCAATGATATTGAAACATGAAAGTGGGTGAGTAATGTTGCAGATATATTATTATTCATAATAAAATTTTGTTAAAATTATAACAATAAGTCTGCTATTCTCAGAAACTATTTTTATTTACAAACAGCTACTGTTTTTGCAAAGAAATTATATAGTTACTGAAAAGAGTTACAGATGACTAAATTTCAGCCGCTGGGTGGAGTGCCCAAAATACCATTACAATATATAAACTAGCTTTGCCCGCGACTTCATTCGACAGGATCTAAATATTTTTAATAATTTTTGCCAGTTTTTGTATTTGTTTTCAGTACAGCTTTGCTCTTATTGATGGTAACGTGATATTAAATATCCTTCGTCAATGATTGTGCTCGCAAATACAATAATAATTATTGAACTCCTGAGATTAACGCGTTCAAACAAACAAATATTTCCACTTTTAATAATAACTAGTGGTCGCCCAGTGGTCGTAATCTGATCATAATAAATTTACATTTTAAGTTTGAACATTTTTATTCACTAGTAACTAGTATATATATTGTGATAAATGAATTTATTATGGTTATGTTTGACATTCAGTAAAGATAAACAATATTAATGCATAATCTATTCTCAATTTTATCACAGACTTTAATCATAAACAAAAGAGAACAAATGCGTGTATGTGTCAAATATATGGTAGTGTGTGTAATGTTTTTTTATTTATTGAATGTATTTTTTATGCATAATTTAAAATTTTAGCATTCTGCATTTTTTTTCTATATAAACTATAAGTGTGCGAAATTTCATACTCCTCAGTCCACGCAATTTTTGTTAAAAGGGGTACAAAGTCATTGCTTTACGTATTAATATATAGATATATAATAGATAGCATTTTTATTAAGTTTATTCGTAAATTAAAATACATTATACTGTAAATGGAAATTACATTATTACTTACCTAAAACAGATATGACAATATATTATATAGATGTATATTCGTCGTGAGCAATTGTTCACATTTGGCTTTTGTATTATAAAGTAAATTATTAAAATTATATACATATACAATATTTATTTTACTCTAAACGAAGCGGAAATTTTAAAAACAAAGTTTACAACATGCCTTGTTGGAGGCTTTCACAGTTCTTAGTTAAGCATGTAGCATATAGATGGCGCTATAATAATATTTTAGTTTGTGTGAGAATAAAAATGTGGTGCATTAACTGTCCCTATCAATATTACAACCATTATATATATAAAATAATGAGAATAATGCACCGATCATCCTGTACCAATAATTTCTTACTTAAAAACAACATAAAATAGCTCTATAATAATATAATAATCTTAATGATATTAACATTCTATTACAGTTCACAGATCTTATAACATCAAGTGATTCTTAAATGTATTTTTAATCTTGCTCTAAATATATTCAAAGAAATTTCATCTCAGGTTTTTCAGTACTTTATTAAATAGTGTAGCATCTTCAAATTTATTTTTTTAATTTTAGTTTATCTATATATATTAAGAAACGTTTCTATTTTTTGTAGTTACTCTGTTTATGTTTATAACTAAAGTATACTTCGAGCTTTTAATAACTTGTGATTTCAATTGGATTAATTGTTATATAAGAATAAACATTTCTTATATTTTAAGCTTTATATCTCCCCGTATATGTTTAATATTATCTATATTTCGCATGCGTTATGATTATACGGAATGAAAAAAGTGTTTTTTAGTCTGTAACCTTTGGCGGTATACGCAAGACGTAAGATTAAAGATTCAATCAGATATATGCTTAGCACCACAATATAAGACAATCATGCAAAAAAAATTACCATTATTTATGTTTAATATAAAGTTATTCTGAATCTATGAATCAGCTACAACATGATATGCTAGACATATGAAGTATTTAAGAATTTATTATGTGAAACAATCGGAACCATTCAGCATGGTAGGCGAGCTGTGCTTTGATATTAATATACAGATTTTAAAATATCCTTTTTTTTTTACCTGTCTGTCCATCTGTCCTCATTACTCTAAAAGTACAGAATAAAATTGGTAATGTCTTATAACAAATTTTGCTATTATTGATTTGTTAGCTTGTATTTATTAATTAAGATTTACCTTATTTATATTTGTTATCTTTGTTCAAAACTGAACCTTTAAGGAGATAAACGGAGATGACAAAGTTTGTATGGAGGAGAAAAAAAATCTTCATCTTCTGACTTTGGATATTCTTTTCATGATACCCGCTGAGAAGGGATATTACTCGTATGTTCACACGTGACTGACGGGAATAACGCGAACGAAGACGCGGGGCACTAGCTAGTCTGTATATATGTATAAAAATGGATTTTCGTATATATGACATCATTCACTATCAACACCGGTTGTATTATTATCATGATGTATGTATTTTTCATGGAGAAGGTTTTGATATCACTGAACACGCTTTAGGAGATGCTGTGGTTGTTTTTCTGGGCAAGGACTCGATGTAGTTTGAAAACAATCTCTGGACCCTGGTAACAACGGAAATTGAGAGTCGTCGTTTTGCGTTTTTATTACGTACTAGTTTTTACCCGCGGCTTCGCTCCCGTTAATACTGCATTTTTCAAACAAATCGGATTACGAAAAAAGTTTGTAATGAGTTTTTCGCGACAAAAGTAGCTTATCACCGTCTCCAAGGTCTTATCTATTGTATACCAAAACTCATCCCAATCGATTCAGCGGTTTAGACGTGAAAGCGTAACAAACAAATTCACTTTTACATTTATAATATTAGTCAAGATAAGGATATTGACTTGGTCCCATTGGACACATAAATCCCACGCGCCCTTTTCGTAGCTTGCACGATGTATTGCGATAGGGTGTACTTAAAAGTATTTTTTCATCAGAATAACAGAAAAGGCGGTGCGGTGGTCGACTTATTGTTACTTATAAAAAGTTCAAAGTGAACCACCAAACATACCTTGGTTCATGGGGTGCTGGATGTGTGATGGTGTAATGTGGGAAGGTAACACAGGCCCAAATTAAAATGGCTGTTAGGTTTCTTTCTGATTTAATCTGATTAAATCTTAACAGATTTGGCTACATAATTAGGAAACCAAATTCACCCAACTGTAGAAGTTGTGGCAGAGTTGAAGCCGCCCAGCACATTGTAGAAGTTGTGGCAGAGTTGAAGTTGGACCGCCCAGCACATGTTAATGGAATGTGCCATAAATGCGGGGCTTCAAAGTTGTTTGGTTTTGGCTTTAGGATTCTGCTATTTTGATATAGGCATGTTCCATGATGTAATAGCGAAACCGATGTCCGATCCTGCTAATATATTATGGAACTTTATTATATGTAGTAGTAAGGACCTAGCATTTTTATTAGGCTTTAACTTTGTTTTTGTAAATTATGAGAGAACAGTATTGCATATTTGGACGTATACTCCCATAGGGCTGGCGTATATTAACCTGTAAAAGCCCTGTCAATAAACGGTGGATAAAAAAAAGTATTACAATGGGCCGTAGATTTATTTCTACCAAAATAAGCAGTAATAAATAAAATTAAAATCATGCATTATAATTATTGTACGTGGGATGGACCTCTACTAAGTACGGTCAGTATGCACGCTTTAATTTAATTAAGAACCTCTGTATCGCATAAAGAGAAAAGTTCACGTAAAAAGATAGCGCTCGTAAATGTGTTTTGCTGAACAAATTCAACGAAAATCAGATAAAACTCACGGTCTCGATCCATTTTCGTGAAACTTTCCTTTTATCTCACCACCGAGGATACGACCGAACGCCCCGAAATTTGTATAGGTTTATCGTCTGCATGAAACTTTGGTAAATTCTATTTTATATTCAATCTTTCAAGTCAGTGTTCGCTGGTGATAAGGAACGTCCTTCTTTTCAATCTTAATCAAACGTATCGCATTATGCAAATTGATTTTGATGTTTACGTTTAATATATTTTGCGAAGAACCAAAAGTAGATCACCGATAAGAGTTTATCACCGTGTGCATGGTGGTCTTGACACCGTCAGCTATAGTTCGATACCACTCTGCCTAATTGCTAGACATACACCAGCTGATACTATACATTCAGCAGACAAATTCAGCAGCTATACATTCGATATGAATGTGATGATAACTCAGTTCGTAGTGTGTACGGACGTGAGTTTGAATTCAATTGAAATGAGCTTGAGCTTTCGGTGAAGGAAGACATCGTGATGAAACCATAACATGGTTATAAGAGTTTTTCTAATGGCCGACTGGCTAGCTACTACCCTCAAGTTGAAAATCTGTAGCCTAATACCTGTAGTTGTTTTCCAGCAGTAACACGTGGGAGCCAGTTCATGTACTAGGCTTAGCGTATATACCATATTGGGCCACATTGCCACTTAAAAACAGGTGAGTTTATGACCACAACCTATAAAAAAAATCTAAGTACTTACATAAATATGTTAATAACTTATCTGAGTTTAAGCCAACGTTAAGAGAAGGTTGAGTAACTTTATAGATTCCATCAGCTTAAAAATTTTGAATATTAATAAACAAAATTGGAAGAACTAAATTACTAAAAAAGCAATATACTATTTGTTAGGTATAGAAATATTACTACGATGTTAGTTTAAATATATGATGATTGTAGAACTTTAAAATTAATATTTTTTGCCAAATTGAATATAAGTTATAACACTATTAAATCAGATCATCTTAAGTGGATCAGACAGCAATAAATAGTACAAAAAATATAAATGTAATGCTTGTTTATTATGCATATTGATAAACCTGTTGATATCATTGTTCATTTTTTACCCAATTTTTAATAACATTTATTATAATGAATACAGTGTACGAATATGTTACAAAGCAGTCTATCTATTTGTATGTTGGTATTTAACTCAAAAATAGCTAGACCGATTTTGATAAAGTTCTGTACTCGCTAAATATATATAATCGCATATTTGATAAGAATTTTTCAAAATACATACGGAACTTTTTTGTTTGAATTGTCAAGTGACTTTGTTTACAAGACTGGTATATTTTATTCCAAAATTGTCGACTTATAGAAATTGTTAAGAATACTAGCCAGAATCACGCCAGATATCGTGACGCGAGTGCGCTGACGCAATACAGAACTAGCCCGCGCGGTTAACACATAACCTATGACAGTCGATCATCATCAGTTCGGCAGCAGTCAAAGCCGAGGTTCGGTCATTCTGGCATCCTTGCGCCCGCTGCCTCGGGGCTGGGTGCCCTAATCATTTGCCCCAAAAAGTTCGATAAAGCTGTAATTTACAAATATCTACAAATCCTTGAGTATTACGAAACAGGTATAAAAAATATGCGTCAAGAAAACGTAAAACATTATTACTGTGTAATAAATACAGGGGAAAACAAAGGATCCGCTAGTTCATCACAAGTGCCAAAATTACTCTATTAATACACGTCGGTCAAAAAAAAAAAGGTCTCGTCACTCGTATATATCATTTAAACCTATACCATACGGGTCTATGTACCTTTATTTTTATTTTTATTTATATGCATAAATAAACACATATTAATTTAAATAATATGCACAACTCAATCAGTCACTTTTTAAATAATATATTCTGAGGTTCCGTATTTAATACTGAATTTAATAGAATAATCGGCAATCACTAATCGTAAATCTCTCAGTAATACACTGAAGGCAGCTGAAACTAAAAACAAAAAGAGAGTCACAAATACGGGTTAATCACTATATGAATCGTGGTCCTTGACCAGTCAGTTACTTACTAGGTTCAGGTTTTATAAGGTAAACAAAAGCTTAGGTTGTAACTATTTTTATCTGGAGTTAAGACAGAGATAAATCTGAGTACGCTCTATAGAGTTTACCCTAAGAGTGGTAGGGTACAACGAAATTCCTTCTTGCAAGCGTACAAAGCATGGGAATTTCAAGCGACGGGGATAAAACTTATGCAACCAAATCGAATAACAAACGTAAACAAAAAGAACTCGTTATTAGTTTGATATTGGTTATCAATATAATATTATCATATAATTAAGCAGAACACTAAAATCTAGATTGAATTACTTCAAAAGTTAATGGATATTATATATAAAAAATAAACAAATTCAAATAGAATTATATTTTGAACGACTCTTTAAAAGATTATTCGAAGGTCGTTGTTTGTTATGATGTTTCTATAAATTTTCCCGAGACAAAAGCTAATAGCATTTGTAATCGAAGAGGGCTATAAAAATGTTGTTTAAATCATTTTATGTTTCTTTTTTTTCTATCACCGTGGGCGCTCTATGTAAGTAATTTAAATTAATTTATTACAATTTTATTTATGTTATTAAAACCTAAGCAGTATAAGTTAGTTTTCCATATACAAATGGTTCAAAGCGATCATTACAAAATGAAAATAAATACAGTTGATGTGTTCATATATAAAAGTATGAAGACGTATACAGTAAAAGCTTTATATTTGTGGTATTTACATACCATAAGTATGCCACTAAAATATACTGTATGAATACATAATGGCAATTTGTATGTGAATATAGTGGATGCGTTACATAATAAAATTAAAATAAATATCAAGTAAAAATGATAGCAACTTGTTGACCAATATATAGTTAATAGTTTTAATATCTAATATATCACAGTTTAATTAAAGATCCACATAATTTACTCTTTTTTCCTTTTAAAATACCTAACTGGTATTGTGGTGAAGCACTAACAATTAACCAACTAGAATATGGCGACTTTCAAAGGCTTGGGTGGCACGCGTGCCTCTAAGGCAAGGTGTAGGCGGCTTTATCGAAAAAAAATTAGCCTTATCCAAAGAAATATTTGTACACTTATTAGTATTCAATGCCTACTTATGTTTTGATTGAATGGTAATGAGGAAACATTAAAAATGCGCGTATAAAAAAAGTGGTTAAAAACTATGGAAATATTCACACTTTTTCTAAGTCGATTAACTTAAGTTGATAATACGGAAGACCTATTAAAAATATTTTAATTATCACACGACATTTAAGAAGTAAGTGTTTTCGTGACTTCGTCCATATGGAAATAAAAATTATTTATTAAATGTTGCCCGTTTTTGTATTTTTTTTCAATATAGATTTACTCCTATTGTTGGTAACGTGACTTTAAATAGCCTTTCTCAGTGATTTCTATATCAAAAACCAAAATATTTTTTTTAAATACGACATGTAGTTCCTACAATTTGCGAGTTCAAAGTAATACATAGTTTTTTGATTACTGGGGCTGCTCTGGTTATTAATTTTCCAATCCAGTCCAGATATTTATATATACTACTAAATATTATATATAATTTATATATTACTGTCATCTATATATATAAAAATGAGTCCCTATTTTCCATGGTCATCGCATCACGCGTGAACGGATGGAACAATTTCGCTAATTCTTTTTCTCTTTTGTTAATTATTTTTAGGAGAAGGTAATTACGCAAGAAAAAAAATAAGGAAGTTAACGAGAATATTAAAACATTTAGGAAATTTTAAGACAATATTAATTTTACATAACTGTTACTACAATGCGCCAACAAAATTCATTTATTATTTATTAAAATACATAATTTTTCCTAGGTCTTCCCAAAACACCATGCTATTTAAAAGATGATGCCTGTATACTCGAAAAATTTAAAGTTATTCATAGAATGGTAACAGATGGATTGCCATCTTTGGGCATAGATGATTTAAATGTTATCTACCAGGGTAAAGTTATAGGTGTATTACCAACACTAAATTATACGTTAACGAATGCTGAATTGCTGGGACTGAAGAAATGTGAAATCAATCGTGTTAAGTATGCTAATCTCTTTAATATTACGATAGTGTGTAAATTTTCATGTTTAAGGAGTTTTGTTTGTACTTTCACCATGGTATTCCTTGGCAAATATTCATAGATTTTTTGACAGAATATGAATCAGTAATACCATAGGTTGTTTTGTTTCCCTTATTACGATTTTTTTAAAAGGTTTCACATTCGTTCATACGAAACGTTTTTAACATCTGAGGTATGATGCTTGTGATAAGAAACGTATTACTGAAACGTTCATCATTAATAATATTATAAATGCGAAAGTGACTTTGTTTGTTACGCTTTCACGGCTAAACCGCTGAATCGATTATGATGAATTTTGGTATGCAGACTGTGATAGGCTACTTTTTCTCGTGATAAACTTATTGGAAGTGGAAGGGGTTAAGTCAGGAATAAACTTTGTATGTAACTTTTTATTGCGTCATCCGATGTGTTTAACACAATTAATAATAACATGAGCGAAGACGCAGGTAAAAGTTGGTTAACAATATACAATTAAAACTGTATAGTACGATTGAAGTGTGTTCTTATTATTTCAGAATAGATATAGATAAAAACATATTAGAATTGAACTTATTGTGTTCCCAGTTAGTGATTCGTGGACATTATGATCTTGTTGGAGAAGTGTTGTCTGTACAAGTAGAGAGAAACGGTAATTTTTCAGTAACGTCTGGTGAGTTAATGCATTTTCTTACACTATCGAAATATGAAACAATAAATGAATAGGAAATTAGATCGCTAATATAAATTGGGGATAAGCAAGCAACTGTTATATATTTGATTTTGTAATATAATATAAAGCGAGACAATTTTATTCCACGCTACTTCATTGCATAATTTGAAACATGTAAAAACTGAACAGATATTATATTACACAGATCTATATTGTAATAATTTCAATATCTAATACTTAATACTCGTAATAACATTCAATACCCGTAGATCGAATAAGCGACCTTTTGGTTAGGTTGTAGTATTAATTTTATCCGAAATTCATGTAATTGCTAACAGCTGACTGAACCTCTTGATTCATAATTAGTTTTATGCTAAATATTTAGGGCAAGTAAAGAGCTATGATATTCCTTGAAAACTCTTAATAATAAAGAGAGATGAACTATCACATACTTTGTTTTAGTTCATCAAATAATTACCGCTTTTAACGTGGGGAAATGCGTTTACACACTCCCTCTTGGCTAGAGGGACCGAAATACATATGTGGGACTTGCCCGGTACTAGCTTCCGGGAATACCCAATAAACCCTACGGCCATTTATTGCCTTTCAGGGGCGACGCGGTTTCGATCTAGCAATGAATGCGTTAACTAGGCGATCGGCTTGGCTTAATGTTAAGGCTCTTCTAGGCAGCCTGGCGAGCTGCCCTAACAGACGGCTGGACTAGTACAATAGTTCAGATTAAGGTGGTGCAAGACACGGCCATACCAGCTCCTCCTGTTATCTTTCTGTCTGAGATGGAGAGGGTACCTGTAAAGATCTGCCTCGCGGGCCATCGCCACAGAAATGTTTTACCCTAACAAATTCCTTATCAAAAATTGCAACACTAAAAATGAACCTAAATAATATTAAATGAATTGCAATTTATAGCTCATCCAATTTCTGTTCTTACATATTATTTTAAACTTGTAATAACTAATTTCAGATTATATAGACTTTACATTTTATGCGAATGGTGAGAAAATAAAGGGTGAGGACAATAAAGATCATTATAGGATCAAAAATTTCAAACAAATCCTAAACTCTAAAGGTGAAAATACATATAATTTTACAAATTTATATGATGGTGATCAAGAAAAAGGTACGTTCACCTAATTTAATAGTTTTGATTACTTAATCATTTAAGAAAGAGGAATATTTTTAATGTGATTATGATTTTATTTAATCCGTACCATAATAAGTACCAAGCAAGTTATCATAGGCCCAGGTTGGCTGAATGACAAGCATAGTTTGAAATGTTCTTACATCCTAATGATTATTAGTGACGTATTTATAACGATAACGAATTTGTTTCTTTGTTTGTTATGCATTAACTTCTCCAATAGGCTTAGCGTGTTCACCAACTTGGGCCACATCGTCATTAAAAAAGCTGTCATTGCTTCAAGGCAATATCTGAAAATACAGATGTTTGAGTATCGACGTAGTGTTTTTAGTTAATATTTGTCGGTGCTTGTCACTCTTATAAGTCTTCCACAAACCTCTCTCGACATGGCCTAAGCCAATGTAGTGTGATTACCCATTGCAAAAACAAGCTAGTAAACAAGTTCTTTCCACTTTTTATTACACTATGTCATCAAAAAAAAAACTATCTCTTCCATTATCTTCTTTTTCTACTACTATAATTTTTTTCTAATTGAGCTCATATATTTTCTGCCCATAGCTGATGAACTACTAAAAAGTATAAGCAAATATTGGAAACAAGTGGGTAACGGAAAACAAGATCCAGCGCTATATGGTTTCCTTAAGGTTTATGTATCGAATATAAACAAATACCTGAAAAGTGTACCTACGGATCAATTATTTATTCAATGGTCATGAAATATGTATAATTAAATCATACTAATATTATAAATGTGAAAGTGAGTATCTTTGTTTGTTATTCTTTCACGCCTAAACTACTGGATAAATTATAATGAATTTTGGTATTAAGACAGATGGGTGTCTGGAGACGGTGGTATGCTACGTTTTGTTGCAAAAAAATTATTGGAAGTGGAGTAAAGAAAGGGACAAACTTTGTAAGAAAATTTTTATTGCATTATCCGATTTGTTTCACAAAAGCAATATTAACGCAAGCAAAGCTGCACGTAAAGTCTAGTAGTCAATAAATACAATAAATTTTTACTAATATATTTTTTATGACTGAGATTTTTTTTATTTTGTCTTTTTTCATTAAAATGTAACCGTGTGTTGATAGAGTATTGTTTCATTCTATTATTTCTGATATTTAATTTGATCTAATGTTAAATGTTGTTATCTACGAAATCATAAATGCGAAGATAGCTCTTTTACAATTGTAATCTTCTTAAACGCCTTTATTGATGTATACATCACTCACAGTATACAAGAAATTACATACGAACAGTGTGTTATATTTTGATTTATATACCCTCTCACAAACCCTACTGCCAAACGCTGTATACATGCAGCCTGTGGGTCAAATATTATCGTACAGCTATAAACATTTAAAATGGGCAGTATAACTACGCTTAATGGCCAACATTAGGGTGATGTTGTGACTGTTTCGTCATTGCAGTGCATCACATATATTTATAGATAGCGCTAGAAAAGGCTTTCATGCAGTTGTGCGCAAACGCATTGCATCTGTGATGAGTCGTGTGAGGGCTAGTGTGAACAGCATCTTGAATAGTAATTCATCCAGAATCCAGTAAGAGCAAACAGTATGGACAGCATTATTGAAGCGATGATAGCTCAGTTGAAGTATCTACAGTAGCAATGTCAAGGGACATGAGTTCGAATCCACCTACAATGAGCTTGAGCTTTCGGTGAAGGAAAACATTGAAAGAAAACAATAGCATGGTGATAGGGCTTTTTTTAATACTCACCTGGCTAGTTACCACCCTGAAGTTGAAGTTTGTTGAAAGTTGGGTTCCGGCAGTTGCACTTGAGAGCCAATCCCTCAGGTTTAACGTGTCCACTAACTTGAGACGTATCATCACTTAAGAACAGGTGGGATTTTGTCCATAACCTTAACTAAAAAAAAAAACAATATAGCAGAACTGACTTCGTGCCAATGTCACAGAAGGTTTATAAGTCTGTAAAACAAAACCCACAACTTACAATTTATTTGTATACTTTCAGTACTGCCAACTCAACTGAATGTATTATTTGCTTGAAATAAATTATTATTATTATAAACCGTATAAAAAAATTGATTTAAAAAATAGCCAAAAATATATATATAAAATGCCAGGAAACGATGTACATTTACGTTAAATACCAATTAATACAAACAAAGAGTACTTAATACTGATGCAAGTATTACCTTCGTAAAGACATAAATTTTTCGTGTGATTTTTGTTCCATCAGACAATGAATTCAGGTAATTATTTCACTTATACCTACCGTTAAATCATAAATTTTTGCCTGTAGTTACTTCAAAATAACGTCCGATGTAGTCCAATGAAGCTTAAAAAAACCAGTATAAAATGTATTAAATCCTTTCATGTCATAAACACACCGTTTCTCTGTTTATTGTTTTTCCTTATAAAATTAATAAATTAAAGCTAAAAAGTTTCGTTGTTTCAAGAGAATAGTCTCAGGAACTAAAAGATTAAAACAAAATTATTTTTGTTTTTTAAAGTCGTATTATCGAGGAACTGTAGAGTAATTAATATCACGCTACCACTCTAAGGTAATCAATATTGTGTACAGCGAGGTTTGAAATTAAATCAATACTAATATTATAAAGAGGATAAGTTTGTGTGTTTAGATGTTCGGGGTAATCTCCGAAACTACTGATCCGATTTTGAAAATTCTTTCTACTGTTGGGTAGGTATATTATCCCCGAGTGCTACAGCCTACTTTTTATTTTTGTAATATATATTTTTCAAGTAATGCATCACAATACATTTAATTGAAGTCGGCAAAAAATCTATAATATGGCCTGCGCTGCCTGAACAATTTAAAATAAATGAATACAATCAACACCAAAAATATTAATTACTCTAATAGTAACGGTAACTCTAATAGTAACTCTAGTAGTAACAAAAAATTGCGCGTCATCATCTATCCAAGTTAATATGAGCCAAAATATGGATTTTATTTTAAAAGGAAAATGAATTTTACAAGATTAAGAATGGCTACGGGTTTCACGTATACTTTACAAGCGCTTATTAAAAACACAAAAAAAATATAGGACTTCTAGATGTATATGAAGCGTGGTGCGAGAGGGACGTATGGAAATCAGAAAAAATACTCACTAAAAAAATCACGACAGAAATCTCCTTTATTATTGCACTCCCTATTTGTATTAGTTGTTAGCAGGGACGAGTATCGTATTTCTTCTAGAACTTCACTGTCATCATAGCGCACGAATCAAACAAGTAAAAATGAAGTCATCACTTATCAGTAGAGAATAATAATAGAAACTTTATTGAACACAAAAAATACACTACAATACTTAAAATTAATCTTAAGAAATAGTATTGTTTCGTTTTTGTATCCTAACGCCTGAACTAGGCCGAGCCTGTATCTCAGACGCTGTTTTCTTCCCGAGACGTAGCATGTCCTAGATAAGACTTACATATGTTTTAATTTACCTACGTGATATATGAATGTGACATAAGGTATATACTGCGATTTATTTCTATCTTTTCCTACTTTACTTGTAATTATAGTGTAACAAGTTACACTACAATATTGTGATATAAAATATCTGCGCGACATTAAGCTTTTTGAAAAAAAAAACAAATATTACATAAACACTATAAACAATATTAATTTTAAATTCGGATTTATCTCGAACTTGTTTTTATGTAATAAATGTATATGGATAAATGTGAGTAATCCATATGTGCAGCTGTTATTTTTGATATGGTACTGTGATGATACCTTTAACTTATAAAATAATATTTATTTTTCTCAGTGTATAATTATATTTTAACTTGCATTTTTGATGATTTATGATTAAGCCCCAAATATTAATTGTACGCAATAAATAAATATAATATCTTCAAAATTTCTATATAAATCGGATTATTTTGTGCGCAGTTTAATATTTGAATTGCATTAATGTTAGCAAAATGATATCTACGTTATTTGACTTTTTTTTTTAATTTATCACAAACGCCGTATGTGTGTACTTTTAAGAACCTTGTAATAATGTTAATAAAATACTTACTTTTATAATGTATTGACATTCACTTTAACCAAAACAACTCACCCCAAAACAGAAAATGTATATTGCTGATTTTAAATTAAAATGTGGATCAAATCTGACCAGAAAAACCAAAAAAAAATCGTCCCCTCATTACCCTATAGTTTTATCATTTGGTTTTTCTTCGATTACCTTTTCGTCTCGAAAGCCACCATCGGCAATCAATTTTTATTGAAACAAATCAAAAATAAAAATATAAATAAATCAATGAAAATATAAATAAATCAATTAAAATTTGAACACTAAGCAATAATATCTCAGTAGAAGCGTGTATGAACCTGGTTCATACCTGAGTTTTTCGCGAAGGAAAATATTTTGATGACACCATGGCATTATTGTGGAAGAATAAAAAGAGATGATGGTGTAGAACATTACACAATCAAAGATTTTGTACAAATCGTGAACTTCAAAAGTAAAGATTTCTTAGGTTTACGCGAATATTATTCATTGAAAATCAAATTCAATTCAATTCAATTTTTTGAAGGTAGACCCAGTAACATAAACTTTTCTGGACAACCTACACCTCAGTCCGCCCCGTGACCACGAAGGCTGAAAAGCTTTCGAAACGTCGGGATCAAAATTTAATAAATAACCGCGATAAAATCCGTTTAAATTAGTTTTATTTCAATTCAAAAGTAAAGTCACTTACAACTTCAAATTTGTATGCAACGGTGACCCAGATAAATGTATGAACTTATAGTTTTTTCGAGTTTCTACATTTTGAAACAAAGTATTTTCCTACTTTGCTTTCATCTATGAAGCAGGTTGGCTAATCAACTGGTATTTAGCATAACAACTGCTTTATTTCAAGAATAATTTAGTTTTTGTATGCGACCATTCCTCCAATGAAATATTTGGGGATCACTAGTTGAGTATGGTTAATCAGATCATGAATGTCAAGTTGTGGCACCTTGTGGCACTTTGCACTGTGGCACTCAAAATTATTTAAGAAATAAAAAAAAATTAAACTACAACTATATAACCATCTGCCACTAAAATCTATGCAAAAGTTGAGTCTTTATTTTCTATTTACTTCTAATTATTCATGAATTTAATTTTCTATATCCACAGCTGAAAGAGCGCTTAAGGTGGCAAACGATAACTGGAAAATTTTGAGTAAATCAGCAGAAGGTCCGCGGGTATATGGATTTCTAACGTTTACTTATCTAACATAAATAAATACCTAGGGAAAGATCCTGCGAATCAATTATTTATTCAACAATAGTAAAACGTACTATAATATTTCATAAATAAAGTTTAATTTTAAGTACGCTTTATGTTTTTTTTTTAATAATAACTACTGAAAATAAAACTTTTCGTACAGAGTATTGCAATCATCATGTACAAATCTGAGAAGATTAAATAAAATTACCTACAGATTTAAGCTAAGGACTACATTCAAAAATATATGTGTCAATCACACAAAGTATTATGCATTCAATAAAGATAAACAATCTATCTAAATCGGTCTTAGCTTAAATAGACTGTCCATTTATTTGCATTCAGGTTTGATTTGTGTCCAATGCAATTGTTAGTTCAAAGCAAAAATATCTCTATTCAGATTCTGCTATACCAGAGAAAGCAGAAAATAGTGTACTGTACTGTTTACTTTCTCATATTCAATCACAGAATGACAGAAAGGCGTAGAAATAAAGAGTTGCGATAACCCATGTAGTATCTTCATATATACCAAACATGGAATAATGTTGGACCTATGCAATATTATACTTTGGTTACTATTTAAGAATCGATGAAATGAAAGACTACTTGTAATTTTATTTTTATTTAATACTATTTGCGAGTTCATTCGCGTGGAACTAAAAATTAGTTGACATTGTTTGCACGTTTTTATAACTTTTTTCAATACAGCTTTACTCCTATTATTGGTAACGTGATGTTATATAACCTAAAACTTTTGTCAAAGATTGTTAAGTCTGCAAGAGTTCAGTCAATATGTATGTTACATTATAACATATTGTCTAATATCTCTTGATAGAGTGAACTAATTGCGATGAAACCAAAAGTAATTAATACCCCAAGTTACGTATAAAAGTTATCTACATTGGTTTTGTACATTTTACGTGACGCGTGCACAGACAAACAGATAAACAGACACAAATTCTAAAAGTGCTAAAAATGTGTTCTGTTAGTTTTCCTTTAACACCTGGCTATTTTTTGGAAATATTTTTAATGTAAAAAAACGACTTTTCTATAGACTTATTATATGTATAGAAACGTGAATATTTTAGGATCATCACGAATCACATTTTTCAATATTTTTGGATATTTGTAACGTACAGTTCAGTATATCGCATAAGTACTAAAGAAACGTAATAATACATTTGAATTAGGTAATAAAAATTAATAGGTGCCTAATTAAACTAGAAAGACATTTTATACATATAGTCTAAATGTATAAAATATGTAAAGGTGACCGATAATCAAGTTTACGAGTATATTATCTATGCAAGTTAGGCTATATCACTTACAACTATATGTTTATAAAGGTACATTTTGTTACGCTTAGCGATTTACTTTAATTTCGAAAGATTTATCGAAATGTCTATATATCTTAAGGTATTCTTCTCCATTATTTTGGGCATGTTATGTAAGTAATTTACAAAAACAGTACATTTCTTATACTTTCATTCTAAAGCACATTTTGAATAGCTTATATTTTTTTTAGTTCATACGTTTAGCTTTATGGCCTCAATCTCAACTCATGTTAAGTGACGATGTGGCCCAAGATGGTGAACACGCTAAGCCTAGTGGAGGGACTGGCTTTCACGTGCAATTGCCGGAACACAGCTATAGGTATTAAGGGTGAGAGAGGTAGTCATAGCAAGCCAGGCGGGAGTAGTTTGTCGGTGCTGATAACCTTATAAGTCTTCCAGACACCTTTCTCGATTTGGCCTAAGCCTATAACCTGGGAATTAGCGCAGACATATAATTATACATTGTGCGAGCAAGCTCCTAAACATATTTTTTTCACTATGCCAACATAAAAAAGGGGAACATTTCTAGATAATCCATTACCTTCCTCTTCAATATTATTTATTTAACTAGTATTATTAATTTGTCTAATTGAGCATCACATATTTTCGGTACATAATACGGAAATAAGTGAGCAACGGAAGCAACTGGATCTTATCCAGCGCCATTTATTTCTTTAATAAAAAATAACAAAATCTGAATCGAACATCTAAAGCGATTGCTTAACATAAATCATTTTAGAAGTCTGAAATAGGAAGTTTTGTTATTGAGTTATTAAAGTGAAGATATATTTCTTAGTCACGGTTTGACAGGCTATGGATCTATTATATAGCACAAATAGCAAAATAACGAGTAAATATTGTTAAATTTTCGTATGGGAGTTTAATTTATGTATATGTCAGCTTATCGCAATACCGTCACAATGCACGTTAACCCTTATTAGTAGAATACTGGTGGTTAATGTTAATGTGTTCTTAACTTATAAAGTAAAATTAATTATTTTTCCCAGTGTATAATTATTTCGCAAAGTCGCTTAATTATATTTTGACCTGCATTCTAGCTAAGCCCTAATATGACATGAATGCAAAAAAAATATTATCTTTAAAACTTGTATATAAATCAACTTATATTGTACGCAGTTCAGTATTTGAACTGCGTTTGAGTTAGCAAGATGTTATCTACGTTATTTTTTATTTCATTTTTCTCGTTATTCACAAACGCCTTATGTAAGTACTCACTTTTAAGACTTCAAATACATTTGTAATAATATTAATAAAATTCTTCTTTTTATTGTGTATTGACATTCATAGTAATCTCATCTGAAATTAAGTGATAGTGTAGCACTAAAACTTGAATCGAGTCTCACTCTTAAGTGCAGCATCTAAAGTAGCATATAAATATTAGTGATTTCAAAATGAAGAGTAAATCTGATCAGATAAACCCAGAAAATATCCTCTCATTACCCTATAGTTTTATTTCTTTGTTTTTCTTTGATTAAGGCTACCTTTTCTTCTAGAAATCGAGCATTTAAAGTATGAAAAGTTTTCGGGCAATTTATTAATGGTATTATTACAATAATTTTAGGTGCTTTGCAAGAACCATGCCAGTCCAATAATGTTACTTGTGTAAATGAAAAATTTAAAAGGATTCATTACATGATAGCAGAAGGGATTCCATCTATGGGCCTTGAGAATTTAGATCCCATCTACAAAGATGAATTGATTGGTATATTTCCAATGTTTAATTATACATTTACGAATACAACATTTGAAGGATTGAAGAAATGTGAAGTTAATAACGTGAAGTAAGTAACCAAAAATAAAATATAATTTTATCATTGAGTTTAATGTTATAAAAACAGGCTACTTCTTAGTTATTAACATTTTTTATATTATTTAATCCATTTGGTTTCGCACATTTTAAATTATTTGTTATTTGGAGTTTTCATATAATTATAAAATACACGTTTTCTAGAAAAATTCTTTCTCGAGTTATAATTTACCAGCTGACCCGGTGAAGTTCGTATCACTTACAATCGCTGTTCGTTAGTCTTGCTAAAATTCAAAAACTTTTTGACAAATTGAAAAAATGTATTTTTTTTTTTAATTTTATAATTAGCTATAATTAATCCTATTCGACCTTCCAACTTCAATTCATTAGTATCAATAGAACTGGCTATATCTCATCCAATTTTTTTTTTAAATAGCCGCTTCGCACGTATGCAATGTAGATACTAATGTGCCGTACGCAAGTCCCTCCACTCTGCCCCCGCTTTTTAAATTTCTGATATCTTCTAAGACATTTATTTTAATGATACATAGTCATTTTAATGATAAAATGTACAACGTATATGATGTATTTAATTGAACAAGGAATAACACCGTATTGTTTAAAACAGCGCGATAAATTACCCATATTTAATTTTTGTAATATGTATAAGATAAAAATGGTTACTGTGGGTCCTTAGGAAATAATCATATACCATCGCGGACTTTATTATCGATATTTTTAAGATATACAATTCGGTAGTACATTAATTGGAACTATTTCATAAGGTTTAGCCAGCGTTTGTAATGTTAGCGCAAAAAAATATGTTTGTTACGACATCACATTACAAATCTTTTAATTTAACGGCTTTACTATTCTATAATATGGACATATACTAGAAATAAACCTTTCTCTTGAATCACTTTATCTATTGCTATAAAATGCATTAAAATCCGTTGCGTTATTTAAAATATCTAAGCGTGCAAATAACGGGAGCGACTTTGTAATGTACTTTGTAAAGGTAGTAAGTTGATAGTATACTATTATTTTAATGTACAGATAATATTGTAGTTTATAATAGACTAAATTTTACGTGCGGCTTCGCTCGCGTTAATATTGGTTTTGACAATCAAATGGGATGACTTATTAAAAAGTTTCATACAAAGTTTCTCCTTCATTTTACCTCATTCCCAATAAGGTTTTTTTGCGAGACAAAATAGTCTATCACCGTGTCTAGGCTCCCATTTATCTCTATACTTAAATTCATCATAATCGATTCAGCGGATTAGTCGTGAAAGCGTAACAAACAAACAAAGTCACTTTCATATTTATAATATTAGTAAGGATTTTATGATTTCATTAGGTTGATTGACTTTGATGACCCACTGTAATTATATTTATTTTTGTATTGATATCCTATATATCCTGATAAGCATTTAGCGATATTTACTCTGATTTTTAAAACTTATTTTTGCTTCTACAATTTAAATAAGCAGGTCAATTAAAAAAGTTCTTATAATAGTTCTTTATAAATTTAGAATGAATTATAACAAAATATTTAATTTTAGTATGAATATGTACAACAATGTTTCGTCATTATAGTTACCGCTGTTATTATTTCAGACTCGATATAGATGAAGCTGATTTTACTATGAACCTACAGTGTCCGAAAACGGTAATGAGAGGTCACTATGTGATTACTGGCAAGATCTTTACTATACCTATAGAAGGGACTGGAACTTTCTCTATTACTTCTGGTGAGTTCTTAGATTTCCATAAACTTTTCTAGTCCAAAAATATTTTTTCGGTAAGCCTTAAGGAGAGATAAAATTATTAACAATGTGCTTAGTGACGATATTATTGTTAAGATGTTCAAAATACATATACCTTTATACATATAATAAAATAATTACTAAGCGAAATATGTAAATTAAGTTTTTCATTAATTATAACGTGGAACGATGCGTGAAGCGATGATTTGAGCATTTTTGTTCCGGCAGAGTGACCAACCCTTTTTTGCAAGATCAGCAACATGTCTGTAATACTCCTGGTGTTGCGGCTGTCTATAGGCAATGGTAACCATTTATCATCAAATGGGCCGTCTTGGTGTTTGCTGTCCATTAGTATAAAAAAAGATGATAACTAATATTATATAACGTATAGGATACTTTCGATCTCATTAGTGTTGACCAAAGACAAGGCCAAGATAAGACTAAATCCAGTCTTAGTTTTAGTATTGCGCTCTCGATATTGGACTTGATCTTACTGGAAGAGTCTTGCAAGTCTTACAATTACCTATTAGACTCTTACTAAATAGAGTACCATACAAGGTGATGACGTATAGTGAATCTGTATACAGCGTAATGTAAAGAAATAATTACAATATTATTGTTACAATAAATTATTTTAATTTGTATCTATCCTTACGACTGGCATAATATTCCTTGTGATTACAACATAATGTGACGACATTCATACTGAGCATCTGGAAATTTATTTTATTTTTGGGAAAGTCGGCGACCCTTAGCAATAAAGCGGCGGCGTCAAAATAGCAATATTCACTCATATTCACTCTGATACACTTATCGCACGCTTAGAATATAGCTGCGTCTTTGTCGCTAAATTATAATCATCGACCGACCAATGGCAAATTCTATTATCGGGTAAGGTAAGACAGACCATAACATTTACTGGCGCAAAAACTGTTACTATACTCGATCTATATTATGTTAGTTTTAAACTTTACTGAATAGACTATATTCTTTGAAACATATATACCTACATATGCTAGTATAATATTATTGGTTAAATTATTATAGCTCATAAGTTCGCACATAAGATTTATACATTTATACCGTAACGGTAGTTGTTGCCATTTAATATCGTTTGTTGTTGATAGAAGGCTTGGATTAATAAGATTATTAAGATAAATGCTATCTGTTTTAAAAATCATTTATGTATGATGAATATTGTGCTGAAACCATAGCATGGTAGTAGGGTATTGTACATTAATGCCCTCTTGGCTAGCTAAAGGATTCGAGTTACGTCTTTCGCCAAATACGTATAGGTTGGCAGTTGTGTTTGATATTCAGTCCGTACACTAGTTAAGACTTAGTTAAGACTAATGTACTAGCGTGCTGTCTTGGGCCATATTGTAACTTAATATCAGGTGAGGCTGTGACGAAACGCAAAACTTTGAAACATAAAGAATCTTCCAGTTATAATGTCTTTTCATTTTATGACTACTACAAATTTAACCTTAATTTATCTCAATATTTTGCGAGTACTTATGAATAACAGAAAAAAACAATTTTGCCGTCATTACCAAATAAAACGCCGGTTTTCAATAGACAATAACTAAAATAACTTATTTTGCAAACATGTAGTCACCAAATTTTTAAAGAACTCTTCAATACTAAGATATTTATGATGCTTTTTTATTTTACGGAACGTTAAGATTTTAACCTAAGAGTAATAATTGGTCAAAATAAGGAAATTAAAAAAAGTTAATTACATTAATAAGAATAATTAAAATTATCATAGTTTTTATGAATTATAATATAATACATACTATTAATATTTTAGAAATCCAAAAAAAAAATTATATTATTGTATTAATACTACAAACTTCAGGACCTAACTACTCAGATAGTAATATGTTAAAGGTTTTTCAACCACCAATAAACCATCTATTTTATATTTCAGATGATTTGAATCTTACTTACAAGGGTTATTATGGAAGAATAAAAGGAGAAGATGGCATAGAAAATTACACGATCAAAGATTTTATACAAATCGTGAACTCCAAAAGTAAAGTCACTTATGACTTCAAAAATTTATACAATGGTGACCAAGAAAAATGTATGAACATATAGCTTTATCAAGTTTCTTTTTACATTTTTAATGAAACAAATTTTTCCCTAGTTTGTTTTCATCTATGAAGTAGGTTGTTCGTGGATAATTAATTGGTATTTAGCAGAACAACTGCTTTATTTCACGATTAATTTAGTTTTGTACGTGACTATCTCTTCACGTAAATATTTGGATATCGTTAGTCAAGTATAATTAGCATAGAGTTATTATAAATAGAGTAGTGAAACCATACACAGGCCTGTGAGTGCGAGTGTGCAACAAATAATAAGAGGGAAGATGAGAGATCCATACTTGTCTTTGTCTAATCAGACAGATCATGTGCAGCGAAATATTCATGGCGCGTTTTTAATTTAAACACTTTTACTGAATATTTATATATACTAAATACTGAATATTTTTAACCGATTATGTACTACCAACAGATTTTTTAATATGTTTTTTGTTTAATATGTTTTTAAAACTGAAAATTTCTAACATTAGATTAGTCTACTTACTTTAAGATTAGTCATCATTTTTTTTATAGTTAAGGTTTAACGATGTGGCCATAATATCACCTGATCTTAAGTGACGATACGCCTCAAGTTGGTAGACACCCTGAACGTGTGGATGAACTGGCTCTCAAGTGCAGCCGGCGGAACGCACCTATAGGTATTTGGCAGCAGATTTCAACCTCAGGTTGGTAAGTAGCCAGGCGGGCTTTAGAAAAAACCCTACTGCCTAGCTATGGTTTCCTCATGATGTTTGTCTTCACCGAAAGCTCAAACTCATTGTAGGGTATTGGATTCAAACTCACGTCCCTTGACGCGAACTCGTACACATTACCACTGAGCTATCATAGCTTCATTTTTAATTTGATTAGAATTTAATAGTAGATAGCATATTGTGTTCTTGCGACTTAAATCTATGCAAAAGTTAAGTCTATATTTTCTGTTTGCTTCCAATTATTTATGAAATTAAATATCTATATTCACAGCTGAAAGGGTACATAAGGTGGCAAACGATAACTGGGAGACTTTGAGCAAATCAGCAGAAGGTCCGAGGCTATATGGATTTCTTAACGTTTACCTATCTAACATAAATAAATACCTGGGAAAAGTTCCTGCAAATCAATTATTTATTCGGTCATAGTAAAATGCACAATAACATATTGTGAATAAAGTTTATTTTTAAGTAAAGTATATATTTTTCTTATATATATGTCAAGCATCTAATGCGGTGGGTCCAACCGTTTGTAAGCATCGCTACAGCGCGGTATGCGTCACCACGATACATGACAGTATATGTAAAGAAGTGACTAATCAGAAGAATCAAGTTGTCTCCACTTAAATTGGGTTTTAATCAATTGTAACTGTATGTTAAATAATAATCATCGTAATCATTAAATCCATCTCAGTATTAAAAAAAAAAATAGGATACTTACAGTTGCCCCGTATTCGCTCACGCTTCACGCACCACCCTCCGCAAACTACAAGTATTGCAAAACAGATTCATGCGCATAGCCGTCCAAGCCCCGTTTTACGTCCGTAATGTAGATCTCCATAAATATATGGACCTTCCGTCCATGTATGCATATATTAAAGACATTACAAAGAAATTTTTTGCAAGTGCCGAACTTCAACCTAACCCCAAAATAGTACACGCAGTTAGCTACACTTCCAATCCGCATGCCAAAGGCTTTGCTCGCCGGCCACGTGACTGCTTCTCCGACGCCGTCGATAAAATAACGAGATTAAACGCGCTTCTCCCTGCCGTCTCCACCAATCGCACGTGTCCGCGCACACGTCTGCGTAACCGCCGTCCGGCCTCGCCGCCGAGGCCGACCGGATAATTTCGCTCCCGCACACCCGCCGCGGCCTCCTGTCGCAGACGCCTGAGCCTAGGTTCGATCTTCCGGACAGGAGCCCTCGAGTGACTCTGCTCGCGCGATACAGTGACACTCTACATCACTGAGATTACACCATCACACCGCATACCATTTGTGCACAGTCACACGTTACGTACACGGTTCTGTAAGAGACAACCCTCGCGGACCTTGAGCTGCTTACCTGATAAGGTCGTAGTTAGTATCACTAATTTAGTAATAAAGAACCTGTTGGTTAGTCAGGATCATGAATCTTTTTTCATTTACTGGCAGCAGCCCTAGCCGAGGTTCGGCCATCCTGGTATCCTTGTGCCTGCTGACTCGGGGCTGAGTGCCCTCAGTACTCGCCCCCAAAAGTTCGGTGAAGCTGTCAAAGCCCTTGGGGCTAACAGCGTACGTCAGGTCGAAAAAAAAAGTTTTTTTTTAAGGTTTGCGTTTTACCTTCGTTTCCAAAGCGTTACCGAATGTCTATATTAATTATAATGTATTCTACTCCACCACTTTAGGCACGTTATGTAAGTAATTTTCAAAATCAATACATTTTTTATACTTTCATTCTACGGAACATTTTGAATAGCTTATGATTACAAGAATGACATAAATTTATATCTAAGACTGAATTAAACATTCAAAAGTCGCACTCTTAAGCCGCATATTTTGAAAGTTGTTATTTGGCTCGCGAGGCTTTGCCTCGTTACAATATTATATCGCAGTAATTTAATAAAATATGTTATATTTTCATATATTACTATAAAAATCGTTAGGCATGCAATGTAAAATATAGAAAATGAATAAAATTACTCTTATTAAAGAGGACAGTCAATAGAAAACGGATTTACTACTTTGAAACTAATATTTTTCAAGGCCAGAAAAGCTATTGGACTGTACTTTCAGAAATACTCAGATTTTGGTTAATTTATATAATTTATAATCATTATAACCAAATATAATTATTTATGAAGTACATCTACTTATAAATGAAAATAACCACCATGTTGCGGTGTTTTATTTTTCTGCTATTGATAAATTATTTGATACTATCGTTATTTCATTATACTATGACATTATCAGGGTAAGTAGTAATAATGGACTGCAATTTGCATATACAAAGAAATTGTTTTATTAATATATTTATTTTTTATTTATCCATTTATTTATTCATATGTTTATTAATTTAATCAATGAAAACAAAATAAGTAACATACAATTGAAGATTAATCTATCTTTACTTAAGCAAATCAAAGTAAATGCAAGTGAACAATGTGTGTATGTTTGTGTAAGTGTATGTTAATGTGTGTTATGTAATGAGTTTGTTAGAGTGAGCACGTAACCAGTAGAATTCTAACAAGACATTTAAAAATAAAGTAATTGTTCTTTTTCCTTATATAACTAACATTATTTTTACCGTACTAATTATTTTTACAATAGCATTTTTTTATACGTAGTTCATTTATTGACTTTATTTCTACAGATACCTATATTTCAGTCTCTATTGACCTCTGCTTCCACTTGTAGAATTAGTTTTATGTTTTGTTGTAGTTTTTTTTTTTTCGTGGGGAAATGCATTTAGGCATACCTTCCCAACTTGGGGGGATTGGAAAGGTTATGTGGGACTCGCCCGACGCTAGTCGCCGGGAATACATACTAAAAACCCCACTGCTATCCGTCGCCTTACTGGTGCGACGCGGGTTCGTACCTGCAATCACCGCGTCACGCCGGCGACCGGCCTGGCCTGATGGTAAGCCGGGCCCCGTCGGGACAGCCTCGCGAGCTGTCCCTTCAGATGGCCAGACTGATACAATGAGAGGCGGATCCCCCGACCCGCCCCTTTTAGTCTAGCTTAGGGTGGCGGAAGGACACGAGCGTGTCGGCTTCTTCTACCATCCGGGCGTCTGTGTCGGAGAGGGTTCCCGAAGAGGTCAGCCTCGCGGGCCCTCTCCGCGGTCTCCTTCTGCGAGATAACTGTCTCGCAAAAGGAGACCATCGCATTGCACGAACTCTCGCTGCTGAGCATAGCTTTCACCACGCTCCGCAGCGAGAGGGCCGTCCCCACCACCGCCTCCAGAGTACGCCGCGACTTGGACAACACAACACACTCGGACAGAGGGTGCTGAGCGGTATCCTCCGCCGCACCGCACTCATGACAGGTGGCGGTCGGCTCCCTGCGCGCGATCTTGTGCAGGTACCATCCAAAGCATCCATGCCCGGATAGCACCTGCACAAGACGATACGACAGGGAACCAAACTCCCTGTTGCACCACTCTTGAGGGACCGAGCGAACGGCATCAATGGTGTGTCGGCCATAACGCTCGTCCACCAGGACCTCATATTTTGTTGTTACCGTATTAGAAATTGTTTACACTTATAACAAAATATAATGAAAAACTAAAAACCTTAATTTTACACTCTTTTTGTACATCCAAGTGTCAATGCCACAAGTAGTATATTGTTATTTTAACGACAATAATTGTGTACTAGAAAAAGTTAAATATATGCATAAAATGATAGCGGAACGATTCCATCCATGAGTATTGACAGCTCAGATCCAACCTACCAAGACGAAGTGATTGGTTTAAATAATAAAATAAAGTATACTTAAACAAATACAGCAGTCGACGGATTACAGAAAGGTGATGTCCAAAATGTTAAGTAAATGATTTAGGCTAATATGTTTAGTATAAGAATTCTTTAAAAGATGCTATTAAAATGCAAGTACACAAATATGTGTAAAGGGAGAGAAAATTTAACAAAATACTAAACCAACTAATGCGTATGTATAAATTAATTTTGTAGTTAATATTATATCATCGTATATCTTATAACATTGAGTCGGATTTATACACAGTTTTGAGACCGTACTAAGCGCGGCCTTGTAAATCGAAGCAGTGATGCTAATTTAGATGCCTTTAAAAATAAACCATCGCACTATCGTACAACTATCTTGCATATAAAACTCTAAATATGCAATCATAATACCGTGAATTTAATTGCTTGGATTTAAATTAGTTAACATGTTCACGTGACTTGTTTTTATTAAAACGCCGGTTCTGAATTGTCATGTACATTTTATTCGCGATTGTTCTTATTTTATGACGTCAATAGGGTTGATATAAAATATATATAAAAATAAACTTCCTCATATAATACATTTCCGTAGTGATTCTTCATGTCTGTTTGGCTGATTATCAAAATTAATTGAAAATCTGGCACCAAGTTTAATTACTTACATTTTACGTCAGTTGTATTTGATTGTTCCATGTCAAGATTTAGTCTATTCATTACATATAATCACTTGTAATCGTTAATAACACTCGTAAATCTACAATAGCAACATTCAACCACATTAGCATTTAATACGAAAGGCAAATCAGCACAAGAAAAATCTAAATCAGCAAAGTGACTGTACTACCTGATGTTAAGTACACTTCAATCCAAAAGCAGTGGTATCCATCGAAAGAATGATAATTAGTCGCTAGTCGCCAATCGCCACTGTCATGCAGGTCTGCACAAAAATTTATTTACGTTTCGCTTGATAGATCCAATGTTATGGGAGAAATTAAACATACGGGCTAGAAAATTGATTCACAGCTTCATGGTACGGTAAAAGTACGACACTGTGAACTTTTTTGTTAGGGTCAAAATGACTGTAAAGCTGTGATTCTGTGCGTGTGAATCTGTAACGGATAGGAGAAAAGGGGATAAAATTGAATTGCTTGTTTGGTTGAAGTTTGTTAAATAAACAAGTTCCTGTTTTAATTTGCCAAGCTGCTATATTAATGGAAATGTGCACATAGTTGATGAAATAGCTTTTTTTATGGCACTTAGGCAACTGTGCCATTGTCAAGTGACAAGAATTTTATAAACACTATTAACAAAAACAAAGTAATAACCAAACTCAGGTCAGTCATTTGTGAATCACACAAACAAATGTCCTGTGCAGGACTCAATTGCACAGCACTTTGAAGTGGTGGTTGTAGCGAAGTAACTGTTTTTAACCGCTAGACCAATCGTGCAGTCCAACGCTTTACAAGTCTTTACATTTCAGATAATCTGGATTTTACTTTATACGCCTAATGCATAAAAATACGAGGTGACGATCGTAAGGATCAATACAAAGTTATAGATCTTAATGTAATTGAAAACTTTGAAAGTAAAGTAAGATATCATCTGATGAATTTATATGACGGTGATCAGAACAAGGGTATGTGTAGCAAATTTATTAGAAAAGATTATTTTAATTTATTTTTTATTTACATAATTTTCTTGTCTACAGCCAAAAAAAATGTTTTTAATCTATATTTTATTTAGTGAACCCACGTCGCCCCATCAACGCGACAAATGGCCGTGGGGTTTTAGTAGGTATTCCTGGCGACTAGCACGGTGAGTCCACGTTAAAAAGAAAGTCTTTCATCTCCAAGTATACGCCATTCATATCGCAGCCTACATCGAAATAATCTAAAAGTCATAACTTAAAATAAAAATACCAAATACTAATTAAAGAAAACTTAAATAAATCATATAACATTTTGTTAGGGTCTATCTAACCCTCATCTATTCTATGATTCTATTCATTCTATGACTATGACTTCTGAAACATTCCATGAAGAATCGACGGAAAATTGTCAATTAATGTTACCTAAATAAATTATGTCTTTTTTTCTTAATTCGTGTATTTTATAAAAATCCCTACTAATATTATTTGTGTCAATGTAAGTTTGTTACGCTTTCACGCGAAAACTACTTAACCGATCATCATGAAACGTTATACACATATTTTTGGAGGTATTAGAAGTAACCTAGGATAGTTTTTATTGAAAAAAAAAACGAAAGTTAAACAAACTTATTAATTGGCTTCAATGCGAGCGAAGCCTCGGATAGAAGTTAGTGTAATAATAAAAAAGATGTCACATGAAATAGTAAAATAAAGACATTATGAAAACTAAGTTAAATAGAATTTGTACAGCTACAAAAACACAATAAAATCGTTATTTTAAGAATAGTTTGAGTACATTATAATAGGTATTACTTTTTCATTATATTTACTAGCTTGTGCCGTCGACTTCGTTCACCTTTTTCGCATGCAACCCTCGCGTGGTCTTACAATCTTTTCTCAGTGAATGCCTACATCGCGAAAGGAGTAAGTAACTATGCTAAATTGACTGCTACCAGATGTACGATAGTTTTACCATTTGTATCTGGATTTTGATTTTCTTGCTAAAGCTATTCGTTTCTTGTTTTATTAAAACGTCCTTTTGTTTTATGTTTTATCGTTTCATTGTGATGTTTAAAATCGAATAAGAAACTAGTAGAAGAAGAAAAACTAGTTCGCTTATTACTCAAGAACACCATTACCGATTTTGGTAATGGAATTTAATTATTGTTCATTCAATTATCCAAGTAAGTTTTTTAGGAAATGAAAAATTACATTAGGTCATTGCTTACATTTAGAATATAAGTAGGCATCCATAACTATTTTTCTGGTAAAATCTATATTTATACATGTATATATGTAAAGGTGACTGTGTGGTAATAAATTCAAGTAGTTAATTATGGTTATAATTTAATTTTGGTAACTTAGCTGCCCAGAGTTTGTATGTTCCTGATAATATCAAAGTAGCAATGCATCCAAACAATTTAATCGTTAGAATTAACGAACCGGAAACAACAATATACTGTTCATATAATTATTTGATGAATTAGATATACATATATAAAAACGTATGTAAAACTGATCCGTTATTTCGTATGTTTTTTTTAAGGAATAGAGGGCAAACGAGCTAGCGTGTCACTTGATGGTAAGTGGTTACCGCTGCTCATAGACACGCACAATACCAGAGGAATCGCAAGTGCGTTGCCGGCCTTTATTAATGGGAATGAATCTCAAGTACACGTGCCGGAACACACCTATTGGTATCTAATTGGAGGCTGATTTTCATCTTGAAGGTGGTAGCTAGCCAGGCGGCCATTAGAAAAAGCCATATTACCACGCTATGGTTTCCTCATTATGGTTTCCTTCGCCGAAAGCTTAGGCTCATTGTAGGTGGTTGTATTTGAACTCACGTCCCATGATGCGGCGTTCCTACACACTACCTCTGACCTATCATTGCTTCGCATGTGATTATTAATATCACTTCATCACATTAATTAAATCATAGGTGACAATAAGGCCCCAGATAGTGGACATATTGTTGTGTGAAAGTGAGTTTGTTTATTTGTTGCGCTTTCACGCCTAAACCGCTGAATCGATTGTGATGAATTTTGGAAAAGAGATAGATGGGATCTTGGAGACGGATATAAGTTATTTTTTTCGCGAAAAACTTATAGGAAGTTGGGTATACACAGGAATTAACTTTGTATGAAACTTTAATTCATCACCTGATTTGTTTGACAAAATCAATATTAATAAGAGCGAAGCCGCGCATTAAGTCAAGTACTTTTATAAATTATAACATAGAAATAGAAATTCATTTAGCATAAACATAGAGTACAATTGAAGCTTAGTTGATAGTGTATACGGATACCGCATTAATGGATGTTGATTTTGAATCCCTGCAATGAGCCTGAGCTTTTAGAGAAATAAAATATAGTGATGAAACCATAACATGGTTGAAGGGATTTATCGAATGCCCATGTAGCTATCTACCGCCATCAAGTTGAAAGTCTGCCATCAAATACCTATAGATGTGATTATATTTAGTAGCATTTGCACTTAAGACTCATCCCGCCAATAGACTTAGCGTGTCACAGGCCACATCGTCAATCTTAACGCGGTAATTCCATGCACGGACCATCATCGCCCCCGGAAGGCAACAGACGGCCGTGAGATTTTAATGGGTATTTCCAGCTCTTAGCGCCGGGTGAGTCCCACATACCCCCCGCAGTCCCCCCGGGCTGGGAGAGAATGCATAAATGCATTTCCACAAGTAATAAAGGCCACATCGTCACTTAAAATCAGGTAACGTTGTGGACATAACGCCTATAAAATATACAGACAAACATTAAGAGATCGTGATATCGGTTTAGGTGGTAGTAGGTAAGCACGTACTTTTTACTTGAATATTGAACATTTCATTAATCTTTCCTGACGGCATTTTCCTTCAAAACCAGCATTGTCAAGATACCAAGTTTATATTTTATATATTTTTATTATATATTTTTATTATTATATATTTTTATATAGTTTATATATTTTATCTAATATTTTCTGGACCAACAACACTGCAGAATCCAGCCACCTTGTATCCATAGTAACAAAAAGAAGTTGGAAATGCTTAAAAGCGGTGAGTACAAAAAAACAATACAAAAGCTTCGGGTCTTTTGTAATAGACGTAGCGTTTCCGCGTTTACGGTTGAATGTTTAACTTATTATATCTTTGTTGAGTTCCTTTGAATTCAGTCATTTCAACGCTAACTAACTGAATTATATTCGTAGCCTAACTGCGAATGACTAATAATAATAATAATTTATATCTTCCAAATATACATCCTTTGTGTTTTACTTAAAATTAGATAAAAATAAATCTAAAGTTAAGTGAAGGATATATCACTACACTTGCAACGTTGACACCTATACTAGTTAAAAACTGTTTCTTAGATGCCAGCGCCCTCAGTTTGCGTATTTGCTTACTAAGATATGAACATGCGTGTGATAGTGTGTGTGTGGGTGTGTGTGCGTGTGCGTGTAAAGCGAGTGCGTCGAGTGTTTGCAAGAAAGAGTGATTGAATCATGTGTGCCACTTGTTTATGGAAAGCATTAGTTAGTTTTTTAGTACAACAAAACAATAAGAAAAGGTGGCTTCTATTAAAATACTACGTTTACAATTTAAAATTTACTAGTTAAGATTGAAGCAGTTCTTCACTTTATTTATAATTTAATTTACAAAGCCACATGTCAACTAGTTTCTTTACGATGTATACTGTAGAGCCGAAAATATTAAGACTTGTGTTGACCTTATTATAAATTCGTGAACAATCTAATGCCTTGCTGCAAGGGCAGTCCGATGTGGCCCAACTGGACAAACCCATCCCCGTCTTCTATTTATATTTAAGTCTATCCAGTATGTTATCGCGTTTATATAAATGGTCTTGACCAAAGCACAATGTAACATCTACAGTGAAGTGAGCTTAACCAAATGCCGTTTAGTTCTTCCTATTCCAGAATTTCAACACATCTTTCTTTCTTATCAGCTATCATAGTCGAAAAGTTATGTTAGTAATTTATATCACAATTTAAAATTATTACTACATATGCTTAAATAAAGTAAACCTTTGTTTTAATAATTGTTATATATTATAAAGTATCAGTTTGTACTGTTACAGAATGGATCAAATATATTTACTTATAATTTAAGGTATTTTAATAGAGCCGTGCAACTTAAACAATGATAGCTATGTACTCAACACTTTTAAAATTATTCACAAAATGGTTGTAGAAGGAATCCCATTCTTAGACATTGAGAATTTGCATCCCATTTACCAAAATGAAGTTATTGGAATCGTTCCAAAATTAAATTATACAGTTTCAAATGCAAAACTTGAAAGAATTAAACAATGTGAAGTCAAACATGTCAAGTAAGTGATTTTGTTTTACTTCGTTGTACTTTTTTATAAATCTAATATAACCGTAACAGAGGAAAATCTGTACTTTAAATATTTTATTGGTATAGAGGATAAAATTTGATTTTTTAGGTTTTTTGTCTGTGACCGGTTGTCCGTCTAACCCTTTACGTACATCACTCTGAATACATACAGAAAAGATTTTGCATGAATTTTGATAAGGTGATAGTATTATGGATTAACATAAAATATACTTTTTATCCCATAAATTAATAGGGGTTCTCCAGGAAAGTGGAGGGAAGAGAAGAGATGGGAAAGTTAAAATTTTATAGTAATTGAACCTATGGACGAATTTTGATGGATGATCTTTGTTAGATAGCTAAAAATATGAACTGTGATTGGAGTTTACACTTTGGTATTATAAGAATCTTATATTTATATTTGTTAATACAAATTCATTAAAATGTATAAAACATTGTCAGTGCCATACGCGTACTAGCAGATGGGTAAATATATATAAAAAAAATATATTCAATGACAATTTTTTTATATACATATATAGATAGAAAATACTTATTCGTGACAAATAATGTGTACTCTTATAGTACCTATTAGTAAAAACTCTATTATCCATTAATCGATAGCCTAGGTGCATCCTTCGCAAACTGTGAGCCACCCGCTACGAAAAACTAATGTGGGTAATTATGGTAATACTATTGAGTCTCTATTGAGTTTATAGCAGGATAAGGTAGGAAATGAGTAGTACAATTATTTGAAAAATGAATCAAGTTCACGTAGCGAAGTCGCGAGCACGACTAGTCTTCCATATTTTTAGACTTTAACGTCGACTAAGATATCTATAAGGTAAAAGAAAAAATACAACTATTATTACTACTATTGAAAATGGTAACTGATAACATATTTGCTGAATTCAACAATATTAATTCTGTTTTGATAAACATTATGAAACGAAAAGAATATTTGAAGCGATGATAGCTCAGTGGTAGCTTGTACGAAAAACAAAACTAACAACAGATTTTATGCTACTTATAGTTTTTTAATTAAGTTCTTTGTCGCAGATGTATGTCAACAAAAATATATATGTAATTTTGTGATTGTAGTTATAATCTGTGTTGTAGGCGCTTATGAAAATGTATTGTGTTTATCTTTTCTTAATTTTATACCTACCATAGAAATGCCATTTTTTTCAAATTGATACATGCAGATGACGTGAAAGGTTTTTAAAGCTTTTCCGGGCTTTATGGTGAGTGCGAAAAATAGCTGACTAAAAAGGCAACTAGCTGAATGGTTAGAAAATGACCGGATCTGGGTTTAAACTATTGCAGTGCATGAAATTTTGCGAATCGAATCTACCTAACTTTTGACCTCACTATGTGTGTAACTATCGAGTTTATTTAGGAATTGTATTCTAATTACTTGAAATTAGAAGAAAAAAACTCCTAATTTATAACTGTAAAGACGAGGTATTCATGTTTTTATTTCTGCAATATTTGTACTTTTTATTTTAGAATCAACATCGACAAATATGAATTTGCCTTGAATATACAATGTCCACGAACGCTAATGCATGAAAATTATGAACTGACTGGAGAGTTGTTTTCATTGCCGATTCAAGGGCAAGGAGTTTTTTCTATTACATCTTGCGAGTTCTGAATAATATTATATTGAGGCAAATAAAATATTTACATATGACTGTTTATAATAAATCTATATGGGACATGAAACAAATTATCTTCGAATCAAGTTATTTCGGTAATAGAAATTCTATTCGTGCCGAATTTTAAAACGGAAGCCCGAAGACTTTGTACGTTTTAGACAAGTAATCAACAACCAAAAGTTTTATAGTGACGGACTCTTTATTGCGGCTATCTAGAAACTTCATTTATTATTGAAATATGTATGTAAAAATCCTTCCAACCACAAACCGTTTTTGACACACGGCCAGATAAATCAAATCCAATCAAATTTTGTTCGTTACAGGTAGGGCTTAGTTAAGAAAAATCCTGTCATTTCGTCGTAAAAATCATAGATTCACGTAGAATAGAGAAAATATGTTATTTACGGAATGTTTTAATTTTATAAATTTGAATCTATATAGTGTCCATGAGTGCGGAGCTAAGTCTGTACACATAATTGCTTATATTATCCGTAGTACTCACAACATGTATGTATGAATGTTATGTACCAGATAAATCCTTGCTGAAGGTGAAAATTGGCCGACCATTTATTTTAATTATCTTTATCACTCTTTGGGCTATGCTACTTCAATATTGCAGTAAGCAAAAAATAATAACATACACTTAAGAGTCGAAAATGAAATTTAAGATGACATACATTTGTTATATCAGTTATAATCATCAGGCTGAACGATTTTTTTTGATGATCGCGACTGTTTACTTGCTGCAACAAATTTTTGCCAATCAGTTCATTCGATATCCAATGATTAACCTTGTTTTTTTGATAGCTTAATACATGGCTAGGAGTAATTGCGGTTTATTACAAACAACACAAGTAGTGAAATTGCCGTTTTGGTAGTTAATTAGCTACCAATATTGTTGTATTTATCATTGAATTTTGCTAATATCCCCTGACAGCTTCATAGAAATAATTATTATTTTTATTTTTACTGTTACATTTTTAGACCTTCATTTGTTAGAAGCCTATAAATGTTTGTGTATGTAATTTTTTGATTAGTCATTGACTCTTCATCACTGCGTCTCTTAGGAGCAGTAATATAATTTTACCAATAAATGGAAGTATATTTAAAACGTACAGTAAAAATTAGATCAAGTTAGTTTCTAGTACTGAATTTCTAGTAGTATTTATTTGGGACTGGTGGCCTGAAATATAAGAAATCGCTTTAGTTTATTACTCAAATGGTAATTTTTTTTAATAAAACTTGAATTATTTCTATTTCAGATGATTTGAATACTACTACGGTTATTGTGAAATAATAAAGGAAAAGATGGTAACGAACATAACAAAACAAAAGATTTGAAACAACTTGTAAACTTCAAAAGTAAGGTTACATTTGATTTTAAAATTTATAAAACGGGGACCAAGAAAAGGGTAAGAAAGTAAAATTCATAGCGATTACAATGCCTACCCTAAATAAATGAGTTTTTTTAGTAACATTCATACTAGAAATTAAACGTTGTATCGCGAAATACTTGATAAACATAAAATTACTGAACACAAAGTACACCAAAACTATTTGTTACCAGAACAAAACACATGGATGATACAAATAAGTGAGTAAAAAAAGTAAGAAAAATTATTGTTGTTACCATAATATCGGTCATAATCCGCTAGTTGAAAAGTTATTATTAATACGCTTAGTATTAAATTCAATTTATTTTGTTCAACAGTCTTTTCACTTATAGTCTTTAAAACCTTTGACTTCATATACTGAATTTGGCTCAATCAAGATCAAAATATTTTTCTGGCACATATAAATTGATTTACATAGCTTTGCTAAACTTATAAATTATCTTAATATTATAAGTATTAACAGCAATATTCAACTTTATCGAAGTCGCGGGTATAGTTAGTGTTTGACTATTATTATATACTTAAGGTAGTAGTATTTTATACTTAAGGTTTAGTGTTATGGCCATAATCTCACCTGATCTTAAGTGTCGATACGGTCCAAGTTGGTAGACACGCTAAACCTGTGGAAGAACTGGCTCTCAAGTGCAACTGCCGGAACACACCTATTGGTATTTGGCGGCAGGTTTACAACTTGAGGGTGGTAGCTACCCAGACGGGCATCAGAAAAAGCCCTACCACCATGCAACCATGTATCATATAATAGCGCGTACACGGAACTATGACTTTATAATATAAGCGTTTGAAATTGGTAATACGTCGTACGCTTACGTTGTGATTGAATTAGCACAAAGTCTGTTGTCAAGTAATAATACATTTATAACCCAGTATTTTTAGTATTATAAATGAATCACAAAGAACTATTAAAACTTTGTTTTTCCCGTAACTCCTTCATTATCCTCATTTACATACAATACCAATTTTGATGGTAAATCTTTTTTGTATTAACACTAGTTTTGTAGTTGCCATAATAACTCCTTAGAATAAGATTTCCCATGAGATACAAATACAAGGATGTTTATAATAAGCATTTTGAAATTATGATAAAGATATTAGATAATGCTTGGTGCGGCTGTGATCCTTAAATATTGAATCTCGATTCTTTGGTACAGAATCAATCCTATCATGTTTCATCCCGTTAAAACCTTAGAAATAACTATTCTTATAATGTTAGTAAAACTTTTTCTAGTAATTCCATATAAATGTTATAAATTCATGTATTGCTGCTAAATCATATAAAGTATTTAAAGAACATGAAATTAATATTTATTTTAAGTTAAAGCGTAAATCTATTTTATTCTTAGGTAGTTTTGTCTTACTGTAAATATTGAGGAAAAATTCCATGAAATGATTTACCTTGACTTTTGCGAACTTTACTATAACTTAAGAAAAAATTTGTTTTAAGATTCGTTCTAAAAAATTGTAGTTTTATAATTTGCCGCACTACGGACTCCTGGTTAGCAATATTGTTACATAACTTAATTTAAAACCAAGTATTACATCTTTCACGTTGTAGGTAAACTGTATGACTTAAGAATATTTATTTAATTTACAAACGGGAATCACTGTTTTTTACACAAGAATTGTGAACAGAAATTTTAAATTACACATAAATTATATAAAACACGTGTTTACCAAATTATTGTTATATTTTTTAGGTCGGGGAAAAAGATTTTTCGCATTTTATATGAAACTCACGACATTTTTTCCAATGTTTATTTATATTTCATTATAGTAAATACATGCCATTTTGTAGGATACTTTTCTGCTATCTAGTAGGTAGTGTCATGATCCCATTGCTGTAGAAATTTCTGGATTTCAGTTAAAACAAAACGCGTCAAGTAGTTTTCCTTTTAGTCTTCTCTTGATGTTAATCTGAGACTGCCCAAAGAATTGTGACGAGACCGAAATACGTGAAAATGAAGTGACTAAATGGCTAAATAGTGCATGAATGGACACCCTCCAGCCAAAATCTCTTAATTTTTGCTGAGTGGCTAAACATGTGTGTAGTCTAGCGTTATCGTGATGAAAGACCACAACATTTGTGTTGATCGATTTCAGCCGCTTCTTTTCAAATTCATGTTTCAATCTCATAAGTTGTTAGCAGTATAGATCCTAATCAATGGTTTCGCCCAGAGGTAAAAGCGCATAATGAACAATCCCCTCCCAATCTCACATACATAATCACCTTATTCCGAGTTATACGAGGCTTTACCACAGTCGGTGATGCCTGACCAAACTATGACCAAGACTTTTTTCACACGTTCCTGTCGTACGTGATCCGTCGCAAACGATCCACTAGGTTTCTTTAATTGAGCTTGTGTGGCAAACAAATGTCGAGCTTTTTTGTGTATACAATGAGCTTATTTTATATTATAAAAAGAAATTAATTAAGTTCTGGGGTCGTAAAAATTACAATATCTCATAAAGAGGTAAAAGTTTAGTATACGCAACTCCTCACAGCCTTCCTTAAATAGGCTCAAACTGAATATGTCTTGCATATATACCTCTAGTTCAATATTTATATGACAAGGTAGTTTTGTTGTATCTACGTTAATAATAGATATCTATAATTGTGCTTCGGGCTTAGCGACCCAAGCGACATGATCTTGGAAGAGGGCGAATCTGAAAGCGCTACGCGTATAGCAACGAGCTCGATAGATGAAGAATAGTGTACCAAAGACCTCCGAGGCGTTATTACTGATTTTCTTCGTGATAATCATATTCCACTATATTTAAATTTAAAGGGTGTAATACTTCATGGATAAACAATTGAGTTTGTTTATTTACATGATAAAATCGATAAAGGTGTGGTTCTAAAGAATTTCATAGAATTTACTTTGCAAGTAAGCTCCTGCTTTCAAAATCTTTTATCGTTATTTATTATCCGATCTGAATTAATTTTAATAAATATTTTTAACAAAACTTGTGTGTTTATTCCAAAATTGTTAGGGTATATAAACATTGTCCTGCATAAATTAATAAACTGTAGTAATTAATCATAAGTAATATTTTATTTTGCCGAAGGCACTGCTTATTTTATATAAGAATCTCGCATTCCTATTGGTCTGTACATGCTTTAAACATTTAAATGTTTAATTTATTGTTAATTATTTTCTTAGCATTGAGATTTAAAAACCCGATTAACCACTGACCACCGACCAATGGGCGAATTTTAATAATATATACGAATGTATATATTATCTTCGTATCATCATACTAAATATTATTATCATACTAACGTTATAAATACGAAGGTGAGTTTTTTTTAATTGTTTGTTATGCTATCACTCCTAAACCGCTGAATTGATTGTGATAAATTTTGGCACAGAGATAAATGAAATCCTGGAGACGGAGATAGGTTACGATAGATATATAGAATGGTGGTAGGGCTTTTTCCAATGCCCGCCTGGCTAGCTACCACCCTCAAGTTGTAAACCTGCCGCCAAATACCAATAGGTGTGTTTCGGCAGCTGCACTTGAGAGCCAGTTCCTCCACAGATTTAGCATGTCTACCAACTTGGGCCATATCGTCACTTAAGATCAGGTGAGATTTTAGCTAAAACGCTAAGCCTTAACTATAAAAAAAAACCTCTCAGTGCCCCCGGGTATGAGTAAATACACTTTCACATGTAAAAGAATACGTTATATAGAATACTCGTCGTGGGATAGCTATTGTTGTAGCTTAAAACATTTATATTAAAATATTATTTTTATATTATGCTATAAAAGCTTCACTTTGTTATATGTTTTTTTTTTATTAATTTTAAAACTTGTATTTTTAAATATAAAAAAACTGGAAACGCTTGTGTTGTCTACAAAAATACTTACAGAATACATAATATTCTCTTAAATCATATATAATTTTTTTAACTTAATTGGATGCTATAAGAATAAGATGTTAAAAAATATTTACATAATGCTGTTGTAGTTCTAATAGACCTCGTGCTATACTTTATGATGTTGTGTAAAATTTTATACGCCTATATATGGCCTTCTGTGTCGGATGTACTCTTTTAAGTAACCTTTCTGATTACAAAAGAGGCAGGGAATAAAGGCAATATCACTGTTGGTTCAACCAACCGCTGAAGAAGCGGATAGGAACTTATCTTACGGATGTTGAAACTTAGAATCATTGTAGGTATAGAATTTAATCAGCTGTTCTTACTATGTTTGACTAAAAGTTTACAAATATAATATAAATTACCATCATCCGCCTACTTATCTGGGCGTTAATTGTAGTCTTTATTAAATCAATGATCAAACATTCAAAAAACAAGAAATATTTTTATTTGTGTTTAAAAATGAAAGATACACGAATACAGAACAAATGCGCGTTTTTTGTTTTATTCCCTGGAAATGTTTTATGAAAAGGTACCAAATATGGCTAAGGAATCTATACAAGATAGCATACAACCGTCTACGAACATTTCAGCTTCGAATGATTACAGTCCTATATGAATATGTTTAGTAAACTTTATTTGATTGTGTCTCAAAGGAGTCATTTTCATCTATATCTGTACTCTATACTAATTAAAATAAAAAGGAAAGATTTGTTTGTAACGAATAAATTCAAAATTACTGCACCTATTACAAAAAATCGTTCACCATTATAATGCCAAATTAGTCCTGAGTAACATAGGCTATATAATTTTATTTAATGAAAATAAATAAATAAAATTTTTGTTCCATCGAACGGAGTTGCGGACACAGCTAGTATATATAACTTTCACATCTAGAAAAGTTTTTATTAACCATTTTATTACCCTTATTTTATTATACAGCTCTTTTATAGTGCATAGATGTATGAACAGATTTTCTTAAAAGCATACGAATTAAATCGCTGTACTGTTAGCATTTAACATGTGGGACGTCATAAGTATGAATATTATATACACACAATTATTTTTTATTGAACTCTGAAGTTTATATTTAAGTGCGCAAATCGTTTCAAAGCATTCAGAAAGAAAAACAATAAGATAACGTTACAAAATGTTAACAAAAGTTTTTGTATTGGTATCCTTATTTTGCATTCTATCTCAAGTGTTATGTAAGTATATCACATAATTTTCTTTTATAGAATATTTTAATACAATATTATCATAACATTTTCCGGTTTTAAATGAAAGCAAAATTTGGAAAAATGTTCTTATCACATTGAACGCCACGGTGGTCACCGGTGACCACCACTATAGTTTCCTTAAGGGCCGACGTCGATTCGCGATTTCTACAAATTTTACATATTTTATTTTATTGACTCATATGATTCAAAATAGTCAATAATTCCGATCTAAATAATATTTTTTTATTACTATCAAATCTGCATTTCCTCCAAGCGCGGCGGGGCCGCGGGGGTCACGGCGTACGGCCACATCCTCGCGTCCTTCATTATTCTATTTACTATTATTATTTATCTTATTTCTTATCTTATCTTATTATTATTATTATTTATCTTATCTTATCTTATTTATTTACCTTATTTTGTAAACCTTCTTTTATTTTAAAACCACATCTTCTATACTAACAACAAGAAAATCGTTTAGATTGTTTTTAATATATTGTGTCGAAACGAGCTACTATGCGTAAACTGTTCTGATCTTAAATCTGATCTTAAGTGACTATACGGCCCAAGTTGGTAGACACGCTAAACCTGTGGAGAAAACTGGCTCTCAAGTGCAACTGCCGGAACACACCTATTGGTATTTGGCGGCAGGTTTACAATTTGAAGGTGGTAGCTAACCAGGCGGGCATTAGAAAAATCTCTACCACCATGCTATGGTTTCCTCACGATGTTTTCCTTCACCGAAAGCTCAAGCTAATCTTAGGTGCTTAGATTCGAACCCAGGTCCTTTGACGCGAATTCGTACACACTACCACTGAGCTATAATCGCTTTAGAGATAGAGCTATTAGAGATAGAGAGACGAGACGAACTTCTTAGCAAACCATTCATGATTCAGGATTCATCGTGCGAGTGCGGGGTCCACTGTGTGTCAAAGAGGGAAACTCCGACTAATTCCCGAGACTTGAGCAACGGATCTAAGTTTTACAGGCCCTTTTCAGACGTGCGCCAACAGTTACCTTCACTATTTGTGCTTCTCTCCTAGCCAAATTAGGTAGGAGCCTACTAACGTAGTAGAAACACGTTCTAATATACGACGTACTGCAGCTCTAGAAGTTCTAGAATCTTAATCTACTATATCTAATTTTAAACATACAAATGTGGAAACAGTTGAAGCCCTTCGTAAAACCAATTACAAATTTCAAACCGAAACTCCTGAAGTAAGTGGTATTAATATAAGTTTCTGACTTAGAAAATAATTATAAACATTTTTTTAGGCCTCAGAAAAGTACAATGCGAAATTACCGATGTAGCTTGCACTACTGAATCAGCTAAACATTTATCAAAGTTTATAGAAAAAGGAAATCCTACATATAATATAGAGAGTTCAGACCCGATGTTTCGAGATGTTATAAATGCTTATCTACCGAATGTAAATTATACACTTAGAAATGTATCTATGCACGGTTTAAAGGATTGTGAAGTAAAGCTATTGAGGTAAGTCCATAATTCTGATTTTCTAGAGTTAAATTAATAATAACTGACACCTCGTTGTGTGTCTTTAAATATATATATTCGTAAATAACGTGGTAATACATTTTTCAATTAGTAAAAGACTCTGTCTTATTTGCTATGTTTTAACTAAGTATTTTTTTAGTTATTAATTAACCTATTTTCAAACTCGCGCCTGGTATAGTAAAACAGAGTATATTAATATTAAATTTGACTTCTGGTGAGGTATTGATCGAGACACAAATTAAGGCATTATGACTACCTTTTTTCCCGTAAACCCATGACGTTTTTTACCGATGTCACACAGTAATTGCAGAAGTCTATTCAATTTACTTCTACTTAAAGTTTCAGTTCGCTATCACTTGCAACTTTCGTAGATTTATGCACAACTAAAGAAAAAAAAAATTATTTGCATATACAATGTTATTGCTGTATAAATACAATAGTATTTATATATTATTCTCAGGCTCAACGCTGACGATTCATTCTATTATTACATACTGTGCCCACAACTGATTGTCGAAGGAGATTATGAATTAAACGGAAACTTTGCTTCTGAACATGTTGAAGGGAAGGGTAAATGCAAAATTGTTCAAGGTATTAAACTAACAAAATTTATTAGTTTTCTGACAAGGTCTAATAAAAAATTATTTTAATATAAATTTCATTATAGACCTATCTTCCTATAATAAATACATCATTCTTATAGATCCACTCACTTTATTTTTATAAACCTGGTTATATGTTTGACACTTATAGTTTCCAAATTATTGTTATAAATCAATACAGAATATTTACTCGAAGCACACTCGTACAAATAAACTTTCATTTAAATTTCAGATGATTATCACATCGGAATCGCGGGTCAAGTTGTGACTGTTTTGGGTCCTGATGGAAATCCTCATATACATATTACAAATTTTGATATGGACCTTTTAGATGTACGTGGCAACATTGTATATGAATTTCAAAACTTATTTTACGGCGATGAAGAAAAATGTAAGTAATATAGTAATTTTTATGTAGCTCAAAATACTGTTACCGTACGGTTAGATGACCTCCATGATTTTGATAACTCGATGACGGCTATCGCAGTCAAGTTGGCCTTCCAGCTTCTCGAAAACTTAATATATAATGCTTACTATCCTTACCATAATATTAGAAATGCAAAAGTGATTTTGCTTGTTACGCATTCACGCCTAAACTGCTGAATTGACTAGGATCAATCTACTGATTAGAAGTGGGGTACAGAAAGAGATACACTTTTTATTGCGTCACAGAATCAATATTAACGCGTGCGAAGCCGCGGGTAAAAGCGAGTAACAATATATATATGGTTAATCCTAAAATACGACAAACTACAAGATCAACAAGTCACTTTAAGAGCTTTGTTATATTGTGCAGGATGGCTGTAATTTTTAACTCGATGTAGTGCGAAAGCAGCCTCTGGACTATGATAATATGGAAGAATACTGATGTTCCTAGTTTTATTCCTCACACATGAGCAAATTATCAATAGCGCGATAAGTCTCACTCGACTCTCTCATAGTCCGTCTGGTAAAATGCAAGTAGATTTCTCTACATGAACTTCAACAACAAAAGAGGAATCTAATGTTTTATTTACAAATAAATAGATACATGTTTTATTTTGTGTTGTATTATAGTTATTTATTAATTATAAATCAATATACTTTTAGCTAAAAGGATTCATAAATACATCAACCAAAATTGGAAAAAAGTGAGTGCTGTCACCCAGTATCCTGCAATGTACTCTTTCATGGGCAAGATGTTGGACAACATCGACAAATTCCTCAGTGTGGTTTCAAAGTTAGATCTTTTCTACAGATACGTCTAACATTGATCCATGTTAAATTAGTACAACTATTTATGATATCGTACAAATAAATTTCAAAATAGCTGCTTTTCATTAATTATTATTACATTAAGCTTTAGAATATCAGTAAATATTGATTTCTGCGAGTTGGTATAAATAAAATTTGATGGTTCTTGCCAAATGAAAAAAAGACATTAAAAATGTTTTATTTGATTGAAGAACAGTCTCATGTTTTTTTTCACTTTATAGATTATTTATCATTATGTCCACAATCTCACCTGATGTTAAGTGACGATGTGGCCCAAGATGATGAACACGATAACCCTAGTGGAGGAATTGGTTTTTAAGTGTAACTACCGGAACACACCTACAGTTATTTGGTGGCAGAATTTAACTTGAGCTAGCCAACCTGGCATTAGAAAAACCGTACCACCATGCTGTGGTTTCATCACGATATTTTCTTTAACCGAAAGCTAAAGCTTGAAGCATATAGGTGGATTTGAACTCACGTCCATTGACGCGGCGTCCGTACACACTACTGGCTATCATCGCTTCAAAAAATATATTCCATGTAAATTAAGTTTGGATACCAGAGAAGCTTTACAAAAATTATATAAAAACCGGTTCTATATAATCAATATAGATGTTAGTAATGCATAAAATCTCGAAAAACTTTTCACGAAACGTGTAGTTTGTTATTACCCTCAAGTTGAAAATTTGCTGTCAAATACCAGGCACCAAATAGAAATGTTAGAGCAGTTACACTTAAGAGCCAATCCCTCCAGTAGACCTAGAGTGCCCAACATCTTGGGCCACATCATCACTTGATGTGAGCTGTGATTGTAGTCACAACGCTAAACCTTTTAACTACATTAAAAAAAAAACATTTGTTTGAAGCTTCTTTGTTTATCAGGTTTTGCTATATGTCGTTGTAGTGCATTCTGTTTCCATGGTTCTTATGAAACTGATTCTCTGATCTCTAGATAGCGTTGAGATATTTTCTATAGCTGTTTTGTGTAAATTAAGGGATTTACATTTATGATCTTGTATACTGTCGTGTGCATGTTCCTAGTAATTACTTTTTGTGTAACTTTGTAATGAATTAAGTTGTTCTTGACAAAGGTTAGTTATGTTTATGACTCAACGACCACTGAAGTGATCTGAATTTATCCAACGCAAACTCTATGTTTATATCTTTTCAAAATTCTATATGTTTACTCTTTTTTGACATTGCCTCCATGTTTTTATGAGCTGCTATTACCCCGTTGGTCACCCGCAGAATAATTTTAATTTGTTATTTTTAACTAGCTTTTACCTGCGGCTTCACTTACGTTAATACTGATTATGTCAAACCTGATGATGCAATAAAAAGTTTCATTAAAAGTTTACTTCATTCTTTATCCCACTTCCGATAATTTTTTAGCAAGGATACAGTTTAAAAATATTGTATCCATATCAAGGACGATTTAACCTAGTGTTTTTAAAGATTATTTTTTTTATGTGTCAACAAATCATGGGTATCATTGAACTGGACTGATTAAGGCCAATGAAGTTCATATTAGAGTCTCTCTCACTAAGCCTTGCGTTATTTTCTCACACTCTTAGGCCGTGTTTAGTCCCGAATTGAATTGATTTCATAAAAATATAAGCTATTCTTGAGCTGCAGCTATATAGTAGTATTTGCGAAACCAAGTGATTATTTATTATTCATTGTATTAGTAGCATGAGCTGTGCTCACGGCTTCGTTCGTGTCCTTCTAAAAATTATTTAAGTACTCTCTCTCTGAATAAAAAGTAAGCAGTAGTATTTTCTGTACCGCTTGCAACCTCTATGTAAAATTTCATGATGATCAGTGAAATGTTTACCAAGTATACAGTCTGGTACTCACAACTTCATCTACATCTAATTACCATTTCCAGTAACGTACTTCTTTCCATCTTTCATCAATTTACTTGACAACCTACCCTTTTTTTACGTGAGGAAATGCATTTACACATCCCTATCCAGCCCTGGGGGACTGAGAGAGGTATGTAAGATTACACACTAAAACCCCACTGCCGACTGTATCCTTTCGGAGACACGCGGGCAGCCTACCACAAAAAAAAAATAAGCCGATCAGAATGTTGAATCTTTTGTTGTTTATACTTCCTAACGTATGCGTTAAAATAACATGCTAAAATGGGCGATGTTTATCTTAATAAAATAATTTACTAAATAAAGTGACTTTAAATTGCGTATGGAGCACAAACACGGAAACGTTAATAAACTACACGTTACATTCATATGAGCCACACGTCATAACAGTATATATTATTTTTATTTTTTAGCAGTGTAAACAAGGAACATCATATTATAACAATATTATAATCTATTGTACATTTGTTTAAATTACCAATTGTATACAAGATAATAAAAAAAAAAAAACGTGGCAACGGAAAATTACAGATATCAGTATATTATAGCTAATGCTATACTAAATTCCGTTTAAAAATATCATATATTCCATCACGTACCTTCAAACACTAAACAAACTATTCATATATTGTTTTTAACTACATGTCTTAATATGCTCATATAAAAAAGAAACAATTAAATGATATTCTTTTTAACTTATGCTGTGTTGTGGAAAAAGAAAAATGTACTATAACATCAGTGTTTTTTTCTTAACCTACTTTTTTTTTCGCCCTGACGTACGCTGTTAGCCCCAAGGGCTTTGACAGCTTCATCGAACTTTTTGGAGCGAGTGCTGAGGGCACTCAGCCCCGATGCAGCAGGCACAAGGGTGCCAGGATGGCTGAACCTCGGCTTGGGCTGCTGCCGGTAAATGAAAAAAGATTCATGATTCTGACTAACCAACAGGTTCTGTATTACTAATTTAGTGATCCTGACTATGATCTTATCAGGTAAGCAGCTCAAGGGCCGCGAGGGTAGTCCCTTACATAACCGTATACTTAAAGTGTGAGTGTACATGATGGTATGCGGTGTGATGGTGTACTCTCAGTGTCGTAGAGTGTCACTGTATCTCGCGAGCAGAGTCACTCGAGGGCTTCTATTCGGAGGATAGAAGCTAAGCTCAGGCGTCTACGGAGGGAGGCCATGGCGGGTGTGCGGGAGCGAAATTATCCGCTCGGCCTCGGCGGCGAGGACGGCGGTTACGCGGACGTGTGCGGAGACACGTGTGATTAGTGTAGACAGCAGGGAGAAGTGCGTTTAATTTCGTTATTTTATCGACGGAGTCGGAGAAGCAATTGCGTGGCCGGCGCGCAAAGCCTTTGGCGTGCGTATTGGAAGTGTAGCTAACTGCGTGTACAATTTTGACGTTGGGGTGAAGTTCGATATTTTCAAAAAAAAACTTTGTAAGGTCTTCAATATATGCATACATGAACGGAAGGTCCATATGTTTATGGAGATTTATATTACGGACGTAGACGTAGGGGCTTGGACGGCTATGCGCATGAATCTGTTTTGCAAAACTTGTAGTTTGCGAAGCGTAGTACGTGAAGCGTGAGCGAATACGGGTCAACTGTAAGTAAGTATGGGACACATGCATGCTTTGTATATTGTGAGCTTATGTCTGGGTGCCATTGTGCTCTTAGAGGAGGTGATATTGTGTAGCAGAACCATAGCCGTGGAGGCTTTTTTCTGTACGTAATTTATATGTTTGTTGAAGGTTAGGCGCCTATCTAAAACTACACCAATTTATTAGCCCAGGAAATATTTTCATCGAAAAGGTGTAATGTTGTTTAAGGTTCTTAATCTTCTAACGCTCTTGGCTTAAAGGATTTGTAAAACTGATCATGCTTTAAAGTGAACGCAAAGACTACTTGCATACCTGCGCCGTTTTGTCCCTAATAGCACCTTGTAGCCCATTTTCAAAACGTAGGAAAACCTATCATAGTTACTTGGATACGTGGATTATATCGATGGGTGGATACCGCAAAAACTTAACAAAGCTAGATTACATTCAAGACAGGCATGATTTGATTATTAGAAATCGTGACAAACTGGTCACCCCCTATTTTAGACTCAATATGACCAGTAACAGTTTTTTAGGTAATAGTGTTAGGTTTTACAATAAAGTCCCTAAGCACATTACTGAATTGCCGGACAATAAGTTCAAGAGCCATATCAAACGCGTTTTAATTTCAAATATAAGGGGATCAATTAGTGAGCAATCATGATGTCTGGAATTGACACCCCTCTCTGTACATCCGCTACTAGATACTGTAACACATGAAGCTATTATGTATAAAAAGGACTTAGGACCTAAATTGAATAAAGATTTTTTATTTAATTTGATTTGCCACCGTACTTTAGCTTATCCACTCATTTTGTTCCTTGGGCAGAAGTAGTAATAAGGAAATGAATTTAGATCCTTAGGTCTTTTTGCAATGTTCTATAAGGCTTAAGTTTGTAAGACTATAATTTACAAAATACAATATGATTGCTAATACTATACTTCTCTGTATTTGCACCGTGTCCATTGTTTTTTCACCATGATTGACATAAATATTATTTCTTTCTGAAAGCTGAGTCGGATAGACAGCCTTAATATAGATTTCTACAAACTAAAATCATAATGTGTCTGATTTGAATTTGTCACACACTTTAACAGAGATTCAAGAATCATTCGCGAATAATCTGCTGTAACCCTATTAGATTCTTAAAACGAAATGTAAGGAGAAAATTAAGAAGACCGGTATAACTAAGACGACTTAAAAAGAATTCATCATCAGCAGTGGTCATTGTTTTGGACTATTCCGTACTTACTATTAAGTGCTGAATAGTAATTTGAGATTGAATATAACTAAGGAATCTTAATTTGTATGGGACAAAAAAATTTTTAATGAAAGAAACATTGATTTACAAGTGGTAAGCGAAGTCGTTTTACATCTTAACTGGTTACTAGAGATATTGTTTTATTGTATGAGATTTAATGTTATACAAACTATATCGCTGTACTAGTAGCATTTATAACGTAGGACAAGCAGAATGGAATAAATAGCGATCACAATGGATTTAAATACATATACTTATTTTTTATGAAACCCGGACCTTTATATTTAAGTAAGACCAAGTAATCTTGCTTAGTTAGAAATAAGAATTCAATATAGAAGCATAACAAATACAATAAATAATTTAAATGATGTATTCAAAAACTTTAATTTTGCTGCCATTGTTTTGTGCTATTTCTCAAGTATCATGTAAGTAATTGTTTGTAATAAATAATTAATTTTAATTTTATAGAAGACAGTGTTGCCAAATGTAGCATTAGGATTTTTTGTAGAATAAAAAAACAAGTTCATCTGCTTTTTGTGTAATTTAATTTACGGGAATTTTATTTCACTAATTCAATTATAAGCTAAAACCGCATTAACAAGTAAAATATAAAGACATACAATTATACAAGATAAAGAAATTATTACTTGTAACAAAGGCGTAAAGAGTTGTGGCGAAGATAGTTCTTAATAAAGTAATGTCACAAAGGAAATCGGAAATGGTTATTAGTATTTCATAAAATAGTTCCCAAGTTATATGTTTAGCTGTTTAATAGAATCAAGATGTTGTGTAATTATAGAAATAAAGGTTGCTTTTTTTTTATTCAACATCACTTTTATTCGTTGTAAGACTACGTGTCTTTTCACATGCAGACATTTTATCGTTAATTTTCTGTTATTTTTTTCATAGTTAAGGTTTCACAATCTCATCTGGTGATAAGTAACGATGTGGCTCTAGATTGTGGACATGCTAAGCCTAAGAAAATAGCTCTCAAGCGCAACTGCTGGAACACACCTATAGGTATTTGGCGGTAGATTTTCAACTTACGGATGGTATCTACCCAGGTATTAGAAAAAGCCCTACCAGTATGCTAAGGTTTCATCACGTTGTTTTCCTTCACCAAAAGCCACACTACCAACTGAGCTATCTGTGCTTCAAAAGGGGATTATGTTTAAGGGGATCGTATTAATAGGTAATAGTATTTGGTATTACATAAATCAAGACATGAGGACATCTATCGTGGAGAACCACAATCCCCATAAATCTATACTAATATTATAAAGAGGAAAGATTTGTATTTTTGTTTGTAACGAATAAACTCAAGTACTACTCGACCGATTTAAAAAAATCTTTCACCATTAGAATGCTACTTTAGCCCTGAGTAACATAGGAAACTTATAACATATTTTTATGAAAATGGTTAAATAAAATTTTAGTTACGCGCGAACAAGGTCGCGGACACAGCTAGTTGATTATATAATAGTAAGAGAATACCAAGGCAACTGCTGTATATCTTATTTTTAACAACTTATAAACTGGATTATAGGCATTTTAAAGTGGTACAAATAACATAAACTAACCTTAGTAATGAAAGAGGCTTTCAAAGCTCACTGAATCTAATCTAAATAATAATTATACAATGTAGCAGTGCTACTAACAATTTAGGTACACTGTCTTGCGCCTTCGATACGGTGCTATTAGATTAAGATTTTATTTTTAAGTTTGTTTGTATTTAACGAAAACTAATAATTCATTGAAAACCATGTATATTATCGTCCATAATTTAATATATAGTAACAAACTAGAACATGACTTCTACTTCTTTTGCGTGTCGCCACAAGCCGTATTTAAAAAAAATATGCCTGTGTCTATATACGTGGGACTCCTCATGCCGCGAAACATCTGCAATCTCGCATAATAGATGGAGGCTGTATATACACTGTAGTTATTGCTTTAAGCGAGTGATTATTTATTAGTTTACTGTTTCATCATAATCTCGATCTTGTACTATCTTTATGTTAAGTAACATAGCTTAAAATTATAACACATTAAGCCAAGAAAAAAAATTAGGACTGGCATTCAAGTACAGTTGCCGAATCATATTAGTGACCAAGGAAAGCTTTTAAAATTCTTCTAGTCTGGTTTTCCTACATCATAAGCCGAAAAACTTTACTTTTTCAGGCCTCAAAAAAGTTTCATGCGAGCTCACAGACGTAGAATGCACTACTGAATCAGTAAGGCATTTATCAAAATTTATAAGATCAGGGAATCCTACGTATAACATAGAGAGTTTAGACCCGATGCATGTGGACCTTATAAACGCTTATCTATCCAATGTCAATTATACACTAAGGAATGCAACTATGTACGGTTTGCAGGACTGTGAAGTAGTCCTCTTGAAGTAAGTTTATAACACTTATTTATTGTTTATTTTTTTTATTAATACATAATATTTGCTTCAAGAAATAAATGAAATCGAATACAACACTTCCATTTCAGAAAAGCTCCCTTAGCCAAGTTGCGTTTTTCTACAATTGTTAGTGTCCAGCGAAAGCGAAAATGTGTGGGACATTTTACACAATACATTCACAACATATCTCTTTGTTCTAACTGGTAACTTGGTTAGGGACAAAGGTAAAAATTCAAACCGTATGAGTAAACTCTTCATTAAAACTGATGGATCCCAATTGTAGGTTAATATTAGAAAATATATTATTATAGTCCGAGGCTTTCATTACCATATTTTCCTTGAAGGAAAGCTCACTTGATACATAACAAATGTATAAAATAATATTCATATTATTTTCCTCAGGATCAATCCAGATGAATCGTTTTATTTTTATATTATGTGTCCACGGCTGATTGTCACAGGAGACTATGAGTTGAACGGTGATTTTGCTTCTGAACACGTCGAAGGAAAGGGAAAATGCAAAATTGTTCATGGTATGAACCTAAAAATTAAATTTGTTATCGTTCAGTATTCCAAAGATTTCCCCCTGTAACTGAAAGTTACAATTTATATAATCGAAGCATTATGGCCATAATTCCTAATAATCTATTGTTAGAAATGTAGTTATAGGTGGGTAGTTGATAACACCGATTAGTACATTTATATTTTTTCTCATATTGACACTCTTTTAATAATTATTCTGTAAATTATTATCGGGAATGGCTTATACTGAGCAGAGAGAGAGAAACACAAGCAGTGAAGTTGAGTATTGACGATCGTCGATAAAGAGACCCCTTAACCTATATCCGTGTCGCAAGTCTCGGACGTCGCTCGCAGTTTTCCCTCTCTGCCACAACGACTAGGCTTATTATTTCTAAGACTACACTAATCTATCCTTACTAACATTGATTGTGTGAAAGTGAAAGTGAAGTGCGAAAGTGAGTTTGTTTGTTTGTTTATTTGTTACACTTTCACGCCTAAACCGCTGATTAGATTATGATGAGTTTGGTATAGCGATAGATGGGAACCTGGACAAGGTGATCGGATACTTTTTTTCTCGAAAAATTTCTAGCAAGTAGGGCAAAGAGCTGGATAAACTTTGTATGAAACTTTTTATTGCGTCATCCTACTATATCTATATTAATAAATCTGTAGAAATGTTTATGCAAATACTATATTTCAAAACATTTTGATACACGTATATTATAAAAGATACTGATTACGAATATAACACTAAAATTAATACGAATAAAGCCCTAGAATGGTAAGTAGATTGGACTTGTCATATATTCCACCTGTTAAATTTGACGGCACTACCATTCCTTGGAGCTCCTCTGTGAAGGATCAAGGACTACACATCGATGTCACCCTGAGCTGGCGGTTCCAGGTAACCTCTGTTAGTCAGAGAGTCATCGGCATTCTTGGCTTCCTCTGTCGTCTGAAGAACTTATTACCGCCCAAGATCAAAACTATGCTTGTGCAAACCTTAATGTTCCCGGTGATCGACAATGGTGATGTGTGCTATTTTGATCTGAATGCAGACTTACTCAATAAACTCGACCGTCTTCTTAATAACTGCATTCGATTCGTTTTTAATCTTCGCAAGTATGACAACATATCATCTTACCAAACGCAATTAAAATGGCTTCCCATTCGCCAGCGCCGTTCATTGCGTGTGCTTACTACTCTCTTCTCCTTTCTTAAATCTCCTACCCCTCCTACCTATCTGTCTCCCTATCTAACTTTCCTTTGTGATACACATAATAGGAATCTGCATTCTACTAGTAATTTCTTACCTAAGTGTCCTCCTCATAGCTCTGACTTCGTTCACTCTTCCTTCGCTATTCAATCCATCCTCCTTTGGAACGCACTCCCGCTCGAAATCAGAATGTCCACAACACGGCTGGCTTTTAAGATGAGACTTCGGCAATCTTTGCTGGCTAAAGTAGCAGATTATCCACGGTAGATATTTGTATATATATTATATATTTATTTATATATATTATTTATTTATATGTTTTTTTTTTTTTTTTTAGTATATGTCTATTCATATGCGTAATTATTTAGTTAAGTTATATTTTTTTATTTATTGCACCTGCCTCAGTTATAATCTCCACCACCCTAAGGACGACTAGGAAAAATGCCTTAGGCATTAAAGTCCGCCTGTATACCTTGTGTACAAAGTTTAATAAATAAATAAATAAAAATTTATTTGTTAGGCCACATTTAACCAAAAAACATGATGATTCTATGGTGGTAGGGCTTTTTCTAATGCCCGTCTGGGTAGCTATCACCCTCAAGTTGTAAACCTGCCGCCAAATACCAATAGGTGTGTTCCGGCAGCTGCACTTGAGAGCCAGTTCCTCCATAGGTTTAGCGTGTCTACCAACTTGGGCCATATCGTCACTTAAGATCAGGTGAGATTATAGCCATAATGCTAAACCTTAAGTATAAAAAATTAAAAAATTAAATAAAAAAAAAAATGACGATTTTTAGTAGTACAGAGTAAGCATAAGTTATTTTAATATTTGTATTAAAACATTGGTACATTTCTATTCCAGATGACTATCATATAGGAATAGAAGGCCAATTTGAAACCTACATAGGTGCCGATAAAAATCCTCATTGGCACCTTATAAAATATGACTTGGACCTCTTGGATGTACGTGGTAACATCGTATACGAATTTCAAAATTTATTTTACGGTGATGAAGAAAAATGTAAGTTTATTGTACTATTAATTTAGTTACTTTAATTGTAGAGCTTTGATTGAGGCAAATTATTAACTTGATCAGAAAGAATCTGAAAGAACGACAGAACGAGTGAATTCTAATCTAATCTAGCATAATTAAATCGTCAAGTAACAGTGCTTCGTATGTATTGGTCAAAAAAGTGTTATTGACCACACGCACTAGTCCACATGAGTTTCCAACTCAGTCTTTAGATGCGAGGTAGTAGGTATGTGTACCCCTACTAAACATAACTTAGACACGTTCATTAAGAAGTTTAATTCATATAAATTAGATATGAACATGATTCATAGCATTTTAGTAAATCCTTTGTGTGAGGCAGGTAAAATGTTATATGAAATGTAAAAGATGATTTGTATGAACGAGCATGTATGAAAGCGTTAGATTGTAATTAGATCACGATGGAGCTGATATAAATACTGTTACAGGCCCCTAATCAAAATAAAGGAAAAATAATGTCTATTAACTCGCCCTTTGACTTTCTTTTTGTTTTTTTGAGATCTAAAGTAGAATCAGCATACACAACGATAATCTCGAATGAAGTTTCGATTTCTCGGTTGTCACCATTATTATTGGTTAATTGTGATTCCCGTCATTCCCGTCTGAAAAAATAATCAATCATACCAAGCCATGTTAGCAAGAGTCCATAGAGTATTTAATGTTCATTGTTACTATAAATATAGCATTAAAAGTTATTAAGAGATCAAATGCTGATTGTAAAATACTTATTTGTTATATATCAGAAGTATGTGGAATTGTCTTTTGAATGCTTATAAGAATTGCGTGATTGATATCTATTTATCTAATTGCTAAATTAGGCGAAAATTAGTAGAATGCAATAGCTTTACCTGAGTACCTAAGCTATTTTTCTGAGGTAATAACTGTCTATAATGAGCTGTAAACTGCTTATGATCGCTTAACATCAAGTGAACTGCATGCATATTGGCAGTAAATCAGTGCTTAAAGATATAAGCAGAGAAATAGACCTTTTTTGTAAGAATTTTCTAGTTTTTTAGCAGTTACCTTGAAACTATATTATAAGTTTATGTTGTTCTTTAAATATTTTTAAACGAAGGGTATATTATTTCAGCTAAAAAGATTCATAAATACATCAATACTAATTGGAAGCGAGTAAGTATTGTTACACAGTATCCTGCAATGTATTCTTTTATCGGCAAGTGGATGGAGAATATCCAAAAATACCTCGCTGTTGTTTCAAAATATGATCAATTCTATAAATATGTGTAATACAATATTCAAAAACATTTAAACATATTGTATAGAATCGAATACTTTGATCGTTTTCAAAATTCAATAAAAAAAACAAATTCGATTTATTGTATATAGATATAGAGTTTTTATTTGATAATTAAAATTGTTAAACGCACTGAATAGTAGTAATTAATAAATGAATAATTGGCATTATAACTTTTTTTAAATATAAAATATGAATATTAATGCACAGTAACACATAAATTTTAATAAATTACTAAATTTAAAAAATACTGGATTTAATGATGACATATATTTTTATATTTATTAACCGTCGGTTCTCACAGCAAAACATGTCATAATTGACTTTTTAACAATAACGCATATATATATTTAATTTTATATATATATATATATATTTAATTTTGATCTATAATTTTTTTTTTTCTTGTTCGTGTGTACTGACACGATTAATTACTACTAAACTGTGGAACATGTCCTTCGAATATACATATTATTCTTGTATTTTAATTTTGTAAGCCTATTCATTGTATACTTCTGTTTTGTTTTCACCTGTCGAAATAAATTAGTCTTCACTTGAAACTTCACAATATTTTGACATAAACCTGCCGTTGTTAATGCATGATAGTTGGAGGATTTATTATTTTAAAGTTAAATTGATTATTAGGGCATATTTTGTTATTTCACGAAAACTAACTAAAATTGATGAAAAGTTGTTTTTTGACGACGTAATACTTTTAAATATATTGTTAATACCATCGACTACTGCTTATTGGTGTTAAGACATAATGATACCAGAAACATAATAATACTACATACTTTTAATTAATGCAATGACTCAACTACGAACAATAACTATACTTAGCATTTATAAAAGCCGTTATATTGATTTTATACTGCTAGTGTAATGACTGTGTAAGAAGTTGGCTATTTGATTAAGTGTTATACTGGGTAGTAGAGTGACTGGATGAGGCTGTTGAGTTAAAAACGTTCGACAGTACAGACGACTGTTCGAAATACTATTATTGGTTATGTAAAAATTACGGAAGCTCTGCTTTAAAATATAACGATTGTGGAAAGAGACTGAGTATGATTCGACGCAACTTCAAAGGTGTGTAACAATATACGTAATTTTTACTTGGGATTTGATTCAATTTAATGGCATTGTAGTTGCAACTGTTATACTCTTCAAATTTTTCTGTCAATTTGATATCAATTTACGACAGCAGTTTGCGACACAATTTGGTCTCATTGAGGTTGTACGTAATCATTTACATTTAAATAGATAAGATATATAGGTAATACGTGAAACACCATTATTAAAATGTCCGTGTTGAAAAATTATTATGAAGCTTTTGTAAATATTCAAATACAATGTAATACTTTATTTAATATTATCATTTAATTTTGGTTAAGTTGGTAATAATTGTGGGAAAAGAGATGTCTTACATATTTCTCTCTCCAACTTTGTAAAATTATATCCGTGAAGTAATAATAGGAATTAATTGAAATAAAAATTCTAGACACTGATTTATTTTGATAAACCATAACAAAATATTCCTTAATTTTTTTTCTATATTCCACTTTGATTCGAATTAAATTTACTTACATAGCAGTAAGGCAAAGACGCTTAATAAAATCAGCCAGTGTATATCCTACTGATAAGTCAATAAAAACGCCCGATGAATTCATTGCCAATCGCTGTGGTTTTCCTGTGTATAACATCTATTACAATGCCGTCATTATGTCGTAATATAAAAACAAGTAATCTTGCGACAAGTCTTACAAATTTCTATCTTTAATGAAAACATCATATATTTTCAATATTTAATGCAATTCGAAATTAAATTTGGCTATAACTACCAACCAGTTCTAATTAATGGTGCTTAATTACTTCCAAGACGAAAACAAAATTTAAAACCTATAAATGAATAATTTGAACTTTAAACAACAACATTTTTACCAATCATAAATATTAGTGAATTTATTACATAGTAATAGTTACTTTAAAAATAAGTTTATTTAATTATATATTCAGATAATAAATAACGCGAGTTATGAGTGGTAACTCACTAATTAACCACAGTTTCTCAGACAACATTCCGCATACCCTGAATTTCGTAAAATTATTACGATGGGACGCAAAAAGAACAGCCAATCGTTAGCTGTCTGTTGCCGTAAATTCGTTCTAAACTGAAATCTAATGTGATAAATTGGTTGTTTATTTATATTTCATAGTCACGAGTAAACTAGCAAACGCAAAAAGAAAGCGAATTATTAAATTATTATGTAGACAAATATATAAGCTTCTTTAATGTAACAACAATTTCTAAGGTATAGTATAACGTTAAACACAACGCGTGTAATATCACTCCTCGCACGACTTCTTTGTGGAAGCAACTTGCTTCGGCGGTGTTTCCGGACCGATGCAATTTGGGAACCTTCAAGAAGAGAGCTTACTCATACCTTAAAGGCCGGAATTGCACCTGCGATTCCTCTGGTGTTGTGGGTGTCCATGGGCGGCGATGATCACTTGCCATCAGGTGATTGAATTGCTTGCTTGCCCTCTATTACATAAAAAAATATATATAAAGACGTTGGTTGACAGACTCATTAACGGAAAGCCGAAACTACTGAAGATAGAAATATGAAATTGAAAGTGTAGGTTCCCTTTTGTTACATAGAAGCTAAGTGAATTTCGAAATGTAATTCTTAAGAGGATAAACGGAAAGGCAAAGTTGGTGAGGAGCAAAAAAAATCTACATCTATTAATTTGGAATTTAGCACAAAAACTCCTTATTAAAAATAAATAACCACATGTTTCTCAAAGTTTTTAAAATTTCATCCCCAACGTGTCTAAAATAAGTGATTGAATTTTTCACTGGTACTTTACTAAGATATCACCAAAAGCACCAGAAGTAAACCACTTTAATCCGGATTTTTTTTTAAAAGACGAAGAACGCGTTAAATTATCCTTTTGTATTTATCTAGACCGGGTTCTCTATGAACAGATAACCCAAACTCAATACATCTAACCTACACACACAACATATTATTATCAAGAAACATTACAATAGAATAAGACTACACTCCAAAGTTCAATTCTGTTTGTTTTAATAAATTTAGACAAACATTCTACAATCAAGTGGTTTATTTGTTTAAGTGATTATTTTCAATTATTTTAGTAAATTGATATCTATACACCACAACAGTTACAAATTAATTTGTAACGAAGTTTGGTTTTAGTATTTTATACATAACGAACTTATATAAAAAAAAAAAAAACTAAAGTATGTTATCGTTGAAATCTTTCGTACCGAAAATTACTTGTTCTAATGTAACATTTTTATAGTTTTTACTTATTTAGTTTTTATTAATTTAATTATATTAAATCCTTAATTTGAGCAGACCATCAGAAATAATTAGAGACGTAATTAGAGTATAATTAAAATATGTAATAAAATAAAAACTTGTTTAATAATATATTTTTTGTTTTAGACTTATAAAAAACATGTTAGCATGAGATTAAAATAACGATTATGATCAAAAAATTAAAGTACTTATTAAAAAGAGTTAGCAAGGAAATCGTATATATATGTATATATGAAATATAAGTTGTATAATTGAGTTTATATTTAAAAGCGCTCAACATCAAATCCCCTGTATTCGTAAAAGTAAATTATACAGCTTACAACGGATTTAGTTACTAACGACAAAATGTATTTAAAACAAATATTCCTGCCGATTTTATTAAGTGTTTTAGCTCTGGTTCTATGTAAGTAAAATTAAATATAAACTAAGCTTAATTTTTGTGTTCAATAAAGTAATTATTGTCCGACCGAAAGAAGATTTTCAGCCCAAGACGACTCTTTGTTTCTGCACCCCCTTGACTGTTAGAGAATGCCTATGACATTAAGTCTGCCATTGTATTATACATAAAGTGTAAAATAAATAAATAAATAAAAACCTTCGGCTTGGGTTTAATTTCAGCAGAAACCGAAAATGAAATAGAAATGAAACTTATCTGAACTTGGATTTTTTTATTGTATTCTGAAATTTAGTATATTTTTTAAAGAAGTATCGTGTTTGAATAAACAACGGTTTTTAAGTATGTAACAAGAGTATTATTTATTTATGTTACATTTTCAATTTAATATGAATAGAAATCTAGGTAAATATATTCACTTTTAAGTAAACTTAAAAAAAATTGACATTTATTATTTAAAGACCTACTAATTCAATATTATCTATATTGTGTATACCTACAATATACTTAACGCTAATGTATTTATTCATTACAGGTCTTGTGTTTATTACATAAAAGAATAAGTAATCTAATTATCAATCCCAAAAAAGTTCACAATACGGGGATGTAATATGGGGAATGAAATTAAGTTTACTAACTAACCACTAATGGAGCTCGCATCGTAATTTATACTAATCGCTGTTATAAACTATCCTCCTAAAATTCACCTCTAATATTATATTTATATATATTTGGTTTTATAGATAAGGTTTAGCCTTCTGGCCACAGTCTCAACCTGATGTCAAATGACGGTGTGTCTCAAGATGGCGGACACGCTAAGCCCAGTGGCGGATATATACACATGTATATATTAAAAATGTTTGCATGAATCTTTTTATATAAAGTATCCGGCCTACTAAACCTTGTACTGTCCTTTCCAATATCGAATAACTTGGCAACAGTACATCTATTCACTTATGGGGATATAACTATCCTATATAAAAAGATGGACCAAGAAATAGACATTTACAAAATTAGTATATAATTGGTTGAGTGTATTCCAAGATTAGCGCGAACGAACATCATGCAATAGGATGGTTCTTGTCTCTATAATAAATTTTATTGTTAAACAAGATAGTCAGCTATGAGGATATCTATTATATATTATTTTCTGTCAAGTAACGCCTTCAACGCCTACATCATGGTATCTTCATTGTGTCTAATTTTTTTATCATTTCTTTCAGGTGTCGATAATGAACTTTGTGATTTCACTGATGATGTTTGTATAACGAATGCAGAACAAGATATAATGAAGATACTTGTTGGTAATAATAAATCATGGGAAATGGACAGCTTGGAAGTACTTCGCAAAGAAAAAATAAACTTAAAGTTATCCGACGATATGAGTTACACTTTCACAGATGTATATTTATATGGCATGGCTCATTGTTTAGCTGAAAAATTAAAGTAAGTATTATTGAAATACATTGACAATTAATATCATTGTTTTGTAAGCAATTTACTTTTTGATGGATTTAGATGTCATTTTCTTTTAAAGATAACTGATAATTTCGTTTAATGGTATTATTATAGAAACTTCTTTAAAGTTCAGGCGAATGAAGTAGCGGGCACATTTAGTACCATGCTATTCCACTATGGTTGTATGTAGACAGAAAGGAACATCATTTTGCTTTAATTTTGTAAAGTTTATATTTATAAATATTTAATTTTATATAATTATTAATTGGTTCTCTACTAAACTGATTTAAATTATACTGTTTCTTGTAAAATATATTCTTCGCTTTCAGATTCGCTGAGGATTTGTCATGGTATTTTTCTGTGATTTGCCCACGACTGACACTTAAAGCAGATTATTACGAAAAAGGTGTTTTTGATTCGGTTCCACTTGAAGGCAAAGGAAAAGTTGTAATTACTTTCAGTAAGTTCAATTTGAGATTATTCTTTTAAAAATTAAAAAAAATGCAATGCCTCACTTTGCATTGAAAAAGAAAATGCTACGTACCATTTTTTTATAGTTTAATATTAAACAAAATAAGTATATGTACAGTAAATATTTGTGCTTAATAACTTCTTAAACAATTACAGATAACTATCACATGGTTGCACAGGGTCTAATCGAAACTATAACAGGTTTCGACGGAAAACCACATTTAAACATCACGTACTATAAATTTACATTATTGGAAGCAAAAGATAACGTTATTTATGAATTTTCAATTATATCTAGTACGGATAAAGTAAAATGTAAGTTTTTAAGACTTCACAACAAAATATGCACCCGTAATTTCACTATTTCTGTAAATTTTATTACCACTTCAATATCCAACCATAGACTTTAGGACCTACTGAGATAGGATACCATAGCAGCGCCACCGATAAAATATATACTAATTCAGTTCCTGGAAACAGCTTCGGTTGCGCAACCAAATTTATGCCAGGTGAAATACCCTCCATACACACATTTTGTCGGCGGCAAGACTACGGTGGTGCCGCCATGATATCCTAATGCGATAGGACTTAACTATTGAAGGTGAACTGGGATAACTTTTCATATGTTTCTGTTTCATAACAATACATTTCTAGTGTAAAAAAATATCCTTATATCTTAACCGTCTTGTTTAATAGGCTCCACGTACTATTCGGTTCTTCGTATCACTAATACTTCAGTCCACTGATTCGTTCTGGAGCTCCACTGTATCTGCCTCAGTATTATAAGACATATTTATATTGCCACAACCGGAACTAAAAGCGCTAAAAGCGAACTAGTGTGAATATGATTATTAAAACAATTTTTATAAAATCTCGTCATTACAATTTGAATTTATAAAGTTATTTTTAACCAAACATGTAAATATCAATTTGAATCTATAAAGTTATTTTGAACTGACGTGTGAATATTGAAACCCTTGTAATATGAAATTTAAAGTAAAGAGACGATCAATGATAAAGCAAAAAAAAGAGGCGACCAATGAAAAAGCCTAACACTTGAAATAGATTATTAAAACAATTTATATAAAACCTCTTCATTACAATTTGAATTTATGAAGTTAAATATAACCAAATGTAAATATTAATTTAAATCCACGAAGTTATTTTGAACTAACGTGTGAATACTGAAACCCCTGCAATATGACATTTAATGTATAGAGAAGATCAACGATAAGGCTAAAAACAAAGCGGCGACCAATGATAATGCTAACACTAGTAACCTATTCCAAAACAATATCATGTTACATGATGCCATTTTTCCTAATACTTTAATTAGGAGGAAAGTCTTTTTCTTAGTTATATAAATTTGTATACATTTCTTACAAAAAAGATCCTTACTCTCATTTACAGTATAGTGCTTCTAGCAAAGTCGTTTCTTAACAATTGCTAACGTAGAAAAACAATACAAGTAAGGAATCAGACTTCATATTGAACGTTAAAGTCACTCTAACGTGTATCATTCTATATATTTATAAGTTCAAGCTTTTTAAATGGCATGGAAAATAAATAATAAATTAGTTCTGTTATAATTTTATTAATAAATATATGATTATATTTCAGCTGAAAAGGCCCATAAATTTCTCAATGATAACTGGAAGAAGGTGAGCAGTGAAATTGAAAACCAAACGTTGAGCCCAGGTTTCGATAAGCTTCTGCACAATACATATAAATTTCTCGAAGTTGTGCCGAAATTTGAAATGTTTTACAAAACACCATAAATATATTCAAAAATAATAATTATGTTCAAACATATGTGTCGTTCTCATATCTTTATAGTTACATAAATAAAACAAAATAATCGATTTGATTTATAGAGCATACTTAAACAAAGTACTTAATTATGGTCAAATAAACAACATTGAATCCTAGTTTGTCGCCTGTTTATTACTGTCTATAATAAATTCAGCCAATGATTTTATTAACGCTACTGGATTTTAAGTGTCTTGTCGTATTGTTGAAATAATTGCTATGATGTTAGTTTTATAGCGGATACTTCGATAGGGGTAATATATTTTACGTATTAAATAAAAAAAAAAAGTGTTTTAAAGGCTCAAAATAACAAAGACGTCAATAATTATGTAATCAAAAATGTATGTTGAAAATTTTCAAACATTCGATTTGGAATACAGTCATTCCTATATATGGAATATTTGAAACAAACATAGAAATATAATAAAATGCAGTTTTTTTTTTCTTTCTTTTTCTTGATACCAATATCAAGATAATAAGATATATTCTATAAGAAAATAGCTGATGCCCTAGTGAGAAGATTGGTCAACTAATGTATTTTGAATTGACTGCTTAAGGTTTATTGGATACACTATCATTGCTCGCAGATTCTATTCAAACATCCCACAAATCTCGCATTCATAAATCTTATTTTAAATTAATTACATCCTAAAAACTACTTGATAAAAAACATCGACGGAGCGTATTGAGTTGAAATCATTATAAGTTATCATTCAAATACTGGATATGTTACTTTTGAAAATCTTTTAAACTTTACGAAGTATATTGTAAATAACAAGTTTCAATTAAAACACCGAAGTACTATAGTGTCTTTTGCTATTGAAATATCGTCTTATATTATTACTAAATCGCGTTTAAACAAATTTTATGAATACAAAGTCATATCACAATCATTATTTATGCTTGCTTTTATGGGTTATGGGTTATTATTATTAGCTTATTATGGGTGCTTTTTGTACAAATTTTTTTTTAACTTCCTTCTCAAAATATTGTGGGAAATACTTTAAAAATACCTCTGCAAATTTAGCGCCTAATATTAACGTTAAGTAGAACTGAATGCTCTACAAAAATGTCCATCGTGGCGTAATCGTAACTCGAAATATAGGGGTAGTACGGGTCACTAAATCCAATTATTTCGTGAAATTCTTGTTTTTTGCCCCTATCTCGTAAATTACAAGAGCTACAGAAAAAATATAAAGGACAAACCTGTAGGAAATGTTTCTTACAAAAATTTTAAAGCACCAAGTTGCTAACATTGTCATTTCTAGATTATATATTATATACATATTCTAGATTATATATTATATACATATATATAATCTAAAAACTTTTAAACTTTCTAAACTCAGGTTAGAAAAATATTATCGTTAGGTTTACCTACCTGCTAAACAACATTCTATGTGAATTACTGCCATTACTTATGTTGACTTACTAAAGTGAAACTAATTTGCCGTTAACTTCCATTTATTAGTTATTAAACAAGAACCACAATTTATTAAATCACAATAAAATTGCAAACGCAAATTACTTCTCACAGTAAAACGTAATGCTTTTTATGTGACGCTTGTATTAATTTCACTTCTCATATAATTTTCATACCAGAGAATATCACTATAATTTTAAATACAGAATACTTTTTATACAATAAATCAAAAAGGATTTCTTCAGGATAGGAGATAAAACTTAATACTTTGTAATAAATATTTTTTTATATAAAAATCGATTCTTGAGGAGTAAAATCAAATAAGTTATAAATACTTATTAATAAATTTAGAAATATTAAGTTTGTAATCCCCAAGAAACTTATTCTTATCTATACTTGTACAAAGATTAGTCTAAAACATAATTTTTGGTTAATTCGAATTTAATCGGAACTTGAATATTATCTAATTATTTTTTACATAAAACAGTTCAAATTTTAATATAGGATAAGTGTAAAATAATTTTAGACATTTTTATACTTACATATGGTAATAAGTTTTAATAATATATTTTGATATAAAAACTATAACTATTTCGTTGTTAATTATCCAAATAGTTAAATCATGGAAGTTCCCGAGATTTTGAGGTAAATATTAATACGAATCATTCTTTATAAACCAAGTACCTGAAGGAACATTAATTTTAAATCGTATAAACATTATACAAAAGCGTATCACTTAAATTAAGAAAAACGACTTAAAACACACAAACTTTATCCGTGGGATCTGTTAAGGACGTCTTGACGTATATTATATTAGTGACGTATATTATATGACGTATGGTATAAAAGACGAAGAACGCGTCAAATTATCCTTTTTTGTTTATCTAGACCGGGTTACCTATGAACAGACAACCCAGCTCAATACATGTAACCTACACACACAAAAAATTATTATCAAGAGACATTACAATTTTTTTTTTTGTCTTTAATTATTTTAGGGACTTCGGTCCAAAAAAGGACATGTCAGTCCCTTTTTTTTTTTTTTTTTTTTTTTTTTCGACCTGACTTACGCTGTTAGCCCCAAGGGCTTTGACAGCTTCACCGGACTTTTGGGGGCGAGTGCTGAGGGCACTCAGCCCCGAGGCAGCAGGCACAAGGGTGCCAGGACGGCCGAACCTCGGCTAGGACTGCTGCCGGTAAATGAAAAAGATTCATGATCCTGACTAACCAACAGGTTCTTTATTACTAAATTAGTGATACTAACTACGACCTTATCAGGTAAGCAGCTCAAGGGCCGCGAGGGTAGTCCCTTACAGAACCGTGTACTTAACGTGTGAGTGTGCACGAATGGTATGCGGTGTGTTGATGTAATCTCAGTGATGTAGAGTGTCACTGTATCGCGCGAGCAGAGTCACTCGAGGGCTCCTGTCCGGAGGATCGAACCTAGGCTCAGGCGTCTGCGGAAGGAGGCCGCGGCGGGTGTGCGGGAGCGAAATTATCCGCTCGGCCTCGGCGGCGAGGACGGCGGTTACGCGGACGTGTGCGCGGACACGTGCGATTGGTGGAGACGGCAGGGAGAAGCGCGTTTAATCTCGTTATTTTATCGACGGCGTCGGAGAAGCAGTTACGTGGCCGGCGAGCAAAGCCTTTGGCATGCGGATTGGAAGTGTAACTAACTGCGTGTACTATTTTGGGGTTAGGATGAAGTTCGGCATTTGCAAAAAATTTCTTTGTAATGTCTTTAATATATGCATACATGGACGGAAGGTCCATGTCTCTATGAAGATCTACATTACGGACGTAAAACGGGGCTTGGACGGCTATGCGCATGAATCTGTTTTGCAATACTTGTAGTTTGCGAAGGGTGGTACGTGAAGCGTGAGCGAATACGGGGCAACTGTAAGTAAGTATGGGACGGATGCATACTTTGTATATTGTGAGCTTATGTCTGAGTGCCATTTTGCTCTTAGAGGAGGTGAGATTGCGTAGCAGAACCATAGCCGTGGAGGCTTTTTTCTGAACGTAATCTATATGTTTGTTGAAGGTTAGGCGCCTATCTAAAACTACACCAAGATATTTCGTTTCATTAGTCCAGGGGATATTGACGTTGAATAGGTGTAATGTCTTTTTTATATCTCTCCTCGCGTGAGGATCGAACATGATAGCCGCACTTTTTTCTGGGTTTATTCCTATGCGCCATTTGAGGCACCAGGACCCAAACATAGAGACGGCTCTTTGGACGCGGTGGTATACGTGAATCCTATTCCTGGCCGAGCTGAAGATGACTGTGTCGTCTGCGTAGGAGCCTACTGCGACGTCGGGGAATTCGGGGATATCGCTAACGAACAAGTTGAACAGGCAAGGCGCTAGGATGGAGCCTTGCGGGACTCCTGATCGTATTGGGTGAGGCGAGGATAGGGCTCCGTCCGCTTTGTAGCAGAAAGAGCGGTCCGATAAATAAGCAAGGATTATGCGGACTAGTCTGTCCGGAACTTGAAAGAGGTTGAGTTTATAAATAAGGCCTTCATGCCAGACCTTATCGAAGGCTTTGGATATGTCGAAAAATACAGCAAGCGTGCGCCTGGGACGGCGTAGCTCCGTGAAATTGGAGAGAATATGCTCCGTGAGGCGGAGCACTTGGTGGGTGCACGAGTGCTTCTGTCGGAAGCCGAATTGCTCGTATGGTAAGAGACATTTGTCTGAGACAAAGGCTTGTAGTCGGTTTAACAGAAGCCGCTCGTATATTTTACCTATAGTATTGAGGAGGCTTATTGGGCGGTAGCTTTCTGGATGGGCTGCCCTTTTCCCGGGTTTAAGGATACCTATTACCGTTGCCTTTTTCCAAGCGGCTGGAAAATGGCAGTGAGTTATGGCCGCATTGAAGATGCAGACCAGAAGAGCTATGAGTTTATCAGGAAGAAGTTTGAGGGCTTCGTTCCTGATTCCGTCGGGCCCGGGGGCTTTCCTTGGCTTAAGGGCTTTTATGATAGCGAGGACTTCGTCAGTTGTAACCGGCTCTAAGTTTTCAATTGGGAGGGTCTCTCTTATTGATTGAATTGTTCGATCGACCCTCCCGACGTGTTCGGGATCAATGGTATGGTATTCATAGGGATTGGGAGAACACTGTTGTTCGAGAGTAGCAGCGAGATACTCTGCCTTGTCTATACTTTCGAAGGCGGGTGTATTGCCAGGGCCTCTATCTAACGGAGGCATCGCAGACGAATAGCTGCTCTTCTGTTTACGAACGAGGTCCCAAAAGGCGAGATGAGACGGTTTGATTTCTTCTAAGAGGCTGTGCCATCTTTGACCGCGTAGTTCAGAGATACGGGATTTAACTGTTCTTTGTAGGTTACGTAGACGTACGCGATTTTCCTCCGTCGGATAAGAATCGTGAGCGCGAGTCGCGGCGTTTTTCTCCGTGATCAGTCTTCGAATGTCATCAGGAAGTATGAAGCGGCGATCGTTTGCCGACCTTACCTCTTTTGAGGTTTCCCTGATGGCATTCTGGAGGTGACCGACCAGGGAGTCAATCGCCACATCGGCATCGGTCACAGACTTTATCTCGTCGGGGATCCTATCTAAGTGAGGAGAGGAGAGATTATTTGAGAGATAGTGTCTGAGCTTTGTATAGTCAGCTACTTTGACTGAAGCGGGTGTGTAGTCACTCGGGTGGCCTAGTTGCAGAATTACTGGACGGTGGTCGGAATCTAGTTCATGTACGACTTCGATTTGCCGCACCTGAAGCGCGATCCCTTTTAAAATAGCTATGTCTAAAACTGAAGGGCGGCAGTTAGCTTGATAATGAGTTGGCTTTGAAGGAGCAATTACATCAAAGGTAAGCGCATTTTCTAGCCAGTATAGTGTCCTACCATTAGTGGTAGTACGCGGGTTGTTGTATTGAATGTGCCCGCTATTTAGATCGCCAGCCACTATAACAGAGTCACCGAGCGCGAAAAGCGTCTCCAGATCCGACTGAAGGAGAGTTTTATTGGGCGAGAGGTACGCGGAAACAATAAGAATAGTAGGATGACCGGTCATGCCCACTCTGCACACCGACACTTCTAAGTTGGTGAGTTCAGGAGGATCTATTGGCATGCAATATAGTGACTTTCTATAGTATATGAGCGTGCCGCCGCCTCTTACGCCGGTACGATCATTTCTTACTATCTTGTAGTTTGCAATCGCGGGATTACGAACGCTCGGTTTAAGAAGTGTCTCTTGTATGAGAAACACGTCTATTTGCCGCTCCTTAAGGAAGCTAGCGACTAAGTCTCTTTGGGGTTTTAAGTTACGTGCGTTAAAAAAGGATAAAGAAAGGCCCCGGGGTCTAATTCTATCCTCCATTGCAAAAACTAATTACGGAGAAGCGCGAATGAGGCGTTGCATGGAGCGCGCGATGTCAGGGAAGGCCTTAATGGCCTTGAGGCGGTCGAAATCGCGACTTGAACTAATCATATCGTCAAATGCGATGAGGTCGTCGACAAGGTGTTCCTTGAGAAGGCCTGCGAGCCAATCGAGGCCTTGGAAGGCGGATGACGATGCGGATGCGGTGGAACTTGCGGGTTTAGCTTTCGCAGGTTGCGATTTGGCGGCCCACGCGTTAGATGGGGCTTGTGCGGATGTGTGCGCAGGAGTGACTCGCACAGGACCGGAAAGGCTCGGGAAGGCCTGGGTTGACATAAGCGGTGGCGGAGCAGGACGTGCTGCCGCGGTGTGGGCTGACGGTGCTCGTTGAGGGACGGGAGCATGTCTCGTGCGTGGGGCACGTTCACATCCGCGATAGTTCGCGGGGTGCCCGTCCTTACCGCAGTTGACGCAGCTTGGTGGATTCGGAGAGTCGCGGGTACGCGTACACTCCTTTGTGGAGTGGTTTTCTAAGCATTTTACGCAACGTGCATTGACGTAACAGTTACGTGCTGAGTGACCGTATGCCTGACAATTGTGGCATTGTGTTGGAATATGTTTTTTTCGGGGGATTTCTACTGTGACGCCAGAGAGGTCGCAGACTGAGCTTAACGAAAAGATTTCCTTACCTTCCCGAGTACGATCAAGGATTACTAGGACCATATCGTATTGTTTTTTAGTAATGGTGTGGTACATGCGGTGTACCTCTCGGACGGGAAAGTTTTGCGCTTTGATAGACGCGAATACCTCTTCGACAGGTATTTCCTTTGGTACGCGTCTTAGGACAACGCGCAGAAGGCGCTCTTCTTCTAAAGTGTACGTGTAAAATTCATGTTTTCCTTCTCTAAGGAAGGTTGTGAGTTTTCTATAATCATCTGTTGTAGGGACTTTGACCTGGATCCCGGAAGGGGTACTCCGGGCGTTGGTGTAATAAATTTTTAGCCGGTTTAGTTGACCGGAGATAACAGTCCATTTGGATTTGTCCTTGATCGTAATCGGGGGAGGTGGGCGTATTTTTGATTGCGGTTGCGTAGTACCGATTGGATTTTTAGGGATTGCGGTCGTCGTGGGTGTCTGAGGGCCACGAGAATTTTCGTCGCGTCTAGCTTTCACGGACGCGGTTTCTACTGTCTCGGGTGATAGCACCCTTTTGTTTTTAGGTTTGGCCCTACATACAAGCGTAAAGCCGGCCTCGGGATTAGTTTGGGCCTCAGGTTCGAGGTCCTGCATTTCAGTCTCATTTTCGAGGCTCGAAAGCGGCGAAAAAGAGTTGGCTGTGGGTACCGGACACGGGGCGAACGAAATTAGCTCGTCGAAAGGACGAGGCGTGGATGTAGGAGCGGAGGAGGCTGACGGCGATGTGGGGCGTGATTTTGATGTTACGGATACAGTAGGCGTCTGCGAGGGACGAATCACTGGTGACCGGGAACGGGAGCGCGAGCGCAGAGAAAGTGTTGGGGATGCTGGGCTGGCACGCGTCGGCGCGTTTATTGCGGCAGCGGGCATGCGCACGTGTTGTGTTTGTGGGAGTTGTGTGGCCAGAAATTCTTTTAGCAGGTCCGGGTGCTCTTTACCGATGAAAGCGCGGAGCCTACTATTTATTAAATCGATACGGCTGCTGGCCATTTTAGTGGCGGGTATGGAGCAGGGAAAGTTAAAAATGGGAGCCTATATAAAACCTCCCTGCCTGAGGGGCAGGGGGGCGCGATTAGCAAAACTTATAGGAGCTATCCCGAGTTCGGCGAACTGACATTGCAGTACAAATATGTTGCACGTGCAGTAACGGAAAGAAAAAAGAAAATATAATTAAAAAATAAATTTCATTACCGGGTCCTGGCCTGTAAAAAAGATTAAAGGGTAATTAAGCTTTACCTTTGTTAACGGCCGGTGTCCGGCGTACTTACAGAGGCGGCAATTCAATCACAACACTGTTTCACAGTAACCAAAACAATACACTGATTTCACATAATAAACTATGAGATTTTCACAATGTGGTATTTACACGGTAAACAAACAATAGAATGAATTTAACAAGGAGTAATTATCGGTACCACGAACTGGATTATCGGCAATAATAGAGGGATTATTGCCGGTAACACTTCACAATGGTACAAAGAACAATAGCCGGCGTAGTAACGCGCAGAGATCGGTTTCGAGAACAATCAAGGAGCGCTCACAGACACGTCCGTTCACGACCGAGGTTGAAATCGAACTCTCACATCGAACATCGAACATGTCAGTCCCATCATACCCTGACCTTATAGTATGTACAAAATATAATAAAAGTCAAATATGTCTTAGAACTACTTAGATCTAATCACAAAATTCCATAAAATCTTGGCTTCATCACTTGCAGGTGCAGTCAAGATTCCATGGAACATGCCCTGGTCCATTAAATTTATTCGTAAAAATTTTATGATCGCTGTCCGTTGAGTTCGGTTCCGTTCACATTCCCTCAACAAGTGTTGCAAGTCTTCTATAGATCGACCCGTTATACAGTTGGGTGAAACACTTTTCCTCATAAGAAATGCAAACTTGTTGAGAGGTATATATCCGGACCTTACTCTATTCGCAGTAACAACTACAGATCTCTTTAGAGTACTGCTAGCAAACCATGGTATACGAGGCGGCTTACTTTGTAATGTTTTATACCAAATACCTATATCTTTAGACCGATCATCAAAATATTCTTTCCAGTTTAGGAGACATTTATATTTAAATTTTGTAAACAGCTCTGTGTAACAATTTTAGAGCTATTCACTCGGACCCGAGTAGGGTGGGGCCATAATTTTGTTGCCGCCCTCTCGGATCCGAACGAGCGTTCCCTTCATTTTGTAGTAGTCAGTAAGCGCCCGGCGTTTGAGGCTAATGAACGTTACTTTACGCGGCCACTCTGGCAATATAATCGACTTACGTAAACAAGTATTGATTTCATTCTAGCATTTTACTGGTGATTTTTATACACGATAGATCGGATGGTATTTTCACGCAATAACTCGCCTTCTCCTCGAGGAGCCACTACCACCTAGAGCAGTAATCCAATTTCAATGAAAACTACTAACTTTACCAATGAACAAAAACTTTTTTTTTTTTTTTTTTTATTGACATACGCTGTTAGCCGTAAAGGCTTTGATAGCTTCACCGAACTTTTTGGGGCGAGTGCTGAGGGCACTCAGCTCCGAGGCAGCGAGCGCAAGGGTGCCAGAATGGCCGAACCTCGGCTTGGGATGCTGCGGGAAAAACAAACAAGGATCGTGGGGGTAGTCCCTTACAGAACCGTGTACTTAACGTGTAGGTGTGCACGGATGGTATGCGGTGTGATGATGTACTTTCAGTGATGTAGAGTGTCACTGTATCGCCCGAGGAGAGTCACTTGAGGGCTCCTATCCGGAGTATCGAACCTAGGCTCAAGCGTCTGCAGAGGGAGGCCGCGGCGGGTGTGCAGGAGCGAAATTAACCGCTCGGCCTCGGCGGCGAGGGCGGCGGTTACGCGGACGTGTACGCTGACACGTACGATTGGTGGAGACGGTAGGAAGAAGTGCGTTCAATCTCGTTATTTTATCGACGGGAGCAATGAAGCAATTATGTGGCCGGCGCGCGAAACCTTTGGCGTGCGGATTAGCATTGTAGCTCACTGCGTGTACTATTTTGGGGTTGGGATGAACTTCGGCTTTTTCGAAGAATTGCTTTGTAAGGTCTTTGATATATGCATATATGGACGGAATATCCTTATCTTTATGGAGATCTACTTTACGGACGTACGGAGGGGCTTGGACGGCTATACGTATGAATTTATTTTGCAGAACTTGTAGTTTGCGAAGGGTGGTGGGCGAAGCGTGAGCGAAATCGGGGAAACTGTAGGTAAGTATGGGACGGATGCATACTTTGTATATGGTGAGCTTATGTCTGAGTGACATTTTGCTCTTAGAGGAGGTTAGATTGCGTAGTAGAGCCATAGCTGTGGTGGCTTTTTTCTGTACATAATCTATATGTTTGTTAAAGCTGAGATGTTTATCTAAAACTACACCAAGGTATTTAGTTTGGTTAGCCCAGGGGATATTGACACCAAAAAGATGTAGTTTTTTTTTATATTCTTCCTCGCGTGAGGATCGAACATAATAGCCGCGCTTTTGTCTGGGTTTATTCCTATGCGCCATTTGAGGCACCAGGACCCGAATGTAAACACAGCCCTTTGGACGCGGTAGTATAAGTGAATCCTATTCCTACCTGAGCTGAAGATTACCGTGTCGTCTGCGTAAGAGCCTACTGCGGTGTCGGGGAATTCGGGGATGTCACTAACAAACAGGTTGAAGAGGCAAGGGGCTAGGTTAGAACCTTGCGGGACCCCTGATCTTATTGAATGTGGTGAGGATAGAGTTCCGTCCGCTTTATAGCAGAAGGTACGGTCTGATAGGTAAGCGAGGATTATACGGACTAGTCTGTCCGGGACTTGAAAGAGATTGAGTTTGAATATGAAGCCTTCGTGCCAGACCTTATCGAAAGCTATGGCTATGACGAAAAATACTGCAAGCGTGCACCTAGGACGGCGTAGCTCCATGAAATTGGAGAGAATATGCTCCGTGAGGCGGAGCACTTGGTGGGTACACGAATGCTTCGGTCGAAAGCCGAATTGCTCGTATGGTAAGAGACATTTCTCTGAGACAATGGATTAAAGTCGGTTCAGAAGGAGCCGTTCGTATATTTTACCTAACGTATTGAGGAGGCTAATTGGGCGGTAGCTTCCTGGGAGAGATGCCTTTTTCTCGGATTTGCGGATACCTATTACCGTTGCCTTTTTCCAAGCGGCTGGAAAATGGCAGTGAATTATGGCCGCATTGAAGATACGTACCAGAAGAGCTATAAGTTTATCAGAGAGAAGTTTTAGGCCTTCGTTCCTGATTCAATCGGGACCAGGGGCTTTCCTTGGCTTAAGGCGTTTTATGATCGCGACAACTTCGTCATTTGTGACCGGATCTAAATTTTCAACTGGTGGGGTCTCTCTTATTGATTGAATTGTTCGATTGACCCTCCCGATGTGTCCGGGATCTATGGTATGATATTCATAGGAATTGGGAGAACACTGTTGTTCGAGAGTAGCAGCGAGATACTCTGCCTTGTCTATACTTTCGAAGGCGGGCAGATTGCCGGGGCCTCTATCCAGCGGTGGCATTGAGGACTAGTAGCTGCTCTTTTGTTTACGGACAAGATCCCAGGAGGCAAGATGAGATGGTTTGATTTCCTCTAAAAGACTGTCCCATCTTTGACCGCGGCGTTCGGAGATACGAGTTTTAACTAATCGTTGTAAGTTACGTAGCCGTACGCGATTTTCCTCCGTCGGATAAGAATCATGGGCACGAGTCGCGGCGTTTTTTTCCGTGATCAGTCTTTGAATGTCATCAGGGAGTATGAAGCGGCGATCTGTTAGGCGGCAGCCGGCGATTGTCTTTTAAAAAAAAACACCGAACTATATTATACACTATATATTTATATATATTGTTCCAAAATTACACTTTTGTTGATGCCTCAATTTTCCTTATAGATTGATGTTACCGGTACTGAGTCTAATCAGGGACTGCGGTGTCCCGCGCGGTGACAACTTATATATTACATTGATAATTGTTTATTCAAGCATTAATTACGCGGTAATGCTGGATATAACATCTCCCCCCTTTAGATGGAGCTTTATCTAAAATGATGAAGCGGAATAAAAGAGAATTGAGGCTCACAAGAATTGAAATTTAAGATAGAAGTAAAACTAATTTATAATTAAAATGTTTGAGGAAAGATTCTAAGTTACACAAATTATTATTAATTTATTAATTAAGAAGTTATTTTTTAATTATTTATATTTCTTTTAGAAGAATATTGAGAGCTATTATCATTTGAAATAGATGGGTAATTATGTTCGACCATCTCTATAGAATGAATGATTCTAGTGTCACGTCGCACAGCTCTCTTTGTATTACATTGATTAAAAATCTGAACGCAACATGATGTATTTCTAGTACAACTATTACGATAACATTTACGCATTTGATATAATATAAACAAAAATATAATAATAATTATGAAATAAGTAAAACCTGAATAAAAAGTTGCATATTTCACAAAGTGATACTGCTCTTGGTATTTATTAATCTCTGACTCCAAGTCATCTAGTTTATGGGAACTATATTTTAAGCTGTCTAAATCTATATTATTCAAGGTTAATGGTGAAAGTAAAGGAATAGATTTATTAAAGATATCCTTATTACAGCAGTCATCCTGTGTAATATCAAAATCGATTACAAGATCATTTTTATATATTGAAGTAGAAGTAATTGATGGTACAAGTTGTAGGGTTTTAGAGTAGCTAATACAATCAGTTGTTAATTTTAACAGTCCTGTTCCAATAACGGAATAATCTTTAATATCGTTTTTACATTTTACAGTTAATTTACTGAGTTTAGATTGTACATAAATCCATTGATCATTTTGTAGCTTATGCCATATGTCGATTTGACCATAAATTAAATTAAAATTACATGCTCTAGGAATTGATAGTACTACTTCAGTTAATAATTTCGTCTCGCAGGACGGGTTGGAATTACTTGAATAAATTGTTGTTAATTTACAAATTGAATGGTCGCTACTTATCTTAAGATAATCTTCGATGTCAATATTAGACAACATTGCATAATTCAATCTATCATCTGTGATAGCAAGGTAGGGATAAGTTGGTTGAATAAGGGCAAAAGCATTAGGATTAGTTTGATCTGATGGAGTCGGTAAAGGAATTAATTTATAAACACTACACTTAATAGGTGAAATAAGCGGGATTTGCATAACGAAAACAACTCTTTGCTTATAGTAATATGCTGTTAGAGTTGAGACATCAATAATTGTATGAATCGTCTCAATGTTAAGGGGAACTGGAAAGTCAGTCCGTTTATTCATTAAGTGATTTTGCTTAGATAATTCTATTAAAAATTTAGAAGGAGTAATCACCGACGGATGTAAAATATTAACTTTAGCGAATAGAATAGCATTTAAGACCGAATCTAAGAAATTAGAGATAGTTAATAAGGAACCTTCAATTATATTAACTGGTTTAAAACCGTATAAAAGTTCAAAAGGAGAAAATTGCGTAGTAGTATGGGGAGTAGTGTTGTAAGATATAAGGGCAGTTGCCAGGTAACAAAGCCAGTCATTTTGATTTTCGCTAACAAATGATTTTAAGTATTCTTTGAGAGTAGCATGACTACGCTCTAAAGCGCCGTTTGTTTGCGGATGATAAGGTGTACTGAAGATGGATTTTATCTTACAGATGTTTGAAATCAGTCTGAAAAGATCGTATGTAAAACACGTACCTAGGTCAGTGAGTATAGATTTGGGAAAGCCAAATAATGTCATGAAGTGTACGAGATTACGTGAAATTTCATCACTGGTAGAAGAAATCATGGGATAGGCACATGTGAACTTTGTGAGATCATCCTGTAAAGTAAGGATAAATTTAAATTTTTGAAAACCTGCTTCAGGTAGAGGTCCCACTATGTCTAGCGCTAGCCTTTCGAAGGGCCTAGTACTAGTGGATGTAATTTCCATTGGAGCTTTATTTGATAAACGCAAAGGCTTGTTTATTTGGCATAATTTACAATTTTTTATATAGTTTTCGATGTCAGAACGCATTGATTTCCAATAATATGACTCTTTGATACGACTTAGCATTCGTTTTACGCCAGGGTGTCCAGCGATAGGTGAGTCATGGTTTTCTTTAAGAATTTTCGGCACTTCGATTGGAGTTGGGTAAATTATTTGATTTTTATAGATATGTATTTTGATCTTAGTGTTATGGAAGATAAAACTCAACATGTTATATATTTTAGTATACGATAGTTTAGTAAATGGCTCGTTGAAATCCGATATCGCGAGCTCAGTTTCGTTTATGTTTTGTTCTCTAATAGTGTCGCGTAACTTTATTAAAAGTGAATAAACCGTTTTATAGTTTGTTTCGTCGTAATAGTAAATTTTTGTAAACATAAAATAATAATGTTTTCCATTGGAAGTTGCCGTGAGTATTGAGTTTGATTCTCGTTCAGATGAAATAATATCAGATGAATTTTCAATTTGAGATAGAAGACTTTCGGTATGTGGCATTGAACTGTCAAAATCTAATGATGTAGGGCATGCTATTAGTTTACAATTAGTAAGGTGTAACCCTTGAGAATGTTCTTCTATCTGTGTATTTGTTGTAGGTATAGATTTGGTAAACTGTAATTTAAAATATTCTTCATAAGTCTGGCGGTTTAGGATATCACTTCGTGTGATAGCAAGCACTGGGTGACGTGATAAGGCGTCAGCGTTGGAATTTTGTTTACCTTGCTTGTAAACTATCTCGTAGTCATATTCTTCGAGTTTTAAACGCCAGCGAATGAGTCGACTTCCGGGGTCTTTAACGTTAAAAAGCCAAACTAAGGGTCTATGGTCAGTAATAATTTTGAACTTTTTACCATAAAGATAAGGGCGGAATGTTTTGACAGCATAGATAATAGCTAACAACTCTTTTTCAGTTGTAGAATAATTTCCTTCCGCTTTGTTGAGGGTGCGCGATGCGAATGCAATTGGTTTATCCTTGCCGATTTCACCCTGAGAAAGGACTGCGCCTATAGCGTAGTTACTAGCGTCTGTAGTGACGAGAAACGGTTGCGAGAAGTCAGGGTACTGGAGGAGTGGAGCTGTGGTTAGTTTATCCTTCAAAATGTCGAATGCATTTTGTTGCTCAGCATTCCAGTGGAAAGTTGTATCCTTTTTTAGTAGAGAGGTCAAAGGTTTAGTGATCTTTGAGAAGTTTTCAATGAATCGGCGATAATAGCCTATGAGGCCTAGGAATGATTTTACATCTTTGGGATTCTTTGGAATAGGATACTCTGAAACAGCTTTTACTTTATTTAGATCTGGAGAGACACCGTTGTCGGTAATATTATGGCCTAAATAATTCACTTCACGTCTTAGGAATTCGCATTTATCGTTGACTTACTAAAGTGAAACTAATTTGCCGTTAACTTCCATTTATTAGTTATTAAACAAGAACCACAATTTATTAAATCACAATAAAATTGCAAACGCAAATTACTTCTCACAGTAAAACGTAATGCTTTTTATGTGACGCTTGTATTAATTTCACTTCTCATATAATTTTCATACCAGAGAATATCACTATAATTTTAAATACAGAATACTTTTTATACAATAAATCAAAAAGGATTTCTTCAGGATAGGAGATAAAACTTAATACTTTGTAATAAATATATTTTTATATAAAAATCGATTCTTGAGGAGTAAAATCAAATAAGTTATAAATACTTATTAATAAATTTAGAAATATTAAGTTTGTAATCCCCAAGAAACTTATTCTTATCTATACTTGTACAAAGATTAGTCTAAAACATAATTTTTGGTTAATTCGAATTTAATCGGAACTTGAATATTATCTAATTATTTTTTACATAAAACAGTTCAAATTTTAATATAGGATAAGTGTAAAATAATTTTAGACATTTTTATACTTACATATGGTAATAAGTTTTAATAATATATTTTGATATAAAAACTATAACTATTTCGTTGTTAATTATCCAAATAGTTAAATCATGGAAGTTCCCGAGATTTTGAGGTAAATATTAATACGAATCATTCTTTATAAACCAAGTACCTGAAGGAACATTAATTTTAAATCGTATAAACATTATACAAAAGCGTATCACTTAAATTAAGAAAAACGACTTAAAACACACAAACTTTATCCGTGGGATCTGTTAAGGACGTCTTGACGTATATTATATTAGTGACGTATATTATATGACGTATGGTATAAAAGACGAAGAACGCGTCAAATTATCCTTTTTTGTTTATCTAGACCGGGTTACCTATGAACAGACAACCCAGCTCAATACATGTAACCTACACACACAAAAAATTATTATCAAGAGACATTACAATTTTTTTTTTGTCTTTAATTATTTTAGGGACTTCGGTCCAAAAAAGGACATGTCAGTCCCTTTTTTTTTTTTTTTTTTTTTTTTTCGACCTGACTTACGCTGTTAGCCCCAAGGGCTTTGACAGCTTCACCGGACTTTTGGGGGCGAGTGCTGAGGGCACTCAGCCCCGAGGCAGCAGGCACAAGGGTGCCAGGACGGCCGAACCTCGGCTAGGACTGCTGCCGGTAAATGAAAAAGATTCATGATCCTGACTAACCAACAGGTTCTTTATTACTAAATTAGTGATACTAACTACGACCTTATCAGGTAAGCAGCTCAAGGGCCGCGAGGGTAGTCCCTTACAGAACCGTGTACTTAACGTGTGAGTGTGCACGAATGGTATGCGGTGTGTTGATGTAATCTCAGTGATGTAGAGTGTCACTGTATCGCGCGAGCAGAGTCACTCGAGGGCTCCTGTCCGGAGGATCGAACCTAGGCTCAGGCGTCTGCGGAAGGAGGCCGCGGCGGGTGTGCGGGAGCGAAATTATCCGCTCGGCCTCGGCGGCGAGGACGGCGGTTACGCGGACGTGTGCGCGGACACGTGCGATTGGTGGAGACGGCAGGGAGAAGCGCGTTTAATCTCGTTATTTTATCGACGGCGTCGGAGAAGCAGTTACGTGGCCGGCGAGCAAAGCCTTTGGCATGCGGATTGGAAGTGTAACTAACTGCGTGTACTATTTTGGGGTTAGGATGAAGTTCGGCATTTGCAAAAAATTTCTTTGTAATGTCTTTAATATATGCATACATGGACGGAAGGTCCATGTCTCTATGAAGATCTACATTACGGACGTAAAACGGGGCTTGGACGGCTATGCGCATGAATCTGTTTTGCAATACTTGTAGTTTGCGAAGGGTGGTACGTGAAGCGTGAGCGAATACGGGGCAACTGTAAGTAAGTATGGGACGGATGCATACTTTGTATATTGTGAGCTTATGTCTGAGTGCCATTTTGCTCTTAGAGGAGGTGAGATTGCGTAGCAGAACCATAGCCGTGGAGGCTTTTTTCTGAACGTAATCTATATGTTTGTTGAAGGTTAGGCGCCTATCTAAAACTACACCAAGATATTTCGTTTCATTAGTCCAGGGGATATTGACGTTGAATAGGTGTAATGTCTTTTTTATATCTCTCCTCGCGTGAGGATCGAACATGATAGCCGCACTTTTTTCTGGGTTTATTCCTATGCGCCATTTGAGGCACCAGGACCCAAACATAGAGACGGCTCTTTGGACGCGGTGGTATACGTGAATCCTATTCCTGGCCGAGCTGAAGATGACTGTGTCGTCTGCGTAGGAGCCTACTGCGACGTCGGGGAATTCGGGGATATCGCTAACGAACAAGTTGAACAGGCAAGGCGCTAGGATGGAGCCTTGCGGGACTCCTGATCGTATTGGGTGAGGCGAGGATAGGGCTCCGTCCGCTTTGTAGCAGAAAGAGCGGTCCGATAAATAAGCAAGGATTATGCGGACTAGTCTGTCCGGAACTTGAAAGAGGTTGAGTTTATAAATAAGGCCTTCATGCCAGACCTTATCGAAGGCTTTGGATATGTCGAAAAATACAGCAAGCGTGCGCCTGGGACGGCGTAGCTCCGTGAAATTGGAGAGAATATGCTCCGTGAGGCGGAGCACTTGGTGGGTGCACGAGTGCTTCTGTCGGAAGCCGAATTGCTCGTATGGTAAGAGACATTTGTCTGAGACAAAGGCTTGTAGTCGGTTTAACAGAAGCCGCTCGTATATTTTACCTATAGTATTGAGGAGGCTTATTGGGCGGTAGCTTTCTGGATGGGCTGCCCTTTTCCCGGGTTTAAGGATACCTATTACCGTTGCCTTTTTCCAAGCGGCTGGAAAATGGCAGTGAGTTATGGCCGCATTGAAGATGCAGACCAGAAGAGCTATGAGTTTATCAGGAAGAAGTTTGAGGGCTTCGTTCCTGATTCCGTCGGGCCCGGGGGCTTTCCTTGGCTTAAGGGCTTTTATGATAGCGAGGACTTCGTCAGTTGTAACCGGCTCTAAGTTTTCAATTGGGAGGGTCTCTCTTATTGATTGAATTGTTCGATCGACCCTCCCGACGTGTTCGGGATCAATGGTATGGTATTCATAGGGATTGGGAGAACACTGTTGTTCGAGAGTAGCAGCGAGATACTCTGCCTTGTCTATACTTTCGAAGGCGGGTGTATTGCCAGGGCCTCTATCTAACGGAGGCATCGCAGACGAATAGCTGCTCTTCTGTTTACGAACGAGGTCCCAAAAGGCGAGATGAGACGGTTTGATTTCTTCTAAGAGGCTGTGCCATCTTTGACCGCGTAGTTCAGAGATACGGGATTTAACTGTTCTTTGTAGGTTACGTAGACGTACGCGATTTTCCTCCGTCGGATAAGAATCGTGAGCGCGAGTCGCGGCGTTTTTCTCCGTGATCAGTCTTCGAATGTCATCAGGAAGTATGAAGCGGCGATCGTTTGCCGACCTTACCTCTTTTGAGGTTTCCCTGATGGCATTCTGGAGGTGACCGACCAGGGAGTCAATCGCCACATCGGCATCGGTCACAGACTTTATCTCGTCGGGGATCCTATCTAAGTGAGGAGAGGAGAGATTATTTGAGAGATAGTGTCTGAGCTTTGTATAGTCAGCTACTTTGACTGAAGCGGGTGTGTAGTCACTCGGGTGGCCTAGTTGCAGAATTACTGGACGGTGGTCGGAATCTAGTTCATGTACGACTTCGATTTGCCGCACCTGAAGCGCGATCCCTTTTAAAATAGCTATGTCTAAAACTGAAGGGCGGCAGTTAGCTTGATAATGAGTTGGCTTTGAAGGAGCAATTACATCAAAGGTAAGCGCATTTTCTAGCCAGTATAGTGTCCTACCATTAGTGGTAGTACGCGGGTTGTTGTATTGAATGTGCCCGCTATTTAGATCGCCAGCCACTATAACAGAGTCACCGAGCGCGAAAAGCGTCTCCAGATCCGACTGAAGGAGAGTTTTATTGGGCGAGAGGTACGCGGAAACAATAAGAATAGTAGGATGACCGGTCATGCCCACTCTACACACCGACACTTCTAAGTTGGTGAGTTCAGGAGGATCTATTGGCATGCAATATAGTGACTTTCTATAGTATATGAGCGTGCCGCCGCCTCTTACGCCGGTACGATCATTTCTTACTATCTTGTAGTTTGCAATCGCGGGATTACGAACGCTCGGTTTAAGAAGTGTCTCTTGTATGAGAAACACGTCTATTTGCCACTCCTTAAGGAAGCTAGCGACTAAGTCTCTTTGGGGTTTTAAGTTACGTGCGTTAAAAAAGGATAAAGAAAGGCCCCGGGGTCTAATTCTATCCTCCATTGCAAAAACTAATTACGGAGAAGCGCGAATGAGGCGTTGCATGGAGCGCGCGATGTCAGGGAAGGCCTTAATGGCCTTGAGGCGGTCGAAATCGCGACTTGAACTAATCATATCGTCAAATGCGATGAGGTCGTCGACAAGGTGTTCCTTGAGAAGGCCTGCGAGCCAATCGAGGCCTTGGAAGGCGGATGACGATGCGGATGCGGTGGAACTTGCGGGTTTAGCTTTCGCAGGTTGCGATTTGGCGGCCCACGCGTTAGATGGGGCTTGTGCGGATGTGTGCGCAGGAGTGACTCGCACAGGACCGGAAAGGCTCGGGAAGGCCTGGGTTGACATAAGCGGTGGCGGAGCAGGACGTGCTGCCGCGGTGTGGGCTGACGGTGCTCGTTGAGGGACGGGAGCATGTCTCGTGCGTGGGGCACGTTCACATCCGCGATAGTTCGCGGGGTGCCCGTCCTTACCGCAGTTGACGCAGCTTGGTGGATTCGGAGAGTCGCGGGTACGCGTACACTCCTTTGTGGAGTGGTTTTCTAAGCATTTTACGCAACGTGCATTGACGTAACAGTTACGTGCTGAGTGACCGTATGCCTGACAATTGTGGCATTGTGTTGGAATATGTTTTTTTCGGGGGATTTCTACTGTGACGCCAGAGAGGTCGCAGACTGAGCTTAACGAAAAGATTTCCTTACCTTCCCGAGTACGATCAAGGATTACTAGGACCATATCGTATTGTTTTTTAGTAATGGTGTGGTACATGCGGTGTACCTCTCGGACGGGAAAGTTTTGCGCTTTGATAGACGCGAATACCTCTTCGACAGGTATTTCCTTTGGTACGCGTCTTAGGACAACGCGCAGAAGGCGCTCTTCTTCTAAAGTGTACGTGTAAAATTCATGTTTTCCTTCTCTAAGGAAGGTTGTGAGTTTTCTATAATCATCTGTTGTAGGGACTTTGACCTGGATCCCGGAAGGGGTACTCCGGGCGTTGGTGTAATAAATTTTTAGCCGGTTTAGTTGACCGGAGATAACAGTCCATTTGGATTTGTCCTTGATCGTAATCGGGGGAGGTGGGCGTATTTTTGATTGCGGTTGCGTAGTACCGATTGGATTTTTAGGGATTGCGGTCGTCGTGGGTGTCTGAGGGCCACGAGAATTTTCGTCGCGTCTAGCTTTCACGGACGCGGTTTCTACTGTCTCGGGTGATAGCACCCTTTTGTTTTTAGGTTTGGCCCTACATACAAGCGTAAAGCCGGCCTCGGGATTAGTTTGGGCCTCAGGTTCGAGGTCCTGCATTTCAGTCTCATTTTCGAGGCTCGAAAGCGGCGAAAAAGAGTTGGCTGTGGGTACCGGACACGGGGCGAACGAAATTAGCTCGTCGAAAGGACGAGGCGTGGATGTAGGAGCGGAGGAGGCTGACGGCGATGTGGGGCGTGATTTTGATGTTACGGATACAGTAGGCGTCTGCGAGGGACGAATCACTGGTGACCGGGAACGGGAGCGCGAGCGCAGAGAAAGTGTTGGGGATGCTGGGCTGGCACGCGTCGGCGCGTTTATTGCGGCAGCGGGCATGCGCACGTGTTGTGTTTGTGGGAGTTGTGTGGCCAGAAATTCTTTTAGCAGGTCCGGGTGCTCTTTACCGATGAAAGCGCGGAGCCTACTATTTATTAAATCGATACGGCTGCTGGCCATTTTAGTGGCGGGTATGGAGCAGGGAAAGTTAAAAATGGGAGCCTATATAAAACCTCCCTGCCTGAGGGGCAGGGGGGCGCGATTAGCAAAAGTTATAGGAGCTATCCCGAGTTCGGCGAACTGACATTGCAGTACAAATATGTTGCACGTGCAGTAACGGAAAGAAAAAAGAAAATATAATTAAAAAATAAATTTCATAACCGGGTCCTGGCCTGTAAAAAAGATTAAAGGGTAATTAAGCTTTACCTTTGTTAACGGCCGGTGTCCGGCGTACTTACAGAGGCGGCAATTCAATCACAACACTGTTTCACAGTAACCAAAACAATACACTGATTTCACATAATAAACTATGAGATTTTCACAATGTGGTATTTACACGGTAAACAAACAATAGAATGAATTTAACAAGGAGTAATTATCGGTACCACGAACTGGATTATCGGCAATAATAGAGGGATTATTGCCGGTAACACTTCACAATGGTACAAAGAACAATAGCCGGCGTAGTAACGCGCAGAGATCGGTTTCGAGAACAATCAAGGAGCGCTCACAGACACGTCCGTTCACGACCGAGGTTGAAATCGAACTCTCACATCGAACATCGAACATGTCAGTCCCATCATACCCTGACCTTATAGTATGTACAAAATATAATAAAAGTCAAATATGTCTTAGAACTACTTAGATCTAATCACAAAATTCCATAAAATCTTGGCTTCATCACTTGCAGGTGCAGTCAAGATTCCATGGAACATGCCCTGGTCCATTAAATTTATTCGTAAAAATTTTATGATCGCTGTCCGTTGAGTTCGGTTCCGTTCACATTCCCTCAACAAGTGTTGCAAGTCTTCTATAGATCGACCCGTTATACAGTTGGGTGAAACACTTTTCCTCATAAGAAATGCAAACTTGTTGAGAGGTATATATCCGGACCTTACTCTATTCGCAGTAACAACTACAGATCTCTTTAGAGTACTGCTAGCAAACCATGGTATACGAGGCGGCTTACTTTGTAATGTTTTATACCAAATACCTATATCTTTAGACCGATCATCAAAATATTCTTTCCAGTTTAGGAGACATTTATATTTAAATTTTGTAAACAGCTCTGTGTAACAATTTTAGAGCTATTCACTCGGACCCGAGTAGGGTGGGGCCATAATTTTGTTGCCGCCCTCTCGGATCCGAACGAGCGTTCCCTTCATTTTGTAGTAGTCAGTAAGCGCCCGGCGTTTGAGGCTAATGAACGTTACTTTACGCGGCCACTCTGGCAATATAATCGACTTACGTAAACAAGTATTGATTTCATTCTAGCATTTTACTGGTGATTTTTATACACGATAGATCGGATGGTATTTTCACGCAATAACTCGCCTTCTCCTCGAGGAGCCACTACCACCTAGAGCAGTAATCCAATTTCAATGAAAACTACTAACTTTACCAATGAACAAAAACTTTTTTTTTTTTTTTTTTTATTGACATACGCTGTTAGCCGTAAAGGCTTTGATAGCTTCACCGAACTTTTTGGGGCGAGTGCTGAGGGCACTCAGCTCCGAGGCAGCGAGCGCAAGGGTGCCAGAATGGCCGAACCTCGGCTTGGGATGCTGCGGGAAAAACAAACAAGGATCGTGGGGGTAGTCCCTTACAGAACCGTGTACTTAACGTGTAGGTGTGCACGGATGGTATGCGGTGTGATGATGTACTTTCAGTGATGTAGAGTGTCACTGTATCGCCCGAGGAGAGTCACTTGAGGGCTCCTATCCGGAGTATCGAACCTAGGCTCAAGCGTCTGCAGAGGGAGGCCGCGGCGGGTGTGCAGGAGCGAAATTAACCGCTCGGCCTCGGCGGCGAGGGCGGCGGTTACGCGGACGTGTACGCTGACACGTACGATTGGTGGAGACGGTAGGAAGAAGTGCGTTCAATCTCGTTATTTTATCGACGGGAGCAATGAAGCAATTATGTGGCCGGCGCGCGAAACCTTTGGCGTGCGGATTAGCATTGTAGCTCACTGCGTGTACTATTTTGGGGTTGGGATGAACTTCGGCTTTTTCGAAGAATTGCTTTGTAAGGTCTTTGATATATGCATATATGGACGGAATATCCTTATCTTTATGGAGATCTACTTTACGGACGTACGGAGGGGCTTGGACGGCTATACGTATGAATTTATTTTGCAGAACTTGTAGTTTGCGAAGGGTGGTGGGCGAAGCGTGAGCGAAATCGGGGAAACTGTAGGTAAGTATGGGACGGATGCATACTTTGTATATGGTGAGCTTATGTCTGAGTGACATTTTGCTCTTAGAGGAGGTTAGATTGCGTAGTAGAGCCATAGCTGTGGTGGCTTTTTTCTGTACATAATCTATATGTTTGTTAAAGCTGAGATGTTTATCTAAAACTACACCAAGGTATTTAGTTTGGTTAGCCCAGGGGATATTGACACCAAAAAGATGTAGTTTTTTTTTATATTCTTCCTCGCGTGAGGATCGAACATAATAGCCGCGCTTTTGTCTGGGTTTATTCCTATGCGCCATTTGAGGCACCAGGACCCGAATGTAAACACAGCCCTTTGGACGCGGTAGTATAAGTGAATCCTATTCCTACCTGAGCTGAAGATTACCGTGTCGTCTGCGTAAGAGCCTACTGCGGTGTCGGGGAATTCGGGGATGTCACTAACAAACAGGTTGAAGAGGCAAGGGGCTAGGTTAGAACCTTGCGGGACCCCTGATCTTATTGAATGTGGTGAGGATAGAGTTCCGTCCGCTTTATAGCAGAAGGTACGGTCTGATAGGTAAGCGAGGATTATACGGACTAGTCTGTCCGGGACTTGAAAGAGATTGAGTTTGAATATGAAGCCTTCGTGCCAGACCTTATCGAAAGCTATGGCTATGACGAAAAATACTGCAAGCGTGCACCTAGGACGGCGTAGCTCCATGAAATTGGAGAGAATATGCTCCGTGAGGCGGAGCACTTGGTGGGTACACGAATGCTTCGGTCGAAAGCCGAATTGCTCGTATGGTAAGAGACATTTCTCTGAGACAATGGATTAAAGTCGGTTCAGAAGGAGCCGTTCGTATATTTTACCTAACGTATTGAGGAGGCTAATTGGGCGGTAGCTTCCTGGGAGAGATGCCTTTTTCTCGGATTTGCGGATACCTATTACCGTTGCCTTTTTCCAAGCGGCTGGAAAATGGCAGTGAATTATGGCCGCATTGAAGATACGTACCAGAAGAGCTATAAGTTTATCAGAGAGAAGTTTTAGGCCTTCGTTCCTGATTCAATCGGGACCAGGGGCTTTCCTTGGCTTAAGGCGTTTTATGATCGCGACAACTTCGTCATTTGTGACCGGATCTAAATTTTCAACTGGTGGGGTCTCTCTTATTGATTGAATTGTTCGATTGACCCTCCCGATGTGTCCGGGATCTATGGTATGATATTCATAGGAATTGGGAGAACACTGTTGTTCGAGAGTAGCAGCGAGATACTCTGCCTTGTCTATACTTTCGAAGGCGGGCAGATTGCCGGGGCCTCTATCCAGCGGTGGCATTGAGGACTAGTAGCTGCTCTTTTGTTTACGGACAAGATCCCAGGAGGCAAGATGAGATGGTTTGATTTCCTCTAAAAGACTGTCCCATCTTTGACCGCGGCGTTCGGAGATACGAGTTTTAACTAATCGTTGTAAGTTACGTAGCCGTACGCGATTTTCCTCCGTCGGATAAGAATCATGGGCACGAGTCGCGGCGTTTTTTTCCGTGATCAGTCTTTGAATGTCATCAGGGAGTATGAAGCGGCGATCTGTTAGGCGGCAGCCGGCGATTGTCTTTTAAAAAAAAACACCGAACTATATTATACACTATATATTTATATATATTGTTCCAAAATTACACTTTTGTTGATGCCTCAATTTTCCTTATAGATTGATGTTACCGGTACTGAGTCTAATCAGGGACTGCGGTGTCCCGCGCGGTGACAACTTATATATTACATTGATAATTGTTTATTCAAGCATTAATTACGCGGTAATGCTGGATATAACATCTCCCCCCTTTAGATGGAGCTTTATCTAAAATGATGAAGCGGAATAAAAGAGAATTGAGGCTCACAAGAATTGAAATTTAAGATAGAAGTAAAACTAATTTATAATTAAAATGTTTGAGGAAAGATTCTAAGTTACACAAATTATTATTAATTTATTAATTAAGAAGTTATTTTTTAATTATTTATATTTCTTTTAGAAGAATATTGAGAGCTATTATCATTTGAAATAGATGGGTAATTATGTTCGACCATCTCTATAGAATGAATGATTCTAGTGTCACGTTGCACAGCTCTCTTTGTATTACATTGATTAAAAATCTGAACGCAACATGATGTATTTCTAGTACAACTATTACGATAACATTTACGCATTTGATATAATATAAACAAAAATATAATAATAATTATGAAATAAGTAAAACCTGAATAAAAAGTTGCATATTTCACAAAGTGATACTGCTCTTGGTATTTATTAATCTCTGACTCCAAGTCATCTAGTTTATGGGAACTATATTTTAAGCTGTCTAAATCTATATTATTCAAGGTTAATGGTGAAAGTAAAGGAATAGATTTATTAAAGATATCCTTATTACAGCAGTCATCCTGTGTAATATCAAAATCGATTACAAGATCATTTTTATATATTGAAGTAGAAGTAATTGATGGTACAAGTTGTAGGGTTTTAGAGTAGCTAATACAATCAGTTGTTAATTTTAACAGTCCTGTTCCAATAACGGAATAATCTTTAATATCGTTTTTACATTTTACAGTTAATTTACTGAGTTTAGATTGTACATAAATCCATTGATCATTTTGTAGCTTATGCCATATGTCGATTTGACCATAAATTAAATTAAAATTACATGCTCTAGGAATTGATAGTACTACTTCAGTTAATAATTTCGTCTCGCAGGACGGGTTGGAATTACTTGAATAAATTGTTGTTAATTTACAAATTGAATGGTCGCTACTTATCTTAAGATAATCTTCGATGTCAATATTAGACAACATTGCATAATTCAATCTATCATCTGTGATAGCAAGGTAGGGATAAGTTGGTTGAATAAGGGCAAAAGCATTAGGATTAGTTTGATCTGATGGAGTCGGTAAAGGAATTAATTTATAAACACTACACTTAATAGGTGAAATAAGCGGGATTTGCATAACGAAAACAACTCTTTGCTTATAGTAATATGCTGTTAGAGTTGAGACATCAATAATTGTATGAATCGTCTCAATGTTAAGGGGAACTGGAAAGTCAGTCCGTTTATTCATTAAGTGATTTTGCTTAGATAATTCTATTAAAAATTTAGAAGGAGTAATCACCGACGGATGTAAAATATTAACTTTAGCGAATAGAATAGCATTTAAGACCGAATCTAAGAAATTAGAGATAGTTAATAAGGAACCTTCAATTATATTAACTGGTTTAAAACCGTATAAAAGTTCAAAAGGAGAAAATTGCGTAGTAGTATGGGGAGTAGTGTTGTAAGATATAAGGGCAGTTGCCAGGTAACAAAGCCAGTCATTTTGATTTTCGCTAACAAATGATTTTAAGTATTCTTTGAGAGTAGCATGACTACGCTCTAAAGCGCCGTTTGTTTGCGGATGATAAGGTGTACTGAAGATGGATTTTATCTTACAGATGTTTGAAATCTGTCTGAAAAGATCGTATGTAAAACACGTACCTAGGTCAGTGAGTATAGATTTGGGAAAGCCAAATAATGTCATGAAGTGTACGAGATTACGTGAAATTTCATCACTGGTAGAAGAAATCATGGGATAGGCACATGTGAACTTTGTGAGATCATCCTGTAAAGTAAGGATAAATTTAAATTTTTGAAAACCTGCTTCAGGTAGAGGTCCCACTATGTCTAGCGCTAGCCTTTCGAAGGGCCTAGTACTAGTGGATGTAATTTCCATTGGAGCTTTATTTGATAAACGCAAAGGCTTGTTTATTTGGCATAATTTACAATTTTTTATATAGTTTTCGATGTCAGAACGCATTGATTTCCAATAATATGACTCTTTGATACGACTTAGCATTCGTTTTACGCCAGGGTGTCCAGCGATAGGTGAGTCATGGTTTTCTTTAAGAATTTTCGGCACTTCGATTGGAGTTGGGTAAATTATTTGATTTTTATAGATATGTATTTTGATCTTAGTGTTATGGAAGATAAAACTCAACATGTTATATATTTTAGTATACGATAGTTTAGTAAATGGCTCGTTGAAATCCGATATCGCGAGCTCAGTTTCGTTTATGTTTTGTTCTCTAATAGTGTCGCGTAACTTTATTAAAAGTGAATAAACCGTTTTATAGTTTGTTTCGTCGTAATAGTAAATTTTTGTAAACATAAAATAATAATGTTTTCCATTGGAAGTTGCCGTGAGTATTGAGTTTGATTCTCGTTCAGATGAAATAATATCAGATGAATTTTCAATTTGAGATAGAAGACTTTCGGTATGTGGCATTGAACTGTCAAAATCTAATGATGTAGGGCATGCTATTAGTTTACAATTAGTAAGGTGTAACCCTTGAGAATGTTCTTCTATCTGTGTATTTGTTGTAGGTATAGATTTGGTAAACTGTAATTTAAAATATTCTTCATAAGTCTGGCGGTTTAGGATATCACTTCGTGTGATAGCAAGCACTGGGTGACGTGATAAGGCGTCAGCGTTGGAATTTTGTTTACCTTGCTTGTAAACTATCTCGTAGTCATATTCTTCGAGTTTTAAACGCCAGCGAATGAGTCGACTTCCGGGGTCTTTAACGTTAAAAAGCCAAACTAAGGGTCTATGGTCAGTAATAATTTTGAACTTTTTACCATAAAGATAAGGGCGGAATGTTTTGACAGCATAGATAATAGCTAACAACTCTTTTTCAGTTGTAGAATAATTTCCTTCCGCTTTGTTGAGGGTGCGCGATGCGAATGCAATTGGTTTATCCTTGCCGATTTCACCCTGAGAAAGGACTGCGCCTATAGCGTAGTTACTAGCGTCTGTAGTGACGAGAAACGGTTGCGAGAAGTCAGGGTACTGGAGGAGTGGAGCTGTGGTTAGTTTATCCTTCAAAATGTCGAATGCATTTTGTTGCTCAGCATTCCAGTGGAAAGTTGTATCCTTTTTTAGTAGAGAGGTCAAAGGTTTAGTGATCTTTGAGAAGTTTTCAATGAATCGGCGATAATAGCCTATGAGGCCTAGGAATGATTTTACATCTTTGGGATTCTTTGGAATAGGATACTCTGAAACAGCTTTTACTTTATTTAGATCTGGAGAGACACCGTTGTCGGTAATATTATGGCCTAAATAATTCACTTCACGTCTTAGGAATTCGCATTTATCAGGCTGAAGTTTTAAGTTGTACTGACGGAGTCTGTTAAATACTAACCGTAATTTTTCCATTGTTGAGGTTAGTGAATCTCCATACACAATGCAATCATCGAGATATACGTAGCAATGTAAACCTTGAAGGCCTGATAGGACGGTATTGATGAGACGTTGGAAGGTTGATGGAGCATTTTTAAGCCCAAAGGGCATTCTTGCGAATTCGTAGTGCCCTGAAGTACCATTTGTGTTAATTACAGTGAAACCTGTTTTGGCTGAGTCAGCGGAATTTAGTTTAATTTGATGGAACCCTGATACTAGGTCTAAGACACAGAAATATTTTGAATTACCTAATTGGTCTAGAATGTCTGAGATTAGAGGAATTGGATAAACTTCATTAACTGTGACGTCATTGAGTCGTCTATAATCTATGACTATCCGCCATTTTCGTTGTCCGGAAACGTCCATCTTTTTGGGTACCACCCAAACTGGAGCACTCCAAGGAGAGTTTGAAGGTCTTATGATATTTTGGTCAAGCATCTTACTTATTTGTTTGTCTACTTCGTCTTTGTGACACTCTGGGAAACGATAGGATTTTACATTGATAGGAGGCGCATCGCCTGTATTTATAGTGTGCTCGATTGCGTTTGTACAAGAAAGTGGATCTCCTTCGAGATAGAATATGTCACTATAATCAGAACAACATTCTATGAGAGCTTGTTTTTCCTCAGAGTTGAGATGATCGTGTCTGATTTGACTAAGGACGAGATCTTGGCGATGTGAGGAAGATGATGTAACCGTGTGAATTACTTCTTGAGATGAGACAGATCTAGGGAGATCTATCGGAGTTAAGTTGACCTCAAAATCGTGAATTTGGACATCAGATTCAGTGGTGTTTAAAACCGAAATATTGACTCGATTATTTGGTTTTAAAATCACAATTTGCTAGATAAACACCTTCCTTTATAATGTGATCTAGAACGAGTGCTTCGCGTAAATTGTTTATTTCTGAGATATCATTTGACACCATGCATTCAATTACGGCCTCACTACGTGCCGGTATTACGTAAGTTGGCATATCAAATAAAATAGGTAAATTATGACCACATATGTTCATGCATTTAGAATTATAATTTATGTTGGCTTGATAGTTACGTAGAAAGTCTGTACCAATGATACCGTCGTATTTAAGATTAATTTTATCTGTGACGACATGGAATTTATGTGAACATATATTTTCTTTACATACTTGAAATTCTAGCTCGAATGCACCTAAGGTTTCGTCACAGGATTCAGCGTTATTTATACCTCTGAGCCGAATTATTTCATCAGTTAATTGAGGAGTATGTGTCAGACTTGATGGCTTCACAATACTCACACTAGAACCAGTATCGATAAGGAAACTGAGAGGGTTTTTCGAGAACTTTGATACGAGGTTAGTGAAAGGTAAAGAGATTTTGCATTTGTATAAGTTTGTTTCAAAAATAGGTACGGAGACATTTGAACTATTATGCGATTGAGTATGTTTTATAGAGTAGTTGGTAGAGACATGGATTTTGGGTAGGTTATTGAGATTTGGTAAGTTATTAGAATTAATATCATTCGGATGAGATTTATGATTACATTTAGTACATGATTTAGAATAAGAACTAGTATAAGATTTACGATAACAATTAGTATATGATTTAGGATAAGAATTGGTATAAGATTTAGTATAAGAATTGGTATACGATTTGGTATAAGAATTAGTATAAGATTTAGGATAAGATTTAGTAATTTTTGGTCCGTTCATAGACGGCTGAGATGAATAAGATTTAGTAAGGAGATTTGTGCCATTATGGTTCATAGATTTCGGCAGGCACGGATCCGAAATCAATTTTCGTTTAAATCACGATCATTATCATTATGTTCACAAGTTTGCAAAACAGATTGCTCGCAATAACACACACGTGCATTATTATTAGGTGCAGAAGCACTGGCGGCGTTACTTTGTGCTCGTGCCGCGGCGTCGGATTGCGAATTATAGGAACGGCGTTGTTTATTAAATTGATGCTTGCGACACTCGTTAATAACGTGTCCTTTATTTTTACAATATGCGCAGATTTTCGAATTGTAATTATTGTAATTATTTGGTTGACCTTCGTTGTTACCTATAACTGACGAGGTAGATGGATTGTGAACATGGAAGGATTTTTGGACAGTAGGATTAGGTTTCTTTCTATAGCATTCATTTGACGAATGACCTTGCTTATTACAAATAGAGCAGGATTTAACTACTCGGTTAGTTAACCGTGTCAGGTTAAATAATTTTTCCTCTTCCACTGCCTGAGTTATGGCATCGTTTAGAGTAGAAGGGTTTCTGCATCGCACTATGTGTGCAAAATTAGGGTAAAGCCCAATCATGAATGTATTTAGTGCAAGATCTTCCATTGCAGCGATCCTGCCCACCAGTTGTGGTTGGTCGGCGCAGGAGTAATGGATATCTGCCTGAAGTCTTGTTAGACAGGATTCTATTCTTAATGAGAACTGAGTGATGGTTTCATTATACATTTGTTTGCAATTTTGAAGGTCAATTAGTAGGTGTGAGTTGTGTTTTCTCTCACCAAACGTTGATCTCAGGAAAGATTTGAGTTCCGACCATTGTGAGAAGGTTTTTAAACTACATGCTAACTGTGCTTTCCCTTCTAATTGAGAGATTATGTATTTGCATAGTATGCCTTGTTGTTCGGTTGCTGCCAAGGACATTGCATTGTCACAGTTAGTAAGGAATGCTGGTAGAATCTCGCGATCACCGTTATACGCCTTAAAGAATTTAGTGAGGACGGTTAGGGTGACCTTTTCACTAGACTCGGTTTTTATGGACATGGTTATAAGATAAGGATATGCACACACAGAAATAGATAGAAATATGAAATAAAAGTTGAGAAATAATAAAATTACTTACAAAGACAGCACAATTACGAACATCACTTTCACTTAATAAAGTTTTTAGAGTAGTGTTCCTATAAAAAATAGATTTACTGCAATACGACACGTGGCGCGACCGACAACGGTTTGGCGGACGGCTATGAAGATCACGAGTGCAGATGATGTCAGTGTGATTCGAGGATACTAGTATCTTGTAGGATGTACCGATTACGAAGAAAAGATTGTTGTGGAGTTCCTATTGAGTGCAGTCACACGATGTTTGTGGAGATTTATATCAACCAGGTGTTGATGAATGACGCAGGCTCCGTGCAGGCTCGATGCTTACTGTCGAGGAGTCGGAGGACTGTCGGAGGAGGCTTACTGTCGACCACGATGATAGGCGGGTGTCTGATGCGGGCTCAGCGCGGAGGGCTGAGGCTGACCGTCGATAAAATTGACAATACACGGCGACCACAGGTTATTGAATCTCTGGGTTGATCACGGAACCACTTACGAGATCCCACTTCTGACACCAATGTTAGGCGGCAGCCGGCGATTGTCTTTTTAAAAAAAACACCGAACTATTATACACTATATATTTATATATATTGTTCCAAAATTACACTTTTGTTGATGCCTCAATTTTCCTTATAGATTGATGTTACCGGTACTGAGTCTAATCAGGGACTGCGGTGTCCCGCGCGGTGACAACTTATATATTACATTGATAATTGTTTATTCAAGCATTAATTACGCGGTAATGCTGGATATAACAGATCGTTTGCCGCCTTTACCTCTTTCGAGGTTTCGCTGATGGCATTCTGGAGGTGACCGACCAGGGAATCAATTGCCACGTCGGCATCGGTCACAGACTTCATCTCGTCGGGGATCCTATCTAAGAAAGGGGAGGAGAGATTATTTGAAAGATAGTGTTTGAGCTTTGGATAGTCAGCCACTTTGACTGAAGCAGGTGTGTGGTCACCCGGGTGACCTAGTTGCAAAACTACTGGGCGGTGGTCGGAATCTAGTTCATGTACGACATCGATTTGTCGTACCTGAAGCGCGATCCCTTTTAAAATAGCTATGTCTAAAACTGAAGGGCGGCAGTTAGCTTGATAATGAGTTGGCTCAGATGCAGCAATTACGTCGAACGTAAGCGTATTTTCTAGCCAGTATAGAGTCCTACCATTAGTGGTACTACGCGGGTTGTTGTATTGAATGTACCCGCTGTTTAGATCGCCAGCCACTATAACAGAGTCACCGAGCGCGAAAAGCGTCGCCAGATCCGACTGGAGGAGAGTTGTATTAGGTGAAAGGTACGCGTAAACGATAAAAATAGTGGGATGACCGGTCATACCCACTCTACATACCGAGACTTCTAAATTTGTAAGTTCGGGAGGATCTAGTGGCATGCAATATAGTAACTTTCTGTAGTATATGAGCGTGCCGCCGCCTCTTACACCGGTACGATCATTTCTTACTATCTTGTAGTTCGCAATCAAGAAACACGAATCAAGAATCTGTCGCTCCTTAAGAAAGCTAGCTACTAAGTCTCGTTGGGGTTTCAGGTTACGTGCGTTAAAAAAGGATATAGAACGGCCACGGGGTCTGATCTTATCCCCCATTGCGAATTTATTTAGGGGAAGCGCGGATGAGGCATTGCACGGTCTTTGCAATGCCTGGGAAGCACCTAATAGCTTTCAGACGGCCTAGATCCTGACTAGCACTGAGCATTTCGTCGAATGCGATGATGTCCTCTACTGAATGTTGGTCAAGAAGTTCAGCGAGCCAGTCGATCCCTATTAGACCAATGGACGGGCCGGACATAGTGGAATGTGAGGGTTTGGCCTTTGGAGGCTGATGTTGGGGCGCCAATGAGGTGGTTGGAGCTAATGTGGGATTCTGAGATGGGGATGTATTCACGGAAGTGACTCGCGCGGGTTTAGGCAGGCTTGGGAAAGCTTGAATTGACTTGAGTGGCGGTGGGGCAGGATGTGCAGCCGTTGTTTGCGCTGAGGGCGCCTGATTAAAAGAACGCGTGTGTCTTGTGCGTGGGGCGCGTTCACACCCGCGATATTTCGCGGGGTGCCCGGCTTTACCGCATAAGACGCAGCTCGGTGGAGTTGGAGAGTCACGGGTGCGAGCGCACTCCTTAGTGGAGTGGTTTTCTAAACATTTGACGCAACGCGGGTTGATAAAGCAGTTGCGAGCGGAGTGGCCGTATGCTTGACAGTTATGGCATTGAGTGGGGGTATGCCTCTTATGGGGGATCTCTACAACTATGCCGGAGAGGCCGCAGACGGATTGGAGGGAGAAAATTTCTTTCCCTTCCTTGGATCGGTCCAAAGTGACTAGAACTAGGTCGTATAGTTTTTTTGTTATATTATGGTACATTGGATGTACCTCGTGGACCGGGAAGTTTTGCTCCTTAAGGGAGGCTAGGATTAGCTTCTCGTGGAGCTCTTTAGGAACGCGCCTAAGAACGACGCGCAGAAGGCGCTCTTCTTCAGTTGTGTAGGTATAAATCGGTGTTTTCTTTCACGGAGAAAGGCAGTTAAATTCTTATAATCTGTAATAGACGGGACTTTAACCTGTATCCCTGAAGGGGTGCTGGTGGCCCTAGTGTATGCAATTTTCCTTGTGTTGAGCTGGGCCGAGATGCTTACCCAGGAAGCCTTATCGCAGATCGTAACGGGGGGCGGTGGGCGTACCGCTTTCTCAGTCGAGTTAGCGGATGTGGGAAGTTGGGTCATTGGGGTATTAGCGTTCTCGGATGCAATAGGGACGCGCCTTGTTTTTGCGGCAGCAGTTTCAACTGTTGAGGGTGATAGCACCCTCTTGTTCTTGGCCTTGGTGACTATTATAAAGTCGGCTTCAGGATTGCTTTCAACTTCCAAATCGAGGTCCCTCATTTCAGCCTCGTTTTCGGGGGTCGGGTCGGGGGATAATAGCGAGAAAGAATTCGCCGTGGGTATTGGCCGTGGTGCGTACGATATTTCCTCCTCGAAAGGACGAGGCGCAAGCGTGGGGGTGGGGGTTGCTCAAGACGACTGTGTACTTGTTATGTTGACAGCAGGTGCCTGCGAGTGAATTAACACAGGCGAGCGGGATCGGGAGCGCGAGTGTGGTGATGCTGGGTGACGCACACGTGCTGTTGCTGCGGAAGATGGGGTGCGGAGGGGTAGTAATGTGGATGGGGGGGGACGCCGGTCGAGCACGAGTTGGTGCATTCGCCGCGGTCGGTGGGGTGCGAACGCGTTGGACTGGTTGGGAGGCGAGGAACGCCTTGAGCAAGTCTGGATGCTCTCTACCTATGAAGGCACGTAACCTTAAATATAAATCTTCCGGACGATTGGCCATGGTCCAGATGTATGGCTGGGGTGAGAAAACTTGCTCGTAAGCCTAGATGAAACCTCCCTGCCGGAAGGGCAGGGGGGCGCGGTTAGCAAAAAACTAACGAACTATCCCAAGTTCGGAGAAATAACATTTAATACAGTCTACTGCACGTGCAAAATCAGAAAGAAAAGGAAAAAAGAACAAAAAAAAACAATAATAATATCTATGGCCTGGCTTGTAATAAAAGGCTTAAGGGAAAGTAAGTTTTACCTTTGTTGGTAGCCGGTGACCGGCGTACTTACAGTGTCGGCACTTTAATCACTGCAATAAATTCACAATGACGAAAAGCAATACTTGGAATTCGCAATAATAAACTAAGATATCTCTCAATATAAACTTGACACGATAACCATACAATTCCTTACGAAGCATTCCGTTTATTAATTGATGACGATTTATTGGACCCTATTGTTCGAGAGACGAATGCAAATGCAATAAGAGTAGGTAGAGCAGATAATGTGAAGCAAAACTCAAGAATAAAAATTGGACAGACTTAACTAGAGAAGAACTGCTGACATTTCTTGGACTCCTCCTTCACACCGGAACAATTCGACTTAACCGTTTAAGCCATTATTGGAAACGGCACTATTTATTTAGTATTCCAAGTTTCGGACAAGTTATGTCTCGAAATCGTTTTTTATTAATATTAAGATGCTTGCACTTTACGTCGGAACCCAGTGAGGAGGACCGCCTAAATAAAATTCGACCAATTATGGATCATTTTAATAATAAAATGAATAATATCTATAATCCGGGTAAAGAGTTATCACTAGATGAGTCCATGGTTTTGTGGCGCGGGCAATTGCTGTTTAGACAGTACATAAAGAACAAGAGGCATAAATATGGCATCAAACTTTATGTCCTAGCAGAGCCAGATGGCACCGTTCTAAAATATCAAGCTTACGCAGGTGCAAATGACGAGACGTCAGGTAAGGGCCATACCAGCAAGATCGTCTTAAAACTCCTAGAAGAGAAACTAGATTGTGGCCACCATGTATACATGGATAATTATTATAACTCGTATAAATTGGCTGTTAACTTGCTAGATCGACAAACGTATTGCACAGGAACTCTAGGAAAAAAACGCAAAGACAATCCTGTTGAGATTATGACCATCCCATTGCAAAAAGGAGAAAACAAATCCTTATTCTGCAACGGTGTTCATATTGGTAAATGGAGAGATAAACGTTACGTAATGTATATTTCAACAGAATATGGTGACGAGATGATCGAAACTACTTCCAAAAGGGGATATGTTGTATTGAAACCTAGCACAATTGTTCATTATAATAATTTCATGTCGGGCGTAGATCTTCAAGATCAAATGCTGGCTTATTACCCAATCCAAAGAAAGACGCTGCGGTGGTACAAGAAGCTATTTGTGCATATGGTGCAAATGAACCTCAGTAATGAATGGTTCTTATACAACAAATTTTCTCCGAATGATAAAATGAATCTATACGATTTCCGTTTGAAGATAATAGAAAGGCTTCTACCTGATCCTAAAGAAGTCAATCGACGCAATGTTTTGCAAGTGAAACACGAACTCACTAAAATAGAAAAGACTCGAGCAAGAAAAAAGAAGGTCATAAGGAAGTGTCATAAAAGAAACCATCGAAGTGGTCCGAAAAGAATGCAAAGGCTGCAAAGCACAGAAAAAGAGAGTGCAAACAATTTATGAATGTAAGCAATGTGAAGGTTCTCCAGGCTTCTGCACAAAATGTTTCTGTCTGGCACACTCCTAAGTTTTGTGTTAATTTGTCCATTTCTTTGCGTAACTCACCGTCATTCAGAATGACGTTTTTTCAATTATACCTATAATTAAGTATAATTTTTTATTGTTTTGATTTTTGAATTTAATGCTACTTTGCACAGATTGATTATTGTCTTTAAATAAAACACGTTTTGATTGCTTTCCTTATATGATTTAGATCAAGATCCCATAATTTTATTTAAAAAAAACATGGGTTTGTCAAAATCTTGTCATATTAGTACGCAAAAACGCACTTGCAGAACAAACATCTATAATATTAGTGAATAAACCAGTGCCATCCCTAGTTCTCGGAACCGAGTATTTGGCACCTAGCGTGCTGTGCGCCAACCACTCGGATCCGAAAAAGGTCTTTTTTATAAAAATAATAATAATAATAATATACATTCATACACATTTTTAAAAGTTAATATTTACTTAACCAACATTCGCCATAAAAAGTGTTGGTTCCCGGCTATTACTTTGTATCCATTGTTTAAGCACTCAATCTGGTAATCTGGTCTAATATTTATATTAGTACCTTTTAATATAGACTGTTTTACTAGCTGGTCTGCCTTCTCATTGCTTTTCATTCCAATGTGTGACGGAATCCATTGCAACTTTAGAACTATCCCTTTTTCTTTCAAGTTTAGAACTTCATGTAATATAGCATAAGCCATCGATACAACTCTATTTCCAGAGGCGCAAAAATAAAAGTACTCATTAAAAAAAGTTAGCGAGGAAATTGTATCAAAAAAGTATATATATATAAGTTGTATAAATGACTTTAGTATTTAAAAGCGTTCACCATCAAATCCAGTGTATTCGTAAAAGTATATTATACAGCTTACAACGGATTTAGTTACTGACGACAAAATGTTTTTAAAAGAAATATTCCTGCTGATTTTATTAAGTGTTTTGGCTGTGGTGCTATGTAAGTAAATTTAAATCTAAACTAAGCTTAATTTTTGTGTTCAATAAAGTAATTAATGTCCGACCGCAAGAAGATTTACAGCCAAAACCAAAGCCGAAGACGACCCTTTGTATCTGCACCATCTTGACTGTTAGAGAATGCCTATGACATTAAGTCTGATATTGTACTATACATAAAGTGTAAAATAAATAAATAACTAAAAACCTTCGGCTTGTTATTCTATAAATTATTATCGGGAATGGTTTATACTGAGCAGAGAGAGAGAAACACGAGCTGTGAATTTGAGTATTGACGATCGTCGATAAAGAGACCCCTTAACCTATATCCGTGTCGCAAGTCTCGGACATCGCTCGTGGTTTTCCCTCTCTGCCACAACGACTAGGCTTATTATTTCTAAGACTACACTAATCTATCCTTACTAATATTGAGTGTGTGAAAGTGAAAGTGAAGTGCGAAAATGAGTTTGTTTGTTTGTTTATTTGTTACGCTTTCACGCCTAAACCGCTGATTAGATTATGATGAGTTTGGTATAGCGATAGATGGGAACCTGGACAAGGTGATCGGATACTTTTTTTCTCGAAAAACTTCTAGGAAGTAGGGTAAAGAGCTGGATAAACTTTGTATGAAACTTTTTATTGCGTCATCCTACTATATATATATTAATAGATCTGTAGAAATGTTTATGCAAATACTATATTTCAAAACATTTTGATACACGTGTATTATAAAAAGATACTGATTACGAATATAACACTAAAATTAATACGAATAAAGCCCTAGAATGGTTAGTAGATTGGACTTGTCATATATTCCACCTGTTAAATTTGACGGCACTACCATTCCTTGGAGCTCCTCTGTGAAGGATCAAGGACTACACATCGATGTCACCCTGAGCTGGCGGTTCCAGGTAACCTCTGTTACTCAGAGAGTCATCGGCATTCTTCGCTTCCTCTGTTGTCTGAAGAACTTCTTACCGCCCAAGATCAAAACTATGCTTGTGCAAACCATAATGTTCCCGGTAATCGACTATGGTGATGTGTGCTATTTTGATCTGAATGCAGACTTACTCAATAAACTCGACCGTCTTCTTAATAACTGCATTCGATTCGTTTTTAATCTTCGCAAGTATGACCACATATCTTCTTATCCAACGCAATTAAAATGGCTTCCCATTCGCCAGCGCCGTTCATTGCGTGTGCTTACTACTCTCTTCTCCTTTCTTAAATCTCCTACCCCTCCTACCTATCTGTCTCCCTATCTAACTTTCCTTTGTGATACACATAATAGGAATCTGCGTTCTACTAGTAATTTCTTACCTAAGTGTCCTCCTCATAGCTCTGACTTCGTTCACTCTTCCTTCGCTATTCAATCCATCCTCCTTTGGAACGCACTCCCGCTCGAAATCAGGACGTCCACAACACGGCTGGCTTTTAAGATGAGACTTCGGCAATCTTTGCTGGCTAAAGTAGCAGATTCTCCACGGTAGATATTAGTGTATATATTATATATTTATTTATATATATTACTTATTTATATGTTTTATTTGTAATTTTTTTATGTATATGTCTATTCATATGCGTAATTATTTAGTTAAATTATATTTTTTTTATTTATTGCGCCTGCCTCAGTTATGATCTCCACCACCCTAAGGACGACTAGGAAAAATGCCTTAGGCATTAAAGTCCGCCTGTATACCTTGTGTACAAAGTATAATAAATAAAGAAATAAAAATTTATTTGTTAGGCCACATTTAACCAAAAAACTTGATGATTCTATGGTGGTAGGGCTTTTTCTAATGCCCGTTTGGGTAGCTATCACCCTCAAGTTGTAAGCCTGCCGCCAAATGCCAATAGGTGTGTTACGGCAGCTGCACTTGAGAGCCAGTTCCTCCATAGGTTTAGCGTGTCTACCAACTTGGGCCGTATCGTCACTTAAGATCAGGTGAGATTATAGCCATAATACCTTATACCATATACCTTAAGTATAAAAGTAAAAAAATAAATAAAAAAAAATGACGATTTTTAGTAGTACAGAGTAAGCATAAGTTATTTTAATATTTGTATTCAAAAATTGGTACATTTCTATTCCAGATGACTATCATATAGGAATAGAAGGCCAATTTGAAACCTACATAGGTGCCGATAAAAATCCTCATTGGCACCTTATAAAATATGACTTTGACCTCTTGGATGTACGTGGTAACATCGTATACGAATTTCAAAATTTATTTTACGGTGATGAAGAAAAATGTAAGTTTATTGAAATAAAACTAATTTAAACGGATTTTATCGCGGTTATTTATTAAATTTTGATCCCGACGTTTCGAAAGCTTTTCAGCCTTCGTGGTCACGGGGCGGACTGAGGTGTAGGTTGTCCAGAAAAGTTTATGTTACTGTGTCTACCTTCAATTTAATTTTTAATATTTATAATGTTCCGATCTACGCAGAAAGAGCTCACAGTGTCTTGAGGTCTGGCAATTGGTCTTTTGGGTTCCGATTTAATTAAATGTATAATTGGATCCCAGGCTTGTGCTAGCTTCCAACCATCTTCCCTATTGAAATTTGGATGTTTTTTAATTTCAATAGCCTCACGAATCATCCTAGGTAGGAATCGGTGTTCTTTGGCAAGGATTTGTGGCTTGTCGAATCGAAGATAATGTTTGGAGCCTTCTTCTGAATGTTCAGCAACTGCAGACTTCGTAGAGCGTCGGTGTTTAACATCAGCTATATGTTCTTTTACGCGGGTCCCTATATTTCTTTTAGTTTGTCCGATATAGGAGAGGCCACAGTCACATTCAATTTTGTATACGCCCTGTTCTTGTAGAGGTATATGACACTTGACAGGTGGTAAAAATTGACTAATCTTCTTGGGCGGCTTGAAGTAAGTTTTAATTGAAGCACGCTTCAGCACATAGCCAATCTTGTCTGTGACCCCTCTTACAAAAGGTAGCACAACAGGTACACGTTCTACTGTGGCTGGTTTCACTCGGTTTCCGTGACGGCGGCGTGGAATTTGGAGCTTGTTATCACGCAGTACTTGCTTGACATATCGCAGCTCAGCAGCCAGATGTTCCTCGTCACAGATTCCTTGTGCTCTCTGAAACAAAGATTTACCCACGGTAGCTAACTGTTTCGGATGGTGGTGAGATTCACCATTCAGGTATTTATCTGTATGGGTCATTTTTCTGTACACAGTATGGCCTAAAGACTGATCAGGATTACGGATAACTAAAACATCTAAGAAAGGAAGAGATTTCTTTTGCTCTAACTCCACAGTGAATTGTATGTTATTGTTAATGGAGTTAAGATGATCTAAAAATGCAGCTACTTTGTCAGATGGTAAAATTGTGAAAGTATCATCTACGTTCCGTTTGTAAAACCTGGGGGTGACGGGGGCAGTGCTTAGGGCTGTCTCCTCGAAGTCCTCCATGAAAATATCGGCGACCACTGGAGATACAGGTGAGCCCATAGCTACTCCATTCACTTGTACATAAAACTGATACCTCCACAACATGTAGCCAGATGTGAGGCAATGTTTAAGTAATGCTGCATACTCTATGGGCATGTTATTATCTGCTAACCTCTTAGACACAATTTCAATGCAGTCTTGTACTGGTAAGCTTGTGAATAGAGACTGGACATCAAAACTAACCATGGTTTCATTGTCAGCTAATTGTAGGTGTTTAATATCACTGACAAATTGGTATGAATCCTTCACAGATGCTCTAGTGTTGCCTCTTAGTGGTGATAACACTTTTGCTACGTGCTGAGCCAATCTGTAGGTTGGTGTGTCGACCTGACTCACGATGGGACGTAGTGGAGCATTGGGCTTGTGTATTTTCGGTAACCCATACAGTTTAGGAGGTTTTGCACACGATGGAACGAGTAAGTTTACGTCAAGATTTAATGTGTCGGAGTAACTGCTTATTAAAGAGCTAGTAGCCTTTAAAACTTTGTTGGTTGGGTCTGTTTTAACCTTCTTGTATGTACTTTCATCCGACAAAAGTTGTTCTATTTTATTATTGTAATCTGACGTATCCATTACTACTGTCGCATTACCTTTATCTGCACGGAGAATAGTTACATCCTTCTGTGAACGCAAGTTCTTTAAAGCGATATATTGTTGTTTTGGAAGATTTGGTTTGGGCGCTTTCACTTGTCGTAATATTGACGAAATGTCTTGACGTATCGCCTCCGAATCCTCCTTTTGCAAATTATTTTTCACGAGACTATTCTCAACGTTACAAATAATGTCTTCATACGGTATCCTTCGTGGTGTTACGGCAAAATTTAATCCTTTTGATAAAACCTGAATTGTGTTACCGTCCAATGTTTGTTTTGACAATTTGACACAATTCAGGTTTTATCAAAAGGATTAAATTTTGCCGTAACACCACGAAGGATACCGTATGAAGACATTATTTGTAACGTTGAGAATAGTCTCGTGAAAAATAATTTGCAAAAGGAGGATTCGGAGGCGATACGTCAAGACATTTCGTCAATATTACGACAAGTGAAAGCGCCCAAACCAAATCTTCCAAAACAACAATATATCGCTTTAAAGAACTTGCGTTCACAGAAGGATGTAACTATTCTCCGTGCAGATAAAGGTAATGCGACAGTAGTAATGGATACGTCAGATTACAATAATAAAATAGAACAACTTTTGTCGGATGAAAGTACATACAAGAAGGTTAAAACAGACCCAACCAACAAAGTTTTAAAGGCTACTAGCTCTTTAATAAGCAGTTACTCCGACACATTAAATCTTGACGTAAACTTACTCGTTCCATCGTGTGCAAAACCTCCTAAACTGTATGGGTTACCGAAAATACACAAGCCCAATGCTCCACTACGTCCCATCGTGAGTCAGGTCGACACACCAACCTACAGATTGGCTCAGCACGTAGCAAAAGTGTTATCACCACTAAGAGGCAACACTAGAGCATCTGTGAAGGATTCATACCAATTTGTCAGTGATATTAAACACCTACAATTAGCTGACAATGAAACCATGGTTAGTTTTGATGTCCAGTCTCTATTCACAAGCTTATCAGTACAAGACTGCATTGAAATTGTGTCTAAGAGGTTAGCAGATAATAACATGCCCATAGAGTATGCAGCATTACTTAAACATTGCCTCACATCTGGCTACATGTTGTGGAGGAATCAGTTTTATGTACAAGTGAATGGAGTAGCTATGGGCTCACCTGTATCTCCAGTGGTCGCCGATATTTTCATGGAGGACTTCGAGGAGACAGCCCTAAGCACTGCCCCCGTCACCCCCAGGTTTTACAAACGGTACGTAGATGATACTTTCACAATTTTACCATCTGACAAAGTAGCTGCATTTTTAGATCATCTTAACTCCATTAACAATAACATACAATTCACTGTGGAGTTAGAGCAAAAGAAATCTCTTCCTTTCTTAGATGTTTTAGTTATCCGTAATCCTGATCAGTCTTTAGGCCATACTGTGTACAGAAAAATGACCCATACAGATAAATACCTGAATGGTGAATCTCACCACCATCCGAAACAGTTAGCTACCGTGGGTAAATCTTTGTTTCAGAGAGCACAAGGAATCTGTGACGAGGAACATCTGGCTGCTGAGCTGCGATATGTCAAGCAAGTACTGCGTGATAACAAGCTCCAAATTCCACGCCGCCGTCACGGAAACCGAGTGAAACCAGCCACAGTAGAACGTGTACCTGTTGTGCTACCTTTTGTAAGAGGGGTCACAGACAAGATTGGCTATGTGCTGAAGCGTGCTTCAATTAAAACTTACTTCAAGCCGCCCAAGAAGATTAGTCAATTTTTACCACCTGTCAAGTGTCATATACCTCTACAAGAACAGGGCGTATACAAAATTGAATGTGACTGTGGCCTCTCCTATATCGGACAAACTAAAAGAAATATAGGGACCCGCGTAAAAGAACATATAGCTGATGTTAAACACCGACGCTCTACGAAGTCTGCAGTTGCTGAACATTCAGAAGAAGGCTCCAAACATTATCTTCGATTCGACAAGCCACAAATCCTTGCCAAAGAACACCGATTCCTACCTAGGATGATTCGTGAGGCTATTGAAATTAAAAAACATCCAAATTTCAATAGGGAAGATGGTTGGAAGCTAGCACAAGCCTGGGATCCAATTATACATTTAATTAAATCGGAACCCAAAAGACCAATTGCCAGACCTCAAGACACTGTGAGCTCTTTCTGCGTAGATCGGAACATTATAAATATTAAAAATTAAATTGAAGGTAGACACAGTAACATAAACTTTTCTGGACAACCTACACCTCAGTCCGCCCCGTGACCACGAAGGCTGAAAAGCTTTCGAAACGTCGGGATCAAAATTTAATAAATAACCGCGATAAAATCCGTTTAAATTAGTTTTATTTCAATGAATAATATTCGCGTAAACCTAAGAAATCATTATGTAAGTTTATTGTACTATTAATTTAGTTACTTTAATTGTAGAGCTTTGATTGTGGCAAATTATTAACTTGATCAGAAAGAATCTGAAAGAACGACAGAACGAGTGAATTCTAATCTAATCTAGCACAATTAAATCGTCAAGTAACAGTGCTTCGTATGTATTGGTCAAAAAAGTGTTATTGACCACACGCACTAGTCCACATGAGTTTCCAACTCAGTCTTTAGATGCGAGGTAGTAGGTATGTGTACCCTACTAAACATAACTTAGACACGTTGATTAAGAAGTTTAATTCATATAAATTAGATATGAACATGATTCATAGCATTTTAGTAAATCCTTTGTGTGAGCCAGATAAAATGTTATATGAAATGTAAAAGATGATTTGTATGAACGAGCATGTATGAAATCGTTAGATTCTAATTAGATTACGATGGAGCTGATATAAATACTGTTAAACGCCCCTAATCAAAATAAAGGAAAAAAAATGTCTATAAACTCGCCCTTTGACTTTCTTTTTGTTTTTTTTTAAGATCTAACGTAGAATCAGCATACACAACGATAATCTCGAATGAAGTTTCGATTTCTTGGTTGTCACCATTATTATTGGTTATTTGTGATACCCATCATTCTCGTCTGAAAAAATAATCAATCATACCAAGCCATGTTAGCAAGAGTCCATAGAGTATTTAATGTTCATTGTTACTATAAATATAGCATTAAAAGTTATTAAGAGATCAAATGCTGATTGTAAAATACTTATTTGTTATATATCAGAAGTATGTGGAATTGTCTTTTGAATGCTTATAAGAATTGCGTGATTGATATCTATTTATCTAATTGCTAAATTAGGCGAAAATTAGTAGAATGCAATAGCTTTACCTGAGTACCTAAGCTATTTTTCTGAGGTATTAACTGTCTATAATGAGCTGTAAACTGCTTATGATCGCTTAACATCAAGTGAACTGCTATATATATATATATATATATAATTTATAAAAAAAAAAAATAATTTGAACTATAATTTTTTTTTATGTCTAGTTCGTGTGTACTGACAGGATTAATTACTACTAAACTGTGGAACATGTCCTGCGAATATACATATTATTCTTGTATTTTAATTTTGAAAGCCTATTCATTGTATACTTCTGTTTTGTTTGTTGATTATTAGGGCATATTTTGTTATTTCACGAAAACTAACTAAAATTGATGAAAAGTTGTTTTTTGACGACGTAATACTTTAAAATATATTGTTAATACCATCGACTACTGCTTATTGGTGTTAAGACATAATGATACTTGAAACATAATAATACTACATACTTTTAATTAATGCAATGACTCAACTACGAACAATAACTATACTTAGCATTTATAAAAGCTGTTATATTGATTTTATACTGCTAGTGTAATGATTGTGTAAGAAGTTGGCTATTTGATTAAGTGTTATACTGGGTAGTAGAGTGACTGGATGAGGCAGTTGAGTTAAAAACGTTCGACAGTACAGACGACTGTTAGAAATAATATTATTGCTTATTGAAAAATTACGGAAGCTCTGCTTTAAAATATAACGATTGTGGAAAGAGACTGAGTATGATTCGACGCAACTTCCACGGTCTGTAACAATATACGTATTTTTTACTTGGGATTTGATTCAATTTAATGGCATTGTAGTTGCAACTGTTATACTCTTCAAATTTTTCTGTCAATTTGATATCAATTTACAACAGCAGTTTGCGACACAATTTGGTCTCATTGAAGTTGTACGTAATCATTTACATTTAAGTAGATAAGATATATAGGTAACGTGTGAAACACCATTATTAAAATGTCCGTGTTGAAAAATTATTATGAAGCTTTTGTAAATATTCAAATACAATGTAATACTTTTTTAATATTATAATTTAATTTTGGTTAAGTTGGTAATAATTGTGGGGAAAGAGATGTCTTACATTTTTCTCTCTCCAACTTTGTAAAATTATATTCGTGGAGTAATAAAAGGAATTAATTGAAATAAATAATTCTAGACTCTGATTTATTTTGATAAACCATAACAAAATATTCCTTATCTTTTTTTTCTATATTCCACTTTAATTCTAATTAAATTTACTTACATAGCAGTAAGGCAAAAACGCTTAATAAAATCGGAAAGAATATTTGTTTTAAAAACATTTCGCCGTCAGTAAATAAAACCGTTGCAACCTCGATAATTTACTTTTATATATGTACAAAGGAATCCTAGACATACGCTCGTATAAATATTAAAATTAATTATATCGTTAATGTTCCTCTGTTTAATAATGATTTCCTTGTTCAACCTGTGTGACGAATTGTGTCTTGTTTTTATTTTTATTTTCTTGAAACACGCTCTGATATATTTATCAAATAAAAACACATTTTCGGGGATCGTTGGTTCTATGTATTAAGCCAGATTCTATCCTATAACGTTAGATAACTTTCAAATAAAGCAACTTTTTCCAATCACATCTATAATATGCCTATTTACTATATACACCGTATATTTCAAAGTTTGTAATATTGAACATAAAAAAGTGGTCATGGAAGCGTTACACATTCGTGATTCTTATGTTCTCTTGCAGTTTCTCATACTTTAAGCACTTTTCACAGTTTTTCCTGTTAAAGGCTATCTATAGTATGATAAAAATTACGTTGCTTTCAATGTCTTCAAAATTCTTAAAAAATACATTTAGAACTTTATAAACTAAAAACTTTTTTTTAAGTATAATTAAAAGAAGTCGGCTTTGAACATAAGTAATTTGCTTTTAAATTTGTTTTAGTGTTTCATAAGTTATTTCACAATTGAGGAAATAAAATCTTAATTTAGTTAAAAGGTGACAAAACGCATAAAAAAACTGGATCTAGAAATTAACTAATTTCTAGGCAAGATAGTGGACAATGTTGATGAATTCCTCACTATTATTCGAAAAAATTATATTTTCTGCAAATATCTTTGAAATGTAAAACGATAAAAAAATAAATCCCTTGCGATATTGAATATACTATAATTATATACTATAATTGAATAAAAACAAATAATTTATTCACATTTTTAAACCCAATACATTCAAAGATGATTTAATGTTTTTAGCTCACCATCTTCGGTAGTGGTTTTAACAAAAAGCCAAATAATCCTATTAAATATAAGTATTTCTTTAAAATTATCTTTTAAATTATTGCAGAAAAATTTGTAGCTGAGCTGAAAAGAAATATAAATAAATTATTAAATTTAAATTCAACAAATACATGTGTAATAAAGCTGCTATAAGACAACCCAGGCGATGGAACCCTTTCTGCGTCTGTCACGGACCTCCTCACGAAAGTCTTCCGCTACAGAGCGACAAGTAGGAGACTTCTTTTTATGGCCTGTTTTAAACCTGGGGAGGCAGGCCAAGGGACTAGTTTACCAATGCATAGATTTAGCCGCCTGAAGGAGCATTTTGGTACTAAATCACTCCCTGTTTTCGCTAGGCTCGGTTTACCATCAGTCCGAGAGAGCCACCGGGGTAGCATTTTGAATTCTTGAGAAAACCTCCATCGCCCCGTGAAGGTAGTAAATAGCTTCAACATGGGGTTTTAGTAGGTATCCTCGGTTGTTAGCGTCAGGTAAGTTACAGTGATTATCTATCCGTGATCAGCCACTGTATATCCTACTGATAAGTCAATAAAAACGCTCGATGAATTCATTGCCAATCGCTGTGGTTTTCCTGTGTATAACATCTATTACAATGCCGTCATTATGTCGTAATATAAAAACAAGTAATCTTGCGACAAGTCTTACAAATTTCTATCTTTAATGACAACATCATATATTTCCAATATTTAATGCAATTCGAAATTAAATTTCGCTATAACTACCAACCAGTTCTAATTAATGGTGCTTAATTACTTCCAAGACGAAAACAAGATTTAAAATCTATAAATGAATAATTTGAACTTTAAACAACAACATTTTTACCAATCATAAATATTAGTGAATTTATTACATAGTAATAGTTACCTTAAAAATAAGTTTATTTAATTATATATTCAGATAATAAATAATGCGAGTTATGAGTGGTAACTCACTAATTAACCACAATTTCTCAGACAACATTCCGCATACCCTGAATTTCGTAAAATTATTACTATGGGACGCAAAAAGAACAGCCAATCGTTAGCTGTCTGTTGCCGTAAATTCGTTCTAAACTGAAATCTAATGTGATAAATTGGTTGTTTATTTATATTTCATAGTCACGAGTAAACTAGCAAACGCAAAAAGAAAGCGAATTATTAAATTATTATGTATACAAATATATAAGCTTCTCTAATGTAACAACAATTTCTAAGCTATAGTATAACGTTAAACACAACGCGTGTAATATCACTCCTCGCACGACTTCTCTGTGGAAGAAACTTTCTTCGGCGGTGTTTCCGGAGCGATGCAATTTGGGAACCTTCAAGAAGAGAGCTTACTCATACCTTAAAGGCCGGAAATGCACCTGCGATTCCTCTGGTGTTGTGGGTGTCCATGGGCGGCGATGATCACTTGCCATCAGGTGATTCAAAAAATATATAAAGACGTTGGTTGACGAACTCATAAACGGAAAGCCGAAACTACTGAAGATAAAAATATGAAATTGAAACTGTAGGTTCCCTTTTGTAACATAGAAGCTAAGTAAATTTCGAAAAGTAATTCTTAAGAGGATAAACGGAAAGGCAAAGTTAGTGAGAAGCAAAAAAAATCTACATCTATTAATTTGAAATTTAGCACAAAAACTCCTTATTAAAAATAAACAACCACATGTTGCTCAAAGTTTTTAAAATTTCATCCCCAACGTGTCTAATATAAGTGATGAAATTTTTCACTGATACTTTACTAAGATATCACCAAAAGCACCAGAAGTGAACCACTTTTTTCTTGATTTTTATTTAAAGACGAAGACCGCGTCAAATTATCCTTTTGTATTTATCTAGACTGGGTTCTCTATGAACAGATAACCCAAACTCAATACATCTAACCTACACACACAACATATTATTATCAAGAAACATTACAATAGAATAAAATACACTCCAAAGTTCAATTCTGTTGGTTTTAATAAATTTAGACAAACATTCTACAATCAAGTGGTTTATTTGTTTAAGTGATTATTTTCAATTATTTGAGTAAATTGATATCTGTATACCACAACAGTTACAAATTAATTTGTAATGAGGTTTGGTTTGGTATTTTATACATTACGAACTTATAATATAAAAAAAAAAAAACTATAACATGTTATCGTTGAAATCTTTCGTACCGAAAGTTACTTGTTCTAATATAACTTCTTTATAGTTTTTAGTTATTTAGTTTTTATTAACTTAATTATTTTAAATTGTTAATTTCAGCAGACTATCAGAAATAATTGGGAACGTAAATAAAACAAGTAATAAAATAAAAACTTGTTTAATAATGTACGTTTTTATATATTTTTTGTTTTAGACTAATAAAAAACATGTTAGCATGAGATTAAAATAATGATGATCAAAAAATTAAAGTACTTATTAAAAAGAGTTAGTAAGGAATCGTATATATATGTATATATGAAATATAAGTAGTATAATTGAGTTTAGTATTTAAAAGCGCTCAACATCAAATCCCCTGTATTCGTAAAAGTAAATTATACAGCTTACAACGGATTTAGTTACTAACGACAAAATGTTTTTAAAACAAATATTCCTGCCGATTTTATTAAGTGTTTTGGCTCTGGTTCTATGTAAGTAAATTTAAATATAAACTAAGCTTAATTTTTGTGTTCAATAAAGCAATTAGTGTAAGACCGAAAGAAGATTTTCAGCCGAAGACGACCCTTTGTTTCTGCACCAACTTGACTGTTAGAGAATGCCTATGGCATTAAGTCTGCCATTGTACTATACATAAAGTGTAAAATAAATAAATAAATAAAAACTTTCGGCTTAGGTTTTAGTTTCAGCCGAAACCGAAAATGACACAGAAACTTATCTGAACTTGGATTTCTTTATTGTATTCTGAAATTTAGTATATTTTTCACACATATACAAAGAAGTATCTTGTTTGAATAAACAACGGTTTTTAAGTATGTAACAAGAGTATTATTTATTTATGTAAAATTTTCAATTTAATATGTATAAAAATATAGGTAAATATATTCACTCTTAAGTAAACTTAAAAAATGTTGACGTTTATTACTTAAAGACCTACTAATTCAATATTATCTATATTGTGTATACCTACAATATACTTAAGGCTAATGTATTAATTCATTGAGGTCTTGTGTTTAGTTCTAATACATAAAAGAATAAGTAATCTAATTATCAATCTCAACATAGTTCACAATACTATATAGACTACAGTCAAATATTTCTTAAAAAAAAAACATATTTATTTGTCTTAATGTAAAAAGAAACAAATAAAAACAACATTCATTATACACTAAGTTATTTATAAAGGAAAAAAAAACCGGTTTTGCGGTGGTGAGTCAAAGTGGCCATCAAAAGGTCGATAATCCAGCAGCAGACACTACATTCATAAGCCTCCCGGACTGAGTAACTAGATGTTTATTGACTGATTCCGAAATACAACTAACCAAAGGCAAGTCTAAAGTTTGACGGATATATAATCACGCGAATAGTGACCATGATCCAGCCGGGTGTAAATCTCTACCACCCCGTTTGAATAATATGTAATATACATTCGCTGAATGTAAAAGGCATCTACACTGTAAGCCTAGAGGGCTTTCACAGCTTCACCGGACTTTGAAGGCGACCGTGGAGGGCGCTTGAGCCCGAGGGGTAACTCACGCAAGGATGTCACTAGTGACCGAACCTTGGCTTTGGCTGTTGCCGAGACGCGAAAGACAGAATCGAACGCGGTACTAACTAAAAAGAGAGAGCGATTGTACTATACCACAATGCCGCGAGGAAAAAAGGAAAAACTCGAATCTGACTGATCTGCCGGGATCTAGATAATAAAACAAAACTAACAAAGACGAAATTCGGATTGTACTGGGCCATGGCAGACGAGGCAAGATTGTACTGTGCGTCCTCCTTACCCACTGGATGGTGACGACCGAGCCTAAAACCTTAAAAAACCTGAGGAGAAGGTAAAAGAAAACGAGGCCCTATTTTATGTTAATTAATTGATTGAATTGAGGAAAGGGCCGAACCACATTCAGGCCCACGGGCGTTCCCTTACAGAACCGTGTACGTACCGTGTGGGTGTGCACGAGTGTGTCATTTAGTGTAATGATGTGGGTTCAGTGAATGTGAAGAGTCACTGTATCGCGCGAGCGGGTTAGCTGGAGGGCTTCATTCCTGAGGATCAACCTAGACTCGATCGTGCACATAGGGCGGCCGCGGCGGGTGTGCGTGAACGAAGTTAACTGCCCGACCTCGACGGCGAGGACGGCGGTTTGGCGGTCTAGCGCGCGCGTACGTGCGATTAGAGGAGACGACAGGGAAGTCTTCATTAAGACTCGTGATTTCATCGGGTGGGTCGAGGAAGATGTTACGTAGCCGACGACGGTAATATTTAGTATTATCTATCTGCTCATTAGGGTTAGGTACGTAAGTGACAGCTGCCTTAATGAACGAATTTGACTGAGATTGATCTACCTCAAAGTGTGTTTTTGACTGTGTTCGGATATACCCTTCTATGGACGGGACTTCTAGATCTTTGTGTAGGTCTATGTCTGTCATGATATCTAGCGCACTGTAGTTTATTCAGAAGATATTTCGGACAGTGCGCGAAGGCGGGACAACTATTTGTAAGAATAGATCTAACACAAGTTTTATATAAGGTCATCTTACTTGGAAGAGACATTTTCATTCCAGTGTATATGAGACGTAGCTGAGCCATGACCGCGAGTGCTCTCTTTCTAACGTCATGAATATGGGGGATGAAATAAAGTTTACTAATCACTAATGGCGCTCGCATCACAATTTATACTAATCGGTGTTATAAACTATCCTCCTAAAATTCATCTCTAATAAATCAGGTTGAGATAAATGGGGAATTAATAAAATGAGGACGGCTAAACCTTATCTATAAAAACAAATATATATATATATATATATATATATATATTTGCATTCAGTAATATTCATTTATCGGGATATAACTATCCTATATAAAAAGATAGACCAAGAAATACACATTGACAAAATTATAAAATAATTGTCTGAGTGTATTCCAAGATTAGCGCGAACGAACATCATGCAATAGAATAGTTCTTGTCTCTAAAATAAATTTTATTGTTAAACACGATAGTCAGCTATATGGATATCTATTATATATTATTTTCTGTTAGGTAACGCCTTCAACGCCTACATCATGGTATCTTCATTGTGTCTAATTTTTTTATCATTTCTTTCAGGTGTCGATAATGAACTTTGTGATTTCACTGATGATGTATGTGTAACGAATGCAGAACAAGATATAATGAAGATACTTGTTGGTAATAATAAATCATGGGAAATGGACAGCTTGGAAGTACTTCGCAAAGAAAAAATAAACTTAAAGTTATCCGACGATATGAGTTACACTTTCACAGATGTATATATATATGGCATGGCTGAATGTTTAGCTGAAAAATTAAAGTAAGTATTATTGAAATATATTGACAATGAATATCATTGTTTTGTAATCATTTTACTTTTTGATGGATTTAGGTGTCTTTTTCTTTTATACATAACTGATAATTTCGTTTAATGGCATTATTATAGAAACTTCTTTAAAGTTCAGGCGAATGAAGTAGCCGGCACATTTAGTACTATGCTATTCTACTATGGTTGTAAGTAGACAGAATGGAACATCATTTTGCTTTAATGTTGTAAACTTTATATTTATAAATATTTACATTTTTGTAATTATTAATTGGTTCTCTACTAAACTGATTTAAATTATACTGTTTCTTGTAAAATATCGTCTTCGCTTTCAGACTCGCTGAGGATTTTTCATGGTATTTTTCTATGATTTGCCCACGACTGACACTTAAAGCAGATTATTACGAAATAGGTGTTATTGATTCGGTTCCACTTGAAGGCAAAGGAAAAGTTGTAATTACTTTCAGTAAGTCTAATTAGTAGATTATTCCTTATAAAATTAAAAAGATGCAATGCTCCAGTTTGTATTGGAAAATGAAAATGCTACGTACCATTGTTTTACCAGGCAAGACGAGACAAAACAAAAAGGATTTATAGTTTAATATTAAACAAAATAAGTATATGTACAGTAAATATTTGTGCTTAATAACTTCTTTAACAATTACAGATAACTATCACATGGCTGCACAGGGTCTAATCGAAACTATAACAGGTTTCGACGGAAAACCACATTTAAACATCACGAACTATAAAGTTACATTATTGGAAGCAAAAGATAACATTATTTATGAATTTTCAATTATATCTAGTACGGATAAAGAAAAATGTAAGTTTTCAAGACTTCACTACAAAATATGCACGCCGTAATTTCACTATTTATGTAAATTTTATTACCACTTCAATATCCCACTATAGACTTTAGGACCTACTGAGATAGGACACCATAGGAGCGCCACCGATAAAATATATACTAATTCAGTTGCTGGAAACAGCTTCGGTTGCGCAACCAAATTTATGCCAGGTGAAATACCCTCCATACACACATTTTGTCGGCGACACGACTACGGTGGTGCCGCCATGATATCCTAATGCGATAGGGCTAACTATTATTGAAGGTGAACCGGGATAACTTTTTCATATGTTTCTGTTTCATCTATCTATACATTTCTAGTAACCTATTCCTAAACAATATCATGTTACATGATGCCATCTTTTTCTAATACTTTAATTAGGAGGAAAGTCTTTTTCTATGTTTTAAAAATTCGTATACATTTCTGACAAAAAAGATCCTTACTCCCATTTACAGTATAGTGCTTCTTGCAAAGTCGTTTCTTAACAATTGCTAACGTAGAAAAACAATAGAAGTAAGGAATCAGACTTAATATTGAACGTTAAAGTCACTCTAACGTGTGTCATTCTATATATTTATTACTTCAAGCTGTTTAAATGGCATGTAAAATAAAAAATAAATTAGTTAGGTTATAATTTTATTAATAAATATATGATTATATTTCAGCTGAAAAGGCCCATAAATTTCTCAATGATAACTGGAAGAAGGTGAGCAGTGAAATTGAATACCCAGCGTTGCGCCCAGGCTTAGTTAAGCTTCTGCACAATGCAAATAAATTTCTCGTAGTGGTGCCGAAATTTGAAATGTATTACAAAAAGCCATAAGTATTTTCAAAAATGATAATTATATTCAAACATATGTGTTGTTCTTATATCTTTATAGTTACATAAATAAAATAATCGATTTGATTTATAAAGCATATTTAATCAATGTATTTAATTATGGTCAAATATACAACATTGAATCCTAGTTTTTCGCCTGTTTATTACTGTCTATAATAAATTCAGCCAATGATTTTATTAACACTTCTGGATTTTAAGTTTCTTGTCGTATTGTTGAAATAATTGCTATGATGTTAGTTTTATAGCGGATATTTCGATAGGAGTATTAAATAGTTTCAAGTATTAAATAGGTTCGATCCTCCAAATAGGAGCCCTCAAGAAACTGCTCGCGCGATATAGTGACATTCTATATCACTGAAACTTAGTAAATTAACTAAATTAGTAAGTTTGGACCTCTTGGTTAGTTCCGGCAGCAGCCAAAGCCGAGGTTCGGTCATCCTGGCACCCTTGCGCTCGCAGCCTCGGAGCTGAGTGCCCTTAGCACTCGCCCCAAACAGTTCGGTGAAGCTGTCAAAGTTTATCAAATAAATAAAAATAAGTGTTTTAAAGGCTCAGAATAACAAAGACTTCACACACAACAATTATGTAATCAAAATGTATTATAAAAATTTCAAACATTCGATTTGGAATACAGTCATTCCAATATTTGGAATATTTGAAACAAACATAGAGATTGCATAAAATGCATGGTTCTTTTCATCTTCATACCAATATCAAGATAATAAATAATATTCTGATGCCCAATGGTCAACTACTGAATTTTGAATTGACTGCTTAAGGTTTACTGGATATACTATTATTGCTTGCAGATTTGTGGGATTCAAACATCCCACAAATTTCGCATTCATAAATCTTATTTTAAATAAACTTCATCCTAAAAAATTACTTGACAAATAACATCGACGGAGAGTATTGAGTTGAAATAATTATAAGTTATCATTCAAATAATGGATATGTTATTTTTGAAAACCTTTTAAACTTTACGTAGTATATTGTAAATAACAAGTTTCAATTAAAACACCGAAGTACCATAGTGTCTTTTGCTATTCAAAGATCGTCTTATATTATTACTAAATCGCATTTAAACAAATTTTATGAATACAAAATGTATTATCATTATTTATTAGGGTGCTTTTTGTACAAAAATTTTTTGTACTTCCATCTCAAAATATTATGGGAAATACTTTAAAAATACCTCTCAAAATTTAGCTCCTAATATTAACGTTAAGTAGTCAAGGCGAACAATTATTTTCCGTATAAAATACACATACACTTTGTATTCTTTTTCATCGACATTTTACAGCTCAGACTTATCTTGGTCAATAATAGGATTTTTTTAGAACTGAATGCTCTACAAAAATGTCCATCGTGGCGTAATCGTAACTCGAAATAGCGGGGTAGTACGGGTCACTAAATCCAATTATTTCATGAAATTCTTGTTTTTTGCCCCTATCTCGTAAATTACAAGAGCTACAGAAAAAATATAAATGACAAACCTGTAGGAAATGTTTCTTACAAAAATTTTGAAGCACTAAATTGCTAACATTGTCATTTCTAGATTATATATTATATACATAGATATAATCTAAAAACTTTTAAACTTTCTAAACTCAGGTTAGAAAAATATTATCGTTAGGTTTACCTACCTGCTAAACAACATTCTATGTGAATTACTGCCATTACTTATGTTGACTTACTAAACTGAAACTAATTTGCCGTTAACTTCCACTTATTAGTTATTAATCACGAACCGCAATTTATTATATCACAATAAAATTGCAAACGCAAATTACTTCTCACAGTAAAACGTAATGCTTTTTATGTGACGCTTGTATTAATTTCACTTCTCATATAATTTTCATACCAGAGAATAACACTATAATTTGAAATCCGGAATACTTTTTATCCAACAAATTAAAAATGAGTGCTTCAGGATAGGAGATAATAGTTAATACTTTGTAAAAAATATATTTTTATATATAAAAATCGATTCTTGAGGAGTAAAATCAAATAAGTTATAAATACTTACTGATAAATTTAGAAATATTAAGTTTGTAATCCCCAAGAAACTTATTCTTATCTATACTTGTACAAAGATTTGTCTAAAACATAATTTTTGGTTAATTCGAATTTAATCGGATCTTGAATATTATCTTATAATTTTTTACATAAAACAGTTTAAATTTTAATATAGGGTAAGTGTAAAATAATTTTAAACATTTTTATACTTACATATGATAATAAGTTTTAATAATAGATATTGATATAAAAACAATAAACTATTAAAATATTTTAAAACGTGAATATAAACATATTTGGTTAATTATCATTAGCTAATTCATGCGCATTCCCGAGATTTAGAGGTAAACATTAAGACGAATCATTATTTTACTAAACCAAGTACCTGAAGCAACATTAATTTTAAATCATATAAACATTATACAAAAGCGTATCACTTAAATTACGAAAAACGACTTAAAACACACAAACTTTATCCGTGGGATCTGTTAAGGACGTATTGACGTATATTATGTTAGTGACGTATATTATATGACGTATAGTATAAAAGACGAAGAACGCGTCAAATTATCCTTTTTCATTTATCTAGACCGGGTTATCTATGAACAGACAACCCAACTCAATACATGTAACCTACACACATAAAAAAATATTATCAAGAAACATTACAATTTTTTTTTGTCTTTATTTATTTTAGGGACTTCGGTCCAAAAAAGGACATGTTAGTCCCATCGTACCCTGACCTTATAGTATGTACAAAATATAATAAAAGTCAAATATGTCCTAGAACTACTTAGATCTAATCACAAAATTCCATAAAATTTTGGCTTCATCACTTGCAGTTGCAGTCAAGATTCCATGGAAGATGCCCTGGTCCATTAAATTCAGTCGTAAACATTTTATGATCGCTGTCCGTTGAGTTCGGTTCCGTTCACATTCCCTCAACAAGTGTTGCAAGTCTTCTATAGATCGACCCGTTATACAGTTGGGTGAAACACTTTTCCTCATAAGAAACGCAAACTTGTTGAGAGGCATGTGTCCGGATCTTACTCTATTCGCAGTAACAACTACAGATCTCTTTAGAGTACTGCTAGCAAACTATGGTATACGAGGCGGCTTACTTTGTAATGTTTTATACCAAATACCTATATCTTTAGACCGATCATCAAAATATTCTTTCCAGTTTAGGAGACAATTATATTTAAATTTTGTAAACAGCTCTGTGTAATCTGGTCTAATATATATGTTAGTGCCTTTTAAAATAGACTGTTTTGCTAGTTGGTCTGCCTTCTCATTGCCTTTCAATCCAAAGTGTGACGGAATCCATTGCAACTTTAGAACTATCCCTTTTTCTTTCAAGTTTAGAACTTCACGTAATATAGCATAATCCGTCGATACACCTCTATTTCCAGAGGCGCAAAGATAAAAGTACTCATGAAAAAAAGTAAGTATATATATATATATATATATATATTTTTTTTCGTTTTTATATATATATATATATATATATATATATACTACAGTCAAATATTTCATTAAAAAACATATTTATTTGCCTTAATGTAGTAAGAAACTAGATTCTAGATAGAACTAGAGTTCTAGATCTTTGTGTAGATCGATTTCTCTCATGATATCGAGCGCACAAGGCGACCTACGGATATATTTATTTTGAACAACTTGAAGTTTGTTCAGAAGATATTTCGGACTGTGCACGAAGGCGGGACAACTATATGTAAGAATAGGTCTTACACAAGTTATATATATATATATATATATATCTATATATATAAGTTGTATAATTGAGTTTAGTATTTAAAAGCGTTCAACATCAAATCCACTGTATTCGTAAAAGTAAATTATACAGCTTACAACGGATTTAGTTACTGACGGCAAAATGTTTTTAAAACAACTATTCCTGCTGATTTTATTAAGTGTTTTGGCTGTGGTGCTATGTAAGTAAATTTAAATATAAACTAAGCTTAGTTTTTGTGTTCAATAAAGCAATTAGTGTCCGACCGAAAGAAGATTTTCAGCCGAAGACGACCCTTTGTTTCTGCACCACCTTGACTGTTGGAGAATGCCTATAACATTAAGTCTGCCATTGTACTATACATAAAGTGTAAAATAAATAAATAAATAAAAACCTTCGGCGTGGGTTTCAGTTTCAGCCGAAACCGAAAATGAAAAAGAAATTTATCTGAATTTGGATTTTTTTTATTGTATTCTGAAATTTAGTATATTTTTCACAAATACACAAAGAAGTATGTTGTTTAAATAAACAACGGTTTTTAAGTATGTTACAAGAGTATTATTTATTTATGTTACATTTTCAATTTAACATGTATAAAAATATAAATAAATATATTCATTTTTAAGTAAACTTAAAAAATGTTGACGTTTATTACTTAAAGACCGACTAATTGAATATTATCTATATTGTGTATACCTACAATATACTTAAGGCTAATGTATTTATTCATTACAGGTCTTGTGCTTAATATATAAAAGAATAAGTAATCTAATTATCAATCCCAAAAAAGTTCACAATACGGGGATGGAATATGGGGGATGAAATTAAGTTTACTAACCACTAATGGCGCTCGCATCGTAATTTATACTAATCGCTGTTATAAACTATCCTCCTAAAATTTACCTCTAATATTAACCTATATATATATATATATATTTGGTTTTATAGATAAGGTTTAGCCTTCTGGCCACAGTCTCAACCTGATGTCAAATGACGATGTGGCTCAAGATGGCGGACACGCTAAGCCCAGTGGCGGATATATACACATGTATGTATTAAAAATGTTAGCATGAATCTTTTTATATAAAGTATCCGGCCTACTAAACCTTGTACTGTCCTTTCCAATATCGAATAACTTGGCAACAGTACATCTATTCACTTATGGGGATATAGCAATCCTATATAAAAAGATGGACCAAGAAATAGACATTTAAAAAATTAGTGTATAATTGGTTGAGTGTATTCCAAGATTAGCGCGAACGAACATCATGCAATAGGATGGTTCTTGTCTCTATAATAAATTTTATTGCTAAACAAGATACTCAGCAATGAAGATATCTATAATATTAATTAATTCTGGTGTATGAACGTTCCACTAATCGATAATAATGCCAAAAATTATTCTAGAGTGTCATATATTATTTTCTATTAGGTAACGCCTTCAGCGCCTACATCATGGTATCTTCATTGTATCTATTATTTTTTTTAATTATTTCTTTCAGGTGTCGATAATGAACTTTGTGATTTCACTAATGATGTTTGTATAACGAATGCAGAACAAGATATAATGAAGATACTTGTTGGTAATAATAAATCATGGGAAATGGACAGCTTGGAAGTACTTCGCAAAGAAAAAATAAACTTAAAGTTATCCGACGATATGAGTTACACTTTCACAGATGTATATATATATGGCATGGCTGAATGTTTAGCTGAAAAATTAAAGTAAGTATTATTGAAATATATTGACAATGAATATCATTGTTTTGTAATCATTTTACTTTTTGATGGATTTAGGTGTCTTTTTCTTTTATACATAACTGATAATTTCGTTTAATGGCATTATTATAGAAACTTCTTTAAAGTTCAGGCGAATGAAGTAGCGGGCACATTTAGTACCATGCTATTCCACTATGGTTGTAAGTAGACAGAATGGAACATCATTTTGCTTTAATGTTGTAAGCTTTATATTTATAAATATTTCCTATTTTATAATTATTAATTGGTTCTCTACTAAACTGATTTAAATTATACTGTTTCTTTTAAAATATATTCTTCGCTTTCAGATTCGCTGAGGATTTGTCATGGTATTTTTCTGTGATTTGCCCACGACTGACACTTAAAGCAGATTATTACGAAAAAGGTGTTTTTGATTCGGTTCCACTTGAAGGCAAAGGAAAAGTTGTAATTACTTTCAGTAAGTTCAATTTGAGATTATGCTTTTAAAAATTAAAAAAAATGCAATGCTTCACTTTGCATTGAAAAAGAAAATGCTACGTACCATTTTTTTATAGTTTAATATTAAACAAAATAAGTATATGTACAGTAAATATTTGTGCTTAATGACTTCTTTAACAATTACAGATAACTATCACATCGTTGCACAGGGTGTAGTCGAAACTATAACAGGTTTCGACGGAAAACCACATTTTAACATCACGAACTATAAATTTACATTATTGGAAGCAAAAGATAACGTTATTTATGAATTTTCAATTATATCTAGTACGGATAAAGAAAAATGTAAGTTTTCAAGACTTCACTACAAAATATGCACGCCGTAATTTCACTATTTATGTAAATTTTATTACCACTTCAATATCCCACCATAGACTTTAGGACCTACTGAGATAGGACACCATAGCAGCGCCACCGATAAAATATATACTAATTCAGTTGCTGGAAACAGCTTCAGTTGCGCAACCAAATTTATGCCAGGTGAAATACCACCTGGCATTTTGTCCACTCCATACACACATTTTGTCGGCGACACGACTACGGTGGTGCCGCCATGATATCCTAATGCGATAGGGCTAACTATTATTGAAGGTGAACCGGGATAACTTTTTCATATGTTTCTGTTTCATCTATCTATACATTTCTAGTAACCTATTCCAAAACAATATCATGTTACATGATGCCATCTTTTTCTAATACTTTAATTAGGAGGAAAGTCTTTTTCTTAGTTATAAAAAATCGTATACATTTCTGACAAAAAAGATCCTTACTCTCATTTACAGTATAGTGCTTCTAGCAAAGTCGTTTCTTAACAATTGCTAACGTAGAAAAACAATACAAGTAAGGAATAAGACTTCATATTGAACGTTAAAGTTAAAGTCATTCTATATATTTATTAGTTCAAGCTGTTTAAATGGCATGGAAAATAAAAAATAAATTAGTTCGGTTATAATTTTATTAATAAATATATGATTATATTTCAGCTGAAAAGGCCCATAAATTTCTCAATGATAACTGGAAGAATGTGAGCAGTGAAATTGAAAACCAAACGTTGAGCCCAGGCTTCGATAAACTTCTGCACAATACATATAAATTTCTCGAAGTGGTGCCGAAATTTGAAATGTTTTACAAAAAACCATAAATATTTTCAAAAATAATAATAATGTTCAAACATATGTGTTGTTCTTATATCTTTATAGTTACATAAATAAAACGAAATGATCGATTTGATTTATAAAGCATACTTAAACAATGTACTTAATTATGGTCAAATAAACAACATTGAATCCTAGTTTGTCGCCTGTTTATTACTGTCTATAATAAATTTAACGCTACTGGATTTTAAGTTTCTTGTCGTATTGTTGAAATAATTGCTATGATGTTAGTTTTATAGCGGATACTTCGATAGGGGTAATATATTTTACGTATTAAATAAAAAAAAAAAGTGTTTTAAAGGCTCAAAATAACAAAGACGTCAATAATTATGTAATCAAAAATGTATGTTGAAAATTTTCAAACATTCGATTTGGAATACAGTCATTCCAATAATTGGAATATTTGAAACAAACATAGAAATTTAATAAAATGCATTTTTTTTCTTTCTTTTTCTTGATACCAATATCAAGATAATAAGATATATTCTACAAGAAAATTGCTGATGCGCTAGTGAGAAGATTGGTCAACTAATGAATTTTGAATTGATTCCTTGGGGTTTATTGGATACACTATTATTGCTCGCAGATGCTCTATTCAAACATCCCACGAATGTAGCATTCATAAATCTTATTTTAAATATACTACATCCTAAAACCTACTTGACAAAAAACATCGACGGAGCGTATTGAGTTGAAATCATTATAAGTTATTCAAATACTGGATATGTTATTTTTGAAAACCCTTTAAACTTTACGAAGTATATTTTATATAACAAGTTTCAATTAAAACACCGAAGTACCATAGTGTCTTTTGCTATTCAAAGATCGTCATTTATTATTACTAAATCGCATTTAAACAAATTTTATGAATACAAAGTGTATTATCATTATTCTTAGGGTGCTTTTTGTACATTTTTTTTTTTACTTCCATCTCACAATATTGTGAGATATAGTTTAAAAATACCTCTGAAAATTTAGCGCCTAATATAAACGATAAGTAGTCAAGGCGAACAATGATTTTCCGTATAAAATACACATAAACTTTGTATTTTTTTTTCATCGACATTTTACAGCCCTGACTTATCTTGTTTAATAATAGGATTTTTTTAGAACTGAATGCTCTACAAAAATGTCCATCGTGGCGTAATCGTAACTCGAAATAGCGGGGTAGTACGGGTCACTAAATCCAATTATTTCATGAAATTCTTGTTTTTTGCCCCTATCTCGTAAATTACAAGAGCTACAGAAAAAATATAAATGACAAACCTGTAGGAAATGTTTCTTACAAAAATTTTGAAGCACCAAATTGCTAACATTGTCATTTCTAGATTATATATTATATACATAGATATAATCTAAAAACTTTTAAACTTTCTAAACTCAGGTTAGAAAAATATTATCGTTAGGTTTACCTACCTGCTAAACAACATTCTATGTGAATTACTGCTATCCCTTATGTTGACTTACTAAACTGAAACTAATTTGCCGTTAACTTCCACTTATTAGTTATTAATCACGAACCGCAATTTATTATATCACAATAAAATTGCAAACGCAAATTACTTCTCACAGTAAAACGTAATGCTTTTTATGTGACGCTTGTATTAATTTCACTTCTCATATAATTTTCATACCAGAGAATAACACTATAATTTGAAATCCAGAATACTTTTTATCCAACAAATTAAAAATGATTGCTTCAGGATAGGAGATAATAGTTAATACTTTGTAAAAAATATATTTTTATATATAAAAATCGATTCTTGAAGAGTAAAATCAAATAAGTTATAAATACTTATTAATAAATTTAGAAATATTAAGTTTGTAATCCCCAAGAAACTTATTCTTATCTATACTTGTACAAAGATTAGTTTAAAACATAATTTTTGGTTATTTTGAATTTAATCGGAACTTGAATATTATCTAATTATTTTTTACATAAAACAGTTCAAATTTTAATATAGGATAAGTGTAAAATAATTTTAGACTTTTTTATACTTACATATGGTAATAAGTTTTAATAATATATTTTGATATAAAAACTATAACTATTTCGTTGTTAATTAACCAAATAGTTAAATCATGGAAGTTCCCGAGATTTTGAGGTAAATATTAATACGAATCATTCTTTTATTAAACCAAGTACCTGAAGGAACATTAATTTTAAATCGTATAAACATTATACAAAAGCGTATCACTTAAATTAAGGAAAACGACTTAAAACACACAAACTTTATCCGTGGGATCTGTTAAAGGCGTATTGACGTATATTATATTAGTGACGTATATTATATGACGTATATGTTAAAGACATGATCAAATGACATTACAATTATGCAGGTCAAAAAACAGTAACATTCACTAGGACGAATCATCCTCACCAATATTATAAATGCGATAGTCAGTTTGTTCGTTACGTCTCACGTCTAAACCACTGAATCGATTGTGACGATTGATGATGTACCTTTTCTCGCAAAAAACGTTGTGGAAGTGGGGTAAAGAGAGGTATAAAATTTGTATGAAACTTTTTATTACCTCATCCAATCTGATAAAATCAATATTAACGTGAGCGAAGCAGCGGGTAAAAGCTAGTTCTTTTATAAAACCAAGTAAAGCTAAATAAACTTTTAATAATACAATCTCTATACAAAAACGTTACCATTAAATGAAGAAAAACGTCACAAGGACATAAAAAAATCATTGCTATTTGTTAAACAAGTATAAAGATGAATTATCAAATTAAGAAAATGCAGGTCAAAAAACAATTACACTCGTTACAACGGATGAACAAGAAAATTATTACTTATTGCTTTATTGTTTTAGATGTAAGATTAGTTCTTATATATAAACGCGCACAAATTGGGATCTACTATATATATACAAGTAAATTATACTGTTCACAACGGGATTATATATCGACGGCAAAATGTTTTCAAAAAACGCTATACTACCGCTTTTATTAAGTGTTTTTGCTCTGGTACTAAGTAAGTGAATATAATTATTAATTATTCTACTAACAAAAGCTGACCTGACACATCTTGTTCTGCCTTTTGCGAGTAGTCAATTACATAGACTACAGCGTCAACTATCGCGCTATGATCACTTATCAAGATAAAAAGTAGCCTGTCTCTCAAGTTGGATAAAACTGCACACAGTGTGCAAAATTTGATTCAAATCGGTTCAGTCATTCGCGGACAAACAACATGACACTATTTTTTTATATATAAAGACAATAGAAGTAGTAAAGTTCTCTTTTTTATCTGCTTAGAAGAAAACGTGACAAACACGATGTTAAGTGGTATGGTAATCCATCACCTAGCACCGCTGTCATGTCATCCTCCAGGTGTCTCCGTAGCTGGACCAAGCTCGAAATAACACAAACCAAAAGCGAATCCAGACGATCACAATTCAATAGAATGCATATCCCTACCATCTCATTTGATTATTAGGCATATACCCTGTTATTATAAAATATGACACGTTTAAGCCTGTCTTTAATTCTGTTGTTTGATGATCGCATTCATATGAATCCAAAATGACCAAGACCATAATCTTAGTCTCTTATTGCTTTAGCGTTAGCGTTTACTAGCTCAAAAGTTGCTATAAGCTCATTAAATCGAGTACAACCAAAGAATAGAATTTTAATAAGAAATTTTCACTATTTATAACTTTGAAAATGTATGTTTATCTATGTTTTGAACCTGTAATAAGCATTAAATAGCCGTATCCGGGAACAGAAAAATATTGATTACAAACTTTTGCCATATTAAATTTACTTATTACGTTAGCAAATTTTTTTTCGCAATTCATGCAATCAGTTAAACTACTAAAGATACATATAGATGACTAAAATATATATGGATATTTTTTATGTTTATAAACTAACTAGTTCAATAGAACTTTTTCTACCCTTTATTATAGTCAATAATACCAATAAGTCCACCACTGCTACTATCAATCAATTCAGGGAAAGAGTCACTTATGAGAAAACTATCCTACCTAGATGCACTTAGAAATGCATATTTAAAAACGTTATCAAGTTTGGTAGTGCGGTTTTCAAAATTATCGTGGACGAGCATCGTGGTAAGGGATTTCTACCAACTTGAGATAGTTGTTGTCTATGTAAGTAGAAACCCTCTGCTGTTTCGCAAATAATAGTAATAACTATCATGTGAAATATTATTCAACTGCTAACCAATAACTAACTATAACAATAAATAATAATTTAACTATAATTATTGACTAATTACAATACATATATTTACATACCGAAATAATCATTAAAATTGTTAAATTTTTATAATCTGTTCCAATAAAATAAATGGTTATAGAATTTTCTGGACATTAATAACAACGACAAATATCTTCTTCATTCAGCTTATGAATGCAGACAAAATAAAATACTAATTAATATTGGCTATGTTTACAACACAATTTGCTTAGTTGATTCAATCAGGTTTATAAACATTCAATCACTTTATAATTAAGCCAAAAATAACAAACTATAAGACACCGAAATTATTGAACTTCGGTTTGTAAGAGTGTTGGTTGGGTTACCTTGTTGTCCATACAGTGATTGTCCAACAATTGTAGTCCTGTTGGTTCGACTGTGGTCTTATCTTACAATTATGTTGGTAGAGTTTTAACATGACCGATATGCGCACATACCTTCACCAACAAAATTGGATATAGTAGCCACTACAGCGCGCATCAAAGGGCAGAACAATTAGTCAACAAAGCCAGGAAACAGTCCTTGATTCCCGAAAACGTTCAGGTTAACAGCAATATCATAAAGTATACTAATTTACGTACTTCTAATTAGGTAACGCATTTCAGAAACTTTACCGTCGGCATATTCTTTATAAGGATTGTTTTTTTTATATTTATTACAGGTGTCGATAACGAAATTTGTGATTTTACTGATGAAGTTTGTGTAACAAACGCAGAGCAAGATATAATGAAGATACTTGTTGGTAAAAATCAATCATGGGAAATGGATAGCTTGGAAGTTCTCCACGAAGCAAAAATAAATGCAAACCTATCCCATGATATGAGTTATACTTTCACAAATATTTATTTGTATGGCATGTCTGACTGCCTGGCTGATAAATTCAAGTAAGTTTTAATCACATGTAAAAAAGGTGTAGCTTATTATAAGATAGATTGTTTGAAAACCAAACAGACTGCCTTAATTTTATCCAATCATACTGCATTGCACTGTAGTCAATGTAAAATTAAAAAAAGAAAATCAATAAGTACGGAAAAGATATTTGCATCATCTGCACAAGTGCGTAAGTGTGTAGCAAGTATTATATTAAAAACTATGGTAGTAAACATTAAGACTATCTATAAGCTATCTAACTTCATGGTGTTTGTGAAATCCCAGAAAGCAAGACGAGACGGTTCCTTCTAGAAGGTTGTTGCGCCTGTTACTGCGTATCTCTAACATGCGAGCCTAAGGTACCTATTTACCATTTCACAACATTTAACTGATTTGAAGTGATGATAGCTCAGTTAGTAGATGAAGAGGGGGGCTATAGCCTTTACGTTGACTAAGCTGAAGGATGATGCGTTGGAGTCCATTATAGTCCAATAAGAGTGAGACTTCTATCTAAAATAACCAAATTATGATTTCTTGGGAGAGAGCTAAATCAATTACGGAAGGAAGGCCGTGAGCTGAATAGTGTATTGGCTTTCAAGAAGTTATCTTATTGAAAGTGAGCTTCTAATGCTGCCAATATCTTACTGCGTATAATAGAACTCGAGCTTTTGGAGAGAACTTGCAATATTAAAATCGTCTTCACTATAACCGACACACTGAGCGAGAAGAGTGCCTCCAAGTCATACGACTGGAGCAGTATTTTATTTTTAGAGACATGTGCGGATTCGGTAAAGATCATACAATGACTGCTTATGTCAGATTGTAATGTCAATAGAGAGGCTTTTTATAGTATATGAGCGTATCGCCACTTCTTCCGCTGGTACGGTCATTTCTCACTATTTTATTGTTTGCAGCATTTGGGAATTGATCAGTGAATCGCGTTTAGTTAATCTAGATGCCAATTGCTACTTACCATCGTGTTAAATGCTACGTTTTCTTGAATATCGTGTACCCACAACCGTTCAATAATCCATTCGATCCCCGTTAGACCTATGAATAGGGCAAGTTTACCAATTTTAGGGTGGGGATAAGATGCCCATGGAGCCAGAGTGACCTCTACGGGTATTCAGAGGCGGCGGGGCGCGCGGCAATGACTCACATAGTATTAATTAAGCTCGGAAAGGCCTGAATTGCTGACTGCGTTGGAGGTTGTATGGTGACAGAGTGTTTTCTAACTCCCGCGTAGCTAGCTACCACCTTTTTTTTTTTCAATTTCCCGTATTTCTGAAGATCGAGTGATCTTCTAAACATTTAATACGTGGGTGTATAAAGCAGTTCTGCCACAATAACACTAGTGAGGTTGTAGATGGAATGAAGCGCAAAAAAAAATAATCCCAAAAGTATGGTTTCTAGTAACAGATTCTCTCTTTCAGATACGACAGGAATTTTTCATGGAATTTTTACATGATTTGCCCACAACTGACTTTAAAGGCAGATTATTTTGAGAAAGGTGTTATTGATTCAGTTCCAGTTGAATGCAAAGGAAAAGTTGTAATTACTTTCAGTAAGTTCAGTTTAAAATTATTTATTTTAATAATACCAAAAATAAATAAATGCAACGTTCCACTTTTCAACTTAAAACGGCAATGTAACATTTCACCACTGGTTGGTAAGACAACAAGGGACTTCTAGAAGGCTTTATAGCATGAAATTAAACAAATTTAATAAGCATATGTACTTTAAATAATTAGGCACAATATAATTTTAAAAAAATTTACAGATAATTATCACGTGATAATACAGGGTGAAACTGAAACTATAAATGGCTTCGATGGAAAACTGCATATAAATATCACAAGTTATAAAATTAACTCATTGGAAGCCAAAGATAATGTTATTTATGAATTTTCAATTATATCTAGCACTGATAAAGGAAAATGTAAGTTTACGAGGTTTTACTACTAATATTCGTGCTAAAATTTACTACTTATATAATTTGTTATTACCTGTTAAATATCTTCACAAAAAAAAAACTTTTGACGGTGAATTAAGATACTTGTTCCAACTGTTGCAGTTCAAGAAAAATTATACTTCCAGTAGCTTGTTCCAAAATGATAGCCTATTATTTTAGGCTACCACTTTATACCGCTATAATATGTAGATAAAAGTAAAGAGATTGACAGTTCCAAGTCATTACAATATGTTATTCTATTTTCGAACAAAGTAAACATAGTCCGAAATTGAGAACAAATATTAATATTAATTTAGGCTCTGAGAAGGCGCTTATGAGCGTCAAAACTACCACCAGTTTGGAAAATAACCCAAAGATTGAGAAGAAACGGCAAGACACTCGATTTGGTTATACTCATATATATATTGAAATGTATATAAAAAATTAAATATATTTAAGCTGTTTTAGCGGAAGCACAGAGAAGGGTGCCATTTCCAGACATCACCATGGTTCCCATATTGATCCACTCTGTAATAGCCTTTTACAGTAATCATCATCTTTAATATGGGCATACTTTTAGTATACTAATACTTTTAGATTAGTGTAGTACCCTTACTGTTTATCAATTCCGTATCATGTTACAGCTTTTCCATAGCTTTAGAATAACGGAAAGCCCTATAATTTAGTTATGATATAATATTATAAATAACCCATAATTATTTTTCAGCTGAAAAGGCCCATAAATATCTTAATGATAACTGGAAAGAAGTGGGCAATGAAATTGAATACCCGATATTTAGCCCGTTCTTAGATAAGTTTATTTATAACGCAAATAAATATGCCGCAATGGTGCCGAAATTAGAATTGTTTCACAAAAAACCATGAAAATATTCGATAATAATAATTATATTCATATAGGTAACTGTATAGTTTCATAAATAAATAAAAAAATGGGTTTTACTTACACACTAATGAATTATATTGTACTTAATTACTGACATATATACATCACGGGACCCTTATTAGAAACCTGCTTATCAGTGTTTCATCAGCTGAATTTATCTACATTGATACTATGAAAGTTAACTGTTATTTTGTTGAGATAATTGTCATGATATCGTTTTATATTACGGATATTTTGGTAATAAAAATACATTTCACACATTACGTAAATAATAAAAACAAAACCAGTAGAGTGACGAAAACGGTTGGATGAAAATGTCTACCTTCGATTTAGGTTTTGCAATATAGTAAGAATATATGATTTAAGTAACGATGCAGATTTAGGGAAAACCAGAAAGACTTGTCGATGTCATTCTTTGCTGAAGCTCTTCTCAAGCAACTTACTAAAGTCATTAAAAGAACCTGATGGAAATAATTAATATTCTAAGAAACGACTTGAAAAATAAATTTGTTATATGTTTTTTTTTATTTATTGTAAGATACTTTCTTAATATTTTTTGCTTAATAGGTTTCCATTTTTAAATCAATTAATAAATAAAGTATTATGAGATTGAAACAGCTTATTATTTATAACACTTAATTTCGATAGTTGTAGTCTATTTGATAGTACTAAAAAAATCAATAGTTTCATTAATATATAGTATCAAATAAGCTATGATAATGAATTTTATATTCCCAAAGTTACCCCGTAAAATGACCATTTGTTTCAAAAGAATCATTTAAAAAAGTAAAATAGAAGCAACGCTGTACGGGATGGTGTCTGGATATAACCAAAACCTTTCATATTGCGTTTATCTGACCATCCTTACTAATATTATAAACGCAAAATTGAATTTGTTGCGCTTACACACCTAGACCGCTGAACCGATTACTATGGATTTTGGTATAGATTTAGATGGGACCCAGAGGTCAGTGATAGGCTACGTTTTCTAGCGAAAACTTATATGAAGTTGAATAAAGAAAAGGATAAACTTTATATATTATTTTTATATTTTTATATGTTTATATTTTATATTTATATATTTTATTGCGTCATCCGATAATTAACGCGAGCGTGGCCGCGGATATAAGCTAGTATACAAAAGTAAAAAGGTCCAATTGTCATAGAAAAGTACAAAAATCAGATATCACAGGTAAATAAGATATTGTGTACATTAACTAGGATGATCCGTTAGAGTGCCGGAAAAAATACCATTTTAAAACTTACCTTGATGACCTGCAATGAAAGATTTCAATTATGATCAGAAATAGTACGAGTATTGATAATCTTCCAAGGTCCTTCATAGTTTGAAGTTCAAATGTATTTGAAATAGGGATATTTAAAATGCATACTGGCAACAACGACAATTGCCCATAATTAACACAAAAACAATTTCTACATGAATTTTCTTAATCACCTTACTATCAACTAGTCTAATTAATTGATGAACGTGAAAATCAATCCTGTAACTTGAACAATACTTGTGACTATAATTAAAAGAAGAGGAATACAACCATAAAACTATTATCTAAGCTTGAACGTATGATGAGTTAGTGTCAATTTATATAATGTATTTTTCCACTAGAGCGGGTTTTTTTGCTCTTTATAAAATCCAATAGTACTCTGAACCACCAGTTGAAGAAAATCAGGAATCCAGTTTAAGATTAAAAAACAACAATGGAATGTAATGTATACTTTCGATGGCACTACAGGCATCAAACAAGCATAACCATATTTATATAGATTGATACACGAATTTTTAAATCCGTGCTGTATTTTTATACTATTATTTAAATGCATTGGTCTTTAATAACGTTTTTTTCACATAAAGATCTGGTGTATTTTATTAGGATTATCATCTACAATCAAATACAAAAAAATAGGTTAAGCGTTGCGGCCACAATCTCACCTGATGTGAAGTGACGATATGGCCTAAAACGCTGGCTTAGACGTAAACGACAAGAGCTACAAAAAATTTAATACATTAATAATATAGAATCCTGCATATATTATTTTAGAAATACTACATAAGAAATTTTGAAGACCTCCTACATTTTAGTTAAAACATTAAATTAAGAAAGCGTGAAGGAGATCTTTTTACATCACGTAATAACCTAAATGGCATCAAAATGACTTTTATATATACAAAATAATTATAACATTTACATAAACTACATACTTCAAGCCTACATACTTTACTTTGAGCTACATGATCCTTTAATCACTGTACTAGATTATCGCCATCTTTCTGTCTCTTCACGATAAACAGAAAAACTACTTAACGAATAATCCTGCTATTCGGTAGTTAAGACATAAAAAAGTTGGTTCAAATGTTTTCAATACGGGAATTTTGATGTCAAAGATGCACCGCACCTCGCTCTGGTCGCCCTTTTATGGATGGACGCAATTTTTTAAAAAAGTGGAGCAAAATTGGCATATCAATTGTAACTACTTACAACGTAACTAATAAACTGAGAATCTACAACAAAACAGTTTTGACCTACTTTAAAAAGCCTATTTGGGTGCAACACGTGCTCACAGAAAGAAACCTAATCAACCGTCTACTCATTTGCGATTCTTTATTTATAAATATTGAAGAAAATTGGATGACGTACGGAAATGGTCAAGTTTTACAGATTGTGGCAAAACCTGAGTTAACTCGCAATTCATTGTTTATTATGAGTTTTACCGCCGAGTATATAACTATTGATTCGGATCTCTGTTGCCAATAACAAATGAGATTAAAGCAAGAAGTTGAGAGGAAGTGAGATGTGTTGAGATAACGCTAGATTACGCACATCTTTACCATCTCAGTAAAAATTAAGAGTGTTTTCCCATGGCTTTGGGTAATACCGGTCATGTTTTGACGTAATGATGCTCAAACCTGTTTTTATAATATAAAAGGTAAGAATCTAACAAGTTGCAGAGGTTTTCGTGCTCTTCATGTGTACTCTCTGAAGAATTTTTACGGAAATTTTCTTCATTATTTCTGATTTTATTTACTTCTGAAATCTTTTATTTGTATTCTAAATACTTTTCATAGAAATTGCATCTACTATAGTGGCATATATTATTTTCCTTGGGCTGGTCTAGTAGAGGTAGGATATTTGGTACCGTTGCTATAGTAGGAAAGGTTACAGGAGTACTTCTCTTTAATTAACAATTTCCTGAATAGGAGAACCAGAATTTATCAAATCCAATTTGGAGCATCGATTCTTATTCCATGGATCTGCCAATGAAGATGTAGATACGCCCTAAACTCATAATCATACCACAAGATTGCGTCACACAAAGATTCCGGACATTTTGGGCTTAGAATGGTAAGTTATATTATTATGCTACTTGTCTTTTGTCTTTCTTCAAACACAGATTTAGCAGTTTACAGATCTTTTTCCTTCAAACCCGTTTAAACGATGTTCTTTGATGATTTCTTGGCACGTCTATGAGGAAAAAACACTGAGGGTTTATGACGTTTATGCCAGCGGTATAACCCCAAAGGGCAGATTTTGTTAAAAAATGCTTACGTTAACGCAAAATAAAATTGTTTAGTACTCAAAAAAGCTAAATAAACAAACTATATAATCATTTAAAACTTAGGAACGGTAAGTTTAAGACACCTAGTCGAAAATTAGATCAGTGCAGTCGTATAACGTCACGGTCACGTGCTCCATATAAACTGGCTATATGCGTTGTTGTCTATTAGAGGCTACCACCACTCGCATTTAAGTTGACGTTATATTTTGCTATGTACCAACTTGATATAGTTACAGAGGTGAGCGCCATTACCCCTGCTTCCCCTACTGTAATGAAATGTAACTAAACTTTGGAAAAAATGAATTAAGTTTTCATATAAAATGCAAAGAATCTTCTCACCAACCTAATATGTACTCACAGTGGACATTAGCAAAATTGCTTACATACGTAGATACAATAGAAAAAAATTAAATCACTTAACTTAAACTTTCTTTTTTCTCAGAGAAGACTGAGTCATTTTATATTTTCCTTTTATAAGAACTTACCTTTTTGTATTTTTTATATCGATAAATTTAAGTGTGTATCATAGTTTCATAAATAATGTAGGTCTTAAGCTACAAACAAAGTTACATATTTTACAATAAATAGAAATGTATAGCATTTTAAAATCAAAAGTTCCGAAGCAGAATAACGTAATATTATTTTTCCTGTTTTTTATCGCTCGATAATCTAGAAAAATAAAGCGATAAACCTGGGTAAAATAAAGAAAAGCTATGATTTCAAACGTTATCAAATCAGTTAAGTAGATAATGATTTGGTCATCGACCTGGGATAGTTTTTATATACAGCGTGTTTCCATTTGAATTACAATAGAAAACTTTAATATTATCTGATTTTACTTCTTATGTAAAAGAGTTGAAATTTTAATACAATTTAGCTCTGAATTTTTTATAAGCATTTTTATACTTTCACATAGTAATACGTATTAAATTACAATAATAAGTATAGATATAAAAACAATTACCTATTAAAATACTAATTACACGAATCTTGCAAATCCTTGAGATTTTGAGGTGAAAATCAGGACGAGTCATTTTTTAATTTAACCAAGTTCCTAGAAGTAAATAATCTTTTATTCATACAAAAGCAATTAACTTAACTGAAACACAAAATATATCTTTAGGTTTGTTACAAGCATACCAATGAATCAAATGACATTATAATCTGGCATGTTAAAAAAATCCTTTCGGTAAGACTTATCATTTCTATATATTACAAGCCATTTTTTAAAGGTAAATATTATAGCGCTGATAGCTTAGTGGTTGCGTATAGGAACGTCGCAATATGGGACGTGAGTTCGAATTCAACCACCTACAATGAGTTTGAGCTTTCGGTGAAGGAAAACATCGTGAGGAAACCATAGCATGGTGATAGGGCTTTTTCTAATGCCCGCCTGACAATTTTTTTTTTTCGACCTGACTTACGCTGTTAGCCCCAAGGGCTTTAACAGCTTCACCGGACTTTTGGGGGGGGCGAGTGCTGAGGGCACTCAGCCCTGAGGCAGCAGGCACAAGGGTGCCAGCACGGCCGAACCTCGGCTAGGGCTGCTGCCGGTAAATGAAAAACATTCATGATCCTGACTAACCAACAGGTTCTTTATTACTAAATTAGTGATACTAACTACGACCTTATCAGGTAAGCAGCTCAAGGGCCGCGAGGGTTGTCCCTTACAGAACCGTGTACTTAACGTGTGAGTGTGCACGAATGGTATGCGGTGTGATGATGTAATCTCAGTGATGTAGAGTGTCACTGTATCGCGCGAGCAGAGTCACTCGAGGGCTCCTGTCCGGAGGATCGAACCTAGGCTCAGGCGTCTGCGGAAGGAGGCCGCGGCGGGTGTGCGGGAGCGAAATTATCCGCTCGGCCTCGGCGGCGAGGACGGCGGTTACGCGGACGTGTGCGGGGACACGTGCGATTGGTGGAGACGGCAGGGAGAAGCGCGTTTAATCTCGTTATTTTATCAACGGCGTCGGAGAAGCAGTCACGTGGCCGGCGAGCAAAGCCTTTGGCATGCGGATTGGAAGTGTAGCTAACTGCGTGTACTATTTTGGGGTTAAGATGGAGTTCGGCATTTGCAAAAAAATTCTTTGTACTGTCTTTAATATATGCATACATGGACGGAAAGTCCATGTCTCTATGGAGATCTACATTACGGACGTAAAACGGGGCTTGGACGGCTATTCGCATTAATCTGTTTTGCAATACTTGTAGTTTGCGAAGGGTGGTGCGTGAAGCGTGAGCGAATACGGGGCAACTGTAAGTAAGTATGGGACGGATGCATACTTTGTATATTGTGAGCTTATGTCTGAGTGCCATTTTGCTCTTAGAGGAGGTGAGATTGCGTAGCAGAACCATAGCCGTGGAGGCATTTTCTGAACGTAATCTATATGTTTCTTGAAGGTTAGGCGCCTATCTAAAACTACACCAAGATATTTAGTTTCATTAGCCCAGGGGATATTGACGTCGAATAGGTGTAATGTCTTTTTTATATCTCTCCTCGCGTGAGGATCGAACATGATAGCCGCACTTTTTTCTGGGTTTATTCCTATGCGCCATTTGAGGCATTAGGACCCAAACATAGAGACGGCTCTTTGGACGCGGTGGTATACGTGAATCCTATTCCTGGCCGAGCTGAAGATGACTGTGTCGTCTGCGTAGGAGCCTACTGCGACGTCGGGGAATTCGGGGATATCGCTAACGAACAAGTTGAACAGGCAAGGCGCTAGGATGGAGCTTTGCGGGACTCCTGAGCGTATTAGGTGAGGCGAGGATAGGGCTCCGTCCGCTTTGTAGCAGAAGGAGCGGTCCGATAAATAAGCAAGGATTATGCGGACTAGTCTGTCCGGAACTTGAAAGAGGTTGAGTTTATAAATGAGGCCTTCGTGCCAGACCTTATCGAAGGCTTTGGATATGTCGAAAAATACAGCAAGCGTGCGCCTGGGACGGCGTAGCTCCGTGAAATTGGAGAGAATATGCTCCGTGAGGCAGAGCACTTGGTGGGTGCACGAGTGCTTCGGTCGGAAACCAAATTGCTCGTATGGTAAGAGACATTTGTCTGAGACAAAGGCTTATAGTCGGTTCAACAGAAGCCGCTCGTATATTTTACCTATAGTATTGAGGAGGCTTATTGGGCGGTAGCTTTCTGGATGCCCTTTTCCCGGGTTTAAGGATACCTATTACCGTTGCCTTTTTCCAAGCGGCTGGAAAATGGCAGTGAGTTATGGCCGCATTGAAGATGCAGACCAGAAGGGCTATGAGTTTATCAGGAAGAAGTTCAAGGGCTTCGTTCCTGATTCCGTCGGGCCCGGGGGCTTTCCTTGGCTTAAGGGCTTTTATGATAGCGAGGACTTCGTCAGTTGTAACCGGCTCTAAGTTTTCGATCGGGAGGGTCTCTCTTATTGATTGAATTGTTCGATCGACCCTCCCGACGTGTTCGGGATCAATGGTATGGTATTCATAGGGATTGGGAGAACACTGTTGTTCGAGAGTAGCAGCGAGATACTCTGCCTTGTCTATACTTTCGAAGGCGGGTGGATTGCCAGGGCCTCTATCTAACGGGGGCATCGCAGGCGAATTGCTTCTCTTTTGTTTACGAACGAGGTCCCAAAAGGCGAGATGAGACGGTTTGATCTCCTCTAAGAGGCTGTGCCTTCTTTGACCGCGTAGTTCAAAGATACGGGATTTAACTGATCTTTGTAGGTTACGTAGACTTACGCGATTTTCCTCCGTCGGATAAGAATCGTGAGCGCGAGTCGCGGCGTTTTTCTCCGTGATCAGTCTTCGAATGTCATCAGGGAGTATGAAGCGGCGATCGTTTGCTGACCTTACCTCTTTTGAGGTTTCCCTGATGTCATTCTGGAGGTGACCGACCAGGGAGTCAATCGCCACATCGGCATCGGTCACAGACTTTATCTCGTCGGGGATCCTATCTAAGTGAGGAGAGGAGAGATTATTTGAGAGATAGTGTCTGAGCTTTGAATAGTCAGCTACTTTGACTGAAGCGGATGTGTAGTCACTCGGGTGGCCTAGTTGCAGAATTACTGGACGGTGGTCGGAATCTAGTTCATGTACGACTACGATTTGCCGCACCTGAAGCGCGATCCATTTTAAAATAGCTATGTTTAAAACTTGGTAGGGCTTGATAATGAGTTGGCTCTGAAGGAGCAATTACATCAAAGGTAAGCGCATTTTCTAGCCAGTGTAGTGTCCTACCATTAATGGTAGTACGCGGGTTGTTGTATTGAATGTGCCTGCTATTTAGATCGCCAGCCACTATAACAGAGTCACCGAGCGCAAAAAGCGTCTCTAGATCCGTCTGAAGGAGAGTTTTGTTAGGTGAAAGGTATGCGGAAACAATAAGGATAGTGGGATGACCGGTCATGTCCACTCTACACACCGACACTTCTAAGTTGGTGAGTTCGGGAGGATCTATTGGCATGCAATATAGTGACTTCCTATAGTATATGAGCGTGCCGCCGCCTCTTACGCCGGTACGATCATTTCTTACTATCTTGTAGTTTGCAATCGCGGGATTACGAATGCTCGGTTTAAGAAGTGTCTCTTGTATGAGAAACACGTCTATTTGCCGCTCCTTAAGGAAGCTAGCAACTAAGTCTCTTTGGGGTTTTAAGTTACGTGCGTTAAAAAAGGATAAAGAAAGGCCACGGGGTCTAATTCTATCCTCCATTGCAAAAACTAATTACGGAGAAGCGCGAATGAGGCGTTGCATGGAGCGCGCGATGTCAGGGAAGGCCTTAATGGCCTTGAGGCGGTCGAAACCGCGGCTTAAACTAATCATATCGTCAAACGCAATGAGGTCGTCGACAAGGTGTTCCTTGAGAAGGCCTGCGAGCCAATCGAGGCCTTGGAAGGCGGATGACGATGCGGATGCGGTGGAACTTGCGGGTTTAGCTTTCGCAGGTTGCGATTTGGCGGCCCACGCGGTAGATGGGGCTTGTGCGGATGTGTGCGCAGGAGTGACTCGCACAGGACCGGAAAGGCTCGGTAAGGCCTGGGTTGACATAAGCGGTGGCGGAGCGGGACGTGCTGCCGTGGTGTGCGCTGACGGTGCTCGTTGAGGGACGCGAGCGTGTCTCGTGCGTGGGGCACGTTCACATCCGCGATAGTTCGCGGCCCGCCTGACTAGCTACCACCCTCAAGTTGAAAATCTGCCGCCAAATACCATTAGGTGTATGCCGGCAGTGGCACTTGAGAGCCAGTCCCTCATATAAAGGTCGGCAACACACCTGTGATTCCTCTTGTGTTGTGGGTGTCCATAGGTGGCGGTGATCACTTACCATCAGGTGACACGCTTACTCGTTCGCCCCGTATTCCATAAAAATAAAAATATATATCATTAAGTAATTTTTAATCATACAAATACTATATAAACACATTACCCTTAAATTAAAAAGTACGTTACAAGGACAAAAAAGAGATTAAGGGTAATTTGTTAACACAAATATAAATATGCATAAGCCAATTAAATTAGAATCATGCAGGTCAATAAACAATGTGACTCCTTACAGAGGTATAACTCGAAAATTTTTACCTAAAAAAACCTTTTATTATATAAGATGTAAGATTAATTCGTATATATAAACGCGCACGAGTAAGAAGCTATTTCATTTATACAAGTAAATGTTACAGATCGCACTGGGTTTACTTACTGACGGTGAAATGTATTTAAAGAAAATTATACTACTGTTTTTTTTAAGTGCCTTTACCTTGGTAGTAAGTAAGTGCATTTAATTATTCATTAATGATAATTTTTAGTAACATTACAAGTGATACTATTTACATTTTTTGCCAAAAAGGTTAAGTTAGAAAAATGTTGCTTAGTGGTAGGGCATCGACAGACGGGCCCACAAGTTGTTGAATGAAAATTGGAAGAAAATTGGCATAGGCACTCACAATCCAGCAATGTATACATTCACGGGCAAGCTGCTTGAAGACATTAATAATAATAATAGATTTCTTCAAGATATACATCCTTTGTGTGTTACCTAAAATTCGATAAAACTAAAAACTAAAAACTAAAATAATGTTTTGGATATATTACTATACCTGTACCGTTGACATCTATACTAGTTTAAAACTGTTTCATAGATGCCAATGCCCTCAGTTTGGATATTTGCTTATTTAGGATATGAACATACGTGTGATTGTATATGGGTGTGAATGTGCATGCGTGCGTTTGTGTGTGTATTCGTCGAGTATTTGCAAAGAAAGAGTGATTGCGTGTGCCAGTTATTTATGAAAAGCATTACATTATTACAACATAAAAGATTATTAAGGAAAGGTTGTTTACGATTTACAGTTTACAAGCTAAGGTTGAAGCAGTTCTTCAGTTTTAAGCTCTGAAGTTCTTCAAAATACTATCAATAAATGTTTTTTCTTTTTACAAAAACGTCTGAACTATAGTTTGTCTTATGTTTAAAAGTGTTTACTTATGCCACTTAAAATTAAAGTGGAATTTTATTGATACACTCCTAATTTAGGTATCGTTCGGACCCATAGATGCATGTAAGCTCTGGAGCCTTGATCTACACTGTCTAAAGACTAAATACACTGTATCAGATATATTTGGATAAAATTTGTCTCTTCCTCAGCTAAAAATGTAAATCGGTCTCCACTATTTTGATGTAATTACAAATACAGATGTCACATCGAATGAAGTCAAAACAAAACAAATCTACAATTTTCAGTTTTAATTTTTGAAAATTGACAATTATACCAATTAAGTTGTAAAATTTTTGACGAAATGAAATAATGTCATCATTATATGGACTGATGGTGTTTTTTACTTCTTTAGCTTCATAAAAAACGAACTTAATTCCTATATATTCGCGTACAAAACTTCTAGCATTTTATGAAGTGAAAATTTCTTCAAGCACGTTGGACGCTTTTAGACTGGGAAAAAACACTAAAACTCGCGTGACCGTCACTCTTAGGTATATACACAGATGTGTATATGTGTGTTCCTAATATATGTACTGTACTATGTTTTATGTATAAAATTTCGATGTACTATTTTTCGTCTTTTAAACTGCTCGACCGATTTTTATGAACTGACTGTTATGTACTTATAGGGTCATCTCAAATGAGAGTTGGTAGGTACCGTTATTCTGGGGCACTGGTATATCTTGCGGCAGTTAGATATATACTAACTGATCCTGAATCACGACAAACCAAAGTAGAGTCATTGTGACGATCTGTTACCTTGTTTATGGTGGTTGCAATCCAGCACCCTGCTTAACCCAGGACGTGACACATTGATACGCCACTAATACGATACACGTACTGAAAGGTGATCTTGATCTTGTAGGAAATAATTTTTATAGACTATCATTAAGCATAGGTTTTTACTTAAGAACACAACATCATTTTAAACGATTATTTTAGTTATGCATGTAGCTCGTTAAGCACGCTATTTATTATTGCCATAACTTCTTATATAAGCATAAACAGACAACTATTTTCACTCAGTATTTTCAAACAGTAAAAATATTAAAGTTGTTTTACTTTTTAAGCTTTGCTTTCATTTTGCATTTTGCAACATTTAAGTTGTTTTTTATATTATTATTATTTTTTAATTACTATGGAGTTATATTAAACAAAATATTGTAGTACCACTGCAGTAAAATAGTTGTTGGAACCGTACCTTTTATGATGATGAGTTGAACATATCAAATTTACGAAATGCCTCTCACAATGGATAAATTCACTACCGGGGCTAAGACCAGGGCGAGAGGGGCGTGGAGAAGACTCATTGGATGACTAACACTTTCAAATACCCACTATAAATAACACCACCGGGGGTTGTTAGCCACACTAACAACCCCCATATTGCCAACGCCCAGAGACAGCTTTCTCTTCAGCAGTCTGGGGAACAGTTAGAGTGTACCAAATTGTTCCTCTTTAGCGCCGAAGCCAAATCAGGGTAAGCCGTCGAAGTGACGCGGTGATTGTCAACTCGACCCCGTATCACCCCGATTTGTGTGGTAGAGGTACACAGTGGAGTTTAAGTGAGTATTCCCGGCGGCTAGCGCCGATTGAGTCCCACATAAACGTTTCTTCCCCCCGGACAGAATGGTAACCATAAACGGATTTCTCCACGTTAAAAAAGAGGAACAGCTTTCTCACTTATCCTATTCTCCGGAAGGTTGATCATTTACCTATAAAATAAGACCCATAACAAAGTTGTACACCGAATAATAAGAACTTATGCGTTTAATCACATCTAATTTCAGGTGATACAGATACTCCCTGTGACGACGACGATGAGGACTGTATAACTGCATCCCATAAGCTATTAAGCAAGATGATTATAGCAGGGATTCCGTCCAAGGGTATAAAGAGTTCTGATCCATTGCATCAAGCTATAATCAAAGTGCATAAACCAAATATGAATTTAATACTTATCGACGCAAACATGCACGGAACACTAGCTTGTGAAACCTACCGAGTTAAGTATGTTTTGTTTACAAAAACATAAAAGTAATTTATAAGCAAATAATTTTCCACAATATAATACAATAGAATACAATATAAGAAAACTTTCAAATTAAGCAATCTCATTCAATGCAAATTATATGTATGATTAATTTATGTACCAACAATCCTCGTTTGCGTAGCAGAGTTACGAGAGGGTTATGTGAAACTCATCTAGTGCGTGATACTTACTTACTCCTTACTTACTAGAAACCTCTTCCGCACTGCATTCAGTAAATAGATTATCTCTTTAATTTGTATTCTTAGTCTTTGTTGCGTCCATCATCATCTATACCCTGTATATCTTCTATATACATAATAAAAATGATGTTTGGTTGAGGCGCAATCACGTCAAAACTATTGATCGTATCGACATGAAAGCATGATAATTCGACGTGAAATTATTTGTAGATGGTTTAGGGCTATTCATCATTTGAATTCCACTAATTCGTTATCCTTTTATTGCTATTTTATTTACTGTTATGAACATTATTCCCGCCAATAAAAACAAAGGACAGGGATTTTCTCCTTAATAACACGCGGCGAAGCGATCGGGTACGGTGAGTTCATTTATAAATAGTTTATCTGGTTAAGGAAACACCAGTAAAATTCTGCCTACACAAATCTAATTATAAGTATATCAGCATTACCTTACCGATTCATCGAATACTATCGTTTTTTTATTAATTACCAAATAATTTTGCAGAGTTAAAAATAATATATGGCATTATGCGATGTTTTGCCCAAAAATGAGACTTATTTCTAATTATGACATAAACGGATGTATTGATTCTATCCCCATTGAAGGTAAAGGAGATTGTGAAATAGTTTATGGTGAGTTTTGATTCATTTTTGACTTTATTGATACTAAATTTAGCCTGCGTATTCTTCCGCTGTGCACATACCCATTTAAAACCACATAAATGATTTAAATGAATACTACTGTTATAAAGTGCTATCTAAAACTTGCTTATCGAAAGTGATCTTTGAAACTATACTCGTTGGATATTTTATTTGAAGATTTTTTTTTGTGGCTAGACTAAGTAAAGAGTTCCATATTTGGTGGTAACCACACTGTAATCCAGGAACAACGATGATAACCCAGAGATCAACAATTCATCATCAGTTATCGCTGCCAGCATAGCCTGAACAAATTAGTTTAAAGGATTTCATGTTGTAGGTAGGAAGCAATGCATACATGCAAACATTCCCACAGCTTCATTGTACGACGTAGATATGACATCGAACTTCATGATGAATCAGATCCATGTAATATAATCAAAATAAAACAGGTTTTATTTAATTTTGATTCTAATAAGCAACTACGGTCGTCATCGATCATTGACTCGACAATGGATCATCGCTATAAAACCCAGTTAGAAACTTGATTGGGCTTACCTTTTTTATTTTATATAAATTTGTATAATATATTGTAATATAGTGCAATTACAGAGATTGAGTCAAAGTATAAATATCATGCAATTAATAATCCAGTTTACTATAACATATAAATATATATAAGCTTGTTAGACATGGTCGTTGAACCTATTGTCCGATAAATAAGTAAAATAGGAAGCTAATAATAGAACCTCAAACTATTACTTAATTTTTTTATCAATCTTACAAGTCTACAACACAATGGCAATGGTTTTTTATGGAATAGGGGGCAAACGTGCTGGCGGGTCACCTGATGGTAAGTGATCACCGCCGCCCATAGACACCCATAACACCAGAGGAATCGCTGGTGCGTTACCGGCCTTTAAGGTAAAAGTAAGCTCTCTTCTTGAAGGTTCCCATGTCGAATCGAAGTTAGCAGGTGCCATAAGGCAGTCGTGCAAGGAAAAAAATTCTGCGCGAAACGTACCGTATTGGATCGCCAGTCATCCCGATGGTGGGGATGAAATTTAAGTGTGTGGCGCGTTGTACGATAATGGAATCCGAACACTCCCCATTGTAAATGCGATAGAAGATGCAAAGATGCGACGTATCTTCGCAATGCCAGTGGCTCAAGTCGATCTGAAAGAACTTGGTTATTGACAATTTCAGACGCCCTACGTTGGGTGCGGTTGAATGGAAGAAGCCGGTACTGGGGTGCCCCTGCCCAGGGATGAGAACAGTATTCCATATGAGGCCTGACCTATGCTTTGTAGAGTTTAAGACAATGGTCCGGTATGAAATACTGTCTCGCTGTACTGAGCACACCAAGCTTTTTGTTTTTGGTTTTGTCAATTTGTGTTCATTACTACTTATATTAGGCCTATGATTATGGCTTACTTAATCTAAGTTTTTGTGGAAATACATTAAATAGTCAAGTATGTATATACAAAGATACCAAACTTAATTGATTTAGAGATAAATAAAATTGTAAGGTAATATTAAGGCAGTAAAAGTCTTACTTCCTTCTATTTTATATTATATCCATTAAAAGTTGTGGTGGACAATCTTATTTTACGAATGTTTTTAATAATTATGATGAAAATATAATTTACATTTCAGAAAACTATATTATTAGTATGTATGGAACTTACGAAATATATAAACCTTTATTCGGACCAGAGTATTTTAATGTCACAAGCTATGAACTGGATTATACTGATGTACAAGGAAAAGTTGTTTATAAGTTCAATAATCTGTTTGACGGAGACGATAAGAAATGTAAGTTTAATATTATATTACATATATCCTTTATCTGAATTTTTTATATGTTTAGTATTTATTCATGATCTCATCCGGTGTCAAGTGATGTTGTGGTTCTAGATGGTAATATACAAATGATAGCGAGGGAGCAGGCACTTAAATGCAGCTCAAATTGGAAAGAAATGTTCAACTGGACGGTTCACAGTATCTCCTCTTAGTGGAAGCTCACTTTCATTGCAGGTTTTTGTAGTACACAACCTAAATACGAAATAGCATTCGCATCGATGTAATAGTTTCCAATAAAACAATTACCTTGATTTCGCATCTTTAATAATAATCAGATAGCTCTATGATAGATTTTAGAAATTGTGCGAATTAAAAGTATTGTTGGTTGAATTTGTATTGATATTTAAAATAATTCTTACTAATTATGAAATTAAGGCATAACAACTAGTTTACTGTCTGGTTCTTATTAGATCTATTTTAATTAGACTTTTTATTATACATGTGTATACAGATGTGAATATGATTTCAGCTACCTACATCCATGAGTACATCAATAATAACTGGAAGAACCTGCATGACATCATCGGAAAACCAATCACTTATTCCTTATTTTCCAATGTTATAGAAAACATTAACAAATTCCTAGCAAAAACACCAAGACTGAAAGTTTTCCTCAAACCCCCGTCGTTTTCAATCTTTTGTCCCTAAAATTCATCCCTAAAGTTTTTTTTTCAATTGCATAATATTATTTCTAACACAAACTCAGCTAAATAATTTACAGCACTACTAAATTATATCTAAATTATGATGGATAATCTAGCACAATATTTTGATATTGTAGACGAATAAACCTATTTTATTAATATTCATGAAATATAAAACTTGCTTACTCGTAACTAAAAACACAATTTAATTTATTACATGAATTAACGTTATTGTACCGATATTTAACTTAAAGTAAAAATTATCAAATAAAAACTGAAGAATAAAGTTGTTTTCTTTTATTGTACGAAATATGAAACACGCGTTAATACTATTAAAGTCTGCTCTTATTATAATATATCAACTGCCACAAATTTCACAATTGATTGCTACTGCCGAGGGTTGAATTGGAATGTCTCGTGGACCAATGAGTATTTTCATCTACAATCTCAGAGCGAAACGCAATATCGCAAGCACTAAATTTAGTGGTAGAAGTGGTTATAGTACTTATCGTTTCCGTAACCGTATTTTGTATAGGTTGCATCACTATTCAACGAGTTAGCTCTGATGACTTGCATTGGAAAAGCAATAAATCTTGTATTGGAGTCCACGGTTGTAATATTTGATCTGCCTATCACGTAATATTTTAGTGAATACAAGCTTTTTACATTTCAAAGCTAATAGTAATAATGACATAAAACAATGAATCCTTTTATCTAATTTATTATTCCGACTCGATAAATTCCTCTCTATGTTCTCCCTTTTAACTCCCGATAGAGTTTAGGAATTAATACATGAGTTTAGAGCTAAAACTCCTAGTTTGATATCGGTGCTATTTTCCAGTTAGTTAATCATTAACCAAAACTAAAATCCAACAGTACAACAAAAGGGCCCAAAAGGTTGCTCTGAGTTTAAAAAAATATCAACACGACTTATCCATTGATAGTAACTGACAATTGTAAAAATGCATTTTTAACCATTTTCATTTCATATACTGCCAACGATAATCAATAAGCACTCAGGAATCGCAGTAGTTAAAAAAAAACTTATACTGTTCGGTTTTTTACAGTACACTATAGTCTCTACAATAATACACGTTTACTATTTTACACCGGCTTGGCCGTACCTGATCATTATTGTACTACCTTATACAATTACGAAAACGGTGATCAGTTATTACGTGTAACTAACATACTCAGGTAAGTGAAACATTTATCAATACTGGTGCAAAAAAAATAAATATATTCGCGACGTTAATCTTTACCAAATCAATTATTCCCATTAGCTATTTGTGCTAGACCAGCCCATAATTAATTTAACTATTGTGAACGAACGAAGTTCTTGCGAGGCACGCGTCGCCTTTCATAATAGCTGGCGAACCTGGTTTGTGTATTAGTCACTGCTACTCGAGAGAATTGCACGTGTGTACATAAGTGAAATGTTACAGCCATACTGACGCGGGCTCGTCATCGTGCGCACATTCTTGTGGTTTATTGTCTGATCCAGTTTCCAAAACCCTTCAGAAACTCCCATACTGGTATGGTCTGGTTCGGAAAAACTCTTCAGACTGCTCATATACCTAGGCCAGTCCATTTAGACTCTTCAGGTAAGCAAGTATCCCTTAACCCTTCAGTTTTAAAACTGGACAGGATAATGCTAGACCGGATCAGAATCCCTTTAGCTAACGGTTCTGGTAAGTGCGGATAGATATCACTTTAGCCAAGCCATTGGACCGGATAGACCCTTCAATGACTTTTATCGTGGCTAGTCCGGATAACATCCCTTTAGTCAAGTAATTGGACCGGATAGACCCTTCAATGACTTCTGTTGTGGCTAGTCCGAATAAAATCCCTTTAGCCAAGCCATTGGACCGGATAGACCCTTCAATGGATTCAAATATTTTTTGTACACTTTTTAGTTATCCTCCTTTTTTTTTTAATTTGGTTCTTTACTCTTTACTTAACTTTTTTTTTCATAATTTGATCTCACGGCAAACACGACAATGGTACTAGTAATTAAAGCCGCACGTAAAGAATAATTCTTTGCGATACTAACTGGCACGTATAGTTATCGGCGAAATTAATTCGTCGTGTCGCTAAGTCCCTGTGCTATACGTAAGTGAAGTAAAGAACGACGCGCGTAATTTACATTCATTTACGTTTCAGAAATAGTGTTTATCACATCAGCCTACACAAGACGAAACGATTCCATAACAACTTCTTGCATCACTCGTTAATGTCTTCAGACACACGTCCACTTATTTCGTACGGAATAATTTGCTTCACTTTGTAACTTTTCAATTAATTATCGACTGATTTTATTTAAAATTTTATCGTCAGGATAAACATAAAGGTAAAGCTACTGAATTTCATCCCACTTCTGATGTAGAATAATAAAATATGTCGATCATTTAAAAAGTTAATCGGATCATAAACGTGACGCCAAGTGGTTGAAGAGAAAATAATAATCGGATCAGTAATAATATCAGAATGAGAAAGAACTTCTTAGCGAACCACGGATTCACTGTAAGAGTGCCGGGTAGATCGTGAAAACCTAATCATTGTGACAGAGACAGGATAACATGAGAGTGTCTGAGACTTACGACTCAGATATATGTTTAAGTGAATTTTGGTATAGAGATAGATGGAACCTTGGAGATGGTGATATGTTACTTTTTCTCGCGAAAAAATTATTGGAAGTGGAGTAAAAGGAGGAATCAAATTTGTATTCCAGTTTTTATTGCGTCATTCAATTTTACAAAATCAATAATAACGTTAGCGAAGTCGTTGGTAAAAGCTAGTATATTATATATATAAAAAAAAGAGTTCTTTTGACGTTGAATTCCATCAAAAGGACTGAAGTCAGTGAGATGGGATTATGGTAGGAAGTGAAAACGTTCGTAGAAGAGTCTGGGCTATTTTAATTTTTGGATTCCACTGCTTTTTGTTTAGCCACTCACCCCGGACCTGACACCAGCCAACAAGGCTGACATGAAAGAGCCCGAGTTCAATGACACCGACAGCGACTTCACGCTAGTCAGTAGGGTCAAACGTAAAAACAAAAGGGTACTTTCGGCAGAAACTACCGAACCAAAAGTAGCCAAGACTTGGCGTACCCACAACACCCGCGACCCCGCGACCACTTCAACTTCCGCGTCTCCCGTTCCTGGCCCCGCGGCCTTGACCGAAAAAGCTGTATGCTCACCGCTACTCGTCACTATCGCGGACAAAGCATCTGGTTGAGTATTTCCACGCAATATAATACTAAAAAAATCCGTTACCCAAGCGCCCGTAGCACTCCTTCCGGGATTCCCGAAATTAAAGTCCCTACACACTTAGATTATAAAAATCTCACCGTCTTCCTCAGAGAAGAAAAACACCAATTCTGCACGTTCTCGTTCTTCACGTATATAAATGATCTGCCGCTAGTGGAACACAACTGCGCTTTTTGCCGACGATACTTCACTTATATTTAAAATGAAAACAACAGATTCAGGGGTTAGCTATATAAATAATACTTTAAATAAAACTTCTGATTGGTTTGCAGTAAATAATTTACTATTAAATGCAGACAAAACTATATGTATTAGATTTACCTTGCCTAATGTTCCACGGGTTGACACTAGAGTCAAAATCGAAGGGAATTTAAGGGGCTTAATTGATAGTACTGTGTTCTTGAGTATCACGCTTTATTCTAATCTACAATAGGGTCCTCACATAAAAATTTGTCCGGAAGATTAAGTTCTGCTGCATTCGCTGTTCGTAAGATTTACCAGCTGACAGATATTGTCACTGCTAGATTAGTCTACTTCGCTTACTTCCATAACTTAATATCTTATGGTATTTTGCTGTGGGGGACAGCACGTGAGGAAGACACCATATTTCTTTTACAAAAACGAGCAGTTCGAGACATTTACAATATGAGACCTCGCGAATCATTAAAGGGTAATTTTCGGAATTAGTTATTTTAAATTTGCCCTCCCAATATATTTTTAATAATTTATTGTATGTCTCCAAAAACTTACAAAAGCTACATTTCGTTAAAGACCGGCATGATTTAAATAATTAGAAATGATGACAAACTGGTCACCCGCTATTTTAGACTGAGTAAGGTAATAGTGTTGAGTTTAACAATAAAATCCCGAAGCACATTACTGAATTGCCGGACAATAGGATCAAGAACCATGTCAAACGGGTTTTGATGTCAACAGGCTATTATAGCGTGGATCAATATTTGAGCGATCATGATGTCTGGAATTGACAATCCTCTCTGTACATATGCTAATAACTACTGTTACACATTAAATTATTATATAAAAAGATAATAATAAAACCTAAAAAAAGATGCAAATCGAGTTTCTTGCCTGTTCTTTTCTATAACTGCGCTACTTTCTGAACCTGTAGTAGTTTTGACGTTCATAAGAGCCTTCTTAGGGCCTAAATTGAATAAAGATTTTTACTTTCATTTGATTTGATCAAGTTCGATTCCATTTTTTTAATGTTTAACCCGCTCTCAGTTCTTATCACGAATATATGGTTTTTAGTAATATATCTATTTTTCAGATTAGCCGTGGATTTTTCATGGTTTTATTGCATGATTTTCCTGTGGCTGATTTTAAAAGCAGATTATTATAAAAAAATTGTTATTGATTCAGTTCAATTTGATTGCAAAGGAAAAGTTATAATTACTGTCAGTAAGTAAGTCATTAGGTAAGATATTCTCTTTAACAATGCCAAAAATTAAGTGATGCAACGTACGAGTTACGATAATGTTACGTTTCATTACTGGTTGACAAGAAGGAAAGGCAATTCTAAAAGGATTAGTAACTTAAAATTATATAAACTTAATAAACATATGTACTCTAAATAATTATGCATAACGAAATTTTACAAAATTAATTTTTGGAATACAATAAACGTAGTCTGAAATTAACATCAGATCCACTAATACTTTATTTTTCAGTTAACATATAATTCTTCAATGCTGGTACTTGTAAATGCCACTTATTTCCAATTTGATTACATCATTATTTATTACCGTGAGTTTCACAAATCTAAGCCTTTAATGGAATCAGTATTTTTCCCCTGTTCCCTATTTCTATAGGGTTACAAGCTATATCATGTTATAGCTTCTCCATAGCTTCCGAAAATTCTATAGCTTCCCGTTATTCCAGTTAAAAATCCGGGTATAACAAAGGGTGGCGCCTGTTTTACACTCGAGAAGCACTTTGTGCACTTTCAAGTCTTTAAAATTAATGTAAATGTAGACGCCTTACAATGAGCAACAAATACAGAAACGTGTATATGTATTCAATGAATCTATATAATAGATTTTACGTTTACAATATTTATCAGTACTCTTGAATCAGTACAAACTATTTAAATGACAGAAAACCGGGCATACATTATTCTAGTTATTGTATAATATTATTAATTACTCATCATTATATTTCAGCTGAAAAGGCCTATAAATTTTACAATGATAGCTGGAAAAAACTGAGCAAACAGTTTGAATACCCGACAATCATCCCATTCTTAGGTAAATTTGTGAAGAAATTTGTCTTAAAAGTTCCGAAATACGAAATGTTTTAAAAACACCATAAAAATATTCGTAAATAATAACTTTATTCCAATAGATATCAGTATAGTAGATAATATGTTTATTATGAATATTTTGATAATAATAAAAAAAATTAGACGTCACATGAGTAATTAACAACGATACCAGTAGTGTGACGAAAACGGCTTAATGAAAATTGTCCATATCCGATTCAGGTTTTGGATTATAATAATAGAATATGTTTTAAATAAAGATGCAGATTTAGAAAATAACATGACAGACTGGGCCATATTGTATTTTTTGTTTGACTGGGCCGTATTGTTGTTTGCTGAAGCTCTTTTCAAGCAACTTACAAATGACATTAAAAAAGCCTGATGGAAATAATTAATATTCTAATAAACGGCTTCAAAAATATATTCATTATATGTTTTTTTCTTTACTGTAACAGGTTGTTTTAATATTTTTTAATTAATGCGTGTTCCATTAAAAAAAAAAGAGTTAATAAAGGTTTACAAGGTTGAATAAGAATATTATTATATAATACTTAACTTTGATACTTGTAGTCTATTTGATAGTACTCGATAAAATTTAATAGTTTCACAAATAAATAGTATCAAATAATCCATGATAATAAATTTTATGTTCCCAAAGTTACCCCGTAAGATGATCATTTGTTTCAAAAGACATTCAAAGACACCGTAAAGTAAAATAGAAGTAACACTGTACGAGATGGTGTCTGGATATAACTAAAGCCTTTGATGTTACGTTTGTCTGATAATATACAATAAGTAAAAAAGTACAAATATGATCGAAAAGTACAAAAATCAGATATGCCACAAATTATGAAGATATTGTAAACATCAACTAGGATGATCCATGAAATTGCCGGTAACTATATAATTTTAAAACTTACCTTGATAGCCTGCAATTAATGTTTTAAATTGTAATCAAAAATAGTACGAGCGTTGATAACCTTCTAATGTCCTTTATGGTTTGTAGTTCAAATGTATATTAATATAGTACTCTATATATTACTGTGGCCGTCGTTGCATGAACACGTATTTATGCTACATTCTTAATAAAAGCTGTTCTAATTCTAGATATCGTATAATAGATCTAACTAGTTATGTTCACAGCGCACACGAATGAGAAACGAAAAATTACACCCTGTTGTTCTTGAAATATATCAAAATATATGTTAATATGTTTTACTATACCAAAATATATCGTGCTATATCTGGCAACATATTTTTGGTGACGTAATAAAAATATGCCTTATAGCTGCGTCTGTGGCCACTCACAATAATAAATAGACAATATATCGTAATATACCTTACTATAATTTATATTAACATATATTATAGCTCCGTCTGTTCTGGGTTTAACGTCGATTTATATTTTGTATAATACCAGTAGAACGTGTTTCTTTTGCTCTTTGTAAAAATCCAATTACACTCTGAATTATAAGTTTAGGAAAAATATTAATCCAGTTTTAGAATAAAATCCAACAAAGGAATGTAAACTGCATAATATATTCGACGGCTCTTCATATGTATAAACAGGTATAGAAAGATACTCGATTATTTAAATCCATGCTGTGTTTATATGGTAGTATTTATTTTAATAGCATTGGTCTATAATAACGCTGGTTTAACACAAAGGTCTGGTGTATTTATAAGGATGCGCGTTTACAATTAAGTAGAAATAAATTAAGCTTAGCATCATGGCCACAATCCCGCCTGATGTTAAGTGATGATCTAGCCTAAGTCGCTGGCAAGCTAGTGGAGCAATGTGCTCTCAAATTTAACTACCTGAACACAGCTATAAGCATTTGGCAGTAGATTATCAACTTGAGGGTAAAAGCTAGCCAGGCGGGCATTAGAATAGGCCCTATCACCATTCCATTGTTTCTTCACAAATTTTTCTTCACTGAAAGCTCAAGCTCATTACAGGGATTTGAGCTCACGTCTACTGAGATCGCGTCTGACATGATATCACTGAGCCATTATTGCTTCAAAATTATTAACATCGATTCAAGGAATAGTCTACTAAATATATGGTCATACTCAATATGAATTGATATTTATCCACAGTGAAGATTTTATTAATAATATCGGTCGTCATAAACTCAAGGTTAAGCCGTTATAATTATAATACATCCATGTTATATAATTAGTATGCCGTTATTTAAAATATTTTGTAAACAAATGGTAATCATAATAAAATGACCACAACAATTTATGCAAAAAATAGTACAGACAAGAATAAATGCCATAAAGATAATTGCTTCAAAACAAAATCAAAAAGAGAGCAACTGGACACAATGGACACAAAACTGGCGTCTTATTATTATGCTATTAATTTTGATATTTAAATGCATACAAAGTAGATGCCACTTCATTTATAACGAAAAGATATACCGATTGAAACGTTTTTATACATATCGATAGCAAAATGTTCTTAAAACGAATATATTTTTCAACTATTTTGAGTGTTTTTTCTGCTGTGTATTGTAAGTGATTTAAATAACAAGCTGATATTTATTTCTTTATACGATTTATCATTGTAAATACAATTAATAAAAAAAATTGCAAACTTTATATCTGTTACTAAAAGTTACATAGATTTTCAATGTATCACTAATTTCTTTTTCATATACACATTATGTGCCAAAAGCATATTGATATTTGTGAATTGCATATATTTAAATATAAGCGTTAGCCACATTAGACTAATGTGAAAATGAGCGATATTTATTGGTAAAAAGACGGAAGACATCTTCAAAATAAGTTTCAATTGTATATGGAATAAAACAAATCGATGAAACTAAATTATGGAAGTCTTTAAACGAGGAGTACTTAAATGTAGTGTCACATTTGGGTTTAAGAATAAGTCCCTATTTAATCTTGAAGTGTTACCGATCGCATCAAATGACATGGTGATAAATTGTTGACTAGTACCAAATAACAAAAAAATAGATTAGAATTCTTGTCATCAGTAATAAATATTTAAATATCTATGTTTAGAAAATATATTTGTTTTAAATTCTGGTATATAGAAACTGATCTAAATATATAGAACCTAAATAAGTACGTTATAGATACCTAATTAAAGTGATCAAAAATATCATAAATTAAATATATAGGAACTGATCATAAACTTAGAATATATCATAACATAACAGTTAATAGTTATTGAAACATCTCCCCATCAAGTCAATAATTATTGTCATTATGTCTAGACATCCTGATCAGCACGGGTTATTTCAAAACGTGTTATGCCAAACAACAACAATATAACAGGTTTTCGTCCAGACTGACTCACCAGTACAAAAAAGTAAAATCCAATATGTTAAGACCGATCTATGAGTGCTATTAGTAGTTTCGTCTTTAACGTCAAGAATATAAACTTAAGAGACACATAACTTATTTCAGGTAAGGAATTTTGTAATTTAACTGATGAAGTTTGTGTCACAAAAGCGGCGAATTATCATTTCAAGTTCATTGTTGCCGGTATTCCGTTATATGGACTGGACACTTCAGAACCACTACATGTGAAAACTATAAATGCACACCTATCCAATGATATGAATTACACTTTCACAGATGTGTCCATGTACGGTATGAAAGATTGTACCGTTCATAAATTAAAGTAAGTTTTGATAATAGACAAGAAACATTTAGAACTGTATTCACTGTGTAATTTAGTATAAATTATATAACGAACATATGTTCGTATCAACAATAAATATAATATTCAACTTTTTCTTTGTGACCGTGGTAGAAGAAAAATACGTCATTACTCTTGCTGTATGCTGCGCGGTCTACTGGAGGGGCATGTGGTAATCTACTGCACCACGTGCATATCAACCAAAATAACCACTAAACAGTCACCACCACGACCGCATATACTCCTTTGTTGTCAGATATCAGGGAGATCTTCCGTATTGCTTCTAGTTAACTTAGTATATGAGTATAAAGCCATGCTCGTCAAAGCGTTATTACAAAACAATTGCAAATCATCAGACTAGCCAAAAATTTTTTCATACACAGATATTAGATAACGAATTCCATTAAACTATAAAAACTTTATTCCGAGAGCACTATCTAATCAAACAGTTGGACAAATCTACCCATCGAAACTAAAACATACCAGCGACCAAGAGATGTACTATTATTACCTTAAGTGAAAGAACTTGAAGCGACTTGAACTTTAGAAGCGATTATAGCTCAGTTGGTAGTGTGTACGGATGCCGCGTTAAAGGAAGTAAGTTCAAAACCACCTACAAGGAGCTTACGTGAAGGAAAACATTGCAATTAAACCATAGCATGGTGATAGGGGTTTTTCTAATACCCGCCTGGCTAGTTACAACCTTCAAGTTTATACAGCCAAATATCTGTAGGTGTTTTCAAACAGTCGCACTTAAGAGTCAGTCCCTCAACTAAGATTAGCATGTTCACCATCTTGGGCCACATCGTCACTTGACATTAGGTAAGATTGTAGCTACAACGCTAAACCTATAAAAAATATAACATTTCGTCTAATTTCAGTACAAAGTTTATCAAGTGTATTTATTTAAATGAATTATATAGATCTTTAAGCAAACCGAGATTTCGTTTTATTAATTTATGTCACATATTAAAAAAACCTGATTTGCATTTAATTTATTTAATCTCCTCATAACCTTACTCAGAAGATCGTTTTCCTTTGTTCTCGCAAACGTTAAAAATAACTCTTGTGTGTTGTCATTAAAAGGAAGTAAATCATATATCAGTTATATGATTACCAAGGTGCTATGTTTCTTTTCTTTCAGATTTATTAAAGATTCGTCCTGGTACTTTTACTTGATTTGTCCACAACTAATTTTCGAAGCGGATTCTATAGAAAAGGGTGTCGTTGATTGCATTCCGATTGAAAGCAACGGAAAAGTGGTTTTTACTTACGGTAATTTTAATTTTGAAATAATTGTTAGTATTTTAATATTATAAAATTAAAATTAATAGTGTTGTAAATCCATAACGTTACCTTCCTTAACCCGTTGGCCAATTCGAAATTATGACTAAATTATGGAGATATAATAGATAATGTTATATATATGTTATAAGAACAAAAGTAATAAATTTTGTATATTTACTATATTATAATTTTTCAAATTGCAGATAATTATCACATCGGTACACAGGGTGAATGGGAAATCGTTACAGGATCCGATGGGCAAGCTTACATGAACATTAAAAATTATAAAATTTATTTATTGGATGCAAAAGAAAAGGTTAACTATAAATTCAGGAATTTATTTAGCACCAACAATGAAAAATGTAAGTCAACGAGTATATGAGGTCTTAGAAAACATACGTGCTGTGTCAGTTAACAAAATAGTAGATGTTAATATATTCATAACGGAATAGCAAAAATGAGAGATCACTACTTATATTTATTATCGAAATATTATTCGCTTACTGAAGTGTTATTAATTACTTTAAAGATGTGTTTTCTATTAGGGTCCTTAAGCTAATACACATTATATTCCAAAGCGATTTTTTATAAAACAATCAATTTCTTCAATTTTGCATCATATTTTAATTGTTAAGGTAACAATTAAAACTAAGGATGACCCATATTTTAAATTAATTATGGTAAATTAGCAATTTATCTGGTTATATTAACAAATGATGAAGTGGTAGAGCGATGATGGCTCAGTTCGTAGTGTGTAAGGATTCTGCGTCAATTGACGTGAGTTTCAATCCCTGTAATGAGCCTGAGCTTTCGGTGAAGGAATATGTAGTGAAAAAACCACAGCATGATGGTAGGACTTTTTCTAATGCCCACCTGGTTAGCTACCATTATCAAGTTAAAAATCTGCCTTCAAATACATATAGTTATATTCTGGCAATTTCACTGGACAGCCAGTTCTTCCAAAAGATGTAGCGTGTCCACCACCTTGGGCCACATCGTCACTTCACATCAGGTTAGATTGTGTCCATATCGCTAAGTCTACATTCTATAAAAAAATAATTGTAAAAGCATTACCGTGGGCAATTTCTACACTTAAATATTTTTAATCTATACTTTAGTATTTTAATGAGAAGTTAATATATTATGTGGGTAATCAATCATCTCTTAAGTAACGTAATGTTACGTAACATTTGTTACTTCAATGTAATTATTAGAGCATTAACAAACTAAATTAAACCATAAATTAGAAACATTAGTAAATTAATTGAGAGACGTATTCTATCTACTTGACACTCTGCAAATTGTCTATATGCACACGCTGCCATTCCAATGCTTTGCCCTGGCACGAGAGGATGTATGTTAATGCATTGCTACGCGTAAAAAAAGCGGTATAGGTGGTGTGAAAAAAATTGTTCTGAGTCTGGCTGTTTCTCTTCGTTGCTTCTATGGCTACTCCCTCATTAGCGAAATTGCATACCTGCAGATATCATGATTAAATAAAAGAATTAAACTGCTAACTTGTACGATACAAACATTTTTTGTTATTATTCTAGTTGTTCAAATGGATTAGGACATTGAATCGTATATAACATGAAATTGTTTATAATGAAATTTCACTTACGGTGTATTATTATTACATTTCAGCTGATAAAGCTCATAAATATCTCAATGATAACTGGAAAAGGTTAAGCAGAGAGATTGAGTACTCAACAATGCATCTATTCATGGGTAAATTGTTGAACGACATAAATAAATATCACGCAGCGTTGCCGATATTTGAAGTTTTTCACAAGATCCCATAATATAATTATATGATATTAAATCACTTAACTATACAATTCACGCGTTAATTTTTTTTTTTTTTTCAAGCAATATTGTTGTTTTTTTTTATGGGTAGCTCATAGATATATTTTATCCGCTTATATGTGATAATAAGTGAGGATTTGACAGACATTGCTAGCACGTTCAGTAAAGAAAGAACGAGGACCTGAAGACTAATTAACGAAGCATATAAATGTTACACACTGGTATGCATTAAAAAGGTACGGCTAAGTTTGTGCTATATTTTAATTACTATTTTCTTTCACCTTGTTCAAGATCATAGTAAAAACGAGGATTGAAAACAAGCTTTTGTTGAATAGGTTTATAAAGTAATTTCTAAATATAATCATGAAACTATGGTATTTCATAGTATCGTGGATCAATTGTTAAACCAAGTATAATAAACAAATGATTTTCAAGTATTACAGTAAAAATATGATATTTAGTAATAGACATTCAATTCGAAGATGATAGCTAGTATATTGAGCGTATAAAATATTTATATCACTATTACTAAGGTTAGATTTAATGAAAGTTGGTCACTTCAAGGCTGGAACTGAAAATATGAGCACGCTATTAACGACATATCAAAGTTTTATAATATTTCTGGCATTATAACCGAAAGCAGCAACATCAAATATTTTTGCCGTCTTATATCTATATACTGTTTCTATGTCAAGAAAATACTCGGAGTAAGCTCTTAAATAGTATTAATATCATGAAGCTTATTGAAGTCCAGTTACTGGCCTTGCAAAAATAAATTTAACAAAAAACTAATTATTATTGTCCGACTGAAGGTTCAGTTTTAGTTTCGGCTAGTTTCGGCCGAAAAATCTAGTTTCGGTTTCGGCCAAAGACTTCGGTCGTTCCGATACCCAGTGGACATGTATTATTGCGCATTCTTCGGATGGCTTCACAACTCTTATGATAGTAGCTATATCTCACGACCGTCATTATATTTATTTCCTTTTTTTTTTGTTCCTAAATGATTTGGCAAATAATTTAATTTGTTTTTGTGACCTAATAAATTAATTAATTAAAATATGTTTGCTTTTTAATTACGTACTTGACTGTAGTGTAAATTATTGGAAACTTTCTTTAGACTGATAAATAACTTACTTACATAACCAATAATCAATAATACATTTTCCTGAAGGATATTTTTAACTCAAAATGGTCTGTTAGTAAGCATTTACGTATCGAAGGGTTTGCCATATCAGATCAGTTAGGTAAGTGACGCCGAAAGAGCTGAAAGTCCGAAAGACTACTTCCGCCAAACACTACAAAAAGTGTAGAAGCTGTCACTGGTCTCTGGCAACGCGGGATATTGACGTGTTACTGTGGTATTTATAGTGAGTATTTAACAGTGCTTATCACATGCCCTTCTTATTGGCCCTTAGCCTGAGCCCTTGGGTAATGCGTTTTTGCCTTACGATGAGAAAGTAGGTGATCAAATTCTTACGCCTTGCTAATAAAAATGTTCATTAATATATTACCCCTTTTTTAAAACGTAGAGAAATGCGCGAAACGTTGCGCTTGCCGCCGGGAATACCCACTAAAACCCCACAGCCGTCAATCACCTTCCTGGAGCGATGCGGGTTCGTGCTTGCAATTACTACGTCACCCCAGTAAATTAATTGAAATGGTTAATAATTGGATCAATAAAAATAACGCCAGGATGAGATACGAACTTCTTAATAAGCCACGGATTCATCGTGCGGGTGCCGGGTATATCGTGAAACCTAATCGTTGTGGCACAGCGAGGATAGCACGAGACAGCCCCTTGTCGACGCGCGTCAATACTCAACTTCACTGCTCGTGTTTTTCTCCGCCCAGTGTAAATTATTACGGCTAATGAAATGAAGTCAATAATAAATCTTACGTCCCTTCGGTAACATTCTAGCTACGTACGATCTCTGGCCTCGAGTGCTTCGCTTTGACTGAACCCAAAGCCACACTCGCATCGCATTTTATACTACTCGGTGTTATAAACAACCCTCCAATAACTAATTTCTGCTATCAACCACCCGCCTACAACTACATCCCTATATATATCAAAGCTATAATAAAAAAACCGCATAATGATGTTCATTAATTTTCATAAACCTTAGTATCAACAAGTCTAATTAATTGAGGAACGCAAAAATCAATCCTGTGACTTGATTGAGACTTGTCACTATAATTAATGTAGAGGAATATAGCTATAACTATTATCTAAGCCTGTAAGTGTGATGAGTTAAGCCCACAACGGACAGATCTATAATATATATTAATATAGTACGTTCTATATTACGGTATAACAAGCTGCCACAGACGGCGGCTATCCTGGTATATATATTTTTGCAATCATTTGCTCTGCGGCAGTCGTTGCGTGAGCACGTATTTTGGAATCAAACACAAAACCTAAATGCGGAAGTCTGTCGACGAGGAGTACTTAAATGTAGTGCCAAATTTGGGTTTAAGAATTAGTTCCTATTGTATTACCATCATTGCATCAAATGATATAGTGATAAAATGCTGCCCAACAAGAACCTGAAAACAAAAAATACGGCAATTAGCATATAAATATGTGTGTCTACAAAATATTTTTTTTTTAAATCATGATAAACCAAACAAATGTATAGGAACTGATCATAAATGCAGAATATAACATAATCTAGCATTCCTAGCAATCGATCACTATGGAAACATCTCACCATCAAGTCAGTTATAGTGGCGAAGGGTGGAAATCTCAATAAGGGAAGCCACAACAAAAAAAAAAGTACTTACCTAACAGTATATCAGCTCTTCACCACCGTCCCCGATGTTTCTATGGCGACCCATAAACCCAAGAAAAAAATAAAACACTTTATTCAGCTAACAACTGCCTGTTATCAGGTATATTTCTCGTATAAAAAAATTATGGAAATCCATCCCACCTCTTGTAATTTATAGTCACAACTGGAAGAACCTGTTGGTTAGTCAGGATCATGAATCTTTATCATTTACCGGGAGCAGCCCTAGCCGAGGTTCGGCCGTCCTGGCACCCTTGTGCCTGCTGCCTCGGGGCTGAGTGCCCTCAGCACTCGCCCCCAAAAGTCCGGTGAAGCTGTCAAAGCCCTTGGGGCTAACAGCGTAAGACAGGTCGAAAAAAAAAATAGAAGAACGCGGCCTAATTGAATTACATGCTTTTTGTTTTGAACACTTAGTTTATAAAAATATTATCGTTACAAAGCAAGAACTCTGTTAAGCAACAATTATACACCTGAAACTAAATTACGGTTAACTTACACTTATAAGTTATAAACCACAAACTCCAACTTATTATATAACAATAAAACAATCACAAAACTTAAAAACCGGGCACGCATGTCATGTATGCTTCACGTAAACAAATGTATCAAACTAGTCTTCAAAATACAAAATCAACCGTTAAAAATTAAAGTAGTTGTATTTATTAAAAAAGTAATAAAAACACGATTTTTAACTTAGAGGTATTAAAGGATCACCTTTTCTCGATTCTTCTTTTGAAATACAAATATTCAATATTTAATTTCAATTTTAATGCGGAAAGATATCAGTATCCCTACCATAATCCAGCGATTTACGGGTTACGAACGACAAATTATGTCACTTCAGAGCTGTCACTTTCTTGGGTGAGAGCTAGACAGACTTTATTATTTTTGTAAAGAACTGAAAGAAATGGGATACTACGCGACAAGCCGTGTATTTACCGGCTTATAAAACTGCGAATTACATTTGATTTTGAACACTACGTAGCATTTATGACAATAGAATATATCAAATTACCTTTAACCTATAGATATTACTAAGTAGTTACGTTTTACACCGAATCTTAAAAGGAAGCCGATGGGAATCGGATTATATGAAAACTTCACCACTGTTACCTACAAGATGGCAGAAAGTTATCAAAGAAAATGGCACACATTTAATGTAATTAAATGTAAATAAACTTTTGAGAAAAAAATATCTTGAAATTTCATAGATTCTCATATAAACTTCTTCTCCAACTTAATATGTATTCACTGTTGACATTATCCCAATTGCTTGCAAGAATCTAAATGAAATCAGTAATGATTTTTCTTTTTTCTAAGAGAGAAGTAAGTTATTTTATGTTTTCCTTTTTTAAGTTTTTAAGTGAAAGCATTTGGCAGAGTTTATCAATTTATTCGTGGATAGCCGAATGTTACAGATGTTTTGTGCCACAAAGCAGTGCCCTTGATCTAACAATATTTTATTGCCATTTATGATCTTCAAATTTAGGTAAATAGGTCTACAAAGAAAATATTAGTTCCATCGTGCCCTGACTTTACCATATTTACAGATATTACTTAGAAAACGATGACAAACTTTATAAAATCTTGGCTTCTTCACTTGCAGTTCCAGACAAAATTTTATGATATATGCCCTGACATAATTACAGTAAGCTTTAACTGACCTATAACAGATGCTAACGTTTTTTTGTTATGCTGATTCGGTTTTTTTTTATATTATTTTAATATCAAAGACACGAAAAACATCGAATTAAAAATAAATAATTTAATTTAATAATTTAAAACATTGTAACCTTTATTTTAGTTCAACTTATTAAAATTATGAAAAAAAAAACATTTTTAAATACTTTACATGATAAGCGTTATGGTTACACTCTTACCTAATGTTAAGTGAGTGAGAGTGAGAGTTAAGTAAGTGGAAGGCCTGGCTCTGCAAAAAAATAACAATTGTCTATGAACCATAGAGATTTTCTAAGTGAATAGTGAATATTGAAGCGATGATAGCTCAGTGTGAACAGACGCCGCGTCAAGAGACGTGGGTTTGAATATACCTACAATGAGCTTGAGCTTTCGGTGAAAGAAAATATCCTGATGAAACCATAGCTATCACTCTCAAGTTGCAAATATGTCGTCAAATACTTATAGGTGTGTTCCGGCAGTTGCACTTTTGAGCCAGTCCCTCTACTAGGCTTAGCGTGTCCAACATCTTGGGCCACATCGTCACTTAACATCAGGTGACATTGTGGATATAGAGTTACAACTTAACTATAAAAAATAGTGAGTAAGGTACTTCTGGCAGTTAAACTTAACGCTGGTATGAATTTACTGCTCATAAAGTTTCTATATATCCTCACAAAGATCGACTCTCGACGAGTAAACTTCAATTGACTCCAATAACTTATAAGTAGTTATAGTTATTGATATACATAGACATAGTAGGTTTGAAATCCTCAAAAAACGAATTCTGAATTATACTTATACAAAGATTTGTCTAAAACGTAAGTTCTGGTTAATTAGAATATAATTTGGATATCGATCTAGGACAGTGTTTATGCACTGCGGATTTCCATTTGAAATAGAATAGGAAATATAATTATCTATTTTTATTTTAAATTGACATATTGCTTCTTTAATAATTTTAAATGAAATTTTAATATAGGGTATGTCTAAAATTCGTTTATTAATTTGTTTATTACATATGGTAATAATGCGTATTAAGTTATAATATTAGATATTGATATAAAAACAATAAATTATTAAAATACTTAAAAACGTAAATATTGTGATTTTTTTAAAAATTAACATTAACATTAAAATTATCATTAATTAAGTCATACAAATCCTTGAGATTTTGAGGTGAACATTAAGACGCATTAATATTTTATTAAACCAAGTACCTAAAGGTAAATTAATTTTAATCATATATACGCTATACAAAAGCGTAACACTTAAATTAAGACTTTAAGAATTAAGAAAAACGACTCTACAACACAAAATATATGCCAGGAACTCATTAAATATGTATACAAATGGCATTACAATTATGCAGGGCAAAAAATAGCATTCGCTAAGACGAATCATCCTTACTAATATTATAAATGCGATAGTGAGTTTGTTTGTTACGCTTTCAGGCCTAAGCCACTGAATCGATTGTGATGAATTTTGGTATAGAGATAGATAGGACATTGAAGGCGGTGAAAGGTTACTTTTTCTCGCGAAAAACTAAAAAAACTTAAATGGGGTAAAACGACACAAAAATATTCAGTGGGATTTGTTAAACAAGTATAAGTATGCATATTCAAATTAAATTAAAACAATGCAGGTCGAAAAACAATAAATATCATTATAATTAATTAACAACATTTTTGTTAGTTATTATTATTATTACTTATTAGTTCGTACATATAAACACACACAAGTCGGGAGATACTTTATTTATACAAGCAAATTATACTGGTCACAACGGAAAAAAACCTATCAACAGAGAGATGTTTTTAAAAAAACTTATACTACCGCTTTTATTAAGTGTTTTTGCTCTGGTATCAAGTAAGTGAATTAAATTATAAATTATTTATACTAACACAAAGTGCACTGGCAGATCCTGTCTTTTGCGAGTAGTCAATCACATCGACTACAGCGTCACCTATCGCGTTATGATCACTTATGGAGATAAAAAGTATCCTATTTTCAAGTTGGATAAGACTTCACACAGTCTGCAAAATTTGATTAAAATCTGTTCAGTCGTTAAGGAGTTCATCGCAGACAAAAACATTATACAATTTTTTTATATATAATGATAATAGAAGTAGTAAAGCACTCTTTTTTCTGCTAAGAAGGTAAAATGATAAACACGATACTCAATGGTATGGTAATCCATCACCTATCATCGCTGTCATACCATCCTCCAAGTGTCTTAGTAGCTGGATGTAGACCAAGCCCAAAATACGACAAACCAAAATGAATCCAGATGATCACAATTCAGTAGAATGCATATCCCTGCCACCCCAATTCATTCCTAGACATATTATTTTTTTAATTTTAAAATATGACACGTTTAAGCCTGTCTTCTACTTTTGTTGTTTGATGATCGCATTCCAATATGAATCCAAAATGACTAAGACTATAATCTCGGTGTCCTATCGCCTGTATCGTCATGTGCTATATTATTAATATTTCACTTTATTAATATTTAGTCCATCCTCCTTAAATGATTCTAAATGTATGGTTTCTAGTAACAGATTCTCTCTTTCAGATACGCCAAGAATTTTTCATGCCATTTTTAAATGATTTGCCCACAACTGACTATAAAAGCAAATTATTTTGAGAAAGATGTTATTGATTCCGTTCCAGTTGAATGCAAAGGAATATATTAATAATAATAGTATACATATATATAGATATAGTTACAAACAAAGTTACATATTTTTACAATAAATAGAAGTAAAAAGTATTTTAGGATCAAAAGGTCCGAAGTTTTCTGTTTATTATCGGTCGATAATCTAGATATTACCTAGGTAAAAAAACAAAATCTATGATTTCAAACGTTATCAAAACAGTTAATTAGATAATTATTTGGCACTCGACCTGGAATAGTTTATTAGATAGTTTAGATAGTTTATTATATTCTGCGTGTTTCCATTTGAATTAAAATAGAAAAATTTAATATTATCTGATAATGTTTTTTATGTAAAAGAGTTAAAATTTGAATACAGTTTAGCTCTAAAATTTGTTTAAGTATCATATACCTACACAGTAACACGTATTAAGTTATAATAATGAGTTTAGATATAAAAACAATTACCTATTACAATCCTAATTATTTTAAGGTGAACGTTAGGACGAGTCATTATTTTATTTAACCAAGTTCCTAGAAGTAAATAATCTTTTATTCACACAAAAGCAATAATCTTATATGAAACACAAAATATATCTTTAGGTTTGTTTAACACGTATACAAATGTAAGATCAAATGACATTATAATTTAGCATGTCAAACAAATGCACTCGTTAAAACTTATCATTCCTATATATTAGAAGCCATTCTTTAAAGGTAAGTAAATATTATAGCGATGATAGCTCAGTGGTAGCGTGTAGGAAAGTCGCGATATGGGACGTGAGTTCGAATTCAACCACCTACCACGAGTTTGAGCTTTCGGTGAAGAAAAACATCGCGAAGAAAGAAAGTGGTAGGGCTTTTTCTAATGCCCGCCTGACTAGCTACCACCCTCGAGTTGAGAATCTACGTCCAAATACAAATAGGTGTATTCCAGCAGTGACACTTGACAGGCAGTGCCGCCTATAAAGGCAGGCAACACATCTGCAATTCCTCTGATGTTGGTGGTGATCACTTACCATCAGGTAACAGGCATGCTCGTTTGCTCCCGATTCCATAAAAATAAAAACAATATATAATTAAGTAATTTGTAATCATTCAAAAATTGTATCAATTTAAGGGTATAGCCCTTAAATTAAGAAAGACATTACAAGAACACAGAAGAGATTCAGTGTAATTTGTTACCACAAATATATATGCATAAGCCAATCAAAATAGAATCATGCAGGTCAACAACAACTACACTCGTTACAAAGGTTAAACCCGAAAATTATTATTAAAAAATAACCTTTATTATATAAGATCTACGATTAATTCCTATATATAAACATGCACAAGTAAGAAGCTACTTCATTTATACCAGTAAATTTTTCTGATCACACCGGGTTTACTTACTGACAGTGAAATGTATGTAAAGAAAATTACACTACCGATTTTTCTAAGTGTTTTTACTCTAGTACTAAGTAAGTGAATTTAATTATTAATTAAAGATAATTTTAAGTAACAATGCAAGTGATACGATTAACTTCTTTTGCTAAGAAGTTAAAGTTACAAAGAGGATGCTTTGTGGTGTGGCATCGACAGACTGGTGATCCATCAGCTATCATCCCTGTCAACCCAGCCATCACAATTTGCGGTCTCACTGACAGATTCCAAACATAACAAACCAAAAGCGAATCAATCTTTATATTTAATTTATCTCTATGCGAAGGACAAACACGTTCCAACCGAATGAGTATCATAATCTCCACGCTTCTTTATTAGATATACTCTCGTTCATTTTAAAAACAACTTGTCTAAGTTTGTCACATTATTGATTGATACTTCCGATGTTGAATGATGTCAATCTAATCTAGGTATATGTATATATAAAGATTGTTAGTTGCAGCATTGGCTGACTGACTAATCAACGTACAGCCAAAATTTATGAAGCTAGAAAAGTGAAATTTGTTAATTTTCTTTTATAACGTAGAAGCTCTCTTAGAAGGCATTTTTTTCGAATTTAAGCCCCTAAGGAGATAACACTTTTTGATTTGAAGTATATATATATAAACGAATCGCCGTTACGGATTTCAAAAATTATTTCCACCTTTCATAGAGCAATAATTGAGAAAGTCTTCTGACTTGTTTACATTACGCTATCACCATTACGAGTTAAGCTGTATTGAAACAAATATATAAAAATTAGCAAAAATTATCTAATAATTTTTAGTTCCACGCGAACGAAGTCGCAGATACATTTAGCAATAGTATTATTAAGTATCAAGTAAAATATTATCCAAAGGTTAAGTAATAACTAATTAATACAAATTGAACTCTAATTCTAAGATTATTTATATTTACATACCGAAATAAGAAATTAAGATCTATTTTATTTTTTGTTCTGTTTCTTTAATATGACTATATTCATTGATGTTTTTTCATATACAACATACAACGAGGTTTATCATTCCACCTGCAAATATGGACAAAATACATTACCTATTAATAGATAAAGCATTTCAGAACATATAGCATCGGCAAATTCAGTGTAGAGCATATTTTATAAATACCAATTTTGTGTATTACGTATAGAATTTGTAAATTAACTATCTGGTCCTGTAGACTTGTAGGTAGTTGTAATGATATCTTTCATATCAATTCATTCTGGTATATGAACATTTCATCAGTCGAAAATAATGGCAAAAATTATTGTAAGTGTAATATACTATATCTCAATGGCTAAAAACCAAAGAAGTTGTTTTTGTTAAAAAAAGTAATATAAATTCAATTTTTAATTTAGAGGTATTAAACGATCCTCTTTTCTCGCTTCTTCTTTTAAAACATAAATATTCAATATTGAATAAAAAATTTACTGCCGAGAGATGTCACTATCACTATCATAATCCGGCGATTTATGGATTATGAACGACAAATTAACTCACGTCAGAGCGGTCATTTTCATGGGTGAGAGTGAGATAGACTTTGTTCTTTTCGTAAGAAAATGAAAGAGATGAGATTCTACGCAACAAGCCGTATATTTACCGGTTTATAAAACTGCGAATTATATTTGATTTTGAACACTACGTAGCATTTATGACAATTGAATATATCAAATTACCTTTTGACCTACATATATTACTAAGTAGTTACGTTATAGACCGAGTCTTAAAAGGAACCCGATGGAAATCATGTTATATGGATTCTTCACCCTTTAGGTAACCTAAAGATGGCAGAAAGTCATCTAATAAAATGACACCTATATACTGTAATTAAATGAAAATGAACTTTTGAAAAAACGATGTCTTGATATTTCATATCTATGCAGGGAATCGTCTTCTCCAACTTAATATGTATTCACTGTTGACATTACTGATATTGTTTGAATAGGCAGATGCCAGAAAATAAAAAAAATTGAAATGACTAAACACAAAGATCTACTATGTGTATTTGGCGGCATATTTGCATTTTGAGGGTAGCTAAGCAGGCGTGAATAAGAAAAAACCCTGTCGTCGTATAGTTTCTTAACTGTTTTCCTTCACCATAAGTTCAAGTTCATTGCAGGGATCCTAACTCAGGTCCATTGACGACACGTCTGACATGCTAGAATTGAGTCATTATTACTTTAAAATTATTAACATCGCTGACACAACTGGGCTACTAAATATACGACCATATTTAACATATGTTTATATGTATCCGTGCTGAAGATTTTATTAATGCTATCGGTCCCCATAAACTCTAAGTTAAGCCGTTATGGTTAATGTTAATGGTCATAACAGTTTGTGCTAAAAATAGTGCAGACAAGAATAAATGCCATTAGGATGATTGTTTCACAAAAAAAATCTGGTCATATTAATTTTATGTAGTTATCAAGAAAGTAAAAAAAAAATACCAATAAAATACTTTAAAAAAATACTACAAAGAAACAAAACCGACATCATATTATTATGATATTAATTCTGATATTTAAATGCATGTAAGGTAGAAGTTACTTCATTTATAACGAAAAGATATACCGATCGAAACGTCTTTATATTTATTGATAGCGAAATGTTCTTTACACAAATATTTTTTTCAACTATTTTGAGTGTTCTTTCGGCTGTGTTTTGTAAGTGATTTAAGTTATAAGCTGGTATTTATTTCTTTGCACAATTTATGAATGTTCTGCTAATATTAAAACATAATAGTCAATTACTGGAAAATTTTAGAAGCTTTAAATCTTTTACTAAAAATTACATAGAGTTTAAATGTAGTAACCAATCTCCTTTTCGTGTACACATTATGCACCAAAAGCATATTGATATTTGTGAATTGCAAATATTAAGTTATCGGCGATAACCACATTAGATTGACGTGAAAATGGCCTATAAATGTATAGCGATGCTATGTTTTAAGAAAATTTTTATGTATTGTAGTGTAAAAAAATTCTGTTCAATAAAGCTATCGTTATTTTTATTATTACTAATTGTTTATAGAAAGATGGAAGACAACTTCAAAATATGTTTCAATTGTATATGGAATGAAACAAATCGATGAGACCAAAATGTGGAAGTCCTTAGACGAGGCGTACTTAAATGTAGTGTTACATTAGAATTCAAAAATTACTTCCTTTAATCTTCAAGCGTTACTAATCGCATCAAAGGACATAGTGATAAATCACTGATCAGTGCCTAGTAACAAAAAAATATAGAGTTCTTTGAAATAAAACTAATTTAAACGGATTTTATCGCGGTTATTTATTAAATTTTGATCCCGACGTTTCGAAAGCTTTTCAGCCTTCGTGGTCACGGGGCGGACTGAGGTGTAGGTTGTCCAGAAAAGTTTATGTTACTGTGTCTACCTTCAATTTAATATACATATAACATAAACTTTTCTGGACAACCTACACCTCAGTCCGCCCCGTGACCACGAAGGCTGAAAAGCTTTCGAAACGTCGGGATCAAAATTTAATAAATAACCGCGATAAAATCCGTTTAAATTAGTTTTATTTCAATGAATAATATTCGCGTAAACCTAAGAAATCATTATATAGAGTTCTTGTCATCGGTAATTAACATTTAAAAATCTATGTCTAGAAAATATATTTGTTTTAAATTCTGGTGTATATAAATAAGTACGGTAATTACCTAGTTCAAATGATCTAAGAACATCATACACCAAATATATATGAGCTGATCATAAACTTAAAATATAACTTAACAATCAATAGTTGTCAAGTCAATAATTATTGTCATTTTGCCTAGACATTTGGACCTGCACTGGTTTACTTCAAAACTCGTTACGCCGAAGGACAACAATAGAGCAGGTTTTCATTTCGCCAGTACAAAAAATAAAAATCAATATATTAAGTCCAATCTATGAGTGCAATGATTAGTGTCGTTTTTAATGTCAATCATAAAAAATTGTATATAAACTATTTCAGGTAAGGAGTTTTGTTATTTAACTGATGAAGTTTGTGTCACAAAAGCATCTGATTATCATTTCAAGTTCATTGTTGCCGGTATACCGTTATATGGACTGGACACTTCAGAACCACTACATGTGAAAACTATAAATGCACACCTATCCAATGATATGAATTACACTTTCACAGATGTGTCCATGTACGGTATGAAAGATTGTACCGTTCATAAATTAAAGTAAGTTTTGATAATAGAAAAATTTAGGAACCTAATTACATTATGAAATTTAGTAGATTTTAATTAGGCTGAAAGCATACATGTCTATAACCACAACTTATGTAATGGTGAACTAAAGTTTTTAACACAATAGAAGAGTAATACGTCCTTACATAAGAGACTCACCACGTGCGAATTAATCGAAATATTTACTAAAAAACATCACGATGAACGCATATTCTCTTTTGTTATCAGAGATCTGGGATAGCTTTAGTACTGCTTCTAGTTGACATAGGGTACCAGTGTAAGCATTTCCAAAAGGTCGTTACATAATTTTTACAAATCATCAGACTGGCAAAGAGCTTTTGTTATTCACAGATATCAGATTAAATAATTTCATAAAACTATCAAACCTTTATCTCGTAAATGTTATATATCCAAATAGTTGGAGAACCCTACCTATCGAAGCTAAGATGTACCACCGATCAAGTGTTGTTCTACTATAACCTTAACTGAATCGCCTCATTTCATTACAATGTTTATTAAATGAATTTAATAATATTTATTAAACAGATCTTTAACCAAACCGAGATCACGTTTTGAATGTTTACGCCGCACATCGAAAAACTTGATTCGCATTTAATTTATTTAATGTCTTCACATTCTTACCCAGAAACTCGTTATTCTTTTTTCCCGCAAATGTAATGAAACATTTCATTTACATTTAATAATTTGATTCCCGTCTTATATGTTCTCCTTAAAAGGTTGCCGCTTTTAGTGAAAGGGACTTTTCTAATGTCTTCCTTTTATTTCAGATTAAATAAAGATTCGTCCTGGTACTTTTACTTGATTTGTCCACAACTTATTTTCAAAGCGGATTCTATAGAAAAAGGTGTCGTTGATTCTATTCCAATCGAAAGCAACGGAAAAGTGGTTTTCACTTACGGTAACTTGAATATTGAAATTACTTTTATTATAAAATGAAAATTAATAGTATTTTGTGAATCCACTAATTTATCTTCATTATAGGAACAAAATTATGAATATATGATTGTTTTCAATTTACAAATTGCAGACAGTTATCACATTGGTACACAGGGTGAATTTGAAACTATAACAGGGGTCGACGGGAAACAACATATGAACATTACATATTATAAAATTGATTTATTGGATGCAAAGGGAAAAGCCAATTATAAATTCACGAATTTATATAGCACTAACAAGGAAAAATGTAAGTCTACGTTTAATAGAGATTTTACAAAAAATTCTGGACGTTAATATTTTCCTGATAGAATAGTAAAAAGTACAGAACATATGTATTTATCATCGAAATATTATTTGCTTAATTTAGTGTAAATTAATCACTTCGCAGATGTATTTTTGATATGAGACCTCAGTCTATAACGCCTATTCTGCAAAACAATTATTGTAGCCAAATTAGTTTTATCAATTTTGCATCATCATCAAAGTCATTGCATCGTATTTTAATAGTTAAAAGTTAGGCTGTACAAAATTTGAATTTATTTATTTGTAAATTAATAATGAATCTGTTTATATTAGCTAACATTACAGAAGTAAGCTTTGTGGTAAGCAATTTCTACACGTATAAATTTTTGATCTATACAGTAGTATAGAGCCCACTCCCCATCCCTCTACCATATTACGAAAGTGCAAAATTTGGTTGATCTACCCCAGGAGGGTACCACTAGCGTCCATCGCGGTGGAGAATTCCTCTCTGGACGTCCACGCTCAGATCGCACACTACCTAAGCGTGGATGTTCAGGCTGCCCTTCGTATTCTGGGGGGGGCAATTTTGCGCTCTGTGTTCGGGGCAAACGGAGCAAGCAACATAAGGCTACCCCTACCACGCTTGCTGTGGACTTTTGCAACATAAGGGGGCTAAATTCCAACTTGAACGCCGTCCACTTCCACCTTGAGACAGCGAAGCCGGCCTTGCTCTTCCTTACCGAGACTCAGATATCTTCTCCGGCTGACACCTCTTTCCTCTCCTACCCGGGGTACAAACTGGAACATTCCTTTGTGCCGCGGGCTGGGGTGTACGTGTACGTAAGAGAGGATATCTGCTCTCGTCGCCTCGGCAGCCTTGAAGGGTGGGACCTATCCATCCTCTGGCTACGTGTAGACAGCGATGACCATCCGCGAACCTACGCGTGCCTGTATAGGTCCCATAGCGGTAATGCCGAAACTGACCGACTCATTGAGCACTTGCAGATGGCTACAGATTCTGTGCTGCAGCAGATCCCATCCGCAGAGATCGTGATTCTCGGCGACTTTAACGCCCATCATGCCGACTGGCTTAAATCACGCACCACCGATCATGCGGGTAGATCTATTCACGATTTCGCCTTGGTATATAATTTGACACAACTGGTCACCTCGCCTACGCGAATCCCAGATGTGGATGATCATATACCTTCCCTGTTGGACCTTCTGTTGACCTCTCATCCGGACGGCTACCTGGTTTCCGTCGATCCCCCTCTTGGTTCGTCGGACCACTGTCTTGTCCGGAGTACAGTGCCGGTTACGCGCACAATACGACCTCGCTTTGCGGGCCGCCGCCGCGTATGGCATTATAGGTCAGCGGATTGGGACGGGATGCGATCATTCTTTGCGTCCTACCCATGGGGGCAGATTTGCTTCTCACTGGACGATCCAGATGTCGTTGCTGATTCTGTCACCGATGTGGTGCTTCAGGGTATGGAACTTTTTATTCCGTGCTCTGCAGTGCCCATCGGAGGCAAATCCCAGCCTTGGTTTGGTCGCGCCTGCAAGACGGCATCACGCCGAAAGCGGGAATGTTACCAGGCCTGGGCTGTGGCTTCGGCGTCTAGTGATGTAAATACCAGCGCATTTAAAAAGCAGTATAATTCTGCCTCCAGGTCCTTCAAAAGTGTCATTGCCAAGGCGAAGTCAGAGCACATCGGCAGAATTGGCGAGAGACTGGCGCGTCTCCCGTCGGGAACACGGGCGTTTTGGTCTCTCGCCAAGGCTGTGTTAGGGAATTTCTGTCAGCCTTCTTTTCCACCCCTGCACACGGAGAATGACTCGCTTGCCTATGCCGCGAAGGCGAAAGCCGATCTTCTGGCCTCCCTCTTCGCGTCTAACTCGACTCTGAATGACCAAGGAAATTCACCACCGATAATCCCGTGGTGCGATACTATGATGCCGGAGGTTAAGTTCCGGCAAAGTGCAGTTCGCAAAGCACTTCTTTCTTTGGACATTCATAAGTCGAGTGGGCCCGATGGCATCCCTCCGATAGTGTTGCAGACATGTGCTCCGGAGTTGGCACCGGTTTTAACGCGTCTTTTACGGTACTCCTATGCTTTAGGCGTAGTCCCGAAATCCTGGAAGGCCGCTTTAGTGCACCCGATCCCTAAAAAAGGCAACCGCTCGGATCCGTCCAATTACAGGCCTATCGCCATCACCTCCTTGTTCTCCAAGATAATGGAGTCCGTTATCAACTGCCAGCTCCTGCGGTACCTAGAGGACCACCGGCTGATTAGCGACCGCCAGTACGGCTTCCGTCGGGGTCGCTCAGCCGGTGACCTTCTAGTTTACCTAACTCATAGGTGGGCAGAAGCAGTTGAGACCAAGGGGGAGGCGCTTGCAGTCAGTTTGGACATAGCGAAGGCCTTTGATCGAGTATGTCACAAAGCGCTTCTTTCGAAGCTACCTTCCTATGGGCTTCCCGAGAAATTATGCAACTGGATCACCAGCTTTTTGGCAGATCGGAGCATCAAGGTCGTTGTCGACGGTGCATGCTCTGATCCTAAATTTGTCAATGCTGGTGTTCCACAAGGCTGCGTACTCTCTCCATCTCTGTTCCTTCTGCATATCAATGATATGCTGCAAATCAGCAGCATTCATTGCTATGCAGACGATAGCACTGTGGATGTACTGTACACTGGCCGTGCTAATATTTCTCGGGAACAGGTTGACGAGAGCCGGAACAAACTTGTGTCTGAAGTCGAGTCTTTGTTAACCAAAGTCTCCGACTGGGGTCGACTTAACTTAGTCAAATTCAACCCCAAAAAGACACAAGTTTGCGCGTTAACCGCTAAAAAGTCACCATTTCTCGTAACTTCTCATTTTGAGAATATCCCCCTTTCTGCCAAAGCCAGTATCGGGATACTTGGCGTCGATGTTTCGAGCATCGTCCAGTTTCGCGATCAATTGGAAGGTAAGGCCAAATTGGCTTCACAGAAGCTAGGTGTGCTCAGTAAGGCGAGACGGTACTTCACATCGGCTCAATGCGTGAACCTGTATAAGGCACAAATTCGGCCCCACGTGGAGTACTGTTCTCATATCTGGGCGGGAGCCCCCCAGTACCAGCTACTACCATTTGACCGCATTCAACGTAGGGCGGCTCGGATTATCGACGATCAAGCTCTTTCCGATCGGCTTGATCCCTTGGCTCTGCGTAGAGATGTTGGGTCACTCTGCATCTTCTACCGCATTTACCACGGGGAGTGCTCTGAGGAATTGTTTGGATTGATCCCGGCCGCTGAATTTCACCATCGGACATCGCGTCAAAACAAAAAATTTCACCCACACCACCTCGATGTCCAGCCTTCCACATGAGTACGATTTGTAAGGCACTTCCTACCTCGCACAGCCACTCTGTGGAACCAGCTTTCGCCGGCGGTCTTTCCGAACAGTTACGACTTGGGAACCTTCAAGAAGAGAGCGTATTCCTTCCTTAAAGGCCGGCAACGCACTTGCGAGCCCTCCGGTGTTGCAGGTGTTTATGGGCGGCGGTGATCACTTTCCATCAGGTGAGCCTCCTGCCCGTTTGCCACCTATACCATAAAAAAAAATAAAAAAAAAAGTATTTGAATGAGGCATTAATCAATCATTTGGATAATCAATCGTTTTATTAAGTAACATCAAGTTATGTTACATTTTTACGTGAATTTAGTTATCAGAGCGTTATCAATCTAAATTAAGTTAGAAACTAGAAATATTAGAAAACTAAATTAGAAACATATTCTATTCACTTTACACTCTCAAAATTATATATAAGCACATTTTGCCATAAGAATAAGAAATATACTGCATGGATGGTCTACCGGTTTAGGCGGTCGTCTCACTGGTACATGTAGCGGGTTTGATTCCCACATTGGACTATTATTTGTGTAAAAATGCGAAATTGCCTACGTAGGCAGATGCCATGAATTAAAAAAAAATATTACACCGCAAACCTGTATGATAGATTCTTATACATTGTTCTTGTGGTTCAAATGGATTGAGACATTAGATCTTATAATTTATAACATGAAACTAGTTATAATGAAATTTTACTTATGATGTAATTTTATTACATTTCAGCTGAAAAGGCCCATAAATATCTCAATGATAACTGGAAAAAGTTGAGTAGAGAGATTGAGTACCCAACAATGCTTCTATTCATGGGTAAATTGTTGAACAACATAAACAAATTTATCGCAGAGGTGCCGAAATATGAAATGTTTCACACGGACCCATCTATTCGTGAGTAAATTATGGAACAACATAAACAAATTTATCGCAGCGGTGCCGAAATATGAAATGTTTCACACGGACCCATCTATTCATGAGTAAATTGTTGAACAACATAAATAAAATTATCACGGCAGTGCCGAAATATGAAATTGTTTCACGCGGACCCATAAAAATTATTGTATTTTATCATATTTAATCATTTAATTTCACAATTCACACGTTAATTAAATTTATATTTTTTCAAGCAATATTGTTGTTTCTTTTTTAGTTCTTTAAGGCTCCGTTACAGCTTGGTAGTCTACTACCAAGCTCTAGTCACTGCTCAACTGGTTAGCAGCAAAATAAAGGTTCAGTATGAGCCTTTCAACTGAAACTCAACTTTTCGCCAAACTCAGCAACATGCCTGTAACAGCCTTTGTTTTGCTGCTGTCTATAGGTTACGGTAACCATTTGCCATCAGATTGGTCATCTGCCTGTTTTTTGTCCAATGGCATAAAAAAAGGTAGCAACAATTTTTTATATATATATATTGGGATGTAGTGATAGGGATAGGCCGTATAGGGACGTAGTGATAGGGTGGTTATTCTATGGTAGAATATAGTTATAGGAGGGTAGTTTATAACGCCGATTAGAATAAAGCGCGATGCAAGCGTGCCACTGGGTTCAGTGTAAGAGAGGCGCTTGAGCCGTATTCATCGTACGTAGCTGAAACACTACCAAAGGGCGCCTCCTTAAACCTACATCTGAGTCGCAAGTCTCAGACACTCTCGTGTTATCCTCTCTCTGCCACAATGATTAGGTGTCACGATGTACCCGTCACAGTGAAAGAACGTTACCCTACATATATATATATATATAAAGTACTTCTATTCCAGGAACACAGTAAACTCTTAAGTAGTATTATTATCGTGAAGATTATAAAATAGACTTTAACTAGAATTTGTGGCCTTGCAGAAGGGAATTTAAAAACCAGTTTATTTTTGCGACCGAAGAAAGATTCGGTCAATGTTTTACCGAATCTTGAGTTGCACCGAAACTTTGTATACATGTATTATGGCGCGTCGTTCGGATAAGTTCACGACTCTTGTATTATTACCTAGCTCTCATTACAGTTGTGGTTTATAGTTTTTTTTTTAGTAAATAATTCATTGTTTTTCTTTTTGTGTTCTGTTAAGTCATTTAAATATGTTTAGTTTTTGAAGTAAGAACTTCTTTAGCATCGTTGATTTGAAACTAGATAAAACGACGATAAAATTAAATATGTTTAGTTTTTGAAGTAAAAACTTCTTTAGCATCGTTGATTTGAAACTAAATAAAACGACGATAAAATGAGACAACATATATATAAGGATTCAAGTGTAAGAGAGAATGTGATAGAAGGCACTATATAGTGTTTCAACAAGGTTCGAGCGTTGTACATGTGTTAGCATGTGTATGTATATCGCGTGTGAACTTCACATACATTTTTTTATTACGTAATTGACTATAGTCCAAGTTTGGTAAACTTATTTTTTATAGTTTATAGGTTAAAAGCGTTATAGCCACAATCTCACTAATTTGTGAGTAAAGAGAGAGATTAAGTGACGATGTGGCCCAAGGTGATAGGCACGCTAAACCTAGTGACAGAACTGGCACTCAAACTTTGTTGAGACTGATATATAAGTTACTTATTCTTTTGTCTGCTATAAATAAATACAATACCTTAATCAATAATGCGTTTGCATGAAAAATATTGTAAAGGTCTACCGAATCAGACCGTATGACAAACCCCTCTCACCTTGGCCTGAGCCTTTGGGTAATGCATTTACGTATTGTGATGAGGTAGTAGGTACACAAATTCTTACGCCACGATAATAAAAATGTTCATGAATATATTTACCTATATTTTTATGTTCAATAGAAAATGAAACTTAAATAAATATTTATGTTAGATAATTCAATTAATGTGTATTCAAACAGGCTACGTCTTTGTATGCATGTCAAATGTTTAAATAAGTTTCCATTTCGGACCCAAACCATACCCAAACGGAAGGTTCGATTTCAGTTTCGGCAGAAAATACGGTTTCGGTCAGACACTAATTATCTTATTTTTTTCACTTATATAAAATTAAGTATCCAAAACTAGTAGCTAGGTCAAAGTTTATAAAAAAACACAATGGATTAGTACTATAACAGAATTACCACGCCATAGCTTTTGTATTTAAGATAAATGATCATAATTTTTTCGTTGTTACTCTAGTACTCTTTCAGTGTGTAGTGGAATAAATTTATTTTATAATGTATACAAAAATAATATTTGTGATATCAGTTTTTACAATTGGCATCATTATATTAAGTAAGTATTATTTTTTAATTAACAAATAAATATTTCTAATTTTACCCTGTTTTTATTAACTCCTTTTCTTGTATGTCTGTACGGATGGAATTTTGTAATTAATTTAGAAATAACATCACGATGAGCCAGATACCTGAAATTTGGACCATAGCACAGATGTGAATGACAATACATGAAAGTGAAAAAAATATGATTTGATTGTATATGTTTTTTTTAATAATCGATTTATAACTAACTTCTCGATCAGCTATTTATTTAAATATAGCTAAAATCTAACAGTTTTCATTTACATAACACTAAAAAGCAGAAAATAATAACAAAATAAAAGAAAATTAATATACCATGTTTTTATAACGGACTAAAAACATGGGGCACATGCAATACATAACTATAAATATGTGGCCTCATGTATTTCGTTTCTAATCCTTTTTTTATAATCAACTGTTTTAATAGTTTCCGTTACTGTTTAAAGATAAATTTAAGGATACCGTTTAACAATACCATATCAATACATACTACACAATATAGTATTTATTCATTAAAATATTGATAGTTTATAAAACAGTATTTTTATTTATTTATATAGATATAGATATAATCTTGCTCTGTTCAATAGATAGTAAAATAATTTCTAATAATGAAAGTATAGTATTTGCAGATAAACATAAAGTACCTTGCGATTTGCACAATGATGTCTGCGTTACCGAAGCGGTTCAAACTCTGGTTCAAACGATAGCAGTAGGAAACCCAGCATGGGGTATAGAAAGTTCAGATCCTCTTTATCGAGACCGTATAAGTGCTGTCATGCCACACATGAATTACACATTAATAAATGCTAATTTACATGGCTTTCAAGATTGCCACATAGAAGAAATAAAGTAAGTTGTTTCTGTGTACCTTATTGAAAATTATTTAACGATATTTTTTACCCATATTTTTATTGTTATCGTTTTGGCGTTGTGTCCACAATCTTACCTGATCTTAAGTGTTGATATGGCCTAAATTGGTAGTCACGCTAAACCTGTGGAGGAACTGGTGTTACAGACCGTGGAGGTTTAGTTGAGTCATACTCAGAGTCTCGTTTCACAGTCGTTACATTTTACTGCAGAGCTTCCGCTTGCTACAATATATATTTCGACCAGTCATCCGTACTGTCGAACGTTCTTAACTCAACTGAACTGACTGAACTGAACCATAGCCACGCTCGCATCACACTTATATAGTAATCTGTGTTATTGACTACCCTCCTTCTTTTTAAATTAAAGTATGTAGAATTATTAAGTTTCCTTATTAATAAACAGAAGACGTGGTATGTAGCACAAGCTCTCAAGTGCAATTGCCGGAACATAGCTATTGGTATTTGGAGGCAGATTTTCAACTTGTAGGTGGTTGCTAGCTAGGCGGGCATTAGAAAAAGCCCTAGCACCATGCTACGGTTTCCTCAGGGTGGTTTCCTTCACTGAAAACTCAAGCTCATTGTGGGTGGATTCACACTCACTTCCTTGATGCGAAGTGCGTAAACACTACCACTGAACTATCATCGCTTCATTTTGATGTTCTAATGGTTGATATAATGGAAATGGCGGTATAATCTAGATAAAGAGTGATTACCAGTGAGATGTTCCGTCAATAGTTATCACCGTCATACTGAGCAGCAGACATGCCTCTTTACGCTTCGTTATAAGATTCTAAACGACAGAAGGGAGAGAACGCACTAGACAGTTAGCTGTTTGGCATCTTCACAATGCACTAAATTTAAGAATGTGCAATAACATTGACATGGTTTTAATTAACGACGATAGTTATGTAAAACTTGGGACTATCTTATATAAACGAAGAGTTTTCTTTTTATAATATCTCGGTTTAAAGGAAACTGTAATGCGTATTGCTAAATGAAGAATTATAGTTCTCAAGTTAAAAGTTGTTAAAGCCTTCTTAACGTTTCCTTCTTTTCTTTATAGTTCATAGCGTTTGACCACAGTGCTACCTTTTGCTAAGACATGATGTGGTTTAAGATGCACAACCCTAGACATAATGAGAAGACTGACTGTCTATTGCATTACTTGCTGCACCACTATACACGTTTTGTAATAGATTTTCAACAAAAGGTACCATACTGCGGTCCCACCATGATATTTTTTATTCCAAAAGCCAGGGCTAATTGTAAAAAATATAAATGGGCCATCATTGTTCGTATGAAACAACAGTGAATTTTAATATACGTATATGTTATCACCTTTCGACGTCGTGATACAATGACCACATAAACATCATTGAAACCGGTAATCACAACTATTCAGTCAATTTAAAAATCTTAATCGCTTATTGTATTTTAATGAATGTTAATAGTCTTTGCAATCGAATAATTAACATACCGATCTCGAAAACACGATTTTAAGAATGATTTATAAATAGCAGTTATTTAAACGCAAAAATATATATGGAAATCTGTATTTTCTCACAGTTATAAATATAAAATATGTTCAAATAATTATATAAGTTATCAAATAATTAAATCTCAAAATATAATCTCAATTATTTCTTAAATGTAAATGAAATATATATACAAATGTACGTATTATACCTATATATATAAAAACGTTGGTTGACAGGTTATTACTTCGCACAGCCGAAACTACTAAAGCTAGAAAACGTATTGTATTTTCATTGGAAATGTAATGGCTAATTTGAAAGCTATTTTTCGAAATTAAAGCTCTAATGAATAAATCGAGGTGGCAAAGTTTTTATGGGAGACAAAAAAGATCCACACTTATTGACTTGCAATACAACATAAAAACTCTTTGATAAAAATAAATAAACACGTGTTAAAACGTTTTCAAATTTCATCGCCTGCGTTTGTAAAATAAAGCATGAAATTTTTTATAGATACTTTCACTGAGATATCGTTAAAACTACCAGACAAGACCTTAAATTTTTCCAACAATATTCCTTTTATGACGTAGACACCCACAAAGAAGAGATAAACGGTTACGCGTGATTGCCAGGAATTACGCGAACGAAGTCAAGGGATACTAGTTAGTTTACATATAAACCATAATAAACCTCGTAACACTATCAGATAATTTTTCACTAATACTAGCCTTTACCCACGGCTTCGCTCAAGTTAATATTGATATTATCAAAAGGGATGACGAAATAAAAGTTTCAAACAAAGTTTATCTCACTTCCACTAAAGTTATTGAAAAGTAAACTATCACCGTCTCCAGATTCATATCTATATTTATAACAATATTCATCATAATCGACTCAGCGGTTGCAGCGTCAAAGGCGTAGCAAACTGAGTTACTTTCGCCTTTATGATATTAGTAAAAGATAAGTATTTTAGCTAATATATACAAATATTTTGGCTAATACAATCAGATTTATATGTTTACTAGCTGACCTGGCAAAACATGTTCTGCTTTTTCAAGCAGTCAATCACATCGCCTATAGCGACATCTATCGCGTTATGATGACTTATCGTGATAAAAAGTATCCTATCTGTCAAGTTGGATCAAACTGCACACAGTGTGCAAAATTTGATTAAAATCGGTTCAGTAGTTTAAGAGTTCATCGCGGACAAACAACTTAACAGGATTTTTTATAGATAAGACCTGTATTTAGCGTTCGTGATGTGTCTTCTTATTTATTTATTTTTATGAAATAGGGGCAATCGAGCAATCGTGTCATCTGATGGTGAGCGATCACCACTGTCCATGGACACCCAAAACTCCAAAGGAATCGCTGGCGACCTTTATTGGAGGGACTGGCTCTCAAGTCAAACTTCCGGAATACATATATTGGTATTAAGCGGCAGATTTTCAACTTGAGGGTAGCAGCATTAGATAAAGCCGTACCACCATGCTATGGTTTCCCTACGATGCTTTCCTTCACTGAAAGCTCGTAGGTGGTTGGATTCCAACTCACGTACCATAACGCGGCGTTCCTACAGACTACCACTGAACTATAATCACTTCATTATTATTGTCTTTTTACGAAATATTGTTTTGTATAGTGCGTATTTATTGTGACTTATATTTTATATGATGAGTAGTGGATAGAAAAATATCCACAAGGACCCTTCTTTTCTGGCGAATCAGTACTTTATAAAATATTTTTATTGCCTTATTACAATAAATTAACACTCCTACGCCTTCATTCTGTATATATAGAGCTTTGGTTTTATTCACTTTGTTCAACTTTGTGGCGATATCTAATTGTAGACATAGAATTAAAGGCATAGATATCTAATACGCAAAAATGGATACACCTGGAATACTTTAGGGCAAATTTCTTCCGCTTGTCTTCTAGTTATATATTTAAAGTACTAAGAGCACTATTGGATGAATTCTTTTAAAGACATTTTCTTGTAAACGTAAAACAAAAATAAAATCAACAAAATAAATACAGGGTTTTTATGCAAATGATAACACTTCTTAGGATAGCATTCAATCAACGTCTGCTTATGTGTATTGAGAATAAAAATTACTGAATATTTATAAAATTATTATCATGGCTTAACTTACACATTTAATGATAGAAATGGTCCCTATATTTGCTATGTATGGACAGATATTCAATGAATAGATATAAACAGTATTATAGCAACGATTATTTTCATGTAACAACATACGTTTCTTAAGTGATGCAATGTGAAAGATTTTATAATTTTTAACATAATTTTATAAGAGGTTATTTCAAAGTAGGTACAATTCAACAAAGTAATATTTCAAAATCCATATACATTCAATGAAAGAAGTTTAAATAGTATCTTTCTTCACTATCAGCTAAACGTAAAAACAAAACATCGTAAAGCAACCAAAATACGTGGGAAGCTCTCCTGTTGTACTTTGTATATAGAAATAACCCTAAACGATTTTTTTTTTTTTGGTTTTGCGGCTACCACGTTTGGGTACAGTTTATAAGGAAAAACATCAAATTATTTCTGTTTTTATTTCGCGGCTACTAAACTAACCAAAGGTAAATTACTGGATCGACTTGATAACTAAGCCAATGAATTTTATTAAATACTAAATAGATAGATAGTTTAACTCAGCATTCAAAATTTATAGGCTAATATAATTATAATCCGATTCAAAACAAACAATATTGAAATTTCTCATGTTTTTTCAGCTTTATGAAGAATTCTTCTTGGTATTTATATTTAGTTTGTCCACGTATTACACTAAAATCCAACTACGAAGTCATAGGAGAAATCGCATCAATATATATTGAAGGAAATGGAAAAATTGAGATTATTCACGGTCAGTAATAATTTATTTTATTTTATACTACCTGAACAGACAGACCTTGTTTTGCCTTATCGAGTAATCAATAAATAACTTAGACCCCAGCAACCTCTATCTAGTTATGATCACTTATGGAGACAAAAAGTATTTCTATATGCCAAGTTGTATCAAACTGTGCAAAATTTGCTTAAAATCGGTTCAGTAGCTTAAGAGTTCATCGCGGACAAACACGAAATTTTTAAATATAACGATATCTATTCATAGAGTGGACCGATGGCGATGTAACAAACACTAAGTAATACTCCAAGTTACGTACAATTTTTACGTATAAAAGTTATGTACATTGGTTTTGTATATTTTACGTGATCTGTGCACAGACAAACAGATACAAATTCCAAATGGTAATGATGGAAATGGGGGTTTTGTTGATTACCCTTTAACACTCTGGCTATTTTTTGGAACTATTTTCAATGTACAGAAACGACTTTTCTACAGATTTATTACATGTATAGAAAAGTTAGGTATCACTAAAGTTACACCTTATAGGGCGACATGACCAAAAACGATGGTTTTTTTGTGCAATTTTAGAAATGCAATCAATCCTGGGTTTCAAGTATACTTACCAAAAAATATCTAGCTAGGTAATAATTATAACAGATGGCTATTTTGCATCGATGATGACTCAGTTGGTAATATGTACGGACGCCGCATCAATGGACGTGAGTTCAAATCCTACTTAAATGAGTCTGAGCTTTCAGTGAGTGAAACATCGTGAGGAAACCATAGCATTGTAGTAGAACATTTTCTAATGCCCAACTGGCTAGCTATCACCCATAAGTTGAGAATCTGCCTCCAAATAATTATAGGTGTGCTCCAGCGGTTGCACTTTAGACCCAGTCCCCCTACTAGGCTCAGCAAGTCCAATATCTTGGGCCATATCGTACTTAACATCAGCTGAGGTTATAGCCATTACACTAAACCTATATATCATAAAAAACGTTCATCTATGATTTAAAAGTAGTATCTCTCTGCACCAAAAACTCTAGCTAACTGCAGGATTTGGATCAACATTATGAAGCAACTACAGATTGCCCCGAAAGTACTTTCTAGAAATTGAATTTACATGCTTTAAATGGGGAGTAATGCCAGAAACATCGACAATACTAAATTCGGTTCAGTAGTAATTTTATTTAATTGGATTTTATTCTGCTCTCACATGCATCTACCTTAAATTCCAAAAGTGAGTTTATAAAATTATAGTCCTCTATATAAAAGGTATATAATGAAAATATCTAATGTGATTTCATGGGTTTCATGTGATATAGAAGTAGAATATTTTGTGGTATACATCTTAGTAGGTACTTGTCAAATCTTTTAGATTATGATGTGTTGCGAGTGACGCAAGGGACTTATTGTATAATCGAGCTATTGTTTTATCGGCATTGCCGTTTAGATTACTGGTGATATTGGAATTTCTAATGCATTTATGATGATGTACATATTTTAAGTATGCACAAAGTTGTGAAACTCTAACAATGAGATATTAATATTAATTACAGATAACTACCACATTGGGCTTCGCGGTGAATATCAAACCGTTACTGGTGCAGACTTCAAGCCTCATATTATTATTAAGAATTATGAATTCTATATCTTAGATGTTAAAGATATTGTTATTTATAAATTATCGAATTTATTCTATGGTGACGAGGAAAGGTGTAAGTTGTGATTATGATGACTCAGTTGGTAGATTGCACGGATGCCACGTTATTGGACGTGAGTTCAAATCCACCCGCAATGAGCCTGAATTTTTGGTGAAGGAAAAGATCGTGAGGACACTATAACAAGATGGTAGGGTTTTTTTAATGACCAGCTGGATAGCCGCCATCCTCGAGTTGAAAATCTGCCGCCAAATACCTATAGGTGTGTTCCAGCATTTGCACTTTAGAGTCAGTTTCTTTACTAGGCTCAGCTTGTCCACCATTTGTACTATATCCTTATTTAACTTCAGGTGAGATTGTAGCCATAATGCTAAACCTATTATATAAAGTATAAAAAAATATTTATTATATAAAAAAATATTTAATCGTTTAGATATATTTTCCAAGAGCGCTTAATAATTGTATATATTTTTATTTTACTATTGTCTGTATAAATTATTCTACATACCTAGTATAGCCATATGTTGAAATCCACCCTTGAAATCTTTATACTTTTATGTACACATTTCGGCAATAATTTAAAAAATAACCATAGCTTTGATACAGGACTTTAATCTGTCTGGTCATGAATAGTTTCATGAGTAATTTCACCTATTCTTTATAAGACACTGAATGTGAAATAACAAGGGAGTCGTTCGAAGTTTCTAAGATTCAAATGAGGAAAACCAAAATTAAGATTTTTTAAGTTGTTAAATTTATGGGCATATTAATAGTATTCTAACAAAACGTAAGCCTAGTAAAATCGATTTAAGAAACCATTGATTTAAAAAGATTTATGTAGAATCGGTGTGATACCTATCCGGTTTAAAGTGCACTAGGAAAAAAAAATTAAGGAATTGAGTACTTTTTTTTAATATTACTCTGTGTTATATGTTATAAATTAGAGAACAGATTTATACGTTAATTAAAAATTAAGTTAAAACGTTTTACCGTTTAATGACAAATAAATTGATTATTTGTTTTTATGTCTGATGAATAAGTGCTCACTATCTGTAATCGAACATTATAAAGTTAGTTCGTGTTTACTGGTGCAAGTATTTTATTATAATATACTATATTCTAATGAACAACTGGTAGAGTCTTAGGTTTAATTCAGGAAGTCTTTTAATATAAATAAAAAAACTTAAATTGTTTTGTCTAAAGTTACTGTCCATCAATTTTGTAATTATGGCCTGCAGCTATGCATAATTACTATTTTAATACATGATGTAATAAAGTCTAGGTCATACACAATATACTATTTTTCTATGAGAATACACGATCGACAGTGTTTCTGTAAATGCTAGTGAAAAAAAAAATACTCTACAAGATTTTTATGACTCCGATAAGGTCATTTTTAACAAAGACACAACCATTTGATAAGTCGCTACAAATTTTGATGACTTTTTTATTGCATTATTTTCCCACAACTGTATATAATCAACTTTAACTCTGTTGCAGCGAAAAATGTCCACAAGTTGTTGAATGAGAATTGGAAGAAAATTAGCATAGGCACTCACCATCCAGCAATGTATTCTTTCATGGGCAAGCTGCTTGACAACATTAATAAGTTCTTCATAATACTACCAATAAATGAAATATTTTTTACAAAAACGTCTGAACTATAGTTTGTTTTGTGTTGAAGGTGTTTACTTAAGCTACCTCAAATTAAAGTGTAATTCATTATGGCTTATGACATTTTATTGATACACTTCTGATTTAGGTACCCTTCGGACCCATAGCTGCACATAAGCTCTGGCGACTTCGTCTACACTGTCTAAAGATAGAAATACACTATGTCAGATATATTGGTAAAATTTGTCTCTTCCTCAACTACAAATTTAAATTGATCACCACTATTTTAATGTAATTACAAATATAGATGTATTATCGAATGAAATCTAAAAAATCATTTACAATTTTCCCGTTAAAAATATATCGAAATATTTATTCAATAAGCGCTTCAAATAGTCACTTACTTGATCATCAACTTATTTGTCGCAAATAGAATCTAATATAACATATATATAATTTATCATGTACCATACTTTAGTAAGAAACTTTAATTTTGAAAATTGACAATTACATAAAGAAAATTGGCAATTTTTTAATGAAATGAAATATTGTTGTCAACACATGGACTGATGATTTGTATAACTTCTTTAGCTTCATAAAAAACTAACTTGATTCCTAAATATTCGCGTGCAAAACTTCTAGCATTTCTATGAAGTGAAAACTTCTTCAAGCACGTTGGATAGTTTTAGACTGCTATAAAACACTGAACTCGCATGACCGTCTTTCTTAGATACATACACAGATGTGTATACAGCCCAAACATAATGTGAAGTAAAGAATTTTCACTTCTGACGTGCTGCCCTACCGTTGACAGTATTTTTTTATATTTACGGGCTAAATTAACTTTATCCCGCGGCTAAGCTTACGTTAATATTTATTAAATAATAAACAATTATTCTCTAAAGTTTAAAGCACATCATATGACGAAATAAAAAGTTTATTACTCTCTTCTTATATTTTTTTTCATTTTTTCACTGTCTCCGGGGTCTCATCTATCTCTGTAACAAAATTCATCATAATCGATTCAGCGGTTTAGGCGTGAAAGCGTAACAAACTCACTCTCGCATTTATAATATTATTAAGAATAACAGTTAATTTTATGGTCGATATTTCCTACAACATGAAAATGTGATTTAAATATAAAATATTTATTGGTTGAAATGTGTACCAGTTAGAAGCTAACCTATATTTTAAAAAAGAATATATAAAAATATGCAAGAAAATATTTTAATTTAAATAGCCGTGTGTTGTTTTTATTATTCCTGGAAAGTAAGTAATTTTGACAAAGGCGGTTTTGAGATTACTCATCATTAATCACTACATTAATTTTTCAGTAACTACTTTTTTTTCGTTTATACGATTTGGGTATCCTTGGCAATAACAGCGAGGCCAACAATAAAAAATCAATGTAAAAAAAATCCAGATGAAACTTGCGTGAAGGAAGCACATATTAGTTCCACATAATAATTAGCCTTCATAAAAATAAATCTCTAAAATAAAATTTATAATATAAATTGAACAATCACATTTATTAGTTATAATAACTATTATGTTTCGTAAATAGAAAAATAAGGTAACTCGAAAATTTACAGTTTTACTATTTTTATAAAAGTAAATATTTATATTTTGTAGCTATAGGGACTTTGTATTTCATAACATACTTACATTTTGCAACCGCCACACCGCGCCATCCCGAATGGCCGTGGGAATTCGAATCCCACAAAGGACAATATTTTTTTGTAAACACATATAATTGTTCTCAATTTCATAGATACTTTATATCCTCTAATTTCTTCTAAATCTGAATTCCTTCACACTTGATATTCATGAAATTACTTTACTATGTTACTAATGTATGTACTGTACTATGTTTTATGTATAAAAATTCAGTGTACTAATTTCGTCTTTTAAACTGCTCGACCGATTTTTAAAAACTAACTGTTATGTATTTATAGGGTCATTTGAAATTACATAAGGTAGGTACCGCTATGCACTGTTATTCTGGAGCCTTGGTACATCTTGTGGCAGTTGGATATATAATAACTGATCCTAAATCACGACAAAGCAAAGTAGAGTCATTGTGACGATCTGTTACCTTGTTTATGGTGGTTGCAATCCAGCACCTGAACCCAGGACGTGACACATGGATACGCTACTAATGCAGGTGATACACGTACTGAAAGGTGGTCTTAATCCTGTGGGAGATGATTTTTGTATATCAGCATGGGGCATAGGTTTTTAATTAAGAACACAAGAACATTTTAAACGAAAATTACAGTTATGCATGTAGCTATTCAAGTACGCTGTTTATTATTCCCCTAACTTCCTATATAAGCATAAACAGCCAACTATTTTCACTCAGTATTTTCAAACTGTAAATATGTTAAAGTTGTTTTACTTTTTAAGCTTTGCTTTCATTTTGCATTTTGCTACATGTAAGTTGTTTTTGTATTATTATTATTTTTTAATTACTATGGAGTTATTTTACACAAAATATTGTAGTACCACTGCGGTTAAATAGTTGTTGGAAACGTAGCTTTTTTTGATGATGTGGTAAAAATAAAATTTAAGAAATACCTCTCGCAATCCATAAATGCACTTGCGGGGCGCCGGCCACGGCGAGAAGGGCGTGGGGATGAATAATTGGATGACAAACACTTTCAAATACTCACTATAAAAAAACATGCTAACAACCCCTATATTGCCAAAGCCCAGGGACAGCTTTCGCACTTATCCTATTCTCCGGAAGGTTGATCATTTACCTAGAAAATAAGACCCATAACAAAGTTGTACACCGAATAAAAAGAACGTATGCGTTTAATCACATCTAATTTCAGGTGATACAGATACTCCCTGTGACGACGACGATGAGGACTGTATAACTGCATCCCATAAGCTATTAAGCAAAATGATTATAGCAGGGATTCCGGCCAAGGGTATAAAGAGTTCTGATCCATTGCATCAAGACATAATCGAGGTTCATAAACCAAATATGAGTTTAATACTTACCGACGCAAACATGCACGGGACACTAGATTGTGAAACCTACCGAATTAGGTATGTGTTGTTTACAAAAACATAAAAGAAATATATAAGCATATACTTTATCAAAATATAATACAATATTAAATAACTTTCGAAATCATAACTAATTCAAAAAGGATCGAAGGTAATATTCTTTTCTTGAAAAACTAGATAATGTATGTACTGCAAATGCAAATTATTCAATCTCATACAATGCAAATTATAGTACCAACCTCCTACGTTTACCTAGAAGAGTCACGAGAGGGATATGTGGAACTCGTCTAGTGCAAGATAGTTAGCCCTTACTTACTAGAAACCTTTTCCAAACTGCATTCAATATATAGATTTTCTCTTAAATTTGTGTCCTCAGTCTTTATTGCGTCCATCACCATCTACATCCTATAAATACATAATGAAAATGATGTTTGGTTGAAGCGCAATTACGTCAAAACTACTGATCGTATTACATGGAGCCATGATCGTTCGACGCGCAATTATTTATAGATGGTTAAGGGCTATTCATCATTTGTATTCAGATAATTCTTTACCATTTTATTGCTATTCTATTTACTGTTATATACATTTTTCTCATCAATAAAAACAAAAGACAAGGATTTTCTCTTAATTACCACGCAGCGAAGCGATCGGGTACGGTGAGTTCATTTATGTATAGTTTATCTGGTTAAGGAAATACCAGTAACATTCTGGCTAGACAAATTCAATTACAAGTATATCAGCATTACCTTATTGATTCATCAAATACCATTGATTTTTTATTATATCCAAATATTTTTGCAGAATTAAAAATAATATATGGCATTATACGATGTTTTGCCCAAAAATGACACTCGTATCTAATTATGAGATAAACGGATTTGTTGATTCTATCCCCATTGAAGGTAAAGGAGATTGTGAAATAGTTTATGGTAAGTTTTGATTCATTTTTGACTTTATTGATTTTATTAACATGAAATTTAGCCTGCGTATTCTTCGGCTGTGCAGATACCCATTTTAAACCTTAAAAATAAATTAAATGAATACTACTGGTAGAAGGTGCTATGTAAAATTCACTTATCGAAATCTTATATCTTTTAGTTGAAAGAAATCATTTTTTTTATTGTGGCTAGACAAAGTGAAGAGCTCCATATTTGGTGATAACCACAGTGTAACCCAATCCAGAAACAACGCTGATAACCCTGGGATCAACAATTAATCATCAGTTTTCGCTGCGATCATAGCTTACACAAATTAGTTTAAAGGATTCCATGTTGTAGATAGGAAGGAATGCATACATGCAAACATTTCCACAACTTCATTATACGATATAGATATGTCATATCGAAATTCTTGATGAATCCGAACCATGTAATATAATCAAAATAAAACAGGTTTTATTTAATTTTGATTTTAAAAAGCAATCAATGGCATCATTGATCATTGAGTCGAAAAAGGGTCATCGCTATAAAAGAAACCACTTACAAATTTGATTGAGTTTAGCTTTGCTATATTATATAAATGTGTATAATATATTGTAATATAGCGCAATAACAGAGATTGAGTCCAAGTATAAATATTTTACAAATAATAATCCAGTCCATTATAATCTTTAAATATATACAAGCTTGCTTGACATGGTCGTTGAACCCATTTTCTGATAAATAAGTAAAATAGTAAGACAATAATAGAACCTCAAATCATTACTTTTTTTTATTAATATTACAAGTCTGCAACATCGTGTCATAGTTTGTGTTCGTTATTGATATTAGGCCTATGACGAATGCTAACTTAATCTAAGTATTTGCGAAAATACATTATATAGTCAAGTATATATATATATATATACAAAGATACCAAACTTAATTGATTTAGACATAAAATAAAAATTGTAAGGTAGTAAAAGTCTTACTTCCTTCTATATCATATATTACGCATTAATGTTCGACAATGGTATATTACGCATTTTTACACGCTTTTTATTAACTTCAACGGTATGTTTGTTTGTATGTTTGTAACCTACTCCTGTGGGCGTGATTTTGACTCACTTTAAACGGCCCGATTTCGTTCAAACTTTGTAGTTTTATCGCGGACCGATGATAAAACACTAATTTGATAAAATTATTCCATTTTTCTATTTGCAAAATAAGATTTTTGTTAAATTATATAATTTTCATCTATAGTCAATAAGGCAAGAAATTTTATTTTTTTATAATTAAAAAAAACAAGCTATTATAAATAAAGCAAACTAAAAAGTAGAAAATCAATAATAGTTAAAAAAAAAAACAAAAAAACACGCTTTTTAAAGAAAACTGAACTAACAAAATAGAAATTAAGTTTTAATAAATTTAAATTAAGAATATTGTTAAAGTTTTTAATAAACATAAATTAAGAATAGTTTTCAAAATTTCAATAAATATAAATTAACAATAGTGTAAATAAAACAAAATGAATTTTATTTAAAAAAAGGGTGTGGTGCATAGTTATAAATGTTTTATCGACAGATAAGAGTAGAGTGATTATCACCGGATAATCTTAAAAGCACACCACGTTTTTTTTTTAAATAAAATATTTTTTTTTATTTACACTATTTTTAATTTATGTTTATTGAAATTTTTAACACTATTCTTAATTTAAATTTATTAAAACTTATTTTCTATTTTTTAGTTCAGTTTTTTATAAAAAGCGTGTTTTTTTGTTTTTTAAAACTATTATTTTTTTAATAATTATGATGGAAATATAATTTACATTCCAGAAAATTATATTGTTAGTATGTATGGAACTTACGAAATAATAAAACCTTTCTTCGGAGAAGATTATTTTCGTATCACAAGCTATGAACTGGATTATACAGATGTACAAGGAAAAGTCGTTTATAGGTTCAATAATCTGTTTGACGGAGACGATAAGAAATGTAAGTTAAATAATTTATAATATATATCCTCTATCTTTTTATTTAGTAATGAATCATCTGACGTCAAATGATGTTGTGTTTCAAGATGGTAATATACAAATCGTAGCAAGCAAGCGGGCACTTAAATGCAACTCAAATTGGCAAGAGATTTTCAAGTGAATGTATCACAGTATCTCATCGCAGTAGAAGCTCACTTTCATTGCAGTCTTTTGTAGTACAATTAATCCATCATTGCTTCATATAACACAAAACCTGAATACAAAATAGAATTCGCGTCAATGTAATAGTTTCAATATAACAATTACCTTGGTTTCGTACCTTTAATAATAATCAGATAGCTCAATGATGGATTTTAGAAGTTGTGCCAATTAAAAGTATTGTTGGTTGAATTTGTAATGATATTTAAAATAATTCTTATTAATTATGCACTTAAGGCATAAAAACTAGGTTACTGTCTATTTATTATTAGACTGATTTTAATTCGATTTTTTATTATACATGTGTCTACAGCTTTGAATATGATTTCAGCTACTTACGTTCATGAGTACATCAATAATAATTGGAAAAACCTGCATGACATCATTGGAAACCCAATCGCTTATTCCTTATTTACCAATGTTATAGATAACATTAAGCTATTCTTAGCAAAAACACCAAAACTGCAAGTTTTCTTTAGACCCCCGTCGCTTCCAATCTTTTCAATCCCTAAAATGATCACCCCTAAAGTTTCTTTTTCTATTGGATAATATATTTTCCAACATAAACACTGATAAATATTTTACAGCACTGTAATACATTATATCAAATTATGATGAATAATCTAGCTCAATATTATGAAATTGTAAACAAATTAACCTATTTTATTAACAATTATGAAATATAAAACTTGCTTACTCGTAACTAAATACACAATAATCCTGTTTTTTTTTTTCATATTTAGTTTAACTAAAGATTATCAAATAAAAACTGAAGAACAAAGTTGTTTTCCTTTATTGTGAGAAAAGTGACACATGCATTCATACTATTATAGCCTGTTCTTATTGTAACATATCAACCTCAAGAAGGCAAAAACCCTAAAATTAGTCAGAATTGATTGGTACTGCCAAGGGCTGAATTGGAATGTCTTATGGAGCAATATGTATTTCCAACCATAATCTTCAGAGCGAAACTCAATATGTAAGCAATAGATTTAATGGTAGAAGTGTTTATAATACTTGTGCATCCATAACCGTAATTTGTATAGGTTCTAGCACTATTCAACGAGTTAGCTCTGATGACTTGCACTGGTAATACAATAAATCTTGTATTGGATTCAAGGTTTTTAAACTGCCTACATTTCAAAACATATTACATTTCAAAACTAATAGTAATAATATACTTAAAACAATGAATCATTTTATGTACTTTATTACTCCGACCCCATAAATTCCTCTTGTATATATTTTCCCTTTTAACTCCTGATAGAGCACAGGAATTAATACATGAGTTTAGAGCTAAAACTCCTAATTTGATATCGGTGCTACTATTCCCGTTACTTAATCACTAATCAAAACTAAAATCGAACAGTACAGCAACTAAACGGTTCTGGTTGCTATGAGTTTCAAAAAATATCAACATGACTTATCCACAGATAGCAATTGACAATTGTAAAAATACATTCTTAACCATTTTCATTTTATACAACTCCTAGCGATTATTGATAAGCACTCTGGAGGGTACAGAAATTTACCGGATAGAATAAGTTAACCGATAATAGGTTACTAATAACTAAAAATTACAAATAAATTAACATGTTTAATTGTTTATTTTATCTCAAGCAGCGGATTGATACATTAGTAAATACAGCAGTAAAATATCAACATCACTTATTTACACTTAATTCTTCTTACTAGTAAACGAATATTAATTTAGTACAACCAGTCTTTCTTCCTCAAGATTGCAATCAATCGTAAGTCATTTACTTTGTTGCAATGATATTTTAAGATCCTAAAAGTGCATTGCATTTATTTAGACCCGTTTTGCGCCTCATTTCTGCAAATGCGTAATACGCGTTACAGAGTGAGAAAAATAATTAACGCTGGAATCACCTTCAGAAAGTTGATTTTTATGTCAATGTTTTAAAACATGTATTATATAATATAACAGCATACGTGGAGTATTTACTAAGTGCTCTATTTACGCGATTGAATGGTCATATATTACCTACTCTTGACCCTTTTGGGCGAGGTGCATGACGTAAACATACATTTAAAAATAGTTGTGTCGTATTTTAAAGCAAAAAAAAAATGTAATGTGTCCGCATCGTTTGAATGATATTTAAATACTAATTAGAAAAAGATTACGTAGTAACGTTGTGTGTCGATGTTTCTTTATTACTTCAAGATTCATGACGCATAATGATGGTTTTATAGTTTATAGGTAGAAAGTTATGGACACAATCTCACCTGATATTAAGTGCTGATGTGATTCAAGATCATGAGCATGTTAAGCTTGATGGAGTGACAGACTCTCAAGTGCAACTGCCTGAATAAACTTATAGATGTTTGGCGGCAGATTTTCAAATTAAGGGTGGTAGCTTATTAGGGCAGCATTAGAAAAATCCTACCGCCATATATTCAATTACAAATACTTTTTAACAGAAAATATAATTATTCAACACTGTTTGTTATGAAAACTCATCTACCATACAATGAATTAACAAAAAATTCTTCTACTAATGATTTTTTCTTAGTGTTGGGATTATAACACGGTTCTTATTATATAAAAGTTTTAATTTCTTGATAACACTACCGGTGCTTAATAAAAAGAAACCGCCACCATGCTGATTTACATTCGCCTATTTTAGCGAATGCCACTCGGTAGATCAGCACACAAAGATGATGAACGCCCAATGGCTTAGTCGTAACATATATAATAAAAGAAGAAGTAGAATTTAGCTAAAAATATATTTCTGTTTATTTGATTAACAAAAAACTTATAATTACACTTAATAGATTCCGACCACATAAATTTATATTTAGATTGACTTTAATGTTTTATGCTAATCATTATCGTTTATATACCGAGGGTTTGTCGAACTTCGAGACAGTTTACCGACTCGAATTGAATCGTTAAAATGTTTGTCATCATGTTATATTTTATTAATTTATTATCATTTTTTCCTGTTGCACTATGTGAGTATATTTTCCTTTTATATCCTCAAATACGTAATACTATCGATAAAAAAAAGTTTTAGTATATACTAAGGCTATCGTTACCCGCTATATATAAAATGCCATCTGTCTACCTCTCCCTATTCTATAGGGTAATGTCTGACTAGAAGACAGTACTCTTCTATTCTCCTATCATATAGTGCTCTTATCTCAGTTAAGTAGAATGTCATCCTTTACATAATTTGTTTTTTCATTACGTGAGCAACTGACGAATTACAACTTGGATAGGAATAAAGGTCAGTGCTTGATACCCTTATTCCTTGCTTGATTCCGTGCTAGTGCGGCCTATATAAATACACCGGATATGCCGTATATCCAGTATCGGCAACAGCCCAAGCCGAGGTTCGGTCACTAGTGACACCCTTGTGCGAGTTGCCCCGCGAGTTTGAGCGCCTTCAGCGCTCACCCCACTAGTTCAGGTGAAGCTGTAAAAGCCCCTAAGGCTAACAGTGTAGGTCCTTTCGAAAAAAAAAAAAAAAAAAAGTATATCCAGTAGATCCCGGCAACAACCCAAGCCGAGAATCGGCCACTTCATAGCTCCTTTGCACACGTTGCCTAGGACTGAGTGCCCTAGTACTCACCCCACTAACCCGGTGATCTGTGAAAGCCCTTAAGGCTAACAGCATAATATGTCCAATCGAAAGAAGCGCATATCCAGTACTATAATTATTTAATCATTAGCCTATTTTCAAATATTGACCATCAAATGATAACACGGTTTGTTTATTAATTTATGTATTCTTACAATTATAAACAAATATATATTAACGATATTGAATCTATTAAAAGACAATTTTGAAGCCCATGGATTGATAAAGTTTATTAGTTTGGTTATTAAAACGATTAATAATATGCTAAATGTTATTGTATAGATATCCTGAATAAATAATACGAATATTTGATATTATTTATTTACATCTAAACTGATATATGATAAATATTTACACTAGTAAAACTAAAAATTAGTATTTATTCTAAACGTTGTAATTGATATTTACGTTATTAACTGGTAATTTTCAGTACTAATTATAAATAGATAAAATTTGCATTATTATAAAAGATAAGATCTAAACCTACAGCTCTAATTGTACATATTTTTTATCAAAGGGGACGTCACTTTATTCTTGAGAGAAATGATATAGGTTGTCTTTATTGTAATAAAATTTGCGTCATCCAATCATCCAATTTTACAAAATTAATAAAAAGTTAGCGATGCCGTAGGTAAAAGCTATTACATTATATATAAAAAGAAATAGAGTTCCTTTGACGTTCAATTCCGTCACAAGTACCAAAGTCGAGGCTAAGAAAATTCTAGGCTATTTTAGTTTTAGAATTACATTATCTTTTTTTTGACATTATACTATCGATTTTCCTTTAAATGCTCAACGTAGTGGGCGGGTAACAGGTAGTATATTACCGTATGATTTTTATGTCTTTTTGTTTATCAGTTTGTTAACATGCTTAAAAAAGGAAAGCCACTAAACTTACATGGTTCTTTTTTTTAAATCATATACGAAATAAGTAAACCTATACTACTATATTATATCTAAAAATAATTATAACGATAATAATATTTGAGAACGTAAAAAAAATCTATAAATAAGTTACGTTTTAGTTTGATTATGACTTCAGAATCAGGGAAGCGATTTACATAATTTTGATACTTCATATATATATTTTTGTGTTTTGTTACACTAAATATTATATACTGTAATTGTTATGAATAAAATTAACGAAAAAGACAATGAAATATTGTTTTTATGAGATTATAACTACGGAATATTTAATCTTCGAAATAGGAAATCAAATCAACCTACCTTCGTAAAAATTTCTGCAAGTCTATTTCATGCCTCAAATCCATAGACTAACAAAGCTGTGAGCGGTCCCTTTTCATAACTCTTTGCTGAAATCATTAGCTACACGGACTATCAATTATGGTATTAAAATTAAGCAACAAAGTAATAATTAAATAAAGTAATAAAGCAACAAAATTTATTTATGTACTTATGAATTATCAGTAGATTTAAATATTTTTATGTAAACAGAACTTATGTGATTAAATAACAATATTAAAATATTTTTAATATCCTTCGCACACATATGAATGAATATTTAATTATAATAGGCAGGCATCACAAAAAGCCTTACCATCATACGTACTGTGCAAATAAAAATAAATATATAAAAGAATTTATTAACTATCTGCCCTTGTAACAAAATTACGTAAAATTTATTAATTATACATTAAGTTCTTTTGACAAATTACAGTTTAATATTATTTTGCTCTTTACCTAATATTGTAGTTTGCATATACTTAATTACTTCATTCAGTTGGATTTAATCTGTGGCATACATTATCTGAAGATTTATGTTGTCCTCTAGACTGTGTGTCTTTATTTCTGTATTTAAAAAACAATAACATTATATATACTTATCCAGTCCATACGTTGGTGCGAGCTTGTAGGAAACCTGTATTAATATTATCTATATTAAAAAATATTTATATGTTTAAACGCGCTAATCTAAAGAACTACCATTTTTTTTATTTGATATAATAATAAGTGATGAAGGCTATGGGCTATTCAATATCACCGTACCACCAATAGAATTAAAGCGGTATTGATAAAAGTTACAAAAACGGACATAAACTATTAAATATTATAACTTTTAGTTCCACGAGAAAAACGTCGCGGGCACACCATGTGACATATAAATAATTACTTGAACACGTGAAAATAATTTCAGGCGATGAAAGAATACCCTGTGATTTCGAAGATGAGGCTTGTTTAACTGCTGCATACAAGATATTATTTAAAGATGTTGTAAGTGAGAACCCTAAGTTTAAAACGAAGAGTTCCGATCCGCTTTATAAAGACAAAATAGAAGCAGTCCTACCCCGTATGAACCTGACATTAAATAATGCGTATATGCATGGGACCAAATCTTGTGAGGTGGAACTTTTAAGGTAATGGTTAGTTATATACCTTTATACTAATTGTAATTAAAACCCAACCGAAGGTTCGGTTTCGGTTTTGGTCAGCATATTTAGTTCCGGCAGCAGTTCCGGTTTCAGCCAAAGAACAAACAAATCTTCTACCACACCAAAACTTATTGTACATGTTCTATTTGCGTGTCGTACGAATGAGTTTGCGACTTGTACATTAATAACTCTATACATAATCTCTCATCGCACGCCGTCCTCATTGTTTTTAGTTTGTGTATTTTCATACATTATTAATTTGGTAATTTTATTTTTGACTTACTAGAATAAGTCATTGAAATATGTTTATTTAAAAAAAAATAACTATTTAACTTATCAGAGTCAAAAAAGTTCAGAGTAATATACACAGTGCATATTATTCTGAAATTTTTTGAGACTGATTATTTGATTACTTATTCTTTTATGTCCTAGAACTAAACATAATATCTCAATGAATAATACGTTTGCATATTTTGTTTTGTTTTTACGTTAAGTATATTTTGTAGCACAATATATACAATATCCAATTACTAAGTTTTTAAGTATCAACATTTTTTAAGTTACATACTTTAGTTATACTTAAGTTATTTCTTTGTAGTTATACAAATTTTCCAAAAACTGATACCAAAGACGAAGGTTAGTTTTAATTTCGGTTGAAAATCCTGTTTTGATCGGACACTAATTACAATATTTAAACACTACAAAATAAATTATAATAATTATTACTTCTTAAATGGCACAATTTCATTGTTGGATATAGCAAATTTAATTATGTTAAATGTTTTGTGAAGTAATAAATATAAATACTCACGAAGACGTTGGTTGACTGTCTCAACAACACATGGCCGAAACTACTGAAGCTAGAAACATTAAATTCGAACTGTCAGTCCCTCTTGTAACGGCGAGGCTTGCTAAGAATCATTTTTTTGCAATTTAATCTCTAAGAGGATAAAGGGAGGTGGGAAAGTTTGAATGGGAGAAAAAAATCATCACCTATTTGAGTGTAATTTACTGGAAATTTGTCATGGGTATACCTTTTATGACGTTGATATCAATTAAAAAGCCATTAAACAGTCGCGAGGCATCACCTAGTAACAATAAATACCTACGGTTTAAACTCCATCTAACACCAATCGAGTTAAGGACAACTTACTTAAAGCGTAGAAATTACTTGACTTTGGTTGGTTTAATTTGTTTTTCATACACTTATGTCTTCTGTTACGATGATAGCTCAATTCGTAGTATGTACGGACCGTCTCAATGGACGTTAGTTCAAATCCACCTACAATGAGCCTGAATTTTCGGTGGAAAATATTGTGAGTAAGCCATAGCATGGTGGTAGGGCTATTTATAATACCCAACTGATTATCTATCACCCTAAAGTTGAAAATCTGTCGCCTAATACCCATAGGTGTGTTCCGGTAGTTGCACTTTAGAGTCAGCCACTCCACTAGCATTGTGTATCTACTAATTTGAGCCACATCATCACTTAACAATTTATTTTTAATTTTAACGTTTAATTTCGTTTTGTTATTTTAAAAGTATGTTTGTTTTTCTTGCGATTGATTTCATTTCACGGGTGAGTCTGATCACCTTTAAATGTATTGGAATTTTAATTTGATACTAAAATAGCTGACATTAGCATTGTATATATGCAATACACCTAATAAAATAATTTAAATATATTCTTTTGTTATTGTTTCATAGACTTGCTTTTGACCCATGACCGTAAGTACAATAATAAGTAACGGTATTATCAAAGTTTAAAATTGTGAAACTCAGTAAAAAGTTGAGAACTGAGATGCAGCTGACATGCGAAAGATATAAGCGCTTGAGCTTAGTAATAAGACAAACTCTGAATTGGCTCCAAGCTTTTTCTCAGTGCTTTGATCTACTCAATCGATGTTGGTATTTTTTTTTTTGCATAAGGATAGAAAATTCTCGACCCAGTGTAATACAAAAAAGGGTGGCCACAAGTAAACCTGTAACTCATCATTATTCCTCTCGTTCATGTAGACCTGCAAGCTTTTTGGCATCTTAACATACACCGTCTAATACCGAGTAATGACGAACGAAAGTATAGGCAATATGACGAGTGCATAGCGGATGCAACTCAGCGGATGCGCATTCCTATCAACCTACGTGGATATAAATAAATAACTTCCGAAATACTACACACCCAAACGTATTGCACATATGGTGTTCCACTTTTTGGTTTGATAATTAAGAAATTCCTTTAAGTACTTTCTCTGCATCGGACTGGCCTGGAGAGGGGCGAGTGGAAAGACTCTACAAGTTCAAACAACGTCAAATAGCCAGGCAAAAGGGACACCATGGCGCTCTCCCGATCTCCTTTCACTTAGTGTAAAATATAGTAATCGCGATACCATGGGAATAAAATACCACGACAATATTTTTATAATTAATGTTCAGCGCTATGGTCATAATCTCACCTGATCTTAAGTGACAATACGGCCCAAGTTTTTCTACTGGCTCACCGAGCAACTGATGCGTTTCCATTAAGACAAAATCTTTTATAATTGTTTATGGTTTAGCGTTATGTTAAGCGAAGATCTGACCCAAGATGGTGGACATGCTAAGCCTAGTTGAAGGAGTCGCATTCACAGCAGAAATTCTGACATGTAAACCAAGATCAGTCAATTAAATCATTTTTTTTACCATTATTAATGTTTTCAGAATAAAAACAGAAAAATGGGTTGCGAGTTATATTTGTCCGAAAATGTATCTTACCTCTAATTATGAAATTAATGGAGACGTCGATTCTGTCCACATTGAAGGAAAAGGAAGATGTGTAATAATTTACGGTGAGAATTATTTTTACTATATCTAAAAAAAATTGATTCTTATTATACTTGATAAAAAATGGAAATTATAAATAGAAATATTTGACATTATAAAGATACACCTATGTGAAATACCTATAATATACGAATGTATCTATATATTATTATATTTAGGTATAATAAATACAAATCTTAATAATTATTAACAAATGTTCAAGCTTGACACTTGTCTTGGTATTTGGAACAGGATTTTAAATACTAAATACCACTTGACGAAAATTTACAATTATAGTCGAAACAGCACCAAAACTTACCTATCACAAAACAGGGTTTATTAAATAAAATTACATAGGTATGCGCAGATAATAAATAGCTATAAATTCCATCACGCCCTGGATTCGAATGAAAACAAGCAAGTTAGAGATTATTTTTATTATAAAATAGTAAACATAATCTTCGGCATTTTTGAGATATAAAATGAATTATATCTTCAGTTTATACATATATATATATATTATACACCTTAATAATAGGTGTAGTGTCAGGAAGCTCTTTAAATGCTAACTTGTTTCTATGTAACCCTTTACCACAAAAATTACAGTGGCTAATGGTTTTCTTAAACTAAATTTTACTTACTGAAGCGATGATAGCTCAGTGGTAGTGTTTACGACTTCGCGTCAAGGGACGTGAGTTTGAAGTGAAGTAAAAAATCGTGAAAAACTATAGCATAGTAGAGCTTTTTCTAATGCCCGCTTGCTTAGCAACCACCTTCAAGTTAAAAATCTGCCGCCAAATACCAACGTGTGTGTTCCGGCAGCTGCACTTAAGCGCCAGTTCCTCCACAGGTTTAGCGTGTCTACCAATTTGGGACGTATCATCACTTAAGATCAGGTGAAATTATGACCATAACGCTAAACCATAACAATAAAATAAAAAATATGACCATTTACATTTATGTTACGTGCCCATATTTCTTCAGTTTCTTTATAATGTAATCAGCGTTGAACTCACTTAACAATAAAATCATGTTAGTTGGGTTAATTCAGTTAATTATTAAAAGAGCCGCATATTCTATTATGTCGAAAATCCTCATTACCTCACACATATTGTCTAAAGTTTATTTTCTTTGATAACAGTTATTTAATAGTATATGTATGTAAGTTATATTGTATTATAATAAAATAAAGTACAATAAACGGTTTAGGAATCCTTACTAATATTTTAAATGTGTAAGTGAGTATGTTTCTTTGCTTCGCGTTCACATCTAAACCATTTTACTGATTATAATGAATTTTGGTATAGAGATATATATGACCTTGAAGACGATGATAGGCTACTTTTTCTTGCGTAAAACTTATTGAAAGTTGTGTAAAGAGATGAATAAACTTTGTATTAAACTTTTTACTGCTTCATTCGATTTGACAAAATCCTTGATAATATATGTGATAAAGATATTGAGTTGCCTTCGTACGTACTAAAATCGAATTATAGAAACATTATGAAAAGTGAGGGCCATAAAATCTACTATGTGGGTTTTGTTTACTAAATAATGCAAAGTATCCATACATGATTTGGCTTTATTTTTACAGTAAATGCTTGACTCTTGTAAAACAGATCGCGGGCGTAGCATACGTACGACGTTGTATCGTAAAATAAAGACGAGGCGTTTAATTACCAATATTTTTCAACGCCTGACGTGCGTGCCCGATTTGTGCGACATTTTAGTGAATTTGTCAAATACATTTTTAAACTAATGAACAGATCTCTTGCGTTGTCATTATTCCCTATATATTACATTAATAAAACGGCGGACTAGCTACTACAATCTACCCTTAAACTATTAAGTACAAATTTAATTTTTGTTAACAAATTAGAACCATTTGTCAAGTATTATAATGGAAATAACTGTGTATGTGTATTAAAAATTCCAAAGAAAAGTACATTCTAAATACAGTATCTAATATACAAAGTAAATACGACAAATTTGATTCTACTGCAAAAAAGAACACACTTGCCGTGATCATAGATATGGATAGTTATTACAACGTTATTTGTTTTGCCATAATAATAAAGTAACATTGGTAAAAAAACACTTAGCTAGAATGAACTGCTATGTACGTTACCATGCATGGCATCATACGTTAACTTTTTTACGCGTGGTAATCCTAATGCATTTTTAATCCCACTTGGCAGCTTCTACCAACTAAAATCCTATAGTGTTCTTCTATATCCTGCTAAGTTAAAGAGCTAAAACTTCGTCAGTAGCACGTCTATAGAATCAAACAAAATTCAAGGATACGAGATATTATATAACGCATTGACGCCGCCCTGGATACGCTGTTTGGGAAAACCTTAAAAAGTATGCTTTATCTTTCAGACAAATATCATTTCGGCGCGCACGGCATATACGACACCTACAAAGGTGAAAATGGCAAAGATTATCTTAAAATAAGCTACTACAAAATTGATTTTATAGATGTACAAGGAAGTGCTATTTATAATTTCACTAATCTGTCCAACGGAAACAATGAGGAAGGTAAAGTAAATCAATTAAAACGATATGTGGATAAAATCACAACGAGAAAAGTGAACACAACATCATTATATCTGGTTCGCTCCTTAAATAGACTGGAGCCAACTTTAGTCAAACAAACGCACAAAATAAACACGGTCAGCATATATAAAGAAGTTATCACTTCAATAGATGCAAAAATAATAAGCAGATTTATATAAACCAATTTATTTCTGTACATTGTTTCTCGAGCTGAAATGAAATATCTCCTCGCAAGACTGTTGAGATAGCTCACAAATGTACATTGGTTCAAAGTAACTTTGATAAATTAAAAAAAAAACAATTTAACCAAAAAAAAAACGTTCGACAATACAATGCTCAAATTATAGCATACCTCTGGTATTGTGGCTGTCCATAGGTGACGGTATCCATTTATAATCAGATGGGCCATCTGCCTGTTTGCTGTCAATTAACATAAAAAACCAGCAGTACCTGCGACTATGTTCTCGTGCATCTAAAGTTATTTTAACCTCGCACCGTCATCCAAATTACATTAACTTTTGATAGTGTTGACCGATTTTAATGAAAAAGTCTTAAAGTCACTCGAGAATACGCATTATGATTTCCTTGGGGACGTTTTATCATAAAGTGATGTGTGCAGAAACAAAATTTCTAAAAATGATGTAAATGTATTTTATTACTTATTATTAGTCACCGGCAATAATTTTTTTCACATAAATCTAGAAAGTACAGATACATTAATTTTACATTCTTATTATATGTATAGATATGTAAAATATAAATTAAACTAACGCAATCGTTCATACTTTCAGCTGAAAAAGTGCACGAGTATATAAACAGAAACTGGAGGAAATTTAATGACATCATCGGAGAACCAGTTATCTATTCTTTATTTAATCATTTTATAGATAACGTTAACAATTACCTCTCGGTGGTACCAAAATATGAAATATTCTACAAATCATAGTAATTGCTCGTAATAAAATTTCACTGTTAGGTACTACAATTACAGAACTGGCTGGATTTTGCAATGATAATAAAGTTTTCAACCTACATAAATTATGTTTTATTACTTTCAATTTGAAAACAAATTTATTGAATATTAAATGGATTAGTTACTAACAATAACGTTTAGTTTCGCTAACAAGAATACTATTATGTAGCATTAATTCAGATATTTAAACGATAAACCTGCTTAGTTGAAATTTTGTAACAATAGTATTTATAATATGAGATGACGTTTTATTTTAATTTGGAACTCAATGGGATTATACAAAATTACTTAAAGCTGCTGTGCATTGTGACTTTTTCTTTAACATGGGAATGTCTCGCATCTATATGTTTTCTAAACATATATCAAAACTGTCCTGGCCGCGCAACTATGTCATAATAAATGAAGATTGTACCAGACTATTTTATAACTTCACTTCTTAATATACGTTCCGTGTTTATATATTTTGTATTCCAGCCATTCAATCTTGAATTCAGTTAGGCTACGTCTCAATTAAGTTTCACTACCGTGCTCACTCCCATTTCGCTTGCTTGCAAGCGTTACAATCGTTGACTCAAGGGGGAACTTGATGTGGGGGAAAATACTGACGTCATCAGTGGGATTTTCGCTGTGACCACAACGACCGTGCTCGTCATATGGAACAGTTGAAGGCATAGTTTTAGCCACGTGCAAATGTCTAAAAATAATATGCTAAGTGGAACGTAGCCTATGTTAAGCACTAAGTGAATATAATTATTTTGTAATTTCGTTGTAATCTTCAAAGTTCGTCTGATTCTGATTGTTTAAATCATTATTAGTTAGAATTGTTATAATCAATTCCTTTACAATAAGCTGGTTATACCAGACTACAAGTAGCATTCAAATATGAATATAAATTGACAATGGTTTATTTATCATATACGATACATATCTATAAGACTGAGTTAATTAAAAATATGATTATCTTACGTCAACTCTTACTCTTAATATGAACATTGTCTAAGTAACATCCTGAGCGCAGTTACGTCATTCTAAATAAAATAAAAATACATGACTTTGTAGATTTACATTCGTATTCGAGAACAGTTTAACAATTATTTAAAATATGCCAAAATAAGAATGCAACCTCCACCTCGGTACGATAGGGGGCATTCTACATGTCTTTAAAGTATTTTGAAGCTGTAGGTCAGTCTTTCAACTAATGTAACCTACCAACGACATCCTGTCCTTCTAATTTAACGTGAGGAGATATGCTGCCATGAACACATTACGCTTAACATGAAATACATAACTGCCACTTTGTTGTGCTCCTTTAAAAAATATGCTACAAGTATACTGGAGCAATTTCATGATATAAAATAAACAACAGTGTTTTTGTACGTCCTACATATTGAATGTATTAATTTTAGTTTTAAATTTAATAATTAATTGGTCACACAATTAATGTGTTTTGTTTTTGTATTATAACTTTATACTATATATTCAACTAGCTTTGACACGCGACTCCGCTGGCGTTAATATTGATATTATCAAACGGTTCTTGTTGTCGATCTATACAGATATATTTTTTTCTATCAAATGCTATTAAGTTATTTCAGGATGTTGCTCGATACAGATTAACTTACCTTAAATTTTTAATTATAATAAGTTATTTTGTAAAGTTAGAAGCAAGTTTATCTGTCTCTTTACCACACTTTTCCTATAAATTGTTCCCAGTAAAAGTAACCTACCACCGTTTCCAGGTTCCAATTTAACTCTATACCAAAATTCATCGTAATCGATACAGTGGTTTAGGCTTAAAAACGCAACAAACAAACAAATAACTCACTTTCGCATTATTAATATTAGTAAGGTAAAGTACTATCAATGATAAGTTGATAATTAATTACCTCTTATATATATATGACTAATTCTTAGAGAAGTATGAAAATCATGTTAATACTAATATACGCCATTTAAAGGATTATATAAGATTTTTAATATTTTATCACTTACTTAATAGTTACATGTATTATATAGTTAGGTGTTTCCGACTCCCCGCTACCAAAACTCTATATAAAGCGAAAGCCTTGTGTTGTATGGCAGAATATAGTTGTAAGAAGGTAGTTCATAACACCGATTAGTATAAAGTGAGATGCAAGCGCGGCTTTGAGTTCAGTCTAAGGTGGCTTGCCTCTTAGTGTTTTACAGATTACACTTTGGAGAGTGTGCCCAGGAACTGCATGATTTGATTCCACATACTCCATTCTCTCTCAGGACGACCAGACGCGAGGCGTTTCATCCGTACATATTTGATCACGATTCTTACGAATCGTTTTGCAGCTTCTTTTATAATGCGTATTGCACGAGAGTGGAATTCACTACCAGCGTCTGTCTTTTCTGTATCCAACAGTTTGGGAGTATTCATACTGAGAGTAAACAGGTACTTGCTGAGTAAGCGCGTTACCTCATAGACTACATCGTCACTTACCATCAGTAGAGATTATGGTCAAGTGCTTACTTGATCGATATAAAAAAAAAGAATTGCTGAAGTAATCTAACCATTATCATAATTAAAATCTATCCAGTAGTTTCAGAGCGATGCGCGTTCAAAATTTTTCTACCATTACAGTTTTACTGAATGTATAGATAGATAGATATAGAAGAAGGTAGATGGATAAGTTGAGCCACTGATATAATTTTAGTTGATATAATAAAAACCAATATAACATTATGATTAAAATATAATAAATCGTAGTTTCGCTTTATCTTTAGCGACCTGCTTCTTTTATAACTACTTACTTTATATCTGTATCCTTTAAAATAATCATTCCCTCAGAAGTGAGATCATTTGCACATATATGCATTTAACAGCAAACTGTTACTATATCCATTAGTATATCTACACCTCGAAAGGTACTGCAACGATTAACATCTCTGTTTTAAATCATAACTATACTTTCCGTTGTTCAATTTTTGGCGTATGTTCTCTGTATTCTCAGTATACTTTCTTGCAATAATTCCCTCTATTAGACAGGCAATATTGGAACAGTTGACCTTTAGTGTAATTATTGCAGTGAATCTGAAATGAGGAATATTTCATTGCACATCATTCGTCCTGTCAATCGGTATATTCGCTATTCACGTTTAAGTTCTAGCAGAATCGTAAAAATATTATAATAATTCTGACAACGGAAGCCACGAGTTTAGCTCGTATATTTATAAAACACTTTTATAAATTATTATTAAGATTTTCATGATAACTATTAATGCTGACCATTTATATACAGATGACACATGGAGGGCAGCACATTTCACAACTAACCTTCATAACATAAAATGTTCTTCATGTGGTTGTTTAGTATTCTCTCTATTATTTACATCCCTAGTACATTGGGTAAGTACTTTGAACTGCTTGTCAACTACATACTGATTCTTAAACATCTGCTTTATATGATTTATAATATACGCGAATTCATTATTGAACTGATGGGTTTAAATAGGAGACTAACTAGTTAGAAGTTACGTTAAGATTTACGATATAAGTTAAAGGTGCCTATGTACACATTGCTAATACTTATCATATAAATTCTTTCAGCAAATAAAATAATACCCTGTGATTATAATGATGAGGCATGTACAACTGCATCATTCAAGGTATTATTTAAAAAAGTTTTAGCTGGGAATCCAGACTATGAAATAATGGCTTTGGATCCACTTTACAAAGACAGAACAGAAGTTGCTCTACCTCATATGAATATAACACTCACCAACGCATATATGCATGGTTTTAGCACATGCAATGTGGAGCGTTTAACCATCCGGTCAGTAGCCGAATTTTCACCATTCTCAGTAGCCCACTTATGGCAAGAAAAATGGAAAAGTTGTTACGTACTGCATGGCAAATAAGATAACTATAGAGACTCCATATAGTTTATAGTCTCCATACAAATAACAATAGCGAAACCCTATAGTAAAAAAAAATTACACAAATATTAGTTACTAGATTTTACGTGCGGGTTCGCTGGCATTAATATAGATTTTAACAAACAAATCGGATGACGCAATGAAAAGTTTTATACAAAGTTAGTCACTCTATTTACTCCACTTCCAATAAAGATTTGTCGAGAAAAAGTAGTCTATCTCCGTCTCCTAGGTCCCAACTATCTCTTTACTAAAATTCATTACAATCGATTTAGTAGTTTAGTCTTGAAAGCGAAACAAACAAACTGACTTTTGCATTCATAATGTTTTAGTATATAGTTTCATACATAGTTTAGTATGATTAAAGTATATTTAATTTACAGTTTTAATATTAAGAACACTCCTTTAACATTAATACTGACATGAATAGTATTTAAGACGCTTTGAAACCTTTTTATAATTTTGTAGGGTCCTTGTCATCATAAAGAAAAATCTATTCTTACATAATTTATTTCTTGTCCGCCTATCTCTCTGTACGTGAAATATTTTTTCTCGCGAAGGATTTAGAATAAAAGTTAAAATTAATACAGTTTATGTCACCATCATGCTGTGAAAGGTCAACTTTCAAAGTTGAAATATATGTATTATTTCGACGGTATTGTATTGCATATTCTGATGACTAGCCAGCAATCAAAAACTTCCCGGAGTCACACAGACTTGAAATTTGAATAGCAGGAGATTATTTATCTCATGTTTAAGAATAGATGTCAAAGTAAAGTGGAAATGAGTTTCTTTTACTACTAATAAGTGAACATAGTTTACTACTGTTAATACATTTATAATAATGAATACGAATGAATTGTGAATACGCAATGATTTATAATAATTTACAATTCATTTCGTAGAACTGATACTACAGACTGGTCCGATTCGTACACTTGCTCGAAGATGACTCTCGAATCTGATTATGAAATAAATGGAGACGTCGATTCTCTACACGTTGAAGGAAAAGGAAGATGTGAAATAGTTTATGGTGACGTTTTTTAATCATTTATCTGTAGATACAAATGTTATCCTGCCAGAAATGAATATGTTATTAGTAAATAAATAAACAAACAATTATCTTGAAGACAATTACAACGAAGAAGAACGTGAAATACTTTGATACATAAATATCTCAAATTTATAAAAACATTCCACTATTTGTACGTCAAACACTCTTTTAAACTTTATATGTTAGAAATTTTATTTTTATGTACTACTGTTAAATTTGTTACTTTGCCTGATAGTGATTACCTCTTATGGACTGATACTCTGTCAGTGGATATCATTACTCTTGAATAAGATTTTACTAACCATCAGGTACGTCGCAGTAATTGTCCCCGTGTTACTATGGAAATGGTATATTACCACAAAACTAGCGCTATTTCAATGTGCTAGTTTACATAACACCATTTAAGTATTTATTTTTTGTGACTCAACTTAGGGTACAACATTTGATAGTTGATGCGGCACAGTCCACCGCAATGACGACAGTCGGTGATATAATTTTCACTGGTAGTCTTGACGCCATGTATTTTTGTACCTTTGTGACATACTAATAAGTATAAATTTTATAAGTAATCTTTGTGTATTGGTAAACAGTAATTACTGTCTCAATTGCAGATAAATATAATTTTGGCTTGAATGGAGGATATGAAATACGCACCAGTCCAAGCGGTATGGAGTACGTACACGTAACTTACTACAAAGTCAATTCTATCGATGTACAAGGAAATATTGTTTATAACTTCACTAACCTATTCGATGGTAACGAAGAGAAGTGTAAGTTAAAGTAACAAAAACTAATGCGTTACTAGTTTTAATGGAAATTATAATTAGAAGATATAGCGTTACAGCCTATACAAACATTCCTTACCTAAAAACTATAATAAATTACAACCGTATTTGACGATCTTTTTTTGGTGGAGTAATCCTTTTGTGGATACACGAGGATGGGAGGATCGAGCCCGGAAATACCCATTAACTCCACGGTGTACCTACACCGCATAAATTGGGGCGACCCGGGTTCGAACTAACAATCATCAAGTCGAATTTGACGACCTTACATTGATACATTATATTTTTTTTTTACTTTATAAATTACTTTTACTTAATGCCACTTTAGTTTATAATTTATTTTCGTTGTCCTATTTCGTTTCAAAACTTTGTTTCTATAAATGTATAACATAATTATTCAAAAATATATATGCCATTCATGCTTGTAATCTAAATGGTTACATTGTAATTATATGTAAGAATTAACGATGTGTAATAACAATATACTATATTTATAACAATTGATTACATTTATGTAATCATTATGTTAGCATGCTAAATAAACAAAATAAATCAATAAATTAAACTCCACCACCGCTGAGTGATCACAATGAAAATAGCTAAATATATTGTGTACTTTTTATTAAAAAACGAGTTTTATGCTACTTCTGAATACAATAATGGATGGCGCTGTAGCGCGTCACACCTGACGAGGTGGTTAGTGTATATAAAAGATATATGAAAACTTTTCAGCTGCGGAAGTGCATAAGTACATCAATGATAATTGGAAGAAGTTGCACGACATCATCGGCGAACCAACCCTTTATTCCTTATTGGACATTTTCATAAGAAATTGTAATAAGATCATGAAAATGATACCGAAATTAGAATTATTTTATAAAGTTCTTTGAATCAATAAAACGTTGTAATAATTATTAGGTGTTGGTTTTTAATAGAATTTGATGTATTATGCATGACCTTATGTGTAAATTTTTTGCAGTATCTACTCAACTAACTTTTATTATTTTTTCAAAGGGATTAATATTGTTAATCTGATGAGTTTAGACGGATTCACTAAGTTTTTGATGTGAGCGTAAAAATCACGAATCCATAATCGGAACTACCGTATGTTTGCTAATAAATAGATGAAACTCCGAAAATCTGGCTCGATACCTATTAACATCGGTATACTAAACAACAATGTGTTACATACCACGTCTACTGCTTATTAATATGGAAACTTAATAATACTACATACTTTAAATTAATGAGAAGGAGGGTAGTTGATAACACAGATTACTATATGAGTGCGATGCGAGCGCGGCTAGAGGTTCAGTTCAGTTCAGTTCAGTCAAAGCAACACTCGTGGCAAGTTCATTTGAGTTAAGAACGTTCGATAGTACGGAAGTGTTGTAGTAAGCGGAAGCTCTGCTGTAAAATATAAAGTTTGTGGAACGAGACTCTGAGTATGAACCTGCGTAACACCACGGTGTGTAACAAATGATCACTATTCGCGTGGGCAATAAATTTAACTTTAGATTTGAAAGTAGTCTAGTAAAAGGCAATCAAATGAAATAAATACATATATCTGAAGACCAAATACAAATTCAAAAGATTTACAACTAAGTTTAGGTCTGCTTAAGTTAGTTCCCTTAAGGTCCTTCCTGGCAAGGCGCTGGTGCAGTACAGGGTATGTTCTTCTTACCGCACGACACCCTGTACACAATTATGTAAAATAACTAAAATAATTACGTAGAACTGTTGGTCAGCAAGCATCGCCATTATTTTTAAATTTTCTGGAAAAGTTTATTTTCTGTTGATATATATACCTTTCTTGTGCAAGCCCTGACGATAGTAGCCCTAGTAGAGATAGGATTATCATGACAACATTCATGTTGAAGCCGTTGTTCATAAATCTAAAAACATTTTATAACACCATGGTGTTTTGTAGTTTCTTAATCAATTTGTAACACTTGAATATTTGTTATCACACGTCTTAACATTCCAGACCTTCTGATTTTAATTGCGAGGAAATATTCTTTTTTCTCAAATTCTTTTGAATCTTCTTCTGAATATCAAATTCAAAAAGCTCTTCCAGCCATTTATAGTCCTACATAAAGTTGATTCCGAAAAAGCACAGTAAATATAAAAATTCAGTTGGTATCACTGACTTTGATGAGAATAAACTACTTTAATGCTTATAGAAATGTCATAATTAATTCTTTACGAAAAAAATAACAGTTATTAGTATTATTTAGAAACCAAAAAACAGGAAATAACGCTATTTAAATTCGATTTCAAACGTAATTTAATAAAATGTGTATTAATCAAATCATGTTTGTAGTAAATGCAATATAATAGGGATATCTATAACACAATAAAATATATTATTAATTACATTATTATAAAAAAAAAAAAAACTTCATTAAAAACGGAATATCAACATTCAATATCGGAATAATCTGATATACCACTTTCATTTTCACCTATACTTATTATACAATAATTCAATTATTCATAATTTATCTTATTTCTTGTTTATACGTGTTTTCCACTGAGAAAGAGCAACAGCCAATTTTTCAATCTCTTGGAATTACACACTCAACACACACACCGACAATTTTTCAATGACTTTGATACAATTACAATCAAATTCAAATTGCAAAATTTTAAGCGATGATAGCTTAGTGTTCGTGTGTATGAACTCCGCGTCATGGGACGTGAGTTCGAATACATCTACAACGAGCTTGAGTTTTCAGTGAAGGAAAACTTCGTGAGGAAACCATAGCATGCTGGAAGGGCTTTTTCTAATTCCCACCTGAGTAGCTACCATCTTCAAGTTGAAAATCTGATGCCAATATGTGTATTCCGGCAGCTGCACTTGAGAGCAGGTTCGAACCCAGATTTAGCGTGTCTACCAACTTGGACCGTATCGTCACTTCCGAGCAGGTTAGATTATGGCCATAACGCTAAAATCTTAACTATAAAAAAAAAAACATATTCAAATGATCTGTGGACAAACCATAAACAACTTCACAAATTGAATACAAAATATGTGATAAGGAACATAATACTAGGGTTACTGTAAATACAAATATAAAAAGTATCAAGATTTATGTAATGTACTAACTTATTAATACTAATATCATACGTAAACTTTGTTATTTTTCCCTGAAAATAAACAATAATTTTGGCTCAATATTTTTACAAGTGTATTAATTTTAGTTACCGAAAAATGTTTAAAAGTACGTACAATCCAGTAACATAACACTAAATTTGTCACTGATTATAAAAATTTTGACAGGACTTTTTAATAAAAATGCTGGTAATCAAGATGGATCAAATTGTATATTGTATATTATAAATTCACAGGTTTGTTTGAATTACCATTTTTTTAAACATTTTATTTATATATAAAACATAACACTACACTAAAGAATATTTTACGTACTTCAACAATTTTACCATATAAAAATGTGAATCTACTTCAGAATCAACTTTCGTTTGTCAGACTATAGCAATTTCCACCTTAGAACACATATTATGTCTTTAACAATAATTAAGCAAACTCCTTAAGATATTACGCAAAGCGCATGCGTTAATATAATAAATACTCTTTAAAGCTGAAAACAATGTCATTTTTTAATTAATAGAAGCCTCACAGTTATCTTTATTGAAAAATATTAAAAAATATAAAATCATAAAAAAATATGAATAAAAATAATATAATTAATGCTTTATTAAAACAAAAAAACTGGTTATAAGGTTTTTTTTCGAACTGTCATACACTATTAGCCTTAAGGGTTTTTACAGCTTCATCAAACTTTTTGGAGCCAGTGCTCAGGGCACTCAATTTCGAGGTAGCGGGCGCAAAGATGCCAGAATGGCAGATCCACGGATTAGCATGCTGCCGTAAAATGAACAAAGATTCGTGAGCCTAACTTAACAACAAGGCCCTAACTTATTAATTTAGTAGTCCTAGCAACGATCTAGTCGGGCAAGCCGCGGGGATAATTCCTTACAGAAGCTTGGTTTCGTGCGAATCATTGCAAACTATGAGATAAGGAAATAATTAGTAATCATCACTGTCCTATCAGCCTATTAGCCGCTTTGCAAATGAGCATGAATCGGTTGATCCTGGAAGGCAACTTTATTTCCAACGGGTGCATGTAAAACGTATTAAGTACTATTGAGTAGTAGAATGAATTTATTGTTGCTCAAACATAAACAGTACAGAAACAAACAATTAACACAGTGTCGAGTTTATCCAACAACTACTTGCTTCATTATAATCTTGCAAAAGATACTGCAGCACTGGTTTTCTGTAAATGTTGTTATGTTTAGACATACATATTTGTTAAGCAACTATTCTTACTTGCTATTGTGAGAATATGTATGTATGTAAATAATGGACTAACAAAATATAGGTACCCCTCTTATTTGATTAAAATATTTATGGATATTATTTCGAAATAATTTGTAGCTGGGCCTAGATGAGACATAAAACCCTCTAATAATACCCTCTTGATTTATTTTTATTACGGATACGATTAAACGAATTAAAATTTTTCCAAGTGACTTATGTAATGACTCTTATATTATTGCGCAACTTGGTAGGAACTCATGAACAAAGTTAAATTTTCTTAGAAATTACCTTAAAATATTTTTCGTTTTCAAAATCAGGATGTCTATTAAAGGTTTCATAATTTTTTTCTAATTATAAGGCCCAGATACCTTCAAGATCGATTTAAATGTGCATTTTGAAAACATTAACCTGAAGCTTTCCATTTTAATAGCTTCTAACTACTGTATTAATAAAATTATCTATGTGATCATCAAAGGTTTTAGAAAAGATGTGTAAATCATTTATATAACTAACAGTAAGGTCAATTTATTTAGTAAATAAGATTATTTTTACTCAAAATTCTATGAAAAATCGCCAGTGAGGTCTTTAATGCGAAAGATAGGCATGTTCATCGGAAATGTCATTCCTACATGACGAATTCTATCTTTTGTGTGTGTTCAATTCTTAGTAAAAGAGTCAAAAAAGCTAAATTTATGTTCGAAATAAAAATAAAATACGATTTCTAGTCATCAAGACTTTCTTCAACAGAAACAATTTTATTTAAATCCCTGAAATCCTAGACACAATCTAATTTTCCTATTTTCGCCTTTTTATATTCTATAGTGACAGGTGAATGGAGAAAAGATACTCTAAAACTCTTCTATCTCTTTTTTATCCTCCATAGTACACCTGTTAGGCCTTTTGCTATAATATTTACCATCTGAATAGTCTCTTTTCGCTTCATATCCATTAAGAGTCCAATATCAAATTTATCTTTTGCAAAAATGAATTGATATTCGCAAGTCAGACTATTTAATTAGTTTTTTTTGGATTGGCTTAAATGATCTACTTTTATTTCAAAGTGTTCTTGTAATATGCTCATCAAAATTTATTTTGTTTTATTAGACATGTACATGTACATGTCTTAACATTTAATGGAAAGACACACAACATTGTTTACACTAGCGTCCTTAAATAGTACTCTATTCTGTATAGATGGTCGGTGTATTATTCCCCATAAGTTAATAACATAAATCCCCAAAAGTTAAATTACTACGCGAGCAAAGCCGCGGGAAAAATACTATAATATTATAAATGTGAAAGTGTGTTCTACTATTACACCTAAACCGTTAATCAAATTTGGACGAAAATTGGCATATATATAGACCATTTTGTGGTGGGATGGCAACCACCGCACCTACACCGGATGAGATATTGTACTCAGGATTTTTATTTAAAGTGGACTCTATTATAAAATGGTTGGAAGTAGATATCTCATAAAATAAATGCCAAATATTGTACAACTACAACCGGGATGAAAGCTCACCTTGTACGTCGACGATACGGCCACCGTAGCTTTTGGGGTCTCCAAAGCAACCAAAACAGCTTCTTTAAATATTCTGAAGGATATTCCGATTCCTGAGCAAGTGACCGATCTCCGATTTTGCATTGTATAGAATAGATGAAAAATAATTTCGGCTACCTTTCAACCAATTTATTAGTCCGAATACCTGTATTAACAAATACGATACTTTTTATCTCGGTAATCTATTCAATTGGCATAATAATTCAAATTTTATATTATTTTAACTTTTTATGCAGTTGAAGCCGGGAACAGAAGCTAGTTAATAATAAAAATATTATTGTTATTTTTTATTACCATATTACTTTAATAATTAAGTTAGTTAATTCTTAAAAAAAAAAGTTGATTCTATGAAGTTAAATTATTTTTATATTGACAGGTTATTTTTATTTATAACGCATTTACGTGAGAACAAAACGTATAAAATAAAATAAATTACTAATATTTTTGTATTATTCCAACACAATTATGAATAATACTATAGCTATATATATATATATAATAACAAAAATATACAGTAATTATACCTAACCTACCGTATTATATAAGGAAACATGTGTCAGTATGTCCTAACGGACTTAACACATATGGTCATACCTTGAAAAGCATTGCAATAATTTCCGTAACTCTGTTTTAAATCATAGGTGTGTTAACCGTAATTCCATCTTTGACGTATATGCTCAGTATTTTCAGTATGTTTCTTGCAATAATTCTCTCTATCAGACAGGCAATATTGGAGCTGTTCACCATTTTCTATAATTATTGCAGTGAAACGGAATAACGAATATTTCATTGCACATGCATCCTGTCTAACGGTATGTTCGCTATTCACATTTATGTTTTACCAGTATCCTAAAAATATTTCAATTATTCTGACAATGGAAGCCACAGGTTTAACTCGTATATTTATAAAACCCTATTATAAATTACAATTAAGATTGTCATGATAACTATTAATGCTGAACATATTATATACAGATGTCACATAGAACGCAACACATTTCGCAACTAACATTCATAGCTTAAAATGTTTTTCATGGGGTTGTTTAGTATTCTCGCTATGTTTTATATTACTAGTACATTAGGTAAGTACTTTGAACTGCTTGTCAACTACTTACTGATTCTTAAACAGCTACTTTGTATGATTTATAATATAACTGATTTCATTATTGACCTGGTGTGTTTAAATAGGAGACTTTTTAGTTCAAATTTAAGGTAAGATTTAGGTCTAGATTAAGGGCGCCTATGTACACTCTGACAATACTGGTCGTATAATTTGTTTCAGGTGATAAAATAATACCCTGTGATTATAATGATGAGGCATGTACAACTGCATCGTACAAGAAATTATTCAAAAAGGTTGTAGCTGGGAATCCAGACTATAACATAATGGCTTCGGACCCACTTTACAAAGACAGAACAGAAGTAGCTCTACCTCATATGAATATTACGCTCACCAACGCATATATGCATGGTTTTAGCTCATGCAATGTGGAGCGTTTAACCGTCCGGTCAGTAATCAATTTTTCACCATTCGTTCAATATCCGGGAATGCGGGTACCCGCTTATAGCGTACTAAATGCAAAATTTGTGAGTAAGATGGCTGTGGCATATGAAATAACTATAGAGGCTACATAGTTTATAGTCTCTATTCTAGATTCTTTATACTAGAGTGTGAGAATCAATGTTATTATCACCAAACAAGTATACCAAATCGACTAAGTATCAATTCAATACTAAATAAATAAAAATATAGTTATAATTTCAGCTCTCAATCTCGAAATGTTTTTGAGCTTTACTAAACCGCAACTATTTTTTTTTTTTTATTACATATCGGATTTACGTTGGCAGAAAAACAGTGATCCATTTTTTTTCTATGCGATACCAACAAGTCGAGCTTTGCGAGTCAATATTTATTTTAACCTATGTTTTTGTACCACTTATATACGGAACTCCATTCCAATATTTTGCGATCACTACAAAGCTCCGATGTAGCTGTTTAGGCTCTTCAAGCTGACGATGTTAAGTTAAGAAAATGGAAAGTTACCTATAAATTCTTGATTTATATCGGAAAAATGAGGACCATCGGGAAAATAAATTACTACTTAATAAATGAATATAGTTTACCACTGTTAATAATACATTAAGTGATTTATAATAATTTATAATTGTTTTCGTAGAACTAAAGCTTTAGACTGGTTCCTAGTATTATCTTGCCCGAAAATGACTCTCGAGTCTGATTATGAAATGAACGGAGACGTCGATTCTTTACACGTTGAAGGAAAAGGAAGATGTGGAATAGTTTATGGTGATGTTCTTTTTTATTAAGTATATACCATCATATACATATATTGACCTGCCAGAAATAAATAAGTTAGTAAGTAAAGAAATAAACACAATTTCTAAGAAGAAAGAAATAAAATGCTTTAACATTTTATTTCATAAATATTTCATTTTTGTTTTGCCAAACTTTTCGGCATCTGGATATATGTAAATACACAATCACAATAAAAATGACTTTATTATTATTTTAAGTGAGTATAAGTATGAATAAGTGATGATGAGTGATGAACTACTAATCTGTGCGTGGATATCGTAATTTTTGAATCGCATTGCAGTAACCATCTGGTACTGTGCAGTCATCTTGCCCGTGCTTCTATGGAAACGATATTTATAGCAGAAAACCAGTGTTATTTCAAATGTTACTCCAAATAACACTATCTAAGTTTTTTTTTACTTGTAACTCAAATTAGCGTATAAAACACTTCATGGTGAAAATGGCACAGTCCAACACAACAGCGACAGTCGGTGATATAATTTTCACCGGCAGACTTTGATGTTATCCCCGTTTGTATTTCAGTACCTTTGAGAAATAATAATGCGTATTAATTTTATAAGTAATTGATTTACTAATAAAACATAATAATTATCTCACTTGTAGATAAATATAATTTTGGCGTGAAGGGAGGATACGAAATATGCACCAGTCCAAACGGCATGGAGTACGTACACCTGACGTACTATAAATTCAATGTTATGGATGTAAAAGGAAGTATTGTTTATAACTTCACTAACCTATTCAATGGTGACGAAGAGAAGTGTAAGTTAACATAATAAAAATTAATGCGTTACTAGTTTTAATGGAATATACAATTATAATGAAATATATATACACATATAACGACGTTGGTAGATTAACTCATCAACGCACAGCCGAAACTACTGGAGCTAGAAATATGAAAGTGTAATTCTCTCTTGAAACTTAGTGTCTCACTAAAAAGCAATATCTAGAAGTTAAAACTCCAAGGGGATAAACGGAAGTGAAAAAGTTGAAATATAAGCATAAATCTCTTTAATAAAAATAAATAAACACAAGCTTCAGCGTTTCTAAGATGTCATACTCCACGTGTGTAAAATAGAGAATGTAATTTTTCATTAATACTTTTACTGAGATATCTTAAAAACGATCAACTTTAAATTTGCCATCGATATTCCTGTCCAGAAGGTGGGTCGGTGCTGCTCACGTCCGTAGGCTTACCCTCGAGAGCCTACACGTGACCCCTGGGTAGTGCTAATCGAGCAGCTGCGGGTTGGTAGAGCTTTGATGCCCAGCTGGATCGTGACCACCACACATAAGGTGTAACGCCCGGCATAGTGACTCGTTTCAGCGAGGCGCGTTCCAGGATCAGCCAATGTATATCCAGTTTTCGGGTTGCTCTCACCGTGGTACCGTAGACTAATGGGCTCTCTTGCCTCCCTTCCTGATGAAACTTCAGGGACTCTGCGGGTAGGGAGACCTGTAGAAACAGTTGTTCCGCTGGCCGCTCGCGGTACAGTGCAGAGGCCCAAGCTTGACTAATTACCAAGTGAGGCTGCCTCACCATGACGCGAATAATCTCGGGTAGTACCGTCGTACCGGTTGGTGACCGGAACTGGGGTCCCGGCGATCTACTTCGGGGGGGTATGGGGGCCCTTCCGCCCGCCGAGTCGGTGTAGTTTTACTCAGATGTAACGGGGGGTAGACGGTTCTTGTGATCTGTTGGTGTCCCGGTGAGAGTCACACGTACTTCAAGCCTTCTTCTTCTTTTCCTTTCAAAACTAACATGAATGCGAAACAAAATATAACAGGATGTACAGCGGTGCACAACCCCAGCGTCGCTCTCACAGTGGAGTTCACGAATATCCGTGGACTCCACTCCAACCTAAGCGCCGTCCACCAACACCTTGAGACGGCCCGGCCTGCAATTCTGTTCCTAACGGAGACGCAGATACGACGTCCGACCGATACTTCCTACTTATATTACCCTGGCTACGTCCTCGAAGAAAATTTCCAACCGAAAGCCGGGGTTTGTGTGTATGTGCGGACGAACGATTGCTGTTACCGTTTACGCCTTATGGAGGACCCTTCCTTTTCCATCCTTTGGTTACACGTTGATTTAGGTACTCAAAGTCGCATCTACGTGTGCCTTTACAGGTCCCATAAAGGGGACATTGAGACAACTAGGCTATTCGAGTACCTTAACAAGGCGATAGATGATGTTCAGGAGCGGTTTCCAACTGCGGAATGGGTTGTCTTGGGTGATTTTAACGCTCATCATGAGCAATGGTTGGATTCTTCCAGGACGGACCATGCAGGACGAACTGCCCACGCTTTTGCACTGACGCACGATTTCACTCAGTTGGTCAACCAGCCCACCCGGATACCTGATGTAATTGGCCAAGCGCCTTCCTTACTTGACCATCTGCTGACGAACAATCCAACTGGATATAGCATATCAGTTAGCGCCCCTTTAGGGACTTCAGATCACTACTTGGTTGGATCAACAGTGCCACGTGATCCGCCTCCACCTCGTGTGAGGATCAGGCGTAGAGTCTGGCACTACTCGTCCGCAGATTGGAATGGTATGCGGGAATATCTTGCTTCAGTTCCCTGGCGGCAATCCTGTTTAGTGGAGAAAGATCCTTCAGCGGCAGCCGAGGCTGTTACCAGCGAGATCAGAATTGCAATGGAATACTATATTCCTTCTCCTGAGATCTCTGGTAATGGCAATGGATGCTCGTGGTACAACTGTGAATGCGCGGACGCTGTTTGAGAGAAGCAGGCTACGTACAGCAGTTGGATCAGGGGTCGTGCTAGAAGTGATCCAAACTTGAAGAACCTCAAGGCAGCTTATAATGTCACCACCAAGGCTTGCAAGAGATTCTATCTCAGGGCGGACGCAGAATGCGTCGCACGCCTGGGCCAGCAATTAATACACCATCCAAGAAATAGTCGAACCTATTGGGAACCTGGCTAAGGCAGTACAAGCCAATTTCTGTCGCCCAACACTCCCCCGTTGAGATATTCGGATGGATCGCTGGCTCATAGGCCGGAGGAGAAAGCAACGTTGCTGGTAAACCTCTTCGCGGCTAATTCTCAGCTCGATGACCGTAATGCTATTCCACCTATATTACCCAGCTGTGGAGTTACAATGCCTGATATTTGTATCAGAAATTGTGACGTGCTTAGGGAGTTGCGGTCACGTAAAGCCAGTGGTCCGGATGGTATCCCAGCCGTTGTACTCAGAAACTGTGCAGCCGAGTTGGTTCCATTGATGAAGCGCCTATACCGATTGTCCTATGGCTATGGTATCGTACCTAGTGCTAGGAGGGAGGCTAATATTCAAGTGATCTCTAAAAAGGGTGACCGGTCCGACCCTAACAGTACGGTTCATGGGTGTTATACCAGTAAGCCTAACAGCGGTCGGAGAGAAGCAGAAAAGTGTCGTCAGGAACTTGTCGTTGAGGTCGATCGGGCTTTGAACCGCATATCTTCATGGGGAACAAAAAATCTGGTCGAGTTCAATGGCAATAAAACTCAGGTTTGCGCGCTCACTACTAAAAAATCCCATTTCTCACCACTTCCAATTCTTCAGGGCGTCTCTCTCACAATCCATAAATCCTTAATATCTTAGGTGTTGATATTTGCAGCGACCTCAATCCTAGGGATCACATCGGGAGCGTCATATCAAGTACCTCACGGAGGCGAGGAATCCTGACCAAGGTGTGACGGTATTTCCCGCCCAACCTGCTCTACCACCTTTACAAGGCTCAGGTTCGGCCATGTATGGAATACTGTTCGCATCTTTGGGACGGTTCCGCAAAATACCTACTAGATGCCCTGGACAGGCTGCAACGATGGGTTGTTCGCATGGTGAATGATCCAGTCATTACCAATTACTTAGAACCGCTTCAACTGCGTAGGGATATAGCCTCGCTTAGCGTGTTGTATCTACTGTATCATGGCGAATGCTCTGGAGAGTTATTTCACCTAATCCCATCCTCTTCTTTCCACAACAGATCCACCCATGCTGGACTACGGAGCCACAGCTTTACCATAACCTCCATCACGACGCGAACCAAAAAGTTTGAAATGTCGTTTCTTTGTCGCTCAGTGCAGCTGTGGAACCGTCTTCCGATCTTGCGACTGACGAAGGACATTTGCCCCTACGGCAGTCACTACTATTACTGGACTGTACTGAAACTTACCATCAGGTGAAGTCACTCACTTCATCACTCACATATCACTCACTTTGCCGAGCTAGGATAAAAAAAAAAAAAAAAACGTATATACACGTGATAGAGTAACGCGAACAAATTCGCGAGGTACTAGCTAGTGAACTATATAAAATAATCTCATAAAGTGATATCTGAGGTCCACATGAATCGCTCATGTAGGCGTATCAGGTTCTAGAATCAGCCTGTGTATAACTAACCAACGAGTATGTTAGTAGGTACGCATTTCTGGCGCGACTGTGTCGTGTTCATAATGTATAAGAACATCACAGCTTAAAACATATTCAAGTAGGATCTAAGCAACTTTCAGAGGTCGAGAATAGTCCTGAACCTATTAAAAAACAGTAATAAATCCATCTGAAGCTACTCCATCTATCCAGGTGTTATTACACGCACCCTAATCTACTTGAGGTTATTAAAAATACGAGTATTCAGATAAAGGCCCTTTCATCGTACATATTTCACGCACCGAATCTGACCTGGCTGCAGAGAGGACAATTTGTCCTATCAAGTTCGATCAATTTTTATCTGTGAACATAACTGGAAACGTCTGCAATGGTGGTTTAAAAAAAAACAGGCAGAAACCGAATATCTGTAGAATTCCAAATAGCAGTAGATGCTAATACATTCCTAGATAATCTTCTGTTACCCCAAAATAAATACATTCCTAACATCCCGAGTTACAATACTATAACTCAATTTATAACTCGAATTGGTCTCATCAGGGATATATTATTGGCATAGTCTATAAGTGAGTTGGTTGAGTCTCTTCATAATATTTTTTATTATAAATGGCATTTAGATACAAATACAAATGATCCACACGGAGGTTGTAGTCTAGTTTTAAAAGCTCGTAGAATTATTAGGAAAATAAAATTATAACGCGTAGCTCACTGGATTCCCACTCAGTCAATCGTACTTACTTTTGAAGGTCAATTTATACCAAGTCATGTATATTCTTTCTATATGTCTTCTACCTGTTGAGACATATCAACTACCCATCATCCAATGTTTAAACTGCTGCAGATTTGGGCATACAAATATCAGTGCCGGTCAAACCCTAGATGTTTTAGATATGATCAACCTCATACTGGCAATGAGTGTGATATACCAGAGGACAAAGTGTCTAGCTTATATTGATCTGGTAAACCCTTTTCAATTAATAGATCCTGTTCAGAATAAAATAGGCACAGGTCAATTAAATTAGTAATGTCACAAGATATCATTTGTTATGACGAGGCAGTGCTAAAGTTTCCACCTATGCAAAGATCATATGCTGAAAGAGAAAGGGAGTTTTCCACCTTTTCTATCCACTCTTCTCCCCCTCTCCTCATCATACCGCAGGACCAACTGGTAGTAATTGATCTTACAAGAAAACTTACTATATCTATCCAGACCTAGAGCCCCCTTGGTAATTCTTATGACAAGAAGGCCTACCAGGCCATAATTAGCCCCCAACCCTTGTCTATCCCCAACGGGTGTGCTCTCCACTAAAACCACCCTGTAATTGAATTAGCTAATGATAGTTTATTAGATACTATGCTATCTATGGTTTAAGTTTAATTTTAATGTATAGTGATTGTTTACCCCTCAACGTTGCCAAAAAGGTTATTCAAATTTCTAGTATAATGCCCAATAATAGATCTAGTTTAGATAATGAAATGGAACGCTAAAAGTATCCGTCAAAGTAAAACCCAAAATTTCATTTTTGATATCTAAATTTTCCCCATCCATCATTGCCATCTCAGAAACCGTTTTACCAGATTTTGCAATATGCGGATGATATTGTCCTCTATTCCTCTGCTGAGTTTGTATTAACTGCCTCTGAATATCTCAAATCGGCTTTAGTTTACTTACAGGAATGGCTGAAAGAACATGGGCTTGCCTTGTCCGTGGCTAAGAGTTATTCAGTAGTATTTACTAAAAAAAGACACATGGTTTCGACATAAGTCTACTTAAATGGAGAAGTGATTTTAGAAAAAAATTGGTATAGTTTTAAGCGTTGTACTGGATTCCCCAGACTTACAGGACTTCCCCACTTTGACTATGTCGTGAAACATTGCGAATAAAATATTAATGTTTTAAGATCTTTGTCAGGCGTTTGGTTCGTCCATCTACACAAAATATTTTATATAATGCCTTGCCATGCCATTTTATATAATAATATGGAGTCATATGGACTATGGTTTTTTTTTTAATCTCTGTAATAAAGCGGCATTGGATAAGGTTCGTAAAATACAATTCAAGTGCCTTCGCATCATAGTGGGCGAAATGTAACCTACTCCGATTAACTATATGCAGGTAGAGTGCGTTGAACCCTCCTCCTTTCTTGCGAAAACAGTACCTGTCTGACAAATTCTATTTAAATTGGTTCAAAATTCTTCTCATCCTCTGTTATCCAAGCTTGAATGTCTATTCAATAGTTACGTATCTCAGAGAGGTCAATGTAACCTTCCGTGCATTCTTCAATCCTTTATTAAGTACACCCGCCTCCCTCATTCTATCTATCAGTATCCTTTCAATTCCTTATATGGCATTTGCCATGAACCCTTAATTTTTCTATCTAAGTTTTTTTCGGCCGTAATCTCAACTGATCTTAAGTGACGATACGGCCCAAGTTGGTAGATACGCTAAACCTTTGGAGGAACTGGCTCTCAAGTTTAACTACAGGAACACACACCTATTGGCATTTGGCGGCAGAATACTATTGGATGTAACTATGGAGTGCAATAAAGTTTCCCAACAAAAAATCGACGATAAGTGGTGTAAATGGTTACCTATATTTAGAGATGCCTCTAAACAATCAGACAATGGCTGTTTATTGCTCTGACTTTCAAGTGTCCCCTTCTAACATCTGTTTTCACAGGAGAATGTATAGCCTATGTATAGTATGTATCGAGGAAAAACTTTATGTAAAATCACACTACCTAAATGAAAGCTGAACAAAAATCTGACTGTTAAAGCTCTCTTCAATCTATTATATCCAACCCTATCCGAACACAATGCTGCTTCCCAGTAATTTTAAAAATAAGGCAGGCTCTGTATGTTTGCCATGTTTAGGATTAAATATAGTTCTAGCTTGGATTCCTGGACATACTGGTATCTCAGGTAATGAGACTACTTATTTTTAAGCCAAATTAGCGACTAGTACAGGTTTATCAAACTATATAGGGTCTGTATGTTTGCCATGTTTTAGGATTAAATATAGTTCTAGCTTGGATTACTGGACCTGGACCTGGACATACTGGTATCTGAGGTAATGAGACTGCTTATTTTTACGCCATATTAACGACTAATACAGGTTTATCAAACTATAATAAAATTTACTTCCATGATCTTTGTATTCAAGCAAAGTTCCTTATGAATAATGCTTGGACAAGAACATGGAACATCTCCAGATATAAGAGAGGCAAATATTATGGTGAAATTCAAACTGAGATCCCTTCGAAGCCCTAATTTTTTAAATTAAAGTATGCCACTATAACTGCTTGTACTATTGTGTGTCACTTACGGTTACGCCATGCGTGTACACCAGTCCACTTAGCGAAAATAAGGGATCATTTTCTTTGTGAGTGTAGATTAGACGATGGTACTCCTGACCATATCTTTTGTAACTGACCTAATTTACTCTTTTCCTTATATGATGTTTTACCTCATAATATCCCTCGTCCTACTAACATGAAATGTGTGCTGTCATTAGTTAATACTTCCTTTATAAAATCTTGTGTAAATTTATTGAGTGTAATAAGATTAAACTTTGACCTTATATTCTAATGCAGCTTTATCCTTAGAATTGTGTAATATTGTTTTGTAGTTGTAATGTTTTATATGGGGTTTGGGTTTTTGTGTTGTGATTTCCATTTTTTTTTATGTAATCTGGCTTAGAGACAAAATCTCACTAGTTAATTTTAATAGAAATACGAAAACATCTTACGGGACAATCGCTTTCGTTATATCTTCTAATCACATGACACTGGCGGAATTTCACGCACTTCGCGCATGTCGCCACAATAAAAAAGAGAAAAAGTAGAAGAAGATATTTATCTGGTTTGTCACATTTCGAGGTCAACCGTTTATCGTGCTCACTTCTAAGATATAAAATAATAAGTTTGAAATTAAAGCGCCGAACGCGATATTGTTCTCTCAACCTAGTTTAGATGTTGATTTATATATTATTTATTAACTGAGCTGCATTTTGTTAGCGATATAGACGACAAATATATTTTATTTTTGTCTTTATTTCTAATTCCTTTAACGAATGTCACACGGAAACTACTGTATAAATTTTAATAACATTAGACACGGTGACAATTAATACTATGAATCAATAAGATAGAACATATTCCATAAAACGAAAGGTTTTTCCGCAGGTCATATTCCACCTGTCTCCCTATTGTATCCTAAAATTTTACTTTCATTTTATGATTAAATTAAAAAAGATGTCTATAGTGAATAAACTCTTTTTGTGCCGGAAAGTGCATTCCATAAGTTTTAATAAGGTAACACCCTCCCTGTACGATTACATATCTAAAAATTGTTTTACAATATCCAGTATACTGGAATGGAATGAACATATGTTCATATGAATAGAATCTTTTAACTCCAACACTAGTGAGTGATCAGCATTAAAAATTGCTAAATATATTAAAAACTTTTTATTAAAAACGGGTGTTATACTACTCCTGAATGTACTAATGGGTGGCGCTGTAGCATGTCACAACCTGTCGAGACGGTTGGTGTATGTAAATGATTTATGAAAACTTTTAAAATTTCAGCTGCGGAAGTGCATAAGTATATCAATAATAATTGGAAAAAATTAAACGACATCATCGGAGAACCAATCCATAATTCCTTATTGGACATCTACATAAGCAATACTAATAAATTCATTAAAATGATACCGCAATTAGAATTATTTTATAAAGTTCTGTGAGTGAATTAAACGTTGTAACAATTATTAGGTGTTGGGTTTGATTAGAATTCAAAAGGAATAGGTTCTAATTTCTGCCGATATGATTATATATGCCTAGTTTTCTCAGTAACTACTTAACCAACTTACATTTATTTTTTCAAAGCGATTAATGTTGTTAGCCTGATGGGTTTGGCCTCTTTACTTTGTTTTTGACTTGAGCGTAGATAGAACTCAACCTAAAACGCTACCAGCGTAAGGGTACTAAATAGATGAAACTCCTAAATTCTAACTAAGAACCTATTTATCAAATTATATTGCATGTGTATATATAATGTAAAATAATAAGTAATAATTTTTCATTAAAATATTGCGATCTTTATAATGGAATAATAAATGCTGTCAAAGAGTTAGAATATAATATATTAAGGTAAAAATGTTATAGTATTACATGTTTAGTGAAGAAATATTTATTAATTTTTGCAATTTTTGATATAAATAAAAGTCATTATAATAAAATATTAGAAAAAAATTAAATGTGTTTTTTTTTTATTAAATATTATATATATATATATATATATATAATACGAAAATTATGTTTCGTAAATAGAAAAATAAGGTAACTCGAAAAGATACAGTTTTACTATTTTTATAAAAGTAAACAGTTATATTTTGTAACTATAGGGACTTTGTATTTTATTACATACTTACATTTTGCAACCGCAACACCGCCACGTCCCGAAATTACCATGGGAATTCGAATCCTGCAAAGGACAATAATTATTTGTAAACATAAATAATTGTTCTCAATTTCATAGATACTTTATATCCTCTAATTTCTTCTAAATCTGAATTCCTTCACTCTTGATATTGATAAAATTACTTTACTATGTTACTAATGTATGTACTGTACTATACTTTATGTATAAAGTTTCAGTGTACTACTTTTCGTCTTTTGCTCGACCGATTTTTAAGAACTGACTGTTATGTATTAATAGGGTCATTTGAAATTACAGAAGGTAAGTACCGCTAGGCAATGTTATTCTGGAGCCCTGATCTTGTGGCAGGTGGTTATATAATAACTGATCCTGAATCACAACAAACCAATGTAGAGTCATTGTGACGATCTGTTACCTTGTTTATGTTGATTACAATCCAGCACCTGAACCCAGGACGTGACAAATGGATACGCTACTAATGCAGATGATACACGTACTGAACGGTGGTCTTAATCCTGCGGGAAATCATTTTTGTATACCCACTTGATTACCCGTTTTTAATTAACAACACAAGAACATTTTAAAGGAAAAATAAAGTTATGCATGTAGCTATTTAAGTACGCTGTTTATTATTCCCCTAACTTCCTATATAAGCATAAACAGCCAACTATTTTCACTCAATATTTTCAAACTGTAAATATGTTAAAGTTGTTTTACTTTTTAAGCTTTGCTTTCATTTTGCATTTTGCTACATGTAAGTTGTTTTTGTATTATTATTATTTTTTAATTACTATGGAGTTATTTTCAACAAAATATTGTATTACCATTGCGGTTAAATAGTTGTTAGAACCGTAGCTTTTTTTGATAATGTGGTAAAAATCAAATTTAGGAAATGCCTTTCGCAATCGAAAAATGCCCTTGCGGGGCACCGGCCACGGCGAGAAGGGCGTGGGGATGAATCATTGGATGACAAACACTTTCAAATACTCACTATAAAAAAACATGCTAACAACCCCTATATTGCCAAAGCCCAGGGACAGCTTTCTCACTTATCCTATTCGCCGGAAGGTTGATCATTTACCTAGAAAATAAGACCCATAACAAAGTTGTACACCAAATAATAAGAACTTATGCGTTTAATCACATCTAATTTCAGGTGATACTGATACTCCCTGTGACGACGACGATGATGACTGTATAACTGCATCCCATAAGCTATTAAGCAAGATGATTTTAGCAGGGATTTCGGCCAAGGGTATATATACCAAAAGGGTTCATAAACCAAATATGAGTTTAATACTTACTGACGCAAACATGCACGGGACACTAGATTGTGAAACCTACCGAATTAGGTATGTGTTTTGTACAAAAACATAAAATAAATTGATAAGCATATACTTTGTCAAAATATCAACTTTCAAAATCATAAGTAATTCAAAAAGGATCGAAGGTACTATTCTTTTCTTGAAAAACTAGATCTATAATATATGTACTGCAAATGCAAATTATCCAATCTCATACAATGCAAATTATATGTAAGATTTAGTTATGTACCAACCTCCTACGTTTACCTAGAAGAGTCACGAGAGGGATATGTGGAACTCGTCTAGTGTAAGCCCTTACTTACTAGAAACCTCTTCCAACTGCATTCAATATATATAGATTTTCTCTTAAATTTGTGTTCTCAGTCTTTTTTGCGTCCATCACCATCTATATCCTATATATACATAATGAAAATGATGTTTGGTCCTTCAACAAACATATAGAGATCATATAGATTACGTTCAGAAAAAAGCCTCCACGGCTATGGTTCTGCTACGCAATCTCACCTCCTCTAAGAGCAAAATGGCACTCAGACATAAGCTCACAATATACAAAGTATGCATCCGTCCCATACTTACTTACAGTTGCCCCGTATTTGCTCACGCTTCACGCACCACTCTTCGCAAACTACAAGTATTGCAAAACAGATTCATGCGCATAGCTTTCCAAGCCCCGTTTTACATCCATAATGTAGATCTCCGTAAAGATATGGAACTTCCGTCCATGTATGCATATATTAAAGACATTACAAAGAAATTTTTTGCAAGTGCCGAACTTCATCCTAACCCCAAAATAGTACACGCAGTTAGCTACACTTCCAATCCGCATGCCAAAGGCTTTGCTCGCCGGCCACGTAATTGCTTCTCCGACGCCGTCGATAAAATAACGAGATTAAACGCGCTTCTCCCTGCCGTCTCCACCAATCGCACTTGTCCGCGCACACGTCCGCATAACCGCCGTCCTCGCCGCCGAGGCCGAGCGGATAATTTCGCTCCCACACACCCGCCGCGGCCTCTTTCCACAGACGACTGAGCCTAGGTTCGATCCTCCGGACAGGAGCCCTCGAGTGACTCTGCTCGCGCGATACAGTGATACTCTACATCACTGAGATTACATCATCACACCGCATACCATTCGTGCACACTCACACGTTAAGTACACGGTTCTGTAAGGGACTACCCTCGCAGCCCTTGAGCTGCTTACCTGATAAGATCATAGTTGGTATCACTAATTTAGTAATAAAGAACCTGTTGGTTAGTCAGGATCATGAATCTTTTTTCATTTACCGGCAGCAGCCCTAGCCAAGGGTCGGCCGTCCTGGCAGCCTTGTGCCTGCTGCCTCGGGGCTGAGTGCCTTCAGCACTCGCCCCCAAAAGTTCGGTGAAGCTGTCAAAGCCCTTGGGGCTAATAGCGTCCGTCAGGTCGAAAAAAAAAAAAACTTGATGTTTGGTTGAGGCACAATTAAGTCAAAACTACTGATCGTATTACATGGAGCCATGATCATTCGACGCGCAATTATTTATAGATGTTTAAGGACTATTCATCATTTCTATTCCGATAATTCTTTACTATTTTATTGCTATTCTATTTACTGTTATAAACATTGTTATCATCAATAAAAACAAAAGACAGGGATTTTCTCTTAATTACCACGCGGCGAAGCGACCGGGTACGGTGAGTTCATTTATGTATAGTTTATCTGGTTAAGGAAATACCAGTAACATTCTGGCTAGACAAACTCAATCACAAGTATATCAGCATTTCCTTACTGATTCATCAAATACCATTGATTTTTTATTATATCCAAATATTTTTGCAGAATTAAAAATAATATATGGCATTATACGATGTTTTGCCCAAAAATGACACTCGTATCTAATTATGAGATAAACGGATGTGTTGATTCTATCCCCATTGAACGTAAAGAAGATTGTGAAATAGTTTATGGTAAGTTTTGATTCATTTTTAACTTTATTGATTTTATTAACATTAAATTTAGCTTGCGTATTCTTCCGCTGTGCAGATACCCATTTTAAACCTTAAAAATAAATTAAATGAATACTACTAGTAGAAGGAGCTATGCAAAATTTACTTATCGAAATCTTATATCTTTTATTTGAAAGAAATCATTTTTTTGTTGTGGCTAGACAAAGTGAAGAGTTCCATATTTAGTGGTAACTACAGTGTAATCCAAAAACATCGGTGATACCCTGGGATCAACAATTTATAATCAGTTTTCGCTGCCATCACAGTTTACACAAATTACTATAAAGGATTCCATGTTGTAGATAGAAAGGAATGCATATATGCAAACATTCCCACAGCTTCATTGTACGATTTAAATATGTCATATCGAAATTCTTGACGAATCCGATCCATGTAATATAATAAAAATAAAACAGGTTTTATTTAATTTTGATTCTAAAAAGCAATTAACGTCATCATCCATCATTGACTCGAAAAAGGATCATCGCTATAAAAAAAACCAGTTAGATATTTCATTGGTTTTATCTTTGTTATTTTATATAAATGTGTATAATATATTGTAATATAGCGCAATTACAGAGATTGAGTCCAAGTATAAATATCTTACAAATAATAATCCAGTCTATTATAATATATATAAGCTTGCTCGACATGGTCGTTGAACCTATTGTCTGATAAATAAGTAAAATAGGAAGCCGATAATAGAACCTCAAATTATTACTTATTTTTTTTATTAATATTACAAGTCTGCAACACATTGTCAATAGTTTGTGTTCATCACTGATATTACGCCTATGACGAATGCTTACTTAATCTAAGTTTTTACGTAAATACATTAAATAGTCAAGTATATATATATACAAAGATACCAAACTTAATTGATTTTGAGATTAAATAAAAATTGTAAGGTAGTAAAAGTCCTACTTTCTTTTATATTATGTTCGACAATGCTATATTACGCATTTTTTAATAATTATGATGGAAATATAATTTACATTCTAGAAAATTATATTGTTAGTATCTATGGAACTTACGAAATAATAAAACCTTTCTTCGGACAAGAGTATTTTAAAGTCGCAATCAAAGCTATGAACTGGATTATACAGATGTACAAGGAAAAGTCGTTTATAGGTTCAATAATCTGTTTGACGGAGACGATAAGAAATGTAAGTTAAATATTATATTATATTTATCCTTTATATGATTTTTTTATATGTTTAGTATTTAGTCATTATCTCATCCGGCGGCAAATGATGTTGTGATTCAAGATGGTAATATACAAATCGTCGCGAGGAAGCGGTCACTTAAATGCAACTCAAATTGGCAAGAGATTTTCAACTGAATGTATCACAGTATCTCATCTCAGTGGAAACTCACTTTCTTTGCAGTCTTTTGTAGTACAATTGAGCCATCACTGTTTCATACAACACAAAACCTAAATACAAAATAGCTTTCGCAATAGTTTCCAATAAAACAATTATTACCTTGGTTTCGTAACTTTAATAATAAATCAGATAGCTCAATGATGTATTTTAGTAATTGTGCGAATTAAAAGTATTGTTGGTTGCATTTGTAATGATATCTAAAATAATTCTTATTAATTATGCACTTAAGGCATAATAACTAGTTATTATTAGACTGATTTTAATTAGATTCTTTATTATATATGTAGACACACAGCTTTGAATGTGATTTCAGCTACCTACGTCCATGAGTACATCAATAATAACTGGAAGGACCTGCATGACATCATCGGGAAACCAATCACTTATTCCTTATTTGGCAATGTTATAGAAAACATTAAGAAATTCTTCCATAACTGTAATTTGTATAGGTTCTAGCACTATTCAACAAGGTAGCTTTATTGACTTGCACTGGAAATACAATAAATCTTGTATTGAAGTCAAGGATGTAATTTTTGAACTGCCTATCAACTAATAATTTAGTGAACACAGTTTTTTACATTTCAAAACTAATCGTAATAATATACATAAAACAATGAATCCTTTTATCAAATTTATTATTGTGACCCCATCAATTTCTCTTGTATATGTTTTCCCTTTTAACTCCTGATAGAGCATAGGAATTAATACATGAGTTTAGAGCTAAAACTCCTAATTCGATATCGATGCTACTTTTTCCGTTACTTAATCACTAAACAAAACTAAAATCGAACAGTACAGCAACTATAGGGGTCTGGTTGCTATGAATTTCAAAAAATATCAACGTGACTTTTCCACAGATAGCAACTGACAATTGTAAAAATACATTCCTAACCATTTTCATTTTATACAACACCCAGCGATTATCGACAAGCACTCTGGAAGGTACAGAAAATTACCGGATAGATAAGTTAACCGATAATAGGTTACTAATAACTAAAAATTACAAATAAATATACATGTTTAATTGTTTATTTTATCTCAAGCAGCGGATAGATACATTAGTAAATACAGCAGTAAAATATCAACATCACTTATTTACACTTAATTCTTCGTACTAGTAAACAAATATTAATTTAGTACAACCAGTCTTTCTTCCTCAAGATTACAACCAATCGTAAGTAATTTGAGTACTTTGTTGCAATTATAATTTAAGATCCTAAAAATGCATTTCATTTATACAGACACGTTTTGCGCATCATTTTTGCAAATGAGTAATACGCGTTACAGAATGAGAAAAATGTTCAACTCTGGAATCATCTTCAGGAAGCTCATATTGATTTCAATGTTTTAAAACATGTATTATATAATATAACAGCATACGTGGAGTAAATTCTTCGACTAAAATTTTTTTCTTAGTGTTGATATTATAACACGGTTGTTATAATATCAAAGTTTTAATTTCTTGATAACTCTACAGGTGCTCAATAAAAAGAAACCGCCATCATGCTGATTTACATTCTCTTATTTTAGCGAATGCCACTCGGTAATAACTCGATTAATAGATTCCGACCACAAAATTTATATTTAGATTGACTTTAATGTTTTATGCTAATCATTATCGTTTATATACCGAGGGTCTGTCGAGCTTCGACAGAGTTGACCGACTCGTATTGAATCGTTAAAATGTTTGTCATGTTGTTATATTTTATCAATTTATTATCATTTTTTCCTGTTGCACTATGTGAGTATAGTTTTCCTTTATATCCTTGGTTATGTAATATTATCGATTTAAAAAAAGGTTTTAATATATACTAAGGCTATCGTTACCCGCTATATATAAAATGCCATCTGTCTACCTCTCCCTATTCTATAAGGTAATGTCTGACTAGAAGACAGTACTCTTCTATTCTCTTATCGTATAGTGCTCTTATCTCAGTTAAGAGTTATCTCAGTTAAGTAGAATGTCATCCTTTACATAATTTGTTTTTTCATTACGTGAACAACTGACGAATTACAACTTGGATATAAATAAAGGTCAGTGCTTGATACCCTTATTCCTTGTTTGATTCTGTGCTAGTGCGGCCTATATAAATACACCGAATATGCCGTATATCCAGTAGATCCCGGCAACAGCCCAAGCCGAGAATCGGCCACTTTATAGCTCCTTTGCACACGTTGCCTAGCACTGAGTGCCCTAGTACTCACCCCACAAACCCGGTGATCTGTGAAAGCCCTTAAGGCTAACAGCATAATATGTCCAATCGAAAGAAGCGCATATCCAGTACTATAATTATTTAATCATTAGCCTATTTTTAAATATTGACCATCAAATGATAACACGGTTTGTTTATTAATTTATGAATTCTTACAATTATAAACAAATATACATTAACGATATTGAATCTATTAAAAGATAATTTTGAAGCCCATGGATTGATAAAGTTCATTAGTTTGGTTATTACAACGGTTAATAATACGCTAAATGTTATTGTATAATTATCCTGAATAAATAATACGAATATTTGATATTATTTATTTACATCTATATTGATATATGATAAATATTTACACTAGTAAAACTAGAAATTAGTATTTATTCTAAACGTTGTAATTGATATGAACTAGTAAATTTCAGTACTATTTATAAATAGGTAAAAGTTTGTATTATTATAAAAGATAAGCTCTAAACATACAGCTCTAATTGTAAATATTTTTATCAAAGGGGACCTTATTTTACTCGTGAGAGAGATGATATATAGGTTGTCTTTATTGTGATAAAATTTGAGTCATCTAATTTTACAAAATCAATAAAAATGTTAGCGAAACCGTGGGTAACAGGTATATTATATATAAAAAGAAATAGAGTTTCTTTGACGTTAAATTCTGTCACAAGTACCAAAGTATAGGCTAAGAAGATTCTAGGCTATTTTAGTTTTAGGATTACATTATCTTTTTGTTGACATTATACTATCGATTTTCCTTTGAATGCTCAACGTAGTGGACGGGTAACAGCTAGTATGTTACCGTATGACTTTACGTCTTTTTGTTTATCTGTTTGTTAACATGCTTAAAAAAGGAAAGCCACTAAACTTACATGGTTCTTTTTTCAAAATCATATACGAATTATGTAAACGTATACTAGTATATAATATCGAAATAAAATTATAACGATAATAATATTTGAGAACGTTAAAAAATACTATAAATAAGCTACGTTTCAGTTTGATTATGACTTCAGAATCAGGGAAGCGATTTACATTACGTTTTACTTCATACATATATATATATACTGAAACGTAACTTATTTATAGTATTTTTTAACGTTCTCAAATATTATTATCGTTATAATTATATTTACATATTATATACTAGTATACGTTTACATAATTCGTATATATATATATACATATTGTGTTTTATTACACTAAATATTATATACTGTAATTGCTATGAATAAAATTAATGAAAAAGACAAAGAAATATTGTTTTTATGAGATTATAACTGCGGAATATTGAATCTTCGAAATAGGAAATCAAATTGACCGATTTTCTCCAAATTTTCTACAAGTGTATACCATGCCTCAAATCCATAGAGTAACAAAGTTGTGAGCGGTCCCGTAAGCCTTTTCATAATTCTTTGCTGAAATCATTAGCTACACGGACTATCAATAAAGCTAATAAAATTGTAATAAAGCAACCAAATTCATTTATGTACCTATGAATTATCAGTAGATTTAAATATTATTTTGTAAACAGAACGTATGTGATTTTACATAATTAGTATATGATAAAGCGAATTGCCATCAGTGGTAACTTTTGGCCATGAACTAGTGCTGTGTATTAGTCAAATTAAAACAAATGTTTCTAACTAAATAGCATTACTAAAATATTATTAATATACTTCGCACACATGTGAATGAATATTTCATTAAATTTTTTTTTTTAATAATGAAGGTTAATCGGTATTGCGACAATCTCACTTGATGTAAGGCGACAATGTGGCCCAAGATATTGAATATGCTAAATGTTTGAAGGGACTACTCGTGTAACCACCGGAACACGCCTATAGGTATTTGGCGGCAGATTTTCAACCTGTGGCTGGTAGCTAACCAGATAGGCATTACAAAAAGCCTTACCATTGTGTATAATGTGCAATGTACAATTATTATTTTTTCCTAACTTTGTAGTTTGCATGTACTTAGTTGCTTAATTCACTTTGTTTTAATCTGTGACTTTTTCTTTCCTGTATTTCTGTATTTACCATTCTGTAGTTCGTCTCTATTTCTATATTTAAAAACTAATAAAATGACATATACTTATATTGTCCATACGTTGGTGCGAGTTAATAGGAAATCTATATTAATATTATCTATATTAAAAAAATATATTGTATTACCATATTTCTTCAATATCATATTACTTCAATAATTAAGTTAGTTTAGGTAAGACATGAGACATGAGAACTTTTTTTTTTTTTTTTTTTTTTCGACCTGACTTACGCTGTTAGCCCCAAGGGCTTTGACAGCTTCACCGGACTTTTGGGGGCGAGTGCTGAGGGCACTAAGCCCCGAGGCAGCAGGCACAAGGGTGCCAGGACGGCCGAACCTCGGCTAGGACTGCTGCCGGTAAATGAAAAAGATTCATGATCCTGACTAACCAACAGGTTCTTTATTACTAAATTAGTGATACTAACTACGACCTTATCAGGTAAGCAGCTCAAGGGCCGCGAGGGTAGTCCCTTACAGAACCGTGTACTTAACGTGTGAGTGTGCACGAATGGTATGCGGTGTGTTGATGTAATCTCAGTGATGTAGAGTGTCACTGTATCGCGCGAGCAGAGTCACTCGAGGGCTCCTGTCCGGAGGATCGAACCTAGGCTCAGGCGTCTGCGGAAGGAGGCCGCGGCGGGTGTGCGGGAGCGAAATTATCCGCTCGGCCTCGGCGGCGAGGACGGCGGTTACGCGGACGTGTGCGCGGACACGTACGATTGGTGGAGACGGCAGGGAGAAGCGCGTTTAATCTCGTTATTTTATCGACGGCGTCGGAAAAGCAGTTACGTGGCCGGCGAGCAAAGCCTTTGGCATGCGGATTGGAAGTGTAGCTAACTGCCTGTACTATTTTGGGGTTAGGATGAAGTTCGGCATTTGCAAAAAATTTCTTTGTAATGTCTTTAATATATGCATACATGGACGGTAGATCCATGTCTCTATGGAGATCTACATTACGGACGTAAAACGGGGCTTGGACGGCTATGCGCATGAATCTGTTTTGCAATACTTGTAGTTTGCGAAGGGTGGTGCGTGAAGCGTGAGCGAATACGGGGCAACTGTAAGTAAGTATGGGACGGATGCATACTTTGTATATTGTGAGCTTATGTCTGAGTGCCATTTTGCTCTTAGCGGAGGTGAGATTGCGTAGCAGAGCCATAGCAGTGGAGGCTTTTTTCTGAACGTAATCTATATGTTTGTTGAAGGTTAGGCGCCTATCTAAAACTACACCAAGATATTTAGTTTCATTAGCCCAGGGGATATTGACGTCGAATAGGTGTAATGTCTTTTTTATATCTCTCCTCGCGTGAGGATCGAACATGATAGCCGCACTTTTTTCTGGGTTTATTCCTATGCGCCATTTGAGGCACCAGGACCCAAACATAGAGACGGCTCTTTGGACGCGGTGGTATACGTGAATCCTATTCCTGGCCGAGCTGAAGATGACTGTGTCGTCTGCATAGGAGCCTACTGCGACGTCGGGGAATTCGGGGATATCGCTAATGAACAAGTTGAACAGGCAAGGAGCTAGGATGAAGCCTTGCGGGACTCCTGAGCGTATTGGGTGAGGCGAGGATAGGGCTCCGTCCGCTTTGTAGCAGAAGGAGCGGTCCGATAAATAAGCAAGGATTATGCGGACTAGTCTGTCCGGAACTTGAAAGAGGTTGAGTTTATAAATAAGGCCTTCATGCCAGACCTTATCGAAGGCTTTGGATATGTCGAAAAATACAGCAAGCGTGCGCCTGGGACGGCGTAGCTCCGTGAAATTGGAGAGAATATGCTCCGTGAGGCGGAGCACTTGGTGGGTGCACGAGTGCTTCGGTCGGAAGCCGAATTGCTCGTATGGTAAGAGACATTTGTCTGAGACAAAGGCTTGTAGTCGGTTTAACAGAAGCCGCTCGTATATTTTACCTATAGTATTGAGGAGGCTTATTGGGCGGTAGCTTTCTGGATGGGCTGCCCTTTTCCCGGGTTTAAGGATACCTATTACCGTTGCCTTTTTCCAAGCGGCTGGAAAATGGCAGTGAGTTATGGCCGCATTGAAGATGCAGACCAGAAGGGCTATGAGTTTATCAGGAAGAAGTTTGAGGGCTTCGTTCCTGATTCCGTCGGGACCGGTACATGAGAACAAACCATCTATCATATATGGACGAAGATAAAAAAAAATTACATATTTTTTGTATTATCCCAACACAATTATGAAAAATACAAATATTGATACAAATGAATATATAAATAATATAACAAAAATATACAGTAATTATATCTACCCTACCGTATTATATAAGGAAACATGTATCAGTATGTCCTAACGGACTTTTTTTTTTTTTTTTTTTTTTTTTTTTTTTTATACTTAAGGTTTAGCGTTATGGCCATAATCTCACCTGATCTTAAGTGACGATACGGCCCAGGTTGGTAGACACGCTAAACCTGTGGAGAAACTGGCTCTCAAGTGCTGCTGCCGGAACACACCTATTGGTATTTGGCGGCAGGTTCACAACTTGAGGGTGGTAGCTAGCCAGGCGGGCATTAGAAAAAGCTCTACCACCATGCTATGGTTTCCTCACGATGTTTTCCTTCACCGAAAGCTCAAGCTCATTGTAGGTGCTTGGGTTCGAACCCACGTCCCTTGACGCGAAGTCGTGCACACTACCACTGAGCTATCATCGCTTCAAAACACATATGGTCATACCTTGAAAAGCACTGCAATAATTTCCGTAACTCTCTTTTAAATCATAGGTGTGTTAACCGTAATTCCATCTTTGACGTATATGCTCAGTATTTTCAGTATGTTTCTTGCAATAATTCTCTCTATCAGACAGGCAATATTGGAGCTGTTCACCATTTTCTATAATTATTGCAGTGAAATGGAATAACGAATATTTCATTGCAATTGCATCCTGTCTAACGGTATGTTCGCTATTCACATTTATGATTTACCAGTATCCTAAAAATATTTCAATTACTCTGACAATGGAAGCCACAGGTTTAACTCGTATATTTATAAAACCCTATTATAAATTACAATTAAGATTGTCATGATAACTATTAATGCTGAACATATTATATACAGATGTCACATAGAACGCAATACATTTCGCAACTAACATTCATAGCTTAAAATGTTTTTCATGGGGTTTTTTAGTATTCTCGCTATGTTTTATATTACTAGTACATTAGGTAAGTACTTTGAACTGCTTGTCAACTCCTTACTGATTCTTAAACAGCTACTTTGTATGATTTATAATATAACTGATTTCATTATTAACCTGGTTTGTTTAAATAGGAGACTTTTTAGTTCAAATTTAAGGTAAGATTTAGGTCTAGATTAAGGGTGCCTATGTACACTCTGACAATACTGGTCGTGTAATTTGTTTCAGGTGATAAAATAATACCCTGTGATTATAATGATGAGGCATGTACAACTGCATCGTACAAGAAATTATTCAAAAAGGTTGTAGCTGGGAATCCAGACTATAACATAATGCCTTCGGACCCACTTTACAAAGACAGAACAGAAGTTGCTCTACCTCATATGAATATTACGCTCACCAACCCATATATGCATGGTTTTAGCTCATGCAATGTGGAGCGTTTAACCGTCCGGTAAGTAATCAATTTTTCACCATTCGTTCAATATCCGGGTATGCATTTGTTAGTAAGATGGCTGTGGCATATGAAATAACTATAGAGGCTACATAGTTTATAGTCTCTATTCTAGATTCTTTATACTAGAGTGTGAGAATCAATGTTATTATCACCAAGCAAGTATACCAAATCGACTAAGTATCAATTCAATACTAAATAAATTAAAAATATACTTATAATTTCAGCTCTTAATCTCGAAATGTTTTTGAGCTTTACTAAACTGCAACTATGTTTTTTTCTATGCGATACCAACAATATAATACACGGCCGAGCTTTGCGAGTCAATATTTATTTTAACCTATCTTTTTTTTTACCACTTATATACGGAACTCCATTCCAATATTTTGCGATCACTACAAAGCTCCGATGTAGCTGTTTAGGCTCTTCAAGCTGACGATGTTAAGTTAAAAAAATGGAATGTTACCTATAAATGCTTGATTTATATCGGAAAAATGAGGACCATCGGGAAAATAAATTACTACGTCATAAATGAATATAGTTTACCACTGTTAATAATACATCAAGTGATTTATAATAATTTATAATTGTTTTCGTAGATCTAAAGCTTTAGACTGGTTCCTAGTATTATCTTGCCCGAAAATGACTCTCGAGTCTGATTATGAAATGAACGGAGACGTCGATTCTTTACACGTTGAAGGAAAAGGAAGATGTGGAATAGTTTATGGTGATGTTCTTTTTTATTAAGTATATACCATCAGATACATATATTGACCTGCCAGAAATAAATAAGTTAGTAAGTAAAGAAATAAACACAATTTCAAAGAAGAAAGAAATAAAATGCTTTAACATTTTATTTCATAAATATTTTATTTTTGTTTTGCCAAACTTTTCGGCATCTGGATATATGTAAATACACAATAACAATAAAAATGACTTTATTATTATTTTTAAGTGAGTATAAGTAATAATAAGTGATGATGAGTGATGAACTACTAATCTGTGCGTTGATATCGTCATTTTTGAATCGCATTGCAGTAACCATCTGGTACTGTGCAGTCATCTTGCCCGTGCTTCTATGGAAACGATATATATGCATCTGGATATATGTAAATACACAATAACAATAAAAATGACTTTATTATTATTTTTAAGTGAGTATAAGTAATAATAAGTGATGATGAGTGATGAACTACTAATCTGTGCGTTGATATCGTCATTTTTGAATCGCATTGCAGTAACCATCTGGTACTGTGCAGTCATCTTGCCCGTGCTTCTATGGAAACGATATATATAGCAGAAAACCAGCGTTATTTCAAATGTTACTTCACATAACACCATCTAAGTTTTTTTTTTACTTGTAACTCAAATTAGCGTATAAAACACTTTATGGTGAAAATGGCACAGTCCAACACAACGGTGACAGTCGGTGATATAATTTTCACTGGCAGTCTTTGATGTTATCCCCGTTTGTATTTCAGTACCTTTGAGAAATAATAATGCGTATATATAAGTAATTGATTTACTAATAAAACATAATAATTATCTCAATTGTAGATAAATATAATTTTGGCGTGAAGGGAGGATACGAAATATGCACCAGTCCAAACGGCATGGAGTACGTACACCTGACGTACTATAAATTCAATGTTATGGATGTACAAGGAAGTATTGTTTATAACTTCACTAACCTATTCAATGGTGACGAAGAGAAGTGTAAGTTAAAATAATAAAAATTAATACGTTACTAGTTTTAATGGAACATACAATTATAATGAAATATATATACACATATAACGACGTTGGTAGATTAACTCATCAACGCACAGCCGAAACTACTGGAGCTAGATATATGAAAGTGTAATTCCCTCTTGAAACTTAGTGTCTCACTAAAAAGCAATATCTAGAAGTTAAACCTCCAAGGGGATAAACGGAAGTGAAAAAGTTGAAATATAAGCATAAAACTCTTTAATAAAAATAAATAAACACATGCTTCAGCGTTTCTAAGATGTCATACTCCACGTGTGTAAAATAGAGAATGTAATTTCTCATTAATACTTTTACTGAGATATCTTAAAAACGATCAGATCTATGGACTTCAAATTTGCCATGAATATTCCTGTCTAGACGTATATACACGTGATAGAGTAACGCGAACAAAGTCACGAGGCACTAGCTAGTGAACTGTATAAAAGCATCTCATAAAATGATGTCTGAGGTCCACATGAATGGCACATGTAGGCGTATCACGTTCTAGAATCAGCTTGTGTATAACCAACCAGCGAGTACGTTAATAGGTACGCATTTCTGGCCCGACTGTGTCGCGTTTATAAAGCATAAGAACATCACAGATTAAAACTTATTCAAGTAGGATCTAAACAACCTTCAGAGGTCGAGAATAGTCCTGAACCTATTAAAAAACAGTAATAGATCCATCTGAAGCTACTCCAGTTATCCAGGTGTTATTACACGCACCCTTATCTACTTGAGGTTATTAAAATACGATTATTCAGATAAAGGCCCTTTCATCGTACATATTTCACGCACTGAATCTGACCTGGCTGCAGGGAGGAAAATTGGTCCTATCAAGTTCGGTCAATTTTTATCTGTGAATATAATTGAAAACATCTGCAATGTTGGTTTAATAAAAACAGGCAGAAACCGAATATCTGTAGAATTCCAAATAGTAGTAGATGCTAATACATTCCAAAATAATCTTCTGTTACCCCCAAAATAAATACATTTCTAACATCCCGAGTTACAATATAACTCGAATTAGTCTAATCAGGGATATATTATTGGCATAGTCTATGAGTGAGTTGGTTGAATCTTTTGAACTTCATCATTTTTTTTATTATAAATGGCATTTTGATACAAATAAAAATGAACCACCCGGAGGTTGTAATCTAGTTTTGAAAGCTCGTAGAATTATTAGGAAAAAAAAAATATATGGCGAAGCTAACTGGATTCCCACTCAGTCAATCGTTATTACTTTTAAAGGTCAATTTCTACAAAGAAAAATCCACTTTTCAATTAACAGATCCTGTCTAGAACAAATTAGGCACAGGTCAATTAAAGTAGTAATGTCACGAGATAGCATTTATTATGAGGGGCAGTTCTAAAGTTTCCACCTATGCAAAGATCATATGCTGAAACAGAAAGGGAATTTTCCACGTCTTCTGTCCAGTCTTCTCCTCCCTCTCCTCATCCTACCGCAGGAGCAACTAGTAGTAGTTGATCTTACAAGAAAACTTACTATTTCTATTTCAGACCTAGAGCCCCCCTTCGTAATTCTTATGACAAGAAGGCCTACCAGGCCATAACTAGCCCGGAACCCTTGTCTATCCCCAATGGGTGTGCTCTCCACTACAACCAGCCTGTAATTGAATCAGCTAATGAAAATTTATTAGATACTATGCTATCTATGGTTTTAAGTTTAATTTTAATGTATAGTGATTGTTTACCCCTCAACGTTGCCAAAAAGGTTATTCAAATTGCTAGTATAATCCCCAATAACGGATCTAGTCTAGATAATGCAATGGAACGCTAAAAGTACCCGTCACAGAAAACCCAAAGTTTTATTTTTGATATCTCAATTTCCCCCATCCATCATAGACATCTCAAAAACATGGTTGGTGCTTGGAGCTCAGTTTCGGGTTTCAGGTTATTTCTGTTTTCGGGACGACAAAGATGATGGGTATACAGATAGCGCCTTACTGTAAGGCACTGCCTGCCTTATGACAGCATTATTCTACCTCCTCACAGGCCGGAGTCAAATGCTGTTGCTTTAAGAGTTAACGGTGTTAGTATCTTGTCTGTGTATATTCCTCATTCCCAGTCCTCTCTAATCCCTAAACTTTTATTATTTATTAATTTTCTTTCTCCTCGAGCTATTATAATGAGTGAGTTTAATGCTCACCACACCTCATGGGGTTTTCACATCATTGCTATATGTTTGCTCCTTCTGTCCTTGAGATTTTTGATGAAGTAAACTTAAGTATTACGTTTAGTGAATGATGGTTCGTCTGCACGTCGAATTCTCCCTTTGCAAAACCCAAAGTGTGCTATTGATCTTACGATATGCTTCCCCATCCCTTTCTTCTCTCCTTTCATGGAAAATCTTTAGTTCTAGTGATCATTCTCCTATTTTTGTTTCCTTTCCTCAAAAAATAAATTTTAATGTTAATTTCTCCCCTGCTTTTAAGTATAGGTTATCTTCTACTGATTGGACAGCTTACTCCACCTCCTTGCATATTATAATTGATTCAATCTCTCTCTATGATAGTACAAATTCTCTTGAATCACATAAAGTATTCATCGACTATATACTAACCTGCGCTGATTCACATATCCCTCTCAAACACAACTCTAAATATTGTAGTAGGTCCCCTCCTTGGTGTGATAATGAGTGTACTGCTACAGTCAGACAGAGAAATAATGCAGAAATAAATAACATTCTTCCATGACAATGGAAACCTTTTGACCTACCAAAAACTGACTGCACAAGCAGAAAAGGCAGGTCTGGTATACGTTTTTATGACGCTTGGCCCCAAGAACCCCGGCACCAGTAGTCTGGAAACTAATTAAATATTTTCAAGGCTCATTTGAAGCCCGTGACATACCTTCAAATGACCCGTCATTATGGCTCGATAGTTTTGCTGACAACCTAGCTCCTACTTTCGTTCTTCAATATGACTCTTTTTCTTCTTCTCCTTCTTATCTCCCTTCCCAAGAGGAACAAGACTCCTCATTTAAACTCCCGGAACTACTTCATGGGCTTGAGCTTAGTGGACTCCTCTCCGGGCATAGATAGAATTTCATACTCCTTCTTAGGTAGAGCAAACATAAATACCTGCATTTAATAAACAACTTTTTCGATCAAAGCATAATTTTACCATAGTTTTACCAGATCTTGCAATATGCGGATGATATTGTCCTCGATTCCTCTGCTGAGTTCGTTATAACTGCCTCTGGATATCTCAACTCGGCTTTAGCTTACTTATAGGACTGGCTGGAAGAACATGGCCTTGCTCTGTCCGTGCCTAAGAGTTATTCAGTAATATTTACAAAAAAAAAGAGATACATGGTTCCGGCATCAGTCTACTTAAATGGGAAACTAATTTCCAGAAAAAAAGTGGTAAAATTTTTAGGCATTGTACTGGATTCCCCAGACTTACAGGACTTCCCCACTTTGACTATGTCGTGAAAAGATGCGAAAAAATATTAATGTTTTAAGATCTTTGTCAGACGTTTGGTTCGTCCATCTACACAAAATATTTTATATAATGCTATAATACGGAGTCATATGGACTATGGAACTTTTTTTTAAATCTGTGTAATAAAGCGGCATTGGATAAGGTTCGTAAAATACAATTCAAGTGCCTTCGCATCATAATGGGCGCAATGTAATCTACTCCGATTAACTATATACAGGTAGAGTGCGTAGAACCCGCCTCCTTTCTTGCGAAAGCACTTCCTGTCTGACAAATTCTGTTTAGATTGGTTCAAAATTCTTCTAATCCTTTGTTATCCAAGCTTGAATGTCTATTAAATAACTACGCATCTCAGAGACGTCAATGTAACCTTCCGTGTATTCTTCAACCTTTATTAAGTACACCCGCTTCCCTCGTTCTATCTATCAGTATCCTTAAATTCTTTATATGGCATTTGCTATGAACCCTTAATTTTTCTATTTTTTTTTTTATATATATAAGGCTTAGCGTTATGGCCGTAATCGAACCTGATGTTCGACCTCGACATAGACCTTAAGTGATGATACGGCCCAAGTTCGTAGATATACTAAACCTTTGGAGAAACTGACTCTCAAATACAACTGCCGGAACCCACCTATTGGTATTTGGCGGCAGTATCCTAGGGATGAAACTATAGAGTGCAATAAAGTTTTCCAACAAAAACAACAACAAAAAACAACAAAAGACGAGAAATGGTCTGAATGGTTACATATATTTACAGATGCCTCTAAATACTCAGACAATGGTTGGCTATTGCTCTGAGTTTCAAGTGCCCCCTCTAACATTTGTTTTCACAAGAGAATGTATAGTCATATTGGAGTCAATACTTTATATAAAATCTAACTCCCTCAATGAAACCCTTGTCTTTTCTGATTTTCAAAGCTGTCTTCAATCTATTATAGCCAACCCTTTCCGAACACAATCCTGCTTCCCAGTAATTTTAAAAATTAAGCAGGCTCTGTACGATTGCCATGTGTTAGGATTAAATATAGTTCTAGCTTGGATTCCTGGACACACTGGTATCTCAGGTAATGAGACTGCTTTTTTTTACGCCAAATTAGCGACTAATACAGGTTTATCAAACTATTACAAAATTTACTCCCATGGACTTTGTATTCAAGTAAAGTCCCTTATGAATAATGCTTGGACAAGAACATGGAACATCTGCAGATATAAGAGAGGCAAATATTATGGGAAAATTCAAACTGAGATACCTTCAATGCCCTGATTTTTTAAAATATAAGTATGCCAATAAAACTGCTTGTACTATTATATGTCGCTTAGGGTTAGATCATGCGTGTACACCAGTTCACTTCATTGAGTGTAATAAGATTAAACTTTGAACTTATATATTTTAATACAGCTTTTATCCATAGAATTGTGTAAAACATATTATGTTGTAGCTGTAATGTTTTGTATGGGGTTTGGGTTTTTGTGTTGTGTTTTTTTTTTTGTTTTATGTAATCTGGCTTAGAGACAAAATGTCACTGGTTAATTTTAATAGAAATATGGAAGCATCCTACCGGCCAATCTCTTTTGTTATATCTTCTAATCACATGACACTGGCGGAATTGGGCACTTCGCGTATGTTGCCATAATAAAAAAGAGAAAAAGTAGAAGAAGATATTTATCTGGTTTGTCACATTTCGAGGTCAACCGTTTATCGTGCTCACTTCTAAGATATAAAATAATAAGTTTGAAATTAAAGCGCCGAACGCGATATTGTTCTCTCAACCTAGTTTAGATTTTGATTTATATATTATTTATTAACTGAGCTGCATTTTGTTAGCGATATAGACGACAAAAATATTTTATTTTTGTCTTTATTTCTGATTCCTTTTACGAATGTCACACGGAAACTACTGTATAAATTTTGATGAGATTAGACACGGTGACAATTAATAAGATAGAACATATTCCATAAAACGAAAGGTTTTTCCGCAGGTCATATTCCACCTGTCTCCCTGTTGTATCCTAAAATCTTACTTTCATTTTATGATTAAATTACAAAAGATGTATATAGTGAAGAAACTCTTTTTGCGCCGGAAAGTGCATTCCACAAGTTTTATTAAGGTAACACCCTCCCTGTACGATTACATATCTAAAAATTGTTTTACAATATCCAGTATACTGGAATGGAATGAACATATGTTCATATGAATAGAATCTTTTAACTCCAACACTAGTGAGTGATCAGCATTAAAAATTGCTAAATATATTAAAAACTTTTTATTAAAAACGGGTGTTATACTACTCCTGAATGTACTAATGGGTGGCGCTGTAGCATATCACAACCTGTCGAGACGGTTAGTGTATGTAAATGATTTAAGAAAACTTTTAAAATTTCAGCTGCGGAAGTGCATAAGTATATCAATAATAATTGGAAGAAATTAAACGACATCATCGGAGGACCAATCCATAATTCCTTATTGGATATCTACATAAGCAATAGTAACAAATTCATTAAAATGATACCGAAAGTAGAATTATTTTATAAAGTTCTGTGAGTGAATTAAACGTTGTAACAATTATTAGGTGTTGGGTTTTATTAGAATTCAAAAGGAACGGTTCTATTTTCTGCCGGTATAATTATATATATCCAATTATTTCAGTACCTACTTAACTAACTTCCATTTATTTTTTCAAAGCGATTAATGTTGTAAGCCTGATGGTTTGGTGTCTTAACTATGTCTTTGTCTTGAGCGCAGATAGAACTTAACCTAAAACGTTACCAGCGTAAGGATGCTAAATAGATGAAACTCCTAAAGTTAAACTAAGAACCTATTCATATATATCAAATTATATTGCATGTGCATATATAAAGTAATATAATAAATAATAATATTTTATTAAGATTGTTGCGATCTTTTAATGTAATAATAAATGCTGTAAAAGATTTAGAATATAAAATATTAAGGTAAAAATGTTATAATGATTTCTTATGTTTACGCGAATATTATTCATTGAAATAAAACCCGTTTAAATCAGTTTTATTTCAGTAAAAATGTTATAGTATTTCTGTTTAGGTGCTTAGTGAAAAAAGTTTTCTTAATTTTTGCAATTTTCGATATAAATAAGAGTCATTATAATAAAATAAAAAATAAAAAATAGATGTCTTTTATTATTTAATATTAGATATACCTATTTTTTATAATACGAAAATAGCCATTGTGATTTTCTTCTTGGAAATGATGAGGACAGTGTCAAATTATATAATAGAAGAAAATAAATAGTAAATATTAATATATATTTCAAAACTTTTGGTTCAATATTTTTTGTTAGTTTTTATTACGACGGTACACATTAGATTGAAAAGTAATAAGAAGGCAAACCACCTAGCAAAACAGTTTATCTAAAAAGGAACTAATGTTAACATTAGACTAGATTACATAGAACTATTTGCAAAATTCAAATGCAGGTGTCTCCTAAAATGGAAAGAGTATTTCGATGAACGGTCTAGAGATAAAAGTATTTGGTATAAAACATCACAAAGCGAGTCGCTTCGTATACCATGGTTTACTAGCAGTGCTCTAAACAGATCTCTAGTTGTTACTACGAAGAGTATGTTCCGGACACATAGCTCTCAACAAGTTTGCATTTCTTATTAGAAAAGATGTCTCAGGCAATTTCATAACGTGTGGATCTATCGAAGACTTGCAACTCTTGTTGACGGAATGTGAACGAAACCGAGCTCAACGGGCAGCTATCATAGAATATTTAGTGCTAAATTTAATGGATCAAAGCATGTTCCATAAAATCTTGGCTGCACTTGCAAGTGATAAAGCCGTTTATTAAATAATTAAATGCTCGTAGAAAATTAATCAACTTAACCTTCTTATATAAAATTATGTGCGGTATAGTTGACTGTCCACAGCTCCTAAATAAGTTTTCATTTGTTATACCACGTAGATATTCTAGGTACGCTTTAAAATTACTTAAAATTCCTGGCATAAGAAATTATATTTGGTTTAATTCACTAGTGCATAGGTTACCTAGATTGTACAACAATTTAGAGAACACACTGGACACTTTTAGTGACTCTTTATTTAATTTTAAAGTTAAGTCAACTATGTTGTTGAAGGGCGAGCATGAAGCCTGTGAAATGTTTGTAAGTAATCGTGTTGTTTGTTTTATATATTATTTATTGTACTGTTTACTGAACGAAACTTATTGATAGTAATGTTATAAAGTTAGTATGTGAACTTGGATGTTTGTGTCATTTTTCTTGCAGTGTTTAATTCCTCACAGTTCTGTTTGTTAGTTTCTTATTTTATGTAATATTGTTCTTTCTTATTTGTTTATTTTCTTTTCAATGTGACCCATCTACCACTTTCTACATGCTGTGGCAGACTTCAAAGGCGAGTGCACTTCGTGTTGCACCCCATTTGTAGACAAAAAAGACTTGATTTTTCGGTGGATTGGACACTGTTGGTCCTTTTTTATAAAAATAATATATTGTTATATTTAAATAACATATTGCTTTAACATAAATTGAAAAAAATTAGAGACCACTCATTTGGTTGAGGTAAGACACTTCTGTACTATATATTGTTAAAAAAAAATATTCTGACACAATTATGAATATAGTCAATAAAAATATACAGTAATTATATATTCCTTGCCATATTATAAAAAGAAACAACTGTCAGTAAAACCTAACGGATCTAACATACTAACGTATGTGTTCATACCTCGAAAATCACAGCAACGATTTACGTAACTCTCTTTTAAATCATAGGTGTGTTCTCCGTAATTTCTTATTTCACGTGTATTCTCAGTGTTTTCAGTACGTTTTCTTATAATAATTCACTCTATCAGACAGGCAATATTAAAGCTGTTCACCATTTACTGTAATCATTGCGGAGGACTGAAATAACGAATATTTCATTGCACATTATGCATCGTGTCTATCGGTATGTTTGCTATTCACATTTATGTTCTACCAGTATCAGTATCAGTTATAAATTACAATTAAAATTATCATGATAACTATTAATGCTGAGCATTTATATACAGATGCCACATGAGAAATAATAATAAGTATAAATTTTATAAGTAACCTTTGTGTACTGGCAAGAAATAATTACCATGCAATCATCTTACCCGTGCTACTATGGAAACGGTATATATAGCAGAAAACCAGTGTTATTTCACATGTTACTAACACCATCTAAGTATTTTTTTATTGTAACTCAAATTAATGTACAAAACACTAAATGGTGAAAATGGCACAGTTCAACACAACGGCGACAGTCGGTGATATAATTTTCACCGGCATTCTTTGATGTCATCCCCGTTTGTATTTCAGTACCTTTGAGAAATAATAATGCGTATTAATTTTATAAGTAATTGATTTACTAATAAAACATAATAATTATCTCACTTGTAGATAAATATAATTTTGGCGTGAAGGGAGGATACGAAATATGCACCAGTCCAAACGGCATGGAGTACGTACACCTGACGTGCTATAAATTCAATGTTATGGATGTAAAAGGAAGTATTGTTTATAACTTCACCAACCTATTCAACGGTAATGAAGAGAAGTGGAAGTTAAAATAACAAAAATTAATGCGTTACGAGTTTATCGAATGAATTGATTTCATTAATAAAGACCTCGGTTGTAACGACTTTTCGGTTATAGCGACGTCAGACTGGCGCACTTTAAATGTACAGCATATTTTAATTGGAAATACATTCGGCTAAAGCAACTTCGGATATATCAGATATAGAACCACAGCCCCTACAAACACTCCTTACTTAAAAACTACAATAAATTATAACCGAATTTGGCCACATTTTTTCCGTGGAGTAATCCTTTTATGGATACTCGGGAAGGGGGGGCTCGACCGGGTTATGTAGGATTACCCGGTGTGACCCGCGTATACCCGCTAAAACTCCACGGTATGCCTCTGCCGCATAAATTGGGACGATCCGGGTTCGAACTAACAACCCTCGCGTAAAATTTGACGACCTTACCTTTATAAATTATATTTTCTTTACTTTATACATTACTTTTACTTAATGCCTCTTTAGTATATTTTCTTTTTCTTGTTCTATTGTATTTAAAGACTTAGAATGTATAAAGTTATAACATAATTATCCAAAAATATAAGAACCAAGCATGCCTATGATCTAAATGGTCACATTGTAATTATATGCAAGAATTAACAATATGTAATTTATTATATTTATGTAATCACTAGCTGACCAGGTGAACTTCGTATCACCTATAATCTCTCTCCCTCTCTCTCTCCCTCTATTTATTGACCGATGTTTCTATTATTTTTTTTTCATTTTGATTAGCTATAATCAATCCTAATCTATAGCTAGGCTATATCTAATTTCGTTTCCGTTTCTCATTTCTTTTGGCTATTAAATGAAACTTGTTAATAACTCCAATTAATTATATTAAATTTAAATATAGTTATCCGATTTGGTGCAGTCATTCGGAAGTTATACGCATACATACATTTCAACGATTTTTTTATATACAGATTTTTTAATATTCCACTCAGATTCCTTAGTTTTTTTCATTCAAAAGCACTTTACCCAGACAATGATTAACATGCGATGAGATGATTATTTATATATATATATATATATATATATATATATATATATATATATATATATATATATATTTATTTATAAAAAAAACTGGTTTTATGCTATTTCTGAATGCAATAATGGATGGCGCTGTAGCATGTCACAGCCTGATGAGGCGGTTATGGTATATATGAAAACTATTAAAATAGCAGCTGCGGAAGTGCATACGTATATAAATGATAATTGGAAAAAAATTCATGATATCATCGGCGAACCAACCCTTAACTCCTTATTGGACATCTTCATAAGTAATTGTAACAAATTCTGGAAAATGATACCGAAATCAGAATTATTTTATAAAGTTCTGTGAATCAATAAAACGATGTAATAATTATTAGGTGTTGTCTTTTAATAAAAATCGATGTAATATGATCTTATGTGTCCAATTTATTCGGTAACTACTCAACTTTCTTTTATTATTTTCTCAAATTGATTAATGTTGTTAACCTGATGAGTTTTGGCTGATACACTGAGTTTTTGATGTGAGCGTAAAAAACACTAAGCCGTTAAAGAAACTAGCATAAGGTAGCATAAGGTATAAGCATCTGGCTCGGTACCTATTAACATCGGTACAACAATGATCATTTGTCGCGTGGCCAATTAAATTAAATTTAGATTTAAAAGTAGTATACTGAAAAGTATTACAATTGAAAATTAAACTGAAATAAATACATATATTCTCGAAGGCCTAATACACAATCAAAAGATTTACAACTAATTCTAGGCCAGCTTAAGTTAGTTCCTTTAAGGTCCTTCCCAGCAAGGCGCTGGTCCGGTACAGGGTATATTCTTCTTACCGCACAATACCGTGCATACAATATGTCGAATAAGCCAAAATAATTACGTAGAAGTGATGGTCACAAAGCATCGCCATTATATTTAAATCTTATAGAAAAGTTTATTTGCTGCAAGATAATAAGGATTTGCACGTGATATGTACCTTCTCTGTGCAACCACTGACGATGCCTGGTAGAGATAGGATTATGAACACAATCACAACGAAGCCGTTGTTCGTAAATCTGAAAACATTTTACAACACCATGGTGTTTTGTAGTTTCTTAATCAATTTGCAACACTTGAATATTTGCTATCACACGTCTTTGCATCCCGGAGCTCCTGATTTGAATTGCCAGCAAATATCTTTTTTCTCAAATTCATTTGAATCTTCGTTCTAAATATCAAATACAAAAAGCTCTTCCAGCAATTTATAGTCAGCCATAAAGTTGATCCCGAAAAAGCACAGTAAATATAAAAATTCACCTGCTATCACCGAGTGTGATAAGAATAAACTACTTTGATGCTTATAAAAAATAACAATTAATAGTATTATTTAGATTCCAAGAAACAGGAAATAACGCTATTTAAATTAGATTTCAAACGTAATTCAATAAAATATCTATTAATGAATTTATCTATGCAATAAATACAATATAATAAGGATCTATCTAATATAATAAAATACTTCATGAATTACATTAATTACATTTTAATTTATAAATCTTTATCAAAATCGGAATACCAACATTCAATATCGGAATAATCCGAAAAACTACCTTCACTGTCACCTACACCTATTTTAAAATTATCCAATTCCTCATCAGTTAACTTATCTCTTGTTTATACGTGTTTTCCACTAAGGTAAGATAATCAGTCAATTTTTCAATCTTGTGGAATTAGACACGCAACGCACACTGTCAATTTTTCAATAACTCTGATACAATTACAATCACATTCAAATTGCAAAATTTTAAGCGATGATAGCTCAGTGGTAGTGTGTACGGAGTCCGCGTCAAGAGACGTGAGTTCGAATCCATCTACAATGAGTTTGAGCTTTCATTGAAAAATATCGCGAGGAAATCACAGCATCATGGTACGGCTTTTTCTAATGCCCGCCTGGCTAGCAAAGTGTGTTCCGGCAGTTGCACTCGAGAGCCATTTACTTCACAGGTTTAGCGTCTCTACCAACTTGTGCCATATCGTCACTTCAGATCAGGTGTGATTATGGCCATAACTTTAAAATCTAAACTATAAAAAAAAAACCATATTCAAATGATCTGTGGACACACCATAAACAACTTCACAAATGGAAAACGAAATATTTTATAAGGCACATATAACTGAGGTTACAGTAAATACAAATATAAAAAGTATCAAGATTCATATAACATGCTAACTTATACATTCTGATAAAACAGTAAACATTATTGTTTTTCACCGAAAATTAAACAATAAGTTTTGCTCATTAGTTTTACATGTTCATTATTTTTAGTTACCGAATTTTTTTTAAAAGTAAGTATAATCCACTGGCATTAACTACTAATACGAAATTTGTCATTGATTATTAAATTTTTGCTAGGACTTGTTAAGGAAAGCGCCGCCTATCGTGAAGGAATCAAATCGTATATTGCATATTATAAATTGACAGGTTTGTTTAGAACACATTTTTTTTTAAACTATTTTCTTTATACATAAAACATAACACTACACTAAAGGATATTTTACTGACTTCAGACTATAGCAATTTCCACCTCGGAACACATATTATGGCCTTGACAATAAATCAAGCAAACTCCTTAAGATTTTACGTAAAGCGCATGCGTTAATGTAATAAACCCAATGACATTTTATTTTATTTTAATAGAAGCTTTATAGTTTGCTTTATGAAATATATTAATAAATAAAAATATAAAATGATAAAACATGAATAATAATAATATAATGAATGCCTTATCTGAAAACATATTGGTTTAAAGCTAATCATTATAAACTGAGAAATAAGGAATGACTTAGCAATCATCACTGTCGTACCAGCCTTTTAGCCGCTCTGCAAATGGGCATGCACCGGTTGACCCCGATAGGCAACTATATCTTTAACAAGTTCATGTAAATACGTATTGAGTACTAGAGAGAAAGTATGAATTTATTGTTGTACAAAGAAAAACAAATAATTAACACAGTGTCGAGTTTATCCAATAACGGTCCCTTATTCAACTACTTGCTACAGCACTTTCTTGCAGTAGATACTGACTGCAGTAGATACTGATAAGCAACTGTTCTTTCTTGCTATTGTGAGAATAGGTATGTATGAAAATAACGGACTAACAAATTATAGGCACCCCCTTACTGGATGGAGTTGTGACAGGCATTAAATATTTCTTAGTTTTAATCACCCATGAGTAATAAGAAATCGGAGCTAGTATCGAGGACCAATTACAGTGGCACAAATTAGAAAAAACCTAAGCACAACTGCAATGTACTGATTTATTTGGAAGGTAGAACTATATGTGCGGTTTAAGATTACGTTGCTTCTGTATCTATTAGAAATCAGATCATCAGACTCAAAAAATGAGCGGGCACAAATTAACACCCAGACTCAAAACAATCGTTTGTGGGATACACAAATTGTCTTATGTTGGATTGGATTCCAAGCCACAGCAATTATCGAGGTGATAGCGGCGAGGGCAACCATCAAAACCGATTGGCTAACTACTGTACGGATGTACTTAGTACATGTATTGTGTTAATGTTTGTCAGTGCTGAATATTTTCAAAATAGATACTTACACACCGAGACATTTAAATTAGGAAATTTAATAAGTAAAATTTTGTTTAATGTTATACTCGTATGCTAGCAAAGTCGTCTATGCTTAACATACTACCGGCCTTAAGTTAGATAAGGCATCGTTGGCCGTACCTATCGTGTCGAACTGTGAGCCATCCAAAAGCTGGATATACACTACTTGACTATAATTAAGTACAGTATTATGCTAGTTCCTCGAGTGACGCTGCTCGCGCAATACAGTGACACTAGAACACTGAGAGTATATCATCAATCACACTGCACACCCCCCGTGCTCACCCACACGCTAAGTTCGACGACGTTTTTTATTACCGAGACGCTTTCATTCATTTCTTGTATTAATCTTAGTATTATTTTTATCGCGCAGTGCTTATATGACGTTCATCTTAACACTCTGTATCTTAGTATATCTAACCAGCTAAGAGAACTACAGCGCAGTATAATCTGCTCCGCCCGTATTCCTTTCCTTAATTGTCATTACTTTATTTAAAGGCCTACTCAAGTAAGGTAATCCCTATCGCACTTTTATTTTATTCCACTCTGGCAGCAGCCCAAGCCAAGGTCCGGCCACTATGACATCCTTGCGCTCGTTACTTCAGGGTTGAGTATCCTCAGCATTCACCCCAAAAAGCGCTGCCAAACTGTAAAAATCTCTCCAACGAACAGCGTACGTCCGTTCGAAAAAAAATGCTAGGACCAGGACACAGCACACACAAGCTAGTCAAACACAATTTTACAATACAATTCGCAGGTTGAATAATTTATTTATCACCAATTCTTTATAATTTACTTCAAAATTTCAAATATAAATTATAAGTCTAGTTATCAAAACTCGGCAGTCATTATTATTAAATGTTAAAGTATCATACTACTTTGCACTTCCACTTGGAATTGAATGGTCATTGACTTCCATAGTTGACGGTTGACCTGACGTTGGCAGATGATAACTGTAATATAAAACAAATACACAGTATTATTGATTTTGTTCTAATTGATTTTTTTAGGAATAGACGGCAATGCCCCTAATCTAGAAACAAGGCGATCACTGATATGTCGGCAATTCATAACCAATGCCATCATTGACCAATGATCATGGCCAGCCTGCAAAACTCACGACAGTTGAAATATGTTTACTTCCTATTTCTGTTAAATGACTATTATTTTCATTTCTTGTTAGTAGGTACAAACGCCCCATGTTTTTCATTCATTTATATCTAATTTAATGTATAAAATAAATCTTAAGTATTCATTTCATTCTTATGTTTCCATACTCGTATGATATTAGATAAAAATATTAATGTAGGCTTTTTAGTCCATTTTTAAAAATGGAATATGTTAAAGATCAAATATATACAGTTTTTAAATTATTACTACCCGATTTTAAATCCTATACAAAATTGGTTCCTAACTAACAGACAAGAAGGCAAGTTAATAAGAATATGTTAATGAGGAACAAGTACACTGCACTTACATCACGATGTTTTCCTCGATCATAAGTTTAAACCGCTGAGATATCCTAAAGTTGCAACGGAGTCTTTTTATTCCCAAAATTATTTATACAAACCTTTTTTTTTAATTTATTGATCTATAAAGGGTTTCAAAAAATCAAAATCGGTTGGACCAACAAAAGCCAATTAGCAAAATATTTCAACCAAATCAAATCCTCGTTGTGGATTAAAATGTAAATGAAAAAAACCCTAACACATTAACTTAAACGTTGTTATGGTGTGACGAACTTCAATAATAATTTTAAATTGATTTACAACATTCATTAATTAGCATTAACTAAAGAAATCTTAATAAACAACCAGGATCTTTAATTCTTGACACCAAAATAAAAATTTGTAGGATGAAATCCAATTGAAAATGAAGAGAATATAACATAAATTAAAGGAAAAATTAATTACGGGCGATCTGAGGTCGGGAAGGTCAGGGGGTGAGTTTTTAAGGGTAGAAAACGGTTTATCTCGATTTCCGGCAAAACTATAAGTCCTATGGAAAAAAGTTAAATGGCAAATGTTGTAGGTAATAAAAAGATCTACAACTTTTCTATATACACTTTTTTCACATAATCTCAAAATATAAATAACCAAGGTTTTGGTTCTTTTATTTTTATCTTTTACAAAATAATTCACGGAATTTGATGACCACTTAGCTTTTTATGACCCAAATACACTGTAATTTCTATTTAAAATATATATTTTTTCACCTTACTTTGACTTAATATCGATAAAACACCCTAATTTTCAATGGAAAACTATGAGTTAAAAATCAGCTTTTTAAAAAAAAATCCGTGGGCTTTTTGTTCGTTGAAATCTCTACTTTCTAATGGTATAAAAAATATACATTATTATGGAAATGTTCTCAGAAAATGCAACCAAATAAGTTAACCCCCTTCCCTTCCCGACCTCAGATCCCCCCCTTAAATTATTTTTCCTTTCAGTTCTGTTATATTCTCTTCCTTTTCCAATGGATTTCGTCCTACTATTATTAGTTTATCACTTTTTACCATTTTCAAAGGCTTTTCATAGCATGGTGGTAGGGCTTTTTCTAATATCCGCCTAGTTATCTACCACCCTGAAGTTGAAAATCTGCCGCCAAATACCTTTAGGCGTGTTCCGGCAGTTGCACTTGAGAGCCAGTCACTCTACTAGGCTTAGCATGTCCACCAACTTGGGTAACATGGTCACTTAAGATCATGTCAGATAGCACTAAAGAAACTATATATAAAACACAAGGGTTCCCCTGGTGACGAACCGAGTGCCGAAGAATCAGAAATGACCTTCGGCTGCCTTAGAGTAGACTGCGGCGGCAAATTCAGGCATATATACGAAAAGAAACCTGTCAAACTTCTGAACGTACCTCTCCGAAGATCTGTCTGGGTGTGCCTATCCCTAATCCCAGCAGAAATGTACCTTAGCTAAGTTTGACCTAATTAGTTTTTAACGACAAATGAAAAATTACTTCGCCAATACGGGCAGAAGCTACAAAGTCTGTAAGTATTTTATCAGTAACAATCTGACATAACAGATCTTTTTGCTACCTGGCGGAAGCATGGCAATGAAATGTCTTATGAAAAATTACTTCGATAAAATATAAAAAGTATCTGATAGAAAGTAGATATACGTAGTACTATAACACCATGTACATAAAGTAAAAAACAGGTAGTAAAATTTAAAATTCAACTCGAACTAAATTACGACCGTAATATTTATTATTAATACAAAAACAATATATATTGTACGAATGCAATGACTATTATAAAATTCACTAAATCTAATTTCAAATGAATACCTGTTATACCTGATATTTTCATAGAGAAAGCGAAAGCAGGTTAATCGGTATAATTTAAGACCAAATTTTTTTTTATATTAAAGAGATCAAACGTGGTTTATATAAAGCGTGGGATCCAGCAACTTTTATAAATCGGGTCTGAGTGAATAAACCAGCATTTACTTCCACGTAGCAGCCAAAGCATCATGTCTTTATTTTCTTATTTGATTGTGATATTTTGTTTTTCAACCTTTCAATATACGTCATCAAGTAAGTTTTTTAATTTTTTTGTTATTGTGAGACGTTAATGCAATCAGATTTATATATAGCTGTTATGGGAAAACACGAAAAAAAGAGTTTTTTTTTCTAGAAGTGGGATAATTTTAGACGAAAAAATGATTTTTTTTTATGCTATTTTATCATTGATAGGAGCCTTTTAAATAATGCTAAATTCTTATAATTTATTGTAATAAGAAAATCATCAAAAATTATCTATGTGGTAAAAAATATTTTACAGTCGATTTGTATCAGTTTTTATTTGTATAGTACATTTTATTTCTACAGAATCAAACATAAAACCATGCCAATGGGGTGACAACGTGTGTTTCGTCAGCTTGGTCAACCATTTATATCATACTGTTGTACGCGGTGATTCGGAACTAGGCATAAGAACTTCAGATCCCTTGGACCAAGAGATAATCGAAGCGAATTTGGCTACCATAAAATACACTCTAACAAACTCCTCTTGTGTTGGGTTTGATCAATGCAACATTGTGAAGGCTGAGTATGTATATTATGATATTTGTTTTTTATTAATTCATTTGCCTATGTAAACCATTTCGAAATTGGCAAATGATAAAGACTCTATAAACACAACTAAGTTTTACCCGCGGTTCCGTTCGCGTTAATATTAACTTTGTTAACCAATTGTGGTTGTCGGTCGATACTTTTTCTATTTAGTGCTATTAAATTATTTATTTCAGGATGTTGGTCAATATTAGTAGCTATGAACTTACCCAAAATCCAAATTATAAGCAATTATTCTCTAAAGTTGAAGCAAATCGGATGACGCAATAAAAAGTTTATCCCTCTCTTTACAAAACATAAGAAAGAACAAAAAATATACAAAAAAAAATCTAAATCCATAACAATGTAATAATTGACTTTAACGCATCATTTTCAATTTTCAGATTTTCAAGAAGAAACAAAAAACTTCATTTAGAGATGCAATGCCCTAAATTAAGAATGACTGGTAATTATGAAATAAATGGGAACTTAATAATTATGCCTATACAAGGAAAAGGACCATACTGGATAGAATGCAGTAAGCTATTTAATAATTTATTGTATTGAATATGAATGTAGAACTTTTGTACACCCTTTAATTTATGCACTCAGTACGTTATAGGTACCGGCATAGAGTAATATATTTTTTATAACATTGCCATAAAAATGTCATGCAATTCAATAAATTCACATGAAAAAACATAAATCCGCTATTCATCATCTAATATAAAAGAAACTTAATTGAAAAATCGTATAGTTTGTTTAAAAAATATATAAAAATAATTGTATTTTCGTAGTCAGAATATCGATTTGAATTCCTCAGGATCGATAAGACGCGTAAATCTAATAAAAGTTTAAGAAATATTGATACATTAGCATTGTAAGTGATACAAAATTAAGACTTACAATTTTTGATGTTTGAAATCATCGTGGAATGGCTTGGTAAATATTCCCGTGCCTTGCTACGAATAGAAGCCAGGACTAATATTATTATTATTCTATAACGATATTATAATGCAGTGCCTCCTTAGGATGTTATATTCTTTTATAGGGTATCTTCATTATGTTAAGACAGTAGAAATAAAAATCTATTTTTTTGTTAAAACTGTTTTAATGAACTGAAGTTGACAAAGTAAAATGTTGTGGTAATGATGCATATATTATTTTATGTTTGAAGTTTTTTCTGTCGAACTTACATATGCTGTTAGCCTTAGGGGCATTGACAGCTTCACAGAACTTTAATGTGTTTGAAGTTTGGTTAGTTCTAATTGTATGTGGTACTGATAGACAATACGCTCTGTCTTCTATACGTAAAACACTGACTACCTATGAAAGTAGTTTATATGATCAAAATAATTAAAAAATATGGTTACACGCACAAATATAAAGAACATTCATTGAAAAAAAGAAGATAAAAATAAGGCACTTTAGTGAAATGTGCAAATGTAACATGTATGATATCTTAATTGTACTATTATGCTAAAAGCTTGAGTTGAGTATTTTTGTTTATTTTGATGACCCCGTTCAACATATTAGAACAACGCTATAATATTATTATACTGTCAATGCTCTTAATACTTATGGAAATTTCCCAATCAATCAGGCTCTTCCACGCTGTAAAATTGAGCAAACGAATCTTATGAGAGCGCGATAAAAGAGAACACATATTTTAAACAAATGCGTTTTATATTGCCTTTTTTGTATTCCATGAATCAATAAATAACATTCAATCCACCTGATGTTAATTGGTGATATTAAATTATAACTGTTTTTGAAGCAACCTAAGGAAAACTCGTATTCTGCGGCCTTTAATCAAAATATTGAAACAAACAGGTAATTAGTTGAAATACCTATTGTAGCGATGCGGGTTACCAACCATACTCAGACCATCTATATTAATATTCTAAAGCGAATAAAGATTATACGTTAATAATCTTACAAGCCGGACTTTAAAATATTTTTCTATTCGCTAGTACAATCATTAAGGAAAATTTTAGACTATTTTACATTACGCTACCACTTATAAGAGCAAAGCTGTATTAAAAAAAGTTACGAGTAAAACACATTAAATAATTTTTAGTTCTGCGCGAAGGTAGTCGCGGTACAAAGCTATGATATGGATAAGATAACAACGGTTACGCTACTACTATGTATCAAAAATAGTTATGTCGCAATTCGTCGTTACATTTATTCCTTATTTTAAGACTTTTTCTAGATACCGTTCTATATCTTTGATCTATAAATATCATTGTTTTAACATTAGCTTTACATCGCTTTGATTAAAAATGTTGAGTTGTTAACCTCACTGTCGAATGTGTTTATGGATATAATAGTTTTATATATGTAGCCCTCAATGATAAAACAAACAAATGAATTGATTGGTAATTATATATTTCCAGGGGATTACTTGGTAAAATTCGATGCCGACACAAATTTAACTCAAGGTGACGACGCTAAAACTTATATGACTGTGAAAAGCTTTAGTTTCATATCGGAATTGCGCGGTGGAATGGACTTTGACCTTATAAATCTATTCAATGGTCGTAAAGAACTTGGTATGTATGCGCTAAGTACAATGAATCACACGTTTCTTTAAATAAAAGATGCCGATTTTTTTATACTTTATACGTTTTGCTTTATGGCCACAATCTCACCTGATGTTAAGTAACGATGTAGTTCAAGATGGTGGACCGCTAAGCCTACTGAAAGAACTAGCTCTCAAGTGCAACTGACGGAATTCGCCTATAGGTATTTCGTGGCAGATTTTGAACTTCAGGATGACAGATAGTTGAGCGGACACTAGAAAAAGCCCTACAACCATGCTATTGTTTTAACACGATGTTTTCCTTCTCCGAAAACTCAAGCTCATTGCAGATGGAATCACGTCCAATGACGCGGCGTCCGTAGGTACATAATACCAACTGAACTATCATCGCTTTCATCGCTTATCATCGCAAGTCTTTGGACAATTATTCGATTTCATTTAGTGTATTTAATCATATTTAAACAAAAGTAAATATTTCGTCTTTGCATTCAAGTGCGGTTATTTTAGGAAACATATTAACAAACTAAACACTTAACCACGATATACGAATATTGCCACTAAATTTTTCAATTACTTTCACTGTTATATAAATAACCGAACATGTTAACTGTAATAATCCACGTAACAGCAGTACTATATTAATTTCGAAAATCTTACACAAAATTTGATTATTTCGTTTTAAAGAGTATAACGGAATTAAGTGGCAAAGTGACCTGTAAGTTTTAGGTAAGTTATAAGGCAGTAGCCTTTATTATAGATATCGTAATTACTTCACAAAACATTGCATAATTTAGTTTGGTTTCTAGTAACTATTTGGATTTTAGTTTATATGCTAAGAATAGTGTACCTGATAGTCTATAGTTACAGATTGAACTTAGTTTTATTAAATCCTGAATGAATATATCTGTTTTTGGTTTAATAGTAAATGTATTTTACAAGATAATAAAATATTAAAATAGGCATGTATTTTAATTGAATTTTATTTCTATTTTGCATTTTCAGCTAATCGCGTACTGCAATTTGCCCGTCAGAACTGGAAGCCGGTAGCAGATGTGCTCCAGGGTCCCGTTTTTAATGCCAACCTAAAGAAAATTGTTCAAAATGTTAACAGATTCCTAAAGCATATACCCGTTGAAAATATTGTACATTAATAAATATTGTCACATTAATAGTATCTTTTGCAAAATAGTATTCAATTACATTTGTAATAAGAATTTGTAGCTAACTCTTAAGATAAATCAATGTATTTTGCCTATTTTTAAGTATTTGTGTTATATAACGGTGGTAGATAGTAGAATGAAGGCCACATCGGCATCAAGTGTGCTTATAGTCTAAACTTATGAACAATATAAAAGAATGATTTATAACTCATGTAATATATTATCATAGACCAAGCCAGCTTTAACACTTCTTCTAGTGCGGTAATGAGATCTAATGTACTGTGACCGCAATCTAGTGGATCACAACTGTCGTATGCTACCATTCCTCATGAAACATAAAAAGTAAGTTCAAAAATTAAACCCAACTACTACTACCAAAAATCATGCTCTAAAAATATGAAACCAGAAAATATTGTCGTATAAAATTGTTATGTACTTACTAATTAATATTTATTGCATATTAAATAAGTTAATCGAACTTAATATATTATATTTAATACATATTCATAGTGTTCTTCAGAGAGTAACTGTGGTTTTCTTTTGCTTCGTCATTGTCAGGTAAAAATAGAGATGTATGTATATTATATAAAAGACATAAAAATTCCCTTGATCTTGGCGTCCAATAAGTGACAAAATGTTTATATTTTTTATTACAAGAACTCGTAGTTCAGTTGTACAAATGAATGGTACTAGACAACCTTATTATTTTGAAATTTAGAAGTGCAGATTCGTGTGATAAAGATAATCTGTAGGTTTTTTTTTTGCACAGCAAAGTGACTGCACTGGACCTGATGGTAAGTACAGTACAATCCATATCAGCGGCGACTGACAGCGAACAGAATACACTGCCAGTCGCGGCTGTCATGTTGGCCTGATTAGGTACCTCTTCACGCCTCTTTTGAAGGACCCAATATCATAGGAAGGAGGGAACACGTTGACAGGAAGACGGTTCCACAATTTCACGGTGTGACAAAGATAAGAGTCATGAAACTTTTTGGTTCTGGATGTTATACGTGTCACAGTGAAATTGTGACACCGAAACCCCGCCCGTGTGGTTCTGTTGTGAAAAGGAGCGGAGGGAATGAGTTCAAAGAGCTCTTCAGAACACTCACCATGATACAAGCGATAGAACACGCTTAGAGAGGCAATATCCCCGCGCAATTGAAGCGGTTCTAAAGTATCTGTATCATTTACAATACGGACAGCCCGCCTTTGCAATTTGTCTAAGGCATGGATGTGGTATTTAGCGGATCCATCCCAGAGATGCGAGCAGTATTCCATAGACGGACGAACCTGGGCCTTATAGAGACGGTACAGCTGGTCGGGCAGGAAAAACCTTTGCACTCTGTTCAGGATTCCGAGTCTCCTAGATGTTGTGGAGATGACATACTCGATGTGATTCTTAAGGTTTAAGTCACTCCGAATATCTATTCCCAAGATATTTAGGTTGTCGCACATTGAAAGCTGGGTGTTCTGAAGAGTAGGGTTGGGTGAAAAGGGGATTTTTTTAAAGTAAATGCGCATACCTGGGTTTTCTTGGCATTGAACTCAACCAAGTTACTTGCTCCTCATGTGGATATGCGGGTCAAGACTTGGTCAAGTTCAATGACAAGTTCCTTCCGTCTCTTTTCTGTGTCTCCCCGTCCACAGCCAGGCTTACTGACATAGCACCCATGAACCGTGCTATCGTCTGCATAGTAATGAATGTGTCCCAGAGGAAGCATATCATTGATATGCAAAAGAAACAACGTGGGTGATAAAACAGAGCCCTGCGGAACTCCAGCGTTTACAGACATGAGCTGCGAGTTCTGCCCATCGACTAGGACACGAAATCTGCGCTCATGCAGAAAGCTGGAGATCCATCGGCACAAGTTGTCGGGGAGTCCGAAAGCCGGGAGTTTGGAGAGAAGACCACGGTACCAGACCCCGATCGAAAGCTTTGGCTATATCTAAACCAATAGCCAGTGCCTCGTTATGTTTGTCAATCGCTTCCCCCCGACGGTGCAATATGTACGCTAGAAGATCCCCCGTTGATCGGTTCGGTCGAAAGCCGTATTGACTATCATGAATAAGAGGGTGGTCTTCTAGGTGGCCCACAAGTTGGGCATTTAATATGCGTTCCATGGCTTTGCACAACGTTGAGGTTACAGCGATTGGGCGGTAGTTATTGGGGTCTGAACGATCACCTTTTTTTGGAATTGGTTGTACGTTGGCCTCTCTCCAAACGCGGGGCACGACACCAGAGATGTAGGATTGTTGGTAAAAGCGTGTCAATACTGAGGACAACTCGGCTGCACACTTTCTAAGTACAATTGGTGGGATACCATCCGGACCACTGGCCTTCCGGACATCGAGCGAAAGCAACTCACGGCGCACGTCTCTTTGCTTGATGCGGACCTCAGGCATCGAGATACCACTGTTAGGTGTTGTGGGCGGTTGCGCGTTACTGTCGTCGAGTCGGGAGTTGTCCGCGAAGATGTTGGCCAATAACGTGGCTTTCTTCTGCGGTTCATGAGCCAGTGATCCGTCCGGATATCGCAATGGCGGCAGAGAGGATTGACAGAAATTTGCCTGGATGGCCTTCGCCAGCTCCCAGTAGGCGCGACTACTGGTTGGCTGGCGAACCAACTTCTGGCCAATCCGTGCAACGCGCTAAGCGTCTGCTCCTGCGTTACTTCTTTTTGCAGGACCTAGTGGCCTTATTATAGGCTGGCTTAAGGGAGTTGAGATTAGGATCTTTATTCGCGCGACCCTTGATCCAAGCACGATACGCATCTGCTTCTGACTGAAAGCATCTGCGCATTCATGATTAAACCAAGGGCGTCCGCGGCGATTACTGACAATTTCGGACGAAGGAATGTAATATTCCATTCCAAGTCCTATCTCGGCAGCAATTGCCTCGGCAGTCGCAGAAAGATCTTTCCCATTAAAGCACCTTTGCCTCCAGGGTATGGATGCGAAATAATCTCACATACCATCCCAATCTGCCGACGAGTAGTGCCAAACCTTACGCTTAGTCTCCGATGGACATCGAGGCAATGAACGCGGCACCGACGATTCAACGAGACAGTGGTCTGAACTACCCAATGGGGCACTGACAGACACCCTGTACTCGTTAGGATGACTCGTCAGCAGTAGGTCCAGCAAGGAAGGCGCTTGACCCGCTATGTCTGGGATCCGGGTGGGCTGGGTCACTAGTTGAGACAGGTCGTGCGTGAGAGCAAATGCATGAGCAGTTTGTCCTGCATGGTCGGTTGTTGACGAATTCAACCACTGTTCATCGTGTGCGTTGAAGTCTCCCAAAACTACCAATTCTGCAGTAGGGAACTGCTCTTGCGCGTCATCTGTCGCCTGAGTTAAATAATCGAACAGCCGAGTTGTCACATCATCCCCCTTGTTGGATCTATACAGGCACGCGTAGACTCGGCTTTCAACGCCGAGATCCACGTGCACCCATAGGGTGGAGAAGGAGGGGTCCTCCATGAGGTGCAAACGGCGACAACACACATCTGACCGTACATACACACATACCCCGGCTTTAGTTTGAAAGTTTGCCTCCAGTTGGTAACCAGGGTATTGTAAAGAGGATGTGTCGGCCGGACGCCGGGTCTGTGTCTCCGTTAAAAAGAGTAAAGCAGGCCGAGCCGTCTCTAGGCGATGGTGGACGGCATTTAAGTTAGTATGGAGTCCGCGGATGTTGGCGAACTCCATTGTGAAACCGGCGTCGGGGTTGTGCACCGCTGTGGACCTATTTTTCTTTATTCTTGGCACTGTCATGGGTAGCGATAAAAATTTTTTGAAAGAAAGAAGAAGGCGTGAAGTAGGAGAAATTGAATGTGACATGAAGCCTCCAGGCTCGAAACACCAACTCGAGCACAGCGTAGAAGCACTAATCCGACAGACAGAAGGGCCCCCGTACCCCTCCGGAATAGCTCGCTGGGACCCCGTACCGGTCACCAGCGGCATGGTAGGGCAGCCTCTCACGGTAGTTAGCTGCGATTGGGCCCCTGTACTATACCGCGGGCGGCCAGCGGTCAAACGTTGCTACAGGTCTCCCTGGCCGTCGGGTCAGTACATCTCAAAAATGCAACGAGCAATTAGTGAATCTCACCACCTCTCCATATCACAGTGTAAGTCTCCAAGGTACTGGGTATACACCGGCTGTACCCGAAACGCGACGAGTCACTCTTACGGGCTTTACACCAAGTGTATAGTGGTCGCGACCCAGTCGGGCACCGGCGCCCTACCACCCCGTAGCTGCTTGATTAGCTCCACCCAGCAGTCAAGTGTAGGGTCTCGAGGGTAAAACCTACGGACGTGAGCAGCATCAACCCATCCATCAACCCAAAGCATATCGTTGTAATAAACAGAACAGAACAAAGCGTATTTGAACCTGAAACACTAGGAAGTAATCGTGTTGGGGATAATTATCACATTTATTCATATTATTATCTTGGTACAGTAATATAACGCACTTTGAAACACTAGAAGTAATCGATCGGTTGGCTCGGGGACGACTCCTTTACGGACGCGGCGCGGGAGCGTCGCTAAAACGTCGGTTGGCCCCCCCCCCCCCCCGAGTGCGTGGTCGCGCGGCACGCGTGACCAATCCGCACGCAGCAATGCGAGTCTACCAACCACGCAATAATACAATTAGGGATGTCCCTCTTATATCGATCTTCGATCAACACAGTGCAGACTTCACAGGAACCACGAGCCTCCTCCTTACATGGCGGTCGACTGAGCAAATCGGCAACTACATTGGCCTTTCCAGGTGTATATCCCACGTGCATATCAAAAGACTGAAGTTTCATAGCCCACCTTACTAAACGTCCGGAAGGTGACTTTAAAGTCAATAGCCATTTCAGGGGCTGATGGTCGCTACCAACGTGCACAGGGTGGCCGTCGATGTAGCCGCGGAACTTGTCGACCGCCCACACGACTGCCAGGGCCTCTCGCTCGGTGGTTGAGTAGTTCCGCTCCGCTGCGGTGAGCAGACGGCTGGCGTACGCGATGGGTCGCTCGTCGCGCGGTGACTCCCCCTGGAGTAAAGCCGCACCCAATGCGTAACTGCTCACATCGGTCCTGAGAATGAATGGCATATTATAGTCAGGCTGAATAAGTATTGGTGGAGACGTCAGCAAACCCTTGAGTTCATTAAATGCCCTAGATTGCGCGTCTCCCCACATCCATGTCTGATTCTTACGAGTCAAGATTATCAACGGTTGGGCAACCTGAGAAAAGTTCGGCATGAACTTTCGAAACCAGGAACAACTCTGTAAAAATGATTTTAAATGTTTAACATCATGAGGTTCATCCATTTTTAGAATGGCGTCAACCTTGTCGGGATCTGGAGACACCCCTTGAGAAGTGATAATGTGTCCCAGATACTTTATGCTCTCCCGAACAAACACACATTTAGCACGATTAGCATGAAGCTGAAAAAATCGTAAACGGTTGAAAACAGCACGTAGCTCCTCTAGATGTTGGGCAAAAGATCCGGATATCAGGATTAGGTCATCAATGTACCCTAAAAGGGTCGCACCCTGGAGCGAAGACGCAGAACGGAACCGATCTATCAAACGCTGAAATGTTGCCGGTGCATTTCGAAGGCCGAACGGCATACGCGTAAATTTATAGGTTCCGAGGGGCGACACGAAAGCAGTCTTCTCCTGATCCTCAGGATGGACCTTCACCTGCCAGTATCCAGATTTGAGGTCTATGGTACTCATAAAACAGCTCGTACCAGTATACTGAAGTAGGTCATCGATTACCGGCAGCGGGTACGAATCGCTTTTCGTGACGGCGTTCAACCGACGATAGTCCACGCAGACCCGGTAAGTACCATCCTTCTTCGGTATCAGCAGCGCGGGGGCTGCCCACGGAGACTCGCACTCCTCGATAATGCCGTCACGCAGCATCCTCTCGATCTCCGCCTCCATGATGGACTTCTTGGCGGGCGGGAGACGATACGGCGGGACAGCGATCGGCGGATGCTCTCAACAATCGATTCGATGCTCGGCAAAGGGGGTCGGTCCTCCCCCTTCTGCCAAGATATCTTCATATTCTTCAAGCAAATTGGCAAGGCTTGCCTTCTCTGAACCTGAAAGCATCGAACCCTCATCAGCACGTAAAACATCCGCGGAAGCACACCCTACGAAGTTACGTGAGGCCTCACACCGCAAAGGGTGAATGACCTGAGGTCGATCAGCTGTGAACCACGTATTATTAGATAAATTCAAGACTAAACCACTCGTACGCAAAAAATCAATCCCCAAGAGAGTATCGTTATTAACAGCGTCGGGAAATATAACGAAAGTTGTAGGTATAGTCAAATCCATAAGTTTTACATTCACATCGACCAGTAATACATTTAATTCCCTAATAATACCATCGGCGAGTTTAATTGACATAAAACTATCGTGAAAAGAATATTTAAGTTTACGCAATAGTGCGTACAGATTCGAACCGGCAACGCTACGTTTCGCTGCCGTGTCTATTAACCCTGTACCGCGATAACCATCTATAGTTATGTTTAGAATCGGACGATCGCCGGTACCAACCTCAGTCGCGGATAAAACACAATTGGTTTGTTGTCATAGAACTGCCGTTGGCATTAACAGTACACATTTGATAAGATACATTACTTTCCAAAACATTTGAGTCGTTTGTAGTGCTACATTTTGTATTACTACGACTGGTACATATTTTCTCAAACTCACAAACGTTGAACGACTCTTTGGTTGTATTACAGTTTGTACAATTCGCGCGAATAACGCCTTTAGTACCGCAACCATAACACACTACAGAATCACTTTTATATAAAAGATTAGAGCACTGACTTTTATTATGACCGGCCTTTCGACAGTATACACAAAAAAGTTTACCTTGGCTGCCGTGGTCACGGCTTACCACACTCGTCGGAGACGCGACTTTCGTAACAGGCACTGTCGCGGGCGGCGCACCCGCGCGCTGCGGCTGGCTGATGATTGGTCTCGGACTCCGGTCGGGTTGCGGGAGCGCACGGCGCGGCGGCCAGAGCGCGCGGCGCGGCGCCGGTGACGGCGACCGCTGCCGGGAAAGCTCCGTAGGGCGCTCGCTCGATGGCTCCGCCAGTGACTCCTCCACTTCACGACACTTCTCGATAAGAGTGTCTAAGTTAACTATGGCGTCTCTAGTGACTCGTTTTCTTATACGTTTATGTAGGAGACCGTATACTACATCGACTGCCATGACGTCAACATTATAAGGCAATTTGGCCATCAGGGCCCTCAAACTGCAAACAAAAACATCCGATCGTTCTGTTGTTTGTTCCTGTGCAAAAATGTCGCGCCATAATTTGTGCGGGGGGCGGGGCACGCCGAACATGGCGCGGAGTCGTCCCAGGGCGTCGTCCCATGACGTCACGGAGCTCCGTACGCCTCGAAACCAGACTGCCGCCTCTCCCTCCAGCAACATCGGCAAGCCGCGTAAGGCGTGGGCATCGCTGATGCCGGTACACTCCTTGTAAATAACGACGGCATCGATGAATGCTTCGAGCACCTCCGAATCGCGGCTGGAACCGTTGTAACGTGCCGTGCATAGCGAGAAATTGCTTTTGTCCCTAGTCGTTGACGGTGATGGGCTGGGGGACACTGACGTGTTGACGGCCGGCGTGGCGCGCAAGCTTTCAATGAGGAGACGGTTCGATTCCGCCTGAGCCTTCGCAAACGCCTCCAGAAACGACGATAGTACCCCTTCTGACAATGGCGGCGCGGTCACGCCACTCATTTCGTCATCACTTTGAGTACGACGACGCGGCATGATGAGTTCAATTTACTCAATGCACTAACAGGAACGAAGAATTTCAGTCTAGCTAGACACAGTTAATCACAAGTCCACCAGATCTTGTAAGTCTTAAATCAAACACGATAACTTCCCACAATTCCAATAAGTTTTTTTGTTGATTATTATTACACACGCGAGTTCGAAACGCGCCGTAGGTATTACGCGCGCGGGCCGCGTTGGAGCGCTACTTGAAACGCTAGGAAGTAATCGTGTTGGGGATAATTATCACATTTATTCATATTATTATCTTGGTACAGTAATATAACGCACTTTGAAACACTAGAAGCAATCGATCGGTTGGCTCGGGGACGACTCCTTTACGGACGCGGCGCGGGAGCGTCGCTAAAACGTCGGTTGGCCCCCCCCGAGTGCGTGGTCGCGCGGCACGCGTGACCAATCCGCACGCAGCAATGCGGGTCTACCAACCACGCAATAATACAATTAGGGATGTCCCTCTTACAAACCGTTTTAATTTAAATTCGAGCATATTTGATATTATAAAATCAACACTTGGTTCCTGTATTCTAGATTGTTACGAATAATACACTGATATACAGATGTAAAACGATCTGAATTGTTTTGAAATAATCGAACAACGTTATGGCCTATCTCCATAATGTGAAATCGAAAACTTAAATGACAGTATTCTCCCAAGGCACATTTTTTCGAGATTTCATTTAATGGAACCGTTTCAATATAATCGATTGTAAGGATGGGAACTTACTTGGAAAATTGTCTAAATTCGCATTTTAGAAAATTCAGAATTATGTGCAATAGAAAAAAGTAAAAGAGAATTATAATACCTGTTTCCGGTAGGTTATTGATCAGTTAATTTTTTTTTTTTTTTTCATTCTTAAGGTTTAGCGTTATGGCCATGATCTCACCTGATCTTAAGTGACGATACGGCCCAAGTTGGTAGACACGCTAAACCTGTGGAGAAACTGGCTCTCAAGTGCTGCTGCCGGAACACACCTATTGGTATTTAGCGGCAGGTTCACAACTAGAGGGTGGTAGCTACCCAGGCGGGCATTAGAAAAAGCCCTACCACCATGCTATGGTTTCCTCACGATGTTTTCCTTCACCGAAAGCTCAAGCTCATTGTAGGTGCTTGGGTTCGAACCCACGTCCCTTGACGCGAAGTCGTGCACACTACCACTGAGCTATCATCGCTTCACTCGCTATTTCAAAATAATTTACAATGTTTTAAGCGAATTTGAGAGCATTACTTTAATTATGGAGCGGGCTTGATTAAATGATTACATGCTCAGATGCAAAATCATTGATTAACGTAAAAAACGCCGTAAATAGCTCATTTTTTAGTTTTTTCAAAATCCAAAGCATTAATGAGGGTATTTTAGACAACAGTATGCACTTAAAAAGCTACACTTATTTGTTATTGAATATTTTATTACATATTAAAATAACAGTATAATTTAGACTTTTAAATACAACAGGCAATTATGAACATCAAACAAAATTTAGGAATAAGCGATAATGGAATGAATTTTATCATGACCAACTCTCAAAGAAAACTAAAACATATTTATACCTACTCTTTTTAAAATCTGTGAAATCCATACTCCCTTTGCGTACTCATTTTCAGAAAAACAAGTGTACCAAGTGTTGATAAATGTAAAACCAAGGTTTATCAAATAAATCAGAAGCATAAACCCGTCTCCCTCCTCGAAGGGTAAATAATAAAAAAACAACATGCATTATATTATTTTGTGTCAATATGTATAATAACAAAGATTAAAATAAATCTGAACCAATAAAAATATTCCCCAACCAGTCGCTTTTAAGGTCTTTCTTAATCTATAGGTTAATTTTGAGGAAATTCCTTTTTAAATGAAGATTATACTCATTGAACTCAGATAAAATAAAATGTAAATATTTAGCTGCTCAAATTCTGAGCTAAAATCAAATTCAGTTTAAATATTTAAATTGGAATGATTAACAATAATCATATTTTAATGAGCGCTCGTTAGTATTTTATTTATGTGTTTACTTTAAACATTAATAATATATTTAATTGTCATCGTTCATAGACATTCGTTGCTATGATAGAGTATGCTGTGGTCTAGGTACTAACCTCGGGAGGGGGCATATATTATTAAAGACAACACCTCTCTAGCTGAGGACCACAAAGGATTCCATGTTTTTTTTTTCAAATCATAATTAATACATATATTCTGACCCACTTCATATAACATATATCGCACTAGCAAAACAGCAGCAAAATACTATAAAACAAATATATAAAAGAAAATATGAGAATAATTGTAATATAAGATTTTTGAAGAATTCATATTTTAAAACGATGTTTGTCACAGTTGTTAGTAGTATGTACGGGCCATATCTATGGAGTCGAGTTCGACCCCTGCAATTTGTTTGAGCTTTCGGTGAAGGAAAACACTGTGATAAAACTATAGTATGGAGGTGGGACTTTTTGTAATGCCCACTTGACTAGCTACAAATGCTTATAGGTGTGTTCCGTCAGTTGCACTTGAGAGGCAGTCTCTCTTACGCTTAGTCTCCCATATTTGGCTACATCGTCACATAGTTTCAGGTGAGATTTTGGCTTTAGGGCTAGCTTCACTGCTAGACCTATAAAGTATTTAAAAGGATAAAATAAAATAGTACCAGTACGTTTTGTAAGTAAATAATTCCTGCACGCTTTTAATAATTCACGGAAAGAATGTCAGGGACACAATAAGTTTGATAAAACAAGCATGATTTCATTATGTTAATATTTTTAACCTAAACCAACTAACATTTTTACGATTTCCTAGTAGATTTTTATAATATATAAAAACAACAAGTAAAATACAAACTTGTTTTAATTAGCAACGGTTCCTTTGTCTGGTTATTAGATACCTAGTTATTAAATACACTGTACCTACTGAGAGATATGAAAATTTATTTAAATTGTTGTTTCATGTTGTACACAACGTCACTCCTAACACATTGAATGATCAAATGACTTATAAAAGGTAGACTGCCTCTTAGATATCGAAAAATTGTATTCTAAATTATTGCTAATATACAAATACTCTGTCTTTTGTTTTAAGAGAAATAAGGTTATTAGATTAATTAAGAAATATATTTAAAGATTTCTCATATCCTTAGGTAGCCCGTCTAATGGAGTACCTTACAGAATATGACACTTTAATAATATTATTTTCCTAAAGTAAATAGAATTTCGAAAGCTCCTTGACAAAAGAGCAGTCTTCTCTAGGAACTACACGGTGTTACGACATTTGCAAATGCTCAAGTCTAGTTCGTTTTAAAATAGTGTTGAGAAATATATTTAGGTATATACCAGCAATCCAATTTGCTAGGTTGCATCGTGACTATAGAGTCACATACAAGTTTCGCTGGAAACTTAAACTATGAAATATAACAGAAAACGTACATAAACAAAAATACCTAAACAAAAAATTGCTTTGGAAACTCGTTCATTAAAATTTAAAAATAATAAAAGTATTCCCAGTTTATGGATGTAAATTTATAATTTTAATACCAATAAAATATTCTAAGTACTTCTTCTTATGAACTAACAATAGGTAATAGGGCTGTATCGGGCATTTTTTAGTCGGTTCCAATTACAGATGTTGAGAGGTCTAACAGAATAGGTTGTGAATATGAAAATATTAACTTTTTATTGATTTCAATATTTAACTTTTTAACAAAAGTTTTCTAAATTCCTCAAATCGGACAAAGAGTTAAATTACTAAGAAAAGAATCATTACTAACTTTGTATTGTAGCGGTCTAAACAAATAAAAAACGTATCAAAAACTAAAGTTGTCAATAGAATAAACTTATTAAAAAGCATATCTAAAATATGTAATTAAAATAGCTGAAGTTATGAATGAAGTCTTTGTTTAATACAACTCTTAAGTAAGCAAGTTTTGTAATTATCCTTACACATATATATGGATAATACAAAACTGTACCTAAAACGTTAACAATTTTACAAGTTTAACAGTTAGATTGAGCAAAACTTTTCCATTTTAGTCTTAAAACTACACAATTTTCAAAAAATAGCTGTATATATTAACAATCAAATAGTGCCACTTAAGTACAAAAATTATATACGAAGAAAAATAAATAATATGGCTTAATAACTTGTGATAAAAATAATGAGGTACATAATTATACTAGTGTATCCAGAACCGTAAAATTTACTACTAATCATTTATATTGTTATCATTTTTATGCCTAAACACAATGCCTAAAACCTTTCACCGACTCGATTTTAAAACAACTTACTATTTGTAATAAAAGATATTTGGTTTTAATATCGCTACTATATCAGGATTGAATCACTTTTATAGTTCAACTTATTATTATTGAAAGTCTTCATTCTTAAAAGCGTTTGAACCGATGATAGCTTAGTTTGTAGTGTGTACAGACGTCGTGTCAAGGGAACGTGAGTTCGAATCAACCTACAAAGAGCTTGAGTATTTGTTAAAGGAAAAACTTTGTGATGAAACCATAGTATGGTGGTAGGGCATTTTTAATGCCTGCCTGTCTAGCTAACACCCTCAATTTAAAAATCTGCCGCCGAATACTTATAGGTACGAATATAGTAGTTGCACTAGAGAGCCTGTCCCTGCAATAGGCTTAGCTTAATCACCATCTTGACCCAGGTCGTCATTTAACATCAAGTAAGATTAATGCCATAACTCTAACCTTTGACAATAAAAAAAAAACACAGCTAACCAACTGACGACAAAATAATACATTTCAAATTACAAAACTATGTAGCAACCCTAGCCGGTAATATAAACACTTTTTATTCCTACTAATTCTATATATAAGTATAAACTAAGCGCGCTGACTTCAAATATAATTAGGTTTTTGAAGGTGTAGGACTAATAAAGAGCACAATGTTTCATTTACTTTTAACGCTAAGCTGCTTATATCTCGGTGTTTTTGGTGTTTTTACACGTGAGTAAGAACCAATTATATTCTGTTCATACGATTATTTGAAAGTTTTTAAATGCATCTACTACCTTAAATATATATGTTCTTTAAAAATTGAATAATATAATAATTACTATATATAATTACCTAGAAAATATAACAACAATATTTCCCTTTATTTTTAAATAATATTAAAATAATGGATGCATTTTTAATCACAGTCTATTTACGTACAATAACAAATGATATCATGGCTTTAATTATATAAATTAATTATATATATAGGGGTCTTCCCTTCCCTATGGTACGATACCCTCATTTGAACCTCTATTACACTAGGAATCAAACACTAATTCACAGAGAGCCTTCCCAAACAAGGAATTAATAGGCACAACATAGCACACTCAAACTCAGTATAATAATCAGTATATCGAAAAAATATTAAGTGTGCGATTCAGACTCATAAAACTCTGATAATTGACAAGTATAAAGGCACTACTTATACGCTACGACTACAGTGCAATTGATGTGCAAATTCGATAGTATAGGGGACTGTCTTAATGTATATTGAGTTCAATGATTTGATGGGTTATTGTTTGGTCAGTTTTTTTCGTAACCTTTGTCCTAAACTAAATTAGATTTCAACAATTTTTAGTCTAACGAAAAACCAAAAGCTGTATGGGATGACACATCAAATTTTACTTACTGTATCTCATTCTCTGGCACATTATATCCTATAGATGTATGCGGTCGTCTCTTTTCCCTGTGGCTTTTTCTTTCATCGAATTTCAAATCACAACGATTTTAAAGAAGTTTTGACTTAAAAAACATGTCTACAATGAATTATAGATTTTTTATAACATGTGTTTTTGTTCTATTTACAGCTGCTCCAAAATGTAAGTTGAGTAAAGCATGTGTAACTCAATATACGGAAGCTATATATAGGGCGGTTATCGAAGATGAAAATAATCAATTAGATCCCATGTACCAGAAACTGGTTGAAGGAAACTTAGGAGCTATAACATACAAAATCGCAGACACGACTATCAAAGGGTTTAATATGTGCCACGTTAAAAGTGCAAAGTAAGCAAATTAAAATAAAATTCATATCATTTATTATTAATATTATACTATGTAGTTTTACCAATATTAAAATCGTTTACTCGTATTTAAGGTGTTCCTATAATCGAGAAGAGTAAACTTTTTTCTGTAGTACAAGTAATATTTATTCTATATTATAGAATTTATTGATATTATGATTCAGTAGTAGGATGTATAGGCATCGACAGCCGTCTTAGCAATGAAATCGTACGGTGGTGGCAGGGGCTCGCTATCGTCCTCAAGTTGATGATTTGTGTACAAACACCTATATAGATATGTTTCGGCACTACCCTTAATAACTACGGACTGGACTATTTACGGCTAATTTGTCTTTTTTTCTACATTTTCTTGCATAAATATGTAACATATTGGTTGACACTCTAAATGTTAAATCGACGACATATTTCAACACAAAAGCCCGTGATCAGAGTGTGTTAAAACAATACATCCTTACTATCAGCTGTAAAATAAAAACTACTGGTACGTTTCAAATGTATGTGAATTTTTAAGTTTTTAACACGCTGTAATTACGTGATTTAGTAAATAAAAGTCATCATATACATTTTTTCTTATTTCTCTTTACGCTAACGATTGCAGAAAAGGCAGCGTTATAGTTTTTTTTTAATAGTTTATAGGTTTTAGCGTTATGGCCATAATCTCATCTGATCTTAAGAGACGATATGGCCCAAGTTGGTCGACACGCTAAACCTGTGGAGGGACAGACTCTCAAGCGCAACTATCGGAACACACCTATTGGTATTTAGCGCCAGATTTTCATCTTAAGGGTGGTAGCTGCTAGCCAAGCGGGCATTAGAAAAGCCCTACCACCATGCTATGGTTTCTTCACGATGTTTTCCTTCACCGAAAACGCAAGTTCATTGTTGGTGGATTCGAACTAATGTCCCTTTGTATAGAAACTTATTGTCTTCTTGAAGATAGTTGCCTAAAACCTAAAAACTCAATACTTCTTCGTTTTTCACATATGTAGTCGCATTAAAAAATATTTCGCAAAAGTTCATATTTCCTCACCTTCAATATCTATTTCGAACCTGCTGATATACTATCGATATTCTACTGAACTTACACACTCAACTTTCCGGATATATCTGTAGACGAGACGGTGTAATATTTGTTTAAGTTCCTGATCACACGGGACGGACTTGGCAGATGGGGGCTAGGCGAAAAAAGGTGTAAGATTTTTACGTCATGACCCTTTCTATAGTGTAGAGAGGTGTCCATAGCGCGTATGCTATTGCCAGTTGTACGTGCATATTGATCCAATAATCGAGGCATCCAATAAGTTCGCAGCGGTTGCGCAAGTATAGATAGTATACGGCATACGTGTCACCTGTTTCATAGCGTATTATATCTATAGTAATAAATACATGATTAATGATGTACAATAAAATGTATATTTTCACAATTTGCAAAATATATTAATTACAAAATTTCCTACCACTCCCTCAATTCATTAGTTATTTTTGCGGTTTATTTATTTTCTCTCGGACACTAGTAATTCATTTATTAATATTTGTTACTCAATTATAACATATTCGAAAGGAAGGAAAGATCGTTCGTTATGTAGTATTAATTATTTTTATATAACTATATGTATTGATATTTTTTTAGTTTGGATTTGAAAATGATGACCTTAGACATCGATATGTATTGCCCTGAATTTCACATAGCAGGGATGTACGATATGAACGGAGTTCTAATTTCACTACCTGTAGAAGGGAACGGCGAATACTTTGTGGATAGTAGTAAGTAATAAAAAAAAATTAACCCCTATTTTTTTCCAGTTATAAATGGCTTCGAAATTGAGATATTTACTTTAAGGAGCCACTTTCACGTTCACTGATACCTTTCACTACAAATTTCAGAATTAGTTATATAAAATTGGCTTTTTTGCTATTTCGGAATTTTCTTTTAACTCCACGCTTCTGTACTTGTTGGGTTCTTTTTACCGAAGAATAACGTTGTAATAAACTCAAAGCACATGTTCTTGTATTCACTAACCCAATTCCAACAGCTTAGTACAGTTCATTCCTTCATTTTGAAAATCTTACACAAAGCTTGTAAAATAATACAGAATCGTATATTCCGACAACTACACTTATCATATATAACGAGATAAATCCTTATGTCCCAGACTTTTAAATTTCAAACAATACAGATTGTTTGTTACATGGTGCTGATAACAACTTTTACTAAAATTACAAAACGCCTTTATACTACAACAGTAATGTTATTCGTACAAATCTCAGACATTAAAAGCGAGACAATGTCATTATGTTACATTTTAATTTTTTTATAAATTAATGTTTCAATCATTATCTCACCATATGCCAAGTGACAATATATCAGAAGATGGTAATAGACTAGGCATTGAATAACGACTTCTCTTACTTTTAAATGCTAGTACGTGCTAATGGATAAATGCGGACAGTTCGTATTTTTGAAGATCGTAGCTAACCTATCAAATAATATAAAATGATATTTTTTGTTGCGCTTTATATCATGAATAGCTTAGTTTCAGGGTACAAAGTGATGTTCGATCATAAAACCACTGATCCACATATATTCAAGGATAAAAATCTGTTATCCATATAACAAACTTTAATTAAGTTACAGCCAGTTACAGCTTACTATATTATCGTTTTCGACCGCAGCATTTTTTTTAATGGAATTGGGGCCAAATGAGCAAGCGTCTCACCTGATAGTAAGTGATCACCCCAGCCCATGGACATCCGCAAGAGTAGAGGAATCGCAGGTGCGTTGACGGTCTTTATAGAAAGGACTGGCTCTCAACTGCCACTGCTGGAACCCACCTAATGGTATTTGGCGGCAGATTTTCAACTCGAAGGTGGTAGCTAGCCAGGCGGGTATTAGAAAAAGCCCTACCACCATGCTATGGTTTCATCACGATGTTTTCCTTCACTGAAAGCTCAAGCTCATTGTAGGTTGTTGGATTCGAACTCACGTCCCATGACGCAGAGTTCCTACACACTACCACTGATCTATCATCGCTTCATCATATAATTATACAAATACAAAAATACGGCAATAATAACTTTACTATTATCATTACAAAGCTTTATTAATATTTTTCAGAGGCGTATGATATAAAACTTCATATGGGTGTGTCACTGAAACCTAAAGAAGAAGGACACTATTTACATATAGACAATTTTAGTCTGGATGCAATCCCCTTAGAAGGTCTGGTTTACCAATTCAAAAATTTATTCAATGGAAATAAAGTCTTGGGTAAGTTCCAATATTTTAAACTAAATAGAGCCTTGTGTCATTTCTATGGAGCGATTGAAGTATTACGTAGCCACCAAGAGGAGGGGAGTCGTTGATTAGCCTATTATTAATGACACGGGAACGGGAAGGTCTAGAAAATTATTACGTCAACAATGGTTATTTGTTTACTTTTTCTGCAAAATTTAATACATTCGGATATGGTAAACCCAATTTGTCTATGCTTGATATCGAAACTAATGTCCAAGGGTTCCCTTAAATATTTGTTAATTTCGTTTTCGTATAGAGTGTTATCGTAAATTTAAATACTTATATAACAATGCTTACGTAGGCAATGTAGGCATAGAATGGGGTTTAAAAAGAATTGCTAACTTTTGCTGGCAAGCGGGGACATTTGAACCTCACCAGGTTCAAAAAATACTAAAATTATGTTTATGTAATATTTGGATGGTCCTTATTAACATTTTAAAAAAATCTGTAGTTTTATTCGGCTGTTAAAAATGTAATATAATGTCGAAGTCCGTGTCACATGCCTGAATCGGTTAATGTGTATGTAACTGAGGAGATGCTTATAAGCCTCCATTTAACGGCTACTAGAAATGGATTGTCAATCGCTGCTTACTAGTCATCTGTGTTTTTGCGTTGTTTTCTATTTATTATTTGGTACGGTGCTATCACTTTAGCCTACTAATATAAATAATAAAAAAAAAACTATATGTAGATTGCCGATTATTCCAATTGTGTCGCATAATCTAAGATTGACTCGTTTATGAGCTCGAATGTATTAAAAAATATCCATTCGTTTTCTTTTAACCATTACTACCAATAATTAGCAAGCAAGTTCTTTTCTACCCTACGAAAAATATACAATTAAATATATAAAAATACACTTCAATTTAAATCCAAACTGTAGCCATACATTAGTTTTAAGAATGATGATAGCGTAACAATATTAACATCAACACTTCCCATTTCAGCTGATAACTTCAATAAATTTGTAAATGAAAATTGGAAAGTTGTTGCCAATGAACTACAAGAACCAGTCTTTAGGGCTAATCTCAAGAAGATAATTAAATATATTAACAAATTCTTTAAAGAAACAACGCTGGAAGACTATATCGAAATATAATGTGCATGCCACTCTGAACCTTTTTTGAATATCTTGTAATTATATTACTACTAGAGTTATACTTGTGACTTCATTCGCATAGACTTAGTTAAGTTTCGTATAATTTAAGAACCTATTAATATTGTGATTATTATAGTTATTACTATTACAGAATTTCTTTTAGCTATTAAAGTTCAATTACGTTTTCATAGTTTTTTTTTTTTAGTTTTAACCTGTACCATGGAGCAACTCTTATTTTTTAAGACATAATTTCTAATTAAATTCTGACCCACAACCTTTTTGTGATACGCTCGTTCGGGTAAAGTCCGCTCGAGGTCTCTTAGGGAGAGAGATATAATGATGTTTCATTTCTGCCGTGTGGTCTTAAGTAGACTTTTTATACTTTACAGATTTAGCGTTGTGGCCACAAAGTCACCTGATGTTAAGTCACGATGTGTCCAAAGAATGTGCGCACGTTGACGCACATACTCTTAATTGCAACTACTGGAACACACCTTTAGGCATTTAACGGCAAACTTTTAACTTGAGCGTGGTATTAGCCATGAGAGAAATAGAAAAAAGCCCTACCAGCATACAAATCTTATGTGTTAACCAACAGAAGTAATCCCTATATTTTCCAAATATTACTTAACAGAGTGTCACATTCCATCAACGTCCATCTTGTGATTTCGGAGCGATACATGTACACAAAGGGGCCGTGATCAACAAAAAAATTAAGTAATAAAATATTTATATCTATGTGTATAACAAAATTATATTTTAGACAAAATATAGTATATACTACTGTATTATTAAATCATTTAAAAAAAAGTTATATAGCTTATTTCACTCAGGGCAGCATTCTAATGGTGACAGAATTTTTTAAATTGGTCCGGTAGTTCTTGAGTTTATTCATTACAAACTAAAACACAAAACTACAAATCTTATCTCTTTATAATATTAGTATAGACTACAATCTTATCTGATGATACGTGAAGATGTGTAAGCTCCCTCTCACTCGCGGTCACAGAGGCGCGGGCGGGACGTAAGGGAGGCCGATTTGTTCACGCCACTGCACCATTCCGGCCGTTTGGAGAACAGCTCGCCGGGCTACCCAGATGGAGTCCTGGTTTATCATCACCTCGGGACGGTCGTTGATGCTATACAGTGATTACTTGATTGAACCTACGTCGCACTGGGAAGTCTGCAATACTCGTGGGCTTTTTTTCGGTCCCATATACAACTTCCTTATCCTTTTGGACGCAGAGGGGATGCGTAAATGCATACCTTCATGTCAAAAAAGTGGGGAACTGAAATTCAAGTGATTTTTTTTTACGTGTAATGCCCTGGGAATGAGTGTCTTCACATTATTAGAAAATACCTATACACAACTTTCAAAGTTCTAATTAGATCACATGTTTAATAGGCTTGATTGTTACAAACATAATGATATATTAGGCGTATAATATGTGTTAATTCTACGAATACTAGAATTTTTGTCAATATACAACAATACGCCAAATTTACTATAGGCACAAAAGGTCAACTAAATGCACAGTGTATAACTAAACACACGATTGATGTTTACAATAGTATTTTTGAATATAAATACAATCACTTAGATTCTCTGTATCAGAATTTGAAGGGCACTTAACAACTATAAAATACACGAGTACAAATATCACAATTGCATTGCATTTAAGTGCAGCGTTGCATTTGTAAAGTAAAATTAAATTCATGTTGAATTAATTTCTATTAATATCTTTATCATATTGTTCAAAGTAAAATCCTCTACACAATGATCAATATAGGAGCATTCGCCATTCACTACTGCCTCCAAGCTCTCAACTAACATATACATCTAAGCGGAAAATATAGTTCCCTTCCCAAAACTACTGAACTTATAGGGAGGAAACTAACACCATTCCATGCGTAGTTTTTCTTTAGTAAACCTAGGATACTAAGTTTTTGGGTTGCATTGCTCTTAGTATATTTTCTTTCTATTTACTTTTACAAATTTATTTTATATATGTTTCTCACTTCATCAACAAATCTTATTTACTAAAAAAAATATATATAATAATTTATCATCCAATCGTAATAACTGTATTACGATTAAACATATTACTTATCTTTTACGTTACAAGTGACAACCGATTATTGATGTGCGTGTTAATATATATGCTGTTTTACGTTCTGTGATGACATATTTCAGTACAAAAAGTACACGACTTTGAACTGAAACTAATAAGGAATTATAGTCCAACCATAAAATGTTTACATAATATATGAAAATCTGTTATCCGTAAGATATATCCTTACTCATACTAATCCTTTGCTTTAAATAATATTACAAATGCGAAAATGAGTTTTTGTTAGTTTGTTTGTTACGTTTTCACGCCTAAAGCGCCTATTTTATTAAAGAGATAAGTGGAACCCGAGATACGGCAATAGGCTACTTTTGCTCGTAAAAAACTTATAGGAATTAGGGTAAAGAATGGAATATACTTTGTATGAAACTTTTTATTGCGTCATCCGATCTCCATCAAACTACAAAATATAATGTTACTTATAATTAAAACAATATTAACGTGAGCAGAGTCGCGAGTAAAACTTAGTTCATGAAATATAATTCAGAAGTTTTATGTTAATGTTATGTATTTTTTTTCCTACATTAAAGGTAACAAAAAATCTTGTACTTTTTAATAAAAATAAGTGGTTTTATTTCAAAAATCACATATTTCAAAGTTCAAGACTTGACTAAGATTACATCTTTTGATACTAAGTGCAAATAGGTAAACTATAAGAGAAATAAAAAGTTTAATACAAAATGTATCTATAGAATAAATTAACGAATTAAATACATAAGACAGTAATTAACTGTTCGAGTCGGTAAACAGAAGAATCACCGCTACAGTTACATTTGTATGTACTATGCGGTAGTTGTATTTTTTTTATTGGCTAATAATACAACACTATCTTATCTTATTGTCAGTAATAAAAAATGTGTACAGTCTAAACTTGTAACTGGATTGGTTCTAAATGATTTAAAAGCCTATCTTCAAACAAAGCGATATTAAAAACGAAGAAATTTTTTTATAGTTAAGTTTACTATTATGGCTATAATCTCACCTGATCTTAAGTTACAATACGTCCCAAGTTGGTAGACACGCTAAACCTGTGGAGGAACTGGCTCTCAAGTGCAACTGTCGGTGCAGATTTTCAAATTGAGGGTGGTTGCTAGCCAGGCGGGCATTAGAAAAAGCCCTACCACCATAGTATGGTTTCCTCACGCTATTTACCTTCACCGAAAGCTCAAGCTCATTGTAGGGATTTGAACTCACGTCCCTTGACGCGAAATCGTATACACTACCACTGAGCTATCATCGCTTTAAAGTATACATTGAGTCTTTATTTTCAAACGTTATTTTGTAATCCATTTATTCACAATTAAGCAAAAAAGACTAGTGAGGAAGTAAATATCAATATTACATACTAATACTTTTACTATACTTATTATATTTATTATCATATTACTATATTTATTGCTTGCCACAAAAGCTCCGTCGATAGTTTAACCAAAAGTCACTTTATTATGAAATAATATTCAACATGGCTGTATGATTTCGGTGTCTCTACCCTTTCCTTAAGCAGATAAAAAAATGACAATAACAAAAACTTGTAAATATAAAATGTTATACATTCAAAAATGTGGTGTGCAAAAAAGATTTTATTGTAAGTTACGAGTACTAGGCTATTGATATGAAATAGGTAACTGGTTGATGTTATTCTAAAGATAATAAATGCAACCCAGTCTCGATACATCATTTTTTCGGGAATTATCGTATCCACCTCGTATAAGAAAAACCGGATGTCCACATAAAAAAAAATCTTTTTTTTAATTCAAGGTTGGTAGCAAAATAAAATTGTTGCATTGCAACTTTATGAGCTCTGCGGTATGAGGAGTGCATTAACCCCAAAAAGGATTATAAAACATATTAAAAAAATAACAAGGCTTTAGTATGACTACCTAAATAACATGTTTAATTATATTTTAAATTATTCATATGAATAAAAATATTACGACTTATTTTAAAAACAATTACCAAAAAAACAGTAGGGTTGTAGCGGAACGCTGGGGCGATTCGGTGTTGCATGCACGAAACTACATCATCCCAGGAAAGTGACATACGGGCCTAAGGGCCTATTCCCGGTTACAAGCGCTGGGTAAGTCCCACATAACTTTCCCAGTCCTCCTGGGTTGGAAGGGTATGCGTTAATGCATTTCGCCACGAAAAAAATAATGGTTACAGCGGAAATATTTTTTTACGGATAAATATATGTGTGTGTAAGAGTTTTAATACAATCTATTTTATTTTAATATAATAAAAACGCCAATATTAAAAAAATTGGTTTAATTAAATTTTAATAAAGCTAATTATATATTTCTTTCTTTTTTTCATTCATTTAGATATAATTCAATGCGGTTAATATATCCAGTAAATCTTAATTTATCGAGTAACCAATTGAAATATTCAATAAAATAAAAAGTAATTAATTGGGTTATTATTTGGAACTTTCAGCGTTTTCCATTTTCATAAATAGGATATATCAAACAAAACAAAATCATAATACATTTTTTACTATTATTATTATGATTTTGTAATTATATAAATAGAATAATATAATTATTTTTATATATTACTATCGAGTTTCAATACATAATCCAACTGCCAAAAGTAATACCGCATTACTCTTTTTATTATTAACCCTTTAGCCTATAGCCACGAGTCTGACTCGTGGTAAAGAATTTGTGCCATAAGCGAAAACAACGAGTCTGACTCGTGGTAAAGACTTTGTGCCATAAGTGAAAATGTTATTGATTCTTTATCTACTTTGAAATAATAAATTATTTTTGTCAACTGATCAATTGATTATGATTACTTCCTAGACGTCTTAAAATTACTATTTGTACCTAAACATTGTTTATTATTTCACAATTCCTTTCGTTGCATTGAAATATATATGTTACGAAAAGTATACACTTTGCGCCAGTTCGGGTACACGGCTGAACAGTTGAATGGCACGGCGCGCGAATCTTGCGTATTATAGCTCGCGCAATTGGTAGATATCGTGTAGGCTAAGGGGTTAACATTTATTTATTATAATGGACAACCTAAAAAAAATTACACGTATGTGTATCGTTTGGCTAGTCAGTTATATTCTTGAGTTAGAATAAACAGATTGATTCAATAATCATACACAATTGTAGCGAAATCGCTACGTCGTACGTTAGACTGCTTCATGGCTGTGCTTCATGGACTGATACAAAGTATTATTTTATGATGAAATTAGAATCTGTCAATCTGTTTGCATGGAAAAGGACAGACGCTGGCGAGTGATTTGAAAGGGGATTTTGGGGAAGGGGAATTTGAAAACGGGAACGCTATACGGAGGTGCGTTTCAAAGAAATCACTCCATATGGCGAAGGCTACTTTGTTTTGGGCAGCAGTAAATTCGACGAAGCGTACGGAGTTCGTTTCCTTAGAAAATGAGATATTAAATGAGCACCGGTATATAAGAGAAGTCCTAATTCTACATTTGCAAACTTTCATTTTTATGGACGACAACGCTGGTATTTACCGTTCTAGCTATGTAAAAAAGTACAGACAAGAAGTTGGGTTCCGTCATTTAGATTAATCAACTCGAAGTCCTGACTTCAATTCAATTGAGCATGTCTGAAGTATTCTATAGAGACGGGTAAGATCAGTGCCACCTGCTCGACAAACAGGACTTTAAAATAGTCTTTGAAGAAGAGTGGAAACGTATACCTTATAACAATATTAAAATTATCATTGAAAGCATGCTCAGAATGATTAAACATATGATGTAGGTGAGAGAACGTCATACTACTGAAATCAACCTTAAAACGTAAATTTCCTAACAACATCCCTCCTTCAACCTCTCAGCTCCTCTCTTTCAGCTCTTTGTCCAACTCTCTTACAACATTCCTCCTTCCTAACAACAAAAAAATTATATATTGTGGCTATATTTTAAAACTTGTAACAACCGAAGTGTAGCTCCGTGCCAAGGCCTCGTATCTAATTAGCATATTTATTGAAGGCTTTTGTATAAAAACGATGTAATTTTTTAATTTGATCATTTTAGACTCCAGTAGTAGGCTTAAAAACGAACATGTTTCGTATACCTTTAATACTGAGTTGCAGCACCATTCTTGGGGTTCTTAGTGCTACATGTAAGTACAATACAAAACAATAGAACACATAATAGGAGCGGTATATTTGTAATCGTTGTGATTTTCCATGGCCAGTAATGACGCAGATTTTTCTTATAATGTAAAAAATTCCTTGTTTTATTAATTATAGGCTTAACCACAATCTTATCTGATGTCAAGTGAAGCTATTACCCGAGGTGGTAACGTTTTGAGCTTAGCGAGGACCTGAAATTCAACTTGAGTTATTGAGTCACACCTATTATTTTATCTATCGAAAGATTTTCAAGTTGACGGCAGTAGTTTTATAGACAAATATTAGATACTACCCTACCGCCATGCACCCCTTACAAAGTTATAATTAAATCAAAAGATTAGGGTGCTTGTTTATTGCCACGACAATGATGTATTATACATAAAATAAATACATATATATATAAATGTATCTCTATTTCCCTTGGTCATCGCATCACGCGTACACGGATAGAACCATTTCACTAATTCTTTTTTTTTTTGTATTAATTATTGTCAGGCGAAGGTTCTTATAAAAGAAAAAATTAAGGAAGTTGAACGGAACCTTAGAAAATGGAACAATCTATTGACAATATTAATTTTACATGACTCAGTTGTCATAGAGTATTACAATAATAAACAATGTTTTTCAATAAATATTTTTATTAATTAAAGAAATTAGAATTCAATATCCATAGTTAAGACAGGACAATGTCTGTCGTGTCAGCTAGTAATATATATTTTGTTACCACATAATACGTCAAATTTACAGTCGGTCCAAAATGTCAACTTAATGCAGAGTGTATAACTAAACATACAAAAGATATATACAAAAGTCTTTTTGAAGATGAAAATAATCAGTTCGATCCCTTGTATCAGAAACTGATTGAAGGGAATTTAGCAGCTATAAAATACAAGGTCACAAACGTAACTACCACTGGATTTAAGAAGTGCAACGTTATATTTGCGAAGTAAGTAAACTCAACTAGTATTCATTGTAGCTGGTACTTGCAATACCTAGGAAACGAGTACCGAATTTGATGGTATAATATATATGTTTAATATTATAGATAAATGAAATATAGATTTAATTTCATAAGTTTTGAACAATAAATATATCGTTATATATTCATAATAACTTTTCAAATCAGCTAAGAACTAACACTTCATCGCAAGTTACGCCCCGGAAGGATTCGAAACCCCGGTCTCTTGTTTACTAACAGGCGCTTAAACAAACCAAGCCACGGCGCTACGTAAGCGCCTTCGTTACAGTTTTGATATAATTCATATATTATATTTTATCTACAAAACAAGATATAAAAAACTTTACTTCACGAGGATTCAATGTGATATAATGCATTTTTATAATAATAATATGTATTCTCATCTTAGTCTAGACTTGAAAGCGCTCGAGCTAATAGTGCAACTGCGTTGTCCAGAGTTTACTTTAAAAGGCTTGTATGATATTCACGGATCTTTAATGTCTGCGCCTATAGAATATTTGAAGCGATGATAGCTCAGTGGTAGTGTGCACGACTTCGCGTCAAGCGACGTGGGTTCGAACCCAAGCACCTACAATGAGCTTGAGCTTTCAGTGAAGGAAAACATCGTGAGGAAACCATAGCATGGTGGTAGGGCTTTTTCTAATGCCCGCCTGGCTAGCTGCCACCCTCTAGTTGTGAACCTGCCGCCAAATACCAATAGGTGTGTTCCGGCAGCAGCACTTGAGAGCCAGTTCGTCCACAGGTTTAGCGTGTCTACCAACTTAGGCCGTATCGTCACTTAAAATCAGGTGAGATTATGGCCATAACGCTAAACGTTAAGTATAAAAAAAAAAAAAAAAAAAAAAGATGGAAATGGTGAATTCAATATAGATACTAGTAAGTATTCATAATTTAAAAAACATCATAACATTTATCGAAACTTAAATTGATTTTGTTTGTTTATGTTAAAAAAGGTACTTTATTGTAATCACCTAGCTATGTACCACTTTCTAGTAAAATTCAAGTGTCATTGTGTACCAACAATTGCACTGAAAAACCTGTAAGTTATAAATTTGTTACAAAGCCCAAGCGATATATTGCTGTACAACAATATACTTAAAAATTAATTGTAATTTGCAAAATAACATCTCAACACTATAGATAAGTTGTAAAGAAGAGTTGCCTACTTTATGTATGAAGTAACCATTACCAAGGATCAGTGACTCAGTGAAGGTGTCCTATTATCTTTTACTGCAGAATAATCTTTACGTCTTCCATACATCCGTTAAATCCTAAATTCGCGTGTTTATACTATATCATCCTTATTCAAAGTTTGACATCGAAACCATAGTTTTATGTTAACTTTAATCCAGATATATATAATTGAGCTAATAACAGCAAAACATATTTTTATTTTAGAAACATATGATATAAACATTCGAACAAGTGTATCAGTTACACCAAAAGGTGATAAGAACTATTTACATGTAAATAATTTTAATGCGGATGCAACCAACACAGAAGGAGTGATTTTTAATTTCACAAATTTAATAAACGGACAAAAACAACCAGGTAGGTTCTAATGTATAAAAACTATAGTATCAAAAATAGCCTCTTAAAAATTAAGGTAACCACAGAATAGAAAACTATCAAGGCTTATTATTGGTTTTAGTAAAAAGTATCATGGTGAAGAAGTAACCGAGCAAAATGGTAATATTTAGAGATACCTTGCTTTTTATATTATTTCTGAAAATGAATACAAAAAGAATTATGGTTTTTATGAAATAAAATACAAGGAGCAATATAAATATAATGTCGCAATCTTAGATAACAAAGTAAAAACTGTAGATACATATGAAAATTATAAATAATATATCAATTGAAGGGATGATAGCTCAGTGGTAGTGCGAACGACTTCTCGTCAACTTCGAATCCAACCACCTACAATGAGCTTGAGCTTTCGGTGAAGGAAAACATCGCGAGGAAACCATAGCATGGTGGTAGGACTTTTTCTGATGGCCGCCTGGCTAGCAACCACCCTCAAGTTGAAAACCTGCCGCTAAATACCAATAGGTGTGTTCCGGCGGCAGCACTTGAGAGCCAGTTCCTCCACAGGTTTAGTGTGTCTACCAACATGGGCCGTATTATCACTTAAGATCAGGTGAGATTAATGCCATAACACTAAACCTTAACTATAAAAAAAATTACGATAATATTAAATAAATGTTATATCGGGCTTATCAAATATAACCTCGTTAGAACGATGTCTCCAATAACTTATCAAGAGGATGTTTAAAATTCGACGTCATTAATGTATTCATACATATTGTAGAAAAAGTTTTATTGCTCTACTAGCTTTTACCTGTGGCTTCGATCGCGTTAATATTGATTATGTCAAACAAATCGGATGATGTAATAAAAAGTTTCATACAAAGTTTATCCCTCCCTTTACCCAACTTGCAATGAGCTTTTCGCGAGAAAAGTAACCTATCACCGTGTCCAATATCAACGGTTTAGGTGAGAAAGCGTAACAAACAAACTAACTTACTTTCGCATTTATAATATTGTTAAGAATTTAGTTAAATTTACACTTCATAATGATTCATCACAGAAATCATACCATTGTTTCAAAATTTCAGTTAGATCAAACTCATTAGTAATTGCTTTCAACGACATTAAATATAGGACAAATTAAGTAATTAATTGAAATAAAACTAATTTAAACGGATTTTATCGCGGTTATTTATTAAATTTTGATCCCGACGTTTCAAAAGCTTGTCAGCCTTCGTCGCCACGGGGCGGACTGAGGTGTAGGTTGTCCAGAAAAGTTTATGTTACTGTGTCTACCTTCATTTTAATTTTTATTATTGATAGTGTTCCGAGAATAAAAATCAAATTGAAGGTAGACACAGTAACATAAACTTTTCTGGACAACCTACACCTCAGTCCGCCCCGTGACCACGAAGGTGGAAAAGCTTTCGAAACGTCGGGATCAAAATTTAATAAATAACCGCGATAAAATCCGTTTAAATTAGTTTTATTTCAATGAATAATATTCGCGTAAACCTAAGAAATCATTAAATTAAGTAATTGCCTTTATTAACCTACTCTATCGCTTTCAGCTGATCAGTTCAACAAATTTATAAATGAAAATTGGAAAGCTGTTTCCAACGAAGTACAAGGACCGATTTTAATAGCTAATATAAAGAAGATATTTAAAGCCGTAAATCAATTCTTCAGAATGCGACCACTTGAAGATTTTATATTAATGTAATATACATTATTAATAATTATATTTATATGTAATTATTATAGTCAGATTATTGTTTGCGTAAAGGTGTATGGTACTAATTAGTGTCTGACCGAAAAGGATTTTCAGCCGAAATAGAAACCGAAAGTTTTATTATCTTAAAAAAAATGTATTGTATACCGAGATTTAATAAATTTTTTAAATTTATAGAATTTTTAGAAATAAATGAACAACAATAATTGAATGTATGAATGTATTATATAACAATAATATTTATGTACGTTTTGTTTTGACTGAAATATGAAAAAACAAATAGGTGAATATATTCATAGTCTTATAAATAAACTTTATAAAATGTTGACACTTAGTACTTAAAGACTTACTAATTGAATATTGTATTGTGTTTACAATACTCTGTTAGCTCACATACTGTTCATTGAGGCCTTGTTTTTAATTATGGTAGATAAAAGAATAAACAACCTAATTATCAGTCTTAATAAAGCTCACAAAAATATACACTCCAGTCAAACAAATCAGTTAAATAAAAAATTGAATGACAATTTAGTAAATCACAAATAAAAAAAGTGTACGTGTCAGCTCCCACGCACAACCGGAGTTTACTCCTTAAGAACTATTATTGTGTAGATTATGTAAAAAGAGGGTAAGTGAAAGCATCTTAATAAATCAACAAAGCATGTATAAATATTTCTTCATATTATCTACAACATTCCAATAAAAGTCCTTTTTTAAATTTGTTTTTTTTTTTTTTAATTACTACCCATATCTTACTGCAGACACTTTTAGACTAAAATATAAAAATATGAAAACGTATTATTCTTGTTTTATCTAATTATTCTGTTTTGAAATACAAAATATCAATCTTAAAATTAAAAAAGTTACGATTAGCACCACTTTGTTTGTTTTTTTTTTTTTACTTTTCCAGCACTATAAAGAACATACTAAAAGAGTATTAAATATAACTATTCTTCAGCTAATTACTCTCACTCTTGTTTCTTACGTCTTTCTTTTTATCTATCTGTTTGAATGAAATAATAATCAGTTTTAACATTCTGACATTTACATCAAAATCCATAACTTTACGGCAGGTAAAAAGTTAAGACAATTGAATTTACCTCAGCAATTAAAGCTATTGTTTTCTAATATTATTTAATTATCCATTCTTTCCCAATTCAGCAAAAACTGCTAATCAGTATAATTAGACATATTAGGTACTCACTATTTCAATATGATATTTTTGAACTTATATTTTTATTCTGCCAGGGTAAATAAAAATGAAAATATCAAGGAAGTGAAAAGTGCTTTCCAAGACACTGAGTCAATGCAATAATCGTACACCCGATCTCAAACACTAAAAAGTTATTAAAACAAAGACGGAAAATGATACAGCTATTGTATTTAAAAATGATAATTATTATTTTAGAAGTACTTCAAAAGCAATCCTAATGTAACTAATGTATTTTGTATTTATTAACTTGTTCTCAAAAATAATTGGGTTCAGTTCACATTTATCTGTTAAAAAACAACTCACATATCAGTTTCAAATAACGCATAATTTTAATAATAATAACAATACACCGAAAGTATCACTATTTATAATAAAATGATTGAACTACTAACACCAGTCTTCGAAGACCTGGCAATTCCAAACTTCGAGAAAAATAATTATCTCTATTTTCTCACATACAGTTCTACTACTAAAATATTTCTAAAGGGCTCAGGTTTTATTAAAATGCTTATCATGAGCTAATAATACCACTAATTCAAGTTAGTATGTCTATCCTGCAAAACATGTTTGCACATGCTAGAACTTAACCTCTTGAATCGTTATTCAGTCGATCTTATCAGTTATTTGGTTCAGTTGAAACGATGATAGCTCAGCGGTAGTGTGTACGACTTCTCGTCAAGAGACGTGAGTTTGAATCCAACCACCTACAATGAGTTTTACCTTTCGGTGAAGGAAAACATCGTGAAGAAATAATAGCATGGTGGTATGGCTTTTTTTAATGCCTTCCTGGCTAGCATCCACCCTCAAGTTGAAAAACTGCTGCCAAATACCAATAGGTGTGTTCCTACTATCCAATTATCTAACTATCAGACATCATGACTTGCATAAAAATATTTAGCATTCATTTATCATTTGCTTTTACAATTAACCGATGAAAACGATGCAAATACCTCAAAATGATAATATAAAATATATAAAGGATAATATACATACAACACTAATAACAAGTTTTTCAGTATGATCACCTTAATAGATTTTTTGGTTTAAAGTATGTAATTTTAAGTATTAAATAAACAACATACAATTCCGGCGTATTGTATAAAGACTATTAATTATTAGGGTTGTAGCGGTAATCTAACAAAATAGTTTTTATTTATATTAAATGATTATTTATTGCAGTTAATATATCCAGTACAATTAGAGGTATAATAAATAATTATACCTTAGAGTGACTCTGCTCACGCGATACTTTGACATTCCACAGAACTGAGAGTACATCAACACACCGCATACCATTCGTGCTTACACGTTTTATAACGCGTTATACATATACATATAACGCTCATCGAGGGAGTATAGCAGTGAAACGTTAAATATATCTCTCGCGCTTCCTTAGTCCACTGTAGCCGCCTTCATCTGAAATAGCCGAGCTTTACTGCTCATTCTCATTCAGTACCCACAAAATGAAGTGCTCAGCGTACCTCAAGAGGATTTCACTTCAAAACAAACAATAATTAGGTGTACTTCATAAATAATAAACTTTGTTCAACTTGATCATATTGATGATATATTAATGTGAAATAATCTAATAGTTTTTGTTTTAGGTTATATCACATTAATAAAAAAAAATAAAAAACTCCCATTCCATCAGTGTATTAATACCGTTTTTTTTTACTCCCCGCATTGTATTTCTTAATAAAATAGAAGTTTATGCCAGCCCTAATCACAGTTATATTGTTCTAGAATTGCATGCATAATGCATGACTACAGGGTATATATATATGTCAGTGTTTTAAACTTTTACCGTTATACTAAAGAACAAACAAAATGTTTCGTTTGCTTATAATATTAAGTGGTGTAATTCTCGAAGTCCTTACTGCTACAAGTGAGTTAAATAAGTAATACATTCGTATCAATCAATAGCAATCATGTCTAAGAAAGTAGCTTTATTAACAATAGAGAATTTATTAATATCTAAATATGTGTTGAACTAGGTAGATAAATCTTGGCTAGCAAATATATATATAGAACTATAAACACATGCATACTGAGGCTTATTGAGTTATTTTTGTACAGTGTTTATTTTAATTTTATCACAAATATAAATCACGGCATAAGTTTCTTGATCATTGTAAGCGAGAGTGACAGGAATTAAAATTTTAAAACTATATATACCAAATAACTTTCTCAATGTGTACCTACATTTTATTTGTGTAAATCCTGTATAAGAACCATGCACTAAGCCTACCATATTATGTATTGAGAATGGATCGCCAGCCGGGCTTAAAAATAAGATCAAATTATTTAAACTACTTATAAAATAAAGGAAAGATTACAACAATTTACTACCGTAACCTTTCCCTAAACTTTTAAAATAATAAAAAAAATTAACCATAGTGTTATCAAATTTATCTTAAAATCACCTATCAGATATAAGGCAAAGAATCTCTACGATAGATCTATATCATTACAAATGGTGTCGGCACTTGCGTTGTGACCTCGCCAATATAAGAAAATAAAAGGTAAAAAAAAAGAAAGTAAAAGTATAGAAGTATAAATTATTCCAATAATTTATCAGCTATTGACAATATATCGGGTTATTTTTTTTGCTTTTTTTATTATTAGTTTTTTTTTTATTTGTTTTGACAAATTATTTGTATTTTGTTTTTAATTCTGGTTTGTCTACCAATTTGCATATCGTGGTTGCCTTAAGAAGTCCAGTGTATTTTTTTCTGAACTTCCTCAATTATAATTTGTAACTATTGTAATGCACTGACCACTGACGATCTTAAATAAATATAAAAATATTGAACAGCACAAATTAGACCTGTCTACGAAAATGCTACGACTTTTTTTGATGTATATGTTAAACTTTCAGCGTATACAAGATGTAAACTGGATACCGACTGTGTAACTAAACAATCATTATATGTATTTAGCAATATTATCGGTGATATTAATAATAAATTAGATCCCCTACATGTAGAACGGATTGAAGATAAATCAGGAGCTGCAAAATATTCCTTTACAGATACCACAGTCACAGGTTTTAAGAAGTGCTATATTAAATATGGAAAGTAAGTTCGGTTTAACAGAATTCGTTTGTAATTGTATCAAAACAATTTTACTCTTCGGTTTCTTGCAGTTTTAAAATTACTTTAAAGTACTTACTTTAAATTTCCATAATCAATACGTTTATTCCAACATGATATACATAACATGAGTAACTTTATTGTCTCTGTTCTTTTCTTTTTTAGTACCTTTACTTAAGTTACTATTAACGTAGTTAAAATATTTACTTGTGTATACTATGAGATCTAATAAATCAATCTATTTATATCCCCCGTTTTATGTAATACATTTCAATTTCATATATATAAACGAAATCCGTCGCGTTGACCTTGTGGAGTCGTATTCAGGGTTTTTGTGGCAAAATATTAGATACACATTTCAAGAATATTTAAACATGATTGTATTATGATACATTTATCTTCGTAAATGCAAGGAATTGATTTTGTACAATCTAACCTTCACGATTTAGTTACATTACACAATACACATGTACAAAATAATTATGTATATAGAATAGTATTTATTATCCAGTTTGGATCTGCAAAAGTTGAAATTTGATGTACACATGAATTGTCCGGAGTTACACGGAGAAGGGAAATACGATATCCATGGCTCTCTACTAGGTACACCTGTAGATGGAAATGGTGAATTCACTGTTGATACCAGTAAGTATTAACAATAATTTATGATGTTTCTGCATGATTTTATTTATTAACAACAATAAATCCTGTTATAATTGTTATAACAAGCATAAGCGTATTTAAAAATAATGGAAAATAATTACATAAATTATGAGTTATAAGATAAGCCACATTAGCTATGACTTTGTGAACTTTCCAAAAACTATTACAGTTGAGTTCGGAAAGCTTTCACTCCACATCTTTCCAGACTACCTAAAATATCAACATCAAGACTTCTGCCGCAATATATACCAGATTTTGTAGTAGCATGTGGATGAATTTGGTCTATATAGTAAATATACCTACCATTTCCTGATTAATGTATAGAAAAACTTAAATAACTTATTAAACCTTTTAGAAGCTTATGAAATGAAAATTCTTATGGATATATCACTAACAACTAAAGATGATAAACACTATCTACGTATTGAACATTTTAATGTGGATGCAACTCCTCTAGATGACTTGGTGTTCAAAAATGGAAAAAATGGTATGGATGAGATTTTATTTATTAAATATATTTCTTGAATATTAAGATCACAACATAATGTGTCTTCCGTGACTTTGTTACAACCGAGCAACACCGATGGAGTTGATTGGTCAATAATGATAATTCTTCACCTTCTATTTCATTTTTGGGAAGAGTTTTGAGACAGTAATAAAACACCAGACAGTTTATTTAAAAATAAAACTTGGAATGCTGATTACTGTACAACTTTAGCCTTTCAGTGATCACACTGAATTTAGTATTTACTTGTTAGTGATATGTTGGTCCTCTATACTTGCATTTTCTCAAATATACATTTAGTCTTGAAATATAAATTTCGCCGATATTTTATAAAATTATTTCTTCATAAGCGTTATGATTAATCAATTTTGTGGTTAATAAATATGAGAAATTTGCTGACTGCACAGAATTTAATATTGATTATACCACTGATGTCAACCAACCAAAGCATGGAAGGAGGTAAGGTAACGTTAATTTAGCGACCTGTTGTAATTTGCAACAGTATAAAACCGGTCGATGTAACTAGTTGCGGTCTAAGAGTGTACGTTATTTGGTTGAACGGATGCTTTAAACTCATTATTCAAATCTCGTTCTATGGTTTTAAAAATTCTCGCTACTTTTAATTACAAACAATTTCAATGTTCTTGCTACTCTTAATTAACCTTAACACTTTCAGCTGATCAAATTCTTAAATTCCTTAATGAAAATTCGAAAGCTGTCGCCAAGGAACTACAAGGGCCAGTATTGAGATCTGAATATAAGAATATAGTTGATGTCGCGAATAAAGTCTTGGAAGTGACACCACTTGAAGCATTTTTTACTGATTATGATTAACTTAGTTAAATTACGTCACTAAAGTTTTGGTTTATTCTGTTTTATCTTTATTTCCTTATTTTTTAATTTTTGTAGTAACTATGTATAAAAAATATCATTCCATAACTGAGCAAAGCTACTTTTTTATGTGTTAATAATGAACATGTTTAATAATAAATAAAAAATATATGTATTTCAAAAATCGTTTTGGTTCATTGCAAACCCTTGATCGATTTCAAAAAGCAAAGCAAGGCAAGGCAAGGCAAAAGGTGTAATTGATGAAGATGTAAGAGAAAACCAAGAAAAGAACAAAGATACTATGAATCTCTTCTAAATAGTTGGAATGTGAGTAACATGAGAAATATCAAATGAACTTTTGAACGGTATTTTGGATAAAGAAACATAGTTTATTATAAATTACCTAGAACAAGTAGAAATAAACAGAAATTCAAACAAATTTTTCTTTAAAGTCGTTATATACAAGGTACTGCACTTTGCTTAATAGTTCAGTCTCACTACCATGAAAAAATGATACTGTGATCTCTATTTTTCTTTTTTTTAGACGAAGAGTTTTGCATCCACGACAACCATAACACCAACGTGGAAACATATTTTTTTATGTTTTATAAATTTAGCCTTACGACCACGACCTCATCTCATGTTTAGTAACGATGTTGCCCAATATGGTGGACACATTTAACGTAATAAAGGAACTGGCTCTCAAGTATAACTGTCGGAACACATATAGGTATTTGGTGGCAGATTTTCAATTTAAGGGTGGTAGCTTGCCAATTGGGTTTCAGAAAAAGAAGTACAATCGTGCTAAGGTTTCCCCACGATGTATAATTGTAATTGTAAGTAATGAAGGAGAGTTTTCACATGCCCATAATTTTCATCCAGTTTTGTGACTGGTGACAGATAAACAGTGAATAATTACGCCAATCCTCAATTTGTAGGATTTCATAATTATTAATAATACTCTTAGAAATCATAAGCCGAGTCGTTGTGGCAGAGAGGAAACTACGAGCAGTGTCAGAGGCTTGCGACAGGGATGTAGGTTCAAGGGGGCCAGTTTCGACGCACGTCAACACTAACCTTCACTACTCGTGTTTCTTTCCGTGCCCAGTATAAATCATTTCCAAAAATGATTTACAACATAAACACCAAAACATTGTCAATAATTTAGAGTTTTAAATCGTACATCCCTTACAGGCTTTTTAACCTACGTATGATGAATATCTTGCCTCGAATGCTTCGCTTTGACTGAACCTGTAGCCGCGCATGCATCGCTCTTATATAGCAATCGGCATTATCATCTACCCTCCTAAAATTTACTTCTAATAATACTGTTTAAAATACTAAAATATGAATAAAAATAAATATATTAGACAAAAGAATTACTGTATAATTAGCGAAGCACCAGATAGTTGGTTAATTAAGACATTCTTTATAATTATTGCCGTCCATAAATTGGAAAATCCAAGATTACAAGGAAATTAAAATTCAAGGACTTATTTACACAGTAGTCATTATAAAACCGGTCCCGTAAACTAGAAAAATGTAAAAAAAAAAGTTTTTAAGTTTTGGGTTATGGAGAGAACCTCACCTGATGTTAAGTGACGATGTGGTGCAAGACGTTGGTCACGCTAAGCCTACTGGAGGGAGTGGCTCTCAAGTGCAACTGCCGTAACACACCTATACTTATTTGGCGACAAATTTTCAAATTGAGAGTGGTAGCTAGCCAGGCAGACATTTCAAAAAAGCCCCTACCACCATTATTATATAATCATGGTAAATGATCATTTTTTTTTTACCTAAACCTAGAAATAACTTATGTTGTTCAGAATAATATTGAGAATTAATAACAATAATATTTAATCAGCAAAGATCCACAACTTTACATAGGCGTCTTCCGAAGACGCTGGTTTAAATATTATAGTAGCCCAGGGCCTACTGTGAACATAGAACTGAGAATCTACATTTCTATGTTTTTTCATACATATTGCTTCTACTAGAATATATCACAAGGAATCAAGCTTCCTATTAATGCATTCCTCACAGCCGAAAATTTCATTAATTCAAGTTTGTATCGGAATTTTGAAAAACTTTGTGATAAATCTTGAAAACTACACCTGTGAAAATTTATTCGGAATCCAGTCGATTTTAACAATTCGGTCGCCGACTTATAAAAAACTTGAACAGTAGTTTACCTCATGAATTTGATTTAAACGGATAAGAACTATATAAATACTTTAAAATATCCCCATTAGAGTAAACTGGGTATTGCTGAAACGATTCGGATTTTTTTTTCATAGCATTGTTGTTTATAAACCGAACGAGGGTGATGATATATCAAACTGAACAGCTAGTTGAGTTTGACATAGGCTCAACTTTCAAAGGCTTACACTAATTTACTTCATGAGGTGTTATTTTTAGAAGCTTTAAGAAATTTAAAACAAAATCTGATTAGTTTCAATGGTCTCCATTAAAGGGGCGGTTAAAATAGTGATGGGGGTCAATTGAAACAATATGTTTACCATTAATTGTAAGTAAAAACATTATAATGGCACTTTATGACAAAATCAATAAGTTTTCAAAGTCATAAAGATATTAACGAAGTTTTATACTGTACTAATTATATCATGAATATTTAATCCAATTATATTATGATTAATAATCAATATTTGATTAGTATTTAAAAAAAAATCGTTAAAATAAAGCTCACGCAAACGAAAATAATTAAGAATAAGTTAAATGGAAACATTTCTTCAATCAACTGAAAATTTAGCTTCAGAATGATTGATAGTCGCAATTGTGGCAATCTTATTTAAAATCACCTTTTGTGCACTCTTCATGAGCCCACTTTTTGTTGAAAGTGGTACATTGAATCCACATTTTTCTGGATCCGCTTTCAAGATATGGTGACAAACATACTCTATAGTAGGAGTTTGTAATCTTTTTCAATTTCCGGCGCACAAACTTTTTTACTATTTTGTTACGGTGCCCTAAACTATCTAGCTGGTTGAAATACATAGGTACAATGATACTACTTAGGTTGAGGGGCATAAGAATTATAATATCCAAATTATGAATCTAAACTGTTTATTAACATGACTATAAAGTGAACAGTTAGAACAGAGAGACAATTTTATTAGTAGTTATTATTATACATAAAAAGGTTACAATAATCAGCCACTAATGTTCGATAGCTACTTATGGTTGCAAGTAAATTGAATAAATTTTACAATAAAATATTGAAATGCATGGAGTGCACTAATAAGTATAATTAATTTCATGTTCCTCTGTTATCTTGTTCTTCTCTGGAGTATAGTGGAGATGGTAGAATTTTTAGTTTTTTGACCTTTATCAGATTTTCTCACTGTAGCTTTCAGCAATTGCTGCATTGCTGCCGATGTAAATACAACAAGAATTGCTTGTACTCTTTTGAAGGCTTGGTGAAATTCTTGAAAAACACGATTGCATGCTCTATATCCTATAATTCCGTCGTCCTCGCCAGACCTATCACTTGCGTATTTACCACAGGAGAGAACAGTGGCTTATTAAATTTTTACCAACCGCTTTTCGCAGTGAATCTTCAGCTTTTAGCGTATTATAAATGTACTCAAATATTAGCAAATTATTCAATACAATTAAACACAGGAAATTATGTTGTTCTCAAAGATATATTTAAAGCATTAATTAAAAATAATATAATAACATTTTATTACAAAAGTAATTCCTACGTGATAAGAATAATAACCACTAGAAGCTGAAGGTCGTATGTATAATAATATATGTAGGGTGGCCAATACTTAAACAAAACTAAAAAAAAAAAAACAATTTTGATTGAATTTTACCTGTTGTTAGAGTGTTTAAGTTAACTGTGTGTTAAAGTGAATGTTTTTCTTGGTTCTAATTCAATTCAAAGCATTCAGCTATAATATACACTGTAAATCATATTTAATTTAAAAAAATTCAAGCAAACGTAGTTAATAATTCGAAAAGTCATTTATTACTTTATGAACTTGAACTATTAAATCAGTCTCCAATTGCTTGAAGAGTTCTTTAATACCCCACACCATAGACTAAAATCTAGACATCAAGCTTACTAAATTGCTGGGGAATTAACCAATGTAGAATTCAGCCTAAGAAGGGAGGGGCAAAAAACTTGGCAAGCATCAAAGCCGGGTGAGCCAAGACACAACATCCTAAAACACTATCTACAAACTAAAGGGTTTCGAACTGCCGAGAAGCGATTGGTGGAACCTCAACAGATTGCGTACAGGCCACGAACGGTGTGCTGAATTTAAATACCGGTACGGATGGGTTGATTTACTACGTTGTGACCGTGGGGCGGAAACTCAATCAATTGAGCACATTATAGAAGAATGCTCATTAAGGAGATACAACGGTTCCCCCGATCAGAGGTTAGGTATATAAATGTAATTTAAATAAAATTTCTGATTGGTTTGCATTAAATTATTTATTGATAAATGCAGACAAAACTAAATGTATTGGATTTGCCTTGCCTTATATTCCTCGGATTGACACTAGAATCAAGATCGAAGTGGATTTAGTAGGCTTAGTTGATAATACTGTGTCCTTGACTATCACGCTTAATTCAAAATTACAATGGGGTCTTCACATTAAAAAATTGCTAGAAGACTAAGTTCTACTGATTTCGCTGTCCTCAAAATTCCGCAGCTAACAGATATTAAAAATACAAACACAAAAGTATAACCAGATCCAATTTTTTGCCGGTTCATCTCGTTCACTGGATTATTTTCAGAACCAGTAGTAGTTTTGCCGTTCATAAGTACCTTCCCAGGACCTAAATTGAATAAAGATTTTTTTAATTTATTGATCTACTCTTTCGGGTAACATCGGCTCGACGGGACTAAGGGAGCAACAGAGATATAGTGATGTTTCATTTCTATCATGTGGCCTTTAGCATATAACGTATTTTTAATACTTTATATTTAACAAATAACACAGTTCTGTCAGAATTATTACGGTATTCTCTTTATTAAACGCTTTTCCAACAATTTATTTACGTATCTTCGAATAACAAAGAAGAATTCTATGGCAGCCCTAGCCAGAATCATATTTTTTTACAATTTAATAAATAATGCATTACCTCAAAGATATAAATTGCAGAGGGTTTTAGAACATCAACGTAGATTCAATAAAGAACAAAATGCTTCGGTTGGCTTTTATATTAAACTGTGTGTTTCTCGGAGTTCTTAGCATTACAGGTGAGTAAAGTTAAGCAATAAATATACTAATTAATCAGAATTAAGAATCAAGATTTAGCTTCATTGAGTTCAACTGGTTAGATGAATTTTAAGTCAATCTTGACCAGCCCAAAGGATTAGTTTTTGTTTTTTCAATTATTGAGTGCAGCGTAAACAGATGCCAAAGTTTACTTAATACATTTAATTACAATTAACTTTTTCTCGCCTTTACGTTAACACAATACATACATATATGATAATACATAGTAAATTAATCGTATATTTGATGGTATATTAGTAATGTTTTATATTAAACGCTTTCAAAGAGAAAGTTTCAAAAGTAATTACTTATTGATGACATAAAAAGTCTATGCAACATTCTATGTTTCTATGTCCACTGTTATAAGACGTGCCTGGTCTGTCAGTCAGTATTTTGGTATAGTATCTAGTGAATTGAAATTGAAATTTAATTTCAACTTTACATTAGTGGTACAAAATATGTCCACTGTGTTAGCAAATTGATAGGTGAATCAATTATATGGAACAACTCAAGAAACCAGGTCTGAATTACCATTTTATAATGCGTTATAATACTAGAAGGTACCATTAGCCTATGTGTTTACGCCTTTCGAAAAAGACAACTGAAAACGCTCCATGTATATTTTTTATCAAACTTTCAGTTGGTCCAAATTGTAAACTGGATGCAGACTGTGTGACTAAACACTCAATAGATATATTTAAGCAGATTTTAAAGGATGCCAACAATCAGTTAGATCCATTGCACGTACAACTAATTGAAGAAAATTCTGAAACTATAAAATATTCATTGACAGACTCTACTTTGTCTGGTTTTAGTAAGTGCAATATTAAAAATTCAAAGTAAGTATGTAATTGTATGCATTTTATGTGATACCTATACAACTTTACAAGAGACTTTACTTTGATGTATTTATGACCAGGCTAGCAATTTACGATACATATAATGCGATATGATGAAGCAATGATAGCTTAGTTGGCAGTGTTGGCAACTACAATGAGCTTGTGCTTTCGTTGAAGGAAAACATCATGATGAAACTTCAGCATGGTGGTAAGGTATTTGTAATGTCCGCCTGGCTAGTTACCACCCTCAAGTTGAAAATCTGCCTCCAAATAGCATACCTGTAGGTGTGTTCCGGTAGTTGCACTTGAGAGCCAGTCCCTCCAGTAGACTTAGCGAGTCCACCATCTTGGACCAAATCGCCACTAAATCAGGTCAAATTGTGGTGATTACGCTAAAAGAAAAGAAAAAAAAGCATGTAATGAATATTGTTCTCTTTTTGTCTTCTACTGTTTTTATTACCTTACTTGAGATTTCAATTAATAAGGTATTTAAAATGTTTTGCATATTGTAATGATAAAAACAGAAAGAGACAACATAACAATATTCATTTCAATGGACGTAGCTGTGAAGCTGTGACACCCAAGCCGAGCCCGAGTGGTTTCCTTGTGGAACGGAGAAAGGGGTATTAGTATTAAACAGCTCTTCCAAACACTCGGCGTGGCACATACGGTAGAGCACGCTTAGAGTGGCAATGTTCCTTTATAGTCTTAGTGGTTCTATGGTGCTGGTGGTGTCTGCTTCGTTTCAATGCGGACAGTCCGCCTCTGCAACCTGTACAAGACATCGAGGAGATATTAAACGGATCCATCCCAGAGTTGCGAGCAGTAATTCTATGCATGGCTGAGTTGGAACCTTATAGAGAAGGTACAATTGATCGGCCATGAAAAACTGTCGCACTCTGTTCAGGATTCCGAGTCTCCGAGATGATGTGGAGATTACATTTTTGATGTAATCCTTGAAGTTTAGGTAGCTGTGAATATCCATTCCCAGGATATTTAGACTGTGACGCATTGCAAGTTAGGTGTTCTAAAGAGTAGTGTTAGGTGAAAAAAGGTTTTTGTTTACAAGGTAAATGCACACATACCTGGGTTCTCTCGGTTTGGACTTATCCAAGTAACTTACTCTCCATGTGGGTATGTGGGTCAAAGTTTGGTTAAATTATATAACAACTTTCATATGTTTATTTTGTGTGTCACCTGTCTATAGCACCCATGAACCGTGCTATCGGCTGTATAGCAATGAATGCGCCATAGGGATAGCATATCATTAATATGCAGAAGAAACCACGTGGATTATACAGTACGTGGGTTATACGTGGGAACAGAGTCTTGCGAAACTACAGTGTTTACAGACATGAACTGCAAATTGTACTCATCAACAAGAACACCAATTCTGCATTCATGCAAAAAGCTGGAGATTCAACGGCAGAGAGATCAATGGAAAGAGAATGGAGACCGAAGAGGATACCGTCCAGGCCACTAATTTTTCGACCATCGAGCGACAGCAACTCCTGACCAAGATGAATTACAGAAATGTTAATAATGATTAGCAATATTTTTGTTAAAAATTAGTAAATAAATAAGTTTTCATGTTTTAGTTTCGATATGGAAAAGTTGATAATTGATGTGGAATTTTATTGTCCAGAATTTCACATAGAAGGGAAATACGATATCCACGGACATCTGCTCGGTATGCCTGTACAAGGAAATGGTGAATACACTGTTGATACCAGTAAGTATTGGAAAATTTTAAGTTCATGATCTTGTGAATTCTCAACATTGAATTAGAATAACTTCTTTTATGTCTATGAATATGAGTTTAGCTTAAAACATTAGAATAAGATTACAAATTTATTATAAGCCGACTTTTAATTACCGTTTGGCTAACTCTCTATTATAGGAATCTTACAAAAAATTCTAAAACAATTTTATTTATTTGAAACACTATGTATTTTCGTTATATTTAATGTTACGTTCACTTAATTGTTATATTTTCTTAATTTTTTTTTCTACTTTCTACCTAATTTTTTTTTATATATTGTGATACACAATACCGCTGGATAGCTGGAAAAAAATGCCTTATGGCGTTTAGCTCGCCAGTAGACACATTAAAAGTACAATAAAGTGTTCATTCATTCAATTCACGTATATGTCTGATGTAATTTTAATGGAAAATAAAAAAATATGATTATCTTAGTATTCATACAAAGATTTATTTAATTTTTTAGAAGCCTATCAAGTAAAACTTCATTTTGAAGGATCAATTACATTAAAAGATGATAAGCACTATTTGCATCTTAATAAATTTAATGTGGATCCCACTCAATTAGAAGACTTGGTTTTCAATTTAAAAGATAAACAAAGAGACATGGGTAAGTTTAAAAATAAATTTCTGAAAAGTTACGATGACTTCAGAATGTAGGTCTAGTAAGTATTCATAAAGCCTAGCAGTATTTATATTGTTTTGTGATCAATAATAAAAATTATATCAAAATACACTAGATACGTTTGATACAATGCTTAGTTGACAGTGCATACGGACCTCGCGTCAATAGACGTGTATTCGAATTCCTGCAATGAGCCTGAGCTTTCGGTGAAGAAAAATATCGTGATGAAACCTCAGCATGGTATTAGTTGCAGGAATACTGTAGCTATTTGGTGGCAGACTTTTAAATTGAGGGTAGCAGCTAGGCAGGCGGGTATTAGAATAAGACCTGCACTTGAGAGTCAGTTCCTCCACTAGGCTTAGCGTGTTCACCCTCTTGGGGCGAATCGTTAGTTCACATCAGGTGAGATTATGGCCATAACGCTAAATTACAAACTACAAAAAATGGTCCACTAGTTTTTTAGGTTTTGCAACAATATTTTAGAGAGCAATAAAATAATGACAAAAATATTGAAACATACGGGACGCTTATTATTATTATATGGCGTAGCCTATTCAAACTCACAGAGAAACCTTTTTGTGTTTTGTGTCCTACATTTATCTTTTTCTTAAATATACGATATGCATCAACAAAAATTGCTGGTCGATAATGTTAACTACAGCTTTAGTTGATTTATCCATACATAAAGTCGTTAAGATACTACGTACTAAGTAATTACATTAAGCCTTCTATGTAATCAAATATGTATATTCGTCAAGATTAATAAAAAGTATGAAAAATCCATAAATGCACGCCTCATATTATCAATTAAACCACATCGAATCAGACCATGAAAAGTAATAGGGTTCTATTCCTAATTATACTGAGACGTAAGCAGAAAAAAGACTGATTAGTAAAGTATTTCGGTCGTTATCGTGATAACATACAGGATCCGCATATACATTTATCATAATTTTTTAAACAGTATTTAAACTAGTTTAAATAACAAAAATGGCATCATAAATATCATGAGTGTTAAAAATAGTGTTTTTTCTTGATATTTGTGTGTGTATTATTTTACAAGTACAATATATAATAAATAGAGACATTTTAAGTTTGAAAAATCAGTTGTTTTGCGTAAAGTTACAGTAGTAGTAGTACCCAGCTCAACGCTTCGCTTATGAGGCGTGAAATTGTATGGTCGGTGCATGGAGAATAATATGAAATCAATGAAATAGTTTTAATTTACGGGTTGTAAAGGTATTCTTCATTGGTGATTATACGAAGGCCAATAAGGCACCGTAAGCTGCAAAGTGAATAGTACGCCTTAAGTAGAATGACAACTTGGTGAAGTTTGCCGGCACTCGCTGGATGTGTATGGGATAAGACCGCTTCATGTGACCATCTTTTGAAAGGCCTATGTCAAGTAGTGAACATTATTCGGTTGAATGGATGTTCTATATATTATATATTTTAGGGTGTGCCAAATAACGAGCATATTTTTCTATTCTTTGCTCTCACCCCAAAATATCTCAGAAAATGTTACGACAAAGCTCCTGTTGAAAGTGGAGCTCAATATTCCAATGCTAAGAGGTTCACCATCGTATTTTACGTTTTCCATTTAAATAACGTGGTAAACATGATATTTCAAACTGAGAAAAAATTAGTTATCAAAAAGTTATGAATTTACGTGTTTTAGTAATAAATTTAGTATAAACACCTCCATTTATTCGAATTTCTATCTTCAATTATTAATTTGTTATATTAACTTTGAAGTTCAAATAGACGGTGTTTTGCAATTTTTGACAAACTATAAGAGTAAGAGATATAAATAGCAAATTTACTGTAGATATTTTTAAAATCCTAAAGTGTCATAAAACCTAAAAAAAAACAAACCTACATCAGTTGACTCAAAAATTCTAGCCCGAACAAAATTACTTTTAAGGTGATTTCAGTGTTATTGCTATTTTTAATTTATCTTACCAATTACAGGTGATATACTGAAATTCATTAATGGAAATTCAAAAGCTGTTGTCAAGGAACTGCAAGGGCCAGTGTTCGAATCTGAATACAAGAGTATAATTACAGTCTCGAACAAATTCTTGGAAATGACACCGCTTGAGACGTTCTTCATATTTTAATCGCATATTTACCTTTTCAAATGTAATAATAATATTGGTTCTATATACCATTAAAACTTTGGTTTATCTAGTAAAAGTATTCTGCATTATTTTTCAAATAACTTTGTTTAAAACATATTATTCCATTATTCAGCGAAGCTATTTTTTCTGCATTAATTAATTCAAATGTTGAGTAACAAATAAAAAATAACAAAAAGGTCAAAGATTGTTTAATGTTGCAAACCCTTGTTCAACTATGGGAACGAAAGATATAATGGATGTGTATCCATACACAAAAGGGAATCGAGGAAAAAGTTAAAATGTCACGAATTTCTTTTAAATGGTTAAAACGTAAGTAATTTCGATAATACTTATCCCGCTTTCTTCTACTTTTGCAAACATATATAAACGTTTATACTGTCTATATTTAAAGTAAAGTATTTAAGATATAGTGCTTTGGTTAATATTATCTATAAACTCATAACCATGAAAAAAGTATACTACAAAACTGTGTCATCACCTATACATAAATAGGACCGTAGCCAGCAGATACTTAATTTGAGACAGACTATTTTTATCATATTTCGGATATACATGCGTTTCATTAAAAATATACGGTATTTACAATAGAAAATAAAGTTCTTGTCGCAGGGGAACTTCACTAACATACAATTAATGAGAATAAAGTAACACTCTGACATAGAACAATTATAATTTATTGATCACACAAAAAACTGTGCTGTGTGGAATTCGAGCCTATAGAAATTTACGAGGTGGCAATTAAGAGGCTCTCGTTTTGAGCCTCTAGGCCAATCGTGTAGTAAAAACTTCATTACATTTTTTTATTTTAGTTGTAACTTTGAGAAGCTGCAAATTATAATTTAATGTATAGCAACATTCAATAGATATTTCTACTCTTTTAATTATCAGCTGTTAACTTTAACAATAGAAAGAAAATGTAAGATGAATTTACCTCCTGTAAATAAATTTGATTCACCGAAAGGTTGTAAATTTTATTAATGAATTATTAACCTCGACCATGTAACTATTTTTGCGTGATCGTGTATCAAATATATCAATCATATTTTAATTATCTTGATTTTGTTGCTGTTATTATTTCCTGAGTAATAAAGAAAAAAATACTAGATGATGGCGTCACTTCACAAAATATAACGCGCTGATTTATGTTTAGCCCTAACATATACACATACTAGAATACTATAATAATATAATACTATAATACTATAACATACAAGTACATACGTGCACAAAGTTATTATATTATATTTTATTCTGGAAATTAAGTTCGAACATTTCTTAGATATGTGCATATGTTAGTTCTTACAAAATCTCAGCGACCTTGGTAAAAGCTAGTTTTACATAACTTTAGATGGCTCATTGATTGCAATGCTTATGCAATGCAATTGCTTAACTTAAGGATAATTCACACTACCTAGATTTAAGCTAACATACGCTTTCGTAACTTTAAGGTAAACCATTTAATTGAAATGTTCCTCTTGTGTTTGATTTTGATCCAACTTTACCTCAGTTCGCTAAACTTATACACTAAATCACTAAATACTCCGATGGGTTATATTTTGCGTTCTTCATTTGTGTTGGTATACTTATGGTTGACGTTCCCAAAATTAATTTTTAATAAATAATAAATAGGCTATACTGTAACACAATATTTGATACATTAACCAATAGGCACACATGCTCCATACTCAACGAAAAATAATGAATACGTAAATTTTTAGTAATACTATGGGAGTAACAATAAAAATTTTCAACGGTGCAAATCATGTACCTCTGGCCGACTTATCTTAATTCTTCAGACAGGTCTCCTTAGACACAGTCATAATTACTAAGTATTTAGCAATCCATATCTGAAGTAATGTTTTCTGAGTAATTTTGAAGTTAAATATTTTTTTTACGCATTGGATGATTTTTGAACTGATAAATAACTTTAAGACTGTGTCTCCAATATTGGTACGCTCCGCTATACACAAAAAGAAAAATATGTTGAGAATGAATTTCACTGAAAGAAACTGCAAATCATGAAAATGTATATTATGATATCAATGAACTTTTATTTGAGATTTGTCCAGGGTTCACACAGGGTTATTTTTAATAATAAACTAGGTGTGTCCGCAAATCTCTCGCGTGGAACTAAATATTACAAAAGCTTGCCTATTTTTATAACTATTTTCAATACGGCTTTGCTCCTATTATTAGTAGCATGCTAGTAAATAGTCTAATACCCTCCTCCATGATTGCTCTATTAAATAAAATAAACATTTTTTTAAATCTGTCCGGTAGTTCTAAGTTTATCGCGTTTAAACAAATGAACTTTTGCGCTCTATAATATTAATACAGATAAACTATACAAAAATGTATATAATTGTTACTCAGAGTGCGGACAGATATAAAAAGCAGACTAATGGTAATGATGTGAATCTAAAAATAATTAAATTTTAATTTTTGATCTTCTTTTTTCCCATTATCCTATCTAAGTATGGTGGTATACAACATGGTTATCGCTATATTATAGTTTAAGAGTTGGCTTTATTTTTTCTAATCGGCTGCTTACCTGGAGCCAGCCCTCCTGGGAAATATACGGTCACATTAATAATATAGTACACAAATCCTTGCTAATATTATAAATACGAAAGTGAGAAAGTAAGAACATTTACAAAAGAGAAAGAGTAGCATATATAATATGCAAAACGTAATAAACAAAATCGTAAAGATATAATTTTTCTTTAGTTTTTTTTTAATTTTATGTGACTTTGTCTATTACGCTTTCACGCCTAAACCACTGAGTCGATTATGATGATTCTGATACAGATATAAAAGGGAACCTGGAGTCAGTGATAAACAATATTTTTATTAGAAGTGGGGTAAAGAGAGAGGTTCATTTTGTATGAAACTAAAGAGTTTTATAAAATCACGTTCTTTAATAAAAATTACATCAGATCTGAATTTGACAAAATCAATATTAACGCGAGCGAAGCCACGGGTAAAAGCTTGTAAGATATAAAACTAATTTTAAAGAAGTTATTTCATTATAATTTTAATACCCGTTATTCCGGAGAAACGGTTTCAAGGGTTAAAACTATTTAATGTGATAAATTCATAATATTAGTTATTGTTGTGATAATTTTAGACAAAATTTGACTATTTATTTCAAAGAGAGGTTGTTTCATGAGAAGGGGCAAACAGATATACACAAGTTCATACTAAAATATAGTACCTTCTAAATTGATAACAAGTAAGCTTTTTGAAAGAAAACACATTATAAAAACAGATACAATTACAGGTTTATTTTTTTTATAGATAAGTATTAAAATTATTAATTGTAATTTTATTTTGATGAGGCTTTATAATAATTTATTTATTGTACTGGAATTTAGTTATTTTATGTTTCCAGTTTAAATTTACTTTACTTTCCTTTTAGCTGCTATAATCGTTTGCACATAGTAATCGAGTTTACGAAAACCGTTACTTTTAAAAGCCCTAAGAAATTAACCAGCATAAAAATATCAATTTTCTAAAATCCTCTAATATTATAGAAATAAAATATATATAATACGACTTACTACTGTCTAAGCAAGGAGATTATAGTTATAATGGATCTAAACCAAAAAAGAAACTCATCTAATAGCAACGTATTAGGTAGTAATAAATTACGACAATTCTAAACATTATTCTAGCACTTGATATTGATTTTAAACGATACACAACGGACAATAAACAAGTGTAATCATACTGTCATGATTTCCTTTGTAACATATCATAGTGTATGAAATTACAACACACAAAAAAGGCAGCCACGACTTTTTTAAATGCCTATTTAACAGGAAGAGGTTGTACAATGTTATTATAGTTTTTGTTATGTACCATCATAATTTAAGCTGAAGTACACATATAAAAAGTTAATTACAAAGATTCGATGGCACTTCCCTTATATAAACTGATGATGTATTTTGGATAGCTCATTGTCGTATAAAATAATGTAAAGAAGGTAACGCAAATTAGGCATAATGTGTGGAATAAATTTTAACTTTTTCGTGTTTATTGTTTTTATTGGGACTTCAAATGCTGCAACACGTAAGTTAAAATTATTACAAAGTTTTGCCTTCTGAAATTCATATTTATATAATTTATGTATCCTTAAATAGTTAATTTCTGACTTAAAATAATAATTAAAAGTAACTCTGTAATTAAAATGTTAATAAGATATATTCAATCGGCAAGTTCTACGGAGAACCGGTAATTTTTTATAACGAATATTATATGTTATTATACTATTAATATCAGGTTCAAAATTAAATTTAGTGTTCAAGATTTTCTTAATTAATTCAAATTTCAAACAACTTACGTAATAATTCTTACCAATATTTGAAATATAGATGATTATTAATCCAACGTAACATTTAACTACAGATATTAAGGTTGAACCAATCAAAGATACAACAATTTTATTAAAGTTGCATATTTTCCACGACGGAGTCGCGTAAGCCTTACTATATTATAAATGCGAAAGTGAGTTTGTTTGTTACGCTTTCACGCCTAAGCCGTTGTATCGATTATAATGAATTTTGATATATATGTAGTTGGCAACCTGTGGACGGTAATATGCTATCTTTTCTCGCGAAAAACTTATTGGAAATGGGGTAAATAGTGGGATAAACTTTGTATGAAACTTTTTATTGCGTCATCAAATTCGTTTGACAAAATCAATATTAACGCGAGCTGGAACACATTGAATAAGCTTAAACACAACACAATACATATTTTTGAAAAATTATGAAAAACATTTTTATAATTAATATATTAATTCAATTTTCGTAATATAACCCGTACGAACATATTATTCATCGCATCTTCCGCATCTTGCAGCTTCGTTCATTGCAAAATGTAAAACCGATGACACTAAATGCTTGAAAGAATCTACTCAAGCAGTGATAGCTACTTTTGCTAGTGGTCTACCGGAGAATAAGGTGGAAGAACTAGACCCACTTATGTTTGATCAAGTAAACGCGAGTTCCACGAGCCTAGATTTTACGTTAAGTAATGTTAGCATAACAGGAATAAAGGGATGTGTCACTAAGAAAGTACAGTAAGTAATTAATAAATATTAAAAAAAAAATTGAACAATTTTTTCTATTATCTTGAATTAAAAGTATTTTAAAAACTTTTTAAAACACGGTTTGATTGTTTTTGTTTTTCTATTATATATTGAGAAAAATTCAATTGCTGTCAAAAAAATATTTTCATCTTAAAATATATGTTAGATCACTATTTTATTTGTTTGGTTCTGAACTACTATTTTATTTACATTATTTTACATTAGAATAATAAGAAGGAGGGGGAAATGCAATAAAAGATCGATGAAATAGTTCTAAATTACTACGAGTAATACATGACAAATTACATTAATTGTCGTATTAAGTATTTTAAGCTACATCTATAACTACCTAAGCCTATTATCGTCCAATTCACAGTTGGGCTTAAAATTTAAATTCCTTAACTCAACAGCTTAAAGCTGATCTAAAAACACTACTGAACAGCAGACAAAAAACCTGTTCATTAAAAACGTATTAGTTATTTAATATGTTTCGTGTAAACGTTAACTTAATACACATTTCAACATCCACATTAATAAATTATTATAAATGGTTATCTTGATTTAAGATTTATTATACAATATCATATATCAAGATCACATCACACTTGCAAAATTAATAAATACAGAGTTCCTTGAAGATAAAATATATTGTCTATATATATTTTTACCTTTTCACAAATTATTAAATCCCTTATAGAGTAAGTAGCCGTAAAAGTAAATCGAGAAAAACATGACAAATGGATAATGGAATCCAAAAGCTAACTAGCCTAGAACCATCTACGAGTGTATATGCTTAGAATGGTCATAGTCCCATCCCGATAAGTTTAATCGTTTTGACATGATTGAGCGTTAGAGTAACTGTGTTCTCTTTATAAAAATATATGTGTATATAGACAGATAGAAGGTATGAGTGCTCGCTTAAAGAAGTACAACAACACACCCCGGCTTCTCACGGGTAGTAGTTAAAAGACGTATGACATCACGGACTTTTCTATGTACCTATTCTATAAATATATCCTACCACACATGTATATCTCAAAAGGGATTAGGCAGCATTTCAAAGAAACGCTCCAGGCGGCTTAACTTTTTCCGACATTTTCAACAATTATGTTATTGTCATATTTCAACAAAATTATATAAGACCTAAAAAAGTATACACTTACACCTATCTCGTGAATGAAGAGTAAGTTGATTTATTATGTGAAAACCGCATGAATTTCAGTAGTTTTTGAGTTTATAGCGAACACACAGACAGATCTAATGGGTTTATAATATGTAATGATGATTTTATTTTACAGGTTTAATGTAGAGAAATCAAAGATTATTCTGGATTTCCTTTGTACCGCAAATATTGACGGTAATTATGACATGAAAGGACGTATACTCGTGTTGCCGATTGACGGAAAAGGACGTCTTCATGTTACTCTAAGTATGTTAATAACACTTGCATCATCATCATACTAATATTATAAATGCGAAAGTGAGTTTGTTTGTTTGTTACGCTTTCACGCATAAACCACAGAATTGATTTTGATAAATTTTGCTACAGAGATAAACGGGACCCAGGAGAAAAAGACAAGCTACTTTTCTCCCGAAATCTTATCTCCCGAAATAGAAAGATACATTTTGTTTGACACTTTTTATTGCGTCATCCGAATTGTTTGACAAAATCGATATTAACGCGAGCGAAGTCGCACGTAATATCTAGTACATAATATATTTAATTTTTAACTAACATATCAAACAAATTTTACATTATAAAAGAGAAAGAGTAACACATATATAATATGCAAAACATAATAAACAAAAACGTAAACATACATATTTTTATCCTTACTAAAATTATAAACACGAAAATGAGTTTGTTTGTTACGCTTTCACGGCTAAACTACTAAATAGATTATAATGACTATTGGTATAGATAGGTGGGAACCTGCAGACGGTGATAGGCTACTTTTTTAACTACAACTTATTGGATATGGGGTAAATAAGAGGATAAACTTTGTATGAAACTTTTTTTTGCGTTATGTGATTTGTTTGAAGAAAACAATATTAACGGGAGCGAAGCCGCACGTAAAATCTAGTACTTTATAATTTTGGCCACAATCTCATTTGATTTTAAGCGCTGATATAGAATAGCAAGGAATATAATATATAGGCTAGTTTTCATCTCGATAAATGAAAATTCCCTCCGTACGATATACTGGAAAGAGTAGAACAAGGTCCTTAAGGCAAATAAGCATATATATGTAACCTACCAATGATCTAAACTAAAATTTAAATAATAAATTAAAATTTGCTTTCTGCAGATTCACTTGAAATACATCTAGAGTTAGATATAACAGAGAAAGCTAACAACGATGACAAACTTTATTGGCATGTCAAAAGTTGGCTGCATACTTTCGAGTTAAAGGATAAATCTGACATCGTTTTTGAGAACCTATACGGCGGAAACGAAGTATTAGGTGAGCATAATTTTGGTATTTCTTTTAAGTACTTCTATTTTTTACGCATTATAGGACTGGTAAAGCACAGTGGCCAGAGGGCCACAATCCCACTTGATATTAAATGACGATGTGGCCCAAGATCTTCGATACGCTAATCCTAGTAAAGGGGCTGAATCTCAAGTACTACTGCCAGAACACCTATAGATATTCGAAGATACAATTTCTACTTAATGGATAAATAACTAGCCAGATGGGCATTAAAAATGCAGAATGCAAAAAATACCCTACTTATTATATATATGAGAATCAAGGAAATATCAATTTTATTATTTCATATTCAAATGTATCATTCGCCTTTCTTATACGCTTCAGCGAGTTTTCTTCTTAAATTAGCCGTCTTGGGATCTATTTTTGATTGGAATGTGGCTACCTTGCACTTATTACTAGATCTATCATAAAGTTAGATATGTCGTACTTATGCCGTGCCGTGAAGTTGTGGAACAGTCTTCCGGCCCATGTATTCCCTTCTTCATACAACATCGGGTCCTTCAAGAGAAGCATAAAAAAGCATTTACGCAGGCCGGCATGACAGTAGCGATTGGCGATGGATTGTCGTTCTCTCGATGGTCGCTGCTGTTTTTATACTGTGCTGTACTTAACATCAGGTATAGTGCAGTCACTTTGCCGAGCTACCTTAAAAAAAAAACATTATCTTTTTTTTAGTCACGTTTTGTGGTCGGCCAGTTTATATCTAGCGAGAGATTTGATAGTCGGAACGACAGCTATAGTTCCTTCATTTCGCTGTAAGTGAACAGTCATTAGTATACGAGGTGTAGAATGGGGTCGGGTATAGAATACCATCTGAGTTATCTAAGCCAACCTCACCTGCATAGGGCACCTTGCCGATTAACCGACGAGGCTCTGGCGAATGTTGAACCCTCATTTGGTTTTGGTCATGACAGTTAACCATATAACCCTTGATCCGTCACAGCTTGGTGGTAGGGTTATTGCCCGACTGGTTAGCGACCATCCTCGGATTTGACTGCAGCAAAATAAAGGTTCAGTATGTGCCTTTATGTTCCGGCATAGTGAACGAGGACCAGACCTCTCCGTCAAGGTCGGCAACATGGCTGTAATACTCCTGGTGTTGCAGCTGTCCATAGGCAACGGTAACCACTTACAGTCAGATGGGCTGTCCACCTGTTTGTTGTCCATTTTCATTAAAATAGTCATTAGTACACCAAAACCTATTTGCTCAGTAGAAGAGAAAACTGTATTATGTGATAGAAATGAACAATTTATATATTTTTTTTATTATTTCAATAACAACTCCCGCATATGTATGTGTAAGAGACTTTACAACACCCCATTAGCAAACAGAAAATACATTAAGCCCCAGAACAATTATTTGGAGATTGATCTCAAGTATGAAGTCAAGTATCAATAAAATTTAATATTGCATAAATGCAATTTTCAGGTCAAGCTGTTCGAGAATTAGTTGCTACAAGCGGCAACGATATCATTAAAGAGATAGGTTGGCCCATGGTAAAAGTGACTGTCGCACGAGTGGTTCGCAACATCAACAACTTCTTTAAGTCAGTTCCCGTTGAAGATCTTACTTTAAAGTAATATTTCGCAGCAATTTAAACAAATTACTTTGTTCTTACTATCGTAATATCTCTGTGAATCAATAAATAATTATTATAAAGAATATTATGTTTAATATGAATTAATTCAAATAATATAAAATAAAAAAGGAGATATCGATATTATAGTGTTTTATTTAATGTTCTTTTTTATCGTAAAATAGCACTGTATTTAATTGTAGACGCAATATAATTTAAAAGCAACTATAATCATCTATAGGTCAGGAGTCGGTTATTGGATAGCAACGATGACTTAGTGGTTACCTGTACGGACTCAGCTTCGATGGAAGTGAGTTCGAATTTCTGCAATGAGCTAAGCTCTCAGTGAAGAAAAACATCGTGGTGAAATCATAGCATTGTGGTGGTGTATTTCGTGATGTTTGCCTGGCTAGCTACCACACTCGAGATAAAAATCTTTCACCAAATACCTATAGGTGTATTTCCACAGTTGCAACTGAAAGCCAGTCCTTCCACTAGGCTTAGCGTGTCTATCGTCTTGGGCCACATCGTAATTTCACATCAGGTCAGATTGTAGCCATAACGTTAGACCTATCAAGTATATAAAGACATGGTGTTCAGGTATTTTATAATAATGCTGCAATAAATTCACCCCATTCTAACCTTTGCGAATTAGAGTTAGTTGTCCCATCAGATTTAGTGTATTACGGTTTTTAGCTTAATCGCTTAATATCATTTTGATTGTAGCCAACTCTTAAATCTACAAAGTATTTAAATAAAAGAGAAAAAACATCACATTATTGAATTATGTTGTGTATCGATGTGAAACATATATTGGCGCAATTTAGTAGTAAAAGTCACGACGCTCGCTTATGTCGTCATGATCCCTCTACACCACCTCTCTCGACTTTATTGTATATCGTCGTATTGTATGTTATATATTATAATACACTTCGTGGCTTCCTTGTGTGAAATACGAACTATCATTATTAACTTACTACATATTTTCTTATTGATGCTTTTATCATTTTTAAATTCGATTATTAACTTATGTATTTAAAACTGCCGAGAGTTCCATGGTAGTCAAATAAAAAACCGTATAAGTAGGTATAGTAAACGTTCCGCTTGTCAAGAACAATGAAAACGTAAAAACGAAATCTTCTTTTTGTCCCAAGTAATAATGAAAATAACTATTTACAAAACCAGTTCTTACTGGCCTTGTAGTGTCTACACTTAATTATGTTGTGTATTAATTATAAAACGTCATATTTGCTGTGTTAAAACTACTTTTAAGTGAATGAATTATCCATCAAGTGTATTTGTTATCAAATTAAAATTCGGTAATAGATTATTATGTTATTGTAGTTGTTATGTTATGAGTGTGTGGCATTTATGAGATACTTTAAATACTAGGGCGTTTGCGTTGCAGTATCTAGGACTCGTTAGTGTGAACCCCCATCTATGTCCCATAAAAAACCCACCACAACCTTTTACAGTTCCAAAGCAACTCAGTTTACATTTGGTAAGAGATTTTGGCCTATCTAATGTGACCATTTTGAAGTGAAAACTTCTTTAGGCTCGTTGAACACTTTTCTCGTGGAACTCGCGTCATGGTCACCGAACGTTTTCCATAAGTTTTATGTATACTGTGTATATATGTATACTTTTTTGGTGAACAAAAAGCGTGAAACTCCCTTCATCTCACCGCACGCTTCCCATGAGCTAGATATATACTGTGTATATATTACATAGATATACCTACGTGGGTTATTAGTATACATTATATATATACAAAGAATATATCTCATATTTGTCTACAGTTCTAAGTTTTCACTTCTGTCGGCAGTCCTCATGACTGCTTTTTAACATAGAGGTATTTGCCGTACCCCGCATGCCTCGTTTACCTGGCCGTATGAGGGACTCATTGACGTGAACCACTACTAAAACCAACTAAAATCCCAACAACAAGGTGACATACCAGGAACCGTTTTCACACTGCCTCCGGTCTCTGTTGCAAGAATCTAATCTAAGCTGGAAAGAATGGGATGATGACATCACATTAATATGGCGTTTCTAAAATTTTATTCTCAATAGGAAGTTCAGGCGCATAGTTAGATTCGAACTATGCATTATAACTGTGTCATATTTATATACTTCAAAAATATTATAATACCTGCTTCCGCGATTTCACACAGTGCAATTCTCGCAATGCACAAAACTTAGTGCTATTCATACAATTTTGTAATAACTGTATTGGTTTATTTATATTCTGTCATTTTAACAACGGTATGTAGTTCGAATATACGAATCGGTTAGGTAAATTTTGTAACATTTTTTAAATATCTAATGAGTAAGCACTTAAACACTATCTCACCTGATGGGAAGTTACGATGAGGCCTATAATGGATCGCACTTACTCAGTACCTCTTCATTTTCTGTTTGAAGCGTCCCCAGATTGTAAAGGAAAGACTGACACTGGTAGTGAATTCCACTTCCTTGCTGTACGAATTATATAAGAAACTGCAAAACGGTTCGTGTGAATCGGGGGTATATCAACTATGTACGGGGGATGACCCTTAATACAATTTCGAACCCAATTTACAAACAAAAGCTGGTGTTTAGTAGTCTGAAAACCTGTGTAAACTACTTATATTATAATAAAAATTTTCATTTATACGATTAATCTACATCTCTTTTTATTACCAATATGTTCCAATGACTAATTGATGATTTAAGGAAAAAGAAATTGTATTTATGTAATTATGTTCGAACGTAAGAAGCTTGCGTGGCTCAGTTGGTAGTGTGTACTGGTGCCAATCAACAAACTTTGTGGTATTAATGTAGATGTGTGCGTACATTGTAAAAAATACTTTTAAGATGTTTCTTGGACGTGTCAAAAGAAGTAAAGTGTTAGAAATTAACCGATTGGCCTTGATCACTATGTAAGGATATTAAAATATTCAACTCGTTTTTCAATGACTAGTTTATTATTATATAATTAATAAATACTAAATATAAAAATATATTACAGCATATGCCCATTTAGTATATATAATATATGTGTAAAGTCAAGTTGAGTGAATCTGGCGAGTCCTATACAGTTTATTAATTAATAGAAATGTGGTTTAATTAAGTATAAGTTCAGTTAATCTTGGTATTTATTTGCAAAACATATGGTTCTGTCGGTTTACATATTTATTGTAATCTAATTTAATTTAGTTTTCTATAATTTTGATGTGTCAATCGTTGTATTCTGATATTTTTTTTATACTTAAGGTTTAGCGTTATGGCCATAATCTCACCTGATCTTAAGTGACAATACGGCCCAAGTTGGTAGACACGCTAAACCTGTAGAGGAACTGGCTATGGAACTGGAGCACACCTATTGGTACTTGGCGGCAGGTTTACAACTTGAGGGTGGTAACTAGCAAGGCGGGCATTAGAAAAAGCCTTACCGCCATGCTATGGTTTCCTCACGATGTTTTCCTTCACCGGAAGCTCAAGCTCATTGTAGGTGCTTGGATTCGAACTCAAGTCCCTTGACGCGAAGTCATACACATTACCACTGAGCATATGTATTACTTCCATAGCTCAATGTGTTACAGTGTTTTACTGTGGATAACAGATGCTGAGCGAGATACTACATTTATATTACAAAAATTCGAACAATCTAGAATATGGAGCCTCGCGAATAATTAAAGAACAAATTCCAAGAATTTATTATTATCATTAAACACTCGACAACTTAATGTATATTCTTAAAGAACTGGATAGTTTTTGTAACCGATCAACACATTTGATATACTAAAAATATACACAAGTTACCAAGTTAAGTTAGCAAGCCAGCAATAAATTCAAGGACAATGTAAAGCAAGTTTTTCTGTCCAAAGAATATTATGTATTATAGAATGAATCATTATGTGAATTATATTTTATAGTATAAAAATTTCGTACCACGTTATTTGTCCGTGATGAATTTCTAAACTACTGAACCAATTTTAATCAAATTTTGCACACGGTGTGCAGTTTGATGCAACTTGAAAGATAAGATACTTTTTATCAGGATAGATGATCATAACGCGATAAATGTCGCTGTTGTCAATATGATTCAGTACTCAAAAAGGCAGAACAAGGTGTGCCAGGTCAGCTAATATTAATATATGTTAATTATATTCGTACGGTAGAAACGCCATATAGAAAAAAACTATGCCAGTGCAGCCTCGATATAACAAAGCTGACGGGAATTAGAAAATATTAATTTTACCAAACTATGATGGTGGTTTTTGCATGGTGATAGGGCTTTTTCTAAGGCCCACCTGGCTAGCTACTACCCTCGCGTCAAAAATCTGCCGCTAAATACCTATAGGTGGGTTCCGGCAGTTGAACTTGGGAGCCAGTCGCTCCACTAGGCCTAGTGTATCTATTATCTTGGGCCATATCAACACTTAACATCACCTGAGATAGTGGCTATTACGTTAAAACTATATTTTTTTTTTATCACAATTAACTTCTTTACATAGAGATTAGGTTGGTCTATGTTTCTAAAACACATTGTAAAGAAAATACCGTAATATGTACTTTAAAAAAGGTTATGAAATTTTCTGTCACAAAATAAGCAAAACGAAATCCGTAAAAAGTGGGTAGCTGAATTTCAAAGAATAAGAAGTATTCGTACAAAAGTAAGAAATAACGAATTAAAAATATATTGAAAAACTTACAATGCGGATAACCGCATTGTACCATAAGGTAGTTTAGCCTTAACACTTATGGCTTCATATAAGAAAAAGCCATAAACCGTGGTTTCAACAAGGCGACGAAAATCGTTAGCGAGAAGTATATTACATTCTGCATTAAAAATAATAATTAGTTATAAAGAGGATTTTAACAAAAAGTATTAGTCATGTAAACTTAGTCCGCATTTTAATTATCGATTCACATTATTAATTATTTCAGCGCCGTTTTAAATAATGTCATTGGGAAGATTCCAAATGCATAAGGGCGTCTGCCTAGGCAGTCATGTCTGTGTTTATGGACGGAATACCCAGTCTGGATGTGGAGAGAATCGATCAGATTAAAATAAAAACGTCGGTTGCGAGCTCGACTAATTTAAAACTAATTCTGAACGATATCACTGGAACTGGGTAGAAAGATTGTGATATTGAAAAAATGCAGTAAGTGCAAGTTTTTCTATTTATTTCGCTAGTATGATTGGTGTAGTAAGAATGAGCCTATGTTCATTAATAACATATTTTGAAAATCTTTTGAAACAACATTTAAATTAAAACTATAAAATTTACAACTTGAAAGTGTAACAAAGAAGAACATGAATAATAATTAGACTGGCTTTATACTGCAATGATACCTTCTTCTGTAGAACTAAAAAACTTGCGTTCAATTCTTCCCAGTAAAAACTACAATTATCAGTATTGTGTAACAACTCTTTTATTGTCATAATCGGACTCTAATGCCAACAGTGTTTTATTACAGACGGGATAAACTAAAATCAAAGATAGCTGTGAAAGCTCATGTACCGTAGACGTTCGTGGATAGTATGAGATGAAAGGACACATAGTTTCTGTACCCATAGAAGGAAAGGGAAATACGCATGTTGTACTGAGTATGTAAATTTATGCCAAAATTATGTTCACACACCTCCAGCGTTCTTAGATTTTTTCATAGTTAAGGTCTAACGTTACGGCCACAGTTTCACCTGCTGTTAAGTGACGATGCAGCACAAGACGGTGGACACTATAAGCTTAGCGGAGGGACTAGCCATCAAATACAACTGCTGGAACACTCCTATAGGTATTTAGCGCCAGATTTTCATCTTGAGGGGGGTAGCTAGCTAGGAAAGAAAAAGCCCTAACACTATGCTACAATTTCATAAAGATGTCTTTCTTTACGGAAAGTTCAAACTCAAGTGAATCCGAACTCAAGTCGCTTGACACGCTTCACACAATCTCAGATCACATAAACCATAAGATTAGCTAAATAATAAAACTAAATCCATACTAAATTAAAATAGGCAACAATTGGCTTATAATTTATATTCCTATAATTAACTTTACACTATTTAATTTTAATTTTTTATATCTTATGCCTATGAAGACAATTTTGGTATTCTTCTCATTTAGCTTTTACAAGATGTTGGTTTCAAACTACACAATTTTTTGTATCAAAATAAAATGCCCGTGTGTAGTTATTATGTACAATTCAATTAACTTGAACGCGTAAAAAATTATATAATTATGAATCAAATTACGTATAAATGCAAAATTTTATAATGATCAGTTGAGTAATTTAGACGTAAAAGAATAACAAAGAAACTAACATTCGTATTTATAATAACTTAACCCGTACATACTAGCTTTTACCCGCTGCTACGAATTTTCTTCTTTCTTAAATAAAAAGTGTCCTATGTTACTTCTAATACCTCTAAGATTATGTGTACAAAGATTCATAATGTTCCGTTAAGTAGTTTTCGCTTGAAAGCCTAACAAACAAAGTTACATTCACATTTATAATATTAGTAGGGATTATGTAACGCCAAAAAAACTTGTACGCTATTTTAAGAATAAAGTCTGGAAAATTTTATGAAACTCAGTTTTTTTTAAGGAAATATACAGATTTCCGTAGCAGCTGACTTAAACGATATAGTTTACAAAAATCGAGTGCGATATTAGACAATTCAGAATTTGAAACATGGTTTTGAACCAAATAATAAATCTACACTGGAACTGGCGAACTTGTTCAACAGTAATGAAATTCTTGCTGCGTTGTCTGTGTTTTATCGTTTTTATAGATTTGTATAAGTGTCTTTATTTTTTGTTAAGGGTTAGCGTTATGGCCTTAATCTCGCCTAATCTTAAGTGACCCTACGGCCCTAGTTAGTAGACACGCTAAACCTGTGGAGAAACTGGCTCTCACATGCAACTGCCGGAACACACCTATTGGTATTTGGCGGCAGATTTTCAACTTGAGGATGGTTGCTAGCCAGGTTGGCATTAGAAAAAGCTCTACCACCATGCTATGGTATCCTCACGATGTTTTCATTCACTGAAAGCTCAATTATTGTAGCTTAGCTAAGCTTATTGCTATAAGCTTATTGTAGCTGGATTTGAACTCACGTTCCTTGACGCGAAGTCGTTCACACTATTATTGAGCTATCATCGCTTCAACATACTATATATTACAGATATATAGATATAGATTATATTATATATTGTTAAACTTAATATACGTATTTAGATACGTGTGAGAAACGAGATGAAAGAAAAGGGAGTGAATGAAGAGATGACAGCTGATAGAAAACGTGCTGCGCCGACCCCAAATGACTATGAAGGGAAATGAAGATGATCACATAGTTAAAATATCATCAAAACAGACTAAAAATGGTGCACAAACAGTGCAAACACATAAAAATCAAAACCTCTTTACTTTAAAATAATAAACAAACTATATTTTAAATTCTACCCACTTATACCATTCGTAGTAAGTTTTTTATCTATCAGTTGGTGTATTCTTATCTACGTATCACAGATTTCACCCATAAAAGCAAATCTGTAGCCGTGACGGTTGGATGTAATTGCCAAAAATGACGCGTGAATGTTAATTGTTTTCTTACCATATTAAATTTTCTTTATAGTGCCTAAACGATGATACGATTATGACTTATTTGGTAGTGTACGGTCGGCGTGTCAATGGGCGTGAGTGCGAATCCACCTGTAATGAGCTTGGCTTTTGGTGAAGGAAAACAGGGGGTAGGCCATTTTCTGATGCCCAACTGGCTAGCTACCACTTTCAAGTTGAAAATCTGCCACCACATACCTATATGCACCATATTCAACCGCATCGTAACTTGATGCCAGGTGAGTTGGTGGTCTTTACGCTAAGCCTAATAACTATATAAAAAACAAGTTTCCTCATTACTTTCTTTGTATCACATTATGCAAGCATGTTGCAGACGCGACCTTGAGTTTTGTCCGCGACTCCGTCCGCGTGGAACTAAAATCCTATTTAATTATTTTCATAAATAAATGTTATATAGCCTAGGTTACTCAGGGCTAATGCTGCACTTTAATGGTGAAAGAATTTCTGAAATAGGTCCAGTAGTTTTTGAATTTATTTGTTACAAACAAAAATGCAAATCTTTCCTCTCTATAATATTAGTATAGATAATTTTTCACACTACTTTCTTTGTATCACGTCATGCAAACATGTTGAAGACGCGACCTTAAGTATTGTCCAATGCATAATGCCAATCCAACACGCCTCAAGTAAAATTCACTTAAAAAAATAACTGTTACCAATGAATCACAAAGGAAATGTCATATTCAAGTAAAATACTATAAATTTTATTATCGCATCATTAAACTGTCAACATTGGGTAAGAACTGCGTTGGTAACGTATAAACCATAAACGAACAATTATTTTGGATCTTCACACGCAAACGGGGGCACAAAGGCATAAAAACGTCAACACAGTCGTGTATATTTAACCATATGAGAGTAGTTACTGCATTTGTTATAAAAAACCAGTGAGCGATGAAATTCGAAACAAAATTAGGTATTGACGACACATATGTTACTATTGTTTTAATCCTAAGTATAATTGATAACTATACGTGTGGCTTCGCTCGCGTTAATATTGATTTTGTCAATCAAATCGAATGACACAATAAAAAGTTTCATACAAAGTTTATCCCTGTCTTTAATTCACTTTCAATAAAGTTTTAGCGAGAAAAAGAAGCTTATCACCGTCTCCAGGTTTGTGTATCCATTTACCAAAATTTATGATTATCACTTCAGCTGTTTAGGCGTGAAAGTGTACAAACAAACGAACAAAGTCACTTTCGCATTTATAATATTAGTAAAGATACGGTCAAGGCACAAAAAAATGTTGTATACTTTAACATGTCCATAAAAAAACAAAAATCTTATGATTATTCTAACATATAAAAGCTGTTGTTGCCATTTTGACAAATATAGTATTATTTTTAGATGCCGACCTGAATAATAGGATTTGCTGACTCTGCGAATCGTTACAAGATCTCATCTAAGAATCTATCGAGATCTATTTATAACTCAATACTCTCAGACCCTCTGGCTCGAAGCTATTAGTACTAACACATTATATAGAATCTCTTAGCCAGTTATTATGATTTGAAAATTGTATTTTACAATGTATGTAATATGCCTGAAGTGTAATGTATCTAGAAATACCCAGGGCTTTATAGATGCAGTGCAATAAAATTAATCACGTAGAAAATATTCTCACATTTTATACGACATGAAGTACACGACGAATACTCTGAATATTGTGTTTTAAAAACAACGATCACATAGTGGGAGCATGTACGGACTTCGATACATACATAGCGTCGATGGACGTGAGTTCGAATATCTGCAATAAGTTTGAGCTTTCGGTGCAGGAAAATATCGCGATAAAATTATAGCAAAGTGGTAGGGCTTTTTCTTATGCCCGACTGGTTGCCTACCATTCTGAACTTGAAAACGTGGACAAAAGAATTTGGCAGTCAATCAAAGTCATGAGTGCAAGATGTACGGACGTACGGAAAAATTCTAGTATCGAGGTTAATAAAAACTGCAGTCCTACAATACCAATTGGCTTTGGTGAACCAAAAGGAAGGTTTCGAAAACATCGGACGTGATGAAGAAAACGTCAGTCTGGAATACGATACCGATCTACCATATTATTTATTATTACTATCTACCTATATACACCCGGATGTCGAGAACGATATGGATATGATATCTTAAAAGTGGGAACTATAGTTAGTTATAGAAGGGCCGAAAGCTTACACTGAAAGCTTAAGCTCATTGTAGTTAGATTGGCACTCACGCACCTTGACACAGCGTTCGTACACACTACCGACTGAGCTATCATCGTTACAAATTTTATTAACATCCAAAAATACTATACAACAGAAAATACACAGAGAAAATAAATTAAACGTTACAATATAATATATCTTATTCACATTAACATAATGTAACATGAACCCCGATATTATATCACGAAATGAGGAAGAAAACTGTATTAACCGGGGCGTTACTAACTACCAATCAATAACGAACAGATTTATTCTCTTGGGGTGATTGCGTATCAGAGGAACGATCTCTTAAAATAATCCCATTGATAGCGACTCACTGTTAGCTTTTATTTGCAATAGTGTTTTTCTATAATTTTATTTGTAAAACTTATTTTTAAATGATAATTTTTTTTTCTCTTAATAGTTTCTCCTGTCGAATCCCATACAGGACAAACATTTGTGTGATCCGTATATGATTGTTCTAAGTCTGAGTAATGCTTTGTATTTGTCAATTGTAAATATCTCTCACACTTGACATAGGCGAAATTGCCTATTTTCTTCTGTTTAAATTATTAATTTAACTATGAACTACTAATAATGCGGTAAATTATTTTTTTATACGGCTTATTTTCATTGAATCCTATCAATGTCAACACATTTAAGCTACATAATATATTTTTTATAGTACCATGAGAGTAATGGCGCTGTGCCTTAAGTATGCTAGAATCCGAAAAAAGTGGTGACTGTGCAAAAGTAACAATTAAATTGTGACGAAGAAACGAATGCATACGAATGTTGAGACTTGTTGAAAGACTGCTAATGTCAAGGGCCGCCAAAGCCGCTAACTGCAGGTCCTATCTATGGAGCCACGAAATCATTCGTACACCGTCCATTGGTACGTCAGGAAAACAGTTAACGGAAGATAAAAAACCTAGCATTACAAATTAAGATCCCACCAAACATTCTAGCAGGTCTCAGTCGCTCAAACGTTAATTATATCATTTTCTTTCTTCTAATATCTAAAGGGATTGGGGTGGGGGAAAACTTGCGAGTACTAACTATCCACGAGGCTTAGGGGCTGGTATCTTCGTTGATAGTCATTCTCCAGATGAAAGGCAGACGGTTGCAAATACACGGTAGTGTATCGCATGCGGCTATCGCCATCTCCAGACATACAACATATCCAAAGGACGGTTAGTGCGTCGGTCAAAAAAATAATCAGCTACAACATCAAGATGGCTATAATAACCCGAGACATGCCAACAGTTAAAAACATTACCTACATGATAGAAGAGGTCAAGTTTTAAAATAATAGTAAGAATAAACTACTAACTAGAATGTATTTTTTTATTAAGAGCACAATAATTACAATAATATAAATTACATTAAAATGGTGCGGGCCAAGAGACTGCAGTATAGAAAAACCCCTTATTCATTAAATGACACATATATTATGTTCGCATGAAATCGCTATCAAATAAACCATACACGAGTAGGTATCTTTAAATCGGTAAACAGCAAACATTTAGCTGTTCTCACTGAGGGGTGCAGTGGCACGTGCCAAAACCATTTGCGTGACGTTTCGTGCCATGTATTCCTTGTAAAACGGCTAACTAATGTTTTGAGGTTGGCAGCGACGCTCGGAAGGGAAGTGAAAATGTTTTTATGATGCATCGATAATATCCGCGTGTCTGGGTGTTATTATTTTAGCTACTAGCTATTAAAGTTAATGAGCTGGCTTGTTTCAAAACATACATTTGCTATTGCATCCAAATTAGTAATCTCATCTAAGTACTAGTGTCATTATATTTTGTCTTTATAATTAAAACACTAGTAATATAGTAATTTTCATGTGTCTAGTTTCAGCTTTACTACAGACTTTCTACTTGAAGTGCAACCAAGGGAGGATTATAAAAAAACAATGCCCCATATATTTGTAAACCGCAAACACACTAAATCGGTAAGTATTATTCAATTACAAAAAATGCGAGATAGAGCTTTTTTTTTTTTTTTCTATTTGTTTCCTTATATGGCCAATGTAATGTAACTAATGTAAAGTATGACAAATACATATTTTACAGCTTCATTGCTAAATATTCAGTGTACCTCAGTGCTAATAGTAAAAAGTATACTGTCACAACACTAATCAATCTTTATCCTTACAATTATTATAAATGCGAAAGTCAGTTTGTTTGTTACGCTTTCAAGCCTAAACCGCAGAATCGAATGTAGTAAATTTTATTGTAGAGATAGATGGGACATTAGACATATGCTATTTTTTCTCGCGAAATACTTTTTCGAAGAGGGTTAAAGAGAGATATAAACTGTGCATGATACTTTTTACTGCGTCATCCGGTTTGACAAAATTTATATTAACGTGAAGGAAGCCGTGGGTAAACGGTAGTAACTTCATACAATGACTTTATTCTTAAGTAGGTAGTGCCCACAAATTCGTCTCCGTTTGTCCTATCCACTGATCGTAGTAAATAAAAAATTCGTAGCATTAGTGGTTGTCTACTTTGTGAAAGAAATATGTACGCCACATACGACATCAACCGAGTTTATAGTTTTGAGTATGTTCTTTTAAGTCTCTTATGTATACAAAGAGCTGGTGCCCTGCGATTTAGTTTGCGTTTTCCGTAATCATAATATCCATTTTTAATTGACATCTAAACCGTGAAAGGATTTTATGCTAAATTTTCAATTTATAAATATAGTAATTTTGGAGCTATAGAGATCGATCAATTGAAGTCTTCTATATATACTTATTTTGACATGGAAACTGCATGGATATTATATAATAATAAACGAATCGATAAAAGAAATAGAAATAGACATTTGGGATGTTAACACTTCAAGTAATTGCCGTGCTAAGGTCAATATTGTATCAAACATATTAATCACCCTTTCTACCACGCCCTTTAAATAATTCACTGCCGCCGCAAATCACGATAAGCAAACAAAGACAGGTCGCGTGTTTCAAATGATGTGTAACCAGTCTGACATGATACATGTATATACATAAATAAATTTCTTTATCAATAGATATTGAACATAGTATATGGCTTATATATGGTAATAAGATAAAGTATGGAAAATTGTTGACATTAACAATACTAAACTTAGACATAAGATACAAAATAATTATTGCTATTCGAAATTCAAAAAATATTTAACTTATCTTTATTGGGTTGGAAATCCTTTTCACTTCTTATTCGTGTTCTCGTAAATTAATTTTAATAACGTTATAATCTAAGTTTTATTTTCTCCTTGGATGTTTGCATCACATTGTGCAATCTATAGTGCCCACGCAGGAGTGTTTGTGTTCGCGTGTGAACTTGATAAATAAGCATACTTGTGAAAATAAACTATTGACATCTTCTTTTCGCTCACTATTTATTACATGCCTCATATTTACTTCGTGGAAATTGATTTTATATTAGCACCATCTTGCGACGAGTAGCTGTATCATAGTAATAGTTTCAGCGAACGACATCTATTGGTTGATTTGGAAACTATTTATTAGATTATTAACAGTATCACCATGGCGAAATGTTCAGGCTGTGGTAAATTTATATCACCTTCTTCGAAGAGTGCTGCTACCTGTGGACTATGTTCTTTGCTATATCACAAGGGCTGCGTATCATTACCAGAGACAGCACTGATTAATAAACAATGGACGTGCCCGGAATGTAAAAAGCTGACACACAAGGGTGACAATAGCTGTACACCGATTAGGGACGTATGTGAGGACGTTGCGCAACTTCATGACCGTGGCTACCCGATCAGAGGTGTGTATACGGGGGTCTGTGATCTTCGGTCAGAGTTGGCTGAATGCGTGTCTGAAATTAGAGAATTTCGTAAGGAAATGGCGGATTTGTATGCGTCGATTGCAGGAATCACAGAGCGTATGGATCACTTCGAAAAACGGCTAGAGGCAGTTGAAAACCGTAAAGAAGAATCTGGACTTCGAGAGCTCACCGAACTGGAGCGAAGAATAGAACAGCTCAAGCATGAAATAAATGACAAGGATCAAGAAGCCCTCTCATGTGATCTAGAAATTGGTCATCTCGCAGAACAGAAGGGAGAAAATCTCGTACACGCAATCACTCTGCTTGCCTCCAGGATGGGTGTGCGAATGGATGAACATGACGTCATTTTTGCGGAGCGGGTGGGAGCTCCACCAGGTGAGGGAGACGGGCGCGTGCGACGTGTGGTTGCACGACTCGCACGACGTCATCTGAGAGACAAGCTGTTGCAGGCCGCTCGTGTGCGCCGCACATTAACAACTGAAAATTCTGGCAACGCCGTTGGTGGTGGCGCAGGGGCAGGGACTTCACGCATTTTCCTTAATGAAAGACTAACTCGCACAAATCGACAGTTATTTCACCAGGTTCGAGAAAAATGTCGCAGACGACAGTGGCGTTTCTCTTGGACAAAGCGCGGGCGAATTTACGCTCGACAGTCGGAGGGAACAACAGCTTATCACATTCATTCCAAGGCGGATTTCCTGCAGGTTTTTGGGAATAGCTCAGTTTGATGGTATATATGATATACTTGTTACAAATATGATTAAGGGAATTCTATTCTTTACTACATTTTACTCTTTTAAGTTTACCAGTTTGTATTTTTATCTTGTGTATTATTTGGTATTTAATTATGTTACATTTCCGTTTTTGCTTGTGATACAGTTCTATATGTCAATAATGCACCCGCTAAAAAGTCTATATTTTACATTTTAATTCTATACATGTTATATCTTACTTTTTTACTGTGTAGTATTTATTTGATAGTAGCACATATAGTACGTACAAGTTATGTGTTGAATGGTATGGTGTTGAAATGGTATGCAAAACCTACTTATGGTCATGATAATTCTAATTTACATCTACCTATGTATAATATTTATATACTAGCATATTTGTTATCCTATACTTGTTTTTGTTATTTTTCTAGCATATCATGGCTCAATTTAAACTTTATCTTGTGGACATGGCCACTTTATCGTGATGTTTAACAATAGAAATCTTAAAGTTGGTTTTTTCAATGCAGGATCACTTAACACAAGGCATGAGGAAATTATTATTGCTATTGAGGAATTGATGCCCGATGTGCTAGCTATAAATGAGACTTGGCTTAGACTCGGTGAAGATGAAAAGGCGCCTAAATTACAAGGATACCGTTTGAGGCATTTGCCTAGACCCGAGCACATTCATTGCGGTAGAGGGGGGGGAGTTGGTTTTTATATAAGAAAAGTGATTGCTGCGCGTGTTTGTAGCCATCCTCTTACACAAAATATAGAACAAATGTGGCTACGATTAAATGCTAACGGGCAGGAAGTGATTATTGGGACTGCATACAGGCCACCTTGGCAGGATATTAACTCTTTCTTCGACGCTATAACAGATTCAGCAATAGCCTTTGCCAAATGCGATAAACTAATTTTACTAGGAGATTTCAATATAAATGTTCTCAATGCTAACTGCAATAAAGTGAAACTCCTAGAGGAGTTTCTTGATTGCCTGAATATCAAACAAATTATTACTGAACCTACTCACTTTACCGAGCACAGTCAGACGCTTATAGATGTAGCATGTACTAATGCTCGTCCTCGAGATGTAATAGTTAAGTATACTCCGGAATTAAGTAGTCATGCAATATTACTAATTCAGTTTAATTTGAAGAAAGAGAAGCCATCCCCACGATTAGTTACATATAGACCTATTAAAGATATTGATCATGAATTATTTTGTAAAGATCTTCGTAGAATGGATTGGGACTATTTCAGGATTACTCATGATGTTAATAGTCTAGTAGAGACATTTACATCTATCGTTGTAACCTTGTTTGATTTACATGCCCCTGTTAAAAAAGCTAGGTTTAAAGATTCTCCTCACCCCTGGATTACGGATACTATTAGAACTATGATTCGAATCCGAGATGAATATCATAGGAAGTATAAATTGCATGGAATTGCGATATTCAGAAACTGTTACAAAGAGATGAAACACCTTGTGATTGTAGGTATCGAGGCTGAAAAAAGAATATTTTTTAATCAACACATTAATAAAAACATAAATCATTCGAAAAACCTCTGGAGTAATCTTAAAGCTACTATATTGCCAAACAAAAAGCAAGCCGTAGAAATTCCATCACAATTTGACAACCCAGATATTATTAACTCTCATTTTTTTCGTGCACCTGGAAAAACTAGTATTTCATTATTACAACTAGCCCACTATGAGTCACAGAGATTTGGATCTATTAATTTTTCGTTCCAACCCGTAAGCGAAGACACAATAATATCAATTATTAAAAGTTTATAATCAAATGCTCAAGGTATGGATGGAGTCTCTCTGGATATGTTGACGATGACGCTACCTCAATCTCTTACAGCAATTACTGCAATAGTTAACCGATCTATTGCAAGTGGTATTTTTCCAGATATGTGGAAAGTAGCAGTTGTAAAGCCTATCCCGAAAAACAATAATCCCACTACTCTAAAAGATCTGCGACCAATTAGCATATTACCCTGTTTGTCTAAAGTTTTGGAGAAAGTCGTGAGCATACAACTCATACAGTATCTAGAGAAGAATAATATTCTTCCTCAAGCCCAATCTGGGTTTCGCAAAGGACATAGCACCTCTACCGCTCTCCTTGATATTGTAGACAATTTATTAGATGCTCAAGATAAAGGGATGTGCAGTATACTCGTATTTTTAGACTTCTCGAGGGCATTCGAGTGTATAAATATTGATTTACTTCTCTCTAAGTTAGTATTTTATGGATTCGATGCTTTGTCAGTTAATTGGTTTCATAACTACCTGTGTAATAGGCACCAATATGTCAAATTCATTTCACCAAGTGGGTCTCCTGCACAATCTGCTCCTCAACCTGTTCCTCGCGGAGTCCCTCAAGGATCCATATTAGGTCCTTTTTTATTTATTTTGTATTGTGCAGACATAACTAAAAGTATTACACATTGTAAGTATCACCTTTATGCTGATGATCTACAACTGTATTTGTCTTTCCTTCCGCCTTGCATAACTAACACTGTATCTAAAATAAATCGGGACTTACTTAATCTATTTGATTGGGCAACGTCTAATTCAGTAGTTATAAATCCGCAAAAGTCAAAATATATGGTTATAGGCAGTAAGCGAAATATTTATCGGCTTAATAAAGAGGCAATAAATATATCAGTTGGTAGCAAGCCTGTCGAGAGAGTAACAGAAGCTAAAAGTCTTAGTCTGACTATCGACAGTAACTTGCATTTTGAGAAACATGTAGCGGAGAGTGTAAAAAATTGCTTCTATCGCCTGACATTATTATATAAAATACGACGTTTTCTAGACAAGGAGGTTAGGATTCAACTTTGTGAGTCTATAATACTGAGTAGACTTAATTACTGCGATATGGTATATGGACCTTGTTTGCTTAAGAGAACGGAGAAACTTATCCAGCGTGTCCAAAATGCTTGTGCACGTTTTTTTTTTAATATTCCTCCACGTACACATGTTACGCCATATTTAAACTCATCAAACTTTTTAAAAATGATGGCTCGTAGAAGGCTCCATCTTGGGGTACTTTTATTTGGAGTTATAAATAACCAAAGACCTAGTTACCTATATACAAAGTTAGATTGGGCAGAAACGCAATCGAGATATGCAAGACGAACCACTAGTTATGTGCTTCTCACGCCAAGCCACCGATCAATGGCGTTTAGAGGTTCGTCTAAATTTGCAGCCTCACAATGCTGGAACGATTTACCTCCACCAGTTCATAGTCAAAATAAAGTTGAAGCGTTTAAAATAAAGTTTAAAAAGCTTTTACTACAAGAGCAGATTGATAACTTTAAATGAACCTCTTAGGTATGATCCGTCTTATAATTTATATATTCGCCCTTATAAATAATAGTAAAAATGTATGTGTGTAATGTAATGTATTTTTGTGTTGCATAATTATAGCATTATCTCCATGCGTCACAAATGCTGATACGTACTATATGCTGTGCCTATTATATATATTTTTAAGAATGTCTACTGATGTCCGTGACGTCACCTTCAGAGGGTCCAGTCAGAATATCAGCGCTGCACTATATCAGTGTAGCTGTTATGCTGAGACTGGTACCAATTTATCCACACATTACGTTCTTTTTTGTTTATTATTATTTTTTTTAGGAATTTTTTTTTTTTTTGTGATCTTGCTGTACTGTTCTGTATAATTTTTTATTTTTGGTTTTTTTTTTTATGTATTTTAATATAATTTGCTGTGTGTTGGATAAATAAAACATTCTTTCTTTCTTTCTTTCTTCTAGATGTTGTCTATCGCCACTTCATTACAGGAGAAGATAAGTTATTGACGGGATCTTGATCTACAGATATTCTAAAAAGTAACCTTATGGTTTTGGTCCTATTTATATTAAAAGCTTCTTTACATATGTTACAAACTTCTAAACGACTTGACCACTTGACCAATGAAGTTTATACTTCTACACTGTATATATTAAATACTGTCGAGACGATGGTTTAGATGTAGCTGAAGGGTTTCGAGCAAAGACCTATTAGTAGCATGACAGTCAAATTTTTTTTTTTTTAATATCCATGAACTCAAATGCTCTTAGTATATGTTGCCGCGCCACAGATGGTGCCACCTTACCCACGTATTTTGAATAGGTTTGATTAATGATTTCTTAGGTTTACGCGAATATTATTCATTGAAATAAAACTAATTTAAACGGATTTTATCGCGGTTATTTATTAAATTTTGATCCCGACGTTTCGAAAGCTTTTCAGCCTTCGTGGTCACGGGGCAGACTGAGGTGTAGGTTGTCCAGAAAAGTTTATGTTACTGTGTCTACCTTCAATTTAATTTTTATTATTGATAGTGTTCCGATCTACGCAGAAAGAGCTCACAATGTCTTGAGGTCTGGCAATTGGTCTTTTGGGTTCCGATTTAATTAAATGTATAATTGGATCCCAGGCTTGTGCTAGCTTCCAACCATCTTCTCTATTGAAATTTGGATGTTTTTTAATTTCAATAGCCTCACGAATCATCCTAGGTAGGAATCGGTGTTCTTTTGCAAGGATTTGTGGCTTGTCGAATCGAAGATAATGTTTGGAGCCTTCTTCTGAATGTTCAGCAACTGCAGACTTCGTAGAGCGTCGGTGTTTAACATCAGCTATATGTTCTTTTACGCGGGTCCCTATATTTCTTTTAGTTTGTCCGATATAGGAGAGGCCACAGTCACATTCTATTTTGTATACGCCCTGTTCTTGTAGAGGTATATGACACTTGACAGGTGGTAAAAATTGACTAATCTTCTTGGGCGGCTTGAAGTAAGTTTTAATTGAAGCACGCTTCAGCACATAGCCAATCTTGTCTGTGACCCCTCTTACAAAAGGTAACACAACAGGTACACGTTCTACTGTGGCTGGTTTCACTCGGTTTCCGTGACGGCGGCGTGGAATTTGGAGCTTGTTATCACGCAGTACTTGCTTGACATGTCGCAGCTCAGCAGCCAGATGTTCCTCGTCACAGATTCCTTGTGCTCTCTGAAACAAAGATTTACCCACATTGCCTCACATCTGGCTACATGTTGTGGAGGAATCAGTTTTATGTACAAGTGAATGGAGTAGCTATGGGCTCACCTGTATCTCCAGTAGTCGCCGATATTTTCATGGAGGACTTCGAGGAGACAGCCCTTAGCACTGCCCCCGTCACCCCCAGGTTTTACAAACGGTACGTAGATGATACTTTCACAATTTTACCATCTGACAAAGTAGCTGCATTTTTAGATCATCTTAACTCCATTAACAATAACATACAATTCACTGTGGAGTTAGAGCAAAAGAAATCTCTTCCTTTCTTAGATGTTTTAGTTATCCGTAATCCTGATCAGTCTTTAGGCCATACTGTGTACAGAAAAATGACCTATACAGATAAATACCTGAATGGTGAATCTCACCACCATCCGAAACAGTTAGCTACCGTGGGTAAATCTTTGTTTCAGAGAGCACAAGGAATCTGTGACGAGGAACATCTGGCTGCTGAGCTGCGACATGTCAAGCAAGTACTGCGTGATAACAAGCTCCAAATTCCACGCCGCCGTCACGGAAACCGAGTAAAACCAGCCACAGTAGAACGTGTACCTGTTGTGTTACCTTTTGTAAGAGGGGTCACAGACAAGATTGGCTATGTGCTGAAGCGTGCTTCAATTAAAACTTACTTCAAGCCGCCCAAGAAGATTAGTCAATTTTTACCACCTGTCAAGTGTCATATACCTCTACAAGAACAGGGCGTATACAAAATAGAATGTGACTGTGGCCTCTCCTATATCGGACAAACTAAAAGAAATATAGGGACCCGCGTAAAAGAACATATAGCTGATGTTAAACACCGACGCTCTACGAAGTCTGCAGTTGCTGAACATTCAGAAGAAGGCTCCAAACATTATCTTCGATTCGACAAGCCACAAATCCTTGCAAAAGAACACCGATTCCTACCTAGGATGATTCGTGAGGCTATTGAAATTAAAAAACATCCAAATTTCAATAGAGAAGATGGTTGGAAGCTAGCACAAGCCTGGGATCCAATTATACATTTAATTAAATCGGAACCCAAAAGACCAATTGCCAGACCTCAAGACACTGTGAGCTCTTTCTGCGTAGATCGGAACACTATCAATAATAAAAATTAAATTGAAGGTAGACACAGTAACATAAACTTTTCTGGACAACCTACACCTCAGTCTGCCCCGTGACCACGAAGGCTGAAAAGCTTTCGAAACGTCGGGATCAAAATTTAATAAATAACCGCGATAAAATCCGTTTAAATTAGGTTTGATTACTTTTATTTTACGTCCGGTGAAGCGGATTGTTAACAGCTAGTATTATATGATTTATTGGCATTTATTTACAAATATACGTATAAAGAAAACAACATAAGTATATAATAAGCTTATCTTTATTTATAAACCTGAGGGTGTTATAACCCTCTAATAACATTTATAATTAAATATAATTTACAAATAAAATAAAACACGTAGTTTTTGTATAATAAGAGAAGCTTCATCGTGTTATTTCTCTGTATTTCTAATCGACATATAAAAAAGGTTACAAACAAAAAGGTTGATCGCCACAAACCTATATAACAACAGTATTTAATCCAAGTTTTACATAAGATTGTTTAAGTCTCGTGATATACGTCTTTTAAGACTAACTTCGCACTTTTTTCGTAACCTAAAGACGTGGCTCTAATAAAATAACGGCGCTTTTGTTAAAACTATCTCGACAGTATTTCTTGTTATAGAATAATCAAAGTATAATAAACACTTAGGTGGGCAGAAGCAGTTGAGACCAAGGGGGAGGCGCTTGCAGTCAGTTTGTACATAGCAAAGGCCTTTGATCGAGAATGGCACAAAGCGCTTCTTTCGAAGCTACCTTCCTATGGGCTTCCCGAGAAATTATGCAACTGGATCACCAGCTTTTTGGCAGATCGGAGCATCAAGGTAGTCGTCGACGGTGCATGCTCTCATTCTAAATTTGTCAATGCTGGTGTTCCACAAGGCTGCGTACTCTCTCCATCTCTGTTCCTTCTGCATATCAATGGCATGCTGCAAATCAGCAACATTCATTGCTATGCAGACGATAGCACTGTGGATGTACTGTAAACTGGCCGTGCTAATATTTCTCGGGAACAGGTTGACGAGCGCCGGAACAAACTTGTGTCTGAAGTCGACTCTTTGTTAACCAAAGTCTCCGACTGGGGTCGACTTAACTTAGTCCAATTCAACCCCAAAAAGACACAAGTTTGCGCGTTAACCGCTAAAAAGTCGCCATTTCTCGTAACTCCTCATTTTGAGAATACTCCCCTTTCTGCCAAAGCCAATATCGGAATACTTGGCCTCGATATTTCGAGCATCGTCCAGTTTCGCGGTCAATTGGAAGGTAAGCCCAAATTGGCCTCACAGAAGCTAGGTGTGCTCAGTAAGGCGAGACGGTACTTCACGTCGGCTCAATGTCTGAACCTGTATAAGGCACAAATTCAGCCCCACGTAGAGTACTGTTCTCATCTCTGGGCGAGAGCCCCCCAGTACCAGCTACTTCCATTTGACCGCATTCAACGTAGGGCGGCTCGGATTATCGACGATCAAGCTCTTTCCGATCGGCTTGATCCCTTGGCTCTGCGTAGAAATGTTGGGTCACTCTGCATCTTCTACCGCATTTACCACGGGGAGTGCTCTGAGGAATTGTTTGGATTGATCCCGGCCGCTGAATTTCACCATCGGACATCGCGTCAAAACAAAAAATTTCACCCACACCACCTCGATGTCCAGCCTTCCAAAACAGTGCGATTTGTAAGGCACTTCCTACCTCGTAGCCAGCTGTCGCCGGCGGTCTTTCCGAACCGTTACGACTTGGGAACTTTCAAGAAGAGAGCGTATTCCTTCTTTAAAGGCCGGCAACGCACTTGCGAGGCCTCCGGCGTTACAGGTTTTCATGGGCGGCGGTGATCACTTTCCATCAGGTGAGCCTCCCGCCAGTTTGCCACCTATTCCATATAAAAAAAAAATGTCGACAACAACACCACCTACCGGGTCCAATTCTGCATAAGAACTATCTAGGTCTAGGTCATATCATAAGTACACACAAGAAATTGTTAAAATCCATCAAGTAATAGGAGGAGAAATCTACAGGCACACTAGAATTTTATAAATAAAGCTGAAACGATGTAACAGTTATTGTAAATATCTTTATCAAAATAAATGTTCATGTTTCTTGCTACACCTATTTTATATCGATAAAATATACGCATCTATCGCTCTTTTTGTTTTAATATGTCACCAATTTTTTTTAACTAACTTAAGACCGGTGACAGCTTTCACGTTGTATCTTGTCTCTCTTATGCAACTGTTTTTGTTATCTTGGGAAAATACCGTTGGAGAACTTGCGCTCGTTTCGCGTATTCGCAATGACTCGGTTGGTAGAATTCGTGAGCTTAAATACCTGCAATGAGCCTCAGCTTTCGGTGAAAGAAAACATCGTAATGAAACTGTAACAGAGTGGTAGGGATTTTTTATCGCATAAATTGCTATGAAACACCGTCGAGTCTCATACCTGCCGCCAAATACCCCTCGTAGTCCCTCCACTAGCCTTAGCGTGTCGAACATCTTAGGCCACATCGTAGCTTCATCTGATGAGATTGTGGCCATAAAGCTAACCTATACAGTTAAAAAAAACAATTGGATAAGACATTACGACGTCACTCAATCTCCCATACCGCAAAATACTAGGGAGAGTTCTCATATGTCGTCTAGTGGCTGGCCTCTTTTATGCAACAGAGGTAGAGTTGGCAAAACAAGTACATGCTCGTTTTAGTAGTCACACCTATAACATACATACTTCCCTTTTCACATTCTATACATTCTTCGTTCTCCCGGTACAACAATATATTATACTACGAATATATCATTGTATAATACATAATTTCAAAGTAACATTGCATATTGTCGCAGATGTTATTCAAACACCGCATCGTGTGAGCTATAATAATTCACTCGATACGCAAATACATATTGCATAGTCAAACAAACTATTCAAATGTTTCCACCCACAAACTAAACAATAAATGGACGATCATTAGGAGCGTGTTCCGTGCTGCATGCATTCAGTCATGGCGGCGTAAGTGATTGCCGCAAACTTGCGAACTGCCGTGTTTTATGCATCGTGTGGATATAGGGTTCGTAACGTATTGATTTTTATATATTTTTATTATCTTAGCAACGTAAAGTGAATGAACTATGCTAGAAAATAATTAGAGTATAAAGCAAAAAAGTATGTATGTCTCTGCTCGAACACACGACTGGACTACGATTGTTATGGCTAAAATGACTAAGTGATCTTGGCCAGTATAGGACTGCAGTAAGTTCTATATTAGAACGCGTATCTAAAGCAGCGCTAGCAGACTTCTACCAAAGATGGCTGGGCAGGGAAATAAATATGAGTTGTGAAGGTGAGTGTTGATGCGCTTCGGAAAGTGGCTCCTTAAATCTACATTCGTAACTTATTTCGTACTACATTCGTTCTCGGGAACTGTTCGGGAGCACGATGGATCCGGCACCCGCACTGTGAATACATGGATAACTTAGAAGTGCGTCTGTCTCTTCACAATAGATACATTTTTCCGAAAAACCTAACGCTTTTATAAATTATACTCTTCATAAAATGGTCTTACCGGAAACCTTATTTAATTTTTTATTCGAAAGGAATAAACTTCAATAACAACAAACACACAAGATAAGCAATCCACTAACGATTGTCGTTGTCATGCTTGCCACTACCCTGTAGTCCGCTGCATATGCACTGGCTGATCTAAACATGTGAAAGCAAAATAGAGTCACTATGAAGATTTACTCACCGTGTGCAGCGTCGCTCTCAATTCCTGATGCACCGTTGATGATGGAACTTTGTACAACTAAGTGCGCTACTATGGCAGATGGTATGTTGTGGTTGCTTTGTAATTGTACACAATTGCCATGTCCTACCACCCCGGATACGTCACTAATTTAACTAATTAAATGCTTCGACTTCACTCACGTTTTCCCTTTAAATCGCACAAGATTGTAAATCCATACCTATTGAGTAGATACGTTGTTAAAGGAATTTTATATTGACTGCACGATTGACCTAGTACTTTAAGCGGTCATTTCGTTGTTCTAAGTATGGGCGTTACTTTGTATACACTTTGTTTGTAAAGTTTCTCTCGACACGTGGCTTAACTTCTAGTCCGGAAGTAGCCTAAAAATATTATATATGCTAACCAGATATCAATAGATCAAGTAGTAATAGTATCATTTCAAGCGATGATAGCTCAGTGGTAGCGTGTAGGAACGCCGCGTCTTGGAACGTGAGTTCGGATCTAACCACCTACAATGAGCTTGAGCTTTCGGTGAAGGAAAATATCGTGAAGAAACCATAGCAAGGTGGTAGAGATTCTTCTAATGCACACCTGGCTAGCACCATCCTCAAGTTGAAAATCTGCCGCCAAATACCAATAGTTTATTTATTAATGTAACAACCATATATAAGAAATATGTATCATGTTATTTATTACGTTAATAAATTAAAAATATTTAATTCATATGATATGATATATATAAGTATTGACAACCCTGAACATTACAATACGCCGCGCGACACCACGGCCCACGACACATCACGCCAACGCCACATGTTGTATAATAGCTCATTATAAGTATAGTTTTCTATTAGCCCCAACCACGCCAATTACCCTGGGAAATCTTGAAATAATTTCAAGAAATAATTAGTTCGGATGTTCGTGTCAACATTTTAAATTATATATTTTTTTTTTGTTATAATTATTTTTCAACTAATATATAATAAGTAATTTTAAACCAAACTACATCAATATCTATTTCAAAAACAAGAGACTGATTGTTCGTGATCTTACAATTTGTAGTACGCAATTAATTTTCGTTGTGTGTATATATCGTGAGTATCGTAATTATTACGTATATAACTTTATTATTGATATATTTTGTATGCATGTACATATGTATGTATGTCTATGTGTGTATGTATATGAGTTGAGAGTATGTAATTTATTTATTCATTACACTATTTAGATATAGTATTTTAGTCATATTTCAACGTTTATTTCATTTAATTATTATATATTCTTAGTTAATTAAATTTTTCTTTTGCTTCCTTTATGTTTTAGAATGTCTTTTATATTTTATGTTTTGTTGACATTTTACAAGTACCTAGAGACTCACAGAAATAACAAATAAATCTGTTGCTCCAATCGTTAACAAACTTCAAGGATCAACCGCCGTACTAATATGAAAAGTGTATGAAATATCACCAAAATGGTTCCAACCGTTTTAGTATAAAAAAAAATCATACCCAGTTTGATGGCGTTTCCCTTCATCCAAACGATTAAGCTTTTTGTAAGATTCGTATTCCACTTTCAGTATAACATATATATATAAAATATAATTGAATTATGATTTCTTGTAGATTATACTTACTTAAAAATTCATAGGTCTCTTTATAATCAAACAAACATCACTTTATAATCAGACCGTCACCTTTAATATTCACCGTCACCTTTAATATTGATAGATTTAAGTGATTTTAATAATGATATCCTTAGTGCGTAGCATCACTGTATTCAAAATGCATATTAACTACTGTCTAGTAATAATAGCTCAGTGGTAGTGTGTAGGAACGCTGCGTCATGGGGCAAGAGTTTGAATCCAACCACCTACAATGAGCTTGAGTTTCCGTTGAAGGAAAACATCGTGAGGAAACTATATCATGGTGGTAGGGCTTTTTTTGATGCCCGCCTGGCTAGCTACTACCCTCAAGTTGAAAATTTGCCTCTAAATATCAATAGATGTATGCTGGCAGTTGCACTTGAGAGCCAGTTCCTCCAAAATAAAGCCCGGAACGTACCTGAGACTCCCCTGGTGTTGTGGGTGAGCATTGGCGGTGATGTTCACTTACCATCAGGTGACACGCTTGCTTGTTTGCCCGCTGTTACTTAAAAAAAATAAAGCCAGGTAGTAACAGTATTTAACAAATTACCGATTCAATCCTAAACTATTACAACACTAGGCAAATTATTAATATTTCTAGATTTAAAAAGTTGAATATCATATACCACCAACGAAGTTAACGACGTGATACACCAAGAAATACTACGAATACAAAAATAACAAAAACATGGCAACCGTCCAAATCATTACTCCGAATAAATTATAAATGTCGCAATTATAAATCGCAGTACAATTCAGAACTTTCTCAGGATGATTAATACTACTTCAGGGGGATAATGCTTGTTTTACTATCACTCCCGTTTAATTTTGAATCGTCTTAACACGTCCGTAACGTGCACGACACGACCATAAGTTGTTTTAAAGCTTATAGCTTATCTATTAAACTTAATTGGATTTCGTGTAGATAATTTTATTTGACACCATATTTTAAAATAATTCATTTTGTGTTTTTTTTTAATACCACACATCAAGTATTATCTTGGGCCACATCTTCACTTAATATTAGGTGAGATTGTGGCCATGAAGCGAAATCTTAACCATAAAAAATACTACACTACGACAAACCTGAATGTATAATCTAGGCTACCATTCTTTACTGCTTTAAATTCTTCATTGCTAACGAAATCATTGGCGGTCGCTTGTATAAAATAATAATAGATTTACGAACAAAATAAATCGTGTCACCTACGTGACGTATCATTTGACGCAGCAGTATTTTATTATTGGCTCAATACATCAAGTGTACTGTGAGCGCATTAAAATATTTTCTTGACACATCATTCATACAGTCATAAATTATTTCTCAGAATGGATATTTGTTCAAACGATGTTGAAATTAAAACCGATATTCTTCGTGTATCGGAAACGTACTGAATATAAGAATCAAAGTTAAAACGATGTGAATTATTTACTGAATACACTAAATCGAGATATGTATTTGATGCCAGCAAATCTTTATAGTTTTAAATTAAAAACTGCATAATTAGGTAGATTTATTTATCTGTTGTTGTTAAATAATTAACTCTTGGAATAGATATCGACATCGCAGATAAATTTTGAAGTGTTCTAAAGAAATAAATGTTTTTCTTTATATTTTTTGCTATAAGTACATTTTGATGTGTTTGTTATAATTCTGTGATATATCTAATACTCAATTTATTAAGAGAGTTATTTTGATATTTGTAGCATCTGTACAAGTGAAAATTACTCTGTATCTCCCAAAACTCTATAGTACCTATCGAGGCATTTTTCAGAAAATGTACAAGTCGATAAAATAAGGAGATTGAACGCGCTCCTCCCTACCGTCTTCACTAATTGCATGTGTCCGCACACCCGCCACAGCCTCCCTCCGCAGATGCTTGAACCTAGGTTTGATCTTCCGGATTGGAGCCCTCAAGTGATTCTGCTCGCACGATACAGTGACACTCTACAGCACTGAGAGTACATCATTACACCGCATACTATTTATTCCTGTACACCCTCACGTTAAATACACGGTTCTGAAATGGATCACTCCCGCAAAGCATGCGCGGCTTGCCCGATAAGGTCGTTGTTAGGATCACTAAAGTAGTATGTTAGGACCTTTTGATTTGTTAGGCTCGCGAATCTTTGATCATATTCTGGCAGCAGCCCGAGGCGACGTTCGGCTATTCTGGCACCCTTGCTCCCGCTTCCTCGGAACTGAGTGCCCTCAGCAGTCGCCCCAAAAAGGAATTTGGTGAAGCTGTCAAAACCCTTAAGGCTAACAGCGTTTGTCAGTTCGAAAAAAAAAAAATGTTTCTAATTTAATTTCTACGAAACTATACTAGTGTTTCAATTCCCAAATTTAGTTAGGTAGCTAATTTTTTTTGTAAAGCATCGACTAACGCGTGGTCGCCTAGATATGTTAATATGATAGAAGAATTTAAAAAAGTCAATTATTTTAACTTATATAGATTTAGAAACTGTTTAGGTTTAATTTTATTTAAAAATATTATATCGTAGATTTTTTGTTGTTGTAAAGCAGTAAGTTAAAAAATCAAATTTGAAGCCTATACAATCTAGTTAGATAATCCTCAATTAGCATTTCTTCAATTATATAAGCAAAAGTTATGTATTAATGCAAACACAACTTTCCTGACCGCTAATTAACTGAAATTAAGTGATACCCTTATAAACGTATCTCAAAATCCCCTGACTATAGCTCAGTAACTATACACCCTCGAAATGGGGTCCCTAAACCTACGGAACCTGAACAGACGTCATTCCTTGATGCCCGGTTATAAATGATACGGCAAGATAAGACCACCGGATTTGTGGAGTTAGTGGGGTCCTATAAACATAAGGTGCCTATAATAGCCTAACTTTACGAATGTTTATCACGAGAGGAAACTTGCAAGTCACTTGTACTCGACTTTTGAATCACACGGTCTGTACTTAATATGGACTATATATACGCGGGCTGTGTATTTTTTTAAATAGGCAATTAAGTATTTGTAGCGGCGATATCAATGTGTAAGTGAACAAAATGTGTGCATGTATTGAGTTTTGAAGTTGTTTTCACCTTTGACTAGTTAACTATATTTTATAGTAAAAACTTTCTTCCTTGTAATATTTTTTTACGCTAACATTTCGGTAATGGTATTACTTCTTCAATGTAGTTTTTATCTCAGCTTATATGTTGGTACATATATTTTTTTTAATTTATAATATTAATAAGAATTATCCTTTATAATATTTCACAGTTATTATTTACATATTTATTTGTATTATCACAGCAGTGTCATCATATCATTATGATTATGGTATAAATGAAATGTTTTAAAATATGATTTCAATTTCAAAAAATAAACAGTTTATCTGAATACACTAATTACAATAATATATTTATTTATATTTTAACGCGCTGCACTTGAGTCGAGTTACTATATCGGGGAACTTTAATACATTCAATTGACAGTAAGTAACACCCAGGCAATAAATTATGAAGCACACTAATAATTGTGTAGTGCAGGATTCGAACCTGCAGCACTTGGCACGCCGTCAACAACTAGGTGACCGCTTAATCTTAGTCAAAGGTACAAAAAAAAACAAGCAAAACCAAACCAAAATCTTACTTCGGGATACGGGATAAAAGTTAAAATTTTGAAGCAAATTTTCTTACTTCGATTATTAATAATATAAAAAAATATTATATTTTATAATATAGTTATCCTTAAAAAAACTGAAAATTGTAAATAAATAGGTCAATATAGCACTATTACTTACAATATGTACTACTTACTTACTTTTACTGTTGATTTATTTTATAGAGATTCTTTAATTTAAATTTATTTTTGTTCTACTTGTCTAATTATTTTATTATAGGAGTTAAGTATATGTAACCTTTTTTTTTAAATATCTATTGTACTACAAAATTCTCTGATTTTCGTCAGTGGGAATATTAGTATAAATATAACTAAAGATATAAGCTAAGATTCAACTGCAAACTGTAAATATAAAAAAAAATTATACATGAAATTATTGAACTCCAAAACCGGTATAATAGCATTATACACGAGTTATTATTAATTATTCGAAAATACATAATGACGTCTAACCAGGTCACCTATCTTTAAATATTCGAAAAATGGATTTTATTTAATACTTTATAGGTTTAGCATTATGGCCATAATCTTACCTAATCTTAAGTGGCGATACGGCTCAAGTTGGAGGGCATGCTAAGCCTGTGGAGGAACTGGTTCTCAAGCGCAACTACTGGAACACACCTATTGATATTTGGCGGTAGATTTTCAACTTGAGGGTGGTAGCTAGCCATGTGGGCATTAGAAAAAGCCCTACCACCATGCTATAGTTTCCTGACGATGTTTTCCTTTATCGAAAGCTCCATAGTAATCAGAGATCGTATTGCTCAATTTTATGTATATGTTTGAGTCAGTGTATAGTAGTACTATATATAATTTAATATAGATAAGAACTAATAGTATATATTTATTTATTTTAGTAACCTGGCAAAAACAAAAATAATAGCCTTCATGACAACGGTTACCGTATCCTATTGACAAGTACTCTAGACACTTTAAGCCCACAACAGTCGGTGCTATAATATAAATTAATATATTGGCGCTATCTGGTTCGCATTTACGTAATTAGATGCATCGATTAAGAGGCATATTCTTTTAAAACTGTAACGCAAATATAAAAGTACTAAACGATGGATGTAATACGTTGTCACGGCTACAAGGAGTTAACAGATGCACACCTCGACGTAAAAAGTGGATAAAGAAACGTATTAATCAGAACATAATCGAAAAAACAACACACTGCCACGCATACATTTGCAATTTACAGTGATACCACATAAAAATATATAATATAACTATTCGTATTTTTATTGTAAAAATAATCAAAAAATAATAATTGCCATTGTAATTATTCTTTTTTAACCAAAAAATAAAATTTAAATACTTTATTTTATTTAGTATACTTAAACTTATTTATTTATATGTGTACTGCAATGAGTACTTACTTCATGAGATTTCATGATAATATTAAGTGTTATAACGAAATTTCCATACGGCAACATTGTAGAATGTAGTTTTATTATGCGCCTGACTATTGTAAAGATGAAGATATTTAAAATTTATGTTTGATGTTCCAAGTTACCATAGCATGCTGCGGTCGTCGTTGCAAGAGCACGTATTTGTACTACATTCTTAATAAACGATGTTCTAATTTTAAATATCGTATATTTATGTTCACAGCGCAGACAAATGAGTGACAAAAGTTATAACCTGTTGTTCTTGAAATACATCAAAATATACGTTAATATGTCTGACTATACCAAAATATGTCGTGCTACATTTGTCGACATATTTTGGTGACGTAAGAAAAATATATGTTATAGCTGCATCTGTGGCCACTCCCCGATTAGTATAAAAGATATACCATGCTATAATTTATATTAATATATATTATAGCTCTATCTGTTGTGGGTTTTACCTCGTACGCGAACATAACATAAGGTTATTTAGCTGTCTTCTGCAGATAGGATTTATTTTAACACCCTGGCTCTCTGAAGTAAACAAAAATGTGAAGAAAATTAAAGCGTCTATGAAAAACAATGTAAAAGATTTTTCTTTCAAAAGCCCCAACGGTTTCGCCTTTATTTGCAATGAAGGACGAATCTGCTGTGTTTGGACAATTTGAATTTTTTTAACTTAGATCTTGCGACATTTTCTCCCTAATAGTTACGTGGTTAGATGATTTACTTTCTCAATATCACGGTGGCAGGTGAGCGGGACAGGGACAAGGAAATTAAACTTCGAGGAAATATTACCTCAACCTTGCCGTTCTATAGTACGAAAGTTATTATTATTATTGTAAAGGAGATCTGAACCGCTCTCTTATGAGTAACCTTATATTGCTAAAGTATAAACCTATATACAAATAATTATTGATTTCTGAAGCAACGATTCTACAGAGCCACGTCAATGAACTTATTAGTATAGACTTACATATTTTCGATAAAAATGATTTGTTGTGTTTAGATTACTATAGGAAAAAATGATGTAGCTTTTCTAATGATTAATTATATGGCATCTTTAACGTGAAAATAAATTCAAAAATATTTTGGTATTTCGTTGTTTCAACAATTCAAAGTTAGACTGAGACGTATACGTCAGAATTTATACATTAAACTTTCCGGTGTCCAATATCTATACATGAGATAGAACAAAATTTAACACGGAAAAGTGTGTAGTGACGGAAGAAAAAACACGAAACAATCCCGTTTTATAGCTTCCTGGCTGAGCATTATGAAAATGGAGTTTGTTTATGTATAATATGGTTCTCTATGTTTTTTTTTTCTTATAAAGTGTACTTTTCTATTAGAAAAAATTAAATAATAAATAGATCTATTAACTTTATTATCAGATTAATAATAAAAACCAACGTTTTTTTTTATTCCTCCTTTTTATCTCCATAATTATTACCCTAGTTTATTTTCTGTGCCATTGTACGATCGTTAACGTATAAAAATACGTGTGATGACACATATCAAAATTACTTTGAAAATTTTGGCAAATGTACTATATATTTTTGTTGATTTTTTTTTAAATATTTTATAAGTATAGCGATACGGCCACAATCTTACCTGATGTTAAGTGACTCTGTGTCTCAAGATGGTAGCCACGCTAAGCCTACTGGAGGGGCTGGCTGTACATTTTCAACTAAAAGGTTTTAACTAGCCAGCCGAGCATGAGAGACAGGGCTACCATCATGCATCTGTGTTCATTACCTGCCACTCCACACAACACAAGTCACAAACAATATCATCCGTATTCAATGCAATTATTTTGAATATATGTGATAGAATATAAAATTCGTTTCAAATATTTTTTATATTTATTTTTATCTCTAAACACTGGCTTCTATTTTTAAATAAGTTAGGACTATTTAAATTAGGTATTTTGACTTAAATGTATCTCTTTCATATCGGCATGAATGTAAAACCGGGTCTCGGAAGCATCTCGGACTGCATTGCTAACCATTAGAAGCGCTCATTACTTGAAGCACTATAAAAAACTACGTGTACTCCTAAAATGTTGCCGAGGCAAAGTCCATTCCAGGGTTTATGTTTAGCTGAGAATTTATTCGGACTTCGTAGATGAGATTTGCCGTTTTTTTATTGCAATTTCATTGGTTATACTTATTCAGACAGGTCACAGTGCACCTATATACAAACCTTACTAATATTATAAATCCGAAAGTGAGTTTGTTTGTTTGTTACGTACGCTTCACGCATAATCCACTCAATCGATTATGATGAATTTTGGTAGAAAGATAGGTGGAAACATGGAGACGGTGATGGGTTACTTTTTCTCGCGAAACTATATTTGAAACGGGATAAACTTTGTATGAAACTTTTTATTGCGTCACCCGATTTGTTTAACACAATCAATAAGAACGTGATAAACGTTATAAATATTTTCAGAAAAATCTGTTATAAGAATATATAATAAACCTAAGTATATTTTTAGTTGTTTATTTAATCACATTAATCTCTAGAACTACGAGTCGGATTTGAAAAAAAAAATTTGTATATTTTTTTTCTACGTGTCATAAGTTGTTAGCCGTAAGGGCTTTGACAGCTTTTTGAGAGGAATAGTATAGAGTTCTATTCATGCAAAAAAAATCTGTTCTCGAGGGTTATAAAAGTCATTTTTAGTGCATACGTAGTCACGGGCAAAGTTGATGTATAATGATAATAATACTACACTGTAAGTTGTTAACTTTTGGGCAAAGACCTAATCCCGAGGAATGAGACGGGCTTGGTTGACACGTCAGCGCACTACATATTAGTGATTTTCGACACCAATAAATTCACAAATCTGTACTATTCTAAAGCATTCAAGTTAGCTTGTTCCCAAAATTTCGGTAAAAAGTATATTATGGGTTGCCAAATTAAATACATTCAATATATATTAAAATAAACACATGAATCACTTTGACAACACCGAAATGTAGTATCGATTTATATACCTGCATATATAGCTATAGAAAATAAATGAGCTTTATTATTATTTTAGTTGGCTAAGGAAAACCAGTATTTCCAACTGTTTTAATAATATAATGTTTTTAATGAAAATGAGGAGCCCGCCAACAAGCTGTAAAACAAATATTATGTTAAAGACAGACTTGTCATGTGCTGAACATGATTGTCAGTTTTCCTGTACCGGTGTTTAACTTATATTTTGTATATTATTATTTACTGGTAAGTTAGGTTTATGTTCATGGTAAGATATTTTCTACACTTTACCTCCCACTATTTTAATATTAGTTATGATTTTTTCTCAAATTCGAATGAAGCGATGATAGCACAGTAGCACAGTAGTTGTGTATGGACTCCGCGTTAAGGGACGTGCGTTGGAATCCACCTACAACGAGCTTGAGCTTTCGGTGAAGGAAAACATCGTGAGGAAACCAAAGCATGGTGGCAGGGCTTTTTCTAATACCCACCTGGATAGCTACTACCCTCAAGTTGAAAATCTGCCGCCAAATACCAACTGGCGAGTTCCGACAGTTGCACTTGAGAGTCAGCCCCTCCACAGATTTAGTGTGTCTACCAACTTAGGCCGTATCGTCACTTAAGATCAGACGAGATTATGGCCATAACGCTAAAGCCTAAACTATAAAAAAACACCGTTAGACCATCTATAAATACGTATATAAAAATATAAATTTAACGTGTTGGTAATTTTTAGATTTATGACAAAGAATAAGTAATAAAATGCATTCACATAGTTTTTAGAAATATCTGTCTGTTTGTTTGTGCACGCATCACTGCTAAAGTACAATGTTTATGATACAACATCATCAAGGAAATCATAAAGCATACCTTCAAGTAATATTTATTCTTTGTTATATTAAAATCGGTTAACTCTATCAAAATTTATTGTAATTTGAATTGTAGCGTGAGTATAAATAATTATAGTTCCACGCGAACGAAGTCGCAGGTACAGCTTCCTTACTAATATTATAAATGTGAAAGTGAGTTTGTTAGGTTACGTTTTCACGCCTAAACTACTGAATCGATTATGATGAATTTTAGTACACACATAGTTGGGAACCTGGAGACGGTGATAGACTACTTTTTCTTGCGAAAACCCTATTGAAATTGGGGTAAAGAGAAAGATAAACTTTGTGTGAAACTTTTCATTGCGTCATTCAATTTGTTTTGATAAAATTTATATTAACGCGAGCGAAGCCGCGAATAAAAGCTAGTATATAATAAATACCATCATGCCTCACGTGCTAAATTTACAGGAAACACGAAGTGAGCGAGTAAAATAAGCAAGTTCAAATAACTCTCCCACAGTTAGACGCCTAGGATTTTTTTCTAATTGCGGAGACGCAACTGTCGGAAGCTCCAAGTAATTACTGCCGGTCATCACACACAGCAGTGTTAAGCGACAAGTTGCACTTATACCTTTCTACATACATTCATAATTACATGCAATTTAACTTATAATCCGCTATCAACCGCTTGTGGATTCCTATCGTGCTAATCAGATACTGTATAAAGATCAGTAATATTATGTATAGCTCATAGCACTAAGGATAATGATGTTTTATATTATGCTATGTCTATGTTATCTCTTAGAAACTGTATCTTTTTATAAGAGTAATCGACACATTCTAAAGGAGTATATGATAATCAGGTTTCATTAAGTAATAGAGTGGGTGTTACTTTGCACTTCCAACTGAAATTGATTGGTTACGGCTACGTCTAGTGAAAAACAGACAAACACAATATTTTTTTATTGCTTTGAAAATCAAATTTAGATTGCTTTCTACTACTAACTTTCTATCCATTCAACTTGTCTAAAGCCGGTCGCTACGGAACGTATTTTAAGCTGCTCACATCCAGTATCTTCGCATAGATTTTCACCAGATTGTTGTTCCGTTTTGTGGTAAGTTTGGTCACATTGTGCCTTTTAGCGTGTTGATTAATTATCAATTATAGTATACTAGCTTTTACCTGATGATTCGCTCAAAGTAATATTAATTTGTTAAATCGAATGACGCAATAAAAAGTTTCATACACATTGTATTCCTCTCTTCTCTACAATTAAATAAGCTATTCGACAGAAATAGTAAGTAACCTATCACCGTCTCAAAAAACACATCTATCTCTACACCAAAATTTATCACAATTGATTTAACGGTTTAAGCGTAAAGGCGTAACAATCAAACAAACTCACTTTAGCATTTATAATATTAGTAAGGATAAGTGATTAGCTCGTATCCAGGGGCGACGTAAGAGAGCTAGTGGTATCAGCAGCGTAGACAGATGCTAGCAAATGAAGCCCCACTTTTTCACAATAAGACAAAACAATATAACCCAGTCAGTATTGCATTCACCATACGCCAGGTGTAAACCTCACTGTTCGAGCTGTACTCAACCAACCAGCAAATGCGAGCTGTGCTGGGCCCCTCAAACAATGAAATTGATCGCTGGTCACGGACAACTCAATCTGGGGCATGCGATACATAGTACTACATTGACCCTCGGCGCTCCAAAACAGAAATCGTGTTGTAGAGTAGTGTTTATAGATTATATTATCTGTTTAATGGTTCAAACGGGACGTTCGAGCTGACGTCACCCATCGAAATACTAATCGCCAGCCCACTATTCTCGATCACTTCACAAGTAAAATCCAATCATGATTACCAATTACACATCTACCTACAAACCACTACTTTTCTTTCACAAGTCTAAAATGAAAATAAAATACAATATGACGAAAAAACGGCGCGCCATGTTGTTATCAAGCCTAAATCGTACTACATGAAACCATGACAAGCGACAAATGTTCGGTACTTTTATTATTATATGTGCCCGCTCAAATGACCCTAGAAAATACCAGCCCAAAAACAACTCAAATCTTCGTTTCAACGCTCACAATAGTAGCACGCTTAAGTATCTCGCTTTTTTTTAAATAAAATATTTTTTTTTTATTTACACTATTCTTAATTTATGTTTATTGAAATTTTTAACACTAGTCTTAATTTAAATTTATTAAAACCTATTTTCTGTTTTTTAGTTCAGTTTTCTATAAAAGGCGTGTTTTTTAGTTTTGTTAAACTATTATTTATTATAGATTGTGCTGCGATTTCCATCATGTACAGTGCTTCACTTAGTCACTCTAAGCTAAAAAAAGTATAAGATATATGTGCCCTTATTTAATATAATTTTTAACACATACTTCTTTAACACTAATTCCAAATTAGTCAACATGCAATCGAAATTCAATCAGGAATACTGTAAGCATGATTCAGAAATTTGATTGAATGAAACCGGAAGGCCTTCCGGAAGTTCCTAAGGTCCAAAGAAACAGTGTTTCTAATTATGTCATAATTGATTATTTATTTCATGGCTATGTTACATTTTAAAATAACTTACAGTGATTTATAAAACCATCAGATTTTTGTTTTTTGAGACTTGCCTTTGTTTTTTCCTTTTTTTTTTTGATCTCTTCCTATATTTGACTTGGCCATTTATTTTCCTATATCTAGAAACGTGAGTTCTAATATTGGTCACTCTCAATACAACACAACCAAACTATTGTTACACAATATTGTTTATACTAATTTAATACACCTATAAACATCAGCCATAAAACCCTTCAAAAAAGCTATAAAATACTTTTACTAAATTGTAGTAAAGCATCGGACATAGTTTTCGTTGCCTACAATTGACGTTATGTTTTTGTTGATAGTTTTTTAATGTATGTCATAAATTAAAGGTAAAACTCAGCGAAACTAATCAAATTACGGAATTCAGTCATAAAAATGAATCGTTTAAATTTATTTTTATACGCAATTAATCACATTGTTAACACCATAGAAAATATTTATTATAGTCGATCTTTTATAACAAAATTTATACGTAGAAAAATAAAAACGACATTAAAATCTACAGTAAACATATATGAACAGTTCTAAATTGCGATATATACGTAAATAAAGTTACAATATATTTAAAAAATCAGAAAACATGTGATAATTCCAAGACAACTTCTAATTGCTTTTTTATAAGCTGTTGTTATTTAACCTTTTCAACCATTTAAACACCACCAAATATGCGTATAAACCTCATATATGCACTTATTATATTATTTAAGGTATCAAACGACTTTTTCAATATGTAATACTTTTCCTTTTGAATATAATGTTACCTACTTAATGTATGTAGAACACATTACACTATATAACTATTTATAAAGTTACCAGAATAGAAATAAAAGTTTTCCTTATACATTCTGCTAGACCGCGACCGAGACAGTGCGCTCGAGTTACATCAGTTTTCTAATAATAATATCTTTACACATAACATCGCATAGAGACCAATATCCATCTCTTATATTTTTAATAGGTAACCAGTAATATTCGTGTATACTTATATTATTACTGAAAGCATCGTTTTTAAACCGCCTTGGACACAGATTTTTCGAATACCAATTATTTAACAAACCTCTTAATAATGCTGACAGATATTTTAATTACCTATCAACTTACATAAAAATTAGATTATGTACTGTTAAAAGATAACAAATTATTTATAACAGCAATTATATAGGTAAGAATTTTTGTTTTATAGGTTTTTTTTTTAATTTAATACTATTTATTTAAAAAATCTATACATGTTTTAGCTTTGGTTATAACGTTACAAAATTTGTAATAAGAGTAGTGTTACTTTGTAATTATATAGTTCGGTATAGAAGCAATGATGACTCAGTTGTTAGTAGGTACGAAGGCCACGTCAATGGACCTGAGTTCGAATCGACATGCAATGTACCTGAGCTTTCAGTGAAAAAAAAAAACATCGAGAGGAACCATAGCTTGGTGATAGGGTTTTTATAGTACCCACCTGGTCAGCAACCACCCTCAACTTGGCATTCGAACGTTAAATACCTAGAGGTATGTTCCGTCAGTTGCACGTAAGAATCATTACTTCACAGGCTTAACGTGTTCACCATCTTGGGCCACATCGTTACTCAATTTTAAGAAAGATTCTAGCCATAACGCTATAGCCTATAAAATTATAAAATAATGAACTGTTCATAATTACGATACGAATTTGTTCTTATTTAAATAAGAACTTTTTTATTATTATTTTCAAGCCCGATGTTGGAGTACAGATAACTAATTAAGCTTTAAAACCCATGACTGATAATTAAATCAACACAACAGCCTAAGAGATTAACATTAAAAAACTCTAATAAAATTCGTTTAAAGGCCTTCTCCGTGAGGAAATGGATATTATTAGACTCAATTAACACAAGGCAGACTGAATACCTTATCCGTGTGAAAAGATAAGACTCGTTTTGTTTCGCTCCCACCTTTTACGCTTGATAAGGGTTTTAAAAATCTGGATGCAACGTTTTTTTTTTAAGAAACGGCAGGTGCTAAATGTTGAGTGGACGTAAACATCATAGAGTATGTAATTATTCAACAGACAGGTTAAATCGTACTATTAAATATACTTGACTACTGTTTTCTGAATTTTGGATATACTGTATTTAAAAATGCTCTATTAAACAATATATCTAAAGGGCTTTATTTCATCCCAAAATCGTTAGAACGAGTAGATAATAATTAGTCTATTTTCAGAAAATTATTTAAAAACTGATATAAATGTTACAATTTATTGCTTTCAAAGCATTTTTTGTACTTTATAGTTTTAGCGTTATGGCCACAATCTCATCTGATAATGTGTGATATCTCAAATGTACCTGCCGGGACACACCTATAGGTATTTGGCGACAGATTTTCACCTTAAAGTTAGTATATAACCAAAAGGGTATTAGAAAAAGCCCTACCACCTCGCTATAGTTTTGTAACGATGTTTTACTTCACGAAAAGGTCGAACTCACGTCCTTTGACGCATGGTCTGTACACGCTATTGACTGAGCTGTCATCATTTCAAATCGTTTTTGACCTAGTGCATGTAGTTATTGGAAAAATAGTAGTAACCGTCAATAATTTTATGAAGGAATGAGTGAATAATATAATCTTACGATTATAAGCGATTCAGAGAAATATAAAAACGCAGTCAAGGGCACTAGCTATAGTTCCTTCTGATTTGTCACTTCTGACTTAGAACCTCTATAATTTTTATCATAAACGCGCTCCCCTTCAAGTTAAAACGATATCAATATAGGTAATAGCCATAGCACCTGCTCGGGATTATTTGTTGCCGTGACCGTTTTGTTTTGTTTTTTGTCCGTTCTCGATATGCACCTTGTTGTTTAAATTATTGTCAACCAAAAATTATCAAGATAATTTGTATACTCTAAGATTATTGACTAAATACGTTAAATTCAATCTGGATATGACTTCACTCAGTTATTATTAATTATTTATTATGGTAGGGCTTTTGTATGGTAGTAGGGTTTTTTCTAAAGCCTGCCTGCGTAGCTACCACCCTCAAGTTGAATATCTGCTACCAAATACTTATAGGTGTGTTACAGTAGTCGCATTGAGAGCCAGTCCTTTAACCTTAAGCATAAAAAAATTGAAATAAGAATTCAATAATTTCAATTTATTGAATTATGAATATAATTGTGTCTGGCTAGATTGAATTACTGTACATTGTCTGTAACACTATGGCGACCACGTTTTGAGATCAGTGAATTCATATCCAGAAACCAAGTCGGATGGTAGGAACCCTATGTCCGACTTGGTGGTGACAAGTATGCACATGGTTAAAAGTTCACATTAACACTATTTTAGTTGTCAAGTCTCGGGATAATCCAGCTGCGTACATCAAATACGTTCGCACTTACAGGGACTAGGCACTAGGGCGCCGCGACGCATACTTTGGGAATACTTGCATTATGCCACCGCGCCGATCTCGACTCCTGCGCTTGTACTTGCCTATGATAAACATATCTTTGCTTAGAATTGTGAGCTGCGTACTATTATCATTTTAATGCTTATTATATTTATTGGCTTTTAGAAAATATTATACATAAATTATTTTTTACGGTCAACTTTTTATATATTTTGAGTGAACGTTTGTTAGTTGTGTTTTGACAACATACATTTATATGTAGGTGCTTAATGACTTATTATAATTTATAAAAACTAATAACTAGTCATCTAGAAATTAGAAAAGGCCGGTTACAGTCGTTTAACCATTCTATATCGAAAGCTGTATGCGTTATTGAATTCGATTATATTAATTTAGTTCTCAACACGTTACCGCCCAGCTATTCGTCGGTTCATTCATCACTACATAATAATAAATTAGGAAACCCATTCAATATTAAATACTTGCTAATATAATCAAATATCTCTTTTTAAACTATTTTTTTATTGAAATCTTATATACGTTATACAATTTAAAATCGTATCAATTAATACCAAAAGTACCAAACGTTACCGCCGTGTCATGGTCGCTTCGTTCATCTCTCTACATAATAATAAATAAGGAAGCCCACACAATTTCAAATACTTCCTAATATAATAAAATATCTTTTAATTACTTTTAATAAATATTGTATCAAACAATATACTTTACAAGCGTGAACAATTTATACAGAGATCACATTTCATAAACATAAGATGAGAGCAAATCACAGTACATCAAATTACGCGGTTTATGTCTACCATAATTTTTAATACATTGTAAAACCAAGACCAAAGATCTGAGACCGGTACGCGGAAAGCTTCATTTATCCTCAAGGTATAAAGGGTTTTGCGAGAAAATGAAGGGTCTCGTTAACTGGTTACAAAAGTCTCGGAATTCAATATCAAGATTCTAAGCAGGTGTGTTTTAAGACAAGGCACCCTTAAGAATGCGACACAGTGTTAGAAAGAATATCGTGCGGATACACTTCTATGTTTACTGTTATAGTATTATAAAGAGGACAGATTTGTTTTTTTATTTATAGCGAATAAACTCAAAAACTACTGGACCGATATCAAAAATTTTTTCAGTATTAGAATACTACATTAGCCCTGAATAACATAGGCCATTAAACATTTATTTAATGAAAATTATTAAACAAATATTTTCTTCCACGTGAGCGGAGTTGCGGACACAGCTAGTTTAAAATAAATTGACTCTAATTTCTAGAAAAAGAGCTTCATAATTAAATAACCAAATATTTTTAAACTTTTTATATCCTAATATTCTCTAATTATTATTGATTTATATACATTTCATCAACACTTTCTTTTTACAAAAAGTACATACAACAACAATAACACATGTTTAAATACCAAGTTTCTATACATATGGCTATTATTTTTGTTAATCACTTGTTTACTTATACACTCTGTAACACTACAAACATTTTTGCCCATACATATATATTCTCGTGAGATTTTTTACCATACAAAAACAGTAAACTTTCTTTTTTTTTATTTTTTTTTATATGTTATTATGTGTACTAGGAAACTATACTTGACATTTTAACTCTAATTTTTGCTGAAGTAATATATAATACTGCAAAAAAAAATAGGCAGCAAAGGTAAAAGGTAAAACATTAGGTATCAAGCGTATTCACAGACCTAAAAATAAAGAATAACTTAACCTATAGCAGATGGGTTTGCTGACAACATATTGTAACAATAATAGAACCACCCTATTAAATAATTATTTGTACTTAAATATAATGTGTGTTACACATTATTTTTTAATAGTTAGGTCTATGCTATTTTATGTGTATTTTATGTGTATGTATTAATTTATAGAGGTCGACAAGGTATATAGAATAATTTGATTGAGATTATTATTTTAACTTTTTCTAATTTTATTTCATTAACTTTTAGCTTCATGCAATTAAAATTGTAATTTTATGGTATCATATGGTATATATAATAAGTATAAAAAATTATATCTCAATATTTTTACCTTATTAAAGCCGCTACTGGTGTAGTGTATTTATTTTATTTTTCTATACTAATACAATATTAAAAGAAGTACAAAGATAGCGAATTTCGATGTTTAAGGTTTAATACGAACTTCAGACTCAATTGTATAAAATTAAATATATAATAATAATATGTTCTATAGATATTCAATTTGTTACAAAAAAACATTTAAAACAAATTGTGGGTGTTAATTTAATATATGAATGGAACCGCTTTAATATATTTAGGTAAACAATTGATTAGTATAAAAGACTTTATTGTACAGAATCTTTAATAAATAATGCCTCAGTTCCGTTCAAACTATTGAAACCTAAAGTAAGTTACACGAACAACGTAGCAGAATGTCGCATGGAGCGTTAGTAAAAAAACGTCCGGTCTCACTGTACCATCGTCGCCCGTCGTCGCCCGCTTGTCGCGACTTTGTCGGCACTTTTTATTGGTCAACCGTGACTGTTTTAGTAATCGAATAGCGATCTATTTGAGTTACCGATGAAGTCAACCATCAGGTAGCGTAAAAGTAATAAAATATCATGGAAGTATAATTAATAATGTCACGGTCTTCCGTTGTTTCCATATTTTTTAATAAAAAAAAAAGTATCACATTTATATTTTACTAGCAGTTACTTCGTTTGACATTACAATGAATTGACATTAGAATGAAGTCTAAATAAAGAACCAAAAATATTTGTAGTTTAAAACATATCCTATGAGTTAATCCAACTAAAAAGCTGGATTATTAGATGGTTCATCATATACAGTTTTGATCGTTGAATACTTCACAAAGATGTATTATTTCTCATGTTTTATAGGTTAAGATTCGAAATCAGGTCCATTGACGTGGCGCCCGTACCCACCACCAATCACCACCACCAATCACCACCACCAACCACCTATAACCATCGTCACTTCGAAAAATTTTTTCCTTTTCTGAATCTCTATCCATCGAAATATTTGCTATTTCCTTTCATTATGTTACATGGTTTTTTATAATATCACAGTAAATTTATGTATAGCGATGATAGCTCAGTGATAGTGTGTACGACTTTACATCAAGGGACGTGAGTTCTAATCCACCTACAATGAGCTTGAGTTTTCGGGGAAGGAAAACATCGTGTGGAAACCATAGAATGTTGGTAGGGCTTTTTCTAACGACGGCCTTGTTAGCAAGTTGCAAATCTGCCGCCTAATACTAATAGGTGTCCTTCGGCAGTTGCACTTGAGACACAGTTCCTCTACAGGTTTAGCATGTCTATCAACTTGGACCGTCACTTAAGATCAGGTGAGATTATAGACATAATAACAATAAAAAAGTAAGTAAATTTGTATATAAATATCAATTATAAAATATATTAACAAACTTCAACCAATTATTCAAATTTGTAATTCTGGTATAAAGCAAATATTAACTAACTTTTAAAATGAAGCAAGCCACGCCATCTGTTGTGGAGTAGAGTAAACTCGTAGACAATATAAATTCTCCAACAACCAAAAAACTGTGTCACTTGTGTAGTGAAAATCCTTTTATAGAAAGGTGGTTAGTTGTATTTACTTACAAATTATCAGTTACATTTTTTATTAATATTTCATAAGTTCAGCGTTACGGCCTCAATCTCAATCTGTTCTTTGACGATGTGGTCCACGATGGTGGAGATAAGCTTAGTCGAGGGTCTGACTCTCAAGTGCAACTGCCGGAGTACAACCACACGTATCTTGCGGCAGATTTTCGCTTTGTGCGTGGTAGCTGGCCAGGCGGGCATTAGAAAAAACTGTACCGCCATACTAAGGTTTCATCACGTTGTTTACCTTCACCGAAAATGTAAGTGTATCTTAGATGGTTATATTTTATATTCAAAGAAAAAGTACTTAACATGCCTTCTTTGTAAAATCTCCTAGGCGAGTTTTTTTTTACATTCGCTTGGATAAGAGGTCATAATAAAATCTATCGGACATTAATAATAATAATCCAGTGATCAGAGCGTATTGAAAACTTTTAAATACACTAACATTTGAAACAAAACATTGATGTTTTTTCACACCTGATGTTAAAGATGGTATGTTTTCAATAAAAACAAATATTAATTTATTCAAGATGCTACCTTTTTATGGCATCTATCTACGTAAGCAACTTCGCTAAGGTCAAATGTGAAGTTCTTTATTTAAAGCCCAAATAAAAGTGGACAAATGACAAACAATCCGAGAATAATAATTTGTACCATTATCCCTATTTCCTTATACTGTGTACTTATTTCCTTATCCTTACTAATATTTTAAATGCGAAAGTGAATTTGTTCGTTTATTTGTTACGCTTTCACGCATAAACCACTGAATCGATTAGGATGAATTTTGGTAAAGAGATACATGGGAACCTGGAGACTGAGATTGGGTAATTTTTCTTGCGAAATACATATCGGAAGTTGGGTAAAGAGTGGGATTAAATTTGTATGAAACATTTTATTGCACCATCCGATTTGTTAGACAAAATCAATATTAATTCGATCGAAGCCGCAGGTAAAAGCTAGTTTGTCTATAACACAAATAATTGTCCTATGTGGGACTCGAACCCTAAGCACTTCGACGCGGCGGTTGCAATGAGGCAACTACTTTAACCGCTAGGCCAACCGTAAGATGCGAATTATTGATTAAGGAAATTCATTACAAACGACACGTCATAATATCGCAAATACTGATGCGATGCTTGCTCTGTCGGGGGACATGAGTTCGAATCCAACCACCCACAATGAGTATGAGCTTTCGGTGAAGGAAAACATCGTGAAGAAACCATAGCATTTTTAACCAAGGCTTTTTCTAATGCCTGCCTGCCAAGCTACCACCCTCAAGTTGAAAATCTGTCGCCAAATACCAATTGGTGTGTTCTAGCAGTTGCACTTGAGAGCCAATCCGTCTTATAAAGGCCGGTAAGGCACCTGTGATTCCCCTGGTGTTATGGGTGTCCATCGGCAGCGGTGATCACTTACATTCAGATGACACAACTGCTAGTTAGCCCCCGGTTCCATAAAAAAAAAAAAATTGTATACATGTAGTAATATTAAATAACTTCCTTACTGATATTATAAATACGAAAGTGAGTTTATTTGTTACGCTTTCACGCCTGAAAGCCTAAATAACTGAATCAATTATCATGAATTTTGTATATAGAGATGGATGGGAATCTGGACAAACTTATAAGGAAGCGGGGTTAAGAGATTAATAACCTTTGTACGAAATTTATTGCGTAATCCGATTGATTTCAAAATTTCGAGAATAAGTGCTTATAATTTCGAATTTTATGTAAATTTATATCAACGTTTAGTAACCAAATTTATTCAAATAAATAATTTAATAGCATTTGATTTAAAAATCATTTTTGTATCGATCGACAACGACAAGTTGTTGACAAAATCAATAATAACGCGAACGGAACCGCAGTTAAAATCTAGTTGTATATAATTAAGAGCCTATTTAAAACACCAAAAGTATTTCTTTACATCTTACCCGCTGGATGTTTTCATTGACATACAAGAGACAAAGATTTTAATTTAAATGACAAAGTCTTTGTTAGCAAAACTGCTCGAATTATCCGAATATTATTGTTAAAGGGTCTGTTTCCTGTAATAATTTACTTACACAAATTTATCCAGAACAATCATAATTACATTTAATATGATTACTTTACAAATAATAATACAGTGCTTAAAACTACACGAACAACGAACGAAACAAATAAATCAAGGCGATATTAATAATACGAAATACAACTTTTGTTCTATATTCATAAAGTAATAAAAGCACCTAGCAAGTATAGCAGTGACGCGTTGACTATTACCCGAACTAGCGTTACATAACCGAGCGTGTCGACTAAATCTCATTCAATACCCGTAAAATGAAGTGCTAAACACGCCTAAAGAAGTTGTCACTTCAATAAAAATGCAAAGTGTATTTTAAACCTTGGGGTACAATGATATCTCTGATATCAACTTATATTATTAACGAATTTGTACGTAATACGAAAGTACACACCGTGAATGTACGGTTGCCGTAGCGGTTGAAGCAGTTACCTGGCTGCAACCGCCGCATCAAAGTGTTTTGGGTTCAAATCCCACATGGGACAATTATTTGTGTGATCCATAAGTAATTGTCTGAATTTGGTTGTTACTCTGTATCCTGTAATTGTTTATAAAATTACTCATACCTAACATTGACGAACTTGCCTACTGAGGCAATGATAGCTATGTGATAGTATGATCGGACGCGGCGTCAATGAACGTAAGTTCCAATCCCTGCAATGAGCTTGAACTTTCGACAAAGTAAAACATAGTGATAAAAACATAGCGTGGTGATGTTGGAATTTTTTTGATGCCCGCCTTGTTAGCTACCACAAAATATGTTTTAAAAAAACACATAGGATATGTTTTTTTTAATAATTAAGGTTTAACGTCATGGCCATAATCTCCCCTGATCATAAGTGACGATACGGCCCAAGTTGGTAGACACGCTAAACCTGTGGAAGAACTAGTGAAAAAACCCAGAAATACTTTTGTTACTTAATTTTGACCTAATTCTAATATCAAAGCGAACAAAGTCACGGGTATAAACTAGTTTAGAATACAAATAAAAAGTAACATAGGACAAATTAACAACATAGCAAAAACTTTTCGACGTTAAGAACGAAACAGAACAAAAAGTATATACAGATAATTTTGTTTTTATCGTTCACAGTATAATAAATAAAACAGGAATAAACGCATTAACATATGAATGTCAAATTAAGAGCAAGTGCCGGTGTAGTAAAAAAATGTTTTTTTACAATAGTTTGCAGACAAAAAGATATTTTTAATGAATAGGTAGTAACTAAATATATAAAACTTATAAAAAAAAACTAAATTAAATTTATTAAGACAGTTGTCTTGGACTTAAGCTCGCAGAATAAATATCCTCCCATTTATTACGAGTTAATCAAGAGCAAAGCGATAGCAGAAATTGTTTATACTTTAAATTGGCATTTCCGAGGAAATATTTAGTGATCTCCGCTATCGCTTTAGTCTCGTTAAAGACCACATGGTGGTAGGTTCGTACAAAAGTAAAGCAAAACATAGAGAAAGACTTAAAGTCATCCACGTTGCATATTTGTGAAATTAAGCATACACAAACAAGCGCACACATATTTTTCCTACCCCATATTTTACATGGGTAGGTTCTGCACAATATGTATTCTTCCTCCATTCTACTCTATCAACGGTTATTTCAATATTTGCACCTTTAATACACATATTATTTCTAACACAAGCCAACTATACTAGCTTCGGTCTTCCTCTACTTCTACATCCATCAATCATCATACTTGACATTCCTCTGGTTATATGGCTTTCATCTCTTCTCATAACATGTCCATACCAAGCTAATCTATTACGTTTTAATTTCTATGTTACTGATGTTATTGTGCAGCTTATAGCAATATATTACATCTTCTTACCATTTCTTTCTTCATTATTTTCTTCGTACACTCTTTCATCCGTCTCTTTCATTCCATTCAAATCTATATATTAAGACAAATCATATAATAGTTTTAAACAGTTTTGCCTGCGCATTTTAATATCATTTTGTGAGAGGATAAATATAGAAATGTGAATTATGCGTCATTTGATTAGACAATAATTATTTGCTTTACCATATAGAATAATGTAATAATAATGAAAGCAAATGAAATGATTTAAAAATAAATATATACATCTGTATCATTTTTTGTTTTCTTTTTCAATTCTTAATCCATTCTTTGAAATAAAAATAAACAAACAGACAAATCGCGTCAGTTAATAAAAGGTATAAAATTTATTCTAAAAGAATTTTCATCGTCAAATGTTATTGCTAAAAGAATAATAGGTTTGCATAATAATGTATTTTTTGTAGTCTTTATAATAACTAGTTATATATTACAAAAAAATACTATTAAAGCTATTGTTTGGTTTAACCAGTTTTTTGTAGGTATATAGGTATACTAGTATAATATATACATATGTACATACATCATAATTGACGCATACGTCGTCTAAATAGTTTGATATATGTATTATATGTGTATTTTTTTTAAATTTATATCTCTACGAATCATTGACGGTTTCAAGCAATATATTTATTATCGCGTGGATCTAAAATTTAATTATTTCAATTTCATGTACAAAAATGTTATATAGCCTATGTTACTGAGGGCTAATGTAGAATTCTAATAGTGAAAGAAGTAGTAAATCGGTCAAGTAGTTCTTGAGTTTGTTCGTTACAAACAAAAATACAAATCTTTCCTCTTTATAATTTTAGAATAGATTCGACCAAGAAGATGGTATATCACATTGTATACAACAAGACAGCACGTCATTTAAAATTTGTTGAGATTTGAAAAACGTTCATTTGTTTTAAAACATTGAATCGTGCTTCGGCTTCAGAAAACTCGGCTTGAGGATATCTAATGGAAATATGAAACATGTGTAATCGACTATAATCGTTACAAGGATTATTTACAATATTTTTTATTATATTATTAGAGTTTACTAGTTAGGAATCGTGAAAACGCTAAACCTAGTGAAGGGACTGGCTCTCAAGTGCAACTGCCAGAACACACCTATAGGTATTTGGCAGCGGATTATCAACTTAAGGGTGGTAGCTAGCCAGGCGAGCATTAAAAAAGCCCTACCTCTATGCTACCTTTTCCTTCATCGGAAGCTCAACCTCATTGCAGGAATTCGAACTCACGACTTTGGTGTTGGCGTCCGTACATACTAGAAACTAAATTATTATAGTTTATAGCTCATAGGTAAAACAAATCAATATCGCAGTTCTATATTTTGCTAACTTTACCGATTACACCATACATGTTTCATTATATACATACGATCTATTTACTAATTTAATCATATTTCTTTAAAAAATATATTTCCAACTAAATCTCAGCTGATTACATTACCATTCAATACAAACTCTAATTTTAACTAAAATAAACGAAAGAGTAGCGTACTTTTTAAATAACATTTATACAAGAAAGTAGAGCTTAATTAGAAATATTTCGAGTGCACCGCCATTGCTTTAATTATCCTCTTCATCGCGCTTTGCATTTAAATGTGGTCCAATGAGGGATTAAATTTCTACGCCAAGATACGTGACACCAGGAAATAAAAGCCCTGTTTATAATTAACATAGAGACAGCCCTAATTATCTAATTCGTTTTTTTTTTTTAATATAATTTGTTAAATTACTTTAAATATCGCACCTCCACTTAAATAGTGTCGCAACACAAAAGACAACATTATCAGGAAAAGGACGTTAAAAATATATACCACGCTTACGTTTCACCTTTCGGGGCATAAACTTTAACTTATATCGAAACACTTTTCATCAACTGAAAAGCTTGCTTGAAGTTACTAAATGGCATTATAGCATCCTAAAAAAGTAATAGTACAATAAGAATGATTTTAATATTTTTAGTTGTGACACTATTTAAGTAGAGGTGCGATATAATTAACAAGTTTAATTTCTAATATTGTGTCTACATTTTTATACAAAAAAAAAACTTGTGTACGTCTTTTCTCTTCTTTGACCACGTGCTATTGTAAGCCTAATATACATTAAAAATATAACTCGAATTATATGAAAATAATGTTTACGTTCCTTTTAAAATATCTAAAAATATATAGCAAACGTTATATATTTTCATCTTTGATGAACGCACACTAACGAAAATTTTAATAGAAAACGCTTTTAAATATATATTTAATATCAGCGATTTTGTGGAGTAATTATCTCTATGAAATTAAATGCATATATACTTGACTACACGCGCGAAGACAGAACGGATTGCTAGTGTTTAATAATGTACAGATATATATATAGACTGTCCACTTTAAAATTCCTCACAATCGCAACTCTAAACGATAGCTCCAACAGAATTCCATGTCTAAAAGTTTCATGTAATTGAATGAACGAAAGAGCAAACGACTGAACAATAATAGTTATCCGTTCAGTCGAGCGCAGCTCGTGACTGGCCCGACCGACTTTCATTACATTTGTACTGAAGGAGTGCAATCGACCCGAACTGGCCAGTCAGTCCCTTTATCAACCTAATAAAACTGATGTACTCCGCTGAACGATATTCGAACTATGAATAGGAATTTATTGGATCCGAACGGAGGACCTTTTCACAGTTATTTCTGTGCGACGTCTTTTTAATCAATTTTATCTGTTGAACTTAGCAGCTATTTAAACGGAAAATTTCAACTTACTAACGTTTTTTACTTCACTAGAATATACGTGCGGCTTCGTTCACGTTAATTTCGATTTTCTCAAATAAATCTAACGATGCAATAAAAAGTTTCATATTACGTTTACCCCTCGCTTTACCCCACTTCCTCTAAAGATTTCGCTAGAAAAAGTAGTTTATCTCCGTCTTCTCGGTCCCATCTATCTCTGTACCAAAATTCATCATAATCGATTCAGCGGTTTAGGCGTGAAAGCCTAACAACCAAATTCACTATCGCGTATATTATATTTGTATCATGATGTCTTAAAATAAAAGTTACAGATCTGATGTTACGTAATATTTATAGTAAAGCACAAAGAACAAAGATCAAGATCTTAAATATATAAGGTACATGTTCACGCCGGTCTTGTTACGGTCGGGGTCACCAAATGATAACGTCGGGGTCACCACTTTAGTTGCATCCATACCAGCGTGCTTTTCCAGAAGCTTCGATAAATACGCTACGACGTATTTAGAATAGTTTTTCAACTCTATTAATGGCAAAAAATGATCTTGCCAAGCTTTCAAACCAGCTGCAAAATCATTTTTTGCCATTAATAGAGTTGAAGAACTATTCTAAATACGTCGTAGCGTATTTATCGAAGCTTCTGGAAAAGCACGCTAGTATGGATGCAACTAAAGTCAGTCAAGAACAGTTAATGGCCATGTTCGACATGGTGTACGCAAAGAAGAATGGCCTATCTAAGGAATTGTCAAGTGACCTTATCAGCCAATTAAGTAAATATAAGGACATATTTTTCAATACTTTTTTCTCCTCATCTTTATTCTTAATTTTACCATTTTGAGACTTCTTATTCTTTCCGACAACTTCCCATTGACCGCTCGACATTGTTGATGAGATAAATATGGTATATTTGTTAAATATTTTTGTAAATAAAGAGAAAGCAATATGTAACAGTACAAGTAATTTTATATATGTACGTGTTAATATATGTATATATTTTATTTTAGCTACCACTATGACAAATTTTAAGGAAATAAATTCAGTGATTTCATAGTAATGCCCGGAGAACGGAACAAACGTACCAAGAGAAAACCAAGCAAATGAAAATGAGTAAGAAACCTATACATCGATAACAACCGATAATATTTGTCAACAAAAAAATAATGTACAGGTATGGTTCAATTGTAGTTTTATTATATGTATAGACTAGCTATGTCCGTGACTTCGTTCGTGTGGATTTACGAACAATATTTAATATACTTTTGTAACTTTTTTCAATACAGCTTTGTTTCTATTAGTAGTACAGTGATATTAAATAACCTATAGCCTTTTTCGAATATTATTGTATCAAATACAAAATGATTTTTTTAAATCCGACTTGTAGTTCTTAAGAAAAGCGCGTTCAAACAAATAAACAAATTGTTTCATTTTATAATTCTTACTAATATTATAAATGTGAAAGTGAGTTACTTTGTCTGTTTGTTTCGCTTTCACGCCTAAACCGCTGAATTGATTACGATGAATTTTGGTATAGAGATAGGTGGGAACCGAGAGACGGTGAGAGGAAACTTATATTCGCCAAAACCTTATTGGAAGAGGGGTAAAAAGATGGATAAACTTTGTAAGAAACTGTATATTGCGTCACCCGATTTGTTTGACAAAAAACGCGAGCGAAGCCGCTCGTAAAATCTAGTACTAATATATATTTAAAAATCTAGATAGCATAATATATTACTTTTCGATATATGTATTTAAAAAATGTTGAGTGTATGTCATTAATTATTAATCTTCCTCACCCACTGAGAATGTTCCCCAGCACGGTACAAATCAAAATGTATCTGATTCTAAATTAGACTACTCGTTTCACAGTCAGTAAATTTAATAGACCCCGACTGAGCTACAAGCTGATGATTAAAGACCGCCGCGGATAAAACAAAAAGCAAAACAATCGAAATTTTTAAATTATTTCGTTGTTATTTGATCCCAGTGTTCAATGTGATCAGCCATCGATATCTTTCTATTTTAACCCCTAATTCACTTCCTTAGGGGTTAATTTTGAAATACTTTTGTTAGTTTTCATATGGTGAATAGGTTAAGCATTATGGCCGTAATGTCATCTGATATTAAGTGAGGATTTGGCCTAAGATGATGGGCACGCTAAGTCTAGTGAAGGGAGTATCTCTGAAGTGCAACTGCTGGAACACACCTATAGGTATTTGGTGGCACATTTTCTACTAGAGAGTGATAACTAGCCGGGCGGACATTAGAAAAGCTCTACCACCTTGCTATGGTTTCATCGCGATATCCTTCACTGAAAGCTTAAGCCCATTGCAGGTGGATTCGAGCTCACGTCCTTTGTTACAGCTTCCGTAGACACAACCACGGAGCTATCATCGCTTCGTAATTACCTATGCTATCCTTATACCTTGGCAAACACTACTGCGTTCAATTATATATCATAATTAGATGCAATCACGTGCGCTTCCACGTTACGAGCAAAAAACACAAGTCAATTAACTCATCAAAATATATACTCATAATACCTAAATAATAAGATCTGTAAATGTATACAGAAACCGTCGAGCCATTTAATTAGCTCTTCTTATAAATTATCAACAAAAACAAACTAATTGTATATATAACTAACTTGTTTCACACATAATTTTATATGAAACTGGCTGGCCGAGCATATATTGTTGAAACATTTCTAAAAGTCACGATAAAATAGCAAACACAACAACAAAAGAATTAGGCAAATCCATGGATTTCATTGTGACTTATTGTTATAATTATATTATCTATGTTGATGTAGAAGGCAGTGTAGTGTCGGTCCAGAGACTTTTGCTATAGTTTTTTTGCTTTCAATTGAGGAAGGAAAAGGCAAAGATATCTAGACCATGCAGCCAAGTCAGATGTTGTTTTAAATGCAGACGATACTATCTTCAACAAGATGGCTACTCTCTTGCTGAAACTCTATTGAGAGTGTGGTAACTAATATATCATGAACCGAATGATTATTCACAACTCACTTCACTTATGCTTTTCAGCTACACTACATTACGTAGATTCCCACCTTAATTTATACAATATAACACTAAATAACTAAGTATACGAATTAAAATAAAAAACACAACATGACAGATCAAGATCCCGCCAAAAACTCCTCCGGTCCAGACACAGTAGTTGTAATATTATTCATCCAAAACGACAAGCAATGGAACTAATCCATACTGCCAATACTGTCGTTGTAGATTTTGAACAACTTTGATTTTCAACTAGCTCGTAACTCTTTCGTTGCAGCTGTTTGGAGAGTAGTTGTTGCGACTAATAATATATCATATTCCGAAACATTATTAACGGCACTAATGCGCTTCAACTACACTACATCACGTAATATGTCACCGATGGTACACAATATAGTGCTGAATAACTACACATATGAATAAAAATAAAAATTATGATATAACAGAACAAGATTTCGCCATTGGCTCTTTTTCCAGAGGCGGAGAGAATGTGTTTAGAAAATAAACTATGTGTTACAACTGAAATAATTTTATTATATTTCCGATAAAAATAGAGTTATAACACTGATCGTCCTTAATTCTTAAATTTTGGTTTACCCATATGCGGCTATTACATATGTATAAAATTACCTGTATTTTCAGTCATGTTGAAAAAAGACGCTTGCTAATAAACAGCATTTAACTTTTATTTACCCGTAACTTCAAAACAAATAGGTTCATTTATACTCAAACGATATTTCTAAATCCATTATCTTGACGTGTATCGCAGCTGATACGACATCCTATGCACCCTTTGCTAACAAATTAAATTCGCATACTATAGTAATCAAGATAGACATTTTGGTTCACATCTGTGTCTTTGCAAACCTTCGTTAATCTATCATATTGGTTTCGACGTTGAATTGCAAACTTTATGCAGTTCCCATAAAACACAAAAACATAATACAGTGACAATGTTTCGGCTGTAGACAGTTGTTTAGTTTATGTTAATAAATAAAGAAAGCGCTTGATTGTAGTATTTTAATTGACTCTCTGAACTGACAAATATTGCTAAAGTGCTATAAAATCAACATTATTGCGAGAAGTAGTATTGTATACTGAGATTTAATAATTGTTTTATTTGTAAGAGGCACGTACTAATTTCTAGTTCTGGCTACTTGCATTGTGACGGTGGCGCGATGATGGCTCAGATAGTAGTGAATACGTCAAGACACGTGAGTTCGAATCCACTAACAATGAGCTTGAACTTTCAGAGAAGGAAAAGATCATGCTGAAACCATAGCAAGGTAGGGCATATTTTATGACCGCCTGGCTAACTACTGTCCTCAAGTCGAAAATACCTATAGGTATATTCCGATAGTTGCACTTAAGAGCCAGTCCCTCTAGTAGGCGTAGCGAGTCCACCATCTTGTGCCACATGGTCACTTAACGTCAGATAAAATTGAGACCATAACAATAACCCTTCACTATAGTGTTAACAACGCACGTTCTAAGATATCCAGGAAACCGAAAATAATGAAGATATTCCTGTAGAAGAAGCATTGGACGATTAATCAGTCAGACTAAAAAATTATCGAAATTAATAATAATTTGTGGCACTTTAATTATCTGTAATAGTGATGTTTTTTATTAATATAAATGTATGAAATGAAAAACGAGTGTATAAAATGAGATACATTACGACTGCTAAAAAAATTAAAGATCAAAGATCGAAAATATTGTTGTTCCTTTCTTATAAACAGTACATAACTGTTATCATAAGAAGTTGAGACAAAAGTTGTAGTTGTAGTAGTAGTTGAGACAAAAGTTGTTAAATTATCCATAAAAAATATTAGGTCTCTTTTTTCTACAAAGCACAGTATCTGAGATATTTTTAGTCAAATATTCAGTACTTTACATAATGTGCTCATATTACCTAAAGTCCGGTGAAGCAGTCAAAGCCCTTAGGGCTAACAGCGTAAGTCAGTTCGAAAAAAAAAATCATATTACGTGATTTCATCAGTTAGAATATTCCACGATCTATTGAGATTCAGGTTTATTGAAATTTTCATATTTTGTTTTCCATTTAAGGAATGTGCCACAAATGATTATTGACTTCGATAATATGTTGGTAGTTGCATATGCATATGTCAGCAATGATAATAATGCTTTGCTATACCCTATTCGGGGTTCATGTAAAGGATAATTATAATATGATTATAATTCTTTTAGAGCTGTTTCTAAAATCAAACTATTGAAATATAAAGTCACATGTTATTCTATTTAATACTAAATCCGATTACATACTCTTACCGGAAGGGTGACTATTTCGCACCGTTAGTATATTGTTACAAATAGAACGATAAAACAATCTGACATTTTAATATCACGATTTGAAAGATTGAAGTTTTATACAGTAAGACATTTCCTATATTATATTTTCATTTTTCGAGTGCGATAAGAACAAAGACAAGTGTAGAGAATTGTATGTCAAAAGTTTTTTAAATATATTTTATAGGTTTTTTAACAGCCACAATCTCACTAACACAATCCCACATGTTAAGTGGCTATGTGGCACAAGATAGTGTTCACATTAAGCCTAGTAAAGGGACTGGCTCTCAAATGCAACTGCCGGAATACACCTATAGGTATTTGGTGGCAGATTTTCATCTTGAGGGCTGTATTTAGCCAGGTGGGCATTAAGAGAATCCTACCATCATGCTTTGGTTTTGATGTTTTCCTTCACCGAACCCTTAGACTCACTGTAGGGATTCGAACTCACGTCCACTGACGTTTCAAAAAGTAAAACAAACTTGCGAAATATATTATTAATTTATTTGGCCATTCCAAATTATCATCAATTACGTCGTATATCTAAGAACAAATGAACTAAATCAAAGTGTATAGGTTTAATTACTTACTATAAATGGATTGTGTGTCAAAAACAACTACCTCGTAGCTCAGCGGACTTGTAATGAAACCAAAAATTAAGTGAGTTATTTGGATACTATGGTCCCAAGGCAAATGGCCCAAAGTATAGAATCCGACGTAGCCCAGTTCATAAACCATATTAATATTATAAAATAGTAAAGTTTGTTTGATCGTGCTAATCTGAGTAACATCATTCGAATTTCATAAATTATGTTTGTATTTGATAGAACAATCATTGAGGAAGGTTTTAGGCTATTTAACATCACGCTACTGACAATAAAAGCTAATGTGTATTGAAAAAAGTCAAAAAACAAGATAAAAATCATTAAATAAATTTTAGTTCCTCTCGAACTAAGTCGCGGACACAGCCATTACACATATAAAGCAACTATTAACTAATGAGTTTATTTTGAATATCACCACAGAGTCCATGAACATGACTCGGGCATACAATAACATTTTATGTAAAAAGGAAACCTAAACCAGAGGCGAGTTCTAAATATAGCTACAACAAAACATTGCGACAGCCATTGCTTGTGGCACTTTTATGTTACTATTTGACCTTATATTCCCATTATTTGCGATAGGGAAACCCGAAGCAGTACAAAGTGATCAGGTTATATTTACTTAATCCTAAATAATTCATATACAACAATTCAGCTGTTTTATATTTATACACGCCATACGATGCTGGTCAAACCACTATTATTCTTGTATACTGATACTAAAATATAACCTGTACTCGAAACTATTTCACCAGGTCAATTTGATAAAAATATGCGAGACGAGGCAAACAATAGAGTCACCATGCGGGTGCCGGATCCATCGTGTGGCAGGGAGGGAAACAACGAACATTTCCGAGACTTGTGACACAGATGTAGGCTTAAGTAGTCCCTTTTAGATGCACCTTCATTATTCGCGTTTATCTCCCTACCCATCCAAATTTAGTATGAGCATGCTAGCGCAGCTTTAGAAGCACGTTCTAGTATAGAACTTACTGCAGTCCCAGACAGGCCAAGATCTTTTAGAAGATTATAGAGGGATTTAGCTGGTATACCTCTCCCTTCCACTTCGACCGCGTATAAATTGATGACGTAGCCATTCATATTTAGGTCATTTAGTAGCTCGTAGTATTTATTTGTTTTTATAGCATGGTCTTTAGGTATGTTTGTTTACCGTGGTACAGTAAGCTCAGTTAGTACTATGTGTTTAGTTGTTCCAGAATAAATAAATATATCTGGTCTGGAAGTCGAGCGCAACATTCTCTGGGATTTTGTTATGCTTTTCATGCGTATCCATTAGTATAATTCAGTCAGGTGCAGCACCTAGGATTTGAAAGGGCTTATTTTTGAATCTTACAATTGATAGGGACCACATCGAGTATGTCATCTCCAAAACATCTCAGAGACTCGGAATCCTGAACAGAGTGCGACGGTTTTTCTTGCCCGACCAGCTGTACCTTCTCTATAAGGCCCAGGTTCGTCCGTGCATGGAATACTGTTCGCACCTCTGGGATGGATCCGCTAAATACCTCATCGATGCCTTAGATAAGTTGCAAAGGCGGGCTGTCCGTATTATAAATGATACAGCTATTACCAACACTCTAGAACCGCTTCAATTGCGCAGGGATATTGCCTCTCTAAGCGTGTTCTATCGCTTGTATCATGGTGAGTGTTCTGAGGAGCTCTTTGAACTCATCCCCTCCGCTCCTTTCCACAACAGAACCACACGGGCAGGGCTTCGGTGTCACAATTTCACGGTTTCACCTATAACATCCAGAACCAAAAAGTTTGCTGACTCTTATCTCTGTCGCACCGTGAAATTGTGGAACCGTCTTCCTGTCAACGTATTCCCTCCTTCCTATGATATTGGGTCCTTCAAAAGAGGCGTGAAGAGGTACCTAAGCAGGCCAGCATGACAGCCGCGACTGGCAGTGTATTCTGTTCGCTGTCAGTCGCCGCTGATATGGATTGTACTGTACTTACCATCAGGTCCAGTGCAGTCACTTTGCTGTGCAACAAAAAAAAAAAAAAAAAAAAAAAATTGAGACTTCTTTTACCAAGTTTTTTTTGTCAGTAGTTAATCCTTTTTGAGCTCTAGCTATTAAAAGGCTTATAGCTTCACGTATGATTTCAAGTGCTATATCGTAGTGACGTGAGCAATCGCCCCTGTCAAGGAGCACCTAGCATCCTACTAATAAATGCCTTGCTATATCTATAGACCCACCACAAGAATAGCAAGATTTTTCGGCGGCTATCCCCCATCCCACTAAATTACTCTGATCTGGAAGAGTCATTTGGAAGACATTTAGGTAAAATTTTAAAAGAACCGTAGTTAATCGTGTATCGAGGGAAGTAGAATTTACCTAGGGTTAACCACTCATTTTGCATTATTCAGTTCATCGCGTGCACTTTATATTTGTTGTTTTCGTCTTGCTTAAAGTAAAATAAAAATTTAGTACTTGATAGACCAATCATTGACGGAAGCTGTTGGCTATTCACATCACGCTACTATCAATACATTGAAAAAAGTTACAAAAACAGGCAATAATTATTACATATTTTTAGTATCATGCGAACGAAGTCGCAGACCCAGCTAGTATATAATATTTTTAATACAGAAAAATAATCAACAACAAATTCATACACCTCTTTATATAAGTACACGCCGACCGGCATGGGCAACAATTATTCTTGGATCACCGAATCATTTGATTGGTTCCTTGCTAAATAAGCGGAAAAACAATGCTACCTCACTATTGTACGTCAATCATGGATATTACTGAATTATATTAGTAATAATATATTTCTATTATGTTTATTTTAAAGCGATTATGGCTTAGTTGGTATTGTGTACGGACGCCGTGTTAATGAACGCGAGTTCGAATTCACCTGAGCTTTCTGTGACGGGAAAACATCGTTAGGAAACCAGAGCATATTGTTAGGGATTTTCCTAATGTCTAATTGACTAGCTACCCCACGCAAGTTGAAAATCTATACTTATAGGTGTTTTCCAGCGGTTGCATTATAGCCTGTAGAGTAATTTACATAAGCATACTTTAATTTGTAAAATAATATTATGATTTGTTTTGTTATTACTTTTATATTCGATTCAGTGGTTTACCGTGATATCATCTAATCCAAGGATGATACGGTATTGGAATCTAACACACTGATTCTAGTACGAGTACTGACTTATAAAGCATCGCAATGTTTTCGTTTGTCAAAACCTCGAAATCTATGTGGAAATCAGCCCCACATTAATTGATGTGTTCAGACTGAGTTATTATTTTTTAGAAAATTAAAACTGTTTGCTATAGACAATTCGTTCATTACGCCCAAATTTTACATAAAAATCAGATATGTCTCTAACATTACCCGTGATTTTTTAGCGCCATAAACCCATAAAAACATCAATATCATATGAAGCAGTTGACCCAGCAGGCGTTTTTAAACAATATATATCACTAATTATACACAAATATACTAGAAAGTAAGTAATTTATATTGTGCATTTTTATTAATATATATACTATAATATAAATACAATAGTATAATATATATAATAGAAATAAAATACAAATTAAATTAAAAGAATGCAGACAAAAATTCTGCTGTGACAAAAAACCCCAAATATTCGGGCCATCCTGTGATTCACTTTACCAAACAAATCGAAGTATCCTTTATAAAAAACTTATATGTGTTTTTGTCTAATTTATGTATGTTTTTTAACATAAAACTCATCAAAAACATTTATTTATATCGCTCAACAAAGTGACTATTAAGCACAGTACAATCGAATTCAGTGGCGACTGACATTGAACCAAAACTCAGTGTCAGTCTCCGCTGTCATGCTAACCAAAACATGACTAGATTTGACCAAGAATAAATAGAATTTAGTCAACCAGTGTTTTAGAGCTAGCAATACCTACTATTAGAAGTGTTTTAGGTAATGTGTTTAGTTTTACAATGAGAATATTAAGTAAATGACCGCTTTGCCCGACGATACGTTCAAGGAACATTTGAAGGATTTCCATCTGCCTAGAGATTATTATATTTTTACTTGCATTCAATAATTAATAATATTTATTTATAGTTTTTTTACGGTTGCCAAATAATCAATATTAAAAAAGATAAATCAAAGAGAGGTTCTTGTATTTTCTTTTTGATAGTTGGCATTGTTTTTTAAACTAAATCGGTGATAGTACCTATTATGATATTCTCAAATACCTTTTTCGCTACGTTTTTATGCAACTGTGTCTTTTCACTATCAATCGCTTGTATGAATGAATGATACATTTTAATTGTACCAATTATCATGAGAAGTGAATTTAGATACTCTGTAACCATACATGCATATTTCACTTTTTGTAAATACAAGAAGTAGAAAGATACCACCAGCAAACTTTTACAACTAATCAAACTCCTAAAGTAATTTACCATGAATGTACTTTGATATATTTGCTTCCACGTAGGACGTCATGTGGCTTTTTTCTATATACAATATAATAAACCATTAGAATTAAAATATATCCAACCTGTTCTTTCAACTCTTTATGTATATTAATTATTTCGTGAATAAAAAACAAAGTGATTGAACTGTTTATTACTTTTATCTCTACGTGTTTTTTTTAGAAAACTATAGTAGTAGGTATGTTAATCCGATGAGCTAGAACTATATAGATCTTCGCACTTGGGTTTTTGAAAGGTAATTAAGCACGTTTTCAATTATTTAATTCTAATTTGGATAATTCTAGTGGATTACAAAGTACTTTGAGCAAAGTTGTTTAGATACTATAAAGTAACCAAACAAGTGATTTACCTAATATATATAATTAGCTGTGCCTGCGACTTCGTGCGCATGGAACTAAAAAATTATATAATATTTTTTACCAGTTTTGTATTTTTTTTTAAATACAGCTGTGCTCCTATTGGTGGTGGCGTATACAAAACTAACTTTTTAAATCCAACTTGTATGTCATAAGATTAGCGAGTTAAACAAACAAACTTATCCACAAAACTACACGTATACTAATACTATTATACGCACATATGCGCTATATATATTATCACAAAAGTCGGTTAAATACAGACATCGAACTCGCGACCACGCAATTTAATAGTATAGCTTACTACTAAGTGGCACAGTACCTACAAAGAATGTCTTGTAAACTTATAAGTATGTAAGTAAATAAATGACAAGGTAATGTAAATAATTTCTAACAACCTTTATTATACGTAATATTCATATATGTCAGCTCGTCCAATTTAGTCAAATATTCAACTATATGCAAACATCTTGTTCAAGTAAATGTACCTACGAGGAACCACATTAAAATGTTAACCAAATAATCAATAGCAAAACAAAGAACACATTATTTCTGTTTTAAGGCTTTGTACTTACTTCGTAATAATAAAACAGAGTTTTTATAACCACTTTTTTATCGGTCGGTTTATCAGTCTATTCATTAAAACCCCTTGACGAAAATAACTCATAGTATAAAGCTAAAAATAATATTAAATTATTTGATGATGGACTGTATACAACTGTAAAATATTTGGAAAATTTAAAAATGCACCCTTCATAAATAGGAAGTAATTCGATGTCGTTCTAGAGCTATTAAAAAAGAAATGGTCCCAATATATTAAGTTTTTTGGGCGTATAATAAAGTAAATGAATTGAAAAATCATCTAGCGTGATAGTGAGAGTGAGTGTGAGTCTAGAGTGAGAGTAAAAGTTTTGCATTGCCTTAAAAATACAAAAGATTTAAAATAATGATCCTTGATCGTAATAATGATCGTTATGAGGCGTGCAAAATACAAGTGTGTGGATCATTAAAGAGATAAAGCTCTCTAAACTAAAAGTTCAATAAATTACTAGTTATCAAACTGTATAAGGCATTTCTACTAAGACGATGATAGTTTTGAAAAATGCTATAAAGAGAGTTAAGCTAGTTCGAATCGGTAATGATTTAGTTTGTAGTCACAGTACGGACGCTGCGTCAATAGACGTGAATTCAAACCCCTGCAGTGAGATTGAACTTTCGATGAAATAAAACATCACGATAATGACATAGCATGGTGGTAAGGCTTTTTCTAATGCATGCCTGGTTAACTATGATTATCTAGTTACCCTTGAGACTCCACTAGACTTAGCGTGTCCACCATCTGGTGCCCCATCGTAACATAACATTGGGTGTGATTGCGACCATAACACTAACTTCTAAATAAATATTCAAACTAAAATATTAGAAAAGTTACCTTAGTACTAGTTATAGAATAAATAAAAATATATAGTATACATTTAATTTCGTTTGACATTAATGCAAGAAACAGTTATTATTTGTTATTAATTCCATCGCGTTCATTGTTTTATGTATAGAACGAAAAAAAAAATTCGACATACATACATACAACACATCATAATAACATTATCTTACAAAACAACAAACTTGAAGAAGAGTTGCATGGGCTCGAAAATGTCCCTGTCTCAGTATGAGTCGTGGACCAACTAAATGTGTGAATTTGTTCTATTGTGGTATTTATTCTGATCTTGAGCTCACAAGAGCTTGTTATATAGGTAACTTGGGGTTTGAGTTGCAATTATACCAAACAACATACTGGCCAAATGCACATTCCGTCTTGCTTCTACTTTTAACAACTTGGAATTAATAAGGAATGGTGTGATATGAGAACGTAGTGGTACGTGGTAATAGAAACATACGCAGGCATTCTGAATATGCTGCATTAATTCCGTGTAAGATTTAAAAGGTACGATCCGTAAACAACATCACAGTAGTTGAGCTTGGAAAGGACAATATATTGTTAGCTTTATCATGATCGCCTCTTTATTTTAGCGTTATCGTTAATCGTCTCTTTATTTTAAATGTCATATTACAGGGGTTTCAATATTCACACTTTACTTCAAAATAACTTTATGGATTTAAATTGATATTTACATTTGGTTAAAAATATCCTTATACATTCAAAATTGTGATTACGAGAGTTTATATAAATTGTTTTAATAACCTGTTTCAAGTGTCAGCTTTATTATTAATCGCCTCTTTATATTAAATATGATATTACAGGGGTTTAAATATTTACACGGTCAATTAAAAATTACTTTATAAATCGGAATTGATATTTACATGTTTGATTAAAAATAACTTTATAAATTCAAATTTTAATGACGAGATTTTATAAAAATTGTTTCAAAAATCACATTCACACTAGTTTGCTTTTAGCACTTTGAGTTTCCGGTTGTGGCAATATAAATTCTTGTGTCTTACAATACTGGGGCAGATAACTTGGAACTAAGGATCGAGCTAGTCTACTGGAATATTAGTGCTTAGAAGGATTAAAGAAAGTATTAGTCAAGACACATTGAAATAAGAAGAGAAGGTCTAATTTTCTATAGTACTCTAACGCTATAAAAGCATTTTTCAAATTTAAAAGAAGTATCAAAAATTAGGCCAAGGCTTTTAGCTACTTCCACTCGCTGCACAGGCTCATTATTGACCATAATATTGAGATGTGTACTATTTAGTTTTAGTATATTTCGCTTGGAATCAAGCACTATAAAGTGAGACTTCTTTGGGCTTAGTACTAAACAATTAGAAACAGACCAGGCCTATATTTTGATATATATCATGGTTTACTTTAATTCCTACTTCAGCACAATCACTAGGTGAGAAGGAAAAGTAAAGTTACAAAGTAACGGTGTTTATAATCTGTTTTAATAGTTAGTGCAATAGCACATAGATATTATTTTTGACAACAATGCAGTACGGTAGGTGTTGTCAATTGTAATAGTAGGTAGTTTTGACAATAGTTGTGTTTCGACAGTTGCACTTGAAAGCCAGTCTCTCCAATAGGCTTAGCGTATCCACCATCTTGAGCCACATCGTCCGGTAATATCCGGTGAGATTTTGGCCACAATACTAAACCTGTAAACTATAAAAAATAATAGTGCATAAACAATGAAAGTTAAATAAAGCTGACGGAGATGATGATAATAACTTTTATAATGTGTTACAATTCATTATTAATAGATTGAAACGGTAAAGAGTTTATACTGTACAAAAAGACAATAAGAAAAATACATCGGTACATCTGTACAACGTAATTACAACAACAAGAAAGCACCTGTAACAACTATATCGTTTTAGAAAGCAAAGATTTCGTCCAGATAAACGCAATCTCGTTCAAATAAAACAAGGTACCGCGCTACACCCAACGAGATATTTTATAGTGGCTCCCTCCTTTGATCTAAAGACCTTTTGGCTGACCGCAATAAATGCCTCGCTAAAGAGATAAAAGTTAGATCTCTTTGTGAAGAAACTCGGTCAAGTGACTACGAGATGTAATAATGAAAATCTTTAGGTACGCTAGGGAAATTTATTTCTTTCAATAATGCGTTTTTGTTATCGTATAAATACTATTCTTTGCAGTTTTGCGGTACGTTATAAATTTCTTTAAAGTTTGTTTTAGTTTACCTAGGTGTTTTTATATTACATACATATAAGTAAATCGTAATACAAAGGTTCCCGGTAGGTATGACGTTTTCGCGACACCGTCGTTGAGTTAAGAATTAAAAACCCATAAATAACAATCTGTTTAATGATTCCTGTTAGGATTTTTTATGGTTATCCTTGTCGGATAGCTGGATCAAATTCTTTAATCTGACATTGTTACTGTGATGCGTGTATACGTGTGTGTGAGTGATGGTTTTGCAAAGTTCCACAAAAACAAAACACTGCAACTTGTGTATTTCTTTTTGTGTAATATCCAAATTGACTGATTATGCCTCGAAACCGTGAGAAAAAGTAGCATATCTCTGTCTCCTGGGTACTATTTATCTCTGTACCAAAATTCATCACAATCGATTCAGCAGTTTAGGCGTGAAAACATAAACAAAAAAACTCACTTTCGCATTTATAATATTAGTATAGTATATGATTAATATTATAAAACGAAAATGATTGTTCTAACGCGCTAATCTTAATGAGCACTCAAAAATTGTTTTTTTGTATTTCATAGAGCAATATTTGAAGAAGGATATTTAATTCACATTACCCCCAAAAGAGCAAAGCAAAAAGTTTAAAAAACGAGCAAAAATTAATAAATAATTTTTAGTTCCATACGAACTAAGTTGCAGGCACAGCTGGTGACAAATAAAATATTTTACTTATTAATGACTATCGGACTTAGTATTCTTAAATAATTTTTACGTTACTACCACATATGCATACATACATATATTCCGTTAGCGTCATCCTCACATACACTCCTCCTGAGCAAAAGCTCTTCCTTGTCCTTCCTCATTACGCTTTACCTCAATTACCTCAAGTATGATCCGCGAATTTAATATCATTGTCCATTATATTAACATAGCTAGACGCTAATCCATCAATGATTTCAAATCTCAATATATTTTGCATAAAAAGTATAAAAAATGGAGTAAGACAAGCTTAAGTTTTTGTCGGATGTTACAAGAAGACTAATTCAAAAATATTTTTGATTGACATTAAGTGCCAATAAATAAATCATAAAACATGTTGAATCGCTACTATCTTCCCATCATATAATACAATATTTAATATAGTATTTATAATTTAACTTTTAATACCTACTCTATACACTTTGAGCTATTAGTATTCGTCCAAATAGAAAATTTAGATATTCATAATTTTCAAATCCTTTTGTGGATGGCATTCCTTTGTGGATTCTCTCGTATCAAAAACACTCGCCCTCAAAATAACGTAACACAAATCATGCGGTCAACGTCAAAGCACAGTTGAGGTTGCTGCGGTCATACACGAAATATTAGAACAGTAAATCCAGACCGTTAAACCCCTTTTATCTGTAGACTCCTTTTGTTTTGATATGAAAGGTCTGCAAACATTTCGCACAACTATCTCAAGCGAAATTAAAAGTTGCAATACCTATTTAACTTCAAATAAACCCATACATTAAATATTTTTAAATTAAAAGTTCATTCAATTAAAAGTTCATTCAGCCAGTTTCACTGTGAAATCATTTTCGTGACCTGTAAGGCGTAAGCGGCTTTATACCGAAATGGTAGCACTTTTCCTAACACTTCACAAGGAGTTTTCGTATGTGCGTTGGATTAATACACCATTAGTGTACATTACTAAATTATAGTACACAAAATACAACCAATATTTAGAAATACTTGGCACGTGAAAATATTTTTTCACACTATTGTGATCAAATTCTAAACAGTACCTAATATAATAATGTGAGCATACGTAATTTTAGTTAATGAAATATATATTTTACTAGGTGGGTTCGCGACTCCGTTCGCGTGGAACTAAAAATTTGTCTAATCATCTCTATAAAAAAAAAATGATATATAGCTTATGTTACTCAGAACTAATGTAGCATACTTATGATGAAAGATTTTTTAGAAATACGCCCAGTAGTTCTTGAGTTTATTCTTTACAAACAAAAATTAATATCTTTCCTCTTTATAATATTAGTATAGATAACAACAGTATTAATTTTCATGTATACCTTTGGTGAATAGCTATGCAGATAAGTTTTTTTAAAAAAGTCGATCATAAACAAAAATTAATTAATCAACGGCTATAAAAATTAAAATTAACTTCTATAGCCGTTACTACTCTTCAAGAAAGCCATGTTATTTTCCAAATGGTAGTAACTTTTTGATTGATATTGATTTATTGATTGATATTATTATTACCTTTTATTTATTTAAATAATCGATTTTATTTGATATGACATGCTTGAACTATTAATTTTAGTGTAAAATTAAAGAAAAAAAGATTTTGATTATAAAGAAAAACAACCAATGTTGTGAATTAAAATTATTACTTACCACTAAATGACAAACTTTCGTCAAATATTTCGAAACAAAAGAAACAAACGGAAATATAAGTCTCATTATCGTGTGCTGTGAATAATAAATACTACTTTATTGTAATAACAACCTTGTCTAGTTTATCATTGTTGTTATTTAATTAAATACAAATAATAATATAGTACAGTTCTTTTATAGATTATTCTTTTGTAAAATTACGAAATATTCTTGTACAATCGTTTTCATAGAATATATTGATAATGTTTGTGACGATAAGAGTGTCTCCTTGGATTTATAGAATAGTGGGGGTTCTGTGAATCGACGATAAAACGCTTAGTCGGTTCGCCTGCGGTTCATCTAGAGCGAACTCAGGTCTGTGCCGGAAGATTGCTCGGAACACTTTATATGTATGGTAGAAAACATAAGACATTTAAAATATTTCAAAAAGTTTTTGTATGGATATATTATCCTATTATCTCAGGAAGTAGCAATTCCAATCCAAGGTGCTATACAACGACAGTGCTAATTATTTAACTATATTTTTGAAAGATTATTAATCTTATGGCCTAATATAGGAACTAGCAATTGTAAGTTTTGTACATTTCGTGTTCATGAAAATTTTATAATAGGAGAAAAGATAGGACAATTACTTGGTTAATATGAACGCTATATCTTGTGTTATATACCGCAATGAATTGAAGATAGCTCTTGACTTGCAACAGCTTTGTTGCCTCGTTACATCTTTCGCATATCAAACGTATAAAGTTTTCTTTGACGCATCTGCATCAACGTAACACTTTGGTATTTGCAATACCAAAGGTGTCAATATTCCTTTGAAAGATTAAAACCCATACAAACACAAAATGACGGGCACGATATTTTCATTTATTATGTATTTTATTTTTTATCATATTTATATGGTTTTAATGTGTGATATAGATATATAATCTGTAGACGTTTTTTAATTTCAATTCACAAATCTCAGAATTACAATTTCGATATAATTCATTTTCAAAATTGTCTCAATTTATTAACAGAGTTTTAGGTCACTAAAGTTTTCGGATGATAATATTAAATAGAATACTTGACACCTTCAGAAGTGTAGCACAACTTAGGAATATGTGACTAGAGGACATAAACATTGTATTTAAATAAAATAACACAATTATAGGTTCTCCCGATCAGAGTTGTTGTAACTAAGATAGTTAGGGATCATTTAGTTATAGAATATTGACCATAATTCAAAATCTTCTTTCAAGTGTCTTTGATTTTGACTGAAAAGAATTATCACATATTGTAACAGAATAATGTGTATATTTTAAATGGATAGTGGTATTAATTATCATTTTACATATATACCTACAACAGAAGTTGAACGTGCATTTATTTTATTTAGAATGCTTAGAGACAAATTATTTTATAAACAAGACTCACGGCGGTTTGAACTAATAAACAAAAACGTTAAACCTACTTTGTAAAGTATATATATATAGAACCTACTTAGTAATTCAGTTCTGTGTGAAAAACCAAGTCAAATTTACTCAGTAACTTTACAAGTTTAAAATTCAAACGGTAAGATAGATAATCTAGCGAAATATTTGCATCTTTTTGTTATAATTAAATTTAGACTGAAAAACTAATTCTATTTCAATGCCCAATATCTGCAAGCCGGTCCTAAAGTGATGTGTCATATTTGAACGTTATATAACCTTCTTACACAATCGAATCGCTGAACGTGCAGAATAGAGCTTTATATACCAGAGCAAAGCATTATTAGAATGCAGTGATACCTGCATCATGCCACACCTACGTTCATTTCTCTTTACCGCAATACCACCAAAGTTGAGCTTCCAGTAGTGTCTGTAATTTCTCGGAAAACGGCTGGAAATCATTCAAAAGCTATGATGTAATTAAAACCAAAATAATTCCGGTTGTAAATTAAATTGTATGAGACAGATGAAAGTACCAAAATGACTATACAAGAGGTTTTTAATAAGTTGAAACTGCAATCAAACAAATCTAATAATTTTAATAATATAATAATATTTTAATTTATAAAAATTGTTTTGACTTGTATTTTTTCAATATAGATATACTAATATTGTATGATTGATAACACGTCTAGATATAAATAAAAAATACAATGTCAAAGCCCAAACTTAAAGGCGTGATAATTTTTCAGTAAAGTGTATAATAAAATGCATAAATTATGGAATAGTGTCAGGGCTCATTTCGCTCACCACGATTATTATTGTTTCTCTCACATAAAATTAAACATGATATAAATTGTGTGTACCGACGTACAATGCTGGACATTACCACAACAACTAGTTGTGTATTACATAGTTTGCTTTATTTTACAATATTATTTTCTCTATCTTAGTAATAAAATGAAAAGCAATCAAAATTTATTGATAATTTCACGAAGACTTCATAAAACTCTAAATATATTTTATGAACTAGCAATGTAATAGTCATATTAATATGTGTAGACTGTGGAGACGTGCTGTCATTTTAATTTAATTCTGTCTGCCGACTCACGAAGAAACTTCTGCGCGTATCTGCTTTTAAGCTTAAACTGATAACTTTATTAGCAACGACTTATATCTCATTTAAATTAACACATTTTATGAAGCTACATCTTTTGTAGCGATTTATCAGTAACCTACTAATTACGGCGTCTCTAAAATTATCTGAATTATAAATTTGAAAATTATCATGCACATTATTTTTACAACCTACTTACTCGTAAAAGAAACTCTGATCCATTACGTATTTGTTCAGCATATCTAATTTCATTGAAAATTATTGTTTTAAGACTTTATTCTTTAGCATTTTATGTGCTGATGACACGAACATCGTATGACTTCGTAAGCTGACTTCACTGAACAACATCGTATGACATAAGAAGATGATAATGAAATATTTTTAAGCCTAATCGTTAAGTTCATTTTAACTTGCATATTTATTGAACACTTTTAAAGCATCAGTCTCTCCAGTCAAATATTTGTAACTGAAAAATGTATTTTCTCCTAAATTTGTAACTGGATGATAATTTATTTACGCACGACCGAGAATGATTAGTTTTAATTTTAGATTTCATGAACTTCTTTATATTTTATGGCATCTGTCTATGTAAGTAATGCCGCCGATGTCAAGTTTGATTAGCCATACAAGCAACGAACACAAAGTAACACCCAGGCTCTCAACAATCAATTGTGGATCACACAAATAATTGTGCTATGTGGGATTCGAACCCACAACACGTATCAGCAGCGAGGCGAGTGCCTAAACTGCTAAAGCAACTATGCAGTTTTTGTGCTGTTGTTAATTGGTAAGTAATTATAGTGTTGGCTAGTACCATAATAAAAATCTGGAGAGTAAAATATTTAGGTTGATGAAAATAAAAATATCATCTGAAAGCAACAATGGAAGAGATTACTTAAATCGTCACAAATAAGTGTTTGTAAGTGAAACAAAGGTCAGTTTTGGGTCTGCGAACAATGCTTACATTGGCGAAACAATCTCCATTCCTTTAAGACAAGTACCCTCGAGTCGGTCGGTATGGACTTTAATTGTGAACTTAATATCGCCCCAAATGCTAAAATTGTTTTTTATTTAAATGCTTAAATACAAAGTTTATGTATAATAAAACTCTGAATCATAATCACTAATTCTATAGGAAACGTATACTCTTATTCGATACTAATCCACGTCAAGATTTTTCTATTTTGCAAGAGATATATAGATATCACTTCACAATAATTTTTTGGAATCGTTTAAATACAGTTGGTTTATTATCCATTAAAAAGCATCTACTGGCAGGGAAGCAACTTAAATTAAAAATAATTCTTATGGCAGTCACATGAATTCTACTAAATATGTACTAGATAAAAGCTAACATTATTAACTATCTATCATTTTAATTACTATTCATAAGAAAACCAAAAATAAAATAAAATTGTACTTGTTAAGAAAAAAATGTTAATGTTGTTTTTTTTTTATCGTGGTAATAAAATACAACGACATGTTTTCAATCCTAATGTATTTTGCATTTTAAGAACATCCCGCGGCTCTTCAGTTCCTCACCATCCCTCATAAGAGCTATGCCTGTGGTTGTGATATATCGTGTCATTAATGGAGGACCACAATTATTACATCCAATCAAATTATTTGCTAGTCACTGTGTGCTAACCTTAATCGGTAAGCAACTTTTGGCGAATTATTACGTACAAGGACAATAAAGGCATCAATCTACAAACAAGTTTTTACAAACAAACAACAACAACAACTTATTGACAAAAAACCATTCTCGTTCCTTACTGGAAACCTAAAATTAAAAACCTAATAAGATTTGTTTTTCTATACACCTGTAGGACTAGGTAAGGTCGTATATAATTATCTTCGGATATATCGACAAAAAAGTTGGCAAAAGTTAAAAAGTACATTACTCTATACCACTGTTGAACCCAGAATCGCGTAATGGTGTTGTAGCTTTAGCAATACAGACGCGCGTTTGATATACTCTAGTGCCATGACATGCAAGCAATTACTTCGGAAATTATCGATTAGACAAGTACACTCCACCCACTCAGGTGTCTCTTTGATAGCACCCTCGTATCTCACATACTAGTGTTTAATATTAGTAAAAACTTTTCAAATAATTACAATGCAGCTTGCAACGGAGGGTTGGCGTTGCAAATGCACTTAGCGATAATGACGTACCAAGAGTTGAATGTAGAATTACGACATTTTGTATTCTATCTGTATACGATTAAAACTCATTTTACATTCACTTTCTAGTAATATATTATAGTTATATGGATATAGCTAGGTTTTTTTCAATATTTTCTAAAGCCTATTTACTGTTTTCAATTAATATGTTATTTTATATTGTCGAAAAATACCGGGCGTGATGGAGTAATGAATTGTGCAGAATATTTAATTTTGTAATGCAGAAGGCACTTTCACAGGTTCAGTGTGTTCATCATCATGGTACACATCGTCATTTAACATCAGGTGAGGTTGTGGTCATATTGCTAAATCTATAAACTATATAAAAAAAAACAATTTTACATCCAATTACTATTCGGTAGTGTGCAAAGGGAAATAATACAGTAATGAATAGATTATAATATAAACAAGCTTAGATACAATCAATAGTTTCGGCCGATTTTTTATGTTTCGGTGAACATTAATAACTATTGAATACTATTAAATTGGTACCAGCTCCTGGCAACAAATGCAAATTATTTATCTAAATTCAACAATGACTATAAAGTACCTAATTTGTAATAAATAATTAAAAATGAGTGTTTGCATTATATTCGTATTATCATAAGCGTATAATTTTTTTTTTATTCTTCCCGGATTTGTTAATAAGATGATACTTACAATGGACTCGACCCTTAAGAACCGAGGGGCTTTACAAATATCCAAATAACAAGCACAAAGTAACACCCGGACTTGGAACAATCATTTTGAATTAACTATTGGGTGGAGTTCGTGCCCATATTACACAATGCGGCGGTAGTGGTCTACCGCTTTAACCGCTAGACCACTTTTTTTTACCTGAATATTATAATTAAATAATATAGTTATGCGGGACTCACCCGGTGCGAACCGGGAATACCCACTAAAACTCCTCGGTTTACCTCTGCCACAAATATATTGAGGCGACCCGAGTTCAAATTGATATTCAACGCTTCGCCCCAGCGGCTGGCCCAACTGGCCTCCGACGCTAAAGAGACACAGCTTGGTACACCCCAACTGTTCCTCAGACGGCTGATCAGTGCAGTGGAAAGACGGTCCCCCTACCCTTCTCCCCTTAGATCAGCGCGGATGATGGAAGGATTTGCCAAAGCCCCTCCAACTACCACCCACGTCTAAGCATCCCCTTACGGGGGTTGTGACGACACAGGCAATGCCTTACCCTGTTTCTTCATAGGAGGCGGCCGACTCTTGGTGCCTCCTATGAAGTGTTTCGTCGGCTTCTCAAAAGCTGCACACACGGCACAGTGCTGATATGCAGAAGCGCAGTGTTGCGCCTTGTGGCCAAACTCCCCACAATGGAAGCACATGCCCGTCTCGTCGACCGCATATGTGCAAACCGCCTTATTATGACCCACGCCCATACACCGGAAACACCGTAACGGTTTTTGTTCCAGTATATGGACGCTAGCCGTACTCAAGCCAACACTAAGTCGACCTCCCTCTGCGGGCAATCTCGCTGCGGAGACTGGAAGAGACATGTGTACTCCTCCAATACACCCCCTCATAAATCGGATTTCATCGCACCGGATAGTATCCGCTCGCAGCCGCTGTAAGTACCTCTTCCCGCGTTACAGAGTCGTCCAAACCGAAGATACAAACGTTCACCTTTACGATTTTTATCTATTTTCATACGAGATTATTTACATTTGTGAATTTTTTTCAAACAATTTCAAATCGGTTTTATATTACCAATAATTTTTTTAAATAAACGTATCGTTGAATCCTTAATACTCCGTTGTACTTGTAATCAAATCTATAATTAGTATAAGAATGATATAATATCGATTATTGTGGTATTGTTTTATTTTATGATTGGTTATATATTGAAAAAATAAACACTAAAAGTGAATCGAAAGAAAATCTATTTGTGATGAATCGATCATTTAGATCTTGATTTATTTGTGCGACAATTTTTTAAATTTCACTTCGAATCAATCCAAATATAGTTTTTTTTTTTTTCAAATGAATCGCCATCTCTCGTTTGAGTGTTGCCGTGGTGTGGTTTTAGTGGGTAAATAACCACAGTAACGTCAAATGACGTTACTTGTTACCTGTTGTGTTTTACTAAACGCTCCTCTCAGGCTCGGCCTCTGCATTACAATTACGCATTACGATAGTAAGTCCATACGGTAATTTTGGTCTTACCTACATGAAAAAATGGTAAATTACTTATCTATATTAATCTTAGAAACTACCAATCAGATTACAAAAAATCCTTTTGTATTTGATAGAGTAATCAATTAGTAAGGCTTTAAGCTATTTAAGTTCACGAAAAAGTATTGCAACACTTGACGAAATGTGAACGGAACCAAGTCTAATGGAGAACTATTATAGACAAACTGAGGACTTAATATCATGGAATCTTGGTTGCACATGCAAGTGACGAAGCAGGGATTTTATGGTATTTGTCGTTACTTCTAAGTAACGTATGTAAATATTGTAAGGCCTAGATACGATAGGATTTGCATATCCGTTGTGAAACGAAATTTCTAAATAAAATAAAGACTTTAAAAAAACCACACCACCGCCTCTAAGAGCAAATCTGTATTGAAAAAAGATACAGAATCAGACAAAATGTATTAAATAATATTTGGCCCCACGCGAATGAAGTCGCGGACATAGCTAGAAAACATTATATGTAAATAATTAATAGAGAAAAGATTATCATGTTTATCGAAAAAAAATTGCCTTTGTGTAGGTCAAAGTTAAAAATATAAATAACTTTATGGATTCGGATTAGAATGATATTTACGGGTATAAGATGATATATTTGATTTAATTCCAAATTACCAATGAATTATGAAAATCAGTACAAGAGCTCTTCTAATAAAATTCAAATGTTTATTAAAGCAATAACCTTCAAACTTTATTGCTTGTATACTATCGTAGCCGCTAATAAAATGTTAATTAAAATAAATAAATTACTGAGCAAATCTAACGATAAATGATTTTAATTACATAACAAACAACAGTCCAATAGTGTAGATAGATACTACTTTATATATACGTAGTATATAACATATTGTATGTTTCAAGGATGCATGTAGATCGTTTTTTTTTTTTTTTTTTTTCGACCTGACATACGCTGTTAGCCGTAAGGGCTTTGACAGCTTCACCGAACTTTTTGGGGCGAATGCTAAGGGCACTCAGCCCCATGGCAGAGGGCGCAAGGGTGCCAGAATGGCCGAACCTCGGCTTGGACTACTGCTGGAACACGAACAAAGATTCGCTATCCCAACTAACCAACAGGTCCTAGCAATAACATAGGGCAAGCCACGCGAGGGCCGCAGGGGTAGTCCCTTACAGAACCGTGTACTTAATGTGTGGGTGTGCATGGATGGTATGCAGTGTGATGATGTACTTTCAGTGATGTAGAGTGTCACTGTATCGCGCGAGCAGAGTCACTTGAGGGCTTCTATCCGGAGGATCGATCCTAGGCTCAAGCATCTGCAGAGGGAGGCCGCGGCGGGTGTGCGGGAGCGAAATTTACCGCTCGGCCTCGGCGGCGAGAACGGCGGTTACGCGGGCGTGTGCGCGGACACGTGCAATTGGTGAAGACGGCAGGGAGCAGCGCGTTCAATCTTGTTATTTTGTCGACGGGATCGGTAAAGCAGTTACGTGGCCGGCGTGCGAAGCGTTTAGCATACGGATTAGGAGTGTAGCTAAGTACGTGTGCTATTTTGGGGTTGGGATGAACTTCGTCCTTTTCGAAAAATTTCTTTGTGACATCTTTGATATATGCATATATGGACGGAAGGTCCATCCATATCTTTATGTAAATCTACATTGCGGACATAGGGTGGTGCTTGGACGGCTATACGCATGAATCTATTTTGCAACACTTGTAGTTTGCAAAGGGTGGTGCGCGAAGCGTGAGCGAATACGGGGCAGCTATAAGTAAGAATGGGACGGATGCATACTTTGTATATTGTGAGCTTATGTCTGAGTGACATTTTGCTCTTAGAAGAGGTAAGATTGCGTAGCAGAACCATAGCCGTGGAGGCTTTTTTCTGAACGTAATCTATATGTTTATTGAAGGTTAGGCGCTTGTCTAGAACTACACCAAGATATTTAGTATGATTAGTCCAGGGGATATTGACACCGAAGAGGTGTAATGTGTTTCTTATATTCCTCCTCGCGTGAGGATCAAACATGATAGCCGCACTTTTGTCTGGGTTTATTCCTATGCGCCATTTGAGACACCAGGACCCAAACGTAGAGACGGCCCTTTGGACGCGGTAATATAAATGAATCCTATTCCTGCCCGAGCTGAAGATGACTGTGCCGTCTGCATAGGAGCCTACTGCGACGTTGGAGAATTCGGGAATGTCGCTAACGAACAAGTTGAACAGGCAAGGCGCTAGGATAGAGCCTTGGGGAACTCCTGAGCGTATTGGGTGAGGCGAGGATAGGGCTCCGTCTGCTTTGTAGCAGAAGGAGCGGTCCGATAGGTAGGCAAGGATTATGCGGACTAGCCTGTCTGGAACTTGTAAGAGATTGAGTTTAAATATGAGATCTTCGTGCCAGACCTTATCGAAAGCTTTGGCTATGTAAAAAAATACGGCAAGTGTGCGCCTAGGGCGCTGTAACTCCGTGAAATTGGAGAGAATATGCTCCGTGAGGCGGAGCACTTGGTGGGTGCACGAGTGCTTGGGTCGAAAGCCGAATTGCTCGTGTGGTAAAAGACATTTGTCTGAGACAGTTGATTGAAGTCGGTTCAGAAGGAGTCGCTCGTATATTTTAACAATCGTATTGAGGAGGCTTATCGGGCGGTAGCTTTCCGGAAGGGATGCGTTATTTCCGGGTTTACGGATACCTATTACCGTTGCCATTTTCCAAGCGGCCGGAAAATGGCAGTGAGTTATGGCCGCATTGAAGATGCAGACCAGAAGAACTATAAGTTTGTCAGGGAGAAGTTTGAGGGCTTCATTTCTGATTCCGTCGGGACCGGGGGCTTTCCTTGGTTTAAGGCCTTTTATAATCGCGAGTACTTCGTCAGTTGTAACCGGATCTAAGTTTCCGATTGGGGCGGTCTCTCTTATTGATTGAATTGTTCGATCTACCCTCCCGAAATGTGCGGCATCTATGGTATGATATTCATACGGATTAGGGGAACACTGTTGTGCGAGAGTGGCAGCGAGATACTCTGCCTTATCAATACTTTCGAAGGCGGGCGGATTGCCGGGGCCTCTATCTAACGGGGGCATTGCGGAAGAATAGCTGCTCTTCTGTTTACGAACGAGATCCCAGAAGGCGAGATGAGACGGTTTGATTTCCTCTAAGAGGCTGTCCCATCTTTGACTACGGAGTTCAGAGATACGAGATTTAACTAATCTTTGTAGGCTACGTAGCCGTACGCGATTTTCCTCCGTCGGATAAGAATCGTGAGCGCGTGTCGCGGCGTTTTTCTCCGTGCTCAGTCTTCGAATGTCATCAGGAAGTATGAAGCGGCGATCATTTTTCACCCTTACCTTTTTTGAGGTTTCCCTGATGGCATTCTGGAGGTAACCTACCAGGGAGTCAATTGCCACATCGGCATCACTCACAGACTTTATCTCGTCGGGGATACTGTCTAAATGAGGAGAAGAGAGATTAATTGAGAGGTAGTGTCTGAGTTTTGGATAGTCAGCCACTTTGACTGAAGCGGGAGTGTGTCACCCGGGTGGCCTAGTTGCAGAATTACTGGGCGGTGATCGGAATCTAGTTCATGTACGACTTCGATTTGCCGTACTTGAAGCGCGATCACTTTTAAAATAGCTATATCTAAAACTGAAGGGCGGCAGTTAGCTTGATAATGAGTTGGCTCTGAAGGAGCAATTACATCGAAGGTAAGCGCATTTTCTAGCCAGTATAGTGTCCTACCATTAGTGGTAGTACGCGGGTTGTTGTATTCAATGTGCCCGCTATTTAGATCGCCAGCCACTATAACAGAGTCACCGAGTGCGAAAAGCGTCTCCAGATCCGACTGGAGGAGAGTTTTATTAGGCGAAAGGTACGCGGAAACGATAAAGATAGTGGGATGACCGGTCATACCCACTCTACACACCGAGACTTCTAAATTTGTAAGTTCGGGAGGATGATTGGCATGCAATACAGTGACTTTCTATAGTATATGAGCGTGCCGCCGCCTCTTACACCGATACGATCATTTCTTACTATCTTGTATTTCGCAATTGCGGGATTGCGAACGCTCGGTTTTAAAAGAGTTTCTTGTGCTAGAAACACATCTATTTGCCGCTCCTTAAGGAAGCTAGCTACCAAGTCGCGTTGGGGTTTCAGGTTGCGCGCGTTAAAAAAGGACAAAGATAGGCCTCGGGGTCTTATCTTATTCTCCATTGCGAGTTTATTTAGGAGAAGCGCGGATAAGGCGTTGCATAGTCTTTGCAATGCCTGGGAAGCACTTAATGGCTTTTAGACGGCCAAAATCTTGACTAGCGCTAATCATGTCGTCGAACGCAATGATATCATCTACGGAGTGTTCTTCTAGTAGTTCGGCGAGCCAGTCGATGCCTTTGAAACCAGTAGAAGGGCCAGCCGCGGTGACTTTCGCGGGTTTAGCCTTCGGAGGCTGCTGATTGGTAGTCCACGCGTTGGTCGGAGCTAGTGTGGGTCTTTGGGGAAGAGATGGGTTCGCGGAAGTGACTCGCGCTGGCTTGCTCACGCTTGGGAAATCCTGATTAGACATGAGTGGCGGCGGTGCGGTACGTGCAGCCGCTGAGTGCGCTGAAGGCGCTTGTGTGGGAAAACGCGTGCGTCTCGTGCGTGGGGCACGTTCACACCCACGATAGTTCGCGGGGTGCCCGGCTTTGCCGCATAAGACGCAGCTTGGTGGTTCGGGGGACTCAGGGGTACGTGGGCACTCCTTAGTAGAATGATCTTGTAGACACTTGACGCAACGCGGCTTAATGAAGCAGTTGCGGGAAGAATGGCCATACGATTGGCAATTGTGGCATTGAGTAGGACTGCACACGGATTTAAGCGAGAAGATTTCCTTGCCTTCCTTAGAGCGGTCTAGGATGACAAGAACAAGGTCGAACAATTTTTTAGTTATGTGGTGGTACATGCGGTGTACCTGGTGAACCGGAAAGTTTTGTTCCTTAAGGGACGCAATGATTTCCTCCTCGGGGAGTTTTTTGGGGACGCGCCTAATAACCACGCACAGTAAACGGTCTTCTTCCATAGTGAAAGTGAAAAATTGGTGTTTTCCTTCTCTAAGGAAGGCGGTGAGGTTTTTATAGTCTAAAGGCGTAGAGACTTTAATTTGAATCCCGGCAGGGGTGCTACGGGCGCTAGTATAACGGATTTTTTTAAGATTAAGCTGCGTGGAAATATTTAACCAAGCTGCTTTGTCAGCGATAGTGACGGGTGGTGGTTGGCGGACTGCTTTTTCAGTCGAGGCCGCGGGGCCAGGAACAGGAGTCGCAGAGATTGAAGGGGTCGCAGGGACGCGGGTACTTTCGGTCCGCCAAGCCTTGGCTACTTTCGGTTCGGTAGTTTCTGGTGAAAGTACCCTTTTATTTTTAGGTTTGATCCTACTGACTAGCGTGAAGTCGCTCTCGGTATTAATAGAATCGGTCTCCTCCATGTCTGCCTCGTTGGTTGGTGTCGGGTCTGGGTTAAGTGGCGAGAATGAATTCGCCGTAGGGATCGCATGCGGAGCATATGAGATAAGTTGCTCGAATTGTCGCGGCGTTGGTACCTGGGATGTAGGTAGTATGGGAGAGACAGGTGCCTGTAAATGACAATTTAGATTCCTTGTTGAGGAACGCGATCGCGAGCGAGAACTAGAGGTCCCGAGTGTGCGGGACGGAGAAGGAGGGCGGGTGCGCGCGGGCGCATTTACCGCCGCTGCCGGGATACGCACATTTTGCGGTGGTTGGGGCTGGGTAGCAAGGAACTCTTGAAAGAGCTCTGGGTGTATCTTGTCTACAAAGACTCGGAACCTATTTAGCAAAAGCTCTAAGCGGTTTGCCATTCCGGTAGCAGCCTTGGTGTAACGTAGGTTTAAAAGGAAACCTGTAAAAAAAAACCTCCCTGCCTGAGGAGCAGGGGGGCGCGGCTAGCAATAGTTAAACGAACTATCTACAGTTCGACGAAATAACATTTAAATACAATCTAGTGCACGTGCAAAACGTAAAGAAAAAAGAAAAAAATAAATAATAATAAACAATATCTGAGACCTTGTCTGTAAAAGTAGTAAAAGGCTTAATGGAAATTAAGTTTTACCTTTGTTGGCAGCCGGTGACCGGCGTACTTACAGAGGCGGCACTTTTATCACTGCACTGTTTCACGATCACGACAAACAATACTTCGAATTCACAATAATAAACTACGAGAATTCTCACAATGTAATATTAACACGATAGCCAAACAATAGATTGAGTTTAAGAATAAACTAATTATCGGTAACACGAACTTTATTGTCGGCAATAATAGACGGATCATTGCCGATAAGACGTAAGAATAACACAAAGAAACAATAGGCGGCGCGGTAAAGCGCAGCGATCGGTTTCGAGAACAATCAACGAGCGCTCACGGACACGTCCGTTCACGACCGCGGTTGAAATCGAACTCCGCATGTAGATCGTGCTCAAGCAATACAATACCAAATGTAACCCAAAATAGTAAGACCTGTCTGTACCTACAATCTGTTCATTTAACTCAGAAACCGTAAGCTCTAATTACAATGGAAATAATAGGTGCGACACAAAATCCATGTTCGCAAACACATTAATAATTTGCTAACTTCCACTTCTTTGTCTTAATTATATTTATAAAATGCTTATCTTTTATTACAATTATTTTAATTTCAGATCGTATTTCCTCTTCAAACATTGTAGAATATCTTTTCATATAATATATATGTATCCTTACTGATATTATAAACGCGAAATTTTGCAAATATGGATGTATAAATGTATGGATATTTGATACTTTTTCACACAAAAACAACTGAATGGATTTTCATGAAACTTTACGACAATATATCTTATGCATCAAAATAACCTATAGGCAATAATTTATAAAGATATTGAGTGGATTGTCCAAAACATCACGATAAGTGTCACATAAGTAGGAAAAAATTCTGCCATCCGCGAGCTATTCCGGCGTGGGCTGCAAAAACCATTTAGAGTTACACGTATATAATGTTATGAGTAAGCCATTATCACCAAAATAGTAAGCGGCTAGCGTATAAATGACTACGAGCATAGACGTCTTTATACCAGTTTCCTTTGATATAATTTATATAAAATAACGGGTCATAAATTAAATCATTACGTGAGCAATAAGTTAGCTATTTTTCAAACGTACTACAGAATTACTTATATGTATATAAAACAATATATAGATATCACCAGGGACTACACAAAAGGTATAATAAGGTAAAATGTTTACTTCCGACAGATTCAAGGATTGGCCCCTAATATGTTAGTACTGCTGAGAAATGTGATGAAACACATCGTATACCAGCAATGCCAATCATTCCTTTTATACGGGACTAACGTAATGATCGCCGTTCGATCCTCCGGATAGGAGCACTCGAGTGACCCTGCTGGCGGGATACAGTGACACTACATCACTGAGAGTACACCATCACACCGTATACCATTCGTTCATACTCACACGTTAAGTACACGGCCTGTAAGAGACTACCCTCGCGGCCCTTGGGCTGCTTACCTGTTAAGGTCGTTATTAGGATCACTAAATTAGTTAGACAGGACTGTTGGTTAGTCAGGATCGTGAATGTTTTTTGATTTACCGGTAGCAGCTCAAGCCGAGTTTCGGCCGTTCTGGAACCCTTGTGCCCGTTGCCACGGGGCTGAGTGCCCTCAGTACTCACCCCAAAAAGTTCGGAGAAGCTGTCAAAGCCCTTGAAACTAACAGCGTACGTCAGTACGAAAAAAAAGCCGTCGTTTGTCTCACTAAAACTCAACGTTATAGGTTAAATTCGTTGTAGAATAAAAATTCACCGGTTATGCTAGTTTCTTATAATAATTACCTTAAGATAAAGTTTTAAAATAATTAAAAATTACTGTAACTACCACTTCTGTACACTTCATAATAACAAAATGTATATTAACATCCAAAATAACTATTCAACGTCTTGCCGCATATAAATATAAAAAATTTTAGTGTGTAATATTTTTCTCTACACATCAACTATTACTTAATTGGTGTCTCGAAACAGGTTTTAAGTATATATAGAGCCAAACTTTAATATTATTATGTCAGTGCTACTTAGTATATCATCATCAACAGTACAAAATACGAATAATATAACAAAGCAGTTGAACATTAAAAATGCGGAAATCACATTGGATCTTTTGCATTTTCATCGTTATAGGATCACATGCTGCAGGTATAAAAAATTAATTAATATGGCTAATTATTTAAAGTATTCCCTCGTGTACTTTGAAATGCAGTTATTGTTTATCATGAAAAAAAAATATAGGAATCAAGGATTTTTCTTATTCTTATTATTGAACTGTACATGTCGTACCCCAGCCCATTTTGAATAACTCGAATTTATACATTTTCTTCGTTCAGGTTGAACAAAATATTATTTGATAATTTTTATCTGTTTTTGTATAAGGATATTTGTATAGGATTGTTTTTGGATTAGCAACTCATCTGACCCATCGAACTCCTCAACTGTTATATATACCTACAATGGCTACTCAGGAAACTGACAAGTCAAAAACAAGTCACTGTGACAGGTTCATCTGTTTATCTTTAACGGTTACGATCCAGTAGCACGCAAATGATAATAATAACATACAAAACTTTAATAGAATTTAAATAATATTTTACACAGTTATTTCTATTACAGAACTCTTTGTCAAGCCCTGTGTATGGAACGATAAAAACTGCATTTTACAATCTGGTCAAACGGGTTTACCTTATTTCATAAAAGGTATTCCTGAATTAGATATATCACCTAGTGATCCTATAGAAATAAAAGATATTAACGCAGACGCCAGTGATTTGAAGCTCCAGTTTAAAGATTTAAAAGTCGTTGGCCTAGGAAAAAGCGTAATAATTAATTTAGAGTATGTATACGTTTTATTTATTTTTTATTAAGTAGACAATTTATCTGAAAGAACATAACATACTAAGCCTTTAAGAAGGCCTAACTCAGAAAAACAATACTACCGCATTACCCAAGTATCTAATCGTTTGGTAATATAATAAGCAACTAGCTGACCCGGTGAACTTCGTATCACCTACAATTAATTGTCTTTATTTCCGCTAAAACTCAAAAAGTATTTGATCATATTGTATTGTATCATGAAGCGATGATAGCTCAGTGGTAGTGTGTACGACTTTGCGTCAAGGGACGTGAGCTCGAATCCGACCACCGACAATGAGCTTGAACTTTCGGTGAAGGAAAACATCGTGAGGCAACCATAGTAGGGCTTTTTCTGATGCCCGCCTGGCTAGATACCACCCTCAAGTTGAAAATCTACCGTCAAATACCGATAGGTGTGATCCGGCAGTTACACTTGAGATCCAGTTGACCTAAAAGTTTAGCGTGTCTACCAACTTGGGCCGTATCGTCATTTAAGATCAGGTGAGATTATGGCCATGATGCTAAGTCTAAACTATAAAAAAAACATTTTGATTGGCTTTAATCCATCCTACTTGATCTTCCAACTGCAATCCGGCAAAATCAATAGAACTGGTCTAATAGTGATCTAATAGAGTTTCCGTTTTATTACTTTTGATTATTAAACGAAACTTGTTTAGAACTACAATTAATTAAATCTATTTTATTTATATATTGGTGAGGCAGGCGTGTAAATAGCCGTGCTCACTCAGCGGCTTGAGAACACTTTATGGCTGAACACGGGGAAGCGTGTGAGCCTAACTTTGTCTGTTTGCTTATAGTGAGATCGTGAACGGAAGAGGGTGGATCTGGCACTCAACTCAGCACTTAATGCGTAAATTCGCTTACCGATCTTCCCTTATTGCAGCTGCCAATCTTCCAAGGTTCCAACAGTCACGGAGCTTGGTGGTCACCAGCAAAACGTCCACTCACTTCACTTTAAATAATGTTCTGCAACATCTATATTTATATATTTCACAAGCGCTCCAAAATGGAGATGGTTTTAGTTCAAACCAAGATTTTTGCGGTGGTATGCGGGTCAGATATCGAGAACGGTTGTGCGGAATTTTTGCAAGTCAGCGCGTCGTTGTTAATGTCAAACGTCACCCCCCGTAAGAACACAATCTCACATAAAACAAACTAGATGGCGGGACTTCCGCCTCACCATGCTCCCCGCCTTGAAAGCTTCAGAGCTTTCAAAATAATCTAATCTACACTATAGGGGAACTACAGGGTCAAAATGAGAATGAGAAGTTTATGCGTATAGCGGAATGAAAAAATATAGGAGGACGGTTGACAGCAGTTTGAAACAATTTATAATAGCGGTCAAGATACAATTATAACGTTATCAAGAATAAAATTTAGTTTTTAGATAGGCTAAATATAAATATAGATTAAACTAAGATTAAAAACTAATATGTTAATAAGCTATAAATTAATTTATTGGGTAGGCAAAGGATACAGCTTAGTAACAGGACGTTTATATGTACCTGACGCGGTTCTGACTGAAGCGACTCGAACTATACCATCCGATCCAGGGAACACCTGAGTTATTACACCTAATGGCCAAGTTAAAGGTGGTACATTATCTTGACCCAAGAGAACGACAGTACCAATCTCTATAGGTCGAGCGGGTGTGCACCACTTCTGCCGAACTTGCAACGTGTGCAAATATTCAATACGCCATCTTTTCCAGTATGATAATACAAGCTGATCTAACAATTTTTTACGATTTGTTAAATTCCTGTTTTCTTCTGTCAGTTCAGAAGAAGGCAAGTAAGTAAGCGGACTGGACATTAAAAAATGCGACGGTGTAAGCACGTCCGGATGCGGATCTGATGATAAAACACTAAGTGGTCGAGAGTTTAAAAGACATTCTATTTGTGTAAGCACAGTCAAGAGTTCCTCATAAGTGAGAAGCTGCTTCCCTATGACTCTAAACAAATGAGTCTTAACACTTTTAATATTTGACTCCCAAATACCTCCAAAATGCGCGGCGCGTGGTGGAATCATAGTCCATTCAATGCGGGTTTTAAGAAGCTCCTGTTTAATGTCAGATTGGATTTTCGAATCTTGTAAGAACGAATATATTTCACTAAGCTGTGCCTTAGCTCCAATAAAATTAGTGCCATTGTCTGAGTACATAACGGAGACGGGACCGCGGCGAGAGATAAATCTTTTAAAAGCGGATATAAAAGTTTCAGAGGTGAGGTCTGATACAAGTTCGATATGTATGGCCTTTGTAACCAGACATATAAATAAACATATATAAACTTTCTGGGAACGTTGACCTCTGCGGCGAGTAGGTATATAAGCAATAGGACCAGCTAGGTCTACTCCGGTATGCACAAAGGCTTTAGCATCGCGGACACGGTATCCAGGTAGATCAGCCATCTTGGGTGTTGGATGTGTAGGATTTACATGAAAGCAAATATTGCATTTGCGGCAGCGAGAACGAATAACTGTCCTACCATCTAATATCCAAAACCGTTGCCTTATAATGGACATTAATAACCCGGGGCCAGTGTGGCAATAAGTATTATGATAGTGATCTATAATTAAATCAACAATGCGGTCACGTTTAGGTAGAAGTGCAGGATGCTTGGCTTCATAGGGCAGATCAGACTTAGAGAGTCTACCTCCGATGCGTAAAATACCGTCTTCATCTACGAAAACCGATAAACTGCGCAACTTCTTGGAAGAAAGTTTGCCAGTTTTAAGTAAACTAATATCATTAGAAAAGTAAATGCTTTGAACAATTCGAATAATAAAATTTTCAGCGGTTAGAATATTTTTAACAGACTCCTGACCATGTAATCTGTTCGCGAATTTAAGGATATATACAAATATGCGCAATAGTTTATTCCATGAACAAACGCGGTTAGCTATAGTGTTTAAGGTGTGAAGTGGTTCAACATTCAGAGTTTCAGTAACGAATGTTTTTGATTTGAATTCTGGCAAAGTTTCACATTCAGACGGAGTAAATTTTAAGTGCCATTCACTTACGCGTTGATGAAGCCATATAGGACCGTTCCACCATAAAGAATGAGCGATTAAATCAGAAGGTAGCATACCACGTGAGAGACAATCGCTAGGATTTTCTTTTCCCGACACGTGATTAAAGCAAGCGGCAGGTAAATTTTCCTGAATTTTAGCGATACGATTACTCACGAAAACAGACCATCTATGTGGAGATGAATGGATCCATGAAAGAGCTATGGTGGAATCCGTGAAAGCGTAGACACCTACAATAGGCACACGAGTTGAAAGTTTGTCACGGACCACACGGACAAGCTTAGACAGCAACAAAGCAGCAACAAGTTCTAAACGAGCTAGTGTAGTTATTTTTGCTGGGGAAACTTTGGATTTTGCACATAGAAGCCGGACATTGATATGATCTTCAGGGTCGGTGATGTGTAAATAAATACAGCAACCATAACCACTGAAGCTGGCGTCGCAAAAGGCTACAATATTCACTACAGATTCTCTAAATACGCCAATATGTCTCGGGATATTTAGAGAAGAGAGTGCAGGAAAATCATGCACAAAGGTGGAAAAGCGACTGATAATGGACTCCGGTGGAGTATCATCCCAGTCTATTTTAGCTAGCCAAAGTTCCTTAATAAGAATTTTAGCGTACACTACAACGGGAGCCACAAGGCCAAGTACGTCGAATAAGCGGGCTACAAGTGAAAGAATCGTGCGCTTCGTGCATTTATTATCCAGAGGTACGGTCGTCAGAGAAAAGTAATCGTTCGCGGGTTCCCAAACTAAACCAAGGATTTTTAAATTATTAATATTATTATCCATGGCAGATATAACAACTGGTGCACGATGTGACTCGGGGAGAGTCTCCAACAAAGCGGGAGAATTGCTATTCCACTTGATAAGGTCGAAGGAACCTAGTTTAAATAATTCGATTAACTGACGAGATAATCTCATTGCAGTGTGTTCATCAGGAAGAGAGTAGACAAAATCGTCCATATAAAATTGAGTGTCTACCAATTTAGAAAGTTCAAAAAAGCGGTCACTATGATCGCACGCTAGTTTACGCAATGTGCGCATAGCTAAGTAAGGACTAGACTTTAGTCCGAAAGGAACGCGGTTAAAGTTAAAGGTGCGTATGGGTTCATTTTTGTTAAAGCGAAACAGAATTCGTAAATATTTGCGGTGATGCTCATTTACACCGATGCGTAAAAACATTTGTTTAATATCTGCTGTTAAAGCTACGGGAAATGTACGAAAATCGAGCAATAATGAAAACAAATCGGTTTGTAAATTGGGTCCAACGTGTAAAATGTCATTCAGTGACAACCCTGAGTGTGTTTTTGCACTAGCGTCTAATACAACGCGAATGGTGGTTTTATCCGGTTTAATTACAGCGTGATGTGGTATATAGTAGCCCTCTTCTGATAATTCAGAATCGAGTACCTCTGATAAATATCCCTGAGATATATAATCGGTGATTATTTTATTATAGTCCTCGCGTAGGGTTGGCACGTGCATGAATTTACGCTCGAGCGCAAGCAGCCGACGATGCGCCACTCCACGAGAATTGCCCAACTCAGACGGGTTTTGCGAGAAAGGTAAATCCACAAAATATTGACCGTCCTTAAATAAAACTGAAGAATCAAAAATATTTTCACAATTTAATTCATCCGGACTAATAAAACGTTGAGATGGAATGTCTTCCAATTCGAAAAATTTCTGCAAACCTGATTCTACCTCTCTGTTCGCGAGGGCGGTGAATGAAGTACTATAAGTGGGGTTACAATGACTCATAATGTTTCCCATTAGTACGTAACCAAAACTAGTCAATATGGCGGGCGGCGCACGATTACCTGAGTCAATCCTGTCTCCTAAATAAATATAAGGAAATAGTTGTGCACCGAGAACAATGTCGATTTCTCCAGGTATGTTCCAAGTTAAATCGGCAAGCGGTAAATTACTTATATATGACATGTCGTCATTTAGCTGAATAAAATTGGCGGGAAGTTTATCCGTAATGCAATCCACTACTAACGCGTGAATATAATATTTATTATAAGGATTGCTGCGAGACTCTATCGTAAAGTTAATATAACCGTGTACAGGCCGTGAGGTCATACCAACACCATGCAAGAACGAGTTACTTAATTTAATTACAGGTATGTTTAAGCGTTTACAACAATCCATCGTAATTAAATTATCCTGAGACCCGTTGTCTATTAAACATCTGACTATGATCTTTTCTCGGTTATTACAATACGCATAGATTTGTGCAGTTGATAACAATATCGTCCTATGCAGCGAATGATCGCGAGCGCTGAGCGAGACAGAGCGAGTGGTGTCATGCGGCATCGTGTTTTCAGTGGACAGCGCGGGCTCGGCCGCCATGTGAACAACAGAGGTTTGAATCCGCGACGGAGGCAGCGACTGCTCGCTCCTCGGATAATCATTCTTATTGTTAGAGAAATGTAATAAAGAATGATGTTGTTTTTTACAACTTTTACAAACATTACGTGATTTGCATTTAGATAATGAGTGGGATAAACTTAAACAATTAATACAGCCGCGTTTTGACTTAATAAATTCGAAACGAGCTTGCGGTGTGTTTATGTTTTTAAATTGTAAACAATGAAACAGCTGATGCTCACCGTTATCGCATAGCTGGCAGCGCGTTATAGTAGCTGGTTCATTACTCGACACAAAGGTTTTAGAACTACGATTACTATTTTGTATATTACGGCTATTAGTTACACTAATCTTGCGCGGGGCTCGAAATGAGAATTATGATTATGTGACCGCTCGAGTATTTTCACATAATCTTGAATGAAAGAAATAAATTCCTTATACGAAGGTAATTCTTTCCCACTGACACTATTCTCGAACTGTTGTAGTGTTTGGCAATCAATTTTTCTCAACCCACAATGTAATATGACAAAGTCTAATAGGTCGGGAATATCTAATAATTTTAATGCAGCAACAGAAGCGGAATATTTTTCTATAAATGTATTTAAACTTCCGGCAGTACCGACGCAACCTTTAATGTCCAGAATGTTATTAAGATAGTGAACACCTAGACTACGCTTATCTTGATACTTTTTTACCAAACTATCCCAAATTATGTTGTATGTATCCCCTGAAGGAACAATACCAGCAGTTAATTTAAAGGCATCTTGTGTTAAATTACTAATCAAATACTGCACACGTTGCGCATCCGTCAGATCGTTATTCAAATGCACATTATTACGAAATATTTCATAAAATATTGGCCAATTGTCCATTTTCCCATCAAATGACGGTAACTGGATAGGTGGCAATTTTACAATACCCTTCTTTTGGGTGGACGTAGATGTTTTACTGTTTGAAAGTATGAGATTACGTTTGTATTTAATACTCGAATATAAATCCTCAATTGAATTTAAACACGAGTAATCAGGCGGGGTACTATTAATTTTAAATTGTAACTCGTTAATATTATCAATTATTGTTTCAAACTTGCTGTATAATTCCGTAATAGACTCAGATTGTGCTAAAAATAACTCATTTGAACGTAAATCATAACTCGAAATATTGTTCGACAAATTAAATAAACGATTCATTCGTTCAAAAATACCTTCTTTTTTGGCTATAAGTTGATTAAGTTCCATTTCATACTTATTAGGAGCCATTGTAATAGTTTATAAAATGCAGATATATGAAAAATGTAGGGTAGAAGCGGGCGGTTGTACACAAGTATGTAACTTATGTAATATTACGTATAGCGGGATGAATATATATATGTAAATATGAACTGAGATCTATCCTAGACTCGTAAGGACCAGTATATATGGTGAGGCAGGCGTGTAAATAGCCGTGCTCACTCAGCGGCTTGAGAACACTTTATGGCTGAACACGGGGAAGCGTGTGAGCCTAACTTTGTCTGTTTGCTTATAGTGAGATCGTGAACGGAAGAGGGTGGATCTGGCACTCAACTCAGCACTTAATGCGTAAATTCGCTTACCGATCTTCCCTTATTGCAGCTGCCAATCTTCCAAGGTTCCAACAGTCACGGAGCTTGGTGGTCACCAGCAAAACGTCCACTCACTTCACTTTAAATAATGTTCTGCAACATCTATATTTATATATTTCACAAGCGCTCCAAAATGGAGATGGTTTTAGTTCAAACCAAGATTTTTGCGGTGGTATGCGGGTCAGATATCGAGAACGGTTGTGCGGAATTTTTGCAAGTCAGCGCGTCGTTGTTAATGTCAAACGTCACCCCCCGTAAGAACACAATCTCACATAAAACAAACTAGATGGCGGGACTTCCGCCTCACCATATATATTTTAAATATAGTTAATCAATTTAATGCTTATTGATAAATTTGTTTTTTTTTATTCTTTCTATGGTGCGTAAATATACATTTTTTTTATCCGACGCGACGCGAAAGACGCGAACCGCGAATGAATCTGGCAAAATTGAGTACACAAATTTCCAACGACTGGTTTTGTTATTTGTTAATTATCTATGCAATAGACAGTCGCACGAGAAATTGTAATCGGTTGACATCAAATGGCATATACGTTGGAATCATCCTTATACGCGAACTGAAGACAACCTCTCCTTTGTATTTTCTCTTGATTGTTGCTTCATAGACATTATTCAATAACCTTTTTCACAACCAGTCTCTTTACATTACATAGTTGCGTGAGTAACAGCGAAAATGATCATATAACAGCCTTTGTTTAGTTATTTACATTTCTACTTTATTGACTTTACGGAGTTAAATTATTCCACATTGATGTGACCCTAATAAACCTTGGACTATACTAGAGTGTATGGCGCAATCCAACTATTGCTTACATGAACATATTTTCTTTTAACTACACTACTCTTGTCTGCAACTGATAGCCTACATTTCTCGGGTATCGGTTGCAAAACTTACCGCCGTCGATCATACAGTTTGAATTCCTGTTGAAAACTCTGCAAGATTCATTTAACATTTTTTAAATTATTAGTGCAAGTAATTTTTGAATAACTATTTCACCCGGGAGTTAATATAAAATGAAAGGAACTTTATAGCTACCAAAAAATAAAAAAGTGCCTATACGGATTCAGGGTTCATCGTATAGCCGAAAAGGAAACACCAATCAATCCCTGAGACTTGCAAAACAGCTGTAAGATTCAGGGGATCTTTTCCGACATGTCTCAACTCTCACTTTTACTACTCGTGTTTCTCTCCCTGCCCAGTCAAATTTGATAGGAGCCTGCTAGCGCAGCTTTAGAGACACGTTCTGCTATAGAACTTGCGGCTACCCTAGACATGCCTAGATCTTTAGTAGATTATGGAGATTTTGGTGGTACCTCACTTCGGTCGCGTAGAAAATAACTACGTAGACATTCCTGTTCAGATTATTTAGTGGCTCGTAGTGCTTACATTGTATATATATATATATATATATTGTAGTATGGTCCTTTGGTATATTAGTTACCCACAGTATAATGAGCTCAAACAATGGAATCAATTTCATCTGTCCATATTTTGTCAACAAACTAAAATAAAATATGTGCATTTGGAAGATCACGTTTTTACCATTCAAAAGAGTACATCCGACCAAATCTACATATAGTAGCAAATTGTGAGGTGGCAGTCCAAGTGGTAAATCCATGTAGTAATACCAGTGAATTTAAAAAATATGTAGAATAGTTAACGACTTCATTCTGGTTGATAACTGTGTTGATTGATTTGAAGAATAAATGATCTCGAAGAAAATTCTAAATAATGGCATTGTGATAGACATTTTAATTTTTGCCACCACTTTTACTCGCACTTTCTGAATTGTTTCGCTTATTTATTTTGTTATGAAATTGTCCTTTACAATATGCGTTGCGTTAAATGACGTCGTTTGGATACATTTGTTATATTTTCAATGCTGGCCAAGGAATGGTTAGAGCTACTCCCAATCTATTAAACTAATTAGCGTTACACATCTGGTGGTGGGTTCAATTGTGACAATTTTATTTTTCCTTGAGCACAACACAATCCGTACTCAGTTACTCTCGAACGCAATACGTGTATACCAAAACGACTATTCTCAATATCTGTCACGCGCTAATCATCAGTTCGGTTAACACGTGAGGTGGCTAATATAGATTTTCTAATGTTCCGCTCAACTTCCTTATTTTTTTATTTCATAAGAATTAGCAAAACTGTACCATCCATTAACGAGTGATGCGATAACCAAGGGAAATAGAGATTTATTTATAATATTGTGAATCTATTAGTGACGTAGTGAAACAATAGATCCAGCGCAACGCCATCTGCAACAATAACAAAATAGACATTCACTAGAAAAGACACAATTTACGTATTATAAAATTATAACAAAATAACATGTTTACAATTACAATTAATATTACAGGCGGGTAGATCCTGATAAAACAATAACCTTAGAAATAGAATTTCCTATAATTATAACAGGAAAATACAAAGCAGGAGGCCAAATATTTGTACTTGATGTTATAGGTGATGGAGAAACTGAAATCAAGTCTGGTGAGCGAAATCATTTCTAATAAAACAATGCTAAAATTGTGACGGAACTAACAAAGCACTATCAATATGTTGTTTATACAAATTATTTCTCATTATACAATTTAGTCTTATATTTATATAATACTAACCTGTTTTTCAGATAAAATAAGGATCAAAATAGATATGAGGCTTAAAAAAATCGAAAAAGGCGGAGAAATATATTACAAGATCACTGGTTATGACTACACATGTGACCCCATAAAGAAAGTGTCTTACCAATTCACTAAGCTGTACAACGGTGATGAACAAAAAGGTTAAATATAATTTAATATTATGTAGACTAATGTTGTATAATATGTAATGAAACTACTGGTATGAAATATCTTAGATACTAGATCATGTATTTCGATACAGTGAGGCAGACATTCTTCAAAATGAACTAAAGTTCAATTAAAGTCGAAACGCGCAAGTAACGATTGTGGATGTTCGAATATCGTGTCAATTGAATGGGTTGTAAGTCTACAACAGCCTGAGGTTTCCTCGAAACCATAGATTTCATGGTCATACACATTCATAATATAAGTGTGACAGCTATTAGCTAACACTTTCGAGTTGAAAATCTAGCATTAAGCGTTTTTAGGCAAGTTCTGAAAGCTATACTTAGGCTATATACCTAGATATAGGCTATGTACATAATGTTTAACGTATAAAAATGAAAATGAATCAACAACTATAATAAATAAATACGATAGGATAAAAAAACTACAACGTAGTAGATAAGCAACACTGGGTAGTAAGTTATATTTACGCAATAAAATTTCGTTTTTTTTTTAATACCATATGGGTACATTTTCATCTGATGTTAATTAAAGATGTGGCCAAAGATGGTCGAAACGTTAGTGGAGGGACTGGCTCTCAAGCGCAATTGACGCAGCACACCTATAGGTATTTGAGGGCAAATTTTCATTTTGAGGGAAATAGCTAGCCAGGTAGGCATTAAAAAACGCTCTATAACTATCTATAGTTTCGTCACGATATTTTCTTTTCCCGAAACCTCAGACATTACGAAGGATACGAACTCAAGTCCATTGACGCGGCTTCCATAAACATTACCAACCGAGCCATTATAGCTTCAAGATATATAGTGAATTTTTATTTCATGCTAATAACAAATCTAATGCAATAACAATGGTTTTACATTTTTCAGCACAAGTACTGTTAAATCTCATCGACCAAAACTGGAAAGACTTATTCTATGAATTTGGCAAACCGGTCGTTAAAGAAGTTATTGGTCAAATTATATCAAGAGTTAAGAAATTTTTCCTGTCATATCCTATAAATAAAATAGAAACATCTTAAAAGATAATGTAATTACTTTTATAAATAAATAAAAAAAGTAATGTGAAAGCAATGTAATTAATAAAAACATCAGTAATGTAAGTTTTCAACATATAAAATGCAAATGATTATAATAAAACAATTTTATCAAGAGTTTAACCTTTTTTTGCTAATCATTATACAAATATCAAAATCTATACATTTATATTTCAACTCAGCCAACACACATCTCACAAAATTGTTACTATATCAAAATTCAATCTAAACAAAAAATCTAAACCACAGGGCTAAAGTATTTATTGTAAATAACAACCTGCAAAATATACTATTTAGATTTCCATAAACAAAATGTCCTATAGTCCACTCAACTTTACAGTCTTTTAAAAATATTACTCGATACACATTTTAAAACAAATTCCCATCACCATGTGTTTTTTAATACTTTATAATTGCAGCATTATGGCTACAATCTCACCTGATGTTAAGTGAAGATGTGTCCGAAGATGGTGACCACGCTAAACCTAGTGGGGGGACTAGCTCTTAAGTGAAACTGTCGTAACATACCTATGAGTATTTCGCGGTAGATCTTCAACTTGAAGGTAGTAGCTAGCCAGATGGCCATTATAAAAAGCCTCCTCACTGTAAAAAAGGTTTCCTCACGAAGTTTCCCGTCACCGTAAACTCAGGCTCATTGCGAGTGGATTCGAACTCACGTTCAGTGACGCTGCGTCTATACACACTGCTAACAGAGCCATCATCGCTTCGAATGTCTATATGTCTGAACACGATAATCTCAAAAACTTGATTCGGCTTATATTTTCACCAAAAAACGAAGTGATTCATGAGGACGGTTCAAGAGTATAAGATGACAGTTTTGTGTAAATTGGCTGATTGACATATTGCGATGATTGTTGAAGAAGTCAAAAAATCATGCTGACAAAGAACTTAATGGGTGTGCGCCGTTTTCTAAACTATCGAAGTTATATAAAATAAAGTGTTAAGGATCTATCCTTTTAAACAAATTTATTATTTTCGAAGCGATGATATCTCAGTTGTATCGCATACGGACGCTGCATCAAAGTACGTGAGTGATAGTCGATGAAGGAAACATCGTGATGAAACCATAGTATGGTAGTAGGGCTTTTCTAATGCCATCTAACTAGCTAGCTAGCTACCATCATCAAATTGAATCCGAAATCCGCCACCAAAAATCTATAGGTGTGTTCCGGTAGTTGCACTTGATAGCCTCTCGATAGGTTTAGCGTGTTCACTAGCTTAGGCCAGGTCATCACTTAACATCAAGTAGGATTGTAGCCATAACGTTAAACCTTTCATAAATAAATACACATATGAAACAGTAATAAAAAGCGGTTACCGAGTAAGCCTCCAGATTTATTAACCGCCGATATATATCGTGATATAACGAAGCGATGATAGCTCAGTGATTGCGTGTACGAACGTCGCGTCAAAGGATGTGACTTTGAATGACTGCAATGATCTTGAGCTTTCGGTGATGGAAAACATCGTGATTAAACTGTAGTATGGTGTAAATCTTTTTCCATTGCCCGCCTGGCTAGCTACCTTCTTCAAGTTGAAAATCTGCCGCCAAATACCAATAGGTGTGTTCCGGTAGTTACACTTGAGAGCCAGTCCCTCCACATGTTAATTGTATACACCAGTTTGTATCCCATCGCTTCTAAACAGCAGGTAAGATTATAGCCATAACGATAAAAACTATAAACTATATAAAAACCTGTGACGCTTAAAAAATATATTTGGATATTATGAGATAGTGTCCACTGCAAGCTAAAGTTCCTACTTCTTTTTTATTGAACATGGGCAAAAACAAACAAAAGTAATGCGAATGCAATTTAATCTTAAAAAAACGTGCAATCTTTTTACAGTGTTTGTATATTTTTATTGCGTTATTCGTTTTACGTCAAACGTTGGAGAATAATTGTTTATCAACATCCTTATTAATATTATTTATAAGAAAGTAAGCTCGTTTGTTTAATTTTCACGCTTTTTCGATTATAATGATTGTAGAGATTATTGGTATAGAGGTTCATGGGAAACCACTTTTGATTTATGGGCCACTTTTTCACGTGTAAAACTTACAGAAAGTAAGATAATAAGAAGGATAAACTTAGTATTAACTTTATATTGCCACTTTCGATTTCTACAAACTTCGGAGAATAATTTTATATATAACTAGGTAATTAAAGTATGCATCTTTGTTATTGAACCTACTCTTAAAAGGAGTGGAAAGAAGTTGTAAAGGTATACTTCATAGTATAATAGGATAGTGAGCTTGTTATGCTTACACGAATAAACCGCTGAATCGATTATGATGACTATTGATACAGATATAAATGCGATCACGGAGACGGTTATAGGTAACTTTTCTCGAGAAAAACTTATAGGGTGTGAGATGAGAAGATGGTTAAGCTTTGTATTAAACTTTTTATGCATCATCCGATTTGCTTCAAACGTATAGAATAATTGCTTATAATTAATAATGAAAATATGAATATTCTGTTTTTCAAACTACCCTTAAAAGGGGTGAAATAGGGTTGCAAATATAATATAGAGAAATCGAAATAAAAAGTTGGCAGTTGATAAGCAGAAACATAAGCTGAAAAAGGATTTTTGAAAATTCATATATACCTGTATTGATCAACATTCATAAATAAATAAACGAATAGCATCTCATAAAAAAAATATTTCTGTATCGATCGACAACCAGAATTAGTTGTCAAAATCAATAAAAACACGAGCGGAGACGCGGTGAGACGCTGGCTTATAAATAATCATCAATTAAAACTAGATATTCCAGTGCTTTTGTCGCTAGTTTACTTTTTTTATGTCATAGGGGACAAACGAGCAAACGTTGCACCTGATGATAAGCGAACACTGCCGCCTATGGACACCCACAATACCAGGTGAATTGAAGGTGCTTTGCCGGGCTTTATTGGAGGGACTGGCTCTCAAATGCAACTACCGGAACACACCTATTGGTATTTGGCGGCAGATTTTCAACTTGAGTGTGGTAGATAGCCTGGCAGGCATTAGACATGCTATGGTATCCTCAAGATGTTTTCCTTCGCCGAAAGTTCAAGCTCATTGTAGGTGGTTTAATTTGAACTCACGTCTCATAACTCGGCGTTCCTACACACTACCACTGAGCTATCATCGCTTACTTACAAACATATCGAATTTTTGTTTCCATTTTTTATAAAAACTACAGAAAGGATAAGGAAAATAATAATTTTAAATTGCAGCGTTAAATGTTGAAGTTCACTTATAAATTAGTGTGATATTTGTATGTATTGTTTGGATATAAGTACATACTCGGGTGTATACACATTTATAATTAACATATAAATGCACTCATGTATTCACTTCCATTACATTCATGGATTTCAAATTTTGTTTTTGTATTTGATACAACAATAACTGGGGAAGACATTACGCTATTTAACTCACTCTACCACCAATAAGAGTAAAGCTGTATCGAAGAAGTTACAAAAACGGACAAAAATTATTACAGTCACGCGAACGAATTCCGAGCACAGGCAGTATATTTAATACAAATAAACCGCTTTCGTCAGCACATAGATTTTTATATTATATATTTTGCTGATAATCCCAACTTCAGTTTTGTAAAGACGAGCAATAATATTAATGCAAACTTTTATGTTTTTTTATATGCAATCTTTATTCTACGTATGAGATACAAAAACTTAATAATATATTCTAAGTTTGACATTTAAGCCCAACTTATTTATTTTACCTTGATATTAATAGACTTATATACATTGCAAAAAGATAAGTCTTATCTTTAAAACATTCTGTATATAAATGTCAAACTTGACAATATTAACTCAGTATTATTCCGTATTTCGTAATCGACAGGACGAAAGATAGGTAACAAGATAATATCGTAAAGATGTTGAAATCGTATTTGTTTTTGTGCATCTTCAACGTTATAGGATTGAACGCCAGTCAAGGTATTGAAAAAATAACTATAATTATTAAATTAAAGAAAAGCTTTTATTCATTCAATTTTAAAACGATGATGGCTCGGTATCGTATAGAATTCGAAATCCTGCAATGATGGATGGACACTGCATAGCATGGTTAGCTACCACCTTCAAGTTGAAAATCTGACGCCAAGTACCATTATATGTGTTCCGTCAGTTGCACTTGAGCGTCAGTCCTTCCGCTGGGTTTACCGTGTCCACCTACTTGGGCCACATCGTCATTTAACATCAGGTGAGATTGTGGCCATAACGCAAAATCTATAAAGTACAAAAACATTCTACTAAGAAAAAATCTTTTTTTATAAATAGTTGTTCGTTGAATAAAACTTTTTTGAATTATTGGGAGCAATTTATTCGTTTACTTACTTAATAGAAGCAATTATAGTAATCATTGATTTATAAAATTAGCCAAGATGTTATAAAGCTTTACGATTCGCACCCATATATCATATTAGTGAATTACAATATCAAGCATATGCTTACATGGTATCATGTACATATCACGCAAAATAAACATTAATATACTTAAATCTATGGCATTATTATAAAACAGTTACATAAAAAATATGAATCATAATGATACGTTATTTTTTCGGGAGTTCTCATGATTACCTCGTATAAAAAACTACGGACGGTGACGTAAAAAAAAATATATTTTCACAACTAAAAAAATATATTAATTAATTTCCTACCATTCCTTCAATTCATTAGTTATCACTGCGTTACAATTTATTGCTCACATGCGCTAGTAATTCATTTATTTGTATTTGTTAATCAATAATATAATACGTCAATCAATTATAATATACTACGTAAGAAAATTCGTTCCAAACGAGTTTTCTACGATACTCACGCATTTTTTTCTAGTATCTTTCATCAAACCGTGCGTATGGAACGACAAAAAATGCATTTTGGAATCCAGCAAAATAGCTTTACCATATTTGGTGAATGGTATTCCTGAATTCAACATTTCACCTTTGGATCCTATTCATATAAAAGAGATCAGTGCAGATCTTGGAGAGTTGAAACTCCAATTCAAAGATATGAATATACGTGGAATAGGAAAGAGTGTGCTCATCAATGTCGAGTAAGTACAATAAGATTAATTTTAATTTTATAGTAATTTAAGACTTTCTACAGTTTTAGGTATTGATTCAGGTATTATTATTATGAAATATTCACTATTATTCATACAAAGATGTAGCTTGTAACACTTTAGATAGTTAAACTTTCTTTATATGGTTATTGAAATGATTTACCGGCTAATCGTCAACGTGTTTAGATTAGAAATCTTATTATTAAACCTAATATTATTTTAAAACTTTAAATCTTTCATTTTACTTTAAACTTTTGTGAATTTGCATAAATTTACCAAGTAAAACTTTCTTTATGCAGTGTAGATTGCATTATGGCTACAATTTTACATGATTTTAAGTGACGATGTGGCTCCACCCGGTGGACACGTTAAGCATAATGAAGGGACTGGCTCTCAAGTACAATTGCCGGAACATGTCGATAGGTATTTACGGTGGATTATCTAATTGAAGGTGGTAGCTAGCCAGTTAGGCAAAAAGTTCTAGCACCAACCAACTTGCCTGGATATTTGTAACAAGATTTTATAATATAATTGTAGAAATTATTATGTACATATTGACTTTAAATCACCTAAGAAATAATCCACAAAATACACATATAATTAAAATATACGTTACTATAAAAAATATTTTTTTTATTACCCCAAGAGCTATATTTTATTACTATTTAATTTTATAACGCGGGTCCAAAATATGGGTTATTTATAAATCCTTATTAAATATAATTTATCTTCTTAAAAAATTGTTGAGCATAAAAAAATGTACATAAATAATTAAATCAAAATACTTTATTCAGTTATTATTCAGTGCTTATGAACGTCAAAACTACCACGGATTCGAAAATAACCCAGTCATCGAGAATAACTCGATCTGGTTATATTATCTTTTTTAGTTACATATTTAAACAAAATAAAATGCAAATTAAAATAGATTTTATCGAAACAATAATTTCAATATTACAGGCGCCCCGATGCTGATCAAACTATAATCTTAGAATTTGAATGTCCTGTAGTTGCAACAGGAAAATATAAAGCGAAGGGGAAATTATTAGTTCTTGATGTTGAAGGAGAAGGAGAAGCTGAAATAAAGACTAGTAAGATCAATCTTTTAAAATAATTTAATAAAATCAACAACTGATAGAATATGTTTCAATACGAAGTAGTTTAGAAAATACTGTGTCAAAGCCCAAACCTGACAGTATGATAGTTTCTCAGTAAAGTACATAAATTGTGAAATAGTATTAGATTATTTCTGTATTTTTTCAGATAAAATCAGGATCAAAGTAGAGGGCAAGCTTAAAAAAATTGAAAATAACGGCAAGCAATACTATAAACTATACAGTTTCGACTACACATTCGAGCCCATCGAGAAAGTGTTCTATGTATTCACCAACTTGTACAATGGTGACGAAAAGAAAGGTTTATATGAATTTTATATACATCAGAATAGTTTTAAGCCTAGTTAGAAGATCTATCGTTTAACATTTCAGATATCTAATCATTGTTATATTGTGATCAACTCATGTCCTAACCTTCTAGATAAATAGACAAAGAATATTAAATAATGGAAATCAGACTTTATTCTCTTCCCGTGACGTATTACATTTACATTGCATGAATATTAATTGAATAATATATATTAATAATATATAAATATAATTATTTTTGATTACAAAAATGGTAAACTTAAATTATTGTGCGACTTCAAAATTTAAATAAATTTATATTTATTATACATACTATATTGTAATAAATCATGTTATACTTTAATGTAATAAAACTATCTCCAATTTTCAGCACAAGTGTTGTTGGATCTTATCAACCAAAACTGGAAAGACATTCTCTTACAAAATGGCCAATCGCTCGTCAAAGAAGTTATATCTCGCCAGGTTGCAAAAATCAAACAGTTTTTCTTATCAGTTCCCATTGATGAACTTGAAATATAATTGTAATTTATCAAGACATTGAAAAGTACATATTATATAAATGCATATTTCAAATTTATTGGTTTAAATTGTAAACACATAAATCGATTAATACAAATTTTTTTTTAATAAAATATTTAATTACAGAATGTTTTTGATCTTTTCTACTGATTTTATTTCAGCGTTTTTTATGTCCCAAAATAAAATGCACTTATGCAAATAGTACACTTTAGTAAGACCTTATTTAGAAATTTAATTGCCTCGAATCGAACTGTGATGTTAAAGTTATTTTTTTATCGACGACATCGCATTATTATAGTATCGTAGAATAGACATTAAATGCGCTGGGGCTTAGTTATGTGGGCTATTTTAATTCTCTACTCATGAAGGAACCTTATAAATATATTCGAGGAAACATGGAAGAAGCACCAGTGATAGAGAAATTAAAAGAATAATAGGATAGCCAGTGGCATGTTATTAGAAGAGATTGAAGCCATACAACTTGAAGAATGTTAAGTATGAAGGTAGATGACAGTAAAAGAAGAGGTAACCTGAAAAGAATATTGATAGACTGTGTGAGAAGTGAACGATGTGTATAAGAAGTGGGAATACTGAGATGACACCTGATAGAGTGGAAGTAGAAAACATGTTGTGCTGACCCTACCTCATCTAGAGTTCATCTAGGAACGATACTCTGTCAATATGATCGGCTATTAAAAAGGAAAAGCTATAAATAAAAATTTCATTATTAGCATAGCATAGCATAGCATCAAAAGTAATTAATTACAGCACTACTATAATTATTACATACGGTAATGCGACTAAGGCTATTCTTGCAGACAGTCACAAACTGCAAACAAGATGTTTAAAACAATAGTATCTAGACAAATAAGACCTTAATATAACAACGAAGAAAAACTATTCAATCATTCATAAATTGGTGAATGTCCTCGACAAGGTTAAAAGAGCATAAAGTGTACAAATGAAAACATACACAGCGTTTAAAATCTATGCGAGACTTAACATATATGTCCTACGTATGTACTGCCCAATTATAAGAAATGTTATAATATGCATTCATATATAATGCCTTCAATATTAAATGCATTACCGAGTGCCTATATGGAAGAAATACTGAAATGTTATGTAAAAGATTTAGACGAGTTCTAAGGTAGTATCTATAGCTCCTTAAATTCCTTTAATTCCTCTAAAATTTTCAATGTCGATACCTCTTTTTAATAAGAGCACCTAATAATGTTTGTGTAAAATATAAACAAATAAAAGATAACAGCATTAAAATAAATCTATAATTTATTAAAATAGGTACGCCTTAGTTGCTGTTAATACCTCTTAAGTTCGAACTACAATGTCATAGAAGGTGCCTTTACAAATAGAAATAATAAAATACAAAGAAGTTTTTAACAATCGCCTTTTAATCATGCCTAAACAGGATTCATTGCAAAAACGCTTGTAATAATAGTACGTAGTTGTGCAACAGTCCGTAATTACATAAACTATAAAAAAACTAGCTGCGTCCGCGACTCCGTTCGCGTAGAATGATAATTTTATTAAATCATTTTCATAACTCATTTCATTTTCATAATTTTATATAGCTTATGTTACACAGGGCTAATGAATTATTCTAATAGTGAAAGAAATTTCGAAACAGGTCCAGTAGTTCTTAAGTTTATTCGTTAAAAACAAAAATACGAATCTTTCCTCTTTATAGTATTAGTATAGATATGCATGTACACTTTACATAACATTTCCTGAGCTTTGAGAAGAATTTAACAATAGGAAAAAATAATAAATACGATGTATCACAGTGTAATATTTATCATCACATTTCAATTAATTTACACAAAACCTTAACAAATTACACACCTAGACCTTATTTATGAATCACTCTATCTACTGATGTAAACTACATGAATATCCGTTCAGCAGTTTTTAAATTTATCGCGACAAGACAGACAAACGCGGCGGGTAACTTTGTTTCATAATATTTAATGACGTAAAATGAGTAAAAGAATGACACGCATGTAAATTGATTTTACTGAAAATCTTTTTTATAAAGCGTAAAAGATAAAGACATGCTTCTTAAATACCTATATTTTTATTATTTTATTATAAATTAACATGTGTTGTCAAAGCGCAAGAGCTATAAAATGTAAATTCTACTGCCAATTCTAAAAGCAAACTCTGAAAACATCGAACATTTGCTCAAACAACTTTAAACACGGTTATACTACACATTTTAAAAGTAGGTATTCCGTATTTACCTTTTTTACGGATTTCTTACGGATTTTACGGATTTTTTACGGATGACTTTATATTCCATATTTATAAATACAGCTATGCCAGTGGCTTTATCGTATGGAACAAAAAATAATTTAATAATGTTTACCTGTTTTGTAACTTTTTCCAACACAACTTTTGTTCTATTGATGGTAGCGTGATATTAAATAAGCTAAATTATGAACGATTCATCTCTCAAATACAAAATGAATTTTTGAAATCCGACTGGTAGCTCCAGAGATCAGTAAGTTAGCAAACAAACAAACTTATTCATCGAAATAAAAGTAATTTAAACGGATTTTATCGCGGTTATTTATTAATTTTGATCCCGACGTTTCGAAAGCTTTTCAGCCTTCGTGGTCACAGGGCGGACTGAGGTGTAGGTTCTCCAAAAAATTTCATGTTACTGTGTCTACCTTCAATTTAATTTTTGTTATTGATAGTGTTCCGATCTACGCAGAAAGAGCTCACAGTGTCTTGAGGTCTGGCAATTGGTATTTTGGGTTCCGATTTAATTAAATGTATAATCGGATCCCAGGCTTGTGCTAGCTTCCAACCATCTTCTCTATTGAAATTTGGATGTTTTTTTAATTTCAATAGCCTCATGAATCATCCTAGGTAGGACTCGGTGTTCTTTGGCAAAGATTTGTGGCTTGTCGATCTAAGATAATGTTTGGAGCCTTCTTCTGAATGTTCAGCAACTGCAGACTTCGTAGAGCGTCGGTGTTTAACGTCAGCTATATGTTCATTTACGCGGCTCCCTATATTTCTTTTAGTTTGGCCGATATAGGAGAGGCCACAGTCACATTCGATTTTGTATACGCCATGTTCTTGTAGAGGTATATAACACTTGACAGGTGGTAAAAATTGACTAATCTTTTTGGGCGGCTAGAAGTAAGTTTTAATTGAAGCACGTTTCAGTACATAGCCAATCTTGTCGGTGACCCCTCTTACAAAAGGTAACACAACAGGTACACGTTCTACTGTGGCTGGTTTCACTCGGTTTCAGTGACGGCGGCTTTTGGAATTCGGAATTTTGAGCTTGTTATCTCGCAGTACTTGCTTGACATGTTGCAGCTCAGCAGCCAGATGTTCCTCATCACAGATTCCTTGTGCTCTCTAAAACAAAGATTTACGCACGGTAGCTAATTGTTTTAGATGGTGGTGAGATTCACCATTCAGGTATATATCTGTATGGGTCATTTTTCTTTACACAGTATGGCCTAAAGACTGATCAGGATTGCGGATAACTAAAACATCTAAGAAAGGAAGAGATTTATTTTGTTCTAACTCCACAGTGAATTGTATGTTATTGTTAATGGAGTTAAGATGATCTAAAATGCAGCTACTTTGACAGATGGTAAAATTGTGAAAGTATCATCTACGTACCGTTTGTAAAACCTGGAAGTGACGGGGGCAGTGCTTAGGGCTGTCTCCTCGAAGTCCTCCATGAAAATATCGGCGACTACTGGAGATACAGGTTAGCCCATAGATACTTGTACATAAAATTGATTCATCCACAACATGTAGCCAGATGTGAGGCAATGTTGGAGTAATGCTGCATACTCTATGGGCATGTTATTATCTGCTAACCTCTTAGACACAATTTCAATGCAGTCTTATACTGTGAATTGAAACTGGACATAAAAACTAACCATGGTTTCATTGTCAGCTAATTGTAGGTGTTTAATATCACTGACAAATTGGTATTATAATTATTCGCGTAAACATAAGAAATCATTAAACAAGCTTATTATTATTAACTATATAACTTATTATGTAATTAAATATATACTATATACTACAACTTATTATATAATTAAATATAAATATATCATATTAAATAGTCACAGAATTAAGTAAATAAATCTAAGATTAAACGCATATGATTAATAATTTCACCCATTATGGAACTTGGAGAAATTGTACAAGTATATTTTTTTATATATTCGACCTTCTAATCTAACTTGAAATATATTCAATATAAATACCAACTTTAAGATTATTAACTCAGTATTACTTGGTATTTTATAACTAGCACAACGAAATAAAGATAATAAACAAGATAATATCGCAAGGATGTTGAATTTGTTTTTGTTCATCTTCGTCGTTATAGGAGCAAAAGCCGGTTCAGGTATGGAAATCCAACAACAATTACTTAATAAAACTTTGACTCGATTTTGTATCGAATTAAGGTATTTTTTAATTTCTAAGTTTTTCGTTGCTAATGTATTTTTTTTTTCTATATATTTTTATTACAGCACCTTTTATTAAACCATGCGTATGGACCGATAAAAACTGCATTTTGGACTCAAGCAATATAGCTTTACCTTATTTCTTGATGGGTTTTCCTAAGCTAAATATATTACCAGCTGATCCTATTTACATAAAAAATATAAATGCGTCTAATGGAGATTTAAAACTCCATTTCAAAGACTTGAAAGTAACTGGCATGACAGACAGTGTCTTTCTTAGAGTCGAGTAAGTGCACAATAATTTTTAAGTTTTTTTTTTTCATTATACAAGGCAAAATAACATATTTTTCTTTGATGGGAAGCTAAGTGTAATTGAATAACAATGTACGAGAGATGAGTGATTTTTCGACAGTCATGCCGGATTGCTAGCCTTCAGAACACACTCTAATTCTGCAAAACAAAAAATCAAAGTAGATGCATTTACCACCTTGTCCATCGTGGTTACTAGCCATTCGGATACACATTTTTACTACTCCGCGTAATATACACCGCCTGACCCGAAGTGCAATAAAAAACGTATAACATTAAATAAATCTAGTGGAGCACAATGGTCATTTCCTATTAAGGTCCTATTAAGTCACTCGAAAATTTCGATGAATTATATGAACCATGAAATGTACTCATACAACTAGAATTTTTCTCTCTTATTACATAGATATCATGATCATGATACATTCCGTAATATATAGCGCACAATAAAACAGAATGTATTTTTTCTACAAATTTACGTTTACGTATTTACTCAAAACACTGGATTTATCATATATATATATATATATATATATAATTCTTTAATTCAAATACAAAAATATGTAGCTATAAGATTACCCAATTAAACGATTATTACTTACCCGCTTAATTACCTAATTAAAGTGTGTGACTTCTGAATAAGTGAAAAAAACAACAATACATCATTACAGCCAAGATTATTTAATATATATAGCAAAGTTTGTTTGTTTATTAAGATTTATGAAGGGTAGAACTACCGATTCAGTTCTCCAAATTCTCTCAGAAAGTCACATACATCATCCCTGCGTACCTACATTAAGTTTTTTTTTTTATGTTAGCAGACTCTGGTCTATACTTCCCAATACTCAATAATTGAAACACAGCCCCGCCTATGGCATTCAAGTTACTAAAGCCATTCTCTTGCCTTTTTTCCTACTCCGTTTGTTTCGGGCCACGTAAGATAGCTTGTCCCGTGGTCTTTTCTTTGGCAACAGAACTAAGTACATTTAAGATTAGTATACTAAATAAAACTATATAAAGGAATTCCCAATACCTAACCCTACCTGAACCTAAAGGTGAGAGCAGACAAACCCGTTTAGGGCCTTGCAATGTGAATGTGGACTCTTCTTTTTCCACAATTCTGTACATATTTCTAGAATGAGTAATGCATCCTTCTTGGAGTAATTTAATCGTCAATCCAAACGGTCATCCACGGAACCCGTTTTACCGATATATACTTAAGTAAATGGGGATCAATGTATAAGATAGCGATCAAGGATAAAATTACTTATTGGGATAAAACTATCATTTTCTTAAATTTGACCAAGCAATATATTTATTAAATTTTATTGAAATCGGTGAAAGGTCTTCAAGTTTAGTATAAACAAACGACGCACGGGTTTTTTTTTATATACAAAACATATTATAAGGAACGCCTATGAACACTGAAAATATTGATGAAATACTAATAATCAAAATTTTACTGTCTTCATTGAATTGATGCATGCATCAATAATTGATTTACATTTTACAGACGGCCTGATGCTGACAAAACTATACTCTTCGAGTTTCAATTACCTGTACTTGTAACTGGCAAATATAAAGCAGAAGGTAAAATATTTATTCTCGAGATAGAAGGTGATGGAGACGTTGAAATAAAGTGTGGTAATTGAAATATTGTTTATATTCTAATTTAATATAATAATTTAACAAGGGTGCGTAAAAAGAGTCTCCACGAGTGACGATACCCGAGTAAGTCTGGCGCACCCTGGGCAGTTGGTCTTGATTCCAACTTTACTGACTGGCTAAGCTTTTCATCACAACATAGCTATATTTTTTAATATGGCTTGTGACGACACAAAGGAGAAGAAGAATATATAATTTAGAAAGTAAAAAGATGATAGAATACAATTATTGAAGAACTAACCTAACTTATTTAACTTTCTCCACAACTCCATAGTTGTGTGTACATTTTGACTTACATTACATAACTCATACATTTAATTTATTATTATGATACACATTTTATTATTTATTCGCTTTTTTCAGACATAATTAGAGTGAATTTAAGTATAAAAATTGAAATAATAGAAAATAATGGTAAGAAATACTACACGATCACCGGGTTTGATTACAAATTTGAGCCCATAGAGAGAGTCTTCTTCCAACTGACCAACTTGTACAACGGTGACAAAAATAAAGGTACAAGTAAAATTTTTTGCTCGTTTTAAAACATGTCATATGCCTGGTGGTAGTGCTTGCCCGCCTGGCTAGCTTCAACTCTCAAGTTGAAAATTTGCCAACAAATATCTTCAGGTGCGTTCCGGCAGTTGCATTTCTGAGTCTGTCCCTCCACAAGGCTTAGTGTGAGGTCAAGTAGAGGTCAGCTAGTCAGGTGAGATTGTGGTTATATCGCTAAGCCTTAACTATAAAAAAAATGTCAATCGAATACCCATAATCTTCAGTTTCCGTGGACTAGTCTACTAAATAACTGACAAAGAATTACAAGTTCGGTGACCTGTAGCAATAATAGCGCAGTCAGTAGTGTGACTTCAAATCCCCGCAATGAGTTTGAGCTCTTGGTGAAGAAAAACACCGTTATGGAATTATATAATTTTCCAATACCACCCCCTCAAGTTGAAAATCTGCCGCCAAATATCTATAAGTGTATTCCGGCAGTTGGACTTGAGAGCCGGCCCTTCCACTAAGGTTACCGTATCCTCCATCTCGAGCCACATCGCTTAACATCAGGTAACCCTAACTCTAAACCTATAAAGTGTAAAAAAAACTTTTATTTTCGGGATGTATAGAGAAAATTACAGTTCGTTTTTGACAGTTGTGCTGTTATCCTATTTTTGAGAAATAAACGATTTGATTTGTTTACGTTGTGTCCGTTAATTTTATTATTGTAAAGTTCTCTGCGACACGGGGTTTTATTTTTGAATCGATGTAAGCTCAGTGGTAGTGTGTAAGAACTCCGTGTCAAAGGCCTTGAGTTCGAATCCACTTACATTGAGCTTTCGGTGAAGGAAAACAGCATGAGGAAACCATAAGATGATACTAGAGCTTTTTCATTAGAAAAGCCTACTAGCCCGCCTGGCTAGCTACCACCCTCAAATTGAAAATCTGCCACCAAATACCAATAGGTATGTTCCGGCGGTTGCACTTGAGAGTCAGTCTCTCCACAGGTTTGTCGTATCTACCAACTTGGATCGTATCGTTATTTAAGATCAGGTAAGATTATGGCCATAACGATAAACATTAACTAAAAAATCCGTAGTGCAGGTGTTGGCTTTAAAAAAATAAAAATATATCAATCATTATCTAAATTACCAATTAACTGTATTTATAAACTCAGGTCATATTAAAATTGTTCACTTAATGTTAAGGTTTAACGTCGACACAATAAAACTATTTCCAATTTTCAGGACAAATATTATTGGATCTTATCAACCAGAACTGGAAGGAATTAGTCTATGAAATTGGCAAACCTGTCATCCAAGAAGTCATGACTCAAGAGATTTCAAGAATTAAACAGTTTTTCCTATCAGTTCCTATTGATGAATTAGAAATATCTGAGTAATTTATTAATAAATGTGATTAAACACAACGCGGTGTAACAATAAATCGTGACAATGTATTATAATTATTTTTTTTCATTTATGAATCATATATACTGCATATATAAAGCAATGTATTTTTCCCTCTAAAAAGTTTAAGTTATAATAATAACAAAAAAACCACGTGTGCTTAAGATCACAAGACAGAAGTAAAATTAGTATTAAGTATAGTAAATTATATTATTATTTTCTATATAGAAACTATAATGCTAAAGTGTGTTTGTTTGTCCTTCTTTCACACCCTAACTAAGTAACCAATTGTCTTTATTTTTTTCAGAGAGTTTGTTGAATGAATGGAGAGTAGCATAGGCTAGGTTTCGTCCTGGAAAAACTTCAAATTCCCATAAGAGATTTACGAGAATATCTGTAAAATTGTTCTTCCTTCACGTCCTATCAAACGGAATTAACGACTTGAGTTTTGGCACAGATATAGTTGTAAATATGTAGAGTAACACAGGCGATTTTGTCATCTACGGCCATTGTCAGGTATGTAATAAGATACATTGCCTTAGTTTAGAAAAGAGACTCACTCAACCTGCCTTAATGTTTTGTATTTAATAACTATATAAACTGTCGTAAACTCATAGGTAAAATTGCACTACTGATCTATATTACGAAAAGAAACAACCGGTTTAGTACGTAGCAAGTTTATTACTGGTCGTTAACAATACAAGAAATTGACAAAGTATCAAACACTGCGATGTGCGGGGGGAGATGCGCATGCGCATACACGTCACTCCTTTACACTTAATATTTGATACTAGCTACTGCTAGCAGGATAGTATATGGGTGATTTCATATATTTAATACCATTAAAAAAACAAAAAGTTTTAAATTCATTTATATTAACTTTTACATCATTATTGGATATTAGAATTTTTGGTATACCGAAAGTGCAAAAATATTTTTTTTTTGTTAATCTTGAGAAACTTTACAAGTTTTCCATTAAATATTGACCAATCGCTTGTTTTGTATTTGAGCATAGATAAGTTTCCTAAATACGACATCTTGATAAAAAATTGCGATTTTTAAATACTTAGGTAGATCCCATCCTGGTCGCCAATGATATATATTACGAAAAGAAACAACCGGCTTGGTGCGTAGCAAGTTTATTACTGATCATTAACAATAAAAGAAATGGACAAAGTATCAAATACTGCGGTGTGCTCCCAGCTCGTATCATCAGGTCACATGAACTATTTCATATACCAGTGTGTTGCACAAATGTTGACCTACGTAGTCCTATTACAAAAATTACTACTCGATACCATAAGGTCTTCGCACAAATTGATATATTTCGTTAGAACAAGCACAAATTCAAAAAGGAAATCATTAACTGTTAGTCCCGCAGCAAAATATATTGTATTAATCTTTTGAATCATAATGCATATGTCATTATATAACACCGCCTAACCCATAAAACGTAATTATTTTTACTTAGTTTGAGTTAGAATTAGCCTGTAACATTTTTTTAATTTAATTTGTCTGAATACTACAGTTCCTGTGTACTGGCACGATTTACTTGATACTAAACTGTAAGGATATACATTATTTCTTTAAATATTTATTTTGTAAAATATTCATGACCAAATAACATCTAACGTCTATAATATAAAAGTAATATATGAGTCCTATAAATATATACCATTAACAATTAAATACACTATATCCGCTATAAAAATAAGCCTTCATTAAGTTAACATTGAAATTTAAACAGAAATCTGGTCAATAAATATACCAGCCTTAAAATTATTCACTTAGTACTATTTCATATTTTCTAACAGAAAGAAATAAGAATAGAACTATAGACAGCAAAGATGTTACAGTTCCTCTGGCTTGCGTGCACCTTCATCTTTATAGGATCAGAAGCTGGTTCAGGTATAGAGAATTAACTATAATTTACCAGAGAAAATTTAACTTTTGTTTCTTAAATTTCATGTTTGTTTTTTTAAATAGCCTAACAAAGTTTCCATTAGTATTGTTTTATACTTTATAGGCTTAGCGTATTACCACAATCTCAACTCATGTTAAGTGACAATCTGGCGCAAACTGGTGGACACGCTAAGCCTAGTGAAGCAACTGGCTCTCAAGTGCAACGGCCGGAGCACATCTATAGATATTTGGCGGCAGATTTTCTGATTGACTTTAGTAGCTATCCAGATGAACATTAGAAAACCTATGCTATAGTTACATTACGACGATGTTTTCCTTTACAGGAATCACACGCTCGGTATTCAAAATACAGTCCAAAAACTACTATATTAACATCCTGGCTTTACTTTACTATGGCTGATCGCGAAACATGACAAAAACAAAAAGAGTCATTGTGAAGGCTTTATATGCATGATGGTCACGAACGAGTCGGGTGCAGATCCCAACCATGCCGCTTTATTACTGATCCCAGAAAGTAACACGCCTAGGCTACGTTCCACTTCTACAAGAAGGGTGGGCGCTGTCCCAGGTCTCTGGGAACTCGGGAGTTTGAAGTATCGCCTTGGTGCATTTTAGTGGGTAGTGTTGGGTAATTAGCACTCGATGAGTCACCGTAGTTCCCTCTCGCTTTAACTTGAGCCCGGGTAATACGTTTACGTGTTGCGATGAGGAAAGCCGAAGTGAGTAGAATTTTAAACATTCCACTTAGAGTTCACAACGTTCACGCTCACGACCGCAAGGTTTTCTGTTCCATTTACTTCCGAGAGATACAATCATTTATTCATTTGGAATGGAATGTCGGTCCACTGTTCTGAACTTACAATTTTACAAACCACGCATTTCCTTTACCTCGATGTACAAATATTTCACTAGCCACGTCGCATCCCGCAAGTATATGTGTGATAGTATTCGTTGTTCTTAACCAATACAATTTTATATTTGTTTATTCGTCATGTGTGTATAATTTCTCCTTATATTCGGGCCAGTGTTTTAGAGTTCACTCTTTTTAGAATTATGTAATTTTAATTTTACTGACAACTTGAATGAGCCCTTCTTGATCTTAAAGTCCTAGGCTACTTAGCCTATAAGAAAACCCGGCACTGCTGACAGAATATTGAAAATATAATTCATTATTATACTAATGCAATAATGCACTAACTAAATAAATCATTTTTATTACAGTATAAATGGAGCGATATATATGGAGCGATAAAGAGTGTCTTTTGAAATCAACCAATATAGCTTTACCTTATTTTGTGAAAGGTATTCCTGAATTAGGTATTTTATCCATCGATCCTATTTATATACAAGATATTGGTGCCGACAACGGTGATCTGAAACTCCATTTTAAGGATTTGACAGTAACTGGCCTCGCAAAAATTGTCTTCATTAAGATAGAGTATGTATGACTTTGTTTCTTTTTTGGTAGTATTTTGATAAAGTTTATTTTATTGGTTATTTATATTTCTGAAACATATTTACCAATTTGTAATGGTCTGACCAGAACCGTACAGGATTGACTTACTTTAATTTAAATTTAATATTATGCTACTTACCTAGTTTAATTATTTACTTATAATTTTTTTTTTATGGTGGTTTTTTTAACTCTACTATAATAAAAGTCTCTGAACTTTGTCAGAGGAAATATTAGAATAAATAAATATGTAACCAAAACTGTACAGTAATAAGTAACTATTCCTGAAGAAAAAAGTAAAAAGTTAAAAAAAAAAGCTAAAAGTTCCTGAAGATGGTAACACACTTAGCATATAAAAAACTTGGCTTACAAAGAAATACAATGGCGGCACAACTTTATTTGTGATAATAGAATTTAAATTTAATTTAAACAGGTTTATATTAACTCAGATCTAAGCTATCATTGCTTCACCGACTAGAGTGCTGTGCATTCGACTCCCACATAAGTCATTACAGAAACAATTATTTGTATGCTTCACAAACGATTTTTCTAAGTCTAAGTATCAATTACTTCATGAATTGTATTGATAATAAAATCGTTTACGACACAAGGTTTAGTCTGGCTTGATCCAAAGTGCAAGTGTTTTCTTATTACCAAAGCCATATGAATTAATTATTTGTCCTCGTTTCTCATATGTTTAGAAAACAAAGGGACTTAATAGTATGCATATTTACTATAACTGACTAAAAATATAAATAGAATATTAATTATAATGCTATAATATAAAGGACATCTAGCCGAAAATAACTGTATAAAACGGATTATCTTAGAACTCCATTAAAATTTGAAAAGCTAATTATCTATTATAATGCTCAGTGGTAGAGTGTACAGAAGGAAGACATCGTAATAAAATCATAACATGGTGTTAGGGCTTTTTCTAATTCTCTCTCTCATATTGAAACTGTGTCGCCAAATATAAATGAGTGTGTTCCAAGTTCCACTTCAGAGCCAGTTCTTCCACTAGGCTTATCGTGTATACGCGTGAAGCGATGATAGCTCAGTGGTAGTGTGCACGACTTCGCGTCAAGGGACGTGGGTTCGAATCCAAGCACCTACAATGAGCTTGAGCTTTCGGTGAAGGAAAACATCGTGAGGAAACCATAGCATGGTGGTAGGGCTCTTTCTAACGCCCGACTGGGTAGCTACCACCCTCAAGTTGTAAACCTGCCGCCAAATACCAATAGGTGTGTTCCGGCAGCAGCACTTGAGAGCCAGTTCCTCCACAGGTTTAGCGTGTCTACCAACTTGGGCCGTATCGTCACTTAAGATCAGGTGAGATTATGGCCATAACGCTAAACCTTAAGTATAAAAAAAAAAAAAAAAATACCCCTTGGGCCACATCATCACTTAATATCAGGTGACATTGTGGACATAACGCTAAACCTACAAAATGAAAAAAATATATATTACAGGCGACTTGATGCCGATAAGACTTTAGTCGCGGAATTTGAAGTTCCGGTAGTTGGAACCGGAAAATATAAAGCAGGAGGTAAAATATTCGTTGTTGACGTTTTTGGTGTAGGAAACACTGAAGTAAAATGCGGTAAGTAAAATAAGTTTAATATTATAACTTTAACACATCGAAAGTGAATAGAACATGTAGGTAAAAAAACACCGCATAAATTGGAAGCAGTGCTAAAGCAGCCTGTGGTTTCTGGTAACGAGGGTGAATGTGTGCTTCTCGCAGGGCTACTTTAGAGGGTGTTTCGTAAGAATTGCATCTGATAAGTAACATACGTCTCATTCGTGGCTCACTCGGCATATTGCGACTGGATATATCAGAATGATTTTCTTAAATCAACGCTACTCTATGACTTATTACCGTTTTATCTTTGATTGTACTATAAAATTTTAATATAGCTACATTTATTTGATACCTTTTTCAGACAAAATTAGAGTTAAAGTGAATCTCAGACTGAAAAAAATCGAAAAAGATGGCAAACAATATTACAAGATGTCCGGTTTTGACTACACATATGACCTCATCGAGAAAGTTTACTACCGATTCACCAACCTGTACAACGATGATGAAAAGAAAGGTTCGACACAAATTTCTTATACTTTAAGTTAATTATTAATGTAATTTGATACCTAAAGTAAGTACACGTATAACCTGCTAAGTGATAGTCAAGGAATTATTTTGAAAGATTTTAATGTTTAATACTCAATACGTACCAAAATAATAATATAATACCCAGGCACTAAGGACAGTGTGATATAAATATTTTTATAAAATTTCGTGATATGCATGAACTTAAACAGTATTTACCTTCCAACTTTACATTGATAAGTGTTTTGTTTTTCTTTACCACATACCGTATCGAAATATTAGATCGTCGTTAAAATAGTTCAGTTACATGATAGTAGGACAGTTTTTAATTCCCGCTTAGGTTAGGGATAGGTTAGGGATAGCTCAGTGGTAGTGTGTACGACTTCGCGTCAAGGGACGTGAGTTCGAATCAAACCACCTACAATGAGCTTGAGCTTTCGGTGAAGGAAAACACCGTGAGGAAACCATAGCATGGTCGTAGGGCTTTTTGTAATACCCTCCTGGTTAGCAACCACCCTCAAGTTGAAAATCTGCCGCCAAATACCAATAGGTGTGTTTTGGCAGCTGTACTTGACAGCCAGTTTCTTCACAGGTTTAGTGTGTCTACCAAATAAGGCCGTATCGTCACTTAAGATCAGGTGAGATTATGTCCATAACGCTAAACCTTAACCATAAAAAAAGGTATTTACCATGCCCCAGTAAAAAATCTGCCACCTCTATGTGTATGTGTATGGTGTAGTGTATTATGACAGCTACACTTGAGAATTAATGGTTTCATTAGGCTAAACGTGTCCATAATCCTAGGCCACATCGTAACTTAACAGGTGCGATTGTGGATTTAACCTATAAAATAAAAAAGAAAGAACCTTGATAAAGTAAACAATTTCGATTTTCAGCTCAACTTCTATTGGATCTAATCAATCAAAATTCGAAGGACTTGTTCGTTGAAGTCAGCAAACCGGTTATAAATGAAATCGTTAATCAATTGATATCAAGAGTTAACAAGTTTATGCAAGCGGTTTCCGTCGATGAAATTGAAATTTCAGAATAATTTAACAAATTATTGACACACTGAAAACGTAATATACAATGTAATTTGTATTAATAAATTGGATATATGAATTTATAAAATTTATCATATATTGCGTTACTTTTTTCATTTATGCTATTATTACAAAGTAATATTCCCCAATACAGTAGCAACATGGGTGATCGAAAGATCTTTTATATAAAAAAGTGTTCTACAGAAATTGACTTCAGAGTGCAATAACAATTTTGTTTGTCTGTTCTGTCAGTAACTGAGAGACCATTCGTATATACAGATTAACGAATATAACTTGTTTTTTTTTACATTTCTGTGTTTTGTAAGAACAGTCGTGTTTTTAATATTTATATTATTGTTTTTAATTATATCATGAATATATTCGATTTAAACATTACTATCTATTGGTTCACTGTTGGATACAGATCTCTCACTATTGACACTATTCCTCAAGTAGTAATACTATCTGACATTAATAAGGAAGGGGTTGACTTATCATTGTTCTTAAAATCAATTTAAGAGTTTTCCTTTTTAAGTTTATTTTTTTTAATAAATCTTAGTCAGTAAGCCTGATGGTTGTGAAATTTTATTCGAAAATTACGGTTACCGTAGAGAAATGTAAAAATTTAATAACAGTCGTCATCAGCATACTGCCGCCAAAATGTCATATAAATATACAAAAAACTATCACACTTTTGAATAAGGTTCAATTAAATACCTGATTGATAATGCAAATCAACTATTCATATTTCATGTTAAAATACATTTGTGATACATACACAGACTTATATATATATATACAGTTCAGGTATATATATAGGTAATAAAATCTAGTATTTTAGTACACTACATCATAACCTGAACTGTATGTAATAAAGAATACAGTATACACTTAATAACCACGACTTCAAAACATCGTATTAATAAAATATGAAGGCATTACAAACTTAGCGAGGCATTATAAAAAATGAGACAAAGAATTTTTCCGATTTATGTAATCGAAATAATTATAATACATATATGCATATGTATGTACAGCGAATTATTTAGCTTATAATATCGTTATCATTGTTGAGTTATTCAATTATTATAATCTAGATATGTACATGTATTAAATATACTCATTAAATACTATATTTGCATTGTTTTGCATTAAATAAAAATCATATCCGAAACGGCCTTCAAGTAAAGCAGAATTAACAAGATACGTTTCGTAAATACCAACATAATTTGTTATGATATGGTACGAAACTACACTAAATGTTAAGTTTAACTGAAGCAATTATTTTTATAAAATGATTAATATCACGTGTTTTTTTTTTCTGGTTTGCATACGTCGTAACATACGCGAATGGAGGAGTTGGTAAGTACATTTAAGAATTTTATTGAAAATAGTACATTTTTAAATAATGATTCTGATTAATTGCGATTTGGATGTCAGAAAATTTTATAGGATATCTCTACCAGCTTTTCTTGCCTCTGTACATAGGACAAAAGACCTTGTTACTCTAATTTTGGGACCACCATTAATTAATTAGGTTTTTTTAATGAAAGCAACCGGTATATTGGGAAAATGGAAAATCCGGAGTTTGATTTTCTACTAAGGACTCATTTTCATTGGTCGTTACAGCTCGCATTCGGGTTGCGGGAGATTTCTGTTCACGTATGCCATAGGCAGCGCATGCAATAACCGTTTTCATTAGTTGATAGGGCCCGCTTGTAGTTTGATAGACTTCTTCACCGCGTATTTCTTTTGAAAGTGTGGGACTGAGTAGACGTTAAGGACGAGTAATAGAGTAAACCGAGTACCCGCACCACTCTTTCTTTACACCAACTTATGAAATTCATTGAATGTTAGGTCGTATGCGAGGAATACCCGCATACCATATATAGCCACATTACTTTCATCAGTCGATAATTCGTATTCCGGGACTCTCCGCATACGGTATACGGTAACTGAGTTAACGACCAGTCAAAATGAACCCTTACCTCGAGTCAACTAATTTACCGAGACGAGCGTTACATTTCCGAGCGTTTCAGTTTAGTCTCATTCGATACCCATGAAAAAAAGTGGTCCTAAAGCACAATAAGCTGGAGCTGAGCTCTTACAATGAGCTTGAGCTTTCGGTGAAGGAAAACATTATCAAACCATAGCATGGTGGTATGGCTTTTTCTAGGCGCGTTAACTTAGCGCGTTCACCATCTTGGACCATATCGTCACTTTGTAGCCACAGTTTAACTAAAAAAAAAGTATGCCTAGCCTTCATTTAAGCTGAAAATGTATCGCCACATGGGTACAGCTTTGTTTATAAGTGCACTTGAAAGCCACACTGGACCTCATAATTACTTTATGTCAGGTGGTTTGGGTATCATTAATATTTACATATCACAAAAGACCTTGCTACTCAAATTTTGGCACCATCATTAACGCCTGTTTTTTTTATATTTTTATACAAGTTAAGATTGGAAGCATGAACCCACGGCCGCCCATCGCGATTCCCAGCATCTAGCACCGGGTGAGTCCCACATACCCGTCTCAAAGCCCCCGGGCAAGGAGGAGAGGCGTAAGTGCATTTCTCCACATAAAAAAAAGGAAAATATAGTCAAACGATAAGTTTAAAGAGAAAAAACTGCACGTATTGTGTAGGAACCAAGAGAAGTGAGAAAATATCTAATGCTTGTTTATTTTCACTAACCATATCCACATTATGTTTTGATCGTCGGCTACTGCTGTGTAAAGTAGTTATATGAGTAATTTCTTGTAAAATTCACTTCCTTGAAAATTATTACCGATTTTACAACCGAGTTTATTTTAAATATAAATTTATAACCGACGCACGCTCGCGTTGCACCATTTCATTATGTATACAAATAAAATATCTCAATCTAATAACTGTAAATATTTATTTTACGATTGAGTATAATTACACATACCGCTGCCGCCTACCGGGTATATCTGTTAGCAACAAATAATATATTTTACACATAGACTATTGTATGATTTCGACACCTAAGTGACAATAATTCACATAAATCATGTTTCAATATGATTTAAGCTTAATTCGTAGTTAATGGTTATTCTTCTGTTCTGTGATATATTTTTCGTTTTGATGACCATATTGATATTCTTTTGACATTTATTGTTCAGTTAAACATCAGAATAAACAACCAAAAAATATTACATTCCTATAATAGGTATTAATAATATTACTTACAAAAACGGGGATATAATATTACGTATCATCGTAGCATATTTTGGAATTGTATTACAGAATTAAACATATTTTGTATATTTATGAAAAAAATATATTTCATAAAAGTACTATGGAAAATTCTGCTCGGTGATAAGCGAAGTAGAATCCAATAATAAGAGTGACCACCAAGACATTTAATTCCTTCGCTGATTGTCACCGTTATGCCAATCTTGAAGCCTCTTAGGAGTTGGTTCGCTAAACCCGATTACTATCTAATAAAAGTAGTGGTTTTAAATAACTCGCTCGTAACAAATCTTGAAAAATAAGCAATTGTAGCGTAGAATCACGCATCATTATGATGTCAATTGAAGCGATGATAGCTAAAATGGCAGTGCGTACTGACACCGTGCCAATGAACGTGAGATCAAATCCTTGCAATAAGCCTGAGTTAGGGTAAAGGAAAACATCGTGGTGAAACCATAGCATAGTGGGGGTTCTTTTTCTAACGCCTACCTGACTAGCTGCCACCTTTAAGTTGAATATCTGCTGCCAAATACCTGCAGGTGTGTTCCGGCAGTTGCACTTTAGAACCAGTCTCTCCACTAGGCTCAGCGTGTCTACCACCTTGGGTCACATCGTCAACTAACGACAAGATAAATTGTGGACATACAATAAATCTATAAAGTATAAAAAATGTGCTTAAATAGATTTATGCTGTATTACAGTATACTCATATTTACAATAAATAATTCCTCCCTCTTTGAAAATCTTTTATGCGAAACATCCAATAAGCAGTGTAAAGGTAAATAGGTTTAGGTAATTGAAATTGCTGCTTCAATTTAGATAAATAATCTATGAACGCTTCAACCAATTCCTGACTACCCAAAGTATAATTAAACCTCCAAAAATGTATATGCGAATAACTTTAATACTCAAATAACAAATTATGTTGTATGTTAGTGTAGGATGCATTTACAAATGTTCACATTAAAGTAACCCTTTATTTTTTAAACTGTTTTCCAATACAAAAGCAATGCACTTTTTAATCGAAATGCTCTGTTTTTCAGGTTTTGGAACTAACTCAAATAGTTACATAGTAGGGAATTCTTAAAAACAAAATCATAAGTATAAATACATGATATCTAATATTGGTAGAATAAACTTATATATTTATATATATGGTTATAATAAACCCGAACGCTACATTACCTCAATCAGCTAAACAATATAAATATTTGATACAATATAAATGAGAAACACGGAGCAATATAAACAACACAATACCCAACGTGAATAACATAACTTTACAGCTTTACTATTCATAATTTTGCTTGTAATAATACCTTCAACGCAAATGGAGTCCGTATAATTAGTTTTGGTTTGGTAATATAAAGTTGGTAGCATTATATCGGAGTAAACAGAGAAATAAACTCGTAAACCGAGGGTCATAAACGAAATTATTGAGTGTTCCTTGTGGTACACTATGCAATATTTTTTTGTATATTTATTTACATATCTATCTTAAAATTAAATAACACGAGAGGATTTTTAATTATTCTAGATTCCATTCGAATTGACTAGATTATTGATTATTGATGGAAACAACTGAATTATTCCTTTAATATTTTTCGAGCTCTTGAGCAATGAATCACTCAATGAGTATGTTAATGAATTTGCGAGACAAATATATATCACGGCAAATTCCAAGACATTAAGTAAATTTTAAAATTAATTCGAACTGCTCTTATAATATGGATTTACTTATATGTATTTATAAGTTATCATATAACTCATTATTATGCGACATTATTAGAATATCATCATGCGACGCATGATGAGAATTAAAGTGGCTTATATCAAATAACTATCACTTCTCTCTCTCTATTAAACACTAATTAGCTTGAGAAAATACAAAAAATTAAATCAATGGATTGACATCTAGATTATTATATCAATCACAATACAATTAACATATCTAAACCTGAATTGTGTCCAAAATCATTATAGGGGGTTTTTAAATTAGACCTTTTAGATAGGAAATACTAATTTTTGATAATATTATTCAATTAATTTACGATTCTAAATATTTTTAAAGACGAAATACCTATATTATATCTTTCTAATAGCGTTCAACCCCTCACGTTCATAGTTGTAACATTTTAATATATTGAGATTTTTTTTATTTCTCCTAATTAGTCCAGTGTGTGTTTACTCGCATGAAATCATCATAAATAAATACGATAGGATTAGAGCAGATTTCATTAGATAACTTTATCAGAATCCATCTCACAGATTTTTTAGTCACAGCATTTGAACGAGTGATTCGAGGCACTGGAAAATAAAACAACTTTGAACTTAGTATAATTGAGATTTAAAAGTATTTCAGGTGTTTCACTTATGTTTTGTATTAGAATTAATTATTAACAATAATGCCTACTAAAGTAAATAATGTTGATGAAAACGATGATGCGTGCTATAGGTTCGAATCCTATATAAGACAATTATCTGTGTGAGCCACAAATGAATCAGGGTTTTACTTTGTGTCTTTAACTTGTATACTGATTCACATTTAACATTATATTATAATACGTAAAATAGGTAATCTTTAAAAACGAATGATTATTAATACCTAACAATATATTTATAGGTAAAGTCAACAATGTTTCTCAACGACCTATGGCATCCTAACAGTATCTTAAAGACTTTGGTAGGTAAAATAAATATTTTCAGCCACTCAGTTATATAATATTAAAATAAAAAAAATAGTTTATAAATACTACTTAGTAACTCGCATTTCAGACATATTCAACAATTATTGTCACGAGAAAAAATACCCTATCACCGTCTCCAAGGTCCAATTTATTTCTATATTAAAATTCATCAAAATCGTTTCAGCTATTTATACGTGAAAGCGTAAAAAACAAACAAACAAGCTCACTTTCGCCTATATAATATTAGTAAGATTAAGGATTTCAAGCAATTTACTCAAAACATTAACACTTAAATCCTCCTCATGAGGAACTCATTGACGCAAACCTCATAAAAATCCGTTCAGTAGTAGAGTTTATCGCGAACAAACATACAGACAGAGCTGGCGGGAAACTTTGTTATACAATATGTATTAATTAAACCAGTATCCCGACTTTGTCAGTCGAGTAGAATAGGGCAATGTATGTGTAGGTTTATTTGAAAGTTGAAAATCAAGATAGTTAATGCATCATAGTCCTACAAATACTCGAAAGATTCATGTTGTTTTTAAGTTTTGTCAAGGACACTAGAAACTGTTGCAACTGACCTATTGAGACTTATAATATAAATTACTTAAACAACTAAAATATAAATAACATACGTATAGTTTTATTAATTATAATTTAATTATAATTATAGACTGTATTAAACTGTTCTACATTTCCGTATTTAATATTTCATTACAATTTTATGATCTTATTTTTAATTTAACTATTTAATTTAATATTGTAATATTTGATACTTAAACTGTCTACGTTATAGTGCATTTTGTGGCGGTTTTTTAAAAGCCAATATGCCTACAGTCTGTGCTACTAGGTTCGATCCCCCGGATAGGAGCCCTCGAGTGACTCTGCTCCCACGATACAGTGACACTCTACATCACTGAAACTATATCATTACACCGCATACCATCCATGCACTCCCACAATATCAATAAGGTCGTGCTAGGATCATTAAATTAGTAAGTTAGGATCTGTTGGTTAGTTAGGATCGCGAATCCTTTCTTCACTTTCCGGCAGCAGCACAAGCCGAAATTCGGCCATCCTAGCACCCTTGCGCTCGCTGCCTCGGAGCTGACTGCCTTCAGCACTCGCCCCAAAAAGTTCGGTGAAGCTGTCAAAGCCCCTAAGGCTAAAAGCGTACGTCAAGTCAAAAAAAAAATGAATTCATGTTTGGTGTATTGGTCACTTGCTGTCCAAAGAAAATATATATTTTTATTAATACTAAGAAGACTTCCGTGATGTTTATAACAGTAATTTCTTGATATCTGTTTTTTTTTATATTAGGAGAGTTAGTAGATGGTATAAAATATATATTGATACAGTAATCGTGCTGCAAAATTTGCCATCTTATTGCAATAAGTAAGCAATTCGTTTGGTGATAAAATTCGTTTCCAAAGAAATTTTGAAATGTATCTATTCTCTTTTTGTTATCAAACGCACTAATTAATGTATTAATTTGTAAAAGTTTGAATTAAATAACGAACCTATTATTACTCAGTAATATAATAATTCTTCCTAATTTAATTCCTGTTGTATTAGCTGGTGCATCATCAATCTCCCCAAAAGTACTGTAAAATAATTACTATTCAGTACTGTCATTTATACAAATACATTTTTTTGTGTTGCTATACTTTCAAGAAAGGAATTTCACGTTTGGTGCCAAATGTACTTACCACAAATATATTTAGCGTACCCCTAAACATTCTTGAAGGTCGAAACAAATTAGATCAGGTCCACTTTTGTAGCCAACTGTCACTGTAAGAACAGCTGTCCTATAGCTTGAGGGAAACTTTGTACATACTCTAGGAAAATAGTTGAAATGTTTAAATTATTTACATTTAACGCCCCAGATAAACTTGTTTTGGGATACAAAATCTAAACACTAACTAACATACATGACATTCTTTGTAGTTTCAATTTTCTGGAATGAACATACAGATTTATTAAGTATGAATTTAATTTATCTGTAGATTACACTTACTCTTCATACTTTGTTATCGTTTAGCTCTTTATATATCCAGATCTATACAAACTTATGCTATAATCGTATCCAGTTATTATGTACAAAAGTCCAAGTTTATTTCGATACGTCCTTGACAAGTAAATGCTATATATAAAAGGCACATTTACAAAACATCATCATTAAGTTCTGGGTTACCCTGAGTTGAATTAAGTAAACATTATTTTTAATGATTACCTAATAAATGTATAAAATGAAGTCAATTCAATTAATATTTTTATGTTTTACATCTGTGATAACATATATAAATGGAGGCGGACGTAAGTATGGTTTTAGTTCAATTTCTTGCAGTGTTATTTTTTATATCAATATGGCATCTAACTTTTTTTTCTTATCGTGGGAAAATTCATTTAAGCATACCTTCCCAACCCGGGGGGTTTGGGAAGGTTACGTAGGACTCGCCCGACGCTAGTCGCCGAGAATACCCACTAAACCCCACGGTCATCAGTCGCCTTACTGGGCCGACGCGGGTTCGACTATGGCATCTACCTATGTTGGCTATTTCGCTAAGGTTAAGTGTGAAGAACGACAAATGTGTGTAAATAGACACAAAATAAAGTAAAGTAATTATAATAATCGATGTCAAAATCTCCAATGAGTCCTCATACCAGATATTGGTTAAACAACGAGGATATATAACCGTGATCCAGAATCATTTGAGCACAACTTTCTTATATAATTACCCATATTATTTTATGACGTCTTCTGATACTACAATTGAAATATATCGTAAATATGTATACCCACAAGCCTTTTATCTATTATCATATTTTTATGCTATTAGACAGCAAACAGGCAGACGGCCCATCTGACGATAAATGGTTACCGTCGCCTATGGACAGCCGCAGCACCAGAGGTATTACAACCATGGTAATTGCCAGCGCTGAAAATGCCTGGTTCTCGTTCACTATACGGAATACAAAGGCTCATATGTTGTGCCAGTCTAAACAGAGCGTGGTTGTTAACCAGTCGGGCAATCTATCACTAAGCTGTGACGGATCAAGGGTTATATGGTTAACCATCATGACCAAAACCACATGTGAAACCAACAATTGCCAGAGCCTCGTCGAGCTTTCGTAACTTAGATGGTATTCGATACCCCTTACACCCCAAAAGTAATTTTAGAAATTTTCAGTATTGCATTAGGCAAGGCTTAAAAATTCTTATTTCCGTTTTACAGTATCGTTTATAGATCCTTGCGCATTGGATGATGAAGATTGTATACTTGCATCTTCGCGAAAAGCTTTACCACACCTGGTTGCTGGATTACCCGAACTGAAACTGCTTCCATTGGATCCTTTATTCGTTGGAAATGTTCAAGTTGTAGACGAAGAATTGAAACTTTTCGTATATGATATGGAAGTCAAGGGAATCAAGAATTGTCAGCTTACAAAATTTGAGTAAATAGTCACAAATTATTTATTAATATTATGAGGAATTTTAAATTATAATATTCACTTTGAATATTCGCTTGGATCGATTAATTAATGGCTATGCAGAAGCAAATTTATGCTGACATTTGCTACCATATTGTATTGTATATTGTATTTGTAATTGTATATTGTACCATATGTACGTTTTATAAATTATCTGTTATTATCAGTCGCAGTCTGGTACATAACATAGAAAGTACGATTAAACCATATACTATCTATGTCCCCAACTTGGTTCGCGTGAAACTAAAAATTATATATAAATTTTAACCTTTATCAATCCAGCCTTGCACCAATTGGTGGTGTCGTGATACTGTATACCCCAAAGTCTTCCTCAATGATTGCTCTATCAAATACCAAAAGAATTTTTGAAATCCGACTAGTAGTTCTTAAGATTAGCGCGCACAAACAAACACACTTTTGCGTTCGATAATATTAATATTGATATACAATATTTACGCCATATTTCAAATAAACAACTGTATAAGAAATTTAACTAACATTCTCATGTCTCTATATATAATGGATATTTTTTTCTCGAATTAACGAACAAAATTAATTACTTGTGTTACTCATTTTGGTAAATAAGTACTTGACAATACTCTGCAGACACAACGCAACTGAAGCCCTAACAACGTTTGCAACTGAGTGTCCGTTTTTCGCAACAGGCAAATACAATGCCAGCGGAAAAATCCTTGACGTACCTATCCAAGGAAATGGAACTTTCAATATAAAAAGCGGTTTGTAGAAATGCTTAATAAAGTTTTTTTTTTCTTTGAAGGTATTCCAAATTTACTTATAATTATGTGATTTCAGACAATATAAGAATGATTGGCACATTTAAAATTGATAAGGTTAATGAAAAAGGTAATAAACATTGGACTATTGTACATAAGGACGTAGATTTTGAGCCTATTAAGAAAATATACCTCAATTTTGACAACCTTTACAATGGAGACGAAGCGAAAGGTAATTTCTATTTACCTATTCTTTATTATGTACATCTATTAAGCTTCAGTAAATAGTACAAAAATCTTATTTTTTACTTAATTTCATAATTAAAGCATTTGATTTCTTAGATATAGAAGAATTTTATTTGAAGTATTTTTTCATAGCGGATGTAATAAATAGAGTTCGATCGAAAATGCTGTGTTTGTTATTAGGATTATGAAAAACATAGGATTATAAATTAAAAATAAATGAAAAATTAATTTTAATGGCAATATAATTAATATGTTCTTTAATTTTTGTTAGCTGCACCAGTTAAGAAGTTATTGGACGAGAATTGGTTGGAATTAGTCACGAAATTGGGCAAGCCAATATTCCTACAAGTTTTCGACAAAGAAATCGATAAAATAAATAAAGTTATGAATAATATTCCATCGAATGAGTTAGAAAAACATGAAATTCTTAGTACTGTATAAATTCTGAAATAAGTTATTATACATAAACTGCCCCAAAAAATGTAAGGAAGTGAACTTATATATATTAGTAGCTGACGTACACAACTTTCAGAATCATACACAAGATTTTCGCCGCACTAGTCTTGGTTGAATTCTTAATAAATGAAATAAACAGGTATACAGAGGACGGTTTTAATTATGAATCATAAAGTATTGTGTGTGTTATTATGTCCATTATAAAGGTAATGTCATGATTCTTCATTTATTTATATTATTCACATTTAAGGCCTTTATACAATAATAATATTTATTATGGTTAATAGCTTTAGCGTTATGGCCACAATCTCACCTGATGAGGATCCGCTCTCAAGTGCAACTGGCGGAACACACCTATACGTATTTGCTAGGTAGCCATTAGAATAAGCCCTACCACCATGCTATGATTTCATCACAATGTTTTCCTGCACCGAAAGCTCAAGCGTCCGTAAACACTACTAACTGAGCTATCCTCACTTTAATAAATGGTGCTAATGGTCAGTATATTTAAGTGCAATTTGAATTTAATACATTAATAACTTTAACGGTCAGATAATTATAATCATATGTTATAATTCTAGTGCTTTAGTATCCTCTACATATAATAACAAACGAAGAAGCGAATCGAGTTTAATTATTTTCTAACCATGTAGCGTTCATATGTATCTATCGTTCGGGTAATACTAACTGTTCGTTTGTCATTCTACTGAAATTTCCTTGAGTAGATAAAGTTTGCTATGTTTGAGAATTTAAACATTTTTAACCCCTTTATTTTTAACCCCTCACAGCCCAATCCTATCTCACATTCAATATAATAAAACGCTATATTGATTGAGAACAATAAAACGTAAACAAGAGTTTTGCTTATTGAACATTTTCTTCTACTTTATAGTTTTCAGCTGCGACGTAAAAAGTTTGAAATTGACAATATCGAGTTACTCGATGAAAAATAAAGCACAAGCAAAATGACATTTCCATTCGTTGCACTGTTCAGTCTACGTACACTTCAACGTTATTTTAAAGTATTGAATATTTACTTTTTTACAATGTATAACAAGATACAATAATATTGGCATATTGTAACATAGTAACGTTTTATAAAATATACGCAAAACTGAAATTTGTAATCTCTGATCTTGGACTATTTAAGTGTAATTTAAAAATATATATATTTTTTTTTAATTATCTTGCTCACTTAATTTGTGTTTTTATTTTTGTACTAGCTATGCCCGCGACTTCATTCCCATGGAAATAAAAAGTATTTGTTAATATTTTATTGCACAACCCTACTTTTTCTAAAATAAAAGTAGCCTAAGCCTAAGTACTCCTTATAACATCAGCTATCTGCCAGAGAAAGTCCCGTTAAAATCGGTCCAGCCGTTTCAGAGATTAACCAGAACAAACAGACAGACAAAAAAATCAAAGATGTAGGTTTAGAATGCGAATGAGTCGTCACGCTCGGCTATGTAACGCTTGTTCGGATAAAGACGGCACATGTCAACTAAGCGAGGCAGATATAGTGATGGATTTTCAATTTGTCTTAAACACATTTTTTTTAGTGTAAGCATTTTTTTATTGCAATAGGATACCTTTACCATAAATAAATTGATATAGCACTAAGATTTTTACATTATATAAGTAAAGTTTTTAATATATTTCACTTAAGAAAGAAGGTAGCGCTTATTCATAAGCACACTCAATATGTTTTTAAGTATGTTTAATAATATTATCAAATAAGATTGTGTGCATAAAACTTATGGGGCATCGCGGAGGGGTACCCAAGCCGGCAAAGAACGTTAGCGTAAGATTTTTATGTATAGTCTATGTATGATGGCTATACAGTATCTAATGTATAGTTTACGTGATGACTGTTATTATTATATATTTTATAAATCATCGTAAACAAAATAAAGGTGTTGAGATAAAATTGTAAAGTAGTTTTATTTTTATCGATAAAAAAATCATAATAAAAAATTGATATCCGAATAATTATTTTCTTTATACCTCGAATAGAACTTGAAATTAATATTCTTAAAATAGGGAACTACGTTCCTATCTGGTGTCCCACGACACCACTCTTTTTTTTTAATTTATATATTGAGTTATCACTATTCTATAGTAATTATACTGAATCTTATATCACTTTCTTGGATTTTATTTTGGATATTATTTTACGAACTGTTACCAACACTTTGGTTGAACAGGTTTCTTATTTAACACACCCTTTGATGTAAATTACATTTGTATGTAAATATTTAATATTTATAGATCACATATTTTCTCTTTAACAACGTACCAAATTTTTCGCAACGTACCTACCTAAAGGAGTTTTATTTCAAAAGCCAAACACCGCCAATATTTAGTACTGTATTTCTTGCTTCGTACTTCTAGCATCAGTTGAGAACAACGCTCTTAAACAATGGGGGAAATTGCAAAGTGTAAGGCGTCAGCAAGTTTAGCCGTAAAACGGACTGTGAATTCGCAGATGCTACTCTCGGAGATCTAAGTGAAAAGTTTGACATTACTCTAACGGTATCGGCTGACACGAAAAAATAAAATGCTACTTAACTATCTCTTTATTTTAGTGAAATGCAATTTTATTATTTAAAAACGTTGGTCTTTTGTTGTGTCACTTGAAAATTTTCTATTCGGAACTATTTAATGTCCAGTCGCATCATTTCAGATAATATCTATTTTTTGAAGATATTGATGACAAAAAACTAAAATTATTTGTTCTTTGTAACCGCTTAAGGAGGTTCTTTGTTTGTATAAAGTTTATGGCCGACGATGTGACCCAAGATTCAGCAGCAGTTTTACAACTTGAATGCGGTAGAGAGCTACCAGCAAATGCAGGAAGCAAGACGATAGGATTAAAAAGTTGATTAAATGATTGTGTATTAAGACAATTATATTTCATTAGCTCGTGACTACAATATAACAGCTGTAACAACAAACAACCTGCAGCCTATTAAGAATTTATATTCGAGGGAGTCAGAAACAACATAATAAATTCATCACAAAAAGAGTGCTATTTTGGTTTATTACTTTTCTAGATTAGTATACACAGATTCAGAGAGGCTTCTAGAGAAGTACGAAAACACCTCTTATTGCTGCATTACCTTCGACTCTTGGTTTTTTACCTTTGTTTTTGAACTGTCTATTCTGCTTACAATCAGGAAGATGTATCATTTTACTGGGCTACAATGTATGAAAACATTACAAAGATGATGGTATTTCAACACAACTGTATACGTACATATTCATTTAAAAAATAATTATTTTATTATTGTTTGTTGAAATCTAGCTATCACTAGCCCGCAACATTAGAGGTAAAAGCTCCCAAACGGCGTTACTTTCACCGACATTTTTAACAACTATCATATTTCAACCTTTTTACAAAAAAAAAACCTTAACACAGTATACGTAAACCGTCTTCATGAATCAGTGACTGTTGGAAAAAAATTTACACGAAGATCCGCTGAGTGGGTTTCGACTTAATTTCGAACAGACAGGCAGACTCGGCGGACAGACTTTTATAATATGTAACAGTATTGGTTTCCATAGCAAGTACACATACTAAAGTTTTTTATAGTTAATAGATTTTGAAATCACTTTATATAAATAACTGTATCACACCCTCATAACCTTATAAGCTGAATAAAGAGAGCTCGGTATATTTCGTATTATAATTCGTTAGTATAATTAATATTTTAGATAATAATATCCAAAAGCAAAAGAGAAAAACGAAATTTACTACTAAAAACTTACATTAAAGTTATAACCTAAGCTGTATACTTAACGTAATAACTCGCTAACGGAGGTTAATTTATCCTCACTGAATTATTATATAAACGATCGATAATCATATAGCAGTTTATAGCCTAAGGTATATTTTCATGTCGAGTTGATCAAACCCGGTTTCCTACGCAATTATATACATACAATATGGTTGTTATAGGCATTCCATTACACATTCAAATACTTTTATTTCATTGTAATTAAAGTGAATTGATGATATCTCAAATTACTTTAAATTTATTTATCTCGACTAAATAATTCGTTAAGGACCGTATTATTCACCAAAAGAGCGAGTCATAAAAATTGTTTTAAGAAATAAAAATCCTTAACCGACTACACGTCAGGCGGGTATTATAAAAATGGCTACCACCATGCTATAGTTTCATAACGATGCTTTCCTTCATAGGAAATTCAAACTCATTGCACGGATTCGAACTCACGTCTATTGACGTAGCATCAGTACATGCTGTTATTGCTTCAATTCATTGGAAAATTTTAAATTTGGTTCAAAAAGGATAGAGTACTCTTTACCATCATAGAAGTAGTATTCCCGAGATATAGAAAAAGAATCCACATTAACATGAGTGATGCAGCGCGTAAAATCTAATGCCTGTATATTAAGTGATAGTTTTTAAAAACAATATACAATTGCTATCCCTTTCTAGAACTGTAATTGAGAAGAGTAAAGAAGACTTTCTAGATCTTATTTGTTTGTATCTCTTTGTAGGAAAGTTAACATCCATACGCGAAAACAAAGAAAAGGATGTTACAAACCAAAATAATTTATTTATATTTAATACTAGCTTTAATTCGCGTAAATATTGGTTCTGGTAGTCGATCGATACAGGTAGACGTGGATTTCGAAAAAACTTTTTTGTAAATATTATTATAGAAATATATAACTGTTCTAAACTGTTCCTTGTAAATACCTTTTATTTTAAACTGCACCTATGAATACTACATCACACTTCTAATACAAAGTTTCATAATAGATACGATTAGTTCATATGAGAATATTAATCATATCTAAACTTAACAAGATCATTACCCGTGCAAGGAGACTTCGATAATTATAATTCTAATACCATACATTCAGAGTATAATACGTATAGTTTCAAATTTAACAAAGCTCTCGAAGATTAGACGTACAATATACAGAAGCAAGAACCTACAGTACTGCTACAATGTTGGCAGCTTAGTAATTAAAGCGGACGATCCTCGCTTCGAACTTTAGGTATATAATATCCAAATACTGAACACTGAGTACTAAGGGATTTATCTTATTACTACACATTTAAACTAATGCAGTTTAAAATAAGTTTAACGCATATTTCATTAAGTAGAAAAATCCTGAATAGGCAACCGCTCTCAAAAGTATTAATACCTTTGGTGATGGGACAGAAAAAAAATCGATCACGATCACAAAAATGTCATTTTTAGAAAACGTTTTATTACCATTATTCACTCTCTACTATGTCAGTACAAATAAATGAAACGACAATTTGATAAAAAATAGATCAACGTATTAATTAAAAATACCTATCCAAAATAGTTTCTTACCTAGCGCGGAGGTTAATGCACGCTCTGGATCAATGCCCAACGCGGACTGCGCCCGCGCGCGACATTTATCCAAATGCCTAACTTAATCTACTATTAAAAACCACTGTGCTAGTCTCTCTACCTAGTAGCTTTCATTCGAGTTCACTGGTTAAATAGACCAAGTATCGGATTCAATTTCGTGCTAATGAAGAAATTACATAAATGAAATTTTAACAAAGATAGAGTTATGCTTTTCGATTCATCGTATAAGTCCTGTCCTGTCTTCGTTTTCGGGAGTGGTTACCTAACAACCTGTATAAATGTATATTGAGTTTCATTTATATTTAAAAAATAACTAGTTGTGCCTAGACTTTACTTGTAAGGCAGGCCGCACACCAGACATACACTTGTGTTACGATATCTGTGGTGCCACACTCGAAATACACCACATTTAATGCACCCGTATATCTTCATGCAAGAGCAGGGGTACATTTATATCGGATGCATTTGTAGCTAGACGTTTGACGCGCTACATGAATTTAATATCGAACACGTTCGTTTTTTTTGTGGCGCGTTGGTTTGCAAAAATGAACGACAATATTAAGTTTTACGGCGACTTTATTGCAGTGGTTGAAAAATTGACGTTGTTGAGGCCCAATAATAATTTGTATGTGTTTTAAGACATTTGCTGATATGATTAAAACCTATTTTAGACGCACCGTAACTCTTTTCAAAATTTATCAAGTTACCGTAAATTGTAGTGTTTTGATTCAACGGGTAATCCCAATAACGTATTTTTTTCTCAGTAAAGACCACATCGCGTCACCACAAGAAATCCGCGTTGTCCGATTATAATGGCACCATTTTTTAGTTAGCCAACCACGCCACAATTTGCGTCTCATGTGCATGTTTGCGATACATGTACTCCAAGGAAAATTGTAGCATGCATACTGTGGCGAAACAACTGTTGTGTGCATGTAGAGTGTAGGTCCGGTGTGCGGCCTCCCTAACTAAAAGTTATTTTTATATCTCTTTGGAACTATAGTTTTTTTTTGGACGAAAGTATGATCGGTTGACTTTTGCGGCATATTCCCGGACTCTAATATTATTTTAAAAAGCGGTTATGAGCATATAACTTTAACAACCTATTCAGATGATGGTAATTAGATAGTATTAAAAGGCAGCATATCAGTCCCATCGTAAATGACCTTACCATCTTTACAGAAGTTACATAGAACTAATAATAAAATTTCATAATGAAAAGAAAACTACACCCAGCTACATTAAAGTTAAGTCAAAATGGTTTATAAAATGTAATGGTTAATAAATTTCCTTTAATCCAATATATATCGTCAATTCAGATGCCTCTCAATATTAATCTCTAAAGATAAGAGGCATTTCGGTAACGATCCAAAACGGCAGTCCTTAACGTCTCGGAGGAAAAATTCAAGTATCGATTGATCGTTTAAAGACTTGAATCGACACGCGTTTCGAGGGTCCTTACCGAGTAAACCTTCAATAAAGATTGATACCCGCTTACCAGTGATATTCCTTCTTTTAAGCAATGATTAACTTTGTTGTTTTCTATACTTTACGAATTTGATGAAAAATTTCGCTTCTAAATTTTTTCCGTACTAGTAAAATTATTTTTATAAAGATTAGACTACAAATACCATTGTACGTCATTACCATTCTTAATAGTTCTTCTTAATTAATATTATAAAAGCGAAAGTGAGTTTGTTTGTTTGTTACGCTTTCACACCTAAACCGCTGAATCGATTATGATGAATTTATGTATGATATAGAGGTAGATGGGACCTTGGAGACGGTGATAGGCTACTTTTCCCCGCGAAAAACTTATTGGAAGTGGGATAAAGAGAGGAATAATAAACGTTTTATGAAACTTTTTATTGCGTCATCTGAATTAATAAAATCAATAATAACGTGATGCGAAGCCGCGGGCAAAACCTAGTATATGTATAAATATGATGAACTTTGTTGTTGATTTGGTATGAAACGTGTCGTTTGCATGCAAAGCTTCTAATGCAATACTTAAAAGAAGTTACCTATCATTTAGAGTTGCCTTAGTTAATACTACTATCCTTCGCAAACGAAGACCATAACCTGCACATGCTATCTCTATGCATATTTTTTATCACACTTGACAGTAGGAGATCCCCCTATTATTGCGGTATTAAGTTTGTAATGAAGTTTTTTGTAAGAGCCGCGTATAACTCAACTCCTCCTGTCGTCAAATTATCCATGATGGGTATCCCTAACTAAAAAAGGACAACTATCAGTAACAAGTTTAAGTTGCAGTAATCAGTGATCTAGATACAGCTTCCATCATACAATTCTTCCGACATAGTTGCAGTTGCGACGTGCCTTCGCCACAAATAAAGATTTCTGTAAACAAAGGCAATCCAAGTAAAAGACTAATAAAACAAAAACCTTTTACACGATTGGTACGTTGATGTTAAATGTTATTCGTAATACGTTATGTAAGCGATATATTTATTCATAACTTGGCATAACCTAAATACTTCCCATACTCGTACACTGCGAATATAACCGGGCAGATCTTTTGCATATAATTGAACCAAAATCAGAAGTTACTGTGTAAATCACTGAATTCATTTTTACACTAGCATCCATAATCACTACAGTAACCACATCATCATTTAAGAGAATATATGATATAGAAAATCATAAATTTAACATAATTTACTACTTACAAAATTTTACAATTAAAATTATATAGTTCTCGATTTCAATATTAGGACATTGCTAAGGGTTTTTACCGAAAACCGATAAACTGTTGTACTTTTCAACAATAATGACCACAAAGTAGCACGTCATTGTCACCAAATCTGCATCTGCAACATCAGCATGATAGGCGCAACCCACTTGGGTACAGATTCTTGTACCGCTTACCCTGAAATGTAACATACCTAAGCGTGACATTCCGAGAAACGTCATACTTGGCCTATTGTGGTCGCTTTCTGATCAGACAGAATTGCCATAAGGCTCCTTTTTTTTATCCGTGGAGGATTCCCGGGTGGGGCGAGCGGGTTATGTGGGACTCACCCGACGCTAACCGCCGGGAATACCTACTAAAACTGCCAGGTGTACCTCTGCCGCGTCGCCATAAGACTCCTGGCTACCGGTATCACGATAAAAAAAAATATTTAAGAAAAATATAAATGAACCATGTAACTTATAACTCGGTCCTATTACACTGTCAAGAGGATACTTAGGGGAAGAAATCCCTGCTTTATAAATTGCCCCGCTATCTAAATCTGAGAGATAAGTGCGCCTGAACTTTCCAATTTCGCTACACATCAATAACACTGACAACGTTGGCCGGGGATAACAAATCAAAAACAACTCTTATGGGGGTCCAATGAAGAATGACTGACGATACGTGACAGTTAAATTGAGTTTGTGTTTTGTTTGAACGTATAAAATCTTATTTAAAAATTACTACCTTTTTATAATAATTAAGATTAGCGTAATGGTCACAATCTCACCTGATGTTAAGTGACGATGTGGCCCAAGACGGTGGACACGCTATTCCTAGTGGAGAAAATGTTTGGCAGCCATTTTTTCAACTTGAGAGTGGTTGCTAGCTAGGCGGACATTAGAAAAAGCTCTACCACCTTGCTGTGGTTTCATCGTGATGTTTTCCCTCACCGAAAGCTCAAGCTCAATGTAGCTGGATTCGAATCACATCCCTTGACGCGGCGTCCGTACACACTACCACCTGAGCTATCGTCGCTTCGAATAGATATATACACCTGTAGATAAATAGTTCAATGACACAGAGTTAACTAAAGTGATACTACTAAAGGAAGCACTTCGATACATAATAATGACTATAAAAACTGATAAACTATAAACTTTTCTTTGATGATCACTCAGTTGGTAGTTTGTATGGACTCCGTTCCATGGACGTGAGTTCGAATCCCTGAAATGAGCCTGAGTTTTCGGTGAAGAAAAGGATCATGATGAAACCATACCATGGTAGTAAGGCTTTTTCTAATGCCTACTTGGCTAGCTACTACCCTCAGGATAAAAACTGTCAACAAAAACCTGCAGGTGTATTTCGGTAGTTACCTGATGTCAATAACGACGTAGCTCGGATGTAGAGCGACCGAATTACTTGTATATCGTACTCCAATACTATCTAATCAATGAACTGGTACCGATTCGATATATGTATGTATTATTAGGATAATGATCTTACGTATTACTTTTTACATCATATATAAGTGACTGCGTTTTGTGAAGCTTTGCAATATATTTTGGGTTTAAGCAAACTGAAACACAGATAGAATGTAATTAAGGATTATATTGTAATAATCTTTTGGAATATTTATAATTTCTGCCACTTACCCTTATTATTAATTATTAATACGGACTGCTTAATGTGTCCAAACTATGATATAAAGTTCTAATTTAGTTAAATTAAAACGTATCTTCTGTAGGATATTTTTATAATAGTAACAGCTACGGCTTTATAATTAAAGTCATATAAAAAAAATGCAAAGTAAAAACGATAATCAAATTAATTAAACCAAGTCTCTGGGTTCATAAATAATAGGTTTCAGATGACAGGATGACGAGGGTAGATGGAGAAAACGTTGAAATACTTAATTATTTACAACTAAAACGCTAGCGTCAACTATGTTTTTAGAGCTTTAGTAAACAATTACGTTGAAATATGAAAGGATGAAACGAAACGTGGTGACCTAAATCAGAGACCTAAATCACGAGAATATTTTACTAAGCAAAATATTTAGAAAATTTTGTTAACTAAGTAATATAAAGACCAACTAAAAAGAAATATACCTAAATGCGAAAATTTGTTTGTTTTTTATTTGGTACGCCTTCACACTTAAAACGGCTCAATTAATTATGATTAATTTTGGTATAGAGATCGATGGGAACCTGAAAATGGTGATAGGCTACTTTTTTCTCGAAAAGCTTCTAGAAAGTGAGGTTAATAAATGGATAAATTTTGTATGAAACTTTTAATGCGTCATCCGATTTGTTCGACAAAATCATATAATTTAAGAGATCTGCAAAGGTTTTTCACAAACTCTATATATTTACGAAGGAAACAATCAACCTATTTATCTTAACAACCAGTCGGAAGCAATGAATTACCAATATTAACTATTCACTGAACAATGTTTTTCAACTAGCAGCTCCTTTTATATTAGTGGATTGATTCTAATAGTACATGACTATTTCAGCAACAAAGCAAGTGCATTTAACTTATGAATACCCGACTTAGGTTAAAACTATATACCTATAGAAGTACATAAATAGCCATAAAGTCTAGTAACTATCAAAAGTACTTCCTCTGAGTTCATTTTTCCTTTTACTGAGATATCTAGAGCTCGAAATCGAAAAACTATTAATTCAAAATGTAGGATTATATCATACAAACAATTTATCGTGAAATTTAAAATAAATACAGAAGTACAAGTTTTTACCCGCGGCTCTACTTGCACTAATATTGATTTTATCAACAAATTCTAATTGTCGATCGATACAAAAATATGTTTTTTATCAAATGCTACTAAATAATTTATTTCAGTATGTTGGTCAATACAGGTAGATATAAAAACTTTGAAATTGCACTTATTCTCTAAAGTTTGAGTTTATTCGGATAACGAAATAAATAGTCAAGTAAGTAAGTTCTATACTAATTTTCTATACTTCTTTAGTTCTAATTTTTACCATAGTTGCTATAAGTTTTTGCGAGAAATACAACATACTCGATTCAGCGGTTGAAGCGTGAGAGCATAATAAACATATAAAATTTCGAAAACTCATATCTTTGTTGCACTGTAGACCATGTAGCCCCTATAAACAAGGCATGAAGCAATATTTAGCTGGCCGGCATGGCAGTTCTGACTGACGGAGGGCATTTTCCCTTTCGGCAGCCGCTACTGTCCCTGGACCGTATTGAGCTTATCATCAGGAGAAGTACGGTCATTATGCCGACAGAAGATAAAAAAAACAAACTCACTTTCGCATTTATAATATTAATAAGGATAATGATATTAATTGACCTTACAATTACCCCTCCTCAGATTACGAAAATTGTTATTTAAACCAACAGAATTGAGAGAGTACGCAAATTAAACTATATCCACAATATTTTTATTAAACATTCAAAATCTATGAAATATTAATAATAATTTTAATTGAACATTAATTCACCAACTCACCAAGAACAATTTAACATTAACAACGACAAAATCAACGAAGCTTCACCAACAAATTAAATGTACCATTACTATGATATTAATACCGATCCATTAGCTTTAAATGGGATCGGATACGCTTGTATTGAGCCTGTACTAACCAGTAAAGAAGCATTCAATTCTAATATAACAATTCAAGACGTTAACGTAATGGGATAATAATAATTGCGTACAAATGCCTCATTACTTCATCGACTAATTCCACACTATTAGCGTACGTTATCTGCATATCCTATCTGATATAATAGGATAGGAACTAAGATATGTTTAATACATCGGAAAGTATAAGTACATTTAATATAATTACATCAGGATTGATTGCTTTTAATAACTTGCTCTCTTGTAAAAAATGCTATTAAAGTTTATGACGGATTAACGACTCCATTTCATTTAGTATTGTTTACAATTTTACATGAAAATAAAAGTATTTTACAAAATGTAACGGTACAAAAAATAGCCTTTGATGTTAATAATTTCGAAAAGGTTACACCGAAACAAACAATACGACGTAAGAATAATTACAATTCTTACTAATTAGAAGCTATCAATGTAATCCGTATATCATTGATACAATTTGTCACCTTAACTTGACCGATTCAATTACCTACTTACACAGTACGTTGGTTAATGAACCGCAAATTGATTCAAACAGTATTATGTACAAGTCACGCTGGTCGAACACGTAAACGGTCGACTGGGCACGGTCAACGTTCACTGCTCTTGATAGATGAACGTGACGACAAATCGTTCTTATATTTGTTTACCGTTTAAATGGACTGGCTTCGGATTGTGCTCACCGATGCACAATTTTTTCCCGCGGTACCTAGTGAAATAAAAATAACAATGACGTTTTAGTTTTTTATACATTGTTAGTGCAATCATTATGTTTGATGTTAAATGAAAATGCAGCTAAAAATATTACCACTCTAGTTTCTAGAAAATTGTCTCTCAATTGTGCTTTCATTACTCCGATAGATTTGACCTGAAAAAATTAATTTACATCTAAGAGATTAGATATTACATTTATCAAAGGATGTATTTCATTGTAGAGTTCGATACTACAAGGTACTTCAACGCTACATCCATATGTAATAGGCCTCTTTAATTTCAGATTATTGTACATTGCGGAATTTTCTAATATTGATAACATTAATTAAGCCCATTTATATCTTTATTAATTTACCCTTGACATTCTTAGGGATGCCACGATAAGACTATCGTGCACTGTTTAGGGAAGACCTTACTCGAATAAAGATTTAACCTTCATCATGTCATCGGCTGTACACCAATAGAATTAAAGACATAGAAAATATATTTATTTGCTAAACATACAAACATGGTAACTATTTCAAAGAGGAAATAAATAAATGTTTCGTAAAATTAAAAACAGTAGGGACTATAGCCTACACTCGCAGATCAACAAGAACTGTCTTTACAGTTTTTTTTAGAGATTCTTCCAATAATTACTGGCGGTTCTTATAGATTGTCGATTGAGAATCGAAAAACTTTCCGTATGCAAAATTCCATGATAATCTTTTTGACTTAATCCGGACATACAAATGGACAAGGAGACGAAAAATATTTTATTAAACTATCGCGTCTGTCATATTATATAATTATCATCACAATATATTTACCATCATAATATCACGGCGTATTAAATATATGTATGTGTATCAGAAACATAGAGAAAAATACAGTACAGTACACCTGAGAAAACTACAGATTTATTGACATACACAATTAATATCAAATTTAGCGGTAAAGTTACTTTTTTATATTAAATGGTAAACAAGTAATTAATAATTGACGTAAACAATACGACATAATAAAGTGGTTACAACGGAGTCAAACAGAAACTATTTCAACAGTAGTTTTTAAATGTAATATTTCTATTAAACAACCTATTACCATCGTATGTATAAATGTACAATAAACTAAAAAGAACAACTAATCACGATTGTCATATAAACATCTATGTATATGTTGGGTTTTAACTGAGAAACTGTGTTGTCTTTTTCTTTGAAATCTCATGTATGGAAAACTTATGTCATTCTTTAATTGTTGACTGGCTCTGGTTCATATTTTGTTATTGTTTGTTGCCAGAAGGTATGGAATTAATCACCTGAAAGGGCTTAATTAATTAATAGATATAACTTTAATGACTAACCATGTTGTAAACTCAATTTACTACGTACAATGTTAAGCCGCAAACATTTTTTATCCTTTGAAGCTTTAATACCGATGAGTTTATAAATACTCACTCAGAGGGTAATAACAATTAATTAAGGAACTTATTACGGTCTGGTCGAGAAGGCAACAGATCTGGTTCGTTTGTTTTCCTCTGATTTATATACCGTGTACACGTTGTCTTGGGAGTTGATGTTAATTTTATATGAACACGACTTAAGTACGGTTGATTGTGCTTGATTGTATTATTTAATTTTAATTAAAGACAATTAATAAAGGTTGTTCACGTGTAATTCACAAATAAATGTACTCAGATACTGGAATATAGTTTGTAATTGTGTAAGGAGTTTAACAAGCCTTTTTATACAGCTAAGAGGTCACGGGTTCAAGCCTTGCTCACGAATGACTTTTGCGTAATTTGTAGAATTATTGTCATTTATGTGTGTTAGTCTTGAATATATATATATAATTAAATAGCTTAGTTATCACAATAAATCTTTAGTACGGCTTATATTCATGGGCCGTGTTTGAAATTATGTTTCGTGATTATGATTTGGACCTACGTATATATTCTTATTAAGAGTTTATTTATTCACGTATAAACATACTATAAGCGAAACCATAAACTTTTACAATTTATATATTTTTTACGATAGAGTAATATATTAAAAAAATATCTAGTTAGTTGCATGAAACAGTTGTGTATTTTAGCTCTTTATACATACAAATATACAAGCAAGTGTTTCTTGCACTGAGCAAAGAATAGTCATCAAATGGAGCTCCATTCTATTCTTTAGTCTTAGTTATACATTATGTTAAATCATTGTAGGTTCTTTTCGAACATTAATAGAGTCACACACTTATATATAAGATATTTTTTTTACAGATGCACTACTTAACTGAGTGCACGCTGCCTGATGATAAGAACAATACAATCCAGAAACATTGGCGACTAAAGAGAAATTAGTTAGTCATTTTAGTTTGCAAGCCTTTTGACAGTTAAAAATGTCCTGGCTGATACCGATACGTGACAAAACACAAAGATTCACTGTGACTATGACTAATGAGTTTATCGTCATATACATGATGATTGAATCTATCCCGCCATTCAAATCCCGACCACTCGTTCCATTCTAAACATAATGGTAGACATAATGTATTTATCAGGCATAATAATCGTATCAATATAGTAAATATTTCTTTATAAAAACACTAATATTTTATTGTACACATATTTGGTAAACAAAATACGTATATGGATACAAAACTAAAACATGGTGTACGAAACAAAAAAAGTTCAATGATTGTTGATTAAAATCGCGATCTTTATATTAGTCTTTGTTTTTTACATAGAATAACTACTTACTCCAATCAGGAACACTTTCTCTAAGCAAACGCGAGCGTCAATTCGATCATTAAGCCCCGCTTTGTTTCGCCAACGTTCTTCGTTGTTATAAAAAAAGACAGCATTTAAAAAAAGTTCTGCCGCACAACGAGATATAATCGCTGATGAGATCTCTACCGTTGGGACTGCATTGTTTGTAAATGGGAGCAAAGAAAATAAAGGTTCATTTGATAACTCTCGGCTCGATTGTTCCGGACCTTGGATCTGAATCGGTACATTGTTCAGAATAAATAATTACATATTGTGACGCCGCATATATCGTCGTGGTAGTCCTGTTTATATTTTAAAATTAATGTCATAATGTTATTTCACAGAATTCTTCTAATTCAAATGTTTGATATAGTATTTAAAATTCAACTACACCAATATCTATTTGGCAAACAGAAGACAAGCTGTTCATGAATTTAAATTTGAATTTTCAATACACTTTTTTTCTGTTTTTGCTATATGTATTATACCTTATTATAATGATCTCTATAATTTTTATATATGTGTATGCAAGTACGTATGTATGTATCTATTTCTGTATGTGTATATGTATATGCGTTGAGTGAATACGTTATGTATATATTTAGGTTATAGACAACGTTAAATTCAGCTTGTTATTTTTTCTTAGTTTATTAATTTTTCTTTGTGTCTACCTACCAAAATTATTATATTTTGATAACAATACCGCTAGTTAGCAGAAAGAAAATTCCTAGTGGCACTAAGCTCACCAATATACACATTAAAAGTACAATAAAGTGTTTCAAAAAAGGTTTAAAAAATAATAATAATACATGGATGACCCAACTTAGTTTGTTATTTTGAAATACGATGCACATCCAGAATGGATTATATATTAAGTTACGTGGATAATAAGTTTTAATCTCCCGTACTGTCAGAGAGCATGAATACCTTAACGATTCTTCTAGTGACCGGTGGATTTTTTTTATATTTTGTAGGCTTAGTGTTATGATCACAATCTCACTTGATGTTAAGTCACAATGTGCCCAAGATAATGGACAACCTAAACTTAGTGACAAAACTGGCTCTAAGTGCAACTACCGGAACATGTCTATAGGAATCTGGCATCAGATTTCCAACTTGAAGGTGGTAACTAGTCAGGCAAATATTAGAAAAATGTTTTCCTTTACCAAAAGCTCAGGCTCATAGCAGGGATTGGAACTCATATCCATTGGGGCAACGTCCTTACACACTACAACTAAGCTATCATCGCTTCATTTAAAAAATAGAAGTAACAAACCTACAATTCAAAAATGTGCTCAGCATATTCATAGCAAACACTCAACACGTCAGAGTGACAATATTTAATTTAACGACTCTTCCATGAATTTCAGCAGAGGCCGCTTTATTGCCACTATAAACTAACGTTGAAAATACATTACTCATTTCGAACATTCGTGTGTCTAGCGTATGTCCATAATTCATACAAACAAGAGTTGTAAGTAAAAAATAACAATCGACTACATCTCCGACCGGCTATTTGTTAAGACCGTTTTAGAAACGTCACAGCGTTTTTTTGGTTTATGTGATTTACGTTCTGTAAACATTCCGAGTTCATGAACAAATTAGTAAATTGGCCCTCATTAGCGTACCCGACTTTATCGCTTTCAGTATATTAACTTCATTCATAACACTTCATAAATTTAAATTACTACTAACTACTGCAAAACAAAGTCGCATCACCACGTATGTTTGTGTGTCTGAACACGATAAATTTTAACCCACCGAACGAATTTTTATACGGTTTTCACCAATGAAAAGTGATTCATGCAGAAGATTCAGCGGGCACACTCTCCCCCACAGACGCCCGGGTGTCAGGAAGGTCGACACTCTTGTGCCCTTCCGCAATCCTAAACCGGATTGCGTGAGGCGGGTCGGGAGACGCGTCACTTATTGCACCAGTCGGGCCGTCTGTGAGGGCAGCTTGTCAAGCTACCCTGACATGGCCCGGCTTACCGTGAGGCCGACCCAGTCGCCGAGATGACGCAGTCATTGCAAGCACGAACCCACATCGTTCCAAGAAGGCGACAGCCGTCCGTGAGGTTTTAGTGTGTATTCCCTGTGATTAGAACCGGACAAGTCCCACATAACCTTCCCATTCCCTCCGGGCTCCGAGAGTAAGCATTAATACTATTCGTCACGGAATAAAAGGTGTATGATTCTCTAAGGTTTTAAACTGGCTGAATAATTCTGAAGGTATAATGTTGAAGATGTCTGCAAAAATCGTGTCAACTGGAAGCTTTACTTACGTGTGTTGCATAAATAAACTGAACCATATGCTAACAATGTAATAAAGAATACTTTCTATTAAAAATAAGTATTAAAATTTAACAATGGTAAATATATATCTTCTATAATTAACACGTACCTACCAACGAAAACTATTTATAGAAAATTAAACAAATCTTTAAATTAGGCAACGTTTTGGGATTACCTATAATTTACATATATATCTATAATTTATAATCTGATATAATATTATATTAAATGTACTTCACTATCCGTAGCGTGTTAGTGGTAATCAGTAAGTACTCAATTTGAAGTGTTGATATAGCAGTAGTAGTGTGTACGGACTCCGCGTCAAGGGACGTGAGTTCGAATCCACCTACAATAAGCTTGAGCTATCGGTGAAGGAAAACATCGCGAGAAAATCATAGCATGGTGGTTGGGCTGTTTGTAATGCCCGCCTTGCTAACAACCACCCTCAACTTAAAAATCTGCCGCCAATTACCAATAGGTGTGTTCCAGCAGTTGGCTTTGAGAGCCAGTTCATCCACGGGTTTATTGTGTATACGAACTTGGGCCGTATCGTCACTTAAGATCAGGTGAGATTTTGGTCATAACGCTAAATCTTAACTATAAACAAAAATAACATCATACTACGATCATAATATGTATATATAGTATAGTAGTTAGTTGGTAGTGTACATTAATCGTGTAACTATAACTAGAAATGGAGCAGATATAGATATAATAATCCAAATAAAACGCGGGTGAAATCGCGTGTAAGTAATTGTCTTATAAACACAAAAAAAAAGAAATTCCAAGACTTCTTCAAATTGTAACCAACATGATGAATAGCAAAACCCACAAAGGAGATAATGTTAATTTTAAATTTTAATGCAGACAGTATTTCATTTGGAATAAAAAAATAAGAAAATTTTAAAAGTTTTTCACAGTACATAAAAGCGCAGCCCGCGGGGGTCATGAAGCTGAAACGAGATGACTTGCAAAGTGAAATGTTGCCGACTGTTTTGACTTCAGTTTGTATAAGTATTTTTCACAACAATTCCCAGCGAAATGTTAAACTAAATTCCCCGCATATTTTTTTATACTGTGTAGTTTTATCATTTTGTTCACAACGTCACCTAATGTTACACGAGATAGTACCACAGCAGTCCTAGTGATAGAACTAGGAGAAGTATGACAGCTATCTCAGGTTTTTACAGTAAGGAACTTTGAGTGTTACCGTGGTGTTTTTCATAGGTATTATTCGACACTGTTTGTCGTCCGAAGAATCCTGCGCCATGCCCCTCTCGTCAAGAGTATTATTATTCTGTGCTCGTGATGTGCCTGAATATTGCAATTAAACTACACGAGAGAAAATCCGAGAATACAATTTTTCACTATGATAACATAATAAATGACTAGTGGTAGAACTGACTTTTAAATACAACTATCAAAACACACCTGTATATGGCTGATGATAGATTTTCAACTTGAACGTGGTAGTTAAGCAGATGAACGTTAGAAAATACTTTACAATCTGATTTAATAATGTTTTCCTTCATTGAAAGCTCACGCCTTTTGCTAGGCTTTGAACTCACCTCAATCAATGTATATACAAAGAGCGCTTACAGAGGTAAAATCCGAGACAATTTGTCACAACAATACAAACCATTTGTGGGGATTGTAGACATGGTGAAATCGCTCATATATATATTTCCTTATAAATAACAACAGGTGATAAAAAATTCAAATAAATAAATATCCGCAAATGCCGAAAAATCTGATACATGCCAAAGTTCGAAATTGTGAGCATAAATTGATATCTTCCTAGTCCATACAACTCCACGACTATTATTCCACTCCAATATACTAAGACTAACGAATTTATTATTAAGTTAAGTATTTTTTAATATAATAATACAGCCACTAACATTTGTATTTCAAAGAAATTGACCCCTCATTTAATCTAGAACATTCATGTAATGCTGTAGGTATTTAAATAAACATAGTGTTAGCGCGCTGAGGTCGTTCCAATAGCTATGTTTGGAATATCCAAAATCCAATACACATAGAAAGTACGGAGGCTATCAATACATCCAGCGACAGTTGCATTATAGACATTAACTATTATATAAATTCATGTTAACATCTAAACAGTGAGTGTTGTAACAGTTATGTTGTATGGGCCATTACATTTGTATAAAATACACATTTAATAAACATGTATACACTTTATAATACCTATTGTATAAATGCTGTAATGGTTATTAATACAGGTCGATGAAAGGGCTTCATTGCATCAAAATGGAATTTATATTAAATTGAATTAATTTCAATCACAAAATCACAAAAAGAAAACGTTATGATTTCTTAATATAAAAATTCATACCTGTAAAATGAAAATTTCTTTAGGACCAAAAATATAAGAAGTTTTTTTAAATTCTTTATAGGTTTAGCGATATGGCTACAATCTCACCAAATGTTAAGTGATGATCTGGCCCAAGAAGGTAAATACTCTAACTCTAGTCAAACGACTGGCTCTCAAATCTAACTTCCGGAATACACCTATACGTATTTGGCGGTAAATTTTTACTTGAGGGTGATAGATAGCCAGGTGGGCATTAGAAAAAGCCCTACCATCATGCTATGGTTTCCTCACGATTTTTTCCGTTCCCGGTAGCTCAGGCTCATTGTTGGTGGATTCAAACTCACGTCCATACACGCGGCGACCGAACAACTGAACCATCATCGTTTAAAAAAACTTATTATAATTTATAAGTAAAACGATATAACAGAAACTTTAATTGAAATTCAAGTAAGATACATATATATTTAAACAACAAATAGAGTCACGAATACATTCATACAAGATAATAATTAATTTGTAATCAACTTCTCGGTACAGGTAATACTACAGACACCAAATTAATGCTCTCATGGGCAACAAACCAAGAGGAGGAAACTAATTCCGATTTCCCTTCCCGTAAAAGAAATTATATGTTATTTGTTTATAAGCACTTGTTGGGATTTCATTGTATAATGTAATATATATTTAATGTGTTTTTTTCTTTAGTTTTTATAGGTGTAGTATTAGGGCACAATCTAACTTGATATCCGGGGATGATGTGACGTAAGATGGAAACTTCAGTGAAACTGGATCTAGTGAAAGTCGAGTGAAATCTGGTAAAAGAAAATTTATTTCAATATTGTATTCGTGCTAAGTGTCTTTTATCACAAAACTTTAAAGATCATTTACAAACATAACTAGCTGATATAGATACTCTGATTTGTAGAATACTTAAAACAAAACTATTTTCTGCCGATTTGAAGGTAAATAAATTGACTTTCAATAATACATATTATTAGAGGCGGCTCATTACATTTATTAATACTAGGACTTTCTGCGTATCATAGTTTGTATATTCGAAGTAATAAAAATGATGAGAGGTTATACGAACCTGAACTAAAATTTCTTAAAATCGAAACATATATAGTATTGTGTTTTGAATCGGTATTGGTGATTTTTTTTTATTTACTATTTTTCATCAATCGATATCTGAGAAAAATTGTCTATAAATATTAATATATCAAAGATGAAACAACTTTTAATATATTTTTTAACCAAGTACCAATCAGTATTCCAAAAAAGGACTGCTAAAAATCGTCAATATTACTTTTAGAAATTTAGGAAATTTTACTCTACATTATTCAAGAAGACAATGGAGTGGAAAATTGTCCATGTTCAACTAAACGTGTGGAATATATATTATATTAGCTACAAAAACATTTGGAGAATATGCACAAAATATCACTGTAGCATCTATTTTACAAAGATGATCTTATCGATACGCTTAAAAGATATTCAGATCAATTCGCATATTTATTTTAAAATTTACACTTTTAATGACCGAAGACAACTGTTGGATAGTGTGTTTTTTCATAAATTGTACTCTGCTTGACCTCAGTTAAATAAGTGAATTATAGAACGCGGTCGCTCAGTCAACATTGGTTTACTCTTTGTTTAGCCTATTTTGTTGCCGAAATTAAGAGACAATTCGCTTACAAATTCGCTTAAAAAAATAAGAAGAAAGAGAGAAGTGCTTCGTATAAATAAATCAAATATTAGCCACGTGTGAATAGAGGCTCATACGAAGTTTGGAAGTCCTGTGACACGTATACATGTATATACGGAACGTGTCATTCACCAATTGTCAATATTAAGAGTAAAAATTACTAGACGACAATACGTCCACGTCCAGTTCCACGTGGCACTATTACTTTCTTAAATCCTACTACTCTTATAGGACCCTGGGAAACGCCTTATTAACTTTTTTTAGTAACATGGTGTTCAAAATCTTGCTCATCACGGACACTGTTAAGAGGAAACTATTATGATAAAAAAATGTATCAGTGTAAAATATTAAAATAACATAAGATTTCCTGACCTAAATGTGCAGAGCAAGTTTTACAGTTACGTACTTATATTAAAAGCTCTGAGTGTAGTATATGAGTTTAGAGTGCAGATTACTCATAATGTACTACTATACGGAGTAACATATAATATTATTCAGTTGGTAGCGATGTTTTCATAATAAAATATGATAAGTACCTAGAATTTGTTTTTATATAATTTTTGTAAAACTATTATTATTATTATTAGACTTATGCTTGTTAATCATGTTAAACAACAAGAACAATGACATTTAATTATTACTTAATTAGTTGGTATAATTATAAAATATTTTCTTCTGGTTATTATTTATTGCATGGTAGTAGGGCTATTTCTGATGCCCGCCTGGCTAGCTACTAAGCTACCCTCAAGTTTAAAATCTGCCGCCAAATACCAATAGGTGTATTTCGGCAGTTACACTTGAGAGCCAGTTCCTCCACAGGTTTAGCGTGTCTACCAACTTGGGCCGTATCGTCAGATGAGATCAGGTGAAATTATGGCTATTACGCTAAGCCTTAACTATAAAAAATATAATATAGGATAGTCAAGTTGAGGTCTTAATGTGTGAGAGCACACAATTTGTATCAGGATATTACATTAGGATTAGTGAACCTATACGAGTGTATTTACGGTTACCAGTTATCAGTACGTGAAATCCAGTCCTTCCACAAAACTTAGTGTATCCACCATCTTGGGTTACATCGTCACTTATTATTAAAAAAAGGCATGTGGGATATAGTGAGGTCACTTTGTTATAGAAATAAAACCCAATATAGAACAATTCACATCGAAATCACTCTGGTTCCGAAACGTAGTGTCTGTGTTCACATCTGCACCATCTCAAACTTCAATACAAAGCTGATCAAACGAAGTTACGCCATAAACCCCCAACAGTCAATTAGTTTCAGGGGATTTTAATTTACGCTTCCGGTTAAATTCACTTTGTTCGACGTCTCACTTTCGCTAAGTTTGTTTATGTATTTACTAAATACCTCGGGCTCTGTGATGTCGGAAACTGAGGTAGTGGTCATTCAGTAATATTTTGTATTCGAGGGCTTTGAACTAGTGATAATAATTAAACGAAACGTCAAAAAAGGAAATTACTGTATTAACAGTAAATTTTAAATATACTTAGGAAACCTACCATGAATATACCATGAAGGTCATTTAAAAAAAATTTAGGGACATTTTTTTTCTCCAATTTAATTGAAAATTATTTAAATCTTATATATGTTCTTTAAGGAAACTTATTTTATATAAGATAGAATTGTACAACAAAACTATAATTTAAGCTTGTCAGTTTGTGCTATGCACTGTTAGTCGTTCAGATGTAAGAATTTAACCCAGCAGAAGATGTGCAGCCCGTCCAATTAATCAATAACTAAGCTGCATCGAATAACGGCTACATAATTTCTATAACTATTTTTAATATTAGCAACACATACACTATACAACGTGCTGCAAACACACTGTCGTCAGTGCTGGAGCAAAATACGAAGTCATTAGATAGATGTTATTGCTATCAGTAGAGTACCTCTCTATAACGTATTCGACATTTTGACATTGCTAACTTGTAATAGTAAACTCTATATGTATTCATAAATAAGGTAGCATTTGCTTTTGCAGAGCAAACAAACGTAAGCCCCATTGTAATAGAAGTTACGGTGGTTGATTTAATGAAGTATTTTGTAGAGCTTTCGAAGGAAACTTGAGGGACATTTATTCCATCGTTTCTTAATGACAAGAAAAAAACTCTGGAAACGAAAATATATTCCTTTTTTATGTTAGAGAACATTTGAATATTTTTCATTTAATGTGTGTAACACAGAACGGAGCTCATTATTTAAAAAAATTGTGATACGAATAATATCACAGAAACAAAATGTGTTATTTTACTCTTACGAAATATTTTTTTACTTTTTAATGAGGAACAACCAGACTTCGAAAATAAATAAATATATTAAAAACCTCATTAAACTTTTGTGTGTGGTCCATATCACATCACAATAAAGATCACACACATAATTGCTATAATCAGCGTTAATTGCACCCCTTGGGAGAACCGATAATATATGAAAAACAATGGTCCATTGTGCCCTTTTTGTTATTTGAGGAATTATTTAAACTGTCTCATTACCTACCGTCAATAAGTAAGGTTTAAAATTTTTACCTTCGGTTTTGTTTTGTTTCTAGCCCACATTCTCATTGACAGATTAATTACTTACTAATTAATAATTAATTCTTGATTAAACTTAAAACATAATAAAAACAAATCGTATTGAAATCTCGGAGAAATAATCAAATTAAAATTAGACTGATAAAGTTACTGTTGACAGTACCTAGAACTATGACAGGCCTTGTGACGCAGTGATAACATACTCGACTACTGAACTCACCATAGTTGACTTTAAGATGATAAATGTAATTATCAGTTGCGTGTTTAGATGTTACATATCTTTGTTTGCACAGTACATTAGTTGCTTAGTTACGGAATACAAGCAATGATCTTTTTGGAATCAATTTACCATGAGTGAAATTTTGTCCCATTTTTAACTTTCCTTCTTTTATATTCACAAGCGATTAAAGCGATGATAGCTCAGTGGTAGTGTGTACGCACTCCGCATCAAATGACCTGAGTTCGAATCCACCTACAATGAGCTTGTGCTTTCAGTCAAGGAAAACAGCTTGAGAAAATCATAGCATGATAAGGCTTTATCTAATCCTCGCCTGGCTAGCTACCACCCTCAAGTTGAAAATCTCCCGCCAAACACCATTAGGTGAATAATCATATACGATATAAGTAATTAAATAAAATAACTATGAGTAATCCTGGTTGGCGTATTTATAAATCAGCCGATTGTATTTACTTTATTTTCTTTAATATACTTATTTAATATACCAATTACGATTAGAAAATATTTGTTATAAACGATATAAGGCTCTCTTAGAGGCAACTTAGCGGGAGTCAAGCTCGTGAGCAAAAGAGAAACTAAAATCTAATATTAATAAATTAATTATTGCCGTCCATAATGCAAAGCATTGTGCATGTTAATTGAATAAGAGAAGACAGAACGTTCCAACTATAATATAAACATTAGACGTATTTGCTCGGTTCAGGTTTGGGATGGGTTGGATCTTGTTCGGAAATTTGTTCGCTTATTCGTTCTCATCGCACTTGACAGTTGACAGGACACGTAGAACTCTTTTATTTGACACTTCGCATCGGACCGACATCTTTCCAATTGTGACCATAGTTCCTGGAACTATTACGATCCGGAACCAGGCAACTCTTATTAGTGGGTATTCCTGGCGACTAGCGTCGGGTAAGTCACACATATCCCAGTCTTCACGGACTGTTTCGTTTTTAACTACTAATACTTAGATACACGTCTTATTATACACATTACACATACACATTATTATACACGATTATATTATATCAGATGATTTTTGTAATAAGTAATGTATGAAATATATATTATATACGTTAGACTTTGAATCGGTGTTTCTCAAAGTTATTGGTATTCTTTAGGGAAAATTTAGTACATTTTTTTAAGAAATTTGTAGGGTAATCTACCGCCCACCGACTGTTTTCGGCCTTCCCCACAATATCACTTGAAGTTTCAATAGCCCCCTCAGATGGCCTAAGCGCCCACTAGGTGCGGTACCGCCCACTTTGAGAACTTATGCTTTAGAGTATTATGCTATTAAGTATATTAAACTTCAGTATTGGCCATTACGGTGCCGATGCGTCGGTTTGAAAGAAATATAATCAAGTAGTTGTGGAAAGTATTTAAGAATATTAATAATAATCTACACTTTTCAAAAATTTTACAAGGTTACGTATTGTTTTAGTGTAATTATTAATATCATTTATTAAATAATTTCACCCTTACTAATATTATAAATTTGAAAGTGAGTTTTTTTATTACGCTTTAACGCTTAAACCTCTAAATCGATTATAATAAATTTTTGTATAGAGATAAATGGGAACTTGGAGACGGTGATAGGCTATTTCTTTTCCGAAACAAAGTGGTACAGCTTCGAGAAAGAGGGCAAAGAGAAAGATAAACTTTGTATAAAACTTTGACAAAATCGCGACATTACAGCGAGTGGAACCGCGGGTAAATGCAAGTATAAAATAAAAATGTATTCATATATAAAAATCCCGTGTTACAATGTTTCTTTAGGATAATTCTACCGCTGTATGTTTTATCGCGAATGGCGGAAATTAGAGGTCTGAGAAGCCTGTGGCCGACCTTCGCGGTGGAGCCAGCGATTTGAAATAAAGAACGATTCGAAGCGTCTCTATTTCGACCGTCAGTTGTTATTTTTCATTCATTGTTGTTAATTTTTTCGGATCAAAACAAAAAAATAGGCCTAGAGAGTTATGTGCAAATATAAGGACAAAAAGAATTTATTTACGATACATTTTTACGAATATATCTGCCTCGCGGCTCTTCAATCTATTTCGCTGAGGGGGGGAATATTTGTAATAAGCTGAAAGTCTGAAACCATATATGTGTGTTGCGGATAAGGCTGTATTGGATTTTATTAGCGCTGATTTCATCATATGGCACCTCGGAACACCACCAAGTAAATGAGGCTTTTCTTTACCTCGGTATTAGTATCAGGGGATCCATTCGTGTAACCACAGCCTTACCGACTCTTTGCGGCCCGTCCCGTCGCGCCATTTGGGTTGACAAAGCGATGAAAAATTATTTTTCATTTAATGCCACGTTCGCCGTTACAATATTACAATACCTCAGAAACGCTCAAATAATTTTAATAAAATTTTGTGCATATGTATTGTTCGGTTATAATTGACAGATAGTATAATTTTCATGCTGATAATTGGTGTTTTATTCGAGTTATAGAAAGGTTAGAACAAGATCTACCATGCCAACTAGTATACCTAAATAAAGTATGCTATATTCTTCTACCTTGTTTATCTATTACCTACGTCCTATTTTCCCAATGGTAATTTACGATGGTGGTGAGATGAAACACTTGCATTTGACTATCGATTTACCATAGTTATTAATATAACAAATATTTACCTTTTGTACCATTTTTTTCTTGTCGTCTATCACCTGCTTTTTAATGCCTTTAATGTTCTTTGAAAAATGATTGACGAAATAATAAGCAATTTTTTACCATTTTTAATTTTGTTTATTTATTGTGTCTGTGTATATTCTGTAATTAGTCAAATAAATCTTTTATTTCTTTCTATAATTGAAACTTTCGGTGTCTACGTTATCGCTTTTTTCTACAGAGCCAGTGGAAAATAGAAAATGGTTATATTTCTCCGCCGTAGGTCAACTGAACCGAGAGTCAACGATAACGAGCCTTGGCATAAATAAATTTGCATTTGATTTACAACTATTCTTTATAAATGTAACCTAAATAGCAATTCGTCTGTCTTTGAAATATGCTGATCTCGATACTGTAGGGGTAAACAATATTTAGAACGTATTACTTTACTAACAAGTGTGAATATTTTCCATACATACTGGTACGTGCATCAGCTATACGTACATTTTCATTTTAAGCTAGCTGAGCCTGCGACTTCGCTTGGAACTAAAATTATTTAATCTCGCGCCATCATTCAAAATACAGTAACTTTTGATAGAGATAACTGATTTTAATGAAACATAAATAACATATTACGTTTTATCATAAATATTGTACTTTAGCAGTGATGTGTGCACAAACAAACAGACACAATCATTCTTAGTTACTTGCAATATTACTTCACATAAATCTAAAAAGTCCAGACTTGTTAAATTAATATTTTTATTATGTGTAAAGATAATTTGATTTTCATACAAAACAAATTAAACCCACGTGGCTGTTTCATTCATTATGATGATTTTTTTTTTTAATATTATTTTCTTAAAATCATTTTAACCTTTACATTTTTTATTATAGAACTGTATTTAGTTTTCATTTTGCAATATATTTGACTAATTTTATCATTATATTTGTCAATGTTATTTACATAATGTCTACAAATTTATTTACATAACGTGAAATTTCGTTACAAATCATAAATAAATTCATATCACAATAGCAAACTATACAAATAATACTTGAAATATGCTTGCATCTAATTAGCAACGCAAATACTATACCTAATACATAATTTAACATAAATGTTAGAAGCTTGCTTGAGTATTTGCTTGGGACAAAAAATAACATTCCAGTCTTCACAAGTCCATAATTGACTTGCGTGAATTCTATTGGATAAAGCTTGTTAGAGCCGTCGTTAACCTTAAAGTTATAAAATGAGATAGAAAATTTAATTCAAGAATTACTTCAAAAAACAACTTTTTACTATCGCCGAGACAGCATTTATATTTATCTATATATTTAAGCAGACAACACATCGAGCCTATAGAATGAAAGTATATATGTTAAAAGTGGATATCATAGGTATATTTTTCAGTAAAAACCAGTTAATTTTTTATTGTATGATTAACTATTCACATAGAAGTTAAGTCTTAACAGATTCACCAATATTTATTTCACTTACGTCGTGGATTACAGTAAAGGTTTTCCGAAAATAGAATGGCCCAAATAGTTGAACACAAGTGGGACCAATAAATATGTCTCGATAGATAATGTTCTCAACGGAAAATGCAATAACTCTTGAGTAAAACTTCACTCTTTTACCCTTGGGATCAAAGATATATTCCAATAGACTTTGAGCCGTGATTCATTCAATATCCTGCGTCACCTAATATTCTCGCAAGTAATGTAAAAGTATGAAAACTAATGAAAAGTAGGCCAATAATATTTTCATTTTTACTGGTCTTATATATACGGGATCCTCTGTTAACATAATTTAAATTGCTTTTGCTAAAAATTTTCATTGATGGCACCAAGTCTAATAGACCTAGTCCTTGTATCCTTGGATCATCAGATATTCAGAACCTTAGATGCTCAAATTCCTCATACTATTATATTCGATCTAACCTATCGACTTACGACTGCTAGAACTTCTACCTTGTTTACAGTTATTTCAGTTTAATCTGCATCTTCATTTCGCATACTGTAGCTATGTATTGACTTGAGTTCAAATCCTACAGAAAGCATTCAGTAATAAAAAATGTAATGATATAACTATAGCGTAGTAAGTAATATTTTAATGCCTGCTAGCAGCTAACTGCTGTCCACAATTTGAACTGCATTCACGAACCAGACCTTCCTTTTAAGCTTTTTTTGTTTCTTTGTAACTATAGTGATACATTTTCACACCCAAATCTCTGAAGATTTTCAATGACTTTTGGTATAAGTAGAAACTGAACTGAACTGAAAACATTTAGATAATTATTACCTTAGGTTTTCAATTGTTGCAAATTAATTTAAACAACCAGGAAAGAATATATCGCGTATATTTTATTGTTTTTTTTTTTTATTATTTCCTGATGTTTGAAACACTTTTTAGTGTCCACGGTCACAGCGAGCTCTTTGATTCCATTTATTAAGGAATAAAAAACGCCCAACACATTACATGGCCAATTTTCAAAAAAATCTGGGCTGCCGTATTCACAAACACTATATTTGCCGCATTTACGAAAATACTAAAATCACGTGTTGCTGTATACAGTAGACACAATTAGACGGCTGATGTATAATAAAAATAAAAGAATTGCCGTATATTACTACAAACTACTGAATCAATTTGCATATGCACACCGCGGTGCGATAGTTTTATCTAGTACTTATTTACACAGCGCACACCTAGTTTTTCTAATGGGCACGAAATTAAAAAAATAAACAAACGGGTCGCAAGTAGAATATAGTGGATTTATTCATATCATAATTCTAAAACATAACTAGCATATATTATACGCTTTAATTATTCATAAAATCTGCCAGGCTATCAAACAATAACAAATCATTAAACTCTCATCAGTGGCTACACATTTCAGGGCGGCAACCCTGTATCATTGAAAATTCCTTAATGCGTCCAACTCGAAAGCGGTCGATGCACCTAGCATCGGTTATATTTAAATCAGTGTAGCAATTAACGTCTGACGAAGCTCATTACACTGTTCGAAGCAGGCTAATTATATTTGCATTGCAATGCAAAGGCCGTCTGTGTGTGCAATTGTGCGGTGCACTTAGTATTAGCATCTTTACTTCTGTAAACAAAACTTATGTTTCTACCGGATAATGATGAGAGAAAGTTGTTATAATGATAAGTTAAGAGCTTAAAGCTTGGAGAACAGTTTTGTAAAGGACAAATTTCATACTTCCTCTTGTCTAGTGCATCTCATCTGACAAGTCCCACACGGCCCTATACGATAAATAGGTTTTTTATCACGATAATTAAATAAATGAGGTGAAAGCAGTATATATTTAATGTCTACATTTATAGACCCGTGATTAAAAACGTAGGAATATTTCTTGGGATATTTAACAACTTAATTAATACTTCAAAAGGTTGATAGCAAGTACGTGATTCTTTTGGTAATACAAGAACCCATGTGCATGTGCATATAAGCATATAACATATATAAGCATGAGGTAACAGCGAACTTCAAGAATGACTGCATTCTTACTTGTCATTATGATATAAAAAATTATATGCAGATTTCTACGGTTTTTCTTTGAACGATGGCACGTTGCGAAGCATATCTTTTTTTCCCTAATGTATGAAATTAAATACTTGTTTTATGTTTAAAAACTAGTATAGTTTTGGTGAAATCCAATATTTTAATTCGTTCAATTAGAATAAAATTAATGGTATTCATACAATTTTAAAAGAATGGATGAATCCTGTAATAATAAATTATGAAGATTACATTACACGATCTTATTGTATATTAAATAGTGACTAAATGAATATCGCTTTCAACTTCTAACTATAATGTTTAAAAAAAGTTATATTTGTTTCGCGTAAGCGCTGTCGATATTACAAATCGGAGTAAATGTATGAAACACTTGTAAATAGGCCCTTTAGCTAATCTAAACGTACTCACTGTAATTCATGCCGATAGAAAATTGAAGAATAGCCACAAATCACGCTAATGCACTAAACCCTTTGCTAAACCGTATCATTTACCCTCAGTTCCCGCAATAAATAAAAGTTGGAATAAATCAGAAACAACTATCATACCGACAATCTCCGCTTGACGATTTTCCGATTACCGTGCTGCATAAATAATACATTTATTTTGCATACAAGGGGTTTGGGATCCGTATTGGATATGATCCTATATATCCAAGCACAAATCGTATATGTTACCGCTAAAGTTTGAAAGCCGTTTAAAATGCGCATTACCCTTTTTATTTATCTTTGTGAGAAATGAACTTAGAAAACGTTTCACACGAGGTACGTGATGAGAGAGATGCAACTCATCAGGTGTCATCAAATAATACCACGGTGACTCACACCCTCCATACAATTGAAGACCTACCTTTGACACGTTTTCTAGAAGATGATGGATTACCGTACCTTTTTTACTAACGTGGTGTTTAAAATCTCAGTCTTTACGGACTTCTTTATCGCAATGTGCAAATTCAAATACATTACTCGGACTGAGGCCAATAGGCATGTGGTCACACATCGGTTGTTAATCCTCCAACACCACCTTACTAAAACGCACGGCAGTGACACTTCAAACTCCCGTTTTGTCAGAGACCAGGGACACCTTTCACGCTTTTTCTAGAACATGTACATTACCTAGCAAATCTATCTATTGACTTATTGTGATATATTTAATTCAATACAATGCGAAATCATGAGTGTACAATATTACACATTCACATTAACCTCTATCATATCATGAAATTCAAAAGTTTTCCTTTCTCATTTCACTTCATACTACTTCCCCATCTCCCTGATTACTCCATGAATTTATACTGCGAATATATTGTATAGCAGTAAAGCACGGTTACCTCAATACACATGAAGCTAAAAATAGTACTAGCCATTAGTATATTGTAGTATCTATATGAAATCATGAAATCGAACCTTTAACGTGGCCTGCAAGCTCCTCGACAATTAGATATACACGCTTATCCTGCAACTTAATAACTAAACGAGTTAAGTATAGATCACTATCATCTTGTTTGATTCCTATATTTATATGACTGGGTCCTGAAATGCAACACAAATAAGCGTGCCTCTATGTCGTATGTTTCAACAGAGGTCTGTTAGTTGAAAACCAATCAGGTTATACAATACAAACAATGGTTATACGCTTACACTAAAGACTTTGTTGTTTTGCTTAATTTCTTATCAGAAATCAAACTCAACCTTAAATAATCAAATGAAACCAAAGATATGAAGTCCCTGTTCACATTTCCCATTTTATTAAATACACAAATAATTAAAACGTTGCTGTTAAACTAACAGTAATCTCATTATCACCTTAAAGAATTCCTAGTACGTAATGTGCAAATTATCTGCATAATTGGCTGATTCTTAGGTACTTTGTAAAATACAACCATTTCCATCATTTTAACGAATCACCCTAATTAATCTATAGGTTACCAAGATCATATCCGAAATAACTGAATTTTGGACTTAAGCAGTAACATACTCACTGATATAAAATAAAGTGCCACAGTTTAAAATATATTTTATATTCGTGCTGATGTAACGCACAGTATCTACGATAAATATTCTGTAGTTTTTTAGCTATTCGTTACACGATAGTGGTTTATATGTACATTAACTACATTGCATTTATATTAACAGCTTTATATCGCGCCTAGAAATCCTTCTATTGTATTGATTTATGTCTTGCCTATGAGTGAGAGTTGATATACAGAGCAATTTTCTTAAAACAAAAAGCTTAGTGAAATATAATTTAGTCAAAACTATAACCTCCAGATGCTCAAGCTTCCAGTTAACAAACAAATGAAATAATTAAAAAAATAATATAACACCAATTTGAATAGATTCAACTAATTTTGAACTTGGTATATTCCAGTGTTGTAATTTCATTACATACAATTTATAGATAAACAAGCATATGGGAACGGCAAATAATTACTCATTAATGATGAGAAGTCCGAGTGGAAAAAATATTTTTATATAATATAATATCCATATTCTTAAGGAATAGTGTAGGGTTATTTTCATCCAAAAAACAGAGCTGTTTCCTATGGAAATAGAAATAACGGACGAAGTCACGGGCACAACTAGTTTGAATATAATCCCTGAACATACAGGTACCGAGGGTTTTAATCTGTAAGATTTTCCCATAATACAAGCTATAAACATAAATTTCACGTTAAATTTATACAAGATACGGCAGTTTTGATGTTCCGTAGGATCTCGTCATTTATCTTACATAGCTCAACTTACCGGGCAATTAATCAAAATTTCACAGGGTATAATGTATTTCAAAGCGGAAGCTTCATCTATATTTTCCGTTCGAACCTATTGAGGTGAAAATATTTTGTCGCAGTATTATGTATCCAATAAATAAACAGCTTTAGAATGGTTTTAAAAGATTTTGATAATAATTTAGTGAATTACTTTAATTGACATTCCTTTTTTTTTAAGTAATTAATAGCACATTTGGCCTGACGGTTTAAACGGTCCCTTCGCCAATGCCGCCGTGATAAGTGCTGTTGTAGGTTCGAATCCCTCCCAGGACAATAATTTGTATTGTCCACAAATTATTGTTCTGAGTCTAGGTGTTTCTTTGTGTTCGTTCATTATATGTTCTCATACTTTGACGAAATTGCTTACATAGGCAGATGCCACAATAGAAAAAAACTAGATTTATTTTATACCATTAGTTTTTTTTTCTTTATAGTTATAAATTTAACGTTATGGCCAGAATCTCACCTGATGTTAAGTGACGATGTGGCGCAAAATGATGGAGATACGTCAACAAGTGGAGGGTCTAAAGTGTAATTGCCGGAACACAGCTACAAGTATTAGGTAGCAGATTCCCGACTTGAGTGTGGTAAGTTAATTGGGTCTCGACTACTATACATATGGTGATATACCTATCATTGTAACACTATTTAAGCAAGTCATATTTTGAGATCAGCTATTGTATATGCAGCTAGTCTGATTGCTGTAGAATAGTATGGCGATTATAATTAGATTGCTCGGCGATCATAGATGACATTATCATTGTGCTACATTTACACTACAAAGAAGAAGTATTCAAATCCTACAAAATGTCTTATATTTCAATGAAGGCAAATTTTCTGATTAAATCATAGCATGGCTGACATGCCCACTCTAAAACTCTTCTGCATACTTACCGTGCTAAAGTAAAAAAACTATTGTCAAACACTCAGAGTTGTGTCCAGTAGCCAGGTATATTCAGAATATAGGGTATTACGAAATTTCTACCCTTATCATATCCTGTGATTTTCATCAAGAATATACTCATAAAAACCTTTTGAATAGTAATTGGGTTTCACAAACGCGGACAAAACCGGTGAAAAGAACTAGTGTTAACCTTTTTCAGTAAAAAATAGTAAAACATCAGGCAGCTCAATAATGAATACAGTAGTGTATAATAGCTTTAAGCGAGTTAAAAGTTTAGCGAGAAAAATAAACGAGTTGATTTGTATTATAACAAGCTACTTCTTTAGATAAAAGTATTGGAACGCCTCTAGTGCGAAACACATTCTTGAAATCGGTAGCCAGGAGTAAAAGCACTACTGTATATTTTTTTATAAGTTTTTTACGTTTGGCCATAATCTCACCTGATGTTAAGAAACGATGTGACCCAAGACGATAACACGTTGAAGCTATTTTTAGGATTAGTTTTAAAGTACAGGTGCTGCAACACATCTATAGGCTCCTACCAATAAACATTCAACTTGAAGACTTGTAGCTAATCTGGCAAGTATCAGAAAAGTACGCTTCCACGGAGGCATTCGTTGAAACATTGCAATATAGCGATACCACATCTAAATAATATTATTAAAAAAAATGGTAGATCAAGAATGTTATAAAAGTTGACAAATAAAGGGCTGTTCTTACGTCCCGGACGTATCGAAGGTTGTATGCTGACATGAATGCGTTAATTTATTACTCATGCTTTGTTGCAACCGAGTGTTTTCCTACAAGATTACTACAGGAGATTGAATTCGATTGTTCTAATTCCTTTAACAGGCATTTAGTATATATCATTTACAATAATTCTTAATATATTTAAAAGTATATATTATTACCTCGTCTCTTAATCTTAGCGAGTTAAACAATTGTCGATAGAGATTATGGCTCAATTCAAATTATTCTCAATTCTGTACGTGTATCTTATACTACATACTGCTGCTTACACTATAGAACAATATAGCTGTTCTATTTTTAAGTGTTAATCATGGTTTTAACTATTAAGTGAAAACACACGTGTGATTGGTTTTTGTGTGATAAGCTGTTTGTACTGGTTTTATTATATTATAATAAATATGTACGAAATTTTCATATCACCGTCATTTCAAAATTACAGACTCGCATTCATAAAACGTCAATAAACTATCTATTGAATACAAATTACTTTACTTTTAAAATATGAATAAAAAGAATCCGTTGTTCTCGCTCAAATTGACTTAACCACTAAGATACTGTTTAAATAATTTATCTTCAAACCTGTCATAACTTTTTAAAACTTGTCTAAAACTTAAACTGAATTTTGAAAGTATTAAGTTCACTGAACAAACACTCAGTTATTAGCGTTTTAAATTTATTATTAATTTTGCAAGATTTTAAGATATTTGAACGCTATTATTAACATTTTTAATGATTTAAAAACTATATTTCTTAATAATAAATAATTAAACGCCAGTATTTCCACACATACATATATTCTAATTAACTTATATTATTCATATAGTACTACATATACCATATTTTGTACGAAATTTTGCACTTGAGAGGCTTACACACTTGAGAGCCAGTCCCTTCACAGGTTTAGCGTGTCTACTATCTTGGGTCGTATCGTCACTTAAGATCAGGTGAGATTATGGCCACAACGCTAAACCTGAAGTTAAAAAAAAGACAGTTGAAAGGCAAGTGACCAATAGCCTGTAAACCACAAATTAAAAAAAAAAAAAACCTCGGCCACTAAGTGAATAGTAATTAATTGCCATTCGTCGCTTCGCTGTCGTGTAGACTTGCAAGGACCTCGATAATTGGAGGTATACTGACTTATAATAGTAACGAAACGTGTAGCGATGATAGCTCAGTGGTAACGTGTACGGATCCACTTACAAAGTGCTTGAGATTGTAGTGAAAGAAAACATCTTGAAGAAAGTATAGCATGTTGGTAGGGCATTTCTTATGCCCGACTGGCTAGCTATCACTCTCAAGTTGTCAATCTGCCGCGAAACACTGTTCCGGCAGTTGCACTAGAGAGCCAGTCCCTCCACTAGGTTTGGCGTATCCACCATCTTGAGCCACACCGTCATTTAGCATCAGATGACATTGTTGCCTTCAAGCCAGCAAGAGTCACAAATAATCGACAATAAATCAACAATTTAAGCAAACTGATACAAAATACGAATTTGCCATTTTGAAACCATCATATAGCGATTTTTCTATATCCCTTTGCTTTCGCAAAATACCTATAAAATGTTCCGGAACTAATTACGCATTGCTTTGGCTGAGATTCTTACTACCTTTTTTTTCAGTATCAATATTTTTAATACCTGTGGTACAATTTTTTTTCAAAACGTCTTTCGCCATTATAAAGTAGCATTTGTTAATCATTAGTTAATAACACATATGTGTATGTATGTATAAATATTTACATACCTATGGCGATGTTTGCGGTCTAATGGTTTTGAGGTGACCTAAAGAGCAGGATGTGGATATTAATAAAAAAATTGATATTAATAACCAGGATATTTACTTAACCGGTTGGTTTCCTGTATTTGGAGGATAGGTATTCTTACAAGAATACACTAAATAAAAATACTCAAATATCTAAATAAGTTAAACATTTTATTATATATACGTTTATTTTATGACCTTAAGTTACAAAATTTACAGCGTTTCTCATTTTTTAATTTGCAACTACATATATAAAGGAATTAGCTGTATCCGTGATTTCGTACGCGGTGGAACTTTTTATTTAATTATGTTTTTGTAATTTTTTTCATTACAACTTTAATTTGATTGGTGGTAGCATGATGTTTAACAGCATAAAGCCTTTCTAATAATTTCTCTATCACAAACAATTATTATTTTTTTGATATCTTACGGTATTTTCTAATATTACCGTTATATAATACAGATATAGATTTATGTGTAATAAATATAGGCACCAGGAAAAAGTTTCGAAGTACAACCGTGTTCTTAAAGTTGTAATACACAAAAACACTTTCATCTTGCAACGCAATCTCGAAATTTCTACAAAAACATTTTACGAGCGCCTTTAGCTCGCTCATCGCCATAACCGGGCTTATGTGCTGACCCTTATTTACACCGTGTGAAATGCCGGTTAGCCGGGTGGTCAGTTCATTTCTATGCAAATGCGCCGTACGGGAGCACTGCTTGCTGCGGCACGGGCCGTGGACTATACCGGTCTTGCTAGATGCCAGAATATAATATAGTATCCAAAATTTCTATAATGTCATTTAAACCTCTTATAATTGACGAACCCCATGTTATATGTTCGAAACTAAATTTACAAAGCACAGTCAATTCTGCCGATTGCAAAATTTTGTTACAGCATAAACCTCTCTGTTTTTCTAGGGAAAAATAAAGTCCGAAAGTTTATGCTTTAATATAGGATTCATTAAATATGGCATATAGGTTTGAATTTGAGGTTGCAGTACCCACTGCACTAAGTAATCCTCTTTCACAATTAATTAGATGACACTACAATAATCTAACGTTTTAAATTCGCTTATTAAATCTCAGATAAGGTATTTTCAAATTTGTTTTGCAGCAATACATTAGAATCTTAATGAATTGTATGCGCGCATATAGATATGCTATACAATATAAGGTTCATTTTATGGGGCAATACATTAGAATTAAAATCAATTATATATGCACATATAATAAATACATTCATTATAAGTTGTCAGTGTCCCTTTTATTAATGATACACAAGTGCAATATTAACAATGAAAGAAATAAAACAATACCAAGTAAAATGCTGTTCAATTTAGATACAGAAATGTTTTTTATATTTTTTTACATTCAATTAAAAACTTAACTTCTACATGTGGACTACGTTGATAAAAAAATAATTAATTAACAAGTCCTTCTTATTTGAATATTATTTTCTGGCAACATTTCTCGTTGGTGTGGCCGGTTCCTGTTCTGTTCACATGTACACATTGATTAGAAAGCAGCTGGGCGCATAATACACTACAATGTACGATGTAAAACAATGTCGTTATGGCTTTGTGGTCATAAATGCTCTCTCGTAGCTTGTAACTATATTATAATTCTACCATGAATCTTGTAGAGTACTCTTACTAGTTCACTTTGAATAAACTCAGGCAAATGTAAATTATCTCTTTGAATGAAATTTTGGTTCAATGGTATTGAGTGCGAAGACTGCGTTGATTGACGTGAGTATAAATTCCTATACTGAACCCTAGCGGAGGAAAACATCATCATGAAATCAGAGTATGGTAGGATGTTGTCTAATTTCTACTTTTTTAATTAACATGGTGTTTTAAATCCTGTTCTCTACGGACTTCCTCATTGTAACGTACAAACACAAACGCATTGCCTGGGCTTAGGCAAGACGGCCATGTAGTGACTCATCGGTTGCTAATCATCTAACGCTACCCACTGAAACAAACACTTCAATTTTCCTGTTGCCAGAGACCACGGACAGATTTTACACTTCTTCTAGGTCTAATCTCCACCTGGATAGTTAAAATACGCCGCTAAGTACCTATAGATTTGTTTTAGCAACTGCACTTTAGAGTTCTTTCGCTAAGCTACGTTTCCATCCTAAGTCACATTGTCATTTAAGAGCAGGTGAATTAGTGGCTCAACCTACAAAGCATCAAAAACGGACCCTTGTACTTCTTTACGAATTATTATGATATTTCATTTTAATTACAACTCCATAGATCTAGCAAGCAGATATACACTTCCCTCTTTATAACCATACGTTGAAAGTTCAATAACCTTTAATTATCTACAAACTATATTTATTAGTCTACTAACTTTTACCCGCTCGGTACGCTAGTAGTCTTTTGTTTTTATAAGCTGTTTTTTCTTTTACATAAAACAAATCCCATAAATTAGACAATGGGACCATGAAATTCAAAAACTAAATAGCCTCGGTTCATCTACGAAAAATCCCATCCCAACCGATTTACATCTCGACTCGTTCCGTAGTTTTAACGTGGATCTTTATTTTTCTTATACATGCATAGATTGAAGCGATGATAGCTGAGTTGATAGTGTGTACGGGCGCTGCGTCAAGGGGCGTGAGTTCGAATCCACCTTCGTATACCTTTTTATTTTCTAATACCCGCCTGGATATCTATCCACCCTCAAGTTGAAAATTTGTGGTTAGGTACCTATAAGTGTATTTCGGCAGTTGCACTTGAGAGCCAGTCCTTCCAATAGGCTTTCCGTGCCTACCATCTTGGGCTGTATTGTTACTTAACATTAGGTTAGAGCGTGAATGCTAAAGCTATATAGCCATTAAAAAAAAATTATGTAGGTAACAAATTTTAATAAACCTTTAACCAATACAGTCAACATATCTAACATTACATCGCAATCTAGTACACTTAAATTTAAATCAATAAGTAAAATGCGCAAGCAAAACCTTGGTAGCGATATAATAACAATAAATTTTTACTTCATACACAAGTATAGCAATAAAATGATGTTCTCGTTAAAGCTGTGTTCAGAAATGTAGAGTATAGAACAGGATCGCTCCAAGCGAAACGTTTTAGTATGTACATACTTATGAATAAATTATCGTATAGCGAATATATTCTCTACGCTTTTGTTATATATATAGCTTGGTTAACATGTGTATATTTATTTTGATATGTCTTTGATATATGTAATATACAGTATGTTGTGCAACACAACAATTTGGATTGTAAATTAGTCTGTAATCGAAATAAATAAAAACATCCGAAATTATATTGTTTTACCAAATTAAAATCATATAAGTTAATAATGTTATTACTATGTAAGTATGTATTCGCTTAGTCTAGGCATAAAACACAGTATCCCCAGGAACTCATCACCACCCACTCGAAATTACTAAGGTTAGAACTTAAAAATTTAAAATTATTATTGATTTTATGTTTTAGACATTATTTAATAAAATGTTACACGAATTTAACTCCAAAAGCGATGAAACGGAGAAAAATAAATTTGTATCTGGAATAATAATTATTTTCATTACACATATTTACTGTTCATACATTTCAAAATATATATTTCAGTGTTTACCAATATTCAATGCCGAAATTATGTAAAGGTGTGGTAAATTTTGTATGAAAAATAACATTTTGCCATTGAGGTTTTTTGTAAGATCAATCCCAGACAGTATTTTACATTAAGTTGGTGAGCTTAACACCAAAAAACAAGTATAACAAAAATGGTTTATACAAAGATATGCACATTATACAATTTTAATATCTTACTGGTACTTTTGTTGATATAAACTAATAGTCTAGTCGGCAAGTGGAAAATGTACTAAAATAGAGATATTACTTTTAAAATTATATGTCATACCTCATGACATTCGGAATGACGCCTAAAAAAAGTGCCGAAAGCGTGTATTAGCACATAAAAAATTGCAAAAGTTAGAAACAATTAAAGATGTCAAAAAAAGCATTTCGTTTTTCGCCAATATTTTATAGAATATTAATATTTAATAAATTTCAATAAAATATTCTTCAGGTGGAAGAAAATTTCAATAAAAAGTCTGTGCCCCAGGAACTATATCTCCATTATTAATAATTATAATCTAACGCTGCAAATAAGTCTGCAAACAAAACGCAACGTCAAAAGCGAGTACGACTCATTTATTAATTTTGTTTAGATAATTATTTTTTAATAAATATGGTATCCTTTGAATAGTTTTAAAAATTTATTCCCATTAGAAATTTTTCTTAAAGTTAATTATTCAACAGGTTAAACGATTGTTAACTAAGAAAATTTTCTTGAAATTCTGTCTTCATTGTAAATTTTAATCATAAAAATTGTTCGCTTAGTGCAACCTTTTTATATACATATTTAACAAGATCATGCTATAAAAGTTAAAACATATTCATACTTTGTTTATAATATTTTTTGTAAACTAACAAAAACTGAGTAATCCTAGTAATATTATTAACTAATAAAAATTGTTATAAACAAAGTATAGGTATTTATTTAAATTTTATGCGTAATCTTGTTAAGTATATATAAAGAAGACTCCATGAAGCGAAAAAAATTTACGACAATTAAATAAACACTTTTAATTTAAATAAACAAAATTTTATATTCTACACGCGCAAAGCAGTGGACGTAAAAGTAATAGTTAAACGATCCCAACATATTTTCTTTACGTATTTGAACAGCTTAAAGAAAAATAGTTGTGCTTAAATAATGCAATTCTCTGAATTACGCGACGCCTGAATATTGAACCTTTTACTATTAAACGATAACGATAAATATACACAAATTAGAATACAAAAAAATAATTAACAGACTCTTTCGTATTGATGATTTAAAGTTTTTGAAGGCGGGTCGTACTACAAGCAAACCATAGCTTATTACAAATAGATATTCCAAACTGGCATCAGTCCAAAACGATGCTACATGTTATATGTCACATATATGTCCTATTTGTTGGTACTATTCTGTCAAACATTCGACGTGTTGGTTCCTAATGAAGGTGTAGTTATGTGAATTGGTTATGTAAATCATATCGTGTTAACTACGGCTAAGATGTAAAACATTCAGTGAGAGAGATATACATATTTGACGAATTTATGAGTGGGTGACGTTCAAATTATATCCATAAAAAGTATTTCTTTAGACTCATTTATCGATATATTAGAACATTCACATGGCATGGTTTTTTTCTTTGAATATTATGGCTTTAATTTCGTACCAGTTTTTAACAGGGACTTCGCTCGCGTTAATATTGATAAACAAATCGGATGATGCAATAAAAAGTTTTATACAAAGTTTAGCCCCTTTTTACTCTTCTTTCAATAAGTTCTTCACTAGCAAAAGTACCCTATCACCGTCTCCATATTCTCTTCTAACTCTATACCAAAATGTATCACAATCGATTCAGCGGTTTAAGCGTGAAAACATAACAAACAAACAAACTCACTTTCGAATTTATAATATTAGCAAGGATTACCAATATCAAGCGTGTCGTGATATCAAATATACAGTGTACTCTAGAATAACTTAAGAATGTAACAATCAAAACAAAACATTAACCATATGATGTTATAGCTACTGTGGAGATGTTTTTAAAGCAACGATAGCTTAGTAACATCTTGTACAGACTCAGCATCAATGGACGTGCGCTCGAATATCAGCAATAAGCTTTTGAGCCTGCGGTTTAAGAAAACATCGTGATTATTGAAATGACTTAGTGGACCCCCATTTTGGGAAAAGCCTAACATCGTCGTCCATCGTATAGTATTTTAAAATGTTCATCTAATTTATTCTTATAGGGAAAATTTACAAAAAATCCTCAAGTACTTCGACAATTGTATTGAAAGACCAACTAGCCTCATTTTATAGTAATCTTTTATAATACTTACTTAACACCTTTGAAAGCTTAGTGACAAAGTATTATTGTACAAAGTACATCAAAAGTTTTATAAAGCATCAACGTACTGATCACTATAAAACCTTTATTAGGCAGTTTGTTTCAACGACGACACCATTGGCCATCCCGTCGTAGCAGTCTTAAATTTTACGATATCGACTCATTCTCTAGATGCTCCGTCAGTCCTTTTCCTTCGGCTAAGGTCAACAGACGACCTCGATGCCATTTTACTCATAAATGCCAAAAATCTGTTCTTCAAATCACCTATATTGTCTTTAATAGCAGCAAGACATAACTTTATTCCTTAGGGATAATTCATTGGACGTCAAATATTTTATAGTTTTCTTGCAAAAAATGATTATAATACAATGACGAATCAATCGAGTAATTGTAAAAATGTATAGTTTTTTATTTACCCTATTGTTTGTGGTTGAGATTCAAACACAAGTACTGTATCATTTTCCTAGTAAATAAATGTTAGCGATACTGAAATAGAAGACTATAAACAAATTTTGGTTACAAGACGCAGCAATTGAGATCTTTTCTTGTTTTCGGTGTGAAAAATGCATTGACGATATTCCTGTCGTTTATGCCAGGCTAGACACGAGTTTGATGTGTGAAACTCATCAGGTTAAGGTAGGTTAGGGTAAAAATACCCTGAGTGGCGGATTTGCCGCTATTCAATTGTTACCGTCCCTACCTATCTATACAATTAGATTTCACATAGAACTATGTAAATTATAGAGAAAAATGAATATGAGACTTAGATTCTAATTGGTACAAAATAATATATTTTATTATATAGCAACATTTAGGTATATGTATAAGTATCAATCATTTCAGTTTCTAAAAAGAAAAGGAAAATACCCCAAATTTACCGCCTCTAAAATCTGCCGCTCTAGACTTCAGTCTACTCAGCCTACTATTGAATAACCTTTAAAATAATACCACGACGCTTTCAATCCCACATACTTTGCTTTCATACTTCTTCCACTCAGACATTTTTTTAATCGGTAATTTTCAGAGGTCCTATTGAAATATTGAAATAATGGCGTAAATATTCAACCCCTAAGGTGGCGAAATTAATGGATGAATACGACTCTTCTATTTCATCCACTTCTCTCCACGTTTGTCCACTGATATTTTCGTAAATATTTTTGTACCGATTTTCAAGATTCTTTTACGACTTTTTAAAAAAATCTATAGTTTAGCTCCAAGATCTATTTATTCAGTTACGCTAGCTGCCAATATCAAATGCGCGATTATGTTGTTTGTTTTGAATGTTAATCAGGGTGCCCTGTATTAGGTTTTAGACTCTATCAAACCGTTCGGCACACTTCATATACCTAGTAACAGTTTACAAAAGGGAACACGATGATACTTAAATATTTTAAAGCTCATAAAACTCCTAGCAAAATCTGACGTCAATTTAGTATCTCAGGTACACTCTCAAATTCAGTTAATTTAGGCAAATGTAATCATATTTTTAAAAAGATTCCATATTCCATTGTAGATAAGATATACCACTTAAAACATTACTTAATCCTATCAGAGGAGCACTGTAACGATAAATGATAATACACGTACTGCACGTTTTGTTTCAACTAATTAAAATTCCCGAGAATTTCTAATTTAACTGCGGTTTATCAAGATGTATCTGTTTGATGTATTTAATTTCATAACGTAAGTCATATCCAGTTAAAAGATGATTTACCGTTAGTTGTTATGATGTTTGTCTGGAGCTCGTTTAGCTACCTCTCTATTGTTGAGAATCTATCTTCAAGCACCAACTGAAGTGCTTCTGCAGTCACACTCGACAGCCGTTCACTTTTATGGACAAATTATGAGTAGGTTCACGAACGTATATATATCAGAATAAAAATGTATATGAACCTTCCATATATTTATATAAATATGCCATTATCTTTATTTAAAATAACCGTGTCCAATAAGGCTTCATTCGCGTGGAATTAAAATTTATATGATAATGTTTGCCCATTTTTGTAACTTTTTTCGGTACAGCTTTGCTCCTATTGGTGGTAACGTGATATTAAATAGCCTAAAGCCTTCCTAAATTATTGCTTTATCAAATTCAAAAATATTTTTTGAAAACCGAATGGGGATTCTAAGTTTAACGCGTTTAAAAAATCAAACTAACAAACTTATCCGCTTTACAATATTAATATAGATCGGAAAGACATATTTGAATTAGTAATTGACAATATTACTAAATTTCTAGATAAAATATACAGTACTAATGTCTATACATAAAATTTATAGACTCATCGTCAAGAATATAAATTAAAAACTTCATCTATTTGTATTCCGAAATGTTCAAAAACTTTTACAAGTTTTATTGTCGCCTAATTAGTAAACCAATAACGTAAACCAAATCGTAAATAGTCATTTGACCTGTTTAAAAGGAAAGGGCTAAGAACAAAATTTCGAAAGTACGAAGCTTGTAAAAGCAGAATCACAACGGGTACTTTCAAGCACGTATTAAACGGATCGCTTGTTACTGTCGTAATAAAATAACAATTACTAAGTTAATACTAGCAACGTTTTTGTTTCGAACCTTATCACGAATCATGAACGTAGCTACATATGAATAAAAGTAAGTCGGTCGAAGAGTTTTCATAAAGTTTAGATGCTTAAAGTGATTTATACACGTTTTGTGACATCAAATTCGGAAAACTTTTATCTGCAATGGGCGCAGTGAAAGCCGTCCTTTAAATTCTAATTAATTAGCATGAGGAATGTCTCTTTAGATTATTACACAGGCATTGAAATAACTTCACAAAAAGCATTTCATTGTTGTAAAGTAAAATTTTCTATTTAGTCTTCAGCGTAATAGTATTCATTGTTACCGATTTTTTAAATCCAGTGACAGAATGAATCCGATGTCCGCAAATTTTAGCTCCATCTTGTAATATGTTTCTTTTTTCTAAATTAACATTCGTCTCCATATTTGAAATTCTGTTTAAAATAGCTTCGTCTACTTCTCTGCTTGCCTTAACACTAAAACAAGTATTAAAACTTATTGCAGGGTTTTTATAACCATATACCTATCGCTTTTTTAAATAGTTTATGTACATTATTTGATAGAAAGCTTGCTAGGCAGTAGTAGTACATTTCCAGGTAGGCTAGATAGGCTATAACTGAATCTATCATGTGAATTGATATATTTCCCTTAAAAATTGAGGTTTCATTCTTATCTGTTTCCGTAATACATTATTTACAATTATTTCAACGGTTTTCAAACAATTTCAAAACGGTTTCATGTAACCTATAGATTTGTCAAATCTTATTATGTCCCTCATACTTTGATATAATAGTATACAAAACTGTAATTAGTATAATACCCATAAAAAATCGATTATTGTGGTGTTCTTTTTGTTTTTAACGATCGATTTTATACAATAAAAAAATGAACAGGAAAAGTAAATCGAAATAAATTATATTTGATGATTCGATATTATAGGTGTCGTTGGTTTTTTGAATCGAATCGTTTGATATCCATTCGAACTGATTTTGTATTCGCCCTTTTTCATCGCCATCCCTGTTACCAATCTTCGATTAAATTCTACAGGATTATTATAAAATACATGACGCTATACATTAGATCTCACAACGACATTAGTCTCTATATTTTTAAAAGCCTTTATTAATATAAAAGATAAATATAGAGATCCCTACGGACATTATTATATCAATAATATTATTTTCAGAATTGTATAAGTTATTCAAATGTAAAGGCATACAAATAAAACAAGAAGTCAGACAAAAATCAACTAAAAAGAGTTGTTCGGAATAGTACCCGTAATGACTGTTATTTTCATTCATTAATTTTATTTGACAATATAGATATGGTCCTTACCTATGTTTTGCTGTATTTCCGTAACTAATCCTAATATGAAATAAATTACGATATAAAATATACGCTATATTCATAGACGCCGAACGAAAGCAAAAAGGCGATATTCATAGTATTTTTCATCGTGATAAATGTTACCTGGCTAAAAGATAAAAAATCTTATTCGATAGAAGATAATTTTATTTCAAAAGAAGATAGCGAATGTAAATTAATTAAATACACATTTCGATAGGACGAACTCACTGATATCTTTATCTTTATATATATAAATTTCATGTCACGTTGCTTGTAAACTTTTAAACTACTGAAGCGATTTTAATCAAATTTTTCACACCGTTTATGGTTTGATCCAACTTGTGAGATAGGATACTTTTTATCTCGATAAGTGATCATAACGCGATAGATGACGCTGTAGTCGATGTGATTAACTAATAAAAAAAGGAAGAACATAGTCAGCTAGTAATGTAGTTATATGTATTCCATTTTAATTCCCTGTGCATATTGAAAACACTCTTTTCTGTTGGTAACCTGTTTTTTCGTAGGAATATGTTCTTCCGCCAGGCAGCAATATCATGGGTTATGTCAGATTCTTACTGACTAAAAACCTACGGACTCTATACCTTCCACCAGGATTGATGGAGTGCTTTCGCATTTATCATTCTTACTGGTGATAACCGCAATAAAATCAATAAATAAAAATTACCTTCAAGTTATCAAACTGCTGCTGAAATATATCACGGCTCGTCACTGTCTTGAAACCCTAATAAGCCTGTGGATAAGCCTAGCTGAATATACAACATCTGCTACGAAAACATACCTAACAATCTAAAAGATTGTCACGATGATCTAATTATCACCATATGCATTATTCGTGTTACAGTGAAGAACAGATCCCTAACATACCGGATTATTCCGATACGCGACAGGCCTAAGCGTAACGTTAATACTGGTTGTCGCGATAATATCGTACAACCCATCCTCCCTTGTTACGTATTGCGCAAAAGCAAATTGGTAGCAAAAGTTGATTTTTCAAAATAATCGGTAGTAATTTGTCAAATTTAGTAGAGGGTATAATAACGGCGACATGTGATATAAATTTATCATTTCAAAGCAAATGTTAAGGAATGTATTGCTATAGCTTTTGTTTTGCATAATCTATAACTATATTCATATTATAAAACAGTTTGTTTGCTTGAACACGTTAATCGTAGGAATTACCAGCCTGATTTCAAAAATCATTTTGTATTCGATAGAACAATAATTGAGGAAGGTTTTAGGTTTAACATCACGCTACCACCAATAGAAGCAAAGCTTATTGCAAAATGTTACAAAAACGAGCTAATAAGTGATTGTGATAGATCATTTTTAACTACATGCGAACGAAGTTGCGGACACGGCTAGTACGTAATAAGAAGACCGATTCAATATCATACACCTTAACATTTAAATGAAGACGTAAACGTCATTCATCTGCACTAAGCACATACTCATTGCAGTAAGTCATGCCTAAGATAGGCAGAGCCGCGTCATATTAATGAACTTAATCCATACCATATCATTGTAATCCCAGTGAATACCATCTGCGTTTAAACTTAATAGTACAAGTAAATTGACCGTGAAACGTATTAACTGGATTCATAAACTACGGTAACCAATACGATTTATAGATAGGCACGTTTGTTTTGAGCTCGACTATTAAAACCTCTCCGGGGTCATCAAACTACGCCCACGTATATTTATGGAGAGCGAAAGCATGGGCTAAGTCAATACGCCACAATGCGAGTTTGTCGTAACTGTTCCGAGTATCGCATATACATAGTTTGTGTGACAAACAGAATAAACGGGAGTGATGCACAAACACGCTCGGATGCAAACAAATTTCCCCAGTTTATTTTTTAAAGTGTTCCTTTGATACATTTTCTTTTATCCACAAGGGTAATAATAAGTAAGGGTAATGATAAAAACTACATCTCTGCATTACGAATGGGTGTCCAGCTCAGCAAATGCTGAAGTGTCCTAGGAAGCACTCAGCGCTGATTTTCAGCTGACGCCCGGTGCTCGTCACGCTATAGATATTATATTGAACACTTTATTATTTATTGATAATACTGTATTTTTCACGTAGCGTGACTAGCACCGGGTGCCAGCTGAAAATCATTGCTGAGTGCTTCCTGAACTACTAGAAATGGTAGCACGAAGTCAGCTGGAGCAATTATCTATTCCTTTCTTCGTCCACAAAATAAAAGATAATATTTTATATGGCGCTTTACAATCCTTTTTACGAGACTACATAAATGGATAAATTTTAAAATGTTTATTTTTTATTCCTTTTAATATAATTCACATAGTTAACTGTATTATGTTAACAACCTAACATTATCATGTCGCAAGTTGTATTACATTTTTACCACCCACTAAAACACATTCGCTCTATTGTCTGTGTAGAAAGACAATATTAAACTGGCGAAATTCATTTGTTTGTCATTAGGTTAATAGGGCCTGGCGCCACCGATCGCGTGACGTCATAAACGTTGCATCCCTCTGGTTTATTTCCCTAAAAAGACTCAAAAACACTCTGTACCTTACAAGTTTAGACATAAGGTTCCCATTCACTAAATAAATAGGAGCTGTTGTTAGTCATATTATCATTATCAACGAAATGAGTCATTCTATTAAATGGAAAGTAGTTTCTATTAAGTGAGTCACGAGGGATCTTTACCACGCTAAAGAAATTAAGAAATATCGACTTAACTACGTCCCACAGATTGTGAAGTTTGTGTGTTTTAAAACATATTATGATCTGTAGGTAAAGAACTTTTAATTTGATTTTCGTTCAGTCTGTAAAAAAGTAACTCCACGGTTCATTTTATTTTATTATTCCAACAATAGTTTTTAAACTCTTGAATAAACTCGATAAAATAACAAGCCTTGACAATTACATTCTTAAATTCAAAAAACAAAAAAATAACTGAGCTATACATCTATTTATTAATATATGAAGCAAAAACTTCCTACCACTTTTTACGAAAATTGCGCGGACTAAAGAGTATAAAATTTGGCATTCTTATAGTAGAGAAGTAGTAGAGAAGGACTGCAGAATAATATTTTTTTTTTAAATATGCATAAAAAGACATTAAATCAATAAAAAAAACATAGCACACCTACCATGAATTTGTCACACACACGCGTACATACTATTTTCTTTATTGTTAAAGTTTGTGGTCAACTTGAGAAAAGATTATCTATTATAGATTAATATTATTTGTCTTTACTGAATGTTAAACATAACCCTATATGTTCATATGAATCTTTGACAACAGAACCTTAATAATTTTCAAATTCAAATTTAAATTAATTATGGTCGAATTTCGAACACTAGTAGTTATAAACTTTACATACATTTTAGAGGAAATAATTGATCAGTAAATCCACTTAGTCATATTACATCAATATATAGTTAGAATTAAATACAAGAGATTACACAACTGTGAAAACGAAATAAAATACAGCAAATCGCACACTACCTATATTATAATAGTTATTTCAATTTTTACAGAAGTAGAACAATGAACTCGCGCTGAATGTAATCCTGTGAACTAGGGATGCCAATCTGAGATCGATTTTTAGGTCTAAAAGATTCACATCTCTGTATCGATCCAATGAATCAATATTTCATCCTTAAAAATCGAGTTTCAATTATTATTTATTTTCATTAAATATTACTTACAACTATTTCAATGTTTTAACCAAACATATATAGAAATGATATTTTTCACATACACATAAAGATAAAATCGATAGATAGATAGATAGAAAATACATCGTACTGAAAATCGCTCTATGGATAAATCGATTCATTTGATTACGATGGGAATCTATTCAAGAAATCTTTTTTAGAAAGCGTCGGCATCCCTAGTGTCAAATGCTTACATTATTACACAGTATTAAATATACACACACATAAACTTAGTATAAACAGAAACAACCTCGAAATATAATATGGCCTTAATTGAAACAAACGATGTAAGAAACTTCGCGTACAAATAGCTAATCAGAATCGTTTACAGTTATCGCAATGAACGAATTCTCATAATTCAACATCGTCTGGGCCATTAACATACATAAATAAATAGCGTTACGTGACCTAAGCACTAGCGCATTGCCAAAATATTGTCGCCCACTCGAAACATGAATGAGTATTGCATTTATTGTGCAGATATCCTTGACAGTAAATTTTAACTCATCTAAGTTCGTTGAGTAGAATATTCAAGTGTAAGAACTTTCTTGGAAAAATAAATTAGGACTTAGGAGCTATAAAAATATATTAGGTTTTGTACATTTTTTGGAGCACGTTCATTATGATTAGTCTTCACTTAACTTCGATAGTATAACTGTATCTAAAATGCATAATTCTTTTATAATTATGTAATTTTTGTAATTATTTAGCGTGACGCTACCTACATTTAAAATAGTCTCATGTTTTAATAAAATGAAATAAATGATGCATCATAACTATGTTAAAAGTTATTCTTAGAATCGTGTCTCTCTAATAGAAATCTCATACCAAGAAGCAAGAAATATAGGTAAATTGCAAAAATAAGCTATTTTATGTTAATGTACAATTTCATCCAAATCCTTACAACGGACTACTTTAACAGACACAAAACAAAAACCCAACCATCCATTCCATTTAATTTTTTACAATGTTTTATAGTTGTTTGCATTTACCTTCGCATCTAATATGGCGAAACGAAAAAGTGTAACGTCGAGAATACAATTTCAATAATATATTATATGTTACGGGTTGTTGCATTCAACCCTTATTTATTCACCAGCCCGTAATAATTTCTGCTATATACAAGCTTATCACTACTTTAACTTTATATTTAACTAATACAAATTTGTAACGTTTGACATTTATAGATGCGTCAAAAACCTATGTTAGAATGTATATATTATGAAACAATTAACAAACACAAAAAAATATATACAAGACAGATTGCGTCACAAAATTAATGGATTGCTCAACGCTTGATATCTTTTATCTCCTTCGGCGCTTCCAAAGTTTTTCCATACCCTTTTAGGATTGATGTTTTTCGTGTGAAACATTGCCGAAAAAGTATGAACTTTTTTTTATTTCAAAAACCATCAACCACGCTGTAAATTTATCTCATTTTTATTATATTTTTTGCTTACATACGTACTAACTGTGTGCACGCCTTCGGTACCGTAGAACTAATAATTATTTAACAATTTTTGACCGATTTTACAACTTTTTTAATATAGTTTTACTTCTATTGGTGGTACCGTGATGTTAAAAAGTCTTAAGGTTATCTCAATGGTTGTGTTATCAAGTACTAGAAGAATTTTTGCAATGCGACTGGTACTTCCTAAGATCAGCGCGTTCAAAGAAACAAACAAACTTTTCCACTTCATAATATAGTTATATAGTAGGACGGTAAAATGACTGTTGTACCTGAAGGTGAACGCATTACAATCCATATACAATGGCGACAAGCCAGAGATCTCAATTCCATTGACACTCATCGCAATGAAGCTAGCGTATTTTTTTATTATTGTGGTGAATAAATCCATCTACTATTGCATTTGAGAGCCGACTTCTTCACTGAGATAACGTTCACCATCTCGGGCCACATCGTCACTTAACATCAGGTGAGATTGTGGCTACAACGTTAAAACTATAAAGTATAAAAAAACTATCGTAAACTTGGTGGTCGTAAGCCAGTTAGATATAAATCTCTTCTGCTCCGTTCGTTTACTAGGAATATATCGAATGATTCCGGAACGCAACACGGTTAAGCGTCCACCATGTCAGGTGCAACCTGGTTTATAGTGCTAAGGATTCATACAGAACCAATTGTTGTATCCTATCACTCGGAAATGGAACGATTGAAAAAAAAATCAATTTGGTTAGTACGAACTATTTTATTTTTAATTCTACTCACGTTCTGAGAAGACACTTGTCATATGTACGTAATTACTATATGTCCGTAATATGTACCAGATAGAAACTCTATAAAAATTCTTTAAAAGTAAACTTTCACTGAACTCTATTTTTTTTTTAATAAAAGAAGTGTGAGTTTTATATACCATATAAAATCAGCAAAAGTCCCGTCAAAATCGGTCCATCCGATCAGAGATTAGCTGAAACAAACAGACAGATACACAGATTAAAAAAAAAAATGTTTTTTTTTATATAAGTAACTATATACTTTAAAATGCATTTAACACAAAGATATTATTTTGATATTACAAAGAGACATTTTAATTTTATTTATTAGTATAGATTTTCATTCCAAAAAATAAATACACAACAACTGATAATGAATGAATCTATAGATAATCCGACCAATGACAGTGGTCGTCGTTTTATCTTCCTTGCTTTAACAGCGGTATATATTTCCAAAAACAGAATAATTTCTTAGCGATCGACTTCCATAAAGTAACACCTTATAAATCGCCATACCTCTACATTCCGCAATTTTTGCCAATTCTGCAAATAAGAAATGATAAGGTAATGGAATAGTTTCATGTATCTTTTCTATTCGTATTAAATCTATTTTCCTTTTATTATTTCTCTTTCTGTCCAAGCCAGATATACAAACGTAGGATTTTATTGAACCATAATTTTAAAGTATCTTTAAACTCTGTATACTATATCCATTTATTTATATAAATATTATACTTATTTAAGAAATTAATACATAGTTTTTATCATTTATAGGTATTAGATAGTGACCACAATCTCAAAACATTGAAAGACTGTGGAAAAAGTTCTTTATTGCATATATTCAATGTACAAGCTGTAGTTAAACTGATGAATATTAAAAAACTCCCACATGATATAATTTTATAATAACTATATCTTAAGAAGTCTCAGATGCTAATCGAAGAAGGTTCGAACTCACGGCGATTGTCGCTTGGTTCGAAACGCTAACCCTGTGTCAGTATTGATGTAAGAAATCTATTCTCCACAAAAATAGAAAGAATTAAAATAATGACCTATAAAATATACTACTGACTTATCTTAATATTCTTTATACTTGACCTCAATCATATATGATGGAAAGCGTTGATGACGCCAAAGATAGAATTCGGTCGCTTTGTAAAAACTGGTTCATTTTTCTATTTAAAACGCATATGTTTTGAGCCTCGAGAAAAATAAAAGCAAACAGTCAGTTGCATTGTGTTAAGAACAATAATGGTAATCCCATTAAGACAATGTTGACTAAGTATAATAAGTGGAGGTCCTTACTACATCTTATAGTCCGGAGATGTATCTTGCTTGCAATTATCAAAGTATAGCCGATATTTTACCGCAATGCAGTCAACCTCAGTCTGATATAAAATAAATATCATAACTATAACACATACCTTATAACTTACGCATGTCTTAAATTATGATTTGTTTAAACGACTACTTTAAATCAGCACAAAGGAAATAAAAATTGTTCATGAAATCATTCTAATATTATAAATGCGAAAGTGAGTTAATTTGTTTGTTTGTGTGTTACGCTTTCACGCCTAAACCGCGGAATCAATTATGATGAATTTTGGTATAGAAATTTATGGGAACCTGGAGACGATGATAGACTACTGTTTCTCATGAAAACCTTTTTGGAAGTGGGGTAAAAAGGAGTATAAACTTTGTATGAAACTGTTTTTGCTTCATTAGATTTGTTTCACAAAATCAATATTAACGCGAGTTAAGCCGCATGTACAAACTAGAAATTAATAAAGATCTTGTTGTTTTACAAGCTCATCGTTATTTGTATACCAAAATGGCATCCCTTTTACACGACGTAGGTGGTATCGAGGTAGCCACAAATACCTCTCCTGTGCCCTCGCGTCTCTCAGATCTCGAATTACAGAAACAAACGAAACCAGAGGCCCTCAATTTGTTGACATTCTGCACTTTGATTACGGCCGAGAACATGCCTCTGACATTTTGAGTTGTTAAATTGAACGTTTATTACTATGGTTTTATTATATAAGAATAAAATTCATTGGTTTTTATTATTATTCAACTAACATACATACATATAATTAACATACTGGAATTAGTATTTGTAAGGCTTTTAAGTTCCACGCAATTCAAAAATAAAAAGAAATGAAATATAAAATTTAATTGATTTCATTTTAACTGATTCATTGAGACAATGTTTTTTAATCTGATTTAAGTGTTCTGATTTCTTGCCTTGCTTTAGTTCAATTTTCCCGAATCAGTCCATTATATTATGATGATAATTCATTTCCTACTTTTACTTTCCAACTCAATTGCGTAAAAGTAGGTCTGACTTTATACAAATTATTAATCTCTCATACAACACTCGTACAAAAGTGAAATATTGATGATTCTATGTTGTAAACTTAAATACATAATAATTACTGATAATAGAATGAGAAAAAAAATCCTTAACGACACTTTATATGTGCTTCAAACTAAATATAGTATCATAGTAATAAAACATCAATATAAAAACATTCAACAGTAAGACATACATCTGACATCTACGCTCATCATATCATACAAAAGTCAGTAACGGAGAATAAAATCAGGTTCTTTCAATGTAATACTTAAAATTGCTCCAACTTGACTACACAGCCTATAAAACATTGATAGTAAATTATAGTGTAATACATTAGGAGCTGTTCATGAAATACGTCAGGCAAAATTTTACCTTTTTAGACTCCCTTCCTCGTTTCGCCACGCTATGTAACATTTTGGCAACAACCCTATCAATATTACGTCTCAAATGATAGTGTCCCCTCTTTAAAACTTTAATAAATTAATAAATATCTGTAATAACATCCAAAATTTACATATTTGTTTTATAAGTTGCAAACGTCATGGTTTTTTGGAGAGGCACCCCATATCACTACTTGTCACGGTAAGCGACACGCCCTCCGCCATAATTGCGGGCGTATTTTATAAACGACTCCTTGAATTACAATTAACAATGCATTCTTTAAAACGTCGACATTACTTGACTTTGGTTCGTTTAAAATACAAATTAATATAGACTTTTCTTTTCTTCATTTAACGATAAAAGTATATATACATCTTAATAACTTCGTAAAATACACAGTCGTTTAAATCCCTTAAGATTAGAGCTAACCAAATTATGCAATAATATACATATACATACTTTTTTCATATTAAACATACACAAAGGTAATTAATTAATAGATAGATCATATGACCCTTATAGAAAAAAGATAATTCGATCAGAATACTTAAGTAAGATAATATATAATTATACTTGGAAGATAAAGGTCAGGCAGCATTTAATATTGTAATACCAAATATAAGTAATGCCTTTAAAAAATCGAAATGTATAATTAAATAGCTAATAAGAATTCATGTTGATATAGACAAACTTTTGTGAATTTAACATGTGTATACGTTGAAAATAGTTAATTAATAATTTGTATTTTTCAATTATGTACTTATTGTAACAATTCGGAGTCACGGAGTTCGCTTTTTTTTCGAATGGGCATACTTAAAGTCTATATCTGGTAATAAAATTTAAAAAAATATATAATAGATAAAAATTACAGCCTTTTTGATTATTTATAGTATCTCTGCTTACTATTCAGAGAAGAAGACTATATTTGCAGAATACAAATATGAACAATAAGATTTTTCATTTTGCATACACGTCAAGAGTATCGAAAAGGGCGCAGGATACTTTTCATTTCACAAAAAAGTGCTATTCATTCGTACTGTGTAATGAAATAACTTTTACTTCCTCGCGATCAAAGACGCGAACACAGCTAGATTTATAATATTAGTGTTAATAGAATCTACTACGCCTTTAGGAGCGTGACGTAGAAACGGGTGAGACAACACTACATGTGGGAGTCAAACCGTGTTACGACCTCGTTATTTGTCGACTACGATTGTGTGGGACAGCTGAAAGGGCGATTTATACGCTTCATTCGTCAGGAACTGACCGACTGCTATGCGAAGGTCAAGGTGCATAACCAAAACGATACAGATTTAAATCAAAAACCAATCATAACTTAGAAATAACCTAGATAAAAGTTACAAGACTTATTGACGATTGATGTTTTGTTACGTTGAGTTTATTAAACCCCTTTTTCACGAATTCCAATTTTGAACTATACTAGATGCTTTTTGAAATATCTATTATTATGTAAAAGTATTTGGTTATATTAATTTATTTGCTGGATACGGCAATTGGATCCGATTGTATTTTACCAACACGAACTGTAATGCCCACTTTATTGAGTTAGCTTAGTAGCTAGTCCCTTCAAGCTAGTCAAAGATCACCCGATGTATATCTAGTAATCAAGCGGGTTTTTTTTATTGTGGCATGGTAAATTTTTCACGTTAAAGGACAGCAAACAGGTAAACAATAGGTCCAAAATAAGGAGAATTAGAGCCATATTTCAATCCATTATTGAAGATCCCATATCATTGGAGGGAATACTTTGCTGAGTAAACCATTCTATAGATCCAACGAAAGCGACAAAAAGCTTGCTCAAGTTAAGTAACGGTGATTATTATGATGGTAACTACATAGCAAACCTAAAACAATGGCAACCTTGGAAAAATAAGCATCCCTCGTTAATTGACGTTATCATGCAAGCCTGTATAAATATCTCAATGCCTTGTCTGAAAGACTTTAACTTACAGAAAGAAACGTAAACATAGCGCGCTAAGAGTACACATTGCACATTGTAACATCCCTGTCACAATTACTCTATTTGGATTTGATCTTTGTTTCGGTATGTACCAGTATACATTTACCTAATGAGAGTCTTGTAGGTTAACGTAATAGCGCCGAGACGTAACCGATAGATAATTCCTCAGTTATCGTCAGTGCTTTCTAAGTGTAAGTTATTAGATGCAGTGTTATAACATTTAAATTAACATTATAAAGCGGTAAAGTTTGTTAGTTTGTTTGAATGCGCCTATCTAAACAACTAAAAGTCGGATTTCTAAAATTATTATTTTGGTTCACGCTACTACCAATATTAGCAAAGCTATATTTAAGAAGTTAAAAACAGGCCTTAATTATTCTATAATTTTTAGTTCTACACGAACGAAGTCGCCAACATAATTAGTTAAGCAATAAAAATATTTAAGAAAGTATTAACTAAGAACGTAATGCAACTAGCATAAAGCGGAAGCTTCATTACACGAGAAATAAGACATTAAGCAGTATGAGTCACAAATTAACGTGTACACTTATTTTCCGTTTATTTGCATTCATGCGTCGCGTCGTCGAGACTGCTTCTAAATGACTTTTAATGTTCATCATCTCACTAATTTAGACTGTCAGTGTTAATTTGTACACACATAGCTTTGAATTACCTCCTTCCTTTAAGCATTTAATATTATTAAGGTTTCATTTGATGCCCAAAGCTGGAAATAAGTAAATGTCAGTGTATAAGAAATAAGAAATAAAATAATACAATTTTACTTTTACATAAAGTGTTAAAATAACTGTTACACCTATAGGTGTCCGTAAATAACTATAAACAATGCTAGAAAATCTAATATCTATGGATATCCTTAAATATTATCAAATTCAACTAGATTTAGCGCACACCATTTTGAGCCAGATCCTCACTTAACATCAAATGATGTTGTGACGAAACACTAAACTTATAAGGAATAAAAATTACGAAAAATATTGTGATGAAACTACACCGTTATGATAGAAATTTTCCCTCCGGCCCCTCCCTAATAGCTCCAAGCCTCGAGTTAAGAACTTGTAACTGAGCACTTATTTGAGTATTCAGCAAATGCATATGCAAACCAAATTGCTTTCTAAGTATAGCATGCAAATAGTTTACATTTGACAATAGCCATTAAAATCAAACCGAAACTTAGGAAAAAAGGCCTCGAATCTGCTACTTGTACAATGCAGTGCTTCTACCATTTAATTATCCAACAACATCACACTACACCTCCCATGCAGTAAGCATAGCAAAAAAACTGTCTATTATTAATTGTAATCAATAGTAGACTGAACAAGTAAGTTACATGTATAGTTAAGTCGAATGCTTAGTTAAATACTATTGGCAGAATTGCATATACGGTAACAATCCAATCCGAGATTCAGCTTATTGTCATTTCGGTTAAATGCTTTCGAAGCTCGTCGCAAAGTTGGATAAAGCTGCAGAAGCTTTTCAAGCCAACAAGCATTAGTCAGTTAAAAACAGGGTTAGCATAATCCAATTTACTGCCAAAAAAAAACATAAAATCTATAAAATATTTTGTTCTAATGTTATTACTGCAAAAGTAATTGAGTATTTATCTATTTAAAAAAATTAACAGCAGTAAAATTTATTTTACATAAGTGAATATTAATTTATTAGTTTCTTCTAAAGATAGCATAATTGGCCAAAAATATATTCCTAACAAAAACTATTCTTACCATTATAAATGTAACGCTAAACAAGAAATACAATCAAAAATTAAGTAAAATAAAAACATAGATAAATGTGCACGCGTAAGAGAGTATGTAATCATTATAACTTGCAAAAGTACAATATAAAACAGATTCAATCATACATAGCGCTAGAGATAAATAATGCAATAGACTGAACAGATAACATCACGCGCCGGACAGGTCCCTTTAATAAGAACGGTCAGAACACCCGAACCGCAAACTCACCCTCGTTTCATTTATTATGTACTAGAGTTACTGGACTCAATGTCTGCCATTTAAAAATAATATAAACTAACTGATCAGGTATTTAATTCATCCCGGTAATTTATTCCATTCGGATAAAAATTCAAGTTTAAAGTTATTTTAACTTTTTACGAGGACGAAGTCGCGGGCAGAAGTTAGTTAATATTATAAATCACAAAAGTTTGCTTGTTTGATCGCCCTAATCTTAATAACTACCAGTCCGATTTCAAAAGTTATTTTTGTATTTGTTAGAAGCAATCATTGAGGAAGACTAAGTTATTTAACATTAGGCTTTCATCAATAGGAGCATAGCTTCATTGAAAAAAGTTACAAAAACGGGCAAAAGTGATTAAATAGATTTTAGTTCTTCGCGATCGAACATACAGGTACAGCAAGTCGCATATATGACAACGCGAGTATGACGGGAAGGGGTTACGTTGTAAAATATATATATATATTTATTATTTTATATGATTGTCCCTCCCTCCACATTACAGGCCGGAAACGCACCTGCGATTGCCCTGGTGTTGTGAGTGTCCATGGGCGGCGGTGTTCACTTACCATCAGGTGACATGCTCGCTCGTTTGCCTGCTAATACATACAAAAAAATTGTACAAAGTCTTAAGATCGTTGTCAAACTTTGAAAGAAATTAATAGAAGCAAAACTTACGAAAATATAATATGACTTAAGCGTCGTTGCTCTGATCGTGTTTTGTATGGCTCAGTGGCTGCCCATGTTTTGTTTCTACTGTCATAGATTTGTATAAAAATATATTACCTTGAGTCTAAACACATGACTGAATTTTAATAATAAACTTTAGTACATCATAAATTTAAATTTATCAACATACAATATTTATTTGTAAGCCAACTATGCAAACAGTAGTTTTATGATTATGATTTAGATTTATAAAAATAATATAAACTTAATAAACCGACGCAAAGTAATTGTTGCTTACTAAGCAATTGTAATATTTCATTTCGAAGTAATTGGAGTACAAACTTTATCTCACGTACTTGCATCTTACTCCGCTGTCGACTAATAAGTGTACAACAAACAAAGACGTATTGTGTATTGTTATGTAAGAATATAATACGTTTTTATATGGACGACACGTTTATCCTAATATATTGTAATATGTAATATTGTTTACGTCGTATCTGGTATTTTGTTTAATATATTATTGTTAAGGAATAAATAATAAATGTTTGCATTTCATTGTGTTCAAATCCCTGCAATAAGCCTCATCTTTCGGTGAAGGGATACATAGTGGTGAAACTACAGCATGTTGGTAGGACTTTTACAATTGCCCATCTGGCTAGCTACCACCCTCAAAATGAAAATCTGCAGCTAGATACCTGTAGGTGCATTCTGACAGTTGTGTACTTAAGAGCTAGTCCCTCCACTAGCACGTCGACTATCCTAGCCTACATCGTCACTTAACATCAGGTGAGATTGTGGTCATTTCGCGGAGTCCATACACACTACCAACTGAGCTATGATCGCTTCAAAATCGCTTTACAAAGTAAATCATATATATATATTAATTTTTTTTTATACTTAAGGTTAGCGTTATGGCCATAATCTCACCTGATCTTAAGTGATGATACGGCCTAAGTTAGTAGACACGCAAAACCTGTGGAGAAACTGGCTCTCAAGTGCTGCTGCCGGAACACACCTATTGGTATTTGGCGGCAGGTTTACAACTTGAGGGTGGTAGCTAGCCAGGCGCGCATTTTGAAAAAGCCCTACCACCATGCTATGGTTTCCTCACGATGTTTTCGTTCACCGAAAGCTCAAGCTCATTGTAGGTGCTTGGATTCGAACTCACGTCACTTGACGCGAAGTCGTACACACTATCACTGAGCTATCATCGCTTCAATTTTATTTGCTGAGTAACTTAATACCGATAACATAATTATATTACCAAGATGTGAGTAGTGACAAAAAGGAACGTAACGACTTGCTCCGTCCGCGTCCGAAGAAAGTCATGTAACAAAGGGCGTTTAGGCCGACAACGGCTGCGAATAATTGCAAATAAGTGGCAACATTAGCAGGACCTCGAACTCCTAACCGAAGAATTATTATCGTATCTGTAAAAGTATTTTACGGCACATTACAATTCAGTTAGTGTAGTGTCTGCCGGCAATTACTTTCCGAGTTGAAAATATTTATTTAATGACATATCATTATCGAGCTCGTGTTATTTTGAATTCGTTTTCACTATGAAAGCGGTCCCTATAATATCAGGTCACGTATGTTTGGAACGCTGTCATTAAAATCTGATTATTTAATACAGTTTGTTTTTTTTTTCTAACCAGTTTGTGAGTCAAATAAACGTTTTCTAAATTAACATGTATAGTTAATTCTGTGTGAGAAATAACAACTATAATGTAATTATTCTAATATTATGTCCAGGTACATAACAACGTCGTACTGTTCTGACTGCCATAGTAGAATTATAATAAATTCTTGTACATAATACTTATATAGCGAAGTATTTCTTAAGTAGTTTCGAGTACAATATTCTGAAAATTGTAAAGACAAATATCATTTGTAAATTTGAAAAAAATACTTACACACATTTCATTATCTATTAGCTAAATCAAATGTAGTTTGTCCAGCGAAAAATTTTGTACATTAATATTACTATGGAATGATATATTATAAGTGAAAATATGTAAATACAGTATATGCAATCCGAAAGTGGTACACTGATTTTGTGTCAGTTGGCACACTAAAATCTCAGGATCGTGTCGACGTTTAAGGAAGTGTGTTGTGTACCGAGAGATATATCTAGTTGCTACAAATAACAGAAAAGTGTCTCGTGTGTAATAGAACTATGAATATTCACCCGTAAAATATATTTCTACAAAAAAAACGGTTATCCTTTAGAAGATACTAGATTTAACGCGCGGCGTCGGTCGCGTTAATGTTGATTTTGTCAAACAAATCGGATGGCGCAATAAAAGTCTCATATAAAGTTAATCCTCTCTATACCGCACTTCCAATAAGGTTTTCATCTGAAAAAACAGCCTCTCACCGTCTCCAGGTTCCCGTCTAGTTCTACACCAAAATGCATCATAATCGATTCAGCGGTTTAGGCGTGAAAGAGTAACAAATAAACAAACTCACTTTCACATCTATAACGTTAGTAAGGATTAGTAATGGCATAGTTTCTTATTCGCGTCCGGTAAAGAAAAAACATATCCTACTTCGCTGTTCTTTGCAATATGTATTACTCTACTTGCGCATTAGCATAACGCTTATGTGGGCCAAATATTATAAAGGTAATATTATCTATACTTTTACTATATCATTGACCAGTTTGTCTACGACTTCGTTCGCGTGGAACTAAAAATTTTGTATAAATTTTTCCCCTTTATGTAAGATTTTTGATTCAACTTTGCCCCTATTGGCGGTAGCGTGATGTTAAATAGCCTAAAGCCTTCTTCAATGATTGATCTATAAAATAAAAAAAATATTTTCGAGTTCCCATTGGTACTTCCTAAGATTAGCGCGTTCAAAAAAAGTAACTTTTCCGCTTTTAAATATTACTGTAGATTGCTACACATACAACCACAAATAAATTACTATTCCAAAAACCTAATTATTTATATTTAATTTTAAATGTCATTGTAATAAAGACAAGAATAAATAAATGTAAAATTCTCAACAAAAAACTTTCGATAATCCCCAAACTATTATAGTTAATACTATCGCTCCCTATCAAGATTTCGCGACGGTAGTAACCGGTAATTAAGCGAAACTCTTAATTGGTCCCTTATTGAATCCGACGTAAATTTACTTAATTTCTAGAGACCCGCTTTTTTTGTTACCACGTCGTTATCGACGCGCTCAACGAGCACAGCCATGCCGCAGTTGTATTTCATAACATTCCGATGTAATTTACGACATTTACTTTAGCAAGTAAGTAGACGGAGTTTTTACCTTTTTCCACTACTTTTTTTTAATAACTAGTTTAATTAAATAAGGGCTTCTTGCACTCATATACTTGATAATTAAAGGCATATATCTTGAAAATATCATTATTTTGCAAATTATATATTCAATATATATTATTAACCAGTTGTTGAGCGATGATGTAGCCCAAGAAGTTGGACACTCTAAACCTAGTGGGGGAACTGGCTCTAAAGTAAAAGTCTGGTAGTAGCAATCCAGATGGGCATTAGAAAAAGCCCTACCTAATGCTATGGTTTCATTACGATGTTTATCTTCACCAAAAGCTCAATCTCATTATAGGTGGATTCGAACTCCCGTCCCTTGACGCGGCGTCCGTACACGCTACCGCTAAGCTATCAGCGCTTCGCTTCCTTCGTCTCACTGTCACATTCTCTGTGAGCAATATTACGTCACAAATGAAATACTCCCACCCCTTACAAGGTATTTACTTGTTATATGGAACTTATTAACAGTACACAAATTTCAATATTACAAAACAAATATTGCTTAGTATATAATACAACCAATTGATCTATCATCGCTACAAAGTGCGTACAAAGTACAAAGTTTTATGCGATTTAGAGAGCGTGAGAGATATAGTGATGTTTCACTCCTATCGTGCGCTCTTAAGCACATTCCGTTTTTTATGAAGACAAGTGACTTCATAACCACAGTCGGCGAGTAAATTTTAATAATCAGATTCAAAACAATTATTTGTAGATCACTGAAATAATTATCGTGCGCGAGACTCGAATCCATAGCAGTTCGGCGCGGCGGTTGCAGTGAGGCGAGTGCATTTAACCGCTAGACCAACCGTGCAGTCATCACTGTATCATGTTAAGTAATTAAATAACAATAATAAAAAAATACAGTGTAAACTACATACAATGACATTTAACGAACTGAGCACTTTTCGGTGTTATAGAGAGTGGTTGTTAAATGGAGAGAAATAAAAGATATCATTTTATTATTCTATAATAATATCTATTTACTGATATGGTTCAGATTTTAGACACGAACATTAATATTCATACAGATAACAACACTTATTGCATTATAGTCTGTTATTTTTTAATGACGTTTTTTGCTGCTTACTGCAGAAGGTTTATAAGTAACTACGATAATGGTAACGTGTAACAAGTTGACAAAAAGTCTAATAAAGTAATCTGTATACGAATTGTGCAATACGTCAGTGGAAGTAAACACCTGCTAGATAATACAACAACATGTTTTGAAACAAGAGAACGTACACAACTTCAGTTCTTATCACCTTCGACAACTTAGAAAGTACCGGTTTATGATTTATAATCCTTTATTGATGGCGTTAAATAGAGTGACCATAACGCTAAATTGTGCGTATTATTATTTAGAAAACAAAAGTAAACCAACCAAAGTCAATCAGTTTCGAGGGTTTAAGGAATGTGTCGTTAAATCGAATAACGTTACAAAGAGTTTACACTGTAATGATGCTGCTTTATTCAATTACTAACGTCACTTATTTTTCAAAGCAATTCTTCTCGTGCACATAATGCCGTTCTGAAATAATAATTTCCGTTTTATTGTAACGGTAAAGAAATAAAACTTTCGTTTAAATTGCCTCCTAACATATTTTCATTCTCACCTCAAGAAATGTTTTCTAAAGACGTTATTTTATTAAAGTATGTTTTTATTTCCAAGTTCGTCGCCTTAGTGTTTTTTTTTTTCATTAGTCAACGTTACATTTTTATTAGACATTTCTTTCTGTATTTTTAAAAGCAAAGCTTTACTTTAGCGATATCGTAACTTATCATTTTTTTTAATTTTTTTATTTTATACGTGGGGAAATGCATTTATGCATCCCCACGCAGCCCGGGGGACTAAGAGGGGTATGTGGGACTCACCCGGTGCCAACCGCCGAGAATACCCACTAAAACCCCACGGCCATCTGTCGCCTTCCCGGGGCAACGCGAGTTCATGCATGCAATCACCGCGTCACCCCAGCGACTGGCCCGGCCTGATGGAAAACCGGGCCCCATCCGGGCAGCCTAGTGAGCTGCCCTTGCAGTCGTCCGGACTGGTGCAATGGGAGGCGAGTCGACTGACCCCACCCCCCCCTTCAGTCCGGCTTAAGGCGGTAGAAGGGCACGGGCGTACCGGCCCCTACGACCGCCAATTCGTCTACGGCGGAGAGGGTTCCCGTGGGGGTCTGCTTCGAGAGCCCTCTCCGCGGCCTCCTTCTGAAACATAACATGTTCACAGAAGGAGGCCACCTCATTCCAAACACTCTCGCTACCGAGCATGGCTCTCACTACACCCGGCAGATAGAGGTCTGTCCCCACCGACGCCTCCAGGGCGCGGCGCGGCCCGGACCACGCAGCACATTCAAACAAAGTGTGATGCGCAGTATTCTCCGCCGCACCGCACTCACGCCAGGTGGAGGTCGGCTTCTGTAACGTATCATATGACATATTGAAAAATCATATTTTTTTTTATTATCGTCTGGCTTACCCTGCAACTTATAATAGCTGTGCCCACGACTTAAATAACATGATTTAATCTTCATAAAATAATTTTGGTTATGAACTAACTTTGGTTCGTAAGGATTAATACGACAAATCTAATAATAATACTCATATATCGCTTTTTAATTTTGAATACTTTTATTCACAAAATATTTCATTGTGGCTAATGTATTTTTTTTTAGATCTGCTAGGAAGTAATATTTCTGTCTTTCAATTTAATCGCATCTCGTACAAACTTTCATCCGCTATTTAATACTTTCAAGACTAATTCTCGCTAAAAAAAATAGGACATCTCTTTACCAAAATTCATAAAAATCAGTTCAGCGGTTTATGCTTGAAATGCTCATGGAACTGTTAGACAAAAAACGATTTTATATATTTTATACTTTTAAAATGAATTAATATTTCTAACTACTGACCTATGAATAAATAAAATACGCAAATTGTTCAAATATTATGATAGTGACGGTAGCAGATTTACAATATTTAATTCGTTTTTGTCACTTTTGTCAATAATGCTTTGCTCATATTAGTGATAGCGTGATGTTAAATAGCCTAAAACCTTTCTCAATGGTTAATCTAACAAATACAAAAAAAAAATCAAATCTGACTGGTACTTTCTAAGATTAGCGCGTTCAAATAAACAAACTAATTTTTCCTCTTTATAATATTAGCATAGTTTAGTAATTACATCTTTACTTACAAAATAGAACACTAACAAATTGCTTCAAGGAAAGCCCTAAAATGTTTGAACATATGATATCGGTCTACAATGACTCGCATGTTTTTGCCCACATAACTATTGTGATGCAACACAACGGAACCAACCGCCGACCGCGGGGGCTCAAACGAACGCAATTTGATCTAGCATCATAGATAACTAATTGGTAACGGCGATGCGTAATAGAACGAGATAAAAAATATGGTAAACACGATCCTGAATTGGACATTCCTTCACAACGCTATACAATCAGTTCTTTTAACAGCCTGCAACTTTCGAGTGGTAACCAAGAACGAACAAAATTAAATTACATTCACTTTATTTTCTGCTGCACTATACTTAATGGTTCTAATAATAAACGACAACCGTAATTAACAATTTGGAATGTCTCTATTGTATCAATCGAAAGTTTCATAAGTGCTGGATATACGCCGACTGATCCCGAAAATAGAGAAACAAAAGAGTCATGATTTATCAACATGTGTAGTTGTCACTACTCCGTCGAGTACAGATCCCTACAATCTACTTTATTGCTGGATATAGCAGCAGATCCCGCAACGCATATGTATATGACGATTTGTACGGTAGTCATACCATTCTGCAACTCTTCAAGTATAAGTTCTTGTTATATTTCTGAAGCGGTTTTGTTTTGCCAAGTAGGTTATCTCGTCGCTACTGTAGCGCTGAGTGTTGTATGTTCTAATTCCACACAGGACAATTATTTATGTGATCCACAAATAATAGTTTCGACTCTGGGCGTTGTTTTTTGCCAATTAATTGTATGTGTGTAAATCCCTTAGCGACATAGTGCACTGGTGTTTTCTTAAAAAATATACTGACACATTTCAAATTACAATGAAATTATTCAGAACACCATACAGACTTGTAGAAACGATAGAATATCTACAATCTTATCATATCAATTAAACTAACAAATTATAATTAGTATATATAGAACATTGAATTCACACTGACAAGGCTTTTAAATGTAAAAAAAAAAATTAAAATGTACATAACACTATGTCTCATCAGAAAGAAACCTTCATTTTCTTCTTTTAAGGTAATATTATTGCATTTGTTTATTCAACTATCTCAATCTATAGTAACGTTTGATTACAATCTCTATAAATACGTTGTTGAAGGTGGTAACATGGTAAGGATTTTCTTAGCGGGTATAGGTTATTTTAATAATAGCTTCTCAAGCCTGAGCAACTAAAAAGGATGTGTAAGTCTCGTTTAGTCTGTCTAGACGGAATAAACACTAAATCTTCACTGCGAATATACCACCTCACGTGCCAGGGACTACAAACGGCTTTCGGATATCTTTCAATAATAATACTAAGCCTCATACTCATTATCTCTTTGGATCGTTGTTCTTAACTTATTTGTCTCGTATCGTTGAGACTAAACAAGCAGTTATATTTGTGCATACTACTAAAACTGCGTTAGTTACAACACTCAGTGCATATATTATATTATTCTTAACGACAAAGAATTGTAAAAATGGGTCAACAGTACTAGTTTCGCACGATCAAACATAAAATGATAATTAGCTGTATACCTACCGTTGTTCATATGGCGCAAAACAATAGGCCAATGCAAGCCGTAATTTTCATAATAATACCTAAGTATTGACGTATGTAACCCTTTTTTGTCAAGAAATTGTGTGACAATAGACAATTCATTTCATGTAAAAGTGGAGAACCATACCACTCGTGAGACTTTCGTACACACGTTGCAAATATTTTACTAACTTTGTAGTTACTTATTTTACTAACACCATTCATTTAAATTCCGTCTTACAACGTCATAAACATGACCTGTTAAACTTACACGTCTATAGGAATCCTACACAAGTGGGAAATCTATGGTATCTGGTGATGAATGGATCTGGTCCCCCTATAAAACATATTATAATAGTCCATGGCCTTCAATCAAAACCATATGATATTGACACAAGACGCAGCGTGGGATCTGCTAGTGGTCGTATAACACCTAAACATATTAACTGATTGAATTATACTCACAGAATATAATTATTTAATCCAGAAAATGGTACAGATCTGTTCTAAGGTACAATAAAAGAAAGTATAGTTGCGTTGATAACTACGACGTCCGCTGTGGCAGTAAATTTTATATAAGTTTTATTAGTAAGATGAAACATTTCATATATGTAAAATACCATTAAATAATGTTATATTTTATGAGAACATATTCGAAGAGTTAAATGAGGCATTTAGATACCTTTAGGAGAATTCTAATTTAATGATGGATCATGAACGTTGATAATATGCAATATTTATTAAAAAAAAATTATGTATTGAAAGTTAATCATATATACATTTTTCGAATATTCGAACTTTACCAATGTAAAGCAATTTCGCTGTTGTGTTCATGGTTTTTAATAAAACAATAACACATAAAAGTCCATAAATGATTCATTGGACCGACAAACCGAATTAGCTGGAAGGCATCGAGCGGTATAATTTACAACCGAACTCTTGACATTCAATTTTCTGACTGATAAATTCACTCGAGAACGCGTTTCGATGACTCGAAAACGTAAAGCCATTATTTCGGTGTGCAATAAAGAAGTCCCCACAATGGGGTCTTAAATCTTCGTTGAGGTCAGCCGGGCAACGCTCCCATAGATTCTGCTTAGTCAGCCGATCTAATTACACTTTGTTGCTGAGACCCAACAAAGATTATATCAGCCTTTTCATTTGTCAAAACACTACACTGGCCGCTCGTATCTAGTGGGTTGGTGTTTTACATAAACACTAAAGAGTTGATTAGTGGCTTCCGATACTCTATTAATCATGCTCTAATGACTGGGTAGACGCTCGACCGGACAATAGTAGGTACCGGCGTTTCTTACGGATGTGAAGGCATCCACAATTATTATTTGTACCTAGTAAATTATTAGTATAATATTCATTTATAATTCTATTCACCGTGATGCCATCGACTTTAGACTATATATAACAAAAACTATAAACGTGAGTATTTCAAATAATATTTTTTCGAAATGTATGATCTTTATAGTGAAATTTGCCTTTTGATAGCTGAAATTAACAACTGGTTACTGCTTAATATTAATGGTTTTTAATTGGTTATATGGTTGTTAGCAAAGCTACGAATTATATGGGTTTTGAGGAAATTTTACTTATGGCATTAGTGGTCGGGATGTGTGATAAAAGATCTGTATCCATCTAGGTGATGACTACCACACACGCTGCAAAATCTGCCGCCAAATTCCAATGAATGTGTTCTAGCTGTTGCACTTGAGAACTAGCCTCTCCACTAGACTTAACGTGTTAGGCCATGTCATCACTTAACGCCAGGTAGGATTGTAGTCATAATACCTAACCCTGTAAAATATATAAAAAACCTAAGTACCATTTAGTTTATCGCGTTTTGGACTAAGGTGTTTCGGCTTACAAGCAGATCTGATAGCAACGGCAAGCGATGGCTTGCCTAGCTTTTGATTGTTGCCGTTGTTTTTTAATGTTCTATCTTCAACCAAGTAAAGCGATATCACTTTGTCGTGCTTCTATACAAAAGCAATGGATATTATAGATATACTTAAAGAGGCATTCAGTTGAGATATTTCGAATAGCAGATATGCTCATGCCATTTAAAAAGTACCTATTTATAATTCGACCCAAATTTTATTCTGTATACAAAGCACGAAGTATAAAGCGGTGTTTGTCGAGTTTCCTTTATTTTGAGCCTCTGTATATTTATATCGCGTAAAATCAATTTTTTTTAGCACTACTGTCTGTAACATTATTAAAATTCATCAAAACCGTGAATGGAATTGTTCATTGAATCATTATCAACTATAGGTTTATAAGCCATTTATATATGTATTTATGTGTTTTTTTGGAATAAGAATAATCTTAAAATATACTCTAACATAGGACTCAATTAAATAATAAACCTGTTGTATAACTTAATACTGAATTGCTTAATCAATTCCCACGGTTTTCTTTTCATTATAGTGTTTCTCATAATTTGGTGTTTTGTTATAATACACACTATATGCAAGTACTTTTCTAACACTCTAGACCTACCTTTTAGAGTAAAGATTAGTAAGTGATACCATTTTAACCCGCGCCTCCATAAAGCTAAAACACTTTTTGGACATGTTTGTTATATTTTACTATTTATTGTGGCCTACAAATTGACATTGCTGACTTGCATGAAGTACATGTTATAGGTACAAAGTAGAAGAAAAGGGTCAATCGAAATAATTAAATCATCCTTCTTTACGATAATGTATGCTAGCTGTATTCATGGATTAATTTAACTCTGGATTATCTTTATTAGGTGAATCTTCATTATCCAATAATTTCTACGAACCTGGCGACAGAAAGTTTTCATCTTTTTTACTTCCCTACGAAACACATAAGAACTCGCGATCGAAGAAAACCTCAAAAAAAGGCTCACCTCCTTCCACACACAACCAGTCAATTTTGATGAGACCTCTCGAACAAGTTCATAGGAATATCGTAAATAATTATGGTGAATTTACCGATAATCAATTTGATCTTCAATAAACTCTTTCTTTCATAACATCAGCTAATTTAAGCAATTTCATTCATTTCAACGTATGGGTCAAACAAATAATTGTCCAATACAGTATTCATTAAATAAATATCAGAGACCCTTATTTATTACACCTTTTATTATATGCTATATATTCGAAGATAATTTGCAAATACAACAATAATTTTCGAAAAAAGATACCGGATATATCTATTTACGTGAATACTATGTCGTAACCGCTAGAGCCAAGATCGTTCCTCTTCAGTCGAATAACCAACTGAACTTAATCTATTATCCAATTGAATAGCGCCCACGATGAATAATAAATCGAAATTTGTCTCGTCTAATTGGTAAGCTCTTACTTGAAGGGCCAACGCTGTTGCAGGCAAATTGCACTACTCTAGAGCCGGGATAGCTCTTCAACGCACGCCGCAGTCCGCACTCGTGCCAAATTACCCATTGCTTTTATTATTGAATTGAACCATGTTACTTTATTCATATCTATACTTAAAATTCTATTGTCTCCATGTTCATAATTGCACTCCGCTTATACAGATTTAGTTAAAAAAATGCATTTATTTATTAGTGTTGTATATCCAGATTTATTTCCACTTTATTTTTAATTCTTACATAAAAATATATAGTGCCTAATTATCAATTTCGCAGTAGTCTAAATGAAGCGCTGATAGCTTAACTGGTAATGTGGACGGTCGCCGCGTCAAGGATCGTGGGTTCGATTTCACCTACAACGTTCTTGAACTTTCGGTGAAGGAGAATATCTTACTAAAACTATACCATGGTTTCTAACGCCTGCCTGGCTAACTACCACACTCAAGTAGTAAATCTGCCGCCAAATACCCGGGTAGGGCTTTTGCTTGCCTGTTTGACTTAATACATTTTTTTTTGTTTGTTGAAATTGTAAAACATTCGTTAAGGACTTCCTATAGTAATGCGTAAACGCACTGCCCCGACTTAAGCCACGGTGAGAGGGGTATGTGGAGAGACTCCACGGGTAGCAGGCACCGTCAGATACCCAGTAACACCACGACACTTAAACCAGACACAACCTTTACGCTTTTCTGGTCGGTTCAGTATCCCCTCCAATTGAAAATTCTATAATTAAATATGATTAAATATCTCTCAATTAAAGATCTCGTAACATCTAGACTAATTAATATAATGGTAGTTGGACAATTCTAGCTTATGTAATATGTTTTTCTTATATCCTTGTACTAACTTTGCCCACGATTTCGTCCGTAATAATTATATCATATTTTTTGCTCGGTTTTGTAACTTTTTTCAATTCAGCTTAGCTGCTATTGGTTGTAGCGTGATGTATAATATAGCACAAAGCTTTCCTCATGCTTTGCTCTATCAAAAACAAGGAGTTTTTTTAATCCGACTATTTTTTTCTTAAGACTCGCGCGTTCAAACGAAATTTTTCGCTTTATAATGTTACTATAGATTTACTGAAAACAATTAGCTACCATACTAACAAAACCACTACAAATCCACCCAAATTTCAAAACAGTATAAATATTTATCAATATACAGCCCTCAGAATACACTCATATTCTACGATACTAGAATACATTAAGTATATGTATTCGATCAACTTCAACCAAAACAAACATTCACCAAGAATATTGATATATGTTAAATACAAAAATGGAATACGTCCAAATGGGAAATATTGGGGACTGTCGTAAATAACGTCCAGAACCGCACCTGTCCCGAAAAAACTGTCCTCCTGTTCGACGGGATATTACTGTTTTATCTGTTTTCCTTGTGACGTATTACTTATGTATGTATTTTATGGAAACAATAGCTCGGTACGGGCACAATATACCGTAATCAAACGATATTATTAAATACCAATTTTATTGCGCAACAATTGAATTTTTGAAGCGATGATAGCTCAGTTGTATCGTCTTGTCAATTATCTTGAACCTTTAGTGAAGGAACATCGTGATGAAACCATAGCATTGTGATAGGGCTTTTTCTAATGCCTGCTTGGATAGCTATCACCCTCAAGTTGAAAATCTGTCGCCAAATACTTATAGGTGTATTCCGGCAGTTGCATTTGACAGTCAGTCCTTCCACAGGTTTGGCTTGTTCACCAGTTTGGTCCACATCGTCACTTAACATCAACGTAAATAATTGTTTAGAACAAATTTTACGGTAAATCGCGAACGAAGTCAAAGGTACTAATTACTATAGAATAGATGTGACATTGATGGATAGGTACATTATATTGTGTGACTGGAATATTATAGGTAAAAAAAGATTTAAACAAATACAGGGTTCGCAAAATCAATAAATAGTAAATATCTATGTCTTTTTACTCCGGCACAAAGAACTGTGTTTTATTGACCCCGTAATTTTTCATACGTCATTCTAAAGACCCACTATGACCAGCTATAACTATTGATTATCGTACCTGTGATAGTGTAAGTCAGTATTTCGAGCTAATATTGGATGAGCCCTGAAAAAGAAAACTATACAAACACCCCAGTTTATCATGAATATCCCTTTTTCTTTATAAGAATCGAGAGATGAGTCCCAAATTCGGAAGTTTTTGTTAGGTGAATCATGGCCCAGTCAACTGGGAACCACTGATGTATGAAGATCTTAGATTTAAATAAAAAAGCTATAATTTATTTATATTCATTATTATACGATAACTTAGAAGAAGCCAAACAAGGTAATTGCTCATAAACCTATGAATTATCTTAACACTAATAAAAACATCATGCATTTCGATGTAATCTGTCAGAGGCAAGAGATTAGCCGCTCTAACGATGAGTAATGTCGCATGTACGCATTAACACCTATACTAACATTAATAATCGTAAATAATTAACAGCACGCCATAATGTCTGGCCCAGATGTGGGCGGAGCATCTTGCCTTATGAGTACAGTCGCTCACATAAGTAATTTCTACTGAATTCGAGACATCAAGCCACAATTTATCATGTTTACAAATATGTCACATTTATCTCGTCATAACGTATGTATGTGATAGTGTAAGCAGAACTGAGAATTCTTGAGATAGATTTATCAAAATTATACAATCAATTATAACGTATTAGAATTTTGTTAGTGATAGTACTTAGTAGTATAGTTAAGTACTATAGAACAAAACTTAATTATTTAAATTTTGCCAATCAAACAGGGGACTGACTATTAAATCTATGTTAACAGTATCTCAGCTTATCTTAAAAGCCTACATCGTAAGGGTAATTAATAATGTATGATACTTATCAAGTGTCCACGTACAATTTTTTAAGGTGTCAGCTGTTGTTTAAGTTAATATTTTTTTATATATAATTTATAGTCAAGGAAGATAATATGTTTAATAGTCTTTTCTAACATCATTATAATATGTATTATTATGATTGTTTAAATCAATTAGAAATTTCTATTCTTACTTCTTTATTAAATGTTAATGGTTAATGTACATATATCTTACTGAGCACTATATTATACAATATTTTCAAATATACATAATTAAAGGCCGGTCTTAGTATTTTTGATTGTCACATTTCCAGATCAATCAGTGTACGTCCAGCTGCTGAAATGCTTACAGGCCGGCACGTCATCGAGACAAGAGATAGATGGTTGATCCTCTATATTTTTAAATAGTTTATAGGTTACTATTATAACCACAACCTCGTCTGCTGTTATGTGAGCCAAGACGGTGAACACGGTAAGTCAAGTGCAAGTACTGGCTCTCAAGTGCAACTGGTGGAGAATACTTGTAGATATTTGGCGGCAGATTTCAACTTATCGGTGGTAGAGCTTACCAGAAAGCATTTTTCGTCGTGATTGCTATAGATAAGCTGGCATTTAAATACTCGATTTGTATAGATAACAATACAGGTGAAACTAGGGATAAGATTTAATGAAAATATAAATTGAAAGTCATAAAAATAAACATTTACGTCATAAAATGCTGCACCCGCGTTATGTCCTTCATTGTTTTATGCACGACAGCACATTCATTTCATTAGAATGCGTGCACATAATCGCCTTATACTATACAGTTAAACCCGCTACATCTATGGAGTAACAAAGCGAGAAATTAATTCATATCATACTGAATATCAATTATGTAATACAATATCGACAAACGATCGAAGGTATACGCGTGAGGCTTAACAAAACGTTTGTAAGGATGTCACGTACTCTGAAATAGTAAGTTGTGTTTTCATTAATACGAATTTAATAAATCATGTTTATAAATTATTATTGCAGTGTTAATATACAGTACTAAATTGTTATTGATCATTGAATATAATCGGATAATACCAGTCACGTATCTTGTAAGTTAAAGTTAGTAGCGAAATAAGTAGACATATACGAATATAAAAAATAATGAAATCCAAATCAGCAAATGATTCACAAAATTATAGTAAATCCTAATTGTAGTATCAATTTACATAGTAAGATAAATATTATAAAGCGGAACAGTTTGTTTGAACTTAATCTTAGGAACTACCAGTCGGATCACGAAAAATATGTTTTTTATTTGAAAGAGCAACCATTGTCGAAGGGTTTGTGCTATTTAACATGAAACTACCACCAATAAAAGCAAAGTTGTATAACTTAAGTTACTAAAATGAGGAAATTTTTTTAATTAATTTTTAGTTCCACGCGAACGTGGTTGCGGACACGGCTAGTAACTATATATCATTTCTAGGACAGACAAGCAATACACTGGGTAATATGATCAGTATAGAAGCATTTTGCACCAAAAATACTTTACGCAGATGAAAACCGGGTCAAAATATGTAAGAATACATCAACACAGGGGATGGGTAAAGAATACATCAAATGTATGTCGATTTTATGAGAAGTGTGTGCGCTCCCCTTAGTTCTGGCAACATAGGCATTTGAAGTGTCGTCATGGTGCTTTTAGCAGGTATTTTGGCTGGTAGATGACAAGCAATGTCATCCGATGAGTGTTGCCATACACCCCTCTTGCCTTGACCTGAGCCCGGGTAGTACATTTACGCATTGCGATGAGCAAATTAGTAAATAGAATTTAATACCACGTTAAAAAAAAGTAAAATAGGTGGCGGTCATGAACATTAAAACTATCGCGGAGAATAACAGACAAACCTTAACCGAATTAGTAAATTATATCAAATTTACCTGTACCCTGATAAACTTAGTATGAAACTTTATTTCGTCATCTGATTTGCTTCAAACTTTAATTTGATTATAATTAATTATAAAAGTATGCATATCTGTTTTTCAAACTACAATTAAAACGAGTGGAATATGTATGTAAAGGTAATATAGAAAAATCATATTCAAGAAGCTGAAATTTGACAGATATGCAATTGATAGATTGTAGACATTAGCTAACAAATAGTTTTGAAGATTCATATCTACCTAAATTAACCAATATCGTAGAATAAATAAATCAATAGCATTTGATAAAAAAATGATTTCTGTATCGATCGACAAGCAGAATTGGTTGAATTAATATTAACATGAACGGTGCCATGAGTAAAAGCTATTGTTTATATAATATAACAAATAAATGAACGTTAACTTTATTTAAAATGTGTTTTCTGATGGGACAACCCTAGTTACGCGTAAATAATCATTTACAATGAATATCGGCACGTGCCGAAATGTTGTACCCAACATGATACCTAACTTATACAGCACCGGATCTAGGGGGGGAGGAGGAGGAGCAGTTTCAGGTGGCGCCAAAATCATAATTTGATTGAAAAACAATAGTGTACAAAACTAATCTTAAAAGGAAATAGTCAAACCAGATAGTCGATTAAACACCAAGCTGTTACTGCCCTTACATAATTTACCTGAAGTTGTCAAGCTCTGGAAGTAATTGCAGAATTCTCTAGACGCAGAATTTTAGTATGAAGTTAGTTGGTTATTTTCTAAATGGAGTGATGGATTTTAAATGTATCCTTAACTTTACGATTTGCCTTAATATTCTTCGGCAGATTAATTGAGTGAATGTCGAAATAATAAAAACAATCTTTATTTCCGTGATAAAAGATTGATTTTTAAAAAAATCTTTCAAAAAATTCAATTTTTGAACTTTGAAATTTTACGATAAGATCATTATTTCGTATTCGATTGGGCTCGTCGTTGCGTCTCCTCGTGCAGGCGGGATATCATCGTGCAGTCTTCGATACAGTCTGCACGCAATTTGTCGAAAACAGCCACGATCCATCCATTCTTTGCCGCATTTCGTTAGCACTATCACACTCACGATTAAAGACTCTCACGTAGCACCAAAAGTAAATTTACTTACCAAAAATTTAATATACGTAATTTTTTCACTAGCTGTGAATCGAACCCGATACTTGGTCTATTCAACCAGTGAATTCGAATGAAAGCGGCTACGTAGAGATTAGCACAGTGGTTTTTAATAATAAATTAAGTTAGGTATTTAGATAAATGTTGTCAGGCGAGGACTGCGCACTCCTAATTAATTGACCTATTTTTTATTAAATTATCGTTTCATTTACTTGTACTGTTATGATGCAGCTTGAATAATAGTAGTAAACTTTTTCCAAAAATGACATATTTGAGATCGTGATCGAGTTTTTTTTCTGCCCTATGACCAAAGGTATCATTAGTTAGTATTACCAATGTTCCTTTTCGGGAGCGGTCGCTTAACATCCTGTATATTTATGGCCTTTCCCAATATTGTTACAATGGACGTTATTGTTTAAGGTTGAAATGAAAAAAGAGAGATATTTACCGCAAAAAGCAATGAAATTTTATTATTTTATAATTCAATATTTTAATAATATATTAGCTTATTTTTATATTTAAAAAATATTCTAAATTTGTATTGATAAAAAATTGATTCAGATATTACCCGGAATTCCAACATTTTGAATGTGTTAGCCTTAGAATAATAAGGTGTTTTTCTTAGTGGAACCTTAATTTTTAGGGCTTCAGACCTCATAAAAAATATACGCAATCTATAGGATACATTTTTGAACTCAAACCCTAGAAAATGTAAAATAATATAAAAATTAACCTGATGTTTAAATCAGTGATAACTATGAATTTGTATCTAGTTCCCAAAGAAATAACCAAAATATGTGATAAATGCTTAAATTTACATTTATTACATTTATAATCTTTATATGACATTATTCAAGCAATCCGTTACCAACTATTTACATATCAATATTCAAACTACAGGATAAAAGTCGTGAATTCTCAGAACTACACGACTTAATTTCGTATGCGATAAAAGTAATGAGGATTGGCACGTGCCGCATTCCGTATGTATTGTTTTTAACATTATGTTCTAAGAATCAATACCTTGAAGTCTATGGTCATAGTTACATATTATAAAAGGTAACGTCTGTCCGCTAAAAGCTTAGAACTTGAAAACCTCTGATTACAACGTTCTGTGAAGCTGTGAAAGCTCTTGAGGCTAACAGCTTATGACCAATAGAAAAAAACAAAAGTCCTCTGAACGGATTATCATATAGATATGATATCATAGATAAGCAATGATAACTCTGTGGTAGCATATACGTACGCCACGCGTTCGAAGTGGAAGCGAGAGACTACCAGCAAAACCTCTCTATAATCTACTAAAAGATCTTAGTCTGTATAGGACTGCAGTAAGTTTTATATCAGAATGTGTCTCTAAAACTGCGCTAGCAGGCTCCAACTAAATTTGGCTGGGCAAGGAAAGAAACACAAGTAGTAAGGTTTCACAATTTGAGACACAATTGACCGACTCTAGTATTTTTTTTTCTACAATGAATACATATAAAAAAATATGAAAATATTAATACGCTATTTCAGTGGTTTACTTGAAAGATTAAAAGCAAGAATGGGTAATTACGATGTCAATTGGCAGCGAACTACAGTAAAATACGATATTTTACTAGCAAAGTAAATGAGTGAGTAAATAATATAAATAAAGGGCGCCCCATCATTTTATTGCGTCAATACACACAACTAATAAAAACAACTGTAACATTCGGTACTTCCTACTTGTTCTTCGATTCTAATAAACTCCCCTTTGAAGTGACTTCGTATTTAACTCATAAAATTGCACGCCCATGGCGTCACTCGAAGCTAAACTTGTTAAGCTAACACAATATAACGTGACTCTAAATTAGCTTGTCGTTTTACAACCAATAAATTTAATAGACCCCTACCGTGGGGTAATTTGCACTTTAAAAATTTGACTTGGTGACGATTCGTTTATAAACTTAGAGCACGATACAAGTTATATTTTACATACTTTTTTAAAATCTTTATTTGTTAACAGGCTTCTTGGCACAAACTTAAAGTAGTTCGAAAATAATCTCTGGTTTCTAGTAATAAGGACGAATTAGAGGTTGTGATATCTTTTAATGGGTATGTGACGATGCTTCAAACTGCTATCGAGCCGAGAAACTGCAAGTTCGAATCTCGCCTACGATTTTTTCTTATGAGTATAATAATTATTAATTGTATAACTACGTAAATAAATTGTATCCTATATTTATTATTATTATGTAACTAAATTGTAAATCCATATTTCTGTTAAAGATACTTGGCAATTAAGTTTAAAATAATTAAAACATGTATTTGTCAGACTTGTCATTGGCAAAAGTACTTACACAGGCAAATTTAGTTGTCAAGTAAATACATTTTATCGAAACGAATTGTAAGAAAACACTCGTAAAATAAATTGAGCGATATTATCTTTAAGAGTACAAGTGTTCCATCTGACATTTTATTACAATAAGATAGGTCCACTAAAAATAGTAGAATAAATGTCGCATTTATTTTATGTCATTTCGCAAGATACATAGGGGAACAGAGGCAGAATTGAACCCGGTTAATTAACTTATACGACAATTATTGATTTAGCTGCGACCCTTGTTGGAAATATAAGAGTTCAAATAATACACTAAAATATTTTATTTTTGATGCGCTAGTATATTTTTTAAGTTATAACTTTAACTATCTAAGTTTGTCCAATTATAAACATAGTAACTTTATATTATTCTAGAATTGTTACGGCCAATGGACACACGTTATTTGGACACAACTACGTGCTATTAATATATCTTAACCTTCACACATCGTTATAACAAAATGACTGCTCGCTTGTTAGAATTGTCTAGAAAGTTTATTTTGAAAAACTAAATAGAATATTCTATCCATCCTCTGTTATTATTTATATTCATATCCGTTTGTGGTTAAACACAACAATCAGGCAACACGAAAAGGGATCGTACCGGAGGATACGCCTGAACAACATAAGTTTATCTACTTATTTCTCATCTTTAATTGTTTAGACAGAACGTCACTTTAAATAGCGCTACTGGCAGAATGTACATAATTTATCTTCTCTTCCAATTTCTTGTTGGTATCAAAAACAAAACTTATCCCAAGAAAACATAAAACAGTGGCAATAGCGCGTAACCTTTTATCTATAGGTAGATTAAAATTTATTAAAAAAAAATTAATTAAATTATTTTTTAACTAAATTAAAATTAAAGTAAAATTAAATGCAAATGCTTGGCTTGCCCCCATATAGAGCGGGCTCTGTTTCAAGCCATAAGGCTTCATAAACAGTGAGTCTAAAGTTGACTCGTACCGCCTCTAGTACCGCCGTAGTACCGTACTTCAATGAGGCATAATTTACAAGGAAGAAGAACGTCGTTAAGTTAAATTATAAAAATAACATTGGCAAGGCAGAGCATATACCAAATACTAATCTTTGATCATAAGACCGTAACTAGACATATGAAAATGAACCTTATATTTTAACAAAATTAAGCTTAATATTATCTTTATTTTAACCAAAAGGGTCGTTTTTAAACGTACAATCTCAACGATGCCGTAACGTCAAACGCTCATAAATTTGACAATGATTTGCAGGTTCCATCGGTAATGGCGTTGTAATTTGTGAAGCGACCTCCGCATCCGGCCTTCATTTAATACAATAACATGTAAATATAAAAGAATTTGTCCTAATTGTACTAAGCTTAGGGTTACCATTAAGAGTTTTGAAAAGTCCGGATAAATACGTGATATTTCAATAAAAGTCTGGGCATTTTACTCACAAAATCCAAACATTACCCACTTAGTTACAGTGGTATGGTAGGCGTGGTAGCAGACGTTCGCGAGGGTAGGGAGGGTAGTACTTATATAAGTTTTATTACTCATATTCTATCTAAGCCAAAAGATCTAGATAAATTTAAGATCCGGGCAAAAGTCTAGAAGTACAGATAAATCCGGACGGCTGCTAACCCTAACTGAAATGGATAATCAACGTATCGTAAACAGCAGTTCCACATTTTTGGGTGTCATAAATTGTATAGCTGATTCAAGTTCAAGAGTCATAATGAAATAATTCGTTCGTCATAATACGAGGTTGTAAAGTACGTGATAATTTTCATTCTCGTTAATGCTCGTTGAATACAGAAAGCAAGTGTATATAAGTTATAATTATTAGCTGTGCCTGCGACTTCGTTGTCGTGGAACTAAAAAATATTTAATAATTTTTTCCTGTTTTTGTAGTTTACTAATACTCGAAATGTACGAAAATCGTATCCACGGTCATATATTATTACGTCATAAGTTTTGTCGTTTTTACGAAAACTGTACCACTACAGCCATTAGAACCAAACATTAATTTAATTCATTAAATTATTTCACGTATATTACTTCGATACTTACAAACTCGTCATTTATTTATTTATTTACGAACCGCTAGTGGTCAGTGCATTACAACAGTTACTAATTACAATTGGGGAAAGTCCGGAAAAAAAAACACGCTGGACCTCTTTCTTAAGGTAATCACGACATGTGGTACCTTACAACAATTAAGACAACATAATACAAATAATTTCTCATGCTGGTATAGGAAAAAAATGCGGTGAAGGTAGACCCGCTTATGATTTATTTTGAAACTCAAAGATCTCTGCAGATTTAATCAAATTTTGTTTTAATACTAAATTACTCTTAGAATAATCTACATTTTACGTGCAGTTTCGCTCGCGTTAATATTGATTTCGTCAATGAGTACAGAGACAGATGTGACCCTGGAGACGCCGGCAGGCTACTATTTCTTATGAAAAACTTATCGGAAGTGGGTCGATTCGAGTGGGTGGAATGATAAAAGCATTAGTAAATATTAAATATAAGAAATTAAAATGTTCAATAAGATATTTTTAACTTTTGAACGATGAAAGCATGATTAAATATAATAAATGTAAGAAATTAGGTAAGCAATAAATAACAGTTGCGTCATGCAAACTTTAATTTTTGAACGATGAAAGCATTATTAAAAATATTAAATGTAAGAAATAAGATAAGGGAGAAATAACAGTTGCGTCATGCAATCGACTTAGCTCACAACGCTCACGTTCATGTGTGTGTTTTTTTGCGAGTTTAGCTTGACTGAAAATAATGACGTCATTGACGTTTAGAAGTGATAATAGCTCTGTGGTAACGTGTACGGACGCCACGTCAAAGAACGCGAAATCGAATCCCTGCAATTAGTTTAAGGTTTCGGTGAAGGACGACGTGATGAAATCACATCACAGCACGGTGCAAGTGTTTTTCTAATGCCCTTTAATGTAATGCCCTCTAATTAAGCCTGGCTACGTTCCACTTAGAGCTCACAAGTTTTTTTTGCAATTTTTTTTTAGTTTAGTATAATATATTCGCAACATAGGGTTTTTCTAATGCCCTTTAAGGTAATGCCCTCTAATGCCCGCCTGGCTACGTTCCACTAAAGAGCTCACAAGTTTTTTTTGCATTTTTTTTTTATTTAAAATATATATTCGCAACATTTTATTATATTATAAAATAAAATCAAATAAAATAAATAAAAAAATCCTTTATTCAAAAACTACCACCGGTTCGGAAAATAAAGCAGTCATCGAGAAGAACCGGCAAGAAACTCGATCTGCATATCTTAGGTAACATATACATGCGCAATACGTTCTTATAAGCTAGCTAGCCGCAATACGTTCTTATAAGCTAGCTAGCCGCAATACGTTCTTATAAGCTAGCTAGCCGCAATACGTTCTTATAAGCTAGCTAGCCGCAATACGTTCTTATAAGCTAGCTAGCCGCAATACGTTCTTATAAGCTAGCTAGCCGCAATACGTTCTTATAAGCTAGCTAGCCGCAATACGTTCTTATAAGCTAGCTAGCCGCAATACGTTCTTATAAGCTAGCTAGCCGCAATACGTTCTTATAAGCTAGCTAGCCGCAATACGTTCTTATAAGCTAGCTAGCCGCAATACGTTCTTATAAGCTAGCTAGCCGCAATACGTTCTTATAAGCTAGCTAGCCGCAATACGTTCTTATAAACTAGCCGCAATACGTTCTTATAAACTAGCCGCAATACGTTCTTATAAACTAGCCGCAATACGTTCTTATAAACTAGCCGCAATACGTTCTTAAAAACTAGCCGTTATAAGCTAGCTAGCCGCAATACGTTCTTATAAGCTAGCTAGCCGCAATACGTTCTTATAAGCTAGCTAGCCGCAATACGTTCTTATAAGCTAGCTAGCCGCAATACGTTCTTATAAGCTAGCTAGCCGCAATACGTTCTTATAAGCTAGCTAGCCGCAATACGTTCTTATAAGCTAGCTAGCCGCAATACGTTCTTATAAGCTAGCTAGCCGCAATACGTTCTTATAAGCTAGCTAGCCGCAATACGTTCTTATAAGCTAGCTAGCCGCAATACGTTCTTATAAGCTAGCTAGCCGCAATACGTTCTTATAAGCTAGCTAGCCGCAATACGTTCTTATAAGCTAGCTAGCCGCAATACGTTCTTATAAGCTAGCTAGCCGCAATACGTTCTTATAAGCTAGCTAGCCGCAATACGTTCTTATAAGCTAGCTAGCCGCAATACGTTCTTATAAGCTAGCCGCAATACGTTCTTATAAACTAGCCGCAATACGTTCTTATAAACTAGCCGCAATACGTTCTTATAAACTAGCCGCAATACGTTCTTATAAACTAGCCGCAATACGTTCTTATAAACTAGCCGCAATACGTTCTTATAAACTAGCCGCAATACGTTCTTATAAACTAGCCGCAATACGTTCTTATAAACTAGCCGCAATACGTTCTTATAAACTAGCCGCAATACGTTCTTATAAACTAGCCGCAATACGTTCTGCCGCAATACGTTCTTATAAACTAGCCGCAATACGTTCTTATTACGTTCTTAAAAACTAGCCGCAATCCGTTCTTAAAATCTAACTTAAAATCTAAAATCTAGCCGCAATACGTTCTTAAAATCTAGCCGCAATACGTTCTTAAAATCTAGCCGCAATACGTTCTTAAAATCCAGCTTAAAATCTAGCCGTGATACGTTCTTAAAACTAAAAACTAGCGGCTGCGCACCTCGGACACGGAATCGCCCAGCTGCGCACCTCGGACACACGCCCCGGTCGAACTAAAACAAAAAAAAAGTCAAGTTAGAACTCCACCTTAGTGGCTCCGACTCCTCACTATTAATTATAGAGAAAGAATAAACTTACCCGAACATAAAGACGCCAGGCTGAAGAAGCCGAGAGTTCCCGTTGCCTCAGTGCAAATCGTTCTACAGCGCAGAGACCAGTATCTTTGCTCATAATATAAGGGGGGAGGGGGGGGGCGTTGGGGGTAATAGAATATTAACACAAAAGCAAGAGCATGACAAGACAAAACTAACAACAGCCAGACAAGACAAGACCTAACAGCAAGAGTAAGTAAGACAGGACCTAACAACAAGACCTTCCGATACTAACAGCAAGACTACTCTTACTATACAACAAGACGTAACAGCAAGAGCAAGACACAAAAGCTAGGGCATGACAAAACCTAACAACAGCAAGACAAGACTTACTATACAACAAGACCTACAGCAAGAGTAAGAGTAAGAGTAAGACCCTACTACAATTATAAGAAAGAACAAGACATTACAAGCAAGACAAGATGCTTAACTACAAGAGCAAAACAAAAGCAAGAGCAAGACACAAAAGCAAGAGCAAGACACAAAAGCAAGAGCAAGACACAAAAGCAAGAGCATAACAATACCTAACAGCAAGACGCAAGACACAAAAGCAAGAGCATGACAAGACCTAACAAGACAAACATAACAAGGCAAGACATAACGAGGCAAGACATAACAAGGCAAGACATAACAAGGCAAGACATAACAAGGCAAGACATAACAAGGCAAGACATAACAAGGCAAGACATAACAACAACACCTACCGATACTAACAGCAAGACTACTCTTACTATACCCCACTCACACTATACAGACTGGCCCACAAGACACAAAAGCAAGAGCATAACAATACCTAACAGCAAGACGCAAGACACAAAAGCAAGAGCATGACAAGACCTAACAGCAAGACAAACATAACAAGGCAAGACATAACAAGGCAAGACATAACAAGGCAAGACATAACAAGGCAAGACATAACAACAACACCTACCGATACTAACAGCAAGACTACTCTTACTATACCCCACTCACACTATACAGACTGGCCCACACACACTGTCTCTCATCCAGATTTGTAAGGATTTATATACACGTTCTCTAGATCAACAAGTGGCGTAACTCAACTTCCGTTTTTATTTTCATAATATTTTAGCCTAGGAGTCGATATTTTAAGTACTATGTGTATATATTCAAGAATATAGAAAAAAACATGAAGCATTAGATATATGTTTTTCTCTGAATAATCCTCTAGCAAAAACATACGGTAAAGGTTCCATAAATGACACAATGTCGTTAGTGTACATACAATAATCCACATTTTTGTTAAAACAAAATTAATATATTTATTAGTTTACTCTATTTAATTTGTTTTAGCTCAGGAGTCGATATTTTAACTACTATAAGTACATATCAGGATTATAGAAAATAAGATGAAGCATTACATATATGTTTTTCTCTGAAAAATCCTTCAGCAAAAACATACGTTAAAGGTTCAATAAATGACTACAGTGTCGTTAGTACATATATTACAATAATCCACATTTTTGTTAAAACAAAATTAACATACAACCGGTACAATATTTATTAGTTTATTATTTTTAATTTGTGTACAAATGAAATTAGATAAAATGGTTTAGTACATTTTTATTTCCCGTATTTGTCAACTGTTTTCTTTGTTTAGTAACTATTGAGGAACTTAATAAGTGTTAGCATAAATAACCAATTTTTAGAAACAGATTTTATTTTGTCTTTAACGAGATTATCCGCCCATGTTTAATAATGCTGTAGTCAAATGGTGATCACTGATCGAACATTAGTTATTTTTTAATTATACATATTGTTAAAAATGTGAAACTAAGCTTACATCCGGTACTTTATACACGCATTTATTTAATATGTCGTAGTACTTATTGCTAAAAAATAATATTCATATTTTTTAATATTGAAATCGTAATTTTACATAAAGTAATATATGTCAGCTCACGACATTACGTAAATATATTTATTTTTGTGTTATATTTATAAGCAATGACATCTGATTATTTTCTACTTTTTAGTTTGGATTACTATTTATTTAATAGTTTTTGTATTAATTATTTTTTTGTCTTACGTCTTGAACTATAAATATTATATTTTGCAATATTATAATAACATAAGAATAATGGGAACAATTCGGCAATACACATTTAAAATATATGAAGCATTTTCTAGCATGTACAACATGAACGAGCGACATACATGGTACTTATCTGAAACATTCAACATCAATTATACATTTTTCTTTCTGCTGATAGTATAAAGCCAAAATTATAAAATTGTTGTATTGTCCCGGTCCTTGCTACGTGTGCAAATTGTAAAATGAATCGGACTAACTTAAGAAAGTCAGTGCATATTATGTTGAATAATTACATTACTTAGATAAAAGCTAAAAAAGGTCTATTAAAAAGTTTAATAAGTTGTATTCATATTATGATAAATTCATAATATGTTATGTTACTTAAATAAAGTACAGATAATGACTATTCGACAAGAGACTGTTAATCATTGTGTTTTTCGGTTACTTAATTATTCAGCTAAATAATTAGTTATCGACTTACTAAAACAAACAAACTAAACCACTAACTACAGAACTGACCTTTACCTTTTCTAAATTTTAAATAATTCTAAAATCGGTTTCTCATTTCCTTGTTTTTCACGCCCTCTTTCAACAAATTATGTGAAACTAAAAAGGGATTTTCGAGCGAAATCGAAAAATGAAGAGTCAGTCGTCTGGCGCGCGGCGGAGAACGCACATGTTTCTGAACAGTGTGGACAAGTAATTTACGAAATATAAAACTCGAGTACAGGTATGTACATAATAATTTTGTAAAGTCCCTATAATATTTTTTGGGAGAAAAGTCAAAATTACATTATTAAGGGACAAAGTTCCTAACGTCATATTTAGTAGTTTCTTCCATTGGTTAACAAGTTTATATATCTACCCAGTGACGCGGCATGCGTCTTATACGCTGTCGTGCAAAATTATTATATTTGATTTCCTTAATGTTTTTCTTTGTCTTTTTACATAAAGGCTAAAGTAGATACATTTTTCAATCTTGAAAATTTAAGGTTATTGTTACAGAATTAAAATGTGATACTTTTTGGTTCGTGTGTTTATTTAAGTTAAACCGAAGTTTACACAGCAAAAAGTAGTGATAGAATTTTTAATAGACCGTAATAAAAGAGCTTTTTTAATGCTATAAAAACATGTATTCTAAATTGTTAGAATTAAAAAGTTATGTTCTAAGCGCTCCTAAACCATTCTTACCAGTCCATTTTACCATTATTACGTTAAATAGTCAAAAAATAGAATCCTGTCAGCAGGCAGTTATGGGTTTTTTTTAAGATAATTCTTCTATTTTTTTTTTTAGGTATTTATGAATATTTGTTATGTATGGCAATTCATTTAGACATAGTCAGAGTTAAGATTAAATAATATATGACAAAAGTGTGAAATGAAAGATCCGATTTGACAAATGCATGTATTTCAAGTATTGTGTAAAAGAAAAACCTGACTACGCTACGTACACGACTTATGAATATTGTATTACGTATAGTACGATGTAAAAAAAACTGGTCGTAATTCTTTTTTTTTTAGTTTTAGGTGTTATGGCCACAATCTCACCTAATTAGATAAGCTGATAATAAGATGAGCTGAGTACCAGATAAGTAACGATGTGTATGAAGATCGTTGACACGCTAAGGACAATGTTGATCAAGATGGTGGACACGCTAAGCCTAGTGGAGGGACTGACTCTAAAGTTTACCTGCCGGAACACGTATAGAGGTATTTGGCGACAGATTTTAAAGTTGAGGGTGGTAGTCGGCCAGACGGTTATTAGAAAAAGCCCTACCACCATACTATGGTTTCATCACGATGTTTTCATTCACCGAAAGCTCAAACTCATTGTCGGTTTCAAGAGTACATAATTTGTGTAAAATGTTTCATAAAGCGCATAGTATATAATTTAATGATGGTATATAGGGTGTCGTGCCGCGCGTGATTAGTACGCGATGTTAGAAGCACCCGCTTATGATTTATTTTGGAACTAAAAAATGTCTACAGATTTAATCGAATTCGTTTTTTATTACGAAATGACTCTTAGAATAACCTACATTTTACATGGGGTTTCGCTCGCGTTAATATTGATTTCGTTCATGGGTACAGAGATAGATGGGACCCGTGGAGACGTCGACAGGCTCTTATTCTTTCGAAAAACTTTTATAAGTGGGTTAAAGGAAATGGATAAATTAGAATGATTTTGTTTTCGTTGCTATTTGTTTGACAAAATCAATACTAACGCGAGCAAAGCGGTACTTAAAATATAGTATCTAATATTGTAAATGCGAAAGTGGGTTTTTTTTTTTGTTTTCCATTTTTACGCCTAAAGCGCTGAATCGATTGATTAATTTTGGTATACAGATAGAGGGAACCTTGGACAGGGTGATGAGACTAGTTTTTCTCGCGATCTCGCGAAAAACTAAACTAAAAGTGGAGTAAAGAGGGAGACAAACTTTTTATGATACAATATTAACGCGAGCGAAGCGGCACTTGAAATATAGTATCTAATATAATAAATGCGAAAGTGGGTTTGTTGGCTTGTTTTATGTTTTCACGCCTAAACCGCTGAATCGATTACTATTACTTTTGGAATACAAATAGAGGGAACCTTGGACAGGGTGATAAGGCTAGTGTTTCTCGCGAAAAACTGGAAGTGGGGTAAAGAGAGAAACAAAGATAAGGTGATAAGGCTAGTGGTTCTCGCGAAAAACTTACTGGAAGTGGGGTAAAGAGAGAAACAAACTTTTTATGATACATTCTTATTGCGTAAAAACGAGGACTAAACGATACAGGGACTCGCCGCGAGTTGTGCGTTTGTGTTTTCTTATTGCGTCATCCGATTTGACAAAATCAATATTACCGCAAGAGAAGTCACGGGTAAAAGCTAGTATTTTCATATAATCAGTTTATGTAATGTATTGGAAACTGATACCTATAAATATAAATATTTTGAGATGACATATAGATTATAATAGGTACTTTTGTGTAGAATTCCATTACAATTAGTAAACAATAGGCAATTATTTTGGAGAAAATATTAAATTTTGTTTATAAAACATCAAGCCATTTAGGTATATTAGTATAAATAAACTAAAAAGTTTTACAATGTGTCAATAACAGTATTTTTAAATATAAAAAAAATATTAAGTGTCTTGACATTAGGCTATAACCCAAAAGGTATTAAAAATGTTGTCGATACCAGTAACTATCGGTTTCGTAAATGATCTAACTTTTACAGGTTTTTCTTGAAACAACGTTGCTGTCTTCGACAGAACGAGTATACTGCTTTACTTCATCGTCGAGAAGGTTCCACAAGAGTGTTCCAATCCACTTACTGAAGAACACAAAAGACGAATACATGTGTACGATATGTTATGTATTATTGTATTATTTATTAAATAATAAATTATTTGAACAGAAATGGCTTCATAGTTTCTTTATTCGACAATCCAACTTTGTTTATAACACCCAAATATTCAAACTCAAGATTTTTTTTTAATTTTACATCGTTCTGAAAGTAGCACCTCTAGAAGTAAATTGATACATAAAACCTATAACCGTACGTAGTTTGCCTATGTAGTCTACAATACATTTTATGATCTCCATTTTTTATGATTGAATCTTTCAACAACATGTTATTAGTCCTTATAATTTAGACCAACTTTTTAGTTTATAGTATTCAATTATAATGAGTAGGTAAACAAACAATGAGTACAACAGTTGCTCGTCAGCACCGAGGACCGAAGTATGAGTAAGAAAGTGCATGTGCATGTTATTGTAATTAACTTCAAAGTGCATGTAATATTTAATGTGGTCCATGTAGTGTTTGTCGCTGTAATTAACTTCAATGACATTTTTTTAAATTGCTGCTATACCACTACGTCTAAAGACGTAGGTTTGATCCCTATTGTACGTTTAATTTATCACCCTCTGGTTAAAAAGCCACCGCACAACCAACATCGCTCGATTTCCAGCAATATTTTCTCAATACTGACTATTAAATGTGTACCACAGATATAGTTATGTAACATAACAAATATAGTTATGTAACATTAACAATACATGCCCACATTAAAAACGTTCGATTTAAAAATCACGTATTCAAATTACAGTTGACAATCCGTGCTATAAATTGTTAGTAATCAGAATTCTAATAATGGGAAAAGTATCTGATGTATGGTATTGCGTTAATCCCTGCTTTACGAGGTACATCCGTCGCCCACGGACCTGCCCACTCGAAATGAATGGAGATGCTATAAAATACGTGACGTAGTGGCCTACCCATTGATCTTGAAAGGTAAAATGAATGAAATTTTCGTAACGGTAAAAAACATTGCAGCGTTGTTAATCCTTTTATTTAAAGCTTTTTATTAACTTCACCTGTATGTTTGTTTGTATGTTTGTAACCGACTCCTTTGGGCGCGATTTTGACCCACTTTAAACGGCCAGATTTCGTTCAAACTTTGTAGATTTATCCAGGACCGATGACAATACACTAATTTGAATAAATTATTTCATTTTACAATTTACAAAATAATATTTTTGTTAATTTATATAATTTTCATCTATAGTCGACTAGGCAAGAAACTTAATTTTATTTTTTTATAATTTTTCTCTCCAGTTACTTTATATATACAGTTAAGGCTCATTGCAGATGGATTCGAACTCACGTCCATTGATGCGACGCCCGTACACACTACCAACTGAGCCATCATCGCTTCACATTTACAGATTACACAAATAATAGTCCTGCGCGGGATTCGAACCACTTCGACGCAGCGGTTGCAGGGAAGCAACTGCTTTAACCGCTAGGCCAACCGTGCCGTATATTATTGTTATCCAAATTTTTTTATTGCTTTCTTTTACCCAAATAGTAAATAGATATCCAAAAAATAACAGTTGCGTCCGACTGGACTGCATGCAATCGACAAACACACTAAAACTTTAAAACACACTACAGCTACGCTCAACTTAGAGGTCACAACGCTTACGTGCATGTTTTTTTCTTTTCCACTTACTTGCGCTAATACAATCATTACCTTCAGTGGAATGGAGTGTAGGTCCGCCCTTGCAGATGGGTCGTTGTGAGTTTGGCTTGACAGAAAAAATTACGTCATTGGCGTTTTGAAGTAATAATAGTACAGTTGTAGCGTGTACGGATGCCACGTCAACAGACGTGAGAGCGAATCCCTACAATGAACTTGAGGTTTCGATGAACGAAAACATCGTGATGAAACCATAGCACGTTGGTAGGTAGGGTTTTCTAATACCCGCCTGGCTAGCTACCACGTTGAAGTTGAAAATCTGCTGCCAAGTACCTATAGGTGTGTTCGACAGTTGCACTTGAGAGCCAGTCCCTCCACTAGGCATAGCGTGTCCACCATCTTGGGCCACATCGTCACTTAACTTCAGGATTGTAGCTACAACGCTAATCCTATAAAATATACTTGTGACATTTTTGCCATGTCTGTGTGTGATATGTCGAACTGCTGACGACATATTTTGAGTTTTAGGATCGCTTACTGGAACATAGCCACAATGGCTAAACCTATCTTAATAGATATGTCGAATTGTCAGTCATTACTGATTACGTGGTAATAAAGCTGTCTGTATCTTGCTGCCAAAAGACGTACAAGCTGAGTACGGCAACTGTCGACGGATTTACGTCGTCTCGGTCATCCTCATTATTTTTGAACTCCACTGGGATTACCATCAAAAACTGCCAAATTTCATAAAAATTTCATTTAAATTCTAATCTAACGAAATCAATACAAACTGTCGACCTTCTAACCACTCAAATAAAGTGTTTTTTTAAATAAATTGGCCGGGGTCCTTTACTGGTAACGTGTGTAAAATTTCATGATGGTCAGTTGAACAGTCAACAAATATACTATCTGATGCCCACGACTTCATTTGCATAGAATTACTGCTTCATAAGGTTATTTTGATCATGAAGTAATTTTTAATCCTTAAGTATTAATATGCCATGCCTAATAATAATGGTCATTTATCTCTTTTCTATTTTCAATATTTTTTATTACAAAATATTTCATTATGTCAATGAATTCTTAGTAAACTGTTGTATTTCAAAAGAAACAGTATATATATTCCAAACCAAATATAATTAAAACAGGTTGATTTTTTTTAATAGAGCAATAAGTTAAAAGCCAGGATGTAGAGGTTATTGGAAAACTTTCTTAAGACATTTAATATTTCAAGAATAGTAGATCTACATTTACGTTTTTAGAAAAAAAAAATACAGTTAGCAAGAACGCTACCAAAAAAACATATTTCCACGTAAGCGATCTTATTTCTTGTGAGGGTCAATGAACTTTTTCAGACCCACTGAGGTTAGAGATAGAGAGTATTAGAAATGTCAAAAATCGTAAAAAAACGATTTCAATACATTTCGTAAGTAATCATCGTTGGTCCGATAACATTGTGTAAAAAATACGAGAGTCCAATTTATTTCCTATCCTTAATAAAAGTTTTTATTGTACACAGTCTGGTCGCTACAAAGAAAACTGATCAAAATAAACAAAAAAATAAAAATAATAACGTTGTATTTGGAACGAACGAATATAAGATGTCATTTTTTAGTATCACTTCTTCCAATATATGAGATGTAAATATAAATTAAAATTTTGGGTATTTCGGAAACGGCTCTAACGATTTCGATGAAATTTTGTATTTAGCTTTTGTATTTGGCTTTATAAATTCACACATATAGTTGCATTTTTCGTTAAAACGCAGTAATATATATTTTTTTTCAATTTTATTATTTGCATTTGTATTATACATCAATTTGTACAGATGTAACATCATAAAATGTGGATGTGTGTGGTGCGAATTTAAATATTTTTTTTCAAATAAACACATGGTTTACACTGAGGTAATATTATAATCCGGTAAAGTTTGTTTGATCCCTGTGAGCTAAGTCGCGGGCACAACTAGTGAATAATAAGGGGCATTACCATTATATAAGAGGATAAAAAAAATGAAAGAAATAAAGAAAAGCTGTCTTTGGATAAAATCAGACAATACAAAATTAAATATCCATTAAAAGCTAGTACTAGCCTGATGGTAAGTGACGATATGGCTCAAAATATTGAACTCGCTAAACCTGTGGAGGGACTGGCTCTCAAGAGCAACTGCCGGAACACACCTATTCAACTTGAGCGTGGTAGCTAGCCAGGCGGGCATTAGAAAAAGCCCTACCACCATGCTATGGTTTTATCACGATGTTTTCAAACTCATTGCTGGGAATCGAACTCAGGTTCTTTGAAGCTTACTTATACACTATTGTATACACTTTAATGTTTGTAATTTAAATTATTATAATGACGTTATAGCTACTCTTAGTGATTCACACCTGAATTTAAATTTAAATTCATTTTATTGCCTGAATACTTGAAGACTTTCATGAAATATAAGGACAGAAAATATATCCTGGACAAGTCCCACTCCTCTGTAATATTAATAAAGTTTTCTCATTTACTTTAATAAATCACTTCTTTCATAATATTATGATGAATTTTGACACCAATTCGGTTCCTATTGTGATAAATAAATATTAAATAGTTAAATTTTGACGAAATTTATTAAAGTGATAATTAATTTTCAGATTATCATATAGATTTCTATTATCGCATAAAACGAAGGAGTAGTGTGGTGGCAAGAGTTTAGTTAATGGCCACTTGGCTAGTTTACCACCCTTTTTTTATTAACGCATTACGTCCGCAAGTTAAAGATCTGCCGACATATTTGTTGTTTACAACACCTATAAGTATGTTCCGGTAGTTGCATTAGAGAGCCAGTCTTTCCATTAGGTTTAACATAAATAAATTTAAAATAATATTATAATTTTCGATTTTCCAGTCTAAAATATGTTAAATATCTAAATTAATTTGATCTCCGAAAACGATTTACTCTTAATATATCATATATAATAATCCTAAATCTCATATTCGTAAAGTATTTACTATGAAGGTAAAACCACTACACAGAAATAAATGTATTGGATTTACTGAAGAAGCATATATATTCATTCGTAACTTGGTTAATTAATTAAGTTCACACAGGGTAACTATAAAGCGTAATTAAGATTTTATATTTCATTTATTTCATAACCATTATTCAGCATAAAAATATATTTTTACAAATCTAATCTATTATACTGAGATCTTCAATATCATCCGAAAAACACATATTCAGTTAATAATACGGTAGCGGAATATAAAAAAAAAAAAAATTATAATAATTATGAATACGATAATAACAGAGCAATTAGTTTGGCAAAAATAATTCAGTTTATACATATCAGTGCGGCAATGAACAGAGAATTGGTCCCCATTCTACTCGTAAATTGATTAATTCTATTAAATGTCACGTGTTATCAAGGTTAATTGCTATTAACAATGTAATAAATACCAAGCCCTGACCTGGATATTAAACTTCGAAAATATTTACCTTCAAATGTCTTACCATTGTTTACCTACTTTATAGGAACACCCTTCTACACGTACAATATAGACCACGTACTACGATAAGACTTTAACATTTTATCACGAAATCCATTATAATTATAAAAATAACGATTTCATAGTAAATCAAATAACAGTAATCTATATTATTATATTATATTAAATTTTACGTGCAGCTTCTCTCGCGTGAATATCGATTTTGTCAAACAAATAGGTTGACGCAATAAAAAGTTTCATAAAAAAAAAATTTTTCTGCTTACCCTTCTTCCAATAAAGAAAAAGTAGTCTACCTCCGTCTCCTGGGTCCCATTTATCTCTATACCAAAATTCATCATAATCGATTTAGCGGTTTAAGCGTGAAAGGGTAAGAAACAAACAAACAAAGCGGAAAAGTTTGTTGGTTTAATTGTACGCGCTAACCTTACGAACTGCTGCTGGCATTTTAAATAACCTTATTGTATTTGATAGACCAATCATTGAGGAAGGCTTTAGATTATTTAACTCAGCCTACCACTAACAGCAGCAAAGCTGTATTGAAAAAAATTACAAAAATGGGCAAAATTTATCAATAATTTTCAGTTCTACACGCACGGAATGGCGGGCAAAGCTATAAAAAAGTAAAATATACGATATTTTTTTATGGAATAGAGGGAAATCGAGCAAGCGTTTCACGTGATGGTAAGTTATTCCCGCCGCCCATAGACACCCACAAAATCCGAGGAATCGCTGATGCATTGCCGGACTTTATAGGAGGCACTGGCTCACATCATAAAACTACAACGACTTTCCTTGTTAGCTGTTACGAATTCAACATTATGTACTATGATAAAACATTAGCATATTAAACATAAATACTGTCACAGCATGTAAAGTAATTATTAATACAACTCCAGTCATTCCAGATTTTATTTAAAACCGAAAAAAAACTGATAATGAATATCGACATTCTGGATACATGAGTGTGGTTTGTTATATAACTACTTATTGAAGGCATAGATGTCGGCTGTGTTTCCATTCATTTTATTGTGTTTACACGAACCAGCTGCTACATCTCCGGCAACGCTCATAAAAACTCAATTCGAAACGGAATAAAACATGTATTTTTAATACGACTAGATACTCTCGCAATGTTTTTACAACGTTACTGACGTAAGATACAACCTTCGTTAATTGAAAATGAAACATCAAAATCAAATTCATCATTCATAAAGTTCTTTAATCACATCAGCCAGTTGAATTACATACGTCTACATAATAGTAATAATTTACAGTCTTTCCAATTAATACTTAATAAAACATTTCATTATTTTAAATTAAAATTAATAAATACAAAGAAGCTAACTCTTTCAAATGCACTGCAATTTAATTTGGTATCATTATTGTACAAAAGTTACATTATAAATTTCCGTTATATTTACAACATCGGGCGAATTTCGCTTATAACAAAACATATTTAGCAAACGCCTAAGGCTAATTAATACTAGTACTAATAAATCAAGTATAGGGAGATCGTTTGAATTGATGTTTGCTGAGGTCTTCATACCAGGTACGTTTGAACAGTATGTTGGAAAACCACAGATTGTGGTTGGTTCTGGCGGCCTTGGAAATCGTTAGACGAGTAATCCGAATCTATTGTGGAATAGATGTGTTCAGATAAAGGCCGATCGCACGGAGAGCGCTCAGCAGAATTTGCCGACTTGCCGCAGAGAGTCTGGCACGTACTATTTAATACTGAAGCGTCCATTGTATACGTATTGGAATTTCTTCCATAATTAGGTCTTTTCAATTTGTGACCTTGCCTTTTGGGCGATGGCATCGCATAACGTAATCTTTCCCAAAAACGTTTCTCTTTCCACGTTATCTCCAAACCCGTTTTAAAATATGACCTTAACTCGGGATCCCGTGGGATGTGCCCCACGGCGACTATTATTAATTTATTTGGATTCTTTCTAAGTGCCGTCTGTAGCGCTTGTCGGAATTCTATCTGTGACCATTCAGTTAAGATAAAATTCTTTGTTAAAACTACAATAATTCGTCTCGACGCTTCGGTGGCCTCGACCACCAAATCAGGGAATTGGGCGTAGGTCGCATCAAACTGTGGCACATCCCTACAATGTAAACAAAGGTGATACGACGGGTAGCCATTTTCTAACTCTCGAGCTAGAGTCTCAATAACAAACTCCTCGTCTTTTGGACTATAACAAATGTAAGCATCGTAAAGCTTATCAGAATCCTTAAAAACACCCGCTAAAGGTGAGAGTTTAATTCCACAATTTGAATACAACCACATTCTACAAGCATATCTAAATGTGAAAACTAAAGCTAATATCAATAAAACTAACATAAATCCGGTGACAGCGGATACTAGCAACGGCAAATTGTGAGAAACAAAGAACGCGCTGATCACCGATGTATCGCTTATTTCACTACAAATCGTTACATTTAAATTTAATGCTTTTTTCGCGGGTTTAGCTTTGTTATTGTAACACCACATGTTATGTACGTCAATGATTTTTTCAACATTTTGTGAAACGTATGTCAAGAATCCTTGTAAATATTTACATTCACAAGACCAATTGTTATTACCGATGAATAATGTTTGTAATTTCTTGTTATTGTCTAAATGCCACAGACCATAATTCACGAGTCTGTTTCCGTCCAAGCGTAAAACTTCCAGAGCTCCCAGTAAAGAAAAAGTTTCGTTTGAAATATACTCGATTAAATTACTTTGAAGATATAGCTCTTTTAAGTTACTTAACTTTGAAAACTCGAGGCCTCGTAATTGTTTCAGTTTATTATTGTCCAAGTGTAATATTCTTAGATCTTGGAGATGACTAAACGTATTATTGCTGATCGTTAGAACATTACTAGAGTTCAAGTAAATGACAAAAGCTTTACGCATTGAATCGAAAACAGTTTCATTTAGTTCACTGTACACATTTCCATCTAAGTATATATGTGTCGCATCAAAGGGAAAGCTTTGCGGGACCAATTTTAATTGTTTTACAGAACAATCGATAACGCTTGTAGCTTTTGTTGAATCGTGATAACATGAACAGTTTATAGGACAAATTGTTCTACAACTACAGTAATTTAAATCGCAACAATCACATTCATCAGGGCAATAGTTTTCGTATTTACATAAAAAGTCTTTGAGATTTAATGAACTCACGGGTAAATACTTAACACCGCGCACATAAGACTCTTTACAAATAACATTTTCCAAATCCATAACTCTTGGATATTGTCTGGATGTAATGGAGTTTATAAGTAAAAGCCATTTCATGGTGCAGTCACAGCGAAATGGATTGCCACTGATATAAAATTCTGGTAGTGCTCGCACATCTGGTACCGTTTTTATACGTAAACTATTTATTTGTAAACTCTCGATTTCATTTGCATACATATCAACACGGGTCAGATTACGTTTTTCTAAGAACGTATCTGTGTCTATGTTCGAGAGTAAATTATTATTTATAAATAAAAGCTCTACACTATTCGGTATAGACATAGGTGATAAAGATACCAGTCGATTGTGGCTAGCGTCTAAAGTTTTGACGTGCAAGTCGTTTTGAATTTTATAATAATTACCGAGAGTCTCTATAAAATTCGCATGAATGTCTAACCATTTCAAACCACCTGGAATAAAGGCATAATCGAACCACACTAAATGGTTTTCTGATAAGTTTAACCACAACAGTTTTGTTAAAGCCACAAATACCCCATTAATATCAGATATAAAGTTCCCGTCCAATCGTACGGCTTCTAATTGAGTGTTCTTCTGAAAGGTTTCTGTTTCAATGGACTGTATTTTATTTTTCGCCAAATTAAGTACTTGCAAGCTGGGCAAACCCCAGAACATGCCAGAAGTAAGATTTCCAATTTGATTGTCAATTAAACGTAACCCGGTCAGCTGCGATAGATTTTGAAATGAATTATTGGTTATTTCCGTCAATAAGTTTTCACCCAGGTCAAGCGATTTCAGAAACGGTAACTGTTGTATTGCTTCGGGTATAACAGTTAATTTATTTGAACTTAAGTCTAATTCTTTTAAATCAGAACAATTTTTAAAAGCATTTTCGGTAACGAATGACAGTAGATTATTATTTATATTAAGTTTATTTAAAATAAATAATCCATTAAACATATGGTCCTCTATAACGAGAAGTTTGTTATGACCTAGATTTAATGTATGCAAATTAAAAAGCGGCGAGAAAGCGTCATCTTCAATATAGCCAACTGAATTATTGTATAAATTCAAAATTTGTAGAAAAAACAAGTCTTTGAACATATTGCGTGTGATGCGTGCGAGCGCGTTACGCGATAGATCGAGCACGATTAATCTTATTAGACCACCAAACGTTTCATCTTCAATGTGGTCACTGCTCAGTTTATTCGCCGAAAGATCTAAAACCAGCAACTGATCCAACCGATTAAATATACTCTTAGGTAAAGCTTCCAATACATTATTTTGCATATAAATTTCTCGGATTTCCCTTGTATTACGAAATAATTCCGCGGGCAAATAATTTATAGCATTATCGGACAGATTTACAACTTTCAATGAAAGTAAATCGCTAAAAACATCGGCCGGCAATTCGCTTATTTTATTGTTTTGTAGAAACAATTGCGTCAGCCTCCTGAGATGTAATATTTCAGAGTCAGCAGGCAATGACATAATATCGTTATGACTAAGATCTATTGTCTGTAAAGTAGATCCACATTTGTGCCCGAAACCTAATTCATCGACGAACTTGATTTTGTTACGAGTTAAATTGAGTGATATTATATTTTCCAAAGCACAAAAGAGGTCGGAAGGTATTTTCCTTATATTGTTGTAGCCTAAATCCAGCGTATGGAGTTCTCTTAGGCCATTAAATGCGCCCAGCGACAACTCAAGTTCCTTATTGCTGCCCCATTCGTTATTCATGGATCGTATCTTCAAAGTCTTCAATCCTCGTAATCCTTCAAACGCATTGCCTGGTAGTCGAAGTATTTTGCAGCTGTTAATAGAGATTTCTGCTAAGCCTTGCATCTTTCCGAAGTGATGGTCCCGTAACGTGCTCTCAAGCAGTAGCGGGCTGCAGCGGATCACGAGACGCTCCGCGCCATCAGAGTGCATCGAACCGACGACGTCTCCGTCCAACGACAGCGCTCGTACGTTGCACTCCACAACACCAATCTCACTGGGCACACGGAAACAAGCATCAGCATCGTCAGGCGCTTCTGTAAGCGCCGCGCCCATCACTAAACAAAAGAATATCGCGTTAATTATCATTTTAAACGGCACTGTGTCCATATCATTTTTGTCACTTGTCAAAATACAATCTCCATGAATAAAATTCTCTTCCGCACTTTACGAGAGTTCATGTTCAGTTAACTTGAGACGTGCGGAGTGCGTACTATGCGGAAACGGTTATACCGCGATGATAATAGACTTGTAAATAGAGCAATGTGCGCGTGGTGCGGTGCGCCAGCGAAAGCGCGAGTTCCCCCCGCGGCAGCAGGGCTGCGACTGCCCGACTGCCGCTCACAATGAAATGCCATGAATGCGCGGCAGCGGTCGTTTCGAACCTTCCGAGGCAACGGGTCTCAGCAGCATTTCTATTGCCGCATAATAAGTAAACCCTCGTGGTTTCATCTGTTTTACGAAACGGAAACCGTTACGTGACTTTGTTTACATTAATGCCATTTGATTCACAGAAAATTTCATGCATAATTCAGCAAAACAAAATCGTGTTTATTCTCTTAAAGTGAGTGTGTCGTTGTTTAATTAATACCTTAATTCTGAAAAATATTTATATTTGTTGTAAACACTGATCAATATATATCTATAACCAATTTTTTTATGGTTTCTCATATTTTCATCTTACAGTAAAGATTGTTTTAAATCAGAATTCATTATACATTTTTTTCTCATAAAATATACACAATTATCATCACTTCATTATTCCGAATTAATATAATATTATGCGAAATATATGCAGATATAAAAATATATTTTCTAATTAAGTGCTTTGAAAGTTATAATGTGTATAAGAGGATATATGGATCTATATAGATTCGATACAGAAAAATACTTCACAGAGATCCCCTCGTTCCGGATACTCGCGACAATTACAGATAGGGGAATTCGAAATGTCCAAACCAATCATTTTATCTCGTTACTATTAGACTGACATAGGCACAATAGTAGATCATTTTTCACTTGATAAACAAAAATATTTAATCATTACAAACCACTTAGATAAAACACTGAATATAAGATTACTTAAGCCAAGTTGAAACTGTACTTATTACTAAAATAAACGTACTAATTATAATGTAATATAAAATAATATAATTACAATTACATACGTTGATTACGTTGTTGTTTCGGATGACTGTGACGTTAAAAAAAATAGCGCGAACGAAAACAGGCTACCGATAAATGTTTTAATAACACCGCAATTTTTTGAGGTAAAAAATATCTCATCATTTCAACTCACCATTATTTCGTATTATGGTGAAATTACGTATATTGACTAATAATTAGTTTTATGTACTGGTTTTGATAAACTTGTAGCTTTACTACTCATCCCACTTTTGAACTTAGAAAATCTCGTAACGAAATCAAACAGAAAGTTTTATTTATCGACACACACAGTACATGTCTTTACATAAAAACTACAAATATACAACATACAAAGATTAAAACAATAAACATGACAAAATGAAATCAAACAATGAATAACGTGCTGTAAATAAACGAGTTCCAATCCTAGGATAAATCCTTCACTAAATCTGTGCGACGTTGGTATTCTGACTGGGAATAAGAGGTCATCGTAACCACTGTAACTAATATATTCACCCACATTACTACATGACGTATCTGTAGACACAAAAAAATACAGATATAATAGACACAGAAATGAAAACAATAAACTTGGTGGCCGTTTAAAAAATTAGCCACTTAATATTTTACCTTTTTAAACCCCCTTCCCCTTTTTTTATGAAATAGCGGGAAAACGAGCAAGCGTGTCACCTGATGGTAAGTGATCACCACCGCCCATGGACACCAATAACACCAGAGGCATCGCAGGTGCGTTGCCGGCCTTTATAAGAGGGACTGGCTCTCAAGTGCTACTACCGGAACTCAACTTGAGGGTTTTAACTAGCCAGGCGTGCATTAGAAAAATCCCTACCACCGTGCTATGGTTTCCTCACGATGTTTTCCTTCACCGAAAGCTCAAGCTCATTGTGGGTGGTTGTATCCGAACTCACGTCCCATGACGCGGTGTTATGGTACTACCTCTGAGCTATCATCACTTCGCTACCTTCACCTCGCTGTCACATTTTCTGCGAGCAATATTACGTCACAAATGATAACATATTAGAGCTGCCGGAATACTCCTATACATATTTCGTGACAGATTTTCTACTTGAAAGCAGTAACTAACCAGCTGGACATTAGATAATAAGAAATCCAAAAGCGGCTACCACGTTAAAAAGGTGAGCAATAGAAAATACCATACAACTATTGTTTTCTTCACTGAAAGCTCAAGCGCATTGTATTGATTCGAACTTGCATCTATTTACATTTTACACAGTTCCCGTGTACATGTTATTACTTCTTCTTCTTCAGAAAAAGAAGAAGTGGTTATTACTAAGCCCTCTCATTTTTACTACAATAACTATTATATGAAATTAAGCTGAATATGATATAGATAACAGTAAAAAATAAACATTTCTTGTGAAGTAAGGAATAAAATATGCAATGAAATGTCAGGGTAAAACGAAGGAAAACCCTGAACACTTTGAAGACTACTTTTATTTCTGCGCCCTCGGAATTATTTATGTACAACTTTATGTCAATAGACTGAAAAGGATTCGAGTAATAAATTAACTTAAACCAAAAAAAAATAAAGTTTGTTTTTAAATTCGAGAATAACATAGATATGGTCCAATCACAGCCTCGTTTTAATGATCTGTGGGACCAACAGCAGCCGTAGTCGAAAAATGAGTGTTTCGTACATTTATTTTTCAGGAAATCTTATAAAACATATTCTTGAGCATTTCAATGTTCATTGCATGATTACGAATCCATTGCTTGGTGGTAGGGCTTTTTCTAATGCTCGCCTGGGTAGCTGCAACCTTCAAGTAGAAAATCTGTCGCTAAATAACCAAAGGTGTGTTTCAGTTGTCGCACTTGAGAGCCAGTCCCTCCCTGTTAGCATATCCATCATCTTGAGCCACATCGGTACTTAAAGTTAGGTAGGATTGTAGTCATAACGCTTAACCCTTACTCTAAAAAAATATGTAAATCTTATATTTTCACTTGTCTTCTAATAATTACAAATACAAAATTGCAGTTGGCGTAGTCACTTTATATATTAAGTTCGATTTTTACCGTTAAATGTTTTTTATACATAGGTATTTTTGAATATATATATAAACAATTGTCTGTTTTTTTTATTATTATTTCAGAGTATTCTATTGATAATACTTGAAATTAATTTCTATGTATCTGACGCACTCACATTTCTTATACTTGATTTAATATGGCTGAACTATTAAAACTAAAACGCGATTGCTCAATAAATATGAGATTTAAGTTAATTAGGTTTATCATTAAAAATCCGATATCTCAATAATTTCTATATGTGAATGTTTCTTCTTAATTTTATTATTCTCTGGACCAAGACACAGTACACGAACTTCTTAGCGCTCCATGGATTCACCACGCGGGAAGGGGATCTATCGAACGGCAGAGAGGGAAACTCCAAGCAGACCCCGAGCCTTGTGACATGGATGTCGGTTTAAGACGCCCCTTTCCGACACGGGTCAACACCCACCATCAACTACTCGTATTTCTATTCCGGCACAACAAAATTTAGTAAGAGCCTACTATCGCAGCTTCAGAAGTGCATTCTTCTATATAACTTACTACAGTCATAGACAGGCCAAACTCTTTTAAAAGATTAAAGAAAGATTTCGCTGATATACCTCTCGCACCCAATTCGACCGCGTATAAAATGTATAATATGTAGCAATTTCTATTCAGTACATTTATTAACTCGAAGTATTATAAAAAATACGTAGCATTTATGTACTCTTTTATACTATAAATATATACTTCAATAGATGTTGTTCTCAGTGCTACTAATCGCTTTCGCAAATTTTCTGCTTGAAGATATCCATACATGTGCAAATATTCATAATGATTGATCAAACGGTGTGCGAGTTTAATATTTTCGTATATAGGTACAATTAATATCAATTTTCATATACACAAATTGAAATCCATTTACAGCTTATAATAGTATGGTAATTAAACTATAGAATTAAACTTGGCTATCGAACGGCCAAATCCTTCGAGATTTCATTTACAACTGATATTTATATATTCGTTTCCTATCCCGGACGAACTCTCTTTATATGCGACATAAATTATCCTATATGTTGATGAATAATATTAATTATCAAATTTCATCAAATATTATCCAAAGTCTAAGGAAAAGATAAAGGCAAAAACACGAAGCGATTATGGCTCAATCGGTAATGTGTACGAACGCCGCGTCAAGGGACGGGAGTTCGAATCCACATACGACACAGAGCTTTCGGTGAAGAAAAACGTCATGAAGAATCCATAGCATGATGATGATCATCATCTCATCATCATCATGATAAGCATGATGGCTTTTTCTAGTGCTAGATTCCTTTTTTTTTATTAACATGGTGTTTACCATCCTAATATTTGCAGACTTGCTTATCGCAACTCGCATACGCATTACCCGAACTCAGGGCAAGCCGAGACTTATCGAATGTTAATCACCCAAGTTACTACCCTTAAGTTGAAAATCTGCCGCCAATTACCTATATGTATGTTCCCATTTATGTTTTAGCTACTATAACGAAATATAATAAGATGTCTAGACTAGCTGGTGCCCCAACTGCGCGATTCCCCGTCAACCGCTTATGATCGTCAAATTCGTTCTCAGTTGGCTACTAGTCTAGTCAACAAGTTCAAAAACGTGAAAAATAGAGATAAAGGTCCTAAAAATATGAGCGATGGCTCATTCGATTCGTAATCACCTCTAGAAAAATGTTTTTGAAGGATTTTGGTGCAGGTTAAAAATTGCTATTGTTATTAACAAAATAAGATGAAAAAAAAATGATGTTTCGTTTTTTGTTGATAACTCGAAAAATATTAACATTTAAGAAACATTTTTTATAACTATTGAAAAATTAATAATATCATAATTAACAAATTAATAAACTTTAATGAAAATTTACCGCAGGATCTTATAAAGTACATATACCAAAAGGGCTCCACGAAGTTTAAAATTTATAGGCCAATTATTTATACCTTTCATCCCATTGTTTATGCCAATGGAGATTGGGAAAAAAATGGTTAGTTAACAATTGAATAACTTTTTGAAAAATGGTGATTAAACTTTTTTTTCTTCAGGGCTCGATTCTAAGTGTTAAGAATATACCAGAATTTTTTCAAATTTTTAAAATCACATTTTATGTTATAAAAAAATTATTTTTACTGCTGAACTCTCTTTAGCGGCGGCGCGCGCATGCCGTAACTGCCGCGCGGAGCCCTATTTTCAACGTCTAATTAAAATTATAAATAATGGAGATAGAATTCCGGGAGTTAAGACTTTTTTATTGGAAATTTCCTCCTCTTTAACGAGCTTCAAAATTTCTTAAATGTTAATATTTTTCGAGTTATCAACAAAAAACGAAACATCATTTTTTTTCATCTTATTTTGTTAATAACAATTGCAATTTTTAACCTGCACCAAAATCCTTCAAAAACATTTTTCTAGAGGTGATTACGAATCGAATGAGCCATCGCTCATATTTTTAGGACCTTTATCTCTATTTTTCACGTTTTTGAACTTGTTGACTAGACTATACGTCGTGAAAGAAATATCCCTGCAAATTATATTAAATTTATCTCTATATATAGGTCTTGCAGTTTTGGAAATATTTTGATATTGTGATGAGTCAACTAGTGTTTTTTTACTTTATAAGTTTAGCGTTAGTTCTCTATTTCATTAGGACACTGGTGGCGTATGAGATAGGGTATTATGGTTACAATCTCACTCGATGTTAAGTGACGATGTGGCCCAAGATAGCAGACACGCTAAACCTAGTAGGGACTTCCTTTCAAGTGCAACTGCTTCGACAAACCTATGTGTAGTTGTAGGCAAATACCATCTCGAGGATGGTAGCTAGCGAGTTGGGCATTAGACAAAGCATTGCCCAACATGCTATGGTTTCCTTCACAAAAAGCTCAGACTCATTGCAGGTAGTTTTAAACTCACTCCCATTTACGTGCCGTCCGTACAGACTACTAACTGTGCCATCATCAGTTCGATCCTATATAATAAAGTATACAATGATTGCTAGTTTGTTATATAAATAAAACAACACTATCCTTGCCATTTTTATTACATGACGAATAATCAGTTATTTTTTAAGTAAGAGGTATTTACAATGAATATGCATGAAGAAATCAAGTCAACTGTTCCTCTATGATTTACCCTAAAGAGTAACATTAATAATACAAAATCAAACCAAAGCAATGAATGTGTACATTTTAACTATGTTTATCGACACCTTCAGAAGTTGTTAAATTTAGAATTACAAATATTTTTTCATCACAAAGTAAACAAACTAACACAATGTAATGGTCTTAAATGTATTGATAATATTAAAGAATTACCCTTTTTGTAATTCAATAAAACTCTTGAAATGAAACTGGAATGAGAATCCAGAAAGTACTTAAAACATAGACATACACAACTATCATCACAAATAATGTTCAAAATTAACTTAAATGTATAATAATTATCTTCCATCGCACAATCATAACTCCAACATTAGTAATAAATGAAAATGAACAGAGAAAATTAAAATACAAAACAAAAGGAATTGCACCACAAGTTGTCATATTTTTATAACAAAAGAACAACAAAACCTATGGAAGTTGCATGCATAAAGTCCAGGTTCAACAGGATTCTAAAAGTTGTTACAAAATTAAAATCAAATTCACAACTAAAACTCAAAATAGACATTTTATTCATAGTATCCTATCATACACAAGAAGCTTATTTTGTAGCTACTATTGAATCAAATTGTAATAATATTTAAAATAAAAAATATTGTCACCAACATAAGTTTATTTTATTCATATCAAAGTAATAAAGTACATGTCTGATATAGAACATATATTAAAATTTATATATATATAAAACATATAGAAAAAAAAACGGTAAATGTAGTTTATTAAAAACTTACATTACGATTATTATGAATTTGACCAAAGGATTTTAATTTTGTATTATTTTCAATGATTAAATGTAACAGATACTATTGCAATTTTTTTCTCCTACATTTTTTGTACAATATTCTATTTATTCAACTGTGTATTATGCGGGATAAAGATCATATTATTCTCATTAGGATGTATAGACTTCATAATTGATATGAAAATTCTAAACATATTTATTGAACAGTATCTACTCAAGCTATTGTCACCATAATTCTAAACCGGTATGAATGGACTAAGCATAACATGTTCTAATTTACACCAAAACTTGAGTATTAGTATATTTGAGTTATTTAAATAGTATAATAAGTTTACAAGTAATTTATCAGAGATATTATAATTCAGTTTCTCAAAGTGTATTACAATACATTAGGGCTGGCATATATAAGTTATTTCACTAACAAAAATTCAATACTAAATATTATTATTATACGCTAAAGAGACTCAAATTGCTTTCGTATATAATTACAATAACTATTTTTATTTTCACTATGATTTGAGGCATAAACGTAACTTCGTGACACGAAAAACGCGAATACAAAATTCATAACATCAAACCATATGTCATGTGTACCACTACAATATTGATGTTCGAGTTGTTATTTAACGGAATATTGATGTAAGCGTATTTAGGTCACGTAACAGCCATACGCCATGTCCTACTCACGATGGGAAGATACCATGTCACATAAATAATAAATTATACATTCGCACATAGGTTTTAAACTTTTCTATATATAGAAAACCTGAAAACATGAGCCACTTGCTGCTTCTTGAAGTGGTACAGTCGAAAATCCTTACAATAATATCACACACTGCACGTTACACCATCACTCACAAGTTATAACAAATTTATTCACTGTCTGCCCCTTTGTAAAACACAATAAGGTGACATGCACTATCACTGTCCGTGTGTCTATTTATTATCGATGGCCTGTATATGATCGGCGCGGTCTCCCCTCGTGTACCTCGCCCACATCCTATTGTATAACATCTCTAGGCCGGTCGCGTATGCCTTGCAGTCGAACAGGGGGCTCTCGGTGCGTGCCGTCCATACTTTCGCGCGGATCGCTTTTAAACTGAAAAAATAGTAAAATATTAAAGACTGAAATATATTTTAAAGTGAAACTTTTTTACATCGCCTCAAATTTTTCGTTCGTCTATCGCATGTCACATTACCACCGGACGCGGTGTAGGGATCGCACAGGGCGGCGCTCGGCAGAGCAGCCAAGAACAATATGGCAGTCGCATCAGCTGACTGTGTAGCATTGATTTCCTATTATCATTCCCATTTTCCAATTATTAAGTTAAGGTGAGAAACGCGATTTGAATACTCTAAATCAAATAATTTTCCAGAAGTTTTTAATTAATGCCTATGATCCTAAAAAATGTTTCACTTGCATCGTAGTTTCATAAAAACATACAATTAATTTTTTTTATGCTAATGGGGAACAAAGAGGCAGATGGCCCATCTGTTAGTAAATGGTTACAGTCGCCAATAAACAGCGACAACACTATTGGCATTGCATACAGTCACGCCACCGACTTTGAATACCACATTTTAATCACTTTTTGAAAAACTCCCATATAATAGAAAGTCGAATAAAATTTATACCCTGGAGCAATTACAAATGTTAAAACACTACCTATTACTAGGTCATCATACAACCCCTGTCATTAATTAAGAATAACTAACAAAAACTCGATTGGGTTTATGTTTTTTCTTTATATTAAAGAAACTTTTATTTTTTACTTTTTTGTAAAATACTATTATGTACTATGTTTATAGTTTCCAAATACCCATAATTACATGATTTTAAATAAAATTTTGTTTTATTACTGTGGCATTGTGTAAAAAGTTAAAATATAATACATTACTTCAATACAGTAAAATAGGTACTTATTTTTTTAATACATGTTATAGTTCTGACCTTGGGTGTTAGTGTTCTTTGCCTGTATGACTTTCTTACTTGATATTAGCGAAAAATCCCAAATAGGCAGATGCTTATTTAGATATATATCAAAATAAGAATATAAGAAATAAAAAAACAGTTAAACTTTCTAATTATTCTAACAAAAAAAAATTAACTTACTATTCTCTATCTGTTCCCAGTCTTACAGCTATATCTTGGTACTCTTGCCTCGTTCTTGCAATCAACTCAGGGCAACCAAGCGTGTTCAACTGTGATGCAGCAACTCTGTAATTAATATAAAACATTTTAACTCAACATATATTATCTACGAGCATGACTCTAGTTGCTGTATCAGTAAAACTACAATAACAGTATTAATTTGCAAATTATTGATATGCTCTTAAGTCCATAGGGTGTGTTGAATTTAATAACGTATATTTTTGTGAGTATTTATGTACAATATTTTCATAGTTTTATGCATTTATTTCCTACACATCTCAATCATACCTCATCTCAGTCACAATTTATCCACATTCTCCTAGGCAAAATCTTGTTTTGTCCATGTATTGGTTCTTAAACGAATTTATATACCAACTTTATGAAACTATTTATCATGAAACAATAGTGACATTTTACAAATTTTGCTTCTTGTGCAGATGAAATGTGGGTTATAAATATAACTATAAATATGAATTTTAATCATCAGTAGATCTATTATCAGGACAATACCGATAAACACTGTTAGGGCCAATTAGAATTAAAGACAGTACTTGAGTGATGTTCACAATTTAAAAAGCCAGACTCACCTCGATGCTAAAGTTTCTCCAGGCAGAGTAACAACAGGTGTGCCTGTCCACAATATATCCATACTAGTGGTATGTCCGTTACAGAGGGGCGTGTCGAGACAAACATCAGCTAACTGACCACGACGGACGTGCTCTTCTTTCGCGGCCACGTTCGAGAATATGATGCGTCCAGGTGGAAGACCTACAATTATTTTAACAATACATGTGTTATAACATTTAAGAAAATCATTTTTAATATAAGTAACAGGGTAGTAATTCCGGAATCTGTTTTACATGTAACATAATATATTGTTACACCTGCAGTCTATATATTATAAAGAAAGAATATAGTTTTAAATTAACTTTCTACAGATATCACAATTTTTTAATGTGTGCATACAATTATGTAAATGGTCAGTCTAATAGTATTTCATGAATTAATATTCTGGTCCTCTGCAAATATAGGAAAATAGTACAACTGCTGTGAGAATGATTAGTGTTTATCAAACTGGTTCACAGCTGGTGAGTGACATACCTCTCTCTTAGCCTATTTTTTTTTTATAGTTAGAGCTTAGCGTTATGTCTATAATCTTACCTGATCTTAAGTAATTATACGGCCTAAGTTGGTCGACACGCTTAACCTTTGGAGGAACTGGTTCTCAAGTGCAACTGCCGGAACACACCTATTGGTATTTGACGGCAGATTTTCAACTTGCCGGTGGTAGCTAAACAGGTGGGCATCAGGAAAAGCCCTACCACCATACTATGGTTTCTTCACAATGTCTTACTTCACCGAAAGCTCAAGCTGATTGTAAGTAGTTGGATTCCAACTCACGTCCCTTGACGCGAAGTCGTATATACTACCACTGAGCTGAGATATCAGCTATCATGTATAACATTTATATGGAATATAGTTACGGTTTGGGAAGTCCGATATTTTGATTAGGATTACAAAGAAAACTCTGTTCAAATCTTTTTGCTGCCAAAAACCTTTTTTAAGCATGCATAATAACACATCAAAGTTTTATCACGATCAATAAAATTGGTTAAAACACATAGAGGAAGAAAGTATAAAGCAATAATAATTTTTAATTATTTATGTACATATCTGCTAGTTTGAATTTAAAACTTATAATTTGTACTGTAGTTCAATAAACAAATTATAATTTTTTATCTTACCCAATTGATGAGCAGTCGACTGTAAATTGGGTTCACCAACAGCAGGGAACCTTAGAAGCCACAGGACACTGTTCGGTACATGTTTCAATATGTACACCCACATGTGTAGAGTGAGCGGATCTATCTTGTATAGCTGATTGAAGTTACAATATACAACTGCATCATCAGGTAAGCCATATTGTTGCCTTGTTGTTATTACTATTGACTGGGGCACTTCTTCACCAGTTGCAGCTTTGTTATTGGTTTGTGTTGTCGCTAATCCGTTTTGTAGAATAACACCATTGACCGATGTCTGAAATATCAAATATTATTAGTTAACAAAGCAATGGCAATAGTGGATTTGTGGCTATAGCAATATGGAGATTAATTTTAAATTCCTTTATTAGTGATAAGAGTAAAATTCCAAAGACAAATTTTAATTAATGTTTTTGATGTGTAAAATACTGAAAATTGATGCTTGGGCTAATTAGAGAGAACTATGGTATAAACTAAGAGCAAAAACATATATTTTAATGGTTACAACTTACACTGTGTTTTTAAAGAGTTAAGTTCATTCAAAAGTAGTCTTACCTGAATTTGTCCAGAAGCAATCATCGTCTCGATAGGAGTAGTCGTTGGTAGCTCTGCTACTTTTAAAGATATCTCAAGAGGTCGGGCCGCCCTCACAATTTCCTTGATTTCTTTAATGTCCGTATTTTCAACCAGTGGTGATAAATCTGTTGCATTTATTACAGCCACGTTATCGGCTACGCTACCCAAGTTGTTGTGAGATTTTACTTTATCACTCAGAATAAGGCGTTCTTGCAAATGCGGGAACATTTGTTTGTGATCTCCAACGAAATATGTGTGAGGCATGTACGCCAACTTCTCGCTGTATTGATTCGCCAGTTCTACTGGAGATGTCACCGCATCTGTTATCAGATAGTCCATATAACTCGCCCCACTCGTTCCTGGATATCCTAGCCACATAACTTGGACCGGTGCCGGTTTCAGCGCAAAAATCTCGTTCCTAGCGCCTTTTGTATATCCGTTCATGTTGACGAGAATATTGATACCGTCAGAGTAGATTTTATCAGCCGCTTTCCCGTTGCACGGTATGAGAGATAAATCAATGAAATGTTCCGCTTCTCTGGCAATTTTTGAACGGAAAGTTGTACCGTCATCGGGACTTAGAGCGTAGCAGAATATCTCCACTTTTGTACGATCATGTAGTCCAGGTACAGATTGCATCAAATGCGATGTTGGGTGATTTCCAAAGTCGCTACTGACATAACCAACACGAAGTCGCCCTTGTAAATCGCGAGGGAACTTATATGGAGGTTTATGAAGCACCTGGACTTTCTCTAGACACAAATTCGCGTGTCTGGCAGCTATTGCCTTTCTGAATTCATGTGTAAGTGGATAAAGCATAGAATGATGTGGATGAACCGAAGGAAGCCTATTCTTTTCCAACTGTTCCGCGACTATGCTAACAAGTTTCTTCATTCGGGCCTCATAATCGGTCCAATCGCATACGATTTGCAAACAATGTGCCAAATTGCAATAAGCATCTGGGAAGTCTGGCTTCAATTTCAACGCAGTTCTGTACGACTGAATAGCTTCAGGTATATTTCCAGAGTCTTTATGAATGCTGGCGAGGTTGCTATGAGCATCAGCGAAAGCGGGATTGATTTGTATCGCTCGAGTATAGCACTGCAAAGCGCCTGCAACGTCTTGCATTTCTTTGAGAGTATTGCCCATATTACTGTATGCATCAGCGAAAGTTGGCTGAATGCGTATAGCCTCTTTATAATGCATAAGAGCCTCATTTAGTTTACCCTGTTGTTGAAGCACAGAAGCCAAATTGCTATGCGCCGCAGCAAATTCCGGGAACACCTCCAATGCTTTTAAATACAATCGTGTTGCTTCCTCAATATATCCTTGTTCACGTTTAATATTTGCAAGGTTGTTAAGAGAGTCCGCGTGAGAAGGGCATAGTCGTAAAGCAGTATTATAACATTCCTCGGCGTCGGTAACTTGTCCCTTTTCTTTGAGAGCATTAGCTAAATTACAATATGCATCTGGAAAATTTGGTTGTAGTTCTATAGCACGACGGTAAGTGTCAATAGCTAAGTCAATGAGTCCTTGCTCATAGTATACGCAGGCCAAATTACCATGTACAACAGCATTGTTTGGTGACAAATTCAAGGCGCGTAGATAAGCAGCCACAGCCCTGGTAAAAACGAAAAATTCTTATCAGTATAATATATACAATATTGCATGAAATTGAAATTTATGTTACTAGTAGACTCTTTACCTGTCAAATATTCTTGCCTCTTTGAGAACATTGCCCAAGTTAATGTATGCATCCAAAAAATTAGGATCCAAAGCGACCGCTTTTTCAAAATGATGAATTGCCAACCAAATTTCACTTTGTGCGTTAAAAACGCAACCCAAGTTACTCCATGCCACTGCAAAGTCCGGCCTAGTTTCGATTGCCTTCAAGTAACATGCCTAAACACACGAAATGAATATGGTTACTATATGGGCATACATTGAATCTTAATTTGATGAGTTTCTGAAATGCTGTTGCGCCAATGCAATTTACACTAAAGCGTTGATTGATGTAGATGATAAATTCAATGCTAATCATGTACATCAATCAAATAAAATATATATATATATACGCCAAATGCATCCTATAGTCACACGAATCTACGCCTAAAGCGACACATCAGTAGGAAATGCAAACGAACGACCAACATAAGAAAGGACCAAACTACCAAAACATTTGAATGACTACAAACTGATGACAAGGGAGACGCTTCCACTTCCTAACCGATGGAAAGGATGATAACGACTATGGAAAAGTCAAAGAACACGATTCATCATAACCAATATAACCTGTTTGTAACTTTTATTTCTTGCAAACCTTTTCCACTTTACCTGCTGCCGTATCGAAGCCATGTGGACGTAGAAGCGAGTGTTGTACCAACCGTAACCCAGCTAGATACAGCACCGGTCACACCTACACGTGTCTTACCAGACAACACCTTTTAAAAATATAATAGAAATTAGTTGATTTTTTATCGATATCTCACCGGTCACGTCTTTATCGAAATGCATCGTTGTTTGTTGCAAATCAAAATGTTATGATAACAGAGGATCATAAGCTCACGCTGTCATCGAGCTGATTGTTGTGACAGGCATGATGTGAATGATCAAAATATACAAATAAACACAACGCACTACATCATGTCTAGAAATGAAAAAAAAAACGCTACTTCGTTTGATCCTCCTTAGGAATAATAAAAAATCAATAAAACACAAATATATGCAATATAAACGTTGGAGAGAACAGGATTTTGTACACTCATTTTTGTTTATGTTCTACATCTATCATTAGCGTATCCTCCTTACAATATAATCCTCTGAACAATATTTTACATTCCTTAAATTTAAAACATGCAAAAGTACGTGTATTACCCATAGACAAATAACCAACACAAAATTAATGTGTACTAACATACAAGTACTATGAAGGTAAAAACAATCGTCCAGTGGATTTATTATGTACGCATAAGCAAATTAGTCACAAAATATATACACCTTGAGCAGGTTTTTTTTTTATATATTCTGCGACTGAATATTTCTTGTGGAACGAGATTGAAAAATGAGTCTCATTGGTAAAGCAAAGAAGGCATTATAATTTCCATCTTGTTCTCACAGCGATGTTAACGGTTTCAACAAACAGATCCATAAAACATAATTTGCTTTGAACCGTTTAAGGTCGAACAATGAGACGAATCTTGTTGAAACCATCACAAAGAACGAAAATTACATTACGCAAAATGTCAATGTAACGTTGACGCAATCGCCATAAGATACCTACGCCGGCAAAGTGGAGGATACGTTAATTTATTATTGTACAAAGGAAAATTTCAAACAATCCTGTTGTCTTTGGAGCGAATAAGAAATGGAAGCGAAATATTTAATTTACCTTTGCCTCGTCCAGACGCCCCAGGGCTTTGAGTAAATTGCCCAAGTCACTTCTAACACAGTATAAGTCCTGAAACAAAGTATATTTTACATTTGTAGAACTGAAATTTTTACTATCAGCCGTGAAATAGATATCAACGTTGTTTCAAATGTATGTGAATTTTAAAGATTTTAACAAACTCAATATTAAGATATGTCGTCGATTTAGTGGATATAATGTCATCACATACATTTATTTCTTTTATCTTTAAGCTAACGATTGCAGAAATAGGCAAATTAGTTAGTAGGAGGCAGGGTTGGTTATATTGATAAACAAAACTATATTTAAACGATATTCTTTAGTTTAAAAAGTGACACGTTATAAATCTTTAAAATAAATCAGTTTTAAAAATAGCACAAAAAGACTCTTAACTATAGAATAACTATAGATTGTTGATATTTTCAACACATATCAACGTTTTTCTTTGATCATATTTATTTTTGCAAAGTATGCCGAATTTGTATGTATGCAGAGTATTTTTGCTACAAAATGGCAATATATCTCTATACACACAATTTCACCAACGTCACGTGGATATCACCATAAACGAAAAAGATTATAGAAATATACAATTTGATGTTGATGTAAGTTTTATGTAATCCCTGTTATCATAAACACACACGTTATCTAAACATAAAACCTCAAGGTCAAGTTACAAATATACACAACAAAACTAATGATATAAAAATTTACAGCTTAATTTCTTTAATTTTCATAGACGTATTTTAACATAACAGTGTTTTTAAGGTAAAAGCATCTGTCTGCTTGTCATATTGTCATACAATTAAATTGTGAATATCGTTCGTTGTTTAAAATAAATTTAATAAAGGAAAATACAATGTGCATATTTCATTCATTATACGATTATGGAACATAATTAAACTACCTGGTAGACCTGGTTCTGCCTTTTTTCGAGTAGTCATCGACAATAGCGACATCTATCGCGTAATGATCACTTATCGAGTTAAAAATAATCCTATCTCTCAAGTTGGATCAAACTACACACTGTGGGAAAAATTTGATTAAAATCGGTTCAATAGTTTAAGAGTTCATCACGAACAAACAACGTGACACGAAATATTTATATATAGAGATGACAGCATAAATCATAACAATAAATAATCACCATATACAAGGAAATTCATCGTCACCATAGCACGATAATTTGACGAAGGTTAAAAGAATTTTATCTTGATCGACTTGTAAGCATCTACGGTTATTTCAAACCATACTATGATACATTGCAGCTAAGTAGGTGAACGGATAACATAAGATTGTTATTGGCTGAATTAGAAAGTAAATAATAATACACGATGTAACGAAGTATTGAGGGCGGCTTTACATTTGAAACAATGTTGTTTTAGCAATTTGTAAAATTGGATATTTTATATACTTTTCATTAAAATTTTGGTATGACTTTTTAAAATCCGTGTTGACTTATGTGGTGTAATGGAAAAGTCCAATTTTTATTTACATTTTATATCATTCATTTCACCACATACTAAGGTAACAGTTTAGAAATACAATGATATATTATTCATTGTAATTATAATATATTCATTGTAAAAATTGAACCGTGTTGTACAGAAATGATCCAAACCACAAATTAACCAAAATTATGATATTAATCTGATATATTTCTGAATCTGATTTGTAGTCCATGAGAACCCGTTAATTTAAATTCCTCACACTACAGTAACCCTATAACACTTTCGTATTACCGTCAACGTTTCGAATCTAATCCACTATTAGAAGTATGGTTCACATAATAATTTCAAAAATGTACAAATTACAGAAATTCACTACAATTGCGCTGATTCAAAGTGTTTTGAATTAAGGGGCCGATCAAGTACTACGTAACGAAATTTGGGGGAGGGGGTTCTTGTAAAATTTTACGATACGTTACAAGAGCGGAAGGGGGAATCCAACAACGCATTACTTACCATTTTTAATTATGACTTTTAGGTAAATGCTCACTTGAGTGGCTCGTAACGTTTAAGGAGGGGGGGTGGTTCAGAAAAATGTTACGGCGCGTAACATGGGGTATGAGGGAGGCAAAAATCTCCAAAAATTACGTTTCTAATACTTCAACGGCCCCTTAAGATTTTACTAATATAAATTTAAACCGATGCTGTAAAAATTTTTTACACGGAACTCTAAATACTTGATACATGTTTAATAATATCATATTGTAAGCTGATAATTTAACGGAAATCACACCGTTCCAAAAATGGGCCGTGTTGTGTAGAAAAGCCATGAATATTTTGCAAGAAGAATACAAATAATACTATCGGTAGTATATCATCTGATTTTTGTCAATTTGTTATTATTATTAAAAAAAAATACGGTGTTTGCCTATATAGGACATTTCGCCAATGAAGTGTGTAGGACTTTATAACCACAATTAACGGACGCAAAGTAACACCCATACTCAGAACAATTATTTGTAAATCACACAAATAATTTTCCTGTGCCGGACTCGAACCCATAGCACTTCAGCGCAGTGAATGCACCGAGGTAAACTGTTTTATCCACTGCACAAAGCGAGCAGTGTCAATAGTCAATTTGTTAGTAGGACCATTTGTGCATAAAATCATCTAATTATTGCAGGCCTCATAACGCAAAGCGTTTGAAGTTGTGCAATACTCTCAACATCCCAGAGTCGAGTAATTTTCGAAACTTCAATGATGATTATTTTAAATCTTTTGTGATTTTACAGAAATGGAAATGTTTTATTATCCAGAGGAATACTCTCACTATCACACTAAATGATTTTTAACTTAATTTATTTCTTTGAAATAAAACTAATTTAAACGGATTTTATCGCGGTTATTTATTAAATTTTTAAATTTAATAAATAACCGCGATAAAATCCGTTTAAATTAGTTTTATTTCAATGAATAATATTCGCGTAAACCTAAGAAATCATTAATTTATTTCATTATATTCTAAAAGAACTTTTATTGAAAAAAAAAAAAATTATGTATGGATGTGTAACGATTACGCCCAAAAAACCTTATGTTTTGGGACAATTTCTTTTTTATTAGCTCTTAAATGACATCGGATTACTTCCTATTGTATATAAATGCCTAAATCTATATCATTCAATTGTAGTTACGCTATGAGGCGTGCACTTTTGTATTTTCCTAACTATCTTTACTGCATACAGGTACTAAGTTCTAGAGAGTATTTTTACCGAGCATTTCAAAAGTGTTAGTATACTTACGGGATTGTATTGCAATGCGGTGACGTAAGCCTGAACGGCTTGTTCCATGTCACCGGCGGCGACGAGGGCCGCAGCCAAGTTGATATATCCATCTATGAAGTCGGGCTTCAGTCTGACAGCGTGCCGGTAGTTTTCCAACGCCTCTTGTAACTGTCCGCGCTCTTTGTAAACATTGCCCAAGTTGCTGTATAAAACAATTTGTTATTAGAAAATTATTTTTATCTCTCTCTATCATCGTTCCCTCACTGCAAAGGATCGCAACCACGACGAATAAACAGTATCAGTTGAGTGCGGTAATATACGCAGTGGACTGTTCGATGTATGCTGCCTCCCGCCGCCATCCTTATTACGTCGGACCATCTTGTAGGTGCCCTTTCTTGAGCATTCCTTGTAATTATTTTTATAATAGCTCGGAAAATGACAACATTGCGCCTGAAAGTATGCACGTTGTATGGTAGTAGGGCTTTTTATAATACCCGCCTCTCTAGCTACCATCCTCAAGTTGAAAATCTGCGCACCTATAGGCAGATGTTCCGGCAGTTGCACGTGACAGCCAGTCTCTTCACTAGGCCTAGCGTGTCCACCATCTTGGACCTTATCGACACTTTACATCATAACTTAAACAAATCCAACTTCGCAACTTTATACATATCGGAACAAAACAACCCTATATAAAAGCAAAATAGGTATTTCCAATTGTTTTATGCGGTTTTCAAGATTACCCTGGACGAACATCGTGACATGGGATTTTTATATACATATAAAGACTATGTAGGAGATTTCTACTCACTTATTACCAGATCTCCGAAATTATCTGGCCTATTAACTTAATTTTTTGCATGCATCTTTCTTATACAACCCAAACGTCCAATTAATACAGATGTTACGATCGCAGTTCAAGGAAAAAACGGGAACAAAATTGCGCCACTACTTTATAAGTGTGGGACTTATAAATAAATAATGGTACAATTCAAAACTATGCAAAGTTTCTATTATAATAACAAGCAAGCTGACACGCTATACGTCTAATACAATCAACCATTATGCTAATACGTCAGTCGACAGCGGGAATCAAACCCATTACCTTTTCACCCATTAACTGACCTTACTACCATTGCGCTAAGAGGCCAACCTAAAAGCCATTCTGGCAGTCAATATTTGATATGAAATCTACGCAACGAGTCCATCCATAAAGGCGTCATATATTCAGATACAATTTCTTGTGGAAATTCATATCTGTATCCAAAGTGAGTAACTACAGGTCGTTGTTCTGGAATTTTGCGTCCTAAATAGGAAGAAATAGAACTCAATGTAGTCGTTCTAACGAGACAGGGCCACTTGCGACACAGAGCATGCAACGATGTCGTGACGCAACCAAAATAAACTGCATGGTTACCTCCCTGTTTTAGCGATAGCAACTAGGCATTGGAATCGTGTGATTGAACTTAATTAAACTTTATCTTTTTATACGCTATCTTATATCACGGATTAGCAACAAATCCTTTAAATGTATATTTATGCAGTAAAATTATATAAAATTAGACCTCTTGCAAACCAGTCGCCCCATAAAACTACAGCGGATAATTGACCCATATTTAACTCTATAAATAACATAATCTGCACGTTATCGTGTGAAAATATGAAAATATGGGTCCTTTTTTGATGTTGCATGTGGCTTTAGTTTGTAAGACTGTATTTGTATAATATACACTGTAATTGTTAATGCTATATTGTGTATTTATACTGTGTATTCATCATCATAGAAATAAATGCTATTTCTTTCTTTTTAAGCGAGAGTTTAAGGGACCGTAACCTCTTCTTCGCTTAAAATAAAAATCTTTCCATTTAATAAATATTATTATAATTTTGCGTGTCTGCACAAATAAAGTCATTTCCATCATCCATCATTATCACTCACAATGATTTAACCTACAATAATAAACGTTAGATAGTAAAACATGTTTGATGTATGTGAGATGTCCCTTAAACTTATTGATTGGCAAAGCGGAAATGTATTTAATAATCCTATTATGTACCCTTACACTATTTCCTAATGAACTTTCATGCGTCTTACTAATCCTGAAAAATGGATAGACTAATCTGTGTTTATTTCGAGTTGTGTTAAAACTATATTATTCGTTTACGAAATCTAGCCTATCATAAACACAACTTGTTTATTTCAATTTAAAGATTGTAAGTGATAATTGAAAAACCCTTCAACTATTATACAACAAAACAATATGACTACATCATATGATAAAAAAACCGAATGGAAAAGTAACAAATGGTTTATTGTGAGTACAATAACAACGCGCACGTATAATGAGTGACACTGACGAGGTATAACGTCTGTTATAACACCAAGGTCAGTATGTTATTAATGATAATGTTAAATATGTAAATTAATTATTCTCGAAATAATAATCTATTTCTTTTTTCGCTCCACAATCGCTGCCAAATATTTTATGAGGGCAATGTTTTTTATAGCCAGGAATAGCTTGCTAATGACGCGAAAGAAGACCCATTAAAAATATCTGAATTTTTAATATGCAAACCGTATGTACTTTTTCTAAAATTGTACATTTATTTTTTAATTGATAATCGTTTATATTTATAAAAAATTCGCCAATAACATCAAAAAATAATACTAAACCAGTAGTATGTTCTTAACGAATACATAGCACATTCTTAACCCCCATAAGTCTTGTATAAATATATATCTTGTATAAATATATATCTTGTATAAATATATAAGTTAACTATATTTGCTACATCAAAAGAGTTTTCTTTTTGTAGTTAAATAAAAAAACTGCAATAAAAATTATAAGACATTATCAAAATTATAGTTGACATATTTACCAGTGAACAAGTAGGCTGACCAGCTTAGTTATAACTTTATATATTTAAAAGTATCAATATCTTGTAAATAATATAACATTTACTAACCTGTATGCCTCAGCCAATAATGGATTTTGTTTGATAGCCAACGTAGAAAAGTGTGCAGACTTGTCCAGTCTTCTACATTGGAAGTGAATAGATGAGAGAAGCAACAGGACTCCGGTGTTTGTGCTATCTTGACGCCACAACTGCATACAATGAAGTTCAGCACTCTCATAATCTCCAGCTTGATATTCTCGATGAGCAAGCTCCAACAGACCTAAGAAAAATATTCCATAAGTTTAAAAAAGTCTTATTATATTTTATGAGTTTACATGATTATTGATTTGTATTTATTATTTTGGTATTTATGTATAAAACGAAATAATGTATTATTGTACTTCATTATATATACATAGTATATCTATTTATCAAACTTAGTTTTAGTATTGTACAATTTTTATATTTAGTTTATTGTTTGCTTTACACCAACCATATTTTATCTCTGCATCACCTTTAGGTTAGTTATAGAAATACAATAGAGAATACTATTATTAAGTCCACCATTGCACTGTGCAGAAAGTGTAACAAAAAAAATTATGCATTGCTAATCAATTCAACAATATTTTCTAAACAAAAGTTGAATATACACAAAACAGGTCCAATTCATAATGCATTCAATAAAGTTTTAGTACAATAATCTTTTATCTAGAATGCTGTTTAAAATTTCTGGTGGTAGTAATTAAAATGTAATAAGAACTTTACATTTTCTAGTCTGTTATAACTTATTAATGATAAATTTACAAAGCATAAGATTCACATACGCCAAATACAGATTAACATTATGACATCCTAATAAATACACTACATTTAAAAAATATTCAATAAAGACAATACTGAAGTCTGAAAAAAAATTAATTAGATAACACTTTTAAAGCAAATTGTTAGTGTATAAATTCATCATGGTGACAACAGATCAATGTATAATGTACAAAAATATACTAATTTCTTACTTATATCAGTAAATGTTTATTCTTTAATTTGAAAACAATATTTACAAAGTGTTATTGTAACTTATTTCAAAATTTTTTGGTTCATAATAAAAATACATCCATTAGAGTATATAAAAAATACAGTTATAAGATTATTATTTAGCAAATAAATACGCTTCTAATAAATAGTGGACATATGTTTCTAATGCAGACAAAAAATGGTCTCACATTGAATTTTGTTTAATTGTGATTTTAGCATTCTGGTTTAGTCCATTTGACAAGGCATATCTATATATAACTTAGCATAGAGCCTTTCATTATTAGTCATACATTAATAAATTTTTTGAAGCAATGATAGCTCAGTGGTCCTGTGTATGGAATCCATATCAAAGACATGAGTTTGAATCCACCTACAAAGAGCTTGAGCTTTCAGTAAAGGAAAACATTGTGATGAAACCATAGCATGGTGGTAAGGCTTTTACTAATGCCCGCCTGGCTAGCTACCACTCTAAAGTTGAAAATCTGCCTCCAAATACCAATAGCTGTGTTCTAGCAGTTGCACTTGAGTGCCAGTCCCTCCACAGGTTTAGCATGTCTACCAAATTGTGCCATATTATCACGAATGAGATTATGGCCATAACACTAAAACCTTAACTATAAAAATAATGTACTACATTATAAAATCAGTTACATTATTCAGTATTATATTTACTATATGTATCTACATATTGTATGATATTGTAAATTGAAACTATGCATTTATGTTATGATAATGTTTATTGAAGGAACTATTATTACTATTTGTAATATCACATGACAGGTACGACACCATTATAAGCTACGCTTATGAAAAATTTGGGGATCAAAACAGGTAAGTTAACAAGAAAAACAAGTTGAAAGGTGACATTAATAATTAGGTGAGAAGGTAATTTCATAATTTGATTATAATTATATATAATCAATGAGACTTAAAAGTATATAGGATATTAAGAAGTATATTATTCAATGCTGGAGGGGTTATCCACATCACGATTATCCGTTTTAATCCACTAAGAACCAAACACTACAATAAAATCGTTATATAGTTTCACAATTTTTCGCATTTCCCAAAAAAAGAACAAGGTGGGTAATTTAAAACCCCAGATTTATATCGAATTAATTAACTCTACTATAAATAGTTTAAACGAAATGCGAGAAACCTATGTCAAACAAAATTTATAACCTAAAATAGTCAAATTTCTGTAATGTTAGATACACATAAATAAGACAAGTCGCCGACAACCGATATTGATACTCTACTGAACAAGACAATGGACGTGAAAGATTGGGAAAATTCCAAAGGCAAACATGGAAAATTTATAATGAATATATATGAATAATAATTGATGACATACCAACTGTAGAAATCTGTTGTATATCAGACATTTTAAGTATCACTGCATTTGCTGGAACGCCGACAATTTGCTGAGCCTGGGGTTGCGTTGTGACAGATTGTGGAACTGCTACATTCGCTTGCGGTTGCATTTTTGTAATCATCGTTCAATAATCAATGCACAATAAAACACCCATTAAAACATGCGGGACTACGTTAAATTACAATATTATTTGTTTTCCATGAATGTATAATTCTTCAACTCGTCACATTACAAACCCAACCAAGACGCGACGGATAACAATGCGGATAACGGAAACATAGCGTAGTATTTTGTGTATAAATTTACAATTGTCATTACTATAATGATTTTAATTTATTAGAACGATACTGTAGCTTTTATTGCAACATAGTTACGAACAAAATCGCATAAATGCTTACAACGGATGTTCAGTTGGTACCTATGAATGAAGCTATTGAATTTTGTCTATGATTGGATGGTAATTGCAATAAATTGTTCAATTAACTATGTTGCTTATAGATATATTCACACGTAATACTAGATCTGCTTTAGTATAAAATTATTATTTATATTTTAGTACCTATAAACTTTGATCTCGTTGTCAAGTACATACATAAATAGTATTTTATATTAAAAACACAATATCGTTTTCATAGACAAGCAAACATTTTGTTGGAATTTAGGCGGGCTTTTAAACGAATTTGTTAATACAACGTACAATTTAAAAGAAGAAATAAGCTTAGGAATGCAATTCTATAAATATCACAAAGATCACAATATAATTTTTAAGGGCATTACATATGAGATTATTTTACTTAATCCTAAATCCTTAAGACTCAGTGGTTATTATCTGTAAAATATATTGCAAGGGAAATATCGTATATTATATTAAAAGGAGCGAAATTTCAGTAACATAAAAATTACTCAAGTAACTCTCCAATGTTTTATATGTTTCATATAACTGACATTTACTCACTCGGTTATCTTGGTCATCTCTAACTTAAAAATCTATAACTCCTTTCTAAAGTTAGGATATTCGTGTAACTTTAGGTTAAATTATAGCTTTTGCTTTCAGACAAAGTCTTACTATTCCAGTTTAGTGAGATAGGCATTTTTTGTTATTAAAGTCACAGTAAAGCTCAACTGGTCAGATATTGCTTGCATAGGTGCCTGTACACTACAATTTATTAGTAAAATAATAATAAAAAAATCGATTAACTCGATCCGAGTATAGTACATGAATTTCTAAATGACCCAAAACCAGTCTCGATGTTATAACACTTCTTAATGTGTGGCGTTTATACATGTAGTAAAAACCTTTTTTGTATTTGGTTGAATTAGATATAGGTATATAATTTAAGAAAATAAATTGACTTTAAAAATTAAAGACGATGCTTCTTTTGTTCAAATATTAAGATAGCAGTGAAATAAAAGCACATAATAGAAAAATAAATGCATTTATTATAATATAAAATATGGACGGATATTATTCTCATATCACCAAAATATTGATCCTATATTTTTTTTAATTAATATTATTATTCTAAATACGATAGTAGACATGCAATTTCGATGAGATCTTGAGGTATAGACTCATGATAGCAAACATATAATTCTCTTGGCTCTGGTTCACTGAATACTCTGCTGCAATTACATAAAAATGAATTTTAGTAAGTAGAAACTTATTATACAGTTAATGTTAACAATACAGATTTATTCAATCAAAAAGTTTTTTTTTCTATCAGTCAGGTAGAAACCTTTTTCTAAATGTCATTACCCTAAGTCCTTTTCTTTACAGAAAACAACTATGTAAAATTCCACGATGATCAGTTATGTGGTTAACGCGTGAAAGTATAATAAACTCACATTCACAATTCTAATATAGAAATGAGCGATTCAAAGCTTTAACGAGTTAAATACCAGTTGTTTTTAAAATATGTATAAATATACATACACATAGACTACTTTAAGATATATTCTCTAATAATTATAATGTGTGTTTTAGATTAACAGAATTTAAGAACAAGAACCCATGACTTAGTATTAGTTAAAACCAAGGGATATAAGTTTTTTAAGCCTAACTTAATACTAGTTTTCTTTATATCTAAAATCACAATGTTAAAACATAGGTAACAGTGCTCACCACTGCTGTTTCGTGACAATTATGATGTAAATGACAATTAGCCTAGCAAAACACTTAAAAATACTACACCTAGAAATAGATTTAGTTAGGTTGGCCTATCCTTTTTTAAACCTACATGTACATATATAAAGTTTTATTTTTTATTTTTTAGTCTTTATTTTATAGAGGGTTTGTACAGATAGAACATGTCACCCTCATCCCTACAACATGCTACAATTAATTTCTTAGCCAAATACCGATTGCAACCAAATCATAAATTAATATGGCTTCTATCGATGTTGAGCAAGCCAGTATTTTATTTAATATGCCTATATTTCTCCACGAATTCTCAAAGCTAGAACAATCGTGTGTCTTCTCGTAACCAATGTTTAAACGTTGTAATTTTAATGTGTGACAAGAATATACCTACAGACAATAGAAAAAATGTATTTTTAAGCAATGCAATTTATTACCCTACAACCCAAAACTGGAAAACTTCATTGATCTTTTTGTTGACACCACTTTGGATCAAAATGTCTGAAGGTGCTTGAAACAACATTCCATACTCTTTGACAGCTACCAGTATTTTGTTCAAAGGATTTGATGGAGCATGATTCCTCTTAAACCTATAAAAACAGTTCAAGAATTAGACAATAATAAAGTCAAACAATATAAATAATATGGTATACAGAACTAAGATGAAACACTGTTGAGAATCTGTAGCAATAAAAAATCCATCTCAAAATATAAAGTTATTGATAGTTGTTCAATATAATGTATTCGCCACATCATATTGCTGTTATAGCCTGGCACACAAACCTTGATCCTGAGGTAAATTCAAATCTTTATATATGGCAACATTCAATAATCAATGACAAATTTCTTATTAATAGTTTATGTCAGTGGATTGTACGTGTTTTTATACATTTTTCGGCAACTAAGATGAATATAACATAGAAAAGTAATAAGCAAAAATTATTGTTTAGTATAATTAATCATTTTCAAGTAATACAACAAGAACGCCAAGTTTTTTCAACAAAAATCAACAATTTTCGTGTGTATCAGAATTTATAAGTTGCTATGCTATATAAGTCTTGATGCTTTTAAATTTGTATTTTAGCTGTCTTTGATTAAGATTGAAATGGCTAAAGCTGTCTTTAATTCTAACATAAAACCTATGACGTCACGAACCTTAGTGATGTACTTACTATTGTAATGATAAACAATAACGGGTATTTGATGATTAACGTAATAAAATAAAATTTTACATAACACTTCAGCAGTCAATTTCGCTCATAAACTTTGCAGATAAGGAGTATTTTCCGAACGTAAAAAAATCTATCATATAAGAATAAAAAAGTTTTGAGCAACTAATTTGACAACATTGCAAAATTTGAAAAAAAAAATGCTATTTCAGGCTCCATTTTAAGCAATAACGAAACACAACTGGGTAACCGTATCCTAACCCCAAAAATAAAATAATCCAAGACATACAGACTAAAATCGTGTTTTCTCCATAGAGGTTATTTTTTACCAGCCAAAAGGTTATTTTTGTTATGAAACAATTAAAACGATTGTTTAAGTTTAAAAGCTAATAGCTTTATTGAAAAAGAGTTCAATCTTAAATTACTATCATTTGAAAAATATTACATTCTCAAACTACAATCTTCTTCTCCCATCTGGTAACAATCTTCCTATACGCTATATTCTTGTATTCCTTCTTCATCTGCTCAGGCATTGAATTATTTAATATGTTTTTGTAAAATTTCAAAAATGGCATGTATGTCCAATTTTCGTCATAATACTTTGCTAAAAGCTGTTTAACATCCCGAAGTTTCAGGTTTTTGCCTCTACGCCCTTTGAAACGATTGGTGGCTGTATAATTTTAGCTTTCTTTCCAACTTTGCATAAACTCTTTAGTACTCCCCCTTCGTCTCCCCACGTACAAGAGTATTTCTTGATATCTTGGTCCTTTTGATGCCTAAGCGTTTACGTTGTGAAATTTTAAAATGGAACTGAGCAGTCGTTTTGAAAACATTGTGTATGCATTTTTTACAATCGTATAGATGTACATAGGTTAGTTCGGTAAATGTGGCATGTTCGTCAACAATACTGAAAGCGAAATAATCACTTCTGCTTTTCGGATTTGTTTTTCAATATTCCTATATTCAATAGTAACTGGGAATACCAATTTGTTTTATTCATTGGTTGTTGAAGCGCCACCGCGAACACATCGCTAGTATTGCGCTGTTTTTGTATTGACTTGCACATCCGTCTGCCACTAGACGGATGTGAGTGATATTTGTCAGGTCAATTTTATTTATTCTGCCGTAAACAGCTGAAGCTATTTAGCGTGTACACCTTTAGCGTGTTCATTTTCTGTCCAGACATAGAAATGTGAAGTGTCTTTATTCAACGGGTATTTGGTAGATCCCTGCATGGTAATAAAATTGCAAAGATATAATTATCACTATAGTAGCAGCTCTGGTCGGAAACTTTGAGTAGGCCGAGGTTTTTTTGGCAGTCAAAGAAAAATGTTGCAATTTCGTCACATTTTTTCTCTGAGTAAATTAAAAAATGCTCGTGCCTTAGTTTGTGTATTGTTTTTCCTGTTATTACGAGCACTTTCTACAATGAATCAGTTTCTGTTTTAAGTTTCTCATTTAACTCAATGCATTTTGAACAAATATCAATACTCGGACTTCCAAAATCCAGAATGTAATTTTTGTTAAAGGTTGCTCGTAAAGTACTGTAATTATACTATACTGTCAAGGTTTAGGATCCTGTACATTTTGTATAATATCTTTACATTTAGTTCGCTGGATAAATACTTGCGTTGTTTCGTCGAACTTCGACAATAATGAGATTCAATGCATTTTAGTGATTTAGAGACAAAATTCTGCACCATGTACTAGACACGATATTTTGTTATTCCCAGTAATTTTATAAATACTTGCTGGCAAACTGGTTCTAATCATTTCTAAGCACATTTGGCATACTTAATAGTACAACTGTCGATCTTTTCTTATATCTGTGGTAGGGCACCTACGCTTACATACATACATACACCGGCAGACGGACATAACAAAACTATAGGAGTTATTTATATGATTACGAAACCCGAAAAATCGGTTTAAATCAGTTCACAATCGGCGAAGATATTACGTAGCATACGCACATAATATATCAACCAAATTGAGAAACTCCTCCTTTTGGAAAGCATGTTGAATATGGTCAATGTCTGACTTTCTTTTTATTGTTATAACACTTGGAACACGATTTTTATCTTTATAAAAAAGATTCCAAAATATCAATCTCAATAATAGTATATCTTCATTATCTCTTTAATTAGTTATTTGTTAAACTAAATGTTTTTTCGAGAATAAAACCCCAACTTTTTGAATAAAATAGAGAAATGCTGAATACTCGTCTGCATGCAAATCACTACTAACGGGCATTTTGCATTTGTGGGTACGATGCTCTCCGATTGATCAATTTAAATTTTAACTGTGTTTGATTCTGACTAACGAGATACAGCTGAATTTAATTCTAATCTAATATTTCGAATGGGATTTGAGAACGAATTAACTATGTTTGATACCAAATGTTTGTTGATACTGTTCGCAACTTGAACGATGAAAACGGCCGCATACTTACTTGATATTTAACCTTATGCGGAATTAGCTGCTGTTAATTCTATACCCCTTATATATCAAATCAAATCAAATAATGAACGTAGTTGTTTCAAAGTTATTGAAAAATTGACAGCGTGTGCGTTGAATGTGTAATTCCACAAGAGTGGAAAAAATGACTGATTATGTTCATCATCAGTGAAAAATATGTATAAAACAAGAGATAAAATAATTGAAGAAGCATTGGATGATTTTATAATAAGTATAGGTGAAAGTGAAAGTAATGTATCAGATTATTCCAAGATTTAATATTTAGAAACCGATTTTGATAAGTGTATATTGTTCTTCGAAAACATTTTTAAATTTATAAAGTTTATGTTTTTGAAACTTTGCATTGTTTAATAAATTAAAGCTAAAATAAGATATTAATTGTGTTTAATTTCAATTAATTAATTTAACTAACTATAACAATTCTACATCAAGTTAAATTATTTATTGTTGTTTCTTAAACCAGACTTTACCAGTTATTTATTTTTTCATGAAATTAAAAAGTCATCATTTTGAGGGTTCAAATAAAAAAAAAACATGCGTGCGTACAAAGTACACATGTCAGAAGTGAAACTTCTTTGGCGAACTAATTTATAAATCTTGTTTATATACGACGTTCGCTCTGTCTCACTTTTTCTCTCAATCTTTCTCACTCGCTTGCTCCCTACTCTCACTCCACGGCTAGTTGCTCATGCTACGTTCGCCCTGTCTTACTCTCTCTCAATCGGTCTCGATCACTCTCTCTCTCTTTTCCGACACTTCCGTTGCATACCGGCGTGACGTTTCATCTGTAAAAATTTTACCCTCATGCGCCTAAAGAAGTTTCACTTCAAAAAGGTAAGTACGAATGTATATTACCAAGACAAGAAATATGAACTCAATGGAAATATTAATGATTGTTATACAATTTCAATATATGTACCTTATACTGTGCTGCAGTAAATCATGTATCTTCTTACATGTAGTCCGGAAAGTTTTCACAATATACGAATACAAGACATTGTTAGCTTGTAATTCAAGATTTTTCGCTGGTGCTATAAGTATACCTTTTTCAGATTCCAAATGAATGAAGTGAAATAATACATTCTCTTCTCCTGCCGTTATTCTGAAACAAGTAAAAAATTAAACTTTTTATTATAAAATTTATTATAAAATCTAGTGTCACAATGTTGGTCTACTCTAATCTCAGAAACTGCAAAATCGATTTGTATAAAATTTCGTAAATGTGTGTTGCTTAGTCCAGTTTTAGATATTCCATTATTTTTATATCTTTAAGTAAATGTATGAATAATATATTAAGCAGATTTATAGTTTTTTATCGATTCAATAGGTATTATTTTTTAAAACCAATTAATAAACAAGTCTAAAATCTGTCACATATTTAATATAATTAACAATCTTTGCAGTATCAAGGAAATAAAAAAAAAATGTGTCCAGGCATCTTTAACGGAAGTACAGAAAATAATTAACCAAACTTTCATTACAACGAAATGAATGACTTAGAAACGCATAGGAGAAACATACAAAGAAACATTTATTTTTATTTTTATATTAGCTGTATCCGCGACTTCTGGAACTAAACATTTAGTTTAATTTTTTTTATTATTTAATATTTAATATTTAGCCCGTTTTTTTGTTATAATTTTTTTCAACGTAAGTGTGCTCTTATTGGCCGTAGCGTGATATTAAACTGCCTAAGGATTTTCTCAATAATCGCTCTAAAAAATACAAAAAAAATAATTAATCCGACTGGTGGTTTCTAATATTAGCGATTACAAACAAACAAACTTTTCGGTTTTATCATTTTAATATAGATATTACATTGATTTATTTAGTATATCAGTTATCTTTACCATTAAAATACAAAAATCAAATTAATTTATGTTACGTTTTATATAAGACCTTGTTCTGCCATTTACAATAATCTATAGTTTGACCACATAGGCACCTATTTCAAAGATAAGATCACTAATCGGAATAAAAACTATCCTCTCTCACAATTATCATAATATGCAATATATATAAGTGCCGTTTTTTTTTTATTTCAAACATTGGACTCATCTTGCGAAAGAATGGTCCCTTATGTTTCATTTAAAGATTGACCATCGCTAGCTACTACTTGACTCTACCTTTCTGGCAAAATATGGTTACCATATCGAAAGAACGCTTCATCTTTAGAGGTACTCCAAGATCCAATTTTTAACGTCTTCATATGACGTGAAGTTCTCTTCAGACAAGCCATGTGCCGTTGATCGGAACAACTAGTAATAGGAGGGGCAATTTTTTTTAAGATAATGGCGAGCAAAGATGCATACGGCCCATCGGATTGTAAATGGTTACCGTCGCCTATGGACAGCCGCAACACCAGATATGACACAGCCATGTTGTTGACCTTAACGAAAAGTGGTTTTCCTCGTTCACAATGCCGGAACACAAAGGCTCATACCAAACATTTATTTTGTGGCAATCTAATCCCGAAGGTGGTCCCTATTAGTTTATAATAAAATTTAATTATGTTTAAACCAGTCAGGCTACCACGCTGTAACGACACAATGATTATATGGTTACAGTCATGACCAAAACTAATTGTGGCACCAACAATCGCCAGAGACTTGTCAGTTGCTCGGCGGAGGGCATCGTGTGCAGATGAGGTTGGCTTGGGTAACTCAAATAGTTTTTTTTTTATATTTAAGGTTTGCCTGACCTTAAGGGACGATACGGCCCAAGTTGGTAGACATGCTAAGCCTGTGGAGAACCGAATTTCTGGTGAATACTGCGGGTGGGGTAGGACTTCCCATATAAGGGTTTCCAGATTTGTTATCACCGGTGATAACAAATTGTTCTTCTGTACAATGTGGCCGAACGTTGTTATTAGCTGAATTAACTTCTTGAGTCGTTGCTTGTACAGCAGTCGTATTTTCTCCAAGATTCGGCATAATCTCATCAATGATGTTCGGTAGAGCCCCAGTAATGTTTTAGTTTGGTTTCAGCAGCTCATAATACATGACATCAAGCTGATCCCAACAAATACACAACAACAGTTTTTTTCCATGAACATTTAGTTTCGCCGTGGACGTTGAAGCATGCCAACCCAACCCATGCAGCACAACCCAATTCCTTTCTTTTTGGATCATTATCAACGATTTCAAACGATGTGAAATTGCTTTTTTAATAACTCCTAATGTGAGTACAAGTTTTTTTTGCGTTCGTTCCGAATCTTTCTTCTACAAAGCATCAAATTACGCATCTTCGTACACTTGTGGCCTACGTTTCCGTTTTTTCAACTTCGACGTCAAACTCATCGTTCTTAAACTTCTGAAACCACTAACGATACCTCTCACCTAAAGCAGCCACACCATACGCTTCTATAAGCAGATATATTCAAATTCAAGACATAAATCAAAATCTCCCGCAAATGACAAGGCTCGGCTCGACTCGGCTAAATGAAGGATGAATGATTCGACTTGAAATGGGACATTTTTACCCGAAGAAATGTACGTAATGCTGATATAAATTCACTAAAACTTTGAGATTTGTTTTCAGATGTCCAATATTACTATAAAATGATGTACATTTGAACGTTTCAACCAAAATTTAGACATAGACCCATCTCATGTCAAACGGTGGAAACTAAAGTGTACACTGTTACAAAATTTCGTTGAAATCGGTTGGATTATTCTAAACATTACCATTGACAAACATGCTGATACGGATTTTTTTAGCATATAGACTAGCTAGTGGCCTCGACTTCGTTCGTATTTCTGCGTATGTTCGTCAAATCCATTCTTAGAGAGCGATTAAGTTGTGAACGCTATATCCATGACAAATTTTCTATAGAAGATATATGTGTTTATAAAGATAATACCTGTGTACAGTAACATGGTTGATTTCATTCAATAAAGACTTCCTGATGTCTGACATATCTATACTTCCGCTTGCTCGACTGCCTTCCTGTAATGAAATAAGCCAAGGTTAATAGTAACTTTACAATAATTATCGTAGTAATATCATGTAATTATGTATTATTAATTTTTTGGTATCATTTGAAAATATTTTAATATTATTGAGAGATATTTGAAGTGAAAATTTCTATAGCGCAGTTTGGATAGGGAGCAAATTCATGTAAGTCGTCATCGACATGGTCACGTGAAGTGTTAACATACACACTATACATGTTCCTATTAGTATAACTTATTGACTGTAAACAGTTTTGATTTACAAGTTTTAATTTAAAATCAAACAATTAATTTGGATATACAAAAATTACAACTGCTTGTTTATAGTTTTAATTTTTGCTTTGATTTTTTTTATATTTTGTTTAGGTGCTTTCGACAGTTTATAACCTAATAATACTAAAATCAAAATCTTTCTTACATCCTCGTTCATAAAATCAACTTTCACTTATTTCATATAACATTTTAGCAATCCCATTCAAAGTATTTAATAAACTGTTATGAACAAAAATTATTTGAAGATAATCGCTACATTCATCTTAGCGTTCCCAAACAATATAGTTATTTGTGTGATCTACAAATACTTGTGTTGAGTCTTGTTGTTACTTGTGTCCGATAATTGTGTTTATAAACTCCTTCACACTTAATATTGGCGAAATTGCTTATAAAGGCAGAGTGACTATAAGTCTACTACTCGACTATAATATAATATGAAATATAATATAGATCAGAGGATTCCAAAGTGTGCACCGTAGTGAGCGAAGAAGGGTACCGTGAAACGATTCTCTTTACCATTGTCGTATCATTGTACCTATCTATTTCGACCAGCTAGATAAGTTAGAGCGCCGCGACAAAATAGTAAATATATATATGCGCCACCAACTGAAAAAGATTGGGAACCCTTGATATAGACCATAAATCTATACCGCTAGCACGACGACAGCCTCGTTTCAGGTGTTACATACTGAAGTAAGAGCCTTCATTCCCATGAGATTTTTAACGTCTGGATTATTTATATTAATGGAAGTAATGATGACTAAGTGGTAGCATGTATATGCATTGCTGCACGTGAGTTCGAATCCCTGCAATGAGCCTAAGCTCCCGATGAAGAAAAACACCCTGATGTCACCATAGCATGGTAGGGCATTTTCTAATTCCCGCCTGGCTAGTTACCACCCTCAAAATGAAAATTTGTAATCAAATATCTATAAGCTTGTTCCGGCAGTTTCACTTGAATACCAATTCCTCCACTAAGCTTAGCGTGTCCACCAACTTGGGTCACATCGTCTCTTAACATCAGGTAGTACTCTGGCCAAATGTTAAATCTATAGAGTATTAAAAAAATAGTTATTATCAATTCGTAGGTATTACCTGCCTATCCCAATCGGAGTCTGACCCTGATGATTCCCGACGGACTCTTAACTCTCTGTCCGCTCTTCTGCCTTGTACACGTTCTTCACTTAGTTCACTGAAAAAAGTGTGATTAAACTTAGTTAGCTGTAACATTCATATATTTTTCTGAGCGACACTTCCTCCACTAGATTTAGCATGTCCTTCATCTTAGACCCCATCGTCACTTAATACTCAGGTGAGACTGTGGCGATATTGCTCAACCTATAAATCATATTTTAAAAAATCATTGCGTCTATACATAACATTTATAACAATATTATGCCACGATGCTTATCCATTCAATCTACTATTGCTTACATTTTGTAACACAAAGATATTATAGCTCGGTAGTTACACTGTGTCTTTACTTATAAGAGAAATTAAAAATTAACATTTTCTTTTCAAAATAGAGTAAAAAACTTTCTACTCTAAAATGTAAACAATTTTGGATCGAACACATAAGTACTTAACCGACGATGTTAAGGGAAACTATAGTCAATTCAATCGCGTTATGTTAAATTATATATCTATATTAAAATTCTAAAGCGGAAAAGTTTGCTGGTCGCGCTAATCTTAGGAACTATCCGTTGATTTTCAAAAAATATTTAACTTTATTTAATATTAGGCTTTAGACTATTTAACATCACGCGAAGACCAATAGAAACAACGCTGTATTGAAAAAAGTAACAAAAACAGTGTAATCGGATGACGCAAAAAAAAGTTTATCCCTTTCTATACCTCACACCCAATAAGTTATTCGTGAAAAAAAGTGGCCTATAACCGTCTCAGGGGTGCCAACTATCTCTATTAAATACCGACCAGGGTTTCGGCTTCAGTTTCGGCCAAAAATCAACCAAATCTTCGGTCGCACCGAAACTTAGTGTACACTATTGTGCGTCGTTCAGGTGAGTTCGCGACTCGTGTGTTAGCATCACTAGCCAAACATACTGTTTTTAGTTTTTTTTCATCCATAATAATTTAGTAAATAATTAATTTTGCTTGTATTTGGACTTACTGGATTAAATTCGTTTTTTTTAAATTATTTGACTGTAGTGTATAGCTTTGGAAACTTTGTTAGACTGATAATTAGATTAATTAATTATTTTATGTCTTATACCTAACAGACGACCTTCATGAATAATACGTTAACCGTAACAATATTGTAAACATAATATAGAGATAATATTCAATTAATAAGTCTTTACGTACCAAGTGTCAACATAGTCAACGAAGGTTCATTTTACCTGTTTCGGCCGAACACTAAGCTCTATACCAAAATTCATCATGATCGATTTAGCAGTTTAGGTGTGAAAGCGTTTCTTACTAAACTTACTTTCGCATTTACAATATTCTAAGTAAAAGTAAGAATAATATTGAATACAGTACCTATTGCTTTTCAAGCTATTCGAATCCTCTGAATAGCTGACATCCAAACTAGAATGTCTATATTTTTGCGTTCCATTGTACCAGTGCGTATAAAGATTGTGATGACTGCCAAAGCTCGTTAGCGACGCATCGCTTATAGTCGATCCCGTATTTATATGTTCAGATGAGTTATGTCGTTTTTTTGATTCCGCTTGTGACCTCGACAGTTTCAATGTAGATGTAGGTTTCAATGTTGAGTCCGATTTCAGAGCTAAAAACATCTATATATTAATCAATAATTAATATTTAACCAGTAAAATTATATAACTCTAAACCTTACATGGATGATTTTTAATTATAAAATAAAAAAGTATTTTCAAGTAACACACTAAATTTATCACCGCAAGACAATAACTTTCTCACAAAAACAATGTCGAATGTATTCTTTGATGACAACATTTTTCAGGTTTATGAATAAAATTAAATTGGACTAGAATGTAGGCAATCGGCAACAATATGCATTCAAGGGCAAAACAGAAAAAGGTTTAAAGTTATCTATATTAATATTAAAAAGAAAGAAAACTTTGTTTTATTGTTTGTATATAGTGGGTAATCTCTAAAACTACCTATTCGATTTTGAAAATTCTTTCTACGTTAGATAGAATACCTATTCTGAAATAGTATAGGTAGTGTAATATAAGGCTACCACCAACAGGATCTAAGTAATGTTGAAAAAAGTTACAAAAACCGGAATAAATTGTCCTGTCTGAGAAATTCCGTTGCGTGCGCTGCGTAAATAGTAAAACTTACATGAAAATAATGTACAAAGAAAATATAAATATATAAGGATAGAACAATTTAAAACAGAAAATAAGTAATACTTAAATAATTAATGCGAACGAAATAACAGGCACAGCTAGTTGTGTATAAAAGTATTTATATACATTGAGAATATTGATATACCAAAGAATACAGAGGAGTTGAAATATGTTGAAAATAAAAGCATTCAATAAAATTACACATTTACTAATTATAGTAATTATGATCTGATGTAATATATTGAGAGATTATTTTTTATATGTATAACTCGAACTCTTCAATCCCGTAATCCAACATAACTCTAGAAGAAATTAGTCAATGTATTAGAGAAATATGTTACAAATTAAGGTGTGCACTTACCATTCATTTCTTTCATTTTCCTACGACATTTTGTTAGAAACTCTGGGATTATTTCGAGCTGAGGATGCGTATTAGAACTAAACCATGAGGTCAGATATTTGTCGAGGCCCACTTCATACAATAGTTCAAGACAACTCTCGCATTCTTCCACGTAGAACGGGGACGGCGGAGTTACACCTACGGCCTAAATAAACATCCATATGTTGTAACAAACTTCAATCAATATCTACACTAATATTTAAAAAAATATGGGGTTTGTATGAAGTTTGAATGGATTTCACTTAAAATCGATTTCAAAGTAATTAATTGGAACTTAATAGTATTTTGTGTGGAACCATAAAAACATATTAATATGAACGAGGTCGCGAGCATCAGCTAGTGTATAATATGTAGTATTATTCCACACTATATTATTAATATGCCTTTAGTCGCGTAAAATATATTTTAAAATTTATAACAGGCGTTTACAATTATCGCTACGGCTATTTTTGAAATTATTGAATAAAATTGTTGATACCAGTATGAGATTAAAATTGTATTTAAACAAGTAAATTGGAATAAATCTTTCGGAAAAAGTTGTTTACTTCATTGCATACAATTATTTTGCTTAATTTATTCATGTTAAAAAGTGAGATTCTATAAGAATCATATAGAAAATTGATGATAATTATATTATTTTGATTATGATTTTATAGGCTTATCTGTGTAGTCTATGTATGCATTACTTTAATAAAATACACATTTTAAATATCTACCTCTTCTGTACATCCTCCTGCTTCCATTAAAGTAGCAAGGATGAAATGGCCTTTTCCAGCGACTAATAGAAACCACCTTCCATCTGGAATTCTAAAATTACAGTATTGTATAATCACAGTTGATAAACTTTTAAAATTATGAATCACTGAACAAATCATTTTTTATCTTTACGTCATTCAATTTTAAGAAATTAAAGATTTTACTGGGAAACAATATATTGATATTGTGATAAAAAAAATATTTATTGCCCTGTTTTACATGACACGGAATAATTATCTACATTAATATTATAAAAACGAAATTTTGTTTGAATACGCTAATAATAAGAATTACGAGTCAGATTTAAAAAAAAAATTTTTACAGTTTATATCGCGGTTATGGAAAAAGGTTTTAGGCAATTTAACATCACACTAGCACCAATAAGAGCAAAAGTATTTAAAAAGAGACAGAAAGTCAGAGACATTGAGAGCCAGTCCCTCCTATAAAAGCCGGCAACGCACCAGCAATTCCTCTGGTGTTGTGGGTGTCCATGGGTGGCGGTGATCACTTACCATCAAGTGACACGCTTGCTCGTTTGCCCCTATTCTATAAAACATAAAGAAACGGACAAAACATTTACATAATTTTTAGTTCCACGCAAACGAAGACGCAAGCACAACTAGTTATCTATATAATATAGATAAGCATCAGTATATGTGTATCTGAGCGTGACGGTCACACGATTTCAATGTTTTTTCCCCGTCTCAAAATTGCCCAACATATCTAAAGAAGTTTTCACTTCAAAAATATTTTAAGTCTGACTGTTATTCTGTGCCCGTTAATTGTATGCTTGTAAAAGGACTTGAAGCTCACAACAGACGGAGCTATAATAAACATTAATATAAAACATAGCAAGGTATATTACGGTATATTTTCTATAGTAATCGGCGAGTAGTCACAGACGCAGCTATAACATATATATTTATTACGTCACCAAAATATGTCGACAGATATAGCACATATATATATATTTAGGTATATTTTGATATATTTTAAGAAATCAAGGTGTCATTTTTCATCTGTCGTTTGTGTGTCGGGTGAACATAACTAGTTAATACATCACACGATATCTAAAATTAGAACACCTTTATAAAGAATTTAGCACAAATACGTGATCGTGCAATACTTATAATGGACTTTATAATGTATACTTTGACAATTGAGTGGGTATTATCTTAAAATAAAAACAACACAAGTTTTTCAGTATTTCTATAACAATAAGTACTATTCTGTTCAGATTTATAAATAAAGTCTATGCGAGCTATACCACGAGCGGAGTGCTAGTATATCTTACCTGTAATCATGACCATCATTCTTGCTTTGCTTTCGATGTTCATGGATGAACACTTCCTTCCATATTATTAACTTCTCTAGTTCTTTCCCAGAACTTAAATTCAATATTCCATTTAAACGCAAATAGGCATTAATCTCTTTCAAATCTTCATCTTGTAGATGCGAACTCAATAGATGCCCAGAGTAATATAAGCATGCTCCAATGACTATGTATAACCTTTGAAAGTTTTCTACATCATCTGTCTGATAAAATATAAAATCTCATACAAAGTTTTGAAGTGATGATGGCTTAGTTGATGGTTTGGAGGTTCAGGTCTAGGTCAGGTGAGTTAGATCCCTGTAATGTGTCTAAACTTGCGATGAAGGAAAACATCGTGATGAGACTATAGCACCGCCATAGTTATAGCTATAGTTATAGTTATAGAGATAGGGCTTTCTTTAATGCCCGCCTACATGACTACCACTCTCAAGATGAAAATATGCCGCCCAATACCTACAGGTATTTCGGTAGTTGCACCTGAAAACAATTCTCTCCACTGGGCTTATATGCATCTATGCCTAGCGTATAGGCATCTTGGGCTACATGGTCACTTAACATCAGGTATGATTGTGCCCATAAAGCTAAACGTATAAAGTAATAAAACAAATCTAATTTATCGAGAATCTTTTTCTTCGGCTGAACTTAGCTTGTTACCCTCTTAGGCCACATCGTTACGTAACATCTTTAATAGACAACTTGGCTAGTGAAGTAGTTGTCAAGGTCTGCTTAGGCAGGGTCTGCAAAGCGGAGTAATTTTATAGGAGACCTGCGTGCATCACGGTTCGTCCGTAGATTTGTGAGGGTTTACTGTATCAGACCGTTTAGATAAGTGACGTTAGAAGGACAGAAAGACAGAATAGCCACTCCCCCCAGAAATTAGAAGAAGTGTAGGCTCTATCCCTGATCCCTGGAAACCCAGAAGTTTGATTTGTCGTCATGGTGCTTTTTACTGAGCAATTTGTCACCCGATGATTCTTGCCAAACGCTCCTCACGTTTTGGCCTGAGCCCGGGTAGTGTATTTACGCATTGCGTTAAGAAAGTCCATAAAGGAAAATATGACACCACATTAATAAAAAAAGGAGATGGCAAAAATCAAGCGGTATCGTGTGGATCTATATCCGAATGGTTTGGGACTATCTTATACGTGGTTATAAAGACTGTTTTTATTTGCCTCAATTGGGCTTCAACCAGTGTATATCCACTTGCCGAATGGATGCAAGTATTATACCGGCGACCGCCGATGGAATGCTGATTGTGAGTTATTAAAAATTCCCATTGAATCGTACTGCGCTTAACATCGGACACAGAGTCGTCACTTTACTGTGTACGTTATAAATAAACTTCTTTCTAAGCCTGTTTAGCCTATTGTTCTATCTATCATAACTTTTTGCTTCTACATCACGCATCTAAAATAAGTTTCCTGAACTAACTACCAAATGTTTAACATTTACGTAATTGGGGGAAAATTCTATTAGTTGTCGTAAGTATACGACACTCATGAACATCTCTAAATTAGTACAATTGATGGCGTTACTATCGTTTGACTTTGAAGACAACCAGATTGCAAACAAAATCTAATATGAAATAACACTAACCCATTCACGATAATCTGCCGCTTCCAATTCTGTTATAGCATCATCAACTTGCACCTTCACTTCCAATGGTAAAGTCACGGAATGAGTTCCCAAAACGTCTTCTAAATAGAAGTTGTTCAACGCATTTTTTTCATTTCCAAATAACAATGTTATGAAGATTCGCGTAAACAAACTATCGAGTTTATCTACATTGTTTTGTTTTGTAAAGCATACTTTCAAGGATCCATATAAAAATTCTAATAGCTTCACAATCTCTGTTATGACTTTCTTTGCGGAAAACAAATCAACATTTTGATTTGGGAACGCTATCAATAATAAATCTTGGTAGTGTGAGGCGTATGTCACATTAATTAGCTTGTTACTATGTAACACAGTAGAAACTGTGGGTTCACTCGTGCCCAAAGACTTTGGAGCTAAATGATTTAAAGTAACGTAAGCACCTCTAGTATTATACAAAAAGTTCTGACTGAATGGTCTTGGGTAGCAGTATAAAACACCTTTATCATCGTTACTGTTGTATTCAATGTCATTACAACATATGTAAAGCACCGAACACAGCGATTCCTTAATTAATTCTGTGACAGTATTATCGGGAATATTTTTTGATGTCAATAATCTTTCCATATTGATGACATTTTCTTCGGTAGGCACTTGAAAAGTTAGTTTCGGATTACTATAATCTTCTGTTACTCTCTGCAAAGTATTTTGTAAGTTGTATGAATTCACTTCGATCCCATTTATTTTGTGCAAGTAGAAACCTTTTTTAATAGTGGGTGTGTAAATAGTACTAGCTTCAGGTAAAAAATCTGCTATAACTAAAGTCTTGCCATCTGCATGTGTTTCTAAACTGATACCAAAAAGAGATTCTATTTTGCAATTCTTCTCGCTACTAAATGTCATATTTTTGTTAATCTGTAAATAAACAATAATTATATAATATAATATTATATAATTATAAATTATAGCACACAAAAAATTATTACATAAAGTCAAGCATTAAAAGACATAGGGTAAACCTTTAATATCAAAAAGTGGAACAGTTTGTTTGTTTGAATGCATTAATATTAATAATTAAGAGTCAGATTTCAAAAAATCTTTTTTTTATTATGTAATTATGGAAGAAGGCTAGTTGACATCACGCTACCATCATTAGGAGTAAACCTGTATTGAAAAAGTAATAAAAATGGGCAAAAGGTATAAAATAATTTTTAAATACATGTTAATGAAGTCACAAGCACAGCTAGTGGGAAATGTTTGGGAATTATTCAAGTGGGGCAGTTAGACTTCTAAAATACCACCAACCTATAGAATATAGCAGTTAAATAACCTGAAAATAATGAGTAAGATTTCAAGAACTCCCTGAGGAAGGGAAGTTCAATCTCTGTAATATTCTAATGAAACCTCTGGTGGTACATGCATACTTAGGTTAAGTATCTGCTTAGCAACAGGTGAGCAATAAGTTTGCTTACCAACTTAGTGGTATGAATATATGTTTAAAAAAGATAAAAAAAATAGCAAGCATATAGTGAAAATTTCTACATATCCAATGAAAAGATGATGTGGTTCAGTGTAACATAATATTGATTCAATCTATCAACAAGTCTTTTTGATATTTGCCTTCATTTATGACTTTGAATTTCTAATACTTTTAGTTTAAGGCGAAGGAAATCTTTGTGGAGGTAACCAGAATACTAACAAATCATTTGTAATACATAGTATGTGAAATATACATAATATAGAAATGTTAATTTCTCAATGTTTGCTATAAACATTAAGTCTCAGGCTGATATGACATTGAAGGCGATGTTTTCTACCTTGAAGATGCTTTCACCTAGTAGTGCAGCTGGTACTAATGTTATATTATGATACCAAGACACAATGCAGTAATGCATTTTATGAAGTACCAACATAAATAATAAAATATATTTACAACCTGTATGACAATAAACTTATTATTATCCTCCAAATGCAAATTTTTGCTATTTGCAAGTATTGTTCTACTGTTCTCTGTTACTTTGGTACTCTCTAGATTAAAATTCTTTTTGTTCTTAACCTTTAATGCTTTAAATATTCTACCTGAAAAGTAAGTTGGTTACAGGGATATGATTAAAAAGCAATATATGGTATAACATACAATTATTATCAACATTCATTAAGACAAAATAAAAAAACATAGTAAACAAAAAAATATCTTTGTCTTCATGTTAGCAGAAGTTGTTTTTCAAATGAACATTTGCTCTGGTGAAAGTCCTGTGTGGTGAAATTTGACCTATCAATGAAGTTTAAAACTGGATTAACTATAAAGTATGCATGGCATGTGCTCTTTCATAAGAATTCTTATTTATGAACACCCAAATATCATAAAAATATAGGCAAAGCCAAAGGAAAAACAAATGTAGGAAACTTAAGGGTATTAGGAGATGTCTTACTAGATTACTATAGTTTCAGACCAATGTTTTCTTTCACCAAAACCACAGGCTCATTGTAAGGATTAAAACTCATATGTAGTAATCACAATATAAACTCTACCATTGCAATTATTAGAATGATAGTAACATTCAAGTGTACATAGTATCTTTCCCTAGGATTTGAACTAAAGTAGGTTAGTATTTCAAAGGTTATTCTAATACTATGTGCTCAATACTATTTTACCTTCTTACATTTTAATATTAAAAGTCGAAATTAATACATGTAATAAATATTAACATTGTAATAACAAAAGATAGCTTTTTTTTTTTTTATGGAATAAGTGGCAAACGGGCAGGAGGCTCACCTGATGGAAAGTGATCACCGCCGCCCATGAACACCTGCAACACCGGAGGGCTCGCAAGTGCGTTGCCGGCCTTTAAGGAAGGAATACGCTCTCTTCTTGAAGGTTCCCAAGTCGTAACTGTTCGGAAAGACCGCCGGCGAAAGCTGGTTCCACAGAGTGGCTGTGCGAGGTAAGAAGTGCCTTACAAATCGCACTGTTGTGGAAGGCTGGACATCGAGGTGGTGTGGGTGAAATTTTTTGTTTTGACGCGATGTCCGATGGTGAAATTCAGCGGCCGGGATCAATCCAAACAATTCCTCAGAGCACTCCCCGTGGTAAATGCGGTAGAAGATGCAGAGTGACCCAACATCTCTACGCAGAGCCAAGGGATCAAGCCGATCGGAAAGAGCTTGATCGTCGATAATCCGAGCCGCCCTACGTTGAATGCGGTCAAATGGAAGTAGCTGGTACTGGGGGGCTCCCGCCCAGAGATGAGAACAGTACTCCACGTGGGGCCGAATTTGTGCCTTATACAGGTTCAGACATTGAGCCGACGTGAAGTACCGTCTCGCCTTACAGAGCACACCTAGCTTCTGTGAGGCCAATTTGGCCTTACCTTCCAATTGACCGCGAAACTGGACGATGCTCGAAACATCGACGCCAAGTATTCCGATACTGGCTTTGGCAGAAAGGGGAGTATTCTCAAAATGAGGAGTTACGAGAAATGGTGACTTTTTAGCGGTTAACGCGCAAACTTGTGTCTTTTTGGGGTTGAATTGGACTAAGTTAAGTCGACCCCAGTCGGAGACTTTGGTTAACAAAGACTCGACTTCAGACACAAGTTTGTTCCGGCTCTCGTCAACCTGTTCCCGAGAAATATTAGCACGGCCAGTGTACAGTACATCCACAGTGCTATCGTCTGCATAGCAATGAATGCTGCTGATTTGCAGCATATCATTGATATGCAGAAGGAACAGAGATGGAGAGAGTACGCAGCCTTGTGGAACACCAGCATTGACAAATTTAGGATCAGAGCATGCACCGTCGACAACGACCTTGATGCTCCGATCTGCCAAAAAGCTGGTGATCCAGTTGCATAATTTCTCGGGAAGCCCATAGGAAGGTAGCTTCGAAAGAAGCGCTTTGTGCCATACTCGATCAAAGGCCTTCGCTATGTCCAAACTGACTGCAAGCGCCTCCCCCTTGGTCTCAACTGCTTCTGCCCACCTATGAGTTAGGTAAACTAGAAGGTCACCGGCTGAGCGACCCCGACGGAAGCCGTACTGGCGGTCGCTAATCAGCCGGTGGTCCTCTAGGTACCGCAGGAGCTGGCAGTTGATAACGGACTCCATTATCTTGGAGAACAAGGAGGTGATGGCGATAGGCCTGTAATTGGACGGATCCGAGCGGTTGCCTTTTTTAGGGATCGGGTGCACTAAAGCGGCCTTCCAGGATTTCGGGACTACGCCTAAAGCATAGGAGTACCGGAAAAGACGCGTTAAAACCGGTGCCAACTCCGGAGCACATGTCTGCAACACGATCGGAGGGATGCCATCGGGCCCACTCGACTTATGAATGTCCAAAGAAAGAAGTGCTTTGCGAACTGCACTTTGCCGGAACTTAACCTCCGGCATCATAGTATCGCACCGCGGGATTATCGGTGGTGAATTTCCTTGGTCATCCAGAGTCGAGTTAGACGCGAAGAGGGAGGCCAGAAGATCGGCTTTCGCCTTCGCGGCATAGGCAAGCGAGTCATTCTCCGTGTGCAGGGGTGGAAAAGAAGGCTGACAGAAATTCCCTAACACAGCCTTGGCGAGAGACCAAAACGCCCGTGTTCCCGACGGGAGACGCGCCAGTCTCTCGCCAATTCTGCCGATGTGCTCTGACTTCGCCTTGGCAATGACACTTTTGAAGGACCTGGAGGCAGAATTATACTGCTTTTTAAATGCACTGGTATTTGCATCACTAGACGCCGAAGCCACAGCCCAGGCCTGGTAACATTCCCGCTTTCGGCGTGATGCCGTCTTGCAGGCGCGACCAAACCAAGGCTGGGATTTGCCTCCGATGGGCACTGCAGAGCACGGAATAAAAAGTTCCATACCCTGAAGCACCACATCGGTGACAGAGTCAGCAACGACATCTGGATCATCCAGTGAGAAGCAAATCTGCCCCCATGGGTAGGACGCAAAGAATGATCGCATCCCGTCCCAATCCGCTGACCTATAATGCCATACGCGGCGGCGGCCCGTAAAGCGAGGTCGTATTGTGCGCGTAACCGGCACTGTACTCCGAACAAGACAGTGGTCCGACGAACCAAGAGGGGGATCGACGGAAACCAGGTAGCCGTCCGGATGAGAGGTCAACAGAAGGTCCAACAGGGAAGGTATATGATCATCCACATCTGGGATTCGCGTAGGCGAGGTGACCAGTTGTGTCAAATTATATACCAAGGCAAAATCGTGAATAGATCTACCCGCATGATCGGTGGTGCGTGATTTAAGCCAGTCGGCATGGTGGGCGTTAAAGTCGCCGAGAATCACGATCTCTGCGGATGGGATCTGCTGCAGCACAGAATCTGTAGCCATCTGCAAGTGCTCAATGAGTCGGTCAGTTTCGGCATTACTGCTATGGGATCTATACAGGCACGCGTAGGTTCGCGGATGGTCATCGCAGTCTACACGTAGCCAGAGGATGGATAGGTCCCGCCCTTCAAGGCTGCCGAGGCGACGAGAGCAGATATCCTCTCTTACGTACACGCACACCCCAGCCCGCGGCACAAAGGAATGTTCCAGTTTGTACCCCGGGTAGGAGAGGAAAGAGGTGTCAGCCGGAGAAGATATCTGAGTCTCGGTAAGGAAGAGCAAGGCCGGCTTCGCTGTCTCAAGGTGGAAGTGGACGGCGTTCAAGTTGGAATTTAGCCCCCTTATGTTGCAAAAGTCCACAGCAAGCGTGGTAGGGGTAGCCTTATGTTGCTTGCTCCGTTTGCCCCGAACACAGAGCGCAAAATTGCCCCCCCCAGAATACGAAGGGCAGCCTGAACATCCACGCTTAGGTAGTGTGCGATCTGAGCGTGGACGTCCAGAGAGGGATTCTCCACCGCGATGGACGCTAGTGGTACCCTCCTGGGGTAGATCAACCAAATTTTGCACTTTCATAATATGGGAGAGGGATGGGGAGTGGGCTTCCGGGACTCTCACAGGCTGAACGAAACGCGACAGCAATGTTGCCACTTGACGTCAGTTTTCCGTGAGAGAGTGGTTTTTCCCCGGGCATGCCAGCCCATTCGACTGCTACCCGAAGGTGCGCAGCATGGCACTACCACTAAATAAATGAGGGAGTATATAAAAACATACACAAATAGCATTACTTGAGTATGCCCCATGCACACTAGGCAGGCAGTTTAAGTCCCCACTTTACTGACGGTTCAATCTTTTCACTACAGTCGAACCATAATAAACACAATTTATGCGAGCACATAGAAAAAAAATTCTGCCTAAATGTTAACTATTTGTTATTAGAAATAATAATAAGTCAAATTTCACATTCAAAAAACTAGATCAATATTACTTATGTAAACTTTTAAATAAAAATAAAAGTAACAAAATGTAATAACCTTAAACCAAAAAAATATCATAAAATTGATATTTTTTTTATCAGTACATAGTATATATATTGTGATTATTTTTGTTTAAACTCAAAAATGATTTAATCATAATTACCACTATAGATAGTTGATATTGGCATAGCTATGAAAAATATATATTCTTCAATATTTCAATTTACTGGAGTACTGTTTGAGTAAAGAAGAAATAAAGTTTAGTAGTAAAAAGTAAAATATGTTTATATATTTCTGATTGACTTCCTAAGAGAGTTAATAAAAAAATATTAGCACTTTCTAATTTTTATTTTCATTATCGATCTCACTGTCATTTGGTTTTTTATTTACTTTCTTAAAATAAGACAGTTCCCCTTTCCAAAGATTTCTAAGGAATATTGAAAAGAAGTACCAAGTCCATTAAAGCGAAAACAATAAGAAAATAAAGTGAAGTCTAGTTCACTACAACTCTGATATATGATTACTTTAGATTTAATGTTAGATCTAGTACTAAATATGTTTACTGTATAACTCTATATATTATTTTAAAGCGTTAAGCCTTAAGTATTAAATGTACTTGTTTAATTTACCTTTTGTAGACCGTCTCGTTGATGTGCGTTTAAAATTATTCCTCAATTTAAATGTTTCGCAATTATCCAGCAATGCTTCATTTTTTGGTTCCGCAGATGGTTTAGTTTTTATATAAACTAATTCACCATCATCACCCACATCAGAGTCCCACTCCGGCACCGAACTAAAACAGTTTCAAAAATATTATAAAAAAATAAAATAAAATAAAGCTTTTGTGATCTTTCTATTTACCTTTCGGAATCAGAATAGTTTGATTCATCTGAGGAATTCGTCCAATCATTATCTGAATCAGATTGACTACCGACAGATTCTTTATTCTTATAATTATTCATGTTTTATAAAGTTGTATTCATAGGTTGTATTTGCTCGAAAACATTTGAAGATAAACATTTATAATGGTAGGGTTAGGGTGCGTATATATACTACAAGATGAAATAACAGGTATTTAAAAATAACATATTCTAAACTAAATTTGTAATCCGACTGCTAGTTTCTAAAATTTCCGTGTTCAAACAAAGAAATAAGCTTTTCAGCTTTAAAATATTAATATAGATTGGTCTATATCTATGCCATTAATTCCAGTGTTCAGTGTACAAGAACATTGTGAGTAAAATAAACTGTAATACATCAAATTATAATGTATTTTACATAACCTATAAATTATTCAAAAATGAAGTAAAATCGTAATTACTGATCAGTTTTCAAGTTTAATTTGTCACGATTAAAACGTCACTGAACGTCACTTTGGAATTTGGCATGAAAATACAAAAATGGACAACTGCAATTAATTTTTTTAATTAATTTTACATACACGATATGAGAGTAGTAGGAAACAATTAAATTATTGAGATATATAAAAATATAGTGTCTTATATATGATAATGACACAACGTTCGAACTCCAAAATTAATAAGAACATATTATGTTAACTTGATGGTTGCTGAAGATTATGGAGATGATAATATCTCAGGGAAATCTAATATCAACATTATGCTGCCCGATAAGAAAAATATTACTAAATCGACGATGAACATAAATTTTTCTGGTATACATCCTTTTTCAAGTGGAATAAGAAATCCACAAGAAATATCCATTATTCAATATACTAAACCTACATCCATCATAAGAAAGCCAAATATTTGGGGATCGAGATATGAGGAAGATGAAAAGTATAATGAATGTGGTACTATTAATGAATCTTTCTGCCACGTTAAAATGGTGAGCTTTAAATTTCCATCAGTACGTGTATCGTGTGATAAAAACTCAGTTAATTCGTTGGTAAAGTAGTATATCAACCTCTATATTTTTCGATTAAATAGCTACGTAATAGAAGGCTTTGGTCATCTTTTGAAACGTCTAAAGACACGGACCAATCCGTGTGCTAAAGTCATGTTTTGAGCGTTGTCATTGCTATCTGGAGCGCACCCTTATTAATAATTTAGTGACTAAAATATTAGTATTAATTGTCTCTTAATAAAGACAACAGATTTGAAGATAAAAATATAAGCGATTATAGCTGCAGAACATTAATAGTATATTTAAATAAAAATGAATGTTTCATATTTGTACGTTTATAGTTGTATTAAATCATTCATCCAATATGCGATAAAACTTTGGAGAGTTGCTCTGGAAACACCTGCCCGGACCCAGAATAATAATTAAACATTTATCCATACCATTGCTACTCATGCCGAGTATAGCATGAGCATACAAACACACGCTAGTATATACCTACACCTTTTCGTTTATGTTTTATAAGTACTGTGAGGAATAAGCCCGCGTACCTACGAAGGGTCCCTATTATCCTCTACTACATAATAAAATCATGAAACTATTAGATAATTATAGAGAGTATGAATAAAACAATTTAAGGTATACATTAAATATAATAATTCGATTTGTTTGTCTATAAAGGATTCAATATTAAAGCTCAAAGACAGCACCAAAAAGCTCCTCAACGTATTAGAAGAGATACAGTCGAAAACGCGTTCAAAACTACAGAGTAATAACCATTATTTAAATGGTCTTATAACTGCTGTGCAACCGGCAAATAATGTATGACTTTTTAAGACATTCTAATTTTGGTATAAAACATGATTTCTTTTTGATTTATAAATTTTTAATTTATCCAAAATGTTATAAAAGTCTTTTCAGATTCCATCAGAAATTGAAGTTATTGGTGCCAATTCAATAAAAAGATTAGAGGATCAAGCTAAAAATTTAGAAAGTTTTTATGTTGAGGTAAATACAAAATAATTATTGATTTTGCATGTTTCAAAATAATCATAATTGAACAAGTAGGTACGGGCTTTTATTTTCACGGTTACTTATTTACATGAGAAACATATAATATAGACATATCAAACTAGATATATATGTTATAATTTTTTTTATATAAATACATACTATATTAATACCCCACAATCGCAATCCAATCTGAGGTGATACAAACGCAATAAGGCGTTATTTATATTTGAAATCAAATTCGCATCATGTGTGTAATAATTATATCAATCTAATCCCTAAAATGGATATATGACATAAATATGAGATTTTCTTTACTGGATAATGCTTTAGTAATAGTTACTGTTCAATATAGTCAATTATAAGTGCATCTGTTTTGCGAACCTCGTTTACTAATGTGGCCCATCTTTAAGTACATTATAGGAAAAATTAGTACGGAATCAAAAAACATCAGGCCCACGGTCTATCACTAACTCAGTAATTTAAGGTGAACATCCATTTATAGTTTTACGTTATTATTAAGGAATATACTGATTGTAGGTAAAGTTAATATAACTTTAAGTAAATATTTTATAGGACGCAGATGATGATTGTTCCGTGTATAAAAGGTTATTAAGAAAGTGTCACTGTCTGAATCGAAACGAATATAACGATTTCGTAATACATTTCAATGAAGACACTAAGTACTTTACTAGTACGAATGGAGAAATCATCAAAAATATGAGGATCTTGAAAAAGTTTCTGTACATGGGCGGCGGATACGCTAAAAACGCCCTGTTGTTTTTGAATGAAGTACGTTTAGACAGATTTTTTATATTAGCTAAAGTTAATCTTATGTTTATATAAAAACTAGCTATGCAAGCGATTTCGTTCGCGTGGAAGTATAAAGTATTTCATAACTTTTTATCATATTTCTAACTGTTTACAATACAGCTCTGCTCCTATTGGTGATAGCGTGATGTTAAATAGCCTAAAGCTTTCCTCGATTATTGCTCTATCAAATACAAAAATAGTTTTTGATATCCGAATAGTAGTTCCTACGAGTGGTGCGTTCTATTTAACGTTATACTGCCACCAATAGGAGTAAGGCTATATTGAAAAAAGTTACAAAACGGGCTAAAATTATTAAAGTAATTAAATAAAAATCTATTAATAAAAATAATAATTATTGTAGCAAATTATTATTGGCTACATGCGAACGAAGGTGTGGGCAGAGCTAGTTTACACATAAAAATTAAGGAACTTTCAGTTATATTACAATTTTTTTAAACTAATTTTGGTAAAAGATTTCTATCTAGCATATATTCTAGTATGAAAATATTCCGTGGATTTTTTCGTATATTTTTTGAAAGGTAATCACATAATCTGAATATATTTTTACAGACATATTTATATACACTTTTTAATTATAAGTATATAAATAGTATGATTGATTGTAATATATTTGTATGAGATTGATGGATATATTTCCACATAGGGATTATCCGATTCTACCTACATTGAAAAAGTGGAGATAATAAATGGTATATCTCACGCTGACGTCTGCAACGTCTTTGAAGATTACTCAATAGTCATCGTTCATATATCATGGCCGTGTAAATATGAGAATTCAGGAGACCACGTTTCCCAGGTTAATTTTATCTTAGAAATTACTATGAGCGCCGGCAGCAGGGTACAAGCAGGTCCGCACTTGCACCCCTATGACTTGAAAAAATATAGAAAAGAACAATTCTTCTTTATTGAAATCATTCCTAATTTACAAAAAATGTTAAATAAAAGTAATTACCTATAAATGGCACGTTATGAATAACTAGTATTGTGTGTAAATGCTGATGGACCTCCATAAAAGTAATCTTGGCGGAGCCCATAGTAATTATCATATTTTTAGCGATAACTTTTATAATGTTTCCATGAAACCTAAATACCATACCTACATGGTAAAAAGAGTACCGAATGCCGAGGTGCAAAACTTGTGGAATACAGAATTTTAAGCATAAAGCATAGTGTATTCGATTAGTTATTTTTAAGTAGACTAGCAGGAGTATAAAAAAAAACTATACCAGTAAACTTTTATTAGACAGCAAAATTTTGCGGAATGCCAGTTTTACACCGTGACCACTAAAACTGGAGTTTCAATCTTGTCAACTTTTCGTAATACATATATATTTCAGTTGAATTGTATATATTTTTTTTATTTCTATAGTGGTATAGTGTTTTACAACAATCTTTCCTGGTGTTAAATGAAACTATGAACGTGCTAAGCATAGCAGAAAAATTGGTTCTCAAGTGTAATTGCTGGAACACGCTAACAGATACTTCGTAACCGATCTTGAATGATGATAGCTAGTTACGACGGACATTAAAAATACGTTACGAACATGCTACAGTTTCATCACGATCAATTATATCAAACATATAGCACAGAAGTAGCAAATTTAATTAAGCTTATAAGCGGCTTATTTAAATTAAATGCTGAGAGACTATATCCAGCACACAAGCTTTCACTACCTGGATGGTACGAGATTTTATACCGGAATATTATTTTTAATTGTTTTAAACAAATTCCAGTCGCTGACGGCCGGGTTATTATACAAACTAGCGCAGTTAAAGGAAGGACAACGGTATTTAAAGTACAATTCGAAAATAACTAATGACATTAAAAAAGTTTTGAGAAAAAAAGCATCAAAACTGGACAACAACACATTAGAATCGTTGAACGCCACTCTGAATTTGTTGCATCCCCCATTAACTGAACAAGTAAATGTGACATACTACTGCAAGCCTATTGACGAAGGTAAACTGAAGTTTTCTAAAAGGCTTAGTAACAGTCAAAATGTAAGTCAACCGTATAAGTATAAAAAATCATACACATACAATTTTGAACGTAACAGTTGTATTAAAAGAAGACCAAAGATAACACCGATTTATACTGAGTGATATTTAAAATATCGTGCGGGTAGGTATACATTTATACAAATATGTAAAGGAAATGTTCATAAAATTACTTCATTAAGGTTTTTGATATTTTAGGTTTCGGAAACAAAACCACACAGGCTTTGGTACAATATCGCCAATACATGACAATAGATGAAGTTTTTACTCATTTAGACTTACTATATACTTTGAGTAACAAAGAACATAGTAATTTGAAATTAACTTCGTTTTTACCTTGTTTATTAAGCCTATTTAAACAAATGCTAGTAGAATATGATAACAGCGAGATGAATATAATTATCACAAATATTCTAAATAATGTAGTGGCAGCAAAGAATATTATCAAAGAAATAGAACCAGAGGTACCTAAAATTGTGATTGTTGCAAATACAGCAACCGAGCCAATACAAATGAAAACTGTAAGTAATCAAATGCCAGTAAAGAAAATGAATAAATCTAAATTAGGCCTTAATATTACGCACAATAAATCTCGTCAATCATCAAAACGTAAAGGTATGTGAATTTTACTATATATATATTTATAGATTACTATTGAGAAGTTGAGACTGCTGAAGAGTTACCCTTGCGGTTACATTTTTCTATGGACTATCAAATAAACCAATGAGAATGTGTTACATTTTGCAGATACAATAGAAATGTGATATTTTAAGTTCACTCTTCAGCAGTCTCAACTTCTCGATAGTAATCCTTTAAAGTTTTCAAGAATACAATGAATGGCTCAGATACAATTAGAAGCAATTAAATGTGATTTAGGGAGTCCTGAGTTGGTAAAATGAGTATATAAGAGGGTGTTTAGAAGTGGCGCAAGTGGTAGAGACACTCAGAAACAATCAGATTATAGCTATATGCTATGTTTTATTATTCATGATTTCACCTTTAATTATGAAGAAAGTTTCAAAATCTTAACCCAGATAATGTCCCTGTGATATATCAAAGATAAGATAGAAAAAAAAAAATTATATTACTTCAGTTGCAGACAAGAAGTCAGCTCATATTATCAATAAGTCAAAGAAATTCACTAAAGGTATAAAATGTATAAATTTTTATAATTTATTTTTTATAATATTTAATTATTTATAATAAATTGATTTCAGGTTATAGAAATCCTATAATATTAGTACCAATAGAGGAATAAAAATACAGTATAAAAAAAACAACATAATAATATTATCTGTCAGAAAATACACATAATATTGTATAATATTAAAAAGCATTCACCATCTTAAAATAAATTGCAAAAAACAATGCTATGTAAACTGTAATTCATTAATAAATACATAAATATAAAAAATATTATTCATTTTAACAGTATCTCTGCATTAACAGTAACTTAAAGTGTAGAATAGCAATACATGAAAGTATGTGAATTAAATGCTGTTATGGAAAATATACATTTTTATGAATATAAAAACTATTAAAATAATGTACTACAAGCTTTCAGTAATTCTTCAATAAACTCTAGAGCTAAGCAAAACATTCAACACTTTCTTTAGGAATATAACATGGACCACTCTTCTACATAGTGTATTATGCCAACAGCTTTTCTGGCAAAAATGCTATTCCTGATAATCACAAACAGCTTATTAAAGGCATTATTACATAAATATTGACTCTCAAGTATCATATAATAGGAGAAAAATTAATCAATTTGATTATAATCATATTTGTTGTTATATCTATGTCTCTCATAGTGAGCTACACTTCTTTTGTTTGAAGTTGTTGGTGTGTTTTGTTTAAATAACATTGCCAACAATATATAAAATCCTCCAACAATTTTACTGAAAAAATCTAAAAGACCTAGGAACATTGGTGTAGAATTTTTAATCAATATAGACATTTCTCTTATAAGTGCTAAAACAAAATTTCCCAAAAAGTTGACAAAAGATGTACTACCAGTAAATATGGCGATGACAAATGCAAATAGGAATGTTATAAATTCTTTCATATTGCTTATTGACAAAGCTCCTTTTATATTTTCCACCACATCATTATAAGTTTCATTAATTGATGCAACACTGTTATCAAGTTTGTTATCAGAATTTTCTTTGATTTTCTTTGGAGATCCGCAAAGTATTGGTTCTAATTCTAAAAATGCATCAGAAATATACCTTAAACATTTTAAAGTTATTGTAATTTCCTCAGGACGAAACTTTATACTTTTAATTTGAAACCAGAATGGTCCAAACGGTTGATTATCGATTTCAGTGCAAAGACATAAACTGGATGAGGTTTGACCTACAACATCTCCATTAGAAATACCTATCCAGAGTACACCTGAACAAACAGAACGTAATTTGTATTGAGCTTCTAACAAGTCCTTCTTAAGTTCCACCTCTGCAGCACTGACTAGAATTATATCGCGATATCCAACAAGCGGATTTATAAGTCTTCTTTCGACGTAGCGACCCAGGAAAATCCGTGACTTTAATAATTCTTTGACATAGTTTTTCACTTTCGCAGTCTCCATATTAACAGTATTATCCATTTCAGATGATACTAACGATGAATCAGGCGACATATTTTGTAAAGACTGCAAAGCGAAACTCAGTTTCTTTGTTTACAAAAAATAAAACTATTTGATAAATGATAACATCAATCAAGTCAAATATTGACAATAGTGGTAGGGATGCAGTGTGACCATCTCCAAAATAGAAAATCTGCCCGACACCGGCAAAATAAATAATTTTCTAAAAAAGAAATGCGTAATAAATAAGAAGTAAATAATAAGGTTTGAAAAATTATAAGTATTCTAAATAAAAATACTAATATATACAAATATATTACAACAAAAAAGATTCCCTTAAAAGCTGTCAAAATCTATCACACTTTTTAATTGTCAGCTTAATCTGTCAGAGCTAAAATTAAGGTGCAAAATCTGCCAAAATGGCAGAACCTGCCACAAATTGTCACATCGTAAGGATGATCGATAATCATCGATGTCAAACTAATATCGATATTCAGTAAGAAAACATTGATGTTAAAATTTCTGTGTCTAGTCGACGCATTGATAGTATGAGTATAATATCGGAAGATCGGAACATCGACATTTCGATCTTCTACTAGGTGTTCAAATAAAGTTGGGGTACCTATACTCTAGAAAGTCTAGAATATAAAGCAATCCACAAAATCAATTACATATAACGAAATTATATAATTGTATATCAAATTTCCGTAACTAAATGATGTTACATGTTATTATTATCTAAATCTATACATAATCTATCTATATATAATCAATTCAATATAATACACAAAGTTTAAACTTGCAGTAAAACAATGTGCGATTGTTAGCGGCATTTTTTAATGAATTAAAAATAACCGTATGATAACGCAACTAAGTTATTATATAAAAATACTGTAGTTTATTTAAATCGTATGTTTGTACACAACCAATCATCAGACTCCAAAATTTGCCGATAGAATCCTCTCTAGACGGGTTTTTATTAACTACTAGAAAAGTATGGAGGGTAGAAGTAAGGAGGACCATTTCAGTGTAATAAAAATGTCCGTTGAAAGGGAGGAAATGAAGATGGCGCAAGTGGAAGAATTTTAAATTTTAAGTACCCTAATTATTTTTAAATAGCAAATAGAAAATAGTATTAAATATCTACCGAATTAAAAAAAAAAATGTAACAAGCAAATTCTTAATCACTTATCATCGTAACTGCTGAATTCATATAATTTGCACTTCCTACACTAGCGCTATTTCGGTGAGTGTTCGAGCAATAATTTGCTGTTTACAAGTGGACACTTTTTCAACTAATCCCCCATACAAGACGGTTCTCCTTACTTCTACCCTCCATATAGAAAAGATAGAACATCTACCGGACAGCCATCTTTAAATATTTGAAAAATACAAGCCAACGCAACGTATTTTTAAGATAAATACAACCCTATTAATTATAATGTTTATTTCGAATGAACCCCGTTCGTAGACTTTATATAATACAGTTGGAAAAAGTCCTATAACTAAATATAAATAAAAGGCGGTTTAACGCCTGCAGACACTTCGAACGTATTCATTAATAGACTTTTTTAATTAATTTTGCATTTAAAGGTTAAAAAACATATAGTGTAATAATATGATGTCTCTCGAAAGTAACAAAAATACAATTGTTTTTGTATTATATTTGCCAATAATGTCATCTGCGGATTGGTGAAAAGTTTTTCGTCGAGCGATCATATTGCTTTCGCACCAGAAACATTAATATATTATTTTATCCACGTTTTCTTTCTATTCTTATTGATTCACTATATCCGAATCAATATTAAATGCGATGTTAACATCTAGAAATGATTTTCTAATATAATTCCCATAAGTTCATCCGCCAGCGTCATTAAATAGTGGAAGAGAATCTCATTTTACATTGGTATATTGATATATATTTAATAGTCAACATACCGATTCAATTTGGTTCAAACTGATTTGGCTGCACCATGTTATGGACTTTACATGGTTTGATCAGCTTCACTGATACAATAACAATAACAAGCGACGAAATGTGGTATCTTCCATAAAACATAAGGGAAGGCTCTGTAGAGCAATGCTTTGAAAAATCAAGCCATTCTCTGAACTACAAGTTTGTACGTACTTATTCTAGCTGCAGTTACTTGTTTTTTTTTTTTTCGAAGGGACCTACACTGTTAGCCTGAGGGTTTTTACAGCTTCGCCGGACAAAGGGGGGCGAGCGCGGAGAACGCTCGAGCCCGAGGGGAAGTTACTTGTTGTGTTGCGACCTCCGTTATAACCTCCGATTCAAAAGTAGCGAAACCGATGTCGGAGTTGCAGGATATAAAATCAATCGGAAGTTTCGACTTTTCGGAATCGGAGTCGAAGCTCCGTAACATGCCTAGTGTCCGTTGTCTAACTGTTCCTTTATAGACTGTAGTGCAGTGAAGAATTAGCAAGATAGTACAGCACGGCGGAAAAATGGATATAATGTTTTTTTACCAGAAATCGTTTTGCTAACAACATTCTGCCTTTACGAACGCTATTATCCAGTATAGTTTAACTTAATGAAGGATACAATGAAACGAACTTACCAAGTTTGTACAATTTATTCTATAGATACATAATTTGAAAAAGGATAGTACCGATTTAGTTTGGTACTTTAATTTTTTTTTGAGTATTTACAAAACTTTATTTAGTGAAACAATCAGACATTTAGATAATTTGAAAGGCTCTCAACTATACTATTAAGGACTTTTACATCATAAAAATCCTTTCACTTTGAGGCTTTACAGAAATTCCTATTCTATATATACTTTGAAGTATTTGTGATGATTATACAAAAATCAGTAGTAAAGAATATAATGTAATAATCTATACTTTCTAAATATTCATATCGAAGCTGGAAAGCATATCTATCGTATCTCACAAAATGGTATTTTACAGGAACCTGAAAACTTATTCAAAAATGCAATATATAAAAATACAGATTTTTTATGTCGTACCAAAAAAATTTTTATTAATTCCAGAAAACTAGACCAAATTAATTCGATGCAGGTTTTTTCTAATTTAAATGATGTATATAACTTGTAATTGCATTTTTGCGAAATACGACATTTACACTTTCTACCGTCGATATGTTGTTACATATTTTAAGCGTTGTCTCTTTTTAATTCGGACGCAATAGTTTAGTCAGTAGAATTTCGAACCGAATACTATAAAATAACTAACTTTTCACAAGGGATTTTGCTTGCATACATTGATAGTAAATTTTGAAGTTGAATTTTAATCGTGCTATGTCATAAAATGATGATGTATAAGTATATAAACAAGTACAAGCAGGTACTATAGGTATTGCACTGTGACATGTTAAAAACTTTTTTTTATACGATCAAAGTCACCGAGAAAACTATAATATTCAATAAAGCTAACTTCTCTATATAATTACCATATTAGTACTTTTATGGTCACTGGAGCTAAAGCCACCAGATGGCTGGTCAGAATAAACTTATTTCGAAAAATAAAATTGCATTTTTCTTTCTTATTAAGTCACGGCAATGTGGCGTTTTAAATAATATTGCGATTAAATAATATTTTTTGAATATTGAAATTATTAATTGAAATAAATCACGGTATGAAGGATATAAAACTTCCGTTTTGAACCCGATCTCCTGCTATTATTTACTATTAGTAGCATCTGCCACTTGACTTTGTAACCTTACTCCATGTAGTCAGGCAAAGCCCATAGCATGCTAGCCTAAACAGTCTTTCATTTAATAACTTCATCTACTATAATCGGTTAATGTTAATAAAAATACAAATATATGAAGATAAATCCTTCGAGTAAAATAATTACAACTGTTTTGAAATTCTTAGGACAACTGTTACTTCTTTCGTTATTTTTAAATTATATAGCGAAAATACATTTATAGTAGTTTTAAAATACCTATCACATAGAATTGAATTACGGAATCTAAGTCTATCATACAGTACAACCAACTTTTTTTAAACTATCGTTCGCGTGAACTTGAATTTTTGTAAATCATTTTTGTCCCCTTCTTGAAATTTTTTCTATGCAATTTTACTCCTACTGGTGGTAGCGCGACGTAAATTAGCCTAAAACCTTCAACAATGGCTGTTTTATCAAATACAGAAAGATTTTTTGAAATACGATTGGTAGTTCGTTAGATAAACGCGTTCAAACAAACAATCTTTTCCGGTTTATAATATTAATATAGATGTAATAAAATTATGTACACAAAATTAGTTCAATAGCTACAAATGTTTTACCGTTACGTATTTGTTAATAAACGTATATATCAAATAGAATTATTACACGAAACAATTTTATTATAGCTACAAGTCCATTTCGTCTAAAACAACGAAAAATGACTAGATATTTGCAGCCTTGGACCTACGACAGTCCCAAACATAGGTTAAACTTTGTCACTAACACTCTTCACTATCTAGAATTTTTAACGACTTCCAATACAAATCAGTCATACATAAGCAAAGGTAGCAATCTGTTTTTGACACTATCGATTATGAATTTTTATACGGGTTATTTTCAATTGTATACCAAACGCAATGATTGATATCAAATGTGTTAAAAATACGTTGAAAGTAAATATTAAACGTTTGCAATTACTTATTTTACTTTGGAAAACTTTTTATTTTCTAAATACTTAATTTTTATCTTATTCAAGTAATTTGATACGTTTTATATCAATAAAGTTGAAATACTTAAGGCAAATAATCTATTACCTACAATAGTAAAAACTGAATAAGTATTTCTTGCTAATTTAAAATTCAGTTAACTTATAATCGATTTTTTTTATTCAAAGGATTACTTTAAATACACAACCACGTTTCAGATGTTCCACCTATTCTTTAAATACAAACATCGCCATACTTTGATATAGAGCAGTGGTGGATATCTTTCTGGTAGGCAAGAGCCAAATATTGGCAACTAAATATAATACAGTCGAATCTCTATAACCTGAACCTCGTTAAGTCGTAATCCACAGTAATAAAAAAAAATTGCCATTCCTTCCCACTAAACCCCTAAAAACGCGATATGTCGAATTACTTAGACTTTGTAACTCGAACAAAATATTAATCCCCTGCGAGGTTTTACATAATTACTCGAATCTATAACACAAATTTAAAAAAGCAGAGTCGGTAAGTCGTAGTTAGTAACATATAAGAACAACTTTCTTGGAATTCTTCGTACTTGTAGCAATAAAATCTTAATGAAATGCTAGACGCTTCTTTGTTCGAACTAGAATAACATATTGATAAAAAATTGACCAATTCCTTAAATATAAAAACAATTTTTTTTTTATGCTCGTATAGTTTACTTTATTAACATGAAATTTGTTTCAATGAGTTTACCATAAAAATTAAGTTGATTCTCTATTAAACTTTGACTCTACAACTCAAAAAATAGACAAAAATCGCGCCTGTCACAGTCAAATCTTTAGAAATTAAATCCTTCGTATCTCAAACTTTCTGTTAAGTCGAAAATCCATTAACTCAAATTTTGTTCGCATTTCCTTTGATATTCGATTTATAGAGATTCCACTGTATATGATATGCGGGATAGAGTAGTTCGATATTCGCAAATGGGTCACATATACCGTTCTGACACGTCACGAAACGACACGCCAAACAAATATAACCCCGGCCTTAAATTTCAATGTACTCTTCAAATATATATATTTATACCAAATAGAATAATGCCATACCTAATAAAAAAAAGCAAAATCTGTGCAGTTTACGATTAGAATTTGTAAAATTATTTGCAAAAATAAAAAAATTACTGCATTCGCTTAGATTTCAAAAACTTGGATATTAATAAACACACTGCCTTTTTTAATAAGTTACTCGCTATTCGTTGCTCGAATTGGCACGTGACTTGTTTTGTTCAATTATACTCATCCTATCTCTTTCTATTCATAGAATAGTTCTCTGTATCTCTCTCTCGCTCCAAACACTTATATTTTCAGTTATTTCGCGTCGGAAACGTTGCATAAGAAATCATTGCAAGTAAAACGTTTCATGGATCCAATGAAGTTTCACTTCAATAATTTGATATATCGACATATTCACATTTTCACGCGAGAAACGAATACAATATTAATTATTATAATAAAAAAACCTTAATATTTACTATATACACAATATGATCAGACCAAAACAACTCTTAAAGCTTTTGGTAGATAACTGATAGTTGTCTATCATTATTTCTTCGATTTAAGATATTAAAGGTAAACACTTCAACATATTTACATAACTCCATAATGGAGAGTCATTATGAGCTACAATGCATTCGTTAAAATAGTTTTATGATGGAATATATTTGGCCTACTTTGCTACAATAATTTTAAAATAATTAAAAAATCTCTCTCACATAAGTCAAAAGCTCTAATGGAGACAAATGAAGATTGGAAATAAATGAAGATTGGTGTTTTAGTTTCATTACTTTTTCAGTTATTATTTTGAAATAACATAATCAAGAGCACACCATTCAAAAATATTTTGCTTTGTTTTTTACATGAAAACGATTACAATTTATTTAGTGAATAGATAAATTAACATAATAATAATAGAATGATTTGTCTCATAATTTAGATTTAGAGCACCTGCCTAGGCTATACATACACATACTAACAGACATAAAACACAAGAATGATAATATATGGCACTGCTCAAATAATTCTGGACTAACCTTAGAGTTATCATATGAAGAGGTTGTGGAGCAGAAAGTACAATATGTAGCATGTATGGGACTCAATATTTTTTGTGGTATCTCTAAATTTTCAAGCAATGAAAGTCAGAATAGTTTTATGAAAGTTGTAGATTTATTTGGGAGGGACTAAAAGTTATTTTACAATTTTTGCCCATTTTTATAACGTTTTTCAATACACCTTTGCTCCTATTAATGATAGTGTGATATGAAATAACCTACAGTCTGTCTCAATTATTGCTCTATGAAATACAAAAAAAAAAATCTCGACTAGTTGTTTCTAGGATAAGAACCAATATACTTTGCCACTTTATAATATTAATAAATATTATACAACATATAGGACCTCCTAATGGCATTCCCCACAAAATCTCCACCACTACTAACTGGTTCAATCCGCCTGTGCTCAGATTAACAATGATATTATTATGCCAGCCCAAGGATTTTATTTCTTACCTAAAATGAATTAATTTAACTCTAATACATCAAGTAAGTCAAATATAAAAAACGCACCTAAGGTGTGTATAGACTTACATATTACAAAAGTAATTGTGTTATTTTCTGGTTAACTTAGTACTTCAGAGGTTGTTCAAGTAACACGTCCTGATTCACAGTTAAAATATCATATAGAATTGCTTACAGACTTCATGTTGACAGCAACAAATTCCTGAAGGAATTCACATCCGATGGGCCCAATGATTGACACGTAAACAATCTTTTCCAAGAACACTATTACATGCACTAACTTAATCCATGTTGATATTAAAAGAGTTGGTGAAGGAATCCAAACCCTTGGGTTCAGACATTATTTTCCATGTCACAACACTTTTATTTTCGCTCTTTCACTTGATCCGTGTTAACACCTCACGAAGAACCCGAGGCGGGTTCGGTGATACATAAACACTCATTCCCACATTAAAACACTTTTATTTGACGATAAGGAATCCGTGAACGTTCGCTAGGAACTTGTCGAAGTTGTCCTGGAAGCGGACTTTGTGTGGCCTGTGACCGTCGAAGAGGACTCCGTTGGTGAGTACTCCAAAGGCCTCTTCCAAGCGAGGCACGTTGGCAGGGTCGTTGACAGCGAAGGCCTCTATCAGTTGGCGAGCTAGGCCTTCGAGGAGCGCTGGCTTGACGCAGGTGAGCGCGTATATGGCAGCCCCAGCTGCGGGTATGGAGTCCGGGGGTATCTCCATCTTGATGATGAGCATGAGGAGCAGCTCGGCCAGGGTGAGCAGGGAGAGCGCGTAGGGGTTGTTGTCGCCGAGGGTGCGCGCCTTGTTGGAGAGCCCGACGATGGTGTCGCAGCACAGTGTGGACACGTCGCACGACACCGCGGTCAGGCCGACGCGCAACGCCGACACTACCATGTTGAAGTCCTCCATAGGTAGGTTTGTGAGCTGGAAATATATTTCTACGTTTTATTTTCATTTTTCTATCATAATAGTAATATCAAATCCGGTAATGTAAAAAAATCATACTTTGTTTATAATATTTTTTATTTACTTGGACTATTCCAGTTTTCTTCTTTTACAAACACTATTATTAACAAAGTATGAATAATTTTACCTTTTATGGCGTGATCTCGTTACGTATGTATATAAGAAAGGCTCCATCAAGCGAAACATTTTTACGACAATTATTTAGACATTGTTTTTATTGGCAATGAAAACGGAATTTCGAGAAAATGTAGTTAGTTAACAATCGTTTTACTTATTAAATAATAACTTTAAGTATAATTTCCAACGGGAATACGTTTTTCAAAGTGTTCAGAATACACTTTTTTTTTTTATAAAAGAATAATTATTCAATTTCGTAAAAAACATAATCAATGTGTCGTCCTTGTTTTTAACGTCGCACGCGCAATACTAAAAATATCGCGTGGAAACACATTTTCAGCGATAAATAAAAATTATAGATAATGGAGATTGAGTGCCGGGGACTCGGCCTAAACGCCTCACGTAATTGAAAAGGAGTCTAAAAAGGTAAAATTGAACGTAAGGTATTTTATAAAGAGCCCCAATGTTAGGTGTCTGTGTGTGAGTAAAACTGTTGTAAAATAGTCGATAAGTAGTAATGGTCGGCAGCGGCGACCTGGTCGGTGGAGTCGAGGTCCCTGAGCATCCTGTAGGCGTGGTGCGCGAGCGCCGGCAGCGCCAGCAGCGGCGGCGTCACCAGCGGCAGCAGCAGGCGCAGGCCGCGCGCGCACGTGTCGCCCACGCACACGCCCGCCGCCGCGCCCTCGCGCTCGCCGCCGGACCGCGCTATGCTGCAGATCAGCTCCATCAGCGCACAGATATCCTGTCATCACAACCACCACTTAATACTCCTCCATACGCGATACTCTACATCAACGTCAACAGTTACGTTCATATCGTAGTTTATAAGACGCCAGCGCTATTCTGGCAAGTACTAAAATCTATATTTTCAGTATACAGCTATATGAGATGATGCTCCTAGTCTCTACTCTCCATACATAACAATACTCCTCAATACAGGGCTAAGATATGAGAGTATACGTCCATAAAACACTCTGATAAGACGTCCAGTTAGACACTCCTACCAACGTGTGGGGGCTGTCCCTGATCTCTGACAATACAGGAAATTGCAGTTTCGTTGTTATATTCGTTCAATATGTAATTTAATGCTACTTTTGCCACCCGATGAATTTCTCCACTCACCGCTCCCACCTTGGCCTAAAAGTTTAGCGCGTTTACACATTACGAAGAAGTCCGTAAATGGTTGTCTGCCAGTACATCATGAAAAGAATAAAAAGAAACAAGGATGCGAGAATAAATAAAACCTATAATGTAACAAAACCAAAACACTGTATGTTGTGTATTTTAGAAAATTATAATTGGAGTGTATTTCGTTATCAATATACAGGTGAAAACATATTGAATTCTTGTCTGTCTTTGTATATATGTATCAATTTGAAATTACTACGCATATTTTGATAGAATTTAACGTGATCATAACTTGTATTATGAATGAACACAATTATACATTACTTTCTAACCCATAAAACGTTAACAGAGTTCCTCTGGAATAGATAATAATAATAAATATATAATAAATATAGAACAGATAATAATAATAAGAATAGATGATAATAATTGAAAAGTATGCGAATGATGTGGCAGACACAGCCCGATTGTACTAATATATATTCATATTATGAAGAGGAAAAGTTTGATTGTTTGAACGCGCTAATCTCAGAAACTACAAGTCCGATTTCAAAATGCGTGTTGTATTTTATAAGGTAATCATGTAGGAAGGCTATTTAAAATCACGCTACCACCTATAGAAGCAAAGCTGTATTGAATAAAGTTGGGAAAACGGGTTAAAATTACTAAATAACTTCTGGGTTCCACACGACCGAAGTTGCAGACAGCTAGTGTTATACATCTATGTTTCAAAAGAGAAGCCGTAGTTGAAAAACTAGTAAAAAATATACGTAGCAAGAATCAGGTTCAATTTTTTTTTACCTCGTAAGCTTCTTCTTCAGCGTCTTGTGGAATGCTCGATATTTTTCCAGAGTTCCATCTCATGTATACCTCGAATGTCGTATTACAGATCTCGAGAAATCTAAAACGAAATAAACATATTTTTATTGAAATATTTAGTGGTGCAGCAGAGGCAGAACCGGATTTAGATAAAAAGAGGCCCTAGCCACTATTACCTCTCATTTTTAAATCACATTACTGTAATATATATCATTATATTTAATAAAACATGTTACTATTGGTACCAACTCGATTTATATGAATATATATTATACCATATTAAACCAAATTCGATTTAGATAAATTTCTTTCATTGTAAAAAAAAGATAATACATAACCAATTCATTTTTATGTTTGCTTATTGGTCATATGAGTAGAATTTATTTTCGATCCACTATTTTAGTATTTACTGTTTTTAGAATAGTGCTATTTTAATACTGCTAACAATTTGAATATAGACCTCTTTTGATTTTGAGGCTGTAGACTAAAACCTAGTTAGCCTATAGGATTGTCTGTAGTCGACAGAGTCCCAGCTACCATACACACAGTGATAAGCTTATAACAGATCTGTTTTAGTTTGTCGCATTTCGTGACCAACCGAAATACCTATATTCAATTACTGCGTGACATACTAAAAGCTGGCATGATCCTGGGTTCACCGTGTATTGGATATGTCAATGTAATTTTGATATTCTTCATGGATACATTTTCATTTACACATTTGACATTCTGTATATTACTGTACGAAAAGTTTCATGAATTTTTGTCTCCAATACATTCATGAATATTGAATAAACTTTAATGAGATTAAGATAAGTTTTAACTTGTAAATGACGGACACAATTTTAAATTAGAAACAGTAATAAATATATATTGTATAATATATAACTACCAAAATATACTATAACATCTAAACGAAATAGGTAACACTACGATTAACTTATTAACCACCGCATATGACGTAAATTAGTCTACCGGAATAGCTAGTTTATCTAGAAAAAAACATCTACAAATAAAACAGTTAAATACATGTTTCACCTGAATTTATCAACCGAATTTGTTTTTTTCTTTCAGATCTATTTTTGAGTTTAATATTATGAATAAAAACTAATTGAATACTTTTTTCTTTTATAACAATTTTCTCAATTTTTCATGAAGTCCCTGGAAGAACACTACAACAAATAATGCATTTAATAGAAATGAAGGTCTACTGACTTTGTAACGTTTTGTGGTTCGACCGAATGTAGCATCCTCTTAGCGCTTTTCGACAGCAAGTTCAAACCGGGCAACACGACTCCAGGATAATTGTGGTATCTAAATATAATCCCGGGTATCTTGTCCAACGCACCGATCAGCATCATGAACTGTTCGTCCATTTTCCCCACCTATAAAAAAATAATCAAGTTAACGACAACGCAGTAGTTTAACAGTCATCTGCAAGAAACTTTCAATTTTAATGCTAATATTAATATTAATCCTTCAGTGAACACTTATGTGCATTACAGGACCGTCTACTTAATACGGTCAGTATAATGACCTATTAAAATTGATTTTCAATTTGTCAAAGATGTCATCGCCTTGGTTTTTGTTGCAAGAATCTTTAATGCACTTTATTTTGATACTTGGTTTGCAAAATTTTAACGACAAATGTAAATGTAAAGGGCTTATACAGAACATTACGCAACAGTCATTAATTACAACTAATTACAGCATTGATTTTAATGGAAGATTAAGAAATGAAGAGCTACTGATGACTTTCTAGCAACTGACTGTAAATGGTCAATGCTTATTTGTTAAATTCACATATGATTATCCTGAATGTCGGTTCACTTTATATATATTAAATGTATTTCATTACAATTCTTTGCGGCAATTAGAAATCGCAGAAACTATATCGACTGAATAAAATGCCTTAAATTGACTGGTAAACAAAGTGCAGTTTAATCAATCGGTTCTAGTAGACCAAAATTCTATATAAGAGTTTCTTACATAAAATAGATAAGTTTTAAAAAATGGTTTCTATAATTCATGCTTGTCTGTTATTTTACAGCTGACATTAAAACTGCGAGTCAACAAACAGGAATCTAATAATGAAGGCGTGTGTAGTTCTAAGATTAGTTAAAATGTACGCATATATACCCTGTAAGAAAAACATTAGTAGTCAAGTTAAACGTTCGTTTCTAGATATTCACCGTTGTGAAGTTATAATAACAACCAACACACTCCGGCTTCGCTCAGGTATTAAAATATGTGTATATATATATTATTTTATCCAATCAGTATACGTAAAAAATTAACCAAAAAAAATTGCTTCATTTAAATTAAAATCGATATATTTTGTTATTACGTGTTAGACATAAGTGAAGATAAGACATATAGTGTTGATAGATTTTAATAGATCTTTTTAAGACTACTGCTAAGGCTACTGCCTTTTAGATTATTTAGATTACTGCTGCCAAGCTTGTAGAATATCATTAAAGATTTTTTCCGACATTTACCGTCATGTTTCGGCCAATTTACACACGTACATTACGTTCTGTAGTCTTTGAGTTTGTCGTGGTCAGACAGACACACGTAGCGGATGACTTTGTTTTGTAATACCTTTGAAGTCAGATTTATCAATGAATACTGTGGCGTTCACTGAGAGCTCGTCGGCCACGCACCGCGGTAAACCGGTTGCCGTAATGAGACCACATGGGAACCCCCTCATCGTATACTCCGCCTTTTTTTCCCCTTCTATCACAATAACGTACTTGTGAATTGTATATACATTACTTTCCATTTCTCATTTACTGTAATTTGTACATCTTTTATAACATAAATAACTATAATTCTTCACCAGTTTTTTTTTTCAGTACGTCATATTTTACAACACGATCACGCAACCATCAAATCTTCAGGTGAGCACATGAGAGCGCTACAAAACTTTCCTAATCGGAGATCAAAGCTAAAATAGTAAAATTATTAAGTATATAAAGTATAAACATACCTCAAGAACTCCCTCAGTGACACCAATGAAACAGTCCAACGTGTCAGCCAACATGTTGCGGACGGGCTCCGTGTCCGTCCCGATATTTATAATGTTCATCAGTTTCTCTTGTAGTGCGCCCGTGCTCGCTAATAATCGATTCCTCACATCACCTAAAAATAGATAAACGCTTTTACATATTATCGAGTTATATGGTTTAATTTTTATCACACAATATTCGCAAACTACATCTTCAACGTGGGGTTTATCAACAAATCATCCAAAGAACTCAAGTTTTCAGTGAAGGAAAACGACATGGTGATGAAACCGTATCATGTTACAAGAGGGTTTTTTTTTATAATTTATAGATGTATCGTTATGGCTACAATCTCACCCAATGTTAAGTGACAATGCGGCCCAAGATAGTGGACACGCTAAACCTAATGGAAGAACTGGTTTTCAAGTGCAAACTGGCGGCACCAATCTATAGGTATTTATCGACAAATTTTCAACTTGAGGGTGGTAACTAGCAAGACGGGCATTAGAACAAACCCTACCACCATGCGGGGTCTGTATGCAATACCAACTAAGCCATCATCGGTTCAAATGCAAAGCCTTGGCAAATAATAAGAAGTGAAGGATAAATAAAGTCAGATGTATTCTTTGGAGGTTACCTTCAGCGTATGTGGCCGCGATTGCGAACGCTCTATGCAGCTCCTTCCTGAGGTCCCCGGGCAGGTTGTTCCCGGACGCTTCCCACGCGACCAGACTGAGGAACTCATCACAGCTCGCCAATGGGTTCTGTCTAACAAATATTAAACCTTTATCTATATTTATTTATCCATCCATACTAATTTTATAAATGTGAAAGTAAGTTTGTTTGTTAAGCTTTCACGCTTAAAAAGGTGAATCGATTATAATGAATTTAGGCACAAAGATAGATGGGATTCTGGAAACGGAGATAGACAACTTTCTCTCGGGAAAAACTTATAGGAAGTGGGGTAAATAGAGGGATAAACTTTGTATGAAACGTTTTATTGCGCCATCCGATATGTTTGACAAAATCAATATTAACGCGAGCGAAGCCGCACATAAAATTTAATTAATATTATAAAGCGGAAAAGTTTATGAGAACGCGCTAATCGTAGAAACTACCAATCAAATTTCAAAAATTATTTTATGTATTTGATATAACGATAATTGAGGAAAACTTTAGGCTGTTTAACATCATGCTACTACTAATAGAAGTAAAGCTGTATTAAAAAAAATTACAAAAACGGACAAAAATGATTAAATAAATCAAACGCAAAATTTGTTTTCGAGTAGCAATTTTTACCGTTCCGATATCATAGAAATAAAACACTTTAAGTTTGTAGTTAAGTTAGTTACTACTAATTTTCCTTTCTCCTATTAGGAGAACTCTTTTGTTTTATAGGGGAAAAGTATTGTATGTATATGTTACATTTTAACAAAATTTATTTAGTTATTTCACAGTTAGTTATGCTTGTATATCGATAAAAAAGCAAAGCTTTTGTAATTTCATAAGCCGTTATAATTATATAATGTTACAAATCTGCCATGAAATATCTGTATGTAAAAATAGGAAGTAATCCGATGCCATTCTAGAGCAATTACATAAGAAATGGTCTCAATACATTAAGTTTTTTGGGCGTAATCGTTACACACCCACAGACATACATCCGGACGTCCATGAATTTTTTTTCTATAACATTTTTCTTAGAATTTGATCATATAAATGAATTTAAAAATCATCTGGTGTGATAGTGAGAGTATATCTCTGGATAATAAAACACAAAATGTTTAAAGTAATCACCGTTGAAGTCTCGAAAATAGCTCAACTTTGGAATGTTGAAAGCAATGCGCATTATGAGGCGTGCAACATGTGAGAGTGTACGGTACTAACTTGTGTTGTGAGTGAGCTAAGGTGGTGAGCAGATGCAGCGCGTGCGTCGCGGGGACGGGTTGCGCCGCGCAGTGCCGCAGACACGTGCCCGCGCGACTCGCCAGCCGCGACACCACCCACGCCGCTCCCCTCGACGAACGACCGAACGCGCACTCCAGGATGCCTGACATCTACCAATACATGTACACCCCTCATATTCCAAACTTACATAATTACAACGCACGTAAACTGACACACTTACAACATAACTACTTCCAACACACGTAAACTCTAACACACAACATAACTAATTCTGACACATGTAAACTCTGACATTACTTCCAACATAACTAATACCCACGCGTAAGCTCTGACATATTTATAACATAACTAATTCCAACTCACGTAAACTCCACCATACTTGCAACGTAAGTAATTCCAACAAATGCAAACTCTCCAATTTGCAACATAATTACGGCCAAAACATATAAACTTTATCAGTCTTACCTAATTATTCCTAATGCATGTAGATCATGTCACATTTATGTACAACATAATATATTTTAATATCGACATTTTATACGAGTGTTTATTTTAAATTTATTCGTGAAATAAAAAAAAAATAGAATTGTCAAATGTTAAAGAATAGTATTACTATATTATATAAAAGTAAATATGATATTACTAAGCCCATATAAAGTCGCTACAAAAATGCTATAAAAAATATGCTTTCTAAGGACAGGATTAACTGGACCAAATTACATAAACATCTGTTTAATTATTTGAATATGATTTAAAGACAAATGTAATATACATTAAATAAGCTTTAACAGACACACACCCTAAATACTTTGACAAGTTTTGATATATTAACTTTTATGTATCTTTTTATAACGATTACTGTCATGGTTTTTAATTCCCGAACGTCATGTAACGCAAAGTACTACAGTACTATATAAGCTACAAGAATGCAATAGCAATAGATTCACAGAACCACGTGCACTTTTTCGACTACTTATAAAATCAGTATAAACGGCATTTGTTTCAACAACCCTCAAACGTGAAAGATAAGTGGAACGTAGCCTTATTAGATTCGGTCATACCTCGGAATAAACAGACGACTGCGGCATCAAATAAGAATTTGCCCATATCTTTAATAACCACGATATAGTGGCCGATAGTTCAGGACTGAAGACCGTGGCGAGGCCGGCCTCCAGCGCAGCGCACTCCCAAGCGCTTATACGGAGGATCTCGCCGATCAATCTGCCACAATCAATTATATTAAAATACACTACAAGTATCTTGACAGACCCATAAATCAGCTCGCAGTACTTTCCCGCTTGTAAACTTAAAAAAAAATATTTGTAAGAAATGACCAAAAACATGTGGGTAAAACAATATTACGCCACTTCAATTGCACTTAATAAAATTATTTTATTTTTATTTTTTCTAAACCGAATTCCTCAATGTATTAAATTAATATTGACTCCTTTCGTTACATGGTATATCAAATATTAAAGAAATATTTCATATCAACATGTAGTAAACAAATTTTATTTATGTAACTTACTGAAGAGGTATGATAACAAGGTACAGTAAAAATATGATATTTTATGCTGTAGAGCCATTATTTTATGATAAAGTATAAAAAATTGTGTGAAAATTAAAAATCACAATGAGCCACCTTTTAGCATTATATATTCAGAGCTCAAACTTTATCAGAATTGTTTTACTTACTTTAGAATTGGATCGACGTTTTCCGTGTTACTGCTCTCCCCCACTAGATACCTAAGAGATGCATCTATATTTGCATTCTCCAGAATACTGTAGCGAATAATCTCTTGGGGTATCATTACTGTTTCACCTTCCACGCAATCTACAGCTAAGAAATGACCTAAAATAAATTAAAAAAGCATATTATTTTCTTATCTGACAAAATTCATTTAATTAGTCAGGTCATACTAGCTTGACTAGACAAAAAAAAGAAAGTAATAACAGATTTTTTTACAATTTTATAAAACATTACTAATTATAATGGGCCATTCCACGTCAAATCAGCCAATAGTTGGAATCGACTCCTTTCGATTTGGACAAATTTTGGTCAGAAGTTTTCTTTTATTATCTAACGAAGTTCCGCCAAAGGATATTTTTTCCAAAAGGTTTTTTTTAGATCAACTGTTCGAAAAATAAAAAAAAATAAGATTAATCAAGTGCGAAATTTTGAATTCATCATTACTATTGACAAAAAATTTTTTTTCTTTGGCAGAACTTCGTTATATGATAAAATAAAACTTCTGACCAAATTTTGTCCAAATCCAAAGGGTTCGATTCCAACTATTAAGTTCTATAAAGTTCTATTCCAACTATAAAGCTACTACTTCACAGAACAAGGTATATCAATTTGTTGTGTTGTTCATACAAATAAAACTGAACTATTTTTGAACTGAAATTACACTAAATTTCTCCTTACAATTCATTGGCTTATTGATTTCAAAAAATGGTAAATAGTTCAATAAGGAATCTGTTTTGTAATATTTGAAACGCACTTTATTTTTGATATTATTAACAATGAAAATAGCAACTTTAATGTCAATAAAGAGGTAGTCTAAACGTATTTTGCTTCCAAACACAGTTCCTTCTATGCTCACAGAATTTAATTTTTTTACTTTATAAGATCAGAGTTATGGCCACATAAACACCTGATGTTAAGTGACAATTTGGCCCAAGATGGTGGACACGCTAAGCCTAAGACACTGGTACTCAAGTGCAACTGCCGATACATACCTAGAGCTATTTAGCGACATATTTTCAGTATGAGGGTGGTAGCTAGCCAGTTAGGCATAAGAAAAAACCCTACCACCATGCTATGGTTTCATCACGATGTTTTCCTTCACCGATAGCTCTAGCTCATTAGGTGGATTTAAACTCACGTCCCTTGACGCGGCGTCTGTACACACTATCAACTGAGTTATCATTGGTTCAAGTTCGAGTAAGGTTTTTATATCACATAAGTGGACACTTGGTATTTTATAGCAATAATTTAATATTTCAATTCACCTGTTATCATTAATATCCAATGTAGGTCTTCAAATAAATTGACTAGTTGTTCGCCGCCACTAACATGCAATTTGCCCATATGCATCAGATGTAACTGACTCTCCAACCTGAATGGCACACATAGGAATATAAATCAAAGTTTGTACAGATAACAAAATACGAAAGTAAAAACCTGTTTACACTGTCACCCGCTAAAAGGTACTTAATATTATTCAATATTTTTATTACGTTTGACCACATTATCACCTGACGTAAAGTGACGATGTAGTCCAAGACGGTGGACTCGCTAAACCTAGGGAAGGGATTGGCTCTCAAATGCAGCTGCCGTAACATACCTATAGATATTTGGCGGCAGATATTCAACTAGAGGGTGGTAGCTAATCAAGAAATTTGTGGATGGCCCCTAATACGGTTACAAGTTGCGATCAGGAAGTCCGTAAAGAAGAGGAGTAGAACACTATCAACCATGTTAATAAATAAAAAGGAAGCTAGCCAGGCGGGTATTAGAAAAGCGCTACCACCATTCATTTTGTGTCAATAAATAATTAAATGCAAGTAAACCAGTTGTAATAGCTCACCTCTTACTTCTGTCATGTAACAAAGAGAAAAGCACATGACTGCAGTGAGCGGGCGCTTTCCTCGCTATTGCTCCTATTGTTAGCAAATTATTGCTATGCAGCTTACGTTCATCCTCCTCTATGTCATCTTTGATATCTTCATCAGTATTTTCTACACCTCTGTAATAATAACAACAATATTTAAAAAGAAAATATATGTTATGAAAAAACAACGACAGTTTAAAAGTATTGAGATTCCTATCAAAATATAACTATAATTTAGTTATTTTAAACATGGCATTAAGTGCCTCTTCTTATTTAAGTGTAACCCATTTATAATTTATATGTTATATAGAATAAAATAATATTTAGATAGTCAGTCGTCAAGATTCATATAACGCTTTAACAAGATGGGGAGATTCTGTAGTTAAAAATCTGCGTTTTTTGCAGCAACCAACAAATCATGTCTTGTCTCGTGTCTAGGCTTAGTTCATTGTAATTATTTATTTTATATTATTAGCCACTGGATACACCCCTTAATGTGAATTCCTAACTTTTTTTTAAATCGAAAAACACGGGTCTTACATAATGGTCACTCTCGTGTTTAAGTAGTCCAGAGATTTGTGCGGTAATTCAAAATGCATTATGTAGATACATAACATAAGTTAACCAAACTACATTAAATGTATAAAACGTCACCGATATATACAGATAATCAATGAAATGGTCATGTAACACTGAAAGAAGTATGAAAGCTATCATAAGCAATCTCCAACAATTTAAGGGATTTAAGTATCGCCGTGGTGACATTTTTGTAGGTACTTGACGATGCTTATCAACCGAGGAGTATCTCCACACAACCGGCACAGGCCTTGCGAGGGAAAATCCGTAAATGAGATTTTAACCATATAAAAAAAGGATCAAGTTACATATAGTACTAAAATGAAATAATCAGCTCGACATGACATATAAGGAACGCATGAAAAAAGTTTTTGTAATTAATATCTTAAACGATAATGTTACATTTATCTATGGCGGCACACATGCAATTACGTATGTAGCGACCCACACATAGGGGAAACCATCGCGGTACAGCTAGGTATGTGGCCCACTTATTATATATAGTACGTATTTCATTACGTTTATAAGTTAGCCAGTGTTAGGCTGACTGGCCAGACACACACTCGCCCCTTACTATTAGTACTAATTGTATAACTGTATGTGTGCATAGAACATAAAGATCATTATAATGCAGTGACTTTCATTGAACAATTCTGTGACAACCCCACGTAAATATGCACTATAATATAGCTGACAAATATCAAAAAAAGTATGAAATATATACCTCTGTTTTTTTAAATGACATGTAGATTTCTTTTGAATAAACTTGAAGAAATTACTTGCATAGATATAACTCACCTAGTACCATCTGGAGGAGCTAGTCTACACTGAAGATATGTATTAAATATTTCTATACATGGGCCCATCAATGTTTCATTTGAAAAACCATCTGTGTCATGAACGATAGAGCACCATGTATTTAAAAATTTATTCAGGGACTCCCTCCACACTGTCGCATCGTTTGCCTTAAAAAAAAATAACATCAAGATTAACAATACTTATAAAAATCACCAAATTTAATCGCACGCCATATACTCACCAGTTCTTCAATAACTGCTCCCCTAATACAATGACAAGTCAACGACGTTAAATTCTGCAGAAAAGCAGGTGGTGTTGCAGCTATCATAGAAGGCGAGAAAAATTGAATTAATCTCCTATATATATCAGACAGTCCGAGCATCTCTCTATCCGTAGGCTGTATATAAGCCATCATGTTTAAGAAACCGTTCACATAATTTTCTAAATACTGTTGTTTCATATTACTAGCACTCACAACAACACCGCTTAAACTGGCCAGTTGAACTAAACACGTCAAAGATGGACTCGCCAGTTCGGGATGTAACCGCACATGCATATGTATTTCGAAAAACAGCGCTATCAATTCTGGTTGCATTATTGTATCTTTCCAATTCATGCTCAAACGTAATGCTGGCGCTGTGTCACTCTCGTAAATGGCTTCAAAAGCACCAATTAAACGCTTCGACAGCAATGGCGAAACATGGCTCCAACAAAGCACAGTTTCAACTATAGTCAGTAGTTGCTTAGTCAAAATAGCTTGCTCTCCTTCAGGCCGATGTCCCGAACGTACAATCTGCTCCAAAACACCAACAGTAAACCTAAATATTCTTTTCAGATCCAATGCTTCGAATGACTTTTTAAGTCGAAAGTGAACCTCCCATATTAATCCTACGTCCGCAGATTTAACAGTGATTGCATACTCTTGCATAATAGCTAAAATAAGTGAGCAAGCCAATTTCTGTTGATTTATAGGTGAACTAAGGATTATTTTTTCCAATTCACCAATTAAAGCTTTCCTCTCTCTACCGCTGTCATCAATGCTACCTCTTTTAATAATTATGGCAATAGTCTGAAAATAAATTACAATATTTAAAAATAACCATGGTTATTAATTATTTTTGGAGAATCCAATTATATTAGGATCCTATATCGAAGTGAGTGCAACACCACTTGCAAATTAACTTGAGCTTTCGATGAAGGAAAACATCGTGATACCATAGCATAGGGGTAGGGCTTTACTAATGCTCAATTGGCTAGCTAACACCCTCAAGTTGAAAATCTGACAGCAAATACCTATAGCTGTGTTCCGGTAGTTGCACTTGATAACCAGTCTCTCCATTACGCGTAGCGTGTCCACCATCTTAGACCGTATCGTCAATTAACATCAGGTGAGTTTCTAGCAAAAATGCTGAAATCTCACCAAGGGGGTCGGCGGAGCCGAAAAATTCTCAAAAATGCCTCACATAATTAATGGATGCCCCCTAATACAAATACAGAAACGGTTGTCATTTGCATATAGAAATGGCATGTATATTACATAGTATAAACAGTACTTTAAAGGCTTGCGCATATTAGGACCCGCCTAGCATAACAAAACTCCTCCTTCAATTTCGTATAGTTTTATTTAAACTATCGCACACTACGGCGGGCGGTTCATATAAAATTGATGACAATGAAGTAGGAGAATTTGGTACTTACGTGTTAACGCCACCGCAGTAGAAATACGTGGGTTCAGTTTATGTTTGACTTGTGCTGAGAAAAAGCGCGAACCAACTGCGATAGCGGTCGGGGAGCGCCGTATATATTTAGCTAGTCAGTAATAAATAAAATATTTCTTGGTCGTAAATAATGGCGTTAATGCGTTAAATACTGAGAAGTTTTGTTATGCGGTGCGGTGCGGCCCGCCTTAATGTGCGGGAGTCTTTAATTTACAACTTACCTGTAAAAGTTTCTCTCTCAAAAAAGGTGGTGCCTCTCTTCTTAATAAATAATTAAGTAAATATTCTCTCAAAGACGAAATATCACTTTCTGATAATAAGCTCCATTCTCTAATAAGTGCTGATTTTAATAAACTGGCTGCTTCAAACAATACAACATCAGCATTAGATTTTTCTAATATTTCCCTGCAAAGTTGGTAGGGATTCTTTGTGCTTTGGAATTCCAGGAATACACTTTCGGCTTGATGTCGTTGCTCTGATGTCACCAAGTTTGGAGGTGCCTACAACATAAAATTATTATATAGCTTCACTGGACTTATTTTGCATGCTATGTTCAGAACATATATAAGGGGTGACCTAGGGGGTTCCAGACTTTAAAAATGTGATGCTAGAAATATGAAAATTGTCCTTGGTTTCTGGCAATACAGGGAGTAGTTATGGTCTTTTTAATTAGTATTTGAGTGTTTATTAACTAAGGAGTTACCTACCATAAAAATAAAACAAAAGAAAACATCATCAAATGCAAACTTTTGTATTCATATCATATATTAACAACACTACAAAATTGTATTTTTCAAGTGATTGATTTTATTAGCTTTTAAAGCTCTTTTACTTTTTCTAGTGTGAACAATGAAATTGTGGGGAAAATTAGTTCCATGTTTTGGAACTTCCCGAGTACAATCTATAGCTATACTCTTTGTTACAATAGAGGATAATTATTCAAAAACGTTAAATATAACATTATTGTATATTGTTATGTTTTCTTATTACTCCTTAAATATGAGAATAATATACAATTATGTATATTTTTAAATATTAATCATATTATCATAACATAACATATAAAATAATTTACATGAATTAAAAACTTATTTGATATATGCTAAGCAGATATACAACTTTTTATGAAAAATAATTCAGTACTTATGTGTTATTAGAAAATGATGTAACAGAAATTGCAAAACAGACAATCTATAATCAGACATTTATTTATAATTCACATTTTTATACAGCAGAAGGCATCCTAAAAATATGGATGCATTTATTTATTTATTTATCATTAATGGTTCATCAACAGTGACTTACATTAATACATTTATACAAAGAACATATAATTCATGGTAAGTGCAGCAACTACATACTTCTACTGTGTACAGTTTGTATTAGTATACCAATACTGTCACAATGTACATCAATTCTATCACTACAATTATTAACAATCCTTCAAAACTTAGACGTACAAGAGCTTGTTCCCAGGACCGTATATCTCACTGGTGAGCATAATGGTGTGACACAATAACGAGGAGGACGCAAAGGGACTGGATTAAATTTAGTAACTGGGCAATCAATGCTGTGTATCAAAACTTTGATAATAAATTTTGCATCTAAGTCAATTCTATGTTTTTCTGGTGAGTCTAATTTGAAGTATTTCAATATTTTAAGGTAAGACATTTCATTCTGTGATCTTCCAACTGAGACAGAAATATGCCAAAGGATACATTTTTATATGTGTTCCAGTCTTTATGGGTTTGAAGCATAGTGGGATCTCCAAACTGGATTGTAATACTCTAGAATACTTCTCACTAGACTGTAGTAAAGTATGATCTTTCTTGTGTAATGTCTTGAACTGCTTAAAACAAAAAAAAATACTGGCTTTTTTCAATAGACTTAACTTCATATAAAGTTTTATTTTTATGTAACATGTTGTATTTCAGGTAAAAAAGGAACTGTATATTAACCCATCAATTACTCTCTAACATAAACCCTTGATAAATTAAAAACTCTAACTTAAAATATTTTGTGTTTCCCCTGGTATTTAACTTAACAAGGATCTACTGTAGTTTTTAGTTTTCACTTTGAATTTATTTGCATAGTTAATAAGTTTTGCCATATGACCACAATCTCACCTGCTGTTAAATAATGATGTGGTTCATGATGGTGGATAAACTCAAGTACAATTGCTGAAACACACCTATAGGTATTTGGTGGCAGATTTTCAACTTGGGGTGGTAGATAGCTGGATGGGCTTTAGAAATAACTCTACCACCATGCTATTGTTTCATCCTGATGTTTTCCTTCACCAAATCCTCAAGCCAATTCAGGTAGTTTTGAACCTGTATCCTTTAATGTGCCATCAACTGAGGAGCCAACATTGCATACAAAATAATATAGTAAAAAATATTACATAATAAAATACGATACCAAGAAATAATAATTTATTACTAGAAACTAAAATTACAAGATACTGTAAATATGTTTGATGAATGCAAGTAATTATTTGGTATGTGTAACTAATTTTAGTATCCTAAAGTTTTTTAATTTACTTCAGATTAAGCCATCAATGGATACAGTAATGAGTATATACATGAAATAAACAATTTATTTTTAGAATTATAATATAAAATCATTTGTTTAAAGTTCAAACCACAAAAATGATAATAATTCTAATGTTATCGAATGTATAAAAATGTATTAGTATAAAGCTAGATTTAATAATTAATCATTTATTATATTCTTACCATAAGCATATGAGCAGCTGCCTCCAATGTTTGTATTACCGAGTTATCCATTGTTGATTGTAGTAAGCCAAACAGTACCAATAGCAATTATACCAAATCGATGAATGGAATAAAATATGATTACCACTAACGAGCACTATTAAGTACTAATTTGTTAAATAAATCACATGAATTTGCGAATAAATATATACTTTATACGATGGGCATACGTATTTTCATACAAAATCATTTCGGTCTACCATATCTATAGAATAAATTTGAGAGATTGAAAAGTTAAGACAAAATGACAAGTAACAAATGTTGCGACAGATGTATATAAACCCTTAAGAGTGAAAGATATAGCATTTTAAATACATTATAACCTAAAATACACTTTCGACAATACGATTAGAGTAAAATTTGCTATAACAAGTGTTCGTATAAAGGGTTGCCAACTTGACATGCTTATGTGCAACATGCTAGTGGTAAATCACATCTTAAGAATGTTTGACTGCCAGGATTTTCAAAAACAGTACAGTCAAGTCGTACTAAGTAAATTTCATACTAGTTTTATTTAGTTCTATTACGTAAAAATAGTCTGATTTATTTTCATTGTTTTAAGTTAAATATAAATAAATTTATGGGTGTGTATATGAATAAGTATTCTCAATATATATTCTAGCAACCTAAGGTATTTTACAGGTAAAAGTAGGTACAATTGTGTACATGTTAATACACGCATATATACATGTAAATAAAAAAGTATAACTTGCAAGTTCTACACTGTATGTTACATTTTTGTTCACAAAGCATGCTACTTTTATGAATATTTTAGTGGTTTATCAACGTGCACTACTTTATGTGTAGTAAAACAAAAATGTCTCTATAAATATTAAAATGTTTCCTGCTTACTCAAATACCGAGATGAAAAGATATGACACAAAGATGAATAGAAAAAATTTTGCGGCAATTAAACATACTTTTAAAGTTTACTTATCTTTTCATTCACTTTTTTTAATGTTGTAGTATACTATTAAAACATACTTGATTCTTGCAGAGGATATGAATTAAGCTCTTTTTTAAAGTATTAAATTAATAAGCACTGATAATTCTTTTCCCCAATACACAAATTCGGGTTTACATAGACCTCTCATTATTATTAAGCTCGCATCGGAATATATTTATCTCCTAAGTTTCAATTCATTCTTCTCTATTCATTTCGCTTACAAGAAATGTAAGCGTTCTGAATAATTTGACTTTGCAATATAGATTACACAGTGAACATTTGTCACCAACGCTCACATCCTACATGACCCTATTGCATTATACAACGAAAACCATAATATTAAACATCGACGGTCGAAACACTGAGGTCAGTTTGTATTAAATCTTTTCTAATACTAGATCCATGTAGTTGAATTCACATTGACTGTGTATATGTACCGATACAGAATACACCACTAGGTCAGCCGTAACGTCCAATTCACCGATTCATTCCTTTAAAACTTATAAAGTTGTTGTTTTTTTTATATTTTCGAGTCTATCGGTTAATTACTAAATACTTAATGTCTTCGTCATGGTGTAGCAGCTTAGAAAAAAAAAACATAATGAGAAATATTCTTGGACTGACAGAACTGACTGATTGCGGAGGTCGTTTGGTTTTCTGTTGCTAATATATATACTTTTCACATATTTTGTATCATCATACGTGGTAACATCTCGATATGTTAAGGATAATCCTATAGTCGTTATATTAATACACACATCGATCGAATCCTACATAAAATCTCTTTCTATGACCCATTTTAATATGTAGGACCATACAAACGATTAGGTATGTCCATCGCGGACTATACCTGACAATAAAAAAATTGTTTAACAAATAAATATAGGTAATCACGGTAGCAAACGTATCCTGTCCACCAGTTTCCAGAAACCGATGAAGCGATGATAGCTTAGTGGCAACGTATACAGACGCCGTGTCAAAATACGTGAGTTTGAATCCTTGCAAAAGTTTGAGCTCTCGGTGAAGGACAACATCGTGATAAAACATATCATGGTGATAGGGCTTTTTGTAATATCCTCCTTACTAGCTACCACCTTCAAGTTGAAAATCTGCTGCTAAATATTTATTAAATAAATATGTATATACGGTTTAGCGTGTTAACTGGTTAACACACATTTAACATTACTTGAGATTGTGGCCATAACGCTAAACCCTTTTTATAGTTTATACTATATAAAAAGCGTGTATGCGACCACACCCAATACACCCACACAATACTGTTGTCGATGCCTACGACCTGTAAATTTAGATGTTAACAAAAAGACAAGAGTGTTATTGCATAGGGTACGTACATACATTCATTTCGCGCTTTAAGAGACTCAAGCTAAAGTCCGATTCACTAACACAATAACATTACATTGCGCTTCACACTCGCACAGTAGGAACATAGGTTATTTGAGAGACCTTTATAAACTTTCTGTTAGAGTTAAATTTAATTTAAGTTTTTGATTTAAAAACATTAGCAAGTCAGTGAATACTTTATGTCGTAGTAAACGCTTTAGTATACTTCTCTCACTCGGTTTCCACACAGCCAAAGGAAACTTAGCAGGACCTTCAGGCGAATAGCCTAAGTAAAAAAATAAAGAATGAATTTAAACCTAGCTACAACTTTATCTAAGATTTGTTTATGAATAAGATAAAATTATATATAGCTACGATTACCATACAAAGATTTATGTTTTCTTTGCTAATATTGTTGTTTGTTTGTCATAGGAACTGTTGATATGTGTTGTTATTACTGTTTTTGTTTTTAGTTTAATTTGTTGACCACTTGAATAAGAATTGTAAGTCTTATCAGTTACTGTTCATATTTTTTATAAATACTTATCGCACTGGGATTATGGTAATCCCATCATATGACACTGGCTGAATTGGGATCAGGGACCACAGGAGCCATATTATAAAAAAAATCTATAGCCAATATTATTTGGGTATACGACACAAAACAAAATCATAAAACCTTGTACATATATTTACACCAAGGAACGCATGGCATAAAGTCGTTTGCAAAGGTATGTAATTTTCACACCTGTCAGCTGCTTTTACGCGTTGGCGTCACATTCTTTCATTTTTATTATTAAATTGTGTAACTTAACAACTTTGTTAAATGTAAATATCTATCTATTTGTATAATGGCTATAAACAACTATAGTTATTTAGCTCATTAGTAGGCATATAATTGAAATTATAGCCCACCATCAGAATTAATACCATTTTCCTCTTCAATTACTCTTAATTTCTTTTCCAACAAATCTTTGTTTAATTTATGTTTACACAAAAATTGTCCATTTAAAAATAATACAGGTATGTCATATCTGTATAATCTTAACCATCTTAGGTTTTTTTGATCATTTATAAAAACTTTTTCTATAGTTAATCTGTTTTTGTAAGGTTCTAGTTCTTCCATAACCACATCGCAGATACTGCAAGGGTCTTTTGTATAAAAAGTTAAAACTGGTATTCCATCTTGACCTTGAGCACTGGAAAGGTGAATGGTTAAGAATTTAAAATGCTAAAGTATAAAAGAATTGATTTATTCCATACATATATTTCTTAAAATAATACATTTTGCAAAAATTTAACAGTATCATAGAATATTTAAATCCTAAACCTTTATTATCTATACCAATCGTAAACAATTGAAAGGCACCATAAAATAAACAAAATTTAACTAAATGAAACAATCAAAAACAAAAATAATATATTACATAACTTACAATTTTTCAATCATGATAGATGACGCACCACCTCCACCATTACAGATTGAAGCAACACCTTTCTCTCCTTTTTTCAGAGCATGGCACAAATGAACAACAATACGGGCACCAGACATTCCAATAGGATGGCCTAAGCTTACAGCACCTCCATGGATATTAATTTTTGCTGGGTCAAGATCTAATAACTTTTGGTTTGCAACAGCCACTACACTGAACGCTTCATTAATTTCCCAAAGGGCAACATCTTCTTTCTTTACACCAGTCTTCTCTAATAACTTTGGTATCGCAATTGCTGGAGCGATTGGAAAATCAATTGGGTCACATTCTCCATCCGCAAAGCCAACAATACGGGCAATTGGTTTCACATTCAGTCTTTGTGCTGCTTCAGCTGTCATTAAAACCATTGCTGCTGCTCCATCATTCAAAGTGGAAGCATTACCTGCAGTTACAGTACCGTTTTCCTTTTGGAATACTGTTGCAAGTTTATTGAATTTTTCAAAATTTACTCTTTTGTATTCCTCATCTTCTTCAAACATAACAGGTGGTGCCCCTCTTTTTTGTGGTACTGGTACAGGGACAATTTCATCGGCAAAGGCTTTTGATTCATAAGCAGCAGCACTCCTTTTGTAGCTAGAAATAGCATAATCATCTTGTTGTTGACGGGTAATAGATAATTTTTTTGCTGTATTTTCAGCACAATTACCCATGTGGAATTTATTATATACATCAGTCAATCCATCAAAAACTATTCCGTCAACTAATTGCATACCACCATAAGCTGTTTCACCTCTTTTTAAGAAATAAGGTACATTAGACATTGATTCCATTCCACCTGCAAGAATTACATCCTGTGCTCCAGTTTGTAAACCTTGAGCTGCTAACATAATAGATTTCATACCAGAGGCACATACTTTATTTACAGTTGTACAAATAGTGCTCTTTGGTAGGCCAGCAAATATTACTGATTGTCTAGCTGGTGCTTGTCCTAAGTTCGCTGAACATACATTTCCAATATACACCTAAAATGAAAAACAATCTTAGTAGTTATATATTATGAAGTGACACACAGAAATTTTACTAAAGTTGCACTTTGAAACAATAATTTAGTAACACATTCCAAGAGTCAAACTGTCTACTGGCATTATGATTTTGATATAAAAATATGTTCATAGTAACTTCATACTTTTAATTGTAATGCCTATTGTTTTATAAATAAATAAAAAATACACTAGATGCATAAAATAAGCTTTACTTAATATATTCACTTTTTATTATATGAATGATATAAAAAGCCCATTTTTTGCCTTAGTCTGTGTTAAAAATAAAGTACCAAATTTTAAGATTTTAACATACTTTATGAGGTTGTGGATACAGACAATTATAAGAAACCTTTAAAGTAGAAATAGAATAAATACTGAGATAATGCTGGTATCTGCACACAACTAACCACAACATTAACAACCATGTGATATAATTAGAAACACAGATCTTAATGTTTATTCTTAGCCATAGTCAATGGAATTTGGAATATCTTGGTACTTTATTGTTAGAAATCTTGATGGCATTTAACTTGCATCCATGCAATTTATTCATAAAATAGATTTTATGTCAAGTTTATCTTGTAAATATTCCACAAATAAATCAACGAGACTGATTCTGATTTATAGGCTGAAATATACTTCGAATATAAATACCCTTTAAAAAAACAAATACCCAATACAAGCATTTTTATATTACATAACACAATTGTTGTAGGGAATTAAAAGACTCCACATCTTTAATTTATGTTTTTGAACTTCATAATTATTATATATTTATAAAACCATAACATTTTTATTTTACTTTTTAAATATAATAATTAAAAATTCTATATTTATTTACACTTTGAAACATCAATATGCAATAATTATATTTTCAGTTTTGTTTTAAATCAAATAAATCGTCACAATTTGATTATAATCTTGATTTACATTAATAAAATCACTGTCATTTTATCAATGTGTTGCTTTGTGAAGTGACAGTGATAATCACTGATAAGAGGAATAATGACAAATGCAATAAAAAATGAGCAATGATTAAGCTCATATAATTTCAAATAAATTTAATTTCATATGTTTTTTACTTATATGAGTTGCTTGTCGCCGAACAATGCACCTAATTTAAAACTATGTAATTTCTAAAACAAAAGAGAAAGTTTCTATAATACTAACCTCCTTAATTTCTTCTTTAGGTATACCGGCTCTTTCTACTGCACCTTTAACAGCGACCGCACCCAATTCTGTAGCTGACAAATTTGCTAAACTTCCTCTGAAAGAACCCATGGGAGTTCTTACAGCAGAAACAATAACAACCTCATTCAGTGAAATTTTCGTTGAATACCCCGCCATCGCTTTAAGAAGCTACAAAAAAAAAAAGAAAAAAATACAGAAATCTCTAAACTGATGCTAAAGAATTGTCTCTAGGAATGTAACTAACGGAACTTTGTGTATTTTTTTAGACAGCTGGCAACGATTAAACAAGCCTCCGCTAATGCCGTCTAATGCTGAAATAAAAAGATTTAGTAGACCAACCTTATTCATTGGGTGTATTCTTATGTTAATTCCTTTTAAAGCAATCATAATTAATTCTTTACAAAAGTATTTCAAGCTAACACTTGTAAAGAGAACTAGTTGGTAATGATCTTATCACTTTGAACTTATTAAAAAACATTAACATAAACTTTATCGAATAGATAAGTTACATAATTTATTCAATATTTTGTATTATATATGTTAAGGTAAGGTACAATTTTCATTGTACAAAAATTCTACAAGAAACTTTGACCTGCACACAAAGATTATAAACCTGTTTGATATATATATGTTGCTTTGCATCAGCTCTATAAAATTTATATTAATCTGTGCCGTATCCTATACTTATTATAGGATTATTTAATTTATTCTATAATCCTATGGATTTGATAATGAAAAGGGTGATGGATCAAGATAATTAAGCTAGATATATTAAGATAATAAAGCCTATTTAAGGCAATGAATCCAAAAAAATGTTACACTAATATAAAATTCTTCAAATCTTAAAATTTTACCATATATCATTCTTTGAGCGAATGTATTGAGAATATTGTGTGTTAGTGCAATATGTTCAACACAATTATTACACCCTTTTTTTTCGTCAGTCGCCTTTCTGGGGTGACGCGGGTTTGCTCCAGCAATTACTGCTTTACCCCAGCGGTCGGCCTCGCATAATGCCAAGCCAGGTTCTTCTGGGCATCCTGATGAGCTGCCCTAATAGACGACCGGACTGGTGCAATCGCACACGGAACCCTCGAACCACCCCATCAGACCGGCTTAAGGCGAATTATTGCATCCATCCTAGCATTCAACTATTACAGACTCAGTAAATTGTCAGCGCGACTATGTTCGCTTAGAACTAAAAATTCGTTAATATTTTTTACCCGTTTTTGTAACTTATTTTAATACAGCTTTGCTTCTATTGGTGGTAGCGTTGAATAGCATAAGGCCTTCCTCAATGATTGCTCTACAAAATACAAATGTATTTTTTAAATCTAATTGGTAATTCCTGAGACTAGCGCGTTCAAATAAACAACTCTTCTACTTTATAATATGAATATAGATATAGATAATATAGATGAAAATGCATGGTCGAACGTTATTCATAGCAGGTTTAAAATAACAAAACGTTTCTAACTAGTTTAAATTATATCATCTTATCTATATATGTACTGTATTTACATAAAAGACTGTCTTGACTCGATATGTCTGGTAAACTTATAAATGTTACCTACTATTTATATTGTAATCATCCGACCTACTAAAATTATTAGTTTACTAGTCTAATTTGACCATAAAAGTAGCTTTAATCAATAGCTAACCATTTATTTCTGCTTAAAAAAATTAAATTGGTAGCAAAGTAAAGTAAAAAATAATAATATTTTATTTTTAGGTAACTGTCGTAGTAGAAAAACTGCTATGAACTTAAAGTAACTAAATAGATACTGAAAGTCGGATTTACCTTAAGTGCCACTCTAGGGCACCGTGAAAATTACCGCCCTATTATTTATGTAAATCCTGAACTATTTGAGTAAAGGACCAGGAATATAATTGGTCGCTTTTAGTGGATTTTTTTTACTATCACCAAGTACTTACTCTAAGAATATTCATTATGGTATATAAAATTATAATTGCTATGCATATTTGCAAAACAAGCCTGGCTTTTTGATTATCAAATTCATCTATTAGGTCTTCACAACGTAAATATCCAATGATCCAAAATATTCAAAACTATAACTTTCCAATTTTTTTAAACTATTGAATTTTATAGCAGAAAGTTTACTTTTTTTTTTGCTGATATTACATATTTGGGCGATCTGAAAATTTCGTCGCCCTGGGAACTAGCCCGTAGTGCCCTTAGTATAAATCCATCAATGTAGATACCTCGTTTATATAAATTTAATCTGATGTTTAGTAGATTTGATTGTTTTTGTGCTTTGTAATCAAACTGCCGCATTGTCTTCAATTGTTTATAAATACTAATACTGCATTTATGATAATAATACTTACTTAATTCATTGAATACAGTAACATCGATATTAATGTCTCTTAATGATTTTCCATGGAAATTATTGGAGCATCCCTACGCTCCAGTCAAAGACTTTAGTTCGCTGCCGAAACATTGCTTTTGGCGAAAACATCACAATTTTTATAAAATGTATGTTTTATATTTTTGTTAGCAAATGATTGAATTTGTGTGTTTCAAAACTTGTGAATGTAGTAAATGTTTCTTATGATATAAGTAAAAATAACAATCTATGGGATTTGCAAAATTAGGAAATCAGGTTAGTATTCTTGACTCTGTTGTAAAACAGTTACACTTTTATAAAACTACCAGTTTATTATGAATAAGTTTATTATTAAGGCTCTAAGTTTTTATGAAAGTAATATGAAACTGTATTTATTTCGTATATTTCATATTCAAAAGGTTTTCGATCATCATATTCGTATTTCTTTGTATAGTCATTGCAGACGCTGTAGTCCGAATAAAGTTTTATAAATAAAATTGGTTAGTTAAGAGTTTACGCAGAATGTATAATAATTGTTTTAAATAAAAATTAATTTAGAAAATGTCAAAGAAAATCAATTTATATTTGTATTGACATTTGTATCTCATCTTTACCTGATTTTATTACTGTTCTGCCAGTGTCACATGGATATAAAATGTATCTATTAACACTTTCTTTAGATTTCGAAGCAACAAAATGATTCCTTGTTATTATTTGACTGCATTTTACTAGTGCATATTAATTAACTATATCAAGTAATATACCATCTAATATAATGGAAGTTTTTGAAACAAAACAACTAATATTTCATGAAGATGTCTTTAGAATCTTTAATTACTAGTGCTTGAAACATAATCTGGGATAAAAAAAAGTATAATTAACAAAATATGAAAAGTGTAGAAATCAAATTAGAGTTCATATCCATTATACTAGCATATGTCAAAAAACTTACTACATGCTTAATGTTATATATATAACTGCATACACTTCTGGCTTTTGATTACACTCTTGGCTTCTTGATCAAAGTAATCAGTGTTGGAAAATTTAATTATTTAGTTTTTACATAATTGCATTTTGTACATCATTTTTTTTTTCTGTTAGATTAACTTTGCTAGTGAAGGTACTTTCCTAACCTGAATCGAAAAACTAGTTATATTATAGATTATTAACAAGGTTAATGTCTGAAAAAAAAAACATTTATAAAAACTCAATGTGTAGAAACTCTGAATCCATACAGGTGTGCATGCAGAGTTTGTCTTTACTTTCTATATATATGTCTTTCATTGACACCTATCTTGTTCAGCTTAAATAGTAATTGACAAAAACATGATGTTACTACTTGAATTGTGATAATCATTGTGAAAAGGAAGTATAAATTTAGTTCATCTATAATAGTTTGCTGGACTATATAAATCTTATGATTTGTAATAATTTTATGTTTCATATATAGACAGTGTTAGGTAATTTAGGAGGTCAAAATGTACTGTATGTACATTCTCTTGTTCAATATAAAATTAAAAACACTAGTACTTATATACATTATTTTATTTTTATTGGTAAGGTTTTAGTGTTATGGCCATAATCTTACCTGATGTTAAGTGGCAATGTGATTGAAGATGGTAGTTATGCTAAGCCTAGTAGAGGATACATTTCTATATATTTATACATACTTTTTTATTATAATAACATCTGAAAATCTTATATTTTTTATCTGTCTTACTTCTTGTGTGTGCATCATTCTGAAAATGCTGGATGGATTTTGATGAAATTTGACACAGGGATATCAATTATATTTGTGATTCCATGTAATGAGTGGAAAATATGATAAAAATGGAAATTCATTTCTTAACAGATTATGATGTACCTTTTATGTTTTTGTGACTGATAGCTTTATTAGACATCTTAGGTAGGTTTTATCTCTCTATTGTATTTAAATTCTAAAAATAGTTTGTTGAAGATAAGATAAATGTTTTGAATAATGATAGGAACTCTGTGATGCCATAAAACAAGAGTGTGTAATATCCTATTTCCTTTGAGTAATAAATAACCTGTATTGTTGTATCATTTACAAAAAAAGTGGCATCTAATAGGCAATAGCCCCTATTCGCTTCTTAAGTGTTAGTTACATTCTAGAGACACAATATGACACAACAATGTGATTGAGTTTCAATAGATTTATCAAAACTTTAACTTATAAGTAATCACTCATAATTATTATAATTAATGTAATACTACCATGCTTGCAAAGTTAAGAAATAAATCCTAAAATTATTTTTACTAATATTATAAATATGAAAGTGATTTTATTTGTTACACTTTTATATCTAATGTTTTGAATAATTTATGATAAATTTTGGTATAGAAATAGATGGGAACTTGGGAACAGTGATAGGCTCATTTCTCGTGAAAAAGTTATAAGAAGTGGGGTAAAGAGAGGAATAAACTTTGTTTTAAATAATTGTTAGATGTGCTTCAAACTTTAGAGAACACAAGTGGAACCGCTGGTAAAAGCTAATGTATAATAAAACTAAAGTGTACATGTGTACAAGTTTAGAAGTTGAGTGTGCAGCCACAATTAAGTAAAAATAATTAATGTTATCTCTATTCCATGTATAACAATCATTATGTTGCAATGAAAAATGCATCTGTCTATCACTGTTTAATATTAACATGAAGATCTTGATATGATTGCACTTTCAACATACAATGATGACATCATTTGATGTAAATACGAATATAATTTATTATAGATATCACATGTATTTATTTATTTTATCAACTATATTGCTAGGAAATATATGTATAGAACTTACTAAAATTCTACCGTTTTAATGTGAAAAAATTAATAAATTTAGGTTAAATTACTTTTAAACAGTGTTCTAACAAAATAGATTCAATTATAAAAGATTTTTGGTTATTCTTTTTTTTATATATGATTGATATATTCAGTATCTTGAAGTGTTGTTGAATGTCACATACTGATTACCTCATATTGCGAAACAAGTTCCAAGTATTTATTATTATAGTGATGTTCCAATATATATTATTCATTTGTTAGTGTCTTATCATGAATGATTAATCTTAGTTTTGATAAGTGAGGTGCATTGCATTATGTAGTTATTATTATATGGTTAAATATATAACGTGCAACAAATAAAATGTATGGGTATCATTTTCATTTGCTTCACATATACTTATAAAGTAAGTATATATTTCCTTAACTAACTTCTTAAATTTAATCTTGATAGTAGTATTATTTTATCTTTATTTTGTACAATTAAATTACAACATTGATGGTAAAAGAGGCAGCCATTATGGATCTGGGATCTATTGCCCATCCTCTTGGCTATGTCAGTAAATTTACAGCACAATATGGCGCACGGCAGAATAGGCCATGATTGGAAAGGACACAAGAGTTTTCTTGTTGTTTTAACTTTGTACAGTTAACACATTTTCATAAAATTTGTAATTCATAAGAAAACTTCAGAAAAACATAGAAATTAACTTTATTTTGTGTATAAAATTGAACAAACATGTTGTTTTTATAGTAAATAATCCCTTATAAATATTTTTTTTAATATAAAAAAATTGTTCCTATTGAAACATCTGAAGATTTTATCATTATCACATTATTAACTGTGCCTGTGACTTCATTTGTGTAGAACTAAAAATTATTTAACAATATTTGTCTGTTTTTATAACATTGTTCAACAAATCTTTGTGCCTGTTAGCGGTAGCGTTATGTAATATAGCCTAAGTCTTCTTCAATGATTGCTCTAACAAATACAAAAATAATATTTGATATCCTAAGATATAGGTTAATTATCATGCAATAATCGAAACAGATTTTGTGTTGTCTGCCTTTGGCTAACCACAAGACCTTCTAGATATTATTATTTAGATAAAAAAAGATTTTTTTTTTGTCATATTTAATATTTAACCACCGTTTGCACAATACGATCGAACGAACGAACCAACGAACGAACAATTTACGATTTCTTCAAATCCCATCCACCTACACTAATTATACCTTTAATACTAGTTTTCCGTTAAAATTATGTCGTATAAACAAATGTTAATCCATTGTGAATCATGTTTACAAACGTTACTGCTCTGAGATACTTCTCATTATAGTGTTAACATTTAACCGTCTTTGATGTTCTTTACGTGTTGTAATTAAGCTAATTACCAAGCTAATTTATATGTTAATACAAACATCGTACCCACAAGTATTGCAAACCATGTTTAAGCTGTGGAGAATCGTCACCTCGAAATGTATAATTTTAAAATTTAGAGAGTTTTTAAATAGATTTGTCATTTGCCTTTCGATTATAAGTGAAGTGCTTGTTACAGGGTTAACTCCGAAGCGGGCCGGTTATGACTTAGGCCATGCGATAAAAATGGAAGTAGTTAACACAGATGAAGGTCGGTACGAACAGACTGAAGAGTTACCAGGAAGTAATGCCGACAGTGACGTTTCGAGTAATGTTTTTAATAGCGTCGAGAGTGATCAATGTAGTGAAGATTTAGACAAATTTTCCGACGACGGAGATTTGAGAGAGGATTTGCAGAAAACGGTATCAGAATGTTACAAATCAGATTCAAATTTTTCATCACAAGCATCAAGCGACATCACAAACGACGAAGAATTTCAAGCAACTGCGCTTTGCCAGTTCATGGACATATTAAACGACTTAGACGAAGTATTAGATAAGTCTTTATTAGCGTGTTTAGATGAAGGAGTCAAAAATTTTGATAGCGACGATGACGACATCATTTGTAAGATAAAAGAATGTTTTGGAGAACAATACGAGCATTCTGATCAGTCCGAAGCACAGAGCACAGCAGATGATAACACTCAAGTCGTAACGTGCACTAACTTTTTACCTTCAGCGCCATCGTTACAAGAACTTGATATCACACAAAGTACGTCAGATAGACCGCAACACACAACTCTTGGCCGTTCAAAAAGTTTTTCCCAGCTTTCCATAAATGATCGTCAAATATTAGTGCCTACTTTAGATAGAGCGAGCACTACAAATGATAATTTACGTAATTCAATGAGAAGACTGGATCCTATATTACTGCCGGCTATACCGGCGCAGCAGTCGTGCGATCAGCTTACACTACCGGTGATATTATTTTTAGAGCATCACGTAAATATTCGGCCGACTAGTGCACCAATACAGTTGCAAGTGACGGCTGCTAACTTAAGCAGTGATGGAGCGTCAGGCCCTTTGATTGTGGGTCGTAGGGCTCTGCTGATGAATCGGACGTTATCATTACCATCTCCTGGTGACAGTGACGTTACCGCGGGGGACTGGACGGGCCGTAATACTGCCAGAAGTACCGCTAGAAGTATGAGCGCATCTAGTTCTTCAAGTGAATCTCTAAATGTTGCTCCCACAAATCAAAACGCTACGGGATCTGTTGATGAAAGGTAACTTACACAATTTACGTAATCGTAATTTACAGTTGCATCGAGAATAGCTATTGTTACCAAAATATTTTATTTAGTAACCTTGCTTATGCAATTTTATAACTCGACTCATGCCTCAAAATGAGGTCATTTGAATTCGTTGAATCATTATTACACTAAAACCTTTAGATGTATCAGTTTTAGTGAATGTTGATGTAATCGTAAGATATCTTGACATATGACGATGTTTGCAGAAACGATGAGAACGAAGAACCTCCTTTTGGAGTTTGGCCACATCGAATGAGTGCAATGCTTGCATGCTTTAGTTGCACCGTGGGAATATTTAATATTTCGAGATTTGCCATATTCAGTGTTCATTTTGGAGGTAAACCTTTGTTACTTTTTATTACTAATAGTTTACACCTTTTAAGGGGCATTTAAGAGCATACTTCACTTGTTACCTCATCATACCATGAATACTGTAGACGTCAATTAATTTTACCTATTATATCTACCTAGCTTTGCCCGCGATTCCGTGGAATTAAAATTTTATTTCAAATTTTTTGCCCGTTTTTATAACTTTTTCCAAATTAACTTTGCTGCTATTAGTCGTAAGGTGATGTTAAATACTAAAATCTTCCTCGATTATTGCTCTATCAAATACAAAAATAGTTTTTGAAATCCGACTACTACTTCCTACGATTAGCGCATTTAAATTAACAAACTTTCCCGCTTTACAGTGTTAATATAGATAAGATGCAATTGATTTGGATAGACTAGCCGCCTCATTGGAGACGTTTCCTCTAGTATCTAATATATATACCATCTTCTCGTCTTTTCAAGATTTATACGCTATTTGCTGATATATATTTTTTTGTTTACAGCAAGTTTCATAATACAGTTTTTCATATTATCATTATTGATCGGGATACCATTATTTACTCTTCACTTATGTTTGGGTCAAGTATTGGAGTCAGGTCCTGTGGATATGTGGAGAATATCGCCTATATTCCAAGGAGTTGGTGTGTCCTTACTGATAACGCAAGCTGTCATCGGCTTGTACAGTATAATAGGCCTTTCATGGATATTTGTTTACTTCAGAGACTCGTTCATAACGTCCAATGATAAATACAAATGGGCTCTACCACATGAATTCAGTATTGAAGGTGAGACAATAACACTGCATAATTACTTTGAACGTTTGCTTATTGTTTGTCCAATGTCAAATTATTTAGGTGTTTTATCAATCAGGAAACATTATATAAGGTCATTCAATTAATTGTATTTTTTTTTTGTTTATCCATGGTAGGAAACATTTTTTAAGGGCGTGAGAAACCGTAGTACTGAAAAAAATATTTCCGTTTCTATTTTGGTATCGATTTTAATTATCAAATATATACAAGTAAACATTGGACGCGAATTCAAATCCGGGCAATGATTTTGAGCTTTCGGTGAAGGTAAAAAGACGTGATGAAACCACAGCATGGTGGTACAGCTTTTTTTAATGCCCGTCCGGCTAGCTACCACCTACAAGTTGAAAGTCTGCCGCTAAATACCTATAGGTATGTTCCGGCAGTTGCACTTGAGTGCCAGTGTCTTAGGCTTAGCGTGTCCACCATTGTTTTTGTTTTTGATATAAATGGTATATGGTATAATGATATATGGTGTTTTTCATATAAACTTCTTATAGTTTTCATGTTTTGTTCCCTCTGCATAAGTAGTCATTACCGTGTACACTAAACTCAAGCAATATCTTATATTAACTTTGAGTTGAACATAAAAGTCTTATACTTATAAGAAACTACATTAGCTAAGATGAAAGATTTGAACTATTGTTTATTCCTATTATATTTTATATTTTAATTAACATAAACAGAAGTATCGAGTGGTTACTGGTATTTTTACAAAGTCACTAAGAAGAAATATTTTTACATACGAATATATCTAAAAGATAAACCAATATGAATTAACAATGGCAGTTTAATTTTATATTGTAATTCGTTCGCGTGAATCTAAAAATTATTCAATACTCTATACCCGTTTTTGTAATTTTATTGAAAACAAATTTGCTCCTATTGGTGTAAGCGTGATGTTAAACAGTCTAAAGCCTTGATTGCTCTATGAAATCAAAGAAGTTTTTTTTTAATTCGACTGCTGGTTCTTAACATTATTAGAGATTATCGCGTCCACCAAATAAACTTTACCGCTTTATAATATTAATATAGATTTTTTTTTCATATTGTGTATTTGAAAACTCTGGTTTTCATTTGCATGTTGCTAAATAAATTTTAAAGAAACTTGTCGATGTATGCATAGTCAATTTCATGTAAAATTTACAGATGGCAGCGGGAAAAACGGCAGCTATAAAATACAAGAGACGCTACCGCAGTACTTCCACGGGGAAGTTCTGCAAAGAAACTTGGCGTCCAATTCTTACTTTGGGACGATAAAGTTTCAAGTAGCGTTCAACTTGGCAGTCGTTTGGATGATCGTTTTCGTGTCGCTAAGTAAAGGATTAAGATCTTACGGGAAGGTAATAAATCATATTGTCTTCTTCATATTGTATTCTAATTGTGACTTTTCAGGTTTATACTTATTTTTATTATATTAATATAAATCTTGTGGACGTCTGTTCGACCGATAAAAGCACAATTAATGTACTAATTTTCTTTTATTGAGACGATTACTAGGCTTTGGCTAGACGTTGGCCAGCATCCACTCTCAAGATGAAATTCTGCCAGCAAATACATATTTGTGTGTTCTGGCTCCTGCACTTAAATTCCAGTCCCTCCACTAAGCTTAGCGCGCCCAACACATTGAGCCATATCGTCGCGTTTGTAGACATGACGCTAAACATAATAAATTATAATAATAAAGTTATATCGAGATATGATGGCGCATCGTTAGAGCTATTAACTACCGAAAAGTCTACTACAGCTAGCCTCTTATAAATATATAAAATTCCCGTGTCACGATATTCGTCCTCGCTACAGATGTCAATAGAGTTGTTTAAATAAGAATTGCTTGGTTAAACTAGAAAAATTGTTTATATCTTCATGGTTGATTTTATCCCTGAAAGATATAAGTAACGCTGTGGTATATAAAATAGGTTAGAGGAATTTCCATTAAATGCCCGCGCGTTTTAACACTATCATTTACTAATGGACTAATCGGAATTTAACAATTTGATTTTGAATACTATCGACGGACGGTGCCACTGGACATCAAAGGGAAACCTGAATGTTTGAAAATTAAAAGTATTTTTACGATGTCTGAAATATTCAATAGGCCGTGGATTGGCCGTGCTTTCCCTCGGGACGAGGTCTTTGCCCAGTAGTGGGACGTTGGTCAATTACCTATCTCGTGATGGTCCCTGTTATGATTTATACTGTGTTTACTGTGTAATTATTTTACTGTGTTACATGTCTATACAAACGAAATGTATAGAAACCACGTTGAATACAAAATAGAGTTTTTTGTTCAATAATTAAAAGGTATATATGTAGAGTTTCGTTAATCCGAAAACTCCTAAGGTATAATAACTACTTTGTTCAGAAAACAAGGGATGTTGTTTTCCGAGGTGTTGATGTTGTTTGAAACAATATAACAGTATTTCGACTGGTGGTATAATATCGAAATATTATACGTGTTTTTATTGTTTATGTAAATGTTAATTTTCCATGAAATTACGTGTTACGGATATATATAACGTTTTCGCAATTACAGGCCGTTTACATGCTGATATTTATTCCGATATGCGGAACACTCGTTCTGTGCACCAAATTGTTGACACTCATACCTTACGACTCGGTCACGAACATATTCTCGGACACCGACTGGACGGAGTTCTTCGTTATTAGTAACGTAAGCCGTTTTTTATATTGTCATTCGATTTATATTCATTACTATAACTGTGTCCGCGAGTTCATTCTCGTGGAACTAAAAATCTTATTTTATTATCTTTACTAATATTATAAATGAGAATGTAAGTTTGTTTGTTACGCTTTTACGCCTATTTAACCGTTGAATAGATGGTGTTAGGCTGCTTTCTCTTACGAAAACCTTAGTGGAAGTGAAACTTTTTTTGCGTTATCCGATTTGTTTGACATAATATGTGTTAACGCGAGTGAATCCGTCACGTAAAGTCTAGTTATTTAATATTTTTCCCCTTTTTGATTCCTTTTTTCAACACACCTTTGCTCCTATTTGCGATATGGTGGACGTGATGTTAAATTGCCTAATGTTTTTCTCTATGAGTGCTCTGACAAATACAAAATGAATTTTTGAAATCAGACTTGTAATTTAACTTTTCCGCTTTATAAATTAGTATTGTTTTTTTTATATATAAATATTAGTAAGTAAAAGTTACATTCACACACACACGTGTTCACAATGGCTTCCAAGCTAGGTAGAGCCTGTTGCCTGGTAGCCAGGATACGTTTAAACAATTTATTCGTCAACTAGAAGCACTTCATCACATCTTACAGGTATACAATATTATGAAATAAAATTGTTAATTTACTTAAGCATACTGTGACAAATACTTACGTACTAAGTTACTAATATACATATTCATATATATAGACATGAGCATACACATAAACACTTTACTTAGTACTACGCTACTATAGGTTTATATAACTGTAGAGTCACCTGTTCTTAGGTGATGATAGAGGATTTTTTTAATTGTTCGCACACTTAATTTTATTTCAAGTTGTTACGATGACCTAGATGTATGATTGTGTGTTTAATAAAGAACAAATTATGTTCGAAGATATAAAGATAGGAAATATTATAGAGAATAATCATTTTCTCGTATTCTATTGTTAAATAAAACTAGCTTCTTACTACCTATTTATGAAATCATCTCTATATTTAAAGTACATATATTGTAATGATAATTATGTTTATGGTTCATCTTTTTGAACTGATAATAGCTCAGTTTGTAATGTGTATGGGTGCCACGTTAATGGACGTGAGCTTGAATGACCTGCAAAGAGCTTGAACTTTTCGTGAAGGAAATATTCCATAGCATGGTGGTAGGCCTTTTTCTAATGGCTACCTGGCTAGTTATTACTCTCAAATTGAAAATCTGCGTCCAAATACCTATAGGTATGTTCCCGCAGTTGGACTTGAGAGCCAGTCCCTCGACTGGGCTTAGCGTGTCCATCATCTGAGGCCACATCGTCATTTGACATTAGGTAAAATTGTAGCCATAACTTTAAATCTTAACTATAAAAAAAGATATTGAAAAAAATATACATAATTATTATATACTAGCTGTGCCCGCTATTTCGTTACGTCAACTAGCAATAGATAAATACATGATATCTCAGACTTACTTTTAGAACTTTTTAAGAGACAGATTTCTGTCATACATTTCTATTTTTTTTTTTTTTTATACTTAAGGTTTAGCGTTATGGCCATAATCTCACCTGATCTTAAGTGAAGATACGGCCCAAGTTGGTAGACACGCTAAACCTGTGGAGAAACTGGCTCTCAAGTGCTGCTGCCGGAACACACCTATTGGTATTTGGCGGCAGGTTTTACAACTTGAGGGTGGTAGCTACCCAGGCGGGCATTAGAAAAGGCCCTACCACCATGCTATGGTTTCCTCACGATGTCTATCATGGAAGTTTAATTATTTATGCAGCGCACCCCACGGAAGCTCTCAGAAAGGACAATTTATTCCTGTTTTTGTAACGTTTTTCAATACTGCTTTTCTCGGATTGGCGTTATTCGATGACCTATGTTACTTCTGATAAAATATTCTCTCTGATGTAGAAATAATTTTCAAAATCGTAGTTTTTTCAAAAATAGTAGTTTCAGGGATTAGTCATTATAAAAAGAAAAAAACAAGTTTACCTCTTAATAATATATAATATTAATAATTAATAAAAAGTATATATTATATTACAGAGTTGGGCTGCAGCGGCACAGGAGACATTTCTAACATGGGGTCTGTTGGGTGCGTGTGTGACGCAGCTGACGTCACACAAGAGCGCCAAGAACAAGAGCAACGCGATGCTGCAGAAGGAGAGCGGCTGCGTCGTCGCGTTCACATTCGCCGTCTTACTGCTGGGGTCCTTTCTAGCGAACACTTGCGTTCTTATCTTGAAGAATTATGGATACGCTTACATCCCCGGAAGTTTTGGTAAGTTATACAACGTTTTTTAAGAGATAATAATACCTATTAATTTCCATCGTCAGGCTTGTTGATCTACATTGAGATATCGTTCTTTTTTCCTATAAGTTTAGCATTATAGCCATAATCTCACCTGATCTTAAGTAATGATACGGCCCAAGATCTTGGGCACGCTAAACTTGAGGAAGGACTGGCTCTCAAGTGCAACTGCTAGAATACAGCTATTGGTATTTGACGGCAGCTTTTTAACTTGAGGGTGGTAGCTAGCCAGGAGAATCTTAGAAAAATATTCCTACCACTATGCTATATATGCAAATTCTATATTTATTTGCGCTTTATTCGTATAAACTCAGGTTCTCTTTATTAAGTGACGATGTGACCCAAAATGGTAGACACTGTCTCTCAAATGCAATTACCGGAACCCATCTACAGATAATTGGCGGCAGATTTTCAACTTGGCCAGTCAACAAGTCAGATGTCCATTACACTACAGCGTTACAGTGTTTTCCTTCGTCGAAAACTTAAGATCATTGCCAAGGATTCGAACTGGCGTCTATACGTGGCGGTTGTACACGGTACCACTGAACTATCATTGCTCAAAACTTTAAAGTTTGATGTAACAGTTGGAATTGCAATGCCCAATAATAATAGTATGAAAGACAACATTTTGAATACTGTATGTGGTTGCAATAATCAGATCATGCTTCTAAAAGTTTTAAGAACACTAAATATTGTTATAACATAATTGAAAAGTATATAGAGAACGAAAAAATACAGTCTACAGTGCTAAGGGGGTCTAAAGAGGTAAAATTTTGCGTGACATATGTAATCAAGCGATGATAGGACAGTGATACTGTATACAAACGGCGCGTCAAAGAACGTGAGTTCGAATCCCTGTAATGCGTTTCAGCATTCGGTGAAGGAAAACATTGTGATGAAACCATAGCATGGTATTAGGGCTTTTTCGAATGCTCGCCTGGCTAGCTACCACCCTCAAGTTGAAAAACCTGCTGACAAACACTTATAGGTATGTTCCGGAATTTACACCTGAGAGCAACTTCCTCCACAGGTTTAGTGTGGCCAACATCTTGCGCCACATCGTCACTTAACATCAGGTGAGATTGTGGCCATATCGCTAAACTTTAACTATAATTTGTTTATGAAAAGGCCCCTTAATAACGTTACTCATATTCTCGATTTCTACAATTGTCAATAAAGGTATTCGGAATCATAAAATAAGATTATAGATAAAGTTAGGAGACAAAGAAATTACAGTGCAATAAACACGAGCGGAACTGCGGGCACGGCTATTATTAGCATACAAACAGCGGAACTACATACAGCATTGTATGATTATGTTGTTACAGATGTACCAAGGAACAGTTAAGCTCATTAAATATTTGACAACGAACAAACACTTCAATAAACTTCTAACATTATTGATGTCAGTTTTGTTTGTACGCAAATGATATGAAGATAACTAAAATTTTGTATCTTGTATGTATATAAAGATTAAATTTGTTTAGGGTTAAATTATATTACTAGAACTCTTCATACTAGTCCGAAGTATATCAATAAATCTCTGGATTTGTTTTTCTTTTTTCATATTACTTAATTTATGTCTATTAATTTAAATCTATTATTAAGATGTAAGAACCATTTTAGTAAAGTTGTTTATATTGGCAGAGGTCATAATAAAAAGAAACTCTCAATTATACCCTTAGTAATGATAAAATTTTCAGAATTATCAGCTTATAAAGTTGTTCAATGGATATCCATATTCTTAAGAATATTCATTTTCATTTAAAGCGATCGAAAAATGAATTCCAATAAAATTTTATAATTATATATCATTAATAGTTTTATAACCAGAATAATCATCGTGTAAAAGAGCATGCGAAATTCCTTCCAGATATTATAAATGCGAAAGTAAGTTTGTTTGTCACGCTTTCACGCTTAAACTGCTGAATCGATTTTGATGAATTTTGGTATAGAAATAGATGAGAATCTGGAGACAGCGATTAGCGATATAGCGAAATTCTTATTGGAAGTGGGGTAAAAAGAGACGGATAAACTTTGTATGAAACTTTTTGCTGCGTCATCCGATTTGTTTGACAAAATTAATATTAACGCGAGCGGAGCCGCAGGTAAAAACTAATACTATTATAAAATTAACGTCACCTGAAAATAATATGTTATTTATACATATTTCAGAAACAGTGAGATCATCACAATTCCTTTGGCCTATGTCGGAGCCGATGCCAGGGAATGCTGCCTCCACCCCAGTCCGGTACATGGGACATTATGGCAGCCTCGTCGGTGTGACAGTGTGGCCCACTGGCAACACTGCGAAGTCGCTCAGCGGCTGGCAACCCCTTCAGCTGGCGACGCAAATCGTTCCTGCCACCCTCGCTGTACTACCTTCTGATTTGGTAAGGGATGAACTCTGGCATACAGTTATTAAAGCTCTATTTAGAGGTCTAAGGGAATTTTTGACTTGCTCGGTCTGTCATTTTAATCGTGCTGAGTAAATTTAATAGGTCGGGAAAAAAGTCTTTTCGGATTTACATAGTATGTATAAATTTGTAATAAAATCTCTGTGGCTGTACTATTTGTATCTGGCTGGTTTCGATGTCGTTAAAAAAAAGAAACAAATTAGTAAAATGTTGCTTCCAGTTATTTTCCTTTTGTTGTTCTTTCTGTCAAAAATGAGTGAATATAATGACGAAATTAGATACATTTAAAAAAAATATTACAAAAAAGGACGATTATTGCAACGCGAGCAGCGAAAAATATCTGTAACCTTTATAGACCTAATGCAGTGTCAGTAAAAATAGCACAATATTGGTTAAAGGTTTAAGATTAGTTTTCAATACGGGAATTTTGATGTCATAGATGCACCTCGCTTTAGTCGCCCTGTTACGGATATAATTGACGCTAATTCTGAAAATGTGCTGCAAGATCGTCATGTCAGTAGTTACGACCGTTTTTGAAGAGATTGCTTACTGGTGATGAAAAGTAGATCACGTGTAACAAGAACGTGTGAAAAAGTCTTGGTGAAAGGTCGGACAAGCTTTACAGACTGGCAAAACCTGGGTTAACTAGCAATAAGGTGATGCTTTGTGTATGGTGGTATTGGAAGGGCATTGTTTATTATGTGTTTTGATCATTTAACGAGATAAAAAGTATCCTATCTCTCAAGTTGGATCAAACTGCACACGTTGTGTAAAATTTGATTAAAAGCGGTTAGCAGTTCATCGTGGATAAACAACGTGACGCGAAATTTTTGTATACAAAGATGATTAGGAAGTACGATGAAAAATGACATTCTAGGCATTACTTTCAATGAGCATTTGAATCAGTGATAGCGCTTAGTAGCGTGTACCGACGCCACGTTAATGAACGTTAGTTCGAATCCCTGTAATGAGCTTGAGCTTTCGATGAAGGATCGTCATGAAAACATAGTATTGTGGACCACGGCGACAATTCAAAATTCCGTGTTGCCATAGACAAGGAGGAGCGCCCACACTGTAGTCTCTGGCGACGCTTGCTATCACCTAAATATTGAAAATCTGCCGCCAAATACCTATAGGTATGTTCCAGCAGACGCACTTGGGAGCCAGTCTCATCACGGGCTGCTTCGTAACTTTACATTGGCTGAGGTTGTGGTCATAACGCTAAACCTATAAAGTTAATAAAAAAGCAAGGGCAAACATGTTACTGTGTTCTGACTGGTCATACAGTTTGTCGCGAGCTAATGTACGGGTTGATACCAAATGAGAAGAAGAGGTTACAATGGCTTTTTTGGTTGAAAGACAATTTGGTTAGGGGCACTGATAACTATATTCAAGGTAGTTATTGAAATGTCTCTGATTTCCTTCTTTCATATCAGAACAAATAAAATATAGTTATTAATAAATATTAAATACATTTTTTACATTTTTTTATACATTTGATAATGATAATAATAATAATATAATTAGTGATATTGACGTTATTTTAGTGTTTTAAACCAAAAAGTTTAACTTACATGCAATCCTCTTACACATTTGTTTTTTCACGTGCAGGTATCTCCGGCGTGGGCGGTGATATTCTACTTTATTCTGATAATGTTTGGGATAGCGCAACAACTGGCTATATGGCACTGCGTCATCGCGGGGATAATGGCGATCAACCCTCAGGTGTTGAGGGTGTGGGAAACCACTATCACATTTTTGAGTTGCGTCTTTGGACTGGCCATTGGATTAATACTTAGCACTGATGTGAGTTTATAGAATCTTTAAATATTTTATTTACATAATTATGTGTTACATAAATACGAGAGTAAATTCTTGAGAGATACAATACGGTTATTGTGCATAAATGAAGTGAGTTGTAAAAAATAACTAGAGACATGACATCCTGGGTAGTTTTAACAATAGAATTAAACAGGCGATCAGTAAATAAGAGGGAGAACTAATATCTCACTACTACTACTACATGTCTACGCTGCTGTAAACTGACATCAATATGTGCTCAGGACAATCTATATTTGTTAAATATTTATTTACATGTATCTTAAATCCGTTTAATTATAATGTAATATAAATCGGAACTTGAGTTGGATTTGAATAAAATAAATATTTAAATAATCTTGCATTGAGTTGGTAGATGGTGTTAAAAACAACAATTATTGCTTACTGATAACCCGTTGCAGCTTCGCATGGGCAATTGTGTTAATGATACAAGACATACATATAGCTTTGCTTCAATGTAATAGATATTTTTAAGAGAAATCATTCTGTAATACATTTTCTTTTTATATGTACGTAATTCTATTGGTGTATGTGACGGACGCCAGTGAATCGTTCAAATAGCATGATTTTTTCTGACATTTTTAGCTTCTAACGTCATATCTCCGTAAATTTATTGAAACGATGATGGTTTATAGTTGGTAGTGTGTACGTACGCAGCGGCAATGAACTTGATTTCGAATCCACTTGCGATGTGCCTGAGCTTATGGTAAAGAAAAAGAAGGATGCATTGTAACGAAACCATAGCATGGTGGTGGGAATTTTCTACTGCCCACCTGAGTAGCTATCATCATCAAGTTAAAAACCTGCTGTCAAATACCTATGGGTGGTAGCTGGCAGTTCTACTTGAGAGCTAGTCCCTTCACTAGGCATAGGTCATTTCCGTAAGTCTTGAAGGAACTATGATTTGAAGAAGTGATACACTTTATATACATTTGCGTGTTGTTATTTGTAATACGTCAAAGTGTAGTGCCTTTCGAATACTGCAAAAATGAAACCCGTTTAATACGTCCAATGTTGAGAAAGTGATGATTGATGTTTCCAGGCGGGCATACGGATAATACAGTTCGTGGACTACGTGTGGGTCGGCGCGTGGTGGCAGTGCGCCGCGCAGGTCGCGCTCGCGGTCGGCGTGTTCGTGGTGCGCGGCCGCCCCTACTCGCCCGACGCAGTCGTCGCCGCGCTCTTCCACTCCCGCACCCGCCTCGGCGCCGCGCTCGCAGCGCTGCTCAGCTTCACCTGGACCCTCATCCTGCCCGTCGTGCTCTGTGTAACTATACCGCTCTACGCTCACTCTCACACCCGCCACGTGCTGCCCGTCTTGCTCTGTGTGACTATACCGCTCTACGCTCACTCTCACACCCGCCGCGTGCTGCCCGTCGTGCTCTGTGTGACTATACCGCTCTACGCTCACTCTCACACCCGCCGCGTGCTGCCCGTCTTGCTCTGTGTGACTATACCGCTCTACGCTCACTCTCACACCCGCCACGTGCTGCCCGTCTTGCTCTGTGTGACTATACCGCTCTACGCTCACTCTCACACCCGCCACGTGCTGCCCGTCGTGCTCTGTGTAACTATACCGCTCTACGCTCACTCTCACACCCGCCACGTGCTGCCCGTCTTGCTCTGTGTGACTATACCGCTCTACGCTCACTCTCACACCCGCCGCGTGCTGCCCGTCGTGCTCTGTGTGACTATACCGCTCTACGCTCACTCTCACACCCGCCGCGTGCTGCCCGTCTTGCTCTGTGTGACTATACCGCTCTACGCTCACTCTCACACCCGCCACGTGCTGCCCGTCTTGCTCTGTGTGACTATACCGCTCTACGCTCACTCTCACACCCGCCGCGTGCTGCCCGTCGTGCTCTGTGTGACTATACCGCTCTACGCTCACTCTCACACCCGCCGCGTGCTGCCCGTCTTGCTCTGTGTGACTATACCGCTCTACGCTCACTCCCACACCCGCCGCGTGCTGTCCGTCCTGCTCTGTGTGACTATACCGCTCTACGCTCACTCTCACACCCGCCGCGTGCTATCCGTCCTGCTCTAACAGTACTGAGATCAATAGTTAATGTAGATACAGATTGATGCGTAGATCGGAAAACTATCAATAATAAAAATTAAATTGAAGGTAGACACTGTAACATGAACTTTTCTGGACAGCCTACACCTTAGTCCACCCCGTGACCACGAAGGCTAAAAAGCTTTCGAAACGTCAAGATCAAAATTAATAAATAACCGCGATAAAATCCGTTTAAATTAGTTTTATTTCGATGAGTAAAATGAACATTAAAATATATACTCTAATGACACTGAATTCTCCTAATTATTTATTTGTCTCTTCTTCACAATAAATTGCTAAGGAATGTTAAATAGTGTGTGTGAGAGTGATAATTACTACAATTAATAATGATGTTTTCAGGCAATATGCGTTATGGATTTCCGCGTTGGGCAACAACGTCAACTCTACACGTGGAGAAAACCGTCCGGGTGAGTAATACTAACTTATTATTGAAGTGATTCTTTAGGCATGGATGGAACGGTAAACGATATCCTTGATCAAAGTATATCATTGGTTATGCCTACTGGGGACCACTGTCTAAAATCGCGATAACTCGGGAATGATAATTCGTAGGGAAAAAGTATTGATACTTTTTTTGTAGAGAATTTCAGGTTCTACAAACCTCGCGATAAAAAACCACGCACAAGCAGAATTTATGAGAACTTTTGAAACAACATGTGTAATTACATATTCAACATGTGCAAAAATCCAGCTTGTGGGGAATGAATTCAAACTTTGCGTCTTTTGTCGTCTATTTTGTCTGGACTAATTATCCAACTATACAGAAGATGCAAGAAGAAATATTCTGTTATTTAGAACTTTTCTTTATAGTTAAGGTTTAGCGTAATGGGGACGGTTCTCCTTTTTTTTTACTCCTCGGGAAATGCATTAACCCACTCCCAGCCCGGGGGGACTAGGAAGGTTATGTGCGACTCACCCGGTACTAATCACCGGGAATACCCACTAAAACCCTACGGCTGTCTGTCGCCTTCCTGTGGCGACGCGGGTTCGAGCGCGCAATCACCGTTTGGGCATACGGAGAAATGTTACGGCGCGTAATATTTGAATGGCACCGATGTTAAGTGGCGATGTAGTGGAGTTGGTGGGCACACGTGCAACTGCCGGAATACACCTGTTAGGTATTTGGCGGCAGAATATTCATATGCAATGATTAATTATTTTTGTCATTTGGTTGATTAAAGATATTGGCCGATATGGAGTCGGCAGGTGGGAGTGGTGCTGCAGCAGGGCGCGCTGCTGGTGATGCCCCTCACCGCCTTCATACAGACGTGGCGGTACATGAATAAGGGCCCGCCTGATATACTCGAGGTTATTATCATTTATAAAATCATTATTTTATATTTTGTCTGTAGTATAAGTCTTTGTAGCTTGGTGATGTATTCATGTGTTTATATGCTGCAAGGATTACGAAGCTAGCGACTGTGTTGAAGAGTTGGTGGGTAGTTTTGTATTCTATTCAATTAGCTACTGAATTTATTATTTATTTAATTTGTTCTTAGTATCAATATTAATGCAAATAATTATGGGTATACATTTTTTGTGGTTATATTAAGTTTCTTGTTATTTTTATATTTAACAGTGTAAACTCTATATAGTGAAACCATATAGACTCATATTTATTACGTTATGAAAATTGATACTTATAAAAACAAAGTCTATAATATATATATAGCATTAATTAAGGTCTAAATACTGACGCTTGTTTCGTGATTTCAAGTACTATTTACGCTAGATTAAATGGAAGTTTATTATATAGAGTTCACACGGGGTATTTTGCAGCATTAATTACATTTTTTAAATAACATCACATTATCCTATAATGTGCTTATAACTTGAGCGCCATTTACATAATAACTCTTGTTCTAAACCATTTATGTTGTTTGGTCATGTTTTAACATGTATTCTGTTATATTCGGTAATATATAGACTGAGTTATAAGGATAAAAGAGAATTGAGCTAGCAAGAAATCATTATGTTGTTTTGTACAATTGGAACCATTTAAGTCTGTTTTGTAATTTACATTTAAATACCGTAGAAAAATTTAGTTTAATATGCGCTTACAAATAGGAATTTAACATTAGTAGTTAATTTAAAAATAACAACGTAGTGTTTAAATTTAATGCCTTTTCACATATTTTAATATTTTAGATGGATTCAAGGAATTTAATATACATTATCGCGTATTTATTTTCTATCTGTTTCTTATGTTTGATCTAATTATATATAGATCCTTGATCTCCACGATAAGACATTAAAAAGGTATCGAAATAATTTGACTAATGAGTAATGTTTATTACAAAATGCAGCGCATACAGAACCTATACCGGCCGCGCATGGGCCCCGGGGGGGGGGAGGGCGCGGCGGGCCCGCGGGTGCGGACAGTGGGGGTCGCGGCGCCGGAGCCCCCCGCGGCGGACCCCCCGCCCAAGTACACGCCGCCGCCCTCCTACTCGACGGCGACGGGCGCGCGCCTCCTCAACACTATACGACGGAGTTTCCGAACACTTCGAAGGTATTTTCACATGTTGAACTAGCAATTTCAGTCACTTTGTCACGCTTTGTCACATTGTCTGCGACCTAGCTATCAATATTACGTCAAAAATGATGTCAAATATTTGTCTCAGTAAGCGACACGGTTTTATGAACGGCCTCTTAGATAAATTAAATAAATAATAATTAAGTATATATTTTTTCATAGTTAGGGCTTAGCGTTATGACCGTAATCTAACCTGATCTTAAGGGACGATACGGCCCAAGTTGGTGGACACGCTAAACCTTTGGTGGAACAGGTTCTCAAGTGCATCTACCGGATCCTATTGGTATTTGGCTGCAGATTTTCAACTTGAGTGTGGTAGCTAGCCAGGTAGGCACCAGAAAAAGCCATACTGTCATGCTATTCTTTTCTCACGATGCTTTCCTTCACCGAAAGCTCAAGTTCATTATTGTAGGTGGTTGGATTTGAACTCACGTGTCTTGACGCAAAGTCGTGCAAACTATACCACTGAGCTATCATCGCTTATATACAAATACTAACAAGGTATTTCGCAAGTGAAAATTTGATTCTAAACTGAGAAAGCTTAAATTACGCACAGTAGTTAAAAAATCTATTCTATATATGTAGATATTTAATAACTTGTCACAGAATATTCACCCCGCACAATAGTCATGGTTGCAGATCGAACCCATAAACTTTTAGATTAAAAGTATTAAGTTTGCACATACGTTAATCGTGAAATAGCATACTATTTTTTTATCATTCAACGAAACTTGCATGAGAGAATGCACATTAGTATTATTTTAAAAGATTATCCGTCTGTTTTATTTATAATATTAATAAACATTATCGATATTTGTACAGGATCACATCGACACGAAACGAACGACGGGTTACGAGCGACGACGCGGCACAGCTACCGATCACGCTCAGTGAAACCGTCGACCGCGACCTCCTCGCCAACGAGGCGCAACCGCCACAGTACACCGCCCCCTCGCTCGCTCACACCGCATCCTCGCTCACTCGCACCGCTCCCTCGCTTACTCACACCGTCCCCTCGCTCAGTCACACGGACGAGTCGCCGTCCCGCTCGCACTCGGCCGCCTCCAGGAGCTCTGTCTCGTTCACTCGCGACTACCTCCGCCGATCGTTCCTCAGGAAGAGTGACTCGGCCAAGAGCATCAGGTCGAGCTTACGCCGAAGCTTCAAGTACGGCGGCCCCGCGCTCACCAACAGCAACGAGCAGCTCGTGCGCGACGCGGAGCCCATCTCCAGCACCGTCGCCATGTCCCACATCCTGGACACTGACACCGGCACGCAGCACGCGAGGAGCTTAGCCTCCGTCATATAAACACAGCGCTCTTGTAACAACGAGACAATAATTTAAAATGTATGTTGTAGTTATTATGCATTAGTAGGGATGTCACGGAGTTCGGTATACCGGAGCCAGAGGTTTATTATCTGCTTCATTGGAGTCGAAATCTGATGCCATACGGAGGTAAAGAACACGACAGATGTGTTAAATATATAAATTTTATATTATTCGATATTACGACACAACGACACCGCGATAACGAGCGACGAAGTTTGGTATCTTCCATAAAATCCTTTAGAGCAATCCTTTGAGAAATCAAACAATTACGTGGCTTGCAAGGTAAATTGTATACGTATTTATCGTAGCCGCAGTTAATTCTTGTCTTGGGAGCTCCGTTATAACTTCCGATTCAAAAGTACCGAAGCCGAAGTCGGAATCAGACATGTAAAATCAACCGCATTTTCCGACCTTTCTGAATTGGAGCCGAAGCTCCGTAACATCCCTAATATACATATAGTATAAATATTAAAATCGATTTATTTCTATAAACTAATTCTACAATAAATATATAAAATTGATATGAGAAGATAAAACGATAAGGATCGAGTGACAGCAATTTAATTTTTTTTTAAGAAACATTTTGTTTCAACTTTGTATGAAACATTTAATCTAATTAACCTCAATAAATCGAAAGGAAAGAGATAGATATAGAAAGTTTTGTATCAATTAATGATTGTGCAAACATTGTAATATTGTATAAGGTCTATTTGTGTTTACATGTCCAATAAATTCTCTTTAAATTGGAGGGGGCTTAACCCATCACAACCATAAATGTATATTGGAAATTGAAACACCTAAATAGTAATATATTTTTTCATTAATAATGTGGTATTTTATGCAATATTTCGTAAGGTGTTCTGGTTTCCTTATAATGATTTTCCCACTGTCATAGCGTTAGGTAAGTGTTTAATTTTTATCGAATGATGGCTGCTGTAAGACTGTTTGCCAAATTTGTATGATGTACAATTTAGTAGGTAGGAGCAGTCCTCGGGTTTACACCTCCGACTGAATACATAATAATTGTTACGATTTGTTTTCGTCGGTAAATCCTAGTTCATTGTTAAAATATTTTTTAAGGTTATGAAATTTCTTATTGTTGAATATAGGGTTGATGCTTTTTATATCAAAGGATGAAGTATGCGGTATAATGTTGAAGTTTAAACGTTGAAGAGACAAGAGTATTTTTAGGCTTTACACCGCTTATAGTATATTCATATCAATTCAGTTCAGTTAGTGAAGCGATACTATATACTCGAAATAACGACTTCTTTATTAATTTACGTTAAAACCATACAAATGCAAAATACGTGAAAAATAAATTACTTCTACGCCCTTGATTCACAATTACTTTCTTATAAATTACTAGTGGCAGCCCTACATGAAGTGTTGGGCGTAGTAATTGGAATCTCAATCAATTGGTATTTAATCAATATTATAGTTAATTTATGTTCTCGATTGTAAGCACAACAATAAATGAGCCATCAACAATTTAGTCGTGTAAGAAATGGCTAGAGATAATTAGAATTACATTGAAAAAAAAAACATTGTATACTTAACAAAAAAAAAAAGATAATAATTTCAAGAGCTTAGAGGAAAATGTGGAGCCATCTTAGCAGTAAGATTTATTATTATTATGTATTATTGAGATTAATGGTTGTTTCCGTAAGTTGTGAATTGAGTGAATATGGTTCTTAAAACTGGTTCTACTATTGTTTTACAACAATTTTGTGAAATTATTTTGAATAGAAAAATACATTAGTGTTGTAACAAAAACAATAATGATAAGAGATTGTAAGATTTGCGGAATTTTCGTATAAAAGCGCTGTTCTGTTGCTCTCACAAAGAAATTCATCCAAATCGTACCAGTATTAGTCTTAAGAACCTAATGATATGTGTCAAGTACAATTTAGAATGGTCGGAAACTGTGACGGTTCAATTTAGGTGTAAGGAAGATAATATTAAAATTCAATCCGTTTTATTCCTTCTTTGGTCGCATTTAATGAATTTGTGTATGTCCTTGGAAATTTTTAGTTCTAGTCACTTACACGTGCTTCCTCCTAATGTACTTACTATTTTTGAATATTTTTAAAGCATCACATTTTACTATTAAAAACTATTTTTTATTTAAAGTATTGCAATTTTTTTTTGCACGTCTATATCGTTGTTTAAAATGTTTTAATATTTTTTTTTGCTTTCTTTTTTTACTATACATTCCTCTCGTTAAAATATTTACAAATTTCGATAATAAAATAATTTTTATATGACTTCTGTGGTTTTATTTTTTTGGGACTAGATTATTTTTATAGTTTATAAGTTTGGCGTTATGACTACAATCTCACCTGATGTTATGTGACGGTGTGGCCCAAGATGGTGAACATGCAAAACCTGTGGAAGGTCTGGCTCAAATGCAACTGCCGGAACAGACCTATTGGTATTTGGTGACAGATTTTTAACTTGAGGGTGATAGCCAGCCAGGCGGGTATTGGATACAGACCTACAAGCCACCACTGAGCTACTATAGTTTCAAAACTTTATGGAGGCTGTGGGTTGATTTTGTTATTATACTAATATTAAATGCGAAAGTGATGTTTGTTTCTCGCCTAAACAGCTGAATCAATTGTCATGAATATTGGTACAGAGATAGATGGCATCCAGGAGACGGAGATAGGCTTTTTCGCGCGAAATTGTATTGGATGTGGGGTGAAGAGGGCGATAAACTTTGTATGAAACTTTATATTGCGTCATACGATTTGTGTGACAAAACCCATATTAACGCGTACAGCTGTTAATGATTTATTTCAATTTACTTTTGTATGATGGCGTGTGACGGTTAGTGTTATTAGTGTCATTATATTTAGATGAATGATTTTAGGAAGTGTTTCCCTAGAGATGTGGGTGAAAAAATAGATTTTAGGTGTAATGTGTGTAGTGGTAATTTAGTATGGTGTAAGTGAAAATACAGTTCGTACATTTGTAATTTAAAACTGTTGGAACTATTAATAAATAATATATACTGTGACTTCTGGTTATTGTCTATTTTTAAACTTAGGCCGACATGAAGTTAATCTACAAATAATACAATTCGTTTTAATATACCAAATATAAATATTTTAAAATTAATTGTGAGTTAAATAATTTAGAACAATCATGAGGTAATTACTTTATTCGATTGTAAAAATTACAATAGTTCTAAATATAAATACATAATTAAAAACTTTAATAAACACTGGTAAAACAGTTAAGTTGTTATAACGAGGAAGCCGAGGAAATTAAATGCTAGTAAGAAAAAGATAAGAAATTCTGGAAAGCAAGACAAAATGAAATTAGATAGAAAAAATAGTAAACGAAAATTAGAGAATTCGCGAATTCACATTTGAAAACCTCAACCTCATTGTCATTAGTCAAAAATAAAAATACATTATTATAAATAATATTGAAACAGTGTTTATATTTAGATTTCTCTAAAACTGGAGTCATTTTTATGAATAATAATTCAACATACAGAAACAGTTAATATCAAGTCTTATCATATATCACACACTCACAAATGAAAAAAAAATTATAACAGCAAACATAAAGTTTTCATATTATAATTTAGCAGTCAAAGGGAATTATGGTCTAGAACGATCCATTATCTAATCAACGAATTAAGGTTAAGTAAAGATTTAGCAGCCTTGGAGTCAGTGGGTTCCTTTTTCTTAGACGGATCCAACATGAAGCATTTCCATAACCTGAAATAGTGATTTATTTAATAATAAATAAAAGGAATTATCCTGCTATTCGCGTGGAAGTAAAAATCCTAATATAATAAACGCGAAAATGAGTTTGTTACGCTGTCACACCTAACCGGAGGAATCGATTATAATGAATTCTGGTGTATAGATAGATGGGAACATGGAGACGTTGATAGGCTACTTTTTCTCGCTAAACCTTATTGGAAGTGTGGTAACGTTGAATGCAACGTTTTTATTGCGTTACCCGATTTGTTTAACCCGTACGTATGATCTGGTTATTTAATAATTGTTACCCGTTTTGGTAATTTTTTCAATACAGCTATGCACCTATTGTTGGTAGCGTAATGTTAAATAGCCTAAAACCCAGATTTAAGACTGCTCTATCAAATACAAAAATAAATTTTGATATCCGACTGGTACTTTCTAAGATTAACGCGTTCAGAAAAAAAACTTTTCCACTTTGTAGTATTAAAAACAAATTTCTCATTACACTAAGTAGTTGAAAACGATAGTTGTGATTCACAAGAAACTTCTGAAGGTTTGTTATTTGTGTCTTGATAGTATTTTGTTTACAATCAAACCTCAGAGGAAAATAAGTATATCTTGCACATCATACCAGAAAGTTATAATTACATTATTTTTTTGTAATAAGAAAATACTTTACAATCTTAGTAATATAGATTTTGATGTAAAATAAAAAAATACTGAAGTGTTTTCTAAGTACATTAAAGATTTGTTACATATATGTATATGAGTACATTAAACATTTACCATTTAGAGGAGGATTCAGCTCGCTTCTAATTAAATGTAATTTTTAAGTATTGAAACAAATTCTAAATTTATTTTATTTTTACAATGTTTTTCTTACTATACACACTAAAGAAGTAGTATATACATACATATATATATACAGAATATATATACACAAGCATTGAAGCGATGATAGCTCAGTGGTAGTGTATACGACTTCACGTCAAGGGACGTGAGTTCGAATCCAAGCACCTACAATGAGTTTGAGCTTTCGGTGAAGGAAAACATCGTGAGGATGAGGATGGTGGTAGGGCTTTTTCCAATACCCGCCTGGCTAGCTACCACCCTCAAGTTAAAAACCTGCCGCCAAATACCAATAGGTGTGTTCCGGTAAGCTGCACTTGAGAGCCAGTTCCTTCACAGGTTTAGCGTGCCTACCAACTAGGACCGTATCGTTACTTAAGATCAGATACGATTATGGCCATAACGCTGAACCTTAATTATAAAAAAAAGAAAATGTGTGTGAATTGTTTGAGAAGGACACTGTTTTGTTTCCTTGTGTTGCGGTAAACCATATTGTCCATAAATATATTTCATTAGGTAATCATTAATTTGTTAAATAACATGACTAAAGTCTAACCACTCTTTATGAATGATGAAGGGATGATTGGTCAGTTGATAGTATGTATGGACGCTGTTGAAATTGATGAGAGTTTGAATCCCTGCCATGAACCTGAGTTTTTGGTGAAAAAAAACATGGTGATGAAACCATAACATGATGGTGGTGTAGGGCTTTTTCTCATGCTCACATGATTAGCAACCAAATTACAATCTGATATCAAATACTTCTAGGTGTGTTCTGGCTGTTGCATTTGAAAGTCAGATCTTTTTCGTTGGGCTTAGTGTGTTCACTGTTTTGCGCCAAATTGTCACTTTTGCAACAATGGCAGATTTTCAACTTGAGGGTGGTAGTTAGTTAGGCGAGCATTAGAAAAAGCCCTACCACCATGCTATGGTGTCATCACAATGTTTTCCTTTACGGAAAGCTCAAGCTCATTATAGGTATATTCGAACTTACGTCTGTTGGTATTGGTAAGTGGGTGGAGTGACGTATGTAAGAGTGTGCGGTACCGTAGCGTCTTGTCGGCGGCGGCGGAGAGCCATATAGGTTAACGCATGTTTGGCTACTTCGGACGAGGGTGTGGTGGTATAACAGTGTGTAGAGAGATCAGTATGTAAGAGTGTGCGGTACCGTAGCGTCTCGTCGGCGGCGGCGGAGAGCCATATAGGTTAACGCGAGTTGGGCTACTTCGGACGAGGGTGTGGTGGTATAACAGTGTGTAGAGAGATCAGTATGTCAGAGAGCGGTACCGTAGCGTCTCGTCGGCGGCAGCGGAGAGCACGGTGGTGCCGTCGGGCGAGAGCGCGAGGTGCAGCACGCGCGCGACGTGCCCGGTGAGCTCGGCCACGCGGGACAGCGCCGGGTACTTCCAGATGATCAGCTGGTTGTTCGCGTACCCGTGTCCCGACACCAGCTCCTTGTAGTGCGTGCTCCACACCACAGAGCACACCTGCGCACCCAATACCCGCACATATCCTCATTACATATAGACTGAAGAAGGTGTTTTATGGACACGCCCAGCTAGCACCGAGTTCCTTTCACTATCTCTTTTGTGATCGTAATAGGAATTACTTAATAATAAAGCAATAGGTAAGAAAATTTTTACAAGTTTAAGTATTATAAATGCCTTAAAATAATTGCTAAAGATGTTTTGGTTTTTAGTGTCGTTTTTCATTGTTGCACTTATTTAAGACTATTACGAGCTACTAAATGACCTGAATAGTAATGGCTACGTGGTCAATTTATACGCAGTCGAAGCGGGAACGAGAGGTATACTTCCTAAATCTCTCTATAACCTTCTAAAGATCTTGGCCTGTCTAGAATTACAGTAAGTTCCATACTAGAACGTGCTTTTAAAGCTGTACTAGCAGGCTCCTACCAAAATTGGTTGGGTAGGCAAAAAACCAGAGTGGTGAAGGTGAGTGTTGATGCTCGTCGACAAGGGACCCCTTAAAATCTACGTACGAGTACGAATAACAAGTTTCGGACATTGTTCGGAGTTTCCCTCCCTAACATACGATGGACCCCCACCCGCAGGGTGAATCCAAGGTTTGCTAAGGAGTTCATCTCTTTCAGATACAATGTTAGTAAGCACTATTGAGACCTGTGATTTAGTATCGACAGTGTTGAGGTTGGCTCCGGTGTTGATGTTCCAGATGCGAATGGTTCTGTCCGCAGTGCCTCCGCCTGAAGCCAGGATGCCGTTGCTCCATGGACACCAGGCCAGCCCTTTCACCGCTGCTAGGTGCTGGCTGAAATAGTGTAATTCAATCGAATCAAAATACTTTATTCAATTTAGGCCCTAAGAAACCCGTAAACATTGAGAAGAACCAGCAAGAAACTCGATCGCATGTTTATTTGTTTTACGTACATTTTTTACGTAATTGTTTGTGTATTTACAATAGTAGCACGTCAGGGGTGCTTGATGTTGTAGAATTAGCTTTTAATAAATAGTCTATGAACGTGTGCATTAAATGACAATGATAATAAGTGTATAAATAAATAAATAATACATAAAAACGCGGAACTCTTATTTTGTAAAAAATCAATTTTTATATATTTATACCATACATAACCGTACTATGAAAAAAAAAATGATGGATACTCTAAACAAACCATCATCCACTATTTCTCCTATTCAAAGTTATATTTTCGTGACAAGTCGTAGAGCAATAGGAGTCCCTAAAGGCCAATTAATTCGTATTTGAAAATGAATCGCAATTATTTTAGTGATATATGTACATATAAAAACATAACATTATGTTTACTTGCACATTTATAACTTAACATTGAAAAAAAAAAAAAAAAATTTTTGTTAAGGTAATAAGGCGTTATGGACACAATGTCACCTGATCTTAAGTGATGACGTGGCCCAAGACGGTGAAGTTAAGCATAGTGGGGCGACTAATTGTCAAGTGCAACTACCGGAACACACTTTTTGGTATTTGGCGGCAGATTTTCAATTTGAAGATGGTAGCTAGACAGTCGGGCGTTAGAATAAGCCATGTTACCATGCTATTCGATCAAAAAGGCTTGAGAACTTGAGAAAATTAAATTATCTATTTTTAATTTATAAAAAAAAGAAAATATATTACGTATGTTGTTGTTCGAAACGCCCTATCTCCAAACGATGATTTCTTCGCTATGTTTCCTTCACCGAAAGCTCAAGCTTATTGTAATTGGACCCACGGCCCTTGACGCGTCGAAAATAATGACGTCACTAGTAAGGTTCTTGCCCAATTGCTACGACACTGGTCATATTTTAAATGTTGTAGCAGATATAACTAGGATTAATGTACTTTTGTAATATTATTAATATATGTTGATATGCAACGCGTGTAACTTACTTGAAGGAGTAGACATACTGTGGCTGTGAGTAGTGCTGCCCGTGCGCGACCGGCCATATGTTCAGCAGATTATCGTTGCCGCCCGACGCAAGATATCTGCCGTCAGGTGACCATTTCAGCCCACAGATCTGTCAAACATTTCAAAGAATAATTCAAAATAACTCAGAGAATTTCTGTAAATATCCCTTTTCACACCTTTTTTATCATCTGCTAAACTGAATTCAATTTAATAATGGTTCGTATGTTTACAACAGAAATCAATCTGAAATTGAACCCGAACGCAAATTTTCACGCATTTAAAGTGGCAATAAATTATTACTTTTTATACCTACAATAGAAACGAAAAATAAAATAAATAGTAACTATCTGAAGTAAAGAGAAAAAAAAATCTGATTCTTTCCATTGGACTCTCAATAACGCCATTAAATACGCATTCCCTAAGTATTGTTATATACAGTTTACAACTTATATCATTTAAAAAACTATTTAAATTGTTTGTTATTAAGAAAACACGCATTCTTCGTCGTTTTTATCGTAGGGAAATGCATTAACGCTTACATTACAATCATGTGAGATTCGCAAGGAATACACACTAAAACATCACGGCCTTCTGTTGCCTTGTTGGAGGGACACGGGTTCAAACTTGTAATCACCGCGTTCACGTTAAAACTTTTTATTTAAAAGACAGTGTCCTTCTACATTATTTGCACGTAACTTACACTATCTGTGCCACGCACGCCACGGAAGCTCTCAGAAATAATAATTATCAACACTGTTATGTTCCTATTATCGGTAGAGTGATGTTAAATAATCTAGTGCCTTCCTCAATAATTGTGCTATCAAAAGCAAAAATATTTTTCGAAATATGATAGGTGCTCTCTTTTTGTCGTCTCACAGATTAGCGCGTTCAAACAAACTGACTTTTTCGCCATATAATATTACTATAGAAAAAGATATTAAAAGATTCGGCAGACTATTTTTCAACATTTAATAATATGTGTACCGCGGCATCTATCAGCTAATCTTGGAATATTTTTTTATTTCCTATCTATTTAAAAATCATTAAATTAAAATCTCCCGGCAGATCTCCCTGTATTCATCATTTATTATTTAATTGTGTTCAGTGGCATTTATCGACAGATTTTGGAGTTTGTTACTGACATAATACAATAATTGCGCTATCAAATGAAAAAGATTTTTTGAAATGTCTGATAGCTTCCGAGATTAGCGTAGTCAAGGAAACAATTTTTGATTTGGTGTATAGACGTATGTGTAGAATAAGGTTACCTCCTGAGTGTGGGCATGTATAGTGGCGACGTCGTGGTCGCGCTGCCGCACGTCGTGGTGCACGATGTTGCCGTCGCGCGACCCGCTCGACACTATGTACATGTTCCACGCGAGCGAGCCCACGCGCGCCGTGTGCCCGTCCATTACCTGAACACGAACATCTCTATCAAACACATTCTAAATACACAAGCAATGATAGCTCAGTGGTAGCGTGTAGGAACGCCGCGTCGTGGGACGTGAGTTCAAATCCAACCACTTACAATGAGCCTGAGCTTTCGGTAATGGAAAACAACGTGAGGAAACCATAGCATGGTGATAGGAATTTTTCTAACGCCGATCTGACTAGCTACCACCCTCAAGATGACGCAAAATCTGCGGCCAAATACCAATAAGTGTGCCTCGGCAGTTGCATTTGAAAGTAAGTTACTCCACTAGTTTTAGCGTGTCCACAATTTTGGGCCACACCGTCACTTAATGTCAGGTGAGATTGTGGCCACAACGCTAAAACCTAAGAAAAAAATCAAAGCAGTCATAAGAATTGCCGGATAGCTGTTATTTATGGACATTCAAATCTATTGTTTTATCTTAGGTTAAAACTTGTAAATCAAAACTGTTTACGGCGCAATAAATTATACTAATAGGGACAGATATAATATTATCGGTAACACGCCAAGTGACCATATTGTCAATGACGACTTACATGAATTTACTTCCTATTCAAACCTTCCTACAGAAGTTGTCACTTTAAACAATTTAATAAGTAGATTAAATAACACAAACCCTGAGCCTTTTCATTCTCTCGCAGTCCCAAAGTTCAACAGTTGCGGTGGAGGTACCGACGGCGAGGTGTGTGGAGGTGCCCTGAACCCAGGCCACGGAGCACACCGTTTCAGAACCTTCCAGTGTTAACAGCTGCTCGATCTGCCCCGTACCAGCGTTCCACAGGTATATAGAGTTGCCTAAAGCTACCGCAAGGATGTTTGATGCACTCCAATCTACTAGATTTAGATCTGAAAAAATAACAACGAAATTTTTTCGCACTACTTTACAGCACTGTGTGTGGTGATAAATAGGCTATCATTAATGATGGCGACCGACTTTTATTAAGTATTTTTAAAAACAGCACATAATATCAATCAAGTTAACAATTAATAGTTGGACGCTTTACTTTTTTGACAACTTTTTTAAAGTATTGGTAGATATTAATAATGGGAAGTTCGTTTGCATTTTTCTTAACACCTATGTGGCGATCATTCCTTGTCCCTTTCCCCCGTCCTACTTTTATTTACAGTATCAAACTGCATTTCGCATAGCAATCTCGCTCCCGCTATGCTCCGATGCAATACTAGCGCAGTGATCCGCGCTGCCGCTAATTGTGTGTGTTCGTTTAGCTACTTTATTAACCTAAGAAGAAAGTTAATAGGGGTGTTGATACGGATGCCAATACTTTTAAAAATACAGTTCACATCTCTTATTAAACCGCAGAACTTTTGTTGTGTTTTGATAAACCACCAATATAATATAATAACATTTACCATAACATTCGTTAAAACTTTTTACAAAATAATATGTAACACATGTAAGGCCCAAGGTAGTAAACTAGTTACTATTAATTTATAAAAAATGATAACGAAAAAATGATTGCAAAAATCCTTTTCATCATTACATTTTTTTAATAATTATAAGTTTAATCTTTCACCAAAATCATATGTACTGTTAAGTGCTAATTCAGTCAAAAAATACGTTAAGCTAACAGAGACTGGCTATCAAGGAAGGCATTCTGCCTGAAGAGCCCTAAAGGTACGTGGTAAAAAAATTACTATTTAAATGTATTAGCTGCATTTTAGGTATATATTTTCATCACTAAAAACTGACGCTCTTTGGCGATATCTTTATATATTTTATTTAATTAGATGGTTTCAGTCTTGCTATACCTGAATACACAAGTAACGTGGCCAAAATAACAACATTTGGAGATGATGAGAGATTTAATGTTTCGTCAAATAGTCTAAATCGAGGTGCCTTTGAAACCTAAAATAGTCGTAAATTTTGGATTCTAAACTGCTGCACCGACGGGCTGGTTTCAGGGAACTTAGAACAGTTAGTCACTATGCATCTAGTTTGGAACGATATAACGATCGTTGAAATATTTTGAACGCGATGCGATGCGCCATTTTTGCGTTATATACTTATCATGGTGTAAATTTCTGTTTTAGACCTACTGGAGAGAAATAGCACAGTATACACAAACACAAACTAACAATGATGTTGAAGGGCTTACTTTGTAGAAGTCAAAAAATTAAATCCTTTGCAACATCGAATATTTGATGAAAACTATTTAAATTTTTCTATGTTCATTGAAAATTAGATCTAATTTTGGAAGGGGTCACAACTCTTGCCGTACTGATATTATTTACTTACAATAGTCATCCAAAATTTCAGGAGCATCAAGGATCCTATCGGGAGTTTGAGGTATATATCTTGTGGCGTTCTTGACTGAAGATGGTACTTTTGCCTATAAATACAAAGGTTTATAATAATTATCCTATTTATTATTCTTTAAGGTAAGTTGCATTAATATTATACTACTTAAGCGTTTAAAAAAATATGATACTAGTTACAGTTGGAACCTGTTTCGTCGAACAAATATTGATAGTATCTATATTAATATTATAAAGCGAAAAAGTTTCTTTATTTATTTGAACAAGCTAATCGTAGGAATCCACCAGTAGGATTTCAATAATTATTTTTTTGCATTTCATAGAGTAATCATTGAAGAACGTTTTAGGGTTTCGACATCACGCTACCACCAATAGCAGCAAAGCTGTATAGGAAAAGTTACAAGGAGAGACCAAAAATAAGAAATAATGTTTAGTTCCACCGGAATAAAGTCGCGGGAACAGCTGATAATAAATAAAAAAACCCATAATGCTTGATTGCAAATTTTTTTGCGGTATTATTATTAATTTCGCTTCGACTAAATTTACCGTCCTGAGTAAATGTCGTTTCTAATAAAATAAAATAAATATACTGATCTAAAGCATGAGTGTGTCACGGAATTGTTCCTTTAAAAAGATCTATTAAAGGTAGGAATGCTATGTCTATGTTCTATGGTTTATTCAATTGTTAGTGTGAAATAAAGTAACACTTTACAAATATTTCGATTAAGCTGTTGGTGTAATTTTTTTTATAGTTAGCTTTAGCGTTATGGCCGCAATCTCAACTGATGTTAAGTAAAGCCAAGATAGTGTACACGCTAAGCCTATTGAGGGGCTGGCTTTCAAGTGCAACTGCCGGAACACACCTATAGGTATTTGGTGGCTGATTTTCAAGTTGAGGGTGGTAGCTAGCCAGATGCTACCACCATGCTATAGTTTCATCACGATGTTTTCTTTTAGCGAAAGCTCGAGCTCAATTTTGGTGGATTCGAATTCACGTCCCTTGACATGGCGTCCTTATCCACTACGAACTGAACTATTATCACTTCAACATAATTGTTTTTTCTTTAATTCTTTCTTTCAGTATAGATCATTTATGATTTAAAAAATAAAATAGTTTTAATTTTAGTTACTAAAAGACTTGTTTGAGTATTATACATTTTAAGCAAAGAGGTTATACAATATAAGAAATTATGCATCAGCAAGATATTATATCAAAGCCATATTTTCCAAAGTTAGAATAGAAAAATGCTATAAAAGGTTTTTTGTTGATGTGAGTGAATATCCAGAAGATTATGAGAAATATGAGTGAGCGAAAGCGACTGATACCTGTGAATACACAACTTTAAGTCTGTTCTGGTAGCCTTCAGGGGCGGCAGGTGCTTTGCATGTATACTGCAGTAGTCTACCAGGTTCTGTGTCAGTCAAAGCTCGTCCAATTGCTTCTACAGCTGTAGTCTGAGCCACACCTTCTCCATTTTTATCTTCATCTCGATTCATCTAATGTTAAACATATTTATAACAATTTAATTAAATCATAGTATTAAATAGACGGTACCATTTTACATAAGGCCATTTAATTAAATCAATTATATTATAAAAACATACATAAGATCATAATTATCATAATCATAATAAGGACACTATGTTTTTTATACCAGACTCCAAAAAGACATGTATACATGTATGCACTATTTGAAGTGAAAATGTTTCTTTCTATCAGATAATTTAAACTATGAATATATTTTGTGTTGCAAAAATGTTGAATTATCAGAGAATAAAATAGTAATAATTATGAATTAAATGTCATCGCATGATCTTAAGAAGTTTAGATTGTATAGTTTGTACAATATTGCATTGCACATGAGGGTATACAAAATACTTTCTTGAATGCCAATGCTATCAATGTAAATGGAGCTTTTTAAGGTCACACAACTTTTCCTTGTATAAAGCAGAATTTATATGTTTCTGTATTTCGAAGAACATGTTTTTATTTATTTTGTCATGACAAATGATTACTTTTAACTTGGTCTGAGAAGTTCAAAATGTGGATTTAAATTTCCATAATCTGGCATTTCAATGGTCAAGCACATCCAATAATGCAGCATTTGGTACAGTGTACAGATACCACATCAATGGGCATGAGTTAGAATCTGTGCAATGAGCCTGAGAGCTTACACTGAAGGAAACATGATATTTAAACCATAGCATGGTGATAGGGTTTTTCTAATGCCCATCTGGCTAGCTGCCACCCTTAAGTAGAAAATCTGTCACCAAATACATACACGGCAATTTTATTAATATATACTCACCATGTAATGGCATAAGTCATAGTTTGAATTGCTTCTGGATGGTATGAATCTATCCGCTTTATTAGGTGTCTTTGATGCCTTGTTTGGAGTTGGTGTTGTTGAACGACCTAAAAGGTTCAACATACTTTAATATTCACTTATTAAGTATGCTAAGTATGTAAAGGGAAACAATATAATGTATGTCAAAAGCTTAATCCATAATATATGACCATTTTTATTTATTTGTTTAAATCTGTCAATCATTAGAATCTTTTCGGCTATAATAGAATGGAGTCTATTCTAAAGATGGGACTAATCTCAACTTCAACTAGAGCAGGTCTGGGAGCTATGAACAACCTTACACTCCTTAGTGTAGACATAAAAAGTAGTGATGTAAATAATCTACAAAATGTTTGCCCAGGGAATGATTCAATGACTATCCATTTCATTTATAACTCTAGTGGGTTTAAATTGTGTACCTACAGTTCCAAAACTGAATAAGACTATGTGAAATATAGGGAGAGTGATGCAATTAGTACAATCATGGTTGTTTGACCTCTATTTTCTAGGTAAAGTGAATGTGCTGACATTAATCTGCAAAATGTGTCTATGTTAAGTATACAATATAATATCCTAAGCATTGACACTGGTTTCATATTTACGACCCCAGGGAAACTCATTGTAGGTGGATTCAAACTCACGCCCGTTGATGCAGCGTCTGTACACTCTACCAACTGAGCTACCATCATTTCAAATATGAATGTTTCCAACGAAAATTGTGGTTATTTCTGACGACGGAACGAAATTACAACCATGAAAGACACTATAAGCCATTTCCAATAATGGTTTACAGCATAGACACGAAATATATGAAACACAGCGTGTATAACAAAAAGTACATATAAAAACAATAAACATGTAACAATGAGGGTAGACACATTACTTACCCGGAGACTTGGTTTTAGAGGGTGTTTTTTTCCCTTTTTTGTTCTCATTGCGTGTCGGAGTTTTGTTGGAAGACAATACACTGTTGTTGCAGCTTTGGCTTGCGGATATCGACAACTTCTGCATAGACTGGTTACAACTACTGATGTTCACGTTCGAATGATTCTTGGACGATGTGTTCAGTGAAGGATTTATATTCTCACTATTGCTCTTTTTCACCCAACGTTGTAATGGACCTCTGGTTATAGGACCATCCATAGTGGCTAGGCTGTTCAGTTCGTTCAAGTAATTAAACTGTGCCATTATTTTAATAGGTCCTTTTTCCAATTTTAATTTACTTCAGTATTAGAAAACTGTACAGTCATACGATGAACAATCGTATTTCTTTATAAATTAACATGGAAATAACTTAAATTAACAAATGCAAATAACACAGCGGAACGACGATACTAAAAATTCGTTGAAGATTGACAGTATTTGAATTAACTGTTTTATAAATTGTAAAAGCTACTGGATGTATGTCTTTTAAGTTAGTGTTCTTATGAGTCTTGAATTCTTGATCTTTTAATACTTTTTATTTTTGTATTTACCGTAACTTTAGCTATTCGTTCTTTATAATAAAAATATCGTATTTAATTTATGGAATTGTGTATGGTTTGTCCACAGATTATTTGAATATAGAATGTAATAATTGTAACAAAGTTACTGAAAAAATGCAACGTTAAGTTGAAAAGTTACGAAAACAGCGTTTGCGTTGTGTGTAATTCCAAGGAAAGAAATATTAATTATGCTATAATATATTGTTGTCGAAAATACGCTTAAAACAAGAGATAAAATAACTGAAAAACAATTTGATGATTTATTAATAAGTATAAGTAAAAGTAAAAATAGTGTATCAGATTATTCCGAGACTGAATGTTTATTTTACGATTTTGATGACGATTCATAAAATAAAATGTAATTATTTTAAACAGTATTCTATTGTGTTAGATAGATCTTAATGCATTGTACTTACTATTAAGTAAGGATTGACTTAGGCTATTTGATCATTGTATGTCTAAATATATCGATGAGCTCAGCAACACCATCTCATCAGTATAGCTAATGTTATTCATACATATACCGTCAATATAGCACCCGACATAGGTGTTACCGAGCTCATCGATCAGCTGATTCATGTAAAAGTTGAATAGTCGGGGTGAGCTCAAGCCACCTTGCCTAACCCCGCACTCCAAACTATACGCTTGTGAGTACGACCCCGACCACTTTACACTATTACGTTGGTTATTATACCCATATTTAAATAACTATATAACTCCGTGTGGCAAGATGGTTTCTTGTTGTAGCTTTCGCCATAAGACATTATAATTAACAAGGTCAAAAATTGTCAAAAATCGACAAATACAGGAAACAGGCTATTACAAGCGTTTTCCTGTCAGTGTAATATTGCACAGTTTGCTTGAGGCACAACACAGCATAGTCAGTTGATAGACCCGACCTGAAACCGAACTGACTGTCATGTAATTTTACGTGTTTAGCTAATTGTGCGTCAAGCAAACCGTTCAACACCTTGGCTACGACAATCGCCAAAGATATAGGCCTGTAGTTGGACATGTCGGAAGCATCCCCTGTTTTATTTTTCACAATGGGGACTACGGTTGTAAACATAAGTTCATCAGGTAGGTAACTGAGACTCAGAAAAAGATTAAATAACAAAGCCAGTAAGAAATGTAGTACGGTTAGTATTTAAGAAATGTATTATGGCTAATGCTTAAGCAATGGATTACGGCCAGTAAATGAACTATATAAAAAATATTTGAAAAAGATATAAACATTCAGATCGATTTCTTGCCGGTTCTTCTCGATGACTGCCTTACTTTCCGAATCAGTGGTAGTTTGATGTTCATAAGTGCCTTTTTAGGGCCTCAACTGAATAAAGATTTTACTTGATTTGACTTCATTATACATAAAAATATCTAAGTGTATCCAATACCATAATATACTTCTTCTTTGACCTATATATGCAATAAATAAAAACAAAATAAAGCATTTCATATTATAATAAAATTGTTCTTTCACACAGAGTTAATTGAAGAAAGAATGGAGAGTAATGTAGGCTACTTTATGTCTTGTAAAAAAGGAAAAGGGAGGAGCGAGATGCACAGTCTGAAAAAGTAGTTACCGTTTTTAGTGACTATAATGTAGCAAACATTGTAGCACACTTTGAATACTTGAAGATATCCTGCCATGTCTCACAGGTTCTCCTCATTATTGCTCGGAGTACGTCGGGCATCTGCTCGTCTTGTTAGATACTTCTGCGTAACCGTCTTTTCTTTTGCTCGTCTCTTAGGATATCTACGCATTATGCGGCTGACCGTAATCTAGTACTTGTACAAGAAAGTCGTTTTTATATGGACTGCAATGCGGCTGCTGGCCGACCGCTCCGGTTGTTTTGAGCCCTACACACTACGCGGATAATGCTAGTTTGCGGTTGCTCGCTATTGACAGTGAACGTGTTAATCGACGCTAGCGCATTAACTATGGATTTCGATACGGAAAAAAATATAATTGAAATTCAAAATAGGCCAGCAATCTGAAACACAAAATCCGCAGAATATTCGGATAAAAATTTACGTTCAAAAGCTTAGAAAAAGTTGGTGGATATTTATGGAGTTGATTTATCACAGGATAAAAAAAAGAACTTGGTAACTACCAATCAGTTTATATGAACGTATATATTATTTTAGTAATGATGATTCTTGTTCTCTATTGTCTGGGGATATTTAAATGGAATTATCTTGCCTGCTTAACCCTCGTTTCATTCATGAAATAATCTACAAATAATTCTCGATATCTCAGTGCAGTTGTATTGTTTCTGCGCACATTATCTCGAGCAATTGTTTCAGTCCATGGATTATTTAATGAGTCTTCAAAAGAATATCCATCTCTGTCTCTCACGAAGTTGTGTAAAATACACGCAGACTTAATAATATCATTAACTAAATCGATATTAACATTAATGGGTCTATGGAAAATCCGCCATTTATTCGCAAGTATCCCAAAAGTACATTCAATATAACGTCTAGCTCGGCAAAGCCTATAGTTAAACGTTCTTCTTGTAACATTTAAATCACGTTTTGGATATGGGCGCATTATTGTTGTACTTAAGGCAAATGCCTCATCTCCTACAAAGACGTAGGGGAAACTAGTACCATTGGATACCGAATTCGGTGCAGGTTCAGGTATGTTTAAGCGATTCTTCTGCATTTTTTTATTAAAGCTCGAATTTTGAAATTTTGCTGAGTCACCGAATCAATCATATGCTCCAACATCAATTTAAAAAATTTGAAGCTGCTGTCACAAATCTCTATTGAAACCCGAGAATGATAGCTCTTATAGTTAAAGCACATTGATCCACTATCGTAAGATGCTATAATTATTTTAAGTTTTTCGTCACAAGCCCCGATGCAGTGCGGAAAATGTGCTCGGTTGGAGAAGTCCTTTGCAATTTGAAGCCACTTTTCTTCCGTTGGTTTGGTAGGCATATTTCTTTTAAGCAAAACCATATCGCGGCACATATTTCTCGTACTTCGGCGACTGTGCTAACTCCAATCCTAAATATGTAATGCAATTCAGCGAATGAGCACCCCGTTGCCAAATATCTAAAACACTTTTTCTTTATTATACCTACAGGTTTCAATATTCAAAAAAAGTGGAGGAACATTCGCGACGCTTTAGTAAAGGCTCACAAATCAAGGTTGAGTCCGAGCTGGTCTGCAGCGAAAAAAAGTATTCTTATATATTTTATGATAATCTGTTATTTATAAAAGATATAGTAACCGTTAATCGCACAGACAGCAATGCTACAGCAAATGAAGATGTTGGCACGACCACACGGAATGAAAACAATCCTTCATCAAATACTTTATCAGCACCAATGAAAACAAAGGAAAATAACGATGAACTCATCGGTACATAGTTATTCGGAGTGTTAAGTAAAAAATTAGAAAAAGAAATTGGATGATGACGCCGATCGCCTTTTTTTCTTGTCATTGGTAAAGAATTTTAAGAAAATATCTGATGTCATGCGAATGCAAACCAAGTTAGATATTTTAATGGTAATTAATGACGCAAAACAGTTTTCTAAATACTATGCAAACACACAGTGGAGTTCTTCAAGGCCCGATTCCAATCGTGGATACGAAACGGCGCATTAATCAAGAAGTAGTCCTAACAGTCAGCCTATGCATTCGTCGGAATTCGAACGACCACTTGCTTAAGGGTCTGTAGCGAGTCCGTCGCAAAACTTGGTTGTACAATCGCCAATCGTCAACCGGCCAACAGTCTCAGAACACCGAACACTCGTTTTACTTGGAACTTTTCAATTCTTAAGTGATAATAACAATGTTTAAAATGTGAACTCACTTTCTTTTGATCAATAAATAATAATAAATTAACTACATAATATATTTTTTTTTTTTTACCTTAGCACTAATGTTAACTTCAATTCCGGTTCAATGCAATTGCGAAATTGTGTATCTTGGTTTGTTATATTGATTTTTAATAAAAGTTCTTCAAACGATTTTAAACTCATTCTATATATCTATCTATCTATATCTATCATTCTATTCATTCATTATTCATTCTATCATAATATTCATTCTATATATCCTAAAAACTTGTCTCCATACTTTTTGAGCTCTTCGAAAAACAATTTTAAATGCTTACTCTCATCTCGAGTTTGCAAATAAGGATGCACCCAGTACCTTTTTTTTGTATTTCTTTTTTTTTTGTAACGCTAGTAAATATAATAAATAGCTGCTTCTTTTTCGACGTCTATCTTGGAAATGGGTCGACACAGCCGCAAACCACGACGGTTTCTAACCGCACATTCCGGTTCGGATTGCGCCTATCCGCCACCCGGCTAACCGCATTGAGCGTAGGCGCCCTTAGAGATCGTAGCGTGATGTTATAACTCAATAACCTTCAATAATTGGGCTGTCAAATGCAAAAAAAGTCAAGCAAGTCCAAGTTAACAGAACTGGTGAGCAGCACCCTGTGTAATATTACACGAACCATTTGGAGCCATTTCTGATACCCTCATAACTTGAAAACTATTTAACATAAACATGTCAAATTTGCCACATATATTGAGGCTTGCGAGATACATATGGACCGTTTATTTTGAAAGTGGTGTAAGTCCATTTTCTTTTGTTTCGAGAAAATTAAAGGTTAGTATATTTGTTGATAATGCAATTTCATTTACCGACCGGTATTAAGTTGTACAAAACATGGGATTTCTTTGAGAAATTAAACACGGACTAGTTATATATAAAAAATTTACATTAAATTAAGCATGAATTACGTGATAGCTCATTTTTCTCAAAAATGGACTTACACCACTTTTAAAAATAAACGGTCCATATGTGCTCCAAATCTTATCAAAACACCTCAAACAAACCATCAATAAATGGGCAGTCTATTGAAAAAAAATCCTAATGCGTGTATTTAACTTTTCAGCTTGTAAAATATTAGTACAGATAAAAGGTGACGAGCAAAAACACTAATTTGCAGTCGATTAGTTTAGGGACATATAAATATAACCAAAAAACACAATTTTCTGTATATTTTTATAATAATCATTCACTTATGTAAAATATCTAAAAATAGTACCGTATCTTTAACATTAATCAAATAAAATAATAGAATAATAAAAAAATAATTATTCTAAAACATTTATGGTTTACAATGATTATTACTAATCTCATGTCTTTGATTTTTATCATATCATTAATTATAATATTATACGAACTTATTTAACTAGTTATTGGGACATTTATATAATTATTACATTTGTATCACATTACTCGTATTTTTTAAAATTTTGGGATCTTGTTATAAAAAAAACAGATAAAATACATGACGAAACATAATTTTTTTGTGGAATTTAATAATAAGTAAATTAATTGACTATTTATTATAAGTTATTTTTTCATACGTAATGAAATTCATTTTAATTGAAGTGCGTAAACTAGGAACGATATTTTTTTTTAACAAAACAGACTAACGTGCCAAATATAATCTCAGAAAAGTCAGCACATAAAATCCACAATTCATGTAAGCTGCCGATTTTAAACCATATTTTCAGTTTATCTTAAATATCCGAGTTAAAAATGTAAAGAAAGTATTAATCATTTCATTTTTATTTACACATTACAGAAATACATCGAAATAATACATCATAAAGTGATACAAACATCTTTATATTGAAATATTATTCATGGCAGTCAAAAAACTTCAATCTCTTCTTAACAACGCATCATTTTTCTAGTGATGTCACAACGACATCGTAAAACTTACCTAAGTACACATTTTGATTAACATTTAGATTTTATATTTAGATAGAATAAAGATATGAAATTTAACTATGTATTTTTATATATAGCACCATTACATTATAAAACATCTATAGTTATAATAGAGATCCTTCATTATATAAAATATTTACGTATATTTACACACATTTAATCTACAAAATGGCAAATCTTATTCAGATAATTTTTATCCTCTTTCTACAATTTTCTACCGCAGTAAAATTAGTGAATTGGTACAAAATTCTATACTAATTATATTTATAAAAATTATTAAAAATTGTGACGATTAATATGTTTTTAATAGCACATATTTTGAGCACAGACTTTCATTTGCTAGAGACTATTTTTTGTTAAAAAAAAAGGTAAAATATTTAAAAATCATCTAGATCACCAGACCTACGATTAAACAAAGATTAATTGTGACAAAATTACTTATACAGGCAGAAAAGTTATAATAAAAAGTTGAAATTCAATAAAAAATAGATATTTAACGACATTTACGAAACTTGTTAAATACGGATTTAGCAATTGTAAGTTATTATTGCGCTGGTATGTGTAATAAATTTATTTAAAAGAACATGCAACAAAGCAAATTCATTCTTACGTTTGCAAATTTCTAACATTTAGAAACATATTTTACACATATTATTCAAACAAAAAATCAACGCTGTGAACGTCACAAAATCTATTTTGTTGCCTACAACACCCTTGCAAATGTAACTGCATACACTGGTAAAGTAATTATAATAATTATAGATTATAAAACAAAATACAAAATAGTAATTTTTAAACATTACAATATTCATCGTTAACTTTACAAACAAATTAATTACAAAAATCACAATGTTTTTTGAGTTTTTATTTTATGTAAAATGAGCAATAAAATTATTCGTTGTTTAAAAAATGTACGTACATTATTATTCTATTTGTTCAATTAAAATTACTTTCAAGTAAATATTGTTTTCAAATATATTACATCAATTTAATTTCAATATCATGAGTAATAATTAACAAGTATTACGTACTTTACAGCCCTATCACTTTTAACAGAAAACAAAAAAAGTATATTAAAAAATCTTTGTTCTATTAAACATAATAAGTTACATTAAAGTATTTAATCTCATCTGGATAGCGAATGTTATATATATGTTCATTTCAATAATGTTAAACCGAATTTCAATAATACAATACTAAAGTTTAAGTTTATTACTTTATTCAAAGTTTATTCAAGGAATACAAAAACATTACCAATATAGTAAAACTACCAAAAAATTGTATCACGGTAATTACATATTTCACATAACAGTTCTTGTATCTAATGATCTTCAGTTCATCTTTGTAAAAGCAAATAACTGGTTTTAGTTAAAATAATAAAAATTCTATGTGACATGATACATAATTATTAAAGTTTGGGACAAAAATTATAATAAAACAAATAATGTCTTTCGAGAGTCTAAGTAAGTCGGGAGTTAAAAATATATTTTTTAAATTAATGAATTATAAAAATAGTATTTTCACACATCTATACCATTCATACTAAAGGACTGACCCTATAATATAATATTCGTTGAATATCAAAACGATAACTTACTATATTACGTGAAACACGCAATAAAGAACATTACAAAATTGTATAATCGGTGGTAAGTGTAAAAATCTACTAAAATTAAATATATTTTATTATGTACTTTTACATTTATTTAGATTTTTACTAATTACAGGGGGTTGGTTACATTCATCAACAAAACTTATCAGTAAGAGAGAGTCTGTTTTAAATGCAAATAGAATTACTAAAGTTAAAAGGAACGTAATAAAATGCAAGTAAAATGTCTACAATGACATCATAAATTTTGATCTGTTAAGTTAATAAAAACTTACGATTAAACTGAATAAAGAATTTTGATACTTAAGTTGTAAAATAGGCAAAAACGCTACTGCTCATGATGTTAAGTGACGATGTGGTCCAAGATGCTGGGTGGTAGTGAGGAGACTGGCTCTCAAGTGTAACTGCTGGAAGAAACCTATAGGTATTTGAGGGTAGATTTTCAGAATCAGTCACAGTTTTGGCTATTCTATACATTTTTCTATTTTCGTTTATCACGATTGTATTAGAAAACTAGCTGCACCCGCGACTTCTTTCGCGTGGAATTAAATGTTGTCTAATACATTTCGCCCGATTTTGTAAGTTTTTTAATAAAGCTTTCTTCCTATTATATTATCCTTGTTATTAAGAGCCTAAAGTCATCCTCAATTATTGTTCTATCAAATATAAAAGTAATTTTTGATATCAGACTGGTAGGTCCTGAAATTAGCGTGTTCAAACAAGCTATACCGTTTTATAATATTATAATGAATCTACAGTAGATATGATGACATTGCCAGACAATTCATATGATTGGATGGATTCGAATGTGTATTGATAAATTGAATACCTCCCTGCAGGTTATGGGGTGTGTTCCGATACGCACTGCGAGCACTGTAAGGTGTGACGTCTAAATAGTATACTGCGAAATAGGGATGGCGGTCTGAGATCGATTAATCGACGAATCGATTTTTAGGATACAAATTTACTAAATCGATTCACAACTTTGAATCAATGCAGTGAATTGATATTTCACAATAAACATCATGAATTACAATTACAATTAGTCTCACAAATATATATATACATTTTTCACTTACATAGAATGATATAATCAATTATTGTGGTATTCTTTTTGTTTTCTATGATTAGTTTTATATTGAATATATAAGGACCAAAATCTAATCGAAAAAAAGACGACTTCTGATGAACCGATCTTTTGGATGTATCTTGATGATGTTAAGTGGTAAGACGGTGAACGCGCTAAGCCTAGTGGAGGAACTGGCTCACAAGTGCAACTGCCGGAACATACCTATAGGTATTTCGCGGCAGAAAACGTGAGTGCTTACAGTACAAAAATGACAACATCTATGACGTCATATATTTCTCTAGTATACTGCCGCAGTATACTATTGTCAGTGCATAACGGGACAGTTTGTACGCAATAAGAGTACTGAACAGGGGTCGCAGTGTATATCGGAATGTACCCGTAGTGGTGGCAGTGTCGCTAGGAGCAGTTGGACCTCATGAGGTTCATGACGTGCACGTGGCCAGGGTTGTCGACGGTCACGAAGCAGGAGAACCGCTCGTCATGGCAGAGCCTCTTCGCGTTTACCCCGGACAGCTTAATGCAGGCCAATATCTCTTTCCGTTTAGATCCTTCCTTGAACCTGGAATGATATGAAGCAATGATAACTGAGTTGCTAGTGTGTACGAATGTCACGTCAAGGGACTTGAGTTCGAATGCACCTACAATGAGCCACAGTTTTCGGTGAAGAAAAATCGCGGTCAAACCATGGCACGGTGATAGGGTTTTTTAAAGCCCACCAAATACGTACAGGTCTGTTCCGGCAGTTACATTTGAGATTCATTCAGTCCCTCTACTAGGCTAGTCCACCATCTTGGGTCACACCGTCACTTAACATCAGCTGAAATTGTGGCCATAACGCTGAAGCTATAAACTAAAAAATGTATATATACAGAAGATTCCCTTCAATCAAATATTTTTTTTTTTTTTTTTAATTTCCTATTTCAAAATTATATTTTACTTTATAAATATTTTCTTTATATTAATGTTACAAAGCTGAAATGTTTGTTTGTTTGAACGCGCTAATCTTAGGACTGCGAGTCGGATTTCAAAAATTCTTTTTTTATTTGTTAGAGCAATAATTATGGTAGGCTTTAGGCTATTTAACATCACGCTACTAAGAATAGGAGTAAAGCTGTATTGAAATAAGTTACAGAAAAAAGGCAAAGGTTATTAAATATATATTTAGTACCGAGCGAGCGAAATTGCCGGCACAACTATTAATAATATGTAAAAGAGAGATATATTTTATTCTTTATAAATAAAAATTAGGAATACTAGAAGATAAAAAAAACCTGCATTTAAAAAGTCACTAAACACATAATACTACCTGTATTTAAAAGAGTATTTCTTTCTATATTCAAAGCATATTTCCCTTAATGTTACTAGTGTGTAAGGTTTAATGTATTCAAATAAAAATGATTGTTGAAATTTGAACTGTTTAAGATTTCTATAAATTTAAAAAATTTGGGAGTTTTTTTTGTTATTAATAAAAATTATATTAAGGTACGAAATTAATAATTTTTTCTATCGCAAACACACTAACCATAATCGAAAGGGTAACTTTATTCTACAGATTTATATATGAGGTTAGAGGAAGTCCTAATTATTCAACGCTTGTAGATTTGACATTACTACCCATTTTGGATAAAATTTAAAGTATAGGGAATATAAGAAGTTATTTATTTAGTAACATTTCATATAAATATGGGACCTTATGTTAGTAAGAAAAACATGAAGTTATAATTAACAATATTAAATGTGTAATATATTAAATGTATTTGAAAATATTTTAATCTTTTAGTAGTTTGGGAGTAGCCTACTAACCTTAAGTTAGTAACAAAAATACAGATTAAGAATGAATAAATTTCTTTTGTCACTAAATACTAGTTCTATTTAACAGCGTAACTACAATCCAGAGATTACACGTACATTTTGTATCTAAATTAGAATAAAAGTGACAAACTGGATAATGTAAAAGATATAAATATACTAACGTTTTCCCTTTCCATATGAACTTCCAGCAGTGTTGGTTGAAGAAACGATCTCCGAAGAAGAAATTGGACTTGTCAGTAGCAGTGGAGGCGTCCGGGGACGCGTGCATCGAACCCCTGTTCTCCAGCGGAGTGCCGGCCGGCGTCATCGCATTCCAACCGCACCTATAAAGAGAGAGATTGCACGGAAGTTTATAATTATTTTTAATACTATATAGGATCAACACAAACCTACTTCCAGGGTTATCTTCGTGAATAACTTGCATAGGAGTATAATAGTAAGGATAGAATCCAGCTTAATGCACTGTAAACCATGTTTTCCATTGTGTTACTGAGACTCTTAATAGTTCCTTATTATTAATTTCTAAATATTATTACTATTAAACTGTCACTCGTTCTAAATTTTATTTTAATATTGCATCTTTTGCTTTATTTACATTCGGCAATGGTTTTAATTAATTTTATGGAAATTTTAAAAAACGACATTAACTATAGTGCGAATATGAATATGCTGCCTTTGTGATATTTATTTTTCAGGTTTTTATAAATCACAAGTAAATTGAGATTTAATTTGATACATTTTTTTATCACAAATCTTCACCCCTATCACCTCCTAAAGCGAATACGTCGAATTGCTAATAACCCATATTATATATATATATAGGCTTACCATAATTACGAAGAGCCAAACCGGGACGCAGAAGAGAAAGAGGCTCATTTTCATTTTGCTTTTCGCTTAATTTGTGTTTTTCATATTTGAAATGCAATCAAAATTATTATGAATTGAAAACATATTAATAAATGTGAATATATTTTTTATTAAAAAGAAAAAGAGACAAAGTACAATTAATACAAACAACACAAAAAATTTGGACAGGGATCTCAAACCGGGACTATCCCGGTCAAACCGGGACGTATGGTAAGCCTATGTATATACATACATACACGTAATAATAGATGATTTTACGCCGCTCGGATTCAAAACGCAATTGTTTGGTTAAGGTAGCGGTGAAGGGTCCCTAGACACGGTATTGGACTGTTGTGCATAATTTATCCTAAACAGTTACAATCTTACCTGATGGTAAGTGCCGATGTGGCTAAGCGTATTGGAGAGGTTGGCTCTCTATTGCAAGCGCCGGACAACATACACTACCAACTGAGCAATCATCGCTTTATTCGCTATACATCATTATTAAAATACAATATTTTTAGTGTTTTTGTTTAACAAGAAGTGTTTAATCATGATAGATTTTTTTATATATCCTTGTAGTTAAACCAATATCTACTATGCGCAAATAGGATAACTTTGTAGATATTGGATTAAATATCTGTTTTTAATTAACAATTATGCACATGGTATATTTTTTTGTATAACACTTAGTCATGGAGTAAATATTCAAAATGTTGACACACCCGAAGATAGCACATAACAGTGGCCGTAGCTAAGTTATCTTCCACCAAATGCTAACTTAAAAAAAAGTATGGGATGACCCATGTCAAAATGTATGGGATGATACATGTCAAAGTGTATGGGATGCCACAATCCAAATTGTACGGGATGATACATGTCTGTGTGACTTTCCCATACATTTTCTGTTTTTATTTACGTTAGATTAGATATTCGTTTGACAATGGAGACGAAATGTTTTGTTCTGTAATTACCTCCAAATTGTTTTACTTCGCGTCTTTATAACATGTGTGATGTTCCACCACAGGATCTCGGAAGCCATCGTGACGAGCACCAGCGGGGGCTGGTCATCGAGCCCGTCTCCGCTGGGCGCCGGCGCGGGCGCGGGCGCGGGCGGGGACTGCAGCGCGTTCCTGTACATGCGCTCCGGCACGGGGGAGAACGAGCACGACTGGACCTTCGTCTTGTGGTGTTTCAGCAAAGCGATCTGACGTTTCGCTTTCACGTTCCAAACCTTCAAAGTATACAGATACGTCAACTGAACCCATTCACATGTCAACACTAATTTTGTATTTTTCTTTTTTGCATCGCCTCAAATTTACTCGAACGTCTATCGCTGTCGCATTACAGCCGGCCTCAGACCAGCGGTAAAGTGGGCGACGCCCATGACTGACATTAGATGACCGTGTAGAATTGATTTCCCAATATCATTCCCATTTTCTAATTATTAAGTTATGATTAAAAACTCGATTTTAAAACCATAAACGTTTCATGAAACCACACAATTCAACTTTTTTTGGAAAGGCACAATCACTGTCAATGTTTTAGTTTTCGGAACACATCTATAGGTATTTAGTAATATATTTTCAACTGAGGTGGTAGCTTGGCATTAAAGAATTAACACCGTGCTATGGTTTCATCACGATGTTTTCCTTCAATAATACCTCACGCTCAATGCCGAGATCGGATTCCGCGTCCACCACTAAGCCGTTATTGCTTAAAATAACTCTAATAGATATAAAAGCTGCATACTTACTACAACATTGCCTGAGTCTAATCCCATGGCTAAAATATATCCATCAGATGATAAATCGCAAGAAGTTATAACATTGTTTAATTTATACTCTTGAATGGTGTTCAGTTCTACAGGTACATCTGTTTTCAGTTGAAATGTCTGAAAAAAACACGTTGACATACATATAACTTTTAAGATTTCACACATAACTCTATATAGCTGTTATAAGATATACATGGCTATTGTCTTGCAGTGCATAATTTATTAATATACATATTTATAAGATCAATTTAAGGAATATGATTGAAACCGTATATAACTACGAAATAATTAAATTTAAAATACATTTCTTATTAATAAGTTTGCAAATCGATAATGTGAAAATGCTTTTAGTGTTTCGTATTTTTTGAAATCACATTTTCTATTTTCTATTGTATGTACAAAAAATAGATTTAATTATAGATTTTTGGTGATTAATTTGGGAATTATGTTGTGGTTTAAAATGCCACTGAAGCCTCTATTTTAAGCTTGATTTTTTAATTTAATATGAATTTCAAGTTTAGCTTAAATTACTTAAGCTTTTAAAGCACGCTTTCAAGACAATTCAGATAGTACGATTTTGAATCGGTTCAATCTTATTCGTAGCAACCAATGTAGTTGTCAAACGTTTTTACAGAGTAGAGAGGATACCGACAATTAGCATCTCATATAATTTTAAAATGTTGCCAAATAATACCAAAATATTTTGTTGACTTTTAGAGGTGTAATTTTTAATATATAATTTCAATAATATTTATATATTATAGTTTAATTAATTATGATCGGGGTTTACAAAAAAATGTTATGGAGAATTACATGGGGGGGAGGGTCAAAAATCTTCAAAAATTGCGTTACGTAATACTTGAAGTTGAAGGGGCAGCAATTCGTATTTTCGTCCGGAGCAACGTAATCGATAGAGTGGGCGCTTCTGGCTATTGTGTATCGATAAAATCATAACGATTGATTTGATAATACCTGAAATTTTTTATTCTCGCAATCGCATATAAGTAAGGTGTTGTTCTGGAAAGAGGCGCAGGTGACGTGCGCGTCTGTGTGCCTCGCGTAAAGTATCGTGGACACCTTCAGCTCCTGAGTCCACAGCTTCACGGAGGCGTTGCACTCGACAGTCAGCAGTCCGGTGGAAGGGATCCAGAAACAGTCCACGAGCCCGCTGCTCTTGCACAGGTTCTTCATGTCTCCACTACGGAATAACCGGTCCCGGGACTCTATACTCGAATCGCTACCAGAATTCGACATCACGTCCACCTGCCCGTTCTTCTTTTTCACACCTGTTAGTAAATAAAAAGAAAATTAAAGCAGACATGAGGTTTGCCGACAGAAGAGAAAACCTAAAACTATAAACAAATAGTTGTTACTTTTGCATATTCAAATTAATTGTTTGATCTTAAATTAAACACTTGTAAATCAAAACTGTTTAGAGCGCAATAAGTTATTCTAATAGGGACAGATATAGTCTGTACGTTAACACGTCAGGTAAAAATGTCGCTGACGACGTACATGAATTTACTCCCTACCCAAAACTTTCCTATAGAAGTTTTCACTTCAAACAAACATTTTTGTAGTACCTTGAAACTCATTGAGCAGTTCCTGTGAACCTAGATACGTGTTGCCTCGCTGCAACATCTCCGGTTTCCACTCGCCCAGGTCGGTCAGCCGGTACGCCATCAGGCACCGGTTCTTGCCGGCCACGATCAGTAAGTTCGGGTTCACAAAGTTCATGTATTGCACCGGGCTGTACACGTCCAGCACCGTTGTGATTTCCTTCGTACGTAACGTGTACCGCTTCACTTCCCCGGAATGTAATCCGTAGAACACGTAGTGGTTGCACGGCGATATCTTAACCGTTGTTATATGCTCGTCGGATTTCTCAAGGATTTCGACTAGGACTTTCTTTCCCCGCATCACCTGAACAAACAAAATATACCTTAAGCACCATTTAAAGCTACTCACTGTAACTAAACACCACCTAAAATATCAAACTACTGCCCTTTCAATGGTTTACCTAGTTTTCTACCTAGTTTCCATTGAACAACATTAAGAACGTTATAAAATACACCGTCCCTTTAGTGGCGTTATATAGAATTTATATTATATTTTTTTCTCTTTACATATTTTGATATATATTTGTCATAGTTCGAAGTTTAATGTAATAGTAACAATGTAAGAGATTAAAAATTATATATATAGTAACAAAATATCATGTGAACTATTCAAATCTGTATTTAAAACTAACAAACATCAAATATATAATCCGCCTTAATATAAAAATAAACGTAACTAATAAATATTTGCTTAACATTAATTAAAACATATGTATAATCTGTAAAATATCATTTAGATCCATTTAAAAACTACTGTAATAAATTATTATTTAATTCGATTTAAAAAATAACTCAAATAAGTTAATATAATTAACAAATAAAATTTAATTTGCATCCAATAAAAATGGAATATAAAATGCAAATTTTAATTCGCAGCTAAGATATTTGAATCTAAGATGTAAAATTTAATTCAACACTATTTAAAATAATTTAAAGGGGAATCTAACCTGTATATTGTTTTTATCATCAACGACCGCCAGTAAGGGCTGCAGAGTGTCTTTGTTATTGTTACATATCCCTTTCAAATTGAGTTTGAGCGCGTTCCTGTCGAGGCTCATGGAGTTCTTGAGCGGGTTCTTGGAGACCTCCTTGTGGTTGGCGAAGGACTGGTGCCGTTTCGGCGTGTTCGATGCACTTTCGGCCCCGCTGTTCGGTGTCGAAGATACAGGAGTATTCGGTGATGTGGCGTTCACGAAACTAGCATCGAACTTCGTCGTTAGCCGAACTTTACTGAGAAATGAAAACGATATATTATATATTATACTAAACTAACCTTTCTGTCATTATCTATATATTATAAATTTAGCAATAACTTTATTCAACACATGTTGAAGTGGACGCCACTTTACACAACCGCTCGGAATTGATTAGCTTTGCGTGATCGTTTGTGTCACATGCTCATAGTTGGTTCAACCATCCGCCAACGACGCATTTTTAACTTAATAACTGTTTAAAAAATTTCACTCTAAAATTTAATTATGGATTTCCGCAAAGTAAAGTGTTGATCAATCAAAAAACTCTGTTGGTCTTTAAATCATAGAAGGAGCTAATTAATACTACTATAGTTGATGTCTTAATAACATCTCTATTATCAAGAACTGTACTATCTTTGAAGTGATGATGGCTTAGTGGGTTGTGTGTACAGACGCCGCAACAAAGGACGTGAGTTCAAATACCTGTAATGAGCCTGAGTATTCCGTGAAGGAAAACAGCGTGATGGACAACCAGAGCATGGTTGTAGGGCTTTTTGCCATTTTGGCTAAATACCTATAGGTGTGTTGTGGCAGTTGCACTTAAGACTCAGTCCTTCCACTATGCTTAGTGTGTCCATCATCAGGTCGTCAGTTAACATTAGGTGAGATATTGACCATAACGCTAAGCCTATAAAGTATGTATATTAAAACAATCTATACTGTAGATATAATTAGGGACTACTGTAATTATCGAAAGGAACAAGCGCATACACTCACCCAGTTTTTTGTGCTGTTTGCGATATGTACGAAGGGTCAAGATACCAAACTTTAGCCGAGTTCTCCGTTGTGTCGGTACCGGTGAGGAGCACGTCTGAACCCGGCTCGAACTCATCCCACATTAAAACTTCGCTAACAGCCATCGCAATAACATTACTGAAATATTATAAAACTATGTTAGTGATCAGATTATTGGACAGTAGTGGCGATCAGAGCCCATCAAAGACTTAGAGCAGTAAAACTCTTTTAAACTAGGGCTTGTCCTGGGAGCCTCCAGATATCTTACGGAGATTTTTCCAAGGGCCCAGGAAAGGCAGCACTCCTTGTTCTAAGTCCAACGCCACTGATAAGACTGAGTTTTTGCTATAAGGATGTTAAAACATTTGTATAAAATAATTAAATATAAGCACATCAATTTTACAAACAAAAACAATTTTTAGAATTAATATCGCCTCTACACGAGGTAGGAGATATATAACTTTATATATACACCGGTATACAGGGTCAAATAAAATAAGCTAAATTTAAATGTCACAAGTTACGGTTGATATCAGTTAAAGGAAAAAAAAAAAATATATATATATTCTCATTTTCCTGGCAACATCACAAGCCGAGGATCAGCCACCTTGTGGCTCCCTTGTACTAGTTGCCTCGTAATGGGTGTCTTAGTTTTCGCTCCCAAAGCTCTGTGAAGCTGTGAAAGCCCCTATTATATGTTTAATCGAAAAAAAGCTTCTCATTTTAAATCTGTATATATATTAACCATTCATTACAATGATATCATTGACAATAAATTTGTCTGATAATTTATTTAATAAGACATTTCATTCTAAGTGTTTTACGTTTTAAATCATTTAAGGATTTAAATTGTGCTTCTACATTTTATAAGTATATGTGTTGGAGAACGAATATGGTATAAAACAATAAATACTGTGTATAGGTATCGTATACAACGATTTAGATGCCTTGACTTATCAATTTATTGCGATTTTATGGATTGTCCGAAAGCACTATTTATTCGTTAAATTTCGTAGCCAAACTAATATGAATATGCGGATGATGCATAAAAAAAAAGATGATTTTAATTATTAATTCTTACTTACCCTCTACGGTTCTCGATATCGAAAACCCGCGTATGGGTCTTCATATCGACGCAAACGACTCTGCTGTCGTCAGTCGACACGAACAGTAGTGTACCGGACTTGTTCACAGCCATCGCAGTAAACGTCAAGTTCGCCTTCACCGAGTCACTGGTGATGACACTACGGCTTTTACAGAATACACTTCTGTCGATAGAAGCAAATTTTACTCGGAACTCGTGTTCGCTCACCTCGTTGTTTTTTAATGTTAGTATTTTATTGGTGCCTGCAATATGAATTGATTGGTTTATAAAATTGCATTCATATATAAACACTAGCTTTGTCCGCTAATTAAATATTTTTGTTCGTTTTTATACCTTTTTTCAATACAACTTTGCTCCGATTGGACATATCGAGTTTTTAAATAACCTATAGCCTTTCTCATTGATTGCTCTATATAATACTAAAATGGTAGTTTCTTAAATTGGCGCGTTCAAATAAACGAAACTTTCTTGGTTTATAATATTAATATAAATAATTAACGATGACCGTTCCTTTGATGTTTAATCGCATCAAAACTACTGAACTTATCGATACTATGGCCATTCAAAGTAGACACTTTTGTAGATGACTACTAGGCTACTAAGATTTGGATTTCAATGCCCCATTGTCATATATATTTTTTGATTTAATTTCGTATGCCGAGTGGGTTGCTGAGAGCTAGTATAATTATAAATTTAAATTCTTGAGTATTTATGATAAACGAGTTTTTATAATTCCCAGAAAATATACACAGGCAAATGGTTTTATTTTCTATTTTAGTAAATCCGATCGAAAGAAGTCACTACACCGTACCACCGATATTTTCCTATTGTTTTTCCTCATGATGCGAAAAGTTATTACTATTATAGATGCTGTAGTGACTTTTGCCAAATATGAGCGAAACATCAGGCTGAATAAGGAATCATACAGATTGCAACTTCTGTAGGGATGATGAGATCAAATAATGAGTTTAAATATCAGTGCAACATTTCTGACGTAATGATGAAATTAGGTACTTAACCAAACTGAGGAAAACATAAAACTATTCCATAGGTAAAGAAAAATAGAAAAAAGTGAATTGCCATCGTTGAATTTGAATTTTTGGACTTGGTTTATTAAGCAAAATGTATACAAAAGTGAGGAATTCATAATTATGGTAGTGTCGCTTTTATAATGTATATTGAGTAAAAGGCACTCTTTTCTAATCGACTTTAAAAAAGAAATCCTTATAATTATTTTACTACAGTAATGTGTATATATACTTATGGATACAATAATTGTGTCTCTTGCTAGTATTGATATTAAAAAAAAAATACTTTACAAATTTATAGGTACGTACGCCATACATTTCTTCAATCAAAAATAAATGGAAGGATATATTAAAAACTTACCGGGAATAACAAACATGTCCTTTATATAATCGGTCTCCTCGAACACGACTAATCTCTCTTTAGTTTTTCTCTCGATAACCTCGACATAGGTATCGGCGCCATTGGTCGTGGCGACCGCTATGTATCTATCAGTGTCGCAGGGGGCACAGCAGAGGAGGTCGCGGTCCCTCTCGAAGTTGTCGATGAGAGTGACCCTCTCGCCTGTGGGTCTACACACTACGACCGCTCTCGCAGTGTGCGTTACCAACAGGTCTTCTGCGTTCGTCCATCTGCAGTTCAAATAAGCGCCCAAATCAGGTTGCAACGTCACACTGCTCGGGTAGTTATTGTTGTAGGCTTCTTCGGGTTCTGTAATTATTATTCCAAGTTTTGAAACGATGATAGCTCAGTGGTAGCGAGTACGGACGACGCGTCAAGGGGTGTGGGTTTGTATCCACCTTCAATGAGCTGGAGCTTTCGGTGAAAGAAAAAACATCGCGAGGAAACCATAGCATGATGTTAGGGCTTTTTCTAATACCCGCCTGGCTACGATCACCAAGTTGAAAATCTGCCGCCAAATACCAATAGGTGTGTTCCAGCGGTTGCACTTGAGTGCTAGCCCCTACAACTAGGTTGGACCACCATCTTGGGCCACATCGTCACTTAACATCAGGTAAGATTGTAGCTATAACGCTAAACCTTAACTATAAAAAAATCGCTATTGGTTTTTGCAAAATATAATTTTTAAACACAATATAAACATCTACACTTATTTATTTACTAGATTTTACGTGCGGCTTCGCTCGCGTTAATTTTTATTTTGTCAAACAAATCGGATGACAAAAGAGTTTCATACAAAGTTTATCCCTTTTTTTCACCCCACTTCTAATAAGGTTTTTGCGAGAAAATATATTCTATCTCCGTCTCCTGGGTTCCATCTATCTCTGTACCAAAATTCATCGTAATCGATTCAGCAGTTTAGGCGTGAGAGCGTAACAAACAAACTCACTTTCGCATTTATAATATTAGTATGAATTTAGGACCGTCAATGGTAAGTTTATTACAAAAGTTATCAATTGTAATTAAGATAAATTTAAAAAAAACACACTAGACTTCTTAAGGCAATCACAAGATGCAAATTAGTAGAATTATGCCATGATTTTTGCTTTTTAAACCGCACTAAAATTCCAATGTTAAAAATTGTATATAAGAGACATAGTTTGAAATATATAAATTTTATAAATGAAATCTTATTAATATTAGGCATCTGATTATAATTTTAAATAATAAATTGACTCTTACGTTTAGCTGAGTGTTTTTTGCCAACTATTATTATTATTCTATATATTCTTTGACGATAGTATTTTTCTGGAAGAAAAGCACCCTATTCTATTTCTAAATGAATCTATCTATAATACACAAAAACTATACTTATAATCTAACAGCTAGTTCCGTAGATTAAACGAGATTAAACTTTTGAGCATTATTATATTACAACTAGTTGTGTTCGCATGGATATAAAAAATATTTAATAACTTTGGTCCGCTTTTGTATACTCTTTTATATAGAGCTTTGCTTCTATTTGTGATAGCGTGATGTTAAAAAGCCTTGAGTCTTCCTCAATGATTGCTCTATTAAATACAACAAAAAATTATTAGAAATGTGACTGGTTCCTAAGATTAGCACGTTCAAACAAACGGACTTTCCCGCTTAATAATATTAATATAGATTATAACTTACCTTCTTCAATAGTGTCGGTATCTTCATCATCTTCGACGTCGTCAACACACCACAACTTAAGGACCCCATCGGCGGCGAGCGCTGCGACTATCGGCGGGGTTTTAGAACATACGACTCCGATCCACTTTATAGGTCCACCCGTGCCTTTCAGTTCTTTCTTCAGTTTATTTGTTGGTATGTGGAAGAACTAAAAACACAAATATGTTATTATTTTAAAGTGAAACTTTTATGCCATCCCCTCAAATTTTGATCACCCATCTACCGTATGTCGCATCAGGGGCCGTTCAAGTATTATGTAACGCAATTTTTGAAGGTTTTTGACTCTCCCTCTCCCCCACATAACGCGGCGTAACATTTTCCTAGGAAATTTATATTACAAACATTCAGAATAGAAATGGGAGATGGGACATCTATATTGTGGATGAAGTGTAAGTATAGGATAATTAAATCTGAATATTCAAGTGTTGCTTTTACTTCTTTTTTCTGTATTTATCAGATCCTTGTACTTAGGGTCCATAATAAGGCTCTTGATATAATTTTACCGCTCTGAAAGGTTTTTTGCACGACATCAAAATTAGTCATAAAATTCACTTAATCTGGATTTATTATTACCGTCGCCCTATGTCTAAGGTGCTGTTGAATATTTCCCGGTATTTCTTAAGATTTATTCTAAGCGAAAATTAAATATTAATTTATATTATATTTATGTTTATAATCTTTATTTATTATTATGGGTAAATTTCAATTTGGTAACACACTAAGAATAAATTACTGGGAATAGGAACGTTGAAACGAAGTCAAAATGGATTTATTAAATACCTTAATCGAACCGTGAGTAGTTCCGACGAGCACGTGGTTACCCAAGAACGAAACCGCCGTGATGCCTTCCTTTACGTCAATCGTAGAGTGTTTCAACTCTTCCACGTCATGTTCGTGCCTGTTGGACAATATTGCGATAAGAAATTAATTAAAATCACACATATTTGTTCGTAGGATTCTTCTATAACATACGCAGTAAGTAGTGTTTTAGTTCTTATCAATTGCATTGTTTCATTAAAGGTTTGCCTTTATAATTATTCAAGTTCCTTTAACTTGTGGTTGATAAAGTTGAAGGTATTGTTCTAATACGTTTTGTTTAGTTTTTTTAGTCCAGTATTTTTTTTTACTACTTCATAGGTTTAGGGTTATAACGACAATCTCACCTGACATTAAGTGACGATGTAGCCCAATATGGTAGACACGCTAAGCCTAGTGGAGACTAGCTCTCAAGTGCAACCGCCGGAAAACACCTATAGGTATTTTGCGGCAGATTTTTAATTTGACGGTGATAGCTAGCCAGATGGGTATTAGAAAAAAGCCCTAAAACCATACTACGTCGTTTGTCACGATGTTTTACTTCACCGAAAGCACAAAAACTCATTGCAGGGAGATACGAAATTATGTCTATGGCGCCGCGTTCGTACACACTATCAACTGAGCTATCATAGCATTTAGTCAATGGATATAATATATAGGTATAAATTTATTGTTTGGAGTGTATAAAATAAATGCTTTCCATATACCAATTCACACATTACTTACATAATTCCAAGACATGTGTAACAATTTATGTAATGTTTTTAAGACTTATATTTTTTACTTGATAGGCAGCAAAACATTTAATTAGTTTATATGTGACTAACAGCTTAATTTAAAGTAATAAAATATCTTAAAATTGTTAGATACTCCCCAGTTCAATAGTTTTGTATGAACATAAGGCCTTAATTTAAACAAAAAAATTATAATACAACCACTTCATAATCTCATGTCTTCATCATATATTAATTAACTGTGCCCGCGGTTTCGTAGGCGTGGAACTATAAATTATTTCATATTTATTTGCCCTTTTTTGTAAATCTTTTCAATGCAGTTTTGCACCTATTGGCAGTAGCGTGATGTTAAATAGCCTAAAGCCTTTCTCAATGATTGCTCTATTAAATTCAAAAAGGTTTTTTAAATCAGGCTAGTAGTTTCTGAGATTAACGCGTTCAAACAAACTTTTCCTATTTATAATATTAATATAGACAACATTGTAATAATTCCAGGTTCCATTTTAACAAGTTTCTATTAATTCCCTTTTTATCTACCAATTTTGATAATGCAAGTTTAAATTATCGCTTTGGATCGTATAAAACAAAAGACTTTAGAGAATGAATACATTTACTTACGTAAATTCGAAATATAACTCGTTCTTATCGCAACTTAACTGCGCTATCAGTGAGGCCTTCGTGTACAATATGCCCGTAGACACGTGCTGCAGGATGCTCTGAATAATGTCCGTACAAGGGTAGTGGTACAAATCAGTTCCGTGTGTGCTTAAAAAGGCCTTTATGCTGTGTATCAGATCTCTATCCAGGTCCTGGAACAAAATGAAAGATAAGATAATGAAGAAGTGAAGTATTATTTATTATAGACTATATGATTATACTGAAAACATCACATTAAAATTAATTAACAAGCTATACAGTTACCATAAAATAAAAATATAATGTAAAAAGTATATGAGTCTTATAGATATGTAACATTATTATTAAAGACTAGCTGTGCCTGCGACTTCGTTCGCATGGATCAGAAAATTATTGAGAAGTTACACTTCAAAATGTTAATTCTGTGTTTACAAATCCAAGAATATACATATATACGATGGATGGAGATAAACTAAGAGTTATTGAGACGGGTTTATAATTATATGTATGTTCATTGCGCTCTAATTGTGTACAGATTTCATTCATTTGTGTATTTTCAGAGAGATCTTTATCAGTCGAGTTATCAACTACTTAAAAAAGCAAGTGAAAATCTGCCAGGCCAGCAAGTATAATATATTTCTATCACTATTTTTAACGTTTTTTTTTTACTTTATAGTTTTAACGTTATGCCCACTATTTCCTCTGGTGTTAAGTGTCGACGTGGCCCAAGATGGTGGACATGTTAAGTCTAGTGAAGAGACTGGCTCTCAAGTGCAGCTGCTGGAACACGCTTATAGGTATTTGACGGCAGATTTTCAACTTTAGGGTAGTAGTTTTAGGTTGAGTATTATAAAAACTATTATGACCATGTTATGGTTTGATCATGACGTTCTCTTTCATCGAGCGCTCAGTCTCTTTGCAGGAATTCGAGCTCACGTCCGTTGACGCAGCGTCCGTACACACTACCAACTGAGCCATCGTTGTTTCAACATAAACTTCCTCTAAAAGAGCAGCTCCCAGCACACATCGAAACGTACTGGACGAATGATTTTTAAATCGAGTGTCATAATTACATACATGAACTCATTACATACACTTGGGAAAGATAACTATTTTCAATAAGCAAAATTGAATAAAACTTAATGGAGACCGAATTTTACATTAATACATTTTTTTCTTTCAAATTATTTATAACAATAAGAAATATATAAGCAACCTTAAAAATTACCGAAAAAAATTTAGCATTTGACTAATGGAATGAACCACAGTTCTTGGTCAAGGACCAATTCTTAGCAGCGATTTATTTATAGTTAGTTATGTTATAGTCCCTCTTCATGCTTCCATCATAAGGTTAAAATATAAAATATATAAATATTTTACAAGTCATACACTTTATATCAATTTAAAAAAACACCAAATGCTACCAAAAAGTAGATACCTAATACAAATGGTATACTAAAAAGAATACCTACATCTTTAGCAATATAGCTTTCGTACTTCTGCAGATCTATCATAACATCATCAGGTCCGGTCAATCGCACTTTATTGCCCAAAAATTTCAAATCCAAAAATAATTTATTGAACAACGCCCACTTCTGATTTAAATTCTTAGTATTCAATATATGGTAACCGATGTAATAAGCTATATAGCCGTCATCCAGGATCTCTGCTGACGTCGTGTTAACGTTATCGTAATGATAGCTATTGAGGAATTCAGAGTGTAGTTTCCTCGTATCCTCGTCGTTGGTCGTTGATCTTAAATAGTTCATAATTAAATCCTGTATTTCATATAAATAGTTCTTATGCTCCCTGTCATATGTTTCTATTATAAGCGATTTGCTTCGCAGTTTTTTGAGGATGGACTCGACTTCGGTTATTTCCTTGTTCCACAAGTTGCTGAGGACCTTCGCGGATATCTTCACGTTGTCGGGTAAGACGGCGAGCTTTTTGAAAAGCGGCAGTATGTTATCGTCTAACGAATTGATACACAGTGCGATCGTTTTCATGGGTTTATCATTGCTTTTCCATAAACTGTAACATTAAGAATCTTCTAAATATATATCTATATTTGTTTTTGTTATAATTTCTTATTTGCATGCACATTTTTACACGTTTTCATTTTTGAGTGTATTGTTATGTAATTGTGAAGGTGATTTGTATTTCAAATAATTAAAGCGGAGTTTAAAATGTAGCTGTAAGTAAAACAAATAGTATATTATTTAACAAGTGTAAACTGAATTCTGAAAATGTTTTTTGATACTATAAAATTAATTATTTGGAATAATAATTATTATACCTTATATGGGTATGTCTTATTTTAATTGCAAGGTTTTTTATTGTTAAGGTGAGATTTAAATACTTTAAACTGATGTGTTGTATCGAAAGTAATTTCTAACTGTATATCTTGTATTTTGATCAAATGAAATATATATTTTAAACTGCGACTTCATTCACATGGAACATTTTTTTTTTGTTTTTGTTACTTTTATCGATAGTACTTTGCTCTTATTGGTGGTAGCATGATGTTAAAAAGCCTAAAGCTAGTCTCAATTATTCCTCTCTCAAATACGAAAATATTTTTTGCAATCTTACTGGTAGTTCCTAAGATTAGTGCGTTCAAACAAAAAAACTTTTCCGCTTTAAAATATTAATATACATGATTTTTTTTGTGATGGCGTGCACAGTTGTCTAATTTGCTGTGATGTGACTAGGCCCTCTTTCTTTCCCACCCCCCAAAAGTTTTGTCGTAGATTGGAATCGGCTCTGACGTGACACAACACAAAGTATCAGAACATATTGTGTTCCACATATATAAATTAAAATATAAATTTCACCAACTAAATGTATAGGAACCATACCTTACTAATGCGTCACACCACGATAAATATAAATCCGATGTAGAATTTTTTGTGTGACTACTTTTTTTAAAGCGAGTGTACAAAGTTCTAAGAACTTTAGAAACGAATAATTCGCACAAAAATTATAAAATAGAATATACAAAGTAAGAAAATGTAGTCGTTGATCTAATTAAAGTGTACAACATACTAGCTGTGTCTATGATTTCGTTCAAATTGATCAAAAAAATAAATTTAAAAAATTATAATTTTTGCCTGTCTTTGTAACATTTTTCAATACAGCTTTGTTCCAATTGGTGGTAGCGTGATGTTAAATAGCCAAAAGCCGTTCTCAATGATTGTTCTATCAAATACAAAAATAATTTGTGAAATCCGATTGGTAGTCTAAGATACGCGCATTTAAATAAACAAACAAACTTTTCTGCTTTATAATATTAAAATATATATAACTTACAAAAAGAAATCTTTTTTCTCCAATTTATTCACATAGTATTTCCAATGGCTCGGATCATGTTTCAATCGGTCCTTGTTTTCAGCTAATTGTGCTCCTATTAAAGCGATATGGAACGGACTGCCTTTGCAAATCTCATTAAGTTTCTTTGCTTGCGACGGTAACTTTGACACGGTTTCGTCTAAGCACGAGGCGAACAGTTCCAATGATTCTTTTTCTCTGAAGCTGTTTTCTATCTGTTGACAACAATAACATTATTAAACCTTGAAAAATTTCACTCTTTTTTTTACGTGGGGAAATGCACACCCTATCATTGCGATAAATATTTTTTTTTATCAATCAAGAATATTCTCGAATCAAAGGTAGTGGCTACTTTATTAGTTTAATTATTTTATTGTAATAGTTAAGTATATGTACAGTGTTTTTTTTACATATCTTTTGTAATACATAAGTCTCTGGCTATCGTCACAGTGAAGATAAAAAAAAGCAGTAATGAGGACTGCTGACAGAAGAAAAACTTAAAAATATGAACAAAAGAGATATATACTCTTTGTATACATAATGTATACTAATAACGCACGGAGGTATATCTATGTACATATACAAAGCATACATATAGTTCATGGGGAGCGTGCGGTGACGATGACGCGAGCATCACGCTTTTTGTTCACCCAAAAAGTACACATATTGTCACGTGGAAAATTAATTAAATTTAGATAAGGGTATATAAGGCAATGACAGGAAATAAAATATGTGAATAAATTTCATATATTACCGAAAGTTTCCTTTTAAAAAATTAATATAAAAGCTATGACGAATATAAACCTGACATTTTAGTTCAAGTAACGTAGGTAGGTAAGGTCCTCTCTGGCAAGGTGTTCGTCTGGTATCGGGAACTATCCAGAGGAGCCTTCTTGTATCGGGCACAATTAGAGGGCATTGTAAGACTGCCGTTACTAGAAATTTCTACACGTCCGTCGATCTCAGATTCCTGATTTTGAATGACGGCCAAATTCTTTGTCGGTGCGTTTCGATGCCTTCTTAGTGCGAAATATCAAATTTAAACGTTCTATATGCAAAGCGCATGCGTTAAAATATTCTATAAACTTTTATGTCACTTGGCATCGAAATAGTAAATTATAAGAAAATCTTCGGGTTTTCCTTATGAAATAAATATAATAATGAACTAATAATATATGAGTAATAATAATATAGATAATAGACTATTTGAATAAAACAAATTAAAGTCAATCATTACAATATATACACATTATACATATAGTTCATGGAAACCGTTCGGTGACGATGACGCGAATTCCATGATTTTTGTCCACCAAAAAAGTGTTCAACGCGCCTATATAAATTTTGAAATAAAAAAATATTGTTAACACATGGACTTATGTTACTTTATGCATTTAAAAATGCTCTCAAATAAATAGTTATGTGGTTAAAACAGCAGATTTTTTATAGTTTCTGACCACAATCTCACCTTATGTTAAGAGACGATGTGGTAACTATACAATTAAAAATATTAGATTGGCACATTTAAATAGTAAAAAAAAAGTTACTGGTGATAACTTTTTTAAGCTTGAGAGTTGAACAGATAAATATCGATGTTTTTCGATATATTAATACGTGAAGCAAAAACTTTGTAACTCTTTTTACGAAAATTGCGCGGAGAAAGGATTATGAAATTTCGCGCACTTATAGTTTATATAGAGGAGGAGTGCAGAATGCTAATATTTTTTTAAAGTAGTGCATAAAAAATTATTAAATCTATAAAAAAAAAATTATACTCCCATTACACTCACATTATATACCATGTATTGACACACACGCATATATATTTTTTTGATTATTGTTGATGTTTGTGGTCACATTGAGAATAGATTATATATTAATATTGTTTGTCTTTACTGAATGTCAAACATAACCCTATATATTAATACGAGTCTTTGACAACAGAACCTCAATGATGTTCAAACTAATAATTTAAATTAATTATGGTCGAATTTCGACCACTGGACGACCACTAGTTAATGTTATTGCTAGCTCGTACTAAAAATGAGTTCTATCTGTATGACGACCGCACTAACGGTACGTATAGAGAGTACTTATTTCCAGTTGAAATACTAGATACTCCAACTCGTATATTGCTAAGTAAATTTCGCGCAGTCTACTATACCGTTAGTGATATTTAATAGATAATTTAATAGACAAATAAATCTCAAGAAATTATAGAAAAAAATACTCACATTAATGATCGTTGGATGATAATCAGCAACGACATCCGTGTCTCTGGTGGTTATCAAAATTTTACAGCCAACGTCGAAGGCTTCGACGCATTTCCTATCGTTAACCTCGTCCATAACCAGCAGAGCCTCCTTTATCGGTTGCTCTAAGAACTGATTTTTCAGTCCGTCCCTTAGATCCTGCCAGTTGTAATCGTAGTTGGAGAGAGAGTGACTGTCGCCGTTAGACGCGATACTCGACATCGATATAGATGTGATCATGTGCGAATTGCTTAAATACATCGATGATATTTTCCTTAATAACCTGCAAAGGCGTATATAATTTATACGTATAGTTAAAGGACCCCCCGTTGTTGGTATTGCCAATCTAAAAGTTATTTTTGCAAGTTTGGGGAACAATACTATTATTTGGATGAAAGGTACCCTATATATTATTCTGTAATCCTGATAAAGTGTAATCATACTTTCATGATGACCGCTTAAGTATTTCAAGTATCAAAGTGTAAGAATTGAATTTACATTGGCAATTAAAAATATTAGTTACGATTACAAGTGTGTGTTTGGTTATTACCGTACATAATTTAAATAAAAATAGTAAATAATAATACGAGGGTCAAATGACTTATAAAATTATTAATAAAATGACGTTTTCCTTAAGGAAAATAAGTATTTATTGAATTCATATTTAATAAGTACAGAGTTTTGTAAGGTATTCTGATATAAAAAAAATCATTAGGGCCATATCGCTTAAACATAGCAGCACCTTTTTAGGATACACGTTTCGAAAAAAAATAATAAAAAATAATAATAATAAAAAAAATGGATACGAATTTCAACATGAAGGTGGTAGGTAGCCAGGCGGGCTTTAGAGGAAGCCCTAGCACCATGGTATGGTTTCATCACGATATTTTCTTCACCGAAAGCTCAAGCTTATTTCAGGGATTCGAACTCACGTATTTTGAACTATCATCATTTTAGAAACATAAAAAAACGCGGTGGTCACGTAGTTTAGACTCAGGGAATACACTTATATTCGATTTTTAATATTCATTCGACCGTTCGTAGCGTACCGTAGTTAACCATCACCGTAATTTGAAATCGCCGATACGCTACGGGCTAACTGATACCTTTTCTTGAAAAGAGACTTTATTACAGTGGCCATTTACAGCTTGTAATTATTCATTATCTTAGGGTCTTCACTTGCTTTATCATAAGTAATGTTTTGGAAAGTATTTACATATACTTATTTCATATATTGTAGCTGTAGTAGGGGACTTTACGAGAATTATATTTTCATACAGCGAATTTCATATAAGCAAATCCTTATATGAAATTCAGTCGGTAAGCATAAATAAAATTCATCTACTTTTACGGACAATTTGAGCTTGATTAAAATGTCATTATGTCAGAGAAAGTGCTAATGGTTCTTCGAACAATTTTCTTAGATATTACTAATTGTTGGATTTCCCCAGACGAAATAATACGAAAAAATAAAAAAGAATCGTCATAGCAAGATTTTACATACGATATTGCCGTTATAAAATGAAAGTTCTATTTAATAATGACATCATAAGGTGTGATTCATTTGTAGGTAACTAACACTGACCTTTACAAATGAATCAATAGAACCACCACGATAAGTTCAGTACCTTTTTCTTGTCTAACCGTCAAAGTAACTGTACTTTTTTTATATATGGATATATTGAGCCTTTGAGGAAAAACATAGTACGCGACAACTGCACTTATTACAGGAGAGAGTTTTTTTAATACCTATTTAAAAATATTTATGATATCTTTATAAAAAAAAATCCATTTTTTGTTCATAATTAACCAATCATCTATTAAAAATAGTGGCTATTAACAAACTGCTTTTATATACAGAGATAATTTAAGAGATATTTACATTAAATAACATTCTTTAAGTTTTTTGGCGCTTTTTTGGCGCTTATTCATGAAAAGGTTCGATATGTTATACACACGAATTTTTTATTAGTGTTAGTGGGTCTGTAAAGGTATAAAAGTCTTACTTATTTTGTTGAGCAAATATGTCGTCATCCGTCTTGCAAGCGCTGAAGTTCATCCAGAACACGACTCCGTTGAAATTGTTGGTAATGAGCTGAGGATTATCACGGAGCACACTTATCGCCACGCAAGTCTTCCCAGAGCCGGACATGCCGTGCAACGCGAGAATCTTGTGCCGGCTTAAATCCTTTAATTTCATTGCCACCTTTGTTTCCTGAGAGATATAACAAAATTTTGAAGCGATGATCGCTCGGTGGTAGTGTGTAAGGGCTCCGCGTTCTGGGACGCGAATTCTAATACGCCTACAAAAAGCTTGAATTTTCGTGCAGGAAAATATCGTGAGGACACCACAGCACAGTCGTAGGTCTTTTTCTAATGTCCTCCTTGCTAGCTAGCACCCTCAAGTTGAAAATCTGCTGCCAAATACTAATAAATGTGTTTCGGCAGTTGCATTTGAGAGTCAGGTTTAGAATGTCTACCAATTTGGGTCGTATCGTCACTTAAGATCAGGTGAGATTATGACCAATAACGTTAAAACTTAACTAAATATAAAAAATACCAACGATACAGTGATCACAAGCTGCAATGAGTCGCCTATCGTACTAGCAACGTAGAACCATCATATACAAGATATTTAAACAAAATATTTATATAAGAATTATAATGGAAACTATCGTACGGTTCCAAGTCCTGTATTAGAGATATTTATCAAAACAAACAATTGTAAAAAAAATTGTATGTATGTGCATATAAATATTGCAATGAGATTATACTTTTTAAAATGCGTTTAGTTGTACTAGAAAGTAAAAATAATCTGAAGCTTGTTAAGTTAGTTAAAGATTAACTTATTTTTGCTGAAATTAAAATAATACTAATGATTGAGAAATAGTTGAATTAATATTCAATAAGTACAGACTTTTGTAAGGTATTCTGATATAAAAAATCATTAGGGTCATATCATTTGAACATAGTAGCACCTCTTTAGCATACATGTTCCAGAACAAACTTAAAATAATAAAAAAATGGATATGAATTTCAACATGAAGGTGGTAGCTAGTACAGCGGTGAAAAATGTTGTACTTATTAATAATTTTGTATGTTAAGTATATTGAAGTTTCTCGAAATGTATTTCAAAAATAGTTGAATGGAGGTAAAATACGGATGAAAATACTATTTATCCGATTATATTTATTGTGTGATCTGATCCAGACTTAGTTCTAATAGTACCCTAATTATTTTATCATCAAAAAATAAAACCTATTGAAAACTTGAGTTGACGTGACGACCACAAACGAGCTTGCCGAAATATTTTCAACTTGAGCGTGTTAACTAGAAGGGTATAAGAAAATGCCATACCACCATGCTATGGATTCATTACGCTATTATTCTTCATTGAAAGCTCAAGCAATTAGTACACGCTACACTCGGCTATAATTTCTAAAAATACATACTTAATTGCTTAATAACGAACACTGTAACAAGGACTTGTGTCAGTCATCAGTTATAATTCTTCAGATAGTTTCAGTATTATATAACCGTTCACGTAAACGCACCAATCTTGTCAAGTGATAATTACACGAAACGTCATGAGACAATACATGGTTCAAATTGTAATTTAAGCCTATTATCACATGGTATTAGTTTACATAACAAAGGTAGATTTTGCTAGAGAAGGCTACATTTTATAAATTATAAGAACAGCTTTGTTAATAATATTTGTGACCGCGATTTTGTTTTGATTTAGTCATATTTGCCTGTTTTTGTAACTTTTTCAGTACAGCTTTGCTCCAATTGTTAGTAATGTGATGTTAAATGGCTTAAAGCATTCCTTGATTATTACTCTAGCAAAAACAAATAGAGTTTTTGAAATCTGACTGGTAGTTTCGAAGATTAACATATTCAAACAAGCAAAATTTTACGCTTTGTAATGTTAATATAGATAAAAATAAAGATAAATTGGTTAAACCATGTGACTTTGTAAGACTATTAAAAGTTTTCATAATAAAATTTCTACTTCTAAATACACTAGTATATTGCCTGTTTATAAGTTCAAAGACCATATCAAGCAAGTTATACTGCCCACAGATTATTATAGGCTGGATCATTATATGCATGGTAGTGATGCCCGGATATGACTTTATTTTTTACACAATAAAAAGGGACAAACGCAATTATTTTTCTTTTATTTTGCCATTTAATTCTTTTTCTATGGCTGAGATATTTTGGGAATCAGTGGTAGTTTTGATATACATATTGTTTTCTTTCATATGAGAGCCTATATTAAGTATAAAGTATTTATGATTTTTATTTTTTAGGCATAACATGACTAAAACAATACTAAGTACTTTACAAAGTAATATGTATATATAGACTGTCTGCTTACCAGTATCTCACGCCTCACATGATGATCAGGTAACCTTGGCACGTCGCCTCTACTCAAACTGTCTTCGAAGCTATCGTTCATTGTTTGATCATTTGCTTCAACAGCGAGTTTTTCCCAGAGCCACTTGTAATCCTTAGCTAAGCTGTCCACGAATGCCTCATATGAATTATTGTTACCATACTGAAGTAACTTATCTATCAAGTATCTTGTGCGTTCAACACGATTTGTCTGGAATACAATATTTATTTACTTTATTACAGTTTATAGGTTATGACCACAATCTCACCTGATGTTGAGCGGCAATGTGAACACGTTAAACCCAGTGAAGATACCGGTTCTCAATTGCAATTTCCGGAATACATCCATAGATGTTTGGCGGCAGTTTTTTAACTTGATTGTGGTAGCTAGCCAGGCGGACGTTAGAAAAAGCCCTACCACTATGCTATGGCTTTATCACGATATATTCCTTCAACGAAAGCTCAAGTTTATTGCAGGGATTTGAAATCGCGTCCATTGACGCGGCGTCCGCACAGATAAACAACGGAGCCATGATCACTTCGATTATTGATGTATTTGACATCTTCTCTGCCACAGATGCTTTCTGTATAATGTGCTAATAGGTCTAATAAATATTTATTACATTAATACGGTAATAAACTCGTGTTACAGGCTCTCTATTGGTATGTCTTATTTCGGAGTTAGGTAATGTATATTCAGCTGTCGAGATGCGTACAGATCAGCAGGACAGCGAAGACTCCCAATGGATTCCTAATCTGTTGACAGTAAGTGATCGGATTGTCATGTATTTACCGAGGCCTTACTCTGTTATTCATATAAGATCATATGTAGTAAATTAGTTAGACACCTTACTAAAGATTTCTATGGAAATGATACTCTGCAGTGAAATAAAAAAATCACTTGTAAAAATTCACTTCACTTATAAGAATATAGTACGCATGCCACAAAGACGATATTATCCAGTTAATAACTAATGTCTATTAAAGCATAAAAGTTACTACGTTAACGACAGAAGACTTGAACAAAAAAAATATTTGTACCCATGTAGGTAGAAATAAATATTAAAAAAAAGTGATACCACAATTCGTTGATTATGGCTATCAACTTACATTACTATTTTTTTTAAGTGATAACACAATAATATTAAAATGCTGCACAAAATCAGTTCAAGTTACTTGTGGTAGTCTAATGAAAAAAACCTTCATTAAAAAGAATACAATTAAAGTGAATTTGAAAATAAATTCATATTTATAGTAGTAATCGTATTTGTAGCGCTCGACAAATATGACAAATGAACGAATGAATAGTAATTATTGGTTACATGTTATTAATGTCAAGTTGTGATTTTTATATTTATTTATAAATTAACTATATTTTTCGTAACATTATGTAGGATTGGTAATATTTTATTTGATATAGTTTGATAATTAGGCACTAGTAAATCATAAAAAATAACTGAAGAATAGTTTGTTGCGACAAAAATTTCTTGTTTTAACAGTTGTATGAACTCTAAGCACTAAGAAATATTACCACTTTAGTGATTTTGGTATATGTGGACTGGTTTGGTGATTAAACCACGGCGAAGAAGTTCTTGCATTGCTACGGATCTTTCTAGGCTGGTATAATTTCTAATTTCATTCTTTCTATATTTTTATAAATGATAAGTATATCATTCTCTTACCAAATTGTATATATGATCGAAATCTTCGTTTGATATGACATTCTTCGTAAACAGGTCGTCTAGTATGTACGTGACGTCAAGATCGTTGACGATATCTTGCTGGTGGTGCTGCAGCAACCTCCTATTCTTTGGATCCATATTGAGATCTTGTTGGTCATCTACATAAAAATATACGTTAAACAATACATTACAAAAGTAAATTACATTTGGGGGGTTTTACTGGACACGAAAATTTGTTCAATTAAATCGCGACTATCCTATACTATTGTTGGCATTCATAACATGTTTATACGTATTAGTTTCATGATATAGCTGCGTACATATAAATTTATTATTACAATTACTCTATTAGGTTGTTGTGTTTTGGGTTTCAACTATTTTGCACTGTAAAAGTGCACTGCATTGCACTGCACTTGTTCAGTGATAGTGTGTACGAATACCGCGTCAATGCACGTGATTTCGTATCCGTGCAAGGAGCCAGAGCTTTCGCGATGGGAAAAATTGAGATGAATCCATAGCATTATGATAAGACTATTTCTAATGTTCGCCGGGCTGATTATCACTCTCAAGTTAAAAATATAACGTCTAATATCTATAGCTGTGTTCCGGTAGCGCACGTTAGAGCCTCTCTTTACACTAGCTTTAGCGTGTCCACCATCTTGGGTCACATCGTCACTTAACATCAGCTGAGATTGTGGTTATAACGCTAAACCTATAAACTATAAAAAATCAGTAGTAACTTTTTCTGGCCTCACTCCAACTTGCCAACAACTAGGGTTGACAGTCGTATTTTATAATAGAATATTACATGTTATTTCGTGTAAATTATATTAGATAATTTATATAAAAAAGGACGTACGTAGAAATACTATATTTCATACAGTTTTACTTTTATGTCATTCCATTTTACGTAATTTTTAACAGACTAAAAAGTGAACGTAGATCTACTCAATCTATCTGCTATGCTATGCCATGCTATCTTTGTTGATGTTTTAGAACATATTTAATTTCAATGCAGTTATTAACTGATAAATAAAGGTGACAACCTTGCCTTCAACTAATAATTAATCACTCAAAACTGTTGACATATAAAAAAAAAGTTAAACTACCTACGCAAATATAATATGGAATAACTAATACGTTCGCAAAAAACCTCGTAGGACGACTTTAGTTGGCGCCCGGTTTTTCTAGTTAAAAATATTGTAATACTAATAGGATAGCAATTCTTGTATCTATGTATTTGGTTTCTCGAAAACTAAAGATATTGTTGAAATAAGGTATTGAGATAAATTTTCACTTTGCAAATTTTTCCACGTATGAAATGTAAACGTAGCTGGTCCGTCAAAAAATGTAAAATACTATCACGTAGTAACTATTAATTATTGTTATTATTTATTTATTACTAATTAATTTACATAAAACTCCTGCTGAAACCGCAGTCGCGGTTTAAATGAGGAGAGACATCGACATTTAACTTACAATTTTACATTATTAATACATATAACATTAACAGAGCATTTAACATAATAAAGTTGGACGAAATGAAAGAAGTTTTCTATTTGAAAAATATTCCCTTAGAACTCGATAGGAATGAGGAATTGACAGGATATGTTGCTTCAGTTTTTCTACACTTGTACAATTAATACCATATTTGAAAAAAATATAACTTTAAATAAGACTGCTGTGAGACAGTAGCTTTATGAGAAAACCAAAGGAACTGGAAGGCGGAGGTTGTCTTGCATTTAATCGATGTAAGTAATGAAATTAATTAAAGATCACCAAAACAAAATATTCAGTAAATCATCATGAGGGACTAAGTGGTATTATAAATTGTATGATCCTATCTATGATTATATACACATCGAATATATATTGTTTTTCCAAGGACAGCATAATCATCAGATATCAACCTATAGAACATATCAATGTCAAATGTAGAATATACCATTAATAATATGGTTTTATTGTAGCTAAAATTAAACTTTTACACTTAAGTTGCATAAGAAATAAGTAGTGAATGGTAAAAAAAATCGATATATGTTATTTTCAAATGGTGTTATTTTCTTTATCAAATGAAAACTATTTTTAAGCTTTCCTTAAAAACAAAAACCACATTATGTGTATATAATTTAAAATATTAAAAATATACATTTTGTACATATGGATGTAGTTTCCTTGATTTGAACGCCCGAAAAGCCCGATATAAGTACGGAAACTTATCTCGTAAACGCGGGATATCGTGTCAAATAACTTGAGTAACTACTTAGAAATTGTTGATATTATTTAAAAAGAGTGCTACTGTAGTTAACAGGGAGAAAAACAGGCCAAGTTTGATTTGAAGGTATTTTTGAAATATGACGAAGATATGTCGGTGTGATGTAGGTATAATATATTGTGTTGGTAAAACTGAATTGCCTTGTATACATTGATTTATACTATAAATTTAAAAATGCTGTGAAAATCCCAGCCCGTTATATCAAAGTCCATTCACGCTCACAAACAAAGCGTAACTTGAATCGAAGCCGATAAAAAATCTATCGAAGACTGTCCAAAAGTTTGGTAGAAGAACACATAGTTCAACAAGTTTATCACATCGATTGATGTCATATATAAACTATGTAAATTGGGAGGCTATATATAATTTACATTTGCTTGTGCAAATTTCTGGGCTTAAATCTACAGTTCCGGACACAGGGAATTCTGATAATTATTGAATAAAATATAAAGTAGTACATAAGTTTAATAAGGAGCCATTTGGGACAGACGCGATGGAAGTTAATAATAGACGACATATAAATCAAATTGACCTTTATTGTTCCGAAATACTAAAGTAAACAAGAACTATCTAACTATACGTACAAAACGTTTAAATGCTTCAAAAGTTTTGTTTTTGCATGAGATTTTTACTAAACGGTTAAGAAGTATTCATTTAAGTAAATCATGGCTTAAAGTTCAATTTGTACTAACTTTATAACGATATATGCGAACTAGATGACACAAAACAAATAACTGATATTAAACGTAACACAATAAGGTAAATAAACACCAAAAATAATAGTTGCTCGACTTGTAAATGTTTAAAAAGTTTACACGATTTAGCGTATTAAAATTGTCGGATACTAGTAGAGGATTGCGAATTACAATAGTGACTAAACGTTTTCCTATACGATGACTATATCTGCTTATGAACGACCTTGCAGATTAGAGCCACCTACATAATAAGACAAGTAAACATCGAATTTCGAGAACAAATTTGTAGTGTCGTTGACCGATGATTGTCAGGGCCTCAATTATGAGCTGGGTTATGGATATTATCGATAAAAGTAGTCATAGATGTTGTAAAATAGCAAATACCGGAGGAGACCTTGTTATGTCTTAACGTTTACAAGAACCGTTTGACTTCATAAATAAATTGTAGCTATAAGTTATAACCGGCCATGGTGATACGTTTATAACTTTCATTCCATATATAAATATCATATATGTTTATAAATTTCATTTTCATAATATCACCTGATGTTGAGACTAACGGAACATGTCTATAGATATTTGATAGATTATTTTTTATAAGTCCGGTGTAAGCATGTATCTTAATATCATCCGCCCGAGTGCTTCTCGCGTTGCTGATAGTTAACACATTTTTGTTTTAATACGCATTACGGAACAGCTATTTTATATTTCTCTTCTTTAACGATTGAACCTGCTCATTTCGTTCCATATATGGAACGCAGAAAATATCACATTTCTACTGCATTCATCTTAAGACCACACATCTTACGTAATTAGGTTTCACTTGCGTTCAAAAAGTACTAATCTGTACATTGTTAATATTCTTTTATATATCTATACTCTTTCAGTTTCATCCAGAGTACTATTTACGTTGATACCGATATCGAGTTGCCTTTATAAATTCATCATCATCATACATATATATATATATATATATCTTTTTAAATACATTATCAAAATATACGGTACTGTTCACTTGTTCCTAAAATTTGTGAACAATCATAATTCTCACGTTCTTTCAAATATATGTTAATTTTTTTTATTAAATAATAAGAATTCGCACGACTGTGGTCTTAAAGTAGAATATGTTCTCCTGTTCTTTCAATACAAGGCAAAGGCAAGGACAAAGTGAGAGCGTATATCCTTAAGATAACAAAAGCATAGTCCAAAAAGAACCAGCTTTCGAAACGTCGGGATCAAAATAAATAAATAACCGCGATAAAATCCGTTTAAATTAGTTTAATTTCAATGGCGAAAATTATTAGCAGATTAGGCGACATTAACAAGGTATCGAATATCGTTGTTGTAACGTTGGCCTGCAAGCTTTCTAGAAGCTAAAAAACCAACGACTAATCTCGCCAGGTTTGAAGGGTTCGACCTTTTTTTATGTTAAGGAGGTGTAAAAATACATTTAGCCAAATACATACGCCTCAGCTTGCTGTGAAGGAAAACATTATGAAACCATAACATGGTGGTAGGGCTTCTTCTAATGCCCACCTGGCTAGCTACCACCTTCAAGTTGAAAATCTACCGCCAAATACCTATAGGTGTGTTCCGGCAGTTGCACTTGATATCCAGTTCTTCCACTAGTCTTAGTGTATTCACCATCATGGGCCACATCGTCAATTAACATTAGATGAGTTTGTGACCACAACGCTAAACTTATAAAAAATAAAAAAGGGTAATGATCACGACGGTGGTTTTTCCTTTTCACTTGCGTTAGAAACATAATCTCTAGTATGGATCCTCCTTGCAAATAGATCGTAGTGAGCTTGGTGTGATTGAATACCATGACGTCATTAGTGACGTTTACACCGTGACTATGACGACCGACGTTATGTGAAAAGGCAAGGCATATTTTGAGCGCTGTGCACACTAAGTGGAACGTAGCTATAATAGCGTGAATTTACGCTGTTTCGTACTGTCCCCTATTTAGTTAATACGTACAAGTTGAAAATTATTTGCGTATCAACATTTTGCGGTTGCGGTAATTGCTTGTAAAACCTTGTTCAATATAGTTAGTACACGTACCACGTTAATTATCAAAACATATTTGATATATGAATCGCTAGACTGACCGGAAATGTTTTAGTTGTAAAGGTGGCCATAAAGATTGGTGTCAATAATGGTTATCCAGTCTTCATTACTAAATTAATTGTTTTATGAAATCATTAACTCAATTTGCAGGGTTACGTTGACGATGGCTAAGAAATTTACTTTTCTATTTCTCCCTAAACAAGTAACGCGGCTATGAATGAGTATTCGAAATTAAATTTAAATATCTTAGACTATTAGAAATGTTGTTAAAAATGTACAAAAGCGTTACCAAATGTTTGGAAATTATTTTTTAAACAGGCAAGTATTTTTTTTACCTTATAGTATCTGTATTAATATTATAAAGCGGAAGAATTTGTTTGTTAGCTTGAATTCACTAATACTAGAAGATACCAGTCGGCTTTTGTATTTGATAGAGTAATCATTGAGGAAAGCTTTAGGCTATTTAACATCACGCTACCACCAATAGGAGCAAAGCTGTACTGGAAAAAGTTACAAAAACGTGTAAAAACGATTAAATTGAAATTTTAGGTCCACGTTAACGATATCACGAACACAGCAAGTATTTATAGTATATTTATAAACTACTAAATGTGTCCCCAGACTATGCTCGTCTGAATTTGATTTTTTTTGTTAAGGCTTAGCGTTATGGCCATAATCTCACCTGATCTTAAGTGACGATATGGTACAAGTTAGACAAGACCAGCTAAGCTAATGAAGGAACTGGCTCTCAAGTGCAACTGAATACACCTATTGGTATTTCCCAGCAGATTGTCAACTTGAGGGTGCTAGCTAGACAGGTGGGCATTAGAAAAAGCGCTACCAGTACGCTATGGCTTCCTTACGATGTTTTCCTTCACCAAAAGCTCAAGCTCATTGTTGGTGGATTCGAACTCATCACTTCAAATTGAAATTGAAATCATCCTTCATTATACTACTTATATGGATGGTTTTTCATTAAAAACATAACACATTTTGTTCGTAATTTATTTCTTTTCTAAGTTACTGATATCCAGTAGCCGTTTAAGTTGCTAAATATATTTAATATTAATAGTATGAACGAATTAGTTACAACACATTCAAATTTAAAATAAAATGAGGGAGCATGGGTAAGTTTCCTGATGTTCCAATCAGCTGTGTGGTATGTAAAAGGATAAACTTATCAAATTTACTACAATAATAAAATATTTTAATTTATTTTATATAATTAATACTACTACCCTTCTTACATTTTCCTTATTAGACTATTGACTGTTATGTTTTCGATAGTTATATATAAATAAATAAGATTTAATTAAATCTAGTGGGATATAAAAAGTAATTTACAATGTTTACAGGAAATAATTGATAAAATATACTTCCTAAAGGTTCCTTTTAATATTTAGAGAATTATGTTGATATATAAATGCTATGTACAGTGAACTATACATCTGAGTTTGAAATAAAAGAGGTATTTCTTGACCTTTAGTCATAAAAATTTTGTGTTGTGATCAATGAGTTTCCTGGAGTTGAGTTCTAAAAATGTCATACGCCAATACTAGGTAGATGTCAATCAAGCTAATTGTAAACAGGAGTAATTATAAACATTCACTATAATATATTTTTTTATATGAGATGAAAAAGTTGTGAAATTTTGAAGTTGACACTAATTTGCAACTTTCCCTAGAATTGGTAGTATCATTAACTTCAACACTTAATTATAGCTTCTTGTTAACCAAAGCTTCCTATAATCCAACATTTATGAAAGTTGTGTTTAATGAAATGGTACTTTATTAAAAATACTATTATCACAGTAAATAGACTTCAGTGACCTTCAAATGTAATTAACATATTTGTGGTTTAATAAAGCTCAGAAAAAAAGGTTTTATTAACTGCAATATACAAAATGACAATTGTTTATAGTTAAATCTAGAATAGTAGCTGTTTCATTGATAAATAATTTTTCATTTTTGTTTTTTACATAATTTTCTTTGTTTGTTAGTGAAAAAAGTGAGTATTATTTATTTGATTCTTTTTTTGTAGAAATAATTGGTTATTTTTCAGTATTTCCAAAAAAATAAACTCAAAAACAAATCAAAATCAGTAATAAATAAAAAATCAGTAATTCCAAATAGTGATATGTTCTGTTAAACTTTATGTACAATGTTAGGCATGCTACATCTTATTCATCTATTGTGCACCATATATTAACTTCTACTTTGATAGAAGTGTCCATAAATATATTTTGACATATGAGTAATTTTCTGTTTTCTACATTTTGCTGATTGCTAATTTTAAGAAAAATATTTATGAGGGTACAATTTTTTAAGGAATATGGAACATGTATCATATTTAAAATTGCTTTGTTTTAGAATATTTGTAATATTTCTATAATTCATTTTATACCAGTACTGCATAGTTTTATTCATTCTTATTATTTCTATCCTTATTATTTATGTCAAATATATTTGTGATAATTTTATATGTTTTAACATGCTGTCAGATGAAAGTTTTATTTCATTCCTGTTTGATAAGTTTATAATAATATATATTTGCTTTTGACTGCTTTATAAATCTGATTTTGATGACAACGCTGAAAATAGATATTACTGATTTCTTAACAATACTGGATTGTCATACTCTATTGGGGTACAATAACAGCCCATACACAGAAGTGATCCAATGTGTAACATATATACTTCTGGTTAAATATATACTTAGAACCATCAGGGTTGATTAATGTGAATAATATATTTTAAGTAATATGCAATGTATTTATGTGAAAGAACAGGAGACTTTGTATTGTTTATTTTTATATCCTTGCAATAATGTTGAAGAGAATACAAAAATTAGCTTTACAGTGTAACATTATATGTAATATGCCTATGAAAGCCATAATTAACAATCAAACAAAAATAATTACATAATGGAAGAGTGCACAATACAGGAGTGCATGTGTACAAAAAAATTGAAGGTAATATTGGATTGCCCTTTAAGAAAAAAGGGCAAAATGAACATCCCTGTCAATAGCAATGAAAGTTACTAATAACAGAATATATTGGTTCTAGATAACATGGTTGACCCTGGAACTTGAAAAACCAAAAGAAAAATTGTATACTGTGTCTAAAATGGGGTACTAACCTTTTTTCTCTTAACATGGTGTTTAAAATTCGTTTACAGACTTCTTAAAGGCAGGAGGGGCAAGAGACAAGACTCATCTGGAGACAAACACCCGAAACAATCCACTAAAACGCACCACAGTGACACTTCAAAGTACTGTGCTGTCAGAGGCCAGGGACAGCTTTTATATATTGTCTAATTTCTGATGGGAATGGGTACAGGCTAGGGATAGCAATCCAGGATAGATTAAACATAGAATTGTTTTTTTTTTTAACACAAAAAAACATGATTTATTAAGTTGAACCAAAGCTTTATATCAATCCAGTGAATCAATATTTCACCCTTTAAAATCGAGGTTTGATTCTTATCTGTTTTCATAAGGCATTATTTCTAGTTATTTGAATGTTTTTTCCCCAACATATATATAGGAACTTTAATTAAAATATTGGTTATTTAATTATCAATATTGATTATTACAGTGTTCTTTTTGAATCCTATGATTGATTTTATATTGGAAATATATTGTGCTTACAAAAAGAGGATAAAAAATAATTGTCTTTTAATTAATTGATTCAAGAATCAATCTTTTTCAGAAAGAACCACCATCCCTGTGTACTACAGACTTTTAAACCTTATTCAATTAATGATTATATACCTTAACACGGCAAAATGTAACACAGGTATATCACTAAAGGATATAGTCATATTTTCATACAACAATAACAAACTTTGCTCATATTTCTCAAGCTTGTGCTCAATTTTTCAGTAAATGAATAGTATTTCCTCAATTCCCTTGTATTTTTTTTATATTTAAATAAGTAAAACCAAATATACAATATACCTCTCTATTAAGTGTATAAATGGTAACTTTCATATCATGATTTATAATAAGATGTCAGTTAAAATAAAGTAAGAATACATTTGTAACTTTTACAGATTATATATTTAATGTTTCCAATTATCTCATAACTTTTTTTTTACAAATACTGAAAAGGAATTGCTAGAAGAGATTTGGAGATCTTTTTATGTACCTCTCATAATAAGTACATAACAGTATAGCTGGAGTTTGGTATAAAGTTAGCAACTATTCTTTTTTATTTTATTTAAAATTTTGATTTATGGAACAAAATAAAATTACAATTATTCTAGTTGACACCATATATGTAAGCATTAACTGTACTGATATATAAAGAAAAATAGATGTTAGGGTTTTGTAGCAACTTATTATATCCAGACTAAAAAGGTATTAAAGAAAAAATAATTAGATAAAGATGTGAACATATACTTTTAAAATAGTTTTTTATTCATATATAAGATAATTTGTATATGTAACTGGCAATAAAATAAAATAACAATACAAGGGAACACATCCTTCAGAATATATTTAATTTGTTAGGGAAATCAGAAAAACGTCCGTGAGCTATGTTTAATTGTAGCGTTATTAATATGTAGTATTTCGTTGTATAGATCTAAATCTTGTATGAAATACTTTTTTTAGGTCACAGTCAGTTTCGTTTTGCAAAGTAGTTCACCAACTTCCGGAGCAGTTTTGGTGCATCATGCAATAAACTTCTAAAGTTTTGAATCAAAGTGGACACTTACCCCTTCATGCCGTCCAAATAATAAAATCTTTACTTAACGTTTCCTTAAAAATAACTTTTATAGCAATATCTTGGTTCTAAATGAACTATTATGTTTTGAATAACAATGCAATGGTTGTGCAAAATGCAGCACAATTTCAACAAAATACAATCACACGTACGATGCACTTTACCTGACTGACACAAACAAAGACTCAGTGTGACCACAATAGTTTTGTCAAATTTATATTAAACAAATCGTACGAAATTACCCAAGTCAATTAAATGCAAAAAAAAATATTAATGTTGGTAGCACGATGGCAAAAATATAACCGTTAAAAGAATTTAAATTAGTATGTTTTATAATTAGAATATAATTAACACCTAAAACCGAATATTAAACGACAGCTTGTATTTTTGTGCATTTGTACATAAGATTTTTTATAAAAAAGTAGTTTGCAAATATTTTATATGTCTCTTGTGAAAAATAATGACTTATGGTTTTAATTCGGCAATTATCATCAAGGTGGGAATTTTGTAAAGTACTTATTTCTTTACAGGGGAACTCCCTAGAAATCAATATTATTTAATGATATAGTCTTTTTAGATAGTTATATAGTATTTTTAGATAGATAGTGGATTTATAGTATGTTGTGAAACTAGGAAATGTTAAAATAGTTTTGTTTCATAATATCACTACTAGTCATCATCACAGTTTTATGTTACATAAACTTCTGCAAAAACAAGATGGTCGCTACAAATACAAGATTTACATAAAACTCTTTCATTGCACATATTAATTTACTATAATACATATAAATTTTAATTACTTTCTTCGAGCAATGATATTTGAATTATCAAACTAAGTTATGCATGACAGTGGCAATTTTTTTCTATGTCAACCGAATATTAAGCAGCAATAATGTAAAATATTATATGTTAGTAAATAATAAAAACGTAATATGTATTACTGAAATTTACATCTCATACAATATTTTTAAAATGGATTAATAATTAAGTTTTATTTAATTTAACATTATAGCAGTTGAGTATTTAAATTTGATCTTCTTTAGTTCTGTTAATAAAATTATTTGGACCGCTGCGCCCTAATACACTATCAATTATCAAAATTACAATAACAATATACAACCAGATTAATAATTAAATCCATTTTGCTTTTAAAAAGTAGTTTGAAAATTGTGTAAGGGCCTTTATATTAAGAAGGCATTTAGTCCTTTGTGTAATAAGTAACTTCTGAGTGGAAAATGTTACTTCTCAGCAAACGAAACGTAACTTTTACTTACGGGTTTTGGCAGCACTATGGACGAGTCTTTAGCAAAATCTTCTTGTTATTTAGTTGCAACGTATTTATACACAAACATACCAATGTTATTTAGAGTGATAGAATATGATACAATCTTGAAAACTTTTTGGAACTTGGAAGTTTTTATGGCAACATATAAGTCATTTCACTAATATTATATAACATAGGTCCAAATAACATAAGCTTATAAAACAGCATAAACATACATTTTATCGTTGTTGTTGTAATTTTTATTTAATTGATTAACTTACATTATTTAGCCCTTTATGTTTTATTAGTGGTATTTTGTGTGATACAATGTGATTATTGGTACATAAGTGAAATTGATTTTAAATAAAAATTAGATATATGCATTCGTTTTTGTAACAAAAAATCTCTGTATATATATATATATATTAAATCAGTTAAAAATATTTAATTATTTACACTTAAAATTAGTGTGACAAAAAGAACCACAATCGGTCAATCATAACACAGAATAATTAAGACTTACAAGTAGTGCAATACAGAGAACATTAATCGACTAGCCATAACACATATTAGAAAATATACAGACAGCGAAAGACAGTCTGTGTCGCTCAGATATGTTAAGTAGAAGCTACAACACATAACACATTTGCTTAAATAATGCACCTCCAAAGCCCTATACTAAGAGTAAAAATACTAATTACACAATAAACTTAACTTTTAAAAACATGATATCGATTACATTTCCTATACAAGCAGTTAATGTAATAGGAATAATAAAAAAATTGGAAAATGCTATAATAGGAAAAAGAGGTAATACTATAAGAAAAAAATATACAGCAATATTGCTATGCTAATGAGGAATCATATTTATTGGAGCATGAATGGCATCTGACCTTATTTATACCAATTATTTTATCAAGATTATTGTTTTTAAAATTGAATACGAACGATTTTAATTTTTCAGCAATCTTTAAGAAATTCTTACTGCGGTTGGCCTCTTTCGTAATTTCATCAAATTGACTGAAGAAATTATAAAAAATTAATCATATTATACTTATCTACATTTTACTTTTGTCATCAATTGCACGTGGAACAATTTTAGCAATTCTAGCAATTGTAGTAACCATTTAATAGTGTTTTACACAAAACCTTTTTTTGAAGTTGGTACAAAGAACTAATAAATTGTTATTAGCAATTATAAATCACACGTAGGGCGCTGATAAAGCCTGTTGGATAGTTTAAATCGCAATAAAGAAATAAATACAATTGCTATGTATAAAAATTTAGTTACATTAAATTCCTATACTTTCGTATCTCTTATATATTTATTGATATTCCGGAATTAAGAAAAATATTCTAAATATATCTGAATTATCTATTTGTGTGGTTTGTTTTTTAGTAAATATGCTGGTTGTGCCTGCGACTTCGTTCGCGTGAAACTACAATTGTATTTAATTATTTTTGGCCGTTTTTGTAACTTTTACAAAGTAGCTTTTATTGATGGTAACGTGATGTTAAATAGCCTAAAGCCTACTTCCATGATTGTTCTATCAAATATGTTCAAATATATTTTTATACATCCGACTTTGACAAACATAATTTGAATCCTAGGATTAGCGCGATCAAACAAAGAAACAAGCTTTTCTGTTTGATAATATTACTATAGAGAACGTAAACACAATTCCTTTAACGCTCAATCACGTCAAAATTTATCGAGACTATGATAATTCAAAGCAAAAACATTTGTATAGATGGTTCTATGCCATTTAATCTTGGATGCCGTCGCACTTTTGTAATTTTCGTAATCGGTCTATCAAGTACAAAATTATTTTTGAATCCGACGGGAAGTTGCTAAGATTATCACGTTCCCAAAAATAAACAAACACACTCTTCCGTTTTTGAACTTGCCGTTTTCAGTTTTGGACAACTGATGCCATCTATTGGTATACAGTCAAACTGTATTTATTCCATTCTAAAGAAGTAGTAATTTAAGGAAAGTACTTAATAAAAAAAAAAAACATTCTTTTAAGAGTGTTTAATTTGATATCTTTTTCTTAATGTATTTTTTAAAATAAGATTAAAGACTCAAACGTTTATACGAGTGTATCACCATGTTGCCATTAGAGGGCTCTGTTCCAAATTCAATTGGTTTCAGTCATAAACTAATTTTCAACTCTCGGGAGCCTCGGTTTGTTTGAAATTTGTTTGAAACATATGTTAAATAAATTGGCTCAATAAAAACAAATCATAACATTTACATATGTTATATTGTGAGACTATGTTTTATACATGAAGTTGCAGTAAGATGGTATTACGATAGAACGACGAGCATAGAACAATGTAATTATTACGACGTGCTATATATTAACATAAATTTTGTGGAATATGTAAATTGTCAAAAAATATCCTAATAATATATAATATTTCAATAGATACGTTTTTTTTTTTGTTTACAAAGGCACTTTATAAAGACATTTTATAATGGAGCCTTGACATAAATTTTATTTTTCAACACAGTTAAACTTTGCTTTATATGTAGTATGGTATTATAACTTATAAAACATTCTATTTATAAAATGGATAAAATTATTGAAAAATTTATTGAACTTTGAGTCGATCGGTTAAACTTTGTTAGAATTTGGCGACTTTATATACACAGCTTCAAATTAATCACTGCTTATATTTTTAGCTACTGAACAGAAAGTTGCATTAAAATCCGTGAAGTACATTTAGTACAAAATTTTAAGTTTTGTTTTGGTCTCATAGAAACCTATGTTATTGTGGAATTAAAAGTATCTTACATCTAGATTTGTAATTTGAAATATCAACGTGTCAAATCTCGTCAAAAATCTGTCCAGTTATATCAGAGTAAAACGATAGAGACAAATAGATAAAACTTAGAAAATAATATATTTATAACGTTCAAATCGATAGTAAAGTACACCCTAATTATATACTCTAATATTAATATAAACACTTTATTCCGATGCAGTTTTATCATAATAATATGTTACACTATTAATATTACATTTAAAAATTATGTAACATTTCTAGGTGTAGTAACTGAGTGTGTGTTCCTTCAGGTAGGCCAGATGCGTTTGCAACAAAAGCTATCCGCAAACACACTGTAAACAAACCAATCTTTTCAAATTGAACCTAATGCGACCGTGAATGGCGTTCGGCGAGACTTTTAATAAGATTTATTGTAACTGATCTTGTTTTGACAACAACAATAGCTCGGGACACTTGGCGGTTAACCATCAGCTTTGTGTGGTCTTAAATATTATTCTTGGCTTTACTTAACAAAGTCAAAATTTTTGTATAAGCTTACACCTGGTTAGTAAGATCTATAAAATTAATATAGCTCGTCCAGTAGACCCTCTAAATTTTTATTCGATTTAAGCGATATCATATCTATTACGCTCATGAAAGCCATAACAATCTTCTACAAGAAAAATACTTAGTTCTACCAATCTTCATAGTGATCATTCAAACAGTTTTTAAGTTTTAGTTATTATATAATATAAAAACTAGCTGTGCATGATCGCGTAGAATTAAATATATTCAACAATGATAGCTGGTTTTTATAAGTTATTTCAATACCGCTTTGCTCCCACTGATGGTAGCGTGATGTGAAATAACCTAAAGCATTTTTGATTAATTGCTTTATCTAGTACAAACATAGTTTATGAAATCCGCCCGGTAGTTTCTAAAATTTGCGCGTTCAAACAAACAAACATTTGCGTTTTATAATATTGATATATTATTAGCTGATGCGTGCGATGTAGTTTGCGTTTGCATAGCAAGCCACAATGTTCTTAGCAACATAGTAAAAAAGAGTTAAGAGCTTCATCATCATCCGTTCCTAACCGTCTTCGGTTACAGCGACATCTTATTAGACTCCATGTTAAGTTTTTAGTAGTTCGTTCTATAAAACTCCACCTTTTCATGTACCTACAGGGCTAACGTAACATATTTTCGTGATAAACGTTGAGCGTATTTGGGGCAGGTCAGGCATATCACTTTGTATACGGTTGTCGCACCGAATACTTTTTATAAACTTTTATAAACTGTTAGTTAGGCTCACGAATGGCTGTTTTTCCTGCAGCAGCCCAAGCCGAGCTTCTGCCACTTTGGCACCCACCCTTGCGCCCGCTGCCTCAGGGCTGAGGACCCTCAGCACTCGCCCCAAATAGTTCGGTGAAGCTATCAAAGCCCTTAAGGCTAACAGCGTGTGTTAGGTCGAAAAAACAAGAAAAACGGTTGTCGTGGACAAGATGAATGCAAATCCTTACTACCCCGCTTCTTTCTGTATATGCGCCGGGTGTTTCTGGAATCTGATACAGTGGATGTTCCACCAAGTGCGTGGTGAACATGATCCAGTTCAAGACGATAGTCATTAGCTAACTTTATTAACTAAACTATCGATTACAACTTTAATCCAACTGAGCGTTTTACGAACTAAAAGTGCTTCGTCATGTAACACCGATTATAATCAAACGCGGGCGATATAAGGATAAAAAATGTTTCATAGCTTTATGAGTAAGATAAATAATTAAAAGAACAAATCGTCCCGTGATTCAACTCCGAAACACCCAGGTACGGACACGCTATGTCGATGTTCTGTGAGTTACCACACTTACCACAATGCATCCAACAGTAATTCAAGTACCAGTAATAGTAATCCAGATTCGAAGTCGATGTGTTCGTAACGTGAAAACACTTTAATCTTAACGGCACATAAACATAAAGATGTCCACTCTCGAGTCAATAACAAGAGATTGTTGTTAAATTTAATGGCGCATGAAATAAAATGAAATAGCTCGGGCTCGAGGTAATTACCGACTTGAAGAGTTATGTAAATCGTATGTGTAAGGTGTTAAAGAATTCCAAATGCTTATGCATTCTTGCGTTTAAATTCACCGCGTATCATGGGTATTAGGTACTTGTCTACGTAACATTCCCACAGTTGTACGATTGTTTTCTACGGTATGAAAAATGTTTTAATTAATGTAAATTGATCAGAATTATTTTTATTAACATGTAAATTTTATATTATTTTCTAATAAAATGGATAAAAGTCACTCTTAGTTTTCATGTAAATGAACAGTCGCTAAAACTTGACTCGTGAATGTTTATTTATTATGAAGAGTTATAACTTCTGAAACAATAATAATATATTTTGATTTCCAATATGTAGTTTAATGTAAATTAGTCATATTTACAAGTACATGTTTCATAGATGCATAAAGTAATGGAATTATGTTTGATTGTAAAAAAAAATAACGGCTACCACCGAAATATCGGTGACACAACGACGGTATTTGTTGTCATGTTGACTTGTGAGCCTTTGGGTAGCTGAATTTATAGCGGCTGATTTCAGAATGTGCAATGCCCAATATAGAAATATTATGCTGTAGAACATGCAAAAATGTGTGTGTTAAAAGCAACGCCTACTAGATCATTCCGTCATCGACTAACACTGTGGCGTGTCATGACTGGACCGTCAACGAATCTACTTCTAGAATATATTCCCTACGGCGATACGCTCCGTACTTGTCAAGCGACGTTGTCAAACTGGGTGCTGCATGTTATTGAATCGATTCCAAAAGGGCATAATTTAAGTTGCAAAGAATGTTATCTATCTCTTGCAGTAGACATATTTATATATCGTACTAGCTGTGCTTCCGGCTTCGTTCGCGTTGAACTAAAACTTATTTAATTTTTTTTTTCTTTTTTGTAAAAAAAATACAGTTCGCTCTTTCAAATACATGCAGAATTTTCAAATTCCGACTTGTAGTTGCTAATATTAGCGCGTACAAACATACATTATTTTCCATTTTATATTATTAATATACATTGCTCTTCGTCTTTCGTCTATATTCTTGTTACGTATATACTCCTCAAACGTGCCACAATGGTGGGTGGTACACTTGGTATATAGTGGTTACAATGTAGTCGGACACGATTGTCTTAGATAATTAAATTTGACTCAGTGGAGATAATGTTAAGTCACCTTTCTTGTTCATGTTAATAGGAATTTAAGTTTCGGACTACAATACTCTTTTGAATAAAAAATACATTTCTTTATTAATAACTTTAAGTAAACAAAACTTTTATTGGAATTAAATCATTTTACCATTAAACCAAAACATGCGAAGCTATTATCATTAGTAAATTGCTTTAGATGTAATTTAATAATTAAGTTATTTTGTTTGTTCAAGTAGAATTTTTACGCCCATTTAATAATTAAAGATTTATTTTTAATAAGGCACTACAAGGAATAGGTCAACTCAGTATCATTTCTAGGTAGATTAAGATGATAATAGATAATACTATTATTATAAATATTATAATATTTAATTAGTATACACAAATATATACATACAAACAAAGTTAAGGTACATTTCTGGTGTTTCTAAATAAAGGGTTTCTCTTGAGAATAATAAGTGTAATTTGAGCAATAAATGTCAAGTTACAACAAATAGCTACAATTACAAGAACTGTTTAGTATTATTTTTATTAATATTTACGATAACAGCAGCACAGTTATCAGAGCCATATTAACGTCATTAGTGCTGATTGTCCACAGAAATGAAAATGATAATAATAATAATAATAAAGCCCACTTATTTCCGACTTAAAGCTTTGATATTGCATTTTCAAACATATACTGATTTTATACTTGTTATATTAGCAAACTATTGAAAATTATATAAATTTATATCACTACTTAAACGCTGTCGGTGTTGTCTTCATTACCATTGATCGGAACCGCTTCTAGGGTAAAGGCCACCTGAAGCTTTTTCCAGACTTATTCGCCCTTTGCTTTTCTTATCCATTTTTTTCCTGGTGTCGCTTTTACATCTTTGATCCATTTTTTCACATACATACTACAAGTTAAATGTTATATGTCATTTAAATTTTAAACAAAACCTGAATTTACATTCTTGAATTCAAGAGTATGCGAAGATAAAAGTTAAATCAATTACAGAGTTCTAGTACTTCGAATTCAGATCCACACCTTTCGAATTTCTAAATCACCCACTCTTATATGTACTAATTTTGGACCTCTCACGTATAAAATAGTGGTAGATAAGTACAGTGGTATATATATTGGTACCATCAGAAATCACATTAAACTAATGGACATACGAATGGTCGATTTCGGTTCAAATGTAACAACCCGATCGGGTTTGACTTACTTAATGTTTTACGCCAACGTTCGTTGGAAATGGGGGTTTGAAAACGAAATGTTTTTTAGATTTTTTCATATAATATTCGCTGTTCACCTATCATGATAATTAAAGATTATCTGGTTTAGTAGTGCCACAAAATAATTATAGAATTTTATTTATAATAATGGCCATAATTCTACCAAGTCTAACTTAAGCCGCTAAAAACCTAACTAAAAGCCACTTACATGCACACCGTATGTATTTATTTATAGTAGGTATTGAAAACTACGTAGGTACCCTAACAATTTTTTTTTATTATTATAACATCTTCCTATGTAGGGAATCTTCCTAAAGTCAAGTGTGAAGGACTTAATAAACAGAATTAACGTCACAAAGTAATGGACTCGAACCCATAGCACTTCGGCGCGGCGGTTGCAGTGAGGTAACTGCTTAATAGCTAGGCCAACCGTGCAATCAACGTAGTATATATGTATATAGGTACCTTCAATTGCCTTTATATGTCATTATTGAAGATATGACACTTGTTTTATAAAAGTAGATGAATGTTCATTATCTATAGTAAATATTTTGTGTCCTATACAAATACATTTATTATTTAATAGTGTGTATTTTTATTGATTCCGATTTTTTTAATATATAAAACTATTTCCTTTAAAATCTATTTGTGGATATCCATATAATTTTGTTAAAAGCACTTGATAAAAAAAACTGACACAATCGACTAAAATGACATAAACTTTGTAATTATGTTATATTTATTAGCTATCAAATGAACATTATAATCATTCTGAAGTTAACACTATAAGACTTAGATTATTTCAATAAAAATGCGCCTTTATATTCTAAATAGCAATAATAAAACAATTATAAAAATGTATAATATAAATGTGGACTTTTATTTTGTACGTGGATTTTTATTTATTACAGAAGAAATTGTCTCAGTTTAAACTGTGATTAGAGCTGATAAGATGAGTTTAGTTTGGTAGCAGGAAATTTTCTAGTATCAGCTTTGGTAACTATAGGATCTGTGAACTAAAAATTTGTCGTCTTCCATATACAGGTGTATTTTGGGAGCTGCACTTTAGAGTCGGTCCCTTCACTAGGTTTATCGTGTTATTATCTTGGGTTCTATCGTCACTTAAAGTCCAAATACTTAACATATAAAATCCATAAAAGGAATGTAAGAATGATATCATTACTTGATTTTACTTGCTGCTTCGCTCGCGTTAATATCGATTTTGTCAAACAAATCGGATGACGCAATTAAAAGTTTCATACAACGTTTATCCCTCTATTTACCCCACTTTCAATAAAGATTTCGCGACAAATAGTAGCCTATCTCCGTCTACTGGTTTAGGCGTGAAAGCGTAACAAACAAAGAAACTATATGATGATTATTTTTTTATGTTGTGCTAAGCTCATTAATTACTGTAGGCTATTACTGTAGGTTTAGCGGTATGGTCACAAACTCGCTTGATGGTTTAGTGACGGTATGACCCGAGATAGTGGAACCACTAAGCCTAGTGGTTCTGAAGTGCAACTGCCGGAACACACATAGTATTTGACGGCGAATTTTCAGCTTGTGTGTGGTGGCTAGCCAGGCGAACATTTGAAAAAGTCCTACCACCATGATATGATTTTATCACAATGCTTTTTCTTCACCGAAAATTCAAGCTTATTGCAGGTATTTGAACTCACGTTCATTGGTGCTTTGTCTTTACACACTATCAACTGACTATCATCGCTTTTGATCGCACAATTTATAATAATAACTTATTAACATTATTTACAGGCTTAGTGTTCTACCATTATCTCACCTGATGTTAATTGACGATATGGACTAATATAGTATCGCGATGAGAGTAATGAAGGGGCTAGTATAGCTGTGGGAACACACTTTGTATGCTTGGAAACATATTTTAACAGGAAGGTATTAGCCAAGACAACATTTAACATTAAGTGATATATAAAAATGCATAAAAGATTATATTTAAATAAATTTAATATCCTTATCCAATTAACAAACCCTAAATTTCTTAAATTTATGTTTTAATATTCGTGATTTATTTACAATCATCTTATAAACAAAACATTGACATTGGCAAATGCTCCTGCGGTGCCAAAAGCCAAAACAAGATAAAAAAGCAGTAACATGACATTATGATTTTTTCCTTCGCTGAAGGCTCAAGCTCCATGCACATTTGATGAATATCACGTAGACACGAATTATTAATTCTGAACATTTAAAATGTTTACACTATCATGCTAGTTTGTTAGATGATATATGTTTGTTGATAATTAATGTTATATTCATTCTAAATACATACCGTATGCCTAATTTAAATTTATTACCTCTCCTATTATTGATACTTGCCTATGGTTTATTTATCCCTTACTTATGGTTTGTTATATGACATGCTTTATTTTATTGCCACAATTCATCATTACTAACCGTTACTATTGTGCATCAGCCATTAAAAGGGCTTAAACGATTTAATTTTCGACTTTCCCCAAACACGGCACCTAATCACGACCCACGGACAAGATAATCTCTATATTTATTGGCTATAACATATACTGTCGTCGGGCATTCATGTTGTGGTCATATAATTCTATACGGTATGGTGCTAATGAAATCATATTGAATTGTAATAAATTAAATATCTACAAAATTAGGGTGTCGACTAGGCATTGAAATTTCATATATCACTGTTATATTTCACATGAAAACCAAAATAATTTGTCACTTGCTATATTGAATTTAAAATGCCTTAAGAATGTGAAATTCCTAAAAATTCAGTACATTACAAAATACAAGTTTCGTTGACCAAAATACTAGGATGAATTCACTTAATCAAAAATCACTGATTCATGTTTGTTATAAATTACACAGTCATATAATTCAGTGCACTTATCGTCGTTTGGTCTAGTTGGTAGTTTTGATGTAGTTAGTAGGTGGTGGTTCGTGGTTAGTAGGATATTATTTTATAGATATTAGGATATTATAGGAATAATATTGGTTTCTTTATCATTGGTTCTGTTTAGGAACTTCGGCCTGTTGCCTGGTCGTATCGTGACCTTATCACTCTTACTAAAATTTTGTATTTATAAAGTTATGATAGTTAGAGACTTGTATATAACCGTCAAAAATAAATCCAGAAATGATAACGATAATGAACACCAGTATTATGAAAATATAGCAGATTTTTATTCATCGACTATAAAATAGTAGTAACAAATAAGTTCACTACTATGTTAAATTATATTTAAATAGCAATTATTTTATGCGTACCAACAACAATAGAAGTTTACAGTATACAATGGATTAATTAGAAATTGGTTATGACCACCCTAGATGATTTAGCTTCCAAGCCTGTTTCACTGTTTTTGTACTAAATGATTTGACATCTATCACTATTAAAAGTTTTATTATCAAAATGCCATATTATGAGATATTTATAATATACCGCCAGTTACTGCTGGACAGCTCAAATGTCTTTTAACGTTAGATCTGAAGCACTCCATGTTGTAGGAATGAAAGAAAGAATTGATTAAAAAACATTCTGAGCTTTTCAGTAAAGTAAAGATATGATAATTGACTATGATCTTATAATATGAATATTATATATGAAGATAGACGTGCTTCAAATATGTAACAATTACTTCTTTAAAGGATTGTTGTTACCAAGAAGTAATGTTAGAGTACACCCTTGGAACTCGTTAATTTTCTTCTTTTTTTGTAGATTAAATTTCATAGCATAATACATTTTTACGTCGTAAGGTTAGCGCTTTACTTTGATCTAACACAACAATAAGTACAAAATTGGAAAATACTATAGCCTCATTGAACTTTTCTTGCGGTAATTAGCCCTTCATTTTTATAAAATATTGTATTTTTTCTCACGAGCTTCTATTTTGGTTAGTGACGTGTCTAAAATTCTTCAGGACAAAGGGCCGGTGGGGTAGCCAGGAGCGTAGGTAGCGTCCGCGGCGCGGAGGCCTTCCGTCAATATCGTGGACAGCGGGGCACCATTGTCACTGAAACCATTGTACCCGCTGACGCTGCGAAGCACAGACCAAAAATCATTAATTTTGTATCACAAAGCAAGAACCCACAAATCGAAGGTCTGAAAAAAAAGTTAGGGTACATTCAGTACCGGTCACTGACTTGATAGGATGCGCGCCTTTGTATCACGAACGATAGATATTTCGATTGGGGATTTTAATTATATAATTTAATACGTAATTTTACTCCAATGATACTATTATCTATTGAAAATAATTAGAACAGTTTTTGCAATGCTGTTTGAATGGAATCTAAATTTACTATCATAAATTATTTAGATCTGAACATGCCAACAAATATCAAAATTTAATTTATATAATTAATAACATTATTATTTTTGTGTATAAAAAGTATTTTTAAACATTAATAATTTATTTCATTATTGTTTTCTATACCTTAATATGTGTCCAAAATCACTATGATCAGTTGTTTAGTATGTTTATGGTGTAAGTTATCAGGTTTAAATTATTATATAGATTTCTAATATTCAGAAACATTGCGCAACGCTTTCTATTGTTAGTTAATGTTAGTTGTAATTCTATGCTTAATTTTTTCTTTTATTTCATGTACAAGGTAGTCGTTGTTGTTATAACAAAGAGTTCGACTAATACGTTGCTAGTGGTCACTTATATAACCTATAAAAACAAGAGTATAGTGATCCTTTCTTCCAGCGTCAAGCGTGCACGCCAGTAAAATAATTTTAAACTGTAAATCGATCCTATGTTATTCTGTGCATAAATCATGCGCTCTTTTGTGATTAATGTCACCGTTAAAGCATAAAGATTCATATTTAGTGCAGTCGGGCTACTTCCAAATGTTCCGTGACAAACATAACCGGATTAACCAGACCTATAAAATATTGTTAAAAAAAATAAAGCATTTCAGCTTACTGTTTACAGATCGCATCTGTAATTATTTATTAAAATCCCACCATAAATTTTAAATCTGTGGTTGTCTCTAGAACTTTTTGGGGTCCGTAAAAATGTAAAGATTCACTGTTTTTTTTTAATATTGTTTTTAATTTTTGTTACTAAAAGTATTTAGTTTATCTGTAATATAAAATATCACTATGAAGATAGTAAGTTTTTTTATGTCGTGATATTATTGCGCAATTTAAAAGCTGCAGTAAGTATGTGGTTGCAGTTATTTAAAGGATTCAGTATGTTTATGACAAATAGTGTTATTGTTAAGATCGCATTTATTTTGTAAAATGTGACACTTTTATTGTTCAACTGAAAACCAAATTTGTTTTTAAAAAGTGTACGAAACTGTGTAGGTACTGATTAATCTATTCAAATCACAGCCATTGGTTTTGATAAGTGCTAAGTTATAAATATTATGCGAACGTAAATGCACAATCATTTTAATATAAAAGCTAACAGTAATCAACTTTTAACTTTACAAAATGAGTTTATCCCATTTAATGATAATTTACATTATATTTCTATATAGGTTTAGCTCTGCGTACAAGACTTAAACAGTAAAAATTTGTGAAAGTATGAGTGTCAAGTACTGGTGAATAGAGGTTATTTAGAGAAAATGTAAAAAAAAAACTGATCTGATATAAAAAATATAGTGCTCCAAGGTATGTTTTGTCACTATAAAAAGTTTAAACAAACCATTCAACTATCAATAACTTGTGGCGTAACAAATAGGATTAAAATCGCTGTCGCCGAGGGAGTCACCACAGATGTTCGAGGGGTAAATTAAAAAAGTATCTGGAAAAAAAATCTTTTGTGACGTTGAAATTCGCTTTATCCGGTAAACCGGAATCTGCAGCCCCTCTCACTAAAATAAAACTAATCGTAATGGCATTACATTCATATACTGAATTTTGTACTGAATTATTTATATTTCTTTTTATACAAAGAACGTGGATAAGATCATTGTTTGATGTCATCAAATGAAAATACGGCAGGGGATAGCTATACCCTTCTTTTTTACTGTTTATAGGCTTAGCATTATTGTCTCAATTTTACCTGCTGTTAAGTGACGATGTGGCCCAAGATTGTGAACTCGGTAAGCGTAGTGGACGGACTGGCTCTCAAGTGCAACTGCTAGAATCTACCTATAGGAATTTTGCAGCAGATTTTCAATTTAAGGGTTATAGCTAGCCAGGCGAGCAATAGAAACACACTACCATCACGTAGTGATGTGAATTATAAAGGAAACAATTTCTTTTAGATTTATATTTGCCAAAATATATAATATCTGCTAGTGATAGTAATAGAGATAAAGAGATAGTAATAGTGATTGATCTCAAACACAGTGTATTCGCTAACTAGGGATATCTCGAAATACTGTATTAATTGTTTAATATAAATAAATAGTGGGTTTCGACAACCATGCATCACCGTCGATAACTTATTATTCTTTCAATGGTCACATTTGTTTTTGAATTATACTTAACATTAAACTTATAACTGCCATTTTGTCATTTTGGTTCTATATAAAATGGAAAAGCAATGCTTTTCTGTACTGAAGTTTCAATATTTGTATTAGTACTTGAACGTTGATGGTCAAGAGGTCTGCAGACTAAGTGCATTTAAATATTTGTGTTTCAAGTCATTTCTAAGATACACACCTACCAAAAATCGAACGAACGTACGTAAAAGGTGTTATGATTTATTGTTTAGGTATACGCATCTATTTGTATACTATTAGATAATTTCCATGTCTAAAATAACGATGAATCGTTTTGCACATTTGGCCATAATCTCCCCAAATAAAACAACAATACAACTTTAATGCGGACATTACAAAGTGTCGCCATTAGCACAACTGATACAAAATATTTTGACGTCTCCTACAACCGCAAAATATATGTATGGGTCTTTAGAGATTTCGTATAACAAAGTGAATGGAGGACAGTTAGGAAGATCGATTCGATTTATGCATTTTTTTTGCGGAATCACACACAATAGTCCCTATTTATTGACAGACACTGAAAGCGAATGCGTACAGCAACAGTTGGCGGGAATCGATTCTACTTGTAATGTTGTTAGTTATGGTGATCAAAATCACATGTTGATTTCGCTTGACGCTGTTTAAATGAACTCAATGCAATTTATTGTCCTGAGCCTCTTTTGAAAGCTTACTTTTTAATAATTGGCTTTCGCATTCCTTCAGTAAATATATTCCATGAACGACCTATCAAAAATGTTCACTATAGAATTAACGGAATGAAGAATTACATCACTGCTAACAACGGGAAATAAAAATATTTTTCCTATTCTATCCTTTAATATTGACACTTCTAAAAATTTTAATATTCATGAAGTCGGCAGTTTAAAAATTATTATATAATATTATTGAGCCAGGAAACCATTATATTAAAGGCACTCTGTTACAAATTTGTCATAAGTGAGCCATTGAGTTTTGATTCATTCGAGAGATGCGACACCAAATTCGGGGATTTTTTATTTTCTCATCTGTCATCAGAACAACAGTGTTATACAGGATGTGTGTGTAATAAACAGGAGACATAATATTTTCAGTGTTTCGACTAAACTACTACCAGATTATTTAGACTGTTGTTGATGTATGTAGATAGAATAATTAGAGAGAGATACAGAAGGCAGTGTGGATCAAGTTAGATTGGTGAGTGTGTAAGAATCGGCGGACGAGTCGGTAGAACAGTTGTGATTTACAACTTCCTGAGCGAGCGGGCGGCGCGTTAGCACTGCACTTGATACGACGGGACACTTACTACTTACACGTTATGAAATGTTTTTATATTTAGCTTCCTTAATTAAAATATGCATTGAACAAACTGTAGTGTTGCAATGTTCTTTAAGTGTTATCATCGCTCATGGGAATTAATTCTACTTGGTTGGAGTACATGATATTTTTAAAAGACAACAACTTTAGTAGCCGTTGTACTAGCACTAGTGATTAATCATTGTGTTGCGTAATATTTTGCAAATATACAACCATATGTTGGTAACCATATGAATTGCCACGAAGGATACGAATCCAGTCTGTTCCTTCTGCATATCAATGACACACTGCAAATCAGCAACATTCATTGCTATGCAGACGATAGCACTGTGGATGTACTGTATACTGACCGTGCTAATATTTCTCAGGAATACGTCGACGAGAGCCGGAACAAACTTGTGTCGGAAGTCGAGTCTTTGTTAACCAAAGTTTCCGACTGGGGTCGACTAAACTTAGTCCAATTTAAACCCAAAAAGACATAAGTTTGCGCGTTAGCCGCAAAAAAGTCACCATTTGTCGTAACTCCTCATTTTGAGAATATTCCCCTTTCTGCCAAAGCCAGTATCGGAATACTTGGCGTCGATATCTCGAGCAACGTCCAGTTTCGCGGTCAATTGGAAGGTAAGGCCAAATTGGCCTCAAAGAAGCTTGGTGCGCTCAGCAAGGCGAGACGGTACTTCACGTCGGCTCAATGCCTGGCTTTGTATAAGGCGCAAATTCGGCCCCACATGGAGTACTGTTCTCATCTCTGGGCGGGAGCCCCCCAGTACCAGCTACTTCCATTTGACCGCATTCAACGTAGGGCGGCTCGGATTATCGACGATCAAGCACTTTCCGATCGGCTTGATCCTTTAGCTCTGCGTAGAGATGTTGAGTCACTCTGCTTCTTCTACCGCTTTTACCACGAGGAGTGTTCTGAGGAATTGTTTGGATTGATCCCGGCCGCTGAATTTCACCATCGGACATCGCACCAAAATCACCCACATCATCTCGATGTCCAGGGTCCACAACAGCGCGATTTGTAAGACATTTCCTACTTCGCACCACAACTCTGTGGAACCAGCTGTCGCCGGCGGACTTTCCGAACCGTTACGACTTGAGAACCTTAAAGAAGAGAGCGTATTCTTTCCTTAAAGGCCGGCAACGCATTTGCAAGCCCTCCAGTGTTGCAGATGTTCGTGGGCGGCGGTGATCACTTTAAATCAGGTGAGCATTTTGCCCGTTTGCCCCCTCATTCCACAAAAAAAAAGTCAAAGTTGAACGCATAATCAATTTTCCTATTTTGTTAATGTTCATTTTAATTTAAATGAATTTATAATAGAACATCAAATATGTTAAATTCGTAATACTTTAGTTTGTAATATTCTATATCCATATTATTCTTCCAACCAGTGGTGTACATTTAGTACAAATTCCAGAATGCACTCGTTTAGATCGGTTAACTCTTTGCGGAGGCAATTTTTGCGTTTCGCCGACGAGCAAGCCAATAAAGCACCTTTCATGTTCCCGACGGCTTTTGTTTATTATACGGCAAATGCATATTCGCTTAGATATCGATCTTTTGATAAAACGCCTACGCATAGAACAAATATGTACGTATCCGTATATTATATATGCACATACGTGTTTATATACTCACATAATATATTAATCTGGCAAGGAAGTCGTGTCTGTACTATGAACAATAAAAAAATGTTTGCTGATAATATCGTGGAGTAGAACAATTGAGTATAAAAAGTTTTAATGAAATGACGCAATATATTTACGTGAATTCATGAGTGTGTTTATTAGGTTCTTATATTTGTTTGTTTTTTAGGGAATATTTTAGATATTAAAATATTACTAAATACTTCGAATTTTTATAAACATTACATAGTTAAAAGGTAGAGGTTTTGATGAAGGAAAATATCGTGATGAAACTATGGTATGCTGGTAGAGATTTTTTAATGCCCGCCTGGCTATCGTAGGCGTGTTGTAGCAAATGCACTTGAGAGCCGAGCTAGTTCTCCTACTAGGTTTAGCGTATTCACCATGTTGGGCAACATCGTCACTTACTAACACCAGTTGCAATTGTGTCCTTAACGCTAAATTCTATAAACTATAAAAAAACCATTCAAGCATTAGGTCGATGGAAACTTATAGTAAAGTGTTAATAGTGCCTAAATTACCAAAATATAAGAATATTGTTATAGAAAGTTAGTTTGAAAACTCGTATATACTACTATTAGCTCTGTCCGCGACTTTTTTCGCGTGGAACTAAAATTTATTTAATAACTTTTGCCAGTGATTGTAACTTTATTCAATACAGCGTTCCTCCTATTAGTTGAAACTTAATTTTAAATAGCCTAAAGCCTAGTTCAATGACTACTGTATCAAACACAAAAAAATAAACTCGATATCCGATTGGTAGTTCCTAAGATTACCGCGTTCAAACATATAAACAAACTTTTCTACTTTATAATATTATTAATATAGATTAGTTAACTTTATTTGTACGTGTCCGTTCCGTCTAGGGAAATATTCTACACACAGCGCTTCCACATAACGAAACATCATGGTCTTTGATTTCTTTTTTAACTTTTTTATAACATCACTGAGACTGATATTTTATACAATATAAAAAACGGTGACCGTCGAAAGATCGGCGATTTAAAAGCAGTCGTGAACGTCAAGACGACCTATGAAATTTTCAGCATCTGAACTTACCTTGGCTGATCCCGAAACTCCATAAAAGAAATCCACCGTGTTTTGCTTGTTATCATTTTTGAAGCGACGATAGCTTAGTTGGTAGTGTGGACTGTGGTTGTTCTGTGATGGATATACTTCGTGTTGAAATCATAGCATGGTGGTAGGGCTTTTTCTAATGCTTGCCTGGCTAGCTACAACCCTCGAATTGAAAATCTGCTGCTAAATCCATATAGGTGCGTTGCGGCAGTTGCAGTTTTGAGCCAGTCCCTCTACTAGGCTTAGCGTGTTCACTATATTGGGTCACGTTGTCACGTAACATCAGGTGCGATTGTGGCCATAACGCTAAATCTTGCCTATAAAAAAAATGAATACCGTGGTCGGGATACGAACTGGTATAGATATCATACCTACCTATATATTATTCAATTATATACTTATGTAGACTTTAAACCTTTACATGAGATATTTATGAACCGACGATATCAATTAAAAACGAATTTGTCAGACCAAAAGCTCGACAGTCGACATTGATTATGACAAATGATTGTATAATGACATCACGGCTCAGCGGTAGCGTGGATGGACATTGCGTTGAGCGAAGTTCGAATCCTTGCAATGTGCCTGATCTAATAGTGAAGGAATACTTCGAGACAAAACTACAGCATACTGATACGACGATTTAATAAATTTTTTATACAGTTTATGGGTTTTAGTTTTATGGCCACAATTTCACGTGATTTGAAGTGACGATGTGACTCAAGATGATGAACAAGTTAAGCCTAGTAGAGGGACTGGATTTCGAGTGAAACTGCCGGAACACATTTATAGATATTTTCCGACAGATTTTCAACTTGAGGATTGTAGCCGGCCATGCAGGCATCAGAATGTCCTATCACCATACTATTGTATCATCACGATGTTTTCCTTCACCGAAAGTTTGAGCTCACTGCAGTTGGATTGGAACTCACGTCCATTGACGCAGGTTCTGTACAAACTACCAACTGATCTATTATCGCTTCAAGATAGCTACAGTCCTCAAATTAGCTGTATTGACAAAACAAAGCCGTATTACAAAAAAAGTGGCAAAATTGTTAATTAAATTTTCATTTGCAAGCGAGCGAAGTCGCGGACACAACTAATTTAAATATAAAATTTAAAGCTAATTTTGTAAGCAGTGAGGAAACATGAAACAAAATAATTAATGATTTAATTAATAGTTTAGTATTAAATACATATATTATCGGACAACCGAATTTTGCTCAGAGAACAACAAAAAACAACTACATATATAGAAATTCCTCAGTTAATATTATCAGATAAAATAGCTGTTATGCTATCATTCTTGTTCTTTTTGTATGATAACAATAAAATTGTATCTGATATTATCGATCATCAGTGTAGATGTTTATACTGATATAAATATAAATTGCATCATTATTAACCTTTATCTACTGAAATACATTGAGTTCTCTTAGATACAATATATCGCCCGCAGACCTTTGTGCAGTAGACATGTTTCCTTATATTTTCGTTCTAAAAGTAAGAGGGCAAGCAAATGTACAGCCTGCTTGATAAATACAAACTAAATATCTTTTATGTATATTTTATTCTCGTTAAGTTTTACATCATCATTTAGGCGTATATGTTTAGTGGTAGTGATTACTATGCATACTACTAATAGCCTATATATATTATAAGACGGAAAAGTTTTGTTTGAACGCGTTAATTTTAGGAACTAGAAGTCGGATTTTAAAAATTCTTTTTGTATTTGATGGCGCGAACACTGAGGTAGGGTTTGGGCTACTTAACATCACGCTACCGTCAATAGGAGCAAAGTTGTATTGAAAAAAGTTACAAAAACTGGCAACAAAAAATGCGTTGTAAAAATAGCATAACTGTACATGATAAAAAAAAAATACTCTGTAGTTAATTTTATTAATAAAGTAAAGAATATTTTAAGCCCTCTAGATTTGGATCACTTTTTTTTGTATGTCCCATTACTATGTTCCCTTAGCTCTGGTCTAAAATTCTGTATTTAATACGCATTTTTTAGCAATCGAAATGAGATCACATAGAGGTAAATCTATCTATACATGTAATAAGAATTCACATTCTCATTTAACGTATTTGTACTTTTTAGATTTATGTCAAAAAAATATTACAAGTGACTAAGCATAAGTAATAAAATACATTTTTAGAAATGTTTCTTCGTTTAATTGTGCACGCATCACTGGTCAAGTACGTTTGTGATAAAACGTCTCCAAGGAAATCGTTATGCGTATCCTCCAGTAATATTTAGACGTTGTTTCATTAAAATTGGTTTACTCTATCAAACGTTATTATGATTTGAATGACAGCGCAAGATTTAATAATTTATTTCCCTGCGAACGAAGCTACGGGCATAGCTAGTATAGCATAAATCTAAATAAGCTCTAAGCTATCTCTAAGCGGTTAAGAAGTTAACTTCAAAAACCCTTTTGTTTTAAAGTATAAAATGTATTTTATATGTTAGTTCAATATATTGGTAAGACGAGTAGAAGTTTATCAGAATATATAAGTTTTTTTAACCTTTTTGTGAATAAAGAAGTACTTCTCGATTTAATTTAAAAAAATATGTAATGCACGGATATGAGGCATTTTCATTTTGTTATATGTATATATATAGTAGATATTGTCATTTAATAAAGCTTATTCCGACATCCATGGCGACAATTATGACAATTTCAAAGATAAGAATCATAACTATAGAACGCTATATCATTTAGCAATTTACCGGGAAACAATCGCAATAGTACAGGTGAACGAGCGATGGGAACACTTCGCGCTGATGTCATCATAGTGAGTAAGTTGACAACTGCTACAGATAAGATTGGGTTATCACTATGTGCGTCACTAGCTCAGGTAGTTTGTGTACCGCAGGGTTGCAGGGTATATGTTGTGTAGCCAATGAGTAGTAGTAAAAGTAAGTGTGTCAGTAAAAGTTAATATTGCGGCAGAAAATGTAAGGTTGTGAATATAATATGCTGTGAAAACAATAACATAATTGATATATTAAACTATACTTCTGGGAAAGTCGACTTAGTAAAACTAGCTTTAGGAGAAGAACTATATCGGTATGAAATTAAAGTTTTCAGCAGCTATTAGTATACTCGTACAAATATTTAACACCCAGGCGTTCAAGTCACAGTTATACATAACACACAAAAGATAGTCGTAGGCGGGGGGATCAACCCAGTAAACTTACCAAATTAATGGTAGCTACTACTGAGCCAGAAGGTTTGATACGATAAATATACCAAGACAATCTTTACAAAATCTTAAAGCATCCGAAAGTTGCTAATAATAACTAAACTGTCGATATAATATATAATAAATTATTAGTTTGAAACACGTGTGACAACCCTATACTTTCTTCAACATAACACAAATTAGTTCACAGAATGTATGAATTATTTACCTGACAGAAAGGGTAAATTATCGCGGAATATGTTGAAAATGCGTATCAAAAATAGAATGTTATCTAAGAAGTGGGAATTGGTATGTAAGAATAAGGTTTAAAAAACTTTTTGTTGTAGAGACTTAATTTTAGTTATCTTTCCACAGTTGTGATTAGTTATACCGATTAATGTTGTTATATTTAATGACAACTTTGCGATAATTCGTGGTGGAGAGAAAAGAAATGGTATAGGTACAAAACTAATAACTGGAATTTGAGACAATGTTGTTTCAGCAGTAGTATAAATTGACAGTTGTGTCACGTGTTAAGGGATTAGTAGGTGTTTAAAACAAGGTGATACTGGACTGGTTCACTAACACCGAGCACTCGTTACACTAATTCTCTTAGGATCGACGCGTTTGGGTATCAGCCTGAGTATATCCTACTGCCGTAAGACTTTGGTGTGATAGTGTCATCTTACTTTATATTGCTGACCTCACGGTGATTGACGTTCATTTTGAAATATATTCGGTTTATTAATTGATAGATAACCGTCATTTTGCTGTGCTACTCCATAAAAATATGGACCGTACATATACTGCGTCGTTGGACGCAAAAAATATTGTATTTTATACTGTAAAAAGTGCTTGAGTTTTCGGTGAAGAAAAATACTAGATGCTGAGTCACATTCGAAAGCTTTTCTATCTTCCACTTTCAATTTGAAATCTGTCAGAAGCAAAAGTCTGTTCCGGAAACTGCATTTAAAGTTCTTTCCACCTGAACTTACTATGTTCCTAACATAGGCCACATCATCTTTTAACGCCAGATGAGATTATGATCAAATGGTTTATCTATAAAATTTTAATGTAGATTATAAGAATTATTATATTTATAAAACAAAATAATGTTAAATATTAATAGGTATAAATGCATAACTGTATATTTTGCTTATAAATGGTTATCACTTATAAATTTATTCAATTCTCACGCTTTACAGATGAAACACTATTGAAATTTGATGATTAAGCAAAATAAACACGGCAAGCACTAGCATGTTTGTATAAGCTCGCGAAGCTCGCTTCTGGTCATGCCAATCTTACGCCGAACAACTTGTTGCCATCGTGAACTTTTGCTGCGACAGAGAGAGTGGTATCGATTGTCTCTGTCTGGGGAGGAGCGAACGTACGCGGGGAGCGTGCCAGGCCAGCCGGTCGCTCAACTCGCTTCACGTTGTCACTCAGTCGCTTCGAGTACATCTAGACGCGAGGACTCGTCGCGTTTAAGTGCGCTCCACTTGAGCAGTTATGTATCGTACTTTAAAACAAGTTTGACGGGAAATTCGTTAAGTTTTCCGAGTGCGTTCGAGTTAAAGTAGCGATGTGCGCGATAGAAACTGTGATGATATAAATAAAGTGAACGTTCATAAGTGATATATTGAAAATGTTATCGTTTGGATTATTGGCTGTGTGGTATACAGCATGGTGGTGGATGTGTCAGGGTGCTGGCGGTGCGTCGTTGACGAGTCGTGTGGCGGAGGCACCACAGGAGTGCGAGTGGCAGCGTGTGTCGGGCGACGCAAGTGAAACCACGCGCGTCCAGCTTGCATGCTCGCTTCGCACGGCTGCCGGCGCAACCGACCTGCTGACTGGGATAAGCGTTTCACAAGCCCAACGTATCACCGTTTTAGATCTACACTGCACGGATGTTTTGTTTTTTGAAAGTTCCTTGGATTTCGGTCGAAGAAAAGAAGAAGGAACTCAGTTATTGTCGCGTTTCCATAACCTAAGGGAACTAAGAATAGAGTCTTGTAAAATTCGTTATGTACCGTCTGCAGTACTGTCGCCTCTCAGTGCTCTTAGGCATTTAACCATTCGTACACATAACACCGACTGGTCTGCCATGTCTATGGAGTTCCACAGGGACACCTTCCGCGGTCTTACTGATTTACGATCTTTAGATTTGGGAGATAATAACATATGGATATTACCATCGGAGATTTTTTGTTTATTATACAATCTGAAAGAACTGAATATAACTCAGAATCGATTGCAAGATATATCAAATTTGGGATTTTCCGACTGGGGAAATGGTCCGACTGCACCTGGAAAGTCATGTAATACTGTCTTAGAAATTTTGGACATGTCGTATAATGAAATAAGTGCGTTACCTGACAATGGATTATCGAGTTTACGAGCACTTCAGAAGTTATTTTTACAAAACAATAGAATATCGAACGTAGCTGATCGCGCTTTTGTCGGATTAAGTGATTTACAAATTTTAAATTTATCGACCAATGCTTTAACAGCTTTACCTCCTGAAATGTTTCAGTCTTCAAGGGATATAAAACAAATATACTTGCATAATAACTCGTTGAGTGTCTTAGCACCCGGACTTTTGGAAGGTTTAGATCAATTACAAATATTGGATTTGTCTGTCAACGAGTTGACCAGTGAGTGGGTAAATAGAGACACGTTTTCAGGACTAGTGAGATTGATAGTTCTGAATTTGTCACATAACAGAATAACAAAAATAGATGCGCTTCTGTTTCAAGATTTGAACAATTTACAGTTTTTGAGTTTAGAATACAACAACATAGCACGCATAGCCGAAGGTGCCTTTTCTAACTTGAAAAATCTCCATTCGCTTTCACTTGCCCACAATAATATTGTAGAGGTTGATATCGGACATTTTTCAAATCTTTATGTACTGAACCAGTTGTTTCTTGATGGAAACAGAATAACAAAAGTTGATATACGCTCTTTCGAAAATATAACGAAACTCCATGATTTGGGGCTTAGTGGAAACCAGTTATCGGAGGTTCCAGAAGCTATTAAGACGTTACGGTTCTTAACATCACTAGATTTGGGCATGAACAGGATAACGAAAGTTACTACTGCACAATTCGAAGGCTTAGATGACTTATATGGATTACGTCTTGTGGGAAATAAGATTGAAAAAATTTCTAAGGACACATTTATGGCATTGCCTTCATTACAGATATTGAACTTAGCTACAAATAATATAGACCAAATTGATGATGGTGCTTTTGCTGCAAATCAGCAGTTGAGAGCGATTGGCCTTGATGGGAACAAATTAGTAGATTTGAAGGGAATATTTACCACAACACAGCCACTTGTTTGGCTAAACGTATCTAACAATGAACTTCTTTGGTTTGATTATAGTCACATTCCGACAAATCTCGAATGGTTAGATATGCACGAGAATAAAATAGAAAAGTTGGAAGATACGTACGGCTTAAAAGAAACAACTATGGTCAAAATGTTGGATGTAAGTAATAATAAGATAAGAAGCATCGACGAATTCTCATTTCCGAGTAGTATAGAAACCGTCGTACTAAATAATAATAATATAGAAAAGATCAGTCCAGGAACGTTCTTACAAAAATATAATCTAAACAAAGTTATGCTATATTCTAACAAAATAAAAACATTAGAACTCGGCGCGTTTGCGATATCATCTGTTTCTGACGATAAAGATTTACCAGAATTCTATATAAGTGAAAATCCTTTTGTATGCGATTGCACAATGGAATGGCTGCAGACAATTAACCAATTAAGTGACCTCAGACAGCGCCCGCGGGTAATGGATTTGGAGAGTGTAAGGTGCTCTTTAACCCATTCACGAACTAAATTCGATATGCTCTTACTGGAAGTAAAATCATCAGAGTTTTTGTGTGAGTACGAATCACACTGTTTCACGGTCTGTCACTGTTGTGATTTTGACGCTTGTGATTGTAAGATGACTTGTCCAGATAAATGTTCATGTTATCACGATCAGACCTGGACCACCACTAACGTAGTCGATTGTTCGAATGCCGGCTACGATCACGTCCCAGACCGAATGCCGATGGACGCAACGGAAATATACTTAGATGGGAATGATCTAAAAGAATTAGGAAATCACGTTTTCATTGGTAAAAAGAAACTTCAAGTTTTATATCTCAATAATAGCAACATCAATATAATACAAAATAGAACATTTAACGGTATCGAATCGTTGAGGATTCTTCATTTAGAAAATAACAACATAGAGACGTTAAGAAATACGCAATTTACAAGACTACCAAACTTGAACGAGTTGTATCTAAGCAGTAATAAAATAAAATTTATAGAAAACGATACTTTTAATTATCTGCCTTCACTTGAGTATTTGAACCTCGACAATAACGGTTTTATTGATTATATGCCGTGGAGAGTGATTTCCGATAGCGACCCGCGTACGCGTGTCTCTGTAGAAGGCAACAGCTGGATATGTGATTGTAAAGACGTGGCTCAGCTGAATCAATGGTTAATAAAAAAATCAAAAGATACCGAGACCATGATGTGCTACTTTGCCCACGATCAGCCCATGAATAAAACCATAGCGACTGTAACGAAGGAATGTAAAATAGAAACCACTACCGAGGAGACTGGTACGGAGACTCTAAAACGATTATTCATCGAAACGAATGACGGTGTCGAAAATTATATTCCGTATATCGCAGCAGTACTTATAATAGCGATTATACTCTTACTAATGTGCGCTCTCCTTTTTATGTTCAGAGAAGATTTCAAATTGTGGATGCATTCTAGGTACGGCGTTAGAATATTCAGCTCAACGCCAAAGGATATGAATGACAATAAAAATAAACGTTTTGACGCTTTTATCGTATATAATCCTCGCGATGAGGACTTTGTAAATCGTGCGGTGAGTTCAGACTTAGAAAATACAGGTCATGTGTTATGTTTACAACATAGGGACTTACAGCTTATCGAACGACGTTCTGGTGATAGCTTAGTGAGTGCATCCGAAAGTTCAAAAAGACTCATTATAGTTTTATCTATAAACTTTTTACAGCAAGAATGGTACGTGCCCGAATCGAAAGCGGCCGTGCAAAGTGCTATAAACTCAGTGAACGTTAGACATAGACGTCAAAAGATCATTTTCCTCGTAACGACGGACTTGAGTGCCATAAACATTGATCCAGACTTAAAAGTGTTACTGAAAACGTGTACAGTGATTGTGTGGGGGGAAAGAAATTGTTGGGAGAAACTAAATTTTCGGTTGCCCGATGTGGACGTGACATTGCCGAATCGAACGCTTCATAATGCGAATAATATTAAAAGTGGAAATAGGGAGGGGTTTGGCCGGCACGGGAACTTGAGGTACACGGCGCCGCCGACTTCTCACGACCCGTGGTACAAGTATGCGCCACCTATTCTAATGTCGAGCCCGTTGCACTCGACCAGCGCCAGCGCGGAGGTCTCTGCGCGCAGCACAGAGGACGAGACGTGTTCGGTGGCCAGTAGCGAGGGTCGACCAGACGATCGCTTGCCTCATCATCATAGTTATGTTTCCATAGATAACCATCAATGTGAGGAAAGGCCTCTCCGGCCAGCGCAACAAATCCCTATGTCTAGTACAACACATGCAAGAAAGACATATTTTGTATAAATTCTTAATATTGTGATTATTTAGATATTTTTACCTACCTATATAGTTATTTAACAATGTTAACTAAACATTATATTAAAATTATGTGGCTTTTATGTCGTTGTAAAAAATATTCGGTGCTAAACTGTAAACCTTTGCAAATAATAATTTTGAGCTTGTTTACATTTTGAACAGTTTGTATTGTTTCTAGTAAATCATCAATTCTAATATATACGTTCCAAATATTTAAATATTCCCTTATTCACAGCTTAGAACATTGTGTGTATAATACAATTATTTGTAAAGTTTAATGTATTTATTCATTTAGTAAATATGTAACATACCAACGAATCAAGTATAAGACATTCCTTTTATTGCATACAACGGTTGTGTCTATTAATGTGTTGATCACATTTAAACTGGTACTATAAGGTTCCTGATTAATTTTATGTCATATTATAAATAAATATTATTATGTGATAATGTTAGGTACTTATAATAATGTTAATGTAAAGTGAGAACTGTGAATGTTGACTGTAAATAGTATTAGTTATAAATCAAAGTTGTTGAAGAACTGAAATGTACCCTAGTCAATTGTAAATATCTAAATATTAAGTCGAACGGTGTAAATATCTAAGTGAATAATTTTTTGTGATGTAACTTTTAGCTAAAATATGAAACGTTTTCGTATTTATTACGCTTCTAAGCAGAGTATGAATAAAATAATATTTTTATCTACTATAATGACTTTTATTAGTGTACGCTCAATAAGAAGGTTACTGATGCCATATATAGTATGATTACAAATATGGTGCTTCAATTTCACGACATACGTTAGAATCTTATTACTGACATAAAATTTGTATTCAATTATCGAGAGAGTCATAATAGGCTCCAAGTACCAAATATAACAGGATACCATCTGTCAAAGTTGTCAATGAGAAGGTATTATTTGAAGTGGGAAAGTTCATGTAAATATGATAATGTGTAGTACGCTGGTAACATTTGGACAGGTGGTATTGACTATTTTCGACCTCAATTTCTAAGTTTGACAGTCGATACCTTAGTTCAATGCTATTTGCTTAAATTGTTAACATGTAAAGTTTGCTCAACGTACTCAGAGTCCCCGTTTTCAGTTTAAAAATCTGAAGTATGTAAAATAACTTTTTTCTATAAAACCCGTTTTAAATGGATATATTTTGTTTGTAGGTTGCCATAAATGTTTACATTCAGATAATCAATTTACCGAATTACTTTGTTCACTCTTCTATAGTGAAATGTATAAATATTTATTTATTTTATCTAAATTGATCGAGAGGGATAAGATCACGCCCGGGTCGCTATGATTTAAATTTTAAAAGCGGCCGCGAGAATGCGCGCGCGCCGATTGCCCGCTGCGAAACTATAAATCATGCTCCGACTCGTACTGATGAGGAACAAACAGCGTTTTAATTGACTTTTGATTACACTGCAATGTCTCTTCATTATTATATTGATTTGTCTTGTGACTGAGTAAAGCAAACGATTATACGTTCGTGTAGCAGTAGGTGTATTCAGTTTACGCAATGGACTTGCATGAGTAAACCTGGTTTAATGTATCATCTATTGGAATGCTCATTTAGTCATCACGATAAGATAAAGCTAATAATCTTCGAATGTGCACTTACAAACTTAAAATTTTAATTATACTTTACATTTATTAACAAACTAGCTGTGCCTGTGACTTCGTTCGCGTGGAACAAAAATTATTTAATCTCGCGCCGTCATTTCAATTACAATAACTTTTGACAGAGTTAACTGATTTTAATGAAACAGAGATTAAATTATACTCGAGGATATACTTTCTTTTTTTAATATAAACCTTGTACTTATTCTCAGTAATTTGCACTATTTTTTTTCACATATATCTTAAAAGCACAGACATGCTTTTACATTCTTATTTTATATATAGATGGTTACTATCTATGTTTACTTTGCGGTATTTTAAATTGTAAATGTCACTGTTACGCCAGCATAATTATTTATTCGCGTCATTTCTTTCTGTTAGCAAATCATTTCCATTTGATATTCCGTATTCTTTACCTATTGCAAGACATATGGAATAAATAAAAACGAGAGAGTTAATAGTACAATTATTTATTTGAATCTAAATTATTTGTAGCTATTAAGGCTAAAACCTTCCTAATAATATTCGTGTGCCTACTAACATCAATATACTGATTACATATGTGTATTCCATTTTAATTTAAGTGTTTACTCTATTTATCGTAACAATATAAAATAGTAATTATATTTAGTTTGTATCTATATATGTACATATAGTGGATATAGAACTATGATATTACATAGGTAGTTACATATTCTATAATGTTCTTACAGCTTCTATGTCACAATATTACTTATTAAATAACTGCGTTGTATTATTGTAATATATGCTATGTTGTTATGTTATTCTGGATTACATTGAACAGTAGTGTTGCCTCAGTCCTTATTTGAACAAACCGCTATTGCTTATATTTTGTTGTATTCTGTTGATTTCTGTACCGATGACAATTTATACAAAATCTTCTTAGAACTTCCTTCAATTTTTTTACCATTTATATTCAACCCTATGACATGTACCTAATTTGGTTTGTTTTATACATCTGTAACATTTTAACCTAACAAACTACACGCTGTGTACTAAAACGAGACATGAGTTGTGGTGACATTTGATTTCCATATAAATATCACTTACAAGATTATCATTGTATCGTAAAAATATCTAATATTGAGATCCCTGTGTGGGGTCTTGTCTCCATTGATTTTTATCAGTATAATAACCCTCTAAAAGTATAATATCAATTTCTATTTTATATGAGAGTACAACGAATATCTTAATTAAATTGGTCATGAAATTTTATCCGAGTAGGAAATCAAATTTCGTATAGTGTTTGGGATAAATCGTAGCAATCGAGGGCCTCGTGTCCCTAACATGCATCTCATTTATTTGCGCCAGAACATATTAACGCCGGCCACTCATCACCTTCTTCCCCGTGCAATACGATATCCGATCATTTGTCGTGGATGTACCATCGGAAACTCGTTCTGAATTGATTCGAAACATCTTGAACTTAGGTGGGAAATGTTCAAACTCGAAGTGACAATTGATTATGCGTCTCGTGGGGACAAAAAGCGGAATCGCTCGATTAGTTATGTCTTAGGGACGCGTAGGCCGAGTGGAAACAATAGATTGGTTCTGGTTTATGATTCTATAAACGTTTATGTCCCTATAAACGACCTTTTAGCTTTTGGTGAAGTCGAGATTGTGATGTTATCGGTCTCGAGACAGGTTTATTACAAAAATGCTTATGAAAGCTCTTATGAAAATGAGTATAATAAAAGTATGTACACATAATAATACAATGTTTAGCTATATATCTAGACTATTAAAATGATTTAATTTGTATTGTAAAGTGGTTAGACACAACACACCAGTCCTGCTAGGCCGTGACCACTTTACACCGGGTGGAACATCAGCTATCGTAGAAAACTTAGGTAATCTTGTTCCGGTCACCCGGAGTATATCCAGTAATCAAGCGTGTTTATTCGTATCTGTGTCAAACTAGTTCGCGATTAGTATTCACGTGATGATAAACTGTCTAGTTTAACACGTTTTAAAATCAGGCTGTGTATATACAGCAGCCGAAGTGATTGCGCGCTGGTATAACATCATTGATATGCGTGGAAATGCGTTTCTGTCGTAGCCATTATTTTTGAAATAAAGTATTAATTCAATTTTTAATATCTTCATAGGTATTAAATAAAGTGCAGCTGCTTTACTGCGGTAAAAATAAATAATAGTATCTTTTATGGAAAAAGTAACAATGTAGCACTTTATTTAAAAATTCATTAATAAAATATGTAACTATAAAAAATCTCATGAACTAAGTTAAGATGTCGACGTAGGTGGAAAAAATTCTAGTTTACAATATATAATCTATTTCAATCATATCTTTCTCTCATTAATTGATGCTTCTATAATAATAATCGTGACCGCCCATAGCTAGGCCAAATCGTAAATATAGGGTCAGAGTAATGAAATGATTGAAGAAATATTCGCGTGGGATGTTCGAATTGATATAAAATCATTTATGACGCTCATCGTTTTTATATTAGCAAAGCAAAGTGAAGGCACTGTATCTTATGATTAGTACAGTAGATCCCACTAATAACACCGAATATTGAAGGCTCAGTAATCCACTGGAATTAGTTGCCATGTCGCATTACAAGCCTCTCTACCGCTATATGTACATACATTAGTATCACAAGCCAAATTGTCATTTAACAATTGCTAATCTAAAGAGGACCCCAAGTATTCTTTATAGAATGTCAAAGTGACATTGACACATGTCATTCCGTACATTTTACATTGGGGTGAATGTGATCTTGAAACGTGACCAAGTCACAGTAAGTTATTATGACGGGTTTATTTTCATATGCATCGTGGTCTAAATCGGAATTACCTTGTATGATTGTTGGATGTAAAAGGCCTGATTCCAGAACATGACAAGCCTACACATAGTACTACACATAGCAAGCGCAACACCTCGTGTATGGTATCGCGATTTAGTCTGATACAATTATCTTATCTTGTTACCTCAAATTTTAACATTATAATTAATTTTATTATAATGTTTAGTACCTATATTTTTAGGGTAAACTTGACATAGGTCTTTGTATTGCTAATGCAGTGTGAAATAGTAGTTTATGTGTAACAAGGTGAATGACCAACAAGCTGAATAATCAGTCACAATGAACCGATATCAGTGTTTTGGAATTAAAATCAGTGAATGGTATTCTGTTCAGTAGTATGATGACTCACTGGTGGCATGTCCGACACTGTCTATCAACATAGTTTCAAAGCCTACAAGGAGTTTGAGCGTTTGTTAAAGTAAGTTGTTATGCTGAAACAATAGTAAGGTGGTTAACTATTTTTAGTTGACATCCCAAATATTACCATCCTTTATCTCTATTTAGGCACTTATAAACTTATAATTAGATTATTAGTATGTTGACTATATTGGTACGCTAAGTTTGTTACAATATTAATGACTTTCTTAGAAATAATTTAATTTACAGTTGAACATTTTTACAAACGAATGCTTCGTACAACATCAAAACAGTGCCCAAGTTCAGCATATGTTACGGAAAGCAGCTATAGCGCTAGTTTTCTGTTGGACCCTAGTATTCTATTAGATATGTGAGAGGTGTGGGTCTAATATGAAATATGTAGGTAAGGCAAGGTAGAGAACGAAGAGTATAATCATTAACGTGTAGACAGCGTAACCCGATGCTCAAGAGCCCGTGTTTGTAATAATTAGCTTTGCAGCTGTTTCCGTCGAGGGCGGAGTTAGGACGTTTTTTTTAATAAATTGTTCCACCGTTATTGGGGCAAAGGAAGACAAGATTACAAATTCAAATTCGCCGAGGGAATACCACAACCGTGTTGTAGGCGAAGAATGTAACACATATGTTACTGAACGAAATGAGTTCGCCTTGTCAATTTTTATAAGGAATAATAATACATTTGGTTATTAGGTCGCGGATATTGGAATAGCTTTTCGGGAGAGTTTTTTTTTATCGATTATCCGAACTAAATTTGTACATAGCTTATACCATTTTATATTCCTTATATTATATTTTAGTACGAGGCTTTTGGTGATCACTGTATAATCTAAAGACTACAGTAACTACTTCGACATTGGTATAATCAGTTGTTGCATTTAGGCGGTCTTGCAAGCTATTTGGCAGCTGTATATACAATGTTTAGTTTTAGAACACGATATACTATCACCATCGCAATCGGTACAGAAACTTACTTCTCTGTTTGATTACTGAATGGGGTGATCCTCAACGAACAAGATACCCAATAAGTGTTAATGTGACGAGTGTTTGACAGTCAATGATATAATATAACTTTAAAAACCTGTTAAATCCCAATATTAGACAAAAGTAAATTTATTGAAGCACGGTAAAGTGACAAAATTGTCCCTAATAGTAGACAATATAATCTAAAGATAGTGACGACCATCAAGAGATAAGCAATCTATCAGGACCATCACTGTCATACCGGTTTGCAAGCCTCTCAGTAATAGGATATAGATCGTTTTTTTATAATACTTTATTGGTTTAGCGTTATGGTCACAATATCACCTGATGTTAAGTAACTACGTGGCCCAAGATACACGCTAAACCTAGAGGAGAGTCTGACTATCAAGTGCAACAGTCTTCTATAGATATTTGGTGGAAGATTTTCAACTTGAGAGTGGTTACTAGTAAAGTGGACATTAGAAAAAGCTCTGCCATCATACAATCCGTAAGAAAATTGCTGTGACGGGATTATCGCCATGTGTACGGAGCTCGGGATCCATTCGGGTACAGAAACCTATCCCTCCCTATCCATACTAATATTATAAATGCGAAAGTGAGTTTGTTGGTTTGTTTGTTACGATTTCACGCCTAAAACGCTGATTCGATTATGATGAATTTTGGTGTAGAGATAGATGGTCACTTAGATACGGTCATAGGCTACTTTTTCTCGCGAAAACCATGTTGGAGGTGGAGTAAAGAGATGGATAAACTTTGCATGAAACTTTTTTGTGTTATCCGATTTGTTTCACAAAATCAGTATTAACGCGAGCGAAGCCGCAGGTAAAACCTAGTCGTTAATAAAAAGAAAGAAATTAATTGAATATGTGTTGGACCGCCCTAACGTAACTTGGGTGGCTGGCGAGATCGCTCAGATAACATTTAATTTCTAATTATAATCTTTGATCAAGGTGAACATCAAACCCCTAATTTATTTCTTAAATATATAGTAGGACACATAACTAATGAAGTACATTCGTGACATCTGTAACCATTATTCACACAAATCCACGGTATTAAGGACAAAGTTTTTACTTAGGTTGGGATGAAGTTAAAAAAATAATTGTCGATGAGGGTTACTAAAGCTGTTGCGTTGATTCTCGGAACGTGTTTCTGGCGTACACTTGAAGATAATGTTTAGTTAAATACGGGAGTTCAAAGATTGTGTCTAGTATTAGTCACTTCTAAGTGTACTAGTATGTCATTAAGTGCGTTTTTGCAGTGGTACTGGACTGGATTCTTTTGTAAAATAGGACAGGGAACAAGCTTACTGTTGTATGTCTATTTAAGTCAGAGATGATACGCTTAATGAATGTAAAATTTTTAGAGTACTTGTATTCTGATCAAGATTCGGTATCGGTATTATTTTAACATTTGCAGATTAATAATATTGACTTTATTTTGTATAGTTATAAGTATTCGACGTCAGTTTTGGTATTACACACACGTTTAAACTAAAAAAACATGTTCCATATTTAATTATTTTAATATATCAAATAATTGCACATTTGCTTCCGGTTACATAAAAAAATATTTTTGTGGAATATGTTGAAATGTGAGAATAAAATTAAAAAGTTATTGATTTCTAAAATAATGACATACCGGCACCGCAAAGGGATTACAATTTAAAAATCTGACATATGCATAGCTGATTGGGGTTTGCACTTGTTGGAATAATATAGAGGGTGAAATTGTATAGGCTCATTAAAAAATAAAAATGCCTCACAACACAATACTTCACTCGTTAGATATCCTAGCCGTATTGCATAGAAAATACATAGATGCGTTATGCAAATATAGATTAAATTTGAAATAATATACGTAATACATCATCGCATCACATAAGTAATAGGAATTAAACAAGCTTTTAAATTATTATAATTTTATTCTATGTGTCAAAGACGTATACACTTGTGCGTGTGTACGTTTTTTAATATCTTATAGGTTTAGTGTTATGACTGCAATCTTATCTGATGTTAAATGACGATGTGGGCCAAGATGGTGGATACCTAAACCTAGTGGAGGGACTGACTCTCAAGTATAACTGCCGGAACAAACCTATTGGCGGTGGATATTCAACTTGCGGGTGGTAGCTAGCCAGGCAGGCATTAGAAAAAGCTATATTTATATTAATTAGGTAAATAATTAGATATATTGAAATAAACATGATTTTCTGATACCATTGAACTAAATGGGCTCATTGTTTTCTAATATATAATAGGTCTACCTATTTAACTAAAATGTATCAAAAAGTAAAACTGCTTTGTTTGTTTCTTTATGACTCACACGTTTCTAATTATCCATAGAAAATGTGATTATAGTCTTTTATAATAAACTAACGTTTTGCCTGTGATTTGCTCGTCTCAATCATTCAAACGGAATCTTTCATTATAGTCGTTTGCACTTGATATTAAAATGATTTGTTTAATACGCCTACAAGTGTTTAAATTGTTAAATAATCTATCTATATACGGATATAGATTTTTCGATTTACTATTCCATGGTGTTAGGGCTTTTCTTATGCCCGCCTGGTTAGCGACCGCCGTCAAGTTCAAAATCTGCCACCAAATACCTATAGTTGTGTTCGGGCAGTTGCACTTGAGAGCCACTTCTTCTACTAGCCTTAGTGTGTCAACCATCTCAGGCTACATCGTTTTTAATATCAGGTGAGATTTTGGCCATAACGCTTAACCTAATAACTATAAACAAGTATGCCCAGTGTAGCAAGCGGGTGACAGCTGGTACTATATACGGAAAACTTCATAGTTGTCTTTTACTATAAACAAGCATAGATGTATTGTGATAAAAAAACCATTTGACCACTATATTAGTACCATAAAGCGCAATAGTTGGTTTTTTTTGAACTGGCTTATTTAAGGATTTATCAGTCGGATTTAATTTAAAAAAATATTTGATAGAGCAATCATTAAGGAATATTTTAGGTTATTTAATATTACGCTACCACCAATAGGAACAAAGCTATTATATATTATATATTGTATAAAGTTACAAAAATAGGAAAAAATATTAATAATTTTTAGTTCCTCACGAAGGAAGTCACGGGCACAGCTAGTATATAATATAACACATAAACGTTACAGACATGTTTATTACATAAAAGTAGGTTGTGTTTGTAGATTGAACCTGCCTTTTTACCGCTTATAAGGATAACTGGCTCAAGTGCACCAAGAGCCATGTTATAAATTAAATTAATCTAATACTACCAAGTTAGCGGTTTCTTTCTCGGAAATTACTGTAACGATTCATATAACTTTGATTTAGATATTTCGCTATCCGAGGTTCTCAAAGGAATCTCTGTTGTTAGACTTCAAGTGATCTTGGAGACCCAACTATTTATATTATAAATTGAAGATTAAAAGTTTGTAGTTAGTACACGCATAAAACATAACAAATAATAAAAATATAACAAATAAGTTGGCTACGTAAGTACAACAACTGTATAATAAATTTATTGACATATCTACTGCAGCAAAACGATTCTGCCGTGTTGATTTTCTATTTTCAAAGATAACGATTGTTGGAAACTAGCTACAATTTTATGTAAGAAACAAAACAATTACGTATACAAAAAAAAACGTAATAAATACATTGAAATTTTTATAAAACGGATAAAATTATTATAATTTTAATATTAAAATTATTAAGAGATCGATTTGATATTCCGATTTGAATGTATAGCTTTCGTGCGAAGTTTATTGTCTTATTAAAATACCACGGTGCATATAAAATCTAAATGAGTTCATGAATAAAATTATCTTATAAACATATTGCCTCATCAAGAGTGGGATTTTTAATGTAAAACGTATTCGGGGACATTGTACATAGGGTTTCCTATATAGTTTTCTGTGTATCGTAGACAGATACTAAATTCAATGTGCGTTGTTAAGCATTTTATTGCTCGTTACAAATTCGATTAAACATAACGTGTATAAAAATTGATAAAAATTATCAGTTATCTATTTTATTATAGACTATATTCATACTTCCTTAATTTTATTCACTTTGCCTTATAGACACGAAAATCGCTTCTTTCACTTATATTTATGTATCATTAAAAATGAAGCAAATATTATGATAAACTTTTACCAAAATTAGTTTTTATGTTGCATTAATTTTCTTAACTTTACTGTTGTAAAGTATGTACATTTTATTTATAAGGGCTTAATCTGAATGTAAAGTGTATCTTTTGTTCTGACTGTATACAGTATCAATCTAAATGTTCCTCATACGACCTCCCCTTACGGCTATGGAGCGTTCCTACAACTTTGATATTTTTTTATTTCGGTCACGGCGCTTGAATTACGTAATTAGCGGTGGCTTATTGGGACTTCGGAGCCGTCTGCCGCTTTCAAATGTGATTAACCGCTCTGCGGAATAATAAACTAGAGCGATTTATGTGACCGAAGCGTAATTGAACTATAAGTGGTCGATAGGTGTATTTCAGGGAGTTTTTTAATGTTACATCCGCAACTTTATCGTCTATTATGTAATTACTCGCACTTGTTATTTTCGCTACAGCGTGTTATAAAAAATTCAATTAATAACAAGTGGTCACAAGTGCGATCTATATCATATATTATTGTACAACATGCAGTTGTCCAAAAGAGCAGAGAACCATTCAACGAGACCCTAATATATATAAAGAACATTTGGCGCGGGACTCGACAACAAAAGATTAAAAAGCGCGGTCGCATAAAAAACATCCGCGGTTATCTATTAGTATCTAGTTAGAGTTACACGTACAGATGTTACAGAAATAATAATCCCTCCGTTTCGATTTTCGACACGAATGCGAGATAAAAAAAATATATATATATTTCTTTCACTTCAACTAGACGACCCGACGGTAGGTTAGACAGTTGTTCCGTTAAGTAAACAGCTAGAAATAGAATACTTTCTTGTCTAAAAGTTGCTTATAGTGACGATGTTTTACTTTTAATATGGATTAATTTCAGCTTTAAATGCTACAATGCTAATAATTTTGTTGGTGTACTAGTATGTGAGGAAACTTTAGAGAGTCAGTCAATTCTCATCGATAAAGGTTAAGGGTCCAATAAATAAAACCTATTTTTTCCCGTGAACTTACAACGTATGCTGGATAAATCAAGTAAGTATCTATATATTTCGACAAACGGAGCTCAATCTAATTTATTCATTTAAACAGACATTTCAACATAGTCATGATAGTAGCCAAGTATAAAATAGAAAATGATGGTTTTTTCACAATGTTTTCTTTCATCGAACGCTTAAGTCAATCGTAGAGATTCAAACTGACGTTTATTGCCACAGGGTACTTATACGGTACAAAATCAAAATCATAAAGCAATTAAATTTGGGAGACGATACGTTTTAAAATACCTAAGAATAAGCGATTTAGAATTGAATTACTTGTTACATTATCTGCAAAATCAACCAGACGGACGCCGCCGCGTCATTGGACGTGAGTTTGAATCTACCTGCGATGCGCTTGAGCTTTAGGTGAAGGAAAACATAGTGATGAAACCATATCATGATGGTAGAGCTTTTTCTAATACCCGCCTGGTAGCAGCAGGGTAGCAGTTGCACTTCAGAGCCAGTTCCTCCACTAGACTTAGCAAGTGAGATTGTGTTTATGTAGAAAATGCGAAGTGGTGGACACTAATTAATACATGTATATTAGTAAAAAGAAAAAATAATGCAATATTATAAATAATGAGACATTTCGTCATAACTACGGTTTAAAGGAAACAATGGAATTTCTAATATGTTAACGTCATTGAAATATAAGTTATTCATATTACACGCTCTATGTAAGAAGCTATTTGAGACATACATTTTTTGTTTTGCGTAGAAGCATATATTATCAAACTAGAATTGTTTTCAGGTGTCAATTACTTAGTTTCGTTTTATTTTACAATCGTAAGGCAAACGAATGTTATTATTTTCCATGCCCATTAAACCTGTCTCTGATAAAAGAGAGTTTAGTTGTTGTTGAAAAAAAAAGAGTTTAATGTTAGGGTTAATTACCATGTGTAAGGTAGTCGCGACACAGTCCGCTACAAATCATTAATATCCTTCCTGTTTATGCTTTTATTTATTTGAAACTAGTACTCTTTATTTATTTGGAGTGATTTTTTGTTAAGGTGGATGGTTGGATACTGATGCTAATGTTATCGAACAGAATAAATCCTGGAGGAAATCATAGTTTTATGGAATTAAAACGTCCCATATGTTAAAGTTAACTTAGCAACTATCTAATAGTTTCGATGTGATGCACATACGAGGGTACAAACAAGCGGACAAAATTTGATATGTATAGACAATAGTTAGAATGCTGAGCATTGAAAATATATGGTAATAAAAATAACTTAGTATTGAGTTACTTGTTTGTTTTACAGTTACGTAATTTGCTAATATGAAGAATAGTTACATATTAAATTGAAAGTATGTAGTAGGTACTGAGAATAGTAATAACAAAGTGTAATATAAAGAATGTACGCTCGCCGATATTTTAAATTTTCATACTAGAAAACAGCAAGGCGATAGTAATGATTACTCAAACAAAGTGTTTATATTACATTCTTATAAAGAGCAACGCACGTGTTCTTCAAAATAAATAACAGATATAATAGAAACAAATTCGAATGATTTCCTGTTTCCAGCACCCATCTGCTATTACCAACAAACACATAGTTTACTAAAATATCGCATTACATCTTATGAATTCCGCATAATGTTGCTAGGGTTTTGATTTAAATTAACAGGAAACATATGTTTCATGATACTATTTTATTTTCATTATTTTCATAGAAACGTAGTCATTAAAATATTTCCATATATAATTCAGTATACTCTAAGAAAAATCTATAAAATTAAATGAGAAGACGTTCTGTAATAATGCATTAAACAAAAAATATCTACTACCTAATAGTAGTACCTAATAAAGCAATGCATAACATTCAACCTCACCAAGTTAGTTGATTTATTTTTCATAATGTTGTACGTACTTAATTCATGGTTCCATGGATATTTTTAAACTAACAATTATATAATTATATTCACATATTTTGTGTTATAATATAGTTAAGCTTTTGATTTTTAGTCTCCGTGACAAATATTAATAAAGAATAATATAATAATTAACGACATTGCGTGCTCGTTATTTTTAATACTATAGTCTTCGAACGAAAACTAATAGTACAAAAGGTAAATCTATTCGGTAAGACATAGTCGGATTGGTATTAATGTATTGATATCTTTGAGAGCTAAACACTCTTTTTGCCCCATGTTCAGCATTGGTGCCACAAATATTATTTGAAATAACTATTGAGTATGTTGGCGTTTTATATTTTAATAATAATATATTATACTTGTGAGCATAAAATTACAATTACATACAAAAATTATAGATTTAAGAGTGCTTGCAACACTGACAATCATGGTTCAACTTTTGCGAGATTTAGGGCTCCATTTTTTTATTTTTCGGGGCATTAAAAGGTATTAAATGTCTGCGGTGAGGCACAGGGGCCAATTAATGCGTATCGCACAATGGACTGCGATGGGCGTGCGGCGAGTTCCGACCGGAAAGGTTCGATCGTGATACACAATCGAATGGAATATGATACCGTGTGATGAACGAGCCACCTGTATCGAGGACTATTCATAGCATTTGTTGAAAGCAAATTTTATGCATTTATTGCACATTTGACGGTTGTTATATATTTTTATTCGAATGTTAACAAATATCGGAATAAGAAGTATATATATAAACATCGGGCAAGGAAGTAACATAGAGAGAAAACTACCTCTATAAATTACGGAATGAAAACAACGACGTTTATATCTCAATATCTGAAAAAAAAAAGTTACGAATTATTAGTACATTTCTAGATACAAGATTTTAGTTTTATTAAAAGAATTTTAAATTCTACTTTAAAATAGATAGGGCATAGAGAAATTCTCTTTATCTGTAGTAGCTCTACTGATGAATGATGAATATCCTGTGCCTTAAAGCAGATCCCAGTCAAATGACTTTGTGTTGGTTTCCAGCGATCATTAGTTTCTAGAACTCCTGAGGGAAGGCAGAGTCAAGCTTGCCAACGTGTCTATGAAATGTATTGTCACTTAAAATTAGGAGCTTTGGGTCAAATACAACTGTTTTTTTATGTCGCAGAGCAAAGTGACTGCATTGCACCTGATGTTAAGTACAATATAATGCAAATCAGTGGCCATTGACAATGTACCAAAATTCGCTGCCGACTGGCTGTCTTGCTGGCCTACTTAGGTACCTCTTCCTACTTCGTTTCAAGTACTTTTACTTATATTACATATATGGTTTTATATCCAAATAATACATTGTTTTCCTGGACAGTATTTAAGTGCAACTAAAACAAGGTTTCTCTTAAAAATCGTGGAATTTCTATCGTTCAACTCTCATTAAAATGTGTATTAAATGTTCTTTGATACCGCATTCCGTGCTTATAAGTGTAAGACGAATGTCAGAGTTCCAACTCGTTTTTAACGATGGTAACCTTGATATGAGGTAAAATTGGGAAGCAAGTTGAATCTCAGCGGGAATAAACAATTCTCATGCGGTATGTTTAGGGCACAGTGGGTGGTACCTGTCTAATTAGTGAAACGGACACCGGGAACTGTCGTAAAAAATTAGCTATGCAGTTATTATTAATTTCATGTCAATACTTGAGAACTATAAATTTTAATGTACTATTGAATGAATATAAAAATACGGTACTTATTAATATACATATATTAAGTATGCAGAAATACTATGAATATGTATTTATATATTATACATTTATACAATAACAAATATCTTCATAAACCCTATCCCACCTACGTGAGGTAGGCCCTACATGTTTTCTTCTTCCACTCTTCTCTGTCAGCTATCATCCCCGTTTTCATAATTTTTATACACATAACATTTCTCACGCAGGCTATCCTTAACATATTTCGTTTTTCCTCTTCTTTCACAAGAGATCTGAAGCGATGATAGCTCAGTGGTAGTGTGTACGACGTCGCGTCAAGGGACGTGAGTCTAATCCAGCTACAGTGAGCTTGAGCTTTCGGTGAAGGAAAACATCGTGAGGAAACTATAGCATTGTGGTACGGCTTTTTCTAATGCTTGGCTAGCAACCACCCTCAAGTTGAAAATCTGCCGTCCAATACTAATAGGTATGTTTCGGCTGTTGCACTTGAAAGCGAGTTCCTTTAAAGGTATAGCGTGTCTACCAACCTCTAAATCACTTAAGATCAAGTGAGATTATGGACATAACTCTAAACCTAATAAATTGTAGCAGGAAGAAGATATACCTGAGGAATAATGCAAGAGATATCTCGTGCCCATTTTTGAAAACTAAGTGATGTGCAGGAATGCATCAATTATCGGGGAAAAAGTTAATGCCTCATACTACGAAAGCATGGGAAAGAATAATTGAGCGACGTCTGATAGAAGAGTGTGAGAGTTTACGAAACCAGTTTGGCTTTATGCCTGGGATTGGGACAACTGATGCACTTTTTGGTATTAGCCGATTTGACGAAAAATACAAAGTGGCGCACAAAACCTGCGCATGCTATTCGTTGACCTCGAAAAGGTAGGAAGGTATCTCGTGAGGTCTTGTGGTGGGCCCTTAAGATGAAATGAGTACCAGGAAAGTATCTGAGGTTGATTCGGATCATGCACTCCAGATGTAGTACTCAAGTTCGATCCGCAGCTGATGTCACCGAAAGTTTTGATATGATTGTCGGTTGGCATCAGGGTTCGGCGCTTAGCCCTTACCTCTTTCTGCTAATAATGGACGCTCTTACGTCGGACATCCAGGAAGAGGCACACTGGTGGAGACTCTGGTGGTGGTGATTCGCAGATGACATCGTGCTGATCGGTGAGAGTGGCCAATTGGTGCAGAACAGACTGGATGTGTAGGTCTTAAAGTGGCTGGAGAATGTAGGTCTTAAAGTCAGCAAAACCAAAACAGAATATAAGTTTTGCAAGTTTGGCGGTATCTCTAGTCCTATCCAGTTTACAGTTGGAGAAGTCTATTACCAGTCTGGTACGACTTCCGCTACCTTGGGTAACTTGAGCAGAGTGATGGCGGAATCGACCGGGAGATAAGGCTGAGAATCAAAACAGAGTGGATGAAGTGGTGACAGGTCTCGGGTACAATTTGCGACTGCACAATGCCCCTTAGGTTGAAAGGTAAAATATATAAGCTCATTATAAGACCTGTCATATTGTATGGATCGAAGTGCTGAGCTATAAGAAGATGGATAAATTTCGTTTACATGCAGTAGAAATGCGAATATTGAGATGGATGTGTGGGTATATAAGAATGAGGAATGAGTATGTTAAAGGAAGTTTGAAAGTGGCGCCAGTGGTAGAAAATTGAAAGGGAATCGTTTGTCTTGGTTCGGACATATCATGGAAAAGGAGGAAACCCATATGGTGAAAAAAGCTATATAAGCGGATGTGAATGTTGAAGGATGGAAAGGAAGAGGAAGGCTAAAGAAAAGATGGATAGAGTGTGTAAGAGAAAAATGAGTGATAAGATGAAAGAAAAGGGAGTGAATGAAGAGATGATGGCTAATGGAGATATGTGGAAGAAGAAAACTTACTGCGCCCACCCCAAATTACTTGGAAACAGGATATGAAGATGATGATATTATTTTCTTTGGATAGTAAAATTTGTGTCATGTTCCTTGAACTTATTGTTTTATTGTCTCAGTTGAATGTGCTTCGAAATCATAAAAGCAAGCACGATTATGTATAAATATTTATAAGTGTACCTTTATATAATATGTAATACTGAAATTGTGGGCAAAGTTAAGTTATTATTGTAAGTTCTTGATACTCGTCATTTAGTGATTAATCAAAGCAGGTGAATACCATTATGTGTAATTATAATTATTAATGTTATTTTTATTTATTTTAAATTATATTAATAGTATATACTATAATTATTTGTAAAAAATAACCCATGTATATGTTATCTAAATGTATAACAATCAGCGAAGTAGGCTGGACCGGATAAGCGTCGTTGTCACTGTTTTGAGCGACGTTGCTTTGTGCGAGTATTTCAGGTTTCAGTAGAGTATTTTGTATTAGCCTACGACGAGAGAGGGCGTTATCAATGATTTCTTAATTAAGAGAATATGCTAGATGGTAACCCTTTTTTTCCTATTATTAAGTAAATATGAATACTGAATTAAATATTATATTTCTAAAAGCAGGTTTGTATGATATGATAGTTGTATCCTCTCACTGTATTGTGACCACCATCTCTTGGTGTATATTCAGCTGCCTAATGGCTTGTATACAGGTATGACAACGCACAACAGTGGCTGTCGAATGATTGCTGATCTTTCAGTTGTCACCGTAACTTTAGAATTATACTGCGTTCACCAAGACTCACATGAATCACAAGAATGGAAAAAAAGCCTGTATTTTTATATGCGAATAATATTAATGGTGTTACCCGTTGGTCTATCATACCTCGAGACTTTTATCGTATTAATTCTTGTTGTATTAAACTTGTTGTTTCTTAGAGGCTTCTCGATATATTTTTTTTGTACTACGGTGTTACCTGAATGTTCACAATTTTTTAAATAATTTTCTGGAGTTTTACACATAAAATGTAAATATATAATCCTTATATTTTATACAGCGCCCCAAAGTACATTTATCGGGTATATTCGTTTATTTATAAATAATAAATTAATAATATGCAATTTCATTTGTTCCTAAAGTAAAATCAACTGAATAGAATCGTGACCGTGCGAGCTTATTACGGAGTGTAATTTATATGTAGGATGACATTTAATTTCAAAGTAATAAATTTTAAATATAGTGTGCGCGGGCGCAAACCGGCACAGAACGCGGCGCGGCATCGCACCGCCTTGTGGGGGGCTCGGCGAATGATCGTTCGCCGGACCTTCCCTGCAATATATTAAACTTTAATAGCCACCCTTAAAAGAGCTTACTTTTAATTACCTAATCTTTAACATCTGGGGCCAGGAGGTCTGCGAGATACATTGTTAATTACCGACCGTTTTTACATCCGCGATATTCGTGATATGGAATTTATCGCTTTTGAAAAATATACGCCTATCGTAAATGGAGCGTCGTGTTATTAGTTCTTAATGAGCAACCATTATTTACTCTAAAGCTTAACTATTAAAGTATTTTCTCAGTGAAATTTACACTGATCTTTACAACCGTTTCAATGATTTTATACATTAAACTATAATTAATTGATTAGGGTTAGCAACGATTAGCGGATAAAATACATAGGTAACTTGTAAATACTTAGATAGGTGCATAATATATTATTTAAAAGAAATATATTATTAAAAATACTAAAATTTTATTTACAAGATATCTATATCCATATATATAATAAATCTGTGGAAAAGTCGATTTATAACCGAATATCAAAATATTTTCAGAAAAATTACCAGGTTGTTAAGGAAAAAACATTTTCAGCATTTTTAGAATTTGTGTCTGTTTGTCTGTGCACGAACCACGTAAAATGTACAAAACCAATGTAGATATCTTTTATATGTAAAAATTGTATGCTACTTGGAGTATTATTTAGTTTATGTCATCGCAGTCGGTTCCAGCTATTAAGAGATATCTATATATATACAAAAATGAATCTCCGAAATGTAAGTACGCGCATAACTTCCGAACGATTACACTAAATTGACTATTTCTTTTTCATTGTGTTCGTTATTGTCAGGACAAGGGTTGTATATAATAAAAGAAAATAAAATAAAATCGAACAGATTTTTTAAAATCACATTATATGAAAAGTGAGTGAGTGAATGGGACAGCAGACTGTGAGAAATTTATAAATGTAGGTTCGATTATAGGTGATACGAGGTTCACCGGGTCAGCTAATATATATGAAATTTTTAAAGTATGGTTATTATAAAATATTGAAAAGGGAGAATTTTGTAATAATGGGCATCACGATTTTTTAATTTTGTGTAATCAGTGATTTACGTAAAATGTAGCCTACAAAAATGACTCACTAATAGAATATTTTTGGATATTTTATCGTTCATAAAAAGTATGTAGAGTAAGTAAGAGTGGGAGTTGAACTCTCTCTCGGCGTCTATCTTCCCATGTACTTATAATCTGGACAGTTTGAAGAGAAGAGTGAATAGGCATTTTTTAAGTTTGCGCGCTCCATCGTTGGCCTCATCTATGCTTACCACCCGGCATGATTGAGATCATGCGCAAACTTATAAAACATAAAATAAAAGAACATTATGCCTCCAACAATTTACGATATTAAATACGGGTGGCAACCCTATGCCCCATGAACAATTAATAAAATGTGAACATAAAATGGAATAAGATCATTACGAAGGTAGTTTTATCTGTAAATGAATGTAGGTGAGACGGCTATTACGTGGTTTAAAGGTGAATTTCATTTAATTTCACAACGGGCGACTGACACAACTGGACTTACAATAATAATAAACAGGATTTGATCAGCATTTGTCACTGTGATATAATACATTTATGTTCATTAATATTTAAATTTGTATATTTAATTTGTTCGAAAACTAATAAATATTTAATATTAGAGTTTCGCCTACGACATACCTCGCTTAGATTATAATATAAAGTTTTTATTATAGTTGAATTTATTAATTGTTTATTTATATACTGTACTATATTAATCTAAACAGAGAAATATTATTTCCCTTATACATTCTGCTATCTGTAATTAAAGTTTTAATATTTAAGATAACATTTAAAAAAATCTCTGGCTCGTTATTTGCGTTTATAAATATAAATAGTTTATTTCGATCAAACTTAACTTGAAAATTTTTATTTTCCATGCAAACTACGCCTTTATCCACTTAGGGGTTTTATTTTCAGAAATAATAAAATGGTCCATATAATATAAAACTTCCATTCAAAAGGCGTTTGTACCAAATGCAAATTAAAAAATATACATTCGTACAACAAGTTTTTATCGTTAAGGATTTTTAAATTAATTAATTTCAGCAATGGCTTGTAGGAATTATTTGAATTTTAAGTTTAAATAAATATATTTATCGAGTTAGTTAGGTAGTCATTGTTGCTCCGATTTTCGTGTAACTTACAGTTTAGCAAAATTTTTTATTATTATGTAATATTCGCGCAAGGTGCCGTATTTATATAAGAATATAAAAAATATTATAGACCGTACCGGAAGACGTAGCGTGAGTAGGCCCCCCACAAGGTGGACCGACGACTTGGTGAAGGTCGCGGGAATCCGCTGGATGCGGGTGGCGCAAGAGCAGTCTTCGATCTTTGGGCAAGACCTATGTCCAGCAGTGGACGTCTTTCGGTTGAATGGATGGATGGATGGATAAAAATATGATAGTTGCATATATTTTGTAAATATTGTTCAATTTTTTAATATACTGTTTTAGTTTATCATTCAAAATGAGTTCGAAAAGCGACTTCATTTTCGAGTATAAGGCTAGAACTCCGAATTTTAGGTCACCGGAGAACAAATGCGAAAAACTCATGTTTATTTCGAACAACCTTAGCAAAAAGCAATATAAAAATATATAATGTCAAGTTACTAAATGTGTTTAGCCACAATAACAGAATGTTTAACTTAGACAGGTCGGTAAACATATGTAGCGACATAGAACTGTCGGTACAAGAAGTTTATTTGATTAAAAAATATATTATGTAGCACACATATAACACAGTTTGTATAAGTCGCTCTTAGTAGTTTGAGTTGGGGATTAGTAGCTAATAGCCTCATATATTTTATATGTATTTTTACCAGCTGCCATCTATCCGCTATGCTAGGCGTTTCTTATTTCTAAGTAAAACGGCGAATAAAAATCAAATTACATTAAACGTATACAACAGTTTTAGCCGGCATGGCAGTTGCGACTGACGGAGGCCTTTTTCCTTTACGGCAGTCGCTACTATTCCTGGACTGTATTGAGCTTACAAACCCATTTATTTTGATAACGATAAGTAATATTGTACTTTATAATTAAAAAAAGTTTTTATAGAGATGTAAAGCAAAAAATAGTTTAGTATCGTTTCAACACTTCCACGCGTTTCAAATAATGCCGTGGCGAACGCGATAAAATGAAACAAAGATTTTCGCACCGCTATTTGATGGAGCGAAACGGAATTTGCGCAACGTTGCATCGCTACTGTCGGCTTATTTTATTTAAAAGACAGGTACTTCAATGGAGTATAAAATATAAAATAATAGTTGAGGAACAAAATCAAGTAGATACTATAAGGTAACTTTTAAATGATTGAGTAATTAATTTACGATCCATTCCATTCAACCAAAAGACGTCCACTGCTGAATATAGGTCTCCTCCAAAGATTTCCACGACTATCGGTCTTGCGCCACCCGCATCCAGCGGATTCCCGCGACCTTCATCAGGTCGTCGGTCCACCTTGTGGGGAGCCTACCCACGCTACGTCTTCCGGTACGTGGTAGCCATTCGAGAACCCGTTGACCCCAATCGGGAATCGGTTCTGCGAGCAATGTGCCCAGCCCACTGCCACTTAAGTTTAGCAATTCTTCGGGCAATGTCGGTTACTTTGGTTTTTCTGCAGATCTCCTCATTCCTGATTCGATCACGCAGTGAAACTCCAGGCATAGCCCTCTCCATTGCCCTTTAAGCACCTCTCTATTACCCTTTGAGCCATCATCATTTCCGTCGATTTTATTAGCAGCTTATGGTAATAAAATATAAGATATAATGATGAATATGATACGCGCAATATATACTTCGTTACGAAAGAAGTATTGCGTAATAACATGTTTTTTGTTAATTGAATCGTGTTACGTTCGACGTATAGAGGCCGCACGCGTCGGTTCCCGCGCTATCAAGCTCAAAGGGCCGCCATGTTTGCATTTCGATCCGCAAGGAACCTGTGTTTAAGTTGACTTGGGAATTATATCGCAGCGATTAGTGTAATAACTGGTTGCCTCACGAGGCTTTTTCTTGTTTCAGCGCACGGGCTTTCACTTCGACATCTCTTCGCATTACATCGGTGATTTCGATTGTTCCAATCGAAGGCATTGCTTTACTGGTCAGTATATGTTTGCCCAACAATATTATTATTATTTTTACTTGGGATATTTCTAATCTCTAAAAGAAACCTTGCTCTGCTCTTTATTGTCTTAAGATAACTTTGCAATGTGTTCGGTAAATATTATATTTTACTGTTTATTAATAAGATAAAAAAATCGTTTATAAGCCGCGGCGATAATTTTCATTCGTAATGGTTTTGATAAACGAAACGAACGTTTTCAAACGACTGAAATGATAATGCAATGCAATATCATTAAGTTGGAAGATTGCATGGTGGGTTATTTATGCACGGACACGATCTCAGTCCGGGACGGTGTGTATCACTCTTTATATAAATCGCTACACTTGTGAGTGAAATGAAATTTAGTGAGGTGTATGATTGCTTGTTTCTGGTACAGGTTGTATTCGTGGTGGGGTATTTACGCCGTAATGTACCCATGTGTTGTGCATTGTTTCGGGAGAGGATAAATATTGATTGTACCACAAAGAGGCGCTTGTAATTGCGTGTGCGGTCGAACGGAGCTTTTATAAAACTCGCTGGAAACCACACGGAATGTAAACCAGAATGCTCCAGGACATTAATGTGTATTTATTGAGAGCGTCAAGTACTGTTTTCATCGGATACGTTTAAACATTTTAGTGCGGATTCATGCGGATTCTAAAAAATTATCGATTTTTAATTTGTTCGTAAGTCAAGTTCTAATTTTAAACGTCTTTATGCTTGCATAATGTTAAATGCGATTCTATGCTATCGGTTTTGTTTATATTTTAATCAGCAGCTGTTTCAATGTATGAATAATAATGTAAAAGAATCTAATAAGTCAAAAATAAAGCATAATTTTTGTAATAAAAGACAGACATAGCTCACGCTTTGTATTTTGATTTTATTTATTTTTAAAATGTAATATACATTTTTTATATTAGCTTCATAAATGACTATACTATTTAGTTAAAGTACGGTATAATCAGCAAACAACTATGGCCGTTGGTGACACAATTTGCATCGGTAGGTGTCGATGTAATGCCGGCCATTATGTATTTATGTATCTCTCTTTCTATTACCATATGTAATAGTTATAGTTTAGTATTAGATAGAAGCAAACGCATTGTAATATTAAGCTTGCTAGCCTATAATAACATTCAGAGTAATAAAATATTCATTCATTCATTCATAATAATATTATTGGTTTCAAGTATGAGTATCGAACTCATGAATTATTATGTAAATACGATTACTATATGAAATGGTGATAACCAATTTATTTTTATTGCCACATTTTTGATGGTAAGAAAAATTGACAACGATATTGATAATACAAATACATCGGTGAATGTAGTAGGTATGACATGACACTTGATATTGTAGTGCGTCTAAAGTATGCAGTGCCTTTGATCTCGAGTTATTATATAGCTGCTATGGTTTATACGATATCAATAATCTGTATATCCATGCAGGGTAACAGCCCCAATTAGGAGCAGGGCGACATCAGACCCTGGGCTCTGGCAACACGGAGGAATGTGTGTTCGTCGTAGGGTTTGTTTAGTAGGTATTTCTGTATTTCTGAGTCGTACAAGATGAGACCCATAAGCCGGCGTCATAGACCGCCCGGCATATTGCGAAAGGAAGTGCGTAAGTGTATTTTTCCATATTAATAAAAACGAGATAATATAAGCTATGGTAGCTCAGTGGTAGTGTGTACGACTTCGCGTTAAGAGAAATGAGTTCGAATCCAACCACCTACAATGATCTTGACCTTTCGGTGAAGGAAAACATCTTGAGGAAATCATAGCATGGTGATAGGGATTTTTCTAATACCCTCCTTGTTAGCTACCACCCTCAAGTTGAAAATCTGTCGCCAAATACCAATAGGTGTGTTCCGACAGCTGCACTTGAGAACTAGTTCCTCCACAGGTTTAGCTTGTCTACGAACTTGGGCCGTATAGTCACTTAAGATCAGATGAGATAAGGGCCATAACACTAAACCTTAACCATGAAAAAATATATATATATATATAAACGTCTTGGTAACAATACATATCATACATAATTCAATTTGTATTATGTCAATCAATAGCAACTGTACAATAAAATAATTTAGTAGAATTGAATTGTTTTTAAACTTTTATCTTAGGTAACAAAGTAATTTATATGATAGCTTTTGAACATAATATTACCTGATGTGTGGTAACGACGTAGTTGCTTAGAACTTAAGCATTCAGAAGATTTAAGTTTAGAATAGATATTAACTCCACTGCATATGATGGAATACATTTTTAGAAGTTCTTAACGATAGTTTATCATCTTAATGGGATAACTAGGTGCAACATATAAAGGAGTACCTACAACACTGTAATATAGCTTACACTGTAATGGTAATGCTCTTTTCAAGGAAATTTCTCACTTAATATAGGACTCGAACCTATGTTCATCGAGGTATCGTTGAGGTATTTATCACTTCACTATAGAAAAGCTAAGTAATATTTTGATGATCCAATTTTTAAGAAAGGTAGGCGTACGTACTTTTTATTTGTTAGCCAGTCCTTCCACTAGGCTTAGCGTGTCCAACGTGTTGGGCCACATCCTTTCTTAGCATCAGATTAGATTGTAGTCATAACGGTAAACCTATAAAGTTTTTAAATAAGGGAACTTTTATTCACGATTACTAATTATAACATTATTATATATTAAAATCAAAAATATTTGCTACTAAATTAAGAAAATTGCAATATGTATATACGAGAGTGTTGTCAGTTAAAAAAAAAAAAAATACCCAGGTGGCTATAACGTTTTAGTAGTTGAAATGCGCGTGTTTAACGTTAGAAAATTAGCATGTTTTAATTTTGGACGAGTTTTCAAGTAGTCCTCTAGCTTCCTCACTTATGTTTAAACGTTACGTTCATATGGTGCAATTAGTTTTTTTTAACTAATGTGGAGAGCGTCACGTCGCGCCGTATATCAAATATAGGGATACCAAAAGTGAGATGACTGTTTTTAATCTAAGTTAAATTATCATCATCATCATTTCAGCCTCCATAGTCCACTATGCCCACTGTTGGACATAGGCCTCACTATATTTTTGCCACAACGTGCGACTTTGTGCCGCCTGTAACTAACGGCTCCCCGCGACGTTCACAATATCATCAGTCCATCGGGTCGGGGGCCGTCCCACGCTGCGCACTCCGGTACGCGGCCGCCACTCTAGGAACTTTTTGCCCCAACGGCCATCGGTACTTCGAGCTATGTGCCCTGTCCATTGCTACTTCAGCTGTACTAATCGGTGAGCTATGTTGGCAACTTTAGTTTTCCTGCGGATAACCTCATTTCTGATTCGATTACGGAGAGAAACCACAAGCATAGATTTTTTCATAGGTCGCTGAGAGACCTTGAGCTTTCTTATGAGGCACATAGTTAGCGGCCACGTCCCAGTGCCGTAAGTTATCACTGGCAACACACATTGATTGAAGACTTTCGTCTTCAAATACTGGGGTATTACGGGCGAAAAACCTGTGCGTAGTTTCCCGTACGCTGCCCAACCGAGTTGGATTCGGCGATTAACCTCTTTCTCGACATTGTACCTACCTACTTATTCGGCCAGTTTGTCCTAGTTAAGTGATAGTCCTAAGTTAGATATTATGTGGTATTATATAGACTATGAAGTATATGTTGTCATAACAAGGATAATCTATCTTATCATGCACGTTGTATATATATTTTTATCATTTAAGTAGTTGTTTTTAATTCGAGAATCCCTTTGTGTACTCAGAAAAAATAGCGGCTACAGTGTAAAATGTTAATTGAAATTTCTTTAGATTTTGTCTCTATTTAAGGCAACAAAAATGGTACAATATTTTTACCTTACAGTAAAATAATCTCATGTTGTGTACTTGCGGTAAATGGAATTCTACAATTGCTTGTAATAGAAGATTTTTTTTTTTTTTAATGGTAGCTTTACAAAGTGGCGGTACTGAATGTACCTGATGTTAAGTTTTTTTTTTTTTATATACTTAAAGTTTAGCGTTATGGCCATAATCTCACCTGATCTTAAGTGACGATTTGACCCAAGTTGGTAGACACGCTAAACCTGTGGAGGAACTGGCTCTCAAGTGCAGCTGCCGGAACACACCTATTGGTATTTGGCGGCAGGTTTACAACTTGAGGGTGGTAGCTACCCAGGTGGGCATTAGAAAAAGCCCTACCACCATGCTACAGTACAGTACAGTACAGTACAATCCAAGAACAGTGGCGACCATAGATGGAACGGTAATCAGTCGCCAGTCGCCCCTGTCATGTCGGCCTGCGTAAATGCTTCTTTTCGTTTAGCTTGAAGGCCCCGATGTTATAACAGGAAGGGAATACATGAGCTGGTAGACTGTCCCACAGCTTCACGGTACGGCAAAAGTGCGACATAGCGAACTTTTTTGTTCAGATTGTAAAGTGTAAGTGTAACCGTAAAGTATCACTCCGAAATACAGCTGGTGTTGTTTTGTTTTGGAATGGAGAAGAAGAAGGGGAATAAGATTAAATAGCTTAAAAATGTATGCCACATTAGTTGTTTCATTAAAAATCTTAAAAAAAATGATTGATTTTTACGGTACATTATAAAAACAACGATTTACGCTGCTGAATAGGTTCTATCAGTGTAGAGCTTAACCACAATTTGATCTGATATTAAGTAATGATATGACTAAAGTCGGTGGACACGCTAAGCCTTGTAATGGGACCAGTACACAAGGGACTCAGTTGCCGAAACACATATATAGATATTTAGTGACAGACTTTTAAACTGAAAATTTAAGTTAACCAGAAGGACATTAGAAAACGCTCTACCATCATGTTATTGTTTCATTACGATGTTTTTCTTGACCAAAGGCTCTGATTTATTGCTGAGATTCAAATTTACGTCCTTCGACATGCTGTTCCTATACGCTATCACTGAAACATCAAACTGACTTGCTAAAACTAATAATAAACATGAAAGACAATCTAGAAAACAGAACCACAAGTACAGGGTATAAACTGTAAATACATAGCTAGATGTCGACTCGGTAATATAATTAGAAGTCTACAAGCACTTATATTATAAGCACATTGTTGAATGTAGGCCATGTATGTTATTTAAGAGACGAAGCAAGGAGGAACGTCAGTTAAGTGCCATCGATTGTCTGAATTAATTCAAGTGGGAACCTGGTTCGGTGATCGCGCCCATTGCGCGGTGACTTGCGACGCTATTGTTTAAAGCATGACGAAATCGCGCGTTCATTGACGACTAATAAATCTGGGACACCGAGTCAATCGATATTATTACTTTTTATATTGTAATTAACTTAATATCGGTTATCGTTATCTTAATATCATAATCAGAAAGAAACATTGAGTACAAATCTCAAGACATCGAATGAATGGTTGTTAAATTAAATCTATTTTGAGATATTTCAAATAATAAATAAAAAAATCATATGTAACATGGTGTTTTTTTGTATACATACTGTAAAATATAAGAGCTCTATAAGTATTGCCGAACTAAGTAAAGAATAGCTTTGCGTGTAAATGTTTTAAAATTTATTTAAGAAGTAAACATAATTACAAACATTCCAAAGTTGAAATAATATGATTTTTATATACCTATATTATATATATATATATATATATATATATATATATATTATTTTTTTCAATCATTATTCAAAAATGTTATAAAAGTAATATATGTGTTTAATAAACTATCATTTCTTGAAGGGAAATGAAGAAAAACCTGAGAATAGTAGGTTAAACAAACTATTTTCGTTCGGTAACATATTTATAATGAGAATTTCATTTTGCATGTTTATAATAACAGTTTTATGGGTCAAGTTTTGTATCTTCTGTAACTTCACAATGATATAATTAATAGACAGAAATTACACTCAAACTGAGAAAAATCATTTGTGGATACATGATTGTTCCGTGCGGGATTGGAATCCTCATTACTTAATATTGCGGTAGTAGTAAGGCGATCGCTTATAATGCCAAGCAATTATTGCGTTTACATACGTACTAGTAAGTCTGTGTTAAACTGTATAAACAATAAAAATAGATAAATCATTACTCAACTCAACTTTCATTTAATATGAAGGAACTTTGTAATTGAGTAGATATCACATTCTAGGACAATATTTAGTATGCCAGTGACGAAACTATTGTGGGAGCATGGTTAAATAACTTTAATTAAGAATGTTGGCGCCGTTCGTCTTATACATAGCGGTAACCGCCTAGTCTCCTCACCACATGTCCCACAGCTACTTTGGTTTTGTCGATGGGAATTGAGCGTTGACGCGCTTTGTAAAACAATAGTAAGCGGAAAAACATTGTTATGAGGAAAATTTTAATGCGTTTATGGTAAATACTTCATTGTAAAGTCGTAGTCAAGGGAAGTATAAATCATAATTGAAGTTAATATAGGATGTCTTTTTACATAAAAAAATTCTGATTCTGTGTTTGTAACTTTTTCCTCCTAAATGAAATAACCGATTTGATTATTTTTATGTGTGTTTATGATATAATATCATTAGTATGGAATATGACATTTTGTTACAAATTTTGAATTTCACACATACAATGGTTAACTTTCTGGTTGCCGGTAAGGTACTAAATGTTTTTCTTGTAGTGTGATCCAATCTGATCTGTGACAGGTGCCGACCGGATCTACTGTATTATTTAAATTTTTAGATAAAATAGAATGCAACAATCGACGATAGATGCAAAGTATTTTGACAGTAGGAGTTTAGAGCAGAAAGAAAAAAGAAAGGTATTGCCTTAATTTACCGTTTAACAATTTAACATTTTTAGGACCCATGAAGCTTTCTATAATCCTGATAAGCTTACACCAGTTAAAAAAAAAAAAACTATATTTTAGGCTATTAAAGAGTTTCTCGTTTACATTATCTTACAAGATCAGATACAGTGCAATATTAGATATAATAAAATAAAATAAGCCTTTATTACTGTACTTACATTTCAAATTAATCGAATAAAATAATAGCCTGAATGCCTTAAATAACTTTCTGTACAACTTGCCCGTTCATAAAGGCCACCTCTAATTACCTCCATTTTTCCTTAAAATTTTGCTTCTTGCATCCACGTTGAATAAGATTCTAAGATATAAGTGCTACTTAAAAAGTCCACCAATGTACCTACTCATAATATGTATTACGATTGTTTGATTGTTAACACTAAAATATTTTGGAAAAAATGTTATTAAAACGTATAACCAAATGTGAAAACTGTGAACATTGCGTAAAAGTCCGTCGATCAATATCGTATAATATTGTTAAAAACATTTAGTAAATAGGGTGGGCTCACTTGCAGATATATTATATGAATAGATGAATATTTATATTTTAATTGTTATGATAATGATAAGACAGCTTCGACTAGTAAGTGCGTTTAGTAGTTTCGGGTAATTGTTCGGGAAGTGATTATATTGCTATTCAGATATTTGTCTGTTTCTCTGAAGCAGTTTTAAATCCATTACGCTTGGATGTCACACGGTAATTTTCCAGTAGCCAGGTCCGAAGTCGCCCACACGCAGTGTTTATAGTCAAAAACAGCTAATAACTATTATATAAAACGTTTGAGCCGGTCGCGTCAGTGAAAATTATGATTAATATCTGTTTAGGTAACGGTGTATGAGGGACCCTATGCGGTCATGGGAATCTCTCGATTGTTACCACTTCACACAATGAGATATACTTGAATTTGAATTGTTTAAATTATAGTTATTAAAACGTTTTTAATAACATATTCGTATGCTAAGTTTGAAATATGGATGTAAGTGTACCACTGGATAAGCTTGGTTATATGTTGATGTTCCCCAATAAAAAAAAGATTATGAATATTTTTGAAGCGAATCTGAAATACAAGTAATAAGGAATATTTTTTACAATATACAATAGCTAATTATTTTGTTTTTTACACAATTCACTAGCTTAACCTATATCTATGAATATATGTATGTAACAGAATCTTTAAAATGATTTTCACCCACTTTAAAACATCGGATTAAATTGAAACTTTGCACACTTATCAAGGACCAATATAATATGTCTCTAAATTATTTCAATATCCTAATCTTATTAGCAATTTGCTAATCACATTAGCAAAAAAACTCAAAACCACACTTAAAAGGTAAATTAAGAATAAATAATAGTTTAAAAAACTAAAAACCACGATTTAACAGAAATGGGCAAGGCTAGACTGATTAAAGAAACAAATAATTTTTGTTTAGAATTCTTGATATCAATCGTTGTAAATAGTATTACGCTGTGTACGTACTATCAGTAAACAGTATTTTAGTATAATCTACTTTTAATATACATAACGTGTAACGACTAAGCTTGAGTTTTTTTTATTACAGAAAATATTAAATCGATAATATTGTGAATTAATATTGCTAGTTTTCGACAATCTTTTTTAATTGAATAAATACTTACATAGTATTGATTTGGAAGTTATCTCAAACTTACATGTATGTGAAAAGTGACAGATAGAAAACGTTGACCCTGATCTGAAATCATTGATAACTATTGATATCAGTGACGAATTACTTATTTACGCATATACTGTCTTTACATGAGGTCAGCTGACTACCTCTTATGATATCTATTCTAATGTTGTTATCTATATTCTTATCTTGTTTGTACGCAAATAAAAATATATTTAATTCTGAAATGGTATTAAGCTTTAGTATAACTGATCTAAAATATCTTGAGATGTAATATTATTTATGAAACATTCTAAAAACTAGAATTATATGTGCCTTAAGGTTTTGAAGTGATTTCTTTAGACATGTTTGGCGAATTTTAGTGCAGGGAAAAAATTTCAAGGTCGCGTCACCGAATTGCTTAAGTATCATTTGATACAAATAAAGAAATGATGTTTCAAATTAAGTCAATTGATATTTTTGCAAATATAAACCTTATGAATATATAAATAACTGAACATTCATTGTAGTGCTTGTTAAACTATATTTATATTTTATACAAGGCTTTCAAAGCCCATCATATATTGTAATGAATAAATAAATAAAATGTCTATAAAATACACCTTGACTAGAGATAGATCATAACACGAAAATGATATGATGTTAATGATTTTGCTTTAAAAATAAGGAAATTTTATGTTTGTTAAAACCATTATTTTGACATTTTCAAATAATCACTGTTAGTTCAAAGTCTTTACTTGTAACGGTTGTCTTTTATTACTGCATTTTTTTCTCATATCTCATGCATATTAATAATGAATGGTTATCCGGCTCGATACGTTTTCTTATTAGTATAATAGGTACTTGTATACCTGCGTAGGAACATGTTTGGAGGCGGTCTGAAACACTGATGGCCCCCTGTTTAAATATAGTCCTCGTAAGATTATCTAGTGGGCAGCGTCCGCCTTGAACCGCACTGGTAGTCCTGTCCGCGGTTATCATGCAATTGAAACTTAGTGAATTATTATCCACGATTATAATCTTGGTAAGTAAATAAGCTACGCGGTTGTTCAATTAATGTTTTTAATGCGGCCATTTATATAATGAGTTTCAACTCGTACTTCGAGGCTTTTATATAAAATTTAATCGCCCGCCTCAACCATTTTCATGGTTTGAAAAAAGGAAAAAATGATTTTGTATATAATTATATTTATATGAAAAGAATTAGGAATAGGAAGCTGGTATAGTTAGCTGCTCATTTATATGAGACAGTGTTTCCAAAATATTATTATATTTTTTTTAACTACTATTAATAAATTTTTCTTAATATTATTATAAACTAAATGTTGCACTCGACTTCGTGTGTGTTTTCCGTTTAACCATGGACGACCGTAAACCCATATTAGAGCATGATTACATTGTGAAAGGAATATGCATGACGAAATTCTAGTCAATAGGTTAGGTTATTTTGGAAAATTATTCACAACACTTAAAGTCGTCTTTAGTTAATAAAAAAAAAATGGGATTATAAACGGAGGAGAAAATTGTTAAACTCTTTTGTTTTTGCTTATTTATATATAGATATATTTTAAGACTAGCTGTACCTGCGACTTCGTGCTAGGGATGGCGACCAGAGTTCGGTTAATCGTATAATCGATTTTTTAGCCTATTTTAAATCGATTCACAGCTCTAAATCGATATTTAACCTTTAAAGACCGAGGTTTGATTCTTACCTATTTTCGTAATACATTACCAAAAAATTTGGAATGTTTTCTTGTGTCCATGATATTGTGTACTTGTAAACAAAACTTTAATTAGTAAAAGAATGATAAAATATTAATTATGTAATTATTGTTGTTTTTTATTTAATCCTTAAAAATCCTTTAATGCTTGTATATCTTTTATTATTATTAAACGATTTCTTTCTTTCTTGCTATTGATATTGATTATTGTGATGTTCTTTTTGTGTTCTATGATTGGTTTTATATTGAAAATACAAGTACTAAAAGCAAAAAGAAAAAAACAATTTTTGATTAATCGAATTTTTGGACCTCTATTTTTGTGATTCGATTCATTTGATTTCGATTCGAATAGATCCAATAATCGATCTTTTTTAGGATGAATCGCCATCCATACTTCCTGTGCGTACAACTAAAAATGTTTTAATAATTTCTGCCCGTTTTTGTTATTGTTTCAATACAGATATGTTTATATTGGTGGTAGCGTGTTATTAAATTTCCTAAAGCCATCCTAAATTATTGTTTTGACAAATATCAAAATAATTTTTGAGACCTGACTACTTTCTACACGTACTTTCTCGATACTAGAGTACTTCTTTAGATTAGTGCACTTAAACAAACAAACTATTCCGCTTAATAACACTAATGTTGATTTTTGTACAGAATTTTTTGACTTATATTTTGTTATATTATGTTTATGTTGTAGATAATATAATGTGATGAGTAATGTATACCTATATAATTAATTAATCCCATTAATTATTCCGCGTAGATATGTCTCGGAAGGCATCGAGGATTGTGGTCGAGAGTACCGACGCTTGCTCTAATTGAATTTATGCAGGATTGCTTGGAACTGACGTTGAAATGGTTTATTGCTAATTGATCGAATGGTGTTAATGTTACTGTAGTATTCTTTTATATTATTTATATTATTTATTTTTATATTATTTGTATTATTTATGGGTAATATTTGGATAAGCAAGGTACTGACATATTAGTTTTGATAAAAGTTTCTAAAATATTAAATTTTACTGAGTTTTAGTATACAATTATGTTCGACTGATCTAATAATTAGATTTTTTTAATAATTTGGAGGGTTAGAATTGTAGGTTATCTGATGTTATATGACGATGTGACCTAAGATAGTGGACATGCTAAGTCTAGCCGAGGGACTGGCTTTCAAGTGTTGCTGCTGGAACATACCTGTAGGAATTTGGCTGCAGATTTTTAATTTGAGTGCAGTAGCTAGCGAGGTTGGCATTAGAAAATATACTATACTTTGGTTGTATCACGATGTCTTTCTTCACCGAAAACTCAGGCTCATTGTAATTGGATTCAAACTCACGTCCATTGACGCGGCGTCTCTGCAAACTCTAACTGATCTATAATCGTTTTAAAATATTATCAATATAACAAGGGTGGTTCAAGTTCCAATTGCCCTCCCTGGATTTTAAAATTCATTTATTTATTCCTAAATATTTATTTTGTATTAAATATAAGGTACACTCAAAATTATTCGTGAAGTATCTAGCACCCGGTAGGTGAAAACCTTGGCGCGCGTTCCGCTGAACGTTATCCACCCACTACAATAGAACCTGTAAGTGGGAAAATATTATTGAACTTTAAAAGGTTTAATAAAAAGCTTGTGATAGTAACTGTTATATTTTACACAAGAATGCTATTTCTCCAAGATTAAAAATAATTTCAGTTTGTTTTATAAACGAAGCCACTGGAATAGCTATTATAATATAATAAATTTGTTTTACTTATACGATTCAAATCGTGAATTAATCAAATCACTCGTGGCAATATGATACACAAATATTTCCAAATCAATATAGATCATAATAATTTATTCTCACAAGACATTATCTATGACATGATGTCACTCAAATGTTTTTATGTGTAACGAGTCACGAACATTGCTGTTAAACGTAATATATAATAACTGATTATTTTAAGAGTAAATGTAAATGGATATTATATACTGTTATTATACATATCTTATTTTTAAAATACTCATTTGTTTATAAAGATGATCATATAAATATGACATTTATTCATGGAATCAGTTGTTATTTCGAACATATTGTTTTATTGCTAGTTTTTATTAGGCCCCTCTTATTTGATGTTATTGGAGAAATTTACTTGATATCGAATACTTGAGCGATTCTTACGTATATGTATTAAAATATATATGATTCCGACGCGTTCGTAACTATTCTCATAAGGGTATGGCCGATTTTTCAATATATTGTTTTTTACTTATGGGACACATGGATAATTCTTGGTTATTAGGACACGGTAGGAGGCACTGTTCTCGACGTTCAGTATTTTTATATCTCCAATAAAAAACATAATTTCCAATTTTTTGGTCTACTGGTATGTCTAAATAATTTTTTTTGCTAACGAGATCTATGGCAGAACCTTAGGAACGGTTGGGATGAAATTTTGTATTTAACGTTATAATCTTGATAACGTAAAACACCGACTGAAACTTGTTCGCATAGTTATTGTTTAAATAAATCTTATAACAAAACAATATAGAATTTCGGTCATAGTAACGAGTATATAATTTAATTTTAAATTAATTTCAAAATCAATTGCACTAACACTTTAATATAATTTAACATACCACGTGCCCCATAATCAGTACGAAATAATTTATCTGATAAAAATATTTACCAAGCCGAATTGTCTAACGGCGATGCAGCGAACAAAACAAACAAGCACCAATAAGATCAATGTGGTCGGGCGGGCTCCTATAAAACATTCAAGTTAATTACTAATCACTATAAAGCAAACATTCAATTTACAAGGCGGGTTAATTGCGTTGGCCCGTAAGACGCTTTGTAAAAAGTCAGCTAAAAACCGTATCTTAACTTATTTCTTAATTATAGAGCAATTCGTGGCGGCGACGCAGGCTTCGTGCCAGTACAGCATCTACGGTCCCATTCCGAGGATTAACCGGCAATGTACTCTTATTCCTTAAACCTAAAGCTTAATTTAGAGTGATCAAAAATTAAAATAGCCATAAGTCGGTCTTGGCGAATAGTATGTCCAATAATTATATGGCTCAGATAGAGGTGATCAGCCTTCGATATCATGTAAGCATACCTTTATCCCAGACAGATCTGCACCAATTTTTTCCTATTTGAGAAGAGATTAATATGACTTTTAGTGTAAAATTGAATCAGTAATTTAATTACAGTTAATCTCTCAGTAACTGTTTTTGTAACTATCGTATCGAGATTAAGAGATTTAAAGATAGATACAGTACATAAGCATATTTCAATTTGTTGTTTTTAGAGAACGCGCATATTTTATTTAAAAAGAACTGTAGGTTATATTTCATATTTATTTTTACCAGTTGTAATGCGTTTTAAATTCCGTCGCAGGGTACTTTACAAACGTACAATAAATTGGCACAAGCTATATGTAAATTCTGAACAATCATTAGTGTATCACACAAGTACTCGTCCTGTGTGGGATTCGAATCCACAGTACGCGACGTACGAGCAATGTGGTGAGGTGATCGCTTTAATCCTTACTACAATCGTGCAGTAAATTGTACTCTATTACCTCTATACCCGCGACTTCGCTTACATAAGTTTCAAAACATAATTTTAGGTTTAATTACTGTTTTGTAAGAAAACTTATGCTCTATAAATTATTTATAATTGTCATTTTAATTTATCAATATCCTTATAAGGTGACTTATATACTAAGTAATGTAACAAAATGTATATTAAAACCTCGATAGAGTAGACTTTAGACTTTTTTCTTACTTCCTATTCTATCTAGGTAGGGTCGAGACAACAACTTTTTCTGGTACAGTCTATCAGCTATCGTCTCAGGATTATAAGCATACTAACAGATGCATAGACAAAGTGACATTTCCTTTTATAATTTGTAAGGATGTTAACTATAAAATGCATAAAAATAATTTAAAATCACAAGCAGCTAAAATAATAGCATGTAGTATGTGTAGTCCGGACTATAATAACGAATATATTAATAATGTTTTTATCAAATTCTGGAGTTAATTCAGTCGCTATGGTGGAACATACACTGCTAAAAATGTAATCCTTTCTTTTGGCTTTGCCGTTGTCTGATAATAAAATAAACTTTAATTGAGTAAGTTGTATAATTAGGAATCACAGGTGATGTAAGAAAATATAGCTATGGCCCATCGGTGAAATAAAAGCCAGCGATATAGTTCAATTTGGAAAAGCCAGACAAATGAATTCTCTTCTAATCCTTAATATGGTAGGGGCGATAAGAGCGTAAATTAGTATACTCTTTTGGTTTCTACGTATTTTTTTTGTATTGACATGATCGGCGTATGTGTAGATATTTAAATAAGAAAAGGTTATTAATTTGAACGAGTTAATCCTAGTAACTACCAGTTGGATTTCATAAATTATTTTTGTATTTGATAGTGCAACTATTGAGGATTTTTATGGTGTATAAATAAAGGAAAAATAGCGTTGTTCATAAGCAAATGTTGAGGCGTCATCAGTAGCAATTGCGGCTAGCACGTTTCCGTCGTAGTAAAGTGATACCTATGCGCTCAATTCTGAGTATTTTGCAATTCGATACACTTCCACACTCGCTACGTAATTGACAATGATCGTGATATGCATACACTTTCCCTTACAAATTATATTTGATTTAAAATTAATCATTACGAAAGCCAAAATTATATTTGATTTAATCATATTGCTCTTTAAAGGAATCTTGATCTTTCATTTGTAGGTTATTAATTTGGCGGCAATTTACGCGTTAAATTAGACTTGTAAACCAGTAATTTATAAATAACTAGCTGTGTCTGCAACTTCTTGAAACTAAAAATGATTTTTTTTCTCGTTTTTCTAACTGTTTTGAATACGCTTTCCTCCTATTGGTGGTATCGTGATGTTAAATAGCCTAAAGCCTTTGTCAATGATTGCTCTATCAAATACAAAAATAGTTTTTAAATTCGTTCCAAGATTAGTACTTTAAATCGAGGGCCGTCATCTTGTAGAGTTAGGTGAAAGACTACAAAGTGACATTTAACATTGGCAGAAGTGCTCGCATAGGGAGAAGTCACAACAGAAAAAAAACTTTATCATTACTTAATAATTTTGTATTAGTCATAGTTAAAAATGTAAAGTTTTCTTAAAGTAATAAGCCAACAAAGACAAAAATTACGTTTAATTCCTTATTAATTTTATTCGTACCTGGAAGGCTTTTCAAGCGATTTGTCCCCGTGAAATCCGTATGAGTGACGAACAATGCACAAGAGGAGACATAATGCTGCGGTCTAGCTATATACCTCGACACGGTCTCTTGTGTTCGCGACGTCTGCTGGTTACCATCTATAACGCCCCTAAAAGGTTACCGTTGAATATAATGGCTCGTAATTGTGTTCTCATAAACTGTACTACGTATTGCTTGTTTCTCACATTTTGCGTGTCTCGGTATTGAATCAGCGATATTACTACGCTCTTTAATTGACGTTTGTTATTGTTGTACCGCCGATATGTATCTGTACTCAGACTTTCGACTTATATAATGCATTTGTACATTCTAAAATTGGGTAGAAGTTTATTGTTATTGAGAGGGGACATATATATTACATTATGTGTGTATTGTTTAGTGTTATGACTACAATTTTACTAGATGTTATGTGACAGATGGTGAACATGCTAAACTTAATAGAGGGACTGGCTTTCAAGTACAGCTCGGTATACACACCTATAGATATTTGGCGGCAGATTTTTAACTTGACACCTTTAAGCTAACTAGTTTGGCGTTAGAAAAGCCCTACCACCATACTATGGTTTCCTCACGATGTTTTCCTTCACCGAAAGATCAAGCTCATTGCAGGCGGATTCGAACTCACATCCATTGACGCGGCGTCCGTACCCGCTACCAACTGAAATGTCATCGCTTTTTTTTTGTAATAGTACAATTGAAAAATAATTGCAAACACTTAAATATTTGTCATTCTCGAATTACAGCATGACAATTGTGAATTGAAATAATAAAGTATGAATGTGGACGAATAAAGGAGTAAAAGAAGATATGGATGGACTGTGTGAGGAAAGGTGTGTATGGAAAGGTTTAAATATTGAATTGCAGTTTATAGAGTGAAAGGTGTCAACCCAAACTAGGTAGAATAAAGGGGTAATAAGAAGATTCCATCACATACAGCAGGTACATATACACCGGTTAATCAATATGACAAAGTAAAAGAGACAGCTTCATCGCCATGTGTATTGTGGTTGTGACTCTGTCGGTAACAAATATCTATCACTCCAATATAGCTGTTACACTTTGTATATTGTGGTCACGATCTATTGGGATACAACCATCATGTACTCTGCATGTAGTAGTATCTGTGGTAATGATCAATGTTTAAACTAATACAATATGAATTCCTAATTTAAGTGCTTATAATGCGAATAGAAACAACTTGCACATTATTAATATGTTTTCCTTGTATGTGCTTTATTATTATTGTTATAATTTGAGCAGACAGAACTGTAAAGAGAGAGATAGCCACGATTTGATACGAGCCGAAGTGAAAATACTTTTCCTATCAAGGATATAATAGTTTCATATAAATAAATGTATAGTCCGTTTTTTTAAGTTTAATGAAATTTCTGAGATTCCGCATAATATGCCTTATGAAAAGAATTGATGCCAGCCTCTTTGACTGTTAAGTTCTACTACTCGAAAGTTTTCACAACATCAAATCAAAAATGTTTAAATGTAAAATGGCCATCAAGGGGCTTATCGCTTCAAATGTGTATTGCGAGATTAAAATAAAATGTATCTATATGTAAACTCTCCATAGTTTCTTCTGGATTACAATTTCGAAGCGATAGAAACATAAATTTGACTATTAAAGCGTTGAAATACCATCATAATTATCTAATTTTACATGCTATATTCTTGACAAATTATCGAGAAAATTATAGTAACTATGAAGATTTTATAAATATGAATGTATGCAGCGGTGATTTTAGACTTCCGTGATGAGAAGAGGTAGATTGTACGTGAGCGGTTGCGTGCAACGGATCGATTTACATGTTTTTTCACAACTTTTAATACTTGGCCGCTACCGTCTTGTTATTTGAAGTTAGGTTTTTTGTCGTTCGTAATAACAAGCATAAGTAGGCTCGTGATGAAATCCATTCTCGATCGTCCAAGTAATTTTTTTAATAAAGAGAATTATCGCACATATTTTTCCAAGTCATTTTATAATGGTCTGTTAAAGAATATTACTACTTTTTCCTTTTTTTAGTAATATTTTCAAGAGAATTGGAAGCGACGATAATTTAGTTTGTGGTGTACACGGATGCCGCGTCAATGGATGTAAGTTCGAATCCCTACAATGAGTTTGAGCTTTAGGTGAAGGAAAACATCGTCATAACACCATAGCATGGTGGTAAGGCTTTTTTAAATGCCCGCCTAGCTAGATATAACCTTCAAGTTATTAAGTTAAAAATCTGCGGCTAAATATTTGTAGGTGTATTCGGATAGTGGCACCTAAGAGCCAGTCTCTGCACTAGGCTTAGCGTGTCTACTATCTTTAGTCACATCGTTACTTAACAGTAGGTGTGATTGCGGCCACAATGCTAAATCTAATATCTAAAAAATAAAAAAGATGATAATTCCGTAGTAGTTCTATTCACCACGACATTTGTTAACGTTTTCATAACAACGAAAACATATACCATTAGTTTGTTCTCACAATCACATTTAAGTTCCTGTTCCCTTTCTATGTTTAGCATATTCTATCAATGGTTAGACTGCTACTTAAAATTACATGAGATTGTGGCTCAAGACTAAAACTAGAAAAAATAAAAGATATTTTTCTGATACCTTCGATATATAATGTAAAAGTTAATGTAAAAAAAAATGTCTCTATAATAAAGTGAACACGTATTTCAGTGATATATAATTTTTATGTGAACTTTGAACTACATTATTATGTAAAATATATTACATTAGTACAGTACAGTACATACTTATGACGTTTCAATGGTATGTTTGCTCGAACTAGTCTCCAATTCAAAGCATGATTTCTAAGAAGGATACTCAAGTATGCATGGGAAAATTGGCCAAGTCAACAACACAGTTATTTTACGATTTTACTGTGATAAAGTCTAGCACAAATTAGCATGTGGTTCTACTACACCTGCTCTGCTACTGTTTACAAACATTGAAAAAATATCAGTCAATATAAGCAGAATGTTGTCCTATAAAAATAGTTTTATTTTTAGCCAAATAAGGTATTAGTTTATATTTTTATGTGAACATTAATACCCAAAATTATACATTAAATAAAGACAATAGGCACTTAATCTCACGGCGGCACATATTATCCTTATTCATAACTATGATATGCCCGCGGTTGCACACGCGCTTAAGTAATAATCCTTTTTTTGTGTTTTTATTTAATTTATATTATAATTAATTTTATATTATGATAATATAAATGTAGAAAATAAGAAAAGTAAACTAAAGTTTTCAATTATGTAGTTTGTCGTAAAGACATAAGTTGGAATAAGGTTGCTTTTAATGTATTGTTGTGTTTAGTCTTATGCTCTTATACTTCTAAGGTATAAAATTATATCTGCAGTTGAAGGCAATACCTATTACATAAGGTATCGATGATAATATAGTTATAGTAGTAGTTTATTTTTTCTTAGAAGTTCATTCACACAGCTCGAAGGCATTGAAGCGTTAATTGAATTAAATCAAGACCATTGTCAATCCGAAGCATAACGATTAAAAGCAGTGATGGCACGCAGCGATTTGTCACAGTGGAGAATCGTGGGTCTTCCCTTTGCTGTGGCTCACACAGCTCTGTGGCCCTATCGAGTCGATCACTTCCGTCGTCCATTCATAAATCGGTCGGATATCGAATATCATCCGCCATTCATCACGAAATGGATCGTAATACTAAATGTTATAAAAAATATCAATTTCACTTATATGCTTTCCAAGTTTGTTTATTCGTAAGAACGAATTATAAACAAAAAAGAAATACATTATTTTATGCTTAATAAATACATATCAAAACATTTCTCAATCCTAAGATCATAACATGGTATTAAGAGACTTCCAGCGCTCACAATATATTATGTCCACTCGTTTATTTAAGAACCATATTCTGTCTAAATGAATAAAATTGATTGCTTATACAAATTGTGCACCGAAATACTTAGCTATCACAATAAATAAGGGCTTTTCAAGAAAGAAAAAAAAAACTATGGATGGGCGAAGGCGAGAGCGAGCGGGCACGGGCTGGATGCGTTCGGAGATCGGACCGTCCCGCGACCGCGACCTTGGGCGCTCCGTGAAACAAGTCGATTTTGTTATTTGTTTATACACAACACTACCTGTTCCTGACGCTGTGCTGCGCCGCGCTGCCGTGACGCGCCGGCGAGTGACGAGGTGTGGTATGGAGCTAGTGTTGGCAGAACTGTGAAAAATCATTATTGTGCTAGGGCTATAAAAAATATTTTGTACATTATAAAACCATATTTAATTTCTATCGTTTAATTTAACAACGAATGTTAAAAAGATCTTGTTTGTATTTCATACTAGCTTTTACCCACGGGTTTACTCACGTTAATGTTGATTTTGTCAAACAATTCTGATTCCGGTACACGCCATTTTAATTCTTTTTTTTGGAACTGACATACGCTCTTAGCCTTAAGGGCTTTGACAGCTTCACCGAACTTTCAATTTTATATAAATTATATCACACTGGTATAAGAACATTTATAACTCTAAGGGTTTTTGCAGTGCACGCCAGAATAAATCGCACATGTTAGATTTTTTTCTTACTTACTTGACATTTATCGTTACGTTTTAGACAAATCACACAATATCTTTATAAATTATCCTATGTGTTATTCTGATGCATAAGATATGTTATTGTAAAGCTTCATTAAAATCCGTTCAGTCGTTTTAACGTAAAAGAGTAAAGTAAAACAAACATCCATACATTCATACTTACAAACTTTCCTGTTTATAATATTAGTAAGGAAAGCAATGACTGAGGAAGGTTTTAGGCTATATAATATCATGCAACTATCAATAGGAGCAAAGCTGTATTGAAAAATGTTAGAAAAACTAGCAAAAAATATAAATAATTTTTAGTTCCACGCGAACTATAAAACAACACTATGTGGAGCATAGATTATAACTTGTAGTGCGTTCGCCGCTTGCAGTCACACAAGAACTCCGTTCGGCTGCGCGCCTTCTTTCCTTCGCTCTTACATTGATGTTGAATCGCTCAGGTATTTTACGGCGATTTCTGTAATGAACTTCGATTTATAGTGCCTTTGGTATGCCGCTCAAAAATTGATTTTGTAGACAAAACATACGGCCGCTATTAAAATCAATTTTTTTATTGAACAAAACACGCATCATGTTAAAGGAGCGAGTATTTCACTTTAATTAAAAATGATACCGCTACGGGATTTATATACGACGTCATACAAATGAAAACAAATATTTATGGACTGAGACCGGAATCCCACATCTTTATGACACGTTTGTTGAGTTGTGTAGGTGCGGGCAATAAAGTTCCTTGTTGTAATAAATTTGTACGATATGCCATAAACGTCTTATCATAATAGAAACTGTATCAAGATCCGTCAGGCATTACTAAAGACTGAAGCCGCAGTCTTTATCAGCTTTAAATGTCCTTTTACGTATTCGAGCTACTTGTAAAGTATACGGATTTAGAAATTAAACTTGAAGCTCAAATATCGATTATTTCATACCTTTTTTTCTGTGTTTTGTGATACATACGTCGATTTAAAACTTCGGTGTCGGCATGATTAAAGGCACCGGTTGTATCATCAATTTCATTGGCACGGCTACTCCGTATTAGGTTAAACCTTTAAATAACGTCAGAGAAAAACATTTGAGGTGTTGGAACTGTAATTTGGCGAATAACGCGACAATTTAATTGACAAAAAGTCATGGTAAATTCCATTCCTAATGATGGTTTTTCTTTTCATAAATGCTAATGCGACTAATGCCGACAGTCTGAATCAATTTTTTTTTCTTTTTTATGTATATAGAATACTAGCTGTGCTCGCGACTTCGTTCGGGTGGAACTACAAATTATTTGGCCGTTAACTTTATCCGTTGTTGTAACTTTATCTATATAGCTATGTTCCGATTGATGGTGGCGTGATTAAAAATTAAGCTGAAGTCTTTCTCAACGATTGCTCTATCATATACAAAGAAATATTATAAAATCCTACTTGTAGTTCGTAAGATTAGCGAGTTCAAACAAACATACAATTCCGATTTATAATATTGATATAGATACTATCTATAAGAAATTATAACCATTTTTTAAGTGAGGCCTCGGTCAACTATTGTACTTGTAGCATTATAAGATTAGATAAGATGTATATAGAGTCCGGGTGACTACTGAGTTTAGCTAGATTTTTTATAAATAAATATTAACATTTTTTTTATTTTGTGCTTACAGATGCCTTATTATTTGACTTCAACTTGTATATAGAGTATTGCAGAGTTTAAAATGATTACCCCAAAATCTCCCAAATATGTCGGAGACTCGACCGTCGGTACACGGAGATTTTACATAGATTCTAAAACAACAATTGCGACAAAATTCTATTTAATTTTTTTATATTAATATGGGTGTAGACATCTTAATATATGGTATTAAATTGAACTGTTTTCGGGGAAAATGCTCTCGACACACGGTCAGATAGGCAGATCCTACAAAGATTTCATTTACTGTCACGAGGTACGGAATCCTAAAAGGTTGTTATATATTATGTGATTATTATTTGGTAAATAGTCGTTTTGAAGTTTTTGCTTCTATAGATTTAATTCATGGAATAATAGATAAGAGTGCTTCGTGACCTCTGTGTAAAATCACAGTAAGTATTGCGATTACGTCCAGTGATTTAGACAGCTATTATTAGGTCGAGACTGGAGTTGGATCGTTGAATTACAGTCTGTCGATCTGCTTTATTGACTTTGTGCCGACGACGATAGTTTGATAGTGATTATGAGATCATATTTCATTGTTATGTATTGATTTAGAATTATTCGAAGTCTCAATTATGGATCATTGATTATCGTTCACATCGAGGAGTTATGTTAGATCGCTCTATATAATCGTTTACTTTGCTTGGTTTTATAAGTTTATTAACCTTAGTATCATCTTATTACTTGCGTAGGTACTTGTTATTGTCATTTTTCATATTATATAGGTAAGTCATTATTATTGAGGAAAACAAGAGTAATATTTGTGTAAAGAAGAAATAAATAGTATATATTACATTTTGAAATATACACTACGTCAATATATTTCTTTTTTTTTAGTACAGTTTTTTTTTCATTGAAGCAATATTGAGAGTTTGAATCACTGCAATGTGCCTTATTTCTTAGGGAGGGATAAATACTATTTAATCTTCTTGGGATGTTTTCTAACGTCCGCTATCTTAGTTATCCCTCTTAAGTTGAATATCTAACACCAAGTACTTATCGGTATATTCTGGCAGCTAAACTTAATAGCCATTTTTGGCTACATCATTATTGAATAGTGATTTTAAACGCTAAGTTTATAAATAATAAGGAAAAGGTAATAAAGGTTTTCCCCTATTTTTGACTTAACTCTGCCTTTTGTAAGTTATGATTTTGAACAAAAATTTATCGGATTTAAGAAAATTATGATTACTGAAACTATTTATATAAATATTGCTAAAAATTAAAACAACCAGCAAATGCTACAAAAGAGTATATTAAGTTTTATAAAGTTTATGTTTGTGGTTTACATATTATATGTTATTATTGCCTGGCTAAGTGTGTTTTACCGTTAATATCATGGTGAATACTCTAAGGAATTTGTTTGGCTTTACCCTATTGTTTCTCTTATACAAAACAAACTATGAGGACCAATATTCGAAACCACTGTATCACGGTAGCAACGAACAGGTTCTCAAATCCTTATCGTCGCTGTAATGTGCAATTGTAGACAGTTTCTTAGCAAATAACTAAGGTACATGATGGACGATATGGGAGGAAGGGTAGTAAATAAGACGACATCTATGACTGCCGATAAATTGTGTGCCACTAACAATCGCCTTTATTTGTGGAGCTTACCATATTCTCCAACAGGTGCTTTATCGATATTGTGTCCGGCTAGTAGCTATAAAAAATGTCAAAGCCCTCACCGCATTAGAAGTCTCACTTCTAATGCAAGGCAAAAAATACAAACTCAGTTAAATCGATTATAGCTCAGTTGGTATTGGGTACGGATGCCGTGTTAAGGAAACGCGAGTTCGAATCCATCTACAATGAGCTTGAGCTTTCGGTGAATGAAAATATCGTGATGAAACCATATCATGTTGGTAGGGCTTTTTCTAATGCCTGTCTGGCTAGCTACGACTCTCAAGTAGAATACGTGCCGCCAAATATCTATATATGTGTTCCGGCAGTTTCACTTCAGAGTCAGTTTCTCCACTAGGTTTAGTGTATCCACCATCTTTGTCCACGTCGACACTAAACATCAGGTGAGATTATGGTCATAACGCTAAACCATAACTATATAAAAAACAAAGATATAATTTACTGTCCTTTGAATATGATGATAATGACCCACTACAAAAATATGCGCAACATAAACGCATGTAATATTTATTCGCTTTAAACATTTTAAATGTTAATCTATGCAATCAAACGGTTATTATGTAATAAGTGTTCATCGAATGTAAACGTTTTTGATTGTTGGTTGTGTTTGAATTGCTTAATGCACTGGGTTTAAGTTATTGTGAACAATGTTGCGACTAGAAATAGAGATATGAATGTGGGCATGTGAAACATGTCTTTTTTTGTTTCGTCCTTAACTATTTACTCTTCTTGCCCGGTGTTCGGTTTTACTAGACATGTAGTGAACAGTAGTTATTTATATCCTCATATATTATTTATTTCATTAAAATGTTTATTATCTCCCGAGCTATCTCTTATATTATTTAATTTTAATTGTAAACTACGATAAGTACAATGTTTTTGTACAGACACACACCGAATACACTTTTTTGTTTTCTATATTAATATTATATAGCGGAGAAGTTTGTTTGTTTGTTTGAACGTGCTAATCTTAGGAATTATCAGTCGGATTTCAAAACTTCTATTTTAATTTAATCGAGCAATTATATTGGAAGGCTTTAAGCTACTTAACATAACGGTAGTACTAATAGGTGTCAAGCTGTGTTGAAAATAGTTACAGAAACGGACAATACCTATAAGTTTAACGTAGTAGGGCACAATAATAAGATTGCTGTTTAAGTAGAATTCTTATACATAAACAGTGACACAAATCAGTGAAATAAATATAAAAGTAGTAAAGTCCAAGTACAACGGTGAATACGGAGAAATGAGAAACGTGAGACGAGATAGAGATAAAGTATCCACAGGCTGCGTTACAGTAAACTATAGATACAATGACGAAAGCTACTATATAGATCGATATACACTGGTTTGATGACTATGTTAGCATATATATAGCTAGTGGCAGTGTGTAGGAACGCCGCGTCATGGGACATGAGATCGAATCCTACCACCTACAATGAGGTGGTGAGGAAACCATAGCACGGAGGCCAGGCTTCTTCTAATGCCCGCCTGGCTAGCTTCCACCCTCGAGTGGAATATCTGTCGCCAAATACCAATAGGCGTGTTCCCGCAGTTGCACTTGAGAGTCAGTAACTCCAATAAAGGCCCGCAACGCACCTGCAATTCCTCTGGTATTGTGGGCGTCCATGGGTGGCGGTAATCACTTATCATCAGATGACATGCATGCTCTTTTGCTTCCTATTACATAAAAAAAATACAGGATAGAAGAAAATATAATGTTAAATTGGCTACAGAATTAACAAATTTAGAATCTATATTTTTTTGTTATTCGTTGTCCACATGACATAACCATTTGATTCGAGACGTAAAAACTATGGTTCCAGAATAACAGTCGTGCAAAAAGCAAACGACGTGCTTCATTTTACTAAGGCTGTAGATACAGCGCGGCGTGTAGCGGAGCTTGCGTGACCGGCCGTACACGAAGCCTGTGTCCATCATTCGCTTCTTCCATGGCGTTCTCACAACATATTTTGACATTTCAATGAGCAAACATAGAAGCCATTTTTGATCGGAATTCGAAACGCGCGAGGAATGCGTTCCATGCTAACTTTCAATAATACGTGTGTGGGATCATAACTATGTATGAAGTTTCTTACAGCATTGTACAGTTATCTTGTAGTTTGTTTAATTGTCGTTTTTATCAATCAAGCGAGAGATTTGTACAACTGCGATCGTAAAATGGCCGGAAAGCGAGCGCGTCCGATTTAAATATTGCTACCGGGCTCTCGGGATTATCCGGTGAGATTGAGATGGTTCTATTTTCAAAGCCCGATCGATGCCAATGAAATTTACAAGGCAGATAAATTTAATTTAATGTTTTATCGATGGGTGTTTGTTTGTGTGTGTTCGTAGTCGGTACACGGTAATTATGCGGCGGATCGGCGGCGCAGGCGCTGCCCTGGTGGTCCGGCGCCCCCCTCACCGCGGACTTCCTACACCTGGGAACTCACGGACACTGGGTGAACTCTTTTATTGTTTTTATGTCGGAAACGTTTTAAATGCAACGATTTTTTAATGCAATCTAGGTTTTGTTTTTATTTCCGTGATTTGTTCAATAAAATTATGTGCTTCAAATACTGTTACTAACGACTATCATACTTCGTTTGTGTTTTAAGCTCAAGTTAAAAACCGATATTCAATCATTAATTTTACTCATACAAAGATGTATTTAAGTGTATCATCGATAATCGAATAATTTAGAGAAAGTAGGTAATAACTATTTAAAAGAAATAAAGAACAAATATTTGGAGATCTTTCGAACTATAATGATTCAATACGCTAAGAAAGGATAGAAAACAGTAAAATTATTTGATATTGATACACTACCTACTATTTTTGTCTAATGCTTATTAAATCACGTATAGTTTACGTTGCAAAAGATTAACGAAAACTTTTCAAATCTTTTTGGATCCTAACACATCTTAGTTTCTATTGTTTGCAAAGTTTAATTTACATTATTTATAACTTATATTTAGTTTTTATACATTAGAACTAGCTATATTCAAGAAAAAAGAAATGTGAAGATATAATATTTTATCTATATATAGCTAATTTTTTATCTATATATATATATATCTAAAGCGTAAAAGTGTGTTTGCTTGAACACCCTAATCTTAAGAACTACCAGTCAAGTTTCAATAATTCTGATTTTATTTCATAGAGCTATCATTAAGGATGCCTTTAGGCTATATAACATCACGCTACCACCAATAGTGACCAAGCTGAATTGAAAAAAGTTCCAAAAATGGGCAAATATTATTAAATGATTTTTAGTTACGCGCGGGCACGAAGTAGCGGGTACAGCTAGTATGTCATATTAGCAACATTGTGTACGCACGAAGAAGCTGTGATTTATTTAAAAAAATCCTTTACTTTTTCTTTCGCTACATGGATAAGGAACGCGATGGTCCGATATAAAAATATTTAAGACATGTAGAATAGAATTTCAATACCGAGAGTGACCGGTTCGACGCGTCGCGTCCCGTCGGCACGGTGCGATGGTACCATTGTTTACTTTTATTTGACTGTCACTCAAAGCACCTCTCTCGGACGTTCGCCTTAACCCGCGACAATGTGGCTCTTTGACAGGCCTTTAGCGACTTTTACAAAGTAAATTTGGTTGTCATGCATAAAGCCATGTGTTTATATGGAACACCTCACGAACATTTAGTTCTGAAGAGATTCGTGATTTTCACATGACGCGTCAGTCTATTAGCTATATTCTTGTTTGGTATTTGAAACGATTTTTTCGGTACAACAAACAGTATTTGCAGTTGCTGGCATTTTGATCGTTGTATACATATTAAATTATAATGTTAAACTCAATTTTCAGTTAGTAGTATAGGTGTGAATCTAAGGGACTGATGTACTTAGGGGGTTATGGACTCAGCTCAAAACTAAATACAATTTTCAGTTATTGTAGTAACATTCTATTTCTTGTAAATTTATTTATGTCTTTGATATTGAAAAATGAGTGATATCAAATGTAAACCTCCGTGTTCGGATGTGGTTTTTACTTATTATAATTTAGTTGGAAGTGTCCTCATTATTCCTTATTCTTTGTAAGTAAAATCTGCACTGATCTTATTTTAAACTGTTAGCATATTTTAGTAATACTTTACATTCAGAACCGTAAAACCTTTATTGTTAGCTTTGGGCCTGGATATTCGGATAAATAGTGTTACTGACAATATTTTACTTGTCTTTTAAGAGTATACATTGTGAAATTTGTTTTTTAATGTAATAATCTCCCAAACTGAAACGAATACGACTTCGGTTTCCCTTTTGATTGACGTACAAACCAAATTGCATTTAAAAAAGTTAGCAGACTTTAGTTATTACTCGAAAACTTGTAAGTCTTCCAGCAATATAAAATAGGATGGTATAGAAAATCGTAACCTATTGTAAGCAAATAAAACCAATAATTCTGATAATAAAATACAGTACTGAAATTGTACTATCTATTAATAATGGCATATCTCGGGATAAACAATAATTTCATGGAATAGTATAGTCGTATAGCATTTTAATGCCGGTCTGACTAGCTACCATCCTTAACTTATAAATTTATTTCTAAGGAAATAGATATGTTCAAGCAACTGTACTTGAAAATTAGTCCCACCATAGGTAAAACGTCTTACCACCTCAACACTTTTATCGACATAATAATGTAATATCAGCAACAGAATTCTGTAATTCTTTTTCTAGCTTTACATTGAAATGTATTAAGTTTATGAAATTATTTTAAAAGTTCACTAGGAAAAACCCAACATTAATTATTATGTGACAGCACCGATGAGTGTAACATATTTTTAACTTTCAGCGCTTTGTTACTAGAATGGAATTTAAAAAAAAATCTTGTAACGTTACAGGTGGACAAAGGGTACAGTTAAATAAGGGTTGTAGTCGTATATTTGGCAAAATGACATGCAACTTTATTTTTGTTGTCGTCTCAACAAATATAACTGTCAACCCATTCCTTTTGTTTCTAATTGGTAAGAGCTTCTACGAATTCGCAAATGTAAGCATTTATTTGCAGCAATAAAATAATCCCTTAGCGTAACACTAACGGTTTTAAAATGCTACAAAAAGGTTTAACTGTTACTGTCCGAAATATTTATTGTTCGATGTTTTTGTTTTTTATTTGCAACTCTTTTTGCAAAACGCTTTAGCCGCACTTTCTATTTTTAGTACCTAAGTTATAAATATGAAATAATAACAAAGGGGTGATTAATTTACGAAAACAATTTAGAAAAGTCATTTATTGGTTTTGCCATTTTTTTCTGTTTCTTAAAAATGAATTGCTTCAACTTTAGTGTTCTTGATAAATAAGGTAAATTTTGAAGGTTATTCATTATATTCTAAAAGTCCATGACTGATTATGAAAAAAAAAATGTTTTTTAACTGTTTTGCATTTACCTAAAGGCTCGATAAAGCATTTATGTTTAAAATATGTTTTGTTTTTGCTTAAAGAATAGCTCAGTGTTCATATTACCGGTGAGCTGTGGCTTCACACGTATTTTTATGCAGTTATTATTTGCGTTTCATGTTTTTATTTTTAGGCCTACTTTATGATTTGTAAAAACATTATTGTCAAAGTGATTCCAATGAGCTAGAAAATGACACAAACTTACCACGGACAGAACTTAGTAGTAAAAGTTATTGAAATTATTTTTGAGTCAAATCCGGATATACAAAATACTTCATTTATTTTTAATATTTATGATAATAATGTATCAAATTACTATTATAAGTATTACATACGTTTATTAAGAAAAACAAAATTCTACTTTTATTATTCTTTGAGCGAAATATTTAAATATTCTGTAATAACTGCAATGTTAATTTTTTTTTTACATTTGTATTGATAACAAATTGCTTATTGTAAAAATGTAGCTTCAAAGCAGAATTATTTAACAATATACATAATTAAAGACAAAAAATATGTTGTATTATTATCACCTCGTAAAATGTGTACGCAGTTTTTTTAATTAACAATCGTGAAGTTAATAAAAAATGATACGTATTTAAATTTAAACACTGTTATATCAGTCTATTGTGATACGATCAAAGATAAATTTACAACATGCATTGTATTTGATTCAGTATAACTATGTGAATTATATTCAAATTATAGTTTATAAATCGCGAATGCGTTATCGTTTGCGATCGAGAATGCGGCGTTTGTGATATGTACGATAAAGGATAGATTTTGTCCGGTTCCCGATCGGCTAGCAAGGCGAAATAATAAATGTATGAGATTATTTAACGTGTAGACGGATGAATTATCTATGCATGATATTGTAATTCCTGCAGTAAACTTTCTTACATACTAACCGACGCTTAGAATTAGTATTTTTAATATCGCGCAACAAAGTGACTGGCACTGCATCTGAAGTGAAGTACAGCACAATCCAAATCAGCAGCGACTGACGATAAAATAAAATTGACGATCAGTCACCGCTATTATGCTGACCTGCTTAGATACATCTTCAGAGCTCCTTTAAAGAATCCAGTATCGAAGGAATGAGAGGACACGCTAACAGGAAAACGGTTCCACAGTTTCGCAGTACGGCAGAAATAAAGCGTCGGCAAACTTTTTGGTTCCCATTCAACGGGAGTCACCCTGAAGCTGTGACACCGAAGTTCTGTCCATGTGTTTCTGTTGTGTTAGAGTGTGAAGTACAGGTAGTGTTATTATAGGGAATGGTTAGTAATAAAATCAGTATTCCTTTTAACGTCTTTATAGGTTGACGAGCTGCCAACCACTATACTAGTGTTGTGGTTAGCAATATGGTCCGGCAGAGACTTTAGAGCAGTACCATACGGTAATGTTTTACCTCTATGAGGTGATTTAATATAAATAATGAAGATAACGATACCTACTTCATGCTAGCATTTGTAGTTTGTTTTTAATATAATAGGGGCTCCCTGGTCAGGCCTAAGCAAATATATGCATTAAGTAATTTAAGCTTAGAATAAAATTAATTACAAATTATTATTTAAAGCAAGTAAATTTTATAACCCAACCTGCAAGTAAGAGTAAGTAATTACACACATTAATAATAATGCAGTTGTTGTATATTAATAGTAATGAAACGATATAATTTCATTCTCATAATGAAATTCCGTTATTCCTTCACAGAACCTGATTAGCTCTCAGTTTTTAAGTAATAAGTATAATTTATGGAATTGTACTACAATTAGCGTATAAAATAATCTTTTTTTTATAGCGTCAAGTGCCTATTAAGGCAACTTTACCAATGTCAAGTGAAAAGCACATTTTTAGTGACGGATTTTGGGCTAGGCCTTGTACGCTCAATTAAATCTATGTCTATTCTAATGTTCAATCTAATGACCAATCTATTCTTCTATGGAACGCGCTCCGACTAGATATCAGGATGTCAACTTATCGCTTGAGCTTCAAAGCCAAGCTACGTCAGTTTTATCAGATTCTTTTGGCAGAATAAGTTCATTAAACTTTTTCATTATGTTTCACGAGAATTTACATACTTATTTTGAATTTATTATATTTATATATTGGTATTTATGTACACAATTAAATAGTATATTATTAATTTTATTTCCTTATATATACAAAGTATCTACGTTTATATATGTATCATAGTTAGTCTTAGTATTCTAGTAGATAGTTTTTTCTTTAATTTGTTGTTTGCTTTACACCTACCGCCTTTTATCTCTGCATCTTTTAAGGCTGACTGTTAGAGAATGCCTATTGCATTAAGTCCGCCATTATACCGAACATAAAGTGTAAATAAATAAATAAAGTTTAAAATTAATTTTGTTATTCAACAACTGAAACACCAAATTCTAACGCTTATTTTCTTGCTTTGATAACCTTTTTAACGCTGATGGTAGCGTAGGATCAGAGCTGTATTCAAAAAGTCATAAAGGTTGCACGAATCAATTTGGTATTAACTATTTTTAGATACGCGCGAACGTAGTCACGGTCATAGCTGTTATAAGTAAGGACTTCAAATTAACAACCAAACTCGGAACGGTTATTCGTCGATCACGCAAATAATTGCTCTTGACGCGGGACTATAATCCACAGCACTTCTGTATGGCGGTTGCAGCGATGAAACTGTCTTAACCGCAAGGTTAACCGTGGCTTAAGAATAAACTATGTATTTTTTAATAAATACTTATTTGTAGTTTGCACTGGCTGAACGAGGATCATATCTAGTCGTTTGATAAAACTATTAGTAAAACCATAAGAATTAATTTCTTGTGAGTGATAATGTTCATAAGAACGTCTGTCATAAATGAATTGAAGATAGGAATTTATGTAAGAATTATGCTACATTGTTACCCAGTAGAAACTACTAACTACGTATTTGTTAACTAAGTTTTGATACATTCATGTTCCAAAAATGAAATATTATTATATAATGGATTAGAATCTCAGCAATGAGAAAAATAATTAAGTATAATATCAGGTACGAATGAAATGACTTTCATAGTAATAGAGTACTTTTACATATAATAGTAGGGTTATAATAACATAATTGGGAAAATTTGTGTAACTAATTTAGACTGTAGTTAGTCAACGATTAAAATACTATTACGCGTGTTTAATTGGATTACTTTCGGAGGGTTACATAACACTCATTTATTAAAATTTTGATTACAATTTCCTTTACATTGGTTTATATTAATACTGGATTTTACGTGTAGTTTTGCTCGCGTTAATACTGATTTTGTCAAACAAATCGGATGACTCAATAAAATTGTTCTTACAAAGTTTATCCCTCTCTTTTCCCAATTTCCAATAAGGTTTTGCGAGAAAAAGTAACCTATCACGGTCTCTAAGTTCCTATCTATCTCTATACCAAAATTCATAATAATCTCTTCAGCGGATAGGCGAGAAAGCGTAACAAATAAATTCACTTTCGCATTTATAATATTATTAAAGACAAGCACTAGTAAGGATCTAGATGTCACTGTTATTTAAATCAAAACTTTAACTACAGTTATCCATTTTCAAATATTCTACCCAATAAGGTTAGATTTTTTTTGTTTAACTAGCGGATGGCCCTGAATCCGTTCGCGTTTAGCCATTAACCGTGCATGATCATAAAATCCGTTCTTAGTGGGTGTTTACGTCGTGAAAGGAATATCTATACAGTCACACACTTCTTAACAGTAAGTAAGATTTCCAACATAATAGAAAAGGAGTTTGCCGCAACTGACCCGGCAGGTCAATAACATCACAAACGCTCTTAAAATAATAATTACAATAGCAATATTTATAACAATTATATACATAAAAAAGAAGACCACTAAAAATAAGTCATTTATATTTTGCATATTTTATTAAGAGTACTATATATTATAAAATAAATAAAAAAAAACAAATTAAACAATAGCTGTGCGGATCCAGAGTCTGCAATGTGCTAAAAAAGGGGAATATCTATGCCAAATTTCACGTTATAAGACCTGGTAGTTATGGAGATATTGCGATTCGCCATACAGCAGTATTTCTTTATATTTATCTATAGATTGAAATTTTCTTCGATATCTATAACAGCGGTATCTTCTGTCTCGAAAATTACGGGTAGCCAGACTGCTTATATTGACCGTATCATTATGATAACAACATGTACTTACGTATCTGACTCTATATAATTTCATGGTGGTAGGGCTTTTTCTGGTGCCCGCCTGGCTAGCTACCACCCTCAAGTGGAAAATCTGCAGCCAAATACCAATAGGTGTGTTCCGCCAGCTGCACTTGAGAGCCAGTTCCTACAAAGGTTTAGCGTGTCTACCAACTTGGGCCGTATCGTCACTTAACATCAGGTGAGATTATAGTAATAATGCTAAGCCATAACTACAAAAAAAAATGTAGAATTTTTTTAGTGCTCTGGCGACCTTTGTAAATATAACGTCTTGCTAAAATACTTTATCTTTAATAAACTTCGAGATCTGTTGGCATCAGGGATTGTATTATTTTCAGAACTTCTCTGTAACACTGAGACTATACAAATAAAATTTTGGAATTTAGTTAAAAAAAAAAAAGTATGTTTACTATTTTTACTTCATATGAAAATGACTATGCCAAGTTAAACGGGTGCACACCGTCCATGCATAAGTTATGTCAGTTCACCTTCAAAACATACTCAGATGTAAAAGATTAGATTTCCATCGTTTCTATATTGTTGTTTTGAACAGGTCGGGGCGAAGTGCTCTTCAAAAAAACATTTCTATATATAGTGTTTATACACTACTTACTTAAACACTATTTCAAGTTGCAAGAAGTCTGCAATATTGACAATAATTTTAAATTTACTTCATGGGCGCGGTAAATTACTAATCATTCCAAAACTAAATACGGAGTTATAGAAAATTACTCTTTAGTTTTGAAAATAAAAAGAGTAGTGCAACAATGACGGTCTAACGTTTTACCCATACATTAGCGATCTATTGGAACTCGTCACTTCATATTCGCCTAAAATCTTGTCGGCAGTTGAATGCCCACCCGAAATCTCGAAATATGAGAAATTAAAACAGTCATTGTGATGGATTTACCAACGGGCACCTGTGTATGGTGGTCCTAGCCCAGTCAGATTTTGATACTATTGCTCTGTTTTATTCTTGAATATATATTCATTGATTGTGTGAAGGTATCAAGCTTTAAATTGTATGGTAAAGCAGCAAGGTATGATTTTACAGAGAATGTGGCCGCACATGCACTGCAAATTGGCTATATCAGTCACCTGATAACGCATCAAAATAGTCAAAAGACCTCAATAGTTAGATCTCAGTTGCTGTGACTGAATACGGTTGGGGTATATTATTATTATGGTAAAGCATTCACACTCCATTATAACAGAATAATCGTATCCAGCCATTTTTTTAAATATAAAAGAAAAACACTATTTGGCAAACAATATGCCCCAATGTGATCGAATTCTACTAATTTAAATGTTATATCTATGTAAATGGTATGGTATTTTTATTGTAAAACACTTTCTTTGACGATGTGAACAAGAAAACTTCTTATAAACAGCTCTCGTATAGACACTATTATCAAGGTTCGTTTCAAAGGGCAGGTAAAATGGGTGTTTACTGTCTCCCCCCTAAGCCTATAAGCTTGTATGTAGTCTCGGTCTGACGAGCACGGCTTCAAGGTACACCAACAGGATAATCGCGACTTGTGACGATGTCTTGACATTCCTTTTCTTCGACATGCCACAGTAAACAACCCTAGTATGGACAAAATTGTACCGGTGACAACGTGTTATTATATTGTTTGCATAATTACACGCTGGGATCTCGAACATTCAGCAGTCGGTTGTAATGATAATGTCCGAGTGCCACGGAAATGATAATTGTCGAGAACTACACACGGCACGTAATCGGTGTAATTTAATAATGAATCAAATTAATTTCATCTATATTCATAATAGTAGATTTAGGTACAGCAGATATATTATTTGTGATGTTGAGAAAGCAAGGGTTTTAATTTTTGGTTTATATGGTTTTAGACTACATTTCTAAGTAATATAAGTACTCAAATATGTATTATTAATATTATAAAGTGGAAAAGTATATTTGTTTGTTTGAATGCGCTAATCTTGGTTAATACCAGTCGGATTAAAAAAAAAAACTATGTTTGATACAAGAACCATCGATGAAAACTGTAGGCTAATTAACATCACTCTATTGCCAAAAAGAACAATTATGTAATGGAAAAAGGTACGAAAGCGGGCAAAAACCATTAAATAATTTTTAGTTTTACGCGAACGAAGTAGTGGAAATAGTTAATGATTAATATAATATGAAACAAAAGTTGGCAATACAGCAATTAATAAGTATAGCTCAGAATTTTTGAGGTTAATCCATAAGTAGGTACGTAAAAATCATCTATATCGGTCTAGGCGTTTGGTAGCAAATGAATTGGTGACTCACGTCATTGGAATTTAAATTTATTATTTAAAAATATTCTGTATAGAAATAACTGCCGTGTATTAGCATTTTTGTCAGATATTCAAGAATCGTAGTCTAAAAGAATTAGATATGGAAGCCTCACCCCTTGTGGAAACAAAACGTATTTCTTTACTTATTTTAGAATAAAGCCGTCGCCTCGGTCGGTCTCTGCCCGGTGATATGTATGCAACACGGCAAAGGGACACGGCCGTTTGATATGGTTATTACGTTCTTTGTGGAAAGGATAAAGAAGCCGGTGAGAGTCTGTCCGTTGTGAGATTTGTCTTCATGATACGCTGAAATTGAGTCCAGAAGACATTGCGTCGGTCTCCTTGGAAATGGTGATGGATTTTTTCACTAATGAAACCTGTTACGAAGATTTTGTGGTACGTAATACGGTGTGACCGGACTAGATGCTATTCGTCATCTCTGAATCACACGAATGACATTGATACTTTAACACAACACAATTTAACCTATTTTATGGACGGATGCATGTTTACGAGATCGTCATTAATATTGAATTAAATATTAATATTAAGACTGCTCTATTTATCATTTTTAAATAATCATATATATACATATATATATATTAAATATACATTTTTATTCATACTTTAACCGATACAACATTCGGTTTACATCGAAGACTCCTATAGTTTTAAAAAAGCTCACGTGCTAAATGCAAATTTTCACAACGCTAGCAATTATTGCAATAGTATACTAAAAAAACATGGTAATAAAAAAATAAATGCCATACCAATTATGCTGAAATTTTTGGTTAGTATTCATGAGCATTAAACTTATCGCATTTTATCATGTTATAAACTTAATAGTTTACTATGAACAGCTCATTATATTTTTCTTAATAATATGTCACAAGCAGCAGGCAAACGTTACGGAGCGCCCGGCTCTAGCCTACGTGAGGGGCATGAGAACAACCCGACCCTGCACATAATTTTAGTGGTCCTTTGTACCCGTACGTCATTGTTATTAAAGTAATCATGCCCTCCATCGTGCTCCAATCGAAACATTATAGGATATAAACAAAAGAAAACAAGAGGAATTGAATGAAAATCCATTATGTGTCGGAGGGCACTCCACACGCCTGTTGTCTCAATATTTTTCTTGGTGCAGTTGGCGCGTCATTCTCAAAAACGCCGCACGGAATTTTGAAGGGCTCTCGATAATGGAATATATTTACGGCATTTTGATAATGTTATTTAACTGGTTGATTTGTTGAAAATAAATAAGAACACGGCGTTTATTTTAAGGTTGGCATTATTATTAACTTATGATCGTGTTAGTGAATTACAAACGATTATTGATAACTTTTCTTATTGCCATTATTGGCTTCACTAATGAATATTATTAAGTAAATATTACAGAGTTTTAAAGAAACATTAAAGTTAAATTTAAATAATAGTCGACAGGTATATAGTACTAATGACTTAAATTTTACAATCGTCACCCTATATTTTAGACTCAGTCAGAGCAGTAAAAGTTTTTTAGGCAATAGTGTTAGATTTTATAGCAAGATCTCAAAGCACCGATTTACCGGATAGTACGATCAAGTACCATGTGAAGTGGTTTTTGATGGCAAAAAGCTTAAGGTGTGATATTATAGAGTGCATCAATATGTAAACGACGGTGCCTGAAATTGACACCTCTATCTGTGCATCCGCTAAAAACTATTGCAAACCAATTAATTTTTTTTTTTTACATATGTAACTACCTAAAAAAGATAATATAACTAGATCGAGTTTCTCGCCGGTTCTTCTCGATGACAGGATTATTTTCTGAACTGGTGTTAGTTTAGACATTCATTAGCGCCTTCCCAGGGCCTAAACTTAATAAAGTTTTTGGATTTACTTTGATTTAAGCTTATATATAGGTTTTAATCTATTAGTTTAGGCTAGTGGAACATCGATTCGATGTCCGTAGGTATTTATTATTTTTTTGGAGTTATGTGTACGTATAGTATTCGTTAACAGTGAACGAAAATATCTACATTCTACATTTTTGAATTCTTGTGGTATAACTGTTTGAGGGAAAGATATAAAACTGTGGATTACAGGGTGTTTGAATTGTTTCTTTGTTATGGGCTGGCGTTTTAATTAGGGCTGAGGTTTTAACCGGAAAGTGTCCTTAGCCAACAAGTGGGTTATTTACAGCCCAGTATTATCAATGCAATATTATGATGTGGTTAATCCTTTCTAATATTATAAATGTGAAAGTGAGTTTGTTTGTTTTTTACGCCTTTACGCCAATATCACTGAAGCGACTTTGAAGAATTTTGGTAGAGAGATAGGTGGGAACCTGGAGACGGTGATAGGCTACTTATTGGAAGTGGGGTAAACTTCGTATGAAACTTTTTATAACGTCATCTTATTTATTTGATAAAATCAATATCAACATGAGCGAAGCCGCAAGTAAAAGCTAGTAGGAATATATAATAGAATAACAGTATCCGAGTGTTGCGACTTTGAACATTAGTTTGAAAATGTATCGTCTTTGTTAATATTTGTTTATTAGATTATTATTACATCAATCCCAAAATATCATATTGACATTAACACCGTAGATTGTGTATCTGTAAGTTTTTTTAATCGACTTAGTTATGTGAGACGGAATTGTGGTGAAGAGAAGTGATGCGACAGATGAATAATGTGTTTATAGTCGGTGCGTTTGAATTGCCATTAGAAGAGCCCCAAGGGCCTGCGACACTGTCGGATTAGTTCGGTGATCTTGGCTATGAATCTGCTATGGATTTTATACATTAAAAAGTAGCGATTGACTTATGTCAACTAATAGTAGTATAATTTCACAATGAATTCGCATTCGCTTGTTATATAAAACCTACTTAGTATGCTACGTACTTTTTATGGGATTTTTATCTATCATGAACTTTTATTATTTTTACTAATCAACTTATGTTACTGAGTTTTTTATTATATCATTTGTGAAGTACATTTTTAAGAATTAAACAACCTTGTTATGCAAAAATGTAGTTAAATATTAATATTAATCTGCAAAATGGCTTGTATATGCAAAACTTATATAAAAAAAGTTTATTGAATTGATGTATGTACCATGTGTGTTACTTATACTAAGCTTTGTTTCATTCTTCCTTAAAAAGTTTTGTATTTCTCTGATACGTTGCGCTGTCGCCATAACGTGTTCGCGCCTATATGTATTAACTAAGATATATTAGTAATTATATAATGTGGTATATAATTTGTATATAAAAAAATTGGTAGACATACAAACAGGCTTTGTGGACAATTATTTTAATCCACAGTGTTTATTTTATTTATGTTGTATCAAAGCGTGACAAGTCAATCGCTGAGTCATTGAAATGCTATGATAAACTGTTACTCGCTTTTTAATATTAATTTTTTTTTGCCGATTAGCCCGACTTCGTAATTTTTAAGTTTTATATAATAAAATATTTTGTAAGACTACTCTTAAACTGCAGAATTTAAATTATATTTAAAAAAATTATTACAAATACATTACTACTAATATAAAAACACAGATTTAATTATAATAGCTTATAATTGGTAATTCTTACTTTTTATTATTACATTAATAAATTGAATTTTTTTTAATTTTTACACATTATTGTATTTTGTTTATATTTTATACATTTAGCGTTATGGCCACTATCTCACCTGAAGTAACGATATACCCGAAAGATGGTGGATACGCTAAATCTGATGGAGGGACTGGCTCTCAAGTGTAACTGCCGGAACACATCCATAGGTATTTGACGCCAGATTTTTAACTTGTGGGTAGTAGCTAGCCAGACGTGTATTAAAAATAACCCTACCAGCGTGCTATGGTTTTATCAGGATGTCTTCCTTCACCGAAAGCTCATTGTGGGTGGATTCGAAGACATGCTCCTTGCTACGGTGTCTGTACACATTACCAACTGAGCTATCAACGCTTCAAAAATATTCTTTAATAGTATACACAAATAAGTAAAATAAAATACAAATTTTAAATAATTTACTGTTATGTATAGCGTCAAAATAATCAAGAATTATTATTTCTGTATCTATTTAGCATATTCTTTCATGACTGATGGCATAGGAAACAATTTTTTATTCCTGGAAGTTACAATGACGGATCATAAAACATTCCTCTCATTATATAAACCTAAAATTTAGGTATGTCGTGTTTTATAGCCACTTTAATTACTCTCAACTGTTTGAATGAATATAAAATTATTCCAAAACTCACCTATAAAGAATAATAGCGTAATAAAATGTTGAATATATTTGAAGACGAAACTCGGATTTAAATGGAATGGTCATGTTTATAGAATCTTATAAGAATATTGTGTTTGACAAAAATGCCAATCGTTTTTGTGTTACGGAGAGTCGAAGAATGTTTTGAGGGGAACCGTACTCGTAAATTGGGAACGTAGTAATTCCAGATTGTATCGTTTGTAGGATATTTAGGCATCAGTCGAATGCTTTATTACCGGTGTGTGGAGTCGAAACAAAATTAACGATGTTATGGTTTCCGTGTACGGATGATAACATTCTTTTAGGTATTTATTTATTATTTATAGTTACAGTGAATAATATATTTTTAAAACATACAATATTTTTGCCGTTTAAATACTTCTTTAAGCAGAATTTATTGTATTCTATTCAAAAAATGTAGGTCATTTGGGTTAATCAAGTTTAATTATTTCGCTCTTGTGATTTTGGAAACAATGATTGTCGGATATGGAGTTTACTGACATAGGTACGAAACCTGAAGTGAACCTGAGCTTTTAATGAAAGAAAAAACTGCGGTTCAGCTGTAGGAAAATTTCGAAAGGAAATATGCTCTTATTCGAGTTGAATAAAATAGTTGTACAGGTCGTGATGTTTAGCAGAATGTAACATACAAACAAAGCCAGCTGTCGATGCGTCCATCGGCAGTTTATTATATTAATATATATACCAGATTGTTCGAATGTCTTTTGAAGTCTCTTTTGAAAGCCTCGATGGCAGGAGGAAGAAGGTTTGCTTTACGTGTTGTTACCATTTGTCATCCGTATTAATAAGAATTTGCACATATGTTTTCAGCCGTGGTGGGCGATGATTAAATGGATATTATAGCATAAAGTGAAAAAGCTGTTCGATCTATCATTTTTAAGTTGAAAATCTATGGCTGCCTCAGCAGCTGCACTTGACAACTGGACACTCTTAGAGACTTATACTTAAACTTACTGATATATAGTTATTTAACATCTGGCGAGATTCTTGTCTAAGCCTAAAACCTACGAAATGCTATAAAACAAATTAAAGGGTTTCATACCAGTTGTTACAGTTGTGGCATTTCCGTTTTAGACATTTTATTTTATCCATAAATCTAGTTAACGAGGGACAAATCTTAAGACTAAGCTAAAGTTTGGTTGACAAAGTTCTTATGGACCACACAGAACAACATGTACGATCTTGTAATACAATTTTATACCTATGGTTTTTTAGGTAGCAAACAAATGTAAAAACTTCCGAATTGTAAACGGTTATCGAAACATTTGGATACTTTTATCATCAAAGATATTTTTAGCAGACTATCTAACTGGAAGCCTTTCCTTAAGGAGCTATGGAATGGAATCTCTACTTACAACAGGAACACAATAATATTTAGATGCGATTATGTTTAGTGTGGAGATATTTCGCTAGTCGTTCTACTACTAGTAGAGATAAATATATGAAGAGACCTACTGTTTCTCTTACCCTGCGTAAGAAGGTGTATCTATGTACCTACTTAGTCAGTCAGTAGTTACTTAGTACAGTACTTAGTTAAGTCAGTACAAAATGCTTTTCTATTCTACTCTTTTCTATAATCTATTGTCTTAGTATTCACACCTTTTATACACGTATTTTTTTGCAAACAGCTCATTCATACATTTATGCATTCACTTACATACTTAACATTCTCCAAGATACTTTTAACTCTGCTCGTAACATGCCTGTAACACGCTAATCTCAACTCCTCTGTCAGCTATTTTATATTTCATAACTGCTAATCTTATTTATTTTAGATACTTCATATCTTAACTTTGTCGTCATCTTAAAATCTCTATATCATAACATATGAGGAACATTTCTAAATTGCGTAATATAATGTTTATTAACAAATGTATGATTATGTTACTGTGTAACTAACTATATAGAACATGAGATAACATTACACTAAACATTCGTACTGAGTCATCAGTCATTGCAAAAGCATTCAAGTAGCTAGCAGACCAACAAAGACATTGTAGTTTGTTAAAGATCTGCTACTATTTATGTCACTGTTTACAAGAGCAGCGACAACCCTTTGTTTCGCGACGTCGAACAATGAAATTTTGAACGGTTAATGTTTATTTCTGTGGGAATTGCAAATTGCCTTCTATTTTGTCTATGAATTCTAAAGGTGATAGCTTTAGTACTGTTATCTTATGATAAACATTATTACTTGAAATAGTAATTTAGGTTTCGCGAATTGTTTGTTGATAAGAAAATAATGATTCGCTTATGAATTTAATGTTCTTGTTCGAAAATGTATAAAAAAATCTTCTTAATATTTGTAGGTGTGGTTCCTATTTGGCCCGCTTGAGGACATGTTTGTCCGGCTACCCGGAAGGAGGACCGGCTTACTACCAGCCCTGACCGGTCGCCGGGGCGATACGGTAATTGCAACTTCGAATGTTCATTGCAAGGTGAGGCAAGTGGTTTACGTCGGGTGATGCGCATATAACTCTATCAGTCTCCACCCGGCTGGAGGGATAGGCGTAAATGCATTTTACCCCGAAAAAAAAAGTCTAACAACATTATGCAATACGTCTAATAAATTATGATCATTAAAAAAATATTTCCTTGTAATATTGAATCTAAATGTAAATGATGTAAAGTGAATAATGTATTTTTTTCATTTTATTTACAGGTAATGGTCAAAATCTGACCCGTCGTGGAGTGATGTGTGACCCGAGATGATGGACACGCTAAGCCTGGTGCAGGAACCGGCTATCAAGTCCAATTGCTGGAACACACACATAGGTATTTGACGGTAGATTTTCAACTTGAGGGTAGTAGCTATACAGTCAGGCATTAGAAAAAGTCCTATCTCCACGTGAAATATGTAATATTTAAAATGTTTTCTAGTTATTTTGTTTATTTTAGTTCACGCAAGACGAGTCGTTCGCATAATTCGCCATTGACATGAACAAATAAATCAGTATTTTTAATGATAATCTAAATTACATGTTTTTAAAACAAAAAGTGGCTGTAAAGAGCTTACTCGTCCAAATTATTAAGTATTTAATATAATGAAAAACATACAAACAGAATTGCCATCACTTATGAAATTTATAAATTTCTGCTGAGTAATGCATCCAGCATCGATATGTTTCTAAGATTTGACTACGGACTTGTAAATATTTATCAACGGGAATCCATCACAAACCATTGTTTCTTCATAGCTATACCGACAATATAATATTGATAGTTTTTTATGATGTCCTGGGCGTGTTCGAAACACTGCATGGACAGAGTTCTGAGAATTGTAGTAAAAACGTAATAAAAATGATGAAAGATTGAGAATGTGGGAGCAGTAGAAATTACTGGAATGACTACGCGTACCTTATGACATAGAAATTGTAAATTGTTATAGAATTTAGTTAAACGTAGTTAATTTATTATAATGATATTTGAGAGACTATTTATTCTTTGGCCGTATTGAGAGTTAACATTATAAGAAGATAAGCCATTTTTGTATGGACAATTAAGTAAAGTAACAAAAATCAAGTTATTTTGATATGTTTTATTAAGTCATGTCTATATTAAATTAAATTTACATTACGTTAGAAATATAAAGCTTAGGTTCTGCGCCATAATGAAGAACGAACTTTTAAAAATTCACCTTTTATTTATATTTGTTATCTGAATTAAAATATTAAGCAGCTTAATTAAGGTTACTGTTCTCACGAAACAGTTCATAAATAGGTTTTTTGAATATTATAAGTCAAATAAACTTAATACGAAAATTACATCAAATGAGATTTAATTTTGTTAGTTGAGCAAAATATATATTACAATGTATTTGTGTGTATACTTGGTTTAATGATGAAAATAACCGCAATGAATAGGTAATTCAGTGCATATAACTGCTTCGCTAATGTTTATGGCATGGTGTAAAAACCAGCAGACTTCTACTGCTCAATATAAAAGGTTAGAGAGATTGCGGTAACAAATACCTTTTTCTTATTATAATATATAAAAACTAGCTGACCAGGTGAAATTTGTATCACATTACAAATCTGAATTTTTTGGTTTTTCTACACTATAATATGTATGTATTATACATATAAACCTTCCACACGAGCACCTCTATCTATTTATGAAAACTGCATTAAAATCCGTTGGATAGTTTACAAGATCTAAGCAAACAAACAGCGGAACTGACTTTATTATATACTATGTACAAAATAATTTTATGTTTAGAAATTTGGAAGTTTTTATTTACTGCTAAAATAATTAAAAGAATTAAATGAATGAATTAGCTAATACCTATCACTTAGAAGGTGTTATTAGTAATTTATAAGCATTTCGTATTTTCGTGGATTTCAATCACATAATAACATAAATAATATCACGCCTCTATCCCGTAAGGATAGGCAGATACTACATCCTTCCACTTGCTATGATCCTGACACACATCTTTCGCTTCTTCTACTCTCATAAGCACTTTCATACATGATCTTTGGGTACAGGTACTTTTAACCTAGCCTTTCTCCAGAAAGTCCTCAATCTGGTTGAGACAAGTTCGACTAGGTCGACCCTTACCAGCTTGCCCAGTCACACTCGCCTTGTAAATAATAATAAGTGCGACAAATACAATGAAATTAAACTGAAATTAATTTTCTTGATATTTAGAAAAAAACTCGTCTTTGTAGTAATAATAAAACAATATCGAACAAACAACTTATGAGTTATTGAAATATCTATAACGTTATCTAAATCATACAAAACGCCCCCGAATTTGGTCTTAAATCAATATAATTATATCTCTAAACGCTCTATTACATATTATCATTGAAGCTTAAGAGTCGTTGTATACTTTTTCGTATAAAATTCTTTACAATGTAACCGCAGAATCGCCTTGAGCTACTAAATGCTACTATAGGATATTATCCCTAATCCCTAATATTGGATAATAAACTTTAAAACGAACGGGTTAAGGTAAGTAAAAAGTTTTCGCATTTGTCATACAAATTTGTTAACGCGAGTTTACACAGGACCCCAAGTGCAACGTCGGGACAAACATAAGGCTTTGTGCTGCTCATAGAAAGGGTAAATATTGACCTATAGCTTCGTAGAAAAATGCGTTTTGAAAACAGGCGAGCCGCTGTGTACAGTTTTCGTTATTGGAATTAGGCTTCAATGCCCTCCGGTATTGTTGCCGTCCATTTTATATTGGTTGTTTAATTTTTGGCCGGTTTGATATCCGCCGACTTGAACGTGGCGTCGTCTTGCCAGACAAATTGATCGCACGTTGATTATGGTGGTTATAAAATGCGGTTACTTATTTGTTCTGAAAGTTAATAGACTAATAGTATTATGTAAAAGGCTAATGTATTATGTTTTGTGGTTATGGCAATATTTAATCATGTGAATACAGTACATTTTCATACAAAGGTATTCAAAAACAATGACAATGTTTTAAAGTTTATATGAGTAATTCTATTTGTACACGTCTTTATTTTCTTTTAAGGTGTGTGATCGATGTCTATTATAAAAGCCAATGATTATCAATATGACAATAAAAGATGTATTTTTTGGTATTCTTTGCAAATAATCCATAATAATATTAAAAAACAAAAAAATTACACTCAAAGATAATCGATGTTTGAAATATTTATAAACGAAAAAAAAAAATGATAGTTTCGACTGCACGATTAGCCTAGCGGTTAAATCCGTTGCCTTCTTGCAATTTCCGCAACAATGTGCTGTAGGTTCGATTCCCGCACAGGATAATTAGCTGTGTGATTCACAAATGATTATTTTGAGTTTGGCTGTTACGGTCTGTTTGTTAGTATCAAGGCTTTCTCACCTGACATGAACGAACCAGGTAGATACCACATTAATAGAAAAACCGACTACAAAAATTTCAATGTTATAAACAATATAATAATAAATGTGTATAAAGTCGGGAGTAAAGAAAAAAAATAACAAGCTAATATTTGACACCAAACTAAGCAGACATGTATAAGGATAATCAAACAGATTTGACGGAATACTCCAAATTATATAAATTAAATTTCCAAATTAGGAATTCAATAGTGACTTCAAATCCGGGAATCCAAAATTCAGTTAAAGAGCCTTGAGCTAATATTTTCCTTTTTTGTATCTTATCAACTGATTAAACTGATACTGTGATTTCATTCATTTCACACATGGTATGTTTTATATTTATAAATTTCTAGAAATCTAGTATAATTAAGTCATATAGAACTTAAACGTGATAATTTAAATTTTTGGGAGTTTTAAATTATACGCATAAAACAATTGCATAAGTTGGTTAAATAAATTTAGAACGAAATGTGTAATTCAAATATTTTGCTTATTTGACATAAAATATAAAAAAAAGTGATGTTACTTCGGTATAACTTAGGATCAGCATTTTATACATTATTTTTTCTTTAGTACATAAATAACTTATTAAAACTTCCAACGTTGTATACGCTGCCTAACTATACAATTACTACATACATACGATGTATGAGTAATTGGACGTAGTAAATACGGGAGTAATGTAATATTGATTTTGTTCGAAACAGCTCTTGTCATACACCGAACCGTAGAGTTCATCAGATAAAAAAAATTTCATAAGCGAATCAATTGATACTTACCTGCGAAGTTTTGCCTCATTGCTCGAACAATGGAGCATGTTAACAATGCTATAGGGCCTGCTAGATAACCGAATAGCTGACGTGCCTGTTACATGGACATGCTAAATGGTTGGATTGTTTCCTACGACTAGGGTCACCATATTATACAATATAACACGGTGTGGTCAAATTGGTCTTGCGTCTGTAATAAAATGTACTAAAGAAGCTTTTGTGTTTTCAAATGAAAACTGTTACACCGATGTAACTACTGTGGGTTCAAGTCTCGTAAAGGACCACAAATATTTTTTCTGAATTAGGTTGTTGCTTTGTATTTATCCATACTAATATTATAAATGCGAAATTCTGTTTTTAAAATCATTCTCACTTGAAATTGGTGGAATTTCCAGAAATAAAGAAAGAAAATACATTTATTACAAAGCCACACGGATACATTACAAACATAACATTAAAATTAATTAACACCTGTACAGTTATCATAAAATAAAATAAAGCATAATCTAAAAATAATATAATACACCGTGCACCGCAGTGCCACTGTAAACGGCGTACAACTCACCATAAGTTGAATACACCATAATAGGCAGGCCCAGCGCTGATTTTCAGTTGTGGCTAAGAGGAAGACGCCATAATAAAAAAAAAAGTATTAAACACGTTTATAACCGATATAGTTACGTTAAATATCTTGGAAAAAAATGTTCTTGTTGAGTCACATCATAAATTGTCCCAGAGATTTTGTATTCATTTGGTTGGTATTTGAGTAATATATTTACATATTTAAGTAATCATTCTTAATTAATCACCGAAAGACCGACGGTCGTCGCCCTGTAAAGCCTCACACAGTCGACAGCTGGATATACCAGTACACTGGCTGATTCCTAAAAGTGATAAACTAGAAAATAACCAATATGGCTTACGATTCTACTACTCTATTTGATTACTGCGATATGCCTAAATGTGTAACTATAGGGAATGTTATACCTGATGTATAGTGATTGAGATCCAACCGAATAAAAATGTACCCTATCACACAACCAGCTAAGTATTAATCAAAGTAGATTTATTTTTACAAATATATTCGAACTTGGAAGAATTTATGCTAAAAAGTAATAAGGAGTTAAAAGACGTTTCACTAGACTGGCATGACGAATGGTAGAGTCTACGGACGCCGCGCGAAGGGAAGTGAGCTCGCATCCACCTACAATGAGCTTGTATTTTCGGTGAAGGAAAAATATCGTGATGAAACCATAGCATGGTCATAGGGCTTTTTTTTTAGGCCCGCGTAGCTTGCTACCACCCTCAAGTTGAAAATCTGCCGCCAAATACCTATAGGTGTGTTCCGGTAGTGACACTTGGGACCCAGTCCCTTCACTAGACTTAGCGTGCCCACCATCTTGGACCACATGGTCTGATCTTAACATCGGGTGAGATTGTGGCTACAACGCTTAACATTAACTATAAAAAATGTGAGGAATTGGTGATAGCTGAATGGTCGCCATTGTTTCTGGCTTGCACTGTTTGTATTATCAAATGCAGTACCGTCACTTTCTCATACTAATATAAAAAAGCAATAGTACGTTTAATGCAATGTATTATGCTATAATCACTGCTACACCGAATATCTCATTATCAATACATTTTATGGATATACTACACAAAACAAAAACATCGAAGCAGTAATATTGCGGTCATAAAGTTGGTCCACTTCAACTCGAATGAAATAAAACGTCGCGGCTTCCATTCACACCGTCATCCTAAAACGTTTATCGTCTACTGACTTCCAATGATTTTACATTAAGCAGCAGTCTATCGTCAGACAGAGCATTCTGCTACCTACACGGTCATTAAAGACAAAATAAAGTCGAAGGTGTACAAGTAATATTGTATGTGACTGCATAAATCCGATACAACAGGAGCTTTTACTGTAGCATAATTCAAACATAACTTATAAATATAATGGCAATGCAGTTAGTCTTGAAATTATATTAATAAAAATTATGCAATTAAATAGTACCATTACCATTAGTATAACCATCAGTTAACTTTATTTTTATGGTTTTTGTAATAAAATCCAGACTTACAAACGTATTAAAATTTGTATAGTCGGATTAAATTCCATAACTATGATAAGTTCAATACATTAAAAGGAAATAATAGATTAATAACGAATAACATGTATCAAATTATATTTCAAATACCAAATTAAATGGACACACAAATTAAAGAAGGCTCCACCGTATGTATATAACTTAATACAAAAATTGCCTCTTGTTAATGGGGTTAGACGTACTAGACTTGAAACAAAAAATTACAGAATGTTGTGCTTTTGCCGAACCATGAAGGTGTTGAATCTCTTTCAACTTATGTATTTTCTTGTTCTGTGTCTTGGACGACTAGTATGTCAGTGGTGATTGACGATATATTTTCGTTCATTTGATGGTCCGGCTGCTTTTGTATTCTGCTTTACTTCACATTAGGTGCATTGCAGTACAATTTGCTGTGCTACCATACATTTAGGAATAATATATTAGTATAGGAGATTATAATATGTGTTAAGGCGGTTACGGTTTTAAGGTAAAATGGTTTGTGGTGGTTTGTGTAAATTATATGGTTCTGTACCATATAAGTATTTCTGAAAACATCACTTTGAAACCTTAGAATAGAAGCAGATCATATTGTAATAATTATATAAAACCTTGAACTACATACTTTTCTTTTACTCGTTGCATTTTTTATTAAAGGTAAATTGTTTCATCAAAACAAATACGAGTTCCGACAAACTTCCTATTATTTGTATTTTTATATAAATTTCTAGTACACAGGTGTTGGTCATTCTTTTCATCCGATATGGTTTGACCTCGTTATTTTTTGGTCTTATTATGATGTATCCATCATATCATATCACCATATATCACCATATAAATATGATGTATCCATCTCATTGGTTCTTAGCTATAGTTACTGCTGCAAGATGTATTCTTGTTAAAGATATTTAATTTTTGTTAATTATTCCACTTTTTTCTTTTATATTTTTTTCGGTTTTCTTTTACACAGATTTTTTTTTGCTTTAAAAGTTTGCGGTTGACCTCAATCATGCCTGGTGGTAAGCATAGATGAGGTCGACGATGGAGCGCGCAAACTTAAAAAATGCCTGTTCAATATATACAATATTTAAATTTAAATTTTAACTTTCTAGTACGTCAAACTTTTTATTGTTAGTGAGGTTTGTGAATAGGTAATGTCTCTCTGAGTTTGTTAGTAACTTCATTAAATTGCCTGAGGTACGATAAATATAGATCATACAGCAAACAACTGGCAAAGTAATCCGCGGCGAACAAAATTTTTGTACTTTCGAATAGCAATGGTATCGATAAACGTGATTTGTGATAATAACGTGATAAACGATAATTACGTGATTAGAATATACGCCAATTGGAAATTTATCTGTTTTAAAAATATTTTGTTTTGATCAATAATAGTAGGTGCTTATTATACTATATATTAAGCTCGCTTATTATAAATAAGTACATTAATATTATAAAGCAGTCAGATTCTAATAAATATTTTTGGATTCATTTTTGGAATCATTGACTAGGCTGTACACTACCACCAATAGGAGCAAGAATGTATTCAAAACAGAAATAGTTGCCTTTTTTCATTGACTTAATATGACTACATGTGATAAGGCGAGAAGCTTAGGCTTATTGCAGGGATGACGTGGTGTCGGTGTTGTAATATTATTTCCCTTTGTCATGGGTAAAAAAACTGCGTATAAAATTAATTACATTCCTAAAAATTATACAAATGTGATATGATATGATGTTTTGCTAGCGGAAATTTGGTATTTAGTACACTGAACCGCTAATTAAAATAAGCGATACATCTATTCAAAATGTATAATTATCGAACTTTATAAATATAATAAATTTTATGTTGTTGGCCTACGCGACATTATTGTCCAATGTCATCTAACATTCTGTTCCGTTATGTTTTGAGTATAACATAAGCAACATTATTGCAACACTAATAACCATCCACAAACAGGTATCGTATTACTTGAAGTGTTAAAATTTTATCTCACTTTCAAAATAGTAACCCAATAAATTAGTGTGGACAATTTATTGTTACATTAGCATATGGATATTTCAAAACAGGCATTTTGAATAAAATTTATACGATGATTTCAACTGATATGAAATTGATAAGTGTAATAAAATTTAAGAGTTACACCTTTAAGAGATATTAAAGGAAACACCTCATTAAATACCCGAAATGAAGTTATAAATTTGTGTTATTACATTAGGCATAAATTGTATTTTGCGTTTATGTTCTCTTGAGATGGAATTCGTGAGTTTGTTTATTGTTGCGTCATCTATATAATTTTGACTTCTGCTTATGAGTATCACGCGGGCGCACTATATTATAAACCAATAAAATTATTTAATTTATGACACGAATTTGAATTCATTAAAAAATTTCATGTCATATTACTTTTGAATAGAGAAAAACAAGTTTAAAATTGGTAGTTGTGCTAAGAATAGTGCCGTTTTATAGTTGTAATATATTTTAATACATTTACTAAATAATTTATTCTCATAATATAAATTCACATATTTATGTGAAGATTGTGCAAATTTTTATGCGTAACTTAGAGATCAATATATATATTTTTAAGCAAAGAAACTAGTATTTACGTTGAAGTCTTTTCTATGAAATTGTAGATATTTGTGAATTTACAATATTATTTTCATTTTATTGTAAATTGTTTCACATTAAATATTTTGTATGATATATACCACTGTTTAGGAAATGTAACTTTTATGATTATGCTAATCTTATATACTATAATGGTACATGATAATGAGATTCTAACTGTCTTTGGTTCCTAATGATTGCCGCAGTTAGCTAAGCATTGTTTGGATTCCTAATTAAAAAGAAAAATCCGATGTTACTAACTTAAAAAATTATTTAATTCTATACGTTATTATAGTCTGTGCCCGCGGCTTCATTTGATTTTGTTAAGCAATTTCTTCGTCTCATATATATATTTTTAATAATCGTGTATTTCGATTTCCAGCAGAGTCTCTGTTGTTATAGCTTATCGATTATGGAATAATACATACTTGAAATACACAGGTACTTGTAGTATTAATATATATATATATCTATATAATACGTGTAGCTGAAGGAGCGAGGAAAGGGCTGCTCGGCCTGCATATGATAGATCGTGTCCCAAACGTGGATATTCGAGGTTACACCAAAGTCGAAGACGTAGGTACACTTATCGCTAATCTGAAGTGGAGATAGGCAGGATAATTAGCTAAACGGGACATCAAGAGAAGACCACCACCCCGATAGTTAGAGACAACATTCTCAGATTGGTCGGAAAACCATGAATGAGGTTAGTACAGGACCGAAAAAAATAGTGTGCGAGAGGAGGCCTATACCCCACAATAAGTGGAATCGGGATGATATAGCTAGATAGATTGTACATAATAGCATAGTCATAAAGTATAGTATAGTAAATTTCTCGGCCTCTTTGATTTTTTGCAATGAAAATATGTTTTTATAATCGAGTTATTTATTTCGTTGTATAGCCGCTACGATAAATAAAAATAAAATAATCATGTTTATAAATACACATTTTAAAGATGTATATTGAACTGTATAAATAAAATTACCCTAAACTATTCAAAGCGCACAGCGACATGAACCGTCGATACTGAACCGATATAAATAAAGAGCACAATAGTGTTTTATTTAAGTCAAGACTTTAAACATACGTTTAAAAATGTTCTTATTTTAGTTTAAGATACAAATAAACTATTCCGCGACGCTCGGATCGATCCGTCCGGCAATATGTTAGGGCCGGGGTTTACTTTGAAGATAAATTTACAAATGATCGCGGCGCCTAGCGGTGACAGCACGCATGTCCCGCTCAGACACATTGTCGCAGCTGCGGTAAATAGTCACACACTAAGTATAATGTGGATATATCCGACAAACGCTTTGAGAACACTATTTTATACTGATAAAAGGAAATTTTAATCAAAGGGATGACGACTTAACAAGCGAGGATAAATTATAAGAATCTTCACAAATTTATAGTTAACATATGCGCCAGAAAGCTTCTTGTGTAATGTAGAGAGAGCTCCTCTTGGTGTATTATATAACACATGTATAATCTAGATTAACTTGTGAAGTTAGACACTGCCTATGTATAAAATTTGATTTAAATCCTTAGTGTCGTTTCATTACTTATGTATGTAGGTACATACGTGTACGAATATATATAACATTGTTGATTTAAAGTGCTAGTGATCATTCGGTTGTCGGAATTTAGTCGTATGTAATGAGTGTTGAAAATTCACGTACTCTCGTTAAAGGGGGAAGGGGGAAGTAAGCAGGTTGGTTTTGTATTCCTATATATAGCACCGCATGGTCTAAAATTACCAATGGTTACAATATTAATCAACGCATAAAAGTGAAAGGCGGAACGTGAGTGAAGAAAATTGCCTACCGATTGATTTTCAGAGATAAATAAAACAAAAACCCGGAATTGGAGGTAGAGACTAATATGTGATAGATCTGTGCCTAATGCAATATGCATTAAGAATTCCAACAGACTACAGACACATCGACTATTATTCTCATGAATAAAAACTTAGTAGACCGTTCGCGTTGACATTCGGGAGCGCGTATATTATATGGGCATTTACATTTCACCGGGTCATAATATCTATCTGTCCATTGTTCATACGCCTTTTATTTTAAATACATTAAACCTCGTTCAGTCAACAAATACCATGTCAAGCATTAATTTGAATGGGCAGGCAATATAATTATTGTAATGATGAAAACAATTTTTATAATGAGTAAAGTTTTACGAGTTCTACTTAATTACAATATACTTATTTATGTATAGAAAACTTCAAAAGCCACCCAGTACATCGTTGGTCTTTAATGAATTTTTAAACAAAAACTTAATTAAAAATCGTATCTCGCGTGTTCGAAGGAAATGAACTCATTCTTCGAAACCGGTGACTGACGGGTCGACTGACGGGCCCATCATTACGAGGGGCGTCCACTTTAGGCCGACCTCCAATGGCGTTTATTGTTTATCTATAAAATTATGACCCGAGGCGAATTCGACGCAATGTCAAAGGTCAATCTATAGTGGCGCTGTTGTGTGTTTTGGAAATTTCGTTGGTTGACGATGCATGCAGTAAAGTTTATGTACCTAATTATTGTCTCATATATTTGTTAATTCATTTTCATGGTTAATTATTAATATGCGAAAGGTGGCCTCGTCTTTTTTGAGTTTAACAGACAGGCTTGTCAGTTTTATTATAGGTATCTATTGGTTTTGTTACGATGTAGGTAAGAACTACTTTGAAAGTGTCATGTTTGGTTATTCGTTATTTTTAGAGCGTATATAACTTGAGTTTTTTATAGATACATATTTATGTATCAATGAAGTTCACGTAATGAATAAACAGTGTTTTTGAATTTGAGGAGATTATTATAAAAACGGATTACTCTCTGTGAAATTGAAACGTATTATTATGACAAACAAGAAATGTAATATATCACTTTACACCGTAATTTAGATGTCTATTATCGTCAAATCCCATCGTGCGGGCGGCATAGAGGTGGCAAAAAGATGTAAAAGACTCACATGTAGGTATGAAGATGCTGGTTTCAACAAAATCAACATGGGGCAGCCACAAATTGGCGGTTCAGAGGAACAGGCGGGCGTCGTGACTGCGCGGCTCGCCACGGGCGCGCGGATTGGCAGTCCAAGAGAGCTTAGTGCTTAGGAGAAGCGATTAGCGGGAAACTAACATTCTGAAATAAATATCAAAGTATTTATATTTATTTCTATTTATATATACATGCATAAAATGTATATATTTTATGACTTCTAATTAATAATGTAGTAATCTGATTTCCTAATCGTAAATATACCTTTTAAAGTAAGCGACAGATATTACTTTACGAAGGATTTAAAAAAATCCTAGTTTAACTAAATTTAATTTAAAACATATGCTTATAGTCATATTAAAAGGATATAAATTAAACAAATGTACTACAGAAGGTAAGTCGTAATAGACACTATATGGTGAGCCGATTTTTGTTGTATTATTATATCCACATTATGGTACACCTTTAATAATTGCCACAATAAAGCTGTAGTCTTATAAGTCCAGTACGATTATTTGCTCAGTAATGGTAGAAATCCATTAAACAAGCCCCTTTTAGTGATTGAACAACGACTACAAAGACACAAGTTCGAATGCATTTTTGAATTGCACACGGCCAATTTACAGAACCTAAATTGTATCTTGGAAATGTGAAGAGCCAATTTTTTGTCTGATAACCTGTATATTATTGTAGAATTAATACAAAAGTACCTTGTTGCAACTATGTAAAAAGTGTAGCACTTCTACGCTTGTGTATTTTCCCACTGGTTGGGAAAAATATGATAATTTTATTGAAAAATCTGTTCCTGACTGGGTCGTGCCCACCACACTTTTGTTGTTAAATCCAATTTTGTGAGTTTGTTTGGGCTTGTTGCATTTCGAGATCAAACAGTATACATTCTGATACTGGGAGGGTGGTAGGCGGACATGACTGAACATTGTTAAAAAATGGTCAAAAAAGGCTTCATACTATCAGTTTCCTATGTGGGAATTATTATTCTTTATTTAAGCTGATAGCTTACTAAGTGTATACCAACAGGAAATGTTCAATAACAAACAATGAATCGATTGTAATTTTAGATTTTCACTTTTTTTCTTCATTTATATCACATATTGGTTAGGTTTGTAATTTTTCAGCCAAAATCCTTCTGTCACTTAAAAAGTCGTTTTACCAACGAAATATATTAATATAACTACAAATATACAGTATAAAATTTTGTATCAACTCGTGATATATTATTTAAGTGGATTTTTAAATCTTTGAGTGCCTTTTGAACTGTCTGGATATAGAAAATTTATTGGTCATGAAAAATTATTGTTGCAGTGTTTCACAGGCAAGGAGTTTATACTGCCAGAGAGATGTCGTGCAGTTTACTGGACACTTGGGTTATGAAGTGATAAAAAATCTCTTTTTATTTACAACTGTCGTCTGTTTTGATATTACGTTATTTATAAACTGCTACGTAAAATAATGTCTTTATTTAATTTAAGTTTGTATAACTCGTGATTCCATTTTTATGAAACTTAATATTAATCAGTTAATATGGCATTGCAAAAAACTTACTGACTGTATTTTTTGTTGTTTTAACAACATAATATGTTATACATTCCCCTTAACATATTTTACATATAACTTATAGTAATAAAAGATATAATAAAACCTTGCCATAGAATACATCTATGAACAAAAAAAAAACGTTTAGTAACCCAATAGAGACTTTTTTTTTAGTTTTTAGAAACCATTTCGAGTTATAAGTACATTGACAGATAGATTAGGAGATACCTTCGGGATTACAATTTATAACATGCAATATTCATATATAGTTTTTTCATATTAAAAAGTGTGAATACAATTGCATCTAGTATAATGTTCTTATTTATATATAGACAAAACTGCACCATAGGACTAAGTTAGTCAATACATTGGCCTTTACGTCTATAGACTTATTGTTTTATATAATTATGTAAACTTGATTAATTCTTCAAATGTAGGTAATTTATAAGTTGTGCAAGAAATAAAAACCACGTCCTTTATGTATTAATTTTATTTGCTCATAGAGACAACGTTTCTAGTATTCACCGTTGAAGTTACCAAAAAAACGTGTTTGACCATTTGCTATCCATTTATTATATCGATGTGTGTGTACATCAATTACCTAAACCTGCAATTTGTACAAAGTTTGTAGCCGAGATCAAAATAATGAGGGTCGTATGTCGAATAACCAGGAAATGTAATTGTAGTCATTCCGTGCGATGTTAAAATGAGTGTGCTATACATTGCTGGTAATGTTCTATTGGCAAGATTGTATCGCAACCCGACGAGCAGTGCTGTCGACGGCAAAAAAGTTCACTACACGACCGTCAACGGCCTTAATTTACATATAACGAACATAAATTCTCGTTTGTAAGAACACACTGGCACTTTTATTGTGCAGTCTTCGTTGGAAGCAAAAAACTGACAGCCTCTTTTTTTATAACGAGCTAGACCACCATAACATGGCGACCTTTGCTCGCTTCTATACAAATATTAATTCTTCGCATGTTGAACTAGTGAGCTAATCGTTTTTTATTGGTCATGCCGAGCCGCTCCGACGTTTTTCGGTTACCCGGCTTGACTCTTTATGCGCCATTATGTGGGAGGACCTTTGATAACATGGTGAATGAAGTTAGAAATATTTAGTTTGTTTCATGATAACCTGTTTGCGAGAATGTAACAATGCCGGAACGAGGGGCAACGTTCATTGATTACATAAATATCACGATATTACAATTGTAATAGCACGGCAAAGTGCCAGCAATGTGCTTGATGACAAGATCAGTTTATATTCATAGTAGTTTATATTTATTATAGTCATATTATAGAGATACAACAACTTTTAAAGCTGTAATGTCGAGCTCTTACGTTTTGGACTACTGTATTATACACTGACGTATATTGAAAATTTAGAGAAGAGTCACTGTTATTACCGTCGGCATGGAGATCGCGACTCAGTCGGGTACAGATTTCAAATCAAAGCCAGTAATTACTTGGATACAACCGGCGTATCTTACCACCCAGCAAGTTCTGGACTGGAAGAGTGTTTTTAGTTGCAATCTATATTACTATTATAAAGCGGAAAAATTTGCTTGTTTGTTTGTTTGAATGCGCCAACTTAGTTAATACCAGACTAATTTCAAAAAATATTTTCGTTTAATATAGTAATTAATGAGAAAAGCTTTAGGGCATTTAACATCACACTAATATGATTATGAGCAATACTGTATTGAACAAAGTTACAAAAACGAGCAATACAGATTAAATAATTTTTAGGTCCTCATGAACGAAGTCACGGACGCAGCTAGTCTACAGATATAAAGTAAGCGTTACAGCTTACAGCTATTTAACAAAAAAGCTTTGAAACAATAGTATTTCTAAATTAAGCAAATCAATACCCGCTAGGTTGCTATACGGAACAACAGAATCGAAACAACTCTAGCTATTGCGTGTTGGCAACTGTATTCTACGACACACAGGACAAGATACATCATCATCTGATATTAAGTAATAATATAATCAAACAGTATGTAACATCTAAGATCTATTTGTATAAAGTATCTAATAGTAAGGTTTTTTATGATAATCGCCTGGATAGCTACCATTCTCAAGTTGAAAATCTGCCGCCAAATATCTACAGGTGTATTCCGGCAGTTGTACTTGAAAGCCAATCCCTCCTCTAGGCTTAGCGTGTCCAACATCTTGGGCCACATCGTCACTTAACCTCAGGTGAGATTGTAGCCACAATCGTATTTTCGACTAGCCGGGGTAAAAGTTCCATTGTCAACATTACTCATAACTTTATCCTTCCAAAAAGATTTTACCGAAAAAAATACCCTATCACCGTCTCCAAGGTCCCATCTATCTCGACACTAATATTCATTATAATCGATTCAGTGGTTTATGCGTGAAAGCGTAACACCCAAATAAACTCACTTCCGCATTTATATTATTAGTATAGATTATATCATAGTTTCTAAATAAAATGTGAAACGTACAATAATATAATATTAAAATAAAGAGATGTATTTTTAATTGTATATCGAAATTGGTTTACGTTCAAATGAATTAGGTCTCTAGGCTCAGTATTGGCATTTTCAGTATTGAACAGTACGATGTTATTGTTGTATGAAACATATTAGGTCGCTTTCCTGTTGATAATATGAGGGTAAGAAGAAGAATGTTATGACCACATAATCTAGCACCGTATTAATATTAAAAAAAGAGTGAGTTCATTATCCATGCAAAACATATATTCCTATGTATGTACTACTCCATTATACTAACTATTATGGTATGAGTACGTGGGAGTATATGTTGCCTTCAATATTAAAAAATAATAAAAAGTGATGTGAAAAAAGTTGGAGGAGTTCTAAGGGAGTATTTTTCAAAAGTAAGACCACCGCGAACTTGTCCATTTCTAAACTATAAAATTTTAAAGGACGATACCTCACTTCAAGTAAATCGGAATTGCGGTTTTAATAGGAATAATTATAATATTATTGATATTCTTTTGCATAATATTAATAAATTAATAAAAAACGTATGAAACATTCTTCTGCAACCCGCAAATAGAAAAGCTTACCAAATATAACATTATTGTTCATTTCTGTATTGTCTCTAATTATAATCTGCCTTGTATCTACAACATTATTGATAATTATTTGTTATTAAATTTTATATAAAAAATAAATAGTAAACAATTTTTGATTTTTGCCTTTATTTTCTTATGTCTTGTATTCAGTATTGTACATAATTTGTTTTAAACAATTTTATTTAATGACTGTGTCATATAATGTTAAAAATAATTGAATCCTAATTATATGATATTATATAGTGTATAAACGTCCTAGTTGGTGCCAGTTTGCCTTGCTGCGCATATTCGTTATATGCATAAAGTTTTAAAAAGAAACCAATTTTTTTCGACTTGACTCAATCAAAAGTTTATGTAATCTACAAATTAATAACCCGAGCTTGGGTGCATTTTTTATTTATTTTACACTTTATGTATGGTACAATGAATCGTATTCGTATCGTGAATTATATTCCAATAAAGTTTCCCAGGATACGTAACCCGATGAATAATGCGAGAATTTTCTTTAAGAAAAATGTAACAAAAGTGAAAGAAATATGTATTGACCCTAAAATTATGAGAAACGGTGTAAAAATAAATATGTATTGTATTTTTAGTTCTAGTTATGTTTGACGTAACAATATAGTATATATATGTACAAAATACAATACTATTTACATAACACGAGTTTGTAAACGAATACAAACACGCAATGTGTAATGGAAAATGTAAACAGAACAATTTAAATAAATCTCGGGATGGACACAATATGGGTCATAGTTGGCCATATTTCCGCTAACTATGTGAGTGATCTTTAATGCACTGCAGTATTATTTTACGAGAGATCATTAAAAATGCTGTAAAGTTGATTTACAGCGGTTTCGGAGTGATTGCGGCATCAAAATTTCGACCGTAATGTTAAAATTGTTGCGGATATTCAATGAACATTCATTCTTTTGTTAATTTTGTTCGCCGCTGAACATTTATTGGTAATAAATATTTTAGCTATAAAACGTTCTGAGCGCTCTTAATATTTTAGCTCCTGAATATTTTAGTCCTAAGAGTGATTTATATGTGTCGAACGCGGTAATTGTAGAAAATGGAATGCATAAAACACTCTCCATTTTAATTTGTATTAATATTATATACATACAGTTTTCTTTTGAAGCCATGAAGTAGTGTGTACGGGGACCGCGTCAATGGACGTGAGTACGAATCCTTGCAATGACATTGAGCTTTCGGTGAAGGCAAACATCGTGATGAGACCATAGTTCGGTAGTAGATCATTTTTGAACGCCCACCAGGCGAGTTACGACCCTTGATTTAAAAAACCACCGCCACATTTCTCTAGGTGTATTACAGCAGTTGCACTTGAGAGCCAATTCCTCCATTAGGTTTAGCATGTCCACCATCATGGACCACATCGCCATATAACATCAAGTGAGATTGTGGCTATATAGTTTTGACGTTTATAAGCGCCTTGCATCCAGTTTGTGTTGGTTGTGATCATGAACCACAATAATTATCTTGTACCACAACAAAGCAGACATAAGACACAAGTAAACACAGAGAAATGCTCTGCCTCGTCTTTTTTATGTTAGCTCGGGAAAGTGACTGCACTGTACCTGATGTTAAGTACAGTAAAGTTCAAAAACAGCAGCGACCATCGAGAGAATGACAATCCGTCGCCAGTCGCTACTGTCATGCCGGCCTGCGTAAATGCTTTTTTATGTTTCGCTTGAAGGACTCGATGTTATACGAGGAAGGGAATATATGTGCTGGGAGACTGTTCCACAACTTCTCTAGTTATCGCTTAAATAAAAATTAAAAAAAAGTTGTTTATACTGCTTCAAGAATACTATGTTATTGCAACATTACAACAATATTATATCGAGTATATCATAAGAACTTTTGAATACAGTAAACAATTTCAAACAAGTTAAGCAGTGTACTTATAATGCATAACATGGTTTTTGTATATTATTATTAATAATAATATAATAATAATAATTTACTTTCCAAAAACATTTTTATAACAATGATTTCTTATGTTTACGCGAATATTATTCATTGAAATAAAACTAATTTAAACGGATTTTATTGCGGATATTTATTGATTTTGATCCCGACGTTTCGAAAGCTTTTCAGCCTTCGTGGTCACGGGGCGAACTGAGGTGTAGGTTGTCCAGAAAAATTCATGTTCTGAACTAGAAGCAACACCTCACAAGCAAATACAGTACCTTAATATAGTTTCTCAAAGGGCCTTATAAGTTTGGATTAGAATACTAAAACTAGCTATAACTCGCATTTCTTTAAAAATATTATAAAGCGTAAGAGTTTGTTTGTCTGAACACGCTAACCTTAGGAACTACCAGTCGAATTTCAATAAATATTTTTGTATTTCATAGAACAATCATTAAGGAAGGCTTTAGGCTATTTACCATTACGCTACCACCAGTAGCGGCAAAGCTGCATTGAAAAATGTTACAAAAACGGGCAAAAATGATTAAATATAATTTTAGTTGCACGCGAACGAAAGGCGAAAGAACGAAACTAAACGCGAATTTAGGCACAGCTATGTATGAATAAAACGAAATAATTAGAAATAATAAAATAGATATATTTACAGTCGGGGTAGACATTAACGCAATCACGCAAAGGTTTGTCGATATAAATGGTATTGAAAAGTACAAGAATGTGTCCGACTTGTACGACTTTACCGGGTGTCTGTTGCTGCGATGTTCGTATTGCGGGCGACTTTATGAGGTTATAAATACGAGGAAATCTGTCGTGACTCGTCGTCTTTATTTTTGTGAAAAATATAATTCCGTTAAAAACGATACGCGTGAAATAAGTGCGTATTATGCACAATTAAGCTACAGACGTATTGTTACCTCATCCTCAATTTGAGTCTTTTGTCAGGCACTTTATAGGCAGGTATATTTTAAATATTATACCTATAAACCAGTTTATCTAGGCCTAGCGTGCTATCCTAAAAGTTTGCGTTCAAACTTTGAGCCTTTAAATACAATTTAGAAACAAGAAAGCATTGGTAAGTACTATGGTAATAGTAACAGGTAATTAGTCATATTGTTAAGATCCGTAAGGGGGAAGTGTTCTTCTTCTTCTTCGTGTCGACATAGGACGAATTAAAAACAAAACGACTGACTACCCAGGGTGCATCAGACTTACTCGCGTACCGTCACTCGCAGAGGCTCTTATCGTGCACCCTAGTAAGGGGGAAGTGTATCTCAGTTAAATATCTTTAAGTTATGTGAGCATATTTATGGCTTAGGATTGATTAGTTATGATAAGGAGTTAACAACTATTTACCAGGCGTCACCACAAGATTACCATGCTAAAGACGATAAAACAAGAATCCGCTATATGAAATGTATAATTTGTTAAGTGAATAATAGTTCTTAAATATATTGTATGTTATATTTGTAATTGTATTTTTATCGAAATTTTATGGAACAGGGGGCAAACAAGCAAGCGGGTCACCTGATGCTAAGTAATCACCGTTGTCTATGAACACCCACAACACCAGATTTACATTGCCGGTCTTTAAGGTATGAGTAAGCTCTCTTCTTAAAGGTTCCCAAGTCGTATCGGTCTGGAAATGCAATATTATATAGAAATTTAAAAAGAAAGTAATATATATATATATATTATTCCAATGTGACCCTTGTTCAATCTATAATAGGCAAGTATCAAAATATTTTACTAATTTTAATTAAATAATGTTTATAAATCATGGTCGACGACGTATTATACACGATTAAAAACGATCGCTCTTATTTAGCAAATGGTTTGTAGTTTAAAGATATTGTCTGCCAGTGATTTGAGATTTAAAGTGAAACTTGTCGCTTGTCTCTGCACACGGCCGTGTGTAGGTGTGTATTGTATTGAGATAGCCAGGACAACAGAACACGGCTTGAACAAAACTCGTGAATATTCCATCGAAGTACAACAGTGTTCATCAAGTTTAAATTCGTTGAACAAAACCATGGTTTCTGAAGTGACATTCTTCTTTTAAACGTTAAACATAAATCGTTGAAGTTATGTTCGGTACATTTGAGATTAAGTGCTAAGTGTAATATTTCTTATTATAGTATAATATTTCTTGTTTAGGAGATAATATTATACGTTCTTGTGTTTATTTTAGATTATTTTAAAATATGACAGATTTTTTTTTATTTAGTGCAAAAATAATCTCTAATATTAACCTAAACTGTATAAGAATACTGTATAAGAAGTCAGTATAAGAAAATATAAACAATTGGATTATAATTGGATATCCTAAAATATTCTTCATATAACTATCATGTACAATTTAAAAATTGTACATTATTCACATTTCGCTAACTAATTTTTAGATTTATTTCGTCAATCTTTGGTTGCATCATTAGATCATGAAAAAAGTGACAAACGATAAAAAACGAAAATAAAATTGTCATATTGTTTCTCCCTAATTTTTGTAATAATTTATCTTACGTATCGTATACCCATAATGTCGTATTAACTCTTACAACGTGTCAGGGCCTATATAGCTTAAAGGAACAAATGTGTGACTAATTATTTTATCTGTACCAAATTATATTTTATTTAGATAAAAAACTTGTACATAAGTAACAAGGGAAAAACAAAATGAAATGGTATTTTGATCTATGTAAATTTATTGATAAACACTATACATATAATTATTATAATTCGTTTTTGGACAAATTTTATGATAAAGGTTTGAGTTATTATTTAACACTAGCTGTGTTTTCGACTTCGGTCGCATGCAACTAGAAATTAATTAATATTTTTTGTTTATTTTCGTAACTTTTTTCAAACAGCTTTTCTCCTATAGATCGTAACGTGATCTTAGGAACTAGCCCTTGAATTTTAAAGCACTTTTTGTTTTTGATAGAATAATCATTGAGGAAGCCTTTAGTCTATTTATCATCACGCTGTCACCAATAGGAGAAAAGTTGTATTGTAAAAAGTTACAAAATTATCAAATAATTTTTAATTCCACACGAACGAAGTCGCAGACACAGCTGGTATTAATATAAATGTGGATATTTATTTGTGTAATTGGATAGACAAAGTTATAAACAGTATGTTATTGAAACTTTACCTTGGATATTGAATGCAGACATGATAAGAAAGTTTTATTCTAAAGGTAAATATGTTATGACAGTGTTGTCAAAGTTAGTCCTTTTACAAAGAATACATTATTTTCTTACTTCAATTCACTTTGGTATTGAGCGAGGAGCTTTATTTCGATGTCTTTTGTTTTTCTACGTTTAGAGAAAACTTAAGAGTTTTGACAGGCTATCATAAACTTTGAACGGTACTTTTCAATGTTTTGTTATTTCGAATAGAATCGGAAATCAGATTCCTGAAAGATGAATTGTAGGTCCTTTTAAAATTGTACTTTAGATAAAGATTGCTGCTATAAACATCATTATCATTATGATGCACATCTTTCCTTCGACTATAGGTCGTTAGTCTTTCCCTTTATGTGATTCATCTCTGAATTGCGTAAGTTTTATCTCGGCTGGACTAGTTGGTAAAGCAGTTGCCTTGCTGCAAACGCTGCACCGAAGTGTCGTGGGTTCGAGTTCCGCACTGGACAATTATCTGTGTGTTCCATAAACAATTGTTCTGTGTTAGGTTGTTACTTTTTTACCGTTAATTGTGATTATAAAGCTCTTCACACTTGACATTAGCAAGTTTGCTTACGTAGGCAGATGTTATAATAAACGCGATGATAGTTCAGTTGGTAGTGTGTACCAACGCCACATTAAGGGACGTGAGTTCGAATCGAATCCACCTACAATGAGTTTGAGCTTTCGGTCAATTAAAATATCGTGATGAAACCAAAGCATTTTGGTAGGGCTTTTTCTAATGCCCACCTGGCTAGCTACTACACTCAAGTTGAAAATCTACCGTCAAATACCTATAGGTGTGTTCCGGCAGTTGCACTTGAGAGATAGTCCCTCTACTAGGCTTAGCTTGCCCACTATATTAGGCCACATTATCACTTAACATCAGATTGTGGCCATAATTCTAAACCTACAACAAAAAAAAATCATTTAAAAATCCGTTTTATTGCCGACCTATCTCACTATGTGATATCATTGGTTTTCAAATAATATTTAGTTGTTATATTATTTATATTATAGATATATAGTATAGAATAGTTATATTATAGATGTTTGTATTAGTTTTATATTTATATTAGTTATTTATGCATCTTTAGTATTTGCTGATATATTAATTAGTATAACATTTAGTAATTAGTCAAACGGTATTAAAGTTTTCGTTTTATAGAATAGAAGAATGGCATATGTTAGTTCAAATATATTTCTGAGTAATTTCAAAATATTTTATAAACGATGCTCGTATAATAGGGCAGGAAGACAGACAGATAAATCTTAAAGAAAATATCTATTAAATACTAATATACAAAAAAAAGAAAAAAAAAAAGAAATCCTATATAGTGAGAGACGAACTTCTTAGCAAACCATAGATTCACCGTGCGGTTGCCGGGTCCATATTGTGACAGACAGAGCAACTACGACCAGTTCCCGAGACTTGTGACAAGCGATGATAGCTCAGTGGTAGTGTGCACGACTTCGCGTCAAAGGATGTGGGTTCGAACCCAAGCACCTACAATGAGCTTGAGCTTTCGGTGAAGGAAAACATCGTGAGGAAACCATAGCATGGTGGTAGGGCTTTTTCTAATGCCCGCCTGGCTAGCTACCACCCTCTAGTTGTGAACCTGCCGCCAAATACCAATAGGTGTGTTCCGGCAGCAGCACTTGAGTGCCAGTTCCTCCACAGGTTTAACGTGTCTACCAACTTGGGCCGTATCGTCACTTAAGATCAGGTGAGATTACGGCCATAACGGTAGACCTTAAGTATAAAAAAAAAAAAAAAAAAAGGTTTTAGGAACCACTTTTCGACGCGCGTCAACATTAACCTTCACTACTCGTGTTTCTCGCTCTGCTCAGCTAAATTTAGCAGGAGCCTGCTAGCGTAGCTTTAAAGACACGTTCTCGTATAGAACTTACTGCAGTCCTAGACAGCCCAAGATCTTTTAGAAGGTTATGGATAGATTTAGCGAGTATACCTCTCGTTTCCACATTGACCACGTATAAATTAACCACGTTACAATTCCTATTTAGGTCATTTAGTAGCTCGTAGTATATATATGTTTTTATAACATAGTCCTTAGGTATGTTTGTTTTTCATGGTACAGTAAACTCAACATTATGTGTTTAGTTTTGTTGTAATAATAATTGTATTCGATACGTATTTATTTGGAAACAGTTGCCTGTTCTACCGAAGTAGTTAGTAGCTCCGATCGCGTCGGTCGTCTCGACTGGACTGCACTTGAATTATAATTTGGAGAAAAAAATATCTACAGCGTGGGCGTAACGTCCACCATAGAGCCGGTTTGTACTATAATGGGTAATAATAAAAATCATCTTGCATGTGTATTGCCGCTAAAATGAAGCGTTTATTTAACAAGTCCATCCGTCATGCGGTAATAGTGTTCCTATGTAAATTTACATATATATTATCTACTTGACCCAATCGTATAGTGGTAGGGACGATAATTTTACTTGATTTTTTTTACATGTTATATTAATATCTAAGCGAATTATTATGAAGCGATGATAGCTCAGTGGTAGTGTGTACGACAGCGCGTGAAGGGACGTGAGTTCGAATCCAACCACTCACCAGTTCCTCAACAGGTTTAGCGTGTTTACCAACTTTGGCCGTATCTTCACATAAAATCAGGTGAAATTATGGCCATAACGCTAAAAACCTTAGCTATAAAAAAAGAAGTTTTTTAGACCGTTGCATTCCCAACCTTACATGATGTTAAATGATGATGTGGCCTAAGATAGTGGAGACTGGCTCTCAAGCGCAACTGCCGGTACACACGTATTGGTTTCTGGCCGTAGTTTTTATCTTGAGGGTGGTAGCTAGCCAGGTGGGTAGTAGAAAAAGACTTACCTGGTTTTATCACGGTGGTTTCCTTCAACGAAAGGTTAGTCTCATTGCAGGGATTCTAATCAGCTAATTCATCATCGTTTCAAAACAAAGTGATAGTTGTAATCACAGATCAGTAAAACTATAGTTTGTTATTATATTCTACGTTGTATTATAAAAAAATTGTTTTACTGATCTGTGGTTGTATTGCAGTTATGAAGACTTAGGTAGGTAAGACAGTCGTTTCATGAAACATTGGTTGTTGGTCCTTGTACGATAATGTACTGTCATATCATTGTTGTATTGCCGTCTGTTATTGTATTGTATTATTCTAATATTGAATTTAATATTTAATCAAGTCAGTTAACTTATTACTTTATAGGTTTAGTTTTTAAGTAATAGGTCTTTATCATCTGATAAATAAATAAATGAATTTATGTTTAAGAAACATTACATTGCAAAATCAAATACTTGTAGGTGTTTACGTTACCATTTTTTTTTTATAATTTATAAGTTTTGCGTTATGGATGCAATCTCATTTGATGTTGTGAATGAGTGAAGTTGTGGTCCAAGTTGGTGGAGACGCTAATTCTAGTGGAAGGACTCTCAAGTGCAACTGCCGGAACATATCTATAAGTACTTTTTTTTTTTTTTATACGCCAGCAGATATTCAACTTGAAGGTGGTAGCTACACAGGCGGGTATTAGAAAAAGCCGTACCAACATACTAAATCATAATATCAAATCAATATGGCCAGGTACTGTGTAATATAGAAATATTTTCTTTCATAACGAGTAGTAACTTATTATCGAATTTTACATATTGTATATAAAAGGAAACGATATGATGTTAAAAACGATTTATTTAATTGCTTTAGCGATAATAACAAACATATAATCGATCGTCTCATTGTTCGTTCATTACTTTAGTAATTTACGACGTACTTTACTAATACCAGGCTAACACACCTTTTTCCGTACTCAATGACTTTTAGTTCCATTTAGTTTACGATCAGGATAAAGATTACTGTTTTAAAAACCTTAAATAGTTTTTAAGCACCGTCAGTCGATTAAAGAGAAAGCTTTAGACTAGAAAAAAAAATATGTGTAACTTAAATTTACCTTTTATCTTATCTGAAACAAGGTATACAAGTAAAGATGCACTTAAACCGAGTCCATAAGCTTATGAATACAACTATAAAGGTCTAATGATATTACTGTGTTATAGCAAACAACATGTTTCCAGTCTAATAACTCCATGAATGAGGGAACGTACGAAGGCACACCACAGTTTAATTGATGGTTTTCGTGATAAAAATTTTGATATTCTAATTTTATTATCGAAATTTAAGCTGTTTTGGTAGACTTTATGTGATTTTATTATTAATTATTAACGTAGTAGTTAACGTGCATGTAATAAAAGCCATGGCTTTGAACGCCTTTGAAGATCTTTTTTTTCCATGGACTTCACTTTGGTTTATTGTTAAATTATAATTTGTGTAAATAAAGTAAACAGAACTGATACTAGTATTTTTTCTAAATTGTACCTCAGAGTTTGAGCCTATATGAATATTATAAAAGTCAAAATATGTTTGTTTGCTTGTTTTTTTGAACGGGCTAATCTTCGGAACTATCGGTCGGCGTTCAAAAATTATTTGTGTACCTGATAGAGCAACTATCGAGGAAGTATTTAGGATATTTAACATCACGCTAATAAGATCAAATTGTAGTAAAAAACATACAAAAATGGGTACATATTACTAAATAATTTTTAGTTCCCACGAACGAAGTCGCAGACACAGCTATAATTGTGTGAAAGGATAGGTAAAATGACTTTGCACAAATTTAATGGAAATATAAAACACCCACGGACTATTCATATTAATTAGGCTGAAAGAACCAGTCATTAAAGAAAACACATAAGTCATTGAAATAGTCTATAGGATTAATGACCGTTTCTAAATTAATAAAACTCTTATAATAATGATCGTCCTAATTTATATCGACGACGAGGAATGTATCGCGTGTCACGCATATATCATAACGTTGGACAATGACAAGGCGCTTGGACAATACTGGCAAAATCACATGCGGTTATGTCGGCGAAGGTAAATAAATATTCTCAACTGATGTTCGTATAATTTTTTTAGATGTTTTGTAACTAAAGACAAAGGCGATATCCGCCTACGGCCGGACGAAGGGCACCGAAAATTATTATGGACCGAGTTCACATTCTGATGCATTCCGGGACTAATGATTTCAAGATATACCCTCCCCTTGAATATAAAACGACTCCGCCCAATGAATGAATTGAAACACTGGACCGACGATATTTTTTATTTATTTATTAATTGTTGTTTTTCTGTTGGTGGTCGGAGCAAAAACAAAATTTCCTTAGTTTCTATTAATTTTTTTGTCTGTAACCTTTATATTTATGTTATTGGTAGTTCTATCCTGTACCTGCTATATAAAATTGCATTCCTAAACGATAATACAGGAATTATGACTATGGCAAATAATTTTGTCTGTATTTAAAATTCCTTGGATCAATAAATGATTTTAGATGCATTTAAAGTGTTGTTTTAATATTAGAAAATATTACAAAACAGTATTTATTGTGTAATGCAAGCAGTAGTTGGACTATTATCTACCGGAATTTTAAGTGACCATTGTAACATCCTTTTTAGAGCCAAAAGATGTCCACTTATCCATAAGCCAATGATCGCTATAATATCCGAACCTACACTGTTTGCATCTAGCTTGTATGTTCTAGTGATTCTTAATTTGGTGGCTCTTGTTCTTATGTGGATTTTGTTATCTCTAAACTGCGTTTCAGGTTCGTATTCAAATTGGTTCTAGATAGAAGTTTTTTACTTGTGAGATATTTTATATTTTGTATTTATAGTAATTAAGCCAATACGTGATCTATTACAATAACAAATATTGAATTATTTTTGTCTATCTATTTATTTGTTAGGAATAAACTCAAAAACGCCTTAACTAGTTCTGTAAAATTTTGTACACCGGAGCAATATATTATTCATTAATTCATACCCTACAAGAGCTGTGACTTTAAAAATGATAGAAATGATTTTACTTAAAAAATTATAATCTCATTAATCATCAACTAATTCAATTGATAATTGTTTTTTTCCTCATCATTACATATGAGTGAACATAAAAATAAGAAACAATGAAATTATTTTGTGATAAATAAGAGTGGAGCCACAACAGAGCCATTTTAAGTTTTAAGTAACCATAAATATCAATAGCTCTCAAGTAAGATAGCCTAGTAGTAGGCTAGCGTAAGTAGCCTAGTATGCGGAGTACATACTAGTAGCTTTAGAATCAGTATCACAGTTTAAAGTCAAATTTTGGTAGCATATTATCGCTCGATTATCGTTACCACAAATGTTTTACGTAGAAAATTCGTCTTTATACTAAAATATGACGTCACACCGATATTTAACAGTAGGTACCATAAAAATATTTGAAGAAATGATAAATCAGTTATATGGGCACATATCGTCGTAAGTTAGAATTTTTATCTGACATGGAGATATATGTGAACGAAATAATTGTGATAAAACTATATCAAGATAGTAAGCAATTTTATTATGGTCGCCTATTGATTTACCACCATTAAAATGAAAATCTATCGTCATACAGCTGTACATATGTTCCAGCTGGTGTATATGAGACGTAATTTCTTCACTTCAGGGTTAGGATTTACTTTCTTAGGCCAAATAACTACATCATCTAACAATATGAGATTATGACTAAACACTAAACCCATAAGGCATAAAAAAGGCTCATAATTTTTGAATACATAATTCAAAATTATCACATCAAAGACCTACAAATAGACGATATTATGTTAATAGAGTTCTTTAAATTCGTAAACATCCAACGAGTTTTGTTATTATGCGATCATTCTATCCATATGGACCTAGGTAAAACTGTCGGTATTACTAACAGAATGGTAATTTTATAATTTATGAGATTATATAGTATTTAAGATATAAATATATGTATGTATCACTAAGGCAATATTAATTTTAATATCTAGACTTATGATTGCACCAATAAAAATAAATAAAGAGAAATTTGGCAAATATCCTTTGGAGTTAGTTGTAAGGGATCACCGCTTTCCTATTAGGTACGTATTCCGTAATACATATTACGTATATATGTATGTATTCCTTTAGAAAAAAATTAATGATGTACAAAATTGGTCTTATAACATTTTTTTACAAACTTATAGTTACGAAAGGTGCCTAATCTGAAAGTTTAATGCTGGTTAATGTGACTATTTTAGCATCTTTCATTGAAACAAATTCACTACTAATTCTACCCAAATATTAGCTCTATCATAAAACGGAACAATGAGCGTCCAGGCAAATTTTTAGAAGGACTTATTCTATACGGTCTAGGAATGGAACGGCCAACCACTTCGTCCCGGCTCTCGAGAGTCAGTAGGCAACTGTAATGCAGACTGAGTTATCATTGTCCAGGCGGAATTAAAATAATTAATAATTTGAAATATATATATCAAAGCAAGTTCACAAAATAATTTTTCAAAATTAAACCTCTAAGAGGATAAAAAGAGTGATGTATATTTAAATTGGAAGTAATATTTTTCAGTTCAGATTTATATGAAACTTGCTATTAGTATTCATTGAAACAATAATGAAAATGTAGTTCAAAGATTTAAAATATATCTTCTAATGTTAGTAAATATGATAAAAAATGTATAAAAATATATTTATTGATTTACATTTACAAACAAAGCAGTGTATGTATGTATACAATTACAATTAAAAACTATATCTTCTGATTTAGTTGACGCGAGCTAAACCGCGGTTGTAAATGTATATAACTTAAAGAATGGTCACATACAAAAAATATTATAATGAAGAAACCGTATGTCGTTTCTATAAGTTGTACCGCTACCTTCTATGCCGGAGTTTACTTGCCACATTAATTAATATATTTGAAAAAAAATTAGCTATGATTTGATTTTTTTTTATTAGATCAATGCTCTTTAATGTTTCATATAAAGTTTTTACATTATTAGAAATCAAAGTATTTCCGTTCTTGAATGTTCGGATGCAAATCCGTATATGATTCATTTAGATTTATTATCTTACAGATAAAGAAACGCCCAAATATACATACATTGTGTATAGTGAATCAGTACATTCGCAGAAGCTGTATCATTCTCACGGATTATTGTATTTTGAATCACGTCAAAAATAAAAGAGATGAGCAAGTATTGTTGGTTGGTTTTAAACTAGTTCGGTCACAATTATTACAGAAACTTTGAGGAAATTGTTGTAAAGATTGTCAATAGCTGCTAAACAGATTAAAAAAAAGTTGGAAGATGTGAAATATTTAGGTTAATATTAGAATTTATAATCAATAAAAACCAATCTAGAAATTATATATTAAAATATCTAACGTTGACTATAGTAAATGGTGTCGAGAACGATGACGTAAAAAGGGCATAGTACCAAAGAGAGCATCATGCCGTTTGTCGTCACGGCACGTGCGTTGATTTTACTGCTAACACGGGCTAATACATATTCCAAGTCCCAGTAGAAAAAGTAGACTGTCATCGAAGACTGTCACCACAATTGAAAACTTAAAAACGGAGTAGTGGTAAACGATAGGTATAATTTAAAAAAGTTAGGGCTTTTTAATAAGTCTATATATTTATGTTTCACACACCTCTTGGCCCAGAGTCCGAAGGCTCCAATATCGATCCACAATCTGTTGCTGCACTTATAAACCAAACCCAACACTAGGCTTAGTCTGAAAACATCTTCGGTTAGATTAAGATGAAACCCTTTAAATATAAATAAAAAATAATATGTGCAATGGATACTAAACAGGACTTATTGTCCTCATCAGATTACTGAATTCCCAGTGTTTAAGTTGCTTTTTTTTTCTTTCAGAGATATTATATTCTTGCATTACGCACCTTAAAATTTTCTAACCAGAATATTGTGTTAAAAGGCCTCGTCTTTATATTTTTTAATGGGATACGGGGCAAAGTTGCAGGCGGATCACCTGATGGTAAGTGATCACCACCACCTAGGGACACCCAAAACACCAGAGTCGCAAGAGCTTTGCCGGCCTTTAAGGTATAATATTATAATAAATTTTTCAAATATCATTTAGGCCAAGCTCTTTAAGACAGCTTAAATTATCATTCAGTTAAAGTTAAAACAGGATAAGTAGCATACTTTTATTTATAAAAAGTCATATTTAGTTGTTTTCTAATATATTTTCCCAGTGATTCACAAATAACCTTCTCGAGTTGGAATGTACTTTGATATTTTATATCTATAAAATATTCCGTGATACGAGACATGATCTGTAACTAGCAAGGATTTGTCTTTTAAAATAAAATAAAAAGTTAGAGAATCTTACCCACGAAAATAAGCAATGTTTCTAGGTTCAATTTAATACCATATCATAGCAAATAATATAAAACCGAAAGAACAGCGTTTACACCATAAAATTGATCACAGCTTTTAATTTTAAATGAATCCATTAATACAATAATTGCAACAGTCTCCGCATGTGAGGGCTGAAGTAATTAATATCCTCAAAGTAATAATCGATTATCCGTTGGAACATCACTAAAACGTGTAGTTATTTCACAAAACACAAAAGTGTGAAATCGTAGACGTACTTCGATTAATGGATGTATTGTTGTGTAAATCATTTATTTTGCTTAAGATATATACCGACATATCAGATTTTTACAATATACTAACTATCTGCTATGGTTTTGCATGGGTAATAGTATAATTCCATTGTGATAGTTATATAGTGCTGTTACAGTTTAATTGTTGTATGTATTAGGTACAAGAAATATTTCCGTAATAAATAGTTTTCATATAGGTATATAATTTTATTTATTTAAACATATAAACAAATTCGATTTATTGATTTAGTTTATGAATTAAATTAAATCATAAATTGTTAATGATTTAGATGTATATCATTAACAAAGTTTTATTTATATACACTTAAAAATTTCATCAATAATTACTCCAGCTTTTGGAAAAATCATTTCAAATCCGTTTGGTAGTTATTGAGTTTATCGCATTCAAACAGATATGCTTGAGGAACAATGTTTTATAATACGTCATGATCTTCGAGATCCTTACTTTAAATACTTTAATACGAAATTGCGTTATTTTTTTTATATATTCATTATAGATTTTAGCGATTGGTCGCAATAGTACCTAATTTTAAGAAAAGACGGGTTTGCAAGCGTAATTTTTGGTACACACTTGTAGGTATGTCTGTCTTGATATACCTGTCTAAGTAGGTATAAAGGATTCCCTATCTAGGGACCTCTAGAGAGTGGACTATTACAGTGCTATGTTTCACCAGGATGTTTGTCTTCACTGAAAGTTGTCAACTTTTGAGGTTTTTTTTAAGCGATGTTGGTTCAGTGGTCAAGGGGCATGGATTCGAATTTACCTTATTGGATGACATACCCTCCACCTACAATGCGTTTGAGCTTTCGGAGAAGGAAAATCTCATGATTATAGTATGGTGGTAGGATTTTTTTAATACCCTAGTTACCACCCATAAGCTAAAAATCTGCCGCCAAATACCAATAGGTACACACTATATATCCCAATACACAATATATATCCCGCAGTTGCGCTTGAGAGTCAGTCCTTCCACAGGTTTAGCGTGTCTACCAACCTAGGCCGTATCGTCAATGCAAATCAGGTGAGATTATGGCCTTAATACTAAGCCTCAACTATATAGTAAAAATAAGACTGTAATGATTGTCGATCGACGTGGTGTCCCAAACGCGCTATCACTGAACCAGTATTGTTTCTAATCATTTTTGGTGAGTTTTGAACCAATACGTTACGTGGTCAACATTTTTCATTACATAACTGTTTTGTGTCTTTACTTTTGTAACCATAATGTTTTCAATCAGCTGTTAAGAAATTCCTGTATTTGTTTATTATAAACAAATCTGTTGGCAAAACTTAGTATTAAAAGAAGTTACATTTTTGTTGGCTGCACGCTGACTTTACTGTAGTATTATCTCGTAAATGGCGTTATAATGTCGAGAATGTATCAGTTACAAAGGTAAAAAATGCGTTTAAATTATTACAAAAACAAGTGTATTTAAATTCAACTAAACATAAGTATGTGTTTGTTCTTCGATAAGGTAATTTTATAGCGCATTCGAAGGTGATGTTTTTCCGGTTCAATTATTTATTAGAATGATAATGTAATTTTAACATAAAGAGAAAAACTTTTTTATGCCACGGATTTACAATGCGGATGCCGGCTCCTTCGTGTTGCAGAAAGGGAAATTGCGAGCAGATCTCGGGACTCGTGACTCAAGTGTAGCGTTAAGTAATAATTTGTCATTTTATTTATAGGAATTGTTCAATGTGCACTACGAGGAGGCAAAATACGACAGTTATATCCAAATGGTTCACATTTACCAAGCACCTGGTGGAACGTTCTCTATAGTGGCATACTTAAGCGTGCGTGGATTTATCCAACGATTAAAAGGCTTGGTTGGGATTTGTACCCGACTAAGTCGCGACTACCAGACTTGATATTAGCCCGTAATAGTAACCCTCAAAGGAAAATTAAGTTTCTGGATCAACTAATGTATACCACCTTACAGAGAAGACAGCGACGATTTTGGATGTGTTGCTGGTCTCGCTGTGGTCATCATTGTTTTTGAATTGTACTGTGCTTACTATCATTAACAGTCACTTTATTGTGATTTCATAAAAAAAAACTACATACTAAGAATAGTTGTGTTGTTTTTTGCCAAAGGTAATCCCCTTGCTCGGCAGCTAACTTTTTTACAAATATATAATTAGCCCCAGAATCAGAAAAGTCATGACATCTGAATACTCCATCTATGCCACCCTTTATAGTAACTACTACATCACCTGAACTGTTCATTTTTTTTTCGTACTGGTAGAGAGGCCTAAACTGATTCATCGGATTTTATGACGAGAGCAAAAGACACTCGCCGAAGTTACAGTTAACTTGTAAACTATAATGTATCAAAAAACTAATAATATGGAAACGTATATCATAACACTGTTTTAAACATTCAATTAAACCTGTTACCTACACGTATCGTAGCTTCGGAAATTTCAAACAACAGATGTTAAAGCTCGTATTTATATCAAAGGTTCTATAAACCCATTAAAAATATGAATCAATCGCACTGACCAATAGCAGGATTCGATACCGATCAGCGACCGTCCGTGAAGGAGGCGGCAAATCGAAATAAAGTCATTATAACCCTTGATTAATTTAAATCTTGTTCTATAAACGTTAATAAACAACTTATTTGGTAATTATACATGTAACGGCATAAGTAATCATCGGACGGAGATACATGCGGCCGGTCGTGTTGGCATCCCGGCGGTGTAATTTGGACGGAAACGTCGGAAAAAGTTAATAATTGTATAGGAATAATAGGGAAATAATAATAGCGGCTCACTATTATCATTTACTGAAGTGAACGACCAGTACAACTGCCGTTTCACTAATGAGGGATGCTTGGGAATCGTATTGATGTGTGTATTAAATGTTTACTTCTATATTTAGTATGTGTTAGTATTAAGTTACTACTAAGGTATCTTTTGTAAAATTCCTGCTGGCGAGAATGAATTGCTCACGTGATGTGCGTGATGGGAGTTAATAATTAACACCCGGGTGTTATTTACTAATCTTTAAGTGATTATACGATAACATCACGTTCTCCTATACCTGAAAATAGTTATGCTATATCTTTACACTTTATCAACAATGTAAATGACAATGACCTCAGAGACACTTTTAAAGGTCACCATCAAATAATCATTATGGAATTTGGTACAGCAACTATAGGAATACCACTAATAAAATATGTTTTCTGTATGAGGGACGTTTTAACAGACCGTACAACATTAACTATGTTATAGAATGTATAGAGTTATTTGTAAATAGCGCAAAGAAAACAGTTAAACAAATAAAATAAAAATAGACTGGCGTTTACCAATAGGAAGATTAAAAAAAAGTACGGAGAATGTACACAAAATTATTAATAGTCAGTTAACAAGTATCGTAATTATATCGATCAAACTTCAGAACTAACTAAGCCTAACAAAATGAGGGTGAACACGTCTTTCATGTTATATTGCGCACTACATGCAACCGCCCAACCAATACCTCTAATTGCAACAAATGCGATTCAAGCAGCCAAACGACGTAGAAACTCCTTTTATGCGTGACTGGGTAACAAAAAAGAACGACATCTACAAAATTGTAATCGTATTCTCAGAGCTCCGTCTAAGCAACTAATAACGAATAATTCTCTCCCCAAACAAAACCGATTGAATACAGGTCAAACAAGTTTTTTTCTAATAAATGGACATATGTCGTCATATTCCTTGTGACTTATTATAAGCGGTGTCAGGTAAAATACATTCGTGTCTATTGTTCTTTTTTTTTTAGGAAATACAAACAATTTTAAAATTCGATCGCTACCTGCGCTCGAGTGCGGATTTTCGGAATTTCGTTTTTGGAAAAAAATGGATGCTCACCGCAAACATTGTTTTTGTGCGGCTTCCTACTGATCTCGGTGCGGCAGAGATACTAAACGTGTAAAATTAAATCTATTTTATTAATACACTAGCTGACCCGGTGAACTTGATCATATAGAATCAATGTTTTTATTTCGGCGATAACTCAAAAATGGATTGATCGATTTGAATTTTTTTATTTCGATTTGCTATATAATCAATACTTATCAACCTTCCAACTTCAATTCGTGGAGATTAATAGAACTGGTTATATCTAATAACATTTCCGTTTTTGATTTCTTTTAGTTATTGAATGAAAATTGTTTATAACTCCAATGTATTAAATGCCCTTTAATTATATGAAATTTAAATATAGGTGGATTCTAATCCATGTTCCTTGACGCGGCGTACGTACACACTACCAACTGAGCTATCATTGCTTCATTACTTTTCATCTTATGAGATATCAGAAAAATCTGTTCGTTTGAATGAATGATGAAATTGAATGCGTGGCGAGAGCGTTACGAAAAGTGTGATCGGGCGAGGCGAACGGAAGTTGAGAGGGAGATATAAGTTAGTTAAGGTAAACAAACAGATAGAGAGTTACGTTTCATATATTACTGTAGAGGCAAGAGAGAGAGGTGCGAGCACACACACACATATATATATATATATATATATATATTATATATATATATATAATATATATATATATATATATATATATATATATATATATATATATATATATATATATATATATATATATATATATATATATATATATATATATATAAATATATATATAGACTGAAATATACAGTTATCCTGCCTATAAAACTCAACCACTCAACTAAATATTACGGTGGGAATACACAATTTAAAGACAAATGTATACCTAATTGAAGAACTTATTAAATAAACGATATAATTAAGTACTAAATCTAATATAAAACAAAACCTTTCTACTACTGTTATTAACCATTTAAAATCATAATATATAGTTCGAGATCCATTTAATCGTTCGTTATATTCCCAGGAACATGTTTACCCAAAAATAATTTGGACGATTTACGACACACTCATTCCCCATTGTAAAACATTAATTTAGCCATATAAAAAAATAAAACTATACAAACTGACTTGGTTACGAGTGAACTCGTAAAGTAATATAGTTATTTCGAGTAATTACCCGTTGAATTTAAAGTAGGAACGTGAATGAAGGCCTAAATAAATAAATAATAAGGTCAATAAAGCCCTATCCATCCTCTAATTATAGTAAACGATCTCTATATTATTCATAGGCTGTTATTATACGTTAATTGTTTCTAATTGTGTTTTTTTTTAGAAAATGTTGGTGACCTCTTCCTTTAAGCCACGCCGCAGGGAATAACAAAGGTAACAGAGTTTGATGTTGCAGATCCTCGCCGTATGGTGCAACCAATAACAACAGTATATATTTTTAATTTGTTCCATTGCTCTTCCTATCCAAGTCGTTGAATTAATGTGGCATAGTATACCAGCTATGTATGTTGTTGGATTCACGAAAACATAAATCTTGCATAAGGAAAGGCAGTGATGAGAAGGGACGTCATATGGTGAATGGTACGAATTTACCTTTGTTTATGAGATTGTTCAAAAATTAAGTTTGATTTTTTGTCGTTGTTAAGTTTTTACTGTGGTCAATAATGAAACGTATACGAAATAAAAGGTTACGTGACAATGATTTGTTGTTTTTGTTATAATTGAAATAATTTATTAGTAAGTAGATTTTTAATTTATGTTATGAAGTACGTCGTGGATTTTTTTTCAAAATATAAAGCAAGAAAGTGTTTATAAACTACAATTAAAATATCTTTTAAACTGCAAATAGATTGAGGAAAATACATAAATATTCTTGTATATAATTAAGCACGTTGTTGAATTTAAGCGACTGGATTTTAATAGACTACTGTATGTGTGTGTGTGCGTGTGTAAAAGAATACGAGACTGTATCAGAAGGAATTTCAGGCAATAATTGCAGTGGTACAAGTTAATGGAATAATTATAATTGTTATAAGAGGGCAAAGGAGCCGAAGACCACCCGCTGTCCGCGGCGTCTTCGCTGATTGTTATGCCCAAAAAAGCAATTAAAAAATGAACCAACTAGAAATTGCCTCGGACTGTGAAAGAAAATACTTCTACTTTTAATTCCTATTCTGATAAGCCGCACTTTTGATTAGTTCGTTTTTTTTATAATTCTCAAATGACATTCACACAAAATAGCCACAATGTAAACGTGGTGGGAAATTTAAATTGTGTTTTGTTGGTTAGATTCGTAACGCGAAAAAAAATGTATTACTGCTCTGCGAAAAAATGACAGCGTATTGGTTTGTAAATTACCTATTCGAATTCGAACTATAACAATAATAATTTTTAGAATTGTTCGATTATATCTTAATATGTATGCAAATATGTTTGTTTGTTAATAATTAATGCAATAGACATGATATCGTGTAATATTTAAAATTTATTATTGAGAAAAAGATATTATATTTGTGACTAGTCACTTTTTTAAATACAAGGAAATAAAATACTACTACGAAGTCACTATTTGAAGCATTTATGGCTGATGGATTTCTATTTTATGAAAGTATATTCGATAATTTGTATTCTTTAAATGTTAGGTCTGATGTTTTATATATTTATTATTTTGTGCCATCTCGGGCCATATCGTGAACTTGACATCGGGTGAGATTGTGGCTCTAACGCTAAAACTTATAAAGTATTAAAAATACTTATTGATATTTTGTATTGTTTCTTTAATATTAAAATTGATATTGAAATAATGTAGATTTTGATTTGAAATTTGTTTCCACTTGAATAGAGAAAATACATTATTTTATTGGAACATAAACTGGAAACAAGTGCGTTATGTGTTGCTAACTATATTTCTAAACCTATGGTACTCACGTCACGAATTGCTTTTTATCAACTTTTTTAGTTTACGTTCGAACTATTCGACTATAAAAAGTATAATTAGGAACCTTCGTTCATGAGTTTCAATACGAGTTATATTATTGTCGTCAACTCTTAGGTAGTGATAAAAAATTAAAGTAATTTTTTACACGAGTAATTGGGTCGTATTGTTATCGTCAAGTCAGTACTATAATTGTAACTGTTATTATTATTAGTAATTTCCAAATACAAAATGAAGTTTTCGATTGCAAAGAGATGTTTAAAAAGTAGGGATGGGCCGAATGAGGTTTGAACTAAACACGAACTTAGGCTGAAATTCGGCCGAATTCCGATTTATTTAAGAAGGAACAAGGATATTAAAAAATCAAGTATTGACGAAGTACTTGTTCATGCAGCATAGAGATCCTTACCATCGTTCAATAATAAAAACAATCACGTATCGTTTTGAAGCCGCTACAAAAAACTAGCCACAAAAATTGTCCAATGTAAAAGAAACTAAAATCCAACTGCATCACAGCAAGATAGATATCTCAATGTCGTTCTGCTGCCCAAAGACTTTTGTCCATATCATTGGTGGGCTAAGAATAAGAACAAGTTCCCTAACATGAGTTATTTGGCTGGAATATTTCTGACGTCTCCTGGAATTTGTTTACTGAGCGACTGGTTTCAGTGTCAGGAAAAGTTAGCCACCCATATTCGGTTGAACCAACTGTAAACCGAATTTTGGCCCATCCTTAGTAAAGAACTAAAATTTGAGTGAAATGAGAACCATTTATGGACACGAAATTTCCCATTTCAGTGTTAATTGTCGTTGAACGAACTCGGGTAGTATTACTTATACATTGTGAAATTGAGCTGTCAGCCACGTGTATTAACAAATGGACGCTATGAATATTAATAAAGTGTGCCATACGCTAGCTCTGAGTACCTACACTTTCATCGGGTCGCGTCGGCGTAGCATGGTGTCAGGTTATTGTATATAGCCAGGGATGCTGGTACATTTTTTTAAGTTGCGTTGTAAAGTCACAACATTGCACCTTATGTTAAGTACAGTACAATCCAAATCAGCGGCTACTGACTAAGAACCAAAATTTACTGTCAGCCACCACTGTCATGCTGGCCTGCCTAGATGCCACTTTGCACCTCTTTGAGAGTGAGATTATGACATGCACAATGAGATTAAGTGTTTTTCTAGCTCTTTTTGGTTTGCATTATATAATGATTTAAATAGAATTGCTTACTTAAAGATTCTTAGATTATAATTATATAAGTAAATAAAATATGGATTTTTGATCGTTATATATTAGTATGTTTATCATTTATCCACAATCTCATTGTATGTTAAGAGATGATGTGGCTTAAAGTGGCTCAAAGTGATGAATTATAAGAATTGACCTTTAAAGTGGAGCTACCAGGGGGCATATATATTCATATATTACAATATAACACTTATATTGGACATATGTATGTATTTTATGTATATATAAAACATTTCAATATTATACAAAAGTTTGTTTTGTAGTCTGCTTTTTCTGTGACCTAAAACTACGTTTGCATTGTTATTATATTCCCATTAGCTTAAAAAAACTTAAGGCATTCACTTGACTGTAATAGTCTATACAAAAGTGGCTTATTTTTCTCTTACAAATAGTATAGATACAGTGATGTTGTAGGAATTTAACGTAAGCAACCTAAGATCTCATATTTCACATATTATACATATCGTTCATATCATGATACACTACACATATAAATAAATACATGAAGCAAACTAATACTAAATTAAATTATAGAACTTATTAAATACAACTACATATGCTATTCTAATGCTCTGAATATAATTTATTGCAAACGAGAAAAAGCAAAGAACCGAAGCATAATTTGTGTTTGTTTTCAGTACATCGGTATTCCCAATACAAATGAAACTATTAATCATTTATTGCAACGTTTGCGTCAATTCCATTATCATAATAAATGAACAGCCGTTTAAGATAAAATTGCTTTTACCGGAGAAATTGCTTGTGATGTTATAAAAGCTGTTATATTTATTTACTTGTATTAGCTTGCGTTTTTAAATAATTGCAAACAAACTGATTCAATTCCAGTACAAACGAAAGCGTCAATACAATTTCATTAGAATTCTATTAAGAAAACCAACATCGACAAAATATCTGTAATAATGTTATAAAGAAGAAAAGTTTGTTTATTTGATCGCTCTAATCTTAGGAACTACCAGCAATAATTTAAATAGGCTTTAGGCTATTGAACATCATACTTGCATTAATAGGGGCAAAGCTGTTTTGAAAAAAGTTATAGAAGAGGGAAACATTAGATAAAATTGTATTTTTACTGGAACGAAGTCGCAGACATAGTTTGTGTGTAAAATGCAATAGAATTTAAAATGGACCGACTTTGCATTTTACAGGACTTGCTGTTTGTAACACAGTCATATACCTACTCGAAGAGCCATAGATGTAATATGAGCTGCTGACTTCATAATTTTAGAGTTATTACTTGCTTACCGCACTTCTATATTTCTATTTAAGAGTAAGTAAGAGTAATTTAATTGTTTCCATAGTAACCTGAAATCTTTATTTCGAGTAATTATAACGTAGTAATTTCCTGCCATCATTTAGCTAATTTATTAAATATGCCCGTGCTTTTGTCAACTAAATGATAAATCAAACATCATTAATTTAAACGATAATGATATATGAAATTCGTTTAGTCAGTTACTATTTTTTGAACAATATATTACTAGCTGTGTCCGCGACTTTGTTCGCATGGAACTAATATTTATTTAATATTTTTTGCTTGTTTGTGTAATTTTTTTCAATACAGCTTTGCTCACATTGATGGTAGCTTGATGTCAAATAACCTAAACCCTTCCTTAAAGCTCTTTTTTAGCAAATACAAATGGATTCTTAGAAATCTAACTGCTGGTTTCTAATATTAGCACGTTCAAACAAACAAACACACTTTTCCGCTTTATAATATTAATATAGATATAGGTTGTTGCACCTATATATAAATAAACTATTTATGGTGGATTATGATGAAGTAACGCTTTCATTAATCAACTACAGATTTGAAAAGTCTATTTTGTTAAAGTATTATATCAAAGATGAAGCGAATTAACGAAAATGAGTAGTAATTTCTTGGCTAAGGTTTTGAATGTCTCATAGCATTGAATATTATAGTTATTTTGCGTGTATGTGTTTGTGACTATTTGAAAGTAAGGCAATGTCTTGTAATTTAATTAGCACTTTTTCTGTAAAAAACTGTAAATCTAATAGAAGTCATATAGTTAGTTAAGGTGCGGAATGTTGTATATCGTATGTATGTAATTGTTGTTAGGGATTATTAATGTTTTGATGTAGGCTGGCAAAATAATCTTGACATAATATAGTTAATATGAACTTCTTTTCTTATAAGAGCATAATAAAGAAATTTATTATGAAAACCACAACTACTAATCTGATTTTTATATATTTTATAGTATTACCGTTACAGACATAATCTCATATGATGTCAAGTGACGATGTGGCTCAAGATAGTAGAAACGCTTATTCTACTGGAGGGACTGGCTCTCAAGTGCAACTTCCGGAACACACCTACAGGTACCTACAGAATTTGAACTTGGGGGTAGCAGCTAGCCAGGCGGACATTAGAAAAAGCCGTATCACCACTATGAGGTTCATCACAATATTTTCTTTCACCGAAAGGTCAAGCTTATTACGGGGATATGAACTCATGTCCGGTAATGCGTGGTCCGTATACGCTATAATTGAGCCATCATTGATTCTGGTTATTTGAATGAAAATAGGACCCCAGTGAAAGGACACAAAACAAATATAGTGAAAAATATAATAGCAAAGTGTTAAGTATGAGATGATAACGTTAACTAGGCAAAATATATATATAAAATAAAGTCAAACCACAATGGGGTGTTTTATTTCCTCTAAAATATAGTCAGTAGTCGAGACACGGGCGTAAGTAGATTTACATGTAGCCCGGCACGTGAGCCTATTTTGAATTTTCAGATTGCTCTCGTGTCCCGTCTTAATATAAACTGAACTGGGATATGGATACGGACGTATAAAATGATATTAAGAAATAACCTCTGAATATATATATTTATATAATTCTTTGAATTTTTTATATATATAAAATATGAAAGAAATTACCAATAGTCAAGTTTTTCTGACATACTGCCCTGTAGATTTTTTTATTATTTTTATGTCGAAACGTTTGATATCTTTTTTATAGTTAAAGTTTAGCGTTATGTCCACAATGTCATCTGATGTTAAGGGACGCTGTGACGCAAGGTGATGGACACGCTAAGTCTAATAGATGGACTGGCTCTCAAGTGCAACTGCCGGAACATACCTATAGGTTGTTGGCGGCAGATTTTTAACTTGAGAGTGGTAGCTAATCAGGCAAACTTTAGAAAAAGTTCTACCGACATGAGAAATTTGTACACAATGGTGATGCTGGTTATCCACAATATACACATTATAGTATATGTGTTATTGTTCTATGTGTTAGTATGTAAGCATCACTTGTATGCTGACGATTTGCAGTTGTATTTTTCATTTCGGCCAGAAGATACAATCGATGCGGTAAACAAAATAAATGAGGATCTACAAAAGATTATGGAGAGGTCATCATATAACTCACTTATTTTAAACTCTGACAAATCTAAGTTTATGATTCTGGGGTCAAAATATCACATAGCTAAAATAACAAACAATAAACCAAATTGGAGGAAAACCTATAGAATGCGCGTAAGAAGCACGAAACTTAGATTTATTAATGGGCTCAGAATTGCGTTTTGAATGTCACATTAAAAAGGTTGCAAGGATTTATTTCTATCGGCTTAAAAATATTTATAAAATACGTCAACACTTAAGTCAACGAGTTCGTAGAGATCTGGTAGCTTCGCTTGTCCTTTCAAAATTAAATTTTATGGTCGTCGTTCATGGACCGCGGTTTTTGGCAAGAACAAGTAATTTAGTCCATTGCGTACAGAACGCCTGCGCTAGGTACTGCTTTAATATTCCTCCCAGAAGCCACGTATCGTTATTTTTAAACCAGGCGAATATAATGCGAATGTCAAATAGATGTTATGTTCACCTTGCTGCACTTCTTTTTGGAGTTATTAGAACAGGAAAACCTTTTTCAGGTTTTCTTCATGACAAATTAAGTTGGTCCAGCCGTACCAGATTGTCTCACCTTATTATTCCAAAGCATAGAACAACAGCAGTAAGATGTAGTTTTAAGTATACAGTGGCTAAAATCTGGAACAATATTCCACCATCTATGCAAATGCAACTATCAGTACGCACATTCCAAAATAAAATGAGGGAATACGTGCTGAATTTGCAATTAAGACAGCATAGGTCATATTTTTTTAATATTTATTTTTACTGACTTAATCTAGCTACTGAAACGTATTTTATTCGTATAAAGTGTGCATTTCGAAAACTTAACTCTTATTTACCTAATCACCTATATATTTATCAGTACTTTCATCAACTAACAGCTTTAGTTGTAAAAGTATGTTACAGTAGTACGCTAGCTTGTCCACTCGTTTTGATCCAATGCCACAAGTATTAATGTAACTAGATGGAGCTAGTTCTCCAGGTCCAGCTGAAAACCAGCGCAATAGCAGTTTGCCATAGCATATACTGAGCTTGGGTCATTTTTTGATGTTATATGATGATTTTAGTTTCTAAGACTGTATCTGTGTAATTACGCTGTGTACGTTGTATAATATCTAAATAAATGTTCTTTCTTTCTTTCTTTTTTGTTTCCAAAATATAAAAAGCCTTTTATTTCCTAAAAAAATACCTACTTTACATTGTATTTGTGTTACTAATTTATAATACGCTTAACTTGTATGTTTACATTTCTGCTTTACTTATTAACTAATCACTATTTGAAATAACATAATAATATAATTATATAGCCTAATATAATTTAGTTGCATATAGCAATATCTGTAGGAATCCCATATTGGGTGAAGGCCTCTTCCAAAACAATAATAATAGAAGTAATAAACATTAAATACGGTGAATAGGTAACCAAAACAAAGAAAAAATATAAAAATATATAAAGTTACATTTTTATTGATTATACGGAACGATGTTAGTATACCCCAAATGAGGTGAAGCATTTTTAAAAATATATTGTACTATTGAAGAGTAAGTCCGGTATTACGCACTGACTATATTAGATTGATTAGATTATTTTATAATATGATTATTATATCAGATTTTGAATAGTGTTCATGGAACCTAATAATTAAAAACGTTCCGCAAAAATATATTTAAATTTTATTGATATCTATTTGCTTTTATATGAGTTTTATTTTTTTGTTTGAATGCTTTGTCTTTTATCTTTTTGTCACAAAAATTTAAATTTTTGACCTTTGTGACACTAAAATATGATGCTTGGTACTATCCAAATGAACTGCATATTATTTAAAAGAAGTATAATAATAGCTAATAGATACGTAGTAGATACGTAAATACCCCCACTGTTATTAAAAGCATAGAATATTCAATCAAGAAGTAATCTTATCAGAGTGGCTCGCTGCAGTGGACTACGATCGATCTTGCTTCGACATAAACACGCTATGGACTTATCTCACTGTAGACGGTAATGACTTTATATTTCAGAGTAGATGCAAATCCACCTATATGCAAAAGTAAGAAATAGTAGGTACCTAATCTGTTTTATCTATAGCATGACTCGGTGTACTTGCGATTTCTTTGCCAGAATTAGAATTATATTTCGTATGATTTAAAGTCTGATTTTTTAACGTTATCGATATGCTAAGTATGTTATTATATGTGTATTAAAGCAGAATCCCATTGTTATGATTACACTAGACTTTACTTGCGGCTTCGCTCGCGTTAATATCGATTTTGTCAAACAAATCCCATGAAGCAATAAAAAGTTTCATATAAACTTTATCCCTTTATTTACGCAACTTTCAATAAACATCTCTACAACAACAACACTATCTCCGTCTCCTGGGCCTCATCTATCTTTGTACCAAAATTCATCATAATTGTTTCAGCGGTTTAGGCGTGAAAGCGTTATAATCAAATAAACTCACTATCGCATTTATAATATTAGTATGAAGTATAATAATATGACGATTGTGTCTTACGATGACTTATTAAACAACTTCTGAAGCGCGTGCCTGGGTTAATGCCTAATGGATGCTAGATTTTTTCACGATGAATATAAAAGTATGAGTTATTGAAAAAAAAAAACTCATTACTGAATATTTACTGGCTATAAATTAACCACTGGGATAGTCTCTGAATAATCCTTTAATCCAGTTTTCGACATTCAATACTACGGAGAAATACAATATATCTCAGATATTTAATTATATTGTCGGCTACGAACAGCGATAACCGTATCAAACCTAATTAAGAAGTTTCTTTTCTACCAAATAATATATTTATTAACTCTTCTTGAGGACTGTGGTTATATGGGATAAAAGTTATCAAGATCTATCCGTATCCAGTAGTTTTAAGTAGTGTAAAACTATACTGCAAGGGTACATACAGGTCTTCTTAAATATTATTTAAAGGAAAAACGTTTTGGCTGCAATCTCATGTGATGTTCAGTGGCGATGTGCCCAAAGATGGTGGACACGCTAAGCCTAGTGAAGGTACTAGCTTTCAAGTGCAGCTGCCGGATCTTACCTATAGGTATTTGGCAGCAGATTTTCAACTTGAGGCTAGTAGATAGCTAGTGGGGCATTAGAAAAAGGCCTACCACTTGTGCTGTTTCTCGTGTTGTTTTGCTCATCGAAAGCTCATGCTCATTGCACGTGGTAGGGCTTTTTCTAATATCCGCCTGGCTAGCTACCGCTCTCAATTGAAAGTCTGCCGGCAAATACCTATAGGTGTGTTTTGGCAGTTGCACTTGAGAGCCAGTTCCTTACTTAAGCTTAGCGCATCCACCATCTTGGGCGACATCGTCACTTAACATTAGGTGAGATTGTGGTTATAATGATAAAACCTTAACTAAAAAAAAGGTGGATTCGAACACACGCCAATTCACGCGGTGTCCGTACACAGTACCAGCCATCATCGCTTCAAAAGTTTATTATGTAATATCGGTAAAAACTAATAGACGTAACACAGTCTCTTAGTGATGTCAATGGTTCATTAAGTGCTACTAAAGTGCTACCTACTTTAAAACATGGTGTGTCGACAAGGTACTTGTCTTTCGAGTGCCCTGCCTCCACCATAACAGATAACAGGGAACATCCCATTCATACTACAAGAAAAATATACACAAAAAACTAATGAAGTCATTGGTTTAATTTGGAAATGATGTGAATATTTCTTTTAATAATTGTGTTCAATATGAAAGATACTAACAGTAGGCTAACCGATACATCAGTTTATGAGTAGAAGGAAATACATATTTTTAAAATCGAAATTAAGGTTAGCTATGCTCATCCATATAGAGAGAAATATTTAAAGATAATTTCGGGGTGTAAGGCTATGGTAAGAGGTATCGAATACCATCTGAGTTACCTTAGCCAACCTCACCTACACCTAGCACCTTGCTGAGTAACCGACGAGGCTCTAGCGATTGCTGGTCCCACATTTGGTTTTGGTCATGACGGTTAACCATATAATGCTTGATCCGTCATAGTTTGGTGGTAGGGCTATGGCCCGATTGGTTAGCGACCACCCACGGGCTTAGACTGCCGCAAAACAAAAGTGCGGTATGAGCCTTTGTGTTCCAACATAGTAAACGAGAATCAATTCTTTCCGTCAAGATGAGCAACATGATTGTATTATCTCTGATGTTGCGACTGACCATAGGTGACGCTTACCATTTACCATCAGATGGACCGTCTATTTGCTGGCCATTCGAAAAAACATAAAGAAACATTACTCAATGCTTTTTAACTTTTACAAACTTAATTTTACTCGAAACCTTTTGTTGTCGTTGGTCAAAAATCTTTTCCATTAAGTCACTCACCTTTTTCTAATTATTTGTTCAAAGTAACGTTTTGTTCTATATCACACATATACTTAAATCAATATCGATAAATCGTTTTAGTTAGATTAATAGTTGCCCAGAAAAAAACAACAATATGGTAACAACAGTAACTAATTCTAATTTATTTAACGAAGTCCGAATAAAGGTGTTTATTAAATTTTTACAGCTGCATAGTTCACCATAAGTGTTAACGTTTTCATTGATTACACAAGTTAAAGGTCAACTCAATAAAAGAATCGAATGCTATCGCAAACATTTGACAGCATCAATCAGTGTGAATCAATATGAAATATTCTCTCTGGCCATACCGAAAATACATTCTGTTTTTTATTTTTAAAATCCTTAATACATAAACGCTTTTATTCTTTCTGTACTACGGTACAATTTTAAATAGTGTTAATATTATTTGAGAGTTGTAAAGCAACTTTAAATTTGAACTTAACAAATATCGATCGTCAGTGCGATAGTTATACTGTTGTTGAATCGATACAGACATGGTGCTTTGATTAGTCGATTGAATCGAAAGCGTATAAACACTTTGGTGTTCGAGCTCGTGGTCCATGTTCTAGGCTGTGGTAACGTTCGATACCTATCTCCATCGGTTGGTTTGTTGGATCGTCGGATCATTTCTGTAATGCATTATGTATTCATGTTGGGCAATTGGTATAACTTGTAGATGTATCTGCGTCGGTATGATTGTAATATGTAGTTTAAGTCATATCTTACATTTTGAAACATTTACAATTTTGAATAACAAATCGGTGTAATTACGAGGTTACGTGACCTTTTTTTGTTATCACAACGGTAAGTTCAATAGCTGGCTTTGTGTTATTTATAATACAATAGGAATATTGTTTTTGAAGTTTCCTTCACCTAAGACGTTAGTGTCACTTTGTTGGTAAAGTATAGAATTTTTTATATCCCTGGTAAACTTTTATTTACCAGCGATATAAAATATATATATAAATGAATCTCTCTTTCCCATGGTCATCGCATTGCGCATGAACGAATCGAACAATTTCGCTAAATCTTTTTTTGTTTTATTAATTATTGTTAGGAGAAATATTTCATGAAAGAAAAAAATTAAGGAAGTTGAGTGGAACGTTAAAAAAATTAAGAAAAAAAAAACTTACCTATAATAATATTTTAAATAACTCGCAGTTGTCATATAACATTACAATAATAAACACTATGTTTTTGAATAATATTATTTAAATTAATTATACCAATTTTAATTTAATATTCATAGGACAGGACAACGTTTGTCGGGTCAGCTAGTATGAAATAAAAAGCATAAGTAGAGCGGGATTTTAATTTTATTTATGAGTTATTGTCTGAATTGTTTTTTTATAATTGGTATTTTGTAAATAAATTATTATTGTTATTATAAGCCACAAACACGACTTGGATGAAATTTTATATACAGCTAATTTTTCACCCTATCTATTTAGTTGGATAGATGTATTATTAATACACGAAAATGTTCATTTGCCCAGATGTTTTATAAAATTTATATTATAAGGTTTGTGGAGTTTTCGGTACGTAATGTAAGTATGTCTTTAAATACAGTGATTTTAAAATTTGTTTATTATGTTCATAATACATTTGAAGATACGATAAAGCACGGTAGTGGTTAATACCTCATCGAACGCCGTAAGCTCGAATTTTCAGAGTGAGTCTGAGCTTTCTACGAAAGGAGAAATCCTGATAAAGTCATAAAATGATACTAGGGCGTTTTTCAGTATCTGCCTCATTAGCAACCACTTTAAGATTTAAAATCTGTCACCGAGTTTCCGTAGACAAATTCTAGATACTTGATAGCCAGTTACTTCCATTAGCCTAAATTTGCTGCTATATTGGTTCACATTGTCATTTAACATCAAGTAAGGCTGCGGTCAAACGACCGAATAAAAAGTAAATAAAACATTTCAATGTAAACATAACGGGTTTAATAATAAATACCGAGAAACGAAGTGATCGTATTATAATGGCCCTTGTTATATAAACATATTCACGTCAATGCGTATGTTATAGACACGAGATTATGTCTCTCATTGCATAATCTGAACACGCCTCGTCCGAATTGACCCACCTCTGAAAGACTTTAATAGACTGAACAATAAGCTCCGAACCAAACTTTACCAACAATACCCTGCACTCCGAACATCAAAATTCTCAATACTATTGCATCTACATTTTCCATTGCGTACTTTGAAATTAAGTTTAGAACTTTGTGGATTTATATCCTTCGATGTATTACAAATAGGAGAATTTCTTTGTTGTAGTGCGAGTTAAAAAGTTATAGAATATGGGATCACCTGGCTGATTATTTGGACATTTTGACAGCTGACCGCACTCGTTACCACTGTCATCGTGAAAGGCATTGGTAATCTAAATGCAAGACTAATTGAATACAAAAGAAGCGATAACCGTGGAATGTACTTTATATGCGTTGTTGCATAATTATAGGCTGAAGTTTATGCAAGAACCGATCCGCTTACACAACTTTATCACTTTCACAGACTATAACATTCTTTTGTTCCTTTATCTATAAAGGCGCAATTTGTATAACGCCTACGGAGATTTTGCTTCGTAAATGAGATAATTTAGCACGCATTAGTCGTTAGAGTAAAGTAAACCTAAATAAAACCCAAGTTATCATTATTGGGCGCCCAAGGATGACTGCAAAGATTGACAAAACGTTACTTCCGTCTATAGTATTTGATGGAACTATTCTTCCTATACATGATACAGTAAAAAAAAATTAAGAATTTACATTGATAAAAAATTATCTTGGGGTCCACAGCTTCAACAGGTAAATCGGAAAATGTTTGCGTCCGCTGGATGCTTAAGAAGAATCCGGAGTTTTCTTCCTATTACTACTAAAATTTTACTTTCGCAAACCTTAATTCTTCCGGCCCTCGACTATGCTGAGACTTGCTGTTTAGACCTTACCGAAGCTCAACTTGATAAACTCGAACGACTCCAAAATGTTTGTATTAGGTTCATATTTGGTTTGCGTATATTTGACCGTGTATCAGAATTTCACACAAAGCTGAAATGGCTCCCTGTAAGGCTTCACCGAAATTCTCGCACTCTTTTTCTGCTATACTTTTTAACCCTACCGCTCCTTCTTACCTAAAGAAACATTTTAATTTCTTTAGTGATAAGTATACACGCAATTTATGATCGTCAGAAAATATAGCGCTTGAAGTCCCGACACACTCCACAAAATTTTGTGCAAAATCATTTGAAATCCAAGCTGCGCAATTATGGAATTTATTATTATGATTTATTATTATGCAGCCCGTATTATATATATATTTTTACCTCGTTAATTGTTACCTCGGCGTCCATATACATTACCGACTGAGCCATCATCACTTAAAACCTCACGATGAACACGCATTTTACCCTTTTTGACAGAGATCAGAAACTGAATTCCAGTGGCGAAGGGTGGAAGTATGAAAAAGGAACGCCGGAGCAAAAAAAAAAAGTTCGCACGTAACAAAATATCAGCTCTTCACCACCGTCACCGGTGTTTTTATGGTGATTAAAGACCCATATATTCAATAAAATAAAATATTTTATTTACTTTACAACTGCGAGTCAACGAAGTTATTTTTACTATAAAGACATATGGAAATGTGTAACAAATTCGTCCCGCCTCTATATCGATTGTCATAATCATGATTATGAAAACCACGACATAATTGAAATACATGCTTTTTATGTTGAAAAAAATCTGTTAAACTATTGCATTCTATTTGAATTAATGCTATTTCTTATGTTGACTTACCGAATTGTAACAAAATTTAATTTAGCTTACATTTATTAGTTATTAATCACTAACCCCATTTTATTATATCACAATAAATCAATCACAAAACTTCAAAATTGAGCACGTCTGTATGCTTCACGAAAACAAATGTATGACACTACCTTCTAAATGCAATATAAAAAAAAGTAACAGTTAAAGTACTATAAATAGAATTTTTATTTAAAGGTATGATAAGATCACCCTTTCTCGCTTCCTCTTTTAAAATACACATATCTCTATCACTATCATAAGCCAGCGATTTGCGAGTTACAAAGGTCCAATTTATCTAACCTCTTAGAGCTGCCGTTATCTTGCAAATTCGTATTCGCTACAGAGGCAGATTAGTTTGGTGGTTTCATAGTTGAGAACGAGACAAATTTAGTTCCTTTGGTAAGGAAATGAAAGTGACGGGATTCTACACGATAAGCCGTCAATACACGGCTTAAAACTTTAAATTACATACATTTGATTTTGAACACTATGTAGAATGTATGACAATGTAAAATACTTAATGACCTTCGGCCTACATATGGCACTAAGTACTTACACAGTATAAATATTATACTGTGGTGTATACGTTATATGCTAATTTCTAAAGGGAACTCGACGGGAATCGGCTTGTATGAACTCTTCGCCACTGCTGCATTTACATTTGTTCTGGTCTCTGTCGGGATACATCAAATATTCCTCCTACTATAATAATATGTTTAGGTGAGTCATGTTTCGAAATTAATCGATGTGACTCCATGAATCAAATGGGCCATAAGTATTTGCACTCAACTGTGTCTCGAGAATCATACACATGGCAATAAACATGTTACAGTGATTTTCTTTGGGTTTATCTGGATTTATATTAGCTAGTGTAAATTCAGCTACCTTAAAGCCTACAAGCTGGCATAACAGCAAGGACCTACATAATGGACTGCCAAATTCCGTAACGTACTGTGCTTACAATCAGATACAGTGCTGTCAATTTATCGTGGTTAAATATATAGCAAAAGAAACGTCGTGTTGGATAATACACATATTAATGTTCTTGGCCTCTGGCTACTATTTACTGGATAAGTCATCACAATTGGTATTTGCGTAATACAACAACCAAACAAACAAATCTTTTTCTTGTTATCTCACGTTGTAGTCCGTAAATGATGACATAACGAGCAACTTGTGTAAAGTTTAGAGATTAAACATTTGAAAATGTGTTAGAATATAATTTTTAACGGTGTCAAAAAAGATACATTTTATATAACGTGTGAAAATGCATTTACGTATACAATTGAGAGGACTGAGAGGGTTATGTGGGACTCATCCGGTGCTAGCCGTTGAAGATACCCTCTAGAACACCATGGCCATTTGCCGTTTTACTGGGGTGGTACAGATTTGAACTTGCAATTAGCGCGTCATTTCGGTTACCGACCCGGCCTGATGGTAAGCTGGATCTCCATCTGGGAAGTCTGGCAAACTGTTGCAATATAAAGTATGTTTGACCGTAAATGACTTCATAAAAATGTATAGTTAATAGTTTAACAACGAGTAAGAGAAATATTTTATAACTACTGATCTTTTAAGTTTACATGATTTAATCGATTTTCATATAAGACTCCCAGTATGGAAATTTTAGAATGAGTAAAATTAATACAAGTTTTAATTCAAAAGCTTCATATTTTTCTGTGCACGTTTCCCTTCGAAATCATGTTTTAAAATTAATCGTCCTTAAGAAGTAAACTCCAGTCCTTTTATGGACTTACATAGTTTTGGCTCATGAACGCGTAAGAATTGGTAAGTAATGGTAATTTAATTTGCTCATTTCAATTTTTTTAATGAAATGAGACTGAGAATTTAATTCTGTTTAACTTGCCGAATCGCTTCTGTCCACATTTTGATAGTTATTTCTTAAGAAATCACCAAATTCGTATATTTTTTGTGACAGCCTTGTTACATTGTACATATAAAACATTTTACATATAAAATTAACCTTCGGTGTATGTACTACATTAAGTTCTTCAGTTTTTTATACTACATTTTGTAAGGTTGTATACATTATCCATGACGTTAAATTTAATCTAATGTACACGTAAATGTGATATTAACAACTCAAAACATTCAAGGATGCTTTCGATTATAGCTTATGAATACATGACCCGTGGAAAGCTTTCTTCAGATGTTAGTACTATGTATGATAAAGCAGCTGAAAGCGAAGGCAAGGCGTGATACAGGACTCGTGTCCCCCTACTTAATGACGTCATTAAATATGTACGAGCGCGCACCGAGACTGGCTTCTGTGGAACAGTAATCTGTCGCAATTTGAACTGGTCTGACAATTTTTGGCGCTATTTTTAGCATAGTTTCCATTAATCCGTTTTATTTGTAGTTTATAACAGCATGATTAACAACAGCCCTGTTATACTAGTTTACGAGTAAATGAATATATGGACTAAATAATTTATCATCAAGCGTATGTTAATCGTTATGTACTTAGGTATAGAACCTAACCATTCATGGTCACTGAATATACTACATTCTGTCTATATACTATAGTAGCTTTTATATCTGGTTTTTGGTAAACGTGATCCAATCAGATTATTTACACTATGAAATAGCAAACAGTCATAGACTTTACGAGAGTTCGGTGTCACTGCAGCATATATATATTTATAAAGAAACTCAAAACAACCGTAGACTTGATGCTAATCATAACAAGTAAAGTGGTCACTGCTAAGGACTATGTTGTAATGTCTAGTGTTTCAGAGATTGTTCTCAATAGTGGCGTAGCTTCCGTTGACTGCTCTCTGTATCAAAATCTGATAAGAGGTATTTTATCCGATTTTGTTGAAGTTTAAAAGGAGTGTGAAATATTATATCTTACTAAATATTAATAGCATATGTTCAGGTCTCTGTATGTCGGGTCGTAGTTATGACCTTGGATGTGAAACTCTTACTTTGTACCAAAATACAACAACGCAAGATTTGCTATATTACTACTAAAGTAAGCGTGACCACAGTATATAGTGAATTATCTATGAAGATAGTACTTTGATATTTAAACATTGTCAAGCGTAGTTGAGGTTTTAAATAAATTTCGGAATTCATTATTAACCAGGTTGATGGATCTGAGCGGATCTAACTTTAGACTCGAAGCTCCATTATTAGTTCATGAGTGTAATTAATTAAAATCGTATTCGAATTAAGATAAAAAGAATGAATTAAGATACCTCATATAAATCGAAGTTAATTTTTTTCTTTATATAATATTTAAAATAGGAATTTTCCTCTTAATCATTTGGGGAAAACTATAAAAAATATATAGAATCTCTAATATATCAGTATATGCATAATTAGGTACGATTTTCTTTGTAGGATTCCTTTTTCGTTCTCTCGATGGTCGCTGCTGTTTTTGGACTGTACAGTACTTAACATCAGGTACAGTGCAGTCACTTTGCCGAGATAACATAAAAAAACCTCCCTTAATAAGTTGTACTTTAAAGATTTCTGTGCATACTTAAAAAAACCACACGCATAAATAAATTACATTTAAACATTCATGGTAATTGTGATTTGGTTTATTGTAGAAATCAGAATTGTCTATTAGGTTATTATTAAAAATTAACAATTCATGCCATTGTATTTATAAAATATTTGAATACTATTCAAATTCATGGAAATTCGAGCTCGAACTTGTTAAAAGCTTCCATACTATTGAGTAAGTAGTTTGATTATAATGTCAATAAATCAAAAACCTACAAATAATTGAAGTTAAAAGTATGTTCCTTGTAGTTGATTCCATTTACAAATGTAAACAATTTATATAGTACCCGTCACACCACTTTAACTTGATAAGTGGACGTCGAAATCAATTCCGTTTTTTTTTTCAAAAACTTCGAAACAATTTAGCACATTTATCGTTGGCGCATGAACTGCTTTGAAACGGTGAAGTTCCGTCATTCAATATTTATACTTGATTTTTTATTTATAGTACTATTTACTATTGAATGTAGGTTTGTGATAAAAGCATTAAAATTATTCTTTTGGTCTCTTGTGTTTTTAACTCGCCCAGTGTAATCTCGAGCTGCTAAGAAGTGATTTTGAGGAAACGACAGTTCAGTGGTAGCATTTATGAATGCCGCGTCAATTGACGTGAGTTCGTATTTCTGTAATAAGTTTGAGCTTTGGGTGAAGAAAAAATTTGGTAATGAAACCATATCATGGTGGAACTATTTGTAATTAGCTTTCACCCTCAAATGCCAAATACCTTTAGGTGTGTTCCGGCAGTTGCACTTGAGAGTCAGTCCTTCCACTAGGCTTAGCGTGTCCACCATCTTGGGCTACATTATCAGGTGAGACTGTGTGACCACAACACTAAACCTATAAACTATACGACGACTATACGACCGGCAATGGATGATCGAACTCTCGGAGGTCATAATTGCCTTATGGAATTGCAGTGATTACTGAAAATAAATATTTATTATAATATCTTAAAGGTAGTCGTTAATAATAGCATCATTTATATTTTTCTGACAAGGGTCCTACGTACAAAACTTATGTGTTTTCAAGGCAATATTCAGCTGAATCAAACTTACGAGACGGTACTCATGGTTATACCTTCTATTCCATCAATATGCTAACAACAGTGTACTACAATTTAAGGATGATGACTTATTCAAAGACAGATAGTTATCAGTATTGTGTGAAATTCCTAATCGATGGCGTTATCGACGTGAAATGGTATTGTCGGCAACCACACTTGGATTCACGCATAGGACATGATAAGATAACCATTATGTTCTATGTAACAATGATTAGTTTTTGGGTTCGGTGTACCATCTTATCGCTTCCTCTTTCGAACACTCGCCCTATTGTCGCGAGATTAGTTAATGATTCATTACGTTTGGAAGTTGGGTAACTGCGGGGTAGATAATACTGGTCGCCGACTGGAACGAACTGAAATTCAAGGAAAGTACCTTGTACTTGCTCTGCGGTCGATGTCCTTAACAGATTACGCTTTATTTTACTTTTTATTTAAAACATTGCGATTTTGTTTTAAATGTGTTTTTGCTGCTCTTCTGAATAGTCTTATAGTTTAATAAAAAAAGGGTGTGAATCAGTTAAAAGTTAAAGTTAGTCGTGTCTTAAAGTTATTTTTAATTAAACGTGCAAATATTACACCCATGTAATATGAGATTAAATATAAAAAGACGATCAACGCCCAAGCTAACAGTCAATAACAAAATAAAAAAGAAAACAGTATTTCTAACGAAATTGCATTATGAATGATTTGCAGTTTAAAATTCTATTAAATGAATATGTTATAAAAAGAATATATTTATACTTGTGGTATGTCGTAACAAAATCCTTATATGCCTCCTTGTACACAGGATAAGATTACACCGTTTTCTGCACTTTGTACATAGTAGTAGTTATTATATCTTGCGTTTCCATTACCATGTTTTTTTATTATGTATAAGATCTTTTGTTAAAAGGGAGATCCCCTGTAAGGATGTTTTTTGCTATCCCAGGTATTTTTTATTAGAAAATATTGTGATTTTGTAACTAAAAAAATTATTATGAAAGAAAAAAATATTTGGAGGATTGAAAACTAAAATGAAATAAGTTTTGTTTTTCCTTCCTATAAATTCGTAAACCACCGAAATCTCAGTCCCATGGGCTATCCCTTTCCCAAAATTGAAACTTTAAGATTAAATTTGAAGTAATTCGTTTATAATATATAATTTTGTCCATAATTTTTTACTACATTACTAAATTATTGTTACTAAATTAGTTAACTAACAATTTTCTTCAATAAAAAGTACCGAAAATTTATTTGTTTCATTAAATTCATTAAACCAAACTTTTTTGTCCCCGGCGTTTTAAAACCAGTCCTCTACGAAAAGTTTAAAGCCAAAAAAAAAAGTCCAGTGCGCTATTTTATATTCTGTAGGGTTTTTAGGGACCTAACTAGCCTTAAGTTAATAAGCGTAGTGCTGTTAGCAGTTTATCGCCATTTTATTTAGTGTCCAAACACCGTTTGTGTTTGAAACATATGTCTGGGCCACTTCGATACTCAGTCCCCTGGTAATTATTTTTATTTATAAAATTAGATCCATAAGTCTTAATATCATACTAATTAATGTAAATGTTAATTGAAAACTTGAAAGGTTGATTGCGTTAAAATAATTTAATGTATAATATAATAGTAATAATTTGATCAAAATACACAGTCCCCTGCCATGTTATGTGGCACTGATTTGAGTAATTTTATTTCGTTATTTATACTTTAATACTTATAGTAATTTCTTGTAGGTTGTGATTGTCCAGCCATGTCACACCTAAATAAAAAAATAGAAATAAAAAGCTGTTACGAATAATTACTAACCAAAAAGTACTTAACTAATATTAAACAATTAAAAACTGATATATGATTAATACATTAATTTTAAGTAAACTATATAATTATCAAACTCAGATTGAATTTTAAATTTTAACTGCAAATTACGTCGATGCCATTTTTATAAACTCATTATTTAATGAAAATGTTTAATAAATAGTTTAATAAATTTTAGTAATAATAAGGATATTTTGATAAAAATGTTATTCATGTATGGAATATAAAAATAAATGATTATAATGATGTATTATGTGGTTTTAATGTATTTATAACAATCCCCTGTGATACTGAACATACCCCTGTCACCAGTTTATTCATATATATTATAACATGCATTATATTATATAACCTTTAAAATGCAATAACATCTAAATTTATGGTTGCTCAAATCTTAATTACACATTATGTTATAATTTATCTATCTGGATCCGTGACGATAACAAGATGAGCAGTGAACTTAAAAAACTTGTTGTTTCGGCATACGTTATTGTTTTGTTAATTTGAAGTAGAAGTCAAAATAGAAGTATAATAAAGTTATTTTGCCTGACTCAAAAATGTTTGGGGATTAAGATTACCGTGTTTGATTTTTTATCCTTTGATAATCCAATTCATAAACGTCATTAAGAAGTTTAAAATCTTCAATAATTTTTATTTAATATACAAACATATTTTTATTATATATACTTTATAATGTATAATTATGTATAATAAATAAGAAAAGGCTTTTTGTATGATGGTAAGACTGGATTATTACTTTATCTAATAAGTGAATAAATCTAATAAGTTTCGTATATAGTCAATTTGTCTTTTAAATTAAGATAAATAAGTAAAGTTAAATTAGTATACTGTAACTTCTTTTCAATGAATAGAAATAATATTAAAGATGAATCAACGAAATACCCTTTAAGGATAATTGCAAGAATTAACACTAAACTAGGAACATTAGCCGACAGAACACCGTTACACAGTCTACAAAAATCTCTATTCAAAAGTGTATATGATGAATAAAAATAAACACATCGATATTTCATCGTATGAGGTCCGCATAACGTATTTCATAACATCATAAATTAATCCTTGTTAATAATTCAATGGCGTATCCATGGTTAACTTGCCAAGCGATCCGTGGGAACGTCATGCCAATTATCCAATTTACAAATATTCGTACTATACCTTGGTCGGTTTGTTTGATTATTAGATAATGTCGACAGGCATATTGTTTCTGTTAGTACTGTTATTATTATGGATTATAATGTAAGAGCAACTATAGATAAAATTAGTACTAAATACGTTAAAGTGTTTACAGGACATAATATTCAACTTTATTACTGTATAAATATTTTTAGAATATTACTTTTTTTATCATACTAGTTATTCCGGCACACGTTGTTTTGCCCGCTTCAGTACGACCGTAATACGGTCTATCGGGTATATGATTTCTTAAACCTTTGCCATAAATAAATACATGTATGTGCTAATTTTTATGTTCATCAGACAAGTAGTATTAGAAAATAGCAATGTTATGTATACAAATATCAATTTTTATACATTCAGAGAGCTAACAAATGGAGAAAATTGCATTGAAATCTGCCAAGAAGTGAATTTACATTTTTTTCATAGTATATATATGTTGTTACCTGTTGTACACCTTATCAATTTTAGGTAAAATATATCCCATAGTTCCACAGTGATGGGCTCACAAAAATATAGGAAACAGACAAAACAATTTTTTTTCGGTTACTATATCGATCATAAACTGGATTTGGTAGTACACAAAATATAATGACATTAATAGTCTATATGGGTTGAGTGTCGTGCAATGGAACTTAATTCTTTTGCTCTATGTTATTCGATGACCTTAAAGGGAAACTATAATTAGTAGCGTGGTGGGAGACGACAGTCGTTTTTGATTGAATCGTCAGCACCATACATAAGGCCATACATACACCATACATCTGCCATAATGATACGCTTGGCACTTGGCGCTTACGCTAGGCTTATTGCCTAGAGATAAAGTCTGTGACCGATGCCGATGTGGCAATTGACTGCCTGGTCGGTCACCTCCAGAATGCCATCAACGAAACCTCGAAAGAGGTAAAGGCGGCGAACGATCGCCGCTTCATACTTCCTGATAACATTCGAAGACTGATCACGGAAAAAAACGCCGCGATCTGCGCCCATGATTCTAATCCGACGGAGGAAAATCACGTACGGCTACGTAACTTACAACGATTAGTTAAAACTCGTATCTCCGAGCTCCGCGGTCAAAGATGGGAGAGTCTTTTAGAGGAAATCAAACCATCTCATCTAGCCTTCTGGGATCTTGTCCGTAAACAAAAGAGTAGCTACTCATCCTCAATGCCACCGCTGGATAAAGGCCCCGGCAATCTGCCCGCCTTCGAAAGTATAGACAAGACAGAATATCTCGCTACCACTCTCGATTCCAATTCCTATGAATATCATACCATAAATCCCGGACACATCGGGAGGGTCGATCGAACAATTCAATCAATAAGAGAGACCCCACCAGTTGAAAATTTAGTCCCGGTCACAAGTGACGAAGTTGTCGCGATCATAAAACGCCTTAAGCCAAGGAAAGCCCCCGGTCCCGATGGAATCAGGAACGATAAACTTATAGCTCTTCTGGTCTGTATCTTCAATGCGGCCATAACTCACTGCCATTTTCCAGCCGCTTGGAAAAAGGCATCTCTCCCAGAAAGCTACCGCCCAATCAGCCTCCTCAATACGTTAGGTAAAATATACGAGCGGCTCCTTCTAAACCGACTTCAATCCATTGTCTCAGAGAAATGTCTCATCACTCAAGTACCCACCAAGTGCTCCGCCTCATGGAGCATATTCTCTCCAATTTCACGGAGCCACGCCGTCCTAGGCGCACGCTTGCCGTATTTTTCGACACATCCAAAGCCTTCGATAAGGTGTGGCGCGAAGGCCTCATATTTAAACTCAATCTCTTTCATGTCCCGGACATGCGATTGAAGCGATGATAGCTCAGTGGTAGTGTGTACGACTTCGCGTCAAGGGACGTGAGTTCGAATCCAAGCACCTACAATGAGCTTGAGCTTTCGGTGAAGGAAAACATCGTGAGGAAACCATAGAATGGTGGTAGGGCTTTTTCTAATGCCCGCCTGGGTAGCTACCACCGTCAAGTTGTAAACCTGCCGCCAAATACCAATAGGTGTGTTCCGGCAGCTGCACGTGAGAACCAGTTCCTCCACAGGTTTAATGTGTCTACCAACTTGGGTCGTATCGACACTTAAGATCAGGTGAGATTATAGCCATAACGCTAAACCTTAAGAATAAAAAAGAAAAAAAAAGATAAGTCCGCATAATCCTCGCTTAGCTATCAGACCGTACCTTCTGCTATAAAGCGGACGGAACTCTATCCTCACCAAATTCAATAAGATCAGGGGTCCCGCAAGGTTCTATCCTACCCCCTTGCCTCTTCAACCTGTTTGTTAGTGACATCCCCGAATTCCCCGACACCGCAGTAGGCTCTTACGCAGACGACACGGTCAACTTCAGCTCAGGCAGGAATAGGATTCACTTATACTACTGCGTCCAAAGGGCTGTGTCTACGTTCGGGTCCTGGTGCTTCAAATGGCGCATAGGAATAAACCCAGACAAAAGCGCGGCTATTATGTTCGATCCTCACGCGAGGAAGAATATAAAAAGAACATTACATCTTTTTGGTGTCAATATCCCCTGGGCTAACCAAACTAAATACCTTGGTGTAGTTTTAGATAAACATCTCACCTTTAACAAACATATAGATTATGTACAGAAAAAAGCCACCACAGCTATGGCTCTACTAAGCAATCTAACCTCCTCTAAGAGCAAAATGTCACTCAGACATAAGCTCACAATAAACAAAGTATGCATCCGTCCCATACTTACCTACAGTTGCCCCGTATTCGCTCACGCTTCGCACACCACCCTTCGCAAACTACAAGTTCTGCAAAATAGATTCATGTGTATAGCCGTTCAAGCCCCTCCCTATGTCCGTAATGTAGATCTCCATAAAGATATGGATATTCCCTCCATATATGCATATATCAAAGACCTTACAAAGCAATTCTTCGAAAAAGCCGAAGTTCATCCCAACCATAAAATAGTACACGCAGTTATCTACAATGCCAATCCGCACGCCAAAGGTTTCGCGCGCCGGCCACGTAATTGCTTCACTGATCCCGTCGATAAAATAACGAGATTGAACGCACTTCTTCCTACCGTCTCCACCAATCGTACGTGTCCGCGTACATGCCCGCGTAACCGCCACCCTGGCCGCCGAGGCCGAGCGGTTAATTTCGCTCACGCACACCCGCCGCGGCCATCCTCTGCAGACGTTTGAACCTAGGTTCGATCCTCCGGATAGGAGCCCTCAAGTGACTCTGCTCGCGCGATACAGTGATACTCTATATCACTGAAAGTACATCATCACACCTCATACCATCCACGCACACCTACACGTTAAGTACACGGTTCTGTAAGGGACTACCCCCGCGACCCTTACGCGGTTGCCCGATAAGGTCGTGTTAGGATCACGAAATTAGTAAGCTAGGACCTATTGCTTAGTTAGCCTTGCAAATACTTGTTTGTTTTTCCGGCAGCAGCCCAAGCCGAGGTTCGGCCATTCTGGCACCCTTGCGCTCGCTGCCTCGGAGCTGAGTGCCCTCAGCACTCGCCCTAAAAAGTTCGGTGAAGCTGTCAAAGCCCTTAGGGCTAACAGCGTATATTATTAAAAAAAAAGGGATCAGGCAATGTATAACCATCTACAGAGTTGACGGATGGTATCACAATTATGACGGCCGATTGTTGGTGTACTCGCCGTGCTCCCCATTATTATTAGATTGCAATATACTTAATATTACGTATAGTATTATCACTATGTCGTACACCTATATAATGTAACAACAACAAATCGGAAAGCTGTTTTATTGTTATACTATCGGTATACGTTTTATTAATTTGTGCTAAGCCTTAGCACTTAGTACCTACAAAATTGTATGCAATTTTCGTGTTACGCCATCGAACAAACTATGTGCTTATAAGCTTGCGTTTGAAAATATCACTACGATTTGCCTTCGGTGATTTAAGATGATGACAGCCGTCCAAACACTTGAACGGATCGCGTCTATTCAAATTATGATTAATATCAAACTAGTTCACAGTGTGCAGTTAGTTAATATCCAAACTTTGAAGAGCAAATACGATGCGCCAAACGTACAGATGCTCGTGTGTACAAAGTTGCTAAATTAATTTCACTTCATACGTTTTGTTAAGAAAACATGAAATGATGACTGTGAGCGGATGGTAGATTCATATTTGGAAATTTTACTTTATTTTGATTGCTTGTAATTGAAAATAAATGGATCATGTTAAGATATTTTGTAATGAATAACATTAAGTAATATGTTGATTATGTTATCAGGATCAAAGTACATTAAAACAACTAAACAAAGTAAATCATGAAGTTCACAATGATGGCTCATTTGTAGATTTTTTTATGGAATAGGGGGAAAACTAGCAAGCGGTTCACCTGATGGTAAGAGATCACCATCGCCCATGGACAACCAAAACGCCAGAGGAATCGCAGGTACGTTGCCGGCCTTTAAGGTAAGAGCAAGGTTTCTTCTTGAGAGGTCCCCAAGTCGTATCAGTCCGGAAACATCGTCGCCGCAAATTGGATCCACGAGGTAATCATGCGAGGAAAGAAATTGTGCGGGAAACGTTCCGTCGTGGATCACCATTCTTCTAGATGGTAATTATTGAATTTAAGTGTATGGTGCGTTGTACGATTGAGAATGAACGATTAGTTTGAAAGCCAGCAGTAAACCTAAACTTGGTGGTAGGGTATTTTACTGTATCCGCGTGTTTATCTACCACTCTCCAGATGAAGGTCTGTCACCAAGTATCTTTACGGGTGTATTACGGCAGTGGTATTTTCGTCACTAAGCCTAGCGTATCGTTAAGTGAGGGTTGAGTGAATTTTCCTTTTTGTAGTTCTAAAATGTTATAATGAAATTAAATAAATATAACAGTGCAATTGTATAATGTATATTTTTTTATTTAATTTTATAATTAAATTCACAAATTAAAAAAAAAACAAAGTAGTTGAAAATATGCAGTTTTATGTAATGTTTCAATGACGATACTATTGCTGATAGTACAACTTAAAACTAAAAAGTTATTCTAAAAAACAACTGATAGATTGGTAATTCATTGCTTATCCCTTAGCTAGCTTAAATAATTCTTCTGCTTCTTCTAGCTGATTTTGAAACAAAAAACTGTAAGAGTGTCATCGCGGTTATCTACTGGATATTTTCCAGCTGATTCTGAAAGGTGACACACCTAAACGCGCTCCTATTCTATATCCCCTAGTCTATGGTGTTCACGATCTAATCTGACATAATCGCCCCATCCTAGCACCGTTCCACACTACTATTAAGAAGTAACTATTACTTACTAGTATGAACAGAAGTTTCTATAGTTCAAAACTTTTAACTGAACTTTATAACTAGCTCTGAAAACGTAAACTAATATTATAAATTCGAATGAGCATTTAAATCGCTAAACCTTATTTTTTTGGTGTACTGAGAGTGTGTAGTTTAAAAAACGACTTATTTTAGCTATATTCACAATAATGAAATTTGATAGGTGAAATAGGGTATACATATTTGTATAGATAACCTATAGAGATTTAATCAATCATATTTAGGTTTTTGATAAAAATGAAGAACAAATTGCATTTTTGAAAATGATCCCGCAAGGAGGTATATTAGGTACTATATCAATTGTTCAATCTCACGCAAACATAGTCACGGGCTCAGCTATTAGCACAGTGTAATCATGCATAGGCTGGTAAAAGTAACTACTGTTTTAAATTTAGATCTTTTCAATAAAGTCTTTTTTTTTCTGTATAGTATAGCTCGTCTCGCTGACAACTGTGCTTATGGCTCTAAAGATAAGATCACTTTGTACGCCATTAGCCAAAGTGATTGACGTTGTTAGTTTGTTGTCAGTAATTTTGTTTGATATTTAGAGCGGCAGTGCCTTTATGTTGTTTGAAATGTTGACACAAGAAGTCGATTATCGCGTATTACGATAAAGTACTTGCAAAATTACTTTAAATCTGTTAGCATATAAATAGGCGCAGTGCGATTAGATGTTACTTTTTTGCTATTAGCCATTATGAAATCGTGCATTCAATCTCACGTATTAAAAATGTCTTTATTTTTTTAAATTTATGTATCAAGGGAAGTGATAACTTATTTGTATAGAATCAAGTACTATTTTTCTATGTACCTATTGTTCTTAATATTGGTTAATTTTAATAGTTCTTCATTACAGCCGGCACCATTATTTTTAACAGGTCCTTAATCTTTTGAAGCACCACCTATTAACTTTGTTTAAATAATATTAAGGTAAAAAAGAATATTCTTTTTCTTTAGTTACTTAGCTTTTCCTCGTTAAGCTGTGTATATTTTTATAATACACTGTTGTGAATACTGACATGACAGCTTATAGAGAGGAGTGAAAAAGTGAAAAGGAAAACTTGTTGTGCCGACCCTATTTTTGTAGGGTCCAAGAAGGAAATATGCTTTTTATTGACTCTATTCACAAATATTCTTATTTAATGTATATTAACTTTTAAATCGCTTGACGCTTGCGATATGGCGATCGACAGACGCCACAGTGTTAACACTGAGTGTGCCGGAATCTAGTAACAACCAGCAAATGAAAGTAGCGGGACTCATCAATAGCACCGTCAAATACCTACTAAAAATACACCACAGTGATTCTCAATGTATTTTGTTTGCATGCATGCAATGCATGGTGGCGGGATGGGTGGTGGTTATTGTAATGCTTGCTTGACTAGCTACTACCCTCGAGTTGAAAATCTGCCGCCAAATACCAGTGGGTGGCAGTTGAACTTTAGAGCCAGTCTTTTATAAGGTTTAGCGTATCCACCAACCTGAGATACTGTTGACTGCGATGTGAGACTGCGATACCTCTGGTGTTGTGGGTGTCCATGGTTCATAAATAAAATCCCCCATACCTACTGCCAAGCACCAGGGGCATGACGCGGTGATTGGTCTGACGCGGTGTATGCATGCACAGACCCGCGTCGCCCCAGGAAGGCGACAGACGGCCGTGAGGTTTTAATGGGTGTTTCCAGCGCTTAGCGCCGGGTGAGTCCCACATACCCTTCTCAGTCCCCCCGGGCTAGGAGGGTATGCATAAATACATTTACCCACGTAAAAATAAGGGACCATATTGTTTATAATGTATAAAGAATATTTATAGGAATATATAAGAAGCTATTTAGTTACCAATTATAATACAGGCTATATATACCTAGCATAACACAAATATCTCTATATATTATAGTTGTAGGTATAAGAACTGATAGTAAGCTATATTATTTTCCTAAAGTTCGTGGTACTACTTCGATACCACGTTCGACGAAAATTGTAATAATGGTAGGTGCAAGAAAAATATTTTTATTTATTTAGCAATATTGAGCTTTTACAACCGTTAACAAACGGAACGATTTCTGTGAAATCGCGATTTCATAAACGTTTCAACGTCTTAATTGATACATCAATAGTTATGAAATATTGGCTACGGACATATCGAGTAATTTGGCAATTAAATTTGCGATGCGTAACAATAGATTTAGATATGCCAATCGATGTGTTTATTCACTATCGTAAAGTACCATAAAATTTGTTAAATTGACTATCCATGAAGAAAGAAAATAATTCGAATTGCTTCTATAAAAGTTATGTTATAATATTATTGGCATAGTCAGTAAAGGTGCGCGCTTATTGGTTCAATTTCAATATCAAGTAAGTTCTCAACGGCTAAGCTGCGAAGATATAGCTTGTACACGTCATTCGCGTCAGCTGATTCGTAGTGTATTTGGGACAGCTCCGCTACCCGTCGTGCAAGGTGTCCTGTAGTGTTGCGCTCCCGCGAATGTTGACCACCCGTGTGACGTCACACGTATACAGAATGCCTGCGCGGTAGTGCGCCACTACGAACTCCACTTTGCTGCCATGGCGCCAAAACCTGACAGCAAAACGACCAAAGGCCCTTTTAAGAGCCAAACCACGAAGACCCCGCCTCAAACGAAGACCCCAAGCAAGCCTAAGGACCTGACCGAAGCCTCCACGATGACCCCCGCACCCCCCACCGGACTCCGAGTGGATTTATCCACCCCCCCTAGCCGCACCCTGCCGGTAGATACCAGTCTGCCGTCATCGAGCGGATCACAGCCAGACACAAGTTTCGCAGTATGAAGACGCATGCACCCGCGCCTGCTACCCGGCCGCCTACGCGTTCAACAACGCAATCGGTTGCGGTTCCGAAGCCGCCGACGAAGGGTGGCTCGGTCAACCAGCCCACGTTTGCGACGGTGACATGACCAACACCGACACCGAAGCCCGTTACTCGGCCTCCAAGGCCGCAAGAAGCCCCAGGACCATCATCAGCCCCAACGCAGCCTCTGGATGAGGATACAACGATGCCTCGACGACGCTACCCGGCATTGGTGGTCGAGCGGTTGCCCAACTGGGCGTACCACTTCCGCCAAATAGCGGAGAAGCTTGGACGGCGACCAAATGCGCGGCCCTTTGGGCGAGGGCTGCGCTTCATCCCAGCAGACCCAGAGGAATACCGAGTGGTCCAGACATAACTGGCCAAACTCGAAAAAGACGAGGGAGTGATTTGTTTTTCCTACTCGCTCCCTACAGAGAAATGCCTGAAGGTCGCCATTCGCGGCCTCCCCGCGATTACCGATCCCGAAGAAATTTGACAAGCTCATCGGGATAAAGGATTCGAGCCGCAGTTCGTACAGAGCATCAACGGTCGCAGAGGAAGACCTGGGTGCATTTTTCACTGCGCCCTCACCCGAACACCAGGCTTGATACCAGAAATCTACAATATAGATGAGCTCCTTCTGATGCCAGGCATCAAAATCGAAGCGTGGCGAGGCAAGGCGGGACCTGCGCAATGTCATCGGTGCCAGCAGTTCCGCCATTCCTCTCATCACTGCCACCGGCCAATAGCCTGCGTGCGGTGCGGGGGGCCCCACACCGCACATGAATGCGATCGCCCGCTGCAAGATGCCGCCACCTGCGTAAACTGCGGAGGACCACACCTCGCGAACAACGCCGTGCACTGCCCAGTGTTCCGGCGTGAAGCGCGCAATCGCCGTGCGAGCACCGTCGCCCGGACAGGGCAATCCGAGAGGAAGACGGGTGACTTCGTGTCGGCCCCCAGGGTGATAGAAGACTCTGCTGCGGGCAGCCTCATGGCACCCGCCAATGACGCGCCGCAGCAGAGGAAAACCCGCAAGCAACCACAGGGCAAGTGCGCGAAAGTGCCAACCCCTGCAACCGTCGAAGCCATCCAAAACCTCAGTGAAGAGGACAGGAATACATACAACGCAGTCATAACACTCGCTAATGCATACGCTACAGCGTGTCATACGGGAAACAAATTTGCTAAAACAGCATACCTCCTAAGTCTGAAGAATCTCCCACTTGCCGATGACCAGGCCAGGAGGGTCGATAGCCACAATCAACACCAATAAGACGTCCAGCCAACTTCATCTGTATGTTGGAAAAACTCCAGTGATCAGTTAGCGGCTGCTAACTGCAACGATGCTACTGAAAAGGGGTATATCCCTGAGCGGTTTCCTCACCACTTCGTATAGAAAAGGTAGAGAAGGCCTCGCGGTCGGTCGTAGTGTATTTATTACATGTATTATAATGAATTAGATGAATTGAATTATGTACAATGACATGTTTATATTCGCAATTAGAAAAAAATATATAAATTCCAAAATTTCCTACCATTCCTTCAATTCATTAGTTATCTCTGAGTTTCATTTAATTACTCTCAGAGTCCCAGAAGCTAGTAATTCATTTATTTGTATTTGTTAATTAATAATATACTACGTAAGGAAATTCGTACCAACCGAGTGTATCACGACACTCACGAAATTTTTTCTTGGCCAGTGAAAAATATTTTAAAGTTCATTTTACTTTTTTTACATTTTCATTTTAGTATTAGTATCTTTGACGTGGCTAATTAGAGATTGTAAGCATTTTGTTTTTTTTTTCTTTTTTGTTTAAATGTCATGCTAAATGGAAGCAATTATTTAGAGTGATTATCTGGAAAACACTTAGAACTTGCATAACGGTGGGTGAATGCAATAGACAGCAGGTACGATAGTGTCTTGAAACAAAGACACCGGACCGTCTGTGGTGCCGGACAACTTCGTGACCGATTCTAATGTGGTACAAATTGTAGTCGATTTGCTGCATGATTGACGAAAATAATTATATTCTTGCTTGAAAGCGTTTTGGATCGCTCAAGACGGGTTAGTGATTGACATGTGTTGTAGACTAGATAATTACAGTGTTAAGGACTATTTATAGTTAAATAGCAAGTTTTCTTTATAGTACTTTTATCTTGAGTTTTTATTGTGTTGAAGTGGTTTATGTTGAAGTATATAATTTTTATTTAATGAGTCATTGATTCAGTTCTTGATAATTTCATATATAGCCAAATAGTATCAAGTTTTTTATAGAATACTAGATATAGAGATATAGATATAGAATATAGAAGACTAGCTGCAACTAAATGATAACACATCAATACTAATCCCTCAGACGACCGCTCTCTGTAAGCCTATCTCATACAATTATATACAATCAATGGAATGGACTAAATTATTTTACTTAACATTGCTTTAAACTTGGAAATGATGTTTATTTGAGATTGTATGCCAGGGGTATTAATGTAAATATACAAGTGTGATCTGGTATTAGATCTATATTAATATATGATCTATATTAATATTATAAAACTGAAAAGCTTTTTTTTATGTTTGAACGCGCTAATCTTACTATCAGTTGGTTTTCAAAAATTCTTTCTGCATTTGATAGAGCAGTAAGTGCAGAAGGCTTTAGGCTATTTAATATCACAGTAACACCAATAGGCGCAAAGCTGTATTGAAAAAAGTAAAAAAAAAGGCCAATAATATTAAATAATTTTTAATTCCATGCGATGGAAGTTGCGGGCACAGCTAGGCATCAAATAATCTAAGGTTACAAAATTGCCAATAAGCACTTCCAGTAAATGGAATTGATAAATTTCTTCAAGAGTACATTCGTGCTCACAGCATATACGGATAATCCTCGTCAATGCGTCTGTCACCATTTACGGCCTTCGGCTGTGGGATTTTACATGATAATCTTATTTAATTTCAGTTTTGTTTATTCGTCCGAGTGATATATTTGGTGAGCAATTGATTTACCATTTACTTCGTCTTTTTCTGCATAGCTATAAACAAGGTTATCATATATTTAAAGAGTCAACTTTTATATATTTTCCTTGTATAACGGATTTGTGTTTTCAACCTAAAAATTGTTTTTTTTTTCTAACATCAATATAGGGTTTTAGTAACATCATACAATGGTTTCCTTATCTTACAAAATAAGTCACTTTTATCTTCTTCGTGGTTATTAAAAAAATCTTAATCAATGCCTACAATATAATATCAGCAGCTCCACCAAATTTTATACTTTTATTATTATCACTTAGTAGTACAGAGCGATGATGATCAAGTTATGCAATGAATGCACCTGAACTTTCTCTTAAAACCATTTCCATTCAGGTTGTTTGAAAATACTCGGACATTTTATTTTATTAAAGTAAAGCATTCTTATAAGGGACTCAATTAATCTTGCATAGGTCATCTCGCGTTGATTGATCGTCTTGTGCCCGTTGGTTAGTATCATATTGCCTTGGTGATCGGTTAAGTTTATCCCTCACAAAGATCGCTTTTATTACGCCTGGTGTTTCCCGTTACGAAATATTTAATGTTTCATTGAACTTTCTAAGAGGTTTTGATATATATTATGCTTTACATAACTTTTATGAATTTCGCGTTTATATTTTGTCGTCATACACCGAAAAATATTTAGTGATGACAGCGTTTTTATCTTCAAATTTTTTTAACGATAAGCTAAGTTGTTTTTATCTACATTCGCTTGCGTAAAGCGTAATCGAAAATTGTTTGGGACGACATTCTATACACTGAATCGATGACATTCCTCAACATTCAATCCCGCGATTAGAGCGTGTTAAAAACATGATGTTTGTACTATCAGCTGTGAAATAAAAATGAATGTTGTGTTTCAAATGTATGTAAATTTTAAAGTTTTTAATACACCCTGATTATGAGATTTACTGTAGAGATATGTGCTCAATTTGGTGACTAGAATGTCTTCCAATACAATTTTTGATTATTCCTTACGCAAACGAATGTGAAAAAGGACAACTTCACTATACATTGGGCTCTGGATATTCATTGGGTGATATCGTAATGCGACAAACTAAAACAAAGCCTTATAATGTCGTATCACCGTGAGTACATGTGCACAATATGTTTCAAATTAAAAAATCCCTATCTAAGTTTCTCGTAACGCGCCTAAAGTAGAATAAATTAAAGAATGTAATCAAGACTTTTTAGAAAGAAAAGGGCTTTTGAGATATAGAGAGACAGAAAGACGGACAACGTAGTGGTGATATAGACTCCTTTTATCTCAGATAAATTTTCGCTTTAATTTCTTCGAGGTTACATTTATAAAAATCCATTCTTAATCGATGCTTCAATATAATCAAATATTTCGCATGTTTGGTAAAATGTCTCAAGAATAGTTCTCTGTTACAACGTTGGATTCTTTAAAGCACGCAAAACTATATTATATAAATCTCGTATGACTTCAACAAAAATAATTAAAAAATTTAAAAATTGTAGCTTTTGATTAGTTAATATAAATTATTGTTTTTTAGTCATAATTAACTTTAAAGAAGGATTAGATTAGAAGATTATAACGTGTTTAAATCGCTATTTAAAATGTTTCCAACCGTTAATTTGTGAGGCGCGCGACAAAACAACTCGGGAAGTTGTTAAGTTTTTTCCCACTCAAAAAATCAAGATACTGTGTGGCGTCGTTATGTTGTTTATTTACTCAATGTTAGAGACTTTAATTTACCCCATGGTACTCTTGTATCTCATAAAAAATAATATCCACATGATTTGACGTAATTTGTGCTGTGTTTTAACGAAAGGTCCGTGTGTGTTTTGGAACAATTTCATCCCGAACCGTTATTAACCGGTAACGGTTTTTTTGTTTCTTTTTTTTGTTTCATAAAAAGTTAACGAGTATTAGGAAAGGAGATGATGCTATGTTACATTTCGTAGTTAATGAACTAGAATAATATTAGATCCCCCAAAAATTGGTCTATTTTATTGGACCACAAATTAAAGTCGATGTTGGGATGTTTTATTGAATATAAAAGGTATGGCGTAGCTTTCGTCTGTTAATTTGGTCGCCTTAATTTTTAAATATACTTTGTTATCTTTATTTAATGTATTTTTCAATGCTAGATCTATTAGTATGTTAATGGAAAAAAAAATCTGGTAATTTTATGTTTACCTAATTGGTAATAAGACTTAATAATTGGCGTATATATGCTATACTACATATATGCTTTAGTGATTATTTTATAAACCGATTTACTGACTACCTCCTTACAAGGTCGAAGTTATTTGAGTTTGGTTGGTTTGTAGTACATAATAGTACCTTCTCTCTATTTGCATAACCTTTGCAGTTCCTTAAGTGTCGCTGTTTAGAGTTGTACACTGTTTCTTTATAGCGGAATGGTGAAATGAACGCACTATACGTGATGGTAAGTACAGTATGAAAATGATAAATATAAAGAAATCTGTAATTTATCCATGAAAGTCATTGCCTTGAGAGCCTGAACACTTCTTGCCAACTACATGTACAGTGACTAATCTCAAAATGAAACAAAACCAAGATAGAGTCGCTGTAACAGGTTTTTAATCCGTAGTGATCGTGATTTTTATAGTTATTAGGTTTATCGTTATGGCCACAATTTCACCTGATATTAAATGACGATACATTACTTACTACAGTTAAGGTGGTGAACACGCCAAGTCTAGTGGAGGGAATGGCTTTCAAGTACACCTATAAGTATTTGACGGCAAATTCTAAAGTTAAGGGTGGTAGCTAGCCAGATGGGCATTACAGAAAGTCCCACTACCATGCTATGTTTCATCGCGATAGGTTTCCTTTAAAGAAAGTTCATGCTCTTAAATATTATCGAATTCAAAAAATTAAGGACAGTTTTCTGAAAACCTCTCAAGGGCTTAACTAACCACGACTCCACTTATCAAAGCTTATGATAGTACATTCAGGCATTAACAGCATAAGAACACATCAAATTGTTAATCCGAATTAGATTTCTAAAAATATTTGCTTAAATTCCATTTATATTCAAGAAAATTATATATTTTATAGCTCGTATCTCAATACACCGAAACAGTATTATATAGTCGGTATTAATAAATGAATGGACACTAATCGATTGTGAATAGAAATTACTTTTAGATGTAAAAATGTAGGTAATATTTGGACGGATGGATTAAGTAGATATAAATTCTTAAATTTATGTAGTCCCCTTTATACTGCGCTGAGCGGACATGTAGAATATTGATTTCTATCACCAATTTTTCTTCATTAATAGCTACTGAGCCGGTGTAAATTCAAATGGGATATACAAACTTTATAAATAATAATTTATAGATATTACAGTATGCGTTTAGAAAATGCTAAGCGAATACAAAGAGCTTAGTTAAATAAATCTAAAGTGACTGCATTCTCAGAAACTTGGTAGCGCTGTATACCTCATTATGTGGTATTTAGATGATAATTAGCCGGCAAGGAGAGAGTCCAGATTCCATTGAATACATTTGTTTCTTTTATCAACCTAAATAAAGCGCTTAGGAACTTTACTATCTCAATTATTTGTTATGATAACTGTGTTCGCTTTTTAACCAATAATATAAATAAATAGTCGAGTTTTTGTGATTAGGATGTATTGCTTAAAGTTGTATAGATAGAAGGAGACATTTCATATATAAATAACGTTTTTTTACGTAGGGACATATTAACCACATGATAGATTGATACAGTCCATATACAACAGCGACCGCTGCGAGATTGGCCCCTTGTTATGCATTTTTCAATGGCAAGCGATGCCTAAAACTTTGCTTCAAAATGGCAAATATATATGGTAGTTCCGCTTTAGTGGTAGTTAGTTTGTCAGTTTATTGAAATTTGCTATAGTTTTACTTCTGCGAATCATTTAATAAGGGGGCGGCAATCTACCAGCAATCATCACTACAATACCGGCTTGGAAACTTATCGGCGGATAGATATTTCGAAACTCGATCAAACAAAAGAGAGTTAATTTGATGGGTTTATCACCGTATTCACGATGGTTATGACGTTATCATATGGACTATCCCCTTTTCATAGCTGAATACAGACTGGCTTGTATTAAAACAACTAGGCGGATCTCTGTCTCTCCTTTTCAGCCTAGTTCCACTTTTGAAGCGATGATAGCTTAGTGGTAGTGTGTACGACTTCGCGTCAAGGGACGTGAGTTCGAATCCAAGCACCTACAATGTGCTTGAGCTTCCGGTGAAGGAAAACATCGTAAGGAAACCATAGCATGGTGGTAGGGCTTTTTCTAATGCCCGCCTGGCTAGCTACCACCCTCAAGTTGTAAACCTGCCGCCAAATACCAATAGGTGTGTTCCGGCAGCTGCACTTGAGAGCCAGTTCCTCCACAGGTTTAGCTTGTCTACCAACTTGGGCCGTATCGTCACTTAAGATCAGGTGAGATTATGGCCATAACGCAAAACCATAAGTACAAAAAAAAAACTACCCACTTTTGGATATTGGCCTCCTTTCTCACGCCATTTTTAGGTCATGTTCTAGTTAGTCTCATCCACTGTGTTTCGATAAACCTGACAATAGTATCTGATCATCGGGCTGGTAGTCTACCTCTAAGGAAGCACCAAAGCCATACCCCACACCTCCTTTATTTCGTGTCTAGTTTTGCAATATAATTTTTTAAAAAGAACATATGTTATATTACTAATAGTCTGTAGATCAAAACCCGTATACTTTTTTTCTTTTAAATAGACGGTTTTTAAAACATTTGTCGTTTTGCAAAATTAACATTTGTTCTATCAACGAAATTTATGTACCAAGCTGACCTCAAGACAAAGCAACTGCTTGCGAGTTAATACAGGCCAGTTGTAAATTTAGGCTTGTCATACATAAAGTTTGGTGTTTACTGGCCTACAGCAGCCATTGTGAGGTCTAAGCTAATTTATTTCTTCAGAAAATTTGCTCCGACGGGTGATGGTGTTGGTTAACAAACGTGTTTCCGTGTTCGCTTTATTTTCAGAATATTGTCCCTTAGTCCATGTCGTTTGCGCATAAAATAAACGGTTTACTCTTCTTAAATAATTCTCTCTAAGTAAATTTGAGTTGTTAGGTTACGATTTAGTTAGTTGTAGATAAATCTAAGTGAATACAACCATAAGATTTGAAATTTATTTTATTCTTAAGTACATCATATATGTTAACCGGCTTGATTTATAACCTTGTGACAATTTATTTATAAATATTTCGGTCCATGTTTGCGAAGAGCACGCACGATTTTTGGTTTGTGGTTCATGAACAAAGCTAATGATGTAAGTAATGGCCTCAGTATCTCTTTCATGTACATTTATATGATGATTTGCGTTGCAGTATTCAAAATTAATAGTAACACGTTTTCTTTGCACCGAGTGTGTTTGATCAAGGAAAAAAGAAAAGAAATGTTATAAACCAAACGTTAAGGTAAAATCGACTAAAAGTTGTTTTGCAATCTAATTTTATATTACTTTTTAGAATATATTATCAAAATACAGACATTTTAGTAAATTACAAAGTATTATATTATCTTTGTACATATTTTTAAATTAATATAACCGTTTTCGATAAATTAATGGTCTATATTAATACTTCTTTCTGTGAATTACATATATTTCCTCTAAAGTTTTTTAATTAAAATCTATTTTAAAGGACACCTATTATATGCGATGATAGCTCAGTGGTAGTGTGCACGACTTCGCGTCAAGGGACGTGGGTTCGAACCCAAGCACCTACAATGAGCTTGAGCTTTCGGTGAAGGAAAACATCGTGAGGAAACCATAGCATGGTGGTAGGGCTTTTTCTAATGCCCGCCTGGGTAGCTACCACCCTCTAGTTGTGAACCTGCCGCCAAATACCAATAGGTGTGTTCCGGCAGCAGCACTTGAGAGCCAGTTCCTCCACAGGTTTAGCGTGTCTACCAACTTGGGCCGTATCGTCACTTAAGATCAGGTGAGATCATGGCCATAATGCTAAACCTTAAGAATAAAAAAAAAAAAAATTATGGCAATTAATTTTGTTTGACTGTGGATTTAGATTTGTGAGTTAAAAAGTATTGTTTATGTCAGACTATAACATTCGATATCGTCGTGTCAGCTTTTAGCAAATATTCAGTAGTTTCAAAGAGATACGTAAAAGTCCAGAGTGGCAGACAAAAAATCTAAATGAAATATTATTGACCTTTATACTAATGACAAAGTTTATTGCATTTTTTTATGAAAAAGGGGACAACCAAGCAGTTTTATTACCTGATGGTAAGTGATCACCACTGCCCATGGACACCTATAACACCAGAGGAATCGTAAGTACGTTGCCGGCCTTTATAGGAAAGACTGGCTCTCAAGTGCAACTGCCGGAACACACCTAATGGTATTTGGCGGCAGATTTTCAGCTTGAGGGTGGTAACTAGCCAGGCGGGCATTGGAAAAAACACTACCATCATACTATGGTTTCCTCAGGATATTTTCCGTTACCGAATTTTTAATCACTTAATGTAAAAGTAGTAACAAAGTAGATTTTATCTCCGTTTCTGTCTTTCTTTCATTAATACATGAATATTTATTAGTAATAATTTTACGTACATCCAAGTAAACAAGACTTAATTTATTATATAAATATATCGCTATAATACGTTGACATTTAAGATTATTATTATATACAATATAAAACAATAAAACTATTGCTATTTAAACCTAAATGTTAAAATACTAGCATAAATAAGTATGTTTGGATTAGAGGTTTGTTTGTTTTTTTATTCAAAATATAATAAGCTATAACTTAAAAAGTAAACTTAGTTAATTGGCTTTAAATTATTGTTTAATAATTACACGACAAATATATAATATTGTCGTGTGGCTAATTTAGGTTGAACGCACGACGTGAACCCGATCATTTTGATAATATTAAAAAAAAAAAAATTATCCTAAACTTAGAGACGGGCGTTGCACATTTCGTTCTTTATTGTTGAATAGTCATTACATGTAAATCGTCGAGTCGTGATGATGGGTAGTCCGATAGTGACGAGGCATGTTTCGCAACCACACGGAATGATAATTGTTTCAAAGGCAACAACTAACCGTGTGGGTGCTGGCAGGGCCCGGCGCACCTGCCCGCTATAATATTTCTCGGTAATAGACGTAAAAGTAAGATTTACTTCATAGATATGACTATACTTCATATTTCATAAACGTGATCTTTTAATACGTGGTCGTGAATTCTTTATTTTTAATATCTTTATGAACGTTTTATTGTACTAAGTTGATGATGATGACATTTTGACCTTTTATATTATATTAGCTGTGCCAGCGAATTCGTTTGCGTGGACCTGATAGATATTAAATTTGGATATATGATATTGCGAATTTCTTTGTAAAGCTAAACTATATATTTTTGATATAGAATTTATTTAAAACAATTCAAGCAGCGCACGCCATTTTATAGAAATTTTGTCGATTTAAATTACATTTATTGTAATTATATATGGAAAATATATATTTAAGAAAATAAAAATTAGTCCTTACAACTCGGGGATAATATACTTTTCTAACAGTGAGACTATTATTAAAATCGAATAAGTAGTACCGGGACTACCCCGAACTCATAAACTTTACCTCCTTATAATATTAGTATAGATATACAATTTACTAACTTTTTCTAACTATATTATATGACAACGGACTACAATATCTATTTTCACTTATTTATATAATGTAGTATGATATGAAACTAAAATTTTTGTTTTTGTTTATTTATACACATCAATGGGACTAATTAAAAACAAAATTATATAATACTAAATTCACGAGGAATAATATACAGCACTTTTAATCTAAAAAAATACTTTAGTCGAGAGATTGAAAAAACAACTTTTAGTTACATACGAACGAAGTCGCGGGCATAGATTGTTCTTTATAAATTTTGTGTTTGCCGCAATCTTACTTGATTTTTCAGTGATGATGTGGCCCAAGATGGTAACATAATTAACATGGACAGAACTAGTTCTAAGCTGCATCTGTCGGTAAACAGCAATAAATGCATTTTAAATAGATTTGGAAACACTATAAATCTAGGCTATGGTTTTATCCCAATATTTCCTTCACCGTAAACTTATACTTAATAGGTTTATTTAAAACTTGGCTTGAATTTAGCGGTGTAATAGTTAGGATTTGGCTTGTTTCCGATAGTGCCAGGTGCCGCCTGCCTCCTTACTTGGCTCTTTAGTGACTGAACAATTTGGCTACGTCTACCGTTTTAAATTATTTTGGCAATACGCTTCGTTTATGTGTGACTGTGTTTGAAGTTATATATGTTTTAATATAGAGTTTGTTTTGTTTTACCGAATTCAGTCGTAATTTGTGATGTTATAGCATTGACAGCGACAACAATTTTATTTTCTATCGTGGTATAGAAAATTGGCAATAAAGTTCTTAATAGTAATTTCAGTAATATCCATAAATAACGACAATCTATGAAAGATGAGCATAGGTGACGCCAAGGACTGAAAACACGGATGACTTTTCTGAGACCAGAAGAAGTGTAAAAGCTGTCTTCGTTTTCTGGCAATATGGTGTTTTAGTGTTGCCCGAGTGTCTTTTTACGGTGCCGTTGGATGTCATATTCCCGCCCGCACGATCTTCCAGGGCATTACCATCACACATTGAGATGATCGAGAGAAAAGGATCGTTGCTGCCATCTCGCTACTGAATATACACTAACTGATCCCGAAATGAAACTAATGGATACTTATTATGATTAACTTATCACCATGTGTACAGTGTTCACGAACCCTACCATCTCGTTTGAAGCTGAGGAGTTTAAGCTATACTCAGGAGTATAGATTTGCCTCGATTACATTTTATTATTTGTTTGTTCACAATTTTATCCGATGTTAAGTGATTATGTGGACTATGTTGGTAAGATATTAAAATTAGTTATAATTGGCTCTCAATATGATTGCTCGAATACGTCTAAAGGCCACATCATATTTTTAATTTTACCAATTAGACGTGGTAACTACTCAGAAGGCCATCTGGAAATGGCCAACCATCATGCATCACTTCTATAACTTCTTTACAGAATTGAAATTAATAATATTTATAAAAACAAAGACAGGGTTATTAAGTATAGATTGCTTTGTTCATTTTGTAATTAACGTCGACTGTAGTTGCTTTGTGAAGTATGCTCAACTTATATAGGTTTTTTGTTCCGTCGCTTTCACAATAATTACCCCGGTTAAACGGCAATATCATTATTCAGTTGTCACCACAGCCTGTGACATTGCCTTTGGATGATGTTGCTCTACATGTGCTAATTAAAGGACAACGTTGAACAATGAACGCGACCGTCCCTTCAACTTGAATAGCTCTCTTCCGATCAATGGCTGACTTCAACATATAGGCATTAAACCTTTCTCGACTCGTATTATGTCACCGTATAAATTCAGCAAATGTAAATCTGAAAGCCTCTTAGCGTACATTGCTCTTTATAACAGCTAGTTGAAAATATCATTCAGTGTTGAAAGTATAATGGAATGCGTATACATCGCTACAAGTGAATACGGTGGCGCGAAATGGTTACACGGAGGCGATTCAGTGATCGTTTAGCGATAATCGCGATCACGGGCCTCTGACAATTCTTTTATTTTATAGCGGACTGTCGCCGTCAGATAAAACGGCAATAAATAATCCGAGCAAGACATCGGCGGTACGTGTGCCCGGTTGCGCTCTTCGTTTGTATTATAAGCGTAATTGTGCCTTACAAAACGTACGCTTGTCTTATTTATAGCGTCCATACAGTCAGACATTGGAAGGATAATCGTTTGTTAATGGTCGGTAATGATTACTTTAATTTATTATATACGAATAATAATAGTAATTTGTATCTGCGTTCGTGTGTGAATTATCATATTAATTAATAATACATTTTAATGTTCCATAGCGTTTGTTTCGCCATATTTCTCAATGATAAAAAGACATAAGAAATTTGCCATTACTTGACCCGTTTTACAGCAGAATAACTGTTACTTTTAAAGTTTTAGTTCGCAATATTTCACGTAATATAATTTTAAGCACAGGAATATTTATTTAACATTGAAAATTACAAGAACTTAGTCTGTAATAAGACAAGTCTTATGTAAAGTTGTATGAAAATAGTATATTAATATTTAAGGTCGGTATGTTTATAAAAGTCATAAAAATAGTATTTACTACTAATTGTCGTTAGTTCGAATCCCGCACAAGAGGAAAGTATTATTAATTTTGTGATTGTTTGTTGAATATGTATATAGATGTATTATATCAATTAGGTATGTACTTTACCGTAATTCAAACCGTAGCGTACCGTAGCTTTCTTTGGATTTAATTGGCAGAAATTGTATCTGTAAATGTAATTTATTTATTATGTACTTATAATCTAGATAACCTCATTTTATAACTTATAATCACTACGTTATATGACATCAGTAGGAAAACTACAGTATGTTAGTAATTTTGCTTAAAAGCTAATAGTATAATAATAAAGATATATAACTTTATGGACGATATCAAAGTGCCATCGGCGCTCCGAAAATGTATTCTAGGAAACCTTGCTAACAGAATATCGATAACAGAAATATTTTTACACACAAAACAAAACTTTGGATTATGCACGACGCATCTTCACAGTCGCGTCTTATTCCTGTGAATCTTACCGTTGTTGTTACCAATATGGATTCCCGTCACGCGTTTCCTGCGGGATACGATACCGATACGCGGGATACGAAATCGAAGGAATCCGATCCTTCCATCCCGACGTCTAACTGTGTTTACATTCACAAATATGCATCATTGTGTCTTTATGTACGTTTGGTATGCGGGCTATGCTCTCGCGTCATCTGTTTCTGGAAGTTTTTTAAATTGTGAGGGCGACAATTTCGTTTTGCGAGTTTCTTCAAGGAATTTCCGTTTATTTTATCTTTAAGTACGTTGTCATTTGGTTTACAAGTAACCCTATTTTGCCATGTCTGTCATTTGTACAATTGTTAAGAAAATCCGCTAGAAAAGAATACAGGGTAAAGGGCCTCATATGGCTATTTTTTACTTTATACTTATTGGTTTTGATAAGAAATGTTTACTACAATTTATATTGATTCATAATGACTTTTTTTGTACTTTATAGGTTTAACGTTATGGTCACAATCTCAGTTGTTGTAAAGTGACGATGTGGCCCAAGTTGGTGGACACGTTATGGGGCTAGTTCTTGAGTGCAACTGCCGAAACTTAATTTTCAACTTGAGTGTGGTAGTTTGCGAGGTGGGTAATAGAAAAAGCCCTAACAGCATGCTATGGTTCCGTCACGATGGTTTGCTTCACCGAAAGCTCATTGCAGGGATTTGAACTTGCGTCCATTAACGTGGGTTCCATAAACACTACAAACTGAGCTATCATTGCTTCAAAATATTTAAATTCAAATAAAATCACTATAGGGCTAGATTTTCACTCGTTAGATTTGGTAAATACAGTTTTATACGACTCCGTTCTCTATTCATATTTCTTAAACGATACGTGAGCTTTCGGGCTTTTTAATATCCGCTCATCACTAGAAGCTTCGGCTTACAAGTATGCATTTAAATATGTATATTGGCTAGTTCAATTCACTTAATATTGACATTCGTTTTAGTTCGTGTCTACATAACAACGTCTTAGCTAAAGCTTATATGTTACAGAACAGTAATAAGACGATCGTAATTGAACGTCAAAGGCGCCGACTTTGGATGGATTAGATACCTGCAGTGTCCACGATATGAATAGGAATAGTAGGGCAACGTTGTTTGGCTGTATATCAAAAAAAGGTATTTATGTTTTATCGTTAAGCATAAATGTTAATATGACTATATAAGATCGAAGTTAAACGATCCATACGACTGATTCTGACTACATTCTGACTGATATAATGATGGTTTAGCTTTTTTGGTGTATTCTTTTTATATATATCAATAGGACAGATATTGACATAAACAATAAATTACAAGCTCTTGTAAAGGAAGAAAATGTCTTTCATTTTATAGAGAAATAATATCTAATTATAATGCAATAGAGGGTTTTAACACTCTCATATATTTATCACTTACGTACCTATATAATTGCCGATGTAGCTGATCTCAAACAAAGCATTAATTGGCGGATATAGAACCCGCAACCGAACTGTTCAAAACAGTAAACACTGCACTACCAGACCTATGTTCAAGTAATCTACATACGTAGATAAATTGAAAGGAGAAAGTGCATTAAGACACATAATAATTATTTGTGTGTTACAAAAATAATTTTCCTATCACGGATTCAAACTTACAACTGCCAATTTGACGGCAACAGCTACCAGCAACCAACACATCGTCTATACAGTTTACGTTGTTCTCATGGTAGTAGTACACTGTAATTATTGGTTGGTGAATTAGAGTGATTTGTTGGACTTACAATAAAAATACCTTTTCGTGTAGTTGGTAAAAATTTACATTTTATTCAAGTAAAATGTGGAAATTTCATACAATAAACCGATTGATTTAACATATTGTCAATAAACTTTATGCGTAAATATTATACTATAGTTATGAGAGAAGAGAAAACCTTACTTTACTGTATCACTTTATATTACTGCGATATTAAAGTCTGTCGATCCAGATTATAAGCGACAATTCCAAATCGGTTGCACTATTGATTGACAGCAGTATGCAAGTTAGTTATAGACGAATATTCGTAATAACTGACATAAAGACCGACGATTAATATGAAAGTTATTTCAAGTGTTAAAATAATTAAATTAGTTTAAATCTGAATAAGCAAAGAGTTCAGAACCTTTTTACCTTTTTTTGTCAAATTATTTTATTATTTTTGGAATAAAGTTCCTTATCGCACGTTACGGATAAAGACTAGACTAGACTTTTATTTAATTTCTCTCAGGCGCTAGTAATTCATTGATTTGTATTTGTGATTCAATAATATAATACGTTATTAAGAATAATATTCTACATAAGGATATTAGTTCCACGACATTCGAGCATTTTTTTATTAATAAACTTTAGCTTTACCAATAAAATCTTTTACTAGAATTTCCTCAAACTTTCAATAATATTTATTGACAATAATGATTTGTAGATTAAGCAAATAAAATTTCAATTAAGTAAACGACTATTTTTATAAACTATTTCAATATCTTTGAATATTTGATATATTTAAAAATACTTTCCTTTAAATCATTTATAATATTTTTTAATTAGTTAGGTTAATAATATGCAAACAGATTAAAATGAAACGATGAATATTTTTTTACAAGCAAAAAAATAATAATGATAGAAATGAATAATACTATATTGATTCTAAGTATGAGATCTACAGTCACTAAGGCCCTCGTTAATGTCGAAGCTAAGCGGCTTTTAATGTAAAATATTTTCATTCCTACAATTTTACTTACAGGCTGTTCCTTTTTGTTTAAATGGGAAATACAAGTTATATGAAACATTATACTAAGAAAATTAAATATTGTTTGGTACATATGACTTTCGAATTTTATTGATATCTAGATTTTACGTGCGGCTTCGCTCGCGTTAATATTTATTTTCTTATAACTTCTAATATGTTTTTCGAGAGAAAAGGTAACCTATCACCGTCTTCAGGTTCACATTTATCTCTATACCGTAATTCATCATAAGCGATTCAGCGGTTTTGGTGTGAATGCGCCAATACAATACAATAATAAACAAACTCACTTTCGCATTTATATTATTAGTAAGGGTTAAACGTTATTTTAATAAACTTTACATATTTGTGTGAAATTGAATAGTTTTATAAATGTGTTTTGTAGTTAAAGTGTCCTTGACGGAATTACGTTTTGCAAAATCTCAGTACCTGTTCTATTTTTCTCAAGGCCAGGGGATGAATTTTCTAACAGCCTTTATTAGTATTATATTTTGTTGTATATGTTACTTTAAAATAGTAGTATATTATATTGTTCGTGTGCAGCGTGAAAGACCTGAATATAAAATAAAATATTCATTATGATTATGGAAAACAAACAGAATTAGTGAATTATATTATAGTGTACTTAGTAGATGTAAGCCTTTCATTAGCTAGAGCCCAAAAAGGATTGATATTGGAAACAAGAGACAAGTTAACTTCGTAAAAGAAAGCCGAATTTTAAGACCTAAAAATAAGTCTAAATAAATGGATTATTTTAATGGACACGTATGAAAAATACTATAAAATCCCTTAAACCTACATCTGTGTCATAAGTCACGGGAATTGCTTAAAGTTTCCCTCTCTGTCACATGTGGACTCAGCACCCCCGCGGTCGACCCATCGATAGCTAAGGAGTTCGTCTCACAAGCACAGATTAAGAAATCCTGTAACTAATAAATTACATACTTTTAGACTCATCGACTTAAGCTAAGCATTGTTTCTCAGTTAGCTTTAAAGTATATATTTAGCTTACGCCTCATTCTAAGCAAATAAATAGAAGTTGGATTTATAATATAGTATAAATGCATTTTCTAAATATAATTTTTCATCCTTATGTAAAAAAATAAAAATATTTCTGAAATCGACAAAAAAATAAAACCAACTGTAAATAAAAACTGTACCAAAATAGAAAGAAGATCATTTATATTTTTTCTAAACATATAAATTTCTCAAGTAATAGGCTTAAAGAGTGGAGTTTGTTTCAATAATTTGTTGCTTGTTAAAACATTCTGTATATTAAATGACATAGTCGCATCGGTGCCGACGGCAAGAATCCAAGATGGTATCGTTATACCGGGAGCTTAGAATTTTATGTGACTTATGGCGCAATAAATAATTGTACCGTTGTTGTGACACCTCTGTACATATATGCACGTCATCGGTAATATATAGTTGGACTTGCTAAAACTATTCTATGTTTTGTGACTTTGTTAATAAGTGTAAAGTTATTGAATAATACCAAGTAAGACTATAAAAATAAAATAAATTTATGTATTAACAGTGCCCCCAACTTCGTTCGCGTGGACTTGAATTATGCTCCGCTCCGTACAATTTTACGACCTACTTTTCTACTGCGTAGTTCGATTACTATTACAGATTTTTATATATATCCTTAAGGAAGTTCACTCATATTATCATACAAGTCGTAGAAGTCTTTCATTATGTGGGATAAAAAGTAACACATAAATTGCTTCATATTATTAATTATCATTGCGTTATATCTCATCAAACTATATTCACTATTTTCAAAATGATGCGCGTTTAAGGGGAATTACAAAGAGACAAATATTCATAATAACATATTTTTGGATTCTATATCAATAACAATGTAGACTCCAATTATATATTTTCAAGATATATTTTGTACTAGCAGTGCCTGCAACTTCGTTCGCGTGGAGTTAAAATTATTTAATCTCGGGCCGTCATTCAAAGTATAATAACTCTTGACAAAGGTAACCGATTTTAATGAAACAAAGACTAAATGTTACTCGAGGGAACGTTTTATGATTACCATGGTGACGTTTTATCATAAACTTTGTAATTTTGCAGTGATGCATGCACATACAAACAGATAAAAAAGCTAGAAAAGGGTGCTGTTAGTTATCCTTTAACACCCTGGCAAATTTTTTTTCAGTCTACAAATACGACTTTTCTACAGATTTATCATATATATATATATATATATATATATATATATATATATATATATATATATATATATATATATATATTATATACATATAGATTTGGCTCACTTAAAGTTTTATTATGGGTATAGATTTAATTATAATGTTACTTGTTTTTAAAAGACAGCTCCTGCATTTAAGATTATCCTGTGCCGCTGAGAACAATCGTTTGTGGATGACACGAATAATCGATCCGTGTAAAATTAAAACTTAATGATGTTTGGTTAGAATTCTAGTGTTTTCTGTTTTCTTTAATGCCGCCGAGCAGTTAAAGAGAACAAACGAGTCAAAATTAAAAGAACTTGATATTACCACACGGCTTTCTACTATCTGCTAAAAAAGAACACTGAGCTTCTTCGGACATATGGCGGTCTCCAAGGTATTGCCTGGAGAAGGATATAATCATGGGAAAAATGGACGGAAGACGTGCTCAAGAAAGGGCCATAATGGTCCAACATAATAAAGAAGGCGGCGATCGGCAGCATGCACCGAGCGGTACATTGCGTATATGACCGCACCCAATAGAAACTACTTATTCGTCGTAGTTGCGATCCTCAGTAATGAGGGAACTATGATAAAAAAATCAATTCGAAACTATAGCACTGAGTGTGGTGATAGTGACAGTAGAAGCAATGCAATCATCGCTCTGCTATACGTGTACCACAGAGTGATGATGTAACTGAAGAAGACTACATTAACCCAAAGAGGATAGTTGGCCATTCAGTAAAGTTATCAAAACACATTTATTACTTGCGAGAAACTTTCAAATCTCATAGGAAGTCAAACGCCCATTGGATAAAGCTCTGTTACAATGTAGATCGCAATTTTTATTCAGTAATCGAAATCAGTCAACAGTATAAGAATTTGTTAGCCCTATTTGTATAAAAAGCACCTTCGCATTGAAGGCGGTATTCGAAACAAAAGTAAGAGGCCGTAGACAGAGGTGTAGTCCCTAACGTTTAGAGACGACAGATGCGATGTCAGCAGAAAATTGGATTTCTTAAAATAAACATGTCGCATTCACTTTGAATGATTAAATTCATATTCCCAAAAGCACACCTTAAACTACTTGTAATAAAGTTTATTATCCGTTGTGCCAATAAATATGAGAGACGATTTGAAGAAAAGTTAATTTAAGTGTTACTTTGTACTTATAAAGATTTCTGTCCATACAACGTATTCATATGATGTTTTTTGCAGATCCCTTTTTCTTTGTGTAGAGTTGTGCGAATTAATATTCTGACAGTTGTCCATTTTAAAGTAAGTCAACCTTGTTACCAATTTGAATGACAGTTTTGAATTTTGAAATGATTATAACAGTTGTATAATGAGGCGAAAGTAATCCTTTTCAATTGTTACATTTTTTTTGCAGCAAATATATCCATTCAGTGCCTGTTTATTCTCACCATGTGGTGAGATCAATTTCTTAAAATCCTACCTTTATTAACAGTCAAAACAGGAGAGGCGAGGTACAATATCCTTTGAAACGTTAAATTGAGCGGGTTTTATCTGCTGTGAAATATATGATATAGGTACATCGAACAGATTACAGGCCATGGACTTTCAGTTAATCTTTGGTTTTATTTAATGAATTTAAAAATCGTCTTCTTCTAATTTTTTAAAATAACAATGTTGCCATTTTTATAGAACCAAGGTTAAATGAGATTTCTGTATTTGGTGATAATTACAGTATATTTGAAAATGAAAAGCGACTAATATAATATTATTAAGTGAGCAATTCTTGTATATAATTTTTTATAATATATATAGAATATTATATAATTAAAATTAAGATTAAGAATGTTATAGAATTATAAAATGTGAATATTTAATCAATATATTATTTTGAAATATACACAATTTAAAAAACTACCGCACTATGCTTGCCCATATATAAACAATCCATCGGCGGTTCTTACTGTCATGTGTGATAGCCACTCACCTATCCTACCCTATCTACTATCCTGGTTCTCTGCTTTATTAGTGTAATATAAACTGGCTGATCTCGGGATGCAATACATATAGGCTACCTTTCAATTGGCCTTCACAACTTTCACGCCCACGACTGTGCTCTTTCCGTTCCACTTGCTTGCGAATTCTTAGGTGAAGTGAAATGGAGTATGGGTCGTTTTAAGTGTTGATGTAAACTTTATAAATATTTACTTTGAAACTATAAGGCAGAAGTTAAAAGAGGTTAAGTTATAATTTGTATACCGTAACAATAAACTTAAGTTATTATTAAGTAATTTTATATATATGTATTAAAAATAAATATAATTTAATTATTCATTTATTAACTTAGGTTATGTTATTGATATATGAGAAAAGATGTATAGATAAGTGTTGAATATAACTATAATTAATATTACTAAACTTATTTAACATACTTAGGTTAACCTGCGATTAATGCTGTATTGGTAGTGTGTACTGACACCATGTCAAGTAACGTGAGTTCGAATCCAGTTACAATAAGCTTGAGTTTTCGGTGAAGAAAAACCTCGTGATTAAACCATCGTACGGTAGGGCCCTTTTATAATGCCCGCCTGGCTAGCCAAAACCCTCAATTTGAAAATATGTTGCCAAATACCTATAAGTATATTCCATTGCACTTAGGAGCCAATCCCTCCACTAGGCTAAGCGTGTAACTTTAACTTCAGATGAGGTTTTGGCCATAACGCTAAACTTTAGCTATAAAAAAAACATGAGGCTGCACACTGAACATATTTGCTGCAGAAACATAATGTCATTCTGTTTGTTATCATTGTAATCTTGTTGATGCAGACGAGCCGTTGTGAGCTTGACGTCTTTCAAAATAATGGGGTCATTAGTGACGTTTTCCTCGTAACTACAACGACCGTGGTCATCATGTGGAATGGAACGGCTGAAGGTATGTTTTGAGCATTCTAAACGCTAAATGGAACGTAGCCCTAAACGTATCACAATATCGTGCCCTACGAACCAACCATACAATATTCATCTTCGTATTAATAATTAATTAAAAATTACTTTATATACTTCTGTAATTAGAAGTGACACGTACAAGTCACCACAATATAAACCTTGCAGGCATAAACATTTATACGTGCATAATAAACGGCGCGGTCACTGAATTACGGGCCATTTTTACGATGTTATAAAAATTAACTTAATAACCATCGTCTCACACTTTTAATATTAACATAGCCTCGACGTGTGGTCCGCTGAATTTCGCATCGCCGTGATGATGATATGGGAGTTTCGAAACGTTTTAGTGTCCACAGTTCGTGGGCATCCGCTAAGTGACCGAAAGAATGCGTACCAAACTAATAAAACGGGTTACGAAATTTCTAAGATTTAATACGGGAAATCGGGAAATAATGCCACGGTACGCCCACAAACTAGAATACGGATTCTCGTGTTAATCCGGGTTCACGTAACTCTTCATATGTTACCCATTAATAATTATGTCCACTAAATGTTGTAACAAGGTATGTCACCGATTGATTAATTACGTGTTTATTTTTAAAGTATCAGGTTTTTCGAATTTACTATGTTTTTATAAACGTAGTTAGTATATTTTTCCATAATAAATTCACATTTCTTGGTAAGATTTACATGGGTAAGATTAGTTAGTTAGAGAGTTCTCTTCAGATAGTTTTATATTTCAGGGAAATATTTTGATCTTACAAAATGTTCTATCTAATTATATTTGTCTACTATTATAATAAATATTTAAAAATTGCGTAATTAATAGTAACACTAACATTATTGAAAATTATTTTAAAGATGTAAGAATACGGAATGTTTTCAACAAACAAGTTATGACTGCCTATATAGGCAGATGCCATATATAAAAAGCCGCATAAAACGTACTAAATAGAAAACTGTTGACAAACGATAAGAAAAAGGTACTGAATTGCGTTAATTTTGTCTCTATATACTGTACCCGCTGTGCATGCAACTTCAGTCTCGTGGAAGTAAAGATTATCTAATTAATTTTATCCGTTTTTGTAACTTTTTCAATACAGCTTTGTTCCTATTAATGGTAGCGTGATGTTAAATAGCTTAAAGCCTTCCTCAATTATTGCTCAATTACGAAGAGATTTTTTTATCGAAATAAAGGTGTGAAGGTAGACACTTTAACATTAAATTTTCTGGACAACCTACACCGCAGTCCACCCCGTGACCACGAAGACTGAAAAGCTTTCGAAACGTCGGGATCAAAATAAATAAATAACCGCGATAAATTCCGTTTCAATTAGTTTTATTTCGATGAGTAATATTCGCGTAAACATAAGAAATCATTGGATTTTTTTATTCGGCTGGTAGTTTCTAATATTAGCGCATTCAAACAAACACACTTCCCCGCTTTATAATATTAAATAGATAGTTTAGATAAGCGACACCCTGTGTGCCTACAAACACATTGTTAAGACTTCAAATTCTTAATAAATTTTCTCGGACACTTCATAAAATAACGATCAGCCATATGGTATGAAAGGTTTTTATGGGGAAATAAAAATATAATGCGGACATTTAATTGCAAAGAAAAAGAATAAATTATCCTTCCGATCGATATTGAGCATTCGGTCTTAATCGTTTCTGAATACGTTTGTCGACTCAAGTTCTTCTTTTTATTAAGGTAGTGATTTATTTGACAGCTCGTACACGTCGAGAGGGGCAATAAATGTATTAAGATCGACTCTTGATCCTTGTTTTAAAAAAACGTTACTTTCAATAAGAGAAATATTTAAAGTATTTGTATTTTTGTATTTATTTAAGTATTCAATACTATAACTCAATTGTATAAATTAGCATGTATATATTTCTTGACGCGAAACATGAAACATCAAGGGTTCCAACCGAAAATCAGTGCTGAGAGTTTCAGACACCTCAGCATATGCTGACCTGGATGTTTTATCCTCCAATACATGCAAAAGTATTTGCATATATGTTTTTATGTTTCGTTTTATTGATGGTTTCCTTTTTTATTTGCATACTATGTTTGGCTGTCTTCTTTATTGTTACGATTAAATTAATTCTTCCTTTCTATAAACATCGATTATCACGTATTGGGAATCAATTATACTCGTACGCCGTGACGGCGAATGGCATGACGTCTTTTTATGGGTCGTTCTTATGTGTATGCGCTGCATACTGTTAAAAATAGTGTCCCGTGACAACAAACTTCTTTTAATGACACGATAAGCTATGTTGCTGTGCTTGATGGTAGACATTGTATAATCCAAAAGCAGCGTCGAACACAGAGTCAGTATCCACAATACATAGACCGTTGTTGCTGACATGCTTAACTGAAAGCCTCTTCTCAGCTGGATATACACTGACTGATTTAGAACCATGAATTAAAAAACAAAAGAAAATCAATGTCTGGTTTATTGTTCGCCACACAATCAGGTACACTTTCCTAGGCTTGATTACTGGTGTATACAGAACGAATCTAGGACACAACATGCCTAAGTCTGTCATTATAATTATTGTTACATACATATTGCGTATGGCGATTGTGATCCAGTCGTATAGAATTCCCTAGTCGTTTTACCCGGTAAATTTTAGTGTTTGATTATTTACAATAAAAGTGTTTTGCATATATATGCAACCAAAACTGGTTTTCTACTTCTTTATAGTTTAAACTGTTAATATAATAAATCTGTAACTAAGCCAAATCTGTACCAATCTATATTGTTCTCTATTTCACTTTCTAGTTCTCATAAAATTTCGGTGAACTAAAAGCTATCAAAGCCCTTAAGGCTAACAGCGTACGTCAGGTCGAAAAAAAGAAATCTAGTTCTCTCTCTAATTCTATATTGTAATAAATTGTATTACACTCTATAATACACCTATAGGTGCATTTTGGTAGATTTTCAACTAGTAATTAACTAATAGGTTAGTTACTTAGGTTACTAACTAATACATTAGTAACGAATATTGATTAGGAAATACTCTGTTATGACATATTATGTTAATACTTTTCCTCATAAAGTTTAGACTCAGCGTGATGATTCAAACTCACGTTGACAGATGCGATATTTAAATGAAAAGCATTCATATTCTTTAAAAGTAATAAGCAAAAACTTATGTTTTCAGACGATGGCAGACTTTTTAACGGTCTCGTAAATAATTTATTTCGATGCGAATGGGTGCATCAGAATGCACCACGTGTGTTGGGCGGAACTATGTGGTGAGTCGGACGGAAACGGAAGTGTTCGGCCGCGGAGACCGGTCGCGGGGTCGTCGCCGACCGCGAAACTCGTACGATATAGGTTCACATGAGACAGTATCCGTAGGTATAATGTTTTTTTGATGATCTTTTTTCTATATGGATATAAAAATATTAACTCAACAACATTACCATATTTAGATGAAAACGGCGATACTTTTTTTTTCTAATAATAGCATACAGAAATGACGGATGATATCTTGTAGTGGATTTTATTAACATTTATGAACTTATATGGTTTTGTTTGTGTACATAAAGGGCCCTGGAAACGATCAAGTAAGTTTGACAAATTGGATTTTCATGTAGATAAAATGTAGTATGTAGACAAGCAAAGCCGCATATCATCAAAAAAATTGACAAAAGCGTAAATATTTGACAAAAAATGTGATAATTTTCAGGGCCCTTTAAGTAAGTTGTAAATAAAGAAATTACATTTCAGGTTTAAAAAGTGTAGTTTGAGCCGGTTTGACAATAAAACCGTCTTGTAAGAACTGACTATAAAAAATAAATTAACCGTCGATACCGGCAGAATGCTTACTTACTAAGACTAAAACTGTAACATAATTAAAATTGATGTAGGCACTTGTATGAAGAAATAACCACTATCACGTTTTCTATTCTCGATCCACCGGAGTCGATACTCGGATATACAATCGGATTATACTTTATATTGCAATGAAATCGAAATCCACGGGCTACTTTCGTCGACCTTGAATGAAGCGGTTATTGTTTGCGGCTGTATATCTAATTGCGTTGAGTAACACCCGTAGGCTATAAACAATCAAACATTGGTTGCTCAATTTATTGGCCACACCGTGCGGCCACCCATCCGTTGGTATTGTTATTTATTTTTAACTGTTGCGGTTCTGCCTAGAGCGATGTTTTTAACATTCAATAAAGTGAACCCGTGGTGCAATAGTTGTGAGCTGTACTAGTGAGCCGAGAGATTTTGCGGCTTCGATAACCGTCCATGACAACTGATTTTTGTGTGAACATGTGTTATTACTATGTATAACTATTAACTATGTATTAGTTATATAGTTACTCATAATACAAGGTTTGCATGATTTAAAATTAAATGGTCATACTTGAAATTGTATCCCGATATTGAAAATATATATTATTGAACGATTATGGAATAACTTTCATAATATTTTTTATTATGTTTAATAATGACTTTATTATAAAATTAATATCTTAGTGACAAGCTTTTAATAGATTTGTTTTATGAGTGGTAGTATGTGTCTTTTGGAATGGAGATATAGCAAACTAGGATAATCAATTAATAGATCTGATACATACAAATCAACATACACAATAGCACTAACTGATTGTGAGCCACATGAGTTAAATTACCTATAATTATATTTTAGAAAATTATTCACCGAAACATACAATTCAAAATATTTTATTAAGATTTTACGTTTGTCCATCCTCTTGTGCGTGCATCATTTCTGGATACATTTGGTGAAATTTATCTCAGTGATAATTAACCATACTAAAGGATTCCTTTAGGATGACGAATAAAAGTAAAAAAGGTAAAAACTATCTTCTGTATCGAATTTGACGCAATTTACTCTGTTCACTGATGTCTTTATAACAAATCTAAATTGAACTATCTAAGATATTATCTAAAAATTGTGTCTTGATAAAATAAGAGTTTATGAAGAACATCGTCAACTTTGTACTGGCATTTTGCAAGAATATTTCGCAAATGCAATGTTCTAGTTGTTTTTCTTACCTTTAAGTATTTATTTATTTGTTTTTGGTTTTCAATATTTATTTTAAAAAAGGAACCACCAGTATACGTAGTGAGTAATAAAAATGATACATGGAATAGTATTGCCATATCATAATTAACGATATTAATAAATAAAAGAGGCTAGGTTGCAAATATAGTTATTAAAGAATAATTAAACAACAGCTTTTGAAATAACCTAGTAAACTATACTGCTTCTATCGTACTTGGTGACGTGCCTATAAATGTTTAAGAATAAATGACTATGAATGTCCAACGAAAAATCTTAACTAGGAATCTCTGAGCATACATGCTTGCTGGTTTATATATCAACGAGTCGGCCATTATTTTTAGATGCCATCAGATTAATAGTTAATTCAAAACGGATGCCTGGTCAATAGTGGTCTACATATATACGTAATGCTTTATTTTTAATACTATAAATAACTTCTTTGTACTACAGAAATGGCTGAAGGCTTTTGTATGAAATCTTGAATAATAATTTACGTTTGAAGCTTACCTCGATTACAGTTTTTTTTTTTCTAAAAACCCGAGTGAAATTTGTTGATGTAAACTTTGAGTATTAAAACGACAAATGACGAATTAGTATTCGTTATAAACATTTAGTCATATTTTTCATTTATATTGCCTGGAAATCTCAAAAAAAGTAGTGAAATATGTCAAAGTATTCTGATAATCTTAATTGTTTCTATACAACGATTGTTGGTATGAGTTTTAAAATAGTGTCCTATTAGAAAATGATCACGTATTAAAACTCCTATAAGTAAATCATTCAAATAGATTGATATAAGACTTACTCTATTTAGTAGTAAGTAGCGTTAATGTGCGGCTTTGCTCGAGTTAATATTGATTTTGGCAAACAGTTCAGACGACTTATATTCATACAAAGTTTATCCCTGCCTTCACCCCACTTTAAATACGATTTTCGCGAAAAAAAGTAGCCTATCATCGTCTCCCGGTTCCCATCTATGTCTATACCAATATAATCGATTCAGCGGTTTAGACGTGAAAGGTAGTAAACAAACAAACTCACTTTCGCATTTATAATATTAGTGCGGATTATGTAATAAACAAAAATGTCTCAAACTATTTGGAATTTGAAAATTTTAAACTAGGTTAAAGTCACGAAAAACAAACAAATATTATTTTAGTTGTCGGTATTCTTAAATTATGTCAAGCGATCTTGACTCGAAAACTCGTTACACATATTTTTGTACGAAATTACTCAAATTGAATTTAGTTAAAGTATACACCGTCGACTTGAACCAATTAATTTCTAGTTTTTATTAAGGGTAGCAATTTGTTTAGTTGGCAAACACTAAAAAACCAGCCCACCGTCCCCGGGGGCGAGCATTTATACGCAATAAAATCAATTAAAAATCAAAGGCCAGCCATGAATAATAATAACCCATGGGCTATAATAATATTGAAGAAACGTCGAAAGGCAAATAAAACATTTAGTTTAGGAAGCGCAATCTACACCGGTTAATACTGCCATAATTATAAACGTGTTTAACAACTTCTATCCGTGGGTGGATATATTAGTCGTGACTATGAAATGAAGCAATTGATATTGCTAAATAAGATGAATAAAAACTATTGGAATCCAGTTTCAAAATTGTAATGATATGCTTCACGTTGTTCAAAGTAACATTCAGGTTCAATATTTTACGATAAGTAAGTCTACTTGTGTTTTTATATAAGTCCCACACTAAGGATCTAGTACTACGGTGCGGTGGACTTTACAAACAAGTAATTAATAAATACAAAGTAAACAGCCAGACTCAGAACACTAATCTGCGGATCACACAAATGATTGACAGGACACAGGATTCGTACCCACAGTACTTAGCGCGGCGGCAATGGTAAGGCGACCGCATAAACCGATAGAGCCAGTCGTGCAATCTTTTGTTTTAACTGTACATAGAATTATATGGGCGCTGTGTTTTTTATTATGTGGTAAAATATACATTTAAGTACTTTTCTCGTCTATGCAGGGTGGGTCGCGTGGACCTCACCAGGTAAGAAGCATTGTAAAATACTCACTCAAAAAGACAACACGCTAACTCTCAATCCTTTTGATATATTGAATACGCCAATCTTAAGAACTACCAGTCGGATTTCAAAGATTATTTATCATCAGGTTGCAAAGCTGTACTGAAAAAAATTACAAATAATATTACCATGCGAACGAAAGTGTGAGGTTGTTATTATAATATATGTATACAAATTACGGAAGTAAATAATTACCTATCCTGGATTTTGCGTGTTAGAAATTTAATAACTTTATTTTTCAATAACAACTCTACGCTGGTATGATACAAACAGGGGATAGATATTAGGTACCTCTCAAAGTTAGATAGTTACATCACAGATGACATTTCATGAAATCGACATAATGAATTGGCTTCAAAGAGATTTGGCGTCGAAATGAGTACACGCTCTAGTGAACTGTCCGGTACAATTTGGCCGATGAGCCGGAAATATACTGTAAAGGAACCGAAAATGTAAAACACCGCGCTGGTTGTCTTTTTATTGTGTACTGCCTGTTAAAAGATCGCTTTTAAACTTTAAGCATTTTATTTTTTTATGTTTCATTGATGTCAATTCAGCCACATATGTTTTTAATTTATATGTAGCTTTCAATTATTTATTTTACTATGTCCGCGACTTTATTTGCGTGGAATTAAAAACTACTTTATATTTTTTGACCGTTTTGTAAAAATAAATACAGCTTTGCTCCTATTGGTAGTAACGTGTAGTTAAATAGCCTTCCTCAATGATTGTTCTATCAAATACAAAAATATTTTTTGAAATACGTCAGGTAGTTCCTAATATTAGCGCGTTCAAGAAACAATTTTTTTCGATTTCAATATTATAATATACTTAATTCGAAAGTTATTTTATCTTCTTAGTTAAAGTTAGTGATAAGTAGAGATAAATAATGAGTCTGTTATTATTATTTTGCTTGAAACTATTGAATTAAATAAACAGTAATTTGTTAATTGATTAATTGTAAACTTGTTTTTTAACGAAGGTGTATATAGCAAAGTAGGAATCATTGTTTGTAGAAAGCGGTGAGCAAGTTTTCATAACAACCAGATTCTGCCAGTAAGTTTTATACCTTCGTAGAGTTCCTAAAATAATGTGTGTATCATCCAACTATTCTCGTTGGTTTCGAGTGTTTTGTCACAAACATAGTCTTTGCTTTTTTAGAAAAATATATTCTTTCATTTATTTTACTCCAATGCTTTTTATAAGTAAATTCTGAGCAACGGCTGTTTAAAAATTTATCCGTATGCATATAATACATTCTACTTCTGTCAAAGAGCTATTTGTCTTTCTGTGAATTGTAGCAACATTTCACGGCGATGTACACACATTTTATCTTGCCTGTGTTTTTCTATTTTCTTCGCTTGATCTATGGGACGCATTTCCGCACTTTCGAATAACGTTCGCGTATTCCCTTTTATGTGCGCACTGCTTTAAAAATGTATTCACTGTTAGGGTGGGCTTTGGCGATACGAAAATTCGTAAGGGAATTATTTAACAACTGTTCTACTATATATTTGCGCTTTATTTGTTAATATACGACAGACATCAATTCGACCCAAATGAAATTTTGATAGTACGTAATGGTCACCACGTAGTCCGTACTAACATCCTTTATTACGTATATAAATTTCTCTAACTTAAATGTTTATATTTTTAGTCGGTTATACGTAACAGTGCTTTTTCTTTATTAAGGTTTGAGGTTATAGAGTTGAATTTAGTAGCGAATGTCAAAGAATATGGCATAAAAAAGTATGTATAAGTATCTAATTATTAAAGCAACCTAAGAAAGTGGTTCTTTAGACTAAAAGTCTCTTCTGGGAATCTACACTCTTGAAGTATACTAGTAGTTTTATTAGTAGTATACTGTTGAACTTATTTTGTTAAAAGTTGGAAAATTAATTTATAAATAATGTTAGGATAATATACAAGTTTATATCGATATAAAGTATAAAACCTTGAAAGCGCGAGTTCTTCATACTACTTGTCTTAATTAGTTAATTTAATACCAACATCAATTGAGATTACATATTCCTATGACTTTAGGTCCTTCAAAAGAGGCGTGAAAAGGTATCTAAGCAAGCCGACATGACATCGGTTATCAGCAGTAATTTTAGGTTCATTGTTAGTCGTCGTTGATTAGGATTTCATTGTGCTTAACATCCGGTGCAGTACAATCACTATGCTGGGCAATATAAAAAATATTTTTTTAAACGATTTATTAATAAACAACTTGACTATATCTAACTACTTACCATAAAGGCCGGCAACGCACCTCCAGTTGCTCTGGTGTTGTGGGTGTCTATGTGTGGCAGTGATCACTTACCATCAGGTGACTAGCTTGCTCGTTGGCTTCCTATTCCACAATATTTTTTACGTTTTTTGTACTATTAAGTCTGACAGTAGAATGACGACTGTATGAGTGTTTGTAAATACAGTGCAATCCAAAGAAAATGACCACAATCGAAAACCTACCAGACCATCAGTAGTTAGCGCTACGTACCAGCCTACAATCTTCATTTTATCTGAATATACACTGGCTGATAACGAAACGTGCCTAACTAAAAGATATTTAGCGTCTTATAAGGGTTAATATAAGGGTTTATCACCATATGCATGGCGTTTGTAACTCAACCTACAGATCTGTACCAACTAATTTGATTGTTGATTATATAGCAGCTGATCTCGGAACACAACGTATAGCATTAGGACTACTACACTTTGGTGTGTGGTAGTCATGATTCAGTCGTATGTAATCACTATGTCCTGCCATCCCCACCCCTATCTATAAATGTATAAAATGAAAAGGAACATAAATCTATTTTACAATAACTGCGAATGGTAAAGAATTATACTAGTTAATAATGTATTTTAAAAGCAAAACATTGATATGTACATTGACAAAATATATTATGTATATATAAATAGTACGTACGTTGGCTAATATCCATATTTTTTGTATCGCCTTGATTGCGCATAATTAAAAGCCGGGTCGAAGGTCGTCCAGCCGACCAATTGCTAATCAATTTCAACAACATAAAAACAACAGACGGTGCGATAAGGTTTTGCTTTCGAACCATGTACATAACATATCAACTCCGGCTAACCTTATCGTTACATTGCATCTGACGACCACACGCGGTGTTTTTTTTTGCCTTTACAATATAAAGCTTTGTAATGAGTTTACCGTTTACAAAACTCAATTGTAACATATATGTAGTGAAATATCACTTGTCTATTGCAGTATACGGTATTAACACTATACAGTGACACTCTAAGCCGGATTTAGATGAAGAGAGGCCCCAGGCTATTCTACTTCTGATGCCCTTTCACCTCTCACGTTGGTTTTAACTAATAAATACATTTCTATGTTTGCTTATTAGTCATAATTATGTGAAGAATTTATCCTTATTTTCGCTCCAATGTTCACTGTTTTTAGAATAGTGTAATTTTAATTTTGCTAACAACTTGAATGTAGGCCCCTCTTAATCCTAATAAATGCCTTCTTATCCCATAGGAAAATTCGCCCCACGTGACATTTAAGACGCTGTAAATATTATCGCCTATAGAGTTGTGTTTTAATGGAGTAACGAAAATATTATATAGACAACAAGGTAATGGAACCACAGTGAATTTATTTCAACGTTACAGGAATTTGTATTAAATCTTGTGACATTAAATTGATTTAAAAATGTACATATTTTTAGTGCAAGCTTACTACATGTGATCATATTGCAAAGTTTTTATAACCAATATTATAAATATACCAATTTATAATCATAAAACGAAACAATTCCTTCGGGATAGTGATAGGGATACAAATTTAAATTTGGCAGAACTTAACTTATTGATGGATTTTTATGTCATTTTTTTTGTTCGATACCTAATAGATTACCTAAATATCTAAACTGTGCTTTGTATCTGTGTTATTGGAGTGCTAATAATTCGTCTCGAAGTTAAGATTTTTTTGGGGCAATTTCGGGAACTGTCTGCACACAGCAAAAATGGTTTATATCCCATTCCAGTAATTTTCTTTCGTAACTATAAATATTCACTAGTTGCCTTTATTTTTTAATACAAATTTTGTGTTATATTATTCTACAAAATCTAATATCCATTTGGTGATAACAGGTGCGCGCATCGCATATAATTAGCCATTTATTATTAGAAAACATTGAAATTAATAAATATAATTCAGCTTTAACATGTCATGTTCAATAGTTGTATTTGGAATAATAATACCATGCAAATGAAGTCACGGGCAAAGCTAGCATATACATAAGAATTACGGCGAAGGTAGGCACTTCAATATAAATTTTGATACTGATCATTACATTTCATGACTGCGACCCGGCCTGAACCATTATCTATTGAACAGGAAGAGATTGCGTTTCTAGATCCTTCATATGCCAATTAGCCAATTAGAGAACACAAACCTTGTCGGCCGATTTAGATAAGTATTTCGTGGTCCCTTGAGAATTGCTTGTCTTCTGTTAATCCGTTTATCGAAGACGGTTGGTTGTGTATAAAATTCAAAGAGATTCCAATACTTGTTAAGTAGTTACTATGTATTAGCTTGTCGCTTAGTATGTATGAGCTTTCTTCACAAATTAATGTAATCCTTATGCATGATTTTCCAATCAGATAAATGTCATGTATACTAAACCGAATCGTTTATCTAATATTTATCCCAACGATTTCGTTTCTTCCTGTTAAGATTAAATTATTATTAATTTCAAATTAATTAAATATAATCTTATCAGGATTTTCTATTAATATCGTTTTCTATTAATATAGAGAACCATTAATTATTTTTAATGGTAAAATTTTATCAGAACTATGTATATATTTTTATTCGTAAAATATATTTTAGTCATATTTGAATGAATTGGTAATTCGATTTCTATTATTTCTCTCTGAGATATAAATAGTTATATTTTATTTTAAACACATATCACTTGATATTTTATACATATATGTAAAAATCGGTTTTATTATACATAATACTGTATAAAATCCATTATAATATTCTTAGCCTATGTCTTATATGGGTATGTAATTACATATCACAGATGTGTCGTGTATCAAAACCGAATGAGCTCCAGTAGATTTGACGTTACGTGAACGTACATGGTTATAATATAATCACTGTAGATGATTACTTGTAGACTTTCGACTAACCGTCACATTTATTCCAGTATAATTCGAATGACATCAATTTAATATGTGACGTTTTAAAGTGGTACTTTTTAACGATACTATTGGAATTAATAGTCTATTTAGAATTAATGGGTCTAATTTGAATTTACTGAATACGGTCTTATATGGATAAATGGTGTTCTGTAAGTATTTAATAATTTTTACTTTTTATTATTGCATATCGGTTCCTTCATTTGTAATTAATTAATTCGGTTTCTATTTTGATTGTAGCCATAATGTTATGATCAAATATATGTTACCGCTAGTTTGTTGAAATTTTTCATCACTTTTTAAACCTAATACACTATATTTTAAAGAAACAATTTCAGATAAGTCGTTAGTTTGAGGGATGGAAAATATTGTGATAATTTAAAGATTCATTGTAGTTATTTTATATTACCTAGATATTGTGTAGTATAAACAAAATTTATATTTTAGTAGTAACATATACACCGTGAATATATAAAGATGTAAGTTACAGTTACTTTATTTTAACTTACAGCCTTCTTCCTATATTTCAGATAGAGTTTTTTTATGATTATGACCAGCAAAAAGGCAGACTGCTCATCTGATGGTAAATTATTACTGGTGAGTATAGATAGCCGCAACAGTATGGGTGTTACAGCCATGTTGTAAAACTTGGTGGAAATGACTGGTACTCATTCACTAAGCCAAAACACAAAGGCTCATACTGAATCTTTATTTTGTGACAGTCTAAATCCCAAGGGCGGCCGTTAACTAATCGGGCAATAACCCTACCACCAAGTTGTGATGATCAAGGATTACATGGTTAACCGTCATGACCAAAACCAAATGTGGAACCAACGATTGACAGATCCTCGTCGGTAACTCAGCAGGGTGCACACTGTGGTATGATGATACGAACACTTTACATAGTTGGATCGTGACCACGATTCATGAAGCGTAACTCCTACCATAGTTGTTGAATGCTTAGGCGTATTGTGTAAGGATTTGTACCCGTGCAGATTTGACATCGATAGTGTCATGACGCTACTGCCTATAGTAATACATCTCTCTCACAGCGAGTAACTTCTTTGTCACTTTTAGCATCAACTGATACAATCCAACTGCATAGAAACTTACTGTCGGCATGATAGTGTCGAACGGTAATAGTTTTTCGATCTTCGAGTGGTTAAAGCCTATTTTGGATTATACAATACTTATGATGGTGCAATAATGTAATTTGATCAGGTTTTATCATAATCTTAGATGATATTCAGTATCGATATATGCCATAAAATGGTAAACACGGTGAGCCTAAAGAGAATGACTTTCCTTATAAGTAGAGATTTATAAGCCCTAGCGATAGTTTTTCAATTGAGGGCGATAGATAGCTGATCTGGCATTACAGTTGTGGTATACTATTGGTTTTTTTGTAGTCAAGTTTTTTAACAATTTATTTTTCCTTGTTTTCTTGACTACTTTTTTCATATCTTCTACTTAATAATTAAACAGTAAAAATATATTATTTATCATTTTATCAATTTAATAGTACGTTTTACATGATAGATAATTTAATGAATCCAGAAAAGTGCCAATAATTTTCACAAAGCACCGGAGCGTGCCGTGTGCATCAAAGAGGCAAATCCGGTGTTAACGAAGGTCCGTGTGTAATCCCAACCCCCGGCTCTGGGATACGCCGGGACACAATTAACAAGCTTTAGTACTGTCTAGCCATGTATATTACTGCTTACTGGCTATTACAGCGAAGCACGTCTTACGCTTAGACAATGTTTACGAAGACATTTTATTTACATACGTGCATTATTTTTATTTATTCGTTCATATAAATGCACTTTTCATTCTGATCTCTTTGGAAAGTAGGTATTATGAAACTTTTATATATCTTTTTATTTTCAAAATTGGAATCTTTTCTATGATACTTTTTTTATCCTAGCTCGGCACAATGACTATACTTTACCTGGTCGTAAGTTTCAGTACGGTCCAATACCGGTAGTGACTGCCGTAAAAGCATGTGGGCTGCGTCAGTCCAAACTGGCATGCTGGCTTGCAAAATATCTCTTCATGCCTCGCTTAAAATATTTAATATTATAGGAAGGAGGGAACACCCAGATCGGAACTCGAAGGACGGTTCCACAGCTACACAGTGTGACAAAGATAAGTCTTTTCAAACTTCTTGGTCCGTCTTGGGATGGAGATTATAGTGAAGCTGTGGCTCCGTAGTCCATGTTAAGAAGGAACATATACTAGTTAGGAACACTAAAAATAATTAGGCGTCGTGCAGAGTTTTTTTTTTAGTTAAGGTTTAGCGTTGTGGCTATAATCATATCAAAGCCAATAGGTTTAGAATTACCGCCATAATCTCAACTGATCTTAAATGATACGACCCAAGTGGGTAGACACACTAAACCTGTGGAGCAACTGGCTCTCAAGTTCAGCTGTCGGAACACATCTATTGGTATTTGGCGGCAGTTTTTCAACTTGAGGGTGGTTGCTAGCCAGGCGGGCATTAGAAAAAACCCTACCATCAAGAATAAAATTGCCCACTACGATTGTAATAATTTTGGCTTAGTTGTAGGTAGTATGTTCGCGCAATGTCTCAAGGACATAATGACCCTAGGTTTTTCGAAAAAAGAAACAATACCTTGAGACCGTAATATTCTGTTAAGGTATTTACTAATAACTTTCTAGTCAGCTAATACCGTCACGTTGAAAATCTGTTTGTAATGTTTTCTCATCTTAGGCCAAATCGTCAATTGTCGTCAGATTTCGTTCAATACGTTAAAAACATCTGAAGGAGATTTATAGTATTTATTCGGGGTTTGTGTTTTAGAAAAAGGGTATGGATGATTGGTTGAATGTATGAGCTCTTTTAATTCTATACTGTTATGACTGATTTGGAATGAGAATGTAGTCCACGGAAAGATGTAATCACTATTAAGTAATAGAGAGGTATTAGTTATATTGGTAATGTATGCACAGCCTTTTGCTTTATACAAATAAGTAAAATTTGAAACAGAAGACTACATAAAAATATTCTTATATCACATTTAAAATGCGTAATTCATTTAAATTAATCCCAAGGATAAGTTGAGCTCGAGTTCGAATTTGAAGTACACAGACTTCAAGTAGCAACTTTTGTACCTTTTTTACTCCATTGTATGAGCTTGTTAATGCAGATTACTCAATAGGGTTATCAAATTTGTAACTTGATTTAGATCAATTCCATAAAATAATAAATGACTATCTTTATCGTAACCGTCCTGTTACGGGGGCATTATAACGGTGACAATCTTGTGTAGTCTGAATTGTGACCCCATAATAATAATTATTATTATTTATTTACTTAACAGATCAAAATGATCCATCGAGTAAAGCTAAACACAATAATAAAGATCTAAATGATTTAATTTGCTCTTTTTTTAGTCGATAACAGAACAAAAAGCATAGATCTTGAAAACCAATTTTACAATAACTTGCTTGGAACAAACATAGACGTTCGTAGTGTTATGTTTTTGTATAGTAATATTATAGAATCATCTATGTTCCACAGTCTACTCTAATTCATGAGTCATTTATATTTAGTACAATATTTAGTAATGATCCCCTAACGCGAGAAATCTAAAAAAGAGGATTACTATGTGTATGGTGGGCGACACATTTGAGTACAGATGCGATATAACGAAGCGTGTTTCTTTGATGGGCGACTGAATGTGCAGTGAATACCTATATAATATTTTCACCAAACTTAGATTGACTAAGGTATTAATTTAAATAATATCGAAAAAATAAATATCTCTTGTAATATCGACTCGTTTGGATGATGAGGTTATTAAGGCAAAATCTATTTTATATTCCTTTTGTGACATCCCTATTACATTGTATGACAAACGTTTAATGAGGTGTTTCGTGAATATAAAGAGAGACAGCCGCTTTGTTTTTATACTTCCAGTTTTCATATTGATATAATGTAATGGTCCCGGTGGTTTGTTCATAAATTAATTCAATGTGAATGGGCTATTTGTAACCTTTTAAACGTCATTTGCGCGCATGCAGACGTTTTAGATTGTTACACTGCATCCTGTCTTGGATACGAATACTAAATGTGGACGTGACCTCCACATTAATGTTTTGGTCCACAATTGTAATACGGTAAGGTAAAAACAAAGAACCCATGAAAGTCTTGGTGGTCGAATGGTTAAAGCTTACCATTCCAGTGGTAAACCAACCATATTGGTAGAATATCTGAGATAAAACGACTTTTTCAGAATTAAGTTGCAGTTAGTAATAAAATATTAGTTGTGGATAAGAGACAATATCCCAAGATAACCTGTTCAGGTTAATTGAGCAAAATTCTCAAAGTACAATGGTTCACTGGGATAGCGTAGAATACTGAAATGTTTCCGTTTTTTAAATATCTAGTACGTGAATTTGGATTAAGCGCACTGTTCTTCGGGAAAAAAACTTTGCTTAATAATAATAAGTTAATGCAAAATAATCTGAAATAATATTATTTAAACAACCCATAAATCTATACTTATTAAAAACTCGCTAAAACTCAAAAGTGGTTTAACCAATTTATATATTATGTTTTTTTTTATACAAACTTTGTCCTTACAATAACGAACACTGTATAAAAAAAAAAACAATTTGGTACAGTCGTTCGGAAGTTATGCGCGTTATACATTTCGGCGATTCATTGTTACATTTATAGATAAAATATAATTTATGCATATAAGTGGATGGGGAATATTAACATATCTTCTGAAATTGTTCGTTTACAAAGATAGGCATAAACGGTTAAAAGTTTATAAGTGAATATTTCGATTCAATATTCTAACTACCTTTTTTATAGCTTATAGGTTTAGAATTAACGCCACAATCTCAACTGATCTTAAGTGACGATACGGACCCAAGTTGGTGGGCAGCTTAAACCTGTGGAGGGACTGGCTCTCATGTGCAATTGCCGGAACACACCTATTGGTATTTGGTGGTAGATTTTCCATTTGAGGGTGGTTGCTAGCCAGGCGGGCATTAGAAAAAGCCCTGCCACCATGCTATGGTTTCCTCACGATGTTTTCCTTCACCGAAAGCTCAAGGTCATTGTAGGTGGATTCGAACCCACATCCATTGACGCGGCGTCCGCACACACTAACACTTAGCTATCATCGCTTCGAAACTATAATATATCGTATAATAATTATAATTATATTATATAAATTTATTATACGTTCGTAGATCATATACCGCGTTTATTATATATAAATATATCTAATTGATCGCAAGAGTTTTAAAAGATAACTTACCTACTTACCAATATTGTAATAATTTTAATTATAACACTTATATTTTACAGAAACAGTTGATATTGAATTACATTTTCTTGATCTAAGTTTGCATGTAAGTGAATTTATCATACATTGAAAATCATATTCATTTTACTAGTTGACACTTTAATTTGTCACTTAAAGAAAAAAAAAGTAATAACAGATTTTGTATGTTGGGTTTCTTTGTTATTATAAATTTTTAAATTTACTCAATAAATATGGAAAATACTCATTCACTACAAAATTCGAATGTGAATTTTGTTTAATAAATCATTTTAGTCTTCGCGGTATAGATAACATTGTGTTTACGTAGTGATCGGAAAGCTTTTACAGCTCATTGTGCCATAATCACTGCAATATTTTATAAAGTGTTTTGTGAGAATTGATAACAATCGATTTATCTGGAAAGGGTAAAACAACAATGTGATCACTTTTTTATATGTTTAAACTGTTCTTATATCAAAAAATGGCAGGGTGAATAATCTTAGTTTAAAAAATATTTGTATGAACAGAACACCGTCACCGAATCATAAAGTTAATCCGATTTCACACGAGGTAAAACAAAATTACGGTAAATTTATTGCAGGATATTTTATGTTTCATTTGGTTACGGTAGCTATGTCGACAGGAAGCGTCGACATTGACTTCGATGTCCTTTTACCATCGAAACTACGACACTTCTGACACACTAAAATAATTAAACACTCACAAAAACTTAATTAACATTAATGTATTCCGGACACGGTGACAGTGTACCACAGCGAGGGCTCTCTTTAAAAGTGGAATAAATAAAAAGCCTAATCCAAAACAGTCACTATAATAGCGGTCCTACATACCTTGAATATAAATCAGCAAGAGCCCAAAACGTTATACTACTTGGAGCATCAATAACGAAAACAGATGATGGACAACCGTATCTAATAGTGAATTTATTGCCTTGTTACGATTGTTTTCTATTAAAGAACAATAAAAACCAATTTTAGTTTCCAAGACGGATATGAGTAATTGCTTCAATTAGATACGATATCGTCGCTCCTAAAGTAATAATAATGGACAAAAATTCCGGAGACAAACGTCGCGCGAAACTTTAATACGGCCCATAATTAATACAAATAAAATAATTACTTATGAACGCTCATAAATTAAACGAAGCGGAAAGGGTTCACCATATATCGAGAGGACCTTTTAAGAAACCTGTACACTCAAATTCCAATCCGGGGACCATAGTTAAAATGCTTAAAGAATAGCTATTCATTAGTGGGTGCGAGAATGAGAATTCTCAAAGAACTCAGAATATTCCATTCGCTGAAGAGGTTGTATTGTCTTTAGAAAAATGCCTCAGCTCTTTGGAACGGGTGCTAAATTATGGCGACGCGATGTAACAATCCCTCTCGACAAAGACAAGAGGTATCGGCGCGAGCGTTCGAACATCCTAGTTCATTATCAAGCGATTCTATACATTTTATTGCCTTAGGCTGAAACAATGGATAGGATAGTTTATTGCTACGCGATTAATTTAAGTTTGATTTTATTATGGTTGATTGCTTCCTACTTTTATGATTATTTATTTGAAGAAGATCGTTATCTTAATCGAGGGCACATAAATATCGATTCGTCTTGTCAACTTAACAGAGAATGACTGAATTAATACGACACGCAAACCATTAAGAGCGTGTAAAATTATTCAGTATCCTGTCGAAAGAGTGCAACAAAGTTTGCACTTTGCATATTTAAAGGAACACCGTCCTTATCTGGCTGATCGGCAATTCAGTTCGGAGATATTCACTTAAGAAGAACGCACTGAATTAAAGCCCAAGAATCTTATAGTTGGGTGTTCGTATTAGGATAAAATTAAGTGCTGTTGTATGTAAAGATATCGCATTAAAATTCCTACGGCTACTTCACAACGCCTCCGGAAAAATTGATACTTTCGATACTAGTGATAATCATTTCAATAGTTATATGACTCGGTACACTTTCGTACGGTTTTTGATGAAATATTATTTCCATTATATTTAATAGGATAATTATGAGTGATGTAATATTGATATGCCAACAAAGAAACTGACTGCGAAAACTTATAACAGAAATCACAAATACGATCTAAATTATGAATGGGTCAACAAAATGAAGAAAGTGAAGTATATAGAGGCCGCATTCTTTCATTTGGATATATGAGGTTCTTACAATAATACTGACACTTTACTGGAAGTTAACAAATAAACACTTGTTTCTGTATACAATACAATCCAAAATCAGCAACAATTACTTTAAGATTGGCAATATATTGTTGCAGATTGCTGTAATACTGACCTACTAGTCTCTTAGCAATTGAATTTATACTAAGCGATCCCGAAGGTTTCTAGGTGACAGATTTACCGCCATGTCCATGATAGTCGCGGCCCAGTCATGCAATTACTACTATCTCGCTTAATTTCTGGATGTACGGGTATTATACCCTCGGATACTAATTCCGGAACAAGAAACTATAGCCAGGTTTTAGATATTGTGAATGCCCACATCCTGATCATCTTAAATTCAATATAACTCTATTATTACTTCCTTTAAAACGAATAAAACACATTCTATCTACAGTAACTTTAGTACTATTTATTATTTTACATGCTAGCTCTGTATTTTTCTTTTACCATTTATTTGGATGATGGATGATATCGTGTAACTAGATCGCAAACTGGTGTAGTTCGCTGGTTTGGAATGATACTGAAAATAGTATAAAGAGAGAAGTCCAATTGAACACAATAAAATTATAGATGATTCGTTGCCGCGTAAAAATCGTACGAATCAAATTACGTTAAGAGTAATAATCATTCTAAAGTTTTTTTAGGTGCGGTGATGAGTCAACCATGACGAAAATCATTTCCGTGGCAAGTCGATTAGTCGCGAGCATTGGGATCAATTAAATTGTGTGAACGGTCCACTGGGTTCCGACGTTACGAGATGGAATCCCGGGAGAAGTAGGTAGTCGTGCGGTGTACACCGGGTTACGCTTCTTAATTTAAAGGCCATTCGAGTATCATGCGCATTAAAATGTCGAGGATTATTCTTTTTTTTTTTACTTCGTTATCGTGTTTATATATTTCTTGATTTCTTTTTACCCCAATGAGTTACAACTGAGAAGGAAGATTGTTTTTTAAACGGCCGCCAAAAAAGTATTACGCGACCGGACATACAACTCTGTAATACGGACATGTTTCTTTATTTAACAAAATATGATACAATATTTCATTATTCATATGCAAAAAAGCTATAAATTAAAAGACTTGTTTACAAGCAATTTATAAACATGGACAATTATCGAAAAACACTAAACGTTTGAAATTAATAATATTTTGAATTAATTTATTCATTGCTCAGCGAACATTAATTGTTAAGAAGATAAGCGATATGTTTTGCAGTATGAAACTACAAAATCAACGTTTTTTATATATAATATTTAACTAAGTTTAATTGTGGCAGATAAATGAATATTTTATACAAACTAAACGCTAACGAGAAGATTAAATAACCAACAAAATTAACGACGACTGTCATTAATTAACATTTTAATGTAATTCTGATACAGTAGTGTCTATCTTATCTTCATATAGTAGCGGCCTCGTTAATTCATGAACAAGATTACTCGGTACAAACAGATATGAGGTAGGTTGGTGAACCTGCGCGGTTTAGTTCCTGAGATTGTTAACAGCTTTCATATACCAGTAGTATTGGAATTATATTAGCAGTTATTATATAAATCAATGTTTTGCAATGAGAAAATCCAAGAAAGGAATTTAGTCAGATCGATGTCTTGCGAGATTACGATATCAATTCCTTGTAAGTTTACCAAAATTGGAATCATCATATTACAGTAACAAGTTTCAATATGAATTTTGGGTATATCCAAAAGATAAGAAAATGTGACCTGTATATTAGAATATCTTTATAATTATTGTACACATTAAATAAACACTTAGCTTCTTTAAGAGTATTTCATATTTTATCAGAATAAACTTCAAAACAATTAAATCTAAGAACATAAATATAGAACATGACTTATTTAAAAAGCTGTTAGTAGAACTGTTGAAGAAAAATGCTTAGACAGGTGGATAGCTAACATAAACTTACTTTTAGTTGGTTTATTTTTAAAATAGTTTATTATTTTATTAACATAACATGAGAAAATAATTAAAATATTCTAACGAAAAAGACTACTTTTAATTGTGTGTGCAGAACAAATTATCGATTAAATTTGTTTATCCCTATAAATACAGCGCTTATCTTGTAAACCAATTAAACTGTCCAGGAAGTTTTTGCTACAGCTATATATATAAGAGATAATACCTGGCTTGTACTTCTAATTCGTGATGAGTCAAGCGATCAGACGGGCAAACTGCATGTTACTGTTTGTTGAAAGGATGGTCGACGCGACAACCACCGTTCGTTCACGATCAGGGAATTAATTACAAAACCGTTATAGGTACGATGCGATAGAGTAAATAAAACTCGTTTATTAATTGTTCCTCTTGGCGTTCATCTTAGATGTGGCAATGCTTACAAACATATGATTCAAAGCCATTAGTATAGTTTCTAACGTTATTATCAAACGTTTTAAGAATTTTTATAACAGAGTATGTGCAATAAGTGCATTATTTTTGAAACAGTGGTAGCTCATTCGACCTTTGTTGGGTGTCGAAACGATTCCTGTGAATTTTTCCCGGAGCTTGAGGTTTCGGAGAAAACAAATATGGTGATAAAATAATAGCATGATAATTGAGCTAATTTTCTCCCAGCTAGCCACTAGCCTCAAATTCTGTGACCAAACTCTTATTTAATTGTGTGTTGGCAGTTGTGTTATGGAACAAAGTACCGAATAGACTTAGCATTTTAGTAATTTAGATCGTATTGCTAACGTCTTGTAAAAATCTGTGGACAAATGGTAGACCTACGTAAAATGTATAATATATAAATTATTTGAAAATAATCACATAGTTTAACTATTACTAGATAGTTATATATTGTAAAAGAAATAATATAAGCTTAAGTGTAGTTACACTTAGCAAGATTTTTTTATCGTGTTTTCACTACATAGCTAAATCGAAATAAACATACATATGTAATGCTGATTAATGTGTGTTAAAAAATTTTAATTGTTAACAATTTTCCAGATATATTTTAAGTAGAGGAGGCAGGAGTATTAAAATTCCGATTCTCTTTACAACATGTTCCGAAAACCTTAATTATAAGTAGAAATAATAAAGTTAGTAACATTAAAGAATACAGATAATACATTAAAAATGATCCAAAGAAATTCACCGACTTACTTTAAGATTTTGTATATTTTCACCATAAAATTCAAACATACTTTTGATCGAATGAATTCGAATTGATTGTTTTCTCTCGAAATTCCTTCTTAGAACTTACATCGGGAACTATGTTCGCCTTTTATTCTTAGAAATTAATGCTTCGTTTCTCAATATATTGCTTTGTTTCGCTAAAACACATCTCAGGAATTGTTTAAATAGTTTAACCGTTTTCACCTGGATCATATGTACCTAATGTCGGGTGTTTTGTTTTCGCATTTATTTATTTTTATTACTCACTTACATTAATAAGATGTACTTCTCATTTAGAAAAATATATAAGGGAATATTATGAAATGAAATATAATTATCCACGTTTAAACAAAAAAAATCGTATTTTAAAAGAAAACGTATCGTGCCTCCATCACATTCACTTATCACGGTTACAGATGTGTAAATATAAATAAATATACGTGGTATTTAAGTATACCAAAATTAGTATTCGTACAGTTTAGTATTATTGCTGTAGGAGAATGTAATATACTTTCAATTGATATTGAGATATTGTTCAATTAATCAATTATTATATTAAACCCTAAAAAACTTGACATCTTACGTGTGTACAACTTGTACTCACACCATTTTTGATCTTCGATCTTTTCATTACAAATTCACTGAGTGTAAATTTATCAGATACTACCTTTTGGTTGTAACTTCTTTCATATGAACACAGTTTGCAAGAAACATCTTGTCAAAAGTGTTTTTTTTTTATGTTGCACAGCATAGTGACTGTAGTGCATCTGGTGTTAAGTACAGTGCAATCCAGAACAGTGGTGACTGACAATGATCCAAAATTACCAATCAGTCAGCGCTGTCATGCTGGCCTGCTAAGATACCTTTTCACGCCTCTTTTGAAGGACCCTGTGCCGAAGGGGGGGGGGGGGGGAACACGCTGACCGGAAGACGGTACGACAAAGATATGAATCAGCAAACTTTTTAGTTTGCGATTCAATAGGAGTCACCGTGAAGCTGAGACACCGAAGTCGCGCCCGCGTTGTTCTGTAGTGGAACGGGGAGGAGGGGGTTATATTGAACCGGATTAATTGTAATCTATCTTTTCCAATTTTATAGGAGCCGCTAATATATTTTTTCGGTTGTCAATGGAGAAGATAGTAGATTTAAATGAGTTTTTTGTAAGAAAGGATGCTACACTAGAAAGGGTAGAATATAGTTTGTGTAAGTAACTAGTAACTTATAATATTACTTTAACTTTAAACTAAGATCTATTAAAAGGTTTGCTTAGATTCCTTATTTAATTATGTATTTAATTTCAATATTAAACCTCTATACGGAATAGTGTCATGTTGTACGGTTTATATCATTACTAAGACTGCCTCAACGTTATCGTCTAGTGAAATTCATTTAATTTGGTTTTCGTTGAATTAAACCTTACCCAAGCTTATTTTATTACCTTTTAACTTAAAACAAATAAAAAAACAGGTAGGAAAATAATTATAGTACAATCACAATAAAATCATTTTTTTTTTATAACTGCCTTTTTTTTACTTTGAACCAATGGTAGCTCAGTTGGTAGCGTGTACGAACGCCTCGTTAAGGGGCGTTAGTTGGAATACACCTACAATGAGCTTGAGCTTTCGGTGAAGGAAAACGTCGTGATGAAAGCATACCATTATGGTAGGGGATTTTTTAATGCCCGCCTGGCTCGCTACCACCCTTAAATTGAAAATCTGCCGCCAAATACCAGTAAATATATTCATACAATTGCACTTGAGAACACATTATCACTTAAAATCAGGTGAGATTGCGGCCAGAATGCTACACTTAAACTATAAAAAAAACTTACCGTTTACTATTATTTGTACAGATTTAACACATAAAACGTAATTTCACTGATACAATCTTTTGCTAAATCCCATTACCTACATTGTCGACATTAATATTTAGTTCAACAGTTTTCGTATAATACTTAACAATTTCAATAGGTGGTCTACCGTTAACTAAATAGTGGTATTCAATCATAATCTACGGTGAGATTCGCTCGTGTATTTTAGTGGATTGTTATTAAAGTTGTTCGGCTCCGAGATTGCTGTTGATGAGAAATGATAATTGAATTTTAAGTGGCAATTTTGATTAATTTTGCGGTGCGTAGTATCGAATAAACGGTTTATGGTCTTTATTCTTTTCTGTTTGTTAGTATCATTTTATTCATGTTAATTAAATTAATAGCTCATAATTATTGGTATCGTTATGATACTTTTAATAGATTTATTAAAAATTTGTTAATATTATATGTATTTCTTATTTCACAAAACTGTCTGTGTTTTCGGTCACGTGAAAGTAAAAGTAAGTTTCTATCCCTCGAGAATCATTTTTCTTTCATGGAAGATGAACATCCTATACTCTACCTCGTTAATCGTGGGCTATCATATACATTTTTTTTTTTAACCAGTTGTAGTTCCAAAGGGCGTTTAAAAAAGACGTGACCTTTTTTATATTTTTTTATTTTCAGGAAACCATATACAATTATATAGAACACACATTATTTAGGAATTAAAGCCAAGACAGGGTTTCAGAATTACTTCACGCTGGTATGTAATTATGTTATTAACACAATTTAGAAAGAAAATACAGGAAAAAAAAAGATTAGTATAATAGCTATTAATAACCACTTTAACATACTTTAAGCAACAACTTAGGTATAAAAATGAAATAAACATAATGCTGAAATAAAACATATCCTATGTGTTCATCGAGTTAATAAACAGTTTGTCAAATTTCATCCAAATTCAAATGGTTTCCACACTCCTCAAGGCATGCCCATTCAAGGTCAGTAATGCGCTAATGATATCTATGCTGGTACATGTTTCTACTACATGGTACTACATGATATGATAACTATTAACTACCCGCAGCCAGTACCTTTGTGTTCATGGTTTACAAAATCAACTAAAAAAAATCGTATTCTTCTATGGTCAACTGTAGAAACCGTCTAATTGATTTTAACTTAAATGTTGCTTATAAATTGTTGGGAAAACAGAGATGTGAATAAACATAATATCACTAATTTATAGTAAGTAACTGATAAATACGTCCTTTGTGAATTATGATATATTTTGCAATAATTGACTTAGTCGTAGAGTGTACTGTAACCGCGTTGGTGGACGTAAGTTCGTATCTCTCCTGATGAAACCATAGCCTTTTGATAAGGTATTTTATAAAAGCCCGTGTGGTTAGCTACCACCGTCAAGTTGAAACTCTGTCGTGAAATACCTATATGGGTGTGTTCCGGTAGTTCCGCAGAGAGCGAGTCCCTCTACAAGGCTTAGTATGTCCACCAACTTAGGCCACACACATAGGTCATATAACATCAGGTGAACTCTATACCTATAAATAAAAAAGTTGTTTTTTTTTTTATTAATAATCAAAATATAATTAATAAAATATTGAAGTGACTTGAATCCTGATTTGATTTTATAATTTAATTTAAATGAATATGTATATTACGCATATTCATAATATACAAGTATTTCTCACATTATAACATTTTTGTACTATCATTTTCAATACATTTCTCTTATAAGCCAAGAGATTTTTTTTTGTCGGTTTTTAATATCCACTTGGAAAGTGTCATCGGAGACGTGAAGTGTTAACAAGGATGACATTTTACGTGGTCTTTGATGTTGAACAGCAGTTGAACTGGCTCTTTCATCTCTCTTAGTAAATCAAATTTGTCGCGTTTGCTCTTCAAAAAAGGCATATAAAAGGTAAACACATTTTAAAACCTACTCAGGACTACTACATTCTACAAATATTTAGTGACCAATGCTTATTTATAGATGTATAATTACAATTGCAATTGGTTCTAAAAATATGGATAAAATTATGTATTTATGTTTGAATAGATATATCTATACTCGATTGAATTAACTAAGTAATGCTAATATTGACGAAAGTCCCGACACCCTTATGTTTATTATCCGGCCATGAGACAAGGACGAACTCGTTTTGCGGTGCGCTCTCATGTCGATAGACGTGATTTTTCAACCCTGCTATGAGCTTTAGGTGAAGAAAAACATCATGATAAGCCCACATCATGGTGATAAGTTGTTTTCTAATACCTTCCTGGTTTTGGTACCTTTTAAAATTGAAAATCTCTACAAACATTTGTAGGTGTGTTCTGGCAGGTGCATTTGAAATTGTGACCAAATGCAAAGATTAAAAATACAAGATTTTTATAGGACAGAACCTATTTTAAAATTTGTAAATTAAATATGATAAGAAGTTTCAAAATAAGCCTTTTAGGTATACTTTTTCGAATACAGCGATTGACATGTGTACAGTGGTGGAAACTGAGCTTAAAGATAGCCGGTGAGTAAACCATTATAAAATCGAACTAATGTATTATTCGATACAATATATCTAGGATATAATTTCATAGTTCATTTCATCAAACAATAGAATGTACTATTCGTCAACGGTATTTGAGTATTAACATTTATCAACAAAAATATGGTTAGCGACATTTTTTTAGGTTCACTGTATATAATTGCCGTTGTGTTAAATTGTTTGTTTAGGTGTATTGTTTATAGACTAAGCTCAGAAATATATGAGATTTGAAATAGGAAATAGGTCTCAGTTTAAAAAATAAAGTATATAATTTAACAATTTAAAAGAGGTAATCGTTTTTGTTTATCGCATTCCATTTCATAGTTTTAATTGTCTCTGGTAATTACTTCGAATTTATTTTACCAAATTATATTTGAAATTACTTCAACCTTTTATTCGAAGTGGTTAGTCATTAGGCAAATTCATACATATATTTTTAATAAAGTTACTACAGAAAAAAAATTACGCTTATCGAAAATGTTTTAATGATCTCCGACATCAGTGTTTAACGATCGGTAAAAATAGTAATAATTTTTCATTACCAATATTGCAATTTTTTTGCTCTGTTTACATCATGCGGATGGGTGGATATAAATATTTCTTATGAAACCAGCGAGGCGCCGGCACATGTTGCTTGTAAAAATTGACTCGATATTTATCTTATCAGGATTAAGCATTCGCTTCGATACAGTTTACAATCAATAATGAAGTAAAAAAACTTAGAGACGCGATCTCTTCTTGCTGGTATTTTTATTGGCTTTACAATTTATTTTATGAAAAGAGGTTATTTTGAATTCTACAATGCAAATGGTAACTATAATAATTATTACTTTTTACAGCTTTGTTTTAAAACTACATCACTATATATATCTTTCTCGCATCTTTACTTGACTTTACCGGAATGACCGTTACCTGGCTGAGCGTGATGGCTCAGTCTCGTTCAATTCTCACAAAATAAAATGTTCGATGTCCCTAAATAAAATTTTACTTCAGTAAAAATGCTCACAAATTGTATTTCATATTTATAACGCCCATAATTTATATACATTTCCAAATTTCATAATAAGATTTCAACTGATAGTGTCTTTTAAAAAACATGTAAACCACTACCTATATTCTTTAGTGGCTGATGTTGCTTTTAGATAGCACCGTACTATTCATCAACTACTGTTCAGTTATGTCATAGAATTACTATAAAAATAAGATTATAACAGAATCTATATACTAACAGCAAAAGTTCCGAAACGAGGGTCATCAAGAATATTTCTGTAACATAATTTTTAAAAGTATATGAAATGATCACATACATATATATTAGTAGTTACCTAAAAACCAGAGCTATAATATTTGGTATAAAGATTTCTGTTACAAATGAACAGACACCACATTTTACCGTTTATATTGTGATACTGTTAAGTAGTAAAAAGTGTTTAATGATCATTTAGAGTTTGGTTGATGGATAGGAAATGTTGTGAAGGTTCGACTTATGTTTAAAGTTTTTTCATATATTAAACATAAATTACTATTATATTCGTATTGAATTCGTGGATTCCAGTCGAGATCCAGTCTTCTCATTCCTATTAGATGTATGTACATCAGCTACTCTAGACAGGTAACACACTTAGTATAAGTCTTAATCCGTTTGGAGATAACTGTGATAACCAACGGTTCAACAAAGCCAAAGTGTAAGTGACTAAGATGTAGTAAAGATTCTTAATTGTAACACAAAACTGTTTGACTATCAATCTACGTCAATATAATTTCATTACAGTGGTATCGAAATTTTCATCTGTCACATATCCGATTTGTCTAGATGTCAGTCCATGTTTGTTCAGAGACACACGGAGCCCGATGCCTTTCGAATTACCGTAACTCGTCATCACGCGACGCTATCGTTAGATGACATCGGTAGCGGTGGGCAGGCCAATGATTCGCCGCCGAAAATTTCATTCTACATGATCTTTGATATGTACCGGGCTGGGATCAGTGTGTCAAACGCAGTATTCGAGACGAAATCACTTTCATTTAAACTAATTGTTATATATCTTTTCAATTACTTTTTTAGGTGAAGCTTCTATTGCTTTGAAATTCTGTTGCGTAAACTTATTGTATGACGCTCTTTCGGGTAAAATTGGCTCGACATCACTAAGGGAGCCAGAGAGATCTAGTGATGTTTCACTTCTGACGTGTGGTCTTAAGCGCGCACCATTTTTTTATTCAGTATTTCAACGTAAACGACTCCAATATAAAATATCGCCACCCTATTTTTTGGAGACCTTAAGATTTTTTATATTTATTTATAACACTGTGTCGCTCTTGAACTTTTAAAGAGCTCTGGAAATCTATTAAATGTATGAAAATAATACTAAGAAGTTGACTGATATGTTCAGTAGAATAGAGATCCAACTGAGCTGACCAACGTACAGTTATCAATTAAGAAATATCTCTTCGTCCTACCTCTTACCTAACAACATAAAGGTACATAATGAATTATTAGACAAAAATAGTACAAGTACCTACTCTCGATATTGAAAACATTCATTATGTAATAAATGTTTACATTTGTTTACTATTCTACAGCTAAACATATCAGTCGTTTTAGATTGTTTTCTATTGACATTTTCATTTTGAGATAGTAAAGTGTTAAAATATTTTGATTTTTTTTCTTTACAACATAATGGTTAATGATATGTATTCCGATGATATGGAAATCGAACCATGTTCTTATTTTATGTGAACATAAATAAAGGAAGATAGTAGACATAAAGCCGTGTCAGGCGCAGCCGCAAGCGTACAAACCGGTCGTAATTTTTATCCGCCGCCGCGCCGCTGTACAATTTTGGTAAATTTGTTTGCATGTTCGATGGTTTTGTTTGAGCATTAGCGTCTGCGGTTATGGATGTGATCTTAAATAATAATAATTGTCCGTCGGATCGTATGAGCATCTCGATGTTTTATGGCCTCGTATTTTTTTGCGATATCTCGAACGTAAACATTGTTTATGAATTCAATCATCGTTCGATATATTGTGGGAACTTATTCTAATTATAGAACATTGTAGAGTGATCGACACGCGTTCGTTATATTATAAAAGATAGCAGTATCATAAATTATAACACAAGTGATGCTTAAAATTCGTTAGTCAATATAATGGAATGTTTATGTTGCAAATCTATGGGTTAGAATAGATTATTTTTAAGAATGCCATAAAGACTATTACTTATGTTCCTTTCTAGTATTGTACAATAAAAAATAGGTTAGTTTTGAAAATAAAAACAGAATAAACAAAAGATCTACATCTAAAACATATCTATAAAGAACATCTAAAACTGTTAAAGTCATGGGTGGGTTTGGATGATTACATAATAAGTAATTAAACTTTCCAGTCCGTAAATATACCTGGAATTCATTTTATTCTAATTAACTGCCGATGACTATATGAAATACAATATGAAATTAGTGGAATTATTGAAGAAAGGGCGCGATGTGTATCATTGCCTTTTTGAATTTATGTATAATATATTTTCGGGCCCCGTTGTTTCGACTTTGCAATATTATTCAAAATATTTAAACAGTACTGAAGATGAGCCTGATATATCAATTATTTTGGCATTTAAACATCCGGGTTCGCTTCCCCAATATCGATACGTAGATCCAATGATATAAATTCAGCTTCATAAATGATGCATTGTACTTAGTGTCCCACGCATCTTTGTACCAACTAATGTAATCAGATCGAGTTGAAGAATTAGCCATCAATCATTTCATGATAATGATATTTGACGGCCTCTTATGATTTTGTTGATAAATTTTATAAATAACATAAAGTGAATTGATGAGAACAGCTATTTAGTTATTTAACGAACATGTTGGGATTTTTATATCATCGAAATCGGTTCATTTGTCACGTGTAAGTATATGTTTATACCAAATAATTTAAATAATGGAGACAATCAAGAGTTCGGCTATCCATCAGCATTTCTCTGTTATTAAGCAAATTAAAATGTGTTCTTAACAAATATCTTTGTGTAATGGCTAATTTCTTTGATCTCTCCGTCTAATCAAGTAAAATTTGTACCTAAAAAACGTTTGTTTCCTAGACTTATATCAAACGATACTTTTACATATTCCAGATATATATAAAAAATAATTATTAATAACTTTCTCACTGTCATACCTGCCTGCAAAGCTCCCGACAGTTGAGTACATACTGGTTTATCTTGAAACGTAATAAAACAAACTGATAGCTTTTATAATCTGATAAAGATTCCTAAAAGTCGCTTGATAGTTGGATATGTACCGACTGGTCCAAAAACATGACGTGTGTAGTAAGCGTGCCACTATGACAGTTGCTACATTGACTGTTGTCCTACCTCGGACCTAATGTCATCAATTTATATTTATTTTAATAAGTGCTTATTTCTGTGAATTATGTATAATAACTCTAAAACTATTATTTGACTTTTGGTACACATGGTTTGAACCACAATAAACTAAAATTTTAATCTGGTAGGTTTTTCATTAATTATTCGCTTAGTACATATTTTTCTTGGATGAAGTTTTTAAGAATTCATTGAGTTCTAAAAAAACTAGTACTACTAAAAACATGAACTAATGTTAGTTAAAATAGATGCCTAAAAAGAATAAAATTTCTTCAAATTTTATCTGGTTCCGTTCTAATGCACATTTTCTAAATCTAATTTTTCTTAATTACTATCCTAAGTTAAGTAAAATTCATTATAGAACCTAGATCGATGTTATGTATTTTACTTCTCCTTTATTATTCAGTATGAACCAATTTATAAATTTAAATTGGAAATTAACGATTTTACACATTTTGTAGCGTTTGAAAGTCAGGCAGTCATTTTAATAACTTGAGAAAATCTAAAAATTAACTTCATTAATAAAGCATGGAATCTGTAATGGTAACTCACAACTCTTAACGTGGTATGGGTGAATAAATATTTATGCTAAACATTGACTTCGAACGTAGTAGTACACAGATTTCGGTAAATGGAACGCTGATAATTATGAGTGACATTCGATTTTTAGCTTACCCTTTAAAAGGCAAGCTTAATTTAACCCATCAATCTAATAATAGATTCAATTACTCAGTGACAGGCAGCTCATAAAGGCAATAGAAAAAGGAACCCATTAATTAGAGCGTCGGACAGGATGCAGAATTGTAGAAAAAGCATGGGAAGTGTTGCGATAAGGCCGGTCACTGTCTCTAGCGGAGTAAACCGTTAAAAAACCAACATATCTCCCTCAACACTGTCCGAGCGCTTTCATTCAACGAATCGTGAGCTAAGTTAGGTGCCTAAGCTATCCTCGCCATTAACTGTCTATGATTGTTGATAAATTCTATTCGAGACAATTGCTCGAGTGAATTTATAGAACAAAATATCGTGTCAGTTACAGTTAAAATACTTTTATCTTAAAAATCTCAATAGGTCCATAAGTATATTACGCTCCTCGTTGAATCAGACAGTTAATTCTATATGAGATAAAAAGTACGCAACGGTCAATGCTAGATCTAGTTGAATAGTTTTTTCTGACGAGAATTAAATGTAGTAAATGTTGGAAATATCTACATACTTCTTAAAATCAAATTAATATAAACAAAACTAATACAAAATTTTAGTCAATTCTTTTTAATTTATGTATATACTAGCTTTTACTTGCAGCTTCGCTTGCGTAAATGTTGATTTGGCAAGCAAATCAGATGACGCATTAAAAAGTATCATACAAAGTTTATCCCTCTTTTCCAATAACTTTTTCACGGGAAAAAGTAATCTGTCACCGTTTCCAGGAATCCATCTATCTCTATACCAAAATTCATCATAATCGATATAGCAGTGTTAGGCGTTAAAGCGTAACAAACAAACTCACTTTCGCATTTATAATATTAGTAAGGATAAACCAAGGCAAAACACTTCAGTAGATTTTTACCTCCTCAGTTTGTCAACTGTTTTTTTTTTTTCAAACAATAAATAAATTTTAAATAGACTATTTTCCACTTTGATTATTTGTTTAATATCTGCAGGCACTTCGTAAGTATGCATTAATACAATTCTTTTTAATAAATTTTGCATATTACGTTAGTTACTGACATTACATAAGTAGAATTGTTTTTGTATTACATTTACCAATAATGTCATCTGTGGACTGTTGAGATGATTTATTTTTAACTTCTTAAATGATTATTCTTTCATCCAGAAATAAAACCATTGTTTTAGAGAAATATAAAAATAATTTCTTATACCAAGCGAACGAAATCGCAGGCACAGTTAATTACGTATAAACAAACTGAACTCTGTGTGTGTTCTACCGCATGTATAATAGGGATGGCTCTGAGGAACTTTATGGTATGGTACCGTCATCACCGTTTCAAAATCGCACTACCTGCCGTTGGTTAGCTGATCATCCCCATACTTTACAAACTGGCCGTATTGCAACCACAATTCGATTTTGCATAACCTTCTAGTCGCGTGCGTAAGATCTACTATTCGTACTATACGACAACTACGACATAGTCTATTCAAAAAGGGATTGAAATACGGTCTTCAAAGTCAGCAAAACGACTGTAACACCCTTGGCGTTGCGGCTGTCCATAGGCTATAGTAAGCATTTACCATCAGATAGGCCGTCTGCATGTGCAATAAGAAGAAGAAATAAGCTTTTAATGTCGTATGTTTATTATTTATGAAAGATAGCTAAAATCATTTATAACAATACATCTATATTAATATTGTAAACCTGAAAAGTTTGTTTATTTGAACGTGTTAACCATAGGGTCTACCTGTTGGATTAAAATTATATTTTATATAGCAATAACTGAGGAAGTCTGTAAGGCTATCTAACATCACATTACCATCAACAGGAACACAGATGTATTGAAAATAACAATTAAAAACAGGCATTTTTTTTTATTTTTTTTTTCTTTGCGAACGAAGTTGCGGGCACAGCTAGTAATATATATATATATATATATATATACGTAAATAGTTCTGAAATGGCAAACAAGAGTATACATGAAATGTAAATAAAAATCGCTTGACTATTCAATTCAACATTGCGTAAGTGTCGCATCTCGTTTTGTTCACATGAAAAATCGTGAGATCATTGATAGGTCTTTGAATTTCATGAGTGTGAATTTATCGTTTGCTTATCTGTGAAGGGAGATGTCATGAATAAAACCCATAGATGTAGGGCTTAATATTAGGATATAAATATACCGAGGAATGGTTTGTTCACGCATTAATTTAAGGCGAGTGTTTTTGGAAATATATATGTCTATCATGTTTAATTCATTAACTTGAAGTAATTTTAAATAAAGTAAGAAACTAATTGTTGGTCTTTTATTTACTTAACAAGCAAGCATTTTTAAATTCTAACAAAGAAGTTACCAGGTTGTTATACTAATGTTTGGACTTTAAAGAATAGACTAATATTCGATGGATTGAAAAGCCATCTGCAAATGTAAAATTGTGTACAAGTACCTATTAAAAAAAATTAAACGGTTTCGTTGGGTAAAGAGGAGTATTATTTAAGTTTCTAACGAAATAATTATGAATTATGACAAAGCGCTGTAGGATAAATAAATCACGTTTTATATAAAGTAATCATCAATACAGAAATACCTTTTTTCTTAACTGAAAATTTTGTGACTATTTTAATTATGTTTTTCTCGTCTCATTATTTTTATCAAGTGTTTACGATTTTAATTGTTGTAATAAATGAAAAATATTTGTGTATATTGGAATTATATTGACTATTCATATTCTAATACCTTTATCTCATTAATTTTAATACTTACAAAGCGTGCACATATTTTATTAGAGTTTATTTATCCAATCAATCGTGTGTATGTGTGTTGTGCGTCTCGGGTCAAAGCAATTGTGTTTACATCGAGGAGGCTCGTGATCTAAGATTTGAACGCCCCACTTCCGCGGATGGAATGCTGCTCTCAGACGTGGAGCTACGAAAGTCCATTGCAGCAACTTAAATTCTTTAATTCTGACGTAAAAATGTAATCGAGCGTAATTGTAATTTTGTAACAAAAGTAAAATTTTCAATTATACGGAAATAAATAAATAACGATTATTTTAACTGAGATTATTACTTAATAATCTTATATTATTATCTTTCCATATTGTTAGCATTATCATTGGTCGCCGCTTAGTTTTAACCTTATCGTTGATCTTCTCTATACATTAAATGTCATATTGCATGGGTTTGAATATTCACACGTTAGTTCAAAATAACTTCTTTATCATATTTATTTATATAATATATATTAATTTATTTATATATTCTTTCTTAATTAATATTTACATTTGGTTATATTTAACTTTATAAATTCAAATTGTAATGAAGAGGTTTTATATAAATTGTTGTAATAATCTATTTCAAGTGTTAGGCTTTTTCATTGGTCGCCTCTTTATTTTTGATTTATCATTGATCGTCTCTTTACTTTAAATTTCATATTACAAGGGTTTTCATATTCATTATTCACACGTTAGTTCAAAATAACTTTATAGATTCAAATTGATATTTACATGTTTGGTTAAAAATAACTTTATAAATTCAAATTGTTATGACGAGATTTTATAAAAATTGTTTTAATAATCATATTCACACTAGTTCGCTTTTAGCGCTTTTAGTTTCCGGTTGTGGCAATATAAATATGTCTTATAATACTGAGGCAGAGACAGTGGAGCTCCAGAACGAATCAGTGGACTGAAGTATTAGTGATATGAAGAACCGAATAGTACGTGCAGCCTATTAAACAAGACGGTTAAGATATAAGGATTTTTACATTTCAGAAGAGGGACAACATCAAGGTTTTTTTAAAATTGGATTATTTACTTCCACCTTGGTGTAATCTTACGCCCGCAATAAGGTATGGTGATTATTATTATTTCTACCCACGGTCATATTCTGGCTTAAAATAATAAATAGTCACATAAAATCGTGAACACCCTCTCATTGTTATTAAGAAAATGATATAAAAATGAGACTAACTAAACTGTATTTTAGATGTTTATTTTCTTGAATGCTGGATTTTGAATTACCTAATATTTAAAATAGTGAACGTGTCGTTTTATTAAAAAAAACAACAAATTATTCACGTATGTCTATTAGATGCTTATTTACTGCTGTTGAATTTTGAATTGCCTACTATTTAAAGTAGTGAAGAGTCTTTATTAATAAAAAGAAAGTAGAAATTTATTTTCTGCTCTTTTGTTGAATTTTGAATTGCCTTGTTGAATTTTGAATTGCCTACTAAAAATGAGACTCACTAAACTGTATTTTAGATGTTTATTTTCTTGAATGCTGGATTTTGAATTACCTAATACATAAAATTGCGAAAGTGTCGTTTTATTAAAAAAAAACACAACAAATGATTCAATATTAGATGCTTATTTACTGCTGTTGAATTTAGAATTGCCTACTATTTAAAGTAGTGAAGAGTCTTTATTAATAAAAGTAGAAATTTATTTTCTGCTCTTTGTTGAATTTTGAATTGCCTTGTTGAATTTTGAATGACCTACTATGAATTGAATTTTGAATTACGTACTATGAAAGAAGATACTCGGTTGTGGTAATTATTTCAGGTTTTTGATCACTATACGGATTAATGATACCTAATGACCGGTCGAAGAGTGGACTAAAAGACAGATTTGAATAAGAGGCGAGAAACCAAAACAGGATTTATTTCATCTGTGCATTCTCAGCATTCTCAATGTAGAGAAAAATTTACTAACGACAATGCTGTTCCAAAATTCGATTATGAATCGAAAATCCAGACGAACTACTACCTGAATTATACTAATAAACTCTTAGGTATTCTGAGGGGTGTCAAACCGTTTAACCGATTAGATATCTTTTATGATTGATATACTTTACTTTCATAAAAGAGATAGTTATTAAAAGGGTTCGTAATGCATATGTGAATGTGGTAAGTGTAAGATGTGGTAAGTGTAAGATTTCATTGATAATTTATGGTACAAAAAGATTTCATTGGTAATTGATGGCACAAAAACTTACGTTGAAATACATCGTACCTGGTAATTTTACTTTAACTATGACCTATGTACTACATTAACTATGATTTATTTACTGAACAAATTGCTACAGAGGTACCTCACATATAATGCATATGTGAATATGGTAAGTGTAAGATTTCATTGATAATTGATGGCACAAAAACTTACGTTGAAATACAACATCGTTCCTCATAATTTTACTTTAACTATGACCTATTTATTGAATTAACTATGATCTATTTACTGAACAAATTGCTACAGAGCTACCTCACATTTTATATAAATGTTGGTACGTATAATGTCAAGAATGGCAGTGAATATTTAATTATTTTATTCTAAACTATGAGAAAAAACCAATTCAGATTAAAGAGAGTCTGTCTTGGCTCGTGATTGTACTGTCCAAGCAAATAATAATATAGAGAAGATTAATAAGGTGTACCTACACTAGACGAGTCGAGCATGAGTGAAGCGTGAACTGAGCACAACTTCGTGTAACAACTTTACCTTTCCTGTGCTCCGCCAGATGTCGGATTTTGTTTGATGAAAAGACGGAATATTTTATTATTTCTTCGCGGTGTGCTCGTGGACGTGTTTAGTGATAGTCGTTTATCGGTCGAGCAGCACGTCATGGAAACGAACGTCGTAGAAACGTAGAAACTTAGAAAAGATGATTGCTTACAACCAATTGATTTGTATCACAATAATCTAATGTGGAAGACCCAGGGATAAGGATTACTATGAACGATTATCCCATACTTGGGCAAGGATGTTGGTTTATTGGCTTAACTAATTAGGAAATGAAATATTATTGTACAAGACACGGGACCTGTCGTGTATCAACCGACCTATAAGTTCAGTCATTCTCAACTATAGTTATTGCCACTTTAGTGAGATTCAGAACATAAGTGTTGGAGTTGCACTTTTGTGAAGTTTGATTGAAGAGTATTGTAAAATGGCATGATTCATGCCAACGCGTTGAACAGAAACCCAACAGCCGAAAACGCAGATGTAATTCAGACCATTGACGGCAGAAATCACGTAGTCCGATGGCGGTGCTAACTTTTCTAGCCACATTTCTTTCGTGTCTCTATTGGAAGAACGTCTTGAGCTTGATGTACTGAGCGTTGCCACGCTGAATATGCGTATTTATCGAGCCGAGTAGCAAAAGCCTGGCTTGCTAATGACAGGTGGAATAGCGCCCCAGGCAGACGAGGTCAAGCGACGGAATAGATTGTAGCTCAATGCTACCTTCTTCTTTGTATTGAAGCACAAACGTGTCGGTTCCGCAATTGGAAAGTACAGGATTGTGTTTTTCTAGGATTCGGCTTTATAGCGTTATCTGCATAATACTTGCCTAGTATGGTCAACGCCTAAACAATGATCATTTTTAACCACTTTAAAAGTGTCGTGTTGCTTGAGCTAAGGTGTTTGCAGATAATAATCGCTCTGTGTGAGGTGTGGAAGGTTCTGCCTAATGTTCAACACTGTACAAGACTGTAATCATTTGTTTTGTAATACTATGGCCGCCTACTGTCCTGTGACTATTGAAATTGTAAAAAAAATATTGTATATTTTATATCTATGGTACCAAAATATTGTCTATGTACAGCTAGCGCCACCTGTAAGCTTAAATGTAAATTCTCTCACTGAATTAAAATAAAAGCGTTAGTACGTTACGAATCATACTCGAGTTTTATTAGGTTATGGGCCCAGCCCAAATTAGGTAATTAAAAAGTCTTTTATAATAGTGCAGTTACAATGGCAGGAAATTATTCGTTGAACGTCCCGAAGCTTAAGGGAAGAGATAATTATGACGATTGGGCATTCGCCGTCGAAAATTTTTTGATTCTCGAAGGTATCGACCTCGCGAACAGCGCTACTCTCAGTGAGCAAGATGATCGGAAGGCTAAAGCAAAGATGGTGATGACTATCGACCCATCACTCTACGTTCACATCAAGAATGAAACCACCGTGCATAACTTGTGGGCAAAGTTAAAGTCGTTATTTGACGATTCCGGATTCACGCGTCGCATCAGCCTACTCAGAACTTTGATTTCCGTTCGCCTAGACAGCTCGGAATCAATGACTGCGTACGTGACCCAGGTTGTAGATACGGCTCAAAAATTAAAAGGTACAGGTTTTGAGATTAATGACGAGTGGGTAGGTTCACTTTTATTAGCCGGATTACCCGACAAGTTCGCGCCCATGATAATGGCCATTGAGCACTCCGGCATGAAAATAAGCGCAGATGCAATAAAGACCAAGCTGTTAGATATGAGTGCAGATATCGAAAATAAAACCGAAGGAGCATTTTTTTCAAAAGGTTCATCCAAACATCAACGGAATGGCGGGAAACGCACACAAGTGCCAACGTCAAACAAAAACGTCAGCCATTCAAGTGACGGAAAACCAGTGAAAAATATTCGGTGCTACAAATGCAAGCAACTTGGACATTTCAAAAATCAGTGTCGTTCCCCAGAAATGGACAAAGATAAACAAGTAAATGCTTTTAGTGCAATGTTCCTGACGGGTGAATTCAGTGACAAAGATTGGTATGTAGACTCGGGTGCTAGTACTCATATGATTTCGCAGTCGAGCAAAAGTTTGCTGAAGAATGTTTCATATAACCTTGAGACTCGTAATATAGTGGTGGCTAACAAGAAAACCGTGCCAGTTATATGTTCCGGTGACATAGAAATTACCACAAAAGTTCGAAATAAGGAACACAAGGTAAATGTCAACAATGTTTTATGCATAAACAACCTTACCACAAACCTTCTATCTGTAAGTAAGATAATAAATAGTGGCAACAGAGTGATTTTCGAAGAAAATGTATGCTGCATTTATAATAAACAGAAGAAATGCATTGGAGAAGCTAACCTAACAAATGGTGTATATAAGTTAAACATTGTGAAGTCAGAACAACTGTTAGCAGCATCTGCAGTGACTTCTAGTTGGACATGGCACAGACGGCTCGGCCACATAAACAGTAATGACCTTAAGATTATGAGAGATGGAGCAGTTGAAGGCTTATTATTCCAAGATAAGGCAGAAATAAGCAGAGCGAATTGTACAGTGTGCTGCGAGGGAAGGCAAACCAAACTACCCTTCCCCATTAGTTCATCACGCAGTGATAATATTCTGAATTTAGTACATGCTGACCTCTGCGGGCCTATGGACAACAAGTCGCTCGGACAGGCTAGATATTTTCTTCTATTGGTCGATGATTTCAGTCGAATGGGCTTTGTGTATTTTCTGAAATCTAAAGATGAGACTTTCTCTTATTTCAAGCAATTTAAGAACTTGGTGGAGAACCAGAAATCAACTAAAATAAAGATTTTAAGAACAGACAATGGTGGAGAATTCTGTTCAGCACAAATGGAAAATTACTTAAAGCAGACTGGAATTATACATCAGAAGACCAACCCATACACACCCCAACAGAATGGGCTATGTGAGAGGTATAATAGGTCAGTAGTTGAAAAAGCTAAGTGTCTCTTATTTGATGCCAAGTTTGATAAAACATTGTGGGCAGAGGCAGTTCAAACTGCAGTATATCTGAAGAATAGATCCCCAGCTGCGGGTCTTCAGCATTGCACCCCATTCGAACTGTGGACTGGTAAGAAACCAGATGTCAGCCATGTACGTGTCTATGGCAGCTTAGTCATGACACATATACCTAAAGAAAGGCGGCTGAAGTGGGATAGAAAAGCAAAAAAACTATTTTTGGTTGGATACTCTGAGAACGTTAAAGGGTATAGACTGTATGATCCCAAATCAAAATCTGTTTCAGTAGCAAGAGATGTTGTGGTCATGGAACCAGAGAATGACAACACAGATGATATTACAGGAGAGCAGTGAAGAAAAGCAGGATTCAGTGGGGAACAAACAGTCAGACAAGTCAAGTTATGATACAGAAGATGAGCAGACAAACAACCATGATGAGACTTATATACCAGAAGACTCTAGTTCAGAATCGGAGGACAGTTTCCAGGAGTCAAGTTCATTGATGCCAGAAGATACAGAGATTGCTAATTTTCCTTCCAGTGGTATTGAAAATGCAGAAAAGCGTGTAAGAAAAAAGCCTGAGTACTATGGTATGGCTAATCTGTGTATTGATGATGAGGTGTCATGTGATGACATTTCCTTGAGTGATGCAATCAATGGTCCAGACTGTGCACACTGGCAGCAAGCAATCAAAGAAGAGTTGCAATCTTTTAGTGATAGAGAAGCATGGGAACTTGTAGATAGGCCAGTGAACAAAACAATAGTGAAGTGCAAGTGGGTATTTAAAATTAAATATAACAGTGAAAACAAAGTGAGATATAGAGCGAGACTTGTGGCAAAAGGTTTCACACAAAAGAAAGGTATGGACTACAAAGAAACCTTCTCACCAGTGCTCAGGTATTCTACTTTGAGACTTTTACTAGCTTTAAGTGTAGATAAGAATTTAGAATGTTTACACCTTGATGTACCTACTGCATTTTTAAATGGTTCTTTAAATGAATGTATTTACATGGAAATACCAGCCTGTTCAAATATGCCTAACTGTGAAAATAAAGTACTAAAACTTAAAAGAGCTATATATGGATTAAAACAGTCGGCCAGAGCTTGGTACCAGAGAGTTGAAGTTTGTTTGTTAGAACTAGGATACACCAAGTCTCAGTATGAACCTTGTTTGTTTATGATTTGTAATAAAAATGACAGAATATATATAGCGTTGTTTGTAGACGATTTTTTTGTATTTTATAACAGTAAAGAAATATGTGATAAATTAATATGTGAATTGAAGGCAAACTTTAACATAAAAAATTTAGGCCAGATGAAACATTGTTTAGGTTTAAATGTAACTGTAAAAGAAAACTCTATTACTATAGATCAGATGGATTTTGTAGATATTATTTTAAAAAGATTTAATATGGTTAAATGTAAGAGTTCAGATACTCCAATGGAGAAGAATTTGAAATTAGATAAAGCTAAGTCTATTTGTCAGAAATATCCATATCAGCAGTTATTAGGTGCACTGATGTATTTATGTGTTTTAACAAGACCTGATATAGCCTATGCAGTGAGTTTCCTAAGTCAATATAATAACTGTTATGATGAGACTCACTGGAAACATTTAAAAAGAGTTTTGAAATATTTAAGTAAAACTAAAGACTATGGGTTGAAATATGTAAAGGGGGATAGTTCCTTGACTGGCTTTGTGGATGCTGACTGGGCATCTTGTTCAATAGACAGGAAATCTTATACAGGGTATATTTTCAAATTGTCTGTAAGTGCAATATCATATGAATGTAGGAAACAAAAGACTGTTGCGTTGTCTAGCACCGAGGCAGAGTATATGGCACTCTCCGAGGCATGTAAAAAAGCCGTATACTTAAGAAATTTAATTTTTGAAATAAATGGAGGCCAAATTAATAATTTACCTGTTGATTTGTTAAGTGATAACCAGAGTTCACATAAATTGGCATGTAATCCTATATTTCATAGACGAACAAAACATATAGATGTTCGGCATCATTTTATCAGAGAATGTATTGTTAAAGAGTTGGTCAATATATCTTATTTACCTACAGCTGAGATGCCAGCTGACATACTTACTAAGAGTCTCTGTAGTGTCAAACATTATAAATTTATTGAGATGTTAGGGTTGTCAAAAATAGTTTAATTTGATTTTCTGTTATTGCTATGTGTAAGCTATGTGTGGACATTATTTTGTTAAGTGGTGGTGTAAAAAAAATATTGTATATTTTATATCTATGGTACCAAAATATTGTCTATGTACAGCTAGCGCCACCTGTAAGCTTAAATGTAAATTCTCTCACTGAATTAAAATAAAAGCGTTAGTACGTTACGAATCATACTCGAGTTTTATTAGAAATATCCAACGATCACATTATAATGCCGACTGTAGAAATTATCAGCTGGATACAAAGTTATTATAAGTACAACGATTATTAAATAATACTATTTATTAGCAAAGATAGTGATGAGACTGTTATAGTTATATTATCTACATGTATGTATGTTGAAAGAGTCTAACATTGGCGACGAAAGTGAAACGAACTATCGAACTTTATTTAAAAAATATCGATAAAAATAATCAAGGATCGGTGATGTACATATCAAAAAAAATGAAAAAGAAACTCATTATATTTGGAGATATTTGGAAGTATTATCGTGAGAACATATACACAGAAGTAAAACAACAGACCGTTTCCGTGAGATCAACTTGACTTCAATAACCAGTTCAGAAGTATTTACTGGTGATAAAGCGAAGTTTTATTTTGTTAAATGAGTGCAAAACCGCGCATTACATTAAGCAGAATTTAGAAAACGGTGTTCAAAAACGAAATAATGCATAGTATACAAAAGTGAAAAAAAAAAGGATAAAAACATAAATGTAAATTGCAGTTTCAAGAACATAGATGATGAAATAAATGACCGTTAGATGATAGCGTTTGTTGTAGTAATTCAGTAAGATTTGAATTAGTATTTAACCAGGAAAAAGAACAGGAACAAATGTTCCATGAAGTCTGAAATACTAGTTCACATATATTAATACCCAATATTTTCTAAAAGAAAAATTTAGAAAGAATTCTAGAATGCTGAAGAAGATAAAAGCATAAAAAAGGAATCGGAAACTTTTGACATTTTATAATAAAGACAAAGTGCTGCTGGTTAGTGTAAATAGAAAACTTTGTACATTTCGAGATTGACATGGGACCACATTTATAGCCTCCAAGATGAAGTTACAAGAGGCATATATGTACAAGCTTCATAACACAAAGAATCTCTGGAACGAGTAAGAATAGTAACTGTTGATTCAGAAGATACTTTGGTAACCGCCGCTGTACTCTCGGACGTGAGTAAAAGTTCTGATGAATGGGTCTGACAAAATATTTCATTGATAAAAGTGATGAGTGAAATTATGAAGAACGGCTTAAGTGAGGCAATGAACGCATCTTATTAAAGTGCTTCATGCTAAGAGCAAGATCCACTGATGTCTTAGTGCAAAAACTTCTCGCTATGAATGGTGCCATTGAATTACAATAGGCACATAACGTCATTATTAGTGAACCTCCTGAAATACACGAGATGCACATTTACTATGAGAGGCGTCAGCGACGTGCAATGTGCACATGACCTATTTATAAGAGTAGCCATTGAGTGCAACGTGCACATAACGTCATTATTTGTGAACCTTCTGAGGTGCGCGAGATGTACATTATTATGAGTAGTGCCATCCACGTAGAATATGCACATGACGTCGCTACGAGCGAATTCTGAAGTGCAAAGTGTACATTTAAATCGCTATGAGCAAACCCTCTGTCGCTATGAGCGAACCTTTACAGTGCAAGGTGCACATGTATCTCGAGCTATGAGCGAAACTCTAGTCAAAGTCACGGGACGCTACGGTCAACCTCCAAAATCTACGTATGCAATGTGGAAGCGTGCTAAGAGGCAGCGTGAGGGATTTGAAAGATTGGCCACTCAGTGACGCATAGAACACAGTGAATCATCGAGGGCAGTTATTCATCGTACGTAGATGGAGTGTTACCAAAGGGACGTAAGATTTATAATTTCTATTACTGACGCGATTCTTTTGATATCTTTATGTCGGGAATAATTTATACTGAGCAGAGAGAGAAACAAGAGTAGTGAAAGTGAGTCTTTACAATTGTCGAAAGGGGCCTTCTTAAACTAACATCCGTGTCACTAGACTCGAACGCTGTACCACAATATGACTTTCATCGTGTAATTATGATCCAATTAATCTTTTAAACTACTACCTAGATATAGGCTTCTATGCCTATATACATGGACGTTGTACTATTAAAATTATCGTTTTATATAAAATGATCTGTTATGTATCGCGGGGACGCGAAAAGTTGTCAGGATGGACGAATGTTAGCATTATCATTGGTCGCCGCTTAGTTTTAACCTTATCGTTGATCTTCTCTATACATTAAATGTCATATTGCATGGGTTTGAATATTCACACGTTAGTTCAAAATAACTTCTTTATTATATTTATTTATATAATATATATTAATTTATTTATATATTCTTTCTTAATTAATATTTACATTTGGTTATATTTAACTTTATAAATTCAAATTGTAATGAAGAGGTTTTATATAAATTGTTGTAATAATCTATTTCAAGTGTTAGGCTTTTTCATTGGTCGCCTCTTTATTTTTGATTTATCATTGATCGTCTCTTTACTTTAAATTTCATATTACAAGGGTTTTCATATTCATTATTCACACGTTAGTTCAAAATAACTTTATAGATTCAAATTGATATTTACATGTTTGGTTAAAAATAACTTTATAAATTCAAATTGTTATGACGAGATTTTATAAAAATTGTTTTAATAATCATATTCACACTAGTTCGCTTTTAGCGCTTTTAGTTTCCGGTTGTGGCAATATAAATATGTCTTATAATACTGAGGCAGAGACAGTGGAGCTCCAGAACGAATCAGTGGACTGAAGTATTAGTGATATGAAGAACCGAATAGTACGTGCAGCCTATTAAACAAGACGGTTAAGATATAAGGATTTTTACAATATAATCCTTGATCAGTCACTGCATGGTAGTAGGGTTATTGTCTGACTAGTTAGCGATCACCCTCGAGTTTAGACTGCCGCAAAATAAAGTGTAATAAACGTTAATTACCTCAATCTGGATTCACTCATTATAATAATATTCATTTATTTATACTAATAATTAGCTGTGGCAGAGAGGATAACACTGAGCAATGTCCGAGACTTGCCACACGGATGTACGTTTAAGGGGCCCCTTTGTCGACGATCGTCAACACTCAACTTCACCGTTGTGTTTCTCTCTCTGTCCAGTACAAATCATTCCCGATAATGATTTATAACATAAATATCAAATATATCAAAACAGTCTAGTCAATAATAGAAAATATAAATATTATGTCCCTTCGGTAACGCTCCAGCTAAGTACGATAAATACGCCTTCTATAGCAATCGTCGCGCTTCTATAGCAATTGGTGTTAATAAACTACCCTCCAGTTGTTGTTAAAATCAAATAGTGTAATAATTAGGTGGTAATAGCATTTCAAATGTAAATAGGTACAATAGCATTTTAAATGGATCACTCCAAAAGGGTAAGTTTAAGTCTTTGTGTACCTTTTTGCTGTCCATTAGCATATAAAAATCGAATGCTTACATCGTTTTTATGTACTTAAATTTTTAATATTCTATCATCCGGTGTATTCTAAGTCATCAAGTGTTTTTCGATATGCTAAGTGCATGCAGGCAGTGTAAAACAAAAAAAAACCTTTTATAACGACTCTTTAGTTATCTTTATTTACAGAATCAGCAAACTTATGTGAAAAATTGTGGTAAATGGTAGTTAAATAACGGACGCCGCGTTAATGGACGTGAGTTCAAATCAATGAGTCTGACGGTTCGTGGAAGAAAAATCATCGGGATGGACCCATAATATAGTGGTAGGATTTTTCTAATACTCACCTGGCTAGCTAGCACGTAATATCAGATGAGTTAGTGGCCATAACACTCCCCTATAATGTATTTAAAAATATATCGAATTTTATATAAAAATGTTATTAATGTCTACAGATTGTAGTTTGCCACATCACCTTTACATCTTAATTCGAGTAAAGCACGATCACCGGATCCAATCGAATTACAACGGGGCATATTTCACAACACATTTGTCAAGACCACTGACTCTTTGTAATTACTCATCTCGCGCGGTAAATTGATATTACATATTATTAGAAAGTGGATTATTTGACCCACAACGTGATAGAAAACGTACTTATGATTATGATACGTATCTCTTATAAATATAATATGACAATGGTGTATTAACAATGAAGTAGATGAGACGGCAACCGAAGCCGTATGATAAGGATCGATTCGGTTCATTCATCATTCAGAACTCAACTGTGCAACAGTGGGAGTAAAATATTCGTTTGATAAACAAACTTTGATTATATCGCGACTGTTTAAACCATTATATATTAATACTTTATGGCGTTTGTATTCAACGATGAAAAAAATATTTTTTTAGTATGAAGATACTTAAATTTTCTTTGAAAATTTATAGTAACAAGTATCAAGATTTTTAAGATTTAAATACTAGTGTCCATATCTTCTGCCATAGTCAGTCAAATTTATTACACACAAAAAAAAAAAAAAACGTGTTTTGCACTTGGCATCAATATCGATGTATCGCGAGGCACTTTAGGAATTTCCAGATTCAAAATAATAATTTGTAGATCATACACGTGAGTGTCTTACCGTCATAAAGATACACCTATACTTTACAAAATATGATGAGATGGGCTGGGTGGTAGAAATCAATAAGCGGCAGATTCATTAATACCAAGTTTGTAGCGTGTTCGAGCTATCCACGTGCAGCAAAAGCGATCGATGCTGAGTCGGAATCAATTTATAGAAAAATGATAAGAGACCTTTTTTGTAAAGCATTAAATTTTATATAAGAATCCGAAATGATCATTGCCATAAGTGGATTCGATACAAAAATATAAAATTCTAAAGTTACAAACGTTTGTTTCCTGTATTATTTAAATGGGAAATAGAAAATTACGATCGTCGACCAGTAAATCTACAAATTAATAACTTTTATTTTGACGACATCTTAATTTTAGCATTCTCTGAGAGAATTTGCTGGCCATTTAAAGAAATAACAAAAGTTCATTTTAAACACCCTAATATATAGATAATGTTTAATTATTACTATAAAGTCATTTGATTACATCCAAAAACCATTTGTCATTCGATATAAAAAGGGTTAAATTATTCGTTGTGTTAACAGTACGAATAAATTATCGAAACTCGCCATTGAGCAGAAGGATAATTCGTTAAGAGCTATTAGACTAATTAGTTTGATTATTTTAAATTTGTATTTTATGATACTAGTTAATGTTCGTGGCTTTGTTCCAATTATACCCTTCAATGCTTCGTGATTGTAAACTTCATTTTAATAGGCGTCTATGTTTTCAAAGGAAAATGCATGCTGAACATCTAGTGAAATGGGCGAATAGTTTTGGAGATCTGATAATAAATTAATGGCATAAATGAAAAAATAAATGAGCTGATCTAATATTCACACATACTATTTTTTAACATAGTTAGATGTATAAACAAATTGAAGAATTGTGTTATTTATTTAAATTTTTATAAATACCAACCCAGCATCCGTTGTGACGTCCCATGGATAAACTTGTGACCTTATTAAATATGAACTTTCAAAAACCGTTTTCATTTATTATTATTTTTTAATTGTCTTGATAGGCAGACGAGCAAGCGGCCCGCCTGATGGTAAGCGGTCACCGCCGCTCATGGATTTCGGCAATGCCAGGGGCACAGCCAAGCCGCTGCCTACCTCTAAACGTATTTACTTACGTTATATTATATAAGGACTCATTATTCATTTTTGGGAATTTTATTAAATGAAAAATAGATTACAGAAAAAGGTCTGTATAGAATTCTACGTTATAATTTATCGAGAATATTTTATTGAAGAACTATTATCTATTCGGTTGTAATTTCAAAGATTTCTTAGAATATAATGTACAATATAATATCATAGAGCTATCTAACTTACTGTGATAGGTACATTTTTTATCCAAACGGTTTAATTATAAAGGTTATAAAATTTTAGACTACATATATAGTAATGAACCCCGTGCATGTTGATCATGTCTTGTCTTCAGATCAGATTCAGATTTCAGATCTTTAGACTTCAGATTGTCAGATCTTGTCACTACTGTAGCTTTGAGGGTTATGATTTGGAATCTGACAAAGAATAATAATTTATGGTAATTACAAAATATTACATATATACATTACTTATATCTATATAATGCAGTCTGCAGCACAATGTTTGACTCCTGAAATACTATTATTACAAATAAATCGTAGTTGAACAAAAAGTCAAGGGCGACGTTAACGATCTTATCAGATTTGAAGACCTAATAATTTCTCATTCAAGAGCTTATTTCTTATACGGTGATGATGATTGTACTTTCAGAATAACAGTTTTATTAAAACGTAATATATCATTAACAAAAGTAGAGTAGGGCTCTACCAGTGATTGTATAGAAGTGGATGCACGTACATCATTTGTAGCAAGCCTTGACGCTCCTGAATTAGTATTGCATCAGATAACTACACGTACATTGGCAGTAGGTATTTTTATTTTCATTCGTACAGGTGAAAACGCAGCTGTCTTATTAACTCGATCGTAAATTTTATGACTTAATTAATCCTTAATTACGGAACTCATGCCTGTCTGGTTTGTATAAATCGGAACTTAGTATCCCAAGTCATAAATATAACGAGGATTAACATTGATGGATTATAAAAGTACAGAACTATGTTATAATCAAGCTTAGACAGGATTACAATACTGTACTACTTTGATACATAGATAGCCACTCTTGAGTACATGATTTGAAATACACTTCTAGTGCCTGTTTCCGATTCTCCGCCCTAAGATATAGGCTATCATGACAGCAGTGCTAATACAATCTATCCTTGAAAAGTTTCTGCTAATTTTTCTATCAATTATAACAATATATTTAAATAATATTATAAATGCGAAAGTGAGTTTGTTTGTTACGCTTTCACGCCTAAACGGCAGAATCGATTATGATGAATTTTTGTAGAGAGAAATAAGGGAATCTGAAGACAGTGATAGCCTAATTTATCTTGCGAATAACTTATTGCAAGATACCTAAAGAGAAGGATAAATTCTGTTCGAAATATTTAATTGCGTCATCCATTTAGTTTGACAAAATCAATATGACCGCGAGCGTAGCCGCAGGTAAAGGCTAGTTTGAAATATAATTGCGAGTGTATATCGAATGTGCAACAGTTACGTGAATGACATTGTCTTTGATAGTAGTACAAATCAAATATGTTCAAGGATATTGTTCAAATAAATTTATTTTATATGTAGTTTATTATATTAGCCTTTATTTAATTATATTACAACCACATATGTACTTTAATATAAAACAAAGTTATAGTCATTTTTTAAATATTTATTCTATTGTAGTATTTTCATTATTAGCAGGAATAGAATCGACATATTTTGATAGATGTTTATATTACCTAATATTAAAGAATTTTGTTAGTATTTCTGTTATAAAGCAGTCATATTGATGATTTGTTTAAACATATCACTAATTTCAGATAAATAAATAAATTTGGTATGGTAATATAAATTAATGATTTTTTCGATTAAAATACAATTACATATCTAAAAAAATATAAGTAGTTATGTATGTAAGATATTTATACGATATAATGTGTGCATTAAAAGACGTCTACAATACTCTAATTAAACTTTTAACTGTTCGTTTTACTACACACAAATAACAGAAAAGAGGAACGACAAAAAAGTGCTACAAACAAATAAATTTCTATGTAAGCACCAATATTTACTCCCATTGAGCATTCAAATGTCAGGTGGATAGGTAAATAGACACATTTGAGAAGTGTATTTTAGGAGCTATTCATCTTCAAGCACTGATTTGCGCCGGCGTGGGAGCAAAGACATAATAAAACATTATCGTAAGATAGAAACGGTACAATCCGCGAACAAAATTGAATTTTACTGTAAGCACGGTGCATTCTTGCACTATTTGCACTCTTACAACCAGCAACCGTAAGTAATGTACTCTATCTACAGTATTTTTATTTAAAAAATTGCCTCTTTTTAACAGTAAGTAACATAGCAAAGTGACAATAATGCACCAGTAAGTATGGCGCGTGCAAAAACAATTTCTGTAGGCTGAGAGATCAGTAATTTGTTAGAATCAATGCCGTCCGGTTTATAGTTCTTCCAAGAGCAAATATCCACTGGCTAATTCCAAAACATAACAAACCAAAATAGAGTTACTGTGACAGGTCTCTTATTTGTTTGTTCTCTTGGTAAAAAAAAAACATTTCTAGACTTCCTACCCCAATGCCTGGGCAGGCAACGATATTAAGATATTTTAAATGGTAAGACTCATCAAGTACGAAATATAAAGTTCTCCTTTTTCCTTACGATACTAACATTTTAGTGTTACATTACTTAATGTTATTACCTATGTAATGTATATTTTACGAAAAGTGTTTTTTTATAAACCACTATACAAAGTGAAAAAGCAAAGGTGAAAATATAAAAGGATCATTGTTCAAAAAATCAATAGGTACTATAAACTTCAGTTCAGAAAAAAGAGTGAATATTATACAAGTTCTGTTTAAACAATCTACAAATTTATTTTATGAACAGCTAGAATTTGCTATTCACTCTACAAATGACCGAACGGGATTTTTATTATTTATAATTTCTCAACAAAATCGAAGCCATAAACGTCGCCCGGGGGACAAATAAAACACCGTCCCGTCCATATGATGATACTATAATATGCATAGAGTCCATTTTATTTGAGGTTTCCGGTGAAACTGCAGTAAACACTCGATTGGTAGGTTACATAGTAAGGAAATTGGGTACACCATGTTTATTTTGTACACAAGTTTGAAAATTGTTTATACTTTGGCTGGCACCAATTTTGGTTATAAAGTAATTTACTAATTCAAAAATGATTTCGGAAATAGTTGATACGTTATCGATCAACAATTTTGTATCAATAACGATTAAACAAAAATGTGATTAAAAAATGTAGTTTCTTCTTGTCATAAATAGGTTCGTCACAACACTTTTCCTTCTTCGTATTCTAGCATAGTGTTTTATGATCGAAACTGTCTTCTTGACGTAAACCCTTCTTGGGATCTCTTTGTTTTTGTCTAACCGAAGATAGAGAACCACATTAATCACGTTCGATAGATTATTTAAAGTATAGAAACACACTTATCATATTTCGGTAACGACTAATTCAGTTGCTTCAATGAAGAGATTGATTAATTATTATAATATTATTAAACTACGATTTCATGTAATTCCTTTTTTAATGATAAAATTTTATTATGTACAAATAAATATAATAACATTTCTATGGAATTTTACTAGTCCCTTTAGAGTAGCCCGCATTGACAGTTCGAGAGGTACCTACTAGGTTTCGTTTTTACGTATATCATGAATATAATATGAAGATAGGTGCGCTGGGAACGATTTATGAAGGGTGGCCAGGATTTTAATCTTGCGAAACGACCATAACAAGACGTATGGGCGAATTACTGAATACGTTATGAGGTGACTTAATAGCCACTTGAGTTTTGGGATAGAACCCTTTTAATATTTTAAGTTAATAGATCATAGTAGTTGAATCAGTCTTTTTACCTATTTCATTGGACTTTCATGTATTGTATAATTTAGAAAAAATATTATACAACTTAGATGTTACTACATTTATTTGTGTTACATACTTTGACAGTTACCAAAAATCAGAGCTTTATTACAAGTAAGTCAAATAAAAACTGTAAAAATCATGATATTTAAACAACTTCTGAAACATCATTCATTAATATATATCCACGATACATCTTTCCAGAGAATGATGGAGGAAATTATTGTACCTGGGTGTTAAGTTTTTATGATGAACTGAATTACAATAAACTATATATGGCGAAAATCAATTAAAAAAGAAACTTCGATATGCCGAGATCTCGGTTTCAACCACAGAGTATTTACTGTTCACAGTTGTTATATTAATCTGAGTTGCGTTGGTAATTTGACTTCAGCTTATTTTATATGCTTCTATTAGAAGTATATATGCTATAGCTCGAATTTTTTATAACATTTTTGAAATACAAACCAGCCCCATTTATTGCAGATTACAAAGATATTGTACGAAATGTGGCTCTAAATCTACTTATTATTATTACCTTTATATATATTATTACTTATACTTATCTATTAACTACTTTAGAAACGTTACTGGATTTAGTATATTATTTTTTTGCATTTCTAGGTAATTTTGCTAGCGCGAAGGACGGACATAAAGTAATCCCCAAACTAAGAACAATTATTTTTAAATTACACAAATAATTACACTGTGTGGGTTTCGAACCCACAGGACTTCGACGCAACGTATTTTAGTTAGATAAAATGATAAAGACTTTTAAATTTAATCATTGTGACAGCGGTAAAAACGCCTAAACGCCGTCTAACAATCATAGCCAAAAAAAGAAATAAAATTATTTTGATCATGATTACTACTTTAAGTTAGTATATAATTTTAAAAAAGAATTTTAACTACAAAACGTTAAACCAAAAAAATAAGTAACCATTTTATAACTATTATATATATTCAAAGAAGATTGCATACCTATTCAATACTTTCAACCTATTCAAATACTTTATTTTTACAAATGCCAGATGTTAGTTATTTATGAATCAGACAGATTACAATTTTCGTGATCTCGCTCAGTAGCTTTTTACATTGAGTTTTATTACAATTACCTGTCACATTAAGATTTGCTTATCTGGTTAACCTAAAATTATATTATTTTAACAATCACATTTGTATGTTTCAAAATATGATTATTTTAAAGAAAAGATTAAGATAAGAATTGATTGTTTACCTACATCCAAAGATGTTGTTTCTAACTTTAAAAGAAAGTGTATTAACATATGATCCGAATATTTTATAATTTTACAAAGAGGATTTGGTATAAAACGATCCAACCGTCTCTGGGTTCTATACCTTGGTTTGAAAATGTCATTATAAGAAGACACATGACTGTACTATCTTTGAGAATATGTTTTGGCCATATTCCATTAATTAAAATTTATTTTTTAATGAAAAGAAGCAATACACTAACATGCCAAGTGTGTAATGTAGAAGAATATATATATATCATATTGTAACGGAATGTATCTGTAACGAATCTCTAAGACGACAAATATACAAATGTAGTTACAATATGCGTATATGCAACGAAATACAGGCTCGTTCAACATCGAAAAAACTCAAATCCATTTATCATTTTGTGCTGAGAAATTAATTGTAGCATGTTTTATGGAAATTGTCGTATATTCCATCCGAACAAACACTCTATAAAGTAAAGAGAATAAATAGTTTTTTTTTTAAATCTCGTGTTCTCATTTTTGCATCTTTACTTAAGTATCATCTTCTCGAGTTACTATGATTTCATCGTATGAATCATTTTATGATTGGACTTATTCGATGCAGTTAAGTACGGTTCAAGAATAGTGATGACACTCGAGAGGTGTTGACTCGGAGACCGCTATTTCTTAATGAATACACATATCGTTGTAAAGGTGCTGAGTACATATGGATTTATTCGTAAAAGTTGAAGAAATTATAGCAGAGTGATGTCGCGACTGGACACTGCATAATTAAAGTGTATTCCAATTCTACAATAAGCCAAAGTTTTCTGAGAAGGAAAGCTACGTACTAAAATTATAGATTAGTGGTATAGCTATTTCTATTGCACATCTGGATTGGTACTACCCTCGAGTTTGCAATCTGTTGCCGAACATCAGCAGGTATGTTCCGGTAGCTTCTATCATGAGTTAGTTCTCCTACCATGATTATCTTCATTTAGCAACAGTCGTGGTTGGTATTCAAGACTATTTATAAATAATGAATAAATTATATTTAATATTTTAGATTGAGACAGCTCGACGACTTTTTTATGTATATATTCTGTTGGATATTCAGAGAAAAAAAAACATCTCCATAGTCGCTAAATTGTTGTGGCGAAAATATGTTTACAGGTTTCAATGAAACCAAGTCTGAACAAGTTTAATGTAACATTAATAAAACAATCAAGACACGAATTTCAGGAAACCATGGATTCATCGTAGTGCCGGTGCCAGGTCCGTCGAGTGGCAGAAAGGGAAATTCTGGGAAACGAGGAAAAATCCTGAGACTTATGACACGGATGTAGGCACTGGCAACACTCACCTTCAGTACTTGTGTTTCTTTCCATGCTCAACGAAATTTGGTAAGACCCTGCTAGCGTAGCTTTAGAGACACGTTCTAGTATTGAACTTACCGCAGACCTTGACAGGCCAAGATCTTATAGATGATTTTAAAGTGATTTGGGTGGTATACCTCTCTCTCTCACATAAACCGCGTATAAATTAGCCACGTGGCCATTCCTATTCAGGTTATTTAGTAACTCATAGTATGTATTTGTTTTTATAGCGTAGTCCGGAGGTATGTCAGGTATTAAGGTTTTTTTTTAATTAAATAAATCGTAAGTTTATCAAATACTACAATTTACGTGCGGTCTCCCTCGCCTTAATATTGATTATGTCAAACAAATCAGATGACGCAATAAAAAGTTTCATACAAAGTTTATTCCTCTCTTTACCTCAATAAGTCTTTTGCGAGAAAATGCAGCCTATCACCGTCTCCAAGGCGCCGTCTATTTCTGTACCATAGACCATCATAATTCGATTCAGCAGTTTAACCGTTAAAGCATAACAAATAAACAAACAAACTGTCACATTTATAATATTAGTAGGGATGAGGTACAATTATTTTGCTGCAAAAAAAAAACCACTGACAAAGGACTTTCCTATTCCACTGGGAGTAATTAATTATCACACCTAACACACTGCGGGGTGAAACAAAACTGGAGTGGAATTTAACTCGCGCAGATTCCCTTTGTGGCGTGTACTAATAGGCAACATTTACTCACTACCCAAGAAGGCATGATCTCTCGGACGCATGACACTCATGACACCGCGGTTTGTCGTGCCCTGCTTAATTAGCTCTGTGCCTAAACGTGATGTAGGGGTCACGTGTGCGAATGTGAAACATTGTCGTTTTTATTTTAAATAAATTGCTTTGTCTCTGTTCAAATCTGCTTTCTTTGTAACTGCTTTGTATGGCTAGTTATAGCTCTTGATAAATATTTCATAAACATTTCTAATTTATTTCAAAAAAAAGGAAACCGTCGTTGTTAAAATAATATTTGCTGTGTGCAAAAAGTATAATTTTGAGGTACTGTTCAAATTGGTAGTTTTTATTTGATAATGTTTCGGCTGATGGATATGGCGTTATTTAGCGACCACAGTTAATTGTACAATGCTTAGAGTGTATAGCAGACTATTATAATAATCAATATATCCAAAAAGTGATACAGCAGATACTGCTTTGACAATGACCATAATCAAAACCAAATTAACCAGAACTAGCTTTTGACAAATAAAGTAACTTCTTTAAATGTAGAATGTAGTAGATAGTATTGAATTTTGAAAATATTTTATTAAGCCTACTACAGGAAATGAAAGCTATAGGGAGTCGATTTCACTCGCGGGTTGTGGAATGTAAAGAGACACACCAAGCCAGTCTAATTCCATGAATGGATAACCTGTGAAAGATTGATTTTGGCACAGACATAATTGGAAACCTATCCCCAAGTAGTGAGAAAGCAATAGGAAAAGAGAAAGGTGTCCAAAGTATAATTTTTAAACCAAAACAAAAAAGGTTGAGCAATCGCATAGGTATTAATATTTACAAAGTACAACAACCAAACGTTTATCTGATTAATATTATAGCGTATTAAAATTAAACTTTCACATAGCCGATCACTAATAAATGCAGATCGATTCAGTGATACCACCACGCATGTACTGTGTAAATACCAATAAAAGAACATTATAATTACGATAAAATCTCATAGCCGATGTTTGAGCGGAATATCACGCGGTCTTGAACAATGTCCACCGACGCTCGGCCTACGCGGGTCACGCCCCCTGACGGTCTCCCATATTGTTTTTTGTCGTATCGACGCCGTCTGCGATGATCTTAACCAACAAATTGATGGGTTCGTACCGTTAGACACTTAATGTAAAACGGCGCGAACATGTTGCCTTCTCTATGTAATGATTATACGTGTAATGTTGTTTACGTTGCTTTTAATAAGAATGCAAACATAAGCCTACAAGGAATAGCTAAAGCTTATCGAATACTATTGTTAATTTATCAATAAAAAAACAGCAAAATCTTTAATCCAAATGGAAATAAATTAATGTTCTAATACACAGATAACTTCCACTGTCACGTCCGAAATGTGCACACTTCGACAGGAATCGAGAGAGTTGTGACGAAAAAATTGGAATGCATCCGATGAAATACAAAACAGTAAGAAGTTCGCGAGCGTATTTACAAAAAAGCTGAATTAATATCACGATTATTTCGCATTCGGCTCCAAAGTAAAAAGGGAGACCAATTATGCGTACACAGCGTCCACTTAAACTCGGGCACTGGCACATTTCAAATGATCACAAAAATCATCTCAAAGTTCCCATACGTAAAAAATGTTAAACAACGAGAAAAACTGACGGAAAACGTATTCGGACTTCGATATTTTTACATTCCCTAACGTCAAACAAAAATCGATGTGTCATTGTGTCGAGAACGTTCGATGCATAATGCATTGTTTCCATTACACTACGAATTTTAACATAAAACCGATGTTAACGTTTCTTTCATGAATAAAATGCGATTTTTAGTGACCAGTCGACTCTGACTCAAGTAGAGGCGGAATTAATGAAACGGAGACTTTTTGTTTTTAAAATTTTATTCGTAATTCGTTTTTATGTTAAGCGACAAGACGCTTTTATTATTTTTCATGTTATTCCCCATTACTGTTAATTGGTTACTGTATAATAGTAATATCTATTGGTGAGCTTTTTTTGTTTAGTAATTTAATTACCATATTGACGTCGTATCGTCTTGTTGTAGTTTAATTTAATATGAAATAGCAGTTCTAGTAATTTAGAGTATACTTAAATGTCTCAATGTATTCTTATTTAGTACCAGATTTTACATGCAGCTTCGTTTGGGTTAATATTGATTTAGTCAAATAAATCGGATGACGCAATTTAAAAGTTTCATACAAAGTTTATACCTCTCTTTATTCCACTTACAATAAGTTTTGTGTGAGAAAAAGTAGCCTATCACCGTTTATAAGGTCCCATCTATCTCTATTCCAAAGTATTGATACCATACCATACCATTTATACCATAATCGATTCAGCGGTTTAGGCGTGAAAGCATAACAAACAAACAAACCCACTTTAGCAATGTATAATATTAGTAAGGATTATTGTAATTTTGTCATTTCTACCTTTTCTTTATGAAAGACTATATGTAAAATAGTTGTACTATTCCGCTCTACTACTAAAAATTATAAATTTAAGAAACGAGCAAAATATATACTAAAACTTAGCCACAGAATAGATTTATGTCATCAGAAATGATAATAATGTAAATTTCGAAAATAGTTGAGTTATAAGCACAATAACAGACTACTAACAGATAGATCTGGCCTTAAATTATATGGAAGGCGTATAAGAAAAGATATGGATCTAAGGATGTAATTATATAATGCACATGATTACTTACTCGTTTTCATGATAAACACGTATTGTGAAGGAGACATATCACGAGTATTGCATCAAAAATAATTGTCTATTTGTTGGAATTAATTCAAATACGGCTAGACTGGTTTGAATTAAATTTGCAAACGGAAATTTAGTGTAATTTTTCAATTGATACGCCTTATTTTCAACAATACCTTTAAAAATCAAAAAACATTCTGATTTAACTCGGGAACTTATTGATATATTTTTATATCGTGAATTGATAGATTTTCCATTACTTTTAGAAATATTAAATGTAACACGAGATACGGTTATAGCTACTCGACTTATAGGTTTGCGTTTGTTCACTATCGCAACTGGTGCTGATAGACGATGTGACAGAAGACTGGATAATAAATCTAAAGAAGGCTGGATCACAAGGGCCGTTATTGTACAACATTCATAAGAATTTGTTTCATATTGAGGATAGTAGATACTCATCTGAATGAGTCATAAAAACGAAACCAAATCACAACATGACAATTATGAATGGAAATGGTAAAGTATGAAAGTATTACGGCTGATAGAGAAATGTGGAAAAGGAAAACCAGTTATACCGACTCTACCTGGGTAGCACAAAGCGTAAGTTTTTTTTTATTCTTAAGGTTTAGCGTTATGACCATAATCTTACCTGATCTTAAGTAACGATACGGCCCAAGTTGGTAGACACGCTAAGATTGTGAAGTAACTGGATCTCATGTGCAGCTACCGGAACACGGCTATAGGTATTTATTTGGTGGCAGATTTTCAACTTTAGGGTGGTTGCTAGCCAGGCGGACATTAGAAAAAGCCCTACCACCATGCTATAGTTTCCTCACGATGTTTTTCTTTACCGAAAGCTCAAGCTCATTGTAGGTGGTGGGATTCGAACTCGCGACCCTTGACGCGAAGTCGTACACACTACCGCTGAGCTATGATCGCTTCAAGTAGAACAAGATACTGAGATAAGTAGTTCAAAATAGTAATCACGCTGTTCTTTTATCATAGTTTCCTACTTATACTGACAGTTGAAGTTCAGTTTAGTCTTTGAACTTAAATTACAATCCAAGTAGTCTCTAACGGACAAATTCTAAATGATAAATCTTTGTGGTAGAATTGGTCTTGCTGGTGGGGTATACAGAGCATATGTCGACATTGCGTAAACTCTGGTGTTAGCAGCTTCCACAGGCTACAGTAAACGCTTAGCATCAAGCCATTATGCCATGAATAAAGGTATATTATTAAAATTACGAACGAGAAGTTTCCGTACATTTCCTCCAATTAACGCATGAACTCATAACATTACTCTTCAAAGACACTTGGAAAAACAAACACGTTTAATTTTAAGGTTGATTTTGTTAGCGACATTCCAGTGTCATTGGCAGCTAACTGTATTGAACATTCACTGCTCTGTTTACAAATACAAACTCGCTTCATAGTATGTTTCTTATACAAATACAGTGTGATTTGCTATTCCGTACCGTTGCTTGTTCGAACCTAATATTTGTGTTTGGCGCCCAACACAAACTGAGTGACTCGTGTCTTCAGACCGAATGTGCGCCATAATGGAATCAATGATATTAATTGCAAAGTAGATATTATGTTTTACTTATTAAAGTATATTTTTATAATTTCTTGCCCGGAAGAAAAAATATAGGTTTATTATTGGTTTTATAGTTTTTTTATTATCAGTGAAAAGAAAACTGTTAATTATGCTAATGCTGTTTACATTCTACAGAGTATTGGATATAAACGCATCTACAACTTGTTCGTAAATTTGAAATTGTTACGTGTATATGGCAATAACATTTCTTTTTATATGTTTATAAAGTATATTTCACAAAAAGTTTCATACTGTTGGAAAAATGAGCATAATAAAATTAGAATTATAAACGTATAATTATCTTACTTATATATGCTATAATACGTATCATTTTCATTACATATTATTTTAGTATAGGTAAGATATCAATAGTAGCCGTGGAAAATACTAAAACAAATAAAAATTCACGCAACTCTGTATACTCAAACAAAACAAACTAGCAGTAGCGCTGTCAAGGAAAAGCGAGACCTCGAGCTACCAAGGACCACCAACGCTCAATCTAGACTCGATGCGATATCATAATTACACCGAGCACTCTCGTATATAAACCCTGTCTTCCCACCGTATAATAAATAACTTCGCCTGCTTGATTATACACCGCTGACGTTTCAATTTGATAGTTCCCTTGCCTTATCACTTTCTTGGATTATTGATCGATTTAGCGAGGCGTATCGTTGCGATCTCCGGGCATCGTATAAATTACTAGTCCTAGCTAGCCGGCTGGTCAGGACCATTGTCAAAGGAAGTGCATCGGTTATTGTTCGAGTCTCTTGCGAGTTTTATCTACCCGGAGATATCGCGATTCGAACGCGTCCAGGACTGCAATTTATCTCGCCGTTTACTCAATCTTATTTTACTATTGAAAATTGTTGTGAAATTGACGCATTATTTTATTGTTATTCATGCTTATCTATGAATGCATCATTCGGACGTTGCACTGAGAACGGTATATTATTAAGTCACAGTTCTTCGGGTTTAATTCTATAAATGTAAAGTCAACTTTATTTTGTGTATAATCAATATATGATACGCTTCGTTCACTAAAACATGAAATCACTTAGTAACTTGACGCGAAATCCAACACGATCTCATAAAAAGTTTATCGCAGATGTTTGTGATACCTTGTGAAAATACATGCAAGTGTTTTGATGTAAATAGAATCTGAAAAATACTAATAACTCCAAAGTGGACAGAGAAACGTAGACAATTCCAGACACAGTGTGTCTTAATTTACTTTTATTAGAATTACTTCGTATAAATCGGAACGCTGTTACATAATATTTTTTTAACATTAAAGTTGGCATATGTTTTGTTTTTATATTTTAAATATCTTCTACACAATAGGCGATAAATTGATTCTAATGAAGATTTACATTCGTTCATATGGGGTGTAAAAAATATAAATCGTAAGTTGTAATTAAGTTATAACTATAACTCTATTACTAAACATTTTAATTATAGCAAAATAAACGAAATAACATCACTTGAAAAAATATTTATCCTTAATCCAAAATATCTATAAATATAATAAATTACATCACCTAAAAAAAAATATCAAGCAGGCAGGCATGCACCAACTTGAATCAAGATACATTTTGCAATTAGACTGAATTGATTTTGATTAGTGAATCAGAAACTGAAAATTGATTTAATTAAAAAATTATCTACATCCTCACTGCTGATATTCTGAATCATGTGATCAAGGAATCTCGCTAACTTGATTTTATTTAAGTTCGTACCTAATTACGATAAAATTGCAATATGTAAATATTGCAATATACATATATAGAAAAATTTTAAATGTTAAGTTTTTCACCCACATCTGTATTGTACTGTAAATACCAAAAAGTACAATGATGCTATAACTAAGTAATAAATAAGAAAAATTGCGTATAGTTTGTGCCTAGCAAAAAAAAACTGAATTTCAACAATAACTATTAACGTTTTTGTTTGAAAATATCACGCTGATAATAATACGTAAGGCATTGCTGCCAAAGAATACTGCCTTCATTTGAATTACTCAATAGATTTTCTGCGTTATCGAAAGAAAATAAACTTTATGTTTATCATTCATCTATAGTTTTTAACTTAGTACGCATAGGAATTCGATATGCCGCTATATGAACTACTCTTGATGAGTTAATAACCCATACCTATTAGTAGTTATGTAGAAGGTTAAACTGAAATGACTAACCGACCATTAACGAACTTTGTAAACTCTGCCTGGGTCGGTCATCATTTACACTACAGGACCAGCTTCGGTCTTCTTAATAGCCATGTAAATGTTATTCGCATTGGCACTATTTAAGCTTAAAATATAATGGATAGATCGATTATTTCGTTGCCACTTTTTATCTATTTTACGGATTATTTGTAGTTTTTAGTTTTTTTCAAACAAGCATACACATATTATATAAACTATCTACGTAAAAATACGTAAAAAGTATGGTAGTGTATCTTCGGCAGTCAAATTTAGTTAAGCATCTGCCTCCTTTAAGGCAGTTCTTTTTAAGAACGTGTAGTAAGGGTGCGGAGAACATAACTGTAAAGTTTAACTTCTGGGTGACACTAGGTTAGTGCTTCTTCTGCAGCGAAATACTGTAAGGCTTCAGTCTCATTTAAAATAGATTTTCTTGAGAAACATGCTACAAGGGAGACGGAAATAATAACACTACTATTACTAAGGTATGGTAGTACGGTAGTGCTTCTTCCGCAGTCAAACTCAGTAAAGCTTCTGTCGACTTTAAAACGCCTCTACTAATATCCGCCAATATCTGATCTCCAGCTTAGGTATTAAGCTGACGCATGTATTTAACAAGTTCAACCAAACGTTTAAAGTATGCCGATTAATTTACATGAGTAGATACCGCCCGATAGTATCAGAACGGCGATATCTTATTCATAAATCCCTTGCAATCGATTGTGCGCGTGACACATTGAGTGACGACCGATCAAACTAATCGCTTTAGAAGCTTCCTGTACAGATTGTTATTGTAATACGTAATGTACTACTTGTGATTAACGTACCGCCAACAACGGGACGTCATGGATAATTTATTATTATAAATACTATTTTGTTTTTATATAGGTCATAATAATGCCAAGTATCGATTAATGTCATATTTCGTAGTGCCGAAGAAATACATGAAATAGTAGTGATATAAAGGTTTCGACTACAGAAGTGATTTGAATATATACAATTATTGGCTGACGGTGGAATAAAACACTATAAAGAAACCCGAACGCTTGAGAAAGGTTCTTCTATTGCAACTGTAGTAGTAAATCATATAGAAGTGTAGTTTAAAAAAGTTTGCAATCGCCTATACGTCTCAGGCTATAATGTCAATTAAAGCCGTCACTTCTCTCTGGTAGAGGTCTTTGACTAGCATAATACTATTCGCAGGCTGATGTTATTACACAACTGTAACACTATATTTGATTATAACTTAAATTGTTTGTTTGCTGTTGGACTAGTATATCAAAAAGTGGTATGCTAGGTGATATATACATAATAATAATGTCTGACTGGTACCTGTTTTCTACAGATTAGGTGTAGCACTTGTACGAGTGTCACGTTTCAGATTTAGTTGATAAACATTTATCCAACAACGAAATAGAGTGGTAAGAAATGCACCCAGTTTCATTACCATCAGATGAGATCGTGGTCATGATCGAAACTATAAAAACGGCAAAATAAAAACAAACTTGAGTATTAAGTACTTTTAGCATTGTTCGTTTCTATTTGTTTACTATGCTGTAAATTAGAACAAAATTAAACAAAATAAAACTTTGTAGATATGTTACTATCCAAAATATGGGTAACCTATTCATGTGACTTGAACTCCTTATAATTTCAATGTTTAAGGACTTCGTCTTTATTTTAATTTTGAAGTACCTCCGTAATCCCCCCATTGTAGGCTCAAAGATAGATGTTAAAGTTGTTACTAAGATAATAACGCGACGTAATGAAGAGTAGTGGTCTCAAGTCAACGATATGAAACTGAAGTTTTGACATTAAGAAATCCATTAAGAACCACGATTATTACAAAGTTTCATATATTGCTAGTCTCTTGATAAATCAGTTAGGTGTCACGTACACCGAGACATGTAAATTTACTTATGCCTTGTGAAAATAATAGAAATTCCTCTCAGAGACAAAAGCTTTTAAGGAAGCTAAACATGTAGAAACTTGTGATAATAGAAAACATTAAAATATATAATGAAAAAAAACCACTCCAAATTTATTTGATTGATAATACGACAATTTAAAGCAAGGTACATATTATATATATTGTACTATGCAGCTTAAATTTGTAAATAATTCACTGGCTCAACAGGGAATAATTTGCCATTCCTTACAAATAATTTTATTAGAACCGATTAAAACGTTTTCCAATTTGCACATTAAAAAAAACAGATAACATATTTTAAATATAATATTCGAGAGTCATATCTTTTATAATATCTATCACACGATTAGGATAAAATATATATAGATAAAACTATAAATTTACTAATATAGATATTAGATTTAGTGAATATCAACTTCTATATTGTAAAGTTCTTATTTGGCATCGCCTTTATTGGCACATCGCCGTTGAAATTATATGTCAAAGTTAAGAAGGTATTTCTAATAAACCTAAATATGTGCATCTACTACAAATTTCACTTTGGCCATAAAACTCGCTATAAAATGCCCAAAGAAAAAGTCGCTGTACCAAAATGAAATCGATACAAATTATACGATTTTTTATAATACATAATGAATTTCATAAAATCGACATGGTCTTGGGAAAACCTTTAAATAACTCAAACTATGCAGACCACACATGATTTAAATAATTCAGCTATATATGGATACTCGATATGATATGACATTGGGTCGCACCAATACTAATGGTTAGTAATAGTGGGCGTTAATATGACGAATATTCGTAAAGTTGTCTAATAAACACCTTAATGATAATAATACCTACAATTAAGATATAGTTGTATTTTATTTATTGTTTTAAGATTACAATATGTATTTCGTTATTCTTTCGTAAATGATAAACACTAACAAAACATATTAACAATCCAGTGGTAGCTAGCCCTAGTTTCGGTTCGCGAGATCGAGGGTTCGATCTGTTTGTACAACTTATTTTTATTTGATGAACATTATTGTCAAATATATAAAGTATATATTTAGTTGGCACATTACAAGCTTTGATTAGTTTAAAATGATTAGGGTCGTCCGTACATTAATGTTTTTAAAGTATACAAAGAAATAAAATTAGGCCTAACTTTTTATATCGTATTAATTGTTTTAGTTTTTCATTACTATATAACAAAAATTGAATGTAAATGCTATTGTATATAGTCCTTTAATGCATAACAATCGATGTGCCAAAAAATCTAATCAGAATTTTATGAAGTTTTTACCGATTCTATAAACATTTTTAACACAATAGTTATAAATATATAACCGATCTAACTTAGCTAAGTATGTTAACAATTGTGAAAATTTAGGAAAAGTTTCTTAAAAATACTTCTATATGTATTTATTATTTACTAATAATAAAAATGTTTGGTGCAGTTAATAAATTAAGTAATTATAGTTGTAGATTTATTAGCAGAATTATAAATGGAACGATTTCATTTTCGTAAAATCGAAATACAAAATAATATAATACTTATATGTAAAATAAACTAACTCAGCAGCTTGAAACGCAATTTTTTAAGGTTTTAAAAAGTAAAAATGTCAATATATCTTAATAGAAAAATCATAAATAATTCCTCGATCCATTCGTTCGTGTTGTAACCAAATACGAGATAGTGGATATTGATTTTTATTTGCGGTGGCGATAGAGAATTTTTATAATGATTAATGACTCTCATTATATCCGTTGATTTGTTTTGATTGAAGCATCCATTTAATTTTATAGACGTTGTATAACCAGAGATAATTAAATATCTGTTTTGTGTTGTCAAATATACTTTTTTTACAGTATACGAATATTGTTAACGAGTGGTTTAGGATATTGGGGAACAACCCTTATTTCATTTATGATTTATGTGACTATTCGATCAACTAACGTTGTAAAACCGATTTACAATCATAGTGATTTATTGAGATGGTAAAAGTTTTTACAGCGACTGCCTCCGTACCATTGGCTTTATGACACTTTTTGAACTTAGTATTTTTATTATGATTCTACACGATGTTAACCTTAAAACGATATCCCTACTCCTCAAACAATTAAGGGTGTATTCAAATTCAAGGTCGATAATGGATCGTGACAGCTGAGTTGCTAAATCTACAAATAATTATAGGTGTAGAAAAATTATTATTAGTAAGGTGACAGAAATAAAACGCCATTACTTCTTGGGAAGAAAATTGCTTGTGAAGAAAGTATGTGGTTAACAATTTTTTTTTTAAGACTAAGTTTTTCTCCTAAATGTTCATATTTACGGAATCCTTGCCCCATGAGTTATAGAAATAATAAGTGAGGAGTATTAGAAAAAACTATATAATTATTACTACTGGAGTGCAGTAATCGACTCTCCTATATATCATTTATTTAATTAATAAAAAAATCAATATTATCAAATTATTGTACCCAAAAACCTCAAATATTTCAGATTTACCGATAATTACTCCACTAAATTTATATATTTGTCCAAATTATCTAGTTGACCCAAACGTAAAATGTAACGTATATAAAAAGTGTTCTTAGAGTTTTATAATCATATTCTAACTTTGTTTATGAATTTATAATTAACTACTTTATTAACCTTAACTAAGAAAAGTAACAGTGAATTAAATTGTAAATACTTTACAAGATCTTTTAATAAAATCCTCATCAGTTCGTATGAGCACATTCTTACATATAGTTGTTCTGCGAGAAACTGCTGAACATCATGCAATATCTAATTGCAGATTGCTGATTGCAGACGACCGACGTGAAGCATCCGTGGAGAACACTGTTTAACATGACCAGTCTGTTATTAACTGTTTATATCATGTGGATTTATACCGGCTTCGTCACAAGCTGTTCCGCGCTCGCAATTATCCTGCTGCAATCTCCCCATTGTTGTCGAAATTTAAAACAAATTTCCTGTACAAAGGGTCGCACTTTGCTTCCCGGCCGAACTGGATAATCACTGTAATTGCCCGTTTAAAGTTACATTTATTTTGGAATTATTAATTGCTAATAAAGAAAACTATGTATTATATTAATGAATACTCTCATCTTAAAGTTTATCATGAAGTGTATGACTGATTTAATAACTATAAAAAGCTTCCATAAAAATAAGACGTCATTATCATCCTCTAGTCGTGTTTATAAGTAATTTGGAGTCAGTACATGGTGGTAGAGCTAATGCCCAACTGGTTAACTATCACGCTCAAGTTGAAAATATGCCGTCAAATACATGTAGCTATCTTCCTGCAGTTACACTTCAGAGCTTGTCCTTCCATTAGGGTTAGCGTGTCGAACTTCTTGGGCCACACCGTCCAGTCCAGTAATATCAGGTGAGATTGTGGCCATAATGCTAAGCTTATAATTTATAAAAAAGGGCTGGCTTAATTTAAGCATTTCGATTCGCCTTCGCTCGAATCCCGCTCAGAAAAAAAATTGTGTATCATCTACAAATCGTTGTTTTGGGTCTGTATGTTAATTTATACTACGTAATTGTTCGTTTGTTAAGTTCTCCACGGTACAGAGCTTAAGGCCAAGACCTTACCTTTTTTTTTTAATTAAAACGGATTTTATCGGTTCTACTATTAAAAAATATGACTCATAAATAATATTGCAACATATAAGAAGGAAAAGTTCACTTTTTATTGATACCAATTTTAAGTGGTTTCAATATGGGATAAAATAAAAGTCAAGTCGAGATGTCAAATTATCGGAAAGATTGCGATATATGACGCACGCCATCAAGGTAACATTGTGTCCAGATTTGGATTTAATCTGACAAAATATGACTGATGAATACTAGGGTGGTCCTTACTTTTGAAGTTTTCGTTTTTTAATACTACCGGGAGCATAAATGTAAATAAAAATATACAACAACTAGCGTCTACCTGCGGCTTCGCTCGCTTTAATATTGATTTTGTCAATCAAACCGGGTAACGCAATAAAAAGTTTCATACAATCTCTCTCATTACCCCACTTCTAACAAGTGTTTCGCTGGAAAAAGTAGCTTTTCACCATCTATTTCTATACCAAAATTTATCACAATCGATTCAGCGGTTTAGGAGTTAAAGCGTAACATACAAATAAATTCATTTTCGCATTTATAATATTAGTAAGGATATGTTCTTTAAGTATAATATTTTTGTCTCAATATTACCGTAACTCTTTCCAATTTAGATTTCCTATGTGAATAATATATGGTTTTAGGCATCGATCAATTTTGTTTATTTCTGATGATGTTACTGTTGAAAAAATTTGTTACTGCAGATTGTTATATTTACTATGTCACATATTCTATCTATCTGTATCTACTTTTCAATACCTTAGAAACAGACAACCGATACCATTCTTCCCCGATCACTGATCATCTGATTCATTGATACTTAAATCAGCCTAAATGTTTTTGAGACATAAACACATCGATTTTTGTACATATATAGAAAAACATAATTTGTTATGTATATTAGTTGATATTTTTTGTATTAATGTATTTAGCATAGAATGTTACACCTGTACTCATTCCAGCTTTTGGTTTTTTTCTTAATTTTCCATATAAGGGTTGCCTTTAAGAATTTATTCTAGGTAATAAGACCACCATTTGTATATACTAATAAAAAAATACGCTACATCGTAGTGTACATTGTATAAAAAAATAAAATAAACGGATTTACACTTTCGTATGTCTTGTTCTGCCATGATGTTTTTTAAGTGTACGTATGAATAAATTTCTGAAGAATATGGATATGCCTAAAACTTGTAGATATATGGCTTAGTATAACTATTATACAAAAGTGTAACTTAAATATATAGTTTCTTTAATAACTAAATAAAATATATCAACTGGAAATTTCAATTTGTACCCACACTTTTTACAATAAATTTAGTTGTTAAATTGCTCATTTAATTAGAAAGAAAATGTAAAAACATTTTACTATAAACTATGGTAACTAATATAAGAGCAGATTTTGAATGGTCCTTCATTTCTTACTAAATTTATTCAGTCTAGACTCACCAAAAATATATCTAAGTTATGATACTGTTTTATGTTAATTCACAAATAGAATAAAACATTAAAAAAAAAATTGTTCTCTTTAAAAATATTGTACATTTGACTTTTGTATAAATGTGAATTTAATATTGTCAACTGACTCACCGTTCATTTAGTTATAATTTAATAATTACATTGTATCGTATCGTATCATAATTCATAAATCATAATATAAATAATCAGAATTCGTTACCAGCGTTTATTTTTTTAAAGTTACAAAATATAGAATTCTCCATAAGAAGCAAATCCTTACTTCCTTACTAATGTTACAAATGCGAAAGTGAGTTTGTTTATTTGTTACGCGTTCACGTTTAAACCGCTGAATCGATTATGATGAACTTGGTATAGAGAAAGATGGAAACCTAGAGCCGGTGATAGACTACTTTTTCTCGCGAAAAATTAACAGGAAGTGGGGTACAGAGAGGGATAAACTTTGTATGAAACATTTTATTGCATCATCCGATTGGCTTCAAACTTTGAGGATAATTGTTTATAATTTTGAATTTTGATTAAGTTCAGATCTATCTGTTTTAACCAACATACTGAATATAAAATTTAATAGCATTTGATAGAAAACTGATTTATTAATCCGTCGATAAGAATTGGTTTAAAAAATTAATAATAGCGCGAGCGTAGTTTATATTCATTGAAGCTCGTACTAGCATCAACCTAATTTTTACTTTGCATCAGATTTGCTTGAAGTCAAGCAACAATATCAATAAAAAAATAAGAATATGGGACTTTTGCGTGATATATCTGAGTCGAAGGTCCTCTGGACCACAAAATAACAAATAAATAGTGACCAAAAAAGGTAGGTTTGACATTTCGACGTAGGTTCCTCTATGTATATATGTTTAATGCTAGGAACAGAAAAAAAAACAGTACACAATAACTACATCCAACTGAATAACTACTACACATAGTGTAATCTTAGTGATACATTTAGGAGTTTCCATTACCAATATAAGTCTACCTAAACCCAGAAGTCAAATAAGGTCATAGGGATCTATACTCTACTGGACAAATCGTGACTTAGTACTATGCCTATGACAGTAACTCCCTTGCCGGTCGATGTGATAACGATCAAACAATAATAGTTCATTGGTAGCGTATACGGCGTTAATGGCCGTGAGTTCGAATTGCTGCAAAGATCTTGAGCAAGCGGTGAAAGATAAACTCCGTGACAAAATTGTAGGATGCTGGTAAGGCTTTTTCTCATGCCCGTCTGGCTAACTAACAATCTTTTTTTATTAATGTGGTTTTAAAAATTATATCGTGAACGGAATTATTCATCGTAACGAGTAAACGCATTACCCGTGCGCAAGCTAAGGCGAGAGGGGCATGTGGCGCAACTCCTTGGTGGATAAGCATCCGACACTACGTACTAAAAAGCACCACGACGACACTAGTTCTTCTGCAGACACCTACCTAACTGACCTGATACGTCAGACCCCAAACGCTAGCCTCAAGTTGCAAATCTGCCACCGAATACCTACAGCTGTGTTCCCGTAGTTACACTCGAGAGTCAGTCCCTTCACTAGGCTTAGTATATCCATCATTTCGGGTCGCATCGTCCCTTAATATTAGGTGAGATTGTGACCATAACACTTAACCAAAAATCTAATGGTTTTTTGAGATCTCGAAGGCAAAATTATTCTTGAATTATATCGGATTCATATGAAAAAAGTGTATCGATGGCGTAAATATTTCAAACATTTGATTATATAATACTGTAGTGTTTCCTTTAAATGAAGAAACTTCACTACACATCTTTAAAATATATTAAAGTTGTTGATTGAGATGTTATGTGAATAAATATTTTGTAGTATCAAACGAGATATTGAACCTTTGCAAGAATTCCCGGATTGCGTTTTGACTTATGAGGTGTCAGCAGAAAATTGGATTTCGCAGAATAAACATGTCGCATTTCTTTATACTTCATTTAGTTATGTCAATAAGAAGTGACCTTTAAACGAGAAGAATTAAAGTTGTTTTTAAATTAGAATGCAGTAAATGTAAGAGTTGATCGTAAGACCCTAACGGCGTTTCCTTTGTCAGTGTTCCGGTCAAAAGATCAGCTTCACTTCAGCCAACATTTGACGGCTGTGAAGCGAGAATTTGTTTATTTGCTTAAGTCGGCCGGACGCTTACCGTATTCATATGCAAATCATTGTGATAGCAATCTCGATGGTTATGTGATGAGTTTATTAAATTGCAATGCAGTTGATTATGCACATGTCTGGAATACAATTTGTAATATAAACTCTCTAAATGATATCTGAGATGGTTTAATCATGTTATTATATTATGCGATATCAAACAAGTATATATTTTCAAAGATTTCAAAAGTCATTTTTACTAAGATTTTCTTATATAATTTATAAAATAACTAGCTTTCACCCGCGGCTTGGCTCGCGTTAAAATTGATTTTGTCATTCTGGTTGTCGATCGATACGAAAATCATTTTTATATCAAATGTCATTAAATGAATCTATAAACCTTCAAAAACCATTTTTTAGCTTATGTCTACTATTTGTCAACAGTATATGTGTCCATTTCATTATAACGTTTGACAATAAAATTTTATTATTATCATGAGTCCTTAGTGATCTACATTCAGTATGGTATATAAAATGCTTGTGTTCATCGAACGCTAAAGTTAAAATTTTTGATATAACATTTTTATTTGATTAAAACTTTATATAACTGCATCAAACGTCAACTGTGACGTAGATGGAACTTGTGACATCCTGAGTTGGAGCTGCATGTCTCGTCTGTGACGTTTAATCGACGTGTCATGTCATTCGAAGAGAGATGCTCAGCGAAGGGTTAACAATGCGGGCATGACGTCATCCCGTCCAAAATATTGACACTTACCATGAAGATACTGGAATAAATTATTTATATACTGACTTGTTGAGATACTAGGTATTTTCAATTAAAATAAATACCATAGCATAGTAGACTAAAAAACGATTATTTTCATTAGGAATACAACTCAATTGATTTACTAGACGTAGGCTTACTTTCATTACTTTGTTTTCATTAAAGTTAATTTTCTTTTGCAGACTCTCATCAGTGGATTAACTTATAATATCTTTATTTAAATTGACGTATTTCATATATTATTGTCAATCAGTTCGACGATAGATTTAATGGAATTATGTTTTTCTATATCGAGTATATTTCAGAAATAATCATAAAAAAGAGCAGATATGCTCGCCAACGAAACCTTTTTAAAATATCTATATCAATTTTAAATATAAGAAACCCTGTATCACATTTGTATAAAGAATATTAAACATAAAATAGGTTATATTCATGTCTTTTACATTTATCAGGTTTGTATTATTTTCATAAAGTATATTGAAAATTATAATTGTATACTTATAACGTGGTATAAGATTCTTCATTTTATTTTTGGATTTAATTTCATGTGGCTTAAGTTATGATATATCTGAATAGAATTGCTAATTAAAGTAAAAAAGGGGGCTAAGAGAATCAAATATAACACATAAGTCACTTTGATGACAATATTTCGTCTAAAGTTTTGCAGTTATTGCGGAGTACGTGTTGCGATCATTAAAAAAAATTACCAGAAAAATCATCATTATAATTAAATTAAAAACAAAATAATTTAAATTAATCGTACCATTCGACTACGATTAAAGAATGCATTAAGTTGTTGATAATTTTGACAAGACAAATTCAGTTAGAATTGTTAGCTTGGTCGTTGATCATCTTTTGTATAATGTCAACTGTATCATTTATCGTCTCTTTATATTAAATATAATATAGAAGGGTGTAAATATCTACACGATTAATTAAAAATATCTTTATGATTTAAAATTGATATTTACATGTTCGGTTAAAGATAACTTTATAAATTTAAATTGTAATGACGAGATTTTATAAAAATATTAATCTATTATAAATATTAGCTTTATAGTTGATCGTCTCTTTATATTAAATATCATATTACAGGGTTTTTAATATTTACACGTTTGATTAAGAAAACTTTATAAATTCTAATTGTAATAGCAAGATTTTATAAGAATTGTTTTAATAATCTATTTAAAGTAATTCGCTTTTAGCGTTTTTAGTTTCCGGTTGTGGTAATATAAATACGTGTGTCTTATAGTGGAGCTCCAGAACGAATCAGTGGTCAGAAGTATTAGTGATGTGAAGAACAAAATAGTAGTGGAGATAAATAAGACGGTTAAGATATAAGGACCTTTTACAGAATAATTGGTTAAGTTACTTCCACACATAAAATATAATGTAATTAACTCAAATACTTGATATTTATATCACTTTTACCGTAGCTGTTGTAATAGTAACAATATTTTTAATTAAAAAATATGACACATATATAATGCCAAGAGAGACTCAATTAAAAAGATAAAAACCTATTAAATTTGAAAATGTCATCATACGTAACGCTGTTTCTAAGACTACGAAATTGTGTGGGACGGCAATACATAGCTCGAGACACTCAATTTGTCTCCTCATGCGGTATAAATTGGTTGCACACGCAGCATGGCGTCTATATTCCTAAACACTATCTTTTTATAAATTACTTTCATAATACACGCTTCACCTAAGAGTTAAACGATATGATAATAATAGTTTCGTTATCATTACATTATTGTTGAGAAATACAGGTTTATGTACTTAATTTATCATTTACAAGTAAATTTAACTTTAATTTTACATTAGTACACTTGTAAGTGAGCAAAAATGTCTATTTCTTTGAATATCTGTATTCTCCTTATCCTTACTAATATTATAAATACGAAAGTGAGTTTGTTTGTTTGCTAACTCAGTAACTTTAAAATGTTTATTTATACAAAATAAAAAATATGAAAGTATTCTATACTATCATCACCACGTACATGTCATCATATCACCACATCAAAATTCATAAAAATCTGTATTCATTAGATAAACCAGATTTATGCGCGTACAATGCAACAGACAAACACAAACTAAAAATTAAGAATTTTATTGGTCTCTATACCGCATACAAAGTGTATTACAGTTATAATTTCAAAAATATGTACCATACCAACTCAATTTAGTTTATACAGTTTTATTATATTTAGAGATTAGAATGACGGAAAAAGAGTAGGCTCGCAGTGTTTAATGTAATGACATTTTATGGCCTGCTGCTTTGTATATGAACCTTATTCATATTTTGCCGTTTGTAGACTGTTTTTTTTTTACGTAAAATTTAGTTAACAAAAACGATGAAAGTAACAAAATATTTTAAATTATCTACAGATACGATTCGAAATGTAACGTAATTGCAAGTCTGTTTACCACAGGACAGTAATTGCATTTAATTTAAATTCCTGTCATCCTTGCGGGCCGGCTTCAATTCAATTAAACTTGTTCATTTCTATTAGGGGATTCGGAGGGTGTTCGGATAAAAGTGAATTGGTGTATAAAAGGGTATCGGCCAATTGGCGCGGTGGGCTTATTCGTGTTTGCGTCTACGATCTTATCTGGCTATTGTATACGGGTCCCTTTACATTTAACTTAAATGAAGGTATACCCCTCAAACATTTAACATCTATTATATTGCCTTCAGTTTATTTTTGAATCGTTTATATGCAAATATTTGAAATAATGCTCGATTTAGGTACCTACACAATTTTAAACGAATTTCAATATAACAAACCTCTTGAAATTTCCTTATTTTTATTTATTTTTTAGTTTATAGCTCATGTTAAGAAACAATGTGGCACAAGGCGGCATAATAAGCCTTAAGAGGAACTAGTTTTTAATTGCAGCTGCCAAAACACATTCACTCATTTTAAAGTGCTCGACGATTGATTCATTTTGTGGGTGGCAGTTATCCAGATAAGCTTTACAAAATAAACTACCACTATGGTTTCAATTCATCACAATATTTTCTTAACCTAACCATAACGTAAAATTCACACTCAAACAGGTGTCCGACATGTGGTAACAACACTATCCTTATTTCAATTTAAACAATCATTTTTAATAATATTATTGAAAAAGAATAAGTAAGTCTTAAGGTAAAGCGATGACACTTCATAGTAGAAATATAAAGTTACCATTCTTAAACACACAGTTTGTGTTTAATTGAAAAATGTTAAACCCAAAAAAATATAAACGTGTAATCACAGCTTATGCAGAATTAGTATTGTCAAATAGGAATAGCAAAGCATTATTAAAAATCAAGGCAGTTTATGATGAAAATTTACAAATTTAATTTTGCAAATGTCTACCCGCCTCAATAGTTATGGAACACAATTTTCACTGGCGCAAGTTCGTCGACCTCCGTTAGGCTGTAATGGCCGTTCACGTCACTTGTCTGTCGCTGTCACTGCACCAGAAGAGTTAATTTCCAATGCATATAATTTACTTATTAAAAAAATAAACCTGTCGAGTGAGACCCGCGGCATGAGTTCCGCAGGCATATAAATAATCGTTTTAGTCCTTCATTTCTTCCAGTCGGGTCGAATATAGTGCGAGCGAAAAAAAATAATTTAAGGAGCATTTAATTAAACCGTTGGTTTTTCTCTTCGTATAGCGTAAAATATCATTAACTGGTACTGATTCCGGATTGTAAATGTCATGTAAGTGGTCGAAGACTTCTCCTGAGGGAACGACCTGGTTTAATGGCCATACCAGCCCATGATGTTTCGGCAATAGCATCCACTGAGAAATCTATAGTTTTGTATGTAATCTACAAACTGTGGTACCAGCTACAAAATTTCTAAAATACTCAGGTCCATGATTTGTAACTTTACCGTCAGTCAATAGTGTCACTAATTCAAATTGTACGCGAATTCCGAAAAAGGGCTGTGTAAATACCGAAGTTCGAATCTCTAAACATTAATACAATAATTCGCTACTTTAAATCACTTAATCAATACGACTAATATTATTATTAAAATAGACAATATTAAGTCGCTTCATACATTTATTTGCATAATATACATATTGAACTTTTACTATAAATAATAAACTTGTAACGCACGCAACAAAGACTCAATGTAATATTTTTTTAAATATATTTTTTTAAGTTTTTTGATTGTTTTTTTTCGAAATTAAACTATTTTAAACGGATTTTATCGCGGTTATTTATTAATTTTAATCCCGACATTACGAAAGCTTTTCAGCCTTCCTGGTCACGGAGCGGACTTTAATTGTTTCTTCCTAATTGCAAGTAATTTAAATGCTAAGTATTCAAATTATGTTCAATTAAAACTGAGTATTAGAATTAAAACTAAAAAGAATATAATACTTGAAAGCTTTCCTTTAGTGTTCTTAACTGAGGATCTCTAAATGTATACAAGTCGTCTCCTCCCTAAGGGCTGTTGAAGTCAGGATAGATGCTCTTCAAAGTTGTTTATCTTTAATTAGTTACAAATAGCTGATTCACAGTTATTTAGACGTCATAGCCTGCGGCCAGCACCTACGCTGTTGCAACTTATTCTTACACTTTTGTGTTTATAAAAACATTAAAGTGCAGTGACTAAATACAATTTCCAATGCTCAAAGAAAACTATATATTTTATGTTAAATGGATGAGTATATTTGCTTTTGTTTTGTACCTTGGCTTTTTTGTTATTTCACCACTATTTTCTACATGTTTTTTTCAAAATTTTGTTTAATAGCCATCGCCTATTAAAATTGCTCATTAAATAATAAACGCATGGATATCCTTCCATTATAGGTTCGATATTAAGAAAATAAAGTTAATATTGTTTTTATTCCAGAACGACTTTATGTTAGAATTAAGCATTATTTCATAATTCCTTATTTTTGAAATAAACCTTACATTATTAATATTATGTATAGTTAATACTTTGAAATGATTGTAAAAGCCTTGATCTTGAGTGAAATATTTTTATAAACCAATATCGGTGTACATTTTTTAGCGTTATGACCAAAATCTAACTTGATGTTAAGTGACGATGAAACCCAAGATGGTGGACATGCTAACCCTGGTGGAGAGACTGGCTCTCAAGTGCAAGTGAAATTTTCAACTTGCGAGTGGCAGCTAGTCAGGCGGGCATCAGAAATAGCCCTACCACTATGCTATTGCTTCATCACGATGTTTTCCTTCACCGGAAGCTCAATCTTATTGTAGGAGAATTCGAACTCAATTCCCTTGATGCGGCGTTCATACACACTACAAACTGTGGTGTTACCACTCAATCCGAATATATATTAAAGGTAATTTATTATTAAAATTATTACTAACGTAAATTTTTACAACGGAAGTATTTAAACTACTCAGTCACTTGAGTTGTGCCTACAACATACAATAAACTTCCATGCATCATACAAAATAAAATTCTTGGTGAAAAGTTCACATGCAAATTTAATAAATAACAACATATTGATTAAATATTACGACTAAAAATACGTAAGTTTCATAAATGTAAACAATGCATGTACAAAATTGAAAGAAACTATATTTTGGGTACAGTTGAACACCAGCGCTATAGTAGTTTGCTATAGCATATGCTGAGCTTGGGCCTTTTTTGATGTTGTATGAAGCTTCAGTTTGTAAGACTGTATTTGTTTTATATACATTATAATTGCCAAGCTATACATTTCTGTATTTAGATTGTGTATTCATCATCATTGAAATAAATGTTATTTCTTTTAAACTACATACAATATTTTTCTTTTTCAATTTTATAACAAGATATATATTATAAGTGTATAAAGATATTAGAAATCAATGTAACATAAAGAAATACCACTAATAGGCGTACGAGCTTATTATGTAAAAAGTCCGTCAACGCACTAATCTTTTAAAAAATGTTTTAGTGATCATGTTCTACACGGTGTGAATTTATATTGCACGTAATTTTTATTTTGTATGCATTTATCTATTTAAAATATGTAGTATTTATACATTTATGTTTCCTTTACCATATGAAATATTTAAACTTTAATATTAACTCATTTTTTTATTAATGTAAATGATGAAAGTACGCCACAACATTGCTTTTGTCTAAGAGATTGAATGCAAAAACAAAAAAAGGATAATGATGATATTAAAGAAGCGTAGAAGTATTCTTTGTATTATCTTTCAAACCGTGTCTACCGAAAACCCATCTTCCCCGGATTACGCTATGAATATCCGAGCTTCAGTGAAATAAAGCGGACAAAACCCACTGCTCTGGTTCCATTCCTGGTTTCAAATAGGGGTGAATAACCGACATGAATTTTTAAACTGTTTCGTGCGGACTGTGGAGTGCAAAGTGAAACGATGAATTAGATGAAAATATAAAAAAAAAATCCTTTAGCTAAGAATAGTATTGAAGGTTTTTCATCAGTCCAATTTTATTTTAAAAGAATACTGTAATGAAATTGCGAAGATATAAATCGAAAAAAAAAAAAATATTGATCTATTATATAATAAAACTGTATGTAACAGCTAAATTTGTATATATTTTACATAAATACGGAAAACTTTTTTTACCGATTATCATTTTATTTTAAATATTTGTCTGTCTGTTCTCTCGGACGAATTATTCTGAAACTACTGTCCAGCTTTTAATAAATCTTTAAACGGTGAATAGTTGTGTTTTATTACATTACGGTGTATTAATATATGTATAGCATACTTTTTATCCTATAAATGAAAGTGTTTGAAGTGTGATAAAGAATAAGCCTTACAATTTGTAACAAGTGAATTAGTAACGTGATACCTTAATTTAAAATCTAAATTATATTTTAACTCCCTATGGTGTTTTAATATAATAATAATTTGAATAGCAACGTAAACTCTATACTGACACATGTCAATGATGATCTAATTACCCGTACTGGTTAATTTTCTCGCTTTTAAATACATGCTATCTTGTCTTAATTGTCTTGACTTAATTTCAAATTCACCTGGAATTTTGGATCACACTACAAATCTTTGATTTATTCGGATTTTCTTTACTATAATATATAAGTATCATACATATAAACCTTCCTCATGGCTGAAAACTGCATTAAAATCCGTTAAATAGTTTAACAAATCCAAGGGAACAGACAGCGGAAGCAACTTTGTTTTATACTATATAAAGATACGTATTTTGTGATAAAAAGTGCCTATAAATGGCGTTCAAAGGCGTAGGGTGGAGCTATTCTGTATTTTTTTAACTATAGCATATCAAGATATATGCGATGTCTATCTGATACAAATCATTATAAGTATATTTTGTATATTTGTAGTCTGAAAATTATAGACACCATGAATAATATACACTTGAAAGATTGCAAAGTAGTAAATAAACTTTAAAAACCAACGTTCAAATATACTTGGACAACCATAAAACAATAACTGCATAGATGACTTTTGAATCCTGTTTTATTTTTTATACAAATAACTAAGTTAAGCTATTATTATTCGAACTGTATAGGAGATATATAGTATATAGAGATATGTAATACTTTTACCGTAATTAAAACTGATGTTCATCATGGGATAAATTTATATGAATACAAGTCGTGAGTGGTATCCAATAAAAACTTTACGATGCAAAAAATGAGACCTGAAACCGCCTGAAAGAATATTATTCATGATAAAATTCGTACTAATGTAAACACCATCAAAAACGTTGTAGGATTGCTTTTATAAGGTTATATGTATATGTATGTATATAATTACTTATTTCTAATTATCGTTTCACCAGCATTTCATACTATCTAAGCTTATCTAAGCTAATATTCTGGAATTAAATTCACCTATACCTGGAATTACAAAAACAGCTTTACTTAAGTGATAGGTGATTACTAAATAGAACAAGTTGTCATTTCTTAACTGTTGTAGGTACGTGTTAAACGGAATGTAATGTATTTCTCACTTATATGTCATTCCTTGAATTGTAACAACCGATGAAATGGCACCGGTTTGTGAAAAAGTATCATAATGTGTTTTTATGTCAGCACGGTTACGTCGAGTGTTAGTAAATTTATGAAAACACAAAAGGAATCATAATATAGACGAGTGTAGGAAGTATAAATTATGACACAACTTATGATATTGTTTTTTTAAAGTCAAAGTGTCTCCTACCGCCATATTGCAATTTAAATTGACTGTATTTTAAAGCTGACTTATCAGCTATAGTGTTACCTACTATTGACAATCGCACCTAACATTGTAAAGTAATTAAACATCTATACGTATAAAAACTGATATTAGTGTGTATGTTTCCTATCGACTCCAAAACGGTAGGCCCGATTTGGTGTTTTCAGATAGGCTTTAGGTAAGGCTAGTATGTGATACATAGGTCATTCTGCACTCCTCTATATAAACTATAAGTGTGCGAAAATTCATACTCCTCCGTCCGCGCAATTTTCGTAAAAATGGGTACAAAATTTTTGTTCACGTATTAATATATAGATTCTTATGAAGAAGTAAAAATTATTAATTACATTAAAATACAATTGATTCCTTTGAAGTACGTCAATTGATACTTATCACAAAAAAGAGTATCAGCCAACAAAGAGATTAAGAGAGCCAATTAATAATATATAGATTACTTCATTAATTTGTAAGTCCTGTCTTACATGAGAATAGAATAGGAAGTTTAATTGGAGGGTTTAAAAGCAAACGCAATAAAACGAAATTAAATAAAAACCAGGATTGTCACAGTCAAGACAGTAGTAAACATCATCACGTGTTACTTAAACAAAATTACAAAAATATTTCAATACCGTCATAATAATGTGAACCGCAAACGATTTAAATGCCCGCTCGTTGTCAACGTTATTATTTAAATTGATGGTAAAATTGTTCTCAACCATAGGGACGTCGCGTCCGTAGCTTCTGCTAGCTTTACTAAATGTATTTTTACGATGAGTAAGACAAGCCCGAGGCTTGATTCTAAGGCACAATGCACATTGTCAATGGGTATGAAGATAGAGTGTTGCTTTTATAACCCCATTGTGTTGCACCCCTTGCAGTTTCTTTGCCGTTTTCACGGCGTATTCTGGTATTTTATTATTCATGTAACAACGGCCTTATGTACGCCTCCTGTGATGTTAATAATTGATGACATCTGTGACGAGGAAGCGGAGGCGAGTCACGCGTGTCGCACCGTATTATTTACGGCATTTTTTTCTACGTGAGGTATACTTATTATTTTGTATCAATATTAGACAAACATTTTTGTTATTGTTTTAGGAATATCAAGCGTGGCTCTCAAGCACAACTGCCTATTCCGCTGTCTGCAGACTGACAGATGCTTAGCGACAAAATTTCAACTTGATAAATATACCAGTATAGTATATAAGGGTATGTGCTCCTTTAGGGGTGGGTATACATTTACGTGTAAAAACACTGTAAAAAATGGTGAATAAAATAATATTAACTTAATAAAAAAAGATACTGCAGTAATTGGTTTAAAGTTTGAATTAATTATGAAATAAATAAAAAAAGGTTATTTTAGTATATAACGTAAGTATAAGGACTATGTGAAAAGTTTTTAGAAAGTGCACTAAGAATATTTATTTGAATTGCAACGACCAAGTTTAATTTAATAATCTGTAATAAAAATACTTGCATCAAATAATGTTAAATAAATATGAAACAAAAATAAGTCAATGCATTCCATTGCACGAACTTGACGACTGCGTGAAATGTATGTATTTATTATTTTCCCGGTGAACATTTACAAATACATTCTCAAGTATCAAATGCATTATTGAAATAAAGGCCGTTTCTTCACGAAGCAGCATTAAGAGTTTATATAACGCATGTTTATGGCTCATTGTTCTCATCCGATATTATACTTAACACTGCATTAAATATTTTATTTAGTAATGCTCTTAAGGCTCGATTCAAAGGTCAATTTCGTGTGTTTATAATAAAAAAAGTTTTGTGGGTGTTTTGTTATTAATATATTAAAGTAGTTCAAGAAGAAAAATTAAATATTACTTTTTATTTAGTGTACACTCACTACTGTTTATTCATTATTTACTATTATATAGTTAAGGTTTAGCGTTAGGGCCCACAATTTCAAATGTTTAATGACAATGTCGCCCAAAATGGTGGGCATTCTAAGCCTTATGGAGGGAGTCTTGTGGCTCTCAAATACAACTACCAGAACACACATATAGGTATTTGGCGGCAGATTTTCAACGTGAGGGTTGTAGCTAGCCAGGTGGGCATTAGAAAAAGCCCTTCCACCATGCTATGGTTTCATCAGGATGATTTCCTTCACCGAAAGCTTAAGATCATTGTTGGTAGATTCAAACTCACGTCTCTTAAAGCGGGATCCGTACACGCTACCAACTAAGCTATCATCGCTTCAAAATTATTTTTTAATTTTACTTGTAAAGTTATTCAAAAAATATTTACTTACATCAAATCAGACAGAGTTTTCTTTTTACTGGTTTCAACGCAGATGATGAAAATTCTCCATCATACAAAAGATTACAGGTTTCAGAAATTTTCAAAACGATTAAAAGCAATAAATTGTAGTCCGTATCAATAATTTCACAATAAGTTTTGTGGAATAATCTTTGAAGTTTAGCGGATCAATCGTATATGTTATATAATTATTGAACTATTTTTGTCTGCTATCAGTAACTTTAGTTAGGAATATCCCAGGAATTCTAATACAGGATTTTTATTCGTTATAAAGATTGAACATCATTTATTTGTTATCATTTAATGATGATGACCTTGATTATCTTCATTAAGGAATATCTTGAAACCGGCAAGGTATAACTAAGTTTTGCTTATACATTTTATTTAGAGAGGTGGCAAATTAGATTTAGTATTAAATACAAAAAAAAAAATTGTAGCTATAAAAGTAACACATGTGCTGTTTGTAAATAAAACAGAATCTATGTAAATATAATTTAAAGTATGGTTTTCATATATTCTTTGGTTAGTTGAAAATTAGTCTCTAATTGGGTGTTATGGTTATTTAAATTAACGTATCTGCTTATATTCAAATTCCGTATTTTGCATAATAAATTACCATGAACAGGAGTTTTTCCATCAGCAATAAAAGTATAATTATAAAAATTCCGAATCATTATAATATTCTATTGTCAACCGTGATTAATGGTACCATAATACGTAAATACATTCAAATTAAATTGTAACTAGTTTTAATAGTCAACTTAATTATTATAATAAATTAAATGTTTAAATACCAACGGTGAATCCTTAATTAATAAGCCAGTAAATGTAACGATCGTCAAATGAAATCATCAAATTAATTTCCTTAAAAGCCATTTAAATTAGACTTAATGGCTTACCGAAATAGATACTTTACAAGAAGAATAATAAACATATCTATTTTGGAAACGCTTTGTAAATCTGTTTTGGGATTTTACCCTATTTGGGGCAGTCCAAGTGCTGAAATACCTTCCGACTGAATGATGATCGCAGTCAAATACACATTACCTTGTGTACCTGCATTAAATAAGGTTCCTAACCTTGTAAAACCTTGTAAAAGATGAAGTTGTTCGTAAGTTAAACTAAAAAACTGCAGGTAAACAGTTTCAAAGCGACGACATATAAAATGCAAAGTAATGGTTCTGCGAAGTAGGGTATCGCTACTTAACAACTGCAAAACTTTTCCTTTATCCGTTACACTTTTATTCTATTTTACAGGGAAACCGCTGAAGCATTTCTTCGGTAAAAACAACTAACAACATTGTACCGTATTCATAATTAGACCACACGCGAGCGTTGCAAAGAGGCAGAGGAACTAAAATTCCTACTGGTCGGGGAAAAAATTCAAGTCGCAACACGATGCTGATACTTTCTAAGTTTCATTGTAAGAAAAAAATTGTCCTTAGACTGTGCGCTATGTGATGACATTTATTCCTGGAAAAGTTTAGGCACTGGGGGCACGCGAAACAAACGATAGCAATTTACGATGTGTTACATAAAACTCACGTTCTTAAATTCGTCTGCCTGGGTGGGCCAGTTTGATATACCATTAGCTTTTTGTTAGGTTTTAATGGTCACTTAATAGTAATAGGAGAATCACGGATTCTTTGTTTAATCAGTTGTGGCGCAAAACGCAAAGTTCAAGAAAACAGTGGATTCAATCGTTCTTGCCGCAGTTAGATAAGGCGAATATGCATAATAAAAATTTAGTGGAGAAGTTGCATTGAAGATAAAACTATTTTAGTTTTTGCATGGGAATTTCGATAAAATACACTGTATTCCGATATAAGTATTTTTGTTGTCAACATATAATTTTAATAATACATTTATAGTTCTGTGCGTATATATTTTCCAAACTGTATAATTTAAAGACAAGATGGCAAGTTTAAATAATTTGTCAATTGGTAGGTTGTCAATTATCAATGATATAATTATCAATAATAGTGTTAGAAAGCGTATAAGCATATTTCAAATATGAAATTTACATCGACCGCCAACTAATTTTAACAAGAAAAATACATTCAAGGTATGTAATATGTTTCATTCCTCAATATATATACATATCTTATGAGAGTTGTTCAAAATACTTTTACATAATATAAAAATTAAAATACGAGCCTAAAAATTACAACGTAGTAAGTGCTTTAGAGACCTCAGGTATAAGAAACCCTGTCATTGGTAGATGCCTTCGTATCTTACCTAAAATGTTTTTACGCAAACAGTAAAGTAATAAAACTGTTCGGTATTCTAATACAAAGCATTCAAACTTGAGAAAGTGTCTCGGAGCGGGAAGTAGAGAATGCACCAGTGGTCTGAAGTATAACACACTTTTGTGTTTAGTGTCACGAACGTCTTGAAGCGTAAATCTTTGTTTACATCGGAATCTGAAGCAGATGTTTTTTTAATAAGCAAAATAAAACTTACCCCAGTACGTTTCTTATGTTAGCTTTTTATATACAGCGATTACTTTTTGTAATACAATTTTTCAACCGTATTATATAGTTGAAAAAATATTGTTCAAATCTTAACTAAACTAAAATAAAAAACAACTAAAAAATCTTATTATTATACATATTTTTCAATAAAAACAAAACCGAGGTTTATCTAGCGTTTCTGTGGAAGGTTAGAGCAATGATAGGATATATGAAAAATGAGGCGCGTTATTCAATATTTTTGAGAAAGTTACATTAAAAATTATTCCCGACTTGCAAAGCATAATTACAGTAATTATTAACAAGGAATTTTCGAGATATTTAGTTATTAGAAATGTTTAAAATGTGTATTTCAGTAGTGATTGTATAAAACACAGTAATATGTAGCAGGAAATTAATTATGTTAATATGACGGATATCAATGGATAAAATGTCGATCGAGGGGTTAGTAAACAGCGTGTCGAATCTTAAGTGTACCTTATCATTCCTGTTATTATATTATTTCCTTTAATATAATTAACAAAAATGTTTTTGCTTCGATATCAATTCTAAAAATGTTTTAAATATTGATCTAAAACTATGTACTATTAAGATATTATTGCCATCAAATATTATATTAGATTACATATAGATTTCTAAAATCACACTTAGTCATATTTGAGTTTTTCTTCGACCATCTCTATTCTTCTACCTAACCAAGTAGGGTCAGAAAAATATGTTTACTTTTGCACTGTTTTCTATTAGTAATCGTCTCAATACTCATATTATATTCGTCTATATTTTCTAGAATTTTGTATATATTGCAGGTAAATTTATGGTATAATAGCGGCACCCTGTGACTCCCATCCTTTCCTGGACAATATTTATTTTCGTCTCATAATTTAAATTTTAATATACTTTTTTATAAAAATCCGCTGATTAGAATACAAGCATACATAATGAGCAATGTTCTTTATAATAAACATCACCACCACCTAAGTCTAAGGTTCCTGGTGTTATTCAGTCTAACGTACATACAGATAAATATAGATTTAGAAGTATGTATTTACTACTTTATATACTTATTTAATATAATAACTCATATAAACTTAATGTATCTAAATTACCTTTACGATATATTATAAAGCAAGCAGTCTTTTTGAAAACAGACTAAATAAAAGCAATAAATAAATTAAAATATTCATCAGGCGATTTAAATACCATGAATGGTTTCTATCCAGTTAACAAGGTAGTCCAGGGCAAAGTAAGTGAAGTTGCGTGTACCGCTGTCGAATGGAGCCTATTTTATTGCGGTTTTTATTTGAACAACTAGGTATCAGACTAAACATAAAAGCGCTTCGAAAAATACTTAAAAGGTACCGTGTTGTTTTTCCTTGAGAAAATAAACCGATAAATTACCAAACCTATTTAGCTTATAATTATGGATAGTTAGTGGTGTTTGATTTTGTTTTCTTACTTGAAAACATTTTTGTGTGGGAGTTCTATAAATTTCCTACTTCAAAAATAAATCGGTAAAAATTGTATTTTTTTAAAAGAAAATACCAAGAATAGTCACAATTTCCTCATTATACTAAGCCACTATATTCTAGTATTTATTTGAAGCCTGTATGGTTTTTTTTATATACACTAGACACAAAAATTAAGGAGAATAAAAAAAATTCCAAATTTTTGGGTGATTTTCAACGAGCTGTAACTCCGAGGAAAATGATCGTACAGAAAAAAACAAAAAAAGCAAATTGTAGCTCCATGTGTCTAGTTTTCAGATATGACTATGAAAATTTTTTGTCATGTCCAGGTCTGGAGAAATCCTATGAAAACTACCAAAAAACATTTTTCCAAATTTTTTCTCGTCTGAATACAGGTCCACGGGCTTCAAAAAATTTTTTTGATTGTTTCATTCAAAAGTTCTTTTAGAAAATTTAATACTCTTTAATTTCACGTATTCAAAAAGCCTGTACACAATTTGCCGCGGAGTTATCGTCAATCAAAGCAAAAAAGTTCTTTTTCACTTTGATAATCAATAACTCCGGAAATAATGATCGTATAGGAAATCGAAGGAGGGTTTTGAAAACTGCACAATATTATCTATCAGAAAAAGTAAACATTTTTTAGAAAAAAAATTTCGTTTGAATTGAAAATTCGGACTGAAAAAAAGACAAAAATTCGCATAGTTAAGGATATTTGGATAACTTGGTATAACTCTGGATAAAATGGATGAACGAAGGATATCGTCGGTAATTTTTTAACCTCAAAGTGTCCCCTAAAATCTCTCAAAAATTTAAAGCGCTGCGATTTTTTTTTCATTGTGCCCCGAAGCTTCAAATTCTTTGTTTTTGCAAAAATCACCATTATGAGCAATTTTGTGATTTTTATTCATTTTTTTAATGAAAAAATATGAGATGTGTTGTTGGGGAGGACGTTGTCGACGATTGCGGAATTGAGAAGCGATCGTGTGAGCATGAGCAGTGGGGTTTCGACGAGCTTCTCGAATCATCAAGCTCGGTAGTGATTCGTCGTCTACCTTGACCCGAACGACAACAATTTTTCATAGTCATATCTGAAAACTAGACACATGGAGCTACAATTTGCTTTTTTTGTTTTTTCTGTACGATCATTTTCCTCGGAGTTACAGCTCGTTGAAAATCACCCAAAGATTTGTTTTTTTTTTTTATATCCCTTAATTTTTGTGTCTAGTATAGTTTATAGGTTTAGTAGCGTTAGACCCACAATCTCACTTAACGTTTAGTGATGATGCGGCCCAAGATGGTGAACACGCTAAGACTAGTGTAGGGGCTGGATCTCAAGTGCCACTGCAACAACTATAGAAAAAAAACCCTACCACCCAGCTATGGTTTCATCACAATGTTTTTCTTTACCAAAAGCTTAGGCTTATTGCAAGGATTCGAGCTCACGTTTATACACTCCATGCACACTATCTTATAAAGATATAATATAACTTATAAAGTACCTGCACCTTCAGGTAATAACTGTTCAATTAGTTTCAACTGAAACACCACCATGTACACATAGTAAACACGTATCGTTGACGGCAACTTTGACTCTAAGTAACGGGTGGTCCAAAATCGTAATTTTTGTAGCTCATTTTGATAACAGCGACTATTGAATTAGGTACTCATAATCAAGTTTCAACCAACCGGTATGTAAAATAAATTTACAAACATTTTCGTTTAGCATTAACATATTATTTCGATATGGAGAATTTATTACTGTATTAACTACACAGGAACATATTTATAGTTCAATTTTCCTTTAGACTCCGAAAATGTTCTTAATCGCTAGAGATTTAGGACATATTGTCTTCTTCTCACACCGAAGTGTAAGTAAAACTAGTCTAATCTTATATATTATCCAAATCTCTACTTCGAGAAAAGTAAATAGGATGCTGATATCAAAACGAAACAGTTTTTTTTTCTTCATTATATTTATTTATTTTTAAATTATATAACTTAAGCGTTTTATTAATCATGGTAATGATTAGGTTTATGATAATTTAAACATGTTGAACATAAATTGACTGTCTCTTTTGAAATAATTAGAGATGGATCTAGACTCTCAACTCGAGAGTGGTAGTTAATTATATGAAAAGTTTAAATAATTTTTCCTTACTTTAGATAACGTAGCATTTTATGGACGTCGTAATGTTAGGAAAAGGATGAATAATGTGAATTCGTTTTACAATCAACTACTATATATCGGTGTTAGCTCAACTCTTCTATAGCCGGGAAACGCTAACAAATCCGGATCTTAGAGGCATTTGGTAAAGTGCTGTGAGCGGTACGAGGCGATGCTACTCCCCGCTGGCGCGTGCAATTTTGTCCAACGCCAAACAAGGTTTTGCACTTCGTGATCCTATCGCGGCAATGCGTCCAAAATAGATTGGGTAAAAATTAAGTGACTGGGTATAAAAAGTTGTTTCTTTTTTTAGTGATGTTTGCTTTTCGATGAAAAGTGATGGGTGTACTATTTACCCAGATTAGTTATCAATCTTGTTAATAGCTTTCCCGTGATTTTCTATTTTTTTATAATATGTCTTTTTCTTCAAATCCTAGGCAACCATATAAAAAATAATTGTGATTGGTCAGGAGGCTTAGTTAAGATAAGTTAAGATATAGTCAAATGACTTTCAAATTTTTTTTAGAAATAGAAGTGATAATTAAAAATTTTCATCGGCATAAAACTATAGCTGGGTCATACACTCAGCTGATGCTAACTAACGAAGTTATTGGGTGTATACTAATCAAACAAAAAGTTAATAATTGCACAAAGCGTAAAGCAATTTTGAAGACAGATACCACATAACTGGCGACTGATTTTTGTACTTATGGGTAATAGTTAAACAAAGGAAGTTCGGTAAAACATCCTATTACCACTCTCTGGTTCTCCATAAAGTATTTTTCCACGAAAGGTTCAGGGTTGCGAAAGTAGTAGTAGTTAATTTACAGATATAAATCACAGTAACATTAATGCTGAAACAAAAGTATTTTTTCCTTCCGAGAACATATATAACATACAATAGTTAATTAATTATATTTCTTATGGTATATTTTTTACACTCACATAAAAGTTGTTACTAAAAAAAAAGAGTCAGAATATAAGCTACTATTCTGAATTGCATAAAGGCTATTTATCGTTTAGTAACAACAGTAGAACCTCGTTAAGTCGAACCTCGGTAAGTTGAAAACCTCCAAGTGTTGAAAAAATATTTTGTTGCCTTCCCTTGAAATATTAAAACCTCCATTCTCTATAAATCGAACACTGTAGAAATCGAATTTTTTGGCGCCTTCCTAGACGATTAACTTATAGGGGTTTTACTGTATTCGGAAACTTACTAATAAAGTGGTAAAACAATAATTAATTTTGAAATAATCATAAATGGGAACGCTTAGTTAAGTCATTTCAAAACATCATCAATAGCGTCGTCGCTTGTTGAATATTGATTATGAATGTGGCTACTCGAAAATTAGTTATAATCGAACAAATATTAAATCGAATTGTAATAAATTAATATTCGGCACAACGTTTCATGTAGATCTTCTGTCACAATCAAATAAGGTGCATGGAATCGTTTACTAAGAATTGATATAAATCACTTCGACGTGATCTATCTTCTTTAAGTCTATTCACGGGTAGGTACATTACGTTACGTTTGACTGACATCTATCTTTATTTGCACACGATGTATATATTCGACAAAAATAGATAAAAATCAAAAATTGTTCTTATTTAAAATCTATTTCATTACCAGGTTAAATTAAAGTTTTATACGTGAATCTACTACTTGATCCTTCAAGAATATTTAAGTGTTCTCACGTTAAATCACGTAATTTGGGGTCAATATAAAAAAAAAAAAATTCTTCTCTTGTATATGTTTGTAAACTGCATATCCCTAGAACAAAGCCGTTTTGAAATTAATGTACCTACAAGATTTCATGTTAAAACTTTAATTAACTAGTCTTGAAATTGGGCACACAGAGATGTCTTTTAAAAGAAATTATAAAGTGATTAGTGAAGGAGTAAAGCGTAAGTATTAAGTGATCACTATTAAAATAAATGCGTACCCTTGTGTTTAGAGAATGTAAGAAATATTATGTAATGTGTATTATAAGCCATTTTGAAAAATGTAGATTCTTCAGGATGTGATCTATGTCCGTTATTTGTATGGTCGTTTCTAAAAATTGCAGGGGCCACCCGTTATTATTTTACAAATATGTTATATGAAGTACTACTAATCATATACTTAAATGGGATTTTATAGTGATAGAGATAGGTTTTAAGCTTACGGTAGTTTCGACTTTAATAAACACCCTTAATGCGATTTTCTGTTACCATAATTGGATTATTTTAGGTTTTCGGGCTTCATTGTTAAAAAAGGGAAACTTATTGAGGGTATGCAATTATATTACGTTATTTAATCATAAAATATTGATTAAAGATTTGATAATAAATACAATTGTTATTACCCACACCGTCTACAATTTACTCTAAGGATTGATCACAAAATTAAAAAAAAAAAATCTCGTAATTGAAACTAAAGCAATTACAAGGCTTTTAAGATTTACATTACTATATTTTTTATACAATGAGGAAACAATGATTAAGATCCAAGGAATTACTTTTAATTCGAATGCATTTAACAAAGTTATTATAATTGCTCTTCTCTATGATTATAATTTCCATAATACAATAGTTATCGCCTAATTAACAGAATTTAAAGTGATCATTGATGACTTCTTCTAACGTTTGAATATTTTTTTATTCCACTGCCTTAAACATGTTATCTTTCTATCGCAGGCTGTCATTCAAGTGTTGAAATAACACTTAATTAACGATTTAAATTGCCTTAAACAACACAAAACAAATATGAAGATAAGAGAGCATAAATTTATTTGGGAGTATCTTCATGCTATGTCAGTCAAGAAACTTTACAAATGTACCTAAATCTACCAATAAGTTTACGCTGTATGAGTCGATTTTAACTATTTTTTTATTTTTTATTTATTCAATAATATCTAGATATCTATAAACATTGTATTTTATATATTGTAAAATGCTTGATACAAGTGTTTGGAATACCTAGTGTGGATATGAAATTCCTTTATAAGTTAGTTGGAAACATCACGATTCTTTTATACGAGTAAGTAAAATTAACCGCTTGGGTTTATAGCATAATTATGACGTCAATTTGGTTTGATATCAATGAGACTTGGCATATTGCCAATTTATGCCAAAGCTTCATAAATTATCAATAAGGGTTTGCAAGTAAATTATAATTTTCATAAGGTTAAATTTTTTTTGATAGATAAAATTTTACGCATAGGTGAATTTGTGGGAGTAGAGTAATGTAATAATTATGTAATTTGTATATAAATATTTTTTTACCCAAGGAAAACAGCTTTGTTGCACTTTGAACTAACCTAACAACACCACTGTTACGAAACCATTTCAACCTTTTTTTTCGTTCCATTGATTATTTATTAAAATATAAATTATTAATATTTTTATTTACAGTTAACAATGTTTAGATGGATAAGAGACACTGATGATATATTTATTCGTTTTAAAGATGAACAAAATGTATTCATTTACTAATTTGTGATTGTCATAAACGTTGCGAAAACGCAATTATATAATTAAAATACGTAGAAGATTTTCATTCATAAAAGGCTATTCGTAAACAGTGACCAAAAATATGGACTGACGATTACACATATTTTTATTTATACTGTGAAATTGTGAACCAAAACGATCGCGTAATCTTTACTCCGATCAAATTAACTCATGCGCTCGCTCCCCACGGTTTATTTCAGGATAATGAGATATAATAAGTAAGTAGGAAGCATTCTTGTATCGTTAGCATGTATAATATAATAACCATAAAATGAAATAAAATATTAATACAACGTTTTATCCCTCAAGTAATAATAAAATATTAATTAATTGATTCTTAGTAAACTTTGACATGTGAGTTTATTTAATATATGTATAATATTATAGTTTGACTATTATCTTTCAATATTATGTTTATCGTCATCATAATATCAATAACTCGATTATTGAGACAGGGACATAAAGAAGAAAAACATTTTCGAAATATTTTATAGGGTAGTAATAATGTAATTCATCTAATTTTAAGTGACGATGTGACCCTAAATGGTGGACTCGCTAAACCTTTGGATGGACTAGCTGGCTGACTGTTGATATACCGGTCGATTTTAGACATCAGTAAAAAATCGTTACCTGTACGTCCTCTTAGAGTATTCAAATATCTCTATGACCCTGGCCTCTGTCTTTGTTTCTCTTACAGAGAGCTCACGAAACCCAAGATCAGGCAGATCGAATGCCAGCCCTCCCATTAATATGGCCTTCCTTTAACTCAACCTCCGAGGCACAGCCTCAGGCTTTAGCGTCAAAAGTACTGCAGCCGAGCGCGGTCCTGGGAGAGCTTCAGCTTGGGTTTTCGTCCAGGCATGTTTGCCTGAGAGACTGGGACTGTCGTTGCAGTCACCTTAAGAACTAAGGACACAGGTTCCTTTTCTTTCTTCTAACTACGCCGAACTACAGTGGTCCATGTAGGCTGACTTGCAGTCGGAATGGTATCGGCCTCCACCGGAGCTCTCCGCGAATCGATACGAGGCACTCGAGGCGCAGCTTCTACGCAGGGCACGGTCCTAGACCTGAATGGTCTGGATCCCCCGCTCACCTTCTTTGCCGCCAACGGAGGACGGAGAATGCGACTTTCGAGCAAACCCATAATAATTGCCACCATATTTTTTTTTGTATAGTTTATAGGTTTAGCGTTATGGCCACAATCTCACCTCATGTTAAATCACGATGTGGCTCAAGATTGCAGTTACGCTAAGCTGAGTCGAGGGACTGGCTCTCAAGTGCAACCACCGAGACACACCTGTAGGTATTTATCGGTAGATGTTCAACTTGAGGGTGGTAGATAGCCAGGTGGGTATTAAAAAAAATCCTACCACCATGCTATGGTTTCATCACGTTATTTTGTTTTCACCGAGAGCTCGAGCTCATTGCACGGATTCGGAGCGATTTAATTAGGTTCACACTACACCTAATAGTATATATAATCGTATAACATTGACGACTGTCGAGAGATGAAGTGTTTTTGACCATCATCAATCAATCTTCAGTGTGCAAATATCATTCAAATCTGTAAAATGTTGAACGTTGAGAACTGAACACTACATGTATGGAGCTTTTACTTCGTCGAATACTAAGGTCCTACCAAGCGTTTGTTATTAAGAAAAAAATAAATTAATATTAAATAGATGGCCTGTAATAAATTGTCACCGTTCCAGTGATAATATCTACGCGCTATAATTATGCAAATTACTTCTTTGATTGTACGCGAAATAAATTCCGTAAGCGTTCCTATAACTAATAGTATCATTAATTATTAATGTATTTTATCTAAAAAAAAATTATGTACAATTTATTAGATACATATTAATAATGCAAACCTCCTTCTTTTGTTATATTCTAAAACACTAGTTCATATTGTCTCGAAGGACCAAAATTTGACCTAGCCAAATGCTGTTCAAAATGTTACATGGAAAAAAAAAACGTTCATGATTCAAATAGGTTTTTTTTTATAACTAATGACAATATATATTTTTGATGATAAGTACAGTATAGTCCATAAACAAATATGTGAAGTTATTATACAGTGGTATATTATTTAGATATTTATAATAATAATTGAGAAAGAAAATAATGTACTGAACTGAAACATATATGTTTTCATAATACAAGGTAACGTATAATAATATAAACTCAAAGTTTCTATAAAAGTAAAGTTAACAAAACTTACTACTCTTATTAAACGCTGAAAATAGAGTAAGTATTGTGGAGTGGTCCTCTTAAAGTTTATTTGTCGCGAAGTAAAGTTAACAAGGCAGTATTAATGAAAAAGTATTAAAAGCTAATGGTGAAGTGGATTATGTATTGGCGGGTACCACCCACGTGCGACAGCGGTCGCGGCAGTCGGCTGCGATTTGTCAGTTGTCGTCCACGGCACGCGTCTCTGACTAATTGGCGTTATAAATCGAGAGACGCACGATGCAATCAACGGTCATATACGAGTGTTGAATGGCGGACGACGGCTTAGTACTTACACTTTATAGTTCGTTGAATCGTGGAGGTACGGGAACTTGGTGACGGTGGCATTATTAACGATATTTTTGTATGTCGTTGACTAATGTATTGAGATATTTTATTAGCTGGTTTCGACATATCATTTTAATGTTCGACACATTCTGGTGTATACATTCTACTTTCGTTTCGTTTTCGTTCATTCTACTACTTTTTAAGCTAGTGTAGTAAGGTATTAACGAACACAGGGTTGCCTCAAGCAAAGATTTGAATGTAATTGTTTATTGGTAGATTTATCAGACTGCGCTCCTAAGGACGTTGTTCGAGAAATATATAAAAAAAAAACATTAAAAGATCGTTACATCATAGCATTGTAGGTAGGCAGATTTATAACAGACTGGCAAATAGCAACGCGGTAACAGATACGGTAGGATTTGTAATCACCATAAACCTTTCGTCAGCTGGATATATACTACCTGATCCCGAAACGGGGCATATAAAAATAAAAGAACTGTGTCAAAGTTTCCATCTTTATTGTGGTTGCGATCCACTGGGTTAATGTGTACCTATACTTGTTTTTCATTATCATGACATAATTAAAATAGCATTATGAATTGTTATTTGTCGTAGATCGTAAAATTGAAATCCACTTTGACTAATGATTACGTCTAGTAAAAGCATAAGGTGTTAATGTATCAGTAACATTTTTAATCGGGTGTGGATTGGTCGGATTTTCCCAGGCGTTATTTTGCGGAAATTCATTATAAATGAAAATCGATTGTGGCACGTATCCACATTTGGTCCGACCATCCAACAACATCAGGTCAACCGTCAGCGACAAATCAATGCTAAGCGGAAGTACAACGTATTACAATATTTCAATATTTAATGATAAAAATTTGATAACTTTGTATTTACAATTTTTTTAAGTATTAAAATTGTATATAAGCTATAAGCTTATGAAATTACACAATTACTTGTAAAACTCATAAAAATCGATAAAGGAATTTTTGAGCTAAATAAGACAGTATTGTTGTAATATATCCATGATGAGTGCTCTTTATATCTATGTCTATCACGAAATTAGGGAAAAAAACAAACATATGTACAGACAGAACTATGTATTTCATAATCTATGTTAAGGATACTTATAACTTAGAGTTATGTATTCATAGACAAAATGCAGTTTTGTTAACTTTGGATACGATTACGATATCGAAGCGTTTGGCGATACGTAGCGTACACACCTATAGGTGTTCCAAAATGGCTTTTGTGAATATCACATGCTAGACGAAACGCAACGTTTGCTGATAAACGTCACTCACAAACGGATTATTGCAGACATGTTCAGACAGACAGAACGATCCGTCGAGAGAGGTACAAAGACATTGGAGATTGATATTTGTAGGTTATTAATAATATATGGTACCCTTTGCTGAAATTGCAATACGCTGAGAATCTCTACATTACTTAATCTTAATCTTGTTTATTCATGTACAAAGCAATCCTACAAGTAGCTTCATCCATATTATAAAAAAATATTTTCCATTAAGGCTAATTGCATTTTAATTATCCATATTAATATTATAAAGCGGATTTTTTGTTTGTTTGTTTATTTGCACGCGCTAATCTTAGAAACTACCGGTTGGATTTAAAAATCCCTTTTTGCGTTTGATAAATCACTCATTGTCCTCCTCATTCAACATTACGCTACTGCCAATAGGACAAAACTGTATTGAAAAAGTTACAAAACGGGCAAAAAAAATTAAATAAATAATTTTGCGAACGAAATCGTGAGCACCGTCAGTATAGAATAAAAGAAAGATAGAGGAAGGATTCAAGTTCGGCATCACGCTTATGTGTTACAAGCAGTCATAGGCTACGAGAAGCATGTACTGTCAGGTGAACCAGCGCTTATTATTCTCCCTTGTTGTATAAATTATGAACTTTTTAGACATACTTATTTCTTGTTTAATTTGTATACCTAACGAGAAGTACATCAGATTTTTCATGATGTGTGATGCAATATACGTCTTTACTGATTATTATAAATGTCAAAGTGGGTTTGTTTGTTTGCTTGATACGCTTTCATGCCTAAACCGCTGAATCGATCATAATGAATTTTGATACGGTTGATGACGGTGATAGGCTTCGTTTCCTCGTGTAAAACATAATAAAAGTGGGGTAAAGTGAGGGATAAATTCTGTATGAAAGTTTTATTACGTCATTAGATTTGTTTGACTTAAACAATATTAACGCGAGCGAAGCCGCACGTAAAATCTAGTACATATATATAAACAACTGTTATGGTATTTTTTACTCTAAACATATAAACATTTAGTTTCTGTGGTTTACTTTGTATATTATACTAAGTGTAAATAGTGCCATAACTATAGGCATATACACCACTCCATATGTTTATTAATAGGTTTATCGTTTAACCTCTATTTCAACAAAGAGCTGTTCAGTGTATGAAGATAAGGCAACTTTTGTGTGTTAGTTTTATTTACAATTATGGTACATTGTAAGTTGATAAAATTTAACACGACTTTATTGTTCAATGTATTTTTATAATTATTACACATTCGTTCTTGTAACCGTAGTTATCTTTTTTTATCATACTCTTGAATTTTGTATAAGTTAACTATTTAACTATTAACTTCTAACTATTAAGTATAATACCGTATGACCTGAAATAAACTGAATCAAAGTTAAGTTAAAAATAGAATTAAAGGATCACTTGGTGTTATTGGATAAGCGAAGTTAAACAAATGTTATTCTCATTAAGAGCACTATGTTCTTTTGAGTAATAAAAATCTTTAAACCGAGTTTTGACTACAATCTCTTACTAGTCGTAAATAAGGACGTAGATTGAGTCGGTAACAAGTAAGAAATAATATGATAATTAGCGCTCAAGTGCTGCTATTAAAATACATATAAGTATTTTTTACTTGAGAGTGATACATTTATTTTAACGTATGTAGAATAGATTTACAAATGTCTCTTCCGCTTTTGAATACGAAACTATGAGAACAGTGGAACTGGTGTGAACCAGCAACGACCACTAATAATCGTCACGGCGGCTCTTGACTTGCCACAGACCAGGAACCGCTTTGTGATATTGCTTTTAGAAGGACTCAAAAAATACCTAACCACTATGGCACGCTTTTAAGCCTCATTGCAATATTTGAACTTACGTCAGACGAAAAGATATCACTGACCGGGTAATAATACTTCAATGTTGCATTGCGAGTTCTTGTTTGTATTTAAGTTGTGTTTTGTATTTAAGAGCAAAATTCAAATTGTTTAATGTCTTTTCCATGCTTAACGTCATATATACTTATTTGTTATGTAGTTAAATGCAGTGGATTCTAGTTAAAATAACCTGTCTCAATATTAAATTAAATTAAAATGTCTCGAGGTTTACGAAAATGAACATTTATTACTGAGCACAGTTATAATGAAAAATAAAGAAAAATCTGTTTTGGTATGGTTCTGCTGAAGCGACATGGAATTTAATTCATTACTAGTTGGAAATATAATAAAAATACCGTTTCATTGTTACATGTACCGAGAAAATACAATGATAATGCAAATGCGAGTCCCACGTTTTCTTATTTTAAAGTAAACTAAACTCGCGGGACCCACCAAAGCTAACGAATGCCTGTACAAAAGGTTTCTTCGATATACAAAAGAATGGGGTTATGCAATTGTGTTTTCTTGTAGACCTCCTTCTTGCTACATTAAATAATATTTCGTAGACAATCAGCACATCGTAACTATCATAGATAATATAAGAATAGAGTTGGTTATTACAAAGCAATATATATATATATATATATATATATATATCGTCCTGGCTATATATATATCCTACATGGTGGTGGGGTCAGCCTTCCTAATTATCCTCCTGCACTTCGCTCTGTCCTTGACATCTTTATCGGATTTTTTCATGTACTTCAGGACTACACTTTTCCAATCTGTTTTGGGTAAAAAAGTAAAAATGACTATATCTTTCAGCAGGTATTAAATTAAAACATGTAAATACTTATGCAATTATTATATAATAGCTATCAAATTTTGTTAAAATGGCAGCTTGTTTAAAACAAAACTTATTGTATCCAATACTCGATTCTTGACTTAAATGCCTTGTTAAAACTTCAACACGACAAAATATCGAGAACTGATTGTTATGCGGAAGTTGTATCCACTTATTTGTTTCAGTCAGTTTATACAAAATTCAATTTATTTTTACAAAAATTAATCGACTACTAAAATGAACTGTAAGATGAAGAAATGAACTGTAATAACTGTAAGATCTAATAAAATAATTCCTTTTTTGCAGATGATAGTAACAAATTTAAAGACAAACCATTAAACAAATTGGTATAAAAAATTAAATTTGTATGTAATAAATATTGTAAAGAGTATGAACCGAAAAAGTTTACTTTGCACTAATTACCTTAACTAAATAGAAGAAGTTTTACTGTAAGATTAATTACAATGACGTATGTCCAAACATACTATAATAGCGCAGAAAAATATAAACTATATAAATTTATCTAAAATAATGTAATCGTAAAAAATCAGGTTGAATATATGAATGAAATGAAAAGTAGTTTCAATAAGGGTCATTGTAATTGTAATCGTGTCATATGTATAAAAACTTTTTTGTCGATTGGACATATGCTGTTAGCCTTTAGGCTATTCACAGCATCACCGAGCGTTAGGGGCGAGTACTTAGGCGCTCAGCCCGAAACAACGAGCACCATGCAGCTATGAAGTGGCCAATCCTCGGCTTGGACTATTATCGGGGACGCGAAAAGAAACCGCGGTCATGACTATCCCAAAATGAATCATATTATGCTTAGCCGAAAACCTACTCCACTATAATGCGGGTTAAGAACGCGAAGTAACCTCTTGAACTAAAAAATTGCACTGCCTTGCTTCAGAGCGGAATGACTGGTCTTGTATAAAAGCTTTATAATAGTCTGCATTTCAAATCGAACAACAAAAATTTTGGAATGTCTCATACTCTTATTGTGACGTTAAACAGTGGAACCGTCTCCGAACTTGTGTTCTCTCTTATAGGATAGAGTTGTACAAGTTATTTTTTAGCAATCCCACCTAATGTTAAATGATAATGTGGCGTGAGATGGTTAGTACGTTTGTTGTAGAGACTGGCTCTCAAATGCAACAACTAGAACATACTTATAGGTATTTGAGGAGTGGTTTTGAGGGTACTAGTTACCATTAGATAATGCCCTACCACCATGCTATAGTTATATCACGATATTTTCATTCATCTAAAGCACAGGCTCATTTCAGAAACTCGAACTAAAGTCCATTGAGGCGGCGTCCGTACACACTACCACTGAACTACCATTACTTTAACATAAAGAGATGTTTACACAGACTGACGTGAGAATAGTGACTGGCGATGAATTGTCGTTTATTTAGTACACACCATTGTTTTTGAATTGTACTACTAAGTCTAACATCAGATACAGTACCGTCACATTGCCATAAAAATAAAGATATGACGTCATTAGTCAATTACTTGTTTACGATTTACTTTAATATAATAAGAATTAAATAACTATTTAGGAAAAGCAGATTTGTTTTCATGATATCGAAGTGATAACGGTTGTCTCGAGAAAATTCTATTATAGTTTTGGGCTGTAGAGTTCTTTGATAGTGATAAATGCATATATTTGGGGACAAGCAAAGTGAGTTCGCATGTATGAAGAACGTGACTCAATTTCTGTGCGACTATTTTAAAGAATAAGCCCAATGCGTGCAGTGACGTATCAATGTGCAAACTATACATTTAAATAATACGAGCGCTCAGTGTTTTTTTTTTATGCTTTATAAGTTTGAGCTTGATCTCAATTATGCCTGTTGGTAAGCATAGATGAGGCCGACGATGGAGCGCACAAACTTAAAATATGCCTGTTCACTCCTCTCTTCTATATTATATTATTTTATATATAATACTTTCTCGTATAATAAAATAAGCTACATAATATCTGTCTCACTAGTTTCGCTATAAAACTTATCTCAGACGCATTTATATAAATATAAAACTGAACCATGAAAAATTAATTCACACAGAAATTGTAACTTTCGTCGTTTTTCTTTAAAAATATTTGCGATATATGTCGACATCTACTTTGTGCTTCAAATTTCTAACCTTAATACTTTGAGCTGGTCAACGATGAATCAGTATTATATTTCTAATTATATAAAATCTATATATTAATATGGGAAGCGAAAACTTACGGTTCCTTCTAAAGTTTATATGAAGGTGAAGTGCAGAAAGCTAGAATACATATTTAAAATGTCTTACAATTATTAAATTAAGTAAAACCTTTATTATTTACATTCATATTGTCAATGTCAAACATATTATAATTGGTTAGTATCATATAGTAGCGATTTTGAGGAAATAAATTATAAAAACAGCTTAATATATCAAAATTTTACATTGACTTTTAGAGGTATATTTACTTTTAACAAATTCTTTAGCTTCAATAATGTTCAGATATTACAATATATTGAATTTTAATTACTGATCAAACACTGTATACAAATGAATATATATTAATATTAAAAAATATAACTTTTGTTAATATTTAAATAAATAATGAAAAACATTTAAATAATTTTTATTTCATCAGGCGAATAAACTTCTTCATTTCCAATATTAAAGGTATATAATCTATGAAAAATTAGGAAAGTGTTCTCTTTTATCAACGATAATACAGTGAAAGTTTTAAAAAATACATAACTTCTGCCTTATTTTATCTTGTTTAAATCGATATGATAGAAAACAAAGATAGGAAAATCTATACATTTGATAAAATTTATTATAAAGTAATACAATTATGTTAAGTTTGGTAGTGAACCTTTTTCAAACACATTAACCTGAATGTATGAACCACAAAATCGATAGGCAAAGAAAGTCAGTTTAGACATAGCAACAAAATGCAAACGAGAATACGAGAAACTGGAATGAGTTAGACGAACATCAGTGGGGTTGACTTTATATAAGTTGGACATTATTTTGTAAATGACACTAGTGCCCTAACCAAGTTGTCTATTAACAATTGCTAAGGTAAAAAAAGTTTATAGGATAACAAACGTCAATGTCAGTTTGATTTTTTTTTTGTTTTTTCTATACGTTAGTAATTGTTGAAAGTCAACTTGGCTAGGGGCGAAAGCGTTTTTAATTCTCTGGTAAGTAGGAGACTCAAGGATCCAGGCAGGCGTGGATCCAGCCCTCAAAAAAAGTTGTGACACACAACACCGTCACAGCCACCCGAAAATCGAACAAAAGCGATTCTGCGTATGAGGTTGCATATGATAAATAAAGTATATTGCTACAAAGGATCCGGATGAATGGCGACCCACGGCGGTACGTTTCGCTCAGAATTTTTATCCTCCTACAACTACCTTGTGGAGCCAACTCGCGTCGACGGTGTTTATGGACCAATACAACTTGGCGACCTTCAAGAAGAATGCTTACTCTTACCTTAAAGCCTGCGATTCCTCTCTTGTTGTGGGTGTTTAATGGTGGCAGTGCTCACTTACCATCAGTTGACCTGCTTGCTCGTTTGCCCCCATTCCATAAAAGAAGAGATGTCTATAAAATATATGGCCATGAGGAAAGCTCTACAGCAAATACTAACAGTGAAGGGTGTGATGTCGTAAGTGTATTGGGCATGCCGATGTTGCTCACAATAGCGGATCCGCGCTTGGCTCTAGGTTATTTGACATCTCACTACCATCTATAAAAGTAAAGCTATATTGAAAAAGTACAAAAACGACCAATAATTATTAAATATCTTTTTGTTCGATGCAACTGATGTCGAGAGCACAGCTAGTTAGCAATAAATGGGCTTAGTTTACAATATAAGTTATAGTAATGTTATATTCGTGTGTAAGTAATTAAATTTAATATTGGACAAAGTTGTCTTTCTGTACCTGTGTATTTTGTAGCGTAAAGATCTGACAATCAGATATAAGATTAGAGTCCTATACATTTTTCATCATTATCAAATCAGTTCATAATAAACTTCACCGCGGTGTCAGTTAATTAGACCTTATCTCGGTTTATCTCGACGAATGTCTTCCACGGTGCTCGTAATTTAGTAAATATTTTCATTTATAAGCGACCTCTGAAGCAGATAAGCAACAATTTACATCTGTACGAACGCACGGAATTTCCGGCTTTCGCTAACGGACATGTCTGAAGGGATTAACTTAACTAACTTATTTCACACATATGAGTATCTACATTAACCATCTTTCAACTATGTCATTTTATTTTATTCCTTCCTTTCCTCAATCTAGCATCTGCTTCAGTGGTGGAATTACACTTTTGCCACCCTTAGGCTATTCAAATCGTGCCGTCCCTACCTACCTCTACAATTTGATTCGGCATAGAAATACGTAAATTGTAGAAAAAAGATTTAAGACTTGGATTGTAAGTGGTGAGGCATATTATCTAGCAATATTTAGGTATATGCATAAGTAAGAATCAGTTTTTTTTTAAAACAAAACAAAAATACCCCAAATTTGCCGCCTTTAAACTCTGTCTCGTGGACCCTAGGCTTCAGCCTACTCAGCCTACTGGTAAATCGGCCACTGATCTGCTAATACTCAAACTTAACTAATCAACTTTACAAACACAATTAATGGACGCAGAGTAATCAACATGACAACACAATCAAGCAAAAATTAAGCATAGTACTTCGTACTACTAGTCATACAACGTCATAGTACTACTACTAACTACTACTCTCAAGTTGAAAATCTCCAAATACCTATAGGTATGTTCCGGCAGTTGCATTTAAGAGCCAGTCCCACCACAGGTTTAGAGTATTCACCAGCTCGGGCTACATCGTCATTTAACATTAGGTGAGATTGCAGCCATAACGCCAAACCTATAAAATATAAAAAAGATAGTCGGGCAAACACTGACGGAAATCTATAGTACATAATAAATAAGCGAGATACTATGTCAGGTTAGTTTTTAACGGTTATTGATCAAGTTCTAGGTACAAATCAGAAACAATACACTAACACAAAAGTTGAGTCATATTATATTTCTAATTTTTTTATTGGACGTTTAATTTAATTGCTGTCGAGGTGACCTCGTTATGAACTAGAAACTGCAATTGTAAAGTGAATATTTAATAGGCGTCTGCCTGCGCAATTATAGGTGGGCTATTAGTAATTGTAAGTAGTGCCTCGTTTGAAATATAATATTTTTAACCTTAGACATACGTGAAGTGGGACCGAGAGATATACCAGCTAAATCACTCTATAATAATTTAAAAGTTCTTGGCCTGTGTAAGACTGCAGTAAGTTCTATACTAGAACATGCCTGTAAAGCTGCGCTAGTAGGCTCCTACCAAATTTGGCTAGGTAGGGAGAAAATTTCGAGCAATGACACGTATCGAAAAGTGGCCCCTTAAGACTACATCTGTGTCACAAGTCTATATATATATATACATATATATACTTTTTGATAATCGAACATAATTGACAAGGGACATGGTTAATACTACTTATTTCAAACATAAGCTAAATTGTTTATTTTTACAGTTTATAGGTTTTAGCGCTAGGCCATTACTTCACTAGATGTTAAGTGACGATACCTCGCAAGATGGTGGGCACTCTAACGCTAGTGGAGGGACTGGATTTCAAGTGCAACTGTCGGAACACACATATGGGTATTTGGCGGCAGATTTTCAACTTGAATGTGGTAACTAGCCAGCGTCCTTTGACGCGGTGTCCATACACGATACTATTGGGCTATTGTCGCTTTAAAATGTTTGTCTGAAGCAATTAGCGATATACATGTAATTTTCCTATAGTAAATAAATAATTCTTGGATAGATACCAGTTAAGATTACGTGATTAATATATTAACCATCGTGTCGTAGGATGTAATGCGGTAAATAACTAATCCAGACGCAGGTCATGGCACACGAGGGCCTGTAATCACTAGTAGTTCATCACTATCTGACATTAAATAGAATCGTATATGGAAAAGCGTCAGTTGGCCTCGTACGATGACCCTTACATGATTAGATACTTTGTTAAGTGCATGTGCTGTCTTGTTTAGTATTACTTTTATATTGAATTATTATTATAAGCCCTTAATGACATTTACAGTTATCATTTTGTATGTAAACTCAATTCTCAAACTTAATCATGTTACTAAAGGGGAAAAATATTTTTAAATTTTGTAGGTTCTAATGGTAAACTAAAATTTTTAATGAAAGTATTGGAAGTAAAAAATCAGAAAGCTGTAAGGCATTTCCCAAAACTCACCGATCGTGCTACTTTATGTTCCCTCCAGATGACAATATAATATCAAATATCTGTTCATTATGGTATCTGCTTATAAAGGCAATTTTACCAGGGCCGAAGGTGAAGAATTTTATAACCACAATTATCAGACATAAAGTAACAACCAAACTCAGAACAGTTATTTAAGGATCACATACACGTTCTATGCGAAATAACCCACGGCCCCTCTGCGCGGCGGTTACGTCGAGGTAACTGTTTTAACCGTTGACCAACCGCAGTTGTCAAGTATCTTTGTGTTTCTACAGCGGAGTTTGAAATTTTAGCTCAAAGTTTTACTTATTAGAATTAAAATGACACTCAGTGTCAGAATAATTGTACATAACTAGGTAGATATCTAGATAACTAGGGCTGTTATCATACGAGCGATTCCACAAAATTGTAACTAAATATAAATATTTGTTTAGACTAACTAACCAAAAAATGTAAGAGTGATTAAGAACGTCTAATTTTTTAATAAAGGAATATTTCTAATGAACCTATAAAACGTATATCATATAACTGTATATAGAGCATAATATTTCACATTGTTAATGCATTGTGCATCCTACAAATATGATAAAAATCACATACAAAAACGTCATTTTAATTGGACAAAATATCGTCATCCGTCTGTACAAATACATATCTTAATTAAATTCAAGCAAATTAGCCCGAAGCGTTCCCGGTATTGAGATCGCCGAGTAAATCTCACGAAGCGGCGACTCTTTTAACAATGCGAAACAATTCCAGAATACAAACTAACGAAGGCAGTTTGCATAACAATATTCGTGTCTCGGCCATGTCGAGTAGCTCTGTATACTGGGTTACTCTTAAATAACTTGGCTTATATGTAAATAACCTACCATGCCTCGGGGTGTGTGTAGATATTAAAAATCTTTTGTTGAAGTTTCTCTGGCATTCCGTAACCTTGTCATGTTGCCTCAGCAATGTGCTATTTGCTGTATTTTTAATGTAATGTTTATATTATAAGAATAAACTAACTTTTGGATACATCGGAATTTTAAGTTGTACCTTGTCTGTTAATAAAACTTCAGCAAAATGGATGTTATTATAAATTTTGCTATTATAATAATTAATTTTATATTTGTATTAGCTGTGCCTGCCACTTCGTTCGCATGGAACTAATATTTTACATCATGTTGGCCCGTTTTGTAACTTTTATCAATACAGCTTTAGTCCTATATCTGTACGCGGTGCTTATTAGCCAAACGCCTTCCCCAATAATTGTTTTATCAAATACAAAATTATTTTTGAAATCCAACATGTAGTTCCCGAGAATAGCGCGTCCGAAATAAGTTTTTCGGTTTATAATATTAATATAGATTGAGATTATTTACACTTATCTTCAGTCCATTTTATGCATTTTACTATTTATTTCGTATGTTTTGGATGTTACAAATATAGAAAATATAATTACTTCATATTTGTTTCATAAATGATCTGGCTGTGTTCGCAACTACACTGATATAAATTACAAAATATAGTCAGTGTACTGATTTGCAAAAAATTGTCCTGGTTTATATATTTTTTGTACAATCTATTATTATCCTCATAAGTAATTCTACACATAGGCCTGGGCAGAGAACATACCTATTCTAAAAAGTCATGGAAATCGGTTAAGTAAATGTCTACTTTGAAGTATATTAATGAACAGACAGACAAAAATACGTATCATAATGCGGAGGAATTACATAACATTAAAAACAAAAATAACAATTTAATTAAAATCATATTAGTTAGTTTATTCGCATAGGTATAGGCCAATAAGTTAAATTCCTTGGATATAGAGAGCAACTGATTTTCGTTTCAGTGGCGAATAGAGATTCCCTAATTAACCTTTTTGTGTCCTTTGTGCTTTGATGAGTGTTCTTGTGTTGTTTCCTATCAACAGCTAAATTTGCAACAGCAAAAACAAAGTTACAGTGATTAATTATATAGGAAGCAACAGCTACACAGTCGATTCAATTTCATCTTGAACAAAAAAGTATGCAAATTCTTATAATTTTCGTAGCATCCTGTTATGAAATTATTGCCCCGCCAACAAGGCTCCTCATTCCTATAATACTTGATTATTCACATGTACTGTGATATAAAATACGGTTTTGCTTTCCGACCGATGACGGTCACCGTTGATTTTAGATTCTAGACTGAAGTATGAAATAATAATACAGTTTGAAAAAGTCAGTATCATAAAATCTTAATAGAAACAGTAAGTAAAGTTCATTAAAATAAGTTAACAGGAAACAATGTTTTGACTTGCAAATAAAATATAATAACTGTAGGGAACTTGGTCTGTAGCAAGCATATCCGTTCATAATATTGTAATTCCATAATATATAATTTTCACAAATACGCATACCTACTCTAAGTCTCTACTGCGGTGGTCCCTCTCTAAAGCACGTTTATTGTAACTTACAAGGTTTATTTTAAAATTAGCATGTGTAAACAAATTGCTGGCAATTGTTTGCTTCTCCCTTCCGACAGAAGAAGCCTTTAATGACATGAATATATTGTAAGCAGGTAATGGTTTCTTCAGTAATTATACACATGCTTACTTTATGTAGACAATTTTCACAGATACGTTGTATTTTATAATATTTCATTCAGGGTTCTATTTCAATTTTAAAATTCATTGTCTATACTAATATTATAAAGCGGAAAGTTTGTCTGAACGCGCTAATCCTAGGAACTACCAGTCGGATTTCAAAGACTCGTTTTGAATTTGAGAGTACAATCACTGAGCTACTCTCAATAGGTGTAAAGCTGTATTAGAAAAAATTACAAAAACGGCCAAAAAGCATTACATAATTTTTACTTCCACGAGAAAGAAGTCGCGGGCACAGCTAATAAAATAATATAAGGCTTAAAGGCAGAAATCTTATGTAGTTAATGTGCATATTAAGTCGAATGATCCATTCTGTTGTCGAATTTTTTTTCATTCAAATTATCTGGGTAATGTTAAATATATTTATATGCATATATAAAGTTAGGTCTCACTTGTGCTAGTAATTAATACGAGCGCCTGATACTCTAATCTTTATTCAGGTAAAATGCAGAGCATCCTTGATTCTATACTTTAACAAAGCAATTTATATAATCTGCTGTTTAATCAGCTCCATACTTATATAACTGGTTTTACGTTTTAATAGTTCTATTTTTTATTTAAAGTTATTTATAAATCTTATCACAGGTGGTTGTTATTGGTGATTAATAATAGACGATAACAATATTAATATACGATTTTGAATATTAATTTGTTGTATTTGAATATATTTATCTATTGACAGACAAACATAATTGTTTCACTCGATGTTCATTCTTTATAAAATACGTTTGTAACAAAACGGGCCACACAAAGGCGAAATCAAGAGCTCACCGCGACTTATTTTGCATATTTTCTGCATTATTTAACAACAGTCTTTTGTCAATATTGTCTTTTCGAGTCATTGTGAAAATGAAGTCTACTGAAAATACAAATTAATCATTGCCTGGCTTTTGTTTACTGCTTTTTTTTTAATCCTCGTGACATCGTATGAGGTATGGGGTATCAAAATATTTTCTTGTAAACAAGTATGGAATGATAAACAGATATCGAAATTTCTGACTGTAAACAAAGTTGAATATGTCTTAACTGATTTTTAAATAATCCATAGAATTAGCGTTATGGCCACAATCTCATCTGATGTTAAGTGACGATGTGGCCCAAGATGGAGGACACGCTAAGCCTAGTGGAAGGACTGGTTTTCAAGCGCAACTGACGCAACACCTATAGATACTTGGAGGCAGATTTTCAACTTGACGGTAGTAAATAGGCAGGTAGGCATTAGAAAAAAACACTATCAACATACAAACCAACAAGTAAGTTATAGCATATCAGAAAGAGAAATAAGTGTCTATTTGCATGAACGCTTTAGTTATGCGTGTGTCTATGTTTCCGAGGTATATAATCATTTTTTTACCAATTCTTTACATTCAAATCGACGGCAACATTAATAAGGCAAATTAGTTAATACTTTTATTATCACCAAGTGAACGATAACCACTAAGCTTTTTAAATAATCGGACATTGGTAGCCCACTATAAGTAAATATAGTTAAACATATCACATTCACAACAATGTAATAAATTATCAGAATACATGTTCGAGTGTTGTGAACAATAAATTTAGTTCGTCCAAAAGGAATAATTATTTACGTAACAAACATTGTCTTGCCACAAAGCGAACCCGAGAACTGTAACAAACACACAATGTATCGGAAACTCATATGTCTTATAATTTCGTAAATAAAGGGTCCCAATATTTGGCTTCTTAATTGAGTAAGTACATTTTGAATTGTTTGTTCGAGTTATGTAATTTCGAGAAGGCTGCGATTATGGAAATATGCGGTTATTCATCTGACTTGATTACTTAGGAAAATACATATTTGTAAGTTATCATTAAGTTCAACCATATTTTTTCTATGCACTCGTATGTTTCTACACGTTTTTGGAAACAGTTTCTCGATATATACTGTACAATTAAATGTTGCATTTATTGATCCGCTAACTGAGCTTGAGATTCCAGACAAATTCATTACGCAGTCATTATTTTCCATTAATCATTTTATTTTTCCTGATATTATAATACTAGTTACTAGAAACACCAATAATTTGGGAATTGTATCTATCAAGTTTGGAATGAAATAAATGTCTGCAGATGAACTGGTAAGTAAAAAAAAAAAAGAATAATCAAAGCTAATGTTTGTGATATAAATAAATATACTATATTCCTATCAACTATTGTCTCCTATTCAATCCTATCAACCTATTTCGATTCTATAAATACATAAGCCGATCAGTACGTTTTCGAAAATCATTTATTACAAACATCACTTATAATATCAGCTTACTATCTAAAGTTTAAACAAGTTTTAAGATTTATAACGCCTCAAGATAATTAAATTAAAGAGATTTCTGTCTGCCATTATAAGTAAAATTTCCCATCTATCTCGAAGTTCAAATCAATTAGCAATAAAGCACTTATTACTGAGGTTAAATTAAAATCTATAAAAGAAGCAATAATTTAAAGAGAAACAAATAATTTTGCAGTGAATCAATTGAGAACTCTATTCAGAGCGATTACTCGGATGTAGTATAAAAAAATCATAGAATAATTTGAATCATATACGTAAAAGTAATGGTGTCAATTTCACTTTCTAACATTATCGAGTAAACTATGCAGAACAGTTGTAACTGAAATGAACATTTCAGACAAAGGCACTTTATTCAACACTTGTGCCCGCGTCATCAATTGCATGGAAATAAAAAAAAATGTCCATTTTTATAATTATTTTTAATGCAGTTTTGCATCTATTAGTAGTAGCGTGATATTAAATAACCTAAAGTTTTCCTTAATGATCACTCTATTAAAACTAAAATAACTTTTGAAATCGCCGCGTAGTTTCAAGATTAGCGCGCTAAAACAAACAAATATTTCCGCTTTCTAATATCAATATAGACATCCTATTGTTTATCTTATTTAACTCAAAAATATCGAAACGAAAAATTGCTGCATTGCATAAAACCGTTGTAATATATCTTAATGTAACACTTATATGTATATAATATTTATATGTATATTATATGTCCATTCTACCACATAAACAGGTTCATTATTATCTCCATACAATACTTAGTGCTTTAGGCGGTCACCTTATTGTTGCAGCCGCGCTCACTATTGTTGGTTCCATTTCCTCACAAAATAATTATTTGTACAATTCATAAACTTTTCTTGATAGTAGAAGAATTTTACTTTTTCTCTGTTATTAATTGCATGTTTGCAAAATTAAAACATATGTCGTGTTGAAGTGTTGCTTAATCTATGGACTTGTACAGTGGTACAAACGGAGATATTTTGTGTAGCAGCGGGTAAACAACTTTGAGAATGAGCGATGTAAGAATCTGGATAAGAAACGAGAACATTTGAAGAGCTGACCACCTGTGGTCATATGTTACAATTACGTTGGTGAAGTTCTAACATGTCCGAAATTCGCACGTACTTTCACTAACAAAATTGGATATACTAGCCAACACAGAGCGCATCACAGGGCAGAACGACTTCACTCTGAGTAATATCTTTGTACAGCCATCCAGGAAGTTAACAGTCACTGTAGCCGAAAACGGGCAGGTTGACATCATTATCACTACTGAATATATAAACATATTACTAATACATAAAATTTATATAATAATTAAAAAGTATCTTCCATTACAGGTTCGATGTTACAGAATATAAAATTATCAATAAAATTATTTTCCAATTTACAAACTACATGAAATTGTATTACGTTCTTTACATTTATTTATACTTATTGTATATTATTTCGTTTCGTGTATCGTGCTAATTTTATAACACTGTAAACCGTGTTCAACATTCTGCACCGGCGATAATATTCAGCCAATAAAAATACAGGTTAATGAACATTGACTCGGTAAAATTTTATAGCGCTAAAATAAATTCACGAATATTACTTTATTTTAAAATAATTATTAGGCGTTTCACAAAAGTTATAAAAATAATTTTTCTACTTACTTTTTAGTTCATAATCTATTTTTTATAACTTTTACTATACATGCATGCATGCAGCATGGTTTGGATTTATTTTTTCATATCTTTAAATAGAAGAAACTAATTGCACCCGCAACCATGTTTGCGAAAAGTTTAACAGTTAAAATCACCTTATTGATAGGATTTTTATTCTAAGATATTGTGACAGAAAAATAATACTTGATTGCTTCATAGCTGCAAATTATAAATAAGCATTTACTCCTTTAAGTAGAGAATTAATTCGATCTTCAATTAAAATTAATTAAACCTCTAAAATAATTGCGGTTGTGTGGTTTATGATCAAATTACAGACTATAGGCGAAAGGTATCGGACCTCGATAAAACAATAAAACCATAAAATTAATACTTAAAACTCTGTAAAGATTTAGTATTCATAATTCCACGGAACAATTAAATTTGCACATTCTCTTGACAATACACAGCTCGTATATTACCTTTATATCTGCTATAAAATATTAATAATACCTAATAAAATTAATACGTGTCAAAACTTTCCTTAATCGAGACATTGGATTTTAGTATCGCACATTTTAATTATAATTTATATGAGGTTGGTTGCTTGAAGGCACATTAAATAATTTGTGATAGCAAGGTTTTCTTTAGACAAAGGAATGAAAAAGTATGAATATTGTCGATGTTATTGCCCGCCTCATAACGCGAAGTTTTTGAGGTTGTGCATTACTTTCAAAATTCCAAAGTCGAGCAATTTTCGAGACTTCATTGATCATTATTTTAAATCTTTTGTGTTCATTTAAAGTTCCAAAGGATTTTTTTTTCAATAATTAATAGGGTTAGCGTTATGGCCGGAATGTCATCTGATGTGAAGATGGTGGACTCGTTAAGCCTAGTGAAGGAACTGCCTCTCAAGTGCAACTTCAGGAACCTATAGGTATTTGGCGGCAGATTTTCAACTTGAGGGTGGGTGAATTACCATGGTAATTCGCCAGGCGAGAATTAGAAAAAGCCCTACAACTATGGTAAGGTTTCATCACAATGTTTTCCTTCATCGAAAGCTCAAGTTCATTGTAAGTGTATTCGAACTCACGTATCTTAACGTGGTGTCCGTACACACTATCAACTGAGCTATATCATAGCTTCGCATCGGTAATTTACATTTTTTATAGAACAAAATATATATATCGTTCAGATATGAAGAAACGATGGAATAATTGAAGGTACAAATCGATACATGCAATAATATATCTCCGGAGAGGATCATTATTGTCTGTTTGTTTGTATTGCAGTCGGTAACTGGGAAACCGATAGTTAAATATCGATCACTTGTGTATCAAGCCCACTTATACTTATAACTGGAATGGGTCGATAAAGAATTAATAGCAGAGGTGAGTTATTTTCATGATTGCATTATAATTTATTGTCATTACAGTGTTCTAGCATATTTATTGTACATACGGCGTTATTATGACAAAGAAATATAGTTTTTAATAACAATAATAGGTAATATTTGTTATTCCTCCAAAATATACATCGTTTGTAGACTACTCAAAAATTGTATAAAACAAAAAAAATACCATTTATTTGAGGATATCACTACACTTGTAACGTTGACATCTATACTAGTTGAAAACTTTTGGATAGTTGCCTACATCCTCATTTTGGATATTTGCTTAGGATATAAACATGTGTGTGTGTGTATACGTTGAGTATTTGCAAGGAAGAATGGCTGAGTTAAGTGTGCCAGTTATTTATGAAAACCACTACATAGCTTTTTATTACAATACAAAAATATATTAAGTAAAATACTGCAAAACTTAAGATACAATTCTGCGTTTACAGTTTACAGCTCCTAGCTAAGGTTGGAGCAGTCCTACTAATATTACGATTTTTGGATGAGATTTTTCTATTTTATATAGGCCTCTATGTACTTTGTTTAATATTGCTTTCAAAACAAACACAAAGTAGATAAGTATTTTTACTAGGCAAATCTTTTTATCGATAATTTATACAAGTCTTTTTTACAAACCTTAAGATATTTTTTGACGTTTTTCTTTGAAGAATATTAACTGTGGATCTAATCATGAATAATGTTAAAAAAATATCGTTATCATCAAAACTTATGATTTATCCAATTACACATTTAATTTATAGAAGTTGGAATCGATTCATTTTAGATATTACAAAAATCATATTATTCTATATGCTGACATGGTAAATTTAATTAGTAAACGATCAATGTCAGTTTCAAATATGCACGCTGGAGTTTTTCGTGAGTGGATACGCGTAAAAAACAAGCAAGTTCAATTAAGAAACAACAAATTCGTTAAGAGACCATTTATCACGTTTGATTGACAGCCCCTGGTCGTATGTAGAAGCAGTAGAGCCCGCGATGATCATCGCTACTGGCGAAATGGCTGGTTAAGTCAATTACATTTTTGTTATTTATTTTTTAGTTAGACAAATAATGACAGTGTACGCATCGCTTTCAATATTGACATCAATGGACGTTAGAAATGTTATAATGAATTGTTTGTGATCAAACAAAATTGCCTTGAACTCAGTGAACTGACTTTTGAGTGAGCAATTGTTTAGGGCTACAATGCGGAAGCTGGGCGTTGTAAGTTATCGCATTTCTTACATAGCGTACATATATTTTTCCCCTATTTATGAAAGCAGCTATTTACGATTACAACTGATGGTTTAAAATTAGATTTTATTATGATTAAAGTAATTTTTTTTATTGCAAAGAGATAAAAATGTAACTTTGGTTAAATATTAATTCTTCTGTGTGTAATTGTGTTCTTACGTTTTGATATGTTCTAAGGTAGCATGCTCACTATAGCAAACGTTGTTATGTGATAATATGATGGAAAGGTCGACATAACTCCTATACGTAGATGTCAAATCATACCAAAAAAGTTTAATGATAGATTTTCGTGTAATCGTGATAATAAACAAGATAATTTTCAATAATCATATCACCACATTACGGTTTACGACGATATTTTCCTTTACCTACATCAGCACTTAAAACCATTTTTATGTGTAACTATAATCCCAATATCAGCAAAAAATTCTAGTGATTTAATTACAATTTATTCTATATTATCTTTTACCGCAATATGCTTAAACCTTGTACTAGATTCTTACTGTAAACATGTAAATTGTTTGCAAAATGCTTTTCTAAGATAATGAATACCCATATGAATCAATACTATGCATTTTATTGATGATCTCGTTATAAAGGATCGCTTGTTATTGTAGCCTTTAGGGCATGTAAAATTCTTAACTCGCAGAAGCAATTCGTTCGCATCAAAGACACTTAGTATGGTATGCACAAATGAAATATTTGTATTATTTCTATTTCATTGATTATAATTACTTTTATTTATTATTATTTTTATAGTTAAGTTTTAACGTTATGGTCATAATCTCACCTGATGTTGCTCAAGATTGTAGACACGTTAAACCCAGTGGAAGAATTGACTCTGAAGTGCAGCTGCCGGAACACACTTATATGCATTTGGCGTTCATCTTGTGGGTGGTAGCTAGCAAGGCGGGCATTAGAAAATGCCCTATCACCATGCAAACCACATGTCAAATATTAGCATGTAAATATATACCAAATAGTAATGTATCATTAAGTATAAGAAGGTTTTGTAGACACCAATAAAATAAAGATTTACCGATACATATTAAAAAGTATATAGAATTTGTACATATAATGTTTTTATAATGTGGTTGAAATTATCTAGTGAGTTACCACTTTTCAGTTGAATGTTTGATATTAAATACATACCATAGTTGCTTGTTCAATAAAATCAAAGACATCGAATGCTGGATGTCATTTAGACTCTTGTTGTGTAATAATACCAATATCAGGTTGCTAAATACTGAGTTACTGTCTCGGTTACTGACATTTAGAAGGAAATTAGTCTTCATGATATCCAGTTGTTTTGCTTACGTTGTGAAATATGGAATCTCCTTTATTCTAGGTTGTGTTATTATTTATATGTATGAAAATGGGCAACTTTAATTGTAGGCCTTTTTTAAGTTGCAACCACATGTATGGAGGAGGATACTTTATAGTCAATCGACTTATGTCCTTATGGCGCCTTGTGTATATAACGATTGGTTCATATAAGTCTTCATATTAAACTTTACTATAGCTATACATAAGTATAATTTTATCTTTTTTAAATGATGCATTTGTTTATTTTGTTTTTAATATTAAGTAAATGAAAAATATAAATTATCGTACCATTTAGTTACGCATCTGATCGTATTTTCAAATCAAATCAAGTGAATGTGAAGACACCCCCGCCGGTCCGTTGTTGTATAAATAGGCTTTTATCTTTTATATCGAACACTATCATAAAAGTGTCACAGGGATGCCGCAAACGAGAATTTACTGGCGCGCCGTGCAAATGAGCCACCGGCCAAATAAATCGGCCGTGGTTCCGATAGATGATTCGATAACCTTTATAATTTATCATCAGAGAATAACACAATTCATCTTAATCTAAATATTTTCGCAATTATTGTATTATAAATATTTGCCTTCTATAATATTTTTTATTTATTTATGTAGGTAACAAAAAACCATTACAATAATGTATATGACAACAATATAAACGAATAGGCTTATAATACCATATATTTAAAATCTACAACATAATTGATTTAGGCTGCATACAATAAATAAGACAGTATAATTAACTGAAAGGCAATAATTACAAAAAACATATATAAAAAAAAAAAATGCAAATTTCTTAATACGGGACTTTAATATATCACCAACTTTTTATATAAATAACAAGCTATAAAATATGACAACATCGTTAAGAAATTTGTTACAATGATAACTAGAGTGCTAAAAATAGGAGTTATTGAAATAATTTGTGCAACATAGAGGGGTGTGAAATAAATACTTTAGTCGTGTATTTAATCGTGGAACTTTAAAATAAATTTGTTCCAGCAGTGGAGAGAAGTCAATATATTACGACGAACTGTCGAAGAATACTATTTACATTTATGTTGCCTTGCATATATTTGTATAGATACTCGTATGGAATTAAATAGTAGAAAACTAGTTCCTTATATGTCATGCGCTAGTGTCAGGATCCTAAGACACTGCGATATTAAATTCTTAATTAGTTTATCAGAGTGTTATTTGCTGTAAAAGACTGGCAAAGTATGAGATTTATATATACATTTAAATTGTCGAACAAAAAAGATAAGCGAGTAATACACACTGCAATTTAACTCCATTGCGATGTTAATTGGTAACTTTCTTAATAACACATGCAGATGCGGACAATAAATTAAATGTGCAAAAATATTTATTACTCAGAGTTAGAAATGTGATGTGGGAACATTTTCAATGAAATTGGTTGTGTTTATGTAAATGCAATTTATTTTATTACTTCCTAAAATTAATTATGTATAGGAAAATGCTGCTGATATCGATTTTTAACAACAACTCAATATGATATCAGTGAACATGAAATAAAAATTTCCAAAATTCTTTAGAGAACATTTACTTTTAAGATCGTTACAATAATATGGAGCTAATAAAGCTACTTTGTATTATGGTAACAAAGTACTCATAGATTGTCAATTGTTGCTAAGTAATAAATATATTTTAACTCCGTATGTGATGTTTTTTTAAATATACACCAGTGACGATGAGGATGTGATTGTGTTTCAATTAATATACAAATGTTTTAAAAGTGTTATTCGTGTGCAAAAGTGTCAATTAGTGTAATTAAAGGTCTTAATTTCAGCAATACAACGACCGTTTAAAAATGTGTTTTAAAGTAAATAGGTCGCTTTCCTGTAGTATCTATGGTTGATAAGACTGCACCCACAACCCACACCCCATAAGCTAGCATCATATGTTACCTATTGAACATGCAGACATACAACGGATATTTACAGATAATAATAATATACCATGTGGTTACTCAGTGTAATAAAAAAACATATTACTACTGACCACAAGTATTATCAAAACGTTAACAATGGAATAGTGAGCAATAATGTATTTACCACTTCGCAGAAGAGTTCCTGATTTTTTTGAAAGAATTATTTCCTGCTACTTTATCGTTTTATGTCCCGAACATAGATTGAATAGCACACCCGAAACATTATGCCATTAAAATATTATTAAATATTATATAATATTCATATTATTGTTAAATTTTTCAATTATGAATACGATATCGATACGATACGTTACGATATTTGTATTATGTTAAATTATGCGTAAAAAAACGTTTCGCTTCACATGAATAGCCGTACCGTTTACTTTGTCATGCCCTTATATAAAAGCATTGGATGCTAAACAGCAGTAATTTAATGGGTCAGTTATATGGGTGTTATAGTTATCATGATTACATGTAGACATGCGATATTTTAATTCAATAAACAATGCTCTATTTCCTATTATCTAGTTTATTACCTTTTTATTATATTTTTTCAATCATATTTCAGTCATTTAGCAGCTTATATTGTTCTAATTTAGAGAAACTTGTCTATATATTATACTAATATTATAAAGAAGATAGATGTGTATTTTTGTATGTAATGAATAAATTAAAGAACTACTCAATCAATTACAAAGTCTTTCAGAATGCTACATTGGCCCTGAGTAACATGGGTTATATAATAACATTTTTTTAACGAAAACGTTTAAATAAAATTTTAGATCCACACGAACAAATTCGCGTAGATAGCTAGTAAATAATAAAAATAATTCTAAACCTAAAACATTAGATTTGCAGTACGTCGGGTTAAGTCTGTCACATATAACATAGAACTAAAATCGAAATACACCATCTTTCTTAAGTTAAAGAGCTGCATAGATATTTTGTTTCTCTTTCGCACTTTATTAATTGATTGTCACAACGAGTCTTAATAACGATATCAGGCGTCGATTATATGACTAGAAGAAGTGTAAAAGCTGTCCCTGGTATCTGGCAATACGTAAATTTTAAGTGTCGCTGTAGTGCGTTTTAGTGGCTTGTGTTGACTGATTATACGTTAATAAAAGTCGTCGACTACATTTGTTTCTGATTATATATATAATTCTACTCCTGGAATATAACTCTATATATATATATATAAACTGTTAAACAATTACTTTTGTAATTATCTTACAAGAATCTCGAATCAAACAACATTATTTAAGTGTCCATTGCTCCTGATTATATTCCAAAACTTTTAAATCAGTAGTAGAATTTAATCTCTGAGTACATTTACCGATCCACATATGATTTAGGGGTCCTCAGGAAAGTAAAGATTATTAGATTCTGATTTTTTTATATTTTTTTTTCACACTTATAATTATTGTTAAAACTTTCCATCTAAATTGAAATAAAATTATCAAATTTCGAATTAATCAAATATAAAACTAAATAAAAAGACTTAATTAATATAAAACGGTGCAAAACAGAGCATGGATGACAATTGTTATGGCTAACAAATGTCGTACATATTATGTATGTTAGTACATATGTAACTGTTAATTAATAATATATGTTTCTTAAATGTTTTACAAGAAAGTCTTCAAAGTATTCTGTACAATTACAAAGCGGTGCGTTTCATGTAGTATGTATTTATGTCACATTTTACTAGATAAACTGCATGTCTGTGTTCATTAAGTAATCATTTCTAAGTAAAATTATATAGAAGCGACACATTTTAACACTTCTCAATGTTTGTTCTCGGAAGAAACCGCTTATCCTAAAGAAACTAATTACGTAATATAGATACGATAATCTCAGCATTCAATGAAAGCTTGTACACTATATAAGTTGTTACATAGTTGTAAGTTATGTTTTAGTATTATTATATCACTTTTCAAGAAACTTTGAATGCGATCATAATATTATGAATATTTAATTGAATATATTGAGATTTTATACGTTATCATAATCTTACCAATTTTTGAAGTAGGTAAGTTTAAAGAAGAGGGATTGATTGATTGAAATAACTCATAAAAGATTTACATTCAACACATTGTATTTTACTAAATCCGATTTTTTTATTAAATACCTAGTAGGAACAGATCCTAAGGAGAAAATATACTTATTTCTCAGCTTTCACATGCAAAATTCTGCAAAGATAACTTGAAGCTTATTAAGCTTGAGCATTTATTACAATCTTATTAATTTGAGGTTTAGCGTTCCTACCACCATGCTATGGTTTCATCAGAATGTTTTCCTTCACCGAAGGGTAAACTCATTGTAGGTCGATTCGAACCCACTTCCCTTGACGCGACGTTCGTACACACTACCTACTAATCTATCTTCGCTTCAAAATTGCAATGCATGTCGGGCTATTTACCAAGATGTGCAAAGCTACATTTGAAATACAACGTCTTTTAGCGGATAAATAGTTAAGGTTAACTTGTAAACGCCAATGCTTCGGGTATCGCTTACCCTTGTTTATTTCGTTGTAAATGCCATCTGCTCACAAAATGTTAAATCTGAACTGTTTCAAATTACAAATACTATGCAAATGCTTTTTGATAAGGTAGTGCTATAGTGACGTCATTTACATACGAGTTTATGGAAATAAAATTTATAATTAATATTTAAACATTTCTATGTTATATCGTATTCGATAGTATTTTTGGTCATGCTTAAAATACTAACTATTATAACTAATATAACTATAAGTAAATTCATGACATGTGTATCAAGGAGTTTATAACCACAATTTCAAACACAAAGTAAAAACTAAACTAATAACAATTATTATTGTGGATCACAAACATTGCCCTGTTAGGGACTCGAATCGGCAGCACTTCGGCGCGGCGGTTGCAGAGAGGCAACTGCTTCAACCGCTAAGCCATCTGTGTAGTCAATAGATATACTTACACACCTTCAGTTTGTAAAATAAAAACGCTTTGTGATTTAAGACCACATGCCAGAAGTAAAATATAACTATATCGCTCTCTCGCTCCCTTAGTTGCCTGAAACCGACTTTACTCGAACGAGCGTCACACGATGTAGTAGCGGATCAGAATCTAAAAGGGAGGTACTTCTTATGGGAGGGCATAAGATGTTACACTTCAAAAAACAATCGGAAGGAATCGAATAGAACTTGTGCCTTAGGGTTCCGCACGTACAAGTAGCGTGTCGCGTCCTGAGGGTTCCGTACTATTACACAATTTACATAAATGTTGTGTATATTACAAACACGACACATGCACTACATTCTCTTAGGTTTCCGCAGTCCGACGGTGGGCATTTCAAGACCGACTATTAAATCACGGCTATTTGCATACTACACAGTATGAATATTTTAAATGTTCTACCTTAAGATGATCTCGAAAAAAGTATCTTCTTCACATGTGGATAAACAGAAATTGACAGCCGGGTGATATAATAACAGTTTCTTTTCTTCATTATGAGGCGAATAAAAAATAATATAATCATGTTATATACGTAATATTTTTATTTATACTTATTAAAAAGTATTTAAAAAGTTTATACTTTTTAATAAGGATAAATATAAATAAATAAATAGAGCATTTGTCTTTTAATACGTTCCTTTTTAGTGTATTATAGATAGAAGGATAGCAATAAATTACATCTAATTGAAATGAAATATGTTATTACAGATCCTGCATATACGTTCGGTTACTTATAATTAAGAAAATATAGAATCTTCATTAAAACAATTTAATCAGCCTTACGTTTATATTTAAAATAAACCTTCGACTTACAAGGTAAATGAAGTTTATTTGCTGGATTTTTTTATCTGTTTAAATTTATAGCATTTTATTCAAGCATATCATCAACAATTGCTTATAATTATGTGATAATAAAGATGTAGTTGATACAATTTATTTATTTTTTCAATTTTCATGACATTAAATTATGAATGATACTTGTATTTTCAAACTGCGTAAATTAACCAAAGGTTTTTATTTTGTTTAACGCCGGCATGTGTTTATATTACAGGTTAAACGGATATCCGGTAACTATCCGATAGCTGGCCTATCCATCTTAAAATTAACTATGCGCCGGATACCCGACAACAAGCTCCTATCTGATGGACGCTGGATTAAAAAAACAAATATCAGGTTTAGGTAAGTACTTTAATTACGTCACTAAATAAATATAATTAGAGATCACAACATATTCATTCTTCAAATATAAAGAATTAATTATAATTAGTACTCGTACTACATTAAGGGCAAATTATAGTGAATGGAATACTAATATTTTTACATTAAGAGAAGCTGTATCGCTTGACTTCATAAACCAGGTCATCATCAGAAAAAAGTTTTTCGCTATTTCTTGCTAGAAATGACCAAGTGGTTATTATTTTAACCCCAAAATATTTGTTTTCAGTTAATATTTATAATTCAGTTCACTAGCATATAATAATAAAACTGCATTATGTAAAATTATATAAATATAACATTATATAAGGTTAAATAACATAAGTATATATAACAAATAAAATTCCTTTCAATACTTTAAATGTACAAAATTTGAAAATTCTTTATAAGTGATTACAGAATTATAACATAACTAAGTCCTTATTATTGAAAATTACAATGAGAGCATCGATAATCACTGACCACCTTAAAACCAACATTGAAAAATCAATTTTTCTCCGTCGAGACATGGTAATTGCAGGACGCGGCCATATTCCTGACACAAATTGCAGACAATTGCACCTGGCAGCGCAGGCGCAGCATGAGCTATTTACATTGCACACGATAAATAATAAGTTTAAACACGCCTCTACCTCGTATACTGAGTTAAATTATTTAAAATCACCTGAGAGAATAGTACAATTTACTACAATCTATATGTTTCTGTTCAAGTTATACTAAAGTGAAAACTCTGATCCCCGTTTTTAGACATAGTGCGCGTACAGATATATATATTGATATTTGGTACAGTTAAGGTTTGTATTGAAAATAAGTGATGAAAGCTAAAATTTATATTTAATACTTATTACAGATATTCAAATTAAATTAAATTATATGTTCATTGATAACATTTGTACTGCCAATGCAAAACAAATAGTTTGTTGGCAAAGAATATCAAAAAATTATGTATATCTTTGTGCTATACATGTAAATAACTTTAATGATGCTGAAACTTTGCAAATTAGTTAATCATTTTCAGTTTCAGTTAAGGTAAATCATTATTATAGTAAGACAATCTTGATTAATTTTCATACAAAACAGGTACGACGTGATGAGACCTACCTATAAGACGACAGTAATAATTATTAATGATTTATTTAATCTTAAAGGCAAGTAAAAAGTCTTAAAATCTAGAGATAGCTTACCTGAATTATAAATTAGGCTAAATAATCTTCATATATAAATATGTTGAAACAATTTTTTATCCTTTTGTTATAGTTTTAGGAACATTTAAAATAGTTTTCGCCACCTATTGACTATAAAATGACCAAATTTCACATATTTTAACTAGACTTACCAAAAACGCACGTTAAAGGATTATTTTGTACAATTGTCTAAAATTTTTGGTATGGTAAGTTTTTTGGACCTTATCGGAAGAACAATGAACACCTATCTAAAAATCTCTATAAATGTTTCACTAGGATCTGCGAATAGAGGTCGGAAATGAAAAATACCTTACCAGGATGTATACAAAATATTAAACAGTTATTTTACAATGAATGATGAATATTTAAAACAAAAGATAAACATTTTATCAATATATTTATGCGCTAATCTAAATAGTATCAAAGTGCTCGAAACTCCGTGCAAACTGTTGCCATAATAATAATGAACAGGTGGTAGGTTTATTTATATAAAAATACAAGTAATAAATAAAAAAAAAACGATACTCTAAATTTAATAAATAATAGATTTGAAAGAAGAAAAATTTTGATCATCAAAATACTTACGAAGCAGTGGATAGCAGCATTTCAAATCTAATCCATACTTCTCATCCGTACCACGTTCATGAATAAATGCTCCATACATTCACACATGCTGTCGTTGGGTGTATTACAAATAGACCTTTATCTTACACGGCAACTGTTTTCTTAATATACTCAAAGCTATTAAAGTGATCAACGCTACTTTGTGCCGACTATATGTTTTCATGTCACTAAATAATTACTCGTTGATGCATTTCAATTTCAATTTTAATATACGGCTATTCAGAGCATGAAATTATGTTTTCCGAGATATTGTGTTTGTTGTTTTAACAAATTTACCAGGTATTGCATGTTTCCTTTAATGTATTTTAAGATTATAAGGCAAAAAAGTTTGTTTGTTTGAACGTGCTAATCTTAGGAACTACCAGTCGGATTACAAAAATTATATATATATATATATATATATATATATTTTACAGAGCAATCAATGCAAAAGTTTTTCTTGTATTTAATATTACGTTACCACCAAAAGGAGCACAGCTATATTCATAAAAAGTTACAAAACGAGCAAAAATGATTCAAAAAAATTGCTGATAGGGCATCATGTCATACTAATATTATAAATGCGAAAGTGAGTTTGTTAGTTAGTTACGCTTTCACGCCGAAATCACTGAATCGATTAAGATTAATTTTGGTATGGAGATAGATGGAAACCTAGAGACAGTGATAGGCTACTTATTCTCGGGAAAAACTTTTTCTGTCATCCGAGTTGTTTGACAAAGTCAATAATAACGCGAGCGAAACCGCAGGTAAAACCTAGTCTATATATAAAAATGAATGTTTGTTTGTTTTTATGCACTTCTAACAGTTATTATACACACATATCCATGTGTATCACACGGAAACTGAATCATTTTTAATATATATAGTTTATACTAATCTTTATATATGGATTAATAACATGGTTTATGGTATTAAAATAATATGGTTATCTCAAAATGTTTCCTAAATACTGATTATGTATTTTTCCTCAGTATTATTGCTTTACATGGAAGTTATCCTGATAAAATATTTCAAAACCTAATTTAACTACAAAAATATGTTATTTATTTATGATGTGGTTTCTTATAACCAAATTGTGTACGAAGACTATTTCCTTCGGTCATTATTTTTATACCATATTCTATTTATCTAATTAGACTTTAGTTTCTCGTTTCAAATTATGAATTCAATAGATCGAGTTAAATTATTTAGATCGGTATTTACAATCGGATTTACAGGAAAAAAAATAGTTATCTTAGTGACCAGTAAATATACCTATACTAAGTTTTATGAATCACGTAGTACCAGTTTTCTAATAAGATAAGCTACAAAAGATAAGAGAATGCTGTAGAATGAAAATGTTTAATTTAATACAGCCCGTAAATAATAAGTGCGCGAAAAAATATAAGAATAAATTGGATTCTTACATTTCTTGTAGCAAGAGATGCAAATTTAAGAACGTAGGTATTCAATCGCCCGGAAAGTACAATTTAAAAATGATTTTGTCATTTAAATCTTATTATCGAAGTGAGCACAAGACGGTGGCCCCTAATAATGTGTAATCACTCTTCAATTACGAACGTGTTCCTTTGCAATACTGAAATAACTTAGCGCTGGCTCGAAAATTACTTCTTCAAATTTTCAACAAAATGTGATTACATTTCAATATTAAAAACACTAATTATAAATCATTCCATAATTTTGCGAAAGTAATGAACTGTATTGTATTTATTTTTCTCTTTATTTCTTACACAATCAACTTTTAATATCATTTTTGTTTTATTATTTAAAATTAACATTAGTGTTTGAGCTTAATTCTACAAATAATAAAAATTGTCTAATAATAATAATTGCCTGATAGTTTATTGAAAAATAAAAATATAATAAGTATATTCTAGTCGAGATTAAATCTATCACCGATTTCTATAATTTAGCGTCTCGTAATTACTTTCCTAGTTACATGAGGTCACAGTCTCGTCTTGATCCCAGCGTTTTGCGGTCACAAAACATTATCTTTCCCGACCACAATTCAACCGCTGCGCCTTGTTACCGGCGACAATTTGCTCAAGATTGTTTTTTACTCACAGTCCAATTGAGACTAGTTTTTTTTGTGCATCTACACTTGCTACTGTTATTACGTAAAGATGCGATATGAACGGATATTGGATTTTATACATAGTTAGCTTTGTAATAGTAATCTATTAATACTAATCCATATTCATACTTCCTTACTAACATTGTAAATGCGAAAGTGAGTTTGTTCGTTTTTTACGCTTTCACGCCTAAATCGCTGAATCGATGAATTTTAGTATAGAGATAGATAGAAACCTGAAAACGGTGCTAGGCTATTTTTTAGCGTGAAAACTTATTGCGAGTTACGAATTAATTTTCATACGAGTCTATTTTCCAATGAATGCAATAATTCATGAAGAAAGTTTTAATTTATTAAAGGTTAAACTAATAAACTAAACTGAACTGCTGCTAATAAACTGCCAAAAATTTGTGGGTGAATGTTAAATACAGTTATATAAAAACAATGTATACGAAAACATTTCTTTTTAAATATCTATTCGACTGTAATAAAGTTATAAGGTCTTTTTTCTATGATTAACATACAATAACGACGAACTATTGCTAAAAACTGGCTTTACCTTTAAATTAAATACTTTTTGGTTATTCATATACATATCCCTATTAAATTTGATTAATAGGTATATATTTTAGTTTACCTATAACTTACAGGTATCGCAGGAACTATTAATAGTCTTCTTTGCTAAGCTTTATAGTTTATTTATGCTTAGTAATATTATAAATGCGGAAGTGAGTTTGTTTGTTTGTTACGCTTTCACATCTAAACCACTGAATCGATTACGATGAATTAGAGATAGATGGAATCTTAGAGACAGTGATAGGCTACTTTTTCTCGCGAAAAACTTATTGACTTTTTCTCGCGAAAAACTTATTGAAAGTGGAGTAAAGAGAGGAATAAACTTTGTATGAATTTTTTATTGCGTCATTCGATCTGTTTGAAATTAGTATTAACTTGAGCAAAGCCACATGTAAAAAAGCTAGTATATGTTATATTATATATTTTGTAATTATAAAGTGAATTCAAAGTATTATACACTTGACTCCGATTGCTTGGTGAATGAATAACGCATCGAATCAAAAAAATGTGGCTGCTGCTGTCAGGTTCAAAGAGCCTAATAAATACCCATCCAAAACATTAAAACACCAGTTAGACAAGTTAACGCATGCCTGTGAGAATCCGTTAAACTACACTAGTTCCCGATACGCTGTCATGAGACCGAGCTCACGATATTCATAAGTATCATCAAAGGAACAACGATATGTTGTCAGATTTACGAAATACTGGATAGTTCCTCATAAACTTATCAGATTATTTTGTAAATTTGTTTTAGACAATTGGACTTTTGGCTGTAAAATCAACTGGTATACCGGCACGGAAAACGGCATGACACTCATGTCGTCATGCTCTTCTGTGTCCACACATTTTGTTTCTTTTTTGTGTGAGTTCGTACTATTTATAACCGAATATACGTTAATCGTATGCATGCAGGCTTTGTATCATTATTTTTTAATATTACTGTTTATATTAAATATTAGTTATTATAAAATGTAATATAAACTGAATCCCACAAGCGGGGCGTCCTGTGACGGTAAACTTTTTTGTTAATCCATCTTAATCATTACCAGAACTAAAATAATTAATTTGTGTACCTTTGTATTAATCCATTTATTTAGTTTGTGTTTAGGGATAAGGAGAAAACCAAACATCCAGTAATTGATTTATTTGATATCTACACATATAAAAGTGAAATACATCTGAATGCCTCATCACGTTATTTCAAAACTTCCAGACCTATTAACTTTAAATTTAGCATGGATATACTTTCGCTACATAGATATCCACTAAGCAGGTATTTTACGTTCACACGTATGGTGACGGAACAAACTCGTCCGAAATCGAAGTCACCAGCTAGTTCTGTAAATATTAAGTTTAAATACTATAATATATATCATCTAAATAAAAGTTGAAATACAAATTTGTTCTATATTTAAGTTCAAGTCGAATATTGTATCACTGGTAAACTAATATGTTAAAAAAAATCTATATAGTATACATTTTTATGACAATATTCTAAGCTTCCACGTACAATGAAACTACTGGAGCGAGAAATTACGGGGGTGATTTTTTTAGAGTCCATTTTAACTAACCATAACAAGTTGTTTTTACACTTGTTCGACGGTCAGATACATTTGCTCGTTACTACGCTATTGTAAGATTCCTAAGATATACGCTTTTATTTCGTCAAACTACAAGAAAATATAAAAACGATAAATAGTCTTACGACAATAGTAATATTCTCGCTATACCTTTCGCAATTAGACTATTACCAATAAAAAGTGTCTCATCAGGATGTAATTTGCATGTTTAATTTTCAGTAAGGTAGAGACTAATATTGTAGTTATTAAATTATAGCTAAACGCCGTTTTTAAAAATAGATTATTTAATATGTGTTTCTATTATACATTTTATTCATGTAATGTGCAAAGTGTGGGAGAATATATGTGTAAATTAAAATCAGAATAAATCTTATTATTGATACGAAATTTTTAATTGAATTATGTTTAGTACATTATAGTTGCTACTAAATTTTATATAGTCACAATTTCGAAGTAAATGTTTTGCGAATTGTGTTATTTATTTGCGAAATACGTAATTGTGTTATTATAGGTATATTATAATGTATATTAATAATAAAATAAAGCGGCAATTTTGTTTGCATGAACTTATCTTAGCAGGGATCAGTCGGATTTCAAAAATTCATTTGATTTTTTTAATATAATATGATGATTTAAAGCTTAGGAATGCGAAATGCAAGTAATAACACTAAACAAATATAAATTACTGAAGTATAACTTTGAAAGAGTAGTTGAATTATCAAGATGTTAGAAGCTGTTATATAAAGTTAATGCATTCTCACGACTCCCGGGGTTATAAATCTATATACTTTTAAATAGATAGCCTTACTAGTTGTTTAAAAGATAATCGAATCAGGTTATAATAATCGAAATTAGTTAAAACGGCAATTTGACACAGCCGTAACAGATAGGGTATTAGGACAAACTGATATATGTACCAATCACAGGTGGAAACTCCCGTCAGGGGAGCGCCTACACGACTCGTTAGAGATCTACGCGCGCTTACGTGAGACATAACTTTGCGTGTGTGATACGGTCCACATATAAGAATGCTCAATCCAAACTACAAATGGAACTTCTAAAATACTTGTCATGTGTAAGTACCACAAACTACGACTCGTCACTGATCAACCCTTAGCTTGGCCCTATATGCACCACAGTTCCAGGACCACGAGCCAACTCCGAGCACAGCTCCGAGCTGTCTAAGGCATATATCAGGATCGCATGCCTGAGCTGGCTCCAAGACAGCATCCAACAATATGGAACCAAACCCAACTCAAAATGCACCCATCTGCCAGGACAATCATCGGACCAGTAACAATGTCAGGATATAATACTAAGTTCTAAGATTCACTGTGCCAGATACATCTTGAAACCTAATCATTGTGGCAGAGAGAGAATAACACGAGAGTGTCTGAGACTTGCGACTCAGATGTAGGTTTAAGGAGGCCTCCTTTCGTCAATTGTCAACACTTACCTTCACCACTCGTGCCTCTCTCCGCACAGTATAAACCATTCCCGATAATGATTTACAGCATAAATATCAAAACAGTGTCAATAATAAAGAATTATTAAATCTTACGTTCCTTCGGTAATGTTTCAGCTACGTACGATGAATACGGCTCAAGCGCCTTTCTTACACTGAACCCGGTGCCTTTTTTTTTTTTTTTTTTTTTCGAATGGACATACGCTGTTAGCCGGAGGGGCTTTTACAGCTTGGCAGGACTTTTTGGGGCGAGTGCTGAGGGCACTCAGCCCCGAGGCAGCGGGCACAAGGGTGCCGTTGTGGCTGGCCCTTGGCATGGACTGCTGCCGGAAGAGAAAAAATATTATATAAAATAATAGGAGCTGGCCTACTGGAGTAGGCCTTCAGATAAAATACTGATTTGTTAGGTGTTAAAAATACTAATTGTTAAGAGAGGCAAGGAAGTCGGTGGAGTGGATTGTACTGTACTGTTTTAAGATTGAATTATCGGTGTTGGATGGACGTAGTCTTCGCATTAAAACGCCCATGAACTGTATGAATCTGACTGTAACAGAGGAACCATTATTAAAAATTAAAAAGGCAAACAACTGGCAGGGCCACAGGTTTTTGGTCCCTTACAGAACCGTGTACTTAGCGTGTGGGTGTGCACGGATGGTATGCAGTGTGATGTTGTATTCTCAGTGTTGTAGAGTGTCACTGTATCGCGCGAGCAGAGTCGCTCGAGGGCTCCTTTCCGGAGGATCGGACCTAGGCTCGAGCGTCTGCAGAGGGAGGCCGCGGCGGGTGTGCGGGAGTGAAATTAACCGTAAGGCCTCGGCGGCGAGACCTGCGGTTACGCGGGCGTGTGCGCGGACACGAACGGTTTGAAGAGACGGCAGGAAGGAGCGCGTTTTCCCTAGTGATGTCGTCTACGGGATCGGTGAAGCAGTTTCGTGGCCGGCGTGCGAACCAAACGGCTTGAGGATTTGCAGTATAGTTGACTGCTTCTACTATTTCGGGATTCGAATGAGCTTCGGCTTTTTCAAAGAATTTCTTGGTGAGTTCGCGTATGTAGGCGTATATGGAAGGGAGATTCATATCTTTGTGGAGATCTATGTTGCGGGCGTAAGGCGGAGCTTGGACCATTGTGCGAATGAATTTATTCTGGAAGACTTGAAGTTTTTCCAGGTTTGTTATTGCTGCATGAGCAAAGACTGGGCAGCTGTAAGTCAATATTGGGCGTATGCAGGTCTTATAGATTGTAAGCTTATGTCTGAGTGACATTTTGCTTTTCGAAGAAGTGAGATTACGTAGCAGGGCCGAGGCAGTGTTGGCCTTTTTGATTACGTAATCGATATGGTGGGTGAAGGTGAGGTGTTTGTCGAGTACTACGCCTAGGTATTTGGTTTTATTTACCCAGGCGATATCGACACCGAATAAGTGTAATGAGCCTTCGAGTGGCTTGAAGTTGTGGGGATCGAACATGATAGCCGAGCTTTTATCTGGATTTAATCCTATGCTCCATTTGAGACACCAGGATCCGAAGGCGAAGATGGCTTGTTGAACTCGATATCTAAGATTGGCTCTGTGCCTTCCCGAGCTATATATGATTGTGTCGTCGGCGTAGAGGCCTACTTGGACATTATCGAAGATTGGGATGTCGCTGACATATAGATTAAATAGACAGGGCGCTAGAATGGAGCCTTGGGGGACTCCAGAGCGAATAGGATGGGGTGAGGAGAGAGCTCCGTCTACTTTGTAGCAGAAGGAGCGGTTAGATAAATATTGTATAACTAAGTGGACAAGTCTGTCCGGAACTTGGAACTGGTGGAGCTTATATATAAGTCCTTCGTGCCAGACCCTGTCGAAGGCTTTGGCGACATCGAAGAAGACAGCGAGAGTGCGTCTAGGAAGGCGTAGCTCCGTAAAGTTGGAGACTACGTGTTCCGTGAGGCGGAGAACTTGGTGGGTACATGAGTGTTTCGGCCGGAAGCCGAATTGCTGGTCCGGAAAAAGATATTTGTCGGCTACGACGACTTGGAGGCGGTTTAAAATAATCCGCTCGTATATTTTGCCTAAGGTGTTTAGTAGGCTGATCGGACGGTAGCTTTCTGGGGAGCAGGCTTTTTTGCCTGGTTTCCGGATACCTATGACGGTGGCCCTTTTCCAGACGGCTGGAAAGTGACAATGAGATATGGCCGCATTGAGGATGCAGACCAGAAGCGCTATGAGTTTGTCAGGAAGAAGCTTTAGGACTTCATTCCTGATACCATCAGGACCGGGAGATTTCCTAGGTTTGAGTCCTTTAATTATTGAGAGGACTTCGTCGGTGGTGACCGGGTCTAGGAGTTCTGCTGGGGGGGTCTCCCTTATTGAGTGTATTGTTCGGTTGACCCTTTCCCAGTGTTCGGGATCTCTGTCCTGATATTTGTACGGATTGGGGGAGCACTGTTCCTCTAAGGTGTTTGCGAGGAGCTCCGCTTTGTCACTGCTCTCGAAAGCAGGAGGGAGAGTGGGGCCTCTGTCTAGTGGGGGTGTGGAAGGAGAGTAACTGCTCTTTTGTTTGCGGACGAGCTCCCAGAAGGCCAGGTGCGATGGCTTGAGGTCCTCCAGGAGGCTGTCCCATCTTTGAGAGCGAAATTCAGAGATTCTACTGTCGGATAGGCGTCGAGGGCGCGAGTCGCGGCGTTCTTCTCAGTGATCAGCCTCCGAATGTCGTCGGGGAGTATAAAGCGGCGATCGTTCGCCACTTTTACCTCTTTCGAGGTTTCCTCGACGGCATTCTGGAGGTGACTGACCAGGGAGTCGACCGCCAGATCGGCGTCGGCTGGCGAGTCTATCACGTCTGGAATCCTGTCAAGCTCGGGAGAGGAGATGTTAGTAGCCAAGTATTGCCTAAGTCTGGGATAATCGGCAACTTTGATGGGAGGCAGGTTATGCTCGTCGGGCTGGCCGAGGAGTAGAATTACTGGGCGGTGGTCTGAATCGAGTTCGTGAGCGACTTCGATGTGTCGCACCTGGAGGGCGACCCCTTTCAGGATAGCTATATCTAAAACTGAGGGTCGACAGTTGGTCTGAAAGTGTGTTGGCTCTGGAGGAGCTATCACATCGAAAGTTAGCTCGTGTTCCAAGCGGAAAAGTATTCTACCGTTGTCAGTGGTACGCGGGTTATTATAATAAATGTGCCCGGAGTTAAGATCGCCGGCCACGATTACCGATTCACCGAGCGCGAAGAGCGCTTCCAGATCTGATTTGATAAGTGTTTTCTTTGGCGAGAGGTACGCTGAAACAATGTGGATCGTGGGATGATCGGTCATGCCCACTCTGCATATAGATACCTCTATGTTAGTAAGTTTAGGAGGTTCTATTCGCGTGCAATATAAGGATTTTTTGAAATATATGAGTGTGCCTCCGCCTCTTGCGCCAGTGCGATCGTCTCTTATTATTTTGTAGTTTGCGATCGCAGGGGCGCGGAACTTCGGTTTAAGTAGTGTTTCCTGTACAAGAAACACGTCGATTTGCCGCTCCTTAAGGAAGCAGGCTACTAAGTCGCGTTGGGGAGTTACGCTACTCGCGTTAAAAAAGGATAAAGAGAGGCCCCGGGGTCTAATTCTATCCTCCATTGCGAAAACTAATTATGGGGAAGCGCGGGCAAGGTCTTGCACAGCACGTGCGAGGGCAGGGTAGGCGGCTACGGCCTTAAGTCGGTCTATTCCGACGGGAGAGCTGGCCATTTTGTCGAAGGCGATGATAACTTCGACGTCAAAATCTTTAAGGATACCTGCGATCCAGGTTAGACCTAGGAAGTCGAAGGACGGAGCGTCCGAGCTCGAAGGTACAACTCTAGGCGGTTGTACTTTAGCGGCCCACGCGGAAGGCGGGGCTTGTGATGGTGTGTGCGCGGTAGTGACTCGCGCTGGACTTGGCAGGCTCGGGAAGGCCTGGGTTGAGATGAGCGGTGGCGGGGCAGGGCGCGTTGACGCGGCGTGCGCTGGAGGAGCGCGCTGTGGGACGCGCGTGCGAGTGCGCCTAGTGCGTGGGGCGCGTTCACACCCGCGATAGTTCGCGGGGTGACCGGCCTTGCCGCATAAGACGCAGCTCGGTGGATCTACCGTTTCCAGCATGCGGGGGCACTCCTTTGTGGAGTGATCTCCTAGACATTTAACACATCTCGGCTTGATGTGACAGTTTCTCGCCGAGTGTCCGTAAGATTGGCAGTTGTGACACTGCGTAGGGGCATGCTTTTTATGCGGGATCTCTACGGATATTCCGGAGAGGCCGCAGACCGATTTGAGGTTGAAAACCTCCTTGCCTTCATTGGAGCGGTCCAAGGTGACAAGGACGAGGTCGTAAACCTCCTTTGTGAAGGAGTGGTACATTCGGTGTACCTCGTGCGCGGGTAAGTTTTGCTCCTTAAGGGAGGCAAGAATGACTTCCGTGGGAAGTTCTTTAGGGACGCGCCTGATTACTACGCGCAGAAGGCGCTCTTCCTCGGGCGTGTAAGTAAAAAATTGGAATTTTCCTTCGCGGAGGAATGTTGTTAGGTTTTTGTAGTCCGCGATTGTGGGGACTTTGATTTGTATACCGGATGGGGTGCTCCGGGCGTGAGTATATCTAATTTTGGCGGCATTCAGCCGCGTGGAAATATTTAGCCACGCTGCTTTGTCAGTTATTGTGACTGGGGGCGGTGGCCGCACCGCCCTTTCGGTGGGAGCTGCTGTTTGTGCAGCGTGAGTGTCGCGTGATGTGGGGACGCGGTTATTGCCGGCACGCATTGTTTTTGCGGCGGCTGGGGGTGTGGTTTCGGGTGATAACACCCGTTTGTGTTTGGGCTTCGCCCTTGAGACTGTGGTAAAGTCCGTTTCAGGATTAGCAGTGTCCATGTCTATTTCCGGATCAGGTGATAGTGGCGAAAAAGAGTTCGCCGTGGGTATCGGTCGGGGTGCGTAAGAAATTTTTTCCTCGAACGGACGAGGCGTAGGTGCGGCGGCGGGGGTCGCTGAGGGCGACGGGGTCCGCGATGAGGTAGTAGCGGGTGACGCGGGGGGTGCTACCGCATGCCGGATGACCGGCGAGCGGGAGCGAGAGCGTGATCGCGGCGGTAGGGGCGGCGACGCCGGACGACGCGCCGGGGCGGTTGCCTTGGTGGCGGGGGCCCGGACGGGTAAGGAGGTGGTAGTGGGCGGGGTCGGCGGACGGCGCGCTGGCGCGTTTGCGCCGGTGGGTGGGGCGCGGACGCGCTGCGGAGGCGCAGACTCGGTCGCGAGGTACTTTTTTAAAAGTTCCGGACTCTCTCTTTCCAGAAATTTTAGAACTTTCTCCATCTTGAGGAGATGGATAAGTCCTGATATAAATAAAAGAGTAAGGTGATAGTATGACTTACGTCAGAAAAAACCTCCCTGCCTGAAGGGCAGGGGGGCGCGGCTAAAAGGAAATAGAGCAACTATCCTGCGTTAGGCAATCTACTTGTATGTACACGAAGGAATAGCGTGTAAAATCGAAAAAAATAGTAAAGGAAAGAACAATATTCCAAAAAGTACTGGGCCTTGGCCCGTAAAAAGGATTAATTAAATTTTACCTTATCTGGGAGCCGGTGACCGGCGTACTTACAGGCGGTGACACTAATTTCACTGCACTTAATCACGATAACAAAGCAATATTTGGAATCACGGCACAAAAACACTGAGAGATATCTCTCAATTTAAATACCACGATAACCAAACAATATGGTTAGAGAACAAAGACACTGTATCGCGAACAAGCAACAATAGCCGGTTTGTTGCAGGTGCGTCGTCGCAGGTGCGAGAACAAAGGAAACCGAGAACAATAGCGGCGCGGTAAGGCGCAGCGGTCGAATAGTTTAGAACAATCGGCAGAGCTCACGGACACGTCCGTTCGCTGTGGCTGATCGAATCGAACTCTCCAACCCGGTGACACGCTTGCATCGCGCTTTATACTAATCGGCGTTATAAACTACCCTCCTATAACTATATTCTGCCCGAGAACATTCACTCTATCACTACATCCCTACAATACATAAAACAAATCGGGTTATTTACACCATTCCAATACAAGAACAGCTGGACGGATTTTAATAATCTCTAATTTGTTGGATTCGTCTCCACACATAGCAGTAGAAACAATTTTTTGGTATTAATTTTACTAAGTAAATAAAATCCTAAGTTCGTTATGCTAAATGTTAACACGTTATTCAATGACTTTTATGCGGTACGTAGTTTAGCGGGTCAGCTGGTATTATATAATATAGAGTCAAATAACGTACATTTTAAAATAATGAATAGATAATAACATGATACGATTTAAAATTGAATAGAAGCAACAAAGAAAAAAGTTGAACTATCCATATTTACACGCACCGAGTAACGAACGGCACCCGATGCGTTCCTGGCACTGAAATATTGCGAGCAGTATCGTCGCGACAGTTTGTCCGCGCCTTTATTTATAACGTGTGAACATACCTTTTGATAGAATGAATTAAAATAGCGTAACACGGGCAAAGGATCTGTGACAAATGGACGTATCGATTTGTCTGTCACTTGTAATTAATTTTTGGGAGTGTTTTTCAGAAATTTATAGGTGTATTCTATTTCTATAAAATGAACTAATAGAATATTTTTACTTTGATATTTAAAATAACAGATTTCTGAGTATTCTAATATCACATGATACAAATATATATATGCTGTTACGAAATCTTTCGCTTTAACATTGTCTAGCAAAAATTCCGTATTTTTATATTAATATGGTGAGTATAATATATCATTTTTATTATGGCAAGTGCATAATACGTTAGGTATTACAGTATTTACATAAACTTTGCTAGAAATGGTAACTCTATCTGGCCAAACCAGATCAGTTGTGCTGAACATCAGAATACTTTGGTCAGCAGCCTACTGTAGTGTTGGACATAGGACGAGAATTAGACGACTGAACTGTGTCTGTATAAATACTCAGCTTAGAAGAAAAACCTAGTAAGAACTGGTAAACGGCGTCAGAATATAAATAACCCCTAAAAGCGCTGGTACAATGGTGACGGGAAACTATTATAACTAATCTCCCTTAAAAGTTCAAAACACAGTCAAAATCTCTTAACAAGAGAAGAAGAGATTCAAGTATAACTTACTTTGTTTTGTTATACGGTAAATTAACGGTATTTTTCGTAACAGTAGGCACAGTACTACACAAAACATTTGCGACCATCGAGAGATCAACAGTTCATTGAGGCTACCACTGCTATACCGGCCTGCAAGTAAATGGGCGTACAGTGATTGATGACGATCCAAAAACCTGAAAGTTAGAACAATGGACTTATCACCATGAATAGTAGTTGAGACCCAGTTAGATACAAATCCCTACCACCTCACTTGATTAGCCAGATATACACCTGCTGATCCTGGATGCGACATATCTTAGCATCTCACCATTCTGGGATTCATGAAAAGAACCTCCGTGAGTTATAATACCTGAGTACGTCCGCCGCACTCTGGATTATCAGTCTTGGTTCTACCTGCACTGACTAACCAATCTTTTCACCACAATATGAGCGCATTCTTTTAAATACCTCTCTTGCCGACACGAAGAAAAAGAATATACATGATGAGTGCTACGCTTGCTGTGTAGTGGTTTCATTCTGTTTGAACCTATTTGTATAATTAAGTACATATCTAATCACCAAGCACGTAAATAATTTAATAATTAGTAATAGTAGCTTAAGACAGTATTTTCATAGATAATTTATTTCAAAATATTTTATTTTCTTGAAGTTTAAGAACAAATATATAGTATCGATTTAACTATATTTCTCATAACAGCTTTGCAGTTGTACCATTATATAAATAAACAGTTAAAATGGACAATCAATATTTATTATTACTACTAATTTTGTGCGTATAAATAAAAAGATAATTTAGAAAAATTACTGACCACCGAACCTGTTCCTACTGTATTTATCATGGCCGCTCACTAAACAGTTTGTTTAATCAATTATTATAATTTTTAAACATATCGACATATCTCCACCGGTAACACATTTTGCGTGAACAAGTTACCGTCAAACGTCAGACTGCACCTTTTATGTAAATTTCTTTGTGAATTACAAGTATTAAAAAATAATTTGAGATAATAACCGTTACCCATTAATGTATATGTAGGGAGGTCTTTATATAATAACGTTTTCACTGATTCTGAGCTTATATTTAGGAATGTTGAATCTATTCCAAACTTAAGTTTTTACTTTTATAGTTATCTTTTGCAGATCTCATTAAATCTAATACTACTATTAAAATTATTTCCTACTCTATTATGTACGGTAATTAATTTACTAAAATTAAGCATTATTATTAAAGCATATTAATTCTTTCAAACGAAAGTTACTGGATCGTCAAGACTACTTTGCTCTTTATAGCTTAATATTTGGAATAATTCAACTCCTTGTTCTGTGGGCAAATATGTATTGGCTTATCTAAAATAGAGTACGTCTGTTGTAAGTATGAATGTATGGATGTTTTATACTTTTTCACGCAAAAAATAGTGAATGTATTTTAATCAAACTTTATGCAACAGAATAACACATAGAGTATAATTTAAAAAATATATTGTGTGAATTATCCAAAATAGAAAGATAAGTATCAAGTAAAGAGTTACACGTATATAATGTAGAATGGAACTCTTTATCTTAAATAGTCCTACAAAAAACCCCGGAAATCATATATCTATCTTGTATGTATAAGCCATTATCGCCAAAATGGCGAGCGGCCCGCGTATAAATGACTACGAGCAGAAATATTCTTATACCAATCTCCTTTGATATAATTACATTAAAATAGCAGATACCGGAACAGGTATTGTGTGACAAAATCGATATGCAAAACAGTTAGCAAAGCCGTGGTAAAAGCTAGTTCTTATATAATTATATAGCTTTTACTTCCCGTGTAAGACAAAGGGTATCTACATAAATATTTGAAGATTAATGTTAATGCCAAAATAGGGTTTATGAACAAATATTACGAATTTTCATATTATTAAATCATTGCTCAATGTTTGGGTAAACTTTCTTATTTTGGAATACTTTCAAAATACGTGTGGTTTGATTCCTAATCGGTTATTGTGTATTAAACAGGTGATGTATTATTGTATGTACATACATATGCATGTTGCCATAGGATCATTTGTGTAAGAATTAAGGGACCTTTTAGACCAACACTACATTGAAGACTTAACAGTACCTACCTACTATGAAGCAATATACTATTATTATCTATATTTTAAGAACCTAATTAATCAATCAATCAGGCGGTATTGTTCGGCTGGTTTTGTTTCGCCCCACAAAGGACCTCTACACAATGCCACCGGTATTGTTCAAGGAAACAGGTTGAACTTTCACCTCAAACTCATCGCTTCTTTTGTATGCAATTTTCTGTCGGAAGTAGCTTGTACCGCAACATAATACATTTTAACACCGTGTAGGTGTTAACTTTACCGAGTGTATACAAGAAACTCTCGTACTAACTCATAAATAAAGGTCTTATTTTATGTAAATTAAAGGCAGAGAAAGTAATTAGAATAACACTTCAAGCTTTCGTATATCCTCTTTAGAATTTATTTTATATTTTTATATGTATTTTGATAGTTGATGTATTTTCATTTCGAGTTGTCATTTTTAACTATAAATAGGGTCTACATTGAGCATAACTCCAGAAGCGGTTTCCTCGCTCTCCTCGTTAATTTTTTTAAGTTAGTAAGTAAGACTGTCATGTAAAGACAGAACTGTAGGTACTTGTTAAAACTATTACTAAGATTTAAGATAGTTGTAAAGTCCTCTAGTATTTGTGAATTCACAAAAAGTGTCAAAAACGCGAAGAATAATCAGTATTGAGCGAAAGGTAGTTTTTGAAGCGATGATAGCTCAGTTTGTCGTGTGTACGGACGCCGCGTCAAGTGACATGAGTTCGAATTCATCTGCAATGAGCTTGAGCTCTCGTTGAAGGAAAACATCGTGATGAAAACATAGCACAAGGCTTTCTCTAATGTCCACTTGGCTAGTTACCACCTGAAAAGCTGCCGCCAAATACTTATAGGAATGGTCCGGCAGTTGCACTTCAGTTTCAGACCCTCCACTAGGCTTAGCGTGTCCACCATCTTGAGCCACATCGTCACTAAACATTGGATAAGTTCAGGTGAAAACCTTAAAATTTTATTATACAAAAGATGCAATTTTGAAACTTATTGGTGTTATATAATTTCTAATTGTTGTCGGTCCATCATTGATTTTTATATAAATCTTCATAGTATTTTTTTTTTTTTCTATAAATACATATTATTTAAATAATAATACAAAATTATATAAAATGTAGTTACAGGACGATGTGACGGCCTAATCTACCATTTCAATTCCAGGAGAATGGTAACCATTAACATTTTTTTAAATAATTATATTTATTTAGTCAATAGAATATACGTAGCAATAAACATATCCTAAATATAATGGTCGTTATGGCATTATTCACTTGATGGTCATTCTTTGTAACACCCTACATTATTTGCATAAACATTTCACACCCACTGCACATCGTTATTTCTGATGTTAAAACACTGTATTTGCATTGTAAAAGGATTAAAATATATTCGTTAACAAGCTTCGACAAATGTTTTTATTTATTTTATTTATGACATCATCAATAGTTTATGACATAACTAAATATGACACGTTTAGAAAATGTATTAAAGTTTATTTTCAGTTTTATCTTCATTCACGTTTGGTTTATTGTAAAAACGACTGCTTATTAGGAGCGCGTTTGTTCATACTTTTTGTTAAAAGATAGTTTTGTATTGAAAACATAACACAGCATGGCCGTGACTTTTTTGACGACATGCTTATCATTCAGAAATCATTAATTTTATTGGTTTTTTTATTGTAAATTCTAAAGTTTTAATGGTTAGCTCTCACCCTCACCTTTGAAACTGTTACCAAGCACTTACAAGTGTGTTCTGGTAGCTATATTTGAGAAACAATTTCTTATAGACTTACCATTTTATCTCAGTCTACATCTTCCCTTCACATTTATTGAAATTATGTCTAGAACGCTAAATTGATTAAGAAAGGCACATGTTGGTAGGTACTTTACAATATATTCATCTGTGAAAATTAACATTTTTTTATTGTATGTAACATTGTAACATACGTTGTTTTCTTATTTTTGCGTTAGATATGGCTTGGTAATTTTGTCTGCCTTGCATTGCAATAATACAATAGGAAAAATACTCGCCTTAGAGGCATGCTTAGGCGTATAATTTTACGTGGACAGTGTATATTGAGCAATCAAACAAAATTGTAGAGTTCTAGTTCTTTTTTTGTTTTCGTGTTGAATAAATATATTACGTTCTTCTTCATGCAATTCGCTTGGCAGGCCACGAGAGTGGACTACTACTACTACTGCAGATACCAGCTCAGTAATTACCACCGTAAGCGTGAATAAAAATACGTAATAGAGGCTAAAGGCCTCGTTTTGAGCTTTTTAAAAAACCTTTGCTTTTTAATTCTTAATATGACTGTGCCTGCGATGTTATTTTGACTACATGAAATTACTGATAAATGTCTACCACATTTCGTTCAATTTATAAGCTATATGCAATTACAATTTGAAGTGAAATAGTCTGCGACAATTAATTACCCCATCCAATGTTTATGATAAGCTAACAGTTATGGTCTAGCAGCGGACCGTTTACCGTTTTCTCTAACATGAAATCCTGAGTATATATATTTACAGGCCATGAAACGAGATGAATGTGGAAAAAAGTATATTCAAATTAATAATTCATCTAATATACATATAACATAATCAGTAAGATTTAATGTACTCCCAGCTGGTCTGGCAAACATGGTCTATCTAATCCAGTAGCTAATAACTTTACCATAGTGCCACCTATCACGTTTAGGAATAGGGTCACTTATTGCAATAAAATATATTATCTCTCAAGTTTGAATTAAGCAATACATAATTACAAAATTTTATTGAAATAGGTTGAGTGGTTTTTTATATTATCAGAGAATATACAACAGTAAAAAAATAAAAATATTTTATTTTTACTATATTATCATCAAGTTCATGGTGGTTGCATTCAAATCCAGTAGAGTTATTAAAAAAACGGTCAATATCATAATACCTTTGTATTACATAACAAATTATTATATTTTGGTTTAAAAATTCAAAGAAGTTTTTTTCTAAATTTTACTAAACACGAAAATTGTAATATGTAATGCATTTTTATTATTTAACTTTATATCCTGCGATCAAACCAGCTAAACTATTCTTTGCCACACTTTTATTATGACTTTAAACTGTGTTTTTATATTTAACTAAATTATCTACAATATACAAACAATATTACGTAAATGTCCCAAAAATTTGCATAATTTGGGACAAAACCTTAATTTTATAATTAAATTAAAAATCTCGACATTATAACATAAGAACAAAGTTCAGTGAAAACATTATAAAAACACTGAAATGATGTATGAATATTTTTGCAAAGATATAGTCGAGCGCTAAAATAAACTATAAAAAAAAAAAAAAAAAAATTACTTTTAAACGCTCCCCTAAGGGCCTTTGTTTGAGTTCGTGAGCTGTACTTAATTGGACCCCGGCCGGGTGACACGGAAAGGTGATGCATCACTCCACTGCATTGAAAACATAAATTTTGATTCGAGAATTAAACACATTCAGACCCTTAGGAATCATATTTTATAATAAAAAGAAAATAATTTTGTCCACATAAAAACAAATATTATTTGTTGCCGGTAAATAAATATAAGAACAATAGTTAATAATAGCATCTAGTTATAATTTATAATACTAGGTGATAAAAATAATGCCATAAAAATATATTGAAATATTATACTACCTGTTTCCCGCCACTTGTTTCAAGTTAGTTTTTTTTTTGGTATTTAACAGAAGCTATGTGAATTATGTGGGCTGTATTTTATTTATCAGTTATTTATATTATCTCCTTTATTATATTTGAAATTATACTCATTAGTGTTGAGTAGTACTTTTAAATAACCGAAACTTGCATGGTGGTAGGGTTTTTTCTAATGCCCGCCTGGCTAGGTACCATCATCAAGTTGAAAATCTGCCTCCAAATACCATTACGTGTGTTTCGGCAGTGGCACTAGAGAGCCAGTTCCTTCTATAAAGCCCGGCAACGCACCTGCGACTCCTCTGGTGTTGTGGGTGTCCATGGGCGGTGATGATAACTTACCATCAGGTGACGACACGCATGCTTGTTTGCCGCCTATTCCATGAAATAAAAATAAAGTATATGACTGATACTATTTTATTGGAATGACGTGCGTTGTCCGTTGAAGGTATTATGACAGTTGTTTTCACATATTTTTGATAGCAGCATGGTTATAGCACTTTATTTGTTGATAAAAGTACAGATTAATTTAAAAAACAAAGATAACCATTGAGAGATTAACACTACATTAACGAAGTCACTAGTCAATGGTGATCTGCAAGTATCTTTGCAAGTGGTATATCTATTGATTGACTCTGAAATATGTTAATCTAAAAGACAGCAATCAGGGACGATCACAATCACACCCACAATCACAGTTGGTTTCGACTACCAAAAAAGTTTTACCTTCGTTCCATGAACGACACGCAAACGAGTACAGTATAATCAAAGTAAAATAAAATTTAATGTAAAAAAAAATACAATTTTGTATTAATTGTTGATAATTAAACTGAAATAAGAAAGAGAGACGATAACCTATTCAATATAGTTAACAACAGTATATAATTATGTATATTTATCAATTTAACAATTTAGGGTAATAATTTCTATTTATCATTGACGATAAGGATAAAAGAGCCGTCAATGTCATCATTATCGACGTGAGGGTAATAGAAAAGGGTTAATGAAAAAGAAACTAAAAATACAGCCATCTAATAAAATAAATGAAAAAAGTCACAATAGACTGATAGTAACCGGTGAACGAGAAGAAACGTGAGCCGTTGACACATTTGAAGATAATGTGCCCATGCCCTCTGCCGAGCGTACGGTTCATTGCAGAAAATGTAGCGGATAAATAACCATCAAGTAATTTTTGACTTTTTTACTCAACTTATTAAGTATATTAGTATAGAAAAATCAAACACTAATATACTCGATAGGCATGTAAGTGCTAAATGCAGATTAAAATTTATAAGATAGTATTAGTATATCAATTAACCTATAAGTGTTTTCCATTCATAAGAAAAACACTTTTAACCAGATTAAATTATTTTAAAACAGACAAAAATATATATTTTTTGTGAATATAATTTGTATTCTTTATTGAATTTGTTTCATTGTGTTTATAATAGTTTTTTTTTTGTATTCTTATAAAACTCGAACATCGTAGTACACGATGAAATGGCACTGAGTTATAAAGTGGGAGATTGTATTCAATCGTTTGTTTCTATTAATGGCTGTCATATATTTTCACTATAGTTTAATTTGAAAGTTTGTTGCTGCCCAAACAAGCTGATTAAAACTAGCTTGGAATACCTGTAAATTGATGTATACTTCACCGAAAGCTGGTTTTGCTTTTTAGGTATGGTGTTATGGCCACAATTTCACCCAAGGTTATGTGACGATGTGGCCGAAGATGATGGACACGCTAAATCTACAAGACTGGCTCTCAAGCGCAACTGCCAGAATACACATATAGAGATTACAGATACAAACAAACACATACAACCACAAAATTATTATTCGAACATTGATAATATCTCATTTATAGGACTTAAAATTGTATTCACCACGGTAAAAACTCTTGAAAATTGATTAATTTTATAAAAATAGCTTTCGCTTATGTTTGGTACAGTAGACTCATGAATACAGAGCGGGCGGCGCGGCGCGGCAAGCACCACGTAACGAGTGCGGATTTACATTTCATCTGGTACAAATGATTTGGTACATTGCACAGGTTGTATGCGGCTGTGTTTACACTATTTACAATATCATATGACCATAAAAGTATTCCAATATTCCAACAGATTTTATTTTCTAACCACTACAATTTTGGCACTAGAGAAAGGAAGTTCTCAGCTATACCTGATTCACCGTGCGGGAGCCGGGTCCATCGTGTACTATGAAAGGATACTTCGAGCAGTTTTCGAGTTTTCGAGTTTTCGAGTTTAAGTTTAAGGGGCCCCTTTCCGACGCGCGTCAACACTTACCTTCACTACTCTTGTTTCTCTTCCTGCCCAGCCAAATTTGTTAGGAGCCTGCTATAGCAGTTTTAGGGACGCCTTCTAATATAGAACTAGCTGCAGCCCTAAATAGGCCAAGATATTCGCTTAATTAATTCAAGACATTAGAAATTAAATGCATATAGAGTTCTAGAATGTATCCCGATATTTAACATATAACTATTTAGTCACTTTATATTAATTACCAAAAATATGAATATGAGAAATCCAATTGGATTTAATTATATGTCTATTGAAAAATAAAAGATATAAATACATTCTCTAATATAAAATGTGGTCGAATCAATCAAGCAAATTTATGTTTTACGTTAGATAAATATTTATTGATCTTACTATAAATCGTGATCAAAAATATCAATTTTCTAAGTGCCTTATCAATTCAGTCGTAAAATCTTTATGGGGCGAAGCAATATAATCTCTCTTTGAAGTAATGCAATTGAGGTGAGGTACGGTAGAAAACTGAATAATGAATTATCTTATATCATTTTTTTACTTTATTAAATATTACAAAATTTATATAATATTCCTTTTTTGACCACTTTTATGTGTACCTTGCTTTTAATTTTACTTGAAAGTGAAAATAACTAGCAAAGGAACCTACACATTTTTCAATAAAATAATTTCATCAGACGCTCTATACGCATAGGCATACGCATAGGTTAATATACCGTTAATTTTAAATGTTGATTTTTTTTTATTTTAATTTCATTTAATCAGACATTCTTTTATAAACTATTTAAAAAATTTGTTCAAACTCTTCGTAAATTTATATATTTATTGAATACCAGTAAAACATTACGACAGTGGTTTAACCAAGACCTAATAATGACATTTGACACTTTGAACACGGTAGCGAACTAAAAACAAATATAATAATAAAGAACAAACCTAGAACTGCATTAAGATACTGGATCTGTAACAAAGTGGAAAAGAGCTGTTCTCTTAAAATAAAATAAGGCAGTTATGTAAATTAATCTCGGTCTGTCCCCGAGACGCGGTGGTAGAAAAAAGCTTTATTCCTTCATTAACCTCCTGTTATAGTAGCAATCAAAATGCGAAAATTTTCCTTGAAAGTTTTAGAGTATATTTGACATCTGATCCGTATACACACTACCTCATTTTTAATATAAAATGTTTAACGTAGGGTCTGTCTCCATCTCGGAAGATATGCAACATGATTGCTCAACTACTACAGATGATAATTTTTAACTGATACGGCTAAAGTAATTGTGAGTTTACTTTATTCTTTTGTAATATAGCATATATCGCTCGATGGGATTGTATGGTTAACATTTTTATTATTGTTTTCGTTTTACAGTTTTAGGCAGCTGCTCAATTTGCAATTTCTAGGGGGGACTTAACCCTTCACGGTCGTTATTAGCACCTTGTTTGTTTTGTAACTACTAAACTTACTCTGGATACCCGTGATAGTTAAGTATATTATATTATTTGTCCCTAGGCATTCTATATTAAAACTATTAAGCGGAAAAGTTTCTTTGTTTGAACGCGCTAACATTATGAACTACCACTCTGATTTTAAATATTTTATAAAATTAATAAAGTAGAGCAATAATTGAGGAAGACTATAGGTTATTTGTCATCACGTTATACCTAATAGAAGCAAAGCTGTATTGAAAAAAGTTGCAAACGCGGGCAGAAAGTTATAAAAATATTGAATCAATCTATTATATACGTTCACTCTACCTACTACGAATAACAATTTTTATTCTTTCTATGGCATTTAGCCACAATCTCACTATATGTTAAGTGACAGTATAAACTAAGATGGTAATCCACATAGTTGAATGAAGTAAAGGGTTTTTAGGTTTTAATTCCAGAATCATATCTACATGGAGTCTGCGACAGATTTTCAGCTTTAGAGTGATAGTTGATAGCAATGACAGCAGACTCTAATAAATATCATACAACTATGGTATGGTTTGAACACAATGATTTCTTTCCTCGAAAGCTGAGGCTTTTGCAGAGATGCGAGCTCTCATCGATCGATGTGATATCTGAACACGATACCAATTACGATCATTGGTTCCAAAATAGTATATGTCATAATAAAAAAATGTACATAGCCAAGCGGTGTCAAATATAATTTAATACAAAAAAAAACAAATAAAGTTATCGCTCCCGCTTCAGTTTAGTTCGTTCAAACGCAACCGAATTCTGTAGCATGCAGTTACAAAATCCGAGGCGGTCTGCAGCCTTTATTACAATTCAACGCCCTCCACAACGCTATGACAGACTAATCACGGCATGTCAAGGGGCTTACTTTTCAGTAGTGTAGTTAATATTTGCAAATTCTGGGATATTTGCAACTTATTTAAGGTTTTAACGAGTGTTGCTGAAGGTACTGATACACTTTTCCAATCAGATTATAATCCACCTGGCAACAAAGATTATTTAAATGAATAAACAAGTGTAATTGTTATTTGATTATGGTTTTTGCCTCTATAAGCAACTATTCCATTGTAAATTATGATATAATCAAGTTTTATACTTTAATTGTAGAATAATTACTTTGAAGAACGACAAAAAACATAATGCTTGGTGCTACTACTTGGTAGCTTAATATTAAATAGCCTAAAGCCGTCCTTGAATACCACTTTTTCAAATACAAAAAAAGGATTGATATCCGATTGGTAGTTTCTAAAATTAGCGCGTTCAAACAAACAAACGTTTTTTTTTCCGCTTTGTAATATGTATGTATAATGTTATTTACAATTATATTTCATAACTATCCGTATATTTTTCATCATTTCTAATTGTTTATGTTGTAACCCTTTAAGTATAATCACTGTACTGGGCTATCATAAAAATATGTTAATACCAAAATGAATTATGGTAAACAATCAATTTTCAAAATAAACAGTGCTTCCAATTATAGTTATGAACTAATGAAGCAACTTTTACTAATTTCGGGTTTCAGCCCGTATAGAAAAATAGGGTTAAGTAATTTCTATGTCTAATTAAAAGTAATCTACAAGGTAATGATTTACATATAAGAAAAACTTATCGCTAAAATTGCTCTGTGTAAGTTAGTTGCGAATGTAATCAAAAATTGTTTGTAATATTCTATTAAATATTTATAATTGTGGTATTATTATTCTATAATAAAAATATAATGACCACAGGCCATCATGTTTGCTTTACGACATAATTTTATGGTCATTCCCAACCTCAGTCTTGCATTGTCCGTTCTCGAGTATCACATAAAAACATGAATAAATAATCGTGACTTTTAAATTTTCACCAAGAAAGGATAGGAAGTCGTACACGATCCATAAATCTAGTTCACAAACGAAGCACATCATTACATCTAAATAAAATTTATAGGGAGGAGTGTTCAATAAAATTAGTTTGTTCAATTACTACTTTTTAATAATACCTGATTTCCTGGTCTTATACCTCACTAGAATCACCATTAAAAATAACGTTAAAATGTTATCGTTAAAACGAGAAAGTATTTAAAATGATAATGTAATTTATTACGATTATAATCTGCACTGTAAACACGCGCAATCATAAAAAGTTATAGTCCCCTACTTTTGTGATGTAATGTTTTTCATTAATTTCTGTATCTCATGTATCGCAAGTAAAATATTTATCTATAATTCTATTATTTAGTAGCTGTATCCGCGATTCGTACGCGTGAAACTAAAAATTCTTTAATCATTTTGCTCGTTTTTGTAACTTTTTCAATACAACTTTGCTCCTATTGGTGGTACCGTAATGTTAAATTACCTATAACTTTGCTCAATGATAGCTCTATTAATTACAAAAAGAATTTTGAAAATCCGACTGGTAGTTCCTGAAATTAGCGCGTTCAGACAAATACACACTATTCCGCTTTATAATATTAATATAGATTAAATGAATTATAATCAATTATTTATTTCATTACTTCGCTTCTACGTTTGTTTTACTAAATTACACTTAAGTTTATAACATTATGTCATATGCTAAGTTACATTATGCTTTTGCGATTCTTTTTGTTATATTATATATGCTGGGTTTAAAAATATATTAACATAATTATAAGTCACTGAATCAGAAACTTAAGTTACTGCACAAATATTGACAAAGATACTTAATTTTTTTTTTTTTTTGTCACGAGTGTTCCCATACTAGCTCGGATGCTATTTGTATATACAGATAAATAGTACTCCATTTATTCCGCCTACCTCAATTAGTATATGTTTTATAAATCTCAAAATAACAATGAATCTGATTAATGTATTTCACGATCCCTGTACATTTTATGTATTCAAATAAAAATAGCGTGTTTTCTTAATGTTAGACAATAACGTCTAAAACAACAAGATCACTTCAATGCTCTGTCTGCTACTGAGGTAATCCCTGTTAATTAGAAGCTGCAGGGATTGTGTGACAGCGGACACGCTTGTTACATCGCTCGGTGTTCTGGAACATTCTGAAATGTCTCAATGTATGCATTGTTTAGGGGCTCTCTATTCTACAGACGAACTATTGTTTATATTCATCTATATTGACTTCCATGTAGTGACACAGATATAAGTCGAGATTTTTGTTACATTCAATTATTCTTTTTATAGATATAAATTCACATAAAAAGATGGTATTAGCATTTTTGGTCAAACGCACCTACAAACAATAATTCTAAAAAAACATGGATTTGGTATTGTGTGAATATATGTACTTGATATTAAATACATCACCTATAACTTTTGTAGATGAAATATTAAAGTGTGATGTTAAAAGAATTGGATGAGTTTTCACAGAATAGTTTTCAAATAGAAAATCTCCTTAATCTCGTCCAACTCTAAGATGGTAAATGTTCTGTTAAAGTTATATTATAAATGAAGATATCTGTCTGTCTACTTTTAAACCGCAATTGTGGTTTCAGTAGGATAGGTTTTTTGGTTGAATTAAAAATGTACCAGTAATAAATAGATAAATAAATTTAAAGGTTTCATGTACCTATCCTATGTTAATTATTTAATATAAACAGTACATATATGTAAATAGTCGATAATGTCATATATTATCACTCTATAATTGCAATAATACGTTACCAATTTAATTAAGATGAATAACTTGAGAAATTAAATAAACTTGTCAATATAAATTAAAGTTTTTTTTTTGAACTCAACCGTCCATTATCTGATATCGGTACCTCCGATCGTGTCGTCGATTGGAGTTTTGTCGCAAAACATAGCTCATTATTAATGCGATGTAAGTGATTGAAGACTGCGAACACTGTATCGTTTCTTACACGGATATTTGTCCTGCTAATGACAAGAACATTTTCTTAATATTATACTTAGGAAATATACCTTGGAGTTTTTGTGCTAACAACTTGTAACAGCGAATACTTATATTGAATGCAAAGCTTAATAATTTATTTACGGTTTATGTTGATAATAATAAGCAGCCTTTGCATTTTGTTGTTAAAATATATAAAATCTTGTTAGCGTCAAAAACAAAATCATATATAAATGCATATCAAGCATAGTGAATGTCTTTTTAGTTAGGAGAAATATATATTCTTAATACATTTAACCGTTTAATAAAAGATACAAATATTAATAGACGTTAAATGAAAAGTTGAATAAAATCAGATTGATATTATCTATTAATAAGTTTTTATGGTAAATGTTATAATTTACATTATAAGATGTAAAACACTTATATGCAAGATATAACTCGTAATTAATGTACAAATATTCAACTAAAATGTCATGGCTGTCTTAAAAGGCGAACCGAGAGATTGAGATGCGTCATTGATACAGTCTTAAATAAAAAGCGAATGTGTGATAAATTATTAATTTCTTGTTTTGCCCGAGACATCAGCTTAAAAATAAGGATATCAATTACATATACTCTTCAGTACCTGGATTTACACAAATGGGGTATTAATTTAACTTTTATATAATATAGTGTATAAAATATTATTAAAGTAACTAAGAAAAAATTAAGTACGAATAATTCTAAAACAATGTAAATGTATACTTTTTTCAATTTTGAATTATTTTATTATGCTATTTGAAAACTATATCATCTATATAAATAACGAATACTCGTATTTAGATATTTATACTTTTTAATATTTGATAACCAACTAGCGCCCTCTGTTATTTTTTAGCGTAACAATTATTTCTTTTAGACGCAATAGATGGCAGTACTAGAAATATAACATTAAAAATGGTTTACTACATGTAGTAGGTGCATTGATAGATTTTTAATTAGATCTTATATCTTTATACTAAACCTAATAACTAGATTTTAATGTTATACATGAAAAAGTACACTCTAAATAGAATAGATATATTAATTACCGATGTTATGCTAACGTAAACTTTCTTTTATTTCGATATTAATTACATAATAAAATTATACAATAACCTCAACTTGATTAAAGTAGTAGATACTTTATAATAAATAGAAATTAAAATTTGTAATATTAGCATGCACGTGTCAATTTGTTATAACATAAACAATATATAAGTAACTATTTAGACGTTAGTAAAGGTACCTACACATATTATGATGTAAAATACTACTGTCACATCAAAAATATAATTTTATATTTTGTTTATATTATTATTAATATTTTAAATTTCTAAAATACAGTATGACATTTATATAGTACATAGTATCACATTACGGGAGAAAGACCCATTTCAGGGAAAATATGACATATATCAACTCACCAATGCAGAATGTTCTCCTTACGATTAAACAGACAATATAATATCTATATCATATACTAAATATACGATGATTTTCAAAAAATATTTTTGCCTGCCGAAAATATAACTTGTGTACATTGAAGCGATGATGCATCTTTCTAAACAAATCGACCACAACCATCAACCAAAATTCCGGCACAATTTCATATTGTTAATAATACAAATTTAGATCTAACCATTATTTATGTATTTTCAAACCAATTTTGATGCTATATACTCTTTTACTGTTTATCTACTAACTACTAACTGTTCCCGAAAACACCGCGTCTATGGAAGTGAGTTCGAATCCACCTGCAATGGCTTGAGAGCTTTCGCTGAAGCTTTTCGCTTTTCGCTTTCTAATGCTCGCCTTGCTAGCTACCATCCTCAAGATAAAAACTTCGTCTCTATATCAATAACAAAGTACACTGCAATTATAATGTTTTTTTAATATTTATTATACAATTTGGCTCTGCTATAGCTTATTAGATATCGATATTACGTATGACACCTATGTCACTTTTTAGTTTGACTTTTACAATGATACTATTAAAGCTTTTAACAGAATATTGTAAATTGCATCATAAACCACAATTTATTTGACACATAATGTAATATATTTAACTCTTGAAGTATTTAAATATTTAATAACAAGCGAAGAGCATTTATTTGTCCACAGCTCTACGCTTTATAATATTTTATTAAATTTTCAAAACTAGGACTTTTCCTTTAAGCGTAGCCAGTTTCTATTTAAAACTTAACAACTATTCGCGACGTAGTTATATCTGAGTAGAAATATTACTCAGTACAAATTTATATTAATCGCTATTGTTTGAAACTCGTCGTTTTAGCAAGTTTACTCACAAAAGTTACATACTCTTGAGAGTTAATAAAAAATATTTAATAACAGTTATACTATTTTATATTATTTTATATTACACGCACTTAAATTACAAAGGTACATTTATTGTATATGTATATTTTATGTTAATCGACAACCTACGGATTTTGGATAACTTTAAGTTTTATCTTTATTGGTTAATTATAAACTTATTTTATCTAAACATATACTTATCTCAGCCTATACCTATGGCTTTCAATGATAACTTAATATACACAAAAAAATGCAATTGAAGTGTCTGTTTGTAATTTCAACATAAACACTTTTTTACTAAATGCATATGAAAGTATATATGGTACTTATATAATAAAATCAACTTTTAAATTTTTGTCTGCCTGTCTGTCTGTTCCGCTTAATCTTTGAAACGGCTGGACCGATTTGGACGGGTCTTTCGCTGGTAGATAGTTGATGTCATAAAAAGTAACTAAGGCTACTTTTGTTAACAAAAAGATAGGGTTCCGCGTAAAGAAAAAAAAGCATTATAGTTCCACGCGAAGTCGCGGGCACAGCTAGTTCTCTATAAGAAAACACATATCTACTTTCACAGTGATATGGTTTAGGGTTTATATATAGGTTAAATATTTACGTAAATATTGGTTTTATATTTTTTAGATTATCGAAATTTTATGTTACATTTTAAATACTATATTATCCCTTTACAGCATTTGTAATGTAGCTCAATTTGGTAGGAAATATAATGAGCTTATGTCTATGACAAAAATATGCCAAAAATACGTTTATAATAAATGTTTCAGTCAGTTCGAAGTATACTGAAAGAAACCCTGATGGCTAATTTAAAACCAAGGCCTTTTTTCAGTTTCCAAACGAAGACATTAAAAATAACTGTCAAACAGAAGACACTTTAATATAACGACCTATTATAAATCGGGTAATTAACCTTCCTTAAAGCATTCTAACGTGGACTTATGTCTCGTTTCCACAGCTTTTAAATTAGACTGTTAAAAAGTAAAGTGTAGACGAGGCGCTGTTCTAAAAGCGGGAGTGGTGGGATGTCGTTTGAATTAATTATCCATAACTATATGCCGGCCCAATAGTGAACCCTTAGGGTGATCACATTTTCTCTCTGAAACATTAAATATTTGTTTCATTATGCTGAGATAAACATAAATTATTATTATAATTGTTGAACTATTGATTTTAATTTGGTCATCTGATTCGAGTAGTCGATAGTTGATTTGCTCTTTCAGCCTTAAAGATTGAAATTGTTCTATGAAATCTCAAAAGCTTCAGTTTGGACCAAGGATTAAAATTGTAGGGAACGATGTCATATAGGTACATATAAAGTTGGAAGATAAAGACAAGATGTCCTATGCTGGGCGAAGCAGTCATCAATAATTAAAAGTTTCCATACGGAAAAAAAGTATTTTATAAGAATACTCTTTCAACAAATAAATATATTTTATTATGTAAGTTCAAGACTATGAATATGAATGCACGTAAACTAATTGTTTAGTCCTTTAGCAATCAGAGCGCAAGCGATTTCTCAAAAACTAAAATGTTATAAAGTAGCATAGGGTATATGAATACCAATAACTAGGAATATGTGTAGACAATAATTAAAAAAATATGGTTGACATTTAAAAACATACATTAGAGTAATATCTTCAACTACAAGTAGTTTAATTCTAGTTTAATCAACACAGTAATATTATTTATATATTATTATCGGGCATATGTATATGTGCTTCTTTTTTCGATGGGACATATACTATTAGCCTTAAGAGCTTTCACAACTTCACTGAGCTTTGGGGATGAGTACTAAGGTACTCAGTCTCAGGCAACGAGCACAAGAAAGCCATGAAGTGGCCGATATTCGACTTAGAACAAGAACTAATCTCCTAATCTAAAGGATTATACTAATTTTATCTCGGGTTGGCATGATTGTACTGTACTCGTCCTTCACTGATGAACAGTGTTTATCATCTCAATTTATCAACCAGCCCAACGATATTCAAGGCCAGGGCGATCTCTCATAGAATAGTGTACCTAACGTGTGAGTGTGCAAGTGTGATTATGAATTAACAGTGATTTGAACAGTGCCACTGTACGCGCGAAAAGAATACATGTGCCTATATTTGTAAATTCTCAAGCTTTATAAAACATGTAAAGGTAGACTTGATTTATGAAAGTACCAGTATACCTAACACTTCAAATATGATACCATCTATAATAAAGTTAAGGGGAATAAAAATTGTATGACAAGTTTATATTTTGTTTTCCTTACATCAGTATAAATCTTAACACCAATGATATTCGTCACTCCGAAATAAACTTTGTGTTTTCATATTGTAACCATGTTTTACGACAACTAACATCTCAGTCATGAAGTTATTTTTATTGTTCTTTTTGGGGTGTTTTTTATACATTTACAACATGAAACTTTATCTAACGTTGGAGATAACAGTTAAATAAACTATTGTTTTAGTGTTTGCTTAGATTTTATATGTTTTTATAGTCGTAAGAAATGTATACTGTATAGATTATAATAACTTGGTACACGAGTGAAATTAGTTTTGCAATTATATTAAGTATATTTATGTATTGTGTTTGTTTTCTTTTTCCTTGTTTATAAATCCTTGCATTTTAAATGTTGGTAAGTGTTAATGTTTTCAAACATGGTAAAACATAAATTATAGTGGGAAAACTGTCAGCCAGATGTAGCTATCAGAATATATCTACAAATACCTGGTGACAGATTTTAAACTAACCTGACTATGGTAGCCAGAAAGGCAGGCATTAAAAAACAAACTAACACCAAGCTGTATTATTTTCCTATTAAGTCGATAAAATTACCACACTGTATATATATGGTCATTATGTATGTAGTAATACAATATACAAAAAGCGAACATATGAACTAATAAAAGCATTTGAATGAACACAAAAGGTACCTTTTATTACAAAATTCCTCTGTGACTATGCAGCAAGGTTTTCGGTTAACCGCAACGCTCCACTAATTATGTACCTAAACGTCACAATCGGAACTGACAAATTAATAGACAGCATTCGATAACTCTACATCGACTAATCACCACTTGAACTGTGAAATGGTGCGAAAATTTGAACGAAATCGTAGCAAAATACACGGATGCAAAACTGAATTGTTAATGTATTGGATGCATTTTCGTAATTGATTTTGTGGTCATATTTATAAAAATGTAATTATTAATATAAACAAGTTGCCTCTCACAGGTTCTAATGTTAAGTTAATCTTGGAACCAGTTTCAACCAAAAAGAGTGTGGACACTAGTAACTGTGAGTTAGTAGGACAAGGAAATTTTGTCTGTCCAGATTGTGACTACCATATCCCGGTTATGGGAACAGTTATAGGAGCAAGCTTAGTCATATAATGTTCTAGGATTAGTTAGCGTATATCCTACAGCCGAGTAACTTGCAAAGCAGTATGACAGCGACAATCCAGGATTATCTTTTATTGTGCACTCCAATCTCGATGGAGTTTCTTGATGGTTCGTTTTGATGACTGGTTTCCAATCCGGCGGCAGTTTTGACGTCCAGGAGCGCCTTTTCAGGGCCTAAATTAAATCAGGCATTTTGATTTGATTTGTCAGTGGTCCCCATTATGTTTGGACTGTACTGTGCTTCATGAGAAACAATACCACCACCTTGTCGTGCTGCTATTAAAAAAAAAGTTTATAATCTAAAAAATGCTTTTTAAAATACGATTAAACATGAAAATCCCTGACCCTTGTATAGATAGATTTTATAATATTACCGATTACGCTATGATGAAGAAATGTATACGCTAAGTACTCTGTCGCAACTGATAATAAATCTGTTCTAAGTCACATACCTGTTAACAGTATTTGTGGTATATTTCTCACATTTCTAAGTGACATATTCGCTTGTTAAATAGCACGAAACTATGATATAAATTCACGTAAGCCCAGATAAATCATAATTCACAGATATCTATCGTTCAATGATCAAGCTACTTGTGCGGAAAAGATTGAGTTATTGCAAAGATATGCCCTACCGTCTAGAAGTAGAAATCTGCCTGATTAAAGTTTGGTTCTTCTCATAAGTATTACTAGACTTTTATTGACTTGAAGTTTCTTAAAACCAAAAAGTAAATTTGAACGTGAATAATTATTTCAATTGCAAACTATTAATTACCTTTGTCAAAATGAGCTACACTACGACTCAGTGTCATTTCTAATCGCTGCGCTAAAATATAACTGGTCGTGAATTGTCACCCGTGATATAACATGGACAAACAAGTTTATTCATTATGCCTTAGGTATATTAAAGTGGTTGTAATTTTCATGTCTAGTTATTATTTATTGCACTAAATAATTCTGAAGCAGCTATAATTAATAAGAAAGAAGCTGGCTATATACACTAACAATAACATATTATATAGTTATATCACTATGTAAAATTAATGTCTACTATTATTATTTTTAATGTGTCTGAAGCAATATATTTTTTTATAACTGATTCCGAAATATGACCACAAATGCTCTTAAATTTTTTATAAGCTAGTCGTAAGCGTATTAAAACAATAGAGCAATCTTCATTACTTATTCCATACATAGGCGTAGTCAAGGGAAATTAATAGCGGAGATTGGTTTACTCCCCTACCTTCAGTGATTGCGGTCATAATCTTTGGCAAATAGATATTTGATTTGTTTTCATTACCTCTATGGAGAGGGCGGCATAAGTTAACCGTGTCAAACCAATATGATTAGCGGTAATGATAATGAGATCTTTTGTACCGTAAATTGTAATTAATTTATGGAATAGGTTTCTCTATAATAAAGAAAATGCTAACAGGTTATTAGACAGAAGTTTGTAGTATCTACAAAAAGTGTAATATAAGAGACTATATTAGTCTTCGGAAATCGTAGTCTATGACTGACCTCAGTAATACAATATTATTTAATATAAATCAGTGAAGTATAATACACAGTCAAAGATTACCGTTCGATATCCTTTGATTTTCTTAATTATGAAATATGGTTACAATGAAATTGAGGTACACAATAAAATAACAAATCAGGATGATAACTACGTTCTATATATAAGCGTATTCTGTTAATTTTACTTGTACTACTTCTTAATTTAAAACAATTTTCCATACGGTTATTTAATCTTAATGTGATAATCTCTTGTGTAATGATAACTAAATAACTGATATATTATATGTACTAGCTGTGTCCGCAACTTCACTTAAAAATTATTTGATAATTTTTGTCCGTTTTTGTAGCTTTTTCAATACAGCTTTGATCCTATTCCTATGGTAGCGTGATATTAAACAGCTTAATGCCTTCCTCAATTATTGCTCTATAGAATAAAACTATTTTTAAAATTCGACTGGTAATTTTAATGATAAACAAACAAAAAGATCCCCGCTTTATAATATTAATATAAATATGAGACACATTATGAATTACTTTCTTCCGCCGAAAATCAGACACGTACGAGTATCGAACCTACAAAATTTCGGATCAATTGTTAGACTTATCAAATCTGTTTTCATTTTATTACATTTGTATTGCTTCATCAATTTTTTTTTATTATGATTAGAAGTACAAACTTCGTTAATGTATTAACATGTAGGTATTTGGGCTTGACTATAGATTCCTTCTATATATTATTCTTATTCTATCCATCTGACTGTCGTCTGTTGTGCTTTCAAAAGTTATAAAAAACACATTTAAAAATATAAAAATTTGGTATGGGATTTAATTAACTAATAACTGTTGTTAACAACCGGAAAATAGTTATTCGAATTTAAACTCACTCTCAATTTGCGTAATTTAACAGTTTTCATTTAAATTTGTTCCGATAGGTTTCGTTCCGGACACACACCTGAATGGAACATAACTATTTTTCCGAACAATCAATCTAGCATACGGTGTAGTGTATTGTCAGTATAAATAATTACTTATGTAAATGTATACAGTTCAATTTACACATTTATTTGTTGTATCGTGTAGCCATAAAATAGGTAAATACAAAAATATATAGTGCTATTTTAAATGTTCAATTAATTTGAAAAAAAATTATATTATTTATTAGATATCCGCTTTAATAGGTTATAATAATTTTTTTACTGAAATACCCAAACAGAAATTTGTATAGAACATTATAGATGTCCTGCCTTGGCAGTCCGTCCAGTCGAGAATTAGTAACTAAATTCATGGTCTGGCGAAGGCATCTTTCTGCACGTATTTGTGGTGGAGATATGTTCTGATCTCTTAGCTAATATAATCCCTCTTTTATATGAAGTCAATTTTTAAGAGAAACACAAGGAGATGTGTAAACTCTCGATAGTGGTTACTAATTTTCAAGAGTACTTGTTCATTTAGTACAGTACCGTCGCTTTGCCGTCCTAAATTAAAAAAATCCATTCCTCAATATGTTCAACATAGTTTACAATTCCTTCGAATGGCCTTCGAAGATTAAAATGTGGTTAAGGTCAATAGAGTAATAACAGTACAGTAAACAGTAATAATAATAACTGCATCAACGTTTGCATGCATTTGTTTGTGAATAATTGAGTATGTATACATAAATCTATATAGTGAACAAAGAAATCATGTCATAATACAAATAATTTGATAACTACATGATAAAAAGAATTATCCATTTGGAACCTAATCCAAGTAATATATCAGTAACAATAGCAAACAATATTCCGTTCTAGTAGCACATTATAGGATATAATTCTCTTCCCGAGCCGTCACTATAACCAACCGTTACCTAACCTATAGGCTGTTAGTACGGGTCATGTAACGTCAAGTGCCAAGTTGGACTGGCTCCAAGTGGGCTTCGTCGAATTTGGCAAGATATCTCACGGGTACAGCTGTCATAAGAGATATTGTAACCTGATGCCTGAAATATGTTTGGACAAATGTTTGATAATGAACCATTTTATTGATACTATTTGTTTATTATATTATATAGGTTTATCGCTTAGCCACAATCTCATTTGATGTTAAATAATGATATGGCCTGAAATTGGTAATAAGCCTAGAAAGAGAACTAGTACTGAAATGGAAATGATGGAACAAATATATACATCAATTAGTGACGAACGAGTATTCATTACAAAATACATTAAATGGTTTCGTCAAAATGATTTTCTTGACTGATAGCTTAGACTCAATATAAAGGTTTAAACTCTTATAGCCAATGCGCCATTGTTACTTCAAAATTGCTTCCTCTAAATGTGATAAAACAAAACATATAATTTTAGAAAAGTTCTAATAGCACACGTGAGGCTTTTACATGACAATATAAAAAGAAAATTTCCGTTACAATATTTAGATAACAAAAAGTTTTTTTAAAAAGCCTTGTATATATCTAAATATTTACTCCTTAAGTGAAGCCTGCCATCTCATGTCGTAAAGAACATTATACAATTTGCATAAGAAGTTGGAATAGCCAAGGATGAGAGCCTTGGGCCACGTCTAGCATGTGAATTGCTTTTTATTTTAAAGAACTAAGTATGTAGGTACATTGTACATGGAAGTTTATTACAGCATCCTAGTTTTAGGCATTTATTCAAAACATAAGTTCATACAGCTTTATATTATATTTTCATGATATATACTATATCAATAATTTAGTTCAGAAATAAAAATGTAAATCAACATATGGAAACATATCTATACGCTATATTTACTAAACATTTTTCATATCACGGTACATTCATTTAAGATTACAAGGTATGTATGAATATCATTGATTCTATTCAATGCAGATTCATACGATTTGTACAACTATATTGACAAAGTCAATAGTTCAAACAGAGGTTCGATCATTTTGACACTCTTGCACTAGGTGCCATTCCAGTTGGGCACCAATTGAGTTTGTCACAAAGCCCGTTAAAGCCGGAAATACTCAACAGGGAAACAATGTTAGGTAGAAAAAAAAACAAGTTTTTCAGTTTCTTTACCGATGGTAATAATTAAGAACAGACAACGTATCAAGTGACGTAATTTCAAATACAACAAGAATTGAAAAATATATGGCAATGACATTATAATGTAGTAGTTGGATATTTTTTGTCGTCATCTAGCTTTCTAAAATAACTTAGTAATAAAGCAACCACTATGTACTTATTATGAGGTTCCTTCAGCTTCGCATCAGATCCAGTATTATTTATAAATGTAATTTGATATTTTATTTGTATCATGCGTCGTTGCTTATCATCAGGCTAAATTGCGGTCAAATGATAATAATAAAACAAAATAATGAAAACGGTATATCGTCTTAAAAATGTTTTCCTGTAATATACTTGTATGTAACTACATAAATATTTACTTCATAAGAAAACCTTGCTATCTCACGTCGTAAAGAACATTATATAATTTGCATAAGAAGTTTGAATGGGCAGGGATGAAAGCCTCGGGCCGCGTCTGGCATGTGAATTGCTTTTTATATACGTTAACATTGACTCTTTTACTTACGGCGGTCTGGAGTTTAAGTCTCAGATGGGGCTGCTCAAGAATGTATGTTACTTTCTGATACTCTGTTACTTCTTCAAAAAAAGAGATGATTCATTATCCGGATGTCTGAGTGAGAAAGCATTAACAATTTTGAACCTAAATTTGTTCTCTTATACATTAACGATAAAAGCATTTTTTAATTCATTATAATTGCCTTCGCATTTAATCACAATCCGGTTTATTTTTGAAATAAAATAAAACATTTCACGCTTAAAGATTGCTTTTTTAAAGACACATCTTTTCGTGGCTCGCATGAGCAAAGTCACAGGAATATAGAAGTAAAGTAAGTTGTTACTTATTTTTGATATCTTTCAGTTAAAGAACCAAAACAATAGGATACGTTGAAACAAATGTCTTTTTTAAGTTAGTTTAAAAGTGCCAAGAGATTGTTCCTGCTTTTCTAAGAAAATTTCATACTCCATATCTCGCCAATATTATCAAAACATTAATTCAATGTGGAAACAGAATTATGCGGAGTGTAAAAATTAATAATAGAATAATGGAGTTGCTGGAAGTCTCTTAGATCTGATTTGCGATAAGAATTCAATTTGTATTTCCGGACTACCCTTTGTCCCTTTGGTTTAAATTAACGGCACCCCAAAATAGTACTTGATTTTAAATTTGCTGATTTTTATCAATAGGCTGTCATGCCCACAGATATTATTTTGTGGGAGTGATAATATCACAGTAGATAAATTATTGGCGTATCTACTAGTAAGGGAAACCAATCGAGTGTAGTGATTTATTGGAAAAGGGGTGATTGTACGATATTAAACATTTGTATTATGTTACGTATATAAATAAAAACCATCATTGATAGTTCTGAAACGTATCCAATTTTAGCAACAAGTCTACTTCAGGTTTAAGCATTATAAGCAAAAGAACTTCTATTGAAGAAATTTTGCGCACTTGAAATTGTATAATTTTTTTTAGACTTTTTGTATTCTAAAGAAAATTTGTAAAATTAAACAGGCATTTAATAATTTACCTATAATTGTTTTCAAAATGGTGCAATTATTTTATTTTTATAAAATTCTTCGCGCTATGCTGTCTATTTATTACTTGATAAAACTTAGTTCATTTTTTTATATTATTTATATATACGTAACTATATGAATAGTTTGAGTTGTGGAACAATTTTGTTTTTAAGATATTCTGTAGCACACTAAACATTAGTAATCGAAATTTATTTTTAGGGTCCCGGACCTCATAAGAAAAAAACCACCCTTGGATCGTTTTGCTGCCATCATCTGTTAGTTTGTCAGTAAGGTGAGTCCTTTTTTTGAAAACTTCGCATATCAAAATGTCTATTGTCACAGTTGATATTGGAAAAAATAATTGTCTAATAGAAGTCATATGAAAAACTATATATGTGAATGTTATTCAAGATATCTAAACAAATATTTGAAACAGAAAATAAATTAAGCGCCAAATGAACTCAAATGTAGTTCACATTTAATTCAAACGCTTACTAAGCTTCAGTAAATTTGAATTGCGCTAACATAAACTAACACAAAAAGATTTCATGAGACGATCTGATAGCACGGCCCGAAACGGCTACTTAGCATATTTCCCCTGGCGATGTATAGTAATTATCGTAGGAGTACCTAGCATACTTGGCGCATTATTTCGTGCTAACACTAACTTGCTGAGTTATGCGAGTTAGATCCACCATAGAAACGCCCAGGCGGGCTCTAACTGACAGCCACTTTCAAAACAATTACGCTTTTACTTCGTAGTCCGTGACACATTGTATGGAATATCGTCAAATAATATTTTATTTAAATAATATTTTAAACTAAAATATTATGGGTGAAAAATAAAGCTCTTGAAATATAACATAAATTAAATAAATTATGTTACTTATTAGTAAAGTATTTACGATGACAATTTTCTAATAACTAAAACCTTGTTATTAATTTAGTAAAGTAAAATTACAATTTATTTGTTAGATTTTATAAATGGTGATATTCAGTACTCGAATAAAATAAAAAAATGTTAAGTATTGTGGAGGAACTCATGTAATAATGTGAAGATCTTATAAGTAAAATCGCGATTGTCATAAAGTTACCGAGAGTTTTCTTATTTTGTAAACATTTTATCAGCATCACCTTGAATTGCCTAACTAATGTAATAATCATGGAAAATTAATGAATGCTTTGAACAAAACATAATATTTTAATTAATAAGGAAACCCATTTTCAATGAAGTAATTGGAATCTAAAGTATTAGCGTTATATTTGTCATTAGTTATTGTTCATTTAGTCCACAGAATTTGTTTGTTCGTTATTCAATTATAATTATTGTAATCTTCTAATAATAAATAAAATAATTCTGAAATAAAACATTCCATAATAATGTTCATTATTTACAAGTTAATAAATAAGCAGGTCCTATCGAATAACTTATGTTCAAATTAAAATATGATTATTAGTTATTATTCACATATCATATTTAAAGGGTGTTATGCTGGTATTTGTGCTCCTCATTCAGAGTATCTATAAATCACGAAGCCATAGAAACTCATCCAGTCAAGTGTGGCATCATTACTATCCAGTGATTTGCATATAATAACTGCTCAAAAAGCGACCACCATGAGTTATGGGGCATTTAAGTTACGCGCAGGTTGTCAACACACGAGCTTTGATTTCTTTATTGGCTCTTACTCTACGTTATTTTTTCTTATCATGTTGTTATTTGATACACTATTAGTATATAATTAATTAAAGATAAATTAATTATGTTAAAATATTTTTCACTATATAAGGACTTATGCAATACTAGCTTTTACAAGCGGCTTCGCCCGTGTTAATATTGATTTTGTCAAACAAATCGGATGACACAATAAAATATTTAATACAAAGTTAATCCCTATCTTTATCCTACTTGTTATAAGTTTTTCGCGAAAAAAAGTAGCCAATCACCATCTCCAGGTTCCCATTTATCTCTATATCAAAATTCATCATAATCGATTCAGTAGTTTAGGCGTGAAAGCGTAACAAACAAACTAACTCACTTTCGCATTTATAATATTAGTATGATCATAGACGAAATTCTATCTTAAAATATACCTCAGTCTTAATAATATGATAATTTTATGATTACGGTTCAGAATTTAATATGTGTTGTTGTTTTAAATAACCCCTATCGAGAACGTTGCTTTCAAAGCTAGTACATTTAAAAAATCAAATCAATAAGTATCTGTTTGCTTACTTTTTAGTTGCTAGCTCGTATGTTCTTGATAACCTATACAGCTCATTTCCTTTCTGCGAATCGTGTCGACTGCAAAATGTAGTTGGCGCCATGTTCTAAGTGCATTAAATTTTTTAAACAGCTAGTGTAATCGGAAGCGTCTATTTTACAGTGTTTACGTGTACAGAAAACATTTCATCGTATCTTGTTTTGCATGGAAACGTCAGAAAATGATATCAGTCGAGGTATATCTAATGACTAATTTGTACAAGAGATGCTTTGTAATACAGACTTTTACAAGAAGAGTTTTCTCATGAGGTTGATTGGCAATATCTATTGGCTAAAACTTATAAGGTGAACGCATTTTTTATGTCATAACTTTATCGTATTTTCGAAGATTTGAAACCCTTTCCTAGCAAGTATGTATCGTTGTTCCTAATTCTAGTTGATCGACAATACTTGAAGAGATTTTCCAGTGGGCCGGCATAATAGCAATGATTGGTCATGTAGTAGGTACAGATATTTGGGTTTCCGCTGATATTTTTGCTTATCATTATGTACGATGCCGTCACTTAGTAGAGTTACAATAATATAAATGCTAACGTCACATTCAGTTGTATATATTAATATTATTACGTGTAGTTATTTTGTATACAACAGTCATAGCATTATACTAGATGATAACGAATATTCTGTCTATAGTTTAATCCTATTTAATCTAGTAGAAAAGTGAATACTTTATGCCTTTGTGAGTACTTAAATCATTTCAACACAGGCCGTATATGATAGTACTTAATCCGCGTTAGCCATCAGGCTTTTGATCCCGTCATAGGCTTCAAAGACACGAATGCACTGCGTTGTCGGGGATTTCAACTGTTTAGTACAGTTGCGCTTGTAATCCGGGATTAACCCGACGTGTCATGTAACCGCTACATTGTTAACTAATTGGAGTGTTCGACTGATGTACAAGTGTATTGGACATGCGACTAAATTTAATAGGGGTAGAGTAGTAGCTATATCAAATGTATACATCTTTGTTTTATATTTGTTCTTTATTTTCTTTTCTCAATCTCTTGTTAGTCTGGTAGTTTAGTGAAGTCATGATACTGTCCCGGTAAGTAAAAACACAACAATTGAAGCGGCAATCGAAAGATCAGCAATTTGTCGATATTCTTCGCAAGCATAATTGTATGCAAGCCTATAAGTAATTGGGTATTCATTAGCAAATCCAAAAACTTGTAAAAATTTAAAACCAATATCTGAGACAGATTTATCAGCATTAGAATGGTATGAATATGATATTTATACGCTTTACATGAGTACAGACACTTAGCACTCCGGTAGGACTAAATAGTCCGTATCACTATTCCCACCGGTAACTAGAATACGTTGGAAAGCCGTCCCTGGTCTCTAACAATACCCCTGTATTAAGTGTCAACGTGGTGCTTTACGTTGATTGTCACCCGATAGTTTTACCATATGCCATTCTTATGGACTGTTCAAGTATTGCGATTATGAGATACGAGAGGAGTCCGCAAAAGGTTTTTTTTTCACAACGATAACAAAAAAAAAGGTTTTTGCATATACACTGATTGATCCTGGAATACCTACGACACGCCGAAGTATACAACTGCGGTGAAAGTTCAACATGATATATGATAGTCACGTGTCGCTTGGACATAATTCTACTGTCCTACAATCTAAAGGTGCACACTATATTTAAAAAAAGGCTTAAATGCACTCTCACAAGAATTGTCGTATGTTTTTCAATAGCCCCCCTAGCAAAAAGACAAAAATATATACGATGACATTCTAGACACTAAATCCATAACGTACCTCAATATTCAATCGTGTGATATGAAAAGGTTTAAAATTCACATACATTTGAAACAACAACATTCATATTTATTACACAGCTGATGGCAAATACGCCATATTTTTAACACGGTCTATGTTACGCAATTACGAGACCTAGTGCTGAGATATGTTGCTTAAATACTATTTAGAATTTCATCTCGGACATTTCTTTTAATATATATATTATTATATTATTAATACGCTAACGATTGGAGAAAGTAACAACTTGGCTAAGGGGCCAGGATATTATGAAGATTTCATGGTAGTAACACTCGCTGGTCTCTGTAAATAAAGAAATGCAATTCTATTGCAAGTTGACCGCTGGCTACTGCGTAGGGTTTTTATGAAGGTAGATTAATCGATCTGAGTATTACCCTTTATTGTGAACGGTGGCATAGACGGACCGACTGGCACCATTTGTCAGGCAGGATCGTTTGTCGTGCGTCGACCGGCAACATAACTAATTGTAGCTGTAAATCGTCCTCACACGCGACGCGATCGCATCGTCGCCGACCGTCGCCCGTCGCCCTCGTATCGTGCCGGCCGATGCCGAATGAACGAATGACTGACCGAATGAGTGAATGACGCGTGGAGGGTGGCGCGGTGGCTTCATGTTTTTTTTTTCTCGTTTTGTTTTTTGTTTCTTCATACGCTGTCGTAAAGCGCTGGTAACGCATGGGTGTGATCGAGAGTTATGGCAGGCGGTGAGTCAGCGCTGGTGCGTTGAAGGAATGTTTTAAATTTAATTTCTACTTTAAGTATGTCTAAGTTGTTTCGAGCTCTGGTGTTATATTATTTTTTGCAGATATTTTTGAAATATATTATCATTGTACTGCATAACTTACCTCAGGTCGAAAATGCGTATTATTATATTGTCTTGACTGTCGTTATTTATGTTATTTGTTCATAACTCGTGGCGTATTCCGACACTTAAATATCGGAAAATAATTATCTTTGCTACTAATTACTTTAATTTCATAATACTTTACGTCCATGAGTTATTATTGATTGACTCTTGTCGCTGATTGTTTTAGACTTTATACGAATAGTTATGAAGCAGAACGCATTGCAATATTTTAGGTATGTTTAATATATGTTAATTAATGAATTATTATTATTTCATGCTGTAGATATAACCGGCGATGTGCAATCGAATCAAAATCCAATTCAGGCAAATTGCGTGGTTATTTGGTATGCATTTTGAAATGAGTTTCGTTTCGTACGTATTTGAAACAGTATATTATTACGTTAATTATCTTTACTATACTAATTTTGCTCTTTAACGTGTGTTGAGATTAACAATAGGATTATTGTAATATACAATATATAGTGATAGCCTACAATTTCTCACGAAAACTTTATTAGAAGTAGAGTTTGTATGAAATTAAAAATTATATAATAATTTTTACCCGCTTATGTAACTTTTTTAATACAGCTTTGCTTCTGTTGGCGGTAACGTAATTTTAAATAAAACCTAAATATTTCCTCGATGATTGTTCTATTAAATACAAAAAGATTTTTTAATCAGACTGGTAGTTCGTAAGATTAGCGAGTTCAAAGAGACACACTTTTTTCATTTATAATATCAATATAGATTCCATTCTGAGGGAATAGTAGGTAATAAAAAAAGAAGGTACGTATAATAAATGTAAAATAGAAAAGTTTACGTACAAAATTACGTAATTTGTTTTTATTTTTGGGACAGAAAGTTGAAATTGATCAAAAGATTAATTCAAATAAGATTGTCATGTTTTCATATTTCAGGAGTGGGTTGTAAATATTCATCAAATTACAGACTATGTCGTAAAAGAGTTTACTCTTACAATTACTTAAATAGTTGACTTTTAAATTATTATTTACTTCGCTGGATGAGCACTGCATAATAGAGGAATAAAAAAATCTATAAATCTTGTTTGTTTTTACTTACAGTACAGTCCAAGCACAGGAATATATTATCAAAGGGACATAATTATGATGGTATTATATCGTCAAGACGTTTAGCGACCGGCGCCTGGCTTCGTCAAAATAATATATCGCTTAATTAACTTTTCTAAACAATCGGATGATTCTATTTATTTAGAATCTTAATATCGTGATATTAAGAAAGATATTCGTATGAATAAACTGCAGAATGAAAACTTCAAGAGCATGCACGTGTTTACAGCGAAACTTAGTAAATCAAATCGACCGTAGCGAGAATATTCATAATCAACATTCCATCACTACCATCTTATTGCTAACTAGCTGTGTCCGCGACTCCGTTCGCGTGAAATTAAAATTTTATTTAATTAGTTTCATTAAAAAATAATTATATAAACCTATGATACTCAGGGCTAATGTAGCATTCTAATGGTGAAAGAATTTCAGTAGTTCATCAGTTCAATCGTTACAGGCAAGAATACAAATCTTTTCTCTTTATAATATTAGTATAGGTTAGAAACCTTGCTACATGGTTCTGGTATTAATTACTATATTAAATATCGCTTCGAAGAAAATATTTTTGTTTCATTATTTGCTACGTACCTACTTATTACTGTTGGCTGAATATATTTTATATAAATATTTAGTGAGTGTTAGTATTGTCTAATAAATGTGTCAAACTTTAATATAGGAGAAACTAAATTCGGTTAAATATCCAACAATACGGATTGAGGTATTTATACTTCAAAATCACCCGCAGTAATTCGTGGAAATTCTCATCCCGATTTCGTCTTTTTATCTAAATACTTAACCGTAAATTCGATATAAATTACGGCTATATATTATCATTCAAATATACATATTTAATAAAATGTGTATACGAAAATTCGTTCGCAAAATAGTTATATTAAAGAAAAGGCACGCACTGAAACAAAAACGTATTATCTCATTCGTGAAATTGGGCCTTTTATGTTATTACGTTGGAACAGATGAAACGACGGTCTCTGATATATTTGGAAGTAATAGAACAAGTTCTTCCTATGTACAAGAATATTTCGCTTATTACAACTCCTTAAAAGCCTTTTTGTATGTCTTATACGATTGCGTTGATTCAAAGATTCAATCCGCTGAGATTGAATCCTTTGGGCCGAAATCTTCAAACTCAATTAAGTGAGTAAGCAAAACTTCAGTATAAATGTCGAAAGTAAATAACATATTTCTAAATGAAAAATATACGGTTGAAAAGTATCGAGCTGAAAAGTAAAGAGCTCGAGTTTTGTAACTTACTAAAACATGTAGGAAACGGGTATATCAAATATCTTAGTTCAATGAATGAACAAGAATAACTAGGTTTTGCATGTTTATATTATTTTCGAAGAGTATGCATATACTATAGTTATTGATCATTTCACTTATATTTTATATTTTATATAAGGGAATATAAGAAATTTTATATAAGAAATTTCAAGCTCGCTTGGCAAGCAAAGGAAAGAGCTGTGCTCGGGGTTTCTTTACGTGATTAAATGAGAAATAAGGAGATCCGTAGGAGAACTAAAGTTGGCGACATAGCTCACGAAAATAGCAAAACTGCAGTGGCAATGTGCAGGGTATATAGCAAGAAATACTGATGGCTAACGGAGCAACAAAATTCTAGAGTGGCGGCCACGTGCCGCAAAGTGTAACTACAGTGGGACACTCTCACTTGATGAGCGGATGGTATTGTGAAGGTTGCGAGGAGGCGTTGGTTACAGACAGCACAGAGCCACACGCTGTAGAAAAAATATGGCCTGTGTCCAGCAGTGAACGTTTGTAGGCTGATATGATTATAAGAGTTTAACTTTTTGAGTTTTTTGATATAAAAGGCCAACACTTCCGTAGGCATCAAACCCTTTGTAATGGGGACATTTGTGAATCACACAAATAGTTATTCAGTGTACAAAGCAAGCCCAGTATATGAAGTTTTGAGGCAATGCCCAGGCAACTGACAGGCAAATCTAGCAGACGCTTAAATCACCATCTCAACAATCAATGCATCTAAACAGATATTTTTTGTCACCCGGAAAATCTCTGGTGGAAAATCACTGGTTCCCTCAAATACTAAATAATATAGCTAAGCATAAGAAGAATAAAATATACATTTACTAAAGAAACTAATGGTTTAGACGATAATGAATGATGATACGTTCGCCAGAGCAGTTAGCGTACCTAATGAATAAAACTAAAATAGTGATATTGCATTTAACTTTTAAAGTAATACATTTCGTTTTCAACATTTATATCAAGTTTTTCTGTGAAGATGTTAGTAACAAACAAGTCCTCAGGAAAGGAAAAGGTACACAAAGTTAACATCGTAGGTTTTAAGTCATTCCCTATAGACGAGTTGGCCTTACCAATGTTTTATATTTAATTTTTATTTTGATTCTGACTAAATGCGTAGATACTTTTCTTATATAATTTTATGTGATGTATATTACAGAATTGTTAGTTATATCGCTCTCATTTAGTGTACGATCTTAGCATATACATTATTAATTATGTTTTTTTTTTTATGGCACAGGCGCCAAACTAACAAGCGTGCCTTCTGATGGTAAGTGATCACCGCCGCCCATGGACACCCACAACACCAGAGGAATTTTAGATGTGTTGCCAGCCTTTATAGGAGGGCCTGGCTCTGAAGTGGAACTGCCGGAATACACATATTGGTATTTGGCGGCAAATTTTAAACTTAAGGGTGGTAGTTAGCCAGACGGGCGTTAGAAAAAGTCTATATGGGTTTGAATTCTGCAATACGCTTGAACTTTAAGTGAAGAAAACACCGAGATGAAACTGTAGTCTGTTGGCATTTTCTAATGTCCTCCAGGTTACCTATCATACTTAGAATCAAAATTTCCTGCTATGCTTTTATAAGTGTGTCTCAATGGCTGAATTTCAGACTTAATTTCTTAGACTTAACATATAAACACTTTATATCAGATACATTTGTGGCTATATGCTTAACATATTAAAATTTTGTTTTAGTAGCTATTCATTAATATCAACAAATACAGAATCAGATTTATGTTAACTGAAGTAAAAATGATTGTAGTAAAAGTTTTCCTATTATCTTTATGCCAAGAAAAACTAATACAAAATTGCGATATGAATTTACACCTGTTTATGTTTCCCAATGTCCAAGCTACTGTGTAAGTTCTGACCATAACTGTCCATTTATGAATAACTTACTTATGATAGTAAATAACCGACAACACATAGTAAAGGCCATGAAAAGAGCAACTTAAGGCTTTTGACGACAAACTGCACTCCAGGCTACAATCGATAGACAATGGATTGTTTGCCTTTTGTTCGCAAATCGTAAAGCGCTGAGACTAACTCGGGAGTTCTTTGAAAACGTTTCTTACGTTAAAACGTATTGTAAAGTTTTGTTTTACCTCTTCATGACAACGCTGACTTTGAGAGGATGTTTCGCTAAGTAATTTCTTCTTGGCTCATGTTTGTAATTCATTCCCGTTCAGTACACTAAAGCTTATTGGATTAGTATAGACTTTTTCATCGTGTTTTAATTTTTGTGCAAAGAGGTTTAGTACGAGTAATAATTGATTAGTACAGATATATTAGTTTAATTAACTCATAAGGAAACAATATGTTGCAGAACATCGTTTTTCGATTCTTAGTAATATTTAAAAATATACATAAATTTATGTCTGTATAACATGTTATCTTTTATACGAACTAAAAAAAAGTTTGCATATAAAGCACAATACATACATTAAAATATAGATTTCTGATTGAGCATGGTAAAATGATTGCACATTGTTTAATAGTAAGTATAGTCTAATAGAAAAACAACACTAAGCCTCAATATATCAGTAACCCATTGCGATATGACGCCTTTGCACCATCAGCCTATAATCCTCTTAGCAGGTGAATACCCAATGCGGTATAAATGCGGAAAATCTCAAGAGACACTGCAATTTATTACATCGATCTATTTCATTATCAATGGCTAAAAGATGGGACCAATCAGGACTCGGACGAATTACTATCTAGACTGTCTAAACGCTATTTAATCTAAAAATATATTTGAAAAGCGAGAGTTAAGACAGCGATGATCTAATAATTCTGAACTAGCACATTTGAGCTCAGTAAGTACACTCGTGCATACTTTTTATAGTGTTATAGAGAGTTGTCGTTTAAAGAACAGATAAAAAATTAATATTTTATAAGTATATATATCATCGTATGGACAACAAGGTAAAACCAAGCAAAGTCGAGTAATTTTGGCGTTTTAAAGATATTGTTGTTAAATCGAGTGGCGCTAAGTAGAGTACCGAGAGTATATATTTTTTTCATTTCAAATGAATAAACCATCCGTGGATAATACAAACACAAATAGCGACACATCGAACCCCCCAACCAATTGTCGACGAGATATCTCTCAGGAGGCACAAAATAGCCTCATTTGCGACACCGATGCAATGCGTTTAATTCGTTACGGGTACCCCCAAAGATAAGATCGAATCGTTGGGGATTAAAAGAAAATTAAACGTTCAGGGGCTGATGTAAGGTTCCATGGAACTAAACAAAAACTTTGACAATCCGCATGGCGCGGTCTTGAAAACGTTATTGCAATGAGCATAAGAGCTTATATTCGATAGAGACCACCCAACAACGTTCTGTAAAAATACACCGCTGATGTCGTGGTACTGATTTCATCCCCTTCAAGAATTTATTCCACGTTTGGGGTGTTTCTTTGGCAACGGCTGCTGATTGTTAGGTTTAATTAAACTGCATTATACTGAATACTAGTTGTGACCACGACTTCAGATGAAACTAAAAATTATTTAATAATTTTTGCCCATATTTGTAACTTTTTTCAGTACAGCTTTACTCCTATTAGTGATAGCGTGATGTTGACTAATTTATAACCCTCCTCAATTTTGTCTCAATGAAATACGATAAAAAAAATTGAAATCTCACTGGTAATTCCTAACATTAGTGCGTTCAAACAAAAAAAACTTTTCTGGTTTATAATATTAATATTGACATGCAGTTTCAATGAATTTTGCCTCTTCAGTTAAGTCTATATATGTTTCTACGCATTATTTAGTGGACACATATGAACAAAAAGAATCAAATAAAACAGAACATTCTATACACTAAATGACTTGTTAAATAGGTAATTACCTTTATACGAGAAGTATACGTAATTATCCGACTAACTGAAAGCAAGGGTTTTTTAAACTGTTCATTAAGTATCAATCATGTAGTTAAACCATTCATTATTTTTTAAAGATATAGTGGTTAATTATCCGATTCTTAAATTTGTTACTATGTTTAATGAAGTATAATAAAAAAAATGCTGTAACATATGGCCAAACAAAAGGGATAATGACTTTTTAAGATTATTAACAAAAGCCTACAAAAGTAGTTTACATGTTACCGTCAAAGTAATATTCAGTAATCTGACGAGATCCGTTTAAAATGCAAAAATAGTTCTATTTGACATGTTACTTAGGTAAATAAATCGTTTTATTTGGAAAAGTTTAACTCGACTTGTGTTACAAAATAACATCATCTTGGTTAAATATTTAATACTTTATATAGTGCATGATAACGAAGTAAATAAATGAATCTGTTAATTAGTCACAAATGTAATTACAAATTATCGGCTTTCGAACTTTAACTGTAACATATAGTTTAAGGTATTGTGAAGAAGTTTCGACTAAAATATGAAAGAAATTATTTTCATCGTAATCAAGACTTATAAGAAACAGACTCTACGACTCCAGAAACTATCCATTATCCATCTTGATAATCAGAGAGCGTGATTTTAGCAACAAAGTGTCGTCTCTGTCTGTAAATTGTATTAACCTGAAAATCCAATTTTTAGGGCAATAAAACTCCGTATAAGATAGTAATATAAAACTTAAATCTCAAGTGGTTTTGAAGAAAAGGACTTGATGCAGGTTTAGGCAGACAAAAAAGAGCTTATCAGAGTTCTTTTCTTATGAGCTCTCAAATCCTAAAAATCTTTATTATCAACAAGTAAAATTTCACTCTAAAGTAAGTGTAGAAACTTGAAGTCCACTAGAAGTATTGCTTAACGTTAAAATATGAAATAACTGGTAAGTTAGATAAAAGCAAATATTCGTTAGAAGTACTAATGAAACTTTTAACCTTAGAAAGTAATTTGAAAGTTAAATATGATGGTAGATCACGGCACGCGACCAACGCTCAAGATTTATTGTAAACATTACGGATAGCTTTACCAATATTTGAGTAACGTACGGAAAGAAATAGTCACGTATTACACTTGACAGTAAAATTGTATTTAAATACATTAAAATATTCACATTTATGTTTAGAAATGTTTGAGTTTTTGTTTAAAACTCAGATAAACGTGTTTTCACTTCAGTCCAGGACACTGATGTTGGGAGCTATTAATTTTTTTAACATAACTTTAACATTAGACACTAAATTGATCAGTATTATAAAGAATACTGTTGTGTTATGTTATTTTCACTCCTACTTTACCAACACTTCCATGTATACCTCTTATATATGAGGCGGTGGTAGCTAAGTTGGTAGTGTGTACTGACGCCGCGTCAATGGACGTGAGTTCGAATTCTTGCAATAAACCTAAGCATTCAGTGAAGAAAGATATCATGATAAATCCATAGCATGGTAGTAGAGCTTTTTCTAATTCCTTCCTGGCTAGCTACTACATTCAATTTAAAATTCAACCGCAAAATTTCTATAGGTGTGTTTCGGCAGTTACATTTAAGAGCGAATCATCTTGGGCCACAACGGGTGACATTGTGGCCATAACACTAAACCTATAAAATACAAAAAGATTGTTTAAACTTTTTCAATTTTCTAAACATTAAAATGTTTACTAGGATTTTAATATATCTTTTACATATAAAAGATATGTAGAAAAATACTTATTGTTGTGTCACGGCTTAGAAGAAATTATTACACTTTATTCAAAGGTTATCCCTGAGTCAGACATGACTGACGTCTCTTCAGCGTTTACCAAACTATCATAGAAAGCGTCAATAAAAGGCGGAATGATTCCGCAAGTTCGTGATATTGATGTAACCATGTCAAACGATGATTGATAGTGTGAGGCTGAATAGTGTTTTATCGGTAACTATTTGTATGTAGGTATTCCTTTGTGAACATTTTCCTAGATATTGGTAAAATTTTATTGAATATTATACTACTCATTGTATTTATAAAGTGTAGTATGGTCTTGCTTTTCAGACAAACATGTTCTAATTTATATTTGTTTTTAGATATGATTTAAATACTTCGTTCCGTAGGCGATAGTTCAATTTTGCTTTTAACCTTATAATATTAATCGTAGGACACTTTACACCTGTATTATTATGCACAAATAGAGATTGTTACAATTATATTTATTATTTATATATGCAGGTATATATAGGGATGTAGTTATAGGGCAGGTGTTTATGGCAGAATACAGTTATAGGAGGGTAGTTTATATCACTCATTAGTACAAAGTAAGATTCGAGCACGGTTTTGGGCTGTCTAAGTTTGGCACTTGAGCCGTATTCGTCGTACGTAGCTAGAACATTACCGAAGGGACGTAAGATTTATATTTCCCTATTATTGACACTGTTTTGATGTTTATGCTGTAAATCATTATCGGGAATGATTTATACTGGGCAGAGAAAGAGACACGAGCGGTGAAGGTGAGTGCTAACAACTCTCGAAAGGGAGGCCCTACATCTGAAAACTCTCGGACACAATCTCGTGGTATCCTCTCTGTGCTTCAACGATTAGGTTTCACGATACACCCAGCACCCTTACAGTGAATCCGTGGTTTGGTAAGAAGTTCATATATCATCCATTATTATTATTGAACTGATTATAGGATTTCATATTAGCTTAAAACTTCATTATTCTACATATATATAAAATAAATATATTCTCAATTTCTAAACATACGACTACTTTTAACTAGATACATACTCGGCTCTTAACTGCACCTGTGTTTTAACTGATTAATTTTAACATATCAGCCTCATTATTCTAATCTTACTGTCATAACACTAGAAGAATCACAAATGAATTAGCAAAACAAAATCATGTCACATTTTGGCATCGTCCTACCAGAGTTCTGCCAAACTGCTTTGACGAAGGCCAATATTTTGGCAGTCTATTTTTATGCTACTCATCAGCGGCAATGAGAGTGTTTAGTGTTTATTTTTTATATTGTTAGTACGCTCGCAAATATGTATTATACATAGTCCAAGTAGTTTAAGAAAGTTATGCAAAAAAAATTGCATTTAGTTATAATATAAAACTTATCTATACTGCTATAAAAAAGCGGAAAAGTTTGGTTATTGAACGCGTTAATCTTAGGAACTACCTAACTGGTTTCAAAAATTATTTTAGTAATTAATAGAATAATCATTGGCAAAGGCTTTAAATTATTTAACATCCCGCTAAAACCAGTAGGAGCGAAGCTGTATTGAAAAAAGTTACAAAAACCGGCAAAACTTGTTAAATATTTTTTAGTTCTAGCCGAACGAAGTTGCGCGAACAGCTGGTGTATGCATAAAATTACTCATAACAATTAAGATAACCGTTTAGGATGAAACAAGGCGCAATTAATCAGACGATGTTCATAAACAACTACCAATTTTGGTTTGAATTTGTTCTAATCTTTCTTTTATCAAGACGACGTTACCACCTCAAAGCCTGCTTTGGTAAACATTTTCATCCAGCACAAACATTTGTAAGATAAGCTTTATCTTAACTATGCTGTAATGCGGCTAACAAACTTATGCAGGGTTTTAATAATATCTTTATCGGGAACAAAACACTCCGTTTTTACTGTTTTGCTACAAGCTTACTGTTTTATTACCCTTTAAACAGTGTAATATGTTTTATCGCACCGATCTGGGTAAAGTCAAGTCTTTTAATAATGCTCTGTTGTTTAATGTTTTGTCAAATATTATGTAACATTGTTTTAAATACTTTTTTATAGTTAAGGTTTAGTGTTATGGCAAAAATCTCATATGATGTTAAATGGCGATGTGGCCCAAGATTGTGGGCATGCTAATCCCAGTGGAAGGACTGGCTCTCAAGTGCCAGTGCTGAAACACACCTATAGGTACTTGATATCAGGTTTTCAACTTTATAGTACTAGCTAGCCAAGCGGGGCATTAAAAAAAGGCTTACCACCACGCTATGGTTTCATCACGATGTTTTGGATGGATTCGAACTCATCGCGGCGTCCTTGTCGCGGTGTGCGTGCACACTACCAACTGAGCTATAATCGCTTCAAAATTGTGATTTTTTTTAACGAAATCTTGCGACCGCTCTTCAGGTGACTTGGTATATAAAACTTTAATAAAGTCGAGGATATTGATTTAGAAGAATCATATTTTTGTAGGTTACTGTGGATTTCGTGAAATAACAAATCTGTAAATTTGAAGCGGGAACTAAAAAGATAAGTTTTGTTTACTTAGATATACCAGAAAAATATTATGAAGAATAATAGTTCAGTGCTAGTGTGTACGGGTTCCGCGTCAATGGCCGTGAGTTTGAATCTCTGCAATGAGCATGAGCATCAGGTGAAGAAAAAATCGTGCTTTCCGTTTCAGCTTGTTCTAATATCAGCCTAGATAGCTCTCACACTCAATTGAAAATCTGCCGCCAAATACCTATAGTTGTGTTCCGGCACTTATACTTGAAAGCCAGTTCCTCCACTAGGCTAAGCGATTCCACTATCTTGGGCAACTTAACTTCTGGTGATATTATAGCCATAACGCTAAACCTATAAACGATAAATATATCCGGGGTGTCTTTTATGCGTGGATAAGAACAGATGGGTAATTAGTCAGCTAGAAAATTTGTATCACACTTAAATTGGTTGACATCGAAACATTAAATAAAAATCTATATGTAATGTGTGTAACAGACACAGGAGCTTTATGACTTAGGAAAATTATGCAAAAAATGTATATGCCACATTTATCTGAGCAAAGATGCAGATTGAAAGTTAAAATATAATAAAGTACATTGGGTAGCGATTATACAGTTTGGTGCGAAGAATTACTAGGTTGTTGTTGAAACTAACTATCGAAAATTGACCAGAAATAAAAATCCGCATTTATTATGCAAAATGTGCATACCCTTACAAAAACCTTGTCTTAATTAAAAGCCTGTAGAATTAATCCAACATATTTCCTAATTTTTGTTATTAATAATTTGATATTATTTTTATTCTTATTAATTTAAGCTGTGTTTCGTTGTGTAGATCAGGACCAAGTCTTTTATATATGCAGATAACAAAAACAATCTATGTAAATTTTCGAAGTATCTTAAAAAGTGATAAAATTAATACGACTATCATGTTAACCACAAAACGGACGTGCCAAATACGTGGGTTTTATTTCAGATATAATAAACATATCAGGTTAACAGTAAAGTAACATTAATAGTAATAAACAGTATGTCACTAAAATGACCACAGAAGTCGTAAAATTTAATACAACTGTCTCGACCGCACTTAAACATGGTATTTTTCTCACTGAGTCACGCCAGACGGTGTTTTGCGGTTAGTTGTACGAAATATCGACAGTATTCAATACATGAAATTAACTAGGTGTTTATTTCATCTGTCTACACAATAGACTCACTAGCTCTGACAGTTATCATATAATTATTTGATTTGTATTTATTTTTGTACAAAAAATTTAAGTATATTTTGATTTCTAGAAATATTAAATTATTACTTAAATCTATTGTACCATACGGTAATTTTTTATTACCCGTATATTGTAAATGACACTGATCACGAAATGTATAAAAAAAAATATCAGTCTGTTTTTGACCCTCCAACCACTTTGATAAATTTTCATGAAATTTTATACACTGGAGTCCTATATCATTCCTCATTTGATAAGAATATTATAAGAATTACAATAATAACGAATTTGATCAAATTATGCAAAACAAAACACCGATTATTTTTCAAAGTATATATTTTAAAACTAGTTGTGCCGGCGACTTCGTTTGCGTGGAACGCAAAATTATTTTATAAATTTTGGCCGTTTCGTAACTTTTTGCAATACAGCTTTGCTCCTATCGGTAGTAGCGTTATGTTAAATAGTCTAAAACCTTCCTTAACGATTGCTCTATCAAATAAAAAATATTTTAGATATCTGACTGGTAGTTCCTAACATTAGCGCGTTCAAACAAACAAAAAAAACTTTTCCACTTTATATTTTTATTTGTATGATGAGCAATGATTAATAATAGCCCACACTATTATCTTAACGCTTGTAAACTGTATTATCATATACATTATGACATAAAATCTTTTTTTTTGGCTTAACCAACCGCTAACCGACATCACGTTCGCAAACATCACGGCCACTTAGTCATAGCTTACTAATGCGATATCACAATGGTGTTGCGGAACCCGTGTCGGACCTTTGTCGGCGCCCATTGTACGTACAAGCCTTTTGGGTTCACGGTGTTAATTTATATTGATTTTGTGACCGATTTCGGCGAATAGATTTTTTCCATTTACGTTTTTGTTTCCAGTGATGGGAATTTTTGATCTTGTTATAGATAAATTCACACCAGGAAAAACCTAATGTTTTATATGCGGTTTTGATGTGCGAAGATGCGATGATCTGTTTGTTTTTATTTTTTATTCTGAATACCGCAGATCTATATTCATATTCTAAAGCAGAAAAGTTTAATTGTTTTAACGCGTTAGCCTCGGGAATTACTAGTCGGATTTCAAAAAATATATATTAAATATATATAAATATTATATATCTGATGAGGCAATCATTGATGAAGGCTTAAGGTTATTTAAAATGACGCTACCATCAATAAGAGCAAAGCTGTATTGAAAAAAGTTACAGAAACGGGCAAAAAATAATAAATAATTTGTAGTACCATGCGAACGAAGTCGCGGTCACACCAATTTTTATATATGGTAAGTACTAGCTTAAGCTTTTTGATGACTTTTCAACCTCTTATTAATACAACGCGATAGTAGTAAAATAAAAACATATTGCCTACCACATTTTTGCGAAAGTTTTTTTTTTATATATACTTAAGGTTTAGCATTATGACCATAATCTCACCTGAACTTAAGTGACGATACGGCCCAAGTAGGTAGACACGCTAAACCTGTGGAGGAACTGGCTCTCAAGTGCAGCTGAAGGAACACACCTATTGATATTTGGCGGCAGGTTTACAACTTGAGGGTGGTAGCTACCCAGGCGGGCATTAGAAAAAGCCCTACCACCATGCTATGGTTTCTTCACGATGTTTAACCGAAAGCTCAAGCTCATTGTAGGTGCTTGGACTTGAACTCACGTTCCTTGACGAAAAGTCGTACACATTACCACTGAGCTACCATCGCTTCAAAAGTGAAATATATTTTTTAATACACTTTAAAAAAAGTGACCGCATAAAATATTAAATACGATGTGACCGAGGAATAAACCATTCAACCTAGAAAAGAGAATCTCGACAGAGTTATCCTGCTGTAAAATAATTAATTACCTGCAGATACTTAACGGTATGTATACAACTTACAATGCAATTAAAATATACGAATATACCATATATGCTTTATAAGTATGCTATGTTTTCAGTACTATGTTTATCTATTTAGGTTTATTGTAACGTCCAAGCTAGAACCACAGTATATCATAAGGACCAGGTTATGATATTGATATATTTAAATAACTAATGTATAAGATTATTTTGTAAAAAAAAGTCCCCAATATATCCACCCAGAATTAAGGCGAGAATCATATGTAATTATATAGCAATTCGTACTTAAACATCTGGATAATATCTGTCTACTCCATAAGAACGCGAACTTTCTCTCATCACATATAATATAATTTTGTTTGAACCTCCCAACCTAATATCTCATCAACAGTCAGAAAATAACTTACCAATCAAACTCTTAACCGGCTTTGATCGACCCATCATTATATCTTCAACGGGTAATTTATTACTTTTACCGAACAAACTTTCTTATCTCTCTCACAACCTGATAAACTAGAATAACAAAACAGAAATCGCTTGGTATATTATTAAGATTTCAAGTTTGGATTTATTATGTTTGTTTCGTAATAAATATCGGGCTAACATGACGAGGGGGTCTATAAAAATTATTAGGCGTGTTTGAAATTTTCGCCCGAGGAGACCACCCGTTGCTCAAATCGATCTTACCATTTTAGGTTTATGGGTTAGTGTTCCTATACTGGAATAGGTAAAGGTTTTTTATGTTACTACTTTATAGTATCTACCGTTTGAGTATTGTAAAATGTTGCGGTAAAAATTAAAAATATATATTAACGATACTACTTGCAAAATCGAAACAAACGTCAATATAAATCTTGTTAAATATAAATATTTTACCAAATTAAATATTACACCACATTTTATATTATGAAATAGTCACTGATTTAATAGATATAAAAAAGTATATTAAAATAATTAAAAGGCAATACAATATTTATTGAGATTAACAAGTCAAACTGTGAACGACTTTTTTTGTCTAAATGTATTAAATACATTGATTGACAGAATTTGTTGAAAAAAATCTTTGTCTATCGGCTACTAGTAATGCCATCTGTAAGATGAAAGCCGTACTATATACCAACAGAGAATGCTACAAAGTTGATTGGAATGTAGCGTTAAACTGAAGTAGATTGTCCACAATAACAACTGTCGATGAGCAGACATCGGAAGTAAAAAAAGGCGTCCGCGTACAAACAAAGCAACATAAGTTCGTTTTTAAAACTTACTATTTACTATTCTACAATATATAATGCAAATGTTAACATTATTTTAAATATCCACCTGATTCTGATGCTTGTTTTTTTGCCCTTTGTAAAATCAGTTAATTTTTTTTTACTTTTCTAATTTAACATTACACGGTAACGGTCCAAAAAAATTTTTGAGATAATTGTGATCCGTGGTGTTCTTCTCTGTTATAATAATATATTGAAACTATTTGTATCAAAGATCCGAATCTGCAATTTTTATAATTGTTATTCGTTGAATAATAATTAAATCATTATTATTTTTCAGCTAAGAATGAATAATTACGTAAACATAAAGCAACTGCTGCAAGGGGCTGATGATAAATTTTATGAGACTTTATTTTAAGTATTTCTGTAACACATTAGAAGGAGCAAAAATAATACGATACCTTACGATGATATACGACATTTTTAATTCTCTAAACTAGTTCATCGCTATTTATCAAACTCTTTTCGTCTTTTTTATAACAGCTAAATCTACATAAATATTAACAACATCGTAGCAAGTACGTGAGAAGTGAGTAAAGTTAGAATTAAATTAACTTAAATAGCACCGAAGTGACCTGAAGAATAATTTAAACGGGGTACTCGACTAATGAAGAATAGTGCTCTCAAGACAGCTGTTTGCGCTCAACTTGGCCCATTAAGATATTATAACCTTGGTACCTACTCGGATAATGTTCCGAATGCTAAGGAGTTTCCAGCCGTGAAAAAAGGAAATAATGGAAATGTTTTTCCTCGGTGTATCTTTGTACTTTTATTATGAATTAAATGGAAAAGAGAAGAGACGAGCAGAAATCGCACAGTAGGCACTTTATGGGGTTTTTTTAAACCATTAATAAATTATTTTATTTATTGAACAGTAAGTTTAAACAACGACGAGTATTAGTATAATAAGCTCGATTAAAACGTCGAAACAAACAATTATATATCGTTTATCACAATAAACATCGTAAATTCTGTGCTTTATCTCCGTTAAAGAAACGATGCCGCGTAGAAATAAATCAATGTTATCTACATTGATAGAGAATAATTAGAAGTTGTTTAATTATTCTGGTTTTATATTTATAACGTTAGACGTAAGATAACAATTCGTTAAATTTTAATAATGTCATTAAATAAGATATTGCCTATTTACAGAAAATATATAAATATGTGCATAGATAGTATTAAGTAGATACATAGGTATATGAAATTAGGGTTTGGATTTTTTTATATTAGCAGGAGAAATGAACTGTAATACGCTTATTGGTATATTATAGTAAGCACTGTAAAAAAATATTGTATATTTTATATCTATGGTACCAAAATATTGTCTATGTACAGCTAGCGCCACCTGTAAGCTTAAATGTAAATTCTCTCACTGAATAAAAATAAAAGCGTCAGTACGTTACGAATCATACTCGAGTTTTATTAGGTTATGGGCCCAGCCCAAATTAGGTAATTAAAAAGTCTTTTATAATAGTGCAGTTACAATGGCAGGAAATTATTCGTTGAACGTCCCGAAGCTTAAGGGAAGAGATAATTATGACGATTGGGCATTCGCCGTCGAAAATTTTTTGATTCTCGAAGGTATCGACCTCGCGAACAGCGCTACTCTCAGTGAGCAAGATGATCGGAAGGCTAAAGCAAAGATGGTGATGACTATCGACCCATCACTCTACGTTCACATCAAGAATGAAACCACCGTGCATAACTTGTGGGCAAAGTTAAAGTCGTTATTTGACGATTCCGGATTCACGCGTCGCATCAGCCTACTCAGAACTTTGATTTCCGTTCGCCTAGACAGCTCGGAATCAATGACTGCGTACGTGACCCAGGTTGTAGATACGGCTCAAAAATTAAAAGGTACAGGTTTTGAGATTAATGACGAGTGGGTAGGTTCACTTTTATTAGCCGGATTACCCGACAAGTTCGCGCCCATGATAATGGCCATTGAGCACTCCGGCATGAAAATAAGTGCAGATGCAATAAAGACCAAGCTGTTAGATATGAGTGCAGATATCGAAAATAAAACCGAAGGAGCATTTTTTTCAAAAGGTTCATCCAAACATCAACGGAATGGCGGGAAACGCACACAAGTGTCAACGTCAAACAAAAACGTCAGCCATTCAAGTGACGGAAAACCGGTGAAAAATATTCGGTGCTACAAATGCAAGCAACTTGGACATTTCAAAAATCAGTGTCGTTCCCCAGAAATGGACAAAGATAAACAAGTAAATGCTTTTAGTGCAATGTTCCTGACGGGTGAATTCAGTGACAAAGATTGGTATGTCGACTCGGGTGCTAGTACTCATATGATTTCGCAGTCGAGCAAAAGTTTGCTGAAGAATGTTTCATATAACCTTGAGACTCGTAATATAGTGGTGGCTAACAAGAAAACCGTGCCAGTTATATGTTCCGGTGACATAGAAATTACCACAAAAGTTCGAAATAAGGAACACAAGGTAAATGTCAACAATGTTTTATGCATAAACAACCTTACCACAAACCTTCTATCTGTAAGTAAGATAATAAATAGTGGCAACAGAGTGATTTTCGAAGAAAATGTATGCTGCATTTATAATAAACAGAAGGAATGCATTGGAGAAGCTAACCTAACAAATGGTGTATATAAGTTAAACATTGTGAAGTCAGAACAACTGTTAGCAGCATCTGCAGTGACTTCTAGTTGGACATGGCACAGACGGCTCGGCCACATAAACAGTAATGACCTTAAGATTATGAGAGATGGAGCAGTTGAAGGCTTATTATTCCAAGATAAGGCAGAAATAAGCAGAGCGAATTGTACAGTGTGCTGCGAGGGAAGGCAAACCAAACTACCCTTCCCCATTAGTTCATCACGCAGTGATAATATTCTGAATTTAGTACATGCTGACCTCTGCGGGCCTATGGAGAACAAGTCGCTCGGACAGGCTAGATATTTTCTTCTATTGGTCGATGATTTCAGTCGAATGGGCTTTGTGTATTTTCTGAAATCTAAAGATGAAACTTTCTCTTATTTCAAGCAATTTAAGAACTTGGTGGAGAACCAGAAATCAACTAAAATAAAGATTTTAAGAACAGACAATGGTGGAGAATTCTGTTCAGCACAAATGGAAAATTACTTAAAGCAGACTGGAATTATACATCAGAAGACCAACCCATACACACCCCAACAGAATGGGCTTTGTGAGAGGTATAATAGGTCAGTAGTTGAAAAAGCTAAGTGTCTCTTATTTGATGCCAAGTTTGATAAAACATTGTGGGCAGAGGCAGTTCAAACTGCAGTATATCTGAAGAATAGATCCCCAGCTGCGGGTCTTCAGCATTGCACCCCATTCGAACTGTGGACTGGTAAGAAACCAGATGTCAGCCATGTACGTGTCTATGGCAGCTTAGTCATGACACATATACCTAAAGAAAGGCGGCTGAAGTGGGATAGAAAAGCAAAAAAACTATTTTTGGTTGGATACTCTGAGAACGTTAAAGGGTATAGACTGTATGATCCCAAATCAAAATCTGTTTCAGTAGCAAGAGATGTTGTGGTCATGGAACCAGAGAATGACAGAATGACAACACAGATGATATTACAGGAGAGCAGTGAAGAAAAGCAGGATTCAGTGGAGAACAAACAGTCAGACAAGTCAAGTTATGATACAGAAGATGAGCAGACAAACAACCATGATGAGACTTATATACCAGAAGACTCTAGTTCAGAATCGGAGGACAGTTTCCAGGAGTCAAGTTCATTGATGCCAGAAGATACAGAGATTGCTAATTTTCCTTCCAGTGGTATTGAAAATGCAGAAAAGCGTGTAAGAAAAAAGCCTGAGTACTATGGTATGGCTAATCTGTGTATTGATGATGAGGTGTCATGTGATGACATTTCCTTGAGTGATGCAATCAATGGTCCAGACTGTGCACACTGGCAGCAAGCAATCAAAGAAGAGTTGCAATCTTTTAGTGATAGAGAAGCATGGGAACTTGTAGATAGGCCAGTGAACAAAACAATAGTGAAGTGCAAGTGGGTATTTAAAATTAAATATAACAGTGAAAACAAAGTGAGATATAGAGCGAGACTTGTGGCAAAAGGTTTCACACAAAAGAAAGGTATGGACTACAAAGAAACCTTCTCACCAGTGCTCAGGTATTCTACTTTGAGACTTTTACTAGCTTTAAGTGTAGATAAGAATTTAGAATGTTTACACCTTGATGTACCTACTGCATTTTTAAATGGTTCTTTAAATGAATGTATTTACATGGAAATACCAGCCTGTTCAAATATGCCTAACTGTGAAAATAAAGTACTAAAACTTAAAAGAGCTATATATGGATTAAAACAGTCGGCCAGAGCTTGGTACCAGAGAGTTGAAGTTTGTTTGTTACAACTAGGATACACCAAGTCTCAGTATGAACCTTGTTTGTTTATGATTTGTAATAAAAATGACAGAATATATATAGCGTTGTTTGTAGACGATTTTTTTGTATTTTATATCAGTAAAGAAATATGTGATAAATTAATATGTGAATTGAAGGCAAACTTTAACATAAAAAATTTAGGCCAGATGAAACATTGTTTAGGTTTAAATGTAACTGTAAAAGAAAATTCTATTACTATAGATCAGAAGGATTTTGTAGATATTATTTTAAAAAGATTTAATATGGTTAAATGTAAGAGTTCAGATACTCCAATGGAGAAGAATTTGAAATTAGATAAAGCTAAGTCTATTTGTCAGAAATATCCATATCAGCAGTTATTAGGTGTACTGATGTATTTATGTGTTTTAACAAGACCTGATATAGCCTATGCAGTGAGTTTCCTAAGTCAATATAATAACTGTTATGATGAGACTCACTGGAAACATTTAAAAAGAGTTTTGAAATATTTAAGTAAAACTAAAGACTATGGGTTGAAATATGTAAAGGGGGATAGTTCCTTGACTGGCTTTGTGGATGCTGACTGGGCATCTTGTTCAATAGACAGGAAATCTTATACAGGGTATATTTTCAAATTGTCTGGAAGTGCAATATCATATGAATGTAGGAAACAAAAGACTGTTGCGTTGTCTAGCACCGAGGCAGAGTATATGGCACTCTCCGAGGCATGTAAAGAAGCCGTATATTTAAGAAATTTAATTTTTGAAATAAATGGAGGCCAAATTAATAATTTACCTGTTGATTTGTTAAGTGATAACCAGAGTTCACATAAATTGGCATGTAATCCTATATTTCATAGACGAACAAAACATATAGATGTTCGGCATCATTTTATCAGAGAATGTATTGTTAAAGAGTTGGTCAATATATCTTATTTACCTACAGCTGAGATGCCAGCTGACATACTTACTAAGAGTCTCTGTAGTGTCAAACATTATAAATTTATTGAGATGTTAGGGTTGTCAAAAATAGTTTAATTTGATTTTCTGTTATTGCTATGTGTAAGCTATGTGTGGACATTATTTTGTTAAGTGGTGGTGTAAAAAAATATTGTATATTTTATATCTATGGTACCAAAATATTGTCTATGTACAGCTAGCGCCACCTGTAAGCTTAAATGTAAATTCTCTCACTGAATAAAAATAAAAGCGTCAGTACGTTACGAATCATACTCGAGTTTTATTAAGCACAACATAATCTAACATCATTCAAAACGATGCTTTCGACATACGAAATAGTAGTAGTGTGTATGGACGCCGCAACAAGGGACGTGAGTTCGAATCCCCTTACAATGAGCTTAAGTGTTCGGTGAAGTAAAACATTGAGTGGAAACCATAGCATAGTGGTAGGGCTTTTTCTAATATCCGCCTTGCAAGCTGTCGGTAACCAGCTTCATGTTGAAAATCTGCCGTCAAATACCAATAAGTGAGTTCCGGTAGTTGCACTTGAGAGCCAGCCCCTCAACAGGTTTAGCATGTCCACCAACTAGGACCGTATCATCATTTAAAATCAGGTGAGGTCATGGCCATAACGCTAAGCTTATAAACTATAATAAAAAGCAACGGCGTCCGTCGAGCGATCAAGTCATTGACGATGACCATGGTTACTTACTTCTCCACAGCTGGATCCTAAAACGCGACAAAATAAAATATAATATATGGCAGGCTTATCAACATGTTTAACATGGTTGTAATTCAATCGGATACAGACCTTACCATTTTTTTAGAACTGACCTAACGTTATTAGTTTGAGTTGCTTTGACACCAGACTTGTAGGGGCAAGAGCGGGAGGCATTAAGCCTGGAAACAACGAGCTCCAGGGAGCTATAATCACATTACATAAAGAGTGAAAACTTGCCCTGGTCTCAGGCAACACAGAAGTTAGAAATGCCGCCGTCGTGCTCTATAGTGTGTATTTTTGACGTTGCTTGTCTTCCGATGAGTCTTGCAACACGCCTCTCTCGGTGTGGCTTGAGCCTGAGTAATACGCGATGCAATTAGGTAGTCCGTACACAAATTTTGAATACCAGTTTAATAAAAAAGGATCCCATATTAACCGGACCTCAGCTTGGGCTGTTGTCGAGAAGACCCTATCACCTCTTTGGTCTACTGAATATATACCAGCGGATTCCGCAATGCAACTCTCCTCAGCTTGCCACTATAGTAATATACATACATTATTGTTTTTTTTTTTTTTTTTTTTGAATTGACATACGCTGTTAGCCGTAAGGGCTTTGACAGCTTCACCGAACTTTTTGGGGCGAGTGCTGAGGGCACTCAGCTCCGAGGCAGCGAGCGCAAGGGTGCCAGAATGGCCGAACCTCGGCTTGGGGTGCTGCGGGAAAAACAAACAAGGATCGTGGGGGTAGTCCCTTACAGAACCGTGTACTTAACGTATAGGTGTGCATGGATGGTATGCGGTGTGATGATGTACTTTCAGTGATGTAGAGTGTCATTGTATCGCGCGACCAGAGTCACTTGAGGGCTCCTATCCGGAGGATCGAACCTAGGCTCAAGCGTCTGCAGAGGGAGGCCGCGGCGGGTGTGCGGGAGCGAAATTAACCGCTCGGCCTCGGCGGCGAGGGCGGCGGTTACGCGGGCGTGTACGCGGACACGTACGATTGGTGGAGACGGTAGGAAGAAGTGCGTTCAATCTCGTTATTTTATCGACGGGATCAGTGAAGCAATTACGTGGCCGTCGCGCGAAACCTTTGGCGTGCGGATTAGCATTGTAGCTCACTGTGTGTACTATTTTGGGGTTGGGATGAACTTCGGCTTTTTCGAAGAATTGCTTTGTAAGGTCTTTGATATATGCATATATGGACGGAATATCCATATCTTTATGGAGATCTACATTACGGACGTACGGAGGGGCTTGGACGGCTATACGCATGAATTTATTTTGCAGATCTTGTAGTTTGCGAAGAGTGGTGTGCGAAGCGTGAGCGAATACGGGGCAACTGTAGGTAAGTATGGGGCGGATGCATACTTTGTATATTGTGAGCTTATGTCTGAGTGACATCTTGCTCTTAGAGGAGGTTAGGTTGCGTAGTAGAGCCATAGCTGTGGTGGCTTTTTTCTGTACATAATCTATATGTTTGTAAAAGGTGAGATGTTTATCTAAAACTACACCAAGGTATTTAGTTTGGTTAGCCCAGGGTATATTGACACCAAAAAGATGCAATGTTCTTTTTATATTCTTCCTCGCGTGAGGATCGAACATAATAGCCGCGCTTTTGTCTGGGTTTATTCCTATGCGCCATTTGAGGCACCAGGATCCGAACTTAGACACAGCCCTTTGGACGCGGTAGAATAAGTGAATCCTATTCCTGCCTGAGCTAAAGATGACCGTGTCGTCTGCGTAAGAGCCTACTGCGGTGTCGGGGAATTCGGGGATGTCACTAACAAACAGGTTGAAGAGGCAAGGGGCTAGGATAGAACCTTGCGGGACCCCTGATCTTATTGAATGTGGTGAGGATAGAGTTCCGTCCGCTTTATAGCAGAAGGTACGGTCTGATAGGTAAGCGAGGATTATGCGGACTAGTCTGTTCGGGACTTGAAAGAGATTGAGTTTAAATATGAGGCCTTCGTGCCAGACCTTATCGAAAGCTTTGGCTATGTCGAAAAATACGGCAAGCGTGCGCCTAGGACGGCGTGGCTCCGTGAAATTGGAGAGAATATGCTCCGTGAGGCGGAGCACTTGGTGGGTACACGAGTGCTTCGGTCGAAAGCCGAATTGCTCGTGTGCATACATTATTGATTGATTTCAGGCAATATAGGATGACTTACGATGTGAAAACCATGAGAATGAATCCAGTGAGAGTAAGAATCAGTCCCGAGTTCTATGAGTATGAGTTCCAAAAGCTTCTTCACACACACCGGTTTGAAAGCTATAAGCTTTGGAGCGAGTGGGCAACAAAGAAATTAGGGGACGCCAGAGATTTGCATCATGCGGACGCGACGGTAATCGAGCCAGAGCTTCGGCAAACTGCTAGCTGCGGCTGAGCGACTGCCTTTGATAATAATAACAAATAAGCTACTACCCTCACTAGTCGTGATATTCGTGAATGATAAAGAAAATGATTATCTAATGTAGAATATCAAATTGGGATTTGGTATCTCTTACCAAAACATAAATTACTATGATTATTAGATCCAAGTTTTATGACTATTTTTTTATATTGTCTGATGCAATATTGTCCCATATAAAATTGTAATGTTATGAATATTATTGTCATGACAAATATAAAAAATATATTATTGTTTTGTTTTATTATAATTGAACATTCTATTTAGTGGCGTAAATATTAGTAAATGATAAATAGTTATTATAAAATAAGCAGGGCCGTTTCATAGAAAATAACAATAATTTATATTAAGCCGACAAGCTCATATGGTATGTATATATTTAAAATTCGTACACCAAACGAAAAACCTGTTCAGTACACTAGGTCCGGTTTTAGCGAGATTCGAACCTACAAGGCATGCATGTATAATCCAAGTTATTATTAAACATGTCAATCTATATTGATAAGTCAGAAGTTCTGACTGTGCTTGTATGTTTTTTTTTCTAAATTCATGGTTGACATCTGTTTACAAAAGAAATCGCATGTGATATTAAACAAATTTTTCTGCTTGTTTGCTCTCATTTGTCTCAGAAAGAACTTGATCAATTTGATGATTTTTTTGAATGATCATTTTACGTAATTCTACAATTGATGAGTTTAAATGTTACAGCAGACCCTATATAGATAGGGGAAACCTGTTCTAGATGACCTACTGACGACCAATACCAATAGCAGGCATAACCAAAATTTCCTCTGCACCCATAGAAACCCCATGGATGTAGCATACGTATTAAACCACGTATTCCCTGGTATATACTCTTCTACACCTAGAGTAAGGTCTCTGAGGACCAGGGGATACACCGATTTGAGAGTCCTCTCTTCCGCTCCGATATACAGAGGGAGGCGACATCCCTAATTTATAGGGGATTGGGGACGACTCGCGAGTCCTGACTGTCCATAAGTATCAGGGGCTGGTAACTCCGTCGGCAGTAATTCTCCAGACGACAGGCAAACAGCTGCAAATACACGATAGTGTATTTCAAGCGGTAGTCGCCATCTCCAGACACATTAACACCTGTGTATAATACGCCGACAATACAAATGACGCTGTGGGCAGGCTGATCTAAAGGAAGGTGAGTGCACCGGCCAAATAAATTATTAACTACAACATGAAGATAGCCATAAAAACCCGAGACATGCAAACAGTTAGAAACATTAACAAAACGACAGAAGAGTGGTTCGCCGCAGCTGACTCAGCAAGGCAAACGTTCTAAAGTTATAGTAAAAATAGATAGTATGATAATAATAATAATAATAATAATATAGAGACCACTTACTAGAATGTAAATCATTTTAATTAAGAGCACAACAGCCATAGCAATGCAAATGATATGACAATAGTGCGGACCTAGAGTCTGCAGTGTCGACCGAATAAAAAAAAAGTTTCAGCAGAATGTAGTTATAATTATTTTAGACATAATCTAAATGTAACTTTTATAATATATAACAAATTTACAATAAATTTTGTATACCGAAAATATATACGATTTTCTCAATAGGTTATAAAAATTATTATTATGAAATATTTTCGAAATATAAGTAAAAATAAAAATGTAACACAATGAAATTACTACTATGTAATAAGTACGCGCAGAAATGTGGGCACACTCATTAAACAATATAATTTATTTGTGTTCAAAATACAACTCATTATATTATGTAAAACAATAAAAAATGATTAAATATGAGATAAACAAACCAATAATATTCTTAAAAATATATCTACAGGTGTCGTACATTGAATACATCATGTATTTATTGACTTGTATCTTCATATTAACATCTTCACTATACTATTTCTATTCTACGCACTCAAAGCAAGTAATCAGTACATATCCCGGAAAGGGTCAAAACAATTTCGTGCCCTGTTTATCCCTCCTTACAGTTTATAACAAGAAGATTAGGGCTCTAATTTAGTTCAACCATTCAGTCCACTCGGCCCATACTGTCCACTTGATCATTCTCCAATACGTCAGAGTCGAGTTTCAAAGACGTTTCTTGAAGCGGTCATGCGATACGTTTCGCCTTTTCGGCTTAATTCAGTAATCTCTGTTCACAAACAACTATACACACATTAACTATATATACTGTACTTTGTACATATATACTTCAATTTCTATTGTAAATCAATTCATTAACATTAATGTTTTAGAAGTAATTTCTTAATTTTTATATACCAATATGATTTCTATATATTTGTGAAAATATTACAAATTTTACAAACTTGTCTAACTGAACTGCGTAATTCAGCCGGTCAATTTAGTTTGACTAGTGTATATTTAATATTTAAGCCATATATTATGGCGTAATATCCGAGAAGCCTACGACCAACAAGCAAATAGATATAAACTTATTGCAGTGATTCTATTTTGATATGTCAAGTATTAGAGTGAAACAACGATTATCGATACGACGACAAGTTTGGAAGCTTGCGGGTTGGCATGCCAGTAATGACTGTTTACCGATTACTGATTTGTCGATGGTAATTATTCTATTTGCACTACATTATATGTTGCGTTCATGCTCATTTCACTGTTATTTCACTAATATTAAAAAAAAAGAAAGCCACCAAGCAAACTTTTCATCTTTTAAACAAGCCAGTCACAATACTGTGCAATGTATGGGTAACATATTAATTAATAAATTTACAGCCAATTCTTACACACATACAAAACCTATACATTTTAAACAAAATAGAACGAGCGGTGTTACGTTTTATTGTTCTACTATAAATATTTGTTCATATATTTAATTCGGAAACAAAGTGTTCTATTTAGTTAATATAGCACAAAATAGCGTTACAATTAAATAACAAAATACAATAATTTTAAGCAATTAGACACGCCGCAAACGTAGAAAATTAGTATAAATTAAAAAAAGTGAAGACAACCTTAAATTAAATTTATATAAAAGAAACACTCATAGAAAAAATAGTTGCCAACTGTACAATAAGAAACGTCAAAGTTAATGATTAAATTTTGACGAAAAGGAAACATTTCTGAACTAAAATTATGTCGCATTAACGCTTTTCATTACACATTCGTAATGTAATCTATTCTGCTAATTAAACTTACTGTGTACTTTTAATTACAAAAGCAAATGTCCGGCAAATAGGTCGCGAGTACAAACAGCCCTGCCATTACCCCCCAATCACCGCCGGGGTAATCGCGCTAATTAATGCCATCCGTCATTTTGCGTCACGCGTTTACCAAGAGACACGAACGACGTGACGAGCGACGGCACATCGGATCTAATTTATTTTATGTAGGATTAGTTAAATCCATTAATTTGATTGTATGACGATATTAGACGGTTGTTGTCTTCGGAATAAAGTACTTTGTCCTGAAAAGATAAATAGAGTTTACCAAATAAAACTTAATATACACTTACTTTTCGTTCGTCTAACCTATGAACGTTAGTTTATACCTTTTTCTGTATAGTTACAGTACTTTAACATTCTAAGCTCCTCGTTCAAATGCACTTAAAATACATAATAAATCAAATTATTAAGGTACTTTTATAATTAAAAGTCAATAAAATTTAATGTAAATAGTTAACAGCAACAATAAAGATGTAAGATATGAAAACCATATTACTAAAAGTATCTTAAGTATGAACGTGTATTTATTTAGTAGAAGAGGAAGACCGAAGAAGATATGGATGGACTCTGTGAGGAATTATAAATTTATAAAAAGTGCGAATGAGATAACAGCTGATAGAGTGGAGTGGAAGAAGATACCATGTTGTGCTGACTCTACTTGGGTGCGGTAAGGTTTGTGAAGAAAAATAAATCAACAGAAGAAATAATTTCACATTATGATGTATTAAAAATTATTTAGTAGTAACCTAAAAGGAGTAAAATCCTGTGACATATTTTTTTTCATCGGCGTATATTTTTATTGCTATTTATTTATGTTACATTTGTATTATTGCATTGGTTAATAATTTTCAGTTTATACTATTCTATAAAATACATATAATTATTTACGTTCTACCACACTTGAAAATCTTGGTTTTTTCCTATAATAAATATTACTCAAGGCATACTTATGAAATCGTGGAAACGCCAGAGGTTTAATAGAGTGAATATTTATAGTCTTTATATTGCAGTACAACTGGTGTATTTGATTTTTAAAATAAGTTTTGCATATAATAATAAAACTGTGTTTGTTTTTATAAGAAAATTAAAACCGTAATAATAATAACTCTTTATGGGGTAAGCTCGGATTACAAATTCAATTTCTTTCTGCAGCCGTGCTGCGAGCAGACCGACACGCTCCCTTGAGTGTTGTTTATACTTAACACACGCTTTAAAATAAACCGCCAACTTTCATGTTTATATCAACTCTTAAAGGAAATTGAAACTGCTTATAGTAACGAAAGTTATTTTAACTCTGGCCTGCACTCCACTATAAACTCAATCTTTTTCAAGCTTGTGTGTATAAAATGTAAATTACGCGGCTACAAGTATAATTTTAACTGATATAATAGAATAAAAAATACCATCAGATACGTTAAAGCAAATTTCATATATTTTTTTGTAATACGTAGTACATTTCTCGGAAATCACTTTAAGGGTTTAGATGACATTTTGTATATCATTTAAAAACATATTTTGAAAGTATACCAAGCAATACTGAGAAGTACTATTATACTATAAATACTTATTATTATGAAAGTGAATATCAGGATTTTTCTTCCTTAAAAACTACGAAAAAGCCGGAACGATAAAGATAGAAAGTGTGTACGGACTCCGCGTCAAGAGACGTGAGTTCGAATTCACATACAATGAGCGTGAGCTTTCGGTGACGGAAAACATCGTGATAGACCAAAGCATGATGGTAAGGATTTTTCTAATGCCCGCCTGGCTAGCTACCACCCTCAAGTTGAAAATCTGCCGCCAAATACCTATACGTGTGTTCCGGTAGTTGCACTTGAGACCGAGTATCTCCATAGGATTAGCGTGTCTACTAACTTGAGACGTATCATCGTATATATAACTGAAAAGCATGGTGTACTAGTGGTTTAGGCTGGTGGATTATCAATTTGATTTTCTCAATTACTACGTATTAGTAACAGTATTACAAAGTAGAACAATACAAATATAGCCGACTAGATCACAAGCGCCATACACCAGGTTTAACAACAGTCATAGTGTCATCATTACTATGCATCAAGTGCTGCCGGATCAGCCAGTATATGTCTAACAATCAAGTAGGGTGTCAGGATCCTCTACCAGACTGGTCTTGAACATATTATAATTAAATCGAACATAGTAGCTCTTTGTTTTTTAATCTTTACGTTTTGGGATCAACCCATCTACATATAGCTGCTGGGTGGCGTATAATCTGATATGACCATAAGGGCCTGATGGTTTGTTTATCTGGTGTTTATCGTTCTTTTGGGTTACACTGTGCTTATGAGGTGCATTACCATGCTACTTTAAAAAAATGTTGGAACATATCTGTGTCAAGGATCAAGGATCCTCTTAATTAACATGGGCGATCGGTTCCCACATGCTTACAAAAATAAATCAGATTTGTTAAAAGATACTGCGCCTATTAATAAATAATTGTGTCATTGTGGTATCGCCCGATAAAAGTAGGTCTTCTGTCCAGTGGTTAATATTCTTTTTCAGTAAAAATTGTAAATTATATAAAATAATATATACTAAAAGGTGTATTTAGAACTACATTTAAGTTTGATAATAAACATATAATTATATTAATTTCATTAATATAATAGTAAATATATTTTATTGTTCATTTTCCCTTTTGAATATTGAAAACTCATTTTTAATTTATTTATTTATATGCTCGTAGTTCAGTTTTATGTAAATTGTGTTTCATTGTTTTGTTACTTTTTATACAGCATATGCTGTAATGTTCTAATTTCTACTTTAATATGAAAGAATCACTTTTAATAAATTAATTTCTTGACTTCAGTTTTATACAAGTTATATTTTAATCTTTAAATTTTTTTTTATAGTAATACTTTTAAAATTAAATATTACGAAGTATTAACCAATAGATTAGGTTGGCCCATATATCTCACGAAGAAATGTTAGTTTATTATGTTTTAAGAACAAACTCCAAAGCGCAGCTGAAAAGAAATTTAAGAGCTGCCGTTCTAATTTTAAATATTTTCAAAGTTGACGAAAATCGTTTTTTCTCTCATTATTTCACTTTTTTCTACAATTATAATGAATAGGATTCTGAAAATTTCAAGCCGATATTTTAATATTTAAAGGTTCCTCAACCGTACCTTAGACCTTTTCGAGCGACTTCTGAACATGAATATTAAAGACATTTAATAAGGTCTTTAAGTTGACGTACTAAAAAAAAGAAATACGGCTAGAGTCATGCAAATAAAAATTTCGGGATGATTATTACTATTACAACGTAATTGAATATAAATAATTAATCAAATTTAGATGATCTTGGATTTTTTTTTTATTTTGTGCGACCTTATAACCTTAATCCTAAAAGCTTGTGTTTTTCTAAATGACTTTGTTAGTATGTATATTAATGAAGGTTATTATTGAAATAAGTTTCTATATTATTATTGCGATATTTTAATTTCTATATGTAGTTCGATTTGTTGAAGCAATGCCCGTGTTAATATTAACATCTTTTATTTTAGTAAAAAGACAACTCAAGGTAATATTGAACAAGACCAACTGGCAATTTACTAGATGAGGCGTGGAAATCATAAATGAATTCTGAGACTTTGCTAAGCGTATCCTGTTCGCGTCTCAGTTACTGGGATAAGTTATCACGGTCTAAATAAATACAAACAAGACTAACGAAGTGCTGAAGGAAAGATTAAAGCGAATAAAGGGCGATATAACTATGTGAACGGGAAAATGTAAGTTAAAATATAAATCACATATATTTATGTTACGTCAAAAATATATATTATGTATTGGTATAGAGTCTATACTATAGACAATATGTGTAATAGATTAATTTGGAAAAAATCTACTTAAAAACATAATCTGACTTAAATATAAGTTCTGAAAATTTAATCCCTCTATGGAGCCCGGCTAGTGAAGTATGTCTGAAAAAATTGTTACAGGAAATCAAAGAGTGTGAGTTAAAGAGTAAGCCTCATAATTGAAAAGCTTATATTGTCTAGAAAATATGCGTTCTAGTTAATTAAAATAAAATAGCGCTATTGCCACAATCTCCCCTAATAATAAGTGTCCATATGGCTCAAAATATTGGACACGCTAAGCTTAGTTAGTGGAGGGACTGGTTCTCAAGTGCAGCTACTGAAATACGCCTATAGGTGTAGTAGATTTTCAACTTGAAAATTGATTTGAATTTATATAAAAATAAATTACAAAAAGCCCTGCCTACTAATATACTAATATTAGTAACACTGAAAGTATGTACTACGATTATCTTAAAAATATTTGTAACCGACGAAGTTAACATCGATATAGAATTAAATGGTGTATATTATAGTTAAATGTATATTGCAGTTAATTTGTTTTAAAATTTTCGGCTACTATTTGTACTAGACCTAAAAGGTTTATGGACAGTATGTAAATATGAATAAATTTGGTATAGAAGTAAGAGAATGATGTGAAAAGCACACTCATGGTAGTGACAATGAATTTATTAATGGTAACCAACCTCTCACTGACACATTAAATCATATCTGACCGAGCGACTAAAAATGTTTCTCGTTGCGACTAACGGCTATTTTTGGTAACACATTCGTTTTCTTGTACTTGGCCTTAAGACACCGAAGCAAGATTATCTATAATCTTAACACTTACGTGTGTTTCCAATATTATGACTCATTTAATTATGTATCATATTGATAACAAGTGAAACTCTTTTTAAAACACTATAAAATTTAAAATAGGTAACTAAGATATAATAATTTTAGAGATCGTTATGTAGACTCTTAATATAAAGGGTTTTATAGACTGATAATCCGTAGTTTATGTTTTTGAAGATATTTTTAGTCTATAAATATTTATAGAAACATAATCGACTTTTAAACATTCAATACTCATCTTCCAAAAAGAAATAAAAAACATTATAAAAAGAACTACGCTGTTTTAATTATAACATCGCTTTAGAATTCGTTATGAAAGATCAGATTGGCACAAAATAGTTTACACTGAATTTTATAGATTTCTATGCCGATACAATCGTATATTAAAGGAACATTACATTTCATATCGAAAATGATACCTATCCATATAAAGGTGTTGATTTTCTATTGATACTGAAATATCAAGTAAATCTTACTACTGTTTTTTGTTACGTTTTCATGCCTAAACCGTTAAATCGATTATGATGAGTTTTGGTATAAAGATAGATGGGACCTTGGAAACGATGACAGGTTACTTTTTCTCGTAAAAAACTTATTGGAGGTAAGGTAAAAAGAGGAAAAAACTTTGTATGAGACTTTTTATTGCGTCATCTGATTTGACAAGAGAACCTAACGCGAGCGAAGCCGGGGGTAAAACCTAGTTAAATATAATATAAGAACACGAAAACTCTAAAATGATTTTTTGTCACAAATCACAACGGTGAACTATAAGACATATCTCAGTCATCAAGGCATTTTGTTTAAAATACTTCAAACGTCTCACCAGAAGTCTATTCCAGGAACTCGGTTTGTCATTAATATGTGACAACTAGCGTTAATGAAGTGTAGTGTTTGAGCAATCAGCTTTACACTATGTAATTTCGGACTTCATGCATCCCTGTTTTTTTTTTGTTTTGTAGCTTAGAACATCATTTGCTAGCAAATGAGCGTGCGTGCCCTAGAAAGAGGAATAGCACTAGGGAGTTGCTAGTTCAGCACGTCTGTAGGTGATTGGATATACATTTTTAATTTAACCTTGGAGCGGCTTAGAGCTTAGAAATTGGCCTATAAGAGTGCTTAAATGGCATAGCAACGATTCACTTAATTGAATGCTAACGCTGAGATGAATTGAATGTATGTGTCAATTAGGAAATTTTATAATAAAAAACTTCAGATCTTGATATAGATATCTGAATGTATATAATAGGTTACGAAATTTGGGGTTTTCAATATTTTAGTAAATTCTAATCACGAAAATCACAATGTTTTAAGATTAAAAAGGTAAAATGGAAGTTGTTATGAACTCTTTTAAAATAATAATAAAAAGAAATTGACATTTTTTGGTGTTCGAGAATTTCTCACTACTTTTGTAATTAAACGAAATAATTAAAAGCTTGTATATGAGATACGGTTAGGATTGCAAATATTCTCGTTTAGGTTTCTGAGAGTAACGATTGAACAATCCATAACTCCTTTGTGCTATCAATAAATCTGGGAACATATATTCTTTCAAATTTTACTTTCAGTATGTCATAAGTAACCAGGAGCGTTTCAACCTCATTGAAACGCTCATGTAGGTAGTCCTAATTGAACACAGCTTGAATGTCATTCTAAACAAGAGCGACTTAACCAGCATGAATTGACTTCGCACGCTGATTGTTATAAGGAATCTGAAGGTTAACTGATTTGACTCATTCAATAACACTACGTTCCAATTTTGCTTGCTGCAAGTCCCTGTCAATATATTCGCGTGAAGTTCTTTGATTATATTAAGTTACTCTCTTAGACGACGTGTCTATTTATATTATCATCTATACAGTAAATACTTGAAATTGATAGTTTTCATACGCTTATTACGGACACATTCAATAGTATTTTCATAACAAATGCTATTGTTGTTCAACCTTGGCATATTTCTCTTTTGGTAACTCTGTGTATAAGTTTCATAATAGTCACTATTTATTTTGACGATCTTTCGTAATATTTAATGGTATTTTATTTTTACTAGCCCCTGTGCCGTGTTACTGTACCCCCGACTTTGTTTTCGTGGAACTAAACATTATTTGATATTGTTTATCCGTTCTTATAAGTTTTTTTTTTTAATACATCATTGCTTTTAGTGGTGGTAGCGTGATGTTAAATATCCTAAAACCTTGCTCATTGATTGCTCTAACTAATATATTTTTTTAAGATTAGCGCGTTCATACAGTCATACTTTATCGCTTTCTAATATTAGTATAAGTTGTGTTAGTTTTTGTCGAGTATTAATGTCTAAAGTCTAAATATAAATCAAAAGCGTCGTTTTTCTTTACAATCATACTTTCATACCTTGCAAACATTTTACGTATATCTTCGTTTCTAATATTCTATCTTTAGAAAGTTTATTTTCCTATTATTTACATTAAGCATGCTTTCTTTCGACAATCTTTTTACCTATAACATTTGAATGGTAGATAAAATTGAAGATATCATCTTATTATGTGGTCCCTTTCTCATTTTATTACTTAATTAATCTATGGAGATATATAAACAGGCGGCGTACAAACAAAGTGAACAGATAGGACAAATCTGTGATGCTGCGATATTAAAAACTGCTGGTACATCATAAACCTAATCACGAGTGTATACGTTTAATAGTTTCATTTATGTGTAATAAAATCAGCTATAAAATTTCAATTCAACGTCTCACGCACGGTTTGCCTCAATGAGTTCTGAATGAGACACAATAGAATTCATCGCTTTGACGACACCATAGAAAATCGGTCAGAGTGATACGACAAAAGGTTTAATTCGTACCCGATCTATTTTGATTATGTTCACGTGCAGGTTCATTGTAAATAGCTTGGTTTATGTGGTAACCTTCGATGTTGTTTAACGTTGAATTTTAACTATTAGTGTGTTTACACGTGCATGATGTATTGATGGTAAATATGTAAGCGGCGAAGCTTTGTGAGTAATACCTATGTAGGAACATGGGACAGTAAAAAATATTCAAATCGTTAGAATGTTTTCTGAGAAACTTATTATATACGAACAAGCATTACTTACTTCATAGTATTGATAGATTTATAATTATTTATTCGATTTTGTTAATTAAATTTGGTCAAACGTTGCTATTCATTCTTTCTATCGATCATTTTTATAGATTTTTTCGTATCATCTGTAATACAGATTTATAAAACTCAAGTAAGTAAATACTGAAGTAGGTACATTAATTTTTGGCAATATTTGATTAAATTACTAAGAAACAACTTATTGTAAAAACATATTGCATAAATTAAGAATGTTTGTTGATAATTCTTACTGTCCTTACCAATACAGTAGAACATTTTTAAGTCGAACCTCAATAAGTTGAAAACCTCCAAATCTCGAAAAAATGTTTTTTTTCCATTGTTTCAAACACTAAAACCTCCATTTTCTATAAGTCGAAAACTCTATAACTCAAATTTTTTAGCGTCTCTCTTGATGTTTTACTGTATTATAAATATGAAAGTGAGTTTGTTTACTTGTTATGTTTTCACACCTAAACCGCTGAATCGATTATGACGAATTTTGGTACAGAGATAGATGGGATCTTGGAGACGGTGATAGGCTACTTTTTCTAGCGAATTACTTATTGGAAGTGGAGTGAAGGGAGTAATAAACTTTGAAACTTTCTAATACGCCATCCGGTTTGTTTGACAAAATCTATATTAGCGCGAGCGAAGCCGCAAGTAAAAACTAGTTAATAATAATTCCTTAAATTTTAAGTAAACGATTTCATTTATATCATTTAAAATGTTATAATTTGTTTTAAGAAATCTTGGCGAAAATAATGTCTCATTAAAACACCTGTAAAGCTTTTACGGAGGAGTCAAAGGGTTGGGAGCGCGTGGCTGCCGACCACGGCCCGCGACTACGTCTCGTTTGGTGGTAACCGCAGAATTATTCGCTTGAGCGCCTTGTAATGAGATTTAGGGTACCCATACTCTCAATTTTCTTTACAATTACACATAATTTTTATTTCACAGTTTTACGCATTATTTTAATTATTTATAGTAACGAATGTAATTGTATCTAAAGCAAGTTTATGTATTATGTAGTGATTTCAATTTAAACGTTATTTTTAATAAAATTCTTGCTAATTTTATTTTATTACATTTCATTTCATAACATTAATTAATAACAGTTATTATTTTGTCACGTAAATTACTGTAGTTTTGATTTCTAAATAAATCTATCTATAAATTATTATTTAAAATAATAGTCTTAGTAATCGATTGTGTTTGAGTGGCGGACGTACATAATATATAATATGTATTATATTTCTATCATCATACTAATAGAAGCAAAATCTTCTAAGCATGTATATCAATAACAAATTTAATTTAATCATTTATCACGGCAGGTTTGTACTATATCATACATAAATAAAACAAAATTGCATATGCAACACCGTCCTTCTGACATAAGTGAATGTTCTTAAAATGGACCGCACGAATAAAAGGCGCAGATTTCTTGAACATTATATTGGGTATACATTGTATAGCTTTCTTTCACTTTCTATACACATTATGCCTTCTCTCTCTTGTAACGAAATATCCCTGACGTGACGCGCTTTGAAGTTTTACTCTCAATTTCCGTTCAATCATGAAATAGCCGCCTAAGATCTTTGACTACAGTAAAATATAACATAAATAATATTTGACGACAAATGTAATGTAACATAAAATATTGTCACTGTAAAACGGACGTCGAGAAAACGGGTTGAGATCAAAAACATGGACCGCAAATGAGTTTCTGAATCAACTCTGAAGGGTAGAGGTTTCTTTATACAATTATTATCACAAATTGCAGGTAACGGATGCCCGCAAGAGTGTTTTTGTGATAACGTTTATCATTAAAACTGTGCTTCGGTGGTAGATCAGAAAAAATGTAATGTCACATTTACGGTTTGAATCTGATGTAAATTGCTATGGCAAATAATATTGTGTTTTTGTAGTTGGTCATTAATAAGTAATAACCAAGCTTAATATAAGACGTATTCTTAACCTAGTTATCTGCTACGTTCTGGCTTTCATTTACAATTCCTGGAACACACCTATAGGGTTAGAAAATGACCAACCGCTCTGCTATGGTTAATTATTTCCTACACCAAAGTTCGGGCTTATTATTAGGAAGCAAAAGGAAGTAAGCTTAATGTAGCGATGATGGCTCAGTTGGTAGTCTGTACGGACCCCGCGTTAATGTATGTGAGTTCAAATCGCTGCAATGAGCCTGAGCTATCGGTGAAGGAAAACATCGTGAGGAAACCATAGCGTGGTGGTAGGGCTTTTTCTAATACCCGCCTGGCTAGCTACCACCCTTAAGTTAAAAATCTGCCGCCAAATACCAATAGGTGTGTTCCGGCAGCTGCACTTGAAAGCCAGTTCCTTCACAGATATAGCGTATCTACCAACTTGGGCCGTATCGTCACTTAAGATCAGGTGAGATATTGGTCATAACGCTAAACATTTTTCTATAATAATAGTGACAAAAAAGTACGGTGCAGGTCTTTTTAAAATTGGCGTAAATTTAGTTGTGCAAATTGAATGAGTGTAATCTTTTAAGCTTATACTCAGTGTCCCTAATAGATACGATTATGATTTCACAGTGAGGAAAGTATCACGAAGAACTTTAAATGCATAAGAATTATTATTACAGTGTTAGAATGTTATTGTGAAATACAAGTTTTATACGATGCAAAATACTTCGTGCGCTGGTGAAGTGATTAAGTACACCGCATATTTCCCAGGGAAGAATGCTTCTTTCTAAAACGAGTGTGAAAGTTGTCCTTGGTTTCTGGCAACAAGGGAGTTCGAAGTGTCGCCGTGGTGTGTTTTAGTGGTAGTGTTGAACGTTTAGCACTCTATGAATCACCATATGCCCCTCTCGCCTTAGCCTGAGTTCGAGTAAACAACTGCAAGCGGGCGTTGCGTCGAGGAGATCCGTAAAGATTGGATTCTAAACACTACGCTAATAAAAAAAGGGGAAATATGCTTTCCCCATTATCAAGAACATATTCAGCCATAAAATTATTTTTGTTCTTGGTATGAATACGAAGAGCTAATTTTTATCACATAGTAAAATTAATGCAATGGAAAAAAATGTAAACTAAGAGACTTGCTTGTCTAATTTTACTTTAATGACAATGCAACAATAGGTAGCCAACACTGCTAACTAGTGTCACACGGTCAATCTGTCACCTGAGTCGAATGAACATACAAAGTTAAGTCTTTCGAGTATGAAATCCGATAGTTTGCTCGTGTGAACGGCTTTATGTGACCTGACGGCGTAAACAGTAGCGCAGGATCGAGTGACAGTGGCGTCCCCCGTCGTGCGTCCGATATTATTTTCTCAGTATCGTGATTACATTTTCCTGCGATTCCGTTTGACAGCAGGGGTCCAAATAACGCGTATTTTTGACGCGTATCTCTGTGTAATTTAAACCTGATAACGCCTTCAAAACACGATCGTTTACCGCCACACAGAATTGGAAGAACATAATATTTTATGAGTCTTTTATTCAAATAGCGTTCGATTTTTTAAAAACATAATAAAATAAAATTTGTTTGATAATATAAGCACTTGATGATATCGCAAATAAAGAGGCAGCTGATTTACTATATTTTCATCATATGTTTCTTTATTTTAGTATTTCTGGAGTTTGTAATTAATTCTACATATTAAAATATATAAATCTAAATTCAGATATATTAAACTATTTATGAACTTAGCTATGACGTTTAATATTCATACGTGTAAAATATTCAAAAACACTAACAAAGTATTATTTTAAATTGATTCATCTATTTACTTAGTAAGCTTCCCGTTTCCTATAAATATAAGTTTTGTTGTGAGTAATCTCTTCTGAAACAATACGATAATATCTACATCTTCTACACAGTTCAAATTTATATCCTGAGTGCTTTGAGTTGGGCGATGAGAAGTCAATCAGGATATTACTGTTTACCTTTTATAAATGAAATTCTATTGTACATTCTTTTCCTTCTAAACGGCTTGACCAATTTTTATAAATTTCTGTTACGTATGATGGGTTACCTGGATCATATTAGGTATTGTCGGACCCCCGAAGGATGCTGTCGTCGACATTCGGAATGTTTACCTTATTCCCCTACCAACACTATTATATATTTTACAATTTCTCACAATGGATAATGATCGTACATTTTCAGTTTACCAGCAGGGGCCTATATTGCTTAATTTGATTTTTAATTCAAGAACTTTTAATACGTGTTAGAACGTCTATCTAATGGGTATGTAGTCTAAAATTAAAATACAGTAATGTAATCAAAGCATGTTTACTTTTATTATTGCTGTAAATTCAGCGTTTATTATATCTTTTACTAATCATAATTATAAAATTCGTAATTAATTTTATTTATAAAATATGTTTATTCATTGAAAATGTCTTAACTTACTTCTGCTATTTAATTGTAAATACATCATTAATAAACTATTAATAATATAATATAAAGACAATATGGCTCCACTAACATACAAATTATTACGAAGCGAATGCTATTAGGATTATTTTTAGATTAATATTGCATAGAGGTAAATTACATAGTTGTGTAAAAGTCACAGACTTGAGCCATCATACCCGTTGTCCATCGAAATTGAGGCCATCAAATGAACATTCAGTCTCATTGATAATATGCAGTCATTTAACTTTTTATAGACGTAATAACAAAAATATATCACTTCGTGGTGAAGATCGACTAAGTCAATACAGTAATAAAATAACATTTTAAAAATATCACTCAGAGATACCATATGTTTTTTATCAGTGTTGAAGTCAGTTATTGTGACAACAGTTAGCTTCTGTAGAACCTTTTTGTCACGTACGTAATACGTTAGATCTGTGGAATCGGTTACCCAACACTATTTTACTCCAGAACTATTATATGGGTCTCTTAAAAATAGGTATTTAGATATAGTCTCCAAGGTCAGCTACATGGCTATAATACCTCTGATATTGCAGCTGCCCATAGGCAATCGTAATCATTTAACATTAGATGGACCATCTGCCTGTTTGCTACTTATTAGCAGAAAAAAAGTCAGAATTTGTTTAGAATATTACTTTCATTATAATAGGTAACTAAATCTCACTAAATTACTGGACACCCACTTGCAAATCCTGAAACCCGATATGTCTAAGTGTGTCATTAAGATGAGTATTATAAAGAGTGTACGGTGATCAAAATTCAATCTGACATAAATCTCGTGTTCTATCACCTCGCAATAATAGATACGCGTCGTTTTATAAACTGCTATCGTATGTTTAGCATAAAATATATGCCTATTTATACTGGATCTTGACATGTTAATAATATATCAATAAATTACTGGAATTAACAAATATTTTGTCAACCGCAAAGCAGCAACGGTAGGAATAGTAATAAATCTTCGGCGCTTATTGGTCAAATAGGAAAGCTCTAAATTGAACAGTGAAAAATAAAAGTATTTCTCAGAAATAACGGACACTGATCAGTATTTATGGAGTATTGAGCGGAATAAGAGAAAACAGAGATAGGATATTCTTCTAAGCTGCCCAAATAATAATTACGGTGATAAATTAAATTAAAATGGGCTTAAGTTGATTTTTTATTGCTTTCTCTTTGACAAGAACTGAATTAGAATCTCTTAAACTTGACGTTTCTCTAATATATTGACGTAATAGGTCAATATACATTTTAAACTGTGTTTGACATGCAATATCATTAAGAAAATAAATAATCACTGCGAAAATATTCCTAACATTTTGTTGTTGTTTTTTGGAATTTATATTTTTATCTATTAAGATGAAAAATAATATCTCACCAGTACTAATAACGCGTCACGCATTTGGAGTTAGAATTCCTACAAAAGACTATATATAATGGTGAAGGAAAAGATCGTCGTATGTTTCTAAAATTTACCAAGTTATAGCATGGTAGTAAGGCATTAATTAGCTTATACCCGTTTAGCTAACCCTCACATTCAAATTGAAAATTTGTCGCCAAGCACTATCTATAGTCACATACTAAACAAATCAAATGCTACAAAACAACATCAAACAAAATCACATCACACCAAAGAACACAATCATACAAAAATAACAAACCAAAATGCGTCAAATGACGCAATAATAACTTCCAGACAATGTTTATTCCTCTCTTTACTCTAGTCTCAATAAGTTTTTTGTAAGAAAAAGTAGCCTATAACTGTCTCCGTGGTACTAACTATCACTATACCAAAATTCATCATAGCCTATTCAGAGGTTTAGGCATGAAAGCGTAACATATAAACAAACTCACTTTCGCATGTATAATATTAGTAAGAATGATTGATAAAGTTTTATTCCTTCTGTAATCATTCATTAGGTTCGTAGATTAAAGAATATTTACGTTACTTTCTAAGAAACGAATAGTTGAATGAAGAAACAATTGTTGCATGGTAAATAATTGTATTGCACTGTGCTACAATGATTCTATTACTTCGGAAATGTAACAGGGATAATGAAACTGATTACTGGGAGCAAAATAAAAGGGGGTCTTTGTTATTCGCTTCCGGGTGTGTTTGTCATGGGATAGAACGTGCGCGTAACTACAAAAATGTTAAGCTGGGGCCATATAATTGTAATAAATTTATTAACGCACACAGGAGTAGAAATTAGACCATAATCGTTTATGACAACTGTCGAATATTTAAAAAAGGTTTGAGTAAAAAATATTCTTATGTGATAATTCAATAGCTTGTCAAAAATTATTAAATAAGAAAATCGGTTAAAAAGGAAAAAGGAACTGGTTTATCATTGTCTATTTATTTATTATCAATAAGTATTATTCCAAGATATGTAAGTATTTATTTCACTTATGTGAAAATTAACTTTTAATAATAAAAACTTATGATGATATTTAAAAATATATCTCTCTCTGAAATATTATCTCTAGGAAATATAGTTAAATAAAATACATATTTTCTGAAACACATGTATGAATTTAAAATGATAGATAATTAACCGGGCTAAAGACATGGAAAATATAAATAATTATTTATTCATATTCAAGGAAATTTCACCAATGATAAATAAATATTTAATATAATTAATTATTAATCAACTATAATTTACCGCTAAAATATATTATAAAATAGGATAAGTATGCGATGTAAAATAAATTCACATGAGATTGTTGACTCAACACTTGAATTTTCAGTTATTTCTCAGTGTGGGAACCGATGCATCATAATTTCATACAGCCTTGCGAAAATAATTATTAACAATGTCATAATTGAAACTGTTTTAGATACCGTAAAGTTTTCCATAATTCTCAGTATACAACTAAATGAACTGCGATTTTTTTCTAGTATTTATACCCTGCGTTCTATTGGAAACTGGTATTCTTCTTTAAAAACTTTAAGGGTCAGTATGTCTTATAAGACGATCTTAGCAAGAAAAGGTAACCTAAAAATATTATGTGCCCTGTTTTACTGTTATTCTTATTTGCGACCGATTATAGTATATTATAAGTAATGATTATACGGTAGTATTTTTATATATTTTTTACAATTTTAACGCTTGGCCTTATCTTTGCTGCTGGTTATTAGTGATATAATCAAAGCCAACTTCGGGGTGTCAATTTGCTAAGTGAACATTATATAATGATCTACCAACATTGTATAGTTTATTACGATGTTTTTTAACCGACGAGTTATCCGTACATACTATACCTGAACCGTCTTTACGTCGAAATAATCATAAACGGTATTTTATTGATATTCATATTGAGTAAGTTTTCATTATAGTAAATTAACATTTTTATAAAAAGTTGAATATTTTTTTACACTTTTGCTGCTGATATTACAATAGTATGCCAACAAAACGCACATCCCCTTTAACCCCCTCGCCTAGACAATTCGTTCCAGCCAAGCATGACGAAAGCGCAGCGTACGCTGTCAAGTCTGAGCCACGCGTGCTTCGACCGGACTCCGGATTATCACTAATACCAATATACCGTTTACGTATGCATTTATCTAACATTAAACCCTACGTAACACGATTACGAGTATAGGAAAATACAAAACTAACTTTGTGAAATTTGTTACATGTATGTAACTAGTAAAGAATTAGTGGAAGTTGACGTGAACTTGGGTTTATGATTGAACGTTTAGATGCAAAAGGGAACTGCTATTGCCTATATTTATGTTAAGGAATGGAAATAAACGAATCACTTTAGAATTTATTTATTTTATATTTTAATTGGAGCAATCCAATAGGATAACTTCTAAAATTCTTATACGACAACTACGCTACTATGGACTAAAAAGGATATAAAAGACACAAAAATTAGATACTGAAGAAATTATTATTTATATATTTTAATGTACTGAACAGATTTATTATATTGTAGCAGAAGAAAGGAAAGCATTATGTCTTTCCGCAATCATAGTAAATTTCCAGAAACAACTGCGAACATCAAGGGAGCAGCAATAAATCATCGGTCGCCGCTCTCATGTCGGCCTGCAAGCCTCTTGGCAGTCGGCATAGACTAACTGATTCCGGACCACGCCATGTCTATGCGTGTCGCTATTACGAGTGATATGTCTATAGTGTGTTAGGTCTTGATCCCAGTCTGACCCACTTATTATGCTATCACCCAGCATATATTTTTACTAATATCTTTTTGTTTTTAAATATTGTATGAAAATATAAGTTTTTTTAATAGCAAACCGCCACGCAATGCACCTGAGATGAAATAGACAGCAAAGACAAAAATTATCTACAACCAATCTCAAGAAGAACGTGGCTCTGAGGCCAGTATGAATAGGATTCTCATCTAAGGAATTCTCTTAAATGAGACATTGCATTCTGTCAACCAGGCCTTTCGGAGTAGACCTCAGAAGCGTAGTAAACACTTCCACTCTGTTGAAGAAATAGGTGTATCCGTAATTCTTCAATAGTAGAAACTTGTAGGTGCTATCAGTATTTACCGGTTCCAAATACACAACAGAATTTTCTTATATTATCTCCCTATCTACGATTCTAATATTCCTATAAACATAATGATACTAAATTAAATCTACAAAGCTAGTAGGTAGTTTCAATTAAAATATTGCCTCTTGATTTCAGTGTCTATTTATTTTTTCGCAATACGACCTCTCATGTCCGGAATAGGGGACCATCAAGACGCACCATGCGTGGAACAATTCGATTAGGGTGCAACACTAGGGAGAAAGCTGACGATGCATTTATAACAAATACAAACGTATCCTTGATATGAACGTATAAAATATAACTCTAATCACATACGGGATAAGGTTTAAAATAATATTTCCAAAGTACACACAAGATTTCAGTCGATATGTCATTCCATTTCATACACAACACTCGCAAAATAGATCGGTGACGAGTGCCCTCGCAACGTACCATTTCAGAAAAATGAAATTGCTATTGGGGAGACGTTTTGTAATATAAAACAAGAGCTCTATTATTATATTGGGGACAAATACTTATGACACTATTAAAGTAAATGATAAATAATGTCGAATGAGCATGTGGAGAAGCATGGGTAGTCCAATTTTGTGTTGTTAAAACGTAATATGTCGTAATATCATAGCAATTTTCATACTATGAATATCTTCGCATATATAGACAAAATCATGTAGTATTCACAATTTCATGGATATATAATTTTGAATATAATTTTAGAAGTCTATATTGAACTGCTCACTTATTTTGGAACAACGTTATGTTCCAAGGTACTGGAGGAATGTCACTCAAGCCGAGCTATCAAACGCGGTATTGGGTGGCAAGACTTTTTACCCTAGAAGGTTATATAACCTCTTTTGAATCAGCTAGTGTATATAAATCAGTCGAAAGATATGTAACCCGACATTAATGCTACAAACACCGAATTTCTAAATGGTAGTCTTTACTTTTACTTGATCATATGCTTACTGTCAAATATAATGACGTCACTTTGCCATGCTCTTATATATAATTACCAGCAGAATCCTTTCATGGATATATTTTTAAACTTATAAGATTTTTAAACACTTAAGCCTACTACTTGAGTCTTTCTAATTAGATATTAAAAAAATGAGTTTTGTAGCTTAAATAAAGGTAATAAAATGAATTTATATCAGTAAACTCCTAAGGTAACTAGTGTTTTCATTGTTCTTGATATTGTTAAAATGTCGTGAGATGGAGCTATGGATTACTGCGCGTGGGTCACGTTTGACCATGTGAATGTTATGGCGGGACTGAGGCTATTGCAAGGTTATGTGAATTGTTTTCTATTTTAAACTATGTCATGTGTATATTAATATAATAATTTTATAAAGCTACATTTTAAATAAACTCATGTAACTCATTTATTCTAGGTATTGTATGTTTTTTGTATAGATTATAGGTTTAGCGTTATGTTAACAATCTTATTCGATGTTAAGTGACAATGTAGCTCATGATGGTGGAAACGCTAAGCCTAATGGAGGGACTGGCTCGCAAGTGCAACTGCAGGAACACACGAACAGATATTTGGCAGCAGATTTTTATGTTGAGAGTAGTAGCTAGTAAGGCAGTTGTTAAAAATGCTCTACCACTATGCAATGGTTTCATCACTTTATTTGCAGGCATTCGAACTCACGACCATTGATAGCTCTGTGGTACTACTACAGAGCTATCTGGTCATGTGCAAAAACTTTTGATTTGTTATCAGACGTTTGTAGATTTTTCTCAACTTAATTTATTTAGACAGAATATGTCTTTCCTACGTATCATAAGGTTTTAATTTAATTTTCTAAGCGCTTCGGGAAAAAATGTCCAATATCGGAAACATACTAGCGATATCTCTGCATCTATAAGTTACCGTTGTTACCGATTACTATAAGGCTACCGTACATTTGTCTGCAGCCTAAGTTTTATTTAAAAATATACTTACTGTATAAATACAGTATATATGTTGTATGACCACATAAAAATTAGATTTTTTTTTGTATCACGCAGCCCCAAATAACGGCTTAACCTTTTATTATTGAGTTAATCAACAATTATTTGTATTGAATAGAAAATAAAGAATTAGTTTACTACAAATTCAATCGAAATGAAAATGAACGTTGAATTCTAATCGCAAATAGTAGTAGGGTGAAAAATAAAGATGGGTGGTGGTTCTTATCTAGATGTAGGATTGTAGATTGTAATGAGGGGAAGGGTGAACGTGAAAAGGATACGGTTCGACCCTGCTCACTTGAAAATAATTGAAGTTAAATTTGTTCATTTAAAATTTGTACGACTTAATGATACAAGGTCTACGTAACCCGTGGATATAAAACTTTTGCATATTGTATGTCGCACATCCGGGAATATTATTTGTATTTACTACTTATTTCTGTTTAATATTCTTTATCGTCTCTTAAATATTAGCTGATACAAATATAAATTAATTCTATAGTGAAGTGTTTCTACTAAAAATAATTGACACATTATTTTATTTAGATTATTAACAAGGTTATATTTTTTATTCCTAGTATACAAACAGTATACAAAATTCAGTCAATGCTTTATAAGATAAGCGTAAAGTTAACATTGCGTAAGAATTTTAGGGTAATAATTGTATATCAAATTTAGTTGGCATTATTAAGAGATATATGATTCACTCAAGTTTATCAATCTACTAACGTTTTAAAATATTTTGTAAGTACAAGCTTGCCCTTAATCTTATGTAATGATAAGGAACGATGACACAGACGACAGATTGTGTGTACTTATTAGACATTTGCCATTGTCTAAGGTATAACCTGAGTACACAAGCTGTGTGGTCACGAGCTGTTCAGTGTAAGTAGACAAAGTCAATTGCTCAGAAAGTTATCTATAAATTTTAAAATGTTCATACAATATACAACATATTTCTAAATAGAATATGCGTAGTTAATTTCAGCTTTGATGTATAACTCATCTATACAAACTTAATGCAAAAGCGCGTTGACGCTGTGTAAAACTTTTCCATTGTTACACCGATGACATCGCATACTGTTATATCTGTTATTCATATTCCCACGAATGATAACTTAAGTGCACCCAGATATATATTACTGTGGAAAGTCGGACGAAGTCACGTCTGCCTTAGTTTGCATTTTATACGCAGGTACCCACTATCCGGCTTCATACACTGCGTTACATCTGTCACGGTTACTTGATACCTTATGCAAAACAGGCCATCAGATCACCAGAAATTTGCACAATAGTTTTGTATCACTGCACTATTCGTCATTGTTATAATTCTCTGCAGAGATTTGCACACGTGTGGGCGTGTGACTTAAGCAAAAACTTGACACAAATGCACAGCATAATTCCGTTGCATCAAAATAAATGGTATTCCAGGTATAAATATACTGAATAGTTCTGAATGTCAAGTGAAAGTAGAAAAATATATAGTATATAGAACGATAATTCGTGACGGTTACAATTCTCATGTCAATCACAAGTGTGGGAAAGTTAGGTAAATATGATGGTTGTATTTTAAATTAACACCCAGTATTGAAGTAGTTTGAATTTTGGAAGAACGCTCGTTCTAACTTTAAATTTAAATGGTCTATTTTATTTAATTCCGAATTTGCATAACGAATTTCGTTTTATTATTATGAATTAAAAATATATTAAGAACACAATTACATAAAAATCTATTTAAGAAAAAGCTGTCAAGTTTTTATTCGGTAATATTCAGTGTTACCATTGCACCGCGATGCCTACCATATATATGTACTATGCTCTCGGTGTTTAATTGAAGTATGGTTTTGGTATCTGTCGGCAGGTTAAAGTTAACAATAAGAAGGTAAGGTAATCTTTAAACATCTTATATTGCATCGTTAAATAATTCTAACATAAACCAAGTGCATACCGAATATTAAAAACTTAATCGCTATTTATTGGATAATTTATTATCTCGAGTACAAATTTGCTCTAAAAGTAGCCTCGCGGAGTCAGGTGTTCCATGGCAACGGGTGTCGGGCAAAACAGATGACAACTTGTGGCCATTGAACATACGATATTCAAAATAGGGCAAAAACACTAGCATTCACCTGTCATACAAATCTGACATACGATACCAGTGCAAATGTCATTTAAAAAAATTTGTTTAGACAGATTGCTCATACAGTTATGTAGTTTGTTATTAAAGAAAGGATTAAAACATGCAAATAATTAACAGTAAAATCATACTAGAGTCTGTCTATTTAATTGTCTTTGATATCTATAATTAGATTTGATAAGTAATCAGTAATCTGATTTACACTGGCATTGCTTTACGTACAAAATTTTCTACTCATTTCATTTATTTATTGGCATATAAAAGTGGAAATGAATAAAGTGAATTTGGGAATGTCACAGTTTTCCTTTAATTCAGTATACTATTAACTACCCAGAACTTTTGTATAAAACCTGTAATGAATACCTACCAAAATAATATAGAACGTGAATAAAATAAACGATACAATCTTATTGTAATCACATTGAATTATTCATCATCACAGTTTTTTCTTTCAGATTTAGGTATCCGAGACATCCGTTTTAATTACTTTTGTTATAGAATTTTATATTTTACCGTCTAGTCTGATAATGATTATAATTTTTTATCTTATTTGTAGGCTTACTGTATACGAGATGAGTTGTCATTGTTTATGACCGTGTGGTTAAATTAATATTAAATTTGTAATCATCCTGTTCATGGTCGTGGCATCACAGTTGCGTACAGATTCGTCCTGGGCTGCTTGATAAGTGGATATACATACATACATCGATTGATCCCAATACGCCAAATAACTCAGTATATAATAATGGCATGACGGTTATTCTATCTGTTGTATAGTACTTTCAATCCAGTCGAACCCAATTATCATATTTTATTAAAGTGTATTTTTGTAGTAAGCCATTAATATAATTGTATTACTTCATGTTCACTTAAACTTTTGAAATTTAGGATGTAACTGCAAACGGATCACGAAGTCGATGATGTGCTTTAAGTACGTTTTTACTGAGAATTATTTACATAAATATATTTTTTAACAAACAAGCCCTTAGCACAAATCCCTTTACGGTTTTGCTTGTACATAAATTTGTGTGCCGCAACCGAGCCAAAACAGCCGCTGTCCGTTGATAATTAATGATCATTCACATCTATTTTACGGTCACTAATTCCACAAAAAATGCTTTTAACAAATCACAAAAATGGTCTTCATATCGAAAGACACCTGCTTGCATGTTTCTACGTAAATTGTTTTGTCTACAGATAATTAATTCCTGTGAACTTAATATAGTGCCAATAATTCACTACTAAATAAGATATGGATACCGATGGATGAGTACAATTAAACATTTTTAATCAAGGGATCTTGACTGACATATATAGTCAATTGCAAAAGACCATTATATACATATATTTTTTGAACAATTCAAACCTGGTATATCTTAACTATGTTATTTTAACTTCGATAATGTTTGTAATTAAACTTCAGTTTCACGTTTAATATACAGCTTTAAAAAACATATGATAATTGGGTAGATTTATTTCTGCATAAACAGTAATTATGGAACTTTCCTATTTTTATGTGAAACTACTTTATTTATTTTTAATAATCCAATGGGATTTATTGATTATATATTGATCTCTATTTCAATCATATATTGATAAAATAAAAGGTTTGCATTGTTAAAAGTAAACATGTTAGATAATATTCACAAAATTTCTAAGTTCATTCAATTAAAATTCCTTCAACGCTTAACTGACACTTATTTTAAATTGTCTAACTGGTACCCTTTCTATGAAGTCATTGTGGTAGGCGTGACGGTGGCCAATGGTTTAAACAAAACTCTTAGTTGCGATGACATGGCAGTCCTGGCTTGTGGGTTTATTTACCCAAGAACATTATTGTGATTTGTACTTAATTAAACTAAGGGATTTGAATCTTATAAAGATAAAATTTAAAAGGTTAGTTAATTTAATTTGAATATTTATTTGAATTTACATGATGACAGGTATAGGGAAATGTTTTATTATCGCGATAAAACAACATTAATGGTCATCGGCTTTCTAATTTTTAATGCAAACCCTATTTATTATTAACCCAACCAAGTATTCTTAGAGTATCATTTTCAATCACCTTCGCGGGGTCGAATTATACAATGACTCTCATCTTTTCTAGGAACCTTCCTTGTTGTTGTTTACCTAAACATCGTGGTGAATTTTTCTCAGGTACTAGACTGATTAGTTAATTTCTTAATGATAAAAATCTGTCGCCAAGCAGAGGTTAGTTATCAACTCTTGTCACATCTTCAGCCAGCATTAATCGAGTTTATGATCAACTGATGAATAATACAATAAAAACCTTGTAATACTTTAAAATTTAAATCTAGATAAGGCAAAATGATTTGTTTTTTTGACCTGACATACGCTGTTAGCATTAAGAGCTTTGACAGCTTCACCGAACTTTTTGGGGCGTATGCTAAGGGCACTCAGCACCAAGGCAGTGGGTGCAAGGATACCAGAATAGCCGACCCTCGGCTTGGGCTGCTGCCGGAAAAGTATCCATATGTCGATATTTGGAACCAACAGCCAACCAACTAACCAACTATTGAAAATCAATGGTGAATACCGAAAGATTTAAAATTCATCGTCAGAAGTCTTAGTCATGATGGCATGTAAACACCTCAATAGATGGCTGGTCTCTAAATCAAATGAGAATTACTATGACTGATTTGTCACCTGGTATGCCGTGGTCATAAGGAAAAAATTGTTATATCCTAAAACTTAGGAAATACTTCTCTTATTAGGAAATAATAATCCTGGTGTAAGCTATAAATATTATGCATATTCAAATTTCTTAACGTTGAATCATTATTAGAACCTCTTTCAGTAGTTTTATAGTAGTCTAGAAGTAATTTAATGATTAAAGAACATTGAATTTGTTTATTAATTATTATGATCTTCACTGTGCTCACGAGAATGTTATTAATACTCTTAAAGAAGCCTGCAAACTTACCTATTCAATTGAATGAGTACATATTATTCGTTAAAAATTGTTGCTAATTTTCAAAGCGTACTGCAGATTTTTCGTTACACTGTTTGATCTCAGAAGTTAATGATATCAAAGGAAGCCCTCGAGGGCGGTGCTTGAGCTAATCTTGTAAAACCTGTGTATTTTAAAATGCAACTTACGACCCCACTTTTTGTTTTGGAGTTCTTTAAAATGTAAATTTATTAAGAATCCTCTTATAAACTTCGCTACCTTTTACTTTTAGTACAGTGGCTTCATCATTATTCATGTTATTCTTAACAATCTTTTAATCTGGAGTACTTGCATATATGTGTGTTTATGTGTATAAAGATAGAAATATACTTTTGTGTATAATATATGTACTAATAATTTATCACCGTATCAAGAAAATTAAGGAACATTTATATATACTTTATAGGCTTAGCGTTATACTCACAATCTCATCTAATGTTAAGTGACGATCTGGCCTAAGATAGTGGACACGCTAACCCTAGTGAAGAGACTAGCTCTCAAGTGCAGCTGTCGGATTACTTCTATATATATTTGGCAGCAGATTATCAACTGAAAGATGGTAGCTAGCCAGGTGGGCATTAGAAAGAGCCCTACAACCATGCAAAATATTTCACATTTGTTCGTTTTGTTTAAACAATAAAAACTTGTATAATAATTATGAACTGGTAATATATCAAAACTAAACATATTACTTTAGATATTAAAACAAAGCAGTTCAAGAATGGAATGCACAACGACAAGCTCAATCACTTGTAACTCGAAGTATTAAAACCGTACTGCCATCATTGTAACACTTGTGAATACCTAGTAGCCACACTTTATGAATAAAACCATATAGGTCTTACCAAGGTTGAATACATTATTACACAAGGAAAATTAAAATCAAATCACACTAAAATCGTAATATATGACAATTCCATACTTAATGGTCACCCAAACATAGACCATGATTACATTATTAAGTATTAATGGATAACCAGAATCGATGCGTCCCTTGAGGAATCCCTACTTTTATTATAACACTATAATATGTACGAGGGCTATTTTATTACTATCCTATCTTGAAGAATGACGGCCTTCCGAAGTGTTGTAGGAAATTTATGAAAAGGCTCTTTGGAATTTCGATAACATGCTCTTTTGTAAATATTATATGAAAGTTCACGTTCTATTGATATTGTCATTTCTTTTATAACGGTTTTAGTAATAACAAAGTAAGTTAGATATCATTTGAACGACATACAAGCTTCAAACATAGTACTATAAGAAAGTAGCGGATGATTTGCTTTGTATTTTTTTATAGTTTATAGGTTTTAGCGTTATGACCATAATCTTCCCTGATCTTAAACGACGATACGGCCCAAGTTGGTGGATACGCTAAACCTGTGGAGGGACTGGCTATCAAGTGCAACTGCCGGAACACACCAATTGCTATTTGGAAGCAGATTTTCAACTTGAGGGTGGTAGCTAGCTAGGAGGGCATAATAAAACCCTACCACCATGCTATGGTTTCCTCACGATGATTTCCTACACCTAAAGTTCAAGCTCATTGTAGGTGGATTCGAACTCACGACTCATGATGCAGCGTCCTTACACGCTACCACTGAGCTAACATCACTTCATAAATGTTATATAATAAAAGCCTTTCTCGCAAACTGCTAGAGGTCACAGTCAAAACAATTTAAGAAAAGCGAATAATATATTTATCAGAAAATGATGTGACACCATTTGAATAGAACCTTCTGCCATGTGAAAATTTAGTACACAATAAACAAGGCAGTAAGTGATACATCTCGACTTTATATTTGTAAGTCAAACTGCATAACGGTTCCTTGAGACGTGGTAAGTGCTACAACCAACAACATCAATACACTCTTAATGCAACACCGTCGGGAATGCCACCTAGTGTGCTCTGAATTCTATGAGCTATGAAATCTCAGAGAATTTAATTTTAATAGACTCTCGATAACTTTTGCTTGTTGAAAAACTATATAAATTAATTAGTGTATTGAAGTATATATGTTGCTGAATATATTATCGTTTTTCAAAGATTTTTTTATTATTTAAGTCTAACAATATTATTTTAACTGTAAACTACTGTAGTAAAATTTTCAACGAATATATTAAGTAAACATGCATACGTAAACTATATAAGATTATTTATAATTTTGAAAATTAAAATTGATACCTAATTTGAAAGTGTTATTTAAATTAGCTGATTGCTTTTATAATATGCCGTGTATTTATTAAATAGAGGGTTCTATAATTAAACAGACTCAATTATATTATTTATTGCATGGAAAATATATTAAAATATTTTTTTCAAATACCTACTACCACGTCTAATAAATTTCTAAGCACCCGATTACTTCATGATCGGAATATTTACAATGAAATCTTTTCCGACATTTCGATTATACTTCTTTTCGGAACGGAATATATTGTAAAGTTCACACTTTACCGCAAATTCGATGTTGCAATACTTGCATTTTTAAACTTTTAATAAAACTCCGCTCAAAGCTTACTTTAGAGTCTCATTTCCGTAAAGCTTTGAACATATTACGTTGAAAACTTTAATAGTTTTAACCGATTTTGTAGTATTAACGGTTTCATAATATAATTTGAAGTAAGCCGATGAAAATTATTACAATATAAATATACTTATACACTAAATGGAATATTACTAGTTATATTGATGTCTTATCCCTGTGTATGTTTTTACTGCCTTATATGATAATCGCAGCTCGTTTAAGACACTTTTTTATCTAAATAACTGGTAATATAACTAAAACAATATTGAATTAAAAAGTGTTACATGTAATTAAAAAAATATTTTTTAAACCAAACTCTATCCGTTGTAGAATGTAAACCTATTGCTTACGGATTTAGACATACCATCGAAACAATAATATGACACCAATAATTATTTTGGTAAATGTAATAATTAAAAATGATGTATTACGAATTCCTTTTATAATCGGTCAACAGCACCCTGCTATGTACATCTAGTTTGACTTCGACGAACTTACTATTAGCACTCCAATAGTAATTGCGCAGTCACGCTCTCTATTCTTCAGAATCTAATAGGTGTCATCTTGTACATTCGTGATTCAGTACACGGTTTGTGGTATACGTGGAGCATTTATTGTTGTGCTAACTTACATATACAATTTATTTTTTAAACTATAGCATGTTATCATGATGTATCAAAATAAATTAGATGTTTGTAAAGTTAAATCAGTTTGAATAAGTTTCACTTGTATAAAAAACTCAATCAATGTAAATATAGAATAACTTTATAAAATATTTTATCAAATTTGTTAAAACTGTTCAAACCAACTGCAGATTCTCTTTGCTCACTAATGCCCGAAAAAGTACTGAAAACTAATTTTAGTTTTAATGATTTTATATCTTCAATAAAAATCATTCATTCAAGAATTTTGCTTCAAACAATTAAAGAAAAGGAGCAAGCTCATAGCGTTAGAATAAACCAACTTACTACAGACTGCAAGCCGACTGGCGAGCATTTCTCTGCATGCTAATGAAAATTCATTGCTTTTTGAACGAGTAATTGAATTCTTCGTCACATGATGATGTCATTTTCTTATACAGCAATTTCTAAGAACTTCTCATTGATAGCGATAGGATCAGAATTAATAGTAGGAGTCGCGCTTTGTTGTAGTAAATTTTAAACATGATAACTTCAGGTATTGTTAAGCAAAAAAATGCTGAGTATTAATTAATTTCCTTAATATACAACCATATCTCTTAGAGCAGAATAAATGTAATGTAATCATAAACTCATGGGTAGTAGGCATCTACCTATCTACATAATATCCAAAACTAAACAAATAGATTAAAATGTTTAATGCTTCTAAAAAGCAAAATATATATGCTTCTTGAAAAAATAAATCAGAAAAAATACAATTTTTTCGGCGATAAGGCTATTTTAACTGTTACAATTAAACTTTAAATTAATTGCCGCCTATAATGGATATAGTATTGTTATATGATATACAGCGGGCTTTGAAATTATAGCTATGTAATATAACCCTAAACCAACATGCAAATTTAATATCCAAAATTTCAACTTCTTTAAAAATGTATGCCTTTGTTTTTTAAAGAATTATTGATAGATTTTTTACCCTCACATTATTTTCTGAAGTATATACAATCCCTTACTTAAGCAAGTTATATACTACATATATATTTTCGTATACAAACAGAACTACATATTTAACGATATATGTAGCTCAGTATTATAACATCCTTTTTTCCAATATTGTAACGTTAATTTCAATTTTAACATGTAACATCCCGTGAAATAATGAAAATTGATGTATAATACCAAATATTTTAGTAATACAGGTCTCAAATATTGACTTTTTTATACCATTTAATATTTGAAATTAGTGGTATATTAGTAGGGCTTATTTGACAAATATGTAAAACATGTTAGAATCTCAAGCTTTCGCTATATTTGAACGTTTATAAAGTTAATTATTATAGCAGACGTAATAAAGGGTGACAAACACTGCGAAATATCGTAGCGATATTTTAAATCCGTGAAGTGAACTCAGTACCTATGTATAAACGCGACCAGTTTCGTATGATAATTGACAGAATGTACGTATTTCTGAGCGTAAAATTTGAATTTTAATTGGTTAAACATAAATAGTGTACTAATTTTTGTACCAATTCATAGGTAATTTGTTAATAACTTTACGGTTGCACGGGATTTATTTCTCATCTCGGTGAACAACAAGTACTTTATAATATAAATATCGAAATAAAATAACACAAAATTACAATATTTTTCGCAAAAAGTATTGTATCGGAGATATGAATCGCGAATATAAAAACTTTAACACAATTTATACTAAATAGTTTAGATACTTAATTCAGGTAAAAATCATGCGAATTTATTTAGTAGTGCAGTACTACCCGTATATAGTACCGTTATTTGTAATATTGTATAGAGTGCTGCCCGCTCGCAAAGTTATCTTTTTCTACAATCGTTAGCGTAAAGAGGAAGCAAAAAATATGAGATGATTTGATGATGATGCGATGGTCATTTAGTGTTTAGAATGCCATCCTATATATTTTTCTTTACGTAGACGCTTCTAGAAAAAGACAACTTGGCTAAGAGGAACTGGAGTGTGTACACAGAATAATATTTTTAAACACATCGGTACCCAGAAGGCGCGTTGATCAATACTACAAAAAATGAATAGCTGTTAATAACAATTAATATTATTAACAATAATAATAAATAAGGGACAAAATTTCACACATGGCCATAAATTTAATTTTGTATTACGCTAATTAAAAAAGGATATACTATTTATATATATATTTTACACCCTATATTTTTTTTTTTTACATTTAATAAGTTAAATCAAATCAGACACCTGTAGATCTAAAGTACTATAAACATATTTTCATTGCGTAGTAAAATTTACGGCAAATTAATATACATTTCTTACGTTTCATTATTAGGGAGAAGGTAAATGTCCCGCGAACTATCGTGGGTGTGAACGTGCCCCACGCACGAGACGCACGCGTTTTCCCACACAACTGCACGTACCGCACCGCCGCCACTCATGTCTAATCAGGATTTCCCGAGCCTGGGCAAACCAGCGCGAGTCACTTCCGCGAATCCATCTCTTCCCCAAAGACCCACACTAGCTCCGACCAACGCGTGGACTACCAACCAGCAGCCTCCGAAGGCTAAACCCTCAAAAGTCACCGCGGCCGGCCCTTCTACTGGTTTCAAAGGCATCGACTGGCTCGCCGAACTACTAGAAGAACACTCCGTAGATGATATCATTGCGTTCGACGACATGATTAGCGCTAGTCAAGATTTTGGTCGTCTAAAAGCCATTAAGTGCTTCCCAGGCATTGCAAAGACTATGCAACGCCTTATCCGCGCTTCTCCTAAATAAACTCGCAATGGAGGATAAGATTAGACCCCGAGGCCTATCTTTGTCCTTTTTTAACGCGCGCAACCTGAAACCCCAACGCGACTTGGTAGCTAGCTTCCTTAAGGAGCGGCAAATAGATGTGTTTCTAGCACAAGAAACTCTTTTAAAACCGAGCGTTCGCAATCCCGCGATTGCGAACGCTCCGAAATGACCGGTCATCCCACTATCTTTATCGTTTCCGCGTACCTTTCGCCTAATAAAACTCTCCTCCAGTCGGATCTGGAGACGCTTTTCGCGCTCGGTGACTCTGTTATAGTGGCTAGAAAATGCGCTTACCTTCGATGTAATTGCTCCTTCAGAGCCAACTCATTATCAAGCTAACTGCCGCCCTTCAGTTTTAGATATAGCTATTTTAAAAGGGATCGCGCTTCAAGTACGGCAAATCGAAGTCGTACATGAACTAGATTCCGATCACCGCCCAGTAATTCTGCAACTAGGCCACCCGGGTGACCACACTCCCGCTTCAGTCAAAGTGGCTGACTATCCAAAACTCAGACACTATCTATCAATTAATCTCTCTTCTCCTCATTTAGACAGTATCCCCGACGAGATAAAGTCTGTGAGCGATGCCGATGTGGCGATTGACTCCCTGGTAAGTTACCTCCAGAATGCCATCAGGGAAACCTCAAAAGAGGTAAGGGTGGCAAATGACCGCCGCTTCATACTTCCTGATGACATTCGAAGACTGATCACGGAGAAAAACGCCCCGACACGCGCTCACGATTCTTATCCGACGGAGGAAAATCGCGTACGGCTACGTAGCCTACAAAGATTAGTTAAATCTCGTATCTCTGAACTCCGTAGTCAAAGATGGGACAGCCTCTTAGAGGAAATCAAACCGTCTCATCTCGCCTTCTGGGATCTCGTTCGTAAACAGAAGAGCAGCTATTCGTCCGCAATGCCCCCGTTAGATAGAGGCCCCGGCAATCCGCCCGCCTTCGAAAGTATTGACAAGGCAGAGTATCTCGCTGCCACTCTCGCACAACAGTGTTCCCCTAATCCGTATGAATATCATACCATAGATGCCGCACACTTCGGGAGGGTCGATCGAACAATTCAATCAATAAGAGAGACCGCCCCAATGGAAAACTTAGATCCAGTTACAACTGACGAAGTACTCGCGATTATAAAAGGGCTTAAACCAAGGAAAGCCCCCGGTCCCGACGGAATCAGAAATGAAGCCCTCAAACTTCTCCCTGACAAACTTATAGTTCTTCTGGTCTGCATCTTCAATGCGGCCATAACTCACTGCCATTTTCCGGCCGCTTGGAAAATGGCAACGGTAATAGGTATCCGTAAACCCGGAAAAAAGGCATCCCTTCCGGAAAGCTACCACCCGATAAGCCTTCTCAATACGATTGGTAAAATATACGAGCGACTCCTTCTGAACCGACTTCAATCAACTGTCTCAGACAAATGTCTTTTACCACACGAGCAATTCGGCTTTCGACCCAAGCACTCGTGCACCCACCAAGTGCTCCGCCTCACGGAGCATATTCTCTCCAATTTCACGGAGTTACAGCGCCCTAGGCGCACACTTGCCGTATTTTTTGACATAGCCAAAGCTTTCGATAAGGTCTGGCACGAAGGTCTCATATTTAAACTCAATCTCTTACAAGTTCCGGACAGGCTAGTCCGCATAATCCTTGCCTACCTATCGGACCGCTCCTTCTGCTACAAAGCAGACGGAGCCCTATCCTCGCCTCACCCAATACGCTCAGGAGTTCCCCAAGGCTCTATCCTAGCGCCTTGCCTGTTCAACTTGTTCGTTAGCGACATTCCCGAATTCTCCAACGTCGCAGTAGGCTCCTATGCAGACGACACAGTCATCTTCAGCTCGGGCAGGAATAGGATTCATTTATATTACCGCGTCCAAAGGGCCGTCTCTACGTTTGGGTCCTGGTGTCTCAAATGGCGCATAGGAATAAACCCAGACAAAAGTGCGGCTATCATGTTTGATCCTCACGCGAGGAGGAATATAAGAAAAACATTACAACTTTTCGGTGTCAATATCCCCTGGACTAATCATACTAAATATCTTGGTGTAGTTTTAGACAGGCGCCTAACCTTCAACAAACATATAGATTACGTTCAGAAAAAAGCCTCCACGGCTATGGTTCTGCTACGCAATCTTACCTCTTCTAAGAGCAAAATGTCACTCAGACATAAGCTCACAATATACAAAGTATGCATCCGTCCCATTCTTACTTATAGCTGCCCCGTATTCGCTCACGCTTCGCGCACCACCCTTTGCAAACTACAAGTGTTGCAAAATAGATTCATGCGTATAGCTGTCCAAGCTCCACCCTATGTCCGCAATGTAGATTTACATAAAGATATGGACCTTCCGTCCATATATGCATATATCAAAGATGTCACAAAGAAATTTTTCGAAAAGGCCGAAGTTCATTCCAACCCCAAAATAGTACACGTACTTAGCTACACTCCTAATCCGTATGCTAAACGCTTCGCACGCCGGCCACGTAACTGCTTTACCGATCCCGTCGACAAAATAACAAGATTGAACGCGCTGCTCCCTGCCGTCTCCACCAATTGCACGTGTCCGCGCACACGCCCGCGTAACCGCCGTTCTCGCCGCCGAGGCCGAGCGGTAAATTTCGCTCCCGCACACCCGCCGCGGCCTCCCTCTGCAGATGCTTGAGCCTAGGATTCGATCCTCCGGATAGGAGCCCTCAAGTGACTCTGCTCGCGCGATACAGTGACACTCTACATCACTGAAAGTACATCATCACACTGCATACCATCCATGCACACCCACACATTAAGTACACGGTTCTGTAAGGGACTACTCCTGCGGCCCTCGCGTGGCTTGCCCTATGTTATTGCTAGGACCTGTTGGTTAGTTAGGATCGCGAATCTTTGTTCGTGTTCCAGCAGTAGTCCAAGCCGAGGTTCGGCCATTCTGGCACCCTTGCGTCCTCTGCCATGGGGCTGAGTGCCCTTAGCATTCGCCCCAAAAAGTTCGGTGAAGCTGTCAAAGCCCTTACGGCTAACAGCGTATATCAGGTCGAAAAAAAAAAAAAAAAAAAAAAAGAGAAGGTAAATATTTTGATTTTATTTAACGGGTCCAAAACAAAACTTACAAAACAATTACTTTAGATTACAATATATTTATAATAAACTTTACTCGAAAGATGAATAGTGGTTATACTGGTTTACCTTCAAAGTTTCATATCTAATATTAACCATTGGAAGTCCAAAGTTAAGCATTCGTTTACTGTCTAATGACAACATAATTTTCTATAACTAAACAATTAATTGAAACACATTAATTTAGCTCATACTATTCACGTGCTCAAGTACTTTGTATATGGAAATGAACTATTAAGATGCGTTATCGGAACGATTTCACTCCATGTTAAATAAAAATGTAGTCACGAACGCTAATGTGAATAAAATTCGAATTAATGACGCTTACAAGGTACGGAAAACATTTTATTTTGACATTACACCATAAACATAATAACGACACGATTGTTTTCGATACAATCACGTTTTACCGTTTCATCTTTAACATTTCTACTGCATAATTAATAAAGGCAGAGTTTTGGGACCGCACTAATAAAATTGTAAATAATTCGAGGCAAGAAATGGAAATAGTCGAATAGACATAGGGAACTATAATAGATCATTATATTATTAACTTATCTTCTCACCCTTGACAATAACAATGGCTGTTGAAACATTTTGATATCATTATTTGTTTGTCAGTTCGAATTTTACTGCTTTTTGACATGCAATAGTTTAATTCAATAGTACGAACAACAGGTGGGAATGTATGGTAAACTTTTTGATGTTCAAGTCCGCTTCACACTGGACGATATAATAATATGCTTCTAGAAAAAATGTATACACTTCACAGTGGTAGCTATAAATTTTTATATTAATATGGGAATTATATAAAATTCATATAATAAATCAATATATAAAGAAGAAAGATTAAATAAGAAATTAGTTTTGATATAATCTATATCAAAATGTTTCAATATCGGTAGAATTAAATTTTATATTTGTTATCAAAGTAGAAATAGAAGAGTAATGAAATGTATCTGTTTAATCCTAATCCTTACTCCTTACTAATATTATATTACAAAACTGAGTTTGTTTGTTACGCGTTCACGCCTAAACCGCTAAATGGATTATAATTAAATTTGGAATAAAGATAGATGGGACCCTAGAGATAGTGATAGGCCACTTTTTCTCTCGAAAAACTTGTAGGAAGTGAGGTAAAGAATTGATTGTCAAAACCAAAATTAACACAAGCGGAGCTACGGGTAAAAGCTAGTGTAAGTGTCTTGTAAAACTAAACAATGAAACATATTGTACAAATTTTCGAAACACGAGTATGTGAATCCAACTTAGGATAACTATTTTGCGTTGACGCCATTCACTCCGACGCAACGTGAGTGGGATTTTATCTTAATAGGTCATTGTGAAGCGAGGGCGTAGAAATTTTTCCTTATTACTCATTTTGCAACGGTACTGAATACTCCATATATGTAGTTATCTCAATTGGAATACGTTTGTTTTGACAAGCAGAGTTATTTATAAAGAAAAACAAAAACCTAAATTGATAATCACTTAATCCAGTGTTTCTTAAACTTTTTGGTGTACCGCCCACTTTAGGGTAAATCGAATGCCCCCCAGGAATACTTCATCTAAATATTTACAGAAATAGAGAAATCCACCACCGACCAATTTTTCTCTAACCTTCCCAATATCTTAAAGTTTTAATAGTTTCAAATAAGATAGCCTCAGCATCCACTGGGGGCGGTACCGCCCACTTTGAGAACCTATAACTTAAACTATTTAAACCTAAACTATTAGTTGAGTATCTGTATTTTTATATCGTCCTTTCCTTTTTTTGCTTTAATGTCACGTTTAAAAATGACAGCCTATGCATCTTGTCTCGTATGTCTATTATGTTATGAAGATCATTTTAATAACTTTGATGTTGAAATCAAACATTTACTTTGCAAAGCATGCCAAAGAAAAAAGTGTGCCTATTTCACATATAATCCGAAAATTATGTAGCCTCTCTAAGCAATCGGTTAAAATATCTTAACTTTACTTTAATTATTTTCAAGTATATATGCCACTTAAAAATACCATTTGCCGATATAATAAAAATAAACAACTAATTATTATTTCTTTAAGCGCAATATTAAGTATTAATTCAGTACCATATTAAGTGTATTATTTATTTGTATTCATTAGAATTATTAGACAGTAAGATCGACTTAAACATCATCTTTTTCATAAAAAAGCTAAGGCTCGCGTACTAATACTTTAAAGTATTTATTTATATTCAAATAAAATTGAAGAATTTGCCGTAAAAGTACGAAAAGACAAATTATACTAACAAAATGATTTCGACAAATGTAAAATATTTTGAAAAATAAATTAGTTTGTTACAAGAAGTATTCTTCAACAATAAATAAATTTTCCTATCCTTCATCTAAAAACCAGTGCGACAGGCTGAAAAGATCCCTCTTACATCCATTTTAACTCACTTGATACCACTAAACTGTCTTAAGATAATAATGATAAAACCCCTCTGAAAGGGTGAGCGGGAGTCAATATTTGCAAACATAAAACGTTATTTAGATGCAGGACACGATCGTCGGGCCAGACGCGGCCGGTCGGTCTCCTTATGCAAATCTCACCATATCTCCCACTATTCACTAAGAACTTTATTTGACATGGTCCTATGGAAACCGTCAGAGGCGGTTGCATTAAACTTTTTATAACAGTCCTCTTCAACAAGAATACTTAAATAATTCAGTTTTCATACTATTTATTTAATTAAACATTTCACTATTATAATTTACAAGCTGTGTCCGCGATTTTGTTCGAGTGGAACTAAAATTTTATTTAATAATTTTCTTAAAAAATGTTACATATCCTATGTTACTAGGGCTAATATAGCATAGTAATAGTGAAATAATTTTTGAAATCTGTCCAGTAGTTCTTGAGTTTATATTAACAAAAATACAAATCTTTCCTCTTTATAATATTAGTATAGACTAGCTGTGCCCAAGATTTAGTCGCGTGGAACTAAAGTTTTATTTAATCAGTTTTGCCCTTTTATTAATTGTTTTCATAACTGCCTTGCTTCTATTGATGGTATCATGTTTTTGTTCCTTCAGATTTTAATTATTATTAAGTCTGTTACATCCAAACGTAGCTGTTCGTTCATTTTATGTATACGTTTACATTCCATTTATGAGAAAAGAAAATACAAACGCGGTTACACCTCATATAAAATTGGCTGTATTTGGTGAAAAACACGTGCACATTTGACTACAGACGTATCTTGTCAGCTCTTTTCAATTAATATCGTTAAAAACGTTTTGAATTGAAAAATTGAATTTTGATGTCTGGAACTTTCCAAGTTATACCTAATGGACGTTTTAAAAATCGCATTCACATTGAGCAGAATTGCAAACTTTGTGTGTCTATTTCATTTGCTTTCATTTGAAAACATTTATAATATTTTAGTATTATTATAAGGAATATTTCAATAGTAAATTATACTGATCCCAAATATTTGTCTGTCCACTTTCTACAAAAATTTTTTTGCTGGTTCATATTTTTCTATTCCATAACTAGTGTTACAATTAAACCTATACGACTCTGTTATGTTCTATTAATTACAGCAATATCTTCAGAAAATATAATTTTATAGAGCATCTGTTGTGATTATTGTTAAGAACAAATCTGTCGTTATCTATTATAAAAACACAATTATTGATAATATTAAAGAAATTAAATGAATTGTTTTATAGTTCAGGTTTAGCGTTATGGCCACAATCTCACCTGATGTTAAGTAACGATGTGGCCCAAGATGGTAGGCACACTAAGCCTAGTGGAGGAACTGGCTCTCTAGTGCATCTGCCGGAACACACCTATATACGCAACGGATATTCCTATCGACGGAATACGCAGATTTTCTACTTGAGGGTGGTAGTTAGTCAGGCGGGCAATAGAAAAAGCCCTACGACAATGCTATGGTTACATCACGATGTTTGCCTTTACCGAAAGCTCAAGATCATTGTAAGTAGATCCATACACACAACCAACTGAGCTATCAGTGCTTCATAAAATTCGTTTTACAGATAATTTTATTTTCCTAGAAATACTAAGTAAATTAGGTTGTTATTAAAAGTGCATCATCAATACTATAAGCTTAATATGCATGCGTTCAATAGTATAATTAAGAAATTTAGGAAGTTCTAACGATACTATCTATAACTAACCTTCGACATTCATGCTATTAAGCATTTTGATTGTGGAAACAATAATTATAGTCCTTAGTAATAGTTAATCATGAATTACACACACTTTTTTGAATCACCACCCTATTTTGTATTCAAAGGATCAAAGAGGTTTAGCAAATCATGTCAACCGTGATTCACCTGCATTTTACCTGTGGCCAATTTGTGTGAGCCACTCCTTTCCAGCTAAAAAGGGTTGCCTACGTGAATGCTCGCGAGATGCTATCGATGCGTGATTGTCATGAGATTTGCGAAATAGGCTTTATTATGTTTTAAGTTTAATAAAACTGAATTGTGAGGAATAAACTTTTTATGTAATGATACCTTTATAGATAAACATTAGTTAAACAAAATAATTCCGTTGGAAAATATATTTATGCTGAATTAGGGAATTAATAAGTAAAGCTGCCTAAAAAAGTATAAGACGTTAGCAGTATCAATGTGAATCTAAGGGTAACATATAAATAAGCAATAAATTTGCGTTTGCTTCATTTATCGGGTTTTCCTAGTACTATATAAACATTGGATATTAATAAATCTTTACATGACAATCAGTAATTGAACATGGTATTGATATCGCAAGCCAAATTGGTATTGAAAGTCAATTACATATACAAAAGGGCATCAGCGGGTGACGATATCTGAATAGAACTGACGTACCATAGGCAGCCAGTCCAGTATTCCAACTTCACTAAGTTGCTTTTATTTTAATATGGCATGAGCCATTTGGCCAAATCATTTTTAGCAAAAAAAAACAAATGTTTGCAAATGTAAGAATTGCGTTCTATACGAAAAATCTTTTTACGTGTTTTATGCGTTTACGGCAATGACTGAAGAGTAATGAATCAACAAAAAGTAGGAAATTCCTTAAATGCTATGACTAGATACAATTCTTTGGAAGCACAAATACGCGCATCGTAACAATTCACACAAACCACAAGTAACGTGTGTCTTTGAATTATATTATAGCATCAGGATCATGATCGACGCATCTAGCTTTCACTCGGTCTTTTGTTACGCGAAATAATGTCACGATGTCGGTCGTTTCTAAAATAAGTTCTATAGATGTACCCGATATATATACAGCTAATGGTGTTGTTGCAAAGAAATGTAAAAACTCGCGTATAGCAACAATTTTAAGAAGGAAAATATATGACATTGTACATTATATAGATGTACATCATAGACGCTTTAAATATTAATAATTCATAAATAATCATAAGCGACTAAATAAAAAACGACGAATCGACGAAAGACGAATCTACTTTTGGATCCTCGCGCTGACCCATCATCCATACACCAGTGTTTGCAATTCTTTGTGCAATGATTATTCTTAGCTCCTAACTATTCATTTCAAAGGAGTCAGTCGATAGAAAAAAAGATAAATTCAGATTTGCATTTTGGAAGCAAATATTTATATATTACTGCTTTGCTCTTGCAAACCTGCAACATCGTTAAAAATATTATTTTAAAAGGAGCAATAGGACATATACGTATACATATAAGTTTGTTTTTGAGAAATTCGATACTATATTATTGTATAAGATATAGTTTTATTGAAGCTTCACTTTTCATAACAAATATTACGTATACAACATACTTAAGTACTAAGTATATATGTATAATATTAATTTTGAAACAATGACTTTTGTTAAAGGATACTAAAAATATATACCTAAGTAAAAAAGAATACATAACATTTATATATGCATTTGATTACATTAATAGATAATAAAAATATACATATTAAATTATAATTAAAATGACAATATACAATCAACTAAATTACACAAACATCTCATTACGCAGAAGAAAAGAAAGCTTCTAATGAATCTCGCTTTGATGAGTTTTCGTCAAAGTGTGTTTTTCAACGGAAACATCTAATCATCATAATTAAAAGTGAACTCAAATAGAACTAATAACAATTCTTTGTTATCATTCACGCTACAACGCTTACAACATATACCTACCAACGGTATTAGTAAAATATTGTTTAATATTTTATTTATTGTCTGCTTTTATTTCATAATATTTTACCTAATGTTAGTCCCATTGTTAGCTGATTAATACTAATTTCTGTTTTTATTAGTTATAAGTACATTTGTCCGGATACAGTTTTATAATGAGCGTTGTTGTAACGTTTAAACTTCTACTTCTATATGTTTCATGTCTGCATATGTATAGAGCTAAAGTAGTTGCTTAGTGAATCTATATAGCGGAAAACTTTGTTTGCTTGAACACGTTAATCAAAAGAACTATCATTCAGATTTAATTATTTTTATATTTAATTGAGGAATCATTGAGGAAGGCTTTAGATTATTTAACCACTAATTGCTTTTGCTACTACTAACAGAGTAACACTATATGGGAAAAAACGACAAAAACGGGAAGAAATTATTAAACAATTTTCGTGCCACACTAACGAAGTCGCAGACATCGGTAATTATAATATATGCCAAATTGAAAATCAAATTACTGAAAATGCCTACAAGTATATCCAACGTCAAAATGAGGTTTTATTCTGACATTACTTAAAACTGAAATTAATTATATTATTAATTTTCTTGATTAATTTCTATCGACAGAAACTTGTTCCAATGTGACAGAAACCAATGTTCATTCGGTACATGAGGACGGATGACAGGAGCTGTGGTTAGTGGTTACAGTGATGCCATTGATATGTTAAGACATTTATGTTGATAACGTATTTTCGTTAGAGCCGTGTACATGGTGCATATAAACATAGGTTTTTGTATAAAATATACAATTTACACAACCAATAATTTTTAGTATAAAAGCTGAGCATTAACAAGCGCATCAAATTGCAAAATAGTTAGTGGAAATCATTTGCATGGTGGTTGGAATTTGTACCAGATTAAATCACAACCGTTATGCATATAGTGATATACAGCATCTCTTTATTTGCCGCTTTTCAATATTAGCCATATATTTCCCATTTGCCATATAGCTTACAGTTGAGCATAATAACGACAGCCATAGATGAAAGGGTTTTTATTAAGTGTATGCCGTTTTTTAAAATTATCCTGCTACTACCACCAGGTATAGTGCGATGAAATTGGTGTGCTAATAAATAAAATTAGCAACTGTTACTTATTTGATACATCACCCTAGGATACTGTAAATAACAATTTTAACACAGGTGAATGATTTTGTTTTTATTTTCATACAAAATTAAATTGAAATATTTTGTACGAAGTGCAAAGGTTGCAAATATCTTGAAAAAATAAATACATACATCACTATGGAATAAAATTGTTTCGGATGTTAGATTTTGATTTAGACTTATTATAAGTTAGGAATGAAGTAACGCTATATCGTTTAATCAAAGTATAGTGATACAGTGGAATTTGATGTGTTACGTCAGTTTTTCCACTAGGCTTAACGTGTTACCTCGGCCAAATTTTAAACTCATTAAAAATGAATTAATATTTAGGACTTTTTAACCGACAATTAAACACGTTTAGCAGATGAATGATTTATCCAGAAATACTTGATTAGCCCTTCCTACTTTATGAGACACTTTTGAGCGACATTTTATGCTTCCAGGTTCTTCGATAAGCACATATCAATACAGTGTAATCATCTAAGCATATGAATGACTCGCTCTTTTACCTCTTATTGTTAAAGATTTGAATGTACTATTTAGAATCATAGTAAAAAAATAATCAATCCCGGTGGTCATTTAAAGCACTTCACAAATCGAGATAGAAACCACAATTCAAACATGGTGCGGAATTGTAACCGCAACTCGATGTCCAACGACGGGTAACTAAACCGCTAGTTTAGAGGTATAGATTTTCTTGTCAATTTAAATCGTAGTTGGTATCAATGAAAGATGAAGTTGATCTGTTCCTACATTATTACAGATAGGTTACTATTTATATAAGTGTTTTTTTGCATACCAATATGTCCGACAATAAGTGAATTATCTAATAACAGTGAACAATTCTCTCAATATATAAATTGTAAGCTAACACTGATTATGCTTTATATGTAATCTATATTAATACTATAACTGCACCAAATCAGTACATAAGATATTTATTGAATATTATAATACAGATGTTTTATTTGCTTTGGCTTAGGTTTTGCAGGATTATTAATAATTGTAGTGATAAAATTGATTTACAATTTGACCGTATTGGTGTATTAATACAAACCGTACACAAGCTTGCAACTGATATTTTATCATTCTTGTTTTTTTTTATTTTATATTTCTAATATGTATTGTTTTAATATGTGGTTTGTTGGATGTATAAAAAAAAATGTAGGTAGTGCAAGATATTTGTTCTTGCGGTGTTTGTCCGTAAAAAAGTACTAAACTTAACGGGAATTATGTATGGTTTGTATAAATGTATTACTGTAAGTTACTGTGGATGAAACATTGAAAAAACTCTGAAACTATTGATTTGATTGATTGATAAAATTTTCTACTGTAATAACTAATACTATGGATGAATATGTTGAATATATCTTATCTCATAAAAAGAAAGCGATAGAAGAAGAAACTAAAAATTTTGACACGGCTTAACCTACCATAATGATTTTTTTCCTGGAAAACGACTGTATACTATTCCTAAATTGGAAAGGTACAGCTAGAGAAGGCAGCATAATATCTGCTGAAGAAGCCTTGAAATGAATCTTTTAGTCCGCATGTTTATGTGAATAAAAATTAAATCATTTAATCAAATTTGGTAGAGGATATGGCACAATACATGATAATAAGCACAGCTATTTTTTTTGGCAGCTGACTAAGCAATTAGTTGATCCCAGAACCTAGCAGCCCAGAACAAAATCAATGTGGCAGTATTACCATATGCTTGGTGGGCGCGATCCAGTCGAGTCAAGTGTAGATGTACTGATGAGCGTGACCGTGTTTTTTGAACAGTCCTATGTCCTCCCACAAGTACAGTGCTGTCTCCCGCCGGAGACTAGTAGATGATACTCATCAGTTAATGAGCACCGTCAAATACCTATTAAAAAGATACCAAGGGGATCTTAATACCTGATATTACCATATACCAGGGAGTCTTTAACACCCTTCTAGCCTAATGTTGAAAAATTAAGTGAATCGCGACAATACTAACGCTACATACTCTCTAGAACGTTCTTATCACGTGCATTGCCATTATGGCACGGACTAACTGGCATTGTCTTATCCCAGGCTATGACATGGGGTTTCCAAAAAGAAATTGAATTACTATCTCTAGGGTTCATAATATTAATATGACCGTTTCTCATCACATGTACGTTCTGGCAGTTTGTTGCATCTTGGCATAAAAAAGTCCTTTTGATAAAGTCTATTTCATATTACAGTTTATATTCCTTTATTAATTATAACATACTTCGCTTTGTACAATATTATATAGCCATTTCAAGTAATATTGTTTAAGCTGTAGTAAAATAATGTACATGTTCATAAGTACAACATACTTCAATAGTTTTTACCTGCTAAGATACTTTGTAAGCATACATTTACGGCACATACTGTAAACGTTAAAATAACTAATCATCTTCCACTTAATTTACATTGACTTCGCTCATTAACACAATCTTGTTCTCTTAATCACACCGAGAATCGTAATAACGCAAACCGAAAACCGAGTTTATAGGTACGTTTGTTTGTAAAAATGATCTCGAAATTCTCACCCAATGAGCACCAATATGTACAAATATTTATCTTGTATTTTCCTCTCTTTCATTGCAATGGTAAAAGTAAAGGACAAATATGCGTTTAGAATATAACAGGAACACACGTGAAGTGTGATGTATCTACGAACGCAAACAGCGGAAGTTTGCTCACTGACCGGACCGGTTCAATATAATTAACATAAAAACAAAGCTAGAAAATCATTGAACGATTTCTCTAAAACATTCCTCGATGTACAACCACCCATCTTTTCGATATCTGTCCCATCTAGCTTAATCCCATAAATGACATCAGATAAGATAGGGAACATGTTGGTTCGTTTCGTTTTATGTTCTGAATTAAAGTCATGAATTCATGTATCAACTCCATCGATTTAGATATAAAACCTGATATCTCAATTTCATATAGATTCGATTAAAATCATGCAATATACATATAGTTATTTAAAATCTATATTAATTCGTGTTTACACTAAATAAAACTAAAATGTAAATAAAAGTATAGGAAATGGAATTATCGATATGTCATTATAAACAATTATGGTGATTATAGTTAAGGGATTTGGCAACCAAAATTCTAAATCAATACGCTTAGATGAAGTTTAATAAATCTAACCAACTAAATAAGGGCTACGTTATAAGTTCATTAATTTTATTTCGTAATATTTTTAACATTCTTTACAGAAATATATTTTGTTAGTAGGTAGATTACAAGTTTATAGTTTAAGTTCCATCCGTCCATCCATTCAACCGAAAGACGTCCACTGCTGGACATAGGTCTCCCCCAAAAATCTCCATGACGACCGGTCTTCACCTTCACCAGGTCATCGGTCCACCTAGTATAACTTAGTGGTATTTTTTGTAGTATCATGACAAATTTAATAGCATTATGTTAGATGATAAACATAGTACAAACCATAGAAACTATGCAATGAGGAGTTTAGTGGGTATTGCTGGTTCACACCAGTTAAGACGTAAACAGACCCCCCCCCCCCCTCCAATAGACGGCCTGGCAAACGCGAGAGTAAATAAATATTCATCCAGGTTAGAAAAAAGGAATTAAAACTTAGCATTTATTTTCCATTTTGTTCTGTAACAAGACTATGAGTTCTACAGATTGCACGGTTCACTAAGCGGTTACCGCGGTTACCTCGCTGCAATAGCCGCACCGAAGTGCTGTGAATTCGAGTCCAAATATTTTTGTGATCCACAAATAATTGTTCTCACATAAATGTCACAATATAAGAAAATAGTTCTATAATATAATTTATAAACATGAGTACATATATTGATTGTGATATACCTATCTCTCATATATTCAACGCTAGTTCGATATTAAAATATTCGTTAAAGTTGTAATAAAATCGCGTTCGCGCATCACTAAATAACAACCGTGACATTATCATATGCTATCAAAGTCATCTCGGGCGACAATATACGATCACTGACATCGGCCCGAATCTCCGTTAGACCGCTTTGAATCGCGCCGAATGGTGCGCATTAACTTCTCTTATGTTTATAGTGTACATTGCATTCGAAAGCAATATTTAAAACTATAATCCGATTTCATATTATATTATTGAATATATTCTTTTTGTTATAATAATAGTTTCTCTTGAATAAATTGGTAGTCAGAGTAACTGTAAGTTGTTCTAAGAGGTCTAGCATGGTTTGGATAGAGTTTAACCTGAGTGTGATTAGAATTTGATCTTGTATACCTACGTGGAGTTTTGAATAGTTTCAGTATAGAAGTTCTATATTTATTAAATTAAAAAAAAAACATTAACAGGATTTGTAGATTTATTTTGTACTAGGTTTAACCTGCGGTTTCGTTCGCGTTAAAATTAATTTCGTCAAACAAATCGGGTGACGCATTTAAAAGTATCAGACATAATTTATCCCTCTCTTTACCTCACTTCGGATAAGTTTTTCACTACTATTTATCGCTATACCAAAATACATCATAATCGATTTAGTGGTTTAGGCGTGAAAGCGAAACAAAGTAACAAACAAACTCCCTTTCGCATTTATAATATTAGTAATGATGTAGTAGAACAAAGAAATTTTGCATTAAGCATAGTTGTGATACATATTTCATACCTAATAATAATTTTCAATATATCAAGTAGCAAAACCATTTTATTACAAAAGTAATCAAACAATGAACCTAAAACACTAAACAATTATTTTTGTATAGTGGTATATATCAGCCGCTGTCCGAAACTTGATCAACTTTCATAAAAAGTTCTATCTGCGATAATAGGTCGAAGAGTAAATATTTCATTTACTTTTTACAAAATGACAATATCATGTTCTTTTAAGAAACCGTATACTGTTATTGATACTTTCGAAATCTCTCACATGGAATTTTATTTCTAAAATCTACGTGTTATAAAGTATTATTACAATAGTTTAATATTTTACCTAAATATGTACATTAAAACGCAATTGTATTTTTTTTGTGTATAACCTTACTAATTGGTGTATGCGACTTCGTTCTACCATTGCCCGTCTACTTTTGTGATGGTAAAATCCGTTTTTATTAGGCAGAGTATATACCTACGAAAATTAAAATCAATAATCCAGATAGATGTAGAAACGCCTTGACATGTGGGTGTGTAACATTTTGTTTTGAATTAGTTAAAAGGAGAATGACCATTTTATTTAAGGAACTAAATATTTGAATTAATTTATAACTGAATAATGATGACTGACTGATTATTATGAATTATTAACTTAATTTTTTGATGTTACCCATATGTGTTTATAAAATTAACGTTGACCATACTACTCGTATTAATAAAATTCTAGCACAATGATTTCTCCACTTACCATACCACTCAGTTTTTCCAACAGCTAAGTTTATATGCTCATGAGGCATGTAATACGAGGAGAAAACTATGAAAAAAATTCAATAACTTAAACGATCAAGGTTTACCTATTCAGTTACGCTAGCATTGAGCACGTACTCAATTATTTACTAAAGGAATTCAATAATAAAATGGTATTCTACTTTTATTTACTTACTCTATGCCCGGGCACCCTCGTTCAAACAGCTGGCGCCAAAGTCACGCCGATCAGCAAATAAACTGTTTGCTAACAGATATATTAAATTAGTTATGCAGCTCATGCACGAGATTTTGTTAATTAATTGTTATGTCATAAACTTATAATATCGATGCGTCAAACGCATAGAGTAATTAATTATATAGTCAACGCGAAATATTTCATCACCAGTTTGATGTTACTCTCCTGGATAGTGATAAACTAGACAACTTTTTTCAAAAAAAACAAAATAGGGATGACGAACCATTTAAGATTGTTTTATTTTATTCTATCCGTTAAGGTTGTTTTAGTTTCCGTCTTGACTGCAGCTTTCAGCGTCTTCCATTTAGATACAATAAAAGTACATTTTGAGACGTTTTTCTGATTAGATTAAAGAAACCGCCTTCGTGACCTAGTGATTAAGGTGTCTTCCGATAAAATGTTGCAGCTGCTAGTCAGCTTTCCGCTTAGTTTAATAAACAATTCGGAACTATTGTGATTTAGGTGTTAAGTATTGTTTTCTTGACTTTTATTCAGCACTAGATTTTACGTGTAGCTTCGCTTGTGTTAATATATGGAAACAAATCGGATAACGCAATAAAACGTTTCATACAAAGTTTATCTCTTTGTTTACCCCACTTACTATAAGTTTTTCGAGAAAAAAAGTAGCCTATGTTATCTTCAGAATCGTATCTATCTCTGTGCCAAAATTCATCAGAATCAATTCAGCGTTTTAGGCATGAAAGCGTAACAAAGAAACAAACTAACTCACTTTCGCATTTATAATGTTATTATGGTTATTTATCGCGTTGTATATAAAATCGTGATCACCAAAAATCCAGCTAAATCAGTATTACTTATATGAAGAAAAACGCTACTTAAAGAAAAAAGATGTAACCAAATAATTATTTAGAACCATAACCATAATTTAAACTGCAATCTTTAACCATCGTAGCAACACATGACCACTGCCGTTGAAATCTGTGTACTGACCGTAGGCGGTTTTGAGGACTGTACCAACAGGTGACGCAAGTTTTATTCTGTAGATAAGAAAACAATTTTTCTGATCTCATATAAAGCAACTTAATACACCACAACCAATATTCTGGACCTACATACGTCGGCCAGGGAAACAAGCGTCTTTGTCTAAGTCGATATGTTACTTAGCCGCTCTGTTTACAAACCTTTTAACGCACCCCCAACAAACGTAAAGTTAGAGTAAATAAGATTTCGCTCAGCCCTATTCTACTATGGGTCGTGTACATGACTTTGGAATCCTCATTCATATTAAATCCAAAGCTGGCGTTAATTTGAACAACAAATGAACTCTGTCAATAAGAAATCGGTACTTTTAAACATACTTGAAAGAGATGATCTTTGAAGAAGTAAGAATCATTCGCAAAATAAGGTAGGCTTAGCCATATTATTGAAATATATAATACACAGAGAAACTTTCATTCAAATATATGTATCTTTACATAGGGCTCACTAGTTTTTATTGTATAGTTCTAACTATGTAATAATAGGAAATTATTTTATTTTATACTTATGATAAGTGGGGCTTCCAGAGCTTTCCAAGAAAGAGGAATTCAAGACTGGCAACGCAATAATGTTATGCGCCTTCATAGGCTATACAGTAACCACTTACTCTAAGTCCGCCCGTATGTTTATGATCAGCAATCAGATAATAAGAGCAAAAACCATCAGAAATGTTGTAGGTTGATGAATTAATCAATATTAGTGACCAACATGATATTTATCTCTTTCACGATGGCCTACAAATACTTTAATGAAAATCTTGAAAAAATTGAGACTTGTAATCTGATAGACCGAATTTACTCTTTATATAGTTACACAAACGAACATCATGAAATTTTGCATATATATTGTCCAGGGTAAAAAAGGATATAGTTATTTTTATCCAAAAAAATTACCGATTCCGGGGTATTGAAAATAACTATTTTCTTCCACGCAAACGAAGTCGCAGCAAAAACTAGTACAATATAAAAGAACAAACCCTATATTCGCAATTTCGTATTATTTATACCTCGTGCATGTTTTGTTACCGAACACATTCTAATAAATAAGATGAATGTAACGTAGAATGGATCTAACGGATTTGTTATATTTCGAACCGAAGGTAAGTAATAGATACACAGTTGCAATCAAAGTATTTCAACTCAGTCTTAGAAGTAGTACTATATGGTTAGCTATCCTCAGGACTACAATCTTTTTTGAGATTGGTTATAAATATTTATATATTTCAGTATGTTTATCATTAGGTTTAAAGCGATCATAGCTCAGTTGTTATTATGTGTACAGACGCCGCGTCAAAGGACGTGAGTTCGAATCCATCTGCAATAAGCTGCAGCTTTCGGTAAAGTAAACCATCGAGAGGAAACTATAGCATGGTGGTAGGTCTTTTATTAACGTTCAATTGGCTAGCTACCACCCTAAATTGATAATCTGCTGCCATACGCCTATAGGTGAGTTCCGGCAGACACATTTGAAAGCCAGTCTCTCCACTAGGTTTAGCGTATCCACGATATCGGGCAACATCATCACTTAAAATCATTACGCTTTCACGTTTAAACCGCTGAATCTATTGTGATAAATTTGGTACAGAGAATGATGGGACCCAGGAGACGGAGATAGGCTATTTTTTCTCGCGATAGGATATTTTTTTTTTTTATTGAAAGTGGGGTAAATAGAGGAATATACTTTGTATGAAACTTTTTATTGCGTCATCCGATTTGCTTGACAGAATCGATATTAACGTGAGTGAAGCCGCACGTAAAATCTTGTTTTTGATAATCAAATTCCTTTTTAATAATTATATCTGACTTTTATTCACTAATATACTTTGTGTAACCTAGGTTTATACATATACGTCGAAGCTTCATCTATATAAAAATCTCTATGAATAGATAGATACCTCTTTTCAAAAAGAGAAATATTGCATGCTTATCTTTTAAATTTATAATAAATGACAATAATAGACGTTAAAAGCGTGATGAATCGCCGTGAGAGTTTTTTATTAATACTAAGTTGAATCTTTTGAATGTAATTGTAATATTATTAAAAAATATATTTTAAAAATGTTTGATCACACAATAGTCTTTTATTGAAACTAAGTACCCCCATGCAGTGAAATAATGTTTTATGTCTTTGAAAACGATGTCATTGATGTATTAATATATGAATACCTTTAATTTTTTTAAAACATAAAGTGTATGTTTCTTTATCCGAGAGATTACATTGATTCTTTTATATAAATATTTACCTAGTAAGAATTAAAATGGATTCACAAAATAATTAAATAAAAAAAAAAGTACTTAAAGTATATCCATCTTTCTATATTAATATTATTAAGTAGAAAAGTTTGTTTGGTTGATCCCGTTAATGTCATAAAGTACCACTTTGATTTCAAAAAATCTTTTTGTATTTGACAGAGCACTTATTGTGAAAGAGTTAAGGGTATTTGACATCACGCTATCACCAATAAGACCAAAGCCTTATTAAAAAGTGACAAAATCTGACAAAATTATTGAATAATTTTTAGTTCCACACGAATGAAGTCGCGGCCACAGCTAGTAAAGTATAAACTAATGAACACTAAAATTGCAAAAAAATTATGTGCTGTCTTGGCGAAGGATTCATAGCTATAATATTCTTCGTCCGTCGTAAAACAGAGAACTTGTATTTCTACGTTCGGATTGGAACAGCGTTGATGCTAAAATACGAGGAATTTGTCCCAAAAAAAAAACTTATCAGTGAATCACCCTTAGCGTCAAATTGAATAAATGTCCGTATTTTGCTTTGTTACATACAGTGAAGTAACATAAACATATGTGACTCTTTAGGCCTAAGTGTTCAATATAATGCTGAAAATTTGTGCAGCCGAATAAAAGTTTTAAAGCTCAAATTAACAAGTGTTGAATTAATGTTTTTTTACTGACGCTAATGAACAAGGTATAATGGAGATATGCCTTACAGATAAATTCAGTCTAATTTACATCCAATAGTTGCATAACTGCGTGTTCCCTTGTCCAGTCAAACTACGATTTAATGAAGTCGATACGCTAAGGCCTAGACAGAAACTGCCCGCCATTAGCATCCGACCATGCCTTTTTACATTATCGGCACATCTAATTAATTAATACCGGTTTTTGTACGAACAAGCCGTAACTCTTTCATTTGACCATGCGTTAGTGTCACCATGTTTATATTTTGTTTAATATTTATGTTTTCCAAAAAATTAACTTTTTATAATTACTTGAAAGGACAAAAGAGATCTATGGAAGTATAATACCTTAATATTTCGTTAATAGACAAAAATTATGTTTTTTTATAGTTTATAAGTTTTAACTTTATAGTCACAATCTCACCTGATATTAAGTGACGATACGGCTCAAGTTTGTGGACACGCTAAACATTTGGAGGGACTGTCTCTCAAGTTCAACTGCTGGAACACACCTGTTGGTATTGGGCGGCAGCTTTTCAATTTGAGGGTGGTAGCTAGCCGGGCGCGCATAATAAAAAGCACTAGTCACCTTGCTATGGTTTTATCACAATGTTTTCCTGCTCCGAAAGTTCAAGCTTATTGTAGGCATTCGAACTCACGTTCACTGATGTGGCATCCGTACACGCTACCACTGAGCTATCATCGCTTCAAAATACCAATTATTATGACACAATAACTTTTAAATAATATAAAAATACAAGTTAAACAAGTATAATGGGGACAGGAGAATTGTGAATAAAAACTGCTATGGTGACAAATATATGTGTATGCGGATAAAATATAAACTAAATAATTGATATATTGTACAATGTACATCTACAATATCGAAGACCTTTCTTTTTAACGTGAAGTAATCCGTTTATGGATACTCTCTCGCCTTAGGGGGACGAGCGGGTTAGGTGAGACTTACCCGGTGCAAACCAGAAATACCCAATTAAAACTTCACGGTGTAGCTCTGCCGTCTAAATTGGGGCGACCTGGGTCGAGTTAACAATCACCCCGTCGTCCTAGCGGCTTGCCCAACTGGGCTCCAGCGCCAAAGAAGGACAGATTGGTACACCCCAACTGTCCCCATACGGTTAAATCAGTGCAATGGGAAGACGGACCCCGGACCCATCTCCCCTTGGCTTAACGCGAGCGAAACCATGAGGTGACAAATTCATCCCACAGCATCACCCTCGTCTACGCAGAATCGAAGACCTACACAAACAACTGATAGCTATATTAACTACAAAAACATCAGTCTTTCCTAAGTTATTTTCCTGCGCTTAGCGCTGGGTGAGTCTCATATACCCCTCTCAGTCCCCCCGGGCTGAGAAGGGCTGCATAAATACATGTCCCCACGTAAAAAAAGGACCTGTTGGTTAGTTAGGATCGCGAATCTTTGTTCGTTTTCCGGTAGTAGCCCAAGCCTTGCGCCCGTTGCCTCGGGGCTGAGTACCCTCAGCATTCGCCCCAAAAAGTTTGGTGAAGCTGTTAAAGCCCTTACGGCTAACAGCGTATGTCAGGTAGAAAAAAAACCAGTCTTTACAGGGATCGACGTTGCGATTACTTTATGCAATACCAGCACCCTAGCCAAGCTGTTTTTTTTCTACAAGCATTAGCATATAGAGATAACAAAAATTTGGAGGGTGATATTTTAAACTAAACCACACGACGACATATTACAACACTAAATCTAATGTTCAGAACATGTTAAAACATAGCGTCCTTACTGTCAGGTGTGAAATAAATATCAGTGTTGTGTCTTAATATCTGGGGGTTTTAAACTTATTAATCTGCTCTGATCAAGGTATTTTCAAGGATCAAGGTATTATTTAGTCAATTTAGTGTCTACAATGTCATCTCTTACATATTTTTGTTTTGTATTTCAACTTAAGATTGTAGAAAAAGACAGATTGGGCTGAGAATATTGAATCAGTATTCCGCAAGTCTAATAGCTAATACAATCCAGATTTGAAGTTTTTGTATGTCCCATATTTTTTTCCGGACCTGTTGGTAACTGTGTCACAGATTGGCGTACGTCGGAACATCTCTCGCCCACGCAGTACCATTTATTAACGTTCGAGGTGAACTGACTTAATGCAATCGGTGAACAGATAAACACTTGTTGGATTTGCATTTTAAATCCATCGCTGCCGTTTATATTTGATTGACTTTACTTCTGAACTAAGTGAAAAAAATATTTTAATACTTTAGAATTTTATCATATAACTTTAATTCCAGATTTAATTTGGAGACTTTCAGACAATAGTCGCTACAATCTTAAAATCATATTCTTTATCGTGTTCATAATCTATAAAAAAAAGCAATGTTGTTTGTTTGTAAACTTAAAGAGAACGTGAGAACAGCTGGGCTGACTTATCAAACACTTAAATAACAGTAAAAGTCTGAATAAGATAAAAAAAAAAAAATTGAAAAGTTATCCGGACATCTGGTATTCTGGAAAAACCGAAATTGCATATACATAGATGTTTTGATAGAGGTTTGGTGAACTCAACACCTCAACTATTCTAGTATCTCTTCTTAAGTTCATAAATAAATGGGTTAAAAAGTATGTAATCATTTTTTATACATTGTCCGTAAATTATAGTTTAAAAAAGTTCAGCGATTTCTATAAAGTTGCTTCTTTGTTTTAAAGTTTTAGGCTGTGTTTTAAAGCCTGCTTAGTCATAGTTTGTATCTACCGTATCACAATGCACCGTATTTTTATTGATCACGAAGATGCTTATAAATTACGTATTTCAGTAATCAATTTAAGTAGTTCCACGTTGCAAGTTAGAATACCAAAATAAATATCTATTAAAAGACAGAATTGCTTCTTTTATTTTCAAATAATAGGACAATTCGCTATGAGCGTTGCTTTATAAAAATATTAATTTATATTATGATGGGCAATATGTAGTGATAGGTAAAAAGCTCATAGTCATGTACATAGCCCGTATTCCGATGAAATTTGTTCCGGAGCGTGGCGAATGCGCACCGACGTTCAGTGTCGTTGCAAGCGCAGCGCTTGCGCAATGTATAACGCCGCCTCATTACACCGGAACAAACTTATGTGAACTAGAGAGAACAAGCCGTGTTATAAAACTGTGAACTTCAAATTAGTCACAAATTTATTTGCCAGGTATTTGTTTATTATCATAATTACTACTCTTTGATATACATATGACATACATAATGGCCTTTATATTTTTGGTGGTTGATCTAGGCAGTATCATGACGATACTTGCGCTCATAGCTGAACAGATCTATTCGGGAGAGGATTCCTCGGCCACTATTACGGCAAGTATGCCGGTATGCCGGTATACAAGTGGACGGGGTTAAAAAGGTGTTAAATGAGACAGAACGTAATTTATGCAATCAAAACTATATACGTATATTTGAATTGATAAGTTACAACACACTTCGCGAAACCATTCATTAAATTTTCCTTTTAAATGCAATAAATATATGATAAACAAAGATTTTCAAAAGATTCAATCTAATGAACAAATTAAAAGACCAAATAAAGCATATCATTTCTATTTTATTACTGAAATAAATCATACACATGGAAATATTACGATTTAAAAACTGCTTGTTCTTGTTTAGCACTTTAATATTTTTTTAAAATAATTGAACGATGTCTATAGCTTACGTTGTCTCATAATGTACTATGCCATGACCCGATTCGGCATACTCTCAGATAATAAAGATTACAGTGAAGAGGAAATAAGTTAGTCTCGATAAAAATGTATAGAGAGCACCACTAAGGATGCTTTGTTGATCCAAATTTATTTGTCAGTTATGGGAAATAATCAACTTGTATGATAATAACAATACGTGGCACTTTTTAATTTTATACTTTTAGCAATTTTCATCACACTCTTTATCTAATGGTAAAATACTTTGTAAATTAAGGCGTTAATATGCTAAGCCTAGATGGGCCTGGTTTATAAATGCTACTTTCGAAATATAGTTTTTCATACTTGGCGAAAGATAAGCAACTTGAGGATGCTATCAAACTCCCTATCACCATGCTATGTATGTGAATCTATTCCGTCACAAAACACTAGAGCGCAATGTAGGATTATGAAAGACATTGCAACCTTAATCAATCCGGTATTCAACCACGTTGATACATTTATTGCTTGAGTAACTTTTATGAAATAAAAGTATAATTAAAACACAACCTAACACGTCTATAGAAAATTCATAAGTTGTAGCAGCGGCATTAAAATATAACAAGTACAGAACAAGCCAAAAACTAAAATTTATAATGAAACAATAAAAGTTAAAAAATTAAAATTCACTTGATGTTCTAATAGTTACCAACTATCTATAAACATATATTACGAACAATCCAGTGGCTATAACTTAAACAAAATAGCATATATTTTTTCCTAAACCAAGTTACAGACGCCTCCTAATTGAATAGGACGGAAGAGGAATCAAAGGGAATGATTGCGTTCCCCTACATTTTCAAGGGGATGTATTGCGAAGGGTAGTACGCGACGCGTGGACAAAATTCTTATAGGGGACCTAACATGAAGCTATGAAATCTTAGTAGTATTAGAAAAAAAAAAATAAGGCATATTCAGGACGTTTCTAAATAGTAAACTTGTAATTTCAAGCAATTTCAAATTTAATAACCGGCTTGATAAATATTTTCTAAAGGTTAAAAATTTAATTAATATAACTTTGTATGTTACATGGAAAACAGTGATGTCATGTGATAAATTTTAAAGTGGGCAATGAGAATAAATTATACTTTTTTAACAAAGGTAAAAAAGGTCATGGTGATCTTTTAATCATGAACCGGTAGTCTATCAATGATTTTATAAGTTGTCTAACCAGTCTAACTTCTTTAATTATTAATGAATAGCAAATAAACTTTGCTTATATATTTATATATATTTTAATTTTGTTATCAAATGTCAAAATCTATATAGAATATTGAATATTTTCTCAAAACTGATCGTGATAGGTTCAACGTAGATTCCTAATAGTATTTATAATTTAAGTTGTATTCTTTAAAACAAGTTCTGAATATTTTGCTGATAGAGAATTTGTACACTTGTGAAAAAATATTGTTATGTTTATTTTTTTAATTATATTGAAACCGTATGGCTTTTCACGTGTTATATACATTACTCTGCATAAAAAAATATTCGAAAAAATATCTCTCTTCGAAATCAAAACAAAGTTCGCCAGTAATTAATTTGTAACACGTCGATGCATAATATTTTAAAAAAGGTACCAAGTAAAATATTTAGAAGCACTGTTGCTACCATATAATATTTTTTAACGATCTCCGTGTGCAATTGTAATGACGATTTTATTCATATAATATTGTTAATAGTCAAGGTTTATGGATGTTGTTGTAATAAAATACTTTTATACAAATCCGATATTACATTTCATAAAACTATTTTCAAAATATTTTAGTTAAGCTTTTGTTTCTCACGGTATAACTCAAGTTGTAAGAAATGATTTAGTTTTTCTGTGCACAGTGTAGCATAATGAGTAACATTATAGTATCTCATATTTACTACATTCTACAATCCAAAAATAAAGGAGACCATCGAAACATCGGTAGTCCAATAGCGGTCGTTGCTAACATGAAGTCTTCATACCTTTTGCAAACTGGATATATAGACAACGAAATGCGGTAAATTAAATTATGTCGCTGAAACAAGCTTATTATCAGATGCATCGTAGTTGCAACCCAATGAGACGCCTCTACTATTCTCAACTGCTAGAAATCTTCCGGAATGCTTAAGTGCGCTGATGTTGAATGTTACACTTGTAGCATTGAGTCACCAACCATTGATAAGCAATTTTTATCTCGTTTAATTATTCTTGTTATTTATAATGTTTATCATATATGCTACTCTGATTTTCAATATTTTTTATATTTACACAAACATGTAAAATTTTATTATATATAAATTGTCATATCCAATAATATATTAGTATTGTAATTTCGTAACTCGAATTTCATCGTGTAGTTTATAGAACCAAACATGGCAACCACGATTCCGTTGCAGTAATGTCATTGCTAAGATTGTGGGTAAAATTGCTTCAAGTAATTTGCTAACTGTGGGGCTAAACAGATCCGTCTTCGGACGACAAGGGTCAGTCTAGTGCATGTAGTACTTTAATAAGTAATGTCGTTTTGGGGTTTTAGGGTAATATAGCGAAACTAAAGAAAAATTACAAAAATCTTCTGGATTGTCTAAATATGGATCGTTCACATATTGTTGTATATTTGTTAAATGGTTAAACTAAAATATCAAAAACCCACTGGCTGAAAAGTGACTGGCTGAAAAAAAGTGCTTTAACTAATTGTTATTGTAGTAGCTAAGTTGTTATGTATGTTTCACAATTACTTTGAGAAATTTAATACAATCTGATTTGTGTTGTGCTATTGTATTTGTTATTATCATTTTTCATAAATAACTTTTTGGTTAAATATGCAATTTGATTAAGCACTTCATACGATTATTATTTATTAAACATTAATATTAAACACTTATATTATCGCATTAGCGAGTGGAATGATAATTTTATATATTGACAAAACATACTGATAGGAAGTACAGTAACAGTCACAAACACCGTCAAGCTTCAACTGATCAGCAATCAATTTGCAAACCTCTCCGTGACTGGATATTTGCTCATCCCGAAATGTGAAAGGCCAAAATAGTTTCTGTATCGGGTTTATCGTCTACTGCCTGATTCAGTCTAGTAGGCATTCAGTCTAGTACAGATACTTTCAACGCTGTTTGATAAATATATAATGTATATATACTAGCTATTCAAGGAACGCGACTCTTCTAAGTGTACCACTAATACGGATGTGCATATGATGCAAAGTGGTTGTGATTCAGTTGGGTATATTGTCATATGTGTCTTATCATAAACCATCTTTACGAAACTCATTACGAAATTAATTACTCAATAATATAATTACAAAATAATATACTCTACTTTATTGCCAAGATTTCTTTTCTCAGATAATCGATATCAAAGATTCAGTCCGGATACATGGCTACCGCCACGTAAAGAAAGCATACATTAATTAATCCCTTTACTTGATTTATCTAGAATGGATAAAATAATTTAATCAAATCCAGAACACATTCTATTTAACGTTTGATCCTATTTCCAAAAACTATAACTATTTAATTTGAATTCTGTTTGAATATCTCTTGTATAATTATACTTTCTTTAAACATGGTATAATTAAAATATAATGATTAAAATCTATAGCAAAGGAGTATGGTTGTACGGTGAAATAGAATTTTTTATCGTTATCTCCCACAGATGTGCGTGGAAGGATTGCTATAGACAGAAATGGAAGCCACTTCAAAGCGCCGCCGCTTGATGCTTCCGACAAAGTAAACACTTATTTTATACATCTACGTTTTATGAGAACACTTCTTTGTGATCTGCGGATGGGTTTACTTGTACGTGGTTGCGTGGATTCGGTATAGATAGGATGCAGGGGTTATTACCGTGTATTTATTACTGGATACTTTCTTCTTTCGATTTGTAGTACTTTGAGAAACATACAAATTTCATTTTAGTGATTCCTGTAATTTTTGCTAACTGGATTAGCGTTATTATAACTTCTTAGTCTGTCCTGCATATTTTAGTGTTTGAAATTATTTGCTAGTATTTATTTTGTACATGTTTATTAGCATATCATTAACGTTGTAGTTACGCTTACGATTATGAATGCTAGCAATAAGCTCTTTATCTTAGAGTAAGATATGAGTATGTAATCTGCTAGTAGAATTTGCAATGGTCAACGTTCGGATACCAAAGCATTTGGTTTTCAAACATTCATAATAGGACTTTTAACATAGTGATGATGGAAAATTAACCAAAAAAGGAAAGTTCCCATCAACGAATTTAAAAGGAAATTCTATTATTCTAATGTGAATTAATAAATTGGCTATCTAATTTTGTTTTATAATGAATAAAAAGTTAAAAACCTAAATATACACGACGTAGATAATACCCACCTAATGCCCACCTACTCCCTGGCTAGAATACTAGTTAATAGTATATTTATTGTACAATATGAGAAAAGAAAGTATGTCAAGCGAGTACAATAGATATAAAGATAAAGGTATAAAATAATGAACACTTTGCAAAAGAAAAAATACTACTAGATTACAAATCTTGCATGTATATATTTATATATTTAATAATTTTAAGTGTAATACAACTTCAAAACAACCTGAACGTATTTTTTAGTTATCAACAGGTTCATGTTATCATAGCTTAAAAGTAGTAAATAATATCTATGAATACTAAATGGCATTTTGCTCGAACAACTTGAGATCGAATATTATATTAAAGAACGTGCCCTTTGAATTTGTATACCAATAAAAATAGCCTGTAATACCAAAGGGGATGATATTCACTGCTTTTTAATAGACCTGGTGCGACCATTAAACGGTTTATCGAATGCGTTTTTTGTACTAATCGGCTACCTATAAAAGTTCCCTTATATTCTTATTCATTGTTGGATATGGACACTTCAAGTTTTTATGATGCTTCGGGTGTTATAAGAACTGTCCGGTTTATTTAACCATTGTTGGTGGACCATTTATCTCTTTAATTTATGGCGCAGTGAAGCGGATGGTGGACATTTTGCGTCGTCAACAACTTACGAAGTTTTGTCATGACGCAGTAGCCTTTTGTGGATTCCATTCGGAGTAAATCAAGGTATCATGATTTTTTTGCAAGAACTAAATTGATACGTAATTGTTATTGATTGGCACGTAACGTACAATTATTGTTTGTATAGTATCACGGCCAAGTGACGAAACTTTGTCTATTGCTAAGTACAATATGATCTAGAAACAACGTTGATTGCTAAGATTATATTAGTAGATTATAGTAGTAGAATATATTAGTAGTATCTACTGTCATACTAGCACGTAAGCCTCTCAATAGGAGGATATAAATTGTATAAGTTCGAAAGGCGAGAAGAAAAATCCAGTTACTATCTGTATAGTCATGTGTATAGCCAGAATACCTATGACCTATCTTGTTGTTAGTGTCTATTACAGTGATGGCATTTGTATTAAGTAACAAACAAGCATGCAGTGAATTCTGTCCATCTGAATCATTAGCACTATAGAAGACAAGTTAGTATGCTTCGTGTGATAATCTATCGCAAATAATTATGTTTTGCGCCAAAAATAAGTAATAATGGTAGTGTATTCGTGGTTAAACCTTACTCAACTTTTACTAATCTTATTTTTTTTTTACAAAAGTATGATTATATTTATTTTAATATATAGTATTTAAACCGGTTTTAAAACCAACTTTTTAATATTATCATAATATTTTCGTTCAATAGGTTTATTTTATTAGCGTCTATAACCAAATAAACTTGTTCACTTGCAAAATATCTAAATATTACTGAAATATATGTAATTCATTTACCGTTTACTCATCAAAATATTTCCAAAACCATATGAACTATTGAGTTAAAATTTGACATAAAAAATTTTTGCGCAACGCATACACAGTCAATATAGGTTTTACGATTAGTCGCGATTGACTGAAAAAACGCGAACCAAGTTGTGTACACCAACTAGTTTCATTCTCCTTATTATTTATACGGTTAATGTTATATCACTCTTATCATTATTATTTATTAGTGATAAGTATTTAATTATTATCAAAGAAACAAAATAGAAATGTTTGTATAGCATTATTTTTTCTATCTGTAAGCAGACCGGATGAGAACAAAATAATCCACGAAATGTTATATTTCGGTGCTACAACCTCCTTATTCTGAGAATTTATTTCGTGATCGTTTCGCGCATTTAACTACTGGCCGTCTCGATTCGTCACAGAATACCATTACCATTGTTTGTGCTTCGTTCCGCGGTCTAACTGATTTTCTATGGTCGAACAGTTGCACTTGTGGTACGGGGCAATAAATGCATTTATTAAGACTAAATACGAGTAGGTGTTAACTTGTGAGAAAAGGACCACCGAGATTCACTCGCTACTGTTTGTTAACAATTATACCGGATACGCCCGCGGTGATATACAAATTGTCTTATTAAAAATATTGTTATGGAGATCCGAGAGAAACCACTTTGAATATAATACTTTACATTTATTTTTCATCATAATTTGTATTATAATTAAAAAAGAAGTAATTATTGAAAAGACATAAAATATCATTTTAAATAGATTAGATTTAAGTTTTAAATGCGTTTGTTTGCGGTGAGGCTAGCCAAGCAAACTGAGACTGGCTGGGCAGTGATCACCGTACACTATATGTAACCATATTAGTGGTATGTATAAACACGAATCAGCTAGTAAATATATTCAATAATTAAGTCTTAGTGGTTTACTATCTCGAGCCACATCATCGGTTAATAAAAGAGCCTCTAGATCTGTTACTATATTTGTAACAATTAAAAAATGTATGGACTGACATTCTAAACGCTAAATCAACAACATATTGTAGCCTCATTGCTCGTTTGTTCAATCCTCTATTCGTTGCATTTTTAAGTAGATTTTTATTTGCTCTATTTTGAAAGTAAGGTGAAATTCTACGAATTTTTTACACGTAATATTACAAATTACTTGTTTTGAATTGTATAGCATGTTATTAAATCCTTGACATAAAATTATTATCTACTTTAAAATGAAACTAATGCTGGATTGATAAATAAGCAATGAGGCGACGATATCTCAACACTATATCTCGGTATCACAGCATTTTAAAAACTTGAAAGTCCACATATATTTGAAGCAAGACATTAATGTTTATATCACAGTTGATAGTAAAGCCACCATGTTTTAACACACGTTAATCACGGGATTTAGTGTTGAGATATGTCGTCTATTTAATTATTAGAATGTCACCCGATACATTTTTTGATGACTATTTTCTTAAGCGAATGTTGAAAAGACAATTTGGTTAGGATAAACCCCGTTGATCTATTTAATAGTCTATATGTAATATTGATTACTCTAAAGATCTACTATTATCGTAAATCAATATGAAATTAATAACTTATGATTAGTCTATTATTTGACAGTATTTGCATTCACACATACATAAAGCCTGTAACTTAAAATCTTTCCACTATAATACATATATAATTACGTTCAGTAGCATAGACATGAACAATAAATTAATCAAGAGTTATAAAAACTTGATCAAGGCATTTGTATAAATGAATTAATTCCGTGAAATCATTCTTGGTGTCTCACTAGTACAATAAAATAAACAACGTGTCCCGACTACTCTGAACAGTTCTCAGTTCACCTACTTCCAGCGAGGTCAATAAAACCACGCACTAAACGTATCGCAAATCTTGAGGTAATTACACCAGTTACGGTTGTATAAGTTTTAATTAATCGTTGAATTACACATATTATGGTCTTAGTTTTATGTATCGCTCTGCTATCGGGCCACTAAACTTGCTTTACAATGGTTTACGATTTTACGTTTATGGTCTACAAAGTTTATTTTACAGTTTAAAAAACCACTATTAACAATATGGATATAAGGAAAATAATGGTCACAAAAATCATACCATGAAACATATTTTATTACTTTGTATAACTGTTTGTATGTTCCGATTTAATTAAAACAACATCGGGACCGAAGTTAAAGGATATATATATAGAAATAGCTTATTATTTTAAAAAAATATATATATTAACCTATTTTGATAAATATTCTGATTTTTTTAATATATGTAAAACAACATTCTTAAAAAAAAGAATGTTTAAAATATGAAAAGGTAACATAATATATGTAAAATATTTATGAGTACGGACAAAATATAAATTTTAGTAGTTTAAATATTTCAATAAAATAATCGTCGTTTCAAAATAGACAAGTAGTAAGACATGAATAATAAAAACAGTAATACTTGAAAATAATTTAATAAAGTATTCATACTTACCAACTAAGAATCTACATTAACTATATCAATGTTTAAACTTAAAGCAATAGTAATAAAAAAAAAACAACATCATAAGAGAAATTGATTACTAATTTTAATGGAAACACGCTGGGTCAATACGATTGGATCAATGAAGCAATCTATATATGTCGAACATAGTTAATACTAGAATGGCAGGTTATTCTTGATCATTCTTATTTCCACTCGTTTAACACAACACCAAATACGTTATAATGTTTACAAGCTTATCGTATATATTAAGAAACGATATACATAGTCTTTCATAATTTTAAATCTACTTTTAGATTGCGACCTACGAATGTTAGATAACTTGATATCTTCATAATTCAAAGTATAAAAAAATACCAATTATTTTGACACTGATAGTTGGAACGATGTTCCTTAACACACGGTACAGATGGAGGCTAGACAGATCAAAATGTAAGACTACATATGTATAGTGTAGACGGATACCCATAGCGCGTACGCTATTGGCCGTGCCTAGTCATAGGTGTCCGCTTATTAGTTCACGACAGTAAGTTCACAACGGTTGCGCAGATATTGTTTGTACACGTCATACGCGTTAGCTCTTTTGTAGCGTATTATATGTATTATAATGCATTAGAAGAATTGAATGATGTAGTATAATAAAATGTTTATTTTCACAACTAGAAAAAATATAGTAGTTACGAAATTTCCTACTATTCCTTCAATTCATTAGTTATCTCAGCGTTTCATGTAATTGCTCTCAGACGATAGAAGTTCATATATGTGAATCTGTTAATCAATAATATGTATGTATATCAACTGATCAATAATATATTACGTAACGAAATTCGTTCCAACCGAGTGTTCCATGACACTCACGATTTTTTTATATAATCAAACATGTAAATAGTTTCATATGAACTCAATAATCGGTCATCTTAAAATAGTAAATTTGGAAACTGTCCGCTAAGTTAAAGAAATTTTAACGTACATTTCTTATACCATAACGAGGGACAAGGTCTTTGTATTTAAGTTTATTTAAGTTCAAGCGTTTCATGTGGGAGTAGTTTTAAGCTTGAAACTATTTTCCTGTTAAGTTATAATAGCAGTACGAAGTTATTGGTACAATGTTACATAAATAACTAGTTGCATTTCCCTTATTACCTGTGATCAGAGACTTCTTTCCCGCTGCTTCGGGTCAAATTAGAAACTCTAGCAACACCCTTTCAAACGCAGAACAGTGGAGCGGCTGCTGTTCTGGTGGTACTGTATAACGAACCCTATATAATATATTTATTCATGCTCACAAATGTATATCAAGTCTACATAAATATATATCTATATTAATATTATAAAGCAGAAACCTATGTTTGTTTGAAAGCGCTAATCTTAGGAACTACCAGCCAGATTTCGATAATTAATTTTGTATTGAATAGAGAAATCATCGAGGTAAGTTTTAGGCTATTGAATGTCACACTGTCACTAATAGAAACAAAGCCGCATATTGAAATAAGTTACTAAAACCAGCAAAAATTATTTAATAATTTTCAGTTCCACACAAACCAAGTCGGGTGCAGGGTGCATTGCTAGTTTTAAATATTTCCTAATGGTCTACAACATATATATTTTAGCATACATTTCACCTTCCAGATACAAATTTGAAATAAGTAATTTTTAGTGCGACTTTTGTAACTGCTAGTCCGGAAGTACTGGGTCGCATTCCATCCACTTATCTAATTGTCGTGGCCATCGGGTGCCGGTTTGGACTACGTAATCAATATCAGTGCGTTGATAAGGTAAGAATTTTGATGTTTCTGCTGTTAATGAGCACGAACAGACGCCGTATGAGATAACATCATATAAAATGGATAATAAATGATTTTAAAGTATCAAAATACAAAATAAAACCTGTTTCTCATACGTTTTTGTTTGTATATTTGTTCTCAATGATCTCATTATTTATATCTGATGCCGTTTTTTCCTCCTACTTCTATGTTTTAAATAGTATAAACCTGTACAGTTAGATAATGTTGTAATATCAAAATATATAAAAGTTTTATATAATAGTTTAAATTATGAGACTGATATTTTTTTATCAAATATGTTTTATCGTTACTAACACTGTTTATTTATAGTACTCAGATTTTGATATACTTACAAATAACGCAACGTTTTACTGTATAATCGTCTAATGTCTATTAATTTTGTAATATGCTTATAATTCGCGAAATATTTATTGAAATATATCTTCTATTCATATACTAGCTATAGACATGGTTGCACATTGCGTAGAGTACTAAAATATTGCTGATAAAAAAAAAAAAAACTTATACATAACAAGGTTTATATTTAGCACTTTATTAGCTAAATTTATTTTTACAATCTAAACTATTTTCCTTACAACCGAATATAACAAAACATACATAGAAGTTGGCCAGAGACTGTGTATTTACGGTTCAAAAAGAAATCATGCAAATCGATTCAACGGTTCTTTAGTTATAAATATATTATCATATAGACAGAGAGAGGTTGCTTATTATAACATATTAAGATATGATCTTCGGCCACGTGATAGCAAGGAGTTTATTACGATAGATAAGTCAATATTAAATAAAGATGTCTTTATTCTTTTTCATTGTTTGCACGATTAACTTTAAGCTAAAATGTCCGATGATATGATGAAACGTGATATGACGGAATGCCTAAAATACTTACTGATAGTGGGAAACTGCCTCCATAGCACAGCTACTGAAATATACCTATGGGGTGTATGAATATAGATTTGTAATTTGAAGGGGGTTGCTCAGATACACGAGTATTAGAACATGTTCTACTGTCATGACATCTTTTCTTCGTTGGAAAAATAACAAGTACTATTTTAGAAAATATCGTTACTTGGCTTCAAGTAAAATTGGGGCCAAACGTTTAGAGTATAAAAGTACTGTAGCATCTCGATAATTTAAAACACACTGGGTGATTTCTAAGCGTGACGTATCAAACCCGGTTAGCAATTTCAGTTTTTTCGTGTATAACTATAGTCGTGACCAAGTCGTACAAGAGTGCCTTAATACCATCATATTTACTTTCTTTCTAGTTTTGCATAAAAATAATAAAAGTCATAAACGCATTATTGCAAGTTTTTATTATTTCTGGTTATACTGTACAGCGATCAGTGCTTTTAATATTTGACTAATTTCATCGTCGTGGTCTTAGTGACCATAGTTGCTACAGCCAAGTAAACTAGTGGAATATTAATTCGATATTGTAGGTTCGAACCTCGGTATAAAAAATATATTTTCGGAATAAGCATACATTTGCTATTTGTTAACATTATGAATTTGTAGATATTGAAAATATAGTTAAAAACCTTGAACTCTTAAAAAAAAATCTTTTAGTACTAATAAATGCGAGTAAAATTAAGAACTCTAGGTTCTTGTGATTCTTAAAAAAACCAATACTTCGTGTAGTGGCTTGGTGATTTGAAACGATGATAGCTCGGTTGAAAATTTTACCAACGCCTAAACATTGGGACGTGAGTTCGAATACACCTGCAACTACAATGAGCTTGAGATTTAGACGAAAGAAAACATCGTGATGTAACCATAGCAAAGTGGTAGCGCTATTACTAATGCGCGATTGGGTAGTTACCACCCTTAAGTTCAAAATCTACCACCACTACCTAATCTACTACCTATAGTTACGTATGTTCAGACATTTGCACTTAAGAGTCAGTCCCTCTACTAACCTTAGCTTATCCACAATGTTAGGCCACGTCAGCACTTAACATCAAACGAGATTGTAGTCATAATGCTAAACCTATAAACTATATTTAAAAAAAGATTACGCCCGATATTACCCTCAAAAAGACACGATTGCCAAATCAGAATTATTTATTGAATAGTTATTATTATATCATAGTCATCTTTGGTATATTCTGTACTAAAACAGTTGTAGATATAAAACACCTCCATTTTACGATGATTCTTAAATTAAAAGAGGAACACTTCACGACGTTGACTGGCTCATAATAAGGTGATTGATTCTTATCAACTACAAGCTTAAGCGAAGAAATAAAATGACATAATTACCATAAAATTAAGATTTCACCCGGACCTCGTAACCAGAAAGTTAAGATTAAATCCTACATTCTCATAGAATTTTGTTACGGCGATGCAAATCATAGTTTTAAACCATTGTGCGGTCGTGACTCGTGACGTTCAGTTATTATAATATTCAAAATTTATAATATTTAACTTTTCTCCGTGACCAGGAGTATGTAGGTGTAGCTTTTATTTAAACTCTATGGCTGATACACGCATGAGTATTACCGTCAAATACGGGAGAATTGTTGTTAAGCCGTCGCTATAGTAGAGGTGTGTTTAGTGACGACATTCTGTTAATTTCAATAACAGACATCTATTGAAATTAAATTATACAAAAAAATATTTCCGCCTGTATTGAATTATTTCTTTTGAATAGAAATAAGGCTAAAAACTAATATATTTGTTCCAGCTGTCCACGAACAGCAAACACAAGCGGTGCTGCGTCCCTCAAACAATGAAATTGCTCGCTGGTCGCGGGTAACTCAATCTGGTGCATGCAATACACAACACTATTTCTCTTACCTTGACCCTCGGTGCTCTAAGACCGGAATCAAGTTGTATTATCACTTAGTATTACATAGTATAATCGCTTCACAACTAAAAAAAGTTACGAGTACAATCTATACGCCGCACACAGGCTTATAAACTCAAACTTTCGTTTACACGAGTCCAAAATCAAATTAAACTCCAATATGAAAATAAACGGCTCGCCACGTAAATAATCCAATCCATCGTACTGCCTCAAACTATGTAAGGCGATGAACTTTATTTTTTTATATACGCACTCAAATGACCCTAGGAATGTATTAGCCCGAAAACAAGTCAAACACGCGCCTCCGCCTGTCTCAATATTATTTATTTTTAACAATAATTAATTTATATAGGTTTTCTTAATTCTGCATTAGACGTTATTCCGTTATTAATCTTCGTATATTATAAATTCAAAGTCAGTTTGTTTGTTTTATTGGGTCATCCGATTTGCTTCAAACTTTAGAGAATAATTACTTAAAATTCCGAATTTTGGGTAAGTTCATATTTTCCTGCATTTTAAAGAAAAATTATTTCTTTAACGATCGACAACGAGAATTGGTTGACAAAATTTATAATTTACCTGAAGTACTGTTAGTTACTGTGGCATATCTCGGCACCTTAGAGGAGCAATTCATTTATTCCTAATGTAAATGTTATAGAAAATATATGTAAATTAATGTTATTACATTACAACTGATAGTAATACATTCCTTCATAAATATGAGCAGTGCATGGCTGTGGATATTTACGTGTTTAATACGTATGAATAGAATCTATTGTAATTTTGAATTTCGGAAAAATATGGTAACATGTGCCCTTTGAGAGTGTATCGATGCTTTGTCACGTATTGTCAAGATTGTATTAAGTTATGTGAGTTTATGGATCTGCTAGTAAAAATAGCCCTCGTAATATATGTGTTAAGATTTGATTACAATATTGTAAACAAAATTGAATTTTTGTGATTTATAATGAGAAAGTATTGTTTTTCAATTATGTGAATATAGTTGGTAATGTTTTTTTTTTTACAAATACAGCTTATATTATACGATAATAATCGTTGAAATAATTTAAACTAAATTTATGTAAAATAATATTTCAATACAGGTTATTTCAATAGGCTATTACAGACTGGATCAATATGTGAACGATGGTGATATCTTGAATTTACACAATACTTTGTGTATATGGTAAAAACTTTTTTAAATATATTTAAATTTTTCTTGTTTAAATATGTGCCTACCTAAAAAGAAAAACATATCGAGTTTCTTGCCAGTTCTTCTCGATGACTAGGTTAGTTTCCGAGCCAGTGGTAGTTTTGACGTTCATAAGCGCCTTCCAAGAGCATAAGTTGAATAAAGCTTTTTTATTTGATTTTATAAATAATGGTAATAAATATATTGAATAATATGCTTGTATAGTATTAAACAACTAATTCATTGGGTTATGTCACTCAGTAGTGTCGAATAAGCATGCAATAAATTAAATATTTATCTAATGTAAACTTAGCTTTTTTAAATAAAACCTTTGTAATTATTGTTGGTAGGAGTCATGTTAAATTGCGATTCGAGTTAGTATAGGGCTTAGAATGATATTGCTATTGAACTACTGTTTTTGTTAATGACAATTTATTGTGGCAGTCTTGCAATAATCTAGAACAGGGGATCCCAAAGAGTGCGCCGCTGCGTCATGTGGATGTTTTAAATTTTGCGCCTATCTACATAATTAGTATCATTTTACCTATCTATTTAGACCAGTTAGATAGGTTAGGGCGCCGCGATAAAATAGTAAACGTGTTTGTGCGCTGCGAACTGAAAAAGAACTGGGAACCTTTGGTCTAGAACAAGTTCAGTGTGAAAGGAGTCTCTAGACTTTGGCGATATAAATAAATAAATGGTGACCACTAAGGTTTCCAGTCTCTCGAAAATTGGTGCTGTGATATCGGCCTGCAACCCTCTCAGCAGCTGAACATACAACATACTGGTTGATCTCAAAACGTGACATGACAAAGCAAATTCACTATGACGGGCTTATAACCATATACATAGTAACAGTAATCCAATCGGTTGCTGATCCCTGTCTTGTTAGATTGATGAATATACAGAAGGTGATCTCTGAATTCAAAACTACTTATTATGTCATTATGGTTGTTGTATAGTGGTGGCAATCCAATCGAATACAATCAAGTACCTATCTTATATGAACTTACAGTTTTTTTTAAATAAAAAAGGTAATACTATCAATAATTTTTGATTATACTATAGTTATTTGGTTTTGTGGAAACTTGTTTAAAAGATTGAGAGAGAAATTGTATTAAAATAATATTTTACTTTCTAAATTGGCCTATATAAATTAAATAAAAGTTAATTAGTTATATGTGTTATGTACCAAATGTCGAATAAAAGTATTCAAGGGATAGATGGATGATCGCAAAGTTATGTCACTTGTTAATGGGGTTACGCACATAAGACTGTTAACAATGTCGGTTACACATATTCCGTCTGTTTAATTTAACTGTAATTGTTCTATTTATATTCGACTTTTAATAAAGTAACATTTAACTACCGGTTCGGAGGCACCTGCTGCATTCCTTCTTAGACTCGTTCATTGGATTATGTAATGTTGATAAATAGGTATTATTGTATAGTTTGTCAGTTAAACAAATCTGTAGTTCTACATATTTGAATATTTTATGGTTTAACGTATGCTCTCAATATAATTTGAATCAAGGAACGATGTGGTTAAAAACGGCTGCTAGTTAGGTCTTATTTTAATGAACTGACTCCCTTGTGCTACTATTGAAACATACTAATAAGTTCTTAGTGACAAGTTTTCGACTTGAATGTTCATAATATCGTTTTATTTCAATTATGATCCTCATTCCCTTTAAACTCAAGGTCATTGTATAATTCAAGCCAGTTTTATGTATAAAGGTATATACCAGGTGTGTAGGTGCTACTACAAGAGCCATCATTGATTCACTGTGCTTGAAATAAATACACACGTGTTTCAGTAGCCATATTGGTCGTTACCATCAGAAAAGAATATTAGTATATATTTTGATAAATGTATAATTAGAATATTTTCTACAAAGCTCCACAAATATGGTTCACACTTGACAGAGCATTTTTCCGTAGTAATTCGAGAGATCTTTTGAACTAAGTCCAGACGCTTAAATTCAAATAGCAATGCATCAACGAATTTTACAAAACTTAACAAACTCGAGTAAAGTGCAATTCCTAAACCTTATTCACCGTATTGCTTCCAACTACTAGGAATATTCTCCTTGCGTGTATTACTTAAGTGTATAATGTTGTTAATGAACCACAACGTCTTGGCTATGTCGAGCTCCCAGGCATGTCTACGTAGATTTAGGTATGTGAAATACTTGCATGTCCACTTGTAGTCTAAAATATCCGGAAATTTCGATAGTTTGAAACAATATATCTACTACAGAGAACGGTTTTATCTACCTGTCGCGAGTTTCAGATTTTTCGGTAGTCACCACAGTTTCTGGATTATGCCATCAAGGAAACTACCGTCACTTTTTGTTCGTGAAATAATATACACAATAGAATACATATTGTTTTGTAATTATGGTATATGCTTATGTAAGCCAATGACAAGTTAGAGCAGTCATACAAGGAAACGAACAAATACACCAAGACTCAGAACAATTATTTTCACACATAAAATTGGCGTGTGGGGATTAAGCTTACAACAACACACATCAGCGAGATGATCGCTTAAACCCCTAGAACAACCATGCAGTAATAGACTTTCTTACAGAAATCCGAAATAAAATATTTATGTTAGTTATTTACTCAAACAACATTTTCGATGAATTCATATAAAAAATAAAAAAACAACATAACGACTTCGAAGAATATCAGTACTAAATGCAATTAAATATATGAAGAATACCTTACTACTTTATATACTAAAGTTACCCATAGATATATTAATTATCACACTAACAAAGAAAATGTGTGAGTATCGTGAACCACTCGGTTTGAACGAATTTCCTTACGTAGTGTACATATTATTACTGATAAACGTATTATATTATTGATTACCAAATAAAAATAAATGAATTACTAGCGTCTGAAAATAATTAAATGTAACGCATAGATAACTAATGAATTGAAGGAATGGTAGGAAATATTCGTAATTAATATTACATATTTTCTAGTTGTGAAAATAAATATTTTATTGTATATCATTCAATTCATTATATTACATATAATATGCTACGAAAAAGATGACCCGTATGACATGTATGTCTGTATGTATGTATGTATGTATGTATGTATGTATGTATGTCTGCGCAGCCATTGAGAACATACTGGCTATCTTGTATCAATAAGTGAACAGCTATGACTGGGCACAGCCAATAGCATACGGGCTATGGATAATCGTTTACATTATAAAAGTATAGTGCAATATAGAACGCACTAAATAAAGGGTAGAGATGGAAAAATCCTATATTTAGATTTGTCTAGCGTACATACGTATCGTAAGATAAGGAATTTCGTTTCATAAAATTGGCGGTGTGATTTTTGAGAGAATCGTGTACATAGATCTGTAAAAAAAAATGGAACTATCTTATTTTGAAGTCCGTTAAAAATGGGCATTATTTAAAGATAATATTCTGTATGTAGCTATATAATACCCGAATTAACGAACTAAGTTGTGTAACAATATGCATATTTAATATAGAGATTATTATCATAGGTCAACGAAGATAAATAACAAGTTACCCAGACAGAGAATATTAGGTTAAAGTAAATAACCCAGTTTCCAAACAAAACAGATAATAATACAACTATTCTAATCGAATAACCGACATCAGAATTACTGTAAATGTTAGATTATAGCAAACAAGTGTAATGTTATAGTTTAAACACAATATTATGGTTTACTAAACATTGTTATCAAGTGTGTTTAATAAACCGAAATTTTATATCTAAATTAGCATCCTCATAAGGCTGATATTAATCATTTGCTATTATCTACTACTACTATAAACCAAGCATTGTTCTGACGGCTTAAATCTATGGTTCTGATAGATTAATTATCATTCCAGTCAATATATTTAGGATAGCAATTTTTTTAATTTATTAAGAATGTTGGTTTCAGGTCGTTTAGTATTTGATATTTCGAACTTAAGTTTTTAGGACATGAATAGTGTTGAAAAAGCTTGTGCATATAGTTATATTTTTACTGGTATATAATTCAATATCATTAATTAATTAAATATTTTAAGCTTCCAATTTCTAATTAAATTCAACTCAAAAGAATGTGAAACGGGTTGACAAAGTTCTGTACTAAAACAATACTTAAAAGGTCAAAATGGGTGTCTTTTTTTCGTTCACATGATATGAAATAGATTTATCTACAACTTCACGCAATATGTTGGTCAGGATACGAGAGGGGCGTGTGGAACTTATGAGATGAGAGGCACCTTAAAGATACTCTACTAAAAAGATACAACGACTAGCCATAATCCCATTAGTACCAGACACCGGGGACCAGTTGACTTATTCCAGAATACACTACGAGAAGTTTAAGTTCATTTTACCATCATATATACCAGTTAGTTAACTGCTTTGATAACACATAGTAATGTGTTATGAAAAAATGTGTTGTTTATTGAGTTCTAGGTCTATCGGAAATTCTGTATACTATTATATACTATAGCTGTGCCTACGACTTCATTTGCATGAAAGTAAAAAATATTTATTAGTTTTTGTCCGTTTTTGTAACTTTTTATAATACAATGTGGGTCCTATTGTTGGTAGCGTGATATTAAATAGCCTAAAGCATTTTTCAATGATTGCCTTATCAATTACACAAAGAAATCCTACTGGTAGTTCCTAAGATTAGCGCTTTCAAACATACAATTTTTCTTCTGCGCGGCTACGCGGTTAAAATAACATTAAACTTGAATTATTATCCCAATGGAATACATTAAAGGGATAAAAAGTATCCTATTTGCTAATCCAGGAAATGGTCTATTCATATGCCAATTTTCGCCCAAACAAACATCCATATTTTCGAATTTATAATATTATTATAGGAATTAACTTGCGGCTTTGTTCGTATGGTAATTTAAGAAATTTTTCCAGAGGGAGTAAGACACCGATCATGTATACAGAACAGATCACTATTTAAAAACAATTTTACCGATATTCCTGTAAATCTCTCTTGGGAATTCGATGTCTTAGCAGGACAAAAAGAAGCTTATGTTACCATCCAGCTTTTCATCTATCTATATGCCAAAAATCAATTCGATTGGTTGCTTAGTTAAGGCATGAAGAATGGACAAACAAACAAACATTCTTTAGCATTTATAATGTTACATAGTATATAGTATACATTTACTATAAACTATGTGTGATGCTACGATCGCCGCCACTATTTATGCACTGGCCTTTAATAAGTAAAGGACGATATAAAAAAAGTGACCAAATTTAGAATTTGGTTTTCATAAAATAATTTTTTACCATCGCCATCACCAGACATTTAAGAGAGAGTGCATGTTGCATATAAATGTAAACGTAACATCTTTATAAACTAGTACAACATAAACTTATTCCTGATAGTTTTATATGGAAACCGGGTGATCGTACATATCGATCCCCAAGAATGTTCACCTTTTTGGTAAATTCATAATCAATAATAACAAAATACGCCGCGATTGACAATACGAGTTGTCAACTTGATCACGTAGGACTTACGTATTAATGGAACTGACATAAAAATATATACATACTATATAAAGTAGAAATCGAGGTCGATTGATACTAAATGTAACAAAGAAAAAAAAATTAACAAAGAACGCACTGTTAGAATAGTAAACAATACTTGAAATTTATTCGAATGATTGATAGCTTTGTAGGAGCCTAGTAAGATTAGAAAGAAAAATTCGGTGATATTCCATTTTTTGGCTTAACCTAGAACGTAGCGTTATATAAAAAATATATTCAATTGAATCAATATTTACTGGTTCGCAAATGCAACTACCGGAACACACCTGTAAGTATTCGATAGCAGATGTTTAACTTGAGGGTGGTAGCTAGCTAGTCAGGCATTAGAAAAATCCCTACCACCATGCGAAATTACATTTACAACTTATGAGAAAATAATATGAACAGATTTATGTAAAACTTTATAAATGGGCGTTAAAGTATAACCTATAAAAACGGTTCTGTGAGGGACCGCCCGTGGTCCTGAATGTGGTTCGGCCTTTTATTTGTTTATATTTATTATATATAATACTCTGTGTTTCTTGCCTTCTTCTCGGTTCTTGGGGTTCTTTTTGCTAGGTTCGGTACTCTCGTCATCTTCTATTTAGGTAGGGAGGACGCACAGTACAATCTTGCCTCGCCTGCCATGGCAAAGTACAAACCAAAATGAGTTTTTCAGATCCCGAAGGGGATCAGTTAGTTTCGATTATACCTTTTTACGATTAATAATACTTCTATTTTTTATTAATAGCTAATACCGCGTTCGATTTTCTCCTACGCGATTCGGCAACAGCCCAAGCCGAGGTTCGGTCACTAGTGACACCCTTGCGCGAGTTGCACTGCGGGCTCGAGCGCCCTCCGCGCTCGCCCTTCTAGTTCAGGTGAAGCTGTAAAAGCACCTCAGGCTAACAGTGTAGGTCCCATCAAAAAAAAAAACCTATAAAAATATGAAAAACTTTGTAAAATCCAAAAGCGCACGCCTCATAACTTCTTTTTTTTATTTATTTAATAACAATTAAACCACATCAAATCAGACCGTGAAAAGTAATAGACTTCTATTCCTAATTATACTGAAGTGTAAGAAAAAAAAGACTCGATTAGTCAAGTATTTTGGTCGTTAACGTGATGACATAGAGGATCCGCACATACAGACACACGGACATCCAAGACAAAATTATTTTAAGCAGTTTTTTTTATACTTAAGGTTTAGCGTTATGGCCATAATCTCACCTGATCTTTAGTGTCGATACGGCCCAAGTTGGTAGACACGCTAAACCTGTGGAGGAACTGGCTCTCAAGTGCAGCTGCCGGAACTCACCTATTGTTATTTGGCGGCAGGTTTACAACTTAAGGGTGGTAGCTACCCAGACGGACATTAGAAAGAGCCCTACCACCATGCTATGGTTTCCTCACGATGTTTTCCTTCACCGAAAGCTCAAGCTCATTGTAGGTGCTTGGATTGGTGCCTTGACGCGAAGTCGTACACACTACCACTGAGCTATCATCGCGTCATTGTTTTTAACTAGTTTAAATAACAAAAGGGGGATCAAAAATATTATGTTAAAAGTAGTGTTTTTCCTTGATATGTGTTTGTATATATTATTTTATAAGTGAAATATATGATAAATAGAGACACTTAAAGTTTAAAAATCAGTTGTTTTGCTTGAAATTACAGCAGTACCCACCTCAACGCTTCGCTTATGAGGCGTGCAATAGACACATGCATCGTAGTTCATCACGTTGCGGCAGAAAGGTACTTTATTTTGTGTACCTAATTACCTACCAACAAGTTAAAAGTCTGTGGCTAAATACATGCAGGTATGCTGCGTAATGCACTTGATAGTATTATATTTTTTTCCACACCGTATCTCAACATTAGACAGAATTATAGTTAAGTGGTAAACATATAAAGAACAAAAACAGTATCTGGATGCCTAGTATGCAAGTAATGAATAACAAACAAACAAGCAACGTGTCTGGTTCAATCGGATTCACGATTTTTATGCAGAAATGATACAGGCAAGTACAAAATTATACAGGTTTTATCAATGTGAATAAGAACACTTCATATGCATCGTATTATGTTGAAGTGTAACCATTTCGCTGACACTCAAATTAGATGGATACACGTGTCCTTCTTGAAATTGTATTATCATTACAAAATACACAGCAATATAACATGCAATCTATTCTCGGAATGAATATCACATCTGGCCGTGGTCAAAACTTATATAAATACATTTAGGTACATTATAAGTTCATTATAAAGTACAATTGTGATATAAAGATATAACATTTTATACTAGCAGTTCAAACGCGGCTTTGCTCGTATAGGCTATACAATTTATAACGCTTTTTAATATATAATAAGCTTATAGTTTACAGTTTATTTAGACATTTAAGTCAGAAAAATATACATTTCATATAAAGTTTACCAAATTCGCTTAAATTACAATAGGTCAAAATCGCCTCTTAATTATACATTTACATCCTTAAAAGTATGCGGTGGGATATAATATGGATTGGCCTATTCAGGACATTACCTCAATATTAATATCCATATAAAGTTTGATTTTTATCACTTTGATACTTATGTTTTACTACCGACCTATCCCGGCATCGCACGAGTAGAAAGGATATAGTATGTCAACTAATGTAACTTAATAGTGATAAGTAAATAATTATTCCGAAAAATCGCTTAATTTAAAGGTATGTTCGATAGAATTTTAAAGCAGTATATTTTCGTTTAAGCACATCAATTATATAAAATAAATATATAAAGTTCCTAAAATAGATGTTTTTAATGGAATAATTCCACAATACGTTGATTTTATACATATAATTGTAGTGGTTTACATCACACACTTATAATGCACCCAGTCGGTATGTTTTTTTCCAACATCTCCAACATTCACTGTCATGTTTTTGGCCAATACACGGAAAATCTTAATGAGTTATATACTTAAAGCTTCCTCGTGAGTCCATCTACTGCTGAAAATCGTATGAAAATCCATTCTATAGTTTTTGAGTATATCCTTTTCAGACAGACAGATGTGACGGAATGCTTTATTTTATAATATTTAGTCAACATATCGTTCAATCGTCTAAACTTGAATCTTAATACTTGCTTAAAGGTTATGTTAAAGTAAAATAAACCTTAAAAATACATCAGATGAAGTAAGATATCTCGTAACAAACCAGTATATTTCAAATAGGCTAAGATTATATTTTCAGAATTAATTATGGCTTCATATAATTATGGCTTTAAACAATAATAAAAAAATAGAAGTTAAGTCATAAATCACAGTTGCAATATAGCATTAAAATTATTTTAACGTATATATAAGAATAACAGTAAATAAACTTTTGTTAAGATTATTAATAAAGACAGTTATCATAATGCAAAAAAAAATATCAAACGAATAGAATATAATATTCTATAGTATACTTTCCCAAAGTTTATATACTACTCCAGTAAAAGTTAACAAAAATCCCGTATAACAAACATACTGAGAAAACAAAGAGAAATGTACTGCTTTTTTAAGTTGCTGGTTAAAAATATTATCTGTAATTATATACAATACTGACGCAAGAATTACAACTAGGGTAAACTTAAAAATTAACAAATCAATTTTGTTTGAGTGAATTATTGGCCACCCGTATGCCACACAGATGCCTATCGCTGCGTTAATAAAACTCACTCCCCCGTCACGCGTGCCATTGTCTTTGGGTTAGATAAAGCAATTTATTTAATTAATACTACCCGCAATGTCGATGTGGTGGTACAGAGTAAGATAAACTGCCTTGTTATTAAGACATTAATGCTTTACATTAATTTTATGTGAACGGGTTAACTACCGTAATTTTTTCCATAACCAATGTTTGTTTAAAATAAATATGATATTATCTGTAGGATAGTGTTAGAAGAAGAATAAGGAGAGAAACTACATGAATACCTTATAAGACACCCGAAAATTTACAACTTTAAAATAATGATTAAAACATCATACTTAGTTTGTACAAACATTAGTCCATAAAAACTATGCTAATTAACATCATCCAAAAAGCTATGGCATTCAAACAACTTCGCCCACTAATTACTAGCTGCACAATCACCTGTCTAATCAGATGTTCGTAAATAACCTTTTCCGTTACTACAACGTTTTCCTTCTACAGTTATACTACATTATACTCACATCACGATACACCACATAACTCCAAATTATTAGACATTATAGTCTTATAAGAAAATGTCTTCGATAATAGACTATTCGATATATTTACGCATATTCATTTTAATATTTTGTGATATATTTTAATAAGATAAGTAATTTGATTCCACGGTATAGTTATTGAAGCATTTGCTCCGCCGCTACCGCCACACTGTTTGCAGACTCGAATCCCACACATAAATATAATTTTCTGATGCATAAATTAATGTTCTAACACTTGATGCCATTTTTTGTAGATTAACTGTAGTTTTTTATTTTCTACGCGGCATTGGGCTTGAGCGCGATACATAATAGAGGGCGGACTTCTTAAAAAAAACTCATTTTATGTCAAGTAAATAGTTCCAACTAAGTTAATAGTTTATCCAATAAACCTTAAAACTGCTGCAATTGTTTAATAGAAAATCTTTTTTTTAAATATAATTATGTTTAGCGTTATGGCCATAATCTCACCTGATCTTAAGTGACAATACGGCCCAAGTTGGTATGCACGCTAAACCTGTGGAGGAACTGGCTCTCAAGTGCAGCTGCCGGAACACAACTATTGGTATTTGGCGGCAGATTTTCACGTTGAGGATGGTTGCTAGCTAGGCAAATAAAATAAAATCTGTTTTTTTTTTATATATATATTTTATATACCCCTGTATCTTAAATATACAGTCCTGTAGTCATATAGAAGATTATTAGTTACGTTTATCGCATTGATTACTAATTTTCCCATAGAACATCTTCAAAATTTGGTTTATATCATTATATTGTCGTAAGTAACACGCTGCTTCTATTAGTGTACGGACATTTTTCCCGACAAATGATGTGGTTATATCCACCTCAATCGATAATTGCAGGTTACCGGTTAAACAAATAATATATAAACAGTTTTTAATACGTTTTCGTTGTTTTTTTTCTTATTGTACTTTTTTATTGACAATACGTCAGTGTAAACATAGTTTAGCTATGAAGTATTAATTTAGATATAGTTTTATTTCTATTGTACCCTAAATTAAATCTTACATGATTGTAAAATCTTTCATATATTTATTTATATGAAGTTACAGGTGGTTACTAATAGAAAATAATTATAAAAAAGAACGTATATAACAAATGAACTGTCAATATTTCGTGATCGAGCTATAACCGGTGTCTTAAAAAATAGACATACCTATTTTAGTAAATTTGAAAGGTAAAATATAGTCAGAATATAAAATTTCGTACATATCATTATATTAGCTTCTGAAAAATATTTCACATGTATAGTATGTAAAAATTTAAACTGTCCGATTTGAATTAAACAAAAGCTAAATGTTACTAGAGGATACGCTTTACGATTTCCTTGGAGACGATTTATCATAAACGTTGTACTTAAACAGTAAAGCATACACAAAAAAACAGACAGACTGACATTTCTAAAGATAATGTAAAATAAATTTGTTACTCATTTTTACTTCTTAGGAACTTGCAATTTTTTTTTTCATATAAGTCTAAAGAGTAGAGACACGTTAAATTTACATTCAATTATATTATTTTCCTGTTAGACGACTAATGTTTATTATCTCTAGTTGTGCTCGCGACTAAAAATATTATTTATTAAGCAGTAATTATTTGTCACGCAGTCTTATATTTTTCTCATATTGCAAGCCTCATAAGCGAAGCGTTGAGGTGGGTACTATTGTCACTTCACGCAAAACAACTCAATTTGTCATAAATTGCACTTGTAAAATAAAATATACATACACATATCAAGAAAAAACACTATTATTGACACTAATAATATTTTTGTTATTTATACTACTTTAAAAACTGTTTAAAACAGATCTGTCTTGGACGTCCGTGTGTCTGTATGTACGGATCCCCTATGTTAGCACGATAACGACCGAAATACTTTACTAACCGAGTCTTTTTTTAAAATGCTTCAGTGTAATTAGGAATAGAACCCTATTACTTTTCCAGTTCTGATTCGATGTGGTTTAATTGTTATTAAATAAAGAAAGAAAAAGAAATTATGAGGCGTGCACTTTTGGATTTTCCAAACTTCATTTTCATTTTCATATTTTTATACGTTATAGTGTATCGCCCTTTATAAAGTTTTGCACAAATCTATTCATATTATTATCTCATTAGTTGTAAATGTAATTTCGCATGGTGGTAGATATTTTTCTAATGTCCGACTGGCTAGCTACCACCCTCAAGTTAAACATCTGATGCCGAATAATTTTAGTTGTGTTTCCGCAGTTGTACTTGAGAGCCAGTTGGTCATCTAGACTTAGCGGGTCTACCATCTTAAGTCACATCGTCATATAACATCAGGAGAGATTGTGGTTACTACGCTAAAACTTAACTATATAAAAATCCTTATATCGCATACATACATTCATACTTTACTTAAATTATTTATGTAAAGAACTTTAACCTAATTTTTGAGGCAAATTTAGAACTACAAACATTGTGGGAGACAGTAATTTTTAACTTATTGGTAATATAATATCTTATTTAACGGATGTTTATCGCAAAATGTATGTACAATATTACATATTTGTGATAAAGATGAATATTATCAAAATATATAAGCATAACTTTTAAAAGAACCACTTCAAAATTGTATTATGTCATACTTCCACATAGCGCTCCAAATTGGAAAGCTATTACCTCAAACGCACAAAGTATTATTAAGTTAATTGGAATTCGATTTGTCCAAATTGAGGGTAAACGAAGTGCATCGTAGGATTTCCTCTGTTCACCCCTGGCAATGTGAGGTTTGAAAAATCAATGATTCCCTTCGGTAGAACGATAAATCACCCGTGAATGAATCCGTGTATAGTTTATTGAAGTATTTGCCGAGGACTAAGATTCTAAAGGGTCATTTATTAACAAAAATCCCATTATATAATAAAAGTATGAAAGGAAAAATTGGTAACCTTCCTTTTTACATGTCAAAGTTAAATAGATAAAACAATTAAATTCGCAAGTAAACGATTTTTTGGACACTTCGTTGAAAATAATCCTTTTTTAAAATATATTACTCATTATTTTGCAGACAAATTGGATCTTGGCTATTTCATACAGCTATAGCTTACAGTGACCATTTAACCTTAGGTAAATTATATGCTAATGTACTGTTTTATTATATACAAATGAAGTACATAATCTATAATAGGAATTTTATAGTTTTTTAAACGAATATAATGGTATATAAATTTTATTATATAATAGGAAAGTAAAAAGCGATTTATAAATTTGTAATTTTTTTATGGCATCTTCCTATTTAGGCTATTTTGCCAATGTCAAATGAGAATAGTCATACAAGAACGAACACAAACACTCAGCCTCAAAAAATTGCTAGATTACACACGCCTGAATTAATTTCTGATATATGTAGTATTTTTTATACAAGATCATAACGATAAAACAATGATCAATATCACCGCCATACACTATAGTCTTTGTTAAGTTTATCATTCTTTGGAATCATAAAACTTTCAATCATTGTTACATAGCACATAGGTTATGTTTTTTTGCAGATGCTTACGAAAGTGAGTCTTCATTTGAAATGTAAAAGGCTAGCATTATTTATTAGGTCGATTTTATTTGGTTGGTTTATTTTACCTATAAACAGACATTTTTTTTAAATTACATGAATATTTTTTATTTGCTTTAGTTTGAATAAAAATACCCAAATATGAAAAAGAAAATTGCAAATTTGTATGTACTAAATTTTTAACACAGTTAATTATAAATTTATTAAACTAATGATTCAATCAAGACAGGGAATAAATTTATTGCAAAAAAAAACGATTTTATTAAACTACCACTTATATTTATTTTTATAGCAATATATGCCGTAATGGATGAAAAATATTTTATAATTTGATACTTTCGCTACTAATTTATTACATCCACAGAGTTTTGTTTCATAGACATTTAGTTAAGTGCACTATTATTCTTATCACTGTTTTTATTAATTGTCATTTTATAATCAAAATTATTGTTTCTCACAGTAATAAAACCCGTTTAGTGTTCAGTCGCATTTCATGTGCCACTCGGTTCATTTTAATTACAGCCATTTATATAATTGCTTCATTGAAAGTTAACTTTCCCGTTGAAAGCCTGTCGATTCTAATATGTCCAATAAAGATTATTTGTAAAACTTTTTTATAATTTCACTTAACAATCATTTAACCAGCTCCTAAAATTTAATGAGCCGATATCTTTATGTTTCTTCATCTTTTGACTATAAAAAGTTATTTTTTCTAATTCTTTGAATGTCTCTTAATTTAATTAATAAATATCTTGTTACAATTATCTAAATTAATTGTGTTTATTGCTCAGTGTGGTACGAAAATTATGACAATATTTTTTCTAAAACTTTTGAGCAAAATAATACATTTTATAACTTTTAATGAAACCAATTATCAACGCTGTGTGACCAAATACAAAACAAGAAACACGCTCGAATATAATTTATTTTTAGGCTTTTCTAAATTTAACAATAACCCAATTCCTCCGGTGGTCACGGAGACTCATAAATAAGAACACATTCAAATGGAAGGACTCCATATGTCGCCACTTAAAAGCCCTTTCAAGTATAATATAAACAATATTTTGCTACCGTTCTATGTAAAATAATTTCAAAGGTAAGACAAATGCGAACAATAGATACTAAGACTGTAACCCTATTGTATTATTTACTTTAAAGAAATACAAATGGTTAAATAAAACGGGAGCCGAAGAATAACATTTTGGCTATTTCTGTGAAACAAAAATAATGGAAAGACTACTGGATATTGTCATTTGTTTAGACCCCATGCGATTTTACCAGCGGTTACACAGTACCTCCTTTATTTAAAATTGAATGTTGCAATTTATTTTTGGTATCATAAAATATTAAACTTAGTTTCAATTACTTACATATTTACGTTTTTTCAATTAGATTTGAGAATTTAAACTATAAAATAATAATTGTGCATAAAAGAAAATTTATCATTTATATTAATCAATTGTATAAATAGTACACTTTGTAATAAAATACAAAGTACAAATATTTTCAAAGAACGCTCACGCATTCAAATAAATATTGTGTAAGTATATATATTATCACTACTAGAGTTTGATGTACTAATCTTTTGAAGTAGATGTGCATTAGTGTATACAAAATAGTTTTAATATAATTCCAATAGTCGAAACGCAAAAGACTGGAACAAATATGTAGAAATAATCTTGTACGTATGTCACATAGTTTATTAATTTCACACAACGGCAGAGCCACGGAAAACTTGTTAGAGACGTGACGAGACGTTTTAAAAGCAAATTACTAGCAAACATAAACGCGAATACATCCAACACCCGTGTGTATGGAATAACAAAGTTGCCATATTTAGCCGTTACTTTTGCTTTTGTGGGTAAACCAATTAGGTGTCATAGTGATTCTCAGCTAAGAAAACGTCTTTGATCGTTGTAAAATCAAAGCAGAATGCTAACAAGGACAATGACAGATTTATAGCTCTCTTACGAAGAAAACCGCGGTTTATTTTTAACGTTCAGTATAAAGTTATTTCACCCGGAACAATGTTTTGGCGCCTGATTTTGATATGTTAATTATCTCTATATAGTATTTTATTGGAATTGAACGTTGCTTTTGATGTTGATGTAAGAGTTTAAAGTACCGTTTTTAAAACTTCTGTAAAATTTATTGCGTAACTTCGGCATCTATTATATGCAGTCGAATATATTCCAACAGCACCGCCGACATTGTTAAGTCATCGTGTTAGGCATACAGAACAGTAACAACAGGATAGTTTTCCATGATTTAGCAAGCGGTCATCGGACCCGATGTTCATTACCGTTCAACTGAGACAATCCTCGGCACCGTCATGGTAACCGAGAGCTTCCATTTCCTTTGAACATCGACAATAACAATAATGTACAATCCGAACCGTGAATGACTCGATTATCACTTAGTTCATTAACACTTTTGCAATTGTTTTTACGCTTTTTTAATTGTGAACAACGATTGCCCCGGGTCGAGCTTTGATTAGTTTACTAACGAAGAGCAAAGAATAATACAGAATTGTTACAATGTCTCAGTTAATTTCTTATATGACATTTTACACCTTTAACATGATATACGGTATGTAAAATAATATTACCATTGGAAACTATTCCGTATGTAAATAAGTTTGTTGAAAATTAGAATTGAATATTGTTCAGTTTTCTTCATTTATATTGTTTTTGAGTCAATATATGTATATAATATATGTATATATATACTTTATAGGTTTAGTTTTATGGATGTACAAATGTGGAACTATTTACATTTAGGTTTAGCTACACTATAGCACTAATTGTTTGTATTAGTATCACGAGTAAGTATATTAGAAATTCAAAAGTTTCATAAGCATATACGAACTCGAAAAAATAATTTCTCAGGCATCCGTCAGCCATCGCAGCTCCTAGAAAAAAATATATGATAAATATGAAAGTGTCAAGATCCGTGCAATTCTACACAAACACGGATAAACTATACAAAGATACCGCATGAATACTTTTTAATGTGTCAGAGATACGACCAGCGCTTTATTGTTACATTTCAACAATGGATTTTTTTTCCCATAAGTTTTAATACTTCAAAGTTCATTCTTTTTATCGAATTCACATAAACTGCATTTATATGAAGTCGTGTCTGTTTGAGGACAAAGGCTGGGCATAGACGTCCGAGATATGGTTGACAGCTGCAGTGTTTCCGAGCCAGCGGTTCTAACTCACCGTGAAACTTGCACGCGAACCAACAAAGAGCCCGTTAGAAATATTCACTATTCGATCATCATTTAAATCGTTTTCTCAGCACTGAATGTTGATGAACCACACCTACCGTTAAAGTTATGAGGCGCCTCTCAATGCGTGTCCTTAAAATCGATTATATTTTGTGACCTCAAAAAATTTATAGTTTCCTTTGATTTACGCAGGTACGGTATATGAAACGCGCCCACAAGGTCCACGAGTGTTATGGTATTGTATTATAATTTTATAAGATACTTGCGCGGAATTTTAATATGGTTTTGATTATCATTTTTATATAGCGGTAAAATATTTGATTTCGTTTACAACTTAACAAGTATGTGCTATTTTTTTAGCTTGAATAGAAATATACTTTTTATATTATGTAATAATACGAGTCAAAAACATTCTGCCATGAATAAGATATATTATGCATTTTTTTACCTCATATTTTATTTTGATCATAACCTGGTTAAATTTAGAAAGTTATATTAAATTTATATTAATATTAAAAAGCGGAGAAGTTTGTTTGTTTGTTTGTTCGTTTCTTTGTTTATTTGAACGTGTTAATCTTAAGAACTGCCAGGCGGATTGCAAAATTTCCTTTTGCACTTTATATTGCAGTTATGGAGAAAGGGTTTAGGCTATTTAACGTCACGCTTACGCTTACAGCAAAGCTGTATCGAACAAGGTTCCTACAACGGAAAAAAATTGTTAGATAATTTTAGTTAGTCCGTTAGTTAGTTTTGTATAAGTGTGTATGTGTGTGTTTTTTATGGAATAGGAGCTAAACGAAATAGCGGGTCACCTGATGGTAAGTGATCATTGCTACCCATGGACACCCACAACACCAGAGGAATCGCAGGTGCGTTGCCGGCCTTTCAAGGTAAGAGTAAGCTCTCTTGGTTGTACTCGAAAGATAAGATAGTTTTAACCCCGATAATAGACTATATATTTGAATGCTACACGTGGTACTGTGTTCGAGTTATGACTGTCGAAAGTAGCAGCAAAAGGTCTACCAGGGTAGCCCAGGCTGTGCCAAGTAATATATAAAATAAAAGTTTGTGTGTCAGCTCCAACGAACAAATGCAGTGTACCCCTTAAGTACGATTATCCTGGGAAGGACGATTTCACGATTGTCAAAGTGAACGGTGCGCAAGGTACGTTACGCAGAAAAATGTAATGCTTTTGAGCTGATTCTTGTATTGATTTCATTCTTCAAAACGTTTCTATACCGGGGTATTATGTAAAATAGATTATTTAGAAGGTAGCTCCAATAAAGTAAATATTTATAATTTTCTTACATATATATTCAAATGGTTTGATAATAACAATCTACTGTCATTATAAAGTATTTTGAATGGATAATCGCCGAACGATTTCCGATCGGCTCCTATGCTACACTGATAAGTTGTCCCAAAGCCAGATAACGATCACTATTCAAGTAACATAGGCAATTGTCCGTACATTTTTTTGTTAAATAACCATTGTGTGGAGAAAAATATACGATTGCGTTTGAGGTGCAATTTTTGTCCTTCTAACAGTCGCACAGTAATAGATACTAAGTTACATAAAAGATAAATTGGGTATTGATACCTGATATCCTGGTGTTTTCTTTGGATGTTATTATTTCGCTGAATTGTATGAACACAATAGGTTTAGATTTCTGATTAGCTGTCAATTTAAAAGGAATAATATCAGTACATTTACGTTTTAACGTTTTTTTTATTGTATAACCACTGATACATATCGGCAAACACATTAATTACGTGCAATTTATCGATACATAATATAAGCGAAATAGCACTGATTGGTTCATCACGATATATCCTAAACAAGCAGATCTGTAATCTTAATATTTGCAAAGTCTGGTGAAGCTGTCAAAGCCCTTGGGGTTAACAGCGTAAGTCAGTTAACAAAAAAAAACTTAATATTTGGTACGTATCATACACGGTTTACGGGAAAAACGAGAAAGAAATCGGAAGCACCGGCTAGTATTTTATAGAATTAAATATTTTATTTATTTTTAATGTTGATTTTTTGCTTCAATAATAAACAAACATATTCCATGTTTGCCACAACTATTACAATATGTCTGTACGAAAGTTTAAAAGTTACATGGCATCCCGGTGCAGTGGCACCAAGCACTGATATTGTGCCATGAGGTCGCGTGTTTGATTTCCGTATTATACCACGTGATGACCATAATTAATATGTGTTTATATTTATCTTTATCATTACTAATATTATAAATGTGGAAGTGAGTTTGTTTTTACAGTTACATATTTTGTGCAAACATGCAATTTATGAACGCAAAGTAAAATCCAAACTTACAGCAATCATTCATAGTTGACACAAATAATTATTACGTTCACAACCCTTGGCGTGGCTATGGTTAGCTTAAACAGCTCAGCATATTCTGCAGCTGACTAGAAGAATTCTGAAAGATGTTCCTGGTCTCTGGCAATGGGCGGGTTTGAGCGGGTTTATCACCTAATGAGTCGCCACACGTCCCTTGTGCCACGGCCTGAACCCCGGTAGTATGTTAATGCACTGGCAGAGAAAATCCGTAAATAGATTTTTGTAAATGAGCTTGAGCTTTCGGTGAAGGAAAACATCGTGAGGAGACCATAGCATGATGGTAAGGGTTTTTCTAATGTTCGCCTGGCTAGCTACCACTATCAAGTTTAAAATCTGCCACCAAATACCAATAGGTGAGTTCTGGCAGTTGCACTTGAGAGCCAGTCCTTCCATAAGTTTAGCGTGTCTACCAACTTGGGCCGTATAGTCACTTAAGATCGGGTGACAGTATGGCCATAACGCTAAATTTTAATTATAAAAAAATGGCATATTTCGAGACATAGTACGTAAATCGTCCATTAGACGTCCATCGAATCTCGCACTAACAATTGTTGAATTTATTATGTTATATCGTACATTAGCTTTATATTAACACTTACTTAAACAATTAATTTAGTTGGAACTGCAAGATGGGTTTCTTTATATTGGTACTCAAAGTTCCTTGAATTAGCAATATTATCTAATATACACTGGGTCACAACACACTACATGGTACAGTTTTCATATTATGATATGAATATTCTCAGATATTTACGTACTTTCATCTGCTGTAACTTCTAATTATCTTACAATTTATTGTTTAATATTATAATTCAAAAGAGATTTATATTCCTAGGTCTCTATATGTTACCTACACGTTGCCTATTAATAAATACTGAATACTATACATGGCTCACAGCAAGTATATAAATTTTGGGCTATTTAATGCGAGATCCCTTGTTACTGGCCACGATGAGTTTATAATTGTCATAAGTAATCACTCTGTGGATATAATGACAATCAATGAGACGTGGTAACGACAGGGGAGGACGCGCGGGCTCTAATTGTCCCTGGTTTTCGATTAAGGCATACACCACGTCCGGTAACTGTTCGTGATAGACGTGGTGGTAGACTTGGTTTTTATATTAAATCAGCTTTTAATGCACACCTTCGGCCACACCTTATGAAGTTTGCTGACCATTGTGGACTCAGTCAAATAGTGACTGCGCCAACGCATTTTGTAAATGACGTCTCTCTCTTATTGACGCTATATGCACCGATATTGGTTATAGAGACCTTTCTGTTCATCACCTAAGGGAATTAGGACATCATGCATTTATCCCCTGCCAATTAGTCGTAATGAACGACGAGCCTGCGAGGAGATTAGTGGTGTATCGACCGTTTCAAGATATTATACGTGGTTTTTTTTAACGCAACCTCGAATGGATACCTTAGGCAATGCAACTTCAATGATGTTAATATTATGGTGTCATTGTTCAATGTTTACATAAAACATTTGATTGATGTTCATGCTCCTACTACACGCAAGATCTTTCGAAGTGTACATTTTTTTTTTTTTTTTTTTTTTTTTTTTTTATACTTAAGGTTTACCGTTATGGCCGTAATCTCACCTGATCTTAAGTGACGATACGGCCCAAGTTGGTAGACACGCTAAACCTGTCGAGGAACTGGCTCTCAAGTGCTGCTGCCGGAACACACCAATTGGTATTTGGCGGCAGGTTCACAACTAGAGGGTGGTAGCTAGCCAGGCGGGCGTTAGAAAAAGCCCTACCACCATGCTATGGTTTCCTCACGATGTTTTCCTTCACCGAAAGCTCAAGCTCATTGTAGGTACTTGGGTTCGAACCCACGTCCCTTGACGCGAAGTCGTGCACACTACCACTGAGCTATCATCGCTACATATACCTTGGATTACACCAGCTATAAAATTAATATATAAAATACGTGATAAAGCTCGTGGACAGTATAAATGCACAAAGCTTGACATCCATAAAGACTATTATCTTCAAATAAAGCGGCTTGTTGAACAGTCCTTACTGAGTCAAAAGAAAGCTTGCTTCACTAAACATATTAACGATAATATTACAAATTCCAAATTTCTATGGAAAAATTTAAAATCCCATGTATATGTGCCATGCCAAGAAAGTATTCTCCCTGACCACCTTCATGACCCTGAGGGAATAAATGATGCCTTCCTTGATGTTCCTGGAAACCAAAATGTAACCATCTCATATCTCACAACATTTTTCGAACACAATAGATATGCCCCGTCAACATTCGCACTTAAGACTGTTGATGAAATAACTGTTTTTAATATTATCAAAAACATTACGTCAAATGTCCAGGGAGCTGATGGCATATCTAAGGACATGATAAAGCTAACACTGCTGCAAACGTTGGCAGCTATTTCATCCATTATTAACGTGTCTATCAGTTTAACACTTGTCCAGACGTTTGGCTATGTACAATTATTCGACCAATAGAGAAAAATAGTAACCCACAAAATTTCAATGAACTCCGTCCAATAAGCAAAGATTCTGGAATGAGTAGTGTACACGCAAATTACTGAATATCTTGAAAGTAATGGTATTCTACCGGATCTTTAATCGGGTTTCAAGCTTGGACGTGATACTACTACTGATTGTTAGATGTTGTGAGCAATATTTTTGAGGCGCGGGATCAGGAGGAGGGAACTCTTCTAGTTCTGCTTAATTTTTCGCGACCTTTTGATACTATCAACATACATTAATTACTAGCTAACTGCGTTACTAAAGATTTGAGCAAAATACTATCAATTGGTTTCACATTTATTTTACTAATCGATTTCAATATGTTGAAATAAGAAAAGAAAACGGATCTTCGGTTGCTTCCTCTTCCAGACCTATCACTCGAGGAATTCCCCAGGGATCTATACTTGGACCTTTACTATATATTATATATAGTGCCGACATTACCCAGTGTACTTTCTGGCGTAATTAAAACCAAAAACCCCAAATAACTGCATGACAAGTTAGAGTGAAGACAAGATAATCAAGTATAGTTTTTCATGTTCCCACACGATAACTAATCCACTATCTATACCTCACCAATCTATACCTCACCAAAGAACTACCGCTTTCAGAGGGTCATTCAAATACCGCCACTCGTTGTAGGAACAACATCCATCCGCCATGTCGACCCAAAAAGAGTAAACTTAGCTTTAAATTCTCATATAAGCATTATCTATTGCAACTTCAACCTCGGTAATTAAAGTGACGTACAATGTATTCACGCAACTCTATTTTAAACTCTGTTTATTGGTGTGTATTTGTTATTCAAAATTTATATTTATGTTTATATTTGTTTTTATTAGTCTTTGCATTTGTAGTTACGGTACCTATACCTACCTAATGTGAACATCTGTGATACGTTATGTGTGTCTGTGTTATTTGTTTGTTTGCATACATTTTTAATTTTGTATTATAACATATGACCGACTGAGCGTCCGTTTATTATAATATGGGCTCCCATCGAAAATCAGCGAAAATAGATGTTGAGCCTTCATAGTAAAACATAAAAAATATACGTACTGAAAACTATTTTGCAAAGTAAATTACATGTTGCAAATATAATAGCGAGCATTGTTTTATAATGAATAGCCAGTAAAATTACTTACAGTATGGTCGGGTCACTATGTAGGTGGGTAAATCTTCACTTGTCCATCTGACTGCGTGCATCAGTTCACATGACTGAGTGACTAAGGGTGTGTCTATAGTGTAATATTTTATGTTCATGTCTAGATATTTTATTTGATTTTATATTATTTTATAGATATATCATTATACTACATGGAGGGTAAATTGGTTCAAGCGGTTGCCTCACCGCAGCCATCACGATTAATTCATACACAGCAAAACTGTGTCCGTTAACTGTAGGTTTACAAAGTACTCGTTGATACAGGTCTTAGTGCCTAAATGGGGTATCGTTTTCATAAAGGAATAAAAACTAACAATATGTTTACAAGTAATCCAGTAAATATTTTTACTGATTCAGGTTATAATTTTGAAGTCTAGTTTGACACAACTTAACAGCTGATGTATGTTACATTGAGTCTAAAACTATACAGTACATGCATAGAGCAACAAAGCTGTGAGCGGGTGTGAGCCGATTCACACGCCGATTCTATGAGCACAAGCGTCACCAATTTTAATATTTAGTTAAATAAAGTTTTTTTTTACTGTGTTCTCCGATGCTTTATAAATCTCTATTAATTTTATACTTCAAGTGCAAATTATATCGAGTTTAATTTTTACCTGATGAAAAAATTGTGATATTATTTTACTTTCATTATTCCTTTATAATTTTTATCAAAGAGGTAATTAATAAGCAGAAAATTGAAGGTAATATGAACATTACCTATGGTTTATATCGCTTTATCTTATATAATGTATCCATACCTTGCAGTGAACACGCGATCCGACAGCAGAAGCGACAGCACCGGGTCAATCCACTTTGTTTTTGCACTGCACCATAAAAACAAATTACCTACGCCTCATTTATCGATCGGTATAACTGCATGCGACTAAGCTAATAGAGAAAGCATGCACCCTATCGCCATAATGGAAATAATCAATAGTAACTATGCAGAAGTAAAGTTATTCTTGCCCATTTTAAAGTTATTAAAATTTATGTTATACGAATGGATATCGTTTTGGCAAAGTATATTGTTTTATATGAAGATGCTTATATGCTTTAAATAAGCACGGGAAAGTCACATCACTGTCACTGTAAACATAGCTCAATTCAAAACTAACAACAACTACCGACAGATCAGCCAGACAAGCTGACACAGTTGTGAGCTAGCAAAAAAATTTAAATAATTATGAATGTAAATAAAATTAAGGGAATATAATAACGTATACATATACAAGGAATATACAGTTTCTTTTATACCGAATTATGTTAAAAGTACTATGGGGATGGGACTATGACCATTCAATGTGGAGATTTTCATAGTGGCCAGGTCTGCTTTACCCTTTCTAATGGAGACACAGATCCGCTGTCCAGCCGATACTTCTTATCTACACTACCCTGGCTACCAGCTCGACGAAAACTTTCAAGCTAAAGTTGGGATATGTGTATATGTACGGTCGAATGTGTGTTGTCTCGGTTTTGTAAGCCTATACTCGGTCTATGTGTGCCTATACAGATCTCACAAGGGGGATGAAGGGACAAGTCGGCTGTTTGAGTATTTGAGTGAGGTAATAGATGACGCGAAGGAGCAGTTCCATTCTACAGAATTAGTAGTATTGGGAGACTTCAACGCATTCCATCAACAGTGTTTAAATTCTTCTTTACCATGCAGGACGAACTGCTCATGCATATACTCTTACGCACGACCACGCAACTGGTGACCTACCCCGACCGGGTCCCCGAAATAGCGGGTCCAGCGACTTCCTTGCTAAACCTACTGTTGACGAGTCATCCTAGCGAGTACAAACTGACCGTCAGTCATTGGACAGTTCAGACCTCTGTCTCATCGAGACATTAGTACCGCGTTCCTTGTCCCGGCCAACCTTGGAGACAACGCGTAAGGTTTGGCAGTACTCGTTAGCAGATTAGAATATGGTATGGATATGGGATATGCTTCATCTGGGGCGCATTCATTGCTATGCAGATGAGAGAACGGTTCCTGGGTACTACTTGCCATTGAACTTAATCGAGACTTGAACCGCATATCCACATGAGGAGCATGTAACTTGATTGAGTACAATACCAAGAAAACCCCAGTAAGTGCCTTTAGTTTAAAAAAAATCGCCCTTTTCACTCAACCCTACTCTTCAGACCACCCAACTTGCAATGTGAGACAGCCTAAATATTTTAGGAATGGATATTCGCAGCGACCTAAGCTTCAAGGACCGTATCGTGAATGTCATCTCCACAACATCTCAGAGACTCGGAATCCTGAATAGAGTGCGACGGCTTTACATGCCCGACTAGTTGTACCTTCTTTAAAAGGCCCAATTTCGGCCGTGTATGGAATACTGTTCGCACCTCTGGCATTGATCCGCTAAATATCTTCTCGTTAACTTAGACAGTTTGCAGAGGCGGGCTGTCCGCATTGTAAGTGATGCAGCCACCACCAGCACCATAGAACTACTAAAATTACAAAAGGACATTGGCTCGGTAAGTGTGATCTATCGTATGTACAACAGCGAGTGTTCTGAATAGCTTTTTGATAAAATCCCCTCCTTTCACAACAGTACCACGCAGGCCGCGCAGGCTTCGGTGTCACAGCTTCATGGTAACTCCCATCGAATCGCGAACTAAAAAGTTCGCGGATTCGTATTTCTGCCGTATCGTTGAACTGTGGAGCTGTCTTCCCGGCAGCGTGTTCCCACCTTCATATGATACTGGATCCATCAAAAGAGGCGTGAAGAGGTACCTAAGCAGGCTAGTATGACAACGGTGAATTTTGGCTCATTGTCATTCGACGTTGACTTGGATTGTACTGCGCTTAACACCAGGTGCAGTACAGTCACTATTCTGTGAAGTAATAAAAAAAAAAAAATGGTTCTAGGTTTTTTGATTCCATTGTCCAACTGCCATTTTTTTTCTATTTACTTTTGTGTACATTTTTTTCAACCAATAAAAATAATAGACGCCGAGAGTAGCAGGCGATTAATACGTAGCAATGTATAACAGAAATATAAATTTCTTTATAAACAGCTAGTTTTTACCTGTGTCTTCGTTCGCGTTAATATTAATTTTGTCAAACAAATCGGATAATGCACTAAGAAGCTTTATACAAAGTTTATCTCTCCTCTTACCTCATTTCCGAGTAGTTTTTCGCAAGAAAAAGTAACCAAAATTCATCATAATCAGTTCAGCGGTTTAGGCTTGAAAGCGGAACTTACAAACAAACTCACTTTAGCATTATACTAATATTATAGTAGCACTGAATCGATTACTATGAATTTTGGTATAGAGATAGATGAGACCATGAAGACGGCTATAGGATACTTTTTCTCACGTTAAACTTATCGGAATTGGGATAAAGAAAGAGATAAACTTTGTATGAAACTTTTTATTGCGTCATCCAACTTGTTTGACAAAATCAATGTTATTAAGAACGCGAACGTAGCCCCACGTAAAAACTATTTTATAATATTAGGAAGGATGCGCAAGTGTAGATGCATACGTGAATTACCTCGACTTATACGTTTTAAACATACGCACAGATTTCTCACATGCATGTACCTATTTGAATAAACTATGACAATGCAAACCATGTTAACAAAGGGTTTTACGTAGAAACAATACTGCGTGTGCGGCTATTGAAAATTTTCCACGCCACGGGTTTTCAGCTTCGTATTAACATGTTGGGGTCCAACGCGGACACAGATGACCGCATTTAAATGTGCATACAAAATATCGATGCGACACAATACGAATACCGACTGATAACGACAATTATAACTTTGCCGTCAAATACACAACTTATCATTCTAATCTCGACCTTAATTCATGTATATTACGGCAAGGTGACGCAGAAAAACTATTTTGTAATTACACGAGCTTGTAATGGTCAAACAGTAAAATCCGAACAATAATGCTGACACGCATTTGAATGCAAAGCTATTTTCATGCCATGCCATTTTAACATGGACGCCTTATAGGAAGCACACCATGCAAATGCACCATTTTGTTCTAAGTTATCCTCGTGTATTACACGAACCCGTACTGTTTAATTAAAAACTGCTGTGCTAGTGCTGAATGCGTTGATATTAGTGATGTTACACTAGTTAAGAAATGTAGTGGGTTCTTACAATTTGTTTAATTTTATAGCAAAATTTGAGAAAATATATTTCTTTTAATATTTGAATTATTAATTTAAAATGAGAATTCATTCTTATTGTTTCACTTACTTCATTGCAGTTGATAGTTTTAATGTTATTATGTATATGAATTCAAAACAAGTTTTAAATATTTCAAGATTTTATTTTATATAAATTTGGCTTTATCTTACGTGATAACGCACTAAATGATATAGAAGAACTAGCTCCTAAATACAGATACCGGGACGTACCTATGGCAGCTTGACGACGAATTTTTAATTTAAGAGTGATAGCTAGCCATATTATAGGCATTAAGCACGTCTTATTATCCTATTAACATCATATACTTTCATCACGATGATTTTCAATAGTTTTTATCAATGGGTAATGCACTGATTCATTGTAAGGAATAGAACTCACATCCATCAAAGCGGTGTTTGCACACGCTACCTAACTTATCAATATATCACCTAAAAAAAAGTAGTGAAATAATTGATTCATATAGTAAATTTTCCTAAAATATGAACAAATTACATATAAAATATATCCAACTCAATAACAAAAATGTAACCTTAAAACGAGTGAATAATATATCTTCTATAATTACGACACAAAACAGAAATTCAACAACGCTAGCATTTTATTTATCGTAATGGACTGACCTCCATTCAAGCCGCAATTAAAGAAACAAACAAGAAACACCCTTGCCATAAAATAATTACCACTTTCATCCGAGCCGAGCTTCGAAGAACATTACATTAACGGAGGTTTTCAAAGCACCGGAAGGCTATTTAAAAAAATAATCTAAAATCAACCAACAGAAATGACGTAGCTAAAATTGCCGAAAAGGCCCTGAGCAAAACATTTTTTATATGGAAAACAATAGCGTGACGAACTTTAAACAAACTATAACCCTCCGTATAAATAATGATGATACTTCACTCCATTTACGGGATCCAAAATGCCCTTCGAAGCACCTGTTTGCATCACCTGCCTTACTGACCGACTATTAAACAGTAAAAAAAAGTTTTCCTTTACGCATCTCATACATTTCAACAACAGGCACATCCCTGTATTTTTGAATGAGGTAAAAAAATTTACAATTTTGATTCTTTTAGAACTGAGCGTCATAAAATGTCATCAATAATGTTACGTTCTTTCGCTTCGATTTCTTATCTGCTTTCCTACTATGCAATACGTACTTATACTATAGGAGAATATATAAAAGAAGCCTATTATATAAATTTGTATCCCGTGAAGCTGTGAAAGGCTTTTAAGAAAACAGTGTATGTCCTTTAAAAAAAAAAAGATATATATTATTTAATTATATTAATTATAAAAATTGGACATTGACAGCAAGCTCACCTAATGTTAAGTCAAAATTTTACTAAAGGTTACCTTCTATTGCAACACAATTTACACAACCCAGTATGAATATTGTGTACGATTTGAAGTCTTTGCTCTATAAAACGCATAAAGATTTTTTTTTTAATCCGACATGGTAGTTCCTTAGCTTAGCGCATTTAAACAAACACACTATAATATTACAATAGATTGATCTGTTACATTGGAATTGAAATTTGTAAGCGTTTGCAGGTATTTGAAGATTTATATGGGAAATGGCACTACTATTGTCAAACATTTTCATTCAATGATTATTGTTGTTCTTGAATTATAATATACTTGAAGACTACTGTAATAAATTACGAGTTTAATTTTTCGCATACTAAGCAGAGAAATATGCCAAGTATGTGTCAGTCAAGATCAACAGCGAATTTCACTGAAATTGTTATCAGTCAAACAAAAACTCGACGTATTTGTCATTTTAAAGTTAAATTTAATGCATAGAATAAATGATTCATACAATTATATCTCACAAGCATGTATTTAAAATGTCAGAATTTCCTCGACTACATATTTCAAAACATAAAATAAACAGGAGATCATTATTCCTATAATAAGTAGTTGTAGGTTAATTAAGGAACATTCAGATGGTTAGGGCCCCGAGGTATCATTTGCTATTATGATGAGCCCATCGGCTCCTTCGGGGTTTGTATTGTTGTTCCTTTTTAATAGCAAAAATGATAAATGTGTCTATCGGGATACACCCATACTCAATTTATTCTCATTTTCAAAACTTATTTGGTGCTATATGTTATTATATAATTTGGTTATAATTTAATACAATAGTAAATTATAGTCGATCTTTTATTTTAAACGATAGTTTAATATAAATCGGCAAATGATTTAAAATAATTTTTTTATATTATAGTATACAAAAAGCTTTGAACGAACTTATTTCTTCAATGTAATAAAACAATAGTCATATTATCGAAGTATAATATTGTAAGGAATAAATCTTAGACTCTCAGTTTAGCTAAAACAATATGGCAGTAACTCACTAATTAAAGTGTTGGAACAAAGAAACAAAAAGTCCAGCCTTCATACCTTTTAACCTTTTAGATCCCCCACGACGACGCGCTAAGCCTGTCCAAATGGGAGAACATAAAAACCGTTTTACCCACGTAGGTAATATCACATCGGCGTGCGATCGACTTTAGAGTCGCTACCAAACGTGATTTAACAAAAAGCAACCCTTTAAGGGAAGTCATGGCTTAAAAGTGTTAAACACTTTCAATAAGAAGTCGGCCCAAAGTTGATACGACTACTTTAAAGTTAATCCTCTTTTGTGGAACCGCAACTCTTTTGTTATCTAGTGTAGTGAGGTAATCTGAGACGTCCAAAAACAATAGCAACAATAACTTCGGAGGATTTACGTGATTTGTTTAAGACGTAATTTGCCAACGATAAAGAAAGTATATTTTATTACCGACTCTTTTAAATATTAACTCTTATTGTTACGTCACAAATGCAAATACACCTGTTATTTTCAAAATCACGCTACAGTTTTAAAATAGTCATCTCTTCACCAAAAGATTTTTTTAAGGATTTGCAGTTGTATTTGTGGTGTTGTATTCGACCATAAGCATTAAAATAGATTTCAATTTATTGATATGACTGATGATTATTATTTATTTAAGCATACAAATTCATTCTAAAGTAAAACAATATCAATCAAATATTATGAAAGTGTTGTAAATTTATTTATACTTTCAAATAATGTTTTATCTATTTTCGTCAGAGAGTAACAAAGCTGTGAGCGGTCCGTAAAGAGTTCAAAATCGGTACTAAGTAAGAAACAGTACGATTTGTTGCGCGGGTGTAAGGACGGGCGAGGGGTAGTGAGTGGGTCGTCCATTATTTACAAAGTAATGTGCATGTGGATTGCTGCTACGGGCACCGTACCGCAATTTTGACTATGCTGAAAACAGCTCGACAAAAATGATTCAATTTATATATTGCTAGCTTTTATCCGCGGCTTCGCTTGCATTGAAGCCATTAAATAAGACTTTTTTATCTTTCCGCAAAAAAAAATCATTAAAATGTATCCTATGTTATTTCTAATACCTCCAAGAATATGTGTACAAAGTTTCATGATGATCGGTTAAGTAGCTAAAAAGTAACAAACAAACTTACATTCACATTTATAATATTAGTAGGGATAATAATTATATTAACTTGTTATGTTAATCAATAAAAAACTAAATAAAATGATATGAAATTAAAGATTATACCCTATATATAGGTGTTTGATACACCTTCAAACAAAATAAGTTAATTCTAAATCTGCTTCTTTGAATTCACTTTATATTTAAAGTTTTAACAACGTAGTAAAGTCTGGTGTATCAATAACAGCTTAACTTTAACCAGGTTAAGCATTTTGACCAAATTGATCATACAAAGACAGAAAAACGCATTAGAGAAACAACAAATTCATTCTTCTATATGAGGTATTAACTCGTTTAACAACAAGGCCATCTTTATTAAATAGAGTTATTGATTTTTCTTTTGTCCTCGATTTCTTAGGAAAGATGTAATATTACGACATTTGCCATTGAATATATCTTTAAAAATATATAAGTAAATAAATATTTCATAGCTTAAACAACAAATAAAATATATCCTACAATTATCAAAAGTGTACAAATATCAGTTAATAATAAATAAAATGATTATTGCGTACAATATTCTTAGAAAGCACACATTAATATAATTAGCTCAGAAACAATGTTAACCAAATAAGGTGTCAATAAAAATTATAAAACTTATTTATAGATACTCAATGCAATCAGATTAGGTACAACACTACAGCATCTTAAACATATAATGCGTTGGAGAACAGTTTAGTTTAGTTAATATTTTATTTTACATAAAATGCAAATCAATCAGTACTTAAACATGCAAAGAGATATCATTGGATTTCAGGTTTCTCTTTCTGTAATGATTTTCACAAGTTTTCACTGCATAATTAAACACTTTTACCATGTCAAAATATTATTTTAACGGAGACAACCACTGTCAAAAACGCGCGAACAGACTAATCGTAGATACGGGAGTCGAGAAGGATATACATGAAAAATTCATGTATGAATGGTAAGGCAGGCACGACGCTTATTCACCTTCTATTGTAAGTGTAGGCTGTTTCATAATTCTATGATTTTCAGTATTCGGATTTAAAATAATCTTTACTCAAAATTTTCATTAAAAATTTCGTTATATTCTATACACCCATTTAGGGAATTAACTTATACAAAGTTATCAAATAAAAAATAATAAATTTAAATTTAAGTACTTTATACGTGTGTCTATATTCAACTTTAGATTTACGTTTCCCACATTCACCTCATAGTCCTTCCTACCTCACGGCGTACGGATGGAATCGTCAGGAGCCGCGACGCACCAGTGGCTCTTTCCCGCATGCAGTTTCTTGTTCCCTACTAGTTCAATATCGTCCCACCTTTTCTCCTCTAATAGGAACAGGCTTCTACTATCTCATTCGTTCTCCCCCAAATGGGGCGCAATAATAAAACACGGTAGTGGACTTCGAAGTTAACTGATCACTGCTGTTCTCGCTCTTCAAAATAAATCCGCCCGAAGTGCCATGTGTGCGCAAACTTGCGAAACGCTTCGAAATTGTGTCCGCACGAAACTAGGTCCTCATGATAAACGGGGCCTTCTGCTGTTCTGCTCAAGCTATGAAGCATCTCCGATCTCTCTTCCGCGTATACGCTACAATCCCACAGAGCGTCATCTCGGCTCTCGTGATCCTGACCGCATGGGCTCTCTGCAGACTCGCCCATGCCTAGGTTATGTAGGCGCTGTCTGAATTGGATTTACTGTATTATTCATAAATAATAAGAATATAATGTTAATTATTTATATTTAGGATGATTTTTTATATTTTATAGGTTTAGCGTTATGGCCATAATCTCGCCTGATCTTATGTGAGGATACGACCCAAGTTGATAGACAAGCTAAACCTGTGAAGGAACTGGCTCTCAAGTGCAACTGCCGGAATAAACCTATTGGTATTTGGCGGCAGAGTTTCCACTTGACGGTGATAGCTAGCCAGGCAGGCATTAGAAAAAGTCCTACCACCCTACTATAATTTCTTCACAATGTTTTCCTTCACCGAAGGCTCAAATCCATTGTAAGTGGATTCAAACTCACATCCATTGGCGCGGCGTCCGTACTACTACCACAGTTATCATCGTTTAACGAAATTAATGAAATTTTACGTGAAATTAATTTACAAAGGAATTAAACATAGTAACATCAATGTGTTCCAAAATTGTAAATTACAAGTTCATACAAATGTAATAGATTAACACAATATATTTAATCCATTAAATATCAACTATATCAAAGGGAAAATCTATAAAGTTCTTCTTTCACGTTGATTTCTAAACGATTTATTTAGTTTTTTTTTTTTACATTACGTCAGAAGACGAAGGGTTGTAAGTAAGCCGTAATCAGTTACGTCAATCTTAATGAAATGTATTAAAATGCGTTATTGTTCAAGCGGAAAGTCTATAGATCTGGCCTCATTTTATATTACACAATAGCCCGATACCACATGCCAGTTTTTTGTCCTCATGTGTTAAGATTCATTCCCGACAAGGAAAGGGTTGGATTAGTTTTAGAGACACCATCAAATCTATCGTTTCATCGCATTTTATTATTCAAATTTTCATTGTTTTGTTTACTTTGTCCATTGCTGAGGGATGTTTTTTACATAACCAGTTTTTATTTTAAAAAGATATAAAAATATTTTTTTAATATTAAACGTTAGTATTTCATATATGCTTATTTTATTTATGTAGTAGCATTATTATAAATAACTATTTTAAGATCCTTAGGTAAGGTTGGCGATGTTTGGTTTGTGGTAACTTATTTGGATACTTAGTCAATTAATATAGTTTTTAGAGTCTTAGTTTTCAGTAAATGACAGCAGCGTGATAAATATCGTATTATGGTATTACGGTAAAAGGGCTTCATCTAAGATTTTAGTTTCATTTGCCTAGTAAGTTTGTTCTACCACTAAAATTGCATTAAAACTCGTATATGATCCTAATATCATGTATAAGGATTAATAACTATCAATTAAAATAATACAGTCTATGTTTCAATAAATCATCAATCATTTATTACAAAACTAAAAATTCGTAATCGACGCTCTTTTTTGTCTAAGAGCTGTTAGTTCATAAGTTTTTCTGTCATCTGCCGATAAAAGTGTAAACATTTTATCGGTTTAGGTTTTATAAATTCAACAAAACTTTTTATTTTATTATATTAAGTCATTACTTAACCGGACGCAGGACATCGTAAATGAAGGCAGGTGAGATTGTTTATCTATCTAAATATTTTGATAAGACTTAATATCATTTGATTAGATATGGATTGTAAAGGTATTCATCTAAAAGAAATGCTTATATTGTATAGTAAATTACATAATTATATGAAAAGGAACTATTACAAAATAAAAAAGACTAACATAGTTTTATTTGCCTATAGATGTGATGCGGCAGTTGCACTTGAGAGCTAGTCTCTCCACTAGCGTTTTCGTATTCACCGTCTTGGGTCACATCGTCACTTAATATCAAGTAAAATTATGACCTTAATGTTAAAACTATTTAAAAAATACAAACTTTATAGTTTTATTTAGATGTTTTACATTACATTTAGAGGTTTAGAGCCTTTATAGTACAGAGAACGCAGATAAGCCTTAAATGGTTGACTTCAATCTGAATATTGCATTTTTTATCATGAGCATAAAATTTATTGTTGTCTGTCTGGCCAGATTTTTTAAATTAGTATGGTATAGCATCTGTGTATTTATTACATAGGTACTAGCTTTGCTTATTTGGATCTAAATTGTACCTCTACATTAAAGAAAATGTATTAATATTGTTTATACTTTTTAATTATATCATTTTGTTTTGAGAATTTTAAGCGTACTCTAAAATAGTTTATAATAAAAAATACGTCGAAATTACGACTTATTGCAACCTTTAAAATAATTTTGATATCAAACAATAATAAAACATATGCAATACAATCTTTATCGTATATAGATTTAATAATATAAATAAATATGTTTACATAGTGATTAATCTTAAATTTCTGGTAGATTACATTCTTTACCTTGCGTTCCCTCTTAATTTTAAATTAATAATCACCGTGCAGATTTCTCATTACGTGTTCTTTTTAGAAACGAACCAGATCGCTTTACAAGTCTTTTTTTAAAGCGCAACGTCCGCGATTGTTGTCCGCTCGAATTATATGGCGAAGAGCAATCGTTCATTCAAGAGTTTATTGAATAGTCGTTATAAGAGCTATGGGCGTGGGCCTACATTGTGCCCGTCGCCGATGTTCATTCGCTCATAGTATAAGTATATGCAGTAGAGGAACTTCGTATATATTTCGGCTGAGTGCCTGCTACGCTCGTCCCAAAACCTCGGTAAAGGTTATCACAGCTCTTCAAGCTCACAACATTAGATAGTTAAAATGACCATAATGTAAACATTTTTATTATTATTATTATGTACTAACTTTTATCTGCGGCTTCGCTCGCGTTAATATTGATTTTGTCAAATAAATCGGGTGACACATAAAACGGTTTCAAATAAAGTTTATCCCTCTCTTTACCCCACTTACGATAGTTTTTAGCAGTGTATCACCGTCCCCAGGTTCCCACCTATCTCTATGCCAAAATTCATTATAATCGATTCAGCGGTTTAGGCGTGATTATTTATAATATCAGTATGGATTCATACCGTTGACTTTATATTTAATATCTTCAAGAGACTTTTTAAAACCATTTGTTTTATATTTATGATATTTTCGATATACACTATAAACAAAATATTTTAAAAGAAACTATATTCTTTGAAAGGAAATTATTCAAAAAGCAAAACCTTTAATATCTTGCGAAAATTACCATAAAGCATCATAGGATTTGTACAATCCAAGAACAATAATTATTATTATTTCTTTCTATTTTATAAAAATTTCAAAGAATAAAGCAGTCCCATTTAATGCCAACTAAAGAAATAAAAACCCACTTGAATAGACTGCCAGTACTGTTTATTTAAACGGAGATACTATGACGGGAGACTTGTCAGCGACCACGCTCGACAATTTCAGATCGCTCGCACACGAAAATGCATGTAATATAAATCTTTCCGGTGAGGCACGAACAACCCGACCCCTCCCACTCGGCCCGCAGACTATGCGAATATTAAATTCCATTCGAAACTCTTTATTTTAAAGACGTATCCGACAATTTTAGCTCGTATTCTCTATAGTATGCAGCGTACATTGCAAACTTCATCGACTAAATAATATTTTGAATGTGTACTAATTCTTTTAATACAGCCTTTGGCATTATGGAGCGTGGTTCTTTTTGCACCATCCCATCAATAATAACCTTCGGACAGTTGAATGAACGTTTCAATGACTATATTGACGGTCAGCCTTTTAAAATTATCTTCAATCAATGCATTAAGCTATTTTCCGATGAAACTATACATAACGGTTTATTTATCTATGACTACCATTGATTTCTCACGATAATTTTGTAAGCTATAATCGAAACATTTAATATTTGTATTCGCTTATTATAAATATGGTATATTTCATCTTTTTTTAGCTTAACACGGCAAATAAAGTACGCTACAATACAAAAACAACAGTGATCATGGAGAGATTGACAAATCACTGGTGGCCGTCCATGTCAAGCCTGTGAGTATAAGGACATACACTGATACCAAATTGCAGCAAATAAAAGTGACACTGTACAGAGTTTATTCAAATGGATATGGTAGTAGTCCCTATAATACGGGTGTAATAAAAAACTAGGGTTGAAATGGCACATTGTTGCCAAAAGTGCGTTGCTGTTGCTACATTGAATTGTGTTGTTGTTGGCTATTGTACCTTACTAGGCTTGCATTGCGGAATTTGTTATATTAAAAAAACATAATGTAAAAATCTAAATCTAAATATAAAAAACTTATCAATGTTAATTTTGTCACTTACAAGATGATGATGATGATGATGCAATTCTACCGATTTCGATCACGACGACAACCTCAACTCCTCTATGTCCTGTCATGTCGTGCGCTCGCATATGGCTCATGTAGCCAATCTTCCCTGAAAAGGTCCTCGCACATTGCGGGCATGTGAGCACACCGTTGACATATTTGTAATTAAATACTGCAGGTGGTTAGGCTTCGAGTTCGTTGCGCTTTGTATCCAGTTCAAGGCGCCGTTGGGTTTCGAACTCATAGACTTTCTTCCTAATGTAAGTTCTCCACTCCAGTCTGTTTGCAGCCTGGTCCTCCTACTTCAATGGTTCTAAGGCGCACTTTTTAAAGTGACATTTATGCGCGTTTTGTACCTTAGGAGTTGTCCGCCATGCTTATGCTTGCCCTCCTCAAGTTCTGAGTAGAAGACGCGCTTCGCCAATCGTTGCTCTGACATCCACGACACGTGTCCATATAACCGAAGTTGTCGTAGCATGAGATAAAACTCAATGCCACCTACATTGGCTCTAAGGTGCACTTCTGTATTACGCACCCGATTAGACCAACAAATTTTCATTATTTTCTGTAGACATCTGAGGTAGAAACGGTCCTGGTGTCAGCGGATTACAAGATATTGAACAGGCTGATTGCCATATATACTGAGATCTTGGTTTCAAGTTTCAGGTCATGTGAACTGAAGACCTTGGTGTACAACTTACCGAATGTTGCACCGATCCTGCTGTTAATCTCAGCGCCAGGTCGCACTTAGATGTTAACGTGCTCCCCAAATAACGGAATTTATCAGCTTGTTTCAGCTCACTCTCACCGAGTTTAATGGTCAGTGTCTCACGACTATGAATGTCCATAGACATAACCTCCGTCTTCTTGACACTGATCTTTAAGTCTAATTTTCGGCAAGACCCATCAAGATTGGACATTAGCTGTTGCAGCCCATCTGGGGATTAAGCTATACAAAATAAATCGTCTGCATACAAAATCTCAGTTACAGTGGCGTGCGAGACTTTTGTGCGGGCTTTGAGTCTTGCTTAGTTGAAGATTCTACCGTCAGTACGAAAACGGATACGAACTCCTTCAGAAGCAATCTGTAAAACCTCTAGGACTACGACCGCAAAGTACAAAAAAACAAAGTGAGCGCTAGGTCGCACCCTTTCTTCACCCCACAGGTGACGGGAAAGAAGTAAGATTGTTCACCATTGACAACGATGCAGCACTTCATATATTTGTGCAAGAGTCTGAGAAGTCTCACAAACTTTTTTGTGCATCCTATCTTTTCGAGTACCACCCAGAGGGCTTCTCGAAGCACACTGTCAAAAGCCTTTTCCAGATCGACAAAGCACAGATACATATAACGACCCTTCTCTCTGCACTTTTCTTGGACTTGTCGAACCGCGAAGATAGCTTCACAGGTGCCTCGATCGGGTCGGAAGCCGAACTGGGTCTCAGGAAGCAACTCTTCAGATAATTTCATAAGACGATTAAGTAAAATCATGGCAAAGAACTTCCCAGTGACAGACAACAACGAAAAACCTCGGTAGGAATCATAATCGGAACGATTACCTTTGTTCTTATAAAGGGGCCTTATACGTAATAATTTAAAAGTTAACGGAACTTTCTCCTTCCACATCAGATCAGCTCAAAAGGTTCCCATAAGGCCAAATGCAGCTCCACTCCGCAGTATTTAAGCAGTTGACCTGGTATATAGTTATTTTGTTGTTGTTTGATGGCAAGAACAACCTCACCATATGTCAGCGGCTCGTCAAGCTTGGTATCGATGCGAAGCTGGGGGATTGAAAGAATATGATCGAGGTTAACCAAACGATCGACGTTTAGCAGATTGTTAAAGTATTACGTCCATCGTTGTAGTAGTTTTTCCTTGCTATTAGAAAGGCCTACGCCATTTGCAAACTTAAGGGCCACTTTTGCGATAGTAGTTGTACCAATTTTCTTTCGAATTTTACTATAGAACTCCCCTAGCTGGTTCGTGTCCAGGAGCAACTGCATGTATCGAGCTTTATCCTGCCATCACCTATCTTTTTTTTCTCGAGCTAGTTTGCGCAGCAGAGTAACTGAGGCGATGTCTAAGATGCGAGTGGATAGAGTCCTACAGTCATCATCAATGCCCTAATACTCTTTTTTGTTGGTAACTTTGGCAGCCCAAAAGCCTAAGCTTAAGACATATGTCTCTCTTATCTCATGATCTTTAAGATGTTCCACGTTAATACACTTCGGCTCTGGTGTGTCTAGCCTACAAGGACGTCGGAGGCAGAGACGTAGTTTTGTGATTGCTAGCCTGTGACCAGTCCAGCAGTGTGCCCCGCGCATGACGCGAGAGATCTGGACCTGAGAGACATATCTTTGTCGTACCATAGCGTAGTCTATTAGATGCCAATGTTTCGATCTTGGATGCATCCATGTATTCTTGTGCTTGGCAGGAAGTCTGAACATGGTGTTCGTAATCGTTAGGTCAAATGGTGCACAAAAGTTCAGTAGTAGTAGTCCATTGTCATTTATTCTGCCTAACTACATTGTCATATTTATTAAATAAATAAATATATTTTCAAATAACAACGCACTTGTTAATATGAATTAGTAAACAATTGTGGTCTAGTCGAACACAATGTCATTACAGGAAAAAAATAAATGTTATTGAGGAAAACAATTATTAAGGATAACTTTGGAATAAAATTTAATCAGTATTTATATAATTTAAGCGTACAATTAATTATCATCGCTCATGTCATATCGCAATGACACAAAGATAATACAGAAATATTGAAATATGCCTAACAAATGTAATTAATACACATATGTATGTACCTATCTATAGTTAAGTGTTTATATATTGTGATTGTTTATATATTGTGACAAACATTTACATTACCCGGGTTCAGGCCAAGGCAAGAGGGTCATGTGATCAGACTCTTCAGGTGATAAGCATCCGAAACTACCAATTAAAAACACGATGACGTCACTTCGATCTCCCATGTTGCCAGAGACCAGGGATAGCTTTAACACTTCTTCAAGTCAAAAAAATCTATTTGGTATAGTTGTCATTGGAACATTTTATAACTGCGAATGAGCATTGACGAAGAATTAATCTTGAGAACATTTCCTGAGATCAATGTAGTTTTATACCTCAATCAGCTATAGGCTCTGTTAACTCACCTACAATAAACATATAAGATATTCTAAACATTATATCATTTATATTACTATTAAATAACATTACCAACAAAGGAAGCGGCTGTCATATGTGACGTGTCATATCAAATCAGACTGACACAAGTTCAAGCGATACTGCGACTTCATCGACCCTGGCAGGGTAACCTCGGATTCTTTATTCAGATGGATGGCTGTCAAAATGCATTTGAATTTGAAATATCTGTAATAAATTTGGTGTCGACGACTAAAATTCTGATACAAGATAACTCGTAAGTACGTGATTATCATTAAACCAATTGCCTGGCACTACCATGAAATATTATTGAATTCGGTCTAGAATTCCTATCAACTCTATCTCCGTTTACATTATATATACTTTTGACCTCTGTACAGTCTTTGTTCAAAAAGGATGCAGCAAAAATAAATTACCGAAATTGTAGTTTATTTAGTTGTAAGTGGTAATAACAGCTTATAATAATCAATAACCAACTTTAGAAGGACTGTTTGCTTGATCTTGTCATTCAGAGATTTATACTACTTAAAATGGAATCGGAATGGATCTTACGGTATAGCTCGAAAAATCTCAAGCCCACAACAAACCACCTCATACAAAAAACATCAATTTTGTACCAGAAATATAAATGACAGTGGTGCATGTCTGACAAACTGACTAACCCATTACAACTTTACGAAGCTAATTTCTATTAAGCAAAATAAACATATTTCGCCAGTCTGATAATATAATACTGGCTTCTGATAAAACTACTCCAATCCTTTTGCGTTTCCTAGCTCTATGAATTACTTAATTTGTGTTAAAATTATCGACGAATGCAAGGCCGAAATGTATAGCTAGGTTCTTCATATAGGTATACTTTATCAAACGTAAAAACCGACAAGTGAACATTATAGGAATATCTCAGTTAAACAATTTATGAAAAAGAAACACAAAACAACTACTAATAATAACACAGAGTCGTGATGTGACTTATGCGCCCCGGTTTTTCTATACAATATTCCTACCGTGTAGTTGCATTAACTTGAAGTGGCCGTATACAGTTCTCACGAGCACTCGATTGTTCCACAATCTTTTAACTATCGGGCTATCGGGCCACGACCCGATAGATACCATAAAAAAGTAGCTTCGCTTTCTCAGATCAGAAACTGTTTTAAAACTTACTACTCGTGAAACTTAATAACTTCCAATGTTTAACTTAAATAAAATATTTTTTCTACATTAATTTGTAAAATTGTAACTACGCTTTTTAATTATGTAAAAATAGTTTAAGAGGCTGCGATAGTTCTATATTGAGGCCTAATACATAAGTGTTTGTTTGCCCGATCAGTTACAACTTTAGACCACAACTCACCATAACAATGATTTAAATGAACCCGCATCGGTAGCGATATCCAAATACATACCATCTGGCATACGCGAAGCAATTAGTCTTGATTCTAATTTGACTAGGTAGCCGGTCTTCACTACTACGTGCTAGAAGTTGTTTTAATTTAAGAAGTCAGGGAGTAGTTAAAAAATCCATAACTTCCGCGATCGGCGCAGAATCATATCATCTAAGCTGTACTTCCAATGAAGGGTAAACATTGTGATGTATGATACGAAAACATTGCCTATACCACACCTGGAATCTACTATCTTTCCAGTGTTCTCCTAATGCATTAGCACATTACCAACTCTAGGCAGTTCAACTCTTAATTTTAGTGAGATCGCGGTCTACATTTCTGTAGTACAAAATAACTTGCATATTAATAAAACTTTTTAAAGTGAAAGCTTCTTTAAGCGTGTTGAGCACTTTTTAGGTGAACAAAAATCATGGAAAGAGTATATCTCTCTTTTGTTTATAGTTTTAAGTTTTCACTTCTGTCGGCAGTCTTCATGACTGCCTTTTTTATTTTAACAACTCCTATCACTTGTTCATAAATTAATCAAATGTACAATAAACAACTTGTTGATACTTGTACAACCTGCGAAGCGAAATCCTACATGATTTTCAGGTATTTCATTCTACATTCCTGATAGCTGTTTCAACAGAACACTCTTAATTATTTGTTTATACTTGCAAAATCGCTCAATTTCGTAACAAAGATATCCATAATTAGTCATTTCATATGATTTATAAAATTGTTTTTGTCGTTCGGTGTATAAATTTATTCTCTAGCTTTAATTTACTTATATGTAGTTTGTATTCTTCTGTGTTTATAAAAATACATGTTTGTATATATGAAATCGCTAAAATCTAACAAAGGATTTTTAATGGAGATGGTGCCTATGCTATTTCTTAACATAATATGTATCACTGTGGTTAAGTTATTGACTACAAGAAATATTTGGTCACATAATTACTTAACACCAGATGAGATGATAGACGTTAAACTTATGAAAAGTAAGTTATATAAATGAAGTATAAAATAATTTAAATAGAATTGAAAATACTACTCAAAAATACACAAAACAAAAATAGAGCAAAGAACATGAAGAAGAATAATAATTATAGGAGTGAATCGTTCATTTTTTTCTGAACATGACTCAGTGAAACGTTCAAAAATCAAAAATTGTTAATCATCTCTATGAACCATTTTGTAATATTATAACAAGTCTAAAATTGACCATAACCACTGTTTGCTGAGCATAACGGTGTACCCATAATGATGGGGATACGTAATGCTCTCGTTATCGTTACGTGGTAATAGGTACTTTTTGTTCGAGATCATTTTCACTCCATTACATTCCGTTAGCGAAACTCACGAATACGTTCAAGACGTAAATGAACTGTGTGATCATTTTATAAATTTTAAGGAATGTAATGTCGCAAAATATAATATACGGATATATAATTTTAGAGTGGACTGAGAAAGAAGAAACAGGAATAAGTGAGAGAACATCGAATTTATTGAAAATTAAGTCATGTACAATCTCATAATAATTTAGGAAATTAGCACATCCAGCAGGCAAACGTTATCTTGCCTCGCTAGTAAAAAAGGCTGTTAAAAATTATAAGTATTTAATAATAAATGGTCGGGCAATGAAATAAGAAATTTAAATGAACTCCAGTGATAGAGTAATTATTTTAAAATGGTTATAATTACACAGATGACTCGTAAAAAAGATCGATCATACAAGAGACAGTAGAATTACAAAAACACGCACAATATAAAAATAAAAGGTCATTGAAATAAATATGATTTATGTAAAATAAGTTATCTGCATTAAGATCATGCTTAGTATATCGTAATATTGATGATCATTTATAATCCTAGAAATGTAAAGCACTATTTAGAAATTATAAAATAGGTATACCTTATATACAATAATATCCCAGGTGCTATTCTTTTGAAACAAGAACTAATAATAAGTTTGTATTAGTTAAATAGCTGATTTTTTTTTTTTTTTCGAAAGGACCTACACTGTTAACCTGAGTGGCTTTTACAGCTTCACCTGAACTAGAGGGGCGAGCGCGGAAGGCGCTCGAGCCCGCGGGGCAACTCGCACAAAGGTGTCACTAGTGACCGAACCTCGGCTTGGGCTGTTGCCGAATCGCGTACGAGAAAAACGAACGCGGTACTAGCTATTAATGAGAAATAGCTGATAGTTTTCCTCGGTAATAAATATTGCAAAATCGGAAAAATATAGTTGCTATAATAAGATTCGATTATGGAAAAGTTAAGTTGTTATCTATATTAATATCATAAAGCGGAAAATATGTTGCCATGTTTGATTTTATATCAGTTTGAACGCGCGAATCTCAGGAACTACAAGTCGGGATTCATGAGTAATTGTTGTAATTTGAATAATCATTGAGGAATGGTTTGGGCTATTCAGTAGCATGCTACTATCAATAAGAACAAAGCTATAAAAACGGTCAACAATATTTAAAAAAAAAATAGTCCACGCGAAAGAAGTCACAGGCACAGCTAGGTAATAAATATTCGAAATATATACTTATGGATACACATTATTATACACACACGAAGTTATTTGAACATAGTGTCGTTCAATGCCATGTCATAAAATTGTATTTTGTAATGTGAATGATCCCAATTTAGACTCCAAACTAGTTATTACAATATCATTCTAGTTTAGCAACGTTGTTAATATTTAAATTGATTTATAGTCATAGCCAAATGTTTATTTGATTACCTTACAAAAATGATTTTCATAATAAAGAATGTGCCATAAAAATATTGTGAAATAAACAATTTATATAATAGAGTTTTATCATAATAAAAGATAGAACAGATCTAGACGAAATATTTTAAAGGTTAGTGTATATAACCTTCAAAGAATAATTTAGAATTGTTAACATTGTTTGTTTAAGCATAGTTTCAATATTATAACAAGCGTCTATAACGAGCTTATTACAGCTATTGACTTGTTTGGCCGCTGGGTTCAGCTGATGTTAACTAGTAATTTTGAAACGATTTTGTGTTGAAATATTTACGTTAAGTATGTTTTATATTCTATATATCCGCTATTTATATATCAAGGGTATCACCTGACATATACTTATTACGAATTCAAACACATTCTCAATTGGGTAATGACGAAATGTATCTTTTGAATTTACGTAATTTAAAAATCATCTTATTAGGTTTATATTTGTGACACACTTTTAATATGTTAGCATTGACTTTTGCATTATATTTGTATAAAAACTTGTCGAATTAAGTAAATAGACATTGTCATAATACCATACTTCAATTATAGTATAGAGAAGATTTGTTAGCCATGTAAAATTATCAAAGATCTCAATCAGAATATCCTTTCTTCTAAATTAGCATGATGGAGGGCTTTTTCTAATGTCCACAATCCTCAAGTTGAAAATCTACTGCCAAATAACTGTAGGTGTGCTCATGCAGTTTCATTTGAGAGCCAGTCCAACTAAGCCAAAAAAACTATAAAAAAAATCTAGCATTTTTATCGTTAGGCGACTTCTTTTATCGCTTCTTTTACCGGTAATAAAGTACTTAAGTCTAAAAATAAAACCAAGACTGTCTGGCACATAATAAATAAAGAATTAAGAAATAATAAAATTAGGACTGATTCGCCTAATTTAAATGTCGAGGGAATACATATTTCACACAGTTCAGAGGTAGTAACTGCTTTCCAAGATTACTTCACTAATATACCTTTACAAGTAACAAAGAATATAACTTCATCAGCCCATGGTGCCGCAGCAATTTAAAAAAATATGAGTGCGCCTATAATTTCAAAAGTTAATTTTAAAATAATAAGTGCAGGTGAAATAATTAGGGCTTTTAATTATTTAAATTTGAAACACACTGAAGACATATGGGGAATGTCGGTAATAGTAGTTAAGTCCTTGACTGTCAATATTTCACCACATTTGGCTAATATATTTAATCAGTGCATAGCAAAAGGAATTTTCACTAATTTAATGAAAATAAGTAAAGTGGTTCCTTTATTTAAATCAGACTGCAGAAGTATTCTTGGAAACTACAGACCTATTTCTGTACTTCCGTCGTTAAGTATCACACGTAAAGTTTGGTTTCACAAAATCAAAATCTACTACTGACGCTGATGCAACGCTCATAAGTCATATGTTGGAGGCCTGGAGGAAGTCACAGGATGTAATAGGTGTGTTCTGTGATTTGTCTAAGGCCTTTGACTGTTTTGACTGTGTTGACCATAGTACACTAATTGTTAAATTAAAACTCTATGGTGTTTGTGGATCTTCTCTAGACCTCATAGTCTCTTATTTAAAAGATCGATGTCATAATGTTAGCATAAATGGAGTAACCTCTGCGGGATCGTTAGCACAAATTGGTGTACCGCAGGGCTCCATCTTAGGACCGTTTTTGTTTCTGGTAACATAAATAATGATATACCGCTAATGGTTCACAACCACGCTGACATGATTCTTTTTACCGATGATACTTCACTCATATTTAAGTGAAAAGGACAGATTCAGAGGTAATTATATGTGATTAATACTTTAAATAAAATTTCTGATTGGTTTGCAATAAATAATTTACTGCTAAATGCAGACAAACCTAAATGTATAAGATTTACCTCGCCTAAAGTTCCACGGGTTGACACTAGAGTCAAAATAGAAGGGCATTTAGTAGGTTTAGTTGGGTACACACAAAAAAAAATTGGTGGGAAGGTTAAGTTCTGCTGCATTCGCTGTTCCTAAGATTCGACAACTGACAGGTATTGCCAGTGCTAGGTTAGTCTACTTTGCTTACTTCCATATCTTAATGTCTTATGATATTTTGCTGTAGGGAACAGCAGCTGAGGTAGACACCGTATTTCTTTTACAAAACGAGCGGTTCGAGCCATTTACAATATAAGACCTCGCGAATCATTAAAGGATAAATTTTCGGAATTTGGTATTTTAACTTTGCCCTCCCAATATATTCTTGGTAATTTAATGTATGTACGCGAAAACTTACAAAAGCTAGATTTCATTAATACTAGAAATCGCGGCAAACTTGTCACTCCCTATTTTAGACCGAGTAAGATAAGTAACAGTTTTTTGGTAATAGTGTCAAGTTTTATAATAAAGTCCCAAAGCACATTACTGAATTGCTGGACAGTAGGTTCAAGAACCATGTCAAACGGATTTTGATGTCAAAAGGCTATTATAGGGTGGATCAATATGTGAGCGATCGTGATGTCTGGAATTGACACTCCTCTCTGTGCATCCGCTAATAACTACTGTAATACATTAAATTATTGTATATAAGGATAAGAGTAAGACTTTACTACTTACCGAACCGGTAGTAATATTGACGTTCATAGGCGCCTCCTTAGGTCCTAAATAGAATAAAGATTTTTGATTTGATTTCCTTCACTTGGTTCTAGAACGATCGTAGAAGTTACTCAGGTGAAAGATATACAATGCCTCGAATTGTATCTAACTAACCATCGATCTAACTATATATATACATATATACATATATATAAACATATATGCATATAGACGTATTTAGTTTATCTATAACTATGTTGAAAAGATAGAACTTACGTAGCAAGTATGTGGGTGTGCTGGTATGATGTTCTTTTACTTGTAAATGATACAATAATTATATTGTTCTAGCTGTGGATTCCAGAGTTATAGTCATTCTTTGTATACTACGCAGTTCACTACTATCCACTAGGTTCTAGCAAGAGTGTAGATATGAATACATACTCCTGTTATGTTGGGAAATTTTAATAATTGTATCAGAAAAATCGTTTTATAAATAAACCACTCAAATTAATGGTTTTCGAGTGTATAACCTATACAATGGATATCTTAAAAATCCAGTTTCCTTTCTGATCTGATCAGCAACTCGTTTAAGAAATACCTACTTAATTAAAACTATAAGTATTCGATTGTAAAATAACAAGTTATCGATGATTTCAAGCTTAATATCACATCAACACGTTATCTAAAAGTTGATTCCTCGATCAATTAAGGCACTTATAGTGTTTTAATTAACGGTAAGCTATAGTTTTCTATGCGATAAGTGTCTAGAGATAACCATAAACTATAGCACTGTGTTTAAAGTATGAATTTATGTTTAAGAAACAGTCAATAAAAAGCAAATTTAATGATCATGTTCGTCAGGTATCATGTTAAATTATTAAGAAGTCGAGTGAGCATAATTATGAGTTAAAATTGCATATCTTGTGGGTTTATCTGAAGCATTCGTATTTATAACATCTGCTGTAGTTTTAAAGCGAATTCGTGTCGCAAGTTACATTAAGTAAAATAATTATATTGAACATCTGTATCTAAAAATCATAACTAGTTAATTATGTCTGGGTAATGTTTTTAAAATTTACATGATAACTTCTTTTAACAAGTTTATAAATATAAAATTTTATTACATAGTAAGATCTTGTATAATTATCTAATGCACAAGATCAGTAGAATGCTTATTTTATATCTACAAGTAAAATTGTACTAGTCGTTTAATTCGTTTATATTTAGAGGAAAAGCGGAAGATATATCTATGAATATATTACTCTACTGAGACTACCTCCACCCATATAACGAGTTGTGTTCATCTAGAAAGTAAAATTTTCAAACCATTTAGGAAAAGGAGATCCAAGGTTAGGAATGCAGCAAACTCTGATATAACAAATGTCCATAGGTTATTATAATTACCTAGCAACAGGCGACCCGTATGCTAATTTCACATCCTAGTTGGTAATAATATCCCATTTGCGAAAAAAATGACATTCTATTAAAAGAGTATACTCAAAAGCATGTAATTGAATATATAATTAATTAAAACTTTTTCTGATTTACATTAAAATACGTATCAATAAATAAAACGTAAAATATACATTAATTAACTAATTAACAACATTATACATCTCTGTATCCTGGGTAGTGTAAAAATCCTTATATCTTAACCGTCGTGTTTTATAGGCTGCACGTACTATTCGGTTCTTCATATCACTAATACTTCAGTCCACTGATTCGTTCTCGAGCTCCACTATATCTGCCTCAGTATTATAAGACGTATTTATATTGCCACAACAGGAAACTAAAAGCGCCAAAAGCGAACTACTAGAAATAGACTATTAAAACAAGTTTTATAAAATCTTGTTATTACAATTTGAATTTATAAAGTAATTTTTAACCAAACATGTAAATATCAATTTCAATCCGTAAAGATATTTTTAATCAAACGTATACATATTTAAACCCCTGTAATATGATAATTAATATAAAGATACGATCAACAATAAAGCTAATACTTGAAATAGATTAATATTTTTTTAAATCTCGTCATTTCAATTTGAATTTATAAGTTATTTTTAACCAAACATGTAAATATCAATTTTAATCCATAAAGTTATTTTTAATCAAACGTGTGGATATTTAAACCCTTTTATTTTATATTTAATATAAACAGATGAACAACGATAAAGCTAACATTATAAAGTGACGATCAACGACCAAGCTAATGGTAGTAAAAAACAAAATATTGTTACTTAACTCTGTTGATATAACAAAGTTACCATTCGATTCGTTCTTAAAAAAGATTAATAACATTAGAACCTTTTGTTTAGTATGTATAAAATATATTTACCAACTACAGAAAGAGTAGGTATGTGAACCTCAATTGAACCAGCGAACCCTTTTTTTATTATCGTGGTGTATAAAATTCTATTTTTGATGGTATTCTTTATCACAACGCGCAATTCAAACGCATTACCTAACACTACCGTCCAAAACGCACCAAATCCTCTCCTCCTATTTTGCCAGAGACCAAGGACAGGATCTAACTACTACATTCCCCCTTATCGACTTGCCAGAAACCAGAAACCACTTTCGCAATGCTTCTTGAAAAGATACTCAAACTTCCCATGCCAATATTTCAAGTCTAAACGGAGCGAATAGATAGCAGTCATTAAAATCAACATAATTGTGGTTTTCTATTGTATAACGGGAAAAGAGACACGAGATGCTTATAGTATTTACGCACGCCTCAGCCTATATCAAGAGATGACCCAATTTCAAGGGCATAAGCATAACTTCGCCAGGTTCTTATCATTATTAGTCACTAAAACCATAATTTAATTTACCTACAAAACAGAGAAAGTTTAAAATAAAATAATTTATGAAATGCTAAATAATTAAATTGAATTCGCATGAGGTTGAAATATCACAAAAAAAGGTTTTTCTTGAAATCTTTTATTACTACAACAATTTTATAGATAACACGTATATAGTACAGTACAGATGACTTAGAGTTTGAAATAATCGATTCGTCATCGGCCGACTTGTTTTATAAGCCATTGATAGAACACGACAAATGTATTTCATTGGACACCACACACCAGAACTGTTGTTTGCAGTGATTCAAGCCTGGCATTTGTACTAGACTAGGTCACGACTGCAGTGCACCGTGCAGTGCAGACTTGGTGGAAAACTTTTCTTGTAAAGAGATTTTTATATATATATTTATATTGCTTATATCTACTAACACTGATATTATTATAATTGTTTCTAATATACAAATGTTTTTGTTAGCTGGTTTTTTTCAAGTTCATTCCGTAATACGACTTTCGTTTCAAAATTTCTTTAAAGTAAAGCTTATGCCTATAACGTTTATGAATACGCGATAGTTAAGATAAAAACGAAGCGATACGATCCGGTGCCACCTGCACTCAGTTCACACTTTTTGTAAATCAAATTTGTACTCTATCTCGTTAGCATAAGTGTTTATGTTCGTTTGCGAACAGTTGCTAAAAAGAATCTGGTATTCTAAAGACAGTATCAGGGCTGCCTGCATTACACAGTTTGTGAGGTGACTTTTAAATATCAATATTTTATAAGGAAGTTATTTTGGATTTTGAATTCTTATCTTTTGTATTAACACCTTGTTTATTTATAAAAAGGGCAGGGTTTTTATTCGGATCTATACAGCATCTGCTCCGGATGTGTTGTATTGATTGATGATTTTAGTACCTAATATTTTTTTATTGCCTTAATTATTAATGATGTTTGAAATATAATTCTCAACCTCTTTTAGTGTATGTATTTATTTATTCCTTAGAATATTACCGTCAGTTATATTAAATACACATTAATTTCGAATAAGGTTTTTATTTTCAGGCTTAGACAGTTGGAGATTTTGAACACTGTGTGATCATTTAACTTAGAGTATTGAAGCGCGTAATAATAACCAACAAACGTAATGACATCATAAATTTCAAAATACTTGAGACATCAAAAAAACGAAACTTTTTTATCCGCTAATGAATTGACTATACAGATTCCAATGCATAACGCAACATTAACCAGTGACGGGAATTAATTTGGGATAACAATACAGATCAAACATATAACAGGGTATGACGCACCGCTTTGGTCACGCGGGCATCTTCATCTGTCATTTTGATATTATTAAAAATAATAAAGTAAACCGACACTGTTCAATAAAAAATAAAGTACGGGCACCCGCTAGGATGATAGCAGCTTTATCCTTTTTCTAACACAAACTGTAGATCGGATCGCTTTGGTCAAAGAGCATTTTTTTTCTTCTAAAAACCCGTCGTAAAAATTGACAAGCAAATAAGTTTTTGTTGGAAACGTTTAAACGAAATATATCAGTTATTAGGTGAAATTTATCAGTTTGATGTTCATTAAAATGGTGTTTTATTGTGGTTTTGTGGCGGCCGGTCTAGTTAACTTTTGTAACGACTAGCAACATTAAAATGTTATGACGGGACTATTTTATTATATAATAACTAATAACATTTTCCAGTTATTATTACTTTAGTTGAGCTATACACTTTAAAGAGCCTTTAGGTATCTAAACTTAACCATTAACATTACATTTATATTTAATTATAATGGATTTAAGGAATGCATAACCGTTAACCCCAAACTACTTTGAAACGTAAAACAATAGTTTGGCATGTTATAAACAGTTTTACTTTTATTTTAGTATGTTACGCTTACGTTGACTATGCAAACTTGTATTATATATGTAAACTTTACCAGATAGTTATAAACGTACCAGAACTTCTAATTAGGATTCCCAAAAATTATATTAATTACAAATCAAGATATATTTTTACAACTTACACAATATTATTTCTATTAGACACTATATTATTTCACGACTAACCATAAATTGTAAGCATTTCGGTGAGCGGAAATAGCTTTTTAAAGCTATAATTAAAAACAAAATAGCACGACTAGATGATGTATATTAAATTCTATTTTTTGTATTTATAACAATTTGAAATAATATATATTATATACATATAGTAAAATAATTACATGTGTATCAAATTCTTTGACGTGCTCTAACATATAACATTTATATCGGTAAAAATAGAAAAATGTACGGTTTCTTTTATCACATTCATAACTGTTTGTTTTGAAACTAAACAATGGCAGTTGAAACACCTGACGACGTTAGTAGCTTTAAAATATTAGCCCCCTTCTACGATTATGAAACAGTAATAAACATTTAGAAATTGCCAATGCGATTTACGTAAAAGACTGTATATAAGAAATTAACGTATAATTTGAAACGAATTATGTAGCGGCGATCATCGAATAATAAAAATAAATTCCGAGCGCTACGCCGCGTCAACCTAAATGGCACGGAGGATGGGCAGCAAAGAGCCGATAGGGCAGGACTTACACCACTGGATCTTCTTTGAGCGATACTAAGGAAAAGAAAAGTCAGACGTACCTGGTGGTGGTCCGAGCTCCCAGATGATGAAGTCAGCGCCAATACAATCTAACACGGTGTCGTCTGCAGCGCACGCATATGGCGTCAGCTGGTTATAAATAAATTGGTAACACCCAATAAAATAGATAGATGAGCCACGCAGCAGATATTTCTACAATTCATTTATCGTATATAAACGTTATTTTACATTACATTTGCACAAAAAACGTATATAATTCTCCAGTTTATTTTTATTGTCTTCTTCCAAAACATGACAACAAGAAGAAAAATAACAATTGACGTTGCTATGGTGACTCTTGAATATTGTTCGAATTGCTCTTTATTTCAAATTAGTTGCGGCACTATGGAGGTTGGTTATAGGTAGTGAGACCTGTAGTTACAGTTATTAACGATAAGGGTATAGAATTGGCCCGAACACATTAGTTACTTTAACTAGATTAATTTAACTACAATACTTTTGGATTTATTATTTTTACTTATTTTTCATTTGGCATATTTAATTATTTTAATAATAAAACAAATATCATTCCACAGTTTTTTTCTACATATGATGTTATTTCCTTTTATTTCTTTCCGAGTCTACGCCTAAAAACAAGATTATAGAAACTATTTGCATTCGGAATACATTCATTCATTATATTGTTATGTACTTATATCAGATTTCCTTTCTTTGTACTTCAAGGGCACCCAAACTTTTCTCTTTTACTTCAAAGTTCCTCGTGATCATCCGAGATGGCGTGATTTGTAAAAGTAGCAGTACAATTAATACTAAAAGTATACGGCATCTGAATCTGTGAAAAGTCGGAAAATAGTTTCTGAAAAATGTGAATTTGATTTATTACCATTTAATTAAGTTCAAAGTTCGATGTTATTACAGTTGTTCAAAATACTACGAGAGTAATTGAATACTTTATATATATATACATATAATAAATCTGTAAAAAATAATTTTCGTACATCGATAATATTTCCAAACAAAAACCAGGGTGTTAAAAGATAACCAACAGAACACATTTTCAGCATTTTTGGAAATTGTGTCTATTCGTCTGTTTATCTATCCACGTATCATGTAAAATGTACAAAACCAATGTAGATAACTTATATACGTAAAAATTGTACGTAACATGGAGTATTACTTAGTTTTTGTTTCATCGCAATCAGTTCACTATATGAAGAGATCTATATATATAATAATAAATTGCCGAAATGCATATACATAACTACCGAATGACTGTGCACAATTAGCTAATTCTTGTTTTATTCTGTTCGGTATTATCAGGATAAGTTTATATAAATGCTTGAAAATAAAAAATATATAAAAGAAATACAAATCAGTTACACCATTTTAGAGTTTTAGCCGATTGTAGGTGATACGGAGTTCACCGGGTCAGATAGTTGTAAATAAAGTAATACCTTACTTATTATGGCATGACCAATTGATAGCACCGTGCAATAAAGAACACATTGTTCATTACTGAAAGGTCAACAATCGTTCAGAGGTTATCACTGTTATCCTAGACGTGCGAGCCTCTCGAATAAAGTAGAGTTTCGCGAATCGAATACAATACTCATCTTGAAATAGAAAGAAATCACTCTCATGGGTTTGTTACCATAAACAAGCTGTTTGCAAAATCGGGCGAGTACCAATTTCTGCCACTCGCCTTTATTACTGAGGATATATGTGGGTATAAGTGTGTCATCCCGCTAGAGACAAGAAAAAATGTGAAAGCTGTCCATGGTCTTTGGCAACACGGGAGTTTGAAGTGTCGTCGTGGTGCTTTTTAGTGGGTAGTGTTAGGGAATTAGCACCCGATGAATGACCAAATTTTCCTCTAGCCTGATCTCGGGTAATGCGTTGCGATGAGGAAGTCCGTAAAGAATAGGATTTTAAACACCACGTCAATAAAAACAAGACCTAATAGTGTAAATGTTACTAAGGTAAATACTTAGTGTATGGTGATTGCGATTCTAAAGTACAAAAAAGGTGCAAGAACAATAGCTAATAATGTTTAAAAATATATAATATCCAAACTTAAAATATATATGTTTAATGAGGTATGTAATAAGGGAATATTATTAATAGTACACGATACGAAATTCCTTCCGCAGTATACTTAAACGGTCACATTAAAATGGAGAACAATTTTCACCGGCTAGCTGGTTGTGTAGTCTAAGGAACGTTTACAAAAATTTACTCGTTTGTCTTAGTAAAATTTCATTTGAAAAACTTTTTAATTTTTGAACGTGCACTTCAATTATCTCAGTCATTCATCTCAGTCAGTCTTCATAAACGCTGAGAGTAGAAAAAAATTTGATACTTACGATGGAATTAAATTTTCCTTTGAATTTGACCTTTCCGCGATTAAGTAAAATACATAAATCTTCCTTTAACGAAAGTTTATTTTTTGACGGTTCAGAATTTATTTCTGTTTTGTTTTTGTTCTTGATAAATATTATGATAAGAATCAACTTCGAGCTTGTTGTATTAAACTTTTCTCATTTTATTCAATGTAAGACAGAAATTGACATAAGACACAAACTTCATTATAAGAGTCACGATTTATTGAGATGTATTTAGATAAACTTTTTCGTGAAGTATGCAAATTCTGGAAGTATAATTTTCTAATACACGCGATTTGGAATTCCTTCATTGAGCCTGAGCTCTGTGGGAAAACATTGCGATGAAACTTCTGCATGGTGGTAAAACATTTTCTAATATGTACCTGTTTGTTTAGCTACCATATCACCTCTAAATTGAAAATCTGCTGTCAAACTCCTATAAGTTTGTTCTAGTAACTCCACCTGAGAGACAATTCCCTTACTAGGCTTATTCTATAGTCATAAACCAGATTATAACATTAGGAGAAATTGTGACCAAAATGCTAACATTATAAAATATATTAAAAGCCTTTGTAATAGATTTGTAAAAAGGTTGAATACATAATCAAAATATATGATTAAAGATTCTGTATTTTATCATTATAGATAAAAAAAATATGTTTTTTATTTATTATAATTACACCAATACACTTTCTAAATTATTAGCATTCTGAACTATTTACAGGGCATGCAACAAAAGTAAAATATACAAATGTATTACTTATATGATTAAAATATCAAAATCACTTGGTCGACATATATACAAGTAAAGCTCAAGACAGAGCACCCAACGGTTGGCAGTGAACAATTCCGAGGGTAAGTGTGACTCAGCGAAATTGTGCTATTGCTTTTTTACTTTTTAAAGTGCCCACTGATTCAAAGAAACTTGCTAATGGCACCTTGTTTTGTTTGGAAAGATGACTCGCTGTAACAATATTTATTTTTGATATTAATTTTATTGGAATCGTGATTGTTTTTTTTTTCCTCCATAAATATATATTACCGATTTATAAAATTGTTATTTTGGATATACATTATATAAACTTTACAACTGTCCATGTTTGATATTTTATCTATAAAATGTATTTAATTAAAATAACACATAAGTTCGCTTTAAAGAGCTCTGTATAGACGATCATGGAATATTTTCACAAATTATTTCCCACTGCTATGCTCACCCTAAGCGCGTGGCGGGATGGGCAGCAAAGAGCAGGTAAGGCTGAACTTACGCCACTGGATCCTCTCCCACCAATACCGATGAAAAGGAAAGTCTCACTTACCTGGTGGTGGTCCGAGGCTCCAGATAATGCAGACAGTACCAATATGGTCCAGCACAGCATCGTCCCTAACGCATACATACAAAGTTTTAGCTGGTTATGAATAATTCGGTAATTGGGAAAAACACAAGGAAATAGTTTGAAGAGCTGTGCGGTTAAAGGTATTGTAAAATCTTCTACTTTTAACAAAAGGAGTAGGAAATTTCCAGTCGTGATTTCTTGTTTGTTCCGAAAAATCACCAACTACGAAACAAATAGCGACTGAACATCGCTGTAGTGAAGCTTCCAATATTATTTGAATTAATCTTTTTTCAAATTTGTTTGCACCACGGTGGTTGTTTATATGTAGTGATAACACTTATTTCCGTGTTTGGCGATAAAAGATCCAGCGGTAGAATTGGCCCATATCAGGCTTATTATAATTACATAATAAGCATCTCTTTTTATGGTTCTAAGATTATATTAATATTATAGATTTTTTTTAGTTTATACAGCGAGATTGTGTTTGCAGAGTGCACTATCTGAGTGAGCTATCAACAAATATCTCTATCGGTAAAATAACAACCATAATCGATTATGATGGAAATATACTACTGAATAAGTCTAAATTTATCTGAGGTGTAAAAGCTTTACTCACGAAACCAAATTTAATACACAGAAATTCAAACAACCCTAGCATGAATCAAATTATCTTACTATATTCAGAAACGTAAACACGCATCGATATAAAGAACAAAAATTATTTACAAATAGTTATAACATCAAATGGTATCCAAAACATTTATGTTAATTTCGAAAAAATGTATTCCTATATGTCTGAAGTAAAAGAACAAATAAATCAACGGCCGTTTCAACACATGTCTTCAATAGTCTGTGTACTGTTAACAAGTTAGCACGTGTTCTCTCCGAGATAACTGTTAATAGCACGTTCCTTTTTGGTCGAACCGTTTGCTCCATCTAAAATAGAACGATGAGAGTCTTATCTATACTAGGTTATAATAACTTAATGAAACTTAATTCTGAGACACACATGCTTTTCCTGTTAACAAGTAACTGTAAGTGTAAGTAACTGGCTGGTAACAAGCAACTTTAATACTTTGCAATCTCTTTTATATCATAATTTTGTAATTTAACTAATTGCCTCAGTAGACGTTGTGCTAACTTTTTACATTTCTGAACACAGACTCAAGATGGTAACATGCTAAGTCTTGTGGAATACGAAGTAATTGAATATTTATCTTCATTTAAACTTCCAGAATTAGTCTACAGGTTCTTGATGGTACATTTTTCACTTGAGCTTGGTTGTTAGTCAAGTGGCTAATAGTAAATGCCCCACCACCACGGTAGGGTTTTGTCAGCATGGTTTCTTCATTAAAAGTTCAGGCTTATTGTCCGGGTGGAACCCACGTTGTTCGATGGGGTGTTTTTAGAATATAGTAATATATTCTAAAAATCTTCTAACCTATTTATACCTCAGACTTGATATACATACTTCTTACACATACAGATTTCCAAAACTATACGACCGATGGATTTAAACATTTAATTTTTAATTTCATTTATAAAGTAGACACCAACTAAGAACGGATTTTGTGATTCAGTTCATGGATAAATCGCGAATGAAACCGAATGTACTAGCTAATATAAATTATATTCATAAAACAGTCTTCAGTTTCGCAAGATTTCTGGGACATTAGCATGTAATAACAAATTGCGATAACAGACAATGAGGCCACGTATATATATGATAAGATAATGTGTGTCACTAATGATTCATAAAGTTGCAACTTAGACTTACGACGATAAAACATTCTTTTCACGTGACACAAGTAACGATCTACCAAATTTAAAACAAGTTAAAAGTACATTAAAAGTCCTCACGAATCTTTGCAACAAATTTTTTCAAGACATTTTTGAACAAATATATAATAAAAGGACTTCCTTTTCTTATAACATTGGAGATTTAGTAATAAAATATATAAATCAACTTTGTGTATTAGAATATGATATTTGAATTTGTCCGAATAATTTAATGTATCTATTCGATAAAACACGGGTGTAAAAGCTTAAACTCGTTAAAAATTTACGTATATGGTTTTAGTTGGTCAGAAGTCATCACTTTGTATGCCCGTTGAGCAGAATTTTATTGTGGTCATATTACAACCGTACCAACTTCAGTAAAATAGTTTTGTTTGTTGTTTAATGTCTACTATTTTTTATATCACCATAAAGTAAGTGTAATAGACGTATCATATATTAATTCGTACAAAATATTTCTAGTATTCGGATAATAAGTATAACTAAGTTGTTAATTTTGTAGACGAAGTTACCTAAATCGTCAAAGAATGACTTTGATATAATATTTAGCTTTGATTATATTCTAACCACAAAAGCAATTTCGTCATATTGAGGTATATATAAAAAAATTAGCTAAAGTAATGGAAAAAATATATTACTTTCGCGTTATTCGTATTCCATCATTCAGAGCCAGAATTAATACCTAGTGCTCAAAGTAGTTAATATATCATCTATGGCGTCATAATTGTATAACCTAATTTACGTACTATTACATTACGATCTTATGACCTACGATCTATAGAGTTATTGTTTTGAATTATAGGAAAACATTTATTGGTAGTTTTACTAGTAATTTTGGCAGTGTTGTATTTCCGTGTATGGATAAAATCGCTCTGCTCACTGCATTCTGGTTCATAGACTAGTATATTATACATACATACATTTGTTTATTTATTAGCAATTATATTATAAACGATATATTATAAGCATACAACTGAGTTAAAACATATTTTATTTTATTTTAAAAATATTTACGCCTTAATTATAGCAACCAATAATTATTTTCGGTATGCGCTTACTTTTAATAATGTAAATTAATAATATCTTCGGATAACGGTTAATGACAACGTTTGGAGGAAATCTGGACATCTTGTACTAATCTGGTATGTATGCAAAATACATATATGAATATAATTTTTATAGTTAAGGTTTAGCTTTATAGCCATAATTTTACTTCATCTTAAGTGATAATACGGTGTAAGTTAGTAGATACGCTGAACCTGTGGAGGAACTGGCTCTCAAGTGCAACTGCCGGAACACACCTATTGGTATTTTGTGGCAGAGTTTCAACTTAAGTGTAGTTGCTAGCCAGACGGGCATTAGAAAAAGCCCTACAATGATACCATCGTTTCATCATGATGTTTTCCTTCACCAAAAGCTCAAGCTCATTGTAGGTGTAATCGAACCTACGCTCATTGACGCGGAGTCCGTACACACTACCACTAAGCTATCATCGTTTCAAAGTTGGTGTTGGAAATTGGCATGGCTTACCTCGATGTGATTCATTATGATACTCGACAATTGGCTTTAATACACTTGTCAATAGCTACATCTACTTTTGAAGAACTGTGGGCCTTAAGATGAAGTTATACTAAATCTACAGAGATTCCTTATATTAATTTGACGTTGCACTTCGATAGATGATTTTCTATCAATTTTATACCGGATCTCAAATAAATCACTATAATATGTTTTATTAAATGACTTCATATAATATTTTTTCCTAAAAGTAATATACCTGGTTTCGGAAACAGGATTTGTTACATTATTGTTGTTGTTTCATACATTAATTATCGTATAATGAGAAAGAGAAATAATTAAATTGTGTAATAAATTTTGTAAATAGCAATCAATACGAAGTTCATAGACACTGACTGGATTGCCTCGAAGGCAATTTTGCTTAGCTCTCAATATCTCTTCTAATATGTGAATTATGTTTATCGAGATAAGTTTTGTTCAATATCCACCCAGACTTAATCCGCTATCAATCAAAATATCAATCAAAAATAACTCACAAACTGATATAATCGGATTATATGTCATTAGATTTGTCTATGACAGTGAAGCAGGATGAATAAATAATCACTTTTAAATCACGATTCATGACAGAGTGGATTCAGTTATTATAAAAACAAGTTCTTAAATTTGTTGTTTTAGATACACTACATACATATATAGTAATTTGAGATGTCATAAAGTTGTCTGTGGAAACTAAACATTAAAAGTATTATAATATATAGCCAAACCCTCTATCCGTTCGTTTTAATCCATTTTATTTATATTTAAATATTTATTATTAATTAATAAGTCTGTTTTTTTTGGACATGTTTATTATAAAGTAAGTACAGTGACCACTAACATAGCATAAAAAGTGGTCTGCTTTTGTGTCTAAATTAATCTCGAAAATGGCTTGAGGAATTTTACAAAAATATATATGGGAAATTTATGTGATTTCTTCATTGTTACAGTGTAGGAATAGTCAATAATAATTTATAAAATGTTAAATAATGATTACGTCATTTGGATTTAAAAGCAAAGTAAAATCCAAAAACGGTGACCACTGAGAGAATATGTCTTAAACCTTCAAACAACTCTCGACAGTATATACAGTATTGAAGCGATGATAGGTCAGTTGGTAGAATATACGGTCGCCGCGGTAAGGAACGTGAGTTCGAATTCACCTACAATATGCTCGAGCTTTCGATCAAAGAAAACATTGCGACGAAACTATAGCATGGTGGTAAAGCCTTTTCTACTCGCCTGGCTAGCTACAACGCACAAGTTGAAAATTTGCTACCCAATACCTATACATGTGTTCCAGCAGTTTCATTTGAGTGCCAATCCCTCCACTAGGCTTAGCGTATCGACCATCTTTGGCCACATCGTAACTTGGCATCAGGTGAGGTAGCCATAAAGCTAAACCTTAACTATAAATACTGAAGTTAGACCAACATGAAGACAAAGATTAATTTTGGTATATAGATAGATGGGAACCTGGAGACGGTGATAGGCTACTTTTTCTCGCGAAAACTCTTTGGAAAATTGCAAGTGAAGAAAAAAGAGGACAATTTTTTATTATGTCATCCGAACATCCGATTTGCTCGATAAAAGCAATATGAATGCGAGAGAAGCCGCACGTAAAATCTAGTAATATTATAAACGCGATAGTTAGTTGGTTCGTTCGTTTGTTACGCTTTCACGACTATTCCGTTTAATCGATGATGATGAATGTTTAGTATAGAGAAAGACGGTAACCTAATGACGGCGATAGGCTACTTTTTCTCTCGAAAAATTTATAGGAAGTGGACTAAAAGGAAAAAACGTCGTATGAACATTTTTATTCAGTCATCCGATCGCGAAAATTAATATTAACGTTAGAGGAGCCGCGGGTAAGAGCTAGTTTGGTATAAATCCATACCCTTCTGCTTAAACACTGGTTACAGAGTAGCTGATCTTGAGATATATATGTCGAATTATGCCACGCAATCACATCTAGTGTATATTACGATTTATGATTGATTTACGATTCATTAATGTAGATTACGTGTATGTCAGACACATTTATTATACCCAATCACCCATTATTTTCAAAGTATATAATACCTAACAATAAATTACATAAATCGAACTTACAAATACATAAAAGTTATAAAGCAAATAGTAAATACGTGGAATCATTAAACTAAATGACATAATATTATTACATTTATTATCAGAACTGACTGGCAATGTTACTATCGTCAATTCCATTCGAAATATCATTAATTATATCAAAGAGATCGTTGTTTATTTCCAGTATTTTAAAAACACAGTTGCCTTTTGTTTTTAGTTTATAATAAAAATACTTGTTTACTATGAATTAATATTCTTTTAAAGATAACATTTACTTAAGTGTCCGATTGTTGTTTTATATTTAAGTGTTATGTATTATGATATCATCCAACTTTAATAAATATCGAGATAAGTAGAGTAGTATTAGTAACTTTTATGTCCAATTACTTGTAATTTCATAATAATAGGATGAATTAGGTAAATTCTAGGCACTTAAATTCAAATAAGTTTACCTACTTAATTTAAGCTTTGAGAAGACGCTCGTGATTGCTAAAAATATTACCATTGGAAATGAAAATATACATTAAATCAAGAACAGACGGCAAGATAATTGATCACAACTAAAGTCATACTGTTTTTTCACACGACGTTTTCCTCCTCGGAAATTATATGTTGGTAATATACTTAACATGATTCGTATTATTTTGTATTAATTATTTTTAGTGTTTTCTACATGTAATACATTTTTATTTAGAACATGTTATCCAAACATTATATATTTTAATTATATTGATATTTAACTCGCTTATCGCGTATAAGAAACAAATAAAGAGTAACATCGGTAAAAATTAGTTACAAAAGTAATATGTGTACATGGCATTGTGTGAGTAATTTAATTCAATTATTTGAATTTCATGTTGTATTTTTTTGTCACCGCTTTTTTTATTTATTCTAAATTTCAGACTAACATTGTCGTGGTTCTTGTTTTTTTTTATCATATTTATTTTTCTAAAAGTTTTATTGACAAATTAATTAATTCTTAGGTACGTTGGCATTGTATGATTTTGTAATATGTGAAAGCTTTATTACATTACAAGAAATTGTAATATATATAGTTATAAGAAGAAATGTTTGTTACATTTTACAAAATTAACACTTTACCAGAATCTCATCTGATATTAAAAACGATGTAGTGTAAGTTGTTGACATGTGAAGACTAAGGGGCACCACTAGCTCTACTGGCGGACCACTGACTAAAGTGCTTGTCGACAGGTTTTTTTTTCCAGAAGCTTACCATACACTTATAGAGTGCCTTAAGACCATGGTATAGTATTATTACACAATTTTGTTTTCCTGAAAGCTCAGCGCCAGTGATTGTTACGAACCTGTGTAAATCGGGGCAGAACATAACGTACAGAAAACGTAAATTCACTTTTATTAAATGATAATAGCATTTTAACACGCATATTAAAAAAAAAAATTCAATACTAGAGCTATGTACGCGACTTCGTTCGCGTGAAACATAATAATATTTAATTGCTAGCTTTACCCACGGCTTTGGTTGCGTTAATATCGATTTTGTCAAATAAATCGGATAAAGCAATAAAAGGTTTCATAGAAAGTGTATTCCTCTCTTTACCCCAAAAATTAACCTTTCACTGTCATATCTAATTTAGCGGTTTAGGCGTGAAAGCGAAACAAACAAATAACCAAACTCACCTTCGCAATTATACTATTGGTAAGGATTTTTGGCCGTTTTTGTAACTTTTTTCAGTACAGCTTTACTCCTATTGATGGTAGCGTAATGTTAAATAGCCTAAATCTTACCTCAATTATGATTCTATCAAATACAAAAATATGTAGTTCTTAAGATTTACGCATTCACCCAAACAAAGTTTTACGCTTTTGAATATTAATAAAGATAAAGCGAAAAAGCAACATCGACCTTAATAAGAAACTGTGATCTATGGAATACATAATAATCTACGATTTAAGTGTTACAATTATATCAAGGTATCAACCGATATCAACCCACAACTGGGTCGATGGTGGCAACGAAATTAACCCAACGTGAACAGAACTTGAAGTTTTTTGCACTTGAGGATGAAGGCCTAATTAGTAGAAAATATCTCTAATACCTTCTACCGTTATTATGATAAGGTATTCTTTACTGAAAACTTATTTCGGCTTATTTTTGACTTCGCACCTACTTCAAGATAATGTTGGAACGTAGTATTTAAATCCATCGTTAAATCATCATATTTATGATTCTACAAATACATAAGAAATAGCACGAAAACAGACAAAAACTGTTCAAGTTAAAGATACATGAGAAAAAAATAACAGGTGAATCAGTTCTTTCAAAAGAAATTCTATATTACTTACGCAAGTGAAAACGGATAATTAAATGACGATTTCATAGCAGGTGCTCTCTATAAGTTACTTTTACTCATCTATTTAAAAAATACCTATAGGTGTATTCCGACAGTTGCATTTGAGAGCCAGTACTTTAGCGTACATATCATCTTGGGTCACATCGTTACTTAACATCAGGTAAGATTTTGGTCATAAACCTTAACTATACAAAAAACATTTAATTCAACTATGTTCTAGATATAACATACATACTACCATTTAATAGACGAACAAAGGAGCCTGTGTTTTCTCGAATCATCGCACAAACGTTACCTTATTTGACTTATAATAATTTCGTTTGACTTCGTGTTCCCATGCTCCCATTACGCCCCGGCAATGCATTGGAATTGGCCAGAAAATCACGATAAGCATCGCCGTTGTCACGATCCAATTTCGACCCAAGGGCTCCTGGTCGAGATTTGAGTGAGACGACGTGACCTCTGTACTAGCTCGAACGAACTTCGAGTGTGAAACGTCATGTCTGACCAGCGGGTGGCGTGAGTTGACGATCAAAGAACAAATTTTGTTAATGCTAAGAATCTTTACACAACGCTTTAGGGTACCAAACGTCGATCACTGTCACAATGGAAACACAAATCTGATGTGACCCCGAACGTTTGAATTACATAGTAATTTTTATCATGGATTGTACTCATCAAAATGCATATGATAAATGACTTGATATTATAAAAATGGGTAACTTAATAGAGCGTATTTTTATTGATATAAAAGAGAGTTTTTGTCACTAACTATTCTTCTAGTGAATCGACTTGTTACATTTTAATAATTGATTAATCAATTTAATGCTTATTGTTTAAAAAATATAGATTTTGCAATTTTCTTTATTAATAAATTGAAATAGAATGTTCGTTTTTGGTCAACTAAAGTTGTTTCGCAAAACATATTTGATACTATTATCAACGTAAATAATTATTTGAAGATAATTAGGAAGTATTTTTGTAACTTTAGTGTTGGTTGTAATAATTGAATTGTAAGTAAAATAAATAGTTAAACTAAAATTTTATTTTATTTATGTGTAACATGTCCTAACAAAATACCTAAATATTGAATTTGATTCTTTATAAGATAAAGAAATATACCATTAAGCATAAAAGGTAAGGACCTCGGTTTGATATCTGGTCAATTTCTTATCTAGTATTGGGGACATTTGGTCTGATAGAGGAAACCAATGGTGCGTTTAACCGTGAAATCCACAGATAGGACGATATGCCCGGATATTGATAGCAGGTAACTCGAAACCAGAAATGATTCTGGAAATGTATCTGAAGATAATAGTGACATAAAATTTTTGGTAGTAAAGTTTTCTTAGGCAGTAAATTAATTCAAATAGATGGTAGTAAAGATTTTAGATAATATTGTGTAACATAATTGGAACAATTTAAATTTTACTGTAAAAACCTCTTTCATAAACTAAACCTAACTTAGGCAATAAATTATGATAGAAATTCTAATTTATCAGTCTACAAATTCAATTTTAAGATTAGTGATATTAGGTAAGGTAGTATAAATAATTGATATTATTTAAGATGTAATTTTACTTATATCTTCACTTTTAGTATATTGTGTTGGGAGTATTTATATTATAAAGATTAGGTACAACGAATATGGCATTAAAAATATATTGTCTGCTCTTTTATATGTGCGGAATTCAATACGACTTGACCTATTTTTACGATTTTGTATACGGAAATATAATATAATTCTTCAATTGATAGGCTATAATCTTTTCGATTGTATTTTTATTATTCCTTAAACGCTTTTGAAGGAATTTTATACACTAGACAAATGAGGCATGTTGTAATCGGTAAGCTATATGAATTGAATATAATTATTATAGAAATGCTAAACAATACAATTAATAACAATATAATTTATAATTAATTATTTCTCAACACGTTTTGATGACATTTGTCACACGCGAATTATACGTCATTTCTTATATATATGGATTTAAAATTGATAATCATTGTTTGTTATGTTGTAGTAAATAAATATTTGAATTTTTTTTATTTGTGTTGATTTGAAATCAAAATGTAGTCTATTTCTGTTTAAGGAGCTCGAACCTAAAATAAATATGTATCTTTAGGTACCGTTTAGACCAGTATAGTTACACAATAAATTGCATAAGGTTGCTCGATTTTAAGTATTTTATTACTATGGTTGGAATTAAAACAAAAAAAAAAGAGTTTAATTGTGTAACTTTGTGTGATAAAGGCATTGTTGAATTTGTAAAAATTGGGGATCACTAATAATTGATATTATAGACCAACCCGTTATTAAAATGTAATTTATAAAACTAATGGGTCGGTTATTTATACGCCATGTTATTGATTTTTGTACAAAATTTTAATCTTTAATTCCATTTGATAAATTCACGGGTGGTCGGTTGACAAGTTACAAGCGGTACATGCAGTAGGTGAATATGGGTACCTATCTGATTTAAATATTGTATGTGCGGTTATTGTAATAATATTTCAAAAATGATTTACTTCGAATCGTAATTAGCTTAAGATAATTTATTTTATTTTCCAAACTATTAATACTGACCTTAATCATAATAAATTATTAGATTTCACATTCACTGGAGCTATGTATATAGTAATTATAAATTTACTTCATATAACAGTTTTATTTATAGCAATGTGCTGTTTTATTGATGTGTACTAATCTATTAATTAGTATAAAAATACACAAATAACAGACGCAAGCTCACTGATATCGATATTTTTAGTTCATAATACATAATTAAATTTAGGTGACTGTTTTAATATCACCAAGTATAAATATAGATGTTTTATGAATTAATAATGATATGTTCGTAACAGTTGTACAATTTCTGATTGGATTGTAACAGTGGTACGCTCATTAGTATAGCTTTCTACTATTAGTCGTGTGTGCCCAGTGTTTAAGCGAAATGGCAAGAAGCACCATAGTAAACTGTTTTTGATTTGTCATATTTCCAGATCCGCTATTGTATATTTAGTTACCTAAAACTTTACAAGCCTTGATCGTCATTGCTTTTGCAATGTAATCTTCTTATCATGTGGTAGTGCAGACACCTTGCAGTGTAGCTTTAAAAATAATAATAATTACAAGATTTAAATTGTTGTAATAATACAGACCTCCATACATTTTGTCTCTATGTTAGATACTTACCTGTTCTGATTAGAAACTAGCAACCCTACAAAAACAATTTTTGTAATCAAGTTCCTTAGATTAGCCCGTTCAAACAAACAAATCTTTCCGCTTTCTAATATTAATATATCACAATGATACTCGATAAGTTTGTATTTATATATATGAGGACTATGTAACATCGATATTAGTAAAATTAAAAGTTTGAATTAAAATTATCAAAACAGATAATTATCATGAATTAAATTGTATTTAGTCAATAACAGATGTCTAACTATACTATAAAAAGCTATCCTTAGGATTCGAATAAAGTATTTTTTAAGAAAAATATAAACCATTTTATAAATTTACTCATATAACTAGAAGAGAACCCTGCTGTTAGTCGAGAAAAAAAAATCAAAATCGTTCGACCGTCGGTCATTTAAAATATGTCACACCATATGGCGTATGTGGAGATTTAGAAAACTATTATGAAAAAATCGATAGAGACTCCTCGGACCGTGTCCTAGTAGGTCACATAAATATACTTCTAACTAGTAACGAATGTATTCTGTATTGTAAATCTCTTTTATAGCTACTATGGCATATCCGTGACGGTTGAAATATGACTTGGGAACGATTTCTACCTGAAAAGGGACTATCATTATGGTTCGCGATGATTGTCGGCAAGCCAGATATTATTTTTGAACTTTTTTCTACTATTCTCGTTTTTATAACAATTCGGAAACATCGAATTTAACAGTTATATGCCGAAATTCGGTTTTAACACGAAGCGTCTTCGCTTGTGTTTTCTTTGTCGGCGTGGAACAAGTTTAAAAGGTGTGTCAAGAAATCATGTTTATGATATATGAAAAAATATAAAAATTAACATTGCCAAATGTATGCTTGTTTCTTAATAAATTAGTCAGGTATTAGTAAAAGTAAAAGATTTTTTAATGATATTCTTTTATTTTGTAATTTTTAATTATATATAACAGTTGAAATATTTCGTAAAGAATGCATATAATATTATGAATATTAAATCAGATAATAAATGATATCTTGTTTAATAAATTTTAATGTTATATACAAGAAATATCTATTTTTATATTTACCACACTCTATTAGACATAACCATAGTCAAGCGTAAACCAATATATTGTTATAAAAATTAGTACGGTATCATAAACTATGTGTAACTACATATTTACATGTTTTCCCAACTATATTAAATTCCTATCTAATGACTAGGGATATTATACAATAATAATAACATTAAATAATTATTAGTCACAAAACCTATTTATAAAATATTTGGTAACAATGAGATAATATACTATACCAAAATACCTCTTATATGTTCAAGCTTTATTATATATAATACTTATACTGGCAAAACTTACATTGATTTCAGTCTTAACGGATAAAAACAGTTTCCGCTACAGTCGTTTGTACAAAGGCTATTATAATACCCTACGTAGAAATATTTACAAGTTTTCAACAATACAGTCTATTTAAATATTTTCTGTAATAAAAGCAAGGAACAAATTGAACATTTGGCCAAATTATCTAAACTAACACTTTTGTTAAAGTATCACCTTTCAAGTTTCAATAAGGCCCAAAAAACCAATCTACACATGTGCTCGGAATGTGACGTTCCATTAAAATATATCTCTTAGCGATAACGCACAGTTTTAAAACAATCTAATCATCTGTGTGCGGCTGAATGAGTTTGGGGCAAACAGTCGTGCACAGATGATCGTGGTTGTAAGTAACCCTGTTCATCCAGCGCAGATGGAGAATGCTGGCCAGGATGTTTACGCAATGTATTAGGAGGTCTAGGCCGACCACCGTACGGCTGTTCATAATTTTGAGTATCTATAGAAATATAACTATGATGCAAGTTTTCACCATCCTGAATTTGACTCGTCAAAGTAGTATTTGTCAACATAGATGTATCATCTTCTATATTAACTCCTACGTTAGCGGTAGTAGGGGTTTGAGGTGGAATTGCATCATATTTATACCAGTGTTCCGGTGCAGTCGGCGAAGCTGTATATCTAGATGGATGTCTTCTCGCATTTGGACAAACACCATGATTGTAATTTATTGTATCTTTATTCCAATGCAAATTAGATATGTCTGGCATTACAAATCTGATTTTTTCCCAGAATTTTTTTTCGCCCCATAATAAGACGTTACACGTTTTTAAATAGCTTTGAAAATCAAAATCTAAATTTAGTGCACTAACATCTGTTGTTAAAATAAAAATGACTCTATGCCGCCTAATGGATGGGTGGATAGAAGTAATAACATGTTTGATTGCCGCTTTGAATGAAGCCTTTGACCATTCATTTTGTAGGAAATTAAATGACACAAAAACAAGAATTCTTTTAGATGATTCTGCAGCGTTTGTTATTTGCTCAGATAAATAATTTTCTGGAGCATGTTGAATATCTCTGTAATGGAAACACATGGTATAACCAGAGTGCTCCATTTCAGGAGCTACAATTTTAGTAACAAAATCATCATCTAGTAGACTATATACAGCATATCCATCATATAATCGATCTCTGTCAAGTTCACTTTCTTGTATAGACGCACTTTTAAATAGTCTTACTCCATATTTCGAGTGAGCCCAAAGTCGTACGTTTTGTCTAAATGAAAATGCTAGTGCACCAAAAAGTAGAATAAGGATAACACTTATCAAAACTACAGCTAAAAGAGGTACAAAGTTCAATTTTATCGTGCTTATTTCGCCATACTGATATGGTTGGTTTTCAGTAGAAACCGTATTATCCGTTACACTTGAATCACGACACTTATCTATAGCGTCCATTACAGTCAAATTAGAAAACAGTACATGATCAGAAGAACAATACACATCAAGAGGATCTTCATGCAGATTTTTCAACCAAGTTTTTAGATGAAGTATTTTGTCACATGTACAAGTGAACACATTACCTTGGACACGGATACTCTCTAAATGTGTTGCATGAGTTAGTTTTTTATCAAGGTCCAAGATTTTGTTACCTTGGAAGTATACGACTCTAAGTGATGACAAATTTTCAAATGTTTTGTTAGAAACATTTATTATAAGGTTATCGTTGAGGTATAACTCTCTTAAGTGCTTTGTTTGAGTAAATTCTTCACCAGATAATTCAGTCAAATGATTATTTTCCAGATGAAGAATATTTAAAGAATGCAACCCATTAAAAGTATCATTGTCAATACTTGCAATATTACTATTATTTAAGTACAGTTTGTGTAATTTCTTTTTACCAATAAATAAATGACTACCAAGAAGACTAAAATCATTACCATCAAGGTAAAGCTCAGTTGCATCCATCGGTATTTTTTCAGGAATTTCAGTATAACCAACATTTGAACAGTCTATCACGTTTGAATTCCAATTACTATCATGGAAGCAAGAACAACCTTCTGGACAAGTCATTTTACAATCGCATGCTTCGAAATCACAGCAAAAGCAGCTAGATGAACAGTGCGTCTCATATGAGCATAGAAACTGAGTTTCAGGCACATCCATTAAATTTGATCTTCCACCATATTTGTTGTTTACAACTTCACACATTACAGAGTCCAAATCTACAAATCTTGGATACTGTCTCATATGATTCCACAGATTAATCTTTTGTAACCAAATCATGTGACAGTTACAAACAAATGGATTATTTCCAATAAAAAAATTTGGCAATGTCTTATGCTTCGGTATATGAGGTAAAGTAAACGCTGAGAGTTCAACGGTTCTCAATTTATTGTCTGTCATGACAACTTTTTCTAAATTTCGTTTTTGTAAAAATGTACCTGGCTGTATAGTGTGAATTTTATTGTTATTCAAGAATAGGATTTCAATGGAATTCGGTATCGTTCGTTCTTCAATGTTTTCTAAAGCATTAAAGCTGATATCTAGCATTCGAATATTTTGTTCAATATTGTGTTCGTTTTCTAGTTTTGTAATATTATTACTATGTATATCCAACCATTCAAGAGTATGGGGCATATAGCTATAGTCAAAATAAATCAGTTTATTATCCGATATGTTGAGCCATCCTAGTGTATTAAGTTTAGTGAAAACTCCTCGAATATCGATTAGCTTATTTCCATCTAACCGAATAGCTTTCAATGTGGGGTTCGACACAAAGGCATCTTGTTCAATTGTTTCTATCTTATTAGAAGCTAGATTCAATACTTGTAAAGATGGGAGAGTACTAAAAGTGTCTTTAGGTAAGCTTTTAATTTGATTATCTACAAGTCTTAATCCATAAAGCTCTTCGAGACCTTCAAAAGAGATGTTTGAAATATTAGTAATATTGTTTTTCCCAATATCAAGTGATTTCAAAAATCTTAATCGTTTTATGCTATCAGGAATAATGTTTAGGTTGTTTCCATTTAAACCCAAATCTTGTAAATAAGTAATATTCTCAAAAGAACGTTCATGAATGGAAGAAATCTGATTGTTGTCTAGATAGAGTTGACTGAGCACGAATAAATTTGAAAAAACATGTTCATTTAACGTTTTTATTCTGTTATCTGATATAGAAAGTTGATGTAGATTTTTAAGTTCAGCAAAAGCACCGTTACTGACTATTTCAATCACATTGTTATCGAGGTTCAGGACTTGTAAGTTGTTTAGGTCTTGAAATGATTTAGGGTCCAAACGGGCTAGAGAGTTGTGGGATAAATTCAATATTACTAAACGAACAAGTCCAGAAAAAGTGTCTCGATTAACCCAATCGTTTGTAAGGCGATTCTTTGATAAATCCAATTTCTCAAGTTGATCAAGACCTTCCAATAATCCTGGAGCCAACACAGAAAGTGAATTATTCGCTAATGAGATTTCTTTGATAACTCGTGATGATTGAAATAACTCCGGAGGGACAGCGACTAACTTATTTCCAGATAGGTTCAGAGTTTTTAATGAATTTAATCCAACGAACGCTCTGTCGCCAATCTCATTAATTAAGTTGTTTTGAATATTCAGGATTTCTAAAGATCTGAGGCTAGAGAGTCCGTTATCAGGTAGTCTCAATATATTATTATATGATAAATCTAATATTTTCAATCCAGTATTACATGATTTTCCTGGAGCAATCGGACCTTTGCCCCAATCAGAAAACCCAATTTCTGATATATCTTGAATTCTATTATTCGTAAGATTAAGAGTTTCCAAACTAAAGAGCGGGCAAAATACTTCAGAAGGTAACATGTATATGTTGTTGTCTCCTAAATCTAACGTTCTAAGTTCCATCAGCCCACGAAAACTCTCAGCATGAAATTCCATCGTCATAGCTGGCCAGTCGTTATTATAGGAACGTAGAGTCAAACTGGTCAAGTCACGTAGCGGTGACAGTACGGTTGCAGGAACATAACGAATTTTGCAGTACTCAATACGCAAGTTTTCAAGTTTCCGTAGTTGTCCCAAAAAACTTCCGGTGTTCATGTGCAAAGAACTCTCGAAGAAAAGCAAATCAGTGCATGTCAATTTCAACTTGTTGACGTTGTACGCCTGCGCAGTGGTTATGTTTTTAAACAAAAAGTCGACTGAACCGATCGTTTTGACGTTACACGTGAGAAAGTTTGATTCACTCAACTTTGCGTCCGAATAATCCCAGTGACAGCCGGCAGGGGCGGGCGGTGCGGAACGTGCGCGCGCACCGGTCATCACAACTAAACACATCCAAACTTTTAACGAAAACATTTCACAAAAGTTCATAGTTAATTTAGAATAAGTGCATTTGTCACTTATGTATCATTAGTAATTGACATAGAAAAACTTTTGATCACTTTATACTTTATGATAAATGTCTGTTGTTATTCCCGCGACTTTTTAAAACGCATGTAAACAAAGTGTACGAGAGCGTGGTAAAACTTTTGACGCAGCCATACTCCCCTGCGGTCGGGCGGTAACTGACCTACGAAGTTTCGACGAACGAAAGCCGCATGGGTATTGGGCTGAGGCGCGGGGCGTGGAGTAACGATAACGACAACGGGTGGGACCCGGCACTGCATCGGTTTACAACAGATGGCACGCGTGTTTTTTAAACACTCGAAATATTGGTTATGCAGCAGAAGACTTAGAGGCCTGCGTGATTCAATGGACGCGTCTCATCAAGTTACATCTCAAAGGAGGTCGCGGTTACGTAAAAAGCAATAGTATTGTTTGTGACCAAAAACAATGCGTTCACTGTTGGACTTTCAAATTTAAACGAAAATACAAACATTTCTAACATACTTATATTTTTACGGTTTGTATAATACCTATATTGTCAAAACTTGTATTCGGGTGATCAAATTAAAAATCCTAAGATATTTAAAAATCTTATGTTATTAGATTACTATCTACATTGTGTTTATAACCAAGGATATACTATAGAGATTTGATGAGATGGGCGGACATTTTATTTTTAACAGAAGTGAATGATTGACGCATCCAAGTAAAAAAAAATATCGGAACAAAGTACAAGTATGTTATTTCTACTTCCTATCCATTATATAGAGAACAGAACAGATGTTCTGTAACAAGAGTTTCTTTGTATTAAATCGTTTTGACTTACTGAAGAGTAACCAAATTCCACATTATTATCATGTGGAAATAATAGCCAGTTTATAGGTTAATACATTTGATATTTATAAGCGCTAATTAAAAGTCAATCAATCAATTAATATTTACAATTATTGTGCGAAATTTTACTAAAAATACAGACGATATAACAGTGTTGTTAATTTTAAATTATATAAAATTTAGACAACAATACATATCAGAATTTACATATAAATTTATTGATTTCAGTAAACTTTGACCGTTGACTTTTTTACTTCAAGTACCTCTCTTATTTATATCTGAGATCATTAAGTCTATCTTATACCTACTTACAAATGTCTAAGGTAAGCTTGTTAACCGCAAAAACATCCAAAACGTGGAGAGAACCATCGTTCGTCATCGCAACGTCTAATCGCAGGCCATCGAATGCCATAACACGTGCGTGTCAAATCGGGTCTACCGTGGGAGACAGACCGACAGACCTCTGATTTTCTTTACAGACGGTAAAATAAATAACATCAATATTCAACTACAAAACAATTTATTATAGCAGTATCAAACGAACACGATATATTGAAAATTCTTTTAAAACCATTTGTATGTTGTCATATTTGTAACTAACTAAGCCGGCGACTTCGTTCGCGCGGTACTAACAATGATCTAATAAAAAAAACACGGTAATTTTCCTTTTTCTTTTAATAAATGTAATCGATTCAGCAGTTTCTCAGATTATGCGGAACATATAGGCAGATAGACAAGAAATTTAAAAATTGTTTCTTTATTTTAATATAAAGGCTGTATATAATTCATATGCGTTTAGTAAAAAGCAGTATTTTGTCATTATAAACAGACACTTCAATTTTATTTATCTGTATAGAATATAGAACCTATATAGATAACTATATAAAACATAAATATAGAACCTATAAGTATTTATCAGCTGTCTACTTACCATAATATTACATGTTTAGCTTAGTTAACAATTAAACGGTCCCATTTAAAATTATATATAGTTACTTAATTATTATCTACAATTAAAGTAAATTGATGAAAGATGTTAGACGTTAGTTATAACACTATAGTTATAATAATATAATAGTTCATTGTTAACCAAAAGAAATGCATGCCAAAAATCCTAGAGAAAGAGGTCTGTGGGACCAAGGTCATATCAAACTTGATATTCTCAGTCAATATTGACAACAAATATCTCACGTGCCCATGAGATCGTCCAATATTGACAATAGGACATCAAACAAAATATTACCACTTATCTAGTAACAACTTACTCCAAAAACCATCTTATAACGATCTCCTCTCGGAAACGTTATACAACTCAAGTGTATTGACACTATTCTATATTGATAGACTAAATTCAACGAAACTTTTATGTGAAGGAATGACTCCGTTTATCTGAGAAATATGAAATGACTCCTAAAAAGTATATTTTGTATGGATTACATATAAGAAAATATTTTTTATTGTTTTAAATTAAATAGCATTTTATGGAACAATAGCAAAGTTGCCTGAACGCAAGTATTATGCTGTATAAAATCAATGGCGTTCATAGAGAGATCAGATACCTATCGACGTTTCTGTCTCTAAATGAGAATTACTGAGTATGATAAACTTTAACATAGTGCCCGTGGTCGAATCGCTTAACTATTTTAAATAGCATTTTATAAAAACAACGTCTCTTTCAACCACTCAATAATTAGTTTGTGTCGCTCATATAACAACATCGAACCTTATAACACTGTTAATGTCAATAATACTGAACATATAGATGTAAGTTATTTAAATGTCAATCAATTTCAATAACAATTAAAGATACATGTCCGTATTATGTTATTAAATATTTTACTTGTTACCGAGAAGCTATGACATCGTTTTTATAATGTCAAAATACTACAACCAACTGAACTTCTTGAGCAAACTTATAATAAACAGGATAATAATCCTGCCAAGAATATAGTATTATTCGTAACTTTAGTTTTTGTCATAGTTTATAATCTATTATATGTATGTAATATAAATATTACTAATAACATTAGTATTGCTTTATATAAACCGAAAAAGTTTGTTTGTTTGAACGCGCTACACTTAGGAACTATCACTCGGAATTCAAAATTTAGAGTAATCATTGAGGAAGACTTTAGGCTATTTGATATCACGCTATCACCAGTAGGAGTAAAGCTGTGTTGAAATAGATAGAAAAACTGGCAATTTTTTGTAATAACTTTTAGGTCCACGCGGATGACGTTGCAGGCACAGCATATAAATATTATATTTGTTGCTGTTTGCAAAATTGATGGCTGCTGACTTACTGCGATGAGTAGTAATCCATGTATATAGTGTTTGATAAGTGGTCGCGACCCAGATGGATACAAATTCCTACCACACAGCTCGTTATTGAATATATTTATATACCGGTTGAATCCAAAACGTGACATAACTACATGTTATAATGGCAATTGTTGTACATGGTGTATGGTGAAGGCAATCTAGACCGATCCAACCATTCATATGGTATAGTGTTCTCCACTATTTTTCTTTAGTATAAATATTTAAAAAAAAAACACAATTAGGCCAATAACTTTAAACATCTTAACTGCTATATTATAAATAACATTCACTTATATTTATACAGTATTTTGCAAAGAGCACTGCAGTCACTGGAGTTCATTTTTTATAAATAGCAACATTTTACCTCACTATTGACCACAAAGATAGAATAGCTTCTGTAACGCCATAAATAAATTAACCATAACATATTTACAACTTTTCTAAGCAACAAATTTAAGACAATGTTCAAAAGTATAGAAAGTACCAAAACTGGAAACAGTTTTACGAAATCTTTTGAGAGCTGCAACCATCAATAAATGTAGGTACGTAGAAAGACCACTTGGAACAAAAAAACATACCGCAATTATGTTATTACCACCATAAATCGTCATCAAGACAATAGTTTTAAACTTAACAACTGTGTTAGTTGTTCTATGGTTGTCAGCACCGCAGATAAATTGGTTACATAATTTAAACCACTGCTGTATTTCTTTTTTTTTAACCATATTTAAAGTTTTGTGGCATTTTTAAGAATTCGTATTGTTTTATTTATATAAAAGATTCTAAAAATAAATCATAGGTCCTAATAACTTACTGACGCGAACCAGTATAAAAACAATGTAAATTAAATTTATTTTCTAGCTCTAATAGGATATATAATTCAATTAATAATAATGCAGATAACAATTTAATAAACATTTGTTTAAAAAGCAATGTTAATGTAATAAGGTTTCTTTGTGTAATTAAGGATATGTTTATATTTTTTATTCCCAAAAATTCCTGTAGTCTAGTAATTAGTAGTCTAGTAACCAGTAGTTAATAACTCAACCACAGCCACCTATAATATTTATGAATAGCATAAAAAAAAATTCATACACGAACTATTTTCATAGTGGAATTTTAAACGATGTTGGAGTTTACCGATTTCATACAATTTTATAAAATTATTCATATGCTATTTAAACTTTTAACCCTGTATCCCGTAAATGCCTTCGTTTTATGCGATAAAAATATCTTATTGATATGACTATATTAATTTTCATCAGAATAATATATTTTATAATTATTTTCTAAATGATCGCCTACAGGGCGACAGATAACAAATAAATAAAAATTAAAAATGCAAATATTTTTAGTTTATAAATTTTTAATTCCAAAGCAAATAAGGGTATATAATAATAGGTTTCAATAATATTTTAAGTATAGGTTTTCTTCAATTATAGTTGTATTATGTAGGTATTTTATAATTACTGTATTTATTATGTACAGCAATATATAAAACGCTCTTTGTTCAAAATAGAACCTACTTGAAAAGTTTATAACCGGCGGAGAGGCGCAAAGGTAAATTATTCGTACTGGTCACTTTACTCTTATCTTACGGATGTTGGACGCCACATTTTAAAGGCGTGATTTTTATTTCTTAAGTAAGACATTGCTCACTAACAGCTAAACACTGAACGTTAAAGGCGTTTTATGAGATAATCTCTACAAAATATAGCTCGCGTCTCGATAAAGGTGGTCTCAATAAACAGGTACTCCCGAGGCACGTTTTGAGTCAAATAACCAACGAGAAAGGGTCCCAAACAGAAAACGCTTTGTGCTAAAACGTCGACCCCTTATCTTCTTTAGATGGGTCCCGTCCATAGATATATGAAGATAACGAAATATACTGTCAATAAACATAATTATGTTTGAAATTAATTTATTATTACTTTTATATTCGCAAATAAAATATCTATCTAAACGCTTACAAGTCATTGAAGAATTTTTTAGGAAAAAATTCCATCACAAATATTAATTTTTAATAAAGATACTTTTAAAATGATTCCTAATATCTTTAATTAATAATTACAAAGCTAATGGTTGTAATTGGTAGCATGAAAGTGTATAGCATCATATTTATGCCGTGTCTGATCCATGAATATCTATCTATGGTGGCTGCTTCTAGAGGCTTAGCACGAAGTCATCATTCATACGAGGAGATATCATCGTCGCTCGTCGTGGCCACGGCTTTCTGCTTGTTAACAATAAAAACGTTATCCGGCGCTCACATAAAATGTATCTTGGAAAAACTTTCAACCTCGTTTGTTTCATCTTTTTTATTTATTTTTTACCTTCCCAACGTTATGATCAAATAAAAAGTCTGTTTTGAATTTAAGTTAAGGTATTTATTTGCATGCTAATATTACCTAGTATTATTTGTTGTTATTATTTCTATTAAGTTTAAAATTACTTGATCTATTTAATTTGTATTTTTGTACATTTAGTTTAATTTTTTATTATGTAATAGCGGTCAAACGAGCAGGCTTGTCACTTGATTGCAAGTGATCACCGCCACACATGGTTACCCACAACACCAGGGGAATCGCAGGTGCGTTGCCGGCCCTTATTTTAGAGGAACTGGCTCTCAAGTGCATCTGCCGAAACACACCTAATGATATTTGGCGGCAGATTTTCAAATTGAGGGTGGTAGCCAGCCAGGCGAGCATCAGAAAAAGCCCTAACACCATGTATATTGGTATATTTTTATAGTTTAAATTATTTATACAAAATATTAGTATTAATTATTGACCACTATACATGTTTTCATTAATGGTTGCCCAAATGCAAGACCGAGACCTGACTTAAGCCAGTCTTGATCTTCGTCTCGGTTTTACAACAAGAGTCTCGAAAGTCTTGGAATTTAACTATTAGCCTATTGCTTTATATTTAATTAAAGTTATTTGGGTACATTGCCTGCTGTATTTATGACCCTAATAGCTACAAAAAATACCTACGATAGAAGTTGATGTACAGTAAATGTTTGTGCACACCAATATAAAGTTATAATAATAGTATTATTACTTCCGACTTCAACTTATCTTTTTTTTTTATACTTAAGGTTTAGCGTTATGGCCATAATCTCACCTGATCTTAAGTGACGATACGGCCCAAGTTGGTAGACACGCTAAATCTGTGGAGAAACTGGCTCTCAAGTGCTGCTGCCGGAACACACCTATTGGTATTTGGCGGCAGGTTCACAACTTGAGGGTGGTAGCTACAACGATGACTATTGACTACGCTATGATATACTGGTTGCACAGTCTTTCAATAAAACAACGTCTTTGCCGGCAAATTATATTCACCGATGCAACCGACGGATGATGAATTAAAATATCGGATAACGTAAACACATATACCATAATATTTACGGGCACAAAAACTGTAACTATGTTCATCCTGTTCTGTTAGTTTAAAACTTTGCTGAATAGACTATATGTTGCTATAATAATATTGTGTAATTTTTTTAGTACATACGTTAAATCTGCACATAACATTTATACAAGCATATATTATACATCAAATAGGTAATATACGTTCAAGCGGTCGGTATTGCCATTTAAAACAATTTACTGTTGATAGGAGGCTTGGCAAACCCATAGTTAGGATAAATGCTGCTAAATATATTATATTATTAGATTATAATATTATATATTATTATATTAGATATTAGATAGAATATATTTTGCAGCTTATCCTAAGATAATTCTGATTGATTAGGAAATGGCTTAAACGTGCCTAATCAAAACTCGACATTCACCATCGTTTGTTTGGTCACCATACAAATTATAACATATGCATGTGTAGTTTTTCATACAGAATGCTTTTATATTATTCTTGAACGTCCCACGAGACACTGATTTATAAACTACTGAAAAACGTCTGCTAAATCAAACAAATAAATAAATATTATTGTGTTAGTGATTCCGAATGTTTGCCTCTATTAAGATTCAATTAAATATTAACTACTTAAAGGAACTCATTTAAAAATTATATAATCCTAATGGTTTAACTTCTTTGAAGTTGTAAGACCTTAATTTAATTACCTAATAGTCTTACGACCGGAAAATGATTATGATAATGCGATTAAATTAACCAATCCAATATAGATGAAATGGCAACGAACACAAATTGCCAATCAATAATAGCCCTAAGGGCATATAATTAACAGATGCATTAGTGAGTTGCATTATGCATGACGTTGAATCTCCGTTCACCCCGTTATCTACGACGCGTATTTCGCTTACAAACATTTACATAATTTCCGGGTGTTTAAGTGTTGTTAACTGTACATTTTACTTATTTCTAGTATTGTAAATGTAAATTTAGTACATGAATATGAAAAAAGGTTTAAATTTCTTTGCATTAACTGGTGAAGCATGTGTTATAATAAAATTTTATAACAGTCAAGGATGTTTTTAATGTTTATTTTTATGTTAGACTTATAGTGGTCTGTGGTTATGTATAATTGACATGTGAAGTGTGAGGCGAAATCTTTGATCTTGCAAGTTCCTATATTCGCTTGCCTACCGCCATCAGTTGGACTGTATTCTTACTTGCTTGCCAAATATATGGCACAAGAAGAACATTTGTAAATAAATAAGTAAATAATATAATAAACAGACATTTATAACTATGTGGTTTTTTATTTTATTTTTTCAGGTTATCTTTTTTTTTGTCTTCATTTATTTTAGGGACTTCGGTCCAAAAAGGACATGTCAGTCCCATCGTACCCTGACCTTATAGTATGTACAAAATATAATAAAAGTCAAATATGTCCTAGAAGTACTTAGATCTAATCACAAAATTCCATAAAATTTTGGCTTCATCACTTGCAGGTGCAGTCAAGATTCCATGGAACATGCCCTGGTCCATTAAATTCAGTCCTAAACATTTTATGATCGCTGTCCGTTGAGTTCGGTACCGTTCACATTCCCTCAACAAGTGTTGCAAGTCTTCTTAATCAGTTCTTAAAAGTCAATAGATCCACATGTTATGCAGTTGGGTGAGAAGGTTATCTTTTAGTCTTATGGTCACAATCTCAGCTGATATTCGTACGTACACATTACCAACTGAGCTGTCATTGCTTTGAAGCTTGTTATTATTGTCTTAAATATTTTTCTACCATTAAAGCAAACATTGCGTTTGACGAATTTTACTGTCACACTTTAGTCGTACACACTTTTTTATGATAGCTAGTACTTATTCTTAGACATAAATGTATCTTTACTAATATTATAAATGCGAAAGTTTGTATGTATGGATGTTTGTTATCCTTTCACACAAAAACTACTAAATGGGTTTTAATGAAACTTTACAATAATATAGCTTAGACATTAGACTAACACTTAACACATTTCGTAGTAAGTAATTGATACTTATTATCAAAATAAATACTTCTTATCGTTTCTGGTAAGTATATAAAACTTCGGTGATCTTATGTCCACAGAGGTGAAAAATGTGTCGTAAAATTATAGGAAACATGATTCAAGTTCACGCGAACAAAGTCGCGGGCACAGCTAGTTTCAAATAGTTTCAAAAAGTTATTTGATTATCACGAACTAAAATAGTCAATCGTGCGTGAATGAGGTTTTCAGATAGATTATCAACAGCATTACAAATATATTTCAAACTAACTGGATTTTTTTGTTACTTTAAATTACCGTTAGTATGATTTGTACGATTCAGCTGTGGGCTAGGATAATCATCAGTAACTGCATTTCGACCACCATACATCAAGCGTAACATACTCTATTTTGGTATGCTTAGGCGTAGAATATTTTGGGTTTATCTGGTGTATATCTAATAGTAAACGAGGATGATAGGCATTGTATTAGAAGAATTATGAAAGCCGTTTTGTATTGTTACACACATTACTCTGATGTAACGGCAAAAACTATTGTCACGAATATATCTCTCACGTGAGTAATAAAAAGGATCTAATAAGACGCGTGGGTTAAAGTTTTTGTCCATCGCCTAACTAAGCCTAGTCAATCTAACAGGACGCGTACAATTATTTTAATCTTATTAAAATCATGTTTCTATGACTATTGTTGATATTAATATGGAACTGTCATCTTTTTAATTTAAGTGCAATATATATTAATTATTATTAGTTATTAATATTTATTTGTTTTATTATTAGTCAATAATTTTCCTTTTTAATTCTTAATTTACTATCAATATTGAAAATTTATTGTTGTTATTTTCAAGACTGAATATAAATAATTAAATATTATTTTACATCTATTCTAATAATTTTATTGATTTATTATTTACCATGATAAGGATTAGTTAAAAGTAAGAATGTAGGCATCTCTTTGCTATATATCGAAATTGAGTATTATGAGAATACTTATGTTTAAATCGACTACTAATAGTAGTAACATTTTGATTAAAACTGGAAATATTATTTATTTATATGTTGTAACAAGTATATTTTACATCTACTTTATGAATAAAATTACGGAGAAAAAAGGCAAAACTTTCATTTCTTCCATGAATATATTTTTTTAATGTCATCTTTGGTGTACAATATGATTTAAACTATAAATATGTAATAGGACAAAGCGTAAAATATGATTGTATAATTTATTACTAAACAATAATCTGCAAAAATATTATCGAGTCAAACTAATGTATTTCGATTTAAAATATTTAGTAATCGATCCGACTCGAAGAACATCTAATTACTGAGTCGATTTATGATGACAGACTCATTAGTCAAACATTCAAATATTGATTTTATGACCCCTTTAATTATAAAATTATATTGGGTGTTGCGTTATAGGTTTATCATTACAAATTGAGTTTCAGAAATAAGTAATCAGTTCATTGAACGATATATCCGTTGTAAAGTTGAATAAGAAATTGATTATTGTTTTCTTTAATGTTAAATACGAATGAATTGTAATATAGTCTTTTCCTGTCATTTATGATTAATCTATTGTAATTATCATTAACATTTTTAATTAGTTTATATTATATTATATAACAATAGTTTAGAATATTTAGAAATATACTTAACATTCATTATTCAATAATTATATTGTAGCCAAGACAAAAGAACAAAGTTAGTTTCGTTTTTATTTTGCAAAAAGCAGTTAGTTTGACATTATCAAAGTAATTATTCCCTTACAATAATCAATTCTTCTTAATCTTTGCATATTAATTAATTGTAATGTAAAATATAATCTACGATGACTACACTATTTTTATTTAAGTAGCAAGAAAATGTGGCGCATTTCTGTCTTATGGGAAGCACAATATAATCCAAAAACCGTGACGATCACCAAAATATCAGTCGACGGTCACCGTTGTCCTGTAAGCCTGACGGTAGGTTTTAAAAGCTGACTATCCACAAGAGCCAATTCCATCGTTACATATTAAAGACATATATAAAAATTAAACTTTTTCTCAATATTCAATGGACTAAAATACATTTACAAAGAATAACGATAAAAGCAAAAGCAACTTTTTGATTCTACTGTAAATAATTCAATGGTGATTATTTTGAGCGTACTGAAGTCAAAATAAATTTACTAAGATACATAAGTTAAGTATCAGGCATATGATTCTATAACTAGTAGATCTTACAATAGATATTAACAACCGACTCAATAAAACAAATATATTAACTCATCAAAAGTTACACAAGCATCAACAGAAAAGGTTTATGTATATAGAGGCTATATATTAAAATCATAAATTGCTATATATAAAGTATTCCATGGAAAATATTCGAAATAGTATATCCAACTAAAGCGAACAGTTGAAAACTGTCTGTAGATAAAACAGTAATAATAATCGGACACGTCGCTTGTTAGACAAACATGAGGAGATCTCGGCTGATACCGCGGAACAATGTAAGCGAGTGGGTGCCCTGGATAAAACTTATGTGAGTTTTAAGTCATCTTCTCAAAAGGATGTGAGTAATGCAGCACGGCAGGTTACAAGACAAATTAGTGATCCGATCGAATCTTCAGATTCTAATTTGAATTTGATATATGTTACCTTTTCTTTGTTAAATACCCTTTTGAATATATTATCCCTGTATCATAAATGAAATAAATGGAATGTGTGAGGTCCAAAGGTACTGGTTTATTTTTATTTATTTCGTTGATTTAATCATGGGTTCTATAAAATAATTTATCAAAGCTGTAGTTAATAAAGATATTGTTGTATTTTAATGTCATAAAGATCGTTGTAGACGGTGCACGCAACTTCTTCCGTGAGAATATGATATAAATCAGAAAATGTGTGTTAGTGCCATATTTATGTTTAGAGATGGTTTTAAGTAGTTGAACAATAGTCAGGATAATGTGATAATTTAAAAATACCTTTCGACTGTAAACGATGCCTTCTAACCTAGATCTCATTAGAACTTAATTCGATTACATGCAAAATTATCAAAAATAATTTGCCTCTGTAACTAAACTTTTAGTAGTGTCTACGGACGCCACATTAATGGACGTGAGTTCAAATGGCTGCAATGAACTAGAGCTTTCGGTGAAGGAAAACATCTTAAACCGTAGCACGGTGGTAGAGCTTTTATTAATGCCCGCCTGGCTAGCTGTCACCCTCTAATTGAAAATCTACCGCCAAACACTTTTAGGTGTGTTCCGGTGCTTGTATTTAAAGTCACTCCCTTCACTAGGTTAAACGTGTTCTTAAACTTGGAACTAATTGTGATCTAACTTCAGGTGTGACTGCGGTTACATCGCTACACTTATAAAGTATAAAAGTTTTGGTTGTCCTTGTAATTATTTATTCACTAGTTCTGTTATCTTTATCACTGTTCTGTTATATTTATCACTGTTTATTTCAGGATGTTGCGATAGGTCGGTCAAACGGTGAACTAAGACTGATAGAATTATAAGTAAATAATATGTTCAATATTGAAGTACACTTATTGAGTCTAAAACGAATTTGTCGACAAAGTATCAAGACAGACTGATTTTATTACAAACTTTACTTAGAAGATTTTCGTAATGATGTTACAGAAGTTTGATTTTCTTACCCTACCTTGGGTATCACTAAGCTTGTTGATAAGGAAGGCAAAATAAATGAAGGTTAAGTAGATTTTGACATTTCCGTTACGACGAGAAAAGATTTTTTTGCTCGAGTTACTCTTTGTAAATCATCTAACATTTTTCTTAGTAAAATAACATTATGCTGGGAATAATGCACTGAAGACTTTCAGCGAATCTCAACATTTTTAACAGCGATCGATTCATAAATTTAAACGAATAGTTAAAAACATACTTTCTTTTATTACACAATTTAATCAAATAACCTATAGCCCCAATATGTTAAAATTGCACTATTAAATGTAACACCTATTTTTTATATGTATGTATGTAGAATGTTTGAGCTATCCACGACCAGCAAATGCGAGCGGTACTGGGCCTCTCGAACAATGAAATTGCCCGCGGGTCGCAGGCAACTCGATCTGGTGCATGCGATACACAGCACTATTTCCTCTACCTTGACCCTCGGCGCTCCAAAACCGGTATCCCATTGTAGAGTGGTGTATGTACAGTAGATGGTGTGTAATAAGTATGTCTGTAATAGTTCAATCGGGAGGTTAGAGCTGACGCCACCAACAGTCACACCAATCAATCAACTTTCCTGTGTCACTTTACAACTAAAATTAGTCATGAGTATAATGCACCCACCGTACTCAGGACCACAAACCACCACTTTTATTTACACTAGTCCAAAATCAGAATAAACTCCAATATGACAATAAACGGCGCACCACGTTAATAATCTGAAATCGTACTGGATCAACTATGTGTGGTGACGAATGTGTGGTACTTTAATTTTTATATGTGCCCGCTCAAATGGCCCTAGAAATATATGGAAACTAAATATATGACTATATATATGAGTTACCAGGGAAGAAATGAAATATATACAATTTATACATTTATAAACACATTTATTTATTTATTTTCAACATGCATGCACTTGGAAAATATGGCCAAATTGACAGCCAAAAAACTTGGTATTTTTAATCGATCAAAGGAATGCTTCACACTGACGCAACGGCTTGTGCTGTACAAAGCTTAAGTACGATCTCAAATGCAGTATCGCTCTCACATCTGGGCCGATACTCCTGCTTACCAGCTTGTTCCTTTGGATTCAGTGCAGAAGCGAGCTAGCCATGTTGTCAACGATCCCGTTCTAATACGAGGTCTAGTGTCCTTAGAACTACGTAGGGGCATAGGATCTCTGTGTGTTTTCTACCGTATGTAAAACGGGGAATGCTCTGAGGAACTATTTGATATGGTGCCCTCATCACAGTTTCAAGGCCGCACCTCTCCCCGTTGGCTAACTGCCCACATGCATACTCTAAGATCTAGCCGGTTTGTGAAAACAGTTAGGTTCTCTAGAATATTCCTACCGCGCACATTAGATATATGGAACGGACTGCCTGGCACAGTTTTCCCCGAAGGTTTTGATATGGGCTCTTCAAAACTGGATTGAAATACGGTCTCTATGGTCGGCAACCTGGCTGTAATACCCCTGGTGTTGCAGTTGTTCATAGGCAACGGTAACCGTTTAACATTAGACTGTCCGTCTGCCTGTTTGCTACACATTAGCATAAAAAAACATAGAAGGCGATTAGGAAATTACGTGAAAATAGTATTGTAATTTTAAAATGAAAATAACAATAATATCAAAGAAGTTATTTTTCATAAAATTTAAAAAAGTTATGATTTTTTTATATTTTCTAGTAAATTATAGATCATTGGAAATTCCACATGTAATCGTATCAATTAGTCAAATTGAATACAGTAAAATAACTTTGAAGAGATCTATGAACTAAAAGTGTAATAATAAAATGATTATATTAGTATAAGGAGTTTTTTTTTATACTTAAGGTTTTTATCGTTATGGCCATAATGTCACCTGATCTTAAGTGACGATACGGCCCAAGTTGGTAGACACGCTAAACCTGTGGAGGAACTGGCTCTCAAGTGCAGCTGCCGGAACACACCTATTGGTATTTGGCGGCAGGTTTACAACTTGAGGGTGGTAGCTACCCAGGCGGGCATTAGAAAAAGCCCTACCACCATGCTATGGTTTCCTCACGATGTTTTCCTTCACCGAAAGCTCAAGCTCATTGTAGGTGCTTGGATACGAACTCACGTCCCTTGACGAGAAGTCGTACACACTACCACTGAGCTATCATCGCTTCGAAAGTTGAGTAAAACACTGATTTGAAATGTATAATAATTTGACTCATGCCGGCTAAATTTACGGTGCGCCGTCGCCGGCAATTTTTATTTGGCGCGCATGTCTACTTGTAAGTAAACTAAAAAAGATAGAAACATGCTTAATTTTAGATCTTTTTAAGAAGAAAACTTCTCTAATACAATATATTATTGTAATATTAACATTAAAGCCAGCTCACATGAAAAAAGCCTACAGAAAGGGTATATTTTTCCCGTTTTTCTCACTTTTATCAATACTGCTATGTTTCAATTAGTGCTGCCATGATGTTATATCGCCTAAAGCCTTCCTTAATTATTACACTATAAAATCCAAAAAAATAATTAAAATCTGATTTGTAGTTTCTAAGATTAGCGTGTTCAAACAAACAAACTTTTCCGCTTTATAATATTAGTGTAGATAATAATACAGTTCCATTTGTTGTATAAAATATGACTTATCAACAATAAATCATTTACAGTATTTTCTCAGTATGCTATATTTTTCTTAGAAAACAGGGAAAATAAATTATGTTATGCAATAACTGCCAACTTTTATTTTAAACATTTTAAAAATGATTACTATTTAATTTAATATTAGCATATAAAGAATGTTATTCTACAATTGGACAAACTTATAGTGAACGTATTTATTTATTAGTTTTATAGTTTTCTTCATAATAATCAAGTTTCCGATAGTACTTTACATGGCTAATATTTTAGGAATTATTATACTCTAATAAACTATTAACTCCGTTAGATGATTAATTTTCATAAATTATTTGTTCACACTTACGTTCATATATAAGACTAAATGCAGTATGCCATGCAACATTTGGTAAGGTATGTGAGGGTTACCACATAGTGGTAATAATAGTCTTAATTATTAATTACAGTGCATTGTTTTGAGATACCTACATTTTAATTACTTTAACCAGTGATCATTCGTGTTAAAGATTATTGCGTCATTTTCAAGTGAACAGTTTAGAAAGTGTGTTCAAGTACCAAAGTTATTTTTCAAGTTATTATTATTGCCACTCTACATAGCTTGTCAAATATATTCTACTTATATTAGGCACATTAGCAACAATAATATAAAAATTGAGAGAAATAACGCAGGTTGCAAAATAAAATATTAAATTATTTACATGAAAGCCTAAGATTTCACCGAAATCCTTCACCTATAATTTCATTAATTTGTCAGATCGTAGTACAGACGAATCATGCATTGTCTATAGCAATGATAAGAACTACATCAATACATTTATATATAAAATAATATTGACATAAATATCATTAAAATTCCAATTTACATATCAATAAAATATATAAATACGAGAAAATTATGAAGAAGCGTTACCGAATTATTAAAATATTTTTGTTTAAAACGTTGACAAGATGTGAATTCATCATTTACAAATCGTTATTTTACAGTATTATGCTAATACTGGAACGCATACTGTGTTTTTATATTGTATCTCATTTATATACGTTCAGTCATCATTGTTTATTATTCATCATACCTTAGAGAGGTATTGAGTACGATCAATCATAGCAGTGTTACTGAATAGTCTTATTTCTTCTATCTTATATGTAGTATTCAAGGTTATGGCAGTTAAAATGGTGATTGTGTAATATACACCAAATCGACACTTTTATTTTTTATATAAAATGTCTTATAGGAATACTAAAAGTAGTAATTTTATGAGTAACAACTTGGATCTTAAGTCATTTGGATTGATAATTTGTTAATTTGTACAATTGTTTAAGCATGTACCTGAAAAAAAAACCAGGTCAAGTTTATTGCCGGTTCTTTTCGATAACTGGGTTATTTTTAGAACCGGTGGTAGTTTTAACTTACACAAGCGCCTTCCCAGGCAAATTGAATAATTTTTTTTTTGTTTGATAATTATTATTCAGGTAAATATAATTACATACAGATCATTGTTAAATTTGCTAACAAATTATAAAATATTATACAAAATGTAAAATATAAGTTTATTTAAATAAAAACATTAGTCCTATAGTCCTATTGTATGCAATACGTTCGAAATGTGTTTATAAATACATTTGTCAAACAATTTATCATGTGTATTGCATATGACTGGCGCTTCATCAATTTTAGATGTGGCTGTTCAATATAATGGCTTGTACAAGATGTATCACAGGCATATTCGATTAATCTATCGTATAGCTATGTGTGCATACCTGGAATTTGTAAAGCCAGCAGTAGCATGTCTGACGCAATAAATATGACCGTGAAAGGTTACAAACGAAGTAAGCGAAATAATATGTTTAAGGTTAAGTAAAACCAATTATATCGGATTTAGAAAGGAACCAGCAGATATGGCGTCAGATCTGTATCTTAGTAGTATTTTGAGCCAGATGAGCTTACTACCTTATTAATATTATAAGGCGGAGCTTTTTGTTCCTTTGTTTGTTTGAACGCACTAATCTACTGAACTATCAGCCGCTTTTTCAAACATTTTTTTTCATTGTTTTTAATAGAACAATCATGGATCAAGGCTTTAGTCTATTTAACATCACGGTACAACCAATACGAGCAAAGCGGCATTGAAAAAAGTTACAAAATCATCCAAAAATGAATTAATTAAGTTAGTTCCATGTCAACGAATGCGCAGGGACAGATAGTTGTGAGACAAAAATGGTTCGCTATTTAAAACTAAAGTTACTTTTAACAGTTTATATCGTAATATTATAAAGGATAAAAGTTTGTTTGAATGCGCTAATTTTCCAATAGAACCGGTCGTATTGCAAATAATATCTTTGTATTTGATAGAGCAATCATTTCAAAAGTCCTTGGGCTATTTAACATTACGTTATCACCAATAAAAACAAAGCTATACTGAAAAAAGTTACAAAAAGGGCAATAATTATTAAATAAAATTTTAGTTCCTCGGCATCGAAGTCGCAAGCATATCTAATTGTAAAATAAAATGGGTTATTAGTTAATAGTAAATACTTTTATCAAATTTATAATCAAAGTAAGGTGTATCTAGTTTGCTCTACAATAGTAAAACATTAACAACAAATATCATTGTATGTTGCATTTGCCAAGGTAGTCGGATGGTCTATTGTGTTATAAGTGAGGTGAAAGAGAAAGTACTAACAGTAATGTTATTGTAGCCATAACAAAAATACTAGATTGTAGCTAAACTGTAGAAAGCTCAAACAAATTACCCGTAAATGGTTGTTAAATTTATTACTATCTAACAAACTGTGTCATGCATGACAACTTGATGAAGTAAATTCTCAATTTTTTATATTATTTATCAATATATACTAAGTATGTAAGCATTCGGTAAATATACGTAGAAAACGTTTTCATTTGTAAACCGGCATTCGAATTTGGCAATGGATAATTGCCCCTTTACAGATTTGAGTAGACATTTATTGACTGTTGTAAACTTAATAATCCGCAGAAAATTTCCAGTCTGTTATTAAATTATTGGTTATAAAGTTGATATTATTAAATGTACTGTACTCATTCATGTTTGTAATTTTAACTTAATTTACGCTGTTTTATGGATGAACAAATCAGAATTACAAGTTCAATCTCAATTGAATATAATACAAAATATTCATATTACGCCATGAATGATGAAAGCAGCATTAATATCAAGAAATTAATTTTTATAATTGATGTATTTTATACTACTGTAGCGAGGATTGCAAAATAATTTAAAAAATCCCACCGGTATGCTGACCTATGGCGCGGCGGAATGGGCAGCAAAGAGCCGGTAGAGCCAGGCCTACACCCTTAGATCCTCTCTAACCAATACCGATTAAAAGGAAAGTCTTACTAACCTGGTGGTGGTCGGAGGTCGCAGAAGATGAAGTAGCGCCAATAAAACTCCAACCCTGCAGCGTCCGCAACGTATTCTTATGTAGTTTCAGCTTATTATGAACGTTTGGGTAAAACCCAACAAAATAGGTGAAGAGCCGAGCGGCAAATATATTAGAGCAATATGTCTCGTAAATAAATGTTAATCTGTCGTAATATTACACATAAAACGTATAAATCTCCAGATGCATTTTATATCTTCATCCGAAAAATGCATAACCAACAAAGAACAATAATAACTGACTGTAGCCATGGAGACGTTTCGAAAACGTTCCTTTTTTTTAATTGACAACTGCACCACAGGGTTGGCCACGGGCAGTAAGAACTCTTTTCCACGCCATTGGTGGATATGAGATCCAGCAATAGAATTGGCCCAAACAACTACCTTTAAAATTATATTAAACAATCATATTGTTTTATAAAGGTCTTAACTGAGGATTTTATAATTGGATTAAACATTTTATACTATTACATTTATTCATTTTATAAAGGACTTAAAGAAGGATTTTATAAGGATGGATATATTTTATACCATTATATCTATTGGATGAAATTGGTAACTGAATATAGAACGCGTATTAATGTTAAACTAGTGGAAAATATACCGAAATAAAGATACTGTTTGTACTGGAAATGTCAAAGCCTAATTAAAACACTATCTACTAACCGTTTGACTAGTTATCATCTTTAGGTTAAAAACTGTTCATATGAACGTAAAATGTGTTTTGAAAATTGTCCTTTAGAATCAGTGCTTGAACTAGGTTTATTGTCGTGCCTTTCTGGGCTACGTTGGCACTTAACACTAGGTGAGCTTCAATACTGAAGAAAAGTAAGCAGATGTTATTAGAATTCATAGGTTTAGCATTATGGACAGTCTCACGTCATGTTAATTGATGATGATAAATCTAGTGGAGCGATCTAAAGTGCAACACCCGGAGCACATCTATAGGTGGCAGATTTGTATATTAAAGGTGGTAGCTAGACAGACGGGCATTAGAAATAGCTATAGAACCATGCTATGGGTTATTTACGATGTTTTCGCACACAATACCACTAAGCCCTTATTGCTTAATATATCGAACGTGGGAGTGGACATATACAGATAATGCAGTTTATTTTTTTATAAACCGAAATCTAAGATGACCGTATTGATTACATTTGAAATGTTTAGCAAATTGAGTTTTGCTCGGTATATCGCCATTAAAAAATGTCATTTTTTAAAGCTATTATTTATTTTATTTATACTAATTTCGAAAAACAAATCACTTAGCAACGAAAAAGGTCTATTGGAGTGTTATATAAATAAGCAAAACAAATAACAGAGTCTTATTCCGACAACAGGGCATTATAAACTTTACAAGACTGTATCGTAAAACTAAATAAATGATCATGTTAATTTCTTAAAAAAAAAAAGACTACTACCGCGCTAAGTAACTAGTCTGGTGTGATTTAACCAAGATAAAATTTATGGACACAAAGTAACCCAGACTTAGAACAGTCATTTGTAGATTACACATATAATTCTGTTATGCAAGATTCAAAACCACAACACTCAGCGCGGTGGCAGCGGTAATGCCTATTGTACAGATAATTTTTAAGCAGACTACCGCTTAACATTACGCTAATCATGGGAAACAGTAGATTTAATAAAAAACAAAAAAAAATAATTAAAGCATTTATGAGGTCTGTTGACAGAAGTGAAAACTTAATACTATAAACAATAGGTTGTTATTTTTGCACATCCAAATTAATTGTTTGATCTTAAATTAAAACTTGTATATCAAAACTGTTTACAGCGCAATAAGTTATACTAATAGGAACAGATATATTATCGTTAACTTGTCACGTGACCATGTCGATGACGACTTACATGAATTTCTTATTATATTATTATGATTATTATTATATTATATTATATTATTAATATCCAAACATTCTTATAGAAGTTTTCGCTTCAAAAACGAATGACCTGACTTATTTTGAATTCTTCATGTAGGTGAAAACCTTGTGAAGTTACGTGTGATTTACACATGTATTCACTACAGTGCGGAGATAACTAACCAGAAACTCATTTAATTACAATAATAGCAAGCAAATATAGAATTGGTTTATTTAATAGAACTACTCCTACATCTGGGCCTTTACTTCCATTCTTCAGTTTGACACCTTACCCGGTCCTGACGAATATCCCTTGACCCACAGTAAGTGATGGATGTTTTCGACTAAAACACAGGCATCAATAGATTAATGACTTGAAGATAGGCGGGTAGAAACACCAGATAATGTATCTAGTCACAGGGCTATTAATTCAATGCGGTTACTTAACTTGATCAATTCCTATTAGTGAGTTTGGTTATTGATTGGCGTAACTCGGAAACCATCTACGTAATTACAGAAAAACTAGATATTACATTAATGAGAAGCAAAACAGTAAATTATATCTAAAATTATAATTTTCTATAGAAGATTTCATTCTATTTTGTATACCTATCTTTAAACAGGTTATATATTTAAATATAATGTTGAATCCATAACAATTTATTAAAATATATTTTTGGTTTATATAGGTGCATTCCATACTTTGGGATTAGATATAGCTTATTTCTGGATAGGTAATTTGACCATAGTCATTTATGAAATATAATACGCAAACCAAGCGCTAACTGGATGACGACTTTCTTGTCTGTAGAGAATTTACTGATAACTTTAAATACATGTCCAAATTAATAGTTACAGCCTATTTAACTATTGAATAAACTCACTTGCACAGGAGTGTTGCATAATAGTCAAACTATATCACGCAAAAAACAATTACATAACTAAAGGGACATTATGTTAAGTCTGTGACATAAAATAAAAACCACCACATGATTAAATAACTCCTTGGGACACTATAGTATATTCTACTACTTTTGTTGTTGTTCCAGCTTGTTAAAATCACAGACAGTTCTAAATTAAATATAATGATTGATAATTATTACATAATAATTTTGTTCATGCCACATGCTATAAACTGTTGACATGTCCTGTTATAGTATACAATTTACACTGTATTGTACAGTACAATCACATGTCTCTGTTACACCAGATACGAGTATTTATGAGCCCGTTCGCCCCGATGCATATAGGCAGATGCTACAGATGTTTTGCCTTAATTTGAATATATGATGTCCAGGGTTGTATCCTCTGGTTGGAAAAACTCCAAGTGTGATAATTTTAGTTTTCTATTTAATTCGAGAATAACCTAAAAAAAATGATGAGCCGACGTACGCCTGAAGACAACAAAAAATATTCTTTTGGATTTATTAGTAATAAGCCTAAGACTACTGATAATAATATGTTAATCCCTATATACTGGTTGGCCTGGCGGAGCGTGTTTTGCCCATTCCCATAGTCAATACTCCTACTACAGCGTCAGCTACTGCATTCAGGTTGGGTCACTCATCGAGAAAATAACTACCGTATCTTTCAAGTTGGACCAAGAAATACACGTTCGCTGAAATCTGATGAGCAGTTTCAGAGATTAGCGTGAAAGAACGTCATCAAAATAGTATATGTATATATAAAGGTATTTAGATTTAATAAAAAAATCGTTATTTGGTTGGACAGTTTTTATTTTACATAATACTGAACAAAGTTATGTAGGTTCGCATGATAAAATCCAAAAGTTGTCATAAATTGTTATTAATAATATTAATATCCCTAAATCAATACATCGATTAAGGGTATTAAGCAACAACAAAGTCTATATACAATAATGCTTAACACAAATGATACTTTCAAAGTCACCATTATCGAGATCTGTCAAGGTAAGCGATTACCTCTGATAAGCGATTATTGACGGGCGATAAGTTTACTTTCAATATTAATAGTGTATTCTTTAAATATAGATTAATTTACCTATCGGAATTAAAGAATCACGCGCAGTAACTGCAATTTTAAAATAATCTGGTTGGATCTGTATTGTAAAAAATACGACAAACTAACAACTGAATCTGACGATAACCATAATGGAATCTAATTCAACAACCACCCAGGGATTTCCAATCCAACAATAGTCGTCGCTGTTGTCAGCTGTCACCAGCCTGCAAACCTGTTGGCAGCAAGATATACACTGGTTGAATTAGAAACGTCATAAAGGAAAGTCACTGCGAAGGGTTTATCACCCTGTATATTACGGTAAGGATCTTTCCCTGTACCGATTCCTATCACCCGTTTTATTACTGCCCACACACAGACTACTCGAATAACTAATATAGTTATAACGTTACAGTTAAGCCGCAATATATTTTGGTATTTCCTAAATTTCCTTTTGATAACTTGGTGAAGAAATATATTTACGTACATCCTCTTGAAAAAACCTCGCGGGCTAAGAAAGACGCGTTTGGGACTTATTAGGATAGAAGCACCATCAAATAAATCATAAAACCCACTAAAAATATAAAACAATTCTACCTTACTACATTCACCCTTATTACCAAAGACCGGGGAATAATTTTGGAGTGCTATGTCCTTCGACCACTATTAGACTCTGCTACGAGTTTCGGAGGGCAAGTTCTCCAGACATCTACAACCATTCTAGCATCACTAAATGGCCCTAATCGATCTGATTTGACAGTCCCTCACAAAATTACGGACGAAGCTGTGACGCACGCAGGGTCACTTATGTAACGTCAAGGACTTGCTGCTTGACTTCCAAGGTGACGGGCTGTCTTCACTCCCTACCAGAGGTGCTGCCTAAGAAGGCCTTAGATCTTTCCCACGCTTCCGCTAACCGGTTAGTCTTGCGCAATATGGATGATATGCGTTCAGCTCTCGCGAAGACTCGCCGTTTTCTTCTCCGTTCGTGCAGTAAGTCTAGGTTTCTAGACGATTTGCAACTTGAGTGTAGAAGTAACTTGTTTGTGGGGCATCGTGGTATAGATTGCCTACGATACATTCCTTCACGTAAAGCTCAGTCTCATTGCAGGGATGATCATGCACATCTCCAAACGCTTTGCCCATTACGCTATCACTGAGTCAGCATTACTTTGGAACATATAAGTATATACATATCAAAGCATCCCATATGCAGATAATAATAATTTAACACAAAATTGAAGTATATTACACATTGCAAAATTAATCCTTTTGCCACTTTTGAAATATAAGTGTAGGTAAGTATATCCTAAAGCAATATAACAAACAAATCCAAAAATTACTGTACCATTACAACTTTTAGGTTAATGATAAGATTTAAATAGACAAAATTTTTTATTAATTTTGCAAGGCAACCCTACCGCTAAAATTCATATTAATGATCGTTAACGAGTAGAGAGAAGACCACTGGCGATATTGATATAAATTGATCGCATCTCGCTGCGACGTTCATTAATATGCTCGAACGCGAATATCTCATCTAGCATTTTGACGATACGATAGTCGTTCGCTACAATACTGGGTACTGATCGGGATTCTTGAATAGCTTCCTCCTATTGATTTACGACCGCACTAACAGACATCGCTTTGTCTCAGAATGTTACCTTATTTATATCTTTCAAAGTACACAAGATATGTTATTAAATTTACAATTGTTACATCTATATGTTTACTTTTAATGAAATCATTTATTACTGTCTGCTGCTATATTTGAGGTAGTACTTTTCAATTTATAGCTAATATTAATAAGAAATAATATACATTATACTGTAATATAGTATATTGAAAAGGATTCTCTTTTAAAATAACCTTAATAACACAATGTATAAAATGTAGGTTATACAATTCTAGTTGGTGTCTTTAACGATGTTTGCCTTTATCCCATTTAACTCTCCTAAATATAAAATCTGTTCTTATGGAAGTTCACGTTGTAAAAGGGACATAAGTATAATCCAATTTTGAAATATATAGTTCAAATAGTTGAATATAAATTAAAGTTACCACCAAAGTCAAACAGAGCAAAAATTAATTTTTAAATATAACCTCATTTATTCTATCACGATTAAACGACTGGGTAGTGTTTCAGGACGTTTTGGAAATACATCTTACTAGCGGCCCCGACTTCGTTCTCGTGGAACTAAAAGTTATTTGGCTATCGTTTGGTAACAAAAACCCTTTTTTAAGGACGTAAAGTGCTTTATATCTTTTTTGTATCCCTAATAACAAATTGTCGTGATATTTGGTGGTTAATGCGTAAAAAAGTAACAAAAGAACAAAAAAGAGATCAAAAGTATTGTTAGAACATAATAAATATATCATATGCATCTTCATACATTATTAGAAAACTGTACATTGAATGAACCATGTCTTGTCTCACTGTACTAATGACAAGCTATCCAATCCGAAGTACAACTAATTTTCAATAGATTGAAGTCTTCACTTAATATATTTTATTTTGTATTAGACAGTAACACTTTGTACAATGATTATGTAGATTTTCTAGTTATATTCTGTTTGAAATTAATTTTTGGTTCAGTTTTATTCGGTGATATATGTATTCATTTAAAAATGTTAAATAAAAAATTGATTACATTACAATTTAATCAAATATAAAAGCAATCAGTTACGTTTGATGCATAATGGAATAGAAATAATAACATAATATAAAACAACAATTAAATTAAAAATGTAATCAATCATTTCATTTGATCTTTAAAGGTTTGCTCTGTGTGTGATACCTTTATTTTATTAAGCACGAAAGTTCTGTACAGGATTCGTGCAAACATGACGCAGCATTTCATTTCCAGATATAAAAATTTCAAGAAACAGGCGTAGCTGAAGGTCAATGGTGATTAGCCTCTCTGTCCAGCGATTAAATATTAATCGACTCACGCGATCTGTGGACACGAAATATTGCTGTGTGACTGAGTAATAAATAAATATTTTCATAATTTTAAAATATTTCTTGTGCGTTTGAGTTATAAGTAGAGACGAAGAGAAATTGGTTTCATATTTTAAAGTTATTTGTATACTTGATTATATTTTGTAACGTCAACGGCACTATCTTCATTAAACAGTTTTTTTTTAATCCTATATATCCTAATACCAATACACTATTTTGAAACATAGAATTCTTTTTGGAAGTGGTTTTTATTATAATACATTACCTTATGTTACTCTACTTCGTTGATCAAACCAGAATGTTACGACGTTAACGCGCCCGCGCAGTTGTTATAACCTAATACATAATTTATCACATAATGATAGACAAATTCAACGCTAACACGAAAGTTGTTAAAATATAAACAATAAATATAATAAACCGGTGCCATCTCAATTATTGTAGAGGCAGGGTAGTGAAGTGAAAAAAGTGTAGGACGAGACATCACAATCCACCTTAAATAGCAATCATCAACGCTTAATGCCGATCAGCAAATTTTAAGGTTATATACTCCTCCTCCTCTATAGGCTCTCTCATTTTAATATTTATCTATAAATCCGTGGTGTAATAAGTACCTATATTATGTAATTTTGACGGAATTTTACCAAATAGGATTTAGTAATTGTGTATAAGTTAAGACAAGTTATAAATAAAAAGTAGGAATATGCGTAATAAGTTGTTTTAAGTTTAAAAAAGTATACATAGTTTCTACATGGTTTTATCAAGAGAGACACAATCTGGTTAAAACAAGGTTTGAAGATTACATTAGATACTTCTTTTAATTAGTCGGCTTAATTTTTTGCATGTATTAAATGTCTATACATTCATAGTGACACCTAAAATAGTAATAATAATTTTATCTTTGCTTTTATTAGTAGCAAAACAAATTGACAGTATATTTCCTAATGGTAAGCGTATTACAAATAAAATCGACCATCGATAAATCAACATTCTAGGTAATCGTTCTCAAATGACTGATCCCAAGACGTAATAAACCAAAAGAGAGTATCTGTAAAATTACCATATGCATTATTATAGAAGTACACTTTCTTACATATATACAAATACAATTACTAATCGATACCTATCAATCCATCAAAATTTAAATCACAATTGTTTACTGTTTTTTTTTTCAACAAAATAAAGTAATCGCTCAATGGCTTTGCATAGCTTCGTGCAAACAAGACAGCCCGTCTGATATCCATTCGCTAAACTTTCACAAAGGCGTCTAAGGTGAAGGTCAGGAGTTGTTAGCCTCTGGTGCCCATCTATTTAATGCAAACAATCTCGTGCGTCCTGCGCGCTCACAATAAAGTATCGCAACGTGATGGATTGATGTATTTCGACCGCAATTTTTCTATCGGCTTTTGCACTTTATAAAAGGTTTTTATTGTGTTCATTATCGATAGGCATCAGTAGATGTATTCAAATTTGCTTGAGTCACCAGGATAAATAATTATAATTTTAACGAAAACTTTTATAAATTAAAAAGGCTAGGTTGAAATGATTTCATGGGATAACTGTTAAATTATGTTTAACAAATATGTAAAAAAATAAATTAATTTTGTAAATACACTAAAATTTAGCAAATATAATAATTCACTTTAACTATTTCAAATCCACTAACAATGAGAGTTGAGCAGCTATAATACCAAAAATGTAACAAAAATATAAATATGTTAAAATATTATCGAAAAATAATCATTATAATAAACAATATATAAACCTAGATTTAGCAAATAATGTTAAAAGCAGTGCAAAGTCTTGGTGAGTTCGAAGCACTTAAAAAGCCTTAGTTTATGGGAAATAAAAACATCAGCCACCATAGTATGATGAGGATGATTTTTTTAAATATCAACATAGCCTAGCCAGTATTATCATATTAAAAATTCATTGCTAAATACGTAAATGTTGTATAGATGTATTCCAGCATTCGTACTCGAGAGGCAATACTGGATATAAGCTTAGTATTTTACCACCTCGGGTCACGGCAATAATAATATAAATTATCTGAATAATTATACAGATTTTATATAAACTTAAAAACTACAGCAAAAGTTTCTTGTTAAGGACTCCCGTACAATGAACCTTAATCACCCTCTTCGACAGATAGTTAGGCGAACAGAACTTATAAATGAGTGGATGACCTCGATTTATATCAATCAAATCGGAACGCACAAACTCGAATGACTTGTGTCAAACGATGATTGGTTGCAACATTGCCTACGACTAATTGGCTGAATGAGTTTTGCTCACGTGCCAGGATGGTTTACGATATACTAAAATACATGGACAAGTTATACACAAATTCATTATAAAAATATTTAAGTTTAGACTATACTTACAGAATAAAAGTTTTCAATAGTAGGTATTTTTTATGCATATGTTGTAGTATTGTCATGTATAGTCTCCTTTGTCATTGTCACCATTTAAAAAATATATCTAGGCCAGTTCTGTCTACCGCGGGATCTCTTATCGCCAATCACGGTGATAAGAGGTCTCACTACCTGTAACTAACCTCCGTGGTACCGTCACAAATTTGAAAAAAGAATAATTTTAAAATGATTCGATGCGTCACCATAGCTATGTTCACTTGCTTTTTGGTTGTTGATTTTACGGAAAAACATGATAAAACGACTGGAAAATTATTTCTTCTTTTGTGCAACTATTATGAAAAACTTACAAGTTTTATTCGTAGAACAATATCTGCCGCACGATTCGTCAATAAGTTTTGCTGGATTTTACACAATTAATCATAACCAGCTGAAACTTATATATGTGTGTGTTGCGGACGGTATTATGTTGAACTATATTGGTGCTGACTTCAAATTGTATGATCTCGGACCACCGGTCTCACTAGGTAAGTGAGGCTTTCCTTTTCCTGGGTGGCATTGTTGACGTGATTTAGTACTGTAAGCCCAGTCCTACTGGCCCTTTGCTTTGCATGTGGGGAAATAGGACAGCATTTTTTATATCGGGCGCGAATAAAAGACATCTATTAAACTGAAATGCACGTCTAATTTCTTTTTATAACGGAAAAATGTATGCATGCATATATATTATCTTATAAAAACATCACATTTATCAATGAAAATAGTAATAATTGCGAATGAAATGTGATCCCATGTCCATTACAACTTTTGTTTATATAGTTTGTACCGCTCTACGCACGAGAGAATTTTCTGTTGTTTTAAGGTACTTGATATATTAATCGGTACACAACATTATTCCTTGAGTGCTGCGCGATACTGGCGTTTGAGTGTGCCACCTGATACAAAATTAGCGTACCACTTTCGGAGCGAATGTCTACACATTTTTACTTATAATATCGTTCGTTCCAACCGTTTGCAAGTAATATTTTATTTTATTTTCATTGATTATGTACATAATATCTGAACACATTTGATTGTATTTAATACAATTTACTATCCGATTAAAGAAAAAACTGAGGATCATTAAGCTCTATTAATAATAATGCCTCGTCCAATAACATATATAGCTTGCAGTTTGTAACTCAAAGATTCGTTGAATAGGCTCTGTGATTGCGACCAACACTTTGGCCTTTGTTTCGAGCGCGTCGCGGCTATCTATCACTGCTCGGTTCCCGCCTGCACATTTGTTACCAAGAGTCATTATACACTCTGTGCTTAATATTCTGACTCTGGAATTGCTTTATTTAAAAAGTGTACAGCTTTTTATTTATATTTTTTTACGTAATCACTGATATTGATTTCTACTTGTTCCGTCTCAAATCTTGATACATAATTAAAGCCATAAAAATTATCTTTATGCTTTATCTGTTTACGTAATATCTGAAGTAATATACATAGACATATTTGTTTGTATCAGTAGAACTATAATATATAGAGAAGAATAGTTTGTATACGAGTATGTCGTACTCTCTGGCTTCGCTAATGAGCAAAGAACTTTTCTCAAAGGGAGATAAAAAACTACTGCATTCCAAGTTATAACCATATATTGGCTCGAACTTGCGCTAGTTTGGAATCAAATGTATGTACAAATTAAATAAACAATTTTCAATGCTTTTTATTGAAATAGTGCCACATTTCAATGAAAATAACGGCTTACATGAATTTATTTGAATGAAATTATGTATTTAGATAGTAATTTTTTAAGACCCATACAAATCTATATCGTATAGATATCTAAAAATATAAATATCATTATAATATTTTTTAAGCTTGATTTATAATGTAGACTTTACAGGATTTTATAGATTATTCAATTATAAACCAATAATTTAACTTGTTATACCGACAGTTTTTGCACACAATATGCAGTTCATACTGAACTACGACAATTCAAATTTATGGTTGTAGTCTACTCGCTAATTTCATCATATATCCGTTACTAATAGTAGCTTCAACTACACGGTTGGTCTAGCGGCTAAATGAGTTAGTTCGCTGAAACCGCCGAGCCGAAGTGCGGGTTCGAGTCTCGCGCAGAATAATTATATGGCATCTAAAAATGATTTTTTGTTGCTACTGTATGCCCATTAATTGGGGTTATAAAGTCTCCCACACTTAATTTGGTGAAATTGCCAAAAAAAAAACTGTAGTGACTACTTAATATGAGTGTTATTTTTTTCATTGTAGCCTCATTGTAGCATCAGTAACCTCTTAGTAACTGGTGATTAGCATTTATTTATCAACATAAATATTTAAAAAAATACGAGTATGATTCAATAAAATGATTATATGAAGCCTAAAACATCATAAAACACAAGTCAAAGTTAATATTATATTGGTACTAGCTTTTACCTGCAATTCCGCTCGCGTAAATATTGATTTTATCAACCAATTCTGGTTGTCGGCCGATACGGATATAATTTTGAACTAAATGCTATCATCCATCCATTCAACCGACAGACGTTCACTGCTGGACAGAGATCTCCCCCAAAGATCTCCACGACGACCGGTCTTGCGCCGCCCGCATCCAGCGGATTCCTGCGATCTTCACCAGGTCGTCGGTCCACCTTGTGGGGGGCCTACTTACGCTACGTCTAAATGCTATGAATTTTTTTTTTAAGGATATTGGTCATTACTGCTAGATTTGAAATTAACGAAAATTCGAAATTATAAGTAATTATTCTCGTAAGTTTGAAGTAATTCGGATGATGGAACAACAAGTTTCATTTATCCCTCTCTTTATCCCACTTCCTATAAGACACAGTAGCGTATTCGAGACACAGTAGCCTATCACCGTCTCCAGGGTCCCATCTATCTCTATAGCGAAATTCATTATAATCGATTCAGCGGTTTAGGTTTGAACGCGTAATAAACAAACTAACTCACTTTCACATTTATAATATTAGTAAAGATTTAATAATATTTTCTTTGGAACAGTCGTTACCATAAATAAAGCGCTAATAAAGTATCATGTCTTAAAATATTAAAAAGTGTATTTATTTACTAAGATACAGTTTCCTGGCTCAGCCTTATAACTTCTTACACTGATCATACAATTTTATTTCCATGAAAGCTATAATCATAAAGTTTTTATTGCTATTCATTTGAAGCGAACACTTATGATATGTAGGAATAAAAATATGGGCTACGCTTCACGTGTTGTGGAAGACTGGTGTTGTAATTGAGAGTTCCGCGTTTATATAAATACTAGATTTTACGTGCGGCTTCGCAATGGGATGACACAATAAAAAGTTTCATACAAAGTTTATCCCTCTCTTAACCCTACTTCCTATAAGGTTTTGCGAGAAAATGTAGTTTACCACCGTCTCCAGGTTTCCATCTATCTCTATACCAAAATTCATCATAATAGATTCAGCGGTTTAGTCGTGAAACCGTAACAAACTCTCTTTCACATTTATATTATAATTATAATGTATTAATGAAACGGAAAACTAAGCATTGCCTTATAACAATTATTGTAATTTCCCTTGTTTTCTTTAATCTTGTTTCATACACGCGCAATGATAGTAACGCGCAACTGCCCACAACACCTAACAGTGGTATCTCGATGCCTGAGGTCCGCATCAGGCAAAGAGACGTGCGCCGTGAGTTGCTTTCGCTCGATGTCCGGAAGGCCAGTGGTCCGGATGGTATCCCACCAATTGTACTTAGAAAGTGTGCAGCCGAGTTGTCCCCAGTATTAACACGCGTTTACCAACAATCCTACATCTCTGGTGACGTGCCCCGCGTTTGGAGAGAGGCCAACGTGCAACCAATTCCAAAAAAAGGTGATCGTTCAGACCCTAATAACTACCGCCCAATCGCTGTAACCTCAACGTTGTGCAAAGTCATGGAGCGCATATTAAATGCCCAACTTGTGCGCCACCTAGAAGACCACCCTCTTATCCATGATCGTCAATATGGCTTTCGACCGAACCGATCAACGGGGGATCTTCTAGCGTACATATTGCACCGTTGGGGGGAAGCGATTGACAAACATGGCGAGGCACTGGCTATTGGTTTAGATATAGCCAAAGCTTTCGATAGGGTCTGGCACCGTGGTCTTCTCTCCAAACTCCCGGCTTTCGGACTCCCCGACAACTTGTGCCGATGGATCTCCAGCTTTCTGCATGAGCGCAGATTTCGTGTCCTAGTCGATGGGCACAACTCGCAGCTCATGTCTGTAAACGCTGGAGTTCCGCAGGGCTCTGTTTTATCACCCACGTTGTTTCTTCTGCATATCAATGATATGCTTCCCCTGGGACACATTCATTGCTATGCAGACGATAGCACGGTTCATGGGTGCTATGTCAGTAAGCCTGGCTGTGGACGGGGAGACACAGAAAAGAGACGGAAGGAACTTTTCATTGAACTTGACCAAGTCTTGACCCGCATATCCACATGGGGAGCAAGTAACTTGGTTGAATTCAATGCCAAGAAAACCCAGGTATGCGCCTTTACTTTAAAAAAAAACCCCCTTTTCACCAAACCCTACTCTTCAGAGCACCCAGCTTGCAATGCGCGACAGCCTAAATATCTTGGGAATAGATATTCGGAGTGACTTAAATCTTAGGGACCACATCGAGTATGTCATCTCCAAAACATCTCAAAGACTCGGAATCCTGAACAGAGTGCGACGGTTTTTCTTGCCCGACCAGCTGTACCTTCTCTATAAGGCCCAGGTTCGTCTGTGCATGGAATACTGTTCGCACCTCTGGGATGGATCCGCTAAATACCTCATCGATGCCTTAGATAAGTTGCAAAGGCGGGCTGTCCGTATTATAAATGATACAGCTATTACCAACACTCTAGAACCGCTTCAATTGCGCAGGGATATTGCCTCTCTAAGCGTGTTCTATCGCTTGTATCATGGTGAGTGTTCTGAGGAGCTCTTTGAACTCATCCCCTCTGCTCCTTTCCACAACAGAACCACACGGGCAGGGCTTCGGTGTCACAATTTCACGGTTTCCCCTATAACATCCAGAACCAAAAAGTTTGCTGACTCTTATCTCTGTCGCACCGTGAAATTGTGGAACCGTCTTCCTGTCAACGTATTCCCTCCTTCCTATGATATTGGGTCCTTCAAAAGAGGCGTGAAGAGGTACCTAAGCAGGCCAGCATGACAGCCGCGACTGGCAGTGTGAAATAATATATTTTTTAAAGTGACCCTTATACTCTGTACTTGTTTCTCTAACAAATAACAAATAAAACAAATAACATACACAAAATATCCATTCCTTACTAATGTAATTCCTTACTAAATTCCTTACTAAAATATTATAAATTCGAAACTGAGTTAGTTCGAAACTGATTTTGACCTCGAGTGCAAAACCGGAGTTTAGGTAAAAGTAGACACCTTAGCTGGCCTACTGCTGGACGATGACCACCGCCCAGCCTTCTTGCCATACATGGAGGAGATTGCTAGATGTGCTAGAATCAGAAATAAATAACATCGGTGGTTCAGACAAATATTAACTAGGGTGGAAAAAATGAGATAAGTATTATTAACATAAATTTTAACTACCTGACTATTGAATAAATTAACAAATTTTATATAATTGACTACAGAACTTTTAGTATTAGGCATTATTATAGAATTAATATTTATTAACAAATTTTAACACTTTACAAACTTTTTATTATATAATTATACGATTAAAACACTAAATAAATTAAAAAAAAATGTACGAATTATGGCTCAAGTTACGAAATGCGAGATAAATGTAAATAATGTCCGATAAAAAAGTTGTATTAGACTAAGATAACTTAAGATACTCAAAACAAAAAATACGCTTATGAAATAAAGGCAAATTGAAGAAATTATCATTACCAAAGTCCCTGATAATGTTAGGGGCGATGACGAACCTTATAAAAAAAAAAACTGAGTTCGTTTTTGTTTCTTTGTTTGTTACGCCTTAACGCTTAAACCACAGAACCGATTGTGATAAATTTTGGTATAGAGATAGATAGGCACTTGGAGATGGTGATAGGCTACTTCTTCTTGTGAAAAACATATTGGAAATGAGGTAAAAAGAGGGTTAAACTTTGTAAGAAACTTTTAATTGCTTCATCCGATTTTTTTGAAAAAACCTATATTAACACGAGCGAAGCTGCAGGTAAAAGCTACTTTCAAATAAAAATGACTTACAAGTTCCAACAATATATAATTCTGTTTACTAAATTGCGATCACCATACATAATATGCGTGTTAATCACAACCGACACCATTATTACGTATTTCCCAAAATCATAGCTATAGCTAAAGTTGCACATAGTCGACAATAAAATAACAATCTAGTACACTATAACAAAATCTAGTACGCTAAAGCTGATACATAATACGAATTTGTCATTTTGAAGCAAATATTTAGATATTCTTGCTATCACGAGATACGTAATTAGAAACGGTGTATATCTAGCAATTAAGTGAGTTGGCAGGGATTGGCACCCGATGGTGTCTCGACCATCATGCTTTTGATGATAAACTAGTTACATTCACTCTTTTATAGCTTGTCACTTTTCTTGATCAGCTAGCTATCAAGAGACTTCCAGGTTGGCAAAACAGTGGTGAACAATTATAGATACTAAAACTCTTAGTAGTTAACTAGTTAACTCTAAACTTTGTTTTAGGATTTTAGTGGGTTTACCATCAAAAGTTGCTTTTTACGATCTTTAAAAATTAGGTAGCTTTTTTTTGTAACCCTACGATTTGTCTTTTATTATAATATCCAATAACGGCTAAGTTTCGATTATTAATAGCTATCCTCAAGTTGTAAATACAGTAAGAATAATTGTCTGAGGCGTCGGTGGAATACACACAGGTAGAGATCTGTCTTGAACTTTAAACAACAACGTGCGATAAACTGATGCCTATAGTACAATTTAATTTATATTTTTCCTCTCCCAAATTTAGTTCACAATAAACAGGCCTCGTTATGAACCGTCATGCGCTCGATGTCAGTTTTGATCGTATGCTTCAACCTGATTTATGGATTCGAAATATAAACTGTAAGGTTATGAGAAGCATTCGTCAAACCGACAGCGGCCACTAAAACTTGCCATTTGTCATGAACTTCAATATTAACTATTGACAGGCTCTTAATTTGTATACGAGGTATTTCTTCACGCCGTGTTTGAATATTAATGTGTGAATAATTGGCGTGAAAACACTTTGAGTAGATCGCTATTGCTTAACTGCCTATTTGAACAAATAGATAATAGATGGAAATATCATTTACGTATTTTTTATACATAATAGCTTGCTAAAAGGAAGGCATTGCAACTGCTGTTGAACTCAGTACAATCCAAAGACAACTTTAACGACTGGAAGCTTGGCAACGTAATATTTTGTATAGTTAAGGTTTAGCGTTATGGCCATAATCTCACCTGATCTTAAGTGATAATACGGCCCTAGTTGGTAGACACGCTTAACCTGTGGACGAACTGGCTCTCAAGTGCAGCTGTCGTAACACACCTTACCAGCACCAGCACCAGGAACCAGCAGTTATTTAACGGCAGATTTTCAACTTGAGAGTGGTTGCTAGCTAGGCGAGTATTAGAAAAAGCCCTACCACCATGCTATGGTTTCCTCACGATGTTTTCCTTCACCGAAAGCTCAATCTCATTGTAGGTGGTTAAATTCGAACTGATGCCCCTTGACGCGAAGTCGTACACACTACTACTGAGCTATTATCGCTTCAATCCATTTATGGTCGATGATATTATGCATTCCTACCGGTTTACAGGCCTCTCAGCAAATGAGTATACACTGATCTCGAAAAGAGTTATTGCGAAGAGTAAGTCACTATGATGGTAAAATTCAATCCACTTGATCACCACTACTTAATCTCAAAACTTAATACCCCCAAGTCACTAAAACGAGTACTACACTTGTTGATTTAGTTGAACATAAATGTCATGGCTTACCATCCACTAAGTGAGGTATTTTGAAAGAAAATTTATTTGCTTATTAAATATGACTCAAATGTTCTCTTAGAATTTCCACAAGATAATATATCACTATGTATTATTAATATGAATAAACAAAAAATAAACTTATTCGCCACGAAAAAAAAAGTCTTCAATTACCAAGCCAATAAGGCGATGTTGTGTATTGATAGTTGGTTCCTTCCGAACTTAAATTAGGAATATATTCTAACTTAAACTACACTGTTTACGCGAATATTATTCAATGAAATAAAACTAATTTAAACGAATTTTATCGCGGTTATTTATTCATTTTGATCCCGACGTTTTCATCCCCCGTGACCACGAAGGCTGAAAAGCTTTCGAAACGTCGGGATCAAAATTAATAAATAACCGTGATAAAATCCGTTTAAATTAGTTTTATTTCATTGAATCGATTTGTTATTATTATAAATTAATTTCTACACATCATCTATATGTTTATTTAAACCATATTTAAAGCAATGACTCGTAATTAAAGCTAACTTCTTTAGTCTGTTAGATAATGGGAACGAAAACATTGATGCCTTTAAACGATATAAGTTTAAAACTAGTATTATAATAATTCAATGCGACGCTAATGAGGACCATGTATCAAGACGGAGTGGTCCATGAGTACAGAGACTTCGCCAGTAATTTATTGGTAACTCTGTCCCAACTAACTTATTAAGGTGTGGCTTCCTTTCGTGGGCGATCTAATTACCGACAAGCCGAGAACAATAATGTATAATTTGAATATTTATAAGAGCATCTGTGAATTTGATGTACAACAAGATACTGTTTATCTTTAAAATTGATTTTCCATTATTTATTATTAAAAACCGGTATTGAAGTACGCAATACTGTAAATATAAATGCATCCATCATATTGTATGCAAAATACTTTGAATGCGGTTCATGACTGGATCATTATTCTTATACACTGTTCTGATATTCATCACGCTCCTTGTAGTTTCAACTTGCAGTTATTTATACAAATCATCTTGGGAAGCAACAGGAGTATTCGATGTACTAGACAAACTCACTGAATACATTTAAATAATAGTTTGTCTTGCAATTCTGTTTGTCTTTTGTCGACGAGATTGTAAAAGAAAAGTAGACACATTTTAATTTTATTTATTTATACATTTTTTCTCAACAAAGTACACCAGTTCTTGCCAATTATAATTTAAAAAGTTGGTTACTATGTTTCCGATTCAAAGCTCGCCATGACACTGGTATTGAAAGCAATTACTTCATTACCTAAATATGATTAATTTACTACTCACAGTACGTCACAGTAAGAGTGCAGTGTAAAAATTAATCTCAACTAAACAGAAGCACTATATAGGCAATGGTGCACTTAGTGTTCACAACCCTCACGTTCACGACCGCGATTTGTTCCTTTCCACTTGCTTGCGAGCGATACAATCATTAACTTAAACGGGGCTAACTTTGTGGATGGGTCGTTGTGAGCTTGGCGTGAGTGACAATAATTACGTCATTAATGATGATTTCGCAGCGACGACAATATCGTAGTCGTCATATGGTACAGCTGAAGGTATATCTATATTTATAGTTTAGGTTTAACCTCATGTCCACAATCTCACCTGATATAAAGTTACAACGTAGCTCAAGATGGTGGATACGCTAACTGGAGGGTGACTGGCTCTCAAGTGCTACTACCGCAAGACACCTATAGGTATTTGGCAGCAGATTTTCAATCTTGAGGGTGATAGCTAGCCAGATGAGCATTAGAAAAAGTCCTACCAACATGTTATGGTTTCATGACGATGTTTGCCTTACCGAAGGCGCAAGCTCACTGTAGGTGGATTCAAACACACGCTACTGGACGCGGCGTCCGTACACACTATCAACTGAGCTATCATCACTTTGTAAACACTAAGTAAATCGTACCCACATAGAACACAGGACTATTTACATTAAAAGTTCTAGTAGTATTATGTACCAAAACATAGTAACAAAAGAAGTAAAATACACAAACGAATATATTCTATAAATTTTATTTATAAAAGCGCTAAAGTGTTATTATGAACAAAGTCGTGGAATATTCCATATTGTATTTATATAATTACCGGGAATGATCTGTGAACACATAAAACTATCTGCAAAAACGAATTATTAAAGAAATGTATATAATAATCAATGCATGATTTACGTTTTAAAACACACTTCAATGACAAATAGAATATTAAAAATAAACGCGAGTGTGAGTTTGTTTGTTACATATTCACACCTTTACTAACCTGGAATTTCGCATACACGCTTTCAAACGACAGGACGTAAACTACCTTTAATTCAAAGAAAAAGTACTGTTCTCAGTGGCAAAAAAACTTTTAGTTTGGCAAAATGTATAATCGAAATAAAACTAATTTAAACGGATTTTAATAACCGATAAAATCCGTTTAAATTAGTTTTATTTCTATGAATAATATTCGCGTAAACATAAGAAAACAAAATTTATAATAACAGCTATGTATAATACAGACAAAAAAAAAACAATTTTTATTATAAGTGTAGGTTATATAGTCGTAAATAAATATCGCACGCTCAATTTTCATTCATTCATTCTATGTTGTGAAGTCCCAAATTAGCGGTCGTCAGTATAATGACTGCCCTAGATAAAGCTATTACAATAAATTCCTTAATTGCCCACTCCATTGTCTGATAGCTGAGATTCTTCAACGATGATGCTAAAGTGATCTCACTAGTTTCGAAAGAATGTCTAAGTATTCTTCCATTTTATTCGGCTTATAAAATAAAATTAACACATAATAGCCCAAACGGTAAAAATTATTTTGTTATATTACGTTGTTTAAAGAGATTATACCTCTAAATTGATTTTGTATAGTTTGCATTTTACTATATAATTTTAAATGTAAAAAACTTAAAACATGACTAATGTGTATAGTTATTATTAAATATAATTATAAAAATGATAGATATTGACAAATGGTTTGTTTTTAAATATATTGCTAAATATTTAGTTAAAATTAATTATGTCTTCAGATACTAGGTATTTATATAACTGTTTTAAGAATAATTATTAGGTATATAGAAGTATATATACACTAACTGCTATGTCCACATATTATTTACGTATGTCACAACCACCCATAAGTTGTAAATCTTCCGCCAAAATACCAAAGGTGTTCCGGCAGCTGCACTTGAAAGTCAGTTCCTCCACAGTTTTAGTGTGTTTACCAACTTGGGCCATATCGTCACTTAAGATCAGGTGAGATTATGGCCATTACGCTAAACCTAACGTATAAAAAATAAATCCTTTGGCGTTATGGTGTTTGGGGTATCCATGGGCGGCGGTGATGTCTTACCATTAGATGGCGCGCTTTCTTGTTTGCCTCCTATTCCATAAAAACATCATAGAAAAGGAATAAATATTATCGATAACAGAGTACATTCCAAGCATAACAAACAAAAAAAATATCTACAAATTTAGCTGTTATAGTTTTAATATATGATGGATTTTTTAGCTAATTTGAATTTATCAACAAAACAGGTGCTATCTTAGACAAATGTAAAGGGCTACTATTTGGTTTAATAAAACGTTAGTCTCGAGTTTCTGAGGGCTGTGTAACAAAAGCAATGCTTCGCACAACTTCGGATGAGTAAACAAGAGTGATGGAATGAAAAATCCGTGTGTTTGTGTTGCAATCAATCAAACAATGCTCCCAGCTCCCAGTTTCCAATGCTAACTTTTCACAACGGCCTGCCTGCCACCTATTACTTAGTATTGATTTTTATCGACTTTTATTTTTATTTGGTTTATCCATTGTTTATAGAGATTTACGACGGCTGTAAGGGTATGATTTCGTTTTATTTGATTTCATTCGGCTTTTCCTCAAACGGACACGGTTTCGCTATAAGGTATTTTACTATATTTATTTAATAAAAAAACCTTTTTCATGGACAATGATTTTGTGCACATTTCGTTATTTCCCGTTTAATGTAAAATTTAAATTCTGCTTATACTCGTGTTACATCTGTATTATTCAGATAAATTTATAAAATCAACTAAATATAATTGTACTAAAAAGTTGTCACATATTTTAAATATAAGTCAGCTGATTATTAAGATTATTATATTATGAAAGAAGCTTCTTGTCCTTTATATGATTATGTATAATTTTAGTGCCATACTTGATAGGTTAAGCAAATTGTAAATTTGAAATAAATCCATTTTGACATCATATTGGTCAACGTCAAACAAACAAGCTCTAGTACCTATTTGAAGAACGATCTGAAAATAAGGAATAAATAATTTATAATTCAGATATAATTTTAAGTTAAGCCCTAAAGTAACGGCCCTGTTCTTATGGTGAGTCCAGTAGAATCAAAAACGTTGTCGCCAACCGTGAAATTAGCAGTCCATCGAGAGTTCTGGGTTTGCTAGCTTTTTGTAGTTGAATATACAGTATTTGATGCTGAAACGAAGTAAACCAAAAAGATACAGCGATAGCTTTACTAGTAAAAAACAGAAATATTGAAAAATTTGTAACATACTTTTTTTTATTCGCCTTCGCCTATGTAGACTTAACAATTTGTAAAGAAATTTATAAATACTATTAACATACACTAAGTAATAACCAAATTTGTAACGATTTCTTATGTATACCAAAAAAGTTGTCCTTATGGGACTCAAACCCATATCAAGGCGGCAATTGCAGCGAGGCAACTGCTTTGAGCGCCAGGCTAACCGTGCAGTCGCTACAATGCTACTTTACAGTAATAAAGTAACATAAGATTATTGGTTAATATACGGTACCTATAACTTATATTCGTCTAGCCAGGAACTAATCCAGACTAACAATGATAATAATGATAATTTTATAAAACTAATATCAGACATTGCTGACGTTCACAATATAAATCTTAGTATCAAATCTGACCTCATCAATATTTATAATCAAATTGTACGAAATCAATAACTCACATAAAAACTTGATTTACGCGCAGCCTTGTAATAAGCCACTTACGAGCTATAATCAAATTCTTGTACAGGATTAGAAAAAAATGAGTGGGCTGCAACAGAAATATTTCATAGGGTATAAAAAATAATGTATCAATCGTATTTCTCAAAAGTCGCTATAAATTTTTATTGGTTTGCTGTTTCTTCAGACGTAGTAAAACAATATTTTCTTTTATTTATGTTAAATGTTAGTTATAACTACTTACTGACTCAACTCCAATATTCAGACTACTAGCTTGGTAATATGGCTTAAAACTAAAACTCCACTTTTGTAACTATTGTATCTAAGATTCAAATGTTGAGATGGAATAGATAAATGTAACTAATTCTCTGTAAACGCCATATCATTCATTCGGTTTTATGGTTGTATTTGCCAAAAAAGCGATGTTTGTAAGAGATTTACTATTTTGAATACTACTATGCGGGTTTATTTATTTTGTTAAAGTTATTATTTTTAAAGTAGCACGTAAAATATTTGATTGACCATTGTTGATCTTATGAGATACTCGTATTTATTCTCTACTGTCTCTAAGCAACACTCCATCCAGTAGCTGCATACTTGACTGCTTTTCGTTAAAATAGTATGACTTTAAAAAATATAATTTATTTAAAATTTTATCTACCAATGACCACAGGAAGCGTTAACAATAGGGCCTTGTTTAACGTTAAAGGCATCTAATCAAGCACAGCATCGCTTAGCCGAACAATCATAACAAAAAGTCCACACTCAATCAAGACGAATCCAACGAGGTGTTAAGCTAACACTATCAATCATACAGAATAGGGACATGCTTCGTTATCCACCAACGATGGAGTACAGTTCAATTTATAAAAGTAATACAACTATTAGCTAGTTATTTCTTTATTATGTTTAGGTTTGAAAATGTTACGATATGGTCGTTGGTTGCTAAGCTAATCCTGATGAAGGAATTGGCTATTGAATGGAACTATCGGAACACCTACAATTACTTAGTAATTGATTGTGAACTTGACGATGGAAGTTAGCTAGGCATATTATAAACTGCGCTACCACGACACTATGGTGTCCCCATGATTATTTTCTTAACTCAAAGCACCGACTCGTTGCAGGAATTCGAGCTGACGTTGATGGACGCGATGTCAGTATACTCTTCCAAGGGGTCATTATTTTTTCAAATGAATAAAACTATAATAAATAAATATATATCATATGCAAACTGTAGTTATTTTTTAATAAACTATGTAGTCAATTTCTCTTAAGATAAGAAAAATGTTTTGATTAAAGTTTTTGAATAAATTTAAAATATCATTTTTCAAAATTCATATTCATTTCACGTTCGAGTAGTTGCTACAAAATCTATCTATTTAATAATAATCTATGTTTAACTATGTATTGTATCACTGATGTCGCTTTAACTGTAGCTGGATTAAAGCCAAAAACTGTAATAAAGATGCTCTCGTTAAATATTTGATGGGACGGCGAGCTATTTAAGTGGTTCTAGTTGTAAATTTTTAAAATGCGTTACATATATTTCACGTCCGAAAGTGTTATGAAATAAAGTTTTTATTGCAACACTAAAATAGTTGTTTCTAGACACCGATTTTCATATAGCCTACCATTATAGTACGCTAAGCAAAATTTTGATTCTCGTAGTCGACAAAATAAGGAGATACATGAATCTATTCAATATTATATTTAATTCAATATAAAATAAAATAAATATTTAAATCGTCGGTATACAGAATGTTTTGTACGAAAAATGATTACATTATACTGTAAGAAGTATTTTATACATACGTATTGATTTTACTTTTATTCTTATTATTCATACTTTTTTATAATACTAATTTAATTTTATCTTATATATATAATTTTATATATATTATATTGTACATACAAATTTTACATATTAAATCCCTTTCAATTTGTTAAATACGTTAAGAGTTTAATTTACCATAACATTTTAACTTTTATCCTATATAAAGTACTAACCCTTTCGTTGTATGGGATAAAAGGTATCGTATATGTTGATTCATAAAATTAGGTACCACCGTGTCAAATTGCATAAAAATATTTTCCTTACTGTACATGTATAATTAGGAAAATCAATAATGTCTGGATTTGGCTTCGTTTCAGTCTTTAACAAATAATTATCATAAAATTGTTAGAGAATATTAATTGATATTAAGAAAATCGGTAAACTGAAATATCACCATAGCATAATACTATGAACCTTGAACCAATGAACCTCGTCCTTGGAACAATTTATCCCGTGTCTAGGTTCTGCAGGATTATTAATAATTTTAGTGATAGCATCAATTTACTCCTTGACAGTATTGGTGTATTAATACGAACTGTACACGACCTTGTAACTTATACTTTATAACTGATTTTCTTGCTGTCTTATGTATTGTTAATGTATATTTTGATAGTATGAAAAATTAATACTGTAGGTAGTGCTGTATTCGTCGATAACAAGTTTTACACTTACTTTACTTTATAAGTCTTATGTATAAACTGCATCATTACTGTAAGTAGCTGATGAACTAATGGCAATAAATGATAAAAAATATATTTTCATAGATCCTGAAAAGTAAATAGCTGTGTACAGTCGTGCATACAATAAAAATAAAAATCCTACGACCGTTTTCATCATTAATGAGACAAAAAAACGCTGGCAATGTTTAATCTGATGTCATCGCAGCTGCTGCAATCTCCGTCTCATTGTTTAGACAGTACGTTTTTCAGTCGATAGCTGAGCATACTTTAATTAATAATGTTTGTACGTGCTTACTATTACTTCTTCGTATGAAATAAACAAATAACATTACAGATAATGAATTGAGTTTTAATAGCTGTAGCATAGAGCTACTGTGTATAAATTAAAATTATGTGCAATTGTACCCCTTATAACTTGAGGTTGTGCATTACTCTCAACATTACGAAGTTGAGTAATTTTCGAGATTTCAATGATCATTATTTTAAATATATTATAAGCTTGAAGCGATGATAGCTCAGTGGTAGTGTGCACGACTTTGCGTCAAGGGATGTGGGTTCGAACCCAAGCACCTACAATGAGCTTGAGCTTTCGGTGAAGGAAAACATCGTGAGGAAACCATAGCATGGTGGTAGGGCCTTTTCTAATGCCCGCCTGGGTAGCTACCACCCTCAAGTTGTAAACCTGCCGCCAAATACCAATAGGTGTGTTCCGGCAGCAGCACTTGAGAGCCAGTTTCTCCACAGGTTTAGCGTGTCTACCAACTTAGGCCGTATCTTCACTTAAGATCAGGTGAGATTATGGCCATAACGCTAAAACCTTAAGTATAAAAAAAAAAAAAAATAAAAAAAAAAAAAATCTCTTCTGTTTTTACATCAAGGCAAATGCTTTTTATCTGGATAAATACTCTTACTATCACACTAGATGATTTTTAAATTCATTTATTTCATTATATACTACAAAATTTTTTATTGAACATAAATTTTCGTGGACGTCCGAATTTCTGTGTATGTGGATGTGAAACGATTATGCCTAAAAGGCCATCGTAGAATCGTTGAGAGCCAAACGTGCATTAGAAAGAGTATATTATAGTCATTAAACATATCAGGAGAAGGTATGACCGAAATCTATGTATACCGAATAAAAAAATCAATGCTTCTTTAATAAATTCATATCTTCTTATGTCCTAATTGGAACAGAATACATTTGGTGTAATAGCACAATTTACAATTCATCATCTCTTTAGATTTTTTATATTGACTTATTCAAAGTAATAGCTGAAGTGCTATAGAATCAAAACTGAACAATGTTTCTTAATGATAGTAAAAATTCATTGGGAAATGAAATACCGCAATCAAAAGTCCGTAGTATACCTTCGTATCTCTCTTTTTTTTTGTTTCTGTCGTTGCAACCGTCGTGTCTGGGTCTGTACTAATATTTGCTTCCGTGCATTATTACTGCGCGTCCCTTGTACAATGGAGCGAGAATTACCTTTGGGGCTTGTTCAGGCCACCATGATAACCGAACAGTAAGAGCGGTTTTATTTCACGGTCGGTAATGTATGTGATAGATATTGTGATATACAATAAGGGTGGGTGGTTATAAATTCTATTTTATGTTTTCACTTCTAAGTGTATAAATATGTATGTTAGAGTATTAATGGTATACATGAAAAGACATAACATCAGATAAGATTGTGGCCACAATATATAAAATATATAATCTCTCTATATAAAACCATAGACGTACTTTTTATACACTTCTTGAATTTAAACATGTATAAACTTTGTCATCATATCAGAATCTTGTGATAAAATCTTTATAAAAGTATGATTTATTTTCCCAAGAAACAAAAGCTCCTATTCATACAGAAATTTGTCTAGCCTAAAAAATAAGGTATTTTACAACAGTCAACAATTTACTTCAATTCACTAAAGATAAAAATAATGTTTTAAAGTATTTTTGTGGCTTCATATTCTATGTAAATTTGTGCTTAATCTGGAGTAGTTTCTTTGGATAGTTTTCGTTTGTTTTTTATTATTATTTGACTTTCTAAACCATACCAACGTGTACCAGTATTTTTTTAATTATTTTAATTATAAAATTTAATTCGAATTCTCTATGTTTTGTTTTGAATTCTACTATATTTGTAATCGAGAATGGTATTAAGATCTCAATAAATGGATATTCCAATACTAAGTCAACTCATATGTAAGACTAAATTTTTAGTACATAACTAATTGAAGTACCAGAATGTATTGCATATAGTAACATGTACAAATTTTGGTGAATATTCTACACTTAAACAGTTGATAGCAGATTAGTTGAATGCGAAGCTGCTGAATTGAGAAATAATAATAATAAAGAAAACTGAAAACAGCGATACTTACAGGTCTATTTCAGAAAAATAGAGTCAACAGACATCTCAGAACTGGATGTCGTGTCGTATGAATACTTTATGACTCTTTTTACTGCGCTGTAGCTGACGGCGATGTACGACTATTTTGCATATCTGTATTACTGTTGCACTGGGGTGGTACTTTGAAGTCTCATAAAAGGGATTCGGTAGTCATACGTGTAATATATCTCTTAATACTTGAAGAAATAAGTTTATATTCATGCGTACGCTGCTCAGATTTAAAATGTATCCATCTAAAACATAACAGCATGTGACAATTTAATTTTAAGATATTGGACAACTATATAATAAAATATAACACCAAAAGTAAAGGAGAATATTGTAATGATACCATACCATGATGGTAGGACATTTCACTACAAAAAGATATCAAATTTTGGGGTGTAAGGGGTATCAATACTATCCCAGTTACCCCAGCCAACCTCACCTGCACGTGGTGCACCCTGCTGAGTAACCGACGAGGCTCTAGCGACTGTTGGTCCCAGCTTTGGTCTTAGGCATGACGGTTAACCATATAATCCTTGATTCGTCACAGCTTGGTGGTAGAGTTATTGCCCGACTGGTTAGCAACCACCCTCGGGTTTAGACTGCCGCAAAATAAAGGTTCAGCGTAAGCCTTTGTGTTCCGGCATAGTAAACAAGAACCAGCCCTTTCCGAACGTATTGTGGTCCATGAAATTACGTCGAGTCCGGTATAGTTGAAGGTTGCTGGAACTTTTGGAAGTTTCTTGTAAGCAGTGAGACGTTTTGTCATGAGGATCAGGGAGACCCGGTGAAACGGTTATCCGCTGGCCACCCGCTAGTCAGTAGAGGACCCGAACCCGAACATTAAACTCTGGCTCGGGAGGCTGTCCCACCAACTCTGCGAAAAATCCGTTATGTTTGTTGTGCCGGAGAAGGAGAACGGCGTGGAACCCGGCAGTTACTCTCGGGGGGGACCGGGATCCTTCCGTACCCCGTGACGATTCTTCACATGGCTCAACTGTCCAGTAATTATATACTAGATACTTTGTCACGAGTGGTATTGCGGACGACAACATTTTCCAATGAACGTATATCTAAAATCCCACTACTATGAAAATGTCTAAGAAAAAGAAGAATATAAATCCAGCGGGCTCCTCTTCCACGTTTTCTGTGAACTTCTGTAACATAAGGGGTCTTAATTCGAACATGAATGCTATACATCACCATCTAGAAACAGCGCAGTTGTTGTTGCTTTTTCTTACTGAAACCCAAATATCCTGCCCTGTTGACTCCTCATATCTATATTATCCTGGTTACAAGCTCGAGAGATGTTTTCTACGCCTAGCTGGGGTTTGTATGTATGCACTGGAGGATGTTTGTGTGCGTTGTTTAAATGGAATTGATGATAGAGACCCGTCTCTGCTCTGTGTGCGTGTTGACTACAATGGTCAAGTCATAATATATGTGTGCTTATACAGGCCTCATTCCGGAAAGGAGGAGACAACTCAACTCTTTTTGCACGTCCAAATAGCCACTGATGATATACTTGAGAAGTATACCGATACTAATCTGGTAATTCTCGGCGATTTCAACGCTCATTCACAAAGATTGGCTGAGTTCTAACAAGACTGATCACGCTGGAAATACTGTTCGAGAATTTGCTCTAACATATGGCTTCTTGCAACTGGTACATAAAACTACTAGACTTCCAGATATCGTGAGCGACGAGCCCTCTCTCTTGGATCTTTTGCTTACTACTCATCTGGAGGGTTACCAGGTCTACGTGGATGCACCCGTAGGGTCATCTGACCATTGCCGGGTGCGTTTTGAATTACATTTACCACATCTCTACAAGCGGTGCACTACTGGGACCTGTAAATTATCGCACTATAATTCAGCAGATTGGGATGGACTATGTGAGTTCTTTGCGTCCTATCCATGGTTACAAGTTTGTTTTACATCAGAAGATACAAGTACTTGCGCTGGCTCTATCGTTGACATGATGCTGCAAGGGATGGATTGTTTTATCCCATCCTCTGTAGTACCGGTTAATGGTAAGAGCCAACCGTGGTTTAATAAGTCCTGTTTTGAAGCCACCAATCACTAGAAAACAGCTTTTAAAGAGTGTGCAAGACTCACAAACACCCTAACCCTCCATCCCTAAGGAAAAACTACAACCATCTCTCCAGGGAAGCAAAAAGGGTAATTACTCAAGCTAAATTAAAATTCGTCGGTGGTATTGTCAACAACTTGCTATATATTCTTCAAGAAGTCGAGCATTTTGGTTGGCTAAGGCTATTAAAGGAAATTTCTGTCAGTCGACTTTTCCACTCTTGTGCAAATCAGATAACTCTCTGGCACATTCTGCAAAGGAGAAGGCAGACCTTTTCTGAAAACTTTTTGCTTTTAATTCGATGTTAGATGATGGATATACACAGGCGCCTACAATCTCACGGTGTGCTTACTCGATGCTTGAAATCTGCTTCAATCAAACTGCGATACGGTGCATTCTGTTCGCCCTTGATGTCAACAAGTCGAGTGGGCCCGATGGAATTCCTGCAATTGTTCTAAAGACCTGTGCACCTGAGTTTACCCCTGTACTCATACGTTTGTTTAAAATGTCTTACGCATTTGGACAGGTTCCGTGTTCTTGGAACATAGCCAACATCCACCCTATATACCCAATAAAGGAGACAGTACAGACCCTGCTAATTATAGACCTATTGCGATTACCTCCCTTCTCTGTAAAGATATGGAGCGAGCCATCAATTTGAAATTGCTAAAGTTTCTGGAGGACCATCAGCTAATAAACGACCCTCAATACGGATTCGGCCACGGTCGTTCAGCAGGTGAACTTCTTGTTGACCTCATTCAAAGATGGGCTAAAGCTATTGAGAACAAGAGAGAAGCGCTGATAGTCAGTCTCTATATCGCAAAATCTTTTAACAGGGTCTGGCATAAGGCTGTATCGTACGGTATTCCTGAGAAGTGTTGTACGCGGGTATTGAGTTTTTTGTCTAGGCGAAGCATCAGAGTCGTAGTCTATGCCTATACATCTGATGCTATAACAATAAATGCCTGTGTTCCACAAGGGTCTGTGCTATCACATACAATGCTTATATAGCATATCAATGACCATTGTATATACCGAACATGCATTGTTATGCAGATAGGAAGTACGGGTGATGGGTAGGTATACTCGGGCTGTGCCAACATTTCTCAAGCACTTATGGATCATAATCGGACTGTACCGGCCAGAAATAACCCGTACACGGAATGGTATTAGAACCTGGGTAAAGTATTCCCAACTCAGACGCCTGGGGTTCTGAATGTACTGTTATAAGTGGTTGCCGAGTCACCTGTCCTAGCAAAAATCAAGCATTAAAGCCCACTCACCTGGATATTTCTTCGCGCTGCTCATAAGTGTCTAAAATTGGCAAAATCCACATTCAGAACATCAATCCAGACGCTTCACTGGTATATAAGTCCTTTACATGAGTGTAATTAACCCAACTTCAAAGTTAATGACAAGTTTTTCTTAATTTATATGTTACCACGAACAATGGTTGCGGTGAACACTCAACTCACACTCACTGCCACCGCGGCGCCAGCGGCCGGGGTTTTCAATCTGACCCTAGCGGCGGTTGGACACAGTACTCGCGCGCGTAATTTGAGCGAGCTCATAGCTAACTTTTACTATGATAGGAACCCTAACAAGCTCGTAACCTTTGGCCCAAACACGGACCATGCTTGTGTCTGAGATTGAGAGCTCCTTGGACAGGGCTTTTAGTTGGGGTCAAGCAAACCTTTTCCCTTTTTAATCCTGGCAAGACTCAACTGTGTGCGTTTTCCGCTAAGAAAACACCATTCCTCAAAGCACCTAAGTTTTAGAGCACTTCTTTACAAATATTCAGTAGTATCGGGTTCCGTGGTATCCATATATCTCGTGATATATAATTCTGCATGCACTTGGAAAGCAAGGCCAAATTGGCAGCCAAAAAACTTGGTATTCTTAATCGGTTCAAGCGATACTTCTCACCGAGGCTACGGATTGTGCTGTACAATGCGCAAGTACGGCCTCACATAGAGTACTGCTCTCACATCTGGGCCGGTGCTCCTGCCTACCAGCTTGCCCCTTTGGATTCAGTGCAAAAGTGAGCCATCCGTGTTATCGACGACCCCGTACCAACACGCGGTCTAGAGTCCTTGGAACTACGTAGGTACATAGGATCTCTCTGTGTTTTCTACCGCATGTACAACGGGGAGTGCTCTAAGGAACTATTTGATATGATGCCCTCATCACAGTTTCAAGGCAGCACCTCTCGCCGTTGGCTAGCTGCTCATCTGCATAGTTTAAAGCCTGGCCGGGTTGTGAAACAGTTAGGTTCTCTGCAACATTCCTGCCGCGCATATTAGATTTTTGGAACAGACTGCCCGGTACGGTTTTCCCCCAAGGTTATGATACGGGGCTCTTCAAAAAGGGATTGAAATACGGTCTCCATGGACGGCAACACGGCTGTAATGCCCCTGGTGTTGCATTGTTCATAGGCTATGGTACCCATTTAACATCAGATGGGCCGTCTGCCTGTTTGCTGCCCATTAGCATAAGAAAATCACCTTTAATTATTGATAGTACATTATCAGAAATAAGGCAATCGCTTACTTGTATAGGTAATGACTAATAATTATTTATCCAATCATCTTCTATGGAAAAAATATTCGTGAATACATCATTCATTAGTTAAAGGTATTTTTCATTAGCGTATTATAATTAACCAAAACACGATGTTGTCGATTCAGCTTGTTAGGCCGCTGGTAATGACATCGTTATCCACATTTGAATATTTAGCATTGATTGTTTTTTTAAGTTTTAATTGGTTCTGTTACAGCCAGTAATTGCTTTGACATACTTTGTATAAAAACAAGACCCTATTGCAAAATGGTTGGTGAATCTTTCCATAGATATGTAAAATAAATACATATGGATCTCTATAACTCGAGCCTCATTAAATCGTAATCTTTAGTAACTCGAAGAAAACTGCCACTTTCTTCCGCTGAACTCCTAAATACGTGTTATCTTAAATTATTTAGACTTTGTAACTCGAATAAAACGTTATTTCCTTGCGAGGTATTCACAATACATATTTATATTCTATAATTAGAATTTCAAAAAACATACTCCGTAAGTCCTAGTTAGTAAATTATAACGTCTCGTTATACTATAACTCTCAATACAACTCGGTAAAATAAAAATCAAAAAGTATACTTAGAAATCGCACCTTTCTAAATCGAAATTTCTGCAATGAAGTCTCTTGTATCTTGAACTTCTTGTTAAGTCAAAATCTCATAAACTCGAAATTCTTAGCATTTCATTAGAACACAATATAATTTCTATACCGACTGATAGCTGTAGTATGTAAAATTTGATTAAATATTAATTGCTTCTTCAATCAGCGTTTGTACGGTTTAATATAAATGTGTTCACACTTGTACGTGCATAATAATATCCTATGGAATGTAGGTCGAATGCTGATTGCAGAGACTCTCCTCATATCGAATTCTCTTTTTTCCACTGAACGATCTCGGCTGCGCGAAAAATTTCATATCGTCTCGTTTTGCAAGTAAAATCAGATAACTTTTGACACTTCAATTACGTAGTGATGGTCGTCTTTAATTTTTTTTTCGCCGAAACATGTCGTGTCAGACCCACACAAGGGAAAGTTTCCAGAACAAAATATATAACTTTCCTTAACTCCAGTGAAGGTAATAAGAAGGGAAATTGAAAAGTTTTTGCTTTTAATATAAAGTCAGGATCTATTATCGCAGGTGCACTATGGTGAATGTTTTCAACGCTCGAGAGGTTTTTATATTATTTTACGTGTTTTAGTTTTTGCTTGTTCTCGCTAAGTTCCAGTTTACTGGTTTTATTAATTCGTTAGATTTTCAAATTAAACTCAAATTAACGTTATTACTCGTATGAATGCTATTGCAACGAATCAGGTCTATTTGAGATTATTCATCATTTAATTACTTATGAGTTACAATGTTCGATAAATGTAGGAAATAATGAAGTAAATTTATAGAAAATTTTATGCAGTTATATTTGAGGTACAATTTTGTAGTTTTATAAAGTTACTGAGTATAAAATGAAGCACCATGGACAATAAAATTACGTATTATACTATATTGTCATTACGTTAAACATTAATAATTTGTACTACAGAATAGAATTATGGATAAAAAATATATTAAAATTAAATTCTGCATTCATATGATATAAGGAATCCCATATTTAGGGCTACAAATTATATTTAAAGTAATTAATATGTGACGATTTTATGAAATAAAATTACGCTTTATATAATTATCTTAATATGATTTTAGCTATGAACTACTAGATAATATCGCATGTTCATAAAACTGAAAACCACTTGATTTTCCAAGTAAATATTATATTACATAAAATAAATTAAAAAATAATTTTACACACTTATTTCGTAAATTGAATCTGTGATTGGATGCTATTTTTAAGGGATGAGTTTCTTAAACTGCAAATGAATGTATTACATATATCATTTGGATTAACCGTTTTGTCGATGCTATTAAAAAATGCTAATTGTATTAAATAAAAAAAATAATTAAATGCATTTTTATTTCAAAAGTAATGTTTTGATCATAGTAGCGTAGCGGAAGCATAGGCATAAGCGTTTTTCTTTAAAAAATAGTAACTGTTTGTATAGTGTATATACATAAGAAGGTTTGAGAAATCAGTTTTTGTATTATATAAAGTGTTTTCTTTTTAAATTATTCCTACATTTTACGTGCGGCTCCACTCACGTTAATATTTATTTTGTCAAACAAATCAGAGTTAAAAGAATTTCATACAATGTTTGTCACTCTCTTTACCCCACATTCAATAAGGTTTTCACAAGAAAAAGTAGCCTATCACCGTCTCCAGGTTCCCATCGATCTACATACCAAAATTCATCTTAGTCGATTCAGCAGTTTTGGCGTGAAAGCGAATCAAACAAGCAAACTCAGTTTCGCATTTATAATATACGAAAGGATAAAGATAACATAATATAAAGTCTTATCAATTGACTACAAGGTTGACGTAGTTAGTGGTTTAAGATGTCGTTCAGCCGCTGCCGACTTGATAAATAACCGTGGGTTTGAATTTCACTTATCAAAATTGATTCTTTTCATTCTGAATGTATTTCTTCACCGTCAATTTATAACTTCTACTTATATAATTTTTAGTATACATTGACACAATTGTTTCAATCCTTATAAAATTTAATCAAATATAGTTACCCCACCAGAAAATACCTGATAGTTAGAGAGTATTATAGTAAACAATTTTATTGACTGTAGAGTTCATCCGAAACAATAATATATTTTTTATTATTTGTAGGTTCAACTTTAGACTACAATCTCACCTGATATTAAGGAACGATGTGGCTCAAAATGATAAAATGCTAAAGCATAACAACTTAAAGAGCTGCTTAAATACAGCTGTATATTTGAAGTTTCAGGTGGCCATAAACCATCTTAGTGATTTAGATACATCTACCATCTCGCTAAGGATCGTTAGTTTTTTCTTTATGCATCTATAGCTTGGTATAGAGATTTGAAATCACTACATTTAACTCCTATTCCGTATGCACTTATATGATTAACTTAAATAAATAATACGATTTTGGTTTGTTAACGTCGTGCGCTATTTGGTGTAATATTAGATTTTATTTGGACTTTGGACTTACTGTATTACTTTTGAATTTACTGTACATACACCGCTCTATAATGCGATTACGGTTTTGAAGTGCCGAGGGTACCAAGGTAAGAGAAATAGTGATGTGTATCACATGGAACATATCAGGTTGCACGTTACCCTCGAGTAATTTCTATGCTTGAGGGGCCCAGCAACGCTCGCTTTAGCTGGTCGTGCACACTTCGAACGCACTACTACAAAGCCAACATAATTAAAAAAAAATTAAGTGCGAATTCTTTAAACGCGTTATTTTATAACTGTGACTTCAGTAAACGAACATTCCTCGCTATCGCTTGCTCCTGTAACTGTATCCGTTTACTAATAATTTAACATTTATTAACACATCACTAAAGTTGAATATAGCTAAGTGGCCAGCATAAAACAAATCCCAACTGACGGAATTTACTTGAAAACAAAATTTAAAAAGTGGGATTTATCGCCGGACCAACGTTTCGGATTCCGTTTTTCAGTAAATAAAATACCGTTTAGTCTCGCTGGCTAACTTTTAATGGACTTTAATTTATGAAGACTGATAAACGAATTTGTCGCTTTTATGGTCGTTTAAAATGTGTTTCGACAGCCAGGATACGTGTAGAATGACAGGAACCTATTGAGGTCCGATGTTTTGGTTTATATAATCCCTTTACATTAATTTTACGTCTTGCGGGCACCGACGCGTGTGGTGTGTTTTACGGGCAGATATAGTTTTAGATACTACAAAATATTTGTTTACGTAAAGAAACCACTGTTCACCAAATACCGCTTCCATCGATATTTTTCTTTACTGACTTATTTTTCATAGAAACAGTCATAGTATAACTTCGGGTTTGCTAAAATATATATTTATGTTATTGGAAGTAATTGTAATAATAATAAAAGTAATAAAATAAGTAATAAAAGTGGAAAATTGGAAGTAAGATTAGCACTGGCCCTAAATTATGAGTACAAATACTCTTAATTAATCTACCGATATCATACTTATTTTATTATTCTATCTAGCTACGTATATTTGACCAATGTCAAATGTGACTTTGTAATCTTCATACCTACAAGCTGTCTTGTAAAATTGCCCAAACATTTTTTTTTTGTGCTGGTATTTATTCTCGTAGTTATTATTTATAATTTACTATATTTGTACAAAAACTCTATTTTACTTTATTTTAATTTTACGGAAAACGCCGTCAAAATTACATAGATTTATGAATCAACGTAAAAAACTAAAAGAGATAAATCAAGGCTTTGTCAAAAAAACAGCAGCAAAGAGCAAATTGAAGTAAAATTCCTTTATTTGAAATTAAAATTCCGATATTTTATATATCAGATAGTAACTGACAAACAACTACAAGCCAGCAAATGAGGATGTTCATAATCAAGCAAAGACTGGGTAATTTACTATTAATACTCTTACCTAAGTCAACATATATATATAATAGAAACATTGGCTATTCTTGTTTAGATTAAATATTTTCTTGGAAATATATTCTGATGGCAGATTTACAATAATAAATTTTTCATGAGGCTTTCCGAAGAACTGTCAATTTATACGTTTGATAATATATTTTATATCGTTAATTTAATTTCAAAAATAGACACATAAAATGTGATATATAAAATTACGTGTGTTGCGTGAAAAAAAAACGTTTTGACATTTATTAACGTTCCATACTTAATCCGGTGAAGTGAAATATTTATGTAAATCGTTAGTCTATTTATCACATAATCTCTGATAGGTTGATTCATTAACGTGATTCATCCTTGGGCTGGTTGGATTTATAACGAGTGGAGTTGGGTGTTTGACAAAATGAACCATTAGCAGTTTCGAAACGGGTATAGCACACACTCTCGTCTGTCAGCCGGTTGTGGCCTGTTTATAAGATGTCTTATATGAGTTTAATCGAAACATTATTTAACTTGAATATCATCATTATTTTATAAGAATACTAATGAATAATAATGATAAAACACTTTATTGCACACCATCACAATAAGCAAAATTAAATAACAATTTAAAATATAAGTGTACACTTAAACGGCCTTATCTTGAAGCGATGATAGCTCAGTGGTAGTGTGTACGACTTTGCGTCAAGAGACGTGAGTTCGAATCCAGCCACCTACAATGAGCTTGAGCTTTCGCTGAAGAAAAACATCGTGAGGAAACCATAGCATGGTGGTAGGGCTTTTTCTGATGCCCGCCTGGCTAGCTACCAACTTCAAGTTAAAAATCTGCCGCCAAATACTAATAGGTGTGTTCCGGCAGTTGCACTTGAGAGCCAGTTCCTCTACAGGGTTATATAATATATACAAAAAATAGTGATTACAGAGATAAAAAATATAGAGAATAAAAAAGAGATACTGTGTAAGTAATATAATAATATACGCTATGTAATCTAAAGTTATTTTAAGAATCAACTGAAAACATCATAAGGGTGTTTCAAGGCTTAAGGTCATTCCTCGTAATACATTTCAGCCAAAAATATTAATATATGAACTTTACAAATAGTTATGATATCAATTCCTCATCGTGAGGGAGTTGACTTGATTTTTCCTTCGAAAGTGTGTGTTTATATGGTATTGCAGGAATGTGACCTGGCACCTTCTCTGCTTTAAGCACAGTACAAGCTAAAAATAGTGCACTGTTTTGTGTTTCGCTTAAGAGATCTGATGTCATATGAAAACTGGAATACACTGGATGGGATATTGTTCCACAATTTTACGATATGGCAGTAATATAACTTGGCTACTTTCTAGTTGGAACCGAAATATGGATTTTTTTGTTTTATAGTTAAGGCTTAGTCGCCGTAATCTCACCTGATCTTAACTGATGATACGGCCCAAGTTGGTAGACACGCTGAACCTGTTTAGGAACTGGCTCTCAAGTGCAACTGCCGGAACACACCTATTGGTATTTGGCGGCAGACTATCAACTTGAGGGTGGTAGCTAGCCAGGTAGGCATCAGAAAAAGCCCTACCACCATTGTAGGTGGTTGGATTCGAGCTCACGCCCCTTGACACAAAGTCGTACACACTACCACTGAGCTATCATCGCTTCAACTTACTACTTGACTACCGCATACTTGACTCCACAGCCCCGAGTATATGGTTCTTTGATGGTACGAAAATGGAATAGTAATGTTTAGTGCATCCAGACAATATTTACATTGAAAAATTTGCAGGCTGATAATATTAATTTTAACTTTAATGCCAAACTTTACCATAGTTCTTATAAATAATAATAACACCTTATACAAGTTCGATTACTGGAGCAAATGCCTCTTAACGTGGAAAATCCAAGCTCAAACAGCACGCCAGACAATAAACTATAATTCTGCATTTCGGTGTACTGGTTATGATTTTAACGTTATATTACTCGTGGATTTCTTTTTATCAATTTATCGTAATATTTATAAATTATACTGTTTTAGTATAAATATATGTATATATACATATAATTGTATTAAGTCTGGTATATTTATAATTAGTATTTATTTGTTAAATTTATAAATAAATAATAATAACATATACATTTGCTTTATTTATACAAGAAAAAAAACGCGGTAAGATAGATCACATAACTTCAGTATTTAATTTTAATATAATATCGTTACGCAGCCGATCAAGACGTTTTTCTTAAGTTTATAATTCTGCGTGATAATCCAGTATTCCATTAGATAGGATTCAATAAAAAATATACTATATAAGGTTACAAAAGCAGATAAGCTACACAAGTATACTTTTATTTCTACAAAGCGAGTCTCTATTTGGCTCGCTACTGGCTAGTTGTAATATTCATCATTCCGTTGGCTCCTGTGACTTTAAACGGTGCATGTCCTTCTTTATTTATATATTTTATTTATTTTCGCCTCGATTGTTGCCAGAGAGTATTCATAAAACTATAGAGCGTTCCTTGTTTTACACGCTGTTTTATATTTAAGCGGACATTTCAGTTGAGACAAGACATTTTATAGTGTACACTGTGTTTACTACGACGACGTTATATCCAGAGGGAAATGAAAATGACAGAGTTTTAAAATGGGTTTCCGTATTGAAGTTACATAGCTTACTTTATAAATAGAAAAAAATAAACATTACATACAATATATTTAATATTTCTTTTGGGGATTATTATTATTATACCGTTACTTGAAGTGTGCAATATAAGCGATAAGGCATTGGTTACCTGGACAGTGGTTAATTCATACTGAGAAATTTAATTTTATATCATTAGTTAGATAACATTATTGTATCTCATTCGATCACTAATTACGTTGAAGTTTTCTTACGGTAATAATACGTATATTCGATTTACCACGAGTTACTTACGTGGCCTTTGGCACAAAATATTCAATAGAAGCATTGCTAGGCAACAACCGATGCTTTTATTAGTGGTCATAGACTAATGTTTGAATACAGTACTCATAAGCACTCTTATTTAAAAAATTAAAGTAATTTGTATTTACAGTGAGAATTATTCAAACACTGCTTGTTGTTGTAATTATATTTCAGCATCTCTTTCATGCATCATTACTTTATATATCAGATCGCTGGTCACCGCAACTTCGTTCGCATATAACCAAATGTTATTTAATAATTTTTGCCCATATTTGTAACTTTTTTCAATAGGTCTTTGCTCATATAAATGTTAGCGTGATGTTAAATAGCCTAAAGCCTTCAAATACAAAATGAATTTTGGAAGTTAGACTGGTAGTTTCTAAGATTAGCGCCTACAAACAAACTTTACTGCTTTATAATATTAATATATATCCTAGGCACCTAATAGAAGCATGATATTTATGTTCAACATTTTAGTAGTAGATAAAGTAAATTTTGGTGAAAACTTTGCGAACTCGACCAGTGTATAGCAAAGGCCAGGTGGGATGGTAGAGAACTGCACTGGAATCTGTCCCTGGTCTCAGCAATACGGGAGTTTTCATTGTCGCCGTGGTGTGTTTTAATGGGTAGTGTTGGGTGATTAGCACCCGAATAGTCACCACATACCCCTCACGCCTTTGGCCCGTGCCCGGGTAATGCGTTCAAATTTGCACGTTGCGATGACGAAATCCGTAAACGCTGGGATTTTAAGATCTGCTATGACAGTGATAAGAACTATAACGCTTAGTGACTAGTCATAGATTATATTTACCGTAAGGCATATTGCTGTTATTTTACCATGATAAACAAAATGCTTTATCCAGTTTTAAGTAAAATTTAAATTACTTTTTACCCGTTAGAAGTGAATATCAAACTCTTCTAGTAGGCAAAATAAAGAAAAACTTTAGTGCAACAGGAAGGTACCTTTTACGATGCAAGTACGAACTCATAATACGCAATTCAGTATGCATTGCTTACTCCGACATTTACAGTTGTAAAAAGAATATAAAGTTTATGAGTGTGTGTTGGGAAATAAACGAAAATTGATTTAAATAAAATTTAAGGAGTTCCACTAGGTATAGTTTTCATATAACATTATTAAGAGCATTAAATTTTTTATTTGTCAAATGTTAATTAGCATTATTTGCTGAGAAACTTATGTTTAAAGTAAATGTTTGTATTTGCAGGATGTAGCAATAGATTTTGACTGTTTCATATGAAGAAATGGGTATTAAGCCTGAATAGACCCTTAAATTTAAAATCATCTCAGTAATCAATAAGAAGATAGTCATCATATAAATTAAGGCATAATATAGAAATTAACGTATTTCTTTAGTTGTTGACTGTTAGTGTTTTAATGCTTTTATAAACTTAATTCTTTTAATTATAACATGCATCGATTTATCTTTAAAATATTTGTTGTATAGTAGCAACCTTTTATTTTTTACATGCAGATGTCTGTTATAAAATATATATTTTTGCTTATGTAAATAAATATTGTTTAAGAGAATTATTGTTATTTTACAATACTAAAGGAAGAAAAACATTATCAATAAATAAGATTGACTATTTAAACCAAATATATGAAATCGTAACAATAAGTCAAGAATAAGTAAACAATGGACGTGTGCTTGCAATTCTATAATAACAAAGATATGTAGCCTTGTGGCAAATGAACACAAATAGTTTGCGTTTACAGATCGTTGGTATATTAATAACATACTTATTAAATCATCCTTTAATTTCAGATTTAGATCGAGGTTACTAACAATCACATATTGAGATTTATAAAAATGGCCAATAATTCTTTCGAAATATAAATTTACGTGCTTTATTCTTTAGTTCATTTATACCAACTCGTAATAATATTTACAAAATACGAATTTTATTGTCAAATATAAATATTAATATAAGATCATGAGAATATAGAAACAGCGAGCCCCTTTTTATTTGAATAAACCTAACTCTATGGAATTATTGAATCGATGAATATGTTTTATGAGTAAATATATATAAGAGATCAGTATATCGTTCATGTTATATTAGACAAAATCAAGTTTCTTTCTTCAAATTATCTTGACTTACTTTGGAATCATAATAAATGTCTTCATGATTTGTAGTTGTTTACGAAATATATACAGAAAAATAAATTATACTCTGTTTGTATTTATAATTCATACTGCACGAATTATGTTTACAAACAAATTTGTCACCACACACTATTCTTGGTGATTAGTTCAACTATAAATTAAATTACGGATTGATATATTGTATTCCATAAAGATATAAAATTATCTATGAACAGAAAAATTATTACGAATTAAATGTGATTCCTTGACCTATTGAAGTTTTGGTTGTAGGTTTTACAATATCGCTTTATAGACGAGGAATTTTTCTGTTGTTTTAGGGCATTTGGTATATCAATCGTTATACAACATACGTTCTTGAACACCGACCCAATACAGAGCTTTGAATGTGTCAATATACATTTTTGCTTATAACATTATTGGATAAAAGTATATAAATATTATTAAAGTAGCAACACCTGTTTCCGTGACCAGAATTAAATTTACTTCACCCAATATGTTATATCTATTGGATAACAGTATATTAATACTATTAAAGAACAATCAGGTACAGCTATATCCGTCACTAATACCACCAATACTCATTAAAATTTTGATTATTTAACTTGGTTCTAATTTTTTTTCCTTCTCATTTATTTGTAGTATTTATTTCAAAAATACAAGATAGCTTTATAAAAAACTCATCCTACTGAAAACACATCAAATCTCAAGATCAGTTTTAGTAGCAGTAAACATACAAGATTTCGAGAAAAACATATTATTTATAACAACGGCGAAATCATAAAGCTCCTCCAACTGATTACGAAAACGTTTCAAACAAAACAAACATCATTAATATATGTAATAAAAATGTCTTCGTTGCTTATAACGAACCAAAAATATGTATTTTCAAAGTCACGACGCGCGATTGATTTTATTTATACGCGAACACATTTATGTCGCTTTGTGTGAGAGATGCTTTAGTTTACGGAGCGGAGCGGCGCGGCGCCCCATTCCTCGCATATTGTTAGTGTTCTAGTGTAATAACAATTTATGTATGCACACATTTATAACTATGCGGTTGGTGTATACTGTGTATAGGATTCAAATATTTAATGTACAAACACATTACATATAACGACCGCTAAAATTCACACGATTTCAATTTACTTCTGCAACACAGTATTTTATAATAAACAAGTACCATTGACATATATGAGGATAACGAAAAGTACATTAAAATCATTATGAAGCGATGGTGGCTTAGCTGGTAGTGTGTGCGGACGCGTCTGTGAATTCGAATCCACCTGCAATGATCCTAAGCTTTCAGTTTAGGAAATCATTGTGAAGAAACCATAGTATAGTATTAGGGCTCTTTCTAATGCCCAAATGGCAAGGTACCACCCTCAAGTTAAAAATCTGCCCCCACGTAGCTATAGGTGTGCCGGCAGTTGGACTTGAGAGTCAGTCCCTCCACTTGGCTTAGTGTGTCAACCGTCTTGCGCCACATCTTCACTTAACATCAAGTGCGATTGTAGCCATAACGCTAAAGCTATAAACTATAACTAAAGACTAACGTAGCAGTTAAATTCCTTTACGATAGGTAAACGTGTACCAGTAATACGAATCATTCTCTAAATAACAACCCAGCTATAACTGATTCGTAAGAGTTTACTCCTTTGCACTAAATCAGAATTATTGGCAACATAATAATCATAATAATATTACTATAAACGACAATGACAGTTTGTTTGCGTATTACTCTTTCACACTTTAATTATTTTACTGCTCATCAAGAAATTAGGCATATACATCATCAGGGGTACGCCTGCATATTACATATACTTACAGAGAATATGTATTCTGTTATGGACTTACTTGAAAATAGTAACACTAATTTTGGTAGCACGTCGGTAGCAAAGCCGCGTCATAATATGTGTATAGTAATATAAAGAAATTAAATTTAAGAATAGTTCTTTAATGTATCTATGGTTCTCATATATATGTAATAATGCCAGACAACAAACGTAATACCAACTAAAATTATAAGCCTATTTCGCCCTCGCTAAACCCTTAGCCTAGAACACGAGTTTAACTATGATATTATATTACATATATTCATAATATTACAGAGTATTATATAATCTTATAAGTTGATGTTCAACATAGCTTTATTTATAACAACAAGACTAGTTCAAAAATAATTGTATGCGTAAATATAATACATCCACTCTGTTGCTTTTCCAAAGAAATATGTTCACAGAAATGTGAATTTGTAAAATATTAAAACGAATAGGTATATATTTTTTCTAGGTAGTAGGATACGACAATTATAGTACTTACAACAGTGGCACGTGTATACGTATCGGATTTAGGGATCAAGCTGTGTAAACTGTATACTTACTTTTTTTTGCAACTGTATAGCATAAACATATTCTACGTGAGTTGCAATTCCTGCAGTGAGTTTGAGCTTTGGGACAGGAAAACAACGTGGTTTTTTCAATGCTCGCCTAGCTACCAGCCTTAAGTTGAAAATCTGGTGCCAAATACTTATAGATGTGTTTCGGCAGCTACATTTGAGAGCCAGCCCCTCCACTAGGCTTAGCGTGTCTACCATCTTGGGCCTCATTCGTATTTTCGTCACGTGTAATCTTCTTTCATCCGATTGTACGTATAGAAGTGACTCAAATTTAAATTGAAATCAATTTTTAGTTCTATAAATCCGGGCAAGCTCGGCTAATCACGTGCGTAGACCACAAGTCTACTAACACTTGTTGCCGACATGTTTATTACACTGGAGCGAACTGAAAGCGACTAGTAAAACGTGCCCAAGGTTAAGTTTGATTGTTTCATGTGTACAGTCAACCACTAATCAAATTATTACTGTAGAAAAATATACGTTGAATGATTTCCGACGGTATGTACGTGGTTGAGAGTTTAGAATTGCGCCAAATATTTCACGCTATGAGATTTACAGTGTAACTGATTGTATACAATATTGCAACGCTAACTCTAAATGTGGTTTTGAGGTCAAACTCTTATTTGCTTTAAACGCGAATTAAATAGGTCGAAGTACAAAAGAATTAGTTATGAATGGTCTCTTTGAAGAAAACGCATGTTAAACTCTCTTCAGGAATGGTTTTGAGGATTATGATTTGTTGTTCCATGTTTGATATACGATGTAACTAATTCTTCATTATTAACTTCTGATATTATTGAACATGACTCATTTAGACAAGCTATCATCTTATTATTATATCATGTTAATATAGAAAAGAAACTTTTATAAAAATTAAAAAGTCGGCATATTTTAATAACTTAAAATGTTAAAAAAAAAATTAATTGATCTAGCTGAACTGTTCACTGGTATACATCTGAACCGTTCCCCGACCATAATATGTTAATGGTACACTTTAAGGCAAGATTTATTAATCTTTCAATTTAAAATCGATTCACTTAATTTGCCAGCATGAATGAGAAAGACCTAACTGTCTGTAGGTGATCTAATGTTAAAGCTTAATACGCCTATAACTTAGATAACTTGTTAACAGTTAATCTAGTAGTATAAGTTTATTTAAGAAACTTTTATTATTATATGTATTCGTCGAACAAAATAAAGCTTCGTAGTTTGGTACCTACTCATTTATATTATTTACTATTTTATATAGATGCGTTACATAAAAACGATGATTAGGCAAAAACTGAAAACTAAATGATTCCATATGTGCAGTAGTTGACATCTGCCCACAGAGCTCGCATTTAATGATCCCCAAGGCGCTACGGACTAAACAGCGAACATATTCTAAATTTAAAGGAGCAAATTGTTCGATACGTTGAAACGGATATAGAAGACACACGATCCCGCGGGAAGCCGATGAAAAAACGTAAAGGCGAAACACATGACCTCATTTGTTCCAAAGCGAGGGAATTATTTATTACGTTTGATACTTCTCACGTCGGCTCACTCTTTATCTTTCGTTAGATGTGCTGTGATTTTAATATCGCTTATGTTTCTAAAAGAATACCATATTACTTGTATGCAAAAGAATCTTGTTTTTGAACATATAAGACTCAATATTGTATACAGAGATTGAAAGGTTATAGAATATTAGTTACTCATGGTATACATATATATGCTATATGTAAACCTTATATTAAATATATATATATATATATATATATATATATATATATATATATATATATATATATATATATATATGAGTAACTTATCATGTTATCTATTATGATTAAATATTTTTGCTAATAAATAAAACTCAATACTTATTAAAATTTGAACTACATAGTATTTAACTGAAAGAAGAAGTATATACCAAATATAAAATTTTTCGATTTAGTTTGTTGGCTAATAACCGTAATTTCGCAACTTGTTATAATCAGAGTTGTATATAGACTTTTATCAATAAATTATATTTCTTATCAATTCAGTAATTATTGGAAACGACAAGAGAACTGCCATGCTATTTGAAACCTTCTTTCTTCTTAAAGATCAAACGTTCAAAATGTAAAAGCAAACAAATCTTGACATATTTGTACGCGTTCGCCAGATGCGCCTGCGCCTAAGTGTCGACTAATGAGTTTCTGGCGACGATGTAAACATTCAACGCACACTGTCAAAATCATCACGAGGGTCTTTCAAAAAAATGTAAGGATATTTGTCTCATATGTAAATTTATGGTCTGTAACAGATATTGAAGGGGAAGTGTTTTTCATATTATATCCGATATGTTGTTGTTTCACTAATATTATTTTTTAGATCGAAACGTTTTTGGCTGTAGTTTATCGTATGTTTTTAAAGAAAAAGTTTTTTAGACGCCATGGGAGGCTGTATGTAATTTAGTAAAGCTTAAAAAGTACAACGTTTGCTCGCCACGATTACAGATGTGTAGTCGTGACTACACCATAACTGATACATATATAGCTTAGTATCCTTGCTGTAGAAGCGTATAATGTACTGATTAAAAAATGTATTTTAAACATATGAATAATCATATATAACTGAATTTCACCTCTTACGTGTATTCACTTGATACAGTCCTGATGCACACTTTTCATAATCAATACACAGACTGTTTCATCTCAATGTTTATTATTGCTTTTGTTACTGTAGATTTTCTAGAACTTAATAACTTATATCAGTTATACCTTGTAGATTACAACTCGTATTCAATCCGTACTAATATTATAAATGTGAAATTGAGCTGGTTTGTTCGTTACGCTTACGATTACGTAGAATTTTGGTATAGAAAGATAGATGGGACCTTGGAGACGGTGATAGGTTACCTACTTTTTTTCGCAAAAAACTTACAGGAAATGCTGTAAAAGGAAGAATAAACTATGTGCGAAACTTTTTATTGCGTCATCCGACATTATCGCGAGTGGAGGCACGGGTAAATGCTAGTAACTTATAAATTTAGAGTTTTTGTACGTCCTTATATTTCCTCACGTAGATCAAAAATCGCCTTTAAATGTACAATCAAAGAATGAGAATTTTTAAATGAAAATAAGACTTGTTAAATTTTCGTTTTTAGTTTCAGTGGTGTAAATGACCGATCTCTGATTACGTATATTGCAATAGTAGTGCAATAGACAAAGGCACTAAAGGTCGACTTCGAAAAGCCGATTTCGCATTACATATGTTTTGACTATATTGTAGTGAATATAAATTGAATTTTCTATTTTGAAACAGAAATCTAATGATTACCGCAGTCACAGAAAACTAGTATATCATGTAAGTATCCTGAAGTGTGAATTACAGAAATGAGTCACGATGAGTTTTTTTATTCAGAATTGATACCATGTATCATGTTTGTGATACTTTATTCATTAGCAAAGTTGAAGAAAAAACTGTGTCTAAAATATTAAGCGTACTCAGAAGCGATGATAGCTCAGTGGTAGTGTGTACGACTTCGCGTCAAGGGACGTGAGTTCGAATCCAAGCACCTACAATGAGCTTGAGCTTCCGGTGAAGGAAAACATCGTGAGGAAACCATAGCATGGTGGTAGGACTTTTTCTAATGCCCGCCTGGCTAGCTACCACTCTCAAGTTGTAAACTTGTCGCCAAATACCAATAGGTGTGTTCCAGCAGCTGCACTTGAGAGCCAGTTCCTACACAGGTTTAGCGTGTCTACCAACTTGAGCCATATCGTCACTTAAGATCAGGTCAGATTATGGCCATAACGCTAAACCTTAAGTATAAAAAAAGTACTTTCTAAGGATTACATAAATATTTAAACGTAACAAAATATTCCATTTGCCTATTTGTATAAATATGTTAAAATTAAAGTAGCAGTGCGTAAAAGAAACGAGTAACTTGATATAAGTTTGTTAAATGTTTACAAACGCTTTATGTTTGGCGAAATCAAATACGATTCGAGTGGCGTTCCACAAAAATAACAAGCTAAGGGGAGGTAATAGCGAATTCAATGTAAACAATAGCAAAGTCAAGTTAAGATTATTGGAGAATTTGTTTTAAGCCACTTGAGGCACTTGTAAATATTTGGAAAGCTTTCGTTCGTCTTGAGCTGAACGTTTCACCTGCCTTCGTGACGTAAAGGTTTTATGTTGTTTTATTCTATAAAGTAAAATGTATTTGGTTAACATTTTCTATGTATATTATTATTTACTTTCGCATTTGCGTTGTCGTACGATCTAGTTTTTATATTACTTTGTTAGTTAATATATGAGTGTGATATTGTGATAGAAGTATAGAATCAAATTAATCCTTACTAATATTATAAATGCGAAAGTGAGTTTGTTTGTTGGTTACGCTTACACGCATAAACCGCTGAATCGACTACGATGAATTTTGGTATAGAGATAAATGGGAAACTGGAGACGGTGATATGCTACCTTTTCTCGTGAAAAACTTATTGGAAGTGAAGTAAGAGAGGGATAAACTTTGTATGAAAATTTTTATGGCGTCATCCGATTTGTTTACCAAAATCAATATTAACGCCAGCGAAGCCGCACGTAAAACCTAGTATTATTACAAGTTTAAAGAATGAGAGCATATATACAATGACATCTAATCTGAATAGATATTTTAGTAAAAAATGTTAAAGATAGGAAATATTAAAGCAGATTTACAAATAACGAATCGCCGCCTCCTTCGGACAGGTAATTATTTAATCATAGAAGACAGATGTATAACGATGCTATAGGTTAATAGAACTTTCAAGATAAATAATTCTTTCATAGATTATTTACACAAATTTGTATTCATTTGTACGTGATTAAATTAATGAAAATTAGCGAAAACAAATTGCATTCATAATATATCCATCACTACCAGGTATCACATAAAACTTTGTTTTATTAATAATGTATGTATGTAGGCAACAATAAGTACATACAAATAGTGTTTTATTTTTTATGGAATAGGCAACAAATGAGCATGCGTGTCACCTGATGGTAAGTGATCACCGCCGCTCATGGACACCTACAACACCAGAGGAATCGCAGGTGTGTTCCGGCAGCTGCACTTGAGAGCCAGTTCCTCCACAGGTTTAGCGTGTCTACCAACTTGGGCCGTATCGTCACTTAAGATCAGGTGAGATTATGGGCATAAAGCTAAACCTTTAGTATAAAAAAAAGCTGCGTGGCCGGCATTTATAGGAGGGACTAGCTCTCAAGTGCCTCTGCCGGAACACACCTAATGGTATTTGGCGGCAGATTTTCAACTTGAGAGTGGTAGCTAGCCAGGCGGGCATTAGAAAAAGCCCTGCCACCATTGTATAGTTTCCTCACGATGTTTTCCTTCATCGAAAGCTCAAGCTCATTGTAAGTGGTTGGATTCGAACTCACGTCCCAGCTATTATTGCTTTACACTACACACAAACATAGAACTTACAATTAAATAAAAAAATTGCGAATAGAAATATTTGATTCCTATCTAAATCACTGACGTCAAGGATTACATGAGTAGTACTTTTATAAAAAAGAAAAGAGTAATTATGTCGATGACACTTGAAAATAGCATCAAGGATAAAGTAATTATTTATTCTATGTAGTTTCTCAATTGCTAGCATATAGGAAATGTCTATTGTAGTTTTAGAAATAATAAAATATGAAAAATAATTATAAATAATGCTTACAACCCGCATACCTACTAGGCTACAGTCAGAATTAGTATCTACATTAATATAATAAAGCGGAACAGTTTGTTTGAACGCGCAATATTAGAAACTATCCGTCGGATTTCTAAAATTCTATTTAAATTTGAGAGAGCAGTCAATGAGGAAGGTTTTAGGTTATTTGAGGTCACGCTAACACTAACAGGAGCAAAGTTGTATTGAAAAAAGTTACAACAACCGGCCAAAAAAATACGCGAACGAAGTCATAGGCACTGCTAATCTAAATATATTATATAAAATGCTAATGTTCGTACGTGTGTCCACGGTTTTATCTATCATCCGCAACTTTGGTCAACTTCCCGTTGGGATGGCAAATACCTCTTGGTCTCTTGGTATGCGTGAGGGAGTTTGATCGGGGTGGGTGGAAGTGGTTGGTTGTGGGTGGCGAAAATGTGGAATAAATTCTGAAATCTCGGGAATGATCTAGAAAATTCCAACAAGCCGTGCAAATATTGTAATCTATCTAGAAAATTTCATAAAGCTTCTGAAATTATCTAGAACGTTCCAAAATGGTTGCAATTGTTGTGATCGAACTAGAATGTTGTAGAAAGCTTCTGGAAAGATCTAGAAAGTTACAAAGATCTACAACTGTTAAAATCGGTTCGAAATTTTCTACGACGTTTTAAAATTTTCTGAAATGATCTAGAAAGTTCCAAAATGAGTGTAACTGTTCAAATCTATCCAAAACAATTTAAGACATTCTAAAATTATCTGGAATGATTTAGAAATTTATAAAATGCCTACAACTGTTTAAATCGATCTGAAAGACGGTGGACGAACAGCGCATTCTGGTTTAAAATTACCATTAAACGTAGCTGACCGTAAATTGCCGGTATGTGACATCACAAAATCATTAACAGATGGACAAATATTGAAACAGTACAAATCTATTATATGGGACGAAAGTATAATGGCCCACAGAAAATTATTAGAAGCACTCAATAGGACACTTCAAGATTTGCGCGATAACACGAATATAATGTGAGGTGTATTGTTCATATTATCAGGCGATTTTCGTCAATCGCTACCTGTCATTCGAAAATTACCAACGGCGGATGAAAATACCGCTTGCTTGAAAAAGTCGGTCATATGAGAACACGTAAAAATAATTAAATTAACAACAAATATGAGAGCGCGAATTTTAGAAGATGAAAACGCGCTAGAATATTCTGAAAAACTGTTACAAATAGGTGAGGGCACCTATCCAATAGACGAAAATACTGGTCAAATTACATTAACCAAGGAGTTATGTAATGTTGTTGAAACACCGGAAAAACTTTTAAATGAAGTATATCCAAGTATTGCTGAGAATTATACCAGCTCAGAATGGTTACGCGATCGAATTATTCTAGCCACGAAAAATGACTTTGTCAACGGCATTAAAAACATCATCCAGGAAATGATTCCGGGAGAAGAGAAAATTTACACGTCAATTGATACAATGATTGATGAACAAGAAATTTTATTAGGAAATCTGAACTTGCCAAAACTGTGTAATGGTACGTGACTCTGCATTAAACAGCTACAAGTGAACATCATTGAAGCCAGTATAACGACAGGTAAAGAAAAAGACAAATAGTGCTTATACCACGAATACCTTTGATGTCAAATGGATGGCCCTTTACTTTTAAATGCTTACAATTATCGGTGAAGTTGGCTTACAGCATGACCATCGACAAAGCACAGGACCAAACATTCCAATACTGTGTCGTTGACTTAAAGGAATCATGCTTTGCACACGGACAATTATACGTCGCATGCTCACGAGTAAGATCACCTCGAAATTTGTTAATTTATAGTTCGGACAATAAAACCATAAATATGAGTATAACCATAAATATGATTAACAAGTATTATAAAAAGATATAGATAAAAAATGTAAATAAAATAAAAAGTTGAAATACATAATATAATAACAACAGTATATAATTTGTAAATGTGTTTGTCATATGTAATATGCATATTGTATAATATAATATGTAAATAGTTGTGTAAATAAAATATAAATTTACTTTTTATTAAAGTGCTTCTTATTTCAACTTATAATTATTTGGATTCAATAATTAGTTAATTAATTTGATACACTTTACACCGTATGTTAAATGGTCGAATAAGTGTCTTATTATTTAAGAGAGAAATCTATAATATCTATCTACTTTAGAAAATGGATCCTTAAATATTTCTTATACCATTAAACATGCGATGTATTTTAACCCGAGGTACGCCGGAGTTTGCTGCTAGTTATTATATAAAATCTTAAATTTGCCTACTGCTTACGTATATACGTTAAACATGGAAAAACAGCTTTGACGTTTCATTTTAAATACGTGATTTCCATAGATATCTTTACTACGAGGATGTCTAATAAATATTTTCTACCGCTATTATATCTTTAGGTATTAGTACTGCTGTGATAATATTTACTATTTTAGTTTTAAATCAATGAAATTGTACGCTATAGTTTTTTCTTAAAGTTGTGTATTTAATAGTTTGTTAAAAACATATGCGTGTATTAAAATTGATTTTTAGATATAATATAACAATTGTAACTGTTTAAAAATACAATCTAGTTTTCAAACAGAGGCGTATGAGAGATATATCTTCCGTAATATCACACAGCGCTGTTAACCCTTTTCGGTAAAAATGCGGAAAGAACTGGATTTACTTTCGTTAATGGCATGGAAGTGGCGACAACAGTTGGTGGGCAAACAATGCATAACTCCACTCAGGAATATTGGGGTTGTGGTAAAATCTTTTAGAAATAAAAATATTGCCGGGTTATAAACAGTATGGTTTGCGTATGTTTATGATTTATACTTCGATATTATTAATAACTTTATAATATTTTTGTTGCCGAAAATTTAAAATATTTTCTTTTGGATACTTTAAAAAGTCTACATACATAGTTTAGAATTTTGTGCTTTTAAAAATATATTAAAGAAAAATATTTCTAGTATTATTTACACAATATTTTTTTATTACAAGTGCCATTTTTCCTGTTCTCTTAAAGGTGTCCATGTGTTAGCGTTATGAAATTTATGAAGCGATGATAGCTTAATTGGCAGTGTATGTACGGACACCGCGTCAAGAGAATTCAGTTCAGCTTTCGCTGAAGGAAAACATCGTGATGAAACATAGCTTGGTGGTAGGGCTTTTTCTAAAGCTCACCTGGCTAGGTACCACCCTCAAGTAAAAAACTGCCGCCAAATACAGTCCTGACACTAGACTTAGCATATCCACCATCTTAGACAACATCACCACTTAACATCACGTAAGATTGTTTCCCTAACGCTAAACCTGAACTATAAGAAATTAAAACTTTTAATGGGTTATTAAATTATGTAAAAAATCAACAATTAACTAATGACTTTTATATTTTAGATGTGTACCTAGAATGATACCAGCTATTATATCGCATCTTTTTTATTTTCATTAGTTCATAACTATTATGTACTTACTTTAAATCACGCGTGAAACAACGAACATCGAAACAGCATAAGTTTCAAAAAGTTGACGTTCTAGAAAAACTGGATACGCTTTGCCTTTGAACAATTCGACAACAACCCACCTCTACACAAACGATTCAGTGCATCGTAAATAAGTATCTATTTATAACTGCGTCATCTAGTTAATTGTATTTCTAATTCTGTGCTTTGTAAAGTGCGCTGACTCGAAATGGACGGTATTATGTACCTACATCATAGTTATTGTTTTTTACTTGTAGCTTTTTATTTTGTTCATAGTTATTATTAATAAATACAAATTATAGAACAAGGGCAGTCTATATAATTAATTAGGAATTATGAAAGGTTAAAAATGTTAATAATTATTAGAATACAAAAAAATATGGATACAGTAATGCGCATGGTTGGACATTTAATAAACCCTATTTGTCACGTTACTTTCCAAGACAACGAATATATTTTAATTTGTTATTTGTTTCTTTAGCATATGCAATATTTTTATTGATTTCATAAAAGAATATCTATTTTATACTAGGTACTTATGAAATATTAATCTGCAGGTATACATATAAGTTTATTTGGACTGACAGTGAAATATTGACTAATAAAAAATTACATAAAAATTGTATTTAACACGAGAGGTGAACCGGCCTCATAAGTGGAATAGCCTAGGGCCTCTTTTCATCTAAATCTAGCCCGATGTGGACTTATAGAGTAATATTAAATATTAATACTGTTTTGAATTTTAGCAATAAATTTGTTATGATACAAGAAGTTTCGTTATAAAATAAACGGTGAACCAACACGTGTTATCAATCAGTATGTAGTCGGCACTACAGAAAGCTATGCTTTATGAGAGCACACAGCAGTCGTAAAGATGTGGGCTTGATTGAAACCACGTTGGGAGGACCGGCCATACGCTCTACGCTTGTTTTTAATTAAAGGAAATGCGATAAGTCGGGAAGTTATGTTTGACGAGCGTGACAAAACTGTATTGTCAGAATTTATGACAGATTTAGATTTTGATGCACGGTTTAAGACGATAAATGGTAAGGGAGGTAAGGAAAATAATATTCTAGAAAATTCTAGAAAACAATATATAGGAAATAATAATTGTGATATTATGTTCTCCTCGTAAATGCCAATTTCTATTGCAATAAAGAATAAGAAGCCAGGAAAAAAATGGTTTGAATTGTATATTTAATTCTTTCTTTTTGATGGGAAACTTCTTATTGGAAGTCATCGAATCTCTGATCCGCAACTTTTTTGTGTGACACTTGTTCGGGTAAAGTCTCCTCGAGGTGAGTGATGGAGAGAGATATAGTGATGATTCACTTCTTCGTGTGGTCATAAAAGAGTTTAGGAACAAAAATACCTTCGTCATGTTATTTTTTTATTAGAATATAATATATTTTAACATCTTATTAATATTTTTGTTTTTAAATATACACAAAATTGCGATGATATATAAAATATATATATCACCAAATAAAACAAATTACATTATTATAATTCTTTACAACGAATTTGTTGAAAGTTTTGGTAAATAATACCTACCACCTCTTTATATAAGTTATTTCATCAAGATACGAAATGATATTGTGGAAATAAAATAAAAATATTATGTCGTTCGTGAATGATAGTACTGTAGCTTATTGTCGTATCAGATGTCTGAATTAAACTGTCTGTAATAAGTAGTATTTAGCTTTCCACGGTTGGATGGTATTAACGTCAAAGCATTGATGTAACACGACGTTGCTTTCCGCGGACATGTCTTCCAAACCGCACGTAGCAATCATCATTATGAATCAATCATCAAAAAGCAGATGTGTAACAGTTACACTTCATCAGTTGACTATAATATCCTTGATTTCTAAACGACTTAACAGCCACCATAAACGAATCAATAATAAACTGAAATGTGCTATAAATAACGTTCAAAGTAAATTGTATAAATTATTTGTGTACCGTATGATCAACTCAAAGGGTTGCGAGCGACGGGCTATCTCCACGTCATCGCGTCGAACCCTATATTTAGAACGTCACTTAATAGCGTAAAATTTCGTTGGCAATACCGACAATTGTGTAGGTGCATTCATAGGAAAATGCTCAACGGTATGGAAAATTTGTCGCGGCTATTATTCCTAGCTCTAGGCGATTAAACCTGCTCAACCATTAGTTTCTGATTCAGGATATATGTGAAAATGTATTCTGACAATAAATACAATAATAATAATAAATCTACTCAAAATAAATATATATAACTACAATTTTTATTTATTTTTTCACATTTGCAATAAAATATCACGATGAACATAAATAAATTCGGAATTAATTGTTGTTCAAGGAAATAATATTAAGTTAAATCTAGTTTTTAAGACAATGTTCTTTCCAGAATATTATTTCAAAGTTGTAAATTGAAAAATCAATTTGTCTTTTCCGTGCACAAAGCACTTTGTCAACGCCTTGGCACACTTGTTAATCTCATTAACTGACCGTATGTCATTGAGGCGCGTTTACAAGATGTCAAATGTTTTTTTCTTATTTTATTCGTATGTTTGTAAGACAATATTATATTAGTTAAATTGTTTTATGGCTTACTGGGTGTCTGATCATAATTATTATAGTTTTGACGTCAGTATTCTTTATTATTTTTGTATTCTATACTAGCGGAGGTCGCGACTTCGTTCGCGTGGAACTAAAAATGAAGTAATAATGTTTGCCCGTTTTTGTAACTTTTTTCAATATACCTTTGCTCCTGTTGGTGATAACGTGGTGTTAAATAACCCGTAGCCTTTCTCAATGATTACTCTATCAAATACAAAAGTTTTTTTATTTGTCTGGTAGTTCATAAGATTAGCGCATTCAAACAAATTTTTCCGCTTTATAATATTAATATAAATTCATAGCAAAGTAATACTATGATATAAGTGAAATGTGACTTATAAATGATGAAGTATGAAGAACTATGTCATGAGTATCAAAAGAACCTAATCAGTGTAATCGTCAGTAGATGAAGAAGTACCATCTCCAAAAATAAGACAGCAAAAAAATGTACGTGATTTGACGCAGTTTTAAAATTTTGCGTAAATTTGTAATTTTATTATTACAATGAATTATAAAAGTTAAATAACGTTATAATTTTCCATATTCAAAATATCAACACTCGCACTACGATGTTACGCCTTATGTAGTGAAAACTTCACAGACGGGATTACTGTGAGGACATAGAGTACACTTACACTTAAAAAATATTTTTGTGAATCACACAAATAATTTACCTATATGGATTCGAACTCATAATATGATGCGATGGCAGAAATGAAGTGAACGGCATATATTACGATAGAAAATATTATTAAATCCTTCATAAAACAAACAACGTATTTTTTTTAAGTTAATGTTTAACGTTATAGCCTCAATCTCACGCATTGTTAAGACACGATGTGGCCCAAGCTAGTGAACACGCCTAAACCTGTGGAGGGACTGGTTCTCAAGTGTAATTGCTGGAATACACTTTTAGGTGTTTTGCGGCAGATTTTTACTTGAGAGTAGTAGCTAGCTAGGCGGGTTTTAGAAAAATCCCTATCACTGCTATGGTTTCATCACGATGTTTATCCTTCACCGAAAAGTCAAGCTTAATATAGGTGGTTTCGAACTCAGGTCCCTTGACGCGGCGTCCGTACACACTAACAACTGAGTTATCGTCGCTTGAAATTACTAGAATTTCAAAAAGTATTTAACATATAATTCAACAAATTGTAAATTGTTTTTCAGTTTAATCTAATGAACAATAATTGTTTGATATTCAGTGATATTATTACCGTAAATACAGTAATAGGGTCAGCACAAGCTTTGGTAGTAAATAAAGAGATTACCGAAGAGTTTGGACGAACAGCACTTTCTCCCATTTACCTTTTTTATCCCGACAGACAATAGCAGACTTAGTTCGGCAGCGTCTTCATTGCAGTAAGACTCCCGGTATTTATTCCCAAAACGACGTAAAGTAGATAAGCCGCTCCCGTGTAGAAAAATTCCCTTTTAGATTTATCGGTAATCTTATTTCTGCTTTTATTGTTTCTCGCATACAATGAATTAGACTTTCTTGTTCATATTATTTGTTTAAGCCGGGGTCCGTTCTATTTGTTTTGGATTCGGCTGCATCCATCAAGGGAGAAAAAGTAGGGTTAGTTAAATCAATGCTGTGGGCGTTCTGAAAGGGGCATCCTAGATTTATCGTTCTTTGTTTTGTTACTATTTTTTCTCGAATTTAGTAAAATGTGTACATTTTGCTTTGTTCAGTTAGTTCCATATAACAAATATTTCATGGGCCGTATCTCATTATAGAGACTTTGATGTAATAAAAAGAAAAGTTTCGCTAGAGAAAAAGCAATGTTAACATTCCACACGATGTTGTCGACCATTTTGATCACTAACGATTCCCGGAAGTTGTAATACTTTATTATTTTCGTGAAATTAGGTTGTTATTTTTCAAATAAATATTTGGAAGCCTTTGTAATTATGACGTTGAGTTTTCAACGCTATTATGAATAATAGTATGTTTAAGGATTTCGTTGAAATATTTGAATAGTTTTATGGTATTTTGTCTTTGAAGATTTATAAGTCAATTTAATATTTTTATAAGATTTGATGCTTATTCCTTCATTAAAAATCTTAATTTGTGTTATTTACCTTACAACTTTAGTTCATCTAAATTTTTTCTATACAAATATATTGAAAAAGATAAAGTTACATCGAAGTTAAATAACCATCTTCATGTAACAACAGGACCTTTAAAAGAAACATGAATGCATAGATATGCGTGCCAAATACGATTGATAGATTATCTCTTACTAGTGATCGTTGATTTTAAATTGTATTTGTCACAAGGACAGTAAGAATAAAGATATTATTTTTCTATATGATAAAACGAAATCAATACTAATTCGTTACTTAAGAGTGACTTTATAAATATATATCTCGTTATATTTCAGGAGGGTATACACCTCAACTAGATTTTACGTGCGGCTTCGATCGCGTTAATATTGATTTTGTCAAACAAATCGGAGGACGCAATAAAAAGTTTCATACAACGTTTATCCCTCTCTTTACTCCACTTGTAATAAGGTATTCGCGAGAAATAATCGCCCATCACCATTTCTAGGTTCATATCTATCTCTATACCAAAATTATTTATAATCGATTCCTCGGTCTAGGCGTGAAAGCGTAACAAACTAACAAACTCACTTTCGCATTTATAATATGAGTATGATATCTGTTCACCTCAATGTTTTCTCGGATAATTGTCGCGCGAAAGCATATAAATCTTTTTATACCATTAGTGCAATGATTCAAAGAATTTATTCAGTGAAACTCCTAATGACATGCATACATTCTGGAGTTATGGCGGTATGCGGTGTCGACAACATTTGAGCAAAGCAGACTAAATTAAGCATGCTCATTAGCTGACTTCATGCAGATTCTTTGCCTGAAACTAGATGCTTAAACACGAAAGAGATTCATAGGAATAATTATAATATTATTTTAATTATAACAATAAATAGCACAAAAAGGTGATCAAAAGTGGTGTAGTGATATTTCTATTAAAGTAAACACTATATTAAGAAAACAAATAGCTGGACAAATAATATGGTCGTAAAAACCAAAGATTATTCGGATTAAATATACTTATATGGTGAAGTGAACAAATAAAAAAAATGTTATTTCACGGTTCTGATTATTCAATCCGAAAGAGTAGGAATAGAATAAAAGAAAAAGTTATGTTTAAACTTTCCTGAATACCTAAGTAAAAGGAAAGATGTAATGAGAGAACAATGTGCCGTGGCTTGTAAGAACATCTCGAACGCGACAAATCTCGTCTAAAATTAAATTTAATTCGTTTTGAATACGTTTTACAGTTGTTCCGCTCCCGTCCAAGCGTTTCTTATACTTTGGGTCTGCATTATTGCGCAAGGACGTTTTATGATGTTAAGAAGGTTTTCTATCAACTCATGCAAATAAAACGTAGGGGTATTTCGTTTAACGTTATTGTATTAAGCGTTGATATATTACCGCCATTTAGAAAAGAAAGGTAACTTGAATTTTAGGTTTGTAGCTGCATGCAAATTATTAGCTCCAATTAGCTAATCAATATCATATTTTTTTTTGTTATGTAAGCAACTTTGTCAATATTAAGTATGAAGGATTTTATAAATGTAATGTACAAACACAAAGTAACGTTTAAATTGATAACAATTTCTGCGTGATCTGCAAGACTAGGTCAACTGTGCAGTATAATCGATTTCTGATTATATTGGTATTGCGGTTTGTTGAGAACCTATATCTTACAGTGCCGCTACCACTAGTTACATTACTATAATTTTTCATTTTTTTTGGTTAGTTGCATTCGGGATCAGCCGTTTTATATCCAGCTGCTGTGAGGTTTGCAGGTTAGCATTACTTGTCCGACTATGGATGAATTAACGAAAGACGCCGTTGATTTCAAATTGTATTACGCTTATCAATAGGTATACTGAAGTATCTTTGCCATGTTCACTTTAAAGTAATAGTTTAGGATGTATCCTACTTTGTGATTTAAGAAAATAATTGTAATGGTTTTGTTATACAGTTTACTAAACATTACATTCATACTTACTAATATTATAAATGTGAAAGTTAGTTTGTTTGCTTGTTTGTTACGCTTTCACGTCTAAACCGCTGAATCGATTATAATGAATTTTGGTACAGATATAGATGGGACTCTGGGGCCGTAGATAGACTACTTTTTCTCTGCTAAAAACTTATAGGAAGTGAGGTAAAGAGAGGAACAAACTTTGAATGTAACTTTTTATTGCGTCAACCGATTTGTTTAGCAAAATGAATATTAACGCGAGCGAAGCCGAACGTAAAATTCAGTAGTATAAAACAGTGCTAAACATTCATGAAATACATTTGATGTTGACTGTAGCACTTAAAACAGTGAAAACGGATCATTTCCCTTTTCGGACATTTGAATTAGAAAACTGTGTGAGGCTGTGTGTTATTTGCTGCTTAAAAATAATTCCATGATTAAATCACTTAAAAGAGAAAATGTAATGTTATTGAGTAGTTTATTCCATTCACAAACGCAGAGTTATTAATTAGAATAATTATTTTTGTACTAATTACATGTAATATATTGCCTACTCTTCTCTTCACTAGTGGGTAGATTTAATGATGTCAAATTATTACACGAATGATTAGAAATATGTTTTAGAGGAGATCTGGATTTTACTTAATCCAAGCCTTACAAGAAATAAAATTGACGGTACACTTATTCACATGTATTATATAAAATTATATTATAAAGTTAATTTTGCTCAGACAATATTATCTTCAACCCAATAACTTGATACAAGGAAATATCAAGAGAATACATTTCGTAATAAATTCTTTTCAGCTCGATATAAATTTTGGCTTCTTTGTCGTAGGTTTGTCTGTCTGTAATTTGTCATTTACTGTAATTAGGACGTGGAAGTGTCTACGAGCGTTTCGCTTTGTGTCCAAACAATTTCGCAATGTTTATTATCGCCTCACTTAACCCGCCTTCGCCAATTAACTTAGGTCTTTGTAATGTTTTGATTTATACCGGATTAAAATTTCATTTTAATAATATTTCAACTATATAAATAAAACTTCCTTAGTTAAATTACGATATATGAATAACAATAATACTTATTCTGTTTTCTTCATATTGATTGTATAGGAGTAATAAGTAATTAATAATAATAATTATAATAATAATTATTATTATAATAAATATAAATTAATTAAAATAATTAATTAATAGTAGTATAATTAATTATGTTTCATACTGGATGCTAGCTATGTTATAATATACAGCATTTCCATTTATACATAATGATAGAAATTTGAAACAAAAGTCGAATGCAAATCTAAATGAAAAACAAAAATGCAAATTTATCGGCATCTGCAAATACACAACCTGATTTCGAAAATTGAGAAACTGAAAGAGCGTTGATAATTTGGGGTTTTCCACCACATATATGGTGGTTAAAACCCAGTGGGGTACAGGTACCTTCTTGATTATTGGGAATGGACTGATCTGTCCGCTATGGTGGATGTAACATATTTTACAGAAATTAATCAATATATGCAACACGAGCTGGTACATAAAATATTCTAACGCAATTCTCAGCTTTGCATAATTAGCCTCAGGACTTTAGATTATAATGATTATTCAACATCAGGTAAACTGTAAACTTTATATGGCATACTGTACAAATGAACAGTATAAGAATGGTGGGATTTTTCTATTTTTAGAGTGGGAGTCTGGGGGGTGGGTTCAAGTCAGTCACACTAGTAAATACAACCATTACAAGGGCGCTTGGCAACCTTTTAAGTAGACCGAAAATATACAAATAATGGCGATGCTAGATTAGACGCTAAATTAGTTCATTTATTTTTATTATTTATTGCATGTGATAACCATCTCTTGGTATACTTTCATTTGACACCCGTATTAACTACTAGGGAATTGAAAATGCATTCCAATAGTGAACTATTTTGGCAGCGAAATGCCGGTAGCCGTAGGTTTATATCACTGGATCCCCACTCACTAGCAACTTCCTCTAAAAGTAAACAACCACTTCAGTACCCGTTCCTCTTATTAATAGTATTTAAGTGTGTAATATATAAAATATTTTATTATATAATAAAAAATAGTTCTTAAGAACCATACTTATCTGTATTATAAAGCTAAAATATTCAAAATGTTTACGATTAGTTTAAGCTGCACGCAAATCCATATATATATATATATATATTTAATCTTTCTTTTGTAACTAATAAATAAAATCATAAATAATAATAGTTTAAAAAAACTAAAAATCACGTCATTTATAGAAAACTGAACTAAAAATATAGAAAATAAGTTTTAGTTTGGTTTTCTATAAAAAGCGTGTTTTTTATTTAAAACTATTATTTGTTTTGTAGAATTAAATCTTTTTAGTATTCAAAAATTTGTTAATATTAGAGAAATCGGCTAAAGATAGTGATTCGAAATTAAAATATCACTTTTTTAAATTCAAAAAAATCAATTTTCATTAAAAAAAAAATACAAAAATAAATTTAAGTTTCTCGCCTTATTGACTATAGATGAAAATTATTTAAATTAACAAAAATCTTATTTTGCAAATTGAAAATGGAATAATTTTATCAAATTAGTGTATTGTCATCGGTTCTTGATAAATCTACAAACTTTGAACGAAATCTGGCCGTTTAAAGTGGGTCAAAATCGAGCCCAAAGGAGTCGGTTACAAACATACAAACAAATATACAAACAAACATACAGATGAAGTTAGTAAAAAGCTTTTAATAAAAAGGTGCCGGACCAAGATTCTGCAGAACAAACATTAAAAAAAAACATCAATGAAGGACAAACCTCATTTACTTGACCATGGTCCAATGCTTTAGATCATGAATACCAGACTAATAAATCCTGCAGAAAGCCGCTCGCAACACATACACAATGTTTCCAACAACAAAAACAGTTCACGTGTGGAACCGCAAGGTAGACATTGATGTATTTAATATATCACAAAAAAATATTATAGTCTAAAAAACTATATCAATATGAATTATTGCGAATTTTATAGCGTTATTGAAAGCTATCGTGAAATAGAGAGAAAATAAAATTGTATGAACATCAAGGTAACACAACCAAAGTCAAATAATTTCGATGTTTTACCGGAAATTGCGATTTAATTATGCGACGTTAAGCAGATACTACACGGTGTATATATATATATATATAATATATACATTTATATAGGTATAGGTATATAAGAATGACATTATTTTTGTACGTATTTGGGCCAATTCTACCACTGGATCTCTTATCATCAATCATGAGGATAAAAGGTTTCACTACTTATAACCGAACTCCGTAGTGACACCAAAATATTTGAAAAATGAATAATTTTAAACATAACTCGAAGCATCACTATAGCGACGTCTAGTTGTTATTTTGGTGGTTGACATTTCAGAAAAACAAGAAAATCCGACTGGAGAATTTTCTATATATTTATGTCATGTATGTAAAACTACGTGTTATGTAAAACTATAAATTATTTATAATGAATTTAGTATAAGCATATTTACCGTGCGAATCGTCAAACTGTTTTGTTGTTGTTATCTTATTTTGATTAACAAAAAAACCTTATATGTGTGTTACAGGCAGCGCTGGCGCATATTGAAGCTAAATTCATCGTCTGGAACCTCGGATCACCACCAGGTAAGTGAAGCTTTCTATTCCTCAGTATTGATGAAATCCAGTGGTTGTAACCATAGCTCTACATACTCTATGCTTCCTATCCCGCAGCGCTATTAGGGTGAGCATAGCGACGGGAGTTTAATTTTTATTAAACTAGGATTGCCGTTACTTTCACAAACCTTCAACTCAAAGTCATTGCTATTACCGTATGTGAAAGCTGTTTAATCTCACTGATGGGTAATGAGACTATTATCCCCCTTATTATTAGCGATAAATGATCCAGTGGTAAGAATTTGCCTTAAAACAACGTAAAAAAACTGTTTTATAAAATAATTATAATAGAAGAAAAAATAAAAATACCATGTAACTTTTTTTCGCTAAACTATACACGCTATGATACAAATTGTTTAAGTGTATAACACTTTTTCGGATGAGAAGTAATTGATTATGAATTAAAAAAACACCGCCGACTTCTTAGAAAGGTTTAGGGTTCGTGATGAAATAATAATTACATTTTATAATTACCTTATCAAAGACGAGCAATTTGTTTGGGTTGATTCAATATCGCCATAATTTGGTTAGCTGTCAGCTGTCTGATTGATCAAAGCCATCAAAGGGCATAGAAATTACGGTGTCTGTTACAATGTTCACGGTCATTTTAATTTTTTAACAAATACTTTTCTTTAGAAATATAACAATTTAATCTATAAATTGTACGATATTCAAATTTCAAATAACCTTTGCTATCTTTATAAAACAAATGAGTTTGCCTCGTAAGTATTTAACATATTTAATTTTGTATTTTTTGTTTTTGTTCTAAATATAAAATATTCATAACCGTAACTCTACGCTTTAGGTATTTAACTGTACTATGACTGTCCTAGAAAACAGTGCCTACTATTTTATGGACGCCAGAATTGCATCTTTATTTTTCAAGCGTCGGATTTGACGATTGTTTCATAGTTATAGATTGCAAGTTCGTTTGTGATCATAATACACGTATTTTCTATTGTATTGTTTAAATAACAAAGGGAACTAACCAGGCTTAAGAAATTTCGGTATTTTAGGTTTAGTATTTGGTTATGTCGAGTGGCAATAAATGGAGGTTGCACTGTATTAGTTACAAGTCTGAAAACGTATCAGTAAATATTTAATCTAATTTGTTACGTATTTTGCGTACCCAATATGTGAATATTTTTCTCTACTCAAAGTGTTAATATATTATAAAACGGCGTGCATATTTTCTCTCACATCTTTATTTATTAAGCGATAATACATATTAAAAAATGATGATTTGCTTAAATAATTTTTAGGGTTACAGATTTCAGAAGGAAAAAAACTATGTTGTCCGTCTTCCTATTCGACCACGTATTACTGCCATTTTTGAAATATTACATGACACAAAATGTGTTTGTAATATGTCCTCCATTTAATCTTTAAACGTTAACGTATTATAAAGCAGATAACGAAGCATATAAACTGCACCTTCGCAGCGACATAAAAATAAGTAGAGTTTTTACTGCGATAGCCTTTCAGCAATAAACTATCCCTTACTAATCTATTACTGTAATAAAGGGATGATGTCATCCGTATCACTATAAATCTTACAACCTGCAGTAGATGCGGTGAAATCTAGGTCACACTAGGGTTTATAGTATGCTGTTGGGATAATTAGATTGAAAAATTGTACGTACTTTATCTGATATATTATTGGAAGAGACAGTTCCGAATAATAGTAAAGCTATCCTGCGTGTTCGGTGTCGGACTATAATATCTTTCTAATGGAATATACGGGCTTGATCAATACACCCAGACTGTTATGTATTTTTGATTTAAGACTTGAAAATTCGGTACTTATTTATTTTTTGTGGTACGTTTATAAGACGGTGCTATGCGTAATGGTATACACAGTACCAAGCAAAAACAAAAGCTGCCACCGATAGATTCACATTCAAGCAGCAGTCATCGTTGCAATGTTAGCCCACAGATATGTTTTCAGGCCCCAATATTTCGTACGTAATTCGCAAAAGCAAAGCGATAGCATACGTCAATAAGTAAATTAAGTTCACTAAAGTTGATACGTAATACGGATTTGCTATATCAAAGCAAATATTTAGGAAATGTTCTGGTTGTATCCTAGTATATGGAAGAAAAGTTGAATTCTGGATTTATTGGTATTTCAACATGTCAATTTGTTGTAAGCTAGCGTGGTGGTTAAGTTTTTACTTTCCTCAAGAAAAAAGCATTAATCCAGTAGTAGGGTAATTACAGGCTAATACTGTTATTAATATTTATTTGAATTTACTAGTCATTGAACATATTATAACTAGAAATAAATTTATCTTATTGAATTAAATAATAATATTATACCTAACATATATATAACATAGCAGATATTCATTTCTGTTATAAATCACATTCTCATACTTTCCTGATATGATATGGGACCAAAGTTCTTGTGGTTTTTACCGAGAGATACTCGCAAAAGCTATTATTAAACTTTGGAAGCAAATAACAGTACGCCATTGCGCCACATATTTGCATTCAAAAATATGTTTTGAACCAACCATACACAATATAGTTTAGACAGTTGTTATGGAAATAAAATAACATGATAATACAAAAATAGATGAAGTGCAAAATTAATGATCATTAAATATATTTAAATAATCATCTGTCTATGAGATACAGTTTGAGTAAAATGAAATAGTTTTGTGTAGTCACAATATGTTCTGAATTTTACTTTGAATATCGAGTACAATTGACTATCGAATGTGTAAGTAAATCAGTTAATTCGAATGTGATTCACAATATTGGGAAATGTTTTTGCAATTGAAAGTCGTTGTTTCGCTTCACTTTAAGACTCCGGGCTTTGAATACTAAACGACGAACGAACCGAATCTAAATTAAATTTACTACAATTAGTTTCACATGGATTTACTTTTAGATATTTTTAATTAAATAATGTTAATACAATTATTCCTTTAAAAGCTATATATTCAATAGTTATAAATTCATTGTAGGTTAGCACCGATATTTTTTCAGTAATAAATCTTCAAAACGAGTTAAAATTCACAATTGATATATAATATTAATAGCGTAGATTGTTTCAAGTGTATTTTTTACCTTTTTCTATATATATTGTATGAAAAAAGAACATTTCCCATCATAGGTAAATATGTTTATATTGAAACAGGACCTGCGACTACCAAGGATAGTGATTTCTTCCATATAATTTTACTAAGATATCTTTTGATTGATGAATGGTCCTATTTTGCTTTTTAAATCTATCTTAATATATTATATATCTTAGTTTATTATACTTAGTACTTTCGTGTATAAATCTACAGACAGACAGAAGAATATTATCGCTGTAGGATTTGTAAAATTATACTGCCATTAGCATTTCCACTGTGTCGGACGTGCTGGTTGTATCCAAGTCTTTTATTCAGCGTAAACGAGCTGTGGTACTTGGCCGTGCTATAGTAAACAGCTTTTAGTGGATTGGATGCTTGAATTCAATTTGCGATAGGTAATACTGTGGTTTCAATACGTCCGTAAAAAGTAAACGGGATTTTGAAGCGCTTGATTTTTTTCGTGTTAAGTATAGTGTATATGTATTTAGTATACTCATTTTCAAGTATGGATGACATGTACAATTAGGAAAGTTTATATTTTTCTTAATTCATTGAAAGTGTATTCTTTTTGAATTATTACATTAAAAAATACAAAAATATAATCCTTAGTAATATGTATACAACTTTATGTTGTTCAAGTAAATATAATATTATTTGATTTACTTGATTTCAAACGAATTTGATATATTAAAATTTAGTGTAATCTTGAGCTGGTTGAGTAAGGTGAATGGTTATTTGAGATGATATATAATCAATCGATATAATAATCAATTTATTTGTGAAAATCCATGTGTTGTTATTTAATATCACGGTACGAAATTCAATAACAAATTTAGTGAGACAGAGCAATAAATTCATTGCATTGTTACAATAATAAAACAATGTTCAACAAAACAGAAAACAATTGAATACAAAATCAAATTATTGATACAAACCGCACGTTGTCGAAACATTAATCACTCTAACAAATCATTGATATATTCCAGTCCACTATAATATATTACTACGATACGTACTTTCGTTAAGGGGTGGAATTAGAATATAACTTTCATTAGGTACATATTTTGAAGCGGTGATAGCTCGGACGCAGCGTCAAAGGACGTGAGTTCGAATCCCTGCAACGAGATTGAACTTTCGGTGTAGGAAAACATCGTGATGAAACCACAGCATGGTGGTAGGGCTTTTTCAAATGCCGGCCTGCCTATTGATCTGTTCCAGCAGTGGCACTTGAGAGCCAGCCCCTCTACAGATTAAACGTGTCCACTATTTCGGCCCTCATCGTCACATAACATCAGTTGAGATTGTAGCCATAACGCTAAACCTAAAAACTATTAAAAAAAACTTAGAATACGATAGAATAATGTTTTAACTATTACATTTATTTGTATAGCGATAAGTTTAATTTTTATTTAAAAACTCCTTTCAATTTTTTTATTATATTATAGTATTTTATACGATTGAAGTTAATACGTGAATTATTCATATCTTATGTTAATATTTGTAGTTAATATTCTGTGGGCAGAAGAGTAAGGTTTAACATTAATAATTCATGAAAAATATGCACATTTAAAAATAATATCATTAATGATATATTCAATAATTATTTTGTTACATAATAAATTATGGGGATAGATACTACGAATGCACCAAAATGTTTATATTTAAGAAACTAATCTAAAGAATTTATCTCATCTGACAAGTGGGTGTAAGTAAAGTAAAGGATTCTGTTTTTCTTCATTTTACTGACTGTGCGAATATCGTCAAGGGTCATTTATTTCGAAATCTACGGCTCATAAACCCTGCACCACATGTTAAGGGGGTTGTTTTGAATTAATGTATTGAATAAAAGCAGACATTCCTGGCAAGATTATTTGTAAAAACTACTGCAAAAATTGTATACACTCTCCGATCTGTTATAATTTGTAAACATACATATATTGGTTACTTATTTTGTAGTTTTAAAGTCTATCAAAATTTTAGCGTGCAACTAGTGACCATTATTCTTCCAATGTGTATGGCTTACGAATAATAACTTGTGTGTTTTGCCGCACATTATACGTTAATTAAATCGATAAATAAAATAATTAATAGGTTGTTAATAAAGCAAAATTTTTAAGGGTAATTTGTAACTATTATGGTTGTTATTTATTTCTTTATTTACTACTAGGTAATTTACATAAAACATCCTCATGAAACCGTAATTTCTATTAAATGAGGAGAGATATCATCATTCAACATACAACATTATATTATTAATATATATAACATTAACAGAACATTTAACATATTAGAGCTGGACCAATTCAAAGAGATTTTCTATTTAAAAAATATTCCCTTAGGCTCGTCTAACTCTTTTAATATCAGACTTTAATAGCTCATGAAATAATTTATTTAATACCAAAGGTAACATATACTATATATATAACTAGGCAGAACATACGTAGAAGTATATCCTAACTCTCGCATGAACCTTGGCCTCTCTCTGACCTTCCTTACCTTATTACCTAACTGGTATCTTATTTCATGTACTTTTTTACAAACATAAACTGATGTAATTACTTTTTCCTCTACCGCGGCTCGGTGTGGTAATTAACTTTAAGACCTTCATAAAACATGACGCATCAGAAAATTTCCTATCAAATTAATATCTGTATGGAACTAATCATCGGTATACATTACACAGTTGACTGATTAAACAATTTCTCGCTTCAGTAATCGCCCGCACATGGACATACGCATTTCATTACGATACATTACGGAACAATATGTAGTTTAGCACACTTCCTTCCTCACGGTTTGTTTTGTAATCAGGCTATAAACAGGTATTTATTGTAGCTATTTATACCGAATGTTTAATACCAAAAAAAAAAAAAAATGATTTAGTTTTATTTGTAAGAAAATTTATCATTTGGGTATCGTGAGTGCGAATATCTTCAATAAGGCTGTGCTTTTAGTAAAGGAAAACATCGTGACAAATTCGTAGAATGGTGGTAAGCCTTTTTAACCACACGTAGCTAGCTAAAGCCCTTAAGTTGTAAATCTGTTGCCAAATACCTATAGGTGTGTTTCGCCAGCTGTACTTGAGAGCCAGTCCCACTACTAGACTTTGTGTGTCCACTGTCATGGGCTACACCATCGCTTAATCTCAGGTTAAATTGTGGGTAAAAAAACTTAATAAGAATAAAAAAGAAGCTGATGTTCGCAAGTTGACATGATATAATACTTGTTTTAAATAATGCATTTTTAATATATAATTACATATACAAAATACCGTTTAAAATAAAATATTTCATAATAAAAAAATACTAACAATATTCTCTGCGTAACTAACCAATGGTAGAAATTGTAAATATATTATTTTTTAATCAATCGCTATAGGTATATAAGAGGAGATGTCGTAAATATTGTATCTTATGCACGAATACTTTTTATATATCATTAATTTACTTTCAAAAATATAAGGTCTCTCAATATTTTACCGGCTTTAAGGCGACGGAGGAAACTAAACGGTGATTCTTAGAAGAAAATTAATTAAGAAAAATTCAATATCCGTTACATTGGATATTTTAGAACTTTTTTCCCAATTTTGCATAGAAGTATCTATATAATTCGATGAGATTTTAATTATGGCAATTAATAAGATAAATTAGCTATTAAGCGTTATTGAACATGAGTAATTTTTTTTAAAGTATTCAAAAATATTTATCATAAAGTTTCGTCCGTCTCTTTCGTCCGAATACTTTGTCACGACTAACATATTTTATTACAATGTGCATCTTATGTCAAATAATCTTCTTTATATTATTATAATACGGCAATGTGATAATACTGTTCACGCTAGAACTAGATGTTGTAACGTTAGTACACTTGCGCAAACAAAACGCGATTTGACAGTTGATGTCTGACACTTATGAAAGTATGATTTGGCAAGTTTAAGGTGACTCTAACACGGTCTTTGTAAAAACATAATAAACATGAATATAATGAACCGGCACCGTTTAGTATTTGTGAGGGCAGTATAGTGAAAAATAAAGTGTATAAGTAAGAACCAGCTATAGACCAATCAGCAACACTAATCACCGATTGGCATCGATCAACCCACTGCAAGTTGGTAGTCCTCTTTCCTAATCTTCATCTTACTAATTTAGTGTTGAACTCACCAAATACCATTAAAACTTAGTACAATTTAAAAACTATAAATACCGCTAAGATATCAGCAATTTATCGTCACTCGTAATGCCGGTGTGTTGCCTATCAGCAGTTTAATACACCCTAACCATACCGAAACGCGACAGGATAATGAGAGCTACTGTGACAGCTTTCCTAAGATTCATAATGGTCATTTTAAAACGTTCCTACAAAGGAAATGTTAAACTAGAAACCTAATAACCTAAATAAACTTAAGAGCAGGCCGAAACGATATTTGACACAGTCGATAGAACAAAGCGTATCGCGCTACAAATTAAACAAAATACATTTTAATATGTACATTGAATAAAATTAGCTCAAATATATTAAACTTTACTTTCCTCGTATTCAAATCACGGAAGGCATTAAGCGGTATAAATGTCTTAACAAAATATATAATTGTTGCAAGTAAAGCGAAACTTAGAAACGCGACGTTATTCCATTAAACTTTTCGTTCAGATTGCATTTCGAAGTTGGTTAATTTGCATCTGCATTGTCAAACTGTATTGAGAGCTTGGAATAGGAATGGTCACGAGTTGCACCCTGGAATTTTGATGGACTTTAAAATATCCATATCCGCATTAAACTTGAAATAAAGTTATTTTCATTATTATCTTTAAAATTACAAATATTTTTATAGTTACGTGATAAAGTGACGGCTTGGTGCAAAGTATAGTATAATTAGATATACAAGATTGAGTTATCGACAATCCTTCGTTTATAAATATTATCATTCTGGCGTATAAGTAACTCAGCAGATGAAATATACCAGCTAATTGTAATACTAATCTACATTAGAGTCGATATGCTGGATTTATTTATGCTTGTTTACAGAGACTGGGGAATACTTCACACTACGTCGAAAGTCTATCTTGCCATTCGCATATAAAGATTGCGACGATAAAGATTATGAGGACTTATAAATACTCTATTCTTATGAATAATTTAAAAGCAAGTTTAAATATACAGTAAAAGTTTTACTGACGTATTTATTTTATATATCTCAAGTGCAGTGGTAGAAACACAGGTGACAGTGGTATTAGAAAAAGCCCTATCACAATGCTATGGCTTCATCACGATGTTTTTCTTTAGCGAAAGCTCAAGCTCATTGCAGGAATTCCAACTCACATCTATTGACACGGCGACAATTTGTGTAAAAAATATTGTTCAAAGATTGGGTGTTTGTATTTGTTGCTTGTATAGTTTCACTTGACTTTGGCAAAAGTGCCTACTTAGACAGATGCTATGAAAAAACTTGCCTATTTTCAATAATATTTATATTTTAAGTTGACTAACTTATTCCTTACTACTTTGTTAATTAATAAATAAATTGTGTAACTTCTGTATATAGTATTTATGAAACGATTATTAAAGTGAATTCGTGTACTTTTAGTTATTTAAAAAATTGTTATGATGTCATATTTTTTCTTTTATGTTTCCTTCATAAAATTGTCAACGATCATAAGCAACATGTTTTTAAATATCCGCTTCCACGAATGTGCGGATATATGGCTCTTCCCTAGAATGATAAAAATGTCGTTCTAAGAATTTTGCATAACATACAGCTATTCGTTGAAAATCACTTTACGCAGTTCACTCATTCGCATTACTTTTGATATAATTTAAAGTTGTAAGTTCCAAATAACAGTTCAAATAGAAATTAATTATACGTCGAGAAAACGAGCGCATATCGGAAATAGAAAACATTTCTTGTAAACTACATACGTTACGACTTTAGCTACATTTTACTGAACCCGCTTGCTGAGGTAAACGAATTGGTAAATGAGATTGGTTCAAATCTGTGTGGAGAAAGAATATTTTTGCAATGTATCCGTTACTTAATTGTTTTAATTAGAATGTATACTAATATAATATGTTTGAAGATTGTGAAATGGTGTATGATATTTCTTCATAGCTTAAAAAATCGTAGGTGAAAAAGTAAGTAATCTATCATTTTTAAGAATAACAAGGTATTTGCACAGCCATTTTCACTTAACCGTTTCATTTAATTGTCAGAATCATTACATATTAATTTAATATGATTATAAAAACTTGTAATCAACCAAAAAATGGTAAATAGTGAAATTAAATCCACACTTACATTTGTTTCTGTCACTTTTAATGTTATATTTTGATATTAATATGAGTCATATTTGTGTGTTCGAACCAAAATATTATGATCACTTGATCCCTCCTACAACTGAATGTTTTAGGTTGTATATAGAATAATTATTTTTCAATTTTATAACCCAAAACAAAGAATATAATTTTTCATACTAACTTTACAACTCGTATTCTACTACTATTTCACTTTGTTGTTCTGTTTAGTTGAATGAACTTTACTGAAGATGACTCTTAATACATATTTTTGGTATTACTAGGTACTTTGCCTTTTCTGTGACTCATATGCTATAATATTCTCATATAGCAACACCTGACACTCTGTGATACTTAAATAGTATATTAATAGCTTAGCCTGATAGTTATATAATTTGCCTATGACAATACCAATATAAAAGTACAGTCAAGTAAAAAATTTTCTTATAATTTTAGAAGATACGTCATATGAATTTATAAAACATAGGATTCGGCTTTTCTTGCATACTTCTACTAACAGCTGTTTAACAGGCATAATTCTCTATCTCACCAAATAATCTTACCAAAAAATATTTTCGCTGGTTCTAGCATTTTGTCACTGAAGATTATAGAAGTTACCTCCCGCGAAAACCGATACACAAAGTAACGGATTATGGGATTGAAAATAAAGGACACCATAATGGCTACTCTCAGTCGTATAGGAGACCTCCTCTTCTTCATTCACGATTTTGGCACGCACTGTTACGTAGTTAACGCTTATAATAGTATAAAAGTATGTTCGCTGATCTTAATTCAAATTATTTGTTCTCAGAAATGTTCTTCGCAGGGATAATTAATAATAAAATGTAAACGGCTTCACTTAGATAACATTTCTATATTCTTTTTATACTTATAGATTTAACATTTTGCTACAATCTTACCACATGTTAAGTGACGATGTGGCCCACAATTGTCTCTGAGGAGGAGGAGGAAACTGGCTCTCAAGTGCAATACTGGGACATACCTCTTCAGGTATTTTATGACCGATTAGTATCTAGCCAGATGGGTATTAGATAAAGTCCTACAACCATGTTATGTTTTCATCAATATATTTTCCTTCACGAATAGCTCTGATATTACAGAGCTTCGAATTTGAACAGGGATTATACTCTATCACTCATCCACGATTGCGTCAACTTATAATACTGATACTAAAACTAATTACAGATTATTTTTGTGTAATACTGTTGTCCTGTTATACATATCTATAATTTATCAAAATCACGCTTATTGAAAACACGACAGCGACGGGCATTAGAAAAGAATTCCGACACAAAAGGAGCATGTTTTAGAAAACTCTAAGCAAGTATTGCTAGTCGATAATTGAAAAAACAAACTACGCCGTACTGCCGCTGACATAACGATTGACGTTTAATTTTAGTACGCAAGAGAACGAAATTGTTCACAGCGGACAATGGCTACTGTTTAAAAATTTATTTCTAAGCAGACGTTAATAGAAAAATTCTGTTACAACTCATTTTTTCTTAATTAAGCAATCACAACACTAAATGAAGCTGCTTTTATACAATAAAAAGTACAAATACGCGTTATCGTGTGTTATATAGTAATTAACGGTAAATACTTTATAGTAATGCTATGGGAATGAAAAGCTTGTATATTTTTAGCAGATAGGTACTACCTGGAATTACTGTTTCCAGTAATTTATTAGATGGAGAACATACTATATATAAGCTGGTTTTTCTTATAGTTAAAGTTTATCGTTTTGGCCACAATCTCAACTGATTTGAAATGACAATGTGGCCCAAGATGGTGGATACGCTTACTCTAGTGGAGGGACTGGCTCTTAAATGAAACTACTACAACACAACTATAGGTATTTAGCGACAGATTTTCAACTTGAGTGTGGTAGCTAGCCAGGCGGATATTAGCAAAATCGGTACCAACATGCAATGATTTTAACACGATGTTTTCCCTTACCGAAAGCTCACGCTCATTGTAGGTATATTTGAACTCACGTCCTTGGATAAGAAGTTCGTACATACTACACACAGAGCTATCATCGTTTCTATATTCACATTGTTGTTAAGTTTTTTAGACACGAATGATTTAGTGGACAGTTGTTATTAATTAAATATTGTAAGATAAAGCTGCGTGTGTTTATCCGAACGTGTATATTTCAAAAACTGAAGACCGTATTTACATGAACTGACTGAATAAATTTAGTTAATTTAAATTTCATTCGTTCAAAAAAACGAAATGTTTCTGGATCAAAGTATATTCAATGGATTTTTCCAATGTGTCTTTAAAAAGGAAGACAGAAATAGCAATGAATACTGATTTGTATAAAAGTTCGGTAACAAAATTAAGTAAATGAAGACAACAATTGAAAGGATTTTATTCAATCAAAAGTATCTTCTATATAAAGTCAGTACGTGTTCAGCTCATTTACCGTACGCTTAGTGATTCTTTTATATATACATAGATAAAAAATTTGTATCTATTATTATTTTTCTGAAAAAATACTTATTTTAGTCATTAAATAAAGGACATAATTTTACGATGGCATATAATTCCTAGATAATGAATAACGATTTTTAACATCTTGATACGCAAGTGATATTTTCGCTCATAACACAGAAGTACGTTTAAGATCAACATATTTAAACGACGAGACATGTCTAACAAAGTATTTCTGTATTTAATTTAAGTTAAGTCCTTATAGTCGTAATAAATTCAAAAACTTTTATTTAATATGCCTAAAGAAAATGTTTCCTTACAAACCGTAATTGCTACTGGAACGTAAAAATTTTGACCATCTAAATATTAAACCAATAAAAACAACAAACACTTAATAGTTATTAATTTTCTTCACCGAACTGTTTGCATGAGTAACTTTATTAAATAACTTTGGCTTTTAAAAATGGATTTTAATAACGTACAGTTTTATACGTATTGATAACAAAATAAACTACGTAAAAAAACCGAACAACGGAACCTTTTAATATTAAAACTTCAGAAAACAATTCGTTTCAATAATGGAGAAATACCCGCGAGCTGTATTCAACAAAATAAAGTATTTAGACTGAGGCGAAGCACGGTTTATTATGAAAATAATCGTAACTTGAACTTCGTGAATTGATTATAAATTTTGTTCAGTAAAAATATAGTCTTGATCCTCTAAAATATAATAACATTAACATTGAGTTTTGTCGTTCTCATAAAATACTAAAAGGTTGTTTATCTATAGATTCGATTACATCCGTTCATATCAATACTATTCCGTCCATACTAATACTATAATGCGATAGTGAGTTTTTTTCTTTGTTTGTTACGCTTTCATGCATAAATCGCTGAATCGATTGTGATGAATTTTGGTACAGAGATAGATTGGCTCTGGGAACGGAGATAGGCTTAAAATCCATAGGAAGTGGGTTAAAAGAGGGACACCTACCTTGTATGAAACTTTTTATTGCGGCATCCAATTTATTTAACAAAATCAACATTAACGCGAGCGAAGCCGCACGTTAAATATAGTTTTTAATATAATTATTATACGTTTGTATGGTTCGAAGATATTTTTATGTTAAAACGGCAAAGTTATGGCACTTTACCAGATAATAAAGACGACATAACTAAAAGCAAAGCCAACCACCAAGGAAACAGCAATTCTTTAGAAGTATTTGCCATTATTCCAGTCTGCTATATTCTTAAACTAGCTAATCCCAAACTAACATACCAAAAGTTAGCTACAGTGATGGTCATATCATTAAGTACATGTTGGTTGGTACTCAATCGCATCACGGCTAAGTATACCACAAGTGATTGAAAGTAGACGCGATCCAGTTCGATAAAATTATTGAATATAAATTCAGCTGGTGTTTAGCAACTATTGCAGCCTATTGATGTATAAACCAAGCCTCTGTAGGAAGTGCATTGATAAAATAGGTTCATTCTCTTCTCCATTGTTTTAGAATACGTCGTGTACTAGTCTGTATTGGCAGATACATTCTTTGGACTGGAAAACAACAGTCTATGCCCTCTGTGTTATAGTAGACGTGGTTTGATAGTGGTACTTCGTCACACAAACTTGGCACAGATTCTGCGAATTATAAATTTAAGAAAGGAGAAACGAAAATAAATTTAAGATAAGGATTTTATAATCACTATATTAATAACGGTCCTTATCGTAAATATATTTTTAAGTAATTAATTTTATCACATACTAGCTTACCCGGTGAACTTCGTATCACCTAAAAGTGATGTTTTTTATTCTCGCTAAAACTCAAAAACAGTTTCACCGATTTATATATTTTTTTACATGTTGTTTAGCTATAATCAATCCGAATCAACCATCCAACTCCAATTCGTTAAGATCAATAAAACTGGCTATATGTAATATCGTTCCTATTTTTCATTTCTTTTGGTTATTGAATAAAACTTATTTATTACTCCAATGAATGAAATGTCTTTTAATTAATTGAAATTTAAAAATGTGTACATTCGAATCCACGTCCCTTGAGGTAGCATCCATATACACTATCAACTATGCTATCATTGCTTCGATACTTTTCATATTATGAGATTTAAAAAAAATTGTTCGTTTGTTATACAAACCTTATCCTGACAATAACGAACACAATAAAAAAGAATTATTCAATTTGTTTTTTTTTTTTTATGTTGTGCAGCATAGTGATTGTACTGCACCTGGTGTTAAGTACAGTACAATCCAGAACAGCGGTGACTGACAATGATTAAAAATTCACAATCAGTCACCGCTGTCCTGCATAGATACCTTTCCACGCCTCTTTTGAAGGACCTTATGTCATAGGAGGATGGAAACACGCTGACCGGAAGACGGTTCCACAGCTTCACAGTACCACAAAAATTTTAGTTGACAAACGACGACAAAACATTTTAGTTTGCGATTCAATAGGAGTCACCGTGAAGCTGTGACACCGAAGTCGCGCCCGCGTGCTTCAACACAGGTTGGTACAGTCGTTTGGAAGTTGTGCGCGTACATACATTCCGGCGATTCATTTTTATTCATATTTATTTTCATATTTTTTGTAAATGCAAATTCTTTTAATTACATACTTATTTTATAGAATATCAAAAAACTTAAACAGTGTCGTACTCAATTCTCTCAAGGCGGTCCAACACGTAGTCATTTTATTATGCTCTAACACGACCGCCCTTTTCCAATATAAGGTTAAACCGTAAAATTTTATTTTATACCGGTTACTTTGTCCATTGAATACACCTCGTGTTATGCTAATATCCAAGGATCACAAAGGCAAGACTCGGCATTGTACACTCGCCTACAAATTTGAATAAATATTTACAGCAAACTGGGTAAAAAGCATTAGCGTTGACTTAAATTTTAAAAACGTCTCATAGAGTGTTATGTATGGGCTCTTAAGAGCGTCCCGAGATATCATTAGGGCATTCGTAGTGTGCTCTGCAGCGAGATTAAGACTTGCACTTCGTTCTTAGCTCTCAACTGCCAGACAATGCGACCTATTCTTTAAATTTGATCGTTGTTGGGAAAATTAAAATGTTGCTGGGAATATACATTCTCTGCATTCAGATGCAAGGGAAGATTAATTGAATACAATTTTTGAGGCCAGTAAACATTTTTTTTTTGTTATTTAGTAACATTCTTAGTTCTGCAAAGATAAATTTGGAGTGTGTACTAAATAAAAATATATGTAAGCTATTGAGTCACATAATTCTCATCTCGTATATTTATTCAAGATTTGACTACAGCTTTACAGAAATAAACTTATGAATCATTTCAAATAACATGCTGGCTTCAAATGAACAACAACTCCGTAGCTGAGCTCTACGTTCCAAATCAAAATACTAGGCAGAACCATAAATACGAATGTTGTTCACAAACGGAAATCTCGACTACTCAAGACGCCCAGTTCTTAGCACTAATCTTAGTAAACGCCTCCACTGTTTGTCTTGCCGGCAATGTCTGCATAATCCCACTGCATACAGTAGGGCTACCATTAAAATGAGCCGTACTGTGCTTGTATACAGTGGAGAATGATCAATTTGTTACTTTCAGCGTCTGGACAATGATGAAGATTTTATTGTGTATCCATAAAACTGGTCTGTAGGTGTGCGGTTAAGTGAAACCATATGTTGTAGAGTAACAAAAGGTACCACACGCGGACGCGCCCACGCTCATTTTGATTGTAAACCTCTCTGAGGATTATTCAAGGCAGTTTCTGAGTATGCGACATTTTATTTTACATTTCTTCTCATAGATCAGAGAAGGTTATTTTTGTCATAGTATTTTATGGTTTATGGTTAGTTATCATTGCAAACTTAAAATAGATTACTCTTGGATAACCGATTTAACGCCCGATCTTTACTAAACAAATAAAAAGTAAAGACTTAAAACTATGAAGTAACAATGTTTGTTTTGTATTTGAAACTAATTGGACTGACAAAAATTAAAATTTGAAAACTTATATCTATAAGTTAGTTTTATTTCACATATAAAGGAACTCCAAGCAACAACAATATTTATTGTCATATATTATGTCGCTGACGCAAACATTAACATTTTAGCCAAACAAAACATCCGAAACGTTAAAAAAAAAATCTGTCCAATAATATCTGGCATATTTAAAAGTTCTGGTACTTAAAATATAAGTAGCATATTATCCTGGTTTATGCTGCAGAACTGGAGAGTATCTTATCCAGTCAATATTTAAAAGAGATGAATATTATTACAATATCAAACGCAAAAAGACACGCGGTCCGCACAGTTCAATCCCACACAGCTTAGCTGGAATATCGAATTGCAAATGGCCAAGGAAAATGTAGCATTTAACGCTTCGCCAACTGCGAACGACTTCCATGACGATGCGTCCTTGCTATGTCGAATTTAGTCGGTACCAGAAAATGTTATGATATGATTTATATATTTTTAAATACTTTGTTATCTATAACTTTAAAAAAGGGGAGTAAATATTTTTGGGTTAAAAAGTGTAGTTACATAACAGCAGTTTAGTTATCATGGTGGTATGGCTTTCTCTAATCCCTGCCTGGATTAGCATCAAAATATAATATGTATGTATCGGCAGTTCCACTTGAGAACCAGTCCCTCCACTAAGATTAGCGTGCCCATCATATTAGGTCATACTTGAAGCAATAATAGCTCAATGGTAGTGTGTACGGACGCCTCGCTAGGGACGTGAGTTCGAATCCACCTACAGCTTGAGTTTTCGGTGAAGGAAAACATCGTGAGGAAATCATAGCACGGTGGTAGGGCTTTTTCTAATGCCAGTCTGGCTAGATACCACCCTCAAGTTTAAAATCTACCGCCAAATACCAATAGGTTTGTTCCGGCAGTTGCACTTGAGAACCAGTCCTTCCGCAGGTTTAGCGAGTCCACCATCTTTGGCCCTATCGTCACTTAAGATCAGGTGAGATAATAGCCATAACGATAAACCTAAAAACTATAAAAAAGGCTGTAATTTGATGGAACATTTACAAGTTTACAGCTACAACTGTTAGTAGTTGACCATTAAAATACCTTACAATTGACCGATGGGCTTTATTGATTGTCAATGGAACGTTATTCTCTTAGATCAAAATTATATGTTGTGTAAATACGAAAGTCAATAGTAAGATAGACTTTTAATTTAATATTAATTTTTGTTCGAATATGTTTATTTAATATATTTTACAGTTCGTTGTTATGAGACAGCATTTCAGTAATCCTTGTAATCAAGCGAACCCACGCGGCAGTGTGCGGTTTCAACACAGGCTTGCGGTGTACTGCTGCGTCGGTTTAGAATATCAACAATACTTAAGCAAACGTGCTTCTCTCATACGCCGAGCAATGTTCGTACTGCATTTACCAGATGAGCTTTCGTAATAGAACCTCTATATGCAACAGCCTCAGTTCCAGAAATGGAGTCTCAATCGATATAAAGTGATCAGTATATTTTATATACTCTAGAACTTTTAATATTAAGTTGTGGTACCTATTTTAAATTTTGAAAATGTTACACATGTATAGATTATTTTAAATATAGTTACATATAAGCTCCTGCAGTAACTATGTAATAGCCATATTAGCTAATCTGATAATTGTGTACGTGCACCGCGTCTATGGGTGTGAGTACGATTTCTGTAATAGGCTGGAGCTTTCGTAGTTGGAAAACATCGTGATGAAACCATAGCATGGTGCACGGGCTTTTTTGTCCAATTAGCAAGCTACCATCCTCAAATTGAAAGTCTACCACCAAATACCTATAGGTGTATTCCAGCAGATGCACTTGAGATTCAGTCTTTCTACTAGGCTTAGCGTGTCCACCATCTTGGGTCACGTCGTCACTTAGCGTCAGGTGATATTGTGTTCGTAATGTTATACCTATAAAGTACATATAAAAATACTTAAGCAGAATAAAGTATTGGAATAATAAATTATTACAATAACGTACAAGAAATAATTCGTGCCATGCTGTTATTAATATTTGATATATTCCAGTCCTAGCTCCAAAACAAACTAACGTAGAAAGTAGGAATGGGTCTAGATACGTTGAAAGTAATCGGCGGGCGGCAACTTCTAACAATTGCAACCATAACCGTTCCAAGGAATTCCCTCCGACTTACGCATTATAATAATATCCGAGGTAAGGAAATTGGCCGCGAGATGGCGTTTGCGGTTGGAGTTAAAATAAAACTGTTAAGACTTTAGACATTACGTTTCTTCATGAGTCTAACTTTGATTGTCTTCTGTTTTCTCGGTATTCCCTCGTTGATTCCATTTTATTATTGTAAGTTTGTCTAGATCTTTTAGATAGACGATTTTATAGTGGACTGTCGTATTGTACAACTTCACATTTTTTTTACACAAACTAATTAATAAATATGTTCTATTTTAAATCTTTTGCAAGCTGAATAATTGTAAGTAAGTACCACAATATCTCTAGGAAATAAACTAGCTCTCAAAAGTAGCTCCCTAAATACACCTATAAGTATTTTTAATCCAGTGAAGAAAAGATTACCAAACTGTTTGCTAGATTTTTTTATAGTAGCACGGTACTGCTTTTTGAATTTTATAGCATTACGGCGCTAATCTCATCTGATATTAAACGACGATGTGTGCACAACATGGTGGACACGCTAACCCTATTGGAGGGACTGGCTCTTAAGCAATGTATAAAATGTAGGTAATGGGACCTTGTAATAAATAAATAAGTTCAACTGCTGGAACACACCTATTGTTATTTGGTGGCAGATTTTTAACCTAAGCGTGATAACAAGCCAGGTGAGCATTAAGAGAAGCCCTACCGCCTTGTTATGGTTTCATCACGATATTTTTCTTAACAGAAAACTCAAGCTCATTGGAGAGATTCGAAATCACGTCTATTGACGCCGCACTCGTACTCACTATCAACTAAGCTAACACCGCTTCATATATTTATTTATTTGCTATTGTAATATCAAGAATATAGAATTCATCCGTTTCATCAAAAATCGATAGGGTCACTGACCGAACTATTTCCTGAAGTTTCGAATCATTGTATTATTTTATGCAAATTCCCTACATTCCGCATAAACCAAAACGGCGATGATGGCCACCGCTACTGTGCCTCAGGCGGTCGTTTGGCCCTTCGCTAATACTCTTACGTTTTAAATTATGCCTTCGTGATTTTAGGGAGATACCAAAGCGTACGTACCCTTGGGCATAATCTTATGTAATCTTTGAACCGTCCACTTTCAGTTCTAAATCTCTGGTTTAAGGCCAATTGCATAATACCCGGAAGGCTTTTCATTTTGAACTTTTGAAATATCAAGAGCTTGAAAATACTATGAAATACTTATCGAGTGTTACTTATATTACGTGAGATTTTCATTTGGATTGGTATTTTAAGGATAAGTTAAATGGTATGAAGCCAGCTATGTTAAGCGAATGTTATACTAATTATGTTGTAACTTAATGATTTAAACAAAGTTTTTTAACAAGTATGCGAACAGTTTAAAATATTTTTACATATTTTTATAGAAGCGGGGGCTTACATTTATATTGAAAGATTTAACTCAGGAAAGTTAAGATCTTTTATTCTATCTTCGTGGTTATTTAGTATCAGATTAAAATAAAAATAATCAGCGACATATGTTCTCTTTTTTACTATAAAATTAAGTAATTAGAATAAAATCCGCCCTAAAAATAGGCAGTTTGATCAATTATAATATGCTATCCTTAAAATACTTACATATTTTCTCCATAAACTATCAAAGTAATTGTTATTATTTCTTTAATATTTATCCTTTTGAAACGCTCCCTCCGGTACCACTAATTATGGTTATTATTTACAAAGATAATTATGTAATTTTTTATTCGTAAAATTTTACCGGTGTTTACTTAGAAAAGCGGACATTTGTCGATTGGTACAAAAATAGGCGCCTTTATAACGGGCACGTGCGTGCCACGTGCCTCAATGGATTAAGCCAGCAGGCGCTCCGGATAATTAACTGCACAAAACGCTGGCTATCGCCCACGATCGATGGCGTGAATATACGGGCACGAACCGAGGATTGAGGTCCCGTCTGATGAAGGGCAAACGCTCGGTACACGCAATTATTTTTGATTATAAGTGGTCTTTTCATACTTAATTAATGAGGTGAATTTACATAAACCGCCATGATTTATGTCTGTATTTTAGTTTAGTTATTTTATTAATATGGGTCGGATAACATTAACGAAGGGTGATTTAAATGTGCGAGTGATAGTGTTACATATAAGGGTAGGATCATATACGAATAAGAGTATTCTACTAAAATAAAATAATAAGTCATATTTAATCGGGATTTTGTATACGAGTGGATGTTTTATAGGTAAATTTCTTGTGTGAATTATATGTCTTTCTGATTATTTGCTTATCATTCAGCAAACTTATGTATTTTAAATATTTAAAAACAATAAGCATAGGTACTGATTCTTCATTTCAAAAACTTTGTACCCCTTTTCACGAAAATTGGGCGGTCGGAGGAGTATGACATTTTGCACATTATTAGTTTGTATAGATGAGTGCAGAATATTAATTTTTTTTTAATAATGCCTAAAAATACATTAAATCAATAAAAAAAAAACATTACACACGCTACGATATATTTGATACACACGCATATATACTCTTTTGATTATTGTTGAAGTATGTGGTCAAATTGAGAATACATTTAGACTAATATTCTTAATCTTTGCTGAATGTTAAACATAACCCTATACATTAATTCGAATCTTTACAATGTTCAAACTTAAAATTTAAATTAATTATGGTCGAATTGCGACCATCGGACGACCACTAGTAAATATTATTTCATAAATGATATTAATATTTAGTGCCTTTTCATCCCTTTCAATTTTTTTTTGCGGGCTATAAGACGCGACGATTCAGTGCAACTGGGTCGCGGTGCATGCATGTAGGGATAAATCGACCACAATGACTTTTTATTAAGTATTCGTATTTCAGAGTCACTAAATGCGCAGATATTCAACTGCCCATATTGCGAACATTAAGAGTGATACACATCGAAGAATTACTAATATTTTAGCGGTCACCAACATTTTTTATTTGACTGCATTTACTTTCAGGCATTACATCGTCAGTTTATAGTCCACAAATTAAAAATATAACATTAAAAAGTTATGTTTATAAAAAACTTTAACGATATTTAAGAGGTTCCGTCAAACAATTCAGAAACAGTAAAAAGTTACTTGTCTTTAACAGGTTTCCATATTTATCGTGTCAGATTCCTAAGCCTCCAGTTTTGTAACGTAAGAACATTGTCAGCGTCAAGTGTAAGGTGAATCCCTTGATTGACGAATTTTGTCCCTCGCCCTTTACCTTTGAAGGAGGGGAAAATACGAAGAATGAGTTTGCACAAAGGAGTACCGTTTCGTGAAAGTTTTCCCTAAGATGTCCTTAAAGCTATAAACATACCATACGTGTATAATTTTGGTATAATTTATAGCAATTTGCATCAAACTTTTTTTTTTGCTGATTTTCATAGTTTCATGCTCTTAATAATATGTAATAATATTTTGTTATAAAAGTTATAAACTGATTGATACTTAACTTATCAATAATGATATTAGTTATTAAGTAATAGCATTGACTTATACCAAAAAATTCATTGTTAAATAGTAAACTAAATCAATAGGCAAGGATTTTTAGGTAGATATTGTCAGTTGGTCATATCTGCGACTAGAAAGCGACGGTTAAGCCACCGCTAGATTATACTAGACACGCTCAAGTTTGTTGAGTTCAAAGATTAACTCTTGTGTGTTCAATAATCAAGCAGAGTAGGGCCCAGTAACCCACAGTGAACCAATCACAGTGACTCAATTAGACGGTCAAGATTGATTTATTCATTTTCGGAGATGTTTGCGGTTCACTGTGATTAAATTTATCCATATATTGTTTAGAGAAGTAATGGATGTGAATGTTGAAGGATGGAAAGGAAGAGTGTCTAAGGAATGAGATGAAAGAAAAGGGAGTGAATGAAGAGATGGTAGTTGATAAAGATTTATGAAAGAAAAAATCAAAGTGGTCGTTGTTGTTTTTAGTTTGTATTCTACCATCAAGAACGGTGCTGTAAATGAACTAACTGATAGTAAAGGCGTTCAAAATGTTTTATATACTCCTAGATATGTAAGATGAGAGAGAAACGAACTTCTTACCTATCCATGGATTAACCGTGCAGGTGCTGGGTATATGGTGTGACAGAAAGAGAAATTCCAAGTAGTTCCCCAGACTTGTGACACGGATGTAGGTTTATAGGGGGTAACACTCAACTTCACTACTTTTGTTTCTCACCATGCCTGGCCAAATTTGATAGGAACCTGCTAGAGCAGCATTAAAAACACATTCTAATATTGAATTTACTGTAGTCCAAGATCTTTTGAAAGATTATATCATTTATAATTCCTGTACACTAAACTCTTATGGAACTAAGCGTAGTATATATATTTCTTTATATGACTGCTACACATAGTTACATAGTCGGCTGGGTTTAATTTACAGTGTTTACGCGTCGTTTACGTCCAACAGCCGACATGTCGAATTGTGTTCTTTTTCCAGTTTTGTTATAAAACAAAATGTACTATAACTGTCTCACTTTATTATTGTCATTGTATTTATTTCTGAATTGATTAATATTTTGACTATATGTTTCATTACTTAGAAGTACTCATTAGTAACTAGAAAACTCATTAGTACCCATTAGAAGTTCGACTTATATTTTCTGATCGAAGCCTATCAAATCATCAAGAACAGAATTTCAAAATTTATAACTCATTTTGTACAACTAAATAACTTAGGCATGTCATGTAGTAATAGCAGAAAACATTAAAATACGCAATACATAATACGCAGGTATTAAAATTAAACGAACAAAACAAATAAATCAAAATTTATATTAGGTACATTGGTTATACTTTGTAAATTTCTACTAAAGCAGCAATAAAGTTTGAATAATACATGTTAAAATAATACGGTCACCAATAAATATTATTAGGATTATAATCGTATGTAATTTGCTAAAAAATATATTATTAAGAAAAATATAACATTACAGAATAAACTTGAATGAACTGCACCGAGGAAATAAAGCCAACATAAACGGCTAATATGTGCATTTACACCGTCATATCGGCAGTTTAGACGGCTGTTTACCTTTCTAAATGAGCGTCAAACGAGAACAAACTGTTATTGGTGTGTTAACACAGCGGTATATCGATTTAAGGCGGAAACAATGTATTTATAATAGGAACAAAATGTATTTCACACCATATATATTCTTCCTTATTACTTTGTTACTTGCTATTGTCGAGTTGAAAACTATTAACAATTAAAGATTATAAGAATAATATAGATATAAACAACAATGTAAACCATTAAAAATTAAGTAATTTCGACGTTTTACGATGTTTAACATTAAATCGAAATGTGTTAAACTGAGTTTTGAGTCCCGGCAATAAGCTTAAGCTTCTAATTAGAATACACATTGTCACAATAGCACGATGATAAGGCTTCTATTGCCCGCTTAATTAGCTACAACTTTTAAGTTAAAAATCTGCAGCTAAAACTATAGGTGTGTTCCAGTAGTTACACTTGTAAGCCAGTCCCTCCACTGGGCTTGGCATGTCTGCCATCTTGAGCCACATCTTCACGTAACATACAGTGAAATTTTAAATCCATCTTTTCTTTGGCCTTTCTCTTCCTTTTCATCATTTTATCATTTATAGTCATAACTTTTCTGACCACATACGTTGTCTTTCTCCTCATGACATGTACTAAACAAGACAGACGATTTCCTTTCAACTTTTTTAGCACTGGCTCCACTTTCAAACTCCCTCTAACTTACTCATTCATACAGTATGTATGTAGATAATTATTTACCTATACAGGTCTTTTAACTTAGGTTAGAATAAGGATAAATACCTAATCCTAAGTGGAGTATTTTCTATTCTATTTAACTATGTATATTATTACAAACTATTAACAATAAACAATAGATTTTAATTAGGATAACACTGGCGACATAAAGCTCACGGCCGGCGGCCAATTTAACGAGCATTATATCTTCGGTCGGGAGGTGCTAGTGAACATGCCTGCTCTCTCATAAAAGTGTTATGAGTTCATTTCCAGACGGCGCCGTTCCGGGAGCGCACACTACGTGTATATTGCACACACTGTCCGCATTCGATTTAAATTGAAAATTGAAACTGAACGACATTTCAAACGTATTTATCAAATTTATTTTCTATGTTGACGTATGTATACATACTTCCATACTAATATTATTAATAGGAAAGTGAGTTCGTTTGTTACGTACGCCCACACGCCTAAATTACTGAATCGATTATGATAAGTTTTGGTATAGAGATAGATGGGAACCTGGCATTGGTCATAGGCTACTGTTTTACGCGACAAACTTATTGAAAGTGGGGTAAAGTGAGGGATAAATTTTGTCCGATTTTTTTTTATTGCGTCATCCGATATGTTCGACAAAATCAATATTACCGCGAGTGAAGCTGTAGATAAAAGCTAGGGTAAAATATATTTAAAACCATTGAAGAAAAGAACTATATGAATTACATTAATAGGATGTTCTTGTACAATCCGTAATGCTAGCTCCCACCCTCAAGTTAATTATCTGTCAAAATTATAATGTTATAACTTACAACATTGAATAGGTCATATCTATATATTAATACGTGAAGCAAAAACTTTGTACCCCTTTTTACGAAAATTGCGCGGACGGAGGAGTATCAAATTTCGCACACTTATAGTTTATATAGAGAAAGAGTGCAGAATGCTTATATATTTATTAATTATACATAAAAATACATTAAATCAATAAAAAGACATTACACACACTATACCATGTATTTGCCACACGTACACGCATGTATACTCTTTTGTTTAATGTTGAAAGTCTGTGGTTAAATTGAGAATAGATTAACTAGCTGACGCGGTGAACTTCCTATGACTTTACAAATCTTTGAATTTTTCTGTACTATAATATGCATATATTATACATATAATCCTTCCTCTTGAATCACTCTATCTATTAAAAAAACCGCATCAAAATCTGTTACGTAGTTTTAAAAATCTAAGCATACATAGGGACAGACAGACAGCATGAAGCAACTTTGTATTATACGTTGTAGTGATAGTATTTGTTTTTACTGAATGTCATACATAACCATAATAAATTCATTTATTACAATATATATTGTACATACATTGTTGGTAAAATGACTGACAGGTTGCGGGTAAATGACAGTTTAAGGAACCTGTATAAAGGTCACGTGCGTAGCTTGAGACAGCAGTTTATTGATACGACTAGTGTTCCACCTATTTGTAATGAAAGTAAACGCATGTATTAACAATATTTTTAATGCTTTATATGAATAGCGTTATGGCCAAAATTGCACCTGATATTAGTAACAATGTGGCCCCAGATGGGTGACACGCTATGCCTAGTGAAGGGACTGGCTCTCAAGTGCAATTACGGAAAAGTCCCATAAGTAATTGGTTACAGATTTTCAGCTCAAAAATGCTAGCTAGCCAGGCGGGCATTGGAAAAAGCCCTACAATCATGCTATGGTTTCAACACGATGTTTTCCTTCACTGAAACTTCAAACTCATTGTAGGGATTCGAACTTACGTCCATTGACGTGACGTCCGTACACGCTACCATCTGAGGTGTCATGACTTCGTATAGTTATACAGACTTAGAACTTAAGCAGACGAACGAAGGGCAAATATATTTTTTAATAATTAAGTTTGAAAATTGACATGTAGAAATGGTTTTGATTTCAAGATTATTCATTTGGTTAATCAAATCCATGTAAAATTACATACTTTAGAGTTAGGCTTATCCTCCTACATTTTATTTGCAGCGTGTTAGCTAAACTTTTAATTTTGTGTTATAGGTGTTCATATTGTAATTTTATTCATAAAATTTGTGAGTGTTTGCTAGCATAACCAATAATATGAAACTTGATTATCAAACACTGGTAAATGTAAAACACATATAGAAACTCGAACGAAAGCTTGCAACTTAAAATTGTGTTATCAACTCAACATTATTCGTAATAAATCCTTTGAGCAACAAACACCAGTTGTAAATGTGTCGAGGGGCAGATAAATATATTATGTGTCCCTAAAAGCGTAAGAAATCCCGAAGATTTGTAAAGTTTCCCCCTTTATGACGGGTGAAGCGCTCTCCCAATGTTTTCTGCTTCAATGATATGAAAAACTTTATACATACTTCATGTTATATAATTGTGAACTCTAAACATACATGATAAGATACAGTTTATTTTTGTATTATTACGAAACAATCATTTGCAATGTTTGTCGTCACTCATTTGACATATTCCTGTTTATTACTATGGCAAATGACACAAGAAAACTATTTATAGGTTTTTTCAGTTTAAGACATTGCAACATCCACTTTATGTTTCTATTTTCATTAGAAGGTATAACTTTTTACTACTCTTTGCGTGAAACTAAACTATACGTCTTATAGGTATCTATTGAAAAACAAAATGTTGTATGTGATATCAAAGGTAACCTTTTTCTTTTACAATAGTTATGATTTCTATTAGGAATATCTATTTGATGAATCCAACTCAAGTAAAATTGCATACTTTCGACTCGTACTTATCCTCATATTTGTGCTGTGTTAGCCAAACTTTTCACTATTAGTATCTATTCCGTAATTTTATTCATGAGAATGTTAGTTATATAGTTTTGAAAGATATTACAATGTCGTCATAATATAGTACCCTACTGGACTGAACTAAAGGGCACTTTACTCATTAGAAAGACGAAGTTTTTTTTATCAATAAACTCATAAAAGTGGTAACGTTGAGTGGAGCTTTTGCTTGAATATCAAAAAACACTTTTCAGGTCAAACATATTCAAGATGAATTTACTGTGTAGATCCGGTCAAAGAGTTGCCGGGATCAAAGGGAGGCCGGTGCTTAATGTACCGCCCGAAGCCTCAGCCAAACGTAAATATTGGTAACATCATGTCCCCGGTGGATTTTTTACTGAATTTACCAAAAAGCATTTTGGTTAAAAAATGTTTAATGGATGGAGTCTAAAGTGGGCGCTTTTAAATCTAGGCTTATATCGAATAATAAAAAAACCATTATAGTAATAACCTGAAATGTTTGTGACTTTCTAAATTTTATTAAAATATTAAATCCAATATCTGCATTATTATTAATATTATAAAGCGGCACAATTTGTTTATTTGTTTGAACGCACTATGCTTAGGAACCATCTGTCGAATTTCAGTAATTATTTTTGTATGATGATTTGATTGATGAGGTAGGGTTTGGGCTATTTAATATCATGCTCCCACTAAGAGGAGCGAAGCTGTATTGTAAAAAGTTGCATAAATGTGTATAAATTAATAAATATTTAGTTTTATTGAATGATTTTATACAACAATTTTGAGATAAACATATGACAATGTATAATTATGTTTAGTAATTTTACAAATATTAATAACAAGGTCAATGCGATTAACTTGTTGCTCGTTACTTGTTCTTCTAAAAACGATATAAGCAGATCGAGTTCCTTGCAGGTTCTTTTCGATGACTGGGTTATTGTCCGAATCGGTGGTAGTTGTAACGTACATAACCGCCCTCTCAGGGCTTAAATCAAGTAATTTGATACAAATTAATAAGAAATCTATCTTGTCAATAAATTATTATAATAATAGAGAAAAAATAAGGTAATAATGAAAGAAAAGTGGTCATTGGATATAACAACAGAATGTATAAAAACCATATGGTCAATGGTTGACGTTATGAAGTTATATCATTAACGACAAAATATGCTATTTCCTGTCAGAACAGATGGTCGATATTTTACTTTATAAATTTGTGTACATCGTAAATAAAATATATTTATTTGTTTAAAGAGTTTATTATATTTAGTAATCATTTTTATATTCAAATTGAAATTGACAGTGGAATATAAATTATTTCATATAACTTGTTAATACAGTTCAGTTCAGAATACAGTTCATGTTAATATTTGGGTAATTTTACTTCCAAGTAAAGGACATACTTTTAGTATAGGATAGTAATAAGTTTCTATATAAATATCAAATTATGTTGACTTAGCTATTTAACTAAATGGAGGCAGAATATAACTTAATATAAGTTACTACTCGCCTACAAGTTGCAAACATACTAGCTGACCTGGAGGACCTTATCCTGCCTTTTCGAGTAGTCAATAACATCGAATAAAGCAACATCTATTGCGTTATGATCACTTATCGAGTTAAAAATATCCTATATCTCATGTTGGGTCAAACTGCACACAATGTGCAAAATTTGACTAAAATCGGTTCAGTAGTTTATAGTCTAGTCAGCAAGTTGAAAATGGTCTAAAATAAAGATGCTGCTCTTAAAATTATGTGATAGCTCATTGGATCCGGAATGACGACTTTAAAAAGTGTGCCAAAAACTTGTATATTAGCACATAAAAAAGTGAAACAGTTATAAACAATTAAAGATGAAAAAAAGCATTTTTTGTCACCAATATTTCATAGACTATGAGTACTTACAAAATTTCAAAAAAAGGTAATTAAAGAGGAAGAAATTTCCAATAAAAAAACTTACAGCTTCCGGAACTCTATCTTCATTATTTATAATTTTAATAATGCAGGCGCGGAGTCAAAATCGAGTACGACAGATTGACTATTTTAGTATGGTATTGAATTTTTTAAATTTGAAAAAGTATGGTTTATTCTGAACTCTTTATAAATTTATTTTCCATGGAAATTTTACTTAAAGTTAATTATTTCAATAAGTTAAACGATTGTTAACTAACAAATATTTTTCAAACTTTTGTCTTTATTCTCAAGAAAAAAAAAATTGTTACATAATCGTCGTTAATATTTTTCGCTTCATGGAACTTTTCTTATATACATTTTTAACAAGATTACGCCATAAAAGGTTAAAAAGATATTCATACTTTGTTTATAATGGTTTTTGTTAGTTAACAATATTACTTTCTTGAATTGAATTTCTGAGTTTTGTTACATACGTACATTTATAAACGAAATGCCTTTTTTTCATCTTTAATTGTTTATAACTTTTGCAAATTCTTTATGTGCTAATACACGCTCTAGGCATATTTTTCTAGTCATCATTCCGGGTCCAATGAGATATCACACAAAATTTTAAGAGCAGTATCTCTATGTTAGACCATTTTCAACTTGTTGACTTGAGTATTAGGATTTCATCACAGACAAACAACGTGACACAAAATTTTCATATATAAAGATTGTTTAATTAATAATAAGTTATTATATTGTTTTAAGAAGAGAAGTGTCGTGAAAATCAAATAAATGTCTCAAATATACTATAGGTGTGGGATCCAAGTTAATTAACGATACACTTTTCTTCCTAACTGCCATCAAGTTCCAACACATATAAAAGTTTCGCTCACTTCAACTTTTTTTACGTACATTTAAATCTTCGCATTTATAAAATATTTTTGTAAAATATTCTATAAAAAAATAACAAATTTAGGCTTTAATACGTTTTAATTAAAGAGCACCAATTCATGTTTTTTTCCTCAAATGGCTAATGAAATCATAACTTTTTCGAAACAGTATCAATTAGTCCGACTTTATTTACAAAAGTTTAATTATTTCGTTTAATTCTCCAGCGCCATTTGTCGTTAAAAATTTATTTTCATGATTGCCGGCGCCCTTTAGTAGTTGGAATATTAACAGTGACTTGTTTAGATGCTATACAGAGAGCTGTCGGTAGGTTAACTTGCAATAATTTTAAACTTTATAGTTTCCAACGTATATTAGTTTGTATAACTGAGTTTTCAATTGATGGATGTTCCTGGAGATTATTTTGTTCATCATAAAATGAGGGCAAAATTTTACAAACGACCATTTATTTGAAACGGGGCACAGCTTACTATGGTATCTCGACAGCTAATACTTAATACCTAGACACGATGCTGGCAATTGTACTTCTTCTACAAAAATTCATCATGCTGCGAGGCTCGTTTAGTATTATTGGATTAAGTTTAATATATATCATTTTCGTATGTAAGTTTATTTAAATTATTATTAATATTTGTCACATTCCATATTATTCTCTCAGCACAATGGTCAATGAGACGTAATTTTTCATGTCGGAGCCGCGATAACGTGTAGTCAGGTGCTAGAATGATTTGTGACTCTCACCTTGTTATGAACGCACTCACTTCTTGACTTCTAGTTGTTTGACATTCACTATCTTATACTACAGTATCAAATAAAAATATAAATAAATCTCTTAGATTGGAAAATTTGGGGTCGAGACCTTTCATGTAGTGGTTATTTAATTTTAATTAAGAAACCTATGCTGTTTGGACTTCATTTCGCTTAATATAGTTTAGTTATTTTATAAGTTACTTATACATAAGTATTAACTAGAAACATTGTTTATTTTATTTAGAGACTTATGTCCAAAAAGGACATGTCAGTCTCAACGTACTTTGAACTTACAATTTGTTCAAAACTTAATTAGAACTAATGACAAAATTCCGTAAATTTCTGTCTTCGTCACTTGCAGGTACATCCAAGATTGTATTTAACATTCTCACAAAAACTCGTGAGCAGTTTTAACAAGGAAACTAACGTCTTGTTAAAGCTGGATTTTAATTTTGTTTTTCTTACTTAACATTAAAAAATACATAGGCAAATGCAAAAGTAAAATAAGTTTTCAAATAAATCATAACAAGTTTTGTAGCCTCGAAAGAATTATAACACAAATTGTAAACAATATATAATTATCAGTTTTACAATTATTTATTTATATAATAAATTTTAGTTTCACGAGAACGTAGCTGCTAGAAAATGCTAGTAAAATATAAAATCCCAATTATTGTTCAACGAAAACAAGGTAACACAGTTATTGTAACACCATTCAAACACGTTTATGACAGTTATATAAAAGTTTCCATTATGACACACCTATAAAAACAAATGCTGAAGAAACCAGTGGCAAAAACTGTACTGTGAAATTCACAGTAAATAAAAATACTCCATTGTTCAACAAAGCCAGTCAGTAGGACTTTTAATTGGGGGTGGAAATTGTGATTAATGCCATCAGATAAGCCTAGAGCCGACGTTCGCACGAAAAAAGGGAAACGGGTTTTTGTGAAAATACACACACATTAACCTAATTCGTTTTAATTACCGCAGCTAATCATTTGTAAACACTTTTGAATGGCTTCAGTGGTGGCATATGAGTAAATAAAAAAATACATATATATGCTGTTGTAAAATATGTTTAAACTGTTTGCAATACTTTACTCGAAAATAATTAACGTTTCTTATACCTTTTTAAAAATATTCAATGGAAAACATCTCTATTAATTTTAAATAGACAACAAGACTACTGTAAAATATATGAACAATTAAAAAAATAATAATTAAACCAGATAACATGTGCGTACATAATTTATACATTTAGTTCTTTTCGCAAATAGTTTTACCACCAATATAATTTTTTTAGATTAGTAAAATTATACAAAATCTCTTATTATAGAAGGCATGAAAAATTTACAAATGTTTTGGTTTCGAACCATCACATTATAATTTAATAGCTGTGTGCGTAACTTCGCAAGGAACTAAAAAATATTTTATTTAATATTTTATGCCGGTTTTGTAACGTTTATTCAATACAGCCTTGGTGGGAGCGTGTTGTTAAAGAGCCTAAAGCCTTCCTTATTACAAAAATAATTCTTGAAATCCGACTCGTATATCCTAAGATTTGCTCGTTCAAGTAACAAATTTTTCCGTTTTAAGATATTAAAATAGATACATAAAAATCCTAGGGTTAGAAGACTATAATTAAAATACGATAGTTTCAAATAAGAGGTTAAAATATTGCGTTGCTTTGTCTCTGAATATATTATTACATATAATTTGTAATATTTTAGTAAACTTTTGTCCTTATTTCTATAAAATAATTGAAGTTAAAGGCTCAAGCAACTTTATTACGTGCGTTGACTATTAACACCTGATCATTAAAAACATAGGAAACGACTTCATTACAATTTACTCATTTATTTGGTTAAAACATCCGTTTTGAACGTTAAGGTTTATAGCTTTATTTCATGATTACACACTTTTACCTTCTCTATAAGAAAGTGTTAGAACCTTATATAGTGCATATATTTTCAGGTTTTTTATAGTTTATGGTTAATGTGGGCACGCTAAGTATAGTGGATAAACTGGCGCTCAAGTACATCTGCCTGAACAAACCTATAGGTATTTGGCGGCACATTTTCCATTTGAGGGTGGTAGCTAGCCAGGGGGCCATTAGAAAAAGCCCTATCACCATGATGTTTCCTTCACCGAAAGCTTAGCCTCATTGCAGAGATCGAACTCATGCTTATTGACGCGGGGTCCGTACACAGTAACAAGTGAACTATCATCGATTCCAAGATAATATTGTATAATAAGAAATGTTTAGATTTTGTAAAATACTATTCCAGCACACGTTATGCATTTATTTCTTTAAAAATAACGTGAAATAACATTTGAGTAGGCTAGTATGACAGCAGTAACTAGCGATGGTTTACCTTATGCTTATTTGTCACTTTATCGATAGAAGAAAAGTATAAACTGATATTTATCATAAATTCTAAAATAAATGTTAGTAAGATGCAGGTATGTTAATTCGGTTTATATTCTCCAATTACAAAATCACTTATCAATTTAATTTACTTCACAAAAAAAAAACAACAATACTTCTCTGCTATAAGTTAAACTTTATATAAACCTTACTTAAAATAGTTACGACAAATTCGGATATTTGCGCATTTTCTTTCTCGGCAATAAATAAAAAGCCGACTGTTTTATTTCAAAAGTATTTAACTGAAATAATTCTTCATTTCTAGCTTCATTTCGGATACATTAGAAATATATGAAATATTTCGCCAGAATACCGATAATACTCGAAATAACATTCCAACGTAACAAAGTCACGGAAGGAAAATAAAGCCGGCTAGTGTAAGCACGATTAAGAAGAAATGCTTGCTCACAAAAATGAAACGCATATGAATATATGCATGTAAATAATACTGCCTTGAATACTTAAAATTAAGGACACTTCCCAGTTGAACTTATATATTACTGGCAACATTATATTCTTGTCGTGATAAAAAACTAGACAGTGAACTATTGGATTTTATAATGATTTGTTATGTTTACGCGAATATTATTAATCGAAATAAAACTAATTTAAATGGATTTTATAGCGGTTATTTATTCATTTTGATCCTGATGTTTCGAAAGCTCTTTAGCCTTCGTGGTCACGGCGTGGACTAAATAACAGCCATAAAATCCGTTTAAATTATTTAATTTCACCTCACTATTACTTTTTTATCCAACGAAGGCAACGTATTGTTTACGTTTGTAATAAATTGCTAAAAAGGTAATAAACTATAAACAATTGAACTCCTGGCTATTTTGTGAACGAGAAATCTTTTCAAAAGTTCTAAAATAAACTTAGGCACTAAAAATTAAATCGATTTAAAAGGACAAAAAACTAAATTCAATTTAAATTTTTGATATTTTAAATTATACAATATTTGAATTATGTGAGAACCACATTTTTTACCATTTACCACCATTGGTACTGTAAGCTCCTTACCCTAATTATCATATATTTATGTAGTACTTTTACGCGATGAGTCAGCGCAATATAAAATTGTTCTTATAATATAGAGGTACATTCACCTTTCAAATACGTCTTCCGTAATATAAGCTAATAAATACTTAACTATAATATTTGTATCTAGACACGCGGTAGCGTGTTAAGCCAAGTTTAAGCTAATAGAACTGGCGAGTAGTACGGTGTGTAAAATATTACACGAAACATTTGAAGCCACTTTTGACACCCCGATAACTCAAAAACTATTTCACATAATAATTTCAAATTTCGCTCATATATTGAAATATGCGAGGTACACCTGTGTTTCACATATCATCCACACACCTCAAAAAGTTATTAAGATATTAACGTCGAAAAATCGTCTTTTATTATAATAGATTATAATTTTTCAACTAATTCTCTTAGGAAACACAATCTTTATAGTAGTGCTTGTAATGTGAGAATTTAAAATCAGCAATCAATATTGATTATAGATGGTCTTTATGTGGTATATTATATAATAATTATGGCAAAACTTGTTTATATTATTTAGATCTAATGCTTATTTATAACAGTACAGCACTTTAGACGGTATAACCCACAAAACCACACTATTTCGACATTCGTCGATGGTGTACCGCTTAGCTAAAATATCTTTTGACGCTGCATTTGCAAAACCTGATATATTTTAGGAAAATAACAAATTGACTAGCAACCATTCCACATCAAAGTTGTACCTTACCTTAAAAAAAAAAAACGAAATTTGTTAGTATCGCAAGCAAGCACTACCGTTGAAGGTATAGTTTATGAGTCAAGATAAAGCGATAATAGCTCAGTGGTAGTGTGTATGACTTCGCGTCAAAAAGGGCGTAAGTTCGAATCCAATCACCCATAATAAAGTTGAGCTTTTGGTGAAGGAAAACATCGTGAGGAAACTATAGCATAGTGGTAGGGCTTTTTCGAATACCCGCCTGGCTAGCAATCTAGCAAAAGTTGAAAACCTGCCGCCAAATACCAATAGGTGTGTTTCGGCAGCTGCACTTGAGAGCCAGTTCCTCTACAGGCTTAGCGTGTCTACCAACTTGGGACATATCTTCATTTAAGATCAGGTGAGATTATGGCTATAACGCTAAAACCTTAACTATAAAAATAAAAAAGCTATTCATGCTTTACTTCAGGTCCAATTCAAATGTATACGATTAATTTTGAATAAAACAGACCAAAACTAGACACATTTTATAATCTATTATTCTGACTTTAATCACGTTATACGATTTATATGAATTTAAATCATTGTGACTCATCGGTGTGTTAACCCGTCAACAGCTTGCTTTATTCTGGTCACCATGTACACCGACGTCGCTTAGGCTACACAAAAAGCGACTGCAACTACCGATATGCTAAGTGACTGTTGATAACCGTCACGTGGTGGTGACTATTGAGTTTGTTTGCATGACCGTTCTTATTACACTGAATATTTTAAAGCTATTTTAATATACAACCATATATCGATAATATCTTTATAAGCCTTATTTAAGTATCCTTCAAAGCATATGTAAAACAAATTATTATAGGTAAAATATACTGAAAATAGATAGGTATAGCGCAGAATGTAAATGAAGCGATGACTCAGTTGTAGACTATGCAGACACTACGTCCAATAACTTTCAGTGCCAGTAATTAACCTGAGCTTTGGTTGACGGAAAACATCGTGACATAACCAAAGCGTGGTAGTCTCAAATGAAACAATTGTAGTTAAGAGCAAATCCCTCCAGTGTAGGCTACCATTTATGAGCTCCATCATCAGTAAATATCTAGTGTCTTAGTGTAAAAACTTATAAATATAATAATAATACAATAATGGTGCAATTCGTTCTTAGATAATAAATGTAATTATTGTATTCTATGCTGTGGAAAGCTTAAAGTTACAATTAATTGTGGAAAGTGCTGCCACAAATTGGTCTTGATTTTACAATTGCTCTGGTGGTTTTACGGCATTAATTATTATTATTGTTGCTCCCTCAGTATCTTTGTCTCTCCTTCGTTCGTATTTTGGGGTAAGTAATATTTTCTTAGGTATTTTGTTACATGACTTTGATTTACTAAAACGTTTACTATTTATATAGTAAATCTGTTGGACAATATTAAATTGTACATAATATCAATAAAATACATGTCGCTAATATTATAATTATTTTTTTCTAATTAGGAACCTGACATTCATATCTATTTTATAAAATACCATAGAGCATAAATTACATACAGAATTATCAATATACCGTATGACATACAAGAAATTTACAAAAATATTACAAAATTTATAAAATACTTTATATCGACGACATTCACCCTAAAGCTTTCGTGAGCATTCAAATAATAAGGTAAAAGTTTTTACGTTTATTATAACCTAATTTAAGATGTCATTCGTTTTTACTTATTAAAGGGAAATGCTTATGCTTTGTTTAGACTTTCTACTATTCCGATTCTTAAAAAGTATCCTATTGTTAAACTTCGTTAACTGCCCTACTTTTAAAGAGAACCAAGAAATTTTTTATTTCGATTACTCGAGTGAATGGCTCATTAATGCTTTATTATAGTGAAGTTTCCATAAAATAATAAACTGGAGCACTACGTTAAAAGGCGCATAATTAACTCCAAATTATGACGTCGCCATTTGTCTATTCTATTGTATTGCGAGGTGGTTGAGAAATAAACACAAAATAAGATGGTAGCTTAGTAATGGGGGGCATTGTAAATTTGGATTTGTAGAGAGACGTAAGTCAAGGCTCGTACATCATGTGAAGAAGTTTTCAGGACTAAACGCTTTATTTAACTTTTTCACACAATTTCCTGTCCATCTCAAAATTGCTAAAAATCTCAAGTAAACCGGAAAAAACACAATTTTTAGTAAAAGTATAAATCACATTCAGCTGATTCTTTCTGTAACAATGTGGTTTTTATGTTACAAAGCATGTGTTATCTATATATACAAAAATAAATCGCCGAAATGTACGTACGTGCATAACTTCCGAACGACCGTACCAAATTGGTTAATTCTTTTTTTTATTTTCTTTGTTATTGTCAGGACATGGTTTGTTTAAAAGAAAATAAACAAAACAAGGACATATTTTTAAATCTCCTATTTTGATAAGTAATGAAGGGATGATAGCTCAGTTTAAAGCGATGATAGTTCAGCTGGTAGTGTGTACGGACGCCGTGTCAAAGGACCAGAGTTCGAATCCACCTATATTTAAATTTAGTATAATTAAACGGCATTTAATTCATTGCAGTTATAAAAAAGTTTCATTCAGTAACCAAAAGAATTAAAAAAACGGAAACGATATTAGATATGCCCAGTTCTATTGATCTTAACGAATTGAAGGTTGGGAGGTTGATTACGATAATTATAGCTAATCAAAATGTAAAAAAATACAAATTGGATTACCCTTTTTAAGTTTTAGCGAGAATAAAGAACATCGATTTAAGTTGATAACAAGTTCACCGGGACAATAGTAATAAATAAAAGGTAACAATGCTATAACTGCAATTGTTGGTTTACAGGTGTTTAGTAAATGTTGATATATATAGTCCACTCGGTAAAGACAACATTTCTGTTTTGTTAGACATTAAAAGCCGTAAATATGCGTTTCAAGGTGATCGCAGTAAGAGACCCTATAGAAGGCATACTAATATGTTATTTTATGGCTATACTAAGACTTTATTTAGTTATTGCATATTTTTATATCCATCCCAATTCACTTAATGGACGTGCGTGAAGGGGTTGATTGCCTGTTACATTGCTGTTATCGTCTGGGAAACACGTTACACAACATATTCCTGCATATAAAATTTTAACATACGCCGTTTTAAATTTCCGATCATCACATGTTAAAAATGTGCTGAAAATGGATAAAATTATTGTGGAATAGCCTTAATACATTTGCGTTATCCTATATGAGAATTTTTATGTCATGAATAAGCCATCCAAAAATGCCGGTAATGTTTAGGCCAATTATAATACATTTTAATTAATAAGTTTGATAGCATCGTGTGCTACTATTTGTTCCTAACCTTAAGTCCGAAAAACATTTGTCCAAGAATTATTGTTTTACGGAAGAAGTAGGTGTAGAGATACTGTTTCCGGTGTTGAAACTTTTGCATATATTGTACCACTCTTAATATGCACTATTAATTTTTTTATACTTAAAACTAATTTCAAGAATGGGATAAGTAACATATAGGTCAGTATGTTATGTTGGAACAGTAAAAATAATACAAACTAATAGGGACTGTAGAAAAAAACTTATTTATAAATTTGATAAAATTTAACAACGAATTGGAAAAATATTGACTGATATTTTTTAATGAATATAATTTTTAGTGTTTCCTTTTTCTGGATTTTCTTTGATTGACTTCGTACGTTATAAATGAAATTGTAAACATTACTTTCTAAAAAATCATTACGTATTTATGTGCTTCGTTAATTCGAGTTTTTTCATTCTCTAATTAAAATGAAATGTACAGAATTACTTTTAAAGTATCGTTGTCACTAAACCTATATTTTGTTATTGCTTATATTGTTGTGTTTATCTTCTATATAAAGAAAATAAATATTTTATCAAATTTCTTAATCATTATTAGTATTTTCCTTTATTATACTTGATCTGTCGTGTCTATGCGCCCTTGTTCCACAACCCTCGGCTATAATTTACATGGCATCGTTTCCGTGTCTGTTTACATTTCATTTAATTAAAATTCGGCCGTTTTATAGGCTCCTCTGTCGTCGATGATGCTCCATATTCAGCTTTTTACACCTTTAATAATAATAAAAAATACATTCGTTTGCTTTATGAAAAGTAAACGATTTACCATTGTTTTTTAAAGGTTTAAAATACAATAGATTTTATTACGAACTGAAAGTATATAGGAACACTTTATTCTTATATTTCTAGTTTATTTACATGTGAAATTTTACCCATATCCTGTAAAAACATGTAAATAAATATAACATTGTACCATTTTAAATTTTATCTTGTTCATTGGCATTATGATTTGAAATACTTAAAAAAATTGCGCTCATATTTTTTTGCCGTAATTTGTCATGAAATTTTGTTATAATCCATTTAGCAGTTAAGTTTATTGAATATTTAATTAAACTTAAGTAATTAGAATATATATTAGATATAACATTGAAGTTACTTGTTTTAGACAGGGTATCTTGTTTAGGTGTTCAAGTTGTAACATTTCAATTAGTTTCCTGTAACGTAATTACCATACACCAAATACCATGCTTACGATAAATATATATTTTAGATTGATTCGTTATACTATGTTTTCTTCTTTAAAGTAATATTGTGTTTGAATTATGGCATCACTAATAAGCGATAGTAAAATGAAAAAGCTATTCAAGTTTATATAATAGTGCTCTTGTTAGGACAGAATTAGGTGACAAGTAAAAATAATAAGTTTACAGCCGTGAATTTTCTGTATAGAACGCAAAACGTAGGCACATTGTCCGTTTGTACGGCCGCGCCGCGACGAAGTTTATTATTATTTGTTCGAGGCACGATAACTAGCGGGCAGATAAGTTTGTGCCATGGAGGAATAAAATTTAAATAACTATTTATATTTGTTCTATATGAATTAATTGTTATGCAGATACTCTAATAAAGCGGGTATATAGTACAAAATATTAATAACTAGCTGTGTCCGCGACTCTGTTCGCGTGAAACTAACATTTTCATTAAAAAAAATTAAATAGCCTATGTTACTGAGGGCTAAAGTAACAAACTAATGATGAAAGATTTTTTGAAATCGTTCCCGAAGTTCTTGAGCTTATTCCCTGCAAATAAAAATACAAATCTTTCCTCTTTATAATATTAGTATAGAAGTATAGATAACATATTATTTCAAAGTGATAGTGATAATTGTAATACAGTAGTTCTTTTATAGAACAATCATTCTGAAAGTCTTTAGAATATTTAACATCACGCTTCCAACAATAGAAGCGAAGCTGTATTGCAAAAACGTATAAAAACGGGCATAAAATTAATTAATTATTTTTAGTTTCACGCGGATGTAAATGGGAAATTTAAAGTAACGCCACCTTAGAATGTCTATTATGACTATCAGATTATTTTTCAAAAAATAGGATTTTTTTATATTTGTAATTCTTAAAATGATTTCAAATCAGTAATGCAATAAATCGTGCTTCTATTATCAACAAGACAGCCTTAACGTGATATAATAAAATCATACTTCAACGGCAAGTACTATAATAATTCTGTGCGACTAAAAACCATCGCAAGTGAAGTAAAACTGAGTTACGTGACGCGTTTTAACGTAGTAGATATTTAAATGGGCAATAAACTCTGATTTATACGAGTTTAGTTGAATTCGGTTACCATAATATTTTAGTTTAGGGTTTAAGTGCGCATTTTTTTTCATTTATCCGATTATTGATGGCGGAAACGCGTGATCGGGAATTAAACGTAAATCGATATAGAGACAGAAAAATTACATTTTATAAAATTTCTTTTTACAGTATTGATAACCCTATAAAAAATTGAATATGATAATAAAAACACGGATAAATTAATAGATATAATAATTAAAATATTCCAACCTGTATATTTCTTTGATTTTCATATAAGTACATAATGATGCTTATCATGGAATGTAAAAATTAATTTTACCTTATATATTACTTCTTGTCGCCTGCCTAGACATTTTTACTTTTCATGTAATAGATAAAATTTAGGTGTAAACAAATATATATTAAAAAATACAAAGGGTCAATGTGATCCAAAAATTAAGTGCCCTAAAATCATTTACATTTGCAGGCCGGCATGACAGTTCTGACTGTCGGAAGACATTTTCCCTTTAGGCAATCACTGCTGTCCCTTTTTTATAATTTATAAGTTTGAGTGTCAAGATCATTATCTCTTCTGATCTTTAGTGACAATACGGTCCAAGTTGGTGGACATGCTAAACCTGTGGAGGAGCTGGCTCTCAAGTGCCACTGCCGGAACAAACCTATTGTTATTAGGCGGTAGATTTTCAACGTGAGGGTGGTAGCTAGTCAGGTGGGCATTAGAATAAGCGCTATCATGATGTTATGATTTCCTCACGATGTTTTCCTTCACCGAAAGCTCAAGCTCATTGTAGCTGGAACCAAACTCACGTCCCTTGACGCGGCGTCCATACACATTACCACTGAGCTATCATCGCTTCCCTGATTTACCCTGGCTTATTGAGCTTACCATCAGATGAAGTATGGCCATTATACGAACAACTCCGCATCGTATGGTCATAGTCCTATCCCGATAAGTTTAGTAGTTTCTCGAGATTGATCGTCAAAAAAGCTGTACAGCTTTCTTACATCTGTATAGAGCAGATATAAAAGATCACCATTTACTTTTATATATTATCATAATCATGATTGTAATATTATGAAGGTATTACTTGATAATACTTGTTATATTTGATATCACCTAAAACAGACCGTATAAAAATATGGTTTAATAAACGAATATATCAATACACAAGACGAAGTAAGGAAAAGTGTTTTCATAAAAAAAAACCGTTTGATGATACAAATAACGTATTTTCCCAATATATATATTGTTTACAAAACCTAGCTCACGTTAACAGGAGAAGTCATTGTACGACCCAGATAATATAGACCAAGAATCTAGGATTACTTTTACCGTACCTATTTGTTTTATCGACATTCATTGAATCGTCTTAGTTTTTCTGAACTGTTTAATTAACGTCGTGACTTATTTTCAAGATACGATTACTGTTACGCTATGCAATTTATTTTGTGGATATTTATATTAGTAACTAATATTTCATTTTCAATTCTGTATTCTGACATCCAAATAGATAGGTAGATACACATATATCCAATACACCCAATCACAGAACTCGCTGGGTGTTAGGGTGGGCTGGGTGTAACAACGAAAGAATTAGATATATCACTCGCCCTATTGACATCTTAGGCCTGTCGTTTCTAAACAGTTGCTCGCGTTGGTATTAATTTTGTCAAATACATCGAATGACGCCATAGAAAATCATACAAAGTTTATACCTCTCTTTACCCCACTTTCTAGAAGCTTATCACTGTTTCTAGATTTCCATCTATTTCTGTACCAAAATTCATCATAATCTTTTCAGCGGTTTAGGCGTAAAAGCGTAACAAACAAACAAGTTCACTTTCGCATTTATAATATTAGTAAAGATTGCGTTTTCGGATCAAACGGTGCATATATATCGTCAAAAGTCTCGCAAACTAACTTAACCGCGAAGACCATCGATTTCTTTTAGATTGTATTATGTTTACCATGACCCACAGTGTCACCACTTTACCGTTCTACTAAAAAAACCTACACATAAAAGTCACCTTTTACAGGGTGATCTAACTTACGACCTCTCATTCATGTAGTAGAAGTTACTTGTATTTAGCTACCAAAGCTTTAAATCCAATATCCTACAGTGACTTTCATATAGAAATAGGAGCAGAGAATGGGCAACATTATCTTCACACATATTTAAGCCAAAAAGGAGCAGTGTTGCTCGCGATATTATGTATAAAGCATTCCATCTCAGCATTCAGAACCATAATATTTTATTGGCCAGCTTCTATTTATACTACGATCCTTATTGTAGCTGGTGATAGAAAACTATATCGGTTGTTACGAAAAACACTGTTGAACTACTTATTCTTTGAATTGTTGCTATTACTTCTAAGACAATACACTACATTGTAAGGCATACAATTAACACCTGGTAAGGTTAATTAAATAAACTCTTTTGCGTCTAAAGAATTAAATTAAATACAATTTTATTCTTGCTAATTAAATAAGAATGAACTCAAATTAATTAGTCCTAAATATTTGAAATATGCCACGCTATTACTGAATACCGATACCGAAGATCGAAATTCTTTTAAGATATTTTAGCAACATTAAATTTAGAACCGCTTCAGCTGCGAACTGACCCTACATTGTTCGTCTATTTTATTATGTGCCTGATGGTCAATTGTTTGTTTTTGATAGCGTATGCATATATTGAATCCACGGTGACAGATGCGATGTCCGACCATGCTACCACAGAGCTATCATTGCATGTCACATCCACTAGTGAATGACATATACTTGGCCTCTGAGCGATGGCTATATGTATAATATGTAGCTCATCACCACATGAACGACGATGTACATAAGTGCTTGTCTTTTGCGTATCATGCAAGTTTGAAATGGTCTCATAGGTATGAAAACTACCACCACCAATCTATCATCGACGGTGACCGTCGTTTGTGTATTTTAGGTACCTTGTTAACGATATTATTGTAATCGTGTTCATGCTAAATAGTAATATTGCCGAGCGAGTATAAAAAATGTTCCATTAAAATTCGCAGAAACCATTAAATGTACTCTCTAAAACACACGATACTAGTTCACAGTTGACTCAAGCGCATAATATATATTATCGCGTGTGTTCGTAGATAAGGGGTGTCATAAGACCTGTCGGCGACCGCACCGCAGTCCCGCCGCCGCCGCCCAGTCACCTACCTCATTACTTTATTGTTCAACCAACCATAAGATATAAAAAGTTTAAAAACCGGGGAAAATATTTCATTTCTAAACGTAGGAACGACTTTCTAAAAGCGGTTTCCTCTTTATAACAGAGATGCGTTGATAAATAAAACTCTGTTGATCCGCTTATCTATTTACAACCCTAAAATTTCGTAATAGAAGTTTGAAATGATAAGTTATCATTATATAATTCATCCTTTATTCTATTCGCGTGGTGGTAGGGCTTTTGTCAGTATCTACGTAGCTAGTTAATCAGTCACCAAATACATATAAGAGTGTTCCGGCAATTGCACTTGAAAACCAGTTCCTCCACTAGGTTTAGTGTATCCACCACCTTGGGCCACATCGTCACTTAACATCAGGTGAAATTGTGGCCATAACCCTAAACCTATACCTAGAAAACAATCTGTTTATTTCTTAAATGCAGTTTGAATAAGTGCTATAATACATATTAAAGTAATGTCATTTCTTTAATCTTTAATTTTAAATATATTATAAACTAGCTGTGCCTTGTTCGGGTGGCTTCTTGCCCGTTTTTGTAACTTTTTTCAATACAGATTTGCTCCTATTGATGGTAGCGTGATGTTAAATAATCTAAAGTCTTTCCGAATGATTGCTCTATCAAATATAAAAACAATTTTTGACACACCTCTGGTAGTTCTTAAAATTAGCGCGATCACACAAAAAAAAACTTAGTCGCTTTATAATAGTAGCGACTGGCGATGGATTGTCGTTCTCTCGATGGTCGCTGCTGTTTTTGTACTGTACTTAACATCCGGTACAGTGCAGTCACTTTCCCGAGCTAACAAAATATATAAGCAGCGCATTTCACTCTCATATATATATATATACATACATATAGATATGATAGTAAAAATGCATTAAAATAAAAAGGAATTTACGGAGTGACTCACTCACACTTCATGAATAATGTAATAGGTATAATAGATTAAAAACAAAACGCTATATAAATTTATAAAACGTGATTTAATTACTCAAGATAATCGCCTTAGTGCGTTATCATCGCGTGCCCTATTAGCGCCAACCCGCTCTGATAAGCTTATGACCTTTTGTTCCTTTGACGCGATAAGCGACTTTTTTATTTTATTTTGTGTAATCACACACTGAATGGTTAGTCGATAAAATGTGCATTTTATAAATATAAAGTACATACTCAAAATACCAGTATGATTTTTACAGAATTAAAAGTACATTTAATTAAGGCAATAATTAGTAAGCCAATAATTATTTCGAATATAAATTTTGCGTTATCTAAATAATATAATACTATGGATATACAAAGCATATAATACTGGTCACGATAATATAACACATATAAATAAGTAAAAATCTTCTACAGTTATTGTAATTCTCAATAAATCGGTTTCAGTTTTTCCAACGAACTTTACAAACCAAAAACCTATACTATTAGAAGAACTCTATTAATTTCTTAATACAATTCATATTTATCAAGGATATATAAAATCTTCAGTTCCTACAAATAAAGAAATAACGTTTTTATATAATTACGCTGTAAAGTGAGGACACTTTTCTTTACTTACAATACAATAAAAAAGCTGACGACCATCAGGAGATTTACAAATCTATGGGTGGTCACTAATCTCATGCCGTCCTGCATAAGTCTCTTCATATTACGTTTGAAGAAATTAATATTTCATTTTATTTTATTTCATGATACCTGGTGATCTTACAGCTAATAAAAGAATATCAGTCAAGTACAGTATATATAATGCCATTTTTGAATTTTGGCGAGAGCTTAAAGAACAACGATTATAGGTGATATGAAGTTCACCGCGTCAGCTAATATATAATATAATCCATTGAGAGCAGTAAAAGCTTAGTAGTAAATTAAATGAAAATACTTGACTTCGTTACCGACGTGTTACTCAAAATTTTAGTAGCTATTCAAACTTGATTAAACGTAAACAAAAAGACTTTTCATTTTCTTAGACTATAGAAATAATGAACGCGGATGCCTCTAAATATAGACAAGAATTAAAAATCGATCATAACTGTTTACTTGCTATGATGGATTATATTAGAAGACTAGCTGGCCCGTATCACCTGTTTTTCGATTTTCGAATCTATGTTCTTTATTCTCGCTAATACTGAAAAACGGTTTGACCGATTTATATATATTTTTTACATTTTGATTAGCTATTATTATTATCAATCCTATCAATCTTCCAACTTCAATTCATTAAGATCAATGGAACTGGCTAATTCTAAGTTCGTTTCCGTTTTTCATTTCTTTTGGTTATTGAACATACCTTGTTTATAACTCCAATTAATTAAATGCTTTTAATTATATGAAATTGTAATATAGCTAACATGATACTTATTGATAAACTATATTTTTTTATTCTTTTTATGGTGCGTAAATATACATTTTTTATTCGACGAGCGAGCACACGATATCATTTCATCCGTCCACGAATCTGGAAAACTCCAAGTTGAGTACGCAAACTTCCAATGACTGGTCTTGTTATTTGTTAATTGTCTACGCAATATACAGTCGCACGGGAAAGTTTAATCTCTTAAAATCGAATGGCAAATCCGTTGGAATCATCTGTATACGCCAAATAAGAATAACCTCTGCTTTATATTCTCCCTTGATCGTTGCCTCTTTGACGTTATTCATTAGACTTTTTACAACCAGACTCGTTAGTTGCATAGTCATGTTAGTATTATTGGTTGATACTGAGATACTTGGTCATTTACATTTGTTACAGCGAAAATGACCATATAACTGACTTTGTTTACTTATTTGCATTTCTACTTTATTGACTTGACGGAATTAAAGTATTACACAATAATGTGATTCCCTTAAGCCTTGGACTATATTGGAGAGTACGGCACAATCCAATTATTGCTTACATGAACATCTTGACTTTTAACCTCACTACTATTGTCTGCAACTGATCGCCTACATTGGGTATTCATCATTAATTGTGATAGTGTCCTCAATCCGGTTTCTCGAGTATCGCTTGAAACCCTTACCTTCGATCATACAGTCTAAGTGGTTGTTGAAAACTGCGGAAGGTCCATTTATCATTTATAAATTGCATGTAGTTTTTGAACAACTGTTTCACCCGGGATTTCATCTAAAATGAGAGGAACTTTTTAGCTATGCATGGATAACCCGTACGGGTGCCAGGTACATCGTGTGGCAGAAAAGGAAACTCCGAACAGTTCCCGCGACTTGTGGTAGCCCAGGCAATGCCATTTAATTTAAAAATTCTGTGGAATAAGTTCACTACGTCATTCTGGTGGATAATTGTATCGACTGATTTGAAGAATAATAACTGACCTCAATGAAAATTCTGAATAGTCAAGTCACAAAATCGACAATTTTATTTTTCTCCGCCAACATTACTCGCACTTTCTGAATTGTGGTGGTTATTATTTATCTTATCATGAAATTGTTCTTTACAATATGCGTTGCACCAAACATCGTCGTTTAGATACAATTATTTTATTTTTAATGTTGGCCAAGAAATTGTAAGAATCACTTCTCATCTCATAAACTAGTAAGCATAGATCTAGACTAATTGTGATAATTTTACTTTTCCACCAGCACAACACGATCCGAACTCATTTTATTGTCAGTAACTCTCGAACGCAATACAGATATACCAATACGACTAATCTCAATATATGTCAGGCGCTGGACATCTGCTCCGTTAAAACATGAGGTGGCTCGTCGCACATTTGAAATAATAAAAGTAATTCCTTTACTTGTGAAATTTAGAACTTCGTTAAGAATTAAAGTAAGACTAATGTACTACTCCGTGACAATTTCAAAATGTAACGCCATTTTGTAAAATGTACTAAGATACAAATATCAATATTTTTATAACTAATTAATTTGTATTTGTTTCTGTTATTAATCGTTTTTTGGTTTTCTGCGATTACATAATTTTCTACGCAATTTTCTTAAATAGATTCCTCACAGTCTTCTGTCCCATTCATTTACTCATTTTTCATATTATAAGATTAAATTTTTTATTTTTTTATATACAAACCATGTCCTGACAATAACGAACACAATAAAAAAGAATTATATAATTAAGGTCAGTCGTTCGGAAGTTATGCGCGTACATACATTTCAGCGATTGTTTTTTCTATTTATACAGATGTTTCGCTCAATTTTCTTAACTTTTTCTTTCATAAGAAGCTTCTCGAGACAATAATTAATACAACAAAAAAAATATTTGCAAAATTGTTCCATCCGTTCACGCGTGATGCGATGATCAAGTAAAATAGAGTTTCATTTTTATATACATAGATAAGGTAGTTTTTGCATTCAATGAACGAATTGCTTATTAGTCGATTTATTTGATTGGAAAACTAAATAACAAAAATGAGTAAAGACGCGAGCTTAGTTAAATAGCAGTTTGTTGCGACGGCTTCAGTTTTTAATTTCTTGCCTTTTTAAATTATTTAACTAACTATCGACCCGGCAAACTTCGTACCGCCTAACAGTCAATGAAGTGTTAAGTTTTAGCTAAACTTAATTTAGGATATTATTTATATTATAAAATAAATACTAAAAATTTATTCTAATTTCCTGGATGGAGACGAATCCAACAAATATGAGATCATTATAATTGGTTGAGCCGTTCTTGAGTTACAAATGATGTAAATAACTCAAATATGTTTTATATACGTATATAATTGATATTAATTTTCTTCATATATTTTTTTCAGTTATTTTTTTCAGTTATTTTTTTAGTTTTTGTGCTATTTTAGGCACCGATGAATCTAACCAATCAGAGATAATTAACATCGGTTCAGTCGTTTTTGAGATATAAGTGGTGGAATTGACCTAACTTTGTTTTATGTATAAAGGTTATGTAAAGACACATCTATCCACTTATACTATTAAATGAGCGATTCTTGTGTATATATAAATTCCGCGTATCTTGGAAATTGCCTCAAGGATTTGTATGAAGTGTAGTGTTTAGATAGATTCTTTCTTATTGAATTCACCTATATCTAAACCTATATACATAGTGGTATTTTGCATAAAATCGCAGTTTTTTAAGCCAATTATTTCCAATCTATATAAAATTATAAATACCATTCGTACAAAATTATAAATTATCAGTTCATACGTATGTAACGTCATAAAATGTGGATGTATAATAAATTTATGATTTGTATATTTTTTTAATAAACAATTTTAAAAATACCGAGCTATGTTCGCTCACTCAGGTACCATTAATTAATAAAATAATTATATATATATATATATATATATATATATATATATATATATCGATTTAGTAGTTCTCTAGTTGTAAATAAGTACACAAACGGTGAGACAAATAGTGACCTTACTTTTTAAAATATATAAGGATATCGGAATTATATCATAGTGTATATAATTAATAGCTCATTTGGTCAGTACATTTCACTTTTTACAAATTTCTTAGCAAATACTTGTGACAAACTTGTGAGTGTAACGTTATTTTTTTTTTTGATTGGTCTATGTCCGAATTTAGTTCAAAACACGCTTAACTGATTTTTTTGGAACTTTGTTTAGTTACTTACTCCTTAAGTAAGTTATAAGTGTTCTCAATTGAACATTATGTCGTAAAGTAAATATGAGTAAAAATAGGAAAAAATTGACAAATAAACTATTACGTATTATAATACATATGATTGAGCCGTAATCACCGCTAGTTGAATTTATAGATTCAAAAAAGGGAATAAGAAATTGTATTTTTTACAGACTATAATCAGTGACTCTTTAAGCCACTGTCAGGGCAAAATTACTCCATGTCAATATATCATAAGTGTGCAGTACGATTCAAAAACTCCATTAACAAAGAATTATAAGCAGTTATGGTTGTCATACAAGCGTACATTACTCATCTAAGTACATCGTGTTTCTTAAATGCCTTAATAAGACTCGTCTTGCAATGCAATTTGTTGTAGTTTATGGATTTACTTTTTTTATCGTTTTTAATTCAAGTGGCGATAAAAGCTCTGCTGACAAATATATCATTCAATGACTTTTAATGACTCCACGTTCTTTTATCGTTACATGCAAATTTCTCTAAATCCTGCATACACCTAGGATACAGGATACAACAAGATTATTGAATTGCTGAATACCTAATTATACCTAAAAATCTATATACGTGTCATATTTAAAAGTGAATGTGTATAAATCGACAGTTTTAAAACGACCCAGTTTCGTCAACGTCGGAACGGAATTGAAAAATAACAGCAAACTAATTGGAACACTCCTGGTAAAACCCTTTTCATTCGCTTCCCAAGTTATCGACGGCTAATTTAAATGGTTTGCTTCGGCTGCGAATTCCGCGGAATTCGTTCTGAGTTTTTATTGGAATAATTAAACTTTCTATTGGTATTGCTTTTGAATATTCAGGTGTTGATTGTTTTAACGATGGAAATTATTGGCTATTTTCGATTGAAAATATTATATGCTATATTAACTGATTTAGTTATACACATTGGATCCCAATATCCTATTACTTAAATTATTTTTCTTAAGTTTAAATTTTAGTTCTTAGAAAAGTATACACAACTTTATGTTTAGCTTAATAAGTATTGTTTATGAAATTACTTGTTCTTAAACTAATACTTCTCGTTTCGGTTAGTTTCTCTTTTAACAATAATTCTAGTTCAATTTAAGGATAATAATAAAATTAGTATAATGCTTTAATTTAAACAATTTTCGTGTCTAACAGTACTGTGAAAGAAAACACTAAATTCGATATTGTAGATAAGGCGAATCATTTCATAATATAAAATAATATCGTCACGGAAAAGGCGACATTTGAGATTGCGTGCGGAATGGTTGCGAGCCAGAATTTATAAGATTTAGTCGCAAAGTAAATTAGCTACGACGAAAACCTTTTCGGTAAATACAAGAAGGGAGTCAATGTAGATTAAAAACGAATAAATTCGGACAAAACTAAAGTATACATTTTCCGGCAACATGATGATATGATAATTTGTAAGTTATTGTGCATGCATTTAATTCATATATTTATAATAAGCGGTTGTAGGATAAAATGTTACAGCTAAAATGTATTGTAAAGGTAATAATTGGATTTATTATGTCATAGTCAGTATTTTGAAATCGAGAACCAGCCACAGTTTTTTGTAATAAACCTTATCGAAAATATATTTTGATTTCTACTTCAAAGTAGGTAAAATTTTACGCTCTGAAATGCCACCATTTTAAAGCGATGATAGCTCAGTGGTAGTGTGTATGACTTCGCGTCAAGGGACGTGAGTTCGAAACCACTCCACCTACAATGAGCTTGAGCTTTTGGTGAAGGAAAACATCGTGAGGAAACCATAACATGGTAGTAGAGCTTTTTCTAATGCCCACCTGGCTAGCTACCACACTCAAGTTGAAATTTTTCCGCCAAATACCGATACGTGTATTCCGGCAGTTGTAATTGAAAGCCAGTTTCTCCACGGGTTTAGCGTGTCTACCAATTTGGGTCGTATCGTCACTTTTCAAATCAGGTGAAATTATGGCCATAACACTAAAACCTCAACTATAAAAATAAAAAAAACACCAACCGTATATTTATTTCTTAGGCAATAACTTCGCCACAAAAAGTTGTCTAATACTATCTGATTCTCTTTATATAAGAACTTAATATTCTACTTATTTAGTGCCATTTTTTAACCTCAATCGTTATTTAACTTAGCGTCTTTAAAGAAAATTGACTTCGTGGCTGTTTTGTGAAGAAAGTAGTACATAAAATTGTGTGTAATTAAGAATGTCTTAGTATGCTAGATCAGGAAAAATAAACTCTTAATGAAAATCTACGGAAATATTAACAAGATTATTGCAATGTTAATTTTGTACTTACAGGTACAAACAGAAATGCATCATTGAAATAACAAAAGTATACAGTGTTTGAATTCAGATCTACATATCAGTAACACTGAGAGAATCCTTTATTCATTCTTAATCCCGTCTCTACGGTGTCTACCCTATCTTTTTGGCAACGCCTGATCTACAAACGCGTCCTCTCTCCTATTTTAAATTGCATGCAGTTAGCTTCTCATTACACGAGGGGTATTTGCATTCATGTCCCTGTTTAACTTACTTCTTTTACCTTCTTCTAATAAATATATTACTGTATTAAATATTAATCGGTTATATATCATATGAACAGTAAATAGAAGTAATGTACCCAGGTTTTAATAGTGTCAAAAAAGGTAGCATTTTTTGACGAAATTGAAACAATGAATTATTTAAAATAGGTGACTGCGGAATAGATAAAAAAAAAATATATCTAAGTGTTAATTACACTTTTACATAAATAATATGTAAATTAATGAAATTTATAAAAAAATAAAAGTTTTGCCAAAAAAGATCTTTTTTCTTATGAATATTGCGAAGATAACACTTTGAATAATAAACAATCTTACAATAACAAGAATCACATTTTGAATATTATTTATGAATGTACAACCAGAAGTAAGTAGAGTATGGAATAACGGAAATTATAAATTACACCCTATTTAAGTAACACATTAAATATATAAGTTTACACGATACTTTGACGATTTAGAGCCCGCGAAAGCATTGATTTAATTGTTACCGAAAAATAAATCATGTAGCTTTAACTATGTATATTCGTGTAGGCATACGAATATTTGATAAAAAATTCAAGCTATAGGTGATTGTAGAGCCATTCAAATTTAAATTTTCGCTCTCTGGTACAAATCCCCCGGGCAAGGGCGGCTACGGACGAATAGGGGAGTGTGCTAATAAAGCAAATTAAAGATTAATAATATATAGTCTTAATATAGGTTTTTATACATACGTTTTCGCAAATAGAGTTGGGTCCTTGAGTAATTCGGTACACATATTATATTTGAATTACAAATAAAAATATACTATAATTACTGAAAGTTATTTTGTATTTATCGAAAATACCGTATACGATTTTTACTATAAATAATCTAGTGCTATAATATAATGTAATCTATAAAAGAACGTCGAATAAATTACTTCAAATAAAATTACTTATTTGTAACTGTTTTAAATTAATTTATAAAACTTGACTATAATCGCGTAATAACAGTGACTTAAATAGAATTGTATTCGCACTTTATTATCAAATTCTATTTAAATCTGCAGCGAATAATGTATAAAATTTGCATCCCTGAGAAATAAAACTGCTGCTAAACTTATTTTTAATGCCTTTTCTTTGTAAATTAATAAGCTCGGTATAGTCGCCGGGGGAAATTAATACTTTATTAAGCCGTAGAGTTTTCACGTAAGTTTGTTTTTTTTTTTTTAATTTTGTGTTAAATAAGTTAATTTCTATTAGTTCTTTACTATTCACATATATATTCATTTTTTTAACATCGTATGATTATGGAAAATATTGTGTAAAGATTGAAGTGAGTTTATAAGTATAATATTTGAATAGTCTTTTCTATTTTTGGTCATCGCGTTATTGGTTATCGCAGCAGGCGTGAATGGATGGAATGATTTCGTTAATTTTTTTTTTGTTGTGTTAATTACGCTCTGGAAAATCCATTATAGTAAATTCCGCTAAGTAGGTGTATTTTGTATTTTGTACGCGTTTTTTTTTACTTATTAACTTACACGTGAGTCAACTAATAAAGAAAATCCAATATAGAGCTCTACACAAAGAGCAAACTTGCGAGTTACATAGATGCTTATGAATTATATTTTAGAAAACTTTTTTTTTTGCTATTGCTATATTTTTATTGTTATATTATATTTGTCTGTTTCATTAATCAACGTGTTATTAGTTGAGCACGAATAAATTCATGTGTTGAATCTTCTCAGATAATATAAACAAGATACAGTTAAAGAGGGTCATGAAATATCCCATAATTTTAATCCTTAATTTTTTTGTGTTTGAGCTTTCATGCAAGTTTTAGTAATGTATCTTATCTGTATAAAAATTAAGTTCAAATTTGTGCCATATATCTTTTAAGTGATAATAGAAATTTTATTGATAGTTTGGGTGATACGCTCGGCCACCAACATACATTGCACCTGTAGAATGTGCCTATCGCGTCGAGAGATTCAAAGCGCTAAACTCCGACACATTTTAAGTTAACAAAAAAAAACAACGTTATTTTAATTGACGTCGGTTCCCCACTAAAAAGAAACCTCACTTAAATTATTCGAAGGCTGTTACCGGTATGAGAAATATTCGGACTCTGCCCACAATGGTGGTATGCAAATAATTCAATGTGACAGTTTCAACGACGGGAGCTGTCGAGGCATGTTTTTATTTGGATCGTTTTCCAACAATGTTATCTATTTAGATATCCCATTTGGTATAAAAAAATGTTTATTTCATGTGAAAACTTAGTGTAGTGTTTTTAAATAATACATTCGTTCAGTTATATCAATCGTAAAATAACTGGACTGTGTCACAAACAACATAAGAAAATTTATTTCCGATACAATCCAAATCATAATTCGATTTTATTGGGCGGAATTAATATCCGAACAAACTACATATTAGATCGACGTGGAAGTTAATGCAACAAATAAAAGTGAATTGTCGTTTTTATTATTATAAGGATATATTCTTGAGCATACGCCCGAGTGGGTATAATCTCGTGGAGATATTAAGAAAGTTATATATACATCTTAAGATTAGAAAACAAAATTTATTACCAATATAAAGTTCACAAAAACTTTTAGCCATGTTAAGTTTTGTGCGAAATGAATTATAAATACAGGTATATATTAAAAAGTTAAATGAAAATATAATTCTTTTATAATCGCCCAGAATAAGTTATGAAGGATTAAAAATGTTTATGACAATCTTATATTATTTGGTTTTGAAAAATAAATATTATATATTAATTATACCTACATCTCTATTAATTCCTAATATGGTTTATACAAAACCCTACACTTAAAATTTCACTTGCTATATATGATTACTTTATTTTATTTTATTTACTGAAATATTAAAAAAAATACATAGCAATAAAATCATAATCACATGCAAGTTAAAACCAGCACCGCTGCGCACAGTAAAACAAAAAATACTGCCACCAAAATATCGACAGTCAAAGATCGGTTGATGAATTTATATCGGTTTGCAATTTTCACTGCAATTAGATGTACATAGGTTGATCCAGAAAGATGAAGAGATTCACTGTATCGAGTTTATCACGTGCCTTATAGCTGTGATCCAGTCTGGAACAGATATTTGCACACAGTTAGATTACTGGATATACATAGGCTAATGTCGAAATACAACACGCATATGCGTGCTATTATGTCGAGTTATATACTTAGTATATGATGTTCGGGATCTAGTCAGATATCATTATCATGCCCACCAAATGGCTGGATGGAGAACAGTAGGATACCTAATCGTCGTAAAAACTCTTTACTTTTATAATATCACAGGATCTATACAGCTCTATATAAATAGTTCAGTACCGGATCACCACGGAACGGAGTACGGTTCACGGATTTATTATTATCGGCAGAAATATTTTGAAATTTATCTAAATATATATTTAAATTTTCGGTAATGATTATAGTCGAATTTAAATATTGTCTAAGAAAACTCATTATAACAGTTAGTCACAGCATAAGTTGTAGTTTCAATATAGTAAAACTTGCAGAGTTGCCGTTCACGCACTGCGCTCATTTTGTCCGTCGCAAGTGAACCAGAACTCCAAGGAAAACTTTTAATAGTTTTTCCTTATTCAATCAACATATTTTCGCTCTTGGACACTTATCTCGTTTGCCAACAATTTGTTTCAGGCCTTTTATCTTCCACTAGAAGTTTAGTTACTCAAGATGCTAACAAATTTGATCTCCTGTGTGCTTTATAAAGTTTTCGCCCTTGCTTTGTTTCTGGTCTAGACTGAATGTTTTATTATTAACTATGACATATCTTTATTTTATTCAAAGACAATATATTTCGACATAATTTTCTCTCTTTTGTTATAGCTCAATAAGCCAAGTGGGCATTATTACTACATAATGGCAATTTTCGTTAAATTTGATTGTTACTCGTATTGGATTTTTCTTTGATCTTCAGTAATGAACATCGAAAATATATATTGTGTAGGAACTGCGTAACATTTTCATTATACCGAGACCAATTTTATATAAGCGGAACAGTTACGCTAATTTTCATCACTAATTTAAAGCTTCATTAGCTTTCGTCACATTTTTGTGCTGATTGACAAATTGGCGTGAACGTTAAATACCTTTTTTTAACAAAAAAGACATGTTTATAATATATATTTGTTTTCGTAGTCACAATATGTGGATATATTATAAAATACATTTAGTAATATAAACGATCCTACGACTGATAGTAAGCATTGTATACTTTCAAAAGAAATTGGTAATCTCGATAATCTTTGTTTTGTATGTTATACCATATATATTGTCTTATCCCGAAATTCGAAAAATAAAAAGAGAACTACGGTTACTAGTGTATAACTACATACAGTATAGTATAGTTTTTTATAGTATAGTGGTATGTATACCAATTACTATATATAAAATGTAATAAGTTTATTTACTCAATAATATTACAGCCTACAACATAAATTTTTGGTTTGAATCTAAACTACAAAGGACTAAGTTCAAATTTAACGCGAAGTCTAAGCTCTAAAAATTGTAGACTTATGGTAAATCAAAAATACGAATAATAAATCAAAATGCTCATTATACTGTCAATTAATTTCAGGACGAGACATCGCACCGGATGCATTACAATATGGAGATAAATTACCAGGTGAAATAGTGCAATTGGAATTGAAAGAGGTAAAAATCAGCGACGACTCGACTTCTCCGAGCCGTGACTGAAATACTCGATGAGTAATTTTGAGATTCTACAAATGCCGGTACTCCGGAGCAAATGTCAGGTCCTAATAGCATTGCGAACATGATATAGACGCTTGAGTGTAATCGAACTTGTTAGTTTGTTTCAATGCTTTATTGCTCATTTTCTTTTCGTCTCCTTAACCAAGAGGAGATAACAAGATGTTCATTAACGTTTTAATAGTTATATTTGTCTTATGTGATTTATGTTAGAAACATCAGGATTATATAAACTTATTTTCTAAATGCTCATTAAAAATAATCCATATTAATGTTGTCACTTTAAAAATCTTTTACTAAAACCTATTAATTAAAAACTAACGCAAAATAAAAATCTGACGATTAGAATTTTTTTTCTATAATATGTTATTAATAGATTATACGAACACGTAAAAATGGATTTTTTACTTTGTTTTTTTTTTTTTTTACAAAAACTAATGAAGTTTCCTTGATGCGTTACTGACTATTAATTCCACGTAAAAGTCAAGAAAGTCATTTAGAAATTAATATTTTTCAAAATGATGAATGCTCTCTCAGCCATCTGTTTAGTGACGCTAAGCAAATAGCGGAACAGATTGTCACAAAACTAACAAATTCATTACAAAAAATATCGGTGGTAGGGAAAATGATTTATAATGTTATTTCGGATACATTCGTTGGAATGTTTGTTTTAGAAGACGTGGATAGACGGGCACCGGTGTCAGGTTTCTTCGCTACCAACGCGTCGGTAGTAGACGATGTGTTTGATTCCTACACATTAGTGAAGTGGTGTGGTATTTCATCTTACATTTATTCGCCTTTCGCTAGTTCCTTCTTTACTCATTTTACTGTACGTCATCAAGCAGCATTTGAAACATTTTTATTTATGTCACTGTTTCTTGATACAGTTTTTATATTGCGCAGCAAAATAACTGCACCACACCTTATTAATAAGTACAGTAAGTACAATCCAAAAGTTGACAACGAGCTAAAATTCACTGCGAGTCACCGCTGTCATGCTGGCCTGCAAAAAATTAAACGGAGTATAATTTTACTTGAAATGTATTTATTTAATTATTATAACACACAACAAATTATCAACTATTACAGAATCTTGAATTATGAGTAATGTATTGCTTTTTTTGGCTAGTTTATTAACCAAATTTAAGTATGCAACAATTCCAGTTGGTTGTAGTATTTTAATCTAATATAAAATTGTAACATCTGAGTATAAAGTAAAATATTCAATTATATAATGTTAGAATAATGACATATATTTTTACATTTGTGTATGGAAATTGATTATGATTGAACTGAATTATGTCTATATATTCAGTATTGACATTACCAGTGCTATAAAGTGTAATTTTTGAAGCGATGCTAGCTCAGTGGTAGTGTATATGGTCTCCGCGTCAAGGGACGTGAGTTTGAATCCACCTACAATGAGCTTGAGCTTTCAGTAAAGGAAAACATCGTGAAGAAACCATAGTATGGTGGTAGGGCTTTTTCTAATGTCCGGCTGGCTAGCTACCGCCCTCAAGTTAAAAATCTGCCGCCAAATACCAATTGCTGTGTTTCGGCAGTTGCATTTTAAAGCCAGTCCCTCCACAGGTTTAGTGTGTCTACCAATTTAAGCCGTATCGTCACTTGAGATCAGGTGAGAGTATGGCCATAACGCTGAACATTAAGTATATAGAAAATAATGTTATGTTTGAATGAATGAAATGATATAATTATTTATCAAAATATAGTTAAAAACATTCAATTTCACGAACGTGTAGTTCTTTATATTCAAATAGGATTTTTTTTCTGTAAGGTTTATTTTAGATAAACGCATATTTTTTTTATTAATTATAATGTAAAATAGAATTAACTAAACATAAACCAAACATCACTATGTTATACTTAATCATTCTATTAAAACAAAAAAAAAAAACATACAACATTTTCAATAAAAGTGAATTGAATAAAAAGTGGGTATTTAATTTAGAATATTTGCTTTTCTAATAATTGTTTGTTGTTTAATTTATATTACGAAGATCACAGCACTAAAGTTGACGTAGAAATCTTCTCACAATAAATCAACGCACGTGCTGTAATACGTCACACGACAAATCTCCCGAGTTGTTGGACGAGTATCGGGTTACTTTCAGCCGTCTAATGTATATGCACTGCGTTCATTCTAATCAAACTTGCTGGAAGTTGAACCGCTTTCTTTATTACCTAGCTATATCTTATGGGTATACTTTAACAATATGCATTAGGTTTAGATCGAATTAAATATAAGGCTGTATATTTATTAGCGTATTTTTTTATTTCATCGATTTCTTTTCATTAATTATAATCGTTTTAAATAAACAGCGGTTAAGATACAGCTGTAGCTATATAATGATTTTTAGTAGCATTTGCCTATAAAGGTATTTTATCCATTTTCAGGTGTGGAAGGCTTTATAATCACAATTAACGAATACACAATAACAACCAAACTCAAAATAAATATTTATTTTGTGCATTATACAAATAATTCTCCTGTATGAGAATTGAAGCCACAGAAATCCGGCGCAGCGATTTTATTAAATATTTTATAGGTTTAGCGTATTGGCTAAAATCTCACCTAATTTTAAGTGACGATGTGGCACAAGATGGACACGCTGAGCCTAGTGGAGGAATTGGCTCACAAGTATAATTACTGGAATACACTTATAGATATTTGGCGACAGATTTTAAAGATAATAGTGAAGATAATCTAATAATTATCATGGACATTAAATTTCTATTGTTAAATTTAACAAATGCATTAATGCGGTAACTGTGATTTTGGCATGGAATGTAGCTTGTAGTCATATGTGTTTAAAACAGTCATTGTTACCTAAGCATATACGAGTATGTAGGTGGTTAGTTAAAGCATTTATTGTGGTTCGAATTTTCGTAGATATATCAAATTTAAGCATAATGAGAATCATAAAAAACATACCACTTTACAACACTACTGTACAATCAGTAGCAAGACGCCATGCGGTTATACGACCAACTCCCAAACAATAAAACATCAAAATAGCGCGATTAACATAATAAACATTTTATGACATTTAGCACAATGATACCACTTATTTATAGTGAAGTCCGTTGTAAATATATCGATAATAAAATTCTTATTACGAATTTATCATTGTGATTTAAATAATATTAGACAGATATGTATAGATAAAAGAGTATTTAAATATGAGCAATAACAATAAAATTCTATTGAATGTAGTCATTTCTTTAGATCAATCTCAGATTATTAATGATGTCATACTTTACATGGGATATAAACTTTACTACCTATTATTCTATTTTGTTTGATAAAGCATTTAAGATTCTAAATGAATATTCAGAGCTCTTTAATATATCTTTCTATAAGTTTTTAATAGTTAATGTACATATAGCTTTATGGCCACTATCTCTCCTGATGTTATGTGAGGATGTGGTCAAAGATGGTTGACACGCTAAGCCTAGTGGAGGGATTGGCTCTCAAGTGCAACTGCCGAAACACAAATATTGGTATTTGGCGATAGATTTATAAACCTTCGATTTTGATTGTAATTGAAATTGAATACAAATCAAAGCTTTTTTTTATGGTAGCTCGGCAAAGTGACTGCACTGTACCTGATGTTAAGTACAGTACAGTCCAAAAACAGCAGGGACCATCGAGAAAACGACAATCCATCGCCAATCTCTACTGTCATGCCGGAGCTACACAATATGAGTTTTGATTTTATAATAACGTTGTTATACAATTTATACTATGATGTTCAAATCTAATTTTACTAGGTCATCAAAATCAATGCAAAATACCTAATGGAAAATTTTTTAGAGCTTAGAGATAAGCACCGTTGATAAATTTTTATTGGCAATTGATGCTTTCTTCTGACTAGCAGCAACACATATAACACAACAACACATATATTGGACCTAATATTGTAGGAAAGGGGAATCACCGTGGGCGAGATTCGATAATACTTCTTCAAAGTACGGAGTAAATAAGGTTTTGTTAACATATTCATTCCTATCTATACTTATGCTAGTGTACACTTGTGGTTTGTAAACTAGCCCGCGGGCTTATAGGTTTGTAAATAAATGACGAGATAAGTTATAGAACGCTTCAGAATAATTATTATGGTAGAATTTATGTATCACACTTAGTGATACAAAGTTCATTTTTTTATTAAGCTATACTAAGAAAAATTAGTATATAATTATCATTTATAATGTACACAACCCGTTGTTGCATCTTATTTAGTGCCTCAGAAAGGTATGGAGGTCTATCCTAGACACGTAAATAATATACCGTTTATTTTAATGGACCATTCCTTTAATATGTATGAAAATACTTATTGTTTTGCTCACTTTGATTAATAAAAGTGATAAAAATACTCATGGAAAGTATGGAAAAATTACACTATTTATGTTTGGTGACGTAATGTGTATTCTTAGTTTGATATTTGGGTTCAGGAATATAAAGTAATAGCTAAAGATAAGAAGTAGATTATATGCAATTGTTTTGTTTAACATAATTTCTACTACTTAATGTTTGACAACACCGCATGAAATTGTCATTGTAAATGTTCAAATATATCCAACTATTTGTAAAACATGTATGTATTGAAAAATATAAAAAAATGGAAATCATTTAACATAATTTTAGTTTTGTTATAGAAAATAATACTATTCACATATGTGCGATAACGTTAATATTTTTTATTCATTAATCGGTGGCATGTATGATGAATAAATCAATAATTCCTGTTAAAGTAAACCACTTTCACAGCTCTTTATGCTTTTACTAAAAATTGAGAATTTTAATTGTTAAAACGAAAACCACTTTATTATATCCAAGTTGTGACGACTATGTTCAGCTAACCGTAGAGTTTTGGTTTTTTTATTGAATACACTGCAGAAGGTTTAATTGACGTAAATCTTTTAAAGCTACAAAGAGTCGAGCACTTTGATATAAAATACTCTACTCTTTACCTTTGGCTTATTATATATCTTATTTATATTACATTCTTATCAAAAGCGTGATATTTAGTCTTATAAGGGTACTACTTAGGGTGGTTTAAAAGTTTATTTGGTCTGCTATAGTAATGGCTCGATAGGTTAGTACTTAACGAAGAAGAATTGTATTAGTTTGCATCATGTTTATCATGAAACTTTCTTTCTTTGTTAAAAAAAGAAAGGCGGGTATATAAAAGATCTAAAGGCTCTCAAGTGTCACTGCCAGAACACATTTATTGGTATTTGGCGGCAGATTTTCAACTTAGGATGGTAGCTAGTGAGGTTTTCTCACGATATGAAGCTTCGAAAGCACCGAAAGCTCGAGCTCAATGCAGGTGGTTGGATTCGAACTCACGTCTCATGAGGCAGCGTTTCTACACGCTACCACTGAGCTCTCATCGCTTCAAACTAGCAACAATCATCTACGTTGATCGATGTGGATTCAAAATTTTTAGAGAATCTAACCTTTTTTGTAACAAAACATTGTGATAAAATCATGGCATAAAACATTAAAAAATAAAAATCAATAAATAATTAGAAATTAGTTTATTGCATTTATAAAACACTATAGGCGACAATAATTAGAGACGCCTTTATTTTTTTTCTCGTATTTACACGAGTTATGACAAAAGTCTCATAAAATAAACTAATATTTTGAAAATTAATTATAATTATATATCCTGTTAATGTTATTTCTACTAGTTGCAACTTAAGTAGAGTCAAGTATAACGAAGTAATTTATAAATACATTACCAAGCACTTCAAAACTTTCGACATAGTGAATCTCCTGGCACTGCTTGAACTGTTTAACTTGTTGTTAAGAATATTTTGTGTGTCCAGTGGTCGTTTGATATCGTTCAACCAACAATTAGGGTGTAAATAATGTTCAGTTTAATTATCCATGAAGCGTTAGATATCATAAACATGTAAAGTGTGTAGTGAGCTCTTTCTATCTAGAGATTTACATCAGGTTTTAGTAAAACTAATTTCCTTGCAAAAACTTCGTTACGTTAACGAAAATGAATTAAATCTTACATTTCAGTTTTTTTTTCAGGAGCTAGTCGCTCCAGTAGGCAAAGTGTATTGGTATGCTTATAGGAATTGTATTTCTTAAGGAATTTTACGGAGGACCCAAATAATTTTTATATGGTTCCCATAGCCAATAGAATGTTGTAAGGTCATGGGCATCATTAGTAGCTTCGATATGTTGTAATTTATTGTAAGGTTAGGGCCATTTAACAGTGAACAGGTGTGCCTCTGCTGATTATTACTTATCCTTTAAGATTGTTATATGTTAACTTTTTTCTATGTGATAGGTGGCAAAAAAGCAAACGGGTCACCTGATGATAAATGATAACCACCGCCCATGGACACCCACAACACCAGAGGAATCGCAGGTGCGTTGCCAGCCATTAAGTATTTTTACTGTTGAGGTTTAGCGTTATGACTGCAATTTCACCTGATGTTAGATGGTAATGTTATCCAAGATGGTGGACATGCTAAGCCTAGTGGAGGGACTGACTTTCAAGTGCAACTGCTGGAACACGTCTATAAGTATTTGATGGCAGGTTTTCAGCTTGAGGGTGGTAACTAGCCAGGCCGGCGTTGTAAAAAGCCTTACCACTATGCTATGGTTTCATCACGATGTTTCCCTTCACCAAAAGCTCAGACTCATTATAGGTGGATTCGAACCCACGATCCTTAACTCGGCGTACGTATCCACTATCAACTATGCTATCATCGCTTCAAATCCTGTTTCGCAATACAGTACATAGAATAAATGACTGAGCATAATTCACATGATGGAATGTGTAATATAATGCACACAATTTAAGTATTGATTTACTATTCATAAAAAATAAGCCATTGTCAACGCTTAAAATTCAACCGGGACAGTTACGCTTATTAACTGGTAAAATAGCCTGTATTATCAGACACAACACCCGTGCCTAATCATTAAAAAAATAACCCACTCAAAAGGGATAATATACCCCACAAATCATAACACGAACTGGTTTCATTTCGTGCACATGAATATCTATCGAGTGGCTCTCGCACCTTTTGATACTAATTTTACTGTTAACACAATACCGAACCCTAAAATCATGAATGAACATGAGCGTGGCATTAGCCGTATAAAACGGTAAGGGTGACAGAATGACCCAACAAATGCTGTTAAAAGTATCGCCCCTTTCGGAAGCAGACTGTATAGTATCTATAACTTAATGTAGTAATCTAACTTTAAAGACACATATTAATTACACTACTACTTAAACACAACTAATTAAAATATAAATTGCAAGAATATTATCATTAACTAAAAGATAACTATGGCAAACTATACACGTATAGAACAAGTCAGTTCTTTCATACTTTTTTGGTAAAATATTAACATTTGGAAACACTGCATAATGCAAAGCGAAAAACCGTTTGCTCACACTATTTACTAAACAATAAGCTGAAAAACTATAACCAAGGCACCCTTCTCACAGTTGCTATATTTGGGATTCGTATGTCTTTATAACCTTAGCTCGTTAATTTTCTACCACGATACAAGATCACAAACATATGAATAAATTATAAGAAATCTTTCTTCGCTTGGTTTATAATTTGTACATCTGGTATATTGGAAACTATACAATTGAAACGTACTTAAGTATTAAGGCAAAATTATAATAAGCAACATTAAGAATGTATAATAACATCATGGAAAAACCCAAATTTATGTAAGGACGCTTTGTGAGGAAAGGAGCAAACTCTATCACCAAATCACTAAGACGTTTTGGTAATTTGGTAATTATTAAAATATTAGAAATTATGGTAAAAGAACATTTTTAAGTGTTCCAGATTTTTTTGTCCTTATAAGCATATAATTTATCTTAATACATATAATACTAAAAGTAAAATGTCAAGAATATCTGGAAACCGTATAACACCTCGATTTATATTAACATATGTGTATGTAATATTTATGAATCCAAAAATTGTATTTAATATACAAAAAATCATGCCAGTGTTCGTGTATTGTTCAATCTATCGAATTACAATTTTGTGTAAAATCGATTTAACTCTTGCATGAAGCTTAAAGATGTAGTGTGGTTAACGTAAAATAGCTTGCGAGCTAATTGTTTCAACAAATTTAAATATATCACATTGTTGTAGGCATTTCTCTATAGATCTTATAGCAATGTCGGAGGAAGTATTTAAACTACATACTATCGTGCTTTTTATTCCCAACTAGAAACGAAACAATGTTACTACATAAGACAGTTCTCAATTAATTAACGTAGATATATGCATATAAATACTATCATACAAAAAACATTAGTATTGAAATATAAAATAACAGTAAGCGATTTCGACAGATGCATCACAATCTCTACATAGCCCTTAAACGTGTGTCGCAAAAAACATTTAGACCAGGGACCACCAACAGCAATAAACCTGCAAAATCCCAGTTAATCCCTTACACTATATATTATGATCGTTGGATTTGTAAAGGACATCACTAATGCTGAACATGTGGCGAAGATGATTCGGATGTGCCTCTGAGGGAGATAGTCATATTAGTGCGCAAATTTATAAGCTTCTGGTTTTAAATACAAGAATATTTGTATAATTAACTTTGTATAAATTATTGGCATTTGTGTAATTTTTTGTAAATTATTATAAAATATCACTACTGTAAAAATGTAATATTACTCATTTTTAGACAATGATACAATATATTTTATTTTGTTTTCAATCAATAATAGGTGAAATCATTATCATATAAATCGTGTACTTACTTATAACTTCTGCATATTATGCGCACCTATCTCTAAATTAATAGAAAATTATCTTCTTTTTACATAGATCATATTCATAGATCATTCTTTTTTTAGTATTGAAGAATTTTTTATTTTTTTTTATTAAAAATCGATTACCTAACGATAATCTCAGACTGAAGTGTATATTCTACTTCTTACCAGTTAAATCGATAAACAATGAAGGCGATCATATAATGATAGAAAGTCTCACAGCGTTTGGTAGTCGTATGCCAGAACAAAACTGAACTCTGAAATTTAAAATTTATCAGTACTTTTTGTAAAATTTGTTGCTACTAATCCACTTTAAAACTTATCCAACCCCCGAAAGGTCGGTGAGTGTTTACTTCGTTTCTACGTCGAAATTGAATTAAACTTTTCTCTTACTCTGCGCACGGTCGAACATTTGCGACCGCACTGCATCTATTTTTTAGGGCATGCAATCGTAGGAAAACATCGAAAATGCTCAAAGAAGTTTATGCTTTTGATACAGGATTTAGTTCTGTAAGCTATTCTTTCATCTGATTTATAAAGTTTGTCGACAGATGCTACAATACATATTCAACATAGTGCTGCCTACTTTAATATTCATATAATACTGTATGTGAAACCATATGTTATTCAGCACTAATTCTTTATTTATTGCTTGGATTTCTAATAATAAAGTAATACCATGATAATGTTGTTTTTTATAATTGCATATTTTAATATATATTTTTTTCAGTTTTAACTTAGAATCTGGACAAGCAGTTTAGAAATGTAGAAATGTAATATTTCTGCGGGTTTCGAGTAATGACAAAGAAATTGATTTACATATAAATGTATTAACAGCACCTATTGCGTTACAAGTAATTACTATAAAAACGTACAAAATTACATTTTAAAGCGTATTGTTTGAACAAACCCTTTTGAGCTTTAAATTTATGCACCCTCGTTGAATTCTGCGCAGCATCAATTCTAACCTAAGTGTAGGTTACATGCCCCATTTGAAAACTTCCTGTTGATATTTGAACATAAAAGATTATATACCGCATTGGTGTAAAATAATCGTATTTTTCTTTTGTGTTTATTTTTCGAACCCTTAGTATTCACCCTTCTGTTTTCATATCGTTCTCTTGGTTGAACTTGAACTGTACTGGTTGGTTATTTTTATGGTTGATTTTTTGTATTACAATGTTTTCAAAGACGTTCAATTCTATACTCACCGTACTAGAGCTACTTGTGCTTGTTAGAGACAATTTTAAGACAAGCAAAATTGTATGGATGAGTCCATGAATCCAATTATATTCAGTAGAGATCTTTAATTTCAATTAAAAATATTCAATTTATTTAACAGAAAATTAAATTCGATTATACAACATTTTACTATATTAATAATTGTCACTACAGGCAGTTTCACTAATATCTAAAAATATTATTCCCATCAACAGTACATTTTTAATGGATAATTGTGCATTAAATATATCTTTAGATAAAAAAATTACAATTGCTTAATCTATTTATGCTGTTTCTTTTCAATAATACTGATTTAAATAACTTGAATGAAAATCTAATTACAATATATGGATAACCACTAATACACGCATGCACGTATTACAGCATGTCAAACACTTGCATACAATTACGAACGTCTTAAAGCGGCTTTAGCAATGTTTAGTTGAGTATTGAAATTCAGCTTACAAAGTATGGAAACCAGATAACACAATATATAAATTAGTCCCTGTTTTAATACATTCCATACCAAGTAATGTTAAATAAAAATAATGCAAATAAAAATAGTTTTTTTTTTTTACATTTTTTTAGTAAATAAAAATGGATCCCTTTCATAAGAATAAGCTTAAGATAATATCATCAGTATCAAGTGATAAGGTAGTAGGTAGGTGGTAGGACTTTTTCTAATGCCCACTTGAGAGCCAGTCCCTCCACTAGGCTTAATGTATACATCATATTGTGCGACATCGTCCATAAACATCAGCTGAGATTGTAGCCATAACGCTAAACTTATATGGTCTAAAAAAACGCAATAATTATTAGTTCACAAGAAAGTGTTATAATATAAACCACTGTAAGCCATTTCCATTTACATATCACTTTCCCAAAACAGAACACCCGAGTTGTGTATAAGTAATTATTACACAATGATGTTCCATGAATCGCTGTTGTGCAAGACGCATCCGCTTCCGAGCCGTTGAAGCTCTGCTTAACTCACAGCACAAGTGGATCTAAGCCGGGGAACAAACGATTACTGTATGTACTAAAATTAACTAAGTGTGAAGATGTGGATCTCTGTTTACTACTTAATATTCTCATTCTATTGTCATCTAAATGCTGTATTATTTTGCTTTCGTAGAATATATATATATTTCTTTTGTTAACAACAGACATCGTTTGTTTTGCTATTTTTATATGTAAAAACATCAAACGCTTTGAATGTAAAAGTCAAATAAGGTAAACAATTTCGTCATTTTCATAGGTAAACCAAAGTGTTCTTTTTTATGTAAATGGCTGAATGCTATAAATGCTAAATGCTTAATTTAAAACAATGAAAAAAGATCCTGAACAGACTGAAATCAATATATTATTATTTGACTAATGGGTAAACAAATAAGTACGACGGTCACAATGAATATTACTAAACAGGAAATTGAATAAGCTCACTGGAAATATATCATGGAAGAATCACCTGAAACGTGCTGATTTTGACACTTACATTTAAAGTATCCATAAGTTGAGGTCGTAAAAACTGTGTCAAAAAAAGGTTTAAGAGTCAACGCAGTGGGGACATTGAAAATTTGAGTAAACATCTGCTTTCAACTGTAACATCTGCCATATATTTTACATGACATAACTAATTATTGTTTTTATTTTCATTTATTTACTGCTATCAGCAATATACTATATACTGCAACTAGAAAAGGTATAACAAGTTTATTACTGAGTAGCTTTTACGTGTAGCTTTGCTCGCGTTAATATTGGTTTTGTTAAACAAATCGGATGACGCAATGAAAAGTGTCATACTAAGGTTATCCCTCTTGTTACTCCACTTCCAATAAGTTTCTCGCGAGAAAAAGAAGCCTATCACCGTCTCTGGGTTCTCATCTATTTCTATGCCAAAATTGATAATAATAGATTTAGCGGCTTAGACGTGAAAGTGTAACAAACAAACAAACTCACTTTCACATTTATAATTTAGTATGGATTGTGATAGAAGATTGAATTAATTCTGAACATGACGCCGATAAATAATCCTTTGAGTACACGGGTAGTTATTTATAAAGTTTTAAACGTACCTACTCACCGAAGCCAATTATATTTAAACTTTGCAACTTATTATGAGCAAAACAACAATTTCTCAGTAGAGGGAACATGATGAAATTATGCAACGAACGATAGAACAAAGCAGTAGCTCGTAGGCCCCAAGCAGCCCTTGTTACAAAGTTACATTAACCGGCAGTGGGCACAGCACAACGTGGCTACAATGTCTGTGATGCGATTCGAGTGGCCTATCTCGAAGTTGTCTATTATTTCGCCAGAGGTTCACTCTTGTTTGAATGTATAATGTGATATTGAAGGTGATTCTGAGGCAAGATGTTTTTATATAATTAATATTATAAAACAGAATAGTTTGTTTGAACGCGCTAATCTTAGGAATTAACAGTCGGATTTCAATTAAAAAAAAAAATGTATTTGATAGTGCAATCATTGAAGTAGGTTTTCACGCTACTACCTCGTAGCTACTAGTCTCTAGCAGAAGTCTACGATTAACATAAAAGTATATTTGCTGTATGCAATGTTTTCCTTATTTTTATATGTTACCTATGTAGGTAGTCTTCTCTAGTCATATATTTTTTATTTTATTTTTCCTAGTACACCTAGTAAAGCGGTACCTAAAATTTGAGATTGTTTTGTTTTGGCTGTCTGTTTATTTATATGTCTGGATTAGTAATCCTTATTTATTAATATTTGCACTTTGATTTGATAGGTCAATAAAACTATATCATTTATAGCTTTGTATTCTGCTTAGTAAAAGTATTAAGTTAGACTTTCCAATAGACAACATCATCCCTATTATTACCTAAATAAACAAATACTTTTTTAAAATTCATTCATCACCCTCATAAAAGTTTGTTTTCCTAGAACCAGAGGTTTTAATTGTACGTTACCCGTTAACAAGCCTTAAGAAATCTAATTAGTAAATTTAACTAAACTACTAAGTAATTAGTCTTTACTTGACTTAGACTTTACATTGCAAGAGAAATAGTTCACTTTTTCTTGGTATCGGCAAATATTAGATAACTATAATATAGAACTAGCTGTGCCCACAAATACGTTCGCGTGGTTGTCGAAAACTAAAACGCATCGCTTAGATATGAGTACACAGTCAATATCCATGTTACATAATGACTTCATACGCATAACGTAATCTATCAAATATGGAGTCCAACTGTCAACATTAGTTCTATTGGAGTTGCAAGTAACTGAATTGCGTGTATGAGAAAACTTTAATTTTATATTATCTAATATCTCTTGATAGAGTGAACCGATTGCGATGAAACAAAAACTAAGTAATACTTCAAGTTGCGCACAATTTTTACGTATAATAGTTATCTACATTCGTTTCGTACATTTTAAGTGATGCGTGCACAGACAAAAATTTCTAAAAATGCTAGGAATGGGTTCTGTTGGTTATACTTTAACACCCTGGCGATTTTTTATTTGGAAATATTTTCGATGTACAAAAACGACTTTTCTGTAGATTTATTATATATACAGATATAACTATAATATACAGAATAAAACCCTTATATAAAAAAAAAATAACTTATGCTAGTTAAATATATTGGTAATTTAATGACATTCGAATTGAGATGAACTGTCCAGAGTTTACCACAAAAGTAGCAGATACTGTATTTTCAGGTAACAGAAATGCATTCTGGTCATGGAAATGTTCATGTGTTATGGAAATGTGTTTTTTCTTTCTATAAAACAACCTAACAATATCAATATTAAAATACCTGACGTGCGTTTGTGTCAGTATTGGTACAGGTGTCTCCTCTTGCTCCTTCTGTGACCGAATTCTATCGATTTATCCTTTCTAAATTTTTGATCTTTATTTGTCAATATAGCATTTTTATTTACATTTATGTCAATAATTTTTCTGTGAACATGTAATATACATTATACAGTAATAATATAGTAAGTAAATACGTGAGCTATACAAATCTGTACAATCAATTTTCCCAAGCCACATCTCGTATGTATTAGAACACAAGGCAAACACAAAAGATGTATCGATCAAACTGTATCAAAAACAAGAACACACTATAATAGGCATATAATAATAGGTATAAATCTCAGAGGCCGATTGAACAAACACAGGATTCTATATCGGCGTTGCTGGAATATTGTCTTGTTTATTAGAACCGGACGCGCCCCTGCCTCAGGCAAGGATCCAATATAATGGAATACTTCAACGTTATTTGCAGATACACAAGTACTTACGAGATACGCCTCGGGTGTGTATTAACGTGTATAATAGTGACGACACGAATAAAGGCTCCGGTTGAGACAAATCTGCGGATTACGGGAAGAGCAACTTTGTGTTTTTGCAAATCTCGTCGGTTATTTACACCCTAAAGCTGTTTGCAATTTTATTTTTATATACATTTTATACTCAGCTTTTTAAAAAGTAAAAACGATTGTTTATTCAACTGCAGTTTTTTAAACAATAGTCTTTTGGAAAAAGAGTGCATAAAAAGAACATGAAATTTACGAGAATGTATTTTTCATTACTATAAACAATACTAGCCACATTACACGAGTATATATATATATACTTTGAAATGATATTCTCAAATCTCATAAAATGAAAAGTGAGCGAATGAATGGGACAGATGAATGTGAGGAATCAATGTATATATAAAAATGAATCGCCTTTTGTTAGTCTCGCTAAAACACACAAACGGCTAAACCGATTTCATTCATATATGTTTTTAAAGTGTTCTAATATTTTTTAGAAAGTTTGTAAGGAAAGACATATTTAAAAAATGCGAAGAAAATTATATAATTGCAGAAAACCTAAAAAACAAATACAATTTAAGTAATTGTAATCGCTACGTACGTACGTAATTCAGAAATTACGAGAATTGTTGGCGTAGAAACTTATAATTATCTTTCTGAATGCGACTATGTATTCTGAATTTTCTTCGAGGTCAATTATTAATCTTCAAATCAGTCGGCACGGTCAAAATCGGTCAAACCGTTTTTGAGTATAAGCGAGAATAAAGAACATAGATTATCGGTGATACGAAGTTCACCGGGTCAGTATGTTTAAAATAAAAATAAAGTATTTATATGGAATTTCTTAAGCTATATAAGAATATTATTGAAATAGTAAAGAATAGGTAGTCAGCCGCAAAATGTAAACCTAATATAAATATTTAGGTTTTTAGTATATTTGCAATATGTATGTAATAGTGGTATTCCTCAACTATTCAAAAGGAATATATGAACATATGTATACACATTCTAAGTGGTTTCAATTACATGAATTGGTACGTTCATGAATATTCTTTCTCAAAGGATATTCCAATTCTCAGAATTATATTAAAAACGTCTCTATATAAGAGTTAACATATTTTTATACAATTTGTAGTAGTATGAAAAATTACACCACAGTATCAAATAAGTATATATTATTTACGAAAATTACGTGTGTAATAAAGCCGGATATATCAAAGGATTTCGAACTCTTTGTTAGAGGCAATATATACAAGTACCTGCTCTTACTTTGTGCTCTGTGAATTTCTTCAGACGATGTTTACCTATTATTTATGTATCACTTTTACCCATATTTTTATATTATTCATTTTGGTATTTACTCTATACATATATTTCTCAAAGAAAACTATTACAGATCGTGAAGCTATGTCATTTATAATTTTCAGAATTTTCTCATATTATAGAGTAAAAGTACTTATAAAAGTAGGTTATAAAAGCATGAAGTCAAGCATACATCTCAAAACACAAAAAACGTCTTGCGTCTGTTCATCATTATAAAGATTTTCTTGCAAGCTCAATGACGTCTAAGAATCAACCATAAATATTAAATATATTTACACAAAATTTCACTTTCTATATGATTAAAATATTAATATTGAGAAATGTGTAGACATGCTTAATAATGATCAATATCATATTACACGTGTCACTATGAAATAAACCAGTTCATAGAATATTATGAATGTATTATGTTATCAGGCTAGCTGTGTCCGCAACTTCGTTCGCGTGGAACTTTTTTTTTTTTTTTTTGCGGAACCCTATTTTCTTCATAATGTAGCCTAAATTACTCCTTGTAACATCAGTTATCTGCCAGCAAAAGTCCGGTCAAAGTCACTTCAGCTGTTTCAGATATCAGCCGGAACAAACATACAGATGGATTATTTTTTTAAATATAAGTACCGCAAATACTTTCACATGCATTTCGTAAAAAGCTATTTTGACATTACAAATAGATACTTCAATTTTATGTATTTGTATAGATGTAGAAGATTGAAATATTCGATACCTTACTGTATTAATGACTTGATAGAACGCGCAACCAGCGAAACGTTTAATTAATGTGTCAATGCAAATACATCAACCTAAAAAAATTCTCTCTCACTTGACATATTGTAATCAACACTCTGTTTTATTTATGTGAAAATTAAGTATAACAAAGAAAATTTTATCACCAACATAAAAAAAACAAAGCACCAACAATATATCCACGGTAGCTTCGTGTGGCAACCATATCTATTTCTGCGTAAATCTGGGAGAATCTTCGTTCGCGTCTCATATCGTATTCATTAGATTTCATTTGTCAGCGCTCGTTTCTTTGATGAATTATTCACGGCAGACGTAATTTGTTTACTGTATCCATGTACGAAACTATTTTTCTTAGCTTCCATGTGCATTACAATGATTATAAACGATTTATATTGTGACCATTTCTGGATTTCACTACTGGGAAATGATTGCCTTCTGACGGTGAAAGGTTTAATAACTATAACTTGCTCATGATCTTTCTGACGGTAAATAGTCAAGTATTTAAACTATAGCTACATACAACCGATTTAAAAAAAATACAGTCCTAGAAGCGCAACCATAATACGTTACTTATACTGCGAATTGTCTTGGGCATGAATGTGTTTCCGAATTCCACTTTTGCACGAAAAAGCACAAGACAGGCGGAGCCGCGTGTTTTACTTATATTCGGACTGATTTATTTCTAGGTCTATTTCAGCGGGTACATAAAAAACGAAGTACTGCACGTTCGTTGCCTCACATAGTTTGACCCAGTACGATTTCGGTTTGTTAACGTGGCGCGCCATTTATTGTTATATTGAAGTTAATTCTGACTTTAGACTTGTGTAAATGAAAGTGGTGGTTTTTAGGCTTGTGTACGATTTTTGGATTGCACTCGTGACTCGTTTAGTTGTAAAGTGACTCAGTTAAGTTGGCAGGCCGATTTATGTGTAGGTTTTGGGTGGCAGCTCTAACCTCCCTGTTGAACCATTACACCAGTGCTGTGTATTGCATACTCCAGATCGAGTCGTCCGCGACCCGCGGGAAATTTCAGAGTTTAGGAGCCCAGCAGCGCTCTCGTGTGCTAGTTGTGGGCAGCTCTAACGTAGGTATCTGCTGTAATGCTTCCAAAGCTAAAATTTAGCTTAGATACTACAACTTCAACAAAATTAACAGACTAAATTAGGTTTTATTTCTTCATGCAGAACTATTTAAATATAAAAACATTTCTAATCTCTAAACGCCTCTCAGTTTCATTTCAAAAACGAATGTTATATAATTATATAAAGTATTATACGTATTGTCTATATAGGACACAATAAACATTAATCTACTGAAATACTTGTATGTACATAAATATAAACTGGCACACTATCGTGTTCCCGAATAAGAGCCGGAAATCCGTTAAGAATCAAACCCGCTTTTCATCGCTATCTCATATTTCAAGAGGATAAAACAACATTGTCGGGCAAAGGCCCCTTTGTGGCGCAAACCGGGTTAGATTGTGAGTTTTCCTACATAGAAACTTTTCAATAATCATTGAGGGATTCCTACAACGGGCCCGTTCGTTTATTTTCTTTGTAAAGTAAATATTTCTTTCAATTTTCCTTTTAAATTATTCCTATGAATATTGTGACATATTGGAAATTTATAAGCACTACTCGATAGTTAAGAATCTGTAATAGCTATTATTTATTCAAGAAACTGTATATATATGTTGCAAATAATTTTCGTTTTTCTTAGATACTATGAATAATGTATTAAATTTGCCTTTAAAATTAAATTAACATATATAGAAATCATAATATACCTTGGCAAAAATCATTATCGAGCTACTTTTAATAACATTATTATTGAATAGACTTTCCTTATATAATATTCAACCTTCACTACTACTTTCTATAAAACATATAATCGTGATTATGGATACATTACCTTCTTATGCTTTAAGTGTACCTGAAACAATGAGATGGTATCAAATGCTTTGAGTCTACTACTTTTCAAAGTACGGCTTAAAAGCAACTCTACCGTTTTACTGCCTTCATATATGATCGGTGATAAAAAACAAAAGAAAAACATGTTTACCTAAACTCCGTAACAAGGTCGCACACGATGTAAGTAATAAATATCAATTTCTCATTTGCATATAAACCTAAAATATAGATATGTAAAAACCAAACATTGTCCTGAATTAGTTAACTGATCATTTAAATGAGTAAATTGTATTTGGCCACTTTTACAATAGAAGAATAAAATTAAAATATTTTCTATAAGTTACTGGAACATTTTTAATATAAATGATCGAAATTATAGATTTTATAATAATAATATACTTTTTGAGGCACACATTATTGAGGACAGGCAAATTTTAAATTCAAGATTAACGAATAATGTTAACTAACACCTGTGGAAACAATAAAATACCAATTTTCAGTTTATTTTTTAGTACAATGTTTATAATCACTGATATAAGTACTAAGTAAGATATTTATTTCATAACAAAAGCTTATGCGATACTCGATTTCTCTGGTGCCTAGCCAACTAAATTCGTATTCTGCTCTGATTAGCGCTTGGCAGTAATAGTTCCGCGCATACGGAACAAAAAGTAGACCACTCATCAATATTTCTATATATTTACGTTCCTAATTTGCTACATAACGTGCAAGGATCCTTTTGATCTAAATAACTATATATACTAGCTATCCACGCCACTTCGTTCGCGTGAAATTTAAAATTATTTAATAACTAGCTTCTGCCCGCGGCTTCGCTTGCGATTTTACGCTCACACAAAAGGTTAAAATAATATTAAACTTGAATTATTATCCCAATGGAATACATTACCGGGATCAAAAGTATCCTATGTGCTAATCTAGGAAATGGTCAATTTATCTGTCAATTGTCGTCCTAATGTGTTCAACGGTTAAAACGTGATAGTGGAACAAAGAAACAAAGAAACAAACATCCATATTTTCGAATTTATCATTTATTATTATGGAATTTTACCCGCGGTTTCGTTCGCGTGGTAATTTGAAAAAGTTTGGGGACTAAGATACCGACTTATACAACGACATATACAACCGACGTGTACAACGGTACACTATTAAGGACGCTAGTGTAAACAATGTTGTGTGCTTTTCCATTAACCGCTAAGATATGTTAATTTCGAGCAATGGACACACGCGAACATGCCGCATATAGATGTCCATGTTAGAAACACGGCTTTTCCAAGTGTATCCCAATAAATTTCCATTGGGAATTCGATGGTTTACCAGGACACTAATGTTCCTCTCCATCCTTTCATCTGTCTCTACGCCAATAATCAAGTCGATTGGTTGCTTAGTTAAGGCATGAAGGAAGGACAAACAAACAAACACACTTTCGCATTTATAATATTAGTATGGATTTTTGCCCCGTTTAGCTACTTCTTTTAATACAGCTTTGCTTCTTTTGGTGGTAGTGTGATCTTGGATAGTCTAAATTAGCCTTCCGCAATGATAGCTCTATTAAACCAAAAAATATTTTAAGAAATCCAACTGGTAAAGCCTAAAATTAGCGCGTTCAAACAAACACAATATTTTTCCGCCTTATAATGTTAATATAAAAATGTATATATATATGTAACATTCAAACAAATATAGGTGAGCAATGCAAAGTGATATATTATAATGAACTAGAAAATTTTAGAGCTATTATATCGCACGAGCACGGTGCGAGAGTTTCTTTTTCAAGATGCAGACCTACGCTTGTACGCTGTGAGTATAAGGAAAAGAAGTAAACCACCCGTCCCTATTTTTCGCTTATATAAAATCTACTTCGAACATAATATTTCGAAAAGAACTATAGCTACGATTAATCATGGGCTGTTCCTGTTTCGAGCCAATAATACAAGTAAATTTCGATTGTAATAAAACTAAACTTTGTTATAATGAACAGGCGCCGCGTGCACTAAACTATGTCGCAGTTAATATTGAGTACGGGAATTATTGGACGTTAGCTATTTGGCCGGTTATTGCCCGTTGGTCGACGGAGCCGGTGCACTAAATAAAGTTTTGTACAAACACCGTCCGGTTAATCGAAGTTGATATTTTGATTTATCGAACACAGTTGCTTTAAACTGAAATAACTTACTTCTTAAAAAGTAATTTCAATAAGAGAACGTTAATAACTTAGTAGCTTATACCATTAATTTTACGTGCGTTAAACTCTTATATTTATGCGGTCAAAATAAAAGTGTAAAGTCATGCAATTAAAAGGTTTTCTTTTCGTTAAAGTCAGAGCAATCTTTAACATTAATACAGCATTACATTATTTTATATCTTTACATTATATATGTAACGTATATAACGTATATGTACGTATATAACGTATATGTATATAAAGATTTTTTATTTAAATGTTTGTTTGACTAATGACATGGCTACATCATAAATTCAATAACTAAACTATTTGATCATCTAAGTTATATATACTTTGCGATATTTAAAATATTAAGATTTGTTAAATACATGACTATTCGTTACGTTATAATACTGTAATAATGATTTCTTTTTTTAAAGTACAATTCATATAAATTACATTCAATTTCAAATAGCTATTATTATAACAATGCTTTATGGAAATGTCACAACATCTCATGTGTCTTCATAAAACTAGAGAGTAACCTATGATAGTGTTAATATCCCGGGAAGCAAGACTTATTGGCCGTTTGCCGTTACTGGGAAATAAATGGGATAGCCGTCGCGCCGCCTAGCGCTGCTACCGAACCGTATCGCTACAGCCGGCGACGCGGTACCGTAGTGATCAGATACATACACCGTTACTGTTACGACATGAGTTATGTACAACGTTATTAAATACTCCGCTGAATAACCTGTTCTTATGTAACCCATGGACGTTATTAGCGCCTGTAATAGACACTTATTTGATAGTCCATATAATTCGCAAATTGACACTATTACTTTACACTAAGCTAACTTGAATATTATATTATTTATGTTGTTGTTTTATACTTTACTAGATTTTACGTGCGAATTCGCTCGCGTTAATATTGCTATTGTCAAAAAAAATGGATATATTACGTATAAAAGTTTCATACAAAGTTTATCCCTCTCTTTACCACACTTCCAATAAGGTTTTCGCAAGAAAAAGTAGCCTATCACCGTGTTCAGGTTTCCATCTATCTCTATACCGAATTCCTTAAATCGATTTAGCAATTTAGGCGTGAATGCGTAACAAACAAACTCACTTTCGAATTTATGCTATTATTAAGGATAAGGATAGGTTTAGCAATGATAGCTCAGTGGTAGCGTGTTCATGGGACGTGAATTCGAATCCAAACATCTAAAATGAGGTTGAGCTTTCCGTGAAGGAAAATATCGTGAGGACACCATAGCAGGGTGGTAGAGCTTTTCCTAATGTCCGCCTGGCTAACTACCACCCTCAAGTTGCAAATCTTACGCCAAATACCATTAGGTGTGTTCCGGTGGTTGCCCTTGAGTCAGTGCCTCTTATAAAAGCTGGCAAAGCATCTGCGATTCGTCTGGTGTTGTGGGTTATCATTGGCGCCAGTGACATGCTTTGCCCCCTTTTTCATAAAAATAAATCGTAATGAAACTAAAGCAACAACTTGGGTGTCAAAAAACGATTTATTAAAAATACTTGAAAGAAACGCGTCTTAGTTAGGCTATACAAGGCAGGACATTCTTTTAAATATTTCATTTTATACTTTTATTTTTGTAAGCGAATATAAAATATATATATATCGAAACATGTATTCAATTCTGGTGCCTTAAATTAGCTAACTTTGAAAAAAATCAACGAGTACGCATACGTGCGAATATTACGTACAACTTTAACTTATCGGTAACGAGAAGCGACTCGATCCGACTCTATAATATTGAATAAGTTTTAATTAAAAATCCCTCTTGCCTCTTCAAACTTTAAACGTAATTAGATTGTAGATGAACCGGACGACTAATCCCGTTGAACAGTTAAATTCATTGTCATTTATGTATTTAAAAAGTCTACGTATGTTAAAATATAGTTCTTTAAAAGTAAAATCAGAAAATTATCTTTGAGTTTTTGACCAGACCAAAGCTTTTGAATATTTGTTTTAATGTTTTATATGTAGGATCTTGACCTCAATCACATCTGATGGTAATTAAAGATGAGGACAAGGATGAAGCGCACGTACTTAAAAGATACCTATTTACTATTTTCTTGAATACACCTAAATTATAATTAGAAGGGAAAACGGACGACGCTGGGAATTCTTTCCTCGCTTTTGTTGTCCACATGAGAAAATATAATGCGAATCGTTTCATACAAATCGGGAGTGCTTCCACCACATAAGTATGGAAACCCTCGCAGCGTCTAGTGCTCTTGTGGTAGAACGAGCTGGGTGGAATTAAATCGAGTCATTCCCGTGCAAACTCACTAGGATTTATAAAATATTTGGAGACTAGCCATCTTACGTATATGCTCTAGACTGAGCATTTTTGCCTGCATCAGTACCGAATCATTAACAAGCCAACGAGCTCTAGCAACTCTAGAAGTGCAACATAAATAAGTGTCCATAAAACTTAATTTCCAGTAATAAGACGGATTCATAAGGTTACCAACTGGATCGCGATCACCATACCTAAGGACCCTTTCTTGGTTTGTCACCTTTTTTGATCAATTGGTGTGTAATACATATCTAGGTGCCAATTAGCCTAGATCAAACCATCGAAAATGAAGTACTTGCTTTTATTTTGACTAACTATTGATAATTCTTGTTTAATTATTCCCTATTTTCTATTAGAGTAAATTATACTAAGATTAGACTATCTCTAAGAATTTAAATAAGGTTACAAATGTATTAAGAATATTAATATACGCTGTATTAATCAAATAATTATCGTGATGCTTCACTATGAATATATCTTGTAAATATTTAACAATATTATTACACGGAGGACTTCTGCTAACAACGAACTCAGCTCGTTAATATAATATTAATTAATTAAGCTCGTATGAAGCTACATAACACGACGTGTTAACTCTAGTATTCATTTTCAACTAACAACCTTGCGTAAGGTGTTCACTATTTTAAAGTTATGGCACGTACTTCTTCGTGTTATGGTATAATTTCATAATGCGATATGTGTCGGTGTGCCTTCTGTGTTAGAAAAAAATGTCCTAATATTATAAATGTAAGCGTGAGTTTGTTTGATTGTTACCATTTCATGCCTTAGCTATTCAACCTATCATCATGAATTATGCATGCGCGTTACCAAGGGTATAAAATAAAACATAGGGTACCATATACCCAGAAAAAAGTACTGTTCCTGAGGAATAGAAAAATAACTTTCAGAAAAACGGACCAAAATCGCGGGCATAACGACTATAAACTAAAAGTATTTGAGTATAAGCTAACGCACTGAACACGCAATATCGATGTTAAATATGCGTATATATTTTCTTTGTAAATAATTTAATTCGTATATGTATATTTACAAGAAGAGTTTTTCTTTATCAAAGCATATAAACCATATTGCTTTTCTCTAATAGTGTCGATACTGCAGACTCTTGGTCCGTAACTTTTATATGATTGTATTTATTACTTACGAAACAAAAAAATGTTTAAGAATATACGCATTTGCATGCAGCTTAAACTAACCGTGAGCATTTTGAATATCTTGGCCTAAGCATTCCAAAGCCAAACATTTTATTATGGTTCTTAACAACATTTTTTTTGTTATATAATATAGTATTTTATATATTACATCTTGCGAATATACCACATATATTGTACGTTATAAGGTTCCGCTATGAAGTGTAAGGCACCGAGAATTTGAGGCAAGCTGTAGTCGTAACCACAGACCATTCATTATTCAGTCCTCATTGCCGTATGAGATTTAGCACTAATTATTCGCCTTCAACATGCTTGAATACTGACATTCTTCAAGTGTTGTTGAGCTACATGCATAAAGTAAAAACTGTGCTCAGTCGTTTATTAAACTAAGTCCGTTGAAATTGTTATAGGTTATATTAATATATGATTTAGATGAGACAATAATTCGTTTTTGTGTTGCACTTCATATTAAGACCTATAAAACTGTTTTTTGACATTTTCTGGAATAATTTAGTAGAACAGGCATATCACTATTTATTTGAAATAATTTATGCACACTTAATAGATTTATTATATCATAAGCACTGTAAAATAACTATACAATATTATGTGAGACACTTACGACTGTGTGACGTATCAGCGCTGCACTAAGTCCAAACCTCCTTCAAGGAGTCCTCGAGCCTACTGCTTGCTAAATCATTTGTACAATACTAGTTGTGATCGCAACTTCGTTCAGTTGGAACTAAAAGTCTATCTCTTGAAAGCATTGCATTAATCTGGATGAAAATTACTCTATGTGCTATTATTCTGTACCTCTAAAAAGTGTATGTAAAATTTATTCTTATGATCGGTTAAGTAGTTACAGTGTATAACAGTAATAAATACACAAACTGTATCATTTATAATATTACTTCGGATATCGGTCATATTAAATCGACATTGTACCCTCGAATATCAAACTACACTTCATACATGTTAAAATTAACATTAGTTGTATAGGCTCTGTGAAGGACCCTTTTTTGGTTATTTCAACTTATACATAGAATGATCAGATGAACTAAACACATATATGTATGCACTATATATGGATATATGTTAGAGAAAACGGGTAGTTAGTATTAATAAAGGGAATTGCATACATAGCGATAGATCAAGGCGAGATATGGCCACTTTTGTATCCTTTTGTTGGTTGTAGAGTATCGACAAGCGTATTATTCTAGTGTTTCTACAGAAACTACAATTTATGCTTACCGTAGTATTCTACGTATAGACAAAGTTTGCGTGGAAGTGAAATTTGTGCTGGTCGGCATTATATGTATCAGAAATAAGTTAAATACGGTAACTTCATTTATTGAAAATTGAAAATAGATTTGATTATGATATTTAAGACTTTAGGCAATAATCATGTAAATGATAAGATAAACTTTTACAAATTAAAACTTATAGTATATTTTTTTATTTGTAATATATATTAAACCTGCTTGCAACAAAATCTATGTAGGTACTTACTTCATCACTCATTCATAATAATTAATGCTGTTGTTATTGACTGTCAGGTTTGTTGGTTTGATTTATTATAGTACTTAAATCATTATTTGACTAGTGTATATTGGTATGTGAACTCTATCAATGGATATCTGACCACTGCTAACCCATGAGCGTACAAAAAATGCAGGTATTATTATTGTTCTTTGTTTAACATTTGAAACAGCCATTATCAGGTGCCTTTATACTAGTTAAGTCATTATAAGAGCAATCAACATCAGAAATGTTAAGATAGAAATGAGTATTCATTTCAATGATTTGATTTGAATCGGAACCGTGGGGTTCAGTTTCGTAATTCAAATCCATCAAATTATATTTACATTTGAAAATTTTGTATTGATTTTCTAATGGACCGGCCCAAACTTTAAAAGCGGAAGTGTTAATTTATTTATTTATTAAAGGTACATGTACAGATCATAGATTAAAACATATAAAAACAATAACATTTTACACAAAAATACAATGAATCTAATATCCAATTACCAACAAGTGCACACCTTACTTATACATAACTCAATATTGTTTTAAATTGTGGGTAGAAATGAGGGAAGGAAGACAATGTTAACATTTATAATAATTACAAAATATTAATATATATTTAATAAACACTCGTATTCAAAAGTGAGTCTACCAAGCGATGATAGCTCAGTGGTAGTGTGTACGACTTCGCGTCAAGGAACGTGAGTTCGAATCCAAGCACCTACAATGAGCTTGAGCTTTTGGTGAAGGAAAACATCGTGAGGAAACCATAGCATGGTGGTAGGGCTTTTTCTAATGCCCGCCTGGGTAGCTACCACCCTCAAGTTGTAAACCTACAGCCAAATACCAATAGGTGTGTTCCGGCAGCTGCACTTGAGAGCCAGTTCCTCCACAGTTTTAGCGTGTCTACCAACTTGGGCCGTATCGTCACTTAAGATCAGGTGAGGTTATGGCCATAATGCTAAACTTTAAGTATATATATATATATATATGCTGGATTAAAATGCACGGTAAAATGTTTTCATACCCGTTTAATAGCAGGCAAATTTTGATAGTATATTTAAAAGAATTACTTAAGGTGTTGAGAACTTTTTATCGAAACTAAGTTATCATTCAGAACCCATTATTATTAAATTACTAGCAAGGTTAATCGTATTCTCGGCTCTCGTAAGATCGGTTCGTAAAATTCAACCTGCACAAGATTACGGGCTGTTCGTTGGGTGATGAGTGTTTTTTTATTATATATATATTAATAAAAAAAACTCATCACCCAACGAACAGCCCGTAATTATATATATATTAATAAAAAAAACTCATCACCCAACGAACAGCCCGTAATCTATTGCAGGTTGAATTTTACGAACCGATCTTACGAGAGCCGAGAATACGATTAACCTTGCTAGTAATTTAATAATAATGGGTTCTGAATGATAACTTAGTTTCGATAAAAAGTTCTCAACACCTTAAGTAATTCTTTTAAATATACTATCAAAATTTGCCTGCTATTAAACGGGTATGAAAACATTTTACCGTGCATTTTAATCCAGATTTTAAAAATAACTAAAACGTTTCAATTATTCTTGAAATAATTTTAAATAATATTTCTTGATATAAAACAACCTTAAACTGACATTTTTATTCTTTATTTAGACAAAATAAATAAAAATGTTTGGTCGTGTTTCACAGGCAAGAATATTAAATGCTATAGGTACACATGTCTAACTGAATCTAGTTAGAAGCCCAAATTTTGTACTCTGTGGCAACAGGTTGATTACTGTTTGTAGTTTAGCATAAATGACCACTAAAAGGAACAGTGTAAACTGCACGGTTGATCCAACGGTTTAAGCGGCCGCCTCGATGACGCGTGGTCTGGGTTCGAAGCCCACAAGGGAATATTATTTCTGAAATTCACAAAAATTGTTCTAACTCTAGGTGTTACTTTATGTAAGCCTTAATAATGGGTGATGCGAAAAAATTAATGAACATCAGTATCATTTCTACCGATAAACATTATTAATTACTCACATTTTTTAACAGAAAAAAAATGATAATATGTTGAATATTATCGAATAAAGTGATCATATATATTATGTAAATATATCATATCATTTTTAATTTTTACTTGCAAGACTCTCTCTCCTTGTGGTCCTTGTGATGCCGTCTTCCAATACGGCGTTGAATAGGACCATTCCTAACGTAAAAGCTTAGTATATGCCAAACCCTATGGAAACCTTAAATCCTGTAAGTTTGTTGTTAAAGTTTATCGTATTTATAACTCCAATTAACCTTAGTTATTATTTACTTTTTTTAATTATATCTTACTATTTTTTACCCGCGGCTCCACTCGCGTTAATATTGGTTTTGTCAACCAATTCTAGTTGTCGATCGATACAGAATTATTTTTTCAATCTGCGAATTTGCGTCTTTAATACGATTTTTATATATTTTAAAATTAAAAAACAAAACAAATATTTATATATTCATTCTAGTCCGTAAAGTAAACTCTTTATAGCATTGGATTTTCATGGTAGTAGGGCTTTTCTAATGCCCACCTAGCTAGCTACCACCATCAAGTTGAAAATCTGCCGCCAAATACCTATAGGAGTATTCCGGAAGTTGCATTTGGCAGTCAGGCCCCGTACTAGGCTTAGCGTGTCCACCATTTTGGGCCACATGGTCACTTAACATCAGGTGAGGTTGTGACCATAACGCTACACCTATAAAGTTTAAAAAAATTTGGAAAGTAAAATGCACTATAATATCATAGAATATAGATAGAGTTTATAATTATATTATAAAGAAAGATAAAAGCAATCACAAACAAATAAACGTAGACAAAAATAATATGATCAAAATTTATTCTAATAATCTTCATTTAAACAAGTCCGAATATTTGGCTTATATTGCTATAAGTACGTGTTAGTTGCTGAAAGGTTAGGCTGAACGTTTTCGCAATTATGTTTCATAATAATCATCATCTTGCGTCTTTCCTTTATTGAAGTATGGAGGGGGAAGAAATCCTCTTGTATTAACGATATCAGATAATGGTGTAATAAAAAGTTCAAAGGTCGCTCGCCATAAATTTCTGAGAATTAGTTCTATGTGCTTACGTAATCATTACTAATATTATAAATACGAAGGTTAGTTGGTTTGTTTGTTACGCTTTGACGCCTAAACCACTGAATAGATTATGATGAATTTTGATATAGAGATAGACGGGACCTTGGAGATGGTGATAGGCAACCTTTTCTTACGAAAAACTTATTGGATTTGAAGTAAAGAAAGGGATAAACTTTCTATGAAACTTTTATTGCGTTATCCGATTTGTTTGAAAAAATCAATATTAACGCGAGCGAAGCTGCGTGAAAAAGCAAATAATAAAATATTTAATCACCAACCATAACACAAAATCACAGATTTCAAACAGATAATCTAGTCAATAAATAAATCTAGGTTGAAAGTTCTTGGTTTACATAATCATATTATCATGATCGCTGTCACCTAAATTAGAAGTCCTGAGTCTCGGAGGACAGCAAATTAAAGTAGATACAAACTATACCTAACATCGGTCATAACAAATGAATGATGTTCATTAAAAAAAAACCTGAATATGTATCAAGAGTTGTGACTAAGTGCAAGTTTTGACGAGTTTATCAAAGATGCATGACATGGCACCCGAAACACCATGTGACGAGATTCGCGCGCCGCGACTACACGAACCTGACTAGCAATGTAATGTAGACTTATTAATATTTAAAATTGTTTTCTATGCAAAATAATGAACTACGAACTTGCAGATTATTCGCAAACAAAGAAGCTTCCCTATAGTTCAACCGGTGGTAATCAGATGAAAAATCTAGGCCATGTATTCATTTTTCTCTTATTCCCCATAGTATTCCATATTCACATATGTACGTATATTTTTAGAAACTTTTTTTCACAGATGTATCTATGAAATAAAAATGTTAATAGATATTACCTTTATAACAATATGAAGGGATACGTTTAACGATAAGGAAACTAAAATTGTTTATTATTTGCTAATATAAATATTAGTACACTCCGGTTATTTTTAAATAAAATACAGATATATTTATTATTGATATATTTAAAATAATCTGTTTATCTGTTGTTATAGACATATTCAATGACAACACCGAAACCATATGAATGAAAACCATAACTATTTTACGCGATTGTCACCTCATTAATTATTATTTGCCAGGTCTGTAATTTTATTATGTCACTGCAATGGAGTTATAATGAAGCGCGTTTAGGAAGGTGTCTTATGAATACTGACAACACCGCCCGCCCTAGACGACTTAACTTGTCAGAAGTAAAACAAATGAAGCTGTGGGCAGAGCCGCTTCGACGCGTAATTATGACAAGCGTTAATTTGTTCAAAACTTTCATACTGTTTTTATTAAAAGTTTGAACAATATTAATTAAAAACTTTAAGATTTTGAATTATTGAAGTTATTTGTGTGAAGTGAATTATTGAGTTATAAACATTGACGTGCTGATTGCATATTCGAACCCGCGTCGTCTCTGCAAGTTGACAGATGACTTTTTTTTAAAAACTTTATGAACATGGAAGGAAAGTTGATAAATAAATGTCACCCTGTTTTCTTACATAAATTGTTAATTTTGTTAGTCAGAATTATTTCAACATTATATACTAAGGAAAACACAACTCAAGATATGTCATGTAAGATATGTCAAACTCATAGTATAAATAACTCATAATGAATAATATTAATGTTTTCATCAATCATTCATAAGACATACATATTAAATGGGATATAGTATATGAGAAATAATTTTCTGTCATCATCTCGTTTACCTTTACAGCGTCTCTAGACGACACACGAGGTAATGAATTCGCATCCGAATTAATAGCGGGAATATTTGGATTAAAGTGTTACCTTTCACTGGGATGATATTAAGATATGGATGTTTGTTCGGAATATACCGAGACAATGCGTTATTGAAATAGGGAGATGCGGTTGGAACAAATAAACATACATTATTACTAATTTACATTATCAGTCTATTTCTTACTATTACAATTTTTTATAGCAGCAGAGCATAGCTGTCGTTTTGTACCTAATAGTAGATACAGTGCAATTTAAATAACAAAAAATTCCCAAGGTAACCTAGAGGTCTCTCGGCAAATCTCTTGTCTACTAGATTTAGTTTCAGTACTATTTAACTATTAGTTCTTCATGTTCTTCATAATTTCAAATGGATACTTAATTATCCCAGACATTTGTTGATTATTTGCCCACCGTGACTTGTACAATTCCATTTAATTCGAAACCAGCGATCTGTCTAATAGCAACAATAAGCCTTAGTAATATGACTCCACTTTGGCGACCTCCCTCCTTATTAGGGGCACTTGGAATCCTCTAGGGAGGATATATCCCTTGGCATATTTGGCATGTATAATTTATAGGTGCCGACATGCAAACAGGATGACATTTTCGAAATCGATCATTATAAAATTCGCTTCAGTTGGCCTTCGACTGTAATAACAGCATTTCGTTTCTTTCATTATTTGTATTGCATAATGTTATCTGATGATTTACGTAAGTTTTTAAATAAATACAACAATACTAGAGAATTATCATGCATATGTCTAGCATGCATTTTATTATTTCTTAAGTATTTTTTAATAACTAATATCACGCCTACGAAATTTGAATCACGAAATACTTTTTCTTTAGAAATTCAATTAATAAATTATTATTTCTTTTTTAACCAACAGTTTATGAATATTTTGAACTGTAATATAAATGAGTAACGCTTGAATTTAGCAAAAAATTTATATATTACCATAAATATCAACTTGATATCTATCGTGTCATGTGGGCTGCGGCTAACATACATATGGTGATAAATCACTTACATGTGCTCTATTTTTAAATATAAAGTGTATATTACAGTAGTCGAATTTTCTTAGACTATAACAGCATGAAACGACCCTACTGCCAATATTTCGTTTAACTCATTGTTTTTTTAATGTGTTCCCCTTGTTATAAAGTACGATTTTGTCACTCTAGTCCGATACTAAAGAAAAAAAAATGCGTGAATGTCGCGGAACACTCGGTTGGAACGAATTTCCTTGTTCAGTATTTTATTATTGATAATTGTATTATATTATTGATTACAAATGAGCGTCTGACAGCAATTAAATGAAACGCAGAGATAACTGATGAATTAAACCAACGAATGACTACTATACGAACTAATTTTCGTAAACAATATATATTTTTTAGTTCTGAATATAAACATGTTATTAGACATCATTTAATTCTTGTAATACATATATAACGCTATAAACCGGCTGATGCGTATGACGTGGACAAACTATAACTGCGCAGCCGTTGAGAACTCACTGACTGCCCTAAAACCAATAAGCGCGCACCTGTAACTGTGACATGTGACTGGACACATCCAATAGCATACACATTAAGGATAGCCATCTAGAATACAGAAATATAGTGAAATATAGAACAAACTAAAGAAAGGGTCATGACGGCAAAATCTTACATTTTGATTTCTCTAGCTTCCATCAATACTAACCCTGCTATAAGGAACTTCGATCTAATAATTACAACATAATATATCAAAAGTTCAACAGTTAAATACATTCATTAAATTTTATTTTTATTAATTAATATTTTGACGAATTAACTTACGTAAAATATTTATATTAATTAATATACATCCATAGTAAAGCTAATCAATGTAATATGTCTTAATCAAATATTTGTATATACGAATTGCTCAAATCTTTTAGCATCGTGGCATGTTTATATTTACGGTAAATTACTAAACACATGTAAAATACTTGCTTAGGTGAGCATTGAACTCGCAGTGTCTATTATATTATGTGATAAGATTTATATTTGTCTCATCTGAATTTATAGTCTGCGGCTAATCGAAAAAACATTTTTCTCAACAAAAGGTTAAATAAAGTCAGCGGTGCCAACAAAAAAATCGTAGATATTTTAATTTTCAATAGCCCGAAGGCGCCGCAAGCACGTGAGTAGTCACGATACAATGTTTTATACTTATTTATACCTTGAAAAATTGTTCTCGTGGTTCATGTTAAAAACTGTCGCCGACTAAAACCAATTGCCCAAGGTTCTTTAAAGCTCTAGTAGTAGTAATTTCTAAATTGTTTAATAAAAAAAGGGTTCTATTTTATGTTTCTCACAAGTTCATATATATTTTCATATTATAATTTTTATTTTGGGGTTTTTATCTCCACGGCTATACTAGTTCCATTGCTATTTATAACTAAAAATACATAAGTTAAAATAAAAGTACCAAATAGAAATGTAAAGGACTAATATAAAGAAAACTTAAATAATTTACTCGACATATTTGTATGAAAATGCTTCGGTATAAACCCACATCTCAAATATTGCTTTTATAGTTATCAACAAATAATACTGTAATCATATATGGTTATTTATTCATTCATTGATATACTAATGATGCAAAAATCAAATTAATATAGCATTGGTTAGGTAAGATTATTTCATACTTTGCTTCGATAATTCCAGGAAATTGTTAAAAATTATCGGCGCTAACCACTTTAATCTGAAACTAAGTACAAATTATATGCTGTCACTGGGCAGCACTTAGAACCATTCTTTATTCTAGCCTCATCCTGTTTTAAAATCGAACACTAAATGCTTTTTTTATAGTTTATAGTTTTAGCAGTATGGCCATAATCTTACTTGATGTTAAGTGATAATATTCTTCAAGATGTTGAACGCGCTAAGCATAGAGGAGGGACTGACTCTCATTTGCAACTGCCGGAACACACCTATAGGTATTTTGCGGATTTTTTTTAACACGAAGGTGGTAGCTAGCCAAGTGGACAATAAAAAAACCATGCCGCCATGCTATGGTTTCATTACGATGTTTTTCTTTCTTGAAAGCTCAACCTCATTGTAGGTGGATCAAACTCACGTCCATTGACGCGATATCCATACACACTACTAAGTGAGCTATCATTTCTTCAAAATTCGGCTAGATTGTTTGCAAACGCCAATTCGTAATTAAATTAATCAAAAACTTACTTATCGCTATCGCTACATCCTCAATTTGTTACCGCAAATCTGCAAATCAAAATATAATACGACGTTATTACGCTATCCGAAACGCTGACTTTATTTAAACCTTTTTTATGCTTTCTTCCTTTATGTGCTTAACTAGCCCGCAGTGCCCGCACCTGTTTGCTTCAGGGCATTGCCCTTTTATATTTTGTTAGGTAACACAGAAGCAAAATGGATGTTAATGCGGGAATCAAGCGTTATATTTTAGGGTACTTTATTTTATAACTTTTTAATAATATTATTTCTGAAAGAAATGGCACGTAGATAAAACGAAGAAAACTTAGAAATGTACAAATTCTTATATTACTTACGAAGTTTGTTAAATGTATGATCTTTCGCTTATTCTGTTTTTTTATCATGTTACGTATAAGCGACGTCACTCTACCTGATATTAATCACACTACAATTCAAAAACAGCAAAAACTACCGAGACCTACTACTACGATACGTCGCTGTCATGTCGACCTGCTATAATGTATTTTAATGTTATGTTTAAAAGTAGGAGGAATTGATGACAGCTCATTGGTGCAGTGTACGGATGCCGCGTCAAAGGACGTAAGTTCGAATCCCTGCAATGAACTTGAACTTTCGGTAAAGGAAAACATCGTGATGAAACCATAGCATAGCTTTTTCTAATGCCCGCCTAGCTAGCTAATAGCAGTTGCACTTAAGATCTAGTCCCTACCACAGGTTTAGCATCTTAGACCTCATCGTCACTTAACAACAGGCGAGATTGTAGCTAAAACTCTAAACCAATATACTATAAACAAGTGAACACACTAAATACGATAAAGCTATGGCTCCAGAACTTATAATGTCTATTTCAATTAAAAGGGAGAGGATAGAATTAGGTTTACCAGCTCTATATAGCAGTTTCCGTGATATACATGAAAAACACGATTAGTGACACAATATCTCCAAGCAACTAATGCGGCTTACAAAGCGAGCGGCCTGTCTCTATAACATATCCAGAGGTCGGGAAAGTATTTTGCAGGTCCATCCCAGAGGTGTAATTTCTGGTTTAAAAATTGATGTAATGGTCTGTTCCATGCTGTGTAAACTATTAAATCACTTCGCTTCTCTATAGTCTGGGATATACCATTAAAAAAATATATATACTGAACCGTCCACGTAATTTCGTTAAGTCTTCTGTTTAAAATATTTTTTCATACCTTTATTTTGGTAGACACATTTTTTAATTTACTTTAAGGTTACTCAATTGTTACCCTTTGTAAATTATTTCATTTAGATGAATGTATTTTTTCTTGTTAATATACGAACACAGTATGCAATTTTTTTTTAATTATTAAAATGTAATATATGTTTAACTTTGCTTTTAATAAAACTGAATGTATTTAAATTTAAAAGTTACAGACAATATATTTTTACTATATTGAATTTATTTCAAATATTCAGGAAAAATATTAGATAATCTATTAGAGAATTGAGAATATTTACAAAGTAGGTATAAATTAAAACAGTATTTGTGAAAAATCTGTAAAATATTAATTTACTGTATTTCCGAAATAATATTTAGTAGTAGTTCTTTTTATTTTACAATGGCGGACCGCAATTTTTCGTAATTAACTAAAATGTTGGCTTGATTGTATTTCAAAACAATAATTTTCTACAAGGTTTTCCTTTCACTTGCAATACCAAAATAACTAAAACGGCGGGTTAGAAGAATGATTAATATTTTACGAATTTATAAAGACAAAACACGACAAATTAAATTACCATTCAGATGTGACTCTAGCATTTATCAATACACATTTTTATAGTTATAGTGCGAATATTTTATTTTCAATGCCCGCAAGTTTTATTGTTAAACGTAATGGTATTAGATATTAATGAAATTTCGGGCATATTATTTCAAGTAAAAACAAAAGGACGGTTACTTAATGGTTCGCATCACGTCGAAAGAGAACGTGTCTTACATTTCTAATTTATGATTTATACAGCATTAACCTAAAAGCTTCTTGAAATGTGTTACAGGAGTTACAAAAATGTGCACAAGGGATATAAATAAGTAATCATCCGAGTCCCTACAGTTATCAATTGAAGCTCGTTTTAACATTTAATACTAAAGTAATATCGTTTATACAATGTGTTTTCACAACAATTCAAAATGCATATTTTGAATAATTACCCTTTTCTGAAAATTACAGTGGGTATGATTATTTATATTTTACAATTGTTTGTTATGTTCCAGATAAAAATTTATGAAGCCACAAATATCCTCCTTAAAATTGAAGTAAGATCAATTTTAGTAACTACATCATTGAAATTTGAGATATTAAAAAAAAAACTTGAAAATTGGAATAATGGGATAAGGTAGAATTGTGCATAACTTTTGAATAAAGAAAATATATTTTTATCTGAGTGAAATTTCGTTATAGGATCAATACAATTTATCATATTATGATAGGGCTGATTTCAACTAACAGTCGATTCGACATGGAATAACCCATATATACTCGTATTGTTTTTAATTTACCGAAATAAATATATGTTTTAGTTATTGATGTAAATGATATGCAGCTCAATAAGGATAAGCAATGGCTTTGCAATATATTACAATTAGAAAGTATTATTTGCGCTCTGTAATATATTAGATACCTAACGTGATATCAATAACAGAAACATACTCAAAACTTTTCTATTGAACAATTTTCTCTACCAAATGCTGTAAAATCGTTTATCACCGAAATTAATTTTACTTTATGTTGTTCCTTGAACGTTATTATTCATTTCCTTTCCTTAATTAAGCAATCTGTTTACAATGAAACAATTAATTGGTATTTCTTATTGTTTGAACTCCTTATTGGATTATTACTCTTTCGTTGTACGTCAAAATTAATATTAGAGTTGTTGATCTGTAACAAGAAACGGTTTGCTTATAACTTTATATATTCGCTCGGGTTGATATTGATTTTGTCAAACAAATCGGATGAGACAATAAAAGTTGCATACAAAGTTTAACCCTCTCCTTATAGTAGAGTGCCTTAAGCATCTAGAATTGAAAAAGCTCGGAATCCAATTACCGTTAACGAATTATTATGAGACCTGTTGGATTGTATTGTTGATAAGGTATATTAAAATGTTTACCAATTAAAAATCGTTGCTTTTTATTTAATAATAAAATAAATAAATTAAGGCATATAATATAAGACATTACGAGCTTAACTAAGTAATGTAGTGTCAAAATCGTGTTATAAATACATTTCTATCATATAATATTAAAAAGTAATAGTATGAAACAATAAGTGTAAAAAAAAAAAGTTTATAAAAAATATTTATTTAGTTCGCCTCTCATACATGCTTAAAAATGATTAAACTTCAATTATTCCGTTTTCGTCACTTTCTTCTACTTCACTTATTTTTAAGACAGGAGATGCATTAAAACAACTATCACCATTGCACTGTGAACACGCTGAAGTGCAGTATAAGCCACTTTTTCGACATCCGCTAGCATTAGCACATCCTTTTTTACAATTACAAAATAGCATTTTAAGTAAATTATCTGGAGCTGGCGATTGTTTCATCAGTATTGGTTCAAGTTTATCAGAAACGTACCTCCAACCCCAATTTTCAACAGAAATATTGTTACCTAACCATATCTGCACTTGTAAATATACTCTTTTCAAATGTTCAAACGCTGCATCAGACGTAGGTGATAGAGATGCCAATTGAACACCCGTTTTTTTGGCTGTGCCCTTTAGAAAAGAATTAAACCTCAATATATTCAAATCTTTAACTTTTTTGGGAGCACTGTATAATTCCAAAATACATGCAACGCCAGCTTCAAAAATTCTGTCAGGATCTGCATCAATATTTTTAAATACTTCAGCAGCGCCATGTAAATTCTTGCATTTTTCGAAATTTTTAGCGAACTTGTTTTTGCCTCTGTTGCAAAAAGCAGATGTTGTATCGCAACCAGTGAAAGCGTGTACGAAAAGAATATGCTCTTTACATTTCGGTAATGTATTTTCTAAGCTTTTTGATGAAAAAAAAATCTGTACAACATTTCCTCGAGGTGGCTTTTGAAAATAAATTTCACGGTCGTTTGGAGTTAGTGCAGTTAATAGAACTAGTACATCAATATCTTCAGAAACTACAGTAACATTTGTTGACTGTAAATTAATTGCTGTTTCAACAATCAATCTGTCCGCATCACTTTCCGCTTGACATGTAAAAATATTATTGTTAGATAGTTTCTTCCTCAGCATGTCTATGAGTCTGCTTTTATTTTTACTATTTGAAAGAAATTTCTCTTGGCCAATTTTGAGGGGCGTATTTTCATTAAATTCGACATCTGCACATGTATTTTTGAGTGCACGACGGTTTCTTTCCATTAATTTTATACATTTTTTTTTATAACCATTAAATACTACGTATACGTTTCTGCCGTAATTATTATTTAAATATCGAACATAGTGATTGCATATTTCATCCATTTTTTCATCTAGTTGCCATTTACATCGATGTAATAACATACCTCCATCAATTACATAATTACAATCATGTGCACCATTAATAGTTATTGAAACTTCTGGAAAGATGTTTTCTAAAATGTATTTTACTTAAATTATGAATATTTTATAAAAGTATTTTGATTTAAAATGGAAAAATTGACAATTTCTTGAAATTAGTGTCAAATTAAGAAAAACAAAAAAGCAACGAAAAAAAATTGGTAAACTTTTTAGTAATTTATGTATAAAACATAATGCAGAAGGTCTCACATTAATACATTGACAGTAATTGGAGTCCGAGGTCAAACTCCCCAAGCACTCTACTATTACACCACTTCCAATAAGGTTTGGCGAGAAAAAGTTGCCCATCACCGTCTACAGGTTCCCATATATCTCTATACTTAAATTCATCATTCTCCATTCGGCGGTTTGGGCGTTTTTTTTTTTTTTTTTTTTTTCGAACTGAAGTCCGCTGGTAGCCCCAAGGGCTTTGACAGCTTCATCGAACTTTTGGGGGCGAGTGCTGAGGGCACTCAGCCCCGAGGCAGCCGGCACAAGGGTGCCAGGACGGCCGAACCTCAGCTAGGGCAGCTGCCGGTAAATGAAAAAATATTCATGATCCTGGCTAACCAACAGGTTCTGCATTGCTAAATTAGTGATACGAACTACGACCTTATCAGGTAAGCAGCTCAAGGGCCGCGAGGGTACACGGTTTGGGCGTGAAAGCATAACAAACAAAGAAACTCATTTTCGCATTTATAATATTAGCAAGTATAATATTTGTATATAATTAATTTAAAATATATTTAATTCAATGTTATGGAACTACAATTTATATTTATTACGCAATGTACAGTGGATTTTCTTCCGTACTCAATATACCGGGAGAAGGCTTATAGTGAGACAGCGAGAGAAATATGAAATCGTTATGTTATATTAATGTCTCTGAAAATAATTGTACTATCTTGCGTTCTATTTCTCTTAGACTTATCCTATCAACTTACCAGTCTGTAATTTAGTGCTTAAATTAATATTTGAATTTCATAAGTAACCTACCTCTATGTATTATTGTACAGATATATTTTTTGGCAACGTCTCTTTTCATTATTTATCAATATTAACGATTCAAACATCATGTTCGAGCATATACTTACATGTACGCATTGCTCAGATTTGCCAGAAAAGTTATATTTTTGTTATAAAATATCTTTTACGAACAACTATTACTAACTTCTACATTATTAATCATTATTCTATAACGGTATTGTACAGAATATATGAAAAGGATACTTATCGATTTAATTTTTTCGGTTTGATTGAAAATTTGAAAATAGAAATTTTACTATAAAAATTTGTGTCATTTATTTCAAGAATGTGTTTAAGAAATGCTGCCTCACTAGAAGCGAGATCAGGACTCGTACTTTTGACATAGGTTCAACTCCTACAAAAAGTGATAAAATCTGAACATCTAAGTAGGTCATTTTCTAATACTCAAATAGATAGCTCTTAAGTCGAAGACCTGTCATCAAGGTCCTATAAGTTTGTACCAGTAATTGATTTCAAAGTTTTTCCCTTCTTAGGGTTAATGTATTAGGATCTTAGGTCACATCATGGCCTAAATTCTGGTAAGATTGTACCCAAACCCTTTTAATAGAGTCACCCATATATAACAATTAAATAATTTCCAATATTTATCAAAACTAAGAAATAAAGGAAATATAACATTTTTACAATTTGAACAAACAGATTAATAGTGCTGCGTCGATTTAACCAATCCAAAACTAAACACTCGAAAACAATGGCATAGTATTTAAACGCGACCCAAATAATAAAGGTAGAAATAAAATAGTTTATTCAAGGTCCTTGTCGGTAGGCAATTTTTCCGTTGAACAACTGCCATCGCATGCTACGGGCCCATTTATAAGCAGTTGGGTGAGAGCCCTTAATAGTCCGACGACAGCTAAATGTCACTGTGCGTTTATTTGCTTACATTCACCGCACTATTTTCACGTAACTTTATTATCCAGGTGAAGCGATACCTTCACTTTTGCATTTCCCTTTTATTATTAATTTGATTACGTTTATATAGAAATAACAAAAAAATTACGGTTGTTATATTGTTGATGGGTTTAACCTTATGACCACAATCTCAAATGATACTAAGCGACGATGTAGCTCCAGATGATGGACACGGTAAGCCTAGGTAGGGGCTAGTAATTGCAACTGCTGGAACACACCTGTAGGTATTTAAAGGCGGATGTACAACTTGAAGGTGATAGCTAGGGCATTAGAGAAAGCCCTACCATCATGCAAAGTATGTTCTGATTTTCATTACTCATACCCGGTGGTTTCCTGCAATCTTCATCGGATCGTCGACCAGTAAATATTAAATTATCAGGAGCTTCGAAATATCCATATTATTTTCATATCATATCATATTTTACCAGTCTAATATGTTTGTTTTTAATTGCACCACTAGAAAAAATCTCATAAATTCTTACATACATCCGTACCCAATACGTTGCATGGCAATACTTAATATACTTTGTAATAGTACCATAACCCATACCTACCAACAAGCCTTTCGGGAAACCAATTAACTTGATCTACGACCAGTTGTAACGATAATAATTTTAAATTAACTGTTTATTAAAACGAAAGTGTTATAATTAATGAAGTGAAAATAAACCGCGTTTAATCATTAAGGTTATAAAAAATCGTATTCCTTTTTTTTCATAACTACTGCGTGAAAAATTAAACGATGAAAGGCGTTTATATTTCAGTAATTATAAAGTTTTTCCGTGTTTTTATACCGTTCAACCTTTTACGCTTCATAACAAAGTTGGGAACGAGTGTTTTAACAGGGAATACGTTAATTAAGTAGGTATCCATAACCACAGAACGTGTTATTTTTAACATAAAAATTTTTCACGATATACTCTGTGTACCTGACCTAATAATATAGAAAATGCTTTATACATTTTAATAAGTTTCGCATGTTAGAACTTTTCAACACAAAGTACCATTATGAACAGTTATTGTGCATACAAACTTAACCAAATTAACTTCTATTCAGTATTAAGTATTTTATCTACAAGTAAACAATAATGTGGAAAGAAATGTTACAAAAATATTATATTAAGCTTTTAGATTTTTATATACTTAATATTTCATGTCATACACGCAAACACACACACTTCGAACCGTAACACAGCAATGACAGACCTACTTTTCATAATACAAATAGACATGGAAGTGGGGATGTCGCAGTTTCTTGTGTCTTGTACGCCTTGCATAATTTCAATCACTCTCATACATTTTAATAACAAACTATGTAATTGATGCATTACTATATATTCAAATCAACAGCAAAAGGTGCCTAGTTTTTACTCAGTTTCTGTAAAACTAACAGAAAGGATTATATTTTTAGTAATATACCTATGTATATCTGTAAAGTGTACATATTTCGCAATGGACCGTCTAATCTGCTCATTCCATTTGAATAAAAAAAGTGTCAATTGTTTCCTTATTATAATCTTTGTAACTTAATGCTTTTGTAATATTTACACAATCAAAATAACGAATGCTACATCTAAAGAAAAAGCTATCTGTTTTTTTCTTGCTATAGGATTGGATGGGATTGCAAACAAATAATTAGTTCGAATAACCACTCTACCTGTTGCGTGCTTCTCTTTCTTCTAAATATTTAAATGTTTTTTTTTTTTATATAAGAGACATATTCTCGAAAATGGGCAGTCAATTCCAAAACGATTATATGTTCTAAGATTGTAAGTAAACAGCTCATATAAATATGTATAGAAAGTATTTCAGTCTCTGACGAACAACTGACAATTATACTTACCACACAAAAGCCGACTGGTAGCAAACTCGCAACATCTCGAGCCAATCTGATAGTTTGCTACCACATCACAAGGGTTATACATATTAGCTATATTATATGAATAGAAATTTCGTCATAATATTATTGTTGTTCGGGGTCGATATATATGAAATAATACTAAACAACATTACCTCGCATAGCGTGATTTATCGATTTGTATCATAACAATTTTTTTGACAAGTAATTTCACCTTAACCTATTGTACCACAGAACTATGAGAATTGACGTTTGGAGATACCGTTTCAAGGTAGCGTCCATTACAGCATGAAAAAACTATACACAAATTCTTATCTTTATCAGACAGTGCCAATGTCAGGTGTCAATGTCTCCTACTTCCTACGACATTAAGTCCTTCAAATAAAAGTATGTGGAGGCATTGGGCAGGTTGGCATGAGATCGATGACTGTCGATTAAATACTGAGCTATTGATAGATAGTCGCCATTGTTTCTAAACTGTATCATACTTACCATTACATTTTATAAATCATTTTGCCAACTTAGTATAAATACTTATTAAACAATAATTAAAGCGATGATAGCTAACTGGTAGTGTGCTTGTACGCCGTGTCAAAGGTCGTGAGTTGAGTCGTGTAGGAAAACATCGTGATAACACCATAGCATGGTGGTAGGATTCTTTCTAAAGCACGGTTAGAAGCCCGGTTAGCTGCAACCCTCAAGTTGAAAATCTGCCGCCAAATATCTATAGGTATCTTCCAGAAGTTACGCTTGAGAGCCAGTCCTTCCAAATCTTAGCGTGTCCACTATCTTGGGCCACATCGTCACTTAACATCAAGTAAGATTATAGCCTTAACGCTAAAAAGTATAAAAAAAAATTGTTGATATTCAATAATTTAAAACAGGACAATATTTATTTTCCAATTTTAGTTCCAACGCTACCAACTTGAGATTGTTCGTAGGCCCATTTGTTATTATAACAACGTATTACACATACTCGTTCCTCTCTACATCAATCTGTTTTTTTTTTATTATTTGTAAAGTACGTAATTAAAAAAATATTTTATGAAACCAATGAATCAGTCGACATAGAACATCAAAGCTCGTGAATAAAGTCACAATTCAATGGTTGTAAGCTGTATTTAATTTATGTTATAGTTCAGAACTTCCCGTCAGTTATTTCTGATGTTCACAAAGGCGCCATTGGGAACCAACTGTGTTTCATAAAGTGCTACCACATACTTTATACGGCTGGTTTACGCTATAAACGATAAGCGGTTACGATAAAGTTATTAATATTAATTCACAATATGTATATAAAATAGAATATCGCAGAAAAACCTTGCGAATTCAACCTCGCACATAACTAACTTTAGCATGATGACTTGTATAATGTGTGTCAATACATTATACAAATTTACAAAGTAGATATTTCAGGTATTTAATCATCATAATTTGCTTAATTTCAGATTAAATGGATTTCTGAAATTGTACCCGTTGTCGAAAATTATTTCATAAGAAAATATTTTCAGCACTTGGTATAAAAGCGTAAGAAATAATATATATGTACATAATATATACATTGTAAGTAGTCATTCTGAAATAGTATTAATCTAAATATATTGTAATTGAATTCAATACACTAATTTTCTTTTGAGGTCCTCAAATGTTTTTGCCAATTCAAATATGTTTAGATACTTGCTTTTGCCCGCGGTTTTGCTTGCGTTACTATTGATTTAGTCAATCAATTCTGGTTGTTGATTGAAACAGAAAACATTTTGGTATCAAATGATAATAAATAATTAATTCAAAATGTTGGGCAATACAGGTAAATAAAAGCTTTCAACATTAATTACCTAATACCTTCTATCTATTAACTTTTAGTCAAATTTTAGGTCCATGAATTATTTTTTTTGCATTACCTTTAAATTTACATTCTACTCTTTTAAGAGTAGTTTAAAAACACAAAACTAATAAGTTTCGTACAAAGTTTATCCCACTCTTTACCCAATTTCTTATAATTTTTTGCGATAAAAAATAGCCTATTATCGTTTCCAGAATCCTAACTATCTCTATACAAAAATTAATCATAATCGATTCAGCGGTTTAAATATGAGAGAGTAAAACACAAACTCACTTTGGCATTTATAATATTAGTAAGGAAAATAAACGATAATATAAGATATTTAATTTATAAAAGACTTGAAATACTAACTGTTATAAGCGTATAAAAATTACGCTGTCGCTTTTCACTTAGCATCGTGAGAGCATTTTCATTTCTATCATTAACTCGACGAAATTAATGTCAATCACTTTTATTACTGGATAAATTAAAGACAGTAGCAACACATCTCGGTAGGTCGGCACTATACCAAACCATAAATTTTGGACTTTAAAAGGGTACAGATAATTATCTTTATACCCAACACCCCCTCTAATTTATAACTTCGTGCTCCGGTCAGCGGTTTTGTCGAAATTTTTTGGTCTAATTAAAATATCTGTTGAGATTTTTCGAGTTCAACCTTATTAATAATGAAATAGTTTTGTTACATAGTTATTCTATATAGAGGAGTTTCATTTGGTGTTGGGTTATGCCTTATATAAACATTATATACGAAGTTTTGATGTAAACAAGAAAATGTTTCGAAAGTTACTGGATCACGTGGAATTTTAACTTCCTGATAAAGCATATTGTTATGAAATATATGAAGTGTCATGATATAGTTCAAAGACAAGTTTTTTAATGTTTTGTGTCACAATTAAAGCGATAGTAAATAGTTACAGTATATTGGTCATAGGTTTTGAATATCATGTTACACAATGTAGCAAATTAGTACACATGTACAAAGATTTATTTTTAAATAACAAAATCCGAGATGAAAATAATCTAATACACGCATATATTGTATTGATACCGAACATTCAATTTATTTTAATGGCGTCTATTCCTATAATATTTCTTACAAGTTAATGCTTGAAAGATATACCGCGTATGGCAACAGTAAATTTACAAAATCGTATCTAAGTACTGACAAGCGGTTTATGTCTCTTAAATCAAGATTAAGTGCGAACATACGGGTCATACCTCAAAATGTGTCGCCGATAAATCAATGTTAAAATAAGAAATTCGCCCCGACTAATTTCGACCGACTTCGAAGTATTTTAAACGTGGCTCGGTGAAGGGTGAGATCGTCAATATTTAGTACTTGTGTACGAGTATCAATTAAATTGTAAAAAGTATGTAAATATTTGGATTATAAATATGCGACGTTAAATGCTAATAATTACCTATATAATTAAAAAATAGACTAATTACAATAATGAAACGATTGTAAAGTCACCGGTACTACAGTGTGGGTCCTTAACTTGAAATATTGCAATGACACCATAGCGCGGTTGAGGAGAATTCTCTAATGATACACTAATTAGTTATGACTGTCAAAAGGAAAGTAAAAAATTGTATCGGCTATATTACAAATATTGTTTCAAAAAGCGGTGTACAAATGTTATGTACTTGAGGAATAATTAATTAGCTGTATGCATCAAGTGGTTTAATTGAGGGCTGATGATTTGTTAAAATAAATAAAATAATGCATGTCTGGATATCATCATACCAACAATTTTTCTTTTTAGTGCTACCTAAAATCTAATCAGTGTGATCTGAACATTGAACAACGAAAATAAACATATATAAGAATTTCCTATACTTAAAATAAATTTAGAATAGATTATTACAGCTGTAATTTTAATTGATATTGATATAAAATTAGACACATCTTATTTTATAAATAATTATTTCAAAATGTTTAATATACGTTACATGAATAATTAGGAGTGCACTCATATCAGCCGGTGAAGTGAAACTTTCTTTATCTAATAGAAAGTTCGGAGGCATTAAACTTGCTGGCGATAGTAGGTTTCGAGACAAACTCAACCGATAGACCAGTTCTCTTACTTCCGTAGTCTAAAGTAACGACAGAGAAATATTTAAAGGGAAATTGTATAACAAAAGAATACAATTATATTGTAACTCGCGATTTTGTGATATTACTATGATAAAATGACGGTACCTACGGATCTAAATTTAGTACATCAGCAATCCGTCAATGGTAGTCACAATCATGCCGGCTTGCAAGCTTCTTAGTAACTAGATGGTCGCTATCTAATCCTGATATATATTTACTTAGTGTCAAAAGAAATTAAAAATAATGGAATTTTCAACATGTGCTGATAAAGTAGTTACCATCATTGGTTGTCGCCTGAAACTACATTAAATAAACAAATCTTTCATTACACTTTATTAAGGTGTTTTCTGTTAGATATTTTAAAGTCTATCTAATTGTTACAAATAGTAGATTTGCTTAAATTAATACAATTATTGAAGTGTACAAATAAAACCTGACTACATGCAACTTTGATTAATTTATACAATAATAAAACGTTTTATTTCCATAATTTCTAATAATAATGCTACTTACAGATTACTAGCTATTACCTGCGGCTTTGCTCGCGTTCATATAGATTTTGTAATTGTTTGACAAACGCGATAAAAAGTTTCATACAAAGTTTATCCTGTTCTTTACCCAACTTTCAATAAGTTTTTCACAAGATAACTTATAATTTCCCAGTAATTTTTTATACTAACAAAATCTTTATTTTAGTGATCAGATTTGCTTAAGATTAGTAACGTTTCATCCGATGTTGTTAATATTGAAATATAAATTAACAATTAATAGGATTGGTAATAGGACCTTTGCTTTATCTAACTTGATAATGTTTTTTTCCTGAAAAAAAAAATGATTGACGTACTGAGAGATTATGGGGCTCATCGGGTAAGAAATACCGTCATATATCCACTAAAAAGCCACCAAGGCAACTCTTAATCCTCTATACTGCCATAGGCCAGGGACAACTGTCACACTTTATCTAGTCAAAGTAATCTAAAAAAAGAATTGCCTTTTATTAACTTGGTGTGTAAAATCCTATTCTTTACGGACTTCCTCGTCGCAACGCAGAAACGCATTAGCTGAGCTCAGGCCAAGGCGAGAGGAGTATGTGGTGACTCATCGAGTGTTAATCGTTCAATACTAACTACTAAAACGCACCGTGGCGACACTGCAATTCCCCTGTTGCTAGACACCAGGGACAACGTCTACACTTCTTCTAGTCAAAAAGGGAACTTCCTAGAGGCACCATGCTTATCGCAAAACGAAAACACTAGTTTACAGACAACTAAGTCTTCCCAATTAACAATCTATTATCGTTAGTTTCTGAATTGTGATTATCTTGACATACTTCTACATAGCTATAAACTACACAATGTTGACCACTATATCATGCGGACTACATAACTGTTTAACTCTATATGCCATAAAAGAGTAGTTGGATTTTTTGAAAAAACATTCGTATATGTCGACACTTGTCAAACCAGTGCATAATTGACAATTAACTGGTTTTATCTATTCTGCTGCCAAGACTATTCCGTTATTAATTATTTATAAATACTGGTATTTTAAAACTTGAAATTTCTCAATAATAAATAAATTAAATGAATACGGCCACATTCATATGTTTAACGATGCTTAAAAATCGATTCCAATAAATAATACACTCGTTTGTTCAACTTAACAGGGACCGGTATCTTGTAATGGATCACTTAATTTCGATTAACCGAACGGACGCCGACCGGAGAACAATACGATACCGGATATTACTCGTTTTCGCTTTTTGATCGTTTTAACGTTATTTTCGAAAACGATCTTAAACAAATAAACCGACCGGTCTGCAGTGAACCCTTGGATTTGATGATGCCTTTTTTCTTGAGTTATTTATATATATATATTGATGTAGTTTTTCTTTAAAGAAAAGAAGTATAATGTCTGTACGATATTTAAACTTTTGCATCTTTTCCGTACAACATAGTTTTTTTTTCGTTCGTTTCGTTATTTGAATTTATTTCAATACATAGGCTCAAATACTAAAGAGTCGTGAGCTAGTTGGGCATAACAGCAACAAATGAATTATAAACTACTTTCTTTAAAATGCATTGTGCCTAAATGAAATAGCGTATCATTACTTGATCATGATACAATAAAAAAATGCGATTACTTGAACAAAAACTTTATTTTATTGTACTTTAAATATGTAAAATAGAGACCTGAATTCCACAAGATATTCTTTTTCAGATCTTGTAAAAGAAGCTCTTCGTTTAAATTACAATATTACTACAACTATTAAGTTGAAATTAAAATCACGCATCTACATAAAAAAATGTATATATAAGATAAACCTTATCGTTTGTGGTCGTAATAATAATCAAAGTAGCTGAGTAACAGGTTATTTTCAAAAAGTTTCATTATGAAAAACTTTATATTATTATTGCACAATGTTTGCATCCTAGTTAATTCACAACAATAACCAATTTATGAAAATCATTCTAAATATACGTATGTATGGGCAAAAACTAAAAATGTTCTTAAAAATCGATTTAATAAACTCAACTTTTATAGGAAATAATTCAATATGACTTTTATTTTATTACAGTTAAAAGTTGCTATATATAATACTATGCGAATTATGTGACTAATAAATAATAGCATTGTAACTGACAATACATGACCGCGTAGCTCGTACTAAATCCCTTAACTTCATGTCCTGTCAATAATACGTTCCCTACAGTTACATATTTCACTCTGGTTCAGAGAGGGTATACTAATTAAGTTTGTACAATATTTGCTTTGTAAATTGTTTTAATTAAGTCGCTATGAATACGGTGTTTGCTATGCCCCAATTTTCTCATGTCCACACAAGCTAAACTATGTTTACATAATTTTCAATAATTTAGACGCTTTTTATAATTCAAAATTTATTAGCTCTTCCTTTATGTTTTTGTACACGCTCGGTGGAATATCTTATGGACCTAACACACGGATCATCAATATTACTGTGATTGTCGAGAAAATAGGATTTGTACAACTTATTTTTTTTCCAAAGGACAGTTGTTTTATATGGACCTCCCCTTAAGATCTTCACGACAACCTGTGCCGGTCTGTTAACATTTAGATAGTTCGCACAACTTTTATCAAACTGTAGATTTGTGTTGCAATTTTTACACTTTGTCTTCTGATAGTTGTTATAATTAATAATACACACCAATCTGATTCCCAAATGAGCCAACCCAAAGTGAGATACAAAATGTAATGACTCATTTTTTTAACCATTTATTTGCTTTGCTCAACGTCTTCTTAATTGTATAATTATCTGTATTATAATTAATATTTGTAGTAAAAACCATTTGTTTTAAACTTGTTCATATTTATGTTTTGTTTAAGTGTTTTAAAAGCAAGATATTTTTTATCTGATATTTAGTTATATGATTATATTAATATACATATATACAATAAAGAAAATACGGGGTAGTAGGACACGACGATTGTATCCGGCTAGCTTGCGACTGCCGCAAACCAAATGCGATACCTGTAGTAATGACAGTAGATATATTATCGTATTACCTACATCGTGACTTAACATCAAGTGACATTTTATTCTAAGCGCCTGTAATGCAGATATCTAATGTTATAAAGTGACCATTTCTTGTATATTTTTATATGTATATTAAAGTTCCGTGTTACATTGTTTGTCCGTGATGAACTCGTAAACTACTGAACCAATTTTAATCAAATTTTACCCACTTGAGAGATAGGATAGTTTAGTCTTGATAAATGAATATAACGCGATAGATGTTGCTGCAGTCGATGTGATTGAGTACTCAAAAAGGCAGAACAAGGTCTGCTAGTTCAGCTAGTTCGCGTATCACGGAAACGAATATAACGATTTGAATGAAATTTTGTGTTTTCATAAAAATGGAGTCTTTTAAATAATGACTAATAAAATAACTGATTCAATTCGTGTTTTTTTTTATTTCAATAATCAGTTCATACGTTTGTACAATAGTAAAACGTTTACAGTCTATGTATGATTGGTGTATCAATAACTTTTCCACATCAACACAGTTTAAAAATGCCCAGTTAAGAACGATTACCCAGGTAGTATAACAATATAATCTGATAGTAGCAATCTGTAACAATTGGGTCCGCATCATAATTCACACTTACACAACCATAATGTGCACAAATGCACACGGTAAAATCTATTGTAGACTCCCTTTGCGTTTGTTATGTTTGGAGGTTGACCAATACGTGATACGTAATATAGTGAGAGGCTTTCATTGACAACATCACGATAACAAAGACTCTCAAAAGACCGATTATTTGACGGTCATATCACCATTGTTAACAACTTTTTACACCGTTTCCTGTGTTTATCATTAGCTATAGTACCGTCACTTAACCATACCGTGCGGTGCCGTATAAAAAGATGTTTAAACCATAGTACGTCTTTATATTTTAATTAATAAAGATGATATCGTACATCATTGACCATGTTCATACAATGAGTCGCAATCCGTAAAAATTTCCCTTCCTTTGTAAAATATCTGTACTACAAAGTGCGTCTTTATACGGACAGAAATAAAGCTTCAATTTTATCGACAAGATTCGCCTGTATTGGGTTCGCAATGTCCAGTGAACAAGAGAAAAAAATAAGATTCCACCATGTCTGACCATTTCCGACAGCTATTATTCTGTCTCCCTCTATATCCGTTTCCGGCTGTCGCGAAAACAAAATAGTACTGCAGACAAAACACAGTTTGTTGTACAATTCAGTATTATCTATCTTCTGACAATGATCTTTAGAGTTTTTCGTAATAATGGTTTCAATTCTGTGTGCACTAGTTCTTTTAAGGCTTTTAAATTAAACATCTGTCAATTAATATATTAAAATGATATCAGAGCGAAATTAAAGCTTTTTCAAATTCTTTAGGCATTATCTATATGCTGAAGTAAAATTAAATGAATTGAATTAAATAAAATTTTACAGGCAAATTTGCTTTTATTGGCCCAAACTAATGGCTGACGATATCTTACACTATATCAACAGCCACAAAGTCTTTCAAAACCAGGAACCCACTGTCGACTTAACGAAATTAAATTAAATGAACAAAGAAAATACTGTAATATATTTGCCATTGAAAGGCCATTTTTCAAACTCTTTGTAAATAAAAACGAAATACGCGTGATTACATTAAATTAATTTTTATAATCAATTTTAGAAATTGTATGCATTACATTCGGTTATTTTAGATCATGGCGTTGGTTCACCAGGACCAGTAAAACTGTAAAAGCACAACAGTTTTAGTCGATTTAAAAAAAGTTAGATATTTATGTACCTTAGAATCTGTAAAGGTTTTCACCTGTTTATTTTGTAACCAGTAATTTGACTAATTTTGTATGAAGTTGAATGAAAGGCAACAAATTACAACGGAGATTAAATAATGATTACATAACATCTAATTAAAAACAATAGACAATAAAATATATTAACAGCTGTTACAATATCAATATACATATTTTCAATTTAAAAAAATCCGTTTTTCCACTGAAGGGAACCTCGATCCAGACTAATAAACAAGCAATGCCTGTAAGTGAAAAGTTCGGTTGTTTGCGCTTTTAACCGATCCTGTGCGCTGTTAAAATACCCAATATTGATGTACGCAACAACAATTTAATTTTGTTTATATGTGAAGTGAAAAAGTTCTGGCAGTTTACGACCTGCATAATTATAAGTAATGGCTTTTGTTATGAATCAATTTATATTACTTGGGGAAAAAATAAAGATGTAGAATTATGTTATGTATTAAACAATAAATGCAATTTATAATAAGTATTGGACACACGGAAGCACTTACTGCTACCTATGAAAGCCAATAATACTACAATAATAATACGATATAATATGTAAAGGGGGAGTCACATGAAAAAGCCATATTTAAACAGAGCCACTATCATTGTACCAAGTTGATATTATAATGAAAGTAACTCTTTCAAAACATGGCACTTTCATGCGACTCTTCCTCTACTTGCCAGGCCATCTATAAATATATTCAACGTTTTTGAAGAACCTCGTACAGCAGTTTAGTAAACTTTAGCAGCGAGTTTATTTCCCATTCAAATTCCTCCCGGAAGGAAACTGCTTTGAAATCTGATACATCAGATTTTTAAATGTGTATAAGAACTCTCCTCCGATGATGTGCTGAACGATGGAGGAAAATAGCTTTTGCCATCATGTTGAACAATTACTTAGAATATAACATTTGACAAGCGATAAAAAAAGATTAAGGAATCGAAGTATCTTTTTGGACTTAATCCCTTATGAGCATAGAATTGTTAATAGCTCGATTTTCAACAAAGTAAATTGGATAAGCTATTATCCTTGTACTCCTACCCAGAGATGAGAACACTATCTCATGGAAGGTCAAATTGGCAAAAGGTGGAAAATATGTCTAGAGTATTGGTATTTGTATATCAAGGCCTACCTTTACTGCATATAATGCTGTTATGCTGTACAAACAGCGTTGGAGGTTATAGCAAGCCTTGAAAGACACCAATTTTTATGTCCATGCTTTCGCAATAACCAACGTCTACCACGGTTTTATGCGTTTTCCAGTTAAAACGTTAGTAGCCCAGAAATAACCCTCAGGCAGTTCGTAAGATGACAAAAGATTAAATTGTAAGATTTGATTGGATAAATTGGGAGAAAATTAGAAGAAACTTACGGGTAAAAGCTAATAAATAGGTTAAAGATAGAGCACATTAATAGTGATAGTTTTCCGCATTCAATATCAATAGCTGGCGCCAATCAATGTTTGGGATACACTAAAAGATCACAGATCCAGTGACCGGAGTGGAAGGTGTATATACAGTTGCTAATCAAATCGTGTTCTTTAAGATAAGTTAGGAGTTTTGTGTTGAACACTAACTAATCTCTATCTCCTTAGAGAAGATGCAGAGAATAGCAGTAAACTTGTATAGTGATCGGCCTCATCTACCAACTTTTAAAGACACTGGTTGCACATGGGAAGTCTTAAAAAAAAAACATGTCTAATAAATTGGCAGGCATGAAATTCGTGTTACCCTGAAAAACAGCTCAGGAATGTACTTTTACTGGTACGTTCTATTTAATAAAAATCAAATATAGCAGCTTTGGCGGACTTCCTTTGTGAGAAATTAATTTCCGGCATGAAATAATCGTACTTCAGAACATTGGGTAATAATGCGCTTCCGTCATCGTTCACATTTTTCGATTTTGTATAATAAATAATTTATTACTTCATATCTACGACTTAATTTAAACATGTAATAGATATAGAAATAGAATATTTAGTAACCAAACTCTTTAATTGCCACACAAAACATTCTTCACCCTTTTAATCATATCAAAAGAACAATCTTCCGGCCGGATGGCCGTCTAACGACGATATATTTTTTACTATCAACTGAATATAAACATTATTATTTATTAACTAAAGTTTCATTTAGAACGTATCACAATAACGGTTTTAGTTGAGTAATCTTGAAACTTCCAGGAATAAACATAATCTATCATATTACAGATCCATTTTTGATTCGTGAAGATCTAATTCTAGTTAATTCTTTCGTGTTCTCGTTATCATGTTCTTTAATCTTTAAATCGTTTTCGATTACTAGTAGTTAATAAAAGAAACATAATATTTATTTAACATTGTGTTTATAAAATTAACTAAAAAGCCTCAACACCTGATGAACTTTACCGCATTGTTATTAGAGTTATATTACCATATGTAATTACACAAATTTAATATACTGGCGTCTATTTAGAAAATAATATATGATCTGCTAGAGAGTTAACTATATAGATCAATACAAATGGTGATTTCTAAGATCAAATATGATTATAGGTTTTAGGTAACTGAATATTTTTTAATTCATGATGGTGCTGAAACACTATGTGCTGTTTTAAGTACGTGTCATGTGTTTACAATATTGTTTATAAAAAATCTCATGTCACGGTGCATTCCTCCTAAACGGCTAGACCGATTTTACTGATTTTTTTGTCTATATCTGGTGGGTATGAAAGTAGGTATTAAAGTATATTTAATGCTGCTAGTTGATTAGGGTGTCCCTGACCAAAAAAAAATTTTTTTACTCTCCTACCCACACTATATAATTTTTATAGCGATTTAATGTAACCAAAATATTAACTAGAAATAATTTATATGACAGAACAACGTTTGTCGGGTCAGCCAGTTTTATTTTTTTCTACTTCTGGAAGTATGTCTTCTATGTAACCCTATTCATTATCTAGCAATATGAAATACCTCAATACATTACTATGCGAACTTTTAATGTGTGAACTGAAATACTTTAAAAAATAATGATACAGAGCTTATGATTACAAATATTACGTATAGTAAACTAATTGTGCCCTTTAGTTTCACCTGTTTTTTTTTTTGCTCTTGTTCCGAATCATCATTCTGCATGCAACAGGTACCTAGTCTATGACATGCCAGACGGCCTATTTGTACTATATTATTTTATTCTCAAGTAGTGTACTCTCATATGTACATTTCTCACGGTAACTGTTTTGTTCCTAAGGATCATAGCGCGCTGTAAGCCTATAGCCATCCTTAATAAATTAGACCATAAAATGAATTTATTTTTTAACCTGACTTGTTATTCTGCAGATTATCACGTTACAACAAAAAATAAGAATCGTCATAATGATTATTAGTACAGGTAAAGCTTTTACTAAAGATGAAGAAATACTACTAATACTAACCTACAAGAAAATTACACAAGTTTTTCATTTATTATCCGATTGCTGATTATCGGTATTCCGATTACCATTATTATTAATAATCCTTAAATCATAAAATTAATAACTTTTAATATACATAAAATACCTTGTACAGTATAATTTAATATTAATAAAGTAACCTTTGCTCGTAAACGCATCGATTTTACTATTAGAAAATAAGGAGTTAATGAGGCAAGTGTATCCAATAGAAATTCATGTGAAGCAACATTGTAATATTGTAGTTATTACCTCATAAACTTAACTTACCGCATTGCCGAGAGCTCAGTGTAATGCACCAAGAAAATCACGTATTAATGAATATTAATAATATGAATTCATTATTTTTATGAAGTATGAACTAACAGGGAATTCAGTATTATATAGCTATATATTACACAATGAATTTAAACTATATAGAAACTTTAGTATGTGTTAGTAGTTTATCTGCACCATATTTCATTTATGAAAGAGTTATTATGTTTAGCATTTATGGCTTATTTTTCTATCTAATCGTTGGAAAGTATAATTTCATGTTTTTTTTTATGTCCGCCTGATTATGTAACATTATAAAGTTAAAAATTTGTACCCATGCCCCAGAATAGGTGTTCCGGCTGTTTACTTAGAGCTCAGTTGCTATTAGATTATATTGTGACATATGAAATATCGAAAACAATATTTACACACGTATATGCTAGAGTAAAATAAATAAAATTACCATTTTGAGTCTTTTGCGGAATATCGTGAGAAAATAATGTTTATTGAATCAATAAAAAAGAAAGGGAAACTCAAAGTTTCCTACAAATTTAGAGAGATAACGACAATATCCACAATTCAGATGAGAAAGAAAGTATAACTAAACAAAAATAAAAAAATACGGTGTTTGTGAATCGACATCGAAGTTTATTTTCAAAGAGCCATAATCATCGGGAGGCGAACTTTATTACGTTTTACGACGAATCTTAAATGCGAAATGTAAACATTGGCGTTGAGGGGGCATACAGAATGTAAACAAATTAACGAAGATACCTCGGTGTGTTTCGCATAAATTGCGAATGTAAACTTCCTTTTGATTTTATTTCGGTTTCGCGATTGTTCGTTAAAACTGTAAATTTGTATTTTTATTTACTACGCAATGTCTATAATATTATGTATATTTTAACGTTTTTTGGAATCATTTTAATATTAATATTGACTTAGGTATTGGTATAGAGACATTGGCCTATATAGATTAATTGGTAATAGAAAATAAACAGAACATCTTCATCCAGATTACATAAAACATTTTGTACCGCTTGTGTCAAATAATTATTAAGTGATGTAATAAGTGAATACGTGTAAAAATCCTCAACAAATTAAGCCCTTACTAGATCATTTAACATTATCACATAAATATCTGATGGAGTAAAACTATATACAGATGTATATTCTAATTAAATTATGATTATTTTTTATCTTCAAGACTAAATGATGAGAAGCAATGACGTTTTTATGCAAAATTATGGAGATGGGGACATTAGCAATTTCTATTTAAATGAAAATTGTCGCTAGATGTGCTTCGGCTTTGCCTCCGTTATGGTCAGCAGAATATAATCGAATAACTTTATCTTCAACTCTTCAAGGAGTGATTTTTTGAAGTAACTTTTAATTTTGCGTTTAAAATTACTTTCTATATATAACACAGTTAATTTTATTAGTACAACCCAGATATAGTCAAATATTTTCTAATTCGGATATCGAAAAACCTATAAAATATTTAGTTAATTCCATCAGTTTTTGATAAATTTTGATGATAAATTTAATATGTGCAGTAACTTTAGTATTGAGTACACAATACTAAATGTTGAGATTGAGAGTCTTATTACAATTATTAACTCACTGCCTTATTTACACATACTTGGGCAGACCTTATGGGGCAGTGGTAGCAAGCCTTGTTATTGAGTCGTTAAATCACGGGTTTTATCTACGCCCCTAGACTTTTAATTTATAAATAAATATTTGTCGGTAGTGAATCCCTAATAAATAAATATCTACCTATACATACTTAGTTTAGTTTGATATTTAATGGCTGTAATTAAAGTTATATGGCGTTATATATGCCTTTTACTATTATACTTTTCTCACAAAGAGTCTTCACAAACTTCAGAGTTAGCTCTGCAGTTTAAACGGTAACCAAGCCGCAGCCATCGCGTTGAGTAATGTGTGTTCAAATCCAACATATGCGCTATATATGTCTCTATCTATAAAGTCCTCAGTGACAGAGAACTTGATTTGAATTTGAATGAAGATTCTAGATATTAGCCATATTTTCACTTAATAATAAATAAATAGCCAATTCCTAAAACCAAATTACAAAATCATATTTGTCATTTGAAGATTAAAAAAACGTCAATTATCCACCCTATTACTTTATAAAAAATAATAAAAATCAATCGGAGTATACCAAAGATACAACAATAAAATATTTTTATCCCTTTAAAAAAAATTCTTACAGCCCTACGCTATAGATGTTGTTCTTATTTTCATTCCTGTCACTCTACGCGAGTGTATTTTCGGTGGCACATTGTTATTGTAGCATCCCGGGATGATGGCATGTCCTCTTAATTTCAAGTAAATCGTGGTACTCGCGCGATGGTACACATCTGAATAAACAATGAATGAACGGTGATTAAAGACTTTGACAAGGTTGCGACTGTGGCTAATATATATGCGATTAAAAGTCGTTAGTAATAAACAGAGCATTAAAACTACAAAAATTTATTATTATGTATACCTGAAAAAATATTAATGCAATTATTTTTATCTTTTATAATTATAAATAACAATAAAGTTATTTTATAAGTAAACGATCTGTTTACATACGTAATAAATCTGTTATTGATATTTCCAAAAATAAAACCATTATTACTTTTATTTTACACGCAACATTAACAGACAAATACTTTATTTAGGACTTTTTTATCTGTGAAACACAGATATTCTAGTAGTATGTTTACTGCAATACAATTTTGTTAATGCTGCTAGTACTAAAAAAAATGTTCGTTATTATGCCACCAAGATAAGGAGAAATAAGTTAAATTTATCATAATATGAAAATATAATTGCATATTAATATTGAAAGTGTTACTATTTCTAACTCCTTACATCTTTACTCAAGAAACTAAATGATTCACAAAAAAACATTACATTATTGTTAATAATATACGTTCAAAAATATAAAACATGATACAAATAACTTATTGCGGCTAATATACGGACGCAAAATAAAACCAACGTTCTCTGGTATAATAACTTGTTATAACCATTACAATGTATAACAAAATAGTTCTATATAAATCAGGGATGCAAATTAATTCATTTCAGTGGAATAATGTAAGACGCCTTAAGTGAGCAGTGGATAATCCCATCAATATATCAAGAGCACCGGCGCGTCTGTCCGAGTTAAAAATCATCCACTTCACTGGGGAACTGACTAATAAATATTAAAATTTACAAGTAACAATAAATTTATTGATTCTGATTATACTTTATTAAAGTCACAACATGTATTTTATTCTTTCTCGGCATTGGGCTCTTCTGAGATGAACTGTGAGAAGTATACATAATACAACCAAAACTACAATTTTGTATTTATTTTAAATCAAAACGAAAAAATAATTTATCGATTAAATAAGGCCATTTTTACAAGGTTTTGAAAAATATAGTAAATCCTTGACAGATCAGACTAATTGATTATTATGTATGTATATCATATTTGTTACACATATTGTAGGTATAGTTTTGTGATGCTGTAAGTAAAGGTGACAAGATTTAATATGTCACTTTGAAAACAAAAAGATTAGTTAAATTTTCATAAAAAAAGAGCATAAAAAGAAATCGGATAAAGAATTTTCGTCGTGATTTTATACCATTTTCAATATAAAATGAAAGTCCATGTTGATATACTTAGGTAAATTATCAACATTGTAGAAACACATGCTTGGGTAAATGACCAGACGTGTTAGATTACTGTCCATTAGAATAAATAACAAAACCTATTTACACACCGATATCATAATGACATTCTACATTACGATAATGTTTAATCTGAACCCATACGTTAACAAAACAAACATCTTAGTCATCCGTTTGGTTGTACCTACTCTGACTTAGCGACGTAGTTATATCATATCACGTAGCCATGAATATATTATATAACATAACATATATAGCATTCGAAGCGATGATAGCTTAGTGGTAGTGTGTACGACTTCATGTCAAGGCACGTGAGTTCGAATCCAAGCACCTACAATGAGTTTGAGCTTTCGGTCAAGGAAAACATCGTGAGGAAACCATAGCATGGTGGTAGGGCTTTTTCCATCTACCGCCTGGCTAGCAACCACCCTGAAGTTAAAAACCTGGCGCCAAATACCAATAGGTGTGTTCCGGTAGCTGCACTTGAGAGCCAGTTCCTCCACAGGTTTAGCGTGCCTACCAACTAGGGCCGTATCCTCACTCAAGGTCAGGTGAGATTATGGCTATATATTTTATGTTATGTTACGGCCATAACGCCATGGTAAGGGAGTGTGAAGAAGTTCTGACTCCTTGTAACTTGCTCGCCGTTATAGTATACCATCTCTAGTCTAGTATAGTCTTTTTCTAGTCGTACGGTCTCCGTTCCACTGGGTCCAGAAAAACAAGGATGAGTATGTGCACCTGTGTTTTGTGCGTATATTTGAGCATATATCCTGAGCAATTGACCGTTTCTAGTTATGAACGTAGTTGAAGAGGTCACCGTGCCTGAAATCGGTTGAGAAGGATATAAGTACATTTACTGTCGGGTGAATGGTTAGCCTAGCGGTTAAAGCTGTTGCTTCAGTGCAACTGGCGCGTTGAAGTTTTGAAAGTGGTTGAGTTTGATCTTTACGTTTTTGTTAGTTAATTGTATTTATAGAGTCCTTCCCACTTGACATTGTCGAAATTGACTAGGTAGTACCTGTACTATACGGTGTGTATTCAATAATGAATATATATATAAATTAAGATTTATATACAACTGAATAGCGACCGATATACACATGGTGATAAAAAAAAAAACATTTTTAGTCTATCTTCAAACTTGTAAAAAGGTAACACAAGGGTGATCGCCAATGAATTGCTGATTTACTAATGATCAACACTATTTTTTAATGTTGCTATCCTTACCATTTAGCACAAAGGTCTCACTTTAATATGTTTCGATAAAATTATATATTAATAAAATATCAAAAGTTAAAATAAAATATCAAAAATGTCATGTAGTTGAAGGAAATTTAAACCTCAAGTACTTCTGTAAAAGTACGCTAACAACAAATAAGAACCTGAGCATAGAACATCGAAATTAAAAAGCCATGTTTTCAAATTAGCAAATATTTGCGTAATAAAATCAAAAGTACTATCAAAGGTACTTTATATTGTCAATGTCACTAGTAATGGGGTAAGTTATATGTATTTTTCAATATCTAGTAGAAGTAACCGGGCGCTGGCCGAACGCCAATAAAGAAAACGATTTGCAAATATTACCCAAAAAAGTTAAGCCCATCTCCCCTACAGAATTTTGTTTGCTCAACGGTTAAAATATCAGCCTAATATGAACATTATAGAGACACAAAAGGAGAAATATTAGAATATGTCAATAATGTGTCAGTTTTTTGATTGCCGTGATGTGAGATCTTACGTAAACGTTACTTGTTCCTTTTTTTTTTATTCTGGTACAAGAAATACCTCCTTTCTTTTAAAATTATTTGATACATTACAGTATATTCAGTTTTACAATATCTACTTATTAATTATTAATATGAACTGGTAAACTGGCCTCCTTTTTCAAAAATACAAATCATAACAAATGTGTCAAGTATTAATATTATTATTAAAATTATAACGAAGATCGTTCGCTGTAACCAAATAGACTCATCATATGACTATGACAAACCGTACAGCTACAATCTCACCTCATATTAAGTAATTATGTGACAGAAGATAGTGGACACGCTAAGCCTAGTGGAGTGACTGGCTTTCGAGTACGAAAACAAAACTGAAGGCACCGTAAACTCCAGCTCGTTACAGGGATTTGCACTCAAGTCCATTGGCGCGGCGTCCGTAAACACTTCCAATTGAGTCACCGTCGCTTCATTATTAATCATTTCATATTTTAAAAATATTCCTGACATGATTTATTAAATAAATTCTACATTGGATTTTTAAACATTTTTGACGCTATCTATCTGTTATTACTCCTTTGATACATTCTAAATAAAAAAATCTATATTCGTACCTTTTCACTGAAACAAAAAAAAAACTTTAATTCTACGTAGTACTGCGCTCGGTTCAAGCTATATCAAAGGCCAGTGAAATCCATGTCAGAATGTTTGAAAAACGTACACGAATGCATCAAAAACGCTACAGGGACTTTTATGTGAAATTTAATGTTGCATATTTAACAATTTTAGTTCACAAGCCGACATGTTATCAAAGTTTTAATTTAAATTTACAAAGATAATAATTACACATTTCTGTAAAGAATAAAACTAACTTTGATAGTTTAATACATATGTAATACTCTCTCACAGTTACCACATACGCAAGATTTTGCATACATATTGTTTCTTTTTATATATTTATTTTATATTAATAATTATTTATACATTCAATTTCAATATTACAAAGTATTATTTCGAATAGTGACAATGCAGTGTAGTTAGTACTGTGGTTTTTATAATATATATTAGATTTAGCGTAATGGCCACAATCTCACCTGATTTTAAGTAATGATGTGGCCCAAGATGTTGGACATGCTACTCTTAGAAGTGGAACTGGCTCTCAAGTGCAACTGCCGAATCACACCTATAGGTATTTGGCGGCAGATTTACAACTTGAGGGTGGTAGCTAGCCAGGCGGGCATTAAAATCAACCCTACTACTATTGTTTTTACTTCAATCGGTAGATGTTATTCGGTGACTTGTATGGACTTTCTGTAATCACACACGACACTGGTTGTACCCGCGACTCCGTTCGCATGGAACTAAAAACTATCTAATAATTTATTCCCGTTTTTGTATCTTTTTTTAATAGAGCTATGCTCATATTGACGGTAGCGTGTTGTTAAATATCTTAAAATCTTTCTCAATGGTTGCTCTATCAAATACAAAAAGATTTTGGAATCTGACAAATAGTTTCTAAAATTAATGAGATAAAAATTGTCTCGAACTTCTAAAATATTGCATTAATAAAAACCCCTATAGTTGCTTATAGTTGCAAAAGCAAATATGCAAGTAAAAAAAGTATGATATTTTTGGTGACATTTTGAAGAACATGCCCGGCTTCTGTACTAAGTATGTGTAACGACGACTACATCCATTAAATCGGATTGTGTTCATTGTAAGCGAAATATAAACATTTCTGGTACTACCCCGACCGTATCGAGATCCATTGCGATGTAATGCGAATAAACATAAAATTAATGAACTTCGTTAATGTATGGCCGTGTAAAATAATACCGTATCATTTGTATGATAAAGAAGAGTGAATTAATTTGTACGATGTATGTAACAAAACGCCCTATGTAATGAGTAATATACAAATTTATTTATTAAATCATGTAATGTATTGTAATGAATGCCGTATATAGTGTATGAGCTAAATATACATCCAGTTTCCAACGATCTTCTTTCATAAATAAATAGTATTACCGTTGAAGTTTAATGGCATTTTATCTCACAAATGATCTTAATCATAAGAAGTGACAAAGAATTTATTTGTATAAAACATGTAAAGGAAAATAAATTACATAGTTCATGTACTCTGTCACATTTTATTATATTTTATTGTTAAAATTACTTTTTTTATTACCGTTCATAAAAATAAAGAAACTGCCTTCACTGATATTTAATATTTACCATGCTAAAATCCTAAGGAAAGCATTTATCGAAAGTGTTCTTTACACAAACGTTAATGGAATGAAATGAGGAACAATAAGGAATCTGATATGAGTGGACGATCCGTATGTTATTTCAATAGACAACTCGTGAACATTTGTTTTACCTTACGTGTGAATTTTACGGATAGAGACCAGCGGCTCCAACTCAACATTTTGGTCCAATGAGCTTTGCAGCAAAAACAGTAGACAGCCTGTGGGATATCGGATAGAATTGGAGCCTGAATAAATATTATCAGTCTGGGGTTATTTCAGCTTTGTTATTTGCATTGTCGTCTGCTTCATAAACTTTGATATCGTTAACTGTTTTAACAATCTGTTATTACTTCTAGTTTTACGGTTTTGTCTCGTTTGCGATTTAAGTTTCATTTGATTTTTTTCCCCTACAGTCTTTTGAATAAGTAAATATTTCTCGATAACTTTGTTGTGCTTGAGAAGTAAAATAAATTGATCTATTTTTTTTTTACATTCTCTAGTGAACATTTGTGTATATAGGTATTCCTACACCCATTTTAAGTCCATTGATATGTTATCAGACTTCGCATGTGACAGCTTAAATTAGTTTATAGATGCGTCAAAGGTTTGGAGTAGATATGTTACGGTTATAGAATTTTGGACCTGTATAAGGGCAAAAACATAGAGTAATGACTTTTTTTTGTGATAATGAGTAGCAAACAGGCAGACGGTCCATCTGGTGGTAAATGTTTACTGAAGCCAATCTAAATGCGAGGGTGGTCGCTAACCAGTCGGCAATAACCCTAACAGCAAGCTGTGATGGATCAAGGATTAAACCAAAAGTGAAGCTAACAATCGCCAAAGCTTCGTCGGTTACTCGGTAGGGTGCACCGCGTGCAGGTGAGGTTAGCAAGGGTAACTCAAATGATATTCAATGCCCCTTACACTCAGCTTACCCTAGCTACCATTCTCAAGATGAAAATTTGTCCCCAAATATCTATACGGTGATCGGAGAATTCACTAGAAATCCAGTCACTCCACTACGCTCAGCGTGTCCATTATCTTAGGTCACATCGTCACTTAATATCACGTGAGAGTATGGCCAAAAGCTAAACCAGCAAAGTATTGCATATTACAAAAAAAATGTATTATTAATGTCTGTAATATCTGTGGACATGGAACCACCATACTGTTATTATATCCATATAAAATTGTAATTAGTATGAGATACTGTATCCGTATGACGTAATATGTATCTTATATCCGGATGCTATCACACGAAGGGATTTACATAACCCCCGAGTTATTACGGGTTAATATTTCTGGTAGCATTAACACCCCATATGTAACGTTAATAAATCATACCTCATAAATTTTAATCATGAATTTGATACTATACTTTCATTAATGGTATGCCTGCTGTTATGCTGGTCAATGGTGGTCTCAAAGACTTTTTATGAATATGAGATATATGTTCTTATATATAACTTTTTTTATTAACTTAATTTTAAAATCCGTTTAGGGAGTACCTCGTCGAAATGCGTTAACCCGGGCTCTGAAAAAGGATAGTGAAACGTGGGCGAAGACTCATCGACTGACTAGCACTGTCAAAGCACTAAAAAGCACCACGGCCACACTTCAATGTCCCGTGTACCTAAAGCCAAGGGATAGCTTACCCACTTCTTCTAGTCCATGTATTCTATGTAGTCCATGTATACTATGTATTCGTCAATTCACTATGCTCGTCGTGAGTTAAAACCTCAACTACACACTAATAATATTAAGCTGAGTGTTGAGACCTAGCAATTGTATTCAATTCCATCACAACTACACTAAGTGTTCCCGTAAGTGTCACGCTGTAGGATTAACCGCATCAATTTATATAATTTTGAAGCGATGATAGCTCAATAGTAGTGTGTACGACTTCGCGTCAAGGGACGTGAGTTCGAATCCACCTACAATGAGCTAGAGCTTTCGGTGTAGGAAAACATCATGATGAAACCATAACATGGTGGTAGGGCATTTTCTAATGCCCACCTGGCTAGCTACCACCCTCAAGTTGAGAGTCTGCCGCCAAATACCAATAGGTGTGTTCCAGCAGCTGCACTTGAGAGCTAGCTCTTCCACAGGTTTAGCGTGTCTATCAACTTGGGCCGTATCGTCACTTAAGATCAAGAGAAATTATGGCTATAACGCTGAACCTTATCTATAAAATTAAAAATACCCTTATAACAATTTATCTAACTTTATGGAGCGATGTGGTCCAAGATGGTGGACATACTAAGTCTAATGGAAGAAATGACTCTCAAGTGCAGATGCCGTAACACACTTTTAAGTATTTGGCAACAGATTCTGAAATTGTGGGTGATAGCTAGCCATGGTATCTAATCATGCTATGGTCTAACCCCATGTTTTTATTCAAGTAAACGATCAAGACTCATTCGCAGATATTCGAACTTACGTTTATCGACGCGATTTCCGTATACTTTACCACTGAGCTGAGTTGCTTGCGAGTTGGCATATTGGATTGGATTGGTTGGATTTTGGATCTCAGAATAAGTGACCACTTTGACTATCAAATATAATTAAATTATCTAATAAAATACTATATAATACAATTTAAAAAAGTACGTTAAATACTCGCTGATTTTATATGTATTTGTATTTTTAGCCTATCTTACTAGAGTTTAAGTAAATTACTTTCATAATTAATCTTTATAATTAAATATGAATGCAGTGTATATATCAAAATTAAATAAACAACTTTTGATATTCAAACAATTATCAGACCAATCGAAGATTTACGGCCAGCCTTCACTCTAGTTTAATCCAGTATTTTTTAACAATATTTATTACTCCAGATTAATACGTTAGCCGGAGTTATCTCCCTCGAGCCTCAACAAGGGAATTATGGGTCATTTCATATAAAGTTCAATAGCCCACCTACGGTTATAATGAATCAAATTGTCGGCCACCCGCACATACATATATTTCATAGACTGATTTATTTTTAATCATTCGTAGGAAATTATAATGCAGTTTTAATATTACCTTAATTTTAACTATTATTACTACTTTATTAGACCCAGTCACGCTCTTACAGATGAAAGGTCAACGGGCCGTTTTAAATTTCGGTGGGATAATTCAAGCAAAAATAATGTATCTAACTAAAAATGTATTTAAATAAAAATATTACTAAGATATTTTATGACAAATATAATAAACACGTCATAATTTACTATAGTATCATGAAAAGTAACGCAAATAGTAAATTTTTTCCACTTAATTGTATAGGAAAATAATGTCATATTCACTTAATTGCTTGATAATATGCATGTAAACTAAGGATCGATAGATAACCAAACATATAAAAATGCATGAGTGCCGTGAAACACTCGGTTGGAACAAAATTCCTTACGTAGTATATTATTATTGTATTATATTATTGATTAACAAATACAAATCAATTAATTATTAGCGTCTGAGAGCAATTAAATGAAACGCAGAGATAACTAATGACTGAAGTAATGGTAGAAAATTTCGTTACTATTATATTTTTTCTAGGTGTGAAAATAACATTTTATTGTACAACATTCAATTCATCTAAATCATTATAGTACATATAATACACTACGAAACAGCTAACGCTTATGACGTATACAAACTATAGTTTGAGAGGATGATATATATAGAGAAGATATATCTCCGTAAGCGTTGAGAACTTACTGGCTATCTTGAACCAATTATACGATATAGTGTAATATAAAACATACCAAAGAAAAGGGTCGTGGCGGAAAAATCTTACATTTGCATTACTCTAACCACTCAACTTCGTTCCAAAAATATATTTTTATAAACAAAGTACCTACTACAACGTACGCATATTGTTAATGTTTTCATGTAAATCCTTTGCTCGACTAAAATAATTAATCTTTAGCCTTCAAACACTAAGCTATATTAATCTACATAAAACATCTCATATCAGATAGCGATAAAGCAAGCTACCCACTTAACTCTTTGATGAATTTATAATAAGACAATTTTCGAGTTTCCGCAATGAATTTTGATCTGATTTCCTCCTCGTGTAATATAACACACGTGACCTGATCAAGCAGGCATCGATGCAGGTAAATTTGATTGCTAGCTATCAACCTTAAGTTTAATACACCGATACATAATACAGCACTTTAACCTCAACATGCATAGTTTATAATCGCATCTATAATGCTGTACATACGGTCTTCCGCGTAACATTGTACGGCTCGTGACGTAAGTAATATTGGCTTCGATACTTGGAAGTTTTGATGTGGCGTATTAGCTTGCAAATATAGAACCCGTACAAAACACTTATTGATCGAACGTTGCGCTGTGCAAGTTGAAAACTGAAATTTATGAGGGTGCAGTAAGTAAGAGCCCCGAAGATCGGTTGTTGGTTCATTTCAGTTGGAGCTCTTTGTTTATTGCTCGCCTCTAGATACGGGGTCTAGCGCTTATGAATATTGATAACGGACTTGCTCTCGACTCAAACTTTTTGAAACGGAACGATATTAATATTGGATAGCCGATTACATTTCATACGTTTCAGTTTTGTTGCTCTAAATGAATGTCAATATTTATAGGATAGCATTTTTTAGGGAACGATATATTATGACAAGAAAAATTGCTGACGTTTTAGTGGTTTGTGAACTACGTGTAGTTTTTTCCCCACTTTTTATATATTTTTCACTTTTATAATTAATTATTTTAAGTATATTAAAATATTACATTAAATAAAAAAGTATGTAAACAAAGTATAGTTACGTAAACAAAAAAGGTTAACTCTTTGAGATAATTGTGATTTGTTTACTTGGTTTTACTAATTTATGAATTATTATAATGTAAATGAAATTTCACAATTACATGTAAAAAAATACGTGGAAAATATTGTAAATTAAATATAAGAAACCTTTTAGGAAGTGCGTTCAATTAGAATAGACTGTATTATACTGAAAATGTGATTGACTGTTAATATAATACAAAAGTTAGTCTTATTCAGTAGAAAATTGTATTACGAAAGAAAATTGTAATATTTGTACTTTTGACAACAAAAATAAATAATTTTCTTACACAAATTAATTAAACACATGTCTGTTGCATATATAACTTATTTGGTAAATTTTACTAAGCTGAAATAACTTAAAGTAAGACTCAAGTCTTAAAGTAAATGCAGTTTCGAACTCACTAGAGCGCATCTCCACATCCTTCACTCAAGTTTAAACGACCTAAATATTTGATGAGACGAACAAGATCAAATGAAATAGCAATCCAGTGAATAACATCGTGAGTTCGTGTTGTGTCCATTTACTTTTACAGAGGAAACCTAAAGTAGAACACAATATTAGAAAACTTTAGGATATAATGTAATTACTTTCATACGTAAAACTTAAAACTTGCAACTGGCCCGGTTTCGTGCGAGTAGTAAAGCTTATATGCCTACAAATTCGATTCAATAAAGATAGGTACGTAAAACATTAACTCATAAGCTGGAACGCTTCTCATTTAATAAAAAGAAATCTTTCTCGATGATACTTTAAAATGTTCGATATATATATTCGATATATATATATAAATTTTACGTATGCTCGATAGATACAATAGTTCCAATCAACTTTATAATAATATTTTTTTCTTATAAGTTTACCTAAACCTGTCCCATCATTACGTATAAATTCTTAATAGCAAAATACTCATAATATATTGCTTCCAAAATGGGTAATGGTGCTGTATGTGCGCACACAATTTCACAATCATGGTTCTTACATATAAAGTTAAGCAAAGCGTGATACATCTTGGTAAAGTAAACAGACAATTGATAAAAACACATGTATAGAAGATATTTATAATAACATAACACCTAATGAAGTGACTATATATATATATATATATATATATATATATATATATATAAATTTTGCTTATCTCGGAAATTAGATGAGATTTTGTATTGATACAGATACTTTATTTTTGAATTCAACTTTATAATACCAATTCAAATGTATTCTTTACGTTCTTTACGTAAACTGTTCTTTACGTACATTATTCGTAGTAAAATGATTCGTGTTTTTTATTATTTCAATAATGACATCATACGTAAGTAAAATCGTAAAATGAGTATTTAATCACTATGTGACTCTGTGTAATTTGTTTTAAATATACACAATACAAAAAATTCAGAGCTAAATTCGATCACTAAAGTAATTCAACACGTAAATAAAAAACTAATAATTTTGCTCAACACTCATAAGTCGGTATAACCATTAATCGAGTTATAGTAATATGAAATTGTGGTTTCGAAACCGATATGTAGCCATTGTTGTTATCACTTTGATCGTGCCAATTCACAAGGTTTCCGATATAGTGGTTATATTCATAAGTGTTGAGAACAGCTAATGTTTCTAAAAGTTAAAGAGTGCACTGGTACTATTCAGTTGCCTCATTAAAAATATCACACAGGGAATAAAAATAAGGCCTTAAGTATAAATAACCGTGACCTGTGTATAAATCTTGGTTTGCAGTTAATAGGGCTGTTTAGATATTCCGTTTGAATTAAATTCCAGATACTATTATATTTTCTTGGTTTCGTCATATTCAATATATTCACTGTTCAGTATTTTTAAGCATTGTTGTAATGACTTGTTATAGTTTTAAAAATTATTATTGTTTATATAATATACAATATACAAAGATACGTTCATACACATCTATCTAATTTTAATATAGTTGTAAGAGTAGGCGGTACTCTTAAGAAATAAGCCATCTTGTCGACTCATGTTTTTATTCGTAAAATGATAACTACCTCCGAATGATCAGTCTTCCTCGGAAGTCTCTGACACTATATCGAAGACAGATTTTTTTTATTCTCGAATGGACATGGGGGAGTTTTATAGTTAGGCAGGACTTTACTTTGTAGCCAGCATTTTGTAGCGTCTTTTTATAGTATAGTGGTAGCGTGGAGCACTACGTCACGTAATGCACAAACATTCGATGAAGTACTGTTATTGATAATTCGTCGAAGTACTTTTATTATATTTCCCGCCTATATAATATTTGCGCCGATATAGTTATATGAATATGATATATATTCATATAACTTCATATTTCATTCATATAGATATATTCACATTGATTCATATAGATATATGAATCAATATTTTGATTCAATTATTTTGTAAAAAACCGAAAGAAGTAAAATTCGGTTTTTGGAAAATGTACAATAATTCTTCAGTAAATATAATACAAATAAATTTATAAATTTTAAATAATAAATTACTTAACTAAAACTTTCAGTTATTTGTACACGCAAAACGGAATGTTCTCGTAAATACTCAAATTTTGACATAACTATTAAACCTTAGTTAAGTGTTTTAAATATGTTTGTGGTTCATCCACAAACACCTCGTTGACAACCCTAACCGACATTGCTCGGCTAGCCGCAATGAATACTCGAGTTTTCTGCCTCAACTGCGGGAGTGGAAATGTGCGGCAATATGGGAATAAAATCCAGGATTTAATCTACGGCCAAGTCGTCGTTTAATCTTGCAACAGATATGGCGAGAGTTAATAATAAATGTATGGAAAGGTACTACTTTAAATAGCATAATCGGTAGTTATAACGTTGTGGACTTTTTAAAATTATTTATAGGTTAGCGCTATGGCCACAATTTTGCCTGATGTTAAAAGTTGGGAACATATCATTGGGTATTTGCGAAAGTTTTTTAAGTTGAAGGTGGTTGAACTAGCCAATCGGGCATTAGAAAAAATCCTAGCACCATGCTGTGTCTTCAACACGATGTTTTCCCTAACCGAAAGATCAAGCTTTTTCAAGGGTTTCGAACTTCATACACGCTACCACCGTCATTGAGCTATGAGTCCAACCATTTGCTAGAACACCACTATTAAATCCACCTGGAAGGTGACCAAAATAAACTAAGTGAAATACACTTGTGGTCACAGTCGTAAGTTTAGGAATGTTGTGTTTTGATAACAACTTATATACATTTAGTAACCAAGTTGTGTAGTCGGAATCCGAATTCAACATCAACGATCGCAGTTGAATTAATTCCCCATTGGTGGTAGCTGTTGTTATTACCATTAGATATAGCGTCGGTAATCTGGTGTGCTTCTTTAAAAACATTTGCTATAATATGATTTCAATGCTATTATTATTGGAACGAAATTCTTTATAGCAAGTTACGGATGGAAGCTAGACAAACCAAAATGTAAGACTTCTTATGTTTACACGAATATTATTCATCGAAATAAAACTAATTTAAACGGATTTTATCGCGGTTATTTATTAGAGAAGATGGTTGGAAGCTAGCACAAGCCTAGAATCCGATTATACATTTAATTAAATCGGGGCCCCAAAGACCAATTGCCAGACCTCAAGACACTGTGAGCTCTTTCTGCGTAGATCGGAACTCTATGAATAACAAAAATTAAATTGAAGGTAGTCAGTAACATGAACTTTTCTGGACAACCTACACCTCAGTCCGCCCCGTGACCACGAAGGCTGAAACGTCGGGATCAAAATTAATAAATTACCGCGATAAAATCCGTTTAAATTAGTTTTATTTCGATCAAAATGTAAGATTTTTCCGTCACGACTCTTTCGTTAATGTGTTCTGTATTGCACTATATTTGTATAGTGTAGACGGTTAATCATAGCGCGTGACCAGTCATAGGTGCGCATTTATTGGTTCAAGATAGTTAATACGTTCTCAACGGCTGCGGAGATATAGTTTGTACGCGTCTTACGCGTCAGCTGTTTCGCAGAGTATTATGTGTATTAAATTGAATTAGATGACTTGAATGATTTACAATAAAATATTTATTTTCACAACTAGAAAAAGTATAGTAACAACGTAAAATTCCTATCTTTCCATCAATTTATTAGTTATCTCTGAATTTAATTTAATTACTCTCAGACACTGGGCGCAATTCACCTATTAGCCTTTGTTAATCAATAATATAATACGTTAATAAATAATAAGATATACTGCGCAAGGAAATTCGTTCTAAGAGTTTATTCAACATTCGTTCCTTTTGTAATTTTATTTATGTATTTATTTCAAATGGATAAAATGTATAGAAACAACACCATGAAGGATATCACCTAGGGTAGTTTGAGTATGTGTTGCGGTCACTATGACACACCTCCGGAATATATTGTTTACAATTTTACAGTGAAAGATATAAATGAAGGTTAATCTAACTTAACTAAGCAATACAAACTAAACAATGTGTGTAATTGTAATTAATGTATGTAATGTTCCTGATTGAGAGTGTAAGTAGTAAAATCTAATACGTGATACTAAATAAAAGAAAGTGATTGTTCTGTTTCCTTACAAGTAAGATTGAGAATTTTACGGTGTTTTTTAAATTATTACGGTTATGACAATCCTACAAATATTACGAAATGTATGTATCCTATATAATATGTAACCGACACAAGAGAATATTTTGAACTTTATTACGTTAATTAAAAGTCTCAGTTTTGTGTACCGATGCACGTTAAAAGGCAAACAATTATTTAGGCAGACTAATAAGAATTCCTAAGTCGCATTTACGTCAAGCGAAGACACGAGTGAGATTATTAGACATCAAGCTAACAAAACAGGAGATTACGTTAAGAAACATTTAGAATTAAGTAGGAAACTTTTAGGATATTTTCTGTTCATTAATTATATAAATTCAGTGGATAACAGATCGAAACAACAAATCCGATTTACTCAATTAATCAATGTGACGTTTCACGAAAACTTTTTAATTGAAACTTTAAGCCTGTATAACTACTTACTCATGATATTATTAAAGGGGCTTTTATATTTTTTATTTATAACCTTTTAATGATGTTCTATTTTCAATTATAAATAATGTATTATTTGCTCATTTAAAATCTATATAATAGATCTGTGTATATTGCTTGTTATCTACGTAAAATAAAAATCGGGCATCATGTATCAATAGCTGTGTGCTTGCCATTGCACTACAGAGCCAGTTTTATGAGCCACGTTGTCACTTAACAATAGGTAATAGTGATTCAGGTGGAGGTTAAACGTAAAACATCATACTAATATTATAAATGCGTAAGTGAGTTTGTTTGTTACGCTTTCGCACCTGAAGCGCTGAACCAGTTATGATGAATTTCGATGTAGAGATAGATGGGAGCCTGGAGACGGTGTTAGGCTACTTTTTCTCTCGAAAAACTTATTGGAAATGGGGTAAACAGATGGGTAAACTTTGTAAGAAACTTTTTATTGTGTCATCCGATTTATTTGAAGCCGCGAAGCGAAGCCGCATGTAAAAACTAGTATACAATATTTTAATATAAATTTCGTTTTATTTCTAGCATATATAAAGTTAAATTATGTTTTCATTTATTTCAAAGTAAGAATCTGAAAGAGATCTGATTAAATTATTAAACAATCATCCTTTTTTTTATTATTCAGTGACTGTGTTTGGTCAAGATCTTAACTCATATTTAAAAAACTGGCAACTGGTGCTTGACGACAAACTTTCAACCTCAATTTAGTAGCTATCAAGTCGAGTTATAAATAGTGTAATTTGCTATAGCTTCATTGCTCTCAGAAAGCACAGGCTCAAAACTAAGTCGATTGACGTCACGTCTGTACTCGCTAACATCTGAGCCATTAGTTATTCATATACCTTTTATATTAGCGTTATATCAAAAGAACTTAGAACTTTAGAAGAAACATTATTTTATAAATTTAATGAAATAGACATGTTCAATGTTAAATAGAGTTAAAGTATTCGTTGAAGTTTGGAACACGGTCTGTAAGTGTTTACGCCTACGTTCGAAAAGAAGAAAAGACAATATTCTATTAGGTTATCCACCTACTGATTTCAAATACGAACGTGTTAAAGTTAACGCAAGTTTAACATAAATTATCCTTTAAATGAGTGACTGAGAGAGTCTTACCTGTAGTTATTAAAAATAAAACGAGTTTTGTTAACTGGGTCATACATTGTTTATCACTAAGTTTAATAAAGTTTCCTTTTAAATTTATTGTTTAATTAGGTTCATATTTATGAAATTGCCTACTTTTATTACTATAGGTAAAACCAAATTCTTTTTTAATATGAAAGAAATGGAATTACACATTCAAAGTATTTATAGCATAACAACAACATTTCTGTAAAAATATCAGTTCTTTCCTTGGTATTTTTTTTATAAAACTGTTTCTGTGGCCATGGAATTGCACGTTATCTTCGAATTCAAGTTCTGTCGTGGAACCGACATAGTTGAAACGGTACAAAATATCAACGAGTTTTGTGGATCTAGTACGTCACGTATACAAACGGTACGTTTTTTGTCTGATCGCTTCCATTCTAAGAATATTGGTGTCAACTATGAGTACCGTGGTTTGATAGCCGATAACGATGAATTAAAAGCTAGAGTAGCAGTCGATTTATCACGACCCAACTTTGAAATTACCAGCAGACTTTAACTTAAATGAAAAAACATTGATTCATTTACGTCAAATTATAAGATTAAAACATGTGGGAACTATATGGACTTACTAAACAATAACAACAAAATCGCGTCGAAGTTTAACTCACTTGTAATAAAATTCACAATCTATATGATAATCTAAAATAGCCGTCACACTAATTGGACAACGAGGACGCAGCTAAAAATGTATCCGAAACACTAATTAAGACCAAAAGAACTTGACGTGCGTGTACGTTAGAGCAGTGCCTGTATTGTTTATCACAACTTCTTGAAAGGTCACACAATAATTACAACGAAGGTATATTGTGAAGACTTTCAAATGATAATACAAAAGATCACTGTTAAACATCGGAACCTTGTTAAAGATCTAGTATTCTTCTTTTTCACAACAACGCTCTTTGATATACCGCAAAAATCACGTCCTAAAAGTACAAGAGTTACGATTGTAAACTCTGTCACGCGTTCTATTTATTAGAACTAGCAACAATAGGTACATTTTATTAGAAATATGGATAACTATTAAAAAAAAAATATAACTTAAATCCTGTTAAAGAATTTAATAGTAGAGGCATAAATGAAAATTCAAGAAAACGGCAGAAGTGTATCAAAAACTATAGTTATAATATAATAGTTATAGTATAATAGTTTCTAAATAAAATGTGGGAAAATTCTTAAGGACGACGTTATGAACTTTTAAATTAAATGAATTAAAAACTAGTCAATTATTCAATTTGTGAACAAAACAAAACAAAGAAGGTTTCAATCAAAGGTACTAAGATTTATCGTTACCCGAAAAGATAAGCTTTAACGTAAAACGTGTGCCGTACAAGGCAGTTAAAACGCGACTCTAAAAAAAAGAACAACCAAAATTAAGGATCATATTACGAAAATCCATTAGAGTAACCAATAAAAATAGATTCCGGTTCACGTCGGGAACGATCCTAAATTCAGTCATTCGTACTAAAGGGGCGATAAAAGGATTCGTCTTGACTATCTTGATAACAGGTTATAAATAAAAAGATTTCTTTGACGCACCGACCGGGGCGAGAATAGCATATTTCACTCAATTTTTGATTCTTCGTGTTTTATTTCTTAAAACTGTGCTATTATCACCACAACTCCGTTTTCTGTATTATTTAATGAGGATTTAATTTTTGAAAATTCTAGAAATAAACTAGTGCCTTTGCCGCATATTTTAAGAATAGTTTTAACAAAAAAAAAAAAAACAATCTTTATAGATTTAGCGTTATGGCTAACCTTTCACCTTATGTCAAGTGACGATATGTTTCAAGTTTGCTGACACGCTGACCCTATTGTAGGGTACAGGCTCTCAAAAACAACTGATTTTTTAACATAAGAGTTGTAGCTAGAGGTGAGTATTATAAAAAACCCTACACCATCATATAAATAAAATTGAGAAATGTTAAGAAAGTTCTGAGTTTTCAATTTTTGGGACAAGAAGATTTCACAAAACAAGGGAAGCAAATTGATTACTAAAAAATATTGATTACATCTACTCCTTATATGAAGCGAAACAGTGTACACTGTTAGAATATGTGTATACCTTTTAAACGAGGTATACCTATTCTGATACCAAAGGTTTCCTTTATTTAACTAAACTTTTCCTTTTTTACTTAAGTTTTTAACTTTAGTATAAAAACTGTTTTAAAATTGCGTTTATTAAGCGAGAAATTTATTATAATTATATTTGGATTGGTCTCATATTAGTAGTTATGGGTAGCAAATACCTTTTACATGGATTTGATGTTAATAGGCTATTATAGGGTGGATCAATATGTTAATGATTGTGCTGTCTGGAATTAACACCCCGCTCTGTATATCCGCTACAAAGCTTTGTAACTGCAACATTTCTTATATTTAATAATAGGCACGTAAAAAAAGATATAATACGCTCGAGTTTCTTGTCAGTTCTTTTCGATGACTAGATTGTTTTCCGAACAGTTGGCAGTTTTTACGTTTATAAACTGAATAGTTTATAAGACCTAAATTTAATACAGTAATTGTATTTGATTCTTAAACGTAAGGACATTGCCTAAGTGAGAACGAAGATGAATCGAAAGAACCTAAAATATTATCAAAATAAAATATTTTCAGAATAGGGACGCGGCTAACCAGAATATATCTCAAGAATCAACATCGTACCGCCCACACCGTTCACAACGTATTCTACAAGCTTCAAGCCAATGATGGCGCACTAAATTAACAACGACTTTTACTGCCGTCCATTTCTGATCGTTGACAGTGACTAGAAGATGCGTGGACATGTCAAGCTTTCAATACACGCGATTACGACAACAATACCATGTTAAATGTGCTGTATTTTATATGTGAAGGTAAAGTTACTTGATTTGGATAGAGCCATAAATTGTTTGGATTTTAGTACCTAACATGGAACAGTGCCAAAATAGTATTTTTATTTTATTTTGAAAATACAGATTAAAAATAATAATATCACTTTATTTTCACATCCTCTTTCACTACGGATATCGCTTTTAATTCCAGTCAAACTTTATTTTCTACTATCTTTAGCGTAAAGAAAAAATAACGAATGTATAGGATGTTAACACTAATTCACTAATATATCATGACATCTTTATTATCAGCTGTGAAATAAATATCAATGTCGTGTTTCAAATGTATATGATTTTTTTTCCTTTTATCACGCTCTGAGATCTAGTTTTCAGATATGTCGTCGTCGTTTATTTTTTCTGTACTCTAACAACTACAGATAAAGTGATCTTGGTTAAATGGAATTAGCAGAAATATATTGCTGACAATTGCCTGGCATTCTGATGAAATCAAAAATATTTTTAGGGCAATAAAAATAGCATATCTAGAGGTTAAAATACAAATTTAAGTATTTAATAAGAATTTCTAGAAATATATTAGTAATTCTAGAGGTTACTTTTTACATACATTTTCACAAACTCTATTATTTTTTAATAACAGTATAGAGGAAAGAAAAAAATCTATCCGGTTTCTAGATCGCTCGGATTGTTTTGCAAATCGGTATTACATTTTCATGCTCATAAGTGCTTTCTTTAGGCCTAGATTGAATAAAATGTTTTGAGACAAACAACAATTCAGTATGAATGCTGAACAAACTTATGCCCGAAATATTCTCTTGTAAACTTCAAGTATTAGGTATTACTGTTACAATTAATAGTTTCATCCGTTTTTATATTACTAAATAAAAATATTACAAGTAATACATTTGTTTCCGCATTTGCCTTAAAACAATTAATGAAATACATATACGATTATGATAATATAGTTAGATATGCATAGACGTTATCAACTAAATTAGTATTTTGAATCTATGTTAATGAATATGCGCCTGCGCAAGCAAGATGGCGGACGATGGGAGTGGAGACCGTAGCGCTGCCCGCTGATTGGGCCAACTTGTCATTTAATTATGATCCGAATGAGAGATGACGCGATAACTGCACTACTGGATACCCATTAATGATATTCTTTTACTTGGTTCCATATATCAAAGCAGTGGATATATTTGTAAAGACCTACCAGACAAGAAGGTCTTTATTCTGTGACTTATACAACTTTTTTTGCAGTTAATTATATGGATTATTAAAATATAATAATATGCTATTGATTTACGTACATAAATACACATGTTAATATATTATTTACGGTAATAATAACCACCACCACCAGTAATTTAACTAAATAAATTCTTATAGTATTATAAAATCTATACACACAAAAAATGCTGCAAATCATTTATATTAACCTAATCAAACAGAAAAAGATAAATCCAGTCGAGCTTCCTTGTCGGTTCTTTCCAGTGGCTGGAATAATTCTATACCCCGTCGTAGTATTTCACATTGAATAATTATTTCTCACTACCTAAATTCTTTAAAGTAATTTTAATTTTGAATACAGATAGCAACGTTTCTAAGTTACTTGTAATTATGGTTTAGAAGTTCATTAAAAAAAAAATGTATTTCGTATGTAATTTATTATATACAACAACAAAAGAAAAATCGCGTAGACTCCCATACGCCTCTTAATTTTTTTTATGGTGTTGGGGTCAATCGATCAAACTTGTCACCTGATGGAAAGAGATCACTGCCGCTCATGGACACCCCCACAACTCCAGTGAAATCGCGGGTGCGTTGCCGGCCTGTATTGAAGGGATGTAATGTGTACTTGTAAACAATTATGTAAATGTCGCATAGATACAATATTATTTTAATGTTCTAATTCAAATAACGCTTTAACAAATTAATCACTATTTTATTAATATTAAAAAGGAGTTTTATGGTATCTAAATTCATATTTCCTGTTATTTCTTTTATAATTTACTTCATTAGTGCCTAAAAACGAAACTATATCATATACCTAATATTTCATAATACTTATGGGTGTACATTAGTTATAAAATAATATCTACATCATCACAGAGAACATGACCTCAATAATATAAATATATATTTGAAATATTTGGTAAAAACAACCTACTAGCCGACTATTACTTTCAAAACTCAACAATTAGAAGCGACACTGTTAGGAAATTGTAAGAATGCCATATATTTTATATGCGTGCCCACCTTTAACTTAGCAGCCAGTCGCGGATGTGTGTTAATGAACGGTGAGATCTTTAAACATAAAAACACTACTAGTATGCACAGTTAAAATAGAAGCAAACATTGCGACATTCTAGTACATTTGGCACTAATAGCGTTTGCTGCATTGTTAGACCGGACCATATACAAAGTACGTGCGAAAATGATTTCTATTGACTCACCTTTTTTCTTTAGAAATTTATATTTAGAGGAAAATGCGTAATTTACAAATATTCAAGTGTTTATCTTGGAAGTGAAAGTTTCACTTTCATTACAGAAAATCACTCTAAAAGTCGTTTTCGTACAATAATCTCTTTAATTATATTACCTATACTTAATTAATATAGGTACATATAAAAAGCTATTATTCTGCATTATGAAATATCTATGAGAAAAAGGGTGATTATATAACAAGCTTAAATATACACTAATTGCATAGAGTCAAATCTGATTTTATAATCATAAAAATTTCACTAGTCGAGTATAAAGACTACAAATATTTAAAACCTTAGAGGTTGCATATATTTTAAAAGTTAGTATAAATGAAATCCAGAAAAACTTTTTAAAAGTAATGTATTTTATTTTATAATAACTACAGCCTAATCGAACATGACATAAAAGAATCAACTTCACTTATAGAAATAATAATTTATAAAAAATTATCTTACTTGCACTGTATTTATACCAGCTTTTACGAAAGATTTTAAATTAAAACAAGAGTTTGTTATACCTTTTCCATTTATACATAAGTTACAGAGTTAACATTAGTAAAAAGATAAATAAATTTCAAGGTTAAGGTATTAAATGTGGAAGAACCATTATAAATTCAAAAGAAGGATTTCTGTATGTAATATATATATATATATATATATATATATATATATATATATATATATATATATATATATATATATATATATATATATATCATTAAATAAAATAAGTAGAAACGTAACAAATAATTTAATGTTCAACACGAGTGTTTACTTTCGTATAGCGAGAGACTATCTAAACAATTTTTTCTTTAAAAAAATTTAACATATAAAAGTTTCAAGGCCGAAGAATTTTAATCAAAAAAATTGTTTTGAAACTAAGATACAAAGTAATTTTTATACAAAGCCTTTAATTGACTTTAAACTCATTCTCTATAAACGTAAGATTCAAAATTGTTATAATATATTTAAGTCAGGATGGACAGATGATAGGCTCGTTACTACTTTCCAAAAACAAGGTTTGGTCCCTTCGGGCGGAATTGATAATTTACTCGTTCCGAGGGCTATCATTAGGGTTGTCGGGTGATTGCCGGTTCCACATAAGACCAGACAACGTCGGCGACTTGGGAGAAGAACAAACAATGTTTTGGGTCGTTAACAACATAAATTATACTTTGACGAAGGCTTATTATGACGTAAGTTCTAAAATGAGATCTATTATCCCGCATAACGTATGTTTATTTAGAAAACGTTTGTATATTCATATTTGATATTATTTAGAATATATACATATATTATATTATATAACCAATTATTGAAGTGTAAATCGAAAACCATAAAACTGTTGCCATTAAAGTAACATGTTGCTATCTATCTAAATCGATTCGACCACCGCGCTTTATTATAGTATCTTACGTTTTGTAATGAAAAGCATGATGGTCGGGCATTTTCTGATATCTTAATAACTATATACGATCTTTAACTTAAATGTATGTTGTAGAACACCTCTATGTTGGATTTCGTCGAAAATAGTATGTTGATTATCTTAAACCACATCGTTACATAACAACATATGGGATTCTGGTCAAACTTTAAATCTATTAAAACACAAAGAAAAGTAGACAATTAGACAAATAGTATTCTTTTGCAAACGTTTTAGTTCCGCACGGTATCAACAATAGTCGATATCTATATTTATAAATATTTTAAAGCGGAAAAGTTTGATTGCCTGAACGCGCTAATTTGAAGAACTGTTAGTCGAATTTCAAAAAATATTTTTGTATTTGATACAGCAATTATTGAAGAAGGTTTTAGGCTATTTAATATCACTCTACCAACAAAAAGAGCAAAGCTGTATTGAAAAAAACTTTCAAGAACGGGCAAAAATTGTAAAATAATTTTTAGTGTAACGCGACTCCAGCCGCGGACACAGCTATTAAAAATAAAAGGGTATTAATATTTCTCATTATTTGCTTTAACATCAATCAAGTAATCTGCGAAGCCAACTGGAAAAAGTTACATGGGCCAAAAAAAACTTATAGAACAAAACAAGTATTGTATGATATGTGGAAATTCATTCATATATTTTTTTCCGGAGATTTTAAGAGAGTGTAAAATCGGACTTTAATTGTCAATGTGTTTGTTATATTTGCATTGTTGCATAGTTATTAAAAAGATTCATATTACAGTCTAAATTTACATTATTATTTGTTACAGAATTACTTATATTATAATTTAGTTAACTACAATTATTAATAACGTTATACTGATTTAAGTGTAATATGTTTGTTAGTAATATTTATTCAAAAACTCGATTATATTTTACACAATATACCTACGCCTATTTTATTGCTGGGCATTGTTAGTACGTCTCTTCACTATACACAAAGACGGCTTAGGTTACACCACACTGATTACATTAAGATTGAATCTCACCGCAATAAATTACTTCGAGTCTTATTAGACAAGTCTTTTTTCTATAGTTTACTTTACTTTCAATCTTCGGTTTTACTGGCATGCATATGGGCTTATTTATTTCTAAAATTCTTTAGACTTAGTATAAAAATAAAAAGTGCACCAGAAACTCTGTATATTGCTAGTAAGATATTTTCTGAAATAGTTATTTAGAATGTTCAATTGGAAACGGATTGACTAGTAGTATTTACTTGCCGTTTTATTATTGCAGTTTTAAATCTAAATAATACATTTAAGAATAAGAAAGATGTTGTAAAAATTTGTAGGGAATATGTTGTTTATAGGTTCAGATTATTAAATAAATACCGTATACATTTTATTCCATTTCATAAATAATACTTATCGTGGAACTTATGCCAGTGAAATGGTGTAAGGAAACATAGAACACTGAAAATTAATTAATAAATTTCACAAACTTCTATATTTTATATACTTCGTAAAATATTTACTGTATTCTATATATTAATATATGAGTACTGTTTAGTTCAACGAGTTATTACTTTATTTTTTTTACATTTGTACTATGTTTTTATTAACAAATAGCATAAATAATGTTCTACGACTGTTAGAGTAAAATAATTCTGTATTCCATTCGTTATCTGTTACAGTCCCCGTCGATAGCTATTGAATTATTTTTGCTGCATTACTATTCAGGAATAAGTTTATTTTAATCTTTTCTTACTGATCGATTGCTTCTGTTATGGAGACAAAGGGACATAATTGTTGCAACCACCGGCTTCCTGTAATTCTATACCTTGATCGATTTCTTTATAATACCAGAATACAGATATCGTGTTTCCGAGATTTGGAATATTGGCATGGAAAAAGTATAACATAAGATATATACCACTACAAGTATACACTATACATAAATATATTTAAGTAAGGTTGAAAATGCACGTTTATTTAGAAAAAAGGACTTGATTTAAAATAATTTCATTTGATTGCAATATTTATTGTATCTAGTTTTTTTGACACTTTTACTTAAACAGAAGATATCAAAGCTTTGTTAATAATATATTTGCAATATATAATACTGTAGGGATAGCTAAAGAAAATTTTTAATACTTCGGACTCAGTTTTCAACAATATTAAGCCTAGTGCTACCCAATGTCTAATACTATTTGTACCGAATTATTCAAAAGAATTTTGTTCATGAAATGTGAAAAATAGATCATGGACCTACGTATATTTGCTACCAAAGGTCTCATAATAAAAATTAAATTTCTAAGTTGTAAGAATACACAAGTACATTAAAATTTGAAAATCTAAAGCCATGTTTACTTTAACTACATTTGCATATAAATTATAAGTTCTATTTACTTTATCAATAACTAGTAGTTCTCGGCAAAGTCACTCTAGTAGCTAAAATAAAGCCATACAATAGTTTTAGTAATAAATTAAAAACTTAACTGGAACAAGAATGTTATAGCTGCAACCACAACAATGGCAACGGTATTATTTATTATCCACCAATGACTTTTAGATTTATTTTATTTTTTATACTACGAACGGTGATAACCACAGGGTCCCTTCATTCACAGTTATTGTGTTCATATTGACTTCTTTACCTATCTTCTAGCTTTTGTTCTAGAAAAATAAGCGTTGGCATATGTTTGCTTTTATTAGGTCCTGAACTCAAATTTGATTTAGTGTTTTATGACTTGATACCAGCTCTTCTTCTTTGTGTTTTTTCAATGATAACCAAACAACCTCTATCCACGTATATAGGACCTTACACAGGCCCTCTACAAGTTTTTTTATTTTATATTATGTATAGATTTATTGTTCTAACTGATATTATGTGAAGATGTACAGAAAACTCCCTGAACAGGAATGGCTTCGTAGTCAATTTATATGCGGTCGAAGTGGGAGCTAGAGGTATGTCACTAAAATCTCTCTATAATCAATTAAAAGATCTTCGCCTGTCTAGGATTACAGTTATTTCTTTATTAGACCGTTTCTCTAAAGCTGTGCTAGCAGGCTCCTACCAAAATTGGTTGGGCAGGGAGAGAAACACGAATAGTGAAGTTGGGCGTTTACAGGCGATGGAAAGGGGGACGTCCTTTCGCTATCGTGAGTCCTAGTTAGCTCCAAAAAGTTCCGTGAAGCTGTCAAAGCCCTTACGGCTAACAGCGTATGTCAAGTCGAAAAAAAAAATAGGTTCAGGTCAAGGCGAGACAAGCACTGTCAAATATCCGCTAAAAACACCTCAGTGACACTCAAACTCCCGTATTACCAAAGATCAGGTGCAGATTTCACATTGGCTCTAGATACCTGTATACACCTATATAAAGAAGATATATACCATTTCTTATAAAAGTTATATTATAGAGAATTGATAAGGTAGAATTAAATTAAAAACAACAAATATTAAAAGAATCTTTGCACATTGTTTAATACTTACAGTTATTCTTAGGTAACAAATAATAGATACTTCAGAACCTCTAGCGATTCACTAATAACAACGTCTATTAGTAACAATTGACTATTACTAATATAGGTACTTTGTGGTAAGCGGAGACAGACGAAGCCTGTAAGTGACTTGCACTGTTCAGATCTGGACTACATTATCTGTTATATTTATGTCGTCACAATAAACGTTTATTTTCATTAACATAATAATAATTTTACTAGTTATATGTGTAACTGTATGTGTTTTATAGTAACTTTATATTAAGTATAGAAAAGGTTGATCAAAGACAAAAACCAATTTTTTATAAGGTTTAGCGTTATTGCCACAATCTCATATGATGTTAAGTGGCGATGTGACTTAAGATGATGAACACGCTGAGCCTAGTTGAGGCATTGACTCTCAAGTTTAACTGCCCGAACTTATAGGTATGGGCCGAGATTTTCAACTTAAGGATGGTAATTAGCCAGGCGGGCATTAGAAAAAGCACTAACACCATGCTATGGTTTCATCACACTATTTTTCTTAACTGAAAGCTCAAGCTCATTTGAGGTATATTCGTATTCACGCCCCTTGATCCGGCGTCCGTACACACTACTACCTGAGCAATCATCGCTTCAAAGTACAAAATAAATTTTCATAGAATCGATATATAGAAATAAAACAGTGAATAGTGTGTTTTTTAATTCTATTTCTTTGATAAAACTGAAAACTATGTTTCTCAAACGCCATTTCTTTAACAATATAAGTAAATAATGTGATGTTATGTAAACATTTATAACTTATATCACATTATTATACATTATAGGGTTAACAATAAACCTCGTTAAGAGGCTTTACTGTAAACTTTACATTTGGCAATCTCTGTAAAGCATGTAATTTTAATATATGCAATATATCATACAGAGTTGTGTTTTCGCTTGACTTCTTCACAAGAATTATTGGTTTTGAAAGTATCTATGTTTATAGACACTCTAAACTCTCGATGAAGCCAAATTTATTTAAAATTCGCTATAGGCCTAAATAAGTTAATAAGTTTCTTAAGTTTGAGTTGCCTTAACATATATACTAACTGTGAAAGATGCATGGAAGGTATTAGGTAGTATTGATATAAGGAGAAGTAATTAATAAAAATATATTTATGTTACAAAAAATAATTGTACTTAACATCCTACAACGTAATGGATGTTTATATCATTTCTCAATAGTGGATCTGGGTTCATTGTGACAACAAATTATGGATCAACGTAAAGAATACTTTTTATTTTATAACATAAAAATACTTTCCTGATAAATGTTAACATTTTGTAGTAAATGAACTTCTTATTCTTCTGAAAAACTAATATAGGCTGAAATAATATAGGCTGAAATTGAATTTTAATTAGTAGGTATATATAAAAATTCATATTTGTATCTACGAAATTGCTAAACTGCAACTCTTTCGATACTGGAACTCCTTTCGATAGACTACCATGGTAATTTTTTTTGTACGACCCTCTTTATAAAAAGCGTTATTGTAGCATATGATCGATTGTATCGCCCAAGACATCCAACACACTATTGACCTTGAAGTCTCATTTCCAAAGATCTCTGGATACCTTACTTATCACAGGAATATAAAATATATCTATTTAACTAGGATGTTTTATGTAGGGTGGAGGATTTTCTTAAGTCGAGGTATATTAAGCAAACTTTTTTATCCCTTTATTTAGTTCACGGGCTTTGAACAATAGTTATACCAGCCCCAAAATAGCCTAATCGTACCAAAATTAAACCCTTTAGTATATAATTTTTCACGAAATAATCGTCCATTCTTTTTATTTAAAATTTAAGCAACCATATAAGTAGATTTTACAAAAATTTTTGCTATGCAATATACCCATATATATATTTTATACATATTTTACATTCAGATGATACTGACGAAATGTATACATAACCACGTAGGTACGTATGTCTTGTTGAATATACTATCGCAGAAGTTATAGAGTTCAAATTTTATTCTTAATTTTAATATTTGGAATAAAGTGCCGTGTTGTTAAATTGATAACTAATTATTTAAGTAATTAATCAAATTTAATCGCACCAAAATAATATCAATCGCATCTAGCACCCACTCGTTATATATATGCAAAGATATTTTACCGGTAAGCCATATTGTTAAGCACAATGATCCAGTAACAATATTTTGAAAGCCACACAAGCTAAAGCTTAGTAAAGAAGTGCATTCAGCACACCGACACAATACGAGCCATTCACCGTGACAGATACATTTTTCTTATACAATATGGAAACGGAAGTTGACATTTGTGTGATGTGCTAACATCGAGTTTACTTTAGCAGGCTTTGTTCCCGTGCTATCTTTTGTATGTACCATGAAAGAATCAAGTCATTGTACATTTTCGGTACATACACAAAGTAATCCTAAGTTACAGCATTGTTTTTTCTTAACACCATATTTTTACCTCATATAACAATAATATGTTACATTTATTATTCTACTAGCTTTACCTGCAGCTTCGCTCGCATTAATATTGATTTTGTCAAACTAATCGGATGATGCAATAAGAAGGTTTCATACAAAGTTTATCCTTCTCTTTACCCCACATCCAAAAAGTTTTTCACGAGAAAAAGTAGTCTATAAAGGTCTCCAAAATTAATCATAATCGATTCAGCAGTTTAGACGTGAAAGTGAAACAAACAAACTCACTTTGACATTTATAATATTAGTAAGGATAATTTAGTATAGGATATTTAGTGTAGTACAGAGTACAGATTTGATTAGTTTATGTAATTAAACAAAACCAATCTCTGAGATCTGTGTAACTTGAAACTAACACTTATTAGTATTTAATGTTTTACAACATGTTAGTTAAAAATATTTTTAGAATAGAGTATCAAAACGTGTGTTTACCGTTTTTAAACAGGTAAGGAACAATATATGTAAAAAAAATACTTTCTTACCGGGTAAAAAGTAACAACAATATTAGCAATCAATCCAGAATTCAACTATCCATCCAGTTACTGTCAAACTGACACGAGCTCCGACGCTCCCAATTTGACACACCTAGGTATCGCTTCTACCATCTACAGAATAACTGACTTATTACAAACACAAAAACAGCCGACTCTGAACCTTACTGCCCACTAGAGAGAACTTTCAGAGTGAGCAAATAAAAATTCGTGGGTTAACATATACGGGCCCTCATTCGCTAGATTCGTCCAGAGATTGTGGTCCATCCATCAAGCCAAATGTCAAAACTAATACGGAACGCGGTCCCGTGAGAGATCCGTGAATCGTAATTATGCGTTTCGATGCATCGTCGTCGTCATCCGATTAAAATTGGCAGGCGATGGGGGATCGATGAATCGAGAAGCACAATATAACGTTAACTAAACACTGGCAGGGGAAATTAAATTTGATACTATCTGAAACGTCTATTGATATTGTTTAAGTTTTCATTAACACACAAGAGGGTTGAAGCGATGATAGTTCGGTTGGTACTGTTTACGGAGCTTTAGCTTTCAATCGTGAAGACGGTGAAGGAAAACATCGTGATGAAACCATAGCATGGTGGTAAAGATTTCTTTAATGTCCGCCTGATTAGCTACCATCCTCAAGTTGAAAATCGGTTATCAAATACTTATACGTGTGTTTCGGTAGTTCACTTGAGAGCAAGCTCCTTCACTAAACGTGTTCATCATCTTCGGCCACACTGTCACTTAACATCAGGTGAGATTATGGCCATAACGCTACATTAATAAAAAAAAAACATGAAAGTTATTGAGAGAATCTTTCTTGCTCATTGCCATGAAACAGGGTGAGCGTGTCACCTAATGGTAACTAATCACCGCTGCCCGTGGACACCCACAACACTGGAAGAATCGCAGGCGCGTTGCCGGCGTTTATAAGAGGGACTGGCCAAGAGGTAAGCTATTAAGAGGTATGCATATCAGTGATGATCGTTGAAGAACAGCAGAACCCTTGAAAATTCGCTTTCTTTTTAACTGTGTTGAGCAGGTATAATGTCGTTATTTTAGTATGCTAGTATAAAACAAAACTGTCTGTAGATTTTCATATATATTCGTCTCTAATATAAAAATTCTGATTACTAAGAAAAAAAATTATATGGATAGGACTGCTTATTAAAATATAAAATATTTTTTATTATATATGTGATCTTTGCGGGAAGTACATAAAATTTACTGTTAAACCAATTACATTCAAGAGCATTTATAATATGGTTAACTTTGTGTTTTTTCCTCAAAAATAGCTTCAGAAGTAAGTCCATTGGTAAATATTTTATACTGTCATTGCAGTAGGTAGCTGTGAATTAGTAAAGTGAACATTTTTTAAAATATTCGTCGTGATTGCATTGGCAAATGTATGTCGTTCTAATTCGTTTTGTCTAAAAATGTTTTTAGCCTATTTAACACTTTCATTGAACACTTTGTATTGTCAGTCATTAAATTCAATTACCAAATTGAAAATAACACAATTAGACCAAAGTTAGACAATTACGAGAATCCTCTTAAATAATAAATAAGAAACTTTTTTTTCAAATGTGGGATATTTCATTTTAAATATCATAACTTTTTTCACATACGATTGTTTTGTAAAATCAGTCACTAAACGCGCATGCAGATAAAATGATCAAGGATAAAAAGACTACCAAAAATTTGAATAATACATTTTAAGTATCGAGACTACAAAAGAAGATGCCTATTAAATTCAGTTCGGTGAAGAAGAATTAAAAGTTATTAACTATTAACTGCCTACAATAATGCATACACTATGATTGAATTCACTGGTATTGTTGTATGGAACTTAACCAGTAGTAATCGAACAAGCCTATGTAAATTGTATACTTGTATTAGTTCACACGATAGGCAATAGAGTAAGCCATATATTACGTTAAGTGTTAATTGCTGGCGTAAATTGGACGCTTGCACTGCCTTGTATTAGAATTTGTGTACCTAAACTATATAGCTTCCTGATATGCGTAAGTAATACAGGATTGTGAAAAAGCACCAATACATTGCTTAATATTATTATCGATTTAGTTTCTTTTAAATGTAACAACAAAATTGGCTTGTACAATAACATTATGTACTTCTTGAATATTAATTTTATAAGTAATCATGTGAAGTTATAATATTATATTCTTATTACCTATGCGTGTAGCTCTCTCTACCTGTATGTACAACCAAAGTATTATTAATGTGTTTTTTTTTCTACATTCACTCTTTCTTGACCTCACTATTACTGTAAGATATATTTGTGAAACCGGCATCATGATTTAAATTCTTTGACATAACTAAATTTATTTGACTGCTATTATTTCTGTTCTAACTAATTGTCCACTTTTATTGTATTGATTAATATTTAATGTAAGGTTGTGTGATAAGGGCTAACGCTGGTAGGCTTTTTGGCGTCTTCATTTATTATCCTTATTGCCTATTCTTCATAATGCTAATATAATAAAAGCTAAAACCTGGCTAAATAGATACACTACTAAAGAAATAATTATGGAAATCATATAGTTTCAGGTTATATACACCCTCAAAAACAAAAAGATACTTCCATCTATTAATAAAACGATTTTTTTTCTTGCTTTTGAGAATGATGGCACTATTAAAAGTTATGTAATAAAAGTTTTCTTTAAAATGTATTAAATATTTTAACAATACGTAGAAAGGTTTCCTAGTTAACGCTGTCTCACCTATCTAACACTGTTTTCTTCACATGTAACATGTAGAGACATGAATATATGTATGCTGGCATAGAACTGGCGATTTGTGAAGAATACTCATCATTTTTTCTCATTTTTAATGGGTTCATCATAAAGAATAGTAACGTCTCTTTACTGTGCTATTATTGCAAACATGCAATATATCTATTCACACCTAGGTATACTTATAACCGATCGTATACAATTTATAAATGTAAATTAGTAAAATATTAGTAATGCAACTAGTATACAGCTTTTCTAACAATAGAATTATTAAGGCTGTTATGATTTAGCAATGAAAACAATCTTAGAGAGTTCATAGTGTGTTGACAAAAATAGTCGGATCATGTTTGTTGGAAAATTATAGAGTCAAAACACAGGCTGCACCGTTCATTTTCTATTGTTTCGACGGTACAAACGGATAGTGTCAATGGATTAATAATAGCCTATTATAACGTTCTGAATTATAAACACACGTCTGAGCACATATTCCGATATTTCATTTAAAAAATAATATGTGTAATTAGTATAATATCATATCTGCATTGATTCAATGTGGGATAAATAGCACCATGTTGTTTATTAAAAACGGAAATACCTAATAATTTTCGACATCTTTATTCAAGGTAACTATATATTTTTATATAAGATTTTTTGTTAGTGGTATATATATGTACAGGTTTCTTCACTATTTCTTATATATTAGCACACATACACAATTATCACAAGTCTTGAATTCAGACAAAATTTTCCTAATAAAGTGCGTGCATGCATGTATGTATCATATATTTTGCACGACTTTTATTTGCTTTCCATTTTACTTATATTTGTTATCTAAATATTTTTATTATTAATAATAAATATTACAATATTTTATTTTGTACCCAATGGAGTTATAGCAATGCACTGTAACTTTTATTTACCATTCTATAAAAACCTTAAAATATATTAGTTTACATTCATAAAGATATATGTATATTATATAGAATATATAAAAATAAAATATACATAATACTATATATGGATCTTTGCTAGTTATTAATGCCACGTGCCGGTGAAACAATCTGTGAATTGTTTCAGTGACGGAAGGTACTAACAATAAACCAGATAATTTTATGTTCTCCCTCAACATAATGGCATTTTTAAACTTTTGTCTAAATTTAGAAATTGCTCAGAAGCAATAAAAATAGCTATACAAATTTAAACAAATTTTGAAAAGTTTTATAAGTAATTTTTTTCATTACCTATTTAAAAAAAAAACATGAGCATATAAAATGCTTTTATGTACATATTTTAGATTTATGCAAATTCTTGTGTTTTTAAGATTTTTACATATATGAAGTATTTTTGATATTTTATATTTTTCTGTTAGGGACGGTGATCTGACAGCGATTAATCGAAGAATTGTTTTTTTAGTGTCGCTATTTCTCGCCTCAAAATTAAGGTTCGATTCTTATCTGTTTTCGTAAGATATTATTTACAACTATTTAAATGTTTTTCAAACAATTTCAAAACGGTTTTATGTAACCAATAAATTTGGTAAAAAATATCTTCTTGTATCCCTAATACTTTGATGTACTTATAAACAAAACTACTTACTATAAGAACGATAAAATGTCGATTATTGTGGTGTTCTTTTTGTTTTTCATGATTGGTTTTATATTGTAAAAATAAACATGAAAAGCGAATCCGAAAAATCGATTATTCAAGAATCGATCTTTTGAATCTCGATTTCTAGTGATCCGATTAATTTCATCGCGATTCAAATCAGAAAGAATCGCCATCCTTATTTTCTGTCTATGTAGGCACTTTAATCAATGTCAAGTGACAATAACCAAACAAGTCATGAACACAAAGAGTCAGTGAATCACAAACTCAGAACAATTATTTGGTGATCACATAAATAATTGTCCTATGAAGGATTTAAAACCAATAGAACACGCCAGCAAAAACTTTAATGGTTATCTTAAACTCTTTCCTAAAATGGAAATATATATATTTTTCTTATAACACGAGTGAATTATAAATTGAATTATGATTTCGTCAAAAAGAAAAATGGTAATCACCTAGGGATTAACAATCCGTTGCCAGTGTTCGAGGTCACAAACACTGCATTTTATAGCTAAAAGGGCATACACTAGCTAGGAGATGATTCCATAGCTTCAGAGTACGCTTAAGATACGATCGTGCGGGTGACCGTGAATGTATGACTTCGCAGCACACCATGTGTAATTTTATTTTAAAGGGAGTAAATATAATTACGTTAAACTGGTCTTTACTTGTTATGATGCAGACGGTTCCAAGCTAGGTAGGCAATAACCTGCGGTGGCAAATTTACGAAGGCGCCATTTTTTCGGCACAACTGAAAACGGAGTATTAATTTTTAATTTTGTAAGAAATGTAGCATAGACAGGTGATATGTTTGAGTATATAACCAGTATAGCTGTGAATCTACTACTGCAGACGGTAGAATAATAGGCATAGTAAATGAATTGTAAGGCAATGTTCCTTTATAAGCTTACTAACGTTGGAATTATTTAAAGTACGAGCAGTTTTATTCTACAACCTACTCAGGACATCGATTAAGGATTTTGCTGTCCGCCCCAAATATGCGAATTTGATATCTTACAACGCATGGTAAAGCAAGTAGATACAGTATTTTAACTGTGAATTAATGTCGCACCCTGTTAAGTACGCCGAGATGTAGAGACTCTCGATATAATGTCTAAATTTGAGATTGTTGCGAATAGCCAAATAAGATACTAAGGTGTAAAAATTTTAAGCCAGTATTATAAGTGACGATTAACGATGGGCTGCCAATATCTCGGTGGTCAATGTTATTTTTGAATTGGTATTTTTACTATCATTTGCAGTGTTGTCACTTTGCTCTGCAAGCATTAAAATCAAAATTGAATCTGTTTGATACGTTCAGTTCTAACGAATTCCAATAAGATTTATATAGCATCTCCATATGTAGTATAATTTTTTGTTAGTTTATATTAAAATTTTATGTTAATTTTCATAAAAAATTATATTTACTTCAGTGATGGCTATAATACTGGATAAAAACAAAACCAAATTGAATATGAAAATTCTTATTGGATCTTATTGGATACAATTTGGCCATTTATTCCAAGCTACGCGAACACTCAATGGCATTTAAGCTTATTAGAAACGAGCCACTGCATTTTAAGCATTTAAGCAGTGTGATATTGCACGTGTTTTAGTAACTACTGACGAGAATTAGTGTTAAAATTAAAAAAAAAAAAGACTGCAGGGTTGGACAAGCGGTTAAAGCAGTTGCCTTGTAGCAACCGCCGCCGCCGCGCCGAAGTACTTTGAGTTCGAATTCCGCAAAAGACAATAAATATTTGTGTAATCCACAAATATTTGTTATGAGTTGAGTCCGTTTAATTGTGATTATAGAGTACTTCACGTTTGACATTGGCGAAGTGGCTTTATAAGCAGATAAAAAAAACGATTATTCAGTAATGATGAGATTTCAACTACTGAGTCAACACTAACTAACCAATAACTTAAAATTAAATTCTAATATTGAAAAATTTCTCTGTACTTATGGTTTTATCTTATTGTAATAACAATCGACAGACAGAAACCTATTCCTATCTATATAATTCGTCTCAATAGGTACATGTTTCACAGGCTAGACAATGTTAATATTATTATTTCTTGTGATTAGAGTATACATTGTTATTTACTTTCCTGATTAAGTATATAAGCTAATTAGGTTAATTGTGTTTGAAAGTGATATACTTACAATGAATGTTGATTATTGATTTTATTCTCACACTAGCTTTTATTCGCGGCTCCGCATGGATTAATATTGATTAACTTAGCAATAATATAATATTCTCTCAAGCTTTTGAGCAAATCGGATGACCTAATAAAAGTTTCTTACATAGTTTATTCCTCTCTTTACCCTATTTCCTATAAGTTTTTCGAGAGAAAAGTAACTTATCGCCGTCTCCAGGGTCCCATCTATCTCTATATCAAAATTCATTGTAACCGATTCAGCGGTTTAGGCGTGAAAGCGTAACAAACAAACTCACTTTTGCATTTATAATATTAGTATGGATACTTCTTCTTTGATAGAAGAAGAAGTATAAATTAAATCATAGATATAGTTCCAGTAGTGATCAGATCATAATAAATTGTATATGCTTAAGTATTAATATTTATTTATATAATATTAATATATAAGAGTTTCATAATGACAGTTCAAATTTTTAAACATTTGAGCGTGGGTTTCGTCACTCTCTACATTTTAAGTTGTTTACAACAACTGATAGCATATTTTCATTTGGAAAATTAAAATTAGCATTCTTCTACTCTACACTAAGTTAACTTCATTGACGTGAAGTTAACTTAGTATGAATCTCTAGTAAATCAGTAAATGCTGTAAGTAATCGAGTACTGATGTGAAAAGAGTAACATACTCTTATTAAGTTAAATTTCTAAGTAAAAATATTAAAAGTCACTACAAAAAATATTAGTGATATTTTGAGTGTGATTTTTTTAATTATAAAATAGAATTAGCAAATCACTTGAAGCACCATATTATTTTTAAAATTTACAATTTATTGAAAATATTATATAGTTATTTTAAAAAACGTTTTTTTTTTTTTTAAACTTGTTTGAATTATCAGATTCGAACGATATTCGCACACCCTTTTTTAAATATGTTAACCAATACTACAGTATTGTTATCAAGCACTCATTCGAGATATCTGATACACAAATCTTTACAGTCAAAATTACTTTTATAGTTGATCCATAATAAACACATAAAAAACAGAAAAATACGGAAAAGCTCAAGTTTAGATACACTACTTCGTGCTAAATAAATGTTTCAACCGTGAAAATAATTTTATTTAATAATTAAAAATTTCCTAACATTCAACTACGTGAATAATTTTAAGGAATTTTCTATGACAAGGCTGAAATGTATTAATGTTTCACTTATTACAAATTATTTATATTCGCAGGTGTATAAATTAGTAAAATTAATCAAATTTCTAATGTTGTAAAGTTTTATTTTTTAGGCTCGCACGTAATTGAATCTCAGACCAAGATCCTGGAATTGATTTTTGTTATTTCATATTTTTCATTCCGATGATAATTACTAGTACCAAGTATGTATATATCATAACTATCAATATACATATAAGTTAATGGTCGGTACAACATGATTAAACTCGAAGTGCACTACTTTCTATCAAGACCCTGTGCAAGTGCTACTTCTAGTGCGAGCGCTGTGCTACCACACACACTATTTTCAAATCTTTACAACTCCATACATTAAAAATACCACATGCTTGTATTTATTCCAGACACACAATATAGCATATAGTTGTAGCACGTTTCTGGAGGTAATAGTAGCATTAAAAGCACAAATATAGTAATTAAATAAGTAATAGTAAATACTCACTTGTGTTATATATCTATTATATACCAATTTATATAGTTATGTAAGCTGTACTTCGCTTCTGTATTTGCAATTATTATTACTAAAAAAAAAGCGTAAATGAAGGGTTTGAAATGTGTGACATTTGGTGAACAGGACATATTAATAGAAAATTCATCGATACTAATATTATAAATGCGAAAGTGAGTTTTTTGTTTTCTTGTTACGCTTTCACGTCCAAATCGATTATGATGAATTTTGACAAAGACATAGATGAGAACCTGGAGACGATGATAGGCTACTTTTTGTCGCGAAAACATTATTGGAAATAGGGTACAGAGAGGGATAAACATTGTATGAAACTTATTATTGCGTCATCCGATTTGTTTGACAAAATCAATATTAACGTGAGCGAAGCCGCACGTAAAATCTTGTATTTAATAATTAAATTAGCGTGAGCATTCGGTATGTTTAACTTTTGATAGGTAAGGCAAGTCTTGTAAATGTGTTGTTATTAATGATAAATATGTTAAGCCGAAACAGGACGACTTTCGACTCACGCATGGATAAAGTGAAACTGTATACTTATTTTAAGAATAAACTAGTTGTGCTGTATATATACTATTTCTTTTCTATCTATAGATAGCAAACTATCTGAAACAGCTTTTTTTGTTGTTATGAACAACTGGCCTAACAAACAAACCTGACCAGCCGATCGCGTTCCTTATTGTAGGTAATAGTAATAAGTATAATTAGTTATTTTACTGTATCTTAAGCCACGTCGGTATGGTCGAGACGTCTACGGCGATCAATACTTTTATATTTAGCCGCGAAACCTTGTATTTATTTGTGTAACAATTAGAAACGAGGCCTCAAATTATTTGGATTTAGGTTTTTCATTACTGTGAAAAAGTACATTCTTATTACTTTAATTTACTACGAATAGTTGGTTTATCTAGTTGGAACCCATGAGTGGGATAATGAATGTAGTAAAATATTTGTATTAATAGGAATAAATTGCATTTGGTTGTTTTTTTCTATTCACATTAAGTGTACGATGTTAGACACCTTAGAAGTCTAAGACTTAGACTCTCACGTAGCTTAGGCAGATACGGTAAATATAGATTATCATTTAAAAAATATTTTGACTATATTTAAAAGTCGCTTAATCAAACTAGATATAGGCTTACAGCTAGAAATAATGAATACCAGTGGTAACGCTAAGATGGCTCAGTTAGTAGTGTGTACGGACGTCGCGTCAATGGACGGGAGTTCGAGTCCCCGCAATGAGCCTGAGCTTTCGGTAAAGGAAAACATTGTGATAAAACCACAACGTAGTTGTAGAGCTTTTTTGAATTCCCAACTCGCTAGCGGCCACCCTCAAGTTGAAAATCTGCCGCAAAATACGTATATCAATACCTATACCTACCCGGCAGTTGCACTGAAGAGCTAGTTCCTGCACTAGGCATTAGCGTGTCCAACGTCTTGGGTCACATCGTTACTTAACATTTAGTGAGATTGTGGCCATAACGCTAAAACCTATAAAGTATAAAAAATGTGTTTGGACACTGCGTCCGGAAACATTCGGTCTCATCTTAAAATAAATCAGAGCTTTTCTTAAAATAAAATATTATGGTGAGATCATAACATGTCGGTAATGTATTTTCGATATTACGCCTGATTATCCTATCTATTATCGAGGACCTATATGTATGTTTTGGCAGCTTTATTTGAGAGTAAGTTACTAAGTATTGTACTAATTTTAACTGCATCATCACTTAACATGAGTAAGATTGCAACCCAATTCTAAACCTGTAAAATTAATTTAAACAAATACCTATGAAAAGCCTCGAATGCTTATAAACCATATTTAATTTTCATGTCACTTGACAGTACAGGATCAGCTCTCACTGTCGAGTTGTAAATCTATCGCCAAGCATCTATTGGTATCTTCCAAGATTTGCACTCAAGTCCCAATCAATTTTATAGCTTTCGTGTCGTCTTAAAACATCAAATGTGGCTTGTAGTTACATGCAAGTGCAATAAATATTATTTACTCTTATTAATTTCAATAAATCATTTGTGTGTAGGTATCCTCAATAGTAAGGCTAGATAGTAACTGAATTGCGCTATCGGTTCAATCAATTTCAGTAGATTTGGTTATTCAGTTCAATCACGGAGCCGTGCTAAATGTTCATTGCACCAAAAGCATTACAAATTAAATCTATTTCATACCGACATTACTTGAATCACTTCCGAAGTTATATAAACAATAGCTTTTACTTGCGGCTTCGCTGGCGTTAATACTGATTATGTCAAACAAATCAGATGAGGCAATAAAAAGTTTCATGCAAAGCTAACTCTCTCTACCCTATTTTGTATAAATTTTTGTCAAGAAAAAGGAGCATATCACCGTGTTCAGGTTCCCATCTATCTCTATGCTGAAATTCATCATAACCAATTCACTTTAACATTTATAATATTACTAAGGATATTTTAGTTTCGCTTTATCTGTCTTTTTATATACTTTATAGTTTTAGAGTTATGGCCATAATCTCACCTGATATCAAGTGACGATGTGGTCCAAGATGATGGACACGCTAAGCCTACTGGGTTTCAAGTGCAACTGTCGGGACACACCGATAGGTATTTGGTAGCAAATTTTTAACTTGAGGGTGGTAGCTATCCCGGTGAACGGCAAAACAAGCGCTACCACTATCCTATGGTCTGATGATGATGTTTACTTTACCAACAACTCAGGCTCATTGCAAGGTTTTGAACTCACTTCCATTAATCGGGCGTGTATACACAATACCAACTGTGCCATCATCGGTTTAAACTTTATCTATATCAGAAAAAATAGCGCTTCTTTGCCATCTATAAAACAATGTTTATGTTTTATGGTTTTTAGTTTATTTTTATATGTAGTAGATAGTAGATCTAGTAATCTGTAGTAGTAGTTTATATTCACTTAAACTTATTATAATAGGATGCTTTTAAATGCATATTATTAATGATCAATATGTATTATTAGTTTTCATTTTAGTCAAACGCTATCTATACAGTGATATATAATTGTTTAAGAAAGTTTTTATGACTGCAATTTGTGTAATGTGTTGAAAACCATATTCCCATTAAATCTGTTAAGTAATGTTTTCATAATATTCTTTTTACATAATTATTATATGATTATATTTTAGAAAATAAGTGCAGAACCTTAAATATTAAAGTGATTTCCGTTAACTTAATTCTGCTAATATTCAATATATGTTACAATAAAATAAATTAGACTACATAAAATCGTACAATACGCTTTTAAATTAGCTACATACTTTAACTGTTAAGTTAATGTCATTATTAACAAACTATGTCACTTATAAAGATATCTAGTGAGGCTTATAACAAGTGGCAATTTATTTGTTTTTAACTAAATTAAGGTACTTTATAAAAGTAAATTGTTTTATCCATTATGAAACAATTTGAACCTCAATATAATCACTGTATCTCTTGTTGTTATCAAATTTAATAATGTCGTTAGTTATTAAATAATATTGCATATTGAGAATGCTCTTTGAAATGAAAGACATGTTGCATGGTGGTAGGGTTTTTTTCTAATGCCCGCCTGGCTACCTGCCACTCTCAAGTTGAAAATCTACAGCCAAATACCTATAGGAGTTTTCCGGTAGTTGCAGTTAAGAGCCAATCCCTCCACTAGGTTTAGCGTGTCTATCAGGCCGCATCGTCACTTAACATCAGGTGAGATTATGGCTATAACGCTAAACCTATAAAATATAAAAAAAACATCAATGAAGCATAATATGTAAATGTATATTATTTGAAATTTTCTATAACTATTTGAATTCGCTATGTTAAATAAGAGGTTTGTTTTCATCTCAATACTTGAGAAAAAAATCTTACTGTTTTTAAATATAATAAATAGCTATATTACCTTTCCAACCCATGTAAGTGTAATTGTAATGCTTATAATAACACATTTTAAAGGTAAAAAGAGTAAGCGCTGTGTTACAAGCATTAAAGAGAGATATTTTAATTAAATTATAAATATTTATTTTACGTAATTGAATTAACACAAGGGCTCTCTTTACGGGTCTTTGGTAAAATAAAAGCCTTAAAAAGTATCAAAACGTCAGTATAATTTATTACGTTTCCAAGATATCTTTGTACATTTTTTATACAAAACAATTTCATTACAGACTAATAATTACAATCCAAAAATTACATTTATTTTCAAGTTTATAATTATTAAAACTAATATCACGATTTAGCTTAATTATTTTAAAATAGGTATCGTAGCCATACAATTATGCCGATAAACGATAACATTGCAAACATATAATATAGTCATATAATAATATAATATATACATTTTTATTACATTTATTAATAAGCAATTATTGTATAAAGACATTAAATACACACAAAACTGCCATTAAGCAGATAACAAAAAAGTAAATAAAATGTAGCATATTTAAAACAATATATTCATTATGTAATTATAATAATAATCGTATAAGTAATCCGTTTTTTTTTTCAAGCAGAAATTTAGAATTTTTTTGCCAGTTTTAACAGTTACAATGTTACCATATAATATCTTACAATTAATGCCAGTACAAACGTGAAATTAATATTGGTAATACAAAATACCTACCTCATTCCTAGACGAGTAGGCAACAATTACATTAATATAAATAGACTTTATTAAGAAAATTGTAATACATTATATAAGTATAAATAATGGTAGGTAAAATCGAACCCTCCTAAACTATTTGGTGTTGCGTTACAATGACTTGATATTTGAATTATACTATAAATTTAAACATATTTTTCAAAAAAAAAAAAATGAATTCTATGCAATTAATATCATTAATCGACTTATTACATTATTTTTTGTATTTTGAATCATTACATTTTGAACGGCTTATAATTACGTATGTGAAAATTGACAAAACTTTAAGTTTATTATAACAATATATTTACATGTTATGTATAAAATTAACATTATTATTAATTAAAAAGTAATGGTTACTGAGTTCAGAAGCAAAAAAAAAATAGAGCTAGCACAGATGTTCAAACAAAATACGTGCGCCCTTTATTAGATGTGTTTCCGGTTATAGAGTGCTGTACAGTTGGCGAAATATCTTCTACCCTAGAATATACGTGACCGCTGCTTGGAGACAGCCTTAGGTCATAATTAAAACGCGGACAAGATCTGTTATCGATCGACATATAGCTATTGTTAGAATTGTTCATTTCTCCGTACGTGTTATTGTCGGAGGAAGGTGAATGTTCGTTGTGTGACGACTCACCGTCACTCCTTTTACAATACTGCAAAGAGTTCGTGAAATTTTGCTTTGAGCAAGTATCATTTGAAACTGGCATTGTAGTATATCTCAAAGTTGGGGTCTGACGTAAAGACTTTTTGAATACATTTTTCTCAGAACCTTTTACAGTTATAATAGTGTCGGTTGAGTTAAGCAGAACGATGAATTTATCCCAAAAACGCGGATCGTTCCACGATATATTTTTAAATTTATCAATTATGAAACACATGTCGTCGCTAATTTGACTATTTTCCACGACTGTGATAAATATTACCTTGTTCATATCGTTACGATTTAATGATTTTAAATAACTAAAAAATATATTTTTAAAGTGTATATCGCACAAATCGGTACAGATAAAATTTGCAGTGATAATTATTACTAAACGTTTAGATAGTCTTGATGATTTAGAAAAGCTATCTAAAGTAAGTATATTAAGGGATGCATCACTTGCAGATATTTTTTTAAAAGTCATTTTTCTGAATTCAATCTCTGACATAATATTATTATATACAAAATTTGTGTCTTTGGTATTACATATCACGTAATAATCATACATGTGATTTGGGTTCCCTTCCAAAACATGATCAACGTTAGGACAGGACTGTTCTTTGAACAGGGGCACCCCGTATTTTGTGTATAACCAGTCACTCACTTCATATCTGAAAGCGTAGAAGATAGCACCTATCAAACAAACCACTACAAGAATAATAATTACTCCACATATAATAGCAAAGTAATTATCGGGAAGAAATAAAGATTTGGATATTATTTCATCTTTAGATACTGTAGGATCACTTAGAGAACCCATATATTCTTTACAATGACTTAAAACAGAAGCTATTGTTATTTTTGTGGGTTTGCCTTCAGAATTTGTACATAACATTTTTTCCGGGTCACCTGGATCTCTTCGCAGCCAAGAGTCTAATTCAGCGATACTTTTGCAATCACAAGAATATTGATTACCCTCGATAGATACATGAGCTAGGCTTTTTGAAGACGAAGCTAATAACTTCCATGGAAAGAAATTTACGAGTTTATTTTCGTCAATTCTCAGAACTGAAAGAGATTTTAAGGATGAGAAGGTATTATTTGCCACATGAGTTATAGCATTATGATCTAAATATAACTCATTCAAATTATTCAAATGTAAAAATTCATCCCCTTTCAACTCAACTAATTTATTATTTTCTAAATGTAGTACTCTTAAAGAATCAACACCTTTAAAAGTCTGATTATTTACTTCTATTAACTTCGTGTTGTTCAAATAAAGTACTTGGAGTTTCTTTTTTCCTATAAAGACATGATTTCCCAGATGGCTTATATGATTTCCATCTAAATAAATTTCAGTTGCGTCCATTGGAATACGTTCCGGCACTTCTGTATACCCGGCATTTGAACAGTCAACAACGTTTGCATTCCATGTAATATCGTGATAACATCTACAATTATTTGGACAAATCATTTCACAATCACAGGCAACAAAGTCACAGCAGTGACAAAGAGCAAAGCAATGACTTTCGTATGGACATAGAAAATCAGATGGTGACATGTCTATTATCATTTTTTTCTCTTTAGCACGTGAATGAACCAGGGTACACAAAGCTTTATCTAAATCTAACACGCGCGGGTATTGTCGACTATGACTCAAATAATTAATGCGCTGAATCCATTCCATTGAACAGTCACAAACAAATGGATTTCCGCTAATAAAGAACTCGGGTAACTCACTACCTTCATCTACTTGATCTAACCTAAACGAATTCATGTCAAGGTGCACTAGTTTGTTATTATTTAATGTCACAGTTAATAATCTTTGTAGTTTAGAAAAAGAACCGACCTGAATGTTTTCTATGTTATTGTCGTTCAAATAAACTTTCTCAACAGTTTTCGGAATAGAAGTGACTGTGATCTGTGATATGTTATTGTAACTTAAATCTAATAGTTTGATGTTCACATTCGAATGCATATCATCATTTTGAAAGTTTTCGATGTAATTATTATGTAAATCTAACCATTCTAAGCTATCTGGAAAACTTTGAAAGTCAAAAAACGTTATTTTATTGGCGGACATATTAAGTAAAACTAAACTATTTAAAGTATTAAATATTCCTTCAAATTTTATTATTTCGTTACCGTCCATGCGAAGTAATTTTAATTTCACATTTTTACGAAAACAGTTCGGAGCAACATGTTTTATTTTATTGGAAGCCAAGTTGAGAACTTGCAATTGAGGTAAATGCTCAAAAATATCTTCATTTAAATGTGTAAGCTTGTTATCTACTAGGCGCAAACCGAAAACTTCTGTGAGGCCACGAAAGTTTTCCCGATTTAGATGAGTTATATTGTTGTTTCCTATGTCCAATGACCTTAGAGACCGAAGTTTGCGAATAGAATCAGGTATAGACGATAGAAAGTTGTCATTCAAACCCAAATCTTCTATAGCGGTCATATTATTGAAAGCGTTGTCCTCAATATGTTTGATTTTATTGTTATCAATAAACAGTTCATGCAACACATGTAAGTCTGTAAACAGATGTGTATCAATATGCGCAAGTTTGTTGTACGACAGTGTCAGAGAATGCAAATTTCTTAATTCACTAAAAGCATGTTTATCAATGGTAGTTATATCATTATGTTCTAAATTTAGTTTCTGCAAACTATACAAATCTTGAAATAAAAAACGATCTATTTTAGTGAGACTATTATACGAGAGATTAAGTATAACCATTCTTAATAAGCCTACAAATGTATTCTTATTTATCCACTGACTAGTAAGTTCATTATGAGAAAGGTCTAATATTTGCAGTTGGTCTAAACCGTCAAAAAGACCCGGTGGTAAACTATTTATAGTGTTATTACTTACGTGAATTTCTTTCAAGGATTTAGTATTCATAAAAATTTCTGGTGGTAATGTATTCATAAAATTACTAGATAAATTCAGAACTTGCAAACTCATTAATCCTTCAAAGGCACCATCTTCTAAGGTAGATATCGCATTGTTTTGTAGCAAAAGTTTTGATAACGAACGTAACTTCGATATGCTGTTATCAGTTACAACGATTAAGTCATTGTGGGAAATATCTAAAGTTTCTATTACTAAATTACAACTTCTTACGCTTAAGTTTTGATCTCTCAATGTATCAGAAAATCCAATTGTCTTTATATTTTGTAAGTGATTGTTTGTGAGATTTAAAACTTTCAAGCTGTACAATGAACAAAACGTTTCCGTTTTTGTGCTCCAAATGTTGTTATCACTAAGATCTAGTTCAGTTAACTCATTTAAACCTGAGAAGGCCAGTTCATGCAGTTCCATTGTCATCGCAGACCATTCACTGTTGTGAGTTGTCACGTGCAAGCGTTTAAGATCTTTAAAATTCTCAAAAGCACGTGCTGGTATCTGCCGTAGTTTACACTTATCGATGAAAAGGTCCCTTAGTTTTGCAAGATTTGTATGTTTTCCTGAAGTCTTATCTGTGTGGGCAATTAGCGTACTTTCAAAAAATAGTATTTCACTACATTGTACATGTAATGAAATAACGTCATCAAAGTGCATGTGACTTATATTTTGCAACAAGTGGTCTAAACTGCTAATAGTTCGGATTTTGCAAAAAAGTACCGCGTTCCCCGACGTTTCCGTTTCGGAGCTGCGGTAAGCACATTCGTGTGGCATTTCGACCGCGTTAGTCTTCTCGACGGCATGGCAGTAGAACAACACACACACAACTATACGATGAAAAGTTCGTATTTCAAGTCTTTTCGCGATAGTTTGTTTTATTGGCATTTTACGTTAACACAGGAGTTACAATAATACGTCGAAGGCAGTGCCATTTATATGGGAAAACATATGATCGCATCATAAATATTCACGTTTTGCTTCCAAAGGTACATCGCGAATCGCGTGACATTAAAGCGGGTAGTAAGTACAGTTACAACGAACGTGTGACTCAGGCAGTATCTGCCCACTGACTGAGCGGCGCTTTGTAACTCCGCCCCACAACGCCATACGCCCCGCGCCGCCGCCCGCCCCGGCGTCTAAAGAAACTTCATCTCATATTATCAAGGGTGCACAAACCGTTGAATTACCCGTGCGCGCGTGTATTGAGCATTAATTACAAACTTACTGATATAGCCTCACGGTGATTACCGCGGTATACCTACGTATTTTAATGGTTCTCACTTAATAAAGCTGACTAGAATGAGTCCCATGTGACGAGATATTTAAGTATTATCTTTAAGTATACGTACATTTAACTGTCTAGGAAACATTTTATTATGTAGTTTTTGATGCAAACGTAATTTCTTTAAAGTTAAGCAGACACTACTTTTCGCTAAAAGGCGCCTTGGATTTGATTTTTATTTGGTATCTTAATATTTGTGAACAACTAAGCTTTTCTTTTTTACATAGAGTTTGTAGTTTAGCCATAAGAAATAGGAAATCTCAATCTATATTATTATTTTTATCTATATGTATTATAGATTTAGTGTTTGATTACAATCACTAGATATTAAGTGAAGATTGAACTAAGATCGTAAATACACTAAGCGTTACTACACTTTGTGCTAAAAAATGGCTCTAAAATAAAGCTGCCTAAAAGGTGCTTAGCGACAGATTTTCAATTTACTGCTATACTGTATTTGCATTACCATGTTTTCATTCATTGAAAGCTCAGGTTCATTGCACGGATTTGATCATAGTTCCATAAACGTAGTGTCTGTGGAAGCTACCATTGAGTCATTATTGTTTCTAATGTATTTTTTAAGCATAATTTATCAAGTAGGTGTTTTGAATGTCACTGCAACCTTTATAAAATGAACAACAAGAATTCCAGTTCTAAATGCTATAAGTTATGATGAAGAGTTGCTAATTTTATTACTATATGAACCTTGTATGCCACAGGTTGTTGACAACCTTCATACTGAAATAGGGCCAAGCAAGTAAATTACCTTTACTATATAATTCAAATGCTTATCAACTTGGCAAAAAAAGTCACTCTCCGGTTTCGACCACTGATAGTTTGTTAGTAGATTATCAGACACCTTGTCGTACGTGAGCTTTTTGTTAGTTTTCTATTAAGGCATAAATCATGATAAAATCATAGTAAAGAGGTCGAGAATTTCCTAAAACTCGTCGAATTATGTTACCATTCTCAAATTAAAAATCAGTCATCTAGCATCTATGTGTTTCGTCACATACGCTTGGAAGCCAGAGTTTTCCTACTAAATGTGGTTTGTTACCATCGTGCGCCACAACGTTATTTAACATTAGCTAATATTAAAGCCATTAAGCTGAATTTATAAAGAATAAAAGAAAATAAAAATATTTAAAAAATCACCTAAAGTGTTAAAACAGTTTCAATAAGAACCATATTAAAACTTGTTTAGATTTAAAGTACACCACATAAGCCTTTAAGAGCGACCAACGTAATCCTATAATACCAACAACACCTGTTGTTTTCGACTTGGCAAAACTTTTTACTCGAGGCCTGTACTCGCGAGAATAGGATAAAATACTTATAAAATAGTTTCTGGGACACCATATGCTGCTCAACTTAACGCGTTCACTTTTAATATGAACGATGAAAGCTTTCTAGTCAGGAGAAAGTTTTGTTAGGATTTTTTCACGTTACAGTGTAAAGTTTTTAGCAAAACTTTTCCCGGAGTGTCTAATTTTTTTTTATTGTCGTTTCTGTTCCAAAATCATAATCATAGTAAACATTTAAAATTCTAGTCAATATCAATGATAAAAACTATAATACAATATAAATTTTTGAAGCGATGATGGCGCAGTTGATAATGTTATGTTGTATGTTGTTATGTTGACGATTTGACCGATATTTATAAAAAAATCTCAGACTATTTCATCGCTCAACTGAAAGGCTACACTAATCTTCCATATTTATTTTGGTAATTATTAAACAGGTGTAAAATTAAAAATAATATTCGAAAGTAATAAATACCTAGTACACGCTTACAAAGCTGCTGGATAGCGGTACTTATTTATATAATTACTTAATTTCTTTCTAAGCACCATCATAGTTAATAGAAAAACTCAAAAAATGCATTCATAATAATTGTAAACTGACGTACGCACGCAAGTATCCTACTGAGTTTGAAGTTACTCTAAGTGCTATACAAACTGGTCTGAATAAAGTGCCCAAGGGATGAGTTTACATAATAGTATGTAATTATCTATATAAATTACAGTGAGCACAAAGATATGAAACAGTAATGCATTTATTATCTTGTTCGATGGACCACCCGCTAGTTGGTTTTTACTTTTTCTTAAACAAAGAAAATTAGTTCATATGTATATTTAAATTACAATGATTATTATTTTCTTTTCTTAATAAATATTACCTTTTTTCTAACGTAATATGCATTTACGCATCCCCTAACTAACCGCCGGGAATACCCACTAAAACCCCATGGCTGTCTGTCGCCTTCCTGGGGCGACACAGGATGGTGCTTGCAATTACCGCGTCATCCCAGCAACCGGCCCGGCCTGATGGTAAGCCTGGCCCCATCCGGGCAGCCTGGCGAGCTGGTGCAATGGGAGGCGGGTCCCCCGACTCGAAATGCCTAGTAAATTGGATGTTAAAAGTCCATTTATTATGCAACTATTTCTTTACATTTCTGTGCTACTTCATACGAGTGTTACAAATATTCTCATAGAAAAAATGATAATTCTTATATCCTAACCCAGAAAAACCATTGTAACGTTGGTTTCTGTTTTTTTTTTTATATGAATGTTTAAAAATTACGTGTGTTAATAAAATACTTATGAGAACTCAATCTTTATGAATGATACAAATTTTCAATACGACCTTTGACTTATGGAGGAAGTTTTTTTATGTACTTATATATTTATATGTATTAGTAATTTAATTATTTTTGTTCAAAAAATAATGTTATATAGCCTATATGTTACTCATGGCTAATGTAGCATTCTAATGGTCAAGGAATTTTTTTAAATCGATTCAGTAATTCTTGAGTTTATTCGTTAGAAACAAAATTTAAACATTAACGCGAGCGAAGCCGTACGTAAAATCTAGTATATTGTATTTAGAATCACATCTTGTAAGAAGCTACTTTTTGGAAGTAATCAAAATAATTCGTAATATCGTACTTTTTTTGTATCGTGAAATTGTGGAACTCTCTCCTAGGATGTGTATTTTCTCTCTACTATGTCATCAGGTCTTTAAAGTGAAATGTAAAGGGCATTTACGGAGTCCGACATGGCAGCGGCGACTAGCGATAGATTATCGTTCAATTCATAGTGGCCACTCTTTTAGATTGGTCTGTGCTCCCAAGTGCTTATATGATTATTTCAAACGTAGTATATTCGAAGTTTGAACCGCCATTGCTTCAAATCAGTTAATGATTCATAGTTCTATAGATTTCCATAAATTTTAATAATTCAGATACTCATTTATTCTATAAATGACTCAAGATTCTTTACAGATCGTTGACCACAAATATCATCTTTTTTTAAATACTTGATTTGTGTTCCCATGAAATGGTGTGGGATAAAATTTATTCCTAAGAAAGTGCTTACAAGCAGTAGTCATTGACTGAATTAGTTCCGCCCATAATTGTCTAGTCGATGTAGTGTAGTAATGTTTACCTAGTAATATAACCCATAATAAGTAAATTTAAAAAGGTAAAAGTTGTAATATAAACAGAATTTATATGCAATAAAGAAATTACAATAAGTATCATTTTATAAATTATAATAAATATTCGTAACGGTTGGCCTAGTAATCATTTCCAAGTATATGTGAGTATAAAAAATTGGATAATTTTACCGAATGTAGAACTTATAAAAATTGTTGACGCTAACGAAACGTAACGGAGTTTCATTGATATTTATTTATTAATATAAGTAAATAAATACATACATAACCTTATATAAACATGTAACTTATTTTTTATTTCACTTTAAACATCGAACAACCGAACATGAACTTAACATCTATATTAATATTATTATGAAGCCGAAAAGTTTATTTCAATGTGCTAATCTTAGGAACTACCGGTCGGATTTATAAATTTATTTTTGTATTTGATATAACAATCATTAAGGAAGGCTTTAGGCCAGGGGCTTCCAATCTTTTTCAGTTCGTGGCACACATACATGTTTACTATTTTGTCGCGGTGCTGTATCCTATTTAGCTGGTCGAAATAGTTAGTCACAATGATATGAAAATGGTAAAGAGAATTGCTTCACGGTGCTCTTCTTCACTTGCAGACGGGCATGGCAGTAGCGGCTGGCGATGGATTGTCCTTCTCTCGATGGTCGCTGCTGTTTTTGGACTGTACTGTACTTAACATCAGGTAAAGTGCAGTCACATTGCCGAGCTAACATAAACAAAAAAAATTAAAACAGTTACCAAAATGGGCAAAAACTATGAAGTAATTTAAGTCCCACGCGAACGAGGTTCCTATACAGCTAGTGTACTATATTCAGAGAATATATCACTCGAAATCTAATCATAAACATAGTTATTACTTTTTAAAGCGTATAAAATCAGTCACCGCTTGAAATATAAATTTGACAAACTTTATAAGACCTAGAATTAAAATTTAGTTGTTAGGTTTATTTATATAAAATGATGTTCAATAAAACAGTGTATAGTCATTTACTATAATATAGTTGCACGAAATAACAATATAATTTGTTATTAAATAAATCCAGTGTAATCCTAATTAAATGGGTGGTAATGGTTAAATGCTATACTTAACCGGACAGTAAGAAACGCCATCGGGCTCAGCAGTTCTTCCTAATTTTGTAGATAGTGTGTATATATAAAATTGCTATCCTACACTACTACTACAAACCCTATCAATACATACTATAATGAATATATACAAAGCAGTCATTTGCCGATAACAATATTATTCATGTTATTAATACGCTATACGATAACATTAAATATTACTTTAAATACTTTACTAACTTTATAAGATACCACATTGTAAGTAGGAAGCATTGTTTTCAATTCTCAAGAAACTTTATCGCGAATCGAAAGTTTACCGAGCTCGCTAACTTGTAAACTAACGTTTTATTTAACGCAAACCATAGACGAGACGAACAAACAGAAACTTAAAAATATATTCCCCCCATTTGCCTCGTGTTTACATAGTGCCATCACGATGAAAAATTGAATCGTACGTCTGAAATGACATCGTAACACGTGTGAATCATCTCTCTTTACAATGTTAATTTGACAGTCAAACAATCGTATTTGTTAGTGCAAATGTTTGAAGAGTCCCATTCATTAACAGTAAATGTAATGTTGTAATTTGTAAAGTAAACACAGTTGTAAATTAGTGTTGGGAGCATTCTCTACAATTAACATATAGAAGAGAGACCTGTGAAACCCGACAAGACATTAGTCATGTTCAAGCGATAATCTTCGAATAACACCGTTTGTCATACGGGTTTTGTTTAAATAACAGTTGGGAAACTGTAAGCTGTAAGATGTTCTGTCTTTCTATTAGGTTTTAGATGAATATGTTAATCTATCGAATTTACATATCCAGTTTATATAGAACCCATAAATATGTAAGCAAGTTGTATGTTCAATATTACGCTGTTCTCAATATTTATAAATAAATAATATGTCTTATATTCAAATGAATTTAGTTATATTTCGTTTTTGTCGTTATAATTAGCTATTATTACGTTTTATATCCAGAACCCACATACAAATGTCATGAAATTATGCGGTTTCATCTGCCGTAGTTTTGTTCCTATTACATTTCATCTGAATAGTATGGTAAACTATCAAACTATAATATAATTTATTTAACTCTCTGAAATGTGGTTGGAAAACTTTTTAATATATTAGTGGTACCTCACGACAATAATATTCGATTGGGAACCAAATACTGTACACTAGATCTAAAACTCCCTAGAATGACACCTATTTTATTAATGGATTAGGTGGCAAACGAGCAAGCGTGTCAACTGATGGTAAGTATTTACCGCCGCCCATGGACACTCACAACACCAGAGGAATCGTAGGTGCGTTGCCGGCCTTTATAGGAGGGACTTGCTCTCAAGCGCCACTGCCAGAACACACCTAATGGTATTTGGCGGCAGATTTTCAACTTGAGGGTGCTAGCTAGCCAAGCAGGCTTTAGAAAAAGCCCTACTTACAACCATACTATGGTTTCCTCATTCACCTTCACTGAAAGTTCAAGCTCGTTGTAGGTGGTTGGATTCGAACTCACGTCCCATGATGCAGCGTTCCTACACGCTACCACTGAGCTACCTATAGATATATATGCCATTCTAAAGTTAGAAGGTGTATACAGAAAACACATTTAGGGTTCATCCATATCGGACAAAGTCGTGACAATAGAAGAAGTAAACACAGTAAAATTGATGCAATTTTAGGAACGACACTACAACGATCATCGTCGATGGATCACTGATATTTCCATGGTCACTGATTATATTCAAACGCACTGCTACCACTTTAGATTCCTACTCGGAAAAGATTGGACACATTATTACATTATACCGATTTGATACAATGCTTTCACTGTACCGGACGATTAATAGAATACACAAGCGCACATACATACTTGAAATAGATTGTAGTCCAGAATGACTGGTTGAATTTTAACAGACAATTTGCAAATCAATGTTAGTAAAACATCAACAGATTAACTGTTAATAACTTGAATAACGATACGTTTGGAAAATAAAAAGCAGTAAAAGCTTTTTGAGTGCATTGGTGATCGTTTATTCAAAAATATTTACAAAGTAAAAAACGTGAGTAGCCAAAATTTTGACGTTGTTCCCATGCACACTGAAAAATACAAGCTCATTGATAATTTTATTTGTATTATTAACTTATTGCGGAACATTATTGGATTAGTTACGCAACTAATAATGTCAGTAATATACTTGAATAATGAGAATTAGTTTCAAATATAAAACTAGTTGTAGAACACAGTGGCGAACGATTTAATACAAATATCAGAACAGATAACCACAGTGCTACTGATTTTATTTATGTATTTATTTCAGAATATCAAATTTCCTAATATACACTTTCGAGATGCCTAATATTGTGCACCTATTTAAAGATGGCTGCAACATGCAGAATAAACAAAATATTTAGTCATTTCAATTCGTTTGCATAACTAAATAGTAGTGATAAAAAAATTAAACGTTTTAACTTTCGTAATATACTAAGTTATTCAGCATTTGTATGGACATTGAAATTTGATGGCATATTCTTCCACCTCTTTCTCAGCACTAACATTTTATTGTTCAAGAGTACAATAAACAATAATCCTGAGCTTTTAGTGAAATAAAAAATTCTGATAACACCATAGCAAGGTGTTAAGTTATTTCCTCATGCCTGCCTGGCTGGCTACTATCCTTAAGTGAAAAGTCTGTCGCCAAACACTTCTAGGTGTGTTCAGGCAGTTGTACTTGAGAGACAGCGTTTCAAATAGGTTTAGTGTGTCCACCATTTATGACCATATCATTACTTTACATTAGAATTTAGCATTTAGTGACAGTGTGCCTAAAGGTTAAACCTAAAAATATGTATTGTTTATACTAAAGTATCTCCGTATTATAGCTAATTTAGACATACGTAATTACAATTTATGTATCTCAAAGTCATTTTTAATTTTCTTGTAAAATAAAAAATAAAATGTGTTATAACAATAAACTCATATAACAACATCCAGTGCATGGCTTATCGCGGCTGTATCGACAATTGTAGCTTCGTTAATTTTAATACAATAAATCGGTTGAATTGTCCTCATTTACGCCCATGGCTGCAACGGTGCACATGTTTTGTGTTTCAATGAATGTAAAGCATTTTACATGTATGAAACAAATTATTTGGTTTACGAGATTTCTTAATTAGACCTTATTATTTATTTGAAGCAATGATAGCTCAGTTGGTAGTGTCTACGGACGCCACGTCAATGGACGTGAATTCGAATGTACGTACAATGAGCTAGCTTTCAGTGAAGGAAAACACCGTAATGAAACTATATCATGGTGGTTGGGCTTTTTCTAATGCTCGCCTAGCTAGCTACCACCCTCAAGTTGAAAATCTAGCTGAATACCTATAAGTGTGTTCCGGCAGTTGGACTTGAGAGCCAGCCCCTCCACTAGACATAGCGTGTCCACTATTTTGGGCAACATCGTCACTTAATATCAGGTCAGATTTTATGAAGCCACAACGCTAAATATAGTGTTTGAAGACATTGACAGTAAATGTAGTATTATAATTTGTAAAGTAAACATAGTTGTAAATTAGTGTTGCAAGCTTTCTCTACAGTTAAAATATAGAAGACAGACCTGTAAAAGCCGACAAGACATAGTCATACTATGATTTTAAGAAAATAGTTTATAAGTGATATCTATGATGCTAAGCTGAGGGTATATTCTATTAACACGTTAAACAACTCAATTTATAAGCACTAAAGCGAGTATAAATATCGCCTTGAATAATATGTCTGTGAATAAGTGTTTAGATAATTTTTTTCTACATTGTTTATCTTTAGAGAAAGGTATTCATTTAATGGAGGCAACTTGAATGGTGAAAAACCCTTTCCCAAAGTAGATCACAACTAAATAAGGAGAATTATGTTGTATTTCTTCAAAATGTAGGAGTACCAAAGCTTAGTGGGTTCTTATTGTTGAGCTAGCGATGCTCTGGTGTTACAATCCTGCAGGACTTAAACGGTTTTCTATATCAGTTGTATTAATAAATTAAGCGATTAAAGAAAATACTGGGTAATTTTTAAAACTCATTATTAAATAAACAATATTTTTAAATTGATATAATATGAAATCTACCTATATATTTTTCAATAAAAAGACAACTACTGCGTTATTGCCACAATATTGCAAGAGTTGTGGGCCATAATGTTTAGATTAGATAGGACTGGATATAGGCGACCTATGTATATCAAAATCACAAATACGGATTTAAAAAAGATAAAGTATTATCTATAATATAAATAGATTCTATATTTATATTATCTATACCAATAATATAAAGAGGAAAATTTAATTGTTTGTTTGCATTGAATAGGCTCCGAAACCTCTGAATCTATTTGAATAATTCTTTCACTGTTGGGAAGCTACACTATCTCCAGGTGACATAGGCTACACTATATTTTCAAAAAAATTTGGGGTCCTTACTAAAACTATAATAGTGTAACTAAAGGTGTAAAAAAATTACCTAAAATATTCTTTACACCGCGAGCGCTGCGAAAATTATTGATGATAGAACAATAAATGTTCTACAACATTAAAGGACATATCAATATCTACACAAAAGCTTTGTGATACCATATGCCTAACTATTGTAGTTATGTCACTATAATTTTTATTTTAGATTACTTTTTGAAGTATACAAATCGGACATTTCATAAAAAGATATTGCGAGTTTAAAAATGTCAACCTAAATAAAATATTAATAGAAAAATAAACGTCGCCGCTCCGCGCTGTGACCGGTGTGGCTCCACGCCGCGCAACGGGCAACGCGACGAGGAAGGGGGCGCCGAATAAATAAAACGTAAAAATAATAAAAAAAATAACCTTTGAGAATATAACTAGGTTTATGGCTAAAAATATTACATTTTATAACAAAAATATAAATATTAATTTGAAAACAAACTACTTAAATCCTACATAAAGATACATTTACTCTACGTTTATCCCAAAATGTTAAAAAAAAACATTCACCCGTACAAAGCCGGGACGAGTCGCTAGTAATATTATAAAGGGGAAAAGTATGTTTGAACGCGTTGATCTTAGGAACTTATTAGTCGTATTTCAATACTTCCTGTTTATATTTGATGTAGCAATAATTGAAAAAGGGTTTAGGCTATTTAACATCTCACTACCCTCAATACGAGCAAAGCTATATTGAAAAAAGTTACGAAAAGGGATAAAAATTATTAAATTATTTTTAGTTTTAAGCGTACGAAGTTGCTGGCTCGGTTAATTCAATAATAAAATGCCAATACAATATACACATTATGTAAGAAAATAATGCAATAAATACCTATAGTTTTATGTGTTATAACTGAAACATATCTATAATTTAAACTTTATAAATGTCTTCATTATTGATATAAAACATAATGACAATATTAATTTAATGATAAAAGTAAATATACATATAAATTCATTATTAAGCTCATACGGTTTGCACAATACACCTCATCTTATCCGATGAATTTTATTTTTATGGTCACTTGTAAAAAAAAAATACATTCAAAAGCGAACGTAATAAAGCCGAAGTTTATTCTGAAGCAGTAAACACAATCAGATTTCCATATTATTGTGGTGAATATAAAACTATAGATACATTGTTTCGTGTCGTTCACCCTTTACGAGGGGTCTATCTGTAATTTGTCTGTAATATCTAACAAAAAGTGGATTTCCGACAGTGTGCAAAGAATATTTTATGTTTTAGGGTCCCGTGATCGCAAAGGTAATGTATCAAAAAACGTTATACGTGAAATGTACTTAAAATGCTTTATCAAATCCATTTTTATAATCCCATTACCCTTTAAATAACGATGAATTTACTATGTCCATGAGTCCTGTAACACTTTTCTTTATCGTAGTGAATTTTATTTCCTAAATAAATATGTAATAAAATTGTCTAAAAATTTATTTTTTTTAGTTTACTAAGATGTTCGTATATCATAATAAAATGTTGTTGCTGTATTCTAAAATTTAGTGAAACTTAAAGTTTTATATATTTTGTCTACTTATTACATCCCGAATATTAACAAATAATTAACTATGAAATTATGACAACCATAAAATATATGAACAAAATAAACTTAATTTAGTTATTGAAAAATTAAAAAGAGTTTGTTCAGAGTTTGAGTCACATAATAAGTAGGCAATTATGGCATTTAGTAAAAGCAATTGAAAATAAACAATAGTATGCAAGAACAATAGTAATAAAACAGACTAATAGTTAACAGTTTTCTTCAGATATTTAAAATGTTATATTTAAGTTATAATGTACGGAATTCAAATCGTCAGTACACAGTTACGCAGATATTTTTATGATAGTTTGCAATAAACTCTATGAAGAAATGTTTCGCTGTTACGTTATATTTTACCGAGTTTATTAGCTATTACCATCTCAATCAAAGGCGGTGAAATATATTTAATGTGACATGTTACTACAAACTACTGAAGATTCAAAATGTTTATACATTATTATAAATTATTTTGTGAAGTAATGTAACTATAAAGTAATAGAATTACTTAGTTAATATATAAAAATGTGTTTCGTATTTTCAATAAAAGATATTAAAAGAAAACACAGCATAATTTAGACAGAAGTGAAGTTTTCTCTATATACATTTATCTAAATTTTAATTATTATAGTTTATTTTGCACGGTGGTGGCGCTTTTAATAATGCCCTCCTGGCTAGTTACCACCGTCAAGTTAAAACTCTGCTGCCAAATACCTATATGTGTATTTCAGCAGTTGCATTTGAGAGCCAGTCCCTCCGAGGGCTTATCATGTCTACCAATCTGGGTCGTGTCTACCAATTTGGGCCGTATCTTCACTTAGGATCAGGTAAGATTATGGCCATAACGATAAACCTTGTAAACGATAAACGATGTACCACCTGGTGTTAAGAACAGTAGAATCTAAATCAGCGGCCACTAACATTGAACCAAAATTCACTTTTAGTGACCACCGTCACGCTGGCAGGCCTCTTTTGAAGGACCCCATGTCGTAAGAAGTTGGAAACATGCTACAGGAAGACGGTTCTACAGCTCCACGGTACGACAAAAATATATCCTAGTATAATTAACTGATGTTGTGTACAAAGCCTGTAATCTAATCTATTTTCAATAGCCATTGAAGTCCCGTAGTAAATACACGAAACAGAATGAAAACGTAACGGGAACACGGACTTTAAATTAACGGCATTAAAACAAGCTTTTCTCATTCAAGATAAGACCTTTGTTAGGGAGTATAAATTGGACGAAGTTATGCGAAAGTGAAGATCTTAACGGAATGATGTCTGCAGAAAGGAATCGATGACAAAAGCTGTCCCTATGCTAAGAAAACATTTTTGAACTCTAAGTAAAAATAATTATTTGATTACCTGTCGCTTTTCTTTACCGTTGAAGATACTTAAATTTGCCTCTTTAATATATTACTTTCAAAAGAATAATGAAAAAGTTTATTTTGTTCTTTCTAATTTAAATTTTTGAGATGCAAAATGTAATAACACCTCCAAACGAATTACTTGTGATAGTGCTTAAAATCCGCGCGACTTGTGGAAGTCACTTTTAGAATGTATTCCATTATCAATGCTTAATACAATCAGCATTGCACGTATAAAATTGTACTTAATTGTATTAAATCATTCGCATTATTGGTGTGTGATATTCTTACCTACAAAATTACCCTGACTTAAATCACGTTTTGTCTATTAGTCCAAGGTACTTTTACAAAAGTTTCATGGCTACCCCTTAACATACCATAATACAGTATCTTAAAGAAAATATTCAAAGGAAGTTTATTAGGAGGTAATCATGGTAATGTGAATTCAAGCCAAGCATAATACGGGAAACGTTATTTAAATATACACAAATGCATTTTATAGATATATAATAATCATAAACAAAATTTATATGTGAGAACCTCCCACAACATTCAATCTTATGTAACTCACCATAAGAACTATTATCATAATGTCTAGAACCTTATGAACTGAAACTTGAAAAGTCGAATAGAAAATAAAATACACATTGAATATACTTAGGTACTTAAGTTTTGAAACTTTTTTGTATCGAACATAAAAAAAAATTAGACACTAGAAGATACAATCATAGTGTTCAGTGGAATGTATAAAATAATAGGTTCCAAGCGGTCATTGGTGCATGGTTCTATAAGCTTGTTTGAATAACTTAGTAAATGATTACTAGCTAATGATATATAGAAGTAGATGAAATAAATTTTTTTTTGTGTCTATTATTATTCTGGTTCGCAATATTCTGTGGATGAAGTTTGTCAGGAAATTAATGTTAGTTAAACTGTAAGAAGGGTTAATTAATGTTAGGAATAGGTTATGCATTTGTTAGAGGTAAGAAATGGATTTTACAAATACGCATAATATCCTATAAATATTTTAAAATACAATTGCAGGGTTGGCCTAGGCAGTTTAAGCGAATGCCTCACCTTTGTCGATGTGCCAAGGGCCGTGTGTTCGAACCCACATAATACAATTATTTCTCCACAATATGTACAAATAATTTTACTGAGTGTGGTTATTACATTACTTGTTGATAAAATGTTTAAAAAATATGCCCTTTTTTAAATAAAATTTTATTATGAAAAAGGAACTGTATTCTACAACTGTGTATATACACTTTTGAGTTTTAAAACATACTGATAGGCAGATCAGAGGAATTTGTTGTGTTTAAATAATAGTAGTAATCGACTAATATATTCATTATAAAAATCGCAATTTAAATATAAATGATTTCATTAAGGAAAGTTATTTCAGGGCGATTTTCTAATTTCAAACTGAAATTTCAGCAAACGCTACCAACTATCACTGCGGTTTCCTTTAACTTCGCCCGCCACCTCATGTAACTATTCGCAAAACTTTCAGCACATTGAGGACAATGTTTTATTAATTAACCAATTTTCTGCGCAAACTTTCCATGATTTAGGCTTTGCGATGTAAATCGAGCGATCAAATATGACAAACTTTTAACAGCCGGTTAAATAGTTGGCAAGTTGGCATCCCTTCAAAGGTCCTTAAACTGGTTAAAGTTGTAGATCTGATAATGTAGCGCTAAGCCCAATTATGGTGTATACCGTAAGCTTTACCACTAACAACTAAGTTCCATATGACAGATACGCCTTAGGCGGTTTGAGGGTGAATACACGACTATTTTATTACATACACTATGTCACAATAACAATTGTTTCCTTTTCTATTTATACATAGATCAAATTATTTTAATTATATAAATTATAAATATTATGAACACTATTGCAACAATGAGTTAAACAAAGGGAATAGAATCAAATGAGAATAGGAAATAGGTTGGTTAATGAAAGAAACAAAGAAAATATGTTTATTGCAGAGAACTTGTCCGTAACTCCGTAAGAAAAACAATCCTTATATGATACATTAGCTATCAATCGATGTATGATAATGAGGGATCGTTTCATTATTGTACTGGCTTCTATTATTGTAATTGTGTTATTATTTATATTGTATTTAGTGTTATATTGAATTTAAGTATTCAATTTAGTAGTTTATAATTTACTTTTGTGTAATCTGATGAATAAATAAATAATAGTAATTAATATATAATTGAACAGTAATAAGATATTGGATCCATACAAAAATATATAACATTATACTTTATTCTTTAGCCGATATAAAAGAATTACGGCAAACACCACCAAGGAAATAAAAAATATTTTACCGGATCTTTAACCGAATCGATTAAATGATTAATGTGTATAACTGCTACTGCTCGAAAAAAATAATTGTAATTATATATTATTTTAATGATAATGGTATGCATATCTTCTGTCCTTAATTACGACTACCGCAATAAATCCAATAGACCTTGGTATTTTCATTAACATAAGTCATATTGGCATATAGTGACTGTTTTTTTTTTTGCTTACATAAATTACTAGTTTTGCACGCGCCTTCAAGGGGAACTAAAAATATGATACGTCCTTTTCTGTACCCCTGATAACGTTTATAAATAATTTCATAGTGATCGGTTAAATTGTTTGAGCGTGAAAAAGTAACAAACAATCGCATTTACAATATCAGTTAAGATTATGATTAAAGGATATAAAAATGACCATGCTCTTTGAAATTATTTAATAAAATTTCAACAATCTAATGATATAGTAAAATGCTTTATATTTAGGTCTACCCCAGGAAACTGTTACATGGAATAATAAAGTATATTTTAGGTAACAACAGTGGTAATTTTTAAAAGTTATTATTACTTCTTGCATGACCAAATATAGGAAGTTCGATGATATCAAATTATTATTCTTTCCTTTAGAATTATAGTTATTAATCCCATCGTATTCGTATCTAATCGAATTTTATTATTGTTATATTTTTAGTTTATTAATAGTCGTAAAACACGAAGTATTTGGAAAAACGAACGGGACTATGTTATCTTGATACTCGTCTGTTTTACATAAACATAAACGTGTTTCATGTATCTCAAGGACTAATATCTACCACGTTGTATTTAAATTTATAAAGTGCAAATTATCCAATTCTGATAGTGTAAATAAAAATATATATAAAAACATAGAAATATAAGCAAACATCCATTGGATTTCTTTGTTATAAGTATGTGCTAGAAATAAATATCCATAAATAAAAATAATACAACTAGTATTAACTTACATAGTCCTAACAGTCTATCTGTCTAGAGATCAATCAATCTAATTAGTTGGTTCCGACCATGTTACGGAGAATCTTTGCATGTGTTTGTGCGACGAACTATATAGTTAAGAGCTTCAGGATGGTCTCGTGGTTGAGACTGCAAGTTACGATCGGTCCTTATAATGAACATACTCATTTTTATTCAATAGCAATAAGATTAGATTTTGTAAAAATACGACAAATGAAATGAGATCTAAATGAGTGCCAAGTTCAATGGTCAGTCCTGAAATTTATTTATAACAACATAAAATATTTTATAACGACTTAAAATGTCATTTCTTCTTACAACTTAGGATAATATATTGAATTCTAAAGTCAGACTTGGCTAGTTCGAATAGTTGGCTAGTTCGGCTTGCTGGTAGAAAGTAGCCATCGAACATAGGGCTCTTCTGTGACTGTTTTAGTAGGTACTTCATAATAATTCGTATATTCAAACTAGCCAAGACAGATCTTTAAAATGTGCGATAAAAATACACAGAATTCACATTTAATATAAACTAATATATATTACCTATCTAAGCGATAACAGATTATATATAAATTACTTCAGGTACTAACTTCATTTTTTATTATGTTTTTTTAATTTACTCAAATGGCATTCTATAAATCGTAAGTAGAATTTTAGAGAATTATAAAAATGATATTTTTTCACGATACAATGAAGCAGTATTACTTGTCGAGGGAGAGGCAAAAATAAGGGTGACGATGGCTTCTGGCGAATCTTAGGGCCCCGCTTATTTCACACCATACGACCGAATAGACGAAGTTATCTGAATGAACAATCATAAAAGGGAGTATTATTTACGTAAATTTTAGCTGGCAGCGTTTATTGCGGAATGCATTAGGTTATTGGTGTTTTTGCCTGTCACAAGCAGAGTATATTTGTGTATGGAGATTAATGCAGTCTCAAGCTTATCTCACGGTCCGTTTGCGCAGTTTCGATACGCTCCATATCTTCAGTTGCAAATGTATGGTGTGCATATGACATCACGCATTAACGTATGGGAATCTTCGTGATTTTCTTTTAGATATTTATTTTTTGATCATGTTTACTTTTATCATGCATCTGCACATCAAGTTAGTTAATTTAATAAACTTCCTAGTTTGTCTGTTAACTTCAAATATTAAATGACAATAAATATTTCGAATCCACATCGCTATATTACAGAACTCACAAGGCGACTGGGCTAAACGTCTCATGACTGTAGCTAGTCCTTTCCTATAAATTAATTCGTTATAAATTAATCTAATGATTAAATATTAATATATTTCTATAGACACAGGAAATAAAAATAGTTACACGCTTAGATCGTTGAGAAAACATAAAATGTAATCAATAATAAATCAATTGTACAATATACATATAGGTATATTATTAGTAATAAATATCACATTTTTTAAAATAAGGTAATGGAAATAGAGTGATTAAAAATCGCTATAACTATAGGACAATTAAATTGCATAATCGGGGCGACTAACTGCAAACAAATTATATTATTGCGCTGCAATACTGCTCGGGAAATATTGCAACACTATTTTGTACAAACATGAGTAAAAATGTATGTACTTGGTTGCTACATGTCTCATTTTTGGCGAGGGTTGAAATAAAAGTAAAAATACTTTATTGCTATTTTAGAGGCACTCGTTGTATTAAATAATATAATAAAATAATGTTAAAAACTAGTACAAGAGACTTGAGAGGTCGTTCGGGCCAGACAGCTACTTTAATATGTTATCACATTTAATCATGAGTTTTTTATCAGAAGATTTAGTTACATAGAATAGACTTTGTAGGGTGAGTATTCATAACAATCTGTTTGTATTATAAATACATATTACATTTTGTTATTAATGTTTCTTTACTTATCTCATTTACGGGTTTATTAACATACATAAAACTAAATAATAGTCATTAAATTTTAATGAGCACACCCGAGCTTTCCTAGGAATCACTACGAATAATTTATAAGTGGCTGTGTCAGTAACATTTTTCGCGTGGACTCGAATGATTTTGCCTTTTTAGCATTACGGCCATATTCTTACCTGATGTTAAGTGACAATGTGTCCACTAGTGGAAGAACTGGCTCCCAGGTGTAAGTGCCGAAACACATCTATAGGTAATTGGTGGCAAATTTTGAACTTGAGGGTGGTATCTAGCTACATATTTAATTTAAATGTGTGTACGAAAATTTAGAGTTGTATATAATGTAATATAAAATGTGGACAGGTATTGAGAATATAATTTACATTGTAAAAAAAAAACTCACAAATTACACGACATCTTTAAATTTTTATGACTAATGTACATGGAATACATACTTTTATTATCTTGATGTATTACCCAATGCTTAACATTTCTGGAACAAAAATCGTTTCTAAATGAATAATATTGAACAAAACTAATTTGTGAGCGTCCGGACATGGCACACCGAAATTCGATCGAGAACAGAAAACGGACACGTTTTGGAATTTTCTAATTACGTTTTCAAAGACACCTCGTTTGTTGAGCATGTGACATTCGGAGTGAAAGAGGTCACGTATAGAAAATTGGAAATCCAAATGGTAGGGATCGAAGAGAGGCCGAGCACTGACTCGTTCCTATAATTTGCTTTCTGAATTTTTTCCTCATTAGATTACTGAATAAAAAATATTGAACAAGCTAAAGTTCTAATTAGACAGTAATAACATAAACTGTTATAAATATTTTTATGTAAAAGATAAAGTTTCAGATTGATAATAGACGGATAATTTAAAGATATATATGTGAATCTAAAATTGTCAGTTAGTGGTAAAACCCAAACCTAAACTACACCTTTAATCTTAACTAAAGGATTTTAAGAATGATATAAAATGCCCAATATTCAACTGCTCACATAAGGCATGAAAGGACTATAATGGCGTACAAGTTGTTTCAAGTAAATATTCAGAGACATTAACTTTATATGGCTACACTATGCACATATTTCTATTGTTTATTGATAGACATAAGGCGCAGTTTAACATAAATTGGATGTAGAATGTTTGCTACTTCTTTTAAAAAAAAATTGTGGTATGTTAGACCACTTGTATCCTATTGAATCAAGATCTTCATATAATCAGCCATTCCTTTACCCTGCAATTTTTTATATTTTAGAGACAACCTTTTAAAATATCCTTTCATCTAGAATTGTCTAAAATAAAGTTATTATTTTCTTTTCCACAGACATCTGACACTGCGGAAAGATATCTTCTCTTGGCAGCTATGATTGTTCTTGAATTATATCATCGTCGCTATAAACTTTTTATCATGTTTATGGTAATAATAACACTGATATGAAAAAAATACCAAATCCACATAATAATAAATTAATTAAATATATATTGTTTTAATATCCTTACCCCAAAGATGTCTTATTCACACGAAGAAGTAATTTAATTAAAATTTTGTAACAAAGTTTCGTATTTGAAAATTTTCTTTGAGTTAGTCCCCAATCCGTGAACGTACCATCTGCGTGGCCCTATTACAAAATAATTAGCCCTAAAGTAAATTATGCACCCTTTAAAGTGCGTCAAATTTAGGCAAATAGACTCGGGTTAAATTATATTAAAGGGATAAGGCACATGGTGAATGTGTAAAAACTATTTTCTTAGATGTGTTAACATTTTACAAACATTACTATAGCAAAATATCAATTTGTATACACTAAGTCTTTTTTACATTCTACTCTAACAATACTTATAATATTTTTCATTGAACTTGCTTCAATTGTAACAATCAATTGTAACAAAGTTCACGAAGAAAGATTATGGAAAAAAGTGTTTCGTATAAAGAAATAAACCGTATTAAATTTTATTTGTTTCTATTTAGTGATAGCAATTAATAATAATAAATCAATTAAATTATATGGATAGATATATATTATAATGTTATAACTAAGTGATGTTATGAAATTGCATAGCTCTACAAACACATAGAAGAAAACACTCACTGCGGCACGTGTCGCTTCAACAATCGAATGGCACAATTATATTGCGGAAACGTTGGGGCACTTCGTGAAAAATAAAAGAAATATTTATTCACTAGAGGGCAATCACAGTGAATAAAACGTTTAAAATATTTCACTTGCAGAAGCCTTTATTAAATAAAATAGATGTTAATAAAATCAGTTTATATTTTTATTTCTGAAATATTTACTTATATTAGTGGTTATGCTCGTGGTTCTATAAAGAACTACTGAGCAGTATTTTCAATATTACTCAAACTGTGATATCGAAAAATACTATTGATCATTTTTATAAACCCTTCTAAATGAGCATTAACGTATATCAGTTATTTACAGTTTAAAAAAATCCTATATACCTATATACCTAAGTATTTAGAGATATTTTATTATAAAAAAAAGAATATAACCAATCAAAATGCAGATGACAAATAAAATCAGTATATAACAGTCTTTAAAACTAGTAGCTCACATTAAGGCACAGAGTATAGAAAATATAATCAAAATAAAATCTTAAATAACTTATTTGAACACAGAGGTTTAGGTATAATATTCAGTAAGTGAGTGTTTGAAGTATCATGTAAGTATAAAACACGCGAATACTTTACCACAAGAAATGCAACAACAGTCTTCGAATTCTCATTAAACCAGTAGTTTCGTGTGCATACGAGGCAAATTCTATCACAGCAATTACTTTCCTTTTAGGAAAATTAACAAGCTGGCCGTAAACGCAGAAATTCAATCCAACCAAATCTGTATGCAAATATATTTTAATTACTAAACCAATATTCGAATTACAATTTCTATGTTGATTAACCGTATAGCAGTAAATTCATGGTCCAATGGTATAACGCATGTTTTTCTAGTATAATACTGTTTCCATATGTATGCCGGGCAGGGTTAAAATATACCAAGCAGAAAATCGCGTATGTATATTTTAGAAGTACAAAAACAACGCATGATTTGATATAAAACTGTTTTCGTGTAGTGTAAGTAATTATTTCTATTCTTTATAACTGGCTTAAAAATATTTTATAAAATTTCAATGTTTTTTACTACCATCAACTGTATGTATTTTTTATCCATTATCATTTGATGTATTATAAAATATTTGTTATATATTTGTACATTTTTGTATCCTTTCAATTTTTATATACGATACTACTTAATCACTTGTTTTGGGAATAATTGTTTTAAGTTATGAAATTATTAAATGTTTAGGAATTTTAGTTTTTTATTTGTTTTTATATTCAATGACTGGTTTTATAGTGTTTTCATTTGTATAATGGATAAATAACTTATTTCATATAAGTATACTGCCTTATAATTGAACTTATTTCGTTGGGTCAACGCAGTTTATTGCAATACGACTGAAAATCGGTTCTATTTCAAGGCCGCGACTAGTGATTTGCCCCTTACAAGAATTAATAATATTTCTTGTAGTCCAACTACACTCATAGACTAGAGCACAGCTGCTTTACAGCAATCATACTCTCCAAAAGTTTTGCCAAATCTACTGCTGAACTTCGGGTGTCAGTAGAAATAAATGGCTTCTTTTATTTGGATATTATTGTATTAAATTCCCTAAAACCATAATTATGTTTCAGCTCTATTGTACATATACCCAATCGTTGCAAATTCTGGTCGACTGTCACACTTAAAATAAATTACTGCACAGCGCAATTTCACACCCCATGCCAGCCCACTAATTGTGCCAAAATACACTTAAATTTTCTTTGTGTCGTGTAATTTTAGATTCAGACTAGGGGTCAGATAGTTCACCCCATAGCAATTTAACGGGTTGTGTGTTTTATCTTTGGTGACAATTTGGAGTTTCTTTATTATAATGAAAGTAATATTTGACGAAGATCCGGTATTTATTAACAATATCGATTAAGCAAAATGCTTCAGTAAAAACACTTCAGTTTGATATTACAAACAATTTTTTTTAGATTTATTATATGAGTAAGATATGGAAGAAAAATCCAATTTTTCACATTTTAATAATAATTTGGACTTTTTTTACAGTTATGTAACAGTGTATTTGTTCATTTATATTTAAGGGCCCAGTTGCAGAAGTCCCTAGATTCCCTTAGTCTTTCTTGGTCAGATAAATATAACGTCTGAAATGAGATTATTTTTATTAAATTAGAGTTAGTAGTTAGTATTAGAGCATAGAATAATTATTTTTATTTAGACAGTTTAACACTTACACCTATTTCATGTAAACACAAAATTTAAAATATTAAACAAAATAATAATATATCTATTTAGTAAATATAATTACTAAATAATACAATCATTCTAACGTCTCACAAAAGATCTTGAATGTGGCATTCAATTCCTTCCACTCATCAGCAATCAGCTCGAGTACTTTATGTATAAACAATTAGGTGTTGTCTTCCTTTACAATCATAAATGCGATTATAAATTGCGAAAATGAGTTTGTTTATTACGCTTTCACGCCTAAACCGCTGAATCGATGGTGATGAATTTTTGTACAGAGGTGAAATGATGGGACCCAGGGGCCGGAGATAGGCTACTTTTTCTCTTGCAAGTTTATATTGGAAGAAGAGTAAATAGAGGGATAAACTTGGTATGAAACTTTTATTGCATCATCTGATTTGTGCTATACGTAAAATCCATATTAACGGGAGCGAAGCCGCATGTAAAATCTAGTATACAATATATTTTTGATTTAGACATAAGTAACAAAATATCCGTCAACTATATTTTGCAGAAAATATTTATTATACAAGTTTAGTTTAAGGTTTTACTATATGTTTAGGTATAAGATATTTTTTCTTTACATGAAATTTCGTGTTCTTCTCTTTGCTTCAATACTATATTTCCAGGTGAAACTTTGTCTTTAAATAATTATACAGTCTAGGAAGGCATATAATTTCCTACATAAACTGTTTGTTTAATTTCTTTTAGTTAGGTATTTAAACTAGCTTCATGCCCACACCACCTAATAGGTTTTGAGCAGGCATTTAAAGTTTTAAAGTGGCATAAGATTCATTTAATAGTTATTTTCCTTAGAAGCTAGATGAATAAAAAGTACTATTTATTTCATAATTCCTTTATTTAGAAGCTACATAAATGAAAACAAAAAAATGATAATTTGGAGTCTCACATCGAACTGTAAATAATACTTGTGACAAACTGATACGAGATTTTGGTAACACTACTAAAATTGTTACCATAAATCACGTCAGCAAGATAACATAACAAATGGTATAAACCGTTTGAAGGCTATTTACTATATTTGTTCATTATTAGCGACCAGCCTCGGCTTCGCAATAATTAAAAGATGTTTGTCATCGCAAGCGATGATAGCTCAGTTGATAGTATGTACAGACGCCGCATCAAGAGACGGTGGGTTCGAATCCACCTTCAATGAGCTTCATTTTTCGGTGAAGGAAAACATCGTGATGAAACCATAGCATGGTGGTAGGGCGATTTCTAATACTCACCTGACTAGCTATCACACTGAAGTCCAAAATCTACCGCCAAATACCCATAGGTGTGTTCCGGCAGTTGCACTTGAGAGCCAGTCCCTTGATTAGGAGTCAAAACGTGATGACGAATGCATTATAATGAGTATTTGAGTCCTAAATCACCGCGTGTATGCAAGAGAGCATTAGCATCATACAACGTGTGTTCAACAATGTAGATCTCCCGTCCTGGATGCATAATTTCTATTGTCGTCGACAATTATACGTGAAATTATCCGTGTTCGCTTTCGTAGGATTTCAGTATTTAGTGATAAAATACACCATTTATCTTGAAATTCTCGATGCCTATACTAGTTTATGCATTATTTGAGGGATCACTACAATTTGGTGTACTTAAAAAATACAAAATTTGTACTAACGCGGATTTGCTTCTACATCCCACATTTATTACAAGTATTTCATATATTTTTTCACATTCCGAATATCAATTTTCAATGTTAACAAATGTTTTCTTTTCCATATCAATAACATTTTTATACACTAAATATTATTGTATGTTTACTATTTGTAATTTGTTCTGTCATGTCTTTATAATTCATATTCAATTTTAAAATGAACTTAAAAAGATAAATAGAATGAAAGTTTTATTTTATTCTAAAGTAAATGTTCAATTATTCTTGATACGTTATTACAGAAATAACGATGATCACAGTTCACACGGGCAGCTGACGCTTTCGTGTAATGGTCCCATACACAGTTGTATGTAAATGTATGTTAACATCGCTTCTTTATGTATTTAATTTGAGCACCAATGGACGCACTGTAATGGCGGCAACATGTCGCCGCGGTTTGGCGAATATACGCTCTGTACGCAGATAATATGTAAATATACCCAGAAGTGGTAAAATGATATATTTATATCGATATGATATTAAAAAAAAACTTATTTTAAATCTGTTAGAAATAAATTACAATTATTTTGTGACAATTAATTTTTGTTATTATATAACATGCTACCTTGAAACTAAAAGTACGTTCTCTGGAATTAAGTATATTTAATATTAGGTAGATTAAGATAATGAAATAAGATTATTTAAAGTGGGTTTGAATTTTATAAGAAACCTGTTTTACCATAGCATATTGTAAGCTATTTTCTAAAGTTCCATACTGAAATTTATAATATTTCGCCAAGTTTATTACAAAAGTACCCGGCAGCTACTATCATATCGTCACTTAATATTAGATACGTTTGTTGTCAAACGCTGAACCTGTAAAGAAGAAAATAAAATCCTAAACTCGCAAGAAGACTGGTTATGGAATTACTTTGTTCGATGAAGTTATCATTCAGTAGCAATATGTTATTTGGAAAAGGTGCAGATAAAGATGTAATATTTTAATTTGGTCTCTTCTAGGATATACCTTTTTTAACTATACCTACGTTTGTATAGGTTCATTGTGAACTGCAGTGGTTATTATCAGACCGGATGCGTTATGGTCTAGAAAATTGCTGACAATTAATAAAATGCCATAAAATAAATTAATTATATTCCCTCATATAAATCTTTTCTTTATAAATTTAATTCATTTGAAAGGTTATTTCCATGTTCAATAAACGTAGAAATATATTAACATTTTGTACTGTTTTAAATATATAGTACTCCAAGTTTATACGTACTTCTATGTTATTTTAAAATATTTCTAAAACAATAGAAATTAACATTACGTAGTGTTATCGTAGACATGACATTAATTAATTTAAATATATAGTTAATATACAAGCAAATTGTCTGAATAAAATAATAAAACTTATGATTTTTTTTTTACCGTGTTAAAACAAAATCAAGTAATTTTATTCTGGAAACATCATACAAACCTTCAAGATTATTTAAATGCTTTATAAGAGTAGTATATTTTATCGTAATCTCACTTGAATCAGTAAAGACGTAACTGAAGAAGTCAATAAGCGACGCCTTAAGAGGCTAGCCCTCAATTGCAGTTGTCGGAAAACACAGCATTAAGAACATGGCGACAGATGTCTCATACTAGTTAGCTAGGCGAATATTAGATACACGGTTTTATCTAGATGTATTCTTTCACAGAAACATCCCACTCGTGATAATAGCCAAGCCCACTTCAATAGGCACAGCGTCTTAATACCACCACTGCGTAATCATGAATTCATTATTTCTAATATCATTTAAGTGAGATGTATTTGAAAACTCTAGTACATTATAATAAATAATCATATTACAAGTAGCAAAAATCACTATAATAGTTGTTTCAAAAAGAAGATTAACTTTAATAGAATAATCAGTGGTATTATGCGAAATGTTAAGCCGAAATAAATGGAATCTATTAAAAAACAATTCGAAATTTCTGAATTTAATTACGGCCGTACCGTTCGACCGGCAGAAAAAGAAAAGCATAAAAGCGAATGAAAGTTGTAGCGTGTAAAACTGTAAATTCCGAATAAATTAAAAAGCTCGCCGTAACCGAAACAAATTAAACGATCTTTCAGTTGCACTTTTCGGTGTTCTCCTGCCGCTGCGCCGCCGACCAAACAAACATTTTGATTAACAACTTGCATTCGATCAATCAATTTAATTGGTTCACAACTAGTAGTACTCTGGAATAATTTTAATAAATAAAGAGTATATAAGTGAAATCCATTTCAAATTTATTTAACTTTGTCCGCGTCCTTATTATATCAAGATTAATTTGAAATATCATTGTTTTACGCTTTTTTAGAATGGCACCCTCACAACTTTCAAATCAAAATGTAATATTTGTTTAATATTAAATAGGCATAAATTTTAATATTACCAAGCAATTGGAATAATACTGAACAAATAAATATCAAATAAAAGCTGTATAGCTTTATGTATGCAGTAAATTAAAAATGTAGTTTACAAAAGTTATCAAAAATTAACAACAGATTTTATACGTTAAATATCGAATACTGATGTACATACTATAAACAATCCGAAATATTTAGATTCTAGTAAGTATTTACTGCAGTGTACAACACTAACAGAAAAAAGTGTGTTTCCAATAGCTAAATCACGATACTTATGGGCAAATCCCCAGGTATATCGTGATTTCCAACTGCAACCAATTCAAATACAGCAACCGGGTATGTTGTAAACATTCAGTGTGGCACACGACTAAATGACGCAAACAAACGTAACTATTCCACGTTCGCTCATAAAGGCTATTTTTATTGCTTATAGTTAACATAAAGCTTATCCTGTTTCATCCCCTAACGTCTTTAAATGCAATCGAAACGCAATGGAAAAGGGAATTATATCAGCATTTACTTTCAACGATGCACTCAAGATATTTTCAAGTCTGTATCGAAGGTAAGGTTAAATGTGGAATTATTTTTATTACTCTGTATCTGTACGGAATTCGAATCCAGTTCTTGAACTTTTTGCGGTTTAATACTTTTATCTGTAGAATTTATATTCCCGTTGTTCTGGTTAAATGCTTTTCTAATTTTCTTACGAAAATGTGGAAAAAAATTGGCTTTATTATAAATGTTTTAGATTGCGCAATACATTAAGTAAACCAATTCTACCTAACCCAATAAAACAAAATAATTTTCACTACTATCCCACAAATAGAGCGTTAGTCACGATCACATTTAAAAAAACTTATAAAACACAAATTTGTATTCACAAATTTTAATTTCTCAGTAGAAATAATCTCAAGTCATTGGCTGCCAACTCAACAAAATGATAGTAATTATTACCTAAAAAAAGGTATGACTTCGTAGTTACGGTAATAAATATGTTATGTCAACTCTACGTAGTTGGCAGAATAGTAACAAGAAGAATAATTATCAAAGAAAAAAAGTAAAAAAAACGATCCTCAAATAATTAATCCTTCTTGCTCATTTCTGTTATGAGATGAGGTTGAGCATAAAAAGCTTGAAGGAGACTCGCAAGTTAAAATTATTCTCTTCAAATGGATACTTTATATGCGGAACTCGTAGCTTTGACCGTCTACTCGTTTCACTTATTTCGATATTGGACCCCACTAATTTTGTTTACTTATTCATTAGAATGGAGAGCTATTGCCGGGTGGGAGCGAAATGTTTCCTCTATTAGATTTTTATGGAAAACTCTAGAAACGTAAATGTGTACTTAATGAAATAAATTTAACAAATATTTCCACATCAATAACTTAGTCGAAGTAATATTAGGCATTTCGGAAAATTAATAAAAGTTGGTACAGTGCGAAGTTTAATAATTGACAATAATATAATTCAGATTAAACCTTACTTAGATATTATATTGCTAGTAATAATTTATGCGATAATATGAATTATTGAAATTGATATAAAGTTTGGGCATAGATATTAGATAATTTTCTCTATTAACAGCATTTTAAGAAGTTTCATATATCAATCAATATATAAAGATTATACGGAATTAATATCTTCAACTCATAGATTTAACGTGCGGCTACGAAGTTTATCCCTCTCTTTAACCCACTTCTAATATTTTTTTCGAGAGAAAAAGTAGCCTACGACCGTCTCCAGGTTCCCATCTATCTCTATACCAAAATTTATCAAAATCGATTAAGCGGTTTAAGTGTGAAAGCGTAACCAACAGACAAACTCACTTTCGCATTTATAATATTAGTAAGAATAAGGATGCATGTTATTAAGATGGTAGTTGCTACAAATCTTCAAAAGTCTGCAATAACAATAGTAATATTAACGGCAAACCGCTAGCATCCGACGAATGTAAAACATATAAAGATGAAGAATACCACCAGTGATCATAGCATACGATATTCTCAGATATTACACCAGATTTACGTACAAAATGCAACGGCCGGGGGCGGATGACTGACTACCGATTCGCGTACTGAATTATTCATTCCCAACCGAAATTTCAAACTGAAGCACCATCTAATATTGCATTGTTTTATAGTTTATGAAATTTGCTTCCCTCTTTTACATGAGTTTCAGTTGAGTTTAGATTTGTATGGCGCATTTTCTACTGTGATTTATTAAAATATTTGTGTTTATTTTGAGTTTGTTAACATAACTTAGTTGTACAAACGTATTTTTTTACAAAATTATATCTAATTAAAGATCTATGATACTTTATCACTATTTATAAGTTTCATTTACAATATGGAATAAAATTAGTAGTTGTACTACAGGACTATACTGAGAGTGTAATCTAAATACTAAGAACAATTTTCACTTTTACCTATTTTTGTAATAAGCAAAATTGAAAGTTATTTAGATGTATATATCATTTTTATCACATTATCGTATAGAACATAATAGAATGTTTTAGTAAAAGTATTTTAGATATAATAGGATAATTTAATAAAAAAATGTACACATGTATTTTTATGAATTCGGAACATTGATTCGAAATTTGATTTTAAATACAACACACTTAAATATTTGCGTCTTGGTCAAAATTTCTACAAAATCCACAGTCAAGAAGGCTGGACATAGCATTTTTTACCAATTTTTACCAGTTGTTTAATATTCGTTACAATTAAGTAGTCAACATTCCGATATCTATTATTATACCCTTTTTATCCAAGAATACATATCGGAATTTATCTTAGATTTATTACTGCCAATGCTGTCAAGATGAGGACATTTTTCTAAAGATTCATTTTGGTATAATTTTTACTTAAACACATATCAAATAAATTACTTTGTGTCTAATTCACTAATAGATTTCTGTGCGCGTTCCGATGAGTCCGCCCGCCAATAAGTCAGGCTGGTCGGACACGTGCCTTCGTGCAACATCCGTTACCCATTCGCAAACGCACAAATCGGTTCGTTTGCGCAGACAAATGGCTGCCGTCTGTTCAATACCAAACATTGATCCAATTTTATAAAATGACTTTAAAAACAGTCGAAAATTCAATATTGAATGCAGCCGTGCAAGAATGAACACGTGGTTTTTCATATTCGTTTTAAAATTCTACTCTAATATCGAGCAAGTCTGTTTCGTATTTTCTTTGTCGGTGTATTAAAAGCGGTGTTTTAATATCGATATTCCAAGCGACATAGTCGGCGTGCTCCACTCGTGTCATCTTTAGTTGTATCCAGCTTTTTGTAAAAGAACAGAATTTATTGCTATTATGTGGCGGTTTCGTTTTGGCGCGGCCATTGTTTGATTAGCGATCGCCACCGGCCGTGTTTTGAAAGAATTTAACTCGTGGTATTTAGCGCCGACGGTGGCATCGTAAGGCGCTTCATCTGAGTTGCTGTTAGAATCTAAATCACAACATTAAACCCATAATTAAGATAAATTAGTACCGATAAGAATTCGAAACGATGTGCTTGCCACCACACCATCAAAAACTTCTGTTTTGAATTTAATAACTTGGATAATTAAAAAGTTGACATTTTTTTTTGTAATGCCACTGTTTATTAGTATTGATATGATTGTTTATTTATAATAAGCTTTTGTTTTTTTGGACGTCAGTTGTTGCCATATAACATAAAATTATTTTGAATAAATTGAAGGTACAATAATGAAGAAACAAATTAAAAGGAAATTATTGATGTAACATTAAATAAAGTAAAATTCGGAATACTTTTAACCCTGAAAGAAGGCAAAAAAGGCCTGACATATGACTCTGATACGGCCCCTTGCAGGGAAAAGGGAATTTAAATTGAGCACGGTACAGTCATCTCAATAAGCGGCTTGGCTCTCAACGCTCCTCGTAAATTCGACGCCAATTGTTTGGTTTCAACGCAAATTGTTAAGAGTTTAAAAAATTCAAAAGAAATCTTTATATGGATTAAAAACTTGTTTTTATTTGAACTATACTCCATTTTTGCTTATGTCCTATTCCTTCTATATTTCTTTTGCATAACCGACTGAGTATCTTTAGTAACTTAACAGTTAGTAATACAACACTATTTAAAATAGATTTACTGTCTGCGAATCTTTGCTCCTCTAAACTTATCTAATATCTGTTTTATATTTAGCTTTTAACAATGGACTAAGGTGTTTAAAATATAATATAGAGTAATTAATTACTTGTATGTTATTAGAAATCATATACGAGTAGCATTGATAATCTTCTTAACTAATAAAATTATATAGTAGAAATGCAAATAATACTTTAAATCACACTCAAACATTAAAGTGAAATGTCCATCCACATAAAACATTGTGATGAAACCATAGCATGGTGGTAGGCCTTTTTCTAATATTCCCTGGTTAGCTACCACTCTGAATTTGAATATCTGTCTCCAACCTATAGGTGTGTTGCGGCAGTTGTACTCAAGAGCTAGTCCTCCTGTAGGTTTAACATGTCTGACACTGATAGGTCCGATTGTGTTAATAAAAAAAACGCATAATAATTATTACGATGACCAATCAAATTTTTATTTAAAAATTATGCCTGAAATTTACTAAATACTCGTATTTTTTTCATATTTTATAGTCTTAAAAAAAGACGTAAAATCAGTTTGATATCTTTATTAAAACTGTCAAATCACATCCACGCTAACCAAACCCAAACGCAGTTGGATGCAGTCCGTAAATCTTTACTTTTGTCGGCTATCTCGCTGTATAAAATTGTTTTAGTGTTGGAAACAGAACATGTAGCTACCGATATCAATCTCTGGATATCGGTGGGTGATTTGCGAAACGCATTCCCTTGATTTATACGTCTGGCTGTACGTACTTGGTAGCTTCTTCGACTTGCGCGAATATAGTTTCAATTTGGCTATGGATGAGTGCTTTTCCACGGTTTATTTTTATGGAAAGTTTTATAGGAGTGTTAAAATGGGAAACTTTGACTTTCTTTCAAATATTCGAGCGTTTGTACTAGGGATGGCGATTTGAGATCGAACAATCGAAGAATCGATTATTTAGGCTAATAAAAACGATTTTGTAAATCGTTCCCTGCACTGAATCGATCCAGGGAATCGATATTTTACCCTTAAAAACTGATGTGCATTTATTATCCATATTCTATTTGAATATATAATTTGTCAAATCGATTGTATGTAATCACTATATTTGTGAAATAAATCATTATAATAGTAATACTTATAAACAAATCTTTAATTAGCATAAGAATGATAAAACTTCGATGTCGATTATTGAGGTGTTTTTTTTTTGTGTTCTATGATTAGTTTTATATCGGTAATATAAAATATAAGCGAATAGAAAAAAACGATCATTAGGATCTCGTTTTTTGTGAATCGAGTCATTTGGTATCAATTCGAACCGATCCAACAAATCGATCTTTTTCAGAAAGAGTTGTCATCCCTAGTTTGTACGTGGAATTGAAGTGCTATGCTAAAGAAATTTGCTTTTTTTCTTTTCTATAAAAAAAAAACAACTGCAATAGGGAGTAAGGTATTGCCATAAGGAACTTTACAAACATAAAACTAATGGATATAAAGTACACCCAGACTCAGAACATTTCTTGCGAATCACACAAAGGATTGCCCGCCCTGCATGGGAATCGAACATACAACATTTAGCGTGGCGGCATCGCAAAGGCGACTTAAAACTCCTTAAAGCAATATATTTAACTTTACATACATTAATCTGTGTTGATTGTAATGACATAAATATGCAAAAAACTTAATATTGTGTAATGTAGTATCTATATAAATCGTTATCCTTATTTCCTTTTTATATTACTTATTACTAATTTTATAAATTCGAAAGGTAGTTTGTCTGTTAAACTTTTACACCTAAACCGCTGAACCGATTATGAAGAATAGATGAGAACCTGGAGACAGTGATAGGCTAAATGTTTCGCGAAAATTTTATTGGAAGTGGGGTAAAAAGAGCGATAAACTTTGTATGAAACTATTTGTTGCGTCATCCGATTTATTTGATAAAATCAATATTAACGCGAGCGAAGCTGGAGGTAAAAGCTAGTTATGTAACACAGAAATGAATGTATAATTAAAAATATAAATAAACAATAAATTGATAAAAAAGAAACTGTTTTTTATTATCACAGAATTTTATGCTTTCAGAGTTTTAAAACTCCTTTAATATTCCAGTTTATTATTTATGCATATCTTTAGAATTTATGCCTTTAGAAGCTGTAGAAATTATTTAGCTGAAAAAAAAATTACTATAAATAATAATTGTTCACGTTCTGCATCTGAGAGATAAATATAATTTTACTGACATTCCTGTCATTATTTATAGACTGTATCGTAAAATAATAATTATATGTATATTGCCTTACTATTAAATATCAAATGGGCTTGACATAGTCGTAAAGTTAACTTAAAAATATAAATAAAATCCGGTAAATAGAGAAAAAAAAGAACATTTAAAACATTTCACAAACTACATACGGAACAACCGAACGTACACTTTAACGTCTCGAAAAGTTTAACAAATTTATATGTTTTTCACTGGAGACGGAAACTAACGTGAATGAGGAAGGCAGGTGTATCAAATCTCATTACAATTTAAACATTATAATTACAGTCAAAAGTAATTTATTATACGATATTTAGAAATGCATACAAGTAGCGATGCGGGTTTGAATTTATCGACGGCTAATATCTGTTTAAATAACCGTTCGACTCGTTTAATTCGGTGATATATCATTGTTAACGTGCCACATTTTGGCTTTTCAATAATATTTATTATGCGTGCAATTCACGCCTGATGTTTGCGGGTATTTCTTTGTGTGCACCAAGTGACAGTTGGCTGCAATTCGATTTATATCTAACGATATTTAACTTGTAACTTTTAATTTATAGTTTGTAATTTGCATATTATTGTTTACACTGTTTATAAATATGCTATTAGATATATACTTTAGATGTAAATACAGTGACGGATTTACACTTTGACCTCCCGTAGGCTATTCAAATTTTGCCGTCCCTACGTACCTCTACAATTAGATTCTACATAAGCCTACGTAAATTGTAGGAAAAAAATCAATATAAGACTTAGATTCGAAGTGGTGAAACATATTATCTAGTAACATTTCGGTATAAGTATAAATATGAATCATTTCACTTTCTAAAAAAAAAAAAACAAAACAAAAATATCCCCAATTTGCCGCCTCTCAAAACTACCGCCCTAGGCTCCAGCCTACTCAGCCTACTCGTAAATCCACCACTGTATTAGCAAATGTAACGATATTTTAGAAAGCAAATGATACTTAGTAATTTTCTTCGTGGTATGATCCAAAGGTTCTAGACTAGTCTTTTAGACAATATTTTCTCTTTTGACAATTACATGGGGTTCTTTAAATAAATAATTTTAACTGGTCATCATAACGTTCATGGCTTCGAAGAAACCTCAAGTAATATCTGAATTATCATTGTACGGTTTGCGCTATTGCAGTAACTTAGGGTTACAATAGGAAGTTGAAAGTAGAAGCTTAAATAATACCATATAATTTAAATATCGTTTTTCAGTATGTCGTATTGCTGGATATTTTAAATATTTTTATACACAGGATCGATGTGATTACTTTAGGCTACAACTTTGAACCTAAAAAATCATGGTTAAAACAAACATTAGAAATGATGTATATTTTTATAAACTCGACATAAGTTGTTTTCAATATTATAAGATTACTTCTTAAGTATCGATTTTTATATAAGGCGTTTTGTTTTTCTGCTTTACATACCTTGCGCACGATTCACTTTTACATCGTATATGCGTATACTCGGCATGTAAACTCCTGTCGTTCGTCGGAGTTGATACAGTTTTCTTGTGATTTTTTCATAGATATACCTTTATTGCCTCATCTTTTCTGAAGCGATTATGGCCAATAATAAAGTTCGACCTTCAAGAAACACTGAACTATATCGGATCGTAAACGTTTCATGTAATGACTAGCGTTTGTTTTAAAATCGCAGTTTGGCAAAATGCCCGCTTTGAGACATACTCTCCTTATTTGACTTAAGTTAGGTATCTGTTTCTAGTATATCTAAATGTAAATAAATTGCGATTTGCTCATTAGATTGTTGGGAAATTTATTTGTAAATGTAATGGCAGTATTAATTCGCGTCAAAATAAAATAAATTATTAAATATCTTTTGAATATCACGTCAGTTAAGAATTGCAGTAAAATTATTTTTTAATTATTCATTTGAGGTAAACTTATAAAAAAATGGATTTGAATGGAATGAAAATGGAATGGTTTAACGAAAATGTATTACGGACTTAGTGCCGATGGACGAGAGTTAGAAGTCCTGCAATTAGCCTCAGTGAAAAAACCATAGTATGGTGAGCGGACATTTTCTAATGTCCGTTTAGCTATCACTCTCAAATTGAAAATCTGTTACCAAATACATACACATAGCTATTTTTCGGCTACTGCACTTACGAGTCAGTCCCTTCATTAGCACGTTCCATATAGAGCCACGTCCCTACTTAACATCGGTTGAGAGCTTGCTCTATATGCTAAATCTATAAAGTATAAAAAAATGTCCTTCTTAATCATGCTTCCTCGTATATACCCAATCATTACTAATCTTATACACTCTTGTAGCTTCTAATATCCCGAAATTCGCATCTCTGAAACATTTTTAATACGTTTACCTCGCTGCTTATTCAAACATAAGGACAGGTTTTAAAACAATTCTATAAACTTTTCTCTCAAGTTTTAGTTGTATTCTAAAATTACATGTGATTTTCATGACCTTTCACGATTTCATTCTACTTGCACTTTAATATTAATATCACAAATAACAAAATTTGTCATATATAGTTAGTTCTATTAAATGAGTAATTTTTGTTTATCTACAAAATTTTGAAGCGATGATAGCTCAGTTGGTAGGCTGTGAGGACACCATGTTAATTGATATCAGTTCGAATTCACCTGCAATGAGCTTAAGCTTTCAATGAAGGAAGACATCGTGATGAAACCATAGCTTAGTGGTAGGCCTTTTTGTAATGACCGTCTGGCTTAGCTACCACCCTCAAGTTAAACATTTTCCACCAAATACCTATAGGTGTGTCCCGGCAGTTGCACTTGAGAGCCAACCCCTCCAGTACGCTTAGCGTGTCCAGCATCTTGTGACACATTGACACTTAATATCAGGGGAAATTGTGGTTATAACGATTAACCAATAAAGTATAAAAAAACAGCAACGATGTGGATTAAATTTTACCATTACCTAATGGCTTATTTTCTGAATTTACCTAAATAGTTGTTAATTTTGTTATACTCGGAACAGAGTTCAGTTACCCAGGTATTTACGAATAATATTATAGGTAAAATATATTTTTCCTCTCAGTTGCTGATAACACTGGTACTGACACTATTGACATAGGAATTTCTCTCTCAGCGGGAGTATTGTTTACATTTGGTCTTCGAACGATTTACGAAGGTGTCCCGTGTTGTTTTTGAAAAGTATTATTTGTTATAATATGTTAGATAATAGTGTGATAAATTATTTTTACTTATTAAATCAATGCAATTAAAAATTAAGTACTGGCAAAGATTATCTGCTTGTATAATAATTACACTTTTTGTAAAATTAACGTGTACTATACAACTTAATACATTTTAGTCAACAAATATAGGTAATATTTGTAATGTTCTCGGTATTGTGATGTAGTTATTATTGCCTCAGGAGTAAATTGAAGCGATGATAGCTTAGTTGGTAGTGTGTACGGTCGTCACGTCAATAGACGTGAGTTCGAATCTAGCTACAATGAGTTTGAACTTTCGGTGAAAGAAAATATAGTCAGGAAACCATAGCATAGTGGTAGGGATTTTTCTAATGCCCGACTGGCTATTAACCACCTTCAAGTTGAAAATTTGCTGCCATATACCTATAGGTGTGTTCCAGTAGTTGCACTTGACAGCTAATTATAAGAAAATTATAAAAAGAAAAGAAATTGTTGGACTTGTCGATGATGTTAATACTTGTAATTATAATTCCGGGCGTTTAAAATTAAATTACATTATGTAAAATAAATCCTATAGAGTCAATGTCTACCACATTTCCACCAAACTCTTACTTTATTCGTTATACGTCAAGTGTTGTGGTCATCTTCCCACCTGGTTTTATACGGAAGTGTAACAAAAGATAATGCACTAAGTTTAGTGGGGGAATACATTCTCAAGCTTAGCTACTGGAATACATTTATGGGTGCCTGCTCACGGATTATCAATTTGATGAAGATAGCTAGCTAGTTAAGAAAACTTTAAATAATGGGCAATATTACTATGTTTCGTTGTGAGTTTTTCATTCGCCGATGGCTTTGAATTACACGGATTTAATTTAAACTCACGTCGAATTATTTGAAAACTCAATGGCACTAGACGACATTATCGTAATGTAATCGGTTTTCAACTTTAAAATCAAAGAAAAATGATATAAATTTATATTATCACAGTAGCTTTCGTGATCCCTGCCCTCTGCCCGCACCCTTTCCAATCGTGTATCCCGCCGTGAACTTAATACGAAACGGATCCGTCATCCTTCTCATACGAATGGATCTGTTATTTCATTGGAGGTAAAGAGACGAGAAACAAAATTATCGATAAAGAATTCCACGTTACTAAGCTAGACGATGATCTTTCATTTCAGTTTTGATGAATAAATTAAGAGAGTCTGTTTTTAAACAAATTCTCAATGTTAATTACGCAAAAGTTAATGTAGTGTTAAAATGTATGTTCAGACAACAGACACCTGTAGAAGTAACAACATTTAATATTATATAATAGAAAAAGAATTGCTCTTATTTAGTAACCAACGATTATGAAATAAAATAAAAAAGCTATTCATAATTTTTTGGTACTATTTTTAAACAACACGATGGCCGACTTGATTTCGAACTATAACCATCCTGAGCATCCATATAGTGAATTTCAAACTCATATATTTACCTATCAGTATCGTTTTTTTTTCTCTTTTTTTGGAGTTCTCTAATTGACCATGTCACCTCAGTGATAACTTCCGAAGTAAAGTATGCATCATTTAATTTAATTTATTTATTTTTATCGATCTGGATGTCGGGGAAGCAGGGATGCTATTACAATAATTGCAAGTTGAAAATCTTGTATCAAATTCTAGTATGTGATTTCCCCATATCTATAATTCAAAGTTAAGCATAAGGTGAGGTTATAGTTCAAGGCAACTCCTACAAATACTAAAAAGCATTGCTTTTATTGTGTAAGCACTTTTAATATGCATACAGAATTTTTAATATTCCCTACATCGATAAGAATCAGTTTCATCTTTAAATAACGCAGACGATATGTTATATCAAATGTTACTTTTAATTTGATTAGTCGTCGCCTTCCCGCGTCGGTTTTGAATGACGCAATAAAAAAGTCAAATGGTCAAGTTAAAAATTTTAAATTTACGACCTTTAAATTAGATAGGTTTAAAGTTAGAAGCGGTGATAGCTCAGTTGGTAGTACGTACGGACGTCGTGTCAAGGGAAGTGAGTTCGAATCCACAGGAAATAAGCTTTTAGCTTTTGGTGAAGGAAAACATCGTGATGAAACCATGGCTTGCTGGTAGGGCTATTTCTAATGTCCACCAGGCTAGCTACTATCCTTTCTTTATTTACGTGTTTTTTACAATCCAAGTCTATACGGACTTCTTCATCGCTACGCGCAAATGCATCACCGAACACACCCCAATAAACGCACCACGATGACACTTCAAACTCCCGTGTTGCTTTTTGACAAATTCAGCAACATGGCTGTAATACCCCAGGTGTTGCGGCTGTCTATAGGCGACGGTCACTGTTTACCATCAGATTGGCCATCTACCTATTTGGTGTCCAGTAGCATAAAAAAAAGTCAGGGGCAGCTTTCGCATTCTTCTAGCCGGCTAGCTACGTTGAAAATCTGCCACCAAATACATGTAGGTATGTTCCGGCAGTTTAAATAGAAGAAGGAATTATTGATAAGGACCCATTCCGTGATAATAATTACCTAACTTTATTTTAATTACAAAGTCATTACGGTGCATTATAAATGGTTTAAGTAATAAAATTAATTTATATAACATAAAGTATCAAGCCATTAGTTAAAACAAATTGTAGCTGAAACTGACACATCTTCTTCATATTTCTGTTCTTTGAAACAAATATAAAGGTAAAAATTGCCCTAACAATACGGAAAGTTTTGAAAGTACCGACAACAATAATTTCAAGTGATATAAGCTTTGATAAATGTCCATCGTATTAATATATTTATGGTTCCCGTCACGCAGGTAATGGTACAAACACCGCAAACATTACTTAGATCACTCGGAAAGGAAAAACCCAAGTAAAAGTAATACAATTTGCCGCTACACTCTTTCAAAGGGAGCCGTGCATAAACAAAAGTCTTAGGTGAAACAGATGCATTCCATCAATAAGATGTTACAAATAAATTAGATTGGAGCATGTTATACGAGAAGAAATAGAGTCTGAATTTTTTTATATCATGATTTATGAGAATTTTGCTTGTCCATTGATATGTTTATTGGATGTCAAAATGATTCATTATTGAATTGTTATTAATAGTTTTAAATATTATATTTATTGTAGCAAAACCTTAAGATTGTATAAAAAGTATATTATTACATTAAAATTGAATATAAACAAAATATTTATAATAAAAAAAAAGAAGTATAAAATATTCCTATTTTAAGATTACAATTCAGGTGGCAAAAAAACTTACATCCTGACTAATGACAAGCGATTATCATAGCCTATTAATGTTGTAGCATCATAGGTATTACTAGTACATTGTCAAGATTAAACGATCTTCCCTAAGGAATATGGGAAACCCTATTCACAAGAGTAATACAACACAAAGTTATGTCACTGCTATCTTTTACAATGTAAAGGTATTTCACCACTCGAGCAGCATCAAATAGAGAGATATCACTAAAGATTTTCACTCCACCCTACCTTTTTAATAGTATATGTTCATAAAGACGAAACAAATTTTCAATTCAATGAAAGCATAGCAAATAAATGTATGACTGAAATATATTGTAATTATGGATATTTTATAAAACTGTTATCTTACTACATTTCTATTCTAAACACAATCTATAAGTATTGTTCATTACTTATCTTCAAACGCATCGATACGCAACATTTATTATGCTTCAATTCGCTGCGTACATAATCCTTTTAACAATAACTCACTTTGTGCTTTGTATCTTTGTAATAGAAGTCATAATAATTTGAAAGCTTAATGTAATAACGGTAAAAAGATATTTGTTTTCAGACGTCTAGAGCCATTCTATCACGTCAAAACAAGGAGCGGGGGAACAATGTAGGAGTTCGATTTCAACCGCGGTCGTGAACGGACGTGTCCGTGAGCTCTCGTTGATTGTTCTCGAAACCGATCTGGCTGCGTCTTACCGCGCCGCCTATTGTTTCTTTGTGCTGTTCTTACGTCTTATCGGCAATAATCCGTCTATTGTTGCCGACATTTCAGTTCGCGTTACCGATAATTAGTCCTTTGTTAATCTCAACCTATTGTTTGGTTATCGTGTCAAGTTTATATTGTGAGAGATATCTTACTTTATTATTCCGAATTCCAAGTATTGCTTTTCGTCATTGTGAATTTAGTGCAGTGATTAAAGTGCCGACACTGTAAGTACGCCGGTCACCGGCTACCAACAAAGGTAAAACTTACTTTCCCTTAAGCCTTTTATTACAGGCCAGGCCATAGATATTTTATTGTTTTTGTTTTTTTTCTTTCTTTTTTCCTTTTCTGTCTGATTTTGCACGTGCAGTAGATTGTATTAAATGTTATTTCTCCGAACTTGGGATAGTTCGTTAGTTTTTTGCTAACCGCGCCCCCCTGCCCTTCCGGCAGGGAGGTTTCACCTAGGCTTACGAGCAAATTTTCGCACCCCAAGTCCTACATCCGGACCATGGCCAATCGTCCGGAAGATTTATATTTAAGGCTACGTGCCTTCATAGGTAGAGAGCAACCAGACTTGCTCAAGGCGTTCCTCGCCTCCCAACCAGTCCAACGCGTTCGCACCCCACCGACCGCAGCGAATGCACCAACTCGTGCTCGACCGGCGTCCCCCCCATCTACGTTACTACCCCTTCGCACCCCATCTACCGCAGCGACAGCACCGGTGCGTCGCCCAGCATCTCCACACTCACGCTCCCGATCCCGCTCGCCTGTGTTAATTCACTCGCAGGCACCTGCTATCAACATAACAAGTACACAGTCGCCTTCAGCGACCCCCACCCCTACGCTTGCGCCTCGTCCTTTCGAGGAGCAAATATCGTACGCACCACGGCCAATACCAACGGCGAACTCTTTCTCGCTATTATCCTCCGACCCGACCCCCGAAAACGAGGCTGAAATGAGGGACCTCGATTTGGAACCTGAAAGCAATCCTGAAGCCGACTTTATAATAGTCACAAAGGCCAAGAACAAGAGGGTGCTATCACCCTCAACAGTTGAAACTGCTGTCGCAAAAACAAGGCGCGTCCCTACTGCATCCGAGAACGCTAATACCCCAGTGACACAACCTCCCACATCCGCTAGCTCGACTGAGAAAGCGGTACGCCCACCGCCCCCCGTTACGATCTGCGATAAGGCTTCCTGGGTAAGCATCTCGGCCCAGCTCAACTCAAGGAAAATTGCATACACTAGGGCCACCAGCACCCCTTCAGGGATACAGGTTAAAGTCCCGTCTATCAAAGATTATAAGAATTTAACGTCCTTTCTCCGGGAAGGAAAACACCAGTTCTATACCTACACAACTGAAGAAGAGCGCCTTCTGCGCGTCGTTCTTAGGCGCGTTCCTAAAGAGCTCCCCGAGGAGCTAATCCTGGCCTCCCTTAAGGAGCAAAACTTCCCGGTCCACGAGGTACATCGAATGTACCATAATATAACAAAAAAACTATACGACCTAGTTCTAGTCACTTTGGACCGATCCAAGGAAGGAAAAGAAATTTTCTCCCTCCAATCCGTCTGCGGCCTCTCCGGCATAGTTGTAGAGACCCCCCATAAGAGGCATACCCCCACTCAATGCCATAACTGTCAAGCATACGGCCACTCCGCTCGCAACTGCTTTATCAACCCGCGTTGCGTCAAATGTTTAGAAAACCACTCCACTAAGGAGTGCTCTCGCACCCGTGACTCTCCAACTCTACCGAGCTGCGTCTTATGCGGTAAAGCCGGGCACCCCGCGAACTATCGCGGGTGTGAACGCGCTCCACGCACAAGACACACGCGTTCCTTTAATCAGGCGCCCTCAGCGCAAACAACGGCCGCACATCCTGCCCCACCGCCACTCAAGTCAATTCAGGCTTTCCCGAGCCTGCCTAAACCCGCGCGAGTCACTTCCGTGTATACATCTCCGTCTCAGAATTCCACTTTAGCTCCAACCACCTCATGGGCGCCCCAACCGCAGACTCCAAAGGCTAAACCCTCACATACCACTATGTCCAGCCCGTCTATTGGTCTAATAGGGATCGACTGGCTCGCTGAACTTCTTGACCAACATTCAGTAGAGGACATCATCGCATTCGACGAAATGCTCAGTGCTAGTCAGGATCTAGGCCGTCTTAAAGCTATTAGGTGCTTCCCAGGCATTGCAAAGACCGTGCAACGCCTCATCCGCTCTTCCCCTAAATAAATTCGCAATGGAGGATAAGATCAGACCTCGTGGCCTTTCTATATCCTTTTTTAACGCACGTAACCTGAAACCCCAACGAGACTTAGTAGCTAGCTTCCTTAAGGAGCGACAGATAGACGTGTTTCTTGTACAAGAAACACTACTAAAACCGAGCGTTCGTAATCCCGCGATTGCGAACTACAAGATAGTAAGAAATGACCGTACCGGTGTAAGAGGCGGCGGCACGCTCATGTACTACAGAAAGTCACTATATTGCATGCCAATAGATCCTCCCGAACTTACAAATTTAGAAGTCTCGGTATGTAGAGTGGGTATGACCGGTCATCCCACTATCTTTATCGTTTCCGCGTACCTTTCACCTAATAAAACTCTCCTCCAGTCGGATCTGGAGACGCTTTTCGCACTCGGTGACTCTGTTATAGTGGCTGGCGATCTAAACAGCGGGCACATTCAATACAACAACCCGCGTAGTACCACTAATGGTAGGAATTTATACTGGCTAGAAAATACGCTTACGTTCGACGTAATAGCTCCTTCTGAGCCAACTCATTATCAAACTAACTGCCGCCCTTCAGTTTTAGATATAGCTATTTTAAAAGGGATCGCGCTTCAGGTACGACAAATCGATGTCGTACATGAACTAGATTCCGATCACCGCCCAGTAATTTTGCAACTAGGTTACCCGGGTGACCACACACCGGCTTCAGTCAAAGTGGCTGACTATCCAAAGCTCAAACACTATCTTTCAAATAATCTCTCCTCCCCTTTCTTAGATAGGATCCCCGACGAGATAAAGTCTGTGACCGATGCCGATGTGGCAATTGACTCCCTGGTCGGTCACCTCCAGAATGCCATCAGCGAAACCTCGAAAGAGGTAAAGGTGGCAAACGATCGCCGTTTCATACTCCCTGATGACATTCGAAGACTGATCACGGAAAAAAACGCCGCGACTCGCGCCCATGATTCTTATCCGACGGAGGAAAATCGCGTACGGCTACGTAACTTACAACGATTAGTTAAAACTCGTATCTCCGAACTCCGCGGTCAAAGATGGGACAGTCTTTTAGAGGAAATCAAACCATCTCATCTTGCCTTCTGGGATCTTGTCCGTAAACAAAAGAGCAGCTACTCGTCCTCAATGCCACCGCTGGATAGAGGCCCCGGCAATCTGCCCGCCTTCGAAAGTATAGACAAGGCAGAGTATCTCGCTACCACTCTCGAACAACAGTGTTCTCCCAATTCCTATGAATATCATACCATAGATCCCGGACACATCGGGAGGGTCAATCGAACAATTCAATCAATAAGAGAGACCCCACCAGTTGAAAATTTAGACCCGGTCACAAATGACGAAGTTGTCGCGATCATAAAACGCCTTAAGCCAAGGAAAGCCCCTGGTCCTGATGGAATCAGGAACGAAGCCCTAAAACTTCTCCCTGATAAACTTATAGCTCTTCTGGTCTGTATCTTCAATGCGGCCATAATTCACTGCCATTTTCCAGCCGCTTGGAAAAAGGCAACGGTAATAGGTATCCGCAAATCCGGTAAAAAGGCATCTCTCCCAGAAAGCTATCGCCCAATTAGCCTCCTCAATACGTTAGGTAAAATATACGAGCGGCTCCTTCTGAACCGACTTCAATCCATTGTCTCAGAGAAATGTCTCTTACCACACGAGCAATTCGGCTTTCGACCGAAGCACTCGTGTACCCACCAAGTGCTCCGCCTCACGGAGCATATTCTCTCCAATTTCACGGAGCCACGCCGTCCTAGGCGCACGCTTGCCGTATTTTTCGACATAGCCAAAGCTTTCGATAAGGTCTGGCACGAAGGCCTCATATTTAAACTCAATCTCTTTCAAGTCCCGGACAGACTAGTCCGCATAATCCTCGCTTACCTATCAGACCGTACCTTCCGCTATAAAGCGGACGGAACTCTATCCTCACCACATTCAATAAGGTCAGGAGTCCCGCAAGGTTCTATCCTAGCCCCTTGCCTCTTCAACCTGTTTGTTAGTGACATCCCCGAACTCCCCGACATCGCAGTAGGCTCTTACGCAGACGACACAGTCATCTTCAGCTCAGGCAGAAATAGGATTCACTTATACTACCGCGTCCAAAGGGCTGTGTCTACGTTCGGGTCCTGGTGCCTCAAATGGCGCATAGGAATAAACCCAGACAAAAGCGCGGCTATTATGTTCGATCCTCACGCGAGGAAGAATATAAAAAGAACATTACATCTTTTTGATGTCAATATCCCTTGGGCTAACCAAACTAAATACCTTGGTGTAGTTTTAGACAGACATCTCACTTTTAACAAACATATAGATTATGTACAGAAAAAAGCCACCACTGCTATGGCTCTACTACGCAACCTAACCTCCTCTAAGAGCAAAATGTCACTCAGACATAAGCTCACAATATACAAAGTATGCATCCGTCCCATACTTACCTACAGTTGCCCCGTATTCGCTCATGCTTCGCACACCACCCTGCGCAAACTACAAGTTCTGCAAAATAAATTCATGCGTATAGCCGTCCAAGCCCCTCCGTACGTCCGTAATGTAGATCTCCATAAAGATATGGATATTCCGTCCATATATGCATATATCAAAGACCTTACAAAGCAATTCTTCGAAAAAGCCGAAGTTCATCCCAACCCCAAAATAGTACACGCAGTTAGCTACAATGCTAATCCGCACGCCAAAGGTTTCGCGCGCCGGCCACGTAATTGTTTCACTGATCCCGTCGATAAAATAACAAGATTGAACGCGCTTCTTCCTACCGTCTCCACCAATCGTACGTGTCCGCGTACACGCCCGCGTAACCGCCGCCCTCGCCGACGAGGCCGAGCAGTTAATTTCGCTCCCGCACACCCGCCGCGGCCTCCCTCTGCAGACGCTTGAGCCAGGATCGATCCTCCGGATAGGAGCCCTCAAGTGACTCTGCTCGCGCGATACAGTAACACTCTACATCACTGAAAGTACATCATCACACCGCATACCATCCATGCACACCTACACGTTAAGTACACGGTTCTGTAAGGGACTACCTCCACGATCCTTGTTGTTTTCCGCAGCATCCCAAGCCGAGGTTCGGCCATTCTGGCACCCTTGCGCTCGCTGCCTCGGAGCTGAGTGCCCTCAGCACTCGCCCCAAAAAGTTCGGTGAAGCTGTCAAAGCCCTTACGGCTAACAGCGAATGTCAATTCGAAAAAAAAAAAAAAAAAAAAAAAAAAGGGAACAATGTATTGCAGTTGGCAATCTTAGTGCCCTTTCCACGATATCTTTAGTGTGTGACGCCCCACGATATGAATAATGTGTCATACGATCGCGCCCTTTTATCTGCGATGAGGGAAATTCGCTGAGATTTTATAGAAGTAACGTTTGAGGGTTAGCATGTAGCTGTACTTTGATTTCACTTTGTACAGAGATTAAATATGTACATTTCATAATTTTATTGTTAATTAAAAACTTTACAAAATAATAATAATAGTAATAAAAAATTGTTATAAATATAATTGATACCCATTTTTTTTTCCTTGGATTCTAATGGTATTCCAAGTAATTAAATGCGACGAACTGTCATTTAGATGCGTTTTATTTCGCAGTCGATAGATAACCTAGTCACAATCAGGGGAGTTGACTTCATGGACTTTTGGGGGCTCCGAAACCCACAATAAGTATATTTTTAGTAAGTAGGATAGCACCTTAAATGTTTATACAAATCTGTAATCAATTTAAAAAATAGAAGTACAACTTTGCAACTATTATCTAAAACACAAAATACAATATTTTACATAATCGTATTTCCAATATCCGTCCTATTGTAGGCTTTGTGATTGTTAATAACATGAATTCTGCTGACGTATTTATATGCAAATTTCACGATTATGTTGGATATTTAAGCGATGTGTAATTTTTTTCTTGCACTTTATAATTTATTTTAAACATAATGATTTCTTAGGTTTACGCGAATATTATTCATTGAAATAAAACTAATTTAAACGGATTTTATCGCGGTTATTTATTAAATTTTGATCCCGACGTTTCGAAAGCTTTTCAGCCTTCGTGGTCACGGGGCGGACTGAGGTTTAGGTTGTCCAGAATTGTTCATGTCACTGTGTCTACCTTCAATTTAATTTTTATTATTGATTGTATTCCGATCTACGCAGAAAGAGCTCACAGTATCTTGAGGTCTGGCAATTGGTCTTTTGGGTTCCGATTTAATTAAATGTATAATCGGATCTCAGGCTTGTGCTAGCTTCCAACCATCTTCTCTATTGAAATTTTGATGTTTTTTAATTTCAATAGCCTCACGAATCATCCTAGGTAGGAATCGGTGTTCTTTGGTGAGGATTTGTGGCTTGTCGAATCTAAGATAATGTTTGGAGCCTTCTTCTGAATGTTCAGCAACTGGAGACTTCGTAGAGCGTCGGTGTTTAACATCAGCTATATGTTCTTTTACGCGGGTCCCTATATTTCTTTTAGTTTGGCCGATATAGGAGAGGCCACAGTCACATTCGATTTTGTATACGCCCTGTTCTTGTAGAGGTATATGACACTTGACAGGTGGTAAAAATTGACTAATCTTCTTGGGCGGCTTGAAGTAAGTTTTGATTGAAGTACGCTTCAGTACATAGCCAATCTTGTCTGTGACCCCTCTTACAAAAGATAACACAACAGGTACACGTTCTACTGTGGCTGGTTTCACTCGGTTTCCGTGACGGCTGCGTGGAATTTAGAGCTTGTTATCTCGCAGTACTTGCTTGACATGTCAGCAGCCAAATGTTCCTCGTCACAGATTCCTTGTGCTCTCTGAAACAAAGATTTACCCACGGTAGCTAACTGTTTCGGATGGTGGTGAGATTCACCATTCATGTATTTATCTGTATGGGTCATTTTTCTGTACACAGTATGGCCTAAAGACTGATCAGGATTACGGATAACTAAAACATCTAAGACAGGAAGAGATTTATTTTGTTCTAACTCCATAGTGAATTGTATGTTATTGTTAATGGAGTTAAGATGATCTAAAAATGCAGCTACTTTGTCAGATGGTAAAATTGTGAAAGTATCATCTACGTACCGTCTGTAAAACCTGGGGGTGACGGGGGCAGTGCTTAGGGCTGTCTCGTCGAAGTCCTCCATGAAAATATCGGCGACTACTGGAGATACAGGTGAGCCCATAGCTACTCCATTCACTTGTACATAAAACTGATTCCTCCACAACCTGTAGCGTTGTGTATACATGTGTATGTGTATTTTAAACAAATCATCAAATGATCTTGAGCACCTAAATTGCAGTGCGCCTGTGCACCACTACATATATTAAAACATCCGAAAAAGTTATTGAATAAAATTACATATAAATTTTATATAGATATATACATAAGTGCTATATAAAATATTATCCTTATATACCTTATTAACCTTATATATTTTGCAGAAATTTATTTTGACTCAACATTATTAAAAATATTCCTGTAGTAAATGTAAATTGCGACAATCAACTAATGCCTGTTATTATGGCTACAACCGTCGAGTATAATTACAACTATACTGAAAATAAACAAATAAATAAAACAGTCAATTTCCCCCCGAGAATAACTGCCCATTGTAAAATATCAGACTGTAAAGTCGACGAGGAAACGTGATTCGCTATATACTATGTGAATAAAAGTCATAATAAATATAATAAAATATATAAATCTATGAAAATTAATTAATATATTACTTTTGTCAATTAAGTATCATTATTCATACAAATATTCCCAATATACATTAACTTTTGAAACGATGATAGCTCAGTTGGTAGTGTGTATGGACGCTGTGTCAAGGAACGTGAGTTCGAATCCGCCTACAAGTGGCTTGAGTTTTCCGGAAAGGAAAACATCGTGATGAAACCATAACAAGGAGGATTTTTCTAATGCCCGCCTGACTAGCTACCACCCTCAAGTTGAAAAAATCTGCCCACGTCGTCACATAACGTCAGGTAGGATTGGGTGATAACGCTAAACCTATATAAATACAACTTTTTTTTTAAATATCCTCTGGATTTTATCTTCAATTTTTATACATTCAATAAACTAGGCGATCTAAGAAATATTAGCAAAAACTTAATGTTTATTAATGATGTGCTCTAAGGTCAAAAGAAGCAACTTGTAGTGAACTATATTCGCAACTGATTATACTAAGAAAAGACCCTTTGACGTCGTTGCTTATTTCGTAAATAAAATGACGTCTCTTGCAAAATGGAAAACTAATTTACTCCTTGTTATAGCGCAAACATGGTTCTACAATTTCTTTCTGCAGTTTAATATACTATACTAATTTTAAAATTAACTATTATAAGAAATCGTTTTTAGAATATTTACATACATGCTAATATTATAATCGTGGATGCGAGTTTATTTCTTTTTTTTATATTATCAGGAGTACTGAAAAGGACATAGGTAAACTGTTCCCATAGGATAGACAAATAACTTTCAAATTGATAGTCTTTATTAACGAGAGTGAGAGAACCCGCAGTCAAAAGCAAGTTATTTGTAAATAAAATTATCTTTTTATAGTTATTAAAGCGTTATTGATTACAATCTTACCTGATGTTAAGTAGCGAAGTGACTCAAGCTGGTTACCTCGCTAAACCTGAGGGAGGGCTGGCTCTCAAGTGCAACTGCCGGAGCACACCTATTGTTATTTGGCGGCAGATTTTCAACTTGAGCGTGGTAGCTAGCCAGGTGGGCATTACAAAAAACCTTAGCATGCTATGGTTTATCAAGATGCTTTCCTTCACCGAAAGCTCAAGCTAATTGCAGGCATTCAAACTTAGGTCCTTTGATGCGGCGTCCGTTCACACTACCGACTGAGCTATCATGGCTTCATTAACGCGAGTGAGAGAACTACTGCAGCTATGATACTCGTCGGTAGTTTGTTAATGATTTTTTTGTAGTTAATAAATATCACACCCAGGGAAGTAGTTGGAACTTAGTAATTGTAAACGCGCGTGTCCGCGTCGGACAGTGTCGCCAACGTGTCGGAGTGGTAGAAGTCACACTCTCTACTAAATTTATTTATCAATTTTGTGTTCCAAAACCCAGTGATGTAATATTAATATGTGGTGATAGTGATATTATATGGAAACCCTGTAAGTGTTTATCTGCACCTTTGAACACGAAATCGGTGAGTTTACGTAACAGTTGTAAGTTCTTATTCTCGCGAGAATAAAATATATTTACATTTCTTGATTCATGCACTATTTTATTCAATTTGCTTATTGTAGATTTTATTGTATATGTACAAGCGAATATAAGACATGTAGATTTTGAATCAATCCAAGAGTTAATTAATATTATTAAACTAAAATATAGAAATGAGTATCATTTAATAGAAATTATAAAAAAAATAATCTTCCTATTTTATTTTATTATGATAAAAATAGTTTCATTGTGCATGTAATATATAAATATTTGCGAAAAAGGACACACGTACAAGTTACTACATTTTTATAAACATTTTTTATATTTTTATATACTCTTCTAACATAGGCATACGTTCTTAGTAAGATGATAGGATAATGTATTATTGTATAATAACATTGTAAGAGCTACATTGTAGGATGGCTTCCTTATACAATATTGTGATGTATTTAAATGAGTATTTCCCCTAAGAAAAGGTATGAGTACAAATACTTGTATTATTTTTGTAGGGGTGATTTCTTTGGGGTAGGAAAAATCCAATGTTTTGGTTCGGTACGCGTGCATAAAAAAATGTGTAGGTTCAATGCAATATTTTAATATTAACTATGTTATAGGGTGCAGGATGCATTCTCGAGTTCACAATACAGGACGAATGATTAGTATTGATAAGGCTAATAATACACATGAAGTACTTATTATATCTTAGATATTGTCAATGATGACTATTCGATGTGGAGTTTTTCTTGGATGTTCCTAGAGTACTTTGTTTTTAATTCCATTGTCACTTTTTACTTTCTAGTAGCTTTTACCTGCAGCTTCGTTGCCATTTAATTCAATTTAAAATTTGAATATGAATTTGTGAAACAACTCAGATGACGCAATAAAGTGCATCATACAAAGTTTATCCCTCTCTTTTCCCCACTTTCAATAAGTTTTACGCTAGAAAAAGTAGCTTATCACCGTCTCCAGGTTCATTCATCATAGTTAATTTAGCGGTTTAGAAGTAAAAGCGTAACAAACAAGCAAACTCACTTTCGCATTTATAATATTAGTAAGGATATTTTTTTATTTTTTTGAACTGACATACGCAGTTAGCCCCAAGGGTTTTGACAGCTTCACCGAACTTTTTAGGGCGAGTGCTGAGGGCGATCAGCATCGAGGCAGCGGCATAAAGGTGCCAGAACGGCTGAACCTCGGCTTGGGATGCTGCCGGTAAATGCAAAAAGATTCACGATCCTGACTAACCAACAGGTCCTGTCTTACTAATTTAGTAATCCTAACAACGACCTTATCGAGCAAGCCGCTCAATGGTCGCGAGGGTAGTCCCTTACAGAACCGCGTACTTAACGTATGAGTGTGCACGAATGGTATGCGGTGTGATGGTGTACTCGCAGTGATGTAGAGTATTACTGTATCGCACGGGCAGAGTCACTCAAGGGCTCCTATCCGGAGGATCGAGCCTAGGCTGAGGCGTCTCGTGAGGCACGAGACACGTGCAATTGGTGGAGGCGGCATGGAGAAGCGCGTTCAATCTCGTTATTTTATCGACGGGGTCGGAGACGAGAATATTTTATATACCTTTGTATACATTGGATGTCATTTGCTTTTATTCTCTGTTTTATTTAGGGTTGCTAAAACAAAAGACGCCTAGCGAAGCGGGTCCGTGACAGGAAGTATATACGTCAAAACTACTAAACTAATTGGAATGTGACTTTGACCATTCGAAGCGGAAGGTACTTTTTATTTTGTACTTTTTTATTTCACTTTAGTTTGTATGTCTAGCGTTGCAGCCAAATATCATCTAGTTATTGTATAAATAGAACATACATTTTTTTAATGATAACTTTACAAAAATACTCTTAATAACTGTAAGATTAAGTTACGATCTGGCTCAAGATGGTGGACATACTAAGCCTAGTGGAGAGTCTAGCTCTCAAGTGCAACTGCCGGAATACACCTATATATATATTTGATTGCAGATTTTCAACTTGAGAGTAATAGCTAGCCAGCTGGATATTAGAAAAGGTCTAACAACATGCTAAGGTTTCCTCACGATATTTTCCCTTACCGAAAGCTCATGCTCATTGCAGGTGGATTCCAAATCACATCAATTCCCACGGCGTTTGTACTTCACTACCAACTAAACCATCTTCATCACTTCAAAATATATGTTAACTGAATATTTTTAGAAAATTTTAACAACATTTCGAAAACTTTTGAACATGTATGAAAATTAAAAAAATATATATTATCCCATCTGTTTATCTATATAAATTATCTGTTTTGCAATTTTCACTAGAGATAGTATTTGTGATTTTTCTTATTAGGTATACTGTGATTGGTTTTTTTAACTATATAACTTTTCAGTGTTTGATTATTTTTAACCGCGGTTTAATGCCTTATCCATATTACGACCAACCTTTCACCCACATTTTATGACATAAAAAATTCAGGGACACCGTGACTGCATACTGTGAGGGCAACATCGGTTTGCACTCCCTGATATTAGTCTAATATTCGGCTTACCCTCGCTTTATTAAAAAAACCAAGGCCCATTTGTATGTATTTACAGTTCCCGAGCGCGGTAGTCCCTATCGAAGTATAGATATCCCCGAAGATTAATTTTGTTAAAACATTTTTCCTATCAGTACTTTTAAAGTGCTAAAAATTTAGGAGCTTCTTTGTATTAGAATTCCAATATTGCACAGATGGTGTAGTAGTTTAAGTAATCGTCTCGCCACTACCGTCTCGCTAAGTATAGTGGGTTCGAATTCAACACAAGCGATTGTGTGATCTAGGAATAATTTGCACTGAGCTAAGTTCATTAAAGCCTGCATAAATTGTTTGATAATAGATTCTCTCGATAAATCTATTTAGTTCTGCTTTATGGTAAAAAAGTAGGTAATTTTACAGGTTTTTTGCTAGCTAATTTACTAATGTAGCTCGTAAACTAGTGAATATCTACACGAACGAAATAAATCTCTTTCGCGTGTAAATTAATATTTAAGTTATTTCACCTAAAAAAAAATAAGTTTGTTTTGTTTCTTACATTTTAACAGCGGCTTAGGATGACCTTTAATTTATTACTTATAGGGAAATATCAATAACTTTATTAATGACTCGCTGGTTTAGCAGACATTTTCTTTTTTATTCCAGTATTCAAACATTGGACCATAGCACAAAATATCGCGGATAGCATACAAAATTTTCGTGTGGTGTTGGACAAGTGATCATCCTTGCCAATTTTTTTAATGTTCAGTATAGTAGTTTCGCAATTTCATATATACAAACATCCTTATACATACAGAATAAGTATGCCCGCGACTTTATTCGTGTGGTACAAATTTTGTTTTAATATTTAAAGTTTAGCGTTATAATCTCACCTGATCTTAAGTGACGATACGACCCAAGTTGGTAGACACGCTAAACCTGTGGAGGAACTGGCTTTCAAGTCCAACTGCCAGAACACACCTATTGGTATTTGGCGGTTTTCAACTTGAGGGTGGTAGCTAGCCAGGCAGCCATTTGAAAAAACTCTACCACCATGCAATATGCATTTAATAGTTTTGCCTGTTTTTGTAACTTTTTCAATACAACCTTGCTTCTATTTATGGTATTGTGGTGTTAAACGAGATAAAATTCGTCAATGATTGCTCTAATAAATACAAAAAACATTTTCGAAATCTGACTCGTAGTTTCTGAGATTAGCGCGTTCAAACAAACAAACAAAAGTTATCCGTGTTGGGATCCCTAATTTTTTCTAGTAATAAACCTATGTTACCTTGGGATAATGTAGGACTCTAATAGTAAAACATTTTTTTGAAATCGGTCCAGTAGTTCTTGAGTTTATTCGTTACGAACATACAATACTATTATATATAATAAATATTTATATAATATAATAAATATTTCCTCGTTATAAAATTAGTATAGATTCGAATTAAGACAATTACAATGTGTTTTCGTAACAAATGACTAATGGTTTGTAAAGCATACATAATCTATTGCAAGACAGAGTTATTACAAATAATTATAAGTACGTATTAAAATTACAATTTGTATAGATAAAGTTTAAAAAATTAAGTTAAATAAGTTTTAAATGTAAAACAAACTAATTAATACACAACGCCTAGAAACATGACTACGTGTATGAGGTTGGAACTATCTATACTACTTCCTGTCATATAGTTTCCACCACACATATTTTGACTTCAACACGTTATTGTTAGCACTGCAATAATATAGATTAAACATAGATTAGGCTTTTGTCTGTAAGAAAATATATATTTGCACTCTATATTGATAAAATAAAACATCGCAATTTTAATCTTCAAAAATGTAGAAATGGGGCTTGGTTCCAGTTTTATTCCAAAAATTTTACTATAGCAATATAATATTACAATATAAACGTTCGTCATAGCTTCACTAAAACTCCACCCTAAAATGCAATAACAGATAAAGCGTACAAAAATACAACAACCGAAATATTAAGCGTCTCGTGGCACTTTATTGCCCGTTTGCTGAGTCGATTCTAAAGAGCTTTCGACAACATGTCACTTTCGACATTTTATACTTATTAGACATTATTCATACATTATATATATTCCGACAAGATGTAATTAGAATCAGATATTTATAGTAATATAGTAGGTAAAGATGAAAACTTTTTGTTTGTTTAAACATGCTATCAATCTTAGATGCTCTGGAGTTTAAAAAATATTTATGTTCATTTTAATCATATTTATGGGGAATGTTGTAGTTTGCCTTTAATTAAAAAAAGTACTGAATCAAAAGGATATAAATTTTACGTTTAGTTTCATGCGAATAAATTTGCCAGCACAGCTTGTTTACTATATTCGTACATCTATGGGACGTGAGAGTAATTGTTAAATATATCCCTTTTACTTTTTGAGTCTTTATAGGTTTCACGTTTGGCCGCAATCTCATCTGAAGTCAAGTAACAACATAGTTCAAGATCGTAATACCATAAGTTTATTTGCTAATAAACCTGTCAATTGTAGTTACCTGTTTATGCTAATACGTGCTTATTGACAAACTTTCAACCTGATAATTGTAGCTAACCAGATTAGTTATTAGAAACAGGGTAATCTCAAGTCACGGTTTCAGCAAATGTTTTACTTGTAACCCTTTATGTCTGAATACGTTACCACTAAGCCATCACTGCTTTATTTATATTATTACCTGCGGCTTTGCTTGCGTTAATACTGATTTTGTCAAATAAATCGGATTTCCCTCTCTTTACCCCACTTTAGCTTTTACAATTAGCTTTTCTCGAGAAAAAATACACGGTCTCCAGGTTCCAGGTTCCATACTAAAATTCATCATAATCGATTTAGCGATTTAAGGATAAAAGCATAACAAACAAACTCACTTTGACATTTATAATATTAGTAAGGATTATCATCACTCGTTTCATTAATTTGATAACAAAATAAATTTATTTTTTTCATAAAATAAATATAGTAATCTAAATATGGGTTCCTTTTGTTTGTCAGTAAAAGAATTTGCAATAACTATGGGCATATATTATTTTAAAATTCATTAAAATAAATCGATCACTTTCGACTTCTTCTCGATTTTTCCTAAATCGACACAAAGTTTGCGGCGCGACGTCGAAAAAATTGATATCTGGTCTCTATAAACAAAGAATTGTTAAGCTTTTTTATGGACATTCAAGTTATTATTATTGTTCAAGTTATACAGGAAAAGTTACTATTATTTGTATGTTTTCCTTCAAACAGTTTAGAGGTATAGAATGTATTCTAATGCCGTTTGTTATAAACATATATTATAGTTGAAATAATATTAAGATAGGTACTTTTAATATACAAACATGACAAAAGCGACTGTTGATTTATTTTCGGATACTGGATGATTGCCACTATTTTATTATGTAAGTGCTTAATTATTACTTTTTGTTATGCACTTAATAAAATCCGGTTAAAAAATTCAATAACAGTCTTAGTTGGAAGTAAATTCATCCCGAAAAAAATGATAAAAATGTAAAAAGAAGACGGGATTCTTAAAAGATGAAGGTAACAATGAAACGGCACTTAGCTCGACTTAGCCGGTTGACAAATTGGCCAATTCTTTTTGCACCCTCTCTAGATAAAGGCGTTTCATAACAGTCAGACAGCCGGGCTTATTACCACCTTCCGATTCTTATTGACTTTAATTTTCTACTCTGTTGACGTTTCCAATGATATATACCTCCGGTGGAATTGCGAAAATGGCCCTTCGCTTTTTCAAATAACAAGCAGAACCCCATCAATCGTCTCTGTCACTCATTTGCGCGGTCCGCTCCGGTGAAATATTAGAGTTATCTATCGGGAAATCACGCTGGAAAAACTACAGGCGAAAATAATATTTCACTTTCGATTATTTTTCCATTGTAAATAATGGACTCTTCGGTCCTTGAGAGGTTTCTGTTTGTCGACAGGCACGTGGCGGACCTCAGGCCTGTTAAGAAATTACTTTTCTTTTCATAAGGGCGAATGTGGATCGGTAAATAAATGTTTTGTTTTAATATTTAGAGATATTTATTTTTTACTAGCTATGACTTGCGGCTGCATTCGTGTTAATATTGATTTTGTCAATCAAGAAATCGAATGATGCAATAAAAAGTTTCATACAAAGTTTATCCCCTTCTTTACCCCACATCCAATAACTTTTTTTACGAGAAGTAGTAGCCTATCGTTGTCTTCAGGATATCATCTATCTCTAAACCAAAATTCATCATAATCCATTTAGCGGTTTAGGTGTGAAAGCGTAACAAACAATCTCACCTTCGCATTTATAATATTTTTAAGGATACATTGGATACTATGATAACGAAAATGGAAACTATTTATTAAGTCACTGTTTTAAAAGGCGAACTATGAACTTTGACATTTTTTTAAGCATTTCCGTTTTTTCACATCTTCATCATATCTTTAATAAAATGCCAAATTCGTTAATAAATCATTTTATTAGAAAATATGCTTATAAAATTTTATATGTTTATGTGAGCAGGCTACCGTCATGTCAATGAGTGTCAAGAATTATCAATAGAATAATAAAAAACACTTTTAAATTATATTATAAAATAATTTTTATCCTTACTAATTTTATGAAAGTGAGTATTTGATTTGTGTGATTTTCAGTGATTATTAAGAGTTTTGAAATAGAGATATATGGGACCTTGGAGATGGTGATAGGCTATTTTTTCTCACAAATAAGTTTTTGGAAGTGGGTTAAAGTGAGGAACAAACTTTGTATGAAACTTTTTATTGCTACATCAGAGTTGTTTGACAAAATCAATATTAACGTGAGCGATACCACAGGTAAAAGCTGGTTATTTATATATTATAAAACGGTAATGAATTAAATATTTTCTTTTATCGAGTATCTTTTATTGATCTTTTAAATCAAGTAAATTTCACTCCTGTTGTTTTTGTTAAAGTTGAAATCGGGACCAAGTATGCAGGGTATGTTGGAGTAGTCAAGAATTGTCGTCCGCGAAGTCTCTTTTCTCACATCCCAGTCATTGTTATTATGTTTTGTTTAAGAGGGAGTGCTTAATCGTCCCATAGTGTTATCGATTACTCACAAAATTCCAACGAACGTATAACGGTTGACAAAGCGCCCGCTCAAAGAGATCTCCCTCGTACACTGCATGCCGATGTTAGCGGTATTGATGTAGGCTCCTACACGTCGGGCCGGTTTACCCTTTAACTAATGTAATAAGATTACAAAGGGCTGCACAACCGCCAAACGAAGCAGGGGCGTTCTAAGTATCGTAATAATTAACATACAGTGCAAAACTTTTAAGTAATACTAAATATGAGGTTTATTTTTTACGTAGTATTTGTATATATCAGTTTTTGGTTGTCTGGCATAAAACGCATCTAAAGGTTGGTGTACTCTTTTATTTACACTTCGAAAGTAGAAGGTACTTTTATCTGATTTAAAGATATATAAAATTTAGGAAAAATTTTAAACGCGTATAATAATTGATGTGCTAACAATAATAATTATCAAGCAGATCTTTAAATCTATCGAAACGAACTCAATGAGAGGGTTTTCTCTATTCCTATAGAAGTCGTAAAATACCTCCTAGATGCCATGGACAGGCTGCAATGAAGGGTTGTTCGCATGGTTAATGATCCAGTCATTACCAAGACAATAGAACCGCTTCGACTGCGTAGGAATATAGCCTCGCCTACCGTGTTCTATCAGCTGTATCATGGTGAATGCTCTGAGGAGTTGTTTCACCTAATCCCCTCCTCTCATTTCCACAGCAGATCCACCCGTGCTGGGCTGCGGAGCCACAGCTTTACCATAGCCTCCATCCAGACGCGAACCATAAAGTTCGAAAAATCTTTTCTTCGTCGCACTGTGGAGCTATGGAACCATCTTCCGATCTGGGTGTTCCCTCCTTTCTATAATATTGGATCTTTTAAACGAGGCGTGAAGAGATATTTAGTAGGCCAGCAAGGCAGTTGCGACTGACGAAGGGCATTTACCCCTACGAGAGTCGCCACTGTCACTGGACTGTACTGAAGCTTACCATCATGTGAAGTACAGTCATTTTACCGAGCTGGGATAAAAAATTCTTAACTCAGATAGTAAACACCAAGCATAGAGTAGTGAACAAGTGTGCTGTCCATCTCATTGGGAATAGTCACTACGGCCTATAGATATGTATAGTTGACTTTAGAAAGACTTGAATTTTACACAAGCCAGTTATTAAAAAGTTGATCCAGTTTTACCACTATTAAAAATACAAATTTTAATTACATTACTTAAAGTAATAAGGGCTTACCTGTAATATATTCATCAGTGTTATTTCAAATCTTAAATTGAGTCTGAGCTTTTAAGGAAGGAAAGTAATGAAACCATAGCTAGGTAATTCGTATAGTCCATTCATGTTCACTGACAGTATTTTTGTTACATAATAGTAGGGTGAATAATGTTCCTGTTCAAAATTTATTTTGACTACCTACAGGTTTGTTGGCGTCTTAGGCCACATCGTCACTTCCTGTCAAGTGAAACCGTGGATAACCGCTAAACATATTAGGCATATAAAATATCAATGGCCAAGGAAAAGAAAACATTTCTAGGATTCTCTTAACCGGTATTGTTTTAACTAAAAGTGTAGTGCAACCTCCTAACTCCGTGTCTGAAATTCTGTAACGAATCACTACTGACATTTTGGTGGAGCGTTAACTGGCGATCCCTAAAAAGGATAGGGTGTTAAACTAAAGCCATTAAGAACAAAGGCTTAATGCTGCACACAATATTCTCAAAGTACAAATTACATTACACAAGGCATGGAATATGGAATACGGTTTTTTATAAGGTTAGAGCGTTATGCTCAAGCTGATGAACACGCTAAACCTGCGGAAGGACTGTCTATCAAGTGTAACTGCCGGAACATAGCTATAGGTATTTGGCAGCAGATTTTCAACTTGAGGTGCTAGCTAGCCAGATGGGCATTGGAAAAAGCCCTACGACCATGCTCATGGTTTCATCACGATATTTTCCTTCACCGAAAGCTCAAGCTCATTGTGGATGGAGTGGATTAGAACTCACATCCCTTGACGCGGCGTCCTTACAAAGTATCAACTGAGCTATCATCGTTTCAAAGCGTACGTTAATACGTAACACCCTTTTCCGTTCACACTCTGATGAACGAAATTATATAAAGTATTGTCTTCCAGCTAATCAGAGTTAAACAAAAATACCGTTTTAATTGTAAAAAAAAGAAATGTATTATTTATTATTACTAGCGGTGCCTGTGACTTCGTTTGTATGGAACTAAGAACTGTTTAATATTTTATCCCTATTTTTTATTTTTTTTCAATACAGCCACGCTCCTATTTGTGGTAGCGTGATGTTAAATACCCTTAAGCCTTCCTCATTGATTGCTCTATCAAATATAAAAAAATAAATTTCCTATTGTATAATATTAAATATAGATGAAGATTTCGATAAATAATTAGGACACTTATCTATCTATAATAAATCGTGTCTTTTTACTAGATACTTTAATTTTTTTATTATGGCATCTGCCTAATTTTGATAATGTCAGCTGAGAATATACATACAAGCATCGAACACAAACATCTAGACTTAGAATAATTATTTTCACACAAATAATTGGCCCGCGTGGGGTACTAAGGTGGTACTCTGTATAAAAAAAATATTTCGAGAGTTATAGAATTGAATTAAAAGATATTATTTGTAAAATTAGCGCCATCTGTCTATTTTATTGATAACTATGTGCTGTTACATTAATGAAAAAACTATGTTTGTTTCAGCGTCATCTGTCGTAACATCTGCTAAACAGTTGCTGCTAAGTGTAATATTAGTTTGAAATAATGGTACTACCAGTATATAGATGTCTCTAGTACATTTTTTCCAATGTAATATAAACATATTATATTTATTATTAGTTTTATTAACTTGCGATAGATGACGTGAAAACTTAATATTTCATGTTTGAGAATTTTGTTTTGTCGTTATTAATTATTTAAGGTAAGTATTCAATGTATTAACTTATGTATTCTTTAAATATATTATTTAATTTTCAAGACTATCTTTATAAGTGTTGATCTAAAATATATATATATAAAGGATTAAACAAAAACTGTCCTGTAGTATGATTTCTTAAGTATCATTTTATACTATTCTAAGTACTTATCTATAGGGGTTTTCTCAAATAATTATGTAATCTGATACATTATTACCCACCAACTTTTATTAATATAAAATATACCTTTAAAACTTTCTTTATAATAGGATTGTACGGATTTAAAAAAAAGATATATGGAAACTTCAGTACCTGCTACTCGGGAACTCGCATTTATTATGTGGTTGACAATTAGATAGATTCAATACGTGAGATTCTCAGACAGGCAGGCATTAGAAAAAGCCCTACCATCATGCGAACTCTCAAGGTGGGAGTTAGCATGGTTGTAGGGCTTTTTCTGATGCCTATCTGTCTAGTTACCACCCTCATGTTGCGGCAGTTGCTCTTGAAAGTCAGTCCCTCCAGTACGCTTAGCGTGTCTAACATCTTGGGTCACATCGCCACTAAAGATCAGGTAAGATTGTGTCCACAAGGTAAACCTATAAACTATATAAAAAGATAAAGGCTGTATTCCACTTAAAGTTCACAACGTTCAGTCTCTCGACCGCGGTTTTCCTTTCCATTTGCTTGCCAGCGCTATTATCATTGATACGACCACCCTTACACCACCCTTACAGACTGGTGGCTATGATCTTGGGGTGTCAATGAAAATAATGGCGTCATCAGTAACATTTTCGTCGCGATTACAACAGTCGAGGTCGTCATATAGAACGGCTCAATGCATATTTTGAACGTTGTGAAGTGAAATGTAGGTAATGAGTACTTAAGCAAGATTGCCAGGGAAATAAAAAGTACCTGTAGAACGAAGCATGACTCAGTACTATTTTTTTATTATGGTTCTTTAAAAAATAATATTTATATACGAATAACATTCTCATTAAACATCCACATTTTACGATTTCACACACGTACGTAATAAGTATTAAATTTAAAAGAAATACGAGTATAAATAATCATTTTATAATTTTTATTAAAACCAATTATCTCAAAATTTTTCGTAATATAAAATAACTAGCTAGATGAATTGAAAATGCCAAAAATCTGTTTCAATACAACATGCCATCTATATCTTTAGAGAGGTTTCTGAGATAAGTGTAACTTATATCTTCATTCTCACTCTATTAGCTGTAACCTCAGTAATCATATTAATCCTCACACAGTTCATCTTTCAGATTTTTCGATCTTCCCTATTTCTACGTTCATCCACCTTCATACTTAACATTTGTCTAGTTATATGCCTTACATCTCTTCTCATAACAGGCCCATACCACGCTAATCTATCACTTCTAAATATATACGAGAAATTTATACATATTATCTAACAGTTAATCTGTATTGGTTTAGATAAGTTTTACTTTCTATAGTTATGCCTACCACTTCGATTTATATTTAGTTGTTAATTGTATCTGTGGTCTAAAAATTTAATACTCAATATCAAGAGCTATAATAAGCTTCGTTACATAGAAATTTATACCTAAATCTAAGTTAGTTTTTTTAACTTATAGTTAGTTTTTTTTAGGCGAGTACAACATTGTCCAATATTTGCTATATAGTTTTCATAGTGAAACAAAATGTTTTATGTTAATGTATACCTTTGATAAATATTTCACTTCAAGCAATATTTCTGTGGTGAATAAAAGATGCTTTTTTCTATATCTGCATAATTAGGAAACGGTTTTTCTAAATTTATTTAAAAATGCGTATCTTTATGGCATTTTTACAAAATAAATAATACAAAATTATAATCCAATATTTTCATGGTAAACAATTACTACAGTGCCTTCGAGATAAAAGGTTAATTGTGCGTTCGGGTTGGCTTTTAATTAACGGCAATGTAAACAGCATTAGGGGTGAGCGCAAAGGGTTCAACTATGGCGGTCCAAACGCTACTGTCTTCAGTCTTGATTAATAGTTTTAACTGGCCACAATGAAGATTACTTCCTCGTTTTCTTGAGGTCTGGTAGCTGTAAAGTTTGTTGTAAAGGCAGTTTTAGAGACGGTACGACCTTACATACGGTTAAAAGAGTTAAATTTTTTTTAGTGATCATATTAAACCTACATAAAATTGGAGTAGTTAACCAGTACGAATATTTTTCATACTATCGTGAACATCAAACAGTAGCATAACCATGTGGAAATATTTATGAATGAAGTAAACACTAGAAAAGAAAATTGGCCATCACGGGACGCCCGACAGATGTGAAACGTTTAAAGTAATATTAGAATTTAAAAATAATACACAAACAAAAATTATATGGAGTGAAATTATACTAGTATAGAGTTCACACAAAGAAGTAAAGAAATGTATAATATAAGCACACACACACACGGGAGTCGAGAAAGATGGCGTATAGAGGGCGTGACGCCATAAGCGAGCGTCATGCCGTTTGCCGCCATGACAAGCGGGTAGATTTTACTGTTAAGGCGCGCCAATAGATGTTTGACATAAAAACAATATTTCAACGTTTTAGTCCGTAATTGTTAATAGCTGACAAGACGCATTATAAAATGACGTTCGAATGAATAATTTTAATGAAAAAACGTTATTGCCGCAATTAAATTATTTTAACAAGACCAAAGTTACTATTAAGAATAGTCAAATTGGCATTTAAATTTTTCGACTTTTAGATACATATAATAAACCACTTTTCGAGACAGAGATTATACTGATCAGAATAATAATATAAATGAATTTGTATAGTAACTGATACCAAAACAATAATACTAATTAATTTTTTGTCATATAAAAGTTACAATGTCTTGAACCTGAATCAATTTTGAAATGTAATTTGATTTATTATTATTTTCATATTTCAATATTGTCATAAATTTAGTAATAAAAGTATATACATTTCATATTTTCAGATTTTAAACATATAAGTGTTAATGCTTACATATGTATAAATGGCTCTGTTTACCAAAGCTCATAAAACATTTTACGGAATGTATCCCTTGTATATAGATATTTATTGAAGAGTGAATTTTTTATTGAATGTTCTGTTTCTGGAATTCATCAGTAACATTATTATTATTATAAATTGGAGTATTTTATTAATTTTCAATTGGTATTTATATGTATAAATGTTATTATTGTTCTATATATGACAGCGATTTAATAAATATTGACTTTTACTGCACGCATATTTTTTTTCTAAAAGCTATTTCTAAAAGTATTTGGAAAAATTGGTGATAATCTTATGTAATATTAACGCAGATAATTTAAAAAGAAGTATTTTATTTATTAATACATTAATATGTGTATTATGTATACTATTAAATCATATTTCTAATTTTCATTAATAATCGAATTAAATGATCATTGAATATTATCTACCTACTGTTTTATCATTTTAAATTGATTTTAAACATTTTATCCGCATTCAAACAATAAAAAACACTGTACATAATTTTAAAATATCTCACAGTCTTGCTTACATCTACATTCTCTTAATAAGAACCGTCCTTAAACATAATAAAATAAACGCGATAATACGAAATGAGTCCGTCTTTCTTATAAAGAAGAAAAGTTGCGTCTTAAACTTGGGCTGAAGTAAATATAAGCCCTAAATATTTAAAATAAAGTTTAAATTATCATTTCGCACTCTAGATGACTGAACAAAATTTGCATATCATAAATGTAATATTTAGCTCTCAACTTGCTAATTAGAAGTCGTCTTTTAGTAGCGTCAGTATATACATTACAATTTTATAGCATAATTATTAAATTAAATTGGGGAACGTATACCATTAATCGACTACGTTGTAGTTTGAATATGATAGCAGTTAGACCATATAAGAAAAAATAATAATATAATTTACACCGAAAAAATACATCATACTTGCTAACTACAAAGGTACCCAAATTCAATAGAAATAATCTTAAAAACTTTTCAGAATAGTATTTCTTGAAACGAGGTTGAATCGAGTAAAGGTACCTAAAATCTAAAGTAAAGGGTTCATTCTCCGGTGAATTTCTGGTTATTATTTGAAAACAATTAGGTATTTTTAGATTAACATAATAGGACCCGAACTATGTTCGTGATGACGATGTGATCATTGTGATCTAGGTATATAACCCTAATAAGTATGAACTATCTAATGATCTTATATAAGTATAAACGTTACCTTCATAATATGAGTAAGTCAATAGAAATAATCTTATATAGTAACTAGAATAGGATGTATTGAAACCAGGTTGAATCCAGTAAATGTATCTAAAGTAACTATAGGTTTATATTCCGGCGAATTTTTAATTATTATGTCAAAACAATTAAGAATGTTGGATTAAATAACAGGACCCGAACTGTGTTCGTGAAGACGATTTGATTATTGTGATCGAAAAGACTGTGTGAATAAGGAAGTAGGACTGTATGTTTTTTTTTATACACCGGGGGTAAAAAAAGACATCTACACATTGCTATGCATCATTGAAATTATAAATGTTTATTTTTGTAACACAAAATTTCACGGTAGGATGGATATATTTTACTGTATGAAAATATACAAACTATCAATGAAAACAGCTATATTTACATTCAGTGGGATCCCATGACCTTTGCTTGTATAGTTTGTGCAATATCGCATAACACACGAGGGCAATTTCTATTGTTTTAGGGCACTCGATATATCAAGCGGTACACAATACACTCATTGAGCGCCGACGCGCTTTCGGAATGCATATGTTACATTTTTACTTGCAATATTATGGGAATTTGTAATATTGTTGTTACCTCAATTGCCCAAATTGAACTAGATAACACTACCTAACCTTCGTTGAAACGAATTAATAATTAAAGGACAATATTAGAAACATTTTATACATTTTTTAATTTTTTTCCTGACCATACATTATCAAGGTAAGGAAGCCTCACTCCCATTCCGAGTCCCGGTTTTAATTAGTTGCGAGTTGTTATTATTGTTACACTGCAAATGTGCTCGTAAAAATTACAGAGCACCTTATCATTCGGTAGAAAATTTTACATAATTTTATGAACTCGAAACGTTGAAATATTTAGCTAGAGGACGAATACCAAGCGCCGCTGGTTTTATAACGTGGAATATAAAACAATTATTTGATGTCAAACTTTGTTAATAAAGCATTGAGCAGGTAAATAAGTTCGTCGGGTAAAGCTGAATACCAACATTTTACACGGCATCGTTAATAATTGTAATTACCTAACCAGTAGAATACATGGTAAAATCGCTGATAATAAATTTGTTCATTATTGTAATATTATATTTGCAGGATGTATTTCATAGTTAAGGTTTAGCGTTATGGTCACAGCCTTACTTGATTTAAGAGACGATGTGGCCCAAGATGGTGAACACGCTGAGCCTAGTGGAGGAACTGGTTCTCAAGTGCAACTGCCGCGACACACCTAAAGGTATTTAGCAGTAGATTTTCAACTTAAGGATGGTAGCTAGACAGGTGAGTATTAAAAGAACACGTACCAACATGCTATTGCTATGGTTTCGTCACCATATTTTCCTTCACCGTAAGCTCAACCTCATTGTAGGTGGATTCGAACTCACATCCGCTGCGTTCGTACACACTACCAACTGAGCTATCATCGCTTCAGCCTGAGATGTCAGCGGAATGGTAGGATACTTGCCAAATACTAAGTTTCAGTTAGAGTTTACAACGCTTAAAACACACCTTCAGCCCTTCTACATCATTATTTTCATTCATTTTCGCCCACATCGACCAGTCGGTAAGGATGGACCTACACTCCATGCCACTTAAATTAATGATTAAAGCGCTGGTAAGCATGTGCAACGGAAAAAAATGCGGCCGCCAGTCTGCCTAATGATAACAATGAATATAAATAGGGATCCTACATAGCACGGTGGTAGAGCTTTTTTCTAATACCCGCCAGGCTAGCTACTACCCTCAAGTTAAAAATTTACCACCAATTATTTATAGGTGTGAACCGGCAGTTGCTCTCCGCTAGACTTAGCGTGTTCACCATTTTAGGCCACATCGTCACATAATATTAGGTGACATTGTAGCCATAACACTAATCCTATAAACGATAAAAAAGTACCTACATCCCCAAACAATTATACAACCAAATAGACACAAACAAAACAGAATTGATGTATGTGAAATCTCTTATTTGAATAATGCCGATACATTAATAAGCTACAAAATATTTTTCTCATACTTTAATTTTGGTGTGTAGAAGTATCAAATAGTATTTTGATAATATATTTAGTTATGCAAATCTATATTTTACTTAAAAAAACAGTTGATATTAAGTACCGATAGATTCTGAGAATTTATAATGCGATGGACGCATAATTGTCAATAAAGTTAAACATCAATCCTTAAATAATTCGAATAGTGTTGCACACTCATCTCTTTTCACAAGAATTGTAAAAAAAAAACATACATATATACTCTTCAAGAATGAATATAACTCGATCGATCACATTCGGTTATTTTTTCGAGATCCTTTAAAGGTCATTTTGTCCAATTAACCATGTTTAGCCCACATTAAGGGCCTGATTAAAATTGTACCGTATGATTCACTGTTTGGTCAGCTGATATTGTTAAAATAAAAATTGTTACCATATTAACGAGCGGTAGCGGGAGTAATAAGGTTGAATTAATTGCATACGATTATCAGAACGTTTAAACATATCTTTACTCTCAATCAACACTTTATAGATATAATCACACAATATTCAGTGAATATAGCATATTTATAAAATGTACAAATAGTATTTGCATATATCTATACTCGAATCACTATATCTATACTCTATACTCGAAGCACGCATGTCAACTAACTGGGTGAGTAATTACAAAATAAGGGTAATTTGTGGCAACCACGATTATTCCAGTTAGAAAATAAAAAATAAAAAAATTTTAAGTAAATAACCTAATATAATTAAAATTCTTACAAAATTAAGTTAAGATATATTTAAAACTATATTTCGTATGTTTATATACATTTAAAAACGAAAAGACACTATTGTAAAATGATGCACTGTCCTTGTAATAGTTTTATTAATAAATCCAGCAGTGTCACTAATGTCAAAATATGGTAGTTGTGTACCAAGAATTAAAATCAAAATCATTTTGTATATATACCTTCTACATAATGGGGTGTTTATTTCCATTAGTAGATATTAATATTTAGTTTTTATAGGTATTGTGCTTACAGCATAAAATTTCATTTGGCAAAATAGAGATTTGGTATATATAATAATTTCACTGTTCCAACGATCATATTTGATTTATTTCAAATATTATAAATTTATATGAGATTCGATTGATCAATGAAAGATACTTATTTTCTCGTTATAAGAATTTTTCGCCTTTGTCTATCACTTAGTTACAGCCGAAGAATTTTAACAACACTTCCGCAGGCACCATAGGCTCCAAGCACGAGAATTCACCTGAAAACACGCAACACATTAACATGAAGTATTTTACAAATATTCTCATTAAAATATTTGTTCTATTACGAAGGATACGTTCCGAAAAAAACCTTTTTCCTTAACGCAAAAAATACTCTTATAGGTCTAAAAAGCGTTATAACAAATTTATATCGTATACTTGAGTATTAAGGTACGATATCGGTTAATATATTAATGTTACTAATTAATAACAAGATCAGGATCACGTGTCAATAATGTAGTTTTTACAAGAAAAGCTACTTCAAATGTTTGGTATCTTTAAAAATGATCAAAAAAGGCGACTCATGGCGTCATGAAATTGACGTTATCAATAAACACTATTCGTTATAAACGTTTTCGGCTACAAAAAATAGATGGTTTGTTTACATTTATTACGGAAGTGGCGAGGAGTCATCCATCAAGTTCGCGGAAGATGAATGGGCTAGTGGTGAGATACCAAAGGCTATGTATTAGTTTGATGTCCATTTATCGCTGTAAATAATTTGCTTTTTCATGGCTGTTTAGTATTTTATTTCTAACTAGGTTTATCGGCGACTCCGTTCGCATGTAACTAATATTTTATTTAATCATGTTCATAAAAAATTGTAATATAACCTATGTTACTCAGAACTAATATAGCACTCTAATGGTGATAATTTATAATATTAGTATAGACTAGATTTTACGTGCTGCTTCGGTCGCATTTGTATTGATTTTGTCAATCAAATCTCATCATCTCATCTCATCTATCTCTATACCAAAATTCATTACAATCGATTCAGCGATTTAAGCGTGAAAATGTAACAAACAAACAAATTCACTTTCGTATTTATAATATTAGTATTATAAATTTGTTATAAATATTACACTATAATAACCAATAAAGATAAAATATTTTTCCAATTAATAAACTGGACGAATTAATAAATGACTTAGTACACAGATAAATACAAAGCTAATTTTAAGTTTATTTGTAGCGCATATTTTTTTATAGAATACATTATAATATATATGTAATTAATGATTTATAAAGCTAATAATATTTTACATGAGCCTATTAACGTCAAATGAGGTAATATCATAATAACATTCACTATACGAATAAAAGTATGTATTACATTCCCAACAAATATAAACTCAGATTCGTTGAACGTCAACAGAAATTCCAATAAGGGTTATTCATAATTTCTTTGGCACATGTATTATATTAGACTGAGAACTAACAAAGGTTATTATCGGATGAAATAGAAAGAAAAACAGAACTCATATTCATTAATCTTGAACACATTTAGAACCTCCATTAGGGAGCAATGTATTTTTAAAAACGTACTTTAATGTCATTCAAATATTTTTGATTGATACATTCCAATTAACTAGATTTATTATTACAGTGGAATTTCTATAACTTGAACCTCGTTAAGTAGTAATCATCAGTACGTCAAAAAAAAAGCCATTCCCTTCCGCTGAACTCCTACATATATGGTACGTCGAATTATTTAGCCTTTGTAACTCGAAAAAAATGTCTTTTCCATGCAAGGTATTGATACTGCATATTATTTATTTATATTATATTAGGGTCGTTTGTAAGTAATTAATAGAAACCTTAAATTAACATACTACTATAAGCTTTAAGGTTCAGGTTATGACGTTTACTTTAGCAAGCTAAAGTGACATAGAACTATTACATCAGAGGAAAAAACAACATTTGAAAAAGTCAAGTTTATGGTAAAAACTACATCTTGTAAAATTTAATATAGGAAGTCACTAATCTTGATAGTGCGATGATCTGCGAAAGTAGCTAGAAACAACCGAATAAGGAAATGCGTGAGTCAAATACATTTCAATGACTTAGTTATACGTCTGGTGGAGGTTCGATTTGAGCTGATTTGACTGTACTTGTCGTACTTTCGTCGGAATCTTACTAATACTATAAATGCGAAAGTAAGTTTGTTTATTACGCTTTCACACCTAAACCGCTGTATCGATTATGGTGAATTTTGGTATAGAGGTAAATGAGACCCTGCAGACGGTGATAGGCTACTTTTTCTCGGGAAAAACTTATTAAAAGTTGGGTAAAAAGAGAGATAAATTTTGTATGAAACTATTTATTGCGTCATCCGATTTGTTTGACCAAATTAATAGAACGCGAGCGAAGCCACAGGTAAAAGCTAGTATGTTATAAATGATAAAAAAAGTTTTGTTGCCTACACTCTAAATTAACTTTAAATAAATTATAAGTAAGACAGAAAAGGTTCTTTAACATTGTAAAAACGTTGGATTATAATTTACCTTTATTGTTGAAAAGAGATTAATCTGTCGGCAACACAATAAAGAGATTATTACAATACTTAATCTATTTTCATGAGCTATATCTTCTAGATAAGGATCTTAAAGTAATGAGATATAGTATTAAATGTTTTTTTATTTATCTCTGAACAAATATTAATTATACTGCTTCCACTACACTGTTACCAAATAAGAATGGTAAGTATACCTGATTTGTATTAAGCACATTTTTTTATACTTTATCTAAGATGGTGAGCACGTTAAGCCTAGTGAAGAGACTGGCTCTCAAGTGCAACTGCCGGAATACATCTATAGGTCATCACGATGTTTTCCTTCACGGTAAGCTCAGGCTCATTGCAAAGATCGAACTCACGTACATTGACGCGGGGTCCGCAGACACTACACACTGACCTATCATCGTTTCAAAACTTAATTAATTTGAGGGAATAATAGTAATATTTTTTCCTTACATGAAAAGTATAACTTGATATTTCCGTTAATCACCCAGAATCTATTAGTATCGGAAACAAGGAATCACGTATCTCGCGTTCCGCACCGCCGTCTCATTATTAAGGGCATATGCCTCCCTTAACGGCTTTTAAAAATTACACTTTTTGTATCTGCCTAAGGACAAAAAGCGTCAAATTAACTTTTTTAAAGGAAACGATCTGTTTTTAAGAGCGTCACGTGTGACATAGCAGCATTGTCGTCCAATTCTATTTCGGAGGTCGCCACATGGTGTATGTTGATACTTATTTTGTCGTCGAATAATCCCTCATCATTGGGGATAAGTTATTTTTAGTTAGAATTGATGACTTCTACTTGCTGCTTAACTTGATTTTTATAAGTGATATATTGAATTTCTTTAAACAATTTTTCGTAACGTTATTACACGTGTCAAAATCAATAAATGAAGTTTTCAAATGAAAGAAGTACAACGGTTCTGATAAATATATTACCTTCGGAGGCGAATTAAGACAAGTGGGACAATATATTATAATCATATAATTACGTTTTTTGAACAAATCTTACATTAAGTTATACTAATTACTAATAATACTAATTATAGGTATGAAATATAATCAATTTATTTCAAAAGACCGCACCGCGAATGTGAAAACATAAAAAAGTTCTGACCCTTTATCGGTTAATGGAAAGAATATAACACCAAGGCTCAGCACAATTACTTAAGTATTATACAAATCATTGCCATATGTGAGATTCGAACCTACATTACTCTGCACGACAGCACCAGTGACGCGACCGCTTAAATTGCTAGGTTACCCGTGTAGGTTTAATTTTCTTAATATTTGTATTAACACTACAATGATACATACTCTAATGATATATGTATAAACCTTGCATTATAAAACATAAGTTGAAATTATTTAACTTTTTGATCGATCCCAAACCATGAATGTTTTATTTTCCATGTCACAATAAAATTCTATCATTTGTTTTTACAAAAGTTTCTCATATTTCTCATAACGTATACTGAAATTTTAAACGCATAACAGATTCATTTTATTTTGCAAAAAAACAAATAGGCTGAATAGAAATAAAATGACAGTACAGGTTTACTTTGTTTTCATGAAAATAAAAGGGAATGTGATGTAAGAAAAAAGCCCACGAATGTGCAACGAGATAAGGGAACGCGACTTAACCGGTTCCGACATTATATTCACATTTGTGAAGATCAAAGACTATGTTGTGAATTCTATGAGGAAAAAGTTCTGCGGCGAGGTGTACAACGCTCGAGGGCTCTCAAGTAACACCATCCTTAAGGGAGCTAGGCTTTGAAACAAAATGCGTTTGCATACATTAAACTGTAAGAATGTTGAGATAGGGTGGGTGGGTCGACGGTCCCCTAGAGGAGTGTGTTTCGCCGATTACGCGGGCGGAATTTCTCAAGTTGCTTTCTTGGTGGGATAGTTTGCGCCCAACGCTGGCCTCTTTGCGAATTTTCACAGTCAAAGCGCTTCACTAGAATACTTCTGTGTTTCCAAAGTATTTGAAAGGCAAATCAGGAACGTGTCTTCAGCGAGTTCCCTAATCATTACGTGCATTCCTAATTTCTTGTGACATATATTTAAACATTACGTTAAAGACAAGTAGGGCTGAATTTAAAATGTTAGATTAAAAAGACTTTGAAAATCGTAAATTGTTCTTTCTCTTAATACTTTTTTTTCTTATTATTATTATTGAAATATATAAATTTTAAGATAATAATAACTATTTACTTAACACATAAACATTTCTAAGATAAATATAACTTGATTTGTGGTAAATAAATACATCATACCTATCATCTGGAGATACCGATAGTGTCTTCAGTCAAGTACATAATTATTTAAGTACTTCTAAATAGACAATTGGCTTAAACAAAAAATTGTGAATTAGCATGACTTATACTTCATTTCAGCTTATTTTTTTTTATGTCAACAGGTTCCTTGAAATCGTGAAGCTATAGATGAAGAAATAAATATGCATAGAAATACGTTAGAAGGTTACAAGTAACCATATTAATAATGTTAGTAATAAAAAAAATGAGTCTCCTATAAAATATAAAGTACTTTAACTAGTTTATATTTCAAAATCCTTTATCTAGATACAATAAAATTATTTTTCTCTTTTGAAAAGGGCATTTCTTGTCTATGTTGGCAATTTAGCCAACGTCAAGTTTGACAAATGGACGTTTTAAAGTGCTGTTGTCAAATGTTTAGGGTAATAACCTGAAAACAAAACACAGTGACACAACACAAAGTCGGGTATTTGTATAATAAACTACAGTAAACTTGTTTTTAAAACACAATCGTTTCGATTTATATAAATTATTATAAGCCAGACAATTTTGATCTCGTTAGAAAGAGTAATATTTTTCTGTCATACTGAAACTCGAACAGATAGACCGACCGACACAACGCATATTTATCATCCAAACGTCGGAACTATTTTAGGTGTCAAAATAAAATACAGTCAAAATTGGTTTAAGGATTAAAATCTACAATTTACGTTAATGTGAAGTAAATATACCATTACGTTAACGGTTCTGGGTTAAATATATAAATGACTTTTGAACGGCTTAATAAAGAGAGCTGCATCGTACTGCTACAAAAAAAATATTCTACTTGTAACTCCTTCACTTTTAAAAAGAAACATGAGACATTACGTATTTTATAAAACTGTACAGTTAGCAAGAAAACCTAATTCGTACAAAAACTTTTTTAATTCTATCGACCCTATTTCTTATACTATTCAGTAATAATACGATCTATTGAGTTTAAAATACCTATTAGGTACATCATAACATTCATAACATCATAGATATCACAATAATCTTTCACCAATTCTGTAAAAAAGCCTCTTAGCTGCTATAACCTTATACATCTTACTATAAAAAAATGGTTATGTGCGTATAAACACAAAAACAATTTACAATGCTGTAAAGTATGTCTCCAAATATTTGTACACGTATGGACGCTGTGTTTATGGGATTTCATTATCATTAGCTATGTGATGATATTACTATTATTTTAGCGTTATTAATCGATTCCCTGTTAATATCAAATGCTCTTATTCCATTGTATAAGAATAATTATAATATAACCTAAAATCATATGCAACGATAAAACGCTAGTACAACTAAAATTAACGTTTAAGTGTATTCATTCCCATTTACAAACAAGCGAGAGTGGGGTGAACAGGTAGGGAGATTCACAATCTCGGCTCAAACATGTGAGATCCATTGGGAATTAGTACACTTGTGTCACAGTACAGTATTGTAAGAAACTCAAGTTTTACAATTCGAATATATGACGCCAAATAATGCACGTTTAAACTTTATATATAAACTAGCTTTGCCCACGACTTTTTACTAAGATTTTTTCTGCTTTATTATGTTAATAGGTAATACAGATATAGGTAAATTTTGAAATAAAAACCATAATGAAATTAATAACTTTCCACGTTTTTAAACATGATTTCTTTAGTCCTTAAGATAATATAAATTTTGTTTTAAGCTATTCGATTTTTGTTCGAAACCTAGCAATAAATATTTTAATAAGGATTCACAACAGTTTAGAAAATCAGTTCATAGAACTATCAGAAAGTTACTTAGTCTTTAAATACGTATTGAACCTAGCGACCGACACCAGTCAACACAACTCATCTGCCTATCAACACATTACAAGTAGGTGGCGTGCGGGTTTGAAACGATGATGGCTCAGTTGGTAGTGTGTGCGCACAATGCGTCAAAGAATGTTAGTTCGAATCCACCTACAATGAGCTTGAGCTTTTGGTGAAGGAAAACATCGTGATGAAACCGTAGCATGGTAGTAGGGCATTTCCTAACGCCCGCCTGGCTAGCTACCACCGTCAAGTTGAAAATCTGCTGCCTAATAGCTACAGGTGTGTTCCGGCAGTTGCACTTGAGAGCCAATCCCTCTACTAGGCTTAGCATATTCAACATCTTGGACCAAATCATTTAACATCAGGTGAGATTTCTGCAGTAACTTTAATCCTTAAGTCCAAAAAAGGTAGTTCCATTCATCCTATTCTATTAGACGCCTTATACCGCAAAACGACTGTGGTAGTGCTTCACTATCGACACGTTAAGATCAAGCAATTATTTACTCTTAAACTGCCTTACCACTACCAAAATGCATTTATACCATAATCTGTGTAGATGTATTTAATTTTTGGTATGTTGTGACGCTGTATTGTAATACACTGTGGAAAGAGACCGTGGAGAGTACTGTGTGGATGATGCACGCGCTAGAGCGGTTTGAGAGACGAGAACGTAACTTTGATGTGACGCGTGAGTCATTACGCTCGCACACGTGGAGAGAATTTGAGAGTTAATATATTTGTTTGGTGCCAAATTATATATTAATATACGTCGCGTTACATCATACTGTAATCTGTCATGCGAAATAGGGTTTCATTGTTTTGTAATTTCAAATTTATTTTATTATACCCATGCAGGTTTTTGTTGTTTATTTTTCACCTTGGTAAATACAATTAATTCCATATTTACAGTTTCATTATTTTGTCATTTCAAATTTATTTTGTTATACTCATATAGATTTTTTTTTTGTTTTCTTTTCACTTTGATAATGTTTTAAATCGCAGTTTGCAATTAATACAAATATAGATACAAGTAGGCATTACATAATCCCAAAACTTACTAGGCTGAAGAAAGAATTTATTAAATTTTTTTCATGTTGATTGTGCTGTATAAGCAATGTAACCGGTCACTACTTACTAGGTTGACTACTAGTTCGTACTTTGTAGGATTACTGTAGGTTCATACGTGACTAATGAGTGATTGAGATGGATTATTATTTAGCTAGGTACGATATATACTTACTTATCTAGTGATCCATTTTAAAAGCTATTGTTATACCACCTAATTATTACACTATTTTATTTTAATAAACACTTTCATACATACGAAATAATAAAACAATTAAGATAAGTAACGCAGTAGGGTAGTTTATTAACACCGATTGCTATATAAGCGGGACGCGAACGCGCTATGAGTTCAATAAAAACGAAGCACTCGAGGCCAGATATTCACGTAAGATTTATATTCTCTACTATTGACTAGACTGTTTTGTATTATCAAGAATGATTTATACTGGACAGAGAGAAAAATACGAGCGGTGAAGGTGAGTGTTGACGTGCGTCGACAAAGGGGCCCTTAAACCTACATACGAGTCCCAATGTCACAACCACTTTTTTACTTTATTGCGTTTCGAAATCAACCAGCATGTACCCAATCTTATATATATCTAATTATGTTTATATTCAATATATCCAGTCAGCACAAAGTAACGTTCAGCGATTGCCAATCTCTACGTGATTGTCATTGGTTAGTTTTCAATTGTGCTAAATATCAGAACATTAAAAATAACCAGAGATATCTTTATTTATTATTTACTACGTGTTCTATGTATGATGTAAGTTGAAACATACAACCCGACATTCTTGTATAAATAATACTTCATAACTCCCAGTAGATCAACAAAGTTTTATGTAGCATTTTTATAAGCGGCGAAAGTTACTTATTAACTTACCGTGCCTAAGGCTATAAATTATTTCGCTTCTACGATTCGCCGTTTCATCTCTTCAACACTGGTTATTGCTGAGGGTGAGTTTATGTCCTGTCGTATACGCAATAGGCGTATGCAATAGCTACTAAAAGTCGTAGCGGTGATAAACGCAGTCTGTACTATCTAGGGACAAAAGATCTCTGCTGGGCAAGTTTAAGTGATACAATTTAGGGTTGAGGGAAACATATTTAATAGCTTTGTTCAAAGTTGTTACTTCTAAGTTCACTCAAGTTAGTTGGGAAAAGATTACTCTTGAGGAAAGAAACTTTCGTCTATACTCCAGGTTGTGACGTATTCTTATAATGTCAGATGCATGGCTACAGAAGCTGGATATATGTATTTCTATGTTAAGGAAATCCACAATGATGAAGCGTGCGCTATTCACATCTTACAATATTTAGATACAAACTTGATATACTAGTATTTTCAAAAGCCGATAAAATTATTTATATACTTTTCGCTTACATGATGGCAATGAATACATTTCTCAAGATAACAAATTTCTTTACAATTTTTCATTTTATACATGTTTAAATTCCACTGGACTGTTATAATTTGAATTATGAATTATTGATTTATCATAGCAATATAAGTTAAGACAGAACTTTTAAAGTAGTAATATTTTTTCCCATTACTACAATTATGCAAGTGTGTACATATTTTTTGATTTTTTTATTGTACGCTGGCGTATTTCCAAAATAAATCGAATGTTAATTATTTAGAGATCTTCTTCACCTTACATGACAAGTGTGGCTTATTTTAAACAACTGAAATGATCAAATATTTGATCATACGAAAATTCTAATGTAGAACTAGAAAAAAGCGTTATCATTCACAAACTCTTAACGTTTCTAACAAAGTAGGCTAACAACGCAAACGTTTTACCAATAAAACAAACAAGGTTACAAATTAAAGGGTACTAAAACCCGGTTTCTGCACATAAACGTTACTCAACCTCCCGACCTATACAAGTGTATATTAGTCACGCGACTTGATTATTTTTTCATATTTGACAGCCCTGTCGCAACCAATTTAATGTTGTAAATCCATAGGGCACACTCACTTCCCTGGCGGCGACTCATGCGATATTGCGTTTTTCTAAACCGAGCTTAAGGGGCGCGAGTATGTCGAATATCTATATATTTATGTGGTCACGAAAATATTTCATGTATAAAATGTTATAGGGAATAAAAAAGAAGCGTGTTACGTAGATATGCAAAACAAGTTTACGATTGCTATTACGTTGATGTTATTTGTAAGATATGTCAGTGGAAAGGTGACATAAACTTCTCTTTTTTTTCTAAAAATAAAGGTACGAATTATATTATGTACTATGATTCAGAGAAATTTCCCATGTTTATTTGCCGTGTAGATAAGGATTTCGTATGATATGGTACCGTTTGAATTTTACTACGGACTATTCTACAAAAATCTTGATCTTTCATGTTTAACAAGTATTTTCATTTATAAACAATATTGTTAAGTCCAAAAATATATTTTAACAGCCATCCTGTGTTTGAATTAGTTGTGTTATAATGCTCAACTGAAATGAGTTTTAAAGAATAACTAGCAAAATGCATTTCGAATAGCCATAAACATTCCCTCGAAAGTTATATAAGGGAACCACTTTTTAGTGCTAGGTTTGAAAATTACATTTCACACTTCACATCAACATAGGCGATATTACTTGAATAATTACAGGTCATTGCATTAATAAAATATTCCAGGTATTTTAAAGTAGCGCTAACTTTTATCCGCGGCTGCGCTTACGTTAATATTGATTTCGTCAAACAAATTCGATGATACAATAAAAAATTTCACACAAAGCTTATCCCTCCCTTTACCCCACTTCCAACATGGTTTATGTGAGAAAAAGTAGCCTATTGACGTCTTCAGGTTCTCATCTATCTCTATACCAAAATTCATCATATTCAGTAGTTTAGGCGCGAAAGCGTAACAAACAAACAAACTCACTTTCGCATTAATAATAAGTTTTGGTTCAGCGTTATGACCACAATCTCATCAAATGTTAAGTGACGATGTATCCCAAAATGGTGGACGCGTTAACCCTAGCGTAGGTACTGACTCTCAAGTGCAACTACCGGAACACATCTATAGGTATTCGTCGGCAGATTTTCAACTTGAGGGTGGTAGCTAACCAGGTGGATATTAGAAAAACTTCTACCTCCATTCTATGATTGTATCACGATGTTTTCCTTCTCGAAAACACATGCTTATTGCAAAGACTTTAACTCCCGTCCATTGCCGTGGCGTCCTTACGTACTACCAGCTGAACCATTATCGCTTCATAATGTTGTACATAGTTCCTCTTGCTATGTGTAAACTCAAGCTTCTTTTGAAAATACAACCGTATAATAAAATGCGAATTAACGAGCTTATATGTTCCATTTGTAGACTGATTTCAGATAACATTTATGGTACATTCTTCTATAACAATTGTTTGAATTATGAATGAAGACGAAATTTATTATTTCACATCTTTTGCAACTGTTGACAATTTTAATCTTCGCCTGAGTGAATTAGACAAAAGACAATAATGATAATATTTAATTATGTTAGCTAAAATTATCCAGTCATATTTTTAAACTTAGTATAATGCAATAAGTATGCAGAAATTGTATTATCGTTTTTTAATACGTAACTTTTGAAGCGAAACACACGTTTGATATAGAGTTATTGTTTTACAATAAATATACGTTGTTTTTTTTTCTGACTAAGCTTCAATAAATTAAGGAGAATTGTTATTAATAAATAGCATGCATTCTTTTACGAAAATGGTTTTGGGCTCCACCCCAGTTATGCCAAAATTTTGAAAAATACTCTTTAGCTCCCAAGAGTATTCTTGGTTTACTGTGGCAATAACAAATTCCCAGATTACTTACCATCGTACTTCGCCCTATACTATCTCTTTTTCTCTATTTATGGCCAGCTACCCTAAGCTAAGTTATCGAAAATATAATCCCTCTTACGCACGGAAACTTCCGTAGCTGATTACTACCTATTCCTGATAAAAATCGAACGCTTAGTATGGATATACCATTATATTAAACAAAAAATTTATTACAATCTCAGAATAATTTTAATATATGTACGAAGGTGTTCACCTTATAAAAAACTAGCATATTTAATTGTAAATATAATGCTACAATCTCAAATTCTAAATTGATATAATACTTACCTAATGCCTTATTGAGCTCATTGTTGTTTGTATTCCGATGACTTTGCTACTTTTTCAATAGAAAATATAAACAAATATTAATTTCGATAAATATCAGTTTAATCTATAATACTGCTAAAATTTACCAAGCTATTGTACATAAAAAATCAAGCCGAAGTATGTAAATTTCTAACGCGTAAGTGGCTGACTAAACAGTTTAATACCGATTTTTTCTCAACACTGAAACCTTAAGGAGATCACGTTTTATCGCGTAACTTTCAGCCTCGTTAAAACCAAATGTTCACCATAAAACAATCGTTATACTTTCATTAGTGGATTGGATTACCCATCCACGTTATTGTGGACGCTGGCGAATAATCCGTGGCTATTCTGAAAGTTCCGACTTGTGGGTGCAAGGATAAAATCCAACTGTAATCCCCTCGAGATTAATATTATTTTATCGCTAACAATAAATAAAGAGTGAATTCAATAGCTAACCGCCGCGCCTTTCCGTGCCGGATGGAATTATAAGTTTTTTGAGGTACTGCTAGAAAACTATTAGCGGATTCAATCTAACGGAGATTTATTCCGTTCGGCTTATATTTTTCAATCCTTCGTTTAGAGATATAAGTTTAGGAGAGCAAAATAGTTTTTACATGTATTTCTATACTGATTTATCATTGCAAAACATTAAGCAGAAATATTATTAAACAAAATGACAAATTATAAAGTACATGGTGGAGTATATATTTGTACTGAAGTGTAATCGCAATGAACTGTTTCGAGCGAAGCCGATAAATTATATTAAACTGGATATTACTCAGTAAGGGGTTTCTACAATGACAGAATGGTCGATACGACAATTTATTACTTGTTTGTCCATTCGTTTATAGCAATCTACAAATTAATATTGAATAATTTATACCGTTAACGGCGTGGAAAATCATTTGTTTATCAGGCAGTTTTATGTGAGTTTTTATTGTTATAACTTATGTAATTAATTGTAATGATTGCTTTTATTCTGTGTTAATAAATGTGTGATTATAAAAGTTTACGTTGAAACCTCACCAATCTAGTATAATAAGTTTACAAGCTGTGCATGTGACTACGTTCGCGTGTAATTTAAAATTGGTTTAATTATTTTTGCCTGTTCATTTAATCCTTGTCGATACAGCTTTGTTCCTGTTGATGGTAGAGTGATGTTAAATAACTTTAAAGTCTTCCTTGATGATTATTCTATCAAAGACTACTATATTTTTTGAAATCAAACTGGTAGGTCCTAAGATTACCACGTGCAAACAAACAAACTCTTACGCTTTATAATATTAAAATAGATTAAATCAATTGCACAGCATAATCTTGATGATTAGAAAGTTGTTACATAAGATATTTATTACTTTGTTATATTTATTTATGTTACTTAAGATATTTATGACGTCAAAATGAAAATATCATGAGAAAATCAAATGTTAGAAAAGGCTCTCGTAGTTGTGTACCCGTAGTATAGCATAACCCATACGTTAGTCAAGACTGTATTATTATTATTATTTATCTATTTATTTATTAGATTACAAAGATCTAGTAAATCTAAACACAATAATTAAATTAATAAAATAATGACTTAAAAAGAGTACAAAAATTTAATATAATACATTACATACAATATATTACACTTTCTATAATAGACGCTAAATCAGAAATAAAACAACACGACATTATCATATGAGGACTAATAACTAATATTTCATAAAATAACTGTTATACAAGCTTATGAGCGTTTGCATGATTGTATCTATGGATTAGCGTGTTGATGAAAACTACTTTCCATAGTGAAAGTACAATTGAATACAAGAAGGATATTTACAGGCTGGCATTATAATATTAAATTAGACCTGTTCTAGTCTATTACCCATTATTATTCTCACATTGGACTTCCATATCAGTAATCTATAGTAATTCGAACAGCAATACTATAAATATACTATAAAACAATGAGATAAGTAGCAATGTAATTTGACATGTGATTTCATTATATACGTAATTTATTGCGTGTTGGTTTTCTCGGAGGCTTTTTCTTCGACCAGGGCTATGAAGACGTATTAGGAAATTATTTTTATAACCAATCCATATAATGAAACTGTCACTGAAGCAATTCTCACTATACTAAACCAGATTTTACATGCGGCTTCGCTCGCGTTAATATTGATTTTGTCAAACAAATTGGATGATGCTATAAAAAGTTTCATACAAAGTTTATCCCTCTCTTTGTCAGATTTCCAATAAGGTTTACGCGAGAAAAAGTATCATATCACCGTCTCCAGGTTCCCATCTATCTCAATACCAAAATTTAATTCACTTTCGCATTTATAATATAAGTAAGGATATGTTTTGTAAATTATAATTGGTGTACTTTGTTATCAATATTGACACACTTTTGTCAATTAAATTTATTGTTATGTTAATATAACAATTCCTTTTTCAGACTTATTACAAAATAGTAGATTTTTTTTTATTTATAGCATCTGCCTATGTAGAAATCCAATGTCCAGGGAGAATTAACGAATTCAAAAACCCAGACTTAGAACAATTATCTTTAAACAGATAATTATCCCGTATAAAGAACGAACCCAGAACGCGCAGCCGCGAGGTGATGGCCTAAGCCGCTAGACTAACCGTGCAGTACAATGTATCTCTATAGTACAACTTTTCACACATGAAGATTATTTTCTACGTTCTAGTTAGTTTTTTTTTGTTTATTTTATATTATAGGCCTGCCTATGTAGGCAACTTAACAATTGTCTAGTTTGAAGTACTTTATAAAGACAGCTACGAAGCGATGATAGCTCAGTGGTAGCGTGTAGGAACGTCGCGTCGTGAAACGTGAGTTCGAATACAACCATCTAAAATGAGCTTGAGCTTTCGGTTAAGTAAAACATCATGAGGAAACTATAGCATGGTGGTATGGTGGTGGTAACGCCCACCTGGCTAGCTACCACCCTCAAGTTGAAAATCTGCTGCCAAATACTAGTAGGTGTGGTCCAGCAATGGCCTTGGAGTCAATCCTTTCTATAATAAGGCCGGCAACGCACGTGCGATTGCTCTGGTGTTGTGGCTGTCCATGGCTAGCGGTGATCACTTCCTATCAGATGACACGCTTGCTCGTTAATCACCTATTCCATAAAAAAAAAAAAAAAACGGGCAGAAACTTACAACTAAATTGAAAATAATTATTTGTGGATCGCATATCATTTTCCTGTACGGGTCTCGAACTCACAGAACTTCGGCGCGCGGTTGAAGTGAGGCAATTGCTTTAACCACTTAACGTTTTCAGAACTTGATTTTTTGCTTGATGATGATGAAATGATAGTTTGCTTAGTTTCTGTTATCGATATATGAGATATATATCTGTTATGAATATTATGGTATGCTTATAACTGTAATTTTATCTATCCATGACTAACAAACCTCAAACTTCAAAAGAGATGTGTATTTTACACCATTTCTGATTAGTATAAAAAATTTAGTAAATATCATTTGATGTATTTCTAGCCTTAGCGTGTCCAGCATCTTGGGCCACATCGTTACTTAACATCAGATGAGTTTCTGGCCATAATGCTAACCTACAACAACAAAGAAAAGTTTCTTTACATATAATTTTAATTTATTGTATTCTTGTAATGATTATTTACTTATTACATTTTTCTTATGTACTTTAACAACTAACAAAATATTGTTGTATTATAATTGAAAGGATTATATGAATTTGATTTAATAACGATTACAATCAGACTGTGAAAAATTACTATACGTTTGTCAATATTCACGAGCTTCAGCTCGTTTTTCTAACTTTTTTCGGTACAGTTTTGCTTCTGTTGGTGGTAGTGTTATGTTAAATAGCCTAAAGCCTTTCTGAATGATGGTTTCAATACAAATGAAGTGTATAAAATACAAAAAGGATTTTTGAAATTCGACTGGTGGTAGGTAGTTCATAAGATTAGCGCGTTCAAACAAATATCGTTTTATTATTTTGACCGTGATAAATAAAATGTAACCGGACAGGTGGTTGCTATATTTATCACCACCTACGCTGCCCAATGGTTTAAAACTACAGAGAATACTCTTTCACTGTAAATACACACGAGATAAAAATAAAAGGTCTCAATAATAATACATTATAACCAGACAAAATGAGGGTAGCGCTGTATAATTTAGACTTTGAATAAAAGTATCCCCATTTGTTACTTGTTATTATGAAAAATTGGCAATTTCCACGTGTGTCGTCATAAAATTGAGACGTAAATCACGAGGTCTTTTCATTTTTGCGTATCGTCTTAGCGGAAAATGAAATCATTTTTTTTGTTCTTTTAAGTTTTACCCAATATTCAAATATATCTGAAGTTGTCAGTCTCTCATTAAGAAAAGTAAGGAAGATCATGAATATAAATTACATAATCTAGTTCATTAAATTTTGTTATTTTTCATATTACACCATTAAATTTTAAATTGCTTTTTGTTTTGCATATTACAATACAATTTACCAGTATAAGTATATATCCGAAAGAAACTTATTTTTTAAGAAAGTAAGTAGTGGTGCTACCACTACTTCGGATAACGCCTTAAGCGTAAGGTCAGTTTCAATTCTACAATGACCTTGATATTTCGGTAAAGAAGAACGTTGTACTTAAACAATAACAGTATGGTGGTTAGATAGCACTTGAAAACTAATTATCTCTCTGGGCTTAGTTTCTTAGTTTGGTTCAAGATCCACTTAGTTAATACAACAAGTGAGACTTATTAAATTATAAACTTACGAAGAACTAGATTGTGCCCGTGGCTTCACACGTGTAATATTAATTTTGTTAAACAAATCGGATGACACAATAAAGCATTTAATATAAAGTTATCCCTCTCTTTACCCTATTTTCAGTAAGTTTTCGCGAGAAAAGGTAGCCTATCAGAATTTACAAAAAAATCTCATTGCTGGCAATTTTGAACCACATTCGAGAGATTTTTTTTTATTTTTTAATTTTATTCCGGTTAAGTTCAGCCCGATAAAGCATAAAGCGGTCTTAATTAATTAGGTTTTGTATGGTTTGTTTTCGTACTTCATGATTCAGTATACAGTATTATGCGTAGTAAATACATAAGTATTATTTAATAGAAATATATGATACATAAACATTTTAATTTATCAAACATCTATAACTATTATGTTACAGCAACAAACTTAAGTATTATCCGTTTACAATTCTGCTTCGATTTTTCATATTACAAATAAAAATAGGTAAATAAAATAAATTGGTAGATTACCACTGAATTTGGAAACGAGATAAAGGGAAAAATGTCGCCCCTCATGAAAATTATTTATGTATTAACTATCAATTAAACTGGACGTTCTTATATGGCATTTTTTTTAATTTTTTAATTCATGATTTTTTAACCGGAAATGTAGTCTAAGTAGAGTTCATTCTACTCCAGTGCATGATACAAATATGAAATGCACCCTCCTGTAAGACAAATTATTTCATTTCCCATTGGACACAGTACGTGACTGTACGCCCCCATCAACTCCATGCCTTGAGATGTAATACGGCAATTTGATATAACGACTGTAATAAAATGATGACTTCTGTTTATTGTAACATCAGAAAGATACATATTATAAATATATGTATATAGTAAAATAAACGTAATATACATTAACCGAAAAAAAAGAAACATGATCTTGTATTAAAAAAAAATTACGAATAAAATATATCTTTGTATTGTGCTAGTTTATTAAGGTCTATTTTGTAATGATTATTTATGTTTTATCGGGTTACATCTAAAATTTCATTAATAATTAATGATGTTCATATGTCATATGTTTATTAAACAATATAAAGTGTTCGGTATTTTGGCCGGAATCTCATCTGGTGTCAAGTAACGTTGTGATCCAAGATAGAGAACAGGCTAAGCCTAGTGAACGCACCAGCTCTCAAGTGCAACTACCGGAACACACCTATGTGTATTTGGCAACGTATTTTCATCTAAAGGTTACGCATGAAAATACCTTATTAATAAGCTATGATATCACGATGTCCTCTTTACTTAAAGCTCAAGCTCATTGCAGGGATTCGAATTTTTCTCGCTTACTCTGGCAGCAGCCCAAGCCGAGATTCGGCCACTCTGGCACCCTTGCGCTTGCTGCCTCAAGGCTGATTGCCATAAGCATTCACCCTAACAAGCTCAGAAAAGCTGTAAAAGCACCTTAGGCTAACAGCAAATGTCTTTTCGAAGAAAAAAATCAGGGATTCGAACTCACGTCTACCGATACGGAGTAAGTACACGCTACCATTGACCCATCAATGCTTCGAGTCATACTTGATATTTATTGGGCGTATAGTAATAAATGCGCGTGGTGTTAAAATGTGCCAATTATAGTAACAAAGCTTTTACAAGTTGAGGAATAAAATATGGCCGACATGATGGGACAAGTCTAGCATGATAACGATAACTGAGAAAATAACTTTCCTTCGGTGGTCACGGTTGGTTTTGAATTACAATGTACTACTAGACCGTTTTTAGGTGATGTTAAAATACATAACATTTAATTTAGAATTTAAATAAATTCATGACATGTATAATTAGCACATTCCGTAAAATAATCTCGTCAGATGCGTAAACTGAACTATTACATTTACTATTATTAAATAATTAAAATACATATATATTCGTTACATAATATACCAAGAGACCATGCGCCACTAAGCACCGTCTCAGTTATAAAATCTTCCTAGTCAGCTACTAAAACGTTCATAATATTTGGGAATTTGCGAATCTTTAGAGACACTGGAAATATTAAGATTAAGAAAATTACCAAAAGCTCGTATTTATTGTAGGTCCTAAAATAATATGAGAGTAAGAGAGAGCGTCTGTTTGAATAAAAATATGTAAAAACTATATAAGTTTTCAACGTGATGTCACTTTGTATAAACTATTATCTTTCTATCATTAAACTATTCTCATCTCATGGTATTAGAAACACTTAAAAAATAGCTACTCTTTTTTCACTAAATATCAAAATTAAGAATAATTAATCAAGAAATTTATATGATACTTATAAAACATTAAATGAATCATTCATAACTTAACTTTAGTAAGTTAAAAAAATATGTCTTATGGACAGCCGGTTGGAACGGAGCTCTTTTCGCTATAGTTTTTTTGTATTTATATAAAGTAATGATTAAATAAAATTTTACAAGCAAAATATTTTTGCATATTTTTTAAAGTAACGGCTACCTAAATGAAACAATATTTTGATGATCGGGAAGTGCCTTAAAAATTACTACAAAAGGTCGTTGGTTTTTGGTGTCATTTTTCATTGTTACATTTTTTTCGGTCTAGCCTCTCAGCCTGCAAACTGATCAGAACAATAACCAAAAAGAACTCTGTTTTAAATATTATCTTATGACTTCTATTACTCTTTGCAACTTGTATATGTTTTTTTTTATATTACTTAGTTTATACCTCGAAATAGGTATATGAATATCCACCTACGCAGTGCTAAATTTACATTACTTCCACTCTTGTAATAAAGCCGGCGTCTTAGTGAAATTGTGTTGTCTCCCAACGTACGCACTTTGTCACCGTCAACGCGTAAACGTCCAGGGAAATTGGCCCCGTCTTCGAGCGCACCATAATTAGGACCGGCTAATGTCCCGGAAAAACAATTTCATAAAACATGTAATTTCTCCTGGAGTTACCGCAAACGCATAAAAAGAAATAAGACACTAAATAAACTTCTATTTATACGGTCTACTGCCCTTTCATTTGTAGGTACACGATGCGGAATATATACTTCCTTTGCCAAAGTGTTTGCATTCCATTTTGCGTTAAATAACAATTTGTTAGATTCCGAATTAAAATTGCTTCGCGGGCGATAACTGTCGACATTGTCATTCCGACCGACGGTCTAATCTATGCGGATAGACCTTATTACCAAGTATTAGAGACTTTAATTATCTAACCGATTTAACGCCACATATTTTAGTATTATAATATTTATGCTTTAATAGACATTTTTGAATGGTTTTTGCCTGTAGGAATTTCGGTTAAACTATATGCAGCGACGTATGGCGTATTTTTTTTATTTCAAATGTGACGTTTTCCTAATGTATAAAACTACATCATGTTAGTCATACTACTCTATAAAGGTAGTAAATACAGTTTAAGAACTTTTTCGAATTTTATGGATATATTGAGATTAGATACAATTGAGGGCCGATTTCATTTAGGTAAATAAATACTTTTTCTTTAAACATTTTTAGTATTTCAATGTGATGGTAATCTACCTAAAGGTAAGCGAAATATAATCTAGTTGTTAACCAAGCGTACAATTAGTCCTTCACCAAGTGTCATTGTTATGCCGGCTTCCTTTAATGTCTTCTCAAGCTGAGAGAAAACACGGTCCGGGTAACGAATCCATGACGTCACAGTTCAACAAAGATATGACATAGAATTTGTAATTTGTACTGAGGTAAAGTTACCGTAAAGCTGGCTCTCCGTAGCTATAAAGCTTTTATGAGTATTTCTCTGTGAAAATATTTTGTATAAAAATTTGTGGATACAGTGTTTTTTATGATACAAAGTTGCAGTTCGAGTGATTTATTTAGCTGTGTTAATATAATTATTGGCAACCTACTTCACTAGTGATAGCAGTTCTGACGCTAGTCAATATTTGGTCGTCTGCTTGAAAACTGAGTTAAAAAGCACTTGTATGCGTTACCAATCACTCTCTCTTTCTGACTTGTGTACATTAGCACAAACACCCATCTTATAGTAGGAGTAATAAAAATGTTAAAACTCTTGGTAACAGTCTCCAACTTTTTCCGTATTAATTATAAATTAAAATGAATTAGCTGTAGAAAATTACTTTCCTCATTAACTACAGGCAGTTATAAAAGTTCACTGCAGATGTCATATAATATTTTATAATATTTCACGTTTAATTTATAATCTCCGAAGATACCTTTCACAGTAGAAGATTAATTATGCTGAAAATTATTATCTTTACTTATGATTATCAAATTTTTTCTTATATGTTTTTAATGTAAGAGCGGAAATCTCGTGGATTTTTTTTTTTATTATTTAAAGGTTTTAGTGACAAAATTATATGATGGCAAGTGATCGCTAACCTGAGATATTATTAAGCAAATTCTAGTGGAAGAACTAACTTGCCAGTAAAGCTTTATAACAAATGTATAAAGTTTATAGGTACACAAAATGTTTATAGGTACTTGCCAACAATTTTTTAACGTGAAGCTGGCAACTAACAAGAAGAGCATTGGAATGTTATCTATCACATAATTGTTGTTATAGTTATAACTCGTTGTTATAGAATTCCCAACTTCGTGGATCCCTCCGATATAAGTACATATGTATATCTATCAGGGAATCAACATTGTTTTTTTTTTAAATTATATAAATATACTAGACGTTCCTAGCCGCTTCGCATTTTGTTTTTATTTAGGGGAAATTTTTAATAAAAGTAAAATAGCAATAACATTATGATGGATCATTGGAATTCAAATAATGAATAGCCCTAAACTATCTACACATAATTCCGCGTCAAACGATCATGAGCCCATGTCAATACGATCAGTAGTTTTGAATTTGACGTAATTTATCCTCAGATAAACGTTATTTTCCCTATCTATTTATTAATACGTGGAGCAAAAAGTTTGTACCCCTTGTTACAAAATTGCACGGACGGAGGAGTATGAAATTTTGCACACTTATAGTTTATATAGAGGAGTGTAGAATGCTATTATGTTTTTTTTAAATTATGTATATAAATTACATTATATAAATTAAAAAAAAAACATTACACATACTACCATGTATTTGATAAACACACGCATATATACTCTTTTTTTTATTGTTAAATTCTGTGGTCAGACTGAGCATAGACTTACAGATTATAGATAATTATTGTTTGTCGTTACTGAATGTCGAACACAATCATAATAAATTCACTTATTACAATGTATATGGTCAAATTGTGACCACTCGGCGACCACTCGTATATATAGATAGATATTAACATTATATTACATTACGTATCTAATATTACTCGAAGTATTATCTAATGTTTTCAGTAATATATCTTTAAATTTGAATATAATAGACAACATGTAAACTAAGGAAAGCGTAGACGAATATCTACCCAAATTGGGCACAATTGTTTAGAAAAAGAAACTGACTCTTACAATGTTAGATGGTATCGGTAAACAGTTTTCATTAGACTTGTGTGACCTGACTGCTTTAATAATAAATGAAAGAAATAACGAAGATAGCCTTGCAATCACACTCAGATATCGTAACGAACTTAGAACTCTGATTTGATTCTGCTTTCGGAAAATTAAATACCATGATGAAAGTTTAATACAACGACAGTGCATTTAATTTTGTTCTCATACCTCACTTCAATTTTCAGTTGATTTTTCCTTGCTAAGTGTTTTATATATATATGTATATATATACAAGGCGTCAGGGTAAACAGCATCGCTTCATAATATGGGTGCAATAAGCAATAACATAAATTCTTCACTTCAGTTTTATTTATCAAAAAACTGAACTAAGTAAATCGCCAGTTTCGTTATGGAAAAGTGATCTAACTTGAGTCTTTAGCTAAATATATGCTTGGATTATCCTCACTGTTTAAAACAAGTTGGTCTACTTGTTACCATTATAATAGCAAATGGCGGCAAGATTGTATAATAATATCTATAATTTTTCATAACTCTGAAATAAGTTGATCAGAAGTCCTTAAGTTGAAAATCTATCGCCAAGGTGTGTTCCAGCAGTTGCACTGTTTCAGAGTCAGAGAGGCAAAGAGCCAGTCCCTCAACAGGCTTAGCGTGTTCACCAGCTTGGGCTACATCGTGACTTAAGATCAGGTAAGATTGGAGACGTAACGCTAAACCTTAACTATAAATAAAATAAAAAGTTATTACGATTAGTCCATCCACAGCGGTAGCTCGTATTTATTATTGCAAGCAACGAATAAACTACTTTACGTTATCGACGGGTGATAGCCAACCCGAGATTATTAGTAATCCTGTTCACGGAATTCGTCTGTTTTCGTGCCCTTCATATATATGAAAGGAATTGGATATATATCGATATTTGTATGCTTGGCTCAGGGTTCACCAGTGACACGCTAAAAATCACAAAATGATTCTCGTTGATAAATATTAGAATATCTTTATTGCGTGTTTTATAAACAATATATATGCATAGTTCAAATAAGTTTTATTTTAAATGTTTGCAGTTCAATACTTTATATTATAAAGTTTGGGAAACAACGAATATAAGTTTTAATTAAAAACATGGGCTTGTTAACGATTTCATTTCTAAAATATAAAAGCAATTTTATGAAAAGACAAAGTTATTAATAAAAAATAATCTGATACTTCGAGATCAGAAAATATAAAAGAATTATTTTACAATCCAAAAAATAACGCTCTAAAATACATCCATCAATTGATGGGCGTCTCTGTTTTGCCAATATGTAAGCCTTCCGATACCTGTGCATAATACACTGGATGACCCAGAAAGTTAACTAGCAACCACCCTCAAGTTGAAAACTTGCCGCCAAATACCAATAGGTGTGTTCCGGTAGCTGCACTTGAGAGCCAGTTCCTCCACAGGTTTAGCGTGTCAACCAACTTTGGCCGTATCGTCACTTAAGATCAGGTGAGATTATGACCATAACGCTAAACCTTAGCTATAAAAAAAATAATTATTTCGAATATCGCAAAAACAAAGCGGTATCATAAAACACTATATATTTGATTCTAAATGACTAATTCGGGATCAGCTTTAGCGTTCTTAATTCATCTATTGCCAATTATTTGCGACTTTTACTGTTGGTTCGCTTTTGCAAAATACGTATTAGGGTAGAGTTCAGATACCGACTGTCTGTTTTTTTTTTATGCACATGCCGGAACACGTCTAATAGGTATTTGACAATAGAATTTCAACTTGAGGGCGGTAGCTAGCCAGGCGGGTATTAGAAAAAGCCTCAACACTTTGCTATGGTTTCATCTCGATGTTTTCCTGCACCGAAAGCTCAAGCTCAGTGCAGGGCTTTGAACTCACGTCCATTGACACGGCGTCTGTACACACTATCACCTGAGCTACCATCGCTTCAAAATGATTAAGTACTCACCGTCTGATTATTATAATCAGTTACTATGACAAGTCTTTCACCTGTTTTAGGGGAGTCAATATTTACCACTCCGCATGGTTGAAAATTAAAGTTTTCGTTAATAAAACAACTCGAGCGTTATTACAATTTAGACAACGGACATGCATGACTAAATAGGAAATATGTGAATGTCACAAACGTGTTGCGAATGTGATGGCAGACTGAATCGCAAGCGCTTAGTCATGCCTGCACCCTCTGGATATGCGTTTCAATTGTAACTGACGGGATTTGTTCGTATTGGGATGCTGTACAAATAAAAATGTGTCCGTTGGTTTACAAGGCACTCTTCATATAGATGTATTTTGTAAAATTGTTTGGTATGCTGGCAATACGTTACCTAAAAAAAAAATGGTTTTTCGTCTATTTTAGTTATATTACGTATTCCTCGGGAGAATACACTAGTAAGGGTAATTGATAAGAAACATAAATATCCGGTCGTTGCGATTGAAAGGCTTAGTTGCAAAAGTTCCTAAAACGTTTTCTGTCTATATAAAGTAGTTTAATTTCTACAGTACAATATTTGTTCTCTAATTATTTAAGAGCTTTTAAAGTAAAATTGCTTAAAACGCGTAATAATTAAGAAAATTGAAATCATTATGTAACTGGGCAACCACTAAGAAGAGAAAAAATTATATATGGTGTCAAAAAACACCTATTTTGATAAGCTCAGAAAGTAAACTGTATAAACAGTAAATTTAGTAAATACTAATCATTGCATTTGTATTAAATATATTAAATACAGTTAGATATATAGCTAACTATCAGAATTGACCATTTGATAATTATATAATTTATTTCAACTAATAATTGGTTGATATTATGATAATATACTTACTTTCACAAATACGAATAGTACCTAAAATTAAATAAAAACTAACTTGATAATATAAAAACCTAATTAAAATCCACAAAATAATTTGCATTTTCTTTAAAAAATCAAATATCGGCTGCATGAAATATAATGATAACGAAACTGTGAATAAAGCCTCAAAGATAGTAATTAAATTATTTAAGTTATTAAACTTTCAAAGAAATTTTCTTCGAGTAAGACGAAACTTAAAGTTTATATTTATTTAAATCTTGGATTATCAATACGTGACCTTTTTGACATCGTCTAAAATATGAGTAGCGCAGCTGCTTTTACTGAACTAACTGTCAAAGGAATTAAGACAGAATAAGTTAAAGGGATATAGTAAGTTATTGATACATACTTGTACTTTAGTAAATTAAAAAAATATACCTATGTATTTGATTAATGATAAATGTACACATGTCTGAATATTAATAATAGAGTTTATATAATTGTTCTCAAATCCTGATACTTCAATATCTCTACCGAATATCAGGAGCTTCATTTTGAGTAAATATAATATGATGCTCAAAGTCCTGATGATATTTTATTGGTCCACGTATATCTAATTGTGAACATAAACGAGTCCCCGCTTTAGAGAAATAAATTACGCAAACAATTAAATATCAGCAGTAATACTAACATGGGGTGCGACAATTTGTCTGGACCAGTCGGTTGGGGTAAATTTACTTTTCTCGTGTACAGCATGATCTTTGATATTCAGTTTTCGGTATAAATATAAATATATAACTAATGCATTTTTATTTTGTTAAATTAATTATTTTAACCTATGAAATTATATATAAAAACATTATTTATCACTATATTAAAAGTTACATGAGAAAATAATTGTCGTTACGCGAACATTAAGACAAGAGATATACCGATACCTCATTTTTGTTAATATCGTACGTGAGAAAAAACAATTTTACTCATAAATAGTTACATTTTTAGTCACTAAAATAAAATACATACGCTCATAAATACATATAATTTTTATATATGAATATCCTATGTCACGTGTGCATCCAAGCTAATCCCAGGAAGCGCCCAACCGATTTCAATGAGACCTTGTGAATACGTGTATTGGGTGATTCAATTTGAGATATTTGGTAGTTTCTACCACGTAAAGTGATTTATTCTTGTTGTCACTATATAGGAAACACTGTGTTCTACTTAAGAGACGATAGAGCCCAAGATGGTGAACAAGCTAAACCTAGTGGAGAGACTGGCTCTCAAGTACAACTGCTGAAAAACATTTATAGGTATTTGATGGCAGATTTTCTATTTCAATTACTAGCAAATGAAATATCATCACTTCAATATATGTATAGACAAATGATAATGATAGACTAATTAACTGATTTGTTCAAGGTTATAAAAAGTTTACATGAAGTTTATATGAAGAGGGACTATTTGAACATTGTACAGTAGTGAATGTCTTCAATAAGTTTGTTCGACGAGTTCTATGCGAATATTGTTTCAAATCAATTTTTCAAATCTTTTGAACTCGTCCAACTCTTATATGTTTCTCTTGATTCTGAATGTAATTGCGGTTTTAGCTGGATGAGTTTTATGTAAATAAGTTAGTAATAAATAAATAAATAAAAGAAATGTTGGAAGGTGTCTACGGTGTATTTATAAAACAATTGAAAATAATATATTAAATTATATATTGTCACGAATTTGCATAAATACGATGGCGGGAACATAAATATAGTCCGATCAATTATTTGTCTTATGAAAAGTTTAATAGTTCTGAAATATATACAGCCTGTGTATGGTTCATGTAACACATGGATTCCGTTGTTAATGTAATTATGAGCCCGTAACATAAACGACCATGACTTGTACGACTAAAGATTGTCTTTACTGCAGAGGTCTATAACTGTTGAATCAGATAATACGATAAATTCGACACGTGGTTACTAGGAATTTACATAGCTTGGCAAATGTATGAAGAAACTGATAATTATGAAAAAAAATAAATAAAGATATAAATCAATTATTAGATATTTTAAATTAATACAAATTTTAATTTTCTAACAAAAGAAACGATCAAGACACGATGTGACATTAAGGCTGACATCAGTTAATTTGTAAATTGTGACTGAAATCAACAAACAACGCTAGTTTTAAGCCAATTCCCAAATTCACAGACCCACTTTGAATCACTTTATACAAATTAACATTTCACATTCACTCAAATATTTATTATAAAGCGAACTAGTTTGTTTATTAAAGGCGCTAATCGCAAGAACTCTGTTGAATTTGAAAAAAAAAATGTATTTCGTAGAGCAATTATTGAAGAAGGCTGTAGGCTGTTTAAAATCACGCTACACCACCAATAGGAGCAGAGCTGTATAGAAAAAATATACAAAAACGGGCAAAAATTTGTAAATCATTTTTAGTTTCACGCGCACGAATTCGCAGGCACAGCTAGTGTTTATTTAGGTATTAAAATTTACTGATCGTCTACTATGACTTAAAAAAAAAAACAATGAAAGCAATGTTGATAACCCCTGCCGTAAATTACAGGCAAGTGCTTGTATTCATTGGAAAAGTTAATGAAACTCGCCCTAAGTCAATGTATTTGCTCCCTTCTCAAAGTACGTAACTATTTGAAATTAGCAACGACTGCTGGCATTATAAATACTTATTTACTTTTGTTCGATGTTATTATTTTTACATTAGGTTTTCTGTTCTCTCTTAAAAACGAATCCTCTCTCAAACACCACACACCAGCTGTACCATTCGCTTAAACATTGTATAACATGACATGGTGATGTACCTCACATACTATTTTGTTGTTGGGTAGATTAACCAGTCTACCTAACTATATTCAGTTTCTTAGAGGCTTGAAGGCTCTCTTCTTGATACTTATATATTATTTATGTATTTTTGTAATATGGCCACAATCTTACCTGTTATTTAGTGATGATGTGGCCCGAGATGGTGAACACGATAAACCTATAGGAAATACTGGCTCACAAGTGCAAATTCTAGAACACACATATAAGGTAACTGACTGCAGATTTTCAACTTGACGGTGGTACCTATCTTTACCTTAAAAAAGCCCTACTACCATACAAAGTGCAGTGAAAGTTAATCATAAGAAAATCAATAATAATAGTTTCTACCTTTGAGAAATTGGTTATCCTCTCGATAGACGTCATTTTTAGTGTATTAAAATGCTTTCTAACAGACACAATGTAGTCACTTTGCCCTTTTACGACTTAAACAATATTTTTATAACTATTCAAGAAAAATGTTGTATGCGAGTCATAATCATGTACTATTATTATACATACTACATTGGAGGTAAAAGCAAGAGAATAATTAATGGAATCTACATTCTATTCTTATTAATACCAATTAGTAACGAACTAAGCATTTCACAATAACTTAGCAACTGGATCTTATAGTATCACATTCGCAGGCTACGGTCCGCAGTTAGACAGCTTTCCTTATTAATAGGTCCATTGGTGTAAGTAATTGCCCGATGCAGACTAAACTGAGACCATTACTGTGTACAGTTCGGCCTAAATGCACTGAAACTGTAGGCATAACTTTATTAATTGCCAAATAAGGCTATTAGATAGCCACGTTCATGTAATTGCGAATGATTACGATTTCATAATGAAGTTTCTTAAATACAACAAATCATTATTATACTTAGAGAGGAAAACGGAAAGCTTAATTTTATTGTATTTTTTGGAAATATTGTCAGTATTTTACAGCTCTTTTAATATATAAATACGACATTACATATGATTTATTTGTACTTTTGTAAGTATTATATTTTTGTAAGGAATTATAGGAAATATATCTAACTGTCAGTTATATGCGAATATTGTGTACTATCGTACAAATCGTTTTCACAATTTTAAGCATATAACTGTAAATGACTACTATATCATTACTATAACACTCGGTTTCTATATATTTTCGAATTTTTCTCACCATTTCAGTTCTAAACATTGCAGTGTACAATAGAAATAGAATTGCAAATTACAAGTCTAGTAGCTTATATAAAGTTATATTAAAAACCATCATCTCGATAAATTAAATATATGAATTACACTTTTACCAGTCAAATCGTTTATAAGTTATACATCCATTAACAGACCTACATAAGATTTTTATATATAAACCAGCTGTGCCCTCGAGTTCGTTCGTGTGGAACTAAATTTTTTTTAACATTTTCAGTACAGCTTTGATTCAATCTGAGGTAGCGCGATATTAAATAGCCTAAAACCGTCTTCAATGATTGCTCTATCAATACAAAAATAATAATTAAAATCCAACAGGTAGTTCCTAAGATTAACGCTTTTAAACAAAGTCTTCCGCTTTATAATGTTATTGTAGAAGATATTTGCCACTTAATTTCTAGTAGTGAAGATTGTATTCAACAGAATTGTGCCCGTGGTATTGTCACGGGCATTATAAAATCCCTTTCTAATATAACTTACATTATCGCCAGCCGTGTATTATTGAACAGACACGCCTGGAGGCATGCAGCACGTGTCGCTCAAAGTGCTATTTCAAGTACATTTCAAGCTCAAAACAATGTTTTTAACACACAAAAAAAAAGTAAAATTGAAGAAAATCTATCCCGTTAATAATCAATTAAATTAGCGAGGTTTATAAATATTTTGTTCTCTTATATTGTTTCGGATAAAACTTTCAAATAGCTTCTTCCTTTCCAAACCTAAATCAATATTCTCTTTATTTTTTAGGGAAACAAAAGAAAATTTTATTTACATTATCTACACTCTATAGAAAATATTTATTACTAGTTGCATACTAATTGTAACTGGACAGGAAAGTAATAGAAAACTGAATGTAAGATACGATTCCATAACATAAATATTACAGATCACAATAAGCGGCTTGCGAAATGAGATGCGTAGTCCCCAGGCCGGCGACTGTCACATTGGTAAGAGAAATGAGTATTTTATGCAATCCTGATCTTAGATAACACCAAGAGAGGGTGTTGAGGCCTAGATAGCCGCTTTATTTTAATGCAAACCGACAACAAATAACGAATAAATATTCCTTTTTTTATTGTTGAATTGTGACGCGTACACTTTGATTTGGGGTGAGACGAGAGGGGTCGAGCGACGAATTGTGGTCGAGATTATTCTGGATAGGACACGGTTTTATATTACTGTCTGATATTCAAGTGGTATCAAGTTTCATCAATATCTGGAGGGTAACGACCCGTGACGGTTGAACATCGTTCAATTTTGCAAATTGTTTGAAAGCGCATCGAAGATTGAAAATCGTAAAACTGTTTCCATTAAACCCCTTTCTCGAGTGAATAAGTTTGTAGTATTTTTTATAAAATATTTTTTACTTAATACCGAGCAGTAATATTTAATTTGAATATCAATAAGGGGTATTATGTGGCTTTTGGTTCAGAATAGTTATAATACACTTGAAAGAATATCGAAGTCGCAATATTTTCATTTTTGGGCTGTGAAATTTGTTTCCGATTTGATCACACCTTCCATGATTTCGAGAATAGACGTTTTATATCTTGATGGAAATTTAGTAATTAAGTAGATTAGTATGAATGTGTACTCGACTTGATCTCTTTCTTTTTTGTTTGGCTTATTCTAAATTCATTAATGTAAAATGAATTGTATATTACATTAAACACTCCTATATAAGTAATATTAAACTATATATATATATATATCATATATATTAACTTAAGTAAACATATCTGTATCTATGACGGTCAAATTAGACTGGCAAACGTGTCTTTTCTTAAAAAAAACGGTCCTAATTCTTACAAAAATTATTGAATTATTATTTCCGTTTCAATAGAATATATCTAAATCAATATTTAAAGTATTTATTTCTGCCTAATAAGTATTTAAACGTAAACAGAATTTAAAATCATAAACACACTTTTTTCTTTAACATAGTTTTCACAGAATTTTCTCGCATTGCATATATTGTCTGTCCCATACACCCCTACATTAGATACACGTGTTTCTTATAGATTTGAACTAAGGGTAGTGAGTTCACGCGACCGGGCCATAAAAACAATCAGGTTCAATACTAGCCCGAGGATTGGATATAAGAAACAGTCCCACTGCACTCACTCTGAGGGATCCGGAAAAGTTCACTTTTTATAGGGGACCAGAAATTATGTTCAAGTGATATATGGCGACACTTCTGCTCTCGGAATTTAAACGTACCGGCTTGGTAGCGGTTACATACGGAGACGGACTGGAATGGGATTCTGACCTTTAATAAATTCTCGGTAAAAATTATATTTTTGAAAATACTCTATCGCACGTTGCTTTATGAATAGAAAGTATATAAAAACTACTGAATTTAAATATGCGATTTATTATAAATTCAACTACTTTTTATTGACGATATCGTTTTTTCATATAGGGTTTCATGTGAAAGCGTTGCAAATACAGTTCTCTTGTTGAAATTTATATTAAACTTTAATTGAGTTCAATTTTATTATCGTAATTCAAAATAGGTAGGATATATGTATGTGTTTAACTAAACTTCAACTCCAATAGAGAGGTAGTCTCTTTATATTTCATAGGTTTGAGCGCTATAACTACAATCTTACCTGATGTTAAATGACAATGTGGCCCAAGATGGTGAACTCGCTAAACCTGTAAAGAGGCTGGCTTACTGCCATACTATATTAACTACTACTACTAAATACTATATTATAAACTGCATAATATTTAGTACACTTTGAATGCATTAGTAAAACATCATTATATCATAGATATTTTATTATATCTTAAAATTTTGTATTTTTTTGTATAAATGAAACTAAAATGTTCAACCAAAAGCTTAAAATAATAAACTGATGTGCTTCTTTTCTCAAAGTTTAGGTAAATATACTCTATCCATTCCGATCTATGCTTATCGTTTATCATATTTTCGAAATTGATTCATAAATATTACGCTTATTAAATACAATCTAACTTTATACTATCTAATCATTTTTCGCTTATTGAAAAACATAAGAAAAGCCTTAACTTAATTTTAAACTGATATGAAACGTTTGTAAATATTCCTTAAAAAACAAATTATGGACTGCAGTTTTACATAACTGGATATTGTAACAAATATAGCGGTGGTGAAGTTTATCTCGATCCGATTATTGGTCATCGTATTCAAAAGTGGTAGTAGATTGTGGTGATAAAACTTGCACGACTGATCGTTTTGACCTCAAACCTGAGTCATGCAAATGAAACATGAGAGCTTTACAAAAACAAATACGGTTATTTAAATATAACATTGTTCTTTGCTTCAATCGACTGAGTGTACTAACATAAACATTTATTTTTATATGCATGATTTCAATAAATTTAAGATATTTGAATTTATTTCATACAGTTTACTGTCAATATACAAGATTTATATATTTCAAAAATGTATTATTTTACAAATGTTTTTGTGTCAATCTCAAATCTCGCTTAATTGTTCATGAAAATCTATGCTTCAAACATTATATTTTGAAGCTTATTTTCTCTTTTATTGCATGATAATAGATAAATAAATACCATTTTATAAACTATCATTAATAAACACCAATTATTTATTTTCTTCTATAATATTACTATTTGATTATTGAAAACAATCATTTGCAAAACATTCCAACCAATAAATTACTCTAACTTATTTAAAACTTTAGTTATTTGAATTTGTTGTTCATAATATCACCTGCTGGTAGGTTTGTTTAAAATAAAAACACGCTTAACGTATAGATTTGCTTTCAAACAAAGCTGCCAGGATTAATTTCTTGGTACTCTGTGAAAATTTACAAGCGAAGGGAGGTAACTAGCCAGATCGGGCATTAAAAACATAACAATATTTTCCTTCTGCTTATATAACTACAAGCTACGTTGATCGAAGCAGTATTTGAACACGATGTTGGCGAACTCATATTTTAAACATATTCATTAAAATTATACACTCATTTTTTACAGATATGAATTTTAAGTTGTTTCAAATACTTCAAGCTTCATTGTTACATATTCGTAGCTGCTATTCCTTGGGAACAGTACTATTCCTGTGGATGAAAAGTACCTTACGTAAGTAATAAGTATTTGATTGATGAAGGCTATACTTTGCGGAAATCCATCATTAAATAAATATATAATAGGGAAAATGTTGAAGTGTATATTACTTTACACTTCCACTTAAAATTTATCCTTAGGCTACGCCTAATTTAGAATACTCACATTTGATCCAACCATACACCAACGTCGGTTCAACCGACGGCGGCCAATCAATTCTAAGCGGAAGTGCAAAGTAATATACTCTTCAAAGTTTACCATATTATATTCATTTCTATACCCCTGATAACGTGTACTTATGCAGAATTTCATAATGATCGAATGAGAACAAAAACCGGAATAATCAAAATAACATTTATAATATTTCAGTTAGAACTAGAATCGCAACGCTATAAATTGAACCACTGTTTCCCTATAGAAATTGCAGTATACAAATACATAATACACAGGAAATATATTCAAATTGATAATTGTATTATCGAGGTAATCAAAATTCAAATCGATTACACTAACAAGTTCAAGCCCTGAGGCAATAGTCAAAAACTCAGAGTCCCAGCATTCTTCGGGTTAAATCGAATATTTTTTTTTTATTCCCATCCGTGGAGCCTTTCGACTCGTTTTGTGACACACGCTGCCCGGGGCTCTCTACGACAGTCCTTTAATGCAGGACTCCATTTGTCGAATGTTTCGTCTAATAGAGAAATCCCATTTAAAAACTTTGTTACGCGTTTCAAGGGGATGCTATTTTATTACGTCCTTTAATGTTGTAAATTGCTTTCATCATAGCAATTACTGTATATAAATTTAAAAATTACATTTTAGCTAAAGTAAAATTTTGCCATTTACATTAAAATTATATAATATGATGAGTAATGTAATGAGTATGCTTTGGTTGGCGTAAATTACTAATATGTTATATACATTTTTAAATACGAATGTTATAGTTTCTTATATATGTTATCATTACAATAAAATATTACGTTATACTGATTCGATGTTCGCAGGTTCGAACTATGGCATATATCAAGGAATTTATTTAGGTTTTTGCTTAGGTATATTTGCTAATTTGAATTTGAATACGAAACCTGAACACTTTGGTAATGTATTTATTTATAGTACTTTTATACATGTAAACATTTAGAACTGTAAATTTTTTGGTGTTTCAAAGTCCTAACACGTATTTGCTAGTGTCGTAATTCATGTCCGTGCATATCCTCAGAAAGAGGCCTTTGTCCAACAGCCGTAAGTAATTAACAGATTGGTTTGTACAGTTCTTTGTTATAAATTAGTAATTTATTAATTAAACGTTTTTATAGTTATTACATTTATTTCAAACTGTATTTATTTTTTGAGGTGAGTTTAAGAAAAAACTTTTAATTAAATAATATAATTTTAAAGATAACCTACCTACGTTTCTTTTTTTATTGTAAATGGAATCCCTCCAGACGATCCTTATATTTATGCTAATAATATACACTAATTAAAAATCTTTACCCTCGCGATTCTTTAATTTTCGAGGCTCTGTAATTAGGAAAATTTTAATTTAAGTTGATGAAAATTTGTCAAATGAAATATATTTTTTATTATAATCAAATTTTCATTCCGATAATTATGCGAGGAAAGGACGTAAAATGTGGGTGTATTTTATATAATTAATAAAACTAATGTGAAAGCCTTGATATTGATACCAGTTATTTCATTTTAAAATAATGATTGTTGTTGAATAGCATTAATAGCAACGCGTCTATCGACGTCCAAATCCTGAAATTTGCCTGAGTTAAATGAAGTTTTGGTGGAGAAACCTTATCATGGTGGGAAGGTACTTTTTAATGCTGATCTGAATAACTACCAGCCTCAGAGTGAGTTTCCTTCAGAAAGTATTTGTATGTGTATCCTGACATGCACACATTTTTTATTTTGTCATCCTTAGCATTATATTGTTAGCTTGGTTGTTGATCGTCTTTTTATAATGTTAACTTTGTCATTGATCGTTTCTTTATATTAAATATCATATTAGAGGAGTTTAAATATTTACACGTTTAATTAAAAATAACTTTATGGTCTAGAATTGATATCTATATGTTTGGTTAAAAATAACTTTATAAATTCTAATTGTAATGACAGGATTTTATTAGAATTGTTTTAATAATCTATTTCAAGTAGTTCGCTTTTAGCGCTTTTAGTTTCCGGTCGTGGCAATATAAATAAGTTTGTCTTACAATACTGAGGCAGTGATAGTGGAGCTCCGGAACGAATCAGTGAACTGAAGTATTAATGATGTGAAGAACCAAATAGTAGTGCAGACAAACGAGACGGTTAAGCTATAAGGATTTTACAATATTTAGTATGCACATACATTTTTACTAGTATTAAATTCTGATCACACTTCTACAAGTAGTAAGTTGATGTAAATATTTTTTTCTTTTATTTCTTAAGATGAATGAAAGCATGAGCTCTTTCATCCTTTAACATATTATGATCAAATAACGTTGGTGTGTTGTGGGTATAGCGTGAACAACAACAGAAAAGCGATGTTATTATATGCAAATCAAAAGTATGTGAATGGGGTGACAGGAAGTAAAGATTTGAGTTTTTTTTTTTTAAATAGCACAGCAATAAAGCAGTACTGTACCTGACGTTAAACCTGTTGCCATCCAAACACAACGGTTATTACTGAGATATCGGGAATCTATCGGAGATCATTGCTGCCTCCCTGCAAACCTCAGTGGTATGTACTGGATAATCTCGTAACACAAAACAAAAAAAAAATGATTCTAACTCGTTTTTTACTTCATAAATGATGCTTGCAACCTCGATTTTTATGGTAATATGCATCATATTGAAGGATACTACTGCAGCGTCTTACATACAGGCATGACCATCCCGAACCAGTCGCTCAAATCTATCATGACTTACTACTCTGGGAGTGTCTTGATCATATGTATCTGTTAAGGTAAAAAAGAACAATAATAGTAATATATTTTTCCGACTTAAAAATTCGACGCTTCCCCGGTTTTTCATTACTCCACCCTCCTGCATTCCTTTCAGCGCTCTAACGACGTTTAACTCCGAAAACATGTCGCGTCTTCACAAAGTGTATGTAAATTGGTAAATGTAATAAATTGCATACATTTATTTAGTAATGGGGTCTTAAATGTTAGGGTGGAGTTGAGGCAATGACGTGCGTTGATTGTAGTGAGCAAGTATTGACATTAACATATTCTATTTAAAAACATCTACGTGCTAAAATAAATAGAACACTCAAGCGCGTTTTCAAATTTTGTGATAATTAAAGCAAACCTTATTTGTTTCTTATAATTTAATGACAATCTTAAGCTTTAAAAACGTAATCTTAATTTCATGGTTAGCATAGACACTGTAGCTATCAATAAAATAATTTTATGTAGAGATAAATTATAAACTGTTATTTTTTTTTTGATTTTTTTTAATTTTGAACAGCTTCACCGAACTTTTTGGGGCGAGTGCTGAGGGCACTCAGCTCCGAAGCAGCGAGCGCAAGGGTGCCAGAATGGCCGAACCTTGGCTTGGGCTGCTGCCGGAAAAACAAACAAGGATCGTGGGGGTAGTCCCTTACAGAACCGTGTACTTAACGTGTAGGTGTGCATGGATGGTATGCGGTGTGATGATGTACTTTCAGTGATGTAGTCACTGTATCGCGCGAGCAGAGTCACTTGAGGGCTCCTATCCGGAGGATCGAACTTAGGCTCAAGCGTCTGCAGAGGGAGGCGCGGCGGGTGTGCGGGAGCGAAATTAACCGCTCGACCTCGGCGGCGAGGGCGGCGGTTACGCGGGCGTGTACGCGGACACGTACGATTGGTGGAGACGGTAGGAAGAAGTGCGTTCAATCTCGTTATTTTATCGACGGGATCAGTGAAGCAATTACGTGGCCGGCGCGCGAAACCTTTGGCGTGCGGATGAGCATTGTAGCTCACTGCGTGTACTATTTTGGTGTTGGGATGAACTTCGGCTTTTTCGAAGAATTGTTTTGTGAGGTCTTTGATATATGCATATATGGACGGAATATCCATATCTTTATGGAGATCTACATTACGGACGTACGGAGGGGCTTGGACAGCTATACGCATGAATCTATTTTGCCGAACTTGTAGTTTGCGAAGGGTGGTGTGCAAAGCGTGAGCGAATACGGGGCAACGGTAGGTAAGTATGGGATGGATGCATACTTTGTATATTGTGAGCTTATGTCTGAGTGACATTTTGCTCTTAGAGGAGGTTAGATTGCGTAGTAGAGCCATTAGCTGTGGTGGCTTTTTTCTGTACATAATCTATATGTTTGTTAAAGGTGAGATGTTTATCTAAAACTACACCAAGGTATTTAGTTTGGTTAGCCCAGGGGATATTGACACCAAAAAGATGTATTGTTCTTTTTATATTCTTCCTCGCGTAAGGATCGAACATAATAGCCGCGCTTTTGTCTGGATTTATTCCTATGCGCCATTTGAGGCACCAGGACCCGAACGTAGACACAGCCCTTTGGACGCGGTAGTATAAGTGAATCCTATATAAACTGTTATAGTGTCATAGATACTTATGACGATCTATTATTTTTCTAGCTAAGTCCGCGACTCTGTAGGGGTCCATTGGAATTATGTTCGGTATAATTTTAGCGCCTTAACTTTAAACTAACCAACGTAAGATTTAAACAAAAAATAATAGGTTAACACAAAATAGACATTCAAAAACAAAATAAAACTAAAGAATATTTGACAGCGCGAAATATTAGGTTTGAACTATCCTTGCTATACCTATGCTGTTACAGAATTTCCGATGCTTATTTCTTCTAAAAAACTCAGTTTGAAAACTTGTGACATGCGATATTTTGAGATAAGATGATGGCCAAAACGCTAAACCTTAACTATAAAAAAACATACTTTGGCCTCTATGATGACAGCAAAATACAGAGAGTATTCTAGAATTTGAAATTTAGTGGATGTACATATTTGACTTAGAGTTTTATTATATGTATAATATTATATAATATTCGCCTATCCCGTATCCGTTACTAGTTGATCGCTGCTCCTCAAGACGATTTGTATGTTGCTAATCACACCCTTTTAGGTCGGCTGGGAGATATCCTAAGATAGTAAAGAATCGTGAGACCAATCTGGTGCGTTTAACCTATAGTGGCTTATAATGCAAGAGATACCACTGGTGCATTATTGACCTAGAGTCCTTCAGAGTTCTGCTCCCAAATTTCCGACAAATATTAGCTTAACCGTGGCGTTAATGCTGTTTATATATATGAATTGTACCGAGTGAATGGCTAACGTCTATTTATTCACTACTTTAGGTCAAAGCCAATAAATAAGTTTTTATTTAATTTATTTCTTTAAATTTTTACAAATGTACAAATAATCTATTTCATAAGTACAAAAATAGAATAAGTAACGAAATAAGGGAATAAAATGTAAAACATATTAATTGAAAATAAAGATTTTATTTATTCTTCCTGACAAAGCATAAATGGAGTAGTTAATTCAGACCTTAATGCAATCTTCATAACAACAAACCACTAATCAAAACATTTATCTTTTGCTGTGATAATGTATAAAATTACCAGAGCACATGACATGCGGGCGCATTCAAAGTTATCTATGGTCATTATCAAATATTCTGTTAGGGGTTCTATTGATGCAGTTTATTCTATTATAATTATTACATAGAGAACGATACCAAATAGTGCAGGACACTGGTATACTCAAGTACCTGTATATTTAGAGTTTTTAAAAGAGGGTGAATGCGGGAAAAGTAAGTTATAATTTGCTCTATATAGTTTTATTATTTATATTCCACATAGCAATAAACGTGATGATATTGGTTAGAGAAAATCTGAGAAAATTTATTTAAAATAGTTAGAGTTACAGACGTAAAAGATATATCAAAAATATTTTCTTGTCGTAGACCAACCAAATATAAGCTTGGAAACAGAAAAAAAATGATGTTAGAATATAAAAAAATATAATTGGGAAGTAAAATATAACCAAAAAGCGTGGCTCTACAAATCGTTTTATTTCTGAATCTTTCCTAGAAAGTAAACAACAAACAGCTCGTACTAGGCAGTGAACCTGTTTCCTCGAGTAACTTGTAGGATATCGAAAGAAATATACCTAATGTGTCAAATAAAACAAGATTCTCTCTCCCTCAAGGTACCAATTTAGTTTACGACACGTAAATAATATTATAAAGGGGGCCGTGATCTTTGTTTCCCCTATTTTAAAGGTTGGATTGTTCTGCTTGTCACGAACTCAAAGCTACGTGGTTTTAGCATTCGATGTCGGGTTTATTTTCCGTACCCATCTTCTAAAGATTATGTCGATTAACGAACATAGTTGTATATACTTAAGTGATAATTTTATTATTTAATATTTCAGTATATTCTAAATATTTATTTTGAATTTATAATAAACTATGAAAGTTTGAGCACGTACATAAAGATTCATCAAAGTTAAACAAGTAATCTTCAAATTTTCTAGTTTCAAAGTTGTTGATTTGTTACTTTTTGTATAAATAAATGCTTTAAAATATTTATGCATAAAACATAAACTGTAAAGTTATTAGCGAAAAGTAACTACGACTTTATTATAAACTTATTTAGTTGAGTTTTTTAATTTTAGTAAAACATTTCAAATGTAAGCTAAGCACAACAACTTTTGAAAATGATTTTAAGCACAACGAACTAAAGATTGTTAAGTGAATTTATCTTGTTGAACTATTTGATTGTGATCGTACTAAATAAATAATTACTTCAGTTTGTTTCTTTACGATGTAAATTTTTGTATATTTTTATATGTTGCTGAAAAAAAGAAGATCAGTTTTTTAGCACGCTGTTATCTGCTATACGAGTTGGTCCAAGTAGTCACTCTAATATTGTTCTGAAAATCCATTATTCAGATTGTAAAACTTTTACTAGTTTCTTGAGGTATTCTACTTTTGTCAAGGCATCAAATTATTTTCTGACGTTTCATCTCTCGTGTGGTTGGATTTACAAATAAATATCGCCTGCTTATTTCTATAGTTTTAGATTACTTTCTCTAAATATGAAACAGAAAAGATAAAATAAAACAAGATTTTCAAAGAACACTGTCAGCATTATCTACATTGGTTAAGTTCTAATTGTACGTTTGTAGTAAACGTTTTTTTATTGTATTAATTTTTTCGCCCCTTGTCGATCACCAGGCAACGTGCTAAAACTGTAAACATTATAATTAAATAGCGTGAATCACTAATTTTTATGTCCAACACAGAAATGGAGAGGGTTTGGCTTACTGACGACTAAATAACAGCTTTTATAAAGCCATCATTCGTATTATAAGGAAACGGTGCACGAGGAAAGCGACCTTCCTTTATGAACACTAATAATAGATCAGTCTTCCTGTCGCCACTGCGGAAGCATTCCACCATTGATTTTTCCGCAAATAATATATCTATAAAATTTGTTTCATTCTTGCTTTGTTTCGATTCTCACCCTCATTCCTCTAATACTACGGCGTTTTGAGTGTAAAAGTCGACTTTGGAATCATGCGACAAAACGCATTTTGTTTATATTTACACTTAATCTTCTTTTTTATAGTGGAATAGTGTTAATATTAGGTATTACTGTAGTTCCTTTATTGATTTGTAATGTTGAATTGTAGATATTTATCAAGAAGCCAGGGGACGAATTTTGGGACTATATGACAAATCGCAAACTTTTGAGCCATGCAAAAAATACACTTTTTTTTTATTTCTCTCCATCCTGTTTAATATGGTGAAATAAAGTTCAAAATTTAATCCTTTTCATGTATTATTACAGTTTTAGTATTGATTTGTAATTTTAAATTGAACATATTTGCGAAGAAGTTTATGATGATTTAGGAAATTAAATAACCGAGTGGTAGTAGGTATATGACAATTGTGTAAGACTGTCAGAAAGAACCCCGTAGATTAACATACTAAGAACTGAGAAAATCAAACAGTGAATTACCTTCTACCGAGATCTGAAACCGAGAGCTGGAACACAAACCTAACGATGATAGATAGTCATTGTTTTCAGACTGTCCACTGTACTGGCCATTAGGTAGGTACAGTACCATTTCTATGTCATGTTAAGAATACATAAAAAATCTATTTTTTATTGAAAATTTAAATATAGAGAATTATTTTGTATTTAAAGAACAAAAATCAATCGTTCGCAGCGATGATAGCTCAGTTGGTAGTGTGTACGGACGCCGCGCCAGTAGACGTAAGTTCGAATCCACCTGCTATGGAGCTTGATTTTTCAGTGTAGTAAAATATCGTGAAGAAACGATAGCATGGTGGTAGGGCTTTTCCTTATGTCCGCCTGGCGTAGTAAGAAAACGCCGTCTTGACGACATCGTCTCTGAACATCAAGTAATAGTGTAACGCTTAACCTACAAACTATAAAAGTTACACAATCGTCGTATTGCAAAGTAATACTTAACAATCCCCCGTATTAAATGTCGCACGGTTTTGAGTGCATTAGATTCGCTCAAACACATTCACTGTCGGTTTCCTGGACGCTGGTCGACACGTGACTCCAAGTATAAAAGACTTCACGCCTGATCGGACCTCAGATATAGATTTGAATGGAATTGCCCGTATTGTGTAATATAACACTGGGGTGACTCAGTATAAGCATCATCCGAGCGTGAAAAGATAGCACTGTTTCATAGAATTACATATTACATTTAAAGAAAATTATGTGAATATTCCTTAATATTGCTATTGATATATTATACATACGAACATATGTGCTATTAGATAAATAAATAAATGTTCACTTATGAGTAACATAAACAATATAAACTTTTTTTTTGTAAATGTATTTTATTTTAACATATTTATCGTTGGACCATTTAAAACCGTAAATTAAGTTTAAGAAATGATTTATTTTAGATTATATAGCTCAAGAGAATGCTTGAATTGCATTGAATTTTGTTTGAACATTTCAATTTTAGAAATTATTACCTTAATTTCAAAAATCGTTTTTCATTTTATAGCCTATTTATTAGGAGCCGCTACAAGTTATCTAACAATAGCTGTATCCGTGACTCCGTTCGCCTGGAACTAAAAATTATTTATTCATTTTTCCAACCCGTTTCAATACTGCTTTGCTTTTATTAGTGGCAGCATGACGTTAAATAAATATTTAAATTCCTCAATAATTTCTTAAACAAATAAAAGAAAATTGTAATCCGACTTGTAATTTCTAAGATTATCGCGTTCAACCAAACAATATTTCCACTTTTTTAATGTTAATGTAGAGTACGTTACGAACTTTAAACTGAAGTACCACCATATAAAGTGTAGGCAAAAAATATACTAAGCACGATCAAGGTAGTATAGTGCGTGTAGGCCAAGTAGCGTGTCGCAGAGTATTTCTGTCCGACCTCCCGGCCCCACGACAACCGAAAACATTCAACACGACGCAACTTCAGTACACAGCTTGTTACATATACATATAAATTATAATTTTTCATATACATGATTGTTCATAATATCCTTTAAAATGAACCGACCAACACCTTACTTTTTTACTCAAGTAATCAATACTAATTTAGTCACAAAAATATGTATAAATATTTGTAATCCTTGCCTTAAACTGTGTATTCACTGTCAGCTAATTATATTACACATTCGTAAAGTATGTATGATTAGATTTATTATTGCCTATTTCTAAATAGCGAATAGAAAGAATAGAATAGAGAAAATAATATATTGATAGAAAATACATGCTTGTAATGTAAAATAAGGTAGACGTTTTATCTAAACGCCTATGTTCATTGGTTTAATAGTAAAGATTGATATTCCATGCAAATCTGTTTCGATCCGTTTTTATCTCAAGCTTTTTCACTGTACGTAATGTAATTAGGTAAGGCCCTCACCGAAGTCCCCTTTTTCGAAGGGCGCTAAATAAGATGGGACGTTTTCCGCCTCGGGCACTTTTGATGGTACTTTTTAAAGCTGTGTCACGAATTCGGAACCTCTCTTTTATTGGTCGCCATTATGATAATTACATTAAGGGCCGGCCGTTGCCGATACTCAGTCTTTCGAATTTGCTCTGTTGTTACGGTAAGGCGTCTGCCTCTTGAATATTGAGAAGCTCATTTGAGAAAATCGCACCTATTCCCTACGTGACACTTTTATTCTACTAAGTCTTGAGATATTAACTTGGGATCGAATTGTGTGGGATTAAAAATTTATCCACGTCTACCTCTATTTTTTCTCTGCAGATCCTAAATATACTAGATACTAATATTAACTTTAAAAACCAAATTATTTCCTAAAGTCTTGTAGGCTTACAATTGTAAAAATAAAATGTTTGGAAAATCCGAAACTGTACGCCTTATAATCTAATTTTTTGTTTTTCGTTTATTTAATAACAATTAAACCACATCGAATCAGACTGTGAAAAGTAATAGGGTTCTATTCCTTATTATACTGAAAGTATTTCGGTCGTTATCCGCACCATACAGACACACGGATGTCCAAGACAGAACATTTTTAAACAGTTTTTTTAACTAGTTTAAGTAACAAAAAAGGCATCAAAAATATCATGAGTGTTAAAAATAGTGTTTTTTATGATATATGTGTGTATATATAGTTTTACAAGTGCAATGTATATGATAAATAGAGATATTTTAGGTTTAAAAAATCAGTTGTTTTGCGTGAAGTGACAGTAGTACACCCACCTCAACGCTTCGCTTATGAGGCGTGCAGTTTTGTGTCACGTGGTGTTCTACAAAGTAATCATCTTTGATTTGGATCATCATGAAACCAACAGCTAGTAGTAAGCTTTCGCTGTTATTACCATCTCTGTTTGAGAAGTTAGAAAAGTTAATATAATAAAAATATTCATGGTTGGGCTTGCTACCACAGAGTCAGAGAATACAGTTTTAGAAGCTTATTTATTAAACAAGTTATTGGAAATTTCAAAGTTTTGTAAGACAACGAAAACGTGATCTTTGTTATTAAAGTTTATATATAATACTAATTATGTATGTAATTCTTCTGTATACAGTAATGTATCTATACCGCGAGATTCGTTGGCGAATATAATCATGCTACTAGTCACTGTACTATCCTCAATAAAAGACAAGTTTATCTACATGTTTTTACAAGCAAAGACTGGTTCCCTAGATATTTTTATATATAGTAAAAGTTATTTGTAAGTTCTTTATATCATTATTTTTATAAAAGCGATATCTATGTCTTTGGAATAATTAGTGTATAAGATTAGATACCATTTTTTTTTAAATTACGACATTGCTTATGTAGGCAACTTCACCAACGACAAGTGTTACGAATACACTACTAAGTAAGGATTTGTGCATTTTCTGTTAATTTTATCAACATTGACAGAGAAAAGATTTATGAAAATATTTACTTTATTAGTATAAAATTTTACTGTATGAAATATGTTTATTGAATCCTGATAAACAACTACAAATTGAGGCTTAGAAATGTCAAAGTTCTCTTGATACATTTTTCTCTGCAAATGTCGATTATAGGTTCATATTTTATTTCGTATAAGAAATATAATGATTGTTAATTTAAGTAAACCACATTATCATTTTTAATAACTTAATATTTATATTTCAAATATTGGTATAAGAGATGTTTTCGAAACGTCAATGACAAACAACATAGTCTAGTTGACAAGTTGAAATGGTCTAAAATAAATATACTGCTTTTTAAATTATGTGTCATACCTCATTGGATCCGCAATGAGGCCTTGAAAAATGTGCTAGTGTAAAAGACTTAAATATTAAGAAATTTCAAAAGAAGATTCTTAAAGTGAGGGAAATTTCCAATAAAAATTTTATAATTTCACTCTAACGCTGAAAATAGGTCTCCGTAGGAGATTATTAGTATTGCGAGCGCGACGTCAAAAGCGAGTAGGACATATTGTTTTTTTTTTAATGTATTGAATATCGAATTAATTATTTTAAAAAATTGTGGTGGATTCTGAACACTTTAAAAAATAATCTTGTTGGAAGTTTTACTTAAAGTTAATTTTCCAACAAGTTAGACGATTGTTTATTAACAAAATTTTCTCGAACATCCGTCTTCATTGCCAATGAAAAAAAAATGTTTAACTAAACTTAAATGTTTAACTTTACGTAAAATTTCCAACAGGACTAAATTTTATATAGTGAGTAGAACGCATCATATATTTTGAAAAAAAAAAATATTCTTTATAAAAATTAATCAATGTGTCGTACTCGCTTTTGACGCCGCGCACACAATATTAAAATTTCGCGCGGATACCCATTTTCAGCGTATAATTATAATTATAATTAATGGAGATAGAGTTCCGGGGGCTGATGTTTCTGATTGAAAATTCTCTCCTCTTTAAGAATCTTTTTTTTTAATTTCTTTAATATGAATATTGAATGAAATATTGGCGAAAATCCTAATGCTTTTTTTCATATTAAATTTTTTTAAACTTTTGCAATTTTTTATGTGCTAATACACGCTTTTGGCACATTTTTCTAGGTGTCATTCCGGATCCAATGAGGTATCGCACATAATTTTATAGGCAGTACCTCTATTTAAGAACATTTTCAAGTTGTCGGCTAGACTAATATAATGGATTTCTATTTATATGACATGCTTACATATTTAATCAACTGTTTATTATACCAGCATAAAAACAATAAATTTGTCCTAACAAATACTAGGTATTTCACTCAAATAAATGTGAATATTTCTAATTGAAAATATTTGTAGAAAATCAAAAGTCGTTTGATCCGATGAAAATGAAAAATGAGCTTGCAATTAAATCTATTTGTTCAAATTAAATCTATCAGGGTTGAAACGATTTTTTTTTCTAAATATAGACAATAAATCTTTATAATATTTGTTAATACTACTCGAACATTTTGTTCGTAAATATTTTTGATTACAGATTGATTTATATTTATTTTAACGTTCGAGATAATTTCGCTTTGATTGTTTCAGAGGTTTAATTAAAGTGAAATCTGATTTTTTATGTTAACTTTTAATTCAGCTGCTACGCTATTAAAATGTATTTTAATTTAAATAGGAGAAATTATTTATGATCTTGTATCTCTTTAAAAATATTGAATTCATAAGTTTCAACTAAGAGTAATTAACTGCAAATATCATTACATTTCTACGGGTTAACTCTATTAATAAGAAATGTGCTTTATAATGGAATATTAATATTTACTTAAATGTATTAGATAATATTATGATTGGATCATTCTCGTATTTTAAACTTAGGCAACGTAGGCAACGTAGGTATTAAAATTATAAGTATATAACAGACTAGGGGGAGGGTCCCCTTACGCATTTGCTATGTAATAATTATGTTATTAATCGTTTGGTAGCTCTATGTTTACAAAAATATAATTTCTGAAACTCTTATTGATAAGTTCCTATAGCCTAAAAATTGTGGATAGATACCTAGTTCCGATCTGCAAAAATATTCTTAGTTAAATTCCTTCAGTTCTCAAATTATGTATAATTCCAATTTCCGAATTCTTTAAATATTTATTAAGTCTTGTAAAAGTTTTATTGAACATTTTTAAAACATACCCATAAAGTTATAACTTAACTTCCCGCGTACATAATTAATAAAATTGGTCAAAATGTATAAAAGGTAATTTTAATCATTTTCTTTACAATTTTGTTCAAAAAACACTACTGGCAACTCTCACACCACTATAAAAAGACAAATACCATAAGTTTTTTTCTATTTTTTTTTACAAAATAGTGAAACCATTTTTAAGACATCTTCATTTATATTTTTTTAAGTTCATACTTGTTATCAATTGTAGCTTATATAATATATTATATAAACATTTTAGGCACATTAGGCTATATAAACATTTAGAAAAAAAGTAATTTGAAGAAAGAGCTATATATTTAGTAATATACATATGTATAAAATAAAACTACTCCGTTTTTCCTGTTAGTGCAAACGTCCTTTTGCCAGTAGCGTTGTAACTTGAAACCATATTTTACAGTTACACTTAATCAAACTATTAAATGTTAGCTCGTTAGTTCTTCGGAACTTCAAAGACATTTTAAGTGTACTGCACAAAATGGATCAATTTATCGGTTGTCACTCTCACGTATTGTTCAACTGTAAGTACCGAGACATTTTAAAGTTACCAAGACCGTATCCCCAAGGTCGTGACCAAAAAATATTAAGCGTTACTTTAACTAATTCGCATTTGAAATGTGAACCCTAAAAAGAACGATTAGAACAAAAATGTCATGTCATTTGCTACAGTATAACCACGCCCGTGGAATGAAATGCTAACGTGAGATACCGATCGTATTGGGCGTTAGAATTTTTGCAGAATCACTAAACGGTCTATTACATTTACTTCAACGTACACCGAAGAAAATAGACCTTAACACCTGTTGAATAAATTTTAAAATTGAAAATTTATTTGATCTTTACATTTATGTACTACGTGAATGATCAAATCCCTACTTGTGAAATGACATGGCAAATAAATTCACAGTTTCATCGGTTAAGTATCAATAATTCTGTAGAAAGAGTATTATTTGCATAAAAAAGACTTTTTGCTTCGACTACGTGTACGCAAAGCGATGATAGCTCAGTGGCAGTGTGTACGGACTCTGCATCAAGGGACGTGTGTTCAAATCCACAGACAATGAGCTAGAGCTTTCAGTGAAGGAAAACATCGTGAGGAAACTATAGCATAGTGTTAGGGTAGTGGCAATACCCGCTTGGCTAGCTACCACCCTCAGGTTGAATAACTGCCGCCAAATACCAATTGGTGTGTTCCGGCAGCTGCACTTGAGAGCCAGTCTCTCCACAGATTTAGCGTGTCCATCTTGGGCCGTATCGTCACTTAAAATCAAGATTATAACCATAACGCAAAACCTTAAAAGAACACTGGTTCCAAACTTTCCATATAATGTTGATAGTCACTTTAAATATGATATGACATACTTGATATAATTTTGATTTTTTAGATATTGAAGTAAAGAATCGATCCAAAAATACCTTAGCTATCTAATTTTCTTTGGGAAGCAATATGGTAATAATGTTATTATATTTGGAAATTGATTAACATGCATGGTGGTAGAGCTTTTTCTCTCGTCCCTCTTTTCTAATGCTCGAATGCCCTAGCAACCACCCTCTAGGTGAAATATGCCGCCAAATACTATGGGTGTTTTACCGGCAGTAGCAATTGAGAGACAGCCCCTCCATTAGGCTTAGCGTGTCCACCGTCTTGGGACACATCCTCACTTAACATCAGGTGAGATTGTGGGCATAACGCTTAACATTAACTATTAAAAAATCCTTTGTATAAACAGTTTTTTTTTCATTCTTTATTATTTCCGAGAACAATATAAGCATAGTGTTATATTTATACCTATTATTTTTCCATACAGGAACTTAATATCTTACATCAAATAGGAATCATTTAATTCCAAAGTAAACATAGTTATGTTATTATAGCTAAATAACTGATACATTAGACTTAGTTATTTAACATACAAATCCACAAGTAACAATTACACAAGTCTGTAAATTATGAGGATCGACAGCGTGACTTCTCTATTTAACAGTGACGTCACAAATCATTTATTTTGGTTGCATACTTTATAACTAATTAATTAATATCTTAGTATTTTGTTGTCAAGCTAAAAGTTTTATAATAATAAGCTATTACTGAAGGCAAGTAACGGAATGTGTCCCGTATGTAATTTTTAATAAGTAACTCTGAAAATACTTAAACACGCAGCTTTTGAAAGCGATGATAGCCCAGTTGGTAGTGTATATTCAATGGGAGTGAGTTCGAATCCTTGCAATGAGCTTGAGCTTTCGGTGAAGGAAAACATCATTATGAAATCATAGTATGGTGGTACGGCTTCTTCTAATGCCCGCCTGGCTAGCTACCACCCTCAAGTTGAAAATTTGCCGCCGAATACCTTTAGCTGTGTTCCGGTACTTGCACTTTAGAGCTAGTCATTACACTAGGCATCTTGAACCACATTGTCACTTAACATTACGTGAGATTATGGCCACTTCTATGGCATCTCCTATGCTTAATGCAAATACCCGTGCAAAGCCGAGGCGGGTTGCTAGTTTCTCTATAATTTAGAATATGCTTATTAATTAATTTAATTTGCTCTTAATACAGAATAGTTTACATATTTTTTAATTGAAATACGTTTCTAATAACTACAACACAAAGTACTAACTAATGTAATTATAACAGTTTGGCTTTCAAACTTGAAATAACACTTAAATCATATCTCAACCGTATTTTGTGAAACCAGATGGAAAGTAACTGGGTCCTTTCTGTTTTATTAATAAATTTTACTGTAATTTTAAAACTTCTGCTACAGTTATTTCGAAAGAAGACGAATCTCGGCAAACCGTAAGACGTTATTTCTTTGGATTGGTCCAACCTTTTCAACATGCAAATTTTATGAATTGGGATAACAGAAGCTTGGCTTAATATGTACATAAAATATATTGTACCCAAAATTTGACAATTTATTTTTATCTCTGTATTTTCACTGTTATCAAATCCAAAATTCAGTTTTTGTTCTGATTGAATACCTTAGATATTTATTCAAATTTATTTTTAAACTTAATTCAAATGCACCTTCTTTAGTTGAACACTAAAAGCAAAGTTATTACAAGTCATTTACTAGAATTTTTAGCATTATTAGTCAATACTCAGTACTTATAATGTTAGTGTAGTAAGGGATTGGTACCTTAAATGTCGAGAAATTGGTAACTATTTTTTTTCAATATTCAGTTCTTTGTTTTTAATCAGTGTATCTGCCTATGTAGGAAATTTCGTCAATATCATATTTGAAGGACTTTATAACCACAATCAACGGACACAAAGTAACAAATTCAGCACAATTATTTGTGGATCATATAAATAATTATCTTGTGCGAAACTCAAACCTGCAGCAAACGGCGCGGCGGTTGTAGCGACCTAGCTGCTTTAACCGTTAGGCCAACCATGCAGTCAAAATATTCTCACAGAATAATTAGAAAATTTCTTATGTCAAACTTGAAAATAATATTGTCAAATAAATTTTCAATTCTATGCTTGGTTTTATTGTTCCAAAGGTTATTCAATATTTTCTATGTATTTTATAAAATACAACTGACACAAACACAAAAAGAGCTGTTTTAGATGGCTCGTTGAATAACTGAGGTACGAATTCATTGAAGTCGGAATATTCATTCTCTTGACAACCTCACCTGCGCCGTGGAAATAATTTATAAACCTTTTTTATGTATTTTCACGGAGTAATCATACGAGTAGAATATTTTAAAAGTAAATTAGTCCCTGAATTGTAGTACTTGAATGTTCGAAATTGTATTTCAAAGTTTTAACTACTCAAATAAGTTTTTAATAACTAAAGCAATGCCTTTTCCTCGGTCCGTGTAAACCGACAAAAATTTTTGTACAAAAGAAACGAAGTTCAATTTAAGAAGAGACGGCGCCTTATTATTTCTTATTCCGTCCTGTTTTTCCCAACAAGAGAAACTAATCTAAAGAAAATTTTCAAGTCGCGGTAAAGAAAACAAGCTTATAAGGAAGTGCATTTTGCTCTCTAGGATACCTCCTAGAAATATGGCTATTAGTAACAAATTTAAAATCACATATTTTTAAATTATTCTTTTGCATGGAGAATACAGGAAGATAAAAATTTAAAGAATGTCTTTGTTTAAACGAAACTTTGAATGGGAATGTGATATCTTATTAGTTTCTACTGTTGGCTTTGGTTGAATACTATGTTCATTGAAATACGATGGCTCTGTGATAGAGTATACGGATAGTTGTCGATGGACGTCCGTTCGAATCTCTGCAGTGAGCCTAAAATTTCTATGAAGGAAGACATCTAACGAAACTATGACATGATCTTAGTGCCTTCTTCTAATACCCACCTTGCAAGTTACCACCTTCAAGTTAAAATTCTGCCGTCAATAGGTGTGTTCCGGCAATTGCAGTTGAGAGCCAGTCCTTCCACTAGTCTTAGAATGTTCACCATCTTGGAAAACATTGTCACTTGACATTAGGTGAGATTGTGGCTATAATGCCAAACCTATATTGGATTAAAAACTAGTTAGGAGTTACATTTTAGTCATGTAATCTGGATGAATTCATATGTTTATCTAAACTAAATCTTTCTTTAATCTTGATATATATATATTCATTTATTTGTGAAATATAAGGGTGTAAAAAAAAGTTGTCTGATTATTCTTTCAAGATAACTAAATATTTTGCATGGTGGTAGCGCTTTTTATAATGCCCGCCTGGCTAGCTACCACCCTCAAGTTGAAAATCAGCCGCCAAATACCAACAGGTGTATTTCGGCAGTGGCGCTTGAGAGTCAGTCCCGCATATAGAGGTCGGCAACGCACCTGTGAATTCTCTGGTGTCGTGGGTATCCCTGGGCGGTTGTGATCACTTGACATCAGGTCACACGCTAGCTCGTTTACCTCTAAAAAATAGGATGTGAGTTTTCAACTAGTTGTAATGAGTAAAGCTTTTACTGTATGGTATTTAATTATATTACTAAGTATAGAGCGTATGCAGCGCTGTTTACTGCCAGTGCCAAATTAATATAGAAACATTTTATTAAACAAATTTACTTTGAGACGTTTAAGCACTTAGTTAACTCCACTTTCACGAACTCATGTCTTCTCCTCGTCTAACTTTCCTTTGTCTAATGAAGCGCAGGTAATATTATGTACAAACTTTTATGATTCTGCCAATTTTCTTTCATGTTGTTTCGAGTCTTTATTGATTCGTAAACATTAAAGTTCTCTAATTCAATAATAAAATAAATTAACTATTATTTATAACCTTCAGACGTACTTTTTCGATTATTTATTACTCAGCTTGATGACATGTTATTGTATAAATATCAGATACGTGCCATCAAATAGAATTAATATTTGGTCCGTAGAGTAATATGTCTCTTTTAAAATATAAGAATGAAGCGGCTACAGTACAGAACTGCAAAAAAGTGTCAACGAGAACATGTTCTATCTGAAATTAGGAGGCAAATACCAAACTAAAGTAGTAAAAAAAATAAGAATTGTAAATGTAAACAAATAGAAAAATGAATTTATATGTACTTATATACAACATTTTTTTCAAATGTTCTTTGTATATAAATGGGTGGGTTTCCTATTTGATCGAGTAAGTAATAGAGAAAATGCATAAGCCCTTCATGCTACGTTGGGTAAAACATCATCCAGCAAATCATCTCCCTATCGCTATATTTAATGGTTCAACATTTAATGGATTACTCTCCAATACATGTGCATCGTCTTTTGCATTTATAGAATTTTTAATATGAAGACATTAAGTGTAACTTTGCAATTTTTTTTACAACCGCTAGTAACCTAAAAACAGTTTTAGTTTTATAGTTATCAGATTTTTCACTCAACAACAAAAGTGCATAAATAAGCTATTTTATTTTTAAAGAAGCGACAACTTTATGTTGTTTAAGTTACTAAATTAATACTGAGTGACTTTTAAATGATAAAATATTAATCGTTTAAAAGATATGATTAAATAAAACTGTTTTCTATTCGGGGATAAGAAGTTTTATACAACCAGATGTTCTCAAACAAAACAACATTTCATACCTATCAAACTTTTTGTCAAATTAGATTCATCATCACGCTTGAACATTTTCAACATTCGAAACTTTGTGTTTATCGAACAGAATTCGAGGGAACTTTTTATTATGTTTTCACTTTATTCACGGAGTAACTCCTTTGGGTAATCATTCGGCAGCATTTGGATACAATTCACGAACTATCATCCTTATAAAATAGTGTACTGAAATGTATAATAATTGTTTCATAAAGTCGATAATATCCTTCTATTGCCTGTGGGAAATTATGCAAGAAAACAAATATATACCGTAACATTCATTTTGAGTAAACGATTATTAATGTTCCCTAAACACTCACTAAAATATTTATGTTTTTTTCTTAACTTATGTGCATACGTAAAACTTCTGGACGAAGTATGAAAACTGTCTCTAGTATATAGCAATATGGGAGTTTAAGTGTTGCTGTAGTGTTTTTCAGGCAGGTCTGACAGTGCTTGTCACCCGATCAGACTCCCACATACCCTACTCGCTTGGCTAATGACTTTACCCGTTGCAAAAATAAATCCGTAAATTGGATAGATAAGTAGTAGTATACTATGCCATATACATACCGAGTGTTATAGCTGTTGCATTGGCACACAGGCATAACATGTTCCGGAGTCAACCTGTGTATATTTACTAACCATATAGAGTACAAGAAATCTATATCTTACTGGATTGTAAACATAGATTTAAACCCGATAATAAAGCAGTCACTTGGTAATTTTTTATTCTATCACATTTCTTATTCCACCATTCTATTATATCCAGCTGCAAACAAGCTTGCAACCCCACATGATAAACAGTGACCATCGATTAAGTGCCGATCTAATAATGGTCGGTTTTGTTTATTGAGCGCATTATGCTTATCGTCATACATAAAAAGATTGCTAACAAAAAAGACATAAATTTTAAGGAGCGTTTAGATTTTTGAAGAATATATTATTAGCAGAAATAACTATGAAATCATTATTCGAATAAATTTAAGTAAACAATACTTATGAAAAATTCGAATTTTTATTTAAAACTACAGCGTGGTATCTTTTATCACATCATTGCAATATTGAAGCACGTCTTGACACTAAATTCTTACTGTGGGCCATTTAGCGGGCTCGCGTCGCACTTCCCACACCGGCTACGTTTTACAACCGAGGCTTGCATTATTGAAGCAGCCTGCTACCATAGCTACTACGTATGTAGAAGTGCGCAGTGGTGATCTCTAATAAATAGTATATTTATGTGATAACTTATCTTCTAGAGTGGCTATATACAGTGCTCTCTACAATGTAAAACGTGGTTTTACGTCAAACATACTGGTGAAAATCTTATCGTAGATTTGTAAGTAGCCTTTAAAATAATATAGTTATTATCTGATGAAATTTAAGGTTTTAATAGAAAGGCAACCTTTTCCATCACATTGTATGTCCTCAGTTCTTAATCGTCGAAATCTTATTGGTTTGTAAGAATGCCTGTCCAAGTTTTCTTGAAGGGCCAGCATAGAGAGTACAAAATAGTAGAAACATTTGGACAGTAATAATAAGAATTAACAGAAAATTATTTTAAAAATAATAAGTTAGGTATCAGCGATAATTGTCACGACATTATATTCGTTTCTAACCTGGAAATAATTGCAATACGACAAAATAAATGTTTTAATTAGTAACAAAATAATTATGTATTTTAAGAAAAATATACCAAAATGGATTTCACTTAATTTTAGCTCAAACTTTTAGAAAGTATCTGATACTGGACCTGAAATGTACTTGATTATTTCGGTGTTCGCGAATGAGAAGTACAGAGAATGCGATAACGCTAGTTAGTATCTTTAATGTTTTCATTCTCATGACGCAAACTGTAATTGAAATGTACGTCAATTACATGTCAGTTGGATTCAAAGAACACAAATACTCCGTCCGACAAATTATCCTGAAATATTTTTTTCTTTTGTAATCGTTCCAGTTTCTTGGAACTAACAAACCGTGAAATTAGTTATAGTATTAGATTCCCGTTGCTTTTTTTTATTTTCTTTGTTTCATTTTATTTACTAAAAATTTTGTTCTTAACTGCCTATGCCCGTGATCTTCTTTGTGTGGACTTGAATAATGTTTGGTATAATTTTAGGACATATTTTTAAATTTTCTATTGTTATTTTTATAAATAGTACTAATTATGCTGAGTTTAATTAATAACTACTCCAGAAATTTTACATGTTTATTAGAGCTCAATCAAATTGTCATAGTGTATATGCTCATTTGTTGAAAATATTTTTACATCCTTTCGTATTTTGGGCCAAAATATGATCTATGTTAAACCGTAGGAAGTATTCGTTATCGCTGTAGCATTGTATCTAAATGTATCCAGTGGTTACATAGTAATACACGTACATAGGGCAAGAAAACTAAACAAACACAGCAGACAAATTGTCTTTTCGACCTCTATATTGATTTGCCAACTGCTTATATTTGTTCGACTGGTTTACAGATACCATTCTTCAGGTATTACAACCCCTATAATGGCACGTTTAAACGTGACGTGTTCGAGGATCAGGTGGTGTGTGTATATTCAGTAATCTAACGAGTTATTAAATGGATTTGAACCCGTCTGGATCACAACGACCATACATATGGTGATGTTTCCGTTACAGTAACTATTTTTATTTTATCACATTTCAAGCTAGGGAATAACCTGCTGCCGAAAGGCTTGAAAGCCAAAATGACAGTGATGACCTTAAGGGATTAATTAGCTCTCTAGAGTTTTCTTTGTTTCTATTGGAAAGTGCTTACTATTGTACCAATTATATTATCAGAAAAGACACAGTCACTTTTTTATAGATTATAGTTTTAGCATTATTGCCACAATCTCACCTGATGTTAGCAGACAATGAGGTCTAAGAGAGTGGACATGCTGATCCTAGTGGAGGGACTGGCTGTGAAGTGTAACTGCCGCAACACACCTATATTATTTGGCGGCAGATTTTCAACTTGAGGGTGGTAGCTAACCAGGCGGGCATAAGAAAGAACCTTTCCACAATGAATCAACTATGATGCACTAACACAACGCGGCAGTGTATTGAATATGTATAAAAACGTTGTAACTATAATTGTATGCCAGTTATTGCAAGTCCTTTGATAAGACAATATACCTATGGTGTATTCCTATTAAAAAGTATGCGAGTGTAAATTTGCTTTTTGTTGTTTTTTTTCAAAATGCCCTACAGATTGCCATCCAAGCAATTTTAGTAGATAACAGTTACAACAGGAACAGTGTAATAACTTTATAACTTACAACAACAGAAACAACGTAAAAAATTGAGTAATACATTTTTATTATATTCATAGACATTTGCTACCCCTACTAAAGGGTTTCAATAACTTATCGAATTGAACAATCTACATACAGTTACGTGACTAATAATTATATTTACTTTAGCCATTGCTATACAACCGATAAATTAAAACATATTCCGTGTCACACGCAACTTGGTTTAGTATGTCAATAACGACTTTGTTGTACGCCATTATTTTTCTATTCTCACGTTAGCACGATTAAATAAAGAGAACACAGTAATCTCGAATCAAACTAACTTCATTATAACAACAATTTCGTGACCACGAACACAGAAATGCTTTCATTTACGGAAATTGATATGCGGCTGAGTTTGAAAGTTGTATAAAGGAGTCCAGTGGCCTCGGAATTTTTCTATAACTGTATTTACCTGAGTAATAACTTGGGGATAAACTTTTCGGGTTCGTACCGTTCGTTGGTCCGTTGAGAAACTTTTCCGGGTCTAGTCGGTGAAAATGTAACTAAATCATATTAATGTTGCCGACGAGTTGCAAGTTGTTTCTTTAATTTGAATATTGGATCTGCTCGGCACCAGGCACTTTGTGTAGATTAAAATGTACCGAATGCAACCGCGTTTTGTATATCTGCATCAAAATTGTATGTATTTTTCTTGCTTTCATAATATGAATGTTGTATTGGTAGATACATGAATAAAATGGTTTTTCACATCTATTGCTATGCTCGAATAATAAACCTTTTTTTTTAATTTGTACAGGATTACATAAATAGTTGTAGTCATGCGCTTTAAGCGAAACAAAAAGGGGTTAGTTAGTAATGAAAATGGACGTGTCCACAGATTAGAGTTTCGATTACTAAACATTTAGAGGCTAGGTGCAAGTTATAAAAAGGAGTTTATTATAATTTATTTATTATTTTAATTGCGTAATACAAGATGTTATTATATTTTAGTTGTACTTTATTTCACATAGCTAATTAATTTTATTAAATTAATATTACTTTAGTATTAGTATTGCATCTATAAGTAACATAAAAAAAAAAGTTCTACACACTTAGAAAACACAAAAATTTGTTCCTTTCATATATTAATTTTTGTTAATATTATATTATTTCTTAAATTATATATTTCTGCATATGTTGTATATTATATAACGCGTTCAAAGTTTCTTAAAGATATATGGGGAATTTTTATGTAATTTCAAATAGGCAGTATTAATTATAATTCATATACTTCATCAATAGCAGAGTAAGACATATTTCTCCTGTAAAACTCATTTTATTTAGGCCAAATAATTTTCGAATGAAATCCTAACACACAAACTAACGGACGCAAACAATTTCAATGTCGTATTTATAATAAATGTTATTGTGTAATAGAATCCTATGAATAAATTTAGAAAAATACCTATCTATGTATATCTATATGTAATATTAATATGGGATATTTTGCAGCTACAAAAGTCCATAAAATTCTGTCTTCGTAAAATAAATTATCGTACATACTTGAAAATGTTATCTAACTTCAATTTTCTCAGAATTTAAATGGTTTAAATGTCTAGACAAATTAAACTAAGCTAAGTAATCGTAGTGACAGTTTTTGGAACATCTTATTATGAAATTACTGTATATTCGGTTGTAATATGGATGTAATATGGATATAGTTCAAATGCTTACAATAGCATTATTATGGTGACTGTTCTACAGGTTGGAGATATTATTAGTAGAGTAGGTCATTGTAAAGTAAACCAGTTGCTTTAAATAACGCTTAGTCGGAAGTTTCATTAATTCGATATTAAAACATAACAGCAACTATCTAAAATTGCTTATAAACAGTAAATTTTATTATTAACTTTATTCCTCACTATAGTCGTAGTTAAATTTATAGAACAAAGAATTAAAAAAACAAATCTAAAATTTGTTTTTCACTTCTACTCTCTTGGTAGCATATCATACCCTTACTAATATTATAAATACGAATGTAAGTTTGTTTGTTTGTTACGCCTAAACCGTTTAGTCGATTATGATTAATTTTGGTATATAGAGATAGATGGGACCCTGGAGATGGTAATAAGGTAAATTTTCTCGCAAAAATCTTCTAGGAAGTGGGGTAAAAAGAGGAATACATTTTGTATGGAATTTTTTATTGTATCATCTAATTTGTTTCCAGTTTTAGAGTTTAATTCCTTATAATTTCGAACTTTGCGTAGGTTCATATTTACCTGGCCTGTATCCGGTGACCAACATCCTAACAGAAATAATGTAATAGCATTTGAAAGAGTAAGTATTTCTGTATCGATCTAATAAAAGCTAGTACTTTATATACGAGTTTGATTGAGTGTAATAACTTCATTAATAATTTAGTATTATAGTATAAGTCCCGAAAAATATTGTTCACAAAATTCACGTCTACATTTGAATTGATTTAAGGCTCCAGATAGCAGTAAGGGTAGTACTACAAATGCCATAACAAGCATGTATATTTTTTAAATATTTGACTATAGCTCGCTTAAGCTCATCACTCAGTCCATGATACACTGCGATGGACAGTTAGACACGTTTAATGGGAAGTTATTCCTTGCGCAACTGACTGGGTCACTACGATTCCGTATCTGTACAATATAATGTGATAAGAAACGTGGACATTTAGACCACAGTGCTGTAGACGTCAGGTGAAAATACATGTAATTAAGGCCAGCATTTTAAATGTTTTCTTGGTGTTCAAATTCTATTTTTATTTTCTAAAAGTATTATTTTTTATTATTATTCATGCATTCCGCACAGTCTTTAAAACTAATGTCATAATTTTCCGAATCATTTGCTCGTGGTCTTTGTAAAAATTACGAAAAATGGTTTTCATGAATACTATCTAAACACAACGAATTTTATTCAACTAATTTTACATTACTTCCTATGTTCAAACATGATAGCTCTACTAAAAATCTTATAAGGCTGCAATCACAGCCGGCGCGAACAATATATTTCCCAGGAGTGTCGGTACATATGTGCTGACTTCGTTTTTAGACACGCCCTATTTGTTCGGCTGATAAGCCCCTTGGCTAATCCACAGGCAAGTCCGGGAACAATCACCTGCAAACAATCTACTGAATGTTTTTTTGTGGTTTATCACAACAATTTATTTTATTAAGAGATTACTTTTTCTTTACTTTCATAGTGTTTTATATGATTTATAGGTAGTAAGGCACATAGTAGTTCATATCTATAATAATATCATAAAGCAGTAAGGTTTATTTGTTTCTTAACGCGCTAATCGTAGGAACTATAAGTTGGATTTTAAAAACTTAAGTGATACGGCAATCATTAACAGAAGCTTTAGAGTATTTAACATCATGCTACCGCCAATAGGAGCAGAACTGTATAGAAAAAGAATATAAAAGGAGGCAAAAAATTAATGAAAATATTTTTTAGATCCACGCGAACGATGTTGCAAACACGGCTAGTACGTAATAAAACGGTAACGGAGCCAAATGTGAAGACTGAATATTTTTTTAAAACTGTAGACGTTGTGTATTTGATTTTCAATTTTATTTAATTTATATTTCTGCGCTCTTATAAGCGCATCACTATGTAACAATTGGCCAAATTTTATGGCGTTCAGATCGATTCTATAATTTAGTATTTTCATTGGAGAAACGTGAAAGTTTGGAAACTTAGTACACACTGTTCACAGATATTTTTTTATTAATTTCTATTATTATCCATTACTTATCCGATTATCCAGTATGTATGGCATAGTAGCACGTTAAGATATATACATGTGTACGCCTTAGAGAATATACAATTATATAAATGCTTCTATTGATTTGTAATCAATGTGATGAGTAATAAAATTTCAATCATATAAAAATCAATATTTTGCAGTTGTAGTAACCAACATATTTTATGGCGCAATAGCAGTAAGTTTTACTGTTAAGGCGAGAGGTCACTGGTTCCATCTTCATTGATGATTACCGAGTTTTGTTTGATGAGAATAATTGACAGTTCTATGTTTTGTGTGTTCAATATATATATTTGTATGTACATGTATAAATAATATCTGGTATCTGCTTAATAAGAATGATACAAACTTTGTTAAGTTTTAAATTAAATGATCTCGTTTAAAATTTTGTCTCCGATATGTACTTTATTAAAGGAGATATTATTATTTGAAGCGTTACAATGTTAGTTATGATTTTATTAAAGTTCCTCTTACGTCAGACCCGTTTTAAGCGCGGGAGCTCAATTTTTACGGTCGCCGCTTTTAAAGACGATGCTATTTTCCAGAACAATGCAAATGCATCCTCTCGTAGATATCCCTCGACGGATGCTGTTTCAAATATAAACAAGAAAAGAGTTGTTCAATTAATACCGACATTTATAAAGAGACTACATTAGCATTTTTTATTACTTTTGTTCTATTGTCTTCTGAAAACAAATGCACCTATTTCCCCTTTATTAATATTATTAATTACATATTTAACTAATCTTTAACTGACTTTTGAACCGATGATGACTTAGTTGGTAGTCTGTACGGATTCTCATGTGTTTCGATGGACCTAAGTTTGAAATGAGCCTGAGCTTTCGGTGAAAAAAACGTCGTGATGAAAATAGTTTCTTTTGGTGGCTTTTTGTAATACCCACTCTAGCAAGCTACTATCCTCAAGTTTAAAATCTGCCATGAAATAGCTGTAGGGAGTTCTGGTCATTGCACTTGAGAGCCAGTCCCTCCACCATCTTCGTCACTTAACATCACCTGAGATTGTGGCCATAACGCTAAACCTACAAAGTATTACAAAATGAGTTTCCTATAGCACTTAGAAGAAAAGTTTCGATAATCAAAATGAACACATATCATAATTTCTTTTTTTTTTAAACAATTAAATCACATCTAATCAGACCGTGAAAAGTAATAGGGTTCTATTCCTAATTATACTGAACCGTAAAAAAAAGACTCGGTTAGTAAAGTATTTCGGTCGTTATCATGATAACTTACAGGATTCTCGCATACAAACACACGGACTTCCAAGACAGAACTTTTTAAAAAGTTTTTTTTTTCTAATTTAAATAATAAAAATAGTGTTCTTTCTTGATATGTGTGTGTATATATTATTTTACAAGTGCAATATATGATAAATAGAGACATAGAGACATAAGAGAGTACATAGGTCAAAATAGAATTTCTCTAAAAACAAATTGCATTTAAAACCTACAGCACCACGTGAGAACAATTCGGTGCAAGCGTATTTTGGAAAATTGAACGGAATTAAATTATTTTGTTTCCACGGAAACGCGTCTACCTGCGCATCTTAAAGTTGCAACAAGACACTTTAATTTCCCTCGAGAACTGGTCTGAGTGGGGCTCATAATTCATGCTGAGTTAACATTTTGTCAGTTCGCATTTATTCGATAAGGAGGACGCGTGTCTTTAAATTTTATTTCCGTTTTCTCAACGGCACTCATTAAATAATGTTTCTACAGATTTACTATAAATTAAAAAGAAATACGATTTGTTTCTTCTTTAATGTTTAGGGCTTTTCTATTGAAGACTTTTAACCCGTGCGGTTTGTATGCTAGAAAATGTTACAGGAAGTAAAAATAAAGCATTTTTTTAATTTAATAAAAGTTATTTTTTATAATTTTTTTGCATTGTATTGCCCATCTGACTTGCTTCGACTAAGTTTAGAATCTATCGTAAAGTATTTATTGGTTACATATGTACGTATATATGAGTATTAGATTATCCTGACCTCTAAATTTAACGTTATACCATTTTAGACCACATAATCACTTAACATTAAATCGTAACCAAACGCTACACCCTTTAATGATTAAAAGTTTAATATATTTATAACTTTACATTATGTATAGTAATAAAACGATTAATAGAAAATAATTATATATTATTATTTTATTGAATGCAATTTTAAAAGTGCTACTACAAGTACCTGCTTTTTCTAAGTAAAAATATAATTAATCATCAAAGTTACAATATAAAAGTTAAAAATACTTTTTCATAAACGTATTTTTAAACATATTATATTAAAACATACTGTATGACATTTCAAGAAACCGCTTTATATTCAAGTTTATTTTAAACAGCAAACAAATATATACGTAATTAAAACAGTGAGTATTAATAAATACACCTCTGAAATATGAAACGCCATAGTAATTTAAATTGTTGGCTCTTGGCTACCAACATTTGTACAGTGAAACAATGTTGGCCCAATATTTACTCAGGTTAATTAGTGTGCTCAGAGACTGCATTACAAACGGAATACTATTTGAACTCACCCTAAAGTTTAATGAATCAATGATTTGGTTTGACCCCCATGTAGGTTTTGTTATTTATTGATGTTACTAATCAGACAAATGGCTAATCCATTAAATACATAGCCCACTAAAGCCCAATGATGTGATGAGAGTACCGGAATAGCATCGTAAATGGAAGCGTCAAGTATTTGGATTGATGCAAAATGTAATTGAACATCACTTCTGTTGTTTACTTTCTATGAATAGTAGTTGTTGTTTCTCAATCATCTCTTAGTGCTCCGTATTGGTGATTGTAATATTTCAGTTTTATAGTTTCAAAGTGTATTGATCTTTTATCGACAAGTGAATAAGTACATCGAGTCTTCAAAAATGTTAAATTGTCATTCTAACTAAAATATCATACATTTCAGTATACTTTTCATTAACACTTTTATAGATTAACTGTATAAGATTACAACAGTAAAGAAGTGAAGGTGTTTCATCTTCTTAAAAAAATACTTTGAATAGGACTTAACATTGTAAATTTTAATGGTTAACTTTTTGCTAAAATACCCTAAAGATTGTTTTTTTTCTGAGATAGAATACGTTGTGTAAATGATAAGGTTTTTTTTAAAGAGGGGAATAAATTATGGTACGTCTTATTTTTGATGGATAGTAAAATGCTAATATTTTAGAATCATCGAATGAGTGTACTTAGAAACATTTAATATCTAGTAACTTACAAACTTTTATTTTTTTAATATTTAAGTAGATAAAATGTCAGCATATAACATTTATAAGAAGAATACGTTATGTGTGTAAAATATAAGTATGAGAATATATGCATATTCTCGAAGTAGCTATGGCTGAGTGGTAGCTCTATTTGCGTGAGTTTAAATCTTTACAAAGATGGATAAGTTTCGGTAAAGGAAAATATTGCGAAAAACTCATTGCATGATGGGAAGGCACATTCCTTACTGGGTTAAACCACCGTCACTTGATTGAAAATTTGATGTCAAGGAGCTAAATGTCCTGAAAAAACTGCACTCGAGAACGATTTCTTCTTAATTTTAGTATATCTTGGGCGTCATTCTAAACATTTGATTTAATTGTAATCTTACGCTATACGTATAGGGAACAAAATAAAATTATTAATACAATGTATACTAATAATATAATTATTAAATAACATGAATAAATAAAATTACACAAAACACTTTATTGCAGCAATTATAACAATGACAATGCAGCCTACACATGTCATATTATTGATATTGTACTGAGTACATTTGAAACTTCATACATTGTTTAAATAAACGTGAAAAGATAAAGATTCATTCAAACATACATTTTACCCTAAATTGCATTACCGCTTCACCCTTTTCATCAATTAAAACTATTTACCCACTCCGGCGTCAATCTCGCAGACAAAGGCCGGATTGCCGATGGAGCTAATTAATAAATCAAGACTTGTCTGGGCAAACACCGCCGGTACCGACACCAATGTTTGAGTTTCGGACTGTGAAAGCCATTATCTGTAATTACGCGGCCGCCATAGTTTCTATTTTACGGTATTAACGTAATAGATTAATTAGCGATTGAAAATTGATTTACACGGATAACTAGTTTGATGTGCGTGAGTTTTAATTTAGTAAACCATGTTGCGATTTGAAACTTTTCAGGTGTTGAATATAATAGTTATATCTGTGGGAGGTAAGTTTTTGCGTTATATATTCTTATATTATGATTGGATTTTGGGTACGAGTGAAGTGAATTATAGATAATGATAAAGAACATACCTTTTTAAATTGCTTAAAATTTACTTGGACAGTTTTAACAAGAGAGCAATCATTTTATTAGAGCTCACAAAATTTGCCTTCATAGATAGAGATCATAATTTATATTAATAAAATAAAGCGAAAAAGTTTGTTTTTTGAACGCACTCATCTTAGATACTACCAGTTAGATTTCGAAAAATCTTTTTTTATTCAATCGAACAATTATTGAGGAATTAAACTAGTCATAACGCTACCACAAATAGAAGCAATGCAGTATTAAATAAAGTTAAAAACGGGCAAATGGTAATAAATAATTTTTAAATTCCACGCGAACGAAATGGCGGGCTCAGCTAGTTTACATAAAATTAATTACTAACTATAAGCAGCGTATGTCTGATATCAACAACGTCAATATACGGTCATTTTTATACATAAATACTGTATTTTAATTGAACTATCTATTTTCGTTTTGTAAAGTTAAAATAAGAGCATTACCATGACGAAATTAAAACGTGAACACAGTATAAGTTTGTTTGAAACATCTGTTATAAATTTTTATAAACCAATTAGCTGAATCGAAAAACTAATTAATATTTCTTTAAAATCACGAAATTAAAACACTCGAAAAAAGTGACAAACCGTTGTGCGGCGACGTTTTTTTTCATCGGCCGCGTTGTCTGGAAGCCATCTCTCAAATTAGCGTCACCCAGTTCAACCCAGGAGGTCCTTTCAAATATCAATTATGTCAGAACGGTCTTCTCAGACAATGTTGATTAATTAATTAGGGGTTGACTGCAATTATAGCGTCGGAAAGGGCCATCATAATGTCATTTGTAGGAGCTGTTTCCATTATACTAATGTGTATTATTGCATTGGTTAAACATATATACAATTATTTCATTTTATATAGATAGTGGTCATATATTTATAATATTTTATGTTTTATGAATATCTGAAGAAATCTCATTTTTTTACAATTAAGTTTATGCATCGATCGATCTTAATTGACGATACGGCCCAAGTTGGTGGACACGCTAAACCCGTTGAGGGACTGGCTCTCAAGTGGAACTGCCGAAATACAGTTTTATTGGTAATTGGCGGCAGATTTTCTACTTGAGGGTAGTAGCTAGCCAAAAGGGATTTATAAAAAGCCCTACCACCATGCAATATCATATGAAGTATAGTTTTCTGAACTCAAAGTTATAAAGTCTATTTCTTGAATAGGATTCATTACTTATGTTCTTGCCGTTGGCGCACGTTTTAGTAAATTTCTAAACATTTGCGTACAAATATTCACTTATCACCTGCTCTTTGCCTTTACTAATTTCGGTAAAATTCTACCCTAAAGTGAGCAGAGATTTTTTTGCGTTTGGTAAATGAGGATTACTTACAATAGTAGATAGTGAGTAGTATGTCAATGGACGTAGAACAAATCTTTTTAAAAGTGTTTATCAGATAAGCACAAGATTCTATATATTTCTTTGATAAAAACTGTTATAAGCAATGATTTGTAAATTTATCATTACCTTACTTCAACTACAGTTTAAAGCACTTTATTAGAAGTTCATTTAGAGAAAATAGCATTTATTTCATTTCTCTTATATAATAGCATCCAGTGATTTATTAAATATTTTTAACTTAGTCGTAAATATATTCAATGATTCAGTTTCTCTCAGATCTTTCGGTAGTTTATGAAATAGTTTAGAACCCTCAAAGTTAATGTTTATTATACCGTACTTTGCAGTTCTTGTTATAATAATTATGAGGGTATAAATTTTTCTAAACTTACATTATGTACCTTTTGCAAAATTTTGTTATTATTTTGGCAGAAGTTCGTGTACATCCGAAGTGTTGCTTGAGGTTGTATTTATTTTTGTAAAACTTCCCTATAAGAACTTTAATAATGCATTAGGATTTACATCATAATTAATTGATGTTATTAAATGTTCATTTGTATAAGAGTTCCAAATAATAACTAATACAAAGTTGCATACATTGTCTGATAAAGCCATACATTGACATTAATGTCTGACATAACGAGTGCAATGGCTCACACTATATTAAATACAATCTGTAGGTAAGAATTTACATATGTATGGATGTAATCAATGTGACTTTTTCAAAACATATAAAAGCTTTATTAAATTTAAAATCATACTATCAATTATTTTAAATTCTTAAACCACTATTGAACATATTCTTCAATTTATAAAACGATATCAACAATTCCCTAATTAAATATCAATTCGCACATATAATATTTAGCATTATGATACTATAGTGTTCACCCCACGCTTTCCATTAAACTATGTCCTCTGCAAGGTATCGAGTGTGTATGACAGGATAATAAGCTCACACCCTCACTGAATATTGGTATTATCATTGTTACTTTTACAGAACATATAGAGCAAACATGTATATATGTGTATAGGGATTCACGAAATATTTAAATCCGTTTAAATTTATGGTGAAATGTATTTGAAAGGAAGTAAAAATAGCTTCAAAAAATAGCAAAAGAAACTTCCTTAATGTCATAACAGTGCTTACGTTAATGTAATAAAAAGCTTAGTTACGGACATTAATTCTCTTTTACAATTAACTTCACTTCAAACTTCGATCGAGAAAAGTACATCAGATTTGCTTTATTAGAAGTTTACAATAATTTTAAATAATTTTGACTTTTATATCAGTGCTCTTTTTTAACATTTTTATTTTGAATTTTAACCTTTTTTCTGTAAGTCGATCATTTTAGTTGATCTACATATATATCTGTATAAGAAAATTGTAACTAAGTTAATTTCGTAGAATTTAATGTTTTTTTTTTTTATAATTGAGGTGAAAGTACTTCGCTATTGATATAGAGGTCAAAGTTTTTCCTATTGATTTTTTGCAATACATTTCTCCCTTTGTACGTGTATCATTTACAACTACAGGACAAATTTTGATAATATCCATACTCTGATAATATATACCGCGTATTCCAATATAGAATACTTTTTATTGCGTAAAACTAAAGAGCGCCTGCAAGATAAGCGATAAAAGTTACACTTTATTATAAATGAGTTTAGCGACGCATCTTTCCATTTTACTAGTTATAAACATATCTATATACATTGAAGCTTTATTTTATCTCTATATGATAATGGAGTGCTAAAATGTCCATCTTAAACACAAGTTTTTTTGAGTACCTGGTGCCAGGGACTCTTTAATGACAAAGATGGTCCAATTTCCATGAAGTGGTTGCTTGATTGGTTATACTTGGTTTTATTTTATATACTTACTAGCTGACCCGGTGAAATTCGTGTCACCTATAAACGTTGTTCTTTAGTCTCGCTAAAACTCAAAAACGGTTTGACCAACTTCAATTCGTTAAGATCAATAGAACTGGCTATATCTAATATCGTTTCCGTTTGACATATCTTTTGGTTATTGAATGAAACTTGTTTATAACTCCAGTGAATTAGATGTCTTTTAATTATAAAAAATTAGATATTGGTGAATTCGGATACACGTTCCTTGACGCTGCGTCCGTACACACTACCAACTGAGCTATCATCGCTTCATTACTTTTTTTTATTGAGATTTAAAAAAAATATATATGTCCGTTTTTTTTTACAAACCTTGTCCTGACAATAATGAACGAAATAGGTATTATTCAATTTGCTACAGTCGTTCGGAATTTATGCGCGTACATACATTTCGGTGATTTATTTTTATATGTATAGATTTTGTTATAAATAACCTAGACTGCTATAATCTGCTGGTATTCATGGAAAAAGTGACATTGCTTAGGTTTACATTCGGTAACCCTTTAGTCATCCAATACTATAACACATTGTAATTATGACAATGTGACTATGCTTTAATAGAATGAAAATAGGTCCTAAAATTATTAGAAACATAAATCAAGGTTCCACGCGTACGAAGTCGCGGGCATAGCTATTGCTAAATAGATAAAGTATACACAAGAGAATAACTTCAAATCAAAAGAAAACGCAGTTAAGTTATATCAGTAAGTTTTTTTTAATATCATTCTCTACTTTAGTTGGCTTCTAAGAAATATTCCGATAAGTTTCGATAAAGGCTTCGAAAGCGCGGACTCTGATTTCCTTTCATTTCCTTTTAGGAAACTTAAATAGAACTGAGACTTCCTTGACGACGGAGCACCGAATCAATTATTTGTGTTGAAGGAAACTTTCGTTGGACCTTCTCCGTATAAACAACGTTCCGTAGTTTTTGTTATTTCTCATAATAACAAGTGTATTTATTAAGCTCCGTTTAGATTTCGATAACCGTCCTACTTTATCTTCTCGTTTATTATTTTTTGATTTACATTATTGAAAGAATCATTGTTATTAAGTTCCAATTAAAAAATATTGTCGATAAATGAAATGAACTTTAATTATTATACAAAAAATTTCCATGTACATAATAAATACCTATATGCGTACAGACACCATTAACGTCGTTTTTACACATGGATTGGAGCATGGATACCACGGTATATCTAATACCAAAAACAGGTGACAAATGCGTTCATATCAAATAAAATTTCTTGACTGACATCTCTCGCTATGCGATTGTGATAGACTTATCAAATGTACTGAAGTTATTATGTAGTAAGTTCCTAGAAAATTGCTCTCGCGTTTAATTGTTATAGACAAGATTTCATATTATATTATACTATGTGATGATAGTAGTTTGCCCCTTCTACTTATATGTTATTAATCAAATATAGATAGTGATATATCTAGAAAGACAACTTCCTGAGACTTAGAACCTTTTTTTATCACGTTATATGTTCGTACAATTAATGTTATTTTATAGGTCGAGAAGAATTAAACGTTTTGAAGCCGATTTGTAAAAACACAGCAAAAAATTTGTAACTTAATCAATTCGGATAAGTAAAATAAAGTTTTGTATTACCATAGAGTATAAACACATATTATTGAAGAGACTCTTAAGCTTGCTACTACAGACGCATTGTTGCTAAAACTAATCCATATCAATTACTCACCACTTCGAGTCAGTTAATTTCAATCTTGCTAAGAATTTATATTGTTAATTTAATATAAAACTTTACTTTCAGTGTGCATAGTTTATTATAAAACAAGTGATGTGACAGTCTTCTGTAAAAGAAGCTTACATTTATCTATAATACTGTTATCAGTAAAGTACAAATAAAAATTGCAAACAATTGCTTGTTTGTGGATCGTGCCCGCGGCAGAATGCGTGCGAATCATGAGCTAGTAGAGATTATTTGAAATATCTTTAAAGAACAAATTCAGTAATATCTATAAACGGTGTATTAAAATTTCTTTTTTCTTACACAAAAAACTAAAAGGCTCTATTTTTTATGATATAATTATATTTTTGAAATATTCTTTTTATGATGCGTTATAGAAATACAGACTTATAAAGTAGTTATTTGTGAAAATGTTATATACATATATGTCTTTACATATACGTGAACAAAATTTCACCATTCATTTAACTTAAGGCTGGTGACATTGGCATAGTGGTAGGGCTTTTTCTAATGTCCGTCTGCCTAGCTACCACCCTCAGGTTGAAAATCTGCCTCCAAATACTTATAGGTGTGTTTCAGCAGTTGCACTTGATGGCCAGGCTTAGCATGTTCATTAGTTTAGGCCACTTCGTCACTTATCATCAGGTAAAATTGTAGCTATAACGCTAAACCCATTAAAATTAATTTATATTATTCATTTATTGATAAATTATAAATAATATTAAATTAAATTATTTAAATTATAAATTTAAAAACTTTCAAAATAAAAGAAGCAGTTAATCAAATTTGGTTTAAAAACTTAATGACTAGTTTAAATATTTGTGCACAGTTATGTAAATTTGTCACGTTACTAGATTTACTGAGAAAATACTGTACTGACTTATTAAAAATATTTCAAGAAAATATTATAATTGTGTTTGATAAAGAGATAAAAAGCGCAACGTTAAAATGGGTGCGAGAGGAGTTTGCAAGTGGCTCGTCAGCAAATTATAGTCTAACTTCAGTTCGCCCGGAGAGACGCAACTTTGTGGTGTAAACCTGAACTTACTACGATACAAACTTCCTGTTTTCATTAAATTTTATCACACTAGTAGAAAGCACATATTTCCTAGTATTTTTCTATGAAACGAAATGATTACTGTGGTGTATATTATAAGCACATTATTTGATAACTTTATGTCAGTTGATTTCAGTAATTTTTATTATGTTTAACATTCATAACCTTTAATAGCATACAATGCCCGTGGTTTACTTTAGAGGTGTGCTTTTTTCTTGAGAATTATGCATCAATTTACAATAACTTAAAGAAATTATTCTACAAACATATAACTTTAATTTTAAAGGTTTTATTTAACATAGCAGATAAAATGACAACAATGATATTAATTACAGTGCAATACGACATTACTACAAACCTATCCAGGTCATAGAGAAATTATTTTCCCGATGTACCCCAAAAGCGTGCAAAATGTTCCATATAAAACCGTTCTCGCAATTTGTTAAGTATATGCAGCGGAATCAGCCTTGACAAACCGTTGCATCCTACTCACGTTCCGCGAGTTTCCGAAATATTATGAAAATATTTCTCCAGATGTAATTTCCAAAGTTTAAATGATAGTGAATATCTACATCTAAGATATTGAAATTGTCGTACATTAAGAACGAGATGATCTAAAGATAAGAAAGGGGATAAATCAAGATCTTCTATATGTTCACGCATATACCTAGGTTTTGTTACTACTGACCTTATTCAAGTTATTAGCTTCTCATTTAGATTTGCATTGCGAGGGTTGGGTATGTTCGATAACGAGTTTTTGCCGTTTCTTAATGACGTTGCTTGTTGTAAAACTTCCCATTAATATAGATGCTACTTACAAAGCCAAGAAAATGATCCAAGCCCAAGTATCCGCCAAAAAATCAGAGTAAACGAGAGTACAAATCCTTGCGGAACTTTAGAATATATAAGGTTTTCTGCAAGAAAGCAGAAACTACTACTTTCGAGCACATTATTGACGCAGACATTATGCTTGGTGGTAAATTGGTTTAGACCGGCGGAATATTAATACGACGTATGTCGGTTGTAGTTTCAGTAAGTACATTTCGCAAAAATTTTGGTATTCATTTTCATTGATTGTACTAATTGTAATACTAAATCTGAATTCTAGTAAGTGCTGTTGAAAATATGTGAATTTGCTAGTGATTGAAATTGATAATTACTAACGGGCTGGCGTGGTGATTAAGTAAAATGCTCTTTCTCCTAATTGTTTTGAGCAGTAATCTAGAAGTAACTGGTTCTAGACAAGAATAATACTCTGATATATAATGATCGCTGTATATATATTTCTCGTTTACCACATCTAACACACGTTTATAGATTTTAGCTTTATGGCTACAATCTCACCTGATGCTTAGTGACGATGTGAGCTAAGTTGGTGAACACGCTAAACATGTGACTTAGAGACTGGCTGTCAAGTGCAACTGCCGGAGCACATCTATAGTTGTTTGGCAACAGATTTTCAACTTGACGGTGGTAGCTAGCCAAACGGAAATTAGAAAAAGCCATGCATACCATGCAAAAATACAATACAATTATGATATAATTTTAGTTGTTAGTCTTACTATTCTTTACCTATGACACCAATCGGACAACAAGATACATTACTACAACAGTAAAACTATATAGTTTTACATAGTTCATCAATGCTATATTTTTTCAACTGTGCAAACTTTCTTTCTCATAAAATTCTCTCAACATATGATTATAAAGTGGGTGAGTAAGTTGAGCAGCTATTCTGCAATGAGCTCAACTCTACAACTTGAGTATCTCACGGACACATACGAGCCTAACTAACTGAATAAAGGAGCGTCGCCCGAAACTCCCTGATACAAACTTTCGACTTGCAAGATTTGCGAAAACGCTCGCGGCTTTTATTGTTAAGCTCGTGCTAGACTGTTGTGTTTGTGACATGAAATAACTAAATTAATAAAAAGCACATTGTAGTATAAATACTAAAGTGTGTTAATTTATTCGTTGGAAGACTATATTTTATCTACATTTTACATTGGTTAATACGTAAACTAGAAATAAGAAACCATTTACCCTTCCGCGCGGATAAATAGAAAATAACAATTACACTGTTATTTCATTACTACATAAAACTAAAATAAAAAAATACAGAACATTGACAATTTATTATTGCTTACAACCGGCATCATTAAAAAAGTTCCTACTTAAGTATTCCGTTACTTTAATGTTAGTATTAAAATATCAGAATCACCAACATCACTCATACCCTCGAAGGAGTGACTAGCTCGCAATAAAAATGCAATTTGCCGGTAATTAGTAGAAACGATGGGCATCGAGAGGAGGATATTTGAACATATATACTTGGCCGGAACAGTTAAATATGATTTCTAAAGAAGTTCGGGACAATCAATGAATTAGAAACAATTTTGTGCAGGGAAGTATGTAATATCAGCTATTTCTCCTCATTTCAAATATAATTATTAATTTATACATACATTTTAACGTCAGTCGGTTGTAACGAAAATATACCAATATTTTTAAAGTAACTGTACTTTCGTTTAGGCTTTAAAATGAGAAAAAAATGTAACAATTATATTTCTTTATGTTTATATAACCATTTTAAGAGTGAATATATGACCTACGATAAGTTAATACCTTAGGCCTACACTAGGCTTAGGAATTATCATTCAAATGCAACTGTCGCAAGACACCTATAGTTGTATTTAGCAATATTGATTTTCCTTGATTATGGTTGCTTATGGTTATGGTTTCATAGGAATGTTTACTCCACCAAAAGCCTGGGAACATTCCACGGATTATAATACTTGTCGATCGACGCAGTGTTCATAAACGATATCTCTGAGTAGAGAATGCTTCAAAATTATTTCTACCGCATATATGTATATGGTTTATCTAAATAAGCTAAATGGTTTTAGATATAGTTTTGTATTTTCATAATGTTATACGTTTGAATTTTATCAAAAACATACTCAACATTTTATATAAAACTTCAAGCAAAGTCCAGCCGCGGAGATAGATATGAAAATTGTGCATATTTGCTTACGTTACAATAGATTTCTTATATTGGCTAAGATTTATTCTATTTAAATGTTTGTATCAATTGTTACTAAATCCGGTAGGTACTCACTAACTAAGAAGTAAAAAAAAAACTTCTAAGATCTTCTAAACTCAGCCTAACAGCGACACCTACGGGCGATACGAAAGTGGATTTAGAGACACGTCGTTTCGTTTTAACTTGTTATGTATGCGTTTAGAAATAAATTGATACGAGCTCAAAACTTCCTGTTTTACGATAAAACATTTTCATTCTGTATTTTATTGTTTGTTATTTATAAAGATGAATGATGAAAGATGAATATATCTTTAATATAGATTTCTTTTATAAGTTTAATTATCTTTATATATTAATAAAAACAAGTACTTTTTGGAATAATAATAGGCCTTGACTGTCTTCTCTAGTCTTCGCTCTATCTGCTTTATGCGGCAAAAGTTCGGTTTTGTATGAAATACCTTTCACATATTTTATTAAATAAATCCCTGATGTTGTGGTCAGGGTACAGAGACATACTGCAATTCACACTGTACGAATACATAATGTATGTATACTGATACAAATGTAACTAATATGTTAAAAAATATATATGGTAAAATGTCTGAACTGTACCTGATTTTAAGCGCGATACTATCTAAAAAAATAGTAAATTTTCTAAATCCTATGTGTACCAGAGATACTACTAGCTCAAAGTTCTACTAAAGCGAGAGTAACACATCATGTACTGTAGCTGCGATCGTCTCGGACGAAATTGTCATGTACAATCATTCTGCAATTATACAAAACTAAACAACAGTACAAAATTAACACTCTGAACCAGACGTGATATTGCTTTGGAATTTTATTTGTCACTTATTAATAATATATTACCATATAGTTTTATACCAGTTTATATACAAAATATTTCAGTTCATTTTTCACCTCTTATTGTGAATCGATGTTCCTTTTTTTTTAAAGTTATTAATAGCTTTAGTGTAAAAAAGTGTCCTTTCCAAGAATTTCTTTTTTATCTCTGGAATGCTATTGCGCAAGAATTTTATGTACATATAATTCTCACACACAGAGTACAGCTAGTCACAGAACATTTTTGATCACACAAATAAGTTCGAGTATTGTGTGAGATTCGAATTCACAGCGCTCAGCTCAGGTTCCAGTATTAAAACCGCTTGATCTACATCAACCGTGCCGTCAAAAATATTATTCATATTTTACTTATACCATAATTCCATATTTCATTGTAACTTCTTAACATTCAGTGTGACACTTATTTCGTGTCCCATTTATTTACTAAAACCTTTTCAACAATCTTTGTGCTGTAAGCGTTTTCTGGAGTATTTCAAATGCAGCGTCTTTACACCAAAAGTTAGGGCTCTCACAACTGCCATCTCGTTTCTTTTGATATATAATTGAGAGATATTCCTAATTCAAATTCATCTTGACAAGAAAGAAACAATTCCGAAACGTCTCTTGCCGCTGATTAATTGAATATGAATTGAATATGTCCATTATACTAAAATTTTCTGTGTAGATTCAAAATATAAGGGTTTTATTAGTGTTTCATGTATGTTCTATACGTATGTATGGCTTTTATTCGTTATATAAAAATAGTTGTGTTCGTAACTTCGTTCGCGTTGAACTAAAAATTATTAGATATTTTTGCCGGTTTTTTGTAACTTTTCCAACACAGCTCTGCTCCTATTGGTGATAACGTAATATTAAATAGTCTAAAGCCTGACTCTATAATTGATCTATCAAATCCTTTCTAATATTATAATATGAAGGTGGGTTTTTTTGTTTGTTACGCTTTCACGCCAGAACAAGTGAATCGATTATGATGAATTTTGTTACACGGATAAATAGAAACCTCGAGATGGAGGTGGGCTACTATTTCTTGCAAAAAGCATACTGGATCGAGATTAACAGAGGGATAAACTTTGTATGAAACTATTTATTGCGTCATCCGGTTTGTTTGACAAAATCAATGTTAACGTTAGCAAAGCCGAAGGTGAGAGCTAGTATCATTTTTTTTAAATATCCAGCTGGTAGTTCCTAAGATTGGCGCGTTTAAACAAACAAACGACCAAACAAACTTTTCCGCTTTATAATATATTTCTAGCTATTATTCCGTGTACGAATTTGCCTGTAACATTTTATAACATAAAATACTTTTATATCCGTGATTATGTTACGAATTTTATTGGCAATATGAACGAAATTGCAAATTAGTATAATAAAATGTCGAGTTTTTAATGCAATATCGAACGAGGTTATAACTTTAGAAGTGGTACAGTTACAATATTTGGCACAGTTAGCACTTGGCACGTTGCGCTGTTCATCTGAAAAAAGAATAATTGTCCTCTATATTGCGGAAGTTATCTTGAACAACGTAGATATGTTTACGTTTGTTTTTATGCGAAAAATATTGCTGTTTACATGAAATAAAGCGATGCGAAATATCTATAACAAGCGGCACTGAAATATTTACTTTACAGTTTTATTGAACAATTTATTTTGCGTTCTATTTTAATTTTAAACTATACATATTGTAGTTTAGTTAACAACTGGGCTATAACTATAAAATTCAACCACCTACAATAAGCTTGAGCTTGCGCTGAAGGAAAACATCGTAAGGAATCCATAGTATAGTGGTAGGGCTTTTTCTAATGCCCGCCTAGCTAGCAACTACCCTCAAATTGAAAATCTACCGACAAATACCAATAGCTATGTTCCGCCAGCTGCACTTGAGAGCCAGTTCTTCCCCATGTTTAGCGTTTTTACCAGCGTGGGCCGTGTCGTCACTTAAGATCAGGTGAGATTATGGCCATACTCTAAACCTTAACTATAAAAAAATTGCTTCAATCATTCTTTATAGAAGAAAAATTAAACTTCTCCGCTCTATAATATTAATATAGATATAGCAATTGTGTTCGAATCAATTTAATATACTCTATTTATCTTAAAACCATATAAATAATATATAATAGTGATATTTGTACATCAGTATAGTGTCTATAATATTGTTGTATTATACTGTGGATAGTAGAATTCAATAAACTATTTTCGATTGGACTGTGACAATTATGCATTAGAACTCCTAGCCAAGTGGAGAGATGATTTTATATGAAAACGTGGTCACCCAACTCTCCACACGGTTTTAGTAATTAAAATTGTACGTTATAACTCTATTTTCATACTATGTATTAAAAATAAGGAAAGAATCATGTTTATATTAGAAGAAGTATAATAAATAAAATACTTTCAAAGAATTTCTACTAGTTACAATTATAATATATTAGCCTTTACCTGCGGCTTCGCTGGTGTTAATATTGATTTTGTCAAACAAATCGGATGACCCAATATAAAGTTTGATACAAGAGTTTATACCATTCTTTAACCCAGTTGTAATAAATTTTTCGCAAGAAAACGTAGCCTATCACCGTTATCAAGTATCCATCTATATCTATACCAAAATTCATTAAAATTGTTTCAGTGGTTTAGGTGTGAAAGCGTAACGAATAAACAAACAAACTCTCTTTCGCATTTATAATATTAGTAAGGATTTCCCACAGGTTCATTACAATCCGATTAAAATGATATAATGTAGCCGAACTCCACTATTACCCTACTCATAAAGGCACCAGAATATCTTGCATGAGAGAAATTTATATAGCATGGACAAAAAACAGCCTTCAGTGTCCAATATGAGATATACTTATGGCACCATGGAGTTTGACGTCGGAACGAATAAAGTTTATTTATTAGAAAAGTTTCCAACTAGGGACAGTAAATCAACATGCCCAAAAAAGGGCAACTAAACTAGATAGGGGAAATGTGAACAGGGTTTGTGACACAGGATATAATAATGTTTATGTTTTCTACTTATATCATATTAATATAACGAAAGGATATTTTAATTCCATGATGTCATTGTTTGTGAACAATTTAATTTAGTTTCCGTCTGCGGCTTTTGTATATAATATTAGATTGGCGAAAGCGTTATGAAGACGTATTAGGTAAAGCAAATTAATTAATTAACTTATTTTATGAAGCTTATCCGTATTAGTGAAGATTCCGAGACCGATTTACATAAACTTGTGAAAGCTACATACGATATGCAGGCGATGATAGCTCAGTGGTAGCGTGTAGGAACGCCCCGTCATGCAACGTGACTTCGAATCCAACCACCCACAATGAGCTTCAGCTTTCGGTGAAGTAAAACATCGTGAGGAAACCATAGCATAGTGGTAGGACTTTTTGTAATGCCCGCCTGGCTAGCTACCACCCTCAAGTTGAAAATCTGCTACCAAATATCATTAGGTGTGTTCCGGCAGTGGCATTTGAGAGCCAGTTCCTCCACAGGTTTAGCATATCCACCAACTTGGGCTGTATCGTCGCTTAAGATAAGGGGAAATCGTGTCCATATCCTAAAAAAAAAACTGACTTTCTTTTTCATTAATTTCATTATAAAACTTATAATATGATTCGTGGATTCAAGCTATAGTAGTTTGTAATAAAATACTTATGACATTTTAAAATGCACTGATGACGTATTAAAAGAAGGAAAGCTAAGACATCTTTTAGCACTAAACTTTTACTTTAAAAACTTACGGTCCGATTGATGGTAATCGGCCATCCTAACAACAGAGAACGCTTGTAGACACTAGAGTTATTAGAAGAGCTAACTTTATTTGATTTATAATTTCCTAAGGAAATTTGAAAGCCGTTATCATCCCAGGAACACGACACAATTTTATCTGGAGTTGAAGAGGGAAACGGTCCTTTTATTCATTGAGAAGTTTCTTCTGTTCTTGAATATACTCGAATATATTGAATATAATTAAGTATCCATTTCTGTAGGATGTTGAAATCATAGAAAACATTATTTTTAATATCACCGCACATTAAGTGACAATGTCACTATACGTTTTTGGCGGCAAATATTCAACTTGAGGGTGGTAACTAGCCAGTAGGGAATTAAAAAAAGCCCTACCTTCAAGCTGGACTGTTCCAATTTATGGTTGTAACTGTGAAACAAATAAAATTTTTATAAATGTATTTGACATATTTCTATACCAAATGTATTTATATTAAACACTTTTAGCTAATAAAAGTCTGAAGTTACGTCATACTAAAACTAATATAAATAAGACCCCATGAACATTTTATTGCAACGTGGCATTTCCTTACTTGTTTAAAAGACGTTTAATGAGAAAAAACCTACAAGTCAATGTCACGTGGAACTGCTCATATAAACCATTACGCAGTGGGGCGTCACTTAGTTAAAATTCAATATCTATCGAATACTGGAGTTGATGAATTTTACATCTATTTATATTGTTTCAAATAATGACAGCTGTATTTATAAGCTAATAACCGTACTGTGGAAGAAAGGTAGGGCTCAAAGAAATCTCTTTGGTGATTCCGTTTTACTTAGAGCAGCTCCATTAGGGATATTTGTCCTCCTTACAGAAGATCGTAACCTTATGTAATGTTCCTACAATGAGTAGAGCTAGTATAGCTCTTTAAGAAAAGGAATTTCTGATAATATTTCTGCTGAAAAAAGTTTTCACAGACTGTAGACAAAGTTACCGTTGGGTTTCAAGCATCCCTGACGCTTCTTTGCCTCATGTTTAATATATAACAAGAGATTTAGCGCGTAATTTGTTTGTTGATCATAATTTTAAATTTGTATGTCGAACCTATATAATTAGCTATTCTGTTAGTAAAATTCCAGTACCCGTGTTACCGAAGTGACGAGCTAAGCAGGGTTCAGTCTCCAAATAACATAATGAATTATATATTTTAGAAAGTCATTATAATTTTAACGTTATAGACCGACTAATACTAAGGTAAGTACTTTGTTAAATATTTGTCGATAATAGTAATTACATTATAATATATTTCATTTAAACAATAAACAAATTAAATCAATAGTCATTATTCAATTTAGGCCATAAGAAGGCGCTTATGAACGTCCAAACTATCACCGGTTCGGAAAGTAACGCAGTCATCGAGTAGAAACGGCAAGGAAACTGGATCTGCACCTTTTTTAGATCTTATTCTTATATTTTATAATTGAATATTTCTCAGTAAAACATTTACAAAAACATACAAAAAATCAACTAGCGACAGTTACGATCTATCAGCCGTAAAAACATCTATAAAAACAAAAATACAAAATAATATTTTTTTATACCTGACATGTCTATATCTTTCGTCATTTAATCCCTAGTAATTGGTAAAATAAGCCTCTGCACAGATAAATTGTTGTGAAAAAATAGAAAATTATTATTTTTTTAATTCAGACTATTCAGAATTTTCGTAAATATGGTAAATAAAATTTATCTGCTAATTGAAGAGACTAACTTCATAAAAGCAAATTGGAATATCTATAAAAATAACTATAATTCACTTAACTCCTCTTAAAAGAAACCAATTTCACTCCAACGCAATGTCCAATTAAATATTTCAACTTTCGTAAGAACAATGAGACCGTAACTTACGATCACGCTTGTACCCTTGCACTTGTACACAGTTGTCTTACCCAATTACTTTTAAACTAGAAACAACCATTTGTATCAATTACGTCCAACATTTAATTTGGGTAAATACCAATTTTATGGGCTTAGAAAATTATTGTGGTTAAGATCACGATAGAGTAAAGGGTCCGAGATGATTTACAAATTCGATAGCTTGGTTTTAAATTGATATTTGAAATGCTATTTGATGGGAATTTATTGATTTGAAGATGTTACTTAAAAGCAATATTTGAAATTCTATTAAACGTCTAGACTTATATTTAATTAATAATATTATCCTGAGAATTGTGGAATGCAGAAAATTCTATTTTCTATAATTAGTTTACAATTCTATCTGTTGATTTATAAGTAAATCAATTCAAAGTCAAACGTATTGTGTTGAATTAAATATATTTAAATGCACTATGACAAGTATTATCTTATGTACCATCAAGAGTCAGAATAAATTGCCTTTTAAAACCGAGTCCACCCCATAATATTAACAATAACTTCGAATGTATATCAATGGAGTTTCGCCCACCTCATCAACATAAGCATACAAAGGTATGGAATGTATCGGTTGGTACATTACCATATCGATAGGTACGAGATTTCGATAGTATTGTCGCTATGAACCATCGATGGGTATGTCCGATACCGATCACTGAGAAAAAGGTTGCTCGACCCTCAACGAAGAGGCATTTCTTTATTTTACATCTGTCAAATATATGCACATTCAATTTTTTATTCTTTGTCTATATAAATAAAGATTATTCAACTGGAAAGTTAATGCAAACGTTAACTTGTATTCTTATTCCTTTTCAAATCACTGGTGACTCATTTCATTCGTCCTAGCTCTTTATGCAGGCACTCGCATCAAATTGAACTTCTAGAAATAATTCACTGAATTCAATTTAAAAAACTCTCACCGTCCATTAATTTATATCAAATAACATATAAAAGGTTCGAACTTTGTCAACTAAAGTGTCCGTGATAATTGATTTTTTCTATTATATGAAGTCGCTTTCAAATTATCCAATATCATTGCTAAGTTTATACAGTAATATATATTTTATGTTCATGCTGGAAATTACTAGGCAGTCATCTATATTTCTGCATACGAGCCTTAGCTACTTATAAAATATTCATACATGGCAAACAGATCAGAACAAAAGAATTAGTAAGACGTGGTCCGAAACCTACACGTTTGAAAGAAAGACGCCCACAAGCGATGCGCATGTCAATATTTTGTTTAACAAGCGAGGTGTACCGGGAAACAAATGAATGTTGCTGCACCCATGACTGTGTTCCGATATAATAGTCATAAATTATTCGTGCACATCAACAAACTTGCATTTGCATTCAGTTTAGATAGCAATCGACTTTGTAACCATTCAGTAAGATATTGATTTTGATTCATATGCCAATGATGACACGTATAGTTTGTAAGAAACATCCATACGTTATAAGATCTGATATGAACGGGGAAATATATCAATCACTGATGTCATGACTGTTAGTTGACTACTGATATACTACTAGTATAAATAAATATTAAGACGAAACAAACCGGCATCAGCAATTGAACTAAAAGTAATTTGTCATTGAAAAGAGTAATATTTAATTAAAATTTAAGTATTTATTTTAATATTTATTAATTACAACCTAACAATAACAAATTAAAAAAATGTTAGACACTTTGTGAAAGGTTGTAGGTCAAAACTTTATTCACTTATATTAATAACATTGGCTGCAGTAGTTAGTGTAAGTAATAAAGTGGCATCTGGTTTTATAAAAATAAAAATAAAAACCTTAGGACGATAGTAGCTATTTTAAAGTAATCACCGTATGCACTTTATATACATAGTTTTTATTGTGATGTTGATTTGTTATGGACATAATATCTGGTTTTAGAGTTTTTTTAGAGTGCAGCTTGTTGTGCTTAAATGAAGTGAATACAAAATAATTTCTAGAGATATTTCGCATTGTGAAAAAGCCTCCTGGATAAGTTTTTAACAAGAAAGCAACCGTCTTTTTAGCGTCACAGTTAAGGATTACATTGACTACACAATGGTTTAGCAGTTAAAACAGTAATCTTGCTGGAACCGCTGAGCAGAAGCACAATGGATTTGAATCCCACACAGTGCAATTATGTACATTAATTGTGGCAACAAAGTCGTTATCACTTAAGATTGGCAAGTGTACTTTCATAGCGAGGTGGCGTTTTTTTTACAAAATATTAAAAAAATATACACATCTGCTATAAATAAGCAATCAAGAATAAAATTATATTAATAAAATAGGCAATATAGTGACTTCTAAAATTTTACTTTTATTTAGTATTCTATGCTTTAATTCTTATAATAATAAATGTTTAAATAGCAAATATATTTATCCCGGCTTCATGTAAACTTACACTCACAACATTACAGTAGCAGGCTAATAATTTACTTAACATTAACTTCAGTCTTCTAAATTACTTTTATCCCAACAATAAAAGATAAATTTCAAAATTTTCCAAGTAAATTTTCTCAACTGTTGGAACTTAATAGATAAGATTAAGACCGAAATACTCTGGCTTATTACATGATTAATGCCTGAATTCATAGTCCTTACATCTCACAGTAAGGCAGTATTTACTTAACTTAGTAAGCGTAAAGCATACAGAAAGGTTAATGTCAAACGGCATCGAGCAGTTTAGTTGAGGCTACAGTAATGTTTGAGAGTAATCTTTATCATAAATATAAGTAGTGTAAATGAGGCTTAATGTCTTAGCATTTAGTAAATGTACTTGGAAAATTATAAAAAATAATTGTATTATAAATGAAGTTTGTATACATATAATCTAATTTAGTAACTAATGAATCCTTATTCTTATCCTTACTTTCTTACTGTTCTTACTAATATTACAAATGCGAAAGTAAGTTTGTTTGTTTATTTGCTTGTTAAGCTTTCACGCTTAAACCATTGCATCGATTGTAATGAATTTTGGTATAGAGGTAGATGAAACCCCGGAGATGGTGATAGGCTACTTTTATAGGGATAAACTTTATATAAAAAAAATTTATTGCATCATCCTCTTTGTTCGACAAAATTAATATTAATGCGAACAAAGCCTGGGTAAGTGCTAGTTATGTATATTGGGTACGTATGATAGTATGCATAATCTCGGTACATTTTTTTAGTTTATATGTTTACTAGATTTTAGGTGTGGCTTCGCCTGCGGTAATATTAATTTTGTTCAAAAATCCGATGAAGCAATAAAAAGTTTCATACGAAGCTTAACCCTCTTTTTACTCCACTTCCTATAAGTTTATCACGGGAAAAAGTAGCCTATTCCTGTCTCCAGGGTTCTATCTATCTTTGTGTCAAAATTCATTACAATCGATTAAGCGATTTAGGCGTGAAAGCAAAACAAACAAACAAAATCACTGCCGCATTTATAATATTAGTATGATATATTTATCGTTATAGCTACAATCTAGCCTGATGTGAAGTAACTATGTGGCCGAAGATGGTTGACACGCTAAGTCTAGCGGAAGTATTGGCTGTCAAGTGCAACTGTCGGAAAACACCTAAAAGTATTTGGCTGCCGATTTTCAGCTTGAGGGTGGTAGTTAACAAAGCGAGCATTAGAAAAAGCCCTACCACACCATGCTATAGTTTCATCAAGATGTTTTTCGTTACCGAAAGCTCGAGCTCATTACAGGGATTCGAACTTACGCTCATTGACGCGGCATCCATATACACTACCAACTGAGCTATACTTCTACCTACACGTATTTGAGATTAATTAAGATTTTTTTTATATTTTATAGGGTTACCGTAAGTACCGTGAATGAATTCCAAGAACACGTTACGACGGATGTAAATGCAATTAAGACCTGTTTCTATAATCAGAGTAAAGTAGCCATGGGAAATGCTTGAAGCGAGTTATTTCATTTGCGGATGTGGATCTATGGCAGTCTAAATAGAATTGATTTAGTTAAACAATTCTTTGCACATTTTTTTTTATTTTTAATACTTAGGTTACTTAGGTATTGTTAATATAAACAGAGCTTAAATATAATCAAATATTTAAAAAAATGTGTAGGATACTAATATGTTTGTTTGTTGAGCGACGGTTGGTGATTTTATTCCGGTTTTTTCAAAATTAGATGACTTGTGCATCACCAATTTTTGTTTAGTTGCAATTGGGAAGCGATGATAGCTCAGTGGTAGTGTGCACGACTTCGCGTCAAGGGACGTGGATTCGAATCCAAGCACCTACAATGAGCTTGAGTTTTCGGTGAAGGAAAACATCGTGAGGAAACCATAGCATGGTGGTAGGGCTTTTTCTAATACCCGCCTGGGTAGCTACCACCCTCAAGTTGTAAACCTGCCGCCAAATACCAATAGGTGTGTTCCGGCAGCAGCACTGGAGAGCCAGTTCCACCACAGGTTTAGCGTGTCTACCAACTTGGGCCGTATCGTCACTTAAGATCAGGTGAGATTATGGCCATAACGCTAAACCTTTAGTATATAAAAAAACGCTTTTCATGATGTGCGCACATTAACTTTCGTCTGAAGCGTTGATAGGGTTTTTTCTAATACCCGCCTGGCTATCTGCCGCCAAATATCTATAAGTGTTTTCCGCAGTTGTACTTCAGAGCCAACCTCTCCACAGGCTTAGCGTGTCCACTTAACATCGGGTCAGATAGTAGCCATAACACTTAAACCTATAAACTGTAAAAAAAGTCATACGTACTCGACAAGTACACTATTGCATATACATGTCAAGCGAAAAAAATAATATTTCTAGTCATATTCTGGTATATTAAGAATTTTGTAATGAATTACATAATTTCATAAACAGGAACTTTTATTCTAGTTCAATAATTTATCGTCTTTTCGATGTCTAATTCTTTGTAATTATAAGATTTTAATATTTTTTTATTTATCTTAAAAAAATCTACCTGTTAAGAATCATAATAAAAATATTTTTGATTAACATCAAATAAACTGAACACGACCCACTTTCATGACACTTTGATATTTGTCTTGCGAGCCAAAGCAATAATGAATTTACTAATATATTAAGATTTATATTTTCCTTGAGCCGTACCGTTCCGTGCAGATATGATATCAAAGAAACGTCCACAATTCATAATAATTGTAAATCAAAGCGGCGAAGGAAACATCTGTTTTGTGTTGGCTTGTATTTTTTATTCGTATATACAGTTGCACAATACATTAAAATATAAAATTGGGAAACACCGCATAGTTCTGTCATAAAAAAAAAACTTTTTATGATGCATATGAAAAAATGGGTCGCATCGAATTAATTCAAATTAGTTTATATCGTGGATCGCATCGAATAAATATCGTTACGCTTTTGAATTATTTATTTCGTGGAGTAATAAATAAAGGTGTGGTTATTTGGACTCCACCTGTTCGGAAGTAGTCACGCCCTTAGTGAAAGACAATCGTTTAATTGAATGGAAATGATTTGCATATAATAGCCTTTTTTAATGGCTGCCTCTAGAGAAGTTGAATGCTCAACAGTTACGTAAAAGTCTATATGAGCGCATTCAAAACATTTGGTAACTGCCATATTTCTTCACCTAAAATAGATTTTCTGAGGTGCTGTTTAGCACGGACGTTTCTGAAATATTCACGAATATTTTTTGATGATAATGAATACCCAGCTGTGCTTGCGAATTTGTATAATTTCAATTATGCTTTTTTTATTACCTTAAGTCATTATTTTTTAATTACCAAAAATCGGTGAATGAAGATAAACCATATTCCTAATTTGAAAAACGATTAATTCTCCTTATAAATTTCGTCCGCTATTTTACTACTTCAAGTTTTATTTTAGTGAAAATTTCTCTAAAATCCAATATGTATCTAGGTATACTCAAAATTACTAAAACTTGTTCAGCAGTTTAGGCCTAAAAACTTAACAAACAAACAGAAAGTTAGGCAGAGTTTTTTTTAGCATTTTCAAATTCACTTGGATATATCTGATAATTCTCTTGCTCAAATATAAGGCATATTATTATGATGTTGTTGACTGTCCTGGACAGCCGGGTTAAGGAAATACCTAGTGGATTGTTGCTTTTTAAAGAAATAACAAAGTCCATTAAATAGAGTCAAACCATTTACTGAAACGTAAATCGTCTAATAGAACTCATAATGTCATATATATATGACTTAGTTCTACGTCATATTTCAACCTTTAAATATGAATTGATTAGTGACATGTTGCAGATATCGGTCACAGCCGATTACTAACCGGTTTTCATGTTTATGGGAATAGGCACTTGTGCTTTTCGTGGATGCTGGGTTCAAGCGTTCATGTTTTCGACGTTTCTCGTCTTCATCTCTTATCGTTCTTCGTTTACTGTATATTACTTATCATTAGGTAAAGTGTCTGGTATGAGATAATCAAATCTTTTTATGTACGTTATGACCACATTTTCAGTTATTAAAATTTTTCTATACTTAAAAATGTTTATCGAAAAATAGTGATAAAATATGTCTCGCTGGTAACATATAATGCTCACTGTAAACCTCTGATAACTGTAGTCCTCTATCCTTGATTCATTACGTTTTTTATGGATTAAAAACGTTATAAAAATTTAGTAACGCACCATAGTTACTTAATAAATACCTTCGACCCACAATCAAAATTTAAAACAATTATGTATGCTTAATTTTTACTCGTAACGTAACCCAAATTGGTCACAGTCTGGGTGGTAATTGATTGTTTATAACCAAAAAAATGTTTTTACTCCGCTCAATATTATACGTAATCTTACGAACCTTAGCCTACGTAAGCGATTTTCATTAATTTGCATATTATAAACTATCGTAAAAATGTGGATTTTTTATAAATAATCAAGCTAATGCCAGCACATGTTCTTGTGAAGTTTATTCATTGAAGTCAATTAAATATAATAATCCTGCAATCTATACTTTATGTTAATTGTTTTGTCGTCTTAATTTTATATTATACTTTATATTAGCGAATCTATTAAAAAACATGTGAAAACTGAACTCCCGAATTTTAGGCTCAAAAAGGAAACGTATTTTTATTATACCATCAAGTCACGTGACCTATTTGGTTTTATGATTTGGTGATTTTCTGTCATGCAACATAATAACAATAATTGAGATATTTGAATTTTTTTTTCTTACTAGCTGTGTCCGGAACTCCGTTTGCGTGGACCTCAAATTTTATTTTATCATTTTTCATAAAAAAAATGGTTTATAGCCAATGTTACTCAGGGCTACAGAAGCAATCTAAAGGTGAAATAATTTTTGAAATCGGTCCAGAAGTTCTTTAATTTATTAGTTACAAACAAAACTACAAATCTTTAGTTCTTTATAATATTAGTTTAGATAGGGGCTACACATCTATAGTACATATGTAAGCCACATACCACTCATTGTCTGAATGACTCATCACGATAACTTTGAAACTACTATACTTATTTGCCATGGATCTTTTCTTCACCACGTAGACATCCACTAAGAACGAATTTTAAGATCACGCGTAGTTGATTACAAAAACACGAACAAAATTGGGGCCACAAGCTGGTTCAGTATATCAACTATTGAATTATCGTCTATTTTCGATTGGTTAGATTAGTTTTAGTTAATTTTTTTTCTGATAACTAAAGTTGTATATTATCGTTTTTCAAACCAATATGTGTTTATTTTAGGGAAATTCTACGTTTAGTAACTGAATTTTTGTATAAGAAAAGTAAATAAAGCATTATACGGACAATGTGGTCGCTGAAAAAATTAATTATGACAATCAGCTAAAAACTTGTTAAATAAAACCACTACTTATTTTAATAACTCAAAGTTATAGTTTTTGCACGTACCAAATATTTATTTGACAATGATCTTCAAATATAATATAGAAAATCTGTTGGGAATTTAATCTTCTTCTATTAGTATATTCTAGTGATTTATTCTTTTTTGTTTTCTAGTTTTGTTTTAATATTCGAATTGTTTTACTATGCAAATTCTGCTGTCAGTCTTCATGTGTCAAGATATACAACAAAATAAGGCATTATACCTATTTTTCCCCATTAAAGCCCTAGTCAACAACTAGTCTGAGTTATCTGTAACAGAAACATCTTAAATCACTATAAAATTCTTTAGAAAAATGATTTTAGTCGAAGTAGCCAAGATAGCCAAAATTTACGCACTTCATCTACTAGTATACAGAAGTCATACATATGCAGTATATATTGTCTATCCTTAATAGTTTACCTAGAGTATAGAGAATCCGTACAACATCATTTATATAATGTAACTAGAATACCAATAGATTACCGAACGTATATCAGTACCGAAACATACACCAAACACATTACATAACTAAACACGCAGCCGAAATAAGGTTTCCGATGAATTCTCAAATGACAAAGCTGTCAATTCCAAATGACTCGAGTTGACACCTCCAACGATTTTTACGTGAAACGATATCGATTTCGTCGGAAGTATAGTTAAGCGAGGTGGAAACTGTCTTTGGCGAGATCCATTAGGGTGTAAAGCGAGTTAGTTTGACATAATGATGGCTCCACACGTCCATGGAGAAGGTGTCTTTTTTATAATGCTCAATGGAATTTATTTCGTAATCACATATTTAGTCAAGTTACGCGACATCATTTTAGCTGTTAAGCAATCTATACTAATATTATAAATGCGAAACAAAGTTAAGAGTTTGTTTGTTTATTTGTTACGCATTCACACCGCAGAATCGATTGTGATAAATTTTGGTATAAAAATAGATGGGACCCTGGCGTCGGAGTTAGGCTACTATTTCTTGGTAAAAATTAAAAAGAGGGTAAAGGGAGAGACAAGCTTTGTATGAAACTTTTTACTGCATCGTCCAATTTGTTTAAAATCAAATTTAACGCGAGCGGAGCCGCACGTAAAATCTAGTTTTTATATAAATATTGTTAAACGTAATGTTCTGTTCTTTAATGTTACTTTGAACAACTTTCTAATATTGTTTGAAAGTGTAAAAATTGACAATGTGTTAAGTCGTATTTAGGCTTCAGTCTAGTACCCAACTTTTTATTATTCTTATTTTATTATTTATTAGTTGTTACCTGCGCCTCTATTCGCCTTAATATGGATTTTGTGGAACAAATCTGAACCCGCAAAAAAAAGTTTCATAGAAAGTTTATCCCTCTCTTTACCCAGTTTCAATAAGTTTTTCGGGAGAAAGAGTAGCCTATCGCGGTCTCCACGTTCCCATTTATATGTATACCAAAGTTAATCAAAATCGATTTAGCGGTTTAGACGTGGAAGCGTAACAAACAAACAGACAAACTTACTTTCACATTTACAATATTAGTAAGGATTTGCTGTCGACTATTGTGCTTTCCACAGTTATAAATAAATAAATATTAAAGTCAAGCAAACATCTGAAAACACGCTATAAAATTTCTTTATCTCATTAAAATATTGTACGAAAGTTGAGCGGGAAAATTGATAGGAAATTGATTGCTAGACTTTGCTCGATACTTCTTTATCGCTATCTTCGAAATAAACTTGTACAACAACTGAACTGATTAAATCCTAACTTAACAATTAGTAAACTGATTTTATAAAAAGAGAACTTTCATAGATGTACTTTTATCACTAAATTCACCAAACTCACCAAAATATCATGGCATTTGGTTGAATAGTTTAAGAAAACAAAAAAAAAAGGTAATAATAAAGAAAAAAAATCCATAAAAAAACATTAATGTTATACATATGCTGTATTAGTAGGATAATGTATTCCAGTAATTAACAGCTTGACCATGGCGCTACTTATCTAGTTCAGGAATAGCATAAAAACTGTTATGCTATCCTATCGTATAGAGAAAATTACAATAGATCGATAAAAAAACATTTATTACAAAATTTAAGTTTTTATTTTTATCACCGATGATTATTTTTGATGTACTGGATAAAGTTGTCCCCAATTTCAGAGAAATATAATATAATATTGGTTATCATTATGTTTTTTATAATAATTTGTTCAGAAACTACATAGTGATTAAAGAGAAAAAAAATTAAATAAAAAAAAGCAGTCATGAGGAAGGGAAAACTTAAAACTAACTTTATATAGTAGAGAGAGTAGAGATATACTCTTTGTATGTATATAATACTAGCTGCGGCCGCGACTTCGTTCGCGTGGGGCTAAAAATTATTTAATTAGATCTGCCCGTTTTTGTACATTTCTTGAATAAACAAAAAAAAAATTTATCTTCAGTGTTTTTTTTTTTTCAAAAATAAGTATCCTATGTTACTTTGAATACTTCCAAGAATATTTGTTCAAAGTTTCATGATGATCGTTTAAGTAGTTTTCGCGTGAAAGCGTAACAAACAAACTTACATTCACATTTATAATAATAGTAGGGTAATGTTTACTTATAACGCACGGAGGTATATCCATGTAGATGTATACACAGTATACATAGGAGCTATATGGGAAGCGCGCAGTGACGAAGACGCGAGTTTCACGCTTTTTGTTAACCCAAAAAGTACCTTAAGAAATTAACGCGCTTAAAGAAGTTTTCACTTAAAAAAAATTATCTACTAAATTAATAAGAAAGTAACTCTCACGTTATATTTTTTAATATTCTTAGTAGGATTTTTTACTCGTTTTATTTTATTTTTTATACGAACAGTTTTATTATATGTACAAAATATTTTCATACTCCGAAGTCTTCATGTAAAATATTCATACAGAGGCTTTCACACAATTTAATTAGTATAAAAATTATTTACACTTTAAATATAGTATAGTAATTATAATGCAAAGTAGTCACCTAAAACACAAAAGTTATGGTGTTAATGTTTAATGTTAATTATTTATGTTTTAAATTTGGTTAGCATCTGATACGTTGGGGTGCATACATTAAACATTTAGATGCAACATGATATATAAATTGCAATTGTTTTGACAACAAACGTGTTTATCATTCATAAAAAGAAATCATTAAAATAATGAAATTCGTTTTTATGAAAATTAATTCATGTATGTAGATTTTAATAATACTATAATGTTTTTTTTTGTTGTTGTTTTTTGTTTTGTTCATTGTTTTATTACATAAAATATTAATGTATATATTTCGAAGTACAATATTTTTATTTTGATTAGAACTACCTCATAATATAAAAAAATATTCAGTTTAATTCATTACATAATAATTATTTAACCTGTAATATCATTATCCTAAAATGTTTTATTTGAAAGTTATTATAAATCTAAATACTGAACGAAGTAACTCAACTATAGCGATTCACATGACTTTGTGATATTTATCTTTATACATGAACATCCTTCTATGTTATACTATACCGATAATTCGTACAATTATTATTAGTAGTCTAGTATACCTAGTAGTACTGATTTAGTATGAGAGTGGTTCTGGTACATAGCAGGTAAGGGCGGAATGTAGAGTCGATTTATGAATTTTTGGGAGTATTGTTGTGTCCTTCTGTGGCTTACTCGGTAAATACAAGAGGGAGATTGTCTATATTTATTATATTCATATTAAAAACCAACTCAACTCAAATCAAAGACAAAATATTGCTGTCTGCCGAATGCAATAAAAAACAAAATAATAAGGATTGGAAAATAAATTAAAAGGTTTAAAATATTTGAATGATGAAAACGTTATTTTGCGGAAATCCATCATTAAATATTGAAGTGTATATTATTACTTTGCACTTCCACTTATAATTGATAAGCCGCAGACGGTTGACCCTACGTTGGTAGATGGTTAGATTAAAAGTACATGGCACAATAGATTACACGTGTTTCGCTCCATCACTCCCACTAGGTTTTTTACTTGAGTGTAGTAACTACCTAGCATTAAAAAAAAACTACGGTTTTATTACAATATTTTTCCTTTAACAAAAGCTCAAGATCGTTGCAACGATACGAACTCACGCCAATTGACATGTGTCATCACAAAACACCGCTGACCCATTTATTTATTCGATACATTATTCGTACATATATTTTTTTAAGAAAATAGGGCCAATGCGTTTACATAGTGCATATTTTTTATATTATTAAATTTTTATTTTATATTATAAATTAAATTATTAATATTTTTATTTTATTAAAAGCATACTAAAATCATTTCTATAACAACATAATAGTTGCATTAGCCTAACATTACAGAACTAAATATTTCAGATTTTTACAGTAATGGCAAATTAGTTTTCCTATTTACTTGTTTGAGGAAACAATGATTTGATCATGCTAGCACGATGCACATGTGTTGGCGCTAGTGTTATGGGTATATGAAAAATAAAACCACAATTACCTATTACCACAACTCACTGTTAAAGTTAAAGTTACGTAATGGAAAGGCAAAGTAGCAATTAAAAATATCTCAAAAGTTCAACGTAGGAAGTTATAACAATAAAATACCGAGTTAAAGTATCAAACTTCAATGAAAAATTTAAGGCCGGTTATAAACTTGCTGTTCAAAAGTTTTGTCCTTAAGGAATTATGTTCAAAAGGTGGAGTGAAAACGGCTTAATTCATTCTTTGAAATTCTAATAGCGTTTAGAAAATTTTTTTGGAGCTTTTTTATAACATTGATAAACTTTTTTACTTGGCGTAAGTTATTAACCTAAGTGACATATTATAATTTAAAAGTCATTCCGAATTATTAAATTTGAAGCGTTGATAGCTCAGTTCGTAGTGTGGATAGACGCTGCGTCAATGAGTGAGTTCGAATACATCTGCAATGATCTTGAGTTTTCAATGAAGGTAATCATCGTGATGAAGCCATAGCAAGGTGGTAGGGCTTTTTCTAATGCCCGCCTAGCTATCTACCAAACTCAAGTTGATAATCTGCCGCCAAATACGTATAGGTGTGTTCCGGCAGATGCACTTGAAAGCCAGACTCTCCACTAGGTTTAGTGTGTCCACCATCTTGGGTCACATCGTCACTTATAACTATATATAAAAAAAAACATGAATGTATAAATGTATAAAATAAATATTAGTGTCTTACTAATCTGTACTAAACAACTTATAATACAAAATAAGTAGGAAGTACATATATAAAGTTACGTATTATGACTAGATTTTATTTATATTAAACCTAATTTTTTAATGGGTTCCGTTATATATTTCAATAATCAAAACACAAAAAATTGTTTGATTTTTTTAAGATATGTATCTTTTTACTTTCTATCACAATGAAGTTGTAATTTTTATATAATGTCCAATAAATGTCAAGTCTTATTTTTAAATACGTAATGATATTTCCGAGCTCAACTTACATGGGACATTTGGACAAGTTAGCAACCTACAAAAAGTTTATAACTATCATAAAAATAAAGTGGATGTTTCGCTCTTTCTTAAACGGGCGCGTTGTCTTCAGTTACGTGTGTCATAAAATAAATAATTATAGTTTTATGTTGTCTAAAATATCAATACAAGATGATTCGAAACACGTAACCTATCCGATCAATGACTGAAATGCATTGACAAAAAAATATTGTCAATATTAATCGTAAATTTGTCTTATAAAAGTTATCACCTGTTCGTTCGTTCCGTAAAGGACGGCGCTTTATGGGAGTCGTAATTAATTATAAAAATGTTTATTAAGAGAAAACTTGTGATCGTTGGCCCTAAAACGCATTTAATTCTTGATAAGGGTAACAAATTGAATAAAGATAGCACAACTGTCGGAGACAGAGAGATTGTAAGTGCATTGTCGTGATAACTCATGTCTAAGGACGTTGTAATGATATGGAACATACTGACCTTTTCCATTAATTTATTTAAAGGTAATTTTAGGTAGCGGTCATTGTAGTTTAGGGGCACTTATATCGTCAAACGTATTCCTAGCGCCTTACTGAACCTGAAAAGTCCTTTGTCACGGAACTTTAACACCGCTACTCATCGTAGGAACAAAGTATAAAGTTATTTAGCTGCAATCTTTTGTAATGTGGTGGTATTTTATCAGCTAAGCTCAATCAGACAGAAAAACTTTCAAAACATTTCTTTGCGGCCTACCTCTTTCATATACTTGTACTTTCAATACTCTTCTATAATAAAGGTGCTTATTTTATTCCTATTATAGATATATTATAGATATAGATATATATTATAGATAAATCACAGATTAATAATGAATAATTCGAATAGTAATTAGGTAATTTAGCACCAAGAGTATTATCAGTAAACCTGTCAATGGAAGAGTAAGATAAATCTGACTAAGCGTACTGAATAGCATACATATTGTAATTACCTAGATAATATGGAGTAATATTTTATGAATTTCTATCGAAGAATATAATACATCTATAATGTAAATCCCTCTTTCATCTACTATAGGCGGCAACAGCTGATCAAAATAGCTTTACTTGATATTCGCGCGATGTCATCTTTTTATTAGTATCTAATGTATTATATCTAGTGCTGAGATCATGCTAACTTAATAAATTCATATGAATGTTAAAGCGATTTTAAGAAAAAACGTCATTTTATTGCAATTTTTCTTTTGAAGCGATAATAGCTCAGTTGATAGTGTGTACAAACGCCGCGTCGAGAGACGTGTGTTCGAATCCACTTACAATGAGCTGGAGCTTTTGATGAAGGGAAACAACGTGAGAAAACCATAGCATGGTGGTAGGGTTTCCTCTAATGCCCGCCTGGCTAGCTACCACTCTTAAATTGAAAATCTGCTTCCAATTACTTATAGGTGTGTACCGGCAGTTGAGAGCCAGTCCCTCCACTAGTTTTTGTGTGTCTACCATGGTGGGCTACATCGTTACTTAATATCAGGTGTGATTGTATTCATAACGCAAAACCATAACTCTAAAAAATTATATATCTAAATAATCATATTTTTCTATTAGTGACCACAGAATGCATATCCATATACACCTTTACAACGGCCTTTACCTCCACATCTCGGCATTGTATCGTCGATGTTCGTAATCTTAAAATGTCAATGATATTTAATTTGAATATCATCTGTTATCTCGGTTTCAAGCACAGGACTTATCGATGAAATATCAACCGAAACGAGGAACTTATAACTTATAAAGGTTTCTCATGTCACGGGGGACAATGTACTAGGTTCTTTATTGCTTACATTATTATCTATTTTTAAAATGTGATATGAAACAAATAATTGTAAGGACTATTTATTAGCATTATCTTATGGTCTCTCGTTTAGTTTTTTAATAAAAAACAAAGTCGTTAATGATAAAGAAAACGATAATTTCCCTGAGATTTATGCACAGTAAGGGACAGAACAGCTGTTTTTCTGTGGGATAATAATAGTCAATGGTGAATCCTATAATACAATTATTAACTGTTCATCTAAAATATTTTAATCTAGATTTGTGCAAATATTCGTTTGGAGTTTATTACGTTTACCAAACAGACTGCATCATGTTCTTTATGCAATATTTAAAGAACAAATTGAAAGCTGTCATATGCGTTCATATTGGGTTCCTGTAGAGTCGAATAGTATTATACAAATTACAATTTTAATAAAATCATTATAATAATACCTTAAGATTATCATATAAAAAAATATTGTTGAATATTAACACGCATTCGGATATGATTGTAATTTTAAATACAATAAACACGTTGTTATGTATACAGACCCAGTTTATGTTTATATGTCACGGCATAGGACCGTAAAACGCTGTTAATGTCATAAATTCTTGTAAATGTTGAATGAAATAACGGCGAAGTGGGTGTTTGGACTAGTTTTTAACGAGTTCCGTCGTATATTTATTTTCAACTATTGACGTATTTAATAAGAAACATCATTTTATAGATCATTTACGATAAACACGTCCAATTCTTTCAAAAAAATATTATGGATTGTGACAAAAGTCCACTAATATGAGTTATCTAAACACATTTGGAAGACATAATGGATAGTGATGTCAAAATATAACATTTTTTGTCATTTGCATTAAATATATTAAATTATTCTGTTTTTTTTTGTTGTGAGACCAATCAGATCATGGGCATACTTTCAGGGAAGTTTATCACCATCTACATGATTATGCCAATTAAGTTAAGTATTAAGTTTTTGTCAAATAATAACTCAATTTAAACTATTCTGTTATTTTCATGTATTGTCTTTCCTAACCGGAGGGTGGATCTGTACTCCTCATACATTACTGCTGGTTCCGATATAGACTATAGAAATTTCATATATTTTTCATATAAATACATACCATAAGAAACGCATTTTAAATAAGCAAATCATAATATGTTATACACGGGAGATACAGACGTCTATAAGTTGATATATATATAATTTTTTATAATACTTTCAGTATTAATATATTCTTTATTAATTGTTAGAATCAAATTGAAGCGATGATAGCTCAGTGGTAGTGTGTACAATTTCGTATCAAGGGACATGGGTTCGAATCCAACCACCTACAATGAGCTTGAGCATTCGGTGAAGAAAAACATCGTGAGGAAACCATAGTAAGGTGGTAAAGTTTTTTCTAATGCTCGCCTGGCTAGCAACCACTCTCAAGTTGAACATCTGCCGCCAGATACGAATAGGTATATTCCGGCAGTTGCATTTGAGAGCCATTTCCTCCACAGGTTTAGCATGTCTATCAACTTGGGCCGTATTTTCACTTAAGATCAGGTGAGATTATGGCCATAACGCTAAACCTCAAACAATAAAAACAAAAAAAAAATGTACATAAAGTACAAATGTCCTGCTAGTGGAAAAAGCATTTTCCCCAAACGAGGTTCTGACCTCATAATGTATTGATCATTTAAATACTAGTAAATTTACATATTTATATATCTATATTTTCCCATTACCTTTACAAGGCGTAAGATTTTAACGAAAACAGGTAAATTCAAACTATCATAAAATGTATGTCATTACCGAAACATATTTTGCTTATTTCAGTATTAGAGCGCACATTCTATTAAATTTAACTAAATACATTTAGCGGTTAAACTTTTTAGTTTTAAAAATTCTATATAACATATGCATATGTAACATTGTGCAAGGAACCTTAAAAACAATTTGCATATCATAATACTTGTCGCTTTTAAGTCAGAACTCGCGTGTAAAGCGGCGATAAAGTGCGTTGCCTTATTAAAACGTTATTGATGGCACTGTGATGTTGTATTTCTTTATAAAATAAGTTTTGTAAAAATGTAAACGTATGTATGCAGGTTTATGATTAAATTTTTAAATCTATAAAATTCGTTTATTGATGGCTCCTTCTAAATTAATCTTAGTATATGTGATACAATCAAATGAATGTGTAGTATAATCCGTTGATAGTTAAAGTAATAATCAGATTTCACTACTTCTTTTACTTTACTGCGTGCAATAAAAGTAAGTTAGTATTGATGAACTTCTGTATTTAAAATTTATAGCAGATTGAAAGTATTTAATTATAACAGTATATGGTGCAGAGATGTTAAGCATGGTTTACATTGGTAAGAAAATCGAAACTAGGGAAAGGTAAAATTTAATATAAACAGGAAAATTGTAAGTAGCAAGAAACATCCTAACTATTTATTTATAAGCAGCCTGCTAGCACAGTTCTTAGTGTGTATGGACGCCACGTCAATGAACGTGAGTTCGAATGTCTGCAATGAGCTTGTTTTTGGTAAAGGAAAATATTGTGATGAAACCATAGCATGGTGGTAGGGGTTTTTCTAATGCTCACCTGATTAGTTGCTCTCAAGTTAAAAATCTGCCACCAAGTATCTATAGAGGTTATCTGGCAGTTACACTTGAGAGCCAGTCCCTCCATTAGGCTTACCGTGTCCATCTTGGGCGACGTCGTCACTTAACATGAGGTGATCTTGTGGCCATAACGCTAAACCTAAAAACTAAAAAAAAGTAGCGATACTTTGTAGAGTGTCATATTCTGATATTCCCTTTGTAGTGTCATATGGCCTTTCAATTACAGTAAATAAATATGTACTTAATTACAGAGCCTTTTAACACGTTAATCACCAGTGTATATTTAAATTCATGAATTTTAACACTTAAATAACATTTGACGATGGTGTCTGAGTTACGGTGATCTCTTTCAAATTATACTGAACTGAGTTAACGGTCACTATCACTATAAAATTCTTTTTTATTTTATAGATGGAAGGTGTAAAAGCAAATCCTTATCAATCTAAAATTGGTATTCTTTAAGTACACTAAATTTTTACTGCTTTCGAGCACTAATCGAGTTCGGATTCGAAGTCACTCCATATACGTCAGGTCCGTAACACTACCAACTGAGCTAAGATCACATTCAAAATTTTGAGACACTATTGCATTTTTGACTGATATATGTTATTAAACTTATAATCCTTTAAATACAAAATGAAATTTTAAATAAACCTCGTAATAAAATGTTTATTACTGGCAACCTCACTTCGCGGTTGGTTTTAATGAGTATTACTTGTCCGCACTTTTGTGACTTAGTAAATATGATTTTTGTAAGTAATTAGAACGTTTGCCCTCGTAAATCACACGCGGTTTTCCCCTTTTTAATTTGCAAAGGACACCGTGTCGTACCGTGCGGTTTACAGTTTAATCTCTGCAAGCGGTTCAGCTTTCACAGTTACAAGATCATTAATCTGAATTCTGATATGTGTTAACTAAATGTTAACAGAAAAAAAAACGATTTCCGTAATAGGCGTCTCTTTTTTATCTTCTTTATAGAATTAGCCTTATGGCTACAAAGTCTCCTGATAGTATTGATGAACTTTGAACACTCTAAATATTATTTTGTAAGAAAACTTGTTACCTAGGATAAAGTTTAATTAATAGAATCACAACGTAATTTTCTTATTTTATAGTTTATGTTCTTGTTGGAATCGGTTTTAAAATACTTTGACACATGTCTCTGTCATAATCTCATCAAGATGTTGAAATTGATTGCAAAAGTTGAACATAAGCACGAGGAAAAAACTGATAACTGATATTAGAGTATAAAAAAACTTTAATTAAAATATGTATGTCTAAAATCTCTTTGGCAAACTGAATGTAACATTAATTTTCTATTGTAGGTAATCACTTTGTCAGTTCTACGCAACTACGCAACAAAATAAATAATATAACTATCTTTTAATAAATAATCTCAAAATTTATAACTATGCTTAGTTATAAAATTAAATAAAAATCTACTAGTATAACCACAAAACATCTACGTGTTTCGTAATATATTAACATTTATACAGTGTTATGGCACTCTCATAGAGATTGATTCGCGTCGCGTCCCACGTGGTGGACATAAATCAAAAATCAAACAGACACTAACGAACGCAGTTTAAACATTGAAATTGAGTTTACGAATAAAAAAAGCATGAACTATGAAAACTCCTTTATCACAGTTGGATTCGTCACAAAATATGTCAAAATGGAAATACTATTTTTTTGATAACCCAGTTTTTATACACGGTCACGATGTTCAGACATGCTTGCAATAAATATTGTATTACGGGTAGAATGAACACGGAAAAAAGTCAAATTTGTAGAGAGAATTTTGCAAAGAGTGGCCGCAGGCGATGGCGAACGACGACACGCAATGCAGTTTCAGTGAACGGTCTCGTTTTAAATGTTAGTTGATGCCAGTTTCGTCCTTTGTTCTGTATATTCACGCGTTCATTCGGTCGGAATAACGTGGCTAGATAAATGTATGGGCTTGGTTTCAGGTGATGTAAATCTCGCAACGATTTTCACCAAATCACAAATATTAAGCCAAAAGTGTCAAAGTTCAGTGTTCTCTATTAAATTATATTATGATGATTTTTTTTTTGTATTTCAATAATGTCTAAAAGAAAGGAACCAACAAGAGATTCGCAATATATCTATGGTCGTCGCTGTCTTGCTGGCATTAGATTTTGATGTTAAAACGTGACAAACTAAAAGATTTTTATTTTATAATTTAGGTATAGGTTTAGCATTATAAGCGCAATCTCACCTAATGTTGAGTGACTATGTGGCCCAAGATGGTGGACACGCTATGCCTAGTGGAGGAACTGGCTCTCAAATGCTACTACCGGGACACACATATAAATATTTGGCACCATATTCAACTTGAAGGTGGTAGCTAGCCATGTGGGTTTAAAAAAGCCATACCACTATGCTATGCTTTAATTATGATGTTTTCTTTCATCAAAAGCTCAAGCAGGTGGATTCAAACTCACCTCTAGTGATTTGGCGTCCGTATACAATTTCAACTGAGCTATCATATACCGTCTGATTCTGGAACACGACACTTCAAGTGTAGAGTTATAGTGGGTATTACTAATCGTGTATGATGATCATCATCAAATGGCACACAAAAGGAGTGCCTTATCACATACCAAACTTAGTATAAGATGATAATCAATTAACTAAATTTTCGCGATATTTCACTAGGTAATATGAGCACGAAAACATTTAAATATTTAACTTACAAATATAATTTTATTTTATATCAAGGGTATTATTATAGACTCTGTACTTGGTATCGCAAATTTTACTGTTATCAATAATTGAGCATGATTTCGTATTTCACTTGAGATAAATAAATCACGCAACTCTCTGCAATCTGCATGTCGCTTCAACAAAATGGACGTTGCAATTAGTCCACACAATATGTCAGCTGAATATCTGCATATTTATTTGTGTAGGTTCGTTTGAAAATTTACCGATAATAAAATCTTAAATAACAACAAGTGCAGGTGTAATTGAAAAAATCATCCCATATTTTGCAGTTTGTATGTCGCTATCCGAAATCAAAACAGTTTAATATTAAGTGTGGAAATAAGCATATAACAGGGGGATATTTACTTCATATAATGAAATCTTATTAATATCATCAGAGAGTACAAAAAGTACAACGAAGAGTACTTTATGAACTGTAATCAGTTTTCCAGTAAGAGTTATGATCTGACGCACTTCTTAATAACCGTATGCATTCTAGGCAGCTGCATTCAAAATGGGCTCTTATTTGCAAAGCATAGTCAGTATATTTTTGAATTAGATTTATGCGCTTTTACTTCAGGACCTTAACGGCGATATTTCTTTGCACGTCGGGGGATAGAGTGTTGATAATTTGGTGTTTAATGAAGCGCGTCTGCTGCGTCGTCTCCGGCGGAAGATGGCAGAAAAATGCTCGCAGTGAATGCAAATTTTCTCCATTATTGTTTGTCTATTGTCCTGTTTATGAAGCGAGAAAGTGATAATAAATTTTCATCGCTGCGTTCTATATTTATGGTTTGAAAAGGCCGGTACATTAAATGGTTGACAGTGCACTCTTTATAGTGTGATTTTTTTCTTTTTAAAATGTAAGTTCATGATTAATTTTACCTTTAAACCTTGTTCTTAGAATGTACGTATATTTACGCTTGATTTTTATGCCCTATTTTTAATAAACATAGATTTAGTGTAATAACTTAGTTCAAATTAAGCCTACGTTAATTAGGTGAGTAGAAATTTATAATTTACTACATTACGAATATCATACAGGTGGTAATAAATCTGAAACTATGATTATTTTTTGGATTTTTACGTTTTGGAAACAACCATTGCAACCATATCAAGCTTCCGACATGATTCTGGGTGGTGGGTGTAATGACGGCGACTATCTACTGATTACCCCTCTCTTGATAATTGCTGTTGTTTTTGGATTTTACTCTGCGGTAAGACACTGTGTCATCCCTTTGCCATGCTTCTATAAACAAAAAAGCATGAATTAATTTATTCAACGTTAATTTTTATTTAAGTAATGAATTAATTAAAGACAATCTTTCAGCAAGTACCCATAAGAGCATATAAAACGAATGCAGATTTACAACCTGCATTTCAAAATATAAACGTTTTTAATGGTAAAAAGTATATACAATAATAACTTGATGCTAAGAGTCAGCTATGTATTTTGTTGTTATATATATTAGACGTGAAATATCCTTACGATACAAAACTTATTTGAAAAGTTTTGTTTTTATTACCGGAGAAAAAATATTTATACTGTCTATACCGACGTCGCATTATCCAACACAGGCAGACGAATTTATTTTTTTGTCGAATCACCTTCTAAGTGCCGACCATCAGAATAACGAATCACTTCGGATCTGGGACCCCGAAGCTTTTTAATTGTAATAGAGATTACCACTTATCTGATTGAACCTATAGCGCGCATTAGTAATAACATATTTATTTTGTTCACTTGACAGTTGTAGGCGGGTAGATCTAAACGATACAGCGAGCGACGATGCCTGTGATGCGAACTAGAATGCATGTAGCAACTTGACAGAACAGGTTTTACACCTAAAATTTATTATTAAATTTATTTTGCTTTATTATTTATTCTTGAAAATAAAATTATCAGAGAGCAAATGACCAAAAATGAATTTGGCCCGTTAGGAACGGAGAAATTTATGATTTTAATTCGCTATCACTTTATTTTGAAAGAAAGGCTATAATAATCGTAGTTGATTCCTGTATGCTTATAATTAAATAGAACAGTGAAATCAATAAGCCGTTTTGCCAACATTTTTTTTACAATTGTTTTTACAATTTTTTTTACAATTTACAACATTTACAATTGCCGTAAGCCACTCGCCTAAATTTTATTACTTTTCTGTATTTCCGCTCACTTTTTGTAACGCATTTCTCTTAGTGAATGTTGATTTGAAGACCATTTTTATTCTTATAGACAATATTTAAAACGATTTACATCTACACTTTTACATTTTTTGTTTCACACGAAATCGAAAGCCTCTATAGATTACGATTAAATCTTAACTGTATCCAAGTTTAAGTTTTGACGTAGCCCAAGTAAAATGCGAAGTAACTGACTTTCAATTAGAGCTGCTGGAAGTATCATTATGAGCTTGGAGACCGATTTCAATATGTGTGTCCAAGTAGGCAATAAAACGCCCCACCACCATGTCATGATATTATCACAATACTTTTCTTCTTGTAAAAACTCAACTTTATTATATCTATTCCAACAACTATCGATGGACGCGGAGCAATCAGTTACACAAATAAATGTACCTGTGTTATTTAAATAGTTTTGAATCCAGTTCATTCCTATACAAATTTTATATAAAGTATCACTTTTGTGTGTGGATTTGTGTTACCGTACAAATTCTCAATATTATGCTATCAGTTTTGAAGCGTGCCAATAATACAAGTCATTTAACACACATTAGCACCCTGACGTCCCCTATTATTATACAATCCGCGTTCTGTTATAAAGCGGTTGTCATTAGAAAAAGTGCATTTCATGTATTTAATAACGTCGTCAATATACACCCTACACAAGAAATGTATTAACGTCAAAACGAACGTTTTAACAATCCATCAAGTATTCGACCCCTTTCCACAAAAATTATTGTTATTTGTGAATTTATTGAAATAAGTATGATTAAACGATAATATATTAAAATTAAACATTTAGAATAACTAAACTTATATATTATAAAGTCTATTATGCAATTGGTCGAAAATAAATATTAATAATACTTCAAAGACTGTAAATAAATAACAATAAAACGTTGTAATTATATGGTGCAATGAATACAATCAACAAATAGTCTTCATTTACAATTAAGACGAAATCGATCCCATTATTTAAGTCAACTCCAATACTAATTCGAGCAATTGTTACCGAGATGAGTTGCGCAATGTGAAAGGAATTTTCTGTCTAGACTCAGACGCTTAATGGGTGCAAATCATTGCAAATTGCATTCCCCGAGCGTCGTCGGATGACGCTTTTAATAACTTGTTTATAAAGCGTAGATTTATGTTGTACGAAGAGAATCAATCCACGAACAGATTTTAAATTCTTTATGACAGTATAATTTTTTTCTACAATATCATTATTGGCAGAGAGCAGCGAAAAGCTGTAGCAGGTGTTACCGAAAACCGTCCTAATAACAATATCGTACTTTTGATTTCTTTTTTTGCAATTGAGTATTCTACATTACTCTAAGTGTAATACTATTTTATAATTCTTAATGCTATTACTTTTCTCGTATGCTTTTTTATCTCATTCATTATTTGTAAACTCTGAAGCGCAGTTTAACAAAATCATGATATAATATTTTATGTTTATCTATGAAAAAAACAACTTCATTTGAATTCACAGTATTACTTGCTATATACTACAAATAAATCAATTTGCATGTAATGTGCCAATCCTCATCAAACGTTCAGTAATATTTTGAAATGTCAGATTTCTTTGGTACGATAAAAAGTTTCTTGCGACCCGCCCAATCAATCGAAGCTTTAATGGATTGTATTTAGAGCTAATGGGGTTTCATAGAGTAACACAGACAGATAGTAAATTCGTTATTGTACATGAATCAGGAAAACAATCTCCATTTGTTAAAATTGAGGTACCTAAAACCTTTATTTTGAAACATATTTTATGTTAATCAACAAATATTACACATTAACCAGTGTATTTTTAAATAATTATCCAATCTATATGTTTTTGATGGAGAAGTATAATATTGATAATTTGTATATATTTAACTATTAGGCAAACGTGTCTTAAGTATTGCAGACTTAGAACCGTAAAAAATTTAGTTCTTAGAGAATAACAATAAAATATATAAAATATTTCACACGTTACAAATACTTAAGCTGAAATATTTATATCGTATTTTTTTTTTATATTTGTAGTACACATCTATTTATCTCTTAATCGTTTTAATCAAGGAAAGTGGTATTGCTGATAAAGATATTTTTCATTGCTCACACTCGTTCAAAATTGTTTAATGTTGTGGGCTTTGTTGTAAATTTTCATTGTTGAACTTTCCTTTTGTTTTATTTTAATTACAATACTCATTGGTATATTAAGGTGTGTTATACGTAAATATACATCATACTGTTCTAAAGTTTTGGGTTATATAAAAATATATAAGTTCAGTATTTTTCTAGGGCATAATTTTACTTAGGGTTATTAGTTAACCTGTAAGAATCAGTCAAGAATCTCTTGAACATACCTATTAACATAAATACACACACATACACAAACTCGCAGACAAACATGCATACAGACGCGTTGTGTGTACATATCATAACATAATATACATCTACACATTATACATATCGTTACAAACATATTATTAATTTCTTTACGTTTAATTTTGTCTTTTTTGTTGGATGGCCAGGATGGAGCCCAGCTTTCCATCAGGCCGGGTCGGTCGCTGGGGTGAAGCGGTGATTGCATGTACGAACCAGCGTCGCACCAGGAAGGCGACAGACGGCTGTGGGGTTTTAGTGGATATTCTCGGCGGTTAGCGCCGGGTGAGTCCCACATAACCTTCTCCGTCCCCCCGGGCTGGGATAGGATGCGTAAATGCATTTCCCCATGGTAATAAAAAAGAAAAATGCATCGCCAAGTATTATATGTATAATTGTTATGGTATTTAGGATTCCATGTCTCAGGAATTGTCTAGTTCGGAGCCAGCAAGGCATAAACCGTGTAAATATTTTTGAAAATAAAATATTAATGTTGTATTGTATAATCGTCTAATGGCGTACTTTTCAAATAATCTAATTCCGTTTAGTGTCTTCCATTTTCGTCAGCTAACAGTGTCACTAATTAAATTTAAAATAGTAGCAGTGAATTCAGACTATATTTTGGTGCATGGCAAGGCTCGACCAGCGGATATATTATTCCATCCCTCTGAATCATTTAATTTTGTTAGTCACGAATTAAGATAAATATAAGAATATAGAATATTAATAGCAGTAGGACTATAATATTCGTTACTTTCATTTCATCCGAAATATATATCATGCAAGTAATTGAATTATTCCGCATAAAAAATACAGAAGTATATTCTTAACAATCTGAACATTTAATCTTTGTAACCACGTCTAATTTTAGCATCGGGTGTCTGATAGGCTTAAATTGAATCACCTTCGAGTTTGATTGAAGGCCGGTCACTGTATCGGCAGTATTAGTGGCACAAATTAATTAAATACGACAAGATAGCGATTTGAATGCTCGCGTACCGGCAAGTATTTAATTAAGATTACACAATTAGATAACTGAGCAGAATAAGTATGAAGTGATGGAGCAGATTTTAACAAGACCAAGTATGTTGTCCAGGAGATTAAGCAGCCAGTTGTCCGTTGTATGCCGAAAATACATTTAAGCAATGTATTTACAACAAAATAATGCACTTCGTAAGCGCATTTATAATGGCATTATTTACAAAAATTCATTAAACTGTATAGTGTACCACAGTTCAGTTAATAGTTTCATTAATTTTTCTGAAAATGTTTATTATTTTCCTACTAAATTATCAATCCAGGATAGATTTCGAGTATATGAGCATATTCCCATATAATATGTGGCAGCTATATATACGTACTTTAATATTCGCTACTTCTTCTGTGAATTTTTCTAATCTAATATCATGAAAAATCCAATGTCTTATTAGGGCCAATTTATTTAGAGTAAATTAAGGCTAATTAGAAATTATTAGTCATGAGTAGAGTAACTAGCATCGGATTGATTACTTTACAAGCTATAAGTGGAAACTTTTTGTCATATACAATTTGACGAAGATTAAATATGATGAACTGTCTTTTAAAAAATACGCTGCGCTATAAGATTCATTTTAGAATATATATTTCTTTTCCTTTGCAACTAAAATACTATGTAAATTTTATAACTTTATTCAACAACAAATCACTATTAATGCTCTACTGTAACATCATTTTCAATAATAAATGATTATAATATTTATTCAGCAAATTCGTATTTAACATTTAAAGTTATTTTCAATTAACTGAATTGCTATTTATATTGATTTATGGTTGGAAAGCAATGGGGCGCCTCATGCTTAGCACTCGAACATAAAACCACTACAAATGGATGCTTTACAAAATTTCTTTAGAATAAAACTAGCAATCGATTCGGAAAGTTAACTTAATATTCAATAAAACTTCAATTCAATTTATTTTTGAGGTATAATGTGGAATTTTAGTGGTCTTGCCGCTGAATCATAGCGACACGAGTTCCAATCCAGTGTATGATTTGTTGGTATGAAGTAAGTATGGTCTCAGCAAGAGATGTCGTAAATCAGAAGCTGTGACACTCTTACGATTCTCGCAGCTGCACGATCGAAATATAACCTTGTCCCGGGACAAGCCATGTTTATTTTTTTACTTCTTTGTCAGTTTTGATTCGATGTATATAAACATTTTTATGATTCAACAAATTTCACTTTATTGTCAACCAGCAACTGCAATAATTCTATAATATTACAGATGGTATGATGGAAAATGTCTAAAGTTAATGAAACTGTTACTGCGCCAAATCTTTACTTCAAATAAATTTTTTATTGACATTTATTTTATACCTAGAACCCAGGCGAGTCGAGCTTATTTTATTTAATTATGTTTATTTCGCAAGATACAATAAGATAAGAATCACCTTCTGATTAAACATCCGCATTTTATGTCGGAGCTGATTATTGAAATAAAAACATCACGAATATAATTAATCATTTTATTAGAAATTACAAAAATAGTTTTTACGAAAAATACAACTATATAGGTGAATTAAAAAATCTAACTAAATACAAAATTTCGTCCAAACCGTTAGAGCGTTTTCGGAGATCCAAGAAATAAGAATTACTCTCTTAATATTAGTAGATAGATATTAAATATACAGGTCAAAATTATGTTTTAAATTATTTACTAATTGTTATCTAGTACGCACATCACTCTACGACCAATGGATGGATTTAGGTGAAATTTACCACCGTCATAACCAGTAGCATTATAGGATCCTATAAATAGAAACTTTAGCGTTGTGTTTTAAGAATAAAAGTTAAAATATTGTGTTAGTAATTTTGTAGTAGACTAAAATGTAAAGAATGAGTGATGGTAACATATAGATACAATATTAAAAAATTTATCCGTGTATACATTTACTATTCCCTCGTAACCTATGTATAAAGTTATTAGTCAAAAGCATGTGGTCAAACATATATTTCATACCTATATAAATTAAGTGAGACAACATTAATTAACAATAAAACAGATAACCGAAACGGTAGAAGAGAATAAATAAAGGCGAACGAAATTGCTCGACATAATATTAGTGCAAATATTTTCCATCCCTTAATTTGTCTGTAAGCGATACTTCCAGTGATGTACGACCCGTAAGCGATACACGTAAGTAAATATACCTCTATTCGGCAATTTGTTTTGGTCCCTCGCTCCCTTAACATCAATCGAACAAAGATGTGTTGATTGAATAGAAACACAATCCAACGGGAAGCGATGCCAAACGTTTCCGCAAATATATTTTTTATAGACAGCTTTCAGTATATGACTTGCGTATTTAATTATATTCGTAAGTATTCACTATATCAATTGTCTCACTTAGTTTGTAATTCAAACCCACCAAATCTGTTACTTTACTTTACTGTTACGATTTTTGGGATGTAAGGGGTATCGTATACCATCTGAGTTACCCAAACCAACCTCACTTGCACGCGGTGCACCCTGTCGAGTAACGCGATTGTTTGTCCCACCTTTGGTTTCGGTCATGACGGTTAACTATGTTATTCTTGATCCGTCACAATTTGGTTTTAGGATTATTGCCCGACTGGTTAGCAACCACCCTCGGTGGCTGCCGAAACTACCGAAAAATTAAGGTTCAGTATGAGTTTTGTGTTCTGGCAGAGTAAATGAAAAGCAGGCATTTCCGCCAAGTTCAGCAACATGGTTGTAACACCCCTGGTATTACGGCTGTTCATAGGCGACGGTAACCACTTACCATGAAATGGAATGTGTGTATATTCGCTGCTCAAAAACATTAAAAAAAAAACTTTATATGTTTAACTACACTTTAATTGAATTGGGTTATTGTTATTGTGATTTGTAATGTGATTTATAAGTGTATGATTATGTTATTGAAAATTTATGTTATGTCAATAGCAATAAAATTATGTTTAAAGGTTTATTTTTCGTATTGTAGTGATAAAAATTATTGTATCACACTTGACAACTGTTAAATCATTAACAAAACATTCTACTAGTTACGGCATAAAAAAAGATATAATAAAAATAAAGAGCATTAACATTTATTAATTAGAACAATATAACGTCTATCGCTGTAGTATCATACGTATTATTAATTAACTTGATATTATTAATATAAAATCAATTTGTAGTAAACAACATATTGCGAAATTAAACAGATTAAAACAATAATATTATAATTAAAATTGTGTAGATGCGGCATATGCATTCAGAAAGTGGCACGCTGATTGTGTGTTAGTAGGCACACTCAAACCTCAGTATCGCATCGGCGTTCAAGGATGTCTGTTGTTTACTGATTCATTTATCAAGTGCTCTAAAACAACAGAAAATGCCCTCGTGTGTAATACGATATTGTACGACCTATACAAGCAAAACTTCATATGTCATATAGCAAACGTCATATGATCACATTTCGTATCATGTGATTCGTACTTATTATTTTTTTATTGATAATTTGATATTATTGCAAAATAAAATATCTGAAAAAAATGCCAATATAAAACGAAACGTTTGTACTTCAGATGATGCATAGCATCAGAAACAAGTATTTTTTACGCGCCGGGTATAAAAAAATTGTCCTACTCCTTTCATTGCAATATTATATACGCATTACTGTGCCTACTTGGCGAAATATTATGTAGGTAACGTATCTATACTTTTATCATATTAACATAGCATTCAATTTAAATATTTCATGTAATAGGTAAATCAATTACAAAGAGAATAGCTAAGAGAAAACATTTTCTTTTGTTATTGTCTGCTAAAGACCAAATATCCACTGAAAATTCTCATAAAAACGTGAATAACAAGAAAAACAAAACAACTGTGGAGTGTTGGCTTATCTTACAGTATATTAAGTTCTACAAAAGAAGTAATAATTACATTTTGGTAAAAAAGAGGATTACTGGGGAAAGTTGTATCGGAATTTGTTTAAAATTTACTAAGTAAGGAAAAAAAATGGTATTTTATATGTAAGAATTTAATTAATAGTATATAAGAAAGCATCAAACAATAAATATATATTTATATAAGTAACTTGGGTAGACGAAATGTATCGTACGATTGAAATGAGTCAGTGAAAACATTAGCTCCGGCTGATAGGCTTTTGAACGTAAATTGTACGTGAAATTCGATAGACGGAGGTATTGAGGTCACAGGAATCGGAGGCCGATGTCATGCTTAACTGGTATTGCCTAGATGCTAATTACAGATTGCTACTTACCAACCACTAGTTACTAGTATTACACTCCACTAGACAATTTTGATTTTGTAATGTTTGAACCCTATCAGTATCTTTTTAAAATTATATTGTGCTATACATCCTTTGTATCTTTGCAAAACCAAATTTCCAAGGTATTTTTAATTTTTGTAAAGAATTTTTGGCAGTTTTTTTATTGTTATGAATTTTTTTTTTGTATTTGCCTTAAAAACGAGATATCACAGTAAGTACCGTCCCACATATTTAGTAAAATAAAAATGAATATGTTTTTGTGACTTTTAAAATGAAGAACACTTACATAATGGCAAATATTTATATTAAAATATGGATTAATCGTTGCTCTAAAACGCAACGTCAAACTAAACTCTACTGATAGTAAAGAACATAAAGAACTGACAATGATGAGTAGAAGTGGCACCCTAAGGGTTCCACACCGTTTACATTACATTCCGATATTATTTTACCGTGTTTGGAATATATATTTTATGTATATTATTCTTATATTCTCTATCGTTTCAGAATGGGACTGATATATATTACATTAATATTAAAAGTTTCCATTTAAACACTGATTTTTCTGGTGTAGGAATAATAATTATTGTTCGAAAGTGTAAAGAAGTTGGTTTTAGTAAAATTATTACATAAAAGTCTATCCATCAGTTTGTCAATTTATTCGCGTATAGCTCAAAAACCTCAACCTAATATACTGAGCTCTTTATTTTGCAGATATGTTTTCCAAAAAGATTTTAGTCATATTTTATAATCTATATTAACATGTTGTTTGTTTGTAGCGCTAAGCTTAGGAACCACCAGCCGAATTCCAAAATTCATTTTGAATTTGATAGAGCAATTATTAAGGAAGGCTTTAGACTATTTAACATTACACTGTCACCAATGGGAGTGAAGCTGTATTGGGAAAAGGTACAGAAACGGATAAAAATGATTAAATAATGTTTAGTTACACGCGAACGAAGTTGCAGGCACAGATAATTAAATAATATAGCTGTAGGCACATTTGTTATTGGTTTCACCAAATACACAGTGTGACATTCACCACAATAAACCACTTAGACACTTCGCCTTAAGCAGTATTTGTCTATCCAGCTGCTGAGTGAGTTACAGGCAGTTATTAGGAAAATGCTCCTTGGGGCCCGCCTTACTATTAGGCCGGGCCGGTCACTGGATCGATGCCGCGATGTGTTGATTGCTAGATCGAAACCGCATCGCCCTAGGAAGGCGATAGACGGTCGTGGAGTTTTAGTGGGTATTTCTAGCGGATATTCGGGTTTTTATTTCCATAATATAAAAAACAGTACAGCATGACAACAACGATAGCTAATGGATTGACAATCTTTCAGTTATCCTCGTTATATTTATATGACAGTGTTTATGGTATTTACCACTAGGGGCAGTTCTAGTTCTTTATCGAGTTACTATAAAAAATTGAACGTGAGAATAGAAGATCATCATTTAACCAAAAATAGTCGTAGTGATAACAAAACAAACATTTCCAACATTCGAAATCAAACGTTAAACTAGTCGCGTATCGACGGAGTACAAGAGACTCGGTAGGCGTATCAAAGTGTTTACTTTGATCTTTGTACGTCTCGAAAGAGCAAATACTTTTATCATTATTTACACAGTGTTGGGTTGCTGTCTACCGAATGCCTATTGAATATTTTTATTTTCATATCTCGGTGACTCTTAACAAGGTAAAAAAATATTCGTTATTGTCTTTTGCATAAGTTTTTTTGGTAGTAAGTATTGAGTTTGATAATTTGAGGTTATCACGTTTGTAGTATGCTTAAGTGCTTTGTTACTGTCTCAAATGCGATATCTTTTCTATTTAATATTGTATTATGATAGGTTACCGTTATCTATTTAAATTTGTTACAATCTATTTACTTTCTGAAGCGATGATAGCTCAGTGGTAGTGTGCACGACTTCGCGTCAAGGGACGTAGGTTCGAACCCAAGCACCTACAATGAGCTTGAGCTTTCGGTGAAGGAAAACATCGTGAGGAAACCATAGCATGGTGGTAGGGCTTTTTCTAATGCCCGCCTGGGTAGCTACCACCCTCTAGTTGTGAACCTGCCGCCAAATATCAATAGGTGTGTTCCGGCAGCAGCACTTGAGAGCCAGTTCCTCCACAGGTTTAGTGTGTCTACCAACTTGGGCCATATCGTCACTTAAGATCAGGTGAGATTATGGCCATAACGCTAAAACCTTAAATATAAAAAAAATAAATAAATATTTGCTATTTTCAAGATGTTATGATTTAATACAAAACTTGTTTTCTCAGTCTCTGTAAGATCTTCTTTTATCATAAATATGTTAAAAAAACTGTAATATAGAAATTACTATCTTATAACATTTATACTAAAATATGAGCTACTTACACATACTTCCACAACCTTGATTTCTAAAAGAGACTTTTATTTTGGAATAAATAAAAATATTTTGTTCGAATTGGTCAAACGTCAAACTAAAATTATAAAAAAAAACCTACAAATCCTATATTAATAAGATTTTGATAGTCAATCACTCACGAGTCATTTGATTTTGTCAATGTGAACAACTTGCAGAAAAAGAGATCTATTGTGCGTAACAGAAAACAAATTAAGATAAGTTTAGAATTCAAGCGGCGGAAACGAATTTAATTTATCGACATCTTATTCAACTGCGGACGTCTTCGTTGCGTCGAACAACAATTACACAGATGCAAATTTATCGTATCAACTACCGAAGACTTTATCTTTTAACGTTAAGGTTTACAATTGGAAATTTTCTTTCGTCGCTTATCTTTGCAAAATCACCGCCGTGGTGACAAAACTTAATAGGACTTTAACAAATAACCAAACATTTTGTAATTCGAGGAACATTTTCAATGCTTAGTTTCCGTAACAAAAGATGGGACAGTCCTGTATTTGTTTGGAATATTCGGACTAACATTTCGGCAACATCTGCCTTTTTTTTTCTTAAACAATACTCGAGTATATAATAGGTGATGTTTGTTCAACTAACCAGAAAATCTGTAGCTTTGTAACTTCTTATGGACAAAGGTGTAACTTTGTTTAAATAAATCAATTCAGTAAAGTTAATAGAACATCACAAATTCTATCAATGCTGACAAATTATGTTGTCCTTGCAGATTGTATTAATAATACAGAAACTATTCTAAGCTTTCAATACAAAGCTAGGCAGAAACAGAAGAACGTAAAAAATAGGATGGTTTGAAGCGATGATGGCTCAGTCAGCTATATATATGGATGCATCAATGGACGTAACTTCAAATTCACCTGCAATGAGCTTGAGCTTTCGGTGACGGAAAACGTTGTGAGGAAACTATAGCATGGTGGTAGGGATTTGTTTAATGCCTACCTGGCTAGCTACCACCCTAAGGCTGAAAATCTGCCGCGGAATACCTATAGGTGTATTCCAACAGTTGCACTTCAAGCCAATCCCTCCACTGGGCTTAACGTGTTCATCATCTTGAGTCACATCGTTACTTAACATCTGGCGAGATTGTAACCTTAACCTTTTGCGGAATTTATTTATAGCACTAAGGTGCTTGACCACAATCTAACCAACTTTTAAGTAATAATGATAGAAGAATTGGTAACATGCTAAACCTATAGAAGGCTCATCTCCAAAGTGCAGCTAGTGAAAGAATGTTGTAGGTACCTACTTGGTGGCAGATTTTCAATTTATGGCTGACCAAGCCTTCCCTATAAAGAGTTCTACCACCATAAAAAATATCTATGTCAATTCAACAATGATTAAGTAATTTTTAAATACAATAAAAACATTTTTATTATAACAAAGAAGCAGAAATTTATAGATCGCAGTATTTTCTTCTTCTTCTTGTCCTGTTCTCAAGTTATTTGGAGTCGGCGCAGTACGTTTTCTTCTTCCATAAATCTCTATCAACCGCCATCTCTTCATTCATTCCCTTTTCTTTCATCTCATTCCTCACACACTAATCTTTTCTTTGGCCTTCCTCTTTCTTTACATCTTTCAACATTCATATTCATTACTTTTAACATACATACTTATACATTACATTGATCGCTATGTATACAAATTTAATCAACACTCCTACATAGATAAAACTGAAAATGCAGCATGTAACATCAAATTATTAATAATAGCATTGCTTCATATAATATTTTCATAGATAAAAATATAAAGGGATATATTATAAATGGTGTTAAATTTCATTTCATTGTATAGTATCGCAATTTAACCCACATGGGCTTTGTTTTAAACGTCTAATAACAACACAGGGATCGTATTAACCATAAATAAAGGGGCTGGTGCAATATCTGTCTGGCGCATATTCAGTGCAGGGCCATTTGCATTGGAACTGAATGCGACGAAACGGCCTCCAGAGGAATTTAATAAAAATATCTTACCGCGTAGCTTAGTGTTTCTTTAATATACTGCTGGGTGTATTATGTAAGATAATATATACTGTGCATATATACTAGGGAGGACCAAATAAAAGGTTTTTTTTTTAATTCCTATATCGTCGAAAGTAGATTTGTTTTTCGCTTCATTTCACTATTTTATACTATTAAAATAAATAGAATCGTAAAATTTTTAAGTTGATATTTTAAGAATTAAAGATCACTCAAGATTTTTTTTAATATCCAAGTAGAGTGCCTAGACCTTTTCGAGCTGCTTACATAAATATTTACATTTTTTTTAAAGTTGACACACTAAAGATTGACATATAAAAATAAATAAATAAATAATAAATTGATAAATTTTAGAATTAAAAAAAAACTGAACGATTTCTTACATTATTTTTTTAACAGATTTTGGAAAGTGTCCCAAAATAAAAATAAATGTTTTCTTTTGTGGGTAACCCTAATATATAGGGATTACTATCCTGAGATTTGACCGTTAAAAGTGCGCGCTATGATCTCTTTAACTGCCTGGAAAAATCTTATTTGAGCTTGTTTAATTTATATTAGTTTATGTTAGCCAAACTAGTTATTCTTACCTTTTATTCAGATTCGTGTTCCAAACATTTATTTAAATTAAATGCTACCTGAACGTTAGCAGCTAATTCACTTATAATTTAATCATACTTTGTGTTTTTTTCATGTGTATACCTCTACAAATTAATTTCAATGTATTTCAAAAGGTTTTGTTTTGTTCAAAAGGTATAATTTGCAATCACAATTGTTTAATTGTAGAGTACTTCTATAACGCGTCAATTGTCGTGATTCTTGGTCTTAGTATTAGCGTAAGCTTTGTCAGTAAAACAAAAACATATTTATCATTTTTCATGGCGGTAGGGTAAGATAAAAGGTTCAGAATATTACATTTCTGTTTGTTTTAAAAATGCTATGACACAAATATTACATAATATAACATTATAAATAGCAAAGATAAATTTGTTGGTAGTGTGTACGGACGGTGCGTCAATAGACGCGAGTTCGAATATACCTGTAATAAGCTCGAGCGTTCGATAAAAGAAAACATCGTTATGGAAATTTTAGCATTGTGGTAGGGCTGTTTCTAATGACCACATGGCTAGCTACCACCCTCAACTAGAAAAATCTGCCACCAAATACCTATAGGTATGTTCCAGAAATAGCATTTGAGAATCAGTCTCGCTACTATGATTAGCATTTCCAATATCTTGGGCCATATCATCATTTGAGAATATTGGGTGAGATTGTGGCTATAAAAACCTACAAAGTATTAAAAATTTGGTATAATAACAAGATATTCGTCACAATGCTATCCGAGCTTACTACTATTCTCAACAGAAAATATATTGTTAAACACAACTTACTGTAATCGTGTTCAGTATAAAAATATTCGGCTACATAATTTTCCCATTTTAGGTTTATATTGCTGACGAACTAATTGTACTTTTACGATTGAAAATATATATTCGTTCTTTTTAATTTTCTATCGAGTTCGATAATTTGTATTGTGAATTAAATTAATGGACTTTCTAATATATTTAACGAAACGAAATCTAAAAGTGTTTTAGTCACTTCATTTAAGTAGAGAATAAATTGAAATTTAAAATAATATATTCTACGTACCAACTATCAAAACTATTTACTAAAAGATGAATAGCGTATCTCCGGTCTAATTCGGCTATAACTTTATTAGTCGCGGACAGCAGTTGAGTGATGTTTCAAATGAGAGATATCTCTCACCAAAATTAACATTCATAAGCCAACTCAAACGACATAAATAACATATTTGATCTATTACGAATTCTTTTTAAGAGCAGTTGCTATCATAATATCATTGTTATTATATCTTATTGTCGTATTTTACGTATTTAAATGTATACTATATTATGATATTTCTAAGACTGTAGGCACCAAAAGTTTGCAGATAAAAAGGTATATGAATAGAAGCGGTAATAGATTTTAAAAGTATATAAAATAATAATTAATTACAGTAAAAAACAACCAGGAATCTTATAATGCATAGACTATTATCTAAAGAATAAAAGCGATAAAAATCAAATAATTCAAATACAGATAGTAAGTTAATATTATGAATAGTTTCCTTGAATACATACATAAATATTAGCAGTCAAAACAATATATTATGCAATTTGCGTATTTTCTGTACTAATCTATAGTCTACTTAATATTTTTGAAGTGAAAACTTCTTTGACATCGTAGATTTAAAACTCGCTGAAACAAAAAGCGACAGTTAAAAGAGACAACCGCATACATCTATAGGATATATCGTGTGAGAAAATCACATAGAAGGCATTATACAGTGTTTTTTATAGGGTCCGAGTGTTGTTCGTGTGACAGTATTTGTGTGTGCGCGGCTGCGTATTATGAAGCGAATTTTAGGTTTTACTTCTATCGCATGTGAACTGAACACACATTTTATATATATCCATATGTTATACTGACAGCAAAAAAAGAGTCTGTGAATGAGTACTAATTTATATTTCTAATAGTCCATGAATCATTTCTATCACCATACGTATCAGCCACTTGAACTCTATCTTATTTGGTATTCGTGAGTCGACTACATGTCTATTTACTCCAAGAATATTGTTACGTCTTGAGCCACAAAACACGAAACACTTGTCTTTCGAATATTAACCCCGCAGACTATAAATACATAATTTTGGAGGAAGATTTTGACTAGAGATATATAATATTGTACTTGATAGAATTATAGAATTGCCCCATGATATGAGTATAAACAATGTAAATTTGAAATATTTAAGTACATCAATATTTTCTCTATTTATGTAACTATTACTTATTTCTACTTTACTTATATATTTCAGTTATTCCTAATTTGTGTTATCATTGATCGAAATAACAGTTAGAAGTTTATTTATGGCCAAAATCTCACCTGCTATTATGTGACGATGTGGCCCAAGATGGTGGACACGCTAAGCCTAGTGGTGGGACCGACTCTCAAGTGCAACTACCGGAATACACCTATAGGTATTTGGCAGTAGATTTTCAACTTAAAGATGGTAGCTAGCTAAGTGGGCATTAGAAAAGCTCTACCACGATGTTATGGTTTCATCACGATGTTTTCCTTCACCGAAAGCTTAAGCTCCTTGCAGGTGGATTCGAACTCACCTTCATTGAGACGGTGTCCGTACACACTACCAACTGAGCTATTATCTCTTCAAAATGTAAAAAAATGGCGAAATACAAGATAATTTAAAGTTCATAATAAGGAAAGTACTATAAGCTTTGTTAAGACGGAATAGAGCTCTTAACAGAAAGTACCTAAGTAACACGGTATTCTCAAAAGTTCCATGAAGTCGGTTATTTTCCTTTTTACTTAAAAATCGATTGAGCCGGTTATCCGAGCGAACTCAGGCATGAGTTTCTCCCTATAATAATAAAAAAGCGCCGATATGAAAGCTATTTTTGTGGAAAATCGATAGATGTCTATTAAAACGTTTTCGTATTAACTAAACCGCTGGGAATTTTATGCTATTTCATAAAGCAAGTAAGTAGATAGGATAAAATGTGAAGTTACATTTCTGTGTTATGGTAAAGATTTTGTGCAGTGGATTGTATAAGATGATTTAACTTTCACTTACAGTCTTCGGTTCTCAGTCTGTTGAGTACAATCCGAAAACACTGACAACCATTAAGAGATCCATAATCACCACTATCATGGTGACAAGGTAGGCTCATAGCAGCTCGATACTTTGGCTGGCTTTATGACAGGAGAAGCAAAAAAAAACCCTATGATGGATTAGCGCCATGGGCATGTTGAATACCACTTAGTTGGTTACAGATCCGTACTACACCGCCCGATTCTTAGATTTATATTTTGAAGAGATGATAGCTCAGTTGGTATTGCGTACGGACGCAGCGTCAAGGGACGTGAGTTTGAATCAACCTATAATGAGCTTGAGCTTTCGGAGATGATGGTAGCGCTTTATCTAATGCCCGCCTGGCTATTTACTACCCTCAAGTTGTAAATCTTCCGGCAAATACCTATAGGTGTGTTCTGACAGTTCCACTTGAGAGCCAGTCCCTCCACTAGGCTTAGCGTGTCCACCATCCTGGGCCACATCGTCACTTAACATCAAGTGAGATTGCGGCCATAATGCTAAACCATATAAAAAAATCAGCTTCATTATCACTTAAAATGTAGGCAACTTTAACTGATGTAAGGTTTCACATTATCGCGAGAATAGTGTTCAAACTTTATAAACCTATAGAAATACAATCATTTTAAATTATCATGAGTATCAAAAGTATCACAAGTCACTTAAATTTTTTTTTTATTGAGGTAAACCGGCTGTCATGAAACATGGAACTCTAGATTGGCGTTTCTAGTCTGGCAGTTTGTCTGGTAGATTCTAGTCAGGTTTTCTTATAAATCATGTGATTTGTTTCTAAAAGCTTTGTTTGATTTCTTATATAAAAATAAGTTATATGAGCTTACATAATGATTATTATTTGTAAGCATTATGGAAGTATAAACTATTTAGATACGTCGGAATAAAATCTAGTGCAGTATTCAGTAAACGTCTAGTTCTAGAGCCATGTTTCCCTATCACGCTTTTACATCATGGAAACAAATGTGTATGGATGACTGAATATTTGTGGTACAAGAGTATAGAAAAACTATTAGGTATAGAGTTAAATATAACTAATACAATGTAGAGTATTTTAATTAATGAACAGTGATATATATTTATAATGTAAATAACTTACAATTCTGACCAAGTGTATGTCTATATTACTAATACACGTTCGCTGTGTTTAGTTTAATTAAAATACAGGGTCATTTATTTTATTTTTGAATTAACACAATTTATTTACTCATAGCTATATAAAACAGATAAGGCATTAAGGCACAAGATTAGATAAGGCATAAAATAAGAATAACAAAAATATACTTATTTTTATTCTACTATATTAGACTGTAACCTAAATACAAAGAGTTAAAACATGACTATGATTTGATGATTTATATAATGAATTCTTATGTTTACTCATCGAAATAAAATTAATATAAATGGATTTTATTAATTTTCATCCCGACGTTTCGAAAGCTTTTCAACCTTATTACAATGTATATAAATCCATTTTATTTCGATGTGTTAAAACATTGACAAAGTTTAGTAAAAATTTTAAAAAGGTATTTTATGTAGCTAAAATAAAAACAAGTATATTTTAAGTTCATACAATTATCAAATTAAATTGTTCACAAAGTACAAACACCGAATACCTAAAAGTTACGAACGGAATTTCGTTATACAAAATTCACTTTGTGCGTTTTATGTACAATGTCGTCTGTAGTTTGAACAGGAGATAAAGATGCTCGGAAAATCATAAAATCTAGTACTTTGGCAAAAATGACATATGACGTGTATGAAATTTTGAATACATTGTCCGTTTGACGTCACTATATGTAATTTAACATGGTTTATTCTCATTTTTATTTCAAATGTAAATACACTTTTAATGGAATTGAATAAAAAATGCTTTTTTTTTATATTTGGTTTATAACATTATAGCTAGTTTAAGTGCCTTCGTTGGGTTAACTATAATATTAAACTGGATAACAATAGCTCAATAGATTGTATCCTTAGTAGTCAGAGGCATATAGCTTCATATTAGTGGAAATATTTCTGAAATCGAAACAATGGTTCTGGTACACTTAAAAACACTTTAACTAGCTTTATAAACTACTATATCAAAACAGAATCACTGTTAAGGATTTATGAGTATGAGCATGGCGGTCGCGATGTATATGTGTATAGATACACCTTCGAGCCATTTTGCTTCATATTTTCCCTCCGTAACTTGAAAAAATAAATTGGACCTCTGTATCTCGAACATAGCAATGTTTGATTTACCGCTCGCTCATTAGAAACTAATTACCGCTGTAACTCAAAGAAAAATACCTTATACAATTTAAGAATTTACCAGCAATGTACTTCATTGTTCTTAGAAAACAATGTAGATGTATATAATAAATCGGATTACTAAAGTCTGTGAAATGTAACTTTTATTTTTATTTATTTCAGTCTCTAGCTCAAAAGTAGCATGAATTAATCTTAACTTCTACAAGTCGAATAGTCCTTGCAAAAATCGCCTAAGAATAAATTGTTTCAAGTTGAAAACTCGTAACTGACTCTAAAAAATAAAGGAATGTAAGCAATAAAAAAAGAATGATACTACAAACATTTTTAAAGTAATAATAATAACAATATTAACAACAATTATCTATATTAATATTGTAAAGAGGAAATGTTTGTTTGTTTGAACGCGCATAATTATATATAATACAGTGAAGAAAATCTCGTTATATACTTATATATTTCACTAAAAAGTAAATATAGTTTAGTATAGGATACATATACAAATTATATTAAAATTATTTTTGGCGTCTCTCCTAATATTCGACTTACAGAATTTGTTCTATGTATATCGACTAATTATGTCGCCCAACACACCAAAGCGTCGTGGGCGTTACATCTGCTGTATGGTAGTTGCGATAATATAACTCAAATGTATAACCTACATAAGCTCCACAACAATGGTATTAAAAAGTAATGTATTACATATAACGTTAACAATCAAACATGGTTTCCGTAGAAACTAAATTCGGATTCTGAATATCCCATTATGAAAGAGTATGTGACTCCGAAATATAATTTGCAATAAAGTCGCCGCATGATTTCTCACTGTACTTATCCATGACTACTTTATTACTTTTCTCTGAAGCACAGTTCTTTATTAGGTTAATATATTCTTTAGATGTATTTTACCTCTTTCGGTACAATGACTTCGAAATGTTACCGCAATTTTAATGTTATTTTAGGAGCGTCTGGTGTTTAGTATAGTATAAAAGGTGAGACAGGCAATTCATTGTCAGTGGTCGTTGTTATATCTAAGTCTAAGTAGCTAGAATTTTTTTAACTGATCTCGAGAAAAAGAGGTTTTCTGACACGAGTGTATTAGCATCAGTACCTGAGTATAATGCCTCAGCTAACCCTCAACTCTCAAGTGTAGTTTACTAAACATACAAATATATACTTGGCAACTGATATTTATTACTTAAATAATGATTACTAATGAACCAAACCTATTGAGTACATGCTAAAATGAGGACGTAAGAAGGTTTTCCTTTACTGAAAGCTCAGAAGTTTAAGGCCACGTTCTTAGAAATGGCCTTCGAATATACCACCGTTAACTAACTGGCCATGGACAGTGTGCTGAATTTTAATATCGGTGTGAGTGGATCGATTCGCCGCGTTGTGCTTACAGACCTGAAACGCAATGAGTTAAATATATTATAAAAATGTGCCCGAAATAAAGAAACGACAATAGCTTCCTACAAAACGTCTTTACTTAAAAACTAATTAACCTTTTTGTTTTTAATTAAACACACAAGAAGCTTAAGTCATCACTCAATTGATAAACTACAAAAATCATTATAAAATCTATACTAATATTATAAAGAGGAAAGATTTGTATTTTTGTTTGTAACGAATAAACTTAAAAACTACTAGACTAATTTCCAAATTTCTTTCACCATTAAAATGATATATTATCCTAAAGTAACAAACTATGCGATCCATGCCACAACTAGTTACATAGTAAACTAACTATAATTAGCATAAGATATGAGAATTATTAGACCAAGATCAAGATAATTATAAAATAACTAATAACAAGAACCTACTATCGGCAGTATTTTTTTTTAACTTTTTTGTACCTACCACCAGTTGAAGTCGAGCAGCATTTTCAGATTAACAAAGGCATTCTGTTCCATGGCCGTGTATTTAAAACTTGCGCAGCGAACTACGCTCGTATTTATTTCCATGCAATTTCCGCGATTTCGAGTTTCATTAGAAAATCGAAAGTTTGATAGCCTTTCGAGAGCGCTCTGAAAACAACTCCCTTGGTTTCAATAGACGATTATTTTGTTTATACTTTTCCTTAAATGAAGTCAGAGAAGTAGTCTATTTACTGTTATAATTATATAATGTCTATTGTGTATAAATAGATAGAAGTAAAATAAAAAGCAAAGATAGGTAATGTATAATCGTACACTTGATTTAGAATATTTATCATACATTATCAAACAATTCTCATTTACCAATAAGTTCAACCACCATCCTGTACAACTTTTCGATTTACTTTACCTAACTTTTGACTACTTTTATTATTTCAAGTTCACTTTACTTATTAATTATTTTGAAATATTGAAGCATTCATAATAAATATCGAAATTGTACTGATGTTGGAATCTTTTTCCTTTATAACGGAATCCCTTATGAAATTTAAATGATATATGCATATATCACTCTATCTAAAATAAATATAACAAACTACTTAAACTTGTTAAAACTATTTAACAATTACAATATAGCATATCATGTATCCGATAAAAAAAAAACTGTTGTTTTATCAGTACATTATTTAATATTTATATATATTTGAAAATCTTGACATTTCTAACCAGTAAAATTTATTTTAAATAAAGAAGCTATATTAAAATAATACTTGAATAAGGTGATGCCATAAAAACTAAGGCTTAATGTACAGACTTGTATATTATTTAAACTAAACTCAACCGAAAAAGATGTTAATAGTATAAAAACCCTAACGTCAAATTCAACAACAGTATTGACAGCAACAGAGAAAACTTTACCTTTACACTTATAGGCTAAATCACGATAATAAACGTGTTACCCAGTCATGTAGAGTATGACGAATCTATTCGTAAGATTTCATTTACTAATTTAAACCTTACTCCGGCGCAATAGAAGTTTTATGGAATACCGGTCGAAGGTTTCAGCGCCCCGCTGAGAGCGATGCTGGCGGTTATCCGAACATCAGATCGAGATAACTTGAAGGTCAAGTTCGGCACGCGAGCAAATACCCGTAAGATATGCAGCGACGAATATGGTATGGTAGTTACTTAATCGCTTTATGAATTTAAGACAACCTATATTTAGTCTTTATAATATTTCTAACTTTCTTCTACATGCGACTTCGCTCACGTTAATATCGATTTAACAAATCGGATGACGCAAGAAAAAGTTTTATACAAACTTTATCCCTTTCTGTAACTCACACTGATTTTTTCACGATTTAAAGTAGCCTATTTCAGGTTCTCATCTATCTCTGTACCAAAATTAATTATAATCGATTCAGCGGTTTAGGCGTAAAAGCGTAACAGGTAAAAAAGTCACTCATTCAACATTTTTCCCACTTTTATATTGTCCTATTAGAAGGATTGGTTCTCAAGTGCAACTGCCGGAATACACCTATAGGTTTTTGGCGGCAGATTTTGAACTTGAGGGTGGTACCTAGCCAGGCGGATAGAAGAAAAACTCTACCAACATGCAAATTTTACTACATTTGTATTGACTTGTTTCAGTGACATTATTAATATTATTTAGTTTGTGTTCTTCGTTCGTTGCATATGCTTTTGAGTGTTATAAATATCATAGTTTACTACCATAATATTTAACATTACTTCTTCAAATATTTAGAAAAACTAAACACTTGGGAAATGCTCTAATAGTAAGCACGTACGTATGTAGGAAATGTATAGAACTACAGATTTATCAGCATTTGAAATCGCCAGCCAATACTACGTGAATTGACGTCGCGATTTCGCTTATTCTTTCCTTTAAGGTAAAGGCCATTGCATTGCTCATGTAACGTTTACAGTTTGATATTATTATCAAAACTACAATTATATATTTTATTTACATATGCATATATGTTGTGATATTACAGAAGTTTCCAAAACATTTCTGTACTTGCTAAAGTTGACAGGATATCAGCCAGTCATGTGTTAGGATTATTTTTCTATTAATAACATATTTATTATATAAACATAGTAAAAATCTTAAAGACGAGATGATAAGCACTTGATACTTAGGTAATTAGGTTGCTAGTTACTATTTTAATTGTAACTGGGTTATTTTGTTCAATAAATATGTTCATATTCGTAATATTATTATGAAACAAAGCAATAAGTTCAGTGATGACATCGATGATGTGGTCATTCATAGAAAAGAAATCTTATAATTTAGCTTTTGTATACCTTTTTTATTCATGTAATATTTTTAACGTTATCGTCTATTCCTTACCATTTAATCTTTTTTTATAAGGAATTTAGGGGTTTTTCTCAACAAAATTAGGAATAGTTTAATCAACTTGTTACGTGGTTACTGAAACAGAAATGTAATTTTAGTACATTATAGAAATAGTATAATATTTCTATGAGTATTTTACTGTCAATATTAAAATTCGAGTAGTATTTTTTATAAATACTAATTATAAATCTTCTTTGAGATAAAATTATATAGTAAAAATAAATAAAAAATGAAACATCAAACATAAATGTGACATGGTCTGAATAAATTCACTTTAAGTCTTTACATACCCTTCGTTCATTCATTATTTATATCAAGGTTACCCATCAAAAGTTTCAAGAGTAACACAATATCAAAAAGGAATATTTCTTTTAACTGATTCAAACGCATAATCAATTCAATGCTCGTACTCATGATATACTTGCATATTACAAGCACAATTTCATTCCAATACACCTCAAATGCTGCAAGAAACACGTTAGTATTCGACAAGGCAAAGCGTATTGAAACCCTATCGGTTGCAGTTTCATGAATTTAAAATTGTCGATTCGTTTTGTGGTCTTGAATGTAAAAGAATCATAGATATCTGTATTGATTTTTTCTATATTATTATAGTTTATCGTATGCTTATTGTTTTATGTCTGGTGTGGAATTATAATCCTCAAACGAACTTCTAACAACATGATACAGATTCGTTTTTTTAATTAAAACTATTTGTGAATTTTTATGGCATCTTACAATGCATGTTTCTAGTAACTGTTAATAATTTACGTAACATGACCACCACAATCAAACTACACCGTGAAAAAGAACTATAAAATTACATAAAATGAGAGCTAACTAACGTAAGCTGATGAATAAAAGTCAGGTAGGTAACCAGCGATTTTGAAGCGATGATAGCGCAGTGGTAGTGTGCATGCACTCCGCGTCAATGGACGTGGGTTCGAATCCACCTACAATGAGCTTCAATTTTCGGTAAAAGAAAACATCGTGAAGAAGCATCGTGTAGCATAAGGTTTGTAATGCCCGCCTGACTAGCAACCAGCCTCAAGTGGAAAATCTGCCGCCAAATACCTATAGGTGTGTTCCGGCAGTTGCACTTGAGAGCTAGGACCTCCACAGGTTTAGTGTGTCTACCAATTTGGGCCGTTTAGTCACTTAAGATCAGGAGAAATTGTGGGCATAATGCTAAAACATTAACTATAAAAAAACTACATAACAGATCAAATACCTGTACAAAACACTATTAGTATTTAATAGACATAGATTTATTAACTTTAGAAGTTAATTTATTCTTGTTATAATATATTTATGTAGACTATACCAAATAGGAATATTCACGGTAAAAACAATATTGTGTATCAGTTTTTTTATCTAAATTGAACAAAACTCTAACCTTGTAAATGGACACGAAGTTATCCGCATCCTATTCTTGCCCTGTTCCCAAGTCATTCGGGGTTGGCGTAATACGTTTTCTTCTTTATAAATCTCTATCAGCCGTTACTCTCTTATTCGCTCCGTTTTCTTTTATCTCATTCCTCACACACTCTATACATCTATCTTAGGTCTTGCTTTCCATCCATCCTTACGTTTTAAAGTTATGCATAAAATAAAAGTTTATGAGATTTAGTAGATCCTTAAGAATAATGTTTAGTCCAAATTATTTTTATCGTTATAATCTGGATCAGTTTTTTTTTATTTGTACATGTAAAAGTCTACCTTATATCATTTTAGAGAGAATTTTTTAATGCTTTGAACGAGTTATAATTATATTTTGCCTTCTAAAAGCCCTCGACTTTCAAGCATAGGCATAATTGTATTAGGCTACCAACGAAATTGCTGTCAGACAAATTGTGTTTAGAGTTTTAGCTCTATTTTATTATTTAAATTGCTAGTTTCTCCTAACTTCTAATCTATTAAAATTCTTGGAAGCCGAATCGAATAACATAAATTTTATAACCTTTATTATACATAAAAGACACGCAGAAATTCAACATATATTTTGTAGTTAAAATTAAAATTAAAAAATTAAAGTTTTTCGTTGATTTAATTAAACAGGCATAATTTATTCATTTTCAAGTTATCTCATCATATATTTAGTTATTTTATTTATAATTTAGCTCATCATATATCGTTGTGAAGAAAGCAATAAACTTGTTATACTGAAAAATTTGAACAAAATTAAGACTTCGGTTTGAAGTTAACTGGTATAGACAGTTGAATAGAGTTGTATATGAAACAGAAATCATGTTAGCCTTCAGAGTTAGAGAGCAAAAAAGTCCCGACTCTATTCAGTTAGGTAGTACATGGTATTCGTGACTTACATTCTGTATAAAACAATTCTCGGACAAAGGTTCTAGCCAGAAGCAAACAACAAAGGAACAATGCGGTCGACGGAAGATGCCTTTGCTTCATTTCAATTGTGGACGGCTCATCGTATCCTGTGGTCAAGTTTTTAAATCAGTACAAATGACATTTCCAAAGTCAAGTGAATTGATTAATAGGAAACAATCATTATTACTCTTGAAATATTATTTCAATTAGGAAAATATTTAAAGTTTTTTTTTTTTTAATTCGTTTAAACCATAGTACACTACTTCATTTCATTTTAAAGCGATGATAGCTCTGTGGTAGTGTGTACGGACGCTGTGCCACAGGATGTGAGTTCGAATCCCTGCAATAAACTTGAGCTTTCCATGAAGGAAAACATCATAATAAAACCATATATTGCTTGTGCTTGGGCAACATCGTCATTTAACATCAGGTGTGATTGTAGCCATAACGCTAAACCTATTTTCATTGGTTGCTAAGATAAAAGGGTTACAATATAACATTTCTGTTTTAATTAAAAAATATACTGTTTCACAAATATTAGATAATATAACATTATAAATAGCGATGATAGCTCAGTTGGTAGAGTGTACGGATGTCGCGACAATAGACGTGAGTTCGATTCCACGTACAATGAACTTGAGCTTTCGGTGAAGGAAAATATCATGATGAAACCATAGCATGATTGTAGGGCTTTTTGTAATACACGTCTGGCTAGCTACTACCCTCAAGTTAAAAATCTGTCGCCAAATACCTATAGGTGTGTACTGGTAGTTGAACTTAAGAACCAATCCTTCGACTATGCTTACTGTATTCACCATCTTGAGCCACATCGTGAATTAAAATCAGGTGAGATTTGGCCATTACACTAAACCTTTAAACTATTTATAAGAAGTACATAAATATGCTACAATAGCTGTATACGATTCTTTACAGCATTTACAAAATGAATTGACAAAATAAACTGCAAAATGCACGCGCTACTTAAAATAAATCATAAATTACCTACCAGTTTACTGTGGTTCAAGACAAATGCAAAAATCTCCCAATAACACCAAAATTAAAGTATATAAATACTATCAGTTTTTTAGTTTTGACCAAAATATGTCATAAAAGTTTGAAAAATAAATCAGGAAAATATCAGTTATATCCGTTTAACTTAGGTACTGGTATGATACAATAAGCAAAATCTTAGCCGCAGACCACACGCAAACAGTGAGTGCCCATATCGAAATTATTCCATCACCACAAATCGCTTCCCGTATTGACGATTTGACATATTGACTCTGAGGTCTTTATTTTGCACAATCTTCGCATTGTGGTCTGTTCAATACCGAGTTTGGCCAACGCAAACCCAGATGAATGAAACATTTCAGATTCTTTATTCTGATAAATTTATTTGTGTAGGACGTTTTTATGGTTGCTATAAATAAACGGTTGACAATATTCTATTGTATTTTTGTACACACGACCTTTCACTCATCAACGTTACATTATTGAACATGACCGTTTACATTTTGAATTCGTTTTTAAACATTTAGGTGATATAGTATATAGTACTACTTTGAGATATCGGATGAATTCAGCCTAATTCTATTTATAATAGAATATTTATCAATATAGAGACATAGAGTAGTTTCATTTACAAATTTGTCTTTAAGAGGCATCTCTAAGGCGTTCAAAATGTTCGCGTTCCAATGTTAGATATAGAAGGAGCTATTTATAATATTTATTGATCCGAGCATGTTCAAAATTCAATATTCGAGCATGTTAGGACACCTCATTAATAAACGTATTTTCAAGCCTGAGAATTTCATGATAGTAATTGTCTAAAAAATCTAAAGAAGCCAGACAATCATAGTAACTTATTTTGTAACATTCGTCATGTTACCTACTACCGTTACGTTAAAGTATGCACAGTTAAACAGTTAACCAGGAAACAGTTGTTTTCCGTCACGTGTCCTTAAAGCCAGTTCTTCTATTGGGCTTCGTGTGTTCCTATCTTATGCTACATTGTCAGTTAGCATTAAAGTATAGGGTCGACCTGGTAATTCTATAAAGGCTAAAAATCTATTTTGAAAATTATTTAAAAACGTTTCCCTTCCTATAAATAAAGGTCACCACTACATATAACCTAGACCGCATGTCATTTACGTTCGTAGATTGAACCTATAATCGAGTTACTCTGTGATGCACACATTGTAAGGAACATATATACTACACACGTATCACGAAAGCCTGGTTATCCATTACGATGCAAATTTTCCGTTGTCCACACAAAGAGTTGTCTGTTCACGCGCCGGAGTACTAACTTTTTGCTCGGCCCCAAAATTGTAATGACAGAGTTTCAACGAGTGAACTTGTCCTGTGTGTTGACCGAATTTTTACTACAACCTGAACTGCATTTATAGATTTTACGAATTTTTCGTCGGTCAGATTCATATGTGGGAATTTTATAATTCGGTTTTAAAAGTTTTGAATCGTTTTTAAAAGAAAATGTTATAATAAACATTATACGAGAATATATTGAGCAGACGAACCGGCTGTAATGAGGACTTATGTATGTTTGAAAATTTTTGATCTAAAAATTTATTGATGTTTGTGTTAATCTATGTAATTTACTTTCTTCCAATCTCAAACCACTGAGTTTTTTATTCGAAATAATTATTACCTTCGAAATATAATAGTAATAATAACTAAGGATGATTTTAATCATGTCTAATCTCAATCTCATAGTAATTATGTCTAATTGAAATCTCAATCGAATCGAATCGAATAATGTGAGCATATAAGCTTTTTTCAACTATAACAAACATATACAATATAATGTAGTATGACTACAAACTTTTCCAAATATTTCGTTATTCAAGCGGTATTTACTGGTTGCGGAGGACATCATATATTCGTTTTAATGACGTTTAATATGCTGTATAAGTTGTGAGTTTTTGTGATGTAATTACAATAAAAATTCTGATTATCAAATCTTTTTTTTATAGTTAAGGTTTAGTGTTATGGCCACAATCTCACCTGATGTTAAGTGACGATGTGGCCCAAGATGGCAGAATTACGAGATTGAATTACGAGAAAAAATATTGTGTGAATATTCAAAAAGTTAAAGCTGTTAATATGGTAAAATACCATAAGTGAATATTGAAAATAAATTGTTTAGTTACAAGAAAATTTAAACGGTTATAGTTTATGTTTAATAAATTAATATCGGATTTTTTTTTTTATACTTAAGGTTTAGCATTATGGCCATAATCTCACCTGATCTTAAGTGACGATACGGCCCAAGTTGGTGGACACGCTAAACTTGTGGAGGAACTGGCTCTCAAGTGCAGCTGCCGGAACACACCTATTGGTATTTGGCGGCAGGTTTACAACTTGAGGGTGGTAGCTACCCAGGCGGGCATTAGAAAAAGCCCTACCACCATGCTATGGTTCCCTCACGATGTTTTCCTTCACCGAAAGCTCAACCTCATTGTAGGTGCTTGGATTCGAACTCACGTCCCTTGATGCGAAGTTGTATACACTACCACTGAGCTATCATCGCTTCAGATATCTGATTGGTTTATTTAAAATATGAATCAGATTTTAACCAAATTGTTATATACAATTATATTTAAAATTGGGTAAATTTTTACACTGCTCGGGCCAATTTATTTTTTATATAACATTATGTGGGTTAAAATTAAGTCGCGTCGTTGTATCGACTACCGACCATCAAACATTCACCAATATTGACTTAACTCTTAATAAACCATAATGGACGCTGTGCGGTCAGGACGTCCGTACATAGGAACGCGTTTACCGATGCTTTTAAAATATAAAAAGGTGCATCAAAATGTATGCTCTGATTAATCGATGGGCATAAAGCTACACGGGAAATATTTTTGTGCATCGTTAGTTTGATAGCACTCTATTCTATGGCGTGTTAGTCACTACTCAGTACTATGGCCCCACTTATATCATAGTATTTAGAGGGGTTAACATATAAATAAACTATTGACACCTATTTTGAAATACAATTCAAGTTAAAAAATAACAAAATAATATGACATGTACAATCAATGTTACAATATTGTTGTTACGTTTATGATCCAATAATTTATAAGGTCATTTGGATTTTATTGACCTTAGTTTTTATTTGGGTAAAATTATAAATGGAAACGCGGGCTAAGATTCTATATATTTAATTTCAAATTACTTTAAATTTCGTTTTAAAATATTATCGCAAAGTTATATAATGTAATCATAAACTTCATTACAACGTGTAACACCATTATTAATATTAAACTTTATAGCAATAAGTTTATGAATATTAAAGTAAAAGTGTAGTGTTGCTGATTATTTTATTTTTTCGTGGTAATAAAAATAGTATAATATGATCCCTGGTTTTTAATTCATAGCATCGTGTACAAAATATACAATTTAATACAAAATATTCGAAGTTAGATAGGATAATGGCATGTTTGTAATAATCTTATACTTCATACAAGCAGATAATTACAAAAAATGTTAATGAAATAATGACTTGACCGGACAAAGCTTGTTCGGATTTCGCACTAGTTGATATGGATTCGAATTCTACAATAGGCTTATGCTTTCAGTGAAAGAAAATATAATGGAAATTCCTAATCACCGCTTGGTTAACAACCCATTAAAAATCCGTCGTCAAACATTTGGGCGACAGTCGCTTTATTAACTTAAATGTTTTACTATATAGAGCTTACATTTAACATTAGGATAGAATGTGTTAGAATACTGACAACTAAAAAGAACACAAAAATAATATTTACGGATAACAAAATGCTTTTATTAACGACATAATTAATAATGAATTTAAATTTGAAACAATGTATATCCAATTACTTAGAATATTATAATTTAAATCTATATGCCTGTAACATAAATTATTCAAAATATTTAACACATTAATTAGTAAAAGAATATTTGAGTTAATAAAACGGACGTGAGTTTAATTGAATTGTATATATACACATGAAATTATGTAGCAAAATAATAATAAAATGTATATAACACACAATATAGAATATTGTAAAATATTTAAAATGAAATTTTAAAGAGATCATAGCTCAATCGGTGGTGTGTGATTTCGAATCCACCTACAATGAGCTTTCGATGAAGGAAAACATCGTGATGAAACTATATCATGGTGGTAGGGCTTTTTCTAATGCCTTCCAGGCTTACTACTACCCTCAAGTTGAAAATCTGCCATCAAATGTCTATAGGTGTGTTCCGGTAGTTGTACTTGAGAGCCAGTCTCTCCACAAGGCTTAGTGTGTCCACAATCTTGGGCCACATCGTCACTTAACACTAGGTGAAATTATGGCTGCAACGCTAAGCCTTAACAACAAAAAAAAAATTGATGTAACAAACTTTTATATCATGACAGTGACGCTAAAATACAACGTCGTGACGTTAATCACACGTTAGTAGATGTGAACGGTCAAGAGAAATACTTGTTTATTTTAATGACTGTTAAATCAAAACTAATGTTTATCCTGTCCATTTGATTGATTGTTGCTAACATTTGAATGACGTCTGCGGCGCATGCGCCATGAACACCGTAGGCCTTGGGCTAAAATCGTAGGGAGATGTTGCCCAAGAATAATTTATTAGAAACGTTTATTTGATGTGGGAAAATAGCTTATATACGCATTTATTCTCTGTTTGCCTTTGACAACAGCCGTAACTGTTTGATATGTTTTATTGTAGTCTAGGTCAGCGATCGACCACAAGCTCATTTGATGTTGAGTAATTTGTTCAATTTGTTACCTCGCTAATATCTAGCAAGAGGGTTTTCATTGTTTTACTGTCAAATATTTTCGCCTCTTACATCTAGGTATCTAGGTACCTCTTATTGAAAAGAAAGGTTTCGTTTGAAGTAGTAGCGGTTCTGTGCTAGTGTGTACGAACACTGCTTCGATTAAGGTGAGTTCGACCTTGCTGTGAAGAAAAATATCATAGTGAAACTAGTATTTTACCAGCTCTAAATGAAAAATGAATTTTCCATACTTTTATTTATCTTCATTTCCTAAATATTTACCGTGTGACTACAAATTTCAACTGCTGTTAAATATTGACGTGGTTAACAAGGACAGACACTCAAATGCATTTACGTTAACACACAAATGTTGTGCTTCGCGATATGTTCTTAACTTAAGGGTGCTAAATAAAAATTGTAAATGTCCTATCATCACACAATGTGTTCATAACTGTTTTTATTTACCGAAATCTCACTGAGGGTTTGACTCTACAGCAATAATAGCCGCGGCATTCACAGTCAATTCTTTACAATGATTCCTTTTATTTTAGCCGTTTTATCGTTTTAATATCTTTAATAGCTACCACTGAAATATCTTTTTTGAAGCCTATTTAGACTACAATATTATGTAATTTTATTTTATGGCAACAATTATTGCATGTCTTGCATTTATAGGTTATATTTATACTTTCAAGTTTTTTTTTTACTTTTAGCTAAATTATAAATAAAATACAAACCTCCGCTTTCCCTCTTGTAGTTTCAAAAAATAATGACAATATAAGTTTAAAAGTAAAAACAATTAAAATAAATAATCTATAGCGCAATATTTTAATAGTTATTTAGATATTTTAAATTTATTTGGTTAATTGCAATAATATAATTTATCTCATGTAAAGTTTTTTACGATCAGTGCACGTAATTTCTATTAATAAAACAAAGACAAATGAAAATGAATAATGCATGTATTTTAATTTCAATTGCCCACCACGCAATCTAGTTATACGCCCACTACTGGATTGTCTGTAGTAAAAATATTTGCCTGTTATATATGCAGAAACACATATAGATATCATATATAATGTAGAAGTATATAAGTTGTTTAACTAATTGAATTAAACACTTGGCTGAATTCGAATCAAATGATAGTGTTTAAAATTTAATGTAAATATAATTACCTAACAAAAAATTATAAACTGATAATATTTATTATTGAATACAATTAAATTATTGAAGATAAATAAATTTGAATAATTTTCAATTATTATGCGTGTAGCACTTGCGTAAATTAAATAATAAAATCATGATGATACGACTACCAGTATTATCGAATACTGTTATCGTAAGAAAAATCTTATAAAATTACAGTAAAATAATTTAATGGCATACTCGTAGTGTAACCTTACGAGCTTTCTTTGAGGTTAGTGTAGTACTTACACCATGGTCAAGCTGACACGTTGATAAAGCTTTAAGGTGACTAAAGGTATAAAACTTCGCTTTGATAATGTCACCGACACTCGTTTAAGTGTAAACTGGTGTTCGCTTGTGATAAAACGTCACATTTCGATAATTTAGTACGAAAATATTGAGATTAACAGGTTGACCGTCCGTAGACTATTAAAATGAGTCAGATTAAATAATTTAATGATGCAATGTTTATTACTTTCGGTACTTAATGAAAATCAAATACGAGCTCTAGCTTTATAGTAATACATATCAAAATTGTTTAGTCTGATTGTTACAACGTACCGTGCAATCAGATGAACACTAGATAAGAATATGTAGATTTTATAGATAAGAGAATCATATGTTCATGTATCTATACATATAATATTCTAATAAAAATAACACCATTTCAAACCAAATTACTTTACAGACTCTATTAAGATAACAAAATAACTTTAACCTGTATCGAGCTTTTTAGAGCTTCATTTATTATAATTTACACTTGTTTGTTGACAAAACAACATCGCGATGACAGAATGACAGGTACATTTAATTTATCGTGTTAACGACTTAGAAAATATATTGAATGTTGTTTACTTTATAATACAATTATAACATAAACTGAATCATTTGGTAGTGTGTACTGGCACCGCGTCAAGTGACGTGAGTTCGAATTCATGGAGGATGAACTTGACTTTCCAGTGAAGAAAAACAATATGATGAAACCATAGCATGGTGGTAGGACAGTTATCACCTTCAAGTTGAAAATCTGCCGTCAGTTGCACTTGAAAGCCAGTCCCTCTACTAGGTTTAGTATGTCCACCATCTTGAACCACATCGTTACTTATCGTCAGATGAGATTGTGACCTTAACGCTGAACCTTAACTTTAAATTTTATGTAAATACTCAATATGTAAAATCAGCGTATAATACTTGCAATTAGACAATAAATATTGATAAACACATCATCGTTTATTAAGCTGTTTATCCATTTATTTATTTACTAGGCCGTCAAAAGAGATTTCAATCTAAAACTAAAAATATAATGCGGATTTGAAAAATTTTGCTTTTTATGTTTGGTGCAAAAAATATTAGGAGGACTCGAAGAGCTTGCATAAACATCGACATACTTATTTGCAATTACATAAAAGCAATTCTCTACGAATGAGATTTCACAGTTGGTTGGTTAAGGCGCAAGACTGATGGCATTCATGTTTTTTTTTATTCGAATGAACTCAATAAACTGACGTGTAAGGGTATGTCGTAACAGAAGCGCAGATTTTAATATTACAACTTGCTTTATTGGCTATAATGTTGAACTAGTGTCTTATGATAAACCGGCGGTGTTTACTGGGAAATCTGGTTAATTTCAGATACGTTCAGAGAGATAAACCTATTGGTCATAATATTATTAGACTTTATCTTTCTGTTCCAGTTTCTGATAGTTAATTTCACCATATTTTTTGGGAAATTTCTCAAATTATCACGAAAGTTACATTAATAACTGGAATAATTCGTTATTACAATATTTTAATACTTATATGTGTAAAATTTTGCAATATGTGTACATATATTTGGTTCTATATACGTTTATTTTTCAGTCGGGGAGTCTTAAAAATGTTTAGATAAAAGATCTTTCTAATGTGTGTTCAGCAGGAATATTATAGAGTAATTTTATTCCACATAAAAGTTTCGAATAATCCCTGAATGATATCGAATGGAATGATATATTGTTGAAAACCAAGTACTAAGTTATGTATTATTTACTTTTAATTATTAATATATTCAATAAGTTATAACATTGTAATAACTCAAATAGTGTAGTTTTAAAATCATAAAACTATATTCTTTAATATTTTTAAGGACTCATTTACGCTGTTAGCCTTTAGGGCTTTGACAGCTTCACTGAACTTTTTGGGGCGAGTGCTAAGAGCACTCAGCTCCGAGGCAGCGAGCGTAAGGGTGCCAAAATGGCCGAAACTCTGCTTGGGCTGCTGCCGGAAAGTAAACAAGGATTCGCGAGCTTAACTGACCAACAGGTCCTAACATACTAATTAAGTGATCCTAACACGACCTTATCGGGCAAGCCGCGTAAGGGCCGCGGGGGTAGACCCTTACAGAACCATGTACTTAACGTGTGGGTGTGCATGGATGGTATGCGGTGTGATGATCGAATTTCAGTGATGTAGAGTGTCACTGTATCTCGCGAGCAGAGTCACTCGAGGGCTCCTATCCGGAGGATCGAATGTAGTCTCAATCGGCCGCGGCGGGTTTGCGGAAGCAAAGTTAAACGCTCGGCCTCGGCGACGAGGACGGCGGTTACGCGGGCGTGTACGCGGACACGTACGATTGGTGGAGACGGTAGGGAGAAGCGCTTTCTATCTCGTTATTTTATCGACGCGATCGGTGAAGCTATTACGTGGCTGGCGCGCGAAGCATTTGGCGTACGGATTGGTGTTGTAGCTAACTGCGTGTACTTTTTAGGGTTGGGATGAACTTCGGCTTTATCGAAGAAATTCTTTGTATGGTTTTTAATATATGCATATATGGACGGAAGATCCATATCTTTATGGAGATCTACATTACGGACATAGGGAGGGGCCTGGACGGCTATACGCATGAATCTATTTTGCCGCATTTGTAGTTTGCGAAGGGTGGTGTGCAAAGCGTGAGCGAATACGGGGCAACTGTAGGTAAGTATGGGACGGATGCATACTTTGTATATTGTAAGCTTATGTCTGAGTGACATTTTGCTCTTGGAGGACGTTAGATTGCGTAAGCGTCTGTACGTAATATATATGTTTGTTGAAAGTGAGGTGCCTATCTAAAACTACACCAAGATATTTAGTTTGGTTAGTCCTAGGGATATTGATACCGAAAAGGTGTAATGTTCTTTTTATGTTCATCCTCGCATAAGGGTCGAACTAAACAAAAATTATAAGCAGTTCGATATCACTATAAGACTATCGCTACACCTGTATCTTTCGCAATATAACAAAGCTCGTACGTATCTATTGGTACGAAAGGTGTGGTACGCGAAATAAGCTTTGAAGTGATGATAGTTCGGTTGGTAATCTGTCCGAATGCCGCGTCAAAGGACTAGAGTTCGAATCCCTGAAATGAGCCTAAGGTTACGGTGAAGGAAATCATCGTAATGAAACAATACCATGTTGGTCGGATTTTCTCTAATGGCCATCTGAGTAGCTACCATCCTCAAGTTGAAAATCTGTCGTCAAATAACTTTATGTATTTTGGCTATTGCAATTGAGATCCGGTCCGCTCCAATAGCTTTAACGTGTCGTTAACCATCTTGGGCCCTATCGCCACTTAACATCAGGTGAGATTATCATATTTTAATAGAACTGCTATTATGTAATTACCGCTTATATAAAAATTCAGGAATTCCAACTATTTAATACAAAATAAATTGCTCTTTACTACTAATACTTAAATAGATGCGAAACAAATATAATATTATCTTTACATAATGACCGTCTAGAAAATTTTGAACATTCCAACTTTCCGTTTTATTTTAATTTTGAAAAATTATCACCCCAATATTCCACAGTTATTGGTTCTACACATAACCAATCGTTAAAGGACAATAAAAGTCTTGATAAATTTAACTAACGTCGAATAACAAGTTAGTTTTAGGTCGAGACAGTGACGAGACGCATATTGGGATAGTAAAACCATTTTATTACGGGAAACATTCCTGGTTTCATTGCAAGTAGTGTAGTACAGATTTTGAGTGTTTTGATTTGAACAGTTCGTGGTAGCCCTCATTATTTACTTAGTAAGCGTAACTTTAAAGCTGCTTCCATAATTTGTTAGATAATATCCCTCTTACCATTATAGTTGTCTAATAATACGATAATCTAGTTGACGAATGATTTTGAAGTGAGTAACTGTAGTATTTGACCAAAATTTCATCTGATGTTAAGTAAGCCTAAGGCCCGACTACCTAATGCATGTATATGTATATGGACACATGTATAGCTGATGACGACTAATTTTTAAATTGAGAGTGGTAACATGCATTAGAAACAACTCTCTCCTTATGCTATAGCTTTTTTAGGGCTATTTCCTTCACCGAAAGCTTAAGATCACTATATTGGTCCAAGAACCAAGAAGAGGAATAATGTCTCAAAAAATAATCATAATCATAAGTCCTATTAACATTTCATTGGATTACGATTTTATACATAAAAAATATCCAGAAAATATTCAACAAATCTAAAGAGTATGTTTATTTTAAACTGATTACTACACTCAAGTAAATTTCACTATAGTAATTCCTTGATCACCTTTATCATACATAAATCAAAGTTAATCTCTTGTGCAGAAAAGTAATTACAAGCTTCAATTATGTCATAGGCAAGTTTTAGACAGATATACATTCTTCTGTTGCAAAATGTAATTGATTTTGAAGTATTCATCAATACACTTTATAAAGAAAGTAGGGGCCATGTCTCTTTGAACACAATAAACTCAAAAGCTACCGACTTGATTTTTATACGGTTTTCATCAAAATTCGGATTCCTAAGAATAGTTTAAGTGTATAATTTATTAGTGTGATACTTTTTTGGAAATTGGCTGAAATATAATCGTGATTACTGAAGAAGTTGGAAAAATCATGCCAAATGGACTTACTAGCTTACGTCGCATAAATTACAGTCACATATAAATCATTTATTATGGAATTATTCCTTTAAATAGAACTAATTAACTTTAGTAGCTCAATATACCTATCTTGTATGATTAATACAATAACCCGTGCGAAATCGGGACGCTAATGTTATAAAGTTGATTCATCTTTAGGGTACTCTGTAAAATCCATTTCTAGCTATTGTGTATTGTAAATACTTTAAGTATTTTTGAAAACTATGTTTGTTAATTGCTGCGGAGTATTAATGAATAAGAAAAATATTAATTAAGTTGTATAATAATAATCAAAAGTTATACTAACTCTTTCTAAGTCGATGACAGACGGTAAAAAGTATCCTTGAACGTTAAATGGGAATATTTAGAATGAAAACAGTAAGGGTTCGATCTGGTTAAATTGAATTTATAATTCACTTTATTTCAGTTATATTTAACGAAATACATAGATTAAAAATGTATACAAAAACAATTAATTCTAAAACATTAAAACGCCACTCATAAACTCAAAAACTCTCTCTTTCAAACAGAATCTAATTTCAAAACATGTTCAACGACCAGAACAGATTTCTCCATTACCGACCAAGAGCTACACCGACCGAATTAATTTAATTTCACATACAATTCTCAACCTTACCTCCGAAGGAATCTTCGTGAATCAGATACCAAGTAAAGGGTAAAAACATATTTGTCGTGCACCAACTATTTCCCAAAGCACCTCTCGGTATGTCCATAAAAACTTCCAATTATTTCCGCTCCCTACTTATCTAACCTCATATTGCATCAATCCACTCGTATTACCCAAAAATTTACGAGAATGTTACTTTTCTGACGGTGATGAACAATAAATTCCCGTTTAACAGCCCGATGTCAACCGTCTGCTTCTATCCATCCATAGTTTTATAAAGGGAGACGTTTCCACAACTGTTGATTTACTAATATCTTTTTTGTTTGTTTGACCTGTTTATTGTTTTATTTGCTATTGAATATGTGCCTTTTTTGTTCTGTGTAAACAGTTTTGTATTCTGCAACTATTAAAATTCTTCAAACAAACTTAAAAAATACGGAATTATTAAGGATATTTCTTTTCGCTCGTTAATTTTTAGGTAGCGCTTTGGTTGAAGCTGTAACCTTTACATTGGCGTCTGTCTATGTGTTTGGGTTCGAATCCTACAGAGAAGAACTATGTGTAATCCAGAAATGATGGTTCTGAATTTAGGTGTTGGACTTTGAGTCCATTATTTGTATATTTTTATTAATTCTAAATGACATTAGGTTTTGATGTCTGGTTGAATGTTGGCTATAAAACTTAATTTGTGGGAAAACTATTTCGATATTGTATTTAAGTGCGTAATTATCCTTACTAATATTATAAATGAATCGATTTTGATAATTTTTCCATAGAGATATATAGGAATCTGGAGGCGGTGATTGGCTTCTTTTTCTCTCCAAAACTTATTAGGAGTAGGGTAAAGAGAGGGTTAAACTTTGTATGAAACTTTTTATTGCGACATCCGATTTGTTTGACAAAATTAAAATTAACACGATCGAAGCCACAGGTAAATGCTAGTAGTAACATAATTGAAAATAGTTTGTAAGCAACTGACTCATAAACTAGGGCTTACTCGTCTTGACACCCGCCCGCTAATTACGTATTTAGCAACAGCAATGCTATAGTAAAATTTGCAAATAATTGGTAAATTAGTTTTATTCATGTACACTAAAACTGATACCAAATACGAATATGGCATTTCGTAGAAAATACTTAACGACTTCCTCTTGTTTGTACGAAATACTTATTTAGGACGCTGGGTTGTCTCTATATAGTATGCATTATAATTAATAGAATAGTATATTCCATGTGTTAACTTTTAATGTTATTAATAGCTCAGTGGTAGTGTGTACGAACTCCAAGTCAAAGGACGCGAGTTCGAATCCACTTACAATGAGCTTGAGCTTTCGGTGAAGGAAACCATAGCCTGGTAGTAGGGCTTCCTCTAATGCCCGCCTGGCTAGCTACCAACCTTAGGTTGAAAATCTGCTGCCAATAGGCGTGTTCCGGCAGTTGCACTTAAGAACCAGTTCTTCCACAGGTTTAGTGTATCTACCAACTTGGGCCGTAATGTCACTAAAGATCAGGTGAGATTATGGCCATAACGCTGAACCTTAACAATAAAAAAATATATATGTTCAAGTATGTGATCATAATTTGTACTATGTGTTGTTTAGTGTGATTTTAGAATACCTAGTTATAATATAGTCATTTTATATTTATTTTAAAGTTGTACAACTATATTTGTATAACTAAGCATAAGTATATCAGACGTTTACACAAAATATAATGATTACCGAGAAGTAACAAGACGCTTACCATCATAAAATCAGACCAATATCCTTAACAAGGTAACAAGGGAGCTAATTAAAATTTTAAACTAAATGACCGAGCGGAGACTCCATAATAAAGTTGTCAAGTCCAGAGCAATTAACTGAGAAATTGATTTCTATTTATTTTATTTATTACATGAGTCAATATTGTAGAATTTATATGGTAGTCATTTTGGCTTGTAAATAAACTTTTAAGTGGTTTAAAAATAAACAGGTATATAATGTTAGTACCTCAATGATGTCCGTGACTTAATTCCTGTTTTTCCCTTTAACTGCTGGTAATCGTAAAATTCCTTTTTATTTAATTTCTACCGTCGCGGCGAAATAAATATGCATGTCAAGTATCAAATTTACTGCGATTTACTTGCTTTGATAAATTCAAAATCAGTGGACCTGAATTAATTACTGTCTTTCGACTTCGTTCAGAGCAAATATCCTTCAATATTTTTTGTATATAATAACAGTAAAGTCGACAGCAAACTGTGATATATGCAGTAGTTGGAAGGTGTTTTTTTTTTACTAATACTAAATATACATTTTAATACTTCTGCCAAACTGCATGACAGTTTATTGGTAGATGTAGCCTCCGTTGTTAACAAAATTTGTCTGTAATCTATATAAACACTTATTAAGCATAGTTATTCAAAAACAATAATAATTAAGATTAACAATACAAATAAAAAAGCAATCAATACATTTCAGCAAAATAAAAATAAGAAAAAATAAATAAAATTAACCTAAATGCTTACCTAAAATGAACTTTTTGATTTTATTTTTAAAACATTGTTTTGTACAATCATTGTTTCTTAACGACAACGGTAAACTATTATACAATTTAGGCACCAAGCAATTTCTCAATTTCTCTTTCTCCAAAATAGTTGTTGTAAGTGGGTACTTTGAATGTATCTATTGTCCTACTCGGCCTTGTACGCGTTATATTTATTTTAAATTCATAGCTACCGAATTGTTCCTCTGCCTGATACCTGTACTTTTTCATGGACTGGCAAGATTTTACAATATGAAAATAATCGTTCATAGGTTATATCTTTACACAGGTCCTTTGTATTTTTATTTACTAAAAACTTCATAAACCTAATCTGTAAAGATTTTAATTTATCCAAATAAGTTTTGAATGTACGACCATAACTCGTCAATCCATAAGAAAGTAGTGAATCCGCCAATGCATGGTAAAGTGTATACAAGGTTTCCTTGGCCAATGCACTGCTGAGGTGATGGAATTTTACAAGTACCACCCTTAATTTATCACATAAAGTTGTTATATGTTTATCGGGTCCATCGTGGGGCAGAGAGGGAAACATCGAGCAGTTCCCGAGACTTGTGTCTCAGATTTAGGTTTAAGGGGGCTCTTTCCAACGCGCATTAATACTCACCTTAACTACTCGTGTTTCTCTACCTGCCCAGCCAATTTGGTAGGAGCCTGCTAGCGCAATTTTAGAGACACGCTTTAATATATAACTTACTGCAGTCTTAGACGCCCCAAGATAATTTTGTAGATTATAGATATATTTTGCTGGTATACCTCTCACTCCCACTTCGACCGCATATAAATTGGCTACGTAGCCATTCCTGTTCAGGTCATTTATTAGCTCGTAGTATTTATTTATTTTTGTAATGATAGAATGTACACGTATCCAAACTGCAAGATTAGCTTTCGAAAATACAATTAATGACTTATTGAGATACGTCGGTTTATGAAATAGTATCCTTGCTTTCCTGACATCGGTGGAAACTGTTAAAAGTCGTTATTTTGGATAACTCATGCATACCTCATTTTGGTGGTAATCATAGGGGTAAGCCCCAAGCCCCAAGTACCGAAAAGAGATGTATTACATCAGTTGAGGGTTCTTTTTTAGAGTTTATAGTAATGAGTGTATGACAAATTTTGTATATTTCATATTTATTTATATATCCAAGCTCTTTTATATAGCTTTAGAATTTCGTCACAGCTTTTGCCAGTCCTTGCCATTAACGATTCAATCCAAGACATATTAAACCTAGTGGGCTACCAGGTCTTAAAGGCAACTATTAGAATGACCGTCGATGGTTAGTCGATGCAACGCAAATGTAATACAACGTCAATTTCGGTAAAAATTTCCCACTTTTCAATAAAATATAATCATCGTCTTTCTTCTTGCTGCAAATCATCGAATATGATGATTACTTTTTTATATGAGTAAACTAGAACTGATATTGTTTATTGAAAAGAAGCAGGTATAGGTACTACATATCGTAACCTAAGTCGTGTTATTTGAATTTTTCCAATTGCTTGAACTGTTCGGCCCATCTCTAATTTTTTATCATAAAAAAGGTGTTCCATCCATAGCCGAGAGTACAAAAAACAAGTGAAATATCGAAGTATTTCTTTATATCGCTTGTTTTCTGTAATATAAAATATATTACATTACATAAATAGTTTATATAATATTTTGTATGTTAACTAAGCTAATACAATAGAAACTTCGTCAAACTCGACAGGTGTTACAATTGGAACTCAAAACTCTCAATTCCGGCTGCAATCCAATGTCGGAAGCAACAAGAGTCCAAGTTCCGAGCATCAATATTAAGCCTTGGTAGGTATTTTAAGAACGTTTAATCCCACTGTCAAAGTTACAGATGTTTAGATTAGTTTGGAAGTGTTCTCATTTATCAAAGTGTTGATCGTTTGATCCACCCGTAATGAAAGTTATCTAAGATATTTTAATATTGCGTAACGTGAGAAAGTTTTTATTTATACTAGCTGTTACCCACAACTTCGTCCGCATTGATATTAGGTCCAACTATCCTACATGTTAATCCATTTAATAAACTGTGTGTTAAATTTCATCTAAATCCATTCATCTTTTTCCGTGTTCGAGTAACAAACATTCTCACACGCACACTTTTAAAATTTATAATATAAATATAAATACACCACATACAATACTATTGCATTAACGAAGTTCTAGAGGTATCTTGATCTAAGTAAGAATACTCGGTGATAAGAGCAAATATCAATATTTCTTTCATTACACAGGGAAAAGCTTAATAATGATTGTATAATGTCTGGCTTCGAACATATAAAGAAAATAAATCCAAAATCATTCTTACCTTTGAGCATAGAACAAAAGTGACCGCTCAGTTGGTAGGTACATGCACGGCTTTATAGAACGTGTTTTATACCCATCATATATTACTCAATTTAAGTATAACGTTAATCAAAAGCAACACGGTAGACATCTAATTAAACTCTGTTTATATGTATATGGAAGTAATTAAAATGTATTAGATGATTTTTTTAAACAAAACATTGTTTCCTGTGTGCTCCAGAACAGGGTCGGAACATAGTCCGTTCGGCCCCTGCTGTTTCAATTAAGTCACTGACAATACTTTGAATACTTGACCAGTATGAACTTAAACATACTATTCGGTTATCGTTATAGAGCACTGCTGAATCTTGATAGTTAAACATAATTTCATTAATGAGATTCTTAACATATCTTCTAATGTTAATGAGTTGATAAGTGCAATTATTATTATATTAAAAAATATCTTGTTCTTTGTAAAGTTTGTGTAAAGGATCGTATTGATATTTTTTTAATGAGAACTTTATATCTAATATTAATGTCGAGTAATTAAAACAATCTTTGATTTGATATAACATGAAATTTATTAGATAATTTGAAAATAATACTGTTATTATAATATTCAATTTAAATTGTTTGGAGATTTAATAAGCGTTGTTATAATAATTATTCGGTACATTGTAACAAAATAAATCCGTAAAGCCGAGAGTATCCAGTAAAATTATCTTTCATAGTAATAAAATACCTTGGAGTCCTCGAGTTATAATTTAAAATCATTAAAATGTTCTTAATAAATATCAAGACGTGTTTTAAACTACATAGAATCTTGTTATGGAACATAAGCATTGCGGTGCTATGCATGTGCCGACTGTGTTCCGATACAATCTAATACAACTTTCCTCTACTATTTAATTGATTATTTCATAAAGATTAATATGACTCGTCATACTTAACGTTCGTACATGAAAATACATCTAAACAATCGTCAATGAGTCACGACTGTAAAACCAAGTAAATTAGGCCTTTAGGTTGTAATAATCCCAGCCAGTTTACTCTTTGTAGAGATTGTAATGACGGATCTAGGTATATTGGGAGCTTATAGCGATTTCTCGCCAATTTTTTTTCAAGTCCAATGTCGATTCAATTACGTTCAATGTTTAAATGCTCTTTAGTGAATCATCATTTGTGTTGAGATTGATTGATGGTTGTTTTTGATTCATATATTTTGCAAACGATTCTTAATTTATAAAATGAAATGATAAATTATTCACGATTTCTAGGTTTTAAGGTTAAAATTTATGTAAATTAACGCCTATATATTAAATTTTATTAAATGAAAATGATCTTCGATCAATGTCATAGTTTGTATGTTAAGTTTTATATTTAAATGTATAAATAATTCCGCGCCGATCATTGAAGTATATGAAAACAGTATATAAGTAGATTTTGGCTGCATTAATCATCTCACATCAAATATACTATATCCTCCGATTTTGCTTAATTTCGTTGCTGTCAAAACATTTGCATTTCAATAGGTCGTAACCATTATAAGTGTAGTTAAAAATTTATCACCGTTGTTTGCTTCAGTGTATGTAGTGTTCGTAATACCTATGATAATATATTTATGAAACTAGTATTTCATGCCCAGAGTACTTTTGTACATAATAAGCAAAACTTAGTTAATAAACGGTATAGTCAGAATAAACACCTAAAGTGAACTACAGTAACTTTGGTTAAACGATACAATGAGACCCATTTCAAACTAGTTCCAACGCGTATCGAAAACGAATTTAAAAATAATTTGAGATTATAAAGTACAATGATATATGTCTATAGCTAGGTAGTGTAAGTTGTTTTGTGAACCAATTTTTATCAATTACACCGGACATATGCAATAAATATTTATTTGGTAGGGAATAACGCATAGGTCGCACGAACGCCATTGTCGATTGTCCTAGATTAACGAACCATATCATTACGCCTAATGAATTGGGCACTACGATCTTATCTGCCCATCAATGTCAGCGTAAAATCTATTTATTACATGCCAGTTAGTAAACAGTATGCGTGTACACTCAAGTTCAAAGAACGACCCGATGCTGGATCATCTAATTTATGAATTTAAATAATGTATATTAAAAATCACTTTTCTTCTCAAATATCCAACCTGCTAAAATATTAAAGAAAATGTTCTGCAATTATGAAATTAGTATACACATTTTGTATAGTATAATATTTTCACTTCAATATGTTTTTATGATGTTTGAAGTACATATTATTCCTATAAAGAAAAAAAAATTACAACTTTAGTAATCCCAAAAACTTTGTTTCAAATGGTTATGTCTTTACTATTTCGTATTTAATCAAAATTGTATGTACATATGTTTAAATGTATATTTTAAAATCTACTTAGCGACCTGACGGATTATGTTGAAAGTTTAAAATATGTCACAATCAAGATTAATGAAGTTGTCGATAAGAAGAGATATAAATAAGTATAGGAAATATTAGTATTTATGACAACATTTTACCAAATTCAATATATTATTTGCTATTATTATACAAAGATTTAATATTAATATTACAACTCACTCTGCTGAAACCGCAATTGCGGTTTAACTCAAGAGATATATCCTCGTTTAATATGATATAAAGTTACAGTTGGACGACTTCAAAGAGGTCTTCCATTTGAAAAATACTTCCTATTCCACTCTTTTTGTATCACATTTTAAATTACATAAGCTATTACAAGACCTAGAAATAGTAACAGCGATTCGCTTATTCTTGCCCTACACAGGACTATGAAATTAAAATATTTTTTTAAATAAAACTTCCAAAGAGTAATAAATCGAAAACACATGTTATCTTTATTAAAAAAAAATATCGTAAGCCTACACTTTGTATACATTTTATAGGTTTACCGTTATTGCTACAATTTCACAGGAACTTGAGTGAAGATTTGGTCCAAAACGGTAAACACGCTAAACCTAGTGGAGGGGTTACCTCTTAATTGCAACAGCAGGAAAACACCTACCATAAGTATTTGGCGGTAGATTTTCTGATTAAAAGTGGTAGCTAGCCAGTTGGGCATTAGAAAAAGCCCTACCACCATGCTATGGTTTCCTCACGATGTACTCCGTCACCCAGAGATCAGGCTCATTGTAGGTAGATTCGAACTCACGTCCATTGACGCGACGTCCGTACACACTACCAACTGAGGCGCCATCGCTATAAAAATGGTATTATTAACCGTTTGGTATTCATTTAAATATATAAGATGTAATATTGACAATATAATAACAAAAATATATAACTTATAATAAATAAAAGTTTAATACAGAGACAGAGAAGTAGAAATACACACATGCAGAACAAATGCATAGCGATATATATCTTTACTTCTTCACTGTACACGATGTATATATTGTAATGAGCTCATCCATCTACATTATTACGTAGTTAATAGGAACCGTTATCGTATAGAATCGTAACTATAACTTCATTACACTTAATACCGACTTGGCTTTCCGATGTGATTATGTTTGGATCATTAATACTAAATGATCCTATTCTATATCGTCTAATTTATTATAGTTATTATATGCTTCGGTGCGAACGTGCTACAATTTATACCTACCTATAGATAATATGTAAATGCAGTGTTTGAGATGTTATTAAATAACCTTTTGTATTATTAAAATAGAAAGAATTTGGTAACACGAACTACGATAAAGAATGTTTAGTCATTTTTTTTGTTTTGTTTATCATACGTTTCTGAAATAAGTTTAGTAATAAATTCATTTTCGGTTGAAATGTAATAAAGTACAATAAGCTTGGCTTCTTTTGTGTTATTATAAATAGAATTTTAATTTTTTTTAAATGGACTACTTAAGGCGATGGGCACATTATATTTTTGTGTAGTAGACAGATGTTCAACTTGAGAGTGGTAGCTAGCCAGACAGGCATTGGAAAAAGCCAATACCACCATGCTATGATTTTATCACAATGTTTTCGTTCACCGAAAGTTCAGGCTAATTGGAGGGATTCGAATTCAAGTTCGTTAACGCGGGGTTCATACACACCACCCACTGAATTATCATCACTTCAAAATTTTATTACCTAACTATCACCGGTAGCCTAGAAAAAACAAAGTACCTACATTTATAAAAATGACAAAAACGCGAATTTACTTATTTAAATTGCGAACGCGTTACATTTTATCGAACATAATAATTTAAAAAAATATCCCTTTACATGTAAATTGTATTACCTTTAGTTTACTAATACTCGTAACAGCCTCGATAATACTTTAATAATTTGCTTTTGTGAAATTCAGTGAGAGATCATTATTTATTTAAAACACTTTTAAAAACTTAAGGCTCACCCTTGTTACTGCAGACGATTTATGATCGAAAAAAGTTTATAAAAACTTTAAATGCACCTGTTCTGTCCATTCTGTTGAGATGACCGACTCGGAGTAAAAAAAAAAACTAAAAAAGAAATTTTTTCCTGGACCAAAAGATAATGTGATCATTTATATTTTGTAGCATTGTAAGTCAAGGGAGCAAGATCTAAAGATATAACGCAGTTACAGTATTTAAAGGTTGCATAAATGATAGCCGTCTATACTATAAATAATTGAAAATAAAATATGATGTTAAAATAAAATAATAAAATTAAAAATAAGCACATACGTGCTAAAAGGAAAGCTTTATAATTTTATTAAGGGTGAATTAATAAAGACATCAATTGTTAACTTTCTTCAATTACAAAATGCACTATTTGAAGCTAACCACAAATAATAATGAAACGTATAAAATGTACAATTAATTTATATTAAATATATATTACTAGCTGTGACCGCGACTCCGTCCGCGTGGAACTAAAATTTTATTTATTCATATTCATAAAAAATGTTATATAGCCTGTTACTCGGGGCTAATATAGCATTCCAATGTTGAAAGATTTTTTTAAGCGGTCCCGTAGTTCTTGAGTTTATTCGTTAGAAATAAAAATACAAGTCTTTATTCTTTATAATATTAGTATATATTTTTAAAAACTTATTTTTCGTATTTCTTGTAATATTTCAATCCATCTGAATAACCAACTATATTACTATATTTATTATTCAAATGATACGGTAAGTATAATCTGAGGGACCGAACTATTTTCTATTACATACTTTAGAACATTACGAATACTCGTATTTTACATATGTATACAAATAAGTCCGATCTGAGAATTGTTATTACAGGACCGATATTTAATAATATGGTAATATTCATGAATATGGAGTAGACATTTGTTATTACTAAATAATGTTTTGTATTTATACAAAAAAATGCGAATATTTTCTTTGCGTAAGCATAAAATTATTACTAGAATTATTATATCATTTTATTAAAAAAATAGTCATGGCATAATCTACCAAAAAGCCTTATCATATTATATAACTTATATGTTCCTTACCTTATATTACATGTTTTATTTTAAACTATTATAAGTATACAAGAGGACTAGCAACATATAAACATACTGTAAAATGGTTTGAGAAACAACACACTTCCAATTTTTCTATCAATTGATGTTATAACTACTTTGAAGCGATGGCTGCTCAGTAGTCAGTGTGTCCAATCAGTCTACAGACATCGCGTCAATAGACGTGAGTTTGAATCCCTGAGCTTTTGGTTAGCTACCATCCTCAAGTTGAAAATCTGCAGCCGAATATCTATAGGTATTCCGGCAGATGCACTTGAGAGCCAGTCTCTCTTTTAGGTTTAGCGTGTTCACCATCTTACTCACTTTTAATCAAGTACTCACCTATAACGTATCATTTTTTTTTTAAAAAAGAGCTTTACAGCCTGCGTAGATGTTTTTATTATTAAACATAGTAAAAAAATTGTTAACCCTTGCAATATTTATATATGTTTAAACGAATGCGACATTTCATGAGACTTAAAAAATCATAGTCTAATGATTTTACACTGAAATATTTTAATTCCATCTGACGTTAGTCTCAATTCATATTAAATTTATCTAATCGAATATCTACTACTGGTTTTTCTGATTAAGAAAACGAAAAGAAAGCACAGTGGCAACGTTCATAAAATTGTAATAAAACTCAAGTACAAACTACTAATGAGGGCGCTAGAATGTTTATAACCACGAAATCAAGATATTGATTACAGACGACAAATTCGAAGCCTTAACGTATTCTGTAACGTAACTGATTTAGTATCCAAGATCCATAGAAACGATTTTGTCTAAGTTATTTATGTTAATTTGTAGCGAATTAAAAGTGTTTATGTTCGATTTTTATTATATCAACCATCTTACAAAACCGTATTTTGTTTTAAAATAAAATGTTCGGATTTTATCATAATTTTTATTTTATTTTATTGTTCTCACGTTTCGAATATCTTATAGGAATTAATCGTGTAATGTCAAGTATTATATTTTTATTGCACATCAAATTTAGAAATGATATTATTGAAATAAAATTTTATGATCAAATTAAATATAAGAAATCATAGGTTCTTGTTTGCCTTCAAGTACATTATCATAATTCAGATAAAATATATGGGTATAAATCATAGTAAGTACATATTATTAACTGTTAAAAAACACGTCATTTATAAGAAAACAAACTTCTTCAACATGACCCGTATTACTTATTCCAATAAATCTATACAATATATATAAATACCTACACAATATATATGTATATATGAAGCGATGATAGCTTAGATCGTAGTGTGCACGGACGCCACGTCGAAAGAAGTGAGTTCGAATCCAGATTTCGGTAAAGGAAAACATCGTGATGAAACCATAGCATAGTGGTAGGGTTTTTTCTAATGCCCGCCTGGCTAGCTACCAACCTCAAGTGAAAAATCTGCCGCCAAATACTTAGACGTGTGTTCCAGCAGTTGCACTTGAGAGCCAGTCTTTCCACTAGGCTTAGCATATCCAACATCTTAGGCCACATCGTCACTATACATTAGGTTTGATTGTGGCCATAACGCTAACGCAACTATAAAAAAACATATCAAAAAAGAATACGAAAGAATAACAAAATAAACAATTAATTACATACGTGTAACCCGCTAAGGAAAATAATTATCGTCGAATGACCAATAATTCCGTCGCCAGTCATCCCTCTATAATTCGACACTGGACATTATAACCACTAAACGAAACGACGGTGCCAAGGCGATACCGCGTTATCTAAGATACAATCTCGAAAATATCGTATGACAAAGAATAGACTGTTTATTGCTGAATAAAGATCTATCGGCGGCTATGAACGAAGGCACCCGAAAATAAAACGATATCCAACTAGACGTATAAAATAACAGTAAAAAAATCGAGATTAAAATCGAAAACTATTTATGTCGGGGAATCGATGAAGGCGTGTGTTTGAAGGTTAACGATTCCTATCAATTAAGGTTATGGGCTGAATCGACTAGCCTATGGGTAGAACCCCCGCCGAGCAAGGATTTCGCACCTGTCCTATTTCGGTTTAGTTTTCAACGGCAACCGAAAACGATTACAGGTGCAAAGTCGTATAATAAGGTGACTATGAAAAATGAACAAATCGGATAGTCAAATTGTAGTTATTTCATAAATTTTTACATACTTAATGTATGCACTAAAAAATATGAAATGCAAAGGAATCTTTTCTGAGGTATCAAATTCTTTCAATCATTCACGTTATAATAAATCAATCAATACATAGTAGTTACGCGTTCTTTTAAACTTTATTAAATGAATAAGAAATAAATGGTACGGTAGAATTATTAGGAGTCAGAACTTCGGTGAAGAAATATATAATCATGGAAGCATAGCATACTAGTAGGGATTTTTAAAATATTCGTGTGCCACAACTACAACTCTCAAGTTGAAAAGTTATCGTCAAGTACCTACCTATTGGTATCATCTGTTAGTTACATTTTAGATCCTGTTTCTCACTAAGCGTAGTACGCCATAACTATTAAAAATAAAACATTTAAATACATTCCTACAAATTTTGAAAGCACGGTTATCCTATTATTTTTTATTTACTTCGTAAAACAAAGATATGATAATTTTAATAGAAAGTGCCAATGGCCTACTGCGACTGGGTGGAACAAATAGCTTTCGTGATAATCGTTTTACCGAAACTAATCCATTTTGTTGACAAGTTATGTTAGAATAAAAAATTATATTCATAATCCCTGTACCATATAGTAAAAATACCTAGAGGCGACATGAAGAATAAAAATATTGAGAAACTTACAAGACTATTGATAGTAATTATTATAAAATTACAAAAAGCTATGAACTGTGTTGATGATGGTTTTTTCCAGTGTATTGCTATAAACTAATACTAATACGTAAACAATTCAATTCAATTATCTCGTATTCGCCTCTAACAGTTTGAATGAAATTCAGTATTTTGTAATAAGGCAAGTTTCAAGCTAAATTAATTTTAATAAAATTATTAATTAATTCGTATTTTTTATTTAAATAAACTCTTCATATGTATATAAAATCGCTAAGTTTTACATCAATATGTGACTCAAATCTAAGTCTATTTTTTTAAATAAACACAAAAAAAAACAACTAAGCTTACTCACCCAGGTCCTTGTTAATTATATTATATACTTCAGTATTCTTTAAATAATTCCATTAGTAATATGTTTTTAAAGTACCGTCTCAAGGTTTGACTATAATTAAAATCTCACAGTGATCGAGATAAGTGGATTCAATTCCATCTTTTCTCGATGTCTTAATTTAAGTAAACACTCCGGTGCAATGAAGAGACACTAAATAAGTGGATCTTTGGTGACGAATCCATTCTAATTCGGTTTGGGATAATTGTATTTGTTCGGTGAACTGAATTTATGTGTGTAGAAGTTTGTTGAGGAAAATGATTCTGTTTTTCTTTCCTTTATTCGTGAATAGTAATTAAGCTAGGCACGTACTATGTATCTCGGTGTTATACGAAATATATATTCCAAAGAAACGCGCAAATGTGATTGAAATTGATAAAAAGTAACACAGGTAAATGTATCTATGGTATGTTAGAAGCATATAGTTATACAGTGTAAGGGATATCGAATACCATCTAAGTTACCAAAGTTAGCTTCACCTGCACGCGGTGCAACCTGCCAAATAATCGACGAAGCTCTGGCGATTTTTGGTCCTACATTGGATTTTGGTCATGACATTTAGCCATGTAATCTTTGATCTGTTACAGCTTGGTGTAGGGTTATTGTCCGATTAGTTAGTGATCACCCTCGGGACTCTAGACTGCCGCAAAATAACGGTTCAGTTAAAGCCTTGCTGGTCCAGCATAGTGAACGAGAACCAGTCCTTTTCGGCAAGGTCAGCAACATGGTTGTAATGCCCTTGATGTTGCGGCAGTCTTTGGCCGACGGTAATCATTTATCATCAAATGGGCCTGCTGCCTGTTTGCTGTTCATTAGCATAAAAAAGCAGTTTAATAGTGACGTCAGTGCTAGAGAAGCTGAAAGGGAATCGTTTGTCTTGATTTGGACATATCATAACAAGAGCGGACACGTATGTGGTACCAAGAGCAATGGATATCTATGTTGAAGGGTGTAAAGGAGGAGGAATGTCAAAGAAAAAAATTATGTAGTGTGTAAGGAATGAGATGAAAGAGGGTGAATGAAGAGATGACAGATGAGAGAGATGTATGCTGACAGAGATTTGTGGAAGAAAAAACCATACTGCCCTGACCCCAAATGAGTTGGGAACAGAACAAGAAGATGATGAGAGTTGTTATTAACTAGTGAAAGAGGCAGAACAAAGTCATCTAGTATATTTTTGATTCGTATTTTGTTACAAACAAAAATTCTATGAGGCTTTTTGTTCGCAATTGATTGTTGAATACTATTATTTAATCAATTCCTATAAATATTGTTATTGGTTTCTCAGAAATAGTTCTAACAATTTTGGATGCCATTTGTATTTAGAAGTAAGTTTGTAAAACTCGTTCATACAAACACTAATTCATAAAAAGCCTTAAATTTTACTTAAAATATTGACGAGAAAAATATTCAATATGGTTTATGGTTGAAACGTTTTGAACCTGAATAAATCCCTATGCCTATCCCTATCCCTATTATTCAATTTAACATTTAAAAGGTATTCCATTGACCGTGTTGTAATTTACTAAATACATTATCACCTGGCTAGACTTTATACTTTTATTCGGAATTGAGTAGACTATGATAAATTATATAGACAAATGGATTAGGGTACGTTGTAAATGTATGTGGTAATCAATTAATTTATTAAATATTATGTAACTAGTTGATATAAAATTCGTAGTGCTGTCCAAATTTTATTAAAACTATTTTAATCGTCTAGTGAATATGTGTTTGTATTACATACATTTTATGTGTTTATACTTTTTTATATAGCCTACATTACATATCTACTTTTAAAACGGACACCGCTTTCAAGTACATTTAAAATTACATTTATACGACCGACCGAAATATTAAAACATAACACGATAACAACAAAAATAATGAATTACTTAAATCATTTTTAATTTGTCAGTACAAACTTTAAAAAGGGAATTCGATGGTTAAATGACCTTATTTTATATAACAAGTTAAACAAAGTATATGACAATGTTTACTTGCTTTATTTATACTCAGAGATTGTTGATATTTCGATTGTAGTATTTGTTCGTGGATTGTGCTAACCACTAACTGACACTGGGCCAATACTTTGTCGTACTACAGAAAATAACAATAAAAAATATCCACAAACATCGATATTATATATACGTTTGCTTTTTATATACGGAACATAGTAAATTTTAATAAATATTTTTTACAATGAACTGATTTTACAATATATCTTGAACAAATAAGATTATTATGGTACGTTATATAGTTACTAGTACAGTTTTTCAGGGACAAATATGCTAACATCATACATAATATACATCCTTGATATTTAGATCCTGTATAAAAGCAATAAATGTTGAGCAAGCGTAGTTAATTTTTGGTATTATTCTTTTAATGGTCGCGTAGTACCGACCCCTGGGCGTAGTTGTAAGACGAACCATTTGAATTACAGCTATGGGACATATAAAATTTTACTAGTTAACAAGTTCGAAGAAAATTCTGAACATTCCGCTTAGTAAACAAATCTAAAAGTCCCTTATAATAATATAAATAAAATATTTCAGTAAAAACCAATTTATCTCATAATAGAATGTCTGTGCATTATAAATAATAATGAACGTGATTCGAGAATACTAATTAACATTATTATAATTTTATGTGCTAATATTAACTTTATATTCCGATTAATTTGGCAAAAACAGTAATCTATATGACATTAAATTTGATAGCATCTTCAGGACAAGAATAGCTAGTTAGTTAGATTGTAGACATCTACAAGTCTGTGTGACTATGTGATTCTGTGTGTATCGAGATCACCAAGTGTAAGACCAATTATAGTGATTTGCTTAGATGTGCAGAGTTTCGGTCCGTAGCCAAATTGTCTTTTTATAAGTAAAGAAAGATAAAAATATGTATCAGATAATTATTGTATACTATATAGGTTTAGCGTTACCGCCATAATCTTACCTGATCTAAAGCGACGATGTGGTACACATTAAGCTTAGTAGAGGGACGTTCTTGCAATCATCTATTTTAAGAAACAAAAGCATTGGAGGTAAATATTGAAGTACGTCAAAAGGGAGCCCACGTATACCTACATCCGTAGTCGCAAGTTTCGGACACTGCTTGTTGTTATTCCGATTTGCCACAGTTACTACTTATCCGATTTCTTCACATTTTCAAGTGCAATCGCCGGAACACATCTATAGGTATTTATTTGGTGGCAGATTTTAATTTGAGGACGGTAACTAGCCATCCCCGCCAGAGACTAGAAGAAGTGCGCAAGCTATCCCTGGTTTCTGGCAAAACGGAAGTTTGCAGTGTCGCCGTGATGCGTTTTAGTTTGTAGTGTCCGGTGCTTATCATCCGACTAGGCTTACTACATGTCCCTCTCGTCTTAGCCTGAACCCGGGCAATGCGCTTGCGCATTGCAATGGAGAAATCTGAAAACAATAGGATTTAAACACTACGTTAAAAATGGTGGTAGATATACAGGTGGGCATTAGAAAAAGCCCGACCTACCACTATACTATGGTTTCATTACGATGTTTCCCGTCACTAATGTTCAAGCTCATCGTAGGTGTTCGAGCTCACGTTCATTACTTAAAAATTGCTTTCAATTCGCTTCAAAGTTCTTTAGAACATCAACTGCATATCTAAAAACTTAATGCAGTGAGCGTTTTCGAACATGTTTCTTTACTTTCGGCTGTTAAATAAATATAAATTTTGTTTCAAATGTACGTGAATTGTAATGTTTTCATTTTCTGTAATATGTAATACGAGAAACTAAACGATTAAACTAAAAAAGTGATCACTTCAACAATATAAATTATACTAGAATATTGTGTTTAACACAGTGTTAACAATATTTTGTTATTACCATCATACTGGCGTCAGTCGTGCTAAGTCATGAAGATATCACAGAAATCAATATACAAGTAACGTAGTTCGAAAATGATTAGAGTGTCAACTTGTAATAGAATTAATAATAATATGTGATATTACATTTACATATTAATATTTAAATAGAAAGGTTGGCACGTTGTTATAGGTTTGTAAATCTATATTTATGTATAACTGAAACCGTATATTCCATTATTATTTATCCATAACAAACGCCTTATGAATTTTAAGCAAATGTTTATGAATTTTAGGATTTATTATTGTACTAGATTTTACGTGCGGCTTTGCTCGCGTTAATATTGATTTTGTCAAACTAATAGGATGACGCAATAAAAAGTTTATTCCACTCTTTCCCCCATTTCCTATAAGATAGTCGCAACAAATAGTAACCTATCACCGTTTCCAGGTTCCCATCTATCTCTGTACCAAAATTCATCATAATTTATTCAGCGGTTTAGGCTTGAAAGCGTAACAAATTAACTTGTATATTTAATATTAGTAAGCATAAGGATGAACATTTTATTAACGGCTTTTATTATATAATTTTCTTAGTTTCCTTGAACTAATTTTTACAGTGTTCATTTTGAAAACACTGTACTAGATGGTAAGCACAGTGCAACCCAAATACTACTGCGAAAACCGAGAGATAAGTAGTCCATAGTAAATTCACGCTATTATACCGGCCGACCAGCCTCTTTGCAGCTGAATAGACAATTAGACATCGAGTAATCCTGAAACGATTTTGAAGTAATGATAGCTCCATAAGTAGTGTATACGAACACCGTGTCAAGAAACGTGACTTCGAATCAATCATGATGAAACCATAGTATAGTGCTAAGGCTTTTTTTAATGCTGGCCTGGCTAGCTACCAGCCGTAAGTTGAAAATCTGCCATCAAATACCTATAGGTCTTTTCTGGCAGTTGCACTTGAGAGCCAGTCATCCACTAGGCTTAATGTGTTCATCATCTTGGGTCACAACGTTATTTAACGTCAGGTAGGATTATGGCCATAACGCTAAATATATAGACAATAAAGAAACGTAACACCCCATAAAAGACAGAGGTGTGTACCATGCACTATGCGCATGGAATTAGTAATTCAGTCGGTATCTGTATCAGCATGTTTTTTATTTATTAACGTGTTGAAAATATTCATATACAGATTTCCTCCCGCAATCAAAAACGTGTCACTTTTGTGATTCTATATCGGTCACGGTCCAATCCAGTGGCATAAACATTTTCAATACTATCAAAACATCCAAACCGAGCTGTTAAATAGGTCTGAACGAATTTGATGATTTCGTTCGAATATAACGTTTCTAATAGCTATTTATTGTGGGCAGATATTGTAGGTCTCCCGGACATGTCAGGGCGTGGACAGGCTCGCCTGTCCACGTTTCCGCAACTCCGAGGCGGGAAATAGAACTGATTTTATGTTTATTTTAGGTAACACCTTCTGAATTATTCCTACCAGTAGGTCTGTTATTCTAGCTTCCCATTCGTAAACAATAAATATTTGATTATTTTATAAAGAGAATCAAATGCGCCCTTTGGATTTGATTAAATATTGTTAGATGGAAGTGAAATTTAGTTTGTTTGATTGTAGGGTCGAAAATATGATGTATATATATTTCGCATAAAATATTCGCCGAATTTTAGGCATTGTATGTCAAAAAACTGACTCAGCAAATATTATTCTGCCCTTTGATTTGAAACATCTATTGGAATATTGGAAGTAAAATCGACTCATAAGTCGGTACGGAAAACGGCAGGACGCGCAACGCTGTCTTATGCTACCGCTCTGGATTCCCTTCTGTGTGTGTGTACTTATACTATACATTTGATTAAGTCTGTGTGTGAGTCGTTTCTATTTATAAATATATATCTTATATAATAACTATTTTCATTAAAAAAGAACGTAAAATATATCGATTTTATATACCAAACTATACTCTTTTATCATTTTACTCCGTTGTCTCTTTATTGGTTTTTATATATTTTTTAAATCGTATATTAACTATATAAAACCTTCAAATTTTTTAACGCTCTAGTTTATTGTATTTATTTTATTTTTATTTATTTATTACAGGGAAAGCTAACAGCTAACATTAAAAAAAATACACACAAGTATTTAAACAAATACTATGTATGTCCGTGCCAATTTTGTTTCGTCAAACTGTACGACTGTCGCATAGTTTATTGTTCAATATCTAGACAATAGTATAGGCATCGATTATATGGTCCATACATCCGATGCATCTGTCGCCTGTTGTTCCCGCTTTTGCAGGCTTTGTTTGTTTTCGATTAATGCGGTAGTATTATTTAAAAAAAAATCATGTTCATTTTACAACAAATTTAATAATATACTCGTTGCAAAATAAAATAAAATTTAATTGCTGGCCATAAACTATATGTGTCTTGGTTGTACTTGATAGTCAGGATTGGTGTATTACCTAGCATCATTGTAAAAAATGTAAATATAGGAATATAATAAGTGATAAAAAAAAACTAAATTAATACCATTATTCATTCTGTAACTAAAGTAAACAAATAGTTAAAACAGCAAAGTAAACAAAAATCGTCGTTAATAAGGAATTTAATTAGAGATTTTATTTTTATTCTTTACTAGTTTATACCTGTGGCTTCGCTCGCGTTAATATTGATTTTGTCAAACAAATCGGATGACGCAATAAAAAGTTTTATAGAACGTTTATCCCTCTCTTTACCCTAGTTCCAATAAGTTTTCCCGAGAAATAGTAGCCTATCGCCGTCTCCGCATCCTCACCTATCTCTATACTAAAATTAATGATAATTGATTCAGCGATTTACGCGTGAAAGCGTAACAAACAATCAAACAAACTCACATTTCGCATTTATAATATTTGTATGAATAGGTTTAGCGTTTGGAGTTAATCTTACTGTAATCTCAATATAAAGTGACTATATATTCCAAAATGATCACCAGCTAAGTGTGTATATTTTCTATCAAGTTCAGCTATAGGTGTGATATAGTTTCATAATGATATTTTCGTTTAGTGAAAGTCCCAACTTATTGTAGAATTTGATCGATACCGTGTCTAAACATTTAACCATAATTTCATCATAACTGACAAAAGAGTTAAATATATTTACGCAATTTTAAATCAATATAAAAGAAGAAGTTAAAATTACAGAAAGTGTTAGAATGTACGTCGACAGCGGTCACTTGAAGAAAATCTTTAACTTTCTTTTCAAATACCCGACTTCTCACTGCTGGTACAGCATGGAAGTGGCGTCTTTGTCCGGATATTGAAGGGTAAACTGTGGCTTGAAAGTATAAGTAAGACACCGGAGCTAACACCGTTTTCTATTACTGGAAGAATTTATTATAGGCATCGTTTATATGGTCCATACATCCGATGCATCTGTCGCCTGTTGTTCCCGCTTTTGCAGGCTTTGTTTGTTTTCGATTAATGCGGTAGTATTATTTAAAAAAAAATCATGTTCATTTTACAACAAATTTAATAATATACTCGTTATGATTTCTTAGGTTTACGCGAATATTATTCATTGAAATAAAACTAATTTAAACGGATTTTATCGCGGTTATTTATTAAATTTTGATCCCGACGTTTCGAAAGCTTTTCAGCCTTCGTGGTCACGGGGCGGACTGAGGTGTAGGTTGTCCAGAAAAGTTTATGTTACTGTGTCTACCTTCAATTTAATTTTTATTATTGATGGTGTTCCGATCTACGCAGAAAGAGCTCACAGTGTCTTGAGGTCTGGCAATTGGTCTTTTGGGTTCCGATTTAATTAAATGTATAATTGGATCCCAGGCTTGTGCTAGCTTCCAACCATCTTCTCTATTGAAATTTGGATGTTTTTTAATTTCAATAGCCTCACGAATCATCCTAGGTAGGAATCGGTGTTCTTTTGCAAGGATTTGTGGCTTGTCGAATCGAAGATAATGTTTGGAGCCTTCTTCTGAATGTTCAGCAACTGCAGACTTCGTAGAGCGTCGGTGTTTAACATCAGCTATATGTTCTTTTACGCGGGTCCCTATATTTCTTTTAGTTTGTCCGATATAGGACAATAACATACAATTCACTGTGGAGTTAGAGCAAAAGAAATCTCTTCCTTTCTTAGATGTTTTAGTTATCCGTAATCCTGATCAGTCTTTAGGCCATACTGTGTACAGGAAAATGACCCATACAGATAAATACCTGAATGGTGAATCTCACCACCATCCGAAACAGTTAGCTACCGTGGGTAAATCTTTGTTTCAGAGAGCACAAGGAATCTGTGACGAGGAACATCTGGCTGCTGAGCTGCGACATGTCAAGCAAGTACTGCGTGATAACAAGCTCCAAATTCCACGCCGCCGTCACGGAAACCGAGTGAAACCAGCCACAGTAGAACGTGTACCTGTTGTGTTACCTTTTGTAAGAGGGGTCACAGACAAGATTGGCTATGTACTAAAGCGTGCTTCAATTAAAACTTACTTCAAGCCGCCCAAGAAGATTAGTCAATTTTTACCACCTGTCAAGTGTCATATACCTCTACAAGAACAGGGCGTATACAAAATAGAATGTGACTGTGGCCTCTCCTATATCGGACAAACTAAAAGAAATATAGGGACCCGCGTAAAAGAACATATAGCTGATGTTAAACACCGACGCTCTACGAAGTCTGCAGTTGCTGAACATTCAGAAGAAGGCTCCAAACATTATCTTCGATTCGACAAGCCACAAATCCTTGCAAAAGAACACCGATTCCTACCTAGGATGATTCGTGAGGCTATTGAAATTAAAAAACATCCAAATTTCAATAGAGAAGATGGTTGGAAGCTAGCACAAGCCTGGGATCCAATTATACATTTAATTAAATCGGAACCCAAAAGACCAATTGCCAGACCTCAAGACACTGTGAGCTCTTTCTGCGTAGATCGGAACACCATCAATAATAAAAATTAAATTGAAGGTAGACACAGTAACATAAACTTTTCTGGACAACCTACACCTCAGTCCGCCCCGTGACCACGAAGGCTGAAAAGCTTTCGAAACGTCGGGATCAAAATTTAATAAATAACCGCGATAAAATCCGTTTAAATTAGTTTTATTTCAATGAATATACTCGTTGCAAAATAAAATAAAATTTAATTGCTGGCCATAAACTATATGTGTCTTGGTTGTACTTGATAGTCAGGATTGGTGTATTACCTAGCATCATTGTAAAAAATGTAAATGTAGGAATATAATAAGTGATAAAAAAAAACTAAATTAATAGCATTATTCATTCTGTAACTAAAGTAATCAAATAGTTAAAACAGCAAAGTAAACAAAAATCGTCGTTAATAAGGAATTTAATTAGAGATTTTATTTTTATTCTTTACTAGTTTATACCTGTGGCTTCGCTCGCGTTAATATTGATTTTGTCAAACAAATCGGATGACGCAATAAAAAGTTTTATAGAACGTTTATCCCTCTCTTTACCCTAGTTCCAATAAGTTTTCCCGAGAAATAGTAGCCTATCGCCGTCTCCGCATCCTCACCTATCTCTATACTAAAATTAATGATAATTGATTCAGCGATTTACGCGTGAAAGCGTAACAAACAATCAAACAAACTCACATTTCGCATTTATAATATTTGTATGAATAGGTTTAGCGTTTGGAGTTAATCTTACTGTAATCTCAATATAAAGTGACTATATATTCCAAAATGATCACCAGCTAAGTGTGTATATTTTCTATCAAGTTCAGCTATAGGTGTGATATAGTTTCATAATGATATTTTCGTTTAGTGAAAGTCCCAACTTATTGTAGAATTTGATCGATACCGTGTCTAAACATTTAACCATAATTTCATCATAACTGACAAAAGAGTTAAATATATTTACGCAATTTTAAATCAATATAAAAGAAGAAGTTAAAATTACAGAAAGTGTTAGAATGTACGTCGACAGCGGTCACTTGAAGAAAATCTTTAACTTTCTTTTCAAATACCCGACTTCTCACTGCTGGTACAGCATGGAAGTGGCGTCTTTGTCCGGATATTGAAGGGTAAACTGTGGCTTGAAAGTATAAGTAAGACACCGGAGCTAACACCGTTTTCTATTACTGGAAGAATTTATTTGAAAATGTTCTGCTACTCGTTATTATATAACTTTAATTGAGGTTTTAGGAGTACTGCACTTATAAAGGAAAAATACAGAACCCTTATAGGAACACATTATTGATTGTCTGACGTCCATACTTGTTCGTATGTTAAAAGCTTTTCATATTAATTTATATGATGTATATTAAAAAGTACTAACGGGTGCTCAATAGTCAAAATTTGACCGTATATATTACTGAAAATTGGAAGAGTCTTGTAGTCTGTTCTTGTGAGAGTACATAATAAATCCTGTCATAGAATTTTACTATATTTTGTAACTATTATGAATCGAATCGCTTATCTATATTATTATTTTAAAGCAGAAAGGTTTGTTTTTTGTTTGTTTGAACGCGCTAATCTTAGGAAGTATCGGTATCGTAGGAAAACTTTTGGCCTGAGCATACTGTCAAACATTATACAAGTGCAGTTTGTGGGTTAGGTATAGCAAAAGGCCTACAACGGTCTCCGCATACAGATAATAATACGTTCAGGATGTTGTTAGAATTGCCTTGTTTCTGTAGCGTCACGGGTATGTTCCTGAAGCCAGAGTCGATCAACTTTTACGCCATCATGTGTCAGCGATCGCCTTCAATGCGGAAGCGGATCAGGACTAGTGCTAATAGCATTCTCGGTGTGTTAGCTAGTAGATTGGATAGTCCTTTTCTTATCCATTGGGCTACATTACATGTACGACAAGTCGTATATGTAGTTAATTAAACATTATAATTAAGTAACTAATAATACTAAAACTATGCTAAGAATTCGTGTACTAACACTAATATGGTTGAAGTAATTTATTTTTATTATTATTATTTTTATAATCCATTTAGTGTGCGTAATATTAGTTGAACGTTACTATAGTGCCGTCACGTGCATCTGATTCGAGAGACCCACCCCGTTGCCCCGTGAACCATTAATCATCAGGACACTCTACGTGGAGTTACAAAACATATTTTGTACAGAAAGCTTAAAAGTGGTTTGTTTTAATCACATTTCTGTTTATTTGCAAAAACATCTTGTTTAGTGATTGTAATACAATGCCAAGGTCCTACTAATATAGGTTACATTTAGTATTATTTTATAATGCAGGACTGCTCCAATAAAAAGCAATATAAAAGGGATTAACCCAATATCGTGGGATAGGGCATCTAAAAACACTGGAGCACAAATATAAACTTCATTTTCTTTACAATAAAATACATATTTTGCTTGTGTTCTTTACTAATAAAAAGCTTAATTTATCCTTTAAAATTTCTCAGATCCAACTTAAAACATGTATACTATGGTAGCATTGGCTTAATACATCCAAACAACAAATTATTGGTGTTTTATCGTATGCTGAATGGCTGTATATTTTTTTTTATTCAAAGATTTTGATTTTCATGTCAATTAATTGTATATTTAATTGAAAAAATAAAATCGTATTATTTTCAAACCTGGGAACTTACAGGATAATATATACTTTTTCCCCTTCTCTTTGCAAACTTCATTCGTTTTCTTCAGGTTAAATTAGAATTAAATATTTACTTACATAGTGTAATATAAACATTAATCACTCTTTTTACATAAAATGAACAGTCTACATAATAATTTTGCTGTGATTCTAACCAGATTGGGCCAGGTTCCTATACTTTAGGAATCGCTACGAACCGGTATAAGTGACATTGTCGGCAGAATTGTTTGCAGAATAATCAAACCTGGCGTATTCTGGATTTTGTGCTAGTTGACTTGTTTCTAATAACTGAAACGGACAACTTTGTTTTGCACAACGTGCTGTTTCTCTATTTTTATTTTGTTTTGTAGGGAATCATTTTTACCAAAGTTAGGTGAAAAAATAGGATCTTCCGTTTGAAACCGTCGTTTTTAAAGAACAGTTAAGTCGTCAGTTTCGTTAAATTTCCACCACATGGTACACCCTATTTCGTCTCTTATAACATTTCTGTCCAATTATGACGTAAGCTAATACGAAACAGTAGTTTTGGCTCATGTGACGTTGAAGTTAATGATTTTTGGCACGGGGCGGATATTAAGAGCTCTCCTAAATTTAGATTTTAGGGTTAACGAGTGCTGAGTGGACTGATTTTCGTAGGCGTACTTTTGTCGGTAATTTTGTTTGAATTTTAATCAAAGCTTGTATGTATGTGTACTATTTTACTCTTATTTTCTATTAATTATTTGTTTAATAGAAAATTCGGGGAAACGTTAGGACCTCTACTTATTTGTGTCGTGCCTGTAATGCACAAGGTTTTACCATTTTCCATTATTTTTTGATTTGTCTTATTTTAGAGATAGCCTGTGTATATCCAATGCCAAGAAACTTATACAAGTAGGTCAGTATGTCAACGAATACTACTGTCATTGAATAATTGATATATTGGTGGTATTCATTCTTTTTGGATCGCACTATGCTTATTATCAGTACTTCAATAAAAAATAACAGTACAATCTAAAAACAGTGGCGACCATCATTGTTTTTTTTTCGAAAGGACAAGTACTGTTAGCTTGGGGTTGAGCTAAGAAGAGGCCGATCCTCGGCTTGGGCTGTTGCCGGGAGAACGACCATCATTGGAATGACAGGCCATCGCCAGATGTCCCCTATCATGCCGGCCTGCATAAATGCCTCTTTACGTTTCACTTGAAGGACTCGATATTATAGGAGGAAGGGAATACACGGACTTGGAGACTGTTCAAAATATTATAAATAAATATATATTTATTAACATATAGTGTAAATTATCTTATACTCAAAACATATTTATAGATAAAGCTTTAAGTTACAATTCTTTTTAATTATAGCAGATGTGCGATGTCGCTAATGACAAGTAAAAGGACTTTATAAACACAATTAACAAATACAAAGTAACAACCGAAGTCAGTATTGTAATTCACAAATAATTGTCCTGTATGGGTCTCAAAAGCCACAGAACTGCGGCGCAACATTATTCTTCGTTGTTTTCCAAAATGTATCATTATACATCATTGTTTAAATTGTTGATTAATTTTTGCTAAATTTTACAACAATATTTTAGCTACATTAGATGTCAAGACATTACAAATAAGAAAACCCTCTTATTCATTTATAGTGTCAGTAAAATATGATCAATTTCCAAAAATGACTCAAACGTCAATTGCGAATCACATGTTACAAAGTGTTCTTTTTAAGTATCTGCTTTATACTGCTTACTACATTTTACGTGCCGCTTCCCTCTGGTTAATATTGATTTTGTGAAACCGGATGATGCTATAAAAAGCTTCATAGAAAGTTTATCCCTATTTTTACGCCACATTTAATAAGCTTTTCATGAGAAAAAGTAGTCTATCACCGTCTCAAGGCTCTCTCTACCAAAATACAACGTAATCGATTTAACGGATAAGACGTGGAAGAGTAACAAACAAACAAACTCACTTTCGCATTTATAATATTATTAGTCAGGAGTGTTTAATAAGTATAGCGAAATTACATCTACAAATCTTTAGACGTTATGAGGCAATAATTCTGTGTTTATTTTGAAACTAAGTTATTACGTTGAAATCCCTCAACATATTACACTGTTTTAAAGAACTTTAGATTTTAAATGTAGTACCGGAAAAGTTAAATTTGTATAAATGTTTCCTTTCCATTTACGTAAAGAACATTAATTAATTAAGGTACGATGTTAAAGAAAACCAACTTTGAAGAACATTACAAAATAAGGACCATCCTAATAGAGTTCCTAACAAGGTTTCCAATACCCACTGTTCATTACGTTTCAACTGGAATTTATGTTTTTGTCAAACTTCTAGAAATGATGTTTTAAAAGGAAACTTTTGGATCAAAGAGACGAAATTATTTAGATGTTTATAATAAGTTTGCTTTTCATGTGATTCAATTAATTTGGTAACGCGCTTATCATCTAAGCATGATCCAAGTATATACGTAAATTTAAGTTTATATTCTTCTATTTTCTCTTTTTGAGTTTTAACATAATTGACATTTCATCTTCCTCAACTTATACATTAAATTATAATAATATTGATACAACAAGATTTACTTGGAAACTTACTTTTAAAGAATAAATATCACGTATATGAATATTATATGGATACTATTATGTAATTACATTATATTTAAATATCAATTTATACTAATTTATTGAAAATATGTTGGCAAATCAACATATGAGCCGTAGAATTGTAGGCGATTATTTTAGCTTATTAAAGCTTGTACCACCAAAGGTGTCATTAGCACATGGCGACTTTACCCTCTCAATCAGCTCTGAAAACACTAGTTACCGCAGAAACAACACAAAATTACTTGGCATCAATGTTCTGTGGGGTGGATGTATTTCATCAGTCGGGCTGCTATATATGGACAATAACTTCCAAAATACTTTACGCTGGGCTTGAGAGCTATAACGTTAGAGTAACCTTTATCTCGACACAAACAAAGAAGTTCGATATGTCATAAATTTGCCGCACTGTAAAGATGCACAACCACTTCTAGAATATTTACATCCTTCTACAATATCGAATTCATCAAACACAAAGAATAATTGAAGTAGGACGGCATGACAGCCACGACGCGATGGATTTTAGATTTCTTGTTGACTGTTAATATTTTAAGTTGGCTGTGATGATAGCTCACTGGTAGTGTGTATGGACCCCACGTCAAGGGACATGAATTCGAATCCACCTACAATAAGCTTGAGTTTTCAGTAATGGAAAGGTTCGTAAGGAAACCATATGGTATGTGGTAGTATCGTGGTAGGGCTTTTTGTAAAACCCGCCTGGCTAGCTTACCACCCTCAATATGAAAATCTACCGCCAAATACCAACAGGTGTGTTCCGGCAGTTGCACTTGAGAGTGAGCCCCTCCCCAAGTTAAGCGTGTCTACCAACTTAAACCATATCGTCATTTAAGATCAGGTGAGATTATCGCCATAACGCTAAACCTTAACTATAAAAAAGAACAAATAACATTAAATAACAGTAAATAATACTATAATTTTATCAGTATTATTTTAATCTCATACATGGCGTTATATTTAAACAGTCATCGATTACGTTGAATTTTAAATTAAATTCCTACGCACAGTGAATACCTGTTTTATCAAAAAATAATTGCTCTCAGTATGTGTATACTTTGTAACTGTTAGTTATATTTTTGTAAACTTCGCCTACAAAACAGTCGCAGAAAAATATAACAGTTCGCAAATACTTAAAAAAAGAGATCACGAACAAGTCAATTACACGTTGGATCGATCCACAGGGATACGATATAATTGATCTGTAGACGATGACTGGACTTTTTGCAATAAATGAAATGAACTGAGCCAGACTTGTGATTAATAGTTTTTCTTTCTATTATATTTGTTGATTAAAGACCTTTATCAGTTCGACAAAATGTTCGTTGAGACAAGACACAGAAATAATGAACTGCGTATCTCCATTTATATAAGTTTGTATGAGAGGAAAAACTAGTAAAATATAATTTAACTCATGTACCAAATCTAGATTGTTCTCGGTTATGACATTTTTGTAGTTGAGCGGGCAAAATAACATCACTGCACCTAGTTGTAAGAACAGTATAATCATTATATAAAAATAATATAACAAAAAATACTGAGAGGGCAGTGTAGTGGCGATCGTGAAACAATAAAATAATAACTAAGGTTTCCACCGCTATGCGGACCTAAATGGTACGGCGAGATAAGCAGCTAAGATCACTCACCTCCTCTCTCACCAATACCGCAGAAATGGAAAGTTTCACTAACCTATTTATGGTCCGAGGTTCTAGATGATGAAGTAGTGCAATGTAATCTAACCCAGCGACGTCCGCAACATACATGTGATATAAGCTTGTTATAAATAAATAGATTGATGAGCCGCACAGCAGCTATTTCTATACATTATTTATCATAAATAAATGATGATTTACATTATATTTGCACATAACAAGTATGAAATTCTTCAGCTGAGTTTTATTGTCTTCTTCTTCAAAAAAAATTATAACAATAATGAAAATATAAACGATCACTCGCCATGGTGACGCTTATTCTTTATTTCAAATTGGTGGTGACACCACGAATGTCGACCACAGATAGTGAGACTTCTTATACCCGCCATTGGCGATAAGAGATCCAGCAGTAGAATTGGCCCAAAAAGGTGGAAGGTCATCGATAGCAAATCTTGGTATGTCGAACTGTAAATCTTTCGGTAAATGGTTGTTGAACTCGAAGCCGGAATACGCGCCAAAATGTGTCACTATGGCAAATGTTACACCTGAGCCACCAGACAAGTTGTCTTGTACAAAAATATATGGAATAACATTCTAACCACTGAATCGACGACACATCTTAACATTAAATATCGTTATCTAAGCACGTTAAAAACATGGCATCTTTATGTAATGAAAATCAGTATTGTGTTTCAAATGTTTGTTTATTTTAAAGTATTTAACACGCACTGATCACGAGATTCTGTTGTTAGATATATCGTCGGTTCAATATCTAAAACGTCATCTCATACATTTTTTGTTTTTACTTAATATTAACGATTGTAGAAAAAGTTTACTCGGTTAAGTTAGCTGATATATGTCATGAGTTATGAGCTGAGTGGTCATGAACCAGTTGTACACAATTGTCGAGTTCTATCACACCGCTAAAGTTGCATTTTGTCAATCGTTTCTATGTTGAAGTATACCATTATTATTTATCGCAATAACTCACACGGTAAGTATTAATTACTTAACCCCAAAACTTATGTCGGTTGTGTATTTTTACATTCTCAGTTGATAAACACGACAGGTACTACGAAGAAAAGTTGAATTAGAAATTTGTGTGATTAGGTTCCTATTATGCAAAATAAAACAGTAGATTTTTATTAAGACTAGGTATAAATACTTTGCCAAAATAAATAAACTATCTGTAAGACTTTTATACTAAATGAAGTCGATAAATAAACAATAAATTATAATTTTAAATTGCTTAAATTGCAGTTGACACTTGCATGATGAGATCGCTTTAAAACAAAGACGTTGCACGCCTCTGGAATAAATTGTATTAAATAAATCTTGTATGACATTTTCGTATAATACACCAATTTATTTTGCTTTTATTCTAAATTATAATGTTCTAATCTTAACACATTTTTTAAAGATTTATTTGTATGCTGCCTACGAATAACATGAAATAAATGTTATGTAAGAAGTACATACGCGTGTGAATTTATCACATTGTGTACTTTCTTTATCAGACGTAACATTTCTAACTACAGGCTTATGTTTTTTGTTTTTTTAATTCCTAACTTGAGCTCCTGACGAAGTGGTAGGGAACCTTACTGTAGAGCCAAAAGCCAGGTTTAAACCCTACTATTGATTTTCATGTGACGAACTTAATTATTAGTTATGTATCTGAAAGTATTGTGTATTTAGTTACAAAATACAAGCCAACATTTGGCATGAATATAACAAAAAGTACAATTCCACACATGTCCAAATAATTTGAAATGACATGGAAAGGTAAGAAATAAGTAAGAAGGTAAGAAATACTTGGAAATTCATTATATATTATACTTTGCTTATTAAGACCTACAAGTTTTTAAATCACTATATGTGTATATATCAGTAAATTAAATTATTACTTACGATCTAAACATGTTGCGAAATTAATTTGCTAAGAGAAAATCTTTTCTAACTAACGCCCTGGGAAATGACGTCGGCAAAACTTAGGCCAGTTACCTCGACTAATGAGGCTGACGTCCGAAGTGACTCCCCTAAACACGAACAATAAAGGAATAGAGTATTCCTTTTTTAATAATTTTATACGTTTATAAAGAAGTTTCACAATTTATATATAAACAATTTATTTCTAAAAACTTGTCGACACCAATTGTGCTGTAGTTTATGCAGTCGCCTTGCACTGATATAGCACTGAGTGTTAGGAATATAAAACTTATTCCGGACAAATATTTGTGTGATTAACAAAATATTGTTTTGAGTTTAAATGAACTCTGGGTATGTCAGTTGTATGTTTGCAAAATCTCAGACTTCATACGGGTCGATTATTAATGTGAGTGTTTTTGTTTGGCGTAATTAAGATACCAAGGCTTTATTCGCATTATAAGTATCTAAGATACTATGATAAAAAAACTTAGAACATGTAAGGTAAGTTATGTACATATAACTGTAGATATACAGAACATACCATTTTTTGGGCTTTTTTATAGTTTATAGGTTAAGCATAATAGCCACAATCTCACCTGATATTAAATAACTATGGGGCCCAATATGTACACGCACTAAGCCTAAATATAACCTAAATCTAATTTAATAGCTCACAAAGTACCCTGAATAGTTCTTCTTACTATTCTGAACTAATACTGAACATTTTTAATGTGGTAGTCTGAGCAATGTGAGAAATTGTAGTTATTTGTTACTTTAGTAACAATATATTTATATTGTTATTATATGTATATATTTAGTAACAATAGTTATATGCAAAATAATATAAATAAAAAATCAAAGCGTAATTTAAAAAATGCAATATAATATTAAGTAAAAATCTTTGAACGGGACGTGCAATTATGTTTACTAAATTTCCATGATTTGGTCTTTCAACTATTTGATTTTTGAAATAATTTGTGAATTTATCTTTCTCAATGAAAAATCATGATTTGATTATCAACTTGTTTATACAGCAAAGTGAATGTAATGTACGTGATGGTAATCATAATACAATACAGAAACAACGTCAAGCAGTATAAGATTATCAGGCCACAAAATAAAACATTTATCTGTATTGTTCATTGTAAAGTTGTATTGTTAATTGTAAACTAAACTTAATAAAATATAAAATCTTAATTCGTATTTAACCTCTCACAATGATATCTTGACGTTTTAATGTAACAGGATCCCTATATTAATTTTTAAATCATATTAGAGAATAGGTTTTCTTTTTCTAAAAGTTATAAATGTCGTAAGAGACTTTATTTTGCAAATAGACGAGTAACTTTGTAAAGCTCGTAAAATTTTAATAAAGTCTTAATAAGTGAATACAACTCGCTATCATACGCCTATAGAGTAACTTGAGACATAACTAAAAAGTCGTATATATTCTTATCCTGACTAATATTATAAATGCGAATGTGAGTTTGTAACGCTTTCACACCTAAACCGCTGAATCGATTGTAATGAATTTCGGTATAGAGATAGACGGGAATCTGGAGACGGTGATGGCTACTTTTCTTGCGATAAAATTATTGGAAGTGCGGTAAAGAGGGGATAAATTTTCTATGAAACTTTTTATTTCGCCAACCGATTTGCTTGACGACATCAATATTAACGCGAGCGAAGCTGCACGTAAAATCTAGTAACCAAATAAAAACAATATAAGTACCGCATTCGTGTTTCAACTACTCCATAAATTGCATTCCTGGGTAATGTAAAAGTTAACACAACAACCTTGTGATAAACGATTGACTCGATGACTTGAAAAAGTAACGCCCTGAAACGTCGATCGTAGTCCTACTAACGATGTCTATTATGCTACCGAATATTAGGGAACGGACTTTTATAGGCGATTTTCACTTGCCACGATTTTGCTGTAACCAGTCTGGAGTGTTGATGAAATGACTCTAATTTGTGTAAATTGAACCACTCAACATTAGCGTAGCATTTCTTTTTGAGATTCTGTTTCTTTAAATTAACATTTTGATTGATTTCGATTTTCGGTGATAAGAGTCAAGTTATTAAACTGTCTCCATTTATAGAATATTTCCTTTTGTATACATAAATCACTTACATAGACACTTATATGGAGCTTTTTTACAAATGTATTTGGAACAATATGTCTGTTTGACATATTTTATATAGTTACAAAATTGTTGATTTGCATATATAAAAGGTTTTATTTTTATATTTAATAGGGTTAGCATTATAGACACACTAAGCCAACTGTCGGAACACATCTATAGATATTTGGCGGCAGATTTTCAATTTGAGGATGATAGCTAACCAGGTAGGTATTAGAAATTACTATGCTATGGTTTAATCATGATGTTTTCCTCCACCAAAAACTCATACTCAATGTTGGTGGATTCTCACCCTCGTCTTTTGATGCTACGTCCGTACACACTACCAATTTGAGCTATAATCGCTTCAGATCGCAAATATCGCACTTTAGAAGTATTCTGTGAATTGGTAACTGATATCAAGAATCTTCTATAACATGATAAAATATAAATAGATGTGAAAGAAATATTAATTTATGAGAAATAAAAATAGTATTTCATTCTAAAGATGTAACCGACGATTGATATAGACGAGCTAGCTGCCGACGGTTTAAGCAAATTGATCGATTGCATCTCACGGAGAGTAATCTTCATTTTTCATTCCATTCCAAATTGGTTGACGTCTTACGGAGTTACTAATACTATAGGTGATTTTATACCACGACCAATCGCATGTAATGAAGCAATGCAAGATTTTGTTTTGGGTATAACTACATCACCTAATACGATCAGGACGCAATTCACTAATATAGTATTAAAACCTGAGTATTAAACATTAAACTAATATTAAACACAAAAGTATCAATTAAAAGCAACTTGAGTTTTTAGAAGTAGATAGAAGAAATATCTACTCAGATATCTAGAAATTATATCTATAAGATGCCTTTTAGAGGAAGTAGTCCCTGAAAAATAATCTTTTATTAAACTAATATTATAAATGCGAAAGTGAGATTGTGTGTTTGTTACGCTTGCATGCTTACACCGCTGAATCGAATGTGATCGGTTCAGAGATAGATGGGACCCAGGAAACGGGTAAATAGAGTGGTAAACTTTGTATGATACTTTTTATTGCGTCATCCGATTTGTTTGACAAATCATTACTAACGTGAGCGAAACCACATGTAAAATCTAGTATGTAATCACAAGGGAAAATTTTAGCTTCGACCATAATATAAACATATACAAGATATTTCAGCATCTGACATAATAATAAACTATTGTAAGCTTTTTTTTTTTTTTTTTTTTTTTTCGAACTGACATACGCTGTTAGCCCCAGGGGCTTTGACAGCTTCACCGAACTTTTTGGGGCAAGTGCTGAAGGCACTCAGCCTCGAGGCAGCAGGCACGAGGGTGCCAAAACGGCCGAACCTCGGCTTGGGTTGCTGCCGGTAATTGAAAAAGGTTCACGATCCTGACTAACCAACAGGTCTTGTCTTACAAATTTAGTGATCCTAACAACGACCTTATTATTAGGTAAGCAGCTCAGGGCCGCGAGGGTAGTCCCTTACAGAACCGTGTACTTAACGTGTGAGTGTGCACGAATGTAATGCGGTGTCATGGTGTACTCTCAGTGATGTAGAGTGTCACTGTATCGCGCGAGCAGAGTCACTTGAGGGCTCCTATCCGGAGGATCGAACCGAGGCTCAGGCGTCTGCGGAGGGAGGCCGCGGCGGGTGTGCGGGAGCGAAATTATCCGCTCGGCCTCGACGGCGAGGACGGCGGTTGCGCGGACGTGTGCGCGGACACGAGCGATTGCTGGAGACAGCAGGGAGAAGCGCGTTTAATCTCGTTATTTTATCGACGGGATCGGAGAAGCAATTGCGTGGCCGGCGCGCAAAACCTTTAGCGTGCGGATTGGAAGTATAGCTAACTGCGTGTACTATTTTGGGGTTAGGATGAAGTTCAGCATTTTAAAAAAAATTCTTTGTAAGGTGTTTAATATATGCATACATGGACGGAAGTTCCATATCTTTATGGAGATCTACATTACGGACATAGAACGGGGCTTGGACGGCTATGCGCATGAATCTATTTTGCAACACTTGTAGTTTGCGAAGGGTGGTTCGCGAAGCGTGAGCGAATACGGGACAGCTATATGTAAGTATGGGACGGATACATACTTTGTATATTATGAGCTTATGCCTGAGTGACATTTTGCTCTTGGAGGAAGTTAGATTGCGTAGTAGAACCATAGCCCGGGAAGCTTTTTTCTGTACGTAATCTATATGTTTGTTAAAGGTAAGGTGCCTGTCTAATACTACACCAAGGTATTTAGTTTGGTTAGTCCAAGGGATATTGACGCCGAAAAGGTGTAATGTTTTTTTTATGTTCTTTCTCGCGTGAGGATCGAACATGATAGCCGCACTTTTTTCTGGGTTAATTCCTATGCGCCACTTAAGACACCAGGACCCGAAATCAGAGACGGCTCTTTGGACGCGGTAGTATACGTGAATCCTATTCCTGCCCGAACTGAAGATAACTGTGTCGTCTGCGTAGGACCCTACTGCGACGTCGGGGAATTCGGGTATATCGCTAACGAACAAATTGAACAGGCAAGGCGCTAGTATGGAGCCTTGTGGGACTCCTGAACGTATTGGATGAGGTGAGGATAGAGCTCCGTCCGCTTTGTAGCAGAAGGAGCGGTCCGATAAGTAAGCAAGGATTATGCGGACTAGTCTGTCCGGAACTTGAAAGTGATTGAGTTTATATATGAGGCCTTCGTGCCAGACCTTATCGAATGCTTTGGCTATGTCGAAAAATACAGCAAGCGTGCGCCTTGGACGGCGTAGCTCCGTGAAATTGGAGAGAATATGCTCCGTGAGGCGGAGCACTTGGTGAGTGCATGAGTGCTTCGGTCGAAAGCCGAATTGCTCGTGTGGTAAAAGACATTTGTCTGAGACAGTTGATTGAAGTCGGTTCAGAAGGAGTCGCTCGTATATTTTACCAATCGTATTGAGGAGGCTTATCGGGCGGTAGCTTTCCGGAAGAGATGCCTTTTTTCCGGGTTTACGGATACCTACTACCGTTGCCTTTTTCCAAGCAGTTGGAAAGTGACAGTGAGTTATGGCCGCATTAAAGATGCAGACTAGAAGGGCTATGAGTTTATCAGGGAGAAGTTTAAGGACTTCGTTCCTAATCCCGTCAGGACCGGGGGCTTTCCTTGGCTTAAGGGCTTTTATGATCGCGAAGACTTCGTCAGTTGTAACCGGGTCTAAGTTTTCGATCGGGGGGGTCTCTCTTATTGCTTGTATTGTTTGATCGACCCTCCCGACGTGTTCGGGATCTCTGGTATGATATTCATAGGGATTGGGAGAACACTGTTGTTCGAGAGTAGCAGCGAGATACTCTGCCTTATCTATACTTTCGAAGGCGGGCGAATTGCCGGGGCCTCTATCTAACGGGGGCATCGCGGACGAATAGCTGCTCTTCTGTTTACAAACGAGATCCCAGAAGGCGAGATGAGACGGTTTGATTTCCGCTAAAAGGCTGTCCCATCTTTGACCACGGAGTTCAGAGATACGAGATTTAACTGATCTTTGTAGGTTACGTAGCCTTATGCGATTTTCCTCCGTCGGATAGGAATCGTGCGCGCGTGTTGCCGCGTTTTTCTCCGTGATCAATCTTCGAATGTCATCAGGGAGTATGAAACGGCGATCGTTTACCGCCCTTACCTCTTTCGAGGTTACCCTGATGGCATTCTGGAGGTGACCGACTAGAGATTCAACTGCCAGATCAGCATCGGCTACAGACTTTATCTCGTTGGGGATCCTATGTAAGTGAGATGAGGCGAGGTTATTAAAAAGGTACTGTCTGAGCTTTAGATAGTCAGCTACTTTGACTGAACCGGGAGTGTGGTCACCCGGGTGACCGAGTTGCAGAACTACTGGCCGGTGGTCGGAGTCTAGTTCATGTACGACTTCGATTTGCCGTACCTGAAGCGCGACCCCTTTTAATATGGCTACGTCTAATACTAAGGGGCGGCAGTTAGCTTGGTAATGAGTTGGCTCTAAGGGAGCAATCACGTCGAAGTTAAGCGCATTTTCTAACAAATAAAGTATCCTGCCATTAGCGGTGGTACGCGGGTTGTTATATTGAATATGCCCGCTATTTAGATCACCGGCCACTATAACCGAATCACCGAGCGCGAAAAGTGCCTCCAGATCCGACTGAAGGAGAGTTTTATTGGGCGAGAGGTACGCGGAAACAATAAGAATAGTAGGATGACCGGTCATGCCCACTCTGCACACCGACACTTCTAAGTTGGTGAGTTCGGGAGGATCTATTGGCATGCAATATAGTGAGTTTCTATAGTATATGAGCGTGCCGCCGCCTCTTACACCGGTACGATCATTTCTTACTATTTTGTAGTTAGCAATCGCGGGATTTCGAACGCTCGGTTTAAGAAGTGTCTCTTGTATGAGAAACACGTCTATTTGCCGCTCCTTAAGGAAGCTAGCTACTAAGTCGCGTTGAGGTTTTAAATTACGCGCGTTAAAAAAGGATAAAGAAAGGCCACGGGGTCTAATTCTATCCTCCATTGCAAACTAATTACGGGGAAGCGCGAATGAGGCGTTGCATGGAGCGCGCAATGTCTGGGAAGGCCTTAATGGCCTTGAGGCGGTCGAAGTCGCGACTCGAGCTAATCATATCGTCAAACGCGATGAGGTCGTCGACAAGGTGTTCTTTGAGAAGGCCTGCGAGCCAATCGAGGCCATCGAAGGCGGATGACGACGCGGGCGTGGTGGAATTTGCAGGTATTGGTTTCGCAGGTTGCGGTTTAATGGCCCACGCAGTGGTTGAGGTTTGTGCGGATGTATGCGCAGGAGTAACCCGCGCAGGACCAGGGAGGCTCGGGAAGGCCTGGTTAGAAATAAGCGGTGGTGGAGCGGGACGTGCTGCCGCGGTGTACGTTGAGGGCGCTCGATGAGGGCCGCGAGCGTGTCTCGTGCGTGGGGCACGTTCACAGCCGCGATAATTCGCAGGGTGCCCGGCCTTGCCGCATAAGACGCAACTGGGAGGTTCGACTGCTTCGGGCATGCGTGGGCACTCCCTAGTGGAGTGATCACCTAGACATTTGACGCATCGGGGCCTTATGTGGCAATTCCTAGCGGAATGACCGTATGCCTGGCAGTTGTGGCACTGACTCGGGGCGTGTTTTTTATGTGGGATCTCGACTGTGACACCGGAGAGACCGCAGACTGAGGTGAGCGAGAAGATTTCTTTACCTTCCCGGGTGCGATCAAGGACAACAAGAACCATATCGTAATTTTGTTTAGTGAAGGTATGGTACATACGATGTACTTCACGGACAGGGAAGTTCTGTTCTTTGATGGACGCGAATACCTCTTCGACGGGTATTTCCTTTGGGACGCGTCTCAGAACTACGCGCAGAAGGCGTTCTTCCTCTAGAGTGTAGGTGTAGAATTCGTGTTTGCCTCCTCTGAGGAAGGCAGTAAGATTTTTGTAGTCCTCTATTGTTGGGACTTTTACTTGAATCCCTGAAGGGATACTCAAAGCGCTAGTATAGCGTATTTTTTGTGTGTTTAGCTGAGTAGAGATGTTCAGCCACTTGGTTTTATCTTTGATCGTAACCGGGGGAGGTGCACGAATTTTGGGTTGCGCGTGTACAGCTGGTGTTGCAGGAATTGCGGAGCTTGAGGGAGTTGCAGATAGCTGAGGCACGCGAGAGTTATTAGCGCGCCTGGCTTTAGAAGCAGCAGTTTCAACTGTGTCGGGTGATAGCACCCGCTTGTTTTTAGGTTTCGTCCTGGTAACGACTGTGAAGCCAGTTTCGGGATTAGCCTCTGAATCTATGGCTTCCATTTCGGTCTCTGTTTCAGGGGTTGACTCAGACAAAAGCGGCGAGAAGGAATTCGCCGTGGGAATTGGACGGGACATGTAGGAAATCATCTCTGCAAATGGTTGAGATGCAGGTGAAGGGGTAGGAATCGCTGAAGGCGACTGGGTGCGCGAGGAACAGTTTGCGGGAGCGTCGGATACTTGTGCCTGGCGAGTGACAGGCGAGCGGGAACGGGAGCGCGTACGTGGAGGTGACGGTGGAGATGCTGGGCGGCGTGCCGGTGCGGTCGCCGCGGCTGCGGGAGTGCGGATGGGTAGGGAAGTGGTTGCGGCTGGGGTTGGTGGGCGGTGAGCCGGCGCGTTTGCTCCGGCGGGTGGAGCGCGAACATATTGTGCGTGTGGGTTTTGGTGGGTTTGGGTGGAAAGGAATTTCTGGAACAGGTCCGGCTGTTCCTTTTCGATGAAAGCGCGTAACCTATTGAGCAGTAGCTCGCTACGATGCGTCATATCGGGTGGCGGGCTTGGGGTGGGTAAGGTTATAAGGAAGTAGCCGATGTAAAAATAAAACCTCCCTGCCGGAAGGGCAGGGGGGTGCGGCTAGCAAAAACTAAAAACTATGCCGAGTTCGGCGAAATAACATTTAATTACTATCTACTGCACGTGCAAATTTGGAAAGAGAAAAGAAATAAAAAAAAAATACAATATCTGAAGTCTGGCCTGTAATAAAAGGCTTAAGGTAAAATAAGTTTTACCTTTGTTGGCAGCCGGTGACCGGCGTACTTACAGTGGCCTATTGTAAGCTATATACATCACATCGTACGAAAGCTCGTCGAGCTCAATTTTCTTAAAATAATTTCTCAATAGTGTATAAAGTATGGAGTACAAACGACGGACCTCGTTAGCGCAAAGACGCCGTTCATTGGATTAATTAGTTTCCTGATCGGTGGAACCTAGCTCTGTCGTTATTGACTTCAACAGAATCCTTATTGGTCGGGGCGTCTCGCACTCCCATGTATATTTTAAGTTCCTAGCGAAGCGTCTTTGTGGTAAAACACTCCAAAGTTGGTTGTACTTTTAATCCCTTACCAATTTAGTTGGAAAGTATCCAGAATGTTTTGCCTTTAGTTAACATGGCATGGATAATTGAGAATTAATTAATTATACAGAATAAAGAATCACTTTGTTGTTATTATTTAAAATTTCTAGATAAATCTTATTGAGCTAATCTTGTAAAATATTTGCAAGAAAAAACGTTAACGAGTAAACATTAAATTTATTTATGGCAGACTAAATAATTTCTACTTTATGTTTTGTAACCTTTTCTAATATTATAAAGAGGAAAGATTTGTATTTTTATTTGTAACGAATAAACTCAAAACCTCTTGGACCGATTTCAAAAATTCTTTCAGCATTAGAATGCTTTATTATCATTATGTAACATAGGCTAGAAATAGATTAAATAATATACAGTTCCACGCGAACAATGTCGCAGGCACAGCTAGTATAAAATAAAAATACGTATGGTATTACCTAGCAATTTATACAAATTATCGATTTTTGTTACACTAATATTTTTTTGCGAATTCGGGTGATATTCAATTTGTGAACACATGTGTCTTGATGTGAGAAACATTTCTCTAATAGCGAAGCGTTCTTTGTCGACTCAACAAAGATTAAATAAATAACTATTTTTGTATAATAAATCTTTTATAGATTTAGGTTCTAATTAATGCCTTAAAAACGAAACTACTTACTATTTCTATGAAGCAATCAGTGTAGTTTATTATTTTTTTTATTTTACACACATTTGATTAACACACTATATTCATTCAATTTGGTTCATATAACAATTATATACAACAATAATCATCATGTCAAGATTACAAGCAGAAATATACAGACTTGGTTCATTTATGGTGATCCCAATAAATAAATTTCATATTTTATATCCTTCCATATGCTTCATTAATTGATTCGATTTAAAGATATTAAAATATAACTGCTTAATCTATGATCCCAAAATTGGCTGACACATGGACATCAGTCATTTCATATAACTCGGTTGCGCGTGACCGCAAAAACAGATGCTGTTATATTATAAAAAAGAACTATAAAGGGCAACCGGGTCGAACTGATTGTCGTTGAACAAAAGACCGCCGGTCTGACCTGACAGACTACAATTAATATTGTCATCTGAGAAATAATAGTTAGTGATCTATTGTTTTTTACTTTAGGCTTAGTTTGAAACGGTTGGCGCTTGTCTCTATATTTAGCGCTACAATAAAACGATATTGTAACGTTTACCATATGAAGAATCTAAAATATTTTAAATTAATATTCAAGAGGTAATAGGACAATAGTGACATTATTTTTTAAATAAAAGGCAAAACTACGACTTAGCCACAGAATAGTAGTATTTCTGATGCTCACCTAAGCTAAAATACCTAGTAAGAAGTATTTCAACATGTAATGATCAGTCAGTCATAATCAGCAACACAAAAATGAATCGATTATTTTCTATTATTTACATTCTAAAGGAACCACCGTAGTTTGTATTTTCACGGTATAGGTTTTAGTGGAAATGCTATTAATAAAGTAACCCGCCGATATTAGTAGCATTTGCTTACGGATTTTTTACCTTGTGCTTACTCGATAAGTTGATTTACGCGAACCCATATCAATTAGCTGAAGTTCCAAAGTAATATAGTAATTGCATTCAATTAAATCACAAGTACATTATACGGATTAGGCATCATAACCTTTGTAATATTGAATACCATTGAAATTAATATACCACAAGCCAAAAATTAATGATATTATGTACTTACTGTTTTGATCTACGTAATAGCATTACGTAATAGTATTAGAAATGATTATGTGCTATTAAATGTAGTTATTTTTAAATAGCTCGACTCGCGGTGCATGTAGGCATTCTACCCGCTAGACTATTGAGGGAGTTATTACGAGCTCATTTAGTATGTATGTACATAAATTACAGTTCTCTAGGTGCATTTTGAACAACCGTTAACATCTACGACTTCAAATTCACAATCCGTACAGTATAGTGTGTGATAAGTTTAAAACTACATCGTTTGAATAAGAGAAATTTAAGATTAACTCATTAAATAATATGAAACATAGTCTCAATATTCTCTTAGTTTTTTTCTTAAACATCCTTGAAATTTGTACTTATTATTATTGAAGTACATACATCTTATTTTACTGTGTTATGTATGCGCCATACGAAAAATTGTGTTATTATTACAACAAAGCAAAATAACAATACCCTTCGAGACATTTATGATGTTTTTTGTAGTGAAGAATGTCACCATATGGTTGCCAGAGACGGGACAATAAAAATGTGATAAAATCAATGACAGTTGGTATACCGCCTCTAGAGTATTAACGTCCTTAATTACCACTTTAATTGTTTTATCGTTAAGGAGAAGTAAAAATAACATTCGGTACCTGTAAATTAGAAAAAATATACAATTTTAATTCAACATCCTATAGACGAGGTTATTGGAAAATATAAGCCTATTATTTTCCTAAATAATATACTAACAAATAAGTCTATAAATCTTGTTAATCAAGTTTTAATGCTCACTATTTATTTTTGTCATTTCTTTATACCGTATAGATTTTAATTAGCGTTTTATCGTAATCTCATCTGAAATCAGGATATGGCCTAAAATGGTAGTAACACTAGCTTTCCAAATTAAGTTCTTAGACTTTCAGTAGGAATTCAGTAGTAGTATTTTTTTGTCTTAACTCTTCAGTAAACTAAACCAAACCAAGTTAATTTTTATCTTAATTGCAGAAGACAGAATAACATCACTTAAAATTAAAAAAATAATCTATGGCAGTTCATAAGATAATCAATTTCCAAATAATAGGCCGATAAATATTGAACGAAAATTGTAAAACAAATATCTAGTAGTATTTTTTACAATAACGGTATTTCCCATTCGTACTTTATTTTATTTAACCCTTCTTTGCATAATGATGGAAATTTCTAGCATAATATTGAATGCCCAAAAATTATATAAAATAACAAATTCACGTTAAGTTGATCGTGTCTGGATACCTTTTTAATGTTCATTGCATAAAAAAAACATAGCTATGAAAAATAAGCAAGTGTCACTATCGGTAAAACGAGCTTAAAGTTGTCATTCTGCTTTTGTTATAATTGCAATAAAATCATTTTAAAGAAAAAATCATGCAAAGAAGGGTTAACATTAGTATACAGCAATGAAATCAATAGATTTCATTTCGTAGTAACAACGAGAAAGTACATATGTAGTTTTTTAGAAAAAGTTTTGACAACCGTAACTTTTGCGCACGCCATTTTGATTGGATGTAGTATGAAATTTGTTTGAAATAGTGTTTATTTATTTATAATATTATTAAAAGCTTGGACCTAGATTCTAGGTATATCAATGGGGCGCATGAAAAGGACCTCCTGAAATGAAAAAAATCAAGTACGTTCGGCGCAATATATTCTGGCTAAACATAACTGAGTAACAATTTTTTTCACCACGAAACATGCGTATTAAAAAACTGTCTGTGTCAACACAAAGAAGACGCAGAATATCTAGACTAGCGAATTATTGTCATACAAAAAGATTATTTCAATGTTTTATTCCAAAATTCCTTATTTTAAATTCGCAATTTTAAAATTAATCACATGGAGAATACGTTGCGAACTCTTTGGAACTGTACCTACTTGTTAGAGTTGTTACGTTTAATATCCACGTGTGCTAACAATACTTGAGCAAACTGTCTTTATTTAACTTGTATTTAATATTAGGTACGTGTTCTGTGGAAATTCCCCCAGTATGTATCAGCCGGTTTTGTACCGAGTTGAGAATTCCAAATTGCTTACATTTTGGTGTTGAAGTTGTTGAAATGTATTCCTTTGAGATGAGGATTAAAACTTGATAGGAGTTTTTATTAGATATCAAAGTTTTCAAAAGTGAAGTTTCTTTAGGTCTTATTAATGGCCGCTCAACTCGTCTACTTCTGACTTTCTGGCTAACTACTATGAAAGTAAATACTTCTGATAAAAATATTGATTAAATATTTGAATATGTTTTGCATAACTAATATCAAATAATAAAGAGTAATGTTATTTTTGACTGTCTATTTTTATGTTATAACATTTAATTAAAAACATGGTGGAGTAGTTCTTAATACCCCACTGGTTAGCTACCAACATAAAGTTTACACTCTATCCCCAAGTACCTAAACGTATGTTCCGACAGCGGTAAGTACTTGACAAATAAGAGACCCCCATTGGTTTTAACTCGTAATCAACTTAGGCCACATTATCAATGAACATCCAATGAGAATGAAGTTAACAAATAAAGCTGCAAAAAAAATATTTACTTTAAAATTATTTACTGTAAAAGTTAACTTTTATACTAACGACCTTGGTTTTTCGTTACTCTGTTATAAGTTAGTGTTTTATCACAGTTTGCAGGATCATATCAAACAGTGAAAAATATTATCATGAAGAAAAGTGCGTTTTGATAAATTCATACACATACGTCTTTGATTATAGATTCTGAAGCACAATAAGTATAAGATAGAACTAACCTCTATACTAATTGCAAACATGTTTTCTATAATTAAAACTTTAAGTTCACTATAGAATCTTTGCATCTGTTCATACAACGAGCAGAGTAAAAGAAAATATCAGTATTCTTATTTTAGTTGGTACTATTGTTTGTATAACTTTCTTTTTTACTGAAATTATCTCCTAAAAACCTTTGCCTGACATGAGATATTCAGATTCACTATTATATTTATTTTTATTTATATTCTACGTGTGGCTTCGCCCGCGTTAATATTAATTTTGTACAACTCGGATGACGCAATAAGAAGATTCATATAAAGGTTATCCCTCGCTTTACCCCACTTCCAGTAAGATTTTCGCGAGAAAAGGTAACCTATCATAGGTTGGCAAAATTTTAGTGATACCTGTGGTGTTAGAAGTTTCTGAAGACTACGGTCACTTTTCATTATCCGGCCTTCCGTACTCATTCTTATCTGATACCTTAGTTGCATATAAAAATAAGTGTTTGGCTTACCAATGTTATGACAAGTATTTTAAACTACACTAATATTTAATCAATGACGTTTAAAAGTTTTCTATTTCAAGACACAGGAGAACAAAATATCACTATATTCACACAATATATATTATTCTCATAATATATTCACAATCAATATATCATCATTAAGAACGTGCTAGTAATTAACATTCTCAGTTTCAGGTATAGGTATATAATAAATCCTATAATCGATTCGACGAACCAGTCTTCTTACTAAGTTTAGGATTAGATTATATGAATAATATTCCTTTGCTAAATAACAAAGGTGAGTTAACATATAAAACAAATAAGTAAAAGAAACTAAATTTATTGTTACCTGATTGGCGACCCTTTCGATTCTAACAGAGCGACTTAATAATCTATCTATTCTTCTTGTCAACTTGATCAGAGGTTTACAAAGTGATTAATAATAAACCTGATTGTGGTCTTGCTAACCATTAATTATGTACTAAAACACTTAAAAATGTATTATTAATAAGTAAATAATTAAACAGCTCAGGATGGTTCTTTAGTCGAGCATCTTAGAAAAGATACTTTTATTAAAATATTTTGAAGCGAGGAGCCCGTTTTAAACGAACGAAATGAAAGATTTTAAGAATTAAATTGGAAGAGTTAATGAAGGCTGTAGCCTGAAGGAATAGCTCCTTTCAGTATTACAGAGAAACCGTGATTCCGTTAATCGGGATATTATGTGCCAATTGGTTCTTCAGATAAGCGTAAAATATTTTTAGATATTTTAAGCTTCTTTTTATTACAACTGGAATCAATCTTTAGGTAATATTTCAATTTTTTAAGTTTTTTTTACAGTGATGCTTTCAGTACTTTGAGTTTACTTTCTATTCGAAATATTACTAAATGGATCGCCATATCGACTTTGTTTGCCTAATATTATGATAAACTATTATTTGTACTGTACTTTTTTTACTTGATTTTTATACTTGATACATTTTTAACTCTTTTTCCACTACTTAAATGCTCATAAAAATGGTTAATATATTTTATTCCTAATTTTATATTGTATACCTAGCTGCCTCCGCGACTTCGTCCGCGTGCAATTAGACATTATTTAATTACTAGATTTCGCGTTAATATTGATTTTGTATAACAAATCGGATGATGCAATAAAAAAAATATTCAAAGTATACTTCTCTTTACCCCACTTTCAATAAAGTTTTCGCGAGAAAAAGTAGCCTATCACCGTCTCCAGATTCCCATCTATTTCTAACCCAAAAATTTATGATAATCGATTCAGCGGTTAAGGCGGGAAAGCGCAACGAACAAACAAACTCACTTTCGCATTAGTAATATTAGTATATAGATTATTGCCGTTTTGTAACTTTTTTCAATACAGCTTTGCTCCTATTGGTAGTAACGTAAATACCCTGTAATTAAAATGTATTATATAAATCTTTAATATAGGCTTCCTCAATGATTGCTCTATCAAATATAATTGTTATTTTTTTTAATCAGACTGGCAGTTTTTAAGATTATCGCGTTCAAAAAACAAACAAAATGTTCCGCTTTTAATATGAATATAGTTTTTAAATGTAGATTTCTAATGGAAACGGAATGTATACTATTAAATATGGATTTAATCCTTTGATATAATACCCAGCTCAGTAGCAGCAAAGCAAGCAACGGACGTAAAGATTAGATTTAGTCAGAAATTAACGTTCTAAATGTAAACAGTCAAATTCAAGCTAGAACAACAAACAGAATGTGAGACGATCCCAACTCAAAGTCTTGAGCGGAACGTGTAAACATCTCCTAAGTGTTTTCCTATTTCACTTTGACATTACATAATCCAGAAGCCTCTCATGCATATAACGGAGGGAACGTTTAATTCGTTCATGGCATCTACATATATAGTCAGCGTTGTGAAAATCTAGAGAGTCGTACCTAATTACGTCAGTAATAAATAACCGACGATAAACTTTCTAAATAATTTATACGGGTGTAAACGTTTACCTTCAGGAATGTTCGGGTTAAATTTGTTTAATTATATATTATCCCTTGTGTAAAATAGAAAAAAGTACTGAAATTGGAAAACTCATATATTTGCAAACATGTATTTGCTTCAGTGTTGCAAACATACCTCGGGGTTACATTTTTCTTACGTTTACTAAGAAAAGTGCTATACATTAATAATTATAAAATTATAATAATCATTATAAAATATAAGGGTCTTGAGGGATATTTTTGCGGTTACAAGAACGCAATTTTGATATAAATTTAGTATGCAATTACATGTTTCATAAATTTATGAGTAATAGAAAGGTCCGAAATTATAATAATATATATATAAAGTCATATACTAGACGCTATTAATATTAGGTATATATTAGTCAGATTTATTTTCTGTTTTGCTTTCAGGTTATATTTATTGCACACCTCATACCGCGATGCGCATGAGGTTTTGCTCTATTGTCTACTCACTCTACCACAACCAATTAGCATTTATACAATAAGTATGATGATTTATACGAAAGATGTATGTCAAGAAAACACTTCAAGTAATTTACCTCATATTTTGTATACCCTGCCTGTTTTATATAATTATTGAGCCATGACCTATTTCTTACTTAAGCAAATACAATAGTAACTAGGCCGTATCAACGCGCTAGCTGTTCCCTTCAGGGAAATAAATAATACCGTATCTACATGTTCAGTTTGCGTTCTTAGCTCAACACTGGTTTCTACATAGTGTGGGTATTTCCTTGGAACACGTCCGTGATATTAAATACAAGTTATGTACAATTCACACGTGTATTGTTAGCCGAGTTTGGGTATTAAACGTTAAATTGAACTCTATAATGGAGCGAGCTAGTTTTGATCTATTTTATGTTATATTTTAATTCAGTTAATTATATGTTTACTTAACTGAAATAAAAAAAAAACATCTAAACATTTTTTTTTTTTAATTTTACATTATACTTTATAAAAAGTTCGGATACACGAAGTATATTGGAGAGATATAAAAATAAGTTATTATTATTATTTAGTCACTAATATAACACATTATTTTACATAAATAAAATCTTGTAACACTGTTGAATAAAAATGGACTGCTAAAATGACTATACCATATAATAGAGTCAAGATCGTACTGTTTAAGCTATTTAGAAAAATTTCTTAAGTAGTAATCTAACTTTATGTTGAAGCGATGTTAGCTCAGCCGGTAGTCGCTATGGATGTCCGGTCAATGGACGGGAGTTCGAATCCACTTTCATCATTACTTGCACCTGCTTGAGCTCTCTTCGGTGTTGAAAAACATCGCGATGAAATCATACCACGGTGAGACAGCTTTCTCAAATACCTATCTGGCTAGCTACCTCTATCAAGTAAAAAATCTGCCTCCGAATTTCTATAGGTGTGTTCCAGCACTTGCAAATGAGAGCCAGTCCCACCATTAGGCTTAGCGTGTTCACCATCATGGACTACACCGTCACTTAACAACAGGTGAGTTTGTGACCATAACGCTAAAACTATAAACTATAAAAAAAACCTGTTAAATTATTTATTAATCTTTCTTAAATTGTAATCTATATGTGAAAAATTTGTAATTTACCAATGTGACTCGAATTTATTTCAATAATTAAACCACAATGTAATTTTTCTAGCACTTTCAAATTACTTATCTACTACTACGTTTGTACGATAAATAATGGAACTCGTATTTACAATCACTAATAAATAACTTAAAATTTAATCTTAATCTAAACATTTAATACCTTAGGACATTACGAATGCGTTCGTGATTGCTTAACTCACGTCAACTGATAAACTGCTTGGACCACACACTATATCGAATACGCCGCTAATTAAAAGCCCTTATAATCAAAAACCCGCTCGAATATAAGTCAGGTTAGCGAGATAAAGATAAATGCAGTCTTGTCATATAATTTACGGTGTTGATATCGCGCCGGCGTCGGTTCATTTTGCATGTCTTGTTATTTGTATATCGTGTACCTACTGCGCTCAGTATTTTGTACTGGTGAGTTACGGCCAATTGAGTTGTTAATAGCTCTGTGAGTAATGATTGTGATATATCAGTTACAGTTGGCTTTGTGAATGTAAACAGTGGCTGGGTTATAAAAAATGATAGTATTAGGAAAAATTATACAAAAGTCTGACATGCAATACAGGACTTGAATTATTGTTTAAATGTGAAACGTTTTTAGAAAGAAACATTTCTTTGTAATGTATTGTATTAGGTCGTATTTAATAGTGGAATTCTAAATCCATAATATATTATCAATTTGAATAGTTTTTATAATATATTTTATCTTTGAATTATATATTTGAAATCACATTCATTAATGCAACGTCCGTACACACTACTCACTGTAAATCATTTAGAGTAGCTTTAATTAGGAAGAAGATTATAGCCAAAAATACCATATTAATGCTAATGATTGTAAATTTACATTGAAAACAACTTAGCACAATTTTACAATAAGCTTTCTTATAATTTAGACTATACATGCAAATATTTACATAAAATATGTATTTAGTCTTCAAAGTAAATGTAATATATGTGAATAATTAGATTTGTAAATGACTGTAATTACAAACTTTTGTATAGAATCCGATTAATCTTGAAAATCTCGCCGCCGCCGCGCCGCAACATAAAACATTACCAACAACACGCCACACAAACAACAGTTAAAAATCCAAATCGCCAAACTTGTACCTGATTAGGCCGGGTTTGTTTTGTCTCAGATCAAACAGGTCCACTGAGTAATACGGCGCCTATACAAACAGGCTACCTAATGTGTTTACCTCTAATTCCAAACTAAAGTTGTGCGAACCGGCCGCTCGTTGTTTGAGTTCACTTTGTCTTTCGTTGTCGTTTTTACTTGAGGATTTTGAGTAGGCAACGCAAATAAGTACAAATTTGGAATTATTTGCATAAATTTTTCGGTGTTTATAAGCAATACTATTGTATAATTTATAACGCACCTAATTAAGTAAAAATAAGCCTAACTCCACCCCTTGACCACGAAGGCTGAAAAGATTTCGAAACGTCCGGATTAAAATTAATAAATAACTGCGATAAAATCGGAAATTCGTTTTTTTTTATGAGTAATATTCGCGTAAACGTAAGAAATATACATAAAAATAAATACTGGAAAAAAAAAATTATATTCTTCATAGGTTTAGCGTTATGGCCATAATCTCAACTGATGATAAGTGATGATGTGGCCAAAAAACACACCAGTAGGCACATTTTCAACTTGAAGATCATTAGAAAAACCCCTACCACCATGTTACGGTTTCATCACGATGATTTCCTTCACCGAAAGCTCAGGCTCATTGTAGGAATTCGAACTCACGTCCATTGACGCGGCATCCGTACAGTACCTATAATGTTTCCAAGCTATATGTATGGGAGTTTCTTCTTCCACTATAACTCTTAAATGCCTGAACCGATCTTGATGAATGGGTTTTCGTAAGAATCCTTATTTAATCACAAGTGGCACTAGCGTCTTATAAAAAGTGTTCTTAAGAACGGCCCCTAAACTGCAATGAAATTGTTTTGTAAGTTAGCGAGTTAAAGGTATAACCTATTACTGTATTTATAAGGACTAACATATTTTGTTTTCTTTCAGCTTTTTATTTAGTTTTTAGGCAAGCTAGTCGTGTTTATATGCCATGTAACTTTAAATAATGAAATCAAAATTGTATATTCAATTTAGGCCTATATGAACGTCTAAACTACCACCGGTTCGGAAAATAAACCCACTCATTGAGAAGAACCGGGAAGAAACTCGATCTGGTTATATATATTTTTAAGTAGGTGCATATTTAAACAAGGAAAAATTTAAAAACATTAGTTAGAGAGGGGAGTCAATTCCAGACATCACCATAGTCTACATATCGATCCACTCTGTTATAGCCTTTTGAAAACATAACCCGATTGACATGGTGTTTGAACTTACTATCTGGCAAATCGGTAATAAACCACCAAAATACTTTTAGTAAGAACTGAGTGTATGATATGGAGTGACCAATTTGTCATGATATCAGGTATTTAAGTCATATCGTTCTTTTTTTTATGTTGCCCAGCAAAGTGACCGCACTGGACCTGATGGTAAGTGCAATACCATCCATATCAGCGGCGACTGACACCGGACAGAATACACTACCAGTCGCGGCTCTCATGCTGGCCTGCTTAGGTACCTCTTCACGCCTCTTTTGAAGGACCCAATATCATAGGAAGGAGGGAACACGTTGACAGGAAAACGGTACCACAATTTCACGGTGCGACAAAGGTAAGAGTCGGCAAACTTTTTGGTTCTGAATGTTATAGGTGTCACCGTGAAATTGTGACATCGAAGCCCCGCCCGTGTGATTCTGTTGTGGAAAGGAGAGAGGGGATGAGTTCAAAGAGCTCTTCAGAACACTCACCATGATACAAGTGCTAGAACATGCTTAGAGAGGCAATATCCCTGCGCAATTGAAGCGTTTCTAACGTGTTGGTAATAGCTGTATCAAATAGAATACGGACAGCCCACCTTTGCAATTTGTCTAAGGCATCGATGAGGTAATTAGCGGATCCATCCCAGAGATGCGAGCAGTATTCCATACACGGACGAACCTGGACCTTATAGAGATGGTACAGCTGGTCGGGCAGGAAAAACCGTCGCACTCTGTTCAGGATTCCGAGTCTCCAAGATGTTGTGAAGATGATATACTCGAGGTGGTCCTTAAGGCTTAAGTCACTCTGAATATCTATTTCCAAGATATTTAGGCTGTCGCACATTGAACGCTGGGTGTTTTGAAGAGTAGGGTTGGGTGAAAAGGGGGATTTTTTAAAAGTAAATGCGCATACCTGGGTTTTCTTGGCATTGAACTCAACCAAGTTACTTGCTCCACATGTGGATATGTGGGTCAAGACTTGGTTAAGTTCAATGACAAGTTCCTTCCGTCTCTTTTCTGTGTCTCCCTGTCCACAGCCACGCTTACTGATATAGCACTCATGAACCATGCTATCGTCTGCATAGCAATGAATGTGTGCCAAGGGAAGCATATTATTGATATGCAGGAGAAACAACGTGGGTGATAAAACAGAGCCCTGCGGAACTCCAGCATTTACAGACATGAGCTGCGAGTTGTGCCTATCGACTAGGACACGAAATCTGCGCTCATGTAGAAAGTTGGAGATCCATCGGCACAAGTTGCCGGGGAGTCCGAAAGCCGGGAGTTTGGAGAGAAGACCACGGTGCCAGACCCTATCGAAAGCTTTGGCTATATCTAAACCAATAGCCAGAGCCTTGCCATGCTTGTCAATCGCTTCCCCCAACGGTGCAATATGTACGCTAGAAGATCCCCTGTTAATCGGTTCGGTCGAAAGCCGTATTGACGATCATGGATAAGGGGGTGATCTATATGGCGCAAAAAGTGGATATTTAATATGCGTTCCATGACTGCACATCGTTGAGGTTACAGTGATTGGGCGGTAGTTATTGGGGTCTGAACTATCACCTTTTTTTGGATTTGGTTGCACGTTGGCCTCTCTCCAAACGCGGGGCACACACCAGAGATGTACGATTGATGGTAAAATCGTGTCAATACTAGGGACAACTCGGCTGTACCCAGCTTATCCAAGTAATCAAGTGCAGTTGGCCTATACTCAATTCTGTTCAATGAGGTTGTATAGAATTCACGGTAACTATATTTTGATTTGTCGTAGTTTAAATCTACCGAGACGTTTGCTCACTGACGTAACTTCAATAATCGTCTATAGTTTACCGTTCCTTTGCAGGTTGCAGGTTTTTCAATCATATTGAGTTTGTTATGAAGTTGTATTGCTGCAGTAAAACCGATTGTAATCGCTTGTAAAATTATACACACACCCTGATAATCTTAAAGCTCTTTTCCAAAATCTATTCTGTGAAAGTATTAACAATTTTTTGGTATATGATATTTATGTAATAAAAAGTTTACTCAACAGATCATGTTATTTGCGTCTTGAAATCCCTATTATGTTACTAAAGAATATATATCATAAAGCTCCAGGTATTTCCTAATTGATATTTTCATTCTTACCATTTTGAATTACGTAACGAGAACATTCATCAAAAGTTTTAAGTGAACCTACACGAGTGGAAGTATAAAATTGCTAAGTTTTTTATATTTTTATATGCGATTTTTTTATAAGTACAGAAGCACGCAGTTTCTCCGCATCACGTTGCCTTAAGAGTAAAGTTTGATCAAGTAGGGAAACGTTCAAAGTTTATACTCCCCACAGAAACTGAGATAAATATTCATGGGACTTAACTTGAGTAAAAGTTATTCAACGTCACTGTCTGTCCGTCTATACATTTGTAATGAAGCGACTTATAACCGACGGTTTTTTCTTAACTCTTTAATATTCCGAAGTCGAGTGTCGCAGTTTAATTGGCACTTTTTCAAAGTAGAGAACAAGGTCTAATTTATAATTTGCCTAAACGCCTCAAATTTTTTGTAGAATAGGTAGCGAATTATACGACTAATATTGCTGGTTATATAATGACATTTAAATTAAATACTCATGTAAATGTGTCCACGAATATCAAAATTGAAAGAATAAATAAAATAATAAGTAGTCTATTACGGTTTTGTACTTAAACGTTTCTGGTTAATTGAATAAAAAAAGGAAAGTAATATCTTTTAATACTCTTGTTTTTTTTTGGGTTGCTGAAAACCTATTATAATCTCACCTAAACCATTCAGTTGTTCTTTTAAGTTATCATATATTACGTGGTAAATATTTTTTTCTAATTTGTTATGTTTATTCTTAATAAATTCTATATTCAATTCTATCAAAATATGCTTACAATTAAAATATGAATTTTCTATCGACCGATGCAAAAGGTTTTGCTGTAATGATAATTAAATCCTTTAGAGTAAATAACCCTTACTTGGAAGAGCCTACTACAAGTGTCCTATTTTCTGTTGGATTAAGTACTACACCGCGCAAAGTTAATGTTTATTTCGTAATGAATTAAATATGGCAGAGGTTTGTTAACAAGTAGGAACCACACGCAATGCACTTAGTGATGAACTTAACATTGTGGCTTTCATTGACCTTGTTATATTTTATAAGAAACCAGTGTATGTCTGGTTTCCCAAATTTTTCAATGGGGTTTGCTGTTTTTGAATTAAGCTATATTTTTATATCAGGCACAGTATTGTCACTATTTTGCATAGTATTACTATATTTTATATATGGACTCTTTCTATATAATATATTTGCATACATTATATAACTATTTACTGCGTAGTCCAAAATATTTTAATTCAATGGATAACTATGATATTATACATGTTGTATTTAAATATTTCTAAAATTATTTACAAAGTTTCCTTATCTATATTTAAATTATAAAATGGAAATGTATGTTTTTTTTAACTCGGTAATCTTAGAAACTGTCAAAAAGATTTATTTTTGTTTTTCATAGAGCAATCATTGAGGAAGGCTTTAAGCTCTTTAACATTACACCACCACCAATCGGAGAGAAATCTGTATTGAAAAAAGTTACAAAAACAGGCAATAATGATTAAATAAAATTTGAGTATAATGATTTCTTATGTTTACGCGAATATTATTCATCGAACGGATTTTATGTTCATGTAACTGTGTCTGAACTGAACTTTTCTGGACAACCTACACCTTAGTCCGCCCCGTGACCACGAAGGCTGAAAAGCTTTCGAAATGTCGGGATCAAAATTAATAAATAACCGCGATAAAATCCGTTTATATTAGTTTTATTTTGATAAAATTTGAGTTTTACGCGAACGAAGTCGCGGACACTATTTGTCATAGAGCACAAACAAAAAAAAAACTTTATATAATGTTTTAGTCTTATTCTAAGACCGAAGGAGTAGGTTTAGTTAGCTACGAGCGTTTTCTCATCATTAGCGAGTTCGTTGTCGACCACAAGCTTAAGCGCGTCGGTAAGTTGACTTCAAACAGTGATAAAACGTACTTTACGAGATATTCTCAGAACTTTTTAATGTTCTGATGACGTTAGCCTCAAACGACGTTAAGCTTCTTAATGGAAAGTGAAAACCAGGGGCCATCTTAATACAGGTGTGTCATATAATTCTTTTTATATTTTGAGAGTTGCACGACAAATTTACGGCACTGTCTTTGAGGGTAAACATAGTATAACCAAAGGATAATGACGATAAGACAATGACCGCCACTACAGATCCCGTTTGCGAGCACCAAGTACAGGAAAGTTGCATTTACTATTCGCTGTTCTATAACGTATACTGCACTGCCCTTAGATTTGTACATAGACATATTCTGTACCAGTTTACATACGGTATGAAACGTCTTTTAACAGAGTACTATCTTACCATCTGTAAATAACGACACTTAGACAAATGTCTAATAAGACAATTATCTTATTATTTTATACTTTTATAGATAATTGTGCTAGTGCGTTCTTAATTATTTATAGGCGAAGGCTTATGATTAGCAATATTGTTATTTGTTATCGTTTATTTATTTAAAGTTTGTTTTAGTCTATATAAGCCTTCATAAAAATATTAAATAAATAAATAAAATCAATGAGATACCGAAAACCCATCGTTGGTTACTCCTCCCACCCAGTTTTCATGAACCGTTCCTTTAAGTTACGCTTTTAGAAATGAATACACTGGTTGAGACTTGAGAAGCGGTTCCACAGTTTTTTATTGCTACAATAATGATAATAACTGTTTACTTCTTGTCAAAATGGAAATTACTGTAGACATCTGAGTTCGAACCCAGCGCTTGTGATTCAGTAATGATTTGATTCAACAAAGAGGTGTTGCGCATTTGATATACACACGTCTAGCGAATTTAAATAAGATAAATATTAATTTTCACCAATGAACGAATAAAATAAAATATATTACCTGTACAAATTTTATAATGTGTTTTCAAATTTAATGTTTTGCATGAAGGTAGACTAATATAAGAGTAGAGACATCCTGAAGATGGTACAGATGGATTGTTTCAGGTTTGTTCTGGATAACAAAGTATGAATACTATAATTACCTTATTTAAAGGAACGCGGACAAAAAAATATGTTGCACTGTAATTGTTGAATAAGGGCCAAAATATGTTATTTTTTTCTAATTTCATTCATTGACCTTTTTCAGTTCGTATAGGTATTTTCGAAAATATTGTTAACTTGCATAATAATGTAAAGATTAATTATTAATCATTCTTATTTTTTTCAGTAAGCCAATTAATAAAGCTGTATTATATCAATACAAACAGTTAAAAACTTATATGCACACTCTAATTATCTCAATCTGTGTGTGGTATGTTGCAAGATGTAAAAAACCAATAACATTACCATCAGTTACTGAACAAAGAACGGAAGATATTAAAAACGAGAAAATATCGTTTTTCAAAGTCAAAAGAGAGAAAACGCTAAGTAATTGACAATACGAGTCTTCTGACGTCCTAGAATGCCATAATGAGCACTTTGCGCCCCTCATTTTATGATGCCGACTACTTTTGTTTTATTATTTTAGCTTTTAAATATCTTCGATACCAAACGAATTTATCTACTTATTTATCAGAATCTATCTGTATAATTAGTACAGAAACCAAAAAGCATATATTTTTACATTTTTTTAATAGACTATGTTAATAAAAATTCCTGTTATTATATAGCTAATTGGAAGGTAAATTTACTATATGTATATTTAATTCAAATCTCTGAAACAAAGATATCATATAAAGCGTATTAGTAGTCCCTATATATATGTATATATAATAGTGCTAGATGCACTGTGGAAACTTGGAAAGTCTGTAGTTCGAAAACAGTTTAATTGGCAATACAGTATATTACGTTTCTATTCAACTCTGTTCTTGGTAGTAGCCAATCTGTCCTGATTGCCTTCAGAACTGTTGTCCTTTTAAAGTTGATTATAAATAGATGCAGGCTGTAGTGAACTTCTAAATGTCAGGTGGATTCCATTTTGAAGCCATGATAGCTCAGTGGTAGTGTGCTGTGTATAGTGGTAATGAGTTTGAGCTTTCGGTGAAGGAAAACATCGTGAGGAAACCATAGCATGGTGGTAGAGCTTTTTCTAATGTCCGCCTGGTTAGCTACCAATCTCATGATGAAAGTCTGCCGCCAAATACCAAACTTGAGAGCCAGATCCGCACAGGTTTACCGTGTCTACTAACTTGAGCCGTATCGTCACTTAAGATCAGGTGTGATTATGGCCATAACGCTTAACTTTTACTATGAAAAAAATCCGTTTTCTACTTTATAACATTAAACAATTAAAGTATTTCAAAGTGTGACATATATAAATACATATAATTTACAAACAATACATATTACCTGTCCCATACAATGTTCCTCATTTCATATGATGGGAAATGGTTACCGTCGCCTATAGACAGCTGCAACATCGGGGGTGTTACAGACATGTTGCTGACCGTGGCGAAAATGGCTGGATATCAAATCTCTTTTAGGGTTCTATTTATTTTGAAATTTAATAATACAATGCTTTCACTCGTTTTACCTCTGGTTACATGATATTATATATTTCATAAAGTACTTCTAGTGTCCTGTTCAATAATTTAATGGTTAACGCTTTTGTTGGGGCACGGTACGTCTAGCGGTGGTGGACCACCGCCCCCTGGTCAAAGTGCGACGTTGTGTATCCCCGTTTGGACGGGCGTAGAGTCCTCGTTCGTTATAAACGAGGATGCCGGATACCCGCCTCGGTGGCAGCAGGAAGATGTCAGTTTGCCGTAAGGGGCCGTAAGGATGCAATAATGCGTGCACCGGTCGAGACGTGTGACGAAATAATACTCGGAATTCTTCTCAATAAAACGTGAACCCGAGCCAACGGTCGATATTCTTCTCAGGTAGTTGCTCTTCTTGTTGTAGCCAATGGGCGATCGGTGACTCAATCGTGGAACATGATTAGGTAACGCCCCTTCGGAGGTCACCCATGCCGATGCGTGACTTTACAGAGAGCCACTCGATCGCGACGCTTTCTAATTTCTATTCGTTTCTATTTCCACTACCGTTGGCTCGGTTTCTGCGCTATATTTATTTTATTTCAAATAATATCCTTAATATCTATATACAGTCTTATACCCTAGGTTACACTCTATCTTATAAATATCACTTATCCTAGGATACACTCATAATACTCGAGATCGAGCAATACTTACGCTAAACTTTCTCTATTTCAATTTTTCTCTATCACGTTCTTACTCTATAAATTTACATATTCCCATATTTCGGGTTTCTATATCAAAATACAAGCAACGCGATGTCTCTATTGTTGGATTTCACACTTGTCGTGTGAAATCCCTCAATTTTCTATACATATTTTCCGGTCTAATATTTAGGTAAGTATTGCTCGGTAAATTATCTGTTTTAAAACTAACATGCACGATAATCTTAAACATATCTATAGTCTAAACATGCAAACATCAATTTTAATACAAATATACATAAAATACGCGAAGGAGACGCAAAAAACCTACTCGGCACAATCATTACCCGAACTCCCACGAATCCTAGGCAAATGAATGTGTGCGTCCCCAACGGTGGACGTCGATTATAACGTACGCCTTATGACTTTAACATAACATTCTTTATGTTCTCATTTATTAATATATGTCAATATTATTAATTCTCAATATTATTAATCTCAATATTATTAATTCTCAATACTAGCAATCTCAATATTATTAATTCTCAATACTAGCAATCTCAATATTATTAATTCTCAATATATCCATAAACTCAATGTTAATGATTCTCAATACTTATATCTCAATATATCCACAAGCTTAATATTAATAATTCTCAATAATCTCAATAATCTCAATAATCTCAATAATCTCAATAATCTCAATAATCTCAATAATCTCAATAATCTCAATATTCTCAATACTCGATCTCCATACTCATATTCTTAATACTTATATTTTCAATATTTATATTTATATAACGCGTAGTCAGTCTCGATACTTATGCTAACACAAAAACACTGTTTATTCGTCCGGTACAAGTTAATACTCAAACGAGAACTCGTCTAGCGTCTCAGGGGCTCTCCCTACGGTAACGCGTGCGTCCTATTTACCATCAGCGCCACCTGTGCGGAACTATTATTCCGGACGCCATTTCTATTTTCGTATTAACTTGTTATGCGTCGCTAACAGCGCCACCTGTGCGGAACTATTATTCCGGACGCCATTTCTATTTTCGTATATTACTCGTTATAGCCTTTATGCGTCGCTAACATCCTCCCCCTCGTGCACAGCACCAACTCCTTGTCCTAGCGACGCCGCTGTATCTCCAAGCTCGGCAGACGATGTCCTAGGCTCCGCAGACGATGTCCCAGGCTCGTCGGTGACCCGTGGCTCGTTGGTGGCTCGTCGTTCGTCGCTTGTCGATGCTGGTACTAGTAGCACCGCTTTGGAGCTCGGTCGACGCAGCAATCCACCCGCTGTGCGCACTTCTAGAACTCGCGTGCGGCCGTCGGGTCCAGGATATGTTTTGACTACTTCGCCCCTTGGCCAGGTGTTTCGTGGCAGTGTGGAGTCCACTATGAGGACGGTGTCTCCACACTGTAAATCTCTCGTGACGACCTCTCCGCCGATCCGTCTGGGGAGCAGAGTGGGCAGATATTCCTTAAGCCACCTGCTCCAAAAATGATCGGCCATTCGTTGTGCCGTCCTCCATGTTCGCCGCCCGATGAGGTCCGCCTCGCTGGAACCTCCAATGCCGGGTAGCCCACAAGACCTCCCGATTAAGAAATGGTTGGGAGTGAGAGCTACGTTGTCGCTGCCCGGTTCCGCCGCGACAAGTGGTCTGGAATTGACCACGTGCTCCGCTTCTAGGAGAAGTGTATGCAATGTCTCCTCGTGTGGATTCCTCTCTTTCAACGTAACGGCTAGAGCCGTCTTGATGGAACGGACCAAGCGCTCCCACGCTCCTCCCATGTTCGGTGCCCCAGGTGGGATGAACTTCCACTTGAGGTTCGATCTGGTAGCGACCGCCTCCATATCTACCTGTCCCACGGCTTCTTTCAACTCTTTGTTCGCCTTGACGAAGTTGGTGCCGTTGTCGCTAAATATGACTTTCGGCATACCTCGCCTGGCTGCCATACGTCGAAGTGCTAGTATCATCGAGTCCGTGGATACGTGCAGCTCCCCCTCGTCGTTCGAGCGCGTGAAGCATCTCGGTATTCGTAGATCCTCCAGCACTCGAACGTTCCTATTGTAGTCACACCATGCCTCTATGTCCCTTTCAGCGATAGCCTCGTCCCAGCCGACGCCACTCCTCCATATGCTCTGGATGAGCACCTTGCCCTGCACTAGAACAGGCGACGCCACCCCCATAGGGTCGAAGGTGGACATCACCATGCTCGTCACTTCTCTTTTCGTAGGAGCTCGATAGTCCTCCGATTTCTCCATCGCTGCGTGACTGAGACGCGCGCGGAACCCCAATTCGTCGTTTCCCGGAAACCAGCGTAGTCCTAATGTTTTTTCCTCCTTCGAGCCGAGTTCCACTTCGAGCTGTTCACTTTTACTTGTGAACTGTCTCAACACGCCTTCGCTGTTGGACGCCCAACCTCTCAATTGGAACTGCGCTTTTTTATGGATGGCGTCCACCTCTTTTGCTGTCTTCACAGCTTCGTCTTCCGTGGCGAAGCTCTGCAGATAGTCGTCCATGTAGTGGTTCGACTCTATCGCTCGCGCTGCTTCCGGGAACTGTTTCGCGTAGTCTGCCGCGTTCCTGTTTTTGACGAAGATCGCCGTACTGGGAGAGCAAGCGGCCCCGAATGTGACGGATGTCATCCTGTATTCCTTGGGGACCCTGTCGCGTTGCTCTCCTCTCCATAAAAATCGTAGGCTGTCGCGATCTTCGTCTCTTATCTTGATCTGCAGGAACATCTCCTTAATGTCTGCGACTACGGCTACGGGCTTCTGTCGGAAACGCAGTAATACCCCGAAAAGGGATTGCAATAGATCTGGTCCCGTCAGAAGCAAGTCGTTGAGACATCTTTCCCCGAATTTCGCGGAAGCGTCGAAAACCAACCTCTTTTTCTTCTTAGTAGGGTGCGTGACGGCAAAGTGGGGCAAGTACCACTTCCGCTTCGAAGACGACTCGCGCGGGACCTCTTCTGCGTATCCATTTTCAATTAGATTATCTATCTGCTCATTATACTCTATTTGCAGATCGAGGTCCCTATTCAACTTCCTTTCGATGCCCCTTAGTCTCATCTCGGCCGACTTGTAGTTGTCGGGCAGCACGTCGTCTTCGTTCTTCCATAAGAGGCCGACTTCGAATCTGCCGTCCTCTCGTCTCTTGGTCGTTCTCTCCAGAACGCTAAGGGCTCTCGCTTCCATGTCCGTGCTCGGCCGCTTCGGCGCAACTCCCAATGACTCTATCGCGAAGTGTTCTCTCATGAGCGCATCCAGCGCGTCTTCACGCGCGGTTACATGCGCGCATAGAAAGTTGACTTCCTTGGAGTTACCTGCGTCGACGCCGTGTAGCACCCATCCTAAGTGAGTGAAGGATGCTACTGGTTGGTTTTTCTTTCCCTTGCGCGTCTTCCTGGTGATGATGAGTCCCCAATTGTCTTGACCGATCAACAACCTAGGAGACTCTTCTTCGTAGCACAGGTGATCTACCAGCTTCTTTAAGTGCACGCAGCGCTCGATCACTTCCCTTTCTAATCGCTGCGGCGTCAGGTGCAGACCATCCATCGTGCGAACCCCATTGACGGACAACTTGCTTCTTCGGTGGAGCCCCCTAACCTTGATGTCGAGCTTCATCGAGTCGGTCTTGGTGACCGTTCTACCACCCACGGTTTCCAGCTGCAGGGTCTCCTTGGGTCCTTTAAGGCCTACTTGTTCCGCTACCGCCGAGTCCAATAAGGAAACGGTGGAGCCCTCATCTAACAAGGCCAGGACTTGGGTCGACCCTGCTGGTCCATACACTTCCACTGGAACCATCTTTAGGTAGGCTCTCGACATCCGCGTGAAGTTTACGGGTAGCCGTACGTTGTTGGCTACCTCCTTAACTTTGACCTCTTCTACAACCGCAGCTTCCGTCTTGTCGCTATGCAGCAAGTGATGATGCCGCCGCTTGCAGGTCCGACACGGTGGTCGCTGGCAGGTTTCCTTACGGTGCCACCCGTGCAGGCAATTATAGCACAAGCGAGATTGCTTGGCTATGTCCCACCTCTTTGGCACCGGAGCCTGCCGGAACTTCGGACACTCGTACAACTGGTGCCCCTCGCGGCAGTGTGGGCATGCTGGCTTCTGTCTTGCTGAGCTATTCGCTGCCTGCTTTTCTGGTTGTATATCGACAGTAGTATGCGAGGCCTGTCTCCGTTGCTGCGGTTTTCTCGAAGCCGCTTCTCCAGGTACGGCGTGAGGTCCACATCTGTCCGCGATCTTGTTGAGGAATTTCGCCATCGTGTTCAAGTCTGGGTCTCCTTTATCCACCGTGTCCGCGGTGTAGTCATACCACCGGAACTTCAATATGGTTGGCATCTTGTCGGTGATGCTCTTCAGTATCTCCGGTGACTGCAGATACTGCGGTTTCTGTAGCCCCCTTATTGCGGCGACGGTGTTATTAATGCAGCTTGCTAGCATGCATATATCGTACGCGGAGTCGCTTATCACTGGCAGCTTCCTTATTTTCTGCAGCTCTGCCAGGACCAGCGCGTCCGCTCTTCCGTACGACCGCCTCAGCGCTTCCATTATTTCATGGGGTGTACTCTCTGAGTACAGCAAGCTTCGAACCCCTTCTCTCGCTTCGCCCTTCAATGCTCTTCTCAAACGTGCCATATTTTGCACGTCAGAGAAGAGCGGAGCGGTGTCTTCATAGACGGCTTTGAAGGCCACCCATTCTCTGCAGTCACCCTCGAACGGTGGTAGATGGTGCATGTAGTCGGGTTGTGGTATCAACCCGTGATGCGAAATCCTCATCGCTTCGGCTATGGCGTTGGCTAGGCTACGGTGCTCTTGACTCTTCTCCATATGTTGGCCGTCGTGCTTAGAGTCGGGGGCGGGAGCACTCTCTATCCGCTCCATAACTTCCTTATGCCCCGCCGCCTTATGGACCCAGTCTCTGACCTGATCCTCTCTATCCGCAGGCTCCTCGATAACAGAGTCTTCGTCTTCATCATCTGCTTGGATGACCTCTAAGCGTAGCCTGGCTGCCACTGTAGCCGCTTGTGCCTCCCGAAGCTCCTTTTCGGCTAGTTCCGCACGGGCTTCCAGCTCCTTACGTCTTCTTTGTGACTTTGTGGAGGCTGGCCTGTGCCTCTTCATTGTGGATGCTTCGGTGGCTTTTGATGTTCCAGTGATGCCCGTGACTGAAGTTTCGTATGTTTCATACGACGTTGTTTCCGTCGCGCTGCTCTGTTGTGCAGCGTCTGTCTCGGTCGGTTGCTCCTTCGGCGATTCCTTATGGCTTCTCGTGACTGGCATCTTGACTGCTGCGAAGATCCGGCTCGAAGGACCAGCTGTTGGGGCACGGTACGTCTAGCGGTGGTGGACCACCGCCCCCTGGTCAAAGTGCGACGTTGTGTATCCCCGTTTGGACGGGCGTAGAGTCCTCGTTCGTTATAAACGAGGATGCCGGATACCCGCCTCGGTGGCAGCAGGAAGATGTCAGTTTGCCGTAAGGGGCCGTAAGGATGCAATAATGCGTGCACCGGTCGAGACGTGTGACGAAATAATACTCGGAATTCTTCTCAATAAAACGTGAACCCGAGCCAACGGTCGATATTCTTCTCAGGTAGTTGCTCTTCTTGTTGTAGCCAATGGGCGATCGGTGACTCAATCGTGGAACATGATTAGGTAACGCCCCTTCGGAGGTCACCCATGCCGATGCGTGACTTTACAGAGAGCCACTCGATCGCGACGCTTTCTAATTTCTATTCGTTTCTATTTCCACTACCGTTGGCTCGGTTTCTGCGCTATATTTATTTTATTTCAAATAATATCCTTAATATCTATATACAGTCTTATACCCTAGGTTACACTCTATCTTATAAATATCACTTATCCTAGGATACACTCATAATACTCGAGATCGAGCAATACTTACGCTAAACTTTCTCTATTTCAATTTTTCTCTATCACGTTCTTACTCTATAAATTTACATATTCCCATATTTCGGGTTTCTATATCAAAATACAAGCAACGCGATGTCTCTATTGTTGGATTTCACACTTGTCGTGTGAAATCCCTCAATTTTCTATACATATTTTCCGGTCTAATATTTAGGTAAGTATTGCTCGGTAAATTATCTGTTTTAAAACTAACATGCACGATAATCTTAAACATATCTATAGTCTAAACATGCAAACATCAATTTTAATACAAATATACATAAAATACGCGAAGGAGACGCAAAAAACCTACTCGGCACAATCATTACCCGAACTCCCACGAATCCTAGGCAAATGAATGTGTGCGTCCCCAACGGTGGACGTCGATTATAACGTACGCCTTATGACTTTAACATAACATTCTTTATGTTCTCATTTATTAATATATGTCAATATTATTAATTCTCAATATTATTAATCTCAATATTATTAATTCTCAATACTAGCAATCTCAATATTATTAATTCTCAATACTAGCAATCTCAATATTATTAATTCTCAATATATCCATAAACTCAATGTTAATGATTCTCAATACTTATATCTCAATATATCCACAAGCTTAATATTAATAATTCTCAATAATCTCAATAATCTCAATAATCTCAATAATCTCAATAATCTCAATAATCTCAATATTCTCAATACTCGATCTCCATACTCATATTCTTAATACTTATATTTTCAATATTTATATTTATATAACGCGTAGTCAGTCTCGATACTTATGCTAACACAAAAACACTGTTTATTCGTCCGGTACAAGTTAATACTCAAACGAGAACTCGTCTAGCGTCTCAGGGGCTCTCCCTACGGTAACGCGTGCGTCCTATTTACCATCAGCGCCACCTGTGCGGAACTATTATTCCGGACGCCATTTCTATTTTCGTATTAACTTGTTATGCGTCGCTAACAGCGCCACCTGTGCGGAACTATTATTCCGGACGCCATTTCTATTTTCGTATATTACTCGTTATAGCCTTTATGCGTCGCTAACAGCTTTGTTATGCACCAAGCTCTAGATGTTGTAGAAAGGAAACGTTTTTTATGATGACGACTAAGCCGTTCTTACTCTTTTGGCTCAAAATATTTTTTCTTGCATAATCATAATAATTTTGTTAACTTAATGTTGTAATTTATTACTTTGTATAAAAAAATTGTTAAGATTTATCTACCAATTGAATTCTTCGTCGATGGAATATGATGGATAATCCACGACCAGTGAAATCACAATCTCTTCTCTCGTCGATATTATAATTTTTCATTTAATACATTTTGTCCGTTTAGTCTTACAAAAATCGAGTTTGTGTTAATACCGCTGTAGCATTGGTAGTTTGTTCATTTTATCTATCGTCAACAAATACCACACCGATTGAGTGTAATTGGTCATTTGTTATTGTGACCATAAGTGTTCGAGGCCTTCAGTAGATGGTCGAAACTTGTCGGGTCGCTGTTGTATTCGAGTAGTACACTTCTCACGCATTTTCAACTTTATGTATCGGTCATGTGCTACAACTTCAGTGTGTCCCAGAAGAAAATCTAAGAGTTCTTATCCAGACTCTGTCGGCGTCAACCATAAAATACAGAACCTCTAAGTTGCCATGGTATTTATACCATATTTCTCTACTTTTTCGTATTCATAGTTGGTTGCAATCCATAAAGGTCACGGGTTATATATCAATTAAAAATAATTATTTTGTGGAATAATTTAATAATAATCATTGCGTATTAAATTATTGTTTTATTCATAAAAAAAATGACGTATGCAAGTACAAATGATATACAATATTTTTAAGTGCCTATTGCAATCGCAAGGCTCAAAATAAGAGTAAAATTATGAAAGTAAATCATATTTCTAAGATTAATGATAAATGTAGTAGAAAATTGTAATCAAATTTTTGTTCGTACTTTACAAAGTCATCTTGGAACGTATTTTTTACCTTTGAAGTTAAAAAACTATCATCTCAGGTCTATTTATTTCTTCGTAATCCAATGGATTCTTATTTTTTTGTGGCTTAAAAAGAATTATATGTATAGAGTAATATTATTTATATTGATAGTTACGATAAGTTGTAATTTACATATATTTTATTAAAAACATGAAAACTTTGTAATGCTCGTAATTTACTTGTTAGGAAAGTTAAATAGTATAAATAATGTTACTGCAGACTTTTCGTAAATATCACATACGTATTTTAAACAGATGGCACGTACCTTCAAAACTGTGATTTTAACTAAGTTTAAATTTTCAATTTTATATTTTATCTGCAAAAACTTTCGAGACATGTTTAACAAAATGAGACCATTTTTACATGAAAGTTGTCTTTTGGGCAAAATGTTATGAGGATTTTTTTAATATTTTTATTTTATATGTGAAAGTACAAATAACTGTAAGGTATATTGATTGTAGATGGTGATTTGTTATTTAAAAGTTGTATTATTAAGTAACGTAATTTAAATGTGGTTTTGTAATAATAATACTGTTTCAAATTAAGTAAAATAGTTAAAATAATACTAGTTGTCGCCCAGTGTTTCTACCTCGATCGTTCATAAAAATGATTAAAAAATTAAAGGAATTTCTTGAGTACGGGAAATACAATACAGATATTTTATATTAAACACTAAAGTTCGGCAATAACTACGAAACAAAACGGTTGAGGAACAGAGAAGGAAAAGGTACTAAACTATTTTGTATTTATTTATTTCTACATAGATAAACGTAGGTTTTAAAAATATTGGTATTATAGATTTTTCTACGATTTAAGTAAATAATAAGAGAAAAAACATGAAGAAACTGATAATTTTCCCGTGCCACGAATGGTTTTTATTATGTTTTGTAATGTCTACTGTAAACATTTGTTTCAATAGTTGTGATACATTTTGAAATAATATGAATATCATGGTCATTGCATGAGATGATATTGAATGAAATGAGATTATTGTTAACTTAAAATAACCACTGTTATCATCCTGTTAACAACTTAAACATATTATATTTATTAACAATCTACAACTTTTACCAACAACCGCTTAAACCGCTATGCCAAATATAGTTACAGTTTATTTTATACTATAAGTACTCGCGACTTCGTTCGCGTGCAGCTATAAATTATTCCACTATTTTTGTCCGATTTTATAACTTTTTTTAAGTATAGCTTCTATTGGTGGTAGCGTAATGTTAAATAACTTAAAACCTTTGTCAATAATTGATCTATCAAATAAAAAAAATGATATCCGATTGGTAGTTTCTAATATGAGCCCGTTCAAATACAAACACACCAACAAACAAACAAACTTTTCCGCTACATAATCTATACTAATATTATAAATGTGAAAATGTGTTTGTTTGTCCTTCCTTCACACCTTAACTATGCTTAGTACCAATCGACTTAATTTTTAGCATACAGATAGATGGAAAGTTGAAGAGTAACATAAGCTACTTTTTATCATGAAAACACTTCAAATTGTTCTTAAATAGTAATCTGTTCTGTATACATGGTCGGTGTCTTACTCCATCTAGCAAAGTTTTACAAATTACCACATGAACGAAAGCACGGATAAAAAATCCCTAATATTATTATAATTTTTTTTTCTTTCTTCTTTCTTTTGTTTCTTTGTTCTACTATTATGATATACCCGTTAAACAAATCTAGAAGAAAATTGAAACATAAATAGACCATTTTCTGGATTAGCACATAAGATACTTTTTATCTCGGTATTGTAATTTATTGGGATCATAATTTAAGTTAAATGTTATTTTAACTTTTTATGCGAGTGAAGCCGCGGGCAGTAGCTAGTATTTATATATATCGAATATGTTCATGATTTTATGCTATAAGAACTTATTAAACGTTGATATAATAAACAATGTTTTTAAACAAAAAGTAGATCTATTTAATTTTCCGTCACGAACATTTTCCTCTTCAATTTTACCTTAACATGAAATGCATAGGAAAAGGAAACGCCGGAATGTAAAATGTTTCCGATGTCGTTACACACCGTCTTGCTGGAAAGCTTTTATAAAAAGCATGTTTGAAGTTAACCCTTTCAACTATTATTATCTTAAATGCACCAGAAGAATGCCCTTAAAAGGATTCACAAGTACAAGTAATACAGTAAATGTCCCAATAAAACTTTAAAATTTATAAATTAGACTTTAATACTGGTCTTGAAATAAAAGTTACATACAAATTTAGAATCCTGATGAAAAATACTTTCTACGAACAAAGTTGAATGTTCAAAGAGAAAAGTTTCTAGACAGTAAATACGTATATGCCGACCTATAGTTTCGAATCTATTATTGTAAATTGAGCTGAATTATTACAAGTACGAAAAAAATATATATACTTATATCTCTTGCTGTTCTTTACAGTTTACAGGTTTAACGTTATGGCCACAGTCTCACATAATGTTAAGTGACGATGTGGCCTAAAATGGTGGACACGCTAAGTACTTGGCGGTACATTTTGGCAGGCGGTCATCATTGTTATATTAATAAAAGGTAAAGTAAGCCAACTATATTATATAAAAGATAAAAAATTAGACGACTGGAGACTTAAACTAGAATAATAATACCCTGTCTGGCCTGGCTAGGTACCACCCTCAAGTTGAAAATCTGCCGCCAAATTCCAATAGGTGTAATCAGGCAGTTGTACTTGAGAGCCAGTCCCTCCACAGGTTAGCCGTATCGACACTTAAGATAAGATGAGATTATGGCCATATTATACTTAAAAAAGTTACATTTTTTAGGTATTGGTAATATATAGAAACTAGTAAATACACCTATTTACCTATGAACTTCTTTCTAGACGATTTTAATGTCAGGGTATTCTTCGCCCATCTTGCATTCGGTGAACATTGTACTTGAAATTGTTCTTACTATGTAGGCGGGTAGTCTTGCCAGATGTATTAAGGTTGGGCCAGGTTCCAACGTCTTGTATTTTAGAACGACATATGGAAACAAGCATTTAATTTATGCCAGCTCTATATTCATGTGTCGGTGATGATAAAGCATCCTGTTACTGCTATGTTTTCAATATAATTCACGATAAAATGAATATTATATTAAAATAAACTTGTTCCTAAAATTACATAAATAATTAAACGATATTAGTACTAATATATTAAGTGATTATAAAAAAAATCATCTCAGAAATATCAATCGTATTAAATACTATTTATAATGTAGATTTTTAAGAAAAAAATGTACGTAAGTAAAACAAATACAAATGTAACTAGATTTAGTAAAGAACAAAATTCAAAAACTACGGTAAACACCAAGACTTTAGCACTTAATAGATGCCATTCAAGTATTACCCAAGCACCAAAAACGAAGGTATTTGCTTATCTACGCTCGATAGAATGTTCAAGGATTACCTAAAAGAATTATAATACTAACTCACTCTCATGTAGTTTTATGTTAAGTTTAAAAACATATGTATATATGCCTACGTTATTATAGGAGGGAGGGTGAGAATACTCCTCACTTTTGTTGATAAGGTACCTCTTATTAGGAAGGTTGAGAAATAACTAAATTGTAATTAAGTAATACATGAATGGCCCTATAGGCAATTGTTTTTGTCAAGCTAGCCTACAAGGCTCTCTGTATTTAGATATACAACGGATGCCCCAGAACGTGATACTCCTATCGAGTTATTATATATATGGTGATAGCTATTCAGTCGCACACGGAGTATGCATTATATTATAATATATGTATCAAATATTATATTGTAGAATAAATTCATAAAGCGGACCCGGTCGAAGCTAATTTCCATGCTCCAGTATACTTACTTGTAAGTCACAAAATATAAAACATATGGTCAATCTCATTAATGAGTTTTATAGCTAGTATATAACGGTTTATTAATGAGACGTTGATAACTAATAAACCTAATGTTTCAGACATTGGCAATGGTTCACATTGGATGCACTGTGAACAATAAAATGTCTAAAAAATAATTAAATGTTAATAGTAAAATATCATTACCTATGAATGTTTACAATTATGAAAACCTAACTATTTAATTAAGTAGCTTTTATTTTTTAAACTTATTTATTTCATTATGTCCGTGGCATTTGTAATAAATACTTTATGAAAGTATAACATTATAATTACCTTCAATAAGTATATAATTTATTTATCGAGTTTAATTTGGATGTAATTTGGTATTATGAATATAAGTTTTATTGTAATGTAATATGACTGATTTATTTAGATTAATTAAAAAATCTTCTCCTTGACAACATATATCATAGAACCACGGGAACAATTCAGAAATTATATCAACAAAATTGGTCGCAAACTTTGTTGACGTCAATAAAAATGATGGCCGAAAAACAATAGTGTTTCCGACAATCGAAACTTCGAAGCCGGGAATTCAGCGACAGGTGTTTTTTACGAGCACTTCGTTGATTTAGCACTTGAGGATTCACCATTAATCCAGTTTCGATAGACGTGAATAGAAACAGAATAAATATTGCGTTAACATTTTTATGGTTTTACATTTCAGTTGATGACGGATTTGATAAAAACTTTTAAATACTTTCATACCGAAATCGACATTGCTTTTTACATAGATCAGTCAAATATATAATAATTTTATATCGATAACAATTTTGCGGTATTTTTATAACATTTCTATAGACAACATTGATTTCACTTACGGCTTTGCTTGTGTTCATTATAATCTTTGTATTGTTCTTTTATCATATTCTGCAAACAGTTGCAGAAATTATAATTAAATTACGAACGTTTGTAAAATTGGTTGTTATACAATATAGTACGTAAATATACAGTCTACAGTCGGAATCAACTTTGAACTAGTCTGTACAGAATTAATTTTACACAAAAAATACTGTTTCTCATACAAAGTTTGGCACTCAGATTAATTCCCTTCGGAATAGAATTAAAAAAAAAATCGTTTCAAACGGCGCTTACAACTATTTATGAACGCCCTTCTTAAATATTAACTTTCTATAATTAGTGTCAAGTGACACAACTGCAACAAATGGGCAGGAACTGTGTCACAGATGAAACTAACTCTTAAGTTTTATTGTTATAATATACAATTAATTATTTAACAATAATTGTAACTATACAGTTTTTTTTTAAGTAAATGGTTATTTCTAGCCACATGGGCAATTTGTTTGTGTGAATTAAGCTATTCGAATACTATGTAAGTTCATTTGACCTTTACTTGTTGCTATCTTAGCTAGATTCCATAAGAATATACTATGTCAAATTCGTACTTTAAAATAAATCCTTGGAATGTCACCAAAAAAACAAGCAAAATTTCATGAAACAGGATTCAGATTGAACTGGTCAGGCAGAACAGAATTCCCTTCATTAATTCAAAAACACTTTATTTTACCAAACAAGTGACCACCATTCTTCACGGCTTAACGTGTTTAAGTTACAATGTATGAGACGCATTATGAAAACAGTGCATTTAGCTTCGAGACGTGCGGAACATGTTTCGCTTTGATTGATTTCGTGGAACCTGTTTAACGAGACAAAATAAGGTCCATTATCTTATTTTTATTTATATAAGTAATATTTATATAAGTAAATAGTATAATTTTTTTTGATGTTTTTTGTTATGATGATATTATTATGATGCTATTTTAATTTAAAAAATGGCGGTAATTTTCAAGTAGAGACAATGTACCAAATACGTATAATAAGTGATGCGATGATAGCTCATTAGGCAGTGAGTAGTACGGACTTTGCGTCAAAGGTCGAGAGTTTAAATCCACCTACAATGAGCTAGAGCTTTCGGTGAAAGAAAACATCGTGATGGCAGCATAGCGTGATGGTACTTGGGGTTTTTCTATTACCCACCTGGCTACTACTTATAGGTGTGTTCCGGCAGTTGCACTTGAGTCAGTCACTCCGCTAGGCTTAGCGTTTCCGCCAGTGGCGAAGGGTGGGAATATAAAAAACAGAAGCCGGAACCAAAAAGGTTTTACTTAAAAGATTATTAGCTTTTCACCACCGACACCGATGTTTCTATGGCGATTAAAGACCCATAAACCCAATAAAATAAAACATTTTGTTCAGTTTACAACTGCTAGTCAGTGAAGTTATTTTTTTCCTGTAGACAATCATGGAAATATTTAGCAAATCTGTCCGGCCTCTCTATTAATGGTACGACACGCCTCAATTTGATTACATACTTATTATTTTAAAAAAGAAATCTGGTAAACAACATTATGTGTGCATTAATGGCATATCTTATGTTAACTTACTGAACTGAAACTACATTACCGTTAACTTACAATTATTAGTTATTAAACATGAACTCCAATTTATTATTCCGCAATAAAACAATTACAAAACATTAAAATCGAGCACGCATGTATGATTCACGTAAATGTATCACAACACCTTTTAAAATACAATCTAAAGAAAAGAACGAAAGCAATTACCTTTTAAAGTACTATAAATATAATATTTCCTTTAGAGGTATGATAGACTCACCCTTTCTTGCTTCCTCTTTTAAAATACATATCACCATCAATATCGTAACCCGGTAATTTGCTAGTTATTAACGTCAAATCTATTTGAGCTGTCAGAGATGCCTTTATCTTGTAAATTTGTATTCGCTACTGGGCCAGATTAAATTGGTGGCTTCTTAGGTGAGATCGAGACAGATTTTGTTGCTTCCTAGGAAAATGAAAGAGACGGAATGCTACGCGACAAACCAGGCTTACAACGGCTTATAACTGTGAACTTAATTAGATATATTTGATTTTGAACACTATGTAGCAAGCATGACAATCAAAAATATCTAATTACCTTTGGCCTACACATGACACTAAGTACTTACACAGTATAAATATTACACTGCGGTACTTATGTCATATGCCAATTCCTAGAGGGGACTTGACGGAATCGGCTCATATGGGCTCTTCCCCACTGGTGTCCACCATCTAGAGTCAACATCGTCACTTAACATCAGCTGAGATTGTGTACATATAGGTATTTGGCGCCAGATTTTTGACTGCTAGTCGGGCATTAGAAAAACTCCTACTACCATATAAACCATACCTTGCACCATCATTCGCGTATTGTTCAGAGTTATAAACAGGCAGACGGGCAGAAGCAGAAAGCTAAAATATAGTAAAACATATTTTTGCCACCTGTGTCGATAACAAAGAAAACTTGAATTATCATTTTCAAAAAACATTTAATGTACAGAGTTAGGTCCGTTACATTTGTATTATAAATTGTGACATATAAATTTCTAATTTTTTTTCTATGCATTTTAATTGCATTATTTTTACTTAATTAATCTACTACTAAATGGCATGACAATAAATTTCAACGCCAAAAATACGTGATTGTAGTTTTTTGGAAGTTTAGATTGTTCGTTAATATGAACCGTCGGGCGCGATGGCACGGCGGTATGCCTCTGATCGTCACAAAAACCTCTAACTGCATTCTAGTGGCGATGAGAAACATCTGACAGCGAATATTTCGCGAGTGCCCTTAGGGTCAACCTTATAACAAATGTTTAAACGTGGACATGTTTAAATATTGTTCATAATCGCAATCTTAAAATTGGGCTGTGTAGGCTAGTGCATACGCAAATTTTAAAGGCAGCATATTTAGGTCCATTTTCTTAAATATTCCACAAAAATTATGGTATCCATATTTGTAATACTTTTTTTATAATAACCATTATACATGTAATACAATACAGGGATTCGGATGCGCGTCCATCGACGGGGTGTCAGTACACTTTACAACTGATCCATCATTTACCAGTGTTGCATAATTCATATTATTTTAAAAATTCGCGTTGTCGTGTATGGTAACCAATTGTAGAGTTCTGTAAGGGCGGCATAGTTTGATAATGTTTAGGCGGCGAATATGTAAATCCACTACTAGATATAGAGGTGGAATGGAAATTACAAATAACGTCAGCTACAAAAGCATAATTAAAGTTTATAACAGGTAAAAGCTAAGCGCCAGATTATCTATTAATAACATATAATTTGCTTAAATTTAATACCCATTTGATTAAAGTTGATATAGAATAAATAATGTATTTACTTTAATATAGCTAATTTTTATTATTGTCAATAGAATGAAATTCGATTTGAGTGGTCGACATAGTGTTATTAGAAATTCATTAGACTTATAATAATTTGTGGAATAGATCAATGATTAATACGCAGAGTTTTAAGACACTGACAGAAAATGATTATTTATTATATATATATATAGACAATTGCTTGAAAGATTTGAAAGACAGTGATTATGGACTTAAAATGAATGGTCTGACTGTCAAATGCCTCCTATACGCTGATGACCAGGTTATACTGGCATCATCAGCTGAGGAGTTGCAGGCGATGGTCAGTATTTTGGAAAGAGCCGTAACGCGAAAAGGAATGAAAGTGAATGTCATTAAAACGAAAGTAATGGTTTTTGAAAAGGAAGAAACTATGACAGAGTGTGCAGTTTTGATTGATAGAGAACGAGTAGAACAAGTGGAAGAGTTTGTATACTTGGGGTCAATGGTTAACAGAGATGGAAAGTGTGACCGTGATACTGAGCGAAGAGTTGTGTTAGGGAATCGAGTGAACGGGGCCCTGCGTAGCTTTATGTGCAGCTGGTATGTGTCTACAAAGGCACGTTTGGCTGTACATTGGGGTGTGCTAGTCCCTACACTTATGTATGGAAGCGAGTGCTGGGTCTGGCAGAAGAAACATGAAAGCAAGATTAATGCATTAGAGATAAGAAGTCTAAGAAGTATAGCTGGCATAAGAATGATAGATAAAGTAAGGAATAGTGTGATAAGGGAACGTTGTGGTGTGGTAGAGGATGTAGTGACAAAGATAGAGAAAGGAATGCTTAATTGGTATGGGCATGTAAAGAGGATCGATGAAAGAAGATTAACAAAACAAATTTACAAGGCGTGTAAATGGGCAAGCTGGCAAGGGTCGACCTAGGCGAACATATCTCGATCAAATTGAGGACGTTCTGGAGAAAGGCCAGGTCTAGAGTACCCGTAACCGAAGAGCATGTATGAAGGTGCTTATGAAAGTAGAAGAAGCGAAAGATGTATCTCAGGATCGTAGCAAGTGGAAGGATGTGGTCTCTGCCTACCCTTATGGGAGAGAGGCGTGATGTATGTATGTATGTATATATTAGAGTTTTTGTTATTCGCGTGTGATAGTAGAAGCCCTTCTAAATAGGAATATAGATTATGAAAGGAATATGCATGCCACATTTCAAGTAGGTAGTTCAGATTATTTAAGAGACACCGTGATGAGTCAACTTGTAAATGGAAATTGATTATATACTATAGATATTAACTTCAATAAAATATATGTTATACAATGATTAATTTTATTTATGTATATAATCAATTCAATAGTATAAAAAATCTTAAAATGTGGATATTTCATCAATATATTATTCGCATTTAAATATATTGTGTGAAATAAACAGAATACAAAAATGGCTTTAAGCTCGGTCATCCAGGTACTATTAGGCAATTATAATATTTACCTATCTATTATTTATTTATTTATTACCAATTAATTTACATAAAACCCATTTGCTGAAATCGTAATTGAGGTTTAAATGAGGTGAGATATAGTCATTTAACATACAACATTAAATTACTTCATAATATATAAAATTAACAGAGCATTCAATATATTAGTTTTCGACTAGTTCAAAAGGTTAGGCATGTACACAATTTATATACACCTGTAAGTACACATTTAAAACCTTACCTTAACGTGCATTCGTGTAAGAGTATTATAATAAAAATTCTCCAGCAATACGACTGCACTTTTCGAATAACAGCTTTCTATATTAGACCAATCAGAAAAAAGGCACGAACACACGAATTTTATGGTATTTATTGAAGCGGTGCATTTTATTTAAACTTTTCACGTAAAATTTCCTGAAATACTCCTGTTCCCACATTGTTACAATAGGTATTGTATCGAAGTTTTGCAGGAGAATTTATTATATTTTATTATGAAGTAGAAAATGTGTACTACCACATAATTTCTGAAAATATTATAGTCGCAAAAGTGATATTACGAAGAATTTAATTTAATTTTGTTTTATTCACAGACACATATACCAGATACGCGTATGTTACAAGCTTACCATTTTGTATTTCCATTTTATCCAAAAAATAATTTGAACATCGTTAATTACTTATATTTTGATTTAATTAAAATAAATACATCGCAATATGCTAGTGGTTATAAACAAAAAGACTTATAGTTCAAGATTCTCCAATCTTGAACCATCTTGAAACTTGAACCATGAGAAAAATTATACATAATTTAATATTACTTAATTTAATTTATTTATTAATTTAATAACATGAGAAAAATTATAAATAGTCTACTAATCTAAATGGTTCCATACTAAGCTAATATAATACAATACTGCAGCAAAAACTATTCAAAATTGATATGAGAACTGAGCATCTTGGCATATTGGATCTACAAGTATAATGCAATAACCTAAATACTCTAATAGGCTTATCCGAAATTACTATAGGTATCGACAGTAACAGTGTCAAATATTACATAAGCCACCATTAGAAGAAGGCTACATAGGATTTAGAGGTCTTTTAGATCGGGTGAAGCGCTTCTAACTGTATGAGGTGATTGATAGTTTCGGCGTTCGAAACAATGAGTACAAAACATCAATAGGTGCCTACAGGGCCCGAGATGACCCTAAACTGTTGAGATAGCGTGTAAGTCACAACATTTTGATGATAGCTCATTGAAATAATGACAGATTATTGCGAGAACCGTTACGAGGTTAGAAGCTGCTTTTTGCACTTAATCCATTAACACTTCTTGTGTTCATTCTGGACGTACCCACAATCAATACTCCTTTGAAATAAATACTTGCTACTAAAAATAAAATGTAGTTAATAAAAAAATATATATTTTGGTTACAATGATTTGATGAAGAAAGTTTGTAGCTTATTGTATGTAGCTTGTAGCGTGTAAGTTCTTCAGTAGATATCCACGTCGACAGTTAGCGAAGATACTGAGACTCTATTACTGAAGTCTTAATTAGATAATTAAGTTAATTTATAGTTTTATTTCATTTAGTGTACATATAATATAGACAATTTAGTTCAAAAACTATAGTTAATGCATGCTGTCTTAGGCTATAATTAGTTTGGACAGTTAATAAATGAAGTGTAATTGTATTGAAATATGTTATGGTTAAATATTAGGTTTTATTTCAAATATATACATAACAAAAGCAATCAATTAAATATAATTTGCCAATTAATATATTTTTATGTACATATATTAACATTTTCACGATCATATTTGCATTGAAGTATTATTAAAAGATACTATTTCTATTTATTTAATTGTATTTAATAATGCAAACTATTAGGAATATAAAACGCAATAAAAATATTTTACCTTAGATACCAATACGCCAGAAAATAATATATTTTTCATATTTAAATTGGAATGTAATGAAATTATACTATCTTAATTATACACGGTCTTTTTGACGATGATTGATATCCGCCAAGCGCTATTAAAATATTTTTTCCACTTTTTTGTTGAGCCAAGTTCGAAGGATCATGAACCTCTCAAGCGGAAACCATTTGAGACGTGCTATCTACAAAAATCTCTCGATTTTATGTCAGCAATATATTACTGTCGTACCGAGAGAGCCACATTCCTGATAATGCTACGAGATTTCTTAAATATCGCTTTAATTGCAGCCGATATTGATCACTATACGTTACACCGTGCCTTTATCTTGTATATCACGTTTGTTAGAAACTATTAAAATATTCCAAACATTATATGGCTGGCGCTACTTTGTTCTTCTAGGGATTTGGTATTTCAAACATTTTATTTATTATTATATAGTTGAGGTAAATGTTTTGTACAAGAAATTTCACTAACAGAGAAATAGAATATTCTTATATGTGATACTTCACTTTTAACGTAGCGTTTTAATTAAATAAAATATTTAAAAAAGTATATATTTGATCAATTGAAGTATATGTCATTCTACCGTGCTTTTAAGTTTTCTATTTCGTGAACAGGACGATGTCCAAGAAAAATGAAAAGGAGCGTAAACAAATGGTCACTAAATTTGGAACACAAATACACAAGCTTTAATTTGAAATAAATTTGAATTTGGAATTCCTAACAAACGTTACATATCTGAGATCAAAGTGGCCAATTAGACAATACGCCAATTTCATATGTAGGGATCTAATATTATTATAATTATAGTAACAAAATAATATTCAGATATATAACGGAATTCGTGACTATCACAAAAGTGGTACGAACATGAACCAGAGCCGTCTAAGAATTAAACGGAATTCCTAAAGAATCCCTAAATTTATATGAGTGAGAGAAATTCGATGTTTATAGACATAAAGCAATAGACTGCGATATAAACATAAACGTATATCTGTTCATTGTAAGAACTGACTCTTAATCTTCAATGGGTAATGAGTGTACGTAAGTAATAGTTCATAAATTAATTCGTGAAACACCAGTCTTCACGACGATTGAAACAATCATCGTACTGTTAACTAAAATGATCTATATAAATTATAAGCTCTCTTTGAGACGTCATAACATCGCATAATTGATACGAACATTTTGCAAATTGACCGACTCAAATGAATAAATCAATCGAGTCGACACCAATGATTATTTAACCGGTTGCGGGCTTTATTATTATTTATTTTTTTATTCGATTTGAGTAATTTTGAATTCTGTTTATGGGTATACATAGCCGTTTTCGTATTTGTTTGTCATCTTATATTTATCGACGACTAGATTTTAGGTGCGGCTTCGCTCGCTTTAATATTGATTTTGTCAAATTAATCGGATGACGCAATAAAAAGATTCATACAAAAATTATTCCTCTCTTTACCCCACTTCCTAGAAGTAGCACTTTACCATCCTATCTATCTCTGTACTAATATTCATCATAATCTATTCAGCTGTTTAGGTGTGAAAGCGTAACCAACAAACAAACTCACTTTCACATTCATAATATTAATAAGGATTAGTAACCAAAGAGTTCATAACCAAGTTAGTTAGATTTATAAATGATGCAGACCGAATTTTGACATAAATTGTACTTATTTTTAATATGATAAAAAAAAATTGACTATTAAAAATTTCCTACAAAATTTTTGTTTATAATTTTATTAAACGTATTCTAGTATGTAAGTAAATGTATTCTAGTTATAAAAATATCATATCAACACGGGAAAGCATATTTGTCTAATCTCGCAAAATTGAACATTAAAAGAGAAACAGAAAACTTTTTCAAAACTTCATATTATAAATAAACATTTTATGATATTTTATAGCATCACAAAATAACTGGACCAAATTTACTTAATGCGGTTTTTTTTTCTAACTATGTATACAACTCTTATTCGCATGTTTGCACATATGTACGATATTTATCCTTTTAGTGTCGATACATATCATGACCAATTTCTTAATGCGTGTGTAATATTGTAAATTATTCGGAAAGTCGGGAAAAAATTTAAATAGTAGATTGCGAATACATTAATATATATTTGATACATACAGGTCAAGTTAATAAAAATTTACTAAAAATAGCTTAAACTGCTATTCCTATTAGAGTTGTATAAATTGAAACTTAGTTTTGCTTTGTATAAATATTACTTATGAAGTATAAGTGATTTAATGATATTATAGAAAAACATATGCTTATTAGTCTTTTTAAATGACAAACTGACAGGGTAGTAAGTGTGTATTGTAGAATAAGCAAAATAATATATAATATACCGAACCAAAACATAGTAATTTAATACATTTCCACGTTAAAATTTTCTTCCGATTCAAAGCTTTATCCATGCAGTTTGCCAACGCAACAAAAAGCCAACCGTGGTTTTGCTAAAGGGTAAATAGCTATCTTGTTTACGGCAGAGGATTCTGTATGTTATGTCCCGAGACTCTTTTGATAGCAAGCGTCAGGCGCACATTAAACATATAGTATGGTTCGTGTTGAAAGAAACGCGTGGATTACCTCGGGGCGTCTCACTAATGTGCCTTCCATTCCTCCTATGTTACTGCAACGCTCATTACATTTTTATCCGTTCCAGTCGAAACACTGTTATTATAAGTCTCGGTAAGGGCAAGCAATGATCGCGTCTGCTCCGAGATGTGATTATCATTCTTTTTGTTTGGTTTTGACGGGTGTTAAACAAACCGAAACAGGATTGCAGCTATTATCTGTAGCTGTATGGTGGAATGCAGTAGTGATGTGCTTTCTTTGATGTGCTTAAAAGTCGAAAATTGATACATTATCGTTTATGAATTGACAACCTGTTATTTTTTGAAAAGATTTACTTTAATGATCTTAATACTATGTATGTAATATACTAGTCACAAAAATTTAGGTATATAAAAAACTCTAAATTTTTGGGTGATTTTGAACAAGCTGAAAACCTAGAGGTATATAATCGTACAGTAAAAAAAGCAAATTTAAGCTCCAAGAGTTCTAGTATTTTAATCAGACCATGAAAACATTTTATGATGTATGGTTATGGAGTAATGCTCAAGAAATTAAGGGTTTTTTTATCCAAATTTGTGCTCGTCTTTAAAAAAGATCTATGGGCTCGCAAATATATTTTAGATTATATCACTAGAGAGTTCTTTTAAGTAATTTAATGCCGTTTAATCACAAATTAATCAAAAAGCATGTTCGATGATTTGTCGCGGATTTATCGTCAACTAAACCAAAAAGTAGTTTTTTTAACTTTGATAATCAATATCTCTAAAAATAGTGATCGTATAGAATTATTCGCTTATCAAAACAGTAAAAAATATTTAAATGTATATTGTTATACAGTGTATATATTATATATACTGCAATAAATAAATAATGTTAAATAATAATCTGGTAAAAGTTTAAGGGTTAGCATCTTTAATTTCCAATATTTTAATACTCAATAATAACATTCCAAAGTATTTCAATCCAATGAACATGAGTTATCAAAAGGTAAAATAAATATTAACTTCAAAATATAAAACGGTCTATACAAACTTTGCGCAGTAAATTTATAATAATTTGTAGAAAATGCCTCTCATCTTTTTGAGTCAGTTATATTATTTTTTTGAATATTCGTATTTCATTCGGCGTCCAGTCATTTCATTCCGAGTCTAATTTATGATGAATGGTGATGCATCCACTTATGCTCACTGAAATATATATTTGGATGAAAAATATATTTCAACGTTTTATTCAACGTTCAACGCGGCCATTTTTCATTCCTGAAACACTTGAATGCTCTCTTTAAGGTCAAGGTTTCAGAACTCAATATTTTTGGCAAAGTTTCAATATTCTTTCAACTGGGCATGAAGCCAGGTAAGGAAGTGTAGACTTTTCTAGGAGACAGTTTTCAAATATTATTTCGAGTTTGCAACCTAAAATAAATTTAATAACTGATATCGGAAAAGTAATTTGTAAAACGAAACAAATGATATTATTTTGGTGACAGAATAGGACAACCAAATATGCTGTTGCATTTATATTAGATGGCCTTATGAACAATGGATACAGCAAAATCTTAATGTAATAATAAACCTATTGTATTCATTTATAGCTATAAAAATCCTATATCCATTTAGTCCAGTCATTCCGCCCTGCGGTAAAGCCAGTACAATCCTTTAGGTTAGGAGCTTAGTCTCCCGTATTTAAACTACGTCGTAGCTGAATATGTTAGCTTTTTAATATAGGATTTTGTTTAAGACTAGTCAGAACCACGGCTTCTTTTCACGTTGCCAGCAACAGCCTAAGCCTAGGATTGTCCTCTTTATGGCTTCCTTGTGCTCGTTGCCTCGGGCAGAATCTTTTACTACTCGTCCCCAAAGCTCGGTGAAGCTGTGAAAGCCCTTAAAACTAACAGCGTATGTCCAATGGAAAAAAAATATAATATTCATTTCACGAAATATCGTGATAACCTTTATTTATATACCTCGGTTATTCTTCATCTCGCTTCTACTCATTTTACAGTCGCTAGATAAATTTTTTCGTGTGTAAATCCATATACGGGTATTTCTCTCGTGTTTGCCTGTACAAGCCAAGACAGAAGTGCTTGATATCCGACTGGTGTAAGCGATACTCATTAAAACCCCGATAACAATTACTTTCGGATTACTCCTAGTACGTACCAGATCTAACCATATAACAATTATAATATTTGAAACTATCTTATCTTATTTATTGAAGCGATAATAGCTAAGTCTGTAGTGTGTACGGACGATGTGTGGAGGTGTGTAAGGGACGTAAGTTCGAATGTATCCGCAATGAGCTTGAGTTTTCGGTGAAAAATAACATCGTGATAAAACCATAGGTAGGGGCTTTTTCTGATGCTCGTTTGGCTACCTAACACCCTCAAGTTGAAAATCTGCCTCCAAATACCTATATGTGGTTTGTTCGGGCACTTGCAATTGAGAGCCAGTCCCTTCTCTAGGCTTAGCGTGTCCACCATATTAGGCTATATAGTCATTTAACATCAGGTGATATTGGGGCCATAACGCTAAACTTACTAACTATAAAAATAAAATATAAGCCCATAAGTTTATATCAACAGTAATATATTGTTAATTTTAGTACATACGTTATTTATAAATAAGGTAGTAAAATTATCAATAAAACAGAAAAATCGTTTAGTTTTCTTAGCATAATGTAAAACACCGTATACAAGATGTTATATAAAATATTAAGGTAAAATCCATATAAACTTATGAAATGTGCACTCAAAACATTTGCATATAAATATAATCAGTTGCACGGTTTCATTTTTAAATATTACAAAATTTAAAAGCAACGTTGCGTATTCTAGACGATAGAATACAGCACATATTCCTCGCGAGAATGGTGCAACGAATAGAAACAGCTAGCCACTTGAGAATTTTCCTATTTTCTACGATGGTGCATTATTTTAAAAATACTATAATATTATATCGTTACAGACTAGGGTGTAGACACGACTTGTCAGAAGGTGTAATTCATAATGCAAACTAAAATTACAAATACAAAAATAACTCTGATCTAATATTTTCCTATTTAATAAAAAAAAAGCATTTTGATGATTCCTTTTATAAACATTGAAAATTAGAAAAAGGAATTAGCTATCTGTTTTCTCTCAAATACAATTTTAAAGAGTGTAAGAGGATAAAAGTTTATAAGGAGAATCCATTATTTCTCAAATGATTAATATGAATGTTCATACTTATGCTTTTGGTAACAAAAATATTCCGTCTTTTTAACATTTTAATATTTCCCGAGGTGGTACGATAGGGAATGATTTCAAATATTCAAGTTCAGAGGAACATAGTCAAGGGCCATTACTCGTATGGCGTATAAGTTTAGGTATCATTTAACTTTTTTGCGAGTTCTTACAAAGGGTACATGAGTGTCTACCATTAATATATGTAAAAAGGATGTTAAATTCGCATTTGTAGATAGTATTATAACCTGTCTAATTGTCGTTTGTTTTAAAGAGCTTTTTTTTATGGAATAGGGGGCAAATGGACAGGAGGCTCACCTGATGGAAAGTGATCACCGCCGCCCATGAACACCTGCCATACCGGAGGGCTTGCAAGTGCGTTGCCGGCCGTCTATTTCAAATAAAGCAATCACAACTTGGCTTTGCTGCTCATATACGACCAAAATTGTAACTCTTTTCGTGTCAAATTTCATAAAAATCTTTTTCACTGGTTAAATAATCCATCTACAGTATTAACATATTTTTGGGTAGTAAGAACTCATTTACTTTTTTAATTATCAATCCCATTTGAGAAAAACTGAATTACACTATAAGATGTACCAGTGCACACTGCAATGTTATCGTACTAATATCAATACGATCTCTTACTACGTACTACATTTTCTTTTTTAACCAAATAGAAATCGACATGGTGGCAATAACAATCATAATAATAAAATAAAGCGAGGCAGGCCACTGATTAATCTCAAGATTCTATTTTTTTGAGTTAGCTTGGTTGAAATACTTACACATTATGTACGGCCGGAATCAAATATACGCAACATGTTGTATTCCTATAGCGTAGGCTTTCTGGAGTTTATTTGGGAGGGGGGGTTACAAGGTCAGCAACGCACTAGTGATGATACTTCTGGTTGTAGCATTCTGCGGTAACCGTTTTACGATGACACGGGTATTATGCCTGTTTCTCATATTCCAAGTCTCACTCCTTGCATAAATATTCTTAAAAATTGATTCAAATTTATAGCGTCACGTATTACTATATTAGATAATAAACTAAGATCGATGTGGCACCACTTTTATTGACACTCCAGTTTGGCCTGCGGCTTCGTTCGCGAGGAATTAAACAATATTTAATCATTAGCGGTTACCTGCGATTTTGTCTGCGTTTATATTAATTTTGTCAAACAAATCGGATGACGCAATAAAATGTTTCATACAAAGTTTATGCCACTTCCAATAAGTTTTTCCCGATAAAAAGTAGCGTATCTCTCTCTTCAGGTTCCCGTCTATCTGTGTACCAAATTTCATCGTAATCGATTTAGCGGTTAAGACGTGAAAGCGAAAAAAACATACAAACTTTCACTTTTATAATATTAGTAATGATTGTTTCCCGCTTATATAACTTTTTCCAATACAGCTTTGCTCCTATTGGTGGTAGCGTGATATTATATAGCCTAGCCTTCCTCAGTGACTGCTCTATCAAATATAAAAGTTTCTAATATTAGCGCTTTCAAACAACCAGACTTTTCCACTTTATTATAATTATATAGATTAAATAATTATTTACACCAACTGCTCGTAGAAAATTTTGCTAGAATTAATTATAAAAAAATACTAACTTCTTTTACTCAATTATATTTGTACTGTCTCATTTGTAATTGCTGGTTATACATTCACTGCAGTTTATATTAAATTACTACGTTTTTTTTATAAATACGATGCATTCATATGTAAAATCGAACGACGATACATCTATCGCAGATTCCAGATCAGCGGCTCAGAGTTTTCATATATTCGTGCCCACGGGTTTCCACCAGATGGAATCCTTCAAAGGGGAAGTTTCCACGACCGTGAAATTCAATTAAATTATGGATAGTAACGTTGAACTCTGTTGCTTACTCCTACAAGTCCGAAACATTTTCTTCTATATTTTCTTAAAAGCCTTACATTCTAGATTAAACTTGAAGTTATTTAAAATACGTAAATATTCTACTTATTTATCTTCCGCAATACTTCCTTAATAATTGGTTCAGTTTAATTAGTTATATATATTAATGATATTATTTTATATAATATTAAATTGTTCCAATTTTATTTTCCAATAAAAATATGTTATTTTACAAAACACTGCCATAAAACTAGTATGTTGGAAATATCTGTGATATCCAAATGGTAATAAAAATTTTACAGCTGTTGCAATAAATTCATATGTACTATAATACGGACAACTGAAAACATCAACAATGCAACTTTCAAATATAAAATCCACTAATGGTTTTAGATAATAGATATAAAGCGATACTTGTGAAAGTATAAAGCGATGATAGCTCAGTTTGTAGTGTGCAGGGACGCCGCGTCAATAGAAGTGAGTTCGAATCCCTGCGTTGAGCTTGAGCTTTCGGTGATGAAAAATTAATTAAGGATTTCTTCTAACGCCCACGCAGTTAGCTACTCCTCTGTTTTACTAACAACCAAAAACAAATAAACAACAAAAAGTATAAAATTATCACAAGCAATATAATAAATTTAACAATTTACAAAAATAAATAAATAAACGGATTACATTTTTCTCATACAAAATCGTATATTGAAACAAGTTTATCATAATTACATAGATCGCTGTCGCAAAACGCCCACCAATAGTTGTAAAGAGGCGATTTTATACATCCTCTCCAAATGTAACCATCACTTTTAATTGCTTGCACTGCACATAGTTCATCATGTAAGCATTCTTGAATAGGTAACATTACACTAAAATTAAACAAAGATCATTACCACAATTATTCTTCAATGCGAATTAACTTTTGATAAACTTAATTTTACAAAAACAAAAACGAATCTCTCGTTACTTGTTCATGAAACATATCGAATAAACTAATAAATAAAGAAAAGTAGGTAGAATTTCTCATTATCTGATAATAGTAATGAATAGAGTATTTATTAAATCATACAGTAATTATATAAAAGTAATAACGTCAGTAATTTTACAAAAAACATGTCAAATGAAATAAAGTTAGAAAGTTTAGAAGTAAAACAAACAAGTCTTATGTTAATAAAGTCAGGTAAAAAAGAGAAATACAAATTTATTACCAAATAATTTAAATGGAAAACTAAATAATTGGATTTAAAAAGCTTTTCACATAGAATATAAGATTTTCGGTGTTAGGTAATTTCACATTTTCCTTTGAGAATTTTTAAATTGAGATTGGAATACTATAATATTTGAATTATGGTACGATCAGAATAAATTTAATATCTTCGTGAAAATAGTCAGTCAAAGTCAAAGTTTATTCATTCACTATTATAAATCTCATTTAATTTTTTTTTAAATTTTATATATATATATTTTTATTGTATTAATCTATTAAATGCCGGATGATATTACACGATAACTGTATCTGAGTAGATATCAACCACCATACACTCAGTGTTAAACCAATGGCAAGGACTATCTTTTGGTTTATCGCATTTTGTGACTAACCATTGTATATTACAAATTTACAGGCCGACATGATGACGATGATTAATTACAAGTTACAAGTGAGAATTAATACCACTAATATAATGTAAATATGGCAGACATAAAACTCTTACGGGTTTCCTTCCAAACAGTTTGCACTATCAAGCATATCACCAATTTTTGTGGTAACGTTGACTTCGCATCTCAAACAAGACATATCTTTAAAAACTGATTCTCTAAAATGCCTTGTACGTGAGAGCTCAACAACATTATCGACCCAATCTTGCTTGTTAGAGAAAATGTATGGCATCTCAGAAATGGATAAGTAGTTGCAAAGATTGCAGGTACAGACATAGGTGGTGAGGTTGTGATTTACGTTGTAACATCCACGATCGATTATTCCGAAAGGCGTGTGCAGTGAATAACATAGATCATCCTCGCGTTCGCACACAACCGATGGTATTCTGCAAGATAAATGATAATAAAAAAAGCTATCTAAATAATTTATACATGACAAATATTTAATATTTTATTTAATTATAAATTTACTTACATTTGATATATGAATTTAATTTCATAATATTAAAACTTTATTTAACGTTATTAATAATAAGACATTTGGAAAAGGTTTAGTCAAATAACAGCTTTAAGTATCACTCACAAAACAAATATTTCTCTTGATTGCTGAGTAAAATCAAGTTAATCCATTAACTGTACTTAGATGCCTAATATACTAACACTATAGCAAGGATAGTAATGAGAGACAAATAAATCAACAAAATGTAAAACGTAGTTAAAATTTAAAGTGGTTACATTAGTAGAATTAATTGTTGAGTTAGCAGAATTATAATAACAGTGCAAACGCCAAAATCTATTAATGTTCAGGTTTGGATTCAGTTAGAACTGGAGGCCAGCTTGATGACGATGTACATTCTAATATGATAACGAGCATGAATTTTTATAGAGTAAGGGTTACCTACTATATAGTAAGCACTTTTGATTTTATCGAGCTCTTATAAAGAATGTTGAACTTATTGATCCAGTTTATACGAGTAAATTACTTCCCGAGGTCTCAACCAGTGATATCTATAATTAAAATCATCTACTCACAATTTGTTTCTTGGATCAGCGCAATCTTCCGTATTAACATTGTCACAAGAAATGCACGACCGTCTTTGTTCACCTGATCCGTTATCACTTTCGGAAGTATTTGTTACATCAGATTTAGAAGATACATGTTCATGGTCTTGGGATTTCTCATTATTTACTGAACTTTTTGATAGGTATAAAAGTTTATATGTTCTATTGGTTTCATTATTTCTTTCAGTCTGTCTATCATACACAGGATCATGTTTCTTATCTATTAACGTATTAAAAGATAAATTTTCATTGAGCGTCACATCATTTGCATCTGTAGATTTTATACTAATACCATCTTTGCTTGATAAAGTAATAGTAGGTCTTAAAAACAGCATCGTTGATTCGATAGTAGTTACAGATAAATCTTTGAAGATTTCTTTAACATTTTTCACAAGAAATTCTACTATATTACTGTTATAGGTGTCATCTTTTTGATCACTTTTGATAATATTATCGCTCTCTTCTACTTGTTTTCTAAAACTTAGTAACGAAATCTTACTCTTTTCACTGTCTTCTTGTTCGCATGTAGCAGTTACTATAATAACGTAAATCGCAGTAATTTGATAAATGTTCATTTTCTTCGAGGTTTCGTATACAGTAATGTCGTATCACATAAAATACAAATAAATAAAATACATTTGAAGGTATTAACATAATATAATTTGACAAAAAATCTTGACATAACACTGATCGATAAAAATAAAAAGTGGTATATAATCACAACCTTCTTGAAATATTTAGCTTATAATATGGTTCTATAATTTTATTAATTTCTTATTTTATTAAAATATGTTGTAAAAAGAAATGTTTGCAATATAACCAATAATGTAAAACCACAACATAATATGTTGCAAGATGATCCAGAAACGAGCCTTCTTGTTAAAGGTGTTGTTCTGAATAATATAAGGTCAAAAGTTGGTGAGAGATTTTGATTCAGATACGAAACATTATTACATTTAAAAGTATTACAAAAATAATGTAATGAGTTAAAAACCGGCTTAGTTATACATCCTCTAGAAACATAATTGTACTGATTATTGATATTAATGTAGCATAATTGTCCATGTCCACACATCATGTAATCGACACTGTAAAAATAATTTTAATATAATTATATTAAAACCACTCCTGATAACTGAATTAAGTGAAATTCTGTCAATGAAAAAAAAAAGTATCCTTATCGTTATTTAAACACATTGAATGTATTTACTTGTGTTAGGTTAATTTTAGCTTTGAATGATGAAGAAATGTCTAAAATTTAAAAAAGTCTTACTTTTCACCGAGCCTGCAATCAGTATCTAAAGTTTGATTCGACCCTTTAGTTTCGCAAACTTTACAAATAAGGTCTACAGCTATTAAAGGCTTCCGTAGGCGTTTGTTATCATATTCCCAATCGCTGAGTCTCGTATATTCATAATAAGTGGAATCGTACGAAGGCTTATCGTTACATAGAGGACATTTACATACAAATGTTCTATTTAGGTTACCAGGTAACATACACCCCCTTTTTATGTACAGAGGGTGTAGCTCCGTATAACATTGTTCAGCGTCCGAACATTCTTCTATTTTAATTCTGAAAATGTAAAATTAATAATAATATACTTATTCTGTACATAATATATATTTTAATGTTTATATTTAAGAAACAAGCTCATTAGCTAAAATATTTACTTTAGCATTTCAATAACTTTGTTATTTTTTCTAATTTCACAACAAAAATATCTTGTTTGGACAGTTGCGTGATGATTTTCTTCCTTTTTTTTCGGTACCAGTAATTTACATACTTAATGATACAAGAGAATGAACATGCTTACCAAAATTTGCTTGAAATATACATTAAAAATAATAAAATTCAGACGCTGCAAGCTACTGTTCATACTTTTGCGAGACTACGGACATGAAAGCTTGTACTTAATTATGAAAAGATCTTTGTTTAATATACAAGATCAAGTCTTGCGCTCCTTTTGTATGAAAAAGTTAATTAAGTCATTTGCTTACTGAGATCCCTTATAACAGTTCTCATCTTCAGTTGAAATCCCGTCTGCAAAACACGACAGACATTCCAGACCCTTTAAATCCATGCCGTTCATTGCATCTCTAGATGTTCTTTGTCGCGGCATCTCTGGGCTCGAGTTTTTTCCTTTACTGACTATTTTTCTATGTAATTTAAAATTTTTCGCCAAAAAATTATTCAGTACATAGATAAAGTTTTTTTTTCGTTTACATTATTAGATATTATGATTGTAGTTTTATCAGATTTTTCTAAATTGTTTTCTCGATGAATTCTTTGCGTAATTGTCATTTCTTCTACGTCGGTACAATTTTTGTACGCTATCGTAATATTTCGCGACGATGTAGGTAAAATGATGAAAAACAAAATATATAAATACATGTTTACTGTGAATTAAAATCACAACTGAAATTATTTCTTGTTGACGTGTTGCCGTCCTCAATTGAAATATGCACATGCGAAAGATTTTCTTCTATTATATGCAATTGAACTCTGCGCGAATCTTAAAGGTTATATAAGATTAACTATAGTTCATTTGCTATAAGAGAAAATGTTATTATTTGTTAAGGAATGGTAATAATAAAGCAGATACATAAATAAAGCACAACTTTAACCATTTATTTGACAAAAACAAGACATTACATATAGACGTTATCCAAATGACACCCTAGGCGTAGATGACGTCCCGTATATATCTCTATTAAATACAAAGTTTAGATTAAGGTTTTGCCACATACAGCAGGTATTTAACTCTATTATCCATGATAGTGCTCTTTAAGTATAAACATTACTGTGACATGTCTACCATACAAATAAAATAATAAATAGCACTTACTAATCTTTGTGAAAACATTTATTACAAAATAATTTCTGCGAATATTCTATACATTCAAAATCTTATTTAAACGCATATTTCATCGTTATCCTTACTAATATTATAAATGTGAATGTGAGTTTGTTTTTTTCTTTATTTGTTATGCTTTCACGCTTACACCGCTGAATCGACTATTATGAAATTTGGTACAGAGATAGATGGGAACTTGGAGACGGTAATAGGCTACTTTGGAACTTGGAACTAAACCTTATTAGAAGTGGGGTAAAAAGAGATAACACTGTATGAACCTTTTTATTCTATCCGATTTTTTTGACTAAATCAACACTAACGCGAGCGAACCCGCACGAAAAATCTAGTTTCCAAATAAAACTATTGTAAAATATACCGAAAATACACCTTGTATAGAAGCGATGATAGCTCAGTGGTAGTGTGCACGACTTCGCGTCAAGAGACGTGGGTTCGAATCCAAGCACCTACCATTTGCTTGAGCTTTCGGTGAAGGAAAACATCGTGAGGAAACCATAGCATGGTGGTAGGGATTTTTCTAATGCCCGCCTGGGTAGCTACCACCCTCAAGTTGTAAACCTGCCGCCAAATACCAATAGGTGTGTTCCGGCAGCAGCACTTGAGAGCCAGTTCCTCCACAGGTTTAGCGTGTCTACCAACTTGGGCCGTATCGTCACTTAAGATCAGGTGAGATTATGGCCATAACGCTAAACCTTAAGTATAAAAAAAATATATATATATAAATTATAATAAAGATAATGAACCTTTCTTAAAATAATAAATGCCTTCAGTTACTAAACTATTATATCGCAATATAACCCCGTGAGCACGAAAACTGAAAAGCTTTCGAAATATCGGGATCAAAATTAATAAATAACCAAGATAAATTCCATTGAAATTAGTTTTATTTCAATGAGTAATATTCGCGTATGTTATTTCGCTAGGTCAATTGAATGTTATATGGAGAAATAATGTTTTAGTATAATTCTGAGAGTTATTTGACGGTAATATAATTTCTTCGTACTAGAAAAACAACTCGTAGACTTAGACAGGTGAACAAATTTATTCAAAAAATAAACGACGCAAATGCTTTGGAAGGGAGCAATAAAAACGGAGAACACGAAAAAGCTTTGCAATATAGGGCTCCAAAATTGCACAAGGAAAATATATAACTATACTTACTCATTCTAACAAAACGATAATCAATATAATGGACTGTTAGGCAAATTACTAAAAATTACAGTATAGCAGGAATAACAGAATTTGTATGCAAATGAAACCTGTTATTAGCCAAACATTTTTAAGTATGATTACTCCAGTTTCAAATGTTGGAGTTAGTAAAAATGATATACTTAAAAACGAAATTAAGATCTTGTTATATTAATTATTTAAATATATTGAGTTTTGTGTTTGTATCATCGAAACTTTTAGTTAAGCGACAATCGTTAATTAAATAAAAATGGTTGCGTGCCAGGTAGCGTCCACAACGTTAACGCTCAGGACCGCGGTTTTTTCATTCCACTTGTTTTAGTGACGCCACAATCTGTCCTTAGTTACGATTTTGCCACGTCAAAAGCGATTGTGGCCGCCTTGTAGAACAGCTGAAGGCATGTTTTCAGCGTTGAGATCGCTATGTGGAACACACCTTTGTGGCGTCTCGATTGCCACTATTTTTACATATATTACTCGATACTCTATGAAATACCGGATGAATAGAAAAAGTATTCAAGCAATTTGTCATATTTTATTAAAGATTTACTGAAATAAGATTTGTTTTAGAGATATGCGTGTTATAGAATAAGGTATTATAGTCATTTTTTCCGTTGTACAATAAACTTGATTTTTATGTCGTTAAAATATTTTTGGTTGCTTTTCCTGTAATTAAAAATAAATTGTTTAAATATTTTAATTCTTTAAAATTTTTATGGACAGTTTTGATTGTGGTTTCCGGTTTACTAGAAGTACCAGACCTATACTCTATTCTCGTTTTTGAAAATTTCGTGAAATGATTGTACCAACTTATATTTCATTTAATATGGTTGTAAGCACGGATATATGAAACAATTTGTTTATCAGAAAAAAATTATGTCGTTCACCAACGCGCACGTTTAAATATACAAATCCGTAAACGGTGTAGGCAATATACATTTATAATGTCTCTAACCAGATATAAGGAAACTTGATAACACCTCTACGCGTTATTGATGTATTAGTGGCCATGAGCTACGAATGACGGTGGAGGTAATCGAATTTAAACCGATATATTTCTTCCAAACAAAAAAAAACACAAGAGAGACTATAGCCGTGTTGAACCTTTTAGTTACTGAATAAACGCAACATACATACATACGTCACGTAGATTTATAATTTAAAGAACTAATTAAATTTTAGAGTTTTATATCATCAAAGTAGGTAGTAAAAATTTTGGGAATTATTGATAATATAACGCAATGATGACTCAATGAAAATGTTGTGGTGTCAGCACAATTGTGGTATTAGTATGTATAGGATGCCAGTGTATCATCTTGGAGGGGCAATGTCAGTCACCCGCACACCGTCCTAGTGTAGTTATGTTTGGGCTAAATATAATAGTTATTATTTAAAACATTCGGAATTATTATTTGAGATACGCTTTCAATCCCACATTAGGTAGTCGGAACCTATAACTATCCTCATAGAGAACACTATAGTGTAACCGACGCGAGGTAAATTATAATCCTACAGTGAGCCCGAGCTTTCAGCGAACTTAAACATTTTCATAAAACCTTTGCATGCTAGTGGAACATTTTCTAATACTCTTCTGGTTTTACAACTCCTAAATTGGAAGTCTGTGGTTAAGTGAAATAGTGAACAACCGCTATACTATAACTTTGTCATACTAATATTATAAATGCGAAAGTGAGTTTATTTGTTTGTTTGTTACACTTTCACGCCTAAACCGCTGAATCGATTGTGATTGAATTTTGGTACAGATATAGATGTAACCCAGGAGATGGAGATAGGCTACTTTTTCTCTCGAAATCTTTATTAAAAGAAGGGTAAACAGAGGCATAAACTTTGAAGGAAACTTTTTATTGCGTCATCCGATTTGTTTGACAAAATCGATATAAACGCAAGCCAAGCCGCACGTAGAATCTAGTTAATATTATATAGTGGAAAAGTTTGTTTGTTTGAAGGCGTTAATCTAAGAAACTACCAGTTAAATTTAAAAAACTCTTTTTGTATATAATAGAGCAATCATCGAGAAGGGCTATAGGCTATTTAACATCACGCTACCAACAATAGAAGCCAAGCTGCATTGAAACAAGTTCCATAAACGGGTAAAATTTATTAAATTATTTTTAGTATCACGCGATCGAAATTGCGAACATAGTATATAATAAAACTATATCGAATTATGGTTATATTATTGGAAGCTATAATGTATGTATAACCTTCGCAACATGGTTTGTTTTTTGTTAAATGATATGCGGTTTACGTAATCACTTCTTATGTGGTTAATAAATGCCGAAAAATAAGGTCCTGAACGTTAAGGAATATTAGACCCAGCAAGAAATATTGCATAAATGATATGGATTTTGTTAGTATGTATTTTGGTAGTAGTATGTTGATTAGTGTTTATCACTGTATACTCTACACAGGAACTTGGTTTTTTTACAGTCAGTTTATTCAAGCTTACTTAGATCACAATATAGCTTTACAAATAAATTTATATTATTCAAAATCTTCTTACGTTCATGTTTGTGGCGGTCTCTTGCATTCGACGCTCTATAATTCTACCCAATAATGATTCATATAAATTTGCAAAACGAGCGAGAGGTGTAAACTGTAAGAGTGAGCGATGTGGTATATAATTTAAACGAGTATGTCCGCGGGCGGGTGGACTCTAACTAGTGCTGTAATATGTAAGTTGTCATGTCGATAGATAGTAAAAATAATATTCTGTTATTTATTTTGCACTAACTTTCCATCCTAAGTACATATAACGTGTGTTATATATTTTGTACAGTATACTACAGTAATACAATAATGGTAGTTTTGACGTTCATAGGCGCCTTCCCAGAGCCTAAATTGAATAAAGTTTTTTGACTTGATATGAATAGAATTCATATATTTTTTATTTATATCGATAATTAAAAATCAACAAATTGTTTATGCGAAAAAAGCTGTCGGCCAAAGTAATTTCATAAGGTGCACTGCTTTATGCACTAGTTTGGTGGTTATATTTAAACTTTTGAAGAACGCGGTCGATGATTTTTGTATGGGTCAAATATTATGTAATAAAATGACTAGTAATACGATTATCTAAATTAATGATATTAATTATGCACGCAATGAAAATATTTTTATATATAACGATTCATTGGAACATGGTAAAAAACGTTTTTTTTTTCTTTTGTTGACAGCCATTTTTTTATTTGATTTTTATTTCTACAGATTCATTAATTTAATCAAAATTTACCTCCTCATAACAATAATGTAAATGTAATATATTAGTGAATATTATTATATTATAAGCTAAAGTATCCCTTGTAGTGATGTTTGTCGTTACCTTAATGTATCGTTCTATTTGTTTAAAAATAAAACTAACTAATATATAATAAGTAAAAATATCTGTAACATAAAACTATATTATAACGTATAATAAAATTTAACCAATTTTGAATTGAACTAATAACTCAATGCTTTATTTGTTCAATCCACGAAAAATAATAATTGAGGAATAGTATATTATATATTTCAGTACGTAATGGACACAACGAATAATATTTTTTTTTGTCGTATCTTGGAACGGTGGAACGGTTTTCCTATTAGCGTATGTGTCCTACGACACTAGATCTTTCAAAAAAAGTAAAAGAGGTATCTCATTATAATAGCGGTGACTGGCCGTAAATTTTAGCTCATTGCCAATTGCCGTTGAATTGGATTGTACTGTACTTAAAATCTAGTGAAGTGCAGTCACTTTACTGTGCAACATAAAAAAAAATGATAATGTAAAAATTATAATCAGAAAGTAACCTTATACTGTATTAGTTCAGTCATGACAAATGTAATAGCTTTCTAAATCGTATTAGTTTATAATCAAATTTCAAATCAAAATTATGTATTCTACAGCCTAGCTGAAAACCTGAATAGCATGTTAAAATAAATTGAAATAGAGGCCATTTTCGAGGTCTAATAAAGTTAAAGCATATTGTAACCTTTTTTCTATGTAGAGAGCCTTTGTAATTATTTATGAAGTTTGAAATCACGTTAAAAAAATGATTCTCGAATTACTCATAGATAAATCACAGCACCTGTGACTTACTATTTTTATGGTATTTATGTCGCTCCTAAGAGTTTGAGTTTGACAGCTTATAACTTTCCCCATTGAATAGGATATCAAATACATAAAGGAATTTTACATATGAGCCAAACAAGTCAAACAAACAAAAATGAAATGCAACCGCTATAAAATTATTAATATTGGTAATGCTTTTAATTAATATTATTTTCGTTTACACATAATTTACTTTTGATGATTATATTTTAACCATTTCTGCATTATGTTTGTGGTAAACGATTATAAAATAAACTATTAAAACACAATGATATACTAAATATTTATTTTCTTAAATATAATTTAATTTTTTTTTTACTTTATAATTAATCATATATTATGGATCACTAACTGTTTCCCGACTGCTATGCTAGACGTATTTTGTTTTTTGGCAACCCTAAATAGAGGGGCTAATAAAAACAAATGACCTCTACCTAATATTTCGTATAGGATGGTATTAAAATTATATAACTTTGTGCTACATATTACTATACTTTGGGTATGTATGATTTATTTTTATACCAATAAGTGATATGTTTATTATTCATTCAAAATTCATATGGTTTCTACAGGAACTTCAGATAAACGAAGCGAAGCCTTTAGAAATTACTTTAAAATTCTTCCATAGGAAAAAATTTTGAACCCGTCCAGAATGTTAAAGAATTATTCCCATTCAAGCAATTAACTTAGAGATAATTTTAAAAGTTATTTGTTTCCTAAGAATTTATTGACGCTCTGGAGACATGAAACTTGTGAAGAATCTGAATTTGAGATGTGTTTCTATCTAAATCTACAAAGTTTGTAGATTAAAGGCGATAGGACCCTCTTGCCACAGAAATAGGCTAGAAGTTGGAGTTTTATACTTAGCTCGGAGTTGAATCGGTGCCTTGTTGTTAATAGTTTCAAACGCTACAGGCATTGATGTAAAGCTAGTTACGACTACAAATTAGAATCTATACAATGCGGCTAGATAAATATATTAAAAAAAAACAACATCAGTTAACCTAGTTCAGGGGTGGGCAACCTTTATTTATCAACATGCCATTTTTTCATAAAGAAATGTTTAATAAGGCCAAGTAACATGCCAGATTTTTCAAACAGTTAAACTTGTCTGGTAATTAATTCATGTATCCAAAATTTTATCATTGCTATTTTTATTTGTATCGCTTGTCAGTCTAAAATTATTTATCTTCTTATTGTTAATATTTTTTTAGAATAGATAGATACTTTTAGATTTAGATAGAATAGATAGATTTTTTTACCTACCTTATATATAAACATTTGAAAATTTCATACTTAAACTGTTAGGAAAATAAAAAATAACTTCATTTAAACGTGCTATGTTGGAATTACTTAACCTACAAACTAAGCGGAATGAGATCATATTCGCTGATCCCGAAATACGAGATACCTTTAAACAACTACCTACCAAGTTACACTAACAGCTTACACTGTAAGTATTTTGGTTGCGACTCAACCCGAAACAGATTTATTCCATCGATTTTTTAACGTGGCTAAAATACGTTTACGGATCTAGTTCCCGCGTTTACTTTGGTCGGTTATGATAAGGAGTATGTGAGTTTCACCTGGCGCAAACCAAAAATATTTACTAAAAATCACCCTTTCTTATTCTCTCTCACTTGTCAAAGCCCGAGAACTACTTTTCCGTGCTTTTCAATCCTTGTCTGTCAAAGATGTACTCAAAAAATCCCCCAGGATCACCTTTTATCCCCTTACTTGCCAGAAATTGTTCCTTCCTAGAAAGATGTATGGTATATTTCTAACATCACTAGTTTGGTTACTCGACATATGCAGGCTGATTCCGGAACTTCGTACGTTTAAGTGCCACAATCGAGACAATTATAGATGGCGCATGGTAGTCGGAACCCAGTCAGATACAACAACTGTGTTCTATCACCAAACATTATGCATACGTTATATGTATATATGTGTGATGCAAATATATATTCAAAATACAATTTGTAAATACAATTTGTTTGTGCTGTACTTGGGAGAATTATTTAAAATAAAAATAAGAAAAAACTGTCCATGAACCACAAGCCCTCAACATAACGCTTTCGGACGGCAAGGGCTTTGGATAAATCCCCATCCTTAATTTAACGTCGCGTAAAATGAGAGGCTGGTCAAAGCGTGCATCCCTTAAGGCTCGCTCTGCCGCGCGATGGAGGCGAAATGACGTACAAACCGATTTTACCACTCATTGTATGCGTTTTTATTACCTGTAATTTAATACTTTACCGATCACCGTGCAGGGCAGTTTATGGTTTCACGATGTGTCATTCATTCTCCGAACTCGCTTGGATTTTTGGGGTTACATAATAAAACATAATAGATTATAGACAGGAAATATGTTTTAAATATATATATTATAGGAAATAATATATATGTACATCAATTTGGAAAATCAATACAACTTCGATTGAGAAAGTTGTTCAGGCTGATAAAGATAGTTGTCGAAATGTGTAAGTTCGTATTTCATAAGATATTTTGCGAAGTGTCTTATTACAAATTATGTTTTACGATTTATTTCAAATATAATTATTCTATTTTTATAGTAACTCGGTAAGATTAGTGCACAGTACTCTATAGAACGTACTTGGCACTTTACGTAAGGGTAACGATTTTTCTAATGCGAATGTGGTAATATATCTCCCTTAAGTTGAAAATCTGTTGATAAGTATATACCAGCAATAGCTAACCTGGAAAATAATCGCTATAGCATTTCGCCAACCACTTTGAGCCAAATAAGTGAGATTGAAATAAAACACTAAAACTATAAATAAAATAAAATAACAAATAATAGTAGAAGCGTGATAAATTATTTGATAATTAATCATTAAAAACTTAAAGTTGTTACTATATTTATATTTATTCTTTCATATATTTATCAATAATAAACAATCGAGTGCTGTCACCAGAGAGGCTAAATACTAGTCTTATGTTACCATAATAATGACGTAAAAGAATAAAAAAACACCATGTAGTTAGGTTACTAACAAGAATGACCGTAACAAATGAGCACCAAACAAATACAACCAGGCGTCGTCAATATTATATAGCTTGACAAAATAATTTATCGCGCTACTTTTGTAAAACCAGATGTCGGAGAAGAGATTGGTAGATGATCCTACATCTTCACCATACAGCGAACTAAAGAGTTAAATGTTACTCTTCATTCAGAGTTGTATAGAAAAACTAGTTATAACGACATTTTTTATATTAATCTACATTTAGTTCAGCGTATATATTTTTAGTAAAAATGAGAGTAGACAAAATGTTATGGAAGATAACATGCTATTTATGGAAGATCTTCAATATGTTATAAGCAACTGACTTGTTAAATACGTTTTATTAAGTACTCATACTTTATATATTAATAGGGTTTTATTACGAAGTACATGTATCATGAATATGATTTTTTAACTTTAAGTTAACTATAATAAGTATAGCCTAGTCGACAAGTTGAAAATGGTCTAAAATAGAAATACCTGCTCTTAAATTTATGTGTGATAGCTTATTAGATCCGGAATGACGCCTAGAAAAATGCGCCAAAAGCGTGTATTAGGACATAAAAAAATACAAAAGTTATAAACAGTTAAAGATGAAAAAAAAGGCATTTCATATTTCGCCAGTATTTCATAGACTATTTCATTTTTCGTTCCTTTCATAAACAAAGAATGAATATTTTTTTAACTTTTATGATGAAATTTTGTTAAGTGTGTATATAAAAAAGGTTCCACGAAGAAAAAAATGTATACGATAACTATTAAAACTTTTTATTTTTCATTTACAGTGAAGACGGAAGTTCGTGAAAATTTTGTTAGTTAACAATCGTTTAACTTAAATTTAAGTATAATTTCTAACAGGAATGAATTTTTAAAGTGTTCAGAATACACGATATATTTTTTGAAACTAAAAAAAATATTAATAACTTAAAAAATTAATCAATGTGTCGTACTCGCTTTTGACGCCGCGCGCGCAATCTAAAAATGTCGCGCTGAGACCCATTTTCAGCGTTAAATTAAAATTATAAATAATGAAGATAGAGTTGGAGGAGATGAAAGTTTTCTATTGGAAATTTCCTCCTCTTTCAGAATCTTTTTTTTTGCAATATTTTAAACATCAATAGTCTATTAAATATTGGTGAAAAACAAAATGCCTTTTTTTTCATTTTTAATTATTTATAACTTTTGAAATGTTCATGTGCTATTGCTTTTTACCCCTTTTTTTAGGCGTCTTTCCGGATAAAATGGGCTATCACATATTTTAAGAGCAGTATCTCTATTTTAGACCATTTTCAATTTGTCGACTATACTAGTATTTAATGCCATTATCTCTAATGCCATATAAAGGTATTTGTTCCCAGTGTAATCATTTACATATGGTTTGTTAAAAAACTTACGCAATAATATTGCTCTCTAGTTAAAATCTACAAAATGAAGTCGGGTTTGAAGTTTAAGCTACAAAAATTGTTAGTAAATTGTAGGTCAAAGTCTTTAATGAAGAATAATGCTTAGTTCCTACAAAATACGTTTACTGACGTCTCGGCTCCATTTTTAAGAAAAAGTTGTAAATTTTCTAAGAAGAACAAATTATCGCTGGTTTAGTAGTAGTCTTTAGAAACTGGATGTAAGAAGATTGACGGTGATTAGCTCCGTTCTTGATATTTATTTAGTCAATTTGAATTTTGATAGCGTAACATGATACTTATTATTTGGCGATATAAAACATAGAACGTTAGTTCCAACTTGCCTAAGATTGGTAGTAAAAAACATTGTTATTCGATCGCTTGGAACTAGAAGTTATTTTTGTATCCACGTGGAATAATAATTTTTTTGGTGCAAAATGCTTCATATCTCATGAATCTGACTATCATATCCAAACATATACGCTGAGTAGTTCCTCAGATTAGCGAATTTAACAAATAAATGCCTCTTTGGCTTTATTATATTAGTATGTATTTCTTTAAAGTTTTTCTTTACAAAAGTACTAAGTAGATAGCGTGCGAAACGTATTCTAATAACATATGTGAGTTTACTCTTGTTTAAGTTAATCTCAAATTTACTTCAAGTCGTGACTTCGTTTTTGAAAAGTTTGACATTTTAATCTACTCGTCTCTCGTAAGAGACGAGTTTTGTTACGAAGTCCCTTGTATAGAACTTTCTTATGTACTTTATAATTATATTACGAAAACTAACTTCAGAGATTTCACGTATATATATATTCAGAGTTCGATATATTATACTTTGAACGTAAGCAACTAGAATATTAAAGTGGTTTTCATATTTTTGACAATAAAAAAATATCAAAAATATCACATAATTTTACGTGGTCACTATGTTATATATAAGTGCTTATAAGAGTTATGAATGTAGCTGGGAAGAGGCAAAGAGTATCTACCCAAACAGACCACCTTGCATTATATTAATTAGCTCTCAGGTTGCAAAAATAATTTCAAAGATTTGAAGCTTCGAATATTTCGAAAAAAAAAGTACTGGTGCGAAGTTTGCATAATAATAGTTTTCCATGTCGAACATAGCCCTCTGAACAACGCCCTGGTTGACGCTTTTCAGCCTTCGTGGTCACGGAGCGGACTGAGGTGTAGGTTGTCCAGAAAAGTTCATATTACTGTGTCTACCTTCAATTTAATTTTTATTATTGATAGTGTTCCGATCTACGCAGAAAGAGCTCACAGTGTCTTGAGGTCTGGCAATTGGTCTTTTGGGTTCCGATTTAATTAAATGTATAAACCTGGGATCCGATTATATAACCGAAAATAACCGCGTTAAAATCCATTTAAATTAGTTTTATTTCAATATATTTGATGCTGCTTGTCACCCGATAAGTCTCACCACGTGCTCCTCTCGTGATCTGCACTGGCATTACTTTACTGGCATTGCTCATTACGAGAGGAAATTCGTAATAGAATTTCGCTATCACAAAAAAAGGTGTATCGCACTCCGGGATTGACCACTGCTTTTTAAAGCTACTTAATCATTCATATATAATGATATATTAAGCTTAGATATCTGGATGCGGTAATGATGCTCTGTAGATGGAGGTTAAACAAGTTCTAATTCTATTAAAACATATTAATTAAACATATTAATATAATTAATCTACAGAAGACATTTTAATATTAATTTAATCTACGTCTATTATTGTTAGCCTGGTTTTTATACGAGTTGTATTGGTATATAACTCATTAGCTTTATTGATTAAACTGCGTAGTTCCAAGAATCTGTAATTCCAGTTAATAATCATACATACTGGTTTAAATTTACTCTCAGGGATTAATACGAAAATTACTATTTGACGGAATCTGTATCATGGCGAATAAATTGTATGCAAATATAATGTAATAGTGAAATTGTTATTACCAAGTTTGATTAAGTTATTAAAACTAAAAATAGGCTGTTTGTGTCAATTCTACAACTGGATTACTAATTACGGGGATAAGAGGTTTAATTTCCTATAAACCGTGGAGCCGTCACAGATTTTTATTAAGGAAAATAAAAGTATTCTTTATTGTTACCATAGCAACATTAGTTATTGATTGCCAAAGAAAGCAAGAGAATGCGGCTAGAGAATTTTCGAGTTATTTTACGAAACATAAAGAGCATTACAATTTAGTACATATACATCTGCCGCGCACATATTATATGTGTGCGTTCCGGACGTTGCTCTGTTGGACTATATTGGTTCTGAACTCATTTACTGGGACCTCGAAGTAGTTCCTGGTAAATGAGGTTTTTTATTTTCTCGGTTTTGGTGTGCCGTCACCCGTTAGTATTAATCCAGACCTATCTTCTATTTGTTGGTTATTCTATCATGCCGTTTGTCTCATTATTATAACCCGAACTCGCCGCTATATGGGCAAGACAAAAATATTTTACAGTGATACCGAACTGAGAGTACTACGCAGTACGCAATATTCTGTCCATGTAAATGGTATTGCCAATTTTGTGTATAATATTTGACTGTGATCAATAAGTAATAATCATTGTAAATTATTCCTTAATAATTAATATCACCATTAACGAAGTGAATAACGTTTCCCTTTGACAGTAACATAATACCTTGGATGATATTCGGATGATTTATATTTAATAAACATGTTTATTTTAATTAGGGAATTCGGATCTAGCAGTTTAATACTTTGCTATAATTGTTAAACTGTAATTATCTACAATAATAGTAACAGGGCTGCATGCTCGGCTTGTGGTTCAAACGCTTGTCGTACCGCTATCGCCACGTTGAATGATGTGGGTTCGAAACCGATAAAGGAAAATCAATTTGTGTGATCCACAAATGTGCCTTATGAACGTGGCTGGTACTTTATGACCGTTTAGTGTATGTGAAGAAAGTCCTCTGTGATACTAACTTGATCCCTATTGTCGATGAAAGAGAATAAAGTATACGTGTAAGCTTACCATATTTGTACATTGATCCACTTTTTCCAAAACAGTATAATGTCATGTAGTTAATATTTTTTAACTGATAATTATTATGCATACATTTTGAATATACCACCTGAATATCTTCTGTTTCTTTACATCTTCTACTAATAAAGCTTGAATTATAAACTGCAAGACATAGTAAATTATTTTTATGTTATATACAAGTAACAACAATTCAAAGATCATTCTGAAGTTATTTTCGCAATCAATTTAAAGTACCTACAACACAACGAGGGTACATAATAAAAATGTAATAAACATTTTAATGTCGCAGTAAAATATACATTTTATACACAGATCCTTTTAATCTACATAAACAAAGGCTTTATAATATAATTTGTAACGAATTTCATTTCGGATTTGGATTAATTTCGGAAAATGTTAGTGTAACAAATAACCGTTCCTGATAAGCAAAAACTCTGTGTAAATTGACAACGTTGATTTGAATTTGCGCGTTGAATTTTTGTTAAATATATTTTTTATCCTTAATAAAATATACGGGATACTAGTATCTATAATATAACCAAACACACTGGGACGCGACAACAATATTTATTACAGTAACAATCTAAAACAAGTAATATATATATTCAGTCATTTATATATTTTTTATATAGTTAAGATTTGTTCCAATGGCAACAATCTCACTTGATGTTAGTGACAACGTGGCTCTAGATGGTGGGCATGCCTCGTGGAGGGACTGACTCTCAAGTGCAACTACTGGATCACAGCAATTAGTATTTGAGGGTAGATTTTAAACTTGAGGATGAAAGATAACCAGGCGGGCATTAAAAAAAGCCCTAGCACAATGCTATGGTTTTAACATTGTGTTTTCCTTCACCATAAGCTCAAGTTCATTGTTGGTGGATTCGAACTCATGTCCCTTGACGCGGCATCCGCACATACGAATATTATTGATAACTGAGCTATCACCGCTTCAGACTTATGGTTTCCTTATTTTAATTAGTAGTAAAATGAAATATCCTGGTAATGGAACTGTACTCGGTACAGAGAAGTAGAACATATTTACATTTATTTTATTTCTAAGAAAAGTAATTTACGAGGTATTCCCTAAAATCATTACCACCTTTATGTATTTTTACCCGCAGCTCTGTTCACGTTAGTATTGATTTTGGCATCCAATTCTGGTTGTCGATTGAAACCAAAATATTTTTTCTATAATTTTGAAAATATGAACTTATCTAAAATTCGAAATAATATGCAATTAATCTCAAAAGGTTTGACAATTTTTACGAGTCTCAATTTTTTCCTCTGTTTACCTTATTTCCTACAAGTTATTCGCGAGAAAAGTAGCCCAACCTTGTTTCCAGGGTCCCATCTATCTCTATACCAAAATTCATCATAATCGATTCAGGGGTTTAAGCGTAAAAAGTAACATACAAACAGACTGTTTTTCGCATTTATAACATTAAGTAAGATTTATCAGTAAATAATAAATATCTTTTGATTTTGCCAATCATAACGGTTTGTCCAGTTTTGGTAAAAGTTTGTAGACAAGAATTTTATATCATACTTCAAGCGACAGGTTATGAGAAATATCGATAACAGTTTCAGAAATTATAAAGACAATTATTTAAATAAACTTAAGTTATTGTTAATTTTAAAACGACTTTCTAATAAAGATGTTCACGGACACATTGTATTCAGAAATTAAACTTATTAAAACTTATAATAGCGATTTGTATAAAAATGATTCTAATAACATTAATTTACTCTTAACGGTTTTTTTTTAAATATTGCAGATCGTGAATATATAATGGTCCTTGTTATCTATATTTTTTAAGTAATAGTAAAAATTGAATGGACAATATATGATGATAATAATAATTAATTAATAACAATCATGTTTAATAAAAAGTTATGTACCTAATGGTTAAAATATTATAATAATATATTATTATTTGCTTCATCAAAATGCTACCTCATTACCATCGTATTATTATTGTAAGACACCCGAATCGGCAACCAAATTGATTATGCTTAATAAAGGAAATGCTTATCAATATGCTCGATTGATATTTAATTAGGTTATAGGTCTATTACGCAACTATTTAATCTGGTTAACTGAGGACATGGATATGTCTGAATTTGCATCTAATTATAGTAAATAACCTATACACTCGGATGTTTTTATAATAAACCTTAATATTACATCGTGGTCACTTAAAACCCTACAAGTAATACACTACTGTTTATTCCTTCATATAAGAATAGGGTGATATTATTTGTTTTTATACAAAATTTAGGCGTGGGTGTATTCGTAATTCGTCTCTATCTCAATAGCTTAAATTTGGTGTTTTATTTTTTTTTACTTTTAAAACAGTAATTAATGCAATTAATGCTATACATTTTTATAGATATGTGCGCACATATTTGTCATTTTAAGAACATGAATTGGCCTTATGTTTTGTTTTAAGTGTATAAAAATTGTTTGATTACTTCAATCTATTCAATTAATAAAACTCAATTGTCGTTGATACGATAAAACGTATATTTTTATTTCACGTTTCCCACTAATATAATTAACTTATTCTTGAATATAAGTTCCGCGGCACGACATATCTCAGTTAATATTCTATGGAAATTTTTACATATCCTAGTTTTGACTATTGGGTAAAAAATCCTTTTTAATGACTGTATAACTTAATGATTGTACAAAGGCATAAGGTGGCGCATTTGTGTCAACATGCCTGGGAAACTGGTGTAACTGGTCAAAAACCAATGGACTGTGAAGACAGTCGGCGGGAGTGTCGAGTTACTCGGTGATCTGGGTCTTAAAAGTGAACTAAAGAAATTGTTGGATATGGTATCACGATAAAGAAATTACATATTAAATTATATCAAACACATTACAGTTTTATGGTGATGATAAATTTTATTTTGTACCGAACTATCAACCGCCCTTGACTTTGTAGGCATCAATCTTATTTTAAAATAAAATAAGATTAAAAGATAGGTTGAACGTAAATTTCTCACATTGTAAATATTTTACAATAGAATCAGCAGTTTCATTATTTACCTCATACAAATATTAGCTCTTAATAATATTAATATATGTTATAGATTAAACTGAAGCTGTGGATGAAAATAAAATAAATTTGTAGAATACGTCATAATATAATACAAAATAAAAAGACTATATTTCTATGGTCTACGTAATTATATTATTGTTATATTCCTTATAGAGTCCATTAATCAGTAATATCTCTAGGTGTTTAAATGTATAAAATGCTAAATTAATAGCATAATACTGAAAAACTTCTATATCAATGTAATGCTTCTATATTTACTACATTTAAAGTAAACTGTTAATAAAAATTTTTATTGTTAAGGTATATGATACGAGTTATTTGAACTTTAGTATTATTTTATTATCTTTTTTGTTGTTAACAGCACGATGGCTGAATTGTAAGAACTGTTCTGTGGAATTTTTATATCCGTTCAAAAATGTATATTTTCACATATTTTTGTAACTCTCTGCTATTGTGGACAATAACCAAAAGCAATATGGACCTAAATTATCATTGATAGAATATAGAAGAAGAATATGAGTTAAAATAACATACACTTATGAATAAAAATATACAATATTTTATATGTTGGTAAATTGCCACATCCGGAATTATTTTCAAAGAGCTATGTTAAATAGTCGAAGAACCTTTCACACGAAGTAATCGTATAGGTGCAATGGACCAGTGGAGCGACAGTGGCGATCTCCATCTCCGGTACTCAAGACGAACGTTATTGACCCAGGTATCTGATGACTAATGTTTAGTCATGATATAAAATTAATTATAATGGTTTCCTTGTTATTATTCAATAAACAATCACCTTTCGATTGACAGTTTTGCTCTCATAATTTGAACCTAATATTCTTTGTTTTCTAATCGAATTTGTATGCTGATATGTTTATTATTTTTACATATAAAACTTTTGTGTACATCTGTTAGTGATAGTATAACTTCTAAACGAGTTAAGAGAAGTGAAATTCAATTTCAGTTATTTCAAAATTTATGTAAGTTACTTGTGTGGTTTTGAAGCCTAGCATAACGGTGTGAATTAAAAAGAGACATCAAGAGCTTTTGGACGTGGACTTTATACCTAAATTCTTTCATTTCATATTTTATACGCTTTTATGTGGTATATTGAGTTATATTGATAGTATAGCGATATGAACAAAAAAATATTAACTCATATGTAATATCGATATAATTTAATTAGTAATATATTAAATTAAAAAGACGGAGGTAAGAAGCGGGCTTATTTAGCGTCTTTTGCTCGCAATATTTACTCTTACTTGCATAACTACTGTACATGCTGCTCTTATTTAGTTTATATTTTATAATTTTTGTCAGAATAATAGATAATGGACTGTATCACAAGAAGGTATACTACTATTATATATGCACAATTTTGGAGCAGAATCTCATGCTTATAGATTTGGTTTTTTAGAAATGCTACTTATGCTAACCAACCAGCTTACCAATAACTTTTCATGCAACATTTCTATTTGATGTAATTTGTAACTGTATACTAAGAATTTATTTTCATTTTTTGTTCATTAAAAACCATGTACACCAATTTGAAAGTATAAAGCGGCAACAATTTTGGTTAGTCAATTTATTGAACAATCAAACAGTTTTTTTAAATAGACAGAAGAAATAAAATATTTATTAAATCAAGGCCTATGTTTAAAAATCCTTTTTAGTTCAACATCGAGTCACAATCACAGACGTTTAACTAATTGTCTCGGTAAATGTACAGCGCAATTTGCTGGATAGGACGCACAGCTGTACTGCATTGCCAATCAGTTAATTGTATGTAATGTTGCCTATTTGTATGCTGGCTTAAATGTAGTGTATGTTTAATTATTGAATTACTTTTGTAAATAAAGAGATAAAAGATTTATCTTGTATACTTTTTTAAGGCCTAGCTAGAACTTATTATTGACAAAGATATATATACGCAAACACATTTCATTCCCTTTAATCAGTGATATAATAAGTAAAAATATGTAGATACAGCGAATGCTCTTTGAAAATAATAAGCTGATTTGTGTCAATTGTATTACTCGAGTCTCGGTAACGTGTCGGCGTTCAAGGAAATATGTCGTGTACTAATTGATATATCAAGTAACCTAAAATAATAGAAAAGGCCTTCGCGTATAGTGCGATATATATTCTACAAACTATACCAATAAAACATGTGAAAGCCATGGGATATCATTTAATTCGTAATTATTACTATTACAATTTCAAGTATATTAGGATACGATGTCCCTGTCACTCAGAAAATATATAGTTCTATTTATTGAAAATGTACTTAATCTGATAAGTCAAGGTTTTCCAGAATGACTATTTATGTTTGCAAAGTATCAAGGTACTATTCGTGCCTGGCTGGGTCGGCGTGTCACGTTCTTGGATTAGCCAGTGTAAATTCAGCTATTTAGAATTTCGCCCGTGCTATTTGCATACTGACCTGACAGTTGTAACAATAACTATACATATATATTACTTATCAACTGTTGTTATATATCGTCATTGTTGATGGATTGTGTTATTTTTTTTAATGTTTAATTCTTTTTCTAAATATTGACCGTAAAATCCGTACTAATAATATAAATACGAACTTTTTTTTTGTTTGTTACGCATTCACGCCCTATCTGCCGAATAAATTATGTAGAATTTTGGCATAGAGATAGATAAAAACCAGGAAAAGGTGATAGGCTACTTTTCCTCACAAAAATCTTGTTTTAAGTAGGGTAAAGACAGGGACAAACTTTGTATGAAACTTTTCTTTGGGTCATCCAATTTATTTGACAAAATTCACATTAACGCGGCCTAGGCTGCATGTAAAAGCTAGTAGAAGAATAAAAATCATCAGCACACAATAATAAATGTTTATTATTTACTGGTGAAACCGGAATTTATCAAAACCAAAATTAAAGAGTCATTCAAATTTTAAATAAATGCAGTTGTAACTGGTGTAAGCAGGTGACTGAATTCTCTCGCTATGGTTTTAATTCCCGAAACGTTTGAAACATCCAGCCGCTTTACTCGTGTAACCGCAGACGAATTAATTTGCACGCAGTAATTTCAGCGTTACCGCTGTTGATTACTAATATGACACACGTGTCGAATTATTGTACCACGCAACAATATTTTTGTAATAATGCTGTTTAACCCAAGTACCGTCTGTTCTTTTAGTTGTTAACGCTTTAGATTTTAAGTATTTCACTACAAAATTAGTGTTAAGTGATGATATGGAATGAGGTGGTAACATACTAAGCTAAATACGGGACTCTCTCTCGAATACAGATACCGAATAATACCTACAATAAGCAAATATCGTGATAGGTCCGCATCTCGCCTAGAAAAAAATAAATAAAAAATCACCTGCACTAAAACACGTTCTAACTTTGGCACATCTAGTAATTACTTGAACTAATTTTTGCTGTTCGGAGATACTTCTGCTAAATTAGTATGTAGGTACTGACCACTCAGATAATTACTCCTGTAGTCCGAAAGAGACTAGGCAAATACCATTACGAATGTTGATGCAGCAATATACCTACATATAAACATAAACATGCGACTTGCGACATGCGAATTGCTTGTCTAGTGGTAGGCACTATTGGCTGTGACACAGTAATACTATAATATAGCCAATATCGTGTATATTGTTTCTGTGTACTATGTTATATTTCCATCAATAAATGTATTTATTTATTTATATTCAGTAATCAGCGTGGTGGTAGCGAAAACTCGTTTCATTATTGTTTGTAATATTATGGAACATGTCCGCGTATATTCTTCTACCTAGATACCTGCAGATCAGCACAACAATGTGGACCTTACTGTGTCTGAGTATTTACTATTAGTAATAGTGCTTTCACTGTACCGTATACTATAAAAAAATTATCTAACTTTTTTGTATTAGTTTTAATGCATTTCCCCACGATAAAAGAATGTAGTCACAGTAGTTGACTCAGAACAGGCAAATAAAATTTCATAAAATAGCACATACTAAAAGCCATTTTAAAGGACATAAATGTTGTGGTTAATTGATGTATATTACCAGTTCGAATAAAGCAACTAGAGGTCGATAAATGAGTGAGTAATCGATTTAAGAGTCTCTTGTTTTGCGAGTTCCACACGTTTGGGATTAATTAATGAATGAAAAGGGTCGGCAGCGGTCACTCATTTCGTCTACATTGAATTCACGTTCATTCGTTTGACGATCCTTCGCTGTTTTTTTATCTACTGCGCCAAAAGGTAGTAGTAATTGTCGAAATTAAAGGGGGTCTGATACAATGGAAATTCCAATATTCCCAACGGCGATTGGAATGAGATGAGATCGGGTTTTGTCATTTTTATAGCTCGTTACTCGTTTGTTTTACGTTTTATAACATTTTAGTGGAAATTAGAATTCAATAACACGAAATTGAATAAAAGCACTTATGGATTGAATTTCAAATTTAGTAAATTAAAATTAAGCCATTGCAGGTGTCTAATAGACTACAAAAATATATAAACATATTTTTATGTGTCATTATATGTATTTACAAATTTCATATAATTATACTGTATTGATGTTTAATACTGTACAAATTCTTGAAGAATATAAGTAGGGCAAACGGAAGAGTGCTGTTTTACTTTGTCAACAATGCAATGGTAATATGCAGTATCTTTTTGAAGTTTTACATACTTAACTTTAAGAGAAAACAGCGAGAGTGTTTTCTCAAAACATATAAAAATGAAATCTATATGATCAGAATTCGTTACAGCAAAAATTCAAATTCAACATACAAAATGCTATACATGTTCTCTGGTAGGTGTAGTAATTAATTTAAAATAATCATTAAGTATATGTATGTATCCACTTAGGATTTAAATAAAAACTCATTAGGCCAAAATATTTTGATTTTTATGCAAAACATTTATTACTATCATATTTAGCGTCAGCACAGGTCGTGTTTTAAATAAAAAAATCTCGTGTCGAGGCAAGAGCATTGACTAGTAAGTGAAGTCTGAATCGATAGACTGGCCAATTTGCACTGGACGTACTCGGCTATTGACACTCCCGGAGGCTCTTTTCATGCGTTCATCCTTTCCTAAGGATGTAATACTTGTAAAGAGGCTAATAAGATATTATACACTATTTTTGTACACTTAAATATACACAAAATTATCATAAATTTTTATAAATTGGTCATTATTTTGTTCCATAATACATGCGATAATAACTTTACGAACCAAAACAACGACGAAATGTTATTTTATTTTTTTAGTGCTATTATCGCAAATTAATTTTAGGGTACTTCTACAGACGCCTTAGACAATTTTTTCATGCACAGTATGCAAATGTTATTACCATAAATATTAATGAAAGTTGCTTACTAATAAAATTTTTTTTTTTAATATAGTCTGTGGTTTAATGGTGTATTTGTGGTTTATTAATGATAATAATATAATATAATAATTAATAATAATAGTAATTCACTACATAGTAAATACTTTAATTATAAAATTAATTAATTTCGTGCCCCTAATATAATCACGATAACCAGGAGATGATCACAGTTTAAACATGAAAGCGCTTAGTAACATCTGAAATTAAAATACCTCAACTACAGATGTAATATTTTGCTGAAGAAGAAAATAATATTGGAATGGTGGAACAGCATTGGTCTATGATATAAACGCGACTATCATAAATACTGACAAATAACTTTCGATGAGACGCCTTTAAAAATCAGGCTAGCCTTTTCTCTTAAAATATTTTTTTAGTCCCATCACTGGTAAGCTGTAAATGCCGGATTATCGACAACTACATTCACTATTGTAGAAACTAAGCTAGCGTTCCGGCTAACAACGAATGGTCATTGCTGCCTATAGAGGTTCACCATACGAGGAGCATTTCACTTGCACTGGCAACCTATTAAAACCTATTCACTCCCTTTTGTTCAATCTTAAAAGAATACTAGACATTATCTTTTTATATTTGAATTAAATAGAAATGACGTGACTATTGTCAACCAGTAAGCATGCCATATTGATATACCCCATGGTTCAAAGAGGGAACAAAAGATTTACTACAGTATAATGTTTCCTATTAGTTGACATTAGTACCAGCTTATAAAACTCTAATTACGGTGCAAAAAATGTAATCGTCTGATCAAAAGCAAAGCTGTCATAATATACACAAAATACCAAATGAATAAAAGAATTGTAATAATATAATATCGTTTAAAGAACGTGTAAACAATTAATGAAGCATAATAGTACCTCAGAATTAAGTTCAAGAGCATTATCTACCTAGTTTATTACTGTAGAAGCAAGTTTACACGTTATAAGGTAAGAGGACACGCGGTGCGGTTGCGAAAGGGTAGGACTATCCTTATGCTATGTTATGCTAACACAATAACAGGTCCAAGTTGCAAGAATATATTGTAGACATATTTAGATTTATAACTACATTTTAGTTGATCTTCTGAATTTGATATTTTATAAAGAACGGTATTCATTATAAATGAATGAGTAATATGATGAGAGGATGATGTCTAATACTAGACTAATCAGGATTACTCAATAAATTTCAGCCTCAACTAATTTTAATTATTAAAAGTGCTCAAAGCTTTAGTCGAGGTTAAAATTAAAATGGACACACAAAAAAGCTTATTCAGGCACATACTAGAAAATTACCCCGTCAATAAGACCTCATCAACATATTTTATTTCGCAACAGTTCAAGCCAATTTCAGTATTCGAATAAAATCAAAAAATATGACATTTAAGACCGGTATTTTTGATACGTCCTAACTTTAGATTTAATTTTTTATAAACTAATCGCTTACAACTTGATACCAGACGGAAACTGCAAATGTTCCATCAACACCAGAGGAGATTCGCAACAAAGACTCTACGTGTTATATAATACATTGTGCAGAGCATTAGAACACGCTTTGTCGACCGGCTTTGTTTAGGTTTGCATGCACTTGTGAATTTCCGTTTAAGCTATTCGTTGTTAGTAGATTTTCAACTGTTTTCAATTCAAGGAAATTATTATATCATGTATCCTTATCATCTAAATATTTAACTTTTTTATATATTATATGACTATTTTCCTTTCCAAGTTATGTGTATAAACTTTTTATATAATTATCCAAGAGCAGTTATTACATATATTAAAACCTTAATTCAGCTAATTCTGCATGATACATCAAACAAAATACGTTCTCTAATTGCAACACAAACAATTTATGATCGCAAACCTTTTCACATCCTTGTAACGAAAACTATAATTACAAACGATTCACTTCCACCGACTTTATAATTTAAAAGCATTTATTTCCTTATTTAAACTCGTATTACTTCTTTTACACTTGTTATACATTCTACACGTACCGATAATACTACAATGAAGCATACAAATTATCGCTTGCGCCGACGTCTGTTATAAAATCTTAACCACTGAATATGGGGATATATTTTGGAATGAAAATGTTTCTTATTAATATACGAAAAAGGTTTAAAGTGAAAGGGTTTATGGGGCAGCTAAAGACTTTTTCGCTTTCGCTACGAGGTCAGTGGTCGGCGAATAACTTGCTAAGACATGATCATGACTGGTGAGCTTATATTCCACACCTCGTTACGTGTTAACAGGCGCATTCGCTCACGACTCGATGTTTATCCGAACTTCAAAATACCCATCCCAATGCATTCATGTTGAAATGTAATGAGACCTACGTGTCAGGGTGGGAACTGATTTTATATTTATTATAAAAATGATTTCTCTTATACTATATAAAATTCTCGTGTCCACAATGTTAGTTGCCATACTCCTCTGAAACGGCTTGATCGAATTTTATGAAATTTTATATGTATATTTGGTAAGTCTGAGAATCGGTCGTAATGATAAGGGTGGTCTAACCCATTTTTTTATTGTTAAACAATTTTTTTTTATGATGTGCATTAAAAATACATGCAACCCTAAATTTTGACTCTCCTACGCTCATCCTCTCATTTTTAAACACAACCAAAGTATTTACTAGAAGTAATTTATAGCACAGAACAATGTTGTCGGGTCAGCTAGTAATATATATGTATATAATTTATGCATATGTGTTTATTTTCGATATTTAAATTAATTAACTTTTAATTGACGATATGTATACTAATGTGTAGTGAAGCTATAGAACCTATTGCTCTGTTGAGTTGCTGTATTAAGTTTGCGGACGGTTACACGACCTGACAAGTGAAACTTTCGAACTTGGTTCTCAGGGGTAGAAACCTATACATGACTTTTGGACTACGGTCGTAGTTGAGAGTCGATAGCTACAGGATATTATAATAAATATAACAGTAATAGACTGTATGCATTTTTTCTACTTCTTTATCATTAATAAATACTTTCTATGTTCTAAATATATATAGTATATGTACAAGCTAGACTTATCAAGTATGTCCTATGATGTACTGATCCACTTCCACTTTTTAAAAAACGAAGGCTGCTACAAATTTATTTCTGTAATAACATTTCATCGCGCTAGATAGATACATTTTGATTGAAATGCGTATAGGTTTTTTACATGTACATTATATTTTACAGCCGCCAAATACCTATAGATGTTGTCCGTCAGTCGCACTTGAAAGCCAATTTGTCCATTAGACTTCGCGTATCACTCATCTTAGGCCACATCCTCATTTAACATCAGGTGAGATTGTGGTAATAGTGCTAAAACCTACAACGTATTAAAACACTTTTAATTACTGATTTTAAAATTTTAATCTTTAATCAAGAGTTTGTTTTATGCCGCGCGACAAAGTAACTACATTTCACCTGGTGTTAAGTACAGGCAAATTAGCGGCGACTGACAATTAACCAAAATTCACTGCCAGTCACCGCTGATATGCGTAAGAATAGTTCTAAAGTAATATTATTAACAATAATTAACAGCATAAACAATATACATTCCATACGAATAAAAAAAAAATGCTTATAAATAGATAGAATGTTGGTATAGTTTGTTCATAATAATAAATCAAATAACGATAGATAAAAAATATTTTCCTGTTGCATCAGCGTATTTTCATCAATTTTATAGACGACATTAACGACACAAACAAGACGCTCGGTTTCCTTTAAAAACACGAGCGACCTTGGTTTTGAAACCTCATTTCGGAATTGGGTTACTTTTGAAGTTAGATTTATTACGGGTTTAGTACGAACAACGAACGCACCAGCGTTTCGTAGGTAACCATAGATAATTTATACTCGTTAACTAATTTACGTAGATTGACGTGATCAAATGAAGTGAGAAATTCATTTTGAATAAAATGGACGGTGCTGTTACTGATATGATTTTCAGTTTACTATTTTTTTTATATTTATGCAATATTATTTATAGTTTATAGATTAAACATTTGGCCACATTCTCAACTGATGTTAAGTGACGATGTGATCCAAGATGGTGGACGAGCTTAACCTAGTGGAGCAGTGCCTCTTTAAGTGCAACCGAACACACCTATACAGGTATTTGGGGTCAGATTTTTTTACTTGACGACGGTAGCGAGCCAGCTTCATTAGGTATTACAAATTTCCTCCAAAAGCTGAGGCTCCTTATAAAATTCAAAGCCACGGCCATCGCAGCGATCTTTGTAGACTGAGCAATCATTGCTTGTTACATTTTAATGATTTGTTTCTTACTCTATATTATTGTTACTACTTACTTACTTAACTTATTACTATAATAATATCTATTTTCTAATCTATTGCAATGTATCTAAAACACTAATTTAAGCTCTTCCAATAATCCTTGGAGCAGCATAGATTGTGCTGCAATAATTTCTACTGAAATTAATTGTCTGTAAAATAATTTCCTTCCCAGCTTTGTGGCCAAGAATAATATCAATTTTCTTATCTATTTCAATATATTTTTATCTTTTTTAATAATTTTGGCGGCAAAAATCTATAGTGAAATTAATTATTTGTAAAATCATTTTGTTCCTAGCTCCGTGGTCAAGATTGACATCATGATCGACATGTTCACAAAACATCGCTTCTCGCCAGCTTTTAACCTCGTTTAGTTCCAGACTTAGAACGTTCGCTACAATACAATTTGTAACCATTGTCGACTTTGATGTACTGTTATTAAAACGAAGCAGATACTGTTCGATTTATTTTTCCATTTATTAACATTATTATTTGTGGAAAATTATGAACAGATACTGCAGTGCTTATAGTAAATAATAATATTATAATAAGATTTCTAAGATGGGAGTTTCACCTGTGTGACGGTAACAAATCCAATAATCTAAAGTAATTTATTATATTGGCACTTGATGATATATTAGGTTGCACGTATTTTGTATACCCGAAACCATAGATATATTTTTTTTTAATATATATAGTTTTTTTTATAATGATTAATACTTTTTATTAACAAGTCATCCTACAAAATACAATTAAAATGTTTACTTTACTTCCACTACTTGACCAAAATAAACAATACCTTCAGTCATAACTGATGTCATGATACATGATAAAAAGTAGGTATACTGATATTGTGAGAATATTTCATGAGAGTAAAATAGAAAAGAGTGCTCCAGGGGTATTAATCTTCAATACTTTCCGTCTAAACTACCCACCAAGAAGGAGATGATAAACAGCCTTTTATGTTTCGCGCACGATGTAATTTTACTGTTCTATAAATGAAGATAAGATCGCTTAGACCCTTATTTATACACACAGCGGCCCTTGTCATTTTTTATTTTGTCAACATCGATGGGCTAAATGGATAGGTAGTTTAGATATTATAAAAATCGAATTTGTTTTTTAATTAGAGCATGCATATTTCATTTTTTTTTATTAATATAATTTAAGTACTTCAAAATATTTTTATAGCAATATTTTTGTATCGTTTTATAAATTAGGGTTTAAAAAGATCATATTCAAGAACGGAGCCAAGTATGGGAAATGAGAGGCAGTTCCACTCTTCTTGTAGGAATTAACTGACTTGCCTCGAACGCAACGTATAAGGATCGCCAAAACACGGGCTACCGGCCACAGCCACAAAACGCCGCCACCGGCATATTTCCTGTAGTTTTCATATACAGTGACGATTTGTAATGTGTGGCGGCCACCGGCGTCAACCTTGTGCGGCGAGTCCATATAAAATATATGAAATCTATAGGAAATATGCCGGTGTAGTGGCGGCGCAGTGTTTTGTGGCTGTGGCCGGTGGCCCATATGTGGTGACCCTAACGTTAGCACTGTAGATCTGTGATTGGCCAGATATCAATTATTTTAAACAAACAACTTGAAAACATGACCAATACTTTTTTTAATATTTTTAATATTTCTTTGCTTGACTGGCCTCTATAAATAGAGGTCTAGCTACATCCTTGATGAAAATATATATTATCTATATTAATATTATAAAGCGGAAAAGTTTGTTTATTTATTGCTGTGAACGCGCTAATCTAAGCAATCGCCAGTCAGATTATAAAAATTGTTTATATATTTGATATAACAGTAATTGAAAAAGGCTTTAAGTTATTTAAAATCACGCTAGTACCGTTAGCAGTAAAGCTGTATTGTAAAAAAATACAAAAACAGGCAAAACAAATTCAATAATTTTTAGAGTTACGCGGACAAAGTCGCGGGCACTGCGAGACTTATGATAATATGAGTAAAAGTAAAACTATAAGTTAACTTTCATGTACAACTGCCAGACTTACCTCGATATGTATCGATATTTTTTTTCTTTTAGTAGGGACCTATTTTTTGTTAATGTAGCGTAACAATACAGTAAGGATATCTTCTTGTAATATGCTGGGCGGGCTACGAGAGATGCGACCTAAATAACCACCACAATGACACCACGAATACCTACCCACATTTCTCTTTATTATCGGAGCCCAGGGGACTGCCCTGGCACTGCTTCGAGTTTGTAGTTGGGGCCTAGTGAGGCGACTACTTGAAAATAACCTACTAACATAAATTCATAATAAAATTTTCCTTTATTAAAATCACGAACTCTTTAGAAGCGATACTTTTCGAAGCGATGATAGTTTAGTGGTAGTGTGTATAGATTCCGCGTCAATGGAAGTGATTTCGAATCCACCTATAATGAGCTTGAGCTTTCGGTGAAGGAAAACATCGTGAGGAAACCATAGCATGGTGGTAGGGCTTTTTCTAATGCCCGCCTGGGTAGCTACCCCTCTCAAGTTGGAAATCTGCTGCCAAATACTAATAGGTGTCTTCTGGAAGTTGCACTTGAGAGCCAGTCCCTCCACAGGTTTAGCGTGTAGCGTGGCCCATACCGCCACTTAAGATTAGGTGAGATTATAGCCATAACGCTAAACCTTAAATATAAAAAAAGAAGCTAATACAGTAGGTTAGGACAAATTTATCATTACGACATATTTGTATTCTGTTTTATCAATTTTAGTATTAAGTGACTGTACTCTTATAATATAATGAATTGAATGAATAATTTGTTCTTATTTGTATAATTTAATTGTAGGTTATTCCTGAACCATTTTGATAAAGATTGTATAGCCAAGTAGCTATTAAATAAAAAACTTAGATTCGTAAATAAGTTCAAATAGCATACAAGAGCTAACCGTTATTACGAAAATGATTAAAAACGGCAAGTAATTTTAAAGTTTTGCAACCGATAACCGATCTGTTGACCTACTTGCAGTATGTACGTAGTTCAAAAATTGCTACTGAACATACGAAATTGAATTCGAATTCGAAAAAGATATATTATGTCAAATAAATGGCTGCGCTTGCAACTTCTTTTGCGTGATACTAAAAATTATTTAAACATTTTCATCCGTATTTTGTAACTTTTTTTAATGTAGTTCTTCTCCTATTGGTGATAGTGTGATGTTAAATAGCCTAAAATCCTTAAAAAAGCCCTGCTTAATAAATGCTCTGTTAAATAATAATTTTCGAAACCCGACCAGTAGTTCTTAAAATTGGCTAGTTCAAACAAACAAAAAACTTTTCAGCTTTATAATATGAATATAGATAATCAAGATACAAAGTATATTATTATCAATTGAACTATAGATGGCTGTGTAATTTCTACCTCTGCTAATATTTTATGACTTATCAGAAGAGGCAAACCACCATAGGGCTTGCACCCAGTGGGACTAACGCATGCTGATGAGATGTTGAGTTCAGAAACAGTTACATAACGTATGAGAAACGCATGAACCGTCTGTGAGCATAAATCAACTGATCGTGGAAGATTCACAATATCAAGTCAAGAACTTACAGCGTATTATGACAATATATATTTCTTTTATATTTGAATCCGTAAATAAAATACTTTCTATTTGCAATATTTGGCTTCTTACCGCTCTTACCTTTATTCTACCGATATAGTGTTAGCACAATATAGTTCCCTTTTCCAATCTTAAGCTTAAGTGTTTAAGTATTCTTCCCCTTGTAGACGTCTAATTGCTCACACTGTCCATCTATAACTTTAGCAGTCTTCCTCTAATCTTATCTCCAACCATCTACATATCTAACAGCTGTTTAGTTTTTGTCTTTTCCACTCCTCATAACATAACTACACCAAACGAATTTATTACTTTTGCCACTGGTGCTATTCTCATCATTACATATTTCTTTCTTTACTTTCTATACATGTATCCAGTGAGGGATTAACACTTTTGCCGCCTGTAGGATATTTAAATTTTGCCGTCCCTATCTACGTCTACAATTAGATTCCACATAGGACTATGAATACATACATAGGAATAAATTGTAAAAGTAAATCGATATAATATTTAGATGCTAAGTGGTGAAAGCAACATTTAGTTATTTGTATAAGTATAAATTATTTTAGTTTCTAAAAAACAAAATAACAATACCCCAAATTTGCTGCCTCTAAAACCTACTCAACCTAGTAGTAAATCCGCCAGTACAAATATTTCTATTTCATCATCGTTATAAAAATCGTTATTGTTCAAGTAAAACGAGCACTCATTTTTTAGCCTTTAATTCTGACAATGCTTACTTTCATAAAACTGTCTCATTAGAAGATTGCTAACAGTTGCATTATTGTAAACAAAAATATCTAATTTGAAATACGCTAACATTAATATTTACTGAAGGTTTCTCGCCGGAGTTCATGTCTCTGATCTCAGATTTCGCTTCTCGAGCTTGTTATCTACCGTCTTGCGGGATTCCCTCGGCCTTCATTACAATTTTCGTATAATATTACATGCATAATAAATAAACCCTCAATAGCCACAGTAAGGACTGGCTTTAAATGAGGAATAGTAATGCGCGTGTTTCCTGGTCTTAAGTTTCATGTTAGGGATTTATGGGAATCAAACGCCCATTACACACTAACAAGAAGATATTTTGTTTGCATTTGATTTTCTGTTCATTTGTAATATAGTTTATCTGTCTCTATTAGATGTAATTTATGATCATGGGGATGACAATTAAAAATAATATGTATAGAAGTTCAAACTTTAAATACATTAAAAGAGCCATTAAAGTTTAATTTTAATGAATATTATAACACAAGTATTACTATATTTCATTTGTCAATAATACACGTAAAATAAGCAATCATTTAACTCTTTGGCATATTTCCTTTGTTTGTATTTAACAGAAATACGCATAATGACTTTGAAGCGATGTTAGCTCCGTTGGTAGTGAACGGACACCGTGTTAAGGGAAGCGAGTCCGAATCCACCCACAATGAGCCTGAGCTTTCGATGAAGGAAATCATCGTGATGAAACCATAGTTAATGGTAGGGTATTTTTTAATGGCCGCCTGGCTTGGTACCACTCTCAAGTTCAAAATTTGCCGCCAAATATCTATAGGTTTGCACCGGCAGTTCTACTCGACAGCCAGTCCCTCCACTAGGCTTAGCATGCCCATCATCCTGGGCTACGTCGTTACTTAATGTAAGAAACTGTATGTTAAGGTGGAATATAATTACAAATAAATTATATTTAAAATATAAATATGTGTCCTTTCATAAATTTGTTTTTATATCTACTATTTGCCACTTTATGCCTGTCAGATATAATGGAACATCGCGCCGTAGTGTTTCAAGTTTATAATGATACTCGTTTATAAGGAAAGTTAAAATGAACCATCAAAATTACAATTTCCGTGTTAATTCGCATGAGATTATCAGAGTATCTAAAGTTTACATATTCACCAGCTAACATGTTACGAAGAGAAACTTTGACGGAATGAAGCGAATCCCCTAGTTGATGAGCAAGTACACAACTGAATACTGACTTCCTGTTTTCCGAGTTCGATATGCGAAGATATAGCACATTAACCACATACCAATCAAATCATGGTAGTGTGTTCATTAATTTAGTGATGAATAAACATTTTATAACAATTAAAAACCCCTGGAAATGTATGTATATCATTATTGTATTCTAAATAAAGATTTTTTCACTTTCATTTTTTCAATCGCGAAATAGGCACATATCATATTAAAATTTAAAAAATATGGAAATTTTTATTTTTATTGCATTTGAGTATAATGTAAATGTATAACAAAAATTTTAAATCATATGGTCCATCATTAAAATGATGATTTAAAAAAATTTGCAGTCAATAAATCTGAACTCAGCTGTCATGAAAATATGAATACTAAAGAGAGATAAAGTTAAAATGAGTATGGTTATAAACATAAATATCAAATATATTTATCAAACAATCGCAGTATACATACTTAGTTGTTACTAACTGTGCCCGCAACTTTATTTGCGTGCACTTGAATTTGTTTAGATTAATTTTAGGGCGTATTTGTCGACCTTGTGGCTTTCATATTATTATTACGAACTTTTACTATAATTTTTATATAGGATACCTTTAGAAAATCCGTCCTAATATCATAATTACAATGTCCTCTCGTTGTTTCTATCAAACAGCATTCACATGTTTTATGGTAACGTGTGAACAATACATTTAGGTATGTCGTCTCGAAAATATCTAGGCAGACTATGAGCGGGATATGTAGGAATCTCATGAGACTCGAGAACCAGAGTTACCTGCTAAAAATCTCTTGGCTGACCCTATATTCCCTTCTTATTGCCAGATACCAGGAACAGTTTTCCCATTGTTTCTAGTCAATAGGATGAAAAGTATGCTACTATACTAGAACCTGCATTCCTACGTATTGCCAGATACTAGTAACAGATTTGGCTTTGCGTCTAGTCAATAGGCTGTTAAACATGCGTCTAGATTATCATCTAATTGACCAGTTTTTTCATGAAATATAATCCATAATTTTAATTTAATTAGTGTGTAATTTTTTCTACAATATTTTCGATATTTTCAGAATAGTACGCATAGAAGGAGACCGGCAGACAGAGAAACAGTCCAAAGATTTTTTTATTAGCGACTATATCAATAGCATGGAATATCTTTATTAAATGTCCAAAATACTTAAAGTACAGATTTATGTTAAAAAAACTGTGTAATACTGACAGAAAAAGTCACTCCCAAGGAGTTCTTACAGTATTTACAAGAATTACAATATCATTTTAAAACATATAATATACAAATAAAAAATTATAAACTAAAGGTAAAAGATATTGGTTTAAAAATACTCTGCAACATGATACAACAGAGGGTAAAAACTAAGACAAGCCGAGTTTGAAATATTGCTCCAAGAATTATGTATACAGTACAATGTGTGTACATATTCTCTTTGTGAATGCTCAGTGTAACGTTTGCTTCGTATCAATACAACATTTTGTTTATTATAAATTTAGAACTCTGATAAATGTTGTGTTTTTGGCCTTCCACACTTGGTTTCTATGTACGTGATTTAAGAGATTAGATACATTAGCCACAGACAATTAAATAATGGTTCGTGAAAACATTAGTAACGCCTAAGAGGTACATAAATTTCTCACATTTTTTATTACTCTTTTAAAACAAAATTAGTCGTTGGTCATGATCATTAACTAAATAATTCTAAGTATCATCAATATAATACTCTATTATAAAAATATTAAATATTGTAAAGTAGTATTCAGCTATTCATTGCATATATATGTTTTAATACATCATTATCTGATATAATGCCCCTGTAGTTTCTAAAACACAATATTGTTAAAAGGGGAGTGTTTTGTCCTATACCACTGTGTTCACAGTGCACTGAACATTTCATAATTACATTATAGAACGAGAGTTTGGCAAAAGTAATATTCAACTTAGAAATAATGTTTGATAGTAGACGATCCCTAAAAATCTTTACATGAATATTTAAACAATTTACTAAGGATTGTTGTCACTTCTGCATTCAACAATATAAAACATTAAATTAATCAATGCGTGTGAAATATAAAACACAATGTCAACCAATATTCTAAATAACAAAACGTCGACAATAAACTAAGTAACCCGATCTATCTGTTAGGGGAACTATCAAAAGTAATATGACAGTCATATTAATGCTCGCAGTGATTCAGATTGTGATAACGAGTCCCAATAAAAAACCAAATGACACGCCAAATAAAACCCTAAAACCGAAACTTTAATGATTGAAAAAGAAAAATCAACATCCGCTCGAACACACACACTTGACGTAATAAAGATTAGAGGCAATATTTGTAATTAATGAAATCAGTTTCCATTTAAATAAACGTCATGTGTAATCAGAGGCGATTCGGGTGGTGCCAGCGGCTTCTTTGACATCAGAAAATCCAACAGTAAAACTGTGTATTTATCTCGTATTTATCTATATCGTCCGAGATTGACAGATGTACTGTTCGATAGACGTACGTACGGTTATGCAAACTGCTCTTAATTTATCACCAACTTTAATGACCTATAGGACGTTCGAGTGGTCGTAATGTTCGTATTGATCGCTAACAGTTTAAATACTTGTAGCAGTTTAACGATACATTCACTTTGACATTGTTTAAAGGTAATGCTCCAGTTTTATAGCTATTTTATTCTGGTTAAAAGGGTATTAAATCTTCATTGTACTGACGGTATGGATGCAAAACAGTTGTTATTGTTTTTGCAATTAATCGTATGCTAATTCTTATCTTTCTATTTGTTAAACTTTGTTTATTTATCAAAGTTTTGTTGAAATTAGTTTCCTTTATTTTGACTTGAAGGGAAGATATATTAGCAACATTTTTAAATCTTTTGGATTTCTGAAATAAGTGTGTTTTACGGTAGGATAGAAATTGAAATCGCTATATTTGATGGTAAGTGTACAGTGTAATAAAAAAGCAACGGTACCCACTAAGATATTTGCAATCCCGTAGTAGTAATAGATGTCATGCCAACAATTTTTAGACGAGAAAATAATAATCGTTTTTCCAAAAAAAAAAAAAATCAAGAACAAAGTGTAGTTAGAATAATTATTTACCCTACGAATTTATATTTAATTTTACAGCAATATACATAAACCAAATCTTAAAATCTCACGGACTAAAAGACAAAAGTGGTATGACTTTTAAATAATAGCAAAGATCATAATTTAAATTGGACTCGGACTTGTTTATAACCTAATGGGTATTGTGTAAGTTGGAGTGAGATCCGCCCGGGATTTGATGTTATCAGTGGCCACTGTAATAAGACTTGATGCTACTCAGTTGAAACAGAATTTCGAACCGAGGGACATTTTTAATGCCTATTTTTTAAAAGTTTGTGTATAAGGGCATCATTAAAACAAATATTGAATGAATATTGAATTTAGAAAATAATTATATAACCATATATTTAAATAACGCCACATTTCAGAAATATGGTATATAGGATTGTATAATTTTTTTTCTATTTGGTGACATAATTTCATATATTTTTACATATTTCAAACTAAGCAAAGATTGAATTATGGTAAGTAATCATCGGATATAAATACTACACATGGTTTCTTATTTGATATCCAAACTCAAGTGTCAATTTTATTATGTTTAGTACATAATTGTCTACAGTGGGCGGAATCGAAAACACGACTTAGTTTAAAAGTAGGGCTTACTAGCACTGAGTCACGAAGCCTATAAATTATATTTTGTTTCTTTAACATACATAGTTCTATCAAATGGCAGTATAAAAATTAAATGCCCTGAAAACGGTGCAAAGTTTTGAAATTTATGTTTATGTTATGTCTAGCCATGCAATTTTTAAAGTGAAATATTCCTTAGGCGCATATAGCAAATAGTGATCTAAAGTGAACACTCACGCTCGGTTTGGCGACGCTGAACGCTCGGGCCCCTTATACATCGAATCGTGTATATTCGACTCCAGTAGTCTTCAGCGACGTTTCTAAGTTTTCGCTACTGCCGGTTTTTATTATTAGTCGTAATACTAAAACAATTTAGTACATTTTTGTAGATTTTAACTATACAAAAATTTATAATTACAATTAGTGCATCTACTATATATTTTATTTATTATTGATTAAAATATTTTCTTCTATATTGAATACTAGCTGTCATCCGCCCGCTACGCTAGGCGTTTTTTTATTTATATAAATCTTGCGTTAAATTATTTAAATTTTAATAAGAATCCCTAATATTTTTTTCTAGAAGTAAGTATAATCAATATTACTCAGGAATAATGTAACTTTCTAATAGTGAAACAATTTTTGAAATCGATCCAGTACTTTTTTAGTTTATTTATTCCAAACTTACAAAAGTACAAATATTTCCTCTTTATAATATTAGTCTACTATAGCGTATATTGATTACAGATTAATATTATTCATTGTGTTATTAAATAATATACAATGATCCGGTTATCCGAAATAAATGTAGAGATACAAACATGTAATATTACATTAGATTCGGATTGCCTCGCATCGATTAATCCACGTATCGATCTTGATAACGCAGTAATTAAAAGAATCAACCGTTCGTAAGACCGTAATCGAGAAATTGATGCTTGCGCAATGGTGTAAATGGATCGACTCGATTTACCACTATAATTAGCTTCTTCTAGATAGCACACGCTTTCTTTAGAAATGTTTTGTTGTTTATTTTTTTTTGTGGGCTAAGTCATACTTATTGTGTTACATGAGACGGATTCGTATTTTCTGTTTACTCTGTAGGATTCCAACGTATTATTAAACATATTCATCTATCTAATTTGAATAAGTTGTTTTTAATTTTTTAATTGTTTTAGTGTACTTCGTTTTAAATTATAAAAGAGTAAGGCAAACTTAAGAAAACGCACGATGGCTTAATAGATTTTTGAAGCGAAAACTTCCTTAGGCGCGTTGAGACACTCTTTGGGAGAACAAAAATCATGGAATTCGCACCGTCGTCACCGAACGTTTTATATGTAGAGAGTGTATGAAGATAGTTAATTACGAACTTTTCACTTATAAACGCTTGGTCTATTGGTTTGATGTGCGACTTAATAATGACGCGTGAGCAAGGTCGTAGGTTTTAAATCTCGACATATGAATACGAGTCATATTTCTTTTTTTTACATTACTTTGTGAAATGTAGTTTTCACATCTGTCGGCAGTCCGCATGACCGAATTTCTGTTTTTTTTTTAATATTTATTACTAAATCAACTCGTCAGTTTTAAGAATGTACGTATTTCAGAGGATAATTAATCGATTAATAATTTTCATTACATGCCATGTAATTAAAATGTGCCATTATAAATGCTTTTAGATAATTATTTACCGATTTGCAATCACTCTTCTAAACGCCGTAACGAGATAATTCAACCTTTACATAAATTTGTAGTAATTAAAATCATACAATATATCAATTAGAAAGTCCGCCACGTCCTCCGTCTGTGAACGCTCGAGCGTAGGTTAGTTCCTCCGGTATGGGGGCTTAGTGTATTTCTCACCAGTAGGATACAGTGACATGGCATGATCAGTGGAAATTTATCATCACATTGCATTTCACACTTGCACACTATCATGTTAGGTTCCAGTTTCTGTGGGGGACCACTCTGGCCCTGAATGTGGTTCGCCTTTTTTTAGCAAGGGATCCTATTTAGGATTGATCAGGACCGCCGTTTCTTTTGCTCGGCCCCGGATCTGCTGATCTGCTGGAGCTGAGGATCGGCCACTTCATGGCTCCCTTGAGCTCGTTGCCTCGGGCTGAGTGCTATAGTACTCGGCCCCAAAGTTCAGTGAATCTGTGAAAGCGCTTAATACTAACAGCATATATCCAATTAAAAAAAACCCAATAAAATTAAAAAAATATGTGGTTCATAAATTTTATCAATGGTGGTAGGGTATTTAAAAACTACCACTCTTTTATTGTTAATGTGGTGTTTAAAATCCTATTCTTTACGTACTGCTTAATCACAACGCGCAAGCGCATTACCCGGGCTGAGGCCAGGGCGAGAGGAGCTTGTGGTGACTCATTGGGTGCTAATCACGCAACACCATCTACTAAAACATACCATGACGATATTACAAACTTCCGTGTTGCTAGAGACCAGGGACAGCTTTCACACTGTTTCTAGCCTCTGGCGGGAAGCTGCCACCCTTGAGTTACAAGTCAGTTACAAGGCACCTAAGAGCCAGTTTAATGTTTGCTTTGCATTATTATTTTGGGGCACATCATCAATGAACATCAGGTGAGATTCTGACAACGCACTAAATCTATGAAGAAATTAAATGAACTCTGGTATGATTTCAGATACAAATTTAGGTTTAGTAATCTGAAAAAGTACGCGATAAAAATTTAATATGTTTAAATTAACAGTCTTTTCATAGCGTTAATTTAGTTTCAATTTGGCTGCGGAGTCGCCGACTGAAAACTAACGTGCCAACGGCGCAGCAGCCCGCAGCCGTCCGCAGCTGTTACTTGACGTCATTATTAAATGCTTTTCAAGAACAGGTGTTGATAATAACGAGGGTGAACGTTTAATTAATGAACACGACCTAGTAGTTACTAAGGGAGTATATGTTATAGTTAGATGATAAAGGCTGCCGAGAGTTCCCTTGAACTATATCGGGGGATAAAATTATATTAACTATGTAAAGTGATAAGGAATTTATAGTAGTCATTAGAATTGATGTTATGTTAGTGAAGGAAGAAAAAAATATATACTTTATTTAACTTTAAATATGTTACAGGCGAGCTTAATGCCATAATTTCTTCCACATTAACCAGCGATATCGTGGTAAGAAATCGTAAAGAAAAGGTACTATTGTAGGTAGTACAAATAAAATAATTAAAATAAAAAAAAACAGTGTGTGTTAAACCACAAGACTAAAGTGAAATATTACTTTCTTGCTCCCTTAGTCGGCTCGAGCCTACTTTACCCGAACAAGCGTTACCTAAAAAGGTTGCGGATCAGAATTTCAAAGCCCTCCCATTATAAATTTCACTTCAAATGTTTCACTCCAATATACTTATTGCATTAATAACTATTAATTAAAATAATTAATATATATTAATATCAAATTAGGATTTCTGAGTTAGATTATTTTACCTTCAACTATATCGTCACTTAAGAATTATGTGTAAAATTTTGATGAACTGAGCTCAGTTGGTTGTGTGTAAGGACGGCATCAAGGGACGTGAGTTCGAAACCACTTATAATGAGCTTTAGCTGTCGGTGAAGGAAAACATCGTGATTAAGCTATAGAATGGTGGTAGGACTTTTTCTAATGCTTGCCTGGCTAGCTACCACAGTCAAGTTGAAAATCTGCCGCCAAAAATCTGTAGGTGTGTTTCTGCAGCTGACCTTGAGAACCTGTTTTTTAACCATCACTTAATATCAAGTGAGGTTAACGCTATAACGCTAAATCTTTACCATATAAAAATATCACCATATTTTTAGTGGTTATGTACCAGTCGGTAATAAATCCACCCCCTATTTGATTATTAGGTATATGTACTTCGGTTGATCCCAAATCACGACACATTTAAATATTATATAACGAACACAATTGTCATAACCTACCTTGCAAAATGTTTTTTATTGCAAAGTAAAATATAAAATTACTTTACAATAAGTTCAATGGAATTTTAATTTAGAAACATCTTATTTCAAATTAATTTTACTCTTCTAGTTTGTTTTAAAGATGCTGCTCTCATCGAGCTTATTACATTTTTCCTTTAGTTCATGTGATTCTTTAATAAAATTCTTTGTACACTGCGTAAAAAATATAATTTATTTGTACTAATATTATAAAGTCGAAAGATTTGTAATTTTGTATTTTTGTTTGTAATTAATAAACTCAAGAACTACTAAACCGATTTCAAAAATTCTTTCATTATTAAATAGCTACATTAACCCTTTTTTTACGTGGGGAAATGCATTAACGCATCCCCTCCCAGCCGGAGACTGAGAGGGTATGTGAGACTAACCCGGCGCTAGCCACCGGGAGCTCCTCGCAAACACCTTAGAGGAACAGTGCTCCCCTAATCCGTACAAATATCAGGACAGAGATCCCGAACACTGGGAAAGGGTCAACCGAAAAATACACTCAATAAGGGAGACCCCCCCAGCAGAACTCCTAGACCCGGTCACCACCGACGAAGTCCTCTCAATAATTAAAGGACTCAAACCTAGGAAATCTCCCGGTCCTGATGGTATCAGGAATGAAGTCCTAAAGCTTCTTCCTGACAAACTCATAGCGCTTCTGGTCTGCATCCTCAATGCGGCCATATCTCATTGCCACTTTCCAGCCGTCTGGAAAAGGGCCACCGTCATAGGTATCCGGAAACCAGGCAAAAAAGCCTGCTCCCCAGAGAGCTACCGTCCGATCAGCCTACTAAACACCTTAGGCAAAATATACGAGCGGATTATTTTAAACCGCCTCCAAGTCGTCGTAGCCGACAAATATCTTTTTCCGGACCAACAATTCGGCTTCCGGCCGAAACATTCATGCACCCACCAAGTTCTCCGCCTCACGGAACACGTAGTCTCCAACTTTACGGAGCTACGCCTTCCTAGACGCACTCTCGCTGTCTTCTTCGATGTCGCCAAAGCCTTCGACAGGGTCTGGCACGAAGGACTCATATATAAGCTCCACCAGTTCCAAGTTCCGGACAGACTTGTCCACCTAATTATACAATATCTATCAAACCGCTCCTTCTGCTACAAAGTAGACGGAGCTCTCTCCTCACCCCATCCTATTCGCTCTGGAGTCCCCCAAGGCTCCATTCTAGCGCCCTGTCTATTTAATCTATATGTCAGCGACATCCCAATCTTCGATGATGTCCAAGTAGGCCTCTACGCCGACGACACAATCATATATAGCTCGGGAAGGCACAGAGCCAATCTCAAAAATCGAGTTCAACAAGCCATCTTCGCCTTCGGATCCTGGTGCCTCAAATGGCGCATAGGATTAAACCCAGATAAAAGCTCGGCTATCATGTTCGATCCCCACAACTTCAAGCCACTCGAAGGCTCATTACACTTATTCGGTGTCGATATCGCCTGGGTAAATAAAACCAAATACCTAGGCGTAGTACTCGACAAACACCTCACCTTCACCCACCATATCGATTACGTAATCAAAAAAGCCAACACCGCCTCGGCCCTGCTACGTAATCTCACTTCTTCAAAAAGCAAAATGTCACTCAGACATAAGCTTACAATATATAAGACCTGCATACGCCCAATATTGACTTACAGCTGCCCAGTCTTTGCCCATGCAGCAATAACAAATCTGGAAAAACTTCAAGTCTTCCAGAATAAATTCATTCGCACAATGGTCCAAGCCCCGCCTTATGCCCGCAACATAGATCTCCACAAAGATATGAATCTCCCTTCCATATACGCTTACATACGCGAACTCACCAAGAAATTCTTTGAAAAAGCCGAAGCTCATTCGAATCCCGAAATAGTAGAAGCAGTCAACTATACTGCAAATCCTCAAGCCGTTTGGTTCGCACGCCGGCCACGAAACTGCTTCACCGATCCCGTAGACGACATCACTAGGGAAAACGCGCTCCTTCCTGCCGTCTCTTCAAACCGTTCGTGTCCGCGCACACGCCCGCGTAACCGCAGGTCTCGCCGCCGAGGCCTTACGATTAATTTCACTCCCGCACACCCGCCGCGGCCTCCCTCTGCAGACGCTCGAGCCTAGGTCCGATCCTCCGGAAAGGAGCCCTCGAGCGACTCTGCTCGCGCGATACAGTGACACTCTACAACACTGAGAATACAACATCACACTGCATACCATCCGTGCACACCCACACGCTAAGTACACGGTTCTGTAAGGGACCAAAAACCTGTGGCCCTGCCAGTTGTTTGCCTTTGTGATTTAATAATGGTTCCTCTGTTCACAGTCAGTTTCATAGAGTTCATGGGCGTTTTAATGCGAAGACTACGTCCATCCAACACCGATAACTCAATCTCAAAACAGTACAGTACAATCCACTCCACCGACTTCCTTGCCTCTCTTAACAATTAGTATTTTTAACATTTCACAATTTAGTAATTTATCTAAAGGTCTACTCCAGTAGACTAGCTCTTATTATTTTATATAATATTTTCTCTTCCGGCAGCAGTCCATGCCAAGGGCCAGCCACAACGGCACCCTTGTGCTCGCTGCCTCTGGGCTGAGTGCCCTCAGCACTCGCCCCAAGAAGTCCTGCCAAGCTGTAAAAGCCCCTCCGGCTAACAGCGTATGTCTAGTCGAAAAAAAAAAAAAAAAAAAAAAAAAAAAAGCTAGCCACCGGGAATACCTACTAAAACCTCACGGCCATCTGTCGCCTTTTTGGGACGACGCAGATTCGTGCATGCCATTACCACTTCACCCCAGACAGAAGAAATTATTCCGATTTCTTATTAATACTACAAGCACACTAGTACCTCAGCAAAATTCGAATAACAATATAGGAAAAATCCATACCTTTTTAATGTATCTTTAGATTATTATATGTTAAGATAATTATTATATTTATGTTACACGTAGTTCATAGAATGTTATAAAAGTTATAAAACCTCGTTAAGATAAACACCAAGGGAAACACATAATATTATAAGTTATAGAGTTTTTACTTTATCAAGGGTTTATGTTAGAAAGTGATTGATGAGTTAATATACAGTTTCAATTTTTACCCAAATACACTAGAAGAAGTGATAAAATGAAATACATAAAAATAAAACTTTTTTTAAAGTTTAGTCTACTGTAAAAAAAATAGTGACTTTTTTTTATTTTAAACAGTGCACGGTTTCTACATCGATTTGATTGTCTATGATAAATAGAGAGGAGAACAAATTATATTTTATGTTGCTACATTACTCTATAAATGATCGTACAATCACTAGAGCTACAATTTTCAACATAATTATTATATTTATGTTACACGTAGTTCATAGAATGTTATAAAAGTTATAAAACCTCGTTAAGATAAACGCCAAGGGAAACACATAATATTTTAAGTTATAGAGTTTTTACTTTATCAAGGGTTTATGTTAGAAAGTGATTGATGAGTTAATATACAGTTTCAATTTTTACCCAAATACACTAGAAGAAGTGATAAAATGAAATACATAAAAATAAAACTTTTTTTAAAGTTTAGTCTACTGTAAAAAAAATAGTGACTTTTTATTTTAAACAGTGCACGGTTTCTACATCGATTTGATTCTCTATGATAAATAGAGAGGAGAACAAATTATATTTTATGTTGCTACATTACTCTATAAATGATCGTACAATCACTAGAGCTACAATTTTCTTCGTTGATCGATACGCTCGGTTTTCGAGAAACTTTTTGTTTTGTAAATTCATTCGAAATGATTGATTGATAGATAATTTGTGTTATAGAGGCCGTTGAAATGTTTCTATACTTTGTATTAAAGAGGCAGTTGAAACGTTTCTAAAGTAACTGAGGGCTAATACTGAAATTATTAGTTTAACTTATAGAGGCTGCGGATTTTAATATAGTAATAGAGGTTTTGAGCTGTGAGGGATAGGAAGCAGATTTTTTTAATTATAGAGGTTTTTATTTTATTGAGGTTTGTGTTATCGGGGTTTTACTGTATAACATTTTTAAATACAGTTAGTTGTAAATGAAATATATTTATTGCATGCAATCTAATACTATTAACTATACTATCTAAGTCTCTTGGAAACCACTTTAACGATTTGAATGAAGTTTTGTGCTTACTTAATTGTTTGCTTTTTAAGTTTATCTAGATACGTTGTTGTAAGAAACTGAATATGATCAATAGCCCAAATATTGAAAGTTGGTATATATAATGTTTTTAAGCATTGATATTCATTTATATTTGGCATTATTTAAAATTCTTATTGGCTATTACAGCTTCAGTAAATGAAAACTGCTTCCAACTTATAAATTTTGTTACTTGTGTAAAACTCTTTTATCATTCCCTTCTTGTTTAATAGTCTGCACATATTATTTGTTTCTTCACATCACTAATACTTCTGTCCACAGATTCGGTCCGGAGCTACACTATCACTGCCTCAGTATTGTAAGACACACATATTTATATTGCTGCAACCGGAAACTAAAAGCGCTAAAAGTGAACTACTTGACATAGATAATTACAATAATTTTCATAATATCTTGTAATTAAAATATAAATTTATTAAGTTATTTTTAAAAAAACATGTAAATATCAATTTCAGACCATAAAGTTGTTTTTAATCAAAAGTATTTAAATCCCTTTAACATGATATTTGATATAAAGAGACGATCTACGATGAGGCTAACATTATAAAGAGTCGATCAATAATTACTAAGGTATAGAAAATTCATAAGATGTATACAATTTATTTTCAGAACGTCAGTAATTACTGAAAGACAAATTCGCCAAGAACTCTGGTGTTCCTACGACTATGTTTTTTGTTTATATGTTTATATAGTTTTAATGTTAATAATAAATAACTTACTCAGCATCACAATAATTAAAAAAAAAAACAACCATAAACGATTATATTATACTAATAAATCTCGTTTTAAATTTAATCATGTACTTCATGTGAAATTTTCCTGTTACATATCATTTGCAAACTTACCGAGAGTAAAACTTTCTGAAAGGAATGAGAGAAGTTACCTCGCACCTCGCCGACACCTCTACTCAGAAAGCTAACAAGTAATACTGTACCAGTAACGATCTGTTGCTATCAAGATGTATTTAATTGGATTTCGTCGTCTAAGTTTATTCGCAGGTGTACCAACTACTTATGTATGTTCTCCAATTATTTATAGATATATTACACTAATCACTAGAAGTGACTTCATCTATTTTATTTAATAACTAGTTTTTACGCACGGCTTCGTTCGCATTAATATTGATTATGTCAAATCGGATGACGCAAGTTCCATACACAGTTTACTCTTCTCTATACATCACCACCAACAATATTTTAGCGAGAAAAATTAGCCTATCGCCGTCTTCAAGGTCCCATTTATCTCTATACCACAATTCAAAATAATCGATTCAGTGGTTTAGGCGTGAAAACGTAACAAACAAACAAACTCATTTTAATTCTTTCAATCTTGAATTATTTTAAAAAGGCAAGAAATAGTATAAAATCCTTGCAAATGACTATCGTTGTATTTAGAGTTATTTGACCATATATTAGAGTATGAAGTTTTTTCGAAAGAGAGTACTATAATCTAATATTATGTGTAAATTATTTACTTCGTAACATCTAATACATTTATATATATAACTCAGAGTAGATCACTCCAATTAAATACTCACTTGAACTTGAGATGATTAAAATTGTGGCTGTTGTAAATTTAGACTCCCGGCGATTTAAAACGAAATCTTTCAGCCAGTTAAATCAGTGTCTGAGAAAATAAACAAAATGCGAATTAACTCATCGCTATGTATTAAATTAAAACCTTTTGGCAGGTGTTTGTAATTCTATTATTGTTTAATTGAAATTTACGGAGAGCTTTGTATATTCGTGTTTTTATTTCAATGTATATCTTAGCATAAACAAATGTAAATTTCGTTCTAAAATCTTTTAGAATATCTGAACTGTGCCAAATACTATTTGAATTTGAAATAACATTATAGGTAGGTATAATAACTTTTGCACGTTACGTTTATGACGATATTTTTCTAATAAAACGAGTCGTAGGCCACCTGTTGTTAAAAACTAATAACTCACCAAAACTTTTATCGCAATCGGATGAATGATAAATGAACACGTACGAAACAAGCAAACGGATACATAAATAAAACAACATATATTTATACATAAATATATAAAATAAAAGTGTTTCTAACAACTTCAATTTCAAAATAAATACGAAGAATGAGTAGTGCCCAACAAGTGATAGCAGTCAATGGAAATATTGCCTTAAACATAATAATTGAAGTATTATTATGTTCTTTGCTTATTTTGAAAAAGTCTGTAAGATGACCTAACTTCAGGTTATATTCATATATTTTATTATACAACTATATTTTCTTGAGCAGTTTATTATTAATTGCCTTTGAGATATTCCGGTTAGAGCTGGTAGGATACTCACTCGTTTAGAAAATCTTTGCAGACGCCAGTAATTTGAATGTATAGCTATATTGAATTAATTTTTAATAATTATTTATGTTTACCGTAATTGAAACAATACCCTAGTTTTATAGATACTACTGTTTATTAGGTCAATTAGGAAATACAGTAACAAATTATAACTTTACTATTGACATTAAAAGAGTAGTAAAACATTCGAAATATTCAACTGCGAAAGCCACAAAGCAGCGTCTGTTTTGGTGCGAAGGGTGTGGTAGGTAGGTAGCACTTATTACATTAGTAGGTGTACTGCCTCAGTCGTCGAACGTAGCTTTATGACTGACAGAATTACGGTATATTTGAAGTCAATTACAGAATGCTATTGGCTTTGATTGCTGTAAGTTTACAGCTTGGTGTGAATTTCACATTATAAAAATACGTTTACATAAAAACCAAAAGTGAATTTATTTGGCCATATATCAAAACTATAAATGTTACTTAAATTTAAAATATAATAGTCAATGGATCCCTCTGACTTAGTCAAAGAGACGCCAGATACTTGTGACGGTAAATAAAAATGGTCGGGGCATTATTGCCTTATATGTCCGAGGAGGGTTGTCACTTGGCACGGAACTTAAATCAGCTGCCGGTTCGACGCCAACCGCAATGGCGGCACCTGTAGAAACGTCGATTATGCAAATGATAGGGCTCTTTTAACTAAAAACCGCGCTTCGGTGTTGTGAGATGGTCGATTCAAAAATTCTTTATCGATTTTTTGTTTTCAACTATTTAGGGAAGATTTATTAGTGGTGTTGTCGAGGTTGTTAAAATGCGGTGTTGTTTGATGTCGTCTGGTCTATATTTTCTTTAAAAGGGCCGTTTTACAGTTAGTGTTTAGCATAAACTTGTATTTGTTTGGATCAGTCGGCATATAATAAAAAAATATTACTATGAAAACATAGATGTACGCAACTCGATATAGCAAATGTGTCCCATAACCTTATTGGTGGTTTTTATTTTATGTTCATTTTGTTAATTAAGTAAATGTTTTTAATAGAATTTAGTTTATATTTAAATCATTTACCTGATTCAAATATTTTTATTCCAGATGAAGAGAGACAAATATAAATTAACATAAATAACACAGTATCTTTAATAACGACTGTATTATAGACGGGCTTTAAATTAATTTTATGTATTTAATTAAAATCAGTTATCATTAATATATAAAAGAGAATAAGATCACCGAGCTCTATCAATGATCGTAATCCATGAATTCGCCGAACTGATAAATTCATGCTACCCTTCGAATATACAGCTCTCCAAAAGCGATTCAATAAAATTTATTTCATCTCAGACTTATTATAATAATAAATAAAAAATAAAAAAAACTAATAATAAATTCGTAAGAACATTAATTCAAAAGGCATTGGTGCATAGGGGCAGTATAGGCCCATGATACCTAGTAGTAATATTAATGCTACTATGCTACTATAGAACCGAGTCTTTGTGTCAATAGTACAATTATAATTTATGTAGCTGGGTGTTAGTTATTATATATTAGAGTTTAGTTAATTAGTTGTTTAGTTACAATAATTACATTAATTACTTAAACATCGTAGATTAGCTTAGAATTACATGAACGTGCGTGAGATTAGCTCCTCATATGATTGTTATAATAATATCGAGTGTTTTTCAATAGGTAATTACAATTAATGGTAACATACAAAGGTATTAAGGTCTAACCTTATTTTTTAACTAACTACGTTATTAGTCGAAGTGGCTTTTACAATTTAATCGGACTTAAAACTCGGACTTTACGAGATCAATTAAATAGATAATATAATAATAATAATAATAAATACTTTATTCAAAATTGTTTTACATGTTTTACATATCAGCGTAAATGGTTTTATATATCAGCGTGTCTTAAAGAGTACCATTTTGTGTGGTCTTGTAAATATAATTTTAGAAATAGTTTTGTCGATAAATGTTTAAATAAGTAAGGAATGTAGTTGACCCGTCCCGTATGACTAATCCAATGAAAAAGTAATTTTCAATACAGTTAATTTAAAACATAACAAATATAAATAATATTTATATTAAGAAACAATTTAATTATATATTTAGATTTTTTAATAAAACTTAAATTTAATTATAAACCCGTTTATCTGGATTCTAAATTATAGATTTCAATCGGCTAGGCAAGGTAAACTATATTTCATAACAAAATAATCAATTCAATTAACCGCCTAAGCATAGATTCCTCAGAAGGCACGATACTATTCCCTTTTCTTAACATAACCATTTACTTATCAGCAGTTATTGTAAGTCCTCCCTTACTACTTTATTTTCTAATATTAAATTTAATAATTCATATTTTTGGTCTGCAAATAACAGTAATTCTTTGCGAAAGGAGAATGTAACATGAATTAATTAAAAAACAGTAGCATTTTTTATAATGTAAATAATCGTATTATACTTGAAATCTTTCCCATTGTATTTCCTCTGTTTTATACCGCCATTAATCTAATTGAACACGCGACAATTGTAGATAAGTCGGATAATAAATTACATGCGAAGTACGGAGTAACCACTATTTGTTTTAAAGGTAGAACTGTAAAGGCACTTAATTTTATAAGGACTATATAGCTCTATTAGAATGATAAAAAGTTCAGTGTGTATTTTACTGGCAAGGCTTTTAATGTCGTTTATTGCCTCAGTTTGATAGTATTTTATTCAAAAATAAGCAACCATTGGTTTTATTGTTCTTTCTATGTTTCTTGGGCTCATTATTTTCTGTACAAATTATAACTAATTCAAAGAATTAAAATAGAAAGTTAACAAAATTTGTAACACAACATTTATTCTAACTTACTATAAAATAATCTTTCAATTAAAATAAAATAAAAATCTTCATAAAAAAATATATTTTTTGCTCTGCATAGATAATTATATTTATATAGGTGAGAACAAAAAAGTAGTATGCAATGAATAAATTTACATAATTAATTACAGGAATAATGTGTATCTTCCGAAGACATGATCCACAGTTGAGTAATAAGTAAATCATGCCAGCACACATGAACTGTATATTATATAGTCAATTGTATAACTGTGTATATAGTTAACGTTATCGCTAGATATTAGCAGAAAGAGATACTTTAACATTACTCGATCTTAGTAGTACAAGAGCTGAGTACAAATAACTCCAGGAACACTGTCCCAAAATATGTGCTTGCTACAAGTAATCTTCATTAACTTGTGTGCCCATTCAGTTGTACCACTTATTAACAGTAACAATTTAGGTTTATTTCTGTACAAAATTCAGACGAAAGAGATTAACTTCAGGATTGTTGGCCACGGAAACGTTATTGCTTTTAATGACGCTTGGGTGAAACCGGAACATGCGGGATACTGCCTGAGCCTAATCCTAGACTTGTGGGAACGATCCTTTTTGGCTTAAACTTTCTTAAAATATTCTGATATTGAGCTTTTATGGGGATAACATGAAATCTTGTTTCATTCTTGTTATTTATCTTTTCCTTAAGTGTATCTTCTTCTTGATATGCTTTCATCTATTTCAATTTGAATGTTTTGAGAAATTATCATAAAAAATAAATAGTTTCAAACTGTTCACAAACACTATCTTGAGGATCTATATATTTACAAGTAATCACTGGTGATTAGGATCGAATTTATTACAATGTAAAGTAAAATAAGAATAGTCGATAGCACACATAGATAATGTAACTTCGTAATATTAAAAAATCCTTTACAATGGAATTCGGACAAGTTTCAGGTAATACCGGCAATATACAGACAAAGTTAATTTCTTTATAAAAATAACATCGATAATAAATTAAAACTTAATTTGAATACGATTTGTTTTTATACACTGTAGAGTATTTTTATATATTAATATTTATTAAGTATACTATGTAAAAGTCAAAATTAATAAATCAGTTCGTTAGCAATGGTTCTAAGACAACTTGGTTAGGGGTACTTTATATCCCATTTTCTTCGCGAAAAGCATACACTCATTTTGGAGATTCGAACCCATATCGATTGACACCGTGTCCGTTCACGCTACCGTTGAGATATTATTACTTCAAAAATTAGGATTTATAACTGATAAAAAAAATAGTTTAAAAAATTATCAGCTTTCTGTTCAAAAAACAATCGGACATAATAAATCCATCAATCAAATAGTTATCTACCTATTTAAAATACATTAGCCTTAAAACTTTACCTGCAGGTGAATCAAACGATAACTAATATTTACTTATCATTCTTCCTTAATTGTTATTAACGAACTCATCCTCACAACAATATTAAATTGTCAAGAAATCACTTTACTATCATTTATAACTCTAACTACATGCCTCTTAACTGTTTGTTATCAAAACGTCCTGATATCATACCAACCTTTCGAATTTACGATCTTTTTATATTGTAACAAATCGTAGAAACGTTAACAGATTGTGGGTATATAGGGCGGATGTGGACGTGATGTAAGCTTGACACAGTGACGACATAATAATAGTATGGAAGCTCGTTAAAAAATAAAGAACGATATAGGTTATGGTTCGGTTGTTTCGGTCCCTGCTATGTAAGATACGCCTATTCGATATATGGAATGTACCTACTTATAAATGCTGCCTGTTACGGTATGCTGAACATGTTAAATGCTGTTGTAGTAACTGTTCACATGGAAATGGCGGCCAAATGAATATTATACAATAGACTTTATTAATTTCAATGGATCTTGTAATGAATATTGTTGATTTATGATTATGTAACAACAACCAAAGCGCTTGGTGCTATAAAATTGAAATTTTGAAATCATTAGCTTAATCAGTACCTTTATATTTTACTTTTTTAATAGTACAACAAACAAAGCTGCGGTATTGTGAACATAACCCTAGTATATGTGTTTGATAATAAGTACTGAATAATCTTCAAACAGCAATAACCACCATAGTACCCATAATCCATTAAAAATTGTCGATAGCTTACCAACATGTAAAATAGTCGAGGACTTGATTAACTGATCTACTACGACTCGTACTACACATTGTTGTATTTATATCTTATACCTTGTTGTTCTTATCAATTAAACACGTTAACACTTTCGCTAACCATTTTGATGACGAACGTGATGTAGCGTCAAAATTGATGCCTTATTATGCATTGGCGTGCGACCAGCAGCATAAGTGTTAAAAACTCTTAATTCCTCGTAAAAGCCAAAGAAAATTTTAAACCATAGAAGAAATTGAACATTGCATAAATCTTCCGAATACATTCCTATAAATTTCAAGCTAATTACGTTGTGGTAAAACCGACCCAATGACTCCTTGGTTAGTCTCATTTCCAAATCAGCCATTAAATATCTGACTGCTGAGAGTTTTACGGGTCGGTATGATATTAGTTTTGAATCATACCGTGCATACCGACTAAGATGTACATAGCCATCATTTTACCATGGCTCTAGAAAGAAGAAACATGTATGTTGTAATGTATTTATAATACATAAAGAAAATTAGTCCAAATTTAAATCGTGAGCCGTTTTCCTCTTTTGCGATTGTTCATTTACAAAATTCATTTTATTAACAAAGTCTGGCTTAATCTTACTTTAAGACGCTATCTGTTAAATAACCGTTGAAATTAACATTATTATAATACTCGAATGCCTAAAGGAATGAAATGATCAAACCGTACAATATCCTATTCTCCGGAAAACTCGATTTAAATATATTATACCGAATTAAGTGTTGGACGAACCTAATTACGGACGGGACGCAGTTTAACTTGTTAGTATCTTCTGTGAAGGTAACTTTTTTAATTTCCCTAACGAAATTGTCATATTTTCCTTTTGTTTGCAGTAACGAAGTAAAACGAGATGAGGTCAAGTCTAGAATTTTTATAACCACTTTATATTCAAATGCAGTTTTGTTTACTATGCAAGCCCGTGGTTGTAGTCCCGTGGATCTCTCCAGTGGCATTTTATTTATAATTTGTAATCTTTTGAAGTCAACCAAAGTCGTGTCTACAACAAAGGCCTTTTACGACTCTCGTTAAGGTAATTAACAAGTCTAAGGATTTATTATGAGTTGAATTAGCTTTCAACGTTTCATATCATAATCCGAAAGCGTTTTATTGTCTTGAGAGCTCTAACGGATTCTTTGACTGTTATTAATTACACGTAAGACTGGTTTATGGCTGCGATGAAATTCCCTGCGGAATACTTTGCTTTATAAAGACATTTTTGGAGTAATTTTCAAGTTTGATTGTATTTGTAATAAGACTTCCGTCTTCACCATTGTACATTCTACAATTTCGAAAAGAAAGTATCTCTCATAATCAAATAATTTTAACATAAAATACATTCCATTAATAAATCGCCCTATACCTATTTATACAATTTTACCACTGTTAAGTCTGACAAATGCATGTTTTAAATCTTTGATTGCTCAATGCTTAGTGTATTATAGGCATAAATTAAAATCTAATTGAATACAGATACGCTTGCAAGACGTTGTTATTTAAATTATTATAATTTACTTCTTAATTTTTAGTCATCATCGGGTCAAATTTCACCAAAACCTGCCTAGTAGGTTCAGAGTTATGCTATAAAAGGGGGCAGGTAGTCAAAAATACAAAATTGAATATATATCTGGCTTCTTTAGATATTAAACATTTCCGTGAATAAGCTAAATAAGTCAACCTTAAAATGATATTGAAAGCAGAATACGACAGTATTTTTAAGTTCAAGTTGTTGATTGAATTACAATATTTGTAACACTGTGAACAAACGTCTTTCTTACTCAATGTTTGGGATTTCCCTTTTAAAATAATCTACTTTCACTTTTCTAAGAAACATCGCAAGTGTCCTTCAGTCCTAGCAATTTCACTAATTGCACCAGTGACAAAACATTAACCAAAAATTCCGAAGAACTGGTTGGCCATAAAAGTCACATGTTCACTGGGGGCTTATTACGGCAATAACAATTTAAGGAAGCCGAAAGGGTGGCGGAATTTCGTCGAAACTTTTGCTTGCGTCTCAGTTTACCAAATTGTTTTATAAACAATGTTTACAGCAGTCACTTTATGGTCCACTTGTTTTATATCCAGTTTTTGTTACGACACTATTGTTACAAGTTACTACTTTGTTCATTTGTTTCGAAAATATTGTGGGCCAAAAGTTTTACTGTCTTCTATTTATTGTTTTTTTTTTTTTTTTTTTTTTTTTTAAGTATTCAGTGACAGTTACTAACGGTAATGAATTTATCACTTTTACTTGTATCACTCAAAGCATATTGTAACGATATACGTTTTAACTTTTAAGTTGTATTGGTAAAAAAGACGGCATTTTTTACCTTGTTAGAAGTTAAAATTTTGTTTCATGTATACAAAAAAGTCTAAATTTTGAATATGTTACAAGATTTTACTACAGAAATAATTAATTTTAATACCACAAATTATAAAGAAAGTATCTTATTGATTCTATATATGTACAGTAAATATATTATAATATAATTTACTAGGTTTTACGTGCGGCGTTTCTCGTGTTAATATTGATTTTGTCAAACAAACCAGATGACGCAATATTTTCATACAAAGTTTAGCCCTCTGTTTACCCCATTTCCAATAAATTTTTCGCGGGAAAAAGTATCCTATCACCGTTTCCAGGTTCTCATCTATCTCTGTACCAAATTCATCATAATTGATTTAGCGGTTTAGCCGTGAAAGCGACACAAACAAACTCACTTGCGCATTAATTATATTATTAGTATGATTCAAATTCATTAAGTAAGCCAATAAATTCATCTTCTGGCTACTCTTATATTCATAAGTTAAAGTATAACATTGAATAGGTAATAATTGATCAGACACTTCCTGATCTATTTTGTACTACTTCAATACCTTCGTAATATTACTAAGAACATTTAAAAAGTACCTGTGACAGGAAGCAATTCGTTGACTAAGCTAATCTGTATATAGGTATATTAAAGTGGAAAGTACTAATGCTTGCACCAGAATTTCCGTTAAAAACAATAGATAATTTGAGTTATTTAAGTATCGAATGATAATAAATTTATCAAGTTTTGTAAAACAATGCAGTTGTATTATTTTAATTTCTAATTGACTCTTTAATGATTTGCTGAATAAAAATGTAAATTTATCGCGTAAGTCATATTTACTCATTCAAACATGTACTCGGAACCGCGTAGTTGGAGTAGCACTGCACTTTGTGACTGACTTTTGCCCTGAATATTTAAGTATCGTGTGGATCTGCCAGAGTGATTATTTTGCGAGATTTTTATCTGTTAGCTCATGTACACTTCTACTTCTCACTAAAGTCCAAAGTATTAACACATGTGTTTTTATATACGATATTTTAACCTTCATATTATGAAGAAACTGTAATTAAAATGCTTAATAATTCTCATAGTAATACTTCTATTTAAAATAGTAATTAGCTTGTAACAGGATTAGTAACTATAATTTTAAAATCAGGTCAATATTTGTACATATATTATTTACTCATACTATAGATAATGCCGTTTTTTAAAGTAAGAAAATCCATTTACGAATTACTTTTAGCCTCTGAGTCTGATACACATTTCGTTCACATACCTCATGTGGAACTCACCTGAAGAGAATCCGGAATATGCGCTCAATACGGAATATCCCATGGTTCAGTGTGTCTTCTGCCACCTGCACGAGGTGACGCAAGATTGTGTGAGCATGCACCACGTCAGCTACTACTAGCTCAGTAGGTAATAAAAATTGGGCCCCAGTAAAAACAGGGAGCAGCAAGACATAAACGAGATAAATAAGGCTCCTAGATCGTACTCCTTGGTTTGGATATAGTTACGTAAGAGTGCGAATATATCACGCCCGCGTCATAGAGGATCCTTAGAATCGACTTTACGGTCCCTCTTCACGGTATCATGTTGTACGATTACAACCTCGCCGAATAAAACTGTAGTTTGCCATGCACTCTCACTACGGAGCACGGTTTTGCTCGCTCGCTAATGCTAGATCTTCCCCGGCTACCGCGGTTAGAGTACGGTGCTCATATATATGCACCGCATCTACAACCTGCGTACAATCCGGTGCAGATACGGTACAAAACATCCACGGCCTAACATTCTTCATCCCGTCCACTGTTTAAGGACCAAAGCAATGGCGTCTATACCTCAAAGATTATTGGGCGCACCTGGTAGGTCCTATTCTTTACCTCTGATCCACGTTGCAGTATAAGACGTGCACCCTTTTTTTTTAAGTGGAGAAATGCATTTACGCATACATCCCAGCCCGGGAGTACTCACTAAACACCCACGGCCTCTCTGTCGTCTTACTGGACAACGCGAGTTCGTGGATGCAAAGATGTATATCCTGATAAGAGTAATAGTAATGAAGTGCTCAAGAACTTATTTTATTTTTTAAATTACTATAGATGATATTTGAGACCATACATTGGAACTTGCAACACACCAAAATGATTATTGGTAAAATATATAGAACAGCCGAGCTCTACAGAAGAAAAGTATTATAATAGGTCAAGCTAAACAAGCAGTCAATGAGTCTGTCATGTCATTTAAAACACTTGATTTCCCATCGTTTTGTAATACTATATAACAGCAATAAATCAGTTCAACTTTATAAGTCGGGCTTCAATAAATGTTTACTAAAATATACCAATCAATTAATGTCGAAACTGTATTAGCTGTGGATAATAAGCCTCAATATAAGTAACTGTAATACTAATCACGCTTAAACAGCGTCGGCTTTTTATACGCTTTTAACATTTAATACCAAGTAATAGAAAGTCAATTTTGAAACAATCGTAAACAGTTACGTTAGATATATATTGAACAGTAATGTAACTGCTGAATAATAATAATAATTCACAGTTGATTGATAAGCTTAATGGTTCTTCATTACTCTTAGGTTAATACAATTTTGGGTTATTAAGAAAGCGATTATGTATTTATTGTGAAAAATAGCTTCTTAAGTATACATAGTTGAAATTACTTTACAATTAATTCCATTAAATTTATTTTATTTTATTTCTGTTTAATGATCAGTCATTATTTATAATGTCAATTAATACTTTTGTATTAAAACAAGCAATTGTATTGATACTGACATGTTTCTTTAAAACAATGAATATACTATCATGTATGAAACATGTAAACTTTAGGCAGTGTGTCAAAATATAATATTCCGCTATATAAATATTCTTATGTTGAAAAACTTACCTACTGAATATTACATGTATAATGTTAATTGAACCGTTTCTTAATTTATAAATTACTATACTAGAAGATGTATTATGTTCCATCTGCCTTGATAATATGATCCGAATAAATTTAAAAGTGAGCATTATCCTTTAAAAGCTATTATTTCACATGTGAAAATTGTTAGTTCGCATACCAGCTGCTGCACTAATCATATTAGGGATCAATTCAAAATTAGCTGTCCGGCCTCTTAATACATAGAACGGAAGAAAACGAGCCCTAAAGTATATGTCATTGAAATATTTACTTATATATTGATACAAAATGTTGATAGTTTCATTGACTGGTAGGCACTACGATTATATATTTATTTTTGTATTTATATGAGTTGAGTAATTTGATTTTATATGTATTTTGATTATATTTAATGTTAAGTTCTATTTGTTATTACATTTTCCTAGTATATAAATTTTGCTTTTGTCTCTTTTGTATATGAACTACCTACAACAACTTTTATGTTTTTATAACAATACCGCTGGTTAGCTGCAAGAAAATTCTTTGAGACATTAAGCTCGCCAATGTAATCATTAAAGTACAATAAAGTGTTCATTCATTTAATCATATTTTACTAAGCTTCATCATTTCTCAAATCAATAACTTTATGCCAACAATTCCGAGTTTAGGCTGATTATTATTTGTAATATGCCATTAATACTTATATACAACTATATAAAATTGAAACAACGAAGGAAACAAATTAACGCACCTAGGATAAATAAAATAATGGTAGTAATATAACTTTAAATTTACGCAAAATTATTATATTGTCGTCCATTCTGAATGCTAAGATCAGTGAACTGTAGTTCTCAAAAATAATCATTAATCCGAATCGATGTGTATAGATACCAAAAAAAATCTTGACGGTGGTGACCGTGTCTGCTCTTGTAAATTAAGGCCCTTTTGAGCGTAAAGTAGAGGCCAATTAAAGTATTTTATAGTCCCGATGCGGTGTAAAACAATAAATTGTACGATGGTTCTCGAAGGCGCCCTATTAATTACGTGCATTCAAGGGTAATAACGTAAATATCGTTTTACGTTTGTTTATTAATCAAGTATAAGCTACGAATTGGATGATTTTATTTCTTTTTATTCTTAATAATATAAGGATTAAATCAATTTTAAGTTAAGTAATTGGTTTTAATTGTATATGCCGAGTATTGTTTTCAAATAAAATAGGAACAACAAGAATAATGTAAATCTTCCAATGTACTAATTCTGTGTACTTAATAAATTGATCGATAATTATTAGATAATGATATACCAATACTTTTGTTTCTTTTTCTATTCTATTCCTAAAAATATTACACGTTTGAAGCGATGATAGCTCAGTGGTAGTGTGCACGACTTTGCGTCAAAGGGCGTGAGTTCGAATCCAACCACCTACAATGAGCTTGAGCTTTCGCTGAAGGAAAACATCGTGGCGAAACCATAACATGGTGGTAGGGCTTTTTCTGATGCCCGGCTGGCTAGCTACCACCCTCAAGTTGAAAATCTGCCGCCAAATACCAATAGGTGTGTTCCGGCAGTTACACTTGAGGGCCAGTTTCTCCACAGGTTTAGCGTGTCAACCAACTTGGGCCGTATCGTCATTTAAGATCAGGTGAGATAATGGCCATAACGCATAACCTTAACTATAAAAAAAACGTACAATTATAATGTAAAATAGAAAGATAAGGGTAATGCAAAATACAACTGAATGAAATAACTCAATGAAATGAAATAACTTCAGACCAATGATTTTCATTCTAAGGAAAGAGAAAAAGCTGCGCTAATAATAAAGTGCTTACTTTGACATATTAATCCAAATTCCAATAATTAGTCATATCAAATAAAAGAAAATTACCTGATTAAATCACTGCACAACCTTATCCGTGGCTTGCACCACGCCATGTCTCATACGATAACGATCTCAGTTCGTATCTCGCACAAGCGATTTACAGTGAAACAGTGCGCAATCATTTATTTACTTTAGTTCCCATAATACCGTAATTATATTAAAAAATATATTGCATTTAACAGAATCAAAATAAACATCAGAAAATGTAAAAACAATGAATTTACAAAAGTTTTAATTTTTTTAAAGAATTTTAAAGTGTTGTAAGGATTGTTTTTATTTAATTTATTTTTTGGATATAGACACCTTCACCAATTGTGAAGAACTTTTACAACTACAATTAATGAACACAAAATTACATCCAAACTCAGAACAATCGTTTATGGATCATACAAATAAATGTCTTATGCGGGACTCGAAATCAAACCACTTCGGCACGTCGTCGTTTGCAGCATGGCAACTGCTTTAACCCTTAGGCCAACTGTGCAGTCTTAGCTGTATATTACTTAATTTTGGCGGCATTTTTCGTGACACATGTAATTTGATTATTGTACCCTAGTGAATTGATCATTAAAACAAACATTTTAAGATGCCACTATAAAAACCTGGACTGTTTTAAAAGTAAAGCTTGTTAAAGCTAGGTCTGAATACCATATTACATACTATACACTGTTAAATTGACAGAATAGGCAGAAGCTTTAATACAATTTAAAAAGAAATCTATGTAAAGTTTAACGTCATTATATATGTAATGAACCTGTCATTGTAATATGATTTGAAATGTGATAGATATAAATGCTAATCAAGATGGATATTTATCCCTAATTTGGTTTTATTATATCAAACTAACTATGCCTGTAATAATTTTTGCGTAAACTTAATAATTGAAATCATCTAAATAAATTATATTCATAATAATAGTTCCTTCTTCTAAACTTTCATCCCCTATTTCAACCCTACGTTTTGTTTTCGCACTATAATTAGCCTATATCCTTTTTTAATCTATCTCTGTATAAAAATTTATCGAAATTGGTTTCATGCTTTAAGCATAACAAGCATGCGGAGTTACTTTTGCATTTATAGTATTAGTTGAGATGATGCGAAAATAGAGTAATAGCTAATACATCTTTATATCGAAAGCGATAAATGGAATTCACGTAACTGTAAACTGTGGACTGTCTTAATTATCTAAGCAACATACACAACTAATCACTTCTTTACTGCATACGAGGAAACATAGCAATCGCTTCTGATTGTTAAAATAAACTGAGGTAGGTTGTTTACAAGAGCACATAATAAATCTTTCTAATTTATATCCGAAACATAATAAGAGGAAAATGTTATTCACGACACTATGAGCCAGTATGTTTATCTTTGGAACGCAATCAGAACTCCTTCAAGGGGGTTAAAATAATTAAATTTAAAATGTCTATATTTGTCGAAACGGACCATAGTAAGGTTTACAGATATAGAAGTATAAGTTAATAGAAAATATAAATTCTATATTTATATTTTAAAAAATCTATGTCACCGCTCATAGATTAATAAATATCATTTATCTTCATAGTCAAATTTAATTATAAATTAGCTATAATTGTAAGCTAAAATTCTAAGTCCAATTTAATTTTTTACATAAGCTTTTCATACTAGTTAAAACTTATATAAGCCTTTCATATAATTTAGCGTTAACATATTATTGGGTAATACAACTCAAGTGTTATTTTTCAGCGTCCTTATATTTTTTAAATGTAAAGTCTAAATTTTATGTTAAAACCAAAATTAATAGCACCGTTCCTTATGTCCACATATTTTTAATAATATATCAAAAATAACATTTATTCGTATTATATTTTCCAAGTGCCCAGAATATAATAAATGCTATAGTGTGAAATGTAAATACGATATTAACATAATATTAGCCTCTCCTTTCTATGGGAAGGATTTCGTGAGACGGCACCTAGTAAATAATTCCCTCAGTTACGTACCCACTTCACTCGAACCATGGTTCGTAATTTATAGCATGGACCAGTACGGCATCAGGCATAAAGCGTCTATAAAAGTAAATAAAGTTCATGAAATAGCAATAAATCGTCACAAAGAAAGGGATATACTCGTAGCCGGTAAAATGCTCCTTTGGTGGGAAAGATTCAAGTGTATATATGATATATTACTTAAACTATGTCTGATAAGAATAAATACTTTATTCAACCTTTACAATATAAATTAATAAAAGCTTATACAGCTATATTAGGAATATAGTACGACGTTTGCTGTACAAAAGCAGCATTATGGACATAATTTGAATCTAAGTTCCAATTTTATTATACTAGTAAGATTGTGTTAAAACTTAAACTTACTAATTTCAAACTAACATAAAAAAGATTGCTATAGTACACTACATGGACTTACTAGACTACAAAATACTGATTACGTCTTGTTTAAAGGCAAAAGTGATGTACTTAGTTTTTTTTTAAACAATGAACTGGCATTGTTGTGGCAAACTAACCGTAAGCATTTCTTTTTAAAATAACAATATATTACCGCCATCTGCCATTACCGCCATCTTAATACAATTTATTTTCATTTATCTCTAGTTATTTTTATAAAAAAGTTCTAGGGTGTATAAATCATATAAAGGGTATATAAGGATATATAAAGGATGTATATCAATCATAACACCCAAAAAAACCCCAATATTTTATCTTCATAACCTCCTTTTTTTTCAAGTTATTTCGAAGATACAGAGCAATTTCAGAAGACCCGCGGCGGTATCGGGCTTGCATCAACTTTGATGGGAATGATTACATAGCCATTACACTTTAATTAGGAAGCGACAAACCTCGCCACAAAGCTGCCCGTTAAAGTTGCAATGACTTGATACCGGGACGTACTGGGTTCCATAGGTAAAGGAAAAAACATTACAAAATAAAATACAACATCTCCTGAGGTTCATTTAAAAACATAGTTTATTTGAAAAGTTATTATAAAAAGAGGTGACACTGTAGTCCATAGGTTGTCATCATATTCAAGATTTTGTGCCACCTTCTTAAGAACTGGATGTATCACATGCTAATTTTGGAATGTGATACACCTTTAATCTTATGTCACCGACAATCTTGGATGTGGATGTAAAACTGTGGAGTATGCCATTATAGTGGGTAGATACCTTTTTTTTTCGTAGGAAGATTTTACACATAATTCTGGCGGGTAGCAAAAGCATTAGTTATGTCAGATTCTTAGCAACCAAAATCTATGGACTTTGTACCCTCCAGCAGGATTGGTGGAGTGCTTTCGCATTAGTGGGTCCATACCGTCTATTTTTATTGAAAAAAAAAATACATTTATATGTAAACTGACTGGGTATTCGGGCTCAGGCCTAGACAAGAGGGGCGTTGGCACCTTATCGGGTGCCTGAGACTAAGACGAGCATTAACACTTGTTTTAATCAATATACCGGTTGTTTATCTATGGTGGTTGCAATCCATTCTGACACAATCATTATATCATATAATTTGAACAACATTATGTATAATATTATGCAATATGAATTTCGAATTATATTATCAAAATGACTAAAGTAATCATAAATTTAACTCGTATAAGAACTTCTAAGTAGAAGAGTTCTGAAGATGAACATCATATAAAAATTATTAAAGTGGAACCCTAAAAGGGCCCAAGAGTTACATATTATCGCGCATTTTGTAAATTCACACCTTAAAAATTCGAATTAAATTCTTGTTGCCGTAACAACCCCACATCACGCATCGTGGCGAGTGTGGGTAGTTACTACCAAGCGCTAACAAGACATCCTTATAAGGATGACAATCTTACATCGTTTTATCGATAATAATTGCGATAATTGCGATTATAAGGCTATTTTCTAAAATTATACCCGCGTTACTATAGTTTGACCAGGATCTATAACATATTATGTATTTAAATATAAAGTTCTAACTTAGTTCCTTACCTGATTCCCAAAAAAAAAACTAATTACAGACATATATATTTATATACGAATTATACAAGTAACTTATCAATATCACAGATAATAAAATAAAAAACGTTGTATACTCTTATATTAGCAAACAATCCATTAAAAATGAATGTAATATGTAACACGATCTATGTATTTATAACTAATATTTGACATTAGGTTTTTTATAAATGTTTTAGTTGAAAGTAAGTTTAAGAAAAGCAAATACGTAGTAAATTAAAAAATGTTTTTTACATAATGATTTCTTATGTTTACGCGAATATTATTCATCGAAATAAAACTAATTTAAACGGATTTTATCGCAGTTATTTATTAATTTTGATCCCGATGTTTCGAAAGCTTTTCAGCCTTCGTGGTCACGGGGCGGACTGAGGTGTAGGTTGTCCAGAAAAGTTCATGATACTGTGTCTACCTTCAATTATTATTATTTATTTTTTATTAAATTGAAGGTAGACACAGTAACATGAACTTTTCTGGACAACCTACACCTATGTCTGCCCTGTGACCACGAAGGCTGAAAAGCTTTTGAAACGTCGGGATCAAAATTAATAAATAACCGCGATAAAATCCGTTTAAATTAGTTTTATTTCGATGTTTTTACAAATATACTTAGTCAAAAATAGTAATAAATTACTCGCCTTTAAATATACTTGAACAGATTTCTTGTTAAATCACATTCTTTTTTTGTAAACTATACAAGCTGTATACAAGTTTGTGATCTTTCCAATTGAACAAAAAACGGGCAAGCATCGAGAGGCAAGTATCGATAATAGCCTCAATCGATAACGATCATCCCATCACTTTCAGTGTTTGGGCAGGTGGCGAAACGACAGACAAAAGGTTGTTCGTATCATTATGTTGTCTTGTTACCGGCGCTCGCGCATCCCGAACGAGGCGCGATATTGAAAAGCAGTAATTACTTTGCATACTACGGCCGGATACCTTTTTAAGTATCTATGTGATGATTGACTGGATAGTCAAGTATTTTATCTAGCCGTACTGTTGTTATAATATTTTGTAAATTCCACTTAATAACGCCCTTGAGGTACAGGCTGGCGTATTTTTAATATATTATAGCAATCGCCTATATATAATTATATACTTCCTTGCCGACTTCGGTACCTGCGTCTACTCCCATTTTTACATATATCTGTGGCTATGTTCGTGTGCACGCATATGACAATGATATCCAATTTTTGCGGTAAACGTGCGCAGACAGATGTTACACGTTAGGATGCCGTTAATGTACAATGTACAAAATATTTGAGAGCGGTTACTGCTTAAGCATCTGCATATAAAAGCAACTTCACCAATGTCAAGGAAAACATACACAAGGAAGACATAAGTTCAATCATATTATATGTCTCCAATACTTAACGAAAATATAAAACTACTGCCTATTTCCCATATTATAAATTAACTAGAATTTGATTTATGCAGATAATGTAATTTTCTAATATTATATGTTGAGTAAAACAACATTCAATTCAGTTAAGTATTTATTTATTAAACGATAGAGTAATTTAACACTTTCATTTATATTAATTAAAAATGAATGTCAGCACTTGAAGAAAGTTGTTATGTCAGTGGCAGATTTACACTTTTGCGCCCCGTAGACTATTCAAATTTTGTCGTTCCTACCTACCACTACAATTAGATTTCGCATATGGCTACGTAAATTATAGAAAAAAAACGATCTGAGTTTTAGATTCGAGTCACCGTTACCTTTTCAATATATTTTATGTTTAATATATATACAGGGAGCGTCAGTTGAGTATGTTCGATCAGATCATCTTATAATATGTGACTGACAATACAATTAAGTACTAATTCAGTTAAAAGGTTCAGAACTGAATAGACGTTTTCTTCACTAGAAAATTATGAATACATCATTTTATATTAAGTAGAAAGATGTATATAAAAGTATAATAAGAGACGTCTAGACCTCTTTGTAGTATTTCCAAGAGCTAGTATTTTGAGACATTCATTATTTAATAAGAAATTAAAACATACTATATTACACGAAACAGGCTAATATTTCTAAATTATAATTTACCATAAGATGAAGTATTTGCCACCAAAGTTATACATCTGTGTATTAATAAATCTATATTCATATAATAACACGGGAAAGTGTGTTTGTTTGTTAAGAACTACTAGTCGAATTTCTATAATTTGTTTTTTGTTTTTGATAGAGCAATCATTAAGAAAAGCTTTAGGCTATTTAACACGTTATCAATAAGAGCAAAACTATATTGAAAAAAGGAGCAAAAACAGGCAAAAATTATTAACCAAAATTTTAAGTTCACGCGAACGAAGATACTTATACATAATCATATACAATATTGACATTTAATAAAAGCGTAAGGTACAATTATATACCCTTAGAACAAAACAGACATGACGTATTATCCAACCAAAAAAAAAAAGGAATTAATGGCCCCAAACCGTAGATCCGTGGCTTACGATGAACTCATCATAATATTTAGAAATTATCACATTAGTATGGGCAGTGATAATTACAATGCGCGTTAGTTGGGCGTACACGAATACATCATTTTTGTTTAAGACGTTACAAGGAATTACTTCATACTAATCGCTCGAAATGGTAATTTCTAAGAATACAAGTCTTGATAGATGATTGTGAATGTTGTTATTTTGTGTAATATTGTACTCACGCGTTACTATTACCCCGTAATACATGGAAGAAGCAAAAATCACGGAAAAATATAATTCCATTTCAATAATACACATGCAATCTATACATATTAAGTCCCACGCCACGTCCGTCTGTCTAAACGCAATAAAATTAAAAGTTATTGAATGGATTTTGTAAGGTTTTAAACATTAGAGTGATTCAAGGTTTAGGTGCATAAATCATTAGAGTTTTGAGTAAATTGGTTGACATATGATTGGATAATATCAAAGATGTCGGAAAAATTATGCCGACTGAAAGCTTGACTGGCGTGTGTGCATAAACCGATAGTTATATAAAAACAATATATTACGCAATTACTCCTTCTAAAAAGATTTATTACAGTGCAGTAAGCTTATTTATTTCATTAATAAACAATAATTAAAACTTATAGTTAGAAAAAGCGTTTAAGAATATCTTTAAATTAAGCGACTTTTTCCTTATTAATTTAAATTAGTAGGCATAGGTTCTATTACCCGTATATAGCCCGGGATGGTTGCTAGCCATAAATAAATATAGTTAATGTCGTTTGAGAGCCAACATTTTGTAATAGTCTACGTTTCAGGAAAAATATTCTAGATATAATGATTTCTTTTTTAATTTAGTTTTATTTCGATAAATATTCTATATATATGGACCGTTTATTTGAAAGTGGTGTAAGTCCATTTTCTTTTGTTTCGAGAAAATAAAAGGTTACTGTATTTGTTGATAATGCAATTTCATTTACCGACCGATTTTAAGTTGTACAAAACATGGGATTTTTTTGAGAAATTAAACACGGACTAGTTATATATAAAAAAATTACATTAAATTAAGAATGAATTACGTGATAGCTCATTTTTCTTAAAAATGGACTTACACCACTTTCAAAATAAACGGTCCATATATATATTTACAATATGTCTGAAGATCATGATTTCTGAGAATTATCCAAATTCATTTTACACTTGAATGTGTAATATATAAGAATATTTGTGTCTATTTTTAAAATCCGTCGCAATAACGATGTATGAGATCTTCAAATATACTCATGGAATTATTGAATCATATGCTATTGAAATAGAAATTCGATGATGTAGACAACATACATTATATGACACAGTGAAACACGAGAAGGCTTTCAATAATATTGCCAAGTCTCCTTTCAGATTACAATTGATGGAAATGGGTGAAAGTTTGTAATAAAGATATTTTTGATTTATAATTCACAGTTGATAAAATACAGTTAAAATGTAGTATTATCGCTGGTATTATTACAATAAAAAAATATAATAGCAATAAAATAGTTTTATAACATTCTCCTGTGTATGGATCTAAGTATATAGATCTTTATTGATTTGTTTTTATTTTATATCAATTTATATTATAACATGACATGTTTATTAATATAACATAATATTCGTACATAAACTAATTACAATAGTACACAGTATAGAAAGTTCTACACAACTTCGTTAAGTAAATTGACTAAGCATATAACACTATTTAACCTTGAGAAACATCCTCCAGTCTAATTATTCACTAAATAGAAGGTACTACACCTTCAAGCATTAACATTTAGAACATCATTTTATCCAAGCACCTTAAGAGTTCTATAATATAGATGTATGTGAGAAGGCAATTAAGAGAAAGTACTGTACCTTGTTACAATTATTATGGTACCTACGTAATTTTGTACGAGTTATGTACATACTATAAATACTCGAACTTAAATCGAACTATTTCGTCAAATATTAATCATATTAAGTTGGAAGTAGTTTTGCATTCTTATTATTATTGATATATCATTGTTATTACTATAAATATAAATAATGATTTAAGAGTTAAAGGATATAACTCATACACCAACCGGTTTAAGCAGCGTACAGTAGATTTTTAGGCAGGAAACGAAGAAATTATAATGAGTGATAGTTTTCCAATTAAATCGTCACATACTCAGTAAAGTATATTCATCGGTGACTTCAAGACTACTTAATAGGCTGAAACCTTGAGCAGTCTATGTTATAAATAAATAATACTTTGTTTACAATCCAATAAATTACATATCTAGCGAGTATAAAAATATAATTCTTGACAAAATTACCATTAGAAGTCTCTTAATTTGATTTGTGTGTTAAATAATCCTTTCATTTTTGGAAAGGTGTATATTTGTAAAATAAAAAAATATTTTGCAAATTATACACCTATCCTAGACGTGTTAGTATAAATGTTTATGAGGTACATAAGAGGCAAACTAGTCGATATTATAATAAAGTAGGTAAGTCACTCTTTATATTAAAATGATAAAACTGGCATAAGCAATATCTGCTCTTAGAAAATAACTCCAGCTACGAAAACGATGTATAAAGGTAAAAGTAGCGAAGTCATAAATTTCTCACTTTATTTTTTGCGATATTGAGCTGATGGTAGGGTTGTATTCCAATTTACCGGTACCTGTTACGAGTTTATATTATGAATTGCGTACAAGATGTTTAATTTAGTTGTTGTTGGAGTTTCTTGAGCTCAAGGTGCAAATGCATTAACACTTACAAGCAACAACTTTTTTGTAAATAATTTTGTAGTTATACAGTAACATAAAACTTGCTAAAATATTATTTGCTTGAATACAAATGAACTTCTAGTTATTACACTTGTCGAAAAAGTCAATTGTAGTTTTATTTTTTAGTGAAACACGACGAAAAACAAAATTAATAGAAACTTAGTAATACAAAATATAGGTAGGTTATAACATAAAAGGCGATTAGAACAGTAGAGAATCGGTGCCTGTGATCATAATAATGGATAAGCTGACATGATTATTAAGTACGTGTTTTCCACAAAAAAGGACTGTGTTCAGGAGTGAGACATTTACATATAAATTACCAAAACGATATCTAAATTTTTTTAGTAACAAGGTAAAGTGAATTAAGTAGAGTAAACGTACTACCCACCCTCGTAGAAGTGGGGGCGCTGTCACTAGTCTCTGACATCACGGGAGTTTGAAGTGTCGCCGTGGTGCGGTTTAGTGGTTAATGATGTCGGTGATTAGTACCCAATGAGTCACCACATGCCCCTCTCGCCTTGGTCTGAGCTCGGATGAGGAAATTCGTAAAGAATAGGATTTTAAACACCACGTATTAACGTTAAATAAATAAAGGCCGAAGCGAGAGAAGCGTGTGTTATCAGGTAACTAGTACCACCGAATAACTACTAAAACGCATCACGGCTACACGTCAAGCCCCCGTATTACCAGAGATCAGCGAAAGCATTTACTCTTCTTCTAGAAAATGTAGTGTATCCTGTAAGCTAAAAAATTACATTGTTGGATCGAATACCTTTATTACTATTATTTTTATGTTGCGCAGCATAGTGACTGCGCTGCATCTAGCGTTAAGTACAGTACAATCGAAATCAGCGGCGACTGACAATGAACGATAATTCACAGCCAGTGACCGCTGTCATGCTAGCCTGCTTAGATACCTTTTCATGCCTCTTTTGAAGGACCCGATGTCGTAAGAAGGAAGGAGCATGCTAACGCGAAGACGGTTTCACAGCTCCATTATAGCTTATTTTTTAAGCTTTCATTTTACCACATCACCTGATGACGAGCAAAAATGTAAATGAACTATACCTAATAAAAATTTAATATATAAAGAAATCAAATTATACTTCTAAAATTACAATTGCATAAATTGAAATATCACTCATAATATTTTATTACCTAGGATTTAAATAAAATATGGAAATGAATTGGCGATAATGCAAACGTTATAAAATTATGCAATCCAATATATAAACTTACTTCACATAGCTATAAATTTTAAAATATTCAATAATTTCAAATCATTTATGCCGAATTAATGATGTCATAACAATACGGTAAAATGGTTTTAGACAACAAATGTTATGAGACAAGACGAAGTTTTTAACTATTCATAGATTCACTGTACGGGTGCCACGACAATCGTTTGGCAGAGAGAGAAGCTCCAAGCAGTTTCCGAGATTTGTATGTATAAGGGACGCCTTTCTGACGCGCGTCAACAGACACCTGGTATTATTGTTGTCACATCAAATAAGTGCTATGGTAACATCAGTATCCAAGATAGTACAAAATAAATAAAGGGAGATAGCTCAGTGGTAGTGTGCACGACTTCGCGTCAAGGGACGTGGGTTCGAACCCAAGCACCTACAATGAGCTTGAGCTTTCGGTGAAGGAAAACATCGTGAGGAAACCATAGCATGGTCGTAGGGCATTTTCTAATGCCCGCCTGGGTAGCTACCACCCTCAAGTTGTAAATCTGCCGCCAAATACCAATAGGTGTGTTCCGGCAGCAGCACTTGAGAGCAAGTTCCTCCACAGGTTTAGCGTGTCTACCAACTTGAGCCGTATCGTCACTTAAGATCAGGTGAGATTATGGCCATAACGCTAAACATTAACTATAAAAAAAAAAAAAAAAAAAAAAAAAAAAAAAAAAAAAAATCAAAGATGGGGCGATGACATTAAAGTAATACCTGGCACTATCTGGACAAGAAAAGCACTCAATCATTCTCTGTGGCAAGCCCTAAAAGATATCTATGCTGCAAACCAAGACAATATTCACGTATCAATATGAAGTAATTATTTTTTTTTCCTTTAAAAATACAACGAATGAATAACTAAAGCTATGTCGCGGAAACTTTAAAAACATATATACAAAAGTACTCCTAGATTTAGAAGAATGATTTGTAAATGAAATAAATAATTATTCTGTATTGGATTTGAAACTACAATGCTCAGCGCGTCGGTGGTGGCGCGACAGATTATTGAGATTTTTTCGCAATTTTATTAGTGAAAAGTTGCATTAGTTTTGTCTAAGGGCTAATTTAATGAAATAAAACAAACTTTTAACGTTGCTATCTAACAAAAACTTGTTCCTTTTACATTATAATTTTGGCTGAACATTATAAAATTCAAATAAATCGTTGATTTTATACGTTTCGTTGTTATTTATTATGTCCCAGTTTATAGCTTTGTTATTAGGGATGAGCGATATTAGAAATATTGACCTCGATATCTATAATGAATATCGAAATAAAAACATGCACGTTATTTTGGTAATGAGTGTCGTGTCTAGAGTTGCCGCATTTCTATAGGCAAATTTTGAAGCGATGATAGCTCAGTTGGTTTTGTATACGCACGCCGCGTCAAAGGATCTGGTTTCGATTCCATCTATAATGAGCTTGAGCTTTCGGAGAAGGAGGTATAGGTGTGTTCTAGCAATTGCACTTGAGAGCCAGTTCGTCCGTCAGACGTCACACCGTCAATTAATATCCGGTGATATTATGGCCATAACACTAAACCTTAACTATACAAAAATCTTAATTACAGTCCTCAAACTTCATTTACAGTACACATGTATAAAATATTGTTTGTCGATATTTTAATGACGAAGTTAACAACGTCAATGTTTACAATTCCGTATCGATAAATATCCTATATCCCCTACTCGTTATGGCGTTATTAAATAAAAATCTTTATTAGTGCGTGGGTGGTTTATCTAACTCTAATGAATGTATCTCTATGTATGTATGCATAAATAGGAATTTAATACCACGATATATATGACTTAAATAATTGGCAGAAAACTCGTCTAGTCATTTGTTATTTTATAACACAATTATTTGTCATAAAAATACGAATCACGTGGGTGGGGGGGGTATTATACGATATATTGGTCTTATATAACTTGATGTTTACAAATTACAATTCTTCATATGGATAAATCAATATCTGATTTTAGTGTAATATTTTTCGGTTTTAGTAACTTTTATTCTTTACTATGTTACGTGTGGTCTTGCTTACGTTAATATTGATTTTGTCCAACAAATCCGATGACGCAATCAAAAGTTTCATTTAATGGTTAACCCTCGGTTTATCCTACTTCTGATAAGTTTTTATCGAGAAAAAAGTAGCCTATCACCGTCTCCAGGTTCCCATCTATCTCTAAACCAAAATTCATCATAATCGATTTAGAAGTTTAGGTGTTAAAGTGTAACACACAAAAAAAACTCACTTTCGCATTTATAACATTAGTAAGGATATTATTAAGGTATAATGTTCGACGATTATCTCATCTGATGTTTAGAGACGATGTGACTCAAGATGGTACCCCCATAGCCTAGTGGAAGAATTGGTTCTAAGGTAAAGCTATCGAATCACACCTATATTTAAAAAGACACATATTTAACTTAAGAGTCGAGTGAACCGCAAGGTGATTGCACAGGTTTTTTTTACCGATGATAACGATTCATAACAATGTTTTCCTTTACCGAATGCTCAGACTTATTTGTAAGAATCGATCACATTATAACTGAGATAACGTGAGAATTCATTTCCTTAAAGAGAATGAGTAATTAAATGAAATAGTTCATTTCTTATAAATAGGGTAATAATATCAGTTAATTGAAGTAAAAAAACTGTTACTGTTTTGGAAACAACATGGCGTTCTGGAAGAGAAGAAACGGCGTATTCCAATCTTACCTCGTAAGAAGCGAAATTGCTTTAGGCTGTATAGTGTATACTATTATTAATTTATTAAAATAATGAATAAGAAGATGAAGGAAAACAACCCACGGGCTCTACAATAAAACAAATATAAATCTAATGAAATTGCTGTTTTAGAAAATATATTTCATAATCAATATTTCATATTCCAACCACAATTTTCAACGAACCTTTAGATTTTTAGCTGGAGATCAATAAGCACGACTTTTCTATTAGATTTCACTAATCTAATATCCATGATAATATCTATAACCATATTACCTTTCAGTTTTGATATGCTCATATACACATAACTGTATGCGCGACTTCGTTCGCGGGGAACTTAAAATTATTTAATAATTTTTGACCGTTTTTGTAACTTTTTTCAATACCGCTTTACTCCTATTAGTGTTAGCATGATTTAAAATAACCAAAAACCTTCCTCAATGATTGCTATATGAAATACAAAATTATATTTGAAATCGAACTTACAGTTCCCAAGATTAACGCGTTCAAACAAACTTTTCCGTTTTATAATATTAATGTAGATATTCACTCATTCAAACAAACGTATAGTCTTAACGAGTGAGCGTGACGGTCAAAACTGATATATAGTCGTGACGATATTCAATACCTTATTAGATTTTCTAATAACGTATCTACAGCAGTTTTACTTTAGTTTAAATGTATGTACAACTACCTAAAAGCGAGACAGAAATGTGTGACGCTGTTACACATTATATTACATTATAATAATATGCACATGGTTTCTGAGTTGAATCAGTGATCGCTGTGACATTATTTCAGAATAGTTTGCACAGAAGTAATATATTATCTGGAAATTACTGGAAATAATACAAGTATTAGTTTATTTCATATTTTATAGTTAAGGTTTAGCGTTGTGAACACAATCTCACCTGTTATTAAGTGACGATGTGGCCCAAGATGGTGGACACGCTAAACCTAGTGGAGGGACTGGCTCTCAACTGCAACTGCCGGAATACACCTATAGATAATTGACGGCAGATTTTCAACTTGATAGTGGTAACTAGCCTAGTGGGCATCAGAAAAAGACATACCACCATGCTATGGTTTCATCACGATATTTTCCTTAACTGAAAACTCAAGCTCATTGTAGGTGGATTCGAACTAACATCCGTTGACGCGGCGTCTCTACAAATAACCAACTGAGTTATCATCGTTTCAAGTATTAATTCAAGTAAAATATAAATTAAACTACATAAACTGTAGTAAAGACAACCTTAAAATAACCTGTAAAATTGTTTTAGGTTTCTTTTAATTAATTATTCTAATAATTAAATTAATATAAATGCACCTAAATAAACTATAACAGTTATAAGAAAAATATAATTAAAAGAAATAGAAAGTTAAATTTGATTTTTCATTTATAAATTTGTTTTTATATGCGAAGAAACAACTGTACTTACAATTTTTACTAACAAATATAAAAATAAAACTAGTTTATTGTTATTTAAACTGCAAAATAGTGATGAAAGTATTTCTACGTAAATGTTTGTGACGGTTTGAAGAGGCACTTTAAAAAAGCTCTGAGATATGGCTGTAGTTTCTAAGTTTTGCGGGCGTACTATCACGTGCCTGACAGGTTGTTATGGATAAGGTAAGGCATTTTATTTTCTTATATTTTCTTTGTAAATTATACATTAAATTATCATCTTCCTCTTAATTCAGTAGTAGTTAGCTTACTATTGAGTTGAAAGGTCACGGGTTCGATCCCCTCCCGAGCATGAATATCGTATGATGAGTATAGTATGGTATGTCATCAGTTTATTTTAAACAATTTTGGCTTTTGCGTTTGGTATAAAATGACCACATGGGAAATTGTATTACGTGATTATTTCAAATACTCTGACCAATCAGTGAAGCCGAAAATGGAAATTCTATATTTAAAACAAGACCAGTGTTCTCACAAAGAAGGAAAAAATTAATGGATTTACACTTTTTCTAAATGTAAACGATGTGTATTTATAAACAAGCTGGTATCGGATTTCTTTAGAATTTAATATTGTCTGCAAATAATCTTATTAGTTAATAGTGAATGATATAAAATATTAATTTTTGTGTTATATATAATTTGTATTTAAAGTTTTAAAATGTATATAACTTTTTAATCAAATAAGTGAACAATTTAAATATAAACATTAGCATTAAACAAACTTAAGGTACAAATCCCAGATCTCGTGACTACCATAAATAACCTATAGTATATTATATTAATAACTTGAAAACTAAAACACATAAATTACAAAATCATATAGTCTTAGCGTTAATATTTTCTTAGTATTTTAGTTATTTATCTCTACACATAGTGGGCGGTCTATCAATTTTATTTTCATATATATTGTAGACATATCCATACAATTTCAATACAACGATGAAGTAGATTCTACACATTTCACTTAGTGAACGTCGTATCTTTTGCACGTGTACCTCATAACATTCATAAAATTATTACGTGAGAAGAACCAAGTCATACTATTATTACTGGCTCGATTCCAGTTGAGTGACACAGTGCCCTCAAATATACGGTAATAATTTTGAAGCGATGATAGCTTAGTTCGAATCACTGCAATGAGCCCAAGCTTACGGTGAAGGAAAACATCCTGATGATACCATAACATGGTGGAAGAGTTTTTACTAATGCCCGCCTGGCTAGCTACTACCCTCAAGTTGAAACTCTGCCGCGTAATAGCTATAAGTGTGTCCTGGCAGTTGCACTTGAGAGCCAGTCTCACCACTAGGCTTAGCGTGGTCATCATCTTGGGCTACATCGTCACTTAACATCACGTGAGACTGTGGCTATAATGCTAAACCTATAAACTATAAAAAATACATACAATGACACGTTACTATAGTCTCTTGCTATATCTTTATAACATAACATATAGAAATTGCATTTCCCATTATACTTATTGCCTATCTAAAATCCGAGGGGGATTCATCGATTCATCTATTGCTGATTTCTAACAAAAATAAGGAGTACGTTTTGCAATACAAAAAACTCAGTAGAAAAGTAAGACTATAGAAATAACTGTGAAAAGCCAACGGTTAATTTTAACTAAAATCGCATTGAGAACTTTTTAGAAGTGTCTTCCCATCCCACGACAAAATTACTTTAGACACTCGTCTTATCAGTTTTATTTCTCCGCGACAATGTAACTTACTAACACGTTCGACTTCTTATCTTGTTTTAGTCAATAATAATAAAAAATTTAACGGACCCTCGCCCATGGAAATGGCGTTACCTGCCATCAAGTCTATAAATTGAGACTATTTAATTTCAATTTTGACATAATTTATTTTATAGCCTGTATTTTAAATCCTTACTTGTTATATATAAAATACAACGTCTCCCTGTATGACTGCCGGCTCGTTACTTTGCTTATAACCTGAGAAATATTGAACGGATTTACTAAACTATTTCAACTATATTTTCTTTTATTTTTTTATTGCTTTCTTTTAGACTTTTTATTATTTTGATTTACCTAAAATTGTTAATAACAATTTTTATTGCATAAAAATAATTAGGAAATGATATTAACTACCTGAGTAGGTGATTTTAGAATGTTTAAGTCAGTTATTTTTGTAATTACTAAAAGCATTATAGATCATTCCAATGGTTTAGCAATTGAGGAATGGCCTGATTTCCATGTAAAGAATGTCATATAAATTAGTTAGGCACGTATGTCTTATTCTTAGTTTAGTTTCAGTCGAACTTAAAATAAAATTACAGATATTTTTTCTCTGCGTTATATTCGTAAACAATGTTTTCTATAACATATATTTAGCGCCACATGTGGAAGATGCTAGTACACTCGTTCACAAGTGCATATTTATTTTTATTTTTTATTACGTCACCTGCCTATGTAGGCAACTTCGCCAATGCTAAATAAGAACAGTAACGAGGATAAACACCTAGACAATTGATTTGACACTAATAATTCTTCCATGTGAAATCAAACCTATAACACGAATCCGGATGGCGACCGCCTAAGCCATTTCGCCAACTGTGGAATTGACATATCCTTATCGTTACCAATATTATAAATACGAAAGTAAGTTTGTTTATTTGTTACACTTTCACGCATAAACTGCTGAATCGGTTATGATGAATGTTGGTATAGATATAGATGGGAACCTAGAGATGGCGATAGGCTACTTTTCTCGCGAAAAACTTATAGGAAGTTGGATAAAGAGACGTCTAAACTTTGTAGGTAACTTTTTATTGTGTTATCTGATTTATTGGACAAAATCGTATTAAGACAAGCGAAGCCGCACGTAAAATCTAGTTATTAACATTATGTTTTTAAACCGGAATCATTAGTCCATCTACCTGTCATCTGTACTGTGTCTCATACCAAAAATAAACTGTTTGTTGAGTATATATTTTATCAATATAAATAGCATGATAGATATTATTCATACACAAAGTATCCATGTCAATTCTAAGCTCTGGATTAATATCTGGATATTCAATATATTGATTATTGAAATCAGAATAAAAAATAGAGAATAAAACGTATGTATAAATCCAAGTTCCATTTATACAGCACTGATTTGTGTTTTTTTTAATACTATTGTTGCAATATGTTGAAACTAATTGGCATCGACAAGAAAGAGTCCCAAGCATAAACAGACAATTAGCCGTTTCTCTTGTTAAAATGTATATTTTTTATCTTTAAACATAAATTCGACAAGCGAATAGACGCAGTAAACAGACAAAAATTATGTCCATTCTACCATTTTTTATGCATTTCATATGTAAATAACGACAAATTTCCCTTTGTTCAATTCCATTTAATTGTTATTTTCTAATTTCGTTTCCTGGGCGGGCATTAGCGTTGATACGTGAAAAGTAATAAATTTTGTCGTTATCTTCTCAAATGTGCGGCTATTATTCCCTTATCAAATTAGAATAGTAAATAATGCTCTTTTTATGATAATTCCGCGATATGAAATAGAGATTATGGGTCTACTGATTAAGTTCTAATTATTATTTTCATTATCAAAGGATAAATAAAATACTTCAATGATTTAGGGTTAGTTTACGACATACAAAGCTTTTACTACATACTCATATAATATACTGGATGTGTCCACAACACCGTTCGCATGGAACTAAAAAATTTTACCCGTTTTTGTAACGATTTTCCATACAGGTTTGCTCCTAATAGTGATAGCGTGATGTTAAATAGCCTAAAGCCTTCCTCATTGCTTTATCAACTACAAAAATAGTTTTTCCGACTGCCAGTTCCTAAGATTAGCGGGTACAAACAAACACACTTTTCGGTTTTATTATATTATTATGGATTCTAGTAGCAATACCTATGCTATTTTAATATAACATAAAAGGAATAATAAGGATAATCATTTGTTAAAAGTAACGGTATTGAATCTGATTGTAAGAGATTTAAGATCGAATCAATACAAAAACGCCCGAAATCAATTAACTTAACTCTATTCTTAACTACTCATTTTACATTAAAAATAATCTCTAAATAAAATCAGTTTGAACCGTAGAATTTAAGGTAACAATTAAGTTTCATACTGCGACTAAACGGCGAACCTCAATGTCAATTCTGACAAAAAAATAATAATAATAAAGTGAATTGAAAGCCGAGACTTGCGTCCCGGCCATTCGGGCGCGAATAAAACTCTTTAATTAAACTGTTGTTATTGATGGGGTCCCCGCTAGATGGCGTTTAATCAACAGCTGTACTGGTTTCTTTTGACTTTATTTTTAATTCGACTTAATTGCGAGAGTTACGACGCCCGCCCGAAGTACCTAAACATTTTACGTCCTTTATTGAAGTAGTGAAAGCTGCAGCTCGATCTTAATTACTGAAATGTATTGCTTTGGACCTATACAATTTTCTATATTACTAAGGAAGTTTTATACTCAACGTAACGGCTGTACTTTAGCTTTGAAATTAAATTAACGGTTATAACGTTTGAAGTTATAAAATTAAAACAAATTGTTATGTTCAATGGTAAGGTGTGACAACTAATTCATGGTGTTTCTTCTACTATTATGTACAGGAACATTTTGAAACTCGTTTGTATCCTGTCCGTGCCAAGGCACGTTCCCGATAGAAACACATGATTATACACTACCTGACACATTGACAAGCTGCAAGCACCCTAAGCACTCGGCTGACGTTTTCCGCTAATCTTTCGCACTGTAATAGTCGCCTTTGGTCAAATACTTAAATAGCTTAGAAGAAATTATAACTCTATTTTTATGTCATAGAAGCGTGGCAAAATTACAGTACTGTTTCCAATGGTAAGTTCGGTATATTGCAATAGAAAACCGTATATAGTACAACACAATAATATATTGCAAATACCAATGGTTTTTTAAAGTAATTAGCTTATACTATCTGACAAATAGTCAAACTTATTTACTAGCAGCGCCACCACACAGCGCTGGTTTTTACTCTGTCCCATATTTTTACTTAAACAATAACAGGCATAATTCGCAATTTCTCATCTCAATGTACAGATAAAAACTTATTTAAAGCGTCAATGTGTATAAGCTCTATAATATTAATAATGTAAAAATTTAATTTAATAATGAGTAGAATGTTATGAAGTTAAATATAAAAATAAAGTTATTGGTTAGAAGCCATAGCATAGTGGAAATTTTCTAATACCTGCCTCGCTAGCTATCAACCTCAGGTTGAAAATCTACCACCAAAGACGTATAGATGTGTTCCGGCATTTGCACTCGAGTCACACAATCATGCCCACATTGTGACTTATCCTCAGGTGCGATTGCAATGAACCGCCGTTTACAAGTATCAGATCTATCTGTAAAGTATTAAATGAACAACGGCAACTATTTAGCAATATATAACAGTCGTCAGAGCATCTGTACGACTCTTGGCCGTAGAGAGTGAAAAATTCTCTTGAAAAAGATTCTCTTTACCATTCTCCGAAACCTCAACTTAACTGTTCCCGGGTACGAAATAAGCAATTTAATTTATGTACTTACCTACTTGCTAGGAAATTATTACATTTATGTTCATATAAATAAAGTGTTTGGATTCATACTGTGGATGTTTTCAAATTTAACATTTACATAACTAGTATTATTGTACCTATCTATTTCGACCAGCTAGATAGGTTAACTGAACTGAAAAATATTGGGTACCCCTGGGTTAAATTGTAGTTGAAAAAACGTGACGTAATCGTTACGTGTAGTGTAAACAACTTGAAAATAACACCCAGAAAATAGCGCAAGATGTGTTTGTTGGTACTGTCGAGACACGGGGACAATAGTTGCACAAGAATGTAATTGAAATGTCGTCTTTAATTTGGAACTGCGTTTTAAGACGGTTTAAGGAGCTGTCTCACTGTTATAGTTGGGAAAATATTTATATTAATCTTTTATTATTTTTATTCGTTATCGGTGTAGATCTTAAGGTGTTTAGGTCAAGAACATTACAGGCGCAACCCAGAGGAGAGATTGGTTCCTAAATTTAGTTACCGAAACACATTTGAATGTGTGAATAGGCTTTAGTTGTTTAACTTAGATGACAAACTTTAGTAATCTAGATGTTTAACTTTAGGTTGTTAACTAACCACATAGGCATTAGAGAATGTTCCATCTCGATATATATCTTCTCATCTGGGATTTACTGACGTGCTTTCTGAACAGTTTAGTGCTAAACCGTCTTATATTAAAAAAACACTGTTTAACCGTATTTTATAAAACTATTATTATGTTCTTCTAATACAGCCATTTTGTTTTCACTATTATAAAGAATTGTTTTAGAAAAATATTTTAATTTAATTCCAGACTTATACATATAAGGGAAACGTTTATCTAGCTCAGAGTATTTCGGAATATCAAGTTAGGTACCTATAAAATTAATTTAGATGACTAATAGCGAAATAAGCCTTGATACCATTACAAGGTTCAACCATGAAATGTATAACCTTTAAACATGAGGGCATATTCACTTATGAGCATTCCTTTTTTGCATTTCTTTCGCTCTAGTACCATCTGACTAAATATGACCAAAGTTAAGTTAATATGATAAACCACTAAAAATATCAGTAATAGTGATCAAAACATGCGGTTATGTGATTAGTGATACATTTTAAATTAACTAGTTGTAACGTAGTTAAGGGAGTAGTTACTGTCGATACTGTATGCTGATCTTTTATAATCGTCAAAGTTGTAAGCCTATAAAAAAATTATTTTACGAATTGAATGTAGCAAATTTATATATCCAAAGCATTCATTTGCCGTAGTCACGAACGGTGATAAGTCTATACACTTCCTAATTCGAGTGTTTATTAAGAATTCACTTCCATTCATTAATAAATTATTTTCTTCGAGGCAACGTAATTTGTTGCTATTTTGTCTTAATTCCCACCTTCTGCGCTTATAATGAAACGTGACTGTACTAAATGCAATTAAGAAATGTTAACGGAACTTTGTTAATGTATGATCTACTTGTAGTCAATTAACTAAATTACATAGTCCGCCTCTTGTACCGAAAATCGAAATGCATTTATTATAACGTGGACGCGAATGATTGAGTTGAATTATTTTGTTCCGAAGCCGCAACGCAGACAGTCGTAAACGTAGATCAATATTGTTGCGTAATTAAGTATTGTATAAATGAAATAAACGATCTGTTTTAAAAATACATATTTTTTATTTCAAAACAAATGAAGTGTTTGATCTATATATATTACGAAGTTATAATAGCTCAGTGGTTGAGTCTACGGAGGCGGTATCGATCGACTTAAATTTGATGTCCCTGACGTCAACCTGAGCTCACATGATAAAATCGTATGATGGTGACATGCCATATTCTAGTAGCCCACTACCTAGTTACTATCTTTAAGTTCAAAAATCGGTGCCAAAGAGACCTATAGGTAGATTCTTGAGGCTTCTCTTGAAAGGTAGCCCCCTTATAATGTTTAACGTGTTATTTGGAACACCTCATCTCTGAAAATCAGCGCTTTTCAAAGCTTTTGGTTAAAACGTTTTATCTTTATTTAAAACACTTACTTTTTTAAATATAGTGCATAGGAGTTTTGTAAGTTATACTATTTTATTCATTATAATTACGACGTAGTTTTGATACATATTTGTAGAAGCGTTAATAGATCAGTTGTTAGTGTGTACGGACGCCGCGTCAATGGACGTGTAATGAGCTTGAGCTTTCAGTGAAGGAAATAAATCGTGAGAAAACCATAGCATAGTGGATGATATTTTTAGCCACCACCCTCAAGTAGAAAATATGCCACCAATTACCTATAGGTGTGTTTCGGACCATCTTGGGCCACATCTGCTCTTAACATTTGATGAGATTATAGCCATAACGCTAAACCTATAAAGTATAAAAAAACATATATTTGGATATTTTAGTAACTCGTCCATTAATATTGTGTAATATTTTGTTTACAGATAAACGACGCGGTGCTGTAGAGTCATTAAGGGTAAGTACCTGTTTTATGCGCCAATACTAATTACGTAATTAAGCTGAATGATTTAATTATTCGTTGTGTTTAGTTTCTGGCTTGCGTAAATTTTGATGTTGGTATTTCATGTACATAGCTATAGGTACATAGGCAAAGATATAACTATTCAGTACCATTTTTCCAGTCTTATTCAATAGATTGTTTTTGCTTAATAGATTTAGAGTTATCGAAAAAAATATTTAAACAGTTATTTTTATATTTATTTTAATAATCAAGGCTGATTATGGTCAAAATTTTAACCTCAGTGTAAACGTTTGAAATAACAAAAATTATCATAATTATATCAATGCATTTTAGTATTATAACACTAAAGTATATAATCTATATAATAATTCAATTCTATTCAACAATTTCTTAAGAACTGTAAAATTCAAAAATTAAGCAAAGTAACAAAACAAACACTCCTTGTATATAAACCCAGAACACTTTCAAATTACAAATATATTTGAAAATTAAATTCGGATTTCATCACATATTTGGACGTATAATATAATAAAAGACAAAAGTATCTTGCAATGTACGAACAATTCGTGTTCACGTATTATTTTTAATTGTAACAATTTTATATTTATCATCGGTACTATTGCTGGTTGGGCGATATTATACTTAGTTTTTTATATGATAAGAATTAAAAAAATAATACAGGTTCAAACCGACCGCAAACGATGATTTAGATAATCGTATAGTAAAGACCGTATAGATCTACACTTGCTGTAGCGTTGTCTAAATGTGATGATTATTATAAATAGAAATCACACGGTGATATACAACGATAATGCACCAAACCTGACACAAATCTACACGTGATTCCGTACACCTTTGACCTTGACTTTCGTTGGTCCGTTTTCTCCAAGAAATAATTACATGATTTTCGTACAGATATATAAGTTTTGTGCTGCTTTCTTTCAATTACTCGTCATATAATAATGATACCATTATTTCCTTTATTATATTTTGTGTTTTAAATTTCTAAGCATTTTTGTAATTTTTATATTTGTATGTATTTAAACTGTAATGGAGTACTCCTGTCAATTTTCGGTATTTTGTTCATGTATTCAAAACACCGGTATCAAAATTTTCTGGTTGCAATTTTTAGTAGTCGTATATATTGAAAACATTATTTTGGCATATACTTTTTCCTGTAAAGAAGTAACAAATTCAATAACATGAAAAGACAGAGAAAGTATCCGATTTAATATTATATATTCGCGCAGCCTTTGAACAAAAATTTATAACATAGATTAATTTGAACACAATCTGTAGTGAGCTTACACGTGCAGAACATAGCCGGTGTAGCATTGCACGGCGACAATAATTTAACGTCACCGGCACTCGCATTGAAACTGCACTACGATTTAAGAGCCGTGCAATAAGGAGCCAGCATTGTATGCCAGCTCGAGTTACCAGCATTCAAGCACTAAGCATTGTGTCGCCCTTAATCTAGTTTCGTAACATAATGCGCCGGTTTGATCCCTTAGGTTTCGGACCGATAATGAGAGACCTACCGCGGAATTTATATGGGCTTGTTTTTCAATAGAATTAGATTTCACATGATTCATATGTAATTTCTCTATGTTCTGTTAGAAAATACTGAGTTATTTTATACATTGAAACATTGTGGGTTAAGTTCTCACTTAAAACAAAGTACTTATATCATATAAGTTGCCATACAATTACTTTTAAGACTTATCTTATCACGATATTCTTAATTATTTTTAAAACTATTATCCTTCACCTTGCAAATATTATAATTGCGAAAGTGACTTTTTTCTTACTCTTTCATAACTAAGCCGCTGAATCGATTATAATAAACTTTGGTATAAAGATAAATGAGACGGAGACGGTGATAGGCTACATTTTCTCGCCAAAAACTTATAGGAAGTCGGGTAAAGAGAAGAATAAACTTTGTATAAAACTTTTTATTGCGTCACCGGATAAAAACGCGAGCGGAGCCGCGGGTAAAAGCTAGTATGCAATAAAAAATATATCTTATGCTTTACTAATTCTATAAGTATGTAACAATTCATTATTTTAGTTCAACTGATATATAAATACCACTCTAACTAAAAAATAAATTGCTTTTAAAAATAAATTAATTTTAATTAAAGTGTAGAGTTTATGATCCTCAGTCATCAACTGCAACGACTACTCGAATATTCTAGATATGACAAACATTAATTGAGGAGATTCAGCTTTAATAAGTTAATGGCGCAATTAATACCAGACGCATCGAATGTATTCAAGCGAGGTCCACATAGAATGCGGTCAAGAACAATTGAGTAGATTTATATGCATCTATAAGAAAATAAACTGGACTAATTAGTATTCATTTACCGATTATGTATCTTAAGAGTTATTATCTATCAAATACTTGTGCCTTAGTTTATTATATTTTCGGACACAATTCATATTTTGTTCGTATTTTATTTTATCACCATGTTAGCGCGTTTCTTTTTTATTAATTCGCTTTCTTGAATTTTGTAATTGATTTTAAACTAACTTCCCGACGAAATAGATCCTTGAATTGTGGACTATACCTCAACAGTCGATGACAATGAATGAAAATGTAAAAATAAGAAGAAGAGAAACGAATAAGAGGATATAGAGATGGAGATAACAAAAAATACAAAAACAAAAACATAGAACGAAACAGCAGAAATAAAAAATGAAGAAGAAAAATTAGGTTCACTATACGATTTAAAATTTTCCCGGATAAAATGTATCTCTTATTTGTTTTTGTAATTATATTTTATAATATTATTATGCCTATGACTGTTCTTATGTAATTTAAGTAGAATAAAATCTGTTTTCTATTTTTTTCCCGATAAAGCAAATATTAAAACTAATATCACAAACGTTGTTTTTATTTTTCTTTTTAGGTTGGTATCTGCCTATGTAGGCAACCACAAAAGGTTATTAGATTTAATAGGCAACATAGGTTATAACAATGCAATGATAACTGATCACTGTCTTTAGTGCATACAATATGTCATAAAATGTCTATTATCGCCAATCTATCGCTGCGCTTGTTCAGAACTATAGCTTGTCTATAGGTTCTAGGCATTAACACACAAAGCATGTAGGTAGTAAATCCATTCTATTAACAAATGAGTGTAGGCCTACCTTACGCACAACGTTGTATATTAGAAACAAATAGGAATAATGTAATTTCTCACAGGTGCGAATCTATGTAAGTTAATACTTGTTAAGTTTTAGATTTCAATTTACGAAATAAATCCGTGAAATGAAACCTATGAAATATATTGAAGTATGCCGAACAATCAGCATCGAACATTTTTTTATGCAAATGGACAGCAAATATACAGACGACCCATCTGATGGTAAATGGTTATTGTATATTGCCGCAACACTAGGGGCATAACAGCCATTTTGCTGACCTTGCCGAAGAGGGCTGATGCTCGTTCACTATTCCGGAACACAAAGGCACACACTGAACCTATATTTTGCGGTAGTCTAAACCCAAGGGTGATTACTACCAGTCGGGCAATAATCCTACCACAACGGATCAAGAAATACATGGTTAATCGTCATGACCAAACCCAAATGTAGGACATATAATGGCTTTATTTCAATAATGTAGTTGGGAGAGAAAAACATGACCGCTACATCTCCTAAATCTTCGTCTGATATCAAATTTAACAAAATATTCTCATCACGACGCGCGGTGTTAAATGTATTTAAGAAATTGTGTGCTTACGCAATGAAAACCCTGTAATTATAAAGGGCTCAGTGTCGGCGAATTTAAATTACACGTCAATTATATTAAACTTGTTAAGGCTTGGGATGTATAAATAGCTGTGTACCCGGCATCGCTCGCGTTAATTAGAAAAATATTGTTAATACGTTTTTTTAAAGAAAATATGTTAGTTTAGCTAGATTATTTAATGTATCGTTTGCACAATATTTATTTGCTAAGACCAGAGGCTAATTTGGAGGCCGTAATATTTTCTATATATATTACTTTTGATTAGGATTAAACTTGTTTTATCATGAAAACCATTTATTTCGATGTACGTATAAAAGTTAAATAAAATATTATATTTATTTAAACTAATCTATTATATTGTATAATAACAAATATATACGATATAACTAGGGGACCTTCAAGAAGAGAGCTTTACTCTTATCTTAAAGGCCGGCAACGCACCGGCGATTCCTTTCCTGTGTTGCGGGTGTCCATGAGCGGCGGTGATCACTAACCACCAGGTGAACAGATTGCTCGTTTATTCCTGTTTGATAGAAAAATATAAAAAGAAATATTATTTTTTCAATTTTAATTTATTATTTATTTTCTTTATACTTTGCTGTCTGTAATTTGTAACAAAATGTGCATTAAAACCTGACCAGAGCCTTGCCTAGTAATACTTATTTGTTTGAGTTTGAACCATATCAAACGGCTTAGTGATTCTCGAGTTATATATGTACACTAACAGAACAAAGGTCTTTGTTTTTCATACTATATATTAAATACAGTACAGACTGAATTACATTAATTAGGGCAAATAAGTTGACGTTAAATCTATTAAACCTGTCAGCTCAAACATTCAATAACTTACTAAAAAAGCTACTTTCGATCTTTCTAATTAACGACGAAATATTATTTATTCTCATACATGAAATAGGCGACTTTGTACTTGTTACGTTCACTCGAGATAAATATTACATCTATTTTTTTTTATTTTACAGTTAATATTTCAGCTATTTTTAAACAGTAGTTTTGCTTGCTTTTAACACTAGACAATAAAACCTACATTATTTATAAAATTAAGTCGTAGAAAAGGCTTTTAAATGTAGCTACTGAAACACACCTATAGGTACTTGGTGATAAATTTTCACTTTCAGGCGATATTAGATGGATATTATCGTACTATACTTTAACTGGTACTTGCCTGAACCGATATGTTAATTATAATGAGAATTTGATCTTACGTCCACCCACAAGGTGTCCGTACTACGATACGACGAAGCTATCGTTCCGTGCACAATTACTTCTTCTGGCTTACGTTGTACCGGCCTAGTACATTCCGACTTAACATCCTCCATCTCGCTCGGTCTTCGGCATTCGTTTGTGTGAGGTCTTTCTCCTTAATGATCACCTTCACCGGTTTCTAGGCATACCGTGACATCTAGACGCTTGTACGGCGATGTTGAGACATATATTTCCGACATAAACACGTTTCTTTCACAAAATTAAATTACAAAAACAAGACAAGTTATTTGTTATTATATTTAAAACCTAAGCATATACAAATTTTACCTATATACATACCGAAATAGCAAAATTTGCTCTGTGATATTCTTCTAACAAATGCTCATCGGGTGAACTGTTCCCGTAATCTAAAGTATATTTTCCGTTAACATCCTAGTAAAAGTCTTCGTCGTTCGCACTAAGCACCTAATTGAGATAAAACTAACCTACATCTTGGATGCATATGAAGCGAAAAACTTTTGCACTTCTATACAGAGATATAAGATAACATTTGAGCTTGTCAGTCGTTACCTATTATAAGAACTATATGCATAGAGCTTTCCTAACCTCTTTGTTCATCCTGGGAATAAACAGTTATTATTTCCATGAAACGATAACAGCTCAGTTGGTAGTGTGTACGGACGCCGTGTCAAGGAACGTTAGTTCGAATCTACCTGCAATGACCTTAAGCTTTCGGTAATGGAAAACTTCTGATGAGACCATAACATAGTGGTAAGACTTCTTCTAATGCCCGCTGAGTTAGATACTACTCTCAAGTTCAAAATCTGGTGCCAAATACCTAAGTGTGTTCCGGCAGTTGCATTTGAGAGCCAGTCTCTCCTCAAGGCTTAGCATATCCACCATCTTGGCCACAACGTCATTTAACATCAGGTGAGATTGTGGCCACATCGCTAAGCTTATAATCAACTAAAAAAAAGAAAAGAAAAGTTTTTCCTTTTAATGCAGTAGTAGCAGGCCATACTATTGAGCTGACGGATTGTGGATTCGATGCCTAAGACTGACTTTTGTTTTATGGGTGTATTTTATCATGATTAAGATTTTAAATCTATCTATCTAATACTGTTAAGTGAGTAATTTTTGTATACTTATATATTTGATTTGGTTTGGATTTGGATCCAATTTTGTACTTCAACAGATTCTTTCATTTTAAATTCACCTGTGTAGTTGTAGTTTTTGTAAAAACACACTTTTATGATAAAATTATGAATTACATTTGTGTTTTTTTTTCAAGTAATCAATCAGTTCATAAGTGTGTAAAATTGTAAAATGTGGTTATTTAACCAATATGTGATTCGTGCTTTTTAGTATATTATTTGAATAAACACAATTAAAATAACAACCTAGCTAAGCTGTCACCCAGTACTAATTGTAATTTTTATACTTAGTATACCAGTTATCACCTTATAATTTAGAATTACAGGGCCGTGTTTTAAATTGTGTTCTCATATAATAAAAATGTATAATTTAACACTAGTAGACAAAACTTTAAACTTTTGAGCTGTTATTTTTAATGTGACTATTAGGATAGTTTTTACTTAAGAAACATAGTTAACGAAACTGTTTACTTAATACTATAATAAACTTAAAATGTGAGTTGAATTTGTTAAGTACACTAAAGAACAGTTTACGCTAAAGCCTTTGCTGCACTAAAGTGATTTCTTTTTAAAGCTTTCTAGCTTAGTTCTTCCTGATAATTTCACCACAGGAAATTAAACGTTGCAAGCCCGAGCGAAACGTGAAACTTTAAAATTAAAACTGCCAACTTCCATCCCCTCCCCTTCATTCCTTGACGAATTTCTTTTATTTTCATATTATCTTGTAATCTCAAACGGTTCGCCACCCCTTCCCATTGTCTGAAGTTTTTTGCAATTTATACTCGAGTGAAATATCATTAAATATATCTCCAAACAAATTTGGAAATTGTTTAAAATTATTTCAATAAAAAAATATTAATGTTTTCATAACATGAATATGATTAAAGAATTTAATTTTACTAACTTTTTTCATTGTTCGATTGCAAAAATAGAAACCTCGCCTCCAGTTAGTGTCGCTTCCACTTTGTACGTTGACTAACATTATGTTGTCTAACAAAATAAATTGGAGTTATTATTTTAACATTGAATAATATGAAGAGAAGCGTGAAGTTTAAATTGCTATAAAATACATGGCCTTACCTTTATCACAATGATCATTATGAAGAGATACAATTTTTCATACTAAAAGTCTTTTCATTCGCTGATAGAATAATAAAATCATAGGATACTGTCAATCTACGTACAGTTTTGAAATCCCTTATACAAGTCTTACTCCTTCCTATATAATTGTAGACAATAATAAAGGTTGTCTTTTCAAATCTTGAAGATACACTTTTTATTAGCACATTGTAGGTACTGTGGAAATACGATAAAAAAAATGTTATCATGTAGTGATATTTGAGAGTATGATGGAGGGTAGATTATTCTTGGAATTTGTAGTGACAGTTATTTGTCGATGTCTAAATTACTGATACTGCTAAATGATAAAGACCGTAACAATATGACAATAATAATTTATTTGTATTAAAATCCAAAAATAAACTAAAAATGCCTTATCTATTTCTGGGTAAAAGCTAATATTACTTATGCACAAACTAAGATATGTTACAACTATTGTAAACAGTTGAGACTAAGTGACACAGAAAATATATGGTGTATAAAGGTAATAATAGTGTAACAAATCTCTAAAACCGCTGTAAATATATCCGATCACAATGTAAACCTTATTATTTCCAACGAATAAGGCAAAAGTTAGCATCAATAAATAGTACATAAACATCTGCTTAAGGGGGTGGTCTCAGCGTTATGCAAACTACACAAGCCGTTGCGAGTAAAAAGTTCTCCGCATGAATGCCGGGGAGTAAGTAACCCGAGCTCGGAGCTAATCAAAGACATAAAACGGGAATTTATTGTGTGCACTGCACCGTGGCAGGTTTATTATGCATTACAATGACCACAGCAATTATTCAACTCATGTATTACGAACGTTCACGACAAGTTTTGTATCGTATTTACAAAACTATATTTAATATAGTCTCTCATTTATTTTTGCAATGAAAGTTACAGTTTATAAGATCCAGATGATTAAAATTTTAATGTAAATAATAATAAGCCAATATTGTGTTGTAAACTTGATTATTTCTTGTCTCTATTACTACAATCAAATCATAATGTACGAACATTTTTAGAAAAAGTACACACAGAGTAATAATAATAATAAAAATATTTAAAAAAAGTATAGTTATAGGTATCGGTTGCATTACGACTTTATGGTTTAAAAAACTAGTTTCATTTTGTAAATAAATAAGTTTCTAATTGTGATAATTTTACCTGTACTTAGTTCAGTCTGTGGAATTCAAGATAGAAATTATATATTAGTAAAAAATCTATAATGATAAAGGTCCAAAATAACTCACCCAAATTCGTTTCGCGGTCAGGCGCGATATGACAAATGATTTTAAAATATCCCGGGATAATTGGACCGCCTTTATGTGAAAATCATTATCGATTTGGCAAGGTTTAATTTAATGAAGTTTGATTTTATTGAGTTAATTTAAATGTAATTCGAAAAGAACACTTTATATATCAGTCAACTTATATAACGAATGATGGTCTACATACACAAATTAAATATTTTTATAGCAGCAACATATTTTTGCTACTGGATGAATAGGATTTTTAAACATAGCATATCAATATTTTGTTATGCCCATTGATTTGGAATCAGCGGGCTTGGTAAAACATTTTATGTATTCAATACAAATGGCTTACTTTTGTTATAAAAACTATAACTGACATCAATGTATTTTTGTATTGAACAGAGTGTTCGAACGAACACGATCTCAAATCTCTGCTATGCGATTGAGTTTTTGATGAAGCAAAATGCAGAATAGAGGTAGGCTATTTTATAATGCTACGATGAAAATCTATCACCAAATGTCAGTACCTTCAGTAAGCTTAGAGTATCCACTATCATGAGCCACACATCTTCAGTGGTAAAATCTCAGTGTTAGTGTAGTTTGTCACCGTACATATTAACGTGAGTTCGAATCCCGAAATTAGCCTAAGCTTTCGGTAAAGTAAAATATCGTGATAAAAACGTATCATAATGAGCGCACACTTTGAAATCCCTATTTCGTTGACTACGTCTAAGTTAAAAAACTATCGCTAAGCTCCGTTTACGGCTGATTTTCAGCAGCTGTGCTATAAAGCTGTGCCACAAATGAATCGTATGGGACCACATCGCATTTATAAACACAAAATACACAAGTTTCCCAAACCTTCAATATTTTAAACTGAAAGACTACGTAACTTAGATAGATAACTTTATTGTAAAAGAAACGTATCAACCCTCCGGATTTTATTCGACATTTTGAAGATTAGTTTATACAATTAAATATACAGATTATAAAATTGTATAACAAGCCCATGGAACTAATATAAATTAAAACTATCTAAAATAAAATAAAAAACATACTCAACGAATTCAATACTATCTAACAGAGCTTAAAACAATTTATGTTGTTTACATTAATAAAAACGATTCAATGAACTTAGTATAATATGAAATCACAGCGAGGAAAGTACTATTGAAATAGGTACAATATTTAAATAAGAGATTTTATGATCCTCAATGGATACTTTACTGTCTCATTCAAAGTGAATTAATTTAATGGGATAAGTAGGTTTCTTTTTACTCACAAAGAGAGAAATTGTCGAGAATTGACTAAAAATTCTGTCTTTCTTTAAGAATTTAATCCATATTCAAGTAATCAGATTGTCCGATTGCCTTAAGTTGTAAACGTTGGAAGAATTCAAAGGTTTTTTTGGAGATACTAATGGCGTATTAAATGAGTAATCCTATTGTGTGCTTGATAATAATAAAATGTATTATAAAAATATCTTAATGCTTTTGCATTACTGCAAACATGTGTATTTAAAATAACTACTTACAGATATCATTTGTGGTTTTGTCTTTATAGTTTTATTCTTACGTATGTAATTTTGGATGAATATTTGAGTTTTTATTATGATACTACTTTTTACCAGTAGCTTCACTCGTGTCAATGTTAATTTTGCCAAACAAATCGGATGACACAATAAAAAGTTACATACAAAGTTTATCCCTTTCTTTACCCCACTTACAATGAACTTTTCAAGAAAAAAAAGTAGCCTATCACCGTCTCCAGGTGCCCATCTATCTCTATACAGTTATTACAGATTTACATGTGACTAGTTACGCCATAAATTCACTCCAGTATTTTCATTTCGACAATTTGAATGGTATTAACTTTATTTTCATTCAATAAAAATTTACTGATAACGATAGAATGAAGCTACAGATGTATCTATTGGAATAGTCGGTAAATCATAACTAAACTTATCATAATATACGTAATATAAGTAAAGGCGTAATATAGGTAAAGTTAAAGCGATCATAGCTCAGTGGTAGTGTGTACGACTTTGCGTGAAGGTACGTGAGTTCGAATCTAACTACCTACAATGAGCTTGAGCTTTCGGTGAAGGAAAACATCGTGAGGAAGTTTTAACTATAAAAAAAAAGATTTTACGTGCAGCTTCGCTCGCATTAATATTGATTCTGTCAAACGAATCGCATGACCATAATATTTTATAATAATATAATTCGATCACAAATAACTGTTATTTGAATAATCTTAACGCTAAACAGCAGTTTGGAAGTATTGTTTACGTAATCACATAATCACCGTATGGATTGTTGGTAGTAGTAAAAAGTATAGTCAAAATGGGATACTATCGCTCTGAGCGATGCCGGATGACACTGCTATACTTTGATTAATTGTCGCAACTATTGAGGCGAACCCCCCACTGGTAGACGAAATGGAATATTGTGCGGCGCCGCACCGCCCGTATGAGGTCAATACGACCTTTTAAATAATATAATACTCAAACGGAAACTAATTTGTGTACGTTGAAAATAGATCTAAACGTTGCATAATTTGTATTTAAATTGGTAAATTATTTTTCTATGGACGTCTTCAGAAGCCGGTTTAGTAATAGATAATAATTGTTACTTTTAATCGTTTACTACTTAATATATGATTATTAAAATGAAAAAGTTTATCAATTTAGTGCAGCAGTACGAAACAACAAAATCAATATGCTGGCAACTATAAGTTATAATTAACATTCTTGTTAATAATTTTAAAGCGAGACGTAAATATTTGTTGTGAGTATAATACATCTGATAATATACATAAGCGATGCGATATAAATACCTTTCAAATTAGATTAACTTTTATTATGCTATTGTCCTTATTTCCTTAGTAAATCTTAAGCCGCCGCCCACTCGCCTATCTAGTAGTTTTTTTTACCAAAACCTATAAGTATTGTACGTTTGGTAAATTATAAGTTTACTTCAATTTACTATCAGCATTCATTGTCATTTCTCAATATATAAGTATATCCTTACCAATATTTATATACAATATTATTATAAACGCGAAAGTTTGTAAGGACGTTTGTTACTTATTCATGGAAAAACTACTGAATGGATTTTAATGAAACTTTACAATAATATAGCTATCACAGCATCAGGATAACACATGGGATACAATTTATAAAGATATGGTGTGAATTGTCCAATATATAACGATCAGTGTCAACAAGTAAGTAGGAAAAATTCTGCCATCTGCGAGCTATTCTCGCGTGCGCTGCAAAAACTGTTAGAGTTACACGTGTATCATGTATAATGGAAATATTTATCTTAAATAGTCCTACAAAAAAACCCGCGACAGTATATATCTATGTTTTGTGTAAGCCATTATCACCAAAATAGTGAGTGGCCCACGTATAAACTACTACGAGCACAAATGATCTTATACCAATCTCCTATGATATTATTTATTTAGATATAATTTGTTGAGAATAGCGGACACCGGAATTACAATTATTTGACAAAATCAATGTAAACGTGAGAAAAGCTGCGGGTAAAAGTTAGTTGATTCTGTAGATTCGTTTCTTTGTATATCACTTATATTTATGTTTTTCTGCAAACATTTGTAATTCTCTAGGTAAACAGAATACGTATAATAATTAAGCTCCTTACGAGGACAATACTATGGCTAATTTGGAACAGTTAGGTCAAAGATCATAAGTTCATCACTCTTTGGGCGTTGACCGAATATCATACGCAGGAAGACTTCGGGTAAATTGACATATATTGTTACTATTCTTTTGTATTTACTTTGTATACCCAATCTACTACCTACGCTTACGAGTGGTGATTAATAATTGACAGTATCATTTATAAAGATCTGATTAGGCAGATCATTCAACCTTAGCGCAACCTTAAATATATTTTTTTAATTACAACAATGTTCTACAGGAGTCCTAAATGCCTTAAACACTTCATACAAATTCTGAACTGTACGGGTTTAAAACAAAGAGACTGGGTAGTAAAGAACATTGCTGGCTAGGACTAGCTATCGTACATCGAATAACTAACTGAGAAGACAGTCATCAGGAATTATGCGAGCGATGATAGCTCAGTGGTAGTGTGTACGATTTCGCGTCAAGGGACGTGAGTTCGAATCCAACCACCTACAATGAGCTTTTGAGCTTTCGGTGAAGAAAAACATCGTGAAGAAACCATAGCATGGCGGTAGGGCTTTTTCTATGCCCGCCTGGCTAGCAACCACCCTCAAGTTGAAAATCTGCCGCCAAATACCAATAGGTGTGTTCCGGCAGCTGCACTTGAGAGCCAGTTTCTCCACAGGTTTAGCGTGTCTACCAACTTGGGCCGTATTGTCACTTAAGATCAGGTGAGATTATAGCCATAACGCTAAACCTTAACAATAAAAAAAATGTCATGAGTATCACTTACAAGGTGATAAACCTTTTACAATAGCTATCATTTGACTTTTTGAGTTTCGAGATGAAACCGGGGTTAAACTTATTGAAAAGATGCTTACATAACGGCATAACAGTACGACCGGCGATAAATTGCTGGTTTGTCAGTAATTGCCATTGTTTTTGGTCTGTACTGTATTTCTAATCAAATATAGTACCGTCACTTTACCGTGATACTATGAATAAAAATTACTAGTTTATTTGTAAGGTTTTGCTTCTAAATACTAGGTTGGCTTTGTCACTTCTTGGTGAATTATACGCTCATTATGTAGCATTCGATTTGTGAAGGAAAAGACGTATTAACATAAAACTTTATAAAATTTTATGAATTTTAATGCAATTGCTATATTATATGCTATAGGCATAAAAACCCTTGTAAACCCAGCAGGCGACCGAATAATCAAGCGAGATATTCGCACGTACAAACTTTATTTGACACGTTAACATGTCTATAGAGTTGGAGCCGACGGATCTTAAACGAATGGAAAAATATTAATTTACATTCTATCGCCACTTCTTCACATTGTTTATGGTACAGGTATAAATTAGTTCACTTAACAGCGACCCGCTCTTCAGGGGTCCACGGAACAGGTTCAATCGGTTAATTTGTTTCGATATATTTTTTCTCTCTCTCTCTGTTATCGTACAGAATGACTTTTAGAGTCCTTGATTCAACGAGGTGTAACTAAACGGACGAATTTGTAACGAATTGGTGTCCGGTATTCTTTGATGAATACACCTGCCTGGTTATCGAATGAATCTCTAATTAAGTAATTGTTGCTTTTTGAGAATTGAGTTGTATAACGCAGTTATCGTAAACTCGCATCCTTGTTAATGCTTTATAAAGTTATGACGATTGTTTTACAGCTTGCGGTGAATTTATAAGTCAGTAAAGTAACCTATAGTAAAAGTTTAACATAAATAGAATTTTTAAATTAAAATAAGACGTCCACATTTGAGATATTTGTCTTACATTTAGCGAAAGTTTCGGATATATGCTAATATGGTTACAATAACGACATATCTCTAAAAAGACAATATGAGCATTCTAATAACAAGTTTTATCTGCAGTTTTCAAATAAAAATATACATGTTATAAGTTAACAAGTAAATGGATGTAACTAGTTATTGCCCAGTGATCGTCTTTCGACTGTAGTTTTTTTTTCATTAAATTTAAAGACTATTAAAATTATTTTGTCTAAATATATGGCTCTATTATAATTGCATAAAAAAATTATTTTGTTTATTGGTTGGCAATATTTTTAAAGTGGTGACTGTTTAAGCTTAGATTATTATTATGTTTGACACGGACAGTACAAATGTAAACAAGGAAGTTCTATTAAATGTATTTCATTGTTTTTTTAAGATATGATATATCTACTAGCCATCCTAATATTAAGCTATAATATTACACTCGTACAATCTAACAGCTTTATATAATTTCCAACATATTACTATATTTCATTCACTAAATATACTTTAAAATATGACGAACGCCAAAAACATAAATACAATTACTTCACGCGTAGTTTAGAATTAGCGCTAAACAGAATTAAGGGCATGAAATAACTGATGTTCATAACAAATCACATTTCGGTGGGTCTATAAACCCGTCAAAGGTCAAGCTGCCAATCAAAATACCTTCACAACTTTCATTTCTCGATCCAAAACCTTTCACTAAAAGAAAACGTTTAATAGAAACTTTATTTTAATTACATCTCGCTCGATCGGTAAACGGCTGTCTTATACAGAACAGAAAAATATTGTATAAATTTAGTCTATAGTAATTATATATTGTTTTAAATTTTAATATATACGTGTCTTTGATATTTATGAAAGGTTTACAATCTTTACAAGGTTAAAAATCTGATAGATTAATGGAAAATTAATTAAAATTATGTGAGAAAATAGACAGTAGAAAAAAATCTTACTAAATTAATTAATAGCAAATTCAATTAAATTTTATGAACAATAAACGAATAATAAGGAATTACTTGATCTAGTATTATCATTTTTGTATAATGTCCACTTTTCTTAACAACACAAATACGTCCATAAATTATTAGGCTTATACCTTCAACAAATTATGCCTTTAGTTACCTAAATTAGCTTCTTTGTATTAAACAAATATAATTTATGAATTTGTATATAAGAAAAATAATTTTATAGCATAACATAGCACGCGGTACGACATGTACAGACACCGTCATGGCTTTGACCATGTTTTCCATGTAGTTATCAAATAATCGACCCTATTGATGTATGAGCTACTGTCCGTCTATGATTTATAATGGCTTCCGTCTAGGACACCGTTCGTATGCGATGATTTTCAATCACATCCGACGGTTCGTTAGCGTTCGTATCTCTCGATCAGTGGTAAAAAATATTCGTGAGCAATGGATGTGGCATTACTAAGGTTTTTTTTATCCTTTTTTAATTAAAATATACAACCCTGTCAGAAATTAGATAGTCAAACTGATTTCTAAGTATAGATCATCGGAACTTAAATTATCATTTCAAAATAACTTTTCATAAGAAACGATACTTTTAATCAGTAAAACAATTTACACACTAGTTATTTCATTAATACAGAAAACAAATCATTTAGTGAGTGTTGTGTGCTTGTGTAACCAAAAAACCTTTCTTCAACAGAGCCTTCAGAAAAATCGCCAATATCGACTGATAGTTATCGGTTACATGCCAACTTGTTGATGGTTTTTCGTTTTAATCGATAACCTAAAGTTACCATACCGATTTTACAGAACCCTTCTGTACACAAATTTCCTGGAAAACAAATTTATTTTCAGCCAAGGATATGGCTATTAAGCAACTAGCTTTAAACGTTATAGTTTCTATATTAAAACACAAAACCTCTTGTCACTCCAAGTCGATATTAAAGACTCATGCATAAAGATAGTATAGTAATATGAAACTATATAGGTATTTATGTAGATTCAGAAACTCAGTATTAAGTCATATGATATGTATTTTCATATAGGTCTATTAAATTACGGTATACGTGTGTTCTTAATTGATTTAGATGTTTTTTTATGTTTCTATAGGGTCCCCTGCTATAACTATGGTTATTGGCTACAATTTAATTTGGTGTTGTTTTCAACAATCATTTTTTGTACTTTTCCATAAAAAAATTTAAAACATTTTTGTATATCTTTCATAGCAACCCATTCCTATCAAGGAAGAGCAAAATCTACCTACCGAGTTTTCGAGTTTTAAAAATGCTTTATTAATAGAGCCCTTGGGAAAACTGTCTGGACCAAGTCTCTACACAAATTTAAGAATTTTCAATGAAATAAGCCAAAGTAATTAATTTTATTGAAACATTTGGGCTGATACAAATAAATTGTCCAAACTCGTTTCATTTTACTTTATTGGGACTAATTTACCTCATGCAATAACACGTATCATGCCAACAATAATTTAAATAAAAATAATATAAATTTGAGGCGATAATAGCTCAGTTGGTAGAATGTACGGACGCCTCGTTAATAGACGTGAGTTCGAATCCATCTGCAATGTTCCTGAGCTTTCGGTGAAGGGAAACAGTGTGATGAAATCACAGCATGTTGCTCAAGTTAAAAATCTACCACCAAATACCTATGGGTGTGTATTAGTGTGCATACCGTCTTGGGCCATATTGTAATTTAACATCAGGTGTGATTGTGGCCATAACGCTATATCTATAAACTAAAATGAACGTAATAAACTCAAGCGTGGGCAGTATCAACAAGTGATACAAATACATGTAAATAAATTGAGACGAACATTCCTACGGTTAGCAGCATCATCTATCAGTAATTCACGTAACATTATCAATCAACCGTTGTATGATTGATGAAATATTTTCATCGGTAGCGAGATAACTTGTCGGCCGCGTTGTTAATTAAGACTTCTACATACACAGTTCTTTCGTTATGGTTCGAATGATACAGTTATATTTATAATACTTTTCTTTGTTAAGTTTACCTAAGAAAATTATGCGGCAAAATAATTCATTTTGTAAATAAAATATTGAAATCAAAGATTTTATGGAAAACTATAAGCGTTTTAAATGTATAGAATAATTTTCTATAGGAATAAAAACGAATGAAACACTATAAATTATTATCAAAGATAAATGAAAATGTAACTAATAATGATACAAAATAGAGTGAATATTATTCATTTAGGAAAAAAATAATCTACAACGGAATTTATCTGAAAATATCGAACGACTGACATAATTTTATAAAATGTATAAATAACCGAAACCGATTGCCTTAAATATACACTATATATTTATTTTCACATTCGAAATGTCATGTTTGTAGTATCCTTAGTATAGACTAGGCGTATTGATTAGACTTAGTAAGTGCAGTAAACGTTTTTCAGGTTTTATAATAAAGTCCTAAATCACAATACCGATTCTCCGGATGGTAAGTTTAAGCACCATGTTAAGCGGATTTTGATGTCAAAAGGCTATTACAGAGTGGATCAATATGTGAACGATGGTGATGTCTGGAATTGTCACCCCTCTCTGTGTATGGGCTAAAAACAATTGAAAATGTATTTAAATTTTTCCTTGTTTAATAAATATGTCTCTCTACCTAAAAATTATTTAACCTGATCAAGTATATTGCCGGGTCTACTCGACGACAGGGTTATTTTCGGAGCCGGTGGTAGTTTTGATGTTCATAAGCGCCTTCCCAGGACTTAAATTGAATAAAGTTTTTATCAGGAAACTGTTGATATTTTGCCGTTATACTTAAAGATGAGAAATTTAGCTATATAAATAGACAAGCTCCGCCCAAAATAAATACGATATCATATTTACAAAAATATATAAAACGTCCCTGTATAATATTCATAGAGTAAAAACTCGGACTTTGAAATGTATGTTTTTGCAGCTCTACTGATTGCTTCATCTATGTTCTCCTTACCTTCAACAACAATTCTTTGAAAAGTTTGCCTGGAATCCCTCGAGCCTGTGTACCTTCGATAAAAATAGAATTCTTAGCAAAAATATTATTACATAAATTTATACCATTCTGAGAATTGTACATTTCAGATTAAAGGGAAATTACAAAATGGAAATCTAAATGTAGAGGTAATTTCATCCGGCTTTTCTATATATTATGGCATATGCCTATGTAGGCAACTTCGCGAATGTCAAGTGTGACAAATAAACATTTTAATATTGTTTGTCAAGTATTTTGAAGCGATGATAGCTGAGTAGTAGTGTGTACGGACGCCGCGTCAAAGGACGTGAGTTCGAATCCACCTAAAATGAGCATGAGCTTTCGGTGAAGGAAAACATCGTGAGGGAACCATAGCATGGTGGTATGGTTTTTTCTAATGCCCGCCTGGCAAGCTACCACCCTCAAGTTGAAAATACTTCGTCAAACATCAATAGGTGTGTTCCAGCAGTCGCACTTGAGAGCCAGGCCCTCCACAGGTTTGGAGTGTCCACCAACTCTGGCTGTATCATCACTTAAGATCAGGCGAGATTATGGCCATAACACTTAATCTATAAACCATAAAAAAGTATTTATTGTAACATATAATAACCCAAAAAAGGAATAACACGGAACAATCATAGCTTTGTAACTCCGGTAAAATTTAGATAACATTTTAATTATATTTACCTCCGGTTTGATAAACATCTTTACCACCAAAAAATAACAGATAAATGGCCAATTCACGAATTCACGAATTTACGGTATATTATGTCATGGATTTTTACAGTTCCCTAAATACAAACAATACTCTAATAATATTATGAGCCCTTTGTCAACATTTTCTAGAAAGTATTTATGACGTCACAGAATTCATGTATCACGTTATTATTCCAGTTTACTTTTGCTCGAAGTAATCAAATTATATTATACTGGCTGTGCCTACGACTTAGTTCGCGTGGAACTAATATTTTATTTCATAATTTTTGCTCGTTTTGGCAAGTTTATTTAATACTACTTTACTCGTATTGGTGATATTAAATAGCCTAAAACCTTCCTTAATGATTGTTTGATTGAATTTTTAGATTGCACTATTCTCATAACAGTCAAAATTTTTGTTGTGGTTTTATATAAAAAGAAAAACTTTCTTCATGACAGATTAAATTCAAGTAAAACAAAAAATTTTGGTAACACAAAGTTTACTTATATCTCGTTGTTTCCATTCGAAAATAAACGCAATTATACAGATTAAAGATTAAATATCATAATATATACTCAGAAAATATTAAATTAACTTACTTGTATAATGTAGAAATACAATTAAAAATGATTCTAAAATACAATGACAGAAAGGCTTTTAATGCTTAATATAAATAAATATAGTCCGCACCGAACACGTGTTTTAGATGTTATCAATTGAGTCTGGTTTAGAGATCGTGGTTCGAGAATCTCGTTTTACTTATGTTTAATTCAGATTAACAATATGATCTTATCATTAACCGCAAATTAGAAAAAAATACAGAATGTTAATAATCCTTCGTATCAGATTGCATAGCTATGTTTTTAAAAGAAAATCTTTTATGTATTATCAAGTTATATGTTTAATTTAATAGTTCCTAAAAGTCATTTTAAATTTATATGTATATTAATTTTTTATAGTTAAGGTTTAGCGTTATGGCTACATTCTCACCTGTGTGAAGTGACGATGTGCGTCAAGAATTCCTTAAAAATATAAGATAAAATGAAGAAAAATATTTTTTGTCCTCTGTAATAAGGTAATTGAAATAGAATATAGGTCTATACTTAAGAACATAATACCATATCCTTAAATTTAATACAAAGTTCTTAAATGTACGACACATAATTAAAGTCCACACTAACAAAGTTGTGAATATAGCTATAATGCTCATAGGAATGTATGTTTCTCGGCGGTTGAAATTGTAAATATGTCACACATACCCAACAATAGAGCATTTATAGGCTGGTATTATTATACTGTGACAGCATCTAAAAAGTATAAACTTTAACGAATACAAGCAATGCATGTGACAGCAGTTGACCTTGTCGATAGTGTTGACTGTCAGCTTTTTAATTACAATAAATTCGATTCGATCCAAATCGATCTATTTAACTTTGTGCTGACGAGGCAAACCGATCACTATTTGTATTCGATCTCTTTTATAACATTCCATTACAATCTCAGCTGGTTACCACTTAAATAGTCTGGCACACTGTTAAGTCCACTCAGTATGTTATGGTGTAAATCTTATTATATACAAAGGAATCTACAATATAACTATACCTTTTATATATTAATTCTAACGATGATTGATAATCACTTCTTAAATAATATATTATATATGTATAATATTCCATGATTATTAAGGATAATTTAACTTTATTTATTTATCGTTTGTCCTGAGTATCACTTGATGCTGAGCGTTAGCCGAAAATGTTACACGGTAAACCTTTTTTAAGAATAACTTTCAAAAGCAGTTATCGTAATAAACATAATGGTAATTAGTGACAGACCTTCAGCTTGAAGACTTTTGTGTATGCCAGACGACGCTTTTAACTTCGAGTCAGTAGTTAGCCAGGTGAGTATAAGAAAATGCCCGCCCTGCAACCATACTAAGGTTTCTTCACGTTGCCAACCTTTAATATTTTACAATATGTTATTTTTTAATCGACTGTCACTGTTTTTAACGGTAAATCTATGTGAGCTACGTTAAACCCTTGAAATATTGTAATGCTTAAAAATAAGTAGCGTGTCAAAGAAAACATTTTTAGTAGCGGTGACAACTCTGTAATTATACATAAAAGTAAATGGTGAAATAAATTTAGAAAACTGTTAGACCAATCGTCATGAAAATAGATGAAAGGGTTTATTTTTAAGTAAGTTATTCCTGAATGCGATAAACAATGGTTTGTTTGAGTTATTAACTACTGAAAAGTGCAGAACAACATGGTACAGACCACCTAATAAAAAAGAAAACGAAAAGCGAAACGGATCAAAAAGATATTTTTGTAAAGCATTATGCAACTTTATTTAACTTGTTTATTTATTTACACTTTTTCATAATTCAATGGACGACTTAATGCTATAGGCATTTTCTGACAAACTTAAGGTGATATAGAGATAAAAAATGGTAGTTGTAAAGCAGACAGTGATTAGTGACATAAAACTAGTACATTCTTTATATTATATTTATCATATTAGAAAAACTTACAGTCATATACAACGATGAAAGTAATTGTTTACATGAAGTTAAGGTCATTAACAAGTTTCCACAAATAGAATTGCAAACAGAATAGATGGAAGAACAAAAATCTTATTCAAAGAAACATGAATATAGAATAGATTAAAAATAAAGAAGAATAAATCTATATCAAGACCACTGACTATTTTATTTGTACTATTGCTTACTAGAATAAAGTAGGAATTTTGTCTATAAATAGTTTTAACGATGGGATTATAAAGTATATTATGTTTTCTACAAGCTACGGCAAACACCCACAGGTTACTACATACTAAGACTAACTACATTAAATATATAAAAATATGGACTACGTACACTATTTGTCTATATCAGTTAGCCTATAATGTCTTGACTAATAGACGTGTAAATAAATAAATAATGAAAAAAAAATGCGACAGTTATAAATAACATGTAGTAACTTACGAAAAATAAGACAGTTTTCACTATAAGGATAGGCGAGACCACATATCTCAACCTTGCATTAGATTGTTTGCATAATGTATGTAATCCTAGGCTAACCAAGCACTTACCGGTCTTCTAATGGTTATAAGTTGATCTCGGATTTGGACTGGGAAAGTTGTATTAGGCAGTTCAATGTAGAATCCTGGAAAGGTGTGTACTCAGATATTCATTTTCATCAGAATATTTAACAAATACTTGGATACTTAGACATATCTTAAATATAATATAGCACCTTATCGATAAAAAATATCTAATAAGAATAAGTTTCTAATTATATAAACGAACGAACCAAAAAAGACTACTAAAAGTTATATAATTTTATGTACAAAAAGTTTATCGTTAACAAAATAGTATATACAGGTGTCATGTAAAACCTAAAAATATGTTATATGTAACAACTAATATTAGAAAGCATAAAAGTTTGTTTGATTCTTTGAACGCGTTAATCTTAGGCACTACCCGTCAAATTTCAAAAAATCTTTATGTATTTGATGGAGCACCTATTGAGCACTTTAGGCTATTTGATAACATTCTACCAGAAATATGGGCAAAGCTGTATTGAAAAAAGTTACAAAAACGAGCAATAATTATTAAATTTTTAGTTCCATGCGAACGTAGTCGCGGTAATATAGCAATCATTAAATTTATAGCGTTAACTAAACTGTACAATATTGTTGAAATCTATGAGATATATTATAACTTATATTATTATTTAATTTTATAATATAATATTAAAATGGTGACGCATAAATAAATAAGTTATCACATCACACTTTTTATTCTTCCATGCTTTATTGGAGCAATCGTAGATTGTATCTTTTTTATTTTCGTTGTGAAAAAATACAATAACGTACCATACACTGGCAATTTGCAGTTCAGACTACAAGAGAAACAAATTACGCCTGATTAAAAGCATTTGGTCTGGCAAACATTTATGTACATACGGTGCACCAGGAGTCTTGAAAGGGTTAAGTACGTTCCTGATCTCAACACTAGAGCCTACGAGTTGTGACCGCTCACCGCATACACTGCTCATTACAAGATACGTTTGCTCAACTACGTCTTCTTGTTCGCAATTACAGAACTCGTGTGTTTGCTGTAACTAAGTCACTGTGAAAGTGCGTGGTTATTTAATAACTTAGACTAATCCACTACCGGTTATTACACATTTGATAACAAAGGCTGGATCAATATGTATGTTGATATCTGGAATTAACATCCCATTCTATGAAAAAAAAAATCGTTTCCCATTTGCTCTTACTTTGCATACTTAACATATTTAATGAACACATAAAGTTTTTTAATTACGCGGTAATATCGATGTTCTATTGAAACTTTATGAGTAGTAACTTTACCATGTTTAGAGAGTTCAATATGACGGAGATATACTAATAAAATTTTGTGAATAGTGTTATGTATTTCAAAATATGTATATGGTTTCGTATGATTTATCGTTTCGCATGGTGGTAGAGCTTTTCCAATGCTCGTCAAACTAGATACCACCCTTGTTTATTCACGTGGGGTTTAAAATCCTATTTTTTACGAACTTCCTCATCACATGATCCTGGCTAAGGCCACGGAGAGAGGGGAGTGTGGTAAGATTAATCGGGTGATAAGCACCAGACACTATCCACTAAAACGCACCACGGCGGCACTTCAAACTCCGTTGTAGACCTCTGGCAGCTTTCAGACTTCTAATCTCTGGCTGGAAGACTAATTACTACCTCCAAGTTGAAATTCTGTTGTCATATTCCATAGGTGCTTTAGGTGTATTCTGGGAATTGCACTTGAGAGCCAGTCTCTCCACTAGGCTTAGCGTATCCACCAGCTTAGACCACATCATCATTTAACGTTAGGTAAGATAGTGACCATACCGTTAAACCCCTTTAAATGATTAAAAAACACACTAACGAGAGTAATTAACTAACTATTATATAGTAATTACCTAACTAAACGAGAGTAAAGAAAAATCTAACTTTACATGAACACTATTGATAATTCTCTGTAATAAATATAATTTAAAAACATCTATGATAATGGGACCTTACCTAAATGTAATTTGTTAACAAAAACTACTTTCAATATAGCTAAATTAAAGATTTCTATTTATTCACTACAACTTAAATTATATATTTCTAGATGACCCGGTGAACTTCGTATTTATTACCTATACTCTGGACTGCTAGATGGCATTAAAGTTATCTTTCGTAAAAAAAATATATAATTTTTTTTTCAATAAAAGGTATCCTATGTTATTTCTAACACCTCCAAGAATATGTATACAAAGTTTCGTGATTTCCATTTCATGATTTACATTGATATTTATAATTATTTGCTTTAATGTAAAGGTACAGAATTTCATAAGCAACTTTAGCTATACTGCAACCTCTGAGACAAATTCGTTTACAAACTTTTAAAAACTTTGCCCAAAAGATACGCTTGACTAATAAGATGAAATCGTCTCTAAGCTCCTTAGTTCTTTGAAATACCTTATGTAATCTTTTAATGCTAATTCGATCTTTGTCGGATGTTTTAGCGACATCTCTTTTATCTTAGTCTGGGTAATCTTTGCTTCAGAAGATCGGTTACTTTACCTGTTTACTTTTTGTAAATTTAATGAGTTTGTTCAAGCGAAATTTCAACAAATTAACTTTCTTCAACTTAAATACAAGTTTCGACGACTATTTAACCTGATTATCGTGAAAAAAATTGAACGAGAATTTTAAGTTCCGATTCAGTGGTTTTAGAAGCGCCTTTGGGTTTTGCCATCACTGATTCTATGTTCGAGTTGATTTTTATATCATTTCTTATGTTAGGTACTAATTATTAATGGTTCTACATTAGCTGATACTGCAATGAGTGAAAGTTAGTAAAAATTCAAAGAAATTCTTACTTCAGATACTCGTACAATATTTAATCATTATTTTTTATTAATTTATGCGCTGCAAATAATTTAAACATTGCGTTTAAAAATCAATACACTACAAAATTTAATGATGAATTTCCACATAGTAACGCTTTCATCAATCAAATAAAAATGAATAGTATTTTTTGATTTTATGGGTTTATTCGTTTTTATTGCGTATTATTTTTAGTATTGAACTTTTAATATAAACGTAGCAACAGTATAATTACAATCAAAATGTTTATTATGAGAATGCAAATATATTTCAGAAAATTAGGTCATATAAAGTATAATGATTGATATTTTACTTTCGATGGAAGTAATTTAATGGTAGTATGTGCACGACTACCCTCTGAAACTAATCAGTCCAACGTCAGTGGAACCATGCGGTCAGGTTAGGGGCACTAAATTAAATTCCACTGAGAACGTTGCACCTAGCGAAGGAAAATTCAATTTAGAATGCCTTTGTTTAAAATTCAATAAAATTTCATCTCAGTATGCAAATGGAGAAGCTGCGACATTTACTGTTGGTAATAATTTTCACGAAAAACACATCTTGTTTAGAGAAACAGATCGCCATATTTTATACCATTTATAAAATACGAAGACGATACATTTAGTTATTATAATATGTGGCTTCAAAAGTATTCAACTAGTAGTATTAATGAATTTTGTTCCCTATCAAAGTAAAAGAAATGACGTTGACTAAATGAGGAGCTGGGAACAACTCTTCGCGATGTTTGCATGCTACCAAGAGTAAGAAATAAGGTTACATGATCTCATAAAATAGAATATAACAGAAATATCCAGTATTTGTCTGTTGAGTGATCGCATATAATAATAGCATAAATTTTATTATCGAATTATGGACTAATTATTTATCCACAATCTCATCTAACGTAGTAGAATATGACAAAATGTGAAATGTTGAAAACTCTCGAGTGTTCTCAAACCCAGCTACAAAAATAAAGTAATCTAACAGATTTTGAACTTGGAAGTGGAATTTAGGTAATGTTAAATAATGTTCTGAAACCATTTTGTCTACTTTATATTTCGTAAATTGTGCATGCTGTGACTACCTTTAAATAGCTGGATAATATTATGCATTTCAGAAGTGTATATTAATAAAATAGTTATTGTTTGCGGAGATTAATTAAGTAAAATTTAATTAATTAAATAAAAAACAACGGTTTCATCACAAATCTTTGCTTAGACAGTAAATGCGTATATTAATAAAAACTACTTCAAAATATATGTATTAATTTTAATAAAGTCATTCCTTACCGTCTATAGATAAATATGTAAATAATTAGTGCTTATTGCTTAGAATGATAGTTTTATGTCGACAAGAACTAATATGTTTCACATATGTACGATATCCCAACCAGAAATATTAAAATTCTGTTGTAATCAAATATATAATCCTAAGTCCTAAGTCCTAATTTGCAGTTAGTAGGATTTATATTGAAGATAACAATATGTAAAGTAGGTAACAGGTATCACAAGATTTTCACGTATGATGCGATAGGATAATATTGAAAATTCATTCATATCTGTTTTAATTTGTTTCTAATCGTCACCAACTTTTATTTCATTATACTGTGAGCGAAGATATTTCCTTAACCACTAAGAAATTATTGAAACCTATGTTTATTATTGTTTGACATGACTAAAGCTTTTTGTCTGACTGTCCTTCACAAGTACAACGGGTTTTGTAGTGAGAGCGGTAGAAACTTAGTCGAAATGACAACAAACGTAAAGACACCAAAGTGAACTAACTTTGACCAGAGTCCTTGTTAATTACCAACTATATCATAGTGATAGTATTTATTGCGAAGCTTTTGGATATTGGAGGAATAAATCAATTCGGAAGTCAGTGTTTAGTTTTAAACAGAATATTGTGCATATTCAGTAATAATAAACTTCAAAAATTAGTGCTTATGCCTTTTTTTTTTACTTTTTTTAGTCAATAAATTACTACTTTGCTATGTTAATACTTATAATTTAAGTAAGTGATAATTTGATAACCTACTGATTTCTGCAATATAAAATATATTTCTACAATATAAAAATATATAGTAAATAATATTTTTTTTACATATTTGAAGCGATCATAGCTCATTGATATTGTGTTCAGACACCGCATCGATGAATTTTAGACGTACAATGAGCTTGAGATTACTGTGAACAAAAACATAATGGTTGAATCTTAGCATGGTGATAAGGCATTTTCTAATGTCCGCCTGATTAGCTACCAGATTCAAGGTAAGACAAGCTACTTTTTCACTAAGTTTAGTATCGATCTTGAATCACATTGCATCGTCAAACAGGTGAAATAGAGTTTAAAATTAAACCTATAAAAAGATTCAATTAATTATCATACTAAACTTCTCCAAAAGTTTCCACCCACGCTTGACATTAGATTGTTAAAAGAACACGTAAAAGAAATATAAATGAAACTGCTTTATAATTGGCACAAAAGGTTGCCTATTGCAAAAACCTTTGAACACAGCGGTCTTTATCCTAAAAAAAAAAAATTTTTTTAGACATTTTTTCATCGCATTTCGGTTCTGATCTGCTTATTTCTTATCCGTTTCATAGTTTCGTCATTTTGTAGACAACTTAACAAAGAAATAACAGGAGACTTCTTTCGGTTTATATTATTTACTGAAATTATTTTATTTTAATAATTTAATTTAGCTCCCTGCATGAATCATACTAATATGATAAATGCGAAAGTAAGTATGTTTGTTTGCTACGCTTTCACGCCTAAACAGTTAAATCGTTTCTTATGATTTTTGGTACAGAGATAGATGGGTCCCTGGAGACGGAGATAGGTTATTTTTTCTCGTGAAAACCTTAATAGACGTCAGCTAAAGAGAGGGTTAAACTCTGCATGAGACTTTTTATTGCGTCATCCGATTTGTTTGACAATATCAATATTAACGCGAACGAAGCCGCAGGTAAATGCTAGTGTAAATATAAAAGTCTGATCTATAAAAAATATTTACAGATCAAAGGATGATATCATTTGTGGTAATTGTAGACAATACATTTTGTAAAACAAAGACAAAGTGAAATGACTACAATAATGCTATTTAGTTTAAAAAAAAATTGCATAAATTGCATAAATTAGAATTGATAATATAAAAAGTTATATCTTTACACTATCATAAGTAACAGAGCAACGAGTTTTTCTCGGTTCTTTTAAGATCTGTCATATAGATTTAATTACTAATGTTACTTATAATTTATTTCCACGTACATCGAGGAAGAATATATATTAATTTTGATACATTTTAAATCATATCATATTAGTAGTAGACAGTAACATTAGATTTTTACGCTTAAAATATCATCAAAGCCAAATGTTTTCAAGGTTATGGTTACAAAAAAAGTCTAGTTGTAAAAAAACATATAGCTACATTTTCTATTTACAAATTTTAAGCAAACAATGTCAACTCCACGCAAAACTTGTCTATCATATTCAAAAAAGTTTTTAGTAACGAATAACGCTCATAGCGACAATGTTTGCTACCTGAGCGTGGGTGCCTTCTAGACGTTGCACACGTGAAATATTGCAGGCCAACCCCTGTCACATATCTGCGTTAAAAAAGTCACTAGAAAGAGAAGAAACATATGAAACCTTTGAAGACTAAATAAAATGGCGATAGTCATGTTAAAAAAGCGTTGTTAATTATTTTGATTAGATTTCAAGGATATTAATTTAGTGATTCACGCATTCTGTCAAGGTTCATATATTATGATTCTGTATGGTTTTTATACAATATTGGAATTCATTGAATAGATATTTACTTTTCTCGCGTATAGGTCATTGTATAACAGCCAATATTAAATTGTTAGTAGCCGTGACTGTCAACACAGAGGTTTTATAAAAAGTTAAGAAGGATATATTTTGCGTTTACTTACTTCCTTGAGGAAGTTTACATTGACGCTTTTTTAGGTTTGATCTTTTATGTGTACACATCTAATTTATCTGTATTTACGAAGCTGCATTTTATAGATAACAAAAGTAAGTAGCAGAAACCAGAGTGTTGATACCTTTAATCTTTTTGATTTTGAAATAATTTTGATTTATAGCGTATTCAGCTAAAAAAATATTTCCACTGCTGGATATAGGGCTCCTCTAAAGATCGTGTAGGCGAGTGGTCCATTTCTGATCCCGTAATCTTTCATCACTGTGTTGCATCATCTTATTGAACTTTCTGCTGACGTCACATTTTCCAGTGCATGGTCCTTCGCGGGAATTATTCGACGCTACCAGCTTGCCATTCTTTTCATATTTTGTTTCTTCTACGGTTCTCCTTATTTTGGATTGGATCACGCAGAGGAACGGTCGGTATAAATAACCGACTTTATGGCTATTAAAATGCTTTCGTAACAGTTTAAGAACCATCGATAGTGCTTGACATCCAGAATTTTATTTGTGTAGACTATATTTCCTTTTATTTTTACTTTAACCCAATTTTTCCTTATTATTTATGAATTTGAACCCAGAAATGTTAATTCACATGTAAGCTTTCCATCGTTATATACTTATTGTATTATTGTGCAATATTAAATTATGAAAATTGTTGAAATACGTGATTAGTTATGTTAATCAGTATTCATGCTAGGTTTCAAATCAATGTAACCCGAAGAATACTTTTTTCCATATAAACTTTATAACATTCACTTTCGTTCTCTTAGATTTTGAATTTCGTGAAATTCTTTGGATTTGCTAGTTGTGTTTTTAGTACTTTGAGCTGGATGATGGAGAAACAATCAGACCTGTATTTTATATGTCTAGATTATTAAAACATGTAAAATTCAATCTATATAATAATACCTGTGTATTTTATATGTTTAGATTATTAAGACATGTAAAATTGAATCCAGTTTTTGTCAACCATTTGCCAAACATTATCTGTGGCTAAAAAGTTTAAACGTTGGCATGTTTTAAGTCAAATTTTTTGTGATCAAATTGAAATATAACTATGCAACGAAATAATTCCCATATAGCATAATTGCGATATTACGGCTCCTTTTTTCTTAGTTTTATCACTCAGAAATAAATTAAGGAATTTTCAAGCATGATTGTGTTTAGTAGAAAGTAAATACAGCAATGTTACTGCATAATTTTAATTTATTGTACATTATGTTTTATTAATTTATATATTTAATTTTAATGAGTTATTACATGAGTTACATCGAAGGCTGACCACATAGATTTTATAATAGATGTATACTCGCAAATGACTTGGGAATAGGATATGAAGATGATGACTCAAATGCATTACTTACAATTGTAAAATGTAAAAGATAGAATGTTTTGTAATTATTTATACTTGAATTTATTAGTAATTTAAAAAGTTCTTACAATTTTACACCACAAATGCCTCTATCACATAAGATATGGTAGATTAAGGTAATTCTTATTACATCAATAAAACCATGAACAAGAAAGGTATCAAAGCGAAAAAACTTAATAAATTTTTATTACATTACACCGGAAGGTCTGAAGTTATTATATTTCTTTTCCATTTTTTGGTTCTCGTTCAGTATTTCTAACTTTACAATGAATGAATTTAACCTGCCTGTATTTTGACAACTTTGCTAATTTTTACATATAGTTTTATAAAACATGTTTTAGAAGGCTGCGTTTGAATGTCAAAGTAAATTATAATGTTATTTTAAAAAAAATGAGATTCAATTCTTGTCCACAAGAGATATTTTGTTATAAGCAAGACTGCCCGCTATACTGGTGTATGCAAAGAAATTGCTTGTTTACAATAATACAACTCTGCTTATGTTAGAATTTAACTTTAAATTTTACTATTATTCTGAACTACTCTCATCTTAAATCATCAAAAGAAATAGTTCATCTAAAATAAATAAATTAGTTACTTATGTTTCAAAACCTGATTACATTAAAGATTTCAATACATTTTTAACAATACAGGTTTTGACTACAAGGTGTACTATAATTTTAGTTGATAATTGAATTGAAAAAAATCTTTGAAAATCCTTTGAAATAGAACATTTATGAACAAAGAAAATAGTAATTTGATTTAATGTTAGGTACTTATACGAGCATGAATGAATAAATAGTAATAAAAATACAACCCAAACAGAATTCCTATGTTAACAAAGTCTCCCACGTTATCGTATTTGTAAAGCTATCGTGCATCGGGTGAATATTTTACCCGTATTGTTTTATGCCTACTTATGGTATTCGGGAGAAATAAACATCATAGGTCTATTTGCGATATTTTTGGATGAAGTGATGAGAGACACTCTCGAAATGTTCCGAGCGTCTAACAAGCCTCTCGAGCTTACGGAACTTGGCAAAGCAACGCAAGATAAGAGCAAGATAAAGTTTTTCTTCAAATGGATTTGACGAATGATTTGTCGAGATAATTAGGTACCGACGCGAGTTTAAATAAACGTTTTAAAAATTAGATTCCGTAAATATGAAATAGTGAATGTAAATGTTTTGTAACAAGAGTAAATGTTATAGACCACGATAATGGCTATGTGTAGAGCATATGTTTCTACTAAAATCTAGATATATTCATTCTATCAAAATTTAAAATTAATAAGGTTGAAAATGATTGTGCAAAATTCTTGGTAGGTATGTATTTTTTTCTTATTGTATTTCTTTGCAATATAACAAACCTCATACAAATACTCTCATATTATTTTTGAAGCAGTACTAATATATGAAGTTTAATATTTAAAAAAAAATGCATAATTAGAAAGCTTAAATCTTAAGAAAGTTAAGTTAAGCTTATATGATTTTAAAGCGTAATGCGAAAAATGTTTTTCCCGCTTCGAAAGTAGACGTTATTTTGAAAAGCCAGTAATGAAGCGATGATCTGTGCAATGTTCTTAAAGTGATTGGAGACGAAAGAACGAAGATCTGGCGAATGTCACATCAAACTTTCAAGAAAGTATCTAACAGTGAATTCATACTGGTTTTGCTAATAGAATGTGTTAAATTATTTAAAAAATCCGCTTAACTTTATCGTAATTATTATTTGGTATTTGCGTTAGAGAGTTTTGGTTTATAGTGCCCCATATTTCTTAAAGAAATAAGATTTTCATTGAATAATTGATAATTCCGATTTCATAATTCGGTTGATTCTAAGATTATATAAACAATATATTCGGTGATTTGGTTTTATAACCTCTGATCCTTGTCATAAGATGGCTATATAGAATCTGTATCACCAGCAATGTTTATTTATGGTTTATTATCAGTTAAATTTATATATATTTTATAGGTGACTTATTAATGGATGAATATAGAAATACAGCAAGATCTAAAAGTAATGGACGGCTTGTGTAAGAAATTTATATACACTTATATCTAGCAGATATATACACATATTAGGCTGGATAAGGCAAGAAGAAGATTGGTGACTTTTATTGGTGACATTTGGTATTACATTAGAAGTTTGCACTTTTTATAATATGTAATTATAACTTATGTTTGTGAGGCAATTACTACATTTCTTCTTGATGTATTAAGTATATAAAATTTGTATATTTTGGTCTTTTAAACATCAAAATATTTCTTAGATTTTTGTTTTATATGTTAACACAGCTACAAAATGTTTTTTAAAATGCTAAATTTAACATTTCATTTATCACATTCAGCAATATTTAATGGAGCTGTATTTTAACATGGATACGATATATAATCCCCATTAATAGATATATTTTGCTTAGAAAATTATTGTCCTAGACAACAAGATTCCCTGCGGTATATCCTTTATCTTACCCTTGTTAAGTAATATCTTTGATAGCATAACTCGTTGCTTTATCTAATCTCAGAATGTTATGCTTCTGATAACACATTTATTTTCATTGTTGTGTCATGAATTTATAGTTAACTTGCATTTTCTTCACTAAATCCGGTTATACCATAATTGCTTTTTACAACAAAAAATTACTATTAACTGCGTATTATGTAAGATTCTAATTAAGTTAATAATAAGAATGTCATTGAATTGTAAACTCACATTGATATTAATAATATGAAAAAATACACTATGTGCATTTTGTTGTTATGGAAAATGTTGTATTTACATAAACAAATTCCTCTCGCTATGTCTGTCTGTTCGCGATAAACTCAAAAACTACTGAACGGATTTTCATGTACTTTTCACCGTTAAAAATAGTCGTTAATGAGAATAGCATAAGTGTATAATTCATTAAGGTTTTGTGTAAATTAGTTGAAATATGGTGATGGTTATTGAAGAAATAGAATAAAATATAAAAAGTATGTATAATGAAATTATTATTTTTGTGGTAAATATAGCAAGGCTATATGTCTATATTTTATGACTAATATAATTATCCGTGCAAAGCCGTGGTGGGATACTAGTTGACTTGTACAAATTACAATATACCAATGTAAAAAAATTACAACAGTAGCGGATTTACACTTTTGTATCCAATAGGTTATTATAATTTTGCAGTCCCTATTTTACCTACCTCTACAAATAGATTCCACATAGGACTACTAAAATTGTAAAAAAAACCGATATAAGACTTAGATTCTAAGTGATGAAACACATTATCGAGCAACATTTAGCTATATGTATAAGTTCGAATGATTTCAGTTTCTAAAAAACAAAGCTAAATACTTCAAATCTGCCCCCTCCTAAATCTGCCGACCTAGGCTCCATCGTACTCAGCCTACTGGTAAAACCACCATAGAGTTACAATAACAAAGCGTTTTCATAAATATGGTTTGAAGTTTATTCTTTGTTTTAACATCTATGTTTACGGTCATTAAAATCTAATTTTACAGAAGAATGAATTTAAAACAATAGTTTATGTGTTAATGATAAATATCATACATACTGCCTTAAATAATTATGTTTATGTAGAAGACAATAATACCGTGCGAAATTCACATGTGAAGTGGTTTCCACTTAAAGTGGTTTCATTAGGAATGTACGTTTCTACCGCCAAAGTAGTTCTTCTAGATAAGCATATTAACGATCAAATACCTGATAACAATTTATGTTTTAAGGTCTCAACATTTACTTAGATTATATCGTTTTAAAATTTTTAGTTTTATCTTTTAGTTCATTTAATTTATTTTATTTTATTTATTGTTACACATTATTTAACACAACGTTTCTCTGTCAGTCACTGTGCTTACAATTTAAGAATAACTGAAGCCATGCATATTATTATTTATTAGGTGTACTCAGGTGAATGCCAGTAAAACGAAAGTAATGGTTTTTGAAAAGGAAGAAAGTATTACAGAATGTGCAGTTTTTATTGATGGAGAATGAGTGGAACAAGTGGAAGAGTTTGAATACTTGGGGTCAATGGTTACCAGAGATGGAAAGTGTGACCGTGATATTGAGCGAAGAGTTGTGTTAGGCAATCGAGTGAACGGGGTCCTACGTAACCTTATGTGCAGCCGGAATGTGTCTACAAAGGATATTTAGAGAGGATGGATGAAAGAAGATTGACAAAACAAATTTACAAGGCAAGTGTGACTGGGCAAGCTGGTAAGGGTCGACCTAGGCGAACTTATCTCAACCAGATCGAGGATGTTCTGGAGAAAGGCCAGCTCAAAAGTACCCGTAATCAAAAAGCATATATGACGGTGATTATTAAAGTAGAAGCAGTGAAAGATGTATGTCAGGATCGTACAAAGTGGAAGGATGTGGTCTCTGCCTTCCCTTATGGGAGAGAGGCATGATACTATGTATGTATGTATGTATGTACTCTATATGTGTCATATTATTGCAGTATTTATAAATATGTTAGCAATAAGTTCAAAATATTAAGGTTTATTTCGAAACTAGCTGTGCCTGCGATTTCGTTCGCCTGGAACTAATATTATTTATTAATTTATATTTTCGCGGAATCGTAATTTGTTTCCTAAATAAAATTAGTGTAAGTTACACCTTATAAGATCTGCTATCTGCCAGCGCAAGTCCGGTCAAAATTAGTCCAGCCGTTTCAGACATTAGCCAGTACAAACAAATAGAAAGACAGACAAAAATTTTACAAATTAATTTTTATATAAGTACATATTTAGTATATAGCTGTTATTTTGACATGACAAACAGATTATATTTATTTATTTATAGAGACATGTATACATGTGTTTGACTATAGTATGGTTGTTCGTTTGATGATCTTTCTGTTTCTTGCATATATATATATACATGGAATCGATATGGAATACTAACGTACGAGCTAGGAGACGCCTTGGAAAATAAGCGATACGACTGATCATTATTCATTTCTCAAGCTGACAGATTATGATGTGAAACACTTCGGTGTAATAAGTTTAACACGCTTCGCCGTCTGCTTGATAGATGTTTCGGAAACAACAGAATGTTGACGCGTATTTTTATAATGAACGAATGAATTTAATAATGTCATTGCACGAGTGACTTACACGAATAGATCAAAGCGTTATCGCAGATTATTCTTATGCTAATATTATATTTGCTAAGTAAGTTTGTTTGTTTGTTAGCTTTCACGCCTAAACCACTAAATCGATTATGATGAATTTGTATATAGAGACAGATGGGAACCCGGAGACAGTGATAGGCTGCTTAGTCTGTCGCAAAACTTATTGGAATTGAAGTAAAGAAAGCCATAAACTTTGTATGAAACTTTTAATTGCGTTACTCGATTTGTTTGACAAAATCAACATTAACGCGAGGGAAGCGTACGGTAAAAGCTAGTTTATATCTAATCCTATTATACGAATAATTATTGTTTAAGAGGGAGACGAAATTCTTAGCTATCCGTAGATTCACCGTCCGGGTGCCGGGTCCATCGTATAGTAGAGAAGGAAACTCAGAGCAGTTTCCGATACTTGTGACACGGACGTTGGTTTAAGAGGCTCCTTTCCGACTGGCCTAACACCATCTTCACTACTTGTGTTTCTATCCCGCCCAGTCAAATTTGGTAGGAATTTGCTAGCGCTGCTTGATAAACACGTTCTAGTATACAGCTTACTGCAATTCTAAACAGGTGAAGATCTTTTAGTAGATTATAGAGAGATTCAGCTGGTATACGTCTCTGTATAAATGTAACTGACTTCTGAGAATCTATTTACTGAATTAGATGAGATTTATTTATTGGAGTTCACTCCATAAGAATCGTTTTTATATAAGGCCCACATTATTTGTATACAATGTATCTTGCGCTTCTTACGCTTTGACAGTCGTGAAATCGTCAATCCCATGGAATTCGTACCTAAGGAGTTAACTCCAGTCACTTTTTAATTTATAAGTTCAAATATTACTTTACGATTTTACAGATGAGAATGTATTGTTCATAGGTATTTTAAACAAACGTCAGTTATCCAAAAATTCATATTCTAAATGAGTGATAAATTTAAAATGTGCGTTTTATTTTGCGTTACATTTTTATATATATATATATAAATTGCTATAACATATTACAAAGAAATATTTCAATACTGTCTTTTAACTCTAATTATAATTTTAATGACCATAAATTAACAGAAACAAACTTTATTTGTAAGAGTACGTGATAATAATTTTCCGAATGTATAAAAAATAATAAATGTTTAAAAATGCACTTAGTTTGTTTTTGTGGTTTTCTTAGATTGAAACAGAACCTCTTATGCGGATGTAATTTAATGTTATAATACCAGAAATCTTCATTAGATAAATCTTGTTAGCGAGTTCCATAAATGAGAATTTAAAATAATAAAAGAGACCATTAATTTATTTGACGTTAGACATTAACCGTCAGCTAAGTGACAAAAGAAAAACACGGATGCCGTCGAGGCATCTGTCTTTTCATAGTCAACTTAACTAAAAGGATTAAAATGATATCTTCCGTCTTCTGTCAGCCAGTGTGGTCCACGAAGCGTTAACAGAAAAGTCCTTTGTTGCGAGCATTGAAGAATTTTTGTTGCTATAAGCTTTTAATGCATTTATATTATTACTTTTTAATTTTACATTCACAAAAGGGTTGATTTTAATCCAGGTTACGTTTAAACTTATGCGATTTTGTTCTTTTGTCAATAGTTTCCTTTCCATCCAATGTAAGAACCTTTCATTTTCTTAAACTATAAAAAAACTTTTTTTATCGTTACGAAAAAACCTATTATGGAACTAAATCTTGTTTACTTTGACACTAAGAGGCAGAGATGTTAACGATTATTCTTGCTAATATTACAAATGCGAAAGTAAATTTGTTATTTTTACGCTTTCACACCTATATCCCTGAATTGATTTTGACAAATTTTGGTATAAAGGTAGACGGGAATCTGGAAAAGGTGATAGGCTACATTTTATTGCTTCATTCGATTTGTTTAAATAAATCAATATTAGCGCGAGCGAAGCTAGTAAATGCTAGTTTTAAAGAAACACAAGTTTTTTTTTTAAATGCAAAAGTTTATCATCTTTGCCATAAATTAACGTCTATATAAGTAGGCTGTTGACTGAAAGTAAAACCATAAAGTATCCGCTAAAATGTCTGTAAAAAGTTATTATGGAATCAGATCCTATTTACAACTTTTATACGACGTTTTCTGTCCTTAGTACCTTAAAACCGCAACGCTTACATTACCTAACTTTTAATGAAATTAAACTTTTACTAAGTCTTCGTATACTCATTTATGTAGGTTAGATATAGTATGGCATTCAAAATATCCTATAAAAGGTCGGCGAACAACGTTCCAAATTTCCCACACTGACCGGAATTCCAACCAAGTGACCTTTACATATATGCAACGCCTAAAAAGTTGTTCATTATTATTATGCTTATTCGTGAATATTATGTTATAAAATATTGTTATTACTTAAGTTGATAATATATTGGTTTTATATAAGTTGTAATAAAAAAAAAAAAACCTATTCATTACAAAATATTATTTGGAAAAATTTAATTATGAAATAACTTTCAGTACTTCTAAATATATTTATAGACCTCCATTTATAGATTGTAAAAAAAATATAATTAAGTAATAAAAATCAACATAAATTATTTATATTGACTTTAGAAGAAGCTTATGCTTACGAACCGTGCAAAGTTTGTGGTTTGGATGAAACATAACCAACATAACCATCCAGTTAAAGCTCTGTAAAAATATAATTTATTGTAATAAGACGTCGTGAACATTCGCCACCGCTCGGCTCATCTTACCCCGCACCCTTCCCCCTAAATTCTATAGACTCTCGGTATACTCAACTCGGCTGCAATGCTCTACCACATCAGTCGACTCGTAGCAGCGTCTGTATACGGTCGCGTACATGACGATTTAAAACGGGTTTACGTATCGTGAAAACGCGCTTGTCACTGACGTGATTTTACAATAACAATATATCGAACTTTATTTTGTGATATCAATAAATTGAAACAGTAAAATTATTTCATTACAAAAGTTTATATTTTACGTTTTGTTGAAAAAAAACACTGGATTGAACTGAAAATGAAATTTATGTTTACGTTACGAAAGACAGTTAGTGAAATATTGTGAACCAAGATAATCAAATCATGTGCAATATCACTATAAGGACTATTTATTAAATTGAAGCCGAAATAGACTTTATAAATTGATGGATACTCCACATCCGGCAAGGGGACGCAGCACACAAACACCGACGGAAAAAACATGACACTGAGCTCATCGGGTCTTGTTTTGATTCTTCCTTGATATTTGATTTTTCCCATGATGGCGTTTCAACAAACCGTTTCAAAGAAACGATCCTTTAGCCAAATCCTATTTTGGTTAATTATTGGTCTAAATGTCGCTGATCAGAGCTCATTACCTCTAAAATATGAAGCTCCTGACGACTGCCAGTGGTGGTTACGAGGCCCGAACGATGCACACGAAGTATCACTTACATGTAAACTTCGCACTATTAACAGTGAATTTGACACGACAAATTTCAGTGTCATTCCATCTGAGCACACGACTTCACTTAGAATAGAATGTAACGAAGAAATGATGTATAAAAGTTCACTTGATGATCGAAGTTTCGCACATTTAATCAAACTACGTGAGCTTGTTTTGGATAACTGTAAAATTGGAAGATGGCCGCCTGGTGTACTTTCTGGTTTGAGAGACCTTCGAAATTTGACAATCCGAACGAAAAATACAGAATGGGCTGCTATGAGTCTAGAGATAGCTTCGGAAAGCTTCACGGCCGTCCGTCAATTGGAAAAGTTAGACCTCAGTTTTAATAATATTTGGTCGTTCCCGGAAAACTTGTTTTGTTCATTAACTAATTTAGTATATTTAAATGTATCGTCAAATCGACTTCAAGACGTCAGTGATTTGGGATTCAGAGAAAGAGCGATGCACCAAGCTCTAATTAGTGAACAAGATGGTCCATCCCCATCGGTGGCTTCATTGTCACACGCTACGTGCTCTTTAGATATAGAAGTTCTAGATGCTTCAAGTAATCAATTTGTTTTAATGCCAGAAAATGGCTTTATGGCTCTTCGTAGATTAAAAGAACTACATATCCACGATAACGAAATTTCTATGGTTGCTGACAAAGCATTATCTGGATTGAAACAACTACAGATAATAGATCTCTCGAACAATAAAATTGTAGCTTTACCTCAAGATCTTTTCAAAGATTGTAGGCCAGTTATAAAAGAAATATACTTACAAAATAACTCTATCAGCGTGCTTTCACCGAGTTTATTCGCTAACTTAGATCAGCTGTTAGCATTGGATTTATCTAATAACCATCTAACAAGTACATGGATAAATGAAAATACTTTCACTGGGCTTATAAGAATGGTATTGTTAAATCTATCCAACAATAGATTAACGAAACTTGAACCGAAAATTTTTAAAGATTTGTACACTCTACAAATATTGAATGTACAGCACAATATGTTAGAAAACATTGCTGCTGATACATTTGCACCTATGAATAATTTACATACACTAATTTTATCATATAATAAGATATCTCTCATCGATGCACATGCACTGAATGGGTTGTACGTTCTGTCATTATTATCTATCGATAATAATCGCATCGAAGAACTACACCCAGAAGCATTTAGAAATACATCTTCACTACAAGATCTGAACCTTAATGGAAATCGTTTAAAGAAAGTACCTGTAGCTCTCAAAAATATGAGATTATTGAGAACCCTTGATCTTGGAGAAAACCAGATAACATCATTAGAAGAGCCAGGCTTTGTTGGTTTACACAATGTCTATGGGTTAAGGCTTATCGGTAATAAAATAGAAAATATAAGCAAAGATGTATTTTCAGATCTACCATCATTACAAATTTTAAATTTAGCACGTAATAAACTAAAACGTATCGACATTAATGCGTTTGAAACATTGACAAACTTACAAGCTGTAAGATTAGATGCAAACCAGCTCACAGAAATACAGGGCCTATTCGTGAATATTCCCTCTCTGTTGTGGTTGAACGTATCAGATAACCAAATAGAATGGTTTGATTACACAGTTATACCCCCGGGACTTCAGTGGTTGGATCTTCACAGCAACAACATCAAAGAATTGGGAAACAACTACCGCATGGACAAGGAGCTGCGATTACAGACTTTAGATGCGAGTTTCAACAAAATGACAAAAATATCCACTTATTCGATTCCCAGCAGTGTCGAGCTGCTTTTCTTGAATGATAATCAAATTACACAAGTTGAAGCTCAAACTTTTGTTGGAAAAACCAATTTAACGAGAGTCGATTTGTATGCAAATCAGATAACTAGTATGGATCTCAATGCGCTTCGACTAACCCCAGTTGATCCGGGACGACCGCTGCCCGAATTTTATATTGGTGGAAATCCGTTTCAGTGTGACTGTACTATGGAATGGTTACAGCGGATTAACAAACTCGATCATCTTAGACAACATCCAAGAGTAATGGACTTAGAGAGTATATACTGTAAATTATTATATAATCGTGAAAGAACTTATATTCCACTTATTGAAGCGGAATCATCGCAGTTTTTGTGTACTTACAAAACCCACTGTTTTACATTGTGTCATTGTTGTGATTTCGACGCTTGTGATTGTGAAATGACGTGCCCATCGAACTGTACGTGTTATCATGATCAACCGTGGTCGGCTAATATAGTGGACTGTTCCGCAGCTGGGTATTCAGAAATACCCAGCAGCATCCCCATGGACGCAACCGAACTATATTTAGACGGTAATAACTTTGGTGGTCTAACGAGTCACGCTTTTATTGGACGTAAGAATTTAAAAATATTGTATGCAAACAATTCGAATATTGATGCGTTGTATAATAATACTTTTAGTGGACTAAAACGCTTAACAATTTTGCACTTAGAAAAAAATAATATAAAAGAGCTACTCGGTTTTGAATTGTCACCCTTAGAAAATCTACACGAACTTCATCTCCAATATAATAAAATTCATTATATAGATAACAGAACATTTATGGAATTGAGGCACTTAGAAGTATTGCGATTAGAAGGAAATAATATTTACGGGTTTGCGGTATGGCAATTCGCGATAAATCCATATTTAGTTGAGATAAGTTTATCGAGAAATCCTTGGTCGTGCGATTGCCAATATTTGCAGAAGTTCCGTAATTGGTTTAAAAATAATTTGGGGAAAGTTGAGGATGCCAATAAAATCACATGCATTTTTAATAATTTAACAAACACTGTGGGACCGTTTATGAATGACTTTAACTCCACAATATGCACAAGAGACGTCGGTGGAAGTTCATCTATAATCGAAAACCAAGTCATAAATGACTACCTTCCGTTGCTCTTAATATCCTTATGCGTCTTTATCGTGAGCTCGGTATTAATATGCGGTGCCTTTTATTGGCGACGGGAGCTGAGAGTCTGGATTTATTATCATTGCGGTTTTCGAATGTGTTACAAAAACACTACTTTTGACGATGAAGCTGATAAGGATCGCCTTTTTGATGCCTACATCAGTTATAGCGTAAAAGATGAAGCATTTGTTGCTCAAATGTTAGCACCTGGTCTGGAATCAACCGACCCCAGCTTCCGACTTTGTCTACATTACCGTGATTTCAACGCTTCTGCGTATGTAGCGGATACGATAATAGAGGCCGTCGAGTCATCTAAAAGAACGATTATAGTATTATCTAAAAATTTCATTAACAACGAATGGTGTCGTTTTGAATTTAAGACGGCATTACACGAAGTACTAAAAGAGAGACGAAGAAGACTGATAATCATATTGTTAGGAGAGGTTCCGAATAGAGACATAGATCCGGAGCTTAGGTTGTGTTTAAAAGCAAATACGTGCATAGAGTGGGGTGATAGACAGTTTTGGCAAAAGTTAAGGTTCGCCATGCCAGACTTGCGGAAGTGTCAGTATCACCGTTCAACAGTGAATATTTACGCTTCTGTGTCACCGGTGGGGGCCGGGCGGGCGCCGGCGCCGCCTCCTCCGCCGCCGCCGGGCAAACTCCCCCCACTGCTGGGCGACGGTTTGGCAATACCGGCTGGCGTCCACGCACGGGATCCGCACACTCACCGCATGCCACCGCAAGCACAGCTTTGGGCGTAGCGTATGCTCCAACGCAGGTAAACAGATACTGAAATTACTTGCAACGCTTAAGCGTGTTAGTCCAATAAAATCGTGATAGTTATTATAAGTTTGTTTTATAAATATATTTATTTGTTTTACGAAAATTACGTGTGGTACGAAACTGCATTTATTTTGTTTAAAATAGATTTTTCCTTGATGTCTAAGATTAAACCCATATTTCTGCGATAGTAATTTATAAAAAAAAACTAAGTGAATCTCTGTAAATACTTTAAAATGTAAATTAATATTATATAAGTCGCTTAAATAAAACTATATAATGCCAAAGTTTAAAACTATAATGCATTTAGGAATATTTTAAGTACAATTGTGAAGACTGTAAATAACTATGAATTATTCTGTATATAAGGGTGTAAATTATGAGAAATATTATGGAAAAAGTCAAGAAATACATTTTAAAAATTTAATTTTGTTTTGTTTCATTTATTATTTTCCTTTTATTTTTGATTTAAGTATTTTGAATTGATTGATTGGACTAATTTGACACCAAACATCGTGTGAAATTTATAACAAAATTGAGTATTCAGTCTAGACAAGCACAAGTTGAGTAAAAAGTCCTAAAAACGCGAATAATTATTTTCTATATCTTTAAAATACATAGGTAGTTGAATCGCCATATTAACATGATACAAGTTATGTAAGTATATAAATTAAAATTTCAAATGTTAACTCGGTCAACATTCAAACGTATTGAAAATTAACTTGTTCTTCCAAAATTCAGCGCAGCTACCCAATTAAGAGCACTAAAGTTCTTGAGTAATTTCATTACTACACAATAATTTATGTTACCATATCAACAATATTTTTAATGATTGTCCAATGCAATAATAAATATCTTGGAGACACATAAAAAAGATAGTATACTTAAAAACGGTGCAGCAAGTCTTTAAGAATTACTAGTGCAAATGCCGACATAATTTTTTTTATAACTTATAACTAGTCAAATATAAGTAATGTAAATAGTAAGTAAGTATATGTAAGTTCTGAAAGTAAGTTTTTCTATACCCAATAGTTGATCAGTAAACGTCGAATACAAAATTGGAAATAGAGCAATAATTATTAGTCACATCTTTACCTTTTTGGTAACAATACGCGTTATTTAATTATCAGATACCTTCAATATGAAAGTAAAAAATTTAATGGAAAGCTATTTTAATAGAAATGAAACTAGGAGACTGGACTCTGATGTTTCTTAAATCCAACATTGCCCTATGATTATGTTTAAAATTTACAGTCAAAGGGTGTTAAAATAGATTGCACATTGTTTGTTACGGTAATGGCTTCAGACACTGCAATGGATTAGGGTTAATCGAAGTAAAGACGAGGTAAGTTTCCTACAACACTGTACCAAGTGCTGATCAAGAGACTAAAACCATTCCCAACTTAGTTTTACACTTATCTTAAAGTTTAAATGAACTTAAGTTATATAACTATGTAATTGTTAAAATAAACATTACGATGTTAATGTTATATTCAACTTAAACATTCTTTATAGATCAACACATATTATGTAAAAATCTTTTAAAATTGAAATAAATATTTGAAGAGTAGAGTGTCTTAACTAGATATTTTAAGGAATATTTTAGCCAGTGCTAACCTAGCTTTCAAAAACTAAATTAGGTATTTTAAAGGTTATTTGGATTTAGGATGGTTATTTTATTAGATTAAATCTATCAAACTGTATGTCTTAATAAAGCATATCTGTAATCAATATACTTATTTAAAATTCAAATTCAAAATTCAGTCAGTATTAAAAAAATATATAGACAATTATAATATAGACGATATAGTATCTATATATATTTACGAAGCTTGCCTTCAGTCAATGCTTAGACTCCTTGTGAAATCTGAATCCACATTAAAATGTATACCTTAAAGGTACACGATACTCGCGTGAGCTACCACAAGCTTTACAACCATACAACCGCTAAAGCAGCATCGTTTCAATATACAACATAATTTTGCTTGGTATAAGTTTCAAATATCGCTGGCTAGCGTACAGAATTATATTAATAGTCCTTTAAAACTATATTCTTACAGTCGGTTTTCTAGGACAATAAATAACTTATTATAAAAATATACAGATAAATACCGAAGGGTATTTTTACTCTTAATATATATATTGTTATTTTCGAACAAATGCGGAAATATAATAATTACATTTTTATGAGTTAATAGTAATATTTGTTAACTAATTTATTGTAAATATTCCTAACATCGCCACTTGATGAACGTATGATGATATTTTAGAGCAAATCACCATTCTTTTTATACCCATCCTTTTCAAAGTAAATAATACCTTCAGCGTAACTATTTGGTTTGATTCAGTGAGCCCATTTTTTCATCATTACGAACATTCCCTGTAATAAATCCTCATATTTTCCACACTAAATCCCAGACATGGCCGGTTTAATCTGGCACGGAGGCGGCACCTAGTCGTCAACTCATGAAACTCCTATTATCTCTTTGCGGATGAATCAAAAGAGAATCAGCCTCGGTTATTTTGTTCGCACACTTGTCAAACAAACGTCAGGTTCGGATAGAAATGATAGGAAAAGTTGCTCTCTCACCAAATGTGGGTAATGCTATGAATATATTTACGTAGTTGGTAATATTCGTTATTCGTCCTCGTCGTCTAAAGTTATTCCATGTTATAAATGTGAGTATGTATGAGAAACAATGTATTATAGGATAACACCAGACTTATAACAACGAAATAAATTCACAGGTCGTTAGGACAAATCAATTAGAACAGCTTTGATGCGTATCTTCATCACACTCATGGCAACGTACTATGATTTTTTTTTTAAACGTCTAATCTGGAATATTAGTAAACGATTCATTTGATAGTAAAGGATAAATAAGTAACCTATAATTTTTTGTAATGTCAGTGGTATCATAATCGCGTTGTCGAACTTGTACCTCGTTACCGTTGAGTTCTGAAAACACTGTTCCCCGCAGAATATGATCCTATATATGGAGGTATATCTCCAGTCGAGCTGTTCCAAGGAAAGAGGATTCACTCTGATGTACCTTTTGATGTTAGATCGGCAGTGACGACACTATACCTGATTTAAAGAATAGTACAATCCAAAAACAGTGGCGACCAACGATGCAACGGAAATCCATCGCCAGTCGTCCTAGTCATACCGGCCTGCGTAAATTCCTCTTTACATTTCGCTTGAAGGACCAGATATTATAGGAGGACGGGAATACATAGGCTGGGAGACTGTTCCACAGCTTCACGGTACAGCAAAAATACGACACAGCAAACTATATTTATAATCAACTTTGGTAAACAACATTATCGAGGTGCCAAAGTGTTTGATTATACATTAAATTGATAAAACCAAGCGCATGTATACTACCGTACTCTATAAAAAGCTAATGTTTCTGAACGTTTATCTAAGGTACTAAAACTCTTATACTACTGATCTGATACCTAGTAAAAATTCTTTCTATAATAGAAAACTGACGCTAGAATGTTGAATGTTTAAATGTTGAAAGGTCTGTTTGTCTTTGAAATGAAACTCCTTCAGACGCGTCGTAGAAAAATTTGGTATGGCATTAAAAAATCGTGACGTTATTCCGTCAGATTTGTTCGTCACTGCTATAAATGTGTATAAACGGGCATTGGTATACTGAAATTGTTGTATATACACTTTAATATCAAATTATTAGATAATATACTTTTTAATGCTTTATCAAGTATTTTGACCACTTAATTACAAAACAAATCACTTTTTGCACGTGAGAAATTATACATACACATAATTATTTTTCAAGTGAAACTTCTTATGGGACGTCTTTGAAAGTTTGATGCACAACGTTTTTGTGTGACACTCGTTTAGGTAAAGTCGGCTCGAGGAGACTAATGGAGCGACAGAGATATAGTGATGTTTCACTTATGTCGTGTAGGGCAAACATGTACAAAGTTGTGGGTAATTACTGGTAGCTAAATATAATGTTATAGATACATTAAACCCCACTCTAATTCGTCTCACTCATCATATCTTTTTTTGTGAGCCCCATCTAATGAGGTCGGCCTTAGAGGTTTATTTTAATTTTAGGATACGACCACGCACATTAATCTACAGACTACAGTTTAGCCCGAAGTCTAAACTTATATATATAATTATCTATATATAATATAACTATATATAAACAATACACGCGTTCTCATCCCTAAATAATCTAAGAAACCTGAAGCAAAGTTAAGAAGAGTGTAAATACTCACGGCATATTTAGTTGTGGGTCTCACATTCAGTGTTAATTTCAATTGAGGAACGCAATACATGTGTTTATTCCGGTGACGATTATAATGTTATTATATAGGCATATGAGTTGGATGTTTTTTTGTTAATTAATGTATCTTAATAATAAATGTAAACTTAATAATCTGCCACCAAATACCAGTAGGTGTGTTCCGGCAGTTTCACTTGAGAGCCTATCCCTCCACTAGCCTTAGCGTGTCCACCATCTTGTTTTTTTTTAAGGGACTACCACTGTTAGTCACGGGACTCTCACGGGTTCACCGAACGTTGTGGGCGAGCGCGAGACCGAAAAAAAGGTAACTTCACCATCTTGTGCCAAATTGTCACTTAATACCAGGTGAGATTTTGGCCATAATATTAAAACCTGAACTACATAAAAATATTTCGTGTGTACATATATTATGATAAAGACACTGCTCATGTACGTATGTAATTTATTTTATTTATTTCGAAGGAATTATTGCCACTGGCGAAGATCAGAGACTTTTGTATTACAATAGATATTAAAACAAACACCGTATATATACTTAAGTATTACAATAAAATAATTAAACTAGATAAGTAGCACAAAATCAAATTAAAATAAAAATAAGAAAAGAAAGTCAATGAAAATAAATCAATTATAAAAGTAAAGTAATTAGATTATCACATTAGATTTGTAGCTTCTCATATTGATTTAGGATTTTCAAGTTTGTACGATTGTATTAAGTTATACAGCCTTTCCTAAAACTAAGTAAGCACTTAACCAGTGAGTAATACAGTTGCTATCCAGTACACACACATGACAAGGTTATTAATTCGATATTCATTTGCGGTGAACATATAACAAACACAACTACAGTTTAATGGAAATAGTTTTGGCGTTAAACTCCCCTATAATTGAAAGGGATGCTCGGTGTATGCAATAAAATTTTAGTTTCGCGCGTAGGAGGTACATAGAAATATTTTGAATGGACACCCCCAGAACCTCGGCTGAATTTATTAAGGTCCTGAACATTTTGCGGGTCAAATATTTTAAACTTCAATTTGTGGTAAAATTATCATAACGAGACATTAATGAGGATGAAGTAAGCGTACGGGTTGGGGATATTTTTGTGCTATGTAAAAACTTTTCCTTTTAGTTGCGTAGTTTAAAAGTATAATTAGTTAAATGGTTTGACGTCGACAGAGTTAGTTTATTTATAGTTTATAGATTTTAGCGGTATGGTCACAATCTATCTTAGTGAATTATTTAAAATAAAATTATTTCTTTCTTTTTTTGGATTTTCTTTTTAAGTGAATTATTTGCAATAGTACTTCTAATTTAAATTTAATTTTTCTTTTGTTTTATACTTTGTTTGTAAATGTGTCTGTGTAACAAATAAATGTATTTTTTTTCTTACAATTATACCAATGTCATGTGTTACAAAAAATCTTCACAATTAATACCTAATGAAATAGTAGTATTTTGTAAAAATCGTTCATTGATTTTGTATAGGAAGTTAAAATGTATGTTATGTCTTTTATAAAATTACATAACATAGGGTCGTATGACATAAGCATAGATACTAAAAAGCTCTTTAAGATTATATTATATTTATTCACATTTTAATAAAGTATAATAATTGTTGAAGTTTGATTAGATAACTTGTTAGTTTGAAAACCTATAAATTTAGAATAATCTAATCTTATTCAAAATATCGCTAACAAAGAAACCATCTGCTGGAAAATGCCATATGGCTTGATAAAAGGACCATGCGCAATTTAATAGCATCCTAGTTAAAAACATCCGAGTCCCTTTGAATACCGCCTAAATACGCACGCATGTAGAAAAAACGCACATTGTCATTCGATAATCCTTTACGTACTCTGGAGATGTCACCGTCAGAGATCAGCTTTCCTCTAGGCAACGATATTCGGTTTGCGTAACTTAATATATTTATACTATATTACATAGCTACAACTGCGATCATAAAGTTACGGTAATAGAGACGAAAATCGTATGTTAATACGCTCACAGCCACAGACCGCAAAACGAGGACAAACGGGCACAATACTACAACAGATAATATCCCATCCTTTAATCACATGCACCAGTGCATTCGAAAAACTGTTTGCTTGCCCATTTATGAGCGTTGTTCGTTCACAAATTGTCTATTTTCAGTAACATCTATTTGAGCATTAACAAACGTGCTTACGACATTTTCTGGAGTTGAATTTGTTGTCCAAATATTCAGGCGCTACGTTCTAATGTCATGTTCTAAATTTAAATAGTTTCTTAGAATGTCGTTTAAGGCGCTTCCCTTAATACAATGGATATTTGGAACCGGTTAATTTCATTCGGAAGTTCGTGACTTCTTGCACTTTTTAGTGTTGTTAATTTAATCTTAAACTTAGTAAAGAATGTGAATGAAGTGTCGGCTGTGAGAAATTTCGGTGCGCAGTTAATAGCTCCACAGAGAGACCGTCATTATGTCGAGTTCATTTCGAGTTTCCCGACATTACGGTTGGATGTCACTTTAGTATCCTTCCGATAATAAATCTCGCGAGCGCATTGCGGTGTACAGCCAATTAAAACAAAAATTTTAGTTTAATTTATACAGTTAAAACCCTCATTAATAATACATACAGTTTATTACGAGTTAATTCACTTACATCATTGATTATATCTATCTATTACTGCTTCATTATATATAGGATAACATAACTGATAAATATTCTCTTAAATTAAACTTAAACTAAAACTTAAACTTAAAGTACTTATATAAAGTGAAAACTGTGAAAATATACCTTTTGAAAAAACATATTTATATGCGTGCCATTAGAAAGTTACTGAATAGGTTTTATTATATACACATAAGATTGAAATCGGAAATGGATTTAAGGCACATATTATTGCACTTGTCTCTAGGGGTATAACTAGTAATGACAAAATTACTTCACTCAAATGAAATTCCGATCGACAGCTTGTACGCATACTAAAAAATTTAGATCGTTGCCTCAGCTATTTGTATGATCCAGTGTTAGTATATTATAAAGCTATTTATTGTAAAACCTTAAGTGTTTAATGCTAAAAAATACTGATCAAAGGAATTAAATCAATTTTTTACTAAAAAAATAAACATCACTATCTGATAACCCTGTACCCTCGATGAAAAGGGATTGTTATTATAAAACTTAAACTCTAATGGAAACCGGTTTGGTACCTACCCTAAAGCACGACCCGACCCTTATTAACCTACTAGTCGGCTTATGAATCGCATATTACAAGGTGATTTACCTTTTACGATACATAAGGGACATAGTTACATAACCAAGATATGGTTTGTAGGACACAGAGCCAATAATTGACTATCAAATTTTATATATGGTTCATTCTACGCTTCGGTTTAACAACGGCAAATGTATGAGTTATAGTAGATTCAACCATCAGAGTGCACGGTTTTTGTATTTTTTGGTTAACTTAACTAGCTGTGTCCGCGACTGCATTCGCGTGAAGCTAAAATTTGATTTAATCATTTTCATATGAAACATTATTATCACAAAAATAGATATTTAATACAATGCTATTATCATTTTAGACGGGGTAGTCTTTTGTATGCTTTAAATCTATACCGAGACCCTCTTCATTCTATTGATTTAAACGTGTCTCCTCAAATATAGGTACATTTTCAATCGCGGAACAATGTGTTTGCACCGAGATCATGGAGAATGGAGCACATGTTAACATAGGATTCGCTCATTAAATATTGAGACTCGTATCCATAATTTCTAAGCGACCTGCACAGCTTAAGCTTATGTTATGAAATTTTAATGAAACTTTGTTACCCGCCGTGTATCGGAACGGATGAGATTTAATGGGATCTATAACATTTCGACGTCAATTACTTTGCATCGGCTTAGTTTGATTACATAAGTTCTTGCTAATTTGTGTATAGCTTTAATATTTTATGCGAGATACTTAGTTTGGGAGGATTTCGTCAATGTGATAACTTATAGTATATCAGATTTTAAACACAACATAAATGAATAAATATTTCAATGCTTCGTGCAGAGTTTTGAAGGTTCACCGTTATATAGATTGATTATAAATGAATAATATTAGATTTAACTAATGTATCGGATAACTAGCAAACAGTTACATATACATTATACGTGTTATTTTACAATTTTAAATGTTATTTAATTTTATGAACACTCATTTATAATTTTTGTTTGTTATATATTCTATAATGTAATATATTTTGTTTGTAATATAGTTTATAATATATTCATATATTAGATCTCAATCTATTATGTAACTTTTATTGCTTTTATTTAGCTTTTCTACGATATCCTGTAACAAAAATACTTAAGTTGCAATTTATAATAACTATGTCTCTTCAATAACAGTTAAATAACATTATGTTATTAATGTTATTTGGCTTTATAATATACTAGCTGGTCTGGGTGACCTTGTTCTGCCTTATCTAGTAATTAATAGCTGGACAACACCACCTATCACATTTAGGGATACAGTCACTTAGTAGTTAGGATACAGGAAGATACTGTCATTTATTGGGATTAGAACTATGCTATCTTTCAAGTAAGACGAAACAATACACTTTTACAACATTTTATTCGGATTCGTTCGATGCTTACCAAGATTAGCGTAGACGAATATCGAAACACTAAAACTTTTATACATATATAACTCTCAGGGATAACTTACGCGATTCTATTTCATCTAATCTCAGCTAGGTTACAAGATTTAGTTTAACACTTGATATTCAGGAAAAGTCCGAAAACAAAATTTTTATGTTACAAATTTTTCTTACTACTTTCTAAATTTTTAAATAATTATATTTAGTATAAAAAGATAATACAAGAACATTAAAAGTATTTAATATTTAAAATTAAAGCCTATTATTAAAGGCATACTACTAATTTTCATTTAATTAGATTATAATATATCGAGTTCCATGTTATGATAAGCTACGATAGATATTATTTTAGTAGGTATATACGTACTATTTTTATTATAATAATAAAGTCAACTGAAAAAAACATTTATATTTAAAGATTAAAGTGATTTTAAAAATATATGCAAGATTTATTCTTAATAAGCGACAAGTGAAAGGATTTGAGCTAAAGAACACAGTACAACGTCCTCGAATACTTCATTAACTTACCTAAAATAGAGAAATATCCATCAAATTCCCAGTCCCGTTGACATTTGAAACATCTTTAGAATGTGTGTGTGTACAAAAACATAAAATTTTACTAGACGAGAGTTCATCAATTTTAGTTTGTCATAGACTACTAATTTGTTGAATTTACTGCTTCTGCTAATAGCATGTCGTCCGGAAACACGAAACATCAATGAAATCATGATATGTGAATAGGTAAGTTTTTTTTTCTATAACGGACACCCGTGAACGTATTTATGTATGAGTTAACATCGGGTAGCGTTGCTGGCACTCATCAAAAAGATATTAAAACTGTTTATTATTTATGTCATAAAATAAGACTAAATTGATATGGATTCGGCAACAGGTGTGGTCTAATCAATTTCGCTATTTTTAATTTTGTCAACGATTTAATACTTAAATGTATATAAAAACTGACTGATTTAGTAATAAACAATTGAAATGATCCAAATTATAATATATAAATTTAAGTACTAAGTTTTGTCCATCATATAAACAAATATAATGGTAACTTTATAATCATGGAAATTCAAACTCTAAAAAGTAAAAAAAAAAACTATAACATCGCACTCAGTATCTAAAGTGACTCCAATAGACTATATAGCCGTTAATACTAGAGTTTTTATATATCAACGGTTAGTTTAGTTTGACTATACAAAGTTTATTATAATGCTATTATAATAAATAACAATTCAGAGCATGAATAACACAAAGCGACGTAAAGTTACATATGATACGGAGTGGCGTTTTTTGTATAGTTAATAGATTTTATCGTTATGGCTACAATCTCACGTGATGTTAAGTGATAGTGCGGCGCAGACGGTAAATACGCTAGACCTGTGGAGGGACTGGCTCTCAAGTGTAATTGCCAGAATACACCAATGACGACAGGTTTTCAACTTGAGGGTGGTAGCTAGCCAGGCGGGTATTAAAACAAGCCCCTCTACCATACTATGGTTTTATCACGATGTAATTCTTCACTGAGAGCTCAAGCTCGTTGTAGGTGGATTCGAACTCACGTCTTTTCACGCGGAATCCGTACACACTACCAACAGAGCTATAATTTCTTCAATAGCTTGCATTGCTTCATAGCGTGCGCAAGTATTGACATTTTGCATCAAATTTCACCATGTGCAAATTTTCGCTTTATACCAGTACTAATGTTTAAACGCTGGCGTAACTGGTAACGGTAAATACTTGAACAAACACATCATCTCTAATGGCCTAAACGAATAATGTAGAACCATTGATATTTTATATTGAACCTTAAAATCTGCGTTAGAATAGCCTTTTCATAATAATGAAAATAGATTTTCCTTCGTCAAAGATACGCATATATATTAATGTATATTAAGAAGTCTGTTTTCAATTAACTGTACATAATATGATTAATTAAAGATTACAACTAATATAATCTGATATTTAATAACACGTGGTAACTAATTATGTACTGATATCGAAATCTGCCAACAAATTATTGCTATTGGATTATTAAAACCAACGCTATTTATATTTATGTGCTCTTTTACCATAATATATAATTATGGTATATGATAATATAATGAAAGGGTCTGAAAATCATGTCTCTAGGCAAGGCCTCTATGCATGCAGGTCCAAAGAAGCGAGGTAGACCCATTCTCACTTGGGTATCTGTAGTCAACAACGACCAGAAGCATGCCCAAGTGAACGACTCGACAACCCAGTACCAAAGTATCTAGTGAAGAATGACGAGGCGAGCCAACACCAAATGAAATGGGATAAGGCTAGGCAAAGAGAGAGAGCACCTATTACCTTAATATTGTAATAATTTGTAATATAGGAATTATTTGGCATCAAATAAACTAGTGAATTTACATCGGTATTTGATTATATATAATGTTTTCTTTTGTAATAGACAAATAGAACTAACCACAGCTAGCAAACAATACAATACCAATGCTTCATATGAACACTTTACTAACCAATACGATTGCAATATTGTTATCTATTGCTTAAAATGACCATTAGATAGGTTTACATTGTCTTCGCCTACTCATTAATATTGTTTAGACTGATAATTGCTTGAAGCCTTGTTTATTTAACATAGTTTGAATCTTAAATTAGTTTCATAGTAAATATAAATTCAGTAGTACAGATTTGAATAGTAAACGATTATTGAAATTACTCTTCATGAGATTGTTGTTTTACTGTAACTGAGTGTTAATTTATTTCTTATTACAACTTGTAGGTACTTCTTAATAATAATATGGTTGTTAGAAAACGTACAAAAATTAATATACCGAAATATATAATGTTTTAGAAGGTGAAAGATAATGTTTAATTCTATAACTTCGTTTCGCCAATTATAAAAAAAAAATCAAAGAAGATTTTGATGGAATAGTTCTAAAAAGCTGCGTAAAATAATCTGATTTGCTTTGCACTCTTCCTTTCAGAAATCCTCATTTTTTCAATAACAGTTTTGTGAAACAAAATTTGAGTGTCACGATTATCTACTAAAACCTATTTTTATTTTTCTAATAATTACTTTAATAACTGGTCTCAAGTGCATTGATAATCTATCGTGGGATGAGGTATTTTGTCAATTGTCTTGTTTTCCAAAAGGTACAGAAATCACTTAGCAGTGCCAAAATAATATATAAAAAACTTTATACCTATGAAAGTGTCGTCATTAAAGAGCACCAACAATTTTATCGGATTTAGCGGAATGATAATGCTTAGTACTAACACGCGGTGGAACACGGCGTATTTTTACGGTTAGTTATTTTTTTATCTGGTGTGAATATGACCACTGACTATGTACCTATGTATCGGCGGTCGCTCTTGATCAAGAAATGTAACGTTATAACAACAGTTCGAGTTCAATAGTTATACCGAGCCTCTATAAAAAAACCATTAAATAATCAACGAATTTAGCTACACAAGATGCCTATGTGTTACTAAAGCCGTGTTAACAGCCGAGGCTCAAGCATTCGTGTTTTCGTGTTGCTTTTATAATCGATATAAACACTTTATTATCTCACACAATATAACAAAGTAAAGTTTTAATAATACCACAAAGCAAACATTAAACTTTCTCTTAGGTGTTCCCAGCACGATAATCGTTGGATAATCTCCTTTGCCTTATTATGCAGCGTTAAAAATATTTACTGCCAAAGCGGAGAGTATGTTAGCACCTGGACCTTCGTCGTGTCGAGTAAAGACGTTTTATTCGTTAATACAAACGGAAACTTGTATATTTTTACGCCCGGGGTCAAATTTAATTATCATGTAGACGATGAACACTCTTACACGTATTACGCCTACAGTGACTTATAAATCATATATATCTGGCAATATTTCAGTGAGCAACTTAAACAATAGTTAAAATAATGGTGTTGATGTTCATGTATAATTATTAGGAAACATTTAAATAAATCAATGAATAAATTAGAGGTTGCTATTACGTTTGATTTAGGAGGCACCTCGTCTATTACAAGCGAGTTATGCTCAAAGAATTACATTACGTATAAAAAAAAATTTTTGAGGTGATGTATAAAATTATCTTACTCTTAAAGTTCTATTAAATTCGTTGCGAAGTTTTCAAAGGGTAATCTCTGAAACATGTTCGCTTTAATCTTTAAAAGTTTAATGATTTCCAATTAGTTTTATTCTTAACTTATTGCAAAGGTTATAATGAACTGTTTACTTTTATCTATAAAACAGGCCACAACTTATTTGACTATTTATGATTATAATAGTACCTGAAAAATATATTATATATTTACATAAATATAACACTTACAATAAGAATTATAAACAATATTTTATAAAATGGTCCAAATTCGGCAAATTGTTTGACTATATTGTCTTAAGTCTATATACTAAGTACAATTTTAATTATATCACTTTTAATATGAATTGATCACATTGTAAAAATACATGCATCAATTATATTATATTGATATTGATAATATTTGCTTAGTATTAAATAGATAATAATAGTGTCGATTTCAATTGATTATATAATAACAGTAGTCAGTTTAGAACCGTATACTCATAAAATAGTTGAAATCCTAAATATATTTCCGACCATATCAGTTAAAACTAAAATAAATAAACATAAAATGGTAGCATTAAATTTAAAAATATCACGACTATCGTAATCTTCTAAAAGTTTACACCAAAAGGATGTAGAAAATAATAGGTCGTTCATTTGATTTCTTATAAATGATGCCACAGTTAAGATAAATAATTTCTTAACAACAATTAAAACAGAGACTACCCCAAACACAATTATTAATTCGACGACCCGTTAGGTTTCTATGGAATAAAAATAAAATCCCTTTCTTCTAACAACCCACGAAATGGACAGCGCTTATTTATACTTTTTTATCTGTCCGGTAACGCATGGTAATTAAGTAGAGGTCTGTTGGTCTATCATTGTGAACCCTAAACACAACTCCAGCTGACTTTAAGACAGAGAAAAAATTACGGTACATAACGAAGGTAGAGGTATAGATAACAATCTTTTACTAGAAAAGCCTATAAAAATTTAAACGAATGTTGCTACTGTGAAAAGTTATTCTAAGAGCAGTTAACATTTTAAACAAGTATCTGGTTCCGTCATAGTATTTTCATTGAATGTGATAGGCTAGGAATGTTTAAGGGTCCTAGTTTACGTTTGATAGACTCAAATCCGAGTACATTATTGCTAAACCACCATCATCGAAACTTAATTGAACAATTAAATATTTATACTTATAACTTGTTAGCGTATTTTGCAGTCAATAAAGATACAGCTATGATCTCAGTTTTTTTTAACTAAAACATATTATTACATTTATTGTATGTTTTAAAGTGAGCCATGACAAAAGTCTTAATGTGAAGAGATGGTGTTGTCTTAAAAAAACCATAAACGTATTTATTTATATCCCATGAAATCCCAACTTTTATCACGCGTCCCGCTAGTAAATTAACCTACTTTATGAATTAAAGTGCAAGTTTGTACTCATGTCTCCTACGACAATGTTATGTCATAATTAATTCTGTATTAGTAGAGATAATTCCAAAATATTGGAAATTATATAATGTACGAGAAGCCTTGTCTAGAAAGTTTATATCTTTGCTTTGATCCTTTGTGACTCCGACCGTATAAGGATTAGGAATTCGTGTGGATTTGCTTAAAGGGGAAGACGGGGAAAATTGTGAATTGTTTTCTCTTCCATAGAGAACGCAAAGCTCCGCCTTACGTAACACAAATGTTTGAACCATGAGCATTTAATGAAATTTACTTGTTTCTATTTATTTTTACCTTCAGTAAGATCTGACCCATTTTTAAGAATGTTTATTAAATAACCGTTTTTTATTAACTTCTTATGGAAGTGATAATACTATTCGTGATGGTAAACATAGCAACAAACACGATGCAAACAGAGAGGTAACGACCAAGAGATTTGTAATCTATCCGCGATAGTAATTATTATGCTGGTTTGCATCAATATTTCCACGTTATGTGTGAAGAACCCGATATTATACAAAGAACAGCTCTTATAATCCTGGGAGCAATTCTAATTCTATAACCCATATTATTTGCTTTCAAAATTTCATAATCTACATGGTTAACGTCTTCAAACCAACTAAACATATTATCTAACTTTAAACATTATTTTGTTACACTTTTTCCAGACCATACGTATTTCGTTATCCTTAATGCGATCTGCTAATGTATTGCTACATTTGAAACGGAGAGATCACATTTCTGCTGTGTACATCTTACTTAATATTAATTTAGACCCACCCAAAAGTGACAAAATATATACAATATACATTTCAACACACATACACATAATACACTTTCATATTTATATATATGTGTACAATTATACGTCGCGCTGAACATCACAAAATTATGTGGTACAAATAAAAAAATGTACTGGTAGCAAGTAAAAATTATTCTGCAACAGGAGTGAATGCATTCTTTTTATGCTAAAAAAATAAAAGGTTATGAACGGACTTGCGAATCAGTAAAAAAACAACGGGATTTGTTAGGTTAAAGATAAACAGTAATCTTTAAATATGATTTGCATATTCCAACATGAACGCACAGATGATGTTATACATACATATTTAGAAACGGCAAAATATTTTACAAGTACATTTAAAATTTAATCAGAGACATATTATTACAACTACAGTCTCGTGTAATTTTAACAGGTGCGTCACACACGCTAATTAAATCTGGGTTTCTGGTTTTATTACGCCGGTTTCGTATTATACGATCTGTGCGGAGGCTTCTAATGTGATTGAAAATGGAAGTAATAACACTTTATTGAAGCATTACATATGGCGTAATTTCTTTAGTGAAGGAGATGCCAAGTAATTGATTACGTTTTGGGCTGTTTTGTCGCTGAGAATCTATGTTTATATACGTTTACTTTGCAATAAGATATAAATATTCCAGTCAAGAGTAGGCTTAGATTGAAATATATTATGCGATACTATTTTCTAGAGTAACTCGTCTAATTGACAAAGCTATAATTACGATCAGCGTGGTACAAGACAAAAACAATGCTGACAACCGAGTGATTAGTCCATCGGCGAGTTTTAGAGTCATGTCAGCCGGCAAACAATTTTTTTTTACATTTTAATTGTATAATTGCATAAAATACATATTAGTCATATTATATGAATGGAAATATTATATGAATCATGTGGTGTTATTATATTCCATTCGTAATACTTTTGTAAAAAAAACTGTTCCAGCGTTTTGACAAGCTTGCGTGTCAACTTTGTTTCAAGATATTACATAAACAATTAATTTAATATATTATTTACTTGAATATTATTGATAAGAATTAAAATTTTAATTATACATATAGCAACGTAACTAAAAAACTTGTGATTAAATTTCAATATGTATTTATAAAAGTGTATGTTTTTATTTATGAAATCGCTATCCTTAAATATCGTTTGATCAAGCAGTATGAAGATTGGCATATATTGTATTTTGTTATGAAAGTGGTTTTTACAGATAGCCCTGAACGTTATTATTGGAGCTGTGGTCAAGTTATCAACTACTGTAAAGGTCAGGACAACTTTTGCTAGAACAGCTAATATTTTATAAATGTGTATAGAATAAACTGATTGATAAAAATCTTTAATAGTTTTAAAGGAGTTGGAAAATGGTCATAGAGGAAAGTATATTTTCATTAATTCTTTTTATATTACTACATTTTTGTTCTACTACTTCACTAGTTGTAGACCGTTTTGAATAGATTTCAGGTGTTTCATGAATAGTATCAATTCAGTATTTATAAGCACTAGATTTTTTTACTATTTCAATAATTATAGAAGACTTTTACACCTAATGTAATATAGGTAATTGTTTTTTAATTTTTGTTATTAATTATAATACATAAGCAAGACAAAAACACTTTTTATAAGCAAAGCAACGTATTACTCTATATGTGCTAGTAACATTTTAAAATTTAAATAAATGAAGATTTGAATTTCATTTATAATATATCAGAATATATAATTATGATCATAAATTCCTAAAGATAACGGCAATATTTAAAACAAAATCCGTTCATAATCTTCGTGTTATGAGTAAATTAGTTTCAAAGACATCCGAACTCCCATTTTCGTATTTCATTTATTCGAAGAACGGCGGTTACGAACAAAACTTCTGGCCTTCTATATTAATATTTATTGCTATCGATGTTATTCGAAACACTTTCTTTACTTTGTTATGAATAGTCGTTATTTTATATTAACTACTTGTGAATTAATAAACCAATTTTTACGAGGTGCACTAGTGTCTGCTGACAGTATATCTGTGGCTCCATAAGATTGTTATAGGTATCTGTCAAAATTATCACATGCGTTAATGATTAAAAAAACAATATTTTTAGAAATTATATTTAAAAACACCATTGGTTCTTGAAAATACCTTTAACAAAACACAAAACCTTTTTAGCCATATTTACCGTTAAAATATTTCGAAAGCCTCAAATTATGCTTAAAAATGATTTGCTGTAAGTAAAAAGCAATTCACGAAGTAAAAACCTTATACAAAAATTCATTTTTCCGAACCTCTAATGGCAGGACATTATCCGAAAACCGTTTTTGTGCGAATACGAGAAAAATTTACTGGGAAATTTTAGGAACACGAACAGAAGGACTTATCTTTATGTACATTTTTATGTATTTTTCAGCTAAATGTTATCGGCCAACACTCGAGCCTATAATGTGACGGCCTCTTCTGTTATCGCTAAAATTATATGAAGTAATTTCAAAGAATTATGGCTGGAAGCATTTGCGGGCGGAAAGAAAAATAAACAAAAAAAAGTTTGATGAGAACACGACACGCATTACCTAATTTATTGCGGGATTATTTCATGAAACTTTTACAAGTTATGTAATCTCTAAAGAGGAATTTGTGCGTAATCCTTGATGATAAAATTTTCATCTTCAAATTTACTTTTAAACTCACTAACGGCGACTGTCACATAACACGGTGAAAAGTTGTTCAAACAAACGTGAATTAGAAGTGCCATTTCACGTAATATATTAGCTTACCTACTTTATCTAAACAAATGGCGTCGCGTTTCTCACAAAAATCGTTTAGGCAATTTGTTTAAATTACTTTCCTATGCTAATCTGCCTCGTGTTGCGAATATATTCTTCGGTGAGAGGAAAAAAGAAACGACCTGTAGGCGTTCGAGATCGTCGAATGTTACCTCAAATGATGCATGTTCTGAAGCGGTATCTTTTGTAGAAGGACCAGATACTGCAAGCTATTACACGGCGAACATCGTAAATAATCGTCTTAGCTCGGTAAATAAATAATTGTATGTGGCCATGGGCTCGGACCGCGCTCGTATCTGATGGAAGGCGAGGGATACAGCGAGCTCCGAGAAAGTAGTGTTTAAAGGTGCGATAGGGAATGCCGAAGAAACATAAGTTTTGCGGCGCGTTAAGAGATAATGAGTGCGGATACGAAGCCTATAAGAAAGACATTGTATTCCCTTTGTAAAGGGAACATTATTTTCTTATCTCTAATAGTCATATAGCCGTATGTGTGTGTATTTTAGAACGTTAAGCTACACTAAAGTATTAACAATTTATATTTGCTTGATATGAAATTTATAATCAAAGATTTAAGCTAGATACTAAGTTGGTCTGGTCGAAGGTGAAACAAAGAGTAGTGCTTCTGATAATTTCGATTTTAGTTATAGTTCTTATGCTATGTAAGTTTATTTAACATTATGCACTTGAATTATATACATTATGAGTACCAATATACCAAAGAAATAAAATCTTTATTTTTTGATGAAAAACTTGTAGATTACTCTGGATCCACTACACGCTTACTAACATGTATGTATATTAATTACAATTTAAAGGATTATCAGTATATAATATCTACATTAATATGTAGGTATTCTCATGAACTATACATTCATTTATTTTTATTATAATTTTAATATTACAGTTTAGCTCAAATGAAAAGTCTTAATGATATGTAGAATCGTATTTTACTTCTTAGAGGAGACGAATGTGGATAGTAAAGGCTACATTCGCGGCCTATCCGTACGACCGTCATATATTCGTCATCTTATCAATTTTTTATGAACAATATTGGATAAACTCCCATCCCTTCCTAGTCAGGTTCCGTATGGCTACAACGTTACATATGCAACGACATTTATTCTTATGATATTTAATGCAAACATATGAATAATTTTGTTTCACTTTTCCTATTTGAATCGTGATATTACAAAATAAAAAATAAAGAAGAAGTCGTGTTTCGTTTCTATATTTATAATTTAATCCAACTAACAGGTTCATCGCGACGGAGACAAATATAATAACAAATGATTAGTTCTGATGAAGAGTTCAATAAAAAAATAAACAAATTTTAATAAAGTCAGTACTCATCAAGCGTATTTCTTTTTTTACGTATATTATGAATTACTGTCATAAATAGGCGAAAGAACATACACTATAAAAAAACTATCCAAAAACACATTAATATAAAAAGTATTAGGCTTTAAAAATACTAATTTCACTTTAGAATACGCCCACCGCATTATTAGAAATGACATATAACAAAATATTTTTAACATGATGTAAGATATCCTTATAAATCCAAGTTTGATATTAACTTGTACACTTATCACTTGGGCGTATAATCTACAACTTCAAATCAGATTTCGCTCTAGCAGAAAATCTACAAATAAAAAAAAATAGTCGTAACTTACTAAAGACAGTTAAAACTAAGAAAGCTGTAATTATGAAATTCAGTAAATATGTTCCCAGCATGATGAAATGACACAATATTAAAAAAAATTGTAAATGGACTCAAGGTAAACTGTTTGGAGAATTAACTTCAATTTTGAATAATAACGTAATCACGTTTTTGTTTAATGTTTTTGAAGAAACATTTATAGATAAAGGGAAAAAAAAATTATTCTGTTTGTTATCTTTACACAGTTCATTATTATCGTTAAAATCCTTTTTTATAGTTTATACGTTTAGGCGTTATGACCACACTCACCTGATGTTAAATGGCGATGTGGCTAAGGATGGTGGACACGGTAAACCTAGTGGAGGGACTGGCTCTCAAGTACAACTGTCGGAACGCTCCTATAGGTATTTAGCGGCAGATTTAAAATTCAGGGCGATAGGTAGCCACGCGGATTTTGAAAACAGCCCTACCCGTATGCGATAGGTTCGTCTGAAAAAAAGAACGAGTCAGTTTTCATGGAACAATAACAATATTGTTTTTATTCCGATAAAATTGTTACGAAACCTCTACAAGCAGTTGTCTACTGACAATCAAGCTTAACTGCTTAAAGCATAACTCAAAAAATCTAGTATAAAATAAAAAACAAAGAATTCCAACATTAAACTTAGCGCTAGAAAACGAAGTCGATCTGCTAGATTTATCGATTGAGTACAGACTTGGCAATGCATCACTTGACTTCCGTTGCAACAATCTTGATTTTCTCCAGTACCTCCCACGTACACTCGTGAATGATGTTCCCAATTACAATAGACCTCTTTCTCTACAAAGCCAGTAAAAAAACAAGGATCTGTAAGATATTATCAATGAACTTTCAAAGGCCAACTATTTTATTGATAAAACTTGTGCCTGTTTCTTGGACATACTTTCCTACTATATGTTCGATCTGTACTTCAAGTGAGTCAGATACTAAAATTGTGTTTTTTCACTTGTCTATTAAATACTATCATTACATATTATAAAATAAAAGCCTCCTCGCTACATCTGTCTGTCTGTCAGAACACTACAAACTCAAACAGTTTTCACCAATAGACAAATTGATTCACGAGGAACGTTTATATGTATAATTCATTAAAGATTTTGGAGGATCTGGCTGAATAATAACGATAATTGTTGCAAAAATAGGAAAAAATAATGCTGAGTGTGAGCTTTATTAGTGTATGATTTTAAACTACTATTACATGTTATAGTATTAACAAAGGTAAATTTTATATACTAATATATTATATGTATTATTAGTTATATGAAAACAATATTTTACGGAGTAATTCCTTTTAAAAAGATATATAAAGATATATATAGAAAATATAGCAAATCAATGTGAAGCTCAGTGTGGGTTGCTAATTAAATTAACTATTATGAAACCAATTAATAATTATTATACTTTAATTTATAAATAACAAAGTAGATCTATAACATTTTAATTTAAGAATTCCATATAGTATCATTGCATATAGTATCAGTGAACAAATAAAACACCTATGCAAAACAATTCCATACATATTCCAGCCATCAATATCATTCGACGTTCCCGAACGGCCCGGCACAAGAGATAATAGATAATTTAGATAACAAGAAAAAGGCATTCGATAGTGCCGCCACGAAATAAATGGTGAATAATACTCACATATTCACAGAAGTTCTCGTTTCATTCTTATACGAAGAGCTAACTTTCAAACATAACATAAATAAACACAGCGTTCTCAATCTATTTCTAATTATATTTGTTTCATGTATGTATGTTACATCATTCAACTATGTTTTGGAATATTACCTTGAACTACAAATATATATAACTTTTAATTCCACAAATATTGAGACTAGTATTAGTAACTTTATTTAAAACAATAGTCCCGCTTTCATATTTATTATGTTAATACCAATAGAAGTGTCCCGCGGTTGCGACGATGAATTTAATACTGGGAAAATAATTTATGAATTACACTTTTCGATATTGTCTTATATTATTATATTAAATATACAATCCTTTCAGCTTTACAATATTATTATAGAAGAATATTTGTACTGAAAATAATTTTAAACACACAATCTTAGTCTATATAGGTCTAAATATGTTTTTTCATCTTAATTATTTTTCTACGTTTTTATTAAACTACTACTAAACTTTCGTATTAATAAAGTTAAAATTTTGTTTATAGAATTCAATGTTGTTGATTGTATTTTATCAGATCAAACATTATATTTACACATGTCTTTTAAAACGAGCCTACAAACGCTTAAAATTATTAAATTGTAATTTTTGAAATCTCTATTCAAATTTATCTAATTTATTTTTAATATAAACTACACTTTAAATTAATTACTTTATTAAACGCTTGTAATACCGACAGTAGAAAATGAGGTTGCTGTATCAAACCTTTCTTATGTACAAGTAAGTTATGTTTCCGCTATGAGTATGAATGCATTACTAAGACCCCAATAACTATTCGCCAACTCGACTGATATTAAAGCATACCATTTGGCAAGAAAGGTAGACACTCTTGAAAATATAGAGAGTAATGTAACTCAATTCAAACTTTGCCTTTTTGTCAACACCATTGAAGTGAATGCGGTTTGGGAAGTGCCAAGGGAATGAGACGTTGAATTTCCTATAATATTTTCTTCAAAAAAGGTTGCGTAAAGTTTTGTATGCTGATTCAGTTGGTTTTTTTTTGGTATTTATTCGGTTAATTCGGTAAATAGAATAACTTGTATCAGTGTCTTTTGATTGTTTCAAATACACAATAATTTCTTCTGTACTAATTTACGTATTAAATAAGTTTGATAGAATTGGGTTGAAAAGCGTATCGCAGGTAGCCCGATATTCAGCATACAGAATCATAACTCGACAAAGACGATGCCTGTAAACTTTTCAATACAATGAATATTACTTAATTAAAAATTTGAATACCTTTTTTATCGTTTATAGGGTTAACGCTATGGTCACAATCTCACCTGATGTTAAGTGACGATGTGGACCAAGATGGTGGTCACGCTAAACCTAGTGGAGGAACTGACTCTCATGTGTGATTGTCGAAACATAGTGGTACCAACTTGGCGGCAGATTTTCAACCCGGCGGGCAATAAAAAAAGCTCTCCCACAACGCTATGATTTTATCACGATAGTTTCCTTCACCGAGAGTTTAAACTCATTGCTGGTTGTTTCGAACTTACGGCCATTGACGAGGCTTTTGTACACACTAACAACTGAGCTATCATCGTTTCAAAACAGCATATACAGGGGCGACAATATTTTATTTAAATTCTTCACTACATGTAATTAAATTGATACCCACTGTTTAGCCTGTATTGATGTGTTCTAAAATATAAAATATTAAACAAAGATCCAGGAAACTCATTTCATTATTATTTTTAAATGTAAATAAAAAATTTTAACCTCGACTCGCTACGAAAATCATAAAGAACATATATAAAAATACTAGCTGACGCGACAGACGTTGTCCTGTCTTGACTATGATTATTGAATTCGAATTAGTAAAAATAATAAAAAAAAAATATTCAAAAACATAGTATTTATTATTATGATGCTCTATGACAACTGACAGCTAGTTATGTAAAATTTATATTATCGTTAAGTTTTATAAATTTTCTTAAATCTGCTGATATTCCGGTCTACTTTCTTAATGTTTTTTTCATAAGAACCTTGTCCTGACGGTAATTAACACAACAAAAAAAGAATTAGCTATGTTGTTTCATGCATTCACGCGTGATGCGATGACAACGGGAAATATAGATTCATTTTTATAAATATAGATTAGTAATACTATGGTGAAGTTTGCTTGTTCGAGAAAGAAAAGACAATCGTTTATTTGTCAAATATCAATAAAACTCACCTTGTCATATTATTGTCGTAGTCAGATTTACAGCTTGTGAAAATAAAGAGAAAAACAAAAGCCGTAAAACAATACAGTCAGCCTTTATCGGCAAACGATATATTTCTGTAAACGGCGAGTGTATTCATGATAACTTTCTTAAAGGGTTTATGAATACGCGTCAGAAAAAATTCTGGGCCGATGTAAGAGGCATTTACTGTACACTTTTTCATAAACGAACACGAGCGTGTTTGGTTGGATGGATGAGTTCGACATTTTGTGACATTAGGCTCCATTGGTTTTCAATGTATCGTGCCTCATACAACCAGCTCTTTTAAATAGATAAGCAAATGAATTGGAAATGCTTTGTTCGGTACCGTATTTAACGTTTCGATATAAAAAGGTTAATATTTTCGAACCGTTTCAATTTTAACATGAAATATAAAAAGGTGGTGGGTTTTTTAAAATTTACTTTATATTTAAGTGTACATAAGAATAATGTATTCTTTACACATGTTATATACAGGTGAGACGAATATTTATAACATTGGATATATATAAGCATAAGCCAGCACATACATCACCCGCCGCGGCCTCCTTCCGCAGACGCCTGAGCCTAGGTTCGATCCTCCGGACAGGAGCCCTCGAGTGACTCTGCTCGCGCGATACAGTGACACTCTACATCACTGAGATTACATCATCACACCGCATACCATTCGTGCACACTCACACGTTAAGTACACGGTTCTGTAAGGGACTACCCTCGCGGCCCATGAGCTGCTTACCTGATAAGGTCATAGTTAGTATCACTAATTTAGTAATAAAGAACCTGTTGGTTAGTCAGGATCATGAATCTTTTTTATTTACCGGCAGCAGCCCTAGCCGAGGTTCGGCCGTCCTGGCACCCTTGTGCCTGCTGCCTCGGGGCTGAGTGCCCTCAGCACTCGCCCCCAAAAGTCCGGTGAAGCTGTCAAAGCCCTTGGGGCAAACAGCGTAAGTCAGGTCGAAAAAAAAAAAAAAACAGAAAACAGCACATACATTAAGAACAATGTTGATGTAGGTTATTTTTTGTTGTATAAGGTGTATATAGTTCGTTCTGAAAAATAGGCAGTAGGTAATATTTTTCCAAAAGAAATTTTTTACGAATTGGTTAAAGTACTAACAGATATAAATCAAATTTTGCACGAAAAGTGAATTTATGCAAACTCTGTAAGTTACAAATTTAAAATGGATTCCACGTTGCTAATTAAACAAGTCTTAAGGCACCCTTCCAGTGCGGATTGTGAAATATTTTGGCAATTAAACCACCCGGTATTATTAAAGAAGTCCGTGGAGTGAAAAATTAATTAAAATTTAAGCCTTTCACTTCCCCATGCGGCAGTCGTAGAATAGAGGCCCCGCGGGAACACATTTCAGTGAACAACTAAAGATCAACCGTGTCAGATAAATCGAACGTGTTCATGCCATAAGTAATATACTAAAACGGCTTCTTATTTATTATCAAATAAAATATATACTTACGTTACATGTGTATTTTGTAAATTAAAAATAAATAAATTAGACATTACTTATCCAAAACAAGTGATAATTTCAAAAATCTCTGTAACAATGATGTGAAAAGAAATTTTACAATATTATTGATATCATGTAGCTTTTTTTAATATTATAACAGCATAATATAATTTAGACATCTCTAGACGAAAAGATCTGTTCACTATTGTTTAATATATTTAATTTAATTAAAACAAACCTAAATTCACATAGGATGTATAAATATGAATAGTTAACACATTTCCATACGTTCTTAAAACTATAAGTAATGACAATTAAGGTAAACAAAAAGGTAAAAATACTCAATTTCCAACACTAAATTTATATTTGCAAAAAAAAAACAGGTCTAGGTTAAAGTTTTCGAAAGATGACGCAAAATAAGCTAACCGAGATTAGCGCCACCGTCATATTCCTTTACCTAGTCTTTCTTTAGGATATCGTTATCAAATCAAAGAATAATTCATCGATACCACCTTGACTTAATTCAAAAAATACTAATATCTTTTAGTCACTTGTAACATTTTATTTTCCAACTTATATGCCACTTTATACGTAGGATAACTTTAATATTACCTTTAGTACGTTATGCAGTAAGTCCACAGGGTACACTTTTCGGTCGCGAATAAAAGTGAGTGCAACATTGGCACTTTACAACTGGAAAGTGTTTCAATATAAATTCACGTTACATTTGTTTATTTTACTACTATTCAGATTTTCGTTGTCGTTGTATTTTCATATTTATTATAGTGAAAACGACAATTCTGAACTTTTCGAAACGTCTTATATTTTTATATTCAAATATCTCCGAAGAGTTGCGGATATTTTATAGTGAAAAGCTTTGTGCCTACACATTATCGTGAGTTTAATCACATAATTACAAAAAATCATATTTTTCCTAGAAAACAGATTTTCTTATAATTTGCGTGATAATTAATTTCAAATGAGTTTATTGGTGCAGTGTTTTTGAAAGTCATTCCTTTATCAAGGGAACAATAATTGCATTGAAAATCAAAGATGAACGGTCTGATAGGCCGTGGATATTCACTAATTAAAGCTGAGACATGCGCCGGGCATCAATTAAGAGGACCGATTGTTGATAAGCTTGAATCAGAGTTGATAGCCTGTCCTTTATATTGAGAATTTTGGTTACATTATTTTTTACTTCGCACCTTATGGAAATCAGTTCTCTTGTTTCTCGTAAAAAGCGCGTAATCCAGTTTGAATCAGTAATTCAATTACTTATTATAGTATACTGATTTTAAAATTCTTTTCTTATTTAGAGGATCTTATCGTAACGCTATATTTCAAAGGTTTTTTCACAAATTGCAAACGGCACTAGTACTATATTTAGTATATTTTTATATATAGTAGCATTTTTTTTTTAATTCTATAGGTTTCGCGTAATGGCTACTGTTCCACCTTTGGGAAGATGCAGAGACTGGTTCTTAAGTGCAACTACCAGAACACACTATAGGTAGTAGGTGGCAGATTTTTGACATAGGAGTAGTTTCTAGATAGGTGGATTTTCGAAAAAGCCTTACCACCATGATTAATCCGGACACATCTAATACGGGCCAGATCAGGTCAATAAAAAAGCGGCTGTATCTACTATATATCATTTTATTTTAATAATTTCATTAATTTCTAACGGTGTGAAAGTATGTTTATAGAAAATATCTTAACTTCACGGTAAATAATTATAGACGAGGGAGTGCTCAATTAAATCGCATAGCGGCTACAAGCTCTCACGGAGCACCGCGCCGCACCAAATACCGCAATATAAGTAACGGCTTAGAAGATGAACTGAGACTTCGTATATATTCTGTTACATCAGAAATGGTTACAGAAAGAGTAGATTTTTTTTCAGATTCATATCATTACTAATATTATAAATGCGAAAGTGAGTTTGTTTGTTTGTTACCCTTTCACTCCTAAACCGCTGAATCGATTATGATGAATTGTAGTATATGATGGGATAGATGGGAACTTAAAGACGGTGATAAGGTAAAGGTTGCGAAAAGCTTATTGGAAGTGGGGTAAAGATAGGGACAAAATTTGTATGAAACTTCTTATTGAGTCATCCGATTTATCTAACAAAACCAAAATTATCGCAAGCGAAGACACACGTAAAAGCTATTATGATATACAAATATTATACTCCATTCTTCGTTTGTTCCACCTGCTATTAATAAAATATTTCTTATGTAATTTTAAATAATACTCGGCCCGACGCGACGGATTTACTTCTTGAAAGATTTAAATCTTACAGAAATCTAAAACAAAAGAGAAACGCAAGCAGTTTACAATCAAAGCAACTTAACCCTTTTAAGTTCGCTCCCCTTAAACAAAGTGGAAGTTGAAAAAGTCCCCGATTAAACGCGCTATTTAACCCCCGCGGTAATCGCAACACAAACAATGGACGGGAGTAATAATGTCGAATTCCGTCCGACAAATTAGGCGACCTTTTTAGGTAGGAGCCGAGAGAACTTGGAATAACAAAAAACAACTTTTATACGGTGTTTGTAAGCTTGAAAGTTGCCACGTAGATTCTACACTTTAGGGCTATGATATAAATGTTTAAGTATTTTCGGGCGATTTTATTTTTCAACCTAAAGTTAAGTACTTATAAAGAATATTTACTTATCTATGACTACGCTTGTATATCGTTGAGAGGGCTTTGAATATTTAACTTTAATTACATGGTAAACAGTAAAAATAAAAAATTATTATACTTGTTTGGAAATAGGTGTCTAGGTACTAAACTGGAGAGTTATCAAAGTATTGTCGTCGTGGTTTCTTTTTTAGTAGGTTTTTTATGGTATTTTTCAACCAATAAGTCTTCCACACTATTACGTTCTAAGTCCAGGTTGGAGGTCAGTTCTTCATAGAAAAGGTTTTGTACTCTGAGGACGCTCTACAAGTTGGCAGCAAATTACTGGCTAATGTAAATCGTGATAAGCTAAAAGATTTTTGTAATAGCTTATAAATTTAGTTTTTGACCACACTCTCAATATATATTGAGTAACGAGGTGACCCAAGATAATGTACACGCTGAGACTAGTAGACGGATTGGCTTTCAAACGTAACTGTTGGAACGCAATGGTGGTAGAAAGCGAGACGGGCATTAGAATATACGCTATCATCATGCTAAAGATCATAGAGGATTTATCACCATGTGTCAGTGATCGCGGGCCAGTCTGGTACATATTCTTACCACCCTGTTCAAGTACTGGATTAATACCGATTGATTCCGAAACGTGACACGATATGTCGAGAGTTACACCTGATATAGGGTAGTTACGATCCACTCAGGCATAGTTCTCGAAATGGTATTGTTACAGCAAATTATTAATATTTAGAATAACGTGTCAAATCTCAGCACACACTTGTAAACTCATAAAACAGAAAAATGATAGTTATTATTACATTTGTAACTATATATTTGTATTTTCATGTCCATGAAATTCTTTTCTTCAAGAGTAATCTACTAGATACAACTTAATTAAGCCTAATTAAAATTTCAAATATCTTAACAGTGAAGAATAATGTGCTTATTACCCAAAATGCACGCACAATTTACGCGACAATATATTTTGACGCTAAGTTTTGATAAGGGTATATAGATTCAAAATAAAGTAATAAAAACAACATTTTTGCAACCGTCTTCACGCTAGTCCTTTAGGCCACTTTCATGTCCAAAGGTCTGAAAAGGTTATATCAAAAGATAAATAATGAATGTTATGTATATTGCGTAAAGAAACTCATAAATATTTAGGAGAAGGTAGCCCAGAAATATTCTGGAACACGGTGTAAAAACCAATTTCATTTTTATATACCTACATTGGATACATACAAGCTATATTATTTTAGTATGTTGTTACATATTTACCTTAATATCGGGCTCGAAAATATTCGTTTTATTTCGTACAAACGTGAACTTTTCTGAGTTTTTAATAAAAAGGTCTACTTTATTTACACACATAAATGTTCTTTGCAATAATTGAAGTGGCAAAACATTTTATATTTTTTTTGGGATTTGTTTTGTCATTTAATGTTATTCATTAATCATGAAATTATGTTAATTAACTGTTAAGTAATTTGACAATTAATTTAACAAATTAAGAGAATCATAAAAAATAACTAGGAACATGCATTTCAATTTGCTAGTAAAATTCTATAGAAAGTGTTTTTAATTTTTATTTGTACAATTGTTAAACTACTAAATTGTACATCCATCCATACCAAAATTATACATGCAAAAATGAGTTTGTTTGTTACGCTTTCACGTCTAAACCGTTGGATGGATTGTGATGAATTTTGTTGTAGAGATAGATGGGATCCTGGAGACAGTGATAAGGTACTTTTACTAATTAAAAACTTATTGGAAGTGGGGTAAAGAGATGGATAAAATTTGTATAAAATTTTTCATTATGTGATCCGATTGTTTGACAAAAGCAATATTAACGCGACATCTACGCGACAAAATCTAATAATAAATAAACACAAATTACACTCTTTTCCTTTTATTTGGTTTATGAACTTTGACAGTTCCTATACCAACCTCACCATAATCAAATGTGCAGGATCCTTAAATCTGTGTATTCTCTTTTAAGAAAATCTCCTTTCGTTCATTTCACATAACATTTTAGCAACCTCATTAGAAGGTTTCACTTGGAAAACACCCCAATAATGAAAAAAAAATGTCACTTCAAGCTAGTACTAAAATTCTTGCGATATATATTATCAATTTGCGAAATTTATTTTATTTGATATTCGATCATGCATATTGACAACTACAAACGTACACACAATAAATACGCAGGGACACGCAATATAGATATTAAGACACCGGTTACTTTTGTTTGAATATTTTACATGGTATTTACTTAGTTTGTATTCAAATAGAAATGACAGATCTTAACATACTGGTTTACATATTATGTAGGCAGGTTAACTGTCCAACGCATGGGTTGTTTCACAGTCTAGCTCTGCAATACATGCAATAATTCTTCAAAAACGTATTCTAACGCGAAAAATTTAATTAATAAAGTTTTATTATTCCCTCAAGTTAATATCGTTAATATCGAATAACCAGAGAACAAAATCTTAAAAAAGATATCTTAGCAATTTCCTCCAATATACCAGCTTAATCGTTAAGATATGAGGGTACAAAACCATTTTTCAGATATTAATTCGTAACAATCGTAAAAGTTACATTCATGGTGGGCCCTAAAAAGTTATTGCCTCTCTCAGGGAAAGTATACTTTCTATGAACTTTATCTGGTATACGTTTTGTATACAACGAGGATTCGCATTAATGGAACGATATAGAAATAACAGTTTCAAGTGGGGTACATTTTATTGCGTTTCGAAGTCGCAACGAGTTATTGAAAAAACATTATGACTGTGTACTGTTTTAACACGGTTATGACATCGTAAATAACATACTTTAAGCCTATTATTTTACCTTTAAGTGGTGGGCGCCAAATGGATCTAGCGGATAAAACAGTTACCTCGCATCAAACACTGCGACAAAGGGCTGTAAGTTCGAACCCGAGTGTGTGATCCACAAATAACTGTTCTGAATTTCAGTGGTACTTTGTGTTTGCTAATTATGTCTACAAATTCCTTCTATCTTGACAATGATGAAATTGCCTGCATAAGCAGAGGCCATTATAAAAAAGGGTTTGCAAATGAAAATTATGTCTAAGTCATCACCAAGATACATATAGTGATGGGCTCATTATAGTGTTAGCATTATCATTGGTCGCCGCTTTGTTTTTAGCCTTATCATTGATCTTCTCTATACATTAAATGTCATATTGCATGGGTTTCAATATTCACATGTTAGTTCAAAATAACTTCTTGGATTTAAATTAATATTTACATTTGGTTATATTTAACTTTATAAATTCAAATTGTAATGAAGAGGTTTTATATAAATTGTTTTAATAATCTATTTCAAGTGTTAGGCTTTTTCATTGGTCGCTTCTTTATTTTTGATTTATCATTGATCGTGTCTTTACTTTAAATTTCATATTACAAGGGTTTTAATATTCACATGTTAGTTCAAAATAACTTTATAGATTCAAATTGATTATTTACATGTTTGGTTAAAAATAACTTTATAAATTCAAATTGTAATGATGAGATTTTATAAAAATTGTTTTAATAATCATATTCACACTAGTTCGCTTTTAGCGCTTTTAGTTTCCGGTTGTGGCAATATAAATATGTCTTATAATACTGAGGCAGAGACAGTGGAGCTCCAGAACGAATCAGTGGACTGAAGTATTAGTGATATGAAGAACCAAGTAGTACGTGCTGCCTTTAAACAAGACGGTTAAGATATAAGGATAATTTACAATAGTAACCATCTAGTAGGTTGCTGTTTTTCAAGAACAGCTAGAGAATATCTAGTTTCGGAGTAGTATGTTGAAGTTTGTATAAACGACAATCGTTGATGATGTCACCATGGTCGCCGTTATTTATGGATTGTACTGTACGCAGTGTCGTCACTTTAGCGTGCTGCGGAGAAATGTTTATTTTACTTACACAAGTGAACGTTTTATTACGTAATCTAGGATAGTAAGGATAGGTAACGTAATCTATCTTGAACCATCATATATTACTTACCTACTAAATCTTAGATTTCAGTACATCTAGAACTTGACTTCACTAGCTTTTAGTTAAATACCTTAAACTAGTTTTAACTGACTTCAAAACAGAAATATTCTTTTATTAAGGGCAGAGATTGGAGTGAAAACTAATAACTATAGATAGTAGTTTTTTTAACTCAATTATGGAATGAAAATAAAAACAAAATTAATTTCTAAATGAAAATTATTTACATTAGTGTGGTTTTCACACCTATTACAAGTTTTATTATTCATATACACATTGTTATGTGGTTTATTTATTACTTAAAACATATCACTGACAGTGTAAATCCAGTTAATTTTTTTTATTAATAATAAAAACCATGTTACGCACTTTGTGTATTTGAAACGATGATGGCTCAGTTGGTAGAGTATACGGAAGCCGCGGCAATGGACGTGAGCTCGAAACCATCTGCAATGAGCCTGAGCTTTCGGTAAGAGAAAACGTAGTGAGGAAATCATACCATGGTGGTAGAACTTTTTCTAATGCCTGCCTGGCTAGCTAGCACCCTTAATTTTAACATATGCTGCCAAATACCTATAGAACTGCTTCGGCAGTTGTATTTGACAGTCTCTCCAGTAGGCTTAGTGTGTCCAACATCTTGGGCCACATCGTCACTTAACTTAGTGGTTAATTGTAGCCGTGCCATTAATGAATAAATGAATTCGTTATTGCACTTTAAATATCTACAATGGCGAGCTTAATGCCATAAGCCATTTTCTTCCAGCTAACCAGCAGTAATGTAGAAATTATTACTACCATTGTAGGGAGTGCAAGTAAAATAATTCGTGAAATAAGAGTGTAATAGTAAATATATTAACCTAATTAAACCTATAAAATTAAAAAAACGATTTTAACGAATATGTTCCTTGGACATTTTTAATGCCATAGTAACCAAAAATTTCAAAGATATAACATGATTCTAAAACGCCATACTGAAGCATATATTTGACCTATACATTGAAATTTTATACCCGAAATCAATTTGGGTAAAAGTATCCCACCATCCGTAATTCGCAGGCTGGCAAAACACTTGTTTCACTTGAATTTAGGCAATGGTAATTCAAAATAATACGGTATTCAACCGCATTTCAACGCTTTACATCCATTTAATAGCCTTTCATTTTGATACCTTCACTAGAGCTTAGCAGTGTGTCGCCAGTTTTATTAATCCATTCGGTACTAACATTCACATTTGTTATACTCATTAAACTTTGTCATTGAATATCACATAAAGAATTTAAGTTTATGGCGGTGTATGTATTACTGACATAACATTAAAATGTTCATTCCCACAAAAAACAAAATTATCACTTTAATGTGTAACATTTCGTTATAGTTTATAGGTTTAGCGTTATGGCTACAATCTCTCTTGATGTTAAGGTACGATGTGATCCGACTTGATGAATACGCTAAACCTGTGGAGGGACTGGCTCTCAGATGCAGTGGCCGGAACACAACTATAGGTACTTGGCGGTAGATTTTCAACTTGTGGGTGGTAGCTACCCAGGTGGGCATTAGAAAAAGCCCTACCACCATGTTATGATTCCATCACGATGTTTTTCTTCACCGAAAGCTCAAGCTCACTGCAGGGATTTGAATTTACGTCCTATAACGCAGCGTCCCTACACGCTATAACAAAGCTACCATCGCTATAAAATATAAAATCAAATGCAAAAGTAATTTTAAAACTTCTAATGGGTAATATAGAATTGTTTCGATATTACGCATATAGTCTATACTTATCACGCCACAAGCATACGTAACATATAAAACTGCTCTATCGACAACATCCATTCCAATCCGAGCCGAGAAATTATTTTCAACTTTTTTTCCCCACGCGCGAGCCGATTGCGTGAGGTTTTATAATACAAGTTTGATGATATCTTTTTATTTTTTATTTTGTAGTCGTAACAAGTCGACAACAAGCCGAATCGAGACAATAAAGCATCTCTCAAGGTTGATGAGTGGAGAGTAATGATTATTGCTTACGGTTGTTGATCCGGCCGCTTCTGGCTTAAGTTTTCTATGTAATTTCGTGAATACAATGATTTCGACTTTTGTCTATAATGAACATAACGATATTTATGTAATGTGGGAACTAAGATTCATTAACGGATACCTCGGTTAGGTTCGAAAAAGTAAATTGCATGTGTTACAATAACGGTTTATTATAACGTTATTTTATAGTTATATAGCAATATGAGTGTTATATCCCTAATGATAATTTAGTATTCTTTTTTTTTTTTTAATATTTAGTTAATTTGTTATATTTACTAAATATTTTATCTTTTTGTATCGGTATCAATATCACTATCATGCATTCAATTACATTTAATCGTTAAGCATATTTCACCATTAGAAAAAGCTACCACTATGCTATTTTCTTTCACCTAAAGCTCAAGGTTTTTGCAGATGGATTCGAACTCACATCCATTGCCACGGTATCCGTACACACTACCAACTGAGCTATCATCGCTTCATAAATGAACAAAGTAAGATACATTCGCACAGTAGAAAAAGCTTTAACTTCTCTTTCCTACCCATCTACCTGCACAAACGCATAAATTACTATGGACCATACTTATAGCGGTTCGTATCTTACGCTGGATTACTTTAATAGACATGAACGAATGTATAGTACTCAAAAAAAATAAGCAGTCTTTTATTAATAAATTAATATTAAACATAAATAAGTTTTACAGCAATTGTATGTGTAATGTAACAAATAAGCCTTATAAAACCTATAAAATCATAAACACACTTATAACAAGTTTCCATCTAAAGTATTAAGTACAGTACTTATAAAGTCGTCGTCTGCCATTACCTTAAATAAGTAAACATTTTCGCAATATACAATCAACCCTTAAAAATGATAAGATCGATGTAAAAAAAATCAGTCATGAGAACTACAGACAGAAACGAATACTTAAAACCATAAACAAACAGGTGATATTTTTGAATATCCAAACTGTTTGATCCGAAATTATAACTTGTAAAACAATACTGTTTACAGCGCAATAAGTTATACTAATAAGAAAAGACGAAGTGTGTACGTTAACAGGTCACGTGACTATGTCGATGACGACTTACATGAATTTACTCTCTATCCAAACTTTCCTATAGAAGTTTTCACTTCAAAAAGTAGACAAAAACTTGATTGCTCTGGTAAGATTGTAATGCTAAAGTTTACGTTATTAATAATAATTGGCTATTAAATTATAATACAATATATCTATAAGATATACATGAAGACACGCTGTTTTTTTCTATCTTATTTAGACGAGATGCCAATTAATTTGAAACTGATAAATATATTCTCAGCGACTTTTAAAATATTTTTTGTGATACTTTTTTGTGTGACGGTACCAGTCGACACCCGCGTCAAATGTTACAGATGATTACGTCACATAAGTCATCATCATCAACGTACTTTCTTGAATTTTCTGCCAAAAAACAGGGTCTTGAGAACTATTATTGGACTATAAATATATTATAACAGTTCAGAAATTATATTTTTGACGTTCTCGTGTTGTATTTTGTTGTTTAAACGCTCGTTGCAACTTACATATATTATTAGGTAACTTACATAAATTATTAGGAGAGCCAGCTAAATATTTATTATAGTTTAACATAAAACAAGAAAAAAAAACATACAGAGGAATCTCTATAACTAGAACTTCGTAATCCTCAGTAAGTCGAAAAATACTGCCATTCCCTTCCGCTGAACCCCTAAATACACGGTATCTCGAATTATTTAGACTTTGTAACTCAAACAAAATGTCTAATTGTCTATGAGGTAGTAAGTCGTAGTAAGTAAAACATAATGTCTTGATGTAATATAATTCTTGATACAACTCGGTTAACTATAAATCAAAAACTATACTTAGAAATCGCGCCTTTCTAAGTCGAAATTTCTGCAATTATATTCTTTGTATCTCGAATTTCTTGTTAAGTGAAAAAAACAATAACTCGATTTTTTTGGCATTTCTATTGATATTCGAGTTATAGAGATTCCACTGTATTAAATAATCCACTAAAATTATGCAAATTTATTAATAAATACTACACAAAGAAGTTGCCTTTCTTCGGGGCATATATTGCCCACACTAATAAGCATGAATATTTAAAAAAATTCAGCAAAACGATTCTTATAAAATTATTCTATACATTTATACAACATACAATTTACCAGTTAAATACGTGATTAGCATACAAAATACTATATGATAGTTAATTATGCATATTTAATTTATCCAATATTTAATGTTACCTGTTTAAAAATATATATCTGATTTTGTGTTGTGTTTACACACTAAAAGTCAGATTTAATAGTTTATTTTCTTTCGCTTTAAGCATGATTCTGTATTAATATTGTAAAGCTGAAGAGTTTGTTTGTTTCCTTGTTTGTTTGAACGTGCTAATCTTACGAAGTTTTTGTATTTAATAGAGCAATTATTAAAGAAGGCTATTTATTTGTAGGCTATTTAACAACACGTTACCACTAATAGAAGCAAAACTGTATAGAAAAAAGTTGCAAAAACGAGCAAACATAATTGATTGCAGTTTAGTAATTAATACGCGAACGGAGTCGCATGCACAGCTAGTAAAATATAAAACCATTATAAACTAAACTAAAGTGTACATTTTAAATTTAAAAAATCACTACATGTTTTTTTTATAAAAGCTCTTCACATTTATCATTACATTAATTGTCCGACATGGCATGACACTTCAACTAAGCTATCAATTTTGTTTATCAATGACCGGAACTGCAAAAAAGACAAATTCAATTATGAATGAACACAATGTTCATTCTTTTCCACACACAAAGGAACTACTCTGGCGCTTTCAAGCATCGTAAAATTTTTCTATTACATTGTAGAATCGTAAAAATGTCGTGAGACAATATGAGATTAATCATTCAAACTACAACAAGTTCCCTTCAAGTAGTCGCCGACCACGAAATATTACACATTTTCAACGATTTGCATTCAGTTTAAATTTTGAAAAGTTATAAAACATACAGGTTAGGTTCCCAGTAAAAAAACATCACTTTTAAGCTCTAATGTTAAACATATATACAGGTATTTATGCTACATAATACTGATTTATGTTTACTTTTACAAATATATTGTTAATGGTGAATAGCAGCCAAGCAGCGGATATCTGATTGGATGACATCCGCACCTACATTCATACTCCAATTCATGCGTAAAACGAAATTGTACGGATATTTTTCTATATATACAATTTTCAACGTAAACGTACCCTATATACGATTCCAAATAAAAATTAGATGTTTAATTGTAAACGTTGATCCAAATTATACATTGTATATAAAAACACTAACTGATAAAAAAAATCATAAAAATATTTAAATTATTTAATTTATTATGTTTACCGTATAATATATTAGCATAATTTACATTTTCTTTTGTAAGGGAAACATTTATTAAGCACATATTATCTCAATAAAAATAACATAATAAATTTCGATGCGTGTTCGTCGATTTAGTGAAAAAAGATAAAATTGTTTACCAAAACGAAGGAAATAATAATCAATTGGAATTTAATAGTACCCATGAACCCATTATTTTCAAATAATTCAAATGTTTCATCTCCGATTATGTAAATTGATATCCGAATCAATAACTTGTATTAATAATTGAATAACATTTCGCTATTTACTCGATTATTTTAACGTTTATCACGTATCGATATAACTTTAAATTAATTTACTTTGTGATAAAATTTAGGGTTACATTATTTTCAACTATATTTTATTGGCATTGTTTATAAACAGATTTTATAAATTTACACCAAATTTACGCTTACCTAAGTGCATCCAATAAACCACTATATTCATGTACTATTAGCGAATTCTATGCTATTCTTATTTAGATATGTCCCATCGCTATTACTATGTCATTGATCTACCAAATATTTTACCATAGCCATCAATCTTACTCATGACTATACCAGTCAGATACATAAAATACATTTTATTACATAAGACAACGAGCAAGATCTATTTTATGCTCTCTCTCATCTAGTTGGTTTTTCTAGTTGAAACGAAAATCACAACAACCGAAGGAGAACTGGTTGCAATTTCTGACTCACAGTAACTTTATAACTCCTGCTGTTCTCCCTCAACCTTCAAGAATGCCTTGTTGTTACGCTGAATTAGCCAACGTCGATCGCTTATCAGCTGTGACTTGCCTTCACCACTGAAATATTTTTTTATATATATTAGTGGAGTTGTCGGAATAAGAACTAGAACTGTGTTTATCCATATGAATCCCTCATCCAGATTTAACCAAAGTGTGGACGCTGAATAAATGACATTTTTAGAGCCAATAGTGAGAGATATCTTTTGTTATGCAGCTAGCTACATTTTTCAACTTCATACAGAAGTTCGCTAAAATAGCATAATTAGCAACACTTACAATCGACTATACCACTACCCACTTATCTGTAGGGTATTATAATCACTTCAAAACTGCTGCACGGTATCGCCCGTAACTCTTATTGCCAATTTTATTAACTTGTCTCTTCATGAATATCAAAAGAATTTAGTGCCGTATTGACACGTAACGATACTCATATTCACATATATTCCTCGAGGACTTTAATAATTCAAAGATCTTTATTAAACAAAATTCTTCAAAATTACTTGATTTAATTTAATTAAATCCATTCTATAATATATCTGTTGTATCGAGTGTGTAGTTATGATTAATTATTATATTTATAACAGTTGAAAATGTACATTAATTAAAAATCACAATGTGGAATATGCGAATCGACTTCAGGTACCAGTAATAAATAATTCATAAGTTGTTGTTTCTTGTTAAATGGCAACGAAGTGACCGGCCGAAATTTGTTCGAGAAAAACATGTAGCTAAATTAGTGGAGTGTACGACTTAATTCTTGCGAATCTTCTTTCTTGTAAGCCTATTGTTTAAGCTCCTCTTCGAAATATAACATAATTATATAAATAAGGGTTTTATAATTGGATTATTGGAGTATTTTATGTTCAGAGAATCACTAATTTGTTTTTAGAGAAAAATTGTTCAGAGAAAAACAGTTTCTAACTGAGTAGTAATTTATGTAATAATTATCGATTCCCATCTATCCATATTCTGACAGCTGAGTCAAGTTAAAGTGATGCGGATTAAATAAAATAATGACTAGCCCTATTTTGTTAAGTTCTTGTTATTCTTTATAGTTTTACATAATAGTGTTAGGCTACAACTTTATGTAAAATCACAGTGTCATAGATGAAGGTATGATGCGAGGAAGACTATATTTCCGGAGCTGCCATCGAACTAACTTTTCTTCGTAAGCGGACCAGCCAACAAAATATATTTGGCGATAGAGGTTTTCGAGAATAGTGTGTTCAAACAAACAAACTCTCCAGTTTTATGATATTAATATAGAAATCAACATTGCTTGTAAAAGCTCTGGAACACAAAGAGCAAGGTAATTGACTTAGAACTCATATCTATAATCAGTTATCGAGATAGCGGATAAATTGTAAACTTAAAAAAATACAATGACGTGCCTACTACGAGTACGCAGTTATTTACTTAGTGTCCTATGTCTAAAATTATTTAGTTATTTAAGAATTGTATCAATAAGTTTATTATTATGCTGTGTAACCTACATAGATAAAACCTCTATTAATGCAACTGTAGTTCTATTCACATTCGTAATTCGTTCTTTTACAGTTAAGGTTTAGCGTTTTGGCCACAATGTCACCTGATGTTAGGTAACTATGTGGCCCAAGATGATGGACACGCTAAGCCTAGTGGAGGGGCTGGCTCTCAAGTGCAACTGTCGAAACATACTTATAAGGTATTTGGCGGCAAATATTAAAATTCAGGGTGTTAGCTAGCCAGGCGGGCATTAGAAAAAACCCTACCACCATGCTATGGTTTCATCACGATGTTTTCCTTCACCGAAAACTCAAGCTTATTGCAGACGGATCCAAACTCTCGTCCCTTGACGCGACATAGGTACCAACTGAGCTATCATCGCTTCTGGCATTTCCACTTAGTTACACAAAAGTAAGTGTAATAACGAGGGTATAATTTTTAGCATTGTAGCGCAATTTATGTGAACATAAAATAAATTTTTAAATTTACATTCGAAAAGGAACAATAGGATTGCCGAGAGCAGGAGAGACGCGTGTTAAGAACAAAACTTGAAATGCTATCAGCTGTTTGAGAGTATTCGTTTTGTTTATGCTAATTTTCAAAGCTTTCTTACCGTTATTTTGGTTTTTGACTCATATCTAAACTGACCATAACATAAATCATAACAAATTTTGACCGTCCAACTGAGCTATCTACACGTATTCATGATATACATCCTTATTTTTTTTGTGTTTTTATGACCTGAGTAGTGACTATAGAATCTAAAAAAATCTTATACATAGGATATGAATAAACAAGTAATAATATTATACATAGTTAAATAATAACATTAATAAAACGAAATCTCGTAAAAACGCGTAGTAATTTTACAATCAACAAACCTCACGTAATGCACAGTCGTGGTATCATTCCCTCTCGTGTAGCAGCAGAGATATTAAAATAACTGTTGTAACTACTTTACGGCATAACCTTGCTTTGAGTTTCTGTAAAGGGACCAAGATTTTTAATATTATAGGACATTTTACATTTTCCCTCAGGAGTGTAAAATTCTATAATATTAAAGCGTAACTAAGTACTGATAACTTATTAGGATCTCGGTTTATTGATGTAACCTAATTTTTTTTTTAAGGTAATTTTTTTCGTTAGTCAATCATACTTCACACTGTCAAAGCGACCATACTCTATTATGTAACTATGATAAAACTATTATTACCGGCGAAAGAATCGCATTCAGAATGTTAATGCTGCAGCCAGCTGCACAAACTGATATACCGTTGGGTCGTTAAACCCATAATTGTGTCTAAGGAAGTTGAGTCATTGCAATGATACTTGCTTCGAATTTTTCATTGTTTATATAGCTAATCATTGATATGGTGCCATCAACAACACTATATCTGACGTTAAGTGAGGTACAATTAAAAAATGATAGCAACTATTTAGATATCGTGAGAGATCGAGTTGCATGGTGGTAGGGCTTTTTTTAATGCTCGTCTGGCTAGCTATCTCTCTATAGTTGAAAATTTGCTGCCAAATACCTGTACGTGTGTTTCGGCAGTTGCACTTGAGAGCCAGTCCCTCCACAGGTTTAGCGTGTTCACCATCCTGAGCTACATCACCCCTTAACTATAAAGTGAGATTGTAGCCATAACGTTAAACCTGAACAGCATTAAACAATACCAGTAATTCGGAGACTATTTGAAATGACGGTGATTAACTTGATAGCGTATGCCGCGTCAATGGACGTGAGTTTGAATCCCGGCGATGATCCAGATCTTTCAGGAAAAGAAAACATCGTGCTCGTTTGATCATAGCATGGTGATAGGACTTTTCCTAATGCAAATCTGGCTACTATCCTGTAGGTGAAAATCTGCCGCTAAATACCTATAGATGTGTATGGTTAGTTGCACATTGAGGACCAATCCCTTCACTTGGCTTAGGGTGTCTAACATCTGCGCTATATCGTCTATTAACATCAGGTGAGGTTGTGCATATAATGCTAAAACTATAAACTATAAAAAAAAACTTCTCTAATATACTAGTATGTAAACCTCTCAGTAGCTATACCGTACACTGACTTATTCCCAAACGCGACATAGTTAACCACTTTTGATTGATTAACAAACCTAACCTACTAAGACGAGAGATAACGCTGGTATATAGTAACGTTTCAGACGTACATAATTATAGTTGGGTCTACCGCAGTATTAAATACACCAGATCCAAAAATTAAGGGAATTAAAAATATATCTCTAAATTTTTGGGTTATTTCAACAATACAGAAAAAAATAAGAATTGTAGCAAGTGTCTAGTTTTTGGTTTCGGACATGTTTTTTTATTATGTTTGGTTCTGTAGTAATCCATTAATCTGCAATAACTCAAAATTTTAACTCATCTTAAAAAATATAAATAATGTATTACTTGGAGTTACAGCTTGTTAAAAATCACCCAAAAATTTAGAGTTTTTTTTATTTACTTTAATTATGGTGTCTAGCACTTAATATTTACTGTCCTATATAAGTACCAGTGATTGTGTTTGTGGAAAATGAAATATCCTTCCAAACGCCGTAAGCATTGTTCACCTACGTAACATTTGTTAGTTTTATTCTTAAGCCTTAGATATAGATCTCTCGTGTCATGCGATGTCATGCTTTGCTAATTAATGTTTCTGCGAAAATATTACAATGTTTCTGCATACAAAATTCAAACACGTACGAACATTCCTTTGATAATTTACTGCTCTTATCTAGAAAGTTCATGTTTATTTTAAGTAATTTTTTTTTCATTACTTTGCTTACCGTCATATCTGGCACAGTTTAATGTTTATATTATTTTTCTGAATAAGTATAATATATTTAAAAAGTTTAAAGAATACAGATGAGCATATGGATGAAAGTGAAATTACCAGTAGTGTTTGTTTAATTATCATATGAAAAAAAAACATGAATACGGAATCGCAGTAACAAAGTAAATAAAATTCATTCAATCTCTATCCGATAATCGTAGCTTTGACTCTTAGCAGCTACCAATATATCTGTCGAAATTCGGAGAGATTTAGAAATTTTCAATGAATTATATTATCTAACGGTGAAGAAACATAAACTAATTGCGAAACGTTTCGTGGTAAAAAAAATTAAAGCATTCTTTCTTTAGTTTATCTTCAATACATTAATGAATAGAACGTATATACATACGAATCATATATCTATTTTCATACTGAACCGTTAAGTTGATGAAAATAATATAATATATATTTTGACTTATAAGTTAAACAATAATAATATATGTACATGAAATTAAGAGCCTAATGTCAATAAATTCGTATTTGCACCTAGTTATTAAATTCACAACTTTACTACCAGCTTAAGTATAATATTAGTCACACAAATCAATTTTGATAATCCTAATATTCAAAAACATAGAACCACACATAAGCTCAAAGTAACTTGTCTCTTCTTGGCGACGTTACTTAGGTACTTTATTGTACCGGTTGTATTATATTATTTATTGCAAGGACCATAAATGATCTCATGTAGATTTAATTAAAATAACTCTAGATAAGTGTGCAGAGTAATTTTAAATTTAAAATATATTTTTTTCATTTAAAATCCAACAGTGGGTTTACGCAAATCATAACATGCTGCTGACGAAAATAAAGTCCGAGAAATACTGTACTACTAATATACCTTGTTATAAATGTATTATTACAATAATCAATAACTAATACTTTTAAAATCTCTTATCTAATATCAATGTCAAGCCGTAAATACAATAAAGAAAAAAGAGTAAATTAAGCATTACAAACAAGAATTGATAATAATCTTTTCACTTTTAAATTACTTTTACACATTTTCGTCTCCATAAGTAAATGTACGTGTTCCCATTATTGTATATTTGCTTTTAATACGTATCTTATCGACTCTAGACAGTGATATCCAGATTCTGCTCTCATTTTGAAATTGATTTTAAACTAAACCAATAAAATAATACTATTACCGTAATCGATAATGATTGTGTCTATTTACTTTGAATTTGTGTAATAATGTTTTTTTTTTATAGTTAAGGCTTAGCGTTATGGCCATAATCTCACCTGATCTTAAGTGACGATACGGCCCAAGTTGGTAGACACGCTAAACCTGTGGAGGAACTGGCTCTCAAGTGCAACTGCCGGAACACACCTATTGGTATTTGGTGGCAGATTTTCAACTTGAGGGAGGTTGCTAGCCAGGCGGTCATCAGAAAAAGTCCTACCACCATGCTATGGTTTCCTCACGATGTTTTCTTCACCGAAAGCTCAAGCTCATTGTAGGTGGTTGGATTCAAACTCACGTCCCTTGACGCAAAGTCGTACACACTACCACTGAGCTATCATCGCTTACATACAGTATATATACTTACATATACTTACAGTAATATTGTAATTGTTCCGCCAATGTCTATTAAAGTTATTATAAGATATTGTTAACTATTATTTTACAGGTGTATATAAACCTATTTGTTAATATAGTACAACTGTTCTATTTATAAAAATAATCAATTTATTCCACACTTCCAAAAACTCTATAGTTAACTGTTTGTGACATATAATGGATACCAAAATTATAACTACTACAACATATAAATACTTTATATGTTAATAAATCAATATGTACTTACGGACGTTTAATTTCTTGTTATTAACAATCGCTTTAGGCTGTAACGAAAAATGGACGTAATATATGAGTCAAAAACCAAAATAACGGTAAGAAAGCTTTGAAAATCAGCATAAACAAAACGAATACTCTCAAACAGCTGATAGCAATATTTCAAGTTTTGTTCTTAACACGCGTCTCTCCTGCTCTCGGCAATCCTATTGTTCCTTTTCGAATGTCATGCGACTACTACATACATACATTAAAAGTTTATTTTATGTTCACATAAATTGCGCTTCAATAAATAATACTACATATCTTATTATTATATCCTCGTTATTACACTTACTTTTATGTAAGTAAGTGGAAATGTTAGAAGCGATGATAGCTCAGTTGGTAGTGTGTACCGATGTCGGGTCAAGGGACTAGAGTTCGAATCCGTCTGCAATGAGCTTGAGCTTTCGGTGAAAGAAAACGTCGTGATGGCACCATAGCATGGTGGTGAGGCTGTTTTAATGCCACTACCCTCAAGTTGAAAATCTGCCACCAAATACCTATAGGTGTTTTCCGGCAGTTGCACTTGAGAGCCAGTCCCTCCAGTATGTTAAGCGTGTTCATCATCTTGGACCATACCATCAATTAACATCGGGTGAAATGGAGGCCATAACGCGGTTTATCTATAAAAATGAGAATTGTATTTAATTATATGTAATTATCATGTAATTTCATAAAAAATATTTATTATTAAAACTACATATATAGAAAATGACGTTATTACGAATCATGATTACAAAGAAGGTAAATTATAGAATTTACTAAATTAAAAATCAATACAAAAAATATATGAAGGTTTTGCATCATTAATATGTATTTCATAAATTGCAACTGAGATTAGATATAATTAACAAATTAACGAGAACAGACATAATACATTTATCGACAAATATATGTAATAATATAGAGGCTTAAATGATTATATTGAACAGAAGACGTAGACTTAACAAACTTACCGAGCACAACGCATTAATGGCAGTAAGCTGAAAATCTCCAGACGCCATATAACACGAAACATCAAAGCACTAAAACCAGCAACGCATTTACCAACAAATTAATACACAAAACCTGAAGTTGCTAAGCTAAAAATATTTGAATCAAAGGGGCTGGAACGAGCAAACTAAGATCATTCTATTTATGTTAATGTCACGGGCGTGAGGAAGCGTTTAAATCCAATCATTAATTATTGTCACAGGCAAGACAAAATAGATGATACATTCTCTATTTGTTACCCTCTGGATACCCCTTAAAGAGCAAGACGAAAGAAATAACAAGGAAATAAGTAGTTATAAAGAAGAACAGATTGATGTTAGAGCTACGTTGAAAAAACGTGGCCTTAAAATTAAGGATGGTTTCCTTGAATGTATACGTCTCTAAATGAGTTTTGGGTAATGACGTTACACTCACATACGCGCACAACGAAATATTTAGAGACATTAAATATCATTTTGTCAAGCTACATAATTTATGGTCCGTAGTTTTATAGAGATGAACTATGGCGGCTATTTACAAATTTTTATGACGCTTCGGGAAGAGAGTGTCGAGTTATTGTTTATGATTCCTAAGTATAAATAGTTTTATAGGCGTCGTGTCGTTTAGCTGCCTATTTTTGAAAAGTTAAGACTCACATTATATATGAAGATAAACAAATACATACTAAAAACTATCTCCATTCCTTTGTGCTCATTGACGATTTTTGACGATACGGTTTTTAATGAGTAGCATATACCTTAATAACCAGATAAACATAACGCAGTAAATCTGTATATACTGTTGGTAGGTCATAACAATTGTATGCAACTGTATTGTGATCAATATATTGCAGGTATAACCTCAGCAAAAATGCAATGATTAGGCGTATCATCTTCTGGAATCAGTCGATGTATATAAACAAGCGGGTTGGTAGGGATTTGTGCTCAGCTAGATTACAATTGGCATGCAAGTGCTGATATATCACAGCTGTTCTCTGGTAGCTTATAGCACTTTGAGACCATACCGTTTATATGCATTTGCTGAAGTCCTGCAGTCTAGCGTGATAATGTCGAGTGAGGATGGACAGTCGCCAATTTTTGTATAGACTCTAGTGAAAGAAAGAAAGTACATTAATTTCGATGATTATAAATGCACAATGCACACAGTGTAAGTACATAATTGTAAAGCTTTAGCAATTGCAATGTATATTATATACAGTCTTACGAGTTAAAGTCTTATACAACATTGAAGAAAGACCTAAGCTCAGTACATACTATGGCAAATTGCTATAGCGCTGGTTTTCAACTGGACCCAGATTTGTTTGACTACATTACTGATGGTGGCCTTGGATCAAAAGGAGTGGATAGCTAGTGTTATAATGCAAAACTGTTTTAGAAATAGAGCCATTAGTTAATGAGAGTGGAAATAAATATATAGATGATTAAGTAAATATAAGTTAAGTTATCCGAACGCACACTTTATACGAATACCATATCAAAATATAATACCTAATTAAAAACAGTTTAGTCGGTATCGCAGTGTATTCACTATTAATGTAGTTATAAGGTAGTTACTTTGCTCAGCTATAATAAAAAAGAAGATATAACTTATAAAATACTATGCCTAGAACTAGTAGGGATACTTTATTATTTGTAAAATGTTTTCATCTAGTTTTGAATAAAAAAGGGAACACTAAGCAACATGAACTAGCACTTAAATCTATTAATAGCATTTGTTTCATTATATTATCAAAACTGACAGATACATCACCGTTCAACTGATACATTTGAAATCATACTATTGTGCAGGTATTAGGTACACAGCATTTTGTATTAACACGCTCACTGCGCTGTGAGGTCTTATTGACCCATGTTTAACTTACATCCCGTGCGGCGAATTAAATAGTTCTTATTCACCTGGTGCGGAGTGCATAACTTTAAGAATTCTTATTGAAAGAAAAAGACAAATAGACTACGCTATTTCCTACTTCAATAGGCACATTTTAGAATATTAAATACAATCATGGGTCAATTTGACCTCTCCCGCACCTAACGATAAATATTTCTCTCCAGTGCGGCGTGTGGTCAGTATGACCCCCCACCCTCTGCACCCCACACTCGCACTGGATGGTGCGCCCGCGCCATTAGTGATGCGCTGTGCAGTGTAGTGGGAGGCCGTCACGTCGCTTTCAAGAAGATGGAGGTATACATGTTAGTCCTAATACTGGCCGCACATTTCAAAATTTAAAAAAGGTTAGGTTTTCTCTAGTTGCTTCACCTATACTGCGTCAATCTATAAAACAGAGTCATCAAAAAAACAAGTGTACTAGTTCTCCTGGAGCTGGATCGTTTACGAATTTTGGAGACTTAAGCAGAAGTGTATTATTAAACGACATTTCTAAGGATAAACTTATGAAGCTAAGTATGCCTTTGGATGAACAGAGCATTCGTAATTATATAGAAACCCCACCAAAATTAAAATGTCAACAGAACGACGATTATGATAGAGATAGCGACGGCGATTGTAAAACTTTACCGCACTTAATAACAAACTTTTTATAAAATACAGTCATTAATTGTAAATGAGTATTTTATTTCAATACCTACCGCTTACAAGTATACATTTTAGTGTTTCCCATCACTAGTATTTAGATAACTTCAGTGCGTTATGGGGTCAATATGACACCACAAATTGTACCCTCTGTTTAGGACAAACTAAAGATGCGAGCTAAAAGCGCTGCTAGTTGTAAGTTGCCAGGATGTCGAACTAGCATTCCTGAATGCTAGTTCGACATCCTGGCAACCAAATAGTAATAAAAAATATTTATATTCAGAAGTTTAGGAGAGGTTAATTTGACCTCACGACGCACTGCAAATAAGTCCTGTTTGGGTCAGAACTGCCCCATAACGCACCAGTTTAAAGTTTACATATAACGTGTTCGCAGTGAGCGTGTTAACACATGTATCAATTAATATATCACAAGTCATCGACAATAATTGTACAAATCAATACTTTGACATACAATACGCCCGAAAGAGCTCAGTGATGTCTATATTACATACGATGTCCCTATAAAGGTCTGTACCAATAAATGAGAAGTCTTTGATATATTTTTTAATGGGAATGAAGGGTATCTACTCAGAGAAGTATGAACGTAAAGGCACAATACCTACGATTTTTTGCCGAGAGACGTTTGATAAGAATCTTTGAAGTTATTATGTAAGAGACGCTTCGAAACTGGTAAACACTTTATTGGAATAATAAGTTGTTTTTTGTTGTGATAAATGTCTTATATTCATTTTCAAGGTAATATTTAAAATTATACGTTGTATTGTTAGACATTACAATATATATATTAATATTGTAAAGCCAAAAACTTTGTTTGTTTGAATGAACGGGGCAATCATAACTACTAGTCGGATTTCAAAAAATCTTTTTGTATTTTATGTAGCTTATCATCGATGGAAGTTTTGGGTTATTTATCATGCAAGCAACAATATGAACAAAGATGTATTGCAAAAAGTTACAAAAACAACGGACATTTTTTTTAGTTTCACACGAATGATGTTGCAGGCATATATGCATATAAGTGATGATAGCTCAGCGGTAGTGAGTACCGACTTCGCGTCAAGGGGAGTGAGTTCTAATCCACCTACAATGAGCTTGAACTTTCAGTGAAGAAAAACATCGTTATGAAACCATAGTAGAGTGGTAGGGCTTTTTATAATGACCGCTTGGCTAACTAATACCCTCAAGATGAAAATCTGCTGCCAAATACCTTTAGGTGAGTATGTTCCGGCAGTTGCACTTGAGAGCGAGTCCCTCTACAAGACTTAGCGCGTCCACCAACTTGGGCCTTATCCTCACTTTAGATCAGCTGAGTTTAAGGCCATAACGCTAAACTATAATAACCACATAAATATGCATAGGAAACACAGATATTGTTAATTGCGAAAAAAGATACATTTATAACGTATTAATCGTGAACAAATTAATCAAAACCCAAAAAATAATAATTGTCTGCGAATCGCAATTTCTATAATCAGCGGCAAAGAAATTAGGTTTTGTTCATTTAGATTTGACATACATTTATTTTGAAAATGAAACCAATCTTTGAAGCATTCTAAGGTACACATTTTTAGTTTTTTAATTAAAATGATTATTGGTATTGTTGATGGTGTAGAATATCAAATTTACATTCTACGAATACAGCTTGCTCATCTTTCATTATAACTGGTAAAAATAAAACAGCCAAAAATCATTGTAATCATCATAAATGTAATTAAAGACTGGAGGCGGTCCGTTTCATTGTGAATTAACGGTAATCAATTAAAACAAATTTATTACAGCGAGTTAATAAAAGTTGAGGTTTAAAAATAAAAACACCGGCACACCTTGTTATAGTTTCTATAATAAATATTATGTTTTAAAAAACCAGTTCCCATTTCAACGCTTAGGTAATTATTAAACATTCGTAAGTATCGACTTGTGTTAATGATGTATAATTTACAGCCTCGGATATTATTTGTAAGTTCATCTAACTATAGATTCATCGGTTCAGATAAAGCGAATGACGCATCTCTATAGTAAAAAAAAAAACGATATCAACATAATTTTAATTATTGTAATTCATATTGAATGAAACACACGTAAAATAAAACCTGCACATAAAACAACGAAGTGACGTATTGGTATGTTTTTATGTAGACTTATTTAATTTGTTTTTTTTTTTTTTTTTATATTTCATTAAATTATACTGTTTTTATCATTATAATGAAAAGTATATCTAGATTTTTTTCAGATCTGCATTTGTTTTATTTAATACTAAAAGACAACTGATTTATAATCTTATGCAAAAACTTAAAGCACTATAATGTACAATTTGAACACATGAACATGACTTTATACTAAATACTCAGTGTAAATACTTGAGGTACATTTATACATTTCTTTATTATTTTTGTATTTTGTACCCGGTAGTTTTGGCTGTGGAATTTTACGATGTTTCGAGCCTTATAATAGTGTTCACAACGGCCGAGTTTCAGATCTTAATGGCCATTTTCATGTTGTATTTTAAAATATCCAACTCAGGCGCTATCATCGCTTGCTCAACAAATTTTCCTATCGGATTTTCTGAGTCGTTAGCGTAATACTTTTTAGACTTATTTTAAATCTATATCTTGATTAATGATAAAACATTTTGTATTTCGAATACTAATAAAAAAAATCGTAAGCTTAAGACTAAACTTGATGCCAAATGCACATTAACTGGAGATCGCAGTGATTAAGCGTAAAGAGAATGAAACAAAAAATCAAAGAATAACCGTCTCTGTAAAATCGCAATAAATCTTCCGCTTCCATACAGTCGTAACGTAACACAATCAGCGGTCCCTATAGACAAGTGTTATAATTAAGTTTAACTCAGATTAGGGTTACATTACACATTGCCGTCTCGTTCGAGGCACTGCTTTTGCTGACCCTTTTCCGATTTGAACTCTACAAATCTATATAAAGTCGGATTATTTAAAACATTTATAACTCAAGAACGGTTGAACCAATTTTAATAATCTCAGATTTGTTGGATTCGTTTCCGTCCAGAAAATTAGAATTGATTTTGGGTATTCGTTTTATGACATAAATGCAATTAAGTTTAGCTAAGAATTAACACGATATTCAATGACTTGTAGGCAGTAGGTACGAAGTTTGCCGGGCCAGCTAGTTTTGAATAAAAGCGACGCTTAAAATTATTCAACTTTTATTGAGTTAAAAACATACGTTCCAATTTGATAAAAATAGGGATAAAGTATTTGTTCTAATGAACCCCTTTTATATTTTTATAAAATTATTTTTGTAAATATATTTCGATTTTGGGTTTGTTTGAAAATGCTTTATATATTTTAAGTTTATTCTGATATGTATTTTTTGATAAAATGTTATTAAACAGTGGCCACGACTGTATGTATTTATTACAAAGCGTGGCCGACCACATGTGCTAACGCAGGCGGTTAGCGAATGAGAGAAAAAAAAATACTGAACACAACTAATAATGCACCTTCTATACATTCGTCGCATCATTCTGGCATCTGCTCTTTTTGTGAACTAAACCGGTCAAGTTAGCTTATTAAGTTAGGTCGTCATATCGAAGCCAATTGATCAATTGTTTTTATTCCTTCGCGTAAGTCTTGTACTAGTGAATTTAGTATAAAATACTTTATAAAATTTGTGTATACTCATTAAATTTCATTTTTTTTTTGTATTAACAATGAGCCGTCACCAAAATATATAACCCCATATTACTTTTCTTAAATATGGACAATTTTAATACTTTTAATTCAAAATTAATTACTTATAAAACTATGTATATATCATATTCATGTAGTTTAACACTATAAGCGTATACCTATGATTTTGTTTTATACCAAATCTCTTTGATTGATAACTCATATTTTATAAACATTCGATGCCAATATAAATGAGACCTTCTCCGATTTCCTCCGAATAATGATTTAAGAGAATTAGGCATTCTCTTCATCATCGTAAGTTATTAGTATTCGTATCATAAATATTTATTTATATAACCTTTGTTAACAGTAAATTTTAGGTCATAATAATGGTGGTGCGGCACTTAGTAACATTCATCTGGCTAATTACCACACTCAAGTCGAAAAACTTAGAACCCCTTACCAGAATTAGCACGTTAAAACTAATCAAGAAATTAAACCAAAAATAAAGATATACTTATACTCTATCCCTTGTATCGTTATTATTGTGGTTTACTGTTATTTAAATTATACTTTTTTTTACAACTACAAAGTGATCCAATATGTAGGAGTTAGATGGCAAGACGCTTTAAATAAATGATTTCCTCTCGTCGCTAAGTGGTAAGTCCACAATGAGACGTAATAGATGACATATCGCTTTGTAGATTTAATAAAATCCTTGTTCTGTTTAATGATATCGCCGAGTTATAGAATATCCCTTTGATATTTAATATTTAGATTTATTAATATAAACCATACTGACTATTTTGTGTTAAACAAATAACGTTCTGTCGTGTTTGATTGAACTGTTAATTAACCACACTTAGCTATGAATTCAAATGTTTTGAAATTACCATTGAATAAGAAATATTTATTATAGTAAAAGTTATTCTGATATTAATTTCATAAGTTTGTATATTTTATTTTATTTAGCAAATTAAATGCATAAGTTTTTTATTTTTGGAAAGTCTATTAAAGTTTTGATCATGAATATATTAAAGTTAGTATTTTTTTAAAGTGAAAAGTTATTTGGCTCGCCTTAAATTTTTCGTCCATCTATCGCATTTTGCTTTACATAGGCCGCGGAATAGGAGTAAAGTGATTGACGCTCGGCAAAGCAGCAAAGGCCAATATGGCGGCGCCCATGGCTCTCATCAAATGACCTTGTAACATTTATATTCTCACATTTTCCGAAAATTTTCAGTTAAATGCCTCCGACCCGAAAAATATTTCACTTGCATTATTGAAACCAAACAGTTATTTTATATTACTTTTATATTTATAATCTGAATATATTTTAGTGACGTATTACTTCAATAAGTTATCAATGAATAGAAATATTTCAAGCCTTAAATTTAAATGTACTAATGAAATGTTCATAAATGTGTTGAGCACATTTTTTATGCTTTAAATTTATTTTTAAATGCTACAGGCTATTATAAATGTTTCACGTTATATTTTTGCTAATATCACTTAAGAAATCCAAACGTGTACTGCATTTGGAATCTTCCTAACCGCTTTATATTGCTCGTCATCGATGCCCCATGATTTATGGACACCGAATTCCTGAGGCGACTGTCTGTTTCAATTTTTTTTTGTGCTCCAACTCAGTGCGGCAACTCTAAGCATTTAACGCTGATTAAACTGTAAAATTAGGGAACGCAACGTGTTTTGTGACAGATGCGGCTTCGAATAATAACATTATACACACGTACTGAGAAGGTAGCCGTGTCAGCGGCAAGACCTTTGTTAAGCGAATCCACTTACAACACAAAGCATACAATAGGAATCCTTAGAAAATTGTAAAATATACACCTAATTATTTGCATTGATGTGTGACGGTGCGTTAGGGATTTTTATCTGAGGGTATTGAAGGCGGGCACTTGAGGCTTATGAAAACATGTAACAATAATTCTCCTAGAAGCATGGTACGATTGGAATATGTATTTTTTAAGGATTTATGATATCGTTTATAGAGTACATCATTTGAAAGTATAATAATTATACACAGATAATTATTACCACGAATTTATAAGTTTATTTTATATGAATTCCACCAATGAAAATGTGGTAAGTAAATCATGAAATATAAAAAAAAATACAAAACTATTAAACTATCTGAAACTGTCAAGTCTTTTTCTTGAATAACAAACTGGTTGCTGTCAAAATTACTGACACTTCATGAAATCATCATACTAATATTATAAATGCGAAAGTGAGTTTGTTTGTTTGTTACACTTTCACGCCTAAACCGCTGAATAGATTGTGATGAATTTTGTTACAGTGATAGATAGATGGGACCCAGGAAATGGAGATATGCCACTTTTTCTCGCGAAACTTTTATTGAAAGAAGATTAAATAGAAGAAAAAACTTTGTATGAAACTTTTTATTGCGACCTCAAAATTATTTGACACAGTCGATTTTAACGCGAGCTAAGCCGCACGTAATTTTATTTAAAAATATCTTAAGGTAATATTAACAGTTTTAAATAATGTGTTTAATTTTAGAAATATAGTCAAACAATGTAATCATTTTAACATCTACTTTAATTTATTCTTCTTCAATTATAAAAATTCTGTAAATAAGCATGAATTTTGATAATAATTTATATTTTGTAAAAATAATAATAACTAATTATTCTCACACGTTGCAAGTTAAACAAGTCAAAACAAAATAGAACAGCTACTATGGTGAACGATTTAATATTCTTATAAGCCATATTTCTTCAGAGTTTAAACACCTCGAGAAATAAAAATAAAAACTTTATAAATATCATGGGTGGTTCTCAGTTCTCGTATTATCAAATAAAAAACCGGTATAATGCAATCAATTACAAATTTTATAACACACCCATTCTTCACATCCCTAAGTAGTTAATATTATGAAATATTACCTCGACATTGTAACTTTGGCACTTCGGGTAAAAACGTTCTATGTTTAGGGTTCCGCAGCTGAATACAGAACATTATTTGCCACAAAACAGTTATTTCTTTTAAGTAGAATACAAGACGATAATCATACTAATATTATAAATTCGAAAGTGAGTTTATTTGTATGTTTGTTTGTTACGCCTTCATACCTAAACTGTTAAAACGATTGTAATGAATTTTAGCACAGAGATAGATGGAATCCTGGAGACGAAGATAGGCTACTTTTCTCGCAAAAAAATTATAGGAAGTGGGATATACAGAGAGATAAACTTTCGTATGTCAATTTTCATTGCGTCATACGATTTATTTGACAAAACCAATATTAACGCGAGCCAAGCCGCACGTAAAATCTAGTATTCAATAATCTAATCTAACACTTCCATTCAATCTTTCATACACTTGTCTGTTTAATATAGAAAATATATGAAAATCGTTTGCTGTGAGTCAAAGGATGGTTTTATTAATTTTTGGTTTTAAAATGATACTTTGTTAACTTATTTTAAAATCAAATTTCTTGGTATTAATTAAAAAAGTATGTTTCTTTGACTGTTCTTTTATGATATTGGATATAGAACTCGATTATATTGTGAAGTGCGTTATTTGCTATATAGCATTGTGAGCTGTTTTAGTTCATAAACAAACTTGATGATTTCCATAACAGTATAAAAAGTACTAGCTGTGTCCGTGACTCCGTTCACGTAAAACTATAATTTTAATAAATCGTTTTCAAAAAATAATGTTAAAGCTTATGTTTCTCAGGACTAATGTAGCATTCTATTGGTGAAATAATTTTTGAAATCGATCCTGTGCTTTTTGAGTAATTCGTTACAAACAAATATTTCCTATTTATAATATTATTATAGATAAGTAAACTACAAGTAATTTACTTTGAACAGAACCCTTATTTACTTTGAAAAAGTTCTAACTCTATATTTTTTATGTTTTAACTTTTATTTTTAGTGGATTTCATATAAATTCTTATGAATAGTAGTAGTCCCTCCGCCCTTCTCTCGCTCGAGAGTCGATTGTTTTGTCATTCCAACACCTGGACGCAAACAAATGTGTGCGCTCGTAACGGCTGTTGAATCAGTATGGCGGCGCTTATAAAAGAATCCCTTTCCCAATACTAGATTTTTATTTATTTCGAAATATTAAAAACATTTAATTTCAGCTATTAATAAAAGAAGCATTAATAAGTAATATATTATTTATTTAGCTTGTATGAATCATACATCAGTGTCTGCTGATAATTTGTAAATTATCTTTATAAGAATCTATATTAGAAGCGATATAAGCTCAGTTGGTAGGATGTACGGACGTTGCGTCAAGGGACGTGAGTTTGAATCAAATTAAATCAAAAATATTTATTCAATTTAGGCCCTAAGAAGGCGCTTATGAACATCAGAACTACTACCTGCAAACCTCCGACAGTTGTACTTCAAAGCCAATCCCTTCATTAGGCTTAGTGTGTCCATAGTCACTTAAAATCAGGTGAGACTGTGGCCATAAAACTAAAACCTTAACTATAAAACAATGTAATTTAAGTATATCTTGGAAAATAACATCAGAAATTGTACTAAGAAATATACCATCGTTACGCAATATATGTATTCCTTAATTAACTCACAATATGAAAATTATAATTAGAAAATTTACTAACCAATTAATCTCCATACATATTCAAATACGATGTTAGTGTATTTAAGATTTATTTCTAAATTTATAGCCCATTTGTTTAACAAGTCCAAAATGTTAACCTGCAAGCTTGTTTATAGTTCTCGCGTTTATTTTCATACGTCAGAATCGAAAGTAATAAATTACATTAAAAGCTGACGATTGTATTCCATACTAATATTATAAATGCGAAAGTGTGTTTGTTTGTTTGTCCTTCCTTCACACCTTAACTAAGCAACCAATCGGCTTGATTTTGGCATAGAGATAGTTGAACGGATGGAGAGTAACATAGGCTACTTTTATCCTGGAAAAACATCGAATTCCCAGGGAACATTTATGTTTCACCTTCACGCCTTAAATAAGCAACCAATCGACTTGATTTCTAGCATAGAAATTGATGAAAAGTTAGAGAGTAACATAGGCTACTTTTTATCTTGGAAAAACATCGAATTCCCAGGAGAAATTTATCAGAATATCGTTAAATTGTTCATCCTTCATGCCCTAACTAAGCAACCAATCGACTTGGTTTATGGCATAGAGATAGATAAAAGGTTGGAGAGTAACATAGTCTACTTTTTGTTCTGGTAAAACATCGAATTCCCTGGGAATATTTACAGGTATATCTGTAATATTGTTCCTCTTTCACGCTGTAAGTAAGCAACCAATCGACTTGATTTCTGGCATAGAGATAGATGAAAGGATGGAGAGTAACATACGACTACTTTTTATCCTAGAAATACATCAAATTCTCAGGGGAGATTATCGGGGTACAGTTGGAAAAGCCGTGCTATTCACATGGGCAGCTATAGGTGGCATGTTCGCATGTGCCCAATGCTCGAAATTAACATATCTTAGGGGTTGTTGTAAAACAATATTGTTTTACACTAACGTCCTTAATTGTGCTCTGTTCTGTATACATGGTCGGTGTCTTATTCCACAAAGTTTTTATTTCAAATTAACATGCGAACGAGACGGCGGATAAAATCACTTAATAATAATATCATAAATTCGAAAATATGGATGTTTGTTTGTATGTTTCTTTGTTCCACTATTACGTTTTAACCGTTGAACAAATTTAAACGAAAATTAACAGGTAAATACACCATTTCCTGGATTAGCACATATGATACTTTTATCCCAGTAATATATTCCAGTGGGATAATAATTCAAATTTAATGTTATTTTAACTTTTACGCTAGTAAAGCCACGGATAGAAGCTAGTATGTCCATATTTATGTTAGATAGCTCAGCTTACTCCTTCGTTTGCCTGGAATTAAAAATTACTTAATATTTTTCGTCCATTCATGTAATTTTTTCAATACAGCTTTGCTCCTATTGGTGGTAGTGTAATACTATATAACCTTAAAGTCTCTCTCAACGATTGCTGTACCAAAAACAAAAATATTTTTTGAAATTCCACTTTTAGTGTCTAAGATTAGCACATTCAAACTAACTAGCAAATTTTTCCGCTTAATAATATTAATATAGAGTGAGTAATCAAATCATATACTAACAGATATACTTTTATAAATCGTAATACTGATAGAATAATAACAACCGAAGTAAATCCTAGCACTGTTTAAAGTACTCACTAAGTTACTCACAGTTTTTAATCATGTATTCTTGTTATTTTTAACAACCAAAAATCTCCTTTATATTAACATCTTTAGAAATATTGCAAAAAACTATTATAATTTTACTCTTGACAGTTTTATAATGTGTGTAACCAACGTAAGACTAAGTAAAAGGAACTACTTTTTTTGTATGCATAAAAAGCGAAGGTAGTAAACAAGCATGCTTAGCTAAACTTATCTTACCTTAGCTTATTAATGCTGATGTATTACTTTCTTTTGCCGATTTCGAGTCTTCTTTTACGAAGAAACACTGGAAGCCTTACTCACCGTAAAAACACAACTTAAATATATTTGGTTGCCGAGATCTCTGGTATGGAGATATTTCATCATAGGAGCTACCTCAAGTTAAAAAAATAATTAAATCGCACCTCCGCTCAAATACTGAAACAACTAAAAAATATATATATATTTTTATTGTACTGCTAGATTTTCACGATAACAAAATGTAATTTTGTAGCTTCAAGTAAGCTTTTAAGTTGATGGAAATCATTTTATTATAAATTAAAGTAAGGCCCCAAAATGTAAAAAATAAGTGTGGGTAAAATTTTAAACGCCTATATCTCGATATTGTTGTTTTTTTTAAGTTGTGGTACTATTCGAGCGGAGTTGCGAAATATATTCGTAAAACACTAACAGATAACAGATACATAACAGATACTAACAGATACGAAATATATAATACATGTGATATTTCTGTCTTAAAAAAAATCATTAGGTACATTAGTGTTCATAATAACGATCCGTCGTCTCCCATTAATCTCTGGACTTTAACAAGTCTCTGGCTTGGACCTGAATTATTAATTATAATAGGCCTGTTTTACATAATTTTCTTATTAGATGCAACTTAAATTATTACATGGGCTTATGTTTTAGCGGTGTCGTAAATTTTCGACAGTTAACTTCAACTATATGATAGGTTTATAATTAAATATCAGTTCGTTAGTTCGATTCGTGTTTTCAAACTACGTAACTGGACGTTTTCTAATTATTTTTTGTAATGATATATTTCCTACCGCGGAAGTTGTTGTCGTAAAACAACTAATTGTGTATTCAGTTTTAATTATTTGAATGTGATTTTTCAATATTTTTTTAACTTGAATTTATTTATAATTTAAAATCGGTAGACAAAGATAATAGCTGTAATAATATCCCTTTACAATACTTAAGTGTAATTATTGAAATTAAAGTCATTAAAAACATTATAATAATTTACTTAGAAAACTAGTCTAATAGCATGAAACGAAATAATTTAAATTATGTTAATTAAAGTTATTGATGCAACTATTCTATATACATTTTCAACGTAATATCAGTCAATATAATAATGTGCACTTAATTCTTAACGCGTGGAATTTCACCGATATCTCTAAAGTAACTGCCATATGTTCTGTGGTATTCTTTTATATTAAATAAACAGAAATCATAAAAGCGCATTAATTTAATATTAAGGTTATGTCAACACTTGTGATAGTAAATTTAAATATTCCCTTCATATAACATGTAGACAAATGTTATGAGTGTTCATCGTAAAGACACATATTTAGTAGCATTTACCGTTCATCCCTATTTATGAGGAGATTATGTCGCTACAATAAAAAGTTACATTACTATACAGTGAGTTCTCATTAGCATGTGTTGGTAGACCAAAATAAACTACGTGAACAGGGCACCGAGGGAGACGATCTAGCACAGACAAAATAATAAAAATATAAAGTAAACCTCTTCCAACACGAGTAGTTAATTATTATGGTTACGGCACAATGATAGTATTGTAGTTGATAATAGGCTAGCTAGCTAAAAAATAGCGTTTTATCGGTGGTGGTTTTTGTTTTACCGGCCTGCAAGACTTTTGGTTGTGTGATAAATCAAAACGCAGTTGGTACCAAATCTAATACTGACTGAGCCAGCTTGACTACTGGATATACATTAGGATCCCAGTACTCGGCTTGCCTAAGCATATATTAGTTACTTCGGAGGATGTTTAAAGTTGAGCGCAGTTGTGATCTCCGATCAAACCGCAAAATAATTGTTCAAATGATATAAGTAATGGATGCCATTAGAAATCCATTAAAACGATAATAGCTCAGTTGGTAGTGTGTACGGATGCTGCATCAAGGGCGTGGTTCCACTCTACCTACAATGATCTTGAGCTATCGGTGAAGAAAAATATTGTGATGAAACCATAGCATAGTGTAGTACTTTTTCTAATGCCCACCTGGTTAGCTACCATCCTCAAGTTGAAAATCTGTCGCCAAATACCTATAGGTGTGCTTCGGCATTTGTACTTGAGAGCCAGTCCCTCCACTAGGCTTAGCATATTCACCAACCATCTTGGGCTACATTGTCACTCAACATAAGGTGAGACAGTGGTCTTACGCTAAATCTTAACTACACAAAAAGGAAGCTTAACAATTTATCTGGCTAAACGGTCACTGTATTAGACTAGTCCACTAGCTAGACAACGATTATTCCCTTAATCCTTGAAAGGATAACGCTTATTCTAATTCCTTCGTTCTAAGGTTTCCATCCTAAAAGAGGCATATAGCACAGCTTTTGTGTATATAGCTCGCACCAAGGGCAACAAATGAAACAACTAGAAGATGAGATCATGCCTACATATCGACATATGTAGCAATAAAACACCGACCCATCTTTCAGGATATAAGTTCAACATACCTTCAGCTCTCTTACCATCGTCACGCGCTAAAGCTATTTGTTCTAAACTTGCTAGTACATTGGCGCTAACTTAAGTCCGATGTAATACGTTATTGATACTTGCACGACGTACGGTATCTGCAAACTCACAGAATATTTATACCAGTGCATGGTGGTAGTGCTTTTTCTAATGCCCCCCTGGCTAGCTACCACACTCAAGTTATAAATATGCCGCCAAATACCAATAGATATGTTCCTGCAGTTGCACTTGAGAGCCAATTCTTCCACAGCTTTAGCGTGTCTACCAACTTGGGCAGTATCGTTACATAAGATCGGGTGAGATTATGGTCATAACGCTAAAACCTCAGCTATTTGTCAAAATATGTAATTATAACATATTTCATATGTATTATAATAATATATCTTCGTGTTTAACTTCAATCTTACCTGACAGTAAATGAAGATGAGTTTAATAATTATTTTCTAGATATTTCGCTATAAATTTAACGCTCTATTTAAAGTTACATTTCTATTTTATTCTTGTCTACTTGAAGTTATTTTTCTTCTACAAGTTACAAATTAAACTTATGTAACACACTAATATATTTTTTTTTTAATATATGTATTGATCTGAATCTTAATCATGCATAGTATTAGTCCATGTTTTTTTTTAATTTAATACAAAACCCTATTACAAGAAAACAAAGTGTTACAAAGTCAAAAAGCGTTAACTGCTTCCTAATAAAATCTTGTAATACCTGTCTTATTCGCTACACTATATATTATACTTATATTACTAAGCGTTACACCCTTATAAAGAACAGTTACTCTTATGCAATGTATTTGTAGTACACAATAATGCAATACAAATTTCGGATAAAATTGGCTACTTTCATCCATAAGCGCAATGAATCTATGGCCTTGATTATGGATTAAAAACAAAAATCAATCAATAATCTATTTCTACCACTACTAGTCTCTGGCTCAATATCATAGGATTCACTTGTGAAAATATGTAAAAATAAATTGTGAATATCGAGTACAATAAACCAGTCGATACATATCTTCATTTATCTTGATTCTCGGAAACAGTAGTAATTATTTAACTGTAATTTGTATTTACTTTTGCGTTTCAATCAACTTTACCTACAGAGGTATTTTCATTTGTTGAAAACCAACAAACGAAGTTCGGTTGATCCAGATGTTAATAATAAATAAAATAAATTGCAAAGAACTGTATAAATAAGCCCAAATTGTTTTTTCTAACATTATATTTATGAAATTGTATAAAAATAACATTTATAAATGCAAAAGCTTCAGTCACTATCAACAACGGAGTGGTTCGATAACCTTCCAACCATTAGATACCGACGTGTGCAGACACTCAACAGTGACCCTTTAATCTTTAGAGATTAGTCATTACATTTAACATGTTTCTCAACGATTGATTTATGCCTACAAGTACAAAAGTATCTTTAGACATGTCATAAACATAACTAAGGTAGATTAAGCAAAGTAATTTGCCTGCTAGTTGTTCTCTTGTCTGTGCATGCGTGGAGTACGGAGGCTTAGTTTATTATTCTCTGCCTACTACTTTTATTTTTTGGCTATCATATCCGTTTATTATGTCGCTAAAAACCTATTACATGCAAGAAAATTCCTTGCAAAATTCGGTCAGCTGTTTCCGAAATAAAGCCCAGACATATAAACAGGCAAATTAAACTTAAGAAGGTGTGCAAATATAAATGGATGCAAATGTATGATATTGTGAAAATGTATTTATTAAAATCTTAAACTTTATTCACAGTTGCATAGTACCTACTGCAAAATTGATTTTTATTTATGAAAATAAATTTATAATGTAATTACAAGACCACGGTAATGTATGTAATTTTCAATAAGATATTCTATGAACACTAGAGGTAAATATTCTTTAATACTTTTATTAGTAAATACCAAGGTAAAATTTAATTTACTGGAAAATCAAACATAGCGCAAGTAATAGTAGTATAGGCCATGTAAGGTGTTTTCATAAATTTTATATGTAAGGAATATTCTACTTGGAAAGGCTCCAATGTAATACAAAATTAATAATTCAAATGCTGCAAAGCTAAAACAGTTGACGTTCTACAATATATTCTTTACGATCTAAACATTCAATGATCATGATCTTGCGCACGTGATGCACCAAAATTAGTTCCAGTCAACAAAAGAGACCGAACGCCTTAACAAATAAGAAAACTCAAGAAATTTTTACGACAAATAAACGCATTATAATGATCTTTTGTGCTTATTAATTCATATTACACGGCCGCTTAAACCCTTGACATGGCGACAAAAGATGCTCCGCGGACGACCACGAAAGTCAATGGATCGAGGCAAACTGAACGTAATAAATTACCGTGTCTATGCTCGTATACGTGACGTTTTTCTTTTTCTCCATAGGCAGCATTCGTGCCGGTACAATTTATCTCTCGATACGGGATGTGTATGAATAAGCTTAAGATCAACTGATATGTGGAATTGACAATACATAGTACATCCTTCATTTGGGATTTTAATGACAATAGATCCTTATAAAAAATTATAAACTTGATATCAATATAATGAAATATAGATAACGAAATTGTAAATTCATCTTTACTTATTAATGGATTTATATTATTTAATAAAGTTCATATTATTATAATCCCGTTACAAAGTGCTTTCTGTCAAAAGGTATTTAAAAATTAAGTATCATATTTAACACTGTTCTTCTATGTCTTGATAGATACGTTTTAAAACTCAAAATATAATATTCAGTAGATACAAATACATCGTAAATTGTTGGGTGTAAAGTTAAAGTGTTAGGTAATTATTAAAGAAAAAATGTATAATAGTAATGACGAAATTTCACATTCAGATTTCTATAGTAAAATTATTCATCAGCGTTTCTTGTATGTAAAATAATGTCACTTTAATTATATAGCTCCATATATTTTTATAATACGTAAATATAAACATTTAACTTATTATGAAACAAAGTTTTCCTTAAAATGAGTGAATGGTATAGCAGATATGGCTTAAATGGATGGATTCTGACGACTTAAAACTAGATACATAAAACCCGCCATTATGGCAACTTTAGTTCGTTTAGTTTAGTTTAGTTAGTTTATCATGTTTCGGAATCAGTCGCTGTATACCCAGCATTACGGGGGGTTGTAAGGATCTGTAGCCGAATTTATATCGTCATCGTCATGCAAATGATAATAAATTCACCACACAAACTGTTTTAATATGGTACCATTCGGAATCAGCTATTACAATCGAGATGCTCGCAAACCACCCAGACCATGACTACCGTCGATGGATTGATAATCTTTTTTTTTATTTTATATATTTAGCTTTATGACTATAATATCACCTAATGTTAAGTAACGATGTGGGCCAAGTTCGTGGGCACGCTAAAACTAAATGGAGGGATTGGCTCTCAAGTAGAACATCCTAAACACATCTACAGCTATTTGACGTCAGATTTTCAACTTGACGATGGTAGCTAGCCAGTGGAGCATTACAAAAAGTCCCACCACCATGTATTATACTGTACTATTTTTACTATCGGGCGAATTGTTGTCATTTTACTATTAAATGCAGGCAATTATTAAAATGTCACATAAGTGAAATTTAATTTATTCCGTTATTATATGTGTGTGTGACCGTACAAGGTAACTACGAGATTTCACAGAATATCAATGAGGTAAACATATATTTTGTGAAAATGAAACGAGAGGATGAGTAAGTGGGTCGTGTCCATTACAAATCCTCGAAGAAAATATTCCGAATGATATATTTCACAAATCAAACTAATAAATATTCCGATCACGAGTCGCGAATTTCCCTGTACTTCAATAGCGTACATCAAACTTTCTCTATGTCTAGTATACCCTTGTCAGTTCTCTATATGATCCGATATCTTCCCTTTTACATATTTATAAAAAAAAACGTGACGTGGCCGGCATAGTCAGCATCCTTGGCACCGTGGTTAATAAGAGTGCTTTGTTCCAGATATTAATTCACATGTCCAACTATCAGTTTCTATTTTTTCAGAATACATTTATTAGCCTTCGTGAAGTAATCATGATTTACTTTTTAATTCAAAGGTCGTTTCCGTGGTGACCTCAACTCATAATGAACTGTAATCTGATTATTTGTTGTAAGATGTGACTTTAGCAATAGATGTTAATTAATTTAACCAAGTTATTATTTTTGACATAATCTTGAAGTTCATCGTTAATGTCACATGTTTTGCAGAAAACATTTCTATTTAGTTCAATCGTACACAATGTTTTCCAATTCTTTGAATTGTGAATTGCATTTAATAATAGTATTTTTTTATTGCCAGTATCTATAAATACATCTATTTAGCGTATTCTATGTGACAAAGGGACGAACTCAGTAAATGCTGTGTGGCCTATCGGCACCACGCAGCGCTGGTTATCAGTCTGTCCTTTTGCATCTAGTCTTTGAAGCAAACTCTTTTTTATCAGAGCGCCTTTAAGGTAACTACAGACAACACGGTTTTATTTTACCTGTAGATTGCCATAAAAAGCTTGTTTGGACGAATGCCTGCCAGGTTTTCGCAAACATTGTCCAATATTATTATTTCATTAAAATAACTTATTTCAGGTCATTTTCTGTTAAAATCCAATAATTACGAATAATAAATTATTATCATGTATTTCATATTTTATAAATTATTATCATCATATATTAGGTTCAATTCGAATTTGACTATTTGTACAACTATATTACTTAAAAATAGAAATACGTAGCATAGTAAATTATGAGCTTGCATTTTAACTTTTGTGTGATAAACTTGCAATGGACATGCTTAGCCGGTAATGACCATAAGGACTCTATGATTAATATTGGAAATACAGTTTTAAAAATTAATGTTTATGTAACTTTATTATCAGAAAAATTATCCACATCGCATCTGACCCGACAAACGTTGTTCTGTGTTATAAATTATTTCTAGTGAATACTTTAGTTGTGTCAAAAAATGAAAGGAAGAGGGTAGGAGGGTAAAAATTTTGGTTTGTATTTATTTTTAATGCCTCATCATAATTAAAAAAAAAGAAAATAAAATGTTTGCGGTGGACCACCCTTATCACTTAGGGGTATAAAAGATGTATTACGACCGATTCTCAGACCTACAAAACATCATCTACAATTTTATAAAAATCGGTCAAGCCGTTTCAGAGGAGTATGGCAACTAACATTGTGACGCGAGAATTTTATATATGAAATTTAGCGTCTATGGTGGGTTTCAAAAAATGTTAATTTTAGAAAATCGCCTAATACTTATTTTGTGTACAAGATTTCTATACTTAGCATTACTACACTACAGTGAAATGTCTTATTATGGCCAGCTGACTTCTGTGTTTTCATTCACGATTTAATAATAATGAACCGTTTATAGTAAGTAAAATATGACTTCATTGCACTTTTTAATTCAGTTACTAGCCAGTTTAATCACTCGAGGGATTTCTGTCTAACTAAGCAGAAACGTTGGGACAAAATTTGATTGTAATAGATTTGTTTAAACAGAACAAATTATAAAAATAAAAATATGTAAATATAAAAACATACTTTGAAGTAGTAGATAATAAAATTGAAGTACATAAAAATATACCAAAGAAACATAAAATATATACAAATAATAATAATCATCTACAAATAACAGATACTTAGCAAATTAAAGGGTTTTTTTTTTTCATTATATAAAACTATGATTTATACAAATGTCGATAAAAATAACATTCCTTTGGAGTAATACATAAACTACGCAAAACATACTTTTAAGCAAACTGTACAAATGAATATAAGAATTTAATTGCTATTAGGTAATTTCGCAATCATTTGATATTGATTTTTATTTCGAATTGCATCTATAGAATTAGTCTTAATTTATAGTATAATTCATATAATTAATCATATAATCTTTTCATATAATTAATAACAACGTTTCCCCTACAATAACATATAGAAAACAATAAAGAAAAAATATATACAATATTAACTTTATACTTTTCCCTATTGTTGTACTTAAGATTCTTCATGCCGGTACATTTTTATGGGTCCAAAGTTTGGCTAATACAGAACGAGGTCACGAATTCTACCTATTTCGTATGCTTGTATTATATTAAAGCCCAAGACGCGTAGTGGCTTATTTCATGTTACGTGTCTCTTTTGTCTTTACGTTTCCTTAGTAATTCAACAATGAAACATATTTGTCAAACAGCTCGTGTGAGCACTTCGGTTACATAGATACAGGTTTTTGTGTTCGTTCGAGTTTCGTTACGTATTCAGAAATTATTCGTTTATATATTCAAAAAAGTAATAAAGAAATGTCTTTGAAACAGTTCATGACGTTTATGGAAATGTAACAATTTATATATTTTTTTAACATTTGCATATGAAAGCTCGTTATACATACTTGTTGTTTGTACGATGATTTAAGTCGTTCATAAATAATTATATTAACATGCGTTTGTTCTACATTTACATTTGTTAGTAAGTGTAGTATATAAGTGTTAGTTTACATTTTATTTTTAAAAGCACTTATTCGATATTATATTACTGACTATTATTTCAGTTTCAATCATTTATAATAAGACGAAGCGTTTTGATATATCTTTAAGTGGCTCAAGATTGTGAACACGCTCACCCTAGTAGAGGAGCTGGCTCTCAAGTGCAACTGCCGGAACACACCAACCAGTATTTGGTGGCAGATTGTGAACTTAAGGGTGGTAGCTAGCTAGACGAGTATTAAAAATTCTCTACCACCGTGCAATGTTTCCTTCACAGAAAGCTCAAACTCATTTTAGGTAGATTCGAACTCACGTCCAATGACGCTGTCTCCATACGCACTACTAACTGAGCTATCATCGCTTCAATATAATATATATATATATGTATAAGCAGATATAATATATATATACATATATATATATATATATATATATACATATATAAACAGATTTATATTAATTTACAGTAAAAGCAAATAGTACAACAAAAGTAAAGCTATTTTATTGATTATTTTCATTTTATTTGTTTATCTAAATATTACATAATTATGAGAATTAGTTTACTGAATTTAGTGTTTAAGTAAGTCTATTTTATATAACTGAATAAATAATTGTCAATTTTGAGATGACTGTGTGTAGATTTAATATAATTCAATTGCGATATCTGAAGCCTCCAACGCTATCAATCAATTTTCGGGTGTCACATCGGCGCGTAAAAAAAATAAAAAAGAAAACGCAAGCGGAAAGTGACGACGCTGTCAAAGATAAAAATGATTAGGGATTTTCCTTACTGTGTACTGGAAAAGCTGATACTACATTCTTGCACAATATTATGATAAAATATATTACATATTTCCACATATTTACTGGCTTAAAATTAACAACAGGCACATACTTTTTTAACGACAAATTAAAATATATAGATTTATTACAACAATTTTGATGAGATAATATGATTTTATTTAGTGTTTTATTAATAGTAGGACGAAAAAATGATGGCACTATTATAGTGGTGATAAGAAACACAATACGGTTAAGAAAAATAACGAGGACTACGGGGGATTACCTGTCCATAAGGTGGCGTCGGTAACATGCCGCAAATCTCTTGGTGATCCCGAAACGTACCAAGAAGATAATTACTGTATCCTATACTGAATTTGACAGGTCTAATAATAATAATAACATACTTTATTGCACACCTTGAATATAAACAAAATTAAACAACGATTTAAAATATAAATGTACACTTAGGCGGCGTTATCGCTTAAAGCGATCTCTTACAAGCAAACCTTTGGGTACATTTAATATATGAAGTAAATTACCCGGTGGCAATATGAAATCTTACTAGGTATCTCATTGTACCAAGTTTTGCACTTGTAGAGAATTTTTTACTTACAAAGGCTTAAAAAATGGAGCCAATATGTGGTGCTAAATATTTATAAAATAGGGTATGGTTGTTTGTATGGAAGTTCGTTATTAACGAAAATAAAACTATGAAACTTTGTATTTAGGAATTTTATAAGAAATAAATAATGATTTGTTCCAGCGTTTTTGAAATTTCGACCTATGTGAGAATGAAATGGGAGATTAATGTTTGTATGTGTATTATTTGTAAAAGAAGTATTCTAATAAATAGCAAAATAACTATTCAACGTGGACAAAGTCGCGGGAAAAAGCTAGTAGTTATATTATGTTCCTCTAAACTCAATCGTTGAATACAAATATCTAACAATTTAAACTACACTCTTGAATCATAAACAATTGTTTCCGAGATAAAAAAAAATGTTATCAACAAAGATTAAATATGACTATTGAATCCAAAGCGATCCAGTTGACACATAATTTAACTCGTCACTGTAATAAATATGACCTATTTATTGCTTTTTAGCTGATCTGATAACACAATAATATTTTACCAGTACATACGATAAACGGCTCTTCTCGGAATGTAATATTTTAATACAAAATACACAGTTATGTAATCCACTGAGTTAGTAGTTAGTAACTGGTTTATAGAAATTATAAGTTCCAGATCTAAATCACATCGAGTTTAGAATTCGTTGATATAATATAATGAGAGAAGAGATTGGTAAATTAGTATAATTTAACTTACACAACCGCGATGTTAAGGTCTAATTTAAAAATAAAATATGTTTTATAATGAATAATAATATTACTACAAACAAATATTTTTTTATATTTTATGTTTAGCATTGTGATCAAAATTTTACCTGACGTTAAGTGACAATGAGAGACTGGCTCTCAAGTGCATCTGCTGGAACACACGTAAAGGTATTGCCAAATTTCAATCTGAGAGTAGTAGCCAGCCAGGCGAGCAAAGGCCTGGTAAAAGGCTTACCAGCATGCCAAACTATATGATCACTGAAAACTTCAGGAAAATGTTATAAAGGTAGGAAGTCGGTTTCCATTTTATTTTTATTGATAACAATCAAGCTTGTAGGTAGCTGTTAGATGTATAAAAAAGAACATCGACTGAGAAATAACGGCGAAAAAGGTATTAAGGTGTTTAACTATTTATACATTTATTGCTAAAAATTATTCAATACAAAACTTGATGATTAAATGTTAGGGTGATTTTGTAGTTTTTCGAATAGTAATAACGAATAATAATATTGTCTTATATAACTGACAGTGATAAGACAACAAATGAACAATAACTGATAATTTTACTAAAATAATCAGAACTACTATGTTGTAGGAGCACAAGTTCTAATTGGGACGAATGAAAGTCTAACTAGGAAGAAACTTTGACTTACAAGGTTTATCCACTATGTACGTATTCTCTGATGTGGTTTATGAAAAAACTCTTCAAACAAAAGTACCAAGGTTTGGCTAACTTTGTATTTACTACAACTTCATTAGTAGTGGAGCAAAATCGCGGTCACAACAATTAAGTGAAAATCTTGTTACGTTTATACCCTTTTTTTATCGTTTTTATTTTGACCGATCTCTAAATATAATGTTTCAAGTAGTTGGGAGTTCATAATCACACGTCTGTTGCTGGAACTAACTTACGATTTAAGTTGTAAATGTAATTAAATTACAAACAATAATTTTGTTATCCAATGATGTCTATTGAATTGTCAAATTGTCAACAAACACCATATATAGAATTTAAAAGAGGTGAAAACGTTGACTCAAGATGTCTTATAGATTTATCGCATTTTTAGTATCGTCTTTTTTACTCTTTATAAGTTAATGCCTTTTCTCAACCTCTCCCACTGTTAAGTGACTATATGGTCCAAGATGGACGATACGTTAAACCTAATGAAGGAAACTGCCGGAATACATCAATAAGTGATTCGTGCCGAACAAATTCTTAGTCTGAGAGTGATAGCTAAATAGACGGGCATTAGAAAATACACTGTCACCATACTGTGCTTTTAGCTCGATGTTTTCCTTCGCCGAAAGTTAAGATTATTGCAGATATCGAAGTCACGTCGATAGGAACGTTCTCTATATACGCCAGCAGCACTGAGCCATCACGCACTGAGCACTATAGGTCTATGAATCCTTGGTACAACCATTTCACTAACATTTTCCTAACCCTAAACGTAGTTTGTCAATAAAGCTCTGAAAGCCCTATGCTACTGTATTGTAATCTTTAAAAAGTATATTTCTTTAAACTTGTTTAGTAGGTATACACCAGTAGTTATTTGTCAATATAGTCGTATACATTTGAAAACTTTTATATTTACAGATCATTGTACTATATCACATTTGTTTAGTTGTAATTGGCTATGCAATTAAATCATTTTATCAACACGAATAGAGATACATAGACTAATGTTTATTCTGAGTTAAAACTTAATCCCTACTTCTACTTTACAAACATAATAATCTCCGGCACGTAACACGCCACTTATTAAGTTATACGACTTATAACAACTTTATCTAAAAATCTAAATATGTTAGAATGATTCAAGTATTACTTTCTGACGATGACTTGCCGCTTGTATGTACCTAAACACCGGAATCTTATAGTAGAATGCTACGGACGACGTATAATATGGAAATATTATAGTTTTTCTTCCTTCACCGCCCATACCTTAATGGATGTGTCGTGTTATGGTAATGAACTGAAAAGATAAAGCCCCTATATCATTATATAGCGATAGACTACTTCATGATGCTTAATTCTGTTGTTATCCGAAATTTTGATTAATGTTTAGATATGTTTGTAGTCAAGCAGATATGTATGATACCACCATGGGAGGATGTTATAAGTTAATTCTATATTTATGTTTCTCATAAATAAGATAAAGTTAGCATAATTTCTAAAACCTATACTACTGAAACCTTCATTGTGCCTTATTTGTAAGAGGTGTTTTAAAATCAATATTTTATGAATGGGAATCAATAAAAAACAGTGCAGTACCTTTTGACTTACAGGCTGCATTGGCAGTGATGACTGTCGATGTTTTGGTGGTCACCACTTTTTTTGGATTATACCCTGCCTATCCTCAAGAGCCGTGTCGTGACTTTGTTATACTAATTTAAAGAAAGCTATCCGAAGAAATCAAAAAAGATCCTACAAATATTATATTAAATATTTAATATAAAACAAGTAGTATAAATATACTTAAATACAAAAACGTGAAGATATAATAATGGCTGTTAAGCACATATTCTTTATAGTTTATATGTTTGGATTACATTCTCGGCCGATATTACGTAACAATGTATCATATGATAAATAGTAACCCCGTAGGGGACTGGCTCTCAAATGGTGCTGCCAGAATACACCTATAGGTGCTTGTTACCTGATTTAGAAATGATATACAGTTTATTAAATTTATTTTAGACACCTTGGTTATCAACGATTGTAAATTGGTGCATGGCGATTTGCATGGTGGTAGGGCTTTTTTGCTCTCGTTTGCCCCCCATTCCATTAAAAATAATATGATTATTTAATTAGCTAGGTAAACACATGAACATGTATTACTTTAGGAAAATGGTCAAAAATATATTTTTATTGATATTTGATACTCCTCGAAACATCACAATAACTTAAGACACTTATAGTTCTTCATTTATATCAATACTCTTAAAAAGGGGTGGTCCATTATTTTTCTTTTATAAATTAAATTACTTTAAAATATCTTTCATCTGGAAACAACACAAAATTGATTTACAATTACACGCTCACGTGTACTAAGAAATAGTCATTTCCGACGTTTAAGCTCACCGCTACCGTATCAAAGCATTTGATGAGAGTAGAATCCTTTTTAAAATAAATTTTCACGGTCATTAAAGTACGAAGAAGTATCATAATACTATCATCTCTCATGGATAAGCATAATTCCGTTAAATTATTGAAAAGTGTCAAAGTCACCTTTATGAATAAAATGAAAACTTATTTGCGTACAATCTTACAAAATATTCAATAGGGACTCCTCTGGTAATTTTTCAGTCTCAATTTACTTCATAGATATATTCAATTGATATCTAAAATGAGGCTTCTGTGCACTATAGGCTTATATGGTTGAAACAACCGTTCGACTAACAGATTGCTGACTTTAAACACCATTCTTCAAAAAAACTCTGAAAGTTTTAGACACTGCAGGACTACAACATAAAATTATATGACTGCGACTTTTTTTCAGAGTGGAGCTGTTTTACCAGTGAGGTTGCCTTTACTAGCCAAAAACATCAAACATTTTTTACTGTAACCTCTCTCTCTTAAGTTGAGCTCTATTTCTTTACAAATATTATTATTTTTTAATTGTCGTGCATGTATCGAAAATTTACAACCTACTTTACGTGAAGTTTTGATATTATTTATAATTGTAAATTACTTCTTTATCATATTATTTCAATTTGGAAAACCTTATATAAAACTATATGTGCAGATTGTTCTCAAAGCGTTTCTCCGTCTATCATCTTGTAAGTAAACTCCGAGCTCGTTACATCAATTAGGGTTAACAACACTGTGGTAAATGTAATTTTAAATTATCTTTATTGCACATATAATCCATGGAGCGTGAATCTCCGGGTCGTATATTAAAGTCTAGCATGGATCATAAAGGTCTACTAAGCGAAATCGTACATCTCTCTTATGGACTTGTTTTTTGCCGTTTATTTTTACGTCTCATATTACACCATATCTCGCGGCCGTTTTCGCACCGCGGATTCTCAATCATTTATTGTATTATCAAATGGGAGGAGCGCTTTTTGACCTTCCCACAACACGATACGAGGAAACAAGACAGCAATACCAATCAATGGACTAATAAAAAATTATAATTTTACTAGGTTAGAAAAATAGGGGTCGATAGAAAGATGGCTTCCCCTCATTAATAAGCTATTAGATTACACGACGTCGTACCGGCCGATTGGTAGGCTATGGGGAATCCTAATAAACGCGGCCCCCACTTCCACATCGATGGTTGATCGAGATTCAAAAGAAGCCCGGCTTTGAACGGTTCGAAACAAAACGAGCGCTCGAAAAAGACCCCGCTCTAATTCTCTTTAACATCTCCAATTTCAATTGCTCCTTCAGATATTTGAATGTGGGGAGGGACAAAGTTTTGTCACGTAGGGTCGTATAGAAATCTTCTCTGTGTACATATAATAAAATGCGGGTTCGTCATAGGTACCCCATTAACGAGAGTGCCCGATAGGTGACGAAGATACCAAATACAAAGATCAGAAGATTAACAAGAGTGAATAAAACTAAGTCTAACTTTACGAGTTATGTTATTATAAATACTTTAAATAAATATATGTTCTGTTAAGTCCTTTTTCACCGCTTCTATTAAATCTCTGGAGATGTGTAGGTCCGATTTAACCCTTTTCTTATAACCACGCACACATAAACAACAGGTTTTTTTTGTCACCAGTCGTGTTCGTATGTATTTTATAGATATTTCTGTCCCCTTTATTGCTTGCTTTTTGATACCGATCATTTTTTGTACGTCCATTATTACGGAGCTTTGTGCGAAGCTTTATTTCGGATAAGATCTCTGATATGTCACCGTAGTCTACTGTTTGTTATTTTTTATTTTTCAAAAAAGGAGTAGTAACGTTTTCGATGAATGGACAAACTCATGAGAAACATTATTGTATAAAAGATCCACATGTACTAATATAAATAAAAATACACTGAATATAGAATGGCTTTAATATTTCGTACCTTTGGCTTTTTTGTCCGTCCAGATCTACTAGTATTGGGACTAATAATTGAGTAAGATTGCTAGCAGGAACACTTTAATTGCTTTTACTCACACCGTATACAAAAGAAAAGAAAAAGTTGACATTAAAAATAGTGTCGTAACATGAGTTAATACTTTTATAATTTACTTAACTCAATAAGATCATGTGTTTTTATACTAAAAGAACTCCTGGAATCACAGATCACTGATGTTTCAAATTATTTTTAATAACTACAAATATAATTATCAACAAATCAAAGAGTTTAACTTATTGTTAACAAAATTTTAAAAATTAAACATATTTTTTTAAGTACAATAATTATTTATTGTTGTATAAATCTTATAATATCATCTTATATATTCAAGGAACATCAAATTTTCTTTGTTTCTATTACAATATTAATCAATAATTTTCATCTAAACCTTCAGTTTTATATATTTTTTGAGTTGATTAAACTTTATTATAAATTTAATTTTTATTTTGAAGGTATTTAAATGCGATTAGAAATGTAGTTCAATTGTACTTAATTAATATTTTTTTCATGTATATAGCATGATGCATTCAAATAGAAGTGTGCACTATGAACTGTAATAAACATAAAAAAAGACGCAATCTTTAACGACGTCAGTTAATTAGACCTTACTCCTGGAGTTACAGTGAAAAAGCATTACGACGGGCATAGAAATCTGACATTTTGGAAATACAAAAAAAATATTCCAGTGGAAAAGTAAACAATAAGAAAAATATATTATGGCTATCCAGTATTTCATCGACCATATATAAAAGATATCAAAAATCGCTGAGTTGTCAGATCAGTGAACTATGTACTAATAGTATTCGGTCGAATATCTAAGATTTCGGGTTTTTTGTGTAATTTATTGATCGTCGATTGTTGTTAATGATAAGACTTTCGTAAATTCTATTAACTAAGATATTGAGAGAATATATTTAAATATTTATTTTGTTATAGTTTATATTGCTAAGATCTTCAGAGATATTTAACATATTTAATCTTACGTTTACTACAAGATTGTAGTAAATAAAAAAAAAAACAATAGACAATATATTTCATCACCGGAAGAATAATCGATACAATGTTATTATATACCACATTTAATTACCTAACTTAGTATATACACAAAAAAGTTAATATAAGATACAATACAGTACAACAAATAACATAAAAAAACCATGTATTCCAACTAATAAATATTGGCATTTCTATAGGTTTTATTTTCATCACATTAGATACCCTAAGTCGTTCTTTATGGTCCTATCTCTCGATCTATTCAAAAGTGTGTCATAATTAATGCAGCGGTTTAGACGTGAAAACGTAACAAACATACAGACAGAGATATTTTTCTATTTATAATATTAGTTTGGGCAAGTGGAGTCCAATGAAATGTTATTTTACATAAGTTTTTTTATATATAATCTATTTTTAATCAACTATATTTTAATATTAACTTACTAGTTTAAAATTACAACTACATCAAGTGTTTTCTGAATAATCATAATTATTTTACATGTAAATAGATTATTCAATATAATTACATTATTACACAGGATCTCCAGTTGTTATATTTACTTCAAAAATTTTTACAGTTAATTTAGATACTGATTTTATGTAATGAACATCAAAGTTGAGGTATTATATAAACTTATCGCAAATACCTAATACTCGTAACATATCTAAAACATTACAGGTTATATTTATAAAACAAATCAAAAGCAATAACTATTAAAATACATTATTTCTTGATATATGACATGTATGAATCACTTTTTTATGTTTATTACCCGTAATATTTTAGTAATATGGAACTCCCGTATTGTTTTTTTAACACACTATGACACCGAGATTTTATTGAAAACTGATGTTATGAGTATCGTAAAATCTTGCTCCCAAGACGTACGATGTAAACGACGAATGTAGACACACAGCACCGTGTTGGAATCCGGTAATGGAAATTTTATAGGCTAATTTTCTCTTTATGTTTTTCGTATAGTTTTAGAGTACGTTCATGAATTCTTTAAATAGGGCCTTAAAACGTCCACAATGGAGATTTCTCTAACTGCACATTCCGTCTACGACCGATATCGAACTTGCGCTCTGAACGTGGGAGACTACTGACCGTACATAGGGTAAACAATGACACACAAATTTAGATAAATGAGCATATTATACCATAGCAAAATATTTCGAACAAGTGAGCCGCAAAGCAAATTCGGTATTTTTTTTATATCAACTAATTTTAGCTTTATCTTAATTATTTGACGGAATTGTTAAAGTTTACCCCAATGCCCTTTCCGAAAACTCATCACTGGCCAAGTTCCCGGCAACAGCTGTCGATTTTGCCTCTAGATTGTGCAAAATTTAATCCGCGTTGCACAGTGGCATATTGAATTTCTTTTTCGCTCGATTGAAAGTGTTTTTTTAGTGTCCCAGACAGTTGACTCTCGCCTTAGTTTCCTTTGGAGTTTCGAGTTACACGGTAGCCTCTTTGTAGAGATATAAGTTTGTAGAACTCGTGGTAGATAATGTTTATTCATATCAGTTTACGTGTTGCCATTATTAGTTTTTATGCACAAAGCGGCTTCTTACGTGTTGTTAGTAGGTGTAGTTAAGGGCGGGTTTACGTCATATTTATTGTGTCTAAAGTTAAGAGCCTATAAACTTAGAAGCAGTTCGAAAAATAGTCTTGTTTGTTTGCAATTTTATAGCCACTGATCAAATATAAGTTATATTTAATTGTAGGTTGCACGGTTTTTAACCGATAGTTTTGCTACTGACGCTACGCTGTTGTGTTGTGAGTTTGAATCCCAAACAAGGCATTTTTTTGTACAATCTATAAATAATTGTTTATTTTTTTATAGTTTATAGGTTTAGTGTTATAGCCATAACCTCTCCTGATCTTACGATACGACCCAAGTTGGTGGACACACTAAGCCTGTGGAGGGACTGGCTCTCAAGTGCAACTGCCGTAACACACCTATAGGTATTTAGCCGCATATTTTCAACTTAAAGGTGGTAGCTAGCCAGGTGGGCATTAGGAAAAGCCTTACCACCATGCTATGGTTTCTTCACGATGTTTTCCTTCATCGAAAACTCAAGCTCGTACTAACATCCCTTGACGCCGCATTCGTACACAATGCCACTGAGCTTTCATCGCTGTACTGAGCCTGGGTGCTACTTTATATTAGTTGCTTGCATCGCTATTCACACTTGACATTGTCAAATTATCTACATAGGCAGATCTCAGTACAGAAACAGAAATAGTACGATTGAACTACGGCAGTCATCCATCGATGATTATCGCTGGCGCTTCCACGTTTATTGATCTAGAAACAGGGTAAAGCAAATCATAGACACTGTAAGGGTTTTATTACTACGTGGCTGGTGATCCTTGTAATGTTAGGTATATATCTCTATCATCTCATTTTTTTATTGGATACACGCAGGAATTAAAATATGTAGCCTGTAATATAGTATAGGCTTTTATTAAGCCATAACAATCCAATGTTATATCCATTATATTTATCTCTCAAATACAAGACGTTTAAAAGAAATTAACATCAAATTGACTCCTGTAATTTGGCTCTATACATATATAAAGCTGTAGGCAAGACAAGTGAAGCATTTAAAAATAATATTTGTTCAGAGATACACAATAAAAGGCTGCAAACATTGAGAGCAATTACTACCACCGGTAACATGTTTGTTTAGGACTAAGATATTGGTGTGTCTTCGGGCGCACAGATATATCTAAAGAATTTATTATTGACATTGTGTGAGTGTGTGTACACCCACTATAGTTTAGAGATGTGCTTCATCATGCTCATCTTGTATGTATTAATTACTTTTAAAGACTGAACTATATGAACTAAATCTATTGCCTGATTCTCAGTAGACTAAAACAAGACAAAATGAGTCGCATCAAAAACAAGTGGCAATCTTATTTTTTTATTTATTTCGAATTCAATCAGTACAATCATTAATTATGTTTAAATAAACGTATATTTATAAAAGGTGTATTTAATACGAAATCGTCACTTTCGATTTCATGTAACGCAGTTGTTACTGCGTCTATTTACTACATAATTTGTTGTTAGGACCGCTTAAATTGTAAGTTTTTATAATAAGTTATCGATAAACCAAAATTACCCGTACGAAACCTTATTTACTATCAGTTTCTTAATCCTAACTAATATTATAAATGCGAAGGTGAGTTTGTTTGTTTTTTACGATTTCACGCCTAAACTATAGAATCGATTATGATGAATTTTAGTATAGCGATAGATGTGAACCTGGATACATTGATAGGCTCTTTTTTATCGTGAAAAACTTCTAGGAAATGGGGTAAAGATAGGGATAAACTTTTATGAAACTTTTTATTGCGTCATCTGATCTGTTTGACAAAATTAATATTAATGTGAGCGATGCCGCACGTAAAATCTAGTTACTTTATAAATTCACAAAAATATTTGAGTTCACTTTCGAGTTCATCATTTAATGAACCGAAACACAATTTACTATTTTGGTGAACTATATTCACTATTACAGTAGTGCCATAGTGTAAATAAAGGTGGTAATCGATGAGAGACAATAACGAATCAGTTCAATCACTCGATATCTATTTGATTTATTAAGGCGGTGCCTGTGGGATTCTTAAGATACGTATCGCATACATAATACCAGTCGAAATATATGGGCGTGATATTGTGTGTATTGTTTTATAATTTATATCATGCGCGCACCAATTGTTATTGTTAAGGCGTGTGATTTTGAAAACTTTTTAAATTAATGTATTCTAATCTATAATATCACAATGTACCTATAAGTTGTACTAGAATATTTTGCTTTGCACATATATTTTGGAGTTTAAATAATCTATCTTTGCTTATTATGATTTTTTACATAAATTATAGATAAAAATACTTTTCATACATGCGCATGTTAAATGAATCTCATCCTTACATCATATATATATGTGTAAATCACACGCTAATGATATGGAAGCCGATATTATGATCATGCACTGTTGACGAGAAAAACACGAAGGACATGAAGGCCTTTTTAATTTTTATATTATATGTGTATGGGTAATTACTTACATATATGCTATTGTAACAATATGCTATGTACTTTTCTTTTATTTATATAAGGTTTTAGTAACCGAAGTTGCCAATATAGATTATTTTTTTTCGTTAAACACTAAAGCAAAGATCAGTGACTCAGTTTATATTTACCATAATAAAATATTATATCGCAGTGGTCAAAAGCTTAGACTAGCTAGAAATGGATCGATTTTGGACCGGTATGTACGAATTGATATAATTATTTAAATTATATTTCCCATCTCCAGAAAATTGAATATAAATTTTCTATTCAATTATCAAGGTAAAAGTATAAAAAAGGTCTAAGCATACGTAAGACATTTTTTGCAAAGGTGAAGAAAGTAAGATTTAAACTTTTCTTATTTGATACCGTATCAGAAGCCTCGGAGCGAGCTTTCTTCTTCGTAACTACTTCAAACTCGCATTACGACAATACAAAGTAACAAAGAACAAGCTCTATCTAAAAAGCGGTAAACTGAAATACGTTAAAACAAAATAATAGATAATTTTAATTACAAATCAATAGGATTTTTTAATTTTCATTTTAATCTTTATGTTCTCTCTACTTGTTGATTTATTAGGAATCTTTCTCACAAAATATTAACAGGTTGAATTAAATTTAAAGAAATTATAAATTGAAGCGTTGAATCCGTTGAAGCGATGATGGCTCAGTAGTGTGTACGAACGCCGCGTGAAAGGATATGAGTTCAAATCCGTGCAATGTGTCCGAGCTCTCGGTGAAAGAAAACATTGTAATGAAACCGTAGGACGGTGGTAGTGATTTTTCTAATGCCTAACTGGCTAGCTAGTCCCTCCACTAGGCTTAGTGTATAGACATCGATATCCAAAATGCTTACTTAACCAATGAAGAAAGAAAAAAAAATACTTTTGTGGGTCTAATTTTCAAACATAATCTTATATATAAAATTCTCATATCAAAATGTTAGTTGCCATACTCCTCTGAAACGAGTTGAACGATTTTTATAAAATTTGATATCGTATTCGGTGGGTCTGAGAGTCAATGGTAATCCTAAGTGATATGGGTAAATATTATTTTTTTGTTTATGATGTGGCATTAAAAATACATTCAACTGTAAATTTTCATGTTCCTACCCTTTTCCTCTCATTTTTCAATACAACAAAAGTATTCACTAGAAATAATTTATAAGACAGAACAACATTTGTGTGGTCAGCTAGTTACATGTATATCTTTCTGCATTTAACGACAAATCTCAATAACGTATATAATAAGTATAAATCACGTAAACTCTTAAAGGTATATAGAGCGTATACCGAACACATGTTTTTTCTTTTAAATAATACACAATAAGTCTCATTAAATTCCCTAAATTGATTTTTCTATAACCACGAACATATTCATATCTATACTTCCGTATTACGATAGTACTTTTTGCGTTTTCATTTTCGCGAAATTGGTCCTGGGCAAATCGAGTTTGCGTCTCTTCTTCCCGCAATCCGCATCTGTGCGAAATAGCTCGATAGTAGTGAAGTAGACGAGACAACAGATTGAAACACTCCTATTAAAGCAGAACGTCCTAACCGCCAACCAAATATTTTACTCATTACCAGAGAAAATTTAACTCTATTTCTTTCCCAGAAGGTATATTTCGAAATTCTCGAGAATTTAGCTAGCAAAAGTAAAGGAAATGCAATGTACGAGTATACTGGTAGAAGGTACATCGCCATATGTTGCGGTCTGCGAATTTCGACGCAACTAAAAGCTTCGTTCTGAGTTAAGGGTCTTTTTATATGACTTGTATAAACGAATACGGTATGTAAGTAATATTTCGACGAGATATTATTTCCCAGCTTCTTTACGAAGAATAATTCGTCTATTGTCGTTACGAAGTCTGATGGTACTTCTAAATTTTTTTTTACATACAATTTTTATATATTTTGACGGTACATATTTAATGTGAAGAATTAATTGTTTAAAATGTATTTGGTACTGGAAATCCAGTCTCTTCACCCATCCATTTAGCGACTAACATTTCAAGTTAAGGATATATTTATGACTAGCTGTGTCTGCTACTTTGCTCCTGTGGAACTAAATTTTTTTTTCCATGGAACCCTGTTTTTTGTGTGGACTTAAAGTAGCCTAAATTTCTCCTTATATCATCAACTATCTGCCAGCGAAAGCCCCGTCAAAATCGGTCCAACCGTTTCAGAGATTATACGGAACAACCACACAAACAAAAATGTTAATAATTATTTTTTATATAAGCACCGTGTGTACTTTCATATACATTTAGTAAAAATCTGTTATTTTAATATAACAAACAAACACTTTAATTTTATTTATTTCTATAATTGTTTTCTTAGACATTCGTTGCAATAAAAAATCGTATATGTAAAAATTAATGCTTCCTTAGTGTAAATATTATTTTTAATTATTAAAAAATATCAAACTGTATATTGAATTACAGTCTCTCATAGCATTTATATGAAATTGTATATATATACTATTTGGGCATATTTTATGAAATACTGGCTGAATTAGAATTGGTATTTAATAAAAAAAATATTATGCAAAAACATAGTATAATTATTATTGTAATGCTCTATGACAACTGACAGTTATGTAAAATAATATTGGCGTTAAGTTTTTATAAATTTTCTTATGTTCCACTCAACCTTCTTAATTTTTCTTTCATAAGAACGTTCTCCTGACAATAATTAACAGAACAAAAAAAGAATTAGCAAAATTGTTCCATCCGTTCACGCTTGATGCGATGACCAAGGAAAATAGGGAGTCACTTTTATATATATAGATATTGTATGTAGTCGTGACGTAAAAACGTGAAGAGTAAGCCTGATGTTTTTTATGCCATACAAAATATTCCTCCAACATGACGAAAAAGATTTACTTCAAAATTTTTATTTAATCCAATTCCTAGGTACCTTTGAAGGCAATATTAAAAGCTTAATTATTGATTACTATATATATATATATATATATTAATTTATAGTTATTTTTAATAATTTTAAGAAATTTAGGGATAAAGTTCTAAAAATGAAAAGCTTCATTCGCATTAAACGAAGTAATATTTATTTTATACACGTATAAAAGATTTTAGAGAAAAGCTTAAAGAAAATAATAATACTCTAAACCACTGTATTCATTACACTAAATATTCAATGAGCGAATTACTTTGATATTCTTGTCCCGCGTGTTCCTTTGTGATCGAACCAAACGGTATTGTCAAATAACAAAACCAGCGTACCCAGGTACCCAACCCACCAATTACTGAGTATTGTGAAAAAATCTTTCTCGGTGACATTTTTGAACATGTCATTCATATATTTAACTCGACGACTTTGCTCATAAATAAATGCTATTTCATTTATAACTTTAACTCCTTAATCTTAGAGACCATAACAAGAGATTCGGTTGTAAAATAAGTCTTGCCCTAGCGCACTCAAAAACTTTTATGCGTAGGTCCTTTAGTTTGTCACATATCCTCTCTATTGAAATCTTTCTTTCAATAGGCTTAGACATTTTTTATTCCTTAAAATTATTTTGGAAAAAGAGTTTATTGCACCAGCTGCTAAATACGATAGTATAGTATAAAATTCTATGATTCCAAATTGTGTAATTATTATCAACAACGGTAAACTGGAGCTTTTTTGAAGTTACGATGGCTCGTATGAACCTGCGCTTTTGGTGAAGGAAAACATCGTGTTGAAACCACAGTATGGCGATAAAGCTTTTTCTAATGCCCACCTGGATAGCTACCGGCCTCCAGTTAAAAATCTGCCGCCAAATACATATAGGTGTGTTCCGGCAGATGCACTTGAGAGTCAGTCCCCCCACTAAGCTTAGCTTGTACACCATCTTGGATCACATTTTCAGTTAACATTAGGTGAGATTGTGGCGAAAACGCAAAACCTATAAAGTATTAAAATAAACTGTAAATGTAAAAAGAAGAAATTCTTTCATGCAACCACATTAAAATGCACAATATCAATATTATCTAACACTGTTTTAATTTATATATATAAAAACTATTTCATTAGTACATTTATATTTTTTTTACTATTTTTCTTTTTCTTTACTGTTTTACAAGGTTATGTTAACACTCAAATTACAAAGATAAAGTTTTATATCTCTTCGGTATGCATTTTTGGATACATTGGTATATTTTAGGTTGCTGGTTAACATGACTAATAGTCCAGTGATAGTATACTTTAGTATTTACTGTCCTTGCTGTATTTAGTTGACATTACCTGTTCCATGGGTTCGATCCTTACCTACGAAAGACTATTATGTGATTAATATTATTTAATTCTAAAATATGAAAACCAGCTTTTCTTATAACGTGTCCAATTATTAAACTTAATTTACCTAGAAAAGTCTAACAGTTATTTTCTATTGGTTAGTGTATGATAACTAAATATTTAATATATAATTGTAGCTTAGACACAGTTCTCTGTTACGAATTCTTATCGCTGTATTGATTCTACAAAAAACCACAGTATATGAGTCCGTAGTATTTTTTAGAAAAAAAGGTATTCTTAAACCGTGTATAATTTAATACGATTAACGTTGCCAACCATTTTATTTGTTCGGTAAATACAAACTACAGTTTGAATTATAAGTTCTTAAAGTTCTTTTAATTTATGCAGATTACTGTACAAGACGAGAATCATCCGAGAATAAAATGAAAACACTGTTTACTTTTTTCATATTATTAGTAACAAGAAACAAAGTTAATGACAGAGAAAATGGCCAACAATTATAAAATCTGGTGAACTGATACGTGCTTTAAAAATATTTTGGATTTCATTATTTTAATTTTTATATCATACACAATGAGATAATGAAACAAATTAACTCCTAAATAAAAAATATATAACAACAAACGGATTTTTTTCTATAATTCAAAAATAAAACTTGTGCAACAAAAATAAATATCTTAACTGTAATAAAGAAAACCAACCCCATGTTATTTTAACATTTTCTAACTACCACAAACTATATACGGACAACTTTTCGTTTTTCTTAGTACTTGGAGTTTTTAATAGTATGAATTACATTTTAAACATTTTCAACTGTGAACTGATAATACTGCACTTTTTGATGCAGTACAAAAGAACATTTCTACATTTGTTAACTTTCAAACTTATCGATTAGGTTCTATGAAGCTACATATTCTATTGATTCAGTTATCATATCATTAAATGTAGACCACATAACTACTTGTTTTTTTTTACTATCTAATATCAACACCAGGGCCGGAGATTCATATGGGCTTCAGCTTAGGGCCTCAAGTTTAAGAGTTCAATTCAAGTTGTTAGCAAAATTAAAATGACATTACTCTAAAAACAGTGAACTAAATCACTGGACCAAAAATAAGTTTATAAATATAGTTTATAAAATCTAAAAGTGCACGACTCATAACGTAATTATAATTGAATGACATAGATTTAAGCATTTATATTAAATAGGAAGTAATCCGATGTCATTTTAGAGCTATTAAAAAAGAAATGGTCCCAATACATTAAGTTTCTTGGGCGTAATCGTTGCACATCCATACACACAAAGACCCAGACGTCTACGATTTTTTTAATATGAGATTTTTAGTATGTAGTGAAATAAATGAATTTAAAAATCATCTAGAGTGATAATGAGAGTATTCCTCTGGATAATAAAGCATTTATATTGCCGTAAAAACACAAAAGACTTAAAATAATGATCAATAAAGTGTCGAAATTTGACTTTGGAATGTTGACAGTAATCCACAACCTCAAACGCCTCGCGGTATGAGGCGCGCAATACGTATATGACTAGAAACAAAAAAAAAGGTATTGATTAAGATCAACACGAGAGGTAAAAAAGGCTCATAAGTGGAAAAGCCTGGATCCTCCTTTTATCTAAATCCAGTCCTGATCAGCAGAAGAACTATGTACAGTAATAATTTCTTCTTAAATATACTATATGTATACAATATGTATTAAATTGATATAACATTTTTAACAATAATTCCTCGAACCCAGAATAATTTTAGCTTTCGTGATATGTTATTTCTGTCATTTATAAATGTCGTATTTATTCTCAATACAATGGCCACCACCTCTGTTCACATGTCGGAACCCTCACTAATTAAAAAAAGGCTGACGAATAAGACCGGCGATTTTTATCGCTCGCCGAATCATACATACGGAGGAACCACGTAGGCGTTGTCTAGTACACCTCTTTGTTTGGCTTCTTTCGAAATATATTTATGTCCCTTACTTACAAACCGAATATTATTCGTTCATTAAATCAGCCTGTAATTGTTTATAATTATAATTCATTAAAATTTTGGAAGAGAGCCGCTTCTTCATTCTAATTCTCTAATAGCGCTGTGAGAATTTGATACTTTATCTTTTTAAACGGAACTATACATATACAACAACTATACGTTTGCAGTTGGACAGTTCAAACTTGGACTTTGAAATATAAAATCTACTTTATGGTATGTAGTTTAGTAGCGATGAACTAAGATATGTATGTAGTCGACGGTTGATGTCGTAAATTGAAATCAAGAAGTCCGAGAGTGACAGTATTTTTGTTTGAACGTTACTGGATCTGTGGAGATAACGTGTTTTACGATCTTAATTATTGTAACGCCAGCGTTGAAGACTTTAGTTGTGATCGAGTGATAATTATGATAATTGTTATTTATTTCTTACCACAAGTTCTATTTATGTTTAAAGTCAACCTCTTTTTACATCTACTTATAATCTATTTAACATAACAGTATTATAGTGCCTTAGAATATATTTGTTTGTATAATACTAATACGCACTAATCATAGGAACCAAAAATTTGATTCCAAAAATTATGTTTGTATTTGATAGAACAGTTATTGAGGAAGGCTTAAGGCTATTTAATATCACGCTACCACCAATAGGAGTAAAGCTGTATGGATAAATGTAATTAGAACAGGCAAAAAGGGATAAATGATTTTCAGTTACACGCGAACGAATTGGCGAGCACAGCTACTTCTTTATCAGTTTATTCTTTTGGCCATAATCTTATATGATACAAAGTGACCCGAGATTACTGTAGATATGTGGCGACAGATATTTAATTTGAAAGTGATAGCTAGTAATGCGTTGCATTTTAATAATTTATTTTTGCATGCTACGGATTCATCACAATATTTTCCTTGAGCATGAGTTCAGGCTCATTGTGAGAATTTGTAGTCATCTTGATCAACGTGATGTCTGTACAGGCCACCACTGAACAATTATTGCTTCCAAAAGTTTAAATATTGCTATTACGAGACTTAAACTAAACAGAATATAGTGAAAACTTGTCTCTATAAATAGTACTTTGTGACTTCTCTTCATTATAAACAAATAAGAAATACCTAATTAGAAAATTCATAAGCCGGCTTATCAAACTAGAAAATTAACTTGAAAGCAAACTTTACTGGCAAACTGCTTAATCAAAGGTATTAAATTTAAGGCATTGTTTATTAGATAGATTACTTTTCAGTGGGTAAATTATATCTGGAAAGGCGAAAGTTGGTTTATTGTGTAGAAAAGGAAGTACTTTTTATACATAACCTATTGTGTTTGTAGTGTTTTTTTTTCATTTTATGACACTTTTCACTTATGAAATTTGCGTTATTTTATAAAGCGGTACTATATATAAAACATACTTTTCAATTGTTTTTCAATACTGGTTGCAAAATAATAACTTGTATTTCGTATTGCTTGTGACAAATAGTAAAATAATTGAAACCTCGTGGTGTTTAATCAAAGTAAAGTTAAAGTCAAAGTTAATTAAGAATATATTACGAGCACAAGTACTGTTAGCAATACATTTTAAACTGTATCATGATAATATTAATTAAAAAAAGTAATCACTTAATTTTATAACTATTATAAAATAGATGATTTCTTAATTTGAATCCATATATTTCTTATATATATTCCATATATCTGCTATTTTTGTAATATAATTAGCCATGGGCTTATTAAGTCATATTTCAATATCGAAATTTCAAAATACTTCCTAGACACGGAAAACTTCCATATTAAGCTTAATTATCTAAATGTTCTTCAAGGAAAAAACCTCATTGTGTGTATACACTATACACGTATATATTATTAGTTTTTTTTAGTTTGTATTATTAGTACTGTTAGTATTGTTATTTAGTTGAAATTACTTCAATATTTTTTTACCAGGTTACATATAGAATTATCCTACAATCTCTTTCACATATTATAATTTCGTAATATCTCATAAATCTTCGCTAACTTCCAAACCAATCATAGCCTAAACAAGTTTCTCGGTAATGATTGGAACATAGCGAATATAACACAATAACGTATGGTGTTATAACAATTCCGAATCGCCTTCGGAGCTTGTTTGTTCTTCCTAAGCTATAATTAGGCGGCGTCTTGTTAACTCCGATTCGTGTTCAGGCTTTAAATTAAAAGGGAATTGTCAGTTAAGGTTGACTGCGGCCCCGACCGCAAGCCGCAGTTAATAATTCCGGAGTATAGAATATATTTTACTTCCACATTCTTTTAGAACTTGTTGTAGGGATCTGGCTGTTAGTTATTGCATCGTGTGAGGAATAATGAGGATATGGTAAAATTAAATACTTTTGTCAGTTCATAATTCCTAACAACTTATTTATTTATTTATTTAGAAAGCTCTTATACTTATATACTATATACTTATGATAAATTAGTAAGTTAAGCTTTAAATGTGATTAAATTTGTATTTCACTTTATTTGGTTAGTTGTTTGGCTAATTGCAAGTCGAGTACCAAGTGTTCCGTACTACAGAATAATAAGTTTCTGTTATGTATTTTATTTCATCCAGATCAAAATCCTTTATACTTGTTGAGCTCATGAACGACTTATATTTGTTATATGATGTTTAATTTTATATCTTACAATATAACTACAAAAAGTTTGACGCGAAAACGTATTCCCGATTTTATGATAGAGCAAAGATATAAAAGAAATTTATGAAAATACCATAGTCATATCTCCTTTGATATGACGCTTTATGGTATTTTAATTGTTAACATATCCACGATAATAACATTGTTATTTGTGATATTTTCACGTAGATAGACACAATGGTTTAAAGATAACCAGCTTTAGATGTACTATGAATAGCGTAGGCTTAATAACAAAGGTCTTTGCCTGAAAATTATGCCCTAAAAAGTATATATATCGTGAACTAATAAAAAGTTATCGTTATAAATATTTATTTAGTAAGATCAAGAAGAATAAAAGTGCATGCTTCCCACCACTCATTTTATTTTTAAGAAAAAAAAGAAGCGTTATTTCATTTATTATTTATTATTTTATTAATTATTATATGTTTTATAAGTAAGCATGATGCCACAAAAACTCCGTAGATAGTTTTACCTTGAGAGTCTCTATCATGTTGAAGCGCTAACCTCTTTATTATGAAATAATGTTAGACTTGGCTGTATGATCTCGGCATCCTTGCCTTTACCTAAAAAAAAAATACAATACTAAAAACTTTTAAAATAATAAATTCAAAGATGAGGAGTGTAAAAACCATTGTATTAAAACCCTGCTGGTACTAGGCTATTGATATGAAATAGATAGGTAACTGGTTGATGTTACTCTAAAGATAATAATTGAAACCCGGTCTCGATACATCATTTTTTTCGGGTGTTATCGTGACCACTTCTTATAAAAATATCCGGACGTCCACGTAAAATAAAATTTAACAGATTTTTTTCAAGGTAGCAAAATAAATTTGTTTTTTAAAATATATGAGATAAATTATTTGAAATATTTTCTTGAAATGCATCTACTCATATTATCGTATAAATGCAAATTGGTTGTGCTAGAGGTAGTTTAAGAGAAGAAATTGCTTGATCTGATGTGTCGAGAATAGAGCACAACCTCACCCATTACACGATATCAGACATGCAATAACGGCTATATACTTTTTTTTTATAAAATATTGTTTATATATCATGCTGAGGAACGTATTATATTTTTTACGGATAAGTAGGGAAAATAAAATAAATATTTAGTGAAAGATAGATTTTATTTTTATAAACTTTTTTTATTTTTTCTTCGTGGGGAAATGCATTAACGCATACCCTCCCAGCCCGGAGGGACTGGGAAGGTTATGTGGGACGCACCCGGCGCTAGTCACCGGGAATACCCACTAAAACCCCACGGCCGTCTGTCGCTTTTCTGGGGCAACGCGGGGTCCTGCGTGCAATCACCGCGTCGCCCCGGCGACCGACCCGGCCTGATGGTAAGCCGGGCCTCATCCGGGCAGCCTGGCGAGCTGCCATTTCAGACGGCCGGACTGGTGCAATGAGAGGTGGGTCCCCCGACCCACCCCTCGCAGTCCAGCTTAGGGTGGCGGAAGGGCACGAGCGTATCGGCCTCGCCTACCACCCGGACGTCTGTGTCGGAGCGGGTGCCCGCTGGTGTCAGCTTCGCGGGCCCTTCCCGCGGTCTCCTTCTGCGTGATAACTATCTCACAAAAGGAGACCATTGCGTTCCACGATCTCTCGCTGCTGAGCATAGATTTCACCACACTCGGCAGCGAGAGATCCATTCCTACCGCCGCTTCCAGAGTGCGGCGCTGCTCGGACCACGCAACACACTCGGCTAGAGTATGCTGCGCAGTATCTTCCGCCGCACCACACTCGTGGCACACGGCAGTCGGCTCCCTGCGCGCAATCTTGTGCAGGTACCATACGAAGCATCCATGCCCGGATAGCACCTGCACAAGGCGAAACGTCAGGGAGCCATGACACCTGCTACACCACTCTCGGAGGACCGGGCGGACGGCGTCTATGGTGTATCGTCCATAGCGCTCGTCCGCCAGGTCCTGCGTCCAGCAACGCACCAAATCAGTGCGAGCCCTCCTCCTTCTTGCATCAATCTCTGTGTGAGCTGGAAGCTCCTCCCTCGCCCTTCTTACCATCGTGTCTTTGTACACGGCAGCGAGGAGAAAAGCCTCCAGCTCCCACGGCGGGGAGCCAGCCAGCACCGTAGCCGCTGCCGAGGACACCGTGCGGTACCCTCGGATCACCCTCGACGCCACTGTGCGCTTCGCAGCGCGCAGCACACTCTTGTTGTTGGCGTTAAGGGCGTCCACCCAGCACGGTACCCCGTAAGCGGCCATGCTGCGGATGACCCCCACGTATAGCTGGCGGCAGGAGGAGGGACGGGACACGGGAGGAGCCAGGCGAGCGTCGCCGCTGCACCAATAATACGTGGCCTGAGCTCCTTAAAATGGCGCTCAAATTGCCACCGCCCGTCCAGAGTGAGGCCCAAATATTTCATATGGGCCCCAACCCGGACTCTCACCTCATCTATATGGATGCTGGCCCCCGGTGGTGGCCCCCGACGAGGTCTATGCATCAGCAGGGCCTTTGTCTTCTCTAGGGCCACCCCGAGGCCACCGCCCTAATACGCCTGACCACTGAGGTGACACCATCAGTGGCCAGACGCTCTACCTCCCACCACTCCCTACCCTGGGCTACGACTAGAGTGTCATCCGCACAGCAAATTAGGCGCACTCCAAAAGGGAGTGCGCCACGAAGCACCCAGTCGTAGGCCATGTTCCACAGGAGTGTTCCAAGGACAGACCCCTACGGAACCCCACACTTCGTTGGGCGCTGAACCATGACGCCCCAACTGTCCACCTAGGCGACTCTCCGTTCTCGAAGATAGTCCTCCAACAGCCTCCGCAGGTACAGCGGCACTCGGAAATATCGGAGTGCCGACCGTGTAACAGCGTGCGGCAGGCTGTTGAAGGCGTTAGCGATGTCAAGGGACACCGCCAGCAGCCTATCTCCGCGAGAAGTCGCCTCTGCGGACCACTTCTTCAATCAGGGCGTCAATGGTCGAGCCGAACTGTCCGTCGGCAAAGTTCGGCCCATATCTACCGATGAACTGAACGACTCGGGATGCTATGATCCGTTCCAATAGCTTTTCCGCATCGTCCAGCAGCACCAAAGGCCGATAGGCGGACGGGCAGTCCGGAGGATGGCCCTGTTTATATATTAAACAGAGCCGTCCCTCTTTCCACGGTTTTGGGAACTGTCCGACCTTAAAACGACGGTCAAACAGTTCCCGTAGGGCACTTGCCATTTGGACCAGCGCCAACGCTAGCAGGCGACCCGGGACCCCATCAGGGCCGGGTGCTCTCGGTCTGGAGCGCAAGAACATTATCTAAAACATAAAAAAATTGATTAAATATACTACCAACATTTACCGGCGGCTTCTTTTGAGTTTAATTAAAGAAATATATCTTAAGGTTTTTTTTTTGTATTTCAAAACCACGCTATAATTCGATTTGTAGCACTGTATTATTATATATGTAGTAAAAAAGTAAATAAGTGACACTTAAAACAACGCTTTAGTACAAAAAAGTTATGTCATAATATACAATAGTACAATACAATAGGTTGTGTTATATAAAAGTTCAGAACCGCGAGTTCAGGACTAGGTATTACTATTTTTATTCGATCCTATATTTATATTTAACATAATAATTGTCTCATCCACTATATTTCTATTATAATAATTTTATTTCTCTCTTCCTAACCTACATTCGTGCGGCGTCAGTACCCGCGGCGCGTCGGCGAGGGAGCACAATTATGTAATTACGTGTTAGGAGATATGTTTTTATCACGTCCACCCCTATCCGATGGTAAACGACCTCTTGTTTTCGTAATTCCGAATCATTATCAGGAAATTTCTTAGAAAAAAACATGATTCGGCCATATGTCGCGGATGTAGTGCGAGGTTGATAATGCTTTTTATATAAATATTGTATCTGACCACATAATCAAAAATATATAATGTTATATGAAGTAATTTGAAATATTTTGTTATAGAAATGTATATTTTAAGACACTCAAAATATATATCACAAAAAGTGTTTCATTTTATTTAGTTCAACAACCAATATATTTATTATTAAAATGCGAAAAGAAAACTGTGTACCTATATTTTATGCCTATTACGTACTCGAAAGTGTGTAAAACACACTCGGTACACTTAATTTTTGTGATAGGAAAAACCTATAATGTACATATAATACTAGCTTTGCTAGCGTCTTCGTTCGAGTGGAAATAAAAATTATTTCATAATTTATGCCCGTTTTTGTAACATTTTTTAAAACAGCCCTGCTCCTATTGGTGGTAACGTGATGTTAAATAGCCTAAAGCCTTCCTCAGTGATTTCAAATTTCTTCCCTAAGATTAGCGCGTTCAAACAAACTTTTGCACTTTATAATATTAATATAGATGTGCTACAAATACACAAAGACATAAAATATATAATTTATTGTTCACATTCATGCCAATATCAAGCATGTAATAATGTTAAACAATCGCAAAGATCAGGAATTGTCGTCAAATAATTGTAAAATATTATCAATTAATAACTATTAAAACACAAAAACTATATGTGATAAGTATAAAGAATTTTAAATTGTAATGAATTACTATTAAGTTTCCAACACATTCCAGTCACTAACTAAGCCCATTGATAGGACTACTATGTACGTACTGGTATATATTGGTATATAAAATCCTTCATAAATGTTTAATAATTTAGCTTATTCTCTTATATAATGTAATCGTTAAAATGTTACTAATTGTATGCGTAAATAATCTAATTTTAATATATTATTTAAGAGGGAAAAATAAAGCCGTTACCCATATTAAGTGGAGTTGATATAACTTTTCTTCCATTCTTCTCCCACTCTCTTATATGGACTGTCCTTCAGTGTTTACAATAATTAGTTTTTTATACATAATGTATTTTTTGGTTCATAATTAAATACGTAATATTATAAGTAAGCTTAAGACCGAAATACGTTCCAAATTAAATATTCGCTAAAAAATAAGGATACGATATAATTTGACTTCACCATATGGCTGAACAATAGTGTAGGGTCAATAACATTAGTAAGTATCCCGTCAGTGGGCCGTCCCACTTGCTTGCGATGACCTAACACCGTTCTTGAGTATATTGTACAGAGTGGATACAACAAATCAAATCAATAAACTTTATTCAATTTAGGCCCTGGAAAAACGATCATAAACGCCAAAACTACCACCGGCTAGCCCAAATAACCCAGAGATCGTGAAGAACCGGCAAGAAACTCAATTTGATTATTGTTTTAGGTACGTACATATTAACAGTTTTAACAGTTATTATAAGTAAAGTTTTATCATTTATGAATTATTCGTAACCGCACACAAATAATTATGTATATATTATATACACAAATAAATATTATGTATATATTTACTAGATTTATCATTATATTAATTCTAATAAATTAAATATCTATTAATAATATATTGAATTAAATATCTAGTAAAAATTAATTCTTCTTAATACAAACCATTTAAAATTGGTTTCCAATATTTTAAAGTTGCTTATAAATGTACTGAGATGTTATTAAGAAAATAAACACATATATCTATACATGTTAATTTGTTTCATTTAAAGTATGTGAATCACATAAAGACTACAGCAAACTTACACTTACTAATTACAGCAAACTTTTGCATAGATCTTGTTGTGTACTAACATGTATTATATCTGATCAATTAATTTTATATTCCAATTCCAAGTCATACTTCAAAATAATTATCGCTGTAACTATTAGATGTAATGTATTAACTTAATATTATTTTAGGTTGGTATTTTATATATGACAATTTGTTTTGAATTTATTTATATTGTTAGATCGCGTGGGCAAATATACAAAGGAGAATATAGATACGCTATGTTATATTTTTTAAATGAATACCTTTTTGGATTTAAATCATTTATGGCTCTGTGGTAGCAGCATATACGAACAACATTTCGAACGGCAAGATTCGAATTCTTTCAATGAGAAAACAACGAACGAAGAAAACCCTCGTGATAAAGCTACTACATTTGTGTGATGTTACTACAACTGTCAAGTTGAAAATTTGTCCCTAAACATCTATACGTATATTTGGCATCCCTACTGGTATCTCTATATTATCTTATGCAAAACCATTATCTAACATTATGCTATTTTGCACTCAAACGCTAAGCCACAATTAATAAAGATATAAGGTTTTAATCTTATCACACCAAAATAATATATTTACTAAAACAACGAAAGAGCAACTCCATATAATCCTTAATGCTTTTATAAAGCCCATTATAGCAAGTCCAATCAAAAAATCATTTTTTTCTATATAAATTCGGCCGGACATGGCTCATATTCGAATTTAAATGAGTTACAAACTTGTTATTATAATAGATGGTGGTAGTATATAAGATATTGTATTGTTTATTACATGCTAACGACTAGGAATGTAAAGTAGACGAAGAATACATTACCAGACTTAGGTTGATATTAACTATATTGATGTTATTATATAGTAATTTCATTCTTGAAGGACTTTAATTAAGTATTCAGAACTAATTATTTTTTTCCAATAAAAACTATACCTAAAGGTAACACTTATTTTCTACTTATTGTTATAGTTTTATTAATGTATAGTTGATGTCATCAACAAAAGGAGTTAAACAAGATGATAATAAAAACAATTAATTATTCACCTTCCTTTAATATTCATACAAGTTATAATGTTTACAATGAATTAGATTTACAAAGGTTTAGATAGTTTTACATAGTCGCTCAAGCTTTTCCATAAATATATCCTTGACATCACATATTGTCTGAAATACTCGAGAAAATATACAACAAAAATGATTATAGCTATATGTAAATATAAAAGAATCTTTATTTAAAAAACACAACCCCCGAACCTAATACTCGAATAAATCCTCCCTAACAAGAACAAAAGACAAACTTCAGAGGGAGAAAACGCCCGCGTAATCCAACGTCTTTAGAAAAATAATGCTGCCACAATATTATTGGGCTAGGTTAGATATAAGAATGATACTTGAAGATCGAGAGAAGCGAGGGAATATGAAATATTAAAAAACCCTTACGAAAGTAGGTTCGAGAAGCGAATCAAAAGGTACGTTAGAATAACTACAGAGAGTCGAATTCTATATATCTTCTACCCTACTACTTAATACTGTACTACTTAATACAATTCCTGTATTTTTTTCTAATTTAATTGATACTAGGAAGTGTTTTACCCTATACTAAGATTATTAATGGGTCTCTACTGAACTTTAACTAGGTAGACCTTTACATAAAAACAATAACTCTTAGAATGTGACAACGTAAAATCTTAGTGTTTCTTGAGTATTTAATATTATATTTGTGTGCATGAAATAGTTTATGTAAGCTTCTAAGCTTTATCCGAATAGTAGACCAATGAATGCTACGAATATCTCATAATTATAAAGTGGAAAAGTGTTTTTTTGTTTGTGCGCTTTAATCTTAGGAACTACCAGTAAGACTTATATTTTTTTTATTTGTATTTCACAGAGCAACAATTGAGGAAGGTTTTAGCTTATTTAACATCACGCTGCAACTAATAGAAGTAAAGCTGTATTGAAAAAAGTTATAAAAACGGGCGTAAATGATTACATAAAATTTTAGTCTCACGCGAACGAAGTCGCAGGCGCTGCTAGTATAATAATGAAAAAAATAATAACTACGCGTTCAACTATAAACATAGGTTAGTAAAAATGGTAGAGCATTTGTCTGGTTAGTTGCTCTCAAGTAGAAAAACTATCGCCAACCAACAACGATTAAATAATAGAGTGATTGGACAATTTTTCGATTACCGTGAATTCGAATTGTACAATGAGCCTCACATTTAGTTGAACAGAAAAACACAGTGAAAATGAAACCAGAGCATGGTAATAGTGTATTTTACAATGCCCGCCTGACTAACTTCTACTTTCAAGTCGCCTCTCTCTCTCTGTTGCCGAACATTATAGGTGTGTACCAACAGTGGTACATAAAAGGTAATCTCATTCTTTTTAGCATTTTCTCCTATCTTAGGCCATATGGTTAACATCAGATGAGTTGTGGTCAAGATATCAAGATCAAAACATACAAAACGTATATAATATTAGACAGCTTCATAAACGCCTACACAAATACCTATCGTCCAAATACATTCATAGAGTTTCTTCTCTTAAGGAAGCAACGAAACTTGATGAAACTTATACAAAGAGATATTTATGAAAGTGTTTACGTGTTTGTCTTTTATAGCCGTATATTCTCAAGTATAATAATAGTCGGGCTTTTATATGAACACGACGTAAATATCTGATATATACTTTCATATTATTTGGTCAAATAATATAGAGATTGAAGAATATCTTACAGAAACTATTTTTCTATTACGTTGTTCTTTGAAACTCAAGGAGCATCCAATATTTAATACTAATATTATTAGGAAACTCTCTATTTAATATATTTTAACTAAGTAAATGTATATGTCACGAGTAACCAATTACGTTTTAATGTACATTAATTACATCATAAAATTAATAACAATAAACCATACCATACAACCAAACCTTGTATTTATAATTCAATGATATTGTTTGTGATAATAAAGCAATGGTGGCTCAGTAGTTGTGTAGACACCGCGTCTATAGACGTGATTTTGAATTTAATAAGCCTCAGCTTAGTATGAGTAAAAGTAATATATTAAAGAATTTTAAATTTATACATTATCAATATTGCATCAAGAAAAACTACATTGTTTTTATCACTATAGTTATCACTGTAAGTGTATTTGTAACTGCAATAATTAATTACAATACTTGTAAATACTTGTAAGATATTTTAGTGGATGTGTGACATACCTTATTTTCTTCTGTAATTTTAAATATTTTACAAATTAATGACAAATAAATTCTTATTTGAAACAACTCTGTATATAAAAAATATATAAAAATAACTAATAACTTTTTATCGGGGGCACAAGGAAGTGTGCCCAAAATACTAGCAGCATTGCCACGTTGTATTGCAAAGCTGATTTGTCTTATTGTCTTTTTAGATATTTATCACTTTATAATATTAAATAAAACTATTTAGATATGATGCCAAATATTATTTATTATTTTTATATAACCATTAAATCAGTACTATCTAAAGCCCGCGACATACTATTACCCTCAAGTTAAAAATTTGCCGCCAAATATTTATAGAAGTATTCCGGTAGTTGCACTTAAGAGCTAGTCCCTCCACTAGGCTTAGCGTTTTCACCGTCTTGGGCCTTTACCTATTACCGACCAACCTATTAAGGTAAAATAAGGAAGCTTAATACGTTTATTTTGAATAATCTGCAACCAATAGATGCATTAGTAGTCAGTAATAAAAGGAAACGAAAATGTATCAATTTTCATAAAATATTCTCGTTTCGATATATTCTTTTTTATATTAATTCTAGAAGATTACTCCTATAGCAGATTTGGGCAGAAAAAAAGAGCAATAACTCTAAAGTTTTTTCCCAATCTCACAACTTACGAAAAGTATTAAAGTCTCATTTGATTTACCACCAGAGATAATTATAGAATTGCAAATTATTCCGGTAGAAATTTTGCGCCTCACGTTTCTTAACCGTTGTTTATCTTTAATCACCCCTTAATTTTTCCCTCTCGCACCCCTTTTGAACCGGTACCCCGTAGAGCTGAGGATTAGGGTACCTAAATTACGGTTGGCCCAACGGATAAAACGGGAATATAAATTTTGGAGTAAAAAAATTAATTAAAAATTTAGAATAAATTATTGCCGATTTAAGTTGGAATGGTCGTTGTTTTTAGCAATTAAGTGTGACTTTTGCAAATACACCGTGATTACATAATTTTAATATAATTATATTACAAATTAATTTTACTTAATTGTAGGGATATATTTTTCAGTATTTTATCTTATTTAATCCTAGAAACAACTTTATTATTTTAATTAAATATTACATCACAATGAAAGAAGTATAGGCTCAAAAATAATAAATGTAACATAACGAATAATTATATATTAAAAAGTAAACAGCTTCATAATTATTGTTTTGTGTAGGATCTACAATCTATATGTTTATATGTGATATGGAAATTTATATATTTTCATTTATGAATACTATACCTACAAAGGACAATGAGATTTGATCTAGTTAAAGCTTTTACGGGCTAGAAGTAAAAAGGGCTATACGAGTATCAAACTGAAGTATGTTATCAGTACGTATGGAGAGAGATTGTGGTTTAATAATTTTTAAAATACCAAAAAATATATTGATTTTTAGAAGTACTTATTAATAGATAACTTTGATAATATTAAAACTTTAAAATTTAATTGATGAAGGGCAAATTTCGATCACTACGATTACTAGTTATAGTATCTATAAAACTTTAGCAATTCACTGTTAATGTCGAATAATATTTTTTGCATTATTAATTTATTTATATAATTCATGTAGTGCTGAGTAAGGGTGTTAAGTTTATAACTACAATATATTTCTTTATGTCATATTTTACAAACATTATTTTATCAATCTATTCAAATTAATTCCAAGTTATTCTTTATATATAAAATTTTTGTGTCTCGTTGTTTGTCCGCGATGAACCTATAAACTACTAAACTGATTTAATCAATTTTTGCACACTGTGTGCAGTTTGATTCAACCTGAGGAATAAGATGCTTTTTATCGATAAGTGATCATAACGCGATAGATAAGGCTGTAATCGATGTGGTTGACTACTCGAAAAGGCAGAACAAGGTCTTATTCAGGCCGAAACGTCGAGCAATTATTAAAAATTAAGTCGCGTTTTAGACCCGTATTCAATTTCTATAGTATGATGCATACAATACGCAAAAGTTTAAAAAGTGTTAGAACAAGGTCTGCCAGGTCAGCTAGTATAAATATAAAATATTCACTCCTGTACCTATGCAACATATTTACATTTACGTAAACAAATTTACAAATTTCCAGATAAGCCCCGCGTATTTGCGAACATTTTAAAGACTTTAAAGGCTTTCCATTTAAGATCGAGATATCTCCGTCAACACCAAAAGCGTGGACACCCTGGCACGGAATTATGCGGCCTCACGCCGCAGGATTCTATAACCCTTGCAACCTTACTCATGATTTTGCTTATCTCTTGTCGGAATCTGTGAATTTAAATACGATTTTGGCGGAAACACCTCGACATTACGCGTTTTATTGTATACGTAAATTTACAAGGATCGAAGTAAAGCCTAAACGTGGCTTGGTTGATTCTTTGAAAGTGACAAGACAATTTTAAATGAATTTACTAGTAAACCATAGCGATTTCATATAACTTTTTTATAATAAGATGTGACTAGTATATTTCTAAATATAATTTCTTATCAACGAACATAACTTTAAACTATTTCATGAAAAAAAAAACAAATAATATATTTAGTTTAGGTCATATTAATCTAGAATATTTTCTATTATATAACAATAAGATTGAAATGAAAACGAAACTAATTTTTAATTAGGTGCTAGTATAGTATTTTCTGACTTTTATTCAATCGTGGTATAAATATTTAAGAAAATGTCTCGTAGTTCTTGTCAAAATCATTGGTATAATAAAATTTTATCTTAGTCCAAGTATTTATTATTTATGATAGTTATTTACCTATAAAATGAAATAATTACAATTCATTTATAACAACTAATCCTATCATACTGGTAACTATATGACCTTAAAGTTAAGAAATGAAAAAAAAGTAAATATGTATCAAAATGGAGGCATTTTAAATACTCCCTCACATGTGTGGTTAAAGATAATATTATATGCCATTACAGATATTGTACAATGTCATAAATGAAATGACCTAAGAACGCTTTTTATTCAAGATACCTGGGATAATTGAGAGATCGACGTAGATGACATGACATAGATATGTCATGATATTAAAGCTGGATGAAGAGAACACTTAATTCTGGTGGAAAATTTATCAATTAGTGTTTTTTCATAGTTGATTAATACCGTTTGTGCTTTGTGAAATAACCGCGATTTGTTTGCGATTATGTAGGGAATAAAAATCATTACGTCGGAAGGTCTGCAAGTACAAATGGAGATTAGAAAATATGGCAGCTGTACCTGGTTTGTGGTGGCAAAAGGGGGTTCGATTATTGTGGTGGTGTATTTTAGTGAGCATTTGATAAGCCTTGTATACCTAATGACTCTTGCCGTACGCCCTTCTTGTATCTTGCTCGGGTATTGCAATTAAAATTAAAATTAGAAAATATTCTGAATCATACAGGTCATTCACTATTGAACTGGATATATTTAAAAAACATAGACTGTTAACATTTACATAAAGATCGAATTCATGTGCTTAAGCGGCAATAACTACAGAGTGAAACACTTGATAAATATTAATAATAATTCGAATAGTTCAAATAATTCAAACAGTCGTTTTCTGTTGATAAACTAGCTAGTTTTTGTGTAAAAATTACTTCGTTTTATTTTATTTGACTAAATAAAGTCTTCATAGTTATTTGATAGTAAAGTCTTTCGTTCAATTACTCTGTATCCTTTTAATTATTGGTATTTTTTGAGACATAAGCTCATCTTGATGTTATACTTAATTTAATTAAGTTAACAGAAAAATTAATTAATTATAAAAATTTATTATAGATTATTAATTTTAGATTAAAAAAAATGAGTTATTATTTATTATAATTTGATGTAAATTAAACAATATAAATAGTTTTAGTACAAATATTCCTCTTCGTTGACTTATTTATTAATTATTTGGAGAAAATTAGGATTATTCGAATTTTATATCGAATATTCGAATCGAATAATTCGATTCAAATTCGAGGCTAATAATTCGTAAATTCGAATATTCGCACACCCCTATTAATAACTCTTTGCTGTAGTAAAAAAAGCTCTTAATAAAATATTGATATTTTCATACATTTTATTAAATTAATTAAATAATTATCAAAGTAATATAAACCAATGAAATACAGGGTTATTATAATCTAATTACCCGTTATATACATGATACAAATTAACTTTATAATTGGTGAATATAATAAAATGTTAATGAATTCATTGAAAATGCATTCCCCGTGTTTGCTATTATTTCATTATCACCCCTATGAGCATTTTGGGGTTTATGTAATGTATACCTTTTAGAGAACCATCTGGAAAAATATACATTGTGTAAACATTTATCTATTTAATTTAATTTATAATTTGCACAATATTTATTATACGCATAATAGACTGCTCTCCATCGTAATAACAAACAATGTCATGTTATAACGTTATGAAAACATATGAAGTAGTAACTTATAAAGATACTTCCTTCTGTAAATATTATGAGCCAAAATATACTTGACTGAACGTCGTAAAGAATTTTTCCTTATAAATTGGTGTCCAACAGAACTTAGAAGTCGGTTGTTTATGTGAAAATTTAGACACACCAAGCTTGCACGTATATCATACAAAGCTTAAAGGAAAGTAAAATAAATGGTAGATATTTTCTTATGTTTACTGCATGTTTTACTGTATTGAAATCGCGTGAAACGAGCTATCCTTAATAATATAAACGAAGAATATTTATTCATTTATATGAGTACTAAACAAACTTATGAGTAAATCTGATGGTAAATGGTTATCTTCGCTTATGGGCAGCCGCAAAACCAGAGGTATTTCAGCCACGTTGCTGACCTTGACGAAAAGGGCTGGTTCTCATTCACTATGCCGGGACACAAAGGCTCATACCGAACCTTTATTTGGGCAGTCTAAATTCGATGGTGGTCGCTAACCAGTTGGGCAATAAACCCTACCACCATGCTGTGACGGATCAAGGATTATATGGGTAACCATCATGACCAAAACCAAATGTAAGACCACCAACCGCCAGAGCCTCGTCGGTTACTCAGCAGAGTGCACCGCGTTAGGCTGAGGTTAGCTTGGGTAACTTAGATTGTTTTCGATATTCCTTACACACCTTATTTCTCATTAATATCATATATATCTTCGTTATTATCAACGTTCAAGTTTTTTAATTTGAACAATTTATTATTTGCAAGTAATACTGCCCTATAATAAAATTTGTATCCATAACTTTCTAACACAAAAAACATTCTAAGTGCAAAGATATAGAAATAAAAAATGACACACCGAATAGCTTTCAGAGTGATCCATAGGTTGTGAACGTTGATTTGATTTTACCATTTAATATATTTGCCTGTTTATCCAGAAACTATACTGGGGATGTTCTATCCGCAACAATAACAATAAATCATACTTTACCGGTTGATTGAAACATAGAAAACATTTTACGGTCAACGCTAGAATGAACCTGCTGTCTCTAACAGTTGTATATAATGTTTAATACCACATTGAAAGTACACATGTATGAGAAGTAACAGTAGAGAAACTTTAAACGAATTGTTCATGGGTAATACTAATTACGAGTTTGTTTCTGGAAAAATATTTTCAATTTATTACACATTCTGTAGTATATTTCTAAAATAAAAATATTTAGCTGTATCTTTTATAAGCTTGATATTTAGTCATATTTTACCTAATTTTGTTAAGTGACAATGTGACCTAAAATGTTAACCAGCAAACCTTATCAGGGAAACTGGCTGTTCAGAACACCTACCAGAATATAGGTATAGAAGCTTGGAACAAATTTCATTTCAAATGTGTTAGTTCTGTTAAACGTGTTAGGTGTTAAAAATGTTCTACCACTATACTAACCTTATGATAAATTTTCTTCAACAAATGCTCAGGTTTATTATAAGAAATCGAAGCCGGGTCGAGCAACTTGAACTGTAGCTATAATAGTTATACAACTGAGGCAAAGGTAAATTATTAAATGCTGAATTGTAGTTTTATACTGTATTTTGTATATTTAAAAATGCGAGCTTTTAGTAGTAGTAGTTCTAATTGTAATACAAACATATATATAAAGTTCAACTCTGATACAAAAACCGATTAATAGTTTTATCAGTTGAATTTAGCTCTTTAAGTAAATGTAAAATTAAGAAATTTTACAGTGACTTCGAGAATATTATATTTGTTTTGAATACCGAAATATACGTAGATATAATGTAGCAGTATTGCAGTAACTGCTGTACTGATATTTTCTATACTGGATAAATTATTATTTGTCAAATGGGCAGAAATAAAAAATGCTATAACTATGATGCATCGGGAACGGGTCCCTATTGAGAATCGAAGTTCAGTAAATAATGCTATTAAGTTCCATAATATACAGCAGGGAATGACAGTGTTCGAGGCCATGAAAGATTTGTGCGCTAATGTTTTTGTAGACTATTAATACCGGTGCCGTTATTTACAAAACATGAAACATTGTAGTATTGCAGTAAAATATTATATAAAATCGATATTCTATGTACATTTTACTTCATTACTGACGTTTTTGTAGCTACTTTTACGAGATTATTTTATTATTTGGAAGATTTTCTTACTTTTAGTTTTCACTTATATTTTCTTTGATTATTCCAACTTATTCCCATATATTGTTAAGCTTACGTTTTCAAGTAGATCTATTTATTATTTATTTTTATGTAATTAAAAACGTCATATTTACCTATATTTAAAAAACAGAGCAAGCTGGACGCTAAAACTCAGAACAAATCCTAGCAAATGCTTCGATAACTTAGTTATTATTGCATATCTCCAAAACATATTTAAAAAATCTCCTTTATTGTCTGAATTCTGTATCTATCACTTTGTATTTTTTTTAATTATTAATTGATATTGATTGATTATTTAATTATAAGGTTCATAAATATCAGACAGGCACGCTGGATGATGATGTGCAATATATTCTTAATCAACTCGTACATATTAACTTATGTTAATGTAATCTATATTTTTTGAAGCATACACTGCGTTTTTTTTTAATATGTGAACTAAATTTAAAAATGTTTTCCTGTTTTCTCGTTACTAGTAATTTAACAGAATTCAAAATATGAAATATTAAATGTTCATGCCAGGTATTAAAATTAATTGTTATACACAACAACATTAATTATTTACCTCATCTTCATTATTATCACCAACAAAAATACGAGCATTTTGTGCGTGCACAAAATATGAGCATTTATAGCGGAATTATTAACGCAAAATTATGCCACAGTTACGTGTTTAATTAATTTATGATACCTTGTTTTTATATGAATATTTATTAACAGCGTTAATTCCATGACTATTATTTTCAATTTCTGTTAATTGCCTGTTAAATGGACACAAAATAAACAGTTAAATTTCATGGGCCTTCTTCACACAATGCCTATCAATATAATCTACTAACAGAATACTAATATAAATGAGGTAACTTAATATGATATAGAAATGCTCTATTATACCATAGTACTAAGAATTATTTTTAAAATTATTACTATACTATAAATACTGCTCTATAATTATTAAATTTGTGATTTATATCTATCAAACTTACACTGGATTGTATATTACGACCATAAGTGATAGTATCCAGACACGTATTTAAAACAAATGCTACCTAAATTGGCATCTTACTACCTATCTATACTTTTTCTAGATCTTAGTATCTACCACGGGAATTAATTTTCATTTATTTAGTTAACTATAAGATTTGTTTTATTCTTCATTTTACGAATTATTCCGTGATTTTAAATTATAGTACACTTTTAATAAATTCAGTTTAATTATTGTTAGTATTAATGTAAGTATAAAGTAATGTAATTGGGTTAAATTAATTAAATATTTCTTTGCTATGGCTTGGATACTCATTTTTGTTAAAAGCCCTTTTAAAATACCAATAAACTAAGGTATATATACGTATACTAGGATATATATATATATATATATATATATATAAGTATTTATAAAAGGTAATAATTGTGTAGTTCATAAAATATTATAAAAAAGCATTATTATAAATATATTTTTAGATTATATCAATAATTTTAAGATATTACAATGATTTTATTTGTTTTTTTCTTCAAAAGGTTTCTCTGAAACATTCGGTCATTCAGACGTTGGTATTAAATTAAGTTTAGAAATAATTTTACACATCACAAAGTCGAATCGAGTTTCCAAATTGGATACACTTAGGAGAGACGTTTTCAGTGAATCAGTCGGGTGAAAGAAATGTTGTCTTAAAATTTGACGATTGACTTAGAACGCACATAACAAGAACGGACCACGAAATTGCATGTAAAATTTCCTATTACGCATAATAAAATAAAAATACATGCAATATAAATAAGTTTTATTGGATACATTTTTATAAATGCAATACATTTACAGTTTATTAACAATTTTCTAAGTACCCGATTCATACAGTGACATAAATTATGCAATTAAAATAATATACGTATAAAATATATGAATATTTAATAATGGTCCCGATAAAAAATAAGCAACACTAGAAGTTGAATTTCCATTGATAGAAAAATATTATAGTGCTATCAAACAATCGGCATCGAATAATAGCTAGGCTGAATTCCCAATCTTTATGCTGAAAAGAGTAAACGAAAGTTTCGAAAGGATTTAGCTTTTAAATTACTTTGACATTGTTTGATTCATAACTTCTTCTTCGTATTAGGCAATATATTAAAGGATCGCCTTAGATCATTTTCTAAGAACTTATCATAACATTTTCATAGCATAACGGTCTTGGAAATGATATATTAGCCACTTCGAATATATTAAAAGTAAACACAATATGCTAAAATAACAGAAGAATAACATATTTCAGTTAAATTTGGAGAATGATAAACTCACTAAAGATATTTACATAAATGTATTGAAACAAAAAATAGGCTAGACATGAGAATAACTCATATATTTTTTTGAAAAGAAATATTTTTCCTTTACTTTAATTTTTTTAAAGAAATACTGTGCTTTAAAATATCAAGTTTTTTAATACTTTTAACTGTCGCGCGGTACTTCACAAACAAGGGACACAAATCAATTACCAAAATACAGAGCAATAATTTTTGGATCACACAAATTATTGCCGTCCGCGCGTTTCGAATTCACAGTACTCAGTACGCGGTTGTATAATAAGCGAATAGAATATGAGTTTGTTTTGCATACACGTAATCAGAGGTACAGAAAAAGATATAGGGTACCATTCATGTAAAATAAATTGATTACTGATCTGGATCTGGATTAACGCGAGCGAAACAGCGCTGAAAAGTTATTGATTATTTAATGAAATTAATAGAAATAAATTATCTAGTAAATCTTGGCAAGCATAAACGTTTACTTTACTTAAAGATTTATATTTACATTTTATACAAAACTAATATAACAAAACCAAAAATTTTCTCTGTTTCGTTATTTATTCGTCAAGTATATGAGTTATAAAAAAAAGTTTAATTGAAAGCAATAATTATATTATAATAAGCTATATAGATACAAATTTTGATAAATATATAATTAGTTCACTTGATGCTACGAAATATCTATCAGGGACAACGATTTTTTTCTAAATATAAATAAAAGTATTTTAATTATTGTACCCCTAAAATACTATTTTTCTGAGTCCTCATATTACGAAACGCGATAACATTTAGCCGAGATTAGATAAGTAGAAAAATAGGATTACCTCTTCTAATAATACGAAATCTATTTACCAGGACAACAAAGAAATATGAAACAATATTTGCGGGTCGCGCACGCTCCTAACATCGCTGGGATGTTATGACAAAACGGCTCTTTACTGCAAAATAAATAGAGGTCCCAAATTAACTAGTATATTTTATCATTATTACAAATATATTTAAAGTTCGAGGCCTAGTCGTAGTTAAGCTTAAGCCGGTTACGTCCCACCCTATTTTCTGATGGAGATTTATGTCAGGGGATCAAAAGTTTGCTCGCACACTATAATACGGAATTTAAATACAAAGTCGTGTATGTGTTTGTATGTCAGGGATACTCGCGTTCACAAATAAAACAAATCATATATCTTTATATAAAAACTATCTTGTTATTTTTATATATGTTTGAACATAAGAAAGACCAAATGTATTGTTTCAACAGAGAACATTTAAGTAATAAAGAGTTTAATTCATTCATATACTCGTTAGCCCGGTCGCGTTAATGCGATTGTTCTGTTTTATTCCCTTCAATAAACTTATATAAATGTTCAGTAATTTATATAAATAACGGTTTATACAGTATCTGGAGCAAATAAGTACTAAATACACATAATGACGAATAATAGTATGCAGTACCATATTACGAAGAGTTTACCGCCAACCTATAGTAGTTGGAGAAATATTGCAAAAAGATGATATGAATATATAGTCGTTTCCAACGTCGAAATAAATAAAATTACGAATAAATATTCAAATGACGATACGATACTATGTTACGAATGAATTTAGTGTACCAAGTACTTGCGTTTTGTATGTACACGCAGCTGGGTTTCAAGGTTTGTGGTTTACGATTTACGAGGCTATGAAGTGTTCCACGCGATAGTACTGTACAGTACATGTTTGGCTATGCTCATCCATAATAATACTGGAAGACGCCCAAGTACGCTCTATTGCCAAACATTGGCCCTAACTTCTCACTGTAACTGCAATATTCAAACTTTTTTTTGTAACTATTTCACTATGATATGACACTTTTATTACACTTTAATAGGTGACAATTTAATAGATCATTATATTGACATATCTGTCAAACAATTGTTAATTTAGAATGGTCTCTATTTTAGGCTGTATATAGTTACAAGAGGTATGTAGACTTTTTTAATATATATTTTCTTACTTTAGTAATAACAATCGCAGGATTTTATCGTACCATATCCAGAGATTTTATTATTATGTTTGCGACATTTTTTGCGCGTGCCTTGAATGCGTAGCGTAGTTACATCCCCACATATTTACACAATGCTAGGCACTATTTATTTATTTATGGGAGCCTCGTTTAATTATTAAGGGAGCTTTGATTCCGTTGAATTTAGAATGCGACTTGACACTATTATTTAGTTCTATGTTGTGTCATGCGGTGTGACTTTATTGATTAGTTGCTTTTTATTTAACTGCAAGTATTTGTGTTATTTTAGGTAAATGCGGTCGTTTTGACAAGAAAATTTGAAAATAATTAAAATAGTATTACTAAGTTATTTATGTTCTAATGCTGGGTAAAAGTTAAACCGAAGAAAGGCATAGGTTTCTAATCATCACATCAGTCTAATGTATTAAGGGCGATTTCACTAATCTTTAAAAGTTATCGGTTTTGCTGATACTATACTCCTTACACTCAACAGTGATATTACGAGAAAGTCGAAGTAAGTTATACCATGATCAGATGTCGTGTTATCGACTTGAAGGTAATCCTCTTATAGCTTTGAGCTTTTTGTAAAGGAAAACATCGCGATAAAACCATAAAAGTTTTCGAGTATATGTTAATGCCTGCCTGTTTATCTATTACACTCGGGTAATGATTTCTTAGGTTTACGCGAATATTATTCATTGAAAGAAAACTAATTTAAACGGATTTTATCGCGGTTATTTATTAAATTTTGATCCCGACGTTTCGAAAGCTTTTCAGCCTTCGTGGTCACGGGGCGGACTGAGGTGTAGGTTGTCCAGAAAAGTTTATGTTACTGTGTCTACCTTCAATTTAATTTTTATTATTGATAGTGTTCCGATCTACGCAGAAAGAGCTCACAGTGTCTTGAGGTCTGGCAATTGGTCTTTTGGGTTCCGATTTAATTAAATGTATAATTGGATCCCAGGCTTGTGCTAGCTTCCAACCATCTTCTCTATTGAAATTTGAATGTTTTTTAATTTCAATAGCCTCACGAATCATCCTAGGTAGGAATCGATGTTCTTTGGCAAGGATTTGTGGCTTGTCGAATCGAAGATAATGTTTGGAGCCTTCTTCTGAATGTTCAGCAACTGCAGACTTCGTAGAGCGTCGGTGTTTAACATCAGCTATATGTTCTTTTACGCGGGTCCCTATATTTCTTTTAGTTTGTCCGATATAGGAGAACACCGATTCCTACCTAAGATGATTCGCGAGGCTATTAAAATTAAAAAAACATCCAAATTTCAATAGAGAAGATGTTTGGAAGCTAGCACAAGCCTGGGATCCAATTATACATTTAATTAAATCGGAACCCAAAAGACCAATTGCCAGACCTCAAGACACTGTGAGCTCTTTCTGCGTAGATCGGAACACTATCAATAATAAAAATTAAATTGAAGGTAGACACAGTAACATAAACTTTTCTGGACAACCTACACCTCAGTCCGCCCCGTGACCACGAAGGCTGAAAAGCTTTCGAAACGTCGGGATCAAAATTTAATAAATAACCGCGATAAAATCCGTTTAAATTAGTTTTATTTCAATATTACACTTGGGTTTAAAGTTTTTAGTCAAACACCTATGGCATAGGTGAGATCCGGCAGCTGCACATGAGAGGCAATCGTCCCACAAGGTTAAGCACACTTGCAAAATCTTGCTCCACATAGTCACTTAACTTAAGGTGAAATTGTGGTCAAAACGATAAAGGTATAGCAAATAAAAAGAATCATTAAGGTTTTCCAGTTAACTCAATTAAGGGGTTTTTCTGCCGTCTGCTGACTATATTGCTACTAATTAACGATTTATTGTAAACGCAAATTAGAATTTCTACAGTTAGCAACCATTCAAATACACTTAATATTTTTTAAAAGAAGTGTCAGCAGCTTACGATGAAAGTGGTACAAAATCACGTTTAAGATAATTAAATAATCTCTATATATTACCACTCTATTTCCAAACCTCATACAGAAAGATCATAAATAAAATTCGAAACGATATTCTCATTCTCATCGCAAAATAAAACTTTGAACGAATAAATAAAACGTTAAACTTACGGTTTCCATAAAGAAATTCAAAACTCGAAAACGTTTTCACGAAATAACTTTTTTGACGGACAGTAATGTTATTCTTCGACCAGTTAGCTACCCGAAAATATCAACCTGTCAACATGTATTTGGAAAGTTTACACTGAAAAGTTGCAGAGACGACGTCTCATAATTTATTACATACGAGAATAGAACAAAATGCTATTTAACGTGGGCGTTTGTTATGTGGTGATGTTACTTTGTACAAATGCTGTGTGATTTAACACATACGACATAAATCTTAATCAACATGGTCACATGAAGTAGATCTGGCGACTTTGAGTATATCCATACACCTATACGAAGTTACGTGATCTTATATATATGCGTCTTTCTATTCTAATCTTCAAAACAGTCGACCAATTTTTTAAAATTATTATTATGTTTTTTGGCTAATAATACCTCAACCATTATTCCTGTTAGTTTGAATTTATTTATTTTGTATATATATTTCAGTTTATTAAACGAAGTACACTAAAATATGTCATTACACCCGGTAATATTCCGAGTAGAAAAAAGAAACATAAACACGTTGTTTGGTAAAAAGCGCTGAAACTATTTATACACGGACATTTTCTTTAAGAATATCGAAACATAGCGTCAAATGTGAATACAACGACTTTACCGTAAAATAATGGAAACAGACGTTGATGCGGTAAAGCATAACTCACCAATACAGCCAGTTATGGCACAATAAATTTATTAGGTCGGTTAACTCGAATTTGTGATACACACTTAACTATGATTTACTTATCTAGATTTAGAGTAACATGAGCTAATATAATTTATTTAGCTGTATCTACGTTTACAACAAATATTGTTATGATTTTAAAACCGCAGAATATAATTAGGTAATCATATTAGCTAAATATTCTCCTAATGAAATAGAATATAAGTTGAATCAAACAGTGAGAGACTTCTATTATAATTTGTATTTGACATATTATTATGTACTAGCTTTAGTTATGAGCATTTGGGAGAATTCATTATTCAAGTAAAGTTCGTCCAACTAAAAGTAAATATTTTTACTATCTATACGTTTAAATTAGACTACTAAATTACTCAGTTTAAGAGCTACTTTGATGCAGAGTTGTCTTCATGGCTGAGACATGCATATCACACAAACGCGTTGAAGTGCCTTGCTTGGTGCATGCAATATAGAGTGTCGGTAGTTGGTAAACCATTACTTTCCTTCTAAGAGAGTGTCAAGTATATTATTCTGGTATAAACATTAGGACGTGAAATGGAAGAAAATCACTTAGGACAAAAACAAATGAAGGTAGCGAGTACATAAAAGTTCTGTGACTTATAACAAGACGTAGTTCGATCCAATTTCAGTGAAATAAAATGTTTAATCCACCACATCTCTTACAACTCATTAGATGTTTTTTTGTGTAATGCTGTCGCTATTACATTAAATTACATAGTTGATAAAGCAATGATAGCTCAGTGGTAGTGTGTACGACTTCGCGTCAAGGGAAGTGAGTTCGAATCCAAGCACCTACAATGAGCTTGAGCTTTTGGTGAACGAAAACATCGTGAGGAAACCATAGCATGGTGGTAGGGCTTTTTCTAATGCTCGCCTGGGTAGCTACCACCCTCAAGTTGTAAACCTGCCGCCTAATATCAATAGGTGTGTTCCGGCAGTTGTACTTGAGAGCCAGTTTCTCCACAGGTTTAGCGTGTCTTCCAACTTGGGCCGTGTCGTCACTTAAGATCAAGTGAGATTATGGTCATAATGCTAAACCTTAAGTATAAAAAAAAGTTTATAAAATATATGGATTATTCTTTATTGGACTGTGACTACAGTGACCGACGTGTGACACTCATCAAAATAGCATGCTTGAGCGTATTATGTTTCAGGATCAGCCCGTGTATATCCAGCAATCAAGCGGCATGGTAGGGATTTTTATCCGACTGCTTGCCTATTACAGGGCGGATTAAATTGTGAACGATGGTGATGTAGGAAATTTACGCACCTCCATGTGCACTCACTAAAAACGATCATAACAGTAACGTATTTTTCTAAAAGTATGTACCTACGTAACAAAGATAAAACCCGATCGAGTTTCTTGCCCATACTTCTCGAAGACTTGGTTGTATTCCAAACCGGTGGTAGTTTTGACGGTCATAAGTACTTTCTCAGGGTCTGAATAAATTATTTGCATTCATTTTATTACACTGTATACTTAACTACAAACCTACATCAGGCCCTTCCCTTTATTTTTGTACTATTTCGAGACTAATCAGTGCATATCCAACTACCTATAAACTTGCAGGTCTACATAACAGTGATAGCTTTTGATGGTTTGCTTATTTTTCGGTAATATTTGTTATTTTTGGATTACCATTAGGTACAGTGCAGTCATCTTGTCATAATACGATAAAAACAACACTGTCTGGGAAAGTTTTTAAAGTTGTAGTATTCCACGAAAGATTCTTAACAAGGCGACCATGATTTCGAGCTGCTGCTTGAACGTTAAAGATTAGGAAGTAGGTTTCCAGATTCCATCGACAGTATTATATGAAACATTTACGAAATAGAAGCTGATGTTTATTTTATGTTATGTCATGTTATGTTAATTGAATAGATAAAGTGAATTTAATAGATATTTTCATGTATAAATTAAGACAAACAAGCGGCTATTGTCTCACGATAATATCGATTTCCTCCGTTCTATTTACGTTTAGTCTTATACATTGATACGCTCTTTTTAATACTGAACGGTAAGTTCTGTAAGTTCTTTGTAATACATACAAATATAAAAGCCATAAACAGCGTAATCTTTAGTAGTGCTGTTATATCAAGGTACAAAATTTTATATTCGTTTATGCAGGTTTAGTTTTGCTATTGTTCTTAGAGATTAACAGAAAAAACTTTAATGACATAAGTGCCAATTATATCATATTTAACAGATACCATACGGTTCTTAGTATTAGTCCTAAATTTAATAGTATATTATAATTAATAAATATTTACCTACAAATACATTCATTCGTAATTTTAACAAATATGAGGCATCTATAATTCTTTTTTAAAGAGCTTATCATTTAACCACAATCTAACCCGACGATAAGAAAATTTACAAACTTGATGAAATCAAAGAAAATTTGATATTGTTTGAATAATTCTACATCCTTGTTGAATAAATCTGAACGTAAATTAAAGCTGTAGATATATTGTCTACCTATCTACTGATCTATCTAGGATCCATCTACTGTAACATTCAGTATATATAAATTGCAATATGACATCAACACTATGAATTTCCATTACAACGTCAGCCAGTGTTCAGTGCGGCGTAATTGAATCACAATATGTTGACGACAGCTCCCGTCGACAACTCATTGTGCCTAGATGATACTATTTCTATAAGTCAAATACATAATAGTCTTGTTTCTTGTTAATACATTTATGGTATATTTTTATAATGTAATAAAGGAGTTATTTTCTATTTCATTAAATATTACTATCACCGCTTAGTGCAAAAACTTTTTTAAATACTTTACAGGTCTAGGCCAGTTAAAGGGTTTGCCCACAATCTCACCTGATGTTATATAATGAGCTGGTTCGAGATAGTGGACACGCTGAAAAATCTTTATGGATGATACCTGGTGACACATTTTCAAATTTAGAATGGTAGCTAGCAAGACGAGTATTAGAAAATTATCTACTACCATGCTATGGTTTTATTACAATGTTTTCCTTCACCGAAAGCTTAGGTTCATTTCAGGTATTTAAACTCACGTTTCTCAATGTGGTATTCGTACAGACTACCACTGAGACATCATTGCTTCAAAAAACGGGTAACATTAGTTTATGCTTACAGAATATATTAACTACAAGATAACTAAAATTAAATAATAAAAATTAAGTAAATTAAAGAGAACATTTCGGATAGTAGGTATTGTTTTTATTTTGTACATAGTTACAACAAAACTATATATATATATATATATATTGATATTGTGCAAACATATACAAAAATATTTTTTTACGGAAGTCTAGATATTAGTGGCGTGCTAGGTATGGGTTAAACGATAAGAAACGATATAGTTTGTGTCCAACTGGTTGATGATAATATTTCATCATATCCTAAAAAACTTGTAAGCTGATGATGAGTTGTGTTAGGACTGTATTGTGACTACCACCAGAGCCTTCAATTTGCCATACTACTTACTGTAAAAAAAAATATATAGAACAGCACTCGAGAGCTATAAATTAGTAAAACCATTTAATTTTCTTTAAAATAAAACCTGTTTAAATTCGCAACGAATTTCGAATTAAAACCTACTGATATAAAAATTATGTCGACCACTACAAATAAAATATAACATATATTATTATGATGCATAGAAGAATTAATCCTAATTGAAAACAAGTTATGTAAAAAATATTAGTTTAACAAGGAGAATGACCGAGATTGTTTCAATAATGAACTCAGAAACCGACCCACGTTGCTCCGTAGAATAATTGTCGTTGAACACAGTCGTTTGCATGAAATAATGCTTAATTTCAATTCCGTATGCATTAAAGTACATGTAAACTTGTATGGTGCGCTGCCAATAAAGTTCGATACAGATCGTTACGTTGCCGGAGACTGTACACATTTGAGGGTGCATCGATGATTACAATGTATCGATTATGCTAATTTTATTACCTAAATTTAATTTACCGCGACTGTACATCTCTCTGGTTATTTTTATTCCAGGCAGTATTTCATTAAATTTTATTTACTAATAAGAATGTTTCGAACGTAATGATTAGTCGGTAAGTATTTATATTCATTGTTTGTGTTTACATTTAAATTTTAATATAACAGGAATCCCCCTTTGTGCGAAATGTTTGTCTTGGAGCACCGTTTCTAAATGTTGTATAAGATGGAATTTACATTAATAAAGTATTGTTTCTGTGAAAAGCATACTAATAACATAGGTGTTTGGTTGTACTTTTAATATTATAAATTATAAAATTTTGTTAATAAATAAGTTAAATCTTAGATGTTGTATACATATATCACATAGTATGAAACTTAATAATAAAACACGACATTATGATATAATGTTTACAAAATATAAACAAGTGAAATCTTTATAAGATATTTCTTATTGTCAATGTTTACCATAATCTAGCAAAATAACAATAGAGAATATTACTTTTTAATAAGATTATTATTTAACATAAGCTTTATGATGCCCTTGAAAAATTAGTCAAAAACAATTAATCTTTTACTATTTTATATCTTATAAATATTTTTTTATTAACCAAAGACATTCTGCGATATATTAATATGCGGTTACTAAATATTACACGCTTTTTTGTAGCCATCTCAAACCGATGTAAGTTTGCATATGCGTGCAATTTTGTTGAATACATAAACTACGGAACATAATCTGGTGAAAGCGAATAATTTTTTTCTTTACCGCCAGGAAATTAAACTAGTATACAAGTGAAATCTAGTACACCTATATATTTGATATTTAATGAAATACATCTTGAACCGCTGGATTTAGTAACTTTATCACATTTTCGTTAATAATTTTCTTAGTCAATATGTATTTATAGCACATGCAAACTTTAACTTTGTTTTGACGGTATCAAGTTCCTTACAATAATGGAAATGAATTTACTTTCCATTACGGCACTCTTATCTTTTATGAAGGATCGATAGAATGAAGGTTTGCATATAAAACACTTTTATATAGTATACTGAGTGCTACTTATGATATTACAAATTTATTAAAGCCATTAAGTATTCAGAAATCGTGAATTTAATTATCAAAAATGTGAAGTATTTGTGAAAAGTAAAAGTTATGTTTTTTAACATATTACATATGATATCAGTATTAAATTTAATTAAGTCAATTCAACCAACGTTCATTATTACGAAGATATTTTAATTAAAAATTTCAAAGCATAACTATAGTTATTAACTGGTCAAGACTAAGTGTAACGTTCGAAACTAACTTACTAATGATTAAGATAAATTTACACTTATGTCACGGGCTAACCGTCGTTAATTTCGAACGTTGTTGCGTGTAGTCCGCTCCTTAATCTGCCTTCCATTAACACGAACCATTAATCATAGTTTTAATAACAATTTAACCCCAAGTAGATTAATATATCTTCATTTATTCACATGCTTCAAGTCGCCCTAAAACTTTTATTATTCAAATTTTCATTCAATGCACCACATAGAAAATCGAAGCCGCAACAAATGATGTCACTTCTCTGTATGCAGGAACGGTTTTAATAGATTCGAGTGCAAATGTTTCGAATGGTTCAACTTTTGTTGTTTACCCATTGTCTACAATTAAACGTGGAAGAATGTTATAATCTGGTATATCTCTTTGTGATTTTTTTAATAAAAGCATGCGGGGTGGTCGTAAATAAATGTTAGGCTGATGCGAACATTATTTTTGACAATGAATTGAATGTCAAGTTTAAACGTAGGGTTGTAGGAAGTTAGTTAAGCGTGCGTGTGCGCAACTATATCGAAAATTCGGGGTGTGCCATTATTTATCGCGCAATGATTTACAATCGTCTAGCTTAAAATGAAACGTGTAGTTTACCAACATTCATATAAGACAAGGTTCACTACAATTTTGTGATGGGAAACTTTGTTGCAGTCTGCCATTTATATTATTTTTTATGAATTATTTTTATTAAAGACCATAACGGGTCATTATATTGCATTGAAATTATGGGCATGTTGCTCATTACGGGTATTTGCAGTTCTCACGTTTATGTTTAATTGGAAAAATATCAAATGGGATATGTTCCCATGAAAATGATGTATGCTATAGTAGGTTTTTTGTCCAAATATCAAACTCATACCTCAAAAAAACCATTGTTTTTGTAAAGTATAATCGAATAAGTCTATAATGAATTAATGTGATAGATATCCATACAGAAATTTTTTGAAGTAGAAATCAAATGTAGCGGCGATCGTAGAATAATAAATAATAATGAAAATTTTCATCGTTTAATGTCGCGGCGGCAATTACAATAGCAACGGCAACGGCAATGGGCAGCAAAGACCCGGGTTTACTCCATTGGATCCTTTCTAACCAATCCCCAGAAATTGGAAATTCTCACCAACCTCGCGGTGGTCCGAGTTCCCAGATGATGAAGTAGGGTCAATAAAATCCAACCCAGCGTCGTCTGAAACGCACACATATGTGGTGTCAGCTTGTTGTTAATTTTCTGGTGAAACCCAACAAAATAGCAGAGCCACGCGGCAGATATATTAGTACAAAATGTCTCGTAAATATATGCAATTTTACGTATATTTACACATAAAACATATATAATTCTTTAGCTGTATTTTATTGTCTTCTTCCGAAAAATAACAACCAACAATAAAAGATTACAACTGACGGTCGCCATGGAAACCCTTTGTAACGTTCTTTTTTTTCAAATGTGTGACGGCAAAGGAGGTCGGCCATTCCCCGCCATTGGCGATAAGAGGTCCAGCGGTAGATTTAGCCCAAACAGTTACATTATAGGTTACACAGGTACATAATAGGTCCACAAATAAGTCTGTAAACATGTTAAGCCTAAAAATCAATTAATCTTCTTAGGCAATCGTTGTAGTACACATTTACAACAAAATTACAGTATTATTGTGTTTGATATGAAGCTACTAATATAAATTATGATATGAAATACCATGCTTTGATTGTTTTCTGATAACTACCTGCATCAGCTCATTAAAGAATTCGAAATTACATTAGACAAGGAGTTCGAAGGCGCCTCAACCAGGGCATTGTAACTTCATTATTAAAATAATAAAATTAATTGATTGTAGTCATATAATCATGGTATTAGCGGGAATGCATTCGATTCGATTTTCTATCATGGTTTTATTCAACACATAAATGTAAAACCGAAGCACGGTAACCATTACTACATAATTACATGGAATTAACAAGCGGTCACAGTTCCCCTATATTTTAATAGTGCTCAATATAACAATACTAAGCTAGTATAACAACTTCACGTAGCAAATTATTGAGCTAAAATTACGACCAACGTTGTATAGACAACAGTAAAGCAACTAAAAAACTGTATAAACGTTTGAAGCGATGATAGCGTAGTTGGTAATGTGGTCGGACGCCGCGTCAAGGAACATGAGTTTGAAGTCATCTGCCATGAGCTTGAGTTTTCGTTGAAGAAAAACATCGTACTGAAACCATAGTATTCATTCAGGCATTCCTAGGGCTTTTTCTAATGCCCGCCTGGCTAGCTACCACTCGCAAGTAGAAAATCTGCCACCAAATACCTATAGGTGCGTTTCGGCAGTTGCACTTAAGAACCAGTCCCTTAACTAGGTTTAACGTGTCCACCATCTTGGGCCATCGTCACTTAATAACAGGTGATATTGTGATTATAACGCTAAGCCATAACAATTGTATGCGACTGTGTGTTGATTTAAATAAACAAAAAGTGGAGGATTTGCAGAAATCAGTTATAATGTGACGATCTGACAAGTATTTAGTGAGGTTCTACTTAATTAAAAAGCCCATTTGAGCTATTAAGCTAACAAAGAATTATTTTTAAGATTTTGATTTTAAATTGCTTTAATAAATATAATTGTAGCAAAAATGTTAACAGAGGTTATAATATAATTATTATATCGGTAACAACCATATGTTATTTAGCGTCGCCTAAGCGATAATTATGCCATTTTATATTGAATCAAACACCTTTGTAGGTGAATAATCAAATTTACCAAAATACTTCGTAATTAATTGTGCGCCTTTTAGAGCAACTAAAAGTTATTTAACCTATTTTTATTACTTTTTTTATATCATAAAATTATATTGCCACAATGGTTATATTTCATTGAGTATTAAAGTGGTTATCAAGTAAATAAAGTAGTACCATTTTTAAGTTGACATACTGTACATACCGATGTTGTTCGTCTAAAATCTATAGCAAAGGTAAATCACAGCTTCTAAGTCGATTTGATCGAAATATTTCGAATAGAATAAACGGCTCTACAACCCTAAATTATAGGTTCGCCCCGAAGCTATTTAGCTAAAACGCTACAATATTCGCTAATAAGCCGTTTTGATTGACGAATGTAATTCACTATTTCGATAGGCGATTTTACCATATGCTATGGGAATTGGCATCCCGCTGCTACATTCGAAGTTTTTGATTAGTGCCTAAAATAAATAACTTGTACAAATTTATTTATAAGAGTACAATAAAGTTAACTATAGGTTGAAAAAAATGTGATTATGGAATAGCTTGACTCGATGGTTCATCGATTTGATGTCGATGAATATTACCAGCTGACGATGAAGGAAAACATCATGAGGAAATCTAAAAACTTACAATGTTCTTGTTCTACTGCCCTAAGTAAAAAATTAAACAAAGAGATATGTTTTCATTTATATAATTGCACAATTTGTTCAAAGACAATGTGGTGAGTAAAGCCGTGCCATCTTTCGGAAAGTAGGCTGGCTAACAGTGTTCTATATTTTATAGGTATAATATATGCAATAAAGAAAATGCAATAAAAAATAATTGAAATATTTAATTAGATTGCTTTACTTAGTACACATATTTAGGTAACAATAATAATGATTATGAAATAATTAAAAGTATTGAAAATCACTGGTTTTATGCTTGCATTAGAATCATTGCTAAAGTAAAAAGTATCTCATCTCAATGACAAAGTATCTTATTGCATGAGAATAGCAGCCATCAATGCTGGGAATGTAAATATAGTCAGAAAGCTATTATGCGTACGTACTGTCAACAAGGAGATTAGGTTATATTCAAATTTTTAATCATATAATTTAAATAAATATCTTATGCAGTTTGTCTAAGAAGAACACAAGAACAAAATTGTCTATTAGACGTTTATTTATGTACGAAGAAAGTTAATTCAGTTTTTGTTAACTGAATAATACAAAAACACTTACATTTATCGTCACGCTATTATTACAGTCTAACTATTTCAAAACGTCTTAATTTCCTTGATACAGTTTGTGAGTAATCATATAGTTAAACTGACATATCACCACGTGTACAATATAATTTATTGTTTGCTTGTGTGCGTATGAACGGCCCTATGCGTAACGCGGGCACCCCTCGCGTTTCATTAAATACGTTTCCGCATATCACGCACTATGTCATTTCCTTTCCAGAGATGTTACCATATTCAGAATAGGAATATCGATAATTTAACATATGTTATTTTTTTATAGATAATATGTTTAACGTTATGGACACTCTCGCTTTATGTTAAGTAACGATGTAGCCCAAGATTGTGGACACGCTAAGCCTAATGCAGGCTTATACCATATATATTTCAAGTTTCGTTTTACAAACTGACCAAATATTTAATTACCAAAGGATAAACATATTATTTTTTTGCTGTGTGGTAGTGCCAAAAAAGCACAGTGTATTGCTCTAGCGTCAGGTATTATTGCAAGAGGCGACTGAGAGATCATTTTGTATATTTAATTAACATCTTTATTATTCACTCAACCTGCAGCACCATTTCAAATATTAGAAATGACAATACTATAAGAAAAAAAAACGGTGTGTGCTTATTACGACTACACGATAGAGGTAAAAACTTCAACAAGACGAGGTTAATACCAAGTACAATTTTTTTTATATTCTATATTTATAAAGTACTAAAATCGCAGAACGAGAAAAGCAGTGACGCTTTGACTATATCTCTCCCGCTCACTTAGTCGACTTCACCCGACTTTGCCCAAACGTGCGTTACATAGCCGCACGTTTCATTTCAGTCTCATTCAAAACCCACAAAATAAAGTGTTCGGCGTGTCTTAAGCAGTTTTCACTTCAAAATCAGCGTCGTGTCTTCATACTTTTACTGGTTAAAGTTATTTAATTTTTGTGTTGTTCCAAAAATTCGTTATATTAAAAAAATATCTCTAAATTAACTATGCACAATCGTCGTGTAAAGCAACTTCTGTTTTCTACTTGCCTCTCTATACGTAGGAGACTTTCAGATAAATAAAAGTACACTGAAATATAAACACTTTTTGTTTTTGGATACTTATATCCAACCAAATACATTTAAATTAGCACCATACGTCACAAATATTAAATTCGCTTACAAAAATTCTATAATAGTTCTGACTGATCAAAATCAATATTAGAAATTTGTGTTATTCAATATTTTAAAAAACAATTCTATACCTATCGAGTTATAGAGTTCTTTTTAATATTTATTATTTAGTTCAACGAATTAATTATTGAATACTATAGCGTGCATATGACATCTATATTAATATTACGAATAGGAGAAGTTTGTTACTACCGGTTATTTTTAATAATTGTTTTTGTATTTGATAAAGCAATCATTATGGAAGGCTTGACGCTATTTAACATCACGCTACCATGAATAGAATTATAGAAGCAAAACAGTGTTAAAAATCTTTACAAAACCGGCAAAATGATTAAATAATTTTAGTTTCACGCGATCTAAGTCACGGACACAGCTCGTATCTTATAAAATTATCAGCGAAGTTCATAACAAATGTTATGGCCAATGATTTTTTTGTTTATTACAACTGTGGTATATGTAGGTACATATTAACTAAATTTTATTTCCTATTGTAACAAAATGTTTTAGTTTCCTATGATTCCTTCCTATGATTTTTACAAATCATAGGAAGGCTTAAATATTCTCTGAACTTCTACTAAACAGCTACATATGACCATACATGTGATTCCTCTGTTCTAGAAAATATTTTAGTTAAAACACTAGACACGAAGAATCGCTTCTAACAATTTTTATAATAAATCTGTATCTACTTCACATCCCTAATATAATTTTAATTAATGTATATATTCATCATATTTAATTAATGTATATATTTCTAACTAATATAGTTATTCATCTTTTATGTGCGAAGTTTAAAAAGTATCGATAACTTAATTCAGTAAAATATGTAATACTGCACCACTCACTAGTAACCATGCCGAGCTATTTGCGGATTCAATCAAATCCACAGAATGGTTATATTATTGGCTTAAAACATTCGGATTTAGCTCGTTCCAGCAACGTTGGAAGTGAAAATCGAAATTTAAACTTTGTTAATGAGGACCCTAACTAAAACTCAACTGGTAAGGTAAAATTACACAAACTTTATTTTTTTTAATATTAGCAAGAAAATTGATGGGTAAAATATCAAATAAAAAAAATCTTAACATAAAAAAAGAAATAAAATGGAAAGTACTGAAGTATAAAACATCAATATGAAATGCGACCAGTTTTTCATTCTACAAAAAAAATATAAACCAATTCCCTTTTGTGCATAACACTTAAAAGTTTAATGGTAATTACTCGTATAGTAAACTATTTTGCTTCGTAATTTTTATAATATAATCATAGGTTTTTCAAATTATAACCTGCTTAGTTTGTTTTTACATGCAATTCGATGGAAATTATACAACTATGGATTATTTAAACTACTAAGCAATGAAGCATAGTTATAGTACCCATGGACAACACGTTGATGGACTTCAGTTCGAATCGCTACAACAGTAATGTGCATAAGAATTCGGTAAAAGTAAACGTTCGGTAAAACGACTCTATAGCATAGTGGTTGATCATTTTTTAATGGTCGACTTGCTAGCTAACAACAAGAAAAATGTGTCGCCAAGGACCTATTGGTGTATACGGGACAGGAGAATTTGAGATACAACTCATACATTACTTTTGGCATATTACCATTTCTGACCACTTCCTTAGTTAACATTAGATGAAATCATGGTCATGCGGTAAAACGAATAAATAAGTAGAAAAAAAACACCCTAAATACTTTTGTTAAACATTCTTTACAGATCTGAAGACAATAAACTATGGTTTGCTTACTCATGTAATTGATTCTACAATGAAATATATTAATTCTCCTTGGAAGTCAAATATCTTACTCAGAACAGATTTCGGATCATTGGACAGATTTAAGATAAAAGAATACAATCCAACCAATAAATGATGACAATGATATATTCAAATAGCCAGAAATATAGTAACAATAAGGAACATCAGTAACCATAGCGATTCGATACGCCCAACATTACTATCAACCCCATATCAATGACGTGCCCGTTCTTCCGTACTGTAATTACAACCCCGCATTAATTGTAACGCGGCGTGGTCCGCGTGCGCACTGGAATTTACAATTTCGTTTATCTATCAAATTGGTTGTCATTACAGATTTAGAGTATTGTTTAAACGTTCCCAGGTCGTTTGGCTATGGGATGAAAAGCCATTTTACCCTGTCGTTTATCGGGATCTCATTTTCTGTTATGGGAATGTTATTGGGGTTAGTTAAATTTTATTATGTGTACAGTGAACTTATATTATCAGATACATTTATACCTATGATGGCGATTTAGGATCAGTGTTGTTATATTTATTTATATAATACAAGCGTAGCACTTTACAGCCATATGTTTTTCTGAGATATCTGTTTTTTATAGTAACACTACCTAGTGATAATCACAGCAAAGTACTAAATCTCAGATTAACAGTCCCTCAAAAGTTACACGGCATGTCGTTCTTCTGGCCTCTCGATAGTCATATATTCTGGTTTATTCAGTATTATAATAGACCAAAAGAGAGTCGAAGTTACGGGTATTTTAGTTTGTGGATATTAGTCGCAACTCAGTCAGGTACTGATGGCTATCACACTGTTTGATTGTTACATATACTGTAGGTGATTCTGCCCGCTATTACGTATTTAGCAAACACAAAGCGATACAAAAATTGTAAATAATCGGCAGCTAATTGACAAATTAAGTTTGTTTTTGATACACTAAAAGTAATACTTAATATCAATTTGCCGTTTCAATGCAAATATTTTACACGATGCTAGGGCTTTTTCTAATGCCTCTAAATTCCTATAGGTGTGTTTCGGCAGTTGCACTTGAGAGGAAGTTTCTCCACTAGGTTTAAGCGTGTCCACCATCTTAGACCAAATCGTCATGTACCATCAGGTTTGTTTATGGCCATAACACTAAACCTGTACAATATTTAAAAAAAAAATAGATGAATTTGGCTATCGCTTTGCTTTTGTAAAATGCCTAATTAGGGGACCGCAAATGGTACAGTGTTGCGTGGGTATATGTCAAACGTATCTCTAAAGAGGGTATCACGCCTGATGCATGGTGGTTGTAATTTACTCAAACACAATCTCACACCCAGCAATTACTTAAATTTAGTTGTTTGTAATACACAGCGAAACATATTAAATATAATACAAAAGTGTTTCTTTTATCGCTACCATCTGGTGACGAAGTAAAAGTTCTTCAAAACAACTTGTACACATATTCTACAAGTTAAGTTCTGTTAAGGTTAGACATTGCAGTGTGTCTACGATTAGTTTATTGTAGTGATATTTAGTAACTTCTGAAATAGGTTTATCCGGTACACGGGTAAATCAACACTTAATATGATTTATTAGGAACGTATCAAATGGTTTTTTTAAAGCAAGCCTTAAACACAAACTGTGGGACTTCTTATATATCTTAAAAGAAGGTTTTTGTCAGATTTCTCTGTCGTATAGATCACATCTTTAAAGCAGTTATAAACATTTGAGATAATAATGGCCTAATGCTTATTTGTATGATCTTGTAGGAGTTCGTATGAAAAAGATATTAAATGACATTATATAAATATATTTAAAATATCAAATAGCCGTGTCAATCTATTATAGCATAAATGGATTGATAAATATCAGCTTCCATTGTCACAGATCTTTTACCTTCAACTTTATTAAGTTCTCTTTAAAAAAATCTCGCCAATCATTGTGACATCACACAATATTTTAACTATTAAATAAGCCACTTTATTAAATCTTAAAAACGTATTAAAATATTCGAAAATACAACTAACCTGTCTAATAATATGATACCGAACGTCATACGATGATCAAAAACATATTCAAATGTCAAAAGTGTTCATTGATATCGATTCAATTTCTATAAAATATGACTTTGTAATTGTACAAAGTTACAACGGTACTGAATAACATGAGAGTGGAAAAGATATTTCTGATTTTTTTTAATATAATTTAGAAACCAGACTCGTGTCATAACATATTTATATTCATGAAGCTTTTTGAATGCTAATTATAATAGCCACGGGACCACCAAAGTCGTTGTCTCTTCCAATTTAAGTTTGCTTTAATTCTCATGACATAAAATATGTCTTAAAGGAAGTTATTAAGATTAGATTATATTTATTTTAAGCACTGGTTTTTATTAATGTATAGGATAATGGTGGATATTGAGGCTACAGTTCATTAGTAAATGTTCATAAAAATGACCGTATAAGTTAAAGTTTTATTACTCCTCTTATATACGATAGTTTGTGACTTATTTTCAATGTTTTTAGATAAATGTATAAAAATATTATAAAACTGAAGAAATAAAATCAAATTCTTGTATTTTATATGTTTTGGGACGTAAAAAAGTATATAAATCTATTTCTATACTTTAATAACTTGGAATAGAAGAGAGATAATAAATGACAATTCTTTATATGATATTTACCACAAAGTTGATGATTGCGATAAACAGTCTGGAGAAAATAAATATAATAACTAGCAGTGCCCGCGACATCGTTTGCGTGGAACTAAAATTTTTTTTTTTCCTTAATTTAGCATTATGGGCACAATCTCACATGATTTTAGGTGACTATGCGGCCCAAGATGAACTCGCTTAGCTTAGTGGAGAGACTGGCTCCGAACTGTAACTGCCGGAACACGCCTATTGGCACTTGGCTTCAGAATTTGAAATTGACGGTTGTAGCTAGTCAAACGGACATCACAAAAGCTGTAAAGCCGTGCTAGCGATGTTTTCCTGAAACAAAAACTTAGGATAATAGCAGGAATTCAAACTCACGTACATTGACGCGAGGTCCGTATGCACTACTAACTAAGCCATCGATATAGTGCCTTACCATGACAATCGATATAGTGGCACGCATAGGGGTGTCAAGCTCCGGTATTAGTTGGTATATACCCAGTATACAAACAGGTTGAACTGAATCGGTGTTTATCAAGGTTCCAACTAAATGTTTGGCAAATGGTAAAAAATTACCTTACAGATTCATGGTCTAACTCGGAATCATTAATATTAGAGTATACTATAGTTATCACCAATTAATATGGAAATATTGGCCGAGTTAGATTTAAAAAATACTCCCTATTCAAATACTTATTTATTTATAGCGACACAGTTTACAAAAAATCTTAGGTGCTACTTGTGTTATTCTAAACATTCTAAATTGGAATAAGCTTTTAAAACATAAAGCATTTGCGGCGGAAATATCAATTAAGGTACCTAGGCAACTCTACTTCTGTCTCCTACAATCGAAAGTACCCTTACATTAACGCACTTTACTTTATAATTTACAACTCATATAAGGACGCATTTGAGTATATTAGTAATATGTAGGTAATTTCAATCATGAGATAGCACTCTGTACGTAACTCGTTCCAGCTCAATATTTACATAAACGAAACGAGTTCTCTTCTGTCAATATTGAGGTTGCCATACAAATGAATACATTCTGACACAATGGGCCTTCCATTTTGACCGCTGCGTCTGTATTTGCCTACACAATTCTCGACGCACCGGCTCATGCCACCGAAGTATTAGTGTGCATTACCTCCTTACGTTTTATGGACCCCTGGTGCTCATCTTTACAAAATCATACTATGTTGTGTGCATTCCAAATTTTGAAATGATATTTTCTTATAATATAAAAGATATGTTACGATGTCAGTAATAATACAAATGGGTTTTGTAACGGTAGCCAAGTTATCTACTGTCATTTATTGAATTCTACATATTATTATATTAATACATGTATATATAATAGGTAGTTCAAACATATAATAGAAATAAAAACTCTCTACTTCTATATAAAAACAGACGTGTATCTGCATTTGCACTAATTTTATTTTATTTAAATTAATCCGTACTAACTGTTTTATGTTTTCCCATTCTATTAGTATTCCAAACAAATATCACTTATATGCAATCACAATAAAGGCGAGGTAATAGTATCTAACAGTGATGTCTAGCAGGGTTGCGTCCACATTACACTAATCACCATATTAGCTTTGGTGCTACAAGTACGTGGCATCTGTTGTCAGACCGATTAGGTACTTTGAAATCAGAAGGTTTTTTTTAAACGCGGCTGATCGCTGCTACTAGAATTTAGATGCAATACCTAGTCTCTGACAATAAGAGAAAATTATGTTTGTTTCGAAGCATTTCGGGTAATTCGGACTAGGTGAGTCCCTCTCTTGTAGACCGCTCACATATTGTGAAAAGATGTCCGTAAATGTAATTTTTCTTTGCGCTATAATTAGTAAAATAATAAAATATAAGGTGAAATAATAATAATATGCAGCTCGCACAAAGAAGTGTAGTATACACGCGCATACACAAGGAATACGAGAGGTGAACTGTAGAAGGTGCATGATGGAAAATTCGGTGTCATGCTTTTTGCACATACTGATAACGGGTATATTTATTTTCTTACATATATCAATAAATATTTCAAATAAAAAAGTTATCACACTCATCATAGTCATATTTTCAGTGGTCACCGCTGCTTTTAGATTAGACTGAGTTTATCATTAGGTGCACTGACTGCAGTGACGTTACTAACCATACTACTATTTACTAAATCAAATATATTAAACCTTCAAATAATAATAGCAGTAAAATAAGTTTTTATTATATATCTTGTTGCGGTACGATAATTATTCTATAAAACCATATTGTAGATCATAATGCAAAAAGTAAATTAAATATTGTGTTAGGTATAAGTGAATATTACTATGACTTAATAATTTTAAGCCATAAACGTTCACGCAAACGTAAAAATTAGGTGTTAATTGATATACTTTAAAGTTCAAAAGAATCGCTGCCAGAAACAAGCTAGTTACAAGTTGTAATCAAGGTTCCAACGGTAACAAGGATTTCTGGTCATTACGGTGAACCGTACTAAAATAAATATTAATAAGTTAAATCAGTTATGACATAATTAGATAAATTAATAATGATTCACAATAAATAATGTTACGGAAAATTGACTACAAAAGATTTTTTTTATATACAACGTTAATTTGTTTTTATATCACGTATTACAAAAATAATTTAAAGTTTTAATTTTTCTCTATTTCAAGGTATCACGTATTTTGCGAAATATATACACTAATTATAATAAAAAAGAAACTGATTGGATAATTTTCAAACAAAGCAAAAGTATTTAAAAATAGTTTTATCTACTTTCAACTTTATATTTTTTCGCTGAAATTAATTATTATGGAAAAAAATTACCCATCACAAGGCAATAGTAAGAAAATAACCTTAGAAACAATTTCATGTGTAGCATAATAAATTGTTGAAATTGTAACTGATTGGATTCATGGTACAATCCAAAAACAAAGTTGATCACCGAGCAATATCAGTGAGCAGGCAACAGAGACAACTAAATATATACACTGTTTGATCACAAACCTAACAAACTAAAAAAAACACTGTAGCTAACTTTTCACAAAAGATACATGAAAAGAGTCTTCACAAGCGACAATATACGAGTACATCTGGCGCACCCTAGGCAGTTCTAACTTCAGTGTCGGTTCTAACTTCTCTGTCTGGCTAATCGTTTCACCACGATACGGTGTTTAAAAAGAACGGATTGTACCGAGACGGAAAAGATGATCCTCGCGGACTCGCGGTCCTGTCAGACATAATTGTATGGTTGTAGGGCTTTTTCTAATGCCCACTTGGCTAACTACCACCCTCAAGTTGAAAACCCGCCGCCAAATACCTATAGGTGTGTTCCGACAGTTGTACTTAATAGCCAGTTTATCCACTAGGCTTAGTGTGTTCACCATCTTGAGTCACGTCGTCACTGGTGAGGTTCTGGCCATAAAAATTGTGTATATTTTATGACAATCAAGTGTATTCTGAATTTGGTCTTGTGAAAAGTAAAGTATGTTTTAATGAAGAATAAGATAAAAAAATTAATAGAGAAAAAATTACAAATTTAATCAAGCATCTTTGGTAATTGGTCGCGACTCGGTTGCGACTTCGCAAAATATTCATCCGAATTTGTAATTAAACAACTTTTGAATGTCAAATAACTCGACTTGGTTATTAGAGTTTCGCGTAATTATAAGTCTATGTAGTTGATGACAGGAGCTTGCCTTTATGTAAAATATGTTATGTGAAAACCATTAATTTTAGCCATATCGTGTCTATTATTTGCGTGTTTCTCTAATTATCCTATTCAATATTATCCAAGTCATAACTATTTTCCAAAGTTTGACATGTAATTACTAATATTATTTGAGATAAAACTATTGGTTTAAGCTGATTAGATATTAACATTTTAAATATAATCAAAACTAGATAAAGTAATTTCAGATCAATCAATAATTTGGTGCCGCAGATTTATTCATAATAAGAATTAGATCTTGTACTGAGGATTTTCACCTAAAAAGTGTACTATAATTGTTTTTTTTTTTTAATTTACAGTTTATAGCGATTTTATATTTACAGTTTACAGTTATATCCTTTTAAAATGTATACAAGTATCAAAGTAATGATATTTCAAAATACGGAATTGACATAAAAAGTAATAAAATTTTATTTCAAGGAATCTTAAATTTATCGAAGTATTTTTTATACCTTAAATATTTTTAGAAAGATTTTAATTGTATTTTGTAATTAATCGACCCTCGGACATTATTCTGCCCTTTCTAGTAGTTAGTCATTAAATCAACCACATCGACACCAATCACATTCAGTGGTAACTTCATTCTTTATAAAAAACAATATACTTATCATATTCTAATTCTAATTCGTTGTTTTTTAAGTACGTCGTGTAATTGAGTTATTAGTTATAGAACAGATAATATTACTTCAAAATCCATCAATAATATAACACCTAAAGAACTTCAAGTCTTCTGTTTTCTTGAATAAATAGTATTGTATATGTTACCCCAAAACTATTTGTTATCACTGTCAGATTTCATCAAAATTTATCCATTCGTATCAAAGTTTAAAAGGGAATACAAATAGACAAATAAATAAAATTTCAAAATTAATTTATTGTCCTGTTTTATAAAATGAATTATATAATTAGCTACTTTAATTATTATTATTTTATGTTTTATTATATTTATTTTATTATTTACTTAACTTACATTCGTTATTCCATGTGTTAATTAGTGTTCTATATCGAATTTCATTTAAAACAATATCATTTTTATCGCAACTGTATTATATTATTACTTGAAATCTTACTATAAAAAATACGATGCCATTACTCAACTCTCTTTTGCCACGGAAGCACTTTATTGCTAGATGTGAAAAATATCAAAAACCCCACAAAGTCCGTCCAGAGTGAACGGATTGATTCAAAGGGCACTTATTTCAAATTGGATTTCATTCGAGTCACAACTCAAGTTAGTCAACTACTTCATTCCATTTTAATAGCAATAGTCGTTTTTATATAACATGTTCGTTTAACTTGTATATATAATCTATAACTGCCATAATTATTGTATGAATATATATAACAAAATTCAAGTTCAACAATAAAGTATACAGACACGGCTCGTCAGGCCGAAAGGCGTTGTTAAAACTACTAATATAATGAGCTTAAAAACTAGGAATGAAAATAAAATACAGTGTAGTAGAACATAGATTTCCAAACAGGGCGAAGCAATGATTGTGTATTGCGGTGGAGTTTTCGTGGGTATTCCCGGCGACTAGCGCCTGGCGAGACCCTCAAAACTTTCTCAGTTCCCCCGGGCTGGAAGGGGATGCGTAAACGCATTTCCAAAGCATAAAAAAATTATACCAGATTAAAGATACAACTTTTGCTGAGAGAACTATGTAGCTAGTATTATATTTAAATAACTATACATCTGTAACTGCCATAATTATATCTGTAATCCGTGTAATATTTATTAACCAAGTACTTTGTGTAAGATTTAAGTTATACATTTACGTTTATTATTAATAATAATGAAATTAAAGCTGTCAATGAGAATCGAATTGAGGATTATATATTGCTTTAATAAAACTTATTAAGTACTGACACAAGTACTCGATATCTAATAATACCTAATTCGAATGATGAAGATCGGTTAATATCACGTCTAGGGCAAGTGACCTACGACAAACGGTTAGGGCGTAGATGATAATAATCGGTCAAAAGTTAAGGTTATTGAATTGCAATTTATGAAATATCTATGTAGATTAATTTTAAGTTTTGCCTTTATGTGTACTTTTTATTTTAAAATTCGAGGTAGACATCTTTTACAAAAGACGTTGATTACAAATGTGATTTGAAAGATGTATCTAATTGAATGTCTAGATTTATATTGTAGATGTACTGATTGCTGTATTTTTTTAGTGGAATAGTCTATGCCATTCATCAATTAAGAGTTATAAAAATATTTAGTAGTATCTACTTTTAGAAATCGTTGACAATAACTTCTGGATATGATTGTAAAATTACTAACTTTAAACTGAAATGTAATGATATTATGTAGATAAATATGAATAATATATTGTATTTCTCAATTGATAAGTTACAAGTCTGGCCAATATCTCTTAAAGTCGATAAAAAGTGAGAATTAAAATACAGACACAAATTACATTATAAAATTCATAACTTATAGAAATGGTCTTCAATCTTTTAAATTCTATAAACTATAAATAAAAATACAAGTTAAAATAACTATGTAGTAAATGTAATCTTAGCTGTGGAGCATAGCATCAAAGCAGTTGCAGCCCGGGTTATAAGATTAAAGTTTTTTTTTAAATATGTATTGTTCCTAATTCTCCATAGAATATAACTTTTTATTTGTATTAAAATTATTGATATTTGACTTAACATCAAAACTTTAATCTTATAACTCGGACAGCAACTGCTTTGATGCTATGCTCCACAGCTAAGATTACATTTACTACATAGTTATTTTAACTTGTATTTTTATTTATATAGAATTGAAAAGATTTAAGATCATTTCTATAAGTTATGAATTTTATAATGTAATTTGTGTCTGTATTTTAATTCTCACTTTTTATCGACTTTAAGAGATATTGGCCAGTCTTGTATCTTATCAATTGAGAAATGCAATATATTATTCATATTTATCTACATAATATATATATATATATATATATATATATATATATATATATATATATATATATATATATATATATATATGTATATATAGACAATGTGCTGTACTACCATGCTATGGATTTATCACAATGTTTTCCTTCACCGAAAGTACTTCACTAATGAAAACCTGCATGTATAGATACGATGTACGTAACTGAGTTATCATTACCTCAACAATAAAATACATATGCAAAGAAATGTTAATAAAATTTAATATTTATGTCGTACAAAAACAAACAATATAAATGCTATTGAACCGCTGTTTCTCGCTAGAAAGTATGTCGAGAGTATTGACCCTTGTTCCATGGGGTATTCTTTAAAACAACATGCTTTACCTTAGGTAAAGATAAATAACGCCTCTGTTTACTAAAGTACTCGCAGGACTCTTAAATAGCACTCAAAATACATTAAATTTTCACTGCATTTGTACATCCTAGGACGGCATCTACATGCTACGGAGCGCCTGTTCTTCCTATTTAGTTATAGCTTAACATAAATTGAATCGAGTATTCAGATTATGCAATACAATACTACTATTAAGGCCTTAGTAAGATACGCCTTTGTCGTGAGACTATGTTGCGTTTGTTAGTACATGAAAATTTTGCACTGGATTACCATTAAAAGCTTACGCTTATGTTGAAAGTCTGTTTCAGACACCCTAATTGGATGGGAGACAAGACCAAATTCAAATTATAGTAATTAAATTGTCATACGCATAATATGCGAACGAGTATCGAATATTATAGTGTAAGCTGACAGTAACGTTAACAAAGTTCTCAAAACCGAAATAATTTTAAACAGTAATGCTATAGCAACTTAAAATAAAACTGGCATAGCTTAATTTAAGGCCAAATTATCTGTCGTACCTTTAATTAGTAGGCTAAAATTTCAGTAAGTCACAGTTATTAAAATTAAGTGGTATATCGCGTCACAATCCTCGAAATAATATGAGTCCATAATTGGAACAATGTTCCGTTGCAGCCAGCCAATTTATTTATGTTCTTCTAATTACAGCCTTCACAGATTAAAGTTTAATGAGGTTTTAATTTACGTTGTGCCTATTACTTTGTTCTGTATTAAAATTGGTATTTCTTTATTAGCATTATATGGTTCATAAAATATTTATTCTTTTCAATTAAAAAAAAAAAGCTATTTTGAATGATAAAATAACTTTGATTAACGATGACATTTTTGGTAGACTTACGAAATACCATTCAATGGTGGATTTCAAGACACATCAATAGGGTTTCCAGAGATCAACCATAAACATATGTATGTGAATAAAATATTTGTCATCTCTTAAATTATTTTGGCCCTTTCTATTGCCTTTACTAAAGTTGTTGAGGTAAATCTAAACATAGACTTCTTTCTCATTTTCAGTGCTCCTTCGGAACGCACTGCGTACACCTGGCTGCCGGATACCAGAATCGAATTCTGCTCTCCATACAGTCGGCGCAAGAGTTCTAACTCAACTGTATACGAGAGTGACTGATGGCACGAGCCCTTCGATCAACTCGAAGAAGCTTTACTTTAATCACAGACATTTAAAGTGCGTAATGTTGTTTGAATTACTTGAGTGCAAGTTGATCACTGACGTTTATAGCGCACGGTCTCTAAAAATACTCTTTTCTCTTCTAACTATGCTAAAATACTTTGTAAATAATATTGTTGTATAAAATGTTCGTAGTACTACATGCCCTGATCAGCGATATGCACATACTGACAGTTAATAATGACCCCAATATTTTACATATAACAAATAAAACAGGTTACATTATATTTTAAAACATTTTATGATATTCAACACGAAATACATTGACTGCTTTTTCTATTAAATAAAAACCGATACATTCAAATAAGTGGCGCTTATTAATATTAAAAGTTACCTATTTTTATTACAATAACCTCTTAACAACTTTATTATTAACAAATATGTTAGCGGATACGTGAATAAAATCACAGATTTGTTTGAATCACTTTTACTGTATTAGGTAAGTATATACCAAGTCATAACAATTTATAATGTAATTTAGATGTTACAATGTATTATTTATAACCAGTGATACTATAAAATACGACAAGGGCACTTATTCAACGAATAGTCTTAAAGCATAACCAGAAATTAATTAAAAATTATTTTCTGTCTACTCATCAACTTACAGTGTATCCGGAAAATTCGTATCTTAAAGTCTGGTGAGTATAAAATCTTCGTAAAGTACGAAAGTATTTTTACTCGTAAATTCGCTAATATTCCAGTTACTTCGACTCGAAACCGAAGAGAAGCGTGAAAACTTCCTCTTGGTTGCCGAAAATGAATATTTATGACGGGCAACGAGTAATGCGCCATTTATGGACAAAGTTAGAACGTATTCCGTCGACTTATCGACCGAAACTGGATCAGAAAACTTGTGTATATTGCTGCGTATTTATGAATATCAAGGCAATAATGTTTGTTCTAAAATGTATCCAAAACATTTCGACCCCTAGCAAAGTAAATCAATTGATCAATTTATAGTAGATAAATACAAAAGAATATACTTTTATTCAACAATTTGATTTCTAGCTGTGAAGTAACATATTTCATTAAAAAAGTCAAATTTACTTCTGATTATCTATTTATGATTTGTGAGTTTTCAATAAATGAGGTATATATTATCTCTATACGTTACTCTATAATCAATTACATACATTTTTATACTATTTAATAACTTTCCAATATTACTATTATTCTATATACAACTTACGAATTTCGATTGTAAGTATTTATAATATATCTAAAAGATGTTAAAAAATATAGTAATGCATGACACCATTGTTTGTTAAATTTAAATAGATAGTATAGTTATAATATATGTAAATGTAGATAGGATATTGCCATTTAATGTGATTTTAATTTTAAACAAATTTATTTCGATGTAATTTCCGTCGCTGTGTAATATATTTTATAAAAATAAATTAAAGATTATTTTTATAATGTAGATCGTTCAAGGTTTCAAGAATACGATCAAAATAATTGTACAAAAACTCATACATAAATTATGATGTACATATTCTAAAGTAGCTACGCTTTTAAGGGAATTAATTAAATTCATAATAAGTGATAATATTAAAAAAAACGTATTTACGAACTTAAAATTAAGAGGATTTACATTATAGGGCTATTTGCTCAGATATTCCTAATATATTAAGAACCATTGCATTATCATTGTTTAAAACGTATTTCTTATATTTTTATATCGCTGACTCAATCTTTATATTCTTAAGTATATATAATAGGAAGTATACGTTACTGTGTCCTAAAAATTGTTTAACTATAAGATCAATAAATCATTGTTTACACGCGACAAAATCGAACTAATTTAATAAGAACATAAACATACCTCTGAATTTTCTTTTGTGTTTTTGTATAAAATTGTTTTTTTAGTTTTCAGTGAGTTTGTTAAACAAAAATAAAAAATAAATATCATGTTTTACGTTTAATAGCGTAATAACTTTAAATTTTTCAAATAAACTACTCGACTTTTAGCAATATAAATGATTCAATTTTTTTATTGTTTAACAATTTAGAGTAAATTTAAAAACAGACTGCATTTAAAGGATAGATACAATAAAATGAAAGTATTCTGATATTGTCACGATCTCTAATATACCATTGTATATAAAATACTTTATATCATAAACATTGTTTTTTCCTCATAGAAATATCTACAGTTTATTATATTATGATAATTTGTATGAAATTATTTCCTAATGAAATACTGTATTATTCGAGTACTTGTTTTATTTAACATTAACCAATTTATAATTTTGATTTAAGAAAAAAACAATAGTATAAAAAATCTTTGGTTAAATTTGAAGTGACGATAAGATGGCTTTATATTAAATTGAAACCCCATGCATGATGGATCAAAACTTTTATTGAACGATAACATAATAAGTGTAGCATGTGCCCTCTATACTAATATAATAAAGCGAAAAAGTTTGTTTATTTAAACACGCTAATCTTAGGAACAACCAGTCAGATATCAAAATATTTTTTTTTGCATTTGTTAGATAAATCCTTTAGGCTATCACGTTGCCACCAATAGGAGCAAAGCTGGATTGAAAAAAGTACAAAAACGGGAAAAAATATTAAATATTTTTTAACTCCACGCGAACATAGTAGCGGGCACAGCTAGTCAGTATATATACCAACCAGTTAATTAACATCTTTAAATTATAAATGGGTCATCAAATCTTGTCAAAGCAGTACATTCATTTTGAAGCGATGATAGCTCAGAGGTAGCGTTTAGGAACGTCGCGTCATGGGACGTGAGTTCAAATCCAACCAAGGGCTTTTACTAATGCCCACCTGTCCACAGTCTTGGGCTACATCGTCACTTAACATCGGGTCAGATTGTGGTCATTACGCTAAAATCTATTAACTATAAAACATCCTGCTTTTTTATAGTTAAGGTTTAGCGTTTACTTTATAACCCATTATCTGATTAATAAATCATTCACAAAGTAGTCGAGAATATAAAAAGTATGTGACTAAACGCAGAGAGTTTAATTTCAACTGTGATTAGCTTGACTTCCTTTGCAATTCTATGGAATTAGAAACGCACAACTCGTTAATCTTTTTACCAGGCTTGATAAGTTGCGTAAAGTGTGTGTATACGTGGTTTCTATAGAACGTAGTACTACCGTAGAACATTCGTAACGGTGGCATATAGCTAACTTTGTGTACAAGTTGAAAAAGGGCCAAGTTTTTGTGAAGTACCATACCATACAAGTTCGGAACGAATCAATCTAGGTGTTTCATATTACGGAAGCTTTTATTAGCCGGATGGGTTTATGTCATATGAAAATTGTTTTTTGGGGTAATATTAATAGTGCAAAATGGTCAATACTGAAAGACAGAACAAAATAAGTAATAAATATTAAACATTAACGTGTGAAAAGATATTGGAATTTTTACACCCGACATTTTTGTATGTTTATTTTTGATACTCTATAAAATTAGATGTTTGCTAATTACAAATTTATTCAAGCAATGAAAAAGATATAGTAACCAGGTTAGGTGATTACAATAATATTATAATACTTAAAAAACCTTTTTCTATAGTCTATAAGTTTAGCGTTATGGCTACAATCTCATCTAATGTAAAGTGACGATGTGGCCCATACTGGTGATCATACTAAGCCTGTGGGGGGGAGGGGGTGGTTCTCAAATTCTACTCTTAAAACGCATTTATTGGTACATTGGCACATATTTGGCGGCATATTTTCAACTTGAGGGTGGTAGCTATACCATGCTATGGTTTCATCACGAGGTTTTTCTTCATCAGAAGCTCAAGATCATTGCAGGGATTCGAAGTCACGTACTTCGACGCGGTGTCCGTGCACGCTACTAGTCAGCCATCATCGCTTACATTGTATATAAATTAAATAAATCTTGATTTTAGTGTTGCAACCTTAAAATAGGTAAAAACGTTTTGAAAACTTAAAAAGAAACTTTGTTCTATTAAAAATTAAAGTGTATCAATAAATACTAACATATGAGTTAGGTTCACTATAACAGAAAGCCACCAATTTATTTTCATACTTGATCTTATGTTGCATGACACATTTCATTCGTAAGCGTCATGGTCACGAACCATATTGAAAAGTTCCACCAGAGTTTATTTGAGTTATTCAAAAATGTCCGCACTGATCAGAAGTCGGGAGTTGGCATTAATTAACATTGGGGATTTTATTTTGACAAACCTACAGATGTTTCCTGAGTATTGAGTGAACGAAGCGCGTGAGGGAATAAAAAATCAAAAATAAATCAATCCTCATAGAATAAAGTAATATAATTTTAGAAATCATGCAACTTATCTTCACTCACTTTGAATTCTCGTATTGTGTAGTATTATATAACTTTATTTACACAGTTCGAGCATGCCTATCTAGAATTAAAGCTACACTATGATTTTGTTTATTTTTTAAAAATACTATCTTAGTTAATATTATAAATTTAGAAGCGATGATAGCTCTATTGGTAGTGTGTACGGACGCCGCGTCATAGGACGTGTTTTCGAATCTACCTGCAATGAGCTTTCGTATTTTAATTACGAAACAAATACGTATTAAATCGTTCCTGGAAGTAATTAAGGCAACGTGACATGTTTATTAGCTAACACATCCGCTCACTATTCGCTAAACTGAGCACGCAGGAGTAACATAATGAACTTGTTTGTACCTTATTGACAAGTGATAATAACTAATAGGAAACTGTTTATTTATGTCGATTTATTTTATTTTAATATAGACTCATATAGAAGTTACAGCGCTGTGATGATTGATAGTTTGAACATCACATTCAAAAACACAACCGAACACCAGATAGAAACGAAGTTCCTTATTATAAAAATATTGATTTCAAGTTCTATTTGAGGTATAAAGACAATAACTATTCGAGTATATATATTTTATTATGATTTTTTATCAATAAAATTAAAAAATCTTTCTGATTAACATCTTTTGTAATTTACGAAGTAAGTTACAAAGCATATCATAATGGGCTTCTAAAATTCTTAACAGTAGTATGTGAGATATTGATCGATCGGACCTACCAGCGTTACGAACGTTAGAAACTAATTCTCACGCCAAAGTCAATAAATAGGAAATTTTGTAAACAAATTTCAACAATAGAGTAATGTGTGTGTCTTCATTTTATCGTCAAACTGTTTTAATCAATTATGAATCTTAATACTAGTGTAGGAAAGCTAAAACTTAAAAGTATATGCCAACATTGAAGTTGCCACCTACCACATTCGTATTGACTTTGCCTTTGTAAACACTAATAGGAAATTCAAAAGCGGGAAACAGTTGAAACAGTGAATATGTTAATATTATCAGCAGAATAATCGTACCACAACCAAACCTGTTAAAAGGGTAGACAAACCAGAGTCAAAATGTGTAACTACAAAATTTTAAGTACTAAGTTATTTGATACAATTTCGTCGTGCCGCTTGATATACCTCTTTTTATGAAATAAGGGGGCAAACGGGAAGGAGGCTCACCTGATGTAAAGTGATCACCGCCGCCCATGAAAACCTGCAATAGCGGAGGGCTTGCAAATGCGTTGCCGACCTTTAAGGAAAAAATATGCTCTCTTCTTAAAAGTTCCTAAGTCGTAACGGTTTGGAAAGACCGCCGGTGACAGCTGGTTCCACAGAGTGCGAGGTAGGAAATACTGCATACATACCTCTAGCAACTTATCTGGTAGGCTACAAGAAGGGTCTGTGCGACAGACGTGAAGCTATAAACCCACTAAAGCGACAATTACGCATTCCTCTTTTTTGTCAGAGACCAAGAAATTTCTTTATATTTTCATGGTAAACGAATTAGTTTCCGTACTTCCTCGCGGAATACACAGGGAAGGCCATGAGGGTGAGTGAGATGAGAAGTATAGGAAAATACCCATGAAGATAACACAAACGTGATTCTCAATCGCCCATATTATCAGAACCCAAGGACTGCTTTCACAAAGCTTCTAGTCCCTGACAGGTATCACCTATCACGTGGAATAATGTATCTTTAAATATGTATGCATTGCAGTTAAGGCAGAAACTATTATCGCTTTAAACTGAAATATTACGAGCAATTGTATAAATCCAAGTATGTCTTCCATCAAAGCTATTGAAAAACCCACGTGAGTTTTCATTCCTTTTCAAGGGCCACAACAGTAAGTAATTTATTAAATTTGTTCCAGTGAATCGATTTAATTAGCCGGGTTAAACCCTTACTGCTGTAATATAATATTTATTTATGGTCTGTCATATGTAATCAGTAAGGATAGTGATTCCTAGTGAATTTAGAACATAATATTCTACAAGGCTTTGTGACCTACCTGGAATAATACTGGTAGCGAACTGAAAAATCAGAATCCACGCCTAAGTATACAGAAAACTCTACATTTAATTTAAAGTAGGTGTACACAATATGTAGACAACATTTAGATGTTGTGACTAAAAAATAGTACAAATAAAAAAATCAAATAAAAAAATACCTTTATGCAATTTAGGACCAGAAATGTTATGAACGTTAAAACTACCACCGGTTCGGAAAGTAAAGCAGTCATCGAGAAGAACCAGCAAAAAACTCGATCTGCATATTTATATATATTTTTTTTAGGTACATTTTTTACATAATACTAATGTTTGCATTTACAATACATTTACAATAGTTAGTACTTTTAACACTAGCCGCAAAACGTTCTTAAAAACTAGCCGCAAAACGTTCTTAAAAACTAGCTGCAAAACGTTCTTAAAACTAGCCGGAATACGTTCTTAAAAACTAGCCTCAATACGTTCCTAAAAACTAGCCGCAATACGTTCCTATAAACTAGCCGCAATACATTCCTATAAAGTAGCCGCAAATACGTTCCTATAAACTAGCCGCAATACGATCTTAAAACTAGCCGCCAAGCCGCAATACCTTCTTATCAACTTCTCGCAATACCTTCTTATCAACTTCTCGCAATAGGTACCTTCTTATCAACTAGCCGCAATACCTTCTTATCAACTAGCCGCAATACCTTCTTATCAACTAGCCACAATATCTTTTTATCAACTAGCCGCAATACGTTCTTATCAACTAGCCACGGAGACGGCCGGCTGCGCACCTCGGACACGGAGACGCCCGGCTGCGCACTTCGGACACGGAAACCCCCGGCTGCGCACCTCGAACACGGAGACGCCCGGCTGCGGCACCTCGGACACGGAGACGCCCGGCTGCGCACTTCGGACACAGAGACAAAAAAAGTCAAGTTAGAACTCTATCTAGTGGCTCCGACTCCTCGCAATTATAGGACAATGAATTAACTAACCGGAACAGACGCCCGGCTGCACGACCAGGGCTCCAGTTGCCTGAATGCAAAGCTGACACAGTGCGGCGGACCAGTATCTTTGCCCTTAATATAGTGTATAATATATGCGTGTATAACAATAGAACAATAATAACACTGACCTAAAGATACCAGTTTCTAAGCAAGTGGTAAAATAAGAGTGATAATAAGACCTTTGATAATATAGAGGTATATATATATAACAATAGAACAATAACAACACTGATCTAAAGGGACTAGTTTCTAAGCATGTGGTGAAATAAGAGTGATAACAAGACCTAACAGCAAGAGCAAGACACAAGACACGACCTAACAGCAAGAGCAAAACACAAAATACAAGCCAAGACCTAATAGTACGACACAAAACCAGATCTGACAGTAAGAGCAAGACACAAAATACAAGGCAATACCTAATAGTAAGACAACACAAGACACAAAACAAGACAAGACAATACAATACAAAACAAGACCTAACAGCAAGATAATATATGACACCAAAAAAATAATATATAACAGCGAGGGAAGATCTAACAGCAAGACACAAATAACAGAAAGACATAATATATAAAAGCAAAACACAAGACTGATACTACTAACAACAAGACGACTCTTACTATACCGTACTATAAATAAAATTCCACTCGCACTATACAGACTGGCCCTCGCACTGTGACGGCTTAACACACACTGTCTCTAATACAGAGTTGTATGGATTCATATACACGTTCTCTAGATCAACAAGTGGCGTAAATGAACTTCCGTTTTTATTTTCACAATATTTTAGCCCAGGAGTCGATATTTTAACTTTTATGTGTACATATTCAAGAATATAGAAATAAGGATAAAGCATTACATATATGTTACTACAGTGTCGTTTTTATATTAAAATAATTCAAATCCTTATTAACACCAAATTAACATAGACTAACAGATACCATGTTTTTAGTATTTTTTTTTTTTTTTTTATGGAATAGGTGGCAAACGGGCAGGAGGCTCATCTGATGGAAAGTTATCACCGTCGCCTATGAACACCTGCAACACCGGAGGGCTCGCAATTGCGTTGCCGGCCTTTCTCGCTCTCTTCTTGAAGGTTCCCAAGTCGTAACTGTTCGGAAAGACCGCCGGCGAAAGCTTGTTCCACAGAGTGGCTGTGCGAGGTAGGAAGTGCCTTACAAATTGCACTATTGTGGAAGGCTGAACATCGAGGTGGTGTGGGTGAAATTTTTTGTTTTGACGCGATGTCCGATGGTGAAATTCATCGGCCGGGATCAATCCAAACAATTCCTCAGAGCACTCCCCATGGTAAATGCGGTAGAAGATGCAGAGTGACCCAACATCTCTACGCAGAGCCAAGGGATCAAGCCGATCGGAAAGAGCTTGATCGTCGATAATCCGAGCCGGCCTACGTTGAATGCGGTCAAATGGAAGTAGCTGGTACTGGGGGGCTTCCGCCCAGAGATGAGAACAGTACTCCACGTGGGGCCGAATTTGAGCCTTATACAGGTTCAGTCATTGAGCCGACGTGAAGTAACGTATATTCTTTTTAATTTATGTATAAATAAAATTAGATAAAATTGTTTAATAGATTTTTATATCCTGTATGTGTCAACTGTTTTCTTTGCTTAATAACTATTGAGGTACTTTAGTGTTGCTATAAATAGCCAATATTTTGAAACAGATTTTTAATTCACTTAACAAGATTATCCTCCCATTTCCAATAACGTTACAGTTGAATAATGACCACTGAGCGAACATTAGTAATTTTTTAATTATACATGTCATTGAAAATACGAAACTAAGCTTACATCCGATATTTTATGGACGCTTTTATTTCATACGTCGTACGTACTCACTGCTATAGAAATATTTTCATAATTTCTAATGATATAATCGAAATTCCACATTAATTAGTATTATGTCGGCTACCGACAAACAATAAGCAATTTTTTTGTGTTATGTTCATAAGAAATGACATCTGATTATTTTCTACTCTTTATGATTTTTTATGTTTACGCGAATATTACTGATCGGAATAAAACTAATTTACGTGATCAAATCCGTTTAAATTAGTTCTACTCTTTACTTTGGGTTACTATTTATTTATTCAAGAGTTCTTGTATTTTTTTTTTTTTTTTATTAAATAATTTTTAATTTAATTTATTTTTCAATTTTATGTTTTATAAAAATTACGAAGACGGTTCGCCAATTTATATTTTAAATAGATGCAATTTATAGCATGTACAACAATGACTGACCGACATACATGAACTTATCAGAAACATTCAAAATCAATTATACATTTTTCTTTATACTAATAGTCTTAAGCCAAAAATTATAAAATTGTTTTATTTATACGGTCCTTGATATGTGTGCAAATTGTAAAATTAATCGGACTAACTTAAGAAAGTCAGTGCATTTTATGTTGAAAGGTTACATTACTTAGATAGAGAACAAGCTAATAAGGTCTGTTAGAAAGTTTAATAAGTTGTATTCATAGTATGATAAATTCATAATATGTTATGATATTTAAATAAAGTACAGATAAAGACTATTCGACAAGGGACTGTAAATCTTTGTGTTGTTCGGTTACTTAATTATTCAGTTACTTAATTATTTATCGATTTACTAAAACAAACAAACTAAACCACTAACTACATAACTGACCTTTACCTTTTCTAAATATTCATTAATCCTGAAATGGATTTCTCATTTCCATGTTTGCCACGCCCTCTTTCAACAAATTATGTGAAACTAAAAATGGACTGTCGAGCGAAGTCGAAAAATGGAGCGAGTCAGTAAGTCGACCGGCGCGAGCCGAAGAGTGTACATGTCTTTGAACAGTTTGGACAAGGAATCTACGGAATATAAAACTGAGTGCAGGTATGTACGTAATAATTTTGTTAAGGTCCATTGAATATTTTGCTCATGCTTATAGTTTAGAAGTTGTGATTTGATAATGATATACCGAATATCCTTATACGCCTACAAATTACAAATAAATCAAAATGATTGTCTTTTACTTTTAACATACTTTTTAGGAGAAAAGTAGATGGATTACATGATATACCGTCTCTGTACTTGTACGTTAAATACGTAAATAAATAGAATCCTTTTTGCATGGAGTTAAGGGTTTTGAAAATTTATTATCTTCTATTAAAATTCTTTAAGTATTTATGAATATTTGTCTTGTATGGGGAAATCATTTAGACAAAAAGGCAGAGTTACGATTAAATAATATATGACAAAAGTGTGAAATGAAAGATCCGATGTGACAAATGCATGTTTTTCAAGCATTGTGTAAAAGGAAAACCTGACTACCCTACGTGCACGACTTATGCATATTACATATTATTACGTATAGTAAGATGTAAAAAAACCCAAAAGTTCGTAATTTTTTTTTTGTTTTTGGTGTTATGGCCGCAATCTCACCTGATTGATTTTATCACGAAGTGTTCCTTCACCGAAAGCTTATTGGAAGTACCCGCATAAGATTTATTTTAGAACTCAAAAAATGTCTGCATATTTAATCGATTTTTTTTTTTTATTACGAAATTACTCTGAGAATAATCTATGTTTTACGTGCAGTTTCGCTCGCGTTAATATTGATTTTGTCATTTGGTATAGATCTTTTTCTTTCGAAAAACTTATTGAACGCGAGTTAAAGAGAGGGGTAAATTGTATTTTTTTTTTATTGCGTTATCAGATTTGTTTGATAAAATCAATATTAACGCGGCTGAAGCCGCACAAAAATCTAGTATCTCATATTTTAAATGCGAAAGTGGATATGTTTGTTTGTTTTACGCATTCACGTTTAAACCGTTGAATCGATTATGTTGAATTTTGATATACAGATAGATAGAACCTTGGACAGGGTGATAAAGCTAAGATAGAACCTTGGACAGGGTGATAAAGCTAGTTCTTCTCGCGAAAAACTTACTGGTAGTGGGGTAGTAAAGAGAGAAACAAACTTTTTTTGATACCTTCTTATTGCATCATCCGATTTAACAAAATCAATATTAGCGCGAGCGAAGTCACGGGTAAACGCTAGTATTTTTATATAATCAGTTTATGTGATATTAAATGTACTGGAGACTAGTAACTAAATTACAAGTAGACTGTTTGGTTAAACTTAAACTGATACCTATACTTATAAATACAAAAATGTCTGAGATTAGTATGTAATAAGTATATAATTTTGGGATGACATAGTCTAATAAAAATATTTAACAATAGGCAGTTATTTTCGGAAAACATTATATTTTATGTATAAAACATCTTAAAGCCGTTTAGGTATTAGTATAACATAAAAACACGAATCCTTGTTATATAGTCTAGCCTGTACCAACAGTCTTTAATGAAATATATGTTAAATAAAATACATGTTAATAAACTAAAAAGTTTTATAATGTGTCAATAACAGTATTTTTAATTTAAATAATATTAAGTTATTGTTGGTCTCAATAGATTTTTTAATTTTACTGCTTTCTTTACTATTCAGTTAGTGTAGCTGTTTCATAAATTATCTTATTTTTATAGGTTTTTCTGCAAACAACATTGCTGACTTCGGATGCTTATCAGAACCAGTAACACTACTGCCTTACTTCATCGTCGAGAACGTTCCCGGTGTTCCAAGCCACTTACTGAACAACAAAACTATACGATATGTTATGTATTATTTATGAAATAATATATGATTTGAACAGAAATGGCTTCATAGTTTCTTTATATTGGATACATCTTTATTCGTTGATACAACAGTCTACCAGAATTGAGACCAACTTTTTAGTTTATAGTATTCAGTTAAAATCTAGGCCAGCCATACCGTAAACTAATATCATTATTGCTTTTGTTTATCCAAATAGTAAATAGATAAGCAAGAAATAACAGCTGCATCCGACTGGACGGCGTACAATCAACAAACGCTAACTGTAAGACGTTTCGAAGTGATGATAGCTCAGTGGTAGGGTGTACGGACGCCACGTCAAAGGACGTGAGATTGAATCCCTGCAATGAGCTTGAGATTTCGGAACTTAAACTTCGTAATGAAATCGTAGCACGGTGCAAGGGTTTTTTCTAATGCCCGCCTGGCTAACTACTAGATTTAAGTTGAAAATCTGCTGCTAATTATTGTTCGGCTGTTGCACTTCAGAGCCAGTCCTTCCACACTAGGGCTGACTGTGTCCACCACATCTTGAGCCACATCGAGACTTAACTTCAAGTAAGATTTGTCTGTTCCATTCGACTACATCCAACGTAGTGTCTCGAATTGTCAATAACCAAGCACTTTCAGATCGACTTGATCCACTGGTATAGAAACTGTATTGATAGTGAGTATATATCACGGCGCAGCGGTATATGGAATAGAAAGAGGCTTTTTTTTTCTAAAGGACATACGCTGTTAGCCGGAAGGGCTTTCACAGCTTGGCAGGACTTTTTGGGGCGAATGCTGAGGGCACTCAACCCCGAGGCAGCGGGCGCAAGGGTGCCATAGTGGCCGGCCCTTGGCATGGGCTGATGCCGGAAAATAACAAAATAGGGAATGGTAAGGACTGGCATACTGGAGTAGTAGACCTTTAATTAAAATATTATTCAATTGGGGAGGCAAGGAAATCGGTGGAGTGGATTGAACTGTGCAGAGCTTGTAGTAACCTAATTTGTTTGAAGGATATCGTGTATGCATTGTGAACAACAATAGTTATAAAAAAAATAGAAGGCTAAAAACCACTGGCAGGGCCGCAGGTTGGTCCCTTAAAGTTTGGGGGTGTGCACGGGTGGTATGCAGTGTGATGGTGTAGTCTCAGTGTTGTAGTGTCACTGTATCACGCGAGCAGAGTCGGTCGAGGGCTCCTTACCGCAGGATCGAACCTAGGCTCGAGCATCTGCAGAGGGAGGTCGCGGCGGATATGCGGGAGTGAAATTAACCATTAGGCCTCGGCGGCGCGACCTGCGGTTACGCGGGCATGTACGCGAACACGAACAGTTTGAAGAGACGGCAGGGAGGAGCGGGTTTTTGCTCATTATTGCGTCAACGGGATCGGTGAAGCAGTTACGCGACTTTTACAATCCTGGTCTACCTTCCACGTGTTTGCACATGTTTGCAATTGCTTCCACATTTAATATTTAACTTGCACTTGCGGCTCCGTAAGTAACAGTATTTAATTTATACGTTTTTATAAGGTGAGACTCATCTGATCTCCTTAAAATCATTTGCAAATTCTGACCATTTGTATGTACTTCGATCTGGCGATACATTTTCACAATGTCGCCAGTCAGTACATATTTATATCGTCTTGCTCTAATTAAAATAGAAAAAATTTTTTTTGGCTGATTGATAAGAATCACCTAAATAATCAGGGTTGTCAAGTAATGGACGCGATATCTATCAGTACATAAACGAGTGGTATTTATCGTAAAATAGTTTTCACATAATTTTTTGGTTGAACTTAATATTGAATTTCAGGGTAGCTCTTCAAGCTCCCAGAACTTGATTATAGTGTTTTGATACGAAACTACTTTGGCATATCAAAATTATTTATAGAGATCCTGGCATGATTACAGTGAATATATTTAGAAGTAGCACCTTTTAATTATAATTGATTGTGTTCGTATTTAGTACTAAATGGACCGTTTATTTTGAAAGTGGTGTAAGTCCATTTTTGAGAAAAATTAGCTATCACGTAATTCATGCTTAATTTAATATATTTTTTATATATAACTAGACCGTGTTTAATTTCTCAAAAAAATCCCATGTTTTGTACAACTTAAAATCGGTCGGTAAATGAAATTGCATTATCAACAAATATAGTAACCTGTAATTTTCTCGAAACAAAAGAAAATGGACTTACACCACTTTCAAAATAAACGGTCCAAATGAAGTTTGACTTCCACAATCCAACAGTGGCCTTAGTTTAAAAATTTTATTTCTCAAGGGATTATGCACATTTACAATAGCTGTGGATGACAAAACTTGACTAGATTGAGAAGAAAATGTCACTATAGAATTAGATTGATTAGGAGTCACAATATCGTTAAAATCATGTATTAAAGAATTGTGACGTTTCCTACAATGTTTACACGGTCCTAATTTGCATTGTGATTTATTGTGACATTTGGCTAACAATTAATGCATAAATTGTGTTTAGTGATGTCCGTTAATTTTTCTTTGATTGCTTTATTTTTAAAAGTAAGACATTCATATATTTTATGATTCTCGTTACATATAACACATCGAAATTTATTAGAATTTTGATCATTATGAGATCTTTGATTTGACATAGAAAAAGATTTAGTAGTGAGTATATGACGAAACGATTTTTTATGTGCATTAGTATCGCCTGTATTGCTATTTATTGTTTCCAAAACATCAGCGCGATCCCACTTGTCAGTAGACTGCCCTAAACTAGATAGTGAGCGAAAGTTTTTTGTCACGTGGTCTATCATAAGCCTCAATGAATTTTCAGATTCTCGAGACAATTGTTGTATATTCAATAAAGAATCGAGATGATGATTAATAAGTTATCTTTTATTATCGTAACGTTCACACAAAAGAGACCACGCTGTATTATAATTACTATATGTTATTGTGTATTAAAATGTATGGCGAAATTTAAGCCAGCAAAAATACTTACCCTCAAACCGCGCGATTTGAATCTGCGGTAGTTTGAAACCGATGTCTTCATGCTCTTAACAAATTTTTTTTATTTTTTGAACTAACATACGCTTTTAGCCTTAAGGGCTTTGATAGCTTCACCTAAATTTTTGGGGCGAGTGCTAAGGTCACTTTAGCGGCGCTTTTGTCTGGGTTTATTCCTATGCGCCATTTGAGGCACCTGGACCCGACGGTATAGACGGCCCTTTGGACGCGGTAGTATTACATGAGTCCTATTCCTGCCCGAGTTGAAGATGACCATGTCATTTGCGTAGGAGCCTACTATGACATTGGGGAGTTTGGGGATGTCACTAACAAACAAATTGAATAGGCAAGGCGCTAGGTTAGAGCCTTGCGGGAGTCCTGACCGTATCGGGTGAGACGAGGATCGGGCTCCCTCCACTCTATAGTAGAAGGAGCGAACCGATAGGTAAGCAAGGATTATGCGAACTAGTCTGTCCGGGGCTTGAAAAAGATTGAGTTTAAATATGAGACCTTCGTGCCAGACCTTATCGAAAACTTTGGCTATGTCGAAATATATGGGAAGCGTGCGTCTCGGATGGCGTAGCTCCGTGAAATTGGAGAGAATATGTTCCGTGAGCACTTGGGAGCACTTGGTGGGTACACGAGTGCTTCGGTCGAAAGCCGAATTGCTTGTATGGTAAAAGGTTTGTTTGAGACGGCTTACATTCGGTTCAGAAAGAGCCGCTCGTAAATTTTACCTATCGTAATGAGGAGGCTTATCGGGTGGTAGCTTTTCGGAAAGGATGCTTTTTTTCCGGGTTTACGGATACCTATTACCGTTGCCTTTTTTCAAGCAGCAGGAAAATGGCACTGAGTTATGGCAGCATTGAAGATGCACACCAGAAGAACTATAGTTTTTCAGAGAGAATTTTGAGGGCTTCGTTCCTGATATCGTCGGGTCCGGGGCTTTCCTTGGTTAAAGGCCTTTTATAATCGCGAGGACTTCATCAGTGGTAACCGGGTCTAAGTTTTCGATTGGAGGGGGGGGGGGGAGAATTATTCGATCGACCCTCCCCATATGTCTGGGATCTCTGGTATAATATTCATACGGATTAGGGGAACACTGTTGTGCGAGAGTAGCAGCCAGGTACTCTGACTTGTCTATACTTTCGAAGGCGGGTGGATTGCCGGGTCTATCTAACAGAAGCATCGCGGACCAATAATAGCTGCTCTTCTGTTTACGAACCAGATCCCAGAAGGCGAGATGAGATTGTTTGATTTCCTCTAAGAGGCTGTCCCATCTTTGACCCCGGAGTTCAGAGATACGAGATTTAACTGATCTTTGTAGGGTACGTAGCCGTACGCGATTTTCCTCCGTCAGATAAGAATCGTGAGCGCGTGTCGCGGCGTTTTTCTCCGTGATCAGTCTTCGACTGTCATCAGGGAGAGTGCAGCGGCGATCGTTCGCCGCCCTTACGTCTTTCGAGATTTCCCTGATGGTATTCTGCAAGAGACTTCGAAATTTGTTAGTTCGGGAGGATCTATTGGCATGAAATATATTGACTTCCTATAATATATGAGCGTGCCGCCGCTTCTTACACCGACACGATAATTTCTTACTATCTTGTAGTTCGCCATCGCGGGATTGCGAACGCTCGGTTTTAGAAGTGTTTCTTGTACCAGAAACACATCTATTTGCCACTCCCTAAGGAAGCTAGCTACCAGATCGCGTTGGAGTTTCAAGCTACGAGTGTTAAAAAAGGACAAAGATAAACCCCGGGGTCTAATCTTATCCCCATTTACAAGTATATTTAAGAGGAGCACGGATAAGGCGTTTCATAGTTCTTGCAATGCCTGGGAAGCACTTAATGGCTTTTAGACGGCCAAAGTCTTGACTAGCGCTAATCATATCGTCGAGCGCAATGATATCATCTACGGAATGTTCTTCTAGTAGTTTCGCGAGTCAGTCGATGCCTTTGAAACCAGTGGACGAGTTGGCAGCGGTGGGTTGCACGGCTTTAGCCTTCAGATACTGTTGGTTGGTACCACGCGGTAGTTGGGGCTAGTGCGAGTCTCTGTAGAAGAGATGGGTATGCGGAAGTGACTCGCGCTGTCTTAACCAGGCTCGGGAAGGCCTGAATAGACATGAGTGGCGGCGGTGCGGGACGTGTAGTCGCTGTTTGCGCTAAAGGCGCTTGCGTGAGCAAACGCGTGCGTCTTGTGCATAGGGCATGTTCACACCCGCGATAGTTCGCGGGGTGCCCGGCTTTGCCGCATAAGACGCAGCTGAGAGGTTCGATGGTCTCGGGGTTGCCTGGGCATTCCCGGGTGGAATGGTCTCCTAGATATTTTACGCAGCGTGGCTTAATATAACAATTGCGAGCTGAATGGCCATATGACTGGCAGTTATGACAATAGGTGGGGGTGTGGTTTTTGTGAGGGATCTCAACGGTTATGCCAGAGAGACCGCAAACAGATTGAAGGGAGAAAATTTCCTTGCCATCCTTGAAGCAGTCCAAGGTGACGAGGACAAGATTTGATTGATGATTGTCTTTTACTTCTAACATATTTTTGGGAGAAAAGTAGATGGATTAAAATAATGCGTAATTATATAATAAATGCATACATCAAGCATGTACATGCAATATTAGGTTAAAACCGCATTAGCAAGGAACAAAGTTCCTAATGTTATATTCACTCGTTTCTTCCATTGCCAAGAAGTTAGTCTACCTAGTGACGCGGCATGCGTCTTGTGCGCTGTCATGCGATATTATTTTATGTAAGTCAAAAGTAAGATTACCTTAATTTTTTCGTTCGTTATGCTTTTGTCGCCCTTTAGCCATTTGTCTTTTTACGCGAAGTCGATTTAATGGTTTTGAAAATTTAATGTGGGTAATTACTTAACAGTGTAACAGAATTACAAATTTAGACTTTTTATTTGAGTTTTTATTTAAGGCAAAGTGAAATTCACACACTAAAAAAAAGTGTTACAATTTTAAATTCACAGTAACTAAAGTGTAAAGGTGTAATGAATTTGGCAAGACGGTAAAACAGATTTTCAATAGGTTTTCAATTATATCAAAATTTTCTAACCGCACCTATACCATTTATGCTCGTCCATGTTTGTATCTGTACTTTAAATACGTATATAAATAGAATCCTGTTGCACGGAATTGAGTTTTTTCGATTTACTAACTTTTGTTGAAATTCTTTAGGTATATATGAATATTTGTCATGAAAAATCACTTAGACTATGAGACAGAGTTATGGTTAAATAATATATGATAGAAATGTGAAATCAAAGATCCGATGTGACCAATACATGTATTTCAAGCATTATGTAAAAGAAAACCCTGACTGCCCCACTTATGCATATTGTATTACGTAGTAAGATGTTCATTATTGTTTTTAGTTTAGTTTCTGTAGCGTTATGGCCACTATCTCAACGGATATATAACTGATAATAACTGATTATTAATTTAACCAATGAAATTTTTTATATTTCACGTACTATTAGTTTATGGTGATAATTTTATTTAACTATTTTTCATAATACATTGAAAATTATCTAGTATTAAATTACATAAATATAATGGGCACACGTTCAATAAAAAGACAAAAATGGTAGACGTGACAGTATTAACGCTAAAGAATTGACTTGGTACTTAACGAAGCCAATTCATTCACAACCATGTAAGGGTCGTCCATAGAGGTGTCGCATAAAAAACGAATACGCAATGCTATTCAAACTACTTTGCACATTTCAGACGTCATTGCCGGTCTCATAGTGGCATATTGTTATATAGACTCAACTACTGACATTAAATTCTGTGGAAGTTTACTCCGAGATTGTAAACAATTTTAGGAAGTATTTACATGAAAATTACTCAACCTATTTTTTTAAGACGTTAATCAAATTCGATATTACTAACTGTCCCGGCAGACTTTATTCTGCCCCTTTCGGTAGTTAATAACACAACCACAGCACCATCTATAGGATATTATAGAATAGTTATGATCATTTAGAAGTTACACGATCACTAGCGTTCCAAACTTTACCTTGAGATCATTTGAAATATTATATAGTTGGGTAACCTAATGATTTAGATTTTTTTTTCTAAATAATACTTACATTGAGTTGGCTGGTGCAGTTGGTATTGATTAACAGAGAAAATCTATAGAGTGATATTGTATGTAAGGCGACTTATAAAAATATGCTAGATTTAGTTCCTTGTTAATTAGTATACTATTTCAAATTTGTTGTATATTTTTATTTACATGAATTGTACAAAAAATTGTTTTGTATTAAAATCGTATATGTCTCTTTACAATAGTGTTAATCTTTAAAACTTTCACATGGTGGTAGGGCTTTTTCTAACGCCCGCCTGAATAGCTACCACTCTCAAATTGAAAACCTGCCGCCAAATACCAACAGGTGTGTTCCGGCTGGTGCACTTGAGAGCCAGTTCCTCCACAGGTTTAGCGTATCTACCAACTTGGGCCGTATCGTCACTTAAGATCAGGTGAGATTATGGTCATAACGCTAAACCTTAACAATAATTAAAAAAAAAAAACAATGGCATGATTTAGGTTATATTTACATAATAGATTTGTTTTACCAGAGCAATACTATAGTGCTAATTTGAATTATTATAGGTGACATAAAAGTGATACCTTCCTAGTCCTCCCGGGCTGGGAGGGTATGCGTTAATGCATTTCCCCGCAATACAAGAAAAAAAAGCTTATACACATCACTACACTTTCTCACTAGAGTTCACTTTTCAAACAGATAAAGTGAAAGTGAGAAAACATGACATATCTTGCTTAATGGCTATATTTTTTTATATAATCAGTTTATGTGATATTGGATGTACTGGAGACTGTAACTATTTGATAATTACACGGATAAATTAAACTTAAACTGATATAGTAAAATAAAAATGTGTGATTCATCACTAATAAATATACTTAGAATTTTGGGACGACATACAGGCACTTTTTGTAGTATATAGTAAAATACATGTTAAATAAATTATAACTGATATTTTTAACATATGACTCATTTATTTTTACGTCGTAATAAAATTATTAGATAATACAGCTTGATGGTTTTTATTATAATTATAAAACACCTTAAACCCACTTAGTTTATAAATATAGTAGTTAATTTTTACACGTGGAAATTTAGTAATATTTATTTAAGTTCATAATTACTCAATTTTATACTAAACATAATATCTAGTACTAAACAGAATTTATGTACAATATTTTAGGACAAGGTTCTAAAATCAGAAAATGGCCGAATCTCGGCTCCGTCTGCTGTAGGAAAATGAACAAAGAATCGCGAGAATGACTAAGCAACAGGTCCTTACTTACTAATTTAGTGATCCTAACAACGATCTTATCGAGCAAGCCACTCAAAGGCCACGGGGGTAGCCCCATTACAGAACCGTGTACTTAACGTATGGGTGCGGACGAATGGTATGCGTTGTGATGATGTACTCTCAGTGATATAGTGTCACTGTATTGCGCGAGCAGTCACTCGAGGGCTCCGGGCTATCCAGAGGATTGAACCCAGGCTCAAGAATCTTCGGAGGGAGATTGCGGCGAGTGTGTGTGTACACGACAGTTATTATAATGCTTTTACACGGGCGCAGCACACACCACGTACTACGCTCGGACCCTGTAAGCAACACTGTATAATGCGCTCTATTTCTCTCTCATTTTATATATATCCTATAGTTTTATGTAGTTTTCCCTTTTACTGTCGCTTTTTCATTTCAAGTTTCAAATCGTAACGATACTAACGAAGTCTCCACTCCAAAATGATTGAGTATAACAATTTATAATACCAATGCTTTATTTAAAATGTTGGCTTGTCTTCACCTATCACAATTCACCTATTACAATGTAATCAGATAACAATAATAATTAAAAGTATAATATATATTTGAATAAATACAACACAAAAATATATTATTTTCCTTTTTATTTTTATCACTCCGAATGAGGAGTTTTCTAAATGAAATAAGTGAGAATTAAATGGCTCCTTGTGCCATGAATAGATTTCAAAAAAGTATAAGTAAGTAAGTTGGATGGAATCACTTTGTTGAATGGCTAACTTATTTTTTACATTCACTCATAGCATGATCAATTAATTAAATTAACCAATGCTCACCTTTTTTTTGGAAAACTAATAATTCGTGGTTGGAACTCAGCCGAAACGCAAATTGCCATGGTAAGATCTAATCTTCACATTTTTTGGCGAGTTTTGGGAATATGGTAGAAATGTATCACTAGTACCAGCTACATTTTGAAAGTGGTCTATGAGATAAAAAGTTTGGGAACCTCTGATTTAAAGTATTAATAGAGACATCTCTGGCCTTAACTAAGTATTACCCCAGAGTAAACCTATATCATGCCGAATATCAGCTTTAAAATGCTAATTTAAGATTATTATCGATGTATTAAAGCTGGAGCTTAATCTGAAATTTCCATTTTGAAGCCAACAGTCAACCATTTCTGCTATGGCTTTGTTCTTATAAAATAAGTAATTAGGAATAAGAATGATTTAAAAATGAAACAAGGCTGGAGATTTTCGCTTTACTCCTAAATTTCAAGTAGGTATATATATTTTGTGGTGAAAAATATTTCGAGATTTTGTTTCACTTATTTTAGAAGTTAGGTATCGCATGAGAATAATGCTAATTCGGTAAAAAACTACTTTCCTTAATTTTGCAAAATTATATATTGAAAAATCCTTCTCACTGCACGTTAGCGAATGCAATACCAAAAAAATGCTAGAATACACAGTTCACGATCATCATACCCAGTGGTTTTTGTTTCTGGGTCACGTTCCAGTATAAGCCGGGATACACATAGCCTCCGGCATATTTACATACCGGCAAGACTACTACTACCCTGATGAACTACTGTATAGCCTTTCGAGGATTTTCATTGTTTTTTATTGTAGATTTTATACTCTTATCAAAATCAAGACATTTAATTTTCCTTTCGTTATGATATCGTTTTAATATTTAAAAAAATAGACACAAAATAGCAACACAACCTAAGAATTTAGTAACGGGTATATAATCATATTGTGTTCTATCGAAAATAAAAATTTGAATTTTGAGCATTCAATAGAAAATAAAAAGATATAAATATTAAAATAAGGATAAAAGCAAAACGGTCTAGTTTGGACTGAACACCAGTTGTACGTTCCGCCCACTGCACATTGTATGTAAAATTTTGTATGCACATGCATGTTCGGTGTAACTAGATTCCGCTTACACGACCTGGGATGGAACGAACCACTTTTGGTGAGGGCGGTACCTCAATTACATAAAGGAATAGCAATAACAATTACTATCAATAACAAACGCTTTTTTGTATAGTTATTTCAACACTCGAGAATTTTATAAATTCTACAATTATGTCTATTGTATTTTCCAAATATTTTAGTTGAAAAAGAATATGTTTATAGTAGGTTAATACCATATAGGGCCTTTTCTATACGTAATTTAACAACAATAACCTGTTATACTTAATAATATGAAGATAAAATGTTGTATGTATTTACTTATTATTTAACGCACAAAACAAAAACGCACTTTGTAGTCACCATTAGCCAAGAATTTTGGTATTGTTTTAAATAAAAAACAACATACATTTACCACGTGTATAAGAGGAATAAGCATGATTTTAGTAGGTACGATTTCATGGTTCGTTTTTATATTAAATAACAAGGTTAAAAATATAGTTCACTGTCTCTATAATACTACCAATCTATAAGTGATGAACAACAAGACGTAAACGTCATTCCAAGAAAATAAAAAGAGTAACTGATATGTCAAATCAAAACGCATTGTGACAATTTTAAATACTATTCTATATTTTGCTACATATTGTGGAATAACATGAACATTATTCAAATTTTTCACATGGTATTTGTTTCACCTTCATCATAAAGCACAGAATTTGTGAATTTGTTAAGTATTTTAAGAAACGTCTATGCCAATATTGAAGCAATTTTTTATATTATTTCAAGAAAAAAAATCTATATGTTCTTTAAGTACACTTCGATGCTTTAAAATTATATAAAATACCTTCCATAATATTTCTGGGAAATGGGTAATATTCTGAATCGTTAACGCTTTATACAACCGCATCCGATGTCAAAGTTTGTAAGTGTTGCAGTTCAGAACTGCTGAAAGTATGAAATAGTGGTCTTCGCAAAGGATATCTTAGATGCACTTTAGTACTTAAGCTTGATAGGTGCATGTTTTATATTGTCTATCGTTGCTTTCACGGTACAAATAAGGGGGAAGTTTCAAACGGAACTTGTTTACTTTGTTGTAAGCAACGAAGAAAGTTACGATTTAGGAAACATATCTTATTTTGTAGCCGGACCAAAACTACTTTATATTTTTATAAATATTACTGTTATAAGTATTTGTAATATTACTTGAAGTTTATTAAATAGTAATCTCTTTATTTTAAAATCATAAGTAGATTTTGTAATCAAAGTGAGTAAATGGAGAAATAATTAAAAATATACTTTCATGTATTGTGTGGGTCAATTTTACCGCTGGTTCTCTTATCTTCAATGGCGTGTATGAGAGGGTATGGCCGACCTGCCACAAAATTGAAAAAAAAAAAGAACGATTCCAAGCGTCTCCATGGCGACCGATAATTGTTATTTTTATTGGGTTTGTTAATTTTGGAAGAAGATATAAATTACAGCTAAAGAATAATAAATGTTTTATGTGCAAATATACGTAAAAATAACATTCATTTACGATACTTTTATGTATGAATATATCTGCCGCGCGGCCCTTCAAACTATTTTGTTGGATCGTACTTAAGTATCTAAAACAAGCTGAAACCACATATGTGATGCGTTGCGGACGGAGCTAGGTTGGATTTTATTGGGATTTTATTTTAAAGGAATTTATTTTATTCATCATTTGGGGCCTCGCACCACCACCAGTTTAATGAGGCTTTCCTTTTCCTCGGTATTAGTGAGGGGGGATGCAGTGTTGTAAGCCCGAACCTACCGGCTCTATGCTGCCCATCCCCGCCGCATCATTTAGGTCAGCTTAGGGGTGGGAAATTATTATTTGTATTGTTCCATGATCGCCGCTACTTGTGACTGATTGTGAATTTTGGATCATTGTGAGTCACCGCTGCTCTGGATCGTACTGTACTTAACACCAGGTGCAGTACACTTACTATGCTGCGCAACATAAAAAAAAAAAAATATGCATAGATTGTGTAAGATGTAATTAGATTCATAATAAAATCTAGTAAAACGGGGACCATATTTAAATTTACTTTTATCAATATCAATGAAATTTCTATTAAAGAATAGCAACAAAATCGTGAACCTTCACTAGACCTTTTACTTTAATATATTCCTATACATTATTATAATGCGTGACACAATCATATCAGTTACGATAATGTGCATGATAAAGGCAGTTCTATCGATGTCAAAGGTGAAATCGTGTGAACGATATACGCTGTAAATGTCATCACATCAAAGTCTTTTATCTCCGTCTATCGCTGGAAATGCATTACTTCACATACTAGAGATGAGCAATGATATAAGAGTTGAGAGTAGTTAATGATTCAGTGACATAGTTTTTCCACTATGCCTATATATTTAGGCATGAAGATTATACCATTATTTGGCTGTTTCTCCACGACTGTGGAAGTCGAAGGACATACCCGATATCGGACGAGCACACTACCGGAGAGGACCTTACTTTAACTAACGTAGCAGGTTAATTAAACTAATTGTAGTTTTTATATATATATTAATGTACAAAACTTTTGGGAATATGTGTTATTTATCTCATTTCCGAATTTCATTTCATTATCTTTAGTAGATTACCTTTATATCTAAATTGAATTTAATTGTCTATGCGAAATGTCTTTCGGCAATTACACTTGAGAGACAGGCCTTCTACTAGGCTTGTCCGCTATCATGGGGCACACCGTCACTTAACATCAGGTGAGATTGTGGCCATAACGCTAAAACTTTAACTAAAAAATAAATACGTTGTTAGAAGTTTCTTATCAGCACTCGTACTAGCGAACGAACCCCGTGTCTTGGAGGTCTTAACATACAGATAACATTTAGCGGACACAAAGTATGTTACACCCAGCTCAGAACGATAGTTTATTAATTACAGCAATCATTGTCTTGTGTGGGATTCGAACACACAACACTTACACGTCCGTTTACACATAAGGCTACGCCAATATTATTCCTAAAAAAAAAATCATCTTAAACATTTATAAAATAAAACTACTGATTGCTCATATCTGTATTCAATTCGACAAAAACAATAAATTTAATTAATAACAAAATGAGCACGATTAGGTAATGTATTTTTATTATTAATTGAAAAAAAAACATTAAGAAAATAATCAATAGTATCTATAATTAAGATAGCTTTAATATAAATTTTATTAAGTTTTTATTTGATTAAATAACATAAAAAACGCAGAAGTATTCATCTTGTAGTAGCTTCTCAAATTAATTTGTAGATTCTATAAAACAAATCATTTCAGCCAACTGTGACCTTGCATTTTTCTGAGAATTCAATTACTTTACACCTTCGATCTACTTTAGATCAAAGAGACGTCCATAACAAAATACAGAATGTTTATTTCTGAATAATAAATTTATGTTTCATTAAATAAAATTGATTGCCGATAAGATAATTGATTTGAGCAAGGATTAACTCATATTCATAAAGTGTGTCGATAATTTATAATATTTATAGATATTTGGCAAAATCATTTGAATGTGAAATTGAATACTTTTTTTTTAAGTATGAACTGCATACCGAATGGTACTATTATTGCGTTTGAAACGGTAAATATATTAATTTGCATTGTATTTCTACTATACGATATTCGCATATGCGAATGACAGATTTCGGTCACACAAACTATTGTCTCCCGTACTATCGATCTTGAATATAGTTCAGTTCTATAAAAGGTACTTACCAAATTTAAAAACCTTTATATATAGTATGTATAAAAATACGTAACCTTACAGCTTAAAGCAACTTACTGTTACTGGTAGCGTGTTCAAACATTAATCTGAACATTGTACAATGAGTATAGGTTTTCGGTGATTAAAGAAAACATCCTGGTTAAAACATAGCAGAATGTAAAGACATACATCCCTCGAGTTATAAATGTACTGCCAGCATCTGCTCTAGCAATTACGTCCCACCAGACAAAAAGACAAATTGCCGCCCTGTAGGAATATGTATAATTTGCATTGATCAGAGAAGTACAATATATCCATAGCACCGTGTCTAGAAATAAGTTTAAGGAATGTCTTTGAAAAATTTGAATATAGTCTCAATATATATATTACATAAACAATATATTTTTTTAGCAAACGAATGGACTGATATCCGAAAAATTTTGACTTTGTTGGTAAAATTTGCCATATCAAATTTTTCAACCAAACGGTCGCCGCGGAATCCCCTCATTTTGGCACCCCGGGCAAATACCCGGGTTGCTTGACCCCAACCTAAGACGTCTAGTAACACGATTTTTTATAATGACCTCTGACTGTGTTGATATTCTAATATTAGATGAGACTTTGGGCAATACTAAACGTATATATGTAGAACAATAATCCCATGAGGTAGTATCAATTTATGTAAGTATAAGACCTGTAATCAGAATAGAATTGTTAGTTAAAAAGAAAATTGTATAGTTCTTATTAAAGAAAGAAAATATAGTTTCTTTAAGATATAAGAATAATATAAAAAGCTGCATTGGAACTAAATCAATTATTATTACTACTAGGCTTAACTGTATTAGGTATAGTACATAATACACACCTATTAAGGTAAACTTGACAAGTAAAACATTATCTAATTATGTAACCCCGTGTAAATTTATACGATAGTTTTATAGAAACAGATCACATAAACAACATATATAACGATATATAAGGATATATAAACAAAAATTGGTAATTTAACTCTAGTAGATTTAGGAACAGTCATTATACTCGTAAAATAATCATGAAATATATTTATCGGAGAAAAACACTGTAACAATCATATATAATACAAATAAATGTCGGGTTGCGTTTTGCCTGTTCTGACACAGAATAATATAGATTACCATAATTTTTTAACCGAAACCATATATTTCAAATTCGAGTTACCTATTGGTTTATTACGACAATTAGTACGGACTTCACTTGGCCTCAGGTCATACATCAGTCAGTCGACGGTGTTCTCGTACGTCGACTGTCAAAACTCGACGTTATGGTTTAATGGATTATTGAATACGCCCGTTTTCAATCAACATACGGACTGATTTTTGTTTCGCTTGTGTCACTAAGCTACAGTGATTTGTTGTCTTTAGAACCACGCGTGGGCTGTGTGTTATGGTTAATTGGGGTGATTGATGCCCAGTTGCTAAGAATGAAATTTTTCAGTTTTAATTATGACTCATGGCTCTCATCACATATACTACTAGTAAGGGCCATATAATTACGATTTTTTTAAACATTTACCAGAAAGCCGATTACAATGTAGGGTAAATATGTAAATCGCCACTGTATCGGATTAAGTTACTTAAAATTGGAAAAATAGTGTTTAAAATTTTAAAAATATAATCTAACAATTTATACAGTATCCTTGGGTGGCATAAAGTGGTAGCATACATTTTGAAAAATGTGAAACTAAACAATACGAATTTAGCTGCTGAATTTATACAAATTGATGTATTGTTTTTTAAATTCGGTTGGTTAATTAGTTTTTTATCTGAGATAAGGTACACAATGATGAAGAAATAGAACAAACAGAACTGGCTGATTCTTGAAAATTGCCTGAATTATATGCAAGAAGTACTTATATAGTAACGTTAAACAAATATAATATAATTCATTTCAGAAGATATTATAATAAAATTAATTCATTTTAGGTTTTGAAGTTTTAAGATGTTAAAAAGTCCAACCACAACCTTATGTCAAACTTTAACACGTCAATACATCCAAGAACGTTAAGTAATATATTTGGATAAACTTGTGATGGCCTAACGAAGGGTGCGAAAACTAACGCTTACGGTCACAAAGTGAAGCGCCCAGCAATCTCCTTTTATGTAGTATTGATTTTAAACGAAGTAGGTATATTTATTTAACTGTCGTTAAAAGTGGAGCAAAGGTTAGTGACATATAGTTTAAAAATAACATATAAGAACTTTAAACGAGAAATTTTTTTTAGGTACAGTTTATATAGGTTTAGCGTTAAGGTCAAAATCACATATGATGTTAAATGACGATGTGGCCCAAGATGGTGGACACGCTGGGCATATTGGTGGAAGGACTGGTTCTCAAATGCAACTCCCAGAACACATCTATAGTTACTTTGGCGACAGATTTTCAACTTGAAGTTGGCAATTAGCCAGGCGGGCATTAAAAGTAGCCATAATACTATGTTATGGTGTCGGCACGATGTTTTCCTTCTTCGATAGCTCAACCCATTGTAGGTGGATTCGAACTCACATCAATTGACGCGTATTCAGTAGAGATTATCAACTGAGCTATCATCGATTCGCATTAAATAAAATATTTTTAAATAAAAGTAATGTAACTATTTGAAATTTATATATGTATAAATAATCTAAATTGCCATAGTTTCTTAGACGATAACAAAGATGGCGATAAAAGCAGTGTATCATAGTGACACGTGATATATTTTAAGAATTGTGATGAACCGCGTAACGTCACGCCAAGACCATCACAATAAGTAGGTCGAAGTGTGGTAAAAATTTGAATAAAAAAGACAAAGTAAATACAAAACTTGCTACTAATGAACCTGTTTTTCCATGAACGTATACAATAAACAAAGCTTGACTTTGTTGATTCTCAAAGGGCAAGTAAATTATTCTGGCTTAAAAAATATATCACACCTGGTTTATAAGATTATACCTACAAGTACAAAAATAACGGTCCCACTTTCCCAACCTATATAAAATTAGTATATAAATAATAAAACATATAATTTAAAACTCTACTGTAAAACATGAAACTATGAAGAATAAGTTTTTGTAAACAAGCACGTTGGTGTGACCGTTATAAATTAAATATATCTTTTAAATATTCTCAGTTCTGAACGCACCTATAATATGTAAGTATGTATAATATTCGGCCGTAAATGTCTTATAAACTGTATTAAATAAATTACGGGTAGAGATATTTATTAATATCATTAAAGCAGATTCGTATCATTACAGCTTATTTAGGTTTTACAGTACCTACATATACGTATAATAATGGTTAATATTATTGTTTATTGTTAATGAGAATATTTCTCAATTCTATCAAATACCTTATTGTTTTTTAATTTTCTCGTTTATTGAATACCCTGTAGTTATGCATAGTGGTAGAACATGGCAATTCTGTTGGACTAGAACCACCAAACACCCCTCTGAGAAATTGTAAATTATAAATGTACTCATTGCACCGCTGTATCCCTATTGTAAACGTATTCATTTTATCTTTTTTTAAACAAGATCAAGTTACTTTCTGGTTCTTCCCGAAGACGTGGTTATTTTCCAAACATTACTGGTTTGGAAAAGTTTTGACGTTCATGAGCGTCTTCTCAAAGACATAATTAAATAAAGTAATTTAATTTGAAACACTAAATGTAAGAAGACCTACTTTATTGGCATGTCACGTGGTTGGATCATATATCCTGTAATCAAAAAAGGTGGTAGAGATTTGTGCCTAACTAGATGAGTCGTGATAAACCCATCACAGTATCTCTATTAAGTTATCACTTTTCAACTGTCGATTGATTTGTAGGTCGGCATGAGAATGACATCGTTATTTTTAAATTCTTCAGGTTGAGAGCAGTCGTTTTGTATTACTTGTTTATTGTATCGATGTCAAAACAGCTATAGAATTTGTTCAATCTGAATTTAACCCTAATAAAATTCCTACTAAAACCACATACAAATCAAATACCCAAATGTAATCCCTAACTTTGTCCCTAACAAAATACCTACTGAAATCATACACAAACCAAATACCAATATAAATTTAATGGGTAACACGTACGTCGAACAATTAGTAAACAACGTTACCAGGCAAAGGGAAAATATAAACACGTTACTGCGTAGGAATGGAATATACGAAAGCTTATACCAATAATAACGCTGTCTTATATTATAAGTACGCACGGTGCAATTAAAAAGCTGATAGCGGCAAGCATTAAGTGTCCTGACTTAATATCTGTGCATTCGTTTCGAAAGTAAAAACTACATTAGGTGCGCTGAATACTTTATTTTGTGACTATTGAATGGGACTGAGCTGAAATGCTCGTTCGAGTAAAGTCAATTGGAGTCGACTAAGAAAGCGAGAGAGATGTATTCAACGTGTCATTCCTATACTCACACGCCGTGCGTTACATGAGAGGGCATGAAACATCATTCGCGTTCAGTATCGACATAAAAATGTTATGTGTCGTGCCGATACCTTTTAATTGTATTTAAATTACTAACCTCGCTTTGCTAAAGTTTTTACTTTTGTCACACAGTTGTTTTCTTTTATTTACAACAATCTTACTCGGTTATTACTATGTAGACCAAGGAACTTAAAAAATATATATAATTAACCGATACAAAGAGAAAGTACACTCATACTTAGAACAATAGGTAAATAATCGTACATGGACAAAAATCGGTTTAGATAGCACAGATCCCATTTTGTTTACAGCTTTGAATAAACAATTAGGTCTTTTAGAACTCAACCGCGTATCTGATATAAATAAAAATAACTGATTACTTACTACATCTTTCAATATATTTTGCTTGCATATGTGATATCATAAAACGTATTTGTTTAATTTTTACAACCGTTTTTTTTAATTAACTGATTTCAAGGATGACCGTTACATAAAATTAAACAAAAGAATGACATAAATAACTTGATCACTTAAAACCTTTATAAAACTGAATTATAATACATAATACATCACTTTATTACAGTTACAATAATAGAAGCTGAAACAACAATAAAACAAACGGATATTATCATATAGTGACCGACAGGTAAATATTTCATAAAAGGAATGTCGTACATACCTATGAGTATTTGCCTAACTCTGTTAGGACTATCGCAAAGTCTACTCTGTATCGATGCAATTTTCTTTCGGTTATTGATCAGATAAATTTTGCAGTTCTAATGAATATCCGAATATATTAAACAAAAAAACCTTCATTGACACTGCCGCTATCGCTCGTAACAAATACCACAATAAATCTTGATCCGCGTACACGTAATATACTTTACATCCCTATTCGCACACAAACACTAGAAGGGAATAAACACACTAAATTGTGCAAACAGTAACACGCCACACAAGGAGCTCTCTTCGAAACAGGACTCCTCAAAAAATATTCTGTGAACTCCGTAAACAAATAAACTCGGAGCCCGGGTACGAACATCAAATAGTTTTACATTAACATCCCCTTTCGTTTGTACGTGGCTCCTTCACGACGATGCTTAATAAATTCTAATAAGCTTCTTTTATCTATACATTGTTGGTAAACATAGAATGTTTTATAAGTAGGATATACCGACATATATTAACAGGTCGTTTCTTACTTGATTTTTATTTACTATTATGGCATCGTAAGCAGCGTGTTATGGTAGGCATTTTCGGCAATGTGAACCACGTAGGACTTATAAGCATAATTAACGAACATACAATAAATACCAAACTGAGAACAATTTTTTGTGGATTACACACAAATTGCCATGTGCGGGATTCATACCTACAGCATTTTGGCGTGGCAGTTACAACGAGGCGATTGTTTTAGCCATTAGATCAGTTGTGCAGTGTTCTTACTTAAGTATATTCTCTAAGTAGCCCCGCCCCGTAAGGTACCAATCAGTACTAGAAAAATTACCTAAATTGTTTTTTTTTAATATGTAGTGGTATAGTAAAATGTCAGCTTCGTTCCTGATGGTAAATATGTTACATCCAGCCCAATAAGGATAATGGCCTTGTAGGACATTGCTGTCATGCCGACCCGCAAGCCTTTCGGCAGATGGATATATACTGGTTGATACCGAAACTTAATAAGCCAAAGAGAGTTCCTGTGACGGGTTAACCATCATAGGAAAGGTAGCGACAACTCAGTCGTGTACAGTAGTAACAAGTTGTCTTTTGTTTTTCTTTTATGAGTATTTGTGGGTTCTCTTACGTTAACGATTTTAGAGGTCACTCTGGAGTTTCTGAGATCTCTATTTTATTATTTTGTTGTAAAGACATATTTACAGAGTGATACGTGATTACTTACGTAATGCGTACCAGGCACCCTCAAATGCCCACTAAAACCACACCAGTGGCAACACTCAAACTACCGTATTGACAAAAACCAGGGGCAGCTTTCGCAGTTCTTCTAGTCTCTGGCGAGGTGGCTGAGGTCTTTAATAAGGTCTTGCTTAATTTCTAGGAATACATCGGTTGAACTAGGAAGACGGCGGAAGTCACTAAGACGAGTGTTACACTTGAAATATCGTGGTGCTGAACCCTACCACACTCTAACTGCGTATATTGCGAGAAGAAACTTCTATCTGGGCTATTTATTATTACTATCATTCATTAATATATTACTATAACTTACTCGAAAACAAAATTTAATTCTTCGAAAAGGGCCTGTCATACATCCCTAGAGTAATTATAGCCCGGTTGTCGAACTTATTCAATGTTTAATTTGTCTAACCTTAATCAGTTTTGGCGGAAAATTAATCCGTTGGAAGTCGGTATAAACTTCAATTCGTCTACATCTCGTTCGTGCCTAAGTTTAATGTCATCGGCTTCATAACGGACAAAGTTAATCTAAACGCTGCCTTAAAGTTGTGCCTGTTGCTTGTTAATCAAGCAAATTATATTTGAAGACAGTTAATCAACAAAATCGATTACTTAAGTAAGTATATACATAGTTTACTTTCTTGGCTCAATCACTTCAATCGTAATTACTACACGAGATGTCTCGTGATTAATACAATACAGGAACATCGACGAATTAGGATAAACTAAAACCTTGACGGACACAGAGAAATCTTGAGACATGGAAACGATGATAGCTCAATCGGTTATGTTTACGGTCGGCGCATTAATAGAAGTGAGTTCGAATCCTTGCAATGGGCCCGAACGTTCGGTGAAGGAAATATCACGATGAAATCACAGCATTGGGAATTTTCTTATGACCATCTGGCTGGCTACCACTCTCCAGTTGAAAATCTATAAATACCTATAGGTGTGTTCCAGCAGTTGCATTTGAGGGCCAGCCCCTCCACTAGACTCAGCGTCTCCACTCTTCTGGCACACCTCGTCACTTAATACTAGGTGAAATTGTGGCTGTAATGCTGAACGTATAAGGTATAAAAAAGATCCCCAATAACTACTTTATACGAATACACGACAGCGGCTAGTCATCGACTGATGTTTCCTGAAAAGTAATTCGCACAATCAAGTCAATATTCGAATCGCTCATCATGCATGTTATAATCACGATTTATGCAAGTATATAATGTGTTTATTTATTTATTACAAGGTACTGTTCCACTTTTTTGTTATAACGACAATGGGTCATCGCCTTATAAGTGACGTAAAATGCCGTTTTAATGTTTTATATTACCTTATTGAGTGTTCCTTTACTGCTAACGGAAAGAAAGGGATTCCCTTATTTTCCTAACGACAAGGATAAATAAAACATGTTATTCTAACTTCGGGTTATCTCAAGTGTTTTATTCTAAAAATATAGTAGGTTTCAACATCATAAGTATTAAGATTATTTATTATTGTGAAATTGTAACAAAAATTGTAGAGATAATGTTTTGAAAATATACTCGTATTTATTTATATTCTTATCAAAATATTTGGATCTTTTTTAATAGTTTCAATAAAAAAGATTTTTGGAGAGGTGAAATGATCTGTCCCCAGACAGTATATGGCAGTTACGTATGTGTGTTAATGTATGTATGGCGCCTTGCCTTCACGATAACTCAGTCTGGCTGACTGTGGTTCTCTCGACTAAGTAAATTAATTACATATTTACCGATTAAGCTATAATTAAAATCAGGGTAGTTTAACCTATGTTCTTTCTTTTCATAGTCTAGTTCGTATGGTATACCATTACATGAGTCAAGGAACTCATCCACACAGTATCTCTACATCCCATTTATTGAATACTGTTCAGCTTTAGATTTGGGCTGTAAATGTTTATGAAGTTTAATATTACATCACATATCACATTAAAATTATCAGCCCGAAAGTTCTTAGGTATTATTTTCTATTCACTAGAACGAATTCCATATCTATTTTAATATTATAAAAAAACTAAATTTTCTTTTGGTTTGAACGCGTTTAGGATTACTACCAGTCGGATTTCAAAAAATATTCTTGTATTTGATACAGCAATCATTTAGAAAGCCATTAAGTTTTTTAACATTACGCTACCACAAATAGAAGCAAAGCCGTATTGAAAAAGTAACAAAAAGGGGAAATAATTATGACATCATTTTTAGTCCCACGCGGACAGAGTCGCGGGCATAGTTTTATAAAAATAAAATAAAATAAACACTAACCGAACAAGAACATTAATAATACCATAAAATAAATATTAGAAATACCTTAAAACGAAATTTAAAGTCCTTAAAATATAGAAACGATTGTACAGTGTAATAAATATCATCCGTTTGCATTTGTTAAAATATAAATTATTATTTGTTAAAGACAGTTAATATTCTGAGCATAAATTTCTTACAGTGAATTACTTTTTTACTTCCAATTTTATTCATAAATCGAATAAACCAAGCCATAAGTGCCAGTCGTTCGTATAAATTTAATTTTATTATGTATCGGAACCGGCTAGAATGCAGGTCTTGAAGGTGCCGTAAATACACAGTAACAAACGCCTCATTGGTAACGTTTAGGGGTAATTTGGACCTATAAAGCAGAATATGTGGGATGTATAAGATGACCAACATATATTGACCCACAATTATGCGCTCTAGTCATCCTGTTCTGTATTTGTACTATACGATGGTTGAGATGTACATACTTGCCATTGACTACTGGCTACTTTTTAACAGTAGAGTTTGAAGTGCGAATTTAGGAGTACGTAGGATTGTTATTTCTAATCAAATATGCCACTTTTCGTATCAAAAGCGCACTGAGGCTTTTGTGTATTGATTGAACTGAGTGATCTACAAAATATAAATAAATCTCTGTAAACATCTCGATATTTTATGATTCATTTTCTTTGTTTTAAAATCACACTTAGTATTAATTCTGTTAATCTGTTAGTCTTAATCTGTTTATACCATAGTTTACTAAAATAAAATGCTAATACATTATAGATCCAGACAAAATACTGAAAAGTTATGATAACATTAATTGAATATTCTTAAAATATATAGCTTTTTATAAATTTAATACCTGTAGAGACTTGTAACAATGTATAAATACGAGTAGACATCTATAAAGGTCAGTAAAGAATACGCAATGATACAATAGTTATTTGTATTTAGTACTTACAGAATTTTATTACGTACCTTCTCTCATATATATAAACAAACATACTTCAATTAAAGTAATTACTGTAGATAACAAAACTAAAATGCCACAGATAAAAATTCAATGGAAGTCCAATGATCAAACAAACAATTACTGTAGCATCACAAAGAATTCGATTCAACTATCAAGGGACTGCACTAATTATCCGCATGCATTGGACTGCCATCCATTACGTTTTTCAAGAGCCTTAATTTTCGCGACAGTCCATCCGATGTCGATGTGTCAAGCTCGGAAACCGTAACGCGCCACCGATTCCTTTGATGTGACAGCCGCTCTATACCGGTACCGATAAACTAAGTTTTTGTTTGAATACTTTGCGAATTAAAAGTATATAGTTACATGAAAACATAGAAGTATATTCTATATTAGTTCAACGTTGGTGTTTCTATTTATATACATACAACTTTATATTTTGTTAGAATCTTTAGTACTACAGCACGATGTTGGCTGCTGGGTTTTGGGATTATGATGATTGTGTCCGAATGGATTTTAACTTCCGTTTGTGTAAGATCGTTCAGTGTAGCGACCTCTGATACCTTGCTAATCTCGAAGGAGCGACTATTTATTTCAGATTGTAAATAAAAAAAAAACATAATATTACTGTATGGTTCTACGATACTATAAGCACAATAATAAAACTAATAGTAAAACAGATAAACTTAGTTAATAACATTATTTTATGTTATTTACATGGCCTGTGTCACCAGGGAGTCTCTTGTTGCCAGAGAGCCGTGGTGGCAGACTTTCTCGGTACAGTATTTTACCAACACTTGAGCCGTTTGTAATTTAGAACTTGCAAATTAAATTCGTTACTATTATAAAACGCCTAACGGCACGACTTTGATACACTGCAGAAAGGGAATAGCTGTTTTATAGGATGCTACATATGTGAAATATCATGGCCATTTCATGTTCCGGTTGCTGGTATTTATGCAGGCAACGAAATTGATTTTAATAGAAACCACCAAGCAGCTAGAGTAATCAAACTTAATATGTATGCTAGAAGTAAAACACTGGATTCGTGGGTACCAAATGCACTCGCTTTGTATAAAGTAATTGCACGAAGTCTTTCCAAAACCACGGAAGGCCTTAAAGTTGGCCAATACCTTCCTCAGCAAATCTTAATAGAACCAAATACTATTAATACAGCAATTTTACGCGACATTATAAAACTATAATAATTTCAAAGGAATATTAACCTTACACTTCAAGATTTATGAAGTAACTTAATCTGAAACAAAGGTTTGCAAGAAAGAATGCACTCCGACAGACTGATACCATTATATAAAAAAATGAACCAAACGAACGTTCATCTGTCACCAAGACGAAATGCAATAATTATGAGAAAAACACATTGAAATATTGTGTAATTACACCGTTTCGATTTTGCCTTGACAATTCAGTCGAGGCATAAAAACAGAAGGTGTTAAGAGATTGACAGCGCAGTGATTTTTTTCATTTTTTTAATGTCCAGTAAACGAGATATAAAACAAGACTAAGCTCTAGACAATGGATATTCCGTAATTTGGCTACCATTCAGTCACTTTTGCTAAGCAATTACATAATTACAAAACATTTAAATTATTACATCATATTTATTTAATTTGTCTACTATACAGATATTTCGATAACAAGTAAAAATTATCTTTTCTGAAAAAAAAAACGTGATATTCTTAAGAAAAATAATTTTAAACACAAAAACGAAATCTAAATATTATTCTGTTCAAATCACCTAGATATTTACTATAGTAGTTTCAGAGTAGATTCATGTTCGTCTCAATTTTCAATATGGTTAATATGAAAATAAACATACGCTACAACGAAGCTCAAATAATTCACCAGCTATCGTATGAATGCGTTTGTACATATCATAGAGAATAGGTACTGGTAGGTGTTTGGTCACTGCACATAATTTTCACGTCTCAAGTTTTAATATATATTTTTTATAGTTAAGGTTTGGCGTTGTGGTCACAAGCCGACCTGATGTAAAGTGACAACGTAGCCCAAGGTGGTGGATACGCTAATCCTAGTGGAGGCTTCTCAAGTGCAACTGATGGAACACACCCATAGGTATTTAGCAGCAGATTTTCAACTTGAGGTACCACCATGCTATGGTTTCATCATGATGTTTTCCTTCTCCAAAAGCTCAAGCTCTTTGTAGGTGGATTCGAATCTACGTACCTGGACGCGGCGTCCGTACACACTACTAACTGAGCTATCATCGCTTCATAAATTATCTATCTTAATACAAGTTACAATGCAGCTAATGAAATTTGCATGCGACTTCTAAAAAACGAACTCATTTCTATGCATTGTTCTTTATATGTAATTTTTTTTTTAAAGTATCGAATTTTTTCATTACATACGCTAATTTTGACAGAAATAAAAACAAACGAAAAAGGCTGGAAACTACATTTTATTAATTTGTTTCTTTTTTTAAATATAATCTTTTTAATATGATCAAACCAGTCGCTTACAAATAGCACAGCCAAAGAGTTTTTATTACAAGTTTAAACACACTATGTACTAAAAGATTTTTGACCAGACTCTTCGAAAACTCTTAGAATATTTCAAATACCTTAAGTTTTGAATCATATTTACGGATTAAAATTATAGAATTCGCTCATATCCGCTATTGTAAATTTGATTATTACCCCCGAATAAACTGGCCCAAAAAAGTAGTAATTTAAGCTATTAATTTAGATTAATATTCAGTTACTTTATGTAAAGTAATCTAAGTAATTTTCAATTGTTCCTAACAATTCCTAACAACAAGTTATCCAAATTTTCTCACGAAATTCTTAAAACCATTAATAGTTAAGTATAACTGTTAGCCTCTCGTACAGATAAATATAAAGATTTGTATGGTGTTATAATTTAAAATTGATAGAGTAAAGTAGCTAAACTAAATCTAAAAAAAATTGCTACCAATTTAGTAAATACATTCACCATTTATAACAACTAGTTATTCGGTATTAACGAAACAAATAAATTACGGATATTGATCTTAAATTTAAATATATAAACAACTGCTACAATTATAAATAGAAAATACTTCCTAATAGTCTTTCACTAGGATAAATTACAACACTGTAACGAATATGGATATTTATTAACAACTATTTAAAAGCTACAGAATGCCACTTGCATATGAAGTGAATTCGCATAAAAATGCTTGTATAATGACACTTAAACTCGATGTCAACAATTTTATTTACCGTGTACAACTTGTAGTCGAGAGTTGAACAGTAAAGAACTTGATTAATTGCCCCTGTAAACTGTACACTTCGGCGCTTTTTTTGTTTAGATGGAGTACACGTGACATGTTTCATGCGTAAAGGCTTTGATGGAACGCCCACCGCCAGCGAGCGCAGCCCGACTATTCCGGTAATAAAATTTCTAAATCAGATAATAAAAAATTTACATTATTGACAATGTCCCATTTGATGTGCACGTAATAGATGTAGTATGTTAATACACGACAGATAAATCAGTTTCATATATTTGCATTCCATAATTTTGTCTCTTTACAATTCAATCCTCTAGAATCAGTTGGAAATATAGTACTATAAAATAAAGTGTGACCAGTTAAAATCAAGTAAATAGCAAACACGTTTTCTACTTTAAACATTGTTTTTAGTCCTTTAATTGTAACCTCAACTAATGGTAAGTTGCAGTTAACGAAAACATTAATATACTAATTATAGAAAAAAAGTTAACTGTGAGATTCGATCGATACTAGAACGCACCGTTGCGTTTTTCTCATTTACATTAAAATCACAGCGCAAGCACCTAATAAACCGGATGGTGGTGCAACTTTTATAATGTTTTTAAATATAATAACTTAATTTTACTTAGGGGATATAAATACTTAATTCAGGACTGTATGTGGTAAATAAGTATTTGTCGTCAGTTTTGGTAATTAAGCCAATAAGTTAGCTTGGGTGTCTACAATGCCGGTATACATGATAACTACTCTCCTATCCTATTCAACTGCATCATCTGCAGCAAAATACTATTTACCATAAATGATATAAGCCGCACTTTATTAGTGTGCCCTCTAAAAAATTACTCATGAATCTTACTTGTACATTTCACTATCTTGTAGCCTAAATAATTTAGAAAACAAAATAGTAGCTGTAAAATTGAAATTGGTACATTAAATTAATTATGTAATGGTTAATTGAAACCACTATCGATAGATTAGGTTTAGAAGAAAATTTAAATAAAAGTATAATTGTTATATTGAGTTTCTATGTTGCCAAATCTTAAAATATATCTATCATTAAAATATATACTACAAGGAAAATGTACAGAGAGAGATTTAGTGAGGCACTTTTATAGTCCACTTAAACATGTTTACGGTGCGGTGAGAATTCTTTTGATAATTTTACATAGGTAAAATTGGTGGTATTCTAATGTAAGTGACTGATTTGATACGTTAATACAAATTAAAGTTAAATATGGATACGGAAAAAAATGGTTGAACAAGTCACAAATGTATAAAAAAATGTATTAAACTATATGGCATTTGTAGAATATAGAACACACAAACAGGTACTTAGACATTCAAAAAAGATTTGCTGGCCAGTGATGTAACTCAGAAATTTACATTTTTAAATTCACTTATTGATTGGATGCATTGCAAACAATAATTTTTCGAAGCAAGTAAAATAATAGACAAGTAACATATAATAAATTGATTATATAATAGAGTAATATATTAATACAAAGTAGAAGGAAAACATAACGAAACAACTTCTTGGTAAATTTTTCGCCCTCATGTCTTTACTAAGATAAAGGTCGACTTTAGAAAAGTAGGTCAGTAAAAAGGTTTCTTTCTATTCAAAATATTTCCCAAACGCTTTATTAATTAGTCAGTATAAAAAATACAGCTATTCGTAGGCATATATATTTTAATACGCTTATACCGAGGGTAGTTATAAATCTTTGCACTCCCCTTTCACGATAAGTCACGTTTCGAATTAGTTAGAAACCTAAATATCGGACGATACTCTACCCAAAAGTACATTTGCCAGCAATGTTCTGAGGCGTAAATCTGAGATCGTTCCCAACACGGAGACCGAAGGGTGTAATTTCTTGCCTATTTAAATTTATGCGCGGTCCAATATCGTAAAGACATTTAACACTTCAATAACAAATCATATTGATTTATTACTCTGCTCCAGTTGCCTGTGGTTAAAAATGCTCGACATTTTTCACTTTTTACTAGACTTCATAAAAAATATAATTATTAGCAAAAATAACACCTATATGCTAGTTTTTATTACTTAACTGTGTCCGCGACCTCGTTCGCGTGGGACTAAAATTTTATTTAATCATTTATATAAAATATTGATATATCGCCTATGTTACTCAGGGCTAATCTCAATTATTTATTGTGTAAATTAAAAATAAACAACAATTTTAACAAAACCTTCCCTAAAAGCTATATATCTTTACAGTAGGTCAGGCTTGACCTAGTCTCTTTAGGTAACCCGGTTTGTGAATTAAAAATTACACAGATTACCCCTACCATGCATTCCTTGATTACAATATTCTTTTTCTTCACATTATGCCTAATTATGAACATTCACAATCTGCGACTGTTTCCTAAATAATAGCCGATGGTGTTTTATACAAAATGATTTAATGATTAGTATCATTGGCTTCCAGCTATATAAAATAATAATAAAAATAAATAATTAAATTTATAAATGTATTTAAATACGATAATATGGAAATATCATAATTGTTAAGAATTTCTGGGGTTTATAGTAAACAGGATGCTTAATCACATTTCCGCTAAATAACTGACGTTTGATTCAAATGTAGCTCAAATTATTTGTACTTTATATGATTTTTTATTTAAACTAAATTATTATGGTATCAGCTTATAAAATTAATAGTAGTATAGTATCTCGATCGCCACTATTTATATTTGTAGTATTAGGAACTTAGTGAAATACAAAACAAAATGAAGCAATGATAGCTCAGTTGATAGTGTGTATGGACGTGGTATATATGTACGTGAGTCCAAATTCCTGCATTGAACTTGGGCTTTCGGTGAAGGAAAATATCGTAATAAAACCAAAACATGTTTGCAGAGCTTTCAGGCCAACCTGGCGAGCTACCGTCTTCAAGTTGAAATCTTCAACCAAATACTTCCACCTTGAACTCCATCGTCACTTAATATCAAGTAAGATTGTGTGCTAAAACTGTACTGTATAAAATAAGAAACATGTCACAGAAACTTGCTACTGAGTAAGTTTGTATATTTGTCTTTGCCATTCACCGACTATCGAGAATTCTGTTCAATAAAGTTCTTAAGGCAATATTATAGCCATGATTCTACTCGGAGAATTCACTTTCATTTCAAAGAACGCAATGGACCAACAATGCTCTTAGTAGTTTGATTAAGCAATAACTAAATATAAAAGTATTTATAAATTGTACTAAAATTCTTTTAGATTTTATTTATTCATTTTGAATGTAAAACATTTCGGCTCTATAAGATCAATATCTATGGCAGATAGTAGTGGCTGTAAATGCTACCAGTCCGGCCGCAAACGGGTCAATGGAGCCCTTTGATCCACAGCTCTCACCTGTCTCCTCGAGCGCCCTGGTCTTTCTCAGACTCGACACTTTAACCGGCTTACAACCCGGATAGAACACAAGATGTTTGCTTTATCTTCTATGTACAATACACTTCCGACTGTAAGCTCAAAATTATGTTAAATTGTGCTCATCGTGCAAAGATTAATTAATATCTTTGTCACTAAAGTTTGTGCTGTTAGTTCCAAGATTTTATTAGGATTTTTATTTATTATAAAAAGATAAAAAAATACTTGAGTGTGTTGGAACACTCGGCTTGAACGAATATTCTTACGTAGTATATTATTTTTACATAGTATAAAATGAAGTCGCTTCAGCTGTCTATTCGTTTAGATCTTTTAAACTATTCAACGGGTCTTAATGCAGTTTTTAGCAATAGATAGAGTGATTGATACGGAAGGTTTATATGTATAATACATACATATTATTATTCAGAAAAGCAGAAAAAATCAAAAATTTCTAATTATATACGAAGTTCACCGTTTCAGCTAGTTATTCATTAGCGTATAAACTTATTGATTACAAATACAAATGAATGAATTACTAGCGTTTGATAGCAATTAAATGAAACGCAGAGATAACTAATGAATTAAAGGAGTCGTAGGAAATTGCGTTATTACGAAACATCTTACTAGTTGTGAAAATAATCATTATATTGTACATCATTCAATTCATCTACGACGTGTACAAATTATATCTGCGCAGCCATTGAAAACTTACTGGCTGTTTTTAAACAATAAGCGCACACCTATGATTGGACATATGCGCTATGGATAACCGTCTACACTATAAATTAGAAATATACTGCAATATATAACAGACTAAAGAAAAAGTTGTATCGGAAAAAACTTACATTTTGATTTGTCTTCCATCCGTACCGTGCGGTAAGTAACATCATTCCAAAATTGTAATTGATCTTTTGTTTCTGTTTGAATAATTAACATACTATTATAATATTTCTGCAGCTTCATTGACAGAATATTATAAATATAATGACCACTTAGTTAAATGCTATAAATATGTATTAATTTATTATTCTTTACATTAACAAAATTGCCTACATAGGTGAAAGACTGTATTTAAAAAAAAGTCTTTAGGGTACCTATTCTCCACCCTAACATTAAATATAATAATGTTTTTAATTTCTTATGTAATTATGTTTATAAAAAGGTCATTGTTTTCATCAAAAAAGAAATCAGACCTTACTATATTCAAATAATCATAACAGATGTTGCATTAAACATTTCGAGTTTATATTTCACATCTTAAAAATAAAGCAGCATCTGCTTTAGAATCTCACTAATCCTTCCTGAAAGAAAAAATCATAATCGTTTCGATGTAATTTATTAATAACGAGTGCCGGCTATAAGCGTGACTTAAAAAGTCGGTATTAAAAGGAATAAAAAGAAACACATTTTGGTGGGGACATGTTTTTTGTAAAAATATTTTGTGAATCTTTTGAATGCGAGTTCGATAAAAGGGTTGTTTGTATTTTGTGGGTCCACTCTCAATTTGAATCATAATAGTGTTTGGAAATTTATTTGGTCGTAAAAAGTGAGTGTTGCCGTGTTGGCCTGTGACAAAGGCGGTTTTATCGCGGCCGTTGAGCGATCGTAAATTTTACTTCGGCTGTCAAAACAGTGCATATGCAGTAAGCCTTATTTCGATAGTGTATTATAGTCACCGATACAGATTTTCATAAACATAAAATACTATTAAAATGAATCGATGTACGAACACTGGAGAATTTCTAGCTTTTCACGGGATGTAAAAATATCTTGATTATTTAAAAAACATCACATATAACATATAACTCATAACGAGTACATACATCTATTTTAATATTATAAAATGGAAAAGTTTGTTTGTTTCAACGTTCTAATCTTAGGACTTATTTGTTGTGTTTCAAAAATCTTTTTGTATTTGATAGAGCAATCATTGAGGAAAATTTTAAGCTATTTAACATCACGCTAATATCAATAGTAGCAAAGCTGTTTTGAAAAAGTTACTAAAATGGGCTAAAATTATCAAAATATTATATATTAGTTATAAAATATTAGTTACACGTCGCAGACATAGCTAGTATAGCTATAAGATATTATTATCTTTATAAAATACTTTATATTTTATTTGTTTTAGGAATCCGAAAAATTAAGGCAATTACAGTAACGAAAAAATTTAATACATTTTACTAATTTGTCATGATAACAAAGTTATTTTTTATTACATCGTAAAAACTTCACAATGGTGCGCAGCGCAATAAGCAATTTAAGTTGGTATAAAAGGTACGGTTGTTGTCCTAATTTAGTACAATCATTATGCATATTGTATGTTTCAGTTTCCTTTGTTTCTCGATAAACAGTGCTCGCTACCGGATTTTTCCCTTTTTCCGCTTTTTATTATTAAGAGGCCACGTTTACCAGTAGATGTAAGTTCAGTACAATTAAACCAGGGTAGATAATTTTTGAAACTAAAAAAAATAATAGTAGGATGATACCTATTGAAAATGGAAGAGAATGTAACAAAAATGAAAGGAAAAATAAATTACGGGCGATCTGAGGTCGGGACGGAAAGGGGTTGAGTTTTAAGGGTTTAAAACGAGTTATCTAGATTTCCGGCAAAAGTCTAGGTCCAATGGAAAAAATTTAAATGCCAAAGTTGTAGGTAATAAAAAGATCTACAACTTTTCTATTTACATTATTTTCACGTAACCTCAAATGTATGTGAAAAATGCAAATAGCCAAACTTGGTGAAAATTAACCTTTTTATGACCCAACCACACTGTAATTTTTATATTTACTGTATTTATTTTTTCACCTTTTTGACTTATTATCGAGAAATCTCCCTAATTTTCAATCATAAATTCACACATGAATATAATTATTTTTTTTCAAAGTCGGTTGGCTTTTTGTTTGTTGAAATCTCTGCTTTCTGATGGTATAAAGATATATTGCATAAAATATTATTATTTTTTTCACTTTTTACCATATTTAAAGGCACATTCTGCACTGGTCTAAATTACATACAAGGATTTTTTTTTATAACTGTTAATTATAGTATAAATGAAGAGTTATATTAATACAGGAGCAAAGTAAAGTAAAGAAAGGGAAATATTAGGCAATAAAGGCAATATTATTAGTAAGGGGTAAAATAAAGTAATAGTATTATTGAACTGAATCTCAAAGAAATTGCATATTCGATAAGTTGTAAAATAACTTAGAACGTAAGAATAATTAAGATTTAACACTAGTCTTAAAATAAAAATAGCTATCAGTTGATAGACCTTCATCGAATAGTTAGAATTTAAAAGTAAAATTAGTTTTAAAGTAGTGCTTTGTTTGAATTGTAATAAACATTGTTATGCTAAGCAAAAATAGAATAAAACAAAGAATTAATTCTGTTTTTGATTGTACAAAGATACAGTGTAAAGCTGAGGCATTGTTTACAATATTGTCTTGGTAATGGGCAAGAAGCTCGCGCGGGCATATTCCGAAATCCGCCGAAATAAAATTAGCCTTAGGGCAATAAATTCAAATCATAGCCCACCGTAATTTCAGCCTCCTTTTTCGCAAAAGATATTCACCACAGAATCCTTAATTCGGTTTCTCTTTTCTATTGTGGTTAATTCATTTGTTATTTCTCACTTCGTTCGCGTTTTAAGATTTTATAAATAAGGTTAGAAATTATCTAAAAAAAAAATATACTACTTTTTTTAAATCAATAAAGTCCGTATATTTTTTTATAAACCTTCTATAACATACATCAAATGCAATATATAGTTAAATAATCAAAAGCTGATCAATATTATAAAACAAAACAGAACGGTGGTGTGAAACGTCAACTAAACTCTACCTTCCTAGAATAATCAATTATGCAACTTCTCAACTTACATTATTAATCACAATATCGTACCGGATCCCATTATCGATATTCATCGAAGTTTCCGCAATGCAATCAATACGTTAATAAAGCACCCGCGCCACCATCTGCTGAGACTCTTGCGAATTAATCATCAGAGATTTCCATTACCCTTATTGTTTGTTTGCACCGGAAAATAATTGTTGGTTAGACGTAACGCATAATTATAATCTATATCTATATTAATATTATAAAGCGGAAAAGTTTGTTTCTTTGAAAGCGCTAATCTTAGCAACTACTAGTTGGATTTCAAAAATTATTATTTTATTTAATAGAGCAATCACCGAGGAAGGTTTTAAGTTATTTAACATTACGCTACCAGTAATAGGAACAAAGTTCTATTATAAAATTTACAAAAATGGGCAAAAATATTAGATTATTTTCAGTTCCACGCGAACGGATTTAACATAATAGTAGGACATTACAAACACGATCATAGGTATTTGTAAACATTTTTATACACTTCACATAAGGATGAATATCTTTTTTTATTCCGAATAGATTCATTGCAACTGAAATTTTGTAACAGTAACCGATATAGGAACTCATGAATGTATGATTTTATTTGCCTTAACAGATTGGGCTTTGTAATAAACAGTGTGAATGGTACCGACATTGAAGCAATGCTAGCTGAGTGGAAGCGTGTACAGACACCGCGTCAATGAACGTAAGTTTGAATCCCTGCAATGAATCTGAACTTTCGGTAATTCTTATTACAATTTCATATAATTCTTATTGGTATCTTCTTCATAAATTATTATCATACTAACAAAAGTTCTAAACTTCTCAACAGATGTAAATGTATGAATTCCTCTGAATGTGCTTGCCAGTCTATTTAATATACAATAATTTCTTTACACACTTATGTATGTAAATTTTTCTCAACAGTTCGCAAAATAAATTCGTCAGAAAAACGTGAATGTGAGTCCTAGTTACTTAAACATAACTCTTGATTTACTTTTTATTTTCTTTTACAATTTTATTATAAATTCAATAATTTATTTGTAGTATTAGTAATAATAAGTATTCCATAATTCTGTTGTTACAATGTCACAAAACTGCCATGAGTGTCACAAAACTTATATGAAGACTTCTTCATTAGTGATTATAATTTTAATTTGTCATTGAACAAAAAAGCTAATAAGGATGCAACCAGTCAAGCATAAAGCTCTAAGAAAAGTATAGATTTATGTGCATACTTATGTGCTTATATGTAGTGGTGTACACGAGGGATGGTCAACACGTGACAAGCATGATAAATGAGGACTTCGGGATTATGCCTCCGGGGATCCCCTTTGGCAGAGAGGGTTGATTCGGTAAGAAACCTAACAACCCACAAATTATGACTGTACCAAAATCTACTGTATTTTTATATCCATTAGGTATTTTTTGGATCACGTACACTAAAAGTTACTACTAAATAGAAATGCTAAACCGGCTAGGAATTAGTATTGCAAAAAGTTACTAAAGTAAACACGTAGCGAAGTAATTTAAGCCCAATTTTTCTGTAAATAAGAATCACATTGAACAACGAACACTAAATATTATGGGTTTAGATGACCAACGAGTAAAAATATAGAATTCAAGACAGTGTGAAGTTAAAGGTGAGTGTGGACTGGAAGCGTAGAATATTTTGAGTGGCTCCATTAAGACAGTAAAGCTAAACAAATCATTTTATGATTCGCTAAATATCTGGGGAATTAACATAGTTCAGTATTCCAATATGTGAGCAACAGTTCTTTTAGGTTTCGAATGTCTGTGAAACTTTTTTAGAAGTTACTTTTGTATTTAGGTACTGAATATAGAATTAGAAGTTAAATGGAGATAGATTATAAAGAAAGTTCGTTGTAGATTTATGTAGACCTAAAATAGTCTGACTGGTAATATACCTGGTAATATCACCCTGATAAAGACTACAGTCAATAGAACTTGTATTGTACTCTGATATGAGAAAATTTAATACGTATGCAAGCAGTTCCGAATCGTTTAACTGAATCGTTGAGAAAATCAAAAATGTAATTCTAATAAACTAGGGATTTTACTCATAAGTTGATAAACTAGGCTGCAGAAACCGCGTACCATCAAGCAAGACTTGTTTTCCACATTAGTTGTGTAAAAAATAGCTTACGCTTACTAGGTTCAACGTGCATACATTGTATGTAAGAAAACAATATCCACCATTTTAATTGAATCATATAAACCATACATTCTAGTGAATTCGTGGATTTCCCAGTAAATTCATAAAACCTGACTTTAACACCAGCGTTTTCAATAATTCTAGTATTTGCAATGTATATACATGTGTTCCAGCCAACTCCAATACAGTTTATAGGCCTATGCTCAAACATTACATCCAAAACAAACACAAGGGCAGGCGCAACGAACTGTACAAGTCCAGAGTATCGTTTATTTTGTTTTAGTAACGATGTTTAGTATGCCCCATAAAACATATATTGGTGTACGGATATTTTTTATTATTATTATCAGCATAAATATCCGTTTTGGAGTAAATAAAAAATAAAATAGAGTGGGAAATTAATTTGGCTTTTTTATGTTGTTCCAATTATTTTAGTAATACTAGATTTGTTCATAGCTAACAAGACGTTTAGGTTTGTGTAAAACCGCTCAGTGTTATACAGTTAACCTGGTTTTTTTAGATCTCACAGAGCAATCGTTTGCTATTAATTGCGAGCAAGAGAATAACTATGTGAAAGATTTATCGCTATGTTCATGATGATTGCAAGACATTTAGGTAGAAAACCGTACCAACATTTTAAGTGATGGGTTTACACGGTTTCATTTTCGAAGATGAGACGCCTAATTGCGCCACTAAATAAATGTTGCACCGTCACATAAACCTACAAGGGTATATGATGATACTGATAGTAATACGGTACAGATACAATACCATTCTTTCTCTTTCCCTTTATTTGAGGTAAACATAAAATTTATTTTTTTATTTATTTAATTGGGAAACATACAGTTCTTTATCCTTATAAATTTATAAACAATAAATTATTATATTCCATTTTAGTTTCCACATTTATCATGAAACATACAATGTCAAGAGTATTATTAGATATCAATCTATTGAAATTTAAATACTAATAATAATTTGCGGTAAAGAAAACAAAACAAAAAAGTAAAATGAGACACAATACAACTACAACAACATTTTCATAAGATATATTAAGAAAGGTTTCAAATTTAAGATATAATAAGAAAATAAACTAAGAAAATTAAATTAAATTACATGCACAATACCATTTAAACACCCATCACTTATGCATTTAGTTTTTAAAACTCTCACTCTTTGTTTGAATTATTTTCTTATATGCGTTATTAAAATGTCGATATCGTAAAAATACAAATTATAAGAGTTACACACTCTAAATAAAAATGTATTAGATACAAAATTAGTTTTACAAAATGGTACATTAAATAAAAATCAGTTTCTGGCATTAGTTAGGTCTAGGGCACCTAAAGTTAATTTCATTCAAAAGATACGGCGAAACAATCAAATTCTTGAAAGTTTATACAAAAACATTTGATCTCTTAACAAGTGACGTATACGTATGGAGGATAAAACTAAAGTACTGGATTTATAATTAAATTTATATTGCAAATATTTCATGAATTTATTTTGAATCTTATCGATCCCTTCTATATAAATCGAGTATTGCGGGTTCCAAACAGTTGAGGCATACTCTAGCACAGAACGAACCAAGCCGTTATAGAGAAGAACAAGAGTGGAAGGTTGTCTAAAGTATTGTCCTGTTCTCAAAATAAAACCGAGCATTTTATAGGCCTTAACTGTCATTAACTTAATATGCATATTGAATTATAGCTTATGATCAAGGTACCTCCAGGTCTCTCACCTCATTAACCCGATTTATTAATTCGTTATTTAGATGATAATTATGTATGATAAGTTTGGTTTTTCTAGAAAACGTAATAATATTGCATTTCTTCACATTAATATACAATGAATTATTGACACAATTGCATAGATTATTTAAATCATTCTGCAAGTGGATACAGTCTGAAACTGATTTTATAGGTCCCAGGTGAGATCCCTGAGGCACTCCGGAAGTAACTGGCACGAATGAGGAACAGTAACCTTTTACAGTTACCGCCTGGCTATGCTCACTTAGGTATGAGGTTATCCATCGAAGAAGACATCTTCGATTTTTCGAATAAGATATCTTATCAAATGCTTTAGAATAGTCGATATACACCACATTCACCTGGCAGCCTTTATTATTTTTTTTTGCACTTTTAATTTTAATTTTCCCCTTAATTTCAATTTTCCATTGCGATTCGGTAAATGATTTCACAGAAGTTTGATTCCGTGGATTTTTATCCACGAAACTATGCTGTAAGTCAATAATCACATGTCTAAGAAAAGGAAAAAGGGAATCATAGATGATTTTTTCAAATAATTTTGCTATGGTACTAAGTTTTATAATTAGGTCTATAATTTTGAATATTATGCTTGTCCCCAGACTTAAATACGGGAACCACATAAGAACGCTTTCAAACAGTTGCTATTACTCTTACGATTTTAGTGATTTATTAAACAAAACAGATATAGGGTAAGCAAGATGATAACGGCAAGATTTTAGGAAAAAAGGTGGGACCCCATCAGGTCCACTCCCCTTATTTGTGTCTAGGTTTTGTAGATATTGTAATGTAATTTTGCTACCATTCAGTTACTTTTACTAAGCAATTACAAAATTATAATACATTTAAATTATTACATCATATTTTTTTCATTTGTCTACTTGGCAGATATTTCGATAACAAGTTACAAAAATTTTACTGAAAAGAAAACATACGTAATGTCCGTAAACTATACGTACGTAAATAATTAGAAATACAAAAACGAAATCTAAATATTTTGTTCAAATTACCTAGATATTTACTATTATATTTTCATATAAGATTGATGTTTCTCGTCATTTTCAATTTAGTTAACAAGAAGATAAACATCACAACGAAGCTCAAATAATACATCAGATACCGTATGAAAGCCTTTATACAAATCATATAGAATAGGTACTGGTAGGTATTTGCTCACTGCGGATAATTTCGACGTTTCAAGTTTTAATATATATTTTTATAGATAAGGTTGGGCGTTATGTTCACAATCCGACCTGATGTGAAGTGATGATGTAATGGATCGGGCAAAATAAGCATGTTTTACTCCACTACACCGAACAGCTTGCGCTGAAAAGAAATATTATATCCTTAGTGCTAGATTGTTAAACAAGGTTGAAAGAGTGTTAGAAATTAGATACTTAAACAAGCACAGGTGCTGCCTACAAATGAAGGTCAAGTCCTGGTTTCTTAACCTAAATTATGAACAAACTGAGAAACTATTACTAGCTGAGATTTAGAGTGGATTATGTGCCAATACTTAGCCTTCATAATTAGTTTATTGTAGTTCACTATTTTCATTGTTCTTTAAACTTCAATATTTTAATGATTAGTTTTATAGTTTCATTACCTCTATTCAATTATTATTATTATTTTATATATGTATATTATATATGTAAATATAAATTTATATTTCTGTCAACATTTTATTCCATACTTCATATATCCACTGTGGTTGTGTAACGTGTTAATTAATTAATACATTATCTGTACTGCCATGTGAGACACAGTATCAACTAGTTTTTAGGTGGCAGCGTTCATAGTCTGAGTAAATTAACATTATTGTAGTTATACTACAGAAATTGTATTGTCATTTGTATCGTTATGATTATTGTGCTCTTAATAAATAAATAAAAAAATATATAATATAATATAATAATATAATATAAACAGAGCTGATTTTAACATTAGATTGGTATAAATTAATTTTGAATATGTTTTAAGACATAAAAAAAAAATAATGTAAATTGTTTTTAGCACCAGAAATATATTGTAATTAGAAAAAATTTAAACAAGTGGAACATTTCTCGTGTAGGAAATACGAGTCTAGAACCAGCTTCCTTCCTTCAATTCCAGTCTTGTTAAAAATGTAAAAACGTGTAACCTTCTCTGTTCTTTAGCTCTTGCACTGCTTGAACGTTTTTATTGATGTAGTAGAAATTGATGGTGCGTACCATCTTACTTTTGATATCACCAATGTGCAAACTGATTCTGCTAATCATATGACTGTTCTCAAACTTCACGATCTGCGTTGTCGTGGTAAATTTGAGTCGATCTACGATAAAAACAAACCGTTACATTCATAAATTGTTACTATACAATTTCAATGAAAACATCATATATTTTACTAATTTATGTTTAGGTTTCGTTCTCGGAAAAAAAGGATACTACTAAGTCTTAACTATTTATCCTACATTTACAGTGTTGTATCTTTTGAACTTCAATACTAATTAAAGTAATTAAAATTAACACAGAAATGTAATATATTTAGAAGTAAAAATAATAACAATACCAAAAAAAATTAAAAAATATATTTGGGTCAAAGTATTGAGCATATTACAAGTATCCTTTTGTAAACAAATAACGCAACATTTTTAAAATTCCATGTATATGCAGCTAATTTACGAAATTTCTCATCGCGTTCAGAAAAGAACGAAAAATAGAAGTAGTTTAATATTCAACGCAGAACAATTTTATCATTAGAATCCAGAGCTACGTACCAATTTTAAAACTGCATTCTCATCATATGAGTACATTTCAACGGCGGGTATTCTCTCTAAAACTTTCATACGTGGTCATTCGTGAAGTGGTTATTACGAAAAAAGAAATAGTTTTGTTGGGTTATTTTCTAAATGTATAACACGTAAAGATGTTGAGATTCCACACTCGTATCCCCGCTCGGGGCTTGAAAATATTGGCAAAGGAAGCAATAAGCGATATAGCCTTATGAGTGTACGATCGTTATGAACTTTATACGGTAGTTTCGGTGGATGTTTTTGTAATCTTATTTTATATTCGTACTATCTTTTCTGGCTTCTCATATGATACTACTAATAATATAATATTTCTAGTGATAAAGATTTTCCCTTTTCATATTACGTAAAACTCGTAGTCAGGTATATATTCTGATCACATGTTACGTATTGAAAGCAGTGCGTATGAAAAACATTTAACAACCTTTTATTTGTTACCAGATAAAGATAAAAATTAACACATTAAAAAAAATATTTTAAATTAAAAAATGTTCAGTATATAATTAAAAGCTACTCTAAAATTCTGTTTATTAATAAGCTCGTATTCCTAACCTCATACACTGTTACTTTGTGATATACTTGCATACAAAGAACTTTTATTAACAAAAGTAAAACAAGAATTTCGAGTTAAAACTATTGTGTTGACGAATATAAAACAGTGACATTAGCAGATATGAATAACATCTCAACAAAATTTTCAAGTTATTACTGGTCAGTTTGTATGTCGTCTTCTACCGTTTGGATTGTCGAGGAACTACATGACACTGGCAGAACTGCGACCGCTTTCAAAGCGCATAGAGACTAAGAACAATTATTTTTTATTAAATGTATTAAAACATTGTAATACACTAATTGATACTAGCACATTGTTCATTAATTATCATTTATAATAATGTTCATAATAATTCATTCATTAGTAGAAATAAATATAAGTTATTAATTCAAAATATTTTATAAACAAAAACATTAATTTTAAAGTATGTCCCTATTTTTCATTAACAGAAGGGAAAATAGACTCTAAAGTAGTATATACATATAACGTTGCCACAAAGGATATCATCTATACATGTATAAATCTGTAGAAAAGTTATTTTTGTACATAGAAAATATTTCAAATATAAAAATAAAAATAATAATAAATCGAACAGCCTAGTTGATAAAGGATAACGAACAGAACACATTTTCAGCATTTTTGGAATTTATGTCTGTTTGTCGGTTCACGAATCACGTAAAATGAACAAAACCAATGTAGATAACTTTTATACGTAAAAATTGTACGGAACTTGGAGTATTATTACTTCGTTTTTCTTTCATCGCAATCAACTCACTTTATCAATAGTTATCAAGAGATATCTTTACACAGTATATGAAGTCGATTCCGCTGTTTGTTCGCTTAGATCTTTTAAACTGTTCACCGGCTTTTAATGCGGTTTTCAGCAATAGATAGAGTGATTTAAAAGGATTTGCATGTATAATACATTAATATTATAATACAAAAAAGCTGAAAATTTCCAATATTTATCCTCGTTAGAAAATAATATACACAAAAATATCATATCTATATGTACGTTCTTCTAAAAATTCATAATTATAAAAAATGAGTTGCAACCTACAATGTCGATAGATAGTAAATCTGTATATATTATTCTTAATTGTTGTTCTATAATTTCCAGCAAAAATACGGGCTGTAGTAATTTGGCAAAGACTTTCATGCCATTGGTATATACTGGCACAGATACTTCATTTATCGTCTAAATATAACATATTTTCGTTCTACCGCAGATTATAATTTCCTCTTTGCTATTATAAACCGTGGAGTAGCATACTGTAAAAAAATCATATATCGTGGAATTTTATGCACATATGTCCAATATAATGGTTAATATATGGGATACTTGTTATCCTATTAAACGCAAGGGTGTGTCCAGGATGAAGAATAAATATAAAGTTATTGACCTATAAGGATTTTGACGTTTTCTCGCTGTAGTATTAAAATTCTAAGAAATAGCGTATCAAATACCAAGATTTTTTGAGCAGTATCGAGGATTCTGTGATGTCACATACATAGTACAACTATTTCAATTTCCATCCCACTCATTAATAGTAAACATGGGTGATAACCTACTCTAGTTACCTTTCTTTTCATTTAATATTTCTTTATTACTATTTTCACCATGTTTTTCAATACTTATTGCGTAATAATTAACTTGTAATGTTATACAATTTGTCAAAAATCTTTGTTCCATTAGGCAAAAGCATAATATATGTACGTGCGCTTCTTAAATTGTTAATTATGTGACCACGAGTTGATATTATAATTATTATAACTTTCAATAAGCATATAAAAAGTCATTGACAGTAATTATCATTAGTATAATAATATCATGCCCATAAAACTGATAATTGGATTCTAAAATTTTACGAAATATAAATTATCTTCATGTGGATGAATTCCAGGATGCAGATAGTTCTAAACATTAAGGTGACTTTCATCGATTGTTACTAATGACTTCATTATTTTATAATGGTTATTTTAGTACTTTTCCGATATAAATTGTAGCATAATATAATAATTAGTATATTAAATTTCAGAAAAATATACTTTAATTATATAGATACACTATCGAAATGAACAACATTCTTATATTTTATCACATCACAAGTCAATTTTTATTCATTTGTATTTGCAATAACATATAGCACATATTTCTCAACATATTCGTGAAGTTCTGTCTATATAAAAGATACATACATTTATATAAGGCACAAAAGAAATATCGGTGACAAAAGACAACCTTTATGTATTGACAAAGAATAATCTCCACTTAATTGCGGCTTGGTTTGATCCATAGCCTCGGTAATCGAAAAAGGACTGTCGATTTTTCCCTCATAAGTCGAACCCTTTGAAAATGACCCGCATTTGAGGTAAAATATCTTTGCATTTCGAGGCGTCGCGTCCGGTGTTCTCTTGCTGGCGTCTGAACTTGATTGCTTTGAACCATGAATAATACTTTAACTTAATATAAGTTCTATTCTATATATCGAAGACAATAGCTTTGATGGATCTCTGTCACTCGTCTAGAGCAATGGCATAAGGTTACTTTCGCAAAGAGGCTACTTTTTTTTCTTTATCTTCTTTAGGTTCCGTATTTTTCTATTAGTTTTCTTTTTCTAAAATAATTTCTGATATATTTTATGTTTATTCGTCGAATATTTTAGTACAACAGAAATTAAATTGAAGGTAGACACAGTAACATGAACTTTTCTGGACAACCTACACCTCAGTCCGCCCCGTGATCACGAAGGCTGAAAAGCTTTCGAAACGTCGGAATCAAAATCAATAAATAACCGCGATAAAATCCGTATAAATTAGTTTTATTTCAATGAATAATATTCGCGCAAACATAAGAAATCATTACCTTATTATCTGTTACAATTATTATTAAAATTATATACAAAACTCTTTAATTTTTTTATAATGTTACATAAGTTATTTTTCTAATTCAATTCTTTATAGGTCTTGACCAAAATCTCACTGAGGTTAAGCGAAGGTGTAAACCATGATTTTAGTTATATGACACATTTAGTTAAGATGATATCAAATGCACCTAACATACCTATGGGCCCTTGGAAACAGATTTACAATTTGAGTAGCCCACCAGATGAATATCAGTAATTACTCTAGCAGCATGCAATGGTTTCATTGTATGATGTGTTCAAAAAAAAACTCAGGCTCACTGTTGGGTTAGAACTCTGATCGATCGTCACGTTAACGTAACATCGTAGCACACTACTACAGTGCCATTATTACTTTAATTACGCAAAACCTGCAGTTTTTAATAAATATCCAATACCTACGTAACATTAAAAGCTTTGACACTAGACAGTCGAATATTATATTGAATCTTTATTTTCAGACCTTAATCCATCATCTGATCCCAGCGTGGATTAGTTTGTCAGCTTTTTGTTTACGACATATAATAGATATAAGAGAAAAGTGATCAATCATCCAATTTATCTATTTTTCTATATTTAGGGATTCTGGTAAAAGCTTTATTAATCGCTCATCATCGCCGAACAATCACTTGTTACATTAAGTAATAATATTACGATCGAAGTTGGAAGTAAAGGTTTTGGATGTGGGTCAGCAGTGACTGTTATATTCGAACTAAAATTGTACTTACTAACGTCATTGTGATTATTCCTAGTGAAATTCAAAATGTATTAACGATAATTTGTGATTGAGCAGTAAATTAAGTTTCATGTTATCTGTGCCCGCGACTTCGTTTATGTGAAGCTAAATTATCTTTTCTCAATAAAAAGTACTCGATGTCTATTCCTGTATGCCTGACACATTTGTGAAAAAAATTATGATGACTAATTGAGCAACTACAAATATATACTATCTGGAGCCCACGATTACATATTGTAATAAAAAAGTGTCATGTTTTATACTAATTAAATGTTTTAAGTAACAATAGGAATTTAAGAATAATTTTAGCACATTATAACACAACCTTTAGAAAATATAGAATATAATTATGAAAATATGACCCTTTTCACTACCTCTATTTTGATTTATTGAGTTTCGGATAGACTTTGCAGGCCACCACCTTACCACTTAATGTATCCCATAACAATAAAATTTAGTTGTAATATGCAACCATATAGTGAAAATTTATATAAAACAATCGTTAACAGAATGGGGCGTAAATTTTTACCGGTCGATTAAACAATGGCCGGGGCGTAGTATCCTCAAATTAGACAAAGGCGGTATTAATACGGAAGCCATTAAATTGAGATAAGCGGCACGGCAGATTGGGCGGCGCCCTTCGGGTGGTATTAGTCCGTGAGTCCTGATAACTAAGAGACGAGGGTCCGTGAGAAAGGACATAGAATAATCAGAATAAAAACAGAATGGATATATTTCTGATAATTTATAGGTATTTGGTTTTAATTACAATACATGTCACATGTTTATTTAAGTGTATTAATAATATAATATAATATAATATAATATAATATAATATAATATAATATAATATAATATAATATAATATAATATAATATAATATAATATAATATAATATAATATAATATAATATAATATAATATAATATAATATAATATAATATAATATAATATAATATAATATAATATAATATAATATAATATAATATAATATAATATAATATAATATAATATAATATAATATAATATAATATAATATAATATAATATAATATAATATAATATAATATAATATAATATAATATAATATAATATAATATAATATAATATAATATAATATAATATAATATAATATAATATAATATAATATAATATAATATAATATAATATAATATAATATAATATAATATAATATAATATAATATAATATAATATAATATAATATAATATAATATAATATAATATAATATAATATAATATAATATAATATAATATAATATAATATAATATAATATAATATAATATAATATAATATAATATAATATAATATAATATAATATAATATAATATAATATAATATAATATAATATAATATAATATAATATAATGTAGTAATTTACAAGAAGGGATATACAGTAAACATTGAGTGAAATTCAATTTTTTACGCATTAATGAATTTACAACACTACGGACAAACGCATGTAATCATAATGACTAAATAATAATAGTTTTAGAAAAGTTAATGTTTGTAGAATTTACTACTATTATATTATTAATAGCTTCTGCCAGGGGCTTCACTCGCGCAAAAAGTTAAAATAACATTAAACTTGAGTTATTGTCCCAATAGGAAATACATTACCGGGATAAAAAGTATCATATGTGCTAATTCCAGGAAATGGTCTATTTATCTGTTAATTTTCACCATTATAATGTTATTATTATGGGATATTACACGTGTCTTCGTTCGTGTGGTTATTTGAAAAACTTTGCCAGAAGAAATAAAACACCGACCGTGTATACAGAACAGAGCACTATTTAAGTACGCTAGTGTAAATAATGTTGTATGGCTTTCCATTAATCGCTAAGACATGTTAATTTCGAGACTTGGACAGACGCGAACATGCCACATATAGCTGCCCATGTGAGATCCACGGCTTTATCTACTATACCTCGACTACCTGTAGTGTTTGCCTTGTGCCTTGTATATAGTTATGACAAAAGCGAGCTTGAGAGGGAACTGCAGCCTTTTGAATCTAAATGGAAGATCGGTGGGAATTAAAGGTAAAAAATCATTACATTTTCACCCTTACTTGCCCCTGTCAAATAGTAGCACCAACAATATTCGGTCCAAGTTGTGTGACGCAAAGTCTTGTTCTGCTGCATAGTCGCGGCGCATCTAAATTAAGCATGAGCATAACCGGAATGACTAATTTTAATTTCAGTTTATGTGAGGGCCTGACAGCTCTAGGAAATTCAAGAATTCTGCAGGATATGGAGTACTCTGTTCTGTATCTATGACGGTGTCTACTGACAAATACTCGGTGATTTCACCACGAATCTCTTTTAGAGTGTCATTATTAAGTTGGATAACAATGTCATTTTTTGGAGCAAAATTGGTTATTCAGTTGGGGCGTGAAGGAAGAATAATTTTACCGATATTCCTGTTAATCTCCCCTAGAAATTCGATGTTTATCTAGGACAAAAAGCACTCTTCATCCTTTTAACTAGCTCTGCGTCAGATATCAAGTCAATTAGTTGTATAGTTAAGACGTGAAGGAAAAACAAACAAACGCACTTTCGCATTTATAATATTACTCTGTAATCGGAGATAGTAATATGTAATTTATTTTATTAAGCAAGAACATAGTATTCTTTAATCTTCATTTAGCAAAGTCAATTTGAAGACGTAAATAACTATCCATTATAATAAATGAGGTATTAACTAACAATAAATCGTTTAGCTTAATCAGTTGTATGCTAAAATAGAAAGAAGCAACAATATCCATTATTGAAATAATAAAAGTATATAAAAATATTTCCCAGGAAAATTAATAATCTTTCACATCTGATTTTATCCCAAGTGTATTTATCTATAGAGTATCGATGGGCGGGCGGCAAGTCGCTTCTTACACAAATAAAATAATGATTCAGACGTCTCACTTCTTTTTTAATTATCTTAAAGTACACTTATTCATCTTTAATTGGAATACTCACTGTCTATAATATATTAATCTATGTACTTCAAAGTTTTTGTAATAGTTATTACAATATATTTTGCAAAGTAGACGTAGTATCCAGTATATTTATAAGTTACATATTACATATATATATTACATATAACATATACATCAATACAGTTCATTCGTATTTTTTTGTATGCTTCCACACAAAAGCTGCTAATTTTGTATATGTTTTAAATTAATGAGCATCGTCTGAAAATTGATTGTTTTTAGAACTGTATCTTTAAATTATATATAACTAATCATTTTCAACATTTTTAGTAACAGTTGTATTTATAGGAAATTTAATACAACTGGCACAATCATTCGTCACATAGAATAGTATTTGTGAACCTTCTTTTACCCGCATTTTCATTAGAGTTCGGGTGGTGTCTATGTCGCTAGTAATTGGAACGCCGGCGGGCAGCCGGTTTGTCGTTCGACAATCAACAGGACGTGATGCGAAATCCGATGCGTCCGCTTCAGATAACCGCTGTAATCATTATCTTGGCCCAATCATGAGCTGGTTTTAACTTTGCGCCGCTGTGAAAATTACGCGATTTGCTATGTTGTACAAGTACAATGAGGAATTTGTAAATTTCAATCACGTTTGTTTTATTGTGTAGACATAATATTATTTACCTACATATTTTGTATGAAAATTAAAAATGAGGAAAATGAGGTCCGTGGTAGGAATGGCGATTAATCGAATAAGCGATTTCGTAAATCGATTCACAGCTTTGAATCAATCGAGTGAATCGATGTTTTACTAAACACTAGACTGGCGGGCATTAGAAATCCCTACCACCATCACTATTACGATGTTTGTTAAGCTTCCGGTCGGGATTTACGTTCCTTCTACTGTAACACCCTTGTGATCTCTGAGCACAAGTCGACATTTTACTCAAACTCCTTTACAATAACAGCCATACGGTTGTAGAATACATTGCCGCGTCATATTCAAGATGTCAAAACCATCGTCAGTTTTAAAACTCAACTACATCAATATTTGTATAATAAACAAGAGTTAGAGTGATGTTGTTTATCACAATTCGCTGTTATAATGTTTGTAAATATGAATGTATGAATTTATTATATGTATGTACGTACATAAGTATGTATATTTAGTTTATTTATTTTGACTACATTTTGTTTATTTATATTATGTAAGTATATTTATTATTACACTCTTATTTCACCAATTATTTTATATGCACTACCTGCAACGGTATGTCTTATAGCATTAAGTTCGCCAGTGTATATATTTAAAGTGCAATAAATATTTCATTCATTCATTTATCCATGTTTTGCTTCACCGAAAGTTCAAGGTCATACCAGGTATATTCGAACTCGCGTCCGTACCTACTATCAAGTGCTTACACTACCCTAATGTTAGTAGTGTAAGTGATATCTATATTAACAAGTTATCACGTATTTGGGCTTCAGCCTAGTATTCATATTTTTATTATGTCTTATCTCATTCTTTATCTAACAGTAGACTCTTTTCCATGTTATAAATAAATATATAAAACATAAACTACGAATCAGCTGTTATACTTCTAGGTACCACGATTCTAGCTGAGGTATTTTGCTGCGCATATACTTAGACTACTAGGTAAGTTATCGCATGATATTATAAGTTAAAATATGTAAATACAGCATATCCACTCCGAAGGTAACACACCGAATTTTTACCAGTATGTACACATTTAAGTCGTAATAATTACGTAGTATTCTCATTTATAATTTGATATTGATATAATACTACGAGTAACTAAATGAGCTGGATAAGAATGGTTACGTGGTTAATTTAGACACTGTCGAAGTGTAAGCGACAGGTATACTAGCTAAGTCTCTAATATACTAAAAGATCTTGGTTTACCAAGGACTGCGGTAAGTTCTATACTAGAACGTGCATCTAAAGTTGTGCTAGCAGACTGCTACTAAATTTGGCTGAACAGGAAGAGTAATACTTATAGTGAAGGTGAGTATTGACGCATTTCGGATAGAGGCCCCTTAACGTACATCCGTGTCACAAGTCTCGGAAAGTGCTCGGAGTTTTCTTTTCTGCTACCTAACATAGAATACCACTTGTTTTGGCCAAATATAATGAAGCTTACGTACCAATACTTTATAAAATAATTGGTCTACGCACAGTAGGTACATTCCTAGACGATACGACCAACACGGTAGTTTGAATCTACCACGAATCATGTTACCACGCTGCTGAATACGTTGTTCTAAACGGGAGACACTACATACTCGATGAACGGTATGCCTTTGTAGTGTTTCCAGGGTGCAATGATTTCATTACAGTTTGTCAATTCATTTCTCTCGTTATCTCACTCTCAGTGGTACTGAAAGTTGTAGAAAATCACATGAGATTTCACATAAAAAATTCACATTTACTTAAGTAACTTTTATAATACGTCACATAACCTTTCTGACTATAGGAAGTACTGTATGACATGACTGCTACATCTAAATTATGTATGGCAATATAAAATGTAACCTAAGAGCAGATTTATATTAAAGTTTTACCACCTCAACTACTTACTTGAGTAAGGAGAGTACAATGGGATTTTACACAAGCAGTAGCACATTATTTAGATAACTACACTTAGCAATGAACCTCACTAGTTTTCGCATATAAGCTTAAGCCTTTTACCCAGGTAGATGTTGACTAGAGCACAAGGCGTTACCGTATTGAATAGTACCTGTAATTAGACTAGGGTCTTGGGTGAGAATGTAAACAAACGCTAAACCTATAAACATAGAAAATATAGTGAATAAATCTATTGCGAAACACAAAACATATTAGAATGTATTTAATTACATTACGCCAAGTAATTAAATTCCGCGCTATGAGTAAAGTAAACAGTTTTACATGAGACCTGGCTATTAACAATGTTTGCACACACAATGTTACTTATTCAGTTTTAATGTATATGCCCCTCTCATTAGAATGTATTTATTTCTACGCACGTCTTTGGGATAAAGCATTTTGATATGAGACACTCATAACTGACTTGACTATCTACCATACAAATGACAAAAAAAATATCATTAATCATCATTGCTTTTTCAGAATCAAACGTATTACATGCAAGCACTTATAATTGTACATTGTACTTTTTAAATTTATATGTTTAACGTTTCACTGAAATTTGGTTTGATGATAAATGACATTATAGACCAACATAGTAACACGTTTAACCAATTAAACGAATTGGCTATCAAGTATAGACCCTGCAATACACCTATACATGTTTTGCTCAATTCCTTTAGCTTAAGGTTATTTTTCAAGCAAGGTAATGGTTTCCAAATAATTTTCTATCACGCAACGGTTTATAACGACGTTTTCCTTCGCCAAGGACTCAAGCGTACTGACAAGATTTGATCTCATAATTTATATATAGATATTTGATTAGGGCACGTAATATATACTTACTAGTATGCTGAGTAAGTTGGATTTACTGGGGAGCGGCAGAATTCAAGGGCAGCAAATTTAATACTACAATATTTATATTCTATAGAAATTGATTAATTTAAAATAGCAAAGACAATTTCAAAATATTATACAAATCAAATATGGGTACTTAGGTTTTAGAGTAACCTTTGTTGCGACAACATAGGAGTCAAAAAAGGTAATTTTTATTATTTTCGATTCTTGTAGAGTAGTATTTCAAGTATATTGTGATGGAATAGTGAAGACGTAAAAATCTAAAATATTTAACAAAGTCGGTATTTTTAAACTCAGTAGCTAGGAATTTTTGCCATAGGAACAATGTGCTTTTTTATAATCGCACCTAATGTCCAGGTGAGGTGGCCCAAGACGGTGGGCATTACATGATTTGTGTTTTGAAAACTCAGTTTGCAATATTTTTTATTGTTACGTGGCAAGAAATCTCAGTGAACTTACCAAACTAAAACAAAAATTTAATTATCTTACATTTATTAATTATGAATCATAAAGCCTAATTTATTATATCACAATAAAACTACCACAAAACTTTAAAATCGAGCACGCACGTATGCTTCACGTAAACAAATGTATCAAACCATTCTTCAAAATACAATCTCAAACGTTAAAAACCAAAGTACCTGTTGAAACAATACTAGAGATAGAATTTTTAATTTGGAAGTCTTACACGGTCACCCTTTCTCGCTTCCTCTTTTAATATACGTATATCTAATACATTCATAAGACTGTGGCCAGTGAAACGTCAAGTTTATCTGACCTGTCAGAATTGTTATTATCTTGCAAATATTTATTCGCTACTGCGCCAGATTAAATTGGTGGCACCTTAGGTGAGAGCGAGACAGATTTTGTTCGCTTCCTAGGAAAATGAAAGAGATGGGATGCTACACGACAAGGTACATTTTTACACCTTATAACTTAGATTTACATTGATGATGCATTACTATCTTTGACTTAAAGCTATTTTGCTCATATATCACTAAGACCTTAACGTTATATGCCAATTCTTAAAGGGAAGCATATGGGAATTGGGTTATATGGACTTTTTGCTACAAGTAGCTTGCCCGGCTGACATTAAAAAAAGTCCTATCACCGCGCAAAGGCTATATGCAAAGTATACATTTGCAATATATATAAAGTTTACATGCAAACAGTTTCTGGCACAGCCAGTTACTAAATGTGACGAATGGTAAATACGAGACTATTAATTTATATATTTACAAATCCTTAAGCGCGCTTATACAGGTTTCATGCAGAACATTACGCATACCAGCCTGTCAAAAAAATTCTACCTGTGTATACAAAAATTGTACACTTGTTAATCTACCCTTCCTGACCAAACACAAACGTAACTGGCAAGGGCAATACGTGTCAACAAATCGCGTAATGTTGTTTTTCCCGACCACCCGTATCTGCTCCCATACATTTGTTTATTATGCCCCCTCGAACGATGAACCGACTTTATAGTCTTTAGAAATAACCGAAACAGACAATTTTTTTCTCTGTTTCACAACAGTTACGACTTCCTAAACGGATAACATGATTTTATGAACCGATATTTTAAACTCGACTAAATTAAGTTATAAAAGATTTTTATATTCATCATCGTCGTTACATCTTGTTTTATAAAACAGACACCAAGACATCTCGAATGTTGTATAGTTAGATAAATTAAACAAAACCGATCTATACTTGTTATTTTGTTATTTTGTGATCTACACAAAAATAATAGGTTTCAATATAACCGGTATGTTTTCTATGTATATATATATTGATAGATAGTAGTACAGATAAAAGTAATTTTCTTTGTAATTCTTTATTCAGTAGAATTGACGATGGTTTTACATAAAAGGATTGATATTTATTATATCTTATTGGGTCATAATTCTAATACACCCTATATAGCACTCGTCACAGGAACACGCTTAACTGTGTCTCGCTCCGGGATCAAGCAGTGTAATATTTAGGTACCCAGAGGCTCACAAGCCGGTTTAACAGTGACTACTCTCCAATTGGCTGGCAATCTCCCGATCATGGCCATTGTTTTTGGTCTGTAAGTTACTATCCATCAGGTGCAGTGCCACCCCAAAAAAATACACTTTGTGGATCGTTCGTTCCACATGTCCAGAATCGTTTTAAGCTTTATAGCTTACACTAGTTTTCCCTGGCCGCCTCGCTCGCGTTAATGTAGATTTTGCCAATCTATGAGATGTTTTGTTCTATTCCTCAGAAACAGTACTTTTTTGAACGAAAACTACCCAGTTATTTTTTGATACCTTTAGTAGCGTGTAAGCAAAATTTCATGATGATCCGTTGACTAGTTGCAGATGTGAAAGCGTAAGAAATCAAGTAAATTCAGCTTTGTATATTTAAAATCAATAGTATGTGCGTATACTATTACAATGTTTGCACTATTGAGCTTTGTCATACAAAAATTAAACTTTTAAGAAAGCTCAGAATGTGAACTCTATTCATGCAACCAATGTCGTATATATTTCCTATAAATAATGATATTTACATCTATAGATGAAATAATTTTGTTCCTAAGTCTATACTATTATTATACACCCTGTGTTTACTGCACCCGCATGTAAACCTACACAACTGATTTTCCTGTCTGGTAATTATACGCCTTTTGATTTAATAAAACATTTGTCTAGTATAAGAATTAATTCGTATATCATGTACAACTAAATATAATTATTTACTATTCGTGGATAAATATAAAGTAATATCCATTTTATAAAAAAAACTGTTGCGACAGGGAGCCCATATTTCTCCTCTCCACAGGGACTAGGGCTTGGTATTATTACCTCATGTTGGCTATCACACGTCAAGTTTAAATCCCGCTTTAGTAACAGATTCCGGGAGCAGCCGTTGTATATCCAAGAATCAATCTGACTGGATCATACGCTACCATAAAATAGTAATTTGTTTATAACGTAACGAATTTATATTTTAACTGTTATTTAGTAATAAGCTAAATGCTACTTTTGTATATAAAGAAAAAGATTTTTTTTTTTAATGAAAAGAACCATATGCTGTTGTCAGTACTCCTGACAACTTATATGTAAAATCTTAAAATATCAGTTCTGTAGTTAAGGTGTGAACATGTAAAAACATAATTTGCATTGAAATATTACTTAGAATATTTAACTGCTTCTATAGTAAATATGGGTGAAATGTTTACAAATATTTGGTTGAGTAAATTTTGAATCGAATTTTAGTACTTCTATGCGTTAGCCCGCTCCGATTATCGTAATATTGAAATTTGAATTCCCCTGTTTATTTATCAAATGCAGTAGCCATTTGCAAATACACTGTTTATTATTATTGCAGTGTTTGAATTGTCTATCTATAACTAAGCAAATTTGTTTAAAGAACTTATTGCTAGTAATTTACAAGTAAATTTCTAAGTAACTTTTGCATATATTTTTTCTGCATTTTTATAGAACTAGAAGTCAACATGTGTACATGCTGCTAATACTCTTACCTTGGAACTATAAAAACACTCATTGAATATCCCTTGGACTAATCAAACTAAATACCTTGATGTAGTATTAGACAGACACCTTACCTTTAACAAACATGTAGATTACGTACAGAAAAAAGCCTCCAAGGATATGGTTCCACAACGCAATCTAACTTCCTCCAAGGGCAAAATGTCACTCAGGCAAAAGCTAGCTAGCAGTTAGCTACACTTCGAATCCGCACGCCAAAGGCTTTGCGCGCCGGCCACGTAATTGCTTCTCCGACCCCTCGGATAAAATAACGAGATTAAACGCGCTTCTCCGTTCCGTCTCCACCAATCGCACATGTCCGCGCACACGCCCGCGTAACCGCCGTCCTCGCCGCCGAGGCTGAGGGTATAATTTCGCTTCTGTATACCCGCCGCGGCCTCCCTCCACAGACGCCTGAGTCTAGGTTAGATCCTCCGGGTAGGAGTTCTCGAGTTACTCTGCTCGCGCGATACAGTGACACTCTACATCACTGAGAGTACACCATCATACCGCATACTATTCGTGCCCACTCACACGATAAGTATACGGTTCTGTAAGGGACTACCCTCGCGACCCTTGAGCTGCTTACCTGATAAGGTCGTTGTTAGGATCACTAAATTTGTAATAGAAGACCTGTTGATTAGTCAGGATCGTGAATCTTTTTTCATTTACCGGCAGCAGCCCCAGCCGAGGTTCAGCACTCGCCCCAAAAAGTTCGGTGAAGCTGTCAAAGCTCTTGGGGCTAACAGCGTATATCAGTTAGAAAAAAAAACTCATTGAATAAGGTTATGCAGTACTTATATAGCAAATACGGAATATACAAATAGTATCGACTGCATAGTTAATAAAATCTTAAACTGCTAACACACCTCTTTAATATATATTCTTGCTGTTTTAAAATAATAGTCACACTAACTTGTACTTGTCTCAAATATTTATACAATCTACCAATTTCTTCAAAACTTACGAATAATGGAGGTTAGCGGTGTCGCGAATTGATTGCTGTATCGCTGTGAATTAGTTATCAGAGTCACCTAATAGTTACCTTAGATCCAAACATCTTTAAAACTTTTGTCAAAAATTTCTTATTCAAACTCAACTTTAAAACTTTAAAAATTTAAAATTAACCCTTGACGATGGCAAACTTTCATCAATCAGTATTTTTATACTAATACCTATGGATTATTCATAACTAGCTTTTACGTGCGGCTTCGCTCACGTTAATATTACTTTTTGTCAAACAAATCCGATAACTCAATAAGAACTTTCATACAAAGTTTAGCCCACTTCCAATAAGGTTTTTGCGAGAAACCTATAACCGTATTCTGGTTCCTATTTATCTCTGTAGCAAAATTCATCATAATCGATTTAGCAATTTAGGCGTGACAGCCTAACAAACAAACTCACTTTCGCATTTATAATATTAGTAAGGATTTACGATACTTTTATCCATATATTTTCAATTGAGAAATTATAATATTTGTTTCGCAATCATTACATGCATATAGAAAATGAGCGAAATATTTTTTAGTTTCCATTCACTCACATAACATACAAATTTTCCAATAAATCTTAGCACTGTCCGCTTATATACAAAATAATCTTATCTTCGTATAATTTCAACTTTCTTATCTCTTCTGAATACATACTATGTGTGGACAATTCTAATGAATAGAAATGTTAGGGCGAATATCCAATAGAATATTTAATTGAAGAGCGAAGAAATGAAACATTAAGAATTTAGAAAATAAATGATATGATTTAGTAGAAAAAAAAAACAAGTCATTTAACTATTAACACTCATGTTGTTCACTAATAATATTTTTTTAATTTTGTTCATAAAAGAAGAAATTTAATATTTAGGTTCTAATATAGCTAAATGATACATATGAATCTACCTGTAACTTAGGAAATAAAAATTCTAAAATTAAATATATATATATTTTTAATCATTTTTTTCTTCTATATAATTCATCATTCACCGAAATTAAAGATAGATTAATTTTAAAATTATTTAAATAAAGATTTAATGAGGATAATTATACTTATAACTAAAGATTTAATACGGCCTCAAATTTTGGAGAAAGTGTAGCAACGGCCTAAGATCTGACAGACTGGTCGCCCCCATTGTTTGTCTGTAAAGCGTTTTTGTGAAGATTTCCCATGAGAGTGCGCCGTGGACGTAACATGGTTCTTTTATTTCTATCTCTGAAAGGAATATGCAAACAGATTTACGAAAACAGTTTCGGATAAAATTATTTTCCCGCTGAACTTACGTAAGTCACTGGAATCAAGTTGACTTCTAACTTTTATCGATCGAACCACTAAACTTACTTTACGATACGGCTGTTTGAGAGAATATTTTTGTGAGGTTCGGCTTATCCAACTGCCATGAAAAGAAAATAGGATGATTGAAAATATAAAAGCCGAATTTTCAAACATAGTAATCAATACACTTTTATTGCATAAACTTTTCTGGACAACCTACACCTCAGTCCGCCCCTTGACCACGAAGGCTGAAAAGCTTTCGAAACGTCGGGATCAAAATTTAATAAATAACCGCGATAAAATCCGTTTAAATTAGTTTTATTTCAATGACTTTCATAAAAATAAGAATTAAAATTTTAAAAACATGATTCCACTTGTAAGTACACACGTAATCTTAAACACAATTAACTGTACTAATGAATAGAGATAATCAATAGTTGAATGAGCGGCATCCACAAAGAGTCGGTTCACGTAACTTGCATTCCGATACACCTTTGAATCGTACAATAATTGAGTACTTGGAACAATTAACGCATGACTCTACAATCGTATGTAACATGGAACATACAAGAAAGAACTACGGAAACGTAGCATCATCGTATATATTTTTATAACATCTTATAAAATGAACATTTAATATGTTGTATCCTTATGTAATACCACGTAAGTAACAACTAAATAATATTTGCACGAAGTATTTGCAGCCAATATTTGCAATTGGTAATAATTACATGAAAATATAAATTGAACTCAACATATAATAAAATCTGAGTCTATAGCAGAGTTTTCTATATCACTAATGAACGCAGAATAAATTACTACTGTAACTCTTAAAAAGGATATCAGAAAGACAGAAATGTTAATTATGATCAGAAAAAGCAATAAGAATCTAAAGAGACCTAATATTAGTATCAATAGCTTAGTTGTAACTATGTACTAAGTTGTCACAGACCACACAAAAAATATATGGCCTTCACTTTTTATATACCAAAAATTAGGCCCGTCACAGGACTTGTTAATGAATAATAAATACACATTTACCGTGTCTATACATTATATAGCTTAATAAAACGATGGCCAATTTACTCTGGGAATGACTGTTTGGCGTTACACAAGCTATTCCGGTAAACATAACGTGCTTGTTCGTAGTCTCTTTTTGGTTTGGACTCGACTTATAAGGTTAGAATTTCATTGCGTCGCGTCGATACTGTTAATAACAAGGGAACTAATTGTCCACGTGACAGGTGTTCCAATGAAATTACATCTCCTATTTATATTTACTTTATATTGTATAAATGATTATATACAATGTATGTATTTAATCTATCTAATAATTATATTGAGTAATTCTTGTACTAAGTATCGTTGTATAGATAATATTTTGTAATACAATTTCATTTTATATTACCATGAATGTTCTTGTTTAAAGTACCATAACGTACTTAAACTGATATCTTTCATAAAATAAGAAGAGAAAAATTATACTATTATATTTGACCACTGTAAGGAATTTAATTCAACTTAGTAAAGTACAAAAATGTCTGGAATTTGTTTTAAAGCGAGGAATCTCGGAGATGTTCAATATTTAATATTAACTAAGGGCGGGATTCAATCTGTAATACGACAGATTTTCCTTATTCCTGATTTTGAGAGTCTTTATATGAAATTGGTTTACTATGAACATGATTGTACCTATAATCTCCCAGTTATATATTTTAAATTCCACAGATGACTTATTAACAAATTTCTATAACAATTTTCCAAACAATCATAGCAATAATGATTGTATTGAATAAATGATTAATAATATATTATTAGTAGTGTCTAAATTTATCTAAGCAGTTATGTAAACAATGACAGCGAATAACAAAATTACATATATTTTCAATAAATTAAAGAATAAATTAAGGTAAAGAATACTCTTACAGAGACAATTCAAAATAAAAATGTTTATAAAATGAACAAATAGGTAAGCACAGATTTATATTGTGGAGGATATACGATATTATACTGTTTTACTGGAATGATAAATAATTAACCAACCATGTTCATATTCCATAGCTGGGAGAAGGCTTCTTGTAGAAGAAAGGCATTGTTTTAATTACCACACCAGAGAAGTCATATTAGCGAAATTTACCTAATTCATCTGAACCAATACCCATCCGATAATGGTCATAGCAATATCACCGTATCATTCTTTTATTTTCAAATGCATTATTTATTCTCGCAACTGATACGTTTGAAAGACTTCAACCATGATTTAAAAAATATGAATTCTATAATTTTAAAATGAATTATTATAAAGTAAAAGAGATATTGAATATTTTAATATTATATCTCTCAACAATACACGCAAAAAAGTGAAATTTTACCCTGAATTTGTTGGACGATATCATCATAGTTCCGCAGTGTTTTACAACCTTTTAATGGAACATCTCTGCTGACATTGGCTCTTTATTGCGATTTGTTTAAACAGAAGATAATTAAAGCTCGGGAATGAATAACCCGACGCTTTAATCAAACAATTCTTTGCAAGTTTTTGTCTCTTTTTTGTACGAGCTATTTTTATGAGAAGACAATGGCTGCTTGTTAAATAGTTAAGAGTGGATTATTAATCAACTCTGCCATTTAATTAGTGTCAGTTCTTAAGATTTATTTTTTAGTTTATAGCTACAAATCGTGTGAGCTGACAGTCGTTAAATGCAAATTAAATAAGCATTTTGAGATAACTGAAATTAGTATTCTGTAGCAATTATAATTTTATATATAACTAGCTGTGTCCGCGACTTCGTTAGCATGGAATTAAAAAAAAAAATTACGCAACCCTTTTTTCTTTTCAAAATAAAATAATATAAAATAGGCCTAATAATATAAAATTAAAATTAAATAGGCTAAGTTACTTCTTATAAGATCAGCTTATTAGATAAGCGAAAGTCCCGTCAAAATCGGTCAAGTCGTTTTAGAGATTAGCCGGAAAAAACAGACAGACAAAAATTTTAAATATATTTTTTTATGTAAGAACTGTATATACTTTCATATGCATTTAGTCAAAAGCTGTTATTCTGACAATACAAACAGACACATACATTTTATTAATTTTTAGAAATAACTACATAAAATAAATAATTCAAACCATAATATAACAAATCTAATTTAAACATAGAAAGTCAAAGAGTATAACAAAAATTGTATTACCACAACATTAATTGGCTTAGTATTGGTAATTGTAATTTACGTGAGTAAGCAATCGCGTATCGTGAAGAACGATTCTGGTGAAAGCGTATAGTGCGACATCTAGACCTTGTTCCCTTCAAGTTTAATTGTGGTATGTTTTGAAACACAGACATAAATTCACTAGGTACGTCACACATGGAATTTCTTTAAATAGAATCAATAAAAATATTTGCATTTTATTACTAATCTAACTTATAAAGATGAGCATTAATTCAAAACAACTAAATGGTGAGTTACACTTTGTACAATTTATGTATAGAAACAAAGCACGTTATTAAATTAAAAAAGAATACAATTTCCTTTGATAAACGATATCTTTTAATGAAATCCAGGTAATCATCACATTTAACCAAATATTCAAGTCTTTCACGATATGTGCGTGGCATATATAATAATTTCGGGTTCAGAATTAGTTCGAAGTCTTATACAACTTCCAAACCTCCTAAAAAATTACTAAAATATTCCTCCATTTTAAGGTTATCTTACAAAGCAACTCCAATAAGCTCGCCAATAACTGTCACTTAAAAATAAGTCTAATATTTGGGCCCACAAATCTAAGTGATCCCTTTGTGTATAAGAGACACCTAAATGTTGGTAAAAAGCAAAAACGTATAAGTAGACCCTAAAACACTATAAGGCATCAATTATAATATGGAGATTCTTTGTGACAACGGGCATAAATCTGTCATTATAACTACAGTTCTCATTATTTTAAATATTTATTTGTAATTAACTAAGAAACACATCCCTTTATATATTATGTATAACTCCCCGTTAGATTATATATGTAACTTTTTATAAATCTGAGAAGTCAAGTAAATATTACTGGGTATGAAAGGTAAACGTGACATACTTTACTTGCCAAAGAGATTCTATTTCACAATAATTAAATACATCACATAACCGCAACAAATAATTCTTAATTTGTCACCGAAAATCAAATTATGTATTTTGTTTATTTTTTTATTAATAATCCAAACAGTCATTAACAAATGTACCAGGCATTGTATCAAACGCAAAAACCACTCAGCTAGCACAAACTGCTTATATATTCGATCTAAGTATATACATACACATATTTAAGGATGTACATAATTATAAATATTATCTTCATTGGTCAATTTCCCTTCTAAATAAAAGCTCTAATCTGCCAACAATTTTATGTTTAAATCTCTTCCAGTTCAAATTATTTTCTAAGTGTTTATCGGTGCTACGCGGTAGATTCCAATCAAGCGGAGTTAGTGCACGGACGCCGCAACTCGCTCTGAGTAGTATATTTTACGCCCCATGCATGCTCATACTTACGCACGAATCTTATCACTGGATCCCAACCTTGCTACAGTAATAAATTTAACTAAGCAAGTAATAATTTACAAAGCTTACAGACGTGAATGCACATTCTAAAATAAAAATAAAATATTAGGCAAAGGTCGTATTTTTATTAAAAATTGCAAATGCGTTGGACCTCGGTGACATGAATATGTGACTTAGAATTAGCAATTTTTAGAGAGGTTTATGGCCGACATGAACGCTTACAATCATACTGGACTAACAACCTCACTCACAAGTCACTCCTGTTTTTTCATTGTACAATGAAGATAATTTTTATCATTTTTTCCTTTTAAAACTTATACTTTATGTTTTATAGTTATGAAAATTTTACAATCCTTCTACCAGTCACATCTTCATAATACTTACAGATATCCTAAAACATTTCAAGTTTCAAAACTTAAACAAATCAAGACACGGTCTGGTTGTAATGTATTTTATGATTAACTAGATAAAATAATAATAATGGGTATAATAAGTAACAGCTTTGTAAATTATTTATGTTCAAACTTCATAGAGTATCTTGTCTTCAATTAAAATTTTGCAAACATACTATTTTAAAAATACACAGATAAAAGTTAAGCCTGTAATCATACTCGTGCTTGATATTACTAGTCAACGAGTATCCACAAACTGACACTTTGCTCAAAGGCACATTATACTTATTCATAGATTCTGCCTTTGAACTATGTAATTATGAACATATTTTAAGAATAACGCAACATTAACCTCTTCTTCTATATTCATATTTGTTTTTACAAATCAATAATCGTAATCGCTAATTATTGAAAAGATTTAAGTATAATGTTACGTCTAAGTTATGTATGATATTCAATATTGAATTCATATTATATCTCTATTTCAACTTATTCTGACCTTCAGCAAAAATGTTTTCGTCACTATTATCATGTAAAATATTCCAGACAAAAATACGATTTTAATTAGCTCGTGATAAAGATATACGCATTTGATTTTTATTTATACACGTGTAGTAAAAAATCTTCAATTTAGACAGTTACACTTTATTAAATCACTTTATTATTTTCACAACGAATGTTATTTATTACAACTTCCACATTCCCTCGCCATCTAAACTTAATACGTCATAAGTAATGCAATCAAAGATGTTATTTTTTCTACTTTAGTATAAACATGGTCCACCTTATATATATAAAAATAAAAATTGTACATATAAAACTTTTTATTAAAAAGTCGGACAAATAGCGAACTGAATACGCACTCTGAGGGCTCTGTTTTAAATAAATATTTCTTTTTACCTACTAATAAATTCTAATACCTCCAACACGCTACAGCTTTTTATAAAGGAGGCATTTACATCGAACAATACATGCAATAATACAAATTTGACCCGTATTAAATCTGGACTGAATTTGAAATACATTTTTTTCGCATATATAGCTTCACTTATAGCAAAAAATCTCACTGCGTATCAAATATCACGACTTTAATTTGTAGGAATAGATTCTACAGGCCTCAATAATTGAGCAGTGATGGCAACTTTTAGTGTGAAGCCCATGTATCTATAGTGTTAACAGATAAACTTAATAATTTTGTAGCTGTGTCTTGAAACCTCAGCATCCAACTTACATTTAAGATCAAGTAGTTTTTGGAAAAATAAAAATGGATCCCTAGCACATAGTGTTTTAGTAGGATAGACAGATTTTTCAATTATTTTCACTATAGATATAATCTATGTAAAATGTAGATATTTTAAGTGAGACGCAATATAACAAATAAGTTTCATCTCGCAATTCAGCAGAATGAAGATAACTCTAAGTAAATTGAAAAAATATGGCTTTCTGTATTCATAGCAATAGTTATTGGAAATATAATATAATTATGATAAATATTATTAATTTTATTGCAAAATTAACGTACCTCTAAAAAGGGCATGTGAAAATGTTTACAATATCTGACAACAACGCACCGCACCGTACCGCAGCGAAGCGAAGCGCAGCGCGTTGTACGCAACTGTGTGACAGTCAATAATTAACTACTTATTATCGTAGCTTAATAATGTCCGGTCGATGTTAACCAACTGAAATTGTTCGCAGAGTATAGCTGGACCGTTCGAGTAATATTTATGCCAGAGAGATAATACCCAACATGGCCGTAGGCTTTTACTTTTATTGTTTCAGTATTCTGTTTTATAAGCAAAACTCTGTTTATAACAAAACACAATTATCTAAGCAGCCATATTATTTGTATCTGTAATCATAAAACTGTTTTCTCTAAAGTATTCGTACGATATAAAACATTATACAATGTATTTTATTAAAATACAAAGTCCAATGTATACGATTATGTGGTAATATTAAATATATTTTTCAAATTACCGATCAATGCAATTCCCAAATACGCTACCACAAGTTATCATTTATTCTAGTCATAATCAGCTGACAATAATGGAAGAATGAGATAAAAAAAATTCATTGGTACTATGTAAGGGTGAAATACAAGACATACTTATAACTACTAACAAGCTTGCGTATTGAAGGCGTTTGCTTAACTGTATAAAATAATGTTACATGCTAGTATTCTATTTTAATTAACTTATAATATTTCGGTAAAATTTATAACCAAATATAATTACTTATGTAATTTTACAATACAATTACAAGTACAATTATAATCATTAGTTTTCGTTTCATTTACTATTTGATTATACATTTTTTAGTTTAATTACTATGAAAGTAGGTATATGTTTTCATTATTAATATAAGTAAAAGTATATTTCTATCGTATTGAGGTAGTTTTTAACTTGCTTATTTTCTGATGAAAGGAGAGTGTTATGAGTTCTAGTATGAGAGATGAACTACTTATTTTACTGTATTTTTTCTTTGCAGTATGTTACCATATTAGTAACTTAGTTCTATTTTATTTTATTTTACCTAATTTATAAAGTATACTTTGTAGATTTCAAAAAAATATTAAATTATCTGTTGGCAATAGCCTTGAAGCTAAAAGAGCCGCAAAGAAACCTTTTAAGATATAATTAAAAGAACATCGTGATTATTGCTACATTATTTACAATCACAAAACAAGAAAATCGTGGAGCGGATATCAAACAATTAATTATATATTTGTAATACATATTTTTAAACACTGTTCCTTTTATATCTACTGGCATAATTGCATATTACATTTTAATTAATTAGTATATATTCGCATTTTTTATATAAAATATGCGTGTTTTTTAATTTTGATCTATTGCAATATATTTTAGAAAGAAATTAAGCTGGTTTTGTAGAAACTCTGTTGTTTTTATGACATATGTATACCAGATAGTATATATTAAAATGTATTTTTATTTCAGAGTATATTTTGTAATGTTAATTATAATAATAAATGTTTTACCAGGACAAAAATTAGCCTATGTTACTCTCCATCCTTTGATCTATCTCTATGCCAAAAATCAAGTCGATTGGTTGTTTAGTTGATGCGTAAAGGAAGGACAAACAAACAAATAATCAAACACACTTTCGCATTTATAATATTAGTATAGATTACAAATTTATGAAAATATTTCTGAAAAAAACATGATTTACCAAAAAATTAACCTCGACAGTACTGAGGCACGTGTTTTTTTTATAAAAAAAACTTGTATTTTCTCATCAATAGGAAGCTTTTTACGGGGACGTCGCAAGAAATGTATTTTTTAACAACCAGTCTAATATTTATACTACAATTAAATTTTATAAGAAGTATTCTCTATATGCGAAAGTTAATATTCAAATAATTCTAAAATAAAGTGCTATAAAAATTAAACTATAAAGAGCTACCGCAGCGGGTTTTATTCCACTTTCATCTTACTAAGGATTACTTATTAATGGACCTGTCAATACATTGATGGAATTATTATAAATGTTCCTTGATACCAGTTAACGTATGTTACAATTCTTTGCTGAACTTATTGGATACAACACCGCGGAGATTCCTTTTTCTTGATTACTATATGATTATATTCATTTTTATTTATTCGCTCGTGTTAACTTTTTGATAAAGTAGGTTTTGATAAAGTACATATACTTTTAATGTATTTAATATAATTGACTACTGATGCAACAAATAAATGCTAGCTGTCTCAAAACAGTTTTTTTTTAACAATATATCTTGTTATATACCTATAACTTAATTTACTGAAGTCACTAGTGCCAACTTGTAGATTAGCGACACTAGAGGAATTATACACTGACAATACATTATACATATATCCAACCCAATAACTCTTTATGTAGCATTACTTACAGAATATACTTTATTATAGCGTGGTAATAAAGTGAAAAAAAGCTCGGGAAAATTTTAAAACAGTTGAGATACAGTTTTTATGTATTTTCTCATTTTACCGACCTCTCATTACCAATCTACGGTGCGTGGACACGCAAAACCTCACTCTTGGGACAAAAGTTGCTGAATAAATGATTTCAATACCGGCTCCCAGCCGCAACGCGGCGCGACGCGTCGTGCCGGAATTTTTCGCTGATATTAGACAACGTGGCACAAAGGGTTTCAGCGCCCTGAATTATGCATATCTTCAGGATAAACTCTAAAAGTACGCTGTTTGTGTCTTTTTTACGCGATTAATTTTATTTGTATCAGAACACATTTAGGCTCATGAATATAATTATTTACCAATTATTAATTATTACAGTAACGACATCTATTGCATAACAATTTGAATATCAAACTAGGTGAATTTCGGTTATTGGCCAAGATTATAGGGTACTAGCATTTAACCGCAGCTGTTCTCGCTTCATTACTGATTTTGTCATACAAATCGGATGACGCAATATAAAGTTTCATATAAACTATATCCCTCTTTTTCGACCACTTCCAATGAGTTTTGTTATGAGAAAAATAGCCTATCACATTCTCCAAGGTCCTATCTATTTCTATACCAAAATAAATAATAATCGATTGAACGAGTTAGGTGTAAAAGTTAAAAAAACAAACAAGCTCATTTTCGCATTTATAATATTAGTAAGGACTATCGTATTGTTATTAGCTTTTGAGATATATTTTAATTTTCGAGTTAAACGACGACTTAAAGTTGGTAGCAGTACATCGAATGATTTCGTTGCATTAATACATAGAATATTTAGATACAAGTGAAGTTAATATAAAGTGTATTAAAAACACGTACGCTCAAGACTACAAAGACTATTGATTTTATAAAGCCTGAAATCCCATAAGAAAATAAAAAAAAAACACGTGTGAAATGAACTTTCCCACTGGGATTATGACGTGTATCATCAATCAAGACCTGATTTTTTGTGCTTATCGTCGATATAAAGGATATGTCCGGTTTAATTACAGTTAAAGGGAGTGAATTGATCAGAACACTTGTAGTACCAATATGCGAAATAAGGCACAAAAAAATATTTTTAATGATAAATAAATTTCACGATTAGAGCAAGCGAAATGGTCAAGTTAACTATCATAGCTCTAAAGAAACATTACATGTAAGCAGATATGTGTGACTTATTTATTACCCTACAGCTAACATGATTTGATGAGTAGTTACAAAGACTTATTTTTGTGAAAAAGAAATGAAAACTTCAGGCAAAGAGTATCAAGAGACCATCTTAGATTTTTGGTGGTGCCTCTCAGCAATGCATATTTTAATGTATCGTAGACTTTCCAATAAGAATTTGTGCTCGGTTATATGGTGCAAAATATCCCTGCCTGCCTCGAAACGAATGTTCCAGACTTTATAATAGCTGAAGACTGGCCCTCGTCTAGCCCAGATTTAAACTTTTTAGACTGCAAATTCTAAATGGCATGGTAATATTAAAACTTACGAAAGCTTAAGAGCAAACAGTGGCTAACTTTCTAATGCAAACAGTGCATAGATCCAGAGATGCATAGTTATAAAGGTTAGCATCTAAATTCAAGTCAATCTAAGTTCAAGTAATTCAATTCAAAACTTCAATAAATATATACTTATACATTTTATTTCAATTACATTACTTCAAGAAAGAAAAATGTTTTGATATAATTTTTACGTGGTATACTTTGATAACGTTCACGACTGGAATCAATTATAAATTATAATAAAGGACATACATCATAAGACAACACAAAATTGCTTAGATGGTTTTAACAAGACAACCACCTTCTCAAAAGCTATGTTTGCTAATTACATTTCATTTTGGACATTGAAAAAGGAGTCTTTATAAATAAGAGCAATATTAAACAAACAACTGTATTTAAGTCAACCGAGAAATATAATATTTATACTAAACAGTATTCTAAGTACGTTCCGTATTATGGTGTTGATATTTCTATCTTGTAAGTGTAACTACTTCCAAGTAATTTTCTTATCATTTTTTTTTACAGAAATACACTACATAAATCCCTTACTACACTACCATGATATAATTGTTTTAAATTTTTAATTAATTTACGAATGTTTTTAACAATAAATGATATATAACAGTATTAAAACATGCTACAAAATAGCTCGTTCGATAAATATTTGATTTGAAAACGTTTTAGAGGATTTAAATGATCAGAACGTAGAGAGTATTCATGAAGCCGATGACCGTTCGTGGGCAGACGTTTAATTACTGCTATTTAAAGTAACCCACGTCAATCAACGTAGAAACAGTACTTCGTAATCACGCTTCGCACAAACTGCCTTTAAATGAACACGGTATCTTTAACTTCATTAAAGCAATGACTAAGTCAAATTCGGTGTTCGGTATATCTTCCTGCAATTTGACTGAGAAGAATTTTAAACCTTATTGATAACAAATAAAAAAATTGTTTCATCGATTAATCAAATAATGTATATTTATATAGATATAAATATAGACTGCTATTTACTAATGTTTGTCTTTATTAATTAAACAAGTGCATCCTCTATTTAGAAAAAGCATTTGATTAATACCATATGAATGCTTTTGTTGTGTTTCATTATAATTTAATATAATATAATTGTTTTACTTTAACTCGACTTCCATAGGTTCGAACCCTGCCCCATACGATCGCTTTATATTAATACGCATACAAGCACTAATTTGGATTTGTAACATTATCAGCAGATGATAAAGTAAATGATATAAAGTAGATGATAAAGTAGATCATCGTAAGAAAACCTAAATTGTTAGCCATATTAAAAATATGCAATTCTTGGCTTTTAAAATTTTCAATAGGTCATAGGCTAACTTGACGTGGTAATTGAGTGTGTTATTTATTATTATAGTAATTGTAATAAGATATTTCGAAAACTATGACAGTTATACATTACCATACTCATGTGTTTTCAATCATACCAAATACCTACCCAAGAGTTATTATAAAACGGAAAAGTATGTTTGAACCCGCTAATCTTAGGAACTACCTGTCGGATTTCAAATATTACATTTGCCTTTGATAGAGCAATCATCGAGGAAGGCTTTAGACTGTTTAAAATCACGCTACCACTAATAAGAGCAAAGTTGTGTTGAATAAAACTACGAAAACGGGTAACAATTGTTAAATAATTTTTAGTTGCACGCGAATAAAGTCACAGGCATAGCTAGTCTATTATAAAATGTACTTTAAATTTCATTGCACATTAATGCTTAATGTCTATTTTATAATTTAGAGCAACGTGTAAGGATCGAATGTCTGGAAAGTTTTAGAACTAACCTCAAACTAACTTGTTAGCTGATGTTACTAATAATGTGTGAAGTACACTTTAGTGGTTTCGTCCTTGGCCATAAACAAACGAAATTAACTTCAAGGCCCATGGTACTTAATTTATAACTAACTTTAGACGGTTAGTTAAAGAAATTAACAACAAATAAATTTCATGATACTCGTATATATAAATAATGATTTGTCAATATACTTTACGAGTGTTACAAAAAAAACAAAGATGGTTCAGTGTAGGTACTACCAAGTCGAACGACATAAGTACGATTCTCCGCATTAAGCCTGTAGTTTTCGTGAAAAAAGTAACATTATAGTCTAGATAGCAACTGCATAGAAATATAGCAAGATGGAATACAACTGTTTTGTTGAAAATCTGCCGCCAAATACCGAACAAGACATTTATCGGCTGGTATATACTATGTTCCGGTAGCTATACCGCAGTGTCTATACATCCACTAGATTTAGCATGTTACGATCTTAGACTACATCTCCACTTCACATGAATTTTGGATATAATAAATAAATAAATAATAATATAAATCTAAATAAGCTAAATAATAATATTAATAATAATTAATAATATTTAATAATAAATAATAATAATTATTAATAATAAGCTAAATAGATCAATAACTAATATATAAAAAAGAATAAACTTAATTATACACATGAATTTGGAATGTCAAGCAAGTCGTAAATGAAATCGAAAATAGTAATGAAAACGGGACCAATTACGTTTAAAATACAAATATGAAACTATTAAAAAAGAATAAGAAAATGTATGTTTTCTCTCAGAATAAAACCAATGAAACGTCACAGTTGTATTATTATTGTGACGATAAAGTTAGAAAGGTACAGGAAAAACAAAGTGAATGCCAAAGAAAAACAGAGCTAGAAATAGACGTTTACGTAATCACACTCTGTTACATAAACAAAGGTAATATTTGAGGGAAAGTTTCTTATTTTCTTTACATGTTCTCTACCCGGCCGCTATTTTTCAATGTTTCCCCCTTTGCGACGGATAAGTGTATGCAAATCTTTTTTTTAATATGGCATTTGAACCCGGTTTCCGTGGTCCTATCGTCTCTACGAAAATGTCAGCAATCTGTAGCGAAATCCTACTTTATTGTTATTGTACCGCATTTATTCGACTCTAAACTGAAATAGGTATGAAACTGGGGAAAATCGTTTCAGAGTAAATAAAGTCAGTGGGACACGCAGAACCTTCGTAGACGGGTGGATCACCAAGATAACAATTATATGGAGCAGGATCTTTATGTCGTGGTTACAAATCGCTCTATAAATACAGTTCGCCGGAAATAGAATCCAGATATCTACTGTCGACAAAAACGAATAATAATAAAACAAGGGCTTGCAACGTTGTTTATATTGAAAGTATCGTTGAAATTGTTTCCACTTTAATACTGGTATTTCGATTTTTATTAAAGCACGAAATATTATTCCCATTCTCAATTTACCCCACTGTTTCTCGTGTACATAAAAAAGAATAAGCTTTTCTCGTCCAATCCAATCGACTTTTTAATCTACCCACTTCCATTTTACAAGGGTGCTAAGAATCACTTACCGTGTTTAAAATGAAGAAGAAAAAACACTTTGCCACTTTTTCCTCAAGTTTTCGCCTAATTAAGTCGGGCTCAAAGTACGCTATCAGCGCGAAGACCTTCGATCTTTCATGTTTAAATCCAATTTTCCTTTTTTCCGCCTCTAATGAAAACATGGTCTTTGAGCAAGCAAAGTCGAAAATCGTATAAATTTAAAGCAAAACATCAAAGCTGCAATTTTACTACGAAATCAACATCTCGAAAAATAAAATAGCGTAATTCAATTAAAGGTATGTTTTTTTCGTAATGTTAATGAAAATAATTTAATCGGCCTCTTCTTAATGTTAATTTGTATTCAGAACAAAATTCTACAATGTTATATTAAATTAATCGATATCGATTACCTAGTCCTATTTCCCAAACGTGTGTAGAACACAATTATAAAATAATTCGTAATAAGAAGTAATAATACATTTCAACATATTTACATAATAAAATATGTAGTATGTTAAATAAACATAAAAAGAATAACTGTTCCTAAGTAAAATTTAGAGAAATAAAAACGCAACGATGAATTATAAATTTTACCTAAAGAGCACGTAAAATTTCATCCACCGTTGAACAAACTCTCCAGACGTGAACGAGAGCCGATGCTCTCTGCGAGTTTTTCTCTAACATGAGAGAATACAGATATAAAATTATTACAAGAAATGCTATCAGAATTTAATTTATTAATCTGGTCTACATTACCTTTGTTTAAAGCAAAACATTAAAACCTTTGTATTAACTACCTACATTTCCTTTTTACCTAATATTGTATCACCAGAGTTCTTCCAGTAGCCGAAATTTGACAGTAAGAAATTCATTTTAGTTTTTATATTCGAGATTGTTCTCACGTTACACGTCTATAAAAATAACACGTAATTATATTATTTAGCAATTATATTTACTCTGTACTATTGTTTGACCAAAGTGTATTAAGTGTTTAATTTGATATGAACGTAAATAGTGAATGTTTTATTTAAATTTTATTTAGATATTTGTAAGACATGGTATATAAAAATATTGCGTATTGCATTTCCTCTCCACATATACTTTAACTATGCCAAATCTTGTAAAATACAAATATAAGGTTTTACTTTCACTTTGTAGCTAATTTCGAATGAAATAAATGTCTATTTATACGATTAATTTCAAACGTAGTACTTCATATCAGCACATAATAGATTTCAATGTTTTTTATTTTTTTATTTTAAATCATTAACATTGACAATGTAATAAGTAGTATTTGATATAAAAATTCTGGGTACTCAAAATTTATTTAAAAGATCATCTTTGTTAACCAGAACTTTACTTTAAAAATGAAATAACACAATAGTTTTATAGATTGTTCTACACGTGTGTGTAGTAAAAATAAATGTGTTATTCATATCTTGTGATTTTTTACTTGGGAAAAAGTATATTTTTCACACCTGACATATTTTATTATAACCATCAAATAAAATATTTAAGTAGATTAACTTTAACTTCTAGACAATTTTAAGGCCGTACATTTGAGAGCCTCGCACGGTAAGTAAGATTTTCATATTCAATTACAAATAGAGAAGCGGCGTCTCGAGTGTCTATCGCCTTTGACGTCTTTACGGCCATGGCATAAGCCCCTTATCCCCCCAAAGCCGGGGACAAATTAGCGAGAGAGGTGCAGTAATGAATTTTATATTTGCACGCGCCCTTTCAAAGTGCCCTCGGAAGATTCGCCTTTTAATCATGCCGCCTTTATAATCCATCTGAATATTGACATCTGTTTACTACGCACTTATTTATTTTAAAAGAAAATACGAAAAGTGAATTTGTAATGTGATTCGTTGGTGAGTACATCACTTGAAAACTGATGAACTTTCATATTTTGTTAAACGATAGTAATATAGTCAGAATAAAATTATAGAGATAATATTAAGTCGTACAATATTCTAAAAATTGTTTTTTTGTTCAAGTGTCACAACCATAATCAAGATTTAAATAAAAAAAATATAATTTATTTATATTTCTTATAGTTCAAAAAAGGTTCCAGGAATGATAATGATTACGTGGCCTGTAGTCAATTTATTGGTTAGTATGTGAACAATTATTTATAACTATAACATTGTGACCTTTATACATATTAATATATTCGTAGTTCTACTAGAAGTAGATAATTATCCGTTTGAATAAAATTTGAAAGAGACGTAAGGAACTTTAACTTGTATTTAACCATGTCTTGACCCGCATATCCACATGGGGGGCAAGTAACTTGGTTGAGTTCGATATCAAGAAAAGTCACGTTGTGCTTTTAGTTTAAACAAATGCCTCTTGTTACCCAACCCTACTCTTCAGAAAGCCAAACTTGCAACGCGCGACAACCTAAATATCCTAGGAATGGATATTCGCAGCGACCTAAACCTCAAGGATCACGTTCAGAATAGAATGTCATCTCCACAACATCTCGGAGACTCGGAATCCTGAACAGAGTGCGACGGTTTTTCATGCGCGACCAGTTGTACCTTCTCTATAAGGCCCAAGTTCAGCCGTGTATGGAATTACTGCTCGCACGTCTGGGATGGATCTGCTAATTATCTCCTCGATGCCTTAGTATTTGTTCAATTCATTCGTTATTTTGTAAAAACTGACCACGTTTCACGTCAGTGTGGGGACATTTGTCCCCTTCCATACTACAGAAGATCAAACAAATATTCTGCGAATATGCAAAGGGGATGTACTGGCAGAATAAGCTTTTACTATGCGCATATGTTGCAGCCCTTTGCAAAGGTTGTTGTTTTGACAAATTCCTAATTTTGCTTCGAAACAATATGTATCATATTTTAAATGTTTAAAAAATAAGACATTTAGTAAATTTTACTTTACTAAAAATCTTATTTAATATATACTACATAAGTGTTAAATGGTTATTAAAAATATAATACTACCTCATTACTATCATTATAGAAATATAAATACTATTCTAAACAAATGGCTTTTAGTTAACGAAACGTTATCGTAATATACCATTAAGTGAAGTAGCTAAGTAAGACTACTTAAGTAAGTACTGCCATCGACTGTATCTTACCAAACAACACTGCTAGTTACAATTTCGCTCTTGTTATAATATTACAACATTTTTCGAATCACAATATTATTTTAACATCGAATAAAGTCTATATTCTCATCCGAACACATTTATAACAAAAACTATACATGTAATGCAGTATTCAACTATGGTTTGAATTGATCCATATGTAAGTTTAAAAATTTACAAAACGCGTTACCTTACGTTTTTATTTAAAGTACCTAATGGGCTTTTTTATACTTAAGGTTTTAGCGTTATGGCCATAATCTCACCTTATCTTAAGTGACGATATGGCCCAAGTTGGTAGACACGCTGAACCTGTGGAGGAACTGGCTCTCAAGTGCAGCTGCTGGAACACACCTATTAGTATTTGGCAGCAGGTTTACAACTTGAGGGTGGTAGCTACCCAAGCGGGCATTAGAAAAAGCCCTAACACCACGGTATACAGTACAATCAAAAAAACAAAGACGCTAACCAAGAAAATTCACAGTTTATCATTGGTGGTCGGCATTATTCCCATCTGCAAAACTCAGTAGCTGTATCTTCGAAGGCTGATCTAGAAATCACGTTCGAATTTCATGTTTAGCAATATGTGTATTGTGATCGACGCCTAAATGTGTCACATAATGAATGCTACAAATGATGTACAGTTATCAAGATCCATTCCAACAAAAACATCGTAACTTACCAACTACCGAACATACTGACACAATTTAAGCAACTTATCAACCTCTTCATGAAAAAGGCTTATCCTATATCCTATTTATTTAGCAGCTTCAACCGCGACTTGTTTAATAATTTTTGCTCATATTTGTAACTTTTTTCAATACATCTTTGCTCCTATTATTGTTAATATAATATTAAATAGCCTGAAACCATCTTCGATAATAGCTGTATCAAATACAATATATATTAGATAAATACGATAGATTATTTATGATGCAAAAATGTTCAGATTCCAACCACATAAATGCAGTGCTTAAATTTTGTACCCCAACAAATGTTTTATACTATTAGCGCTGTCGGTTTAAAGAGAGGGGATTTCGTTTGATTAGACTTTTTTGATATTTTACATAATGAATATTTGGATTGGACATACGAATTGCATCGTCGTCTATTTGAATGTAGATTAAGCAATGGTTGTCGTAAATAAATATTCTTTGACAATTTTGATTGCTACCGCGGTACTACAAGTACAATAAGTACTACAAAAATACATGAGTGTCGTGAGTCGTGGTATAGTCAGTGGGGACGAATTTTCAAACTTAGTACATTATTATTGATAAATATTTGATATTATAGATTAACAAATACAACTAAATAACATACAAGCGTATGATAACAATTAAATGAAACGCTTACTTAACTAATAAATTAAAGGAATGGCAGGAAATTTCATAATTAATATATAATATTTTTTGTAGTTATGAAAATAAACACTTTATTGTACATAATTCAACTCATCTAATACATATTAAACGCTATGAAACAAGTTACGTGTATGACGTGATCAAACTATTATATCTGCGCAGCTGTTGAGAACTGGCTGCCTTGAACCAATAAGCGCGCACCTATGACTGAGCACAGCCAATAACATACGCGCTATGGATAACCGTCTACACTAAAAAAATATAATGCAATATAGATCAGACTAAAGAAAGACTCGTGGCGGAAAAATCTTACATTTTGATTTGTCTAGCTTTCAGTCGTACCGTGCAATAAGGAACTTCGTTCCAATAACATATAACAAAAACTAGTAAATTTAACATAAGTAATATAGTCACCAACTAATAATATAAAGATTTATGTCCATTTAGTAAGCTTATTACATTATATATCAGATATCGATGCGCACTAAAGTAAGGAAATGTCCCATTACCAAAATACGAAAAGCTCGTTACTAAGCCGAATGTTTATCCAAGCAACCACAAATTCGATTCCAATAAATAACTTCGTTGGGAGTCCCTTTTACCTGTATCAACCCTTTAATCTATTCCGTGACTCACTTTCATAGAAATCCGATTTATGGTAACAATGCAGCATTCGCGCTTTTTGATGCATCTGTCATCGAACTGTCAAATTACTTTAAAACGTTTTTGCCCGTAGACATATTCGCGCATTTTTTATGTTGAGCATTCAGCTGTTGTAAAGGGTTTATTTCTTGACAGCCTTATTGTTATAACATGGGGATTGAGATTTCAAAGAGTTTTAATTCTCTGTTGACAGTTTTCTGCAATGTTGATAATAGTGTGCCGGTCACTGTAACACTTTTGGTGTACTGGATTAAAATATGAGAGCAAACGAGCTCTGCTTCTTCTCTTTAGACATAAAAACACCTATCTAGGTAAACACGGAATGTAAAACATTGTTTGTATTAAAAAAATATTTATACTTACAGTGGCTTTCAAGAAACTAATTACAAGTTCATATTATATTACGCATTAATTGGCGTGCCTGATAGGAAAACATCTTGTCACAGATTAATAAGTCATGAATAAAAAAATATTTGGACCTACTAGAATTCTGAAAATGAAGACTTATATGTTGTTTTATGTGCGAATTACAAACAAAATTCAAAAGAGATTATTTAAAAAACTAAAGAAATCTGGATGTTGACAGCAACGCCATCTATCGAAACCAGTTATAACTAGTAACTATTTAGGTGGCCTATTTGTAACTATATAAAAAAAAATCATCATCATGTACGTCCACTGTTGGACATAGGGCTAACCATACTTTTTCCGCAGCGTGCGGCTTTGTGCCGCCTGTGACCAACGGCTCCCCGAGATCTTCACAATATCATCCATCCATCGGGCGGGGTGCCGTCCCACACTGCGCTTTCCGGTACGCGGCCGCCACTCTAGGATCTTTTTGCCACATCGGCCATCGGTACTTCGAGCAATGTCCCAAGCTAAGCCCTGCCCATTGTCACTTCAGTTGTGCTATTCGGTGAACTATGTAGGCAACTTTAATGTATGTAGGAGGGAGGTATGTAGGAGACTACGGATCTCCTCATTTCTGATTCGAGCACGTAGAGAAACCCCGAGCATAGCTCTTTCCATCGCTCGCTGAGCGACTTCAAGCTTTCTTATGAGGTACATAGTTAGCGGCCACGTCTCAGTCCCTTAAGTCATCGCTGGCAACACACACTGATTGAAGACTTTCGTTTTCAAAGACTGGGGTATTACGGATGAAATAACTGTACGCAATTTCCCGAACGCTGCCCAACCGAGTTGGGTTTGGCGATTAACCTCTTTTTAGAAATTAGACCTACCTAGTCGGCCAATTTGTCCTAGGTAAATATATTCGTCGACAACTTCTAGTGTTAAGATCCCAACAGTTATTGGAGTGAGCATTACGTGGCTATTCGACATGACTTTGGTCTTATCCATGTTCATTCTGAGGCCGACTCGTTGAGAAGCTCTATTAAGACTATCAAGTATTGTACTAAGGTCCTCCAGGGATTCTGCCATGACCATGATATCGTCGGCGAACCGAAGGTGGCTGATGTACTCGCCATTTATTGATGCCAAGTCCATCCCAATCCAGAAGATTGAAGACATCTTCCAACGCAGTTGTGAACAGTTTCGAAGATATGATATCTCCCTGTCTCACACCTCTCTGTAGTTTAATCGGTTTCGAGCTCTGATCCTGTAGTCGAACTGAAATGGTGGCGTTTTTTTACAAACACTTTAACACCTCAATGAACCGATGGTTAATCTGACATCTCTAAAGAGCCTCTAGCACTGCCCATGTTTCACATTTTTGTAGAGTGGGTTTGCAATACTCGTCACGCCTGGCAAGCGGGTTGGCGAGCGCAGTAGATGCATAAGAGAGCGCTGCTGCCTGATACTCTTACTGGAAGACATATGGAGTATTGGGTGGGGTAGGGATGTGATGCTTTTGAGAGGAATTCTTGTGGTAGACGGAATACTGTTTGAGGTGGATACTACTGCCTCGGTTGGAAATGGAAGAGGCAGCAGTAACTAAAGAAGCCGAGGGAACGTACCCGTGTATCCTGATCTCAGTCTCCGGAGAAGTGGCCGAGATGAATACCCCTGACTTCCTGAAAAAAATCATCACAAACGACTAAAATGTTAAGAAGGTCAAAAAAACCCAGAACCATCCAGGTGACCTTTTAAATATTTTAAAAAATAATCAATATCAGCCGACCTTCTAAACCTATGAATACATGCACAAGCAAATTTTATAATATTAACATATATACATAGTTCACTTCATAGTAGTTATGCGTAACATTGTTATAATCCCTACAAAAACATATTGCGTGATAGTGTAAAAATCAGTATAGATGTATTAGTTAAATTAAAAGGTTTAGGTATGGTTTATGTGGTGGCACTCATCTGTGAATAGTTTATGCAGGATGTAAAATCCGCGCCAGCAGTGCCTGTGGTGATGCATTAACCTACGTCACAGGGCTTAGTGCGAACACGTGTAGGGTAACGTTATTTTCCAATTCATATTTATTTTTCCGCAATATTACCGATATATAAAACTTGTACTTACCCATTAAAAACAATTTTTTTTAGTTAAGGTGTAGCGTTATGACGATAATCACCTCATATTAAGTGACAATGTAGCCCAAAATGGAGGACACGATAAGCCTAGTGGAGGAGAGACTGGCTCTCAAGTGTAACTGCCGGAACACGTACATAGGTATTTAACGGTAGATTTTCGACTTAAGGTGGTAGTTAGCCGGGGGGAGGCTTAGAAAAAGCTATGGTTTTATCAAGATGTATCCCTACACCGAAGGGTCAGGTCTCATTGTAGGTGGATTCCAACTCACGTCCCTTGACGTGGTGTCCGTACACGCTAATGACTGAGATATCATCGCTCTTACAACTTATTAAACACTCGCTGGGTCCACAACTTCGTTCACGTGGAACTAAAATCTTATTTAATCATACAAAAAAAAAAAAAAAAAAAAAAATATATATATATATATATATATATATATATAGCATGTTACTCAGGGCTAATGTAGCATTTAAAGGTTGGAAGAATTTTTGACATCGGTTTATAAGTTCTTGATTTTATTCGTTACAAAAAAAATACAAATATTCCTCTTTATAATATTAGTATAGATAATAAAATAATAAGAAAATATTTTTCTCAAACAAAGAAATATAATATAAACTTGTTTAAGTCATATGCATTATTGCTAACCTTTGTATTAATAAGATAATTATTGTATAAATATTTTACTTCTCGATTAAGAGTCTTTCCCATATTTATCTTAGCAACACGAGTTTTGCAAGCATTGCTATTTGAAAAATAGTAGGCGATCTACCGAGCGGAATGAGTATCTTAATATTATAAACCAAACCACAATATATGTTAAGATATAATTTATCGAAAAATATATCCTAACTTAAACTTAGTATGGTCACCGTAAACCTCCGAGTACGCTTGTCTGCGATCCGACGGGGGATAATACAGGGATTTTTACTGAAACCATCCTAAGCCAACACTAAAATACTTAAAATTTAAATTAAAATTGCATTAAAAAGCATTGGGCTTAGTTGCGGTGCAGCAAGAAAAAGTGTGCGTTTATTTTTACTGAAAATTGTGTTACGCTAACAACTAAATAATAATAAGTTTTATTGGAACCATAACAAAATACACAGATAAAATGAAAGAGGTGTCTGTCTAATAGACACCTAGTTAAAACGGAGTTTCTTTCGCTACATTTTTTTATGTTTGTATTAAAGTAATGAGTATATAAAGCATCTAAATTAACTTAAACTTAAAATTAACGACAAACTGGAACGATTGAAAAAAGCTTTAGTTTCCTAGGTGACGATTGGAGGTTGACGGTTTTGGTATCGTTTTTCATTGTTACATTTTTTCGGTCTAGCTCCTTTTTTATTAAGGTGGTATTTAAAATCCTATTCTTTACAGAATTCCTCATCGCAACGCACAAACGCATTACCTGGGCTCAGAACAATGCGAGAGGGGCGTGTGGCAAGACTCGTCGGGTGATAAGCACTGGACACTACCCACTAAAACACACCATAACGACGTTTTGCCAGAGACCAGGGACAGCTTTCGCACTCCTTCAAGTCTCTCCGTTTACTTAAGCCCCTACTTTTTACATAGACTATACGTCTATGAGAAAATTTAGGACAATTATTTTACAGAGAGAATTAGAGGTTTGTTGAAACAGTGAGAAAATAAATATTTCTCAGAAGAAATTCTTACTGAGCTTTCTTCTATTAAGATTTGAAGAAATAAAACACAATGAAAATAAAAGAAACAAATAAGTAGGCTATACGGTTCGCTGGTGAATTATGAGGCTAAAAGAAAACGGCCCTGTCATGTTTGCCGTATTCTTTTATGGGCCAATGTTTGTCACAGAACGTTTACGTTGATGCGAAATTATGTTGAACTCCAATACAGTTTTATTATATTATTCTACGGCCGCACAACCTACTGGACGAAATAGACGTTAGTTGCTTTTCTTTTCACGTTTTCAGAGACATCATTTTAAGGGTTACCGTTACAGTTATCGTAAACTTAAAAAGAATGGTTGATAATTATTTTTTATTATCGGGTATAATTAATTAAACTAAACTACTCACGGAAAAAGTGAGAGAGCAGTATCAACAAAAACCACATAAAAATAAATTATAAAAATATTTTTGAAATAACATTTTTTTCAACTACGTTAAGAGAAAATTTACTACGGTATTTACTAAGTCGTCACGATCACCCGTCAGATTTAGTTGAAACAAATTCACGTTGTAGCAATTGGTATTTATTATGTATGTGGTACATCAGTATATCAAACTGATACATTTATTATACAGTTTAGTGTATTTGCGAATAATTTAATCTTTTATAGAAGCTTTAATATTTATGCTTCTACTCTGACTGAGTAAATAATGCCTCGGTGCTGATGTGCGATTTTTGGATTAGTATTGATTATAATTTATCAAATATTTAATATGTTTTATAGCATAATATTCTTTTAACTTACATTCTTCTACTTCTTGAGATGGCATATCCTACCGGAGGTCAACTATCATTAAAGCTATCTGGATCTTGGAGACTGCTGCACGGAATAGGGATCTTGTGCTCACATTGAACCACGTCCAAAGATTTTTGAACCATGAAGTTCGTTGTCTTCCGGGTGATCTTTCCCCTGGATTTTCCCCTTATATAATAAGTTAGAGCAGATCGTATTTGCCATTACGCATTATGTGTCCAAGGTAAGGTAGCTTGCGCTTTTTAGCAGTGTTTAAAATTTCCACTCTTTTGTTTTTACCATCTGCAAAACTCTCTCATTAGATACTCTATATCACTACGATATTTTCAAAATTCTTCTGTACACCCACATTTCAAAAGCTTCTAAGCGCTTGCTTTTTAGCGACTAGATTAACCATTGTAAGATGATGTCATTAGCTGACTATCATGACTTTTGTCTTTCTAAGATTTATGTAGAGGCCGTAACTAGCACTTATGCTATCAACAAGATTTAGCAGACTTTTTAAGTCGTCCAAATTAGATGCCAGCAATATTGTGTTATCCGCATATTTTAGATTGTTTATTGCATGGCCATTTACTAGAATACCTTATTTAGCGTCTTATAAAGTTGTTGTAAAAAAAGTATGCATCCTTGTCGTACTCCTCGCATATCAGCTCTTGATCCAGCCGTACATGGGCTAATTGTTGCCGATATAGTTTTTTTTATATAGTTGAGGTTTAGCGTTATGGCCATAATCTCACCTGATCTTAAGTGACGATACGGCCCAAGTTGATAGACACGCTAAACCTGTGGAGGAACTGGCTCTCAAGTGCAGCTGCCAAAACACACCTTTTCGTATTTGGCGGCAGATTTTCAACTTGAGGGTTATTGCTAGCCAGATGGGCTTTAGAAAAAGCCCTACTATCATGCTATGGTTTGTATAGCAAATTGTTTATAATGTATGTGCATCAATTCATATCCCAGCAACGTTGTAACAACACCTGATAATAAAAAGTGCGTCACTAGTTCCAAAACCGTTTCTGAAACCGAATTAAGTATTTGAAATATTTTCTTCCACCTCTTTATAAATACAGTTATGGATTATCCTCAAGAAAATTTTCTAACAATGACACATCAATGATATGATGCGATATTCATTGCACCTTTTAGTGTTGCTGGTTTTTTGGAAGAGTCTCGAAAGTAGAGCGTAACCAATCTTTGGGCATTTTACCACTTTTATAGATTCCATTAAATAAACTATTATTAGTATTTTTTCTACCAAAAACAACTTTAAGGTTTCAGTAGGAATTTCATCAGGTCCAACTGCTTCTCCTGTCTTCGACAATTTTATTCTATGAAGCACCTTTTCCTGTGTTTTTTTTTTTGTAAACGGGCCTCTAACATAATCAGAGATGATGATACTAAATTTCTCTTTATTTCATCTCATTTTTAAGTAATATTTAAATATTTAAAATATTTATAATATTTAAAATTTTAACTTATTTATTCATGATACAGCGTTAACCTTAGCTTTATTTCCGTGTTTAGTTATTACTTGTTACATCTTTTATTTACTTTTTTGTATTTTCGTCTGTTTGATTTTGTTCTTCTTAATCTTTATAATCTTGTATATAGTATGTTGTTTATCGTATGTTTTCATGTGCTGGAGCATTATTATGGGCTATGGCTTACCTTTGGATATAGTCAGGTTTATGTACGGTTACTATATTTTGCAATTTGACATCTTCATGATAGTCTGAAGTATTGCAAGACCGGTTTTCCTATCCAGTTGCAGTAGTTTTTCAATCTCAGACCTTGAAGCGATGCGGCTTGGTCATGGATCTTGGTTCATAATTATTATGAGTCGGGTTCATGACTGCAGCAGCTCTTCGGTTGAGATTCCTTGCAAGGTGTTCTGTTTTGATATTCTTCGCCACGTTAGCTGGTACTTTCTTATTTCTCATACTTGTTCTGCTATCGCTCTGCGTGATGCTTGCTTTTCTTGTTCTTGTTCTGGTTCCAAAATATTTTCCCTCCAGTTTGGATCTTATCATGCTGTTTTCCTTTTTCATAGTCCGTAAGATATCCCACCCCTGGTAATATCGTTTGACGTCTCTTCCTTAAGATGTCTTGAGAGACCCGGTCGAGCTCAGCAGTACGCTATGGATTGTCTGGCTAAGGCGTCAATTTTTTTGCGGACCGGATAGTCGTCACTGAAGACCGCGTGCCGGTCATTTGCGCTCATTGCTCGCTTGCAATTTATGCAGGTCTGTTGCGTTCCTGTTGGCTTTTCCGGGCAGTCCTGTTGTACATGTGGGCCTCCACAATGATGGCTGGTATCTTCCTTTTTGATGCAGAGTTTCCTTCCATGCCCGTAGGCCAGACATTTGGAACACTGCACAAGTGGTGACTGATCCATTACTCTAACTCTCTGGACGTCTATGTATACCCTACCGGTTTCGGTGAGGCGCCGCCACAGTTTAGGAGAGACTTCCAAAATCACATGTTGTTCGTGTGGGTTTCTCACTTTCCTTCTATACCTAACTGTGGCGGCCCTCTCCTCCGCCGATAGGCCAGTACATTTTTTAGTACTACCAGGGGTTGTTTGTTCTTCGTCTCCAACACCTCCAAATCCTTATCTTTCCTAAGTTGTTTCGCCGCTTTGTCTATTTGCTCCTTACTATTACACCTCACAACGACTCTTTCGTCTCTTATTTGTCTTATGCTCTGTATTTGTAGTTCTTGAGTTTTAGCATCTAGGGTGTTTCTGACCTTTTCTAATAATTCGCCGTTGCCGTCTTCGATGGTGTCTGAGGAAATAATGACTGCGAAGTGAGGGTTGGATCTTGCATCATGGTCTACTGAGCTTTTAAGGGTCTTCGCGTAGGAAGGACTGGCGGTTTTTATATTGGTCACCCTTTCGGCTAATTCCGCAGCAGTCTTTTTTAGATGTTCTATATTTTCCATAACTTGCTTTCCATTTTCAGTTTCTTTGGATGTTTTAATCATTGTTTCTCTCTTCCTGTGTTGTATCGTGTCCGCGGTTTTTTTGAGCTATTCAAATGTTCGTGAATTCGGGATTCATAAAAGAGACTTCTTACGTAACTCTCCCAAGTTCTTAACTTCTCCTCAATAGTCATAGCGACTATCCTTTCTTCATCCAAGAGGTAGAAAAAGATTTGATCTCTTTACTACTAGTACTTCTTTTTTTTTTAAATATACTGAAATAGACATGCTTAGCTTGCATGTTCTCTATCTCTCGACATTCATCGTTAATCCATTTTTTTTGCTTGTGTGCATTTTCTTCCAATTACTCTGAGTAATATTTTGTAATTTTCTACAGCCTTCTTCTTTCGTCTTTAAGCCATTAAATTGAGGATATCATCTGTGACCCAATCTTTCTTCTTTTCTGTTTGAGCTGCAGTTAGAACTTGTAATGAAGTATTAACTTACATTAGGTAAACTAAACTTTATTGTAATAAAATGTTTAAATAAGGAATATATGTATACAACTTCATTTTAATAACAATACCTTACCTACGTTGTAACATTCTCATAACAAGAGTTTGTTTGAACGTGGCAACATATTTACGGTGTTACGGTGTTTAAATATTGCATTAGTTCTAATATCTTTTAACGGAAATTATAAAAGTGGGTAGCGGGTATAAAATAATATAAAGGAGTTTATTATGTATAATTTTGTAACATCACTTTATTAGCATCGTTTTTTCTGGTTTAGAAATATTATCTACGAAGCTGTATATTCAACATTAGGTTAGAAAACTCTAACAATATTAATATTGTTTATTGTATACTACGTACCGCATTATATTAGATTGTTAAAGTCGAACATTAGAGCTCCACGACATTAAGTTTGTCATTATATATTTTTATAAAATTTAGAGGAGGATAAGTGAAAAACGTACATACATTTTTGATAACTGTTTTATTCATTTACATGCCTAAAAACACAGCATTCGACTTAACGAGTATTCGGCATATAACAAAAATATTTTGCTAACGAAAAATAATTTTATACACTCATTATTAGCTTAAGACTTATAATGACAAATCACCAACAAAAAATCTTTCATATAAATTTTAGTAAAAATAAGATTTTATCGAATTACTACCACTTGTTATTTATTTAATTTAAAATTAAGTTAGCTCACTGCAGTTGATAAAGACGTAAAGGAAAACCCGTAGTCTGTCGCATCGAAATTAACTCAAGACAAAAACACTTCTATTTAATAAAATTATTTTTATGATATCTTCTATTTGAAAACAATTTATTATTCTTTACTTTTTCATATTTATTTAACCAATTTTGGTCTGTGTTTAAATTCCTAGCTTCTACAACCGGCGTCGGCAAACGGGTTCTGCTGATTAATCCTTGAAGCGCCTGCAGCAAAAATGATAGCAAAGACATCGAAACGACTATATTAATAGGATCGAAGCCTATCGAATGGTGATGATAGGTTGGAGCTCCATAATTCCCACTACCGCTCACTCCATAACTAGATGTGGCATAGTGATTATTGAAACTCCTTGATTCTGCAACTTTATTGGTTCTATCCACATTTGTAGTACTGTCTACCTGTAGTTCTCGCTTTTGAACTTCAGCAATGGTTTGTAATTTATTATAATAATCGTTTTCTTTATATCCATTTCCTTTGTCTTTTGCCTGTTTAATTTTTTCGATTTTCTCAAGAACAGATTGCGCGTTGAACTGTATCTTTGCTAAGAGATGTTGTATTTTCGAGCTCTGTTCTTTTATTACTTTTATAACGAATTTCTGAAATGTTTGTAATGAAATATTCGTTTTGTTTTCATCACATTGTACAGTGATTATAATTACAACAAAAATAACTGCAGATAAAATTGACATTCTAAAATTAACTACACAACAGCTTATGAATTGTAACGAATTTAAATCGCCGAGAGCGAAATGGGAATGAACGAAAACTTCTAATGCACTTTTTTATATTACTCTGATATTCGAGCTCCGTTGCTTTTGCTAATGATAAGTCATACAAACTCAAAAGTTTTGTTTGACATTTGACCTAGCTGATCATAAGCCATTTCACATTGTAAGCCTATTGAAAAATACAAAGGTTACACTTTTACATTTCTGTTGTCATGTCAGAGAAAGTCTAATACAATTATTACTTGAAAGTGGATACTGTAAGAGACAAAATTATATACCTCCTTTTTTAGTAATTGCCGAAACTATAATCATGTATATGGTGTATGTAATCATTTCTAGTGCAAGTCCCTACCATCCCGTTTGATTTCTGGATATACACCGACTAATGCCTTTACGTACCAAATCTAATAAGTGTATCACTATGAGCCGTGTTGGTGATTCTCACCACTCGATGTATGTTGGTAGTAGTTGCGATCAAATTGGACAACCTTTGAAAAAGGGTTGATGACTTATCATTATGGGCCAATAACATAAGCCAGGGTAAATAAAATTGAGTTTCATTCAAGTACTCAAAATAATGTCTACATATACCTATACATTTTGGAAATATTACGCAAACATTACAAAAAGCTACTGAAGAACGTAGACGTCATATGTGGGTAAAAAATTCAAATTAATCACGGTACAATGACAAAGGTTATTAAATAGTACAGATTCCTGGTTAATTGTTAACTACTACAACATTTTTCAATCCACAAATGAGAAAAAGATAATTATGAATTATGTCTGGGTAAATTATTTTAGACTAACTGTCCCGGTTGACTTTGTCGTGATGTTTACACTAATTAATAACTCGACCACGGCGCCACGTATTACATTCAATAATTGCAAAAAACCTTTGACATGAAAAAATTGTTTACCTAGCGATTTTCATGGCGTGCATAGTAATCACATGATTTTTTAGCTAGATTTCATTACAAAAATTAAGTTCTTTAACCAGATTATTTCGTTATAAAACAAAAGAAATACAAAGGAGTAAGTAAGGCCGCGATCGACTGTTAAAAATATCAAATAATATCTAGATTATAATTGTAAGATATATGCTATACCTACCCATAATATTTATTATTTATACAAACAATAAACCCCTCAAGGCTAAATTAAAGATTTTTCGTAACCTACATGTGGTTAAAGAAAAATAGATTTACCTACATCTACACTTAATAAACAGAAACAAGGTAACAAAAACTATACTTTTAAACACTCATTTAATCTATTTTATTACAAACACAACAGATGACGCGTGTAAGCAGCGCAAGCGCAGTTATTTGTAGCGCCATCTGTTATTTAAGTTGTTTGCATTCGTTTCTAAGAGCTAGTTTGCTATCTTAGTTCCTAGGTGGCACTATATAATATTTTATACGAGTATACTTTCATACAATTTAATAATGTAATAAATATTTAAAAAATATTATATTTTGATAATAAAAGTAGAAAAAAATCAACCACATCATACTAAAACAATATTATGCTTGAAGAATTATACAAATATATTAAGAGAATAATTTTTAGGTTTCTATACACATGCCTTCTAAATAATTTGCTATACTATTAACATTATATTCTATATCATAGTTCAGTTTCAGATATTTCGTTAGGTAAAAAGTTAAATCGAGTTGGTACCTAGTTAAATTGTAAAATGAGAAGATTATTATTGGAAATTATTGAAAAGTCTGTGTGATGTCGCACAGGAATTGATACTAAATGTGGGTGAATAAAATTCTTTATCCACTTATTACGTATATCAATCCTAGCATATAGAGGCTTTACAGATAATGATACATAACAATAAAAAAAATAAGAATAATATATTAGCAACAGGAAAACTACAGACGTTCGTATTAGTCATTTCTGACAGTCGAAGAATATTACCTACTTTTTTTTGTTACGTGTCCACACAAATATAACAAAAATAATCAAATAATAAACTTTGTTCATTTTTTATAGAACCAATAGATACATGTTTTAGTGAATGAAATTTACTTTTACATCAAAGTACGAAAATAAAGCCTAAGTAATCATCGAGTTAAAAGAAATTTAAAACAAACAATGATTTCCTGTCGTATAATTACCTACTGTTACATATTGAAGAACCGGCGTGTGTACAAAGTGGAAAATAAATATCTGTGGACTCCAATATTAATTCCTCGTTTGTCGTACCGGTAGTCGGCTATTTTTAAGTCCTCGTAGAGTTAATTGTAACGAAGCGATGATTGAACAACAAATAACATAGAGTAGAAAGAAAAGAGTTAAAATTTATATTTTAAATAGTCAAACAATTAACATGTATTCGATCGATTTTTTACACTAAATATTAAACACCTGGGTGACCGATCTTAGCTCGGGTTTTTTAAATTGTGTTTATTTACCCATCATACACATCGACATTTTATGATGTTACATACGTACGACCTGATTATTGAATTTAAAAACACAAATGTAATTAGTATTAATATTAATATTCTGAACACAATTAAGGAAATAATTACTTTGGTTATTTTTAAAGTCAAACCACTAAAACAGGAAAGTAAATAAAAAGTGAGTATAGGAAATATAATAGTCTGTTCTAATATTTTCAGCAGCAGCTTTGTTATTTTACCACTACATTATATAATATTATGGTAGTAAAATGGTACGATATGTTTTTGTTAACCTAATTTTTTTTTCAACAATAAATTAGGGTGTAGAAATTATTAGAAAATATGTTAACAATGGGCATAAAACACACATCAAATTAAAATACGTGAGCGAATACGCTAGTAGGAACTTAGTTGGATTTTAATGAAGTAACGCATCTTTCCCGATGGTGAGCAGACCACAGAATAGTCTAATGGTCACCATTAAAAGATCGACAATCCAACAAGTTATCGCGGTTATACCAGCTTGAAAGTCAATCGGCGACAGTATATATACTGACTAATATCAAAACGCGATAAACAAAAATCCTATCACTATGAAGTGTTAACTCCCTAGTACTCTACTTCATTATATACGAACTGATGTCTGACGGAGACATTCCTAATGATACTCACTCGGTGAAAATACTCTAGTCGAATAAAATGGACAGAATATACAATATTTGAAGCAATTAATGAGGGTATCAACGAATAAAATTGACAAAAATTACTACCAGTATATTCTCTCAAAACTCTACCTACCTACACTATTTACTAAAGTATCTGTTCAAAATAGAAATTACATATTATCGCATATACCAATCTAATTTGTATGTTTATACTAAGAATACCTATATAACGGGACAAATACTCAATTACTCGGGTGTGCAAAAATACAAAATAATTTTCAAATACTTTATTTCATAATAATAATTAAATATATTAAAATTGAGTACAAAAGCATCCTGGAATATGTATTGAGGTAAAAACGATACAGAAAATTGTTTCAGTTCACGGGAATACCATGTGGTTAGTTATGGAACCTACTAGTTCCATAATACATGAATACAATTCAAAATATGTATTAAAATAGAGAAATACTACGAATTTCGAATATGACGTTTTACAAAAAACCTGGCTCAATTATGTAATTAATTCTTCATAGTAACTACTTAAGATGGACAGATATTTAAACAGCTCTTTGTAAAACACAAAATAGATAAAATATGACGTCCAAAAGTTTTACATATAACTATGCTTTAGGTAGAAAGTTGTCATAGCAATATCAAATATAGTATATTCCATAAAATGCTAATCAAGTCTATTCTATTCAGTCTGTTTCCTATGATATTATTAAATGTTTAGAAAACGGTCTCGAGTCAAGAAGACTCCCTAAGATGGTCTAATAACTCATAATATTTATTAATTTACAATCTTAAATTATCACCTCATAATAACATGAAAAAGTACATCATTGCAATACAATACGATATCTCTACAGGTTATTGTTCCAAAACCAACTACTTGCTTACTGTCAGTTAACAGTGTGAAAAAAATGTAAAGTATTAAAAATACTTCATTACATCAAGCTTTATCTACTGTGTTAATCAGTGGGCGTGAGCTAGTACGATTTGATAGGGTGAATTTAAAAGAGTATTTTAATTATAGCCGTTTAAAAAAAATACTTTATGTATTCCTTTTAAGGTTGAATTTATCTTGAGTTTGATAATCAGGATATGTCATTAATTAAAAATAAAACAATCTGTAAGCACTAAATTTTGTTGCATCTTCTCAACTGTAGATTTATGAATACATCCTTTTTCAATTTATTACGTCTAGGTCGAAATTCACATATCACTTGGGGCTACTGGCCGTCCAGACTAATTAAGGATTCCAACAGAATATCGTACGTAAATAATTTTAAATGTAAATATCATCGTCAACGTCGAAATATTTCTGTTCAATGCTCAGTCAATTAGCCCGGAGCGCAGTTGTTGAGAAATAATTAAAAACGTAATAAAACGCCACCATAAATACTTCAGCCGCTCCGCCTTTACTATATGCACTAAAACAAAATCTGTTTGAAGAAACTACACTCTCAACATGGCGACTGACCGGTAACATTGTTACGCAACGAACAACGAAGCGACCATTACATATAGGCGGTGAGTAGTTTTCGGTTTGCTAACGCAGCGTTCCGGATGCTCCATGCATACATTAGTTTTTTAGGAAATACTTTTGTTTATTGTCACTATTTCACCTGATGAAAAGTGACAATATGGCCCAAGATGGTGTACACGGTAAACCTAGTGGAATGACTGGCTCTCAAGTGCAACTACCAGAACACACCTATAGGTATTTGGCGGCAGAATAGCATTAGAAAAAGTCGTCTGTACACACTACTTAAAGGATATTAAATATTAATTACATCACATGAACCTAAACTTAGAAATTATTATACAATATAAATTAAAAAGTTAAGGAAAATTAAATTAAATTGACATTGAAATGATATTAAGTTGACGAAATTAGATTTTTCTGTAGTCAAATCGCTTGTTTTTAATATAATTTATTGTTTACATTTAAATTCATTTATGTATCCATTGTGCATATGATTAGAGCTGGTATTTATATAAAAAATTTAAACTAAAACTGCACTAATTATTTATCAACTACTGATTAAGGAATTATTTATTACCGTGGCAAATTTTGATTTTAACAGTATTATGTGAATTATAGTATTGCGTAACATATATTTAGATAGAAAGTTTTAAAGCACTTATTATAAGTGTAACTGTATTTTTTAAATATTGCAGTATAAATGACAAGAGAGACAATTTTATGTAATTTTTTTTTACTGAAGATTGCATTTGATTCAATCTTTCGCTTTGATTCAATTCGCTATTCGTGATATTGTCGTGCTGTCAGTTGGATCGAAACAATAGAGGGTGACTTTATGTCTCCTATTTTGAATTCGTGGTACCATATACCGATTTATCAGTATTTTTGCTGTCACAAAAGATTTTATAGATTTGTGTCTTTATAGTCAATGGCTGTGTAGATATGATATTAGAAGCCATAGCCAGCTAATAGCTGAGCACAAATACCTCCTGTCTATCAACAAGGCAACAAAGTTTTGCTTTCTTCTATTATTTATATTCAACTTTTAAACCACATTCTCACTTGATGTTAGATGAACGTGTGTTCCGACATCGTGACTCGCTAAGGCTTTTCGAGGGACTATACTTCAAGCTTAGCTGCCTAAACATACCCCTAGGTGTTTAGCTACAGGTTTCTAGATGATAGCTAGTCAGTAAGGCATTTAAAAATGGTATATCAATATGCTTTGTTTTCTACATAATGTTTTCCTTCATCGAAAAGCTCAAATTTATTATTGGATTCGAACATACTTCTATTGAAGCGGCTTCCATATACCCTACCATCGAGTGGTTATTGCTTTGTTCTGATTCCACTTTGCCCTTGTAAGATACCATAAAATATTCTACTTTATCAATATTATAAAACTATTTGAAAAGTTTTTGATGTAGCTATATGGTCGTTTTATTTCAATTCGCATACATATGTTACTTAAGTTTGTTTTTTTTTTAATTAATTAATGTGGTGGAAAAGTCCTTTACGGGTTTTCTTTTACAATTAAAAAACTCAAATACAAATACATACCTACTAAAATACACCACGCCATCACGGTGTCAGAAGCCATAGGTAACTATTGAAACCAAAATAACTGTTACACTACTTCGATATGTTACTTAATCCCGCATAACATAACATTAATTGTATATGACGTAATAATGCTCGATTATTGTGTATATGTATATAGTAGATATATCCATTTTTAGGTTACACAAAAAAAACTTAGGCAATTCTAACAACAGAGCCGCCATGTCTTATAATTAACAAAATGCATGAAATTTGGCTAAAAGGACGTATTTCTAGTGACCGTAAAAAATAAGAAAACAAAATAAAAATCAATATGGTCAAAACTAACATAAATCGTTTTATACACTTGTCTTTTCCAGATACTTTATTTGATTACATTTTGAGGTTTAATAAAGATGGATGAATCATAAATAGAAATATTTACTTTACACGGTATTTTCTTCCTTATTTCGTTCATATATCTGAGAGGGATAGACGTATTTCTAGATTACTTAAAACAGGTGCTCGATATATATACAAGGCAGGTGTGTTTGTTTAAGTTTCAAATTGACCAATTAACCGTATCAACATATGATTTTTTTTTGTGGTAGTATTAGGTGATATTATTTATTATAAAGAAGCGAGATGAATACAGAATAGATACTATGATTGTGATTCAATAATGAGACGGGATTAGAGAATCTTTAATCAATTTGATTATTTTTAATAGATTTAAAAAATTAAAGTTGGCCTTTAACTAAAGCAAGAGTCGTTAATAGCATTTGCACTTATTGAGCTGCGTTCAATAGGATTGAGACTTATGATGTTAAAATACAGAGACTAAACTACGGATAGATTACTTTTCGAAATAATAAATTTATATTCTGATTTAATCACAAGTTAGACTGATAGTTAAATTATTAGGTATTAACGAGGTGATAGGAAATGACATAGTAGACTATTTGTTTTGTCACGTTATGAGATTAGCCACTGTATATGCAACTGTCGAGAGGCTGGCAATCCGACATAACAGCGATGCCCCTTAATGGATTGCGTATGGTGGTCACCTTGATCTTTCTTTCTCGTACTATCATAAAAACAAGTACAATGAGTAAAAATGTTAAATCTTTCACTTTGACAAATTTAACGTAACTTAGAACAGGATACGAAATAGAGGGACAATAAGATTAGAAATGAAATTATTTACCAAACCTTTATTGAACACCATTAAACCAAATTACAAAACTGAAAGTACATAAAACACAAATTATACGAATAAATCAAACTTATTTTCTATAATACTAATGACGACAATATTTTTTCCTTTAGAATACAAATCTTAAATAATAGTTGTATTTAATTATCTATAATATTGCCTCTAATATTTAAACAATTGACAAAAGATTACCGAGTAGCATTAAATATACGTAACATTTCATTGTAATTTATGAAACTTAGAACCGATCCATGTACAAGACAAATTACACAAAACAAAAACACAACCTTCTGATAATGAGTTGTTAGGTCGTATATGGAAAAATAATATAAAGATGCTATTTATAGCATATTAAAATTAGTTAGTATGTTTGCCATTTTAGTTTATATTGACGTAGTTTATACGTAATTTAACATTCCTAAAAATAAATTCTACATTCACAAAGTAAATAAAAAAATACCTTAAGCTAATTATATATAGCGATCGTCTTTGAGTATTAATTTAAAAACATCTTTTTCTAAGAAGTAATAGCAAATTTATATCAGTTCTTATTATAAAGGCGAGACAGTTATTTAAATAAAGCAGACATGCGACAGGCGCTGAAATGTTTAAATTACAGCCATAAAGCAATATATTCTACGTATACTGAATTTTTAAAATTGAAACTTAATTTATAATGCTCTGATGATTTTTAAACATAAGAAAACTAAACTCGTAGTACGAAATATTTTGTTTTAATGAAACTCAATTTAAAAGGTTTGTTTCTTTTCTTATAACATAACAAGACTGAACTCATTGTTGTAAGAAATACTGATTTTTTGAAATTGAAACCTAATTAAAGATGTTTTGATCCTTTTTTCCGCATAAGAAGAGTGAACTCGTTTTGTAAGCAATAGATTTTTTTTATTGGAACTTAATTTAAAACGTGTTTTTTTTTATAAGAAGACTGAAATCTGTTATTGTAAGAAATACTTTATGAATGGTTTGCGGCGGCGGCGGCAGCAGCGGCTGCGTTTGTTATGGGCTGTTGTGGTAAAAGTAAGTCAGCCAACCGGCCCGCTTCCCTCAAACCGGACAGGAAGGCTCCGTGCACCGTCGCCGGGTAATTCCGCATAGTGTGCTCGCCTTTGCAAATGAAAAAAGTTCTTGTATTAGTCGCGGATTACATCCTCGAACTTTTGAATTAACCAGGAAAGTTACAGACCCGTATCAAGATAGTAATGGAAAAGTTTAATCCAGCGTCGCATTAAGATTTGGGTGTTTTTCTAAGATCGACATTCATTTTAACACATTAAAACTTATATTAACTCCAATTGGATAGAAATATATTTACGGCTTATGGTCGCAAGAGATGTTATGATCACGAATGTATATGATAACCGAATTAACAGTTTAACGTACATTATCAACTTCAATACGTCAGACAATCTTTAAAATGCAATATTCTTTGATTACGATGTTTCCTTTCAATAAAAGTTCATTGTATGATTATAAATCACATTGATAGGTAACATAGTTCAAGCACGCTACCAATGAGCTACACTGGATATAGTTAAATATATACCTATGTAAGGATAAATAAATAAACACATTAATAATTTATTAGAGTGACGTTATTGTAGGCTTATAAACTTTTCATTCTTGCTTATAGGCAAAGTTAACGAAACCTCTTGTTACACATGTAATCTTTATCGAATAGTCTATGTTACGAATTGAAAAGAACTTCAATGTAGTTGATACATACCTGCAAAGAATAACCTATTTTCTCCAGGTACTCCCGGCACAGGAGCAGCCAAGAGGTCATAGTCAGTTCCTGATGAACCGACGGCGACAAAACTATACGAACCACGTGCGAATGGATCCGCTCGCCATCTGGTAAAACAATCGTTGATTTAAAACTGTTTGGAAACGTATCACTGCATTTTCACTTGCAAGTGCACGAAAATCTCTGTAAGATTATCTAATTGAATGTGAATTATTATGAGTTACACATAAATTAGTTTAAATTATTATAACAATGCTAGCGGTATATTCCACTGCTTTGTCTAAATTTCGATATTATGTAGATGATCTCAATGCAAATGGATAATAAGTAACACATGGAATTTTAAAAATATTAGTTTTGTTTCTAATGGAATGTTACCTAGTAACAACACATTCCTTAGGCTGAGGTACGGCAGCATGCCCAAAAATACTCTTGAGAACCGCAATACATCTACCAACGATGACGTCATCGGTAACATTTTCCATCACAGCGGCCGCTTCACCTGCCACAAGTGCCAATAAAACCGGAGCACTGTACAAATTCCAGAAGAGGAACAATTCACCTGTAAATGATCATTATAAAATCATTATATTATCATTATAATATCATAGTGATTATCACAGAATAAGCTGTGCTTAGTTTATTAACTGAGTACTGAATGTTGTTTGTATTTCGCCTATACTGTATTATTATTAAGGTGCTGTACTATTTACATGTAAAAAAATTATATTAAGATATATAAAGTTTGTTTTCTGACAGTATTTCGAACCGTTTCACAATCATACAACAAATTTTAAAAAGTGAATATTGGTTATCTCACAAAATGGGTGCAAAACGTTGTCGGAAGCTAGGTTTTCAAACATGTATTTTTTGTAATGTTTGTAAACGTATATAAATAATATATAATAAAAATTAAATGTTCTCCGTTAATTAGCATATCACTTATAATTGATTGGAAATTGGCCTGATTTATTCAATGCTATTAAAGGTCCAAATGAGCTCATAAAGAGAATAAATTGTGAAATACAAACTATGTACATGTTGAAATTGTTTTTTTATTGCATCTCGTATGAACTCAAAATCCCAATCACGATTCGAATGATAGATATGCGTAATTTATTTTTATTATTTCATTATAATCCTGGAAAATTTTTCAAGAATAAATACTTGATAGATCTCAGTGTGGTCGAGTTTCGTAACATCTAAAAAGTGCAAAACAACATCTGCTTACAACTTCCGTATTATAATGCCCGAGTTTTGTTTTTATATAAATCAAAAGAAAATGGACACAAATTGAATAAATAATCAATTTACTTTGTCTATTCTCTGTAATTATGTATCATAAATATTTTTAAGGAGTAAGGAAGCCTGTACTAATATGTAGACTTTATTCATAAAATCAATACAAATCAATTCGTATCTTTAGATACATATAATAAGTATTATGAATATATAGAAATACTGGTAGTATGGTACTGAAACACTCCATGTGTTTTATTTTCCAACGTAATATACTTAAATAAAAAAATATATTTTCCAAGGAGTTCTCACACAAATCTTTAACAAAACAAGAGATAACTCGACATAGATATTCGTGAAACTTTTTAAAACTGTATGTTAAATGAATCACGATTAAAAAATCGGAAGGTCCGCCTGGTACATTGTTTTGGTATTTGTAAGAACAAATGCGGGGCATTAATGAAGCCAGTCGAGGCTCGGACTCAACAATGATGCGAAGAGTGAACTAAAGCATAACGAAAAAATAGGCTATTTAACTCATTAGTGTGTCATTCACGTATAGAGTTCCGTAGATATTTTTATATTTTATTCATAATATATGAATAAACTAATTATATGCCTAAATCTTGAAAATTTTGATTAAATATCGTTTTTACTTAACGGTCAGGGTTCTAACTTTTTATATTAATTAAATATATAATGAGGCGCTGGATAAAGTAGAAGACCACATAAACTATTCTATTGGTATGTTTTCTATGTTATTAATTCTGTAAAAAAGGATATGTATATTATATTTATTTTTAGAGATTATTATTAGACCAGACGAGCTTCAATCATATTTAATCTTCATAATATTTAAACACACACTAAGAATTAGTTTTATATAATAAGTACATACACAATACTAGCATCTTTAGAAACACAAAATCGAACATTGTATGTAATATATATATTAGATGTCGAAAATCAAGATATAAAAAACAAAACATATTTTCTATTTCATGGATTTGACCATGAAGTTCCATAATGTTTCTATTGTCACCGAGAGATTTAGTGAAATAAATATCACAAGATTCGTTATAAAAGAGATTTTATGCTATTTTAAATAAAACGTATTTACACCGTAATATACTTGACTGAATAAGAGTAACTAATTAAAAATATATTCTATCTGAGTTATATCATGTTCAACTGATATGGATAAATACAATCTATTAAGTTATTTATGCCTTCTTGAAGCACGGTACCCTAAAATGCTTGTCTTGGCTTGTTGCCGTGATTTATTACCAACGGCGCGGGCCCCCTTAGGTTCCTCGGTGGCGTTAAATTATTCAGCTTTTAATTTGTTATCGTAGCCACCGGTGTTTCCACGTTTTACACTATTTAGAGCGGCAAATTATTAACTAATTTTGCATGAGATAGGTACTAATGTATTATTCGATTGTATATTTTAGCATATAATTATTAAGCATTATAATTATATGCTAAAAGCATTATAGCATTATGACTACAATGCACGCTAACCCCAGTAGAGAGATTGGCTCTCGAGTGCAACTGCTAAAATACACCTATATACCTATAGGTATATATATATACCTATAGGTGTATTTTAGTGGCAGATTTTCAACTTAAGGGTGGTAGCTAGCTAGGAGGGCACTTAAAGCAGTACTACAACCATGCTATAGTTTCCTCACGATGTTTTTCATCACCGAAAGTTCAAGTTCATTGTAGGTGGATACGAACTCACGTTCATAGACGTGGTAATCCGTACACACTACCAACTGAACCAGCGTCGTTGTAGAAAACACCTTAATATTTATCCATCTTACACAGTTATTAAATATAACAAAATTACCCCAAAAGCCTCGGCAAATCTTTATTTAATTTTTAATTAAATGCCGTGTTCAATATAAATACATATAAGGTACAATACACGAAAGGAAACTTGCAAATAATAAATATAATCTATATAAATAAATCGTTCTGATCGCAGATAAAATTAATCGTACATACTTCTGCTTCATTTTCAGCGTTAACTTTATAAAGTGTAAATTAAAATCAACATCTACCGTTTTGCTGAGAAACGATCTTGAAATTGATTCTATCTCTACCCCTGCTTTTACATTTGATTAAGTTCGCTGCGGATTATAACTTTTTTTGGAACTTCATTTTTTTATTTTCGAGGTTTCCAAATTTAGTTTGTTTTGTTGATTTTTACTACACACAGCGTTATATAAAAATATGGTATAATAGAAAATATTATTAGAAATATACACAATACCTCTGCTAGCAGTAGTTGTGCCAACATGTCCAAATAGATTCGCGCTCGGATCCCAGAACGTTCGTTCAAAGCACAAAACGACTTTGTTTAGATTACCGTATCCGAGACGTTTGATTGCTGCTACCTGTAAATAAAATGAAACTTTATTATCAAGTAAGTACTGAGGTTATAAAATGCAAACAATATTTATAAAACTTATTACCGTAGTAAAACTGAGTAACTACGGTAAATCTGTAATAAAATAAAGTTTCGTTTTTTGAATACATATGCTTTTTTTTAATATTCATCATCTTTTTGAGAAACTGTGACATACTACAGATCAAAATTAATGGTGTGTATATGTATAGAAGCATGTGTTTTAAATTTTAGAAATATTAACTAAAAATCAGTAGATTAGACTTATTAACCGATAAGTACATACTAGTCTTACACAATATGACATGATAAGTGCATATTCTATTCAGTCAGTCTTCGTTCATACCCCTAAAGTGTCCCAATAATGCAATGATACACTATGCCAGCATACTAATTGTGGTTTATTAACCCACAGATATAAAACTGATTAAAAAAAAATCTTACTAAAAAAGGCTTAAATAACCCCTAAAGTGTTAAACTTATCGTTACGGTACTATGACCATTTCAAAACGAAAACGTTCGTAGATGGTTCTAGGCTGATTAATTATTAGATTCTATAGTCCTTTTGTCAGTGATTTTACTTTTGTGTTCCCAGTGTATAAGGGACTGGTGATGGCTAGTTATATTATGCATAAAAAGATCTAATGAATCTACAGGAGTATTATAATATTACCAGCACCTATATTATTTCGTTTGTAAACTTACTTTCCAATCGGGCAGCGGAGGATCAAACTTCACATAATTCTGTTGATTCTGCCCGTTGTGTGCCGCAGCTATTTTCAACACCCCAAGAGGCAACGTGCATAGCACCACGTCCCCTGCAACCAGACAATTTTAAACGAAACATAAAGGCGACATTGAAGTCTATTGAGTTAAATCAAACTCTCGAACCGTCTACTTGGAAATTGTTGGAGGATCTACATAAGTACTTTTCGATTGTAAGTTACATTTATATAATACGTGTTTACATATAATAAACGTTTAGAACAAATAAATCTAAAATATCTATAATCCTGTTATTACACCAGCAAACATACCCGACACTGAACTTAAAGTGTTACTTTTTTAATTAACTTAACTATATAATTATCATTTCAGTGCAACATATTGTAATACCAAGAACGATTATGATAATAAAAATGGATTATAATATTTAAGTAAACAAAAAAAAAGGTAATACTGATGACAGACTCTTTATATAAATAACCAATTTAAAATCTAAATATATAAATATAGCTCGTATTTTAAGCTATAATACTAAATTAAATAAAACTTTAAATTAAATACACTTTGTCGCTCTTAAATCTATGTACATAAAAATGAATCGCCGCAATGTATGTACACGCATAACTTCCGAACGACTGTACCAAAATTGGATAATTCTTTTTTTATTGTGTCCGTTATTGTCAGGGCAAGGTTTGTATAAAAAACGATTTTTTTTAAATCTTATAATACGAAAGTAATGAATTGATGATAGCTCAGTTGGTAGTATGTACGGACAAGTGTCAAGGGACGTGGGTTCGAATCCACCTATATTTAAATTTCATATAATTAAAGGACATTTAATTCATTTGAGTTATCAACAAGTTTAATTTAATAACCAAAAGAAATGAAAAACAGGAACGATATTAGATATAGACATAGTTCTATTGATCTTAACGAATTGAAGTTGGAAGGTTGATAAGGATTGATTATAGCTAATTAAAATGTAAAAAAAATACAAATCGGTCAAACCGTATTTGAGTTTAAGCGAAAATAAAGAACATCGACTTTAGGCGATACGAAGTTCACCAGGTCAGTTAGTACACCAATAAAAACAAGTGCAAAAAAATATGTCAAATTATACAGTGTAATTAAATCAAGTCAAGAATATGAACCATTTTCTATAGAGTAGCCCAATAAACAAGGTGTCTGATAAAACGGGTACCTACTACAAAAAAAACTAAACTGCAAACGAGACAAAAGCATAGGATACTCGAACAACGCCCACAAACATCTAACAGACACGTCTAATATAGACCCCGCCTGTATGCAAATGTTACGGAAGTGCCCCGGGCAAGGCATGCGGGGAATACAGGCGACCGATGCGCGGAGCATTCTAGACCGACGGGTCAACAAAGCCTCGACAGTATTTTTGCGGCCTCTTCAAAGTAAAATTAAAGCGTTAGAATTGCAAATCATTTCGCCACAAAGAAATGACGAGGAGCCCGACGGCGTTGTGGACTTTTCTCATAACGCCCATTAATAAGCTTTGTTTTTTTTCTCGGCAAATTCCACTTCCTTAATATTGAGGCTACATGAATTTGATTTTTCTATTATAGCCGGGGAATGCGAAAGCTAAAGCAATATACAGTACGCTCTTGGCTATAATCGATATAAATCCTTTAGCAGTTGGTCTCTTACGTTATCTATTATGTATGTGTAATACATAACTTATTTTTAAATTATACATAGCATTAATAGAATTTTTTATAAAAAATAATAGAATTTGCTTATTGAATTAATTACTTCATAATAAGAATGCATGGCCCGTAAGGTAACGGTAGTATACTGTAATCATCGGATTCTTATGAGTACATACACCATACATTTTTATGAATATTATTTCACTGAAGAATCATTGAAGGTGCTTCTTTCATCAATGTTTGATTTAATATTTTACGTTCAATTACAAATACAAATACATAGACAAATATCTTATACCTTTTGATACGCGATGTTACAAATGTAACTGTTTATTTTACATTACGTTTTTATCATTTATATTAAGAAACGATAAGTTTGTATGCCGTAAATAATATTCGAATTCATCTTAAATTGAAACAAACAAACTAGTAACATCAAATTATGCTTTATGTTCAACAATGAAGTCATGTTTTTCTTATTTGTAAAATATTACCTTTAAAGACTTGCTGTTGTGTAGTTGCCCGATGGTTTATAGCTTTTACGGTAACTCCCGGACCGCCATACGAGATCTCGGTGACCGAAGTACCCAGCCTGATATCTAGACCTTCCGATAGTGCCACCGGAACACACGAGTACCCGTTACGAACTGAAACAAAAGTATTTTTGTTGTATTCATATAAAGACCGTTTTACACAAATTCTATTATAATCTACTACTAGTTAGTTACTAGCTAGCTAGCTATTTCGGTCGATTGAAACTAAATGTATTAAATAACTTTAGCCCGTTTTTGTAACTTTTTTCAATACAACTTAGGAAGCGTGATGTTAAATAGCCTTCCTCAATAATTACTCTATCAAATACAAAAATAATTTGAATTTGAAAGTCAGCTGATAGTTCCTAAGATTAGCGTGTTCAAACAGACATCAAACTTTTCGGCTTTAATATTAATATAGATTAGTAATAGCACCAATAATGATGGAATTATCTTGAGTAACCATATAAGTTTCAAACATTTGACCAATAACATTGTTGTGATACTAACTCTCGGGCTGGACATTGCCCACATGCCATGGACAACCACAATGCAGTTTTCAATTAAGCGAGTAGCACAGTAGCTCGACGTATTATGCTTTAATAATTTCAAGTGGATTTCTTACTCTATTACGTTAGTTTGAACTTTGAACATAGATACAATTCAGTGTTAGACATGTCGATAATAACAGATAGTGATACTAGCACTTAAATCCCCGGATTACTGTTACCTATAGCTACTTAAGCTTATATCAAAACTTTTTAAACCAAAAATGTAGTCGGAAAAGAAGTAAAGTTTTTTACATTCGTCAGACCAGACAGAAAGCATATCAGACTTGCAAATCTATATTTCATTAATAGGTAAACTAATGTAAACGATGTACGAAAATAACTTAAAGAATATTTTTACATGATAGTTTACTATAAGAGACTAATTTTTTATAGTTAAGGTTTAGCGTTACGGCCACCATCTCACCTGATGTTAAGTGACCATGTGGCCCAAGATGGTCGACACGCTAAGCGCAGTGCAGGGACTGGCTCTCGAGTGTAACTAGCGGATAAGTATTTGGCGGCAGTTATAAACTTGAGAGTTGTAGCTTCCCAAGCGGGCGTTAAAAAAAGCTCTACGACCACGCTATGGTTTCATCGCGATGTTTTCCTGCACCGAAAGCTCAAAATTATTGCACGTGGATTCGAACTCACGTTCACTGCCACGGCGTCCGTACACACCGAAATAAATAAATAATAAACGACCAGTTTGGTAATTGTGCCAGTTCTAAAACATGAAACGATCTGCGCACCGTTTCAGGACACGGGAGGATACTTCGAGAGCGGTGCACTTGCAACAGTGTACCATTTAACGATATTAACTGGGTTGTCGCAAGCGAGTGCGCGGACAAACTACCCGAAACTGAAGTACCGTAAAAGACCGCAAAATGCGCGCGTGCAGAGGAACGGAACTCGCAACGGCCCCATTCCAACTAGATTAGATGTTAATTTTGTTTAGATTAAACGTATTAAATACGTTTGCGGCTACGGTTATTGCTTTTGTTGAGCGTCATTAGTGAACACTTTGTGGTTCATTTTCATTTTAATTACACGAGAAGCTGTTTTTATTACTGGTGAAGTATTATTATGACTTTATACATATGTAAATAAACCTACGCAATAAAAAATGTATAATCAACTTACAAATACACTAGTTGTACTGGCGACTTCGTTTGCGTGGAACTAAAACGTGATGTTAAATAGTCTAAAACCTTCTGCAATTATTGCTCTCTGAAATATAAATATAATCTTTGAAATCCAAATGGAGTTCCTAAGATTAGCCCGTATACACAAACTTTCCAGCTTTATAATATTAATATAGAAAAGTACTATCAAAGTAAATATAAAACCTAAGAAATGCAGTAATATGGTATTCTTTCTTGTTTTGTTTACAAAAATTCGTACTTTCAGGGTATTGAGAAACACCGACGGACGATTGCTGACAATCCGAGCAATTTTGTAAATAAATACATAAACCAAATATAAGTAAAACTGTATTAATTTAAGATTGAGTGTGATGGTAATTGTATATATACCCATGTCAATCATTCTTTTTTTTTATTATTTTTCCAGCATCTAGCGGATTTGCACATAAACAAGTACCACAAAACGTCGATAGCTTGTACTGACACGTATAAAAAAATAATAATTGTAAAATAGATAACACTGGTAATTAATTATATGTATAATTTCTGTTACTATTATCGGATGTAGTAGATATATATATATATATATATGTATCTAATATAGCTAAAACACGGTGAGGATGTTTTGGACAAGTATTTACAACCATAGCTAGTTTTAGGTATCGATTCAGCGATATGGGTTTGTGCGCTTATATTTTTTGCTTTGGGTAAATTATCTTTTTATTTTTCGTATGTTAGAGTACTTTTTTAAATTTATTTTATTCGGAATATAGTAAAACTATGTATTTAATATTTTTGTTATATTTATTTTAAAAAACATGATACGCTTTTAACAGAGTATTGTAAGACTTCTCGGATGCTTATTATAAATGAATACACTACGCGTTAATACTCTTAGATAGTTTTACTATATTACCATGTATACGCAATAGATAAAATATTTGGAAGTCTTAGTCTATTCTTACTAATATAAAAATGCGAAAGTGAGTTTGGTTGTTTATTACGCTTTCACAACTAAACCGCTGAATCAATTGTGATAAAGAGATACATGGGACCCTGGAGACGGAGATGGGCTACTTTTTCTCCAGAAAAACTTATTAAAAGTGGGGTAAAGAGAGGGATAAACTTTATATGATACGTTTTATTGCATCATCCGATTAGTTTAACAAAATCAATATTAAAGCGAGCGAAGCCGCAGGTAAAAGCTAGTTCTTAATATAATATAAATTCCATATAAGTATGGTTATTAAAAATCTTTTCCTCAAACGCCATGGAAACCTAATTCACCACAGGAATAACCCAAGGTTTTTTGACAACGATATTCTGCAAGCTGGAAATGTTTAATCCATCGAGCTACTCTAAACAAATATTAATTTTCAAAGACATCTTTTCAGGCACAATTGAAACACTTTCCGGTACATGTAATTAAATATAAATCTCACTAATATAATTTGTAGATGTACAAAACACAATCCAAACTCTCATATGAACACACAAATAAAATTTACTAATAAAATACTTTATTTATTACACAACAATTTACTTTCACAGAGCTTAATTGAAAAAAATAAGGTATGAAATCATATATCAAATAAATAAAGGATTGAATTGATAAACAACAAAACTAATTTGGCTGGACATATCAAATTTTATCGAATAATTATCAAGCGATTTACAATTCGCTACTGAAATATATTCACTTTGCACAAACATGGTACACGCGCTAAGAGCATTCTATAGGTCTACAAAAAGTAATCATATTAATGGACGTAAACATTTTGAATTTTACTTGTTAATATGTTAGTATTTTTCATCCTTATTTATTTTTAAACGATGTAAAAATATTTATGTGTAGATAGATATACTAAAAGATTTATTAAACAGGATTGTATATTTTGATTGCTACGCATATGAGAAAACTACAAATGTAATCGACATTGTACATATATACGTTGATTCTGTAAACTTTGTCTATAAACTTTTATAACTAAGGATTAAGATTGAAAAAAGTTGAAGATCATACTTGAGGCCTTAGAAACGGAAAGTTTATGATTTGCTAACTGTTCTGCGAATCTAATTGACATCGAACAGAATTATTGATATTTTCAGCATATTTTGTATTAATACGCAAGTTGTTTTTTTTTTGAGCTATCAGAGCTACGCTTATCGAATATTAGCATATAAGAGAAAAATCCTTTCAATTTATTCAACAAAACAAGTTCTACTTATTATTTGATTAGATAGATTAGTAACATAATACAACAGAGCAACAAACATACATACACTATATATAAACCCATAATTATTGTGACTTTATAACTTTACCCGGCGCATGTATCCAGCGATTTGTCACTTAATAACTGGCAGTCTGTTTTACGAGACCTACGGATAAGTGTCGTCACTGATAAATTTCCTTTTCACGAAAACGTATTAGGTCTAAAATTTTATTATTCCAGTTTATTGTCGACTTTATCAAACGGTATTACAGTGGAATACCAACAGTACGACGTCGTAAACTTCTTTCATTATACAACAGTCCGAGTTTTAATAGCTGGATGTATTGTGATTTTAAATTTATGAACATAATATTTTCTCATTGTGATTTTAATATTACGCATTTAAAAATAATGACAACTAATAGACGGGATTTATTACCTAGACCTAAATAAAGTTAGGTTGTTTTATTACCCGATTTCGTGTAGCTTTATTGATAAAATTTAATAACATAAATTCCTTAGAATAATCTCAAAGCAATGTCTGTCATCACTTTTATCATGAAATGTATCTAACGTATTGGGATAGAATATAAAACTATATTTTTAAAATCTATATTACTGAAATAATGCTTCTATATTTGATCTTGTAGAATGTGTCTATATCTTGTGATTTTTATATATATTTACACAAACTTCCTCCCTGTCCAGCCACACTACAGCGTTTTCGGGCCCTGAATATCTACTGATTAATTTCGATACGTAACAAACGAAATAGAGTTTCTATATAGATTCATTACCATGAGCAGGCTGGTCTGACCTAGTTATGCACGGATTCCTTCCACTCAGCTTGACTGCTGAATATGGAGTGAGACACGCGTATGCATGTTACATCTGATGAACTGTCCCATCAAGATTTTAGTAAAAAATCTATACATTGATAAGAAACTAATTAAACCTTACTTTTAGCATTTATTAATTTATCAAAGAAGATCATACGTTTGTATCGTTTCTCATAAAACAAAGCATATCAAAAACACGTCACCTTCGCTAAGCAGAACAATTACGATGCGAGAAACTTTATCATTTAGTCCTACATAATACACCTGTCAAAACGTATAACAAAAGGATCGATTACAAGAAACAGAATCACCGTCGACACGACGCGATGACTACCCGGTTCAATTTATAACATCATAACGTATTAATTAACGATTCGCAACACTTCGGGACCGCAAATGCCACGTTCCGCTGTCACATTTGAATTGATACGGGCTCGTGCCAAAATTACTCGAAGGTAAGTGATATTTGTATATCATAGACCCTATTAATCAAGTTTATCTCAATTCAAACAGACGCTATGAGTAATTTATTATTTCAAACCGTTTGAACCTTGATATAGAGATTTTACTTGAGTTCATTACATTATATTAGTTGACCATATGCAATGGAATTTCTTAATCACTTTCGGTGGTATACTTTGGACATTGAGCACAAGTAATATTGAATATAATTATTAGAAACATGAATATTAAATAGCCATATAAATGCGATTTATTATTTATATATTTTTTTATATACTGTACGACACTTAACCACAGTCACACCTGATTGAAAATGAAGACAAGGTTTAAGATGTAGCACGTCTGTGCAAAAAAAAAAGATTCATGCTTCGTTTGAAGACCCCGATGTTGTAAGACTCGGAAAAAAACATACACTGGTAGTAAATTCCACTCCTTGGCGGTTCATATTAGAAACGAGGATGCAAGTCGTTTAGTGCAAACAAATGGAACATCAACAGCATACCGGTGAAGATCCCTACGACTTACAGTTCCTGCGAGCATTCACCGAAGTGCAATCGGTAAAAAAATTGCAAGGCAAGTGACCCTACGACGTTGCCTCAAATCATGCATTTTCTCACCTGTCGGCGAGACGTCACCAATTGGCCTCCTAACTCGTGCATGGATAGAGTCTAATTCTGCTAGCTGATACTTGGCAGATCCGTCTCAGAGATGACAGCAATACTCCACACATGGCCTTATTTGCGCTTTATATGATGTGTGATTGCGCTCGCGTTGATATTGATTTTGTCAAACAAATAACATGAGGCATAAAAATAAAATAAAAAGTTTCATACAAAGTACATCTCTCTTTTTACCCCACTTCCTATAAGTTTTTCGCGAAAAAAAGTAGAATATCTCCGTCTTTAATAAGACCCTATTCAATTAAATAATAATAATTATTCAATAAAAACAATAGATTTACGCACTTCGTTTCCTAATGTGCAAATGCAATGTACTAGGCAGAACAGTGGCAAAGGCATAACTCCTCAGAGACAAGTACCATCAAAATACCCACTAAAAAGATACCACGGACTCTCGTAACCTCACATATTGTTAGACAACAGGGACAGTTTTCGCGCCCCCAGTCCCGACGGAATCAGGAACGAAGCTCTCAAACTGCTGCCTGATAAACTCATAATTCTTCCGTCCTGCATTTTCAATGCGGCCGTAACTCATTGCCATTTTCCAGCCGTTTGGAAAAAGGCAACGGTAACAGATATCCGTTAACCCGGGAAAAAACCTCCACCGCTATGGCTCTGCTGCGTAATCTTACCTCCTTCAAGAGGAAATTTCACTCAAATATAAGATCACAATATACAAAGTATGCATCCGTCCCATACTTACTTACAGTTGTCCCATATTCGCTCAAACTTCGCGCACCACCCTTCGCAAATTGTAAGTTTTGCAAAACAGATTCATGTGCATAGCTGTCTAAGCCCCACCCTATGTATGTCCGTGATGCAGATCAATATAAAATGGACCTTCCGTCCATATATGCATATATTAAACACGTTACGAAAAGAATCTTCGAAAAGGCCCGAAGTTCATCCCAATCCCAATATAGTACATGCAGTTAGGTACACTTCCAATCCGTAAGTCAAACGCTTCGCGTCCCGGCCACAAAATTGCCTCAATAACCTCGTCGACAAAATAATGAGATTTAACACGCTCCTCCCTGCCGTCTCCACCAATCCCACGTGTCGGCGCATATATCCGCCTAACCACCACCCTCACGGCCGAGGCTGAGTGGTTAATTTCGCTCCCGCATACGCGCTGCGGCCTTCCTGCGCCTCAATTTTCCACCTCCAGATAGGAGCCCTCAAGTGAGTATGCTCGCGCGATACAGTGGCACCGTACATCACTGAGAGGATATCATCATACCGCATACCATTCGTGCGCACTCACATGTTAAGTACATGGTTCTGTAAGGAACTACCGTTATTGTTAGGACCACCAAACTAAACCACAAGTTAAGACCTGTGGGTTAGTTAGGTTCGCGAATCGTTGTTCGTTTCGCGGTAGCAGTCGAAGCCGAAGTTCGGCCATTCTGGCACCCTTGCATCCGCTGCCTCGAAGCTGAATACCCTCAGCATTCGTCCCAAAAATTTCGGTGAAGGTATCAAAGTATCTTACGGCTAACAGCATATGTCAGGTAGAAAAAATGGCAGTTTTCGCACTCCTTCTAGTCACAGATTTTATATATATACAATTCATACATATAAAATTATTCTTCCATGACCAGCTTGATACTTGACAACAATACGTAACTACCTTGATGTTTATATTAAAACCTGTAACTATATATAACTTAAAAGCTTATTACATAGCAAATTATTACAAACATTTATATTTATAAATAACAAATATGTGAATTTTTACAAATTTGAATAAGGCTAAAAGCGTGTCAGTTAACAAAATGATTTTTATTACTGGAATAACTTCCTTAATCGTGACATCAATCATAACGACAAAAACCTTATTTTGGTCTTGAAAATATTAAATAATATTTCAGTTAATAACAATAAAAATAAATATATCGAACCCTGTCTTTAGGCTCTTAAAAAGTCGAGAGAAAGTAAGTAACTTTGAAATCAACAGCTATCTCTCATTCTCATTTACAATCAGTATATCGTCACACCACATACGGAAATTCAATTTCGATATATTGTCAGGCGTGGGCGAGATGCCAAAGATATAAATGACATCGGCTGAGAGGACTCAAGAATTCCATGGGAATAAATTGTAAAATTATAATTAGTGTGTATGCAGTGAACTAATCAAACGTTTGATAAGGGTCGTATGAGGTCGCGTGCAGTGGTTTCGACATTTTAAACCATGACAGGAGAAATAGTACGATATGTTATAATACACAAAATAACATGTTTTAAGTGTTTAACCATTAGAATTGATAAATAATAATAACCTTTATCATAGAAAAAACGTATCTCGCACATTGTTTTTATAGCATCGAAAGATAAAAATCCGCAAATTATTTTGAGATTCAGAATGTATTTCGATACTAAAAATGTAAATAAAATGGTATTAAAAGATTTTGGCTATATTTTAACATATAAAGTTAATACTACTTAATGTTAGTTACAGACCATTCAAAAAAATATACTATGGGATATCCATAACACTAAGTGATATGCTTTCTAGCTTCGTAATTAAACTTTCAATTAAAAAAAAATAGTATGCCGTTGTTAATATATTACAGCGCTCTGACCGAGGGTAGAACGTTACAACTTGGGTCATTATTCGGACAGACGCGCTCCGACGCCTTTTAGCCCTTTGACGTGGAAAGACCCCATTAGCATTGAGCGGCTTGTTGATCTCGCCTGTTAATTACTGACCTCAACTTTAACAATCTAACTAGCTTTCTATAAATGATTCTTGATAATGTATAGGATTTCAAAACACAATCTTCTTTTTATAGACAAAATCAGAAAGCGCTAGAAAAAAATATAACTTGTTTAATAGTATATCTGTCTTATTGCATCTGTAGGATGTTATGCAGTAATTATGCAAAAGGTTTTTATAAGATAAGATTGCGATTGCAGAGCTTCTAAAAAATAATATTAAGAGACTTTTAACTTAAATCCCATTTGCCAGTATCTAAATTGTTCATTAATGGTAACATTTAATGTATATGTATTAAATAAAATATACAGATATACCTAATAATTTTATATTAACATCTTCAAAATATAAACTATGCACTAGTGTATAGATGTATAGATGTATAGATAAACCGATGTTTAATAATAATAGGTTATTTATACAAACTAGTGGTCGCCCAGTGGTCGAAATTCGAGCATATATATTGTTATACAAAATTTAACATGTTTATGTTTGACATTCAGTAAAGACAAACTATATTAATCTATAATCTATTTTTTAACAACAGATTTTAACAATAAACAAAAGAATATATGTGTGTCAAATACATGGTAGTGTGTGTAATATTTTTTTTATTAATTTAATGTATTATTTATACATAATTTAAAAAAAAATTAGAATTCTGCACTCCTTTATATTATATATATAACTAGAAGTGTGCGAAATTTCATACTCCTCCGTCCGTGCAAATTTCATAAAAAGGGGTACAAAGTTTTTGGTTCACGTATTAATAAATAGATAAAGGACGAGTCTTATTCGCGAAAAGGAACGATAGACAAAATCAAGGCAACTGAATCGACGTATGAAACTGCTGATTACATATCGCACAAAGTTACGCTCCATAGGTTGAAATTGTATTAACTCGTTCGTTGGAAGAACAAATATGATGGCTTTTAATTTATGAGCGAGTCAGTCTGCTCAATGTAACAACTTATATGAAAGTCTTCGTTGAAATTCGTGATACTGTATTTTTATTGGAGCTTTTTATTTGCACCGTGACGACGGTGTTCGAGCTAATGGAGATATCATATCTGTCATATCGGGAATATGCCGTTTGACAGTTTTATTGGGATCGCATGCGATGTAAAGATAACACAATTTATTTGTGGAGTTACTCGGTTATATATAATAAAATAGATTATTTTCTATACGGTACTAACAAAGGGTCTAAAATGATTAATTAATTTGGAATTTTCTCTTGCCATTACCTTTTTAGTTCTATTGCCATTAAACACTAATATTCTATTTTACTCTCTCTTAATAAATATATATCTAATGTATAATTAGTATTTATGAGACTTTATAATAGAATTCATAGGTATAATCAAAGAAATACCACCTAATAGCTCGCTTCTTATTACGTGTGTTTACAATAATAAAAATATGTAAAGATAAAAGAAATAAAAACAAACAAGCATGTTTGTCACTTACGGTAACGAATAAAATTTTTTAAATACTTGTTTTAATATAAGATGGGCTATGATTTGTCGTAGACTAAACGTCTAAAAAATAACTAAATTGGAAAGATATAAAACCAATTTTTATAAAAAATATAAAACGACGATCATGAGAATACATAGAGTTAAATACCATATAAGAAAATAAATTTTATCCTTTAGGATTAATGAGCAATTGCGAAGGGTATTTTAAAAGTCTACAAGAGGCGGACGAGTAAATGTCAATAAAGCTTGCCGTAACCCAACACATTTCTAAGTGGGCAAAGCGGCATGCTGTAATGTCTACCAAGCAAAAACTTCACTGAAGATTCCACTTCGATGGACTAGTAATTCTCGATCCACAATGTGCGCAAAATAATTCTTTGGCGTTCTTACTTGTATATATATCGATATAACACATAGACAGAATAATATTTAAAAGTCTAGATCTTAGACACTATTAAATTTCAAACTTAGCACAAATATTAAATAATCTTATATGCAAATACTAGGTACTTATATAAGAGTAATGGTGTATACATGAAGGCTTATTCCAACAAAAACTCTAACAACAAAATTAATAAGAAAAATTATTTCATACTGTCCATAACTATATACACTAGCCCCAAACCAGAAAACCTGTGTCAAAGTTTTTTCTTATAAATATATAACATTAGTATATAAGCAAAAAAAAACTTTTTTTTGTAATTAAAATTTGTACACATATTCTAAAAATTTTACACATATTCTAAAAATAAAAATTATGTTCAAAAACTAGACCCAAGTAATGATAAATCATATTTTCAAAAGCATGAAACAAGAAAATAATGTCGTCTGAAATTGTTACGTACAAACTAATCAATATGTACCGTCCATTAAATAAATACATGAAATTAAAATGAATTTATAGATAATACCCATTAAACCCTTAATTCACTTAATAATAAATTAAAAATACATTTATGATAATTATTTTTAAATTATTGTGTACTAGACGATAATTAAAACCTATGTTACAATATGCTGAACAATATAAAGGAAACATTCGTATTATACGTACTTGTAAAATTACATAATAAAACATAACTATTGTAGAACAAACCAGTTAAAAAGTAAACTCGGAACACAGTGCTTAGTTAGTCAGACTCATCGACTCACAACCGACGGTTGCTCAGTTAGTAATTTGTTTGTGGTTCCTTAAGTAGCCATTTATAAGTAGAGCACTCATCCGAGGCGGCTACTGACCAGCCATGATTTTATCCAATGTGACATTACTTAGAGATATCAGATAATAAAGTACCGCGGACAAATCTCGCTGGCATTTACAAAGTCCTTGATGTATGCTACTATTTAATTAGTTCGCTTTCATATGAATAATATGTTTTATTATAGTATAAAAATTACATCACATACTACCACTTTTCTTATTATCTTTAAGTATATTCGTTTTATTAATACAAAATTACATAGATATGTAAATAAAAATATATCTTTAATATATGAATACCGTCTATGGAAAGATATTTAGAGCATTTATAATAATTTAGTATGAAATTGTTTCCATTATCCGAGATAAAAATTATTATGTAAAATTATAATTTCTACCATTATCAGCAAACAATTATTTAAGTAAAGTTTGAATTAAAATAGGAATGTTAAATGTTTTAAACATTGCAAAAAATAAACACACACAACATAATACGTTAAGCGCTATGAGAAGGCAATTATTTTCTATCTAAATCGGACGGTGGGATCGCAGAATAATTAAGGATACATACAGCGCCCACATTGTTCACTTAATCGTTCCATCGACCACTTTTCTATTGACAAATTTAACTATCGACACAAATGGAAGATATAAGATTGACAGTTTTGATTAAAAATATTAAAACTAATATGTCATTAATTTAAAATTTATACTTTATTTCCTTTAATCTATCTGATCTAATACTATTAAGTGAGTCACATATATATAAATAAATTTATATGTAAAAAAAATATAAATTTCGGGTATCTCGGAAACGGTTCTAACAATTTGGATGAAGTTTTGTATTTATTTTTGAGTTCACCTATATAGTTGTATTTATCGTAAAAACGTTTTTTAAGAAAATTATTTCTAATACAATGATTAATTACATTCGTTTTTTTTTTTATTTCAATATCCAGTTCATGCGTATGTAAATTTATAAATGTGGATGTTTAATTCTATATAGTATTACAAAAATACCGAGTACCCCAGGTATACTACTTATTTCTAAATACTAGTGTTCGTCTTAATATTGTTTTTTTTAGTTAAATAAAAATACCATTTCCGAAAATTTTATCAATAGTTTATGTTCAGGAACCAATATGGTTGTTGTTGCAAAAAAAAATTCAAAACAAAATTGGTTGACACACATATGAGGGAAAGATACTAAACTTCTTCGTCTTTACCTATTTAGATGTAGATATTTCACACTATTTAACTATATACTATTAAGACCAATAAAATACCGTTCGAAATATAACAACATACTTAACCAGTTTTCCGTTTCACTGAAGTCTTGACATTTGACGTGCAAAAAGACAACGTAGGATATGGGTTTAAAAAGATGCCGAAATCAGATCGAAGGATCGTGCGGACATCTCCATCGTCCGTCAACCGTCAAGAACGGATGAAAAGGTTTTTGCCTTGTAAATCAGCACGTCTTGCTGTCCAGTCGGACTGTCATGACGCATGACCGCGACTAGGAGGGTATTGATTATAAATCTAAAAGCAATCACTAGTTATGCAGTTGCGAAGTACAATGTAAAGCTTGTTCAGCGCTTTAAAGTATGTAAAACCTGCTGTAACTTTCGAGTATTAACAGTACATTTTACGAAAGGTACATGAAGTAACAATGGTAGTAAAATATGTAATTATTGACTGATATATATATATATATATATATATATATATGACGAGAGAAATCATTTAGTTAATGTATTACATAAAAATTTTTGAAGTGGCCATCAAAACCTGAAGTGAATCCAATTGTACTTAAAAGACTAGTTGGCGTTCGGAATATTCTAATACATTGTAAAAATTAATTATATTATATTAGATACTATTTCTTTTCGTACAATTTGAAAAAAATTAAGCACATACTTTAGCCTAGTTCTAGATTTAACAAGTCATGTTATAAACGTTGTGTCGGCGAAGGAAGATTAATCACGAGTAATGCGGATGAATGACCCGCATATTTCAGAAGGGTGATGTGAAGCTTAAAAACCTATAGTTTCTATGAAAGGTATCAATAATTTTAAAAGTTTTCATAAATAACTGGCTTTTACAAATATCAAAATTCATCATAATCGATTCAGCAGTTTAGGCATGAAAGCGTAACAAACAAAAAAGCTCACTCTCGCATTTATAATATTTGTAAGGATTATAACTTTTACCAGTAAGCAATTATAAATATAAGTTTCCAAAATTATCGTCCCTTTTTATACACATATCTATTTTCCTCATATAAATGATAAAAATATACAATGACCCAGTAACCGCAACTTTGTTTGCGTTGTACTAAAAGTTATTTTTCGATACGTCAGACACAGTTTTTATTTTTGTATGAAATGTATTCATTGATTTTTATTCTCCCTGTTGGCTCATTGTTTACCCAAACTATAACATCATTGTCATTTAGCGTTCGGCTTTATTATATCAGTATTGGTATAGATAAAAATAATTTGTTAAAGTAAAATAATATATTTTTTTATATAGTAGTATAGTTTATAAGGTTTAGAGTTATAGCCACAATATCACCTGATGTTAAGTAACGATGTGGCCAAAGATGGTGGTCATGCTAACACTAGTGGAGAGACTGGCTCTCAAATGCAACTGCCGGAACATATCTACATGTATTTGGCGGCAGATGTTCAACTTGAGGGTTGTGTTATCTAGGCGGCCATTAGAAAAAGCGCTACTACCAAGTTAAGGTGTTAACACGTTGTTTTCCTTCACCGAAAGTTCATTGCAGTTGGATTCAAAGTCACGTCCATTGTGGCAGCTTCCGTTCATACTACAAATGGAGCTTTTATTGTTTCATAATCAATTAAACTTAACATTAAAGAAATTACACTGTTGCTTTATAAGATTAGGTAATAATCCACTGTTTCAATTGATTACAATACGTTACCCTTTAGATATTTTAAAGGCATCGTTTCCTTTTATTGAACCCACGTAAATGTTTATCTTTCACAAAACATTTCGCCCAAGAGCGCATTATCATGTTAATTAATATCAACCTATCGTGTTTGATTAACAGAACTCGTACAATATTAAATTTCGTCAGGCGCGTTTATAGCATCTTTGCAAATATTTGCGACGAAGGATAAGGGAATCGTACGAACAAAAGCTAACAAAAAAGATGCGTTTATTATATACTTTAATACTTTACGAACAAACAAATATTGCCCGCGGAATATGTTGCTTGAAAGAAATTATTTTCCTGCTATAGTAATTTCGGTGCTTTCAAGTGATATACAATAAAAATGTAGGAATATTTAACAAGAAGAATTTAATATTGAGTAGAAAATATATATGTTCAAGAAATTATTATTGACTTATTAATTTACCAGTTTTTATGACCGTATATCCGGTTAATAGTATATAGTCAATAAATAAAGATATAGACTTTCTAACTACCGACGCCTCCGTGGTTTTGGACGCATTCATTATGCGCAGTTATTATTTTCGTGTCCTATGTTAAATTTGTTTTAAATATTTTTATCAACTATGGCTAGTTTAAAAATAGGATAAATCATCAATTAAGGGCCAAAATCTATATAAGGCCTGGGTACAAAATATCTTAAAACTTAGCAAGGAAAAAAAATATTTTGCAAATAATTTAATTTGATTTTTTCTAAAAGTGAGATTAATTATTGTACAAGTTTTTTTTTCTCTTACGTGTATGTATATACCCTTTATGTATATATATAACAGTACTACGTTAGGAAAAAAAATCCTATGCTGAAACATACGTTCCAATACACCTATAGGTGAATTTAAAGTAGTGATTACTTTTTACACACAATATAACTAAAAGTATAACAAAGAAGTATTATTAGATTAACATAATACTGTTTCTAAATCCCATAGAGATTTACGAATCTATTAAAATGATAATACTATATAAATTCCATCGCTTCATTACTAAATGTCTAGGTAAAACTGTAGATTTACGTCGCCTCGTCCTAAAATTTACGCTTCGCCATAAACTCGTTTAATAATAGGATCTAGATTATTTTGCTCATAAATTCGTTGTTTACAAAAGGGAAACAAAAGATATATGTTTAAAGATACTATGTCCTAAATATATTTGAACAGCTATTATTATCATTTTGTTTACCTAAAGTTCTGGCAATGGCCATTTGAATTTGGCCAGGCAAATTTGAAAAATAAAATGTTATTTTTCAAATATATCCACAAATTCAGATGCAATAATTATTTATAATTCACCCTCTTTTAATTTAGAATTGTAACCATAAAAATATACCATACAATTGTTTCGTATGTTAGAGAGAATTATGTTTTTCTTTATTAAAAGAATATAGTACAACTAAGTCTGTAAAAATAAAAAATCTCAAGACCCGAGATACATAATTTATTTAATGCGTAATCTAATGGTTTAGGTTGTCAGAATATCATATTCGTTAGTGTTCGCAAGTTTGCACCTTGTCATGTGGCGAATTCTTTCTTTTGAAGCGATGATAGCTCAGTGGTAGTGTGTACGACTTCGCGTCAAGGGACGTGAGTACGAATCCAAGCATCTACAATGAGCTTGAGCTTTCGGTGAAGGAAAACATCGTGAGGAAACCATTGCATGGTGGTAGGGCTTTTTCAAATACCCGCCTGGCTAGCTACAACCCTCAAGTTGTAAACCTGCCGCCAAATACCAATAGGTGTGTTCCGGCAGCTGTACTTGAGAGTCAGTTGCGCCACAGGTTTAGCGTGTCTACCAACTTGGGCCATACCGTCACTTAAGATCAGGTGAAATTATGGCCATAACGCTGAAACCTTAAGAATAAAAAAAAACCATTCCCAATGATCGCTTTATCAAATTTAAAAATAATTTTATAAATCCGACTCGCAGTTCCTAAGCATAGCACGTTCAAACAAATAAACAGACTTAATCGTTTTATAATATAAATATAGATTTTATTTGAAAGATTAAATAGAAGATAAATTCATAAAACTGTTAAGACCAGATGAACAGATAAAATATATTTTTTAATAATTGAGTAAAAAGATAAGTGTTTAGTAAATCACTAGGAATACTGTAAAATGTTTTTTGTGTAATTTACAAAAAAACTCGTACACACCCAAAAGCTTGTAAACAGTTTTTACAAAAACGGTTTCCAGATAAAATAAAACGGTCTGAACGTACTTTGTTACATTTTAACGGCCCCAATAGAGGATCCCGAGAGTTATTCCACATCGCAATTGTAACGACAATTTAAATCGAGCACAGCGAGTTTAGAAAATACGGTATTAAAAGTTACTGGAAAATATATCTAACACGTATGCGGCTATTTGAGGTTAATATTGATGTATTTATTTAAAAAATGGCCAATTACTTACCGGTTCCTAGAGAATAAGTATAAAGAAACAATACAACAATCCATTTTATTTCCAACTAGCTGACCCGGTGAACTGGTACCCATAAGAGGTTTGACTGATTTGTATCTTTTTTAAATATTGATTAGCTATAATCCACCCTAATCAACCTTCCAACTTCAATTCGTTAAGATCAATAGAACTGACTATATCTAATATTGTCTCCGTTTTTCATTTATTTTGGTTATTGAATGAAACTTCAATGAAAATAGTAACTCCAATGAATAAAATATATTTTAATTATATGAAATTTAAATGTAGGTGGATTCGTACGCAAGTCTCTCGACGCGGCGTCCGTACACACTACCAACTGAACTATCATTGTCTCATACTGAGCTATCATCGCTTCAATACTTTTCATATTACGGAAATTTAATAAAAATCTGTTCGTTTTGTTATATACAAGAAGAAATATTAAATTTGCTACAGTCGTTCGGAAGTTATGCGCGTACATACATTTCGGGTATTCATTTTTATATATATATAGATTAACAATTACCGTCTGTACTCGGTTGTCGCTTCTAAGTATTGTTTTATAAATTTTTAATAATATGAAACATAAAATACCAGTGATATAATTTAATAGAATAAACAAAACAAATATATTGTATATTATATAAATATATACTAGGTTTCTAAAATATTATTGTAATAATTCAGGTGAATTTGATGTATTTTGATAATCCTTTATTTTCCAAGTTTATATAGTTATATATTTTGTTAAAGTTGGTATACCGACGCTTAATCGGTTACATATAACAATGTACTAATTTTACAATAATAAACTATTTAATCTAATAGCTATTGAACCCTGTGTGAAGGTTATTGCCACCTATATAAAACTGTAGTTACTTTGATATAGCAATGAGAGTTAGGCATATCCTTTACAAACTTGACGTCTCTGCAAGGTAGGACTTAAAAAATCTTGGATAGAACAATTATTAAGAAAGGGTTTAAGCTATTTAACATCATACTACCACCAGTAAGAAAAAAGCTGTAGGTATCGAAAAAAGCTGCAAAAATTGTTAAATAACTTTTAGTTCCACGTGAACGAAGTCGCAAACGAAGCACCTTATTACAATAATTCGTGCAATATACGAGTATTAATACTGAATATTCGCATTTCTAATCTGTAACTAACATTGAATCCTGATGCATTACAAAATAAGTAATGATTACAAACCCAAAAAATGCTTAAACTTATTTTGATACATTGTCTAGAAGAACTCAACATGTAACAGACACCAATTTCTTGTTCAATTTTGCTGCGGTTTACAAAGAGCTTCCAACTGTAAGCTTATAAGAGATTCATACTTATTGCAGTTCATTTTCTCATACACTCGAATAATCCATGTTGTTTAACATATATAAGGAAATGAATATGAAAAATAAACTCAAAATCAATCGTTTTCCAATTTGGTGCCTTATGTAGTATAGTACTTTGTACTTACAAATACCATAACACAATCACTATAAACATAAGAGTTATCTAGAAGAAATCTGAATAAAGTTGAGCTTATTATTTTACAAATATTTTTTTCATGTACTATTTACAGTTATTTAGTCTGATTTAGTGAATGAGAATGTCATTAATACAGTGTAAGACATCATCATAATTAACGTAAAGATCTACATTATAATTTCTAAAGTTCAATAATAAAACTAGTTTAATATTATTCTCGAAAATATAATCCGGCAACTCGGTAATGTGAATTTCCCGATTATTCTAGTACGTAACACTATTACTTAATACATTGTACTGAGTGTATGCGTGTCTGTACAGCTGCGACACACGAGTGACGTTTTACTCTTTAAATACAATTGTCATAGATAAATTCTTAATGAGTGAGCTCCAAAAAACTTTTATTTGTTTTATTCTTGACTAGCTGTGTTCGCGACTTCGGGTGGAGCTAAAAATTTTTTTTTTTTTTCGTGAATCGCTCATTTTTTCTAAATTAATAGTAGCCTACGTTAGTCTTTATAACATAAACTATCTTCCAGCGAAAGTATCATCAAAATCGGTTCAGTCGTTTCAGACATTAGCCGGAACAAACAGACAAATAGACATTTTAAAAATTGATACTTTTATATAAGTACCGTAGGTACATGCATTTAGCAAAACGCTGTTATTTTAATATTACAAACAATACACTTCATTTTTATCTATATGTATAGATTGGATGACTATATTCCAGGATTTTTTTTGTACAGTCATTTACAAGTTATTTTCGACTTTATATCCATACTAAAAATGCACAATTAAATACTTCAAACTGGCAATGTTTTAGTATATCAGGGTACATACACACATAACCGGCTCAACGATGTTGATGTATCAAGATAAGAGTAAACGTTGAATCAGATCTGGTATGGTCTGTACAGGTTGACAGCCATCTTTCGATTAAGAAAGCCACGCTTTCCTCAACAGCTAGTTTACATCACAGTTTTGTATGTAAATGCGTTTGTTACACGATGGACGCAACATCGATTTTTCAACTCAACACTGACTATTCAGTTATTCTTTTCAGATAGGAAACATTTAGATATGGTATTTCATTTAGTATGCTAGTTTTGATGTATACTGTAATTGTTTCTTATTTACTATAGTCTCGAGAATTAAGTATTCCGTAAATGACTGAAAGCGTATGATAGCAAAAAATATATAGATGTAGCGTTTCCCGAAGCGATCCATTTATTCACATAAAAATTTGAACTCTTTTGAACCGTATTTTATAGCTTAATAAATATATCATCTAGAAAAATGTGATATAGCATATTCATTTCCTGTTTTACAAACTTTACATTTTAGCAAACTTATAACTAATTTTTAAATGTTGACCACTGGATTATGTTGTGATTTTTACATACCATTAAAATATAATATTAATAGCAATATTTGCATATTAATTTCATGTAAAATACTGAGTTTTTACTGTTCAAGGTATTGAGTAAAACTGACTGACAATTCCACCGTGACTCTGCCGCTGTTTGAAAATGCCATACTATGTCATCACACTCTAGGCTAAACACCGAGATTTTGTATGTAAAATACGTCGTTTACATTGTGCAGTATGCTACCTTATTACAGATCGGCATCGTCGCTACATAATCTGATATCTAGACTAGAAGATAAAGATGTTATATAAATTCAATGTTACTCTATTGAGGTTAATAATTTTATGTTACATTGTAAGAAGTTTAAGGGGAAGGTTCTTTTTTGATCAATTACTCTTTCAAAGAGATAATTCGTTAAAAACATATTTCAAAACGATAAAAATATGATGTGCATTAGTAAACTTATAGATTACATGTTGAAGAAATAACGAATTTTCATAATTGCAGCATGAATATCCTATCGAGCTGGATAGCTCAAGGAAGATATATGAGATTGTTTCTTACTAAAATTTCACGGTGTTTCTTCGAAATTCCTTGGCTTGCCTGCAGAAACGGCTGTGCCTATGTATATTTGTATTCTCGGCAAAAGCCCTTGTGTCAGTTGGAAGATTTGAGTGTCGTGCCACCACTGGAACGTCTACGATCGCCATTTCTGAACCCCAATGTTTAAATCGTAAATTCAACGCTCCCACCACGAGGGTTTAATTTAGGATATTTAATACTGTCATTTCGTCTGATAAACAGATCCGTTCGATGCCGTGACTCGCCACTTCTATGATCACTTAAATAGCAACGCAAATACTTACGCTTTGAGATCATATGGAAATCGAGACTCAGGGAGGCTGCCCCAAACGAGACTGTACGGTATTTTCGAATAAACCTTACAACCATCGCTCGCTAGGATTTCTGCAAGAATTTGAGATGCCGGGCCGTCAAACTACCCGCCCACGCCGAGACTCCATAAAGAGCCATTTACCGTATATGACCCGGTTAGAGCTTCCGGCAAGCGAAACCTAAAAGCTTTACTAACAACCGAGCATGTGTGCCTGCTGTGTCCATAACTGTAAGGGTTATTTCCATTGTTTTAGAAGGCTCCATCAGCTATCGAAGACTATATCCCTAGTATTTTTATGTATACTTTGTAGGTTTAAGCTTTTAACCACAATCCCAACTAATATTAAGAAACGATGAAGCCCAAGATGGCGGATACGTTAAGCCTAGATAGATTGACTCTCAGATGCAACTGCCTGAACAACTGCACTAATTTAGGAAGATACGTTGTACAGGTTTGTGATAATCTAATGAATAATGTAGGTAAGCATAAGAGACAAACAAATCAATATCCAAAGGATGGTATTAATAGTGATGGTAATAATTTCATTCAATACAAAATATGATATAATGATAAACAAATCTAATCCCTATTAAAGAAAAACCAGATAAAGTTTTATTGAAAAATCAAGTCATATATGCCTGAAAATACTTACTATTATGAATTAATTAACCTTTTAATGAACTCAGAAGGACGAATATTATCAGTGGTATTAAAGGCAGCTAGGTATGTAACGTGTTGCAATTACATGAGAATGTGTGAGAATGGAGCCCTGGGCATCGCTACCCGCAGACGATCGCAGATTGATATTGTCAAGGCACAAAAGAACCAAACGCTCAGTGAATAATAAGCAGTGGGCCACGAAATATGTACCAACTCACGTCTTTAAATATATTGAGTGGTCACTTGGTTATATTTTATATTGAAATTGGAAATCAGTCGTCAAATATCTAAGCTGTAAAACTTAGACTAAGAAAGACAGTACTATATCTTGGTTTATATTGACACTAACTTTGGCTATATTAACATCGAATATCAAGTGATATTAAGGTCAAACGCTAATCCCATTCCCATTAAAAATATTTTAGTCAGTCGTCTGTAAGAAGTAGAATCTGTATTGAATTTTTTTAAATATTATCTATATATTTAAATATTTTTGACCCATAGAGAAATAAAATAATGTCACAAATTATGTAACTTAGACGTTAGATAAAGTAATGAACTTGATTTATTTTATTCATTTTGGTTCTTTATAAATATACCTGTAAAAAATTGAAAGCAAAGATATTAAATTATTCACTAGGTCCCCAATTTCATACAAAGTAAACTACGTTATAATCAAAATTCATGCTACTAATTTATTTAAAAATTACTATCGCTTGCCACAAGGCCGTACGTAAAGATCTGAACAGTAAAGTAGATAATCTCCGTAAATGTATCGTTAAAAGATATAAGATTTGAATTTTGAAGCTACAATACTAGCTTAGAACTTCTAAAAGCATAAGAACGGAAATCACATCATCATATCTAGACCATTTGCAATTGATTTTTGAAGTATTTACATTCAAACGAAAGTATGCGCTAGGTCGACTTGTTAGGAAAAATTTGTCGGAAAATTCATAATTTGAATGTAAATTAGTGATTTGAATGTATTATCCTGAGAATGCTTAGATATTTACACCAACCATTTTAAAGTGTATTTGTTAGACTAAATATGATTTATTATAATATATGAAAAATAAAACAACTTTTAAATAAAAATAACAGCAGATATAATAAATGATAGTAAAATATGGGCATATCATTTAGATTGGAAATTTACCATGCTCATATACATCTTTACGACCAGTAACACGCAATAGCTACTCTCCTATTCATGACATTTGAAATGTGTCATTTAAACCGATATATTTCAACTTAAAGTCATTATAATGCGAACGTTTTGCAAAATATAATAAACTTAACAACTATTTCATATTAATGTACTTATTACTTCCACTTATAATACTGGAACCTATTTCCCTACAAATAATGGCTTTTGTAAATCAGCTAGTTTAATCGCCTATATATTACAATTTGCTCTCGACGTGCTAGTAATAAAAACATTTTAAAATTGGTACAACAAAATTCCATGACTCTATAAATGTCAGTCGATGAAAATTTAAACATGTGACAAGCGATCAGGATACTGCACAAGCATTAACGTAATAAAAGCTAAGCTGAGTACATACGCGAATATTTTTGTTTTGCGGTTATTATAACTATAATACTATAGATACCTGTATTCAATTTGTGGATAAGTTTTTGAAATGGAACTTGAGTGGAATACTATATAGAAAATAATATGCTGCAGCAATTACTGAGGTCGCAACTACCACACACGTAATCGCATCGATGTGTTGAAAGTTCTTTAATCTCGATTCTCATTCATTTTGAAGCGATGATAATTCAGTTGGTAGTGTGTACGAACGCCGCGTCAATGGAAGTGAGTTTGAATCCACCTATAATGAGCTTGAAGTTTCAGTGAAGGAAACATCGTAATGAAACCTTAGCATGGTGGTAGGGCTTTTTCTGATGCCCGCCTGGCTAGCTACCACCCTTGAGTTGAAAATCTGTTGGCAACTGCCTATATCTAGATGTGTTCCGGGTGTTGCACTTGAGAACAAGTACCTTCACTAGGCTAAACCTGTCCACCATCTTTAGCTATATCGTCACTTAATATTAGGTGAGATTGTGGCCATAACGCTAAACCTCTAACTATAAAAAAGTGAAATACAACTAATGAGAGGAAGTAAATAACCCCTAATTCAATTTTGGTATGCAGGCTAAAGAGATCTATCGCAAATCTAAACAGTACCTACACTTAAAATTGTAAGTTCATGTCGTTCGTTGTACCGATCGACCCCACTTTATTGTCAATATGTAGACGCAGCAACAAAGAACGTGAGGAAAAATCGTGCAATTTTCCAGATGCCGTTATAGCCAATACGGCCTTCTGAGACGCCGGTCGATTAATCTCTGTCGACCGCGATGTGTTCAGACTGCTCGATATAGAAAACCAGGGGAACTAGATCTGTAGTACTTCATACACAACCGTCATTAGCACCTTTCAGCGAAAGAAATATGAAAAAAGGGAGACCCATTTATATTGGACGATGAATATGACGGGACCCTTTAAAGACGAAAGACGGAGGTGATCAAACCTTTACACCCTACTAGCAGACATTATAAATGCACTCAAATGTGTAGAGATAAGGTCACTGTCGATAAATGAAGCATGCGATAATTCACATTAATAAAAACACGCTAAAAGAGAAAGCAAAGCACTAAAAACGCTTCCGATGCAAATTATAAGACATTAAGACACTTAGAGCTCTACTACTAATGACCTAATTAGCAATACGAGATACAGAGCAGTAATTTGACTTTCAACTGTAATTCTGATTTATATGAAATGTATTTAGCTAATTCCGTAATGCATTGTTTTATCTATACTAATAGTATAAAGAGTAAATATTTGTATTTTTCTTTGTAACCATTAAACACAAAAACTTAAGGACTAATTTCAGAAATTCTTTCACCATTAGAATGCTATATTATCCTAGAGTTAGGCTTAATATATATAGGCTAGAAATTAGTTATATAATTTTCAGTTCCACGCGAACGAAGTCGCAGGCACAGCTAGTATCTGTTATTTCAATGTATTATTTGGTGAATTACACATATTTTTAAACAATACCCAGCAATGAATGCAAAAACGGTTCACATGCACAATTAGGTAATATTTTTTCAGTACATAACACGGGTCTGTTTCCGTAACACAGATGCTAACTCCCAGAAAAATTAGGTTATTAGCTAAAATGCTCAATTCCAAAGCTTGGAAATAGTGCAACATCCGAACATTTCACTCTTCAATTTGAATTCAATGGATAGAATTAGAGAACGTAGGTGGTACTCGCTCCACGACTAGCTCAATAAAGTGCCAACATTATGTGACACGGGGTTTTCTTAGTTTAACCACTTTGCGTTTATGTGCGATCGAATTGTTCTGTCACAAAGTTTTTAAAGCGTTTATGAGAGTGTGTGTCTGTATGTGTAAGTGGTTTGTTAATGTTTCTGTAAAGTCATACTGATAACTAGTATATCAAGTATAGAAATGAAAGTGTGTTTGTTTGTTACGCTTTAACGCCTAAACCGCTGAATCAATTATGATGAATTTTGGTATAGAGATAGATAAGATACCTGGAGACGGTGATAGGATATTTTTCTCGAGAAAAACTTATTGGAAGTGGAATTAAAGAAGGAATAAACTTTGTATGAATTTTTTATTACGTCATTTGATTTCATGACAAAATCAATATTAACGTTATCGAAACCGCATGTAAAATGTCATAATTCAGTTATTACGTGCATCTTACTATGTATTTATAATAACCGTATGGATGTTTTACTAATATTATTTTTTGACATTTCGCACTTTACTTTGGTAAATATTTCATAAATGATATAATAACCAGCATATTGAAAAAAATACAAAATTTGTAAAAATAGGTTTTAAGGAATGCACAAATATGAAAAAAATATGTCAAATGTCCAACGCAGCCTCCCTTGGGCGTGACACAACACAATAAACGAGAAAGTGACGAAAAATCCATTAGTTGTGCGGTAGGGTGCTTGTGAATACTATAAGCAACAAACTCAGCGATATTGCTTTGCACTTTCATTGAAGAGAGTTTCTGTTCACTTATAAAGAAAATATAAAAATGAAACTTTATATTAATTAGTTATCATTTTTAGTGTATAAATAATTGCACAATAAGTGATTTTTATAAAGAAACACAGTTGTAAGCAAATTAATTATTTATAAATCATAAATTACTTTATTACTGCCTTATACCTACCGAATATATACTAGTATAGGTAGTGACATAAATGCCATCGAAGTAGTACTCCAAATCACCAAACTTAACAGTAATATGTAATGTATTTTCGAAGTCATTTTTATTCGCTTTATATAAAAGATAAAATAAATTAGTGTCGTCTGAAATATAATTGACAGTTCGCTATAAATACTCATTCAGTCATATTACGCAAGATCACGCTAAACCACCATTACGAGTTCAGTTGTCATCATCGTAAATCTGCGGAGTTGATTAGCTTCACGATTGGTCATTAATTGGAGTGATTACGAAGGCGAGCATCAGTACCGAGTTTAATTTATTAACAAGTTCGAAGACTACTTATACGATTATCTTAATGAGGATATTTCGCATTGGTTGTATAGTATCCAGGTTTAACAGACTATTTGACGCTGCTGATTCCATACTAGATACGTAGTTAAAATGAAGCCGGGAATGGCTTCATTTTAACTACGTATCTTTTATTTATAAAACATCGTCTTTAAAGCTTGTAAGCATAATTTAACTAATACTATTTACCGTAGAAGCCATGGGTTTTGTTTAATGGTTTTTGTAAAGTTCAAACGAAAGAAAACTATCAAAAATAAGTATACTTTGTTATATGTTTAAAGCTGGATGTAGTTTCTGACTGGATCTAGTAATAAAACCACAATACTACATATTGTTTGATGTCTATTCTACTTTTAAGATAGGTCAATAAATTTACGTAAATTACAATTACGATCTAAATACACCTATTTAATTATATGATGCAATTAACGTAACATTAAATGAGCCTTTCATAAAACATTTTCTATAAAAATTAACTAACATTAGTTTACAAATATTATCTATTGTAGTGCGCCGTATCCAGTGATCTAGAAAAACAAACAAACACAACAGTACTACTACTTGTACAATCCATTATCAACATATTCCATATTTATGTTCTTAGATATTTATTCTGTAAGATAACCCATTAGTTGGCCACAATTCTACAATTCCAGTTCCATTGTTGAACTCGCCAACCACGCACATTATCAAACTAAACAATCTCCACTAATGGAATGTTGTTACTAAAACTCCTATACGCACGAAATACCAACAAATTAAATTTAAATATTCCCCTAACTGTTGTTTCCAATTATAACCATATACATACAGTTTCCTTGCCTTTTACTCGAATAGTGATATAATATTTTAAGCCTTTCGTTTAAACTCGTAATGCCCGACCAGGACGGTCGTCAGCGTGTTATCGTCCATGTAAAATTATACAAACAGCAGTTTGTGGTGACGCAGCTTTTGTTTATCATTAAACTCGACGCACAGCCGAATCTCTTAATCCTAAACAAATATCGTTCGCATACGTTACCCTCCCTATATATTTCCCATCACATGGGCGGTGGAAAAGCGCCGTTCTACTAGATACAATGTGAAACGGTAAACACATGATCATATCGCGTATACACACCTAAAATAATGTAAATCATTATACCGGTCAGCGTTCAAAGTTAAGGTACAGACTCGATCGTGTAGAAAACCGATATTGACTCGATAGCTGTAGGTTAAAGTACATACTTCGAGCATTTCGTGAAAATAAATTAGTGTTTTGGATATTAGTTAGGAAATTAATATTAATTCTATACTTTATCTTATCAAAAAAAAATTGCGTATAAAGTTTACTTTGAACGATATTTTATATAATAAAATTTCTCTAGATGATTCTATAGAAACACGTGAACATTTTGAATTAAAATTTTCACGCGAATTCCATAAGTGAAAAATAAAATAAACTTGGATTTAATATTGAGGTAATTATTATTAATAAAAGAGACTAAAAAAGTAATAAGCATAGAATTCAAATACGATTCAATATGTTTAATGTAAGCATAATTACGTAGATATAATTCATAATAAATTCAATAAACCCAAGAATTCCAGTATAAGACAGAATTAATAGCATTATTAGAATTGTTTCGTTACAAAAACTAAAAAAAAAACACTATATCCGAAGGATTTATCGAACGGGAACTAATAATTAAAACGAAAGATGCAGAGCCACGCGACTGGCGTCTTAATCAGTGTCTCAAGTTAAAGGCGAGGAGATGATTAGCGACTTTAAAATAATATGTATAATAAATTTTGCCAATAATTAATTTAAATAATTAAAATTAACTATTAATATGATTGTGTTCTGTGAAAACATTTATGTGAAATTATGAACAAGTAATATAGTTTTACCAATGTGTAAGACATTATAATGAGAAATGTTCTATTGAATAAAAATGTACTTACTGTCACACGAAACTATACATTGGAATATTATGAATATCATAATACATTAAACATTATTTTATATGAATAACCACAGAGGTTACTATCTCACCTGATGTTAAGTGACGATGTGGCCCAGATTAGTAGACATAGTGGAGGGACCGGCTCCCACGTGGAACTATAAGAAAACACTTATAGGTATTTAGTGACAGATTTTTATCGTGGTAGTTCACCAGGTGGAAATTAGAAAATGCCTTAATATCGTCCTATTTTTTTATCACGAGTGATTCTGTTGCCGACAGCTCAGACTCATTACAGAAATTTGAACTCACGTCGACCTACACGATATTCGTATTCGTTACCTAATCTATAGTTTTTTATTCGCAAACAGTTATTTAATTCCAAAATAAGCATACCTTGTACATATTATGGAAACCAGTCTCTAAACGTTCACGTCTGTGCTAGCACCCGTTTGTATAAACAGTGCTATTTGTGTGCTCACTTGGTAATTCGCACCGACAGCTCATCGACCCAACCATCCAACAAATGCTGAACCCTGAACGGCATCACCAAATTCGCTGAATAAATTATTATAAAGCTTAGTCATGTGAAGGTCTAATTCCTATTAAAATGATGCTGAATGTCAAATCTACCACAGATAGTAACATTTGCGTCTAAATGTATAAATAAAAAATTACAATTATCGAAAAAACTCAAAAGTTGTTAATATCATGACTCTGATTTTTCGAAACCGTTATACTACTTTCATAGATGATCCTTTGCTTCTATATGTTAAGCATCCAGCTTTCCATAGAATATTTTACTTCTTAATGTTCTACTATTAGTTTGTTACCTAACTTATAATTATACAATTGACAATTTAAGAATGATATCGAATAATATATATGATAAAACACCAGAAACCCGTATCAGAGGTCATTTCTTGCAGTCATCATGAACATCCAGCAGTTTAAAACGATAATTTTGTATGGTCATTAAGGCTGAAAAAATTAAAGAATTAAGCCATACTGTTTATAGTTTTGAATTAGATCTACATAGATACTTCTTTTGCTTTTCCAAAGTATGAATTGAAATCTGTAGATTTTTTCGTGCTAGTCATGAGAGACACGCGGAATACTTTTACAGTTGCTATACAAGACCTCACTAAAGAAACATTATCGATATTGGTTGTAATCTCGATTTAGACGAATAAAGACGAATAAGAACGGAAAGAAGTAAACGAAAGTTATTTCAAGTAGATATTTCTAGCCTAAATATTGTTTCGTATTACCTAGTCACGCACGTACTTCATTTCGGTCAAATAAAAAATTGCGTTTTTTTTTAGAAATCGTAACGGGCATAGTTAGAGTCGCTCATTTCTCTGCTTAATATATAAAAAGTTGAATAAGCCTCTCCGCCAAGGGACAAAGAGGCCGCGGTTGGATCACGTACATAACCGTATCAACGGCCATGGTACTCAGCAAAACAAACAATTTGCTCAATAGCACGGCTGTGAAATTCGTCGAGAGCTGTGTTTTTGTTAGAGCTACCCATGTCCAAATAGGCGACGGACATGTTAAATCAATTAAGGACAACATAATATAAATACAATATAACAGTTTTTTTTAGCAAAGTTGAGCAATTATTAAGAAGTAGGACGCGTATTACACCCGGATTCAATTACTGTATTATAATAATATAACATATCCTGAATAATGTATGTTTTCACCATCCTATAAGCAACGACCCTTATAGAAACACGAAAAACTTAAAACATACAATATAGATTACCTATCGTTTTAGTAAACTAGCAAATCCCACACTGAGTAATGTATTTTTAATTTTAAAAAATACTCTTCGTAAATTATATAAAGAATAACAAGAATGAATATTTCGCTGGTGTATAACAGAATCTAATTAAATTAAAGGATCATAAAAAAGGGAAACATTCAGATATATAACATACAGATTTGAAGCGATGATAGCTCAGTGGTAGTGTGTACGACTTCGGGTCAAGGGACGTGAGTTCGAATCCAAGCACCTATAATGAGCTTGAGCTTTCGGTGAAAGAAAACATCGTGAGGAAACCATAGCATGGTGGTAGGGCTTTTTCTAATGCCCGTGTGGCTAGCTACCACCCTCAAGTTGTAAACCTGCCACCAAATACCAATAGGTGTGTTCCGGCAGCTGCACTTGAGAGCCAGTTCCTCCACAGGTTTAGCGTGTCTACCAATTTAGGTCGTATTGTCACTTAAGATCAGGTGAGATTATGGCTGTAATGCTAAACCTTAGGTATAAAAAAAAGGTATTCCGGTGCATTTCTTCTAAGCACCTGTGTAGTTTTGTTTACTAAAACATTAAATATAGTTTAGTGAAAATATTTCGAGGAACATCATATTTAACTATTAATAAATTTAAATTTGCAATAATAATAAAAAAACAGCAATGCAAAGCAGATCAGAAATCGGTATATAAAACTCTTGTATGGATACTTAAAAAAATTAACAATATATTCTGTACCGCAAAACGGGTTAATAAAGAATAAGGAAAATAGACGATGGACGAGGACGTGTTGATAATCCTGTAAGAATCGTGGAACATCCGGCGGTTAGCAACACGAACAGATCCGATCAGGCTGCCGGGATAAGATCCTCTATCCCGGGAAGATTGTCGGCTCTGATTTCCTGGCACAATGGACGGCATGCTACGCGTTTATCCCGTACGGAAGAACTGACAGCTTTTGTATAAAATTGTCGTTTATTTTTCAAGAAAGAAAATTTTTCATAGTATACAGAGCTTCTATTGTATTTCAAATAGATACAGAATATAAGTGTTGGATTATGTTTCATTTCATACTGTATATCTTAAATTTCTTGATAATTGGATTAAAATGGTTTCGTTGAGATTTCACTTACACAGAACATAAAAACCCACATTTTGGCCTCTCCAATGTTTGAAACAAAACAATTTGATTTGATCCTTATCTTACGGTTATGTCTGGTATTAACAATAAAACCAAAGTAGAGATGTCTCATAGCTGGACAAAGGCGTCCTCACGACAAACATGCGCTTAATTACCACACTAGCTTACTTCGCATTGCGATTTCAAGCGTCAAGAAATCTAGAATATATAGTTTTACTAGATGACCCGGTGAACTTCGTATCACATAGAATCAATTTTCTTTATTCTCGCTAAAACACAAAAAAAATTGACCGATTTGTATTTTTTTTTAGATTTTTATTAGCAATAATCAATCATTATCAACCTTCCAACTTCAATTTGTTAAGATCAATAGAACTGGCTATATCTAATATTGTTTTCGTCTTTCATTTGTTTTGGATATTGACTGAAACTTGTTTAAAACTCCAAGGAGTTAAATGTATTTTAATTATATGACATTTAAATATAGGTGAATTCGAACCCACATCCCTTGACGCGGCGTCCGTTCACATTACCAATTGAGCTACCATCACTTCAAACTGAGTTATCATCGCCTCATTACTTTTCATATTATGAGTGTGAAAAAAAATTTGCTCTTTTTTTTCATATACAAACCTTGTCCTGACAATAATGAACACAATAAAAAAGGAATTATCCAATTTGGTACAGTCGTTCGGAAGTTATACGCGTACATACATTTCAATGATTCATTTATATATAGATGTACAATCTCGGAGTACACAATACTAGCAAAGCATTTTAAATTAATTCATGTTTTCTTGTGTTTTACTTGTTTTAAGAGGATAGTCTTACTAAAAAACCCAAAGTACTTACTTGAAATTTCGGAAAAAATCCATTGGTATAATGTCAGTACTCGCACCTATCGACTAAACTAACCACTTAATCATTATCGCTATAAACCAGTATCGCTTTACTCTAAGAGAACAATTATAGCAAACATTAATTTCACGAGAAAAAAATTAATGCGGCATTCACTTTGTCGTGCAAAACATATAAGCACGTACGGGTCTCGTATCCCATTTAGCAAAAACTGTATCATCTTACGTGCGCAATTCAGAATGCTATGTATATTAAAGGAGGCCGCAGTGAATGACAATAAGTTGACAAAAATTAAAATCATTACGTGAAAATTTATCGTATTGTTATATGTAGGGCTATATTTATACTCAAAATTCTATATTTTTGAGATATAGAATACACTTTGGATTTTGATGTATACCTTACTAACGATAAAACACGTAAAGTGAAGTATACTTTTAAAACGTAATTTGTATATATATTTAAAATGCTTGCATTTGAGTTTAAATTTTAAGCTTTCGTTTTTATTGCCTGATTAAATTTATTTCTACAGAATTTACGGTATAATTTATCTTTAATACTAAAACGAATAAGGGAATTCTCTTTATCTATTTACATCTCCTTCTCTTGCGTCTTACTTTGTATACTTTATCCTTATCGGTGGTTAGAGAATGGGTAAGTAAACGCTTGTTTCAATTTGCAAACAATAGCGTGTTAGCGGCCGTGTCTCTGTCGCTGCACATCTGAGGTGCCGAAGATATTGCTGCAAATTAAACATTTATCTTATTAGCTATTTTATTGCTGAATCATGTATGCATAATCTTGGATTTATTTCAAGTTTTATTTATTTAAATTTTGCATGTAAGATTACATTAAATATATCTTACTGTATGTAATCCTACTGAAAAACATGCGTAATTTTTCATAGACTATTAAGATTACCTCAGCAAGAAACACTACTATAAAAGAAATGATTTCCCTACTTTACTACTGTTTGCTGCATTGTAATAATTTTTCTTGAGGGTCACCGTCGATCACATCGTTACATAACATATGAAACCATTGTCATACACACACATGTATTGAAATAAATAATTTAATTTTGTACACGACTGCCGAGATGGTAAATAGATATTTATGCCGTATATAGAAACAAAGACTATTGCAGTTACTATACGCCGATGCACTTATGGACTTTCCCATTAATAATGGCACTCTGTCTTTTAAGGCACGATCTCGCACTCAACCACGCATTGTGTGTGTAGTATCTATTGTCGCGCGATCAATAATTTGCATTTGAACTTCGACGAAGCAAATTATGGTGTTTGCTTACGAAACATTAGGCTTTTATATTTAATCCCTTGCGTTAAGCTGGATTACCTTGGTGTCTCGAATTAAACCCCTTCATTGCGTCTCACGGCGTATTTGTACCCCTTAATATTCACCGCATGTTAGTTAGAATTACACTGAAATCTTCCCATCCGTACGTGATTAGTGAAAGTGTTCTACGTAAAAGGTGAATGTTCTATTTTCGTTATAAATGAATCACGTAAAATTGAATATCGTATTCACTATTTACTAAGATTATAATACTATTTATTTAAACATCGATTTTATTAATTATTGATTTTCACAAGAAATTTATTCACTATCAATATATTCAAGGACGCATCTAATCTTCTGTAAATTAGTTTTTTTTTTATTTAAAACAAAAACCACATTACATTACACAAAGTAACAACCTCCCAAAGGACTCCATTCCAACTAAACCAATGCTAATAAAAATAGTTTTTAAATATGATATTAACAATATTATAATATATTATGACATAATATTATGATAATTTACTGTGATTATAAGTGATAATAATTGTTTTCCCGTATTACTTTTGAGTACGTTTGTAGAATTTGGGGTTAATTAACGGTATGTATTATTTATTGACATCATAAACTGAAATAAATTTTCACTCTCATTTAATATGTAATAAGTTTATAAATAAATGAATAATAGATACAAATAATAATAATTATTGAAGTCCGCAAAAATTCAATTATTCCAAATAATTAAATAAATAATTAAATGTTTCTTTCTTAAAGTAATAACTTCTAACGCGTGTACATAAGTACACACACACACTTTTTTATATTAAAGAGTTTAGTAAGAAAACATGAGATACAATTCTATTACTACTTGTTTTCGATTTGAACAGCGTGAGATAAACTGGTAATGTCTTCCACCAATTAATATGAATGCATTCATAGCAAAATATAAAAGCTATCACATCACACATACAATACACGATGGCTAATTAATGGACGTGCGTTCAAATCCCTACATTGAACATAAGCTTTCGTTGAAGAAAAACATCATAATAAAACCATAGCATAGTGGTAGGGCTTTTTGTAATGACCACCTGGCTAGGTGTCACCCATCAGTTGAAAATCTGCCGCCAAGTACCTATAGGTGTGTTCCAGCAGTTGCACTTGAGAGCCAGTTCCTCTACTAGGGCCCTTCAACGAGAGAGTGTACAGGTTCTTAAAGTGACGACAAAGTGCTTCTAATGCTTCTGGTATTTAGACGGACCGGACATTTGTTTAACACTATTGTGGTTAAAAAAAGTTAAAAATTGCTGAAATTTATTATTTTAGACACTGCGATAGCACTAACACATTCGTGGAATCAAATAAAATGATAGAAAAATGTTATTACTTATAATTTAATAGCTTTTTCCAGCCGCTTCGGTCCCGTTATTGTACATATGGTGAATCTGATAGTCGGCTTTCTATATATCGAGAATTGTACCTTTTCCGTGGATTAAATGTACCCATAACATTAGCTGTACCCCTGTTAATGTGTATTTCATAATGATAGGTTACGTAGTTAATATGTGAAAGCGTAACAAACAAACTCACTTTCTACATTATTTAGTTAGGATTGACGCAATACGGATACTAAAATTGAAGGAAAGAGAGAATAAAGATAAAAGTTTATAAAAATAAGTATTAATCTTAATTTGGACATTCATTTAGGAATAATTGTGGGTATATGTGTGAAACTGTAAATATATTTTGTATCATTGGAATGGAAATTTTGTATATGAAAAAGCGAACTCGGTGCAGTTTTAATCTGGTAATCTAATCCCGTGCACGATCACCGTCTCTCATTAACAAGATTTATGAGCGAGACTGGAGACGTCCAGGCGACATCGACGGTCGTGCCGCCACGCCGCACCGAGCCGCGTCGATACCTTATTTACGACGGACAGATTTGCAAAATATGTTGTCCACGCTATGGTGCCTTATGGGGAGTATCTTTTATAGACATAATAAAATTCTTAAAATATTAACGTAAAGCGTGTTAAATCATTACCACAAAGTATATATATCGCACACATGTAATTGAACCATTTTTTTATTAGTTATGAGACCCAAGATGGTGGAGACGCTAAGCCTAGAGGGAAGACTGCCTTTCGAGTGCAACTGCCGGAACACGCCTACAGGTATTTGGTGGCAGATTTTTAACTTGAGAGTGGTAACTAGCCAGGCGGGCATTAGAAAAAGCCCTAGTTACGTGTTACGGATTCATCACGATGTTTTCCTTCACCGAAAGCTCAAGCTCCTTGAGTCATTTGAACTCACGTCCATTGACACAGCGTCCGTACACACTACGAACCGAATTAGTATCGCTTCAAAATAGAAAAAAAAACCGTTAAGTAACAAAAATTAAAAATCATATATAAAACTAGCTGACTCGGTGAACTTCCTCTCATTTATATTCGTTTTTCTTTAGCCTCGCTAAACCTCAAAAATGGTTTAACCGATTTGTGTTTTTTGTACATTTATTTTTATTTTCTTTTATAGAAACCTTGTCCTGACAATAACAAACGCAATAAAATAGAATTATCTAATTTGGTGCTGCCGTTCGGAAGTTATGAGCGTACGCAAATCATTTTTAAATATATAAAGATATCTCATAGATACAATTTTTACGTATAAAATTTATCTACATTGGTTTCGTACATTTTACGTGACGCGTGCACAGACAAACAGACACAAATTCCAAATATGCTGAATATGTGTTCTGTTGGTTATTCTTTAAGACCCTGGCTATTATTTTCGAAAATATTTTCATTGTACAAAGACGAATTTTGTAAAGACTTATTATATGTATATATATTGAGTTTTTATATTATTCACCACCAATGTGCAAAACCCGATCTATAGGCCGGTATTTTGGCAGTGAAGTGTGATGTCTATTTTTACATCCATATATTTCTGATTTATAAATTTTTAATCTAATTAAATTTAATTTAGATGATTTATATACCAAAACAAAATTAATTAATTTATTACCTTAATATATTTATTGTTTAAATAAGTAGGTATATACATTATTATTTGATTTCGGAAACAATACATTTTCTATCATACAATCCAACAGTAGAACTATCCGTACGTCATTCGTCGATAAGAAACAAATATATTCCCTAGTTCTGCATAAGCGGTAAGGGATAATCTTGAGATGTTTAGAGGTAGAAGCAAGTACGAATGCTATGGCTTGCATATCGGCAACAAGTTCGTGCACGCCGACCGAGCTATCTGTGTTCGCTTGTAATCCGATAATAATGAATAGAAAATAGCACGGGCATGGCCCACTTGAGAGATGCCCGTAACTGGAGGCACGAGGGAGTTTTATCGCGAGGCATAATTCGGCCGCAACGTCACGCCCCGCCAGCCTTACTTTATCGCGCCCATACACTGTTCCCTCGGGTACAACAAAAAAAAACTAAACTAAATTAATAAACTTGAAAGATCTATAAAATTAAATACACCAAGGTCCTAAGTTTTAATGTAAAAAGGTTTTTGGCGGAAACTTAAAATAATTGGCTTAAAACCGGATTATATTATGAACTCATAAATATCTTGACTTAATTGAGAGTCAATTTACAACCATTACAACGTTTGTTAAATTGAAACTCTTCGGAAATTACGTAAGTTGACTTGGTAACTAGACTAACTAGATTCAACTTTTATAATAGAATTAATTAATATTGCAATACAATCAGAAAAATTATAACTAAATATTCATATTCATTTGTAGAAAATAATAGGCACTGGGAATGGAGAACGTAAATGTTCAAGTAACGAGCAAGTAAATTTTTTTGTTGGTTTTTTAAATTTATCCTGGATTACTCTGGTTTATTTGTTTACAGCCGATATATTGCTTGCGGCACGATATATATACATTATGCATACAGGAAATTAACGATTTAACAGTGCCCGTAATACTATTAATTAAACTTAACATATTAAATTGAAATTGAGGAAGTAAAACTTAAAAATAAATTTAAGATACACTACGCCTTTGCAACATATATTTATTTATGAATGCATATCACATAGTTGCTAAATAAATTTGTAGGTACTTACTTCATCCGGTTTGTTTATATTAACTGAATCGTCAAATGTTGCTGTTTTACAGCTTTCGCACTTTTTGCTAAATCGTAATTATAGTATTGTACGGAAAGTTACAGTACTTTATACAGCTGGATGTGAATATATTATTTTCCTTATGCATATATTTTTAGGTATAACATCGTTTGTTACAGGTTTATATGAAAATATTCGAGTGATCAAGCTTTGCTAAATGACTATCTAGGTAAATTACGAAAGTAAACTATAACGTACTTCTGGGCAAATCAAATTAATGATTATCCGCCGACAGAAAGAAGGAGCAAGAACCTAACACGTTTTAAAATCACGTGAAATGTTCGGACGATTTAAAACTCCGTACTCAGTTCACGTACCTAAGTTTGAAATTCAAAACATAAAATCGGTGTTTGAACGTACAATTGAAGGATTTTTTTAATGCTAATAGTACTGAATTCAACGAAACAAGATAAACAATACACTTTTTATTTTAATTATATCTTTAATAAAATGCTTTTTTATAGCATTTTTTTTCATTCGCGTAGTTAACTTAAACCCTGTAATAAGTAATTAATTGTGGTATGAAGTAAAAATAAAATAATTAGGATCATATATAATGTAGCGTTTTATTTTTTGAATACTTGTAACTGCAAAGGGTTTTGTGAATTTATTCATTCCTAGAAAGCTTATTATATCAGATATTATAATTGAAATATTTTTGTAAAGCATCTGATCTCTGTTTTTCTTTATTTTTTATGTAAGAAGCGAGTGTAACCCGCTCACGTCAGTGTTCGCTGTCATCTATCAACCGATTTATGAAAAATTGATGTCTCACACCACCGCTCAAGATCTCGGAAATTTATAGAGGAAAATCCGTTTATTTCAGCTAGATTTTATATCTTTTCTTAATTTTGTTTAAATCTTTTGTTGAATATGAGTTTTCCATATAGTTTTTTCTTACAAACATTAGATACAATAGAATGCTTCTATTATTGAAACACTAGATTTTACGTGCGGCTACGGTCGCGTCAAAATAATATAGATTTTGTCTAACCAATCGGATGGCGTAATAAACCCTTTATATAAAGTTTATCTCTTTATTTATCCCACTTTTAATAAAGATTTCGCGAGAGAAAGTAGCCTATCTCCGTCTCCTGGGTCCCATCTATCTCTGTGACAAAATTTATGTACATAATATACAATCGATTGAATCGAATCGAATACAATCTATTCAACGGTTTAGGCGTGAAAGCGTAACAAACAATTAAACTCACTTTCACATTTATAATATTAATATGATCTCAAACAACGGTTTTCATATATTGTTTCGAAATCTATTTAGTCACTTGTAAAGTGTGATAAAACTGACTTTGCATTGACCTGAGTATTAGACAAATAATTATGCTCCATACTATCAATTTCTTTATGGTAACACTGTTTTCATGGTTAATTTAGTTGCCAAATAATGAAAATATAGCATATTAACGTTGACATACATTATTTGAATTATTAGAGTTAATTAGTGTCTTTGCAGAACACAACAATTTCCATTTTTCCGGTATACACTGGATAATTTGTACCACTGAGTAGTTAGGTCTAAAATATTATAATAGGTACCGTTCATTATAATCAATTCCTAGTTCATTTTAAAATTTCATTCCTTTAAACACCCAACAAAAAAGTTATAAAAACAATCGGGATTTAAGAAGTTCATAACAAAACTGAAAAGGAGAAAGCTCTTAAGAAAGAAAAAAAAACACCTAATCTGGAACTTTATAGTCGATCGAGTTTTTTATCACGCAACGGAAACGAGCGCACCCTTCGTTGGCTCTACGACCAATCGATTCCCTATATTAGGCTTCCGTCAGAAAACAAACCGGTGCCGATCCGGAGATTCTTTTGTTCCATTGTGGACCGCCCTTTGTTCTACCGTCGCGGATAAATTATTTTCTACGATCCTTTTGGCTCCTATCTCGTTCCATTTCTCCCGTATTAGTTCCAGCCGATGCGCAACAATTACGGCCTTTATGCTTTAGATGACGCGAAAATCATCCTGTCTTATCCTACAATTTCATGCTTCAGTATACGATCTTAGAGAGTTAAATTAGGAAATACCAATATCGTCATATAAGTAAAACTATAAATAGATTAATATTGATTGAAAAACAAACCTACTGAAAAATGTTTTGTTAAAATTCTATTTTTATATGCGGCTATATGCGATACTAATGCGAACTATATATTTATATGCGATAAATAAGCTTATCCAATATTTGAAGCTTCGACCTCATTTCAGATAGTTGGATACGTATGTATAGTATATTAATCATGTCCATTAACATCGTATCGTATGTTTAAAGGTTCAAATATAATTTACGAAAGGACGCTTTCATTAGCGTATATCATAAAAGATACATAAATGTGAGTGATCGAGGTAGACAACGTAGCAGGGGACCGAACCGCGAGTTCCAACTGAGAAGAATTATATTTTACAACATACAAACAAAGTAGCTTTACGGTTGTAGGAGATTAATGCCGCGCTAACTCGTTTTAATTGCATTTTTAACTACCGACATGCGGGTTCATTTTAAAGGGTTCCTTTTCATTGCCCTTTTATATGGTTGACGGTCTTAACGAAAACAGTTGTACATTGGATAAATCAATTTTAAGAAATAAATCTTTTAGCTCGGCACCTACTCGAAGTAATCTCATTTTATGATACAAAATATAGCTATCGGCGTTCTTGATAATGAGAATTTTGGCAATTATCTGTGTATTTTAATAACGTGTTACCATACTTTCGTCTTCTATAAAAATGTCTATTTTCAGTAACAATCAGTAGTGAGATTCGAACAGAAAATATGACAGAAGTGCACAGAAATATCTTCGGCCATTTCACGCTACTTAAATCACCTCGACTGGTAAAATACTTCGTTCCTACAAAGATCCCAGCTAAATAAACATGTGTAGTCTTCTTGCGATATGGAGTTTCTCCAGAGCTCCTTTGGAAATGGGACTTTAAAATCGGCAACACGCTTGTGATGCCTTTAGTATTACTACAAGCGTCCATAAGTTTCAGTAACTACTTATTATTAGGAAGTCCATAAATCTCTTTGTCACCTCATTTATACAAAGAAATATTCAGCCCTAAAAACTCCTATGGAATATTAATTCTATATTAATAATCATCCTTACTAATATAACAAATGCGAAAGTGAGTTTGTTTGTTTGTTTTGCTTTCACATATAAACTACTGAATCGATTATGATTAATTTTGGTATAGAGATTGATGGCATCTTAGAGACGGTTATAGGTTACTTCGCTCGCGAAAAATTTATAAGAAATGGGGTAAAGAAAGAAATAAACTTTGTATGAAACTTTTTATTGCGTCATCCCATTTGTTTCAAACTATGGAGAATAATTGAATCAATATAAACGCGAGTGGAGCCGCGAGGAAGACTTGTAATTAATAATTAAAAATTATTAAAAAATATTTAAAATCCTGTATAGTTTGTTTAGTATGGATGTTTTAAAATATCTTCAATTTTACAATAACACATTTTCCATTGAAATAGATACTGAAGCTAAGTAATTAGTGTGATAAGAGGTGGTGGCCGTAACGCAATCAATCGACGCCACTTTGTAACGATAACTCGTTTTGTCCTCAGCCGTCCAACTTCGTTGATTGATAGAGCCAACCTGCCTTACACGACGACTATGAGGAAATTAAGACATTAATGGGAACTGTGATCTATCAAATAACTCGCTGCCATTAAATGGTCTACATCTTTATCTGGACCAAAGCAATAATAATCCATCGTCACAATTTACACAAAGCTAGAGGAGATACATTAGCCTCTCCAAAAAAATGTTACAAATAAATTAATTAACTTCGTTAATGGATCGTTAACTGTTTCATGTTTTTTAACAATTTAAATAATTAGTTATAAGAAGAATTCAGCTCCTAGAAATGATACAGTAAAAGTACAAAGACCCGTTTTTATTTCTTTTTTTTTAAGTAAAGAAGTGGCCCGCAACCTATTCCAAAACTGAATATACACTGACTGATCCGAAAACAAGACCTTTTACAAGAAAGTTACTGTAATGGGCTGCATTTAATAGAGTCGAATACAAATACTGTTCATGCCAAAAATGACATGACATGGACTAAAAAGCATGTAGCCGCATTGTCATAATGTAGTTGAGAGGTAATCTATACAACGCATGGGTTCCACATGCGTGAGACACCCACAACATCAGAGGATTTGCAGGTCATTTGCCGGCCTTTATAGGAGCGACTGGCTTTCAAGTGCCACTGGCAGAACACATAACACACATTTTGAACTTGAGGGTGTTAGCTAGCTAGACAAGCATTAGAAAAAGCGCTACCACCATGCTATGGTTTTCTCACGCTGTTTTTCTTCACCGAAAGCTTAAGCTCATTCTAGGCGGTTGGATTCGAACTCACGTCCCATGACACGGCGTTCCTATACGCTACCATCGCATATATCATGTATACAAACGATGCTTGGTGTTTTACGCATCAAATACCTTAGCAGTATACCGGCTTATCCTGGAACGCGTCACGTTTAAGCGTGTCGTTGTGACGAGTGTTACACCTAGAGCATTTTGGTCACGATCCAAAGATTCCTGACAAAATTGTCATGTATTACAACCCCGCAAAATCCAAATTTATTAATATAATTGCGAATTATATGAAATTATGGTGACAGCCCCTTTGCGGATAAGAATAAAATAAAATAAATGTACAACCATAACAATAAAGGCGGAAATAATAGAACGTTGAATGTGACCCTAACTGTCACTCCTTGGGATAATTAAGAAGCGACACCCTCAGTGGCTGCGCGGCACCTCAGGTTGACGACAATGATACTATACACTTGGAGTACTCTATACAGAGAATGGCTTTGAAACAAGGATTTAACGTATAGTACGATACAAAAGCGGAGGGCGAAAACATTTATATTTGTCTTATCTAAAAGTAGTAAATAGTTATCAGTATAAATATTTCTTTGTTTTTTAACAGGCCGCATGCAAATAAGATTTTAATAACTTTTGTTTAAAGTTTGTAAGGTTGTATATTAAATTATAGTGGTAGTAAGAAAACGTCTAAATTTTTAGCTTCACATAATAATTTTCTTAGCTTTATTATATGTACTATTTGTATTATACACATAAACATAATTAGTATTCTTTATATCCCAAACCATAAATATATAAGTTTGTCTTGGTATGGACATGTTTTAGAAGAGACGAAACGCATGTGACGAAGACAGTGATAACTATGAATGTTGAGTGATGGAGAGGGAGAGGTCGTCCAAAGAAAAGATGCATGGAGTGAGTGAGGTAATACGTGAAGACAACAGGGGTGAATGAAGATATGGTGACTGATAGAGATGTATGGAAGAAGAAGACATACTCCGACCCCAAATAACAAATTGGGAGCAGGACAATGACGATGAAATATATAAATTCACGTCTATAACTTACACCAAACCATCTGTTGCTTCATTCAGGTGAGAATGACTACGATTTGTAAGGAAAAACAGATTGCCTCTCTCATTACGACATTCGGAAAAGTTTGCCGCGATTTTACACTTCATTCGGTCTTGATGACTTTATTCGACTCTCATTTATCACAATAATTCAAAAGGAAAATAAATATCGAACTAACTTCTATAACGGTTTATTTAATTCATTCATAGCAATTTAAATTCATGATATTTTATAAATATGTCACTAATAATCTATTGCCATTTTGGCTAAGATTATTGAAGCGACCAAAATTATTCAAGTTATGAAATTATAGTACAATCCGAATATCTTTTTATACCTAATAATAAAAATAAATATGTACTTTTTTAAGTTTATAGACATTAACCTTAACATTCTAGCCGGAATTAATAATTTAAACTTAGACAACATATGGTCTAATTCTGGAACAATTATTATTAGATAACAAAAAGTTAAAGTATTCAGGCGCAATTAGTAGGATACTAATAGATAACCTTGTCTAGTAAAAAAATAATGCACCTATAATTTTCTTAACTGTAATAAAACAAAGACGAGCGTTTAAACACCGTATTTCATCCTTTATCTCATTTGTCATTTAACAGGTATTCATTCATACATAAACAAATTCAAATAAATTTCAGAATTTAGTTATTTTTCGTTAACATATATACACATGCTTAATGCTTTGAACCCGTTTGATGCTTAAAATACAATTAGGATCACAGTTAGTCCGTTAAAATTAACAGAGACAGTACATATATCATCAAACATACCGACCGTATAAACAGGAAGTAGGTCGAGAGTCATTTCACACTCGGTAGGGTTTCAATTTGCAGCGTCCGACAAATGTTTATCGACGGACCGCGGTCTTATTATATATTTCGAACTCATGAAAGAGCACATGCACAAAACACTAGCCAAGGATCACTGATAAAAACAACGCACCTTTGCACTGCAAGATCGTGGTTAATAATAACTGTTTTTAGTAGTAGTATACATGTGCACGAAATTAAGCAAAGTATAATTAAAAAGTGGTCAATGTCCATCACGAGTTCTCGTTATCTTGATGGTATCGATATCGCACGAAGGAAAGGATTCACTGACTTCGGAATGCTTCATAGCTGTAGTACATAAATGTATAATGTGTATATATATATATATATATATATATATATATATATATATATATATATATATATTACATTTTACATACATGTATATGACGGACCTCAAAATATAACAATAGTATCATCAGAGTAATGCTATGATGATATTGCCAACAGTTTTATTCTTGTATACGTGGTACCTGCGGTGAAGCTGTAACTGCAGAGTAGCACATGGTGGGCCATTTCTAAGCCGCGAGTGGTATCCAACCTTGTAAAGAATATACAACTGATCGAACATGAATAGCCGTCGCAATAGCAATACGATATTTGAAGAGTATATATAAATATCTAAAAAAAACTAAACTTAAGAGTACAAACAAAACTTAACGACTAAAGAGGTCGAATATAATGCTCACTGCACCTTTGTAGTGATTACCGGATTCCAAGTAAACTTATTCACCGACTCATTATCACCTAATAACATGTTATAAAACAACCTTTGGTAAATTGAATTCTTAAAAAATAATTTTAACAACTGCAAGTAAATAAAGGTCACCTGTGTTTTAAAATAACTGACCGGAACATCAATTCATAGCGTTTTATGGCAAACATTTATGTACGTATATATATTACGTTCACAGGAACTATTATTAAGTAAGACTTTTTATCGAAAGCAAGAGAAAAAACATCATAATAAACTATTTTGCACGTACACAACAACTCTACCTCGTCCGTATAACTCACGATATACACACAACTGCCTGGTAAGTTCTCTAATCCAGATGGGTGTGAAGTGTGAACTTAAATGAAAATACATTATTAATAAATACAAATACAAAATTGAATCTCACAAAAAAATCCATGACACTGTAACGTTCTTTTACGGTTTTTAAGGATTATTTATATACGGTTATAGTTTCCTCGTCAACCATATAAATTATTAATATCAATTGAGATCCAATCCTGAATTGACAAAAAGTTGGGCACTATTTGTTACAGCGACATTAAAACTTCTATGGAGAGATTGTTAATAAGTTTAGGATCCGTATTATCCGTATATTCTATCTGCTTTCGGTCAAGTTCCGACGACGCGCTGACTTTTTACATAGGCAGCGCCTTTTAAAATAATTAGTAATCTTCGAGCTAACACGATCATGAATTATTTTTAACAAGCAGTAAATACTTAATTGGACGAAAGAATGACTGATGCGGACAGAAAAAAACTAACCAGTCATAAACGGATCCGTAAAGCAAAATTTATCGAATCATCGTAACATCGTTAAACTAACAAGAGCCGTGGGTGTATTTATCTTAGTATTTTAACAATAGAATATTTTCATGGTATGAACTATAACAACAAAAAATAAAGATAATACATAGATACCACGTTTTATATAACAATTGAACATACTGACAGCTTTAATTAAATCCGCCGACGGTGTGGCGGTATGCTGTTTAATTTGTTTTAAAAACAAATCTAATCAATAAACATCCGAAACATTAAGCGTGAAAACGGTTCGCAAGTTCAAATATTATTTCTTGAACACCAAGGGAATTATCATGACGATAAATAAGATACAAGACCGTTCGGGACAAGGCAGCCAATCACCATACATCACCGGGGTAAAACATCGAGACAAATCCCGGTAAAACAAAAACGTATAAGCTTTTTTTGTATGTCATGAACGGAGTGCCAAAGGAAAACAAATTGTACCAGGGAAGAGATGATATCACGATAGGCGCCTTCAAAGACGTGAAAACTAATTAAGATCGGACGCTTTTCTAAGGCGATAACTTACAGCAGACAGACAGACGGCCGGACGTGTCTGTGTATTGGCAATCAAAACAATTAACTTTTTGCTGTGTTCACCACTATCTAAACAAAACTCGATGTAATATGTACGTTAGGTTTTTTATTGCTATATCGACTGAAATCGATTATTGCGTGTTTTTTTTATAATACTCGATAAATGTTTCTTACGATATACATAACTACAGTAATTACTAGAATAATATTGAAACTTCAACATGTAAAATATCTTTACAACGACGAGCGGAATATGCATATTTAAAAAACTAAATAAATATAATAGTTCAACCTAAACGGTACGGTGTCGGGCGATGTGGCGGGATCGAAGCGTGAAATAAATAAAAAGGAAGCGCCTGGCGAACAAAACGGGGAGAAAATTGTGGCGTTAATTTTCCTGCGAGATTTTCTAGCAGTATCCGAGTGCGAGAGAAGGCAGCGCATGCAATGGACACATGAATTAAAAACATTAACAATGCCATCCTGAGACGTTCCTTAATGAACATGCCTCTGGAATATCGTGTCCGCTATCAAAAAAAGAAGGTGCACAGCCGTGCCACACCACAAAGAATCATTTAGACTCGTTACTCAATATTAATAAATAATAAACAAAAACTTTTGTGAATTCTAATTTGGTCTTGCACAATGTTAAATATATTTTTATAATTATATAACTAGTTTAATCATTATTATTATTATAGAGAAAAACAATATATATATAAAAGTGCTTATAAAGAGTAGCTTATAAAGTATTATGAAGAGGAAAAGTTTCTTTGCTTGTTTTAGCGCGTTAATTTCAGATACTACCAGACGGATTTCAAAAAATATTTTTATGGTTGGGAGAACAATCATTAAGAAAGGCTATTAAATATCACGCTACCACAAATAGGAGCAAAGTAGTGTTGAAAAAAGTTACAAGGACGGTAGAAAAATAATAAATAATTATTAGTTCCACACAAAGTCGCAAGCTCAGCTAGTACTTATATAAAATAGACCTGCACATAAACAAGTCATCCAAAAATACTTAAATATATTGTTTATTTGTGAAAAACATAATATACGACAGTTACAATCACTATGTATCAGTCTATAAAAAACGCTTTTTTAACACCTGGAAACACATCACAGCTACCTTCCTGTCACGGAGAGTAAGAGAATGTGTGAGTCATACTGACTAAAACTACATGGTGTACCCTTCGCCGCGCTAATGGAATCACGTGAGCATATACAACCGCAACACCTCGGTGCCGAGGCTCGTAGGGCCACCCTCTGATGGAGAGTCCGGTGCAGTGGAACTGTATTCCTGTCCACTGGCCCAATGCACTGAGAAGATGTTTCCACCGACATGTTTCCCCTTGATACAGCCTGACCAAGACAAAAGGCGCAAGTGCGCTACATACACCAGTCTTTCGACATTTATTTTTTAGAAAGGTATCCTCCTCTCTTGCCCATTATTTTGTAGGAACATCCCTTGCTGCAGCGATTTTAAATAATTTAAACGAGATTCGTCTATCTAATGCCTATAGTTTTGTCTACTGAACAGAGGGATATTTTATATAACAATAAAAATATGTAAGTTTTTTTAATATTACACTTGCTATTCTATTGCACTACATAGATATACAAACAATTATTCACTAAATGTGTGACTTCAATGAGCAAATAGACTAATAAACATAGTTAATTGTATACAGTACTAACCTTAAAACGGTGTGTATCGTGGTTAAAATTAAGAGTTCTTATTTCGGTAATAGGTTTTTGATCTTATTAATATTATGAATATTTATCGAAAAAAATATACCTTAATAATTGTATTTATAAAAACTGAATTGAAAGAGAAATATGTATTGTGTATTAGATAAATGTGTGTAGATAAACCTTGTAGCCCCTAATGTATTTAACATAATAACTAGTGTTACACTACAATGAAATACCAAGCACTTCTAATCTAGGATATGGGCTACAACGGTTTGAAATAAAAACAATGTACTTAAATAAATAACATTATAGTTATACCAAAGAGGCTAAATCTAATAGTCTACCATTTTTGACTTCAAACCGAACACAGCTTGTACTCTAGTAAGAAAACAACTTATACAAATACAAATAAAGCTTCATAGTGCACTTGTAACGAGACACACAATGGAGTCAAAGGGTTCACAATTTTGATCACCGTTCACGAGTCAATTTTGTGTAATGAACATATATATTTGTTGTGTGACTGGGTATTATACTTATATATCATATTATTATATCAGCAGTTTAGTTACCCGTATATATAACACTAGCTGTGACCGCAACTTCGTCGCGTGGAACTTAAACTCATTTAGGTACTTCTTTTCTTAACTTAATTAAAAGTGGCCGTTGTACTTTTCTGTATCATTAGCAATTTGTATGCAATATTTCATGATGGTCAGTTGAGCAGTTAACAGATATAACATCTGGTACCCACGACTCCCGTCAGCATAGAATTACTACTTTAAGGAGCCTTTTTTACATTATCAATTTACTTGACAACCTACTCTAAAACATAACCCCAGTCGAGTGTTGCTTTTTGTCAATATTTTCTAACCTATACGTTCATGTGATACTGATGTTAGAGGCGATGTTTGTCTTCATAAAGTTATCTTGATGATGAACTAACTTTCTTAAAGATTAATATGATATCCCTAATAATAGTGCCCATATATCACTTTTCAATTTATAACCCTTTTTATTACAAAATACCTTATTGTGACATATGAATAATAGCTGTGACCGCGACTTAAAAACATGCTATAATGGGCAATGTTTTAATCATAAAACAATTTTGCTTATAAAGTAACTTTGGTTTGTAAGGATTAATGTGCCAAATCCAATAAGAATTTCCTACAAAGACAGGTATCACAATAAATAATCAATTTTTTTTTTTCGATGCGTCATATATTTTGAACCTGTGATATTTCCTATGCTACTTATTGTAATTGAATACTATAAACTGAAATGTAGGTCTAAATTAAATTCTCCGAATACGTAATAAAAACATTTACATAAGTATTAATACCATGTTGATATAACATCTTCGCAAATGAAGTGTTGTTTTGGAACGAAATTGTAAATCATAAAAATGGGTATTGTAAGTAAACCAGAAAAGATAGCTATATGCGGACTTTCTCTCATACATTATTTTCTTGTAATATAGGTTATTGAGACAGCGCTCGCCAAGAAAGCCTACAGCATGAATATTTTAATTCCCGTTTTTGTCACTTTTATTAATACTGCTCTGCTCCTGTTAGTGATAGAGTGATGTTATAGCCAAAAGCCTTCCTCAATGGTTACTCTATCAAATATGAAAAGAATTTTTGAAATCCTACTGGTAGTTTCTAAGATTAGCGCGTTTTTTTTTATATAGTTAAGTTTCAGCGTAATGGCCATAATCTTACCTGATCTTAAGTGACGATACGGCCCAGGTTGGTAGATACGCTAAACCTGTAGACGAACTGGCTCTCAAGTGCAGCTGCCGGAACACACCTATCGGTATTTGGCGGCAGATTTTTAACTTGAGGGTGGTAGCTAGCCAGACGGGCATCAGAAAAAGCCCTGCCACCATGCTATGGTTTCCTCGCGATGTTTTCCTTCACCGAAAACTTAAGCTCATTGTACGTGGTTGGATTCGAACTCACGTCCCTTGACGCAAAGTCGTACACTCCACTGAGCTATCATTGCTTCAAACAAACAAGCTTTACAGCGTTATATTAGTATGGATGTTTAGTTAAATGGTTAATTGACTTATTTGTATGATTGTATATAGAAAGAGATTTATGATATCTGTGCCCTTTATGACATACGGGTATAACACTAGCAAATAATTTCTTCATAAAATCGAAATTTTTAGATGTTCCGCGTTTCTATATGTTGAATTAGAGATTTATTTACACATAGTAAAAAAATATAAAGTGAGTGAAAATGTAAAATTCTCCATATCCTTCATTGTTTTAACTTGTTGATCTAATTTTAATAATTAATATCCTTAGTAAAAAACAGTAAGACTGTAAGAACAAGACGTGTCATAATGTAAAAATATGTAATCTATACGGACTGCGGATCAAAGTTTATTATTATATTCTAAAAAACCTTTCAATGCGAAGCTAAATAAAATGATAAACGATTGTCTTCGTCCTTTTTTAGCAGCAAATTGTCCCACAATCATATAGTACTATCGGCTGGCAACAATTACCTGAGTGAATTATGAGAGATGTAGTATTCGAGTCATAAAAGAGCAAAATACCAGCTTGCAAGGTAAAACGTTATTGAAAAAGAGTCGAAGTTGATAGGTATATAAATAAAGTACGGGTTCAGCTATCGACGCGGCTTGTTATCGCATGCCTCGATCGTAGCTATTACGCCAAAGTATTGGTTATACCCGGCCAACCGTGAGCACAGTTTGCTTTGCACCGGACCGACGTGCCGCCATCCACCTCGTTATAATAATGTGAACTTCGGGAACTGTGAACTCTTTGGAGAGGGTGCTTTTTGCTTTTATATTTTAATGCTTATAATTTTCACGTACATTTTAATATGTGAATAGCATCTCTGTTTATAATTTCTATATGAAGATAAATATGTAAGAAGTCTGAACCTACAAGTTTGTTTATTTCTTATTACATATAAATAATAACATGTTAAAAGAAATAACACAAAATTAATGTTAAAAATTCGATCAGCAAGAAACTACTCGACGGATCTAATAGAAAATCAAACAATTATAGATTTAGAAAATAAGGCAAACGATAAATACTTAATTCTAAACTTTACAACGTAAAAACTATATGTTTACTTAAAAGAAAAGCTATAGAACTTAAAATAAAAATCAAACTTTTAATGTTGCGAAATGGACTGTATAACATTCCGTTTGTAAACCACAGAAAGAATTTCTTTTACACACATAATAATTGCATGTATCTCGAGGCGTCACGATACTGATGCGTAATGACAAAGTATACGGTGACGTGAAAATTGCTTTACGTATTCTCCGGGTATACATTGCACCTCGTTCAGACATATGTTCGCAATTATGAATGTAATTATGTGCGATGAGAGTAAGTCGAATTTACCAGCATTTTGGACTGACAATTTCAATAGCGTTATTTTTCGTTTACATCTTTAAAGTATTGTAAAGAAATGTTAAAAAATCTTAATATTCACATATGTATGTAGCTAAATGTAAATAATACATCATTTTTCTATATATAAAATTATTCCAAGGCAATAGAAAAAAAAACAGTTTTGCAATCAACAACCGTTGCATGTATTAAAATAATATACATGAATAAATTTTAAATGCGCACCGAGATAATAAGTCCTAGGCTTCCACTATGGTGCGTAATTGATTGACAAGAGCAGAACACGTAACTTCACGTCTGGAAGTCGAGACTTGAGTAACAGGCCGGGCACAAGATACCTTTTATAGACATTGCTGTCTTGAAAGTGTATTAGCGAAAACGATATAAAATCAAATACATTACGAAGAAAAAAAAATTACTCCTGTAATATCTGATATTATAAGTCTCAGATATTACAGGAGTAATTTTTTTTCTTCATAATTTATTTTATTAAAATTAGTTTTCACTAAACAATCTTGATCCTCAGTGACACTTCTAACGTCACTTAATTACAAGTGGCCTGGTCACAACTGCTTAAATTACAATTTCCCGACACAAGTGATGTACGATCCAGTAATTGTATGTTCAAGTTGACGCTTGTGCAATGTCATTTAAGAATTACTTTAATGCGTCATGTATTTTAAAAAGATTAATCCTTTAGACGTAGCTTATTTGAGAGTTAAAACAATCATTATAATTTCATTCAATTCTTATGACAACAAATGCTAATTTATTGCACGTTTCATTAGCGAAGCGTTGAGGTCGGTACTACTGTCACTTCACGCAAAACAACTGATTTTTCAAACTTAAAATGTCTCTATTTAACATATATTGCACTTGTAAAATTATATACATATCAAGAAAAAACACTATTTTTAACACTCATGATATTTTTGATGCCATTTTTGTTATTTAAAGTAGTTAAAAAACTGTTTAAAAAAGTTCCGTCTTGGACGTCCGTGTGTCTGTATGTGCGGATCCTGTATGTTATCATGATAACGACCGAAATACTTTACTCATCGAGTCTTTTTTTTCTTACGCTTCAGTATAATTAGGAATAGAACCGTATTACTTTTCACGATCTGATTCGATGTGGTTTAATTGTTATTAAATAACCAAAAAAAATGAGATTATGAGGCGTGTACTTTTGGATTTTACATACTTTTGAAAACGTGCAAAGCGTGTGATATAACTATATGTATAGTATCATAAACAAATTCATCCTCATTCCATTCAAACCCATTCAAAATCAATTTCTAAATCATCCTTCCTATCCTTATCCTTACTAATATTATAAATGTAAAAGTGAGTTTGTATGTGTGTTTTAAGTATAGAGATAGATGGAAACCTGGAGACGGTTATAAGCTACTTTTTCTTGCGAAAGGCTTAAAGCTTGGAAGTGGGGTAAAATGAGGGATAAACTTTGTACGTAAATTTTGATTGCGCCATCCGTATGAAAAAAACAACATTAACGCGAGCGAAACCTCGCGTAAAATCTAGCATATTATAACTAAAATGCGTCCTATCCTATCATCCACGCCTACAGCTGGAATAGCGGTGAAACGATTTACATGATTATTTTTATAAGCAATATGTAGCATATATGTTTTGCTATATCTCGCTAGGATGTGGAACAATTCAAGAGCATAAATGTAAAATTACACGTGAACAACAACAAAAATAACATGTAACATCAAACTGTTAACATCTGTTATTAGTTCATGACAGTGGAGCTCCGAGCACGGCTAGTTAAACATATGTTTAACATTTTTTATTTGCAATTCGCATTAGCAAACTGCAAATAATTAAACAATATAACAGTTCACTTGTATTCATAATAAGAAATTTAGAGAAACGATGTTAGTCATCGATTTAATAAAAGTAAAGCGAATCTGGTAACGAAGTTCACTTCACGCGTTGAAAAGAAATCGCCGCCTAACGCAAAACCTTAAAACGCTCAAAAGTAATTGGATTCCGCTGACAATAAGCCTCTGTCGGCTAATTTCGCGGGAATAAAATTTGCTCACAAAAGCTGCATCGCAGAAAGGGCAAATAAAATTTGTATGTGTCAAGACTGTTAAAACGACGTAACGAGATCCCTTCCAAAAAGTAATCAAGACGAAAGGAAGGCTCGTTTGAAAATAGTCTGCGGGCTCATTGGATGTGATTAAATTCCTTGATGCTTTTTTCATTTACACATGTGATTTTTTCTTACTTATTCTCTATTAAATATTGTATATTTAATTTTGAGGTAAGCAGAAATAAATTACCCACGGCTCTTACTACACGAACTCTCGTTTTATATTTACATATTTAAAACAATAATCTTCTAGTAATAGCACTCATCCATAGTAGAGGGGAACTAACAGAGACATAACAGTGCCTGTAACCTGTTTTAAAATAACAACCTGTTCCAGTTTAATAGGTTAATATTGGTAACTGTTTATATAAAGTACTATGACACTACCGTGTCTTTCTCTCATTATAATTAAAATGAGAAAGAATATGTTTCAAATTCGGAACGAATTACTTTTGTGTTATACACAAGGACAACTGCGTATTAAAAACTTTTTTGGTTTACAGAAAAGATTTCGAAGCTGTATATACCTGTTCTTTTTAATTGATCTGATAAATACGCTCCACTCTTAGTCCATGCAATACTATACTAATACTTTTACTACTAACTACTTACCTATTATACTTACAATTAATAATTAAAAATTATCACAAAAATAATAACAATATATTACTATGCGATTTAGTAATTACAATCCTAAAAGGAAAGTACTGTCCCAAGTGCACAACAAGAACTCATCATAACTAATACTAAACATTTTTACCTTAAGCCGTATTTATTGAAGTGTTGATAAATAACTTGTTAAAACCGATAACTTGCCGGTTTATAATTATAAGAGGATTTAACCGAAGTGTTAAAATATGCACCTATTTATAACACAAGTGATCTATGACAGAAAAACTGTTAAATATTTTATAATATCCTGTTTATAGGCTATAAATAATATCGTTCAATAGTCTCGAGTCAAGACCGGTAAATAACTAAATTATTTTTTATAAACTAGTGTACAGGTTCGATTCTTTTTTTCTTATAATATACGCTATCGTAATTAGTATCTACTTATGTAAATGACATAATATTTGACTACGCACCTACTGTGTAATATCGTTTTTGCATAATTACATATGTATATTATAATTTGCGATCGTTCTTATTTCCATTTGTCTAATCATCATAAAATAAACTCAAAATTATATGAATAGATTTTTTTTGCATTATTATTTCAATAAAACTAAAATTAAATACGTATACGTTAAAATTCGATTGATTTAATTTCAAAAGAGAATGAAATAGTGAAGATACTTAAAAATAACATAAACTACAAAATAAATAAACCGATATCATTTTTGTTTTACAAAGGGGTTATTTAAAATATATTATTTTTGTACGAAGTATAGTTATGTAAAACAGTTAAATACTTCAAAATAAATATAATTATTACATTTTATACGCTATGATATTTAAACAATAATAAAAAGACAAAAAAAGCTGTTTATAATAAATGGACCTATTATTTTACTACAAGTAATATATTATAACACTAGTCAGCTCGCAAACAACTTTACCCGCCAGTTACCAATAACCAAACACGTTATTTCATTAAATTACAGCCTACACCCTACCACGTATTGTATAAGTAAATGAAAATTATAGGGTTCATTATAAAACAAAATACTGCTGACTTTTACAGACCATAAGAAACCTTTGTAAAAACGTGGTTTGCTTCATTGACAAAGCTTAATATGGTGTTATTGAAAATGCCAACAACAATAAACATAACAGATTGTATATAAAAGGCGATGCGTGGTTATTCCCTTTTATAACATAACTGGAATATTTTCTAATTAAAAGGTGATGTTTAGCTAGCATCTGAGAACTGCCTTCCAATCTTATTATAAAATTTTCTAGACATCGTGGTAGTGTATACTTACGACTCGATTTTATACGAACTATAATATAAAAACTTGTGTTTGTTTGCGAATAACGCTGTATTTTTTATTAATACAAAACGATTATACTTATATATGATAGGTAATATGATTTTTTACTTCGTATTAATAACACAAAGACATAACTTTGCTGAATTTAAGTTTATTACTCAAAGAAACTTAAAAATATAAAACAGTTATATGTAAACTAATCTTGTGACTTATAACTAAAACATGTAAGTAAACTAATTTTAACAGAATGAGCGATATTAAAGAATATAATATTTATAATTTATAAAGTTCAGTAGGTTATTTAGGTATACGTCACATAATAAAACATAAAAGAACAATTGTTTCCCTGGAGAAATCCTGCGAGTTCCGAGATAATGGTAATCCTCCATAAGTCCAGTTTTAATCTACAGAGATATTCTCAACCATATTTAGGTATACAAGTGTTAGTGCTGTAATCAAATCGCAAACGCGACTTGAACTCAAAGCGAGAATTGTATCGCCAGTACCGACCGCGATTGTCCCCGAGTAACTCCAGAACACGATTGCATTTGATCGCCAATCCGCCCTCGATAATTTAATTGGATACCTGACATTTAATCAATACCTGTGATTGAATTGATTACAATGTAAAAAACGAATGTTATTTTATAATAGAGCAGACAGATTATATTGGATAACTCATGGCACTTGAATATTTTTTCACCGGGATTAAAAATCGATTACTTGTGTAGATAACTACATTTAAAAATAAATATAAGGTATTTTAGTTTCCTATTGTCTTATCTCATGATAGTCAATACCCGTTGGTACGCTCGCTTTGACTGCAAAATTATTGTCAAAGTTGATTTTAATACAGATTTTCTAATACATATTATTATTTATTTTCAATTCGGTTACATTGAATGCTGTAAACGACTAAAGCTTAGTTATGGACATAAAATAATAGAAAGTAATATTTTTCAAGTAGTATTTAATTGTTTTTTATTTATTGTGTTGAAGTATCATCATGTATTAAATATTAAATATAAAAGTAAATTATAGTACCACCTACTTTTCTTTGTTTATATTGTAAACAATCACCCATTTCATTATATTAAGCAATATTTAATAGCTTCGATAAAGCATACCAAGACATGATGTTAATATTTTTTGGCGATATAATTCACTATTATCCTCATAGCTTGTTTCACATGTGACATTGCAGTAAGGCTTATACTAATTTGTTACCCAAGAACACATTTGCAGTATAAAAAAAAATATTAATGTAAATTGTAAACTAGTCACTATATTATAGACTGGATAGCGGATAGAGGACAGACAGGAAGATATTAATTTTTATCTTATTGTATAGCTATTTTTGTATATATTTCATTTTAAATTCCGTAAAAAGGTAAACGCAAATATATGCATGGTTTCAATTCTTTTTTTTTTTTTCATTTTAAGTGAATTACTATAATACATTTTGTAACAAAATTTCAAATGATAACGCATGCATTTTTAAATAAACAAATTAGTTATTTGAAATGACGGAAAAAAGGAATGACATACGACGGTACACTAATTACCTAAACGAATAAAAAACAGTTTTAACTATACCTTTGTGATGTTAAGGTGGAAAATAACGCGATTAAGGTCACTACACAATTACTGTAATTACCCATACCGTCTTTTAAATTTTTGTACTCAACAAATCATAATATACATCAAACATTTTTATTGTTGCAAAACAACTTTTTGCTATTATTATTTGCAATCTTATAGTGAATAACGAAATACTTTTCACAAATAACATGCCTTGTATTGAATGTTGAAATACTTGAAGTTACTCGACATATAGATAGATATAATACCTTCAATCACGCGTGTTCGCAATATACCTTAATATAAGAATATCCATAGCAAATTAAAAGTCGATAAGTCTGGTAGTTTTGAATATATCTTAGTGAAAGTATCAATGAAAAATTTAAACTCCTCTTTTACACTCGCATAAGGATAAAATTTTGGAAATGCTGAAACTGGTGTTTATTTATTTCTATAAGAAGTTTTTATGCTAAATTTCAAGTAATTTGGTGAAGAATTTTGAAGCCATTTTAATAGAGCATTCGTAATATTTACTATTGACTAAAAGCTCCTAAAAAATACGGCCGACGGCTAAGGGCATGATATTTTTACGCGGATCTTCGGATTGTGTATATCCCCACAGATATGGCTCAACTATATTTACAATTATATTATTGTGTCTGTTAAGATATTTTATTATTTTCCTTTACTGACCGACATTTTACTAATATTATATACGTAAAAGTGAGTTTGTTTGTGTTATAATCATATTATCTATGTTCACGTAAAAAGGTAATATAGTGTATCGGCCTCAGAGACAGAAGATGCGCTATTTGATTGACAAGTTATGTTTTTGTTTTGTAAATTCGTATGGTTTGAATAATACACTACATGTTACGAGAAATATATATACTAATATTATAAATACGAAAGTGTGTTTGTTGGTTGTCCTTCCTTCATGCCCTAACTAAGCAACCAATCGACTTGTTTAGTTTTGCATGCATATAGTTGTAAAGACGGAAAGTAACATAGGCTACTATTGGTCCTAGAAAAACTTCAAATTTCCAGGGGCGATTTGCAGGAATATGTGTAAATTTATTCTTCCTTCACGTCTTTTCAAACTAAACAAACGACTTGGTTTTTGGCACAGAGATAGTTGTAAAGGCGAAGAGTGACATAGCCTACATTTGGTCCTGGAAAAACATCAAGTTTCCAAGGGAAATTTACAGACATATTCGTATTTTTTTATCTATAGTATACACTATATACTTATACTAATTACTACATTCATATGTGTACTACATTAATATGGATTAACATATAGGATACTTTTTATCCCGGTAATGTATTCCATTGGGATAATAATTCCTGTTTAATGTTAATTAATTTGATACGCGCGGGAAGCCGCCGGAAGAAGCTAGTATAAGACATATGTGTGTGATGTTCATAATATATGTGAGAGAAAATTTTGTAACAAGAATGGTAGTTCCCTTTTGTTGGCTTACCTGCGTATCATTATGCAGTTTGAATGTTTTCAAAGTACCAAATTATCAGCACAAGCACTTCAAAAAAATAAACTACCACAATCATGGTCATCTGAGTTGCAAGTACAAACTTCTTTTACTTTTAAACCTAGTTACAGAATCATTAACACAAACGGATTTTTGGTTATTCTAAAAATGTGAACTGTAGAAGAATTAAACCGTAACTATTCCAGAACGGTATAAATTAGTATTTTATGACGATGAATTCCAAGTCGTATTCATTTTAGACTAGCCATCGCCCGATACTTCGTTTGCATTTATTGCAATGTGTATAGATTATAATAAGAACGAAATAATACGGGCATTATATACTTTTATACCTTTGAAAAAAAAACTTGATTCCGTCGTAGTAGTTACAAAGATTTTCTCTTATAAACAAATTCTCTTTTCGGTTATTATATCGGTAAATATATAAAATAAAAGCTTTTCTACAAATTTCTAATAAAACAGGTTTATTTAATTCATCAACCTTTTTTGGTGCTCTATTCAAAATATTTCTTTCGCAGAATTCATGCCTAATTGTAATATATAATTATGCGATTAAAGTTTTTTTCATTTATGGGCATATTAATTAATAAATTAACTTTACTTATCTTATACAATATTCAGGTATTCGTATTAGATTTAAAATCTATAAGCACAAACATTGGACACAGAACTGAAATAACATATATATATATATATATATATATATATATATATATATATATATATATATATATATATATATATATATGATACAATATATATTATATTATTGAAAGGAAAAAATTGCATGCTTGGGAATCTCTAGACGTAGTCATTTTATTTTTATTAGTTTTCCAAACAAATGGAAAGTTACGACGTCTTAAGTGCTAGTAGAAATTACTTTTTATTATCGTTAAATCTATGATTATTCTCTTTTCATAAAATAATCTCTAGAAAAACACGAAATAAGAATGACTTGATAGTGAAACCGTATCAGATATATGGTAAGGAACAAAACAATGTAATATTAAAATTTGTCGTTTAATAACATAATAATTGGGTGAACACAATTTTGTTTTTCTCTTTCTTACAACACATTTACTAATTACTATGACTTCAGCTTCAGATCAGGGTTGTAACATGATAACTTAGGAAAGAGTCGAGTTCTAAGTAAGTTTACAAGATGACAGGATTTTTTCTGACATGTCCGGAATTTCAGCTGTCTGTCCGGGAAACAGGGAAAATTGAAAATTGTCAGGAACTTAAAGAAAAGAAAAAACATAAGAAATCAAATTATAATTTAAGTATGTAATCTAATAATTACCAATCAACTAATTGTTTATTAAAAAAATATTTTTTAAATTTTAGCAAATGTAATGCTAAGGCAAGGATATTTCCCGGAAAGTTTATTTTCGGGTCTGGTAACCCTAGTTCTAAGGCAAGTTATTCCTAGGTAGCTACCTCTAAGGGTTGAGTCGGATTTCCTTGTGAGCCATTGCGTGTTGCTAAACACAACCTTTCGACCGGAAAACAGCAGCACGAGCACTAGTACTTTACGACAAAAGTAGGTGTGGCCGTCATGTCACGTATGGTTCAAAGTGATTATTTAAACGCTTCTCTTAACAGCGTAAGAGCAAAACGAAAAAAAAAACTAAGCACTTTCACGTAACGCTTATTTAAACTTCTTTGTGGACTGCACCTTTATGAGTGATTGATTTTGGCTATACATTTGTAAATATCGTTACAATATAAAAGTCCCTTAGTTAATACAGTAATGACATACGGTTAATTTCACTCCCGCACACCCGCCGCGGCCTCCCTCTGCAGACGCTCGAGCCTACGTTCGATCCTCCGGAAAGGAGCCCTCGAGCGACTCTGCTCGCGCGATACAGTGACACTCTACAACACTGAGAGTATAACATCACACTGCAAACCACCCGTGCTCACCCACACGCTAAATACACGGTTCTGTAAGGTACCAAAAACCTGCGGCCCTGCCAGTTGTTTGCCTTTTTTTGTTGCTTTTTGATGTTAACTAGTTTTACCTTCACTGTTCAATTAATAAATTTCTAAGTTATTTCAGATAAACACGCACCGATCTACTAGTTGGTCCACGGTAGTTCACGGTCGTTTTGATGCGAAGATTACGTCCTTCCTTCCACTAATACAATCCAACTCCGACAATACAAACTCGAACAGTACAGTACAATCCAGTCCACCGACTTCCTTGCCTCTCTTAACAATCAGTATTTATATTAAAGGCGTACTCCAGTAGGCCAGCCCTTACTATTTTATATAATATTTTCTCCTCCGGCAGCAGTCCATGCCAAGGGCCAGCCACAACGGCACCCTTGTGCTCGCTGCCTCGGGGCTGAGTGCCCTCAGCATTCGCCCCAAAAAAGGCTTGCGAAGCTGTAAAAGCCCCTCCTGCTAACAGCGTATGTAAAAACAGTGATGACATGAAACGATAGAGAACAGCCGATTTTTAATTATCATGTTTAATACAATAAATAACATACGCATTAGTGTCGAGTTAATATACTTAAAAAAATACGATTACGTCATGAACGAATCTACCGAATCGTTTGTTTAGAATATATACGTTTATTTTGAAATGAAGGCGCACCAATGAAAGTATAATTTAGGATATAAATATAATTTACTAAAACGATATCTTATCATAAATAATGTTCGAATCATAACAATAAGCGCGATAGCACAAAAAGTTATACAAAGGCGAAGCATCCGATACCTTTTCGTAGAAGACGAGAAAAGAATTCAAATTTAAAAGTGACTTTGGGCCCGAGAAAAATGCTACAAAATAAAATAGAACAAAGCACAAAGATGACCGACGACAGACGCCGTTTAACCGCTTACACAACACGATACACAATTTAATATTAAGACTGCGGTAAGATTTATACACAAATAGGTATAATCTGAACAGACTATTAATAATATTTGATATGTATGCCATTTTTGAACATTCAAGAAACTTTTATTCTGTGGCTTCCTTTATATCTGAAAACAATATGACTTCTTATATAATATACCCGAAATCAACTGATCACAAAAGTAAAGCGAACGCACTATGTCTTAAGCGGTAAAAAGAAAACAAATTTCTTACAAAATATACATAAATTGACAAATAAGATTTGATACCCGCTAACTGGAGCGTGAAATTTAAATCAACGACAACAAACAATTCCGTGGCCATAATAGAAACGAATGCCAAACTTCAGAACTCTATTAAAGCGGCATCCAAAGTTCCCATTCGTGTCTGGGCAGGCGTGTTCCACGCAGTAATGTATATTTTATTCATTTCACCAACACACACATATCTTCGATTGGTATCCGATGCAATACAAAGCAAAAATAAGTAACATGAGTGTGTGTGTCACACCTGTCACTCCAACCTTGTTCTTGTTTCAAAATTTGTATAAAATATTCCGAAGTGGACGCGTCGCCTCTACAGTGAATAATAAGGCTAAATCGAATTGAATAAAATAAAATTGCCAATGGAGAACGTGTTCGAATTTCAATTAGAATTTACTTTAAGGTTATATGGTATTTGAACTTAAATCGATGACATTAATAAAAGTATAGTTTTGGTCAGTGGGTTTTCGAATACTATCTGTAAATTGCGTAAGTTATATATTTATTCGGTCAATTAAAATTGCACAAAATCCAATTGCGCTAAGGGGAACATGAAAATAACTTGTGCAATAAAATCCACGACAGCGTCCGGCGTAACATTTCCGATACAAATTTCACTGCCTGGTGACTTTAACTTTCATCATGACACAAGTTAAATACCCATGAAAAGGCTAACATATAAAATCTTTTGTAATTCGAATATATCGATCTGATATCCTATTAAGTGATTTTTCAAAACTATTCAATTTACAGAGAACTCGTCTAAATCTCTCATTCCTTACATGTCTAAACACACCAAGATTCGTCGAAGAGAGTCCGACGTGTACGTGTCAGTCATTCCATTAATGTCTCGATTTCCTAAAACAACGTGAGTTGAGATCTTTTAGAAAATATTTGACGCTTCGGCATTACAAATGCCTTACCACATATATTTGTTTCACTGTTTTTTTACGTAAAATTCGTGAGAACATTATACTGAAAATTTATCGTGTTATTTTTCATACGCGAAATGTAGGCCCCAGGCACAATTAATATATTTTTTAATCTATGTACCAATAAAATGACTGTACATTTGTCGGTAAGCAGATCCTACAATTCAGGAACTACAGCTTCCGAAATGAGACAGTTTTATTTTAATATTGTCTTCACTATCATACGCCCTATTATTGTCTTTACTCCTCGTTTATGGGGCCCAATATTATGTTACGGAAGAACCTTTCCACCCAGGGGATTTTTATCATATTTACATAATGGCCTAATCATATTTACACACTCTTACTTTAATTATTAATCTTCGATAAGACCCAAAGCATTAAACCGTTTGATCCTGAAATATGGGTTAGTAAGAATCCATTATTTAGATTTTCCTACATAATACTGCAAATTTACGAAAAAGTAAAATTATACATTAACTACAAAAAATAGCAATTGAAGTAGATAAAAGCGGTTTTACTGGACGTTGTCGTAGCGGGCGGTAGTCGGTGTCCCCCGTCACAATAGCACAATTAAAATGCCAACAAGTCCGGTTGCCAGTCCAATTATAGTGGACACCGATTCCGAAGAGTAATTGGAATTGAAGCTATATGGAAGACATTTATACAGGCGCAGTAAACACGGGAAGAGGTAATACAAATTTAAAACACTTTCATTACCTATGTATGTTAATAAAACTTATCTGAATAGATGTTTTACTGGATAACAACAAATATTCCATCTGATAACATTAGTCACATACTATCAAATAGTGTTTGCTTCCACAAATATATAGTGAAAATATTAAAAAAAAAGTGTAAACCGTATTATATTCGAATATGGCGATAGAAATTGTAGTTTTTTTTAATATAGTTAAAGGTTTAGCGTTATGGCCATAAACTCACCTGATCTTAAGTGACGATGCGGCCCAAGTTAGTAGAAACGCTAAAACTATCGAGAAACTGGCTCTCAAGTACAACTACCGGAATACACTTATTGATATTTAGTGGCAGATTTTCAACTTGAGGGTGGTTGCTAGCTAGGTGGGCATTAGAAAAAATCCTACCACTATGCTATGGTTTCCTCACGATGTTTTCCTTCAATGAAAGCTCAGGCTTATTGTAGGTAGATTCGAACTCACGTCCCTTGATGCGGAGTCCATACACACTACTACTGAGCTACCATCGCTTCAATGCCATGCTTTAACAAACTAAAAAAAAACAATACAGCGATCAACTCATGAGTTTGTGATTATTTGGGCGTAGTCGTTACAAACCCAACATTAATAACAATAACTACAAAAACCTATTTAGATTACATTTTACATAATGTTATAAGTTGTATATGTTTATTATTATATATTTATTGTATTTATTATATTTTTAGCAACTAAGTGACGATTATCCAAACTGCATATGAATACTTAAAATGTTGGTTAGGATCTTCCACTTATCTAATAAAAAAGTAAAAAAAAATTGAAGTAATCTACTTGCCACAAAAAGCAAAGATACAACATATATATTCTCAACCACCAAGGCGATTTTGGGAGTTTCTCTACAGACCACCGAAAAAAAAAATTGTAATATTGTCTGTTATAACACGGAAGATCAGTTTTAAATCACATGCACCCCTTGTGAAATTTGATTGAAACTTTAAAAACTCCACATTATATATTAATAAAAATACTAAATATATTTTAAGTTATGTAAGTACTTCTGAAAGTAATGGAAGGGTTTTAGAAAATTTACAAAAGAAGGCACATCACACTTAAGAGAAGAACTCTTCATTAAGAAATGTATAGTGTAAACGTAAGAATAAATAAGATATACACGTTAAGTAGAAATAACAAATCACTTTTGAGTTATTACAACAACTATTTCATGTATGTACAAACTCTACCATAATAGTTGATTTCCATCGACGAGTTTCAGAAATTCAAACGACTCAAAAGATATATGTGCCCTTTTGTCTGTTGATCGAAAAGAAAACAATGTTAAACTATAAACAAACTGCTTGAAGCGCTTTGGAATAACTATTCGTAGACTTTATAAGACTATTATATTACAAAAGAAAGAAGTTTAAAGTATATATTGTTTAAAAGTTGTTTAAATGTATATAAAACCAACTCCGTTAAACAATTGAATACCTGATATTATTATATGTCAACCAAAAGACATTCATGAGTAGACATAGAGGCTTGTTAAATTATTCTAAAATCTCCTAAATCTTACACCACTAAACAAAGGTAAAGTAAAAGAGAACATTACAACAAAAGAGTTTATAAAATTAATGTGTTTACTATCACCATGGAAACCTAGACTACTACTAGAGCACGTTGACTAGAAACATTAGATTATCACAAAGAAACTTCTACACAACAATCAAGCCACAAAGTTAACTAAGAATTCGTGTACTCGTTGAAAGATATTGGTACTTCGCTGGTGTGAAAACAAAGAAAGTACTGTTTTATTGAACAAATTTAAAATACATTTCGTCCGATAACACGAACTGTTGAAATGAAAAGTTAATGAAATTGCTTTAAATAATATAAGCATACCCAGTAATGTAAATTACAAGGAACATCCCGACCGGTTGTTGTGGATATTAAGTCCAATTAAACACATACGTGATCAGCTGTTGCGTTTCATTTCAAATTAAAACAGTTGATCATAGAAATTTTGATCATATCATTGGCTCAAACAGAAGAGGGAGATTAGATAAGAAAGATCATGTCTATTACTGCCGCAGCATGCTCCTATGATTCAGTTTCAACTTAAATTTTTGTCTAAATCGAAATTCATTATGTATATCCTCGCGCTTGGGAGAACGAAGAGTTAGTTGAGACCAAGTAATTAAAAGTGTTTGCCGTAGTAGGGCTACACTGGGTCACGCAAGCATGCATCACGTCACCTCCAGGACAGTCTAACCTAAATGTCGAGCTCCTGCTCTAAGAATAGATAGTTCGGTACAACACCGACTGCCTCTTAGACACGCGATTCTGTGCAATGGGTAGATTCTAGTGTAAGTGCCATCGGAAAAAAACCATGACAAGATAGTACTTGTATAAGTCGAAGCAAAAGGAAGCCAAACTCTCTGTAACATCAATGTTGAAGACTCAGGCGGACGGTGTCAATTATGTAGATACCATAATACGCATCGTCCAGTTCCTACGCTTAGCTCCATTTTATGGCAGTGCAAACTATTCGCTGAGCGGCCTCTAATCTTATGTGAGCTGGAGGTGGAAGCCCACTACAATCCCTCCTCACCACCATTCGGTATCCACGGATCACCCTCAGCGGTGAGGTATTCCACCCACATTGCTACCTCATAGGTCGTCACGCTTCACATAACCTCAGCGTAAACGCACGGTAGCTCCCACATTCGGGAGAGCTTGGAAGAGCATGGCCGCTGCTCCACCAATACGCCGTCCGAACTCCCATAAAATAGACAGTTTTATAGTGGGCCCCTATAGAATATCTGGATCTGTGTGCCGCTCTACAAAGATGCTCAACCCAGAAGGCGTAACATACGGAACCACATGCAAAAACAAGGCCTAGGTCTTTTCGGCCGCAACACTGAGATGGTTATCCGAGCCCAGCCGTGGCAGCTTTCGTAGCCAAGCACACAACCTCTCTTTAATCCCTCCTCCATGCTATGAAAAATAGGTACATTCTTGAAGAGGTTTACAACGTTTTAGGACACCACCAATCGGCTCATTTAGTCTTCATCAATAATACCTAAATTAACTTATAGAATAAAAGTAGTAACATAAGCTATATCATAACGTCAATCTTCAGTCTACTAAAGGTGTAAACAGTTGGCAACATTAGACACAGGACGATGGACATGCACAGTACCAATATATATAAAACAATTATTATAAATAAACAGATGCAGCAATCAAGACATACATAACGTAAACTTATAGATTTTCATACATTTTCCATAAAACAGATACCAGGGAATATTTCAAAAATTAACTCATACATCACGAAGTCAAATACGTGCAAGTATAGAGAAGAATTTATTGTTTAAGACAACCCAATACATAAATACCTAAATAAATATGACACAAGGTACACAAACTGTCGGATTAAAATGGAATTTTGAAAAAAATACGAGACATCCGCTGCATTGTGGGCGTTACTTTAAATGTATTTGCGCATTGTTGGCAATTCGCGCAGGCAAACGATGCGTAACATAAATATCGGACGCAGTGGGCACGCTCCCGAATGCAATCGGGCGGTAAATAAATCGGTGCGCATCTTTTCAAGCGACCGGTGTCAGGGAGCCCCCGGCGGCGCCCTGCAGTAAATTGCTTCGAAAAAGAACAACCCAATATGAGAGTCATATTGAACACAGCTAAGTTACAGTCGTGAACAACACATGGGCTAAGTAAGTTATCGTGTTATGTTTTTTTTTTAATTTATCAGCCTTCGTTTTAACTAGTACCAATACTTAACTTATTCCATTTTCTGCTCTACACGAAGGGCTTTTACTCAAATAGCACAGTAGATCCTATGTAGGTTAAGTTAAATATAGTTCAAGCTTGCACTGAATTTTGTACTATCTGTGATTTTTATTTTTTTTAGTAAAAAACGGAGTAGTGTACGAATCCATCTTGTCCTACTATTTAAACATTAAGTTCCTTTTTAGAAATATCTTAGAATGTGAAGTCAGAAAATTTATAAGTAGGAAGGCCATCAGACCTTTATTCATATAAAACTTTATGGTTAAAATTTCATATGAAAATGAATAGAAATTACGTAGATATAACATAACATAAGAATAAACATGAGATAGTATCATGGGATAGATAAAGAAAATATATTTTATTTTTTAATTATTATATTTCTTTAGGCAGTAGACAGTTATTATAATAACTATTTTATACCAATCACACCTTTGATATATAATATTTATTTTAAATTATTTATTTATCGATTTATAAGAAATTTAAAAAACTTACAAATGAAGTATAACCAACTTATATTGAACAGAATTATATTGTTAAGATTAAATTATCTCACCCATACAAGATTTCTAACTTGACGCTGTTAGCTAGCCAGGTGGACATTAGAAAAACGCTACCACCATGCTATGGTTTCATAATGATGTTTTCTTTCACCAAAAGCTGAGACTCATTATAGCGGGCATTGGAATTCACACGTTCATCGTCGCGATATCCTTAAATCCTAATACTAAGCCATAACTGCTTTATATTATTATGTCACGTAATTATTAATAAATACATAATTATTACTAATCATTTTATTATATGAATGAAGTAAGATCATCAAGCCAGTTTATGCTGTTTAGATTTCTTCTTCTGATGGAATGAAATTAAAGAAATATGAATCGGAGTTAAATAATTTAACACAATAATTTATTATATATTACTTACTTTTTTCTTTATTTCTCATGGTTATGGATTTTCAGTTGAAGTTCGATAAGAAAAACAACTCCAATATCATGAATAACTTTACGTACGTGTTCATTCATAGTGTATGGCTTGATCGATACAAGTTACCCAGAAGTTCGTTAATCTGGCGATGCTATACACAAAGGAAACTGCGGTCAGCCTGAAAATTAAGTTGGCGCGCTCTATTGCCTTTGAATTAAACCACAGCTATACATAAACTGATATGTTATAATCAGGTAAGTTTGACTTTACGAACAGTAACGCATTATTATGTAGACATCTTAAGCTTGGAAAATGTATGTATATGACATTAAAGTTCAAAAATCAGTGATGATACGATTATCTTCTATCATCTATATTTAAACTTATTCATCAGTATTGGCAAAACTTAACAACCATAACTCGGACGTGTCTTTATCGACAACTTCCGCGTCTTACCAATTCAATGAGGTCGAAATGGTGATAATAATATTCGGGACCGAAAACACAAATTGCTCGGACGCGTACCTGATACAAATGGAAATTGCCGTCTTATAAAACTCGAACGATAAACGTTGACCTATTATTATGAGTAATGACATGTTTATTATGTGATCTGAATACTTAGCAAAGGCTTGTTACATAAATGTTTAAGTAAATAATTACTAGCAATTTTTTACAAGACAAAACACATTTTATCACCCTCGTATGAATACAAATTAAATGTATTACCGTATTTCTTTATTCTATACAGGTTTAGCGTTTTAACTCTAATCTTACCTAGTATAAAGTACCAGAATACGTAGTGGTGATTGGCGACACTCTTCAACTTGAAGGCGGTAACCAGATAAATATTGAAATGCCCGACTACCATGCTATAGTTTCTTCGTGATGTTTTTTTTAAACGAAAACTCGGTCTTATCCCACGAAAAACGATACTGTACCCGACACGTTACCACCTAGTTATCGATGGTACAAAAATAATAAACACAACTTATCAGTATTCCTATATAACTGTAAAATTGCTTTCATATCTGTGCATATTCTGCGTACGTTGAAAATTTCACCGTAACAATATTCCATATAAAGAACTACCCGACCCGGCATATTTTGGAATACCAAAAAAATAATCAAGTATTCTGTTTTAGGCCATGAACCTTTGCTGGCGTACGCAAAACAACTGAGCGAAATTTCATCACAATCGGATGAATATTTTAGGAACGCACAAAGGGCGAATGTGTAATGATATTTTTTTTGTACATATTAATTTTTATAGTTTTTATTTAGTTACCGAACCTCGTTACAAATATCTATCGTGAATATGTTCGGGCTGCTACACTTAAGAACAAACGAGCCTTCAAGGTTCCCCTTGCAATTTAAGAGTTTAAGATTGTTGTCACCCTGAGTTATGGTTCGATTCCCACAGTCCCACTCAATTATTTGTGTAATTAACAAAACACTGTCGTGAGTTACTTTGTGTCCGTTAATGATATATTTTGAAGACCATTGTATAAAATTTGGCTTAACAAAAATCTTACTTAAGCTTATCGTTTAATAAGAATAAGGGTAAGTAATAAACAACCTATAACGGTTATAGCGATATAAATAAGGATCTACCGGCAGACATTAACTTCATATCAACTATTTTACACATAGCGAAACCCATGAATGACTAAAAACTAACATGATATAATCTCATGTAATTAAATGTTTACCAGGTAATTTACTGACCAGTTAACTAGAATAGGGCTACAACATTTTCAATTATCCACATAATGACTATGCATCAATGGACGTGAGTTCGAATCCTTGCAATGCGCTTGAGCTTTCGATGAAGAAAGACATCGTTATGAAGCCATAGCATGGTGTTAGGGCTTTTTAACCGCCTTCTAAAAGGAGGAGGTTCTCAATCCGATTGGAATTTTTCTTCTAATTCCCGTCTGGCTAGCTAACACCCTCAAATTTCCTCAAATTCAAATTCAAATTTCAAGGTTTGTTCCGGCAGTTGCACTTGAGAGCTAGTCTCTTCATTATGTCTACCATCTTGGGCCACATCGTCACTTACCATCAGGTGAGTTTGTAGCCACAACGCTAAATCTATAAAGCATTAAAAAAAAATTGAAATATAGTACTGGTCGATTATCACATTTTTATTTACAGCCGTGAAACATGAAGTCTATATTTGTGTATGCTTACTGTACTTTTAATATACTTGTACAATTCTCACTCAAGGAAGGAGTTGGATACATGGTGGAATAATCAAGTTGCTGTACATTTTAAATCATCTCCTGCATAATCAATCGCTGTTCATACTTGTGAGGCACTCGTAAATTCACAAGTTGCGATGACGGCGCGCGGCCCGGGGCACATCGTGACCCGTCTCCGAGTGCTTCGTTGCCCATTATTTAACATTTTTATTGCACTGTAAAAACGCGTGAATTCTTAAGCGAGCGCACGCCTCCGTCGCACGTGGATCCACGAGTCGATAGTAAGCTCCGTGAATTGCGTCCACATGAACGCTTTAACTCGCCACAAATGATGAAAGACTTATCAACAATAGCTTTAATATCTTTACATATTAATCTTATATAAATATTAATTATCAGAATAATATTCTATGGGCTAATGAGCTTGAGCTTTCGGTAAAGGAAAACATCGTGAGGAAACCCTAGCATGGTGGTAGGGCTTTTTCTAAAGCCCGCCTGGCTAGCAACCACCCTTAAGTTGAAAATCTGCCGGCAAATGCCAATAGGTGTGTTCCGGCAGTTGCACTTGAGGCCAGTTCCTCCACTTGGAACACTCATCATTTTGAAACTGTATATATTTTACTCATTAGTAACTAATATTGTGCATAAAAGGATACTTTTATCCTAGAAAACGAAAAGATTTCTTCGATAATGAAATAACAGTTACATTGTATAGTAAGCCAAATTCTTAACGGATTTCGATGATATTTTAATCTGTTCGGAAAGTGACAATTAACAATGACAAGTAACAAAGTAACAATGATTTATTTCGTTATAGTATTGGGGTGTGACGAGTATGAGATTTTTTGAGCCTCGGTGGGAACCTAATTTTTTGTTCTAATTAAGGTTTAGCGTTATGGACATCACCTTGCCTTATGTTAAATCGCAATAAGGCCCAAGATGATGGACACGATAAGCCTAATGGAGGGACTGGCTCTCAAGTGCAACAACCGCAAAACATCTGTAGGTATTTGGCAGCAGATTTGCAACTTGAGAGTGCAAGTAAGTCACGCGGACATTAGAAAAGGCCCTACCACCATGTTATGGTTCCATCGCGATGTTTACCTTCACCGAAAGTTCAAGCTCATTATAGATGAATTAGAACTAAAATCCCTTGTCGCAGCGTCCGTGCATTTATTCGCTATTTTTATATAGTTATTATGTGGCTAAATTTAAAATAAAAATGAATGGTGAGATTATAAGGGATCGATCGATAAAATCTAAAAATTCACAAAGATACTTAAGTTATCACCCAATGTTAGTGCTGCGGTCGATTTATTGCTTATTGGGAAGGACAGAACAGCATTTGCCGAGTCAGGTCGTATGAAAAAATATTATCATCACACTATACTCCGCAATAATACATAAGTGACTAGCTATGTCCGCGACTCCGTTCGCGTGGAACTAAAACTTTATATAATCTATTTCATAAGAAAATGTTATATAGACTATGTTACTTAGGGCTAATGTAGCATTCTAATGATGAATTAAATTTTGAAGTCGGTCCAACAGTACTTGAGTATATTCGTTACAAAAAAAAATACAAATCTTTCCTCTTTATAATATTAGTATAGATATAAAAATAGTAAATGCATTTTTATGAATTGAAATAAATAAATAGCTCTAACAGAATACAACTATAAAATCATAAACTATGCCAATATTATTGAATATTGTGTATATTCCAACTATACAGTATATTATATTTGTAAAATGATTTATTCTTTCTCTCCTCTTCGCCTGTCTCATTACAGCTAATGAAAAGTGTGTGTCTTCTACGAAATATAGCTACGCTTTTTACGTAATAAAATGAAACAGTTTTACAGTTTGCTTTGATACCTCAATATGTTCCTTAACAAATAGTACAAATGCTATTTGTCTGTGGTAAACTTCTCTTAAGCTATTTCGCCGAGTACTGATTACGTTTAGAGTTTAATGTTAACAGCGAAAGCTTTTAACTATCACAATTCATTGCGGCGCACATTTACTCTTAGTGGGTTGACATGTTTAATTGTGTTTTTATTTTAAAATACTTCTTTGTCGGTAATAAAAGTGAAAATTACAACATACTATGTAGAGTATTGTGTGACTAAACTTAATACTTTGAAAATACTAGGTTTTAATTTCTATGTCTAGTCTTTTATGGCGATTGCCTTTTAATTGTGATAAAGTAGATATTAAACCTGAAATATATGCCAAACCGATTGACGTGAGTTCGAATCCTTAAAATCACGCCTGCTTATTACGTGAAGGAAATTATCTAACAAATTTTCTAATGTCCATCTGGCATCACACTCAAATTAAAAATTTATCGCTAAGCACTTATACGTGTATTCCAGCAGGTATGCCTCAAAATCTGTGTCCTGACTAGACTTAGCGAGTTGTAGCCTAACAAGGCTATAATGTCATTAATTATAGATGAGATTGTGAGCAAACAATAAAATAATAAAGAATTTGAAAAACACAAACATAGTGTCTAACATAGAAGCCTAACATATTTCCGAACCTGCTCCTTTTCATATAAGGTATACGAAATACTTCTTGTAACACAAGCAAAAATTAGAATAAAAATTGTCACTTTTTAAGAAAGTGTAAATTAAAAATTATGTAATATATTTATCTCCACTGTCACATAATATATTTATGTAACATATAAAACCAGTCATAATTTTTATGGAAAGTAAGTCCACGTAAAAGCTTTATTATAAGCATGTGTAAAAGTTTTCTGATTCGAAGTACCCAGAAAAAACTATCACTCTAAAGAAAAATTGATGAAGTTATAAAAACCTAACCCTCGCAACTCACATGAAAATCTGTGCCTATCGATAAAACTTTTCTCTGTGAGCTTTAAGGGGCCAAACGGCAAGACCTTTCCCGGATCGTCAATACGTCTCAGAATGGCGAATAGAGGGCGTAACGCTAGTTTGAATAGAGAACGCTGCTTGTTTACAATAGCTGCGGGTAGTTCGTGAGCGGCTCTCCATTTAGATGGGAAGCGCGTCGATACAGCTTACGGCTTTGGCAGGCATGTGTACTACCATGTCGAAATGACCTACCCATCCGTTTCTGTGATAAGTTCCAACCAAATATTTAGGGTTGTTTGAATGAACACGAGGAGATCTTATAACGCTGGCCGCTTCGATGCCGACGCCTCTGTTATGGAACTTTATGGAACGAAGTGCGTTTTATACGGTCTTTGATGATTCGGTTTCGCGCTCTTACCGTGTAGTGGCTCCCGAGGGGCAGCAATAACAACATTTAGGTAAGTGCTCGCGGTCGTAATGCTGTTCTAACGGTGTACACATGTAAATGTACCTTCGGATAACTCTTACGAAATTTTATAATTATTTCATTTCACAACATCAATGACGAACCATAAATTTAAATTAGGTTAAGAAACCAGTACTTTCTTGTATTATCTATAAAATAAAATAGAGGTTAACATTAAGTAATTTCTATATAATTTTATTGACATCAAATATATAAGAATTAGAATATAAGTTTTATATTCTTCTCATCGGTGTATATTGAATAACACTTTAATACAATGTTAATATTGATAATCTATTTAATACATATATCCAGTATTGGTCCTTGAAAAACTTCCTGAAAAATCTAGTGCTTAGTGAAATTTTGAGCAAATTCTTGCATAGGTTTAATAAATAGTTTCTAGATTTATTGAGTATACTAAAGCTCATCAATAGTTACTTAAGAAACATAGAAAAATGATTTACAAATAGAGAAAAAAAAGTTACTGAACTTTTTTGTATTTATCTATCTATATAAAACAAGTGTTTTGTTTATTCATAGTACTAAATCTGGTCTAAAACTACTAAACTAAATAGCTCAGTTGATACTGTGTGCGGACACCACGTCAATGGACGTGAGTTCGAATCCACCTGTAATGTGCTTCACCTTTCGATGAAGAAAAAACATCGTCGTGAAACCATAGCTTGATAGTAAGCCTTTTTCAAATGCTTACCTGGCTAGCTACTTAAGTTAAAAATATGCCGCCAAATATCTAGGCGTGTTGCGGCACTTGCACTTGAGAGCCAGTACTTCTACTAGGCTTAGCGTATCCACCATCCTGGGCAACATTGTCACTATAAACAGTAGGTAGTACGATAAACAGTAAAAGTTTTACACGCATATACTTTTACGATAACAGGTGACGTAATAATAACTCTGTTTCCTTTATTCATTAAATCAAATTTTAAGTTCTATTGCGAAGGTCTCTCAAAAGTATTATCTCATATGTTACAGCAAAACCAATAAATATTAGCGTCGACTCGATATACATACATAAATCAAAATAAACTTATCACTTTCTTAAAACATTTCAATAAAACTAATCTCTTGTTTAATGGTTTCATTAAACCGTGCCAAAACCGCTATACAGTCGAAAATCTCTTTATAAATCTTCTCGAATATAAACTGTGCCGCCATTACTTTTAATGACATTTTTTTTTAATCTTCGCCAATGGGAAATTTCTTACAAATCAGTATTAAATTAATCTCGCGAAATGACCTATAAAGAGTGGCGAGATGTAATCTCGTTAAAACCCTGTGCGTGTAGTTTGGAAACAAATGAACGAAGGCTTGAGGGGGGAGAGGGGGAGATTTCATGTCGCAAGTGACGTAACGGTTGTAGCTAATAGGGTATTCTCAGCTCGTCCGGTGCAATTTAATACTAATATCTAAAAGAACTTGCCTATTAAAACAATAATTGAAAACTAAACTACGCATCTACTTATACTGTAAGGCAAGTGAATTTCTAACAAAGACAACGGCTATTTCGGCTAGGGCATTGAAAATAGACATCTTATCTATATTAATATTGTAAAGCGGAAAATATTGTTTGTTTGTTTGAACGTGCTAATCTCAGGAACTAAGAGTCTGATTACAAAAAATCTTTATGTTTATTGTAAAGCAATCACTGAGGAAGACATTAGGCTATTGAACATTACTCTACGAATAGAGGTAAAGTTGTGTTGAAAAAGTTACAAAAACTGGTAAAAATTATTTAATCGTTTTTAATTGCACGCAAACGTAATGCCGGGCAAATTTAGTACGTAAATAAATAAATAATATCATCAATCATTCGAACTTGATGCTAAAACTTAAATGATGTATAACTCGTATAGGTTGTAGCTAAAACTATTATATCTATATGTATGTGTAAATGTTTCGAAAAAAAAAATACTCCTGGGCATCCTCAATAATAGTGCATAAATTTAAAAAGCAGAGTCTATTGTCGGTATATATGCTTGAACATATGTATATTAGATCATTAATATCTATCTATCTATAAGAGTTATATAAAATATATTCTGGCTGATTCATCATCGCCCGATTCAAACATGGTACGTGAAATTATTGACAGTGTTGGTTTTATATTTATGGCCTACATTTAAGAATATATTTTACAAAGTTCATCTCCTAAGGTTGTGAAATTAGACGCTGTAGTTTTTGTGAAAATATTTTAATGTATGTAATAATAATTATAATGTAAAGTAGTAATGTTGGAATAATTTATATAAAAAAAATCAATACAATAAATATAGTCTACGTGAGTGAATCTACAGATGGCAAAATAGTATAACATTAAAAAGGTTAATCATAAATTATTTATAATATACGGATATGATTGAATACATTTTGTTTTTACAATCGTGTTTCCTGTCAGTTTATTTAAATATTAAAAAACTAGGTATGTACAGTGTCTTGCCGAATAAGTGAAACTAAAATCCTTTTTAATGCTATTACGCGTATTAGAATGTAATTAAACACATACATATCGATATCATTATTATTCATGTGTTGTATTTGTCTATGAATCCAATAACACATTTAGTAGTAATTCAAGAGGCGTAACCGTTAGAGCTTTTGAAATATTGGCAGCATATAATTATTGAAAGCATTTCTACATATCACATATATTATAATCTTAAAAAGTATGATAATACAAACCACCAACCATGTCGTATTATGAAATAGTTATCGCAGATATTGTTACTGAAACGAGTGTTCTTACCGAAATTATAGTATCAATTGATATAAGTAAATTATTCACAAAAATACATTTCGGCTTGAAATTTGCAAAAATTAGTGAACAACATGCAATATTCAACACGAGAGAATGATACAATGACTCGACTTCACCTCATAGATCTAAAAACTCTGAGACCTTCATCTATCTTTGCGCAAAGGTAAGCAAGTACGTATTCGCGCAAAATCTATTTGTAACATGTTCACATGTTGCATTACTAAACAAATGGCACTATTATACGTCAAAATTTCATTGAATGAAAGAATTAAATAAACCTGCTGCGTTGAAATTTCACCTACATTAGCAATTTTTTATAGGTTATAGTGATATTAAGTGACAATGTGGACCAATATGGTGGATACACTAAGCCTAATGGAGAGACTGGCTCTCAAGTACAAATCCCGGAACACATCTGTAGGTATTTGGCATGTTATCCAGATAGTCACATTCTTCCAAATGACGGCAAACATATTAGTTTACAGACATTCCTATAAACAAACAGTACAACTTTGATTAGTAAAATTATCGAATGTGAATGCTAGTAAATAATAATAGTTCCGTAAAAATTTATTTTATAATTTTCAAGATATATAAAAATTACGTTGCACGTTGTTACTTTACGTACGCACGTGTCCCAGCAACCTCTCAACCGATTTCAATTAAGTTTTGTACATAGCTATTATCCCGATAAATGAACCTATCTCTAAATGCGATAGGTAGCGCAACAGAAGAGATATGGACTTCCGGAAACGAAGCACAACGTGGACCAGACCAGCTTATATGTTATGTTTTTTACCATGTATATACTTAATTAATTTTAGTCTAATTAGGTTGAAGTTCATAGGTTTTCAAAAACAGCCCAGCCACGTCATTAACAGTGATTAAAATGGGGTGTATACATTTTTTCTATATGCATTACGCAATACTACTTATCAACTAAACGCAGTATAGCAGGTATTCCATAAATTTCTAGCAGAGGGAAAATTATTATGGCTGGGGTTTCTAAAATGCGTACGGTAACACTCATAAGTACTCTATTAGCAGATTTGTAGTTGCAGACTTCTTTGAAACAGGAATGATTAAAATTATTCATATTTATGATAATAACAATAACAAAGGTTGAATTTTAATTGAATATGAATAAATGCAGGTTAGCTGTTTAATACTTTGATTTCGTTTAATTATGAGCGAGCTTTCGTTATCGATTTTGTTTTGCTTTGTCTATGAAACGACTCGTACGCCATCTATAGGAATAATTTTTCAATCATGAGCAAATCCACTCTGCAAAGTTTAATCATAATTAAAAGAAAGATCAGTATAAGAATGTATAGGTGATAAACAAAGAGACATATGTACATTTTTATATGTTTCATATGCAATAATTTTTTCAACCAAACTACTTCATAAAACAAAACCAGTTTCAAAATTAAGATTTAACTATTAGGATACGAAGATGAGGTTATGTTCATTTCTATTTTACAATAATCATATTTCTTGATCTCAAGAAAAAAAAAATAGAATCACAATCGTGTTATTTTTGGTCTTGAGACATTTGATTAAGTACTTCAAGGGAAAAACTATGTCAATTGCTCTTATATTTTTTCTGTATTATTTAAAATGCTTTTTATAACTACATTATTATGCTATTGAGTTGTAGTGTATTTTAAAACCATAATCTATTGTGCATATATTGATATATTTTATTATTTTTTATAAGTTTAGCCTTTTATAAATTCATCTTATTTTGAGCTGCGATGTGGTCCAACCATGTGGTGGTTGGTAGGTAACACGCCAAACTTAGGTAGAGGAAACTGGCTCTCAAGTACAATTTTTAGAACCCATCAATACGTGTTTTTCAGCTTAACCACCAAAATGTACACGCGGTCGAAGTCAGAGCGAGAAGAATCCCAGCAAAATCTCTCTATAATATCTTAAATGACCTTGGCCTGTCTAGAAATGCAGTAAGTTCTATTCTACAACGTGCTTTTAAAGCTGCGCCAACAAGCTCCTACTACCTTCGACTTTTTTTTAAATAGTTGTATAGAGCCAGACCTTCTAAAATAAAGGCTGGCAACGCACCTGCGATTCCCCTGGTATTGTGGGTGTCCAGGGGCGGCGGTGATCACTTACCATTAGGTGACATGGATGCTCGTTTGCCCGCTATTACATAAAAAAATGTTTAGGTTTAGAGTTATGGCCATAATCTCACCTGATATTAAGTGACGATACGGCTCAAGTTGGTAAACACGCTAAACCTGTGGAGGAACTGGTTCTCAAGTGCAGCTGCGGGAACACACCTATTGGTATTTGGCGGCAGATTTTCTACTTCAGGGTGGTTGCTAGTCAGGAGGGCATTAGAAAAAGCCCTACCACCATACTATGGTTTCCACGCGATGTTTTCCTTCGTCGAAAGCTCAAGCTCGTTGTAGGTGGTTTGATTCGAACTCACAACCCTTGACGCGATGTCGTACCCACTACCACTGAGCTATCATCGCTTCAAGGCAGGGAAGGCAGGGAGAGAAACACGAGTAGTGAAGGTGAGTGTTGACGCACATCGGAAAGGGGCTCCTTAAACTTACGCCCGTATATAGTCCCGGGAGCTGCTCAGAGTTTCCCCCGCATACCCTCTCTGGCATGCATAGCTAAGAAGTTCGTCCTATTTCTATATATTTGTATTAATTATATTAAATCGCAAGAATTTCTATATAAATACGATAGGATAATAAGTGCACTTTTCAATTATTGTAGTAACAGCGAATTATTGGAATAACCTAGGATCAGATCGAAGGATTGTGCTCGGCGGGTGTTTACGAGTGGCCGTACGAAGCGGTGCGGCACGGTACAGATTTATATAGCGGAGTGTCACCTGTCAGCCGCAACACTGTGGCCGCTCTATAAACGGCGGTAAACTGAACGAGGTGTTCGAATCCGATACGTATTGCTAGCAGGGCACGTTTTACAATGACACGTGTTTGTTAGTTTGGGGTACAGGGGTATCATTTTAAAACTTCCAAAATTGAATCCTAAAGGCGACTGTTGTATTCAGTCTATGATTTTGCAACCTTAATGCGACTAAGAGCAAACTTGCCATATCAATGCAAGCCAAAAAAAAAAAGGAAACCTAAAAAATTGTAAAACTAAATATTATCAAAATGTTATTACAGGATGGTAAAAAACACTGTTTGCATATACGCTTACGTATACTATAAATCTATAAATACTAAACACAGTGTAAACGAACCATAGAAGGCATGATAGCTCAGTGGTAGTGTGTACGACTTCGTGTCAAGGGACGTGTGTTCGAATCCATCTACAATGAGCTTGAGCTTTCGGTGAAGGAAAACATCGTGAGGAAACCATAGCATGGTGGTACGGGCTTATTTTAATGCCCGCCTGGCTAGCAACCACCCTCAAGTTGAAAATCTGCCGTCAAATACCTATAGGTGTGTTCCAGCAATTGCACTTGAGAGCCAGTTCTTTCACAGGTTTAGCGCGTCTACCAACTTGGGCCGTATCGTCACTTAAGATCAGGTGAGATTATGGCTATAACGCTAAACCATAACTATAAAAAAAACGTAAAGTGCGTAATATTGTTACTATACGGGTTTACTCAATAAAAGTATCTAATGACTAGTTATGTTTCGTTATGGAATTCACAACAATGTCTGATAATGTTTATTATACCCTTCGAGTAGTACAAATAATTTATCTGCTTAACCCGTAAAATTGTATATATAATGTTATTTTTTATTATTATTTATTTGGTGATGCATTATAAATCAAAATGTGTAATATACAAATGAAGTATAAGCAACTTGTATTGTACATATGTACCTCAAAACAGTTAAGATTTATATTCGGGAAAGTATTAGACAACCCTGCGATGAGTGCCAAGTGGATGGTCGAGGACAGCCGATACGGCGGCCACCGTGACAGCGGTATTGTTCGACGGCGATACAACGTCAGGACTAATTTATACCGATAACGGCATCTTGTCTTGCCTCTTCTCTATCTTAGATTTATTCGAAGTGTATATTGGCCGGCACAGCATCCGTTAATTTGGAACTTCTACAATTCCGTTTTATACAGGTAGGAAACAAAATTATTTTCCTTTTATTAAACATAGAAAGATTATTATAAATTGGCCTTAGAATAAAGCATCAAACTTACCCTACGAAGACGGCCTCTTATCAGTAGCCAGCTTTTGTGTGTAAATTCAGGACATGAAAAACTGGTATCGACAATCTATATTTAATATTATAAAGCAGAAAAGTTTGTTTGTTTAAATGCCCTAATCTTAGGAACTACTAATCTTCCGATATTTTTGTTTTTGGTAAAGCAATCATTAGGGAAGGCTTCAGGCTATTTAACATTACACTTCCGACAATAACAGTAAAGCTATATTGAAAAATTGAAAAAGGATACTGAAACGGGCTAAATAATTAAATAATATTTTAGTTCCACGCGAACGAAACTTCATGTAAACAAATTTGTCAAGTTCTGATTACATCAAGGCTGGGCCGCACGCGACTCACATGAAAGAGGATTTTGATAAGGACCATACATTGCCAGTATATTTTTCTACGTAATAAATTATACATGCAAGAAAATCAATAGCACATATTAAAAACTGCTTTATAGCATTAAAATAGTTTGTAATTTGTCATATTAAAATATAAATGCAAAATACACACGCGTTATTTTTAAGAAATTGTTTTACCTATATTTAATCCACCCGCATCATTTTTTTATACTTGTTGTGTAAGAATGTTGAAAAATCAAAATACATTTTTTTGAATATCACATAAACTTATTAAATCAACTTAATTCAGCACACGTTAACACTAATACTAGTACATAGTTTCATTCTTTACAATAGGCATTAATTTTACTTCCATTTAGTAGGTATAATTGTATCGCAAAATATTTAGTAATTTACAAAATACAATTAATTTAATTCAGGTTTATGTTATTACCACTTTGCTATCTATATTAGTTTTTAATTAGAATTTGCTTAACAAATATTACAAAATTTGAAATGTATGACGATTGTTTTTAATTTCACACCAAAAGATCAGACACATGTTCCAAATGTTCCAATACGCATATTCAAGCTAGACCTCCGTTAAAAATTAATCACTACTATGAAAAATTTTCAAGATTGATGTGAAAAACCTATTCAAGACAGGTTTTACCAACGAAAATTATTGACTATTTTTTATTTTAGTTACATGTGTTTTTATTTGAAGTTGATAATAAAAAATCTCACAAAGTAAAGCCAATACCTATATAGTCGGATAATATAGGTAGTCATCATAGTATTATACCTGAAACCAGTTATTGTTTTTTTATTTATGATTATGACAGTAGCAACTGGCGATGGATTCTCGTTCTCCTTGCTGTTTTTGGACTGTACTGTACTTAACTGTAAAAAATTATTGTATATTTTATATCTATGGTACCAAAATATTGTCTATGTACAGCTAGCGCCACCTGTAAGCTTAAATGTAAATTCTCTCACTGAATTAAAATAAAAGCGTTAGTACGTTACGAATCATACTCGAGTTTTATTAGGTTATGGGCCCAGCCCAAATTAGGTAATTAAAAAGTCTTTTATAATAGTGCAGTTACAATGGCAGGAAATTATTCGTTGAACGTCCCGAAGCTTAAGGGAAGAGATAATTATGACGATTGGGCATTCGCCGTCGAAAATTTTTTGATTCTCGAAGGTATCGACCTCGCGAACAGCGCTACTCTCAGTGAGCAAGATGATCGGAAGGCTAAAGCAAAGATGGTGATGACTATCGACCCATCACTCTACGTTCACATCAAGAATGAAACCACCGTGCATAACTTGTGGGCAAAGTTAAAGTCGTTATTTGACGATTCCGGATTCACGCGTCGCATCAGCCTACTCAGAACTTTGATTTCCGTTCGCCTAGACAGCTCGGAATCAATGACTGCGTACGTGACCCAGGTTGTAGATACGGCTCAAAAATTAAAAGGTACAGGTTTTGAGATTAATGACGAGTGGGTAGGTTCACTTTTATTAGCCGGATTACCCGACAAGTTCGCGCCCATGATAATGGCCATTGAGCACTCCGGCATGAAAATAAGTGCAGATGCAATAAAGACCAAGCTGTTAGATATGAGTGCAGATATCGAAAATAAAACCGAAGGAGCATTTTTTTCAAAAGGTTCATCCAAACATCAACGGAATGGCGGGAAACGCACACAAGTGTCAACGTCAAACAAAAACGTCAGCCATTCAAGTGACGGAAAACCGGTGAAAAATATTCGGTGCTACAAATGCAAGCAACTTGGACATTTCAAAAATCAGTGTCGTTCCCCAGAAATGGACAAAGATAAACAAGTAAATGCTTTTAGTGCAATGTTCCTGACGGGTGAATTCAGTGACAAAGATTGGTATGTCGACTCGGGTGCTAGTACTCATATGATTTCGCAGTCGAGCAAAAGTTTGCTGAAGAATGTTTCATATAACCTTGAGACTCGTAATATAGTGGTGGCTAACAAGAAAACCGTGCCAGTTATATGTTCCGGTGACATAGAAATTACCACAAAAGTTCGAAATAAGGAACACAAGGTAAATGTCAACAATGTTTTATGCATAAACAACCTTACCACAAACCTTCTATCTGTAAGTAAGATAATAAATAGTGGCAACAGAGTGATTTTCGAAGAAAATGTATGCTGCATTTATAATAAACAGAAGGAATGCATTGGAGAAGCTAACCTAACAAATGGTGTATATAAGTTAAACATTGTGAAGTCAGAACAACTGTTAGCAGTATCTGCAGTGACTTCTAGTTGGACATGGCACAGACGGCTCGGCCACATAAACAGTAATGACCTTAAGATTATGAGAGATGGAGCAGTTGAAGGCTTATTATTCCAAGATAAGGCAGAAATAAGCAGAGCGAATTGTACAGTGTGCTGCGAGGGAAGGCAAACCAAACTACCCTTCCCCATTAGTTCATCACGCAGTGATAATATTCTGAATTTAGTACATGCTGACCTCTGCGGGCCTATGGAGAACAAGTCGCTCGGACAGGCTAGATATTTTCTTCTATTGGTCGATGATTTCAGTCGAATGGGCTTTGTGTATTTTCTGAAATCTAAAGATGAGACTTTCTCTTATTTCAAGCAATTTAAGAACTTGGTGGAGAACCAGAAATCAACTAAAATAAAGATTTTAAGAACAGACAATGGTGGAGAATTCTGTTCAGCACAAATGGAAAATTACTTAAAGCAGACTGGAATTATACATCAGAAGACCAACCCATACACACCCCAACAGAATGGGCTTTGTGAGAGGTATAATAGGTCAGTAGTTGAAAAAGCTAAGTGTCTCTTATTTGATGCCAAGTTTGATAAAACATTGTGGGCAGAGGCAGTTCAAACTGCAGTATATCTGAAGAATAGATCCCCAGCTGCGGGTCTTCAGCATTGCACCCCATTCGAACTGTGGACTGGTAAGAAACCAGATGTCAGCCATGTACGTGTCTATGGCAGCTTAGTCATGACACATATACCTAAAGAAAGGCGGCTGAAATGGGATAGAAAAGCAAAAAAACTATTTTTGGTTGGATACTCTGAGAACGTTAAAGGGTATAGACTGTATGATCCCAAATCAAAATCTGTTTCAGTAGCAAGAGATGTTGTGGTCATGGAACCAGAGAATGACAGAATGACAACACAGATGATATTACAGGAGAGCAGTGAAGAAAAGCAGGATTCAGTGGAGAACAAACAGTCAGACAAGTCAAGTTATGATACAGAAGATGAGCAGACAAACAACCATGATGAGACTTATATACCAGAAGACTCTAGTTCAGAATCGGAGGACAGTTTCCAGGAGTCAAGTTCATTGATGCCAGAAGATACAGAGATTGCTAATTTTCCTTCCAGTGGTATTGAAAATGCAGAAAAGCGTGTAAGAAAAAAGCCTGAGTACTATGGTATGGCTAATCTGTGTATTGATGATGAGGTGTCATGTGATGACATTTCCTTGAGTGATGCAATCAATGGTCCAGACTGTGCACACTGGCAGCAAGCAATCAAAGAAGAGTTGCAATCTTTTAGTGATAGAGAAGCATGGGAACTTGTAGATAGGCCAGTGAACAAAACAATAGTGAAGTGCAAGTGGGTATTTAAAATTAAATATAACAGTGAAAACAAAGTGAGATATAGAGCGAGACTTGTGGCAAAAGGTTTCACACAAAAGAAAGGTATGGACTACAAAGAAACCTTCTCACCAGTGCTCAGGTATTCTACTTTGAGACTTTTACTAGCTTTAAGTGTAGATAAGAATTTAGAATGTTTACACCTTGATGTACCTACTGCATTTTTAAATGGTTCTTTAAATGAATGTATTTACATGGAAATACCAGCCTGTTCAAATATGCCTAACTGTGAAAATAAAGTACTAAAACTTAAAAGAGCTATATATGGATTAAAACAGTCGGCCAGAGCTTGGTACCAGAGAGTTGAAGTTTGTTTGTTACAACTAGGATACACCAAGTCTCAGTATGAACCTTGTTTGTTTATGATTTGTAATAAAAATGACAGAATATATATAGCGTTGTTTGTAGACGATTTTTTTGTATTTTATAACAGTAAAGAAATATGTGATAAATTAATATGTGAATTGAAGGCAAACTTTAACATAAAAAATTTAGGCCAGATGAAACATTGTTTAGGTTTAAATGTAACTGTAAAAGAAAATTCTATTACTATAGATCAGAAGGATTTTGTAGATATTATTTTAAAAAGATTTAATATGGTTAAATGTAAGAGTTCAGATACTCCAATGGAGAAGAATTTGAAATTAGATAAAGCTAAGTCTATTTGTCAGAAATATCCATATCAGCAGTTATTAGGTGCACTGATGTATTTATGTGTTTTAACAAGACCTGATATAGCCTATGCAGTGAGTTTCCTAAGTCAATATAATAACTGTTATGATGAGACTCACTGGAAACATTTAAAAAGAGTTTTGAAATATTTAAGTAAAACTAAAGACTATGGGTTGAAATATGTAAAGGGGGATAGTTCCTTGACAGGCTTTGTGGATGCTGACTGGGCATCTTGTTCAATAGACAGGAAATCTTATACAGGGTATATTTTCAAATTGTCTGGAAGTGCAATATCATATGAATGTAGGAAACAAAAGACTGTTGCGTTGTCTAGCACCGAGGCAGAGTATATGGCACTCTCCGAGGCTTGTAAAGAAGCCGTATATTTAAGAAATTTAATTTTTGAAATAAATGGAGGCCAAATTAATAATTTACCTGTTGATTTGTTAAGTGATAACCAGAGTTCACATAAATTGGCATGTAATCCTATATTTCATAGACGAACAAAACATATAGATGTTCGGCATCATTTTATCAGAGAATGTATTGTTAAAGAGTTGGTCAATATATCTTATTTACCTACAGCTGAGATGCCAGCTGACATACTTACTAAGAGTCTCTGTAGTGTCAAACATTATAAATTTATTGAGATGTTAGGGTTGTCAAAAATAGTTTAATTTGATTTTCTGTTATTGCTATGTGTAAGCTATGTGTGGACATTATTTTGTTAAGTGGTGGTGTAAAAAATTATTGTATATTTTATATCTATGGTACCAAAATATTGTCTATGTACAGCTAGCGCCACCTGTAAGCTTAAATGTAAATTCTCTCACTGAATTAAAATAAAAGCGTTAGTACGTTACGAATCATACTCGAGTTTTATTATTAACATCAGGTACAGTGCAGTCACTTTGCCGAGTAAACATAAAAAAGCTATAAGATGATAGTTTAAGTTCTTAAAAATAGAATATTTAAAAAATACACTACATTGACAGTATCGTTAAACTTATCAAATACTATAAAGTAGTTATATTACTCAGATGATAAATACCTTATTTTCAAAATAAACTTAAACACTGAAAAGTCAACAAATAACACAGATGTATCCACTCTAAATTCTGCAGTGTAGCGGTGTTAAGATTGGGTATATTAAGCTTTATAGAGAGAGAGTTCGGACGTAGCGTCGCCAAATTGGACTGCCGGTTAGTTTGTTCTTTGCCAACTTTTTCCTGTCCGCCCGTGTGAAATGCTCGCGAAACGGGTAATTGTGTTAAAACTTTCATCACAAAGTGTGAATTTTTACAGAGGCTTTGAGACAAAATTTTACTGTATGACTACGTAGGACGTAATCGTTGAACGTAGAACGTAGACGTTGAAGCAATGATAGCTCAGTTGGTAGTGTGTACAGACGTTGCACCATGGGACGAAAGTTCTAATCCACACACAATGAGCTTGAACTTTCGTTAAAGGAAAACATCGCAAGGAAACTATAACATGGTCGTAAGGTTTTTTCTAATGGCCACCTGGCTAGCTACCACCATCAAGTTGAAAATCTGCCGCCAGTTACCAGTACGTAGGTAACGGCAGTTGCACTTGAGAGCCTGTTCCTCCACAGGTATAGCGTTGTCTACCAATTTGGGCCGTATCGTCTCTTAAGATTAGGTGAATTTATGGCATAACGCTAAACGTATAAACTATAAAAAAAACCCTTATCGAATCGGTTCTATTATGTGTTATATCTCTAATCAATTATAAAATAAACTAGAATTTATTAGTTGTTTTAGATATTATCCAATGAAGAGTAAAATAAGTACTGAAGTTATCATGGAGAACTGGCAAAGTGTTAAATAGGAATTAAGCTTGGATTAATTAATATTTAAAATGTAACAAATAAATACTTATACAAAAAAATGAGCATTCATTATTATTTGTTATATGTATCATGTAAAAGGAATTTATCGTATGGGAAAAACCCTACATAATACGTAAAATAAGTTATTAACGTAGCAGATAGCAATAGATAGAATATGCTAGATAGCAATACATCAGAATGAATATAAGGGTAATTTCGAACACAACAAATATACTATTGTGGCGAACACTTTTTTGATGTAAATAATTGCCTCTACTCGCGGTATCGAATTCAACTTTATTTAGACCAACTAATACGCTATTACTTATAATTCAAGAGACCAAAACGTCATCAAACCGTTCATATTACAAACAACAAATGAATGGAGAATAAAAAAGACAGACAACATCAACAACTTTTAACTCTCAATTAAAAATCAAAATAAATAATTCATTCCTTGAGCTTTGTACTACAGATATTATATTCACTGGCGAGCGTACTAGATAGTATGGCTTGAATACAAATGTGTTTGACACACGTGACGCGTACTCGTGGGACGGCGTGGCGCCACCCATCTCGTACAATGATAAAGTATATGAACTTCATGTAAATATAATAAAAATGTTACATGACACTGCAAGGGAAAAGAACGTGACTAAACATTTATATTGTAATGGGTGAAAAACACAGCAATAATAAACTATGCATCAGGTAGAAAATATTGCAGCTCACGTAAAAAGCAACACATATATATATATATGCATTTACTGGAGATCTCAATTATATATATTTTATTTAAATGTATACAATGATTACTAACAAAACAATATTTTTACGCAAGTAATGAAATATAAACTTTTTGAAATTTTTGAAAATGACTTTTTCTTTGTGAGATATAATGTAAAAAACGTTTAAAAGTAGCTAACTGCTTCTTGCAATGTATTGTATTGAAATTTTCGATTGAATTTAAACTATCAGGGTGATATTGTAAATGAGTTAAAACTAATCTTCGAAAAAGTCGTGAAATCGAAAAGTCAAACTTGTAGGGAGAAAAAGTCCACATTTCGGTTTTATATTAGAGTTTATACTACGCCACGGACCGAAGAAAACAACAAACAAAACAAAAATAAAAATGTATAAACAAAATGTCGTTGTTGAAACTTTTCGCATTCACAAGTGATTTCTTCTAAAAAAAACTTATATAAAAGGAATTGCTATTAAGAAGATGAAACACTATACTCTAAGCTACTGTATTATATTTATTGATATAAATTCGTGACACGTCCACTGGCATACAAAACGGAAGTTATTATTACGAAAATATATGCAAATTACCCGCTCACTGGAAATCTACCCTTTTCAATGTAGCTGTTTTTGTTCTTGGTGCCGCTGGACTCGTCATTTACATCTTATTTTTAGTATATTTAAGGGGATAACATGTCGAATTCGAATCGAGTTTACCACCGCCTCGAGGTCGTGAGTTGAATTAAAAGTAATTTCACACGACACCTATAAGTTTAGTAACGAACTTGTTTTTATATTCAAAACGTACGAGAGGTAATATGTTTTATCACAAATTAATGCACACGACCGACGACTTAGTTACCGCGACATGAAAGTACAAAAGCTTTGAATTAGAAACTTGAAACAGATTCAACCTCTTAAAACCCTTATAAACGTTTAATCGAAGTTAAGCAATGGGCGTATTAACTTTCCTCTTTTGGTAAGGCGGACACAATCGTTAAGTCGACTAAAATTAATTTCGTGGGAAGCTTCGTAACTCCTACCGTGTGTTCTATTATAAATATAAATAGCCTCTCGTCAGTTCGTCGAAGGTGTATATTGGATTGTAAGGCGTTTGTGACGGACTCTCTATAATAAAGTTATTGAAAGTGGTAATAAGATTAACGGCTTGTTCGTTGTGCGTAAATCACGATGCATTACGTCGCCGACGACAGAAAGCTGGTATCGCATTACAGTGGATTAATTGCGGTTGAGCCGAGTCAGCTGCGACAACAACTGGGGTGGAGTCCACGTTCGAGCATTACTCGCAAACGCGTTTAAAATGAAGCAGAAAACTGATCATCGGTTTTAATAATAGTCGAAAAACCCGGCCGATGATGGTTACCGAGAAATATCGATAAAGTACTTGAATTACAACCATACCCCCCGCCTTTGAGTAAATGGTATGCGTCATTATCGGTAACTGTAACGGGTTCGGTCAGATCGCAACAAATCATCGCACGACGAGAAGAGACGGCGAACAGCGGTGCGACCGTCGCGCCGCGCCCTGTCGCTCACCGCCAAAATTAATTTCCCGTAAAATCGCTGAAGCGATCAATCTTTTCCAAGAAAAATAATATTCGCTGGAGCGCTTTCAATAATAATTTTTATAGTAAGTGACGCTTAATCTGTATTGTGCGAAAAAAACAGGTTTATCTCGTTGAACCTGCTCACTGTGTTCTCGGACGAAATGAGTGATGTACTTTTAAACAAATTATTTTGTAACCATAATAGGAAAGAAGTAAATTACGAGGAGCGAGATACCTTTAATAGACGCTTCATTTTTAACAATAAATAAATATGTTTTCTAGCATTTTAATTCTTCGTGTTTGTAGTTTCATATAAGAATAAAATATCGATGAATGTACTAATTTATATAAAGATATTATTTTATGTTTCATGTTGTATTATAATGTTACTTGTCTTTATTACATACAAAAAAATATACAGTTTTTACACAATTCTTTATTTTAATGTCACAATCATAATTCACTATAACAAAAAAAGATAAAACAATGCTATAAAGTGCAAAATCATTTAAATTCACGCAAAAAAGTTATAAATAACTATAAATGCCACTTGATTATTTCTTACGGCAAGCGAGCCATTCATCAATACCAGTTGAGCATTCAAATATGGTAACCGCTCCCTACCAGACGACCTTATGCGCCTAACGACTGGATTAGTACAGTAAAAACTGACCAATATACTTAACTTGAAGTTATTATGATCTGAGCTCGATAGTCACCTAGTTGAAGTACAGAATAATGTAATAATAATACAGTTAATACGTGTTTTCTTTTCTCTATACATAGCTTTAGCTTCAAGCCATAATCTTACCAGATATACATTGATAGTGTGCCCTAACATGGTAACATGCTAAACCTAATGGGGTAACTTGCTATCAAGTGCAGATGCTAAAACGCACCAGTAGCGGTTTGGCGACGGATTTTTAACTCATGGGTAAAGCTATCTAGAACAACATGAGAAAATACTTTATACTTATCTTATACCATATTATGGTTTCGTCATGATATTTTAAAACATAGAAAACTCAGGTTTATTATACAATTAGAAGGCACATTGATAGACTCATTGTCTGATTACATTTTGAAGCGGTAATAACTAAGTGGTAGTGTTAAGAACTCCGCGTCAAGGGACGTGAGTTCGAATCCACCTACAATGAGCTTGAGCTTTCGGTGAAGGAAAACATTGTGAGGAAACCGTAATATGGTGATAGGGCCTTTTCATATGCCCGCTTGGCTAGCTACCACCCTCAAGGCGAAAATCTGCCTCCAAATACCAATAGATATGTTCCGGCAGTTGCACTTGAGAGCCAGTCCGTCCACAGGTTTAGCGTGTTTACCAACTTGGATGTATCCTCACTTAAGATGAGGTGAGATTATGGCCGTTACGCTAAACCTTAACTATAAATGATTACTCAGCCTTTATTGCTATATAAATTGGCTAAGAATTGGTATTATATTTCTTGTGACCTATATATTCAATTTGCTTTAGTTTTTAATTTATAATGTAAACTGAATTGCACACAAGATTTAACTTCAAAGCCAGTAAAAGTTGTATTATGATAACTAATAGTTGATGTACTTAAGTACACAACTAACAATAATGGTTAGCACATAAATTTAATTCTAAGCGGAATATAACCCACGCTTCTCGACTCAATATTAGAGCAGATTATGACTGCGTCATGACGTCTGTCAATGTTTTGTGAGTTAGATGTGTACAAAGTGATATTTTTTTATGTAACGTTTATAATTATTACTAACTTGAAAAAATAACAATAATTTTCTGTAGGGTAAAATAACAATACCTACGGAGCTTGAGGTATATGTTAAATGTCACATTAATAATGGTCGTCCAAATAAAATCTTTGTACACAGATATACATTTCACAAGTGTAACAGACCTGTAGATATCTGGTCGAGCTGTAGATGAGCTTGATTTATGCTAGCCAACAACATTAAATTACATCTAGATCGGACAACGCTATAAATTGTGGAGAGCATTGTAAATCTGCCGGTTTTATCGATGATCAAATCTTGCAGTCGAACGGTACACATCACATGATGATTTTTCCCGATATTTAGTAAAATATGATTATGTTAGATATTTTATATGCTAAGTGAAGGGAAACTGAAGTTCTTGTTGGTGATGGTAAGCAAATCATTTACTAATTTCTTTAACGCAGTTCGTTAAAAAAGCCATTTACGGACTTACTCCTGCAATACGTCGTCTAAAAGAACTGATCTAGGACTGCAGTCAGTTCTACATTAGAACATGTCTCTAAAGCTGCACTAGCAGGTTCCTATCAAATTTGGCTGAGCAGGGAAAGTAGTGAGTAGTGAAGGTGAGAGTTGACGCACATCGGAAAGGGGCCCCTTAAACCTACATCGGTGTCCAAAGTCTTGAGAACTATTCGGAGTTTCCTTCTCTGTCACACGATGGCGTCCGCACGATGAATCTATGGTTTGCTAAGAAGTTCGTCTGTTTCTTTCAATCAATACTGGATCAAGCCAATAGAGAGGCGTGTGGCAAGACACATCACAAGCACCGTCAAATACCACGCCGATACTCAAACCCCCATAGTGGCTCAAACCAGGGATAGCTTTTACATTTCTTCTAGTCGCTGGTGGAAATCTGCACTGTACCTGATGGTAAGGGCAGTACAATCGATATGGGTATCTCAATATACACTAGTTGATCCCGAAATATGATATATGAATTGCACAATATCCGCTTGATTACTTGATATATTATATCGACAGGCCGGCATGACAGTAGCGACTGGCGATGGATTGTCGTTCTCTCGATGGTCGCTGCTGTTTTTGGACTGTACTGTACTTAACAGCAGGTACAATGCAGTCACTTTGCCGAGCTAACATACAAAAAAAAACTTCTCCGAGCACTTAATACTTTTTAAGCATGTCAATATGGCTAGTGTTGCTCTTGTTGTATGTTGGTTGCGATCTAGTAGAACAAGATTGTCAAGTATTATACCACAGTTAGGTTGTACAAGCGAACTAATATACCATAAAATTTCATTTGTTTTAAAGTGCTAATTTTTAACAAACAATTGCACAATGACACGAGTTCGAAACCTTGCAATTACCCTGAACTTGCACTAAAGGAAAAATGTCATAGCAAAAACATTTTCTAATGCCCCTATAATTAGCTAGATACCTTTAAATTTTAATTTTTGTCACTAAACAGATACATATGTGTTTTAACAGCTGCATCTGAGAGACAGATTACCAGCTAGATTCTTACTATCCTACCTAGGCGTGTTACTAATTTGGGCTATAACATCACTTAACGAGGTTAAAATGTAGACAAAACTCTAAACTTAATTTAAAAAAGATAGTAGGTATTTGTACATAATTATGTCAGGACTACCATACATGTGGTGACAAATATGTTACTGTGGTTTATTTCATTTTGGAATCATGCAGTATATATCCATCTACCAAATAGCTTGTAGGCAGACATGAGAATGAAGAGTTGATGGATTGCCTATATGATGACGGTTGCTGTTTTTTGTGATATACTATGTATTCTTACTTAAAATACAATACCATTATTTAACCGTGTAGCTAAAAATTTAATAAACAAATAAACTACATTAGTAGTCTACAAAATAAATTCGAACTAGAACCAATTAAAAAAGAAACTTCAGTAATCTGTTTCACGATACCAATACACAACTGGTATTAAAAGTTCCTTTCTACATTATATCAAACAAGTCTACAAATCGACAAATCGAAGGACCGTTAAAAATAAATTATAAATAACAAGCTGGCCGAACGCGGGTCAGAGATGCGCGCGGATAAATCACGGATAAAGTGGCGTTCGTTCGACCTGCGGTTAATAGTGTAAGTGTTGCCGATGAAGAATGCGATGGTACACTCATTTAAATATTTCAATTACTTTTGTAAATAACAACCACAAAATATTTATCGTACGAATGAGGCATCATGAATGAGTCGTGACACATTAATGATAGGAAATTGTAACTTATAATAACTTTATCATTTGTTAATACCTATCTAAAGTAGGACTTAAAGAACAATAAGTGTCACTAAGTGTACATATATAGTAACATCATTTAAGGATGATTTAGAAATCGGAAATTATTTTTTTATAGTTGAAAATGTATTTAATTCAGCTATCAATCATAACACATAAAACATTTGTTGTTAAAATTTAATCTGAAATTATTAATGGAAATATGATGTCACTTTTTGTATTGAAATATTTATACAAAATAAAAAAATCTACGAATAAAAATCACTAATTGTTTTTTCTTGCACTTCGCTTTAGTAAAATCAACAAATAATTTGCACACGAAAGAAAAGGGGGTTATTGCAAACAAGTTAGGCAAACAAGTTAGGCAAACACATCAGCTTAAAGGTGTCAAAAATTAATGCTGAACCTTTTTAACACGCATCAATTATCACGTGCTCGTTATCTATATTAAACATTGGAAATGTCAATAAAATAATATTTATCATTTTATAATAAAGCGACATTTGTATGCTTTTACAAATAAATAACAAAAAAGAATGTTCTAGATTAAATTTTAAATGCAATATTTTTTATTCACTAACAGAAAATGTTTGTACTTTTTCTGTCAATATGACACGGGCAATCGGCTTGTCCTGTTATAATGAAGTGACATTTCTATGCTCTTACAAATAAATAATGAGAAGAAATTTGTACATTGAATTTTAAACGCAATGGGTTTTTAGTATCTTATAGATTTTTTTTGTACTATTTTTGTTATTATGACACAGGTGTTTAAGCACAATGTTACCTGATTTTAAGTTCATAAGTTAAAAAAAAGGTACACGTGGCTAAGAATGAAAATTAGGCACCGTGGCTACAATTTGCAGTCACCGTAAAAAACACAGGTGCGTAACAAATTTTTATCTTAAGGCTGTAAGGCAGGAGAGTACTAGAAATTATCCAACGCCCTTAAGACATTTATACGCATGTTTTCTTTCAGGTGAAACTTAAAAACCCAAACGTAACATCTACGCTTTACTATTACGCTACTGATTTGATATTACATCAAATTCATCAATCAATGTGAAGTCGGATCAATTTTAATTACCGTGCCGCTAAGGAGTCTAGCACCAAAGTTTAAATATAAATTCTACTAACAAAATTTATGACCAAGTTTACAAAGTTAACGAAATTGTTGAAATAAGTTACTAACATGGCTTATGTTTACCATACATAAAATCATTTGTATAACAGAAGAACAAAAAATCCATTTAATGAGGCAGGTGCAAAAACAGAATACTATAACGGGCACAACTATCAAATTAATTTTATCGACCGCTCGATACTTGCTGTAATAGCGGGTTGTGCGCGTTTTGCATCAGCACAAAAAAAAAACCAACCTATTTATTAAATTTAACAACGCAAAAGTAGTGTAAATATTACATAGCGAAACCGGTATTAAACAATCTAGACTTGAGTATAAATTATGGTCTAGAGAGAAAAATATTGTTCGAAACAATATTTTTTCTTGATATTATGACGACACGACAAAACGTATTTACATTTTTTTTCACCGAGCCCGTTGTTGACAGTAATAAGATTATTGACTACAGGTTTATTTATCAAACGAATAGGTAGATAGTGAATGCTGGTCTTTTAAATATAGGAAAGTAATATATATAGATGGTCGTATATTTGCCCTTTTTCATAATAGTAACAATGAAACTTTTGTTGCCTTAAATACAAATAAACATCAATAACAAACTTCAATATAATTATATTGTAGATCATATGTCATATTACTAACAGTTTATGAAGATCCTTCGGTATTTTACGCTATCTATACATATTAATATTATAAAGCGGAAAAGTTTGTTTGTTTGAACGCGCTAATTTTAGGAACTACCAGTCGAATTTTAGAATTTATTTTTGTAGTTGATAAAGCAATCATTAAGGAAGACATTAGGCTATTTATTTATCACTACGCTACAATCAATAGGAGCAAAGCTGTATTAAAAAAGTTACAAAGACGAGTAAAAAAGAGTGAATAATTTTTTTGGTCCATGCGAACGAAGTCTTGGGCACAGCCATAATATAATAGGTGACGAGTTTGTCGTCTAATTGAGCGCACTAATTTCAGAAACTACCAATCGCATTTGTAAAATTCTTTTTGCATTTGACTTTCCAATTATTGGAGAGGCTGTTTAACATTACAATATAGTCCCTAGGAGCTGAGCAAAAGATAAAGAAAGCTAAGGATGTAATAGCACGGGTGAGCGATGCAATGTGATGGGGTGGGTCAATGAATGAGGCTGATCGTTCGATGTAACTCTAACAATATGGAGCAGAAAAGAACTCAGCATGTATATATATGTCAGTGAGGTTCCGTCTATCGCAGTTGAGGCGGCGAACGCGGCTCCCTTCACGAAATTTCTTTCCTATAAGTAATTCATTTGAGGATATTTTCGTTGCTGCATTGGTCATTTTTAAATTGAATTATTGGAGGTATTACGATTTTAGTAGATCTCTTACTAAATTCAATTAAAAATATATAGATGCTTATAACAAAAAACATAGAAATGTTAACGCTTTTGTCTATTTGGTCTGAGTAAACTTTGATTGCACCAATTTGGCCGGAACTTTCACTGACATATTATGTTATAATCACTCACTTTTATTTTATTTAAACGCGCAGGAAGTCGCGGGTATAGTTAAGTAAATAGTATATGCGCTTTGTGTTCATTTTTTCTTTAATAAATTTTAGAAATTATTTATGTAGGGACGTTGCGGTACCTTATGATTTCACTGATCGTCTCATCATAATATATGTACCACAGAAAGCAAACTGTTACAAACCCAATCAAATCCATTAATGAAGCAAACCAAGTACGAGAGTAATAACTTCCGAATGTAAATAATTGGCGCAACAGGTGAGGCATAAATCTCACACAAATGGGGCCGTGATTAAGAAGGCTATATTTCAACAGTCGGATGCGAGCCACACGCGATGCTCGCACTTATTCACCAATGTATCGTATGTAATATCGATGCTGAATGAAATACAAAATTTTATAGAGAGGGTAATAATTCTCAAGATTATGTATCTTCGTACAAAACTAAGGTGATGAAATATTGCTTGAGTTACGTTTACAAACTTGTATACTTAAACAGCATATTTTACCATTAATTCAAAGACTCGTAATCTGTGAAACTTCGTAATACATTAAAGAAAAGTTTTAATAACATTCACAGATCAAATTCCTTTAGTTCATTAAGCATATTGCAGTTTTCATATTCTATTGAATTTAGATTTTTTTAATAGTTTATAGGTTTAGCGTTATGCCAACAATCTCACCTGATTTTAGGTGACGATGTGGCCCAAGATGGTGGCCACGCTAAGCCTAGTGGAGGGACTGGCTCTCAAGTGCAATACAACTATAGATATTTGGTGACAAATTTTTGTACTTGAGGTTGGCAGCTAGCCAGGCGGGCATTAGAAAGTGCCCTGCCACTATGCTATGGTTTCATCATGATGTTTTCCTTTATCGAAAGCTCAAGCATATTGTAGGAAATTATATTATTAGACGCGACGTCCGCACAAACTACCAACTGAGTTATCATCGCTAAAAATAAAGACCAAAGGGCATACTAACTGAATTTAAAGGTCAAACTAAATTTCGGTGCTTACATAAAAAAAACTATTTGAATTAAAGAATGCCGGAAAAGATGTGGCTACATTAACCTTTTACGTACGAAACGATACGCTATAAAAACGACTTCCTAGGTAAACGTTGTTATGTATTGTCGGTACGTAGGTTTTGTCTGGTTTGAGATCGTTTTCAACCGCGCAATTTTTTTTTTAAAACAACTCGACTTTTCCTGGTGATGATATTTTATATTATCAGTCTATCGTTTCTTATTTCATTTTACTAATAGCTGTAATGATGTTATTCAGGATAAACCATCCATGAGCTTAAAACGAGAACCGGTTTTGACTTTTTTTACAAGTGCATTGAGTGATTTATCGTTTAGTATATCGATTTTTTTCTCGCATCTGTAACGTCCATAAATCTCGCTCCATGTTTCTGAAAAACAATATGCAAATTGTTGCTATTCCAGGAGTAAATTTTAAATTTCCATCTTATCTTCTAATATAAAACATTTTAATAAAATTGTGCACTACCTGACTATTCGTGTTCTAATTTAATTCCACCAGGGTTTTAATTAATTATTATCTGCTTTATTATAATATTAGGTACATATTGACAGAATTGAATCCATACAGCGAAGGTTTCTAAGATCGTTGTGCAGCAAGCTTGGAGTCCGACGTAAGCTACCAGATTACGAAGCAAGACTCAAGGAATTAAACCTTAAAAGCCTCGAACACAGAATAATTATAGCTGACCTGTGTATACTTCATAAAATATCCAATGGAATACTCGGTAGCGAGTTACTGAGTAATGTCAATATATAAAGGTGCCTACACGCTCCGTAAGACATCAACAATTGTTTAGTGTACCAGCTTGTAATAATAACGTGTCAAAGAATAATCCAATTTATATAATGTGTAGGCGCTACAATGAAAGCCATGTTCAACACGACATATTCTTCAATAGCTTAGTAAAATTCAAAAGTTTAATTACATAACTGGTTGATGCTACATCTCCAATTTTTACTAGGGTTTTTGTTTTGTGTACATTTACGTTCAAAATGCTTTAAAATATTATAATTTCTGTAAAAAATATTACAATTTATGTAATCTGTATTCTGTTCATGTTCACTCATAATAAAAGTTCCTAACTGTGTAAGTTGTGCACTAATGTAATAGGGTATGGGATTTAAAATGATATCTAGAATTAAATTGCTTTTGTATTTAATCTCACATCTGTATCAGTGCCTTGTAAAATAACATATATAATAAAATCATATTTGCATAACATATTATTATCACTTACATCACAGATAATAGGTACTATACTGTGAAGATAGGACTAGACTGTAATTGTATTATATATATAGGTAATAATACAAAATGTAATAAAATTTATTTTTATATGGTCTAAAATTAAACGTATTTAAGTCAGTTTATAGGTTCAAATATTTTATGTCAAACCTACGTTTAAATGACAATGAGCAGTTTTATAAAATATTTAGGTTTTTTTTTTTTATATACTTTACCCTTTTTTGAATATAAATTAATTGCTGTCAATGTAGAACAAATGTTGAGATTACTGAGTAATAATATTGGATATTACGACCGAGACAGAAATTAAAATTAGAAACAAATTTAAACAATACTCTTTAGTGAAATAACTTTTATGTGGCTGATTTCAAATTAATAATCCGCTGATCGAAATCACTGGTCCAGCAAAACTAAATAAAATACTAGATAAAATTAGGAAAATATTCTAATTTAAGAATGGCTTGACTAATTACATATTGCAGTATCTATAAAACACAAAAGATTTTACATTATTTTGTAGTTTTGATACAAAAAGTCCCATTTTTATACATATAAAAAAAATCGATAACGATTTATATTTATTGACATTCAACTTGGAAATTGTATTTTCTGCGGAGGATACAATAAATTTTCAAAAGGTCGCGTTAACGAGCCGCCCGACCGACACGAGACGTAAGGAACTTTAAAGCAGAATTTTACAGAACTCAAAAAAAAAATACAATAAGCATTAAACAAGATTCAATTTGGCAAATCGCAAAGTTACAGTGTCATGTATCTATATTTAAAAGCTGCAAAAAAATGATATTTTTAAGGAATATTTGAAGTATCAAAAATTGGCTGTCTATTATGCAGAGTGTATAGTTCTCAACAAGGGATAGTAAAATATAATCTGTACTAATATTATAAATGCGAGAATCAGTTTGTTTGTTACGCTTGTAAGACTAAACCGATTAATCGATTATGATGCATTTTGGTATAGATATGGATGGAAACCTGAAGACTGTGATAGGCCACTTTTTCTGGCGAAAACCTTATTAGAAGTGGGGTAAAGAGAGGGATAAACTTTGTATGAAACTTTTATTGCGTGATCCGATTTATTTGACTAAATCAATATTATCAGAAGCGAAGCTGCACATAAAATCTAGCTCACTATACACATATTTAACTATATTACTACGAATTAAATAATTAATATGACCGATACAACGATTTGAAGATTCATAAAAAAACCATAGGTCATAGGTTTGAAATTAGAATCTCGCTACATTACTGTTATTAATGGAGTAAATTGTACCTGATGATAAGCACAATCAATGTAAAAACAGTGATGTCCACTAAGCGGTAAGCAATCTGTAGAGATCGTCACAGTCATTCCGGCCTGCAAGCCTCTTAGCTGCTGGATATACACTGGCATATCCCGAAACACAACAAATTAAAATAGACTCACTGTGGCTGTTTATTACTACGTACATGGTGGTTGCGAACTTGTCAGGTCAAAACCCCTTCCTCCCCGTTCGATTACTGGGTAAATTAGATCTTCAAAACCTAAATTTTTTTTTAATTCTCTTCTGGCTAAATAATCCTAAAAGAGAAAAGTGCGGCAAAAAAGATAGACTATTAATTGTGAACTCCTTTCCATATCGTTCTGTACATAAAATTAAAAGAACTCGACAGCAGCCCAAGCCGAGATTCGGCCATTCTGGCAACTTTGCGCCCGCTACCTCGGAGCTGAGTACCCTCAGTACTCACTCCAAAAAGTTCGGCAAAGCTGCAAAAGCCCTTAAGGCTAACAGCGTATGTTAGTAAGAAAAAAAAACAAAAAGTATTGTGAACCATCCTCCAGTGTTTGCTTTGATTAACTCCGTATCGAACCAAACAATCCCTTATAAAAATAACCATTTTACAAGAAAGTAAGTAAGTACATATTTTCGACAACATTTCTGATTTTTTATCACCTCATTTCAATCTTTCGTCTGTTATGACTGGTTACAGGTACTCAGAGAACTGATTGAGTTCCGCGATATTTTTACATTGTCAGAAATTCCCTTTACCTTTTTCATGTTCTCGTTTGTATTTTAATGAAGATACAATGTTTTCTTATATTTTGCTTTTATTTTTCTGTTGTAAATTTTATAAGCGATCAATTGTTTTTTCTTTAAATATTTACCGAAGGTTTTTAAAATGTATTTCAATTAGTTTATTTGTGCATATTATTTTATAAGAGGTATGTCTATTACTACTACTTACTAATACAATAAATGTTAAATTTATTAGTAGAGAATTAAGTGCTTTCACGAAATACTCCATATATATAAAACGAAATTTATATAACAACATTCATCTCTATAGGAGCTTAAAATGGCAATTCCTCGGTTAATAAATGTATTTCTGTATTATTTTAATCTATTTTGTATTTATCATAATATCAGCATGGATTATGCTAGACATAGATTTCCCGCAAAAATCATACCAATGATCGGTTTATCCCTACTCGAATAAAGTAACAACCCACAACATTTACTAGATAATCAGTCCACTTTGAACCGGGTATACTCATACTGCGTTTTCCAAAATATAGTTGTCTTTCTAGAACATTTTGGTTAAATCAATTAGAGTTCTATGAGCTATAATATCTACTCATATCTATTTTTTACATAACCAATCACCAAGATATCAATGAATATATGTATGCTTATTCTTTGACCTGATACAGTCTATCTTAATTTCTAACAAATCTAAATTTTCGTCACACTGTCAGGGCTCATTGAGATCCATTCCACATGCTCTCCTTGAATGTATAATCGACAAGCATGCCTGCGATGATAATATATTTTCGAATTTATAATATTATTATGGGATATATAGGATGGGGCTTCCTTTGCGTGGTAATTTGAAAAACTTTGGGGAATAAGACACCGACCATGTATACAGAACAGATTACTGTTTAAGGACGCTAGTGTAAGCAATGTTGCGTGCCTTTCCATTAACTGCTAAGACATATTAATTTCGAGCATCGGACACACGCGTAAATGACACATATAGTTGCCCATGTGAGAAGCACGGCTTTTCCAAGTGTACCCCAACTACCTGTAATGTCTAGCCTTGTGCCTTGTTTATAGTTATGGCAAAACTGAGCTTGAGGGGGAACTACACATTGGTGATGACAAATGCAAAAATAAAATGTGTTAGTTTACAGTGCGATTAAAGACTTAGCACTCTTGCTTTAAAAGCTGTTTTAATACTTACATAGGAGATATAAAGCAATAAAGGAAAATATGACAATAAATATTACAGTACAATCTAGTCTAGATATTACATACGTATATATTACAAAAATTATATAACAATGGTCGAACATCCTTAACAGTGATATATTGACAAGCAAAGACAATAAGTTGACACAAATAGGGTACATTATAATACAAGACACAATACAATGCGTGGGTGACACGGAGAACGCGTTTCAGCTACTTGGCAGTATACAATACCAATGATATTTATTCAAATAAGAATGTAACGTTTGGATCCAAAATAGAATCGAACTTGGCAAGATAAGGCTCCTTCATACCCATGTCAATATAAATAAACTTGGAATGAATGTTAATGAAATGAAATAAAAGGAATACTGTTTATTTATGCACTTTGCATTAATATAAATGACTGTATGTTCCATTCCACAAAGATAAATAATAAATTTTACCAATTATTAGCTACCACATACAAAAGTGACTACGAAGCTAGACTAGAAACTAATAAAAATGACAACATAATAATTTTTCTAATTGGAAATTAGAATTTTTGCGTACTCTCACATACATTTTCTTTTCTTGTTCGGCTAAACGATTAATTCTATATATCAGCAAAATCAGCGTAAATGTAAAAACGATTACAGTATTTTCGAAAATTTAATGTATTGATAAACTTTTACAGTAGAATAAGATAGTGTATAAATAAATTTAACGGTAGAAAATGTGAATCCACGAAATATACAAGTCTAAACAGTTAATTAATAAGAGACACAAGAGCAATAAATCCTGAAGTTATGGAAGTTGATTTCGTGGACATAATTGTTTAATATCATTGTAAGCAATTTAATACTCATACTCCGTTAGTATATCTTTTAACTGTTTTTATAACGCATGTGTTTGTTATTCTCTACAGTAAACTTACTATTCACTTTCATTTGCTCGAAGTTCCAGTTATCAAAAAAGGCAGCAGAAAGCTTTTATAGATGCTCGTAGATTTTTAATAAAAGAAAATAAAACAGCTACCATTATCTACATAATAAAAAGTCACCATAAAAATGCGCCCAACGTGGGGCTCGAACCCACGACCCTGAGATTAAGAGTCTCATGCTCTACCGACTGAGCTAGCCGGGCTTTTATAGGCATTCTAAAAATATGTAACTGTATTTTTTATTCCGATTTGTTTATATATAATTCCAATCAATCAGTACCTACATAATTCTTCCCTGCAATAAATATTATAAATCATCTACTGTGTATCAATATAAAATATAATTAGAATTAGATTGCAACTAACCCAAATTCAATGATTTATTATATATTACAATTTAGGGAACATAAAGTACTTATAACATGCTACCAAATGATTATTTTAATACTTCTTTATAGGTATAGGTAGGTAATATACCTGATGTTATATGCTCAAAGATGGAGGATAGTCAAGCCTAGTAGAGGGTCTGGCTCTCAAGTTCTGTCGCCGGAACATCCTATAGATATTTGACGACAGAGTATCTACATGATTGTAGCAGCTAGCTGGATGGGCATTAAGAAAATGCCCTACCAACATGCTATGACTTACCAACGATGTTCTCCTTCACTGAAAGCTCAGATTTATTGCATAGATTCGAACTCATGTCCATTGAGGTTAGGTTCGTACACCCTACCACTAATTCATCATTTTTTCTAATCATTAAGTCACTTTAACACTTTTATTACTATTTACTAACCTTGCAATAGGGATGGTCCAATATTCATAGATAATAAAGCATCGAAATTTCCATATTTCTGTGGCGTAAATAGAATTTAAGGATCCCTAGCTAAAAAGTTTCCTTTATGTTTGTTCATAATTTTTTTTTTGAAGTTGATGTTTTTATTTTGTTAAATACTGAGATAGTATATGAGTATTTAGCATGGTGGTAGGACTACTTCTAACGCTCGCCACTAGCTACCACCCTTAAGTTAAAAATCTGCCACCGAATACTAATAGGTATGTTTCGGCAGTTGCACTCGAGAGCTAGTCTGTCCACTAGGTTTAGGGTGTCCACTATTTTTGGCCACATTATCACTTAAGAACAATTGGAAATGTGGCCATAACGCTAAATCTATAAACTATTAAAAAAACAATATTTCCATATTATCGAAAATATTTTTCTAATATCGTACTCTCCTTTCGGAACACTTGTCTTTAAGTACTTAATTAAGTATTAGCAAAATTTTAAATTTTATCTATTATTACTATATATGCGTTTCATAAGTAAATTATTACGTAACAATAATTACGAGTTGAAATAAAACTAATTTAAACGGATTTTATCGCGGTTATTTATTTATTTTTGATCCCGACGTTTCGAAAGCTTTTCAGCCTTCGTGGTCACGTTATAATTGATACCTACCCGGATCATTAATAGTGATTGAATCTGTTACATCCAGGAACTAACTTCTTTATGTGTTATTTACCTGTAACAAAATGAAAATTGTGTTAATATTATTGGTATTACTAATATTCTGTCTAATATATATTTATTTTTATAATAAGCACTGCCGGTGGTCAATGAACTTACTACAAAAACACAATAAAGTTGTCAAAAAAAAGTACTTACGCACTTTAAAATAAGTTTAGTGTAATTAAACTAGGTAGGTATGTATAGATATAGCGTTCTATAAATATAAACTAATTTAACCCATAAAAATTAATAACATTCTCCATAAATATTAATTAAAAAATTATATGAGAGATAACACCATAAATATCGTCTGTGTGTTTTTTAAAAACACACATATAATAAATATATAGACACAGACTTAGTAGTTATATAAAATAAAAATAGAATAATATCATAATTATCAATATTTCAATATGAGACACATATTGTACATACAGTAATGTTAAAGATAATTTACTTTTGGTCAGGTTTGGACCAGACATCTATTGTTGACAGTTTCTTTGTCCGCAATGAGAACAAAAAATTAGTTGACCTACACTTTAGATTTATAACCAATACTTCTTAGATAAAATACAAAAGCCTCTGTACAAAATAAAAAATATATATATTCCAATACAACCTTCTACAATGTCACATAAGATTATCAGATCTTATAAGACAGTATTTCGATAAATAAAATGTATCGATGTAGCAAAGCAATTCTTTATTCGATACGTAAGTTTAATAACAGTCAAATGTTCGACTGATGACTGTGAACAATGGTTACCTCGAGATTCGATTGGGGATAAAGTATCGAACTTCGGTCGAATACACTACATTCTGTAAGGAAGCTTCTATGTGTAAACACAGTTGATATATGTACGTCCAAATAGATGTACCCTTCAAGATTACAAGCATCATATTTATATTTAAATGATTCTTTTTCTCTATCTCACACTGTTACATTTAAAATGTATACAAGAGGTGAGAAAGTTAGCCGAGATTTAATAACAATCACTTCCCTTCTAGTGAACGCGCCACACTATATTGATAGCTACTGTAATTTTGACAGATAAAGATGACTCATCTAAGTTGTATACCCATATAATATGCAGGAGACTTGCACTCACTCATCACCAGATTTCCAAAAATTGTACACCCGGCTGACTCGATATTGGGCATGCATATTAATTCCGCTACGGAGAACGAATTTTACAAACACGGCATCTAGAGAATAAACCGGGATCGAAGTCACGGACACTAACTGGTCATTAATAAAAGACTGCAAAATCAGTATCATTTCACTGTCTGTTTAATGTTTTCTTGCTGTACATAATAATACTTTTAACACATAATAATAAGTCTTTCGGAATAATCGAAACACCTTATGACTCCTTGTTCGGTAAGTGTAAAAGATTGAAAAGATAAATTTAAAAGTAAAATTTGGTAGTAAGTGTCAACAAACATACTTTAAAATAACATTAATATAGAAAGATGCTTTTATCGTAATTTAACCCATTTAATGCAATACCCCAGATTAGATTCTAGAACCAAGAAGGACGTGGATCGCACAACATTTATTTGCTATTAACAACTGAAACGTCTGTCACTTGATATGTATAGTGGACAATAGGACCTAGTAGTCACCATATGTCAGTGTAGTGATCGCGATCCCATTGGGTATGATCGACTCCTACTGTTGCGTAATGCATCATCAACATTCTATAAATCTAATGAAAAGGTTTTTATGATATAAACCATTATACTTGCAGTTGTGAATGTTAATGGATCTGTTAAAAAAAACTTATCTATCTATTACATTCACATATATATATACTACAAATACTTTTAGATTATTAATAACCGAAACCACAAAGAATTACTTTCACTGTTGTTACAAAATTACCAAACTTTGTATTATTTAATGTTTCGTAATGAAATAACGATTGATATACAACTGTATTAAATCGGAATTATTATGTATTCACGGTATAAAAATGCAGTTTATATGTAAATATCGCATTCGCAATTTCAAATCTTGGGATCACTTGCAGCCAGTCGCAGAAACCGCTAATACCAACTGTAATGCTTATATTAAGTACAATGTTTACGACGCCCAGCTCAGGTGTCTGGAGCGCTTGTTTCCTTATTTGCATTTATGAATTTTGATAGTTGCATAATCGGCCCCAATGAAACAAAGCAATACGAAATACAGAAATTACATTTAACTACTGTTCTCATATGCTACCGTGAGTCATAAACTCTGTAATCATTGTATCTTATACATACTGTAACACGCAAGTCCGATGATGATATCGTTTTAGCTTCTGTGTATCGCGAGATTCCATCAGCGATACGTAGCAATCACATTGTCGAGGATAACCCAGTATGATATCTTAATAATATACGATTCAAATAGAGAAACGTATTCGACATGTCAAATGTCATATCTGTAGATAGGACGTTACGATTGTTGTTCAGTGTCTCGACGTATTGTAAAGATAGTGGAATGAAGGGTGGAGAAGTAATAAAGACACAAACCTTTATCAGTATTTCAACTAGCGTCATAACCACTATGACTATAACTAGGATCTCTTAACCACGTACGAACTAAAAACCGCGAGATAAATTACTTTATTTGGATACTATTATACGTAAAAAAATATCTAAATGAAAATTAAGAATTTATTACAGAAACGTAAACGTAATTTGAAAAGTTTGTTATGTTAAGATCACAATATTATTATATATTTATATTATATATGTAGATTATATGCGGGCTGCAGAATATACTAATTTCAAAATCGGTAACAAGTTATGGATTAGCCTAGAGAGACGACGACGGTTTATAATAGGGACCCGACACGAAAGAGTAAAAAAGATATGGTATCAAGGGACACGCGAGACCGAGCGAACTTATAGGTAATGGCTGGATACCGGAGCGGCCATCGATTGCGACTGTTATCTCAATAAAGACCAACAGAGTGCGTTCATTAGCACTCTGACACGGCACAATCATAAATTATGGAACCCCATCGCGACCCGCACGCCTACCCTTCCCGCACCCTTGGATACCTCATTACATTTTTTGCTATTTCTATTGTTTCTGGTTATCGAAACTGTAGGATCATTCTGATACCAGATGCAGGTGATATTTTTCATGCGAACCGGAAAATTAACACATATTTTTAATTATTAATATCAATAACAGCAATTGGTACGAGGTTAGAAAAGCAGCTGTTTGTTGTCTTTATTTTTTATCCACTTTGGTCCTTGAAAAAAAAAACAGAAAAATAAAGATTGCTCGTTTTAAAATGTACAAATGTTTATATCTTTCATGCTCTAATAATGTGATGACAAAAAATACCATTATGGTTCTAATCTTTACGTTATAATATCAATTTAAATTATAGTCAATAAAGTAGACAACGATTTGCGAGAATAGTCAGATCCACTGCTTATCTAAAAACACACAAAGACGGAAAGTCATTAAAGCAAGTAGTGAGCCACTTTTGGAACTCTGACAACGGCCTGGGCGAACATAAAGATTAATATCATCGTGGCCTGATGCCAAAATCTTTTTTAATATCGTCCCAGAAGCAATTGAAGAGTAGTTACGGCCGATAACAACAAAACTATTACATGAGTATTTCGCAAGCGAATTGGTCAGAGCGCTATCTTTTATCGTCGTTCTCTAGTTTAATCTCGTTGTAAATGACAATGGAGTATAATGGGCCGCATAGATTTTCCTTGAAGCACGATTAAAGCACTTTTTTTTTATCCTAGCTTGGCAAAGTGACTGTACTTCACCTGACGGTAAGTTTCAGTACAGTCCAATAACAGTAGCGACTGCCGTAGGGGCAAATGTCCTTCGTCAGTCGCAACTGTCATGCCGGCCCACTTAGCTAATAAATTTCAAAAAGTTGCCAGAACTTCGAGACCTGTTGCTATCGGGTATAACTTTTAATGAGTGCAGTTATTTGGATATTAATGAAAGCCTTGAATCTACTAGTGTACGTTAATAGAAAGACATTAAATAATAATCTCTAAATTATAGGCAAAACTGTCAATAAGCCTTAATATAATTTAATATATATGATACTACATACATTGATTTGACTATTAAATAGTACTTTAACATGTTATCTAAATTTTGAATGTGTAATTATAGTTCGTAATAAGAAAATTGGCGGTAACAATTGTTAATTTATTTCAAACATTTAAATCATCTACATTACAATAGAACATGTTAACAGAATCGTATTAGAATATACCAAAAAGAATACAGGCAGCTCATCAAAACAAAATGTAATATATTTAAAAAAAATATGACTTTATTCGAATGGTTATTATTAAAAAACAAAAAATGCAAAATTCATGAATACCCCAATTGATATAAAACAAATATAAACTTGAGTATATTGAAAACATCATTGGTTCGCTAAATCAAGTGCCTCTATAAAAGGAGCTTGAATGAAGGCGTTAAGTTTCACACCACATTGCTCGAAGGGCGACGAAACGAACACCTATTATCATAAAGCAAACAAAGAAGTAAGAAAAACGAACAAACACAAGATTTAATGATTTGGTAGTTCCCGGGATGAATGCCAACAAAGCGAGAGGAAACTGCAATAAAATTGGGTTTTATTGTGCGTCAATTCACGGTAAAATGAAAAAGTAAAGTAAGAGCGTCCGTGCATAGTAATTAGTAGAAAATTAAATACATATACGATGGATTCGACAAACCGTTTGCAGTTCGTAGAAGGTAAAACTATTGTAGTTTTCAAATATTACACATGTTTGATTTATATTATAAGTTTGCCGTTGTATCAAAAGTTTTAAAAAAGGACATACTATGTGATGATTTTTAACCATACATGTTATGCTTTAGCTTATTGTTAAATTTAGAAATACTACAATCGGTAATAAGTAATTAAACGAACATTCAATGGATTGATGTATGTCTATAATTATAATTTCAAATTTGATATCATAACAAACTGTAACTCCGTAATATGGAAATACTTCTTCCTGTTTATTTAACTGAGCACAGAATGAGAATTCGAATAGATGAATGACAATGTCAATTTTGGAAAGGTGCCGAAAGGCGACAATGTGGATTCGTTCACACGTAGGAAGTAGGTATAAACTGTAAACGGATTAGTTGAATGGGCCAACCCAAAAATGTTAATTACATAATACATGCAAAAACGCAAAGAAACCGAAAATATACCTAGCACCGGGTAAATGTTTGTGTGGTCCCAAACATCACCGCCGTTCTTGTTAACAGATGCATTTTTTGATATTAATACGAAACATGTATACATTGTTAAAAAATAATAAAACGAATAATATTTTGTCTGAAATAAGAATTGAATGTAAATGCTGAGTTTTAATAAATGTTCTGTAAAATATTCAGGTTATGTGATGACTCACTACAAATAAAATACATATATATTAGATATTAGCTGCGCGTGCGACTTCGTTCGTGTGAAACTAAAATTACTTAATCTCGCGCCGTCATCTATATATATATATATATATATATATATATATATATATATATATATATATAAAAGAAAGTCGTGTTAGTTACACTATTTATAACTCAAGAACGGCTGAACCGATTTGGTTGGAATTTGGTGGGGAGGCAGCTTAGAACCAGGAGACGGACATACGATACTTTTTATCCCGTTCGACCGCGTTCCCGTGTGACGTGAAGTAACTATAAAATGTAGTATAACAAAACGCATCTGACTTGGAAAAACAAAACGCAAATGACAGCTAAACGTAATATTGTATATGGTAAGGTATAGTTGAAAATTTGATAATTATAAATGTTGTCAGAAATCAATAATTAGTAATTTGTATTCTCTTTGAATCATAATTAACAAAGAAGTATACGATGTGATTTACGCAAAGATACTCAAGGGAAAATTCGAAGGTGAGGAAGTTCTCATCCCGAGGATCCCGGTGATCCCAACCGATATGCCGTTTGAGTTTAAAAGAGTTCAATTTCCGATCCTTCTTGCATTCGCCATGACCATTAACAAATCACAAGGCCAATCCTTGAAAGTTTGTGATCTGAATCTGGAATATCCGTGTCTTTCTCATGGTCGATTATATGTGGTATGTTCACGAGTCGGAAGACCATCTGCGTTGTTTGTTCTTGCGCATGACAATAAAAGAACTAATGAAGTGTCTCACAAAGTGCTTAACTGAAGAGTGCCACCTATGCACCAAAATACATGAACAATAATCAATAAAATAGTAACTATTTTTTATTTGTATTTCCTGATAAAAAATTGAACTTAATAAAATCCAAAATCTGTTTATTTATTGACTTCAAGGCGTAACAGAGTTCGCCGGGTCAGCTAGTTTAAATTATAATTACTTTTGATAGAGTTAACCAATTTTAATGAAACAAAGACTATATGTTCCCCAATGATATGCTTTATAATTTCGTTGGTGGTGTTTTATCATAAAGCTTGTACTTTAGTAGTAATGCGTGCACCTACAGATAGACTTTTCTAAAAATGATATAAATGTATTTAATTACGAACTCTTAGTTACTTGCAATATTTTCTTAACATAAATGTAAAAAGTACAAACACGTTAAATTTATAATCTTATTATACATACAGATATTGTTAAAGAATTACCGTTAGTGTATGATCAATATTGATAAAAAATGTATTTGTTACTTGTTGGTGTCCGTATAATAATTAAAAAACATATCGTAAACTTTAATAGAGATGTTACTAACCAAAGTAATTACTTATACTACTCTCTACAACTTTTTTTTACAAAATTAACATTTAAATAATATATGGAACTAAGGGTAAAAACATTTTAAAAATTATTAGATTTGTTGCTGTATTCAAAGCACACTAAACGTTTTAAAGGTGCATAGAAATGGGACAATCATACGTCGTCGGGACGGCTACCGTGTGGCGAATAAGTGGCTTTCAAAAAACTATCACGTATGGTCGTACTGAGAGAATTATTTAGTTATTCTTATGGAATTATCAAACTACAAATTCAAACATAGACGTGCGACAAGTAGCTAAATAGATGATTCCTTTTTTGTTTAAATTGAAAGGTTAATTTAGTAGTTATACATTTACTGATCCATTATATAAAATTGGTACAATAGTAGAGATTTATATCACAACTGGATTTGTATATTGTACAGTATTCTCAAACAACCGACCATTCATTAATATAGAATAAGAACGTTTTGATCGACATTAAAAAAAAACTATTTTCTATCTAGTGTTTCCAAGAATTGTGTCTAGTATTGAATTGATAAAGTCGTTGCAACCCTTTTAAATCGTCTATTATTATGTTTATACACATTCTATGAGCTATAATAATTGTATATTACGACTGTTATTAACAGTATTATAAATATGTGGCTGTATAAAGTTTCAACGAGCAAAAAGGATGAAATTAAGACTCCTTATGTGATTTTATAAATTGAATGCAAATATCACTCAATCATCTTTCTTGCAATTTCTATAATGAAACAAGCAATTAATATAGTAGCGAAGATAATATAGTAACTTGAGTAATTACTTAAATAGGCCAACATTGTCTTTAGCTCATATTCAAGGGCAATATTGACAAAACATTATGTAGAGAAGTATGTGTCGTTTACAAAAAACTTATTATATTAACTTTAAAAAATATAGAAAAAGAACTAAAGATCACAATGATATTTTTGACACCTTACAATTTATATTCTCGATCATATATACAAGTCAAATTCATCATTGCCTCTGAATCGTCGTTAAACTATTAAAAAAGTAAACTATGTAGAAACAGGAAGCGATTCCAAACAAAAACTACAAGCACATCCGCTTAGAATAGAGACATGACCCGCCGAAACATAATGATAAAAAAATGTCCACAGCTTAATTTATGTGCAAAGAGATGCCGAACAAAAGCTACAAATATTTCACTCTGACGTTAATAGTAGCGCCGAAATGTTATTAAACAAACAATTCGCCCATTCGGCAACACGTCTGTAAATCGGGGTTTGTATAATTGATTCTTTCCGGAGGCGTAACGACCGGTCCTCCTCCTTTATAGTAAGCCCACATGTACCACGAATAATATTCTTATTATAAAGATGTCTCTTTGGGAAAATCTTCCTCATTTCCGTTTCTAAACGAAAGCTCAGACACCAACAATGCCCGCGACAACTCTCCAAAGTAAAATGAAATGGGATGTTATGACAATATGTCGGAAACATAATGTGCGGCCACGACGACAAATGTGCTATGAAAATGTTTGCCCTCGTGAATTCAAATTATTATACGGAAAATGTCTTTGTAAGTTACTTACTAGGACGGTGTACGTGTAAAAATGTGGCAACATGGTCAATTTATATATATGTGAACTAGCTTTTAGACTATTTCTAGTATTTCAATCGCACTTAAAATGTTACGCATGTAACATGTTTAATATTATGCAACATTACTATTTATTTATTCGATGCCTTTCATCGAGAAACAATGCGACTTTTAGGTAGTACTTAATTCTTTACAACCTTAATGAATTTAACATTTTAACAAATTTTAATGGTTTTGGTGTACACATTGGCGGGCTACCTTCCTTCATCTAACAAGTAACTAGATATTACGTGCGATTTCTCTTGCGTTTGTATTGATATTGGCAAACAATTCGGATGACGCAATAAAAAGTTTCATACAAAATTGATCCCTCTCTTTACTTCACTTTCAAAATGTTTTTAGCAAAAAAAAGTAACTCATCACCGTCTCCAGGTTCCCATCTATGTTTGTGCCAAAATTCGTCATAATTGATTCGGCGGTTTAGGTGTGAAAGCATAACAACAAACAAACTTTCGCGTTTATAATATTAGTAAGCATACAACTACCAAAAAATATAAGCTGTCAGTACCAGATAAAAGGTAGCTGAAAAGAAAATTGATAAATTACATGTTAAACCTATGGTATCACTGCTAACCAGATAATAACTGCGTGCGACGTCATATTTGAATGATAAACGAAATGAAAAAAAAAGATAGCTAACCACGTTATTTAATGGTGGAGAATTCACGTCGCACACGGTTGAGCTCACTAACATAAACTTAAACGTTGCCAGCCCAACTAATTGTAGGTCCATCATTATAAAATATTTAGCGATACATCTAATTTTCTAAATGATACTAGGTTATTTTATTGGAATAGCCCAGATAATCACAAAGCACCCGGACGTAGTACGCCCATAAGTTTTAGGTAATGAACGGTTTTGACGGACTCACGCGATATTAATATATCCATGCGATTCAAATAATAATAGAGGGTAAAAAAAAAAGTTAAATTATGGAGCCCCTTTACCCTTGAGAAGGTCCAATTTGAGATTAATGATAAATCCTTCCATAAATAAATAATTTTCTCTAGATAAAATTCTTTACTTCTAAAAAGTGCTCGGCTAATTGTTTATAAAAAGATGTTATTAAGTCAATATATATGCCGGAGAGAACGCGACCTAGAATATTTAGAGCAAACATTTTTATAATGGTGATCAAAATCTGTTTAAAATATTTCCCTCGTGACCATCAATTAAAACGGTCAATATAATTATTCTGTTATATACAAACATAGATAAAACCTTATAATGAAATATTACGGAGAACGGTAGAATTGTATTAGGTGGACGTTATGCAAACTTTATTGTTGGCAAGGGTATGTAATAAAGAAACAATAAAGACCAGAACACCCATAGCGAAAAAGGTTTACGAATGCTAAAAATATATTAAAAAGGCAACTAGACAATGGAGGACAATTACAAAACAAATGAAAAATCCTAAATAACACCCAACACAGATTAGTACCTCCCTGTTTCACATCGGGCAAAATAAAATTGGAATAATAGCAGCATGTATTTTTATATTGTCATAAAAGTTTATACAGTTTATTTGAAATTTATATTAGGTATTTTTATGGGAAATACCATGAAATGTGTATACTCAATTTATATACGTTAAATATTATGTTATATATAAAATCAGAATTCATTTCGTTGTTAAGAGTTTTATACACTTATTTTATTAAGTAGATTTAGCGTAGATTCAATGCTAGAGTATGGCACAAAACAGTCACATCTATCAAAGCGAATAAATATTGAATGCAACCAATATTATTAAACATGACATTAAATAACAGTAACAAATGAGTCATAACATTACACAAAGCGTGTTCAATATTTAACGACAAAAGCTAGAACGCAATGTAAATACCGAAATGTCAACTTCAATTTTAAAAGACAATTGATCGTTCGAACCAACAGCTATTGCACCATACCCCCCCAATATAATCTATATATTCAGCATAAAACGAACGTGTGTAAATTTAAATACATGGCAATTATATTATATACTCTCATGAATGGCATGTCACTTTACAACATTATTAGTTCGTTAGGATAATTGAACAAATAGTAGCGCTTACATGCAACTCTTACTGTAAGAAGTAATACGCCTCAGAAGAAAGGTCGGATTGGTCACTTTTCTAAGTACCTACTTGATTTCATATATTGGTAAAACCTTGTGCAAATATCTACTGTGGGATCACGGATCACCACTGCCGCATCAATTTCTGTGGCAAAATAACGGAACTAGTTTTGTTGTGTTCCGATACGAAGCGTGAGGTCAGCAACACACGAGGTGTTCTAGCTTGGGCTTTAGTAGTAGGTACTTCATAGGACTGGCTGAAGAACAGCTGTGTTTTTTTCGTCGCTGGTTATATTATACAAAGTTATAACCACGTGAAAGCAGATTGATCAGCAAAATACTTTGTAAATTATATCCCACATAACACAATACAGCACAAGATCTAATTGCTTATACATAGGGAAACGAAATATAATGAGACCGAATAAAAAAAATACAAAAGGTGGCAGAGAGTGAAAGGTTCTACACAGATATACAGTACAATATAAATAGTAAAACGACAATTTATTTTCAAACAAACTAAAAAAGTCGGCTCGTACTTAGACCAAATAAATTTACATTGTAATGAATGACCGTACAGTAAACTGTTGGAATGTTGGTTTAGTCATCCATATAGTTAGAAATCGGACTCGTGATTCAATAAAAACAATAAGTGGTTGTCAATAATGTAAAACAATTTCTCAATCTAACGTCGAAGCTGAACCTCGCAATCGTATCAACCGCAAGACATTTGTTATCCGCGTCGAGTACCTAACAGCTGCCAAAATGTTATTATACTCGATCTCAACCACAAAACTATTTTAATGTCTCCATTAAAAAGTGATAGTAACAAATAGTTTCTTGTGCTTGTGTGTTAAGATACTTTGAATTTTAAATAAAATGAATTTATTTTCATTTTATAGAGGTATGTTCTATAAATACCGGTAACTTTATAATTTAACTTTTTTATATATTTGGAAAAGTGCGTAATTTAATCAATCGGTAGTTACTACGTTAGTTAGTACCTAAATAAAACTAATGAATATCAAGAAATTTGTAAGATTTTTTTTTAATTTCATCTCAAATCCTTTTCTTTATAGTATGTGCTAAAAAAAAACAAATAAAATCGCTCTTAACTATTCCGCAAAATAAGTATGTATTGTAGAAAACTACACGAAATAAAATGGAATTTAAATGTCTAGGCATGTACCTATTAAATCTTTATACAGTCTCATTTTCAAAACTATGCCTTTATTTTATTGGTAACTTAATTTTTGTTTTACATCAATTATTTTAGAACATAGCGTATTATAATGTTGAACTGATTGTTTTTCCTTTTTCTTAATAAAGTGTGATTTTGTTGATATTAATGGTTCATGAGTTTATCCAACCTGTTTTTAACACACATCTTGTTCCCTACAGTATAATTTTATATCAGCAGACAGGGAAATATTAAAGCCATTTGTAAAAAACAGAAAAAAAATCATATTGCAAAAGGTTTTTATATCGCTATCGATATAATAAATACTTTACTTGAGATCATGAAATTGGCAATAAATTCTTTACGGGCAAAATTGGGATATTATTAAAACTAACAAGATGGATGAATATTATTGTAATTATACAAAAGGATTTTTATGCAACCAATACTCGAACATAAAAACTTATCAGAGTATTGTAAAACAAGAAAATATTCACTAAGTTTAATCATTTTTTATACTAACACGGTAAATTGACGGATACAGTAGGCACAGTGCATTTTAACGTATGGTACAATTGATATAATAACCATATATTCCTTATACACTATTTCATTTTTTTTTTTTAATAAAACTAATTTCACGCACTTATATATAATTTTCCAGAATCTGTGAGTTTAATTGCTAAGTCAAAAAAAACGTATAATATAAAATTAAAAAACAAAAATTTACTTAAATAATAATTGTACTTAAATAGCGATAATATTAATTTTAATAGAACCCTAAACTTGCCAAAACTGATTTATCTTTCCAGAAGTACAAGAGTTATAGTGTATAAATGATAATATCGTATGTATAAAACACTATAAAATACAAATCTTGATATATCAAGATTAGTTTGTTTTATTAAACATTCGAATTTGATCTGAAATGGATATGATGAATTTTGACAACAAGCGACTCATTAATTCGTTTTGTAGACGATTAACACATAAGGAGAAAGGTGTGTATGAAACAATTATTTATTTTTTAGTTGGTAAGCTCACGTAATTTGAATGATATTCCTAGTGTGAGGTCCCGCAGAGCGATTCGGTACAATTTGTTACCAAAACACTGTGACGTTAGCAACCGCCCACGTCAATCCGTCATTAATTACTCTGAGACCACTTCAGTTCGCCCCCCACGTTCACAACATAAAAAATGTGGCACCCAATATGTTCCCTACATGTTCAGGTATTAGCCTAACATTTCGTAATATTTAGTAGTTTACTACATTTAAATTTGGAGGTTTTGGCTAATGCATCCTAAAATTAATTCGTAAAAATGTTTCATTTTTTAACTCATCTTGAAGCTAATACGAAGTCTAGTTGATATTTGTAATATTCTGAACATTATAATAATAGGTGCATAAAACATATAGGAAGATTCATATACGTATTACTTAGCAATATTTCTTTTTTGAGTTTAATGAAATTTCATAAGTTTTTATAGGTATAAACCGGCACGGCACATACGTTTGTAAAAATACTATATACTGAAAAAATAAATTAGCCATAGTAGCTTCTTTAATTTCCAAATTTCATCTTTTAGTATTCGATTCTAATAGAACAAACCTTAAAATTGACATTATTATTTTATTAAAATTGACTTTACTTATGCTCGTAGTAGTGATAGCCCAACATAACATTATATGTAATGGATACGGGCAATTTTGCATGGCTCGACGTATCCTCCTAACTCTTAATAATACAATGTCCGAACAGCGCCATTGTCGGCCGCAGCTATTAGACGAATTGTTCTACGTACTGCTCTAGAAGGGTTTTTCTACCTCCTGTTTATTACCTTTAGCTTTGTGCAACTTCAGTTTGCCTTTCACAGAAACTATACATAAACAGAATCTTAAATTGTTGTACTGTTGTATCTTTACAAAAAACCGTAAAAGTTTTTTTATATACTTTTTAATTAACATTTATTAAAAGTCGGTTAATTAAAAACGAATAATATTTAATAGCACTGGCGCTATAAAAAGGCAATTATGTTATTATATTCACTCATAAACAAGAACGATTGTTATGTTTTTATTTTTTAACAAGCCTCGTTATATTTTTAAATGATTATACAGTTACTAACTAAAAGCAAGAACTTCCATAGTTTTGCAATAACGTAAATTGTTTCAATGTTATTAATAAAACTCGTTTTATATACTTTAAATATTTAATTTTGTTCTAGACATCAAATCAGTTTCGTTCTGTATACTTTTCTATTAACATCGGTTAGGTGATGAGTATACAAACGTATTTTGATCCTCCATATTATATAAAAAGTATGCAATTGCTGTATTTGCCTACCATTAATCATGACTAAATATATACAAAGAATAAAACTGTAACTACGCCATATCTGTGCATTATATATTTTTGTAAATTATAATTAGCATGGATGTATATCTGTCCTCCTTGCGTCACTTTGAAACTGCTGGATAATATTATGGATAGACTATAATATACTTTTACCTTACTAAAAAATGCGATTCTGATACGATTTTCTATGGTTGACAGCTGGTTAACACAAATCAAGGGTTTTAGTGTTTCATTACAGGAATCTTTGATTAGAAAAGATTTTTTTTAACAACATGAATAAAATAGTTAATGCAAATAACAAATGACGTTGTCATTGTAAGCAGACCATGAAATATTATTACCTAAGTTTTAAAATAAGCAAAAAAAAACGGATGCAGAAGCAACTATATGACTCAGAACTGAATATCTTACTACAAAGTGTTTTTTGTACACAATTCCTTGCTGCATTGTTCAGAAGAATTTAGAAATAAGAAAAACAATTTAGTTTTATCTGTGTAGTTCTATCTGTTTTTGTCATCGAGACGCTATCTACCGGAGTCTGCCGAGCCGGTGCGTCGGACTGCGCCGCCAGATAGGCCATATCGATGTCTCTATTCTATGCGATAACGGATCTATTGGAAATATGTTTGGACCTTTATTGGTCGAGTAGTGTGTAGGTGCATTGTTTGTTAAACTTTTACAAACGGGAAGTAGGAACATAGGCTTGTATGTTTATATTATATACATAGTGTGAAAAGGAAGTTTCGTCAAATTAGTATTGATTAGCTAATTTAAATATTTTCTCTACATTAAACCGACCTATGAAAACGGATAACGTTTCAGTATGTAAATACTTTTATACTACAAAATGCTCAATAATACAAACCTAACAGGGTAAAACAAAGCCGACGATATCATTATAATGATCACGTACTTACTACAATTCAACTAAGCCGTTAGCAATGATTGCGTACGAATGCGTGTATTAGAGTTTCGAGAACAGTGGCACGATTTAATAAATTCAAGCAAATAACAAACATGGTTATTGTTCTCAATCACATGGATTACTTCAGGGTTTTTATTGCTTTTACGATTTTACTTTTATCACTGAAAACAAAAAGAATAGATAAACATAAATTTACTCTTACTCTTATAATATTGACATATACATTATAATACGTAGGGAAATCAATATTCCTAGGAAAAAGATAATAGCAATATTTTAAACAATTGAAATATATCGAGCCTTTTTAGGAAAATTGTAGTAAGCGCCAAAATTCTTAAAAATGTTCTCTTATTAACGTCCTAAAATTGTCTTTATAAATTAGATGTAGTATGTTAATAGCCACTCTTTGAATAGATAAATGGTTACTTATGAACAACGAGTTATAATTTCTTATGAAGATATCATTAATACTTTTTAATTAGGACTGAAAAAACTCTCTACTGTAAAAAGTGCAATTGTCGCTTACGATGGTTTTTCTAATAAGACTCGATATGTTTTATCGTATCACAGTAAAATATACTCATAAATATTGTATTTGGTTTATAAATTTAGAATAAAGCGTTAACAGACGCAGTATACGATTTAGTACCATGCCAATTACATTTATATTCATAAATCGTGTATCGGCTACTAACTCACACGCCCGGTCTAATAATCAAAAAAGGACCAAACACAACAATGGTTTTCGAATGTAACGGCAATTACACAAAATGGACGGCATCAAACCCGAAAATAGCATAAAATAAAACAAGTCACGCAGTATAAGACCAAGCGTCCACAGACGCAGGATAGCTATAATTTCTAGAGCCATAATGAAGTGCATTTGATTTTTGGTACAGTCCGTTATAATATTTTTGATGATAGTTCATGATTACTATTAAAATGACACATATAAACACAAACATAGCCTTTGTAATTTAAAAAAGTGTAAATTAAATTAAACTTGGACTCTATATGAAAAGTTATCTGTCCGTGGGGGTCTACTAATCGCGTATTTCAGACGGATAGTTACGTGTTTGTTTAATATGAATTTCATATTTCCGAGACTAGTTAATTACATGTCCCTTCCAGTTAAGTGTGCAAAAGAGATATGATAACAAACTGTAACCACGTAAAATTATATATTCATCTATTTTTTTTTTGTTCAGCTCACAATATGTTGTAGTTTCGATTGTATCCAAGTTAGGTTGTTGCTGTTTGATTACCTGAAATACCTATATGGCTATGTAAAGCGGATAATTAAAACAATTTACGTTTGACGAAGTAAGGTCGTTAATTTGTTAATGGATCCAAATAGTATTGTAATAGAATATGATTATATATGTCTGTATAAGTTATAACAGCAATGAATTTAGTCAACTGTTATATAAAAATAAATACGTAAGAAAAAATTATTAAGTATTATTAACATTAAACACACATTTCTTTAAAAAAATAGAATTAGTACGAGACTAAAACAAAAAATGTTCAGATCATAAACATTAGAAGAGAAAGATAACTTTCAGCTGAATAATCAGTACCCAAAACTTCATTACACCAGAGTAATAACAATAGATGTGAGCACAACTTTGTAACATAATTATACCGAACCACATTAGAAGTGGTAATCATTAAAAATCAAGGTGTGTTTAGATATGACTGCTTTGCAGCTGGTCAATAACATAAAGCGTTCACATCTATGTATATAACTATAATAATACTTGTTACCTATACGTTAATTATTAGTATTTATAAATGACCACATTCAATCACGAAACACGTATAGACTAGTCGAACATGTGTAAAACGAATACAAATATTCAATTAATAAATGCACTATAATTTTACAAATTTCTACCGACTCGTGAAAATTTTCGCTTGTGGTAAGCGGTCGGCCTTAAATGTGACTGCAGCAGGTCTAAACATTGAAAACGATGCACCTGTTATTAACGCATCGCACACCTTTGTTCCAACACAATAGATACTAAATTGCAAGCCGAATTTCTCATATTATCGGACCGTGCTCAGGTAAACTTTTTTATAAACACGTATTTTATAAACGTGAATTTACGAACCTTTTGTCAGAAGAGTTAACAAACAATGATCGTGGATTCTATATAATGAACATTTTATGAACTTACACGTTGCACTAGGAAGAAAGTAAAATAAAATATAAAAAAGGATTTACAGTCTGATAACTACCTAAATAAAGTTGTTCAATAGTGCTAGTACCTACTTCCTGCGTTAAAATGCATGAGATGGACTATTCTGATCTAGTAGTAGAATGCAAAACGTTTGAGAAGAATAACATTAATTTTGTTACGAATATAATACATGAGAATGCATTTGTAAAGATTGAGTAAGTAGAGTATATGCAGAATGCAGTAAACTAAACTTACTATATTTTTTTATAGTTTATAGATTTAGCGTTATGGTCATATTCTCAGCTGATCTAAAGTGACAATACGGCCCAAGCTGGTGGACACGCTTAACCTGTGGAGAGACTGACTCTCAAATGCAACTGCCGGAATACAAGCTATTGGCATTTGGCGGCAGATTTTCAACTTGAGGTTAGTAGCTAACCAGGCGGGCATTAGAAAAAGCCCTACCACCATGCTATGGTTTCCTTCACCGAAAGGTCAAGCTCAATGTAGGTAGATTCGAACATAAGTCCCTTGACGCGGTGTTCGTACACACTACCACTGAGCTATCATCGCCTCAATTCAAATATTTCAGATTGTATAATTATATTATAGAAATTAAATCATTCGATCGTTTTCAACGCATCCGCAACACGTTGACTCATTAATCTCGATAGTGTAAAGTACTTAATACAGATCCCATAAAACATGGAATTAATGAATACTTAAGAGTAACCATTTGTAATACAGTACATATTAATAAAAAAGTCCAAATCGTATTTTTAGCACCAGTTCGTGCACTATGTAATGATTAACATTTACATGAATATGCATTTGATGTTCCACGGGAACTATTTGTGCTATATAGATTAAAACGAATTATTCTCATTACTTTTATCTTTACTGCTTAAATTCTTCGTTACATTCAATTAAAAATTAATCTCAAACGACATTGAAATTGGATAAATAATTTAACCCTAACACTATGTCTATCATGGAAAGTTTACAATTTTTTGGTATAACCAGACTATTATTTAAACGTACAAAAATATTAAATACGAATATACCAGTTCGTAAATAAAATATAATAAATGCTGTATGCTGTAAATTCAAAACAAGGTATGTGTAATTTATTAGTGATAAACCTTTCAGTTTTACTGTCCAATCGAACAACGAACTCATTTAATAGATACTGAATACATAAATCGTTATTGAGCAGTGTGAATAGTAATGGCCGGCTTATGGTGGATATAAAACTATAAGAAGCTATGTCATACTATCACACACCGGAGACACGTCTAATTTCAGATTAACTCTTGCACATTTAATATACAGGACGTAAGCATTGTAGTGGTATCAGTACTAAATTTGAACAGTTACTTTTTTTCAACAGAAAATTTAACTGACTTAATATGAATTTAGAAGCTATGTTTCAAGTTTTTGGATACAGCTTCAATATACTCGTAGTAGGTGAGTAACGATTTGCGGAATTTAGAGCCTTCTTTTGTTGATAATATAGTCGCATTTACGTGTGGCCCTGCCGCTTATTTTGGATAAGCTACGAGCGGAATGTGTGAGAGTGTACTGGATCCTGTGAACCTGCTATACGCAGTAAAAATCCCTACAGTAACCTTGCGTTTTCCCCAACTTGCAAAGATGCAAATAAACAAAGATTAGGAGCCGCATTTGCATTGATTCTAGTTGCGCAACGTACTCCCAAAATATCGCCTAATTAATGGCCCGTTTCCACAAATAATATAACAGAACAGTTTACTTGCCAGAAAATAGGCATTGAAAAATATAAACACACTAACGTACGTTTAAAATATAAAAAAGAGATTGATACATGCTCGTTATTTGCCATAGCAGTTCTAAACGCTACTCCAAAAATTTTATTTTCTATCCATTATTTCTAGCACCTCAATACCGTAAATAGACAAAATATAGTTTACATTTATTATCTGTTACTAGAAATTTTTAGCTCTTATGAACTATTCCAGAACAATACAACCATAGCAAAACAGACCCCGAATATAATTAAAAAAAAAAAATTGCTTAGTTATAGTTTCGAGGTATAGGTTTTTTTGTTTGTGTAATTTTCACGGAGCATGTATTATAATTCTATTGTTATAATTATTACCAATGTAGGCTTCTACGAGTCGATATTTGTTTATGTTCTGCCGAAATTAGTGTTGATCATGCCAAGATTGCCTCCATATTAAAAATACTAAACGTCGCTTATCCTAGCTGAGGTTGAAACTCTATTCATCGTTTACGTATCCAATAGAGACTAAAACTGTGCAGTCAAGAGCAGGCAGATATCAAATATGTTAGTGGCTGCCAAGATATTATGAATTCCCTAATATTGAATTCAAAATTTGAAATATGAGAAGTGCTAAATGCTCATTATTATACCTAGAGTTTATATATTTCCATACTTGCACTTCCAGGTATGGTGGCAGGGCTTTTTCTAATGCCTGACTGGCTAGCAACCACCCTCAAGTTAAAAACTTGCCACCAAATACCCATAGGTGTGTTCCGGCAGCTGCACCTGAAAGCTTTTCCTCCTAAGGTTTAGCGTGTGTACCAACTTGGGCCATATCGTCACTTAAGATCAGGCGAGATTATGGCCATAATGCTAAACCTTAACTATATAAAAAAAACTTACGTTGCTGTACTACAAAACCTTAAAGGTGATATGCGATACAAGCTACAAACAACAAACAAGGAGAGCTGACGTCAATCAAGCGGCTGGGCAAAAAATATTAAGCCGAATCCCAGTCCACGACATGAAAGAAGAAAACATGTTGTGTCGACTCTACTTATTAGACAACCGCAAATATAAATATCACAAGCAAAAGGTACGATAGTAGTGTACGTACAAATAACAAGATGGAAATTTGATATAAACAATGCCTATAGTGCTTCACTGTGTTATGTACATACTATATGTGTGTATGTGTGTTATGTAGGCTATTTGAAAATATTTTTTATTTTTAGTCTCACAGTTTACTAATGTTTCCACTATGGTTGAAGAATATACCATAGCACATAGCTCACCTGGGTGTGCATCAAATTGTAGTAATCTTTTTAAACCGTACACACTTATAAATTATAAAACTTATCGATCCATTTATTAAATTGTTTAGTAAATGATTATACATTTACAAATAAAAATAAATATAACGAGTACAGAAAATAATCTGTCAACACGCTCTATGGTTTACCACGAATCTCTGCAATTTCAAGTGTGGTCGAACGGGCTACGACTGTGGCTCTATTAATTCAATAATAAATGTATAATAATAATATATCAGATATCAATTATATATTATATTATATTAAATTAATTATTACATTACCTAAATAGTCGTTATATCAGAACATCCATTAAAATATTATTGTTATTATTATTAATTAAAATGCTTTTTTGGAACGAAGTTCCTAATCGCACGGAACGGATGGAGGTCAGAAAAATAAAAATCTAAGATTTTACCGACACGAGCCTTCCTTTAGTGTGTTCTATATTGCACTATAGTACTATACTGTAGACTGTTATCCATAGCGCGTATGCTATTGGCTGTGCCCAGTCATAGGTGTACGCTTATTGGTTCCAGTAAGCCAGTAAGTTCTCCACGGCTGTACAGATATAATTTGTGCACGTCCTACACGTCATCTGTTTCGTAGCGTATTATAATCATCAATTAGATAAATTGAATGGTGTACAATAAAATGTTTATTTCCACAATTAGAAAAACTATATTAATTATGAAATTTCCTACTATTCCATTAATTTGTTAGTTATCTCTGCGTTTCATTTAATTGCTCTCAGACGCAGGTAATTCATTTACTTGTATTGTAAATCAATAATATAATACGTTTATCAATTATAATATATTACGAAAGGAAATACGTTCCAAGTGTTCCACGACACTCACGCTTTTTTAGTTTAATATTGATTCACAATTTTGTTAACCAATGCATTGACCAATATACTTTTAATTCGGCAAGTAATAAAAAATACTCCTATAGGGCAAAAAATAATAACTTGACATTAAGTTTGAATATGTTAGCAAATTTGGCAATAACTAATGTGTATAACACGACGCAACACTTTCGTATAAAAAGCGAGCATTCCTCCTAAGGAACAATTCACCGTTCAAGTTCACCATTTATAAATTATACATTTCACCGGGCAAACAACAATTGACTGATTTGTGATTATAATAAGGTCTACGAGCAGCGTTCGGTGAGCAACGACAACATAAAGTAAGCGTGTCTGTAACTCATGTCGATACAGTTCCTATTTCGTCAGAGGCGTGACTACTTCGCTCATTCCTAATGTTGCAACGTAGCGGTTAACCTGGTACGACTACGTCAGTATTAGTGGCAAATATAGCGCATTTGAAACACGAATGTTTATGAACTAGAATCAGGACCGGCGATCTCATTGCGAATGGTAAAGTTGCAATGCGGTTTTCACCTAGAACATCGTTTTACTAAGTGGTTAACAAGCGATAAACGATGCACGTAATTCAAAGGTAGATAGATACCTGCATTTCTGTTTAGAATCTCTATAGACCTCATTAGTAGGCAATTGATATTGATACAGTCAAACATACATGTATAATAATATTTCTTATTTTTAAAAGGAGTTTATCAAAATTATATTGCAAAGAGACGTATGTCCATTGCGTTATTATGAAAGTGTATAATCTTAATAGTATTTCCTCTTCATTTTATTACGAATTACAGTTCATTTTAAATATAAAATAAATTCTATAGTTAAGATCTCTTAATAATCAACCTGCAAACGGAAGGAAAGTAAGTTTTCTTCAATTGTTTGCCTTCCAAAAAGAGTATGTCAGTGATTTACAGTAAATATATTTCATAGCAGTCGTGAAGACTGCCAACAGAAGTGAAAACTATAAACAGTTGTTATTTTTGGATATCGAAATTAATTGTTTGATCCTAAATTGAAACATGTGTATCAAAACTATTTACAGCGCAATAAGTTATACAAATAGGCACAGATATAGTGCTGTCAATAACACATCATGTGACTATGTCGATGACGATTTACATGAATTTACCTATCCAAATATTCCTATAGAAGTTTTCACTTCAAAAATCGAAAAAAGCACCAGGCTATTACTCTTATAAACACAAACCGGTTGACCTTTTTCAATTATAGTTTAAGCAACAGTTACAAGAGCAGTTTACTAGCATGACCTAACCTAACCCACGGACCGCAGTCGTAATGACGAGTATGCCGCTGTCGTTCTACAAAAACCATATCGAATCGTTCTTAAAGCATACCTGCGGCGGGCGCCGCGCCCGTTACACATGCACACGCCACCGACCATTCAATATCAATTTTCATACTTTATTGCCTATACAAAAGGCCGACCTCAATCATTTTCAAATTAAAACGTTTAAGATATATAATTTAAAACGTAATTTTATTATATTGTACAATACAGTTATGTAACCAAACAGAGGGTCGTCTAATACAGCAATTATTGCCAAATAATTATTTAAATGCATGTAAAAAATAATAACATCATACAATTCGTTTTACGAATTGTAGACAGTATTATTAGATAATTATACCTATATACAATGGTGCAGTTTAAAATAAAGTTCTCGTTTTTTTAAATGCAATTTTGTTTAAACTACTGCTAGATATCAGACATCATGCTGCTGTATACACATTTTGACACAATGCCAGCCAAACCAAAAAAGATGTCAAAGTGACAAATTACTCGACCACACATTATGCTACTTGAAAAATGTGTGCATATTTTTTATAATTTAGTAATAAAAACAAAAGCATAAGATGTTGGTGAAACTAAAATACGTATATATTATTTTACTGCTTAAAGAAAACAGAAAAAAATGTTCTGTTTGAGTTTGTGATTGTGATGTTACAATTTTTACACTATTAGTTTAATATATTAAAAAAATCTTTAGCTTTTCAGTATTTAAAAAACCTTTATTAATATTTGTGTTATAGAAATATTAAGATATATTTGGAATTGAAATTATAATACTTCACGTTAGTCCCTATTAGCTCCAGAAAACGATAAACATGAGTTACTACAATAACATCGTAATGAAACACGATGACCGAATTAATTGATTAAATAGTATAATACGTAATTATTAATACTTTCGTATTATAGCAATTACTATTTTCTTTCTTTGAGATGATCTTAAACAACAAAATAACTGAATGTAAAAATAATAGAGTAACTCTTTTAACAAAGATTTTTTAGCATATGCCACAATAAGTTTTCGTTTTCAGACATAGATTTTTTCCAACGGTATACAGACAAATAATATAAATGTCTTATTATAAAGCGTATGTTTTTGTTGAACTTTTTTTCGTCGTACACGATGTTGACACGGCAGTCTCCCAAACCATTAGTAGAATTAAATTCCCCACCTGTTAGCGTCGAGTAGATTGAAAGACTCGTTTGTGTTCATAATCACAATTTCACGGTTACTTATAGAGAGAACAAACATGTTAAACTGTCGGTCACGGTATCTGTTTTTCTGTACACACAGCACAGCGTACGTGAGGAAAAAATCTAATTCGTGTAGATACATGTATATGTACATACGGATTATAGAAGTTCATGCTTCTTAAATAAAACTTACTTAGATTTTTACCGGACGGTGGCAGAAGAATTTCAACAATATTAAAAATCTTGATTAATATTATAAAGCGGAAAAGTTTATTTGATTGAAATAACCAACTACGAGACGGATTTAAAAATATTTTTTGTCTATGATAGAGCCTCTTCAAGCTTAAGGCTTTTTAACATCACGGCACCGCCAATAGAAGCAAAGCTGTATTGCAAAAAGTTACAGAAACGGAGAAAACATATTAATTAATTTTAAGTGCCACGCAAACGAAGTCGCGGGCACATCTAGTAATATTACGAGTATATCTAAAACATACATCAATCCCGCCTTTATGTCAAGCTCAAATATATTGTATTTTATCAACTGATATATATAGTAAGCAATCAAGCAAGGTTGTAGGTTTTTGTAACCGACTGGGTTATGATAACTATTCGCATGATGATAAATCCATCACAGTGACTCTTTTGAACCTGTGTATGTTAAGTAAGTGCTAAAAAGAAGTTTGCAGAGTGGCATTACAGTGACACCCGTCCGTGGATCACTAATACCTTGGTGGTTGTCTTTGTTTTTAGATTATACATGTTTATCATAAAGTAAAGAGCTGTCACTTCATGTTGCTATAAAAATAATGTCATCATTTTATTTCATACATATACGATAGTACTCGTAATACGAATCCGCGGCAATTAAACTGGCCATTATCATGTATGTATATGATATTCCACGTAATAATATCTCAAACACACTTAAGTATTATTATACGTTTATGTTATTTACGATTCTAAACATAAGGTATATCGTTATAATTCACTTTTAACAAAACACCGTTAATATTCAATTTCCTATAAAAACACGCAAACAACACGCAAGCTTCAGCCATTCATTTCCAACATTATAAAAAGTTTAATGTCTTACACGAGTCGTATTATCAACATAAACTTGTAATCATAGTAATTCATTTAAAAGCGCTTTCACGAGGGAATTTCACTACACGAATGATGAGAATCATCTGCATATTGTTAATAACACCAAAAATACAGGAGGTCTTTACTATTAGAACGAAACGACCGAGGCCCGCGACCACGCAACGCGTCTCACCAAACACCCCGTGAACTCATAAAAACCGAACCGTAGTAACTCCAAAGGACACCTATAAATTCTTTATTTTATTATCGCGAGCATATATTTAATTCTAAGAGCATACCCACTGTTTCCTTTTTGTCATATAAATAAAGAATTGATAGTGAACTTAATGTGTCTTGTAATCAGTATTAAAACGCTCGATAGTGATTATGGAACGATGTAAAACTTTAAAGCGACAAAATAACCGCGAAGTTGTGGTTATTAATATTAATTACCACATTTTACCACTAAGAACACGTTTTAGTAGATAGCTCAAGGATCGTAAGACGGGAAATAATCATCCCTAACTACGGGTTGCCTGGTATTACTAAAATAGCGTGGCAGTACTATAACTGCTATTATGTACAATTTTTGTTTAGTCTAAAACGCAAATAAATATGAATACTATAATTATTATAAATTTACTTTGAAATTTTCTTTAACGTATATTCTTTATGAGTATCATATAAGACAAAGCTAATTTAGAACTATGGGAGTATTTAGCTTATAGCCTCAAGTTAAAAATATTTCGACAAGAATCGTATACCGTTGTATTTTTGTATATAATTGTGCTCTTATTTTTGGGTATTTTATATGTAAGTTTAATATACATTTTTTAGGGGGTTGATGCTGCTCACGTCCGTAGGCTTTACCCTCGAGACCCTACACGTGACCCCTGGGTGGTGCTAATCGAGCAGCTACGGGGTGGTAGGGCGTCGGTGCCCGACTGGGTCGCGACCACCATACACTTGGTGTAAAGCCCGTAAGAGTGACTCGTCGCGTTTCGGGTACAGCCAGTGTATACCCAGTACCTTGGAGACTTACACTGTGATATGGAGAGGTGGTGAGATTCACTAATTGCTCGTTGCATTGTCAAGATGCACTGACCCGACGGCCAGGGAGACCTGTAGCAACGGTTGACCGCTGGCCGCCCGCGGTATAGTACAGGGGCCCAATCGCGGCTAACCACCGTGAGAGGCTGCCCCACCATGCCGCGCATAATCTTGGATAGTCTCGTCGTGCCGGTTGGTGACCGGAACGGGGTCCCGGCGAACTATTCCGGGGGGGTACGGGGGCCCTTCCGTCTGTCGGATCAGTGCTTCTACGCTGTGCTTGAGTTGGTGTTTCGAGCCTGGAGGCTTTATGTCGCAGTGAATTACTCCTACTTCACGCCTTCTTCTTTCTTTCAAAAAAAATTTTTATCGCTACCCATGACAGTGCCAAGAATAAAGAAAAATAGGTCCACAGCGGTGCACAACCCCGACGCCGCTTTCACAATGGAGTTCGCTAACATCCGCGGACTTCATACTAACTTAAATGCCGTCCACCATCGCCTAGAGACGGCTCGGCCTGCTTTACTCTTTTTAACGGAGACACAGATCCGCCGTCCGGCCGACGCATCCTATTTACAATACCCTGGTTACCAGCTGGAGGCAAACTTTCAAACTAAAGCCGGGGTATGTGTGTATGTACGGTCGGATGTGTGTTGTCGCCGTTTGCACCTCATGGAGGACTCCTCCTTCTCCACCCTATGGCTGCACGTGGATCTCGGCGTTGAAAGCCGAGTCTACGCGTGCCTGTATAGATCCCACAAGGGGGATGATGTGACAACTCGGCTGTTCGAGTATTTAAGTCAGGCGACAGATGACGCGCAAGAGCAGTTCCCTACTGCAGAATTGGTGGTTTTGGGAGACTTCAACGCACACCATGAACAGTGGTTGAATTCGTCAACAACCGACCATGCAGGACGAACTGCTCATGCATTTGCTCTCACGCACGACCTGTCTCAACTGGTGACCCAGCCCACCCGGATTCCAGACATAGCGGGTCAAGCGCCTTCCTTGCTGGACCTACTGTTGACGAGTCATCCTAACGAATACAGGGTGTCTGTCAGTGCCCCATTGGGTAGTTCAGACCACTGTCTCGTTGAATCGTCGGTGCCGCGTTCATTGCCTCGATGTCCATCGGAGACTAAGCGTAAGGTTTGGCACTACTCGTCAGCAGATTGGGATGGTATGCGAGATTATTTCGCATCCGTACCCTGGAGGCAAAGGTGCTTTAATGAGAGTGATCTTTCTGGGACTGCCGAGGCAATTGCTGCCGAGATTAGACTTGGAATGGAATATTACATTCCTACGTCCGAAATTGTCAGTAATCGCCGCGGACGCCCTTGGTTTAATCATGAATGCGCAGATGCTTTCAGTCAGAAGCAGTATGCGTACCGTGCTTGGATCAAGGGCCGCGCGAATAAAGATCCTAATCTCAACTCCCTTAAGGCAGCCTATAATAAGGCCACTAGGTCCTGCAAAAAGGCTTACGCAGGAGCAGACGCTCAGCGCGTTGCACGGATTGGCCAGAAGTTGGTTCGCCACCCAACCAATAGTCGCGCCTACTGGGGGCTGGCGAAGGCCGTCCAGGCAAATTTCTGTCAATCCTCTCTGCCGCCTTTGCGATATCCGGACGGATCACTGGCTCATGAACCGCAGAAGAAAGCCACTTTATTGGCCAACATCTTCGCGGACAACTCCCGACTCGACGATAGTAACGCGCAACTGCCCACAACACCTAACAGTGGTATCTCGATGCCTGAGGTCCGCATCAGGCAAAGAGACGTGCGCCGTGAGTTGCTTTCGCTCGATGTCCGGAAGGCCAGTGGTCCGGATGGTATCCCACCAATTGTACTTAGAAAGTGTGCAGCCGAGTTGTCCCCAGTATTAACACGCGTTTACCAACAATCCTACATCTCTGGTGACGTGCCCCGCGTTTGGAGAGAGGCCAACGTGCAACCAATTCCAAAAAAAGGTGATCGTTCAGACCCTAATAACTACCGCCCAATCGCTGTAACCTCAACGTTGTGCAAAGTCATGGAACGCATATTAAATGCCCAACTTGTGCGCCACCTAGAAGACCACCCTCTTATCCATGATCGTCAATATGGCTTTCGACCGAACCGATCAACGGGGGATCTTCTAGCGTACATATTGCACCGTTGGGGGGAAGCGATTGACAAACATGGCGAGGCACTGGCTATTGGTTTAGATATAGCCAAAGCTTTCGATAGGGTCTGGCACCGTGGTCTTCTCTCCAAACTCCCGGCTTTCGGACTCCCCGACAACTTGTGCCGATGGATCTCCAGCTTTCTGCATGAGCGCAGATTTCGTGTCCTAGTCGATGGGCACAACTCGCAGCTCATGTCTGTAAACGCTGGAGTTCCGCAGGGCTCTGTTTTATCACCCACGTTGTTTCTTCTGCATATCAATGATATGCTTCCCCTGGGACACATTCATTGCTATGCAGACGATAGCACGGTTCATGGGTGCTATGTCAGTAAGCCTGGCTGTGGACGGGGAGACACAGAAAAGAGACGGAAGGAACTTGTCATTGAACTTGACCAAGTCTTGACCCGCATATCCACATGGGGAGCAAGTAACTTGGTTGAATTCAATGCCAAGAAAACCCAGGTATGCGCTTTTACTTTAAAAAAATCCCCCTTTTCACCAAACCCTACTCTTCAGAGCACCCAGCTTGCAATGCGCGACAGCCTAAATATCTTGGGAATAGATATTCGGAGTGACTTAAATCTTAGGGACCACATCGAGTATGTCATCTCCAAAACATCTCAGAGACTCGGAATCCTGAACAGAGTGCGACGGTTTTTCTTGCCCGACCAGCTGTACCTTCTCTATAAGGCCCAGGTTCGTCCGTGCATGGAATACTGTTCGCACCTCTGGGATGGATCCGCTAAATACCTCATCGATGCCTTAGATAAGTTGCAAAGGCGGGCTGTCCGTATTATAAATGATACAGCTATTACCAACACTCTAGAGCCGCTTCAATTGCGCAGGGATATTGCCTCTCTAAGCGTGTTCTATCGCTTGTATCATGGTGAGTGTTCTGAGGAGCTCTTTGAACTCATCCCCTCTGCTCCTTTCCACAACAGAATCACACGGGCAGGGCTTCGGTGTCACAATTTCACGGTTTCACCTATAACATCCAGAACCAAAAAGTTTGCTGACTCTTATCTCTGTCGCACCGTGAAATTGTGGAACCGTCTTCCTGTCAACGTATTCCCTCCTTCCTATGATATTGGGTCCTTCAAAAGAGGCGTGAAGAGGTACCTAAGCAGGCCAGCATGACAGCCGCGACTGGCAGTGTATTCTGTTCGCTGTCAGTCGCCGCTGATATGGATTGTACTGTACTTACCATCAGGTCCAGTGCAGTCACTTTGCTGTGCAACATAAAAAAAAAAAAAAAAAAAAACATACATCGCTACTATAAAAAAATATATTTAAAAGAAAAACCAAGCTCGATAAAAATAATTTTTTCATGTAAGCTTTTGATAAGAATTAACACATTCATATTGTAAAAAACTTACTACAGAGATTATTATACAAACCCCTACTAAAGGAAAGTTATGTATTTTTAATATATTAGTGAATTCATAGAACATACATAATTAACTATAAAATAGTCAAACTAGTTGAAGCATTTTAATAAATATTATTTAACTAAATATAAATGCATTTATATTATCCTAACATTTTTTTATAAAGGCAATACAAAAGAAGGAAATAATTAAATCCTAATAAAGAAAACAGCCACATTAGATATTAAATTAAAAGGTATTCGAATTGAAAAAGGTAACATATAGAAATACAAGCATAAGGGATTAATAATAATATTACATGTAATCAAACTGTGCTTCATGTTATTGCGATATCTAGCAAATCTAGTTCAGCATATGCTGAAGTATCACGAGACACTCAGTGCAGACTTGCACTTACACCAAGACATCAATAATTGCTTAAAAACTCCAAAAGTAGATAGAATAAAACTCTCGGACTGGGAATTTAGGGTTTAAATTGAAATGCACATTTATAATTCCTCTGTTAAAACTATACGGGTCTATATAGAGACGTAGCAGACATCTATTGTTGCTGGAGCAAAAGAACCAATTTTACGTTACGTTTTGATAAGAAGCGTAGGGGCTGCATAACATTATGCAACTCAAAACAACAGACTTGATGTTTAATTTAATTTTATGCTTTACGAAACCAAGGTGTTACTAGTTTTAAACTGAATGTGGGCAATACTTACAGTCGTTAAATTTTTTATCGATATTTTATTATCTATTTAGCATTTTAATCACTATTAAGAACACAATAATTCAATGTGAATTCAGTTTATACTCCGTTGTTTACTACATAAATATGTAAATATTTTACTAATATTAATGAACCTAACAAAATAATGGAATAAATACCAAATGGTCTACAATTAATGTCGTCCGCCATGCGTTTGTTATTCATAGCCCTTAAATGTCATCATCAAAATAGTTACTTTTATTACAGAACTAGCTGTGCTTGCGATTTCGTTCGCTTGGTTGTCGAAAACTGAAACGCGTCGCTTAGATAAGAGTACAGTCAATATTCGTGTTACATGATGACATTATATGCACAACGCCATTTATCGAATACAGTGTTAAACTGTCATCATTAATTCTGCTTTGGCGTTGCAAGTAACTGAATTGTGTGCATGAGAACACTTTAAATTTGCCAGAGTAAACCGATTGCTATGAAACAAAATCTAGTAATACTTCAAGTTGCGTACTATTTTTACGTATAAAAGTTATCTACATTGTTTTCCTACTTTTACATGATACGTGCACAGACAAACAGACCAAAAATTCCAAAAATGGTGGAAATGGTTCTGTTGGTTAAGATCTTCTTTTTTTGAAACATTTTTAATGTACAATAACGACTTTTCTACGGATTTATTATATTTATAGATGTTAGTAGATATTCAAAACAAATAAATTACATTTATTCAAAACTGTGATACAACTTCTTGCGATGCCAATATCAAAATCGTCAAAATGGCACAGCTATGATTACAATATAAAGAAAATGCAAAGGATAACAGAACACAGTTACGCACATGTATGGTCGATTTCCGACATAATAGTGACGGTTTAGCAGATATAAAAACACAAAATACTAATATAGCAACGAAAACGTTTATCCACCCACAATTATTATCGTATCGGCGAGCACTACGGTAAGATTTACAAAGCTAAATAGTGACGAAGCATCATAATTTCGACAAAGAGCCCTATGAAAACACTCAACTTATATCAAAATACCATTCAGACAGGTTACATCAACGAAAACCACACTATCTGAACGACTTAAGAGACAAGAGCAATAAAATATCTGCATTCAAATTAAAAGTTACATGTTTAGGCAGTGTTTGAGCATTCTTCATTCTACAGCAAAAGACCAAATAGCAGAATAGATTAATAGATCAATCATCATAATATGTTGTCAAACAAACCAATGTCCAAAAAAATGTCTTAAACCACTTGTATCAACAAGATTATTTTGTGTTTAAACTTGGGGCATACCTATTGTTTAACAAAAAACAGTATAATTTAAATAAGAAGTTATTTCTGCATTTTACAAATCTTAAGTTTTATAGTTTAACAAAATCCAGCCTGATGGAAAACTATTATGGTAACTTGTATTACCAGATTGTGTAAGATTGTATTACCAGAGGTATCTTACTTACGCTTTACCGACATTGATCCTCTATTCCCTAAGCAACCAAAAACCATACACACCACAAGAACAAAAGGCAAGATTTTTTTGTATGTGATCTATTGTACGTGACAGTATTTCATCAATCAGACTCTCTAAATATAATCTCCATAAATCTCCATGTATATGATAAACATGAATCTTTCGGTATAAAATCCTTAAGTAAATACGAGGTGCATTTTTAGAAATCAGTGACAACTATACCATATATAAACTTGATTACTTATGAGAAATAAATCGTCCAGTCAGCTTGAAACTATCATATTAACTACTTTCTTTTATCGAATAAAACAAATTAAAATTTTAAAGGATACCTACATTCTTCTGTAAGTGATGTATATGTTTCAAAAGAATGCTATAATATAATATTTATAAAATTTAATAAATAACCGCGATAAAATCCGTTTAAATTAGTTTTATTTCAATGAATAATATTCGCGTAAACCTAAGAAATCATAATGCTATAATAGGTTTCATTTTGGATCTCTTGTGAGCGTTTATGATAGGCACCGTGTTAGTTCAGGTGTTAAGGTCTCAAAGCTATCATCGTAAAATCAATATTTGCTAAAGATCTACGTATAGCATCACATTACTTTGCGAATAATGCGTTATGCAACTTGTTTGCTTAGGACAGTAAAGTGAAGCCGACTGGTTTCTCAATCGTTATAGATTCATGTATATTTTTTTCCGATGTCATTGTCCTGGCAACTTTTTTTGTGCATTAGTGCCATAAAAAAAAGCCAACGTAGATACATTGTGCACGGTATATACACAACCTACTTATTCTTATCGTTTCTGATTAATAACACTTGTTCTGTATAATAATTATTTTTTTAATTATATTAACTTAAGCCACTGACTAACCTTAAACTGTCATTATTTTTAATTGAATAAAAATAATAAATTATGTCTTATTAAAGAATCTTTGTTTTTTTTCAACTGCTTGTTTCCTTTACATGCTTAAATAACTTGTTTCATAGACAGTAATTTTCTTAATAAAGTTACATTATGCAATGAGGTTTATGCGATCACAAGTAAATCCCTTATAATTTGTGGTTTTGAAAAGGTGAATTTGTCAACAATAATAAAAGTCGTTATAATTCCTCCCACGGCATGTAGAGGGTCGCCCACATCCCGAAGCACGATGACTTGGCTGTAATAATACAAGAGGAATACTTTACAATAAAGTATTGATTTATTCAGTGTGTTTTCATATTTCTGGCCCGACAGCAATCTGGTATGTACATTCTTCATAGGCGTGAACCGGTTATTGCATAAAGGAATTTGTTTAATTTCACAGCTTAAGACTGCTTACACAATATTTTTTCTATCTTTTTTTAATCGATAGTATATTTTTTATCACATAAATTATAAGACCAAGACATTTAAATGTCTTGATCCCATCGTTATGGCTGATAGTGAAAACGACTGTGACGTTAAACCAGACCGCAGAAGTTTGATTTTTAAAGAATTTTTCTATGCTTAGCTGATCAGTAGCCTGTGTATAACTTAGTAGTGTTTATGATATATTATATTATTCCCTACTAGACCAACTTTTCATCAGACATTTACTACGGCATTTTAAATAAATCTTGAAGAATAACACTTCGTATTAAGCAAAATTATAACATTTGTTTGAAGCTTATTGTACAGTCAAAAAAAAAACATTAGACAGAATAAGGCTTTATTTAAGTACTGATGATTGTATGAACATATACCGTTGTATGAATGTGGGATTTCATAAAATATTTATGAAAGTGTAACTAATAATTGCAATTACATAACATATATCTACAAGTGTTGGAACCCGTGTAAGGATCGACTGCTGGAAGATATTCGCCACACTTAGCTACGAAATAGCAGGTTTCGCGCTAACCTGCGCTACATAGCAGGGTGAGTGCGATTGGTTATCAACACTCACTGACACATGAGACGTTCCAACTTAGCCCACAAGTGGTAGTAATAAATCGATTAATAAAAAGTTTACACAAACTTGTATCTGGAACATGTGGCGTTTCAAATGTTATTGATCTCCGTACCTATTAAATCTAAAAAAACAAATAATATTAAGTACGTGATGTATATTCAACTATCCTTGCAAAGATAAACTTATGTACCGTAGAGATATAAAAATGGACCGAAATCGAATATAAAATTTACTAGCAAATAACTCCTCTACTAAAGGTTACTAGACATGCTAAGGTAAACTACTAAAGGTACTAAAGCTACAAGACATTCATGCTGTTATTTCGTGTTTTTGTTAAAATCCGGTATGAGCATTCGCAATAGATTATAATGAAGCAAATAGTACGGAGAAAGAGAAACGGGTCATCACGGATTGTTATGAAACAAACCGACATCAATATATGAATAAAAATATTTAACATTTTAACTTTACTAAGTTCTCTTATTTTAACTAACTAAGCTCAAGTTATCAACTAAAAAATGCCCATTTGTTTACGAATAATTGCATGTACCTACTAATTATGTAAGTACGTATTAGGAATTATTAATGCAAGCATGCTAAACAAAATGTTAGTTCTACGCGAACGGAGTCGCGGTCACAGTTAGTTACATATATAGAACATGACAAGATATAAGATTCAGTAACAAAACAAAAACAAAAACGAATATGGAATACAAAAGTTTATCCGTAGCTTATTTAATACACGTAAGTATTTAAAATAATCGGGCAACAATAATAATTGAGGCATAGCGGTACGATTGACGATCGTCCGATGGTAAATTTCCTACCAAGGTGCAGTTAGCTTTGATCACGTTTTTTGGTACAAATGACCCAAAGTCTTACCTGTAAAGACAACATAATTTACTAAAACGATTGTACTTATGTCAGTGTGTACAACCATGAATTTACTTTTTTAGTCTTTACAAACGTATACTTGTCTTGTCTTCTCTTTTAAAAAAAACGTCTACTGCAGATTATAAGGATTACTTTCACAGTTGTTTTGTACATACAAAAGTAGTTATTATATTGGTTAAAATAGTCTATCATAAAGGAAAGTTGTTAATACAAAACAAAATCTATTGCATCTATAGGTACTGGTTTTAACTTTTTATTAGGATTTTATAAAATTTACATTTTTTACAGAAAATAACAAAAAAAGCATTCTAATCTTCTGGTTCTTTTTATTACAAAACAAACAAAGCTTCCACCCTTCTGTATAATGGCTTACTGTTTATAACTCAGAGGATAACAATAAGCAATAATTGTTTTGGTTATATGAATACATTTCCAGGCTGAGAACTGTAGCTCTAGTGTGGTGTATAGATACTATCCTGTAGCATTATCATAAAATCTTCTGGGCTGAACTATTGGATTGGTTTTGAGATTACATAAAATTATCACTCATTTACTCATTTCTACTACTACCTATTGCAAATCGCAATCAGGTATGTATATTTATATGTATTACCACAACATAATATACCTACGTTATTGAATATTTCTTAATAGAAGATACAAATGCAAAGTGAATTAGGGGTTAGTTAATAGAAAAATTCGTAACGGGTTTAGTTTGCGACAAATATATTTTTGTTTAAAGTCTGTCTATTTTAGTACACCGCGTTCAATTTGTATTTCCAAACTATTTGAACCTGGCATAACAGGAAACGAATTTATAACTACGCAAAAACTGAGGACTAATCTTGTTAATTTAATTAATACCGAGAACTGCTACTATAAAATGAATCATTACATATGTTAATAATATATACTAATTTCATCAATTATTTAATGATATTTATTATGACTATTTATTAAGAATGTAATGAAGAGAAACCATTGAAAAATTCAGAATTAAATGGACTTTGATTATTAATTGATTAATTTAAATGGACTTTACGGATTATGACGTCGGCTATGATTTCGACATGTATTATATCTATAGAAAAACCATAAGAATCTTAATCAAAGCATTTAAAAGATTATGTGAATAAAATAATCGATTTATTGTCGGTAGTGTTATATGAAGGTTTTTACATAATAGGCGTATGAATATTGCTTTAGTGTAGGTAACTATAGTAAATAATATTATGGTCATGTGAATTAAACGTCTGTTAAGAATAAGGCGGGCTGTACAGCTGTGGGACGATAGAATCATATCCGGTAGTCGTTTACACTTGTGATATTAATGATAGCGTCAACGCCTACAGGGCGGAGCCGTGCTTATTAACTCACTGTGGAGTTATTAAAAATATATGCCCAAGGACATTACCATCTCGATGCTGATTATAGATTTTGTAAACATCAAATACATACATAATATGTTAATATTATTTATTCACATTACATAACAGATACTATTTTTCAAAGTGTTTTATTAACATATCAATAATTATAAGCAAAATGCGTTTTTGTTGTTAATAATATTCAAGTCTTTAAATATTTCCAAGGTATTGGAACCAGTCACCAGGAGTAAATTTTTTCTTAATATTTACTTTTTAAACAGAATATCACTCGCTGTTAGTGACGATTTTACCCAAAATAAGTTACACGCTAAACCTAGTGGAGTAACTGGCTCTCAAACGTGGCTTTTAGAACATAGAAGTGGTTGGTAACGAGTTTTCTATTTAAGGTTTTTATCTTACCAGGTAAGTAGCAAGCAATACCGTACCAGAACGTTATGGTTTTATCATAATAAATATTTATTAGTCTGTTTTTATTTTTTAATATCCATTTATATTAATATTACCGGAAGCGGAGAAGTTTGTTTGTTTGAACGCGTTCATATTAAAAACCACCCGTCGGATTTCTAAAATTATTTTTGTATGAGATCAATCATTCAGGAAGGCTTTAGGGTATTTAACATAACACTACCACCCATAGGAGTAAAGCTTTATTGAAAAAAGTTAGAAAAAATGGGAAATATAATTAAAAACCTCTGGTTCCACGCGATGTCACGGGCGTGGCTATTCTGCTATACGCAATAATCATGTTATGTTATATTTGAAAAACAAAGTATCCATTAGGCGAACGTATATGCATGACATTTTTTACACGCAGTATTGCGAAAGCAGTTTTTGGTTCCTGAAAATAATGGGGAATGCGGGTCGTCGTGGTATATGTTTCATGGATTTGTGATGGTAGTTCTCATCTGATGAATTCTAGACATCCCTCTCGCAGCTTGACCGGCATATTGCGAGTGTATGTATGTAAACGTACATTTAAACCACGTTGAAAAAAGGCATACACTTCTGAATATTCTGAATTCTTATAGTCACCCACTATAAGAAAACATTTCAATTATAACGAAGTGACGGAGATTCATCAGGTACATAAAATGTCAAGAATAGTCACAATTACACTTGTCATAATACCATACAGTTGAAAGACAAATATCAAAACTATACGAAACATAATTCAAGTGTACGAAAATAAAGTCACACGTAATCTACTAGCTAATAAGTTGAAATAAATAATGCAATAAAAAAAAAAAGGTTTCAATTAAGTTTAACAATTATAGTTCGCAGCTCACATGAAATTGTAAGTACTCACGTTCTGGAAATACATCATAGCACACGGCATCATAGCGCTGCGTAACGCGAACACTAATCTATATCCGTTGTGCCACAGCTTTTCTAGGCCGTAACGTGACATCAAATGTCAATCGATATGCAATTATGAAAAGGTGCATGATTATTATGCTAATTAGATTGTAATATACCGAACGTTGGTCACTTAAAACCTATCAATATTTAGTTGACTGGAGCATGTTACATAATAATCCACCTAAGCGATAATTACACACAGTTTTTTAGTACACGGAAATATTCTATATGTATTCAAGTAAGTACATTTAATATCGTAGGTTTTATTATATTTTTATAGAATGCTACATTTTTAACCGTTTGAGTGTATCAAAACCACAGAATATCACAGTTCGCTTAGCGTATCTTGCACGTAAGTAAAATAGAGAGACTCTATAGTATCGAAATGAATTATTCTTTAGCTAGAGTTCTAAACGTCGAATACGTTATGGATGCACTTGCTACCGTAACTGATAGAAGGTGCGTTAATTATATCTAGTCGTAAAGCTATTCTCTAAATGCGCTATTTATTGGCGACTAACGAAGGTTAATTATCCGTGTTGATTGTAACGACACCCCACGATTATTCTTTACAGTATCTATGTTTCAATTTTTAATTTATACAAAGAAATTAAGTTATGTAGTCGTTAATTATATTATTTCAAAGGACTTTGTCAGCAGTTTCTTCTATAATATATAGGTTTAGTGTTATAGCCACAAGCTCACTTGGTGCTAAGTGGCGATGTGGCCCAAGATGGTGGACACGCTAAGCCTAGTGGAAGGAAAGGCTCTCAAGTGCGAATGTCGGAACACACCTATAGGTAGTTTGCGGCAGTTTTTCAATTTGGTGGAAGCTATGGTGTTTTTGTTTTTCTTCATGAAAAGTTCAGGCTTAGTGCAGATGGATTCGAACAGACGTCCATTGACGCGACGTCCGTACATACTAACAACTGAGTCATCATCACTTTAAAGTACAATATGTTGAAATATAATATTGAAAAAAGTCACACGGTTTCTTATATAAGTACAACTGTATACATACGATACTACTGTCTTTTAACATTAAAAGTAACAAAGTACCTAATGTAATGTTTCTGTGAATTTTATAAACAAATGTCATTACAATAAAATTTTATAAATTTTAATCATAACTTTAAGTAATCAAACAAACGATGTGTTACGGTAGTGTATTACCGAATCGATAAATAAAACGAAACTGACCAAAACAAAGGTCAAAATACCGACGATTCATCATAACTACACGCGTGTAAACTCGCGCACACTACATCATCTTTGTCGACGAATATTCTGTCTGGATGTCGGAAATCACACACTGAATGTACAGTGAGTGGAACTTGATTTAAGTTGTTATATTATTCGAGGAATTTGTAGTTTTTATAAATAGATAATATAATACTAAACTACAAAATTATAACGTTTCATTTCTAAAATTAAAATGTTTGCATTATATTAAATTCGTAAATCCAAATATATTTTTATAATTATGGAAATAAAAACTTCATTACGTGCGCTGAGTACTTTTATGTGGGTATTGAATGAGACTGAGCTGAAACGCTCGGCCTGTAACGCTTGTCCGGGTAAAGTCGACTAAGGGAACGAGAGAGATATAGTAACGCGATACATGCATGACCCACCAAACGCATTCGATATAGAAATAAACAGGGTATGTGTCGCACTAATAAGTTTTATTTAACACATTAGAGTTGTATTTCGCAATATTAACCTCGTATCATTTTCACTTTTGTCGTGTGGTCTACCTTATTTTATGCTGTAAATGAAAAAAATGATTGAAATACGCATGTTTATTTATAACTGTAACATCTTAAAACGTTAGTTTAAATCAGTTACATTATTTATTTAAGGAACTGTTCCAGTTGATAATAAAAAGCTTAACACTTCCTACTTCAAATAAATGTGTAACAATGGAATACGAAATGCTCACATTTAAATTCTCTTTCTGGTTTATTTTTTTGTTTGTGCCTTACTGTTACTATTTATATTGCGTATCGATATCCATAAAAACCAACGCTGTCCCAGAGAAGATTCCATCGAATCGATCACAGTCACATACCTAAAATAATGTTCCGTCACGAGAACCGGGTTTCAGACTATATCATACCGCCGCAGCCGGTCCTTATGGAGATGAGAGGGTCTGCCAGCCAACACCAGCAAGACATCCCGCTGCGAGCCAAGAAACGACGATATACAACTGGATACGTAATTTGCTCGATATCGTAAGTTTGCTTGTGGAAAAGGAACAAAATCGTGATTGGATATTCGAGTAAAATATTTAGTATGACAGAATACTATCCACGTTATTATTTACGTAACATCTTTATAAATTGTAAATCCTTAAGTGAAATATTACATGTTATTGACAACGGTATCGCAGTTTTAATCGATTGTGTTGGTAATCGAAGAGTTAATAGTCCATTACGATGTATTCATATTACACAATACCCCAATATTTACACACACACACTATCAACTGAGCTATTATCGCTTCAAAATTTGTTTTAATATAAAGTATCGGTTCAAACAATTATAGAATAGTCATATTAACCTTAAATTCATATTCCGAGATCAGATGTATATACTACACAGCCCTTGTAAAAAAATAATCAAATACTTACGCTGCCTATACGTTAACACATATTAATATAATTTGATATCAAGATTAAGAAATCTGTTTTAAATAAGTGTGATTAACTTGCATTGATTTTTATTTGATCTCCTTAACAGCTTACAAAATATTAAGTAGTCACGAAAAAGACATAAGTTGTATTAAACATCATTGTTCGCACGACACTCAAAACTTATTCACTATTTTGTTATTTTACTTACGATACATTTCCAAACATCTGAGTAAACAAAATTAAATCCTACAAAATTTTATACGGTCACGTAATAAAGACAAAATGAATTGTCATTACTTGAACTATAAAAAATCACAATAGTTAAAAAAACTGTAGATTATTTTTTATATTACGTAGGGATCCTTGTACTTATTATAAACGGTCTATGGTTGAATCAAGACCCACACTCGAGTGATATTTCCGACAAGGTCCGGAGAGAGCATGCGTTTAATGAAATCAAAAGGATTAAGAGCATCTGCCTACTTATTATTCAAATCGATTGGAAGCTCGTTTATCATTTAAAATAAACTACTGCTTACATAAATGTGGGGTGTAGTTGGTGTATAATAAAGGAAGGGGGTACTCAGTAGCCCAATTAACTAACCAGTTATTTAGAGAAAGACACTGAGAATTAATTTCAAAGACATGAGTAGGGTAATATTACAACTAAATAAAATGCAATAGGTTAATAATTATTTAATTTAACTATAATTTCGATATATATAATTGTTGTTTGATTTTATGTAAAAGCAATCACTACTACTCTGATAAAATATTCATCTATGCAAACATTAACAATGACATCGTTTAAATTTCCTTGAGGTATTCAGATGATCACAAAGCATTCGAGCAAATAAACATCAAATGCGAATCGCTTCAACTAGAAGTACAAGGCGGCAACCCGGTACCGACGCAATGATGTCCCGTGTTTTCCTCATGTAAACAATTAAACATCCAAGAGGATGGAACAAATTACGAAAGCATTGTCGAGGTGTTTTGAAAATTTTGGGACAATCGCTCAGCTAAGTCCTCTGTCCCCTGACAATCCCGTCGGAGAAATCCTATGACGACGAAAGGATAAATAAATATCTCTTAATTGGAATGCACTGCACCGTGCGACAACATAATGTATACGCTTTTTTGGCTGGGGAACATTCCTGTTTCTCGATTGGATATATCGAATGAACTCGAGCTAATTACTACGAGAATTTTAACAATATCTGCTAAGAAAACTAATGAACTTGTACACAAATCAATAACATTTTAGAAATTATATAGTAGACAATGTTCTGTATTAATCAGCGAACTGAGCTCTTCTTCAGAAAATATTCTTTGAAGATTATTCGCTCATAAAATAAGAATATCGAGCTTATGCTAACCCGTGTATTGGTTCTTGAAGCAATGACTTGTAAAACTGCTTACTTTATTGCTCCATCGCACGAGAAATACAAAATACGTTGTAGATACAAGCGCAGCGTTGCATTTGACTTTAGTGTGATGACCACGTTACTCGTAACAACGAAAACAGTTATTAAACTAGTAACTGTAACGCGTGTGTTAAAGGGTTGGGGGACCAATAGCCCGATACAATCGCGGCGGACAAACACAAACGCATGTCAATGACCGCTCAAAAAATAGAAAAGGATATAAAATACAGAAGTAGAGTTTTGTTAAATATTGAATCAGTTGAAAATTACTATCAATTTGACTAAGTTATTTTATATTTGTAAACTCAGATAAAGTTTAACCATATTTACGTTTATAATCTGGACTATTTGAACATGTGTTTGTTTAGTAAAACACAACTCTACATTAGAAAACAAAATACTATATCGACTTTATGTACATTCAAATTTAACCTGATTATTGTCTACACTGTTTCTGTTATGTTTTTACATAATAAAAATCTAGTGTAAGCAAAACTGTAAGCGCATGCTTCCGGAACAAACTTTAATGCAATTTATCATCAACGCCAGACTAAATGGCTGATTCGCAGCGGTTTTTCATTCAATAGCGTTTTAAAAATTATGTTTATTAAAAATGCAATATGAACCAAACTAACTAAAAAATATAAATTTGTAAGATTATAATTAGTTATGTAAAGTAAAAGAAGTCATGCATAATTAATACAAGTTAAAATCATCGCTAAAAGACAAGTGGCCGTTCTGATACAATAGGGTGTTAAAAATATATAGAAGACTAGCAAACACATTCAATATTATACATAGGTTAACACCAAGTAGTTCATCATCATTTGTCGTCGAGCGATGCAAAATTTACTCGCAATGATTCTTAAGCACAGACATCATACTTTTATAAACGTAAAAGGAGTCATCATTAACATTATCACAATTGATTTTCGTTTCCGTATATTGATTCAATTTACTTTGGAAACTATATGAATTGCTCTACTGGGAATAAATTAAGGCAATGAACATAGAATTTTAGATTGCTTTACATAACATAACTACACTTTTATACGAGAGTGGGCTGCAAATTATTGCGTAAGTACATGATTTCAGTATAAGTACGTAGCTTTATTTTTTTATGTAATAAGGCAAACAAGCAAGCGTGTCACCAGTGATCACGGTCGCCCATAGACAGCCACAACACCAGAGGAATCGTAGGTGCGTTGCCGGCCTTTATTTTGGAGGGACTTCGTGTCTTCTAGGTTTACACTCATACTAGGTTACATTCATAGAAAACTAAGACAATCTAAATAACGGATTTAATCGTAAATATATTAAAACTTAAGTGTATTTCATGGCTGCGATAGAATTCATTTATTACTAAAATAGAAAAGTAAAATATAATAAATGTATTGTAATTACTACTATAATTATTTACAAAACGAAGCTGAATCACGCTCGAATAGGCAGACGGTAAAGAAAAACGACAATCCGTCTACATATCGTCGGCAAATCGCTCGACAAACATTAGGTAAGCGTGCGTGAAATTGTCTGTGCCAAACGAAGCCGTCCGATGTCCACCCTGCTTATATTACTTTATGGTTATAAACAGTTACTTCACTTATAATCATTATACATTCATTATGAAGCAGAGAAGACGAAAATAATTTAAAGATTATATATATTTTAATGTTTAAATACTTTCCAGTTTTATTGTTACGCTTACATGAATGAATCGTGTTGGCATAAAACAATACGTACAATCTCGTGGTATTATGAACACTGTAAATTGAACTTTTTATTTTTGTACCGACATTTCGTGGATCATAAAAAATCTCACATGCAATAATATATATATATATGTTGGGCCAAACATCATTGCATGTGAGATTTTTTATGATCCACGAAATGTCGGTACAAAAATAAAAAGTTCAATTTACAGTGTTCATAATACCACGAGATTGTACGTATTGTTTTATGCCAACACGATTCATTCATGTAAGCGTAACAATAAAACTGGAAAGTATTTAAACATTAAAATATATATAATCTTTAAATTATTTTCGTCTTCTCTGCTTCATAATGAATGTATACGCCTTATCTGCGCTTCTCCTAAATAAACTTGCTATGGAGGATAAGATTAGACCCCGAAGCCTATCTTTGTCCTTTTTTAGCGCGCGTAGCCTGAAACCCCAACGCGACTTGGTAGCTAGCTTCGTTAAGGAGCGGCAAATAGACGTGCTAGTACAAGAAGCACTTTTAAAACCGAGCGTTCGCAATTCCGTGATTTCGAACTACAAGATAGTAAGAAATGAATGTATCGGCATAACAGGCGGCGGCACGCTCATATACTATAGAAAGTCACTATATTGCCTGCCAAAAGATCCTCCCGAACTTATAAATTTAGAAGTCTCGGTGTGTAAAGTGGGCATGACCGATTATACCACTATTTTTATCGTTTCCGCGTACCTTTCGCTTACTAAAACTGTCTTCCAGTCGGATCTGGAGGCGGTTTTCGCGCTCGGAGACTCTGTTATAGTGGCTGGCGATCTAAATAGCGGGCACATTCAATGCAAAAACCCGCGTACTACCACTAACGGTAGAACACTATACTGGCTAGAAAATGCGCTTACCTTCGATGTAATTGCTCCCTCAGAGCCAACTCATTATCAAGCTAACTGCCGGCCTTCAATTTTAGACACAGCTATTTTAAAAGGGATCCCACTTCAGGTACAGCAAATTGAAGTCGTACATGAACTAGATTCCGACCACCGCCCAGTAGTTCTGGAGCTAGGTCTACACACCCGCTTCAGTCAAAGTGGCTGATTATCCAAAGCTCAGATATGATCACTCAAATAATCTCTCCTCTCCTCATTTAGATAGGACCCTCGACGAGATAAAGTCTGTGACCGATGCCGATGTGGCGATTGACTCTCTGGTCGATCACCTGTAGAATACCATCAGGGAAACCTCGAAAGAGGTAAGGGCGGCGAATGATTAGCACTTCATACTCCCTGATGACATTCGAAGACTGATCACGGAGATAAACGCCGCGACACGCGCTCACGATTCTTATCCGACGGAGGAAAATCGCGTACGGCTTCGTAACCTACAAAGAGCAGTTAAATCTCGTATCTGTGAACTTCGTGGTCAAAGATGGGACAGCCTCTTAGAGGAAATCAAACCGTCACATCTCGCATTCTGGGGTTTCGTTCGTAAATAAGAGCAGGTATTCGTTAGCGAAGCCCCCGTTAGATAGAGGCCTCGGCAATCCGCCCGCCTTCGATAGTATAGACAAGGCAGAGTATCTCGCTGCCACACTCGCAGAATAGTGTTCCCCTAATCCCTATGAATATCATACCATAGATATCGGATATATCGCGAAAGTCGATCCAGCAATACAATCAACAAGAGAGACACTCTAAATCGAAAACTTAGGTTACAACTGACGAAGTTCTCGCGATTATAAAAGGCATTAAACCAAGGAAAGCCCCCGGTCCCGACGGAAGGAAAGAAGCCCACAAACTTCTCCCTGATAAACTTATAGTTCTTCGGGTCTGCATTTTCAAGGCAGCCATAACTCACTGCCATTTTCCAGTCACTTGGAAAAAGGCAACGGTAATAGGTATCCGTAAACCCAGAAAAAAGGCCCCTTCCGGAAAGCTACTGCCCGATAAGCCTCCTCAATACGATAAGTAAAATATATGAGCGGCTCCTTCTGAACCGACTTCAATCAACTGTCTCAGACAAATGTCTTTCACCACACGAGCAATTCGGCTTTCGGCCCAAGCATTCGTGCACCCACCAAGTGCTCCGCGACACAGAGCATATTCAGTCCAATTTCACGTAGTTACGCCGCCCTAGACGCACACTTGCCGTATTTTACAACATAGCCAAAGCTTTCGATAAGGTATAGCACGAAGGTCTCATATTTAAACTCAATCTCTTACAGGTTCCGGACAGGCTAGTCCGCATAATCCTTGTTTACCTATCGAACCGCTCCTTCTGCTACAAAGCAGACGGAGCCCTATCCTCGCCTCACCCAATACGCTCAGGAGGCCCGCAATGCTCTATTCTAGCGCCTTGCCTGTTCAACTTGTTCGTTAGCGACAATCTCGAATTCTCCAACGTCGCAGTAGGCTTCTACACAGACAACACAGTCATCTTCAGCTCGGGCAGGAATAGGATTCATATATAGTACCGCATCCAAAGGGCCGTCTCTACGTTTGGGTCCTGGTGCCTCAAATGGCGCATAGGAATAAACACAGACAAAAGTGCGGCTATCATATTCGATCCTCACGCAAGGAGGAATATGAGAAAAACATTACACCTTTTCGGTGTCAATGTCCCCAGGGCTAATCAAACTAAATACCTTCGTGTAGTTTTAGATAGACGCCTAACCTTCAACAAACATATAGATTACGTACAGAAAAAAGCCTCTACGGCTATGATGGCTCTGCTACGCATTCTAAACTCCTCTAAGAGCTAAATGTCACTTAGACATAAGCTTACAATATACTTAGTATGCATCCGTCCCATACTTACTTACGGTTGCCCCGTATTCGCTCACGCTTCGCGCACCACATTTCGCAAACTACAAGTGTAGCAAAACAGATTCATGTGCATAACCGTCCAAGCTCCACCCTACGTCCATAATGTAGATTTACATAAAGATATATGGACCTTCCGTCCATATATGCATATATTAAAGACCTCACAAAGAAATTTTTCGAAAAGGCCGCAGTTTCGTCCCAAAATAGTACACGTAGTTAGCTACCTCCCAATCCGTACGACGAACGCTTCGCGCGCCGGCCACGTAACTGCTTCATAGATCCCTTCGACAAAATAACAAGATTGAACGCATTCCTCCCTGTCGTCTCCACCAATCGTACTTGTCAAAGCACACGCCGGCGTATCCACCGCCCTCGCCGACGAGGCCGAGCGGTTAATTTCGCTCCCGTATACCCGCCGCAGCCACCCTTCGTCGACGCTTGAGCCAAGGATCGACCCTCCGAATAGCAGCCTTCAAGTGAATCTGCTTGCGCAATACAGTAACACTGTACATCACTGAGAGTACATCATCACACTGCATACCATTCGTGCACACCTACACATTAAGTACACGGTTTTGTAAGAGACTACCCCTGCGGCCCTTGTGCGGCTTGCCCGATGTCATTGTTAGGTCCTGTTGGTTAGTTAAGATCGCGAATCTTTATTCATTTTCGCGCACCCTTGCGCCCGCTGCCTCAGGGCTGAGTGCCCTCAGCATTCGCCCCAAAAAGTTCGGTGAAGCTGTCAAAGCCCATATGACTAAAAGAGTATGTCAGGTCGAAAAAAAAAATGGTTAACTGCAAAAACCTAGACAATGTTAACAATATATCTCTATATTATATATTCATGTATTTGTGTATTGTTTTACATACTAGTGTATATTTTTTACATGTTCAATTTACGATATTGTGATAAGCTCAGTACAATCCAAAACAATATTGAGCACCGAGAGCACAGTACTCGATCGGAGATCGTAGCTATTACGCAGACCTGCAACCCTCTTGGTAGTTGGATATATACTGACTGATTTCAAAATGTAGTAAACCAAAAGGGAGTCATTGTGAAGGGTTTAATAATCATGCCCATGGTGGTCGGGGCCCAATCAAATAAAGATTTATTTTACACTTTATTTTTGGTACAAAGCCGGACTTAATGCAATAGGCATTCTCTAACAGTCAACCTTAAGGTGGTGCAGAGATAAAAGGCGGTAGGTGTAAAATAAACAACAAATGAAAGGCAATAGTCTATTAAAATACTAAGACTAACTATGATACATATATAAACGTATACACTGTGTATATATAAGGAAATACAATTAATTATATACTATTTAATTTTGTACATAAATAACAATACAGAAAAATAATAAATACAATACAATATAATAAATACAAATAAATAATTATGTCAATACTCGTAAAACATAATGAAAGAGTTTAGTGAACTAATTCTGCCAAAAAATCTTATAAACCTGACATAACTTGGCTTTGAAGATCAAGCGATTAGTCGACATCCCGATATCCAGTGGGAACGCGTTCCATAGAAAAATAGATTGGACATAGAAAGAAGAATGTACAAGACCAGAAGTATGAGCTGGACAATGTAGGAGAGGATTACTGTAACGGATGTAGATTTAAATAGTGATTAAAACATAAGAACTGAAAATGTGGTGTTAAATAGGAGGGTGCATCAGGGGAAAATAATAGAGAATAGAGTATTGTCAATGCTCGCATGTTGCGGCGCTGACGTATGGGCAACCAATTTAATTCTACACGCAAGCGCGATACGTGATCATATTTGCGAAGATTATAGACGAATCTAATGCAATTATTGAGTAATCGATCGAGTTTGTTGAGCAGATCCGCACTTAAGTCGTAATAACAAACATCACCATAATCGATGATTGGGAAGATCAAGGTCTGCACAAGAGTTGATTTGGTTTTAACGCGAAGAAAGTTTTTCAAGCGGGAGTGAGATCTTAGTGTTCCAGTAACTTTCCGACTAACATTGGAAACTTGAGTTCTCCAATCCAAAGCAGAATCCATGTGTATGCCTAGATCTTTTACATCAGAGGTAACTGGGATGATAAAACCAATAAACATAATCCGGGGCCGTGTATTAAAGTCTATTCTAGTTGTATTAAAGATTAAAGATTAAAAATCTTTAAAAATCTTTAATTAAAAAGTATTAAAGATTATAAATTAAAGAACGGCTGATCCAGGAATGCGAAATTGTTAATCGTTTAATGCGCTTCTTTCATGGTTTGTGGTGGTCGGACACATTTGTTATATCATCCACGTGGAGACTATGCAGTAAAAGATATTACTAATACATTCACTACTTATACATTCAAGGATTTTTTTGGATACAGGTGGTAGACTGATAGGTGCTTTGTAAATTGTTTTTGAAGCTATAATAGCTCAGTTGGTAGTGTGTACAGATGCCGCGTCAATGGATGTGAGTTCAAATCCACCTACATTGAGCTTGAGCTTTCGCTGAAGGAAAATATCATGATGTAATCATAGCATGGTGGTAGGGCTTTTTCTAATGCCGGCCTGGCTAGCTGCCACCTTCAAGTTAAAAATCAGCCGCCAAATACCTATGTGTGTTCCGGGAGTTGCACTTGAGAGCCAGTCCCTCCGCTAGGCTTAGCACATCTACCTCTTGGGCCACATCATCACTTAACATCAGGTGAAATCATGGTCATAACGCTAATAAAAAAGTCAAATTCAGTCTGATAAGTGCGAAAAGAACTATTATATAACCTATTTTTATACATAACACTACATTATTAGTAATCTAAATTATATCTTTTTTAATTTTGGTACCTTATCTTACGATGTAAACGCACCTTAGATTAAATTTTGAACTTTGCATGGTACATAAAAAGATATTAATAACAATAATATTAACACGACAGGAATATTAGCAAATTCATATCGAATGATTAATATTAAAATCTATAATTTAAACATTGTTTAAATAGAATTGAAAGGTGATTCGTGGAATAATGGAATCAGTCAAGGCTATAAGTTTCTTATCTCACTAATATAGGATCAAACATATCACAACATACTCAATATTATCAGTAATCGTTTTAACGTCATCACTATCAGTTACATATACGCATAACAATCTTTATAAAATACGGAAAGGATACTTTTATTATTTAAATAAGTGTATGAATTACATTTGTAATTTCTAAACAACTATGTATGTTGACAGTATGGACCCAAAAATCTCCAGATTTTTACTATTTGTATATTAGGTTATGAATTCAAGAACCTAGAAGTAATTGCTTTATATTATTTAAGAAGTAGGTGTTATGTACGAAGAGTTTTTATAATTGCAGCGTAAAACAAACAGAGTTTATACCGTTTTTTTATTAAACATTATTTTGCTGGTCACACGAGCAAAGTAATAAGGATATGTGGTTTTTCATTATAATTCAAAACCGTCTTAACCAATTAATAAAAATCATTCACGAGAATAATATGGCATTTCGGATCTGATCATTACAAATGAAAATTATATATTTTACATCAAATAAAATGTAAGTACAAATAAAAATCCACGAAGAAGATATTACGTACAAATCACGTGCAGAGCCTCGACATCACTAGCATTTTAGAAATTAATAACACAAACAATCAAATATATACATTTTATTTATTTAAAATTCAACATGTCTGTGCGTCCAAACAATGACATTCCAGAATCAATGGTGTAATTGCCACCAGTCATACTCTTGGCTTTATCACTCGCTAAATAAGCGGCTAACTCTGCTATCTCATCAGCCTTCACAATATGTTTTAAAGGCATCTTGGATTCAGCCTTCCTGTAAAAGACATCAATTTCTTCGCGACTCATTAAACCAGCTACTACTAATGTATTAGTTTTCACAACTCCAGGAAAGATACAATTAACTCTTACGCCTTTTGATGCCAGCTCTAAAGCGATACATTTAGAAAAATGGCTCAAAGACGCTTTTGATATATTGTAAGCAAAGGTTTCAGATGTAGGTAATACAGCCGATATACTGGAAATGTAGATAAGACTCCCCTGGGATTCTGCTAAAATGGGTGCTACACGATTAGTCATACTAACAACACTTCTTAAATTAGTTGCCATTATTTCATCGTAGATATCTATGACATTAGGATTTAAGATTTTGCTCGGTTTAACTATTCCAACACAGTTGATAACAGCGTCAATTCTACCGAACTGTTTTTTCGTATCAGCAACAACTTTTTCTACAAGTTCGTCTTTTCTTAAATCAACCATGGCAACAAATACTTTTGTTCGACTTAATTTTTCACACAGTTCAGCTGTTTTCTTTAGGTTTTCTCCATCTTTATCAACTAAGTATAATCTGGCTGATAGTTTTGCGAAATTTAAAGTGATTGCTTGGCCAATTCCTGAGGCGGCACCTGTTATCACAATAACTTTATTGATTAAGCTCATATTTGTCAAATATTATTTCTATATTATTATTTTCACAATAATACATAAGCGTCAGTTATCACTGTGCAGCACTTATGTTTGAATTGTATTAGTACGCGCTTCGTTGGTAACTGGATTATAATTTGTAATGTATTGTAATAGATAATTATTCAGTAATCTCCGACATCTTTATAGGCATGATTAAACCTAAATCGTTTACATAATTACGATAAATTGTAATGAACGCACCGTTGTTATCACTTTATCATATTATTTACATGTAATGATATCGTTATCATTAAAACGGTGGAAAACAATTTAAACATATATACCGTTTTCAATATTACTGATATTTCAATGAAATAGAATACCATATCCATAATTTATATATATGGTAGGACAACGTCTGCCTCCGGATTAGCTAGTGTTATATATAAATAATATATATCTAAAATGTTTTCACTAAATACCATAAGGGTCAAATACAACTAAAGAATCAAGTTATTGTGCAATAATCGATTGTTCATTTACAAAAATATCTCAACAGAAATACACTGAAATATTTAAAAATTCTTATTTCACAGTGGTACTAACAAAAAATGTCGGCTATTCGTAAAAGAAATTTCGCAGCCAATACCGATCGCTTGTACGAAATCGAGGAGCGTTCCTTTCAATCCTTTGTCGCAGCCATTTGATTAAAGTAAAGGGGCCGCAATCACACGCAGACAGATTTCGTGTCAGAGGAAGTATCGCGTTTACAAACGGTACACCGACTGCATTGTGACCAGGAAGAATCCTAGTTGAGGGCAATTGAAGGCGTACCCCAAGATCCCAATATTCACTTATTCGCGATATTCGACGCCACATATTTGAAATACAATGAAATTATACACTTATTACTCCTTGTTACCCTTAATACGTTTTATTTTATCTTGGATGCATATTATAAAAAAATGTGTCAATGTTAAAATCAAACGTGCAAGAACGTTTAGAACGCAAAAAGTAAGAAAAAATTTCACACCTAAAAATAATTGTCGTTCAATCCTAAGTCGTGTTAATAACCAACGTATATAATAAAGAGGTGATAAAATAACATACTGGAAATTTTGAACAACACGTTTTAATTCTAAATATCTATACAGAATGAACTTTGAGAGCGTTATCTAACGATGAATTTTATTCGATATAAAACGAGATAAAATACTTAATGAAATACAATCTTGCATACCATATTGATTCTTATATTGCGACGAACTCGAGAAACCACTTAAAGAGTTACAATCCATTATAAGAAACCCACGCTCAAAATATCTGGTACAAAAATTATTTCGTGCACAATTCCACAGGACTAAAAGGTAATTCATCGCGGAACGGTGTACGGATCATTAAGGAAACGAGAATTTACGATCACGTGCGTGCAGGCGCAGACGACATGAGACAGAGTATATGGGTGATGAAGCCCATCACCCGTGCAAGTAATTAAACTCCTTAACGAGTGTGTAACAAGAATGTGTTTTTTTTTAAATCTTTTACGCAGCGGTGATACATTTATTTCCGATGAAATTCGCAGCGGGGGACGACGCGCCTAATTTTGCGGCGCGACGCAGTCTCGCTCGATTTATTTGAAATGAAATCCTTTTATTGGATACCCCGTGAAGTCACTGGCAATCGATAATTCGGTAAAAGGCTTAGATTGAGATGATCTCGCGGTCTGTTAACTAACAAAAGGTTGCGGTTCACCTCGTTAAGATACCAATCTATTTAAGATTCAACAACAATTATCGAGGATAATAGAGCTGTGATTGATATATCTCAAAAATATACTTAACAACTGAAACAATAAAAACGCATGTAAAAGTTTATAGTAAATTTGAAATGAATATTTTTGTTACTCGATACCAATAATAATAACAGTAAAATAATAAATTATACAAGAATTTTAAGAATTTCTAGCATTCGTCTTTAATTTTTATAGCTTAAAACATAATAAATGAACTATTATCACTTTTTTAATAACTTTTTATAGTTGTTTATTTATTTTTTAAATGTACAAATAATATACTAATATTATTATTAAATACACTACCAGCTCATCGAGCTAATGAGTGTATAGCACTTCATGTGCCTTTAAGTTTTTAAATGTTTGTCAAATCAGTTTTTAAGTTCATAGATGGTCTACTAACGAATGTCTCTGGAAGCTAACAGCAATATCCCTTTTAACGTTTTATTAAATAATTCTATTGTATCATATACTTTTAATCAAAGTACTAGATTTTACCCGCGGCTCCGTTCGAATTAATATTGAGTTGATTGTCGACCGATACAGAGATTATTTTGCTATCAAATGCTATTAAATTATTTATTTAAGGATCTTGGTCAATACTGGAAGATAGTTGATATCTACCAAAAATCCGAAATTATAAGCAATTATTCTCTAGCGTTTGAAGTAAATCGCATGACGTAATAAAAAGTTTTATACAAAGATGATCCCTCTCTTTACCCCATTACTGTATTCAGGTTCCCCTATCCATCTCTATGACAAAGTTCATCATAATCGATTCAGCGGTTTAGGCGTGAAAGCGTCACAAATAAACTCATATTCACATTTGTAATATTAGTAAGTAATATGTATATATTCCTTTACATTCTTCCCAAATATATGGTATAATTTTTAATAAGTAAATATCAATATTTTTGATTATTGAATTTGATTACCATGATAATGATACGCTATATTTGGAATCAAATGATCGGGTGTAGACTATCATGCTCGCTTCTTAAATTATAAAAAATACACCATTAATAAGTTTGTGGAGACTAGAACGTTAACATTCATGTATAATTGCATTAATAACCTAAGAAAACTATACATATATTAACAAATCTGATGCATTTATGTTCTAAAATAAGTTGACCCGTTGTATTTTAAGTTTTCATTAAGCATAATTTTATTTGGACTTTTTTTATTTTGTATCCGAAAGAAATATAGACAATACAGTATTACGTCATATTATGTAATTGTATTATGGGTAAGGCTGTCAAGAGGGTCAAGGATAAACTAAACTAAAAATATACACAACGATAATTGGATCGAGTTCTAATCGGAAATATTGGAAAATATAGATTAGAAAGTAATAGATGTGAGACTAACTCCTGTTTTAATTACCTCGCTCACTTATGGTTGTGAGATCCTACTGTAATCGGCAGAAGGAACGAATAACCCCTTTTCGCTATCATTACCATATTTCGCGAACCAGTTTTCATTTGCTTCATACAACCCTACTAATATTATAAATGTGAAAGTGAGTTTGTTTGGTACGATTTCACGCCTAAATCGCTAAAGAGATTACAAAGAATTAGAAAGGAAACGGTGATGTGAGATAGAGAGAGGGATAAACTATGTATGAAACTTTTTATTGCGTAGTCCAATTTTTTTGACAAAATCAATATAAACTACTATTTATATAGACTTCTTCTTCGTAATTATCTACGTCGACATCTTCTCTACAGATGCACCTGCAGATACACCCCGCTATCCAACAGATATACGTAAACAAAATGGGTAATTATGTATTGTATTACAATTATCATATCACGCTGTTAGATCGGTAGGATTTTATACAAGTGATAAGACGTGGCAGCTGAGTCCTAACAAAAATATAAAGACACCTTTTAATGAGTCTGCTAGGATCCAGAATGTGAGAATGGTCCCAACGCGGCAGGCGGTTTTATATCTGTGTTAAATATTTGAAGGGTTATTTTTTAATGTTTTCCGTGTAAAGACGTATGGGTACACAGAGTTGTTGAAAAAGATATATATAAGATACAACACAAAGATTTGATAGTTCCAAAACACTACATACATTTTAATAGGCAATAAGAATGTTAATAAATCCGTCAACAGATTGGAGTTAAATACAAAGTATAATTGCTGAACATTCAGAAGAAGGCTCCAAACATTATCTTAGATTCGACAAGCCACAAATCTTTGCCAAAGAACACCGATTCCAACCTAGGATGATTCGTGAGGCTATTGACATTAAAAACATCCAAATTTCAATAGAGAAGATGGTTGGAAGCTAGTACAAGTCTGGGATCCGATTATACATTTAATTAAATCGGAGCCCAAAAGACCAATTTCCAGACCTCAAGACACTGTGAGCTCTTTCTGCGTAGATCGGAACACTATCAATAACAAAAATTAAATTGAAGGTAGACACAGTAACATGAACTTTTCTGGACAACCTACACCTCAGTCCGCCCCGTGACCACGAACGCTGAAAAGCTTTCGAAACGTCTGGATCAAAATTAATAAATAACCCCGTTAAAATCCGTTTAAATTATTTTTATTTCGATGAATAATATTCGCATAAACATAAGAAATCATTATGGTTAATATAATTTGAGAAAAAAAGCATGTTTACTATAAAAATATATCAAAGCGTAGTAGTGCAATGTCTTTAAGCTACACATGTGTTTATTTTATAATAATCAGTTTCGTCTCGTAGATGTTGTACACCCAAATTCAAAAATGTAATTAACCGGTTTCTAAAAACATGATTGATAATATGATTAGTATGAAGTATTAATTGCGGAATGATATGATATATACTTCCTAGTTACAAAATTTCATGTAATTGTATTAAATATGAACAACAAGCCCATTTTTTGATAATCTATTTCTTATATCTTCGTATGTTAATAAAAATCCTTATAACCTATCAATTAGGAAATGTCATAAATGTATACTATATAAATTTCATAAAAAATCAGTCAAGCCATTGTCAGATAAATCTGAACATACAAACAGACCGTCATTTTTTGTAATATCATATTCGATCTCTTTTTTCTTTATGTTTATACATACGTGTCTTATATATGTTTATAATATTCATGTATAGGGTACATTTGTACAAGAGTATGTGCAAAGACATGACTTAGATATTTATTACGATATATTAAGATCTCATTACTATAACACCTTGTTATAAAACTATAATAGCGATTAAATGTTCCCAATTACCTATTAATTAAATTATTACATAATTAATATTTATTAATCCAGTACACTTCGGTCGATTGTTGAGTAATACTAATACAAAAAATAACGAAAATATAAAATTTGGCATGATATTGACTCATCATATCTTTCATATTTACGAAGACCAAAACAAACAGGAGAGTATTTTGTGACAGACCGAACAATAGCGGCGGACTCGAGTGCAATCGTTTTGAAGAATGAAGACGACATTGGACAAATATTGGTGAAGCGCGAAAACCATCGGAGTTGACCCCTAAGAGGTGTCAAAAGTTGTACCAAGCAATTGACACGCAACGTAAGCCACGCGTGAGAATATTTGAAGAAATACCTTCTAAGTTTATACTAGTGTCAGTAATGAATCATTTCGTTAACGGTCACTTTCAACACTTGAGAAAAATCTTGTACCGTTGTAGATACAACAGGCTATCGACCTCGGCCGGATAAATTTACATAATTACCGCTTTGACATCACACATATATATAACAAAAATTATAAACGAAATCAATACTGAACCTTTCGAATATATTATATTCTTGGTGATTTACTGCGACAGCGATATATCAGACATTCAATGCATTTCTTACAAATGAGATGAAATCACGTAAATATTCAAATTTTTATTCAAATGTAGACTTAGATTGCAAATTAGTAAACACCTTTTAGGTATATCGAATTAAATAACAGTTTGCCGATTAAGCTAATTTAAATTAAGAGGACAAATATATAAACTTATATTTCATAGTACATATATACATCTATATCTATACTAATATTACAGATACAAGATACAAGATTTGTATTTTTGTTTGTAACGAATAAACTCAAGACCTACTGGACCGATTTCAAAAATTCTCTCACCATTAGAATTCTACATTAACCCTGAGTAACATAGGCTATATAAAATTTTTGTATGCAAAATGATTAAATAAAATTTTAGATCCACAGAAACGGAGTCGCGGACACAGCTAGTGTTATATATTTTAGTACTTTACCTTATTTAATTCGAGATTAATTTTTAAACTCTTGTTTACTTTCCAATGATAGAAAATAATACACTCATAAACATTATTCGTACAATTCCTAAAATTAACTAAAATAACATATATTCATATGTAATCGCAAAAATAATATAATATTAGTATGATTTATTATCCGAACCAAATATCAGTAACATAAATAATGATTTAAATATATTTTTTTAGACAATATTTATGAGTGTCCGTCAACATCAAAGTCTAAAATTAACAGTCAATAAAATTAATTCAAACATTAACATAAACAATTTGGAGTTAAACATTTTTATAATTACTACAACTCATAGATGTCAACTCATTATCAAAAGCATTTATAACTCTGAATTTAATACTTTTATATATGTAGTTTGTATTTAACATTGATGATTTTATAGGCAATAGCATACACATGCATACATGTGGGATAGTAATGGTTAATATCAGGTGTTAATTTAATGCTATAAACAGTCTCATGTCGAACATCCGTGAATATAATAAGCTATAAAGCGGCGTGTGTAAACCACCACGACTGGACAGCCCTCACACACCGCCCGCCCTAGTCACCGCGTTGGCGAGATCCTCGTTAAAATATGGAAACGATACTATAGATTACAAAATTGGACAAAAATTTTAGAATATAATAACAAAATATCCCTTTTAACGTTCTTAATAATTTATGTGACGAAAAAAAAATATTTATGGTAAAGAACTTTGAAGTCATTCAATCCAATCTGATGATGTGTAAAGAACTGGCGACAATATACATAGCAATTATCAATCATAATTGAAACTTGTATTTCGTACTTATAAAATATTAATTTACATTAATACTACTAATATACTATTTAACATAATGTCATAATTGCTGTACATTGGATAAATTTCTTTAGAAACTTGGTCTGGTTATGTATGTATGTAGACCTAAATCTAAAGGTAATCTTTTAGGAAAAACTAGAATGCCATCAACAATGATCAAAAAACATTGCGTTTATGTTAAATAAAATTTCACTATAGTAATCTGTCTATATTCGATGTTCTGTTTAGAAGCGTGAGACACAAGACGCGGTTGTGGACTACCGTAAAATACTATTATTATTCATAATTATGACTGTCCGCGACAAACAGCTACAGTTTTATAGCTGCTAATGAACTCAACTGGATAGGAAATAAGATATAGTTAACGCCTTTATGATACACACGCGAGCTATTTTTAGATTATTTATTATTTTTCTATTATGTTGTTTTTTTAAATATCCTGATAAACTTTTCACTACATAAGTTCTACACGGCAATAGTTACATAATGTAACCTTAGCTTTTTCCACAATTAACAAGAATCTAAGTAAAAATTAAAACATTTCATTAGCAAGAATGCCATTTGCTAGATACAACAATCTATGTACACATAGTAATGATATCCATATATCATATTAAACGCGTTTAATTATTAAAGACATAGCATGTATTAAACTTGAAAGGATTAGAATAGGTTGGTAACTAGGTTGTTATCAAACATTTTCCCTCGCATATTGCTAGATTCTTGTCATGTATCAAAAGTGATTTCTTAACTTTACAATTAAGATGTCATCGAAGCGTTTAGATTTATAAGTGGCAATTAGACGAGCATAATCTTTACATGAATATTGATCAGTTTTTCGACATTTATAAATAGCTCACAATTACAACCCGATCCATTGCTAACGGTACCTAAACATCTTTAAAACATACAACACGGTGGTCTTGTCAAACAACCAGATTACTTAAAATTAGAAATTGTAAAAATCTAATGATTAAAAGAGTCCGGTTTTTAGTTAAATCTGAAAAATATTGTCTGTATAATGTGACAGTTTATAGTAACAAACGAGATAATTTAGAAAGGATTGAAACTAGCTTACATATAATTATAATACAAGAATGTATGTTATAAAATACGGATGATACAGGGATTAAAAAAGTTATTATTAATATTAATGAAATTTCGGTATGCAGAATGTTTCAACTTAAGTAGATCGAGAAAATTACGCGCTTATATCTTGTAATAAATTAAAGCTTTATCTTTACACAATTTTATATAACAACCTCGTCGCCCACAAGATATACAAGAATTACTCGTATTTGTGTGTGTTATTTAGTAGGATGGCAAAGTAAGAACACTGTGCTTGCTAATAATCATAATACAATGCAAAAATAAATCCAATGGATCTATCGGATATCATACCTGCAAACCGCTCCGTAACTGTATATACACAGAGTGGAAATCACATCCAATAGAAGCCCATTATAAAGATAAGAGAGTTACAAAAGTCAATTCCCAAGCCCATTTTTACAATGAAGCTCAATGGGAAAAAGAAAAATATTTATAAGCGGAGTAGTATACTTTATACTTGCAGAAATAATGGACTTAAATGAAGAGTGGATATGAATTAAGGTATAGTTTACATAATGAACAGAAATAAATAAATACCACAGAAAACAACATGTTGAAGCAACAAGAAATCGTGGTAGGAAAAATATGTCAACTTGAAAAATTACTGTAAAACAAATCATAATTTTTTAAGTCGATTGCCAGTAAAATTATTTGTAAAGGCCACAAAGCTTTTGCACTGTTTAAATTAACTTAACGTTTAAAGTTGTAATAATTACTTACCTTTCAAATGTTTAAACAAATGTATAGCTCAGTTTTATTCACAGATAATCAGTGAACGACATATTCAACAGGAGTACTACATACTAGATTTTAGAATTTTACCGATATTTGTGCAATATAATTTTTAAAAATCTGATTTAATAGGTTTGTTACTTATTAGGTTTCTTTTTTAAATAAATGTTACATATGTTATTTATTTTATAATTATTGAATTTATTGATTTTTGAAAAACACCATATCATTCTAACTATATTTATATCACATGACTAACATAATACAGATGATAGTAAAGATTTACATAAAAGTAGCTTAAAGAGAATTATCTTTTATTAACAATTTAAATATTTTATGTACGGTAAAAACATTATATCAAAACTAATCATTTCATTTAATACACATTTGTCTTTTAAATATTAATATTAAAACGGAATATTAGTATATTCGAAACATAAATTACGCGAATGAACTAAATTATTCGTTCGTAAAGGCTTCGGTTTTGATAAAAATACCATGGGCATGGGCAGAGGTTCACTCGCTAGTTACCCTTCCGACTAGACGACTTCACGATACACCTGGGACTTACGCAATAGCGCTCAATTCTACAGAAAACAAACATAACTTTAAATCTCGTACTCCGCCCTCCGTTTCCTTTCTTCCGGGCAATTTGTATTACCATATAGACACGGTAGTTTTCAATTCGTTTCCATTAAAGTTGGTGCATCGACGTGCGTTATGTGGTCCACCCGTGTCTATCCAACTACTTTCGAAACACTTTTATAAATCAATTTTCACTTAGTTGCCACTGCTCCCTGCGACTGACAGTCTATTGCGAATTTCAAAATATATTTTCCAATAGGTTTTGCTTTTACGTAAACATCTTGTAATGACACTTTTAACATTACATAGACTTTATTATAACTTCGTACTACTACATAAAATTGGAATAAAATACTTTATTTCGTGAAATAAAAGATGTAACCAATAATGGTGAACGTATTCCTATTTATGACTCATATTACAAGCGCTGTCAAATATCTTCAACGATCTATGAATTGTGTTATACGTTATAAAATTATACTTTATCTCACACGAAATATAAGATTTTTAACGATAGGGAACATGAACAATAAATCTTTACATTAAATCATAGATGTTGTTTTTACACATGTAAGTGTAAGTTATAATCTAGTATTATACAATCAATTCATAAGTATTTTATAGAACTAAGTTATCATTAGTATGTTATTAGTTGTTCACTTAAAATATTAATAAAGCATATGTGTCAAAGAAATATGACTTTACAATGCTGTTTCCTATACAGCTGCTAAACAACCGAAAAGCTCAAAACTTCGGTTTAACAATGATTTTCCTAACCTAAACAAAGCGCAACAATAAGAAACAGTATTTATATTCTACAAAACCAAACAGGCATTCATCTCCTAACAAAAGTCTTTATAGGTAGTCGTACCGAATTATCTGTCATGTTACACAAATAAATAAGAGATATATTGTGCTGCGATAAAAAAAAAAAACACTAAGCACAACTTTGATCCAAATTCACTAAGAAAAAATTCTATTTATCATACAGGAGATGGGTTGTATGAGATATTTATTGTATCTATTATTACCCCTTTTCTGTGCAGTTATGGAAATCTTCGTGCCTTAACTATAAAAACATATACAAACAAAATTTAGTATAGTAAATATAGATTCGATATTATCAGTTATTATTATCAAGATTTTTTGCTTACGTTAAATATATACTCTTTTATACATTTCTCGTTATCTGCACTTACACTAATCGATTTTGTTTTTGTTTGTGAACAGTTACGGCTCTACAATTTTGTCCAACTGAATCTAGACTATACGAGGTTTTAACTTTTTACACTGACCTTCTTATGCTGTTCTACGTTTCGGTATCAGCCAGTGCATCATATCCCATTCCAAATATTCTTGCAGGTCAGTATGATAACGACAACATCTAATGAAAAATCTACATATATTACACAGCAATCTACAATAATTTTAGCTAAATGGTATGTTGTTTTAAAGATAACCGATAAAACGAGGACATATTCAAGGGAGTTTACCGCAACAACTATAGCAGTTTATGTTACAAGGTTCAAACTTGTCGCAACTACTTGTATTCTGCAAACCTTTCGGCAGCTGGATATATACCTGGTGATCCCGTAACACGACAAATCATAAAATAATCATTGTGTCGCTTTGTGCACCATATGCATGATGGTTGCGGCCCGATCAAGTAAAGGCAGATCCTTACCATCATGTTTGATAACTGAATGTACAGCGGGTGCTCCCGGAAAACGATACCTAAGCGTACCAATATGTCAAATGTCAATGTATGGTCATCCCGATACAGTTAGACTTTATTGCTTTTAATCAATCTATGCCTATTTTAGAAATACGTTAATAGTACCTAATTAACCCATCAATGGTTTATAAGCATTATACCAAGTATACATCATGGTAGCTCAGTGTGTACGGACGCTGCCTCAAGGAATGTGAGTTCGAATCTACCTACAATGATCTTTACCTTTCGGTGAATGATAACATCAGGATGAAACTATTGCATGGTGGTAAGGTTTTTCTCTAATGCCAACCTGGCTAGATACGACTCTCTAGTTAACAATAAAAATATATTGATGTAAAGCTACAGTTAGAAGAAAGAACATTTAACGTTGAAGAGCAATGTAGGGTAAGATGAATCAGATATGTCGCGGCAAAACTTCGTCACACAAATAATCGATATCCGCGGCAGTTTCATCGGCTCACAACGTCAACGCACGAACTTGGATCTCACGATCGTACACTATGATCAAAGTACAATCAACCTGTATTACCATAGTAGGGTTTACCGTATGACGACTCTCTTAGGGAGCCGGGGAATATGAAGTCGTTTGTGCATTACACGATATCGCATACATTGTTGAAAACAAGAGTAACATGTGTCCCAAAACAATAACATGGATGCATTGTCTTTTAGTCCTTAAGCATGTTGTTAAATCACGACTACTTATTCAATTGTTTCGTTACATTGGATAAACCTTATTTAATTTTGAATATCATATCCGTGATTAAACTAGTCTGGGTTCACATACCAATATTTAGGTATTGATCGTAGTAAACTATCGTATCATAAAGATTTAATGGTTAAATTTAAGTTCTGATACTCAATGAACAATTTATAATTATAAAATACAGTTAGAAGATTAATGGTAGTAGAGTTCTAAAGAAATTTTAATTAATTTATAGTCTAATAGAAAATTAAGTTAAAGATAAATAATAAAACAGGCAGACCAGCGAATTGAACAAGTCAAGACAGATTTTAATATAGTCTATAGTTCAGTGGTGTTCGACCTATTTCGCTACACGACCCGTATGATATAATTGTTGTTAACAAACAAGAAAAGAAACTTCATGAAATGTTGAAAATATTTGACAATCATCACACTTGCCTCAATAAACAAATATTTGATACATTAAATCTTCCACGAACTATGTTTTAGCTCTTACATCCCATGGTGGCCCACAGGCGTACCAAATGCTAGTTTATTTTTTATATATTTATTCTAGATACTTATAATAAACTCCTACATTTCAGTTAATTTTTCAAATATATACAATAATAAACGAATGGACATATCATAGAAAAAAAATCTTGCTGTTATAGGAATGTCGGTAACAAATATAAATAAATAAGTAGAAACCATTATAAAATATCATAAACATACATTAAATATATACAGATTTCTAAGTGTCATAAAAAAGTAGATTATTTAAAACAATGAAGCCAAATAGCTTGTGGCAGAACCTAATAAAGAAAGTGCAACAACCGACCCTAATTTTGCCATTTACGGAGACACGAGTGAGGTAAGTAACACAAAGAGCCTATCTAGTTTACCCAACTAGGTTGGTCGAAAAATATCGATATATGTATCTTTAATTTAATATATCTTTATTTTTTCCTGGATATATCGATGTTGATTTATCGACTTTATTTTGTTTCCAACATCCCTATACCCGACTAATCGCCCTAGATATCACTAAAATAATGCCATAGAAAAGGACTTATCTGTACTAATTTGAAGTCAGCAACTAGAGAAAAATTGTATTTGACAGATGAAAGTATTATACTTGAAGCCTTACCTCAATATGGATCGTTCACAAAAGGATGTAAGTAGTAAATTGCAATTAAAAAGTACTTTGCTGGTTTTTAAGGCTATATTTTATAATTGATAGTCGTAAAGTATCGATGGATTAAATCAAAATTGCACGTAATTTTGTCGAACAAAAACATCTCAAACTCAATATATTGATTTTTCACGTAGAACATGATCAAGCATTGAGTAGCTGCACTTCAACATAATATCACAGAATGACGTGATTGCATCTAATCAGATATTTTTGGCATTATAATATGTTTCAATAAAACCACAACTAAGTATTTCAATTGTCCGACAATTTTGAGAGATAGCTTTTTGAACATAATTAAGAAACTACGATTAAATTCGAAATTTTGATTGATTTCAAATTCAAATCGATTTGTCATTGTTTAGGTAGACTGCTAATCGCAGGCGACATAAATGCGCTTGCGGTCCACGTACGCCTCATTTACCATCCGTCGATATGATTAACTACGAAACGGTGAAGCGACTGTTGGTGGCAGCCAAGCAATATGGAGCGTATCGTGTTCTAGTACTTAGAACACCTATATTATATATTTACTTATAAATATGATTTCGAATGTGTTAAGAATAGTACTATTATGATTAAGCTACCTAAGAAGTTTAACTTAAATAATTTCGATATATGCATACTTCATAACATTTTAGTAAAACCTTCGAGTGAGGTAGCTAAAATGTTATACGAAATGAGTGAACGATGATTTTAGGTTACGATGATATAATTATATACGCTGATATAACTACTATTAAAAGCCCCTAAACAAAATAAACGAAAAAAATACTACATCCGCAACTGTACTGCAACGTAAGTAGGCCCACAGTTAACGAGTCTATAATTTACCATTCGTTATGTAGTTCGAATCCGTAGCAAATATTAGAAGTATAAATAGACCACAAAAACTACAATTTTATTAGTCGCTTAAAGACATTTTTCTTTCATTTAAATTCTGTCATTAAATAAAAAAGCAAACAATAAAAAGGAAATATTCCATTTCCATAAATTACTCGTCAATCTCATTCAAATACTAAGAAAAGAAAAAGAATCATAAACCAATAAACACTTACTTCCACCGCAGATAACAAATGTGATGGACTCCCGCCGAGACTCGTATAATTTCGAAGCAGATCGAACATTTAATTTCAGTTTTATAATAAAGGACATCTTATTGTATTAGATAAAGGATGGCTTGTAATAGTGTCTCGTCATTGACATTAGTAATGCACTTCTTAGCGGGGTGTCTCAGCTCAGAGGCGGTTGTAACTACCTTTTTAATCATAAATAAAGAAGATCTAAGTTTGAAAAAAAGGTATGCTGGAATAATACTCGTATGGAGTTTGTACTAAATAAAACCGCAGAAACTACCCTTACCCTTACAGAAATTGACCATTACTCAAACATTTTCTCACAAATTTACGATTTGATGTAATCATTCGTATCGGTGTTATATTTAAAGAATACGAATAATTCAAGTATCTAAGTATTTCGTTATTATATTTGAGCGTAGGGCGGCTCGGATTATCGACGATCAAGCTCTTTCCGATCGGCTTGATCCCTTGGCTCTGCGTAAGGTGTTGGGTCACTCTGCATCTTCTACCGCATTTACCACGGGGAGTGTTCTGAGGAATTGTTTGGATTGATCCCGGCCGCTGAATTTCACCATCGGACATCGCGCCAAAACAAAAAATTTCACCCACACTACCTCGATGCGTTCCACAACATTGCGATTTGTAAGGCACTTCCTACGTCGCACAGCCACTCAGTGGAACCAGCTGTCGCCGGCGTCTTTCCGAACCGTTAGGACTAGGGAACCTTCAAGAAGAGAGCGTATTCCTTCCTTAAAGGCCGGGAACGCACTTGCAAGCCCTTCGGTGTTGCAGGTGTTCATGGGCGGCGGTGATCACTTTCCATCAGGTGAGCCTCCTGCACGTTTGCCCCCTATGCCATAAAAAAAAGCGTCATCTGCGTCAAATCAAAATAATAAATAATCACGGCTCAATTTATAGTACATTTAGAGTAATTTGTATTGAAATATATTGGATTGAGATTAGTCTATTAATATTATACGGTAGATAAATACCTTTTTAAAATGAAACATTTACAGATAAATATATAGGTTGAACTAAGCCAACGATAGAATACACGGCATATGTAGTTTAAAACGTTTAATAAATTTATTTTAGTGTTTCATACAATCATTCTACGTGAAGAACTACAGGTATCTAAAGAAGAATTAACTTCATTAAATTATGTATTATGTTGAAATTATTAAGAAAAAGTCAATATTACAACATATTTAGTCGAAAATCCTTTCAAGCAATAAAAGCCTATAAAATGACGTTCCATTCTTTGAGGATATTTACAAAAAAAAAAGTCTTCATATATTTTTCTCCTAAATCACTCTTTGTAAAACAAGGCAGTAGTAGGTCCCATTTACCTATTGAATGATACGTTTTCATTGCTTGAAGTATTTTAACTTCTATAAGTTTAAATACTTTTAAAAACTTATTTACTTATCAAAATATATAAAATCAGCGAATAGATGCATTACGCGTATTTTTTACTACTGCTCCTTTTTTATTGTACAAGGTTTCTTAAACCTAAGGTTTCTTGTGGGTCGAAAAAACTTGTTCTTTTATTTCATTTATGAGAGATCTATATAACCGTTTCTCTTTTTTTCATTAGCCCCTTGATGTTATATCATACATGTATATAGGATCTACGCTCCCACTTTAGTCTTATATATAACCGGAATAGCACTTGTATTAGGCGTCACGTGGATTAACATAACTAAACATAAGCGACAGTAAAATTATCCTCTCCGTTCAATATTCGACCGACGAAAAATATAACATACATTTATTTAAAATGCAGACACATTTGAAAATATTTATTTAAATAACTCGCCGCTAACCGAACCGTAAAAAGCTTAAGAAGGGTTGAGAAGGGCAACAGTTTTATTATTACTACACGTATCGTAGAATTTTTGTTATAATGTTCATCACTGTATTAAAAATATACAATATTATATAAAATATTATATTGTGTTATAATTAACATAATGTATACTGCATATATTTATATGCATATAAATTAGAGTATAAAAGGTCACAGGTCAGTTTTATCGTCAGTAATTCTCAATAATCTATAGATAACTGTAAATCAATCTGTGGGAGAAAACAATCGAACGCCTTCGGACTGTGCTGAGGCTTTTCTATGCCAATATTATTATTGCGCCATAATACAATAAGGTTAAGTGGTCTTGTCACTATGTGAAATCGTGAGCTGTAATTTTTATTTACAATAGAAATCAACCAGACATGGTATCTAAATTAAAAAGTTGTTTACATCAAATATAAAAAATATGCTTATATCTCCCAAAATTTCAAATAATTGCTTACAAAGTTTTATTAATAGATGTTAACTTATTTTCAATACTTTAAAATTTAATTCGGTCATTGAGGATCTATTTGTTCAGTGAGCGTACAAAGCAAAATTAATTTTAAACGTGACTTTTAAATTACTTTTGTGAGAAAGATGGATAACATTTTATTGTTAACATCAAATGTTATTCCCTCAAACTGCGTTGTTTGAACGAATTCACGCGCTCGACCGACAACAAAGCACTTAATTATCCAGTAATTTATATAAATGGGTTCGGTCGCTATTTGGACAATTTTTTTACTGCTATGGTAGATCTTGTCAGTTAACGAACGGTACTTGAGAATAAATGACTCCTCAAGGTGACAAGATATTATTTAATTGGAAGTATGTGGGGCATTTGCAACATCATTTACGTCCTAAAATAGATACAGTTTCAGTAGATTTATTGATCAGATATGCAAAACTGCTATCATGCCGCGTATTTCTCACCCAATTCAGAGATAAATCTGGGAGCATTTTAAGTACACACGTCAAGTAATATATAAAACGGTTTACCTGAACAAATATTTAATAAATTAAAAATTGTTCATATTCGTTGAATTTTAGATGTATTTATTTAAGCATAAACTTGTAAAAGAATGAGAAATCCAAGCAGATCTTTAGGCCAATTAAAGAAGAAAAGTGAACACGAACTTCGTGTTGACATCTCGGACAAGTTGACACTTTATTTCATGGTTGCAATAATTCTCAATTATATTTTAAATTGTACATTGACAATGCAAGTATTTTCATTAATATCAGTGAACAAAATATATGAACATCACACGCAATTTATTATCGAGTTCATTATATTTCACATCATATATATAATTTTCTTTTGGGATACAACATACAGAATGTGATTTAGATAATAAAAAGTATTGTTTGTGGTATTATATTGTAAAAAAGGGTTATATTTTGATTAATATACGTGATTTTACGAAGATTTGTAGATTGGTTTACAAAAATACATTGCGTGTAATAATGTAAAAATTAAATTGCTTAAGATTAAACAATGTTACTCTATTTTTCCAGGTTTATTAAGAATTATCGATATATGTTTGTTATTAATTACTCTGTTTAATGATATCGGTATGATATGTATATATATATTCTTTTTATATGGTATTCAAAGCCACGTACCACTAGTATTATTTTGGAACTCGACAATATTATTGTATTTATAATTATATTTCTTAATGTCCACATACGTGTACAAAAGAAAGTTGTACACCTAAACTACTGAGTATTACAGAAATTAGAATAAAACGATAGATTTTTTAAATTTAAATAACCTTTCACTTTTTAGTTTGAAAAATATTCAGATCATAAACATAAACCCATTTCACAAACTGTACTACTTAACAGAGTTTTTGTATCAGCATTTTCATCTGGATACGACAAGGGTTACTTACATGTTTAAATAAAATTTAAAGTATAGCTACGAGGTATAAGTGGGTGTAAAGATATGTACGTTGTTATATATGAGTAAGAGTGCGAATATTTTACTCGAAAATTGTAAGCTTTTTCACCTCCAAATGGCAAATAAATGCGTCGAATGTGCGAGCGCAGCATCGTGGACCGAGCTCGTGAAGTCCCGCTGCGCGCCAAGTTTTGGACTATAGCAGTATAATTTATCGTGAACAATCACATTACCATATCACAAATTTAATGCGGTTGAACCAGCATATATGTGTTTAAAAAGGTTTTTGATTCCGTTGTCGTATGAATTTTACGAGACCCGAACCTAAACAGCTGTATTTTGTGATCATTGTGAATAGTGAATTTAGTGAATGTAGTAGTGAATGTGATAGTGAAGAGATTTTATAAAAACATTGTTTAACAATTGTTATGAAAAAAAAACAACAATAGAGTGGAGATTCGAAAAGGCGCAAGGTATATTCTTGCGTATCTTTTATTTTCTTTGTTGACGTTTACACATCTTTATGTATATTATTTTCGGTCACAATTAAAAACTAATTGAAACAGTTGTATTGAGCATAAGCGTAGGTGTCATTTGAATAAGGTACTACTAAATATAATCGTCGATAGACACATAAAAATGTCTGAAGTAAAATTGGTATTATTTATTACAAAATAGCATATTTCAGAAAATAAACTTTAACTTTGGAAACTAAATTCAGGATTAATACTTACAATTTTAATTTAATATTTCAAGTTAACCAGCCAGAGTCATCAATAAGCTGGTATGATAGTTTTCTCTCTAGTCTGGAGGTACGTAGTTACAAAATCGTAAAAAAATCTCTCTAAAAAAGTTACATGTTAATATTGAATTATGAAAGTTTATGTGCATTTCGTGTGACCCATTGAAATATATAATTAAGTATTAATAACAACAATGTATTTCCTTGATAATAAAAAAAATCTATAGCTAAATTTGCGAGTTTGATTCAGATAACAAACTGCTTTAAAATTGAGGACAAATTTTTAAAGAAATCTTACAACATTCATTGCCCTATAAAATGGTAAAACCGGGACAACAATAAGTTCATCCTTATATTACAAAGCCACATAATTAAAAAAAAAAAAAAAACAGATAATTTCATTTTTACTTAGCTATAAATGTAACGCTACAGAGCTACGTAGGTCTATATTATTAATAGTAAAAAGGAACCATCATATTAAAGTGATATTCAAATCGAGTCACAACAAAAGAATCCCATCTCTCCGAGCTCAGGTTTCAAAGAATGCGTGTTACACGGGTAACACAATACACGCGCCCAACGAGCACGGCCCGGGAGCACGTAAATTGATTTAACAACGCACTAGTAGTTTTGTTCAACTTTACCTACATTTTTCTATGAATTATATTGTCCGAAATAATTACATACGTTCGTATTTAATTCAAGTTAAGTGCTTAAAAATGAATCAATGAATATGGGATTAGTAAAGGAAATAAGTGTTGATGAATGAAGTGAAGATGGCTGTAAGCGGACTGTTGAATGGGAAAGCGTTAGGACCTGATGGAATACCAGTTGAAGTATGGAAGGTACTAGGACCAAAGGGATGGAGGTGGTTGGCTTTATTCTTTAACAAATTATTGCAGGAAGAAGCGATACCTGTGGAACGGTGCAAGAGTTATCTCGTGCCCATTTTTAAAAAATAAGGGATATGTGCAGAAATGTAGTGATTATAGGGGAACAGAGTAATTACCTCATAGTATGAAAGTATGGGGAATAATAATTGAGCGACACCTGAGAGAAGTGAGTGAAATTTCACGAAACCAGTTTGGTTTTATGCCGGGTCGAGGGACAGTGGATGCCAATTTTGTCTTGTGCGAAAAATTTAGAGAGATGCACAAAAATCTGCATATGGTGTTCATTGACCTCGAGAAGGCGTATGATCGAGTTCCTCGTGAAGTGTTGTGGTGGGCCCTTAAGAAGAAAGGAGTGCCTGGGAAGTACCTGTAGTTGATTCAGACCATGTACTACAGATGCAGTACGCAAGTTCTATCCGCAGTGGGTGTCACAGACAGTTTCGATGTGACTGTTGGCCTGCACCAGGGGTCGGCTCTTAGCCCGTACCTCTTCCTGTTAATTATGGACGCCCTTACGTCGAATATACAGGAAGAGGCATCCTGATATATTTTTTTTTTGCCGACGACAACGTGCTGATCGGTGAAAGTGGCCAAGAAGTGCAGAACAGACTGGAGGTGTGGAGGCAGAGAGTGAAGAACGTAGGCTTAAAAACAAGTCAAAATAAATCAGAATATATGTTCTGCGACTTTGGTGGCATCGCCGGTGCTCTGCCAATAACACTAACGGGAGTACCCCTACCGGTCTGTTCCGACTTTCGCTACCTCTGGTCCCTCATACAAAGTGACAGTGACATCGACCGAGAGGTGAGGGAAAGAATCAACTCCGGTTGGATGAAATGGCGACAGGTCTCAGGCATAACTTGTGACTGTAGGATGCCCGTCAAACTAAAAGGCAGAATATATGAGTCCGTTATAAGATCTGTCATATTGTATGGATCAGAATGTTGGGCTAGTAAGAAGATGGATGAAAAATGACTGCATGTAGCAAAGATGCGAATGTTGAGATGGATGTGTGGCGTGACCAGAATGGATAGGATCAGGAATGAGTATGTTAGAGGAAGTTTGAAAGTAGCTCCAGTGACAGAAAATATTAAAGGGAATCGTTTGTCTTAGTATGGACATGTTTTGAGAAGAGACGAAACGCATGTGACGAAGAAAGTGATGAATATGAATGTTGAGGGATGGAGGGCGTCCAAAGAAAAGATGGATGGATTGTGTGAGGGAAGATATGAAGGCAAAAGGGGTTAATGAAGATATGGTGACTGATAGAGATGTATGGAAGAAGAAGACATACTGCGCCGACCCCAAATAACAAATTGAGAGCAGGACGATGATGATGATGACGTTCGTATTTAATTCAGCTGACTCGAACTGTAACTGTGATAAATGCTTATTTCAAAATATGCACAATTTAATTTTTATACTTTGGAGTTAACTCCTTAAGAATCCATTTTTATGTAAGGCTCCCGGCATGGAAAATTTATAGGAAATGAAATTAAAATAAACGTCAACTCATAAGCATAATGTTTTTCTGCGCCAACGTACCTCACGCAGCTTTCGCTTTGAAATCATATTCCAAAGGCAATCGTACTTAAGGAGTAAATTCTAAGTCGTGCGTTGGAGTTGACACATACACTTTTTTAATTTATATACGTAAAACTCAATGTATTTTCCACTATTCACTATCTTAATTTTACGTTACAAATATCTATATATTAATACGTGAAGACAAAACTTTGTACCCCTTTTTACGAAAATTGCGCGGACGGAGGAGTATGAAATTTCGCACACTTATAGTTCATATAGAGAAGGAGTGCAGAAAGCTAATATTTTTCTATACATTAAATCAATCAAAGAAACATTACACACACTACCATGTATATGACACACTCGCGCATATATACTCTTTTGTACATTGTTAAAGTCTGTGGTCAAATTGAGAATAGATTAATATTGTTTGTCTTTACTGAATGTCAAACATTACCATAATATATTCACGCAAACATTTATTATTAGCGATATTAAATGCAATATAGGAGACCATTGTGATCCACCCAGATGTGGGGAACTGCCATACGGCCAATGAATAACACTGCGTTTAAATAGAATAACATAACCCATTGCGGCGAAAAGAAGGCATGATTGACACGTGAGCCGAACGCCCTATGAAATATGAATAGGCTTTTACAATTGTACAAGTTTTTTATGCCCTAGTATATTTATTACCACAATGTGAACCGAGATTAACCAGCAAACCGGAAAAAATTAAGAGAGTTAAAATTAACACAATGAATTCTGCCTATATAATATTAATTTTGATAGGTTTAGCGTTATGGCCACAATCTCACCTGCTCTTAAATGACTATGTGACCAAGGATGGTGGACACGCTAAGCTAGTGAAGAGTCTGACTCTTAATTGCAACTGTAGAAACACACCTATAGATATTTGGGGGCAGATTTTAAACTTGAGGATGGTAACTAGTCAGACGGGCATTAGAAAAAGCCTTACCAGCATGCTATGGCACCATTGCGATGTTTTCTTGCACCGAAAACTCAGGTTGTAGGGATCGAACTCACGTCCATTAATGCAGAGTTCGTACACATTACCAACTGAACTATTAGCGTTTCAAAATTGTCCATGGTCTTTTTTAATAAACGTTATTTTATTATTATATTTACGTTTATTTTATAACATTGTTTTTTTATATTGATATAAACGGAAATTCGTTTATTTTAATAAAGTAAAATGTTAACATGCTAAAAGTTTAAATAATCTTAGGTTATAATATAATTTCTAAACATCCAGAGATTTTTTCAGCAATTCAGAGAAAAGAAACGTTGCATACAACGGCATACCCCACACCATTTTGCGAGCGAACGGTAAAAAAGCGGTAGCCGAACGATAAAAAAAATGCAAAGGAACCACCATGTAAATTATTTAACTGTCCGACCAAGTTAAATTATCGTACTCGACTCGCAATAAAACTCCGACACCAAAGCTTTTATCAGGAATGAAAGAACATGCTGCCATATTTCATTAGAACGACGAGTTTACTTGTGTTCGAGCGTAAAAATATTATATTAATCCAACTTACCAAGTTTACATTATGTTATACGCTTTCCATTTGACATTTATTGTGCAGTAGAACAAGTAGGTGTCCGTCCGTTTCTGATCAAAATCTTTATTTAATTTTTTTAATAACTAAGAGCTATAAATATAATTTTTTAACATACATAAATGCATATATAATTTGTTTACAGTTATTTTTATAGAAACCACATGGTGCAATACGTTCATACTTGCTTTTAAAACTGTAGCTAGTGTTCCACAATTCCTATTTTTATATCCAACAGTATTTTGAAAATGTAACAAACCACAATAAGCCACGAGTTTTAAAAATTAAGTAGGTTTAAGGCTAAAGTATAAGTTGATTAAGGTAATTTTACTACATATTTATTTTCGTTTAGTAGTTTTACAAAATTATTGCATATTAGATACTGTGTATACTGTACTAGTTTCGACATGTTATTGGAGCATGATTATTTTATTTATAACCTTTATATAAAATACTCGATATAAATATAATACTGTGAGTCGAAATAATAAATTGTGAGAACGATATACCACAACTTTTTAATAAAAAAACTTTATCGGCAACTGTTTAAGTGAATCAGACAAAATAACTCCTCCAAGTTGGTTCGCCGTACATCACCGCAAAGAATTTAATCAGCCGAGTCAACATAGTGGCCGGTATGCCGATGATATCTAGGGTGTTTCATTGGCGGCACACGAGCCGAACAAATTGGAAACGTGGTGTGCGCGGATACACCGAATGTTACAATTGAAATTTCTAAGATGCCTGAAAACATTTTTCTTAGTGGGAGCACGTAATCCACTGCGGGGGGCGTAAAGACCCTGTGGCCTATGAATGCGATCTTAAAACGCCTTTTCTTCTTTTGTGAGTGTTTCGCACAACTGTTATATTGTTACTGTTACGTGACTCACAATTCTAGAAATCCTTTTAATTGGGTAAAAATTGGGTTTATTCTGAACAAGCTGTACCCGCGACTTCATTCGCGTGCACCTACTTGAATTACATTTTGTATAATTTTAGTACTAAATTTTCAACTTTACGGACACGTCATTATTGTGCTTAGTATAACTATTACTATTATAGAGTTTTTATACATCTATTGTAGTTTAATTACTTTGTTATAACGTACAAGGAAGACCAGTTACTACAAAATTTTAATTGTATTACCTATCTAGTAGAAACTATTTTATTTTATGGGAAAAATGGTATCATGTGCGGTAATAGTATTAGTTATCACCATGTCTAATTACATCTGAATATATTTAGTACTTGTAATGTGACGTGCGTACAAGACAGACAGCACCACAGATAGACAAAAAATCTTTATAGCGATAAAAAATATACTTCAAATATAATTTTCAAAAATATTTAATAAGCTTAGTTACCGTTTCATTATATGAATACATGTGAAAACGGTACATATACACTCTAACACGGAAATTTTCTTCTTTAAATTATGCAATACAACGGTATTGGTACATTTATACTCATTGTCGAATGATGGTCAGCATATTATTTGTATTTAGCTTAATAAAATAAATAAAGTGCCATTACACAGTATTATTCAAACTTTAATTAAAATAATAGGTTTTTGAAATCAATAACCAAATCACACGCCAATAACTACCGATACAAAATGCCATTAGACAATGAGTAGTCACTGATTCATCAATCGATCATTAGTCAACATCCAATGTTGATGAATAGGTATTCTGTTAACGAAACCTTTTTAGTGCAATTTACTATTTGGGTAGAATAACATTATTCAGTGTATTCAACAGTGAAAGTGTATTTCTAAAACAATTAATGGTGCGGTGTCGATTCTGGAGGCAATATTCAACTTAAAGGCATATTTTTCAACAATAAATACACATAATTTTGACCATCATACATCTGGTCATAAGAATAATGCCTAGATCCGCTATAGTCAACCTGCGGCTTGCCAGACTTTTGTGGTTGGCTTATCTGGTACTACTTTAAATTAAATAACCTAAAGACCTATAACAGCTAAGGAAATCATTACCTGAAAATTTTGTTTGTTTGCAGCCCGCGACACCATGACTAACACACGTTTTTGGCCACTATAGAAAATAAGGTTGAGTATGGCATGTATTTATCTACACAGAGCAATGTAAAAATAAATGAATTGCTATAAGGCTTATTTGTAGCCAATTCATGTCTTCCATGAGTATGCGTCATTCGACTTTTTAACTGATGAAGTGCAATTAGCAGATGCTCAACCTCCGAATCTGTTGATAATTTATTACTACGGACATTCAGGTGGAAAGGGAGCAGATGTCGCAGACAATTGTTTGCACATAACAAAACGAAATCGGGGTTCTGCAACAGTTTCGGATTGTTCCGCGACAATACTTAATCTAACCGGCCTCAGTCGCCATCACGTAGCGCGTTCTCGATAAAGGGCACTGAATTCCATAGAGTTAATAACAATTTTATGTAAATTCTAATTACAGAATATATTTTCTAATGATCACACGAATTAAAACTCAAAGCAACTTTTTTTTTTAAATAAAATCTATAGCATCTATTTTCTATATCTAATACTGCACCTACATATTATTATTAAACCGTGACAAATGTATGAAGTTTGTACTTTATTTTATTCATTGAATCCTTTTATTTTATTTAAGGTATGCAAATGTTGGTTACTTTTAAGTAATATACAAAAAAAATATTTGGTTTCAATTTTATTTGTTTCTTTAGATACATTTTTATCTATCTATGTAGTGTAGTTTATGCAACGTTTAGATATTTATTTAATTTTTAATTAGAATCCTAGTTTGGTACCATAAAAATACTAGTCACGTGGTTTAAAGAATGTACTAGCATGTACATTGCATAATATATGTTTTGCGTTATGATAATGTCGTCATCAAGGAATTACTACTCATTTTATTAATTTTGCATATAATCAATAATGTAATTTTTTTAATCTAATTTCCATTAATAATATAATTAATTTAATATTGTTTTACTTTTTGTTTTCGTTAGTTGGATGATGGCTATGTGACGGTACTGTACCTCATGGTAAGCAGAGTATAATTGAAAACTCCAAACAATTATAAATAGATATGTAATTCATCGACGATCAACAGTCACTGTTGTTATACCGGTCTGCGATCTTCTCGGCAAGTAGATATACACTTTCTAGCTCAAAAACATGTGCAAATCAAGAGAAAGACTCCTTCACGAGTTTTATCACCATGAGTGGTTGTCACGACCCAGTGGATACACATCCGCAAATTCTTTAAAGGTTCAGCGTTTGATCACAGTTTCACGTTGTTTATCTAACACGTAAGCTTAATGGAGGGATTAGCACTTATGTAGGAAATGCTAAATAAACCAAAAGATACGACTTTCGACTTCTGAGTGATTGCCAACCAATCGAGCATTACAAAAGCAAACCACAATTATATTGTTTCATCGTAATCACCTTTTTTTTTCTTCACCAAAAGTTCAGGCTCACTGTAGTACTTAAACCCAAATCGAACAACGTGCTGTTCCTAAACGCTACTACGCTATCATGACTTAATTTTGCCATTGCGATTATACAATGTTGGTTTAGTTCCAAACTGCTGGGTCTAGACAATTGATTAAAACCAATTACCTTTTTATAACTAAATTAGTTTTTCTATATTCATATCACAAAATGGTATGAAACTGTTTAATGATTGATAGTCACAAATCGTTATTTAAATAAAACAATAATAATATTACAGTATATAAGAGAGATTTGTAAGTAAGCACATATAACTTTGTGATACAATTTTCCTTATTTTACTAATAATATTCTAAGATAAACTATTTTATTATTATTGTAATTTTATGATTCGATGCGAAAGAAACCAGAAATTCAAAAGTAATAAATACTCGCTACAACATTTATGTTCTGTACTACCCTATAGTTTATGAATTGCCAGGTGCCAAGGTGAACAAATAAAAGCCACGTTGCCTCTCGCCCGCCAAATTGCCCGTGTCGTAATCTGTCGTACCACTATGGGTTCTGCTCACGTGTAAAATCCCTTCAATTTACACGATACGATGTAACCCTATAGGTGTTAGCACACCCAACCCTTTTAATATTTAAAAAGCGTACTAACGATTTCTTGTTTTATTATTCATTGGATTATACACAATGATGCCCACTTCTCTCTTAACTTGCAATCGTAAAGAAATAGCAAAATTGTGGTAACCAGAAAATACGAAACTATTCTTGTTTACCTTATAATGCGAACATGCGGAAACCATATCGTTACTATCAAATATAAATTGTAACCCTCTGACATTATGCAGATGTGTCATATGTTACTAAATAGTACAAACGGGTAACCCTTAGTGCGTCATTTCCTTTTTCGTGTGTCCAGAGACCTCATCCAGTCGCGGAGTAGAACGGGACGTTAATTAGAAAATTATGTGGGAAATTATTAATAGGTCCGCCGTGTACCCGATTAGATAACAAACTAGTCCATTAGTAGACAAGGATAAAGCTACGAAGAACATAACAACAAAGGGTCGTGGCTCTTATGCCCATAGTTTTAAGGTGCATATCTCCTTAAATATATTTATTTAAATGGAACTTGCAGCTATGGAAACAAGAGATAAAGCAGTAGCGAACAATACGGCATGCGTGGGTCCGGGGGCGGGTTTGACGCGTGGTTGAGGAATGATCAACGGCGTGGAAATGACGACTTAATGGATTATATATGTCCGCCGACACCGGAGATAAGTGTCGCACCGGCACTGGGACCCTGTCGCCGGAGATTAGGCACAGAAATTACAAAAATTAATAATATAATGTAAATCGACTGAAGATTGATTTTACACGCCGATGAATTCAAACGATAAATCTTTAATAAAATCGACGATGTACATGTTTCTTCGGATCTTGTACGTTATTTTTTTAGTAATCTAAGTCGTGTTCACTATAAAAAGGTAAATTCCCTTTGAAAAATCGGTATATCAATAATTTATTTGCAATACATAATGCGACAGATGATAATATGGTGTCTTATGCCAAAAAGTTAGTGTGAAGTATTTATATATCGTCACATACTTTTAACGTAAATATACAGGCTAAGATGTGAAATAGTTTATTCACAATTTCGACCGAAAGTGTTTCAAACGTGAATCATAAAAGCGAGTGAACCACATTATCTGCTCGTAGATACCAACGCAATAACTTAACATCCGGACAACGACATACAGTTACGTGCCGACTTGAAGTGCGGTAAATTGAATACGTATTTGACCGAAAAGACCCGCGAACCCAGGAATATATATCAAATGATAGCACAATACCAAACAATTTACCGGCAATCTATTCTTTTATACATACGAAGGACAAGAAACGCCTCACCACTTATAACAAAAAGTCGGAGACACCCGCTGGCCTTTTGTTGAATATCAAGGCGCGATCTGGACAAACGACCCGTGGGAGCGAGTGTAAAATATTGAACCGGTGTCACGGTGGGGAGGACTCGATTGTCATTACAATACCATTTACGTTGTTTACATAAAGGAGGTGGGACGCAAATAGTACGGTCTCTAGTTTGCTATTGCAAATTTTCCGCTTCTCGCGTGTCAAACGAAACAAGTTATTACAATTGAGATGTAAAAGGCGTAGAAAGATAGGGTTCACAACACTTTGAATAAATGAAAATAATCGAGCTACGACCTTTTCTCATCACGGAGTATTGTAAATTCGAAAACTTATCATTATAATGCTTAACATTAACCGTAAGAATTGAGTTTGCCGGCGTTACCTGTGATGAAGATAAAATTTAAAAAGGTGTATCTTAAACATATATCCGCAAATATTTAGAGACTTTGGCAGCAAAGTAATTAATTCTCAAAAAGTATCATAATAATATACAGGATAACAAGTTTTATACCTTAAGAATCAGTATATATATTGTAATAACGTTTCTATTACTCTCATAAACTATGGAGTAATGCAACGCAGAATAACACAGATGCGAACAAACAATTTCCTTTACACTGTACCGTATAAATTACATCATATTCAGTAATAGGATATATACGCCATTAATGTATCCATAACCGATGAGCATTTCTCATTCTTACAATTAAACATATAAGAACCACCGAGTGTAAAAAATATACATGACTCCGTAATATTAAAAATATGATTTCGATTTAAAACAAACTTCAAAAGTAAAATTGTACTAAGGACATTAAAATTATTTGCTTATATTTAATGGATGACTGTCTCGTAATTTTTGTAAAACAAATTAAAAATGATTTCATGAAATAATTGATTATATAAAAGATTCACGTAGCCTTTGTCAAGTTATATATTTCGATACCGAAACCTCAGGCTTCTAGTAAGTTTTTAAATCTCCGCGGCCGGCGCTGTATCGAGAAGTACTATTACTGATATATCATATAATATAGTATAATATCAGTAATAAAATCATAAATAATAGTAAAGTAATATCTAAAAAGCCGTTCAAATGAAATTATACCTAATTGTAAATTAGCAGCACCGCTAGAAGCAATTCGTTAAGTTCAATGGAAAAATTATGGAAGTCCTAAAATATCTTACAATCATAAAAATAAAAGTATTAAATAATAAATTACTGAAACATGTTAAATAAAATAATGAAATGAATTTTGCTGGTTAGCTGAAACAAAATACCTTATAGCAATAAGCTCGCCAATGTACATTTTCAATACAATTTCCTTGGTTTATAAAAAAATGGCGACTAACGTAAAATGTTTACTTTCATGAAAGGTTTGCCTGTTCGAAGGTGATACAATTTTCGAAACTAATTATATCGTGTTTCTAGTAATAATTATCTAACAATAAAAACGGCACGGGTAGTTTACTGAAAACAGAAAATAAAATTAAACTTAAATTCATACTAGTTTATGAAAAAAAGCAATATGTAAATAAACTTTGAACTGCATCTAAAGTATAAAGTAATATAGTAATAAGCACGTTTTAATTTATTACATACATACAATATTAAATACAGTGAAATTAATAAAAAAAAAAATATTATTTTTAATTTAAAATGAATAAATACCATGTAAGCTTCGCCGATTAATACAGTTCTCTAATCAGTCATATTGTTAATTTTATGTAAAACTAGCTGACCCGGTAAACTTCATATCACCTAAAATCGATGTTCTTTAGTCTCACTAAAACTCAAAAACGGTTTCACCCATTTGTATTTTTTTATATTTTGATTAACTATATAATCTTCCTTCAAACTTCAATTCGTTAAGATCAATATAACTGGCTACATGTAATATCGTTTCCGTTTTTCATTTCTTTTGGTTATTGAAAGAAAATTGTTTATAACTCCAATGAATTAAATGTATTTTAATTATAAAATTTAAATATAGGTGGATTCGAACCTGCGTTCCCTGACGTGGCATCCGTACACACTACCGACTGAGCTATCATCGCTTCATTACTTTTCATACTATGAGAATAAAAAAAACTGTTCGTTTTTTTTTTCATTTTTTATACATCTCTTGATAAGAGTGAACCGATTGCGATGAAACAAAAACTAAGTAATACCCCAAGTTGTGTAAATTTTTGACGTATAAAAGTTACCTGCATTGGTTTTGTATATTTTACGTGATGCGTGCACAGACAAACAGACACAAATTCCAAAAATTTAACATCGTGGCTATTTTTTTTGGAAATTTTTACGATGGACAAAAATGTCTTTTCTACAGACTTATAATATGTATAGATAATATTAATTTTATCAATTCTAGACATTGTATTTATATGTATTTCCAACATAAAGCGATATAAAAATTATCTAATTTTCTACAAAAATATCGGTAATTTGGCGCTGAAGTTCAGAATTCATTTCATGCCCAAATAATAGTAATTCACGATACGAAACTTCGCAGAATAATTTTGTCAGTCAGAGTGTTAACAAGTGGTGTCTTTAGAATTGTGCCTGCATATCGCTGGCCAGCTGCCTTAAGCCCCCACCATGGGTCCCGCGCTTTACCCCGCTGGGCTCATGCCATTTTTCTATCCCCTTCGCACATACCGATCGAAAGCTTGCTACCAACAACATAAAAAGCGGTTTCGTTTACTTGTGTTGTACTTTACCTACGCTTGTGTGCACAAAATAGATTTCTCTGCCAAACTTTACTACACCGTAGATAAAGCAGAACATAAAACGGTTATTAAAGGACATATTACCTTTTACTTCTGAACGCGAATTTACCTGTTGGAACGCGTGAACCGGCGCGACGGCCTTGTGCGCGAGCGCACCGCAGGTTTTACTCTAAGACAGTTTCAACCCAGACCTCTGCATGCTCGGCCGTATTACGTGCACTACGATCGGTATACACGGGAACGCACGATCGTGCCCAATTAGTGCGATCGCGAGAAACGAGTTAAGTGGGCAGTCCAACTAGTGAAGCTCCGGGCTGCGGAGTAAAATGAAATGAACTAGTGCACCGCTTACGATATGTTCGTATGGAGATTTAGTGCTAAACGATGATATATAAAACTATGTAATAAGTGAATGTAGTGAATACAAAACAATGTTTATTATGTGGTTTGCCAAAACCGTACTGGTGCTCTGCACTGCTTTGACGGTTAAAAGTGCATCTTTGTCAGCGACCACCGGAACTCGATATCAAGCTCCAGATGAATGTGGATGGATGACAGATTACGATGGTGCGGGAGTCGCCCTACAGTGCCGATTAAGGACTATAAATAGTGAATTAGAGAATACAAACTTTAGTGCAATACAACCACATCCTACTGTAAGGTTGCGTATCGAGTGCAGTGATGCATTATTCTTTCAAAGCTCGCTCGCCCCAGGGAGTTTTCGACAGTTAATAGAACTGCGTGAACTAACAATTGAGTACTGCAAAATAGGCAACCTTTCTGACAGTGCATTCACAGGATTGCGTGATTTAAGGAATTTGACAATCAGAACACACAATACGGATTGGTCTACAATGTCTCTCGAAATAACCCCAAGTGCATTTTCTAGAGATGTACAAAACTTAGAGCGCTTAGATCTAAGTGAAAATAATATGTTGGTGTTTCCCGATGGTGCACTGTGTACACTGAGAAATTTAGAGTATTTAAATATGACTGGTAATAGAATGAGAGACATAAGTCATTTTCAATTTTCCACTGCGCATCGACACCCGACGGAAAAATGTGGTGACAATCTCTTGGTGTTAGACCTCTCAAGAAATGTTATTGACACCTTGCCGCCAAATCACCTCTCTGGACTTCGGAGATTACAAAAGTTTTATATACAAGGCAATGGTTTGAACTCTGTCGCCGACCGATCTCTAGAAGGGCTGATTTCTTTAACAACAATAAGATTCTCCGATAACCAACTAACAAGTTTGCCGCCGGAACTATTCAGCGATACAAAAGAAGTAAAGGAAATATATTTAAACAACAACACCATTACGGTTTTAGCACCCGGATTGTTCAGTGATTTATTTCAACTACTTGTTTTGGATTTATCATACAACGAGTTGACATCAGACTGGATAAATACTTCTACATTTTCTGGACTGAAGCGATTGGTGTATTTGGACTTTTCTCACAATCGAGTGTCTAAACTCGAGATAGCGTTGTTTAGAGATTTGCACAACTTGCAAATACTAAAAATGCAAGACAACTGGATAGAACATATACCTGAAAATGTTTTTAACTCTTTAAGCAATTTGCATACATTAACATTATCAAATAATAAACTAACAAACATTGAAAGTTACGCATTTACTGGATTACAAGTACTTTCAGTACTCTCTATAGATAGCAATCGTATCACTAGAATACATGCCCTTGCGCTTCGTAATTGCTCAACACTGCAAGATTTACATTTAAATGGTAATAGGCTTGATGAAGTCCCTCTTGCTTTGAAATCTATACCCCAATTAAAAACACTAGACTTAGGAGAGAATTTAATAGTTAGCATTGAGAACGCTTCGTTTATGACAATGGAACAAATGTATGGCTTAAGGTTGACGGAAAACAATATTGGTAATATCAGTAAAGGGGTTTTTGACAAAATGACATCTTTAAAAATTTTAAATTTATCAAGAAACAAAATACATAAAATTGAAGCAGGATCATTCGATTCCAATATTAATTTACAAGCAATAAGACTGGATGGGAATTATTTATCGGATATCGGAGGACTATTCGCTAAATTGCCTAATTTGGTATGGTTAAATATTTCTGATAATCGATTGGAATGGTTCGATTATGCTATGATTCCAACTGGATTGCAGTGGTTAGATATTCACGCCAACAGGATCGCTGAACTTGGAAATTACTTTGAAATTGAATCGCAACTATCACTCAGTACTTTTGACGCGAGCTCAAACAGGTTAACTGAAATAACTGGAAGTGCAATACCTAACTCTGTAGAAATGTTATATTTGAACGACAATCTAATTTCAAAAGTCCAATCCTACACTTTTTTTAAGAAACCGAATTTAACTCGTGTCGACTTGTACGGTAATAAAATAACAAGTTTGGACCCGAATTCTTTGAGGATATCCGCAGTGCCACAAGATAAATCAGTGCCAGAGTTTTTCATAGGCGGAAACCCATTAGAATGTGATTGTACAATGGATTGGTTGCAAAAAATAAACACCGGAAACAGAGCAAGAACACAACCAAAGTTAATGGACTTGGATAGCATATATTGCAAATTACTCTACAGTCGCGGTAATGCTTATGTACCATTAATAGAAGCTGCACCACATCAGTTTTTATGTAAATATGAATCTCACTGTCATGCTTTGTGTCATTGTTGTGATTTTGACGCTTGTGACTGTGAAATGACTTGCCCTAATAATTGTACTTGTTATCACGATCCAACATGGTCAGCCAATGTTGTCGAGTGTTCTAGTTCAGGCTACGTGAATGTTCTACCAGACAAAATACCTATGGAGGCCACGGAACTATATTTGGATGGGAATGATATTAAAACGCTTCCGAGTCATGCATTTATCGGCAGAAAAAAATTAAAAATATTGTTTTTGAACGCATCTAACGTAGAAACTATTCACAATAGATCATTTAATGGTTTAAAGGAACTCGAAGTACTACATCTGGAATATAACAGTTTAACAAACCTGGAAGGACAAGAGTTTGACGGATTAGATAATTTACGTGAACTTCACATAAATAATAATATGATCAAACATATCGGCAAGGAAATGTTCACTCACATGACACGTTTAAAAATGTTACATCTTCAACATAATCGTCTTATTACGTTATCGGTGTGGCAAATCAATCCTTCGATAACAGAAATAACACTTTCTTATAATCCTTGGTCATGTGACTGCGAATATATTGAAATGTTCCGCGAATGGACAACAAGAGTCACTTCCGTCATAGATTTATCAGACATCACTTGTATTTACTCAAAATCTAATATTACAGAAATATCTGTATTCAACGAAAGCATATACGATGATTCAAATTCAGGATTTAAAATTATGAATGATAACGGAAGCATCTGTACTGGACTGCCCAGCATTAACAATAGTATCAATGGAAATTTGACAGCCACAAGAACGATAATTACAAATGAAGAAGTTCAAGACTACATACCGCTACTTATTGCAACTCTTGGGGCCTTTTTATTCGTATTGTTAATAACCTTGATGGTATTTATTTATCGCCAAGAAATGCGAGTGTGGTGTCATTCAAAATTTGGCGTAAGATTATTTTACAGAACAAGCGACGTGGACAGAGAAGATTCTGAGAAGATGTACGACGCATTCATATGTTATAGCTCGAAAGATGAAGCATGGGTTACTGATGAGCTTACACCAATATTAGAACGCAGTGACCCATCCTATAAGCTATGTTTGCATTACCGTGATGTAGGCAGCCATGTAACTGAAAAAATAAGGCAAGCCGTGGAATCTTCACGGCGTACTATTATGATATTAAGTGAAAATTTTTTGAGGTCTGAGTGGGTTCGCTGTGAGTTAAAATCAGCTTTACATCAAGTACTACGAGATAGACGGAAAAGACTTATAGTAGTGTTGTTAGGTCAAGTGTCTCAAAGGGATCTAGATCAGGATATAAGACTATACTTGAAAACAAATAAGTGTTTACACGCGGACGACAGATTGTTTTGGGAAAAGTTGAAGTTCGCGTTACCCGATGTTTGTAATAGGCAAAGGTGTCGAAATATGCCGAGCCCGGGTGCAGGTGGTTCCATGCCGATGCACAGGCACCATCACCCGAGGAATCACCTGGGTATGTTGCCACCTCCACCAGTGCACGGCGCCCTTCCTGTTTTACCCCCGCATCCATCACACGCATCGCACCAGGCGCAACCACGCGCCTCACCACGCACGATGTCCGTCCATGTGTAGTTGTAATACATCAAAATACTTATCAGTGAAGTGCATTTGATTAACAGTTTAGTGTTAAAAACTATTGTGTTTTATCTAAAACGTGATGACTAGTCTTAATGTAGTTTACACATTGTAAATACTCTCTAAGAATTTTTCATGTCTGTGCAAACACATATGATAACTGTCATTATTTCAATATGGTAAACCTTTTAGGTAATATAAATATAGTACCATTATTGCCATTTCAAAAGTATTTACTGACAAAAACCTGTCCAATTTATTAGAGTTAATGTAGATATAAGAATAGTGTGTACAATGTATGTATATAGGCCTATTCAGGCTGTGTTTGTTGGGCAAATTTGTCAACTACTATTATTTTTACTTAAAAACGGCAACCTTTGCTGCTATCTGTGATAATATTAATTATAGTCTTGTTTCTTTAATATCCCATCAATGTATATTTTGTATGTTAGTCAACTATAAAAAAAGTATATTTATTGTAAAAATTCGAAAACTGACTGTGTCAACAAGTGATAAATTAAAAATAAAATGGATTTAATCATTAAATATCTTTTATATTTCTACTGACAAAAACCACACACATGAAGACATTTTTTTAAACAAGAGATTTTACATTTAATCCATAATTTCTATCATAGTGTTAAATCAATACTTTCCATTTGATTACTAAAGCAATGGTATCTGCTGTTTATGCATACAATATGTTTATCGTACGATAATGTTTAGCCTAGAGGCAAGATAATAATGCTTATTTTTTATATTTTTACATAATACGTTATACAATGAGAGGGTTTAAAGATTCTATTTTGCTAGAAAGCGTTTTTAGTAAAGAAACTCTGGAAATATTTTAGTACAAAGAACATAAATGAAACGTGTAGTATAAGAATACTTTTAACCGAATATAATTTAGAAACTGACTTTAAGGATATTCGACAAAACATAGAATTTAGAAACAAACTGAATTTTATAAATTAAATAAGGATGATGAGGGCATCATACATTAACATAATATCCGATTAGATATTTTGTTTTTATTTTTATTTTTTATTTCATTATTATAAATCATACTTCTATATTTTAATAAATAATGAAATTCTTACAAATTCAGTATATATTTATTTCTAATGATTATTATTTATTGTAATAACTAAGATTGCGTAACTAAAATATATATTACTTAAAAATAAAATTGACTTCAATGAAGTGGTTTAAACTATACGTTTTGTATAGTGTGACAGAACAAAATATTACACACACGAGTCGGTGAGTATAATCGAGTTATTTTTTTGTCGGACAGTAAGGATGCAGAAGGCCGTCGACCGCGAGTCTTCAATCTGAGGTAATGAGCCCTCGACGTAAGTAGGCGTGAAACAACTGGAAAGCGTGAACAAAATGGTGGCGCGGCTTTTTTTATCCAAACTCCTCACTAAGTACAAACTAAAAACAACGGTGACAGTTAGGGTATAAATCTTGAAACTATTCCTGAATATACAATACCAAAACTAACTTAGACGGGTAACATATTGAAGCATATCTCTATAAGTGTTCAACACGTATATGTATCGTCACGAATCACTTAAACAAAAGTATATTTAAATTTAATTATCGTAATATTCTAAAGATGTTAGTTTAAGTCCTTTATACTGTGCGTACTGTGATTATTGTTTGTTTAATGTTAGAAATACTTAACTAATTTCTAAGTTAACTAATCATTATATGAACACCTTTAGTATGATAATACAGAAATAAGTTACAAAAATTTCTATAACTAATCTTCACATGGTAATAAAAATTAACAGCAATATATTATCATAAATATTGTTCCTAATTAATTATAGTTATTATCTAGATTACTTAAAAACGATATTTCAGATTTGATATGAGGGCAGTTATTTAAATAACTTATGATATAAACATCTATTTACAATGGTTCTCTTGTACCTGTGTTTGAAGAAACAGAAAATATTAAGGCTGAACCTTTTTAACTTCGTAATAAAAGTCGTCTTTTTTTAATTAAAATAAATTATGTTAAAATTATAATTTTTACTTTAACCAACTTTTGTACTGTAGAGATAATCATTAGTAAAGTAAACTAGAAATAAAATAGGATCAATTCAAGAAACATTTATAAAGCAACTTGTACTATAAACAAATGTGGTCTTAAGAAATATCTGAATTAATTGTGCATATTTATTTATTATATAAATCAAGCTTAAAGGGAGAGCACACTAACCATGTTTACGAAGAGATAATTTCATATCTTAAAATATCACTGAGTAACAAATATTTTTAAATTATATACCGACACTGTGCAAGTATAATTAAGTTCCTAGTCAAATCATTATTCAATTGCCACCTAAAATATATACACCTCACTTTGTAGATATTAACGTTAAGATTTGAAGAGAGAATTAATATAATTTACAATGCTAACTTTATCTCTCTAGAATCTATCCTAAAATTGTGACACAAATCTCTTTTACCTCTTTCATACAAAAAAAAACTACTTACCCATAAGATGGCATAATTATAAAATCATCAAGAATTGAATAAATGCAACAAAATTATTAATCAAACGTTAACTATTACATTTTAGTCACAGTTTAATTTGTTTTGTAACTTTCAATGGAAATACGTCACAACGTGAACAAATAAATAACGGATATAGAATAAGTTTAGAAAATATAATCGCATTTGATTTTACCTGTCATAGTTTATATGATACACTATAACGGTATTCCATAGACGCGGTTTTCGTTTTAAAACAGTCGCAGATTAACAACTATCAAAAGGTATAAAAATGTAATCAAGAAATGTGACTCTCTTGATCGATTTATATAATAATGATCTGATAAAAGTGAAATAATCTGATATCTTCGTGTATGTTTCATAAACTTATGACATACACATATGATTTGTTTGGTACGTTACCTAATGTCTATATAATATCAATACGCTGCATCATCTTCATTGTAAATATTGTCGAAATTGTAAACTTATGCATTATACTGTAGTGATACTACGCAAGGACTCGATTCCGATAGAACCACTAACGACTGTAAAATTTTTTCATATTCATAATAATATATATCTGTTTGCTGTGATGTAGAAATTTTAAATATGTAGCAATGAGTAAGATGTAGCCCATTAGACGGAAGTAAATAATGTTCAATATTATTTTATAACGTTATAGATTTAGTTCGTTACATCTTAACTGCTAAGCTTAACCTATATTATGTGGTATAATTATATTTAAGAATTTTTTCCTTATTATTTTTATTTTTCTCATTTTAAATGTAAAGAGATACTTAAAACAAGAGAAAGAAAATGATAAAATTTAATACACATATTAAAATTCAATTATAAAAACGTTTGTATTTCGAGACTAAACATTGAAAAGCTACACCACAAGAGAGAATAACAATTACAATAGACTACTTCTGTATGAGATATCCACACTTTGAAGTTGACTTCTCCTAAACTAGTTAAGTAATTTGTTTAAAAACATTTAAAGTCATAGATCTTTAGTTCAACTATTTAAATTGCCAATAAGAGTTGCCTGTTCGGAACGCATTTTCTTAAAAATGATAACTATATGTTAAATATAATAATATAGTTACTAGAATAGTACTCTTTTATAACTACTATTTAATATTATCAATAAAGGAAAAAAATATTTTAAGACATTTAATTATTACATTCCGAATTACGCTCTCAACCACAAGATGTAACAGCTTTCACAGCAATATATTGCATCGCCGTCCTAGGGCGTCATAAATTAAAATAAAAAATCACATAGAGATGAAAAAAGCAATGCCTTGCTGTGTAAAACATTAATCAGAGCTGTGAGAAGGCGTAGAGAATTTATTTTACGATTGTTACAACGCCGATGAAACGTTAAAAATGCTGTCGTAGCTATATTGAAACATTGGATGCATTGTTCGAACGCGATTGAGCCGATAACGCACCGAGGTTCCGTCTTATATTCCTGCCGTAGCACCTTGTTGATTTTCCAACGTAAACTGTCGGATACGGCCCGCCCGTAACTGGTTTCTTTTTTATTAGTACTGGTTTAGTGTGGAACAGAACGCGACTCCTTATCGATCGTATGATTAAACCACTAGATATCATAATCACTAGTCTATGCGTTTATCGAAAATATAATCGGAGTGCGGCAATAAATTTGTCTCATTTTAATATCCTAGAACGTGTTATATTCAAACATAATAGCTGTGGTTGTTTAGACTTAAATCTTATTAGAGGTTGTGGACGAACTAAGCAGTGCTTTCTAAATCGAGCATGTTATGATATGAAAGATTTCAACGAGATGTGACAACGTTCATATTCATAGGGGCAAACAAATGAAAGTACCTACAACGTTTTTTTTTTTATAATTGAAACGGATTTTAAATTAGCCCTATTGTTTTTACTGAATTTAAGTAGTTAAATTGTTTTATATATTATTATACCTACCGTTACCTCAGTAATTACTTCATATGAATACTTTTGCAACAAATAATTTTAAATATAATTAAAATAGACCGCATTTTTTATTTTCCATTATAATATCAGTGTTTTATTAAATAAATTGTTATTTATTTCATATCTACAGGACAACACGTTTAAAATGTCAATAAAACAAAATTAGCTGCAGAGGGTTTTAGACACAGTATCTATGCTACATAAATTAACTTAAACCATAATAACTACAATAAATAATGCTGAAACATATTACTAAAACAATTCAATTAACAAAAAAATGTTAGACATTTATGGAAAAAACAGTACAAAACACAGTTTTTAATTTTAAATTTTATTTCGGACTTTGATAAGCAGATTTATAAATTACGGGAGAAATTACTATGTTAAATACCAACACAATGCAAAAATACTATACTACTGGATATATTGTTATATTTTATATTATATATTATTTAATAAAGTTTTACAAATTAAAGACTCTAACTAGTACAAGTCCAACTATAAATACGGTTGTTTATTTCTCTCGTTAACGTTATGAGACCTCAACCAGTTATTTTGAACGGCTATTATGAAATCCAAACAATATGTTCGGTTTAATGTAGTCCGCAGTGACTCACAGGCTATCTTCATTGGCCCCTAAACAAAATGACGCAAATTATACACTGTTATGAACTAAAGCATTAATTAACTTGCCTGTGAGATTAATGCGATTATCCAATTCTTATTTCAATTATATTCACAAACTGTTATTAGTTCAACTAGGTTGTTTGTTCTAAGAATATCAAATTAACAAATTATTTTAATTTTAAACATAAATACATGTATTGTAATAATCACTAAAAACCTTTTGTTAACAAAATACTTTTCTAGTTTTAGTATTTTTAAGTGAAACGACTCTGATACCATGTATGATACAGGGTACAAATCACAGTTTAATCAAAGCGAACGTATGGCTGATTACTTTATAATAAATAAAAACTATAACAAATCTACGAACATTAGTTTCAGATTTACTCCATCAATCGTAACCTTGCCTCGATATGTTTTATATTAGCGAGTATCCTAGCATCGTATAAATATGATTAATAAATTTTTTAAACGTTAAAAACGTCTCAATATTTAGTATAAGCTTATAATTGTTGTATCTCGAATTCACAAAATTGGACGTATAGTACGGACTGAAATATATAGTGTCTACAAAAAGTTGACAGTGACATTCTCATCATGTTTTAAATTATATGTTACGTATACAAGTAAGTATGTCACAAAGTATACAAATAAATAAGTATATAGAAAAAAAAAGAGATACATCTAACCATAATTTTTCTTTTCAACTTTTTCTTAAAAAAAAATATTACGTATATTGATTATTTATAAATCAAAACGTATAAAAAATGTAACCAATATTTTTTTTATCTATTGATTGTTTCATACGTTTTGATCTGCAAAGCATAAAAAAAGAATTTCGTAAAACTTATTCAGTACGTTATCTTGTTACTGTATCGATATGTAGATTGACCATGTCTTAATATAAATATAAAATCTATTATTTGTTACCGTTTCCACTTCGTGCATTTAAAAATGAAAACCGTAAAGGTCATTAATCCTTGATAGCGACATAATTTTAATAGAAAAACAAGGTTTTTCATGTCCAACTTCTCTATAAGATAATATCTATATTATAAATTATTAAATAATTTATGAAATATATTAACTGGTATGGATTTGTACCCAAACAGGTCGCGACAACAATACCCATGTAATATACTCGTCTTTTAGTTTGTCTCATATCGGGATTAACAAATGTATGTACAGTTGCAGGCCGGCAAAACAGTCGCGACTCGCGACCATTGTTGAATTACTGATCTTTCGATGGTGGACATTATTTTTAGATTGCACTGTACTTGCCATTATGTACTGTGGCATCATTTCGCTACTTTATGATAAAAAAACGTATTTTCTTACAAGTATCGTATACATAACTGGGAAATTTATTAGAGATACAAGGGGTTAAATAATTAAGGCGCCAAATTCATCGGTTACCCTTCTGCGGTTTTTACTGTTGCCACAGTTCTCGACTGAAGAAACCATTAAATGCATTAACATAAAAATAAAAACAGTTACTTTAATTTAATTTATAGGACAAATTGTAACGGTTCACAATAGTTTCATTAACCAATCGGGTTCCTTTGTTTGACTGTAAGTGGACCAAGTGGATAGTATAATTATATGTCGATACACACTCAGCTAAGTGCCGTATGAATGGTGCCGATGGTACGGCTAACTTTCAAGTGGTTTATTTAGTCGTAGTGTTTTTATAGTTATAAACCGATCAGCAGGCACATCGTAAACTATTTTAATGACAATGTCCGTGGGCAATAATTCTGGTAAAAAAATATAAAACTGTTGAACCAATTATGGTATGATATGGGTTTTTTAAATGATATTTTAAAACATTAATGGATATGAGAGATGTGCTGTACTGTTTGAAACTTCTTTCATTTATATTATTATTACATAATTCAGGGGCATAAAAGCAAATCCGCTTCAGTCTCAAATTGGAATTTTTTAAAAGTAAGTTCATCAAATTGACGAAAACAGCATCAATTTGGTGTACCTACATTAAAAAAATCTAATCATGGACTGAAGCGGATTTGCTTTTATGTCCTTCAATTACGGTTAGGTTAGGTTAGTGACAGTGAGTTTGTTTGTTACGCTTTTACGCCTAAACCGATGTGTCGATTATGACGAATTTTGGTATAAAGATAGATGGGGCATTAAAGATGGTGCTAGGCTGCTTTATCTCGCAAAAAAATTATTAAAATAGGGGTAAAGAGAGGAAGACAAATGTATGGAACTTTTTATTGCATCATCCGATTTGACAAAATTAATATTAACGTGAGCGAAGCCGTGGGTAAAAGCTAGGTATTCATAAAATAAAGAAAAAAAATGTATAAATCAGATAACAAATGATTTGTACAATAAAATAGAGAGTATTGTATATTGTATTTACGAAACTCATCTATAGATTGAAAAAAATATATATCCCAAAACATATCTTTGTACTTGCAAATAAGCTTAAAAGTATAATGTTACTGATGCAGAAAATAAATAAACATAAGATGCGAAATAGTCAAATCGAATTATAGTTTATACGTAAATAAATATTTATGGGTAATTTATATAAAAATGCATTGAAACACAACAATACAAGTAATAAAAAGAATAAACAAATGTACTCAAACCCTATAATCCCAAATCACAATATCGTAAATGGTAACACACATAATTGGTTGCCGCAGGTTTAAACGAGACGACCGATATTCTATAATGGTTAGAAGTATTTAACGGTGAGATAAAATCTTAACAAAAGCGATTTGGTTAGCCGTCTTGTTTTGGTACTTACACATACCACGTATGCATCTATACACCAATCTATAACCGACTACAATAACAAGATCTCTAATACTCTCCGGAACCAATGTTGAGTGGTTTATTGTACCATGAAAGTAGGAAACAGTGAAAGGTCAGAATAAAATGGGTGATGGTAAATATATTGACCCCGGTTTCGTGCCACGGCTGTCGGTGCCTCGTCTATGATATGTAAATGATAATTGGTTCCCGAATAGAAAACGTTCTGTTTATGTTACCAGAAACGCTTGGGGAGCAAATGTCGATAATTTTAATACGCCCATACGGTACACTCTAAGTGTAATTATGTGATAAGATTATAATGTGTTAATATTATTATTTGTTTCTCGATGGGAATGTTACAGCAAATTACCTACAAGTATTACAAGCATACATTATTTATGCAAATTTAATGGGAATTATCAGAACAGGCTTTTATTATGATGTACCGAAAATTATATTTAATAATTATATTATTGTATATCAAAAATTAAGTTTGGGTAAAAAACGTATTAACCGAAAGAATCATAGTGCAACCAGTTAAATGACATTAGCAATGTGACATCGTCGGGCATGGTGGTAGGGCTTTTTCTGATGCCCGCCTGGCTAGCTACCACCCTCTAGTTGTGAAACTGCCGCCAAATACCAATAGGTGTGTTCCGGCAGCAGCACTTGAGAGCCAGTTCCGAAGAGAGCTTATTCCTTCCTTAAAAGGCCGGCAACGCACTTGCGAGCCCTCCGGTGTTGCAGGTGTTTATGGGCGGCGGTGATCACTTTCCATCAGATGAGCCTCCTGCTCGTTTTCCACCTATTCCATAAAAAAAAAAAAAAAGACAATGGTTTTTATTAAAGTAATGTAATTAATACAAATAATGCAGGTACAGTGTAAGGATAACACAGTTGTACTGAAATATGTTATATTTCATTTGATAATTATCACAAATCTAATTTCCATGTAATTGAATAATCCGGTTGAAATCTATGTCGCCGCCATCTCGCCCAGGGGAGTGAAATTGAGACACGTTGGCGGTGAGCGCTGGCGAGCGCGACAACCTTTTGTCCGCAACATCACGACACTCGAATTATCCCAGACGCTTTTACTCATTAATGGACGGTTTTATTTGCTCTTATTTAATTTAGCATTTATTTAATCTGCCCCCGGCGCGAAACGTGTTGTGCTCTGTGTTCTTATTTCGTTTGCACCTTTTGTGACAGGGCTCATTGAGTTCGAGGTGTCGGGATGTGTTCCTGCGGCTCACGGCTCAGTTTACGCGTTCAACTCGGGCGCCTTTCATCCTGCACAAAGCGTAATTGAATCCCACAGAAACCTACGCAGGCCATACGATTTAATAGGGCATTTAAACATTCACATTGGCTCTTGCGAGTCGCTTTGTATGCTATTATTCGTCGTAAAATTTAGCTTTTTACAAATGTGCACTGTACGTTTTAGAAAATTAAATATTCGTCACATGTTTGTTAGTCCCACGTCAGAATCTTATTATTTTTAGAAAATATATAATTTCATACAAAAATCTACTTTATATTATAGTTCAATTTATTTCTTATGTTTTTATTTATATACTTATGTGAATTATATACCCGTCCATATATTTTTTTTATACTTCGCAGTTATTGTTTATATTGACAATATAAACATAATAATTTAGATTGTATAGTTTACGGACTGGAGTCTGTAAAGTGCTGAAGTTACTAAACATATGAAACCACTAGCAGCAGTGCTGCTGCCTATATTACAACGAGTGGTGTGGTCGGAAGAGCTCTTCAATCTAACATCTTCATCACCCATTCATAATAAAATAACACTCGTTGAGCTTTAGAGTAACAGTTTTAGGGTATCATCAGTAATGGCAAAATATAAGAGAAGGCACGATGCAATCTTTGCCGTACTGTCAAGCTATGAAACCATCTCCCGGATAGTGTGTGTTTCTTCACGGGCACAACATTGGATCTTTCCAACATAGCGCTGTAACAGATCCATTCCTAATACCTATGTATATTTATAAGAAAAAATAAGTAAAAGATATATTTAACTCCATCTAGTTAATAGTATAACTACTTTTTCTCAATTTGTGAATGAAGGATGTAAGGGATGTAAATATTTGTAGGAAAACCAAGCAGAAGTTCAACTGGTTTTCTAAATTTATTAAAATACCATTTTATAGTACAACAATTCAGTGTTAATTTGGTTCAACACATATAATTTCCGAATACCTATCCACCTTCCTTCACGAACCAGTGCGATATTAATATTCATTAATTGGTTCTGTCTACCATTTAAAAGGCAGTAATGTATAATCTGAGGAGTGTTTTAGTTTTACTATGTATGGGCAGTTATACCCTTCTAACCATAATACTTGTTAGGGCGTAGCTTATCTTCTATATATCCATGTCTGTTGATCCACTCAGTCTTAGGAACAATGACCAAGGTTTCGGAGCTGTGACTTTGTCCCCTCCACCTATATCCAACGGTCTGTAGCTTCCTTATTATACTGTGCGGGGAGGTTTGGATTGAAGTGAGTTACATACTACTCCTTGGTTGACTTTGTCTCCTCGGGGCTTTCTTACTACTTTGAAGGGCTATACTAGCTATACTATTACAGTATTTGCTAATTACTACACATTAGTTTTATCTTGTTAAAGGCCTAACATAAATATATAATAAAAACCTATAAACTGGTTAATAGTCAACCTTTGTGTCTTCTATGAATGCCATTAGAATCATTGTAATTAAGGAACTGGTTTTAGAACTCCTTATATCCTGCCTCTCATTCTTACACTGCTCTTGCTTTGCCAAGGAGGCTGATTGCTAGATACCACTATATTAAATTTTAAAAAACTATATAGTGCTTACTTAAAGAGGCGGATAATGGGACGGCAGGGCCTAATCTTTTTAAATAAAAAAAACCCAAACCTTCGAATAACTTTTATGCTAGTTATATTGTTCACTAGTTCTATTGTTTCTAGATGTAATTGCAAGTCATTAATAATAATACTATAATCTTAGATTAATATGATTTTCTTAGAATTGATTTAATAATATTGTCATGTGTTCGATTAAGTTCTAATGTTATTAACTTCGGTTATGTTGTCTGAGTAACACATTAAAAGAATTTGTTTACTACAACTGCCTTTAATTCACAACGTAGATATAGGTCCTAATTACTAGATAATCATGGCCATAGGTATAAGGTAACAAGCTGAAGCTCTCTTGATATTCTTAATATTCATTATTCATTCTATCAGTTATTATGCAAATAATAAACAGAAATGATTTGATATGATTTGACGACAAGGGTGGTTCGTTACAGCACGATGTAAAATTTGAATAGACCGATATAAAAATGAAGTATAATAATGAATATTAGATCTCTCGGCGGTTAAATGCCACGGTTACTTGAAGCCCTTATTTTCTATACAAAAGTAGTACCTGTCCGATTGTTGTTAGCTTACTCCGGAACAGACCGTATAAAAGGAACCTCACTAGAAGCTTTTTGTACAGCCGCATGAGGCCATAGACTTTAATATTATACTAATTCTAATCATGTATATTATTAATATACAATTTAATTCACCTTGAATTAATTTTCGACAAAGCAGCTCTTGATACACATGTAACCGGGCAGACAAACAAACACGGGTATCTATGATGTCTTTGTTTTTTCTTTAAAAGGTTTAAAACTCTAAATAAAACAGGCTGAATTAAATATTTCATTTATAATTTGTAATACTATATATATAAAATTTTAAAAAATATATACCTTTTAAATATTATTTCCCAAATAAACGTAGTTACGCTCCTTCTACTATTAACAGTAGATATTTTATAAACATTTTTTTTATTTAGTATTTAATTTTAACGTTGATGACTCATTCAGAACATTCACTTAGAAACAAATCACAATACATTGTTTTATGTATTTAACTAAAAACTATTTAACCTAAAATTAAATTAAAAAATATGTTAAATTATGACCCCTGCTAGGCGTACAAAGCTTATTTATATGAATATAAATTTAACTGATTTCTTAACAGCTTCGTAGTAGTATTACTGCCAGTATGAACCAAGGATATATAGTGTACATTGCTGTTATAACAAGACCTACAACGTTGCACTAACAAACTGACCAGTACCAGAGAAGCACCAGAAGATAAGAGTTCTACCGTTAATGGTTACGTCAACTAGCTCGTAAAATTTAAAATGTATCCTCGTAAATCGATGATATTGAGCAGAGTTGCAAATTGCTGCGCGTGCGCTGCCGCGCATTCAATTTCTGAGCTGCATCGCCGGCTCGATTTTACCATATTGATACAATGAGTACATTTTAAAATTTTCTTACAAGTGTTGTTATTCATCGTACACTATATATTATCAGTTAACATTTGGTGGTATGTGATGTATCTTATTATAATAATTATATTTGTTTATAAATATAGGCATACTTACCAAGTAAAAATCAATACCGAATTAACAATAGAAATAATATTTTCTATTTATTCCAAACTACGCATAGGGGTATAGTTATGGGTAGGTACTATTGTTTTACAGGGTAATAGATCAACTATGCGAGGTATCCGAATTAAACGACTAAAACGTATTACTGTAACGTTATACTTATTTTTATAAAGGTGCACATTGTGGGCGGTGTATAAATTAACTTGTCGTAAAAGATGTAACATGTAGTGACTATTGAAAACACATACCCTACTGTTTCTTTGGCTCCGCCGTGTCGTAAATTTTTAAATGTAGTAGAAGACGAAGTCCATGCGTACGTCAAATATAAAAAGGTAATATCATACATCGATCACTAGTACTGCGAGCCAACAATGGGCCAGCCATTGTGAACTCCTATCTAATCGTAATGAATATAAATTTTCAGATGACATTTACGATCGGTGCGCTCCGTGATACTGCATCTATATAGGTACGTGTAAGATTTTAATATACGCACACATCGATAGAATTGACAATAAAATAAACGAGTATGTCGGCTGATATCAATTTGTAACATTGCTGGTATAAACTAGCATATATTTTTGCTCTATTCATATTGTTGTTGTTAAATTGTAAACACCAGTCAGTCAGAGTGCTACCACTCACAGCTGATGTTTATTTGATTTTACACGTTATATACTATAGACGTTTTTATTGGCATAATGAGAATAAAATGATTATATTATTTAGTTTTTTTAATCATACCATAATTTTATATTGAATTTAAACAGCAACCCGAAAGATTTATTGAAATAAAATACTAATCGTTAACCAAATACATTTGTATAATATATTTTAACAATTAAATATAAAGATTTGCAATTTTAATAGTAAAGAAGTTATTTCAATGTATCGATGCTTTGTTTATAAGTTTATAAAAATCGACATTAGCACAACTCGAAAGGAAAGGCTTTTTCATATCTCGTACACGCTTGCAATAATGTGAACTTTATTTCCTACAGCACAGTTACAATAATTGTGTTAAAAACAGAATAACTGAGAAAGGATTTATCCTTTCTCACGATATGAGATCATCGTAAACAATATTTAAATATGCTTATAGTTATTGCAATACTTATAGTTGCAAATAAAAACTTTCATTTAAATACCTGATTTAAAATTGACTAATAATCACTAACTAATTAATTAGTTATTTGATCGACATTATAATAAATTCAATTTTGAAGCAGCAATTTATTTTTTATATTTAAAAATTTCGCTTTTCACAAACCAAAAATATTTTATTCAAGTGTCATAGTGCGACGCGACGCGACCGTGCATCGGACAGAGGATGCGATCGGTTGAATTATTTATCACAATGACATCGGCTGGCATATAATTTGCCATGCACGCGGCTCTACCATTATGCGCTTCGGCGATTCATTCGATATAATGAGAGCCGGAGCCGCTACCGACCATTCTTCTACACACATAACAACCAAAGAGGGAATCCACTTGAACTGTTACACATGCTACCTTTTTTACATTACGAACATCAAGAAATTACTTGTGTTCGTCTCGATATCGTATTAATAAAATAAAGTAATTAAACAATGACTAAATAACTTAATTTTAGCTTCAAGGCCGTTTTATTAAATCACAAGAAACTAATATTGGTAAACTAGTATAAGACTACTTACCATAAAATAAGCATCTACTGAGTTTGAACCTATAACTGGTGACAGATTATTTCATAATGCCAGCCTACTTACTTAGCATCCTTAACTTGTAAATTGTGTCGCAAAGAACTTAGTAGTATATTTGGGCAAACTTACTTGAGAGCCAGTTTCCCCCCTACTAGGCTCAGCTTGTCATCTTAGACTACATCATCACATAAAACAGAGTGAAACAAGGAGCAAACGAAAAACTTATAATGTCAAAAGAAAACGACTGTAGACCAACACTTTACTTAATATGTTTGAAATATAAATATATTCCAAACATGACAAAGTATAAATCATTAAAGTGTATACGTCAACATTCTATACTTCAAAATAATAAGGAAATTAAATACCTAATTAGGAGTAGTAAACCTAACAAGCATATAATATCTTTACCCAAATTTGAAAACTATCCTATTCTATACAAGAATTTAAATTAGAATGGCACCAAGCATATAAAGATCTATACATATAATAAAACTTTTTTTTATAGTGTTCGTGCGGACAGGGTTTGCCTAAAAGAATTAAAAAAAATTCGAACAGTTTTTTTTAAATCTCATAATATGTAAAGTGAGTGATGTAATGGGACAGAAGACTGTGAGATTTATATATATATATAGATGTAGTTATAGGGTGGGTGTTTTATGGTAGAATACAGTTATAGGAGGGTAGTTTATAACACTAATTAGTATAAAGCGCGATGCAAGCGCGGATTTGAGTTCCACCCGATCAATTCGGCTTCCATTCGAAGAATTCTTGTACCCACCAAGTGCTCCGCGTAACGGGGCACATTCTCTCCAACTTCACGGAGCTACGCCTTCCCAGGCGCACTCTCGCCGTCTTCTTGGATGTTGCCCAAGCCTTCGATAAGGTTTGTCACGAAGGCCTCATTTACAAACTGAACCTTTTCGAAGTCCCTAACAGACATTCACTAATCATCAACTACTTATCTGACCGCTCTTTTTGCTATAAATTAGACGGTGCTCTCTCCTCACCTCACCCCATCAGGTCCGACGTACCTCAAGGCTCCATCCTAGCGCTCTGCCTATTCAACCTCTTTGTTAGTGATATTCCATACTTCACCGACGTCCAATCAGGCCTCTATGCCGATGACACAGTCATCTACAGCTCGGATAGACATAGAACTCGTCTCTATAACCGCATCCAAAAAGCTGTCTTCGTATACGGGATGTGGTGTCTCAAAGGACTCAACCCGGAGAAAAGCGTAGCCATCATATTCGATCCTCCAAAGTTTCAAGAATATCCCGGAAAGGATAAGCCTATTCGGTGTCAACATTCCCTGGGTCACCGAGATTAAAAATCTAGGGGTAGTTTTAGACAAACATCTCAATTTTAACAAACATATTAACTACGTACGCAGAAAGGCCAACATGGCATCAGCTATGCTACGTAACCTCACCTCCAATAAGAGCAAAATGTCCCTCAGACATAAGCTCACAATTTACAAAGTGCTCATAATTTACAAAGTATGTCTCCGTACCATACTAACCTACAGTTTTCCCGTCTTCGCTCACGCCCCACGCTCAACCCTGGTAAAGTTCCAAAGATTCCAGAACAAATTCATACGGTCGACCGTTCAAGCCCCGCCCTACGCACGCAACGTAGATCTCCACAAAGGTATAAATCTTCCTTCCATATAAGCTTACATGAAAAACCCCACTATGACCTTCTTCGACAAAGCTGAAATCCACCCTAACCCCTATATAGAAGACGCCGTTAACTACTTCGCAAACCCTCGCGCGGAAGACCTTGCGCGCCGGCCGCGTAACTGCTTCACCGATCCCGTTGACGAAATAACCAAAAAATACGCGCTCCTCCCTGCCGTCTCTTCAAACCGTTCTTGTCCGCGTACACATCGGCGTAACCGCTGGTCCCACCGTATAGGCCTAACGGTTAATTTGACTCCCGCACACTCACCGCGGCCTCTCTCCGCAGACCCTCGAGCCTAGGTTCAATCCTCCGGTAAGGAGCCCTCGAGCGACTCTACTCGCGCGATACAGTGACACTCTACAACACTGAGAGTACACGATCACACTGCATACTACCCGTGCACATCCACACGTCAAGTACACGTTTCTGTAAGGGACCACCCTGCGGCCCTGCCAGTGGTTTTTGGCCTTTTTTATTTTTTTTACAGCTCTTGTTATTTACCATTTCCGTTTTTTTTTTAAGAACTACTAGTTTACCGGTTGCTCGTAATGTATACACGACGTCCTTCAAACAAATTAGATCACTACAAGCTCTGCACAGTACAATCTACTTCACCGATTTCCTTGCCTCCTCAATTAATATTTTAACTAAAGGCCTACTCCAGTAGGCCAGTCCTTACCATTCCTTATTTTGTTATAGTGAATCCGTGGTTTGCTAAGAAGTTCATATATCATCCTGATAATATTATCCGAACCAATTATTATCTCTTAAACAACTACTAAGCTTCTGATATTACTATATCAGAAGAACGTCGTGTCATTATTATCGATATCTTTATGTTTCTATATATATATATATAGTCCACCGGGTCAGCTATACCTACTATAATGTATATTACGCTAACACGCTGTCTGCTAATTATACACTTGCGAATATAAAAGGACAGAAAAGCACGGCCAATAAAGTATTAAAATAAGTTTTAAAATAGGGTCACATAAGTCGTTAAATTAATAATTATTTCCAGAAGTTAACAAACAACGGTCAAATAACTCAAACTGGTTAACAAGAACAATACATAACGCTTATTTAATGTATCAACACAACATCACGTAATAGGGCACTAGCACGATTTATAAAAGACCAAATAGAAATAACTGACGATGTAGAAACATGATAAATTGTTGTTAAAATAGTGAACTATGACACGTTAAGATTACATTGACGTCCGACTACGTGTAACATGCCAAATGTTCCCGAGTCTCGACTGAGCCGACACCGCACCGGGCGGAACAAAAACTGACATCTCATTGATGTATTGACTAAAAGGCTTCAATTCAAGGCTTAGTTAACAAAACGACATACGAATATTAATAACAAAATGATAACTATCTTTATCTTAGCGTATAATATTTAATAGGAGGTAATAGACAGCTGGACTTGTCAATGTAGAAAACGTTCATATAAATAAGCCGAGTAATTAACTTGTACATTAACGATTTAAAGCTATTTATGATAATATAATCGAATTTTGATAGTGATCAATTTTTACTATTATAAGAGTTACTTTTTGAACAGAAATTCAGTTTTCAAAAGTTTGTAGCCAATTCATGAGAGCAAATATGGCTTAAAAGATAGTATTTCAATGATAGTGTCACTAACAGAATGTGAACTTACAGGCGCGATGATAACTCAGTTGGTAGTGTATACGGATGCTGCGTCAATGGGCGTGAGTTTAAATCCACCGGCAATAAGCGTTGAGCTTTCGGTGTTGAAAAATATCGTGATAAATCCATAGCATGTTGGTAGGGCGTTTTCTAAACTATAAAATAAATCAAACACTAATAATGTAATATACATACAATTAAGAAATATACATACAAAATTAACTGCAACGATAGCATAGCGGTTTAAGCGGTTGGCTCGCTGATCTGAATGTTATGGTTTCGAATCCCCCACAGCACAATTATTTGTAAATTTGTTAAGTCCCTCGTGATACAACCCTGTGCGTTTGTTCTCGAATAAAAAAAAATCATATTTTACAAAAACAAATATTAAAAAGACCACTATATTAAGTACTTGAATTAAATTTAGAAGACTATGTAATCTACACCACTAACATTAAGAAATAACCTCTGGAACCACGGATTTGATATCAATTTTTTTTTTAATTACAGAAAAATACACCCAACCTCAAATCTATACACTGTAGTACGTTCTTATTCAATTTTGGTTGTAACTAAGGCATTGAAAATCGCTAGCGCTTGTTGGTTAATGATATAATAAGGTCGTTGTACTCTATAAGTTTAATCAAGCCACATAATAATAATATAGTGGGCCGGGCGGCCCGTTGTCACTCTTTAGCATAAACATTATCCAAATTCAAGGTATGTAAATTATCTAAATAATATTTCTTAAATACTTTATTAGCTAACCAAACATGTTACGTTTTATCTATAATACATAAATTTTGATTCATATCAGAATACGCACAACACTACTCGTATTTCAATAGAAAACCATACTGGCGTTTTTGAGTCAAATTTTAAATAAAAGAGCAATATCTGAGATAAAAATTCGTCGACAATATTTGGATGTAAATAGCCCTCTATAATATAGATAAAATATACAATAAGTTAACTGAACGAATAAACAAAATAACATTACAAATAAAAATATATTATATAAGAAATATTCGTTTTATACATTGTCTCATTTAATAATTTATAACCGCGTGTTTGATTTCAATTTCACGTAATATGAAAAATTAATGTAGCTTTATATAGCGGAAGCTATCAACTTAAAAATTAAAGGGAGGCTATTGAAATACATCAATACAAGCTTGGTAACAGATCTTCAACTTGTGAGGGACACGGATAGATTTGAGTTTTCTTTCACCGAAAGAGTAAGCTTATTAGAAAATCATAATCTTTCTTTGTTAAACAGCAATGTAATGATATTGTCCGTGGTAAGCAAAGCACAATCCAAAAACAACGTTGAACACCGAGATATTCCAAATTCAATGACGAACATCGATGTCATGACAACCTGCATAAGTATCTATTCATGTGACAACCGACGTCAATGAAGGCAGTTTCAGCATGCTACAAGTAAGACCTCATCTCTTCATCCTTTCTATATTCGTCACATCGAATGTTGATCGAGTAAATATTATAAAAAACAGTACCTGTAGATAACGAATTAGTTAAGTCATTTTGTGAGATACGAATAATATCGTGATCCGATTGATATTAACCCTTATACTGTTATTTTAAGCTTTGCCCAGCTAAATATGTTTGTTTTTTTTTTTACAAAACAGAGCACTTAATTGTGTTACAAGTTTTGATGTCCTCCAGCCACAATTATGCCAATCCGCTAGCCAATAAAGTGGATGCTTGACGTATTTCTTTTCATTAGGTTAGCTCGCAAGAAATACATCACAGCTGGTCTTAATCAAAGACGTGAAGAAACCGGGCAAGATTAATACGTGAGCAGGGGTCCGCGGAGAATTAGGTATTGGATGCCTACCGAGCGAAGAAATAGAACAAAGACGTTGATTTAAGTAGAACAACGAAAGATAAACAACACAGTAAACACATAATACAAAATCATGTAATTAAAACCAATAGTAAGTTCTTGTTGTACTGGGTTAGTTCATTTTATAATAACATTTCATCAATTATATAATTGTAATTTCGTTATAGTAATAATAAAAAATGATTTCATACAAACAAAAATATTAATTTTCTTTCAGAATGGAAGTACAATCAGGTAAGTAGTGCCTATTGAAGTCATAGAGTACTTAAAAGTAAATTATCATGATAGTAACGTGGAATTGGAAGTGGTACCACTTTCTAACCATATGTATCTTCTACCTTAACTTGTCAAAAACGTAAAAATACCTAGAAGTAAAAAAAAAAACTGTACGTATGAGTAATTTTTAAATCATTATTGAAAGCGTAACTTTACAAATAACATAGTAGATAAGCACCACAGCAGGGTTAATTAAAACTAATCGACGGCCATCCACGAGCAGAATGACGAAGTTTAGCGGATCACCAATTTCAATGCTTTAATATTGTTACAAACTCGACTTCGCATTTCTTTAATTAAAATGAACTACGTAAAACTTTGACAGTCAAACGAATTATTAGTACAGTAGGAAACTTTTAATTAGTTCGCCTCCTTCCTGCGTTACTTTTGTGCATTTGTCTGAAGTAATTTAATTTAATTTGAATTCTTTACCGTGTACATACGTTAATCAAAATAGAACAACAAGGCTAATGCTCAAGATATAATACAAAACATAGTAACATGAAGATTAATAACCAAAGCATTACAAGAGTGACTTATAATGAATAAAGCTTGGGCATAATCACTCGCTTATGAATTGAATCACAGCGAATCTATAAAATTATAAATTTCACGCAGGTAGCCTTTACATATGGATCCATGACAGTATTTGACAGCTACCAATCTAAAATAAGCATATCTAAATATAAAATTATGCTTAACTTGTGAAACCGAGAGCAAGTCTATTGTTAAATTTGTAACGGTTTTATTATAAATTGTACTTAGGTTTGTAATAGAATAAAACATCTTAAAAAAACAAATCGATCTAATTAATCTTAAATTATTCCCATCACGTCACAGTATAATGATTCCTTTTTCTTTACATTTTTTATATACATTTAACAGCACAATTGTGTATTACCATTCTTAATGATTAAATTACGCGATAGAAAGTGTCACACTATGTGAAACGTTACAAGTACGTTGGTTACCTTATTCACACCTCATTGAAGCCTCGGGGAATGGAAAACCGGCTAGCCAACTCGGATGCGCGGGCTCTCTGGAAGGGCCAACTTAAAATTCACTTTTAATTTGACCAGTCTACATTGCCGCCTACGCTCACTGACGTGACGTAAACAAATCGTGAACCGAGATCAATGAATATTAAGCAAGCTCCGAAACAATTTCCAGCACCATCTTCAAGATAAAATAAATAATTCTCTACAAATAAACACGAAAAGAAGCACTGATTGCTTCATAAATTGTCAAAACGTTGTCGTATGGCGATGAGATCTGTCGATCGTTTTCGGCCAAAATAATGAGTAACGTCAGCCAAATTGGGAAATAAATATAAAATATTTTATTAATAATTCACACTCTTCGTATTCGAGAAACTAATTGAGATAAATACTTTGCACGGTATTTTCCGCATTATAAATCGCAATGAAATGGTAATGAATACAACATTTTAATGGTTAAAAAAGAAATAAAATACAGATTCAGTATCAAAATAGCTTGAATACAAATAAAAAATATTGTTAAAAATGAATTAGCAAATATAATAAATAAGATCAACCATTACCAAAGTTTGTAGCTATAAGAAAACAAAATTAGAAAATACATAAAGAAACACAATAGTTATATGCAAGTACTTCGTCATGTTGCAAAATACAGATGTACAAACATAATACAAAGGCGGCTAGCTCACTTTTTGACTCTTTTGTGATAAATAAAAAACAAGCCAATATATAATTAAACATCTTTTTTTAAATATAAATGTTTTATCTTTATAAAAATGCGATCGGATATATTGATATAATTGATATACCTAGTGTATTTATCCAATAGTGTCAGCAATAGAGGATTCCTTTAACATACCCAATTGTTCTACATATTTAGCTGTGAAGTATAAAAAAACAAAATTGCTGCTTTTCGTTCTGTATACTATACACTACAATTCAATAACAAAGTCAGACAAGTTTTAATTTCCGTTTCAAATTTCGATTCCTCCTTTATAAAAACGCAACATAATATTCGTAATCATTATTTCATAAATCTTATACATATATCTTTAAATAGTTATAAGTACATTACGATCCATTACTATTTGATATAACATATTGAACGCCGCCGGCTATACAAGCTTTACAGAAATCGGAAATGTGTTTTAATAAAATACCGTTAGCAAAACGTGCATACATGGAATTTGACAAATTGCTTACGCTCCTAATATCCCCGACACCTCCGCATTTGAAAAGATAGGAGCTTTATCAGCTCCACATCTACTCCGTGTTTAGATCCCGAGATAACTTGATCAAGTCGATGCAAGCTTAGAGCGCTCAACTCTCAAAGCTAGTGATGCTGCTCAGTATAAACTATATTCTTACACGCTTTTTAAATTTAAATGCAATTATTCTTTTAAATATCCTTACACCTGTACAAGTACAATGGAAACGTTTTTATCCAAATACAGTTTAATAAAAGCAGACAAAAGCGAAGAATGAATTTTGTGTTACATTGAAAATAATATAACTAATGCATAATTATTCAAATCAGTTCAAAAAATTAAGTATGTATCTTCATCATTCTAAATATTCATGTGTTCTTTTTGTGTTGAAAGCTCCATAAATGCAGAATATAATTGAAAATAATTCACAAAATGTTCTAATAAAAGTATTATAAATAAATATAACAGTTACTTTTATAATTTAATAAATAAGATACAAAACTAAAACCGATCATGAATGAATAACCCTATATCATAAGACAATTAATACCAGATATGGAAATCGTAAAGGCCGTTTACACCTGAAGTATTAAGATATCTATATTAATTTTAAACCCCATAAAAGACAATATCGCCGGGCATGAGATTTCATGATCTAATAATTTATTATAAAATCCCGGAACTGAGTATACTAGATACATGGCATACATTTGATAAATACAACCTATCGTAAAGATGTATTTACGGCATAGTAACTTATTTTTATAGATCTTGTTAAGGGGCAACACTACCCAATACAATCAGAAAAATCAAGTCCACTCTCTCTTAAAGTTACTTAGACTGTGTCGCACATCAGTACGAGAAGTATAATCAATATGTTAATATCACAGATAAGGCAGTCAGATTCTTAAATATAAAATAGAATCACCGACGCGGTACAAGGTAACCCACATTCGTTAGAGATACAATCGTAAATAAGGAAATAATTACACAGTTGTAGAGACAACTTGATGAGTTTTCGTCAATATTACGTTTATAATATGCAAATAACCTATTTCACGCCGAATATTATTTGACATAGTCAATAACTCGATCATAAAACAGAAAGATCAGGCTAGTTACAAAATGTAGTAATTACAGAAATATTCAATTTCGTGATTTGCCTGTGGCCTACAATGAAAGTTATTTGCCGTTTATACCAATTTAATATTAAATTAACAAATATCATACCAACTTAATTATATTTTAATAACTCTCGGATAATATATGAAGGTATTAACGTGGATACAATAATAAAATAATAATTATAACAAAGAAGATAAGATTATTTATAATACTAAGGAATTGACTTGAAGTTACGAAAAATTAAGAAAAAATACTGCTCAGAATAAATTTAGTTTTAAATTAACATGACCCCTGAGGAATAACAATAACAAGTATTGCAGTTATTTTAAAATTCTTATGGCTTGTTTATTTGGAAGTGAAAAAAAACGTTTTATATTTTTATAGGAATGAAAGCAATAAATATAAAATGTTAATCAAATAAATAATAAGAGTTACCCGCTTCGTAATTACATATATGTTAATATACGGCCACATATACAGGCAGAAGCTAGTAGAAATATGATTTAAAATATGAAGAAAATAACTTTTACATCGAGTTTTACCTTTTATATCAGCAAAATTATTAAAACACTCGAGATATGTACCCAGGGTTTGCCGTAAAATCGTGATTGGCTCCAAGTGAAGACTCGTTAGGTCGATCGTAAAAGTCGACAATAATTAGGCAGCCACAACCGCGGATACCGATATGAGCTGATTACGAAAGAAATACAGTCTTACCGCGTTGATTTATTGTGCACTGCCTTGGGTTTCATCGTCTTACCTCACCGACACGTGTATTTAATGTAGACTTAATGAAACAAAATTTTTCACATTTGTCTTTACGTTAAGAGTAAACATGGTAAATTATAGGAGATAATTAACGAGTATTTTACTGCGCACTATCCAAGTGACATTTAAATATTTGTCCACAAAATGAATTACACGGATTATTGAACACAATCAACTACTAATTAGTTATTCAACATTCACAGATCTAATCTATATGGTCATTGCTCCCAAAACATATCAAATTACAGTATCAATAAAATGAGATAATGCAATTATTCAAATGAATGAAACTGATTAACATTCATATAATTCAAATTTGTAAGCAGATGTAAAGAAAACGCATAACATATTTATGTAACAAAGTTAAAATTAGAATGCGATAAATTCTCGCTCGGAGCAATTTCAATCTTCTAATATGATAAACGATTCGTTCAAGAGAGCAATTACTGCTGGCTACATTGAAACTCAAAGCAATAGGCACAAATGTTATGAAGTCGGTAAGTACGTAAATTCACATATATTCGACAATATATATGAAATATTATATGTACACAATTCACCACTACATATTTTAATTACTTTTTACATCTAAGTTCCAATCTTTTATTCTTTTTGAACACTGAATATTTAGACTTCGGTAGTAAATAAGAAACTCGGCAATCTATGTTATGGAAAAATAAATATACGCCGAAAAAAAATACAAAGAAGATTTACTTAAAAGTCGTATTTGTGTTATTTTCATATAAGCATTGGTTTAAAAGCCTGCCCTAGATTGTATTTGTCGCGCATATTTGTCAGATATACCGCGAGGCACGCGCTTGATCCCGAGGTCATGCAAGCCTTCGTCTCACTCGTTTCTGCCTCGTTAACACGCTCATTTCAATCCAACTCGCAATGTACAGTAAGGTATGTAATTCGATGGTAATCAGTGACTCGACACTACTTAACGTAAAACGATAAATGACAGTTTTCTTAAGTTTAATGGTCTCTTTATTTAGGAGTTATTGTAATTCTATCATTCAAATTTTGCGAGTCCAGTACTTACCGATTTGCCTGACACATACTATTGATTAATCGTCAAAACTATGCTCATTATTAGGAATGATATAAATCGTAAGTTTAAAAGGGCGATATGTAAAATTATACAATATTAAAATTTACATTATATAATGATAATATGTAATATCTTAAAAATTATGGCGCAGGTTCTAGGATTAAAACAGAAACATAGTTCATATATAATTAGCTACCAAGTATCTATATTTATTCTGAAAAGTTAATGATATATTACATACCGATCTTATTCAGGGTCGTATAACTTTATTAAACAAACCGTTGCACAACCCTACGTTGTAATAAACCAAATCCAGTGAATGTTCATAAAATATGAGGCTTTATATAAAATGCAAATCAATGAATTAATAATTTCAAATAAATCAACTACTCGACATAGTAAATCTAAGAACTATAAAATAAAACACATAAAATATTGCAGGCATAAAGGTGTCTTTTATTTTAAAGCTCTATATATCTTAATTCGGCTACTGAAGCAGTAGATACCGTAGAAACCTTACTAATAATTTCCGTGATAGTGGACATAAAATAATAAATTGTAGCCGTCCCACGTTACCAAAGATTTTTTGTTTTGTGAATATAATTTATTCTAATTATACTATAAACAATAGTTAGGATAGCTTAAAAATATATAGGTAATGCCGTATAAACCATCATCCTCACGTGTACGGGTAAATGTAAATGAATGATATATAAAAAAGTGACTAAACACAAGTTCCATTTACTTTACATCGATAACGATTAACAAAAGACAAAAATAATGTAATACAAGAAGAAGCTTCCAACTACACTAATATAAACATTAGGTCAACGTTTCAAATGAATAGCGACCACAGTAGCGAGGATGCACACTACAACTTAAAATGATGTACTATAAGGTACTATTAAAAATGTAATATAAGAAAATCAGTAGAAGTAGGTATAAGTGGGTAATTTTTTGAAGAACCAACATACAGAATTTTAATTATTGTAACTATATTTTGATTTCGACCCTTCGAGTTCTCCAATAAAAAAAAAAAATAATTGTCTCTGAACAGGTTAATTATCTAGTTGTTTATATCATCTGTTTTCTTTTTAAAGGTTCTTAGTTTGTTGTCGTTTAGTTAAAATTTAGACTATTTAAATAATATTTATTATAAATAGCATAGAACTTGTAGTGCTTTTCACATTGCGAATGTTCAAAATACGAATGACGTTACATATTACATAAACGTATCGCATATAATGAGGCATTACGGCAGATAGAGAAATATCAGTAGTCGGCCGCAACTCGGGCTCCTGATCCGACAGATAATAACGAACATAGCAGTAGATTGGAGCACGGTAACCGAACGGCATCACGTGGAAATAGGACGTGTTTAGCTAAACCACCAATAGGCGGGTTAATAGAGTCAGCTGTAACTGGATCATGTCAATAAAACTGCATCACATACACTTCCTCTCATATAACTGAACTTGAAAATTATCCTACTTTTATTAGAATTACATAAGTAGTAAAAATAAATTACATTATTTGAATATGCATGTCAAAAAATAACTGAATATAGATGCATTACGCGATCTAAATAAATAGTATATATTTCTCAGATCGTCGCTTCGTCGCTCATTTTGATGAAAGTTGTATAGATTTTAAACTGCTTCTGACAGCAAATTTCTTATTCACAAGACACTTAAAATGCACATGAAATGAAATGTTAGATTATTAATAATTAGTAAAACTCAACTTCGAATGTACCAATAGAAGACAGAAATTATTTAAAGCCTTTGCAATTTAGGCTGCCTGACTATGGAATACAATACCTCTGTGAGAAAAAGAAAATTATAAAAAAATAATATTAAAAGATGAGAATTTTCGAGGATAACTTATTGTACACATATTTAACAATTTCTTTAGTCTTATCCGTGTGAATAATACTAGCTGGCATAACAGGACATATTAAAAATCACGAAACAAATTTTTTAACTGGAATAAAAGAAATCTATACGTATATTGGGTGAAAATTAAAAAATACTGGATGTCAATAGCAATGCCATTAGTTCCAATTATCGCTCAGAACACTTTAAAATAATCCCAGCAATTGCAAATATTATTTCTGAGTACCGGATCCGCTAACATTAGTATTTTATACAGTTATGTTAATTATAATTTAAAAACGCAATGCTATAGTGTTTTTACTTTATTTCCGAATTACATCTATAAAAAAAATATTAAGCTTGTGGTCATATTGTTAACCGCAACCCAAAACACATTTATTTAATAAAAAACATACTATTTATTTTTTATATATAACTAACTCTTTTAAAACAGTCTTTTTTATTGTTAACTTAAGACCGTAAGAACAATGACAGTATTTACGGAGTAAATATGATGTTGAAAATGTTCTTGTAAGGGCTATGTAGTCACGTAAGCGGCTTACTTCAAATGAGAGCAAAGATTTTATGCAAGCCATATATCAATAACATCCCCCATTATTGATCGTTTGAGCAAATTTATTGTAGGAAATTGTCAAAGAGATAATATTATAAAGCAAAATAAATATGATATCACAACCAATACCATAATTAAGAATTAAAGCTCGTTTTAAATGATCTTGCAAATTTAAGAAGGTACTCCTGATTTATAACGGTCAAATTATATTACTACATAAATTCAAACCGTCAATGAGAATTCACTGCAGAATAATCGATACACGATTCAAAGAATAAAATTCGGTAAATAACTTTACTTCTTTTGACCTGTCAGGATCACTTTATAAAAATTATACTACCCACAATGTATTGTACACTATAACGAAATTATTATGATTTTATGCTCTTATAATACAATAAGTATTCTCAAAGTGATAGAAAAAAGTTATTTTAGTCTGGTTTGCGAGTTATGCGTGCACACGCAACAAGGAGGTATGGAAAGTCAAATTGAAGCGCGCCAAGCCTGTGGCACAAAAAGTGCTACACTTTAACGCCGGCAAATGAAACGGAGCTCAGTTTTTTCGTAACCATCAAACTTAAGAGTCGCGTCGCTTCCACCACTCAAATACGGCCCCTCTAATTGGACGTCTACCTATTGCTTAGTCATGTTTTTTTAACTGTCAAGGGAACAAAATATAAGATGAGCTTTCTTATACCACATATGAAACTGTCTTTAGTCTTGCATTACAAACGATAAAGTATTTCCGTAATTAAAACATCTACAGCTTTTATCATTAAGGTTAAATATGAACCAACGATATTAATGCACTATCTAATAGATTGAGTGAAAAGAATAATCACTCTGTTCTATTGATTAAAGGTTTGCAACTTGAGTTTTAACGGAACGAATTTTAATTAAAATTAATTACGCGAACCTAAAAAGGCTATAAGCTTTATTAATACTTCTCTGGTAACAACGTATATGAAACTATTTAATTAAATATTTAAACGAAATATTTTAAGGTTATTAAGATAGATTTAAACCTTACTCCGAATAATTTAAAGAGTAGATTTATCCGTCTAAAATAGCCAAAATACATAGCACAAGGTACCAGGTATACATAGCATAATTAGAAGAAGCGCGAAAGCCATCCCAAATCTCTAGAAATACGTGGCTTTAAGTATAGCTGTGGTATCCTTTTAATAAGCATTTGACAGCGCTTGCCATCCGAAGTCTTCATCCCTTTCGCCGTAGCCTAAGCTTAGACAAAGCGTTTACGCATTGCAACACGAAATGTGTAAACATATTTGTTTCATCAAGTCAAAAAAAAAAATAAGACATCCACATCTTATGATTTTGTTCTGATTTAGAGTAATGTATTCTAAATAAATTTTAGTAAGTTTCAAAATTTTTGATACCTCAGGTAGTAGGCTTATACTGTGCGTACTATCAGGCAGATAACTGTCACTTTGCCGTGCTGATATAAACAAGAATATAGCGAATTTGTGCAGTACATTCGATCGTTATACACGATTTATGTATACATTGCCGAGATACACAAAGGCAGCGAATTCCATTAAACTGTAAGACATAAATAGTTTTTTACTGCTATAAAAAAATCGTGTGAAACGTCACCTAGCGATGCCCACGGCCAAGAGAAGCATAGAGTGACGCTCCAACGCGTCCCAAGATTCTCCACGCGCGCTCAGTCCGTGCGACCGGCAGACCAACCGCCGGAAATGCAGCGACAAGTCAACAAAAACTTGCATTCATTCATATTCTTTTTTTATTAATTCGAAACGAACAGGTTCACGATGCCTAATATAAGTAACTCTATTAAATAATAAATGGCGAAGAAAATGAGCGTATAAATTAGTTATTATCTTATTAGCACCATAAAATTTGAATAAATTGTGAATAATTATTCATGAAAGCATAATATGGTTATAAAGCACTTTATAACCTAGTATTATTCCTACATAGGTTTCACTTGCTATTATTATAAGAAGTAATATTATAAATGTGAAAATGAGTTTTTTGTTCTGCCACGCTTAAACTATTCAATTATTACGAAATTTCCAATACACGTAGTCAGGAGTTCAGAAAAAAAAGTAGGGTTCAACATGACTAAGAAAGTATTGTTTTCATGGGATATAAAAATAACTTTGAATACTGTGCGAACGAAGTCATGAGCACACCTAGTTCATTATACTAGATGCTCAAATTTCAGAAAAATAACCCATCATAGAGTATCTAAATAAATAAAAACAAATAAATATGCCTGTTTGCGGCTCTTCCATATTCCGTATTGAACAAGTAAATAATCTATTTGCAAATATTCTAATTTATTATTTTGTATATTTAAAAGTTGGTAATAAATCATAATTTAGAAAAGGCAGTTAAAGATGACAACAATGACTCAGTTAAACATTTCAATTAATTAATTAATCAATTAATTAGTTTCTCGAGGTTTGATTTAATGCACAACTTCATACTTTTTAATGAAAAGCAGAAACAATGTTGTTTTTACGGTTCTTGAAGTAGGATTGAGTCATCAAAAACAGAAGTGCAAAAAGTAATAAGGTTGAACACGTAATCTCACATGAACCGATAAAGGAAACTCGTAAAACTGGTACTAAAACTGTAATTAATGCGGCCAACATTCATTATGCGCAGAAGTGTAGGCAATATTAAAACAAACAAATGTAAACAATCAACTGATTAGTCGACCGGATCAGTGATGCAACAACCAATGTATTACCTTCAACGGCCTATGCACTAAACAAGCATACATCACAAATTGTAGTAATTCTATATTGAAGTGTTACATATGAAAAGTTTAAATGCAGGCGAATGGCGAATACGATGATTATATTAAAAGACGCACTTCTTAGAAATGTGTGGGTTCAGCCTAATGTCAAGTGCTATTATTTGCACGTATGTCTAGCTGAGCTGTACTGAGAACTATTGTAGTTCGTGAATCGAAAAGTTTTGCTTTCGTGTCGGCATGATGAGATATCGCTACGTATCTAAAAGTCCGGGCCCGAAAGAAGCCAAATATTAAAATGCACACAAGGAATGCCAACCGCTTACAAAATAGCGCTTTACTGGAAGCCTCAAGTGGATATCGTATGTTATTTCTTAAGGCACATGTCTGTCAAAAAAATAGTCATAATCGCTTACGATACCAAGCGCGTACTTAAAGCATGTTGTTTTTAAAAACACGCCACGTGTTTGAGGTCATACTTAAACGGCTTCGAAACTCTTTAAACAGCCGACCAAATCGTGCCACAGCAGGCAACACAAATGTCAGATACAGCCGATATGCTCCTGTACTGCAGTATTAATCTTAACTATACTAAAATGAAGTGACACAGTTATAATAAATTTTAATTTATATGTAAAATTGATATTGTTTTGTTGATGGTTATAAAAAAGATAATTATCGACTAGGCGCTAGTGTAAATATTTTATATCTGACGTTGGGTCGCGATATAACCAACTGTAGGACATGCATATGCGGGTCGGGTAACGGGACCTGTCGATGTGTATTGAAATTCAATCGGTGTACCCTAGTGGACCTCACTACAATGCACAAAATACTAAACTCACAATAGTGACTTAATTTTGCTCTACAATGTTTTAGGATCAGTGAACTACCAAAAAGTTTACGACGAGCCCTGATGGATTGCCGACCTTGTAAGTGGATACCGATGTTTTTAGATTATACTTTGCTTACTATCAAGCCAGATGCAGTAACTTTGCGTGGAATTATAAAAAAAACTGTCTTTGACAATAATTAGTGATTCAAGTATGACGATAAGTATATTCAAGAGTACACGTTACATAGTAAATTGATAGTTTTTACATTGAACGAAAAACCTCACTAAATTAATTTTGTTCATGAATGTAATAATCTAAGACCGATCGTTTGTTAAATAGTTAAAACTAGTTCGTACTTTGAAGTAGTAAATTTAGTCTCCTGTCAACAATATATTACGGCGCCTATCTGAAATAGGTCATTGGTGAAGAGCTAATAGTTATTCTGAAAAGCGAAATGCAATGAAGATTACAGAATTGTATTGGAAGCTCTTGTTAAATCCTTATATCTTAACCATCTTGTTAAATAGTCTGCACTTACTATTTGGTTCTTCATTCACTAATACTTCAGTCCACTGATTCATTCTGGAGCTCCACTATGACTGCCTCAGTATTGTAAGACACACGTATTTATATTGCCACAACCGGAAAGCGAACTACTTAAAATAGATTATTAAAATAAATTTTATAAAATCTTGTCATTACAATTAGAATTTATAAAGTTATTTTTAACCAACCATGTAAATATCAATTCCAGACCACAAAGTTATTTTTAATCAAACGTGTAAATATTTAAAACCCTGTAATATGATATTTAATATAAAGAGACGATCAACGATAAAGCGAATACTTGAAATAGCTTATTATTTTTTGACGCATTTTGACCATAAATTTTGACGCAGCCCATATCTATATTATATTAAAGAAGTGTGTTAAAGAAGTAGGTAACATGTTTTCCAGATAATATATAATTTCATATAGTTTAGCTTTTGATCGAAAATTCGTAAAAAACCACACATTCAAAGTTCGTTAAAATTAACATATTTTTAAACTAAACTATATAAGTGTATTGATTAACTCTTCACACCCCCAAACAAAAATGTAGCATGTTACACGAAGCCGAAAGACTGTTTACAAATAGTTAATTCCTTATTATAATAAATAAAAAAAAACAAAAGAAAAATTATATGTACAATACATTCCTAGCACGTAAATGTTCGTAAACCAAAGAACTTTCGTTTCCATATTGAAGTCAGGAAAACCTGTAGTTCCCTTAAGCAATAGAATTGAATGGGCCAAGTCTCAACAACTCATAAAAAGTAACGAACAACATGATTTGCTTTTCCAACATCACACTGACAGTACGCATTATTGAATTGTAACTCATAAAAACGCGGTCATACAAGAGCCGCCCTCATAAACGCTCCAACTGATATGAAATAAAATTAAAGAGATAAAAATATAAGGTCTTCAAATGAACAGTATTTTAAATTTAACATGTAAAAAAGATCTAATACAAATGATTTTTGAAAAGATTTTTTAACATATATTATTTTTCTCATAAACGTTAACAAAATTCATGTCAACGCTGAATTTTAAGATTCCGAACATAAAATATAATTGAAAAGTCAACGGAATAATCGATTCTAGCTGTATTTAAATATATTAGACCAATAACTTATCAAAGTCCTTATTAATAAAGTAAGTAGTATAAAATAAGGAAACGAACACAATAAAGCATTGTAACAGATTTTATATTAATGAGTAATAAATGATACTAGTGGTCACCCAGTGGTCGAAGTGTCAAAGACTCGTATTAATTACAGACAGGGTTATGTTTGACATTCAGTAAAGACAAACATTATTAATCTATAGTCTATTCTCAATTTGACCACAGACTTTAACAATAAACAAATACATGGTAGTGTATAATTTTTTTATTGATTTCATCTATTTTTATGCATAATTAAATAATACATATTAACATTCTGCACTCCTTTTTTATATAAACGATAAGTGTGCGAAATTTCATACTCCTCCGTCCGCGCAATTTTTGTAAAAAGGGATAAAAAGTTTTTGCTTCACGTATTAATATATAGATATAACAAAACAATCATTATAAAAATCTAACAATAAGTCTTTCCTTTTTTGTTTTGAATCCCAACATAGAAAAGGTGTATTAAACCGGTATAATAATTATCTATAGGAGTTTAGAGAACTACAATCTAAAACTAATTATAATAAAACATATTTTTGTCGCCTTATTTCTATATTAAAGTTCGAATTTAATTAAACTATTGTATTAGAACGTGTAATCGCAATACAATAGCCTACAGTTTTCGTATACTACCACACTTAATTATCTAGAATTCGATATGTGTGTCAAATAAAAGTTACATTGGGTTTTTGATTATTTCCTTAAAATAAATTCATGTGGCTCTTGTGTATGTTTCAATAAGTAATAACGACAACTTAGCCAATCCTAGCTACAACTACAACTTTATATGCCTTTCTCATTAACTCTAGATACCTGTAAGAGTATGGTATGGCTTATACAGTCAATGTCAATTCCTGACTATGATCACGAGTTAAAATACTATCTATGATCTATGCATTTGAGTATAACATTTCACAAGGTTAGTCAAAAAGTCATAAGTTTTCCTTTTTTTTTTCATTTAAGAGAATTTTTTAATAAAGCGTGTAATTTGATCATTTTATAGATGTTCTAAGATTTACGTTTTTCGTAATTTTACAAGTGAGCCATTAAGCATAGTAGCTAAATGTAAACTTAAGTTTCTTTATATAAATAATATATTAAGTGTCACTTAACATTAATTTCGTTTGAAACTCGGCCCTTATGGCAAACCTCGCTGCCAAGATGCATTAGTTTCTGCAAAGGTAATATAACAAATAAACTAGATCCGTATTAATCCTAACCACTTAAAATGGAAGTAACTATCATGGAAGCATTTATGCTATTATGTTACCTATTATCACAGAGGATACAAAAGTTAGACCGCGCCGTGGCTGCGGATTTCAGGGTCGATTTAATTACGTTATATAATATTTTTTGTATCCGAATCTTATATTTGCACAAGAATATATTACGGGAAAATATATTTCAAATGTAGACCTTATTTACTATCATTCTATTATTTAAGAAATTCCCGCCATAGTTCAAATCTTAGGATAGTGGGTTTCGTGAAAAACTGGTGTATATTTAGGAATCAAGCAGAGTGGTAGAGATCAATACCTGACAGGATAGGTAGAAAGAAGGTGACAAATCTGTCATTGGAACTCTCTTATACTTTGTCGCCTTTCAGGTTCAGGCAGAGTATATTCAGCCGCCAATAAGATACCAGGCTGTCATGACAACAAATAACTATATTTATAATTCAACAGACACATTTATCAATAAATAAATAAATAGTATTTAACCAATAATAGACAGTTTTCACTGACGCAATCATATTTCGATCTGTAACTGGCTATATAATGCGAGAAACATATTTTATATAAACGAGGTATTGACATGTGAAATGTTAATGCATCATGACGCTAGTATTATATTTATGTTGAAACTTAAGCGAGAAGTCGAATCATTGAGTTTGCGCAATCGCTGAGAACTTGCTCGCGTTCAAGCAAACTTGAACTTGCGAGCGGTCAAGCGCAATAATGCTTAATGTCTGTTGATATAAATGTTAACGTGTATAGTTAGTAATATTCGTGGATTATCATCTGCACTAAGTTAGAAACTAAATTAGTAGTTATCTTAAACGAAGAAAGTATACCTATACCACAAATTAGACAAATTACGCTTAGAACTTTTTTAATGAAAGGCAAAACTCACACTTAAAATTAAGCCTTGTCTCGTTAGCGACTTTACAAACGTTGAATTAACCAAGTACACACATCCATTTGTGACAATCACAAATTTGTTCTATGTGAAATTCGAAGTTATAATTCTCAGCGACAACGCAATAGCGACCACTTAAAATCACGACTCCATCTGTGCAGAAAACTATAGAATATTTTAAGTAGTAATAAATATAAATAAATATTTCGTTAAAAGCGAATTTCTTGAAGATCAAACTGAGCAATTAAACTCTAGATACTTTTTTAAATTAAATATATTTGTTAAGACTTTTAGGTCATAAATAAAATATTTTTACGTGTATAAGAAAGCTAATACACAAGTAAAATAAGCGTAGTTAATTGATTATGGAAGTACGCATAAAACAACTGTTCATAATCTGTCCAAAACCCATTACCGTTAAAAGTATAACGAATGACAATTAAGCGTAAATTGATTGAGGATATCCTCAAAGTGAGTGTCTTTATACAGTAATAAATCTTAACAGTAGCTGTAACTAGTTATGATAGAGCTTTAAAAATGTAATGTCGAAAAATATTGTGATCAGGCGGCGCATTAATGAATGATCAGCGGTTGGTTTAATTCGAACGAGTTGTTATAACACCACCATGTATAGTATATTATATTGAAGCGATGATAGCTCAGTAGTAGTGTGTAGGAATGCCGCGTCATAGGACGTGAATTCAACTCTAAACAACTACAATGAGCTTGAGCTTCCGTTGAAGGAAAACATCCTGAAGAAACCATAGCGTGGTGGTACGGTGTTTTTCTAATAGCCTGGCTAGCTACCACCCTGAAGTTGAAAATTTGCCGTCAAATATCATACATACATACATACATACATACATACGCCTCTCTCCCATAAGGGTAGGCACAGACCACATCCTTCCACTTGCTACGATCCTGACATACATCTTTCGCTTCTTCTACTTTCATAAGCACCTTCATACATGCTCTTCGGTTACGGGTACTTTTGACCTGGCATTTCTCCAGAACATCCTCGATCTGATCGAGATATGTTTGCCTAGGTCGACCCTTACCAGCTTGCCCATTCACACTCGCCTTGTAAAGTTGTTTTGTTAATTAATCGTCAAATATCAATACACCAATATACCAGCAAAGGCCGCCAACGCACCTGCAATTTCTCTGGTGTTGTGGGTGTCCATATGCCACGGTGATCACTTACCATCAGGTTAGCTCGTTTGCCCCCTATTCCGAAAAAAAAATATCTGATTATACAATTGGCCTGAGTAAATAACATATTATATTATAGTGAATGTATAGATTAATCAGGGAATATGTTAATGTATTTTTATTTGATGTATTTACTACTATTGTCGCTGTAATATACTTTGTGTTCTGAGACCAATTACTGTATTATCTAACCGATTCTCAGTCCTGTGTAATAGGTTAAAGAGCCATAGGACGTTCAAGTCTTTTAAGTTAAAGTTATTACTATGATATACAGTTCAGTATCTTTTACGTCCGCTGTTCGTCAACCAATGAATTGATACGAATTAATACAAAGTTGCAATCTTTTTCATTTTTATTTCTTATAGGGGTAGCAATCAATCCAATTTAACAAATACTGCATTATAAAAATGTTCTAAAAGTCAGAGTTATCCACGATTGTTGCTTAAGATACCGCATCACAAGAAATTCAGTTTTTAGTCAATGTATAAATTCGGAAAAAACTTTCGTTATCTAATTCATACAATGGAGCGGTAGCTATCGGAATGTAAACTGATTGTTCGAAAAGCTAAGACAAAAAGTTAATTAAAGCCGTTAGCAGTGACAGTGCGAAGAGCAGGTGGCTATGGGAAGCGCGGCCGTGCGCATCGAGCCACCAGCGCGACCAATCGAAGCTAATTGTGGCGACGGACCAACGAGCAACGACACGGCGCAGCGCGGTGCCAAGCGGTTATTCAATCTTAAAAGAAACCACTGAACATTAAATTTAAACGTAGTTAAATCATTTTGAGAATTACACTCAATTTACAGTTAAGAGTAACCACAATGGTTTGTATATAAAAGTTTATTAATTTATTTTAGGTTACCAACCTTACACGAGCTGTGTTAACAGACAAAATCTTAGCAGTAAAACATATTATCATCAAATTATCTAGTGAGCACAATATGCACAACTGTGGGCATAAACATAAATGCGCTTAAATAATTGAAATAGCTTTAAGATTACCTTTCTTTGACAACGAATTATTTCAAATTGTGACTTATTCAAGTTGACATATCTTATTTCACTCATATTTTACATTAGAAGATTTATTACCATTAAGAAAGTAAATAAATTAACTTATTATCTCTATTGCCATAACAATTTTTTATGTTATACCAGATTATATATCCAAAAAGCTTGAAGCACTAATGTTGGTGTACTTGCCAAAGTAGCATTTAATTTGTGTGTCGTTTATTTTATTCATCCTTTTAACTATAAGGCATACCAACCATTCAGCAGTTGTGACACACTAATAATAATCTTGATATTAAGCATCCGCGTCCACAACGGTCCTTTATCGCGACCTTGGATTATTATTCTTATCGAGGTGAATTCAACAAATTTAAATACGATGAGGATGTCCTCTTTAGGTTATCTGGGTCTATCAATAAATCTTAATTATGACATAGAACTACAGTGCAAATCGAAACGAATTCAAGAAAATTAAACATGAAGAAAACATGTTTCCTTTGAAGCGGACCTATGACTAGAATTGGCAGTCATAATGAGCCCAATAATGCTAAACTATATTAATATTATTATGGAAATTATATGAATATTTCTATTTTTACTCAATAACTAGTTAAAATGACTTCTAAAATGTAGCCTGTACATACTAACAAGAGTTAAGATAAAATCTTGTAATGTTATTATAAAACAAGGTAACCAAATAAAGAAATAAACTTTTCATTCAGAAAATCTAAATTTAGTGTTTAAATTCTGCAGAAGTGTAAAGTGAATATTACAAAAGTGTTCAAATAATTACTTTAAAAGATGTATGGATGTATACCTATATCTACAAATATTATAAAATTGTAACTGAGCCAAATCTATGCATTTAACGTTAATAACTAATATTATGAACTAACATATAAGATACTTTATGTCCCACAAAATGATAAGACTTTTCCGATATAGGGGATAAATGTTAAATATTATAGTGAAAACTATTACTATACGTAGCTATTAATACCATATCCACAGAGTTGAAAGATATGTTCTAATATATTAAAGCAATCACTATACTAGCAATACTATGCGAATGAAGTCGTGGCATATCTAGAAGGTGCAATAGTATGAAGCGAAAATGTGAGAACTGCACAAAATCATCCAAGGAAGTGATAACAGAAAGTTTTAAAAACATATACAAAGATTGTAAACGAAATTAAATTTAAAAAGAAAATCTTTTCATACGATTTACATAAAAGCAGTATGTTGTTGTCAATATAAAATTTGTTGGTCTGTAGTCCAAGACAGTAGCTTATTGTCCAGAGTCCAGAAAAAATATAATCGGTTACACATTGGGCCAATAGGTATTACTGAATGCTAAGTATAATTTATCTTTCATAAAAATATTGTAAGGTACAAAACAAGCAAAAGCAAGAATATTTTTTCTAACAAAAAAACTTATTATATTACTGGATACGTAACAGTTTTGGATTTTGAGGAATATGACTAAAAGAGAAGTTAACGGATTTTTATTTATAATGAATTGTACAATAAACACAATATTCATTTCTTTGTAATTTTCCAATCAACCATTCTTTATCTGGCTGCCGATTGTGAGGTTACTTCTCAGACTTATATAAAAGAATAAAAGTTACATATAAATATTTGTAGTTGATACTTCAAATTTAATAAGCTCGATTAGTTTACATTTAAAAATAATTTACCATAGTACGAGATCCGGCTGCAGAGCTATTGCACTCATCGAGTATTCGCTAAAAACGAATTTTTCGCATATTTATGATTAGGAGAATATACATCTACCAGGTTGCCTATCAAAATGTGGCCGCTAGTATTATTAATTAAATTATTGTTAATTGATTTTTCAGAAAAAAAAATTCACTTGTTTTTTAAACAAAATATCGTCCACTTCACGGTAATATATGTATATGAAAAACTTTGAAGGTAGCCAGGTGTAAACAGGTATAATTTTGATATATTTATACGTTCATAACGTACATTTACTATTTATATATCAAATTAAAGATTATTTTTTTCTGTTTATTATGATATACGGTTGCTTTATTAAATCTGGTCGCAGTTAAGGGTTGCTGAGTTTGGTAGAGTAAAAGAGAGTTAGCGCGTAATATAACTAGTCAAGACGAGGATAGCGATTGCCAGCTGTACGACGCTTTACAGCCATTGCGCATGCGTCGAATCCTAGTGCTCTCAACCACCGGTGCAAACAATAGTAGGGACGACTTAATAAATACTCTAGAAGAAATTTCTTCCTTTCAATTACTAATAAAATAGATTCAATTGTTAATAAAGTGTCATTGTATTTATATTTTTTCTTATATACAATAATATTAGCGAACACTTTTTGAATAATGCATTATCAAAGTCAAGTACATTGCAGTTTCTGTCACACAGAAAACACGCCTTCATCTTTGTCAATTTTATTTTACGTTAATTAATTTGATAATTTTTAGATGTACGAATAAAATAACAATATATATGCGCAACGGCTTTAATGGCGTCGTACAGCTGGCAATCGCTATCCTCGTTTGACTAGTGAAGTTACGCGATAATTCTCTTTCACTTTACCTTAAACATTTACCATCTTTAACAGCCAGCAACCCTTATTTATGACCAGATTTAATTAAGCAACCGTATATAATAATAAACAGAAAAAAATGCTTTAATTTGATATTTAATAATAAATGTACGTTATGAACGTATCAAGATCATACTTGTTTACACCTAGTTGCGAAGAGGTGCAGCCAAGTGCAAAACAGCAACCGTGATGTTTCAGAGTTTTTTTTATTTTTTCATTGCCGTGAAGTTGACGATATTTTATTTAAAAACAAGTGAGTGAAATTATTTACGATAAATCATTTAACAATAATTTAATTCAAAATACTAGCGGCCACATTTTGATAGGCAACCTGGTAGATGTGTATTCTCCTAACCATACATATGCATAAAAATTTGGTATTTAGCACACTCGATGAGTGCACAAATTCTGCAGCCGGATCTTAGACTACCATAGGCATCTCTATGTGGCGTGTTCACGAGTATTGAACACTCAAAATCTTTATGTTTTAATAAAGGATGGAAAATATAGAAATGTATTAAAATTAGCTCTACATAGTAAACCACAGCACCTTGCATGCATACATTATTTGTAAAAGAAGTATGCTAAAAAATAAAAATGCTGCCCAAAGTAGCGACATTTTAGATACAGTGATGAAACTTTTTAAATAGTGATTAACAAAATAACAAAATTTCTATAAAAATCCGTATTTAAAATTTTAATCGTTGATGATTTGGGCTCTCATTACGTGTCCGGGGCGAGTGTACACACATCTTTCAACGCGGCCATTAACGCGCTCGAGATCAATTGGTTCTCAGCCCGTGGGCGGATCGTTTCATTAACTATTATAATATTAAAGCAGTCCAAGCTGATTAGTTCCTTGAACTTACAACGTTTTTTAACCTATAATCGATATTTATACAAGAATATGTTATACACCTTGTATTATGAACATTCCTACGGTACGGATATTAATAAAAACATATGAGTCTAATATAAAACACAAATATAGAACGTTCTAACACGAACAAAGGAATTCCGAGATACACAAAACACACACAACTTATAAAATAGAGTTTACAGCCATAAATTGATATTTCATAACCGTGTAGTGACTAATGCATAGTATGCACGGAAACTTGTATAATGGTCGGAGACACACGAATTACCCAGTAGCGAGTGTTCATCTTATAATAAATATTACAGTCCATTCTTTTAGACGAATCGGTCATTAATCGACCCGTCGATAGCGCCCGTATCTGCTTACGGCTTGTATTGTTAGCTGTACAGTTGTTCCTATTTATCAAGATGCCAGTAATATTGTACTGGCACTCACAAAGGTTCGAATAGCTTGCGACGCCACAACAACCGCAAACCTTTTGTCATTTGACAAGAGACATTAGTATTACTAAAGTATTCATTTGAGGAGTTTAGTATCTTCAGCAAAAATTGCTGAACCCTTATAACGATATATAGGAGTGCGAAATAAACATAGTATGTTTTTTATGGTATTTTAATAGTAGTAACCAAATGTAATGTTAATAATATATATTAATAACTAGCTTCTGCCCGCGGCTTCGCTCGCGTAAAAAGTTAAAATAACATTAAACTTGAATTATTATCCCAATGGAATACATTACGGGGATAAAAAGTACATGTACTAATCCAAGAAATGGTTTATTTATCTGTCAAATTTGTCCAAATTTGTTCAACGGTTAAAGCGTGATAGTGGAATAAAAACACACAAACAAACATCCATATTTTTTAGTTTATAATATAATTTTTATGGGATTTAAGCCGCGCCTTCGTTCGCGTGGTGGTTTGAAAAAGTTTGGAAATAAGACAACGACCATGTATACAGAATAGAGCACAATTTAAGGACGCTAGTATAGTATATAGTATATAGTAGGTACGAATGAAAAATACGAATATCCCGTTAATCTCCTTTGGGAATTCGATGTTTTGCCAGAGCAAAATGAAGCCTATGCTAATCTCCATCCTTTTAACTATCACTATGGCAAAAATCAAGTGGATTGGTTGCTTAGTTAAGGCGTGAAGGAAGGGCAAACAAACAAATACACTGTAACATTTATAATATTAGTATGGATAGGTCCAAGTAAGAACATGTTTATAAAATTTGATTTAAAATGTAATCGTGAAACTAAACTGCCTAAATAGAAGTTTTGTTATTATATTTTGTTGTAGGTAACTATATAAATACGTACGGTACGAAAACACCAAAGAGTAAATTTTTATTTTTTATTTAACAGCTTTTGACGAACTTTTATGGATTAAAAGGTAAGGATCAGTTTACTTTCACTTTTGTGTTTTTTTTTTTTATAATCATTATACAACAGCGCGAACATTACTTCTTCAAACATACTAATTTTATGTGGCTAATATGGATCGGACATAAAATAATCCGCAGGTAATATATCTCTATATATCTTATAATTTGACTACTAAGGATCTAATGGAAAAAATAATAATTAGCACCTGTAAGAAACGACTAAATAATGAAACATCGACCAATTAAATTGTATTTTACTAATTAATACCTAGCAATTTATCAAAATACCGTTAGTAACCGAGTCTATAAGCTCTGTGACTTTGCTTTAAGTCGTGGAATTACAGTCACGAAATCGTCAAAGTTAAAAACATTTGCATATAAATTACTTTCGTTGATGACTAAATCCACGTGTTGCTCGGGCGAGAATAGAGATTAATGTGATAGGTGTCTGCGGGTGACATACAAGTTAAGCTGACGTCCGTCAACGCGAGCCGTAATCATCAAATCGAAGATCCATGCTAAGTCCAGCTTATTGAACTCTTCCCCGATTCAGAATCGGTTCAACACGTTCCAAGTACACGTTTAGTCCCAACCCACACTATCGAGCCGATTATCTCTTCTAAATCTGACAGATTTCGGGTTATTGGACACTCGTGTATGTAACTGGATGTAAATACCGCTCTGATATTATGTGAATATATACTGCGTAATAATTTCGCTCATATACTGTTAAAATGAAGTGAAGATCAAATGAATATGTTTTTAAAACTTCTACAAAAGTATTTCTGCAGATGTAGCATATTCGTGGAAAAACTGTTATAAACTATTATATGTTTCAGAAAAATATTGAAATTAGTTGACTTTTGATAGAATCTTGCAGTGGAATAAATAATTTTGGCACTAATTTTCTTCTTAATTCTGACGTATCAGTTACTAAGACATTAAGTTAATGAAGACTAAGGAATGCTAAGAAGTAGAATTATTTGCGTATACGTACTCTTAAGTTAAAACAACTCTTTAATTCTGCAATAGCTTAGAGTAATATTGTGAAATAAAACGCAATAATAAGAAATTTAAGCGATGCATTCAATTTTGATACAAAATTATTGTACAAAGGTTATTAGTAATAAATATTGTAAGAGTAATAAAAGGTTCATATATAAATAACGTCAGTTTTTAAAATAGTTTCATGAAAATATGATAATTCTTGTTAAAAAAATACGAGTTGTATCACTATTATAAAAAGGGGTACGAAGTAAAAAATATTTTTGATAATTAATTTTGTCAATTTTGGTGCTATATTATTCCTGAGTGACATAGGCTATAAATTAGTTAAATAATTTTCAGTTACATGCGAACGAAGAAGCAGGTACAGCTGGTATTAAATAAATTGAATGCTTTCTTCAACTATGCACATAATTGAAATTGTTGATATTGATTTTAATTACTACATTAAAAGTAACAGCAGAGGTTTAAGAATAAAGCAGTGTCAAATGCAATGATTAATTATCCTCAAAAACAAATTTAGCTTTTATCTTTAATATATTTAATAACTATTCTATTTTATCTTGACAAAGTGGGGAGTAATCGGGACATTTTACGAGTTCTAACTTACACGTAACGTTGACTATAGAAACTGTTTCCAATTATCGTAATGACAAGCCACGTAAATGAGCGGTTGCCTCCTGTAAACTTCGCGCCGCCGGCAAACCAGTTTGTCAAGCATTTTTCATGGGCCGTGTTTAACCGCGAATTACTTCACCAACGAGACTATTATAATTCATGATGATACGGGAACGAATGAGATTTGTACTTATTCTCGTATAATAAGCAGCGAGATAAATCTAGTTACCTCTGGGCACATATTTTTTTATATAATAACTGTAAATATTATTATTATAACGCCAGAATATTAAGAATTATTTGTATATAACGAATAATTATTAATTACCATATAACGAAATACTACCGCTCTATGTAAATTTTATGGCTATAGTTAGTAAAATTAATAAGTAAAGAGTATGCTATGTCTATGTTAATATCTATAGGATTACTTGTCACCATGTGAAATGTCAGTAAAAAAAAAAGTATATTTTTATGCCTGCGAGGCAAGTAGAAAATCTGTCCCTAAATACGTAATAGTTTTGAAAGTCAGCACCTCCTAGGCCCAGGCTATCCACCTAGGCTTGCATGTCCATATTTTGAGCCTCATCTTCATTTAACATCAGCCAAGATTTACTTACCAAACCCCTAAATCTATAAAGAAAAACTACAATTTCAAAAAATAACTTTAAGGCAACTCGATTAAAGAATCGCTAAATTAAAGTTAGAAGTGTATTATTCAATTTAGCTTTCAGTTAAAACATATTACTATTGGGCTTTCGTATGCCTTTATACATTATGTGTAATCATAAAACTTTTAATGGTATGGGAATGTGTTATCAAAAATATGTAGTTTATATATTCAATGATTTTAATAAGCTGTAACAGTTTTAATTAGGAGCGCAATTTCGGTAATAAAATTTAATGCTCTAAAGCACTGCAATAAGAGGACCGTAAGATAATATGGTACCGCGTTTCGTCCCACGCAAACGCTTACTTCACGCATGTAGGTACAACTGTATCTATTGTAATTACATCTTTTGTCTTTGTTGCCAAAAATGAGATGCGCATTGTGGTTGCCTCGACTACTGACACAAGTCTTATTATCATCGAACATATGATTCACCGACGAGACATACGGTATATATAATATGATACGGGTTAAAAAAAAATCTTTATGTTGTAATTATAGCAATAATGTACGCTTTTATAGACATACTAGTTCTCTTTTTCAGTGATCTTTAAATAAGCCGCTTAAATACAATACTCGTTTGTGTTTTTCTATTTTATAGGTTTAGCTTTGTAGCCACAATCTCACCTGATGTTAAGGGACGATGTGGCTTAAGACGGTGGGCATAGTAAGCCTGGTAGAAACTGGCTTTCAAGTGTAACTGCCGGAATACACCTATAGGTCTTTGGCGACTGATTTTCAACTTGAGGATGGTAGCTAGCCAGGTGGGCATTAGAAAAAGCTCTACCACAATGCAAAAAAAGCATTTCTAACTAAGCAACACTGTTTAAAAGAAGTTTTTTGCTTTGAATTTAATTAAAGTGAACTGATGTAATAGCTAATAGATTATCAACTTTACAGCTATCAACATACTATGAATATATTCAGAATATAACCTAGAGTTATATGTATTATAATAAGATATATAGATTACATCTAAAAGACTGTTATGTATATTATTATAAAGGGCTGAATCTTCGTTGCAAGTCATTACTCATGATTATAAATCGATCCCAAGTTTAGATTACCGGTGCAGAATTGGAACGCAAAAAAGACCACATCGGAGTAAAGGGCCAAGTGAAACTCGGCGTGGTATTTATCTTTAACTTATCGAAATACAGTGGCGTGTTCGTTTTTCCCTCCCGTTCCATATATTCTTTGAGATGAGGTGTCGTTTTGCTCTTCTTTGAGACAATGATTAAGAGTATCGTTTATATAAAGTGTAATGCGAATAAGATTCTAGGATCGTTTTGTACTGAAAGAGGTACCACTAATTTACGCAAATTTATCTAGAAGCAGACATATCGATCTTACTCAAGAAAGCTAAATACTCTACCGTTTTTAGAATTATTTAATCCCCATAATATCTATACAAATAAATATAACTGAAGTGTCTATTTATAATATCAAAATAACAGCGTTTTACTAAATGCATTTGTATATACGGAAATTATATTAAAAAAAATTTTTTTTTTTTGCCTAATGTCTGTTTGTTTCGGCTAATCTCTGAAACAGCTGCACCGATATTAACGAAAAAAATATTTTGTTAAACGCGAGGGAAGTCGCAGGCACAGCTATCATATATAGAACTTCCCTATTGTATAATACGGTCGGAGCATAAACGCGAGTAACATTTGCAGTTTATATTAAAACCACCATTAAATTATATTTACATGCTATAACGGCTTAAAATTATCACATTTTAAGTCCTTCGAGGAACTGTATATAGTGATATTTTGAATACGTATGTACACTTCTGATAAGAACAACTTGCGTGTATGAAATTCTATATATATACATACCCATACAAAAAAACAATAAAACAAACAACAAAAAACTGAAACTTGTCTCTGAAGACTCAATGGTTCGCGTCAGGTGTGGCATACATACATTACAGTATGTGTTTAACTGAGAAAGTGTAGAAGCGCGACTATCTCTGCAGGCGGTTAACATAACTCCTCAGAGGCACCACCCGACGCTCACGCGTTTTTGTTACAAAACTTATCGAGCAAGTTTAAAAATGTGTAGTCGAAAGAGGTTTCCTATACACTCTTACAAATATTCGCAGGTTAAAAATATAGACTCTAACAAGGAGTACAACAAAACATCGATGATTTTTTACAAAGCACGACTGGGAAATAATTAGGTATATCAAATTTCACAACAGACAACTGCGTGTTTGCGTATATAAGTCTAACCGAATATACCTAGCTACAATGAGAATCACTTGAAGTAGAAATTCATAACTATTTTAAATATTAAACTCATTTATTTGTATAGTTTCTCATAACGAAAACTGTAATGATAAGCAGTACTGATATCTTCTGGTTCCACAGAATCTAAATTTCAGGCTACAATTTAAATGTAATCTATAGTAATCATTATTATTCAAGAAATTAGTTAGTGTCCAGGCTATTAATATAAAGAATGTACAAAACGAAACCTATTAAGACCTATCATTGAACAAAAATTCTTTATTATAATATTTTGTATTTTTGTTTTTACACGCAGTGGCAATACTTTAAGAGTAACTGTTGGTAATAAATAATTTATATGAGCGTGCATCATAAACTACTCTATAATAGTTTAAAAACAAAGATTCATTTAATATAAATGTCTTTGAAATTATTACTTTACTGTATCAATTATATACATCTGTTAAAACGTTTATTGTTTATTATAGATATCATTAGTAAATCGCTCTATTACACATCATTGATACATTATAGTCACATAATCAACAATAACTATGAAAGCGAAAGATGTTAGTGCAGTTTATTAACCGTTACGACAGACTTGAGTTATCAAGTAACTGCCTACGTTACGCATAGGTGCCGTTTCCGCATAATATCATAGTCACCTTTATACCTATTTATTTATAATTTACCACCGTTTGCCAATGTAGGTTCGTTGAACGAATTACTTAATTGTATATTGTCAGTAGAGAATGATTTGCGTGATTTCAGTCGCGTGCAAAAACCGGTACAACCTGCGCACTCAGCCTCATCGATCTTTCGACCTGAATTGATAAAGATCTACATCAATTATTTTTACAAGTCTTCAAAGTTAGTGGCTTCTTTATTACACATTTATTAGGAACTGCTACCCAATAATCTTTCTTCAGTAATAATTAATTTGATTATTAAGAAATGTAATTTTCACAAGCCTCATTAGCAGAATATGTTTATTTATGTAATGCTACAATTCATCTTTTAACCTTGAAAACAATTTCTACTTTACCAGAGTGATACATTAATTGAGTCGGTACTTTGTTATTATTTCAACAAATTATTAATGCAACTTTGTAAAAGTTGTTGCTACTCCTCGAAGCACGGATGCATGCCAATTTAAGAACTGTTAGTTCCCCTTGTTAATAAGCTTCAGCTGTAATCTTTTGCTCACTATCCCAGTCCGAGCAACAAAAAGTACAGCTAATAAAGCTGTAATAGAATGATATTATAAGTAAATGTTTTGCCATATGCTTAGTATTCACAGCATAAGTATATACAACATACATATATGATAGCTATCGGAGAGAATGAATAATTAAGAAACTACGGTACTTGTTTTCTGCTGTCAAGTGTAATTAAGACAAAACTATTAATTAACACACTCAATAGCGTGAAGTTGACATTTATGACATAATGTTTGTTGTCTTGTTCTTAACATGTGGGTACACGCACACGTGTGGATACATGCAAAACAAATTACTTTACTAAAATTTTGTTTCGACCCTATAAGATACTTCGAACAAAACGATTGTACTCTTAATGTAAATATTTATATCAATTTGCAAAAAAACAATACAAACATTGCAATCAAAATAATTAATGAGTATAATAACCAACACAGAAATCGGACTAAATCACTAGTACATTACTACACAAAAGTGAATGAAGTATATCAAATGTGTATTAAATTGAAAATTCAAATAAGTCACGAACCAAGTGTTGCAAGATTAAATAACCAAGGCCAAAGTTGCTTTCAGATGGTCGGGCGACCACGATCAAGTGCCAAAATATTCCTATAGCAATAGGTTAATTAAAGAACAAATACAAATGTAGTTAAGTTACTCACGAAAATACTTAAGTTTCAAAATTTTAATAACTTCACCATAGTATTGATTACCTGAAACAAAACAAATTGTGCGTGATAAGACTTTGTTCACATTTATGAGAATAGAATTAAGAGCATTATAATCGCTAGTTGCGATATTTTGTACCTACTATTGAAGGACAATTTACTTTCTACGGATTTACTTATTAACAACAATCACGAAGTTACTTAACACAGTGATTTAAGCAAGAAAATTAATCACGTACAAAGTAACCCGTCGGTAATGAAAACCTATGCTGCCGAGAAAATTAGCATATGGTCAGCTTGACCAGGTGTCGCAAGACAAAAAGCAAAGAGCTGGCCCTGTAAGCAATAGGTAGACTGTGCTGTAATAGCAGCCGATCATAAGCCAGATAACGTACCAAGTATGGCAGTTATGTATGTACGTAGGCCGAAACAAGCACGACCGGCGTCGAAAGTGAATTGTCGTGCTGCAACATGTCATCCAACATTTGCTTGTATCCGCGTGACTAGACTTGTGCGCTATCGTAGTTTAACAATACAATCATAAAATGACCTTAGAATTGCGAAATCACCGACTCTGACATTAAACACCTAGTCATTTCTATCTATCGTTTAAATCGAAAAAAAAAACATCTTTATAATTCTACTAGTAGTGTCTGCGACTCCGTTCGCGTGAAACAAAAATTTTATTTAATAATTTACATTAAAAACAATATACATAGCTTATGTTACTCAGAGCTAATGCAGCATTCTAATAGTGAAAGAATATTTGAAATCGGTCCAGTAGTTCTTGAGCTTATTCGTTAGAAACAAAAATACATAAATACAAATCTTTCCTCATTATAATATTATATTAGTATAGATATTTATTGTATGACTAGCTGACCCGGTGAACCTCGTATCACCTGTAATCGATGTTTTTTATTCTCGTTAAAACTTAAACACGGTTTGACCGATTTGTATTTTTTTTTACATTTTGCTAATCAACATTCCAACTTCAATTCGTTAAGATTAAAGCTGGTTATAAATATAGTTTCCATTTTTCAAATCTTTTGGTTATTGAATAAAACTTTTTATAACTCCAATGAAATGAATGTGGTTTAATTATATAAAATTTAAATACACTTAATCAATATAATGTTTATTTGTTAACTATGTTTTTTGTTTCTTTTTGTGATGCCTAAATACACATTTTTTATCCGACGCGCGAACACCCGACATATATTTGTCCGTTTAGGAATCTAGGAAACTCCAACTTGAGTACGCAAACTTCCAACGAATGGTTTTGTTAATTGTTGATCGCCTATGCAATAGATAGTCACACGGGAAACTGTAGTTGCTTAAAATTTAGTAGCAAATTTGTTAGAATCATTGGTATTTGTATTTTCCCTTGATCGTTGCTTCGTTGATTTTATTTATTAGCCTTTTTAACAGCCAGTCTCGTTACATTGCAAAGTCGTGTTAGTAATATTGGTTGATACTGCGATATTTCGTCATTTGCATTTGTTACAGTGGAAATGAGCATAGAGCTGCCTTTGTTTACTTATTTACGTTTCTACTTTGTTGACTTGACGGAGTTAAAGTATACCACAATGATGTGACCCTTATAAGCCTTGCACTATATTGCAGAGTATGCCATAATCCAACTGTTGCTTACATGAATATCTTGTTTTTTTTACTTCGCTACTATTGTCTGTAACTGTTCGCCTATATTGGGTATCCATCATTACTTGTAATAATGTCCGCGATCAGGTATTGCTTTATTACCGCTTGGAACAATTACCGTCAATTATACAGGATTATTGTTGAAAATCCCGCAAGGCCAATGGGCCTATCATTTTTTAATTAGTATTGCATGTAATTTTTGAAGAATCCGGGATTTCATCTGAAATGAGAGGAGCTTCTTAACTACCCATGGATTACCAGTGCGGGTGCCGGGTACATCGTGTGGCAGACAAGGAAACTTCGAACAATTCCCGAGACTTGTGAATCGGATGTAGCTTAAACGGGCCCCTTTTTGACGCGTGTCAACATTCACTTTCACTACTCGTGTTTCTCTAACTAGTCAGTCAAATTTGATAGGAGTCTGCTGAAGCAGCTTAAGAGACATGCTCTAATATATAAATTACTGATGTCCTACACAGATCTTTTAGTAGGTTATATAAAGTTTGGTGGTATATCTTTCGCTCTCACTTCGACCGCGTATAAAATAACTCCGTAGCCATTCCTGTTCAGGTTATTTAGTAGCTCGGAGTACTTTAAATTTATTTTATAAAGTAGTATTTTGGTATATTTGTTCTTCACTGTACAGGCCATATTTTGTCAACAAACCAAAAGAAAATGTGCACATGTTGAAGACTACATTATTACATTCAACAGAGTACATCCAATGAAATGTACTTTTATTTGCAATTTGTGAAATGGTAGTCCAGACAATGCCAGTTAATTTAAAAATTCTGTGGAATAGTTCACTCCGTCATTCTGCTGGATAAATGTGTCGAAATATTTAAAAAATAATACCTGACCTCCAAGAAAAATCTGAATAGTCGCATTGAGATCGACAATTTTATATTTCTCCGCTATCATTACTCGTACTTTCTTAATTGTAGCGTTTATTTACCTTGTCATAAAATTGTTCTTTACGATATGCGTTGCGTCAAGCGACGTCGTTTGGATACAACTGTTTTATTTTTTAATGTTGGCCAAGAAATGGTTAGAATCACTTCCTATCGCATAAACTAATAAGCGTAGTAGATCTGGTAGTGGGACCAATTGTGATAACTTTACTTTTCAGCCTGCACAACACAATCCGAACTTATTTTATTTTCATTAATTCTCGAACACAATACAGAGATAACATTACGACTATTCTCAATATTTGTCGCGCGCTGGTCATCAGCTCGATTAAAACGTGAGGTGGCTCGTCGCATATTTGAAATAATAAAAGTAATGCGTTTAATCGTGAAATTTAGAACTTCGTTTAGAATGAAAGTAAAACTAATGTACCACTCCGTGACAATTGCAAAATTAAATGCCATTTTGTAAAATGTACAAAGATACAAATATCAAATATTTTTATAACTTATTAGTTAGTATTTGTTTTTGTTTTTCATATTTTCTGCAATTATATAATTTTCTTCGCTTGAATAGATACCTCACAGTCTTCTATCCCAATCATCCACTTATTTTTCATATTATGAGATTTAAAAAGAATCGTTTTCTTTTCTTTTATATTTAACCATGTCCTGGCAATAACGAACACAATAAAAAGAAAAATTCATAGCTACATCAGAGTGCCATCTATCGTGTTAAAAGAGTTGTTATATAAAAAAGAATATTTATACGTATAGGATAGTATAAAACAGCGTGGGTTTAGGATAAAAGCAATATTTACACTATCAATAGTATGTCATTGGCGCAGTCGAAGCTATGTTTTCTCTCGAGCCGTGTTACCTTTCTATAACGTCGAGTCATAAACAAAACGACCTCTGAACTAAATAACAATGTGAGGTCGGCGTGCGAAACAGGAGATGCACACCGAGACCGAGAGTTAGCGACATGACGCACCATAGTTTTAAGTTCTGCAAACTGATAAAAAATCCATATGCGGCGATTGGTCGGTGAGATACCGGCCCTATATAGTAAATATAATGTCATAAACTGACCTAAATCTGATTACTCCGCTTACATAAAAGAAACATATTGTGAGAATTCTTTACGCCATTTCTCTTTATGCATCTAGTATCTGCTAACTCATAAAAATTCTTGATATTACGTAAACTATAATTGGTTATTGGGTAAAATACAAGTTTAAAATGAATTTTGAACAGTAACATGTGACATTAAGAATAGTATCAATGCACCATATTGGAATTTTTTTTAAATGTTTTATACTTAGTAGGCCATACGAGTACACGATAAAATGTGCTGAAAAATACATTTAGTAATTCACTAAGACGTCTAGGGTTCACCACAGTAGCTACCAGGATCATTAAATAACGTTTTCGTTATTATTTCATCTAAAGTAATTACAACATTGAAATATTACAATAGGATTATTAATATCGTTCACATGCAAATTTTCGCTTGGTTACTATGTATCTACCGTTATTTACAAATAATATAATTAAACGCATTCGAATTATTTGTGAACTGACATATCAAATATGTTTGTGTACAAGTCAAGGCTCAAACCAAAGGTCTTTATATCGGCATACAACTTGTTTGGCCAAACAATTAATATTATTACAAGTAGTAGACATAATTTTAAAAAGAGAAGTACAGTCTTAAAATTTTGAAGTTTTTTTACGTCGTTTATACATATATCTAAACCGAAAAATAGTTAAAGTTTTTACAACCTTTGTAGTAATGTTTTGAAAAGCCTTAATATACTGGTTCCCGTTATTATATCGATGATTTATAACATGAAGTTTTAAATAAATCCAACCTGAAAGCTATTATCTTTTATATAAACTTTATCACCCCCTTCATGCTTTTAGCAATTACATTTCGAGAAATTCCTTCTCTAACGATATCTACAATATATGTCCTCACCTTCTTCAAATTGTAAATTAATATCCTTAATAGGATAGAGGGATGATAAACTATTGGTGACATAGTCGTTACTTCGCATAGACATAGCATTATAATAATGTATGATTATATTAAACATATCTATTTAGATAGAGGATAAGGTATAATTTAGGCAATCCGGCAAATACACGTATGTTATTTAAATACACCATTTGCAAAAACAGGTACCACACAACTTGTCGGCTTTCATTTTGGCCTATGTTATTCTACGTTAGTGTAATCATCTACACAAAATTTAAAAAAAAGAACCTTTAACATACAATACAAATTCAATGTGCATCATAGCCTCCTAACCACTGAAATGATTTGTAAATGTTTAATAAATCCTAGTATGATATAATTATTCTTAAGAATCGTGCAATTATCAAAAATCGATTAGGTATAATTGATTGGAGTGGATTAAATAATTGGATTCGGCTGCTGCCCAGAGACATGCAATTAATATTTTATGTAACATACAAAAATTGTGTGTGTGTGTGTGTAATGAATCAAGAAAATAAACGAAATCGTTATGGAATTTACATCAACCTAAAATATATAAATTTACGCCATAATATTTCAACTCATTTAAAAAAATGACGTCTTGATACACAGATAGACAAACAACAAACTGATACTATGCGAGTTCCGTTTATACCATATACGATCTGTAGCCTTAATGAAGTCGACAGTTCAAAAGAAAAAACATGAAAAAGGTTTAGAAATAAAGGGATAATACAGAAAACTAAAAATAATGATAATATAGTTAGTTAGAGGAGTCTAAGTGTCATACAAAACATTAAGAGCATTTTAAGCCGTTCTACCCGAACAAATTAATGTCGTCTTAAGCGATTTTCGTAAAAAATATGCAAAAACTTCGACAGAGAATCTTTATACTTCATAGTTAATTAAAAATATAACAATAAAATATTCATTCACAAAAAGTACCTTAAAATAATATTAAAATGCAAATATTTCGAAAGATAATCACAGCATGTTCTCGGCGAGCAATCAAGCATAAGATTTATGATTAATTTGAAATAACAAAAAGTGATCTAAACATTACTAAATAATAATAAAAAAACCTGATCACAATAAAAATAATAGAAGAAAATGAAAGTGGAGACTAACTATTGAACTAAACAAATTAAAATTCTAACACTATATACTGCAGAATTCCAGAACTAGTATTCCAGTTTTTCTTTCAGTTTCTACAATGTGTGACATAATTTAGAAATTCTGTTTCTTAAACACCCCTTTAGATAAACTGCAACCAATTGAATAACCATTAAGCAAGCCTACCTCGACATGATCTTCACCGAGCAGATTCGTGTACTTAAACACGATTTACAGGTTTGGTATTACTATGATTAGGACATACTATAATCTATAATTAATGTCGATATTTCACATTCTAAAATACCGTCGTTTTACTATTACGTAATACAATTGGTTTCTTAAAAGTAATGTTATAAAATATACTCAGTAATTTTTCCTTTATTTATCCAAGCTTATTTTATACTAATCGGAGTAGTATGACTTGCGAATTTTAACCAGACAATTACATAAACAGAGAGTACCAATGAACTACAAACAAATGACTAAAAAAGAGTGTCAGCTAGAACCTATATCTAGGTTGTGAATTAAAGACAGTTATAGTAAACAAATTCTTTTAACCTGGTACTCAGAAAACATAACAACTGAAGTTACTAACATTAGAACTAAGTCGAACACATGACAATAATATTAAATCAATTATAAGAAAATCAAACTATATCTTTGTTCCTATATACTTACAATTTTAATTATAAAAGTTGGTACCTATATATTTTAATTTATTTATTCACCTCATATGTCAAATAATACCTGAAAGGTTTCTAAACTAGTAATCAGGTATGCTTTATACCACCATTACAGTATGAGTTACTATTATATTTGACTTTATTTACTTAGTTTTATAATATTTCATAATCTCTATGCAATGTTACTTGTGAATGTAGAGTTGGTACATATTTATCTTAAGAAAATTACTAATATCATACTTTATATAATATAGGAAACTTGAAGAGTTTCTAAACTAGATAACAGTAATATTTCAAATTACAATTAATGTTTGCATTACTATTACATTTTAATAACTTTACTTTATTTTATAATTTTATATTATAATTTATATTTTATATAGTATCACCAATATGATTTAGTGCAATTATTTACCTAGGCATGTACCTACATTTAGCTTATAAAATTCAAACCCAAGGTATTCTGTACATAATTATTTAAAATAAATATATATTTAATTGGCAATTAATATATAACAACCAAGATTCTGAGTAATAAGTCTGCATGGAAAAGTGTAGCATGGTGGCTTATCACAATTATTTACAACATTCCCAGCGTAATCCAGAACACATTTCTTTTGTATTATAAACACAAGAAGATGCCAAATTTAGAATAATGTCCGAAGACCACCAGACAGAAGACCTGGCTGGATAACAATACCTGGTAATTACTGCTATTAGGTCACTTTAGTAGAAGGCAGTTTTCCCTCATTCTGAACTGAACACCAAATCAAAGCAACATAACAACCAAATAATCACCCTGCAAATCTCCAGGCAACGAAAACTAACATCAGGTAGAGGAAAAGTCTTGAATGACAAGTTATTTTGTCTTAAGTGTTAACTCCAATCTGACGCCTACTGGGACTAGGTAAATAAAACTCTGATAATTAAAAGTTTGTGTGCTGGATTCACGTCAGTTTAATTACAGTAAGTATAAAGAAATAACCCATGCCACACCTTATTTCGACTCTGTAATAGAATCAATACTACCTGATTTGTACAGTAGATTGTGTGTAGTAAGTAGGTAGGAAGTTATATAAACCTTGGTTGGAATTTAATAAACCAATACATTGTCTGTATCTGAATCTAACAAATATCAGAATTTACTTACAGTTTTGTAGGTGTTATCGATTTTAACCGTTCTTCTCACCTCTCACGAGTCTCCATCCTTCCTAGTCCCTGGGATCAGCCTCCTGTCTCGGTCGTGCTGCGGCCTCTCTCTTTGTTTTTTTTCTCTTCCAAATATACAAAGGTACTAGTGATGGATCTGTTACACCATTAGCTATATGTATACTGTGTATTTATGTACATAGATACACTTCCGTGTTTCGTCGTTATTAGTATACATTATATATATATACAAAGAGTATATCTCTATGTTACTTAGTTTTCAATTCTATTTATTCACATATTCTATGTTCCTAACACACTTCTATTTTCACATATTTTTTTTATCCTTTTTGAGTAAAAATTTGTAAAGCACCTATTTACGTACACGTTACTTAATTCCTGAGTTTATAGTTGAATAAGTTCGTTAAAATCATTTGATAAATTCAATACAAAACATTCTCACACTTTCACAGCGGATACTATACATTAATACCAGTAATAAAAATAAAACCATTCAAAATTAAATAACCACGCATAGGTGAAGTCTACTGGGGTTAGTATAATTATTAATTATACTAACTAGCATAATAAGATAATTTACAATAAGTTGTAGGATGCGGACCCCGTGGGCCGTTGGCTGGTCAATCAGATTCTCGTGAATTTCAACGGCAACCGGCGATCGTATCTCCCGCACGCTATCCATCACAGTACTACACGCAACAGCAACATCACTAATTATTCTGGCATAATACTCAATTTGTCACTGTTTATAAAACACGTCAAATAGATTTGGCCATCAACGCCCAATTGATACGTAGTGTAAATAGATTTATTACCATACTTAAAGAATATATAAATAGTTTAAAAAATATCCTTGCAGCTGCATAATCTTAATTCCTTTGTAATTTTTTATTAAAACTGTCAAGCGGTCACAGCAACATTAACCACCATCGCTCTTCAAATGAATATATTAAGATAAGGGCTAAGTAAAGATAATCCACTTCAATTATATCACACGCAATGATTGGACGTTCCCTAGAAGCATGGGACCTAATCTACCGGTTGCGACGTAGCGAGTTATTAAGTGTTAGCTTTGTTATTAATAAATTCAAAGCGACGCGACACCGATTAAGGGAATTTAATGTGCTTTTTTATTTTTCATCACGTTCACTCCTTGTCAACGACCTACAGAACAGAATCAATTACATTAATCCATCTCCATTAATTATTTGTGTAATAGTAAGTTATTCTTTTTTTAGGTTATTCTAACGAACCATTAGGTAGTAGAAAGAGAGGTAGACTATCTGCCCACCGGGCAGACGACATTGTACGAGTGGCTAGCGAACAATGGATGGCTACAGAAAACAACAGAGAAACCTAGAAATCTCTATGAGGAGGCCTTCACCCTCGAAAACGAGCTTAGTCTAATTCAATCTAGTGTTATAAGATTGTACAATATAGGTAGTAATTTATAAATAAATAACCATATTTGTTAGTTTTTTATTAAGAAATATAAAATATTTTAGTTTTATGTTGTATTTATTTATTAAGTTATTCTTTTACTGACTATTCTGTAATAGCATTTATTTAGGCTACTCATGTCAGTTAATGCCGAACGATTTCTGATAGAACGTGACAGTCAAGGTCGATTGTAAATATTAGTAGTTAGTAAATAATTACAAGTAACCTAACGATGAATGATGGCATAAACGATCGCTAATATATATTTTAATAAACACTAATGAGAAAACAAAGGAAATCTAAGTCATTCCTAATTGCAAAGCCGTGGCTTTAGTTGTACAAATAAATGTAACAAGAAGTTTGTTATCTCAAACAGAAAGACGACCTTCACCTCGCCTGACCTGAATACCGAGAAGTATAGTAATAAGTGACTTCTTGAAGGTGAACGCTAGATGTTTTAATATGCAAAAAGCGTTAAGTGGTAGCCAGCGCGGCTGTACAGGCCGAACATTAAACAAGCGCTTGTGGGATAAAATAGAAATGGGTTGCTTGACAGATGTTATTTCGCAAAAGCAATTTGTATTCGAATATGTCTTATAGAACCATGAATGTACTGCACTATTATATATTTCAAATGCTTACTTTTTATAAGACTATAGTATAGTGACGCCATTCTCTTCAATTCAAAACAAAGGCAAACACATAGGGATCTGCAAACTTTATTCGTAATGTTTTAAGATCTGTAAAAAACTATCGTACTTCGATACACAAAACAATCTTAGATTTATAGCAATAACTTCTGCAAACAAAAATGATTTATACAAAAAGATTGTAGTTATTTCCTGCTATTCAAAGTGGTGGCTTTCCAAATATAAAATGCTCTCAACCGATAAAGACAAGTATTTTGTTTTATCAGAACAAATGCTTTTAAACGCATGTAAACGAGAAGTCTATATTAATTAGGATAAAAGCTAAGTACTTTATTCATAAATAATAACACAACGTAAAATTATAAAAATAAAAATGGAAAATCAACAGGCGTTGGTTCTCTCTCAAGAGCTCTTCACAGCAGAAAGCAAAACGGCAAAACAATGAACTCGAGAAATGCTGACAATTTCCATTATTCACCTCCTCATCCACGGTCTGCATTTTTACACTACTATATTTAGACAAGATATAAAAAGATTAATGATACATCTATGTAACAAATTATTTGAAATGTTAATTACAGTAATTTAACGATTCTGCGCATTGTACTTGTAGGTTTAATCTTAAGTATATAATTTAAATTATTGTTGATTTATTTATAGAGGCGGGAAAATTATAAATAAACCAGTTTGAAATGATCGTACTACTAAGAAAAAGTTTCGTTTTTCTATCAGAACAGGAGGCCTAGTTCAATCGCAGTACACCACTAGAAATTGATGAATCAAAAGCGTTATAATGTAATATTTTTATTTTGCTACTAGTGACGAGTACTAAACAAAGAGATCATAACAACAGGTAGTACATTACCATCATCACTTGCCCCTTCTCAATATTCAAGCATATTAATCTATAAACTTACAAATGGAGTGTTATAGATCACTACAAAAGCCACAAAACATTCTACTGTATTAATAGCAATACGATTGCGAATAAATTATTGTTAAAGTCACTCAGATTTATAATAATTCTGGTACTGTGAGTTATAATTTCACCTCAGGATAGACATGTTTCAACATATAAATATGTTAATTTTTATGTAGTACATTACGGTTTGATAATTTATATAAACCGAAGGTAATATTTTTATAAGGGCGCTAAAAATCTCTATATTTAAACATAAAAACAAATATAAGATGTGGAATTATTTTAATGTTCACTACATTTAGATTATATAGAAAATAACACAAAATTAAATGATTTTATTCGAGGATGACTATCTATATAAGTGTTAGTTGTCAAAAAAATATTCAGTTTTGGAAACTACTTAAGTTTTAATAAGATGTTTATTTTTGGAAGAACTATTGATAGACGGTTTATAAATGATATTACAGTAAAAGCTTTATAAATATAAATATATGCAAGCTTTTTAGATCTTATAAAAACATCATGTAAACATGTAAAAAAAGTCCGGATAGTGTCATTTAAAATTTGTCGATATATTTGAAATACTATATAATTTCATCCTTCTATATATATTTACACTAAAAGTTCCAAGAACGGCACGCGTTTACTATTCAATAGAAAAAGTCACGATTGGTATTGGCGAAGCGGAGTCCGTAACGGACAAGGGTCAATGCAAACATGCGCTCATTATGCGACCGACGTACGCCATCGATTCCCCGCCTCACTCCCTTCTGTGCCTCAGGCAAACGCGATCGAAATTCCGTCTCAACAAAGCTTTCACATACTTTAAGATTTACACAGAATCTGAATATTTACCAAGTCACAGAAAAATACAGTCTGTTCCTTATTTTTCTCAAATATTTTGTTTTCATGAAGGTTTATCTACCACTAACCTGTTAATTTGTAATACTTCTGCAGAACTTCGATAATTAAGTAGTGTTACTTTCTTTCATTGTTTAATATAGTATTTTTTGCAGGCTGCGAAAATATTTAGCGTGCCACCGTAAATTTTTCATGGAAAAACCACTACCACCACTGGTGTCAATACCAGAAAATATTGATTTCATTTTTAAGGTTTTCATAACATACTGTGTGGTTGAAATTTCACCATAATCATTACTAAAAATTTAAGATTTTTTTTTGTAAATAGATAGCAAATGAACACTGATTGACAAAAAGAGGAAGGTACTGAACTCTTTTATGTATAGAGCCTATACCTTTTTATTCCTTTTTTTTTTAATTTCGCATGAGAATCGATATACAAATATTATACAAAATCTTACGATTTTTTTATGTTAAAGAAAAGCATATAGGCAGTTCAGGTCTAGAGGGCAAGTTCATTTTATCCGATTGTATCGTGAACAATATACACCATGTGTAACTCCCGTCATAGAGGAAGGCTTATACGTGTAAAAATCCTTATCTTGTTTAATAGTCTGCACGTACTATTTGGTTCTTCATATCACTAATACTTCAGTCCACTGATTTGTTCTGGAGCTTCACTATAACTGCCTCAGTATTATAAGACGTATTTATATTGCCACAACCGGAAACTAAAAGCGCTAAAAGCGAACTACTTGGAATAGACTATTAAAACAAGTTTTATAAAATCTTGTTATTACAATTTGAATTTATAAAGTTATTTTTAATCAAAAATGTAAATATCCATTTCAATCCATAAAGTTATTTTTAATCAAACGTGTAAATATTTAAACCCCTGTAATATGATAATTAATATAAAGATACGATCAACAATAAAGCTAATACTTGAAATAGATTACTATATTTTTTTTAATCTCATCATTTCAATTTCAATCCATAAAGTTATTTTTACTCAAATGTGTAAATATTTAAACCTTTTTATTTTATATTTAATATAAAGAGACGATCAAAGACAAAGCCTACATTATAAAGTGACGATCAACGACCAAGCTAACATACGTTTCACGATCTCAGATCAATTAATGTATATCAAATTAAAAAAAAATCACATAGAGATCTTTGCCGGAATATGTCGTAGCCATATTACGTATAATGATAAACCCGTCACAGTGACTGTCTGTTCGTTTGTCACGATTTAGGATCAGCCATTGTATATCCAGGCCGGTAGGGCAGTAATGATTGCAGATTAAAAGTAGATCTCGCAGTAGTTAGCTTGGTTTTGGGTTATATAGTCATTATCACCAGGTCGTGTAGTCATTATGCCATGTTACTATAAAATAGCAAATGTAAAAATAATAAAATATCTTTAACGAAAATCAACTCTAAAGACTTCATGGTAAAATACAGTCTAATTTTAATGCAAGTAAAATATCTAGTTCCAAAGGAACAACAAAAGCATTTTCACATGAATGAAGTCGCGGCCGCCAGTAAATATTTTAATATATTGTAATTGTTTTCGAATAAAGCAACCCCAAGTGAAAGGGTCGAAGCTCGACGACGGAATCACCCTTATCAAAAGCCAACATTGTAATAGACTTTTCTGTCTCGACCGTTGCGCGGCTATAAAATCTTTTGAAAGAAAAGTAATGAGATATTTAACTCAGCGGAAACGGGTGGCTCGCTATTTCTTAAGCTACTATGAAGAAAAAATAATATTTTTCACATTAATCGTGAGCTGCGACTGCCTTTACAAAGGGCTTCAGCGTCTGCATAGCGTTCATTTCCCTCTTTACTAGAAGGTTAACAATAGCAACGAATTCAATGTAACTTTTTACCTACTAGCCGGTGAGGGGCAACATAGCTTAAAGAAATACAAGAGACATATAGAGCTTAACAGACCAGGGAAAATTATCTATTTTTGAAACAAAAAATTTTTTTTGTGGGATGAAACCCATTGGAAAAGGAAGAGAATGTAACAAAAATGAAAGGAAAAATAAATTCCCGGCGATCTGAGGTCGGGAATGGAAGGGGGCGAGTTTTTAAGCGTAAAAAACGGTTTATCTCGATTTCCGGCAAAACTATAAGTCTTAGGGAAAAAAGTTAAACGGGAAAGTTGTAGGTAATAAAAAGATCTACAACTGTTGTATTTACACTTATTTCGATAACCTCAAAATGTATGTGAAAAATTCAAATAATCATATCTTTGGTTTTTTGTTTTGCAAAAAAATTATGAAATTTAGTGAAAACTTACCTTTTTATTTCCCAAACATCCTATAATTTTTCTGATTTAAAATATTAATTTACATTTTGACATAATATTGAAAAAGCACCCTAATTTTTTATAGAAAATTCTGACGGTTAAATAACAGCTTTTTCAAAAAAGTTGGTGGGCTTTTTGTTCGTTGAATTTTCTACTTTCTGATGGTATAAAAAAATACATTACTACGGTAAATGTTCTCAGAAAATGCAACCAAATAAATTAATAAAGTTAATATTTAATAACACATTCACAATATTTTGAGAAAATTGTAGGCTTAGATGCCTATTTATTGCTATTTTAAGATAACTTATATACCTGAGTGATCTACGAACAATTTTAGCCCATCAAAAGGTATCTCATAGAGAAGTGGGGAAGGGGCTAAGAGGGTATGTGCCTTACTACCTGTTATTTTCGAATTCGAGTTTCTAACGTCTCTTTTCATTTTCTGAGAACATTTGCCATAGTAATGTATTTTTTATACCATCAGTAAGTAGAGATTTTAACGAACAAAAAGCCCACTGACTTTTTTTTAAAAGCTCATGTTTCCACGTGAGAATTTTCAATTGAAAATTAGGGTGGTTTTTCGATAATAAGGTGAAAAAATAAATATTTTAAATAAAAAAAATTACAGTGTGTTTGGGAAATGAAAAGGTACGATTTCACGAAATTTCTTTTTTTTTGTAATACTAATATAAAAACCAAAGACTTGATTATTTGAATTTTTCACAGAAATCTGTAAAGATATGTGAAAAATGTGTAAATACAAAAATTGTACATCTTTTAATTATCTACAACTTTGACATTTAACTTTTTTCCATAGGACTTGTAGTTTTGACAGAAATCGAGATAAAACCGTTTTTTACATACATAATTCTACTAGTTACGTACCAAATTAAATTTCTCAACGGTTACATCTCACCCTACAAAAAGGTATTATTGAACCTCTTTAGAAGAATAATTGTGGAGTGTTGTACTAATAATTGTTAAAAACCTAAGGAACACTGACATAATATTTCATCTTCCTATTCCTCTATTGGTTCAAGTTGTGCGATTTTTGCCAGTCAATCAGTTTCATAATGAAAGTAATTAAATATATAACTTAGCTATAATTGACAACTGTAAATTATACGTAAACAATTATTTAAAACAGAAATTGGCAAATGGACTAAATGGACAAGTGAACTATGTAATCACTGCTATTTACATTTAAGTGTAGACTCGGTATTATTAAAAAAAATAGCGTAGCCTACACTGATTGGTTTACCATGGGTTTCTTCCTGTCGATCAAACTGCAAGATTTGAATAACGATGCATACATTTGTCGGTCTTCCAAGTTATACAAGTAACTTTACAAGTTTCACAACGAGAGGAATATGTGCATACATTGAGTGCATCAGTTGCATTAAAAGGTACATTTTTATCAAGGTATGATAACAAGATAACAAGCGTGCCCTGTCGGACTGAAATGAATAAAAACAAGACTCAGAAATATACCTTCTTTACTTAAACGAAACCCACATTAAGTGCGTCTTGAGCTGGTTCTGCGCTACTCTGATTTACTTTCGTATGATAAAATAAATGATTATTTTAAATCAAACGTTCAGCACAGAACTGTATATAATTCCTTCGCTTTAATGTTTAATAGTTAATTACTTATACATGTATGATACATAGAAATTAAATATGATTATGTAATATCATTAAATTAAGTAAACAAAATAACAGACTCGAGTAAAAAACAATATTACAACAGATGCATAAATTTGCGGTATTTAGTGATGAGTTATTAAATACACCGGAATAGGCGGTAAGCAAATTCACACCGAAAAGAAGATAATTTACATGCTAGTGAAGTCTAAAAAGATAATCTTACTTTATCAGTGTAAGAGGATCTTTCTCAACCCGCAGTCGGTCGTGCCTTTGATGACAAAGATTTATACTATTTTTGGTACAAAGCTTAAACTTTAAGCTGAAACTTAAGTTTGATAACAATTAATAGAAATAACTTATTTGGATACTTCTTTAATTTTAAATATGTTTATGTTTAAATACCGTCTTGTCTTAAAATATATAAAGGACGTGTGAATGATTATTACCTGTGACATTCGAAAGATTGATTAGTATTAGTAGCATAAACTCACTCATGAATATAAAATGTATATATGTATAGAAAAATTTAATATATAGGGAACTTTAAAGATACAACCTAAACAGATTTTTAATCCTTTAGTAAATTACATTTTAAAAAATCTTTACTTGACATTAAATGACAAACTCTAAAACTATAATATTTCAGTAGTAAAACACATGGGTAACATATAATTAATACATTTACCGTGATCGAAACGAGTATAAGTGAGACCCATAGGTTACAGTTTATAGCAGGTTTACAGGTTACAGTAGTTTTTAATAAATCAAATATATTTTATATATACACGCTACCAGCTTTCATTATTTGGCTCTTATTGTATACAACCTCCTTAGTTCTGTCGACCCACTCTCATGATTATCTAGTGCACGCATGAGAACTTACGCGCAACACATTCTGAACACTCGTACGCCTCAAACCGGTGTCAATTAAAACTCTGTTTTTAGAAAACGTTATCAAAGCTCAAAAATTTTCTCCAAGTACAGCCCCCACTCACCAGATATTAATAGGATAAAACAAAGCTTTTATCGCCTGGAAACTCGGTACGCGTATAATGTACACCTGAATCCATTAAGACAACGAATAAACGTACTTTAACAACCGTCTACATGATTATTAATTCAATTCTCTGATGATACGTTCACACACCTGTGAAAGTAAATACTAAATCTCACCAATATTGTTAACACAACGAAAAGTGCCGAACGATCGCTCGTTAGACATTAACAAGTCATGACATAATAGAAACAGAAGAGTGCTGTAATCATCTCTAATAAGAAGGTGAGACGGCAAGCCATATTTATTACTTTAATGGAATATCAGCAATTAGGGCGCCGCAGATAGAATCAGGTACACTGACAAGGTGCAAACCAGAGTAAACCGGCCGGATATACAAGCTCGGTATAACTAGTAGCTTTTAACATGAATATTTTAAACATTTACACCATTATATACACTACTCTTTATAACACAGAACTAATATCGTGGGTATGTTTACTGGATTGTTACAATTACTTGTGTGAAGAATTGTACAAAAGTAAAAACAATGCCGTTGATGAATTACCATGGAAAATGAGCGGAACGGGTGGATTAAGTGAAATACAATCAAACAAGGAGGCGTTCGTGTCGGGAATTAAAAATTGATAAAATAAAGCATTTGATGAGGCGACGAAGTGTAGAGCGTAAATCTGTTTATCACCATTTTTATTCAACGCCATTTAGTATTTAAATTACTTCAATTTCTTGAACATACTTCATTCTTGCTTACAATAAAATTTTATCATATGAATACCAGGCAGTAACAAGTGAGTTAAATTACGTAGTTTGAACTTGAACCATTCTTTCCTGCATGATCTATCGTTTACTGGTAATACGAGAAGCCTCAAAATACTCGAGATACTTATGATCTTTATACGATGTATCGATTATTTTAAATATCGATAAAATTTGATGTGATATTTTTATATTTAAGTTGATAACAGATCTCTAAATGTTTTATTATTTATATTGTAAACTTGATTCATTCTTAAATTGCTTAGAAAATGCAATTAAAATATATAAAACATTACAATAAAGAGGATAAAGAACATCTACTAACAAGACTCAGTCGCTAAAATACGGTCGGGAAATATTCTCCTAAAAGCACCAACATAGTTCATGTTCAATGATTCAGCAATTGTGGACTGTCACTTAACCACTGCTTTTATTGCAGACATTATCAGAAATTATGACGTCCGCAATTCTTATTATCCAAAAATATAAATTATTCGGTGCTCAAACAACAACAACCATTTTCACAGTGGACAATGGCAAAATTTTGATTCGGTGATGCAGGCGCTAATACTAGTTTCACGTTGCGTTCCAAAGTTCAAGTCCTGAATGTAGCTCATTTTAATGTAAAAGAATAAGTGGCTATGGTAATCAAATGCAGATATGCGTATTTGTGTGACTTTAGCATGCCATATATTATAAATACCGTACACAAACAGCAAAACACATGAATTATAATTTATTATGGACAATATACCATTTATTTTTAATCTTTGATTTCGGCCGGACAAAGGCTTCTTCATGAGGGAAACCACGCGAGCATTATATTATATTCACGTCAGTTATAGCTTAGAGATTTCTAATCCTTAAAATATATAACTAAAATAAATATAAAGTAAAGTGAAGCAACATAAATAATAATAATATAATAAATTTGTATTAAAATAAATATAAAAGATATTATAAATGCAAAAGAGAGTTTGTTTGTTTGTTACGCTTTCACGCCTAAACCACTGAATCGATTATGACGAATTTTAGTATAGAGATAGAGGGGAACCTGGAGACGGTGATAGGCTACTTTTTCTAGGCAAAATCTTATTGGAAATGTGGTAAATAGAGGGATAAACTTTGTATGAAACGTTTTATTGCGTCATCCAATTTGTTTGACAAAATCAATACTAACGCGCGCGAAGCCGCAGGTAAAAGCTAGTATATTATAAATATATTACATAGTATATTATAAATGCCGTAAACAAAAAACAAAATGCATTAATTATAATTTATTATGAACACTTATTTAATCACTGATTCCTGCCGGACAAAAGATTCTTTACGAGGAAATCAAGCCAGCATTATATTATATTCACGTCAGTTTATAGCCGAGAAATTTCTAGTAGAGATTTTCTTCACTGTCAGTCTATAATGTATTTTTCTGACTACTCTTATTATTCTGAGAGGCTTTAACAGCTTCATCGGGCCGTTAACGTAAATAATTCTAATGTGAATAAAATGTCGAAACTTAACAACATTGATATTACAACAGTCGTAATCATTGAACAACAAGTTCTGTTATCTGTGTAAATGACTTAATTAAATTTTGAACACTTTAACATTTAAATTACTATAGAAATGATATACTTATAAGCTCAAGGTTAAAACAGAACATACATTCAAGTGCAATTTGTTAGTATAAGCAACCGTGAGATAAAATAACTATTGCAGGACCTTTTTAAGTAATAAAATTTATAATTTCGTAGCTCTGTTTCAATTGTCCTATATTTATCGTTCAAGTTGTGTATGTTAGACAATCAATGAGATGTTATATTCTTTATTGGAGTTTACTCCTTCAAAATCGATTTAATATAAGGTCCCCGGTGTGTAAATTTTGCGAGATATGACTCAATGACTCAAAAGTGTCAAGTTTTCTGCGCATCGAACCTTGCGCATTTTTCACTTTGACAATAATAAAATTGTCCGTCTTATGACAATCCTACTAAAAAAGTAATTTCCAGTTGTGAGTCGCGGCTGTGACACACGCTACTTTTAACATTAATAAAAATGTATCTTTAATATAATTTTTTAATCATAATAACAAATATAAGGTAACGTACTATAAGGTATATGCTCTTATTCTACTTAAATGATTTCTTAAATTATCCTTAGAACAATTCCTTAAGTTCATAATTAATGGGATTGCACACTAATTATTGTTATCTCTAATATTCTAGTCTGTATTACAAAAAAGTTTAAATAAATAAAGAAATATTTACCGTAACAAAAATAAATACAAAGTTCCCGTATGAAGATTATAATAATCATTTAGAGGCGTATCGTAAAGAATCTTATGACAGCCTTCATGACCGGAAAGCGTCCGCGCGAAGATTTAACCGACAACCACCCGAATATACCTCCTCATTGTGCTGTCATCATATTAACTGACAGTACACAAAATAATCCGCTATTTAATATTCATACATACAATTACTCGCGAAACGCCGCCGTTACTACAATACCGTCTTTCACATCTGACATTCTACACAATTAATTTAATTCACACTACAAAAGCACGGATGATCTAACATCAGAGTTGTAATGGTTATTTTCAATGAATTCAATTACATACATTTCACACATGACGTGGGGGGAATGTGCGGCTACAAGCAGTGGAATGTGTCGAATATTCTCTGGATATTTTCCGTATAATTAAAAAGAGATTGTAAACGGATTCCCAGCATAATATCAAGCTGCTTAGTTAACGTGTAGTTTTAAAATGTAGTACGTCAATTCTAATACTAGTTAATTTGTAATTGCTGCATCTGCGAATAAATCAGATGTCGAGCGGGCGCGGGTAGACGAGACAGATCTGAACCATTCAATTAAATTTAACTCAACTCCGACGCCGCAATTAAAAACCAGTCGGGCTTCAGGATATAGTTTGCATTAATAAGTCAGTGATTGTACTATTATTTATTTTCTAAGTAATTTCTTATGTGTGAATATACCTCGACAATCAACAAGTCAACGAGTCTATTATTATTTTAGATTATATTCCATCTATAAATATATATAAAAATCTGTATTTACCTTGGGCATCGCATCACGCGTGAACGGATGGAACAATATCGCTAATAATTTTTTTGTTGTGTTAATAATTATCAGAAGGTCCTTAAGAAAGAAAAAGTTAAGGAAGTTGAGCGGAACATTAAAAAATCTGTATATATTAAAAAAAATCAGCGTAATGTATGTGCGCGCATAACTTCCGAACGACAGCACAAAATCGGATAATTATTTTTTATTGTGTTTGTTATTATCAGAATATGGATCGTTAATTAGAAAATAAACGAACATTTTTTTAATCTCATAATATGTAAAGTGAGTGAATGAATGGGACAGAAGACTGTGAGGAATCTATGTAAGAAAATCGCGAAGAAAATTATATAATTGAAGAAACCTAAAAAATATTAAATACAAATACAGATTAATTAGTTAAAAACATTGATAATTGTATCTTTGTTCATTTTACAAAATGGCGTTACATTTTGCAATTGTTACAAAGTGGTACATTGGTTTTACTTTCATTCTAAACGAAGTTCTACATTTCACGAGTAAACGAATTACTTTTATTATTTCAAATGTGTGACAAACTACCTGAGGTTTGAACCAAGTTGATGACCAGCGCGCGACATCAATTAAGAATAGTCGTATTGATGTCTCTGTATTGCGTTCGAGAGTTACTGACAATAAAATGAATTCGGATTGTGTTGTGCAGGAGAAAAGTAAAATTATCACAATTGGTCCCGCTACCAGATCTATTACGCTTATTAGTTTATAATGTGGGAAGTGATTCTAACCATTTCATGGCTAAACTTAAAAAAATAAGCAGTTGTATCCAAACGACGACGTTGGGCGCAACGCATATTGTAAAAAACAATTTCATGACAAGTTAAATAATCGCTACAATTCATAAAGTAGGAGTAATAGGGGTAGTGAAAAATAAAATTGACTCAAAATCAAATTGAATCTCAATGCGACTACTAGATTTTTTTGGAGGTCAGTTATTATTCTTCAAATCAGTCGACACAGTTATCCACCAGAATGACGTAGTGAACTATTCCACAGATTTTTTAACTGTTTTTAATTATTAACTGGCATTGCCTGGACTACCGCCTCACAATTTGCTAATAAAAGTAGATTTTGTTGGATGTACTCTGTTGAATAGTAAAAACGTAGTCTTCAACATGCACACATTTGACTGTGGTTAGTTGACGAAATATGGCCAGATGAAATTAATTCCATTGATTCAGCTCGCTGTACCTCGGGGAACAAATATACCAAAAGACGACACTATAAAACAAATATAAAGTCCGTACTACGAGCTACTAAATAACCTGAACAGGAATGACTATGTAGTTATTTTATACGCGGTCGAAGTGGGAGCGCTAGGTATACCACCAAAATCTATATAACCTACTAAAAGATCTTGGCCTGTCTACGATAGCAGTAAGTGCTATATAAGAGTGTTTCCTTAGCTGCGCTAGCAGGCTCCTGCCACATTTAACTGGCCAGGGAGAGAAATACGAGTATTGAAGGTGAGTGTTGACGCGTTTTGGAAAGGGGCCCCTTAAACCTACATCCCTTTCACAAGCCTCGAGAACTTTTCAGAGTTTCCCTCTCTGCCACACGATTTACCCGGTACCCTCTCCGGTAATCCATGGATAGCTAAAAAGTTCCTCTCATTTCAAATAAAATCCCGAGTGACACAGTTATTCAAAAATTACATGAAATAATAATTTAAAAAATTATAAATTAACCTTGCGGAGATTTCAACAATAACTCATGTATGATCGACGTTAAAGGTTTGAAGTGGTACCCAAGCGAGCGGATTGTGGACACTATCACAATTAATGATGGATACCGAAAGTAGGCGATCAGTTGCAGACAATTGTAGTGAAGTTAAAAGACAAGATGTTCATGCACGCAAAAGTTGGATTGTGCCGTACTCTCCAATTTAGTCCAAGGGTTAATGGAGTCACATCAATGTGGAATACTTTAAAGCTGTCAAGTCAATAAAGTAGAAATGAAAATAAGTAAGCAAAGGTAGTTTTATAGTAATTTTCGCTGTAACAAATGCAGATGACGAAATATCTTTTTTTTTATACTTAAGGTTTAGCGTTATGGCCATAATCTCACCTGATCTTAAGTGACGATACTGCCCAAGTTGGTAGACACGCTAAGCCTGTGGAGGAACTGGCTCTCAAGTGCAGCTGCCAGAACACACCTATTGGTATTTGGCGGTAGGTTTACAACTTGAGGGTGGTAGTTAGCCAGGCGGGCAATAGAAAAAGCCCTACCACCATGCTATGGTTTCCTCACGATGTTTTCCTTCACCAGAAGCTCAAGCTCATTGTAGGTGCTTGGATTCGAACTCACGTCCCTTGACGCAAAGTCGTACATACTACCACTAAGCTATCATCGCTTCAAACTCAGTATCAACCAACATTACTAACACGATTTTGCAATGTAACGAGACTGGCTGTAAAAAATCTAATGAATAACGTCAAAGAACCAACGATCAAGGGAAAACATAAAGGAGAGGTTGTCTTAATTTCGCGTATACAGATAATTCCATCGGATTTGCCATTCGATTTTAAGCTACTAAAATTTCCCGTGCCACTGTCTATTGCGTAGACAATAAAAAATAATAAAAACAGTCGTTGGAAGTTTGCGTAATCAACTTGGAATTTTCCAGATTCGTGAACGGACAAATAGACATCCTGTGTTCGCGCGTCGGATAAAAAAAATATATTTACCCACCACATAAAGAAACAAAAAATATAGTATATTAACAAGCATCATATAAACTATATTTTTAAATTTCATATAAATAAAATACATTTAATTAATTGGACTTATAAACAAGTTTCATTCAATAACCAAAAGAAATGAAAAACGGAACTATAATATATTTAGCCAGTTCTATTGATCTTAACGAATTGAAGTTGGAAAATTAATTAGAATTGATATCTAATCAAAATGTAAAAAAATATATAAAAATCTGTCAAACCGTTTATGAGTATTAGCGAGAATAAAGAACATCGATTATAGATGATATGAAGTTCACCGAGTCAGCTAGTTTGATTATAAATATTTTTATCAATCAGAAGCAGAAATTCTTAATAAAAAGAAACCACTTTGCTACGGCCTAACGCTAACGCAACACAACTGATGTGCATGCGACGAACGCTCGGAACTAAGTGAGCGCATCGGTTTTTTTTTTTTTTTTTTTTCGACTAGACATACTCTGTTAGCCGGAGGGGCTTTTACAGCTTGGCAGGACTTTTTGGGGCGAATGCTGAGGGCACTCAGCCCAGAGGCAGCGAGCACAAGGGTGCCGTTGTGGCTGGCCCTTGGCATGGACTGCTGCCGGAAGAGAAAATAATATATAAAATAATAAGAGCTGGCCTACTTGAGTAGACCTTTAGATAAATTACTAATTTGTGAAATGTTAAAATACTAATTGTTAAGAGAGGCAAGGAAGTCGGTGGAGTGGATTGTACTGTACTGTTTTGGATTGAGTTTATCGGTGTTGGAAGGACGTAGTCTCCGCATCAAAACGACCGTGGACTACCGTGGTCTAACCCGTATTCTGGTGCCTGTATATCTGAAATATTTAGAATTTAATTAATTGAATAGTGAAAGGTTAGCAACAAAAGGCAACTAAAAAGATCCAACCAAATAAAAATAGAAAAAAAAAGTGCCAAACAACTGGCAGGGCCACAGGTTTACTTACAGAACCGTGTACTTAGCGTGTGGGTGAGCACGGGTGGTATGCAGTGTGATGTTGTACTCTCAGTGTTGTAGAGTGTCACTGTATCGCGCGAGCAGAGTCGCTCGAGGGCTCCTTTCCGGAGGATCGGACCTAGGCTCGAGCGTCTGCAGGGAGAGGCCGCGGCGAGTGTGCGGGAGTGAAAATAACCGTTAGGTCTCGGCGGCGAGATCTGCGGTTACGCGGGCGTGTACGCGGACACGAACGGTTTGAAGAGACGGCGGATGCTGATTACGGAGAAGCTCGGACGAGCTTTTGCACGGCGCGAGCTAGGTCTGGGTAGGCGGCTACGGCCTTTAGGCGGTCGATTCCGTCGGCAGAGCTGATCATAAGATCGAAGGCGATGATGTCATCGACGTCGAAGCTTTGTAGAAGGCCTGCTATCCAGGTCAGGCCTTGAAATTCGTTTGAGGTTGAAGGCGCCTTCGGGGCTTGTGGCTTGGGCTTGGGGGCCCATGCCGTGGGTGGGGCTTTAGTGGTTGGCTGCGCGGGAGCGACGCGCGTGGATCCTGGCAGGCTCGGGAAAACCTGGTCCGACGTAAGTGGCGGTGGGGCGGGGCCTAGTGCCACGACACGCGCTGAAGGCGCGTGGCGCGGGACATGTGTGCGCGTGCGCCTTGTCCGTGGGGCGCGTTCACACCCGCGATAGTTCGCGGGGTGTCCGGCCTTACCGCACAGGACGCAGCTGGGTGGTTCGATGGTCTCCGGCATGCGAAGACACTCCTTAGTGGAGTGATCTCCCAGGCACTTGACGCATCTCGGCTTCATGTAGCAGTTCCTGGCCGAGTGTCCGTACGACTGGCAGTTATGACACTGCGTAGGAGCATGCTTTTTGTGGGGTATCTCTACTGAAATGCCAGAGAGCCCGCACACAGATTGGATATTAAAAATCTCCTTGCCCTCCTTGGAACGGTCCAGGGTGACAAGGACGAGATCATAAATGTCCTTGGTGATTGCGTGGTACATGCGGTGTACCTCGTGGACAGGTAGATTCTGCTCCTTAAGGGAGGCTAATATATTTTCTGTTGGGAGCTCCTTCGGAACGCGCCTGATTACTACGCGCAGAAGGCGCTCTTCTTCGGGCGTGTAAGTGAAAAATTTGAATTTTCCTTCGCGGAGGAATGTTGTGAGATTTTTGTAGTCCGCGATTGTGGGGACTTTAATTTGTATACCGGATGGGGTGCTCCGGGCGTGTGTATATCTGATTTTGGCGGCATTCAGCCGCGTGGAAATATTTAACCACGCTGCTTTGTCAGCTATTGTGACTGGGGGCGGTGGGCGCACCGCCCTTTCGGTGGGCTCTGCTGCTGCTTGCGCAGAATGAGGAACGCGCGATCTTGGGACGCGGTTGTTTCCGGCTCGCATGGTTTTTGCGGCGGCCGGGGCTGTGGTCTTGGGTGATAGCACCCGTTTTTGTTTGGGCTTGGCTCTTGAAACGGTTATGAATTCCGTTTCGGGATTAGTTATTTCCGAGTCCATTTCGTTGTCGACACCTGGAGTCGGGTCAGGAGAAAGTGGCGAGAATGAATTCGCCGTAGGTATTGGCTTAGGTGCATATGATATTATTTCCTCGAACGGACGAGGCTTAGATGTTGTGGCGGCGGTCGCTGAGGGCGACGGAGGCCGCGACGAGGTGCCGGCGGGGGGAACGGACGCTACCGCGTGCCGGATGACCGGTGAGCGGGAGCGAGAACGCGATCGCGGCGGCAGCGGCGGTGAGTTCGGGCGACGCGGCGGTAGGGGCGGCGACGCCGGACGACGCGCCGGGGCGGTCGCCTTGGTGGCGGGGGTACGGATGGGTAAGGTCGTGGGAGCAGGTGGGGACGGCGGGCGGCGTGCCGGCGCGTTGGCGCCGGTGGGTGGGGCGCGGACGCGCTGCGTGGGCGCAGGTTCGGACGCAAGGTATTTCTTGAATAATTCCGGATTCTCCCTTTCCAAGAATTTCAAAACCTTTTCCATCTTGAGGAGATGGATAATCTTATATAACAATGAAGGAAATAAGGAAAATAATTTGACTTTACGTCAGGAAACCTCCCTGCCTGAAGGGCAGGGGGGCGCGGCTAACAGAAAGTCAACGACTATCTTGTATGTGATGTTATAACACGAGTTTATTTTAAACTATTCATGCAAGTTAAAAATAGTAATGAAAGTGAGAACAATTACACAAGATAACTGGGACTTGGCCCGTAAAAAGGTTTAAATAGATGTTACCTTATGTGGAAGCCGGTGACCGGCGTACTTACAGGCGGTGACGCTAATTTCACTGCACTTAATCACAATAACAAAGCAATATTTGGAATCACGGCACAAAAACACTGAGAGATATCTCTCAATTTAATTACCACGATAACCAAACAATATGGTTAGAGAACAAAGACGCTGTATCGCGAACAAGCAACAATCGCCGGTTTGTTGCAAGTGCGTCGTCGCAGGTGCGAGAACAAAAGAAACCGAGAACAATAGCGGCGCGGTAAGGCGCAGCGGTCGAATCGTTTAGAACAATCGGCAGAGCTTACGGACACGTCCGTTCGCTGTGGCTGATCGAACCGAACTCAGTGTGAGCGCATCGGCGTTCTAGCTGCCCTTTTATAGGCAGTGACTATAAGCAGTGATGAGGGTAGTTGTGTCGTCGTGGAGGACAATTGCTAACACGGCCTCTCCTGACCAAGTGTCGCCCTCGACACAAGCTCCGTGGCTGAAGCCTGGTCTGGTGCCGTTTTCATTGAGTGACCAAGTCTCTGCCTCCAGTGACAGTGGACAGTGAATCACTAACAGTGATTCCTGAGCCTGGAATCAAACTGCTTGGACCGACAACAACGGCAGCTCCAAGATCTTGGTCTACATTTAGGGAAGGCACAGAGTAACCTGCCCCAAAGCGTGATGCGCTATTCTGTGGCTCGTGTGCAACCGTATTTTCATCATGCCCAGGCATTTTTCTTCGTAGATTCAGAGCTTTTATTGAGCTTCCAGTCGTTGTCACTATCCAGGCTGTGTATGAAAGTAAAACGCCAAGGCAGATATGCCTGAAGTCTAATGAACGCCAAGACCATGTAAGGTCTGTAGTTCAACGAACGCCAGGGCAATATGCCCGAAGTTCGGATAATGGAACGCCAAGGCCTTACGCCTGTAGTTCAGATAATGAACGCCAAGGCTTAAAGCCTGTAGTTCAGAACGTCAAGACCATGTTTGGTCTGTAGTTCAACGAACGCCAGGGCAATATGCCCGAAGTTCAGATAATGAATGCCAAGGCTTAAAGCCTGTACTTCAGAACGCCAAGACCATGTTAGGTCTGTAGTTCAACGAACGCCAGGGCAATATGCCCGAAGTTCGGATAATTGAACGCCAAGGCCTTACGCCTGTAGTTCAGATAATGGACGCCAAGACCATGTTAGGTCTGTAGTTCAACGAACGCCAGGGTAATATACCCGAAGTTCGGATAATTGAACGCCAAGGCTTAAAGCCTGTAGTTCAGATAATGGAACGCCAAGGCCTTACGCCTGTAGTTCGGATAATGAACGCCAAGGCCTTATGCCTGTAGTTCGGATAATGAACGCCAAGGCCTTATGCCTGTAGTTCAGATAATGAACGCCAAGACCATGCTAGGTCTGTAGTTCAACGAACGCCAGGGCAATATGCCCGAAGTTCGGATAATTGAACGCCAAGGCCTTACGCCTTGTAGTTCAGATAACGAACGCCAAGGCTTAAAGCCTGTAGTTCAGATAATGGAACGCCAAGGCCTTACGCCTGTAGTTCGGATAATGAACGCCCAGGCCTTATGCCTGTAGTTCAGATAATGAACGCCAAGACCATGTTAGGTCTGTAGTTCAAACGAACGCCAGGGCAATATGCCCGAAGTTCGGATAATTGAACGCCAAGGCCTTACGCCTTGTAGTTCAGATAACGAACGCCAAGGCTTAAAGCCTGTAGTTCAGATAATGGAACGCCAAGGCCTTACGCCTGTAGTTCGGATAATGAACGCCCAGGCCTTATGCCTGTAGTTCAGATAATGAACGCCAAGACCATGTTAGGTCTGGTAGTTCAACGAACGCCAGGGCAATATGCCCGAAGTTCGGATAATTGAACGCCAAGGCCTTACGCCTGTAGTTCAGATAATGAACGCCAAGGCTTAAAGCCTGTAGTTCAGATAATGAACGCCAAGGCTTTACGCCTGTAGTTCAGATAATAAAAGCTTTTACATACCCTCAAAGAAGGCTGCACATAACTCAGGGCACCACTCGCCACGCCAAGGCACCATATACTGCGCCGCTGCTTGTGTAGTTTTTCATAACTGCCGCTATGCAGTTTCAAGCTCATATTCTTCATTTGGTAGAACCTTCACAACTCTGCCGAACGTTCTCAGGAACCGGTGAATTTACAAAGGCCTCGACCTTATGTGAGCTCGGGCTCACCTGACCCTGACTCAAAACCCGCCCGGAACACGTCTGGGGTTCCGGTGTGTAGTGTCACAGGAACGACGCCGTAACCGACAATTCCGCGTTGACACACTCGATCGGCTAGGCTACGTGACCGATACCGCGACCTATTATTACTAGAACGACGTTGCGATCTACGACTGGATCCGCCAGTCATATTTACTAAAACTACTTAGTTCTGTGGGCTAGAAGTTACTTATCCCACGACTGATTTTATCAATCAGAAGCAGAAATTCTTAATAAAAAGAAACCACTTTGCTACGGCCTAACGCTAACGCAACACAACTGATGTGCACGCGACGAACGCTCGGAACTAAGTGAGCGCATCGGTTTTTTTTTTTTTTTTTTTTTTTTTTTCGAATTGACATACGCTGTTAGCCGGAGGGGCTTTTACAGCTTGGCAGGACTTTTTGGGGCGAATGCTGAGGGCACTCAGCCCCGAGGCAGCGAGCACAAGGGTGCCGTTGTGGCTGGCCCTTGGCATGGACTGCTGCCGGAAGAGAAAATAATATATAAAATAATAAGAGCTGGCCTACTTGAGTAGACCTTTAGGTAATTTACTAATTTGTGAAATGTTAAAATACTAATTGTTAAGAAGGCAAGGAAGTCGGTGGAGTGGATTGTACTGTACTGTTTTGAATTGAGTTTATCGGTGTTGGAAGGACGTAGTCTTCGCATCAACACGACCGTGAACTACCGTGGTCTAACCAGTATTCTGGTGCTTGTATAATCTGAAATAAGTTAGAATTTTATTAAATGAACTTTAAGGTAAGGATAACATCAAAAGTAACCAAAAATCCATCCAATCGTAATAAAAAAGTGCCAAACAACTGGCAGGGCCACAGGTTTTTGGTCCCTTACAGAACCGTGTACTTAGCGTGTGGGTGAGCACGGGTGGTATGCAGTGTGATGTTGTACTCTCAGTGTTGTAGAGTGTCACTGTATCGCGCGAGCAGAGTCGCTCGAGGGCTCCTTTCCGGAGGATCGGACCTAGGCTCGAGCGTCTGCAGAGGGAGGCCGCGGCGGGTGTGCGGGAGTGAAATTAACCGTAAGGCCTCGGCGGCGAGACCTGCGGTTACGCGGGCGTGTGCGCGGACACGAACGGTTTGAAGAGACGGCAGGAAGGAGCGCGTTTTCCCTAGTGATGTCGTCTACGGGATCGGTGAAGCAGTTTCGTGGCCGGCGTGCGAACCAAACGGCTTGAGGATTTGCAGTATAGTTGACTGCTTCTACTATTTCGGGATTCGAATGAGCTTCGGCTTTTTCAAAAAATTTCTTGGTGAGTTCGCGTATGTAGGCGAATATGGAAGGGAGATTCATATCTTTGTGGAGATCTATGTTGCGTGCGTAAGGCGGGGCTTGGACCATTGTCCGAATGAATTTATTCTGGAATACTTGAAGTTTTTCCAGGTTTGTTATTGCTGCATGGGCAAAGACTGGGCAGCTGTAAGTCAATATTGGGCGTATGCAGGTCTTATAGATTGTCAGCTTATGTCTGAGTGACATTTTGCTTTTCGAAGAAGTGAGATTACGTAGCAGGGCCGAGGCGGTGTTGGCCTTTTTGATTACGTAATCGATATGGTGGGTGAAGGTGAGGTGCTTATCGAGTACTACGCCTAGGTATTTGGTTTTATTTACCCATGCGATATCGACACCGAATAAGTGCAATGAGCCTTCGAGTGGCTTGAAGTTGTGGGGATCGAACATGATAGCCGAGCTTTTATCTGGGTTTAATCCTATGCGCCATTTGAGGCACCAGGATCCGAAGGCGAAGATGGCTTGTTGAACTCGATTTTTGAGATTGGCTCTGTGCCTTCCCGAGCTATATATGATTGTGTCGTCGGCGTAGAGGCCTACTTGGACATTATCGAAGATTGGGATGTCGCTGACATATAGATTAAATAGACAGGGCGCTAGAATGGAGCCTTGGGGGACTCCAGAGCGAATAGGATGGGGTGAGGAGAGGGCTCCGTCTACTTTGTAGCAGAAGGAGCGGTTAGATAAGTATTGTATAACTAAGTGGACAAGTCTGTCCGGAACTTGGAACTGGTGGAGCTTATATATGAGTCCTTCGTGCCAGACCCTGTCGAAGGCTTTGGCGACATCGAAGAAAACAGCGAGAGTGCGTCTAGGAAGGCGTAACTCCGTAAAGTTGGAGACTACGTGTTCCGTGAGGCGGAGAACTTGGTGGGTGCATGAATGTTTCGGCCGGAAGCCGAATTGCTGGTCCGGAAACAGATATTTGTCGGCTACGACGACTTGGAGGCGGTTTAAAATAATCCGCTCGTATATTTTGCCTAAGGTGTTTAGTAGGCTGATCGGACGGTAGCTCTCTGGGGAGCAGGCTTTTTTGCCTGGTTTCCGGATACCTATGACGGTGGCCCTTTTCCAGACGGCTGGAAAGTGGCAATGAGATATGGCCGCATTGAGGATGCAGACCAGAAGCGCTATGAGTTTGTCAGGAAGAAGCTTTAGGACTTCATTCCTGATACCATCAGGACCGGGAGATTTCCTAGGTTTGAGTCCTTTAATTATTGAGAGGACTTCGTCGGTGGTGACCGGGTCTAGGAGTTCTGCTGGGCGGGTCTCCCTTATTGTGTGTATTGTTCGGGTGACCCTTTCCCAGTGTTCGGGATCTATGTCCTGATATTCGTAAGGGTTGGGGGAGCATTGTTCCTCTAGGGTGTTAGCGAGGAGCTCCGCTTTGTCTCTGCTCTCGAAAGCAGGGGGAAGAGTGGGGCCTCTGTCTAGTGGAGGTGTGGCTGAGGAGTAACTGCTCTTTTGTTTGCGGACGAGCTCCCAGAAGGCCAGGTGCGATGGCTTGAGGTCCTCCAGGAGGCTGTCCCATCTTTGAGAGCGAAATTCAGAGATGTGAGATCTGACCTGTCTTTGTAGGGCGCGTAGCCGGACGCGGTTCTCTACTGTCGGATAGGCGTCGTGGGCGCGAGTCGCGGCGTTCTTCTCAGTGATCAGCCTCCGAATGTCGTCGGGGAGTATAAAGCGGCGATCGTTCGCCACTTTTACCTCTTTCGAGGTTTCCTCGACGGCATTCTGGAGGTGACTGACCAGGGAGTCGACCGCCAGATCGGCGTCGGCCGGCGAGTCTATCACGTCTGGAATCCTGTCAAGCTCGGGAGAGGAGATGTTAGTAGCCAAGTATTGCCTAAGTCTGGGATAATCGGCAACTTTAATGGGAGGCAGGTTATGCTCGTCGGGCTGGCCGAGGAGTAGAATTACTGGGCGATGGTCTGAATCGAGTTCGTGAGCGACTTCGATGTGACGCACCTGAAGGGCGACCCCTTTTAGGATAGCTATATCTAAAACTGAGGGTCGACAGTTGGTCTGAAAGTGTGTTGGCTCTGGAGGAGCTATCACATCGAAAGTTAGCTCGTGTTCCAAGCGGAGAAGTATTCTACCGTTGACAGTGGTACGCGGGTTATTATAATAAATGTGCCCGGAGTTAAGATCGCCGGCCACGATTACCGATTCACCGAGCGCGAAGAGCGCTTCTAGATCTGATTTGATAAGTGTTTTCTTTGGCGAGAGGTACGCTGAAACGATGTGGATCGTGGGATGATCGGTCATGCCCACTCTGCATATAGATACCTCTAGGTTAGTAAGTTTAGGAGGTTCTATTCGCGTGCAATATAAAGATTTTTTGAAATATATGAGTGTACCTCCGCCTCTTGCGCCGGTGCGATCGTCTCTTATTATTTTGTAGTTTGCGATCGCAGGGGCGCGGAACTTCGGTTTAAGTAGTGTTTCCTGTACGAGGAACACGTCGATTTGCCGCTCCTTAAGGAAGCAGGCTACTAAGTCGCGTTGGGAAGTTAAGCTACTCGCGTTAAAAAAGGATAAAGAGAGGCCCCGGGGTCTAATTTTATCCTGCATCGCGAAAACTATTTATGGGGAAGCGCGGGCAAGGTCTTGCACAGCACGTGCGAGGGCAGGGTAGGCGGCTACGGCCTTAAGTCGGTCTATTCCGACGGGAGAGCTGGCCATTTTGTCGAAGGCGATGATGTCTTCGACGTCAAAATCTTTGAGAATACCTGCGATCCAGGTTAGACCTAGGAAGTCGAAGGACGGAGCTTCCGAGCTCGAAGGTACAACTCTAGGCGGTTGTACTTTAGCGGCCCACGCGGAAGGCGGGGCTTGTGATGGTGTGTGCGCGGTAGTGACTCGCGCTGGACTTGGCAGGCTCGGGAAGGCCTGGGTTGAGATGAGCGGTGGCGGGGCAGGGCGCATTGACGCGGCGTGCGCTGGAGGAGCGCGCTGTGGGACGCGCGTGCGAGTGCGCCTAGTGCGTGGGACGCGTTCACACCCGCGATAGTTCGCGGGGTGACCGGCCTTGCCGCATAAGACGCAGCTCGGTGGCTCTACCGTTTCCGGCATGCGGGGGCACTCCTTTGTGGAGTGATCTCCTAGGCATTTGACACATCTCGGCTTGATGTGACAGTTTCTCGCCGAGTGTCCGTAGGATTGGCAGTTGTGACACTGCGTAGGGGCATGCTTTTTATGCGGGATCTCTACGGATATTCCGGAGAGGCCGCAGACCGATTGGAGGTTGAAAACCTCCTTGCCTTCATTGGAGCGGTCCAAGGTGACAAGGACGAGGTCGTAAACCTCCTTTGTGAAGGAGTGGTACATTCGATGTACCTCGTGCGCGGGTAAGTTTTGCTCCTTAAGGGAGGCAAGAATGACTTCCGTGGGAAGTTCTTTAGGGACGCGCCTGATTACTACGCGCAGAAGGCGCTCTTCCTCGGGCGTGTAAGTAAAAAATTGGAATTTTCCTTCGCGGAGGAATGTTGTTAGGTTTTTGTAGTCCGCGATTGTGGGGACTTTGATTTGTATACCGGATGGGGTGCTCCGGGCGTGAGAATATCTTATTTTGGCGGCATTCAGCCGCGTGGAAATATTTAGCCACGCTGCTTTGTCAGTTATTGTGACTGGGGGCGGTGGCCGCACCGCCCTTTCGGTGGGAGCTGCTGTTTGTGCAGCGTGAGTGTCGCGCGATGTGGGGACGCGGTTATTGCCGGCACGCATTGTTTTTGCGGCGGCTGGGGGTGTGGTTTCGGGTGATAACACCCGTTTGTGTTTGGGCTTCGCCCTTGAGACTGTGGTAAAGTCCGTTTCAGGATTAGCCGTGTCCATGTCTATTTCCGGATCAGGTGATAGAGGCGAAAAAGAGTTCGCCGTGGGTATCGGTCGGGGTGCATAAGAAATTTTTTCCTCGAACGGACGAGGCGTAGGTGCGGCGGCGGGGGTCGCTGAGGGCGACGGGGTCCGCGATGAGGTAGTAGCGGGTGACGCGGGGGGTGCTACCGCATGCCGGATGACCGGCGAGCGGGAGCGAGAGCGTGAACGCGGTGGTAGGGGCGGCGACGCCGGGCGACGCGCCGGGGCGGTTGCCTTGGTGGCGGGGGCCCTGACGGGTAGGGAGGTGGTAGTGGGCGGGGTCGGCGGACGGCGCGCTGGCGCGTTTGCGCCGGAGGGTGGGGCGCGGACGCGCTGCGTGGGCGCAGACTCGGTCGCGAGGTACTTTTTTAACAGTTCCGGACTCTCTCTTTCTAGAAATTTTAGAAACTTCTCCATCTTGAGGAGATGGATAAGTCCAGATAAAAATAAAAGAGTAAGGTAATAATAGTATGACTTACGTCAGAAAAAACCTCCCTGCCTGAAGGGCAGGGGGGCGCGGCTAAAAGGAAATAAAGAAACTATCCTGCGTTAGGCAATCTAACTTGTATGTACACGAAGGAATAGCGTGTAAAATCGGAAAAAATTGTAAAGGAAAGAACAATATTCCAAAAAGTACTGGGCCTTGGCCCGTAAAAAGGATTAATTAAATTTTACCTTGTCTGGGAGCCGGTGACCGGCGTACTTACAGGCGGTGACACTAATTTCACTGCACTTAATCACGATAACAAAGCAATATTTGGAATCACGGCACAAAAACACTGAGAGATATCTCTCAATTTAAATACCACGATAACCAAACAATACGGTTTAGAGAACAAAGACACTGTATCGCGAACAAGCAACAATAGCCGGTTTGTTGCAGGTGCGTCGTCGCAGGTGCGAGAACAAAGGAAACCGAGAACAATAGCGGCGCGGTAAGGCGCAGCGGTCGAATAGTTTAGAACAATCGGCAGAGCTCACGGACACGTCCGTTCGCTGTGGCTGATCGAACCGAACTCCCGTGAGCGCATCGGCGTTCTAGCTGCCCTTTTATAGGCAGTGACTATAAGCAGTGATGAGGGTAGTTGTGTCGTCGTGGAGGACAATTGCTAACAATATACTGTTTCGTTATTTCAATGTATGTTCATAGAGTTTTAAAATTTATTTATTGAGAATAAAACGTAATTGTTTTTATATAATTACTTTTATTTATTGGCACTGTAACGAACCTCCACCTGTCGTCAGATCATATCATTTCTATTTTATTATTTGTATAATAAATGATACAAAGAATAATGAATATTAAGAATATCAAGAGAGCGTCAGCTTGTTACCTTATACCTATGGCAATGATTATCTAGAAATTAGAACCTGTATCTACGTTGTGAATTATAGACAGTTTTAGTAAACAAATTCTTTTAATCTAGTACTCAGAAACCATAACAAATGAAGTTAGTAAGTAACACTAGAATTTAATTGGACACATGACAATATTATTAAATCAATTATAAGAAAATCATATTAATCTAAGATTATAGTATTATTATTACTAGCTTGGAATAATATCTAGAAGCAATATAAGTAGTCATACATGAAAGTTGTTCAAAGGTTTGGGTTTTTATATTTAAAACGCCATTCCATTCCTCGCCTCTTTAAGTAAGCACTATATATTTTTTTTAGAATTTATTATAGTGAAATCTAACAACCAGCATCATTGGCAAAGCCAGATCAGGGTGAGAGTATGAAGCAGGATATAAGGAGTTCTGAAACCAGTTCCTTAATAACAATGACTCAATAACGAAGACATCAAGGTCGACTATAGCCTTCAACAAGATAAATCTAATGAGAAGTAATTACCAAACACAGTAATAGTATACCTATAACCCTTCAAAGTGGTAAGAAAACCCCGAAGACACAAAGTCAACAAAGGAGTAGTATGCAACTCACTTCAATCCAGACCTCCCCGCACAGTATAATAAGGAAGCTACAGACCGTTGGATATAGGTGGAGGGGACACAAAGTCACAGCTCCAAATCCTTGGTCATTGTTCCTAAGACTGAGTGGATTAACAGACGTGGATATATAGAAGATAAGCTACGCCCTAAGAAGTATTATGGTAACAACAAAATGGCGCCGCCATAAGTGTCACAATCTATCTGTTTCTAATTGCATAAAGAACCACTACTATTTCTGTCTAAAACACTAAAACATAATTTACTCAAACAACTGCAATTGTTTTTTATTTAGACGACACAATAATGTAATAGGTCATCTATCGCATAAAATAAAATTAAAAATTATTTTATTACAGAATATGCACATATAGCATTTCAGAATCTCGATGAAATCAACCATCTTTTGATACAACTTGCTTGCTCAGCTTAGTGTATTATTTTTTTAGTACGAGTAATCAAAGTTAAGTGTTAGTACGCTTAGAGTATATTTATCAATGATATTTACTTATTTTTCTGTAAAATTACATTTGTTTCTGATTTGTTTGACTTGGCAACAACTAGTTTGACTTATTGCAAGGCCAATTCAAATATTTATTCAAATATTCATATCAAATATTCATTTAGTTTTTTAATAAAATTGTTGGTACTCGAGTATTATTACTGTGTGTAGAACGCTGATTTTTTTTAATACTGACTCATCATAAGAGGGCCTTTGTCCTCGATGCGAGCTTATAGTTACCTTCTGCGACACCGTGTCGACCGTGCGACACCTAGGTTCTGAATATTAAGTCTGCATGGAAAAGTGTAGAGTGGTGGCTTATTACAATTATTTACAAAACTTCCAGTGAAATACAGAACACATTCCTTTTGTATTATAGACACAAGAGGATGCCACACCTTACTTCGACTTTGTAATAGAATCAATACCATCGGATTTGTACAGTAGAGCAAGTATAGTTAGAAGTAAGAATATTTTTATTAATTCTGGGCCGATTTTTACAAAACTAGAACATTTCTGTATCTGAATCTAACAAATCTCAAAATCTACTTACAGTTTTGTAGGTTTTAGCGATCTTTATACTTCTCCTCACCTCTCTCAAGCCCTCACGCTTCCGACCTGCTTCTCAAGCGTCCTGCTCCGGCCTGCTGCTCAAGTGTCTGCCACCGGCCCACCTCTCAAATGCCTCGCTCCGGTCTTGTTCTCAGGTGTCTTGCTCCGGCCCACCGAGTCCCGGTTACCTTCTCGAACTTTCCCCATTGTTTCTTTGATAGCGTGTCCTCCTCTTTCTCATTGTTTCATAAATTCTTCCTGTCATTTTTCCTTCAAAACTTTACCAACTCCCTCCTGTATCTAATAGCAAAACTAAAAACCCTTAATTATTTTCTTTAATTCCGCTTCATAGCATCATCTCTGATTGGCCAATTCAAATATATCTTACCATAAAGATAAGAAAAAGTCATCGTTTGTCTATGATTGTAAGAATTGTATAAACCAAATATGATGACTTTTTATTTTATCTATTATACATTTTCAAATTTTATGATGATTTAAAATATATATTTTCTAACATTTATTTAATTATAATTTATTTCTTTTTTTACATATGTTTTAAATCCCTACAGCCTACACGCATAAATTGAGAAAAGTAGTTATACTATCAACTAGATGGAGTTAAATATATCTTTTATTTATTTTTTCTTACAAATATACATAGGAACTAGGGATGGATCTGTTACAACACGTAACGAAGCACAATATTAATAATAACCCACAATACATTAAATCAAAAATATATTAAAATATAGTTTATTAATCAAATAAATCATTATCTGTTTATATGGCTTTATTGTTGACAATATAGCGAATATATTTTCTCGTCCAATACTTGCCGTACAAATACTTTATAATCAAATTATTCATCTATTTTTTTATTTTAACTATACTCTTCAGCCAGCAGATAATGTTGTATATTCGTTTGATTAAAACACGTAAAATGTAAATGAGATATTCTAATAAATCATACAAAACACAAACTAAAGGAGTTAGTTGGAACGAGGTACATTAATAACGCGAAAGTGATAACTCAACACAATAGACAGAGTCAAAGTCTTGAGACAATCGGAAGCAATGCAGCATCAAATGAGATGTTCCCCCGAGAGCCAATCTTCCGGTTCAATTTGCTCTAAATCAGACGCACGGTCTCCCCTTCTGTACTGAAATACACCTACAAGTAACTTAAACGGTAAGTCCTGTGTTTTTAAAAAATATTTTATTTTTTATATTGTATTCGATAGCAAACATAGCATAATACTTTACACCTAACTTTTATTGTTATATCTATGGTTAATTTACTTTCAAAAATAACAAAAAGAAATAAGATGTTAATTTTAAAAATGAACTGTTTCAGAGTAATGTACATTGTACTTTAAATACAAATATGAAACTAACAACCTTAGAATTTAATGCATAATTGTAAATATAGATAGTAATAAACAGTATTATGCAGGAGGTACCTTGTTTTATAATGCGCGGTTAATTAATTACATTTTAACTTCTCGATTCATTTACTTGATTATGCTTTATATATAGAAATTACTGTATAGTTTTATAAATATCCTTCCTTTAGAAAACCGTGTTAGATTCCAGAAATATTGTTAATAAATTTTTAATTTAATGTAGTCATTAAGCCACATTTATGCAAATATTTAAATAATGTCTCATATAAACTGACACTCGTAATATTTCATATAATACTTTACATGCGCAAATGAACCACATTTATAAGTAAAAAAAATTATATAATTTTATATAATTTTAAACTAATCAACAATAGTAAGAAATAGGCACATACGTTCCAGATCTAAACTCATGAGAGATTCGTCGTGTTATAGAAAAGTTTAAAACTAGCATATAATAACAAAATATTGCATATTTTTAACATTCGTATTTAAAGATATAACAATTTACTTCAATTAAATAATAACGTATATTTCGGGTAGCTTAAGGTGAAAGAAATGGAAAAAAAATAATTCGTGTTTGGAGGAACCACATTTCTTGAGGGGAGAAATATTTAATTATTCCATTCCGGATACGCAAGGCGGGGTCGCCGTGACCCCACCCGCAAAGAAAATGGCCGTCGATTCTACACTTGCACAACTCTAATTATTATCACTTCAAGTTGTCAAGTTGAAGTGACACAAATTTCGTCAGTTAAGTTATATAAATATATTGTCAGTGTACCTTACTTACATAAATAATTCTCTATTTCTCTTGGTCATCGCATCACGCGTAAACGGATGGAACAATTTCGCTAATTCTTTTTTTGTTCTGTCAACTATTGTCAGAAGGGTCTTATGAAAGAAAAAATTAATGAAGTTGAGTGGAACATTAAAATATCTATATATATATAAAAATGAATCGCCGTAATGTATGTACGGGCAACATCCGAACAACTGTACCAAATTGGATAATTATTGTTATATTGTGTTCGTTATTATTAGGATAAGCTTTGTATATCTAGAAAAAACAAACGAACAGATTTTTTTAAATCTCATAACATGAAAAGTGAGTGAGCGAATGGGACAGAAGACTGTAAGATATCTCTATATATAACAAAAAAGGAATCGTGGTTTGCAGCCTCGCTAAAATTCACAAACTGGTATCATTGTATATTTTATAAAATGGCGGTACGTTTCGCTATTATCACGGAGTGGTATATTAGTTTTACTTTCATTCTATGTAACTACAAGTAAACGAATTAATTATATTATTTCAAATGTGCGACGAGCCACCTCACGTGTAAACCGAGCTAATGGCTAGCGCAAGACAGATATTGAGAATAGTCGTATTGGTATGTTCGTATGGTGTTCGAGATTTCGAGAGTTACTGACAATTAATGAGAGAATTGAATGAGTGTGTTGTGTTGGTGGAAATTAAAATTTTCAGAATTGATGCTACCACCAAATCTATTACGCTAGTTAGTTGGGAGTAATAAGTGCTAGCGCTAATAAATGGGAAGTGATACCAACCATTTCTTGACCAACACTAAAAAATAAAACAGTTGTATTCAAACGACGTCGTTTGCCGCAACGCATATTTTAAGAGGCAATTTTATGACAAGGTAAATGAACGCTACAATTCAAAGAGTACAAGCAATATTGGCGGTAAAACGTCAAGATGTCGATATCAACACGACTATTCAGAATTTTCTTTTTGATATACTTTGATAGACTCTTGAACAATCATGTAGTGGGTTTTATTTAATAATTCTAAACTTATGCTGTTTAGTAATATATTAAATATTTAGGGCGGCACTGTGTATAATACAATTTAGTGACTGTATACAAGTGAAGAGAGTTATAAAAATCAACGAAAAGTTTTAACTTAGGATTCGTCATCTGTTAACCTGAGGTGGCCTCCTTCTGTGAACATGTTATGTTACAGAAGGAGGCCGCGAAGAGGGCTCGTGAAGCAGACCCCCACGGGAACCCTCTCCACCGTAGACGAATTCCATCAAGCCGGGCCGGTCGCTGGGGTGACGCGGTGATTGCATGCACGAACCCGCGTTGCCCCGGGAAGGTGACAGGTGGCCGTGGGGTTTTAGTGGGTATTCTCGGCGGTTGGCGCCGGGTGAGTCCCACATACCCCTCTTAGTCCTCCCGGGCTGGGAGAGGATGCATAAATGCATTTCCCCACGTATAAAAAAAAGGATTCGTCATCTTGCTAGAGCTTTCTAGAGGTACATGTATGGGGAATACAAAATCAAATTGATATTGATAAAACTGCCAACATTAATAGCCATATTTGCTAATAAACATGAAAAGTTTTATTTGCAATTTTTATAACTATAATATTTATAATTAATACTAAGGCAACCTTGTCATCAAGTAAACATTCAGAACATATAAAAATAGCGTAATAATCGGCTTAATAAATAGCATATGCTCAAAAACCCTTATCGTAGAACCGTGACAAGTTCCTATCAACTGAATCTGAATCTGGTGACAACCACGGATAATCACAAGCCGGTGTACCGCCACTGACATAACTTACCGTTCAAACAACAGCTACAAATTTCCAAATTAATAGTTTACAAGTTATTTTGCTAAATATTTTACGAGTACACTATATCATAATATTAATCGGATCAGGTACTCACAGTAAAAAAACATAATTAAAACTAACTACATCTAGTAGGGTGTTCATTATTTTTAGAGGTCTATACTCTTTAGTACCATCTATCTACTAGCGAACTTGAAACTTTATAATAACGATTTTGATTTTATAACAAGTAACTTTTGGTGTAATTTGAAGGTGCAAAACAATAATAATACACAACGTCACAAGCGATTTGACAGATTTGCTTTACATTTAAAAATATTTGGAAAATCAACTCCTGGCAGAAATAACAACTGAACCCAATCTCGGCACAGTTTTCTTAGATAGTATATAGATTTAGCGTTATGGCCACAATCTTACATGATGTTAAGTGGCGATGTGGCCAAACATGGTCGAGACACGAAGCCTAGTCAAGGAGCTCTCAAGCACAACTTCCAGAACACATTTACATTTACAGGCATTAGGTAGCGGATTTTCAACTAGAGAGTCATAGCTAGCCGATCGGCCATTAGAAAAAGCCCTACTACCATGCTATGGTTTCATTACGATGTTTTCTTCACCTAAAAGCCTAAGCTCATTGCGGGGATTCGAACTTATACCCATTGACACGACGTCCGTACACGCTACCACTAAGCTATCATTACCTCATAGTTGTTGCAGTTGTGAAAGCTGTCCACATTTCAGAAATATGACTATTTAATTAAATTGTGCATAGTCATCCTAGTCGCTATGGAAATGAACAGAAAACATTAGTTATAAAAGCTGTTAGTGTTTACAACCTGTTAAGAAAAATCACAATCAAAAATCAGTTAACCGCATCTAAAACATATATGTATTGTATGTTGTACAGCATGTTTCACAAGTTTTTACGTGATAATAGATACAACAAAGTTGTATGGGAATGCCTTAGGTTCCAGACCGTTAACATTACGTTAACGCACATTAATTTACAACAAAAATCTTTATGTTTGTCCATTAATCGTGTAACCGGTAAGTTTAGTTAAATAGTTAGTTTAATTATTTATTACTGGTTAGAACGTTTGACCAAGCATTGTATTATACTTACTGTATTACATGCAGAGTTTTAATTAAAAATAAAAATAAATTCCATATGGTACTAAATCTAACATTGGCCATGGCAAAGAACATTCTACTCGAAAAAACAAAATCGGTACGCTGAATACAATACAACTAAATATGTAGTAAATTCAAAATAAACCAAGTATAAAAAAGGTCCCGTAAATAGCTCGTTGATATCTTTTGTATAGGCATTTAGAAATTTTGGTGTCTTAAAATAAATTATCTGTATAGTACAGATTAGAGTATTGGTAGAGATTCTTATATGTTAGTTCGTTCACACTCGCTAAATAATCGTTAAAGCGTTATATATGAACGTTGCAAAATAAACAACTCAGCACTTAAAGATTAAAGGTTTCGAATCAATCTTAATTAATACAGACACAAGACAGAGGACGAATAAATTACTGGTATTAAAGGGTGCATGAGATATTTAATTATGCTTGATTTCGATCAACGCTGCGTGCGTTTGCGTGACATGCACAAAAAAATTATCTTAAAAGAAGCTGATTCGTAGGACAATTACAGTAAAAAGTGATACAATATATTTCTTATCCATTTCTTATTTTTTTTAATTCTTAGGTATGTCATCTTACATCAAAATAATAGGTTCTACTTAGTAAATATTCAGAAGATTCATTTCCACAAATCAATACTTTATGGGCAAATTATGTTGAATTGTAACAAAATACCAACATGATTTAATGCCTTTATATTTGAAAGGCTTGATTTATGTTACAATTTTCAAATTGTTTTTGTGCAGTATCGTATTTATAACAAAGTTTGTCATTGAAATCTTAGAGTTAAGTTATACCTAAAATATTTGTTTATTTTATTACTTGTCAATTACGCGAATCAATTCATTTAAAACTGCACTTGAAAAACTTACAAAGATGATGGATCAACATTACACCATTAGTACTACACTTATATATATTATAATATACTTATAATGTGGGTTGGATCCTACAATTAGCCTAATTGAGGAACAAATAATTATGTTATATGATTTAAACCACATGTTTCCGAAAAAATAAATAACGTAAAATAATCATTCAGTATATATTTTATAGAAATCAGACTGATATTTTAGGCACATTTTTCTAGACAAGAGTACACTCACGCACAATAATTTTGCGAGGACACCTCCCGCGGCTCGATTAAATGCTCGGCTTGGTCTTGTAATGAATCGAGATAAATCAACGGCATCACACGCACCCGCTCCCGTAACTCATGATGACCTTACTCGTGCAGTTTGTCATCTCGTTTGTACGCATTTAAATTGAAAGAAATAATTTGTCCGTGAATGTATTGAATAGAATTATTGCTAATTTAAGATTAATTTAAAATTCCTACAACATATAAAGTAACCCATGTAAGAATATCTATAGATTACATATTGCGTTTGCTCAATGAATGTGGTTAAATATACCATATGTAAAAATCGCCACAGTGATACACTTTAAATTATCCAGTAATAATTTGGAAGATAAGAATTTGTATCCGACAGGCTCGCGACCACTTTCCGTCATAAATACTCTTTTCTCACTCGTCATTATTAGAAATCAGATAGTTTCTATCCAGCTGCCGATAAAATTGCAGGCTGGTGTAATAGCGATGACTCCACACAGAATACTAATCATACAGTGGTCGCCATAGTTTCTGATGTTAAATCAAGTACAGTGTCGTCACTTTGCCGTGCTTCCATAGTGTATGGAATTTGATCCCGATGTTATAAGGATACTTTTAAATATGAAATTTTAGTAAAAATATAAAAGCTACAGTTCATATTCTAATCACTCTGTTACTAAAGATCAGATTACACACACACACACAAAGTTTCATAAATTATTGTCTTTGTCTAGGACAGTGAACTCCCCGAGACAATACTCGCAGAACCACAATACGGCCATCTCGAGCGACACAAATTTACATGCATCAACTAAGTTTGATGTGACAGCCCGTAAGTAAACTCAAGCACAAACTAACTGTGGTCCCATAAGATCGTATTTACTTTGAAATCCACTCATAAAAGGATTTATTACAGCAAACTGTTCATCTGTTTTACAAATAACCTCTTTAGAAATTCATATTAGATCACGAAAACGCTCAGATATTGCAAGGTTGCAATTTTTAGAATCTATTTTGCATTTTAATATTTCAATTTAAATACATATCTACAATCATATATACTGAGACTAATCCGAAAGCCACAAATATAACAATTTGTAGACAATGGCTTAAAATACAGAATAGATTAAGTTTAGTAATTTTTTTTAAATTCTTAAATCGATTATTTCTCTGTACACAAAAGAAAATACAGTTAACTAACGCTCAATGACTTTGCTTATTTTACTTTTAAGAATTTTTGGTGTACTTTGGTTACATAATTGCTTCGTTCGATTTTGTATTCATCAACACAAATCGTTATTAACAAAAACAAGACAGACAAACTTTTAGCGATTCATCGATTCAACGTGCGGGTGCCGGTGCCATCCTGTGGCAGAGAGGGAAACTCCAAGCAGATCCCGAGGCTTGTTACACGTGCGTAGGTTTACGAGGCCCTTTTCTAACACACGTCCACACTCACCTTCACAACTTGATTCTCTCCCTAGCCAGTCAAATTTGCTAGGAGCCTGCTAACGCAGCTTTATATGCACGTTCTAGTAAAAAACTTACTGTAGTCCTAGACGGGCTAAGAGCTTTTAGAAGATTATAAAGAGATTTCGCAAGTGTACCTTTCACTGTCACTCCCACCACTTATAAATTAAATATGTAGCCATTCCTGTTCTGGTCATTGAGTAGTTCGTACTATTTATTTGTTTTGTAGTGTGGTCCTTAGCTATATTTGTTTCCTATGGTACTGTAAGCTCAAACAGACCTATGTTTATTTCATCCTAGAAAAATTAAATCCAAGTCCTAACATCCTCTGGGATGGAGTATAACGGTATTTATGTAATAGTGTATACATTTCTTAAATATTCGATAGTTGTTAATGCAAAATGCTTTTGGAGAATACAGTATTAAGTAATAAATATTTATATGTCCAAGGGAAGTGTGTATATAAATGTATCTTTAAGTATTATAGATATTTTTTTTATTTTACTATTAATAAATAACAGGAATTAGATAACAATTTATTTTCTTTTAGATATAAGTTTTCACTGAAGCCCGCCAGACAATGAATTTTAAATTGCAATTTTAGATTAAATACGTGGCCCTCCAACGTTTTAAGTAGAAACAATAAATTCATCGACACTAATTGGTGGTTTTCTCCCATTTATCAGCTCATTACATCACAGTAGCGCGAATAAAATAAAATATGTGTGTGGAGCGCTCAGTGCGCCATAGGCAGATCATTCGCATGCGATAAGCGTGAGTCAGGCACATCGTAAATTCAGAGAGCAGGCTCTGCCGAACTGCAGACCTGATTGGATCCCTAATGTTTTCACTCGCAATCACTCCGCAATATTACATAAACGTAGATAGTAACTATAATAGTCACATAAATTAGATATCTTCAATTAACACATTACAATACAGTTTCAATTTCAGACAACTGGCAATTAAAATTATTTGCTTTAAAGTGCAGTAACACGGATGTTTAAAAAAATAGTATTGTACGTTTCACGTTCATCCTTATTAATATTATTATATTATACAAATATTATAAATGTGAAAGTAAGTTTCTTTGTTTGTTACGCATTCACGCGTAAACCGCTGAATCGATTATGATAAATTTTGGTATAGAGATAGATGGAAATCTGGATACGGCGATAAGCTACTTTTTCTCACGAAAACCGATTTCATTTCATTGAAGCGATGATAGGTCAGTGGTAGTGTGTAGGAACGCTGCGTCATGGGACGTGAGTTCGAATCCAACCACCTACAATGAGATTGAGCTTTCGGTGAAGAAAATGATCGTGAGGAAACCATAGCATGGTGGTAGGGCGTTAACTAATGCCCACCTGGCTAGCTACCACCCTCAAGTTGAATATCTGCCGCAAAATACCAATAGGTGTGTTTCCGGCAGTTGCACTTGAGAGCCAGTCTCTCTAATAAGAGCCGGCAACGGACCTGCGATTTCTCTGGTGTTGTGGGTATCCATGGGCGGCGGTGATCACTTAGCTTCTGGTGATAAGCTTGCTCGTTTGCTTCCTATTATATAAAAAAAACCTTATTGGAAGTGGGGTAAAGAGAGGGATAAACTTTGTATGAAACTTTTTATTGCGTCATTCGATTTGTTTGACATAACAAATATTAACGTGAGCGTAGCCGCACTTGGAATCTATATGTATATATAACCCTTGCATCTTAAAATTAAATACCAAAGACGAATATTGAAAACAAATCTTCAGTTCCAGCGCGACTACAAATCCGAATTTAACTAAGCGGTTGCGCTTTGAAGGAGGCTACTGCTTTCCACATACATACGTAGATGAGCGAACAATATTTAATTGTTTAATGGAGACCGCATTAATGTATCAGATTGAATGTTTATTTTTTAGTTCATATAAAATAAAAATTACAATGCAACTAAAACCAGTAACAAGGTTGTTATCGGAAAAAAATTATGCGGAGTCCGTTTTTGTTATTTTTTACTACTATTTTGTAATACGACTGTAGGAGGAGAATACCTTTGCGGTTTATGATAAATATTATGGGATAATGAAGCATATAAAATAATGTAACATTCTTAAATTAAATAGTCTAAATTATTTGAATATAATAAAGTAAATATATTTTTTACATAAAATTAACAACATGTTGATTTTAATAATATTGTTATTCATAAATTATTATGGTGTTATTAATTTCTACAAATAATAAAATGAGTATATGAGTCAAAGAAACGCAACCTTAAGCGTATAAAAATAATAATATTTAAAAGTTTCTACCTAAACCTGTTAATAATTTAAAAGATTACTTTTTAATTCTGTTAAAAAATCTCTAATGTTGTACAACTAAAGAACGGAAATTAAAAAAAATATATTATTCATGTATAAACATGTTAATCTGTAAGTTGCATTGATATGCATAAAGTTTTATATTTATATGTGTGAAAACTATTAGGGTGTCTTCCATAGTTTATAGCTCAGTTTGAATACTTGGGGTCAATATTGAGGTGTAATCCGTACGAGAAGGTAAATCGACAATAAAATTCATTGGGTTTGAAAGTGTCGCAAGCTATAGGGAAACGTAATGTATGTAAATTTTATAGTTCTCCACGGTTCAACCTACAGCAGTAGCAGTTTGGGTACCATTCAGATATTTTGGAAATAAACTGAATTAACGTAGCACGTTGGTGTTTATACACTAGGAATAAAATGTATATAGATGATTAAATTAGTTGATACATGGCAAAAAAATTACACATTGTACAATTTGTAAAAACTCCAATTATGAAACCGTATAATGAGACCGAGTACTGCTTCAGAATTTTTATATAAATTATTATAATATTATATAATTTAATGTAAGTATAATATATGACCTGGTTATTACGTATAATGCCAAACTTTTATTCATAAATCATTACTTAATAATAAAATTAATAGTCAGTCCGTCCGGGCACAGACGGTTGAATGATAGCAAGGCAAAATATTTTATTTTATACCACGATGATAGCGTTCGAGCCCTTCCGGTCTGACTGACGGTTACCGGAGCGGCATACAAGCTGGCAATACGAGAAGCATCACGTGTTAGGTGCAAGAGTTTTAAAACCTGTTATTCCCCTTATGAACAGCAGCCAACTATACTTACCTGTGGAAACCTCAGCAGTTAACAGAAGAAACGTTCTATGAAACCGGACTGACCACTATCAATTACTTTCCAATGTGTGTGAATGAACTCCTTGTCAATTGCGAAATAAACAATGGTAGGAAGTAGTCGCTACTTTACTTAGCTCGAAAATGTCACAAAATTGTCTTGATAACAATAACAACAAAGACCAAAAACGGATTTGATCGCCAATATACGTCGAATCTTAAGCAATGAAATAACTATATTAAGAAGATATTAATGTAAATAAACTGTGGTGTCAAACAAACATTAATCAACTAAATGAAGTATTTTATAATCTATAAACTGAAAATGCAATAATTGTAATATTTTGTCAACTCCCTCAAAAATACTAAAAAACCTGCGGTTACAACTTTTGACAGTCTCTAGTAGAAGCAATGACAAGGACGTTTGTTACGAACACTGACAGTGAAAAATTCCAGCTCCCCTATCTGTATTGGCTGTGTGATCGTTCGATAGTTTCTAATGTATCGCTGTGTATTGCATGGTGGTAGGGATTTTTCTAGAGCCCGCCTGGCTAGCAACCACCCTCAAGTTGAAAATCTACCGCCAAATACCAATACGTGTGTTCCGGCAGGTGCACTTGAGAGCCAGCTCCTCCACAGGTTTAGCGTGTCTACCAACATGGGCCGTATCGTCACTTAAGATCAGGTGAGATTATGGGCATAACGCTAAACCGTAACTATAAAATATATATATTATATATATAAATCACATATTATGACATGCAAAATAATTTGTCAAAAAAAGAAAAGACCTCGCGCCTTTACGCTGCAGTGATATGGGCTTAGTCACCGCAAGTAATAAACGCATCAATTACTCTGACAATATCTCACGAAATAGTTCATTGCAGGCAAAATCGTAATTTTCATACACATCTAAGTTTAAAAAAAAAGGTTACAAACTAAACCTTCTAAATAATACCATAAGTATGTAACATTTTATCTTTTTTTAGCAAAATATATCTGGAAACGGTAACTTTAATACTAAATCTAGCTTCTGGATTTCCACTTTTGTGAAATTTCTACAAAGATAACTATTTAGTTGCTGCATTATTTGTGTGAAACCACTGAATAAGTACATAAAAGAGTTGATTTGTAAAATCAATAGTTTCGGCTCACAGACAAACCAAGTCACAACTCGACCTAAATTACCACTCGTCATTTGGAGTAATAAGTGACACGATAGAATTCACTAATGCCCAATTTATGTCCGTCAGACAACGACACCACTGTAATTGTATGCCAAACGTTGTGTCGAGGAAAACAAGTCTATTAAAAACAGATTTGGGTGAGACAAATTTAGAAAATAGAAATATAAACAAATGTGAAAAACAAGAGGTAATAAAATAATACGAAATCGATTTCAAACCATTATAATAAAAAAATGTGAAAAACCAAGATCCAATAATAATTTAAAAATAAATTGTAGCTCACTGGTAGCATTTTCGGACAGTCCGTCGATTGCCGTGGATTTGAATACTAGTAATGAGCTCGAATATTCGGTGATTATCTTTATAGAACCATAGATAATAAATAGTAAGTTAGTTTGTGATGTCCAACTGGGTAGCTATCACTCCCAAGTAAGAAACCAGTCGGTAAGCATCTATATATGTTTTCTCCTCCATTAAGTTTAGGACTTTAACCACTTGGATCACATCGTCACTTAACAGTGGTCGAGTATGTAGATAAGCATACGTCTATAAAAAATAAATTTGAAAGAATCTATTACCATGTAGATCTAAGTAGTGTAGTACAACCTAAGTACTAAGGGGTCATTCATTAATTACATATGGTTAATTTTGGTCACTTTTGACCCCCCCCCCCAAACCCACATAAGTATACGTAAGATTTCTCGAACGTAAGATTCTATCTTGATCTTCTAAATAATAAGCTGTTGTTAGGAAAGAAAATGTATTTTATTTTTTTAATGATAAAAATACGTTAAAACACGGAAAAATGTACTAAACTTTTTTTTTACTATAGAACCAAACATGGATAATAATAAAAACATATGAAATATTCATATGTAATTTTTTTAATACGCAATAAAATTTATTAAAATAAAATTACAATTCGACTGTGCACTTTAAAATTAAGAAAACTATTTGGAATCCAAAATGGAATTAGATTTTTAATAATGAATTTTCATTTACGAAATATTACGTAAGGATGAATTTCACCACCTCACCCCCCCCATCAATACCCTTACGTAATGAATAAATCCCCAGAACTACATTAACCAGATAGAAAGAACCGTACCAGTACTATACAATATCATATTTTTGCCTCGTTTCAAACAGCGAATGACAGAGCTATCTACACTGGTAGGATTAGGGAGTATTGTTATATTACCGACATTACCTCACCGATAGTGGTCTGTATGTCACAGCGTGCTCAAGTTTTACGGACTGCCTGTATAGTTGTAAGAAATTATTAGCGACAGTTATTTTGTTAAGGAACTGTACCTAATAGCTGTTATCTTAAGAACATAAGAATTAGAAAACAAAATACACTGCGACTATTAAACATTGTTATTTACATTTACAAATATATGATTTAAATATAATGGCTATGTACTTTATTTTTAGTTTTTATTATACTTTCTACATAATAAGTTGCTAATTCTTGATATATTTTACATACTAAATTGTTTCATATCGACGGTCACAATATTATTTATAAGAATTAATTTATAACATTTAATGTTATTGTTTTACGTCGAATATTGAAAGAAGTCAAAATGGATATTTCACAGTATTACTAATGTCATTTTATTTGTGTACTATTACTGCTTTCAGGATTCAAACCAATCTAAGTATTTTTTATATGTAGAGCATTAACACGTAAGTGGTCAACAAGCACTTTAGATTACTCTAGATACGTCCAATCACCGTTGATTTTGTCATAGTCGATTTGCCGTGTGCACAAATCAATTTACTCACGATATCGATACCGGGAGATAACTGATCTTCAACTAGTTACCAACTGTCTCACTCGTTAACTAATTATGTTTAATATATCCTCTATTAATTATAACAGGACCAAGTAAATGAGTACACTCATACATTTATCATTGCCTGCACCGGTACCTTAGCGTAGTAAAATAACTGCAAAGGAATTGATATTAAATTAAATACATTGCAATAAGACCTACCAAAGCAGACAACAACCACAGCCGTAACTAATGAAAAATAATAAAGGGAATCAGATTTTTAAGAAATACAGCAAAATGATTTCAAATATTTGAAATACTAATTTTATTTGTGCAAACTACTGAGTAATAATAGACATTATTTTTGTAAATATATTACTAGAGTATACTACAAATAATGAAACAATAAGGATATATTAGGCCAAAACCCCAAAGCTTGAATCCTTTTCGACTTCCGACGGCTGGGTTACCGAACTATGACAAGAACAATCTTAATTTTTTACTTAATACTACAATAACATAATAGAATATGCGTGTAATTACTTTTGCATAATTTAAACTACATGTAAAACATAGCCCGCGTAACGAAAAAACAAATTGTAACAGACTTTAAAAGAACTTTTTTATAAACCAATTTACTATAAATTACTTCCTTTTCCATTTCAATATTAATCCTTTCCTTTTTTATTAAATACTAGATTTCACCTGCGGCTTCGCTCGCGTTATTATTGATTTTGTCAAACAAATCGGATAACGCAATAAAAAGTTTCATACAGTGTTTGTCTCTCTCTTTACCCCACTTCCAATAAGGTTTTTTTTTTATGTAATAGGGGGCAACCGAGCAAGCGTATCACCAGATGATAAGTGATCACCGCCGCCCATGGATACCCACAACAGCAGAGAATTCGCAAGTGCGTTGCCGGCCCTTATTAGAGGGACTGGCTCTCAAGTGCAGCTGCCGGAACACACCTATTGGTATTTGGCGGCAGATTTTTAACTTGAGGGTAATAGCCTGCCAAGTGGGCATTAGTAAACGCCCTATCACCACGCTATGGTTTCCTTCACCGAAAGCTGAAGCTCATTGTAGGTGGTTGGATTCGAACTCACATCTTATGACGCGGCGTTCCTACACACTACCACTGAGCCTATCACTGTCTCCAAGGTCCCAGCTCACAATTTACAAAGTATGTCTCCGCCCCATACTAACCTACACCCGTCTTCGCTCACGCCCCATGCTCGACCCTGGTAAGACTCCAAAGATTACAGAATAAATTCATACGGTCGACCGTTCAAGCCTCGCCCTACGCACGCAACGTGGATCTTCACAAAGATATGAATCTTCCCTCCATATACGCTTACATAAAAGACCTAACCAAGATCTTCTTCGACAAGGCTGTGAAATCCACCCTAACCCCGGAAGGCTTTGCGCGTCGGCCGCGTAACTGTTTCATCGAATCTGTTGACGCAATAACAAGGAAAAACTCGCTCCTCCCTGCCGTCTCTTTAAACCGTTCGTGTCCGCGTAACTGCAGGTCTCGCCGTAGAGGTCTAACGGTTAATTTCACTCCCGCACACTCGCCGCAGCCTCCCTCTGCAGACGCTCGAGCCTAGATTCTATCCTCCGCTAAGGAGCCCTCCAGCGACTCTGCTCGCGCGATACAGTGACAGTCTACAACACTGAGAGTACACCATTACACTGCATACCACCCATGCAGACCCACACGTTAAGTACACGGTTCTCTAAAGGACCAACCTGCGGCCCTGCCAGTTGTTTTTGGCTTTTTTTTTGTTTTTATAACTAGTGTCATTTAACATTTTCATTTTATTTCTTAACAGCTACTTGTTTAGCGGTCGTTAGCAACACATACATGACGTCCTTCATTCAAACAAATTAGATCATTATAAACTTTGCACAATACAGTTTAATCCACTCCACCGATTTCCTTGCCTACTCAAATAATTAATATTTAAACTAAAGGTCTACTCCAGTAGGCTAGTCCTTACCATTCCCTATTTAAATTTTCTTCCGGCAGCAGCCCAGCCACTACGGCACCCTTGCGCTCACTGCCTCGGGGCTGAGTGCCCTCAACATTCGCCCCAAAAAATTCGATGAAGCTGTCAAAGCCCTTACAGCTAACAGCGTAGGTGAAGTCAAAAAAAAAATCCAACGTCCCATCTATCTCTATACCATAATTTATCACAATGGATCCAGCGGTTTAGGCGTGAAAACGTAACAGAAAAACAAACTCACTTTCGTATTTATAGTATTAGCAACGTAAACGTTTTGAAATGTATATCTGAACTAAAATATTCGATACAATAGTCGAGATTATAATTACAAAGAGAAAAAGGACCATTTTATTTTTATTAAAACTATCACTGTCTCATTTAACTAGATGATAAAACATAAAAAAAAAACAAGCTCGTATCGCAGTAGTAGAATATTTACTATTGAGCAGAGAGATCGCAGGTTCAAAGCCTGCTAACTATTTATTCATATGTATTGAACATAATAGTCAGTTGTGTACAAACTTTCATACTTCTATACTTATATAATACATTTCGTTTTTAATTATCATAGTTTGCTAAAATGTGTGTAATTATGCCCTAAATTTATTATTATTTATGTTTAACACGTTTTATAAAAAGCGACCTAGACTACAATAAATTCGCTTTGGACAGAAATACCTTGACTTCAGTTGAACGGTGATATTCTATGAAATAAGAACATGAGTTTCTAGTGCTAGAGGCGCATGCGCAAATCAATTTGCTCATTTACACCAATTGCGTGAGATACCGAATCTCTCACCGGTTACTAACAGTAAGACATGCTCACTCATTACTTTGTATCAACAAGCTACTTTATAGCAAATGATGTTAAATTGTCTACAATTATTAACATATGCTCATCAAAGCATCTTAAAAATGGATAAATAAGTTTTCTTTAAAGTTTTATAACATTAACTAATGTATTTCGTATCTACATTTATTACACTACACGACTATATTGCAGTACATTGTTATATACTTTAATTGATATTAATCTATATAAATGGATTATTCAACATTATACTTAATCTAAAGAGAATCAAAACCTCTTCCATTTAAATATATTTTACCATTTGCCTTATTACTACATAGATAAATATCATATTTGAACATAATAATGACATCGTTTTGGCGATTTATTTGTAATACAAATATGGTATAGTATATGTATGTATATAACACACAACACACAAGAGAAGAGGAAGACCGAGGAATGTATGGATATTGTATAAAACTAAGATGGAAAACATTTTCTTTTTCGTATCTACGTAGGATCAGAATATGAAATAGACGGTAAAGTTATATTACAGTATAGTATTCGTATGACAAAGCTCCATAAAAGTGATAGGTCACAATGATACAGATTATAGAAATAACTAAACTACTAAAAACATATATTTGCACTTTTTGTTAGATATACACAATAGAAAAAACCGGAATGAAGACTAAAAATAATACATAAATAATTTATTGGTCACAGCTGCCATTTACTTTCGATTCTCGCGTGAACGAAAACAGTTGGCGTTCCGTTTTAATCTCTATGAATTGCAGAGATACTGTTCTAGTGTATAGATAATGCACTTATTGAAACTACTGTCTCCGTTTATATATTATTTCTATAATATCCTATATTCATGTATTAGAAGCGTTTTTCATTTACATTATATTTCATTCAATCACCGTAATAATATTAGTTCAGCAAAAACACAAGCCATAACGAAATTTTTGGCATGACTCAACGTAACGCTCATTCTTTTCATAGGTAATCTGTTTACGAACGAAATACAAGCAAAATTATCTCTCAAACATATGAAGTTTAGTGGAAAGCAATCAATCATAGCGACGGAAGGAGATAGGGAAGCCGCAACGCGTAAATCGACAAAGGCACTCTTGTGTAAGCGACGAATACTACAGCAAGAATCGATCAAACATTTTATGTCGATCCATCATTTGAATTTTCAATAAAAAAGCCTGATTTATTATAACATTTTTATAGTGAAGGAACCTTATGTATAAAATATGGTTGTCAAAAAAATACTGAATACTTAAGAATACATTTTAATGTAATAGACTGTCTATATTTTACTCAGGTAAGTTATTATTCGTACGAAAGCATTTGTTAATTTTCCATGTAACTTAATACAGGTATGTGTTTCAAATTTCACCGATAAGTCTCAATTGCATGAGCTTTATAAATTTCAAAATTTTGTATCTCCTTTCAAATATATCATAGTTATCAACAATCCTGACACGAATAAATAGTAGAAAAATACAAAATAAAAGTTAATACAGTTTTAATGAATGTAGTAACGATACAATTAAGAGTAATAGTTTAAATTAGAAACTAATCATTAATGCAGTTTTGGTTTGTTTCCTAGCCATGTTAATAACAATAGGTTAGTCGAATATTTATTATATGTTCAAATTCTAACAAAATAAAAATTGCACAGTAGTACCATATAATGTCCATATGTCGCATTGTCCATGCGTATTTTCTATAGTAAGCACAATTAGATGAACTATTACAAATATATCCAAAAATAAATCTTGTTTACACCTGTTGATTCCAGGGGAATGCTAAGTAAAGTATAATAATTCTCCACTGGCAAAAGTATAAGTGAGCTCACATAATATTAAGCCACGAGTTCTTGTGCTACTAATCATGGTAAACAATCGCGCTTCCCCGAAGAGAAACTCCTGTTTTAAAACGATTCCCATTTAAATTATAAATACCTTAAAAGGACAAGTTCATTGTAATAATCTTATGATGTACTTATATTTTCTCTTTATTCACGGCATTAAGCAACGAGTTATAAAATTTGGTAATAACTGTTGGGGTAGGAATATTTTTTTTATTAATCTAGCTGATTGAAGAGTCGTTACTCAGTCCAAATTTCAATGAATTAGTTTGTGATTGTTGCGTATTTGTTTTAAAACCTTTTAAACTTCTTTTGTTTAAAGGAAAAACTCCAATTTCCCAAATTCTACGATATCTGATCAACTAGTTAAATTTTTCTTAACTTACATATCTTAGAAAATTTCATGACAAAAGTTAAAAAACTAGAGCAGTTGTTTTTGAATAACTTTACGATATGCAAGTATGGGGGCATAGGGTTGTATAGTATTTACAGATAATATAGCTTCTGTAAATAAACTAACAAGTCAGTTGCATTGCCTACTCTATTTATATTCGTTTTAGCTCTTCAATTATACCTAATATCGTAATGGAGACAAGGATAATGCTATTGAACGTGTTAGAATAGTATACTGTGTTTTTAACTATATTAAAGATAAAAATGCAAATTCGAAAAAAAAAATACTTTTTTACTTTTATAAGTTGAGCGCTTAGGCAATGTCATCTGATGTTAAGTAACGAGTTAAGTGGTAAGTTTTGGTTTGGTTTTGGTAAGTTTTGGACACGCTAAGCCTAGTGCCTAAACTAGACTGCCTGCATTGACTGGAAGTGCAACTGCCTGAACATACCCATACAGATATTTGGCGACAAGCCTTGATAAGTGGTAAAGGTGGTAACCAGATAAGCGGTCATTAGAAAAGCCCTGGCACCATGCTAAGGTTTCATCACGATAATTTCTTTTAATCCCTTCAAGAATATGTGTACAAAGTTTCATGATGATCGATTAAGTAGTTTTCGCGTGAAAGCGTAACAAACAAACTTACATTCACATTTATAATATTAGTAGGAATGACTTACATTCACATTTATAATATTAGTAGGAATGAGATAGATTATAATTTGTAATATACATAAGCTGAACTGTAAGTTGTTATAATTGTAATATTAAAATTAAGTTCCCTTTAATCATGAGACCGCAGTAGCCACCTTCACTAACTACGTGAGCTATACATATCTGCTATTTAGTTGAAGGTAAACGTGAGATCTATATCTCTTATAGTGAGCGTAGGATACTTGGGTACTCGGGTTCGGAAGCTTGCATTAAATTTGCGACGAAGTAACACGGGCGGCATGCATATACGTTGTGCTTAAAGTTAACTATAACTAAATGTGATTGTATTTTTTATTTTTAATACACTAAGCCTAATAAGGGAAGTATCGTTTAAGTGCAGCTGCCAGAGAGAACCTACAGACATTTAGAGACTAACTTTCAACTTGATGATGGGAACAAGACAGCCGTGTGTTAGAAAATATCTTACCACCCTGCTATGGTTTAACTACGAACTTTTTCTTTTACCTATAAAATACAGCTTATTGTATGGATTCGAAACTACAATAATTCTAATTCCCACCAAATAGTTTCCGACTATCTGATTTTTGTTCACAGTTTTTGGGTGGAATACTTATTATTACAGCATTTTACAACGAAATATTAAACCTTGTAACATTACAAATTATCTAAAGTACGCTCTGGTACGAACTAATACTTTTGTTTATACTGAGATAATTTCGTTTAATTAGCTATTAGCTAGTACGTATATACTTCGTCAGGTGAAAGATATAGTTTAACTCACCTTTACTCACTTATTAGCCTATGCCAGTTTTTTGTAGAACGTTAACATTGATTTACTAAAAACGCTGTACATTTTATGTCATACTTTAATACATTTTGTTCATTAATGTTGAAAGATTAATTTTCAGTCTATGGTTTCTATATATCTCTACGATAATAAAAGTATTAAAAATATAAATTTAAATAATTTCCTTAACTATTCTCAGACTCAATGCAATCGCATGCATCTCACTTGGGTCGTTGCCGTTCTAACTGCGAGAACATTTAAATTATCGTGAAGCTAGATCCGCGGGTCCATAATCACACCGCTCATTTGTAACTTAGTCCGACTAACAGGAATACATAGCTTTCCTAAAGTATCGCTATCAGATAATAAGAGACTTTCGAGCTATATATTATGTACATATAGGAAAGCAATCGTGTATCATTAAACTGAGATAGTGAATATGCGATTGGCTGCAACGAGTTTGTACTTATACACTTTTTTTTTATATTCATACAAAAATCAGAAAGACCAGGATCGATATAACATTACCCCATAATTACTAGGAGACTAGAGAGGAGGAAGGTATGTAAAAAGATATTTTCTGTCGACATGTCAATGAGAAAAAGTGAATAGAACGATCAGTCGAAACATGGTAATGAGAACGATTTATGAAATGGCAAAATTGCTCGGCTGGAAAAAAGTGTAGGTGTATTTTTATTTTACTTTTATGTATTTTACTTCTAACATGTTTTTAATGGCCATAATTAAAGGTTTAATTATAGTATTTGAAGTATCAAATTAACAAGAATCTAGAATATTTAGATAAAATATGTATATATTACGAAACCAACGGGATTTTTTTAAAATAATACATACTAGCATGATGAAATGATCTGTATCTTATCCAAAAATGTACAAAATACACAACCGCAAATGTACCGTTATTTAAAATCTTCAGTAATTATGACTGTCTTGAGTTACTGATCATTCATTAAATTGATTATCCTTTTAAACTTAAAATCTACAGCAATAAAAAAGTCTAAAATGTAAAATAGTACTTTATCTTTGATTTGATAAATCTATTACAAATACTATAGAAGCAGCGCAAACAAATACGAAATTGATTGCTTCGTGAGGCGAGTGACATTTTAGAATCCGCACAGGAGATGGGAGGAGGTGCGGGGCCGAGTTTCATACTGACATTTGAATAGCTCCGTCCCGGCATATACCGGCACCCAACAACGGCCAACGAGTGGCGACAATGTAGCCAGAGCGCTGAACAACATTCCCATTGAAAAGAAAATTTACTTTTATTCAAACGCTGACAATAACAAACACTATACACCAATAATTTAAAATGTGTATTTAATTTTTCTTCAATTAATATATTTATAAATTGATTTTATTTTATTATGATTCTATAATACATGAAAAATAAATGAAATGACAAAATTAAAAAAAAACTGTAGATATAATTTGATATTTAAAATATTATTGTAAAATAATTTTGAAGTTGAAAACTTTAATATATTGTTTGAAAACTCTAAAAAGTACCACTAATCATAATAGTAAAGTATAGCGTTATCTAAGGTTAAATATAAACACTTAAAATAATTTCAATTTATACTCTGTCACTGTGTCAGTGACTGTTTGTGGCTTGTGACGATTCAAGATCAGTATATATATAGTTGCGAAGGGGGTTTGCATTCCGGTATAACAGCAACCACCTCTCGATGTACTGCTAATCTTTCAGTGGTCGTTATTACTTTTAAATTATACTATGCTCATCACCAAGTATATTAACGTAACTTTGCCGTGCTACTATAAAAAAGAATAATAGCGAAGCAATCACGGTTCAACTGTGATACTGGTGGCGTTTAAGGACACCGCTTCGATTAGCGTAAATTCGAACTCCTGCAATAAATTTGACCTAAAGAAAAAAAATCGCAATAAAATAAAGTAAATTTTCAGTCATCATCAATACTCATAATATGAAAATCAAAACATATTTAAATTGTCAATTCTCAGTAATCTTGAAAACTAAACAATACATACTAGCAAACATGTATCTCACCTATGTTCTGGTAACTTTACTAGACAGCTAGTTTCCCTACTAGGCTTTGCGTATATTATCTTGGGAAACATTGTCGTTAATATTAGGTGTGATTATGCCTAAATTTTTAACTTTAAAAGAGAAAAAGTGCGAATATAAGTCCTGCACTGTTAAGGAAGATCTGAGTATACATATAAAAGAAATTTTAAATGTGGGTATACATACGTATAATATTTATATCCTGGATATAACAATTCACAAATAAGGTGCTTTATGACGCTTTATTTATAGGCGACAAAATTTTAAAAACACTGAAATATTTTTTTTTTATTAAGGAGTTTTACGCTAAATTTCACGTTCATATGTGACGATTTTTCCCCTAAGAGAAACTTTCACACTTTTATATAGCCCTACAGGGGTTAAAATTCTAAAAATCTCTACTTAAGGAGCCTCTGCATTACAAAAAGAAACTACTGTCTAAATATCATGTCTCTAGTTTAAGCAGTTGCGGTTTGGCGTTGATGAGTCACTCGACCAACGTCTTTACACATAGTGTATATGTTTAATATAGATTTAACATTAATAGAGTCTAATAACATAACTGCATAGGTTTTATTTAAAAACATATCTGCAATTTACTCACATATATAATTATATCGATGTCTGTGTAACATGTGCTTAGACAGAATGTTGAAATAATATTTGACTTAGTTTACATTAAGTAGTATGTAATGAAGATAATATCATCACAGCATGTTGAACATTATTACGAACAAATCTGTTACAACTAATCGACGCTCATATAAAGGCGTATTACTGGACTATTGTGCGTTAACCAATAGATAACAGAGCCTGTGAATACATTGTGCAGAATCAATGGTACGGGCGCGGCGTGTCCTAACGCCAAAAGGCAAATTGCTATTGTTTATAAACAAGTCGCGAATATATTTTACAAAACAATACACTAGGAAGTTACAACGCGTCTTTACGAACATATGTTCGCATTATTTAATAGCATTTGTTAATGCCATTATAAACATGAACACAAACCATAGGTGCTATTATATTGTTCTTAAACGAAAAATTAATGACTAAAACAAACTATCACCTAGATGAGAGGCCTAAGAATATTTAACTCGTATATCAAAACACAATCACCAATGTATTTAACAAACATCAATGTTTAATGCTTCCTTAGCCGTATCACGATATAAACTGCATAAATATGACAAAATTAAGCTAGTCATGAAATCCCTATTATACGATAGGTTGAATAATGTTACTTCCGTTGAGGGGCCGTTCAAGTATTACGTAAAGAAATTTGTGAGGGAGAAGGCGAGGTCTGATAAAACGTTACGATATTTTATATTTATTTTATATTACGTTATTTATGTTATTTTAAGAGCTTATTAGTAGAAAGAGGTAGAACATAATTATGACTTTTAGTTAATAATCGACACTTGACTGTTAGATAACGTTTGAGGAAGAGGAGAGGTGCTACAGAAAAATGTTTCGTGGCATTGCGTGGGGAGAAGGGGTGACTAAATGTTTAAAAAATTTCGTTACGTAATACTTGAATGGTCTCTAAAACGCATGTAAGGATTATTCATGCGTCCCGTCCTGGTCACGGTTTCAGTTTGTGACGGCAATGTAATATACATCCTCATATTTCAAGACTGTCAACAAAGCCATTTTGATATTGCAACAGGTAGTACCAACATCCGACATCAGACATACAAGTCTTCTTAAAATCGTACTATATCTAAGACTGTAACTATAACACCAGACTCACAATGGTACAACGATTTAAGCGATTGACTCGCCGTTGCCATACAGCAGAATGGCTGCGGATTCGAACCCCATACAGAACAATTACTAATCTGGCAACAAAATGAGTGTTCCATGTCTGGGTGTCTTTTGTAGCCGTTAATTGTAGATTTCTAAAGTTCCTATAAACATAGCTTTAATCGCTAGTACTGGTAATGTCTTAACCAATTAAAAACACACTGTAAACTATCTATAACTGGATTTTCTTTCGAATCGAGACTGGCCTGCCTTTTATTTTCTTCAATTGAGGTCAAAGTTATACTGCCAGTACGAATGGTTCATTTTAATGGGAGTTTTAATTTAGTGCTCGATTTCTTGTCCTTATTCCTTATAGTTTAATATATAAGTTGATATTATTCAATTCATAATTTATAAACAATAAAAAGTTTCATATTAAGTTTATCCCTGTTCATTTTAATGGGAGTTTTAATTTAGTGCTCGATTTCTTGTCCTTATTCCTTATAGTTTAATATATAAGTTGATATTATTCAATTCATAATTTATAAACAATAAAAAGTTTCATATTAAGTTTATCCCTGTTCATTTTAATGGGAGTTTTAATTTAGTGCTCGATTTCTTGTCCTTATTCCTTATAGTTTAATATATAAGTTGATATTATTCAATTCATAATTTATAAACAATAAAAGTTTCATATTAAGTTTATCCCTCTTTTTACCCCACTTCCTATAAGTTTTTCACAAGAAAAAGTAGCCTATAACCGTCTCTAAGGGACCATCTATTTCTACACAAAAAATTATCCCAATCGTTGTAGTGGTTTAGGTGAGAAAGCGTAACATACAAACAAACTCACTTTCGCATTTATAATATTAAGTAAGGATAAGGAAGTAAGGATGTATTAAAAATTATTTAAAGATTTGTTTAAAAACTACTAAATATATAAAATACACTTAATTCTAAGGTTTCGTTATTTTTGGTACCTTCATATGTAGTAAATTTATACTGTCCATATTTATGTATGAATTGTGCGTAGATAAATAGTAAAAGAAAACATGAATTACAATAATAATAAATAAAAATAAACTACAATAACTCGTAACAGTCAATAAAATAACATGCATAACTTACGAAACTAAAACAAGGCTTATCCAATGTACATATTATATATACATTCGAGGCATAAGTTTTGAACCAAAATTCACTATCAGTTACCGTTGTCATGCTGGCTTGCTTATATACCTTTTCACGCCTCTTTTGAAGGACCCTATGTCATAGAAGGGTGGGGACACATTGACGAGAAGACGGTTCCACAGCTCCACGGTATTAGTTCGTGATTCAATAGGAGTCACCGTGAAGCTGTGGAACCAAAGTCGCACTTGCATGGTTCTGTAGTGTAACGGAGAGAAGGAGATTATATCAAATAGGTCTTCAGAACACTCGCCGTGGTACATACAGTAGAACACGCTTAAATAGGCAATGCCCCTTCCTAACTTCAGCGGTACTACGGTGTTGGTGGTGTCTGCATCATTCACATTGCGGACTGCCCTTTTAAATACAAAACCCTGAATCAGTATTTAAGGGTAAATAACTGTTTTAGTCCACAGAAAACATTCGAAGTTATAAAGACGATTTTGTAAAGAGATGAGTTCAATCGCAAGTAATGGGTTAGTAAATACCCTTGTTCAAAGCAACCAAAACATTGCAAAATCTGACGATATTTACGTATTTTATTTATCCTTTACTTACAATGAAAATTCGTATTTGCGAGATGTATAAATATCACGGAGATGGTTTAACACGGACCTGAGTGGCAAATCAACATTGTGTAAGTCGACGGTATTGAGTTACGATGTATCGAACTGATGCTTTATTATCCGGTCCATCTCTTCCGCTCTTGTTTTAGTACCGATCACTCGTGTCGTCAGCCTAACGGTGCCGGCCGATACGTCCGCGTTATTAATCTTACCTTTGTATTAGCCACTGACATCTCATAACATGTTCGCATTGATAACAGTAATCGTATTCCAATTCTTGAATACAATCAATAACTTTGATTACAGTTCCTTGGCATTTCTTATCATAATGTCACGTTAGTAACCAGTCTTTTGGATAAAATGAACCTATTGAATTAATACAAAACTGTGTTAAAGTATTAGTTAAAAGAGTATAAAGTCAAAATAATTCGTCGCCAGCCCGTCATCGGCATCATGCCGTCGGTGCAGTTCGGCCTGTTAACCAACCCTTCGTCCAATTATGATAAACATCATTCAAGAGCGAGCGGAACGAAAGGGGGCAGGTACCGGTTAAAACGTAAAATTACACTTCGATTTTTACTCGACGGCGGGCGCACAATAAAAAACAAATATTCTCATGGTGAGTATCGACAAAACGTGACCGGCCTTCGTCAAAATAGTCGACCGTTGTCTTTATTGGGCGGCGCTTTACATCCGATCAAGTGCTAAAGTGTAAAACGTTACAGTGAAATTTATAAGCTTTGCGTCACGACTTATTGAATAATCGCTTTAAAAATTGTTAGCATCAACGCGTTTTAAATTATTTTATAAAGATACATTACGCTTAGTTTTGTAAGACCAATATCGTTATTACATCAAAGTAAGTTCGTTATTGAACAGTAAACTCAATTGCAAATTTTGTAACATAATGCTATATGTAATGGTTTTCCAACCGGCACATTTAATAATTCAGAATGTTAACTGGTAGAACATACGTCAACTCCATAAAATATTATCTTTTTATTTATATGTTGGTTCGTTAACTTAGATCGCCGTGGGGAGTGTCTATTTATATCTTACTGTCGAACCGTGTATTTTTACATGGGCAGCGAGTGTTACAACAAATTCAACAAACGACCGGCCGTCATCTATCAAAAACACTAACGAGCTCAGATGCCGCGGCAATTTACAATCACTACCACTGCGGTCCAACACCAATAATATGCGATGATTCTGATGAAATATACAAACCGAACGAGACACTAATTTACACATGGTAATAGAGTCAAAATATTTGTTACTTTGTGTCCGACAACTCTATAATAAATCACTAGTTCTATAAAACATTTAAACGGAATCAATAAAAAGTAATATAGGTAAGATTAATTAAACATTTAATTTAAAAGAACACGGACTAAACATTCATACTTGTGAACTGAAACAGTACAGATGAAAAGAAAAGTAAATACACAGTTTTTTTTTCAAACCTGCTTTTATTTAAATACTCTAAAAAGAATATTTAGAATGATGTCACTTAGCTAACCATGTATTGTCATTCACACTATACGTATACGCAAAATTTCACCCGAACAAACATACAAATATTGCTAGTTAAATAAACCGTAGAAACATCAAAACGTGCGCGTATTCTGATAAAATTTCAACGGAACATTCTTTAAATAATTTGTATGCATAACAAATTTTCAATATTATAACATTATATACATTAAAACTAACATACATAAAAAAAGTCGGGTTATTTACACCTTTATAAATCTATAACGGCTGAAATTATATTAATTATCTCTGATTACTTGGATTTGTCTCCGTGCAAAATAGTAGCATAAATTTATAATATTCTTGAAATTAAATAAATATAAACCTAAATTGAGCTTAGGTAAAAGTTAATGCATTGATTGTTAGGCTGTACGAAGTTTGCCGGATCAGCTAGTAAGTAATTAAATTGTAATTAAAAAAAAATCAATACAGTTATAAAATGATTTAACTCTATCAATATAAATCGAGCTATAACGTAATATATGTAACAGAAAATATAACGTAATATATGTAACAGAAAATATAACGTAATATATGTAATGGAGAGGAGAGAAAAAAACGTAAAATTTCAATAGGAAAATATTAACAATAATTTTAAGGTTTACAATTGAATGTATATATACTGAAAATCATGACCACATTTAGTATTTATAACAAATAAATAACAGTAGTTGCTAGGTGTCGAAGTCTACACAACGGATATTTCCAAGCGACAACGGTTTGCGGTCACATAATGGGGCAACCTTATGTTGCACTATTTACGACGCTAAAACTACCGAGATATTTTGTTGCGCAAAACAGCATTATATACATATGTTAACTTTACTACGTTCAAAATGAAGGTAAAAGATTACATTGTCGTTTACATGTAAAGTATTATATGTATGTTTACAAATCAAGAAAAAATGTAAATAAAACGTACCATCGTATTTATTGTCTCAGCAAAAAAGGCCATAAATACATTTATATCTAATATCAAATTAATTTTAGCTAACTGTCACAGGTGCGTTAAAACACCTCGTTGAAAAACATAATTATGAAACCGCGACCCTATTGAAAAGAGACCATATGCTTGGATGATTATTTCCTTTTGAATAGAAATTTAGAGAACAAAATTCAATTATTTGAGTACATTCATAATAACAGTCATCATTTTTTACTTGAAGGTTTTTTGGATTACAGACTTCAATTTTCTGTTACTTTTTTATAATTAAAGGTTTTTATTTAACGTTTATTGAACACCCTCGAGCTTTTTTTATTAAAATTGAAACGAAACAACTGCTTTCATTTCAGAAAATTGTTTGAGGTGAAAAATTCTTTGCTCGAATGTAAGTACTAAATTTAAATATCTAACGGAATCAAAACATAAAATTATGTATATTAATGATAATTTAATTAGACTATAAAAACAATGCAAAAGATTGAGATTTACGTATGTACGTAGGCATATAAAGTGGGATTTTTTATGGTAAATATGATAGTGACGACTGTCTATGTAATTTATTACAAATGACCACTGTTTTTGTACCATTGTACTGTCCATCAGGTACAGTACAATTATTTTTCCGAGCTGGTCCATAAAAAAAAATTGATAAGACATAAAAACAAGGTTGAGAAGCACAGACGAAACTTTATAGTTATTACTTGAATTAACCCACTGAACAATAAATAATGAGCATTACTAAGAAAAATCTAATGGAATTTTAAATAGACACTATCCACTAAGGCCCATTCAGTCTATAACAAATGGCCTATCTGTAGAATCCCTGAAGTTAATTACGCGTACGACAAGCAAATAGGAGTATATTCTTTCTCATTACCATCGGCGGTCTCTCATTAAGCAAGGATAAGTCAGCAGCAGCCGCGTGCGCACGCTCTGTGACCGCTCGTTTGTCCTGTCCGAGTGTGCGCCGCGCCGTACAAATCTCACTGAGACGTTGAAACTATGTGTCTACTTTGCTGCATCGCTTATGGTCGCATTGGCAAATGGTAGATGATATATCCACTGCTGAGGAAAAACCTATATTTGCAGTATTAGTGTTGTTGAAATTTGAGCAGTACAGGCGAGCAATTTATCTTTATATTATGTATTCCTATTTTAATAGTAGAAATATATTCGACAAAATAAATCGTGTAAAAAGTTTTCGCTTATTATCGGCATATAATTTTTTATATGGATATGTTATTGCTCGTACTGTATTATGTTATTGTACTTGTTGCATGGAAATTATAAAATGTTACCCTGGAAAGTACATGCTTCTGCGACGTCAGTTGGAAAGCAAACTATATAGAGAGAGAGAACGAACTTCTTAGCAAACCATGGATTCACCATACGGGTGCCAGGTTCATCGTGTGGTAGAAAGGGAAACTCCGACCAATGTCCGAGACTTGCATGTAGGTTTAAGGGGTCCCCTGTCGACACGCGTCAACACTCACCTTCACCACTCGGGTTTCACTCCCTACCCAGCCAAATTTGGTAAGAGCCTGCTAGCGCAACTTTAGAAGTACGTTCTAGTATAGAAAGTAATTACAGTCCTAGAGATCTTTTAGATGGCTATAGAGAGATTTAGCTAGTATACCTCTCGCTTCCACTTCGACCGCGTATAAATTGACCACGTAGCCATTCCTATTCAGTTCATTTAGTAGCTCGTAGTATTTATTTACTTTTATAGTGTGCTCCTTAGGTATGTTTGTTTCCCATGGTACAGTAAGCTCAACTAGTACTATGTATTTAGTTGTTCTAGAATAAATAAATATATCTAGTCTAAAAGTCGAAGCTCCAACATTCTCTGGGATTTGATAATGCTTTTCATACGTGTCCAACAGTATAACCCAGCCGTGGACAGCACCCAGGATTGAGAAGGGCTTATTTTTGGATCTTACAATTAAGCCTTCTTTTACAAAGATTTGCCTTTTGTTAGTAGTCAATCCTTTTTGGGTTGTAGCCATTGAAAAGCTTATTGCTTCACGTATGATTTCAAGTATTCTATCGTAGCGACGTGAGTAATCTCCCTATTGAGGAGCACCTTGCATCCTAGTAATAAATGTATTTCTGTACCTATGGCCTCATCACAAGAAGTGCATGGTTTTTCGGAGGCTTTCCCTTATCTTACTAAATTACTCTGATCTGGGAGAGTGATTTGGAAGGCATTTAAGTAAAATTTTAAAAGAGCCGGAGACCATTCGTGCATCAAGGTGCGCCACTTATTAATTACTAAAACAAGTGACTCGATTAAAAGTAACATTGTATTTGGTAGTTTATTTCAGGTACCAATCAGTTGCTAGGATTAGTTATATTTTTCTACGAAATTAAGCAAAGTTATTGTGTAATAATATACTTATGTAATTTAATTTGTCCCTTACAATTCCTTCGACGACTTCTTTTTAAAAATCTTTTTTTATTAATTTATTTATACATTTGCGCACACATTAATAATCTTTCAAGTATTCTATGTCAGAATTTAAAGAAGTTTATACCTATTTATCAATTATCTAATATTGCGTAAATTGCTCTTGCAACTCCCAAATTTGTAACAAACTCAAAAACTCAGAAAGCGTATCAAATTTCAATTTGCATAATAGCGTAAAAGCAAATGCGCCGATACACGCCGAAGCACGCTCCACATTAACGAGATTAAGTCAACATAACGTGACATATCTGTACAACGGTGTTTACTATGTACTAGGTACTAGGACATAAACGTGATGCGCTACAGTTTCTAGCCAAATAAATTGTAATGATATATTTAAGTAGATATTATAACACTTCTATTTACTGTAAAGCATAAATCAATGACGATTTAATAGTGATTAACATCGAAATTGTGAATCCATCAATGCTCGATTCTAACTAGGTTTGCAGTTCAGATAGTCACCACAACGTAAGAGTAAGCCATTTAGTATCATGAAGAGATGATAGCTCAGTGGTAGTGTGTACGACTTCGCGTCAAGGGCCGTGAGTTCGAATCCAAGCGCCTACAATGAGCTTGAGCTTTCGGTGAAGGAAAACATCGTGAGGAAACCATAGCATGGTAGTAGGGCTTTTGCAACGCCCGCCTGGGTAGCTACCACCCTCACGTTGTAAACCTGCCACCAAATACCAATAGGTGTGTTCCGGCAGCTGCACTTGAGAGCCAGTTCCTCCACAGGTTTAGCGTGTCTACCAACTTGGGCCGTATTGTCACTTAAGATCAGGTGAGATTATGGCCATAATGCTAAAACTTAAGTATAAAAAAATATATATAGTTAACACATATAATATAAAGATCTGCAGTCAAAGTATTACAGATGTATTTCAGCAATTCAGCAAAAGTACATAGTTAAATGAGGATCGCTCTATATTTCTAAGTAAGATTGTGGTCCATTACTAACCTACAACCGATTTTTACAGAGATAGATCTTAACAGAAAAACATAAATCTACTTTAACTTCTAAAGAATAATTTAAAGTTTTAAAAACGTACTTTGCCAACATTCAGGGATAACCAATTTATACCTAATAAAAAGGAAATAAAATACAAAAAATCACAAAAATAGAAAACGTTATTCGTAATGAAGAAAAATTTTCACCAATTAACAGCTATGAAATAATTATCGGTTAAACTATCATAGTACTGTTCAACATTTAGAATAAACAATAAAGCTTAACACAGTAATCAGCAAAAAGTCTTTCATAATTTTACAAAACCTGTTCGTAACATTTCATATTTAAATGTGTTGTACGAATACAATAGATAAACAGCCGATTTTAGTAATCGAGCGCGATGTGACGTCAAATTATGTTTAGTACATTGTCAATAATTCTATGAGTAAGAAAACCGCGTCGGCGACGATATCCGTGTCCATTTTACATGTCCGAAGATACGCGGGTGGTCTCATAGCAGCGGGTGTCTCACTATGTCGCCATTTACAATACCCATATTTCAGTGATTCGTGCGAATACTAATTAGCTACGGTTTATCATATGCAACATCCAATACCTTGACGACAACGAGGAAGCTTTAAAACAATCTTGCTTACATAATATTTCAAACTTATCAAATCTTTTCACGGATACAACACATTTAACTAATATTTATTGCAACAAAAACCTATCCGTAGTTTTAGTTTTTCAGTGAATGAGTCATACATATTACCTTCATTTGAAATTAATGAGAAGCTAAAACGGATTGTCTGATGACGAATCAAATAACTTTGTAGTTAGATTCAATTTGCAGTCAAGACGCTTGTTAGTGAGCTGCCATTATGAAATTACAACCGAATGCATACCATACCATGCCATAATTATTATTAGAACACTTCGCTAACCTATAATTTGAAACTATAAGTGTAAGAGACACTTAAAAACTTTACTCTGTACTTCTATTAATTTTGTTAATAGTTCCTAATTCGAAATAGAAATAATGTTCTTATAGTCTTTCTTAAATTTAGGGAACTAATAGTTGCTCTTACGTTAATTGTGTAAAGTGAGCTTGAAATACGGCCACCAACAACGTTGTTTAGGGTTGACATTACATGTTAGCGGGGTCGTACACTTACACCACGTCAATGTCAGTGAGGGCACGCACTTACGTATACTTTCGAACAACATTAAATTTACTAAAACTATGCTATAATGAAGTAGTCGTACTCAAAACATACTTCAAAAAACTCATATGTTGTTCTGGAATTTATTCAACCTCTTTCATATTCAATGGCGTGGTGAATACATCATACGCTATGCAGAATTGTTAATTATTAATAAAATATTTGATTATAATGTCGTGCGATCTTCATAATCGATAAATATTTTTTTTTAATTAATTTGAGAAGAAGTTGTAAAGGATTTTAAAATTAAACAGTAGAAGTTAAGTTAAGTTCTTAAGGGATTATCGTCTATCAATCTTTGTGCCGCGAACTATGTTAATGAAAATACAGCGGGAAATCGCTAAGTAGTTATACTCAAAGTGTAGCAGAGTACACGGTAGATAATACACTTAGCAACCGCGTTTGTTTAAAGGCAATGCAGTTGTTACGGCTTTTAGCGGCACACTACCGTCGACCATAACATCGGAATAAGAGGTTTATAAAGTTACGCGTGGAAACTGCGAGCAATAAGAAAGTCAATTTAGTTCGCTAACGAGATTGGATGAAAAGCGGGAGTTTGATTAAACTATATTAGGAGTTGAGATGTAGTTGCAGCGACATTCCGTAAGCGAACCACAACGTCACGTTCGCGTCAACCCGTCACTAACAGCATTGAGGATTAATTTGAATTCTTACAAATACGAAATATTGATAAGAAATTATTTAATATACATAACCATTATAACTATCGTTTATTAATTGTATCTGTTTGTTTATCTTTTAAAAATAATAACTTTGAACCGATAAATAAAAAAAAACAATGTTATATTTAAAAAATTAGAACCTAACAGCAACGTCTTTGTTACCACTTTCATTTTTTTGCGAATATAGATTATAACTAGATTTTACATGCAGCTTAGCTAGCGATAATATTGATTTTGTTAAACAAATCGGATTACGCAATAAAACGTTTTATACAAAGTTTGTCCCTTTTTTACCCCACATCCCAAATAAGTTTTTCGGAAGAAAAAATAACCTATCTCCGTCTCTTAAAACTTAAACTCTCAAACTTAGAAAAGAAAATTAATAACGACTCAGTAAAAGTTAAATTGCTAGACAAATTTTTTTGGTAATTCCACACGGTGACAATTAATATTACCTAACTAATGATAAATATCATTGACTAATATCACTAAGTTATTAATAATAAATAAAAGAGTTAACTACTAATATATGTATACGACAAAATGAAAGAATTCTTCTGTGATAGGGTTAGGTTATTTGTCACAAATTCCTTAACAAATATTAACATTATAGCAATGCTTAACTAAAGAAGCAAACGAGATAGTTGTATTGTAATTACAGAAGTTGATATACCCGCGAGACCGTGGTTACCGATCTGACGAATACCGGGTGCAAAACTCACGACATACTTATTATCTCTCTTGCATAGTCGGTAAGTATATACTGCTTGTTGGCTTATACTGTCTTACGCATATGCTATCTGTGCACAATAATATATCTTTGTCCATTTTAAAGTTTATAAGTTTAGCTTTATGGCCACAATCTTACCTGCTGTTAAATCACGACGTGGCCTATGATGGTAGACAAACTAAGCATAGTGAAGGGACTGGCTCTCAAATGCACCTGACGGAACTCATCTAGAAATAGGTATTTGGCGGCAGATTTTTAACTTAAGGGTGGTTACTATACAAGCGTGCATTAGAAAAAGACCTATCACCACGCTATGGTTTGATCACGATGTTTACCTTCACCAAAAGCTCAAGCTCATTGCAGGTAGAATCGAACGCAAATCCTATAGACCTATGAACAAACAATTTTTATTTTGTATTATATGATTTCGATACCAACCAATTAGTAGCAATCAAATACGCCAACACGAGATTTCTTACTTTTTAGTATAATATAAAAAAAAAACTGCAACCAAGAACATAACGTTTCCGATAAAACCGACAAACAGAAGTGCTATCACTAAAAGCAATCTTTGGAAACTAATTCCACAACATAGCGGTTTTAGTCATTACTTTTCGGATACGCAAAGTGTTGAACGTGGGTAAATATATATACATCAGCTTATTCTCTATGAAATATATTGTTTTGTATATACAGTACCCTTTTAATTTTGCGAATACGAATAGCAAATATAATTTAAGTATGGCTTTGATAAATATTAGTCACGGAAGTGAATACTGTGAAATAAACATATATCTTTTAAATGAATTTACAGAGACAGTTTCACATTTGATATTTCACAATGGGAGTTGGATATTCATGTACGTAACACCTACGCTAGCTTATGTGGCTTGAATTGAAATCCGTCTTTACTCTTTATAATACGATATCCTTGTTTGTGTAACACGCATAACGAGGGAATTCACGCATTGAATGCGATACGGAACACCGTATGTGAGCATCTGAGCGATATATTTTAATTCATTAAGCTTTAACCATAAATTTAATACTTTGCTACCGAAGAAAATCAAGATTACTTAGAACGAAATCAAATATTTAACTTTGTTTTGGGGACGGGCAATGAAAACTAAATTAATAAGGCTTAAAGAGCCCAAAGAGCTGTACTAAAAGTAATGTACTTCCCTCCTTATCAGTATTCCAACTTTCCTGTTATATAATAAACCCCAGTATAACCACAATTCAACGTCTTAAGGACATAGTTTGTAAAACTAAGCTATTTTTCACAGCATCTGCACATAGGTTTTTCTGATTTCTTAGAGACTATTTATATAATAAGAAAAAAGTTTGGAAAATCCAAAAGTGCTCGCCTCATAATCTCATATTGTTTTTTGTTTATTTAATAACTATTAGACCACATCGAATCAGACCGTGAAAAGTAATAGGGTCCTATTCCTAATTATACTGAAGCGTAAGAAAAAAAGACTCTTTTGGTAAAGTATTTCGGTTTAAACAGTTTTTAAACTAGTTTAAATAACAAAAATGGCATCGTAGGCATGGTATGGTAGGATCGACAGATACAGCATACATCTATACCTAGTCGGAGACAAACCAGCTGCCAAGATGCAGGGAACCTTAGTTTGGCAGCCTGGTGCCCATAAATCGCGTGATAATTGTGTTTGTATAAACCAATTTTAAAACATATATAGATTTTAAATAAATATTTTTTTTTTTTTTTTATATTATTAATAACACAAATAACTGAGTACACTAATTTTGTTGCTTGATTCAACGTATATATATATATATTATATTACAACGTAAAATTACGTAAATTACGTATTACAACGTAAAAATATTTTATCTTAGGTACTCAGTATTCAGACTTAGTGTAGAAATAATTTTGTAAAAGTTTATGTAATAATTAGTCCAGATTATCCTTAAAAGTGATAAAACTAATTCCTGTTTCATTACAGGAATAGATAAACATTATAGGGATACAATATTGCAGCATTCAAATATGTCTTAAATGAAGGCAACAATAATAGCTTAAAACAATGTATTTAAAAAGAATATTTCCCGAATATAATACTAGTCGCTACTATTTCTGATAATAATGTACTTATTTATCAGGAGAAGTAACGATATTTTATCCCGTTACAATAATAAGGCAGCAGTATAAAATAAAAACGTAGAACAGAACAAATAAAAACGCGCACTGAGACTACAATTACACATGAACCAGATGTGTTTAAATACTGACCCGGCAAAATCTCGGGAAGAGTTAGGCTTCATTAGAAACGCCGGCTGCCTGTCTCAACTGACGATAAAGTAAATAAATTATCAACCTTTCCATGTCCTCCCAACGGAAAATAATGGCACTCGCCCAAGAATATTCGTTTTTATTAGTTTACATAGTATTTTAAAAATTATGCTTACTGTATGGAAATTAACTGCTAAATTTTGTCTTTTTTAGGCCTGAATAAACTGCTGTATTTCGCTCGTTATATGTTATGTAAAAATAATGAAACTGTAATTGAGCATGATTTGTACATTAGACCTCTTTTTTCTTGAAAACTTGGGGTATACTTTGTTTTCGATAGAGGCCAAAAATATTTTGTCTTGCATTTCTGAAATTATTGGACAGATTTTTATGTAATTTAACACAGTAATCTTGTGAATTAACTCATAGGATAAGATTTCCATAAAACGATAGAGTTTCGAGATGCGCTACAATCTGTCCCACGCTATGTATACGTAGGCGAATACGAACATTGATGCGCCTTTGAAAGACCGCCTTATTATGCCAAATATGTTGAATAATGAAATTAACATATGTACAATAACTACTATGTTAGTTACTGTAATTATTGCTGTACCTTTAGAAGTACTCTATAATCAGTTTGTTAGATTCATATTATTCTTAACATTTAGTAAGTATTAATTATAAGTGACTAGCTTCTGCGCGCGGCTTCGCTCGCGTAAAAAGTCAAAATAACAATAAACTTGAATTATTATCCAAATGTAATATGTTACCGGAATAAAAAGTACCCTTTATGCTAATCCGGGAAATGGTCTATTTATGTCAATTTTCGTCCAAATTTTTTCAACACTACAGCTCTAGGTAATTCTAGAACACTGCAGGATATACAGTACTCTGTTCTGTATCCATGATGGTGTCTACTGACAAACATTCGGTCAGTTCACCAGGAATCTCTTTTAAAATGTCATTATTAATTTGGATAACAGTATCATTTTTTGGAGCAAAATTCGGTTTGATCAAGCGTTTCAGCAGCTCTCAAAGTGGCTTGCAGTTCGGCCTATTTATTCAAACGGAGTTGTGTTTGAGCCGATGATGCAGCGGCTATTAAAGCGGCTTGGCGCTCTGCTTGTTCTTGTCTTCTAGATAATCTTGAGCTCGAAAAATATGAATATACCCGCGAATCTCCCCTGGGAATTTGAAAAAGTAGCTTATGTTACTCTCCATCCTTTCATCTATCTCTATTCCAAAAATCAAGTCGATTGGTTGCTTAGTTAGGGCGTGAAGGAGGAACAACTTTACCGATATTCCTGTAAGTCTCTCCTGTAACTCGATGGTTTTCAGGACAAAAGTGGTCTATGTTACTGTCCACCCCTCACCTATCTCTATGCCAGAAATCAATTCGATTGTTTGCTTAGTTAAGGTGTGAAGGAAGGACAAACAAGCAAACAAACAAACACACTTTCGTATTTATAATATTAGCATAGAAGGTGCGATAAGTAAGAAAGCGATTGATTTGCTTTGCTGTTAATGGACTTCAAAATGGCACAATTTTTTATTTCACACAATATTCAGATAAGCCCAAGACATCTTGCTATAAAGAATTAGTGTTATTCGTGCAAAGCCGGAGCGAGTCGCTAGTAATAAATAAATATTATATAATATAAACAAAAGAAGCAGTTATTAAACGATATCATGAAACTGCAAATTCTTTACTATCAAACACTATCAGTCAAAAACGAATTGATCGCTTCCCTGTTCCCATGATTAACACTACACGCGCTCGTATGACTTATTGATATCTAAGGTCACATCTATACAATTTATTGAATTGTAAAAATACATTTAGAAGTTTTAATTATTATAGACTGAAAAATGAATTACAAAAAAAATTGTTTGAATATGATTACAGTGGGATAGAGAATCTACTAAAAGCAATAAAGTATATACAAGTTACATTACCTATATCTTGTGTGAACCAATAAATACACAGACACATACTCATTCATACCCACACGATCAGACATATACTCATATACATGCACACACAACATCTCATACACACGAAAAATGCGCTAAATTAAATTAAGCATTTATGTCCTTTATAAGAATAATATTTTAGAGTAACGAATTATGTACATTGGGAAGACATTGGCACCTGAGATACAGGTTAAAAAAAACCTAGTTCAGGTGACAGGGCTTAACTTTATGTTGTAGTAAAAACATTTTTTGGAAAATAAATTATTATTATATTATTATTATAGTTGACAATGAAAATAGTAACAAAGAAATTAGCAGACTAACTGATCCGGCAGACGTTGGCTTGCCCTTTCTAATAGCCCATAACTCGATTAATTGCATTCAGGGATTGCATAAAAACCATCTCCGGGAAAAATTACACATGCATACGTGCCTTAAGCGAGGGTGATCGGTAAAACGATGTCTAGTGATTTCATATGTACAAATAGGCATTTTTAAATATACATATTGAATATCAACCGCAACTGTTTGCTCGTAGTGGCTGAGTATCGGTTTGCGATGCTCACATCTACGCTATCAACTAATGGATATCAGATTTTCCACAAATAATAAATATATGTACGAATTACGGATAAAAACTTTATAGGTTATGTAGATTATAAATTAAAACAATCAAACGAATACTTAAAAGCAAGTAACACTACCACTATGGAACTTGAACCATCTTTGCTATTTACGAACGCAATTTTTTCCTCACTAATAACAGAGACAGATGAATCATACTACATATTATAAGCAATAATATCATTTACTGAACAGAGGAACGTGCACCAAAAACGGGAAGAGGTTCATTAACTTTAAATGTTTAACTTTATGGTCTATTTCGGATGTACCCTTTCGTATTATAGGATAAAGAGTATTGTGTATGTTGATCCATCCATTTTCATCGTCATTAACGGTCATCGTGTGAAATTTTAGTAAAATTTATAAAGTTGTTGCAAACTGATAAAAGATAGACAGTCCATAAAACGGGATCTATATCGATATCAAATTACATCACAATCATATATTTTTTTAAATATTTGATGTACAGATTTGACTCAAGTATTATTAAATTTAATGCTAGTATATATCTTATGCAAAACAGTAAAACATATTGTAATAAATAAACCCACCAAATAAATAGCAAATTTAGTATTGCCGTAAAAATAAATACTTTGGTCGATTTTATTCTATTAAAATGTAGAAATGTAATGTAATGTAATGAAAATGTAGAACTGTGAAATATGGGCTTAAATAACTGATTAATACTCTTATGGACTTTATACTAAATAAAAATAAATGTGGACACCATACAAATATCTTTAAAGTAACAGCTTTGTTCAAATTTATTTATATAAAAAAACCTATTATACCGAAAAAACCGAAGAAATTTTTACTAAAAACAAAGTAATCTCAAAAAGAAGAGTAACTTAAAAATATCAAATACTATATATTTATTGTTGTTAATATTACAGATCAATTTACAAAATAATTAAAACAGATGCGAGAAAACAGTAGAAGCTGTCTTACCATTATTTTAACGTTTCATAAAAAGAAAATGTATTATAGTAACTTAAAAATATCAAATACTATATAATTATTGTTGTTAATATTACAAATCTATTTACAAAATAGTTGAGAACAGATGCGAGAAAACAGTGGACGCTGTCTTAGCATTATTTTAACGTTTCATGAAAAGAAAATGTAACACAAAATTACTACTTTCCAAGTATGATCCATTCGAACGCACAATGAATATAAAAAAGAAATCAGCGAAACCACTTTCCCTAAGCAATTTTCTTTCATGGCCAATATTTTTAGTGATTCTAGGAAAGGCGCTCTCTATAAAATATGTTGCGGTTCAATGGTAGATTTTTGTTTAGCTTGCAACTTCGTACCGGAGTAGACGTATATCACCTTTTTCACAACTGTAACGTAACCAAAATCGTATAATAAATCTAAAAGTCCATTTTCATATAAAAGAAAACCGATTAAGGAGCTTTACCGATAAGGATCGTTGGAATGAAGCTATATATTTTCATGATCGAACGGATCCAAGATCACGGACGTCTGACGGCCGGTGCGTGAGAAAATTGAAAAAGGAAGTTTTTTTAATGGTATTGTCCTCATAGGAAACGTCATTGATTTGCATTCCCGTAATTTATACTGTTTTCAGCATATATTGAAGCATAAATATGAAATAATTTTATATTAAAGCATCTACTGAAATTTACTCTTAATTAATATATTGTATTTTTGATAGTAAATATTGTACAGTAAAATCTAAGAAGCACGGCAGAGAGACAACATGTTTGCAAATGATAACTACAGTATAGACCTAAAACAAAGACAACTAAAACAGAAGTGAGAAGCAAGAGAGATTTACCGGCCAGCAAGTCTCTTGTTATCTGGATATAGACTGGCAGATCACAAAACCTGATCAACCCTTAAAATTGTTATTGTGACTGGTTTATAACCATATCCATTATGTTTCCAAGGCAGTCGGGTACATATCCCTACTTCCGCACTTAATTGCTAGATATATACTGGCTGATAACGAAACACGACATGCCTAGGCATATCACAGCGGTCACTGCTTAGACTACAAATAGTGCGAAAGCACTTCTCTGTATTTGACAATAAGTGGTTTGTGGGTCGTCATATTATCTTTTTAGAGGATATTGGCGGATGCTTCTTATCTATCGCAAAGACCAGTGTTACATCTGGTGTATAGTAAACACGATCTAGTCAAATAGGTACATATATTGCCGTATCTTATCATTATCGGTGTTGTATCGATCACATCGAAATTGTTGTCCAGAGCACATACTCTTCAATTCATCGAAATAAAACTAATTTAAACGGATTTTATCGCGGTTATTTATTAATTTTGATCTCGACGTTTCGAAAGCTTTTCAGCCTTCGTGGTCACGAGGCGGACTGAGGTGTAGCTTGTACAGAAAAGTTCATGTTACAGTCTACCTTCAATTTAATTTTTGTTATTCATAGAGTTTCGATCTACGCAGAAAGAGCTCACAGTGTCTTGAGGTCTGGCAATTGGTCTTTTAGGCTCCGATTTAATTAAATGTATAATCGGATCCCAGGCTTGTGCTAGCTTCCAACCATCTTCTCTATTGATATTTGGATGTTTTGTAATTTCAATAGCCTCACGAATCATCTTAGGTAGGAATCGGTGTTCTTTGGCAAGGATTTGTGGCTTGTCGAATCTAAGATAATGTTTGGAGCTTTCTTCTGAATGTTCAGCAACTGCAGACTTCGTAAAGCGTCGGAGAAGATGGTTGGAAGCTAGCACAAGCCTGGGATCCAATTATACATTTAATTAAATCGGAGCCCAAAAGACCAATTGCCAGACCTCAAGACACTGTGAGCTCTTTCTGCCTAGATCGGAACTCTATGAATAACAAAAAATAAATTGAAGGTAGACTGTAACATGAACTTTTCTGAACAACCTACACCTCAGTCCGCTCCGTGCCCACGAAAGCTGAAAAGCTTTCGATACGTCGGGATCAAAATTAATAAATAACCGCGATAGAATCCGTTTAAATTAGTTTTATTTCAATGAATAAACTAACCTTTTTATTAATTTTAGTATTCATTAAATATAGTTGCAGGGATTAAAAATTCAATTCAGATGGTCAGTAAAAACCGTTGCGAGAGACAAGGGGTCAGGCAAGCGTCCGCTCATAACAAAGCTGGATAGGAATCGCTGTTGGTCATCATTGCTTGTTTATTTATATTTTTGCATCTACCAATACGTTTCAACACGTAATCTTTAATCTCAAGAGTAAATAGCAACAACATGTAACTTACTAGAAAAGTTTAATAAATATTTACAAAGGAGTTAACCATTTTAGTAACATTATTTAAAAGGTGATATACAAATGAAATTTTTGAAATGTATTATCGTAAAATGACGGAATATAAAGAATATAAGGAAGAACAACTCGCAACATTAAGGTAATGTTTTTTAGGTAACCATAAGGTTTGTACGTCAAATTACAAAACTGGCATAGCATTTAAAAAATAATGTTTTTAATTATATTGTAATAGTAAAAGTATTGTATTTTTGAAGACCAAGAAGACCAAGAATAGATCAAAACTATTTAGGCACTGTCCAAAATATCAGACTTCAATTTATTCTTTGTGCGCAGATAAAATTTTAATTTTAGCACAAGTACAAATTGGTATAGTTTTATTTTACTGTAAACTCGCAATTAGCCTTCAGAACCGGACTTTTATCTACCTAACACGCGAAGGGTTTGTTTGACCACTCCTAATGGCAAAGACATTTACAGAGTCAATTAACACAGGCGTTGTGCTGCATTTATTTATCACTCCGATATACAATCACAGAAAACTATTTTAGACGAAGCATTATTTATCTCCCGGATTTTGAAACTTATGCTTTGATATCATTATTTTATACACATTTAATGTCTTGAAATAAAATGTGTCCTCTTTCCAATTTCTACTACAAACTACTTTTTCAATACAATAATTAAATGTGTTATATTACAATAGCAAACATAACGCCACAAAGCGTTTTATACAAGACTATAGAAAAAAGATATCATATCTGTCATAAATTATTTTTAAAATATTATAACCTCCACAATAATTCAACATGTGGATTCTTTATTATGACTACCTTGGGACCAGTTTGCTGGTCTATATAGAACAATTTTTGAAAAATCACAATGTAATTTACTATATTCATTCTCGAGATGTAAACAATGTAAATAAATATAATATAGTGGCGTAACGCTTACAAAGGTAAATTGATATGAGCATAGGCTTGTTTGTGGGTGTATAAACTGGCGCTAAACTTGCGACAAGAGAGTTTTGGCCTGTTGCAATTGAGTGTAGCCGAACTCCTGACGAAAAGGCGATAAACATGAACTATGTTGTGACACTGACAAACCAGGCATTGTCTTCTGCTCGGTGGATTTCGTAATCTTTTTATTTCTTAATCGATTATCTATATTAATACATTTATTATTGTGTGTCTGTAATACATGAAAACCTTAAACAAAATTGACATTACGCAGTTATAATAAACATGTGTATATAACTGTTATCGTTATTAATATATGTGAATTAAAAATCGATGAAATTAACAAGGCAACATCGGACGCATAGCTAATAAAGGTTAGGGCCCAAATATTTTATTTCTATAAATACTGAATATAGCCCTTTTCCCACACCCGTTTCGCAATTGAATACGGGAACTCCGCCGTTCCAAGTAGTACATTAAACTCTTCACGTTTAATCAATTCCAGAGGCCAATAGTATAAAATCAAAGCCTTTTTCTATGGTATTGACTGGGCTGAGTTCAGTACCGACAATAAACAAATCCCGAAAATTGTTACTGGGGACAGAATACGGGCACACCTTTTATATGTTTACTTTATTAGAATTCGCATTTTCGCTACATAACAAGGAGAATATATTGCAGAATAAATAACAAGAAATAAACGACGAAGTGCGTGCAGCCGTGCGAGATTAAAAAGTGCTCGGCAGATTCGGATCGTTTGTCTGACCTACTTTTCTACCAAGCGTCCACCGTCATCATTATGATAAAAGCTTGCTTAGTAAATTAATGGATGCCTAACTTTACTAAGCAATGATTGCGACAAATATGGATAAAATATTCTAGGATGTCCTTTAAATACGAACACGTATAAAACAACTTTAGAACAATTTAAAATTGGGTATGCTATGGACATGACAAACATATTATATTGATACATAATAATAGTTATTTATACATATACTCACGTGAGAAGCCCACATAAAAATATTTAAAAACGCGTTAAATTAATTAACTGCAAAGAACTTATAGCACTATCTTATACATCAAGTCAGCACGTGAAGGTTTGTATTTATGTTTACTATTTAATGCTAGCGCTACAGTGTAGTAACGTGTTCGCAATACAAGCGAATGCACAAATAATTTAAGCAGTGCAAAGTATACATCTTTATACCTACATTTTTTAATCTAAGTAAATGAATATAATGTTTATTCCAGTGGTAAAGCTGCAATCAAGTTGAATTTACTTCTAAATATTTTATAGCTTTGGTTGTTGTCAGAAAATCTATAAGAATATTCTTGAATAATTTTTAATAAGCGCCGTTTACAAATCATACAGTTCACTAAAAAAATGCCGTAAAAAAAGAAGCAAAAGCATAGCGACAACAGTGGAAAATAAGCAAAATTGCTTTGGAACAGACGGTATCTTCAGTAACCCGGCAGTTATTTATATTAAATATTAAAATAAACTTGCATTCCTTCATGAGTCTTAAGCGATACGCAAGATTGTAACCAACACAATGAGAGTACAGGCTCTGATCGTTTTCTCCTCTTATCATCCTAAAACATAGTTTACAATGTTCTTCGAATCCGAGATATATTTTCTAGAATGAATCTAATTTCGAGCCAATTTTAATGAGAACATATAAATGTTACCATTCTTTTTCTTTTTAATTTTAAGAACTTTGAAATTGCTGTATGCCGAGGCCGTTAGAACTTAATCAAAAAATTATTTACGTATGTGGAAAATTCGATAACACGGGTCAAGAACCTAATTTTTTTTTAATCGTAAATATTTTTATTAACCGTCACTAGGTTCATAACAGATGATAGATAGGTGTATAACTCACGAAAATGATTGCTTCGTAGTGACTTAAAAGTGTATCAGACGTCGCATCACCAAGTTGCCCAAGCAATGCTCCTCCCACTTACCTGGAACAATACATCATTACAATATCAGTAACTGTAAGGTAACACGTCGATTAAATTATATCAACTATAACAGTAATTATAAATTGCAATACATAAAAGTTGTGCAAAGTATCTGGTGTAGTCGCAATAAGCTCATATAACTTGATTAATTAGTACCAAACGTTCTACTTTTACCTGAAGTGTTTTTTAACTTGGATACGAATTTCACAAAAAAAAACCAGTATTTTAATAAAACAGATTTGTAAATCATACTGTATTACTCTACAGGTTAAATAAATTTTAAAACCAACTCGTGACAGTCCTTGAGTCCTAACTGAAGCCTGTTAAGAAGGATAAAGACGCGGAACTTAGATATCGTGCGGGCTGTTGTGATAAAATTGTATTCAAAGACATTAGCATTAGCGGTAGCTTATCAATTGCCCCTACTCTGGTCGGTTCGCATACTTGTGAATTTTCGCCTAGGAAAAGGTTCACCGTACTATAAGCCTATATTTTTTTTGGTATTAATTGTAATATTTGCTTTAAAATTATTTACAAATTCTAGCTACGAAATCGCATTATTGTATTCGTGTAAAATCATCCATATCTTTACTATTGCTGAATTCTAAATGCCCTAGTCCCCTAGTATATACTGTAGAAGTAACGATAGTATAAGTAAACAAAATCTGTATTCAATTTTTATGCATATGATAATATGTCAGGTAATGTACATTTAAATCGGAATACATAGTTTTGCAATAGTATTAAGTAAACTAAATCTCGTTAGCAAACTAACGTTTTATAGAACCGTTACATAAACTAGGCAACTAAAAGGTCGATCATGTGTTCGAAATGTCTTTACAATTAACAACAGAATAAGTTTCGTTAACGACGTTGGTTCATGTGGCAATCGAGAACGAGATCTTCTTCGTGTGGAGGCGGCAGTGTACGAGGTAATGTTGCTTAATTAACTCGTTAGTCATTATCGGAAGGAACATAAGACTAGGCGCGTGCGTCTAGTACAGCTACCATCGTACATGGAAACAGGACTACTGGACCAGTTTATGTTACTATTTCAATTAAAATTCAATTTCTTGAATTAACAGTATCGCCGGTAACAATTCTAAGGACCGCCAATATCTGTATCATTACTACAGTGTATCATGCGATAACGTAAGTATTTATGCGTTATTTAGGTTCAAAATTATAAACTACTCATGTTACGACAAGCTTTAAATTATAAAAAACTATAGTAATAGGATTTGCATCCTAATTTAAAAAAAATCGCTCATGTAGAGTGTAGAACCAGAATACTGATGGTTCCGGACTATTTGCAGTATATACCTATACAATTTATATTCCAGGCCGGCATGGCTGTTGTGACTGACGGAGAACATTTTTCCTTTCAGTCGTTACTGTCTCTGGACCATATTGAACTTATCATCAGATAAAGTATGGTCATTATGCCGAGCCAGGATAAAAACAAATTGTACATAATTATAACGTGTTTGAAATAAATATTGATCGTATATTATTCTTGCATTCTTCAACAATTAAGGACGTTCGTCCATTTTTTTTAATAATAAATGTAAACAATACACAAATACATATTCATTATAAAACTTCGAAAGGATATATAAGAACATACATACTAATATATTTAATACGTGTAAAATACCTATTGGCTGTAATCTTTACTACAACCAGTTAATATATAATAAATAATTATTTACATATAATTTCTGTCTTAAAGCATGCATAGCGTCATTAATCCGAGAATTAAGTGAGTAGTGTCGTCGGGTAATAGATGGAGAAATATTAGGGTTATTAATAATTCGGTGGTTGTACAGAACGAGATAACTCGCGCTATGGGCCAACAAATTGTAATGCAAACAATTCTTTATTTAATGTAAGTAACACTGTAATTAACATTTTAGTCATCTAATTTATAAGTACTTTAAAAAGGACTATATTGTTTCAAAATAAAGAAATTATGAATAAAGTATGAAAAAGTAAATAAATTGAATGTACTCAGTGACTATTAATGTATGAGCTTTAATGTAAATACTAATAAATTCTTAATTATATAACAAAAATGCGTAATTTTAGTGTTTTTTGTAGATCAATTTTATGCGTCTAATTATAACCGTTAATATTATTGACATAATATTTTAGTTTACATACGTAGAAATGATTTTATTTCATTTGTTTTAAGCAATAAATATATGATGTAATATTTTTTATTCGTAGGCAAAATATTTATGTTACAAATTTCAGTTTTATAATGAACACTAAATTATTTATAATTTACTAAAAATTATTGCAAGTCAAAATATATCATTGTAACTTAGAACTGCTAGAAATTTATAGTGATTGAGGCAGGCAACATACATATGATAGAATTCTGGGCAGATAATTCATTTGTGTTGGAAGCCAAAAATTTTACACTGCGCCGGAATGCCCGAAGCAAATCCTCGAACATTGCCATGCATGCGTGTTTGTTGTCATTATGCAAAACACACACCGGATACTTGGGTGAATTATTAACTACCTGAATAATAAGTCTCATCTTGTTAAACGCCTTGAGCCGTTACTTTCAAACAGAATTTTCTCACACGATATGTTAAATTTCATAATAACTATGTTTCACAGCGACAAACAATTATGTATTACAATAAAATTTACTGAATTATAATTGGCACACCCAAATAGATACATAAAGATGATTAATACATGCATATGTCTTGCCATCTCACAATATATGTATATCTATATTAAAATTATAAAGCGGAAAAGTTTGTTTGAACGCACTAATCTTAGGAACTACCAGACCAATTTCAAAAAATGTTTTTATTTAATAGAGTAATCATTGAGGTTTAATTTAGGATTTAATAGCACGCTACAACTAATGGAGCAATGCTGTAACGAAAAATAGGGTAATTATTAAATATTTTTAATTCTACGCACACAGTTCATAAAATTTTGAAGTGCTTTATATAGGACTAGGATAAATTTTGATGTTGATGTGAGATTTCAATATAATCAGAATCAAAGGAGATAGTAATCTGACAAATTTCTCCACCTGACATAAAAACACAATTAACATTCAGTCGGTTAATATATAAGGCGATTGATTTAAATCGCCTTATTATGTTTTACGTAAAGAAGTATTTTAAATCAGTCGCAATTGGCAAATAGGTGGTAATAAAATGGAGTACAATGACAATAACGCAAGCTAGCGGAGAGTGAATTTGCGGCGACCACAAATCCGAGCGTTGCCTCTCTTATACGTCTGATATAAATCTTATTTGTAAGTTTAAAGCGAAATTTACAAATAGACAGAAATAATTTTATTATATCAATGTTGTAGTTTACATTACATTGCACTATCGCTTGAAATAGATTGGTCACTTATATCGTTTGTTGACAGTTGATCCGATTGATCCCATTGATTTAATGATGGATTTATTACACTGATTTATTTAATTATACTGAATTTCTATTTTATTATAACTATATATATTATTATATAAAAAATACTGAAATTCTATTTTATTATAACAGTACATACGTAGTTCTCATCAAAATAAGTAAGTATATTGTTAGGCATCTGATTCCAAAAAAAAAAAAATGAAAACCATAACTTGTTTGTATAAACATTAATAAAGACTACATTTAAGGTAGAAGTTGTAATAAAAAATCAACCAAACGCATTACAATTTTTCAGATGAGCTTAAACTTATATAGATTATTGGACAACTTAGTAACAAAATTTTATTGATAAAACAAACCGATGGGAAATCTGCTAGTAGAACCTAAAGATGTTATGATATTTATATCATTTAAGAGCCTAGTTAAAGTATCAAAACCAGATGATCATTATGACCTACTTTGAAGAACTCTTAAGCTACTCGTTGATAGATTACAAATGCAGAATCATATGCCAATGTCAAAAATGACAATTCTGAATCAAAATCTGAATAGTCAAAATGTATGATGACTGTATATGACACATAACAGATGTAAGATATGTACTTCCTCCATTTGCACATCTATCATCTATACCCATAAATATAAAAACTGGCTCCAAATTCCACCAGTTAGTTTGCTCAAGGTTACGGATTATACAATATTAAACTTAACATTAGACATGCACGGAAGCCACTCCGGTTGCCACAGATTCTGCTATACCACTAAAATTTAATATACTAATCCGCACGTAAACACATGCATTACTTACATGAACCAACAATCCATACAAAAATTTTCATGTGGCATAATACATGAGTGTCTAGCTGAATATTGTTCTTAAAGTAGTCATTGTATACTTGTTTGCATTAGCCGTAAACTGGAATTCTCATTATATTTCCAATTACTTGACAAATACCCTGAACCAAATAACAACAAATTTAAACTTTTACTCCTCATATTAAATATACGCAATGAAACTTTAATTGTGTAAAGATGTTTAATTACATGTTCGAATTCGAAAACTGCAAAGCCAACACCTGATATTTATGATTATACTATATGTCTAGCAAATTTTCGGACTTTATTATACTAACAACGAATAAAAGCTTAAAAGATAAGTTGCAATGTCGGCATATGTAAGAGCGACTGCACAGAGCAATGCGGTGAACCATCGCGTCGCTACGTTGGCCGACGCGTAATGACTGTGCGGTTTCCATAACTCCAAATTTCTCATTATTTTCCTTTTTTTATCAATTTGCCGTTTGAGTACATAACTTATCAAAACTGTAAATTAGAAATACATTACAATTGTATATACTTCAAAGCATTATTCCAATTTACGATCGTAAATATAAAGATGTGATACTTCACAAGTCATTTAAAAGACTTTTGATGTATTTATTCTTTGAAAATTTAAATGTCGACACAATTAATTATAATAATCACTTTTTCAGGTCATTACAATCTTCTAATCTACACTAAGCGTTTAACTATGTTGGCCTATAGGGCACAATTGCGAGAATACTTGCACAACAATTGATTGCATAACTATAGAGAGCTACGATGAGCTAACAAAATGTCATGTCTCAACGCTGTGACAATACGAGTACCTATATTAATCAAGATATCAAATTAGACCATCTTTCTAATATCAAATAATACTCATCCTCATTTCTTTCAGCTTATCACTTCCGCCAGCATAGTTTGATATTTATATTCAAAGTGAATGGAAAAAAATATATATTACTAACATTACTAACCCAACAGATCATAAACTTCTCTTTGAATTTTTCTTTTCTCTTATATGTTAAATGACCTTTTTATACGCTTTTTATTAACTTTACCTGTATGTTTGTTTGTATGTTTGTAACCGACTCCTTTGGGCACGATTTTGACTCACTTTAAACGGCCAGATTTCGTTCAAACCTTGTAGATTTATCGAGGACCGATGACAATACACTAATTTGATAAAATTATTCCATTTTTCAATTTGCAAAATAATATTTTTGTTAATTTATATAATTTTCATCTATAGTCGATAAGGCAAGGAACTTAATGTTAATTAAAAAAAAACAAGCTATTATAAGTAAAGCAGACTAAAAAGTAGAAAATAAATATTAGTTTAAATAAACTAAAAAACACGCTTTTTATAGAAAACTGAACTAAAAAATTGAAAATAAGTTTTAATAAATTTAAATTAAGAATAGTGTTAAAAATTTCAATATATATAAATTAATAATAGTGTAAATAAAAAACAATGTATTTTATTTTAAAAAAAGCGTGGGGTGCATGGTGTCTATAGTTATGTTTTATCGACAGATATGAGTAGAGTGATTATCATCTGATTATTAAGATTATAAAGCACCCCATGCTTTTTTTAAATAAAGTACATTTTTTTTTATTTACACTATTATTAATTTATATATATTAAAAATTTTAACACTATTCTTAATTTAAATTTATTTAAACTTATTTTCTATTTTTTTAGTTCAGTTTGCTATAAAAAGCGTGTTTTTTTAGTTTATTTAAATTATTATTTATTCATACTATACTTCTTTATTGTAGGACTGCAGGAAGTATCGTTTCACTTTTGGTAATTGGTCATTACGCGAGATTTTAACTTTAAAGTTCCGTATTGTTTTATTATGTTACCCTAAAAATTTGACTTAATACTGCAAGATGGAATCATTAATCTTTATATGGGATATGAATCGAACTTTGTACCTCAAGTCCTTTTCGAGATAAATTGTTTTGACCACAGTATAGGAAGAAAAACGGAAGGACAATGAAGGTACCCTTTTTCTCATGAAGTACTGAACCCTAAACACCAATTGAACATAATCTTAACTTGTGTTTATGCGACGTAAGTCATGATAGGGGGAATATTTCAGACAAGATTTAGGAAATCAGATTTAACGTCATTTACAAACACCTAAAAACCAAATACCAACTTTTAATTGAAATAACTTCACATTTCTATTATATGGTTTCAATTAAAAAACTGTTACCCTTGTTTTGATTAATTCTAACATAATTTTGGCATAATCATCATCTAATAATAAAACTATTCGAGCAACACTAATATTAACTTTTTCTCAAAGTATTCATTGGCGTAACAACAAAATAAAAATCCAAGCTCAATAATACATGACAATTAATAATAAGAGTACAAAAAGATTATACCAAGTTAAAAGTAAGTATCATATTCCTCAGTAAGCATTGTAATGTCACCGCTTTAATATTCATTGTCTAAGATTGTAATATTCGGTCCAGGTACGCCGCGTAGGCAGACACCATGTAATAGGGCGCGGTTGGGCACGCATCACAATGACATTTGCATAATAGGGCGTTTCTAACTGTCAACCAAAACATTCCCATTAACTAATTTGTAATACCATAATGAATGCGAAATAGTTCAATTATATACTTCAGCTTAATACCCTAACGATAAATTTGTCGATAGATATAATGTTAAAATAATATATAATACTGTCATATTCTTTTTGTTATAAAAAGTGCAATAATACACCACGCTTAGATTCAAATTCTTAGATTCAGTTGGTAGTGTGTACGGACACCGCGTCAAAAGACGTGGTTCGAATCCACCTACAATGAGCTTGAACTTTCGGTGAAGGAAACATGATGAAACCATAATATGGTGGTAGGGCTTTCTCTAATACCCTCCTGGTTAGCTACCTCCCACAAGTTCTGCCGCCAAATACCTATAGATGTGTAACGGAAGTTGCACTTGAGAGCCAGTCCCTCCACTACGCTTAGCGTGTCCACCATCTTGGGACATATCGACACTTAGTAGTGCAATCATTGAGAAAGGTTTTAGGCAATTATCATCACGCTACCACCAATAGGAACAAAGCGGTACTGAAAAAAATTACAAACCACGGGCAAAACCTATTAAATAAAATTTTAGTTCCACGCAAACGAAGTCAGCCCTCTTATGCGTATTTCTGTCAAGGAAAATTGAGCCATTTCACCGAAATAAGGTTAAAAAAGCAACATTCATATCGTCCAGGAAAGCACTTATTCTTTGAATTTGTTCGCTGGAGTTTCGAACGTATTGTATATTCGAGAAACGTCGTCGTTCGCCACGAGCCACCCACAACTGCCGTCGTCTCACTCTGCAATAATGCGCTTACATCTCTGCGCTTCATGGTTTGCTACCCTCATAATTCCATTCTTTGTGCACTCAGACTTGTGTCCTAAGTCGAAATCCTTGTTACCATCAACACGTTTACTAGTAACAATAAGGTAGTCAACGATGTATCTTATCCGCTTTTCAAGAAAAGTACGAACCTTGGGAAATTGTTGTTTTTTGTGAACATGAGATATTTTATATTTTATGCGGCTCCAAACGTCTAAAAGCATACGATTATTTCCGTATCATAATTATAAGGCTTTACACCCTTTTTAAAATTGTAAGTAATTTATTTTGAATTCATATTGTATAATAACTTTGGATGCTAAAGGTTTTTTTTTAATAATACACATGTTGCAGTCATTTATAACTAAATATTATATAAATATATATTATTTATTCGAGCTCTACTCGAAGAAGCAGTTTCATTATCCACCAACACTTTTTCAAGTACCGGAAAAGAGTTCACAAATTTAAATGCATAATGATTTGTTTGTATGAATATATTAATTCTTTTCAATACTTTACAATTGTATGATCTAATTTGGGTGGAAATCTATTACAAAGTTCGTGGATTGATATTTTTTTGTTTAGAAGAAATAAGTTAATAGAAAGTACAAATACACGAAACAAAGATATGAAAAACCTTATACGATAATCTTCAATAACTTGAGCTACCTATACGTTAGCGATTAAAAGAGGAATTCGACCTGTGGTACCGCTATCTTTTTCCAGCCTAATGAGTGACGACCCGACAAGTAGCTAGGCAGCAAGCGATGCTGCGCACTAAGAGACATTATCACCGTGATAAACAAGTACAAATGGGTTACATGCTACTTTCAACCCCTGTGATATATCTCATTTAACGTCTTAAGTAAGGCGATATCAGGTTTACGAGTTAAACAAAAGTTCACTCCAAACTCATTAAGTAAATGTGTTACACCGATATGGCACAACAGAAACACATTACGATGTCTCCTTAGATCTAGAAAAACGGACTTAATATATGACCCTATAATAAACGAGCGTTGTCAGGGAACTTAAAAACCTTTGTGTATTAATTATGTAAAGGCCGACTTATTTCCAGTTTACTTATGAAGTTTCATAACAACATGGAAATTTGTTATGTAATGAATCCGATATAAAACGCGAGTTTAGGCTAATAAACTGATTCAAACGCATTTTAATATTGCCTGAAACGGTTTATTGACACACAATTTAGATAAACAACCAATGGCGCATTTACAATACGAAACAATAACATTTCAAAACCACATTAGCACTTAAAACAAATACGTATTTAATTATTACGTATGCGATTATTCGGGAACAGATAGAAATCATCAAAGGTATTTAAAACACATTGAATATAATTCACATAAAGAAACAACTTACAAATAAACAAATACACACCTCTACATAAATACAAACAAATATATACTCGAACATGACAGAACGAAATTCTTTTTAGTTAGAAATAATCTCAAAAAAATTTGCTCAGTAAATTGTAATTAAAGTGGTAAATTTATTTTTCCTATTACACTACCTTTTTACAAATCACTAAACAATCAGTAAACAAATTTATTGTTACTTGGACAGCACGTCTATTTCGACGGCTAATTTAAAAAATAAAAGTTATATTTTGGAATTAATAAATATGAATTCTAAACATTACCATGAAAGATCGAAAGTACTATAAAGTGATTCTACAAATTGTTTTTAACATTACAGTAATAATGTTGGCTTAATTATAATCTATATAAATTATAGTTTTTTTCAATTTATTTATCCTTGAAGTATTTTCCAACTCCAACAAAACTATTCTCAGAGCACGTGGCTCAAGACCTCATTATCACAAGTATTAAAATGTGAAAACGGTTAAGCCGTAGAGTGACTCCGGTGTCTGCGGAAGTCAGCGCCGCAGTACTATTCAATGGAGGAGGAAAACCGCATCCGCGCGATGGTGCAAAATGAATAAGGCCTTTAATGACTTCTCTCATTATACGTACTTTTATTTTATAATAGAGCACATATTAAGCTTTAACAATACAGTTTTTATATTTTTATTTAGTTAATAATATTACTTGGATTTCTCAGTTTTTGTTCATTTACAAAAAATATTATAAACAAAGTATGAATATTTTTTTATGACGTGATCTTTTTTTGTTCGACTTCACATACGCCGTTAGCCTTAAGGACTTTGACAGCTTCACCGAACTTTTTTGGGGAGAATGCTGAGGGCACTCAGCCCCGAGGCAGCGGGCGCAAGGGTGCCAGAATGGCCGAACCTCGGCTTGAGGTACTGCCGGAAAACGAACCAAGATTCACGATCCTAACTAACCAACAGGTCCTAACTTACTAAGTTTAGTGGTCCTAACAAAGACATCGGGCAAGTCGCGCAAGGACCGCGGGGGTAGTCCCTTACAGAACCGTGTACTTAATGTGTGGGTGTGCACGAATGTTATGCCGTGTGATAATGTACTCTCAGTGATGTGTAGTGTTACTGTATCATGTGAGCAGAGTCACTTGAGGGCTCCTATCCGGAGGACCGAACCTAGGCTCAAGCGTCTGCGGAGGGATGCTGGCGTCTGGCGAGGATGGCGATTGCGCGGAAGCGATGATAGCTCAGTGGTAGTGTGCACGACTTCGCGTCGAGGGACGTGGGTTCGAACCCAAGCACCTACAATGAGCTTGAGCTTTCGGTGAAGGAAAACATCGTGAGGAAACCATAGCATGGTGGTAGGGCTTTTTCTGATGCCCGCCTGGCTAGCTACCACCCTCTAGTTGTGAACCTGCCGCCAAATACCAATAGGTGTGTTCCGGCAGCAGCACTTGAGAGCCAGTTCCTCCACAGGTTTAGCGTGTCTACCAACTTGGGCCGTATCGTCACTTAAGATCAGGTGAGATTATGGCCATAACGCTAAACCTTAAGTATAAAAAAAAAAAAAAAAAGGCACGTGCGATTGGTGGGGGCGACGGCATCGATGAAGCAGTTATGTGGCTGGCGCGCGAAGCGTTTGACGTACGGATTGGGAGTGTAGCGAACTACGCGTACTATTTTGGGGTTGGGTTGAATTTCGGCCTTTTTGAAAAATTTCTTTGTGAGATCTTTAATATATGCATATATGGACGGAAGGTCCATATCTTTATATAAATCTACATTACGAACATATGGTGGAGCTTGGACGGCTATGCGCATGAATCTGTTTTGTAACACTTGTAGTTTGCGAAGGGCGGTGTGCGAAGCGCGAGAGAATACAGAGCAACTGTATGTATGGGACGGATGCATACTTTGTATATAGTGAGCTTATGTCTAAGTGATATTTAGCTCTTAGAGGAAATTAGATTGCGTAGCAGAGCCATAGCCGTGGAGGCTTTTTTCTCTACGTAATCTATATGTTTGTTGAAGGTTAGGCGCCTATCTAAAACTACACCAAGGTATTTAGTTTGATTAGCCCAGGGGATATTGACACCGAAAAGGTGTAATGTGTTTTTATATATTCCTCCTCGCGTGAGGATCGAACATGATAGCCGCACTTTTGTCTGGGTTTATTCCTATATGTCATTTGAGACACCAGGACCCGAACATAGAGACAGCCGTTTGGACGCGGTAGTGTATATGAATCCTATTCCTGCCCGAGCTAAAGATGACTGTGTCGTCTGCGTAGGAGCCTACTGCGACATTGAGGAATTCGGGAATGTCGCTAACGAACAAGTTGAACAGGCAAGGCGTAGGCTAGAGCCTTGCGGGACTCCTGAGCGTATTGGGTGAGGCGAGGTTAGGGCTCCGTCTGCTTTGCAGCAGAAGAAGCGGTCCGATAGGTATGCAAGGATTGTGCGGACTAGCCTGTCCAGAACTTGTAAGAGATTGAGTTTAAATATGAGACCTTCGTGCCAGATTTATCGCAGGCTTTGGCTATGTCGAAAAATACAGCAATTGTACGCCTAGAGCGGCGTAGCTCCGTGAAATTGGAGAGAATATGAGGCGGAGCACTTGGTGGGTGCACTAGTGCTTGGGTCAGCTTGGGTCGAAAGCCGAATTGATCGTATGGTGAAAGACATATGTCTGAGACAGTGGATTGAAGTCGATTCAAAAGGAGCCGCTCGTATAGTTTACCTATCGTATTGAGGAGGCTTATCGGGCGGTAGCTTTCCGGAAGGGATGCCTTTTTCCGAGTTTACGGATACCTATTACTATGACGTGATCTTGTTAAGTATGTGTAATGTATATAAGGAAGACGGCAGTTCAAGAAAATTTTATTAGTTAACAGTCATTTAACTTGTAGAATAATTAACTTTAAGTTAAATTTCTAACGGGATTTTTTTTAAAGTATTCAGAATACACCATATATTTTTTTAATTCAATTCCTTAAAAATCTAATCAATATATCGTACTCGCTTTTGACGCCGCGCGCGCAATACTACTCGTAAAAATGTCACGCGGACACCCATTATCAGCGTCAAATTGAAATTATAAATAATGAAGATAGAGTTCCAAGGGCTGAGAGTTCATTCATTGGAAATTTCCTCCTCGTCAAGAATCTTGTTTTTGAAATTTCTTAAATATTAATAGTCTATGAAATATTGGCGAAAAACCAAATTCCTTTTTTTTCTTTAATTGTTTATAACTCAATTATTTGTATCTGCTAATACACGCTTTTGGCACATTTTTATAGGCGTCATTTTTTTTTTATACTTAACGTTTAGCGTTATGGCCATAATCTCACCTGATCTTAAATGACGATACGGCCCAAGTTGGTAAACACGCTAAACCTGTGGAGGAACTGGCTCTCAAGTGCAGCTGCCGGAACACACCTATTGGTATTTGGCAGCAGGTTTACATCCGGTTTACAGGTTCAGGATCCAATGAGGTACCGCACATAATTTTATGGCAGTACCTCTATTTTAGACCGTTTTCAACTTGTCTATCAGACTAATAACTACACAGAATGTTTATGAATAAGCTAATTGTTTTTATTATAGTATTATCGCTATATTTAGATCAGTCACATTAAAATACTACTTGACAGAGTTTTTGAATAGGAATCTATAAGGCAACTAAAGACAAAAAAAATAGTATTAGAAATGGGAGCACAATTTTATAATTGCCTTTAGACATAGCTAACATTCAGTTAAAGATAATTTGACAAAGTAGAACTTACTTTTTTTGTAATGCTTTTATGTTGTAATATTGCACATGTTTACTAATTTAAACATATAGCGAACATTACAAGAAACGTTTAATTGTTAAAATTATTTAATTTATAAAATAGTATGGCATTCGTGGCAAAACCGCTCTTCATACTAATATGGTCATGTAAATATACTACACAAATCTGTTTTTATATTCTAGCATATCAAAAAAAATTTAACATGATAAACAGGTTAATAAAACGACCCATTCCATGAGATGTGAAAATAATGTGTGATATTATCAACACGGGCGCAATAAACCTGATATTATTCTAAGTAGCGAGCGTTTCATTAACCGCCAATCGAGTTAATGAGCATTGAACTTTTTCGCTTAAATAAACATTAAGAAGAGAATGGACGGCGTTCCCGCCGAACCTTTTACCGGAATTACACCGTGGTTAAGTGCTCGCTTTTAGTAGTCCATGGCGCGCGACGGCGGCACAGAGTGACGACGCATATGTACATCAAAGCATTTTTATATTTTGATAGATCCCATACATGGAATCTGATAATTTGATTTGATGCATCTCATTCTTAAACATATTTACCAGAAAAAATAAAATTAAATAATTTCCACTTGTTAATGTACAATCCACTGTGTATTTTCTAATTAACAATTGAATTAAGAAAAGGATATTTATCCTATAAAAGTGCGTAATTATACATTCGTTTGTTCTATCGGTATTATTACTATACTAAACATATGCCACATCTAAGTATCAACTTTTATCCTTTTAAGAATAGTAGTCAAAGATAATCTAATTTTTATTAGTGACTGTTTATATTACATTACACAACTCTGTCAGAACACACAAAAAAAACGTAAATAAGTAAAAATTAAGCATGATTGCGAAACCCAGAGATGAGATTAAAACTTTGCCACTTGAAAGTGCAGTCGCCGCGTCGCACAGTTGAAGAGAAATTTACCCCAAGCAAAAGTTAATATAGGTAAGCGAAATTGTGCTGCGACAAGCAGTTTGTGGGTTGCCCCTAGCAAGTTGAAACTTCACCAACTCCAGCCTTCAACTTGGACACTTGTGTACGTTTTCACTTTAATCAACTATTTACCTTAAAATTTCAATCATTAGACGTTAAGGACGAAGCAAGAATATCATATAAGCTAAAATATATCCTGTACCGCTTTAAATTCTATTTCATTAGCGTTTAAAAAAATCAGTTACTTTTTTTACGCGACCTAAATTTGATGTTATCTAAACATTGTAAGTAGGTATAAAGAAAAAAAAACAGAATTTAAATAAAATTAACTTCATAAGGCGTTTTTAGTTCTCTTATCAGATGACAGTTCAGGCAAACATCAGATGTAATTGCATCGAGCAAACCATTCAAACGTGCCGACAAACGTATGATTCGTATTTTTAATACAAACAAACTTGCAAAAAAAAAACTACTTCATCTCAAAAGTTTAAACTGTTAAAAAAAAGGAAAATGACGGTTAACAAATATTAACATTTCTATACATTTCTGATATATAAAAATATATACTGATTCTGGTTTGAAAAAAGTAAGTGAACAATACACTGATCCACCGTATAATATTTTTTTTTAAATAACACTGTGAGTAATCAGTTTCCCTAAAATAACAAAACCCTAAATTCTCAGTAACTCTGCAAGCGATAACAATACTGCAATATGTTGCGATGAGGTCACGGGTAACTAACTACCAGAATTAAATGTGCAAGCATAAATTAATACAAGAATTTCCATAAAAACGTTGATAAATGGCGTTCCACAGGCGGTGTCACAAAAAAGGAACTACGCCAGCCCAGGCGCTAACGTGTTTCATTTTACACTCGCCGTCGACATCTGGACTACTACTGGTAGTTGTGAATATAAGCTAAGTTTGAATATAGTCGCTCGTACTCTATGTGCTCTTTGTTTATTTAGGTTTTTCTTTTAACTACAAATATATGGTCAAACAATCATAGTCAGTGGGATAAGAAATTTTATGCCTCTTAAGAATCACTTACTAAACGAAGCATAAAACACAAATTACTAATAAATAGGCGTTTGATATGAGCTTAAAACTGACGAATATTGCAGCGCCTGGTTCTGATAGGATTCAATTAGTCTACTAATCGAACATACTATTAATTATAACTTCATGTTTATACATTAAAGTAAGCTCTTAAGTGAGCATACGCACTATAAAATATCAACACATAAGTTAGTATAGTAAGTGATAATTAAAAAGATTAAATTAAAGTGGCATAATTAATTACTCTTTTATAAACCTCGTACGGACAACATCGTGCCTGTATTGGTTTCTTCAAAAGATACTCTAAATGGTTAGTAGTAGTATGACATTAATAATTAGACATTTCCTGATTGAGCTTTGAACCTGTTCTATAATAATTCTAATAATATAAATCAGTGATATGAATTATCTAAAATGCATTGACACTATTTTGAACTCGTACCCAAATATATCAAAAGATCATTTGATAATAGTGATTAAAAGAGAGGAAAATATTTTGCGGTGTAATGGGTATAAAACACCATCCGAATTACCCAAGCCAACCTCACCTGCACGCGGTGCACCCTGCCGAGTAACCGACGAGGTTCTGGCGATTGTTGGCCCACATTTGGTTTTGGTCATAACGGTTAACCATCATTGATCCGTCACTGCTTGGTGGTAGGGTTATTACCCGACTGGTTAGCGACCACCCTCGGGTATTATACTGCCGCAAAATAAAAGTTTAGTATGAGCCTTTGTATTCCGGAATTGTGAACTAGGGATGTTCAGGAGGTGGGTATACCGGAACCGGAGGTTTATAATCTGCTTTATCGCAGTCGGAGTCGGAGCCGAATGCGAAAACGGAGATGAAGAAGAAGACAGATGTGTTAAATAAATAAATTATATATTATATAATAATATTATTCGATAACATACTGTAACAAGCGACAAAATGTGGTATCTTCCATAAAACTAAAGTTATAACCTCCGATTCAAAAGTACCGAAGCCGAAGTCGGAAGTCGGAGGTGTAAAACCAATCAGAAGTTCGAACCTTTCGAAATACAAGTCGACCAGTCCTTACCAGTCCTTTCCGCCCAAGTCAGCATCGTGGCTGTAATACCTCTGGTGTTGCCGCTGTCCATAGGTGGCGGTAACCATTTACCACCAGATAAGTCGTCTGCCTGTTTAAAAATAAAAATCTAGGTTTTTTTTATAGTTAAGGTTTAGCGTTATGGCAATGATCTCAACTGATCTTAAGTGACAATACGGCTTAAATTAGTAAACACGCTAAACCTGTAGTTTCATATAATAAAATCATGTAATGGTATATAATCGTAAATTTTTTTCTTACGATACAACTATTACTAAAAACAGCGGACTATTCATTTACACACAAAAATAATTAAAAACCTGTACCTATATTTTAGTGTAGCGGGAACATGTGGCTGTATTTACGCTGCATTGCACTGCGCTCGGCCTATTGTACCGGCGCGGCTGGCTGAGCAGTCAACCGCACAAACTAAATCAACCCTACACAATACTTATATATATATACGCAAACTAATATAGGTTCTAAGGCTAACATAAAAACATAAAACGAAAACCTATATTCACTAACAATGAAGCAACAATTAACTAAGTACTGCCTACTTAAGGTAAGGAAACCAGGAAGTTTTAAAAGATAAATAGCGTTGTGTACTTGTAATGTATGGAGATTACCGATTTTCCTAGGAATACATTCATGGAAGTTCATAGTCCACTACGAGCTCATGATAACTCTGGGATTATAAGTGACGATAGGATATTGTAATCGCTGACCACCAGACGGGTTTTACACTTGTTTATTACATGCCCTATATAAAATCATACAGACATTACCTTTTTATAGATTTACTAGCGACTTCCCAAATAATTAAGGTCTAATCAAGTTACATATTTTAATGGTTTTTGTTTTCAATTAGCTGTTCACATTTTTCGATGTTTAGAAATATTTCCTTTTTTAATATAATTAGTGAACAAGATACAAAATAAAAACGGTGTATACTTCAGACCACACGACAGAAGTAAAAATATTATCAGTATATCTCTCGCGCTTCCTTAGACCACTCGAGCCGACTTTAGCCGAACAAGCATTACATAACCGAGCGTGATCGCTTAGTCTCATTCAATGTCCACAAAATAAAGTACTTAGAGCGCATAAAGAATTTTTTAGTTCAGAAATACATAGTTATAACTTTCAGCTTAGATTATTACAGTTCGTTAAAGTTCGGTGAAGCTGTCAAAGCCGTTAAGGCTAACAGCGTATGTCAAGTAGAAAAAAAAATTACAGTTCGTATTTTTATCTTCAATGCTAAACAGTTAAACAATGACTGCATATTAAGTATAAAAACTTTTAATTATCGTTCACAAACTAATACGGAAAAATAATATATAATCCAATAAATTATGTATACGTGGAAAAACAGAGAAAGTAAGTAACCATATGTTATTACAATTTCTCTTTATACAAGTTTGCAAGCATTCTATTGGTTATTTCTATGTTTAATATAAAATCATATTTACACCATCCAGTATACTTATACAGTTGATATAATACAACTTTTAATTTTGAATTTTACACTGTATAATTCCAATACATCAACGTCAGCCCAAATCATCGTGCAATTAAAGACGATTATACCTAAAGTCAGGTAATACATTTAAGAGCATGCACTGTACGACATTACGGAATGTAATATATGAATGAAAATATAGTAATAAAACCACAATACTACAAACTTAGAGGCAACAATGCCATGGAGCTGGAATGTCAAATATTCAGAAACTTGTAATAAAGCGATATTCTCATAAAATGCACCACATTATATATGTACATTCAAACAAAAATATTCCAATACGAAACTACAATAGTATAAAGTTACAAATTATTAAATTCAATACAGTATACGTAAGAAGGGATCAAAACCTATTTATTCTATGTAATATCACCTATTCTTACTTTAAATTTCAATTCGACAGAGTATTTATATAAAGGATCTGATAAACGTTTAATTTCCAGTGTAGGCAGAACACACAAAACTATTCATGTACCAAAAGTTGAGTAATCCACAAACGTTCCCTTTAATTGGTTTACCACAGACCTCTATTAACGAAATAAGATGGGAAATCAGAGTATTAGCATAACAGTAAATTCAATTAGGGTCTACAAAGAGGATTACAACTTTTACAATGAAAGGAAAGTTAAAGCGGAGGGCCAATTTAAACTAACGTGAAATCATCAAAATTTGAATGAGCGTATAAAGTTCAAATTAAATCCTACCGACGAGATGTCCTACTATGAATTCAATTTGTAATAAATAACCTCATAAGAGACAAAATTAATAGTAGTGACTTTCATGCATTTTGTTGAAACGAAAAAGATATGTATGCTTTTCCAACTGCGCTAAAAGTACAAGTAAATCATATAAAACAAACTATTTAACCTTTGTACAAAACAAGAAGTAAAAATAAGAAAAATATGTGCACATGAGCTCGGATAATAGCCAATTGTCGCCTATAAAAGTACTATGATTCACGATGCAAATTACATTACTGTGTATAGCCATTTATTCTCCAACTTTGCTACGTCTAGACTTATTGGGATTATGCATGCCAATAACTAGACGATATAAACAGTCATACAATAGAATGGTCATTAAGTGATACCTGCGACCTGTAGCTTCTTACAAGCAACTTAAAACAAAGCTCAGAATTCTAAGATTTGTCAACGAGATCATGTAGCTCGACATCTGCAGAGTAAGTCAACGTCAACATCTCGTGTGTCAGTATATATTACCTACGTTTTTTCTTTAGATGGCAATACAAAACGAACACTAAAAGAAATAGATGAAAAATGGTCCTAATCATGTCAAATTTTGCACGAGCTCTACCACTCTAAAGTACAAAAATTAATTTAAAGGCAATGGTTAATGGTTGTTGACAGGTGTTGTTAATTGCAACACGGATCCTGCCTACTACTGCATATTTTAATGTTATTGATTTATTTAGCTTTCGATAACAATAGACTTAAAGAACATTCACAAATTTTCTTTATGTGTGATAAAATTTCGTTTAAGCGATATGAATTTTTTAATAAAATCAAAGATCTTAATCAATTACCTATAAGATAGGCATTCGTAAATATTTTTTACTAGACAGGCAAATGTTCACTTGCTGGCGTGTTGCCATCGACCGGCATGCATTCCACAGACGAAACACGAGAGACCCTATACTATTAAAGGCCGGGTAATGCAAATTGTACCATATCTAACTCCGTAAGCATTTGGGTCGCGAGCGCTGTGACGTCACCTTTTCTTAGTGAAAGCCAACGAGGAACGAACAATACGTGTCTCTTGCGCAATGAGAGCGATCACAGGAGAACAATGGCAGGTTAATAAAGCCATTCGTCGGTTCATTGCTTATTCATCGACGCCCCAGACGCCTCCACTAGTGTCGCCACTGTCACGATTGATATCCTTCAGCGCAAAGAAATCATACCGACATTTATATTGCATCAAAATATTATATTTTTAAATCGAAACCATTCTGTGGATATGTTAAAGTTAAATATACATCAATTCGCAAAACAATTCCTATTATATATCAAGCCGTCGACATAAAGTAACCGGTCAATCGCAATACAAAAGTAAAATTAAGAAATTAGTCTCTTCTAAGCATCTCTAAAAAAAATCTAATATGTAAAGATTTATGTTCAAAACATATGTGGGAATGCTAAAAGTTATTTTTGTAGATTTTATCAGGATAAGTTTGTAATAGTCATATAGTTCGGGAGTCTTTTATTTCACACATACTGTGCACCTTGTAGGTTTTTCATGCCAAAATATTAAATCTCTTTAACAGTAAAATACTTATTTAATGCACAATATTTATTTTCTTCACTAAAAGCTTGTTACTTCCCTCTGAAATTCTCTTGGATGTGCTCTCCTACCCATTACTTTAGTTGAACGTACTGAAGAATAATTTCTCTTTTCGCGATAAATCTGCTGGTTAATGATATAAATACATTAATATGCAGCAAGGTATTTAAGTTTTTATAGTTAAATTTTAGCGTTATAGACACAATCTCACCTGATGTTAAGTGATGATGTGGCCTAAGATAATGGACAGGCTTAGTCTAGCGGAGGGACTAGTCGTCAAGTGCAACTGCCAGAACATACCTATAAGTATTTGGCGGCAGATTTTCAACTTAAGTGTGGTACCTAGCCAGATGGGCATTGGAAAAAACCCTATCACCATGCTATTATTTCATCACGATGTTTTCCTTCGTCGAAAGCTCAAGCTCATTATAGGTAGATTCAAACTCACGTGCCTTAATGCGACGTCCGTACACACTATCAACTGATCTATCATCGCTTCATATTATACTACTGATATTTTTATATTGAATCCTTAATATCAAGCAAACGTGTCATAAGCTGAAAATATTTGAAACGTAGGTAATTGCAAGTACTTCACATACATATTTCACTTATATAAACGGTATAAGACTCTAGACCACATCCTAGCGGACTATTTAATTCTCAAGCGTAAGTACCGACTATATGAACGGTGAAGAATAAGGTGGTATGGTGTGAATTTCTCCTGAGAGCTAACACTATTAGGCATCGGACAAAGATTGTGATCGCAGCTGCGAGCTGTAAGCGTACCGACACGACTAGACGCTATCCCAAAGGCAACGTCGAGATATTTTATTCATAGAGCGCGTGATTAATGAGGAAAGCCTCGACTGTATCACATTCATTATTGCCCTCGGCTCGCCACGCATGGCGTTATCAAAAACTTGTTGCGGTTGAGGCCGCCTCTAATAAGATCTGGCTGCACATACCTCAGAGACTTATTTCGAATGACATTTATCGTATTCAAACAACAGAAACTACTTATAAATTTATTTCGAACTCTCCACTTCTTTGTGTTAATAACAGATACTAATGCGGTATTATAGACCCTTTGACGGGTTTTAACAATATTTTTTTACAGTAATTATATTATTAGTAACATAGTACAATTTTAAATAAAACGTTTTACGTTTCTAATTTAAAGTGTTAAATCATAATAAACGACAACTTTAGGTTGATACTAAATTACATCATACAAAACATATAATATAGTTAAAACGTATTAAAATCTGCTTGATAGGGCGACTTGTGCTAATAAAATACGATATCTTAGTAAATATAATAGCTCTGTGACAAGTCACGATAGCAAGGAGATTCCAAGGAACGGTTAACAATCGTTCAATTTGTATGGCTCGAGGCTTAGGGTGGTTCGGACAATGGCACACGCGACCACTACGGTGCAACATTCTCATGAGTGGAATAACGCACAACAATCAAGATGTCATTTTTCAACTACCCACGCCGCGAACACCGGTACAGGCGAACAGTGAGAAATATGGCCGACAACACACGCACGGCGCGGTCGACCGAGTTGCGGCTCAGAAAAGAGGAGTCTCATGGTTGTCGCGATGCTTATCTTTTGACTCAACAACGCAAGTAAAATTTCACTTGTACCTTTTTTAATGTTACTGTAATCGAGTAACATATTTAACTCTATATATAATTTAATATTTTTGACTCGGAAAGCTTTGATAGCAAACAGAAAATATAAGCAAAAAATATATTTGATGTGATACATTATGAATACCTTTGTCAACTTCCAATTAAAAAAAACAGAAAGCAACCGAATACTCCTCCGCTCGACAAGTATGTAAAGGAACTAAATGCATCTCTCCTATATTCTTAAGTCATTATGACAATTCACAAAAGTCAATGGGTATGGGTATGAAAATTATAGTCAGAGGTAATAATTATTATTATTGACACGCAACGTAGTTAGAGGCATCCAATGCAAAAGATCCCTACCGATGACTAACTCAAAAATTTCACAATCATAATGAAGGTAAATTGTATTGATTACTTAAGGAAACGTGCCGTGAGAATGCTGACAATTCTCTTATTTCTCAAATGACCTAGGCATCCTAGACAATTTTATTGTTTAGTTCAGTTGAACTACAGATTATTAAGCTAATGTGTACATGAACAACATTCGAACTTTCATAGCAAAATAATATCGTAAAATATCTATTATGTACATCTATAACGGAAGCTCTAACTAGTTTGAATATTTTTTAAAGATTTTGTGTCATCGTCACCTTAGTGTGGTATGTAGCAAACTGTTACTAATATATCTACGCAAATATACGAGTGTTAGAAAAGTATTGTGAGTCATACACCCAAACGATGCACTTTATTAACGTACACCAATTTCTTTTCTTAGCGTAGAGAGTACTTCGTGAGTCCGTAACAAATAACGGGTTGAACCGCACCGACCATTTAGGGAAAATAATTTCTATACAGTAGGATGTTTTGTGTTGTGATACAATAGGGCATCGATCGCTGCGGGTTGTGCAGAAACGCTAACGAGTTCAAGTCGCAAAACTCGCGACTAATTGAAGTTATTGCCGAGTAGATCGCGACCGTATGCCGCATGTCGGCACGATTACTTACGGGAACTAAACTTAATACAATGTTTCCTTATCGACACTGTGTTGATGCTTCATGCACGAACAAATGGCGCAACTAAGTTTGGTTAGCAATTGATAATCTTTATTATATACAAGATGCCATGTGTGATTCCACATGCGTTAGGTATGCAGTAACTATTTTCCTTTCGACCTTTAATTCTTAAAGTAATTTTATTACTTCTAAAAATGCTGTTAAAAGTTCTCATACAACAAGACTCATACAAGACAGTAGATCATATAAAGAAATGACTTAAACTTTCCATATACAAAATATTTATCACAACCAATTGAATAATAATTTAATTGTCATTATTTCTTTACAACTTTAAAAGTACTATTTTGCTCTAACGAAGACTTAATGTGAAAATTTGTAATTAAAATCATATTACCAAATTAAGTATTATAATCAAAATTTGTAACCTCGTGTGCTAAATTTTTGTCATACGCATATCAAATGAGGCCTGATGAATGGATATATTTTCATTAATATTCCATAAAAATGGGTAAGCTCTTTTGGAGCTAAATCTGTACAATTTAATGTCATATCAGTGATCAGTACCATTTTTAATAGACGTTTGTAGTAAGATAAAAAAACATACACACTATTTAAACAAAGATAAAGAGAATCACTGATTTTGTTAGACTGTTTTCTAATCTGTTCGAAAACGACTTCAGAAACGTCGTTTTCTAATCCTGCAATAAACCTTACCTTTCGGAGTAGGACGATCATGTGATGAAAGTAGAGGCTAACAGTAGAGCAATTTTGTAATATTCACATAGTTAACAACCACTCTTAAGGTAAAAACCCATCATCAATCACTTATACGACCTTTACTTAAGACTAATGCATCACTAAGCATATTACCTTACTAGATATCAAATTGTCTCGTCAATGAAATAGAATGAAAGAATACACCCAAATGTTAATTTGGAAATAATTAAAAAATAAGTACCTATACACAGAGTTCTAAAATTATGAGATTTAAAATAATTACTATTGGATATATAATTATTTCATTGGCATCACCATCGTTTACTTCGTATTTATTGTAGTAGGTTTATGTTTATATTTAAGATCTTTGTAGGAAGAATAAAGGAACAGAATGAGAAGGTTTCAATGAGACGCACAAAAACAATTTTTTTTAATAAAACTAGGTAAACCTCCTAATATGCCAAAAGGTACAATTTTTGACTTAGTAATTGAAAAATATGCAAAATTTGGTCTTATGGAATTCATATTTGTGGATTTTATAGAAAACTGACCTTCGTGAATAGACCTACTTCAGAGTCACTACTGAAACAATAAATGGGCGCGCAGAGAATTTTCGTAAACAATTATCACGGTAACATGTTTACACATGAATATTTTGTCTTTAACAAATTTTTTATAGAACTCTAAACACTTCTGAATCGCCTAATCCAGACAGACAGTCGATCTTGAAAATAACTTTAAAGATATCGTTCATTTACGTTAAAAAAAATCTCCTGTGTATAAAACCAATCTGATTATTGATGTCAAAGTGTCATCATTGTCAAATTCACCTATTAGATTATCATGACTATTGTACTGTGGTATTGCGTCGTAATAGAACAAGATGATTGTGTCGCGAGTGACTGGCTCGCGACCATCATCTACCAATTGTAACAATGGTCATAGAGTTACCATAAGGTGTGTCACCTTCCTGAATCAGCCAGTGTAAAGGTCGCACCAAACATTATGGCCGGTATGAACATAGCCACGTTAGGGTGCTCATAACACAAATTTAACTATTAAAAGAGTAGTACAGGTCTTATGTAGCAGTAAGATGAAAAATTACATTTACTCGATTACACCAAAAAGTTTGGCGCGACCTATATATCAATAGCAATCAAACGTAGAGATAGATGCCTGTATTAAACTAGGTCTCGAACACTACGGGCATAGTGAGGAACTTATAAAACTCTCTTTCGTTTTAATTTATTTCGGGATAAATCAGCGCATATTCAGCTACGGGAAGACATGCAAACCTGCATGATAACAAAAACGCCTAATATACTGTTAATCTCTCAGTGATCACTATTATTTTTGGATTGTGCTATGTTTTCAACAAGTGCATACAATGTCGTGAAAAATAAAGCACCTATATTTTACTATATAATATTCAAATATTATACACATAATTAAGCTAATTTATGTGTACTTTCAATAAATATCTATAGAAAATGTAATTAAATAAAATTATATAGATCAAGCATATAAATGTTTTTAAGGGAAAGTTTTAAGATTCATGTGAAACAAAACAATTCCTCAATAAGTCGATTTAAAGCTTTATGACCGCACAGTTGGTCGCACGTCACACTTCGACGACGGTGGACGACTATAAATTACAAGTCTGACAGACTGTTATAATGTAACGAGAATTTAACTGCAACAAAAATTCTAAAACTCGGGAGATCCAGCTACCGATGTTTATATGATATCGGATCATAAAAAGAAAACGTTAAGAAATTTTTAATCATACCGGTAGGATGAGGATTTGAAGCGATGATAACTCAGAGGTAGTGTGTACGGACGTGAGTTCGTATCCACCTACAATGAGCTTGAGTTTTCGATGAAGGAAAACATCGTGAAGAAACAATAGCATGGTGGTACCGTTTTTTCTAATGCTCGCCTAGGTAGCTAGCACCCTCAAGTTGTAAACCTGCCGCCGAATACCAATAGGTGTGTTCCGGCAGTCGCACTTCAGAGCCAGGCCCTCCACAGATTTAGCATGTCTACCAACTTGGGTCGTATCGTCACTTAAGATCAGGTGAGATCATGGCCTTAACGCTAAACCTTAACTATAAAACAAGGATGTTAAAACACGACAATTCTACCGGACTGGAATGCGACTACCATACACACATAGTGACAAACATTTTTTACTTTGTTGCAAGTATATCCAGCTAACCGAGAGATTTGCAGGACAGTAACGACCTTCGATAGATTGCTTATCTCTCGGTGGATTTTATTTGGTTTTAGTAAAACAACCACGACTAACAATGAAGTGTCAATATCTCGCCATAATTTTTACAGAGTACTGTGCGCATCATCAAACATTGCGCGCTGTTTCTTCAGCATTAAAGCATTTGCCTCGTTGCAACCGCCGCACCGGGACGCTGTAGGTTCGAGTCCCACACAAGACAATTATTCGTGTGATTCACAAATAATTATTCTGAGTTTAGTTATTACTTTGCGTCCGTTTGTTACGTTTATAAAATTGTTCATACTTGACATTAGCGAAATTACCTACATAGGCAAACACCATAATAAAAGTAAAAAAAGAAGTTCAAAGCAGTCAGGAGGACTACCAACAGAAGTGAAAACTTAAAACTATAAACAAACAGTTATTATTTTTGGATATCCAAATTATTTGTTTAATAAAAACTTCTAAATTAAAACTGTTTACAGCGTAATCAGTAACACAATTTTTTTTATTTTATTCTTAAGGTTTAGCGTTTTAGCCATAATCTCACCTGATCTTAAGTGACGATATGGCCCAAGTTGGTAGACACGCTAAACCTGTGGAGGAACTGGCTCTCAAGTGCAATTGCTGGAACACACCTATAGGTATTTGACGGCAGATTTACAACTTGAGGGTGGTAGCTACCCAGGCGGGCATTAGAAAAAGCCCTACCACCATGCCATGGTTTCCTCACGATGTTTTCCTTCACCGAAAGCTCAAGCTCATTGTAGGTGCTTGGATTCGAACTCACGGCCCTTGACGCGAAGTCGTACACACTACCACTGAGCTATCATCGCTTCAAAATAGGAACAGATATAGTGTTTTTGTTAACACGTCACATGACCATGTCGATGACGACTTACATGAATTTACTCCCTATACAAACTTTCCTATAGAAGTTTTCACTTAAAAAAATCTAAAATACCTGTTAAATGATTCCCGGTGAACTCGAAGTCGTCGTCCTGATCCCAATGCTTCAGCGACAGGTTACCCAGCGGCGTCGCGTTCGCAAACTCCAAGTTCGCAAAGTGCCAATCCAATATCTGACGGTCGCGTACTGACAGATACACGGAACTAAAAAGAACTCATTATTGTAATTCATCGAAACAATATATCGTTTATCGACATTAAACAAAATTACATTATCTACCACTTTAATAACAATTTAATCATTTTTACCCTTCATTTTTCAATACAGCGTTGACACTATTGGTGGTAACGTGATGTTAAATAGCCTAAAGTCTTCCTAAATGAACGTTCTATGGAATACAAAAAGATTTTTAGAAATTCGACTGGTAGTTTCTAAGATTAGCGCGTTCACACAAACTTTTCCGCTTTATAATATTAATATAGACAGGATACAGAAACCATGGTAGTCAAATGGTATAGGCTGTAGTTCGCGGCAAACTTTATGACCAGTCTAAACATATCCACATTAAGTTGCGCACAACAAAAATTTGGGGTAGTACAGATCTTGGGTGGACATTTTAATAAATTATATCTAACAGCAACTTTAAAACAGAATGCTTATGAAGAAAATAAAAAAAATTAGGTTCTAGGCATTATTTACTTGACTATACCATGAGCATTGCATGTTGGTAAGGCTTTTTGAAATGCCCGCCTGACTAGCTACCACCCTTATGTTGAAAATCTGCCATCAAATACCTATATCTGTGTTCCGGTAGTTGCACTTGAGAGCCAGCCCCTCCACTAGGTTTTGCGTGTCCAGCATCTTGGGCCACATTGTCACTAAACACCAGGTGAGCTTGTGCCATAACGCTAAAACCTATAACTATATGTACATGTATATACATATATATGTATAAAATTCTAAAAACATATTGACATAGGAAACAGGAGCACTTTTTTTAAATTTGATATGTTTAAATATGCTGTGAAGAAATATACAATAAATAAATCAAAATATTACAAAAAACTTACAAGGTTTTTACATGACATTAACATAATAAAGTTACACAAATACCTTGGCGGATTAGATTCCAACTGTGTCAGTTTATCCTCAATAGTCGCGTTCTGTGTAACCAATCCGTCATATTCATTACACAACAGATTCATCTCTCGGTTCAAACGGCGCAGGTTGAATTCCTGCAGGACGCTCGCTTCACCTGTCACGGTTTTACTCTTCTCAGCTAGCAAATTCTCTTTTTCCGTCTTCATAGACTTTAACAGTTCTTGTATATCGGTCATTCTAAAAGAAAAACCGGTTTAAACGATTAATTGCATATTGTTCCCAATTGTCTACATTCTAGCTCCACTTATTTCTATTCAAAAAGCTAAGTGCGCGAGTTGCCAAAATCACATTGAATTACCATATTCAATAAATTCTGTATAACAGAAAACACTTGATAATTAATTTTGCCGAGGTTTTTTTTTTCGACATCTGAATGTGGAGGTTGCTAAAATTCAGTGTGTCACTCGAAAATATATTTTTACCATGTTTTTATTAACTCGTTTTCTTGTATGTCTGTCTGGGTGGAATTTTGTAATTTTTAAATGAACTTCTCTATGAGCTAGATACTTTAAATTTGGACCATAGCTCAAAATTGGATGACATTATATAAAATGTGAATATATTTATTTTCTTTATTTTTTAGATAAAATAATTTTAATCGATTTATAACTAACTTCGCGATTAGCAATATACTTGAATATAGCTCAAAGCTGACAGATGAACACAATATATCAAAATTATATATTTAATTCACTCTAAATAGCAGAAAATAGTAATAATGATTTTTTTTAAGGCTCATGAATATTGAACTTCCTGTTGTAAGAATTAGCTATAACTACACAAATATAGTTAATTTAAATATTATTGTTTTAAAAGTGTATAGTGCAATAAACTTACTTATTAATATTGGCTTTAATTTTCTCTTGTAATGTTATAACTGCCTTCAATTGTTGTATCTGAAACGTATTAAAAAAGAAATAGTAAATAGACTTCTTAAAAATACTTTATCCACATTTGCGAAGTGACAAGGCTAGAGAAAAAGCCTTACAAATATGATATGGTTTTATCACGATGTTTGCCTTCTCTGAAATAATCCCTAACACTAAATAATATTTTCTGTAACAAAAAACAAAACCAAGTTGAAAAGATACATATATTTAAAAAAAAAAAACAAAATAAGAAGTTTGTTATGCCTACAATCCAAATTATTCCAGAACGTCATTTGCCATAATTAGGTACAGTTATCTAGTCTTGATTGTTGTAAACCTACCAATATCACTATACATTTCGTATTCCGTTTTGAGGAGTTCCTTGGTATATCTTCGAAATCCAAGGTGTCATGCTAATTAAATTCAAAGAATTCGCATAGAAAAACATATTCCCATTCCCATAAGAACTTTTTTGTTTCGGTTTATAAAGAACAAAGTTATGACATATGAAACATATACAATACAAATGAAATAAAAACCTCATTTTTTAATTGAAGTTGGTTACAATATAATTAATAATAAATATTATAATAAATAGGTAGCATACCTGTTTGTGTTTAACATTTTTCTGTTGCAATTTTATAACCCATTCAAGAGCTTGGCCGAGTGAAACCGGTGTGTCGTTGTAATAGTTAAAATCGACTTGGTGTGAGAGGTACGACGTAGCGTCTAAAAGTCTATTGAATTCGCGTTCCACCTACAATATAAACTATTATTTCAAATATCGAGAATCGATACTGTTTATATAAAAAACAAAATTACAAGATTAAAATCACATTTTAAAATTTATTTTATAAAATCTCAACAAAATGATAATAACTGTGAATACAAGACATATTGTTTAATTCGAAATAATATACAATCATCAGTTACCATTTCATCTTTATGTTTCGGTACTTGATTACCCGTGGCTTCATAAAGCGGGCATTTTTGTTTAATCTTGTGTAGTTCCATATTCATTTGCACAGACAATGTAGTAACTGGATTACCACCTAAACCCGTGACAACCATTGCACCTGAAATTTTAGAATTGCAACATGTTAAACCAGATCTTCACAATGAAAATAAAAGTTAAATAACATATTAAATTTTAATTAATAATGACTAAGTAATACAATCATTAAATATGTATACATTGAAATAGTTTATTATTGTACTCACCTAAATCAGCTACATAGGGTCCTTTCCTATATGTTACAATTCTACCACCAACTCTATCTCTTCCTTCTAGTATAATAACTTCACAACCAAAGGATTGGAGTTGGCGTGCAGCTGCTAACCCAGACACTCCTATATTGACAAATTCAATTATCAGAAACAATTATGTATAACCACTTGGTTCACTGGAGCAAGTAATTTTATATTATTTTCAATAACTTGTAAGCTATATTTGAATCAAATCCATCCCTCTTTTTAAAATGTTTTGATCCTTAGTAACCTTAATCCTCGATAAACTGTAAATACACATGGAATGCTCAAAGGTACCCCAGACTTTTTCATTATAATCATAGCAAATATAGATTTCATTTAGAATTCATTTAGATATTTAGAAATATTGAATCAATAGATTTAATTGTTGTTTCTCTTTATTACAAGTGCATAAAATATAATATGTAATTTGTAAGTTAGGTTATTAAGAAGTTATTATGTGTATGTATATATTTTTGTAATATTTTTTGGTTTATTTGGTTGTATTTAATATAATAAATTTTCTTTATTACATAACAACTATTAAGCTTATTGTTTTGATAAATACTAATTACCTCAACCACACAACACATTACACATATATTATGATTTATATTAAAATCATTAATAATTACAAAGGTTATCAATTTTGAAATAACAAATATACTCTCCGATATATATATATATAATTTTTCCTTAAAGTCAATTGATAATTATTTACTTAAGTTAAAAGCTATTACTATGATTCCAAAAAATATTACTGTTCTTTTTTACTGCCAAGTGATCAATAATTTCTATTTAATAAATCTTATTAAAATCCATTGTTATGGGGTTCACTTAAATCTGGACATAAAATCAGTCACACATAAGTAGTTAAAAATGTCTTCTTCATGTAACTATTGTAATATTTTTATAATTGTATTTATGCAGACAATATTACAGATTTATTAATATTTTATTAATTAATTTATTAATATTAAGAAGATTTATTAATTAATTTATTATTATTAAGAAGATTTATTAATTTATTAATAGACATATATTACCAGATTCTGAATAAGATTAACTATCATAAATGATTTTATACAAATTTATTGATCATTAGCTGACAATGTCTATGCAAAATTTCATAATGATCTATATGATTAATTCGTTAAATAGAATAACAAAATCACATTCATATTTATAGAATGAGTTAGGACTATAATTACAACATACACAGTTTTTCCTAACCAGAGTTGTTTATTTACATAAACTTTCTTATTTTTATTGTTCAAATGAGAAATTTAACTGATGTAAAAAAAAATACATAAAACAAAACACATACCTGCACCAATAATTATGACTTTTGGTCTCTGTTTCCCTTTTGGTGGAGAAGGAATAGGTGTGATGCGTTCGTAAATTCCATAATTTATAAAACTATGCCTTTCTAAAAATGCATGAGTCCTCATAACCAGTGCTGGGTCACCATTGTAAGGAGCCTAAAAATTGTACAATGAATTAATTTATAGCAGATCAATAAAGAGTAACTTTTGAGGATTCAATAAGGTCAGTTATTCCAGAAGGCACTAGGGTCATAAGCAATGCTTAATAGTTTGGTGTAACAACTGACTAATTTATTGTTTTAATCAAAACAACTTTATCCACAAAAACAAAACAATACTTTGAATAATTTGACAATCTACTTTAACTGATTTAAAGTAGTCATCTCTTTTTGAGTTGTAGGTAATATAGAAACAGTACAACCATGTCCATTTCGGAAAAGTTGTCTTTATAAAATGTTAACTTATATTCTATTTTAATAGTACAATCATTATCAGTTTGTCATTTCTTCTATTATAATAAAGGCAAACTACAATATACTCGCCTCCATTTTCTGGACTGCATACTCTTGAATCAATTGTTTCTTTGGATCCTCAAACCACATTTTTAATATTCGATTCCTGATTTGAACAAATGCATGACTTGATGGTCCTAGGAGATCCGAAAAACATTCTGCCTCTAGTGAAGACATTTTATCGAAAGGTAGCCGTGATTGAAATGCTGCACCTTCCAGACTAGAAATTATGAAATATATATATTAAAAAAAAACCGAGCTGACATACGCTGTTAGCCTTAAGAGCTTTTACAGCTTCACCGAACTTTGTTTTTTTTTTTTAATAATAACTACTGTAAATATGAATATAAAAAGAAAAGGCTCTTAAGTTATCCTACAATCTAAGTATTTTGAAAAAATACAGACTTTTTTTTTAAGTCTTTAATAGTTATTGAGTCCGCCAACTCACACCTACCTGTTAAGCATCTCTTTATAATTAATCTCCTCAACATCTTCAGTTCTTATCTCTTCTATAACAGTCTTTTCTTCTTTTTTCGTATCTTTCTGTTCAGTTGTCCGGCTCGATGAAGACTCCCGACGACTAGCAACTGACGGAGGACTCGAAGACGGGACCTTGCTTTTTTCAGAGTGGTCTGATTCTGAGCCATCCTGTTTTAACTTCTCTTCTATTTCCCGGTTTTCTACCTACAATCGATAAACATAACCTTAGTTTTATATAAAATAAACTTATTACTTATTTTACTTTTCAATTATGCGTATTATTCACCTTTGCTCGCTTACGTCGACTCATTTTCAATAAAGTTATTTAATTACAGAAAAATTGTAGTTTGTTAATCGAAAAACAATAACAAAATACAAATGTCAAACATTAAAAAAACAACAGCATCACAGAGCATAAATTTTTAACTTATCTGTTATAATTTTGGATGCATATTCTTTAGGCCTGATTTTATGCTATTTTTTCTAATCTGCAAACATCGTTTTAATAAAATAATAATTCTTTTTTTCTTAATTATTTTCAACCAATTAAAACAAAATTATGTATACTTGTAATGTATATGTATATAATAGTCTTTCTTTTATTTTAATGTCCAGCAATTGTATGTAATGTAACGGCCTATTCGTAGGTCAAACTATTTTTTATTAATAATTAAGTTAGTAATTAAGTAGTAAATTAAGTTTAGTATGTTTCTAATATTAAAAAAAAACCCTTTGGATGAATAAAGAAGTGAGTCTTTCACAGCAACTCGCAAAGTAGGTATGATAATTTGTAGACATCTATAGTTCTACAATGTCTCTCTGAATAATAACAAGGCCAAAACATTTATTACTAGTTTTTTTACTTTTATTTACATAATATAAAATGTGTTACTGCTAGATAAAGCGTGGTTTTCATAAGCTGTGGTTTGTCTGGTTTTTAAATGCAAAGAAACTTATCGTTTTATATTTTACTATAACATAGTAATACTAGAACATATCTGAAGAGTTGAAGATTCTTAATAATAATATTTTCTTTAACAAATAAAATAAGTGATATACACAATTATTTTTTAATTTTTCATGGTAATATGTACAATCAAACATTTTATATAGTCCATTGGTATGTTCGACATATAATCACGCGGACCTTGTTATTCGAACACCAGGATTTTCTGATTATTTGAATGCATTATTCTCCATAGGAAATAATGACTCAATATTCTGACACAATTATGACAATCACTATTCTGACTATTTTGATAGTCATGATAACATACTCTTACTTTATTCGCAGTATGAGTATTTAATAGTTATTACAAAACAACAGCTACTAAACAAAAAAGAAAATGGGTTGACAAGCAGAAGAGAAGAAGACATTGAATTGTTTTATATTTTCCCTATTTATATAATTCTAGATAATGATAGCCAAATTAGACAATAAACACTTCCAGCACATTTTATTGCAATAATCTTTTATATATAAAGTAATTGTAAAATGGTGGTAGGATAGTTGTGTATGACAGGATCGCAATCCGGCAAGTGTAACACCTCCACACATGCGTTCTAGGATCAATTGATTTAGTTGGTTATCCTGTACCAAAGCGGTTGAGGGTCACCACGACCACGATTTCATCAGATTGATTCTCTTTTGGCTTTTCAAGTATCTGAATTAAAGGAAAGAGACATGACAACAGCGACCGCGAATGTAGATATATTGAGATGGGTTGCTGTAGATACATGAATTATATAAAGAGCCAGACTTTTTTTTACTTCAGTACATCCCATAAACAACATTACAGGACAAATTGTTTTCTGCAAAAATAAAAATTCTGTTAATGTGATTTGTAACTTGAGAACTATTGAACCTATTTTACATGTTTAACCATAATATTTAACAACTTTCTTGCTGTTTACTTAAGTTATTAGAACTACTAAAACCACCTAACTAGTATCCATAAGCTGAAAATCTGTCGAGATTTGAAGCGATGATAGCTCAGTGGTAGTGTGTACAGACTCCATGTCAAGGGACATGACTTCGAATCCACCGCTATGGGCTTGAGCTTTCAGTGAAGGAAAACATCGTGAGGAAACAATAGCATGGTGGTAGGGCTTTTTGTAATACCTGCCTGGCTAGCTACCATCCTCAAGTTGAAATACTGCCGCCAAATACCAATAGGAGTATTCTGGCAGTTGCACTGGAGAGCCAGTCCCTCCACAGGTTTAGCGTGTCTACTAACTTGGGCCGTAAAGTCACTTTAGATCAGGTGAGATTATAGCCTTTATACTAAACCTTAACTATATATAAAAAAAAAATATCAAGTTCCTTTACTGATCCTAGTACGCTACTACTATTTTCGGTTGGAAGGGCTTCTTATATTTATTTATTTAATTTTATTGAAAGCAGTTTGTTAAAACTTTAATGACATATTTTTAATTCTAATGAGTGTGTTTTTTTAAAAGTTCCAATAAATAATTAGATATAAAATTTTATGAATAGATATAAATATTAAATTTGTAATGTGATCTGTTTTTTAAACTAATAAAAATTATTTTGTAAGAGTATTCATGTTTTATATAAATGTAAGAAAAGTTAATTAATATTTTAACAGTATATAGAAAAACATTAACTACATAGTATTTTTATACATTATTTGTTAGGTCCATACTATGTCGTCAAAGTTTGTCCAAATAAATTATTTTGCAGGTTGGCAAGAAATGAACAAGTGAAATAAACTGATCTCTGCAGGTACTTAAGTAGGAGCATGAAGTTCTACTTCAATACCTACAGAGGTCAGTTTATTCTAATGTCACTTGTTAATAACCTACTATGTAAAAGCGACATGAGCAATGTTGATTTCAACTTCCGCGCCTTTTACCCACACCACCACACCATAATTTTATATATTTTAATTTACTGGTCTCGTTGTACTATATGACTATTCTGTACTAGTACTCCTACCAACTTTTCGTATTACCTTTAGCAGTTGCTTTACTAGAATACAGATACTACAATTAGAATAACAATAAATTGCTTGTCTATCTTAATTATAAGTTATAATCTGCTAGCTTTTACCCGCGGTTTCACTCACGTTAATATTGATTTTGTTAAATCGGATGACGCAATAAAAAGTTTTATCTCTCTCTTAGCCTCACATCCCATAAGTTTTTCGTGAGAAAAAATAGCCTATCATCGTCTCCAAGGTCTCATCTATCTTTATACCAAAATTTATCATACTCGATTCAGCGGTTTAGGCGTGAAAGTGTAACAACCAAACAAACAAACTCACTTTCACCTTTATAATATTAGTAAGGTTGCTCAGAAGGGCTCATCAAAAAGAATGGATTTATATTCTAAATCGACATTTACAGTGTTGCATGATAAAATTACGGAGGATCAGCTAAAAGTATACCACGTATTTTATCATAAGAAAAAACAACAGGAACCAAATCAAGTCAGAATATATTTGCTTTCATAATTATTTAAATTTAAAGAAAAAAAACATGTGAATTATGCAAAGTTAAAAAGATAATATGAATCTGAATCTGACTCTCTTAGCACGAATGTCTTCTTCGTAAATGGACTTATTTAATTTAGCCAACATATCATTAGTAGGTCTGTTATTAACACGGTTATTGCTATTTATTTTGAGATAATTTTTTTGGTAGCTGTTTTGGTAGAACAAGTTGGCCATGTGTCGCCATCATAATTTTCATTATCACTCTGTATTGAACCTCACAATACTTCTTTGCTCACTCACAATACTTAAAGATATTAAACATAAAAGCGAAAAAGCTCTAGAACTTTTAAAATTATGTTTATATTATGACAAAAGCTTGAATTTAAAACAGAACATTTCAATTTCATCTATTTGTAACACGTAACTGGAAAAAAACAACGTCATTCATCCATCTTACTTCAAATTTTGATAATTCTTCCTGTAAGTTTAAATAAGGACGAGAATAGATTGCCAAGGTTTGGTTATTTTTATATATAGTGAGTGGAGATATACATTTTTATATTCACGGACACCCAGTAACTACTTTTTACTGATCTCTGCCGGCAACCAGGGTAATGCTGCCATGCATCGTTACCAGGTACACAGTAATTACCGTAGATGCATGTTTTTTTTAACCAAAACACGGTCCACGGTCTGCCCGCCGCTGTTGCAGAAATGCCCAAATATTTCTTTGGTCATCAGCCCATGTAACCCTTCATAATGAAAAAGTATTTCTGGTAGTATAATATATTTCTAGTAGTATTTTTGTCTATAAATACATATATGTCTGTCATAAAATACAAAATAAATGTATGTTTTGAAATACAGTTATACCTTGTACTTTATTATTGTTTACCTTATTCTTCATAAACTGATGAAAGATTACGATGAAAAAAGTTATTCAATTATAAGAGCTTTATTTAGTTATAAAATTTGAAGGAAACATTAATAATATCAACAATCAGCTTTCATATTTTTTCGGTTCACCATGTAAATTTATAGCGACTTTCTGAAGTGATTATAGAGAGGTCCTTCTTCGGAATAGCCAGCCACTTCTTGAGGTATAATAGCACTCTCTTCTATACTTCCGCAAGGGCGACACATGCATTCAAGGGGAGCTTTAGTAGAAACCTGAAATAAAAAAAAGTGTGTGTGTACTTAAGTACACGCTTTAGAAGTTATTACTTTTAAAAAGAAACATTTAATTAAATTTAATATTTGGAATAATTTAATTTTTTCGGACTTTAATAATTTTATTATTTATATCTATTATTAATTAATTTATTTATTTATAAACTTATTACACATTAAATAAAAATGTAAAAAATTATTTTAGTTTAAGATGTAAATAAAATACATACCGTTAACTAACCCTAAATTCTACAAACGTACTGAAAGTAATATGTAACAACTATTTTTATCACTTATAATAATTACTCTAAGTAATATGTGAAAACAATTATTATAACTTATAATCACAGTAAATTATTATAATATTTTATAATATATTATGATATTACTTGAGAAATATATATTTGTATATATTTTATTCGGACTGATACAAAAAAGGTGTGGTAGGTTCAGAAACACTTGAATAAATAAATATCGTGAATACAGTTGTCAGTTCTCACCCAAACATACGTAGATGTCCTTACTTTTACTTTGTTGGTAAATTTTATTGAAAAACGAAAATATTGACTATAGCTAACTTCAGGGTGTCGGTTTTTCGTGATGGTGTGCGCGCGCATCGTAAAAATGTACTCTCAGCATTTTTCCCTAACGCGCCAAAAGAAGTATAACTTCAAGAAAAACATACGAAGAATTTATATTCCACATAACATCCATCCACATATATCATATAACATCACATTTGCAGATCAACAATTATTCTAAGATGCCTTTAATTTATCCTAATAGAATGGTGGGATTACTAAACATATATAATTTATGTAATGCAATGGGTACATAATATCAACGTTCCTCGCATAATATAATTTATTACTTGTTACCATATAATATCGAACCTTTCTAAATCTCTTTTCTTCATTCTTTGCATCTGGACAAAACAGAATCACTGTAGCTTCTCTTTCACCAGACTCCTGGCAGCAATTGCAAGTTCTCTCCATTTGCCAAATCTTGCTACCAGATACCTGGTACAAAAATAATTTTGTTCATTCAAAAATCAGGAAATTTTAATTTATCAATAAAGTACGTGTACAGAAATAGTTATTATTATACCTGCACATAGCTGCTACATTTTCCGATGCATGCGAATGATGGAATTGCTTTGGGTTTACATCCGCGGTGTTTCAACACGTGAATTACAGGTGTCATTTGGCACTCCTGGCCTATAAAATTTTAAAATAACTTAAAAAATATTATTATGTAGTTTCAGCGTTTCGTCATAATCTAACCCGAGGTAAAATAACGATGCTTTCTTATTTACCCTAATGAAAATAATTTGAAAAGTGTAGCTGCCAGAACTAATCTTTACACTTTTCGTGTCATATGTTTTACTTGAACTTGATACCTTGCGGGCACTGAATAATCCTCGACCACTATGCTATCTTTTCATTACGATGCGATCACGATTTTCCTTCAATCGACGTGGTGTCCAAGCCGACTACCACTGAACCATCAGTACTTTACTGATTATAAAAAAAAAGTTTAACTAAAATGAGAATGCCACCACTATATTTAATATATGATTCGATTGAAGAGTAAAAGAAATATTAACAAAAAAAAATCGTCTATTTATAATTAAAAAAAAAATTGCAATATATTAGAAATAAATCGCTTGCGTTACTACCCGTCCGGCATCAAAATCAAAAAGATATCGTAATGTTATCTAAAAAATGTTATCTTTTAGAGCTTCGAAAAATGTTAACTGTTGTCAACTTTTTGTAGAGGTCATTTTAAAGAGATCTGAAAAATATCCAAATGATAACTTTTCATAGTCTGTCTGTTTTAATGTCTCTATGACTTTTTAACGGAATCAATCATAACCTCAACTTATCATCAGCTGATATTTATAACTTATAAATCAATGTTTGTTATATTTACTGTAACTTAAAATAATTCCATATATAAAGTGTATATGTTATTTATGTAAATATTTTTATAGTTTTTAGGTTTAGCGTTATGTCCATGATCTCACCTGATCTTAGGTGACGATACAGCCCAAGTTGGTAGACACGCTAAACCTGTGGAGGAACTGGCTCTCAAGCCGGAACCGGAACCAACCTATTGGTATTTTGCGGCAGATTTTGAACTTGAGAGTGGTAGCTAACCAGGCGGTCATTAGAAAACGTCGTACCACCATATATGTGTATATGTTTTTTATTGATTTGTATATACAATAACAAAATGCCGAATTTTTTATTGAAAATTGTATCCAATAATCAAAGGAATAAACATTGACGTGTTTTTTTTTTTTAATTAATGATATATACATAAAGTTATAATGATAATTAATTAAAAAAAATACGTTAATTTATTTTTTAATTGGAAATAATTCTAAATTTGAATATGAAAAAGTTCAATTGTTACGGCTTTTCGCGACAAAAGCGGCCATCTTTACTTTATATTTATTGTTATTCATCGAGGGTTATATACCTGTGTATACAAATACATCATATGAGTTAAATAATACTGATTTTATTGGATAAATTCGATTAAAGTACTATTTATCATTATTATAAAATCCTATTAATAATTATTTAAACCGTTTATGAATTTTTATTTCAACTTCTATTGTGACAATAGTAATTATATAGTCAACACAACACGAGTAAAATTGTAAGTATGAATTGAGGTTATTGCTTATATTTTTTTATTATTTGTATGTTACGACATGATTGTTAACTTTTTAAATGTATATCACTATAAATATACAACATTTTACATTATCATTTCTAATTGATGTATTAACGCTATCTTCATTGTTTGTCAAATTATTTTTTAGCTATTATTTTTGATAGGATTTAAAAAAAATAAAAAGAATCCTATTAGAATTTGGGTAACAACTTATTTGTTTTCTTTATTGTATTTTATGTTATTTTTAGTATAATTATTAAATAAAATGAATAAACATCACAAAATTTGTTTGTGACACAAGTTTGTTGTCACACATTAAATGGGCTAGCACAGAAAATCTTGACGTCCAAAAGATAATTGGTTAACTTATCTAAACACTCTACTCTACTCTACTACTACTACTACTACTACTCTACTCTAAAACTCTACGTATTAGTGTATCTTTATTTCCAACTATATGTACATATGTATATGCAAAGGCGTTGATTAACTATATTTAAATAATTAGTTTTTTTAAAATGCAGTGTAATTTTACCTGGTGGCAGATGAACTTCTTGTGCATTGACAGGTTTTTCTTGTATGTGGCAAGCTGCCAAAAAAAGGACAAAGATCGGAACAATCTCTACAAAATTCATTTTAAAAAAATAATGAACAAACTGCTTGTATTCCTTCGATGGTTGGAGCTTGTGTATGAAGCATTAGAACCAGCGCTGGCTTATAAAGGATGTAATAGTATGTATGTACAATGATTTCCAATGAATTAACACGAAAAATCATTTAACCGACTCATTTCCCGCTGGACTACAAGTTGTACCTACTGCGTGAACACGATATGATAGTTATTTTAATGGATATTAGAAAAGAAAATAAAGAATAAACTTTTGTTAAGTTTTATATTATTTATGAGTATTTCAATACAATGAATGTGTTACCTATGGGTAAGAATTAGTCCCCGTAAACTATATGTCACGTGAAACAAGGTAATAATAAGATAAAGTATTTTATATTATTCCAAGTTTAACTTTCTAACCTAAAATATTAACAATTTAGTTTCAAAGATTGCAGTATTTCCAACATTTTTGTTTCATAAACGGCTGCTTGGTAGGGGTGTGTAACTCTTTACTGAACCGGCTCACTGTTCCGAAACATTTAGATGTTACAAAAGATTGGAACACCAATAATATTTCAAATGCATCATTTGTAGATGGAACATCTTTACTATTTATTCATTGCGGTCATGTCGCTTAAGTGTGAGCGGAACCGATATAGGGTGTAAGCCATAGTGATTAAAACACTGAGCAACTGGCGTAGCGCGAGAACAATAAAATATAAGCAAGTGAGAATGAGATACCAGATGAAATGAAACCTCACACTTTATTATTCACGATGCTTATACAGTATGCACGTAATAATGCCCACTGTTGCGTTTGTATGTCCAGTACTTTATGAACGTTTTTTGTTTGCATTGTTTTAGTTTAAAATGCCAAATTGTTTGTTTTCTCGCTAAATTTGACAAACCAATACTTTATTGCAACAACCATGTAAAAAATTCTTGTAAATTTGTTCGTGTTTTTAAATTAAACTTTAATTTATTTTAATATGAAATAATGCAAAAAACATAATTAAAGTACCTACCTACATCACATAATTATAGTTCATGATTTGAATATAAAGTAATAGAAAAAAGAATATGTAATGTCATTTACAAATGACAAATCTAATCATTGTAAATAGAATCGATTTTTAAATACACACCTAGACATAATTAAACGTCTGGCCGCCAATCTTAAGTCTGGATAAAGTATGAAGGGAAATCGTTTTTAAATCGGAAATTGTGTTTAAAAATAATCAAAACATTACTATATCGGATTTATTTCCAACACCATATTATTTAGAGAAATAGGAATAAGTTTGTTTTCGGTAACTAATATCTCTTAATTTTGAAATGTGGCCAAACATAACCCTTATATATTTTAATACGACTTTAGCCATGAAGGCAAAATGTAGTGTGACAAACATACATTTTGTATATGATCGTAGTTAGGATTTTGGAGAGGCAGGCAACAAACATTTTTTTTTTTTTAATAATAACTCGACAAAGTACCTGCACAACACTTGATGGTAAGTAAGTATAATCTAATTCAAAAACAAAGATGAACGTGGTTCATATTAGAACACCTAGCCAAGTGGTATTTTTCCACATGCGCTTTCCTAAAAAAAAACGTGTGAGATGGCATTCTAAACAATAAATCGGCAACATGCCCATCAACGGTGGTAGAAGTGTATCATCCGACCTGGTTAGGCATTTCTAGCAGCTACGCTTTACTGAGATAAAAATGCTGCGATGGATGTCTGGCGTTACGCGGCTAGATCGCATTCGAAACGGAACATACATTACAGCCTTTGAATCCGTAGCATGATGTAAGTTTAATTAAGTTTAAAATTATACAATACTGAAAAAGTAGTTACTAATAAGCATGTAGAATTTGTAGAATAATCATGACTAATAGGATTATGGCGACGCAAGGTGTGGTAAAATCATGTCATTATTGTATTATGGTAGGACTTATCTAATGCCCAACTGACTACCTACCACCCTCAAGTTGTAAATCAGCCGCCAACTATACCGATGTTCCGGCAGTTACACTTAATAGCCCGTCCATCCACTAGGTTTAGGGTGTTCACCATCTTGGGCCACATCATCACTGAATATCAGGTGAGATTATAGCCATAACGTATTTTATTATATATGCTTATTGTATCGCGTATAAATGTCATCCAATCCAATATATGTACTACGCCCATGAAGCCTCACTGTGCCTCTATTATCGTCTTTATCATAGTTCCCATCATCTCCCTTCCATTACCAACTACGCGAGTTGTGAGACGGAATCACAGTTAGAATGTACCAATGACCTTTATACGAACAAAGAAGTTTGTAAATTACTTCATTCCCGTGTAGCGAATATGTAGAAGGTTATAACATCCTATGAAGTTAGATCCTTCAAAATGTAGGAGGATTTCTGATAAGTTGGCTTCGTTTTTAGCTAGAATAGCAGAATAACTATAAAAATAGCGAAAAAAATAAAATTATGAAGAAAATTAAAATCTAACTATATTTCCAAAACATAGACGGGTGATTTAAACTGTTTTTTTAACTCAAGAACAGCTGAAACAATTTTGATTATCTTTTTTTTATTGTAGCTCAGCAAAGTGACGGCACTGTACCTCGTGTTTAGCACAGTGCAATTCAAAAACAGTGGCGACCGTCGATGGAACGACAATCCATCACCAGTCGCCTCTGTCATTCCGGCCTGCGTAAATGCTTCTTTGCGTTTCGCTTGAAGGACCCAATGTAATAAGAGGAAGGGAATACACGAGCTGAAAGTACGAGAAAGCAAACATTTTGTTCGGGTCAGAATGAGGGTTACCCTAAATTTGTGACTCCGAAGTTCAGCTCGTGTAGTTCTGTTGTGGAAAGGAGAAGATAGATTAAGATTCATTAGCTCTTTAGAACACTGACCGTAATACATACGATAGAACCCTCACCGTGATACATACCATAGAACACGCGCCGTGAAACATACGATTAATTAATCTCAATTTAGCTGGATTTCTCTCGGTCTAGAATAACTATAAAAACAACTAAAAAATAAAAATTATGAAGGAAATTAATATCTATATAGATAAAACAAAGTCGAGTTCTTTGCACGATTTATAAGTCAAAAACGGCTGAACCGTTTTTAATGATGTCAGATTTGTTGGATTCGTCTACGTCCTAAAAAGTAGAATAAATTTATAGTATTTATCATATGAAATAAATAAAATCCTAAATTGAATTTAGCTCAAAGTTAACACGATATTCATTGAATGACAGGTGACCAAGTATTATTATAACACAGGAAGCTTTTGTCGCACATGGGCCAAGATTTTGTCTTTAAGTGATGCTTTTTCTGTTGTGAACCACAATTTTAAATATTGAATTTACTGGTTTCGATGTACTATATGACTATTTTGTACTAGTTCTTCTAATATCTTTTCGTATCACCTTTAGAAGTTGCTTTATAGTATTTAGTTTCTTTACTGAAAATGCACGACTAAAACTTTTGATTGAAAGTCAATCTTTTACAACTTTAAGCATGACAACTAATTTAATAAACTAATACTAAATACATGATATTAGTAAAATTACAAAGTAATGGACATTTAAAAATGTATACAATTTTTTTATACATAAGTATATAAAAAATGAGCACGTTGTCTATACCAAACCCAGAAACATGTATCTAACAGCATTAATTTAGATTGTAAGTTAGAACATTTTAAAAGGTATTTTGTTTAGGGCCTTTTAAAGTTATATCTGCCGCATCATCTCTATTAATATTATAAAGACGAAAGTAACTCTGTCTATCTGTTACGTTTTTACGCCTACACCACTTAACCAATTTTGGTTTTATTGGGAACAGAGATAGACTAGACCTTGGGAAGGACATAGGCTACTGTATATCGCGAAAAAAGGTTGAAGGGTTGAAATAGGGGATGATATTTTGTATGGAAGTTCGTTATAAACAAAGATAAAACCAAGAAACTTTGTTTTTAGGCACTTGATAAGAAATAAATATACATTTGTTTTAGCGTTTCTGAAATTTCGACCTACATGTGGATGAAATAGGAGATGAAAGTTTGCAAAGTCAAAGTAGTTTTGAATTTAGTTTACACGTAACAAAGTATTGTTTGACTACAAATATGCGAGTACAACTACACAATGATAATCAAGCAGGCCAATATGCTGCTTTTCTAAAAATCGCAGAGGATTGTAAGCGAATTGACTGTAACGGCATGACAACACTAAGACGTGAATTTTGTTAAATTTTCTATAACCCAGATGATTTAAAAAATAATTTCAATCCTGATCTACAAATAAACATTGGTAATCGAGAATGGTTGTGTAAAAATGCAAATGAGACGCTCAAGGCAGGTGTAAATTTTGAAAAAGAAAAGGTTTTTCCCGTGGGTGACTGTATGTTGCGTGCTCACGAGTATCAAACCTTCAAAATCTTTATGTAAATGACGGGAAAATTTTTAAAAAGATAGTATATAGATGTAGGTTATAGATTTAGGTTTATAAGTTTAAGATTTTATGGAATTTTGTGATTAGTTCTATGTAGTTTTTGAACATATTTGAATATAATTACAATTTGTACATGCTGTAACGCCAGGGTACGATAGACTGACATCTATTTTTTTAACCGAAGTGCCTAAAATAAATAAAGACAAGACAAAAAAAAGCATATGCAATTGAGAGCCAGTCTCTCCACTAGGCTTGGCGTGTCCAGCATCTTCGGCTATACTGTCATGTAACATCAGGTGAAATTGTGGCCATAATACTAAAATTTATAAAATATATTTATTTTCTAAATTATATTTAGGTAGTTAACATACAATCTATAAAGTATTTCAAAAAGAATAACGACTAAAAATAACTCAATAATTGATTGATTTAAATATGTTATAAAGCAGAAAAGAGCCACAGTAATGAATTCATCACTAAGTGCATACTATTATAGTCACGAATCTTTGGAGAACAGATCTCTGATATCCTTGTTACTTCAGAATTACTACATGGTAACCACCGTATAAGGGTCTAATAAATTATAGGCCCAAAAATCGCCGTGAAAGCAAATATGAAGAAGAACGACCTCGGATTCAAGGATGCCGAAGCCCGGCCAAGGTGGAGGATGTTAAGTCGGAAAGCGGAACCTGACACTTATTTTAGCGTTATGGCCATAATCTCACAGTAGTTGGTATATTAAAATAAGCTACTTGCAGTAAACCACAGTAGTTGTATGTGTATTATTTGCAAAAAAAATATATAGCCTTAAAAATTTTAAATACTGCCCAAAGTAACATATTCAACGCGGATAAAGTCGCGGGCGAAAGTTAGTAACCTACTAATTCTAAAATTAAACACTGTCGTACAATCTTTTTCATAAAATCATCATTTATTTATAGAATTTTTGACACCTATTATTTTATGTACCAAAGATGGACTTTAGGATAAAAATAATAATTTCATAGGAGGCGCTAGGAAATAAAAAAAAATGTAATCATAAAATATATTATTTATTTCATTTTCAACAATGTTAAAAAACTACTTTTTTTTTCTTTTTTTGAATGCTTTCGTTAATATTCTACCTTTATACCTTACTAATATTATACCTTTCTTTACTGTGACATGTTATGCAGTAAAAAGTTAATGTTTTTAGTTTATCGACTAAAATCTCCACATTTGTTGCATTTGCAGTCATCGGGTTCTCGAAGCCGAACTTCCATGAGTGCGCTATCTTCATCTTCAAGCCTGATACCATCAGGATCGTAACAGTGAGTCAGAGTAACCAATCGTTCACGTAAGAAATTTTCACGACAACAGAAACATTCCTGAAAAATTCGAATAGAAATATAATTTAATTAACAGTAATAAACACATACTACATTTAATTAAATAGCCAAATATTTCAGTAAGATTGAGCAGAACCTGTCCATCGTATGCCCAGAATTTTTGAACCAAAATGTCAACAATCTGAATACCAGTGAGCTACACAATCAGCATCACGTGAACCAGTTACAACTATGGCCAGACAACTAAATTGGTATAAGATATAGCTAAATAAGTTATAAAAGGAAGTGAAAAGATAACAGAAAGATCTCTGCCCATCAGCAGGATTTAATGTGTTTATCATGTAGATAAATTCCTGTATCGTTGGACATAACTTTTGAATGCGCTACTGTGTACATATATATTTTATATTCTAAGTACTGTATACACTTACTATCGTTACATAGATTTGTCTGTGATATATATATATATATTTAATCAGGTAACTAATCTTACGAGATCAAAACGATTCTTCGGAATATGTAATTATATAACCACGATAATTATTATTGACACTTAAGAAGACCTTTTGGAATCCTGTAGGATTTGATATTGATGGCTGCACTTGGCTGCTGCACATTCCTTCACATTTGTTGACTCTGACTTCTCCACTACATGATCGTACTAATCTTCCCATATCATCGTACTCTTCTGTGAATATAAAGAGAAGTAATATTATTATTCGTAATATTGGGCATATGAACTGGGTTTCAATATAAATAAAATTACTTAGAGTCCTAAAGGTACCTTTAGTGACGTGAATTTCTGTCGGGACCGTTTCGCAACTTTCTTCTGCAGCACTAATTGACATAAGTACAAGTAGTTCTAAAGCAACGAGAATGAATTTCTTAGAAACGAAAAAAGCCATATTGTATTTTCTGTAAGAGAGTGAACTTGACTGCGAGTGAAATGTGAATGATTGTGAAGTCTCAGAATTCCCTTTTATATCCAAGATTTAATATGTACTTGTACAAAATATGAGAGAAACCTCACAAAAATATCAGCGGGTCGTCTGCAAGCTAATTGAAATAGCTTGTTGTGAACATATTATGTTTCTTTGCAGTACCTAAACATTTATTTTGCAATGGCTCTCTCGCATCAATATCTTTATTATTAATAGTATAAAATAAATTAGTTACTTATTATACGAACATATTTAGGTATATACCAAACTAATATTAAATGAGCTATAATTCTTTGTAATTTTTATCATTTACCTTCTACTATTTTTATCTGGAATTACTTCAAGACATAATGTTGTGTTTTAAATCTTACTATAAGTATGGACAAAAATACGCATCAGAACACGAACAAGATTTAAGTTGTCCTCGTAGAAACCTATCCGACTTCAAAAATTGCTCAGCCAACGCAACTATATGTATGTATATTATAATATTATGTATATATATAAATTTGAAGCGATGATAACTCAGTGTTAGTGTGTACGACTTCGCGTCAAGGGACGTGAGTTCGAATCCAACCACCTACAATTAGCTTGAGCTTTCGGTGAAGGAGAACATTGTGAAGAAACCATAGCATGGTGGTAGGGCTTTTTTAACGCCCGCCTGGCTAGCAACCACCTCAAGTTAAAAACCTGTCGCCAAATAGCAATAGGTGTGTTCCGGCAGCTGCACTTGAGAGCCAGTTCCTCCATAGGTTTAGCGTGTCTACCAACTTGGGCCGTATCGTCACTTAAGATGAGGTGAGATTATAGCAATAACGCTTAAGCCTTGACTATAATAAAAATCTAGGTGAATTCTAGCCCAGTTCATACTTTCTGAATTAAAGAATGTTATTATATTTAAATATACCTAAATATATTATTCTGTCGATAGAATAATTAAGACTACTAACACTAGATAGTGTTATCGCACACCGCATTATCGACGTGTGTAAAAACATCATGTGACACCATAGCATGATGGTAGGTCATTTTTGAGGTAACAAAAATTCCCCTTAATATCGTAGTGAAATAACCACAGCTTAACTATAGTTTGGAAAATCTAAAAGTACACGCCTTATAACACAATTATAATTGAATGACATAGATTTAAGCATTCATATTAAATAGGAAGTAATCCGATGTCATTCTAGAGCCATTAAAAAAGAAATGGTCGCAATACGTTAAGTTTCATGGACGTAATCGTTACAGGTCCATACATACAGACATCCGGCCGTCCACGAAAAATGATTCAATAAGATTTGTTTTAGCATATAATGAAATAAATGAATTTAAAAATTATGTATTGCGGTAGTGAGAGTATTTCTCTGGATAATAAAATAAAATTTGCATCGCTGTAATTATTATTTATATTTATTGCAATATCTGCGAATGGCCCGGTCAGCTACAAACTATTCGACCGATTATATATTTCTTTATTGATCCTCACTTTTTAATATTAATGCGAAAAGTAAGGAACTAAATAAATAAAAAGAAAACATGTATATGTACAGTGGCGTTACTTCTAAGAGGCTTAACGGTGCCGTACACCGGGCCCTCAAGCGCACTCTGGTGGCGACAGAGAAGCCGGATCTTTCCTTGCCGGGCTTTGTACCTTAATCCTGGCTGATTATTTTCACCAATAAAATTCCAACAAGTTTTTATATCCCGCACTCCGTATTGACCTGTACTTCCCCGCAGGCGGACCACCTTCTGCGGCATTGTGTTCAAAGCACCTGTCTGGTTTCAAGACACACTTCAGCGGGCCTCAGTAGTGTTTTCTTTGCAAGAAACCGAGGACAAACCGGGGTAGCGCATCATCACCTACAGCAGGCAACGAGTTTAGTTCGGCCCCGTCGAAAACAACGCGATGGCCGACCCGGAACTCCAGCATAATACCAACAACAGCCGTTGAGGCTGGATTGGTCCTACCTGCGAAGTTAATCGACTCTCAACCTGCGACTAAGTAGCTTAAGATCCTTTTGATCCTGAGCTTTGAACTTTTTTTGGTTTCGGAAACAGTAACTTTTATAGTTCCAGATTTTTTCTTTCAAAGGATAAGGCAAAAGTACCAAGACCATGCAGCCAAGAAACAAAATGATCTTATGCATTATTTATTCATGATTTTTTAAGTTATTTTCTGGATACACGTCACGTATTCTTTATAATCTCCAAAAACTATCAAGATTTGAATTTAATTTAATTCAAAGTACGTTGATTTTTTTATAAAAAAATTAAATACTATACTAAATGCAATTTCATATATTTTACCAATAACAACCTAGTATCGTCTGTCACTTATTGTTCCTAAAGTCTAACCAGCATATAATTTATAATCCCTTTTCGACATTTTTCATATTCACTGTCTTTTACTTTATATTATACAAAAAAAACCGTAACATATCATATTGTACTATTATATGTTACTGAGAATAGGCTTTTGATATTTGGAATCCTGCCTACCATTCATAGCTGAGCTATCATTTTACACATTACTGTAATCAAATACTAAGTAGTATATGATTGACTTTCGTAATACATTACATTTTCAAATAAAATGTAAATAAACTAATAGCTGTCGTGTTACTTAAATAGATTATAAGTACATGATGTCTTCTATATATTGGTGAGGTAATAAAAGTACGCATTTGTATAAAATACTATTAAAATATTAATTTTGGAAAGGTCGCCTATTTTCTGTTACTCTATTTTTAGATCATCTGAACTCCATTAACAATAAAATACAATTAGCTGTGGAGTTAGAACTATATAAATCTCTTCCTTTCTTAGATGTTTTAGTTATCCGTAATCCTGATCAGTCTTTAGGCCATACTGTGTACAGAAAAATGACCCATACAGATAAATACCTGAACGGTGAATCTCACCACCATCCGAAACAGTTAGCTACCGCGGGTAAATCTTTGTTTCAGGGAGCACAAGGAATCTGTGACGAGGAACATCTGGCTGCTGAGCTGCAACATGTCAAGCAAGTACAGCGAGATAACAAGCTCCAAGTTCCACGCTGCTGTCACGGAATCCGAGTGAAACCAGACACAGTAGAACGAGTACCTGTAGTGTTACCTTTTGTAAGAGGGACCCCTCTTACAGACAAGATTGGCTATGTATTGAAGCGTGCTTCAATTAAAACTTGCTTCAAGCCGCCCAAGAAGATTAGTCAATTTTTAACACCTGTCAAGTGTCATATACCTCTACAAGATCAGGGCGTACACAAAATCGAATGTGACTGTGGCCTCTCCTATATCGGCCAAACTAAAAGAAGTATAGGGACCCGCGAAAAGAACATATAGCTGACGTTAAACACCGACGCTCTACGAAGTCTGCAGTTGCTGAACATTCAGAAGAAGGCTCCAAACATTATCTTAGATTCGACAAGCCACAAATCTTTGCCAAAGAACACCGATTCCAACCTAGGATGATTCGTGAGGCTATTGACATTAAAAAACATCCAAATTTCAATAGAGAAGATGGTTGGAAGCTAGTACAAGCCTGGGATCCGATCATACATTTAATTAAATCGGAGCCCAAAAGACCAATTGCCAGACCTCAAGACACTGTGAGCTCTTTCTGCGTAGATCGGAACACTATCAATAACAAAAATTAAATTGAACGTAGACACAGTAACATGAACTTTTCTGGACAGCCTATACCTCAGTCCGCCCCGTGACCACGAAGGCTGAAAAGCTTTTGAAACGTCGGGATCAAAATTAATAAATAACCGCGATAAAATTCGTTTAAATTAGTTTTATTTCGATGAATAATATTCGCGTAAACATAAGAAATCATTATGGAAAGGGTAAGGTTAAAAATGATGTAATAAATGATCTTTAACTGAGACAGAGAATAAGCGATATGGCGTTGCCACAAAAGAAAAACACATTTGAAAAATAATATGTACCGGTCTTTATACATAAAAATTTCGTGTCACGTTGCTTGTCCGCGATGAACTCTCAAACTACTGAACCGATTTTAATCAAATTTTGCAACTTATGTGCGGTTTGATCGAACTTGAGAGATAGGATACTTTTTATATCACCAACCCGCGTCGCCCCAAGAAGATCACAGACGGCCGTGGGGTTTTAGTGGGTATTACTGGCGGATAGCGCCGGGTGAGTCCCACATATCCCTATCCGTCCCTCGGCCTGGGATGGGTTGCGTACATGAATTTCAACACGTTCAAAAAAAGGATACTTTTTATCTCGATAAGTGATCATAACGCCATAAATCTTGCTGTAGTGTATGTCATTGACTACTCGAAAACGCAGAACAAGGTCTTCCAGGTCAGTTAGTATACCTACAATTGTACATCAAATGTATGCATAAAGAAATCGTATATATATATAAATATATTTTACCTTATTATATTGTTTTGCTAATTCATTGTACGTTATTATATAGTGTTTATATTGCTTATCTTATCTATATATTTGCCTATTAATCTAAAATAGTTAAATAGTTACTTTATTTTTTAAGAAGCAACATCTCTAAATCAGCTTTTAAATCGATAATAACTTTACTGATAAACATTTTCTCTGACTAGATTTTGGTATGTATGTATGTATTAAGGATGCATACTATATTTTGGTATTGAAAGCAATGAACATAGTATTTAAAACACGATATTAAAAAAACCGTAAAAACAATATTATACACCACACTAGAACCGCCGAGGGCAGCGCCGATAAATAGTAGTATGTAATTAAAAGAAAAACTCCTATCTAGAGATGTAAAAGGGAGACCGGTAAAAATTAGTGTAAAAGTACCGAATGTATTTGTTATTATAATAATCAGTACTCGTTACTATCGTATCGTTACGTTACTTTTGATACCTAACAAAGAGCATCGCAGGGAGTCGTGTTGCGTACAGTATGACATTGACATCGCATCGTTCGCACTTTGTATATTCTGTAGGAAATACCTAAACATGCGAGTAACGAAATGCATTCGTGAGTATTGTTTCAGTACTCTGTACAAGATGATATACCCGTTACTTAGTAACGAATATGTATGGCTTACTACAGCTCTACTCCCATCTACCGGCAACACTGCGCTATAGCCTTGTGCATATATCGTTTGTACGTGGTGTGTACATTCAATATTAGATTCGATGAAATATTTTCTATAATTTCTACATAAGATATAAATATGAATATTGACGAAGATATCATTGTTTTTTTGATCTTACTATTTTCATGGGTGGAATACCTTTGGGAGTTGTATCTTTCTTTACGTCAGGTACGTTGCAATACAGCCTCTATTACTATTTTTTGTACTTTTACTTATAAAATACGGAAAGAATGATTTATTCTAGGTTAGTTAAGGTTAAGGTTAGTTAAGCGTGGAATTAAATATATTCCATAATTTTTAACTAAGTAGCTAACCTAATGAAAAATAATGCCGTCGATTCACGCATACTTATACCAGCATGTATAATATTAATATAGAATATATATTTGAATACATGTACACTTACAAATTGTTAATCTTACAGTTGAATATATACAAGACAAACAACACAATCCCAGATGACTTGAAAGAAATGCTGAATGAAGAATCCTTTAAGAAGGCTAGACTGTATGGGATTGATAAGTCTCAGTTCAAGATTGTTAAAGATTTCTACAGCACAGTATTAACATCATTGATACTATATAAACGATACTTCTATGTAGCATGGAACAAAAGTGAAAATGTTGCAATAGCTCTAAACATTACACTAGATAGTGAAATATTGATAAGTTGTATATTCATGACCCTTGTCACACTATTTAACTTCGTTATTAATATGCCATTTACTATTTATAGAATATTTGTACTTGAAGAAAAACATGGTTTTAATAAGCAAACAGTAGGATTCTTTATCAAAGATCAGATTAAATCCTTGGTACTTAACATTGCAATCACCCTTCCAATTGTGTCTGTGGCAATTTATATAATAATGCTCGGAGGAAATATGTTTGTAGTTTGGTTGTGGCTGTTTACAACAGTGACCACATTAATGCTTTTAACTATTTATCCATCGGTTATTGCTCCATTATTTGACAAATTTATACCTTTACCTGATGGCACTCTCAGAAAAGGCATTGAAGATTTAGCATCTAGGTTACATTTTCCACTTTCTCAAGTATTTATTGTTGAAGGGTCAAAAAGATCTGCACATAGTAATGCATACTTTAGTGGTCTCTTTGGTGGAAAGAGAATTGTATTATTTGACACTCTCATAGAAAAATATAATGAAGAGAAAAAGGTTACCACTGGGTGTACAGAAAATGAGATATTAGGAATTTTAGCTCATGAATTAGGTCACTGGAGTTGTAGCCATATTTACAAGTCAATTGTTTTAACAGAGGTGAATTTACTGCTTTTGTTCACTGCATTTGGTTTCCTTTTCAAATATTCTATGTTGTATACATCACTTGGTTTCCCTGCAGGTCAAGAGCCAATCTTGATTGGGTTAATGGTGGTATTACAGATGATTCTAGCTCCATATAATTCAATTTTATCATTCTTTGCAACAGTACTCTCTAGGAAATTTGAGTTTGAAGCTGATAACTTTGCTGTTTCATTATCATTCTCTAATGAATTAAGATCTGCTCTAATAAAGTTAGGTAAAGATAACTTAGATTACCCCATATATGACAAGTTGTACTCAGCATGGTATCATTCCCATCCTACATTGTTGCATAGAATTGAAAATATAAAGAACCAAATTGCTAATAAAAAAAGTGAATAATTTATTTAACAAGGATATTATTGATGCAGGTTATTGCATTTTTTAAAGTACAATTAACAATATAAAAAATTACTTTCACTTTGAACTTTTTTTATACATAAGAAACAAAATTAAATTTAACATGTGTGTTACTGTTGACAACCATAAATTAAATACTTGTATATGATTTATTTGCACTGTGAACATAGAAAGAAGCCTGCTGTTCTAATGTTAACAATACAAAAATTTGAATTATAATGTACTGTAATTTATCTTTGATGTATTTGAATTCTCTTCTTGTTATTAGGAATAAGTAACAATTTAATGGTTTTTAAGAATACATAAAGTTACCATTTCAGTTCACATTGAGAATTTGAAATTTCATGATATGTACTTCTTTCTCTATACACATATTTCTTTATATACTTATTTATATAAACCACACAGTATGTAATGAAAAGAAAACGTTGAGTAATTTATGGCATCTACAAAACTTACCAAAAACTTGTCAATGTACAAGACTAGTGATTATTCAAAATATGTATAAATAAAATTTTGTATGTTACTATGTATTTTTCTTTGTATTTACATTTCACTTTTCAAGTAATGTTTTATCCAAAAGGCTGAATAGTTGTGAGTACTATTTGATGTCATCTTACTGCAGTTTAATGCAACAAAAATAGAGATCATTTTAGAAATAAGAACCTATTAAAATTAAAACTTTTCAGCCTGTTCTACAGTGTCCGGTAAAGGTTTGCCTTTAGTTTCAGGTAAAGGTAATAATATTAGAATTTGAAGGACAGATGTTATTGTCAGTAATATAAGTGGGAAATCTGGTAGTACTGAATCCAAACCGATGACAGCCGGCGCAACCATGGATGCAATGCGTGCGAATGTTGTGACGCCGCTGACACCAACATTCCGACCCAAAGTGGGGAATAGTTCCCCAGAAAATAAGTAGAGCGCCGGTATTGAACCCTGAGGAGAAATCCATGAGGTGTACATGACAGATTAATACTATCACAGGGACTCTTGTGGTTTTCTTTTCTCTTTTGACCCGTTGCTGAGACTGGTAAGTCGGCGTGATAGAAACGACCTCTAATTAACTTTTATTTATCAATAGTGGTTGTTTTTGGAATGTACTGTGCTACAATCAGGTATGGTTATTGAGTTTTGCTTCTATATAAACAATATAGTTGTTATTATTATCAACTTGTTATCATTGTGTTATAATTAGAACAAATTCTTTTATTTAGTGAATCGAATTATATATTGAAATAAAACTAATTTAAACGGATTTTATCGCGGTTATTTATTAAATTTTGATCCCGACGTTTCGAAAGCTTTCCAGCCTTCGTGGTCACGGGGCGGACTGAGGTGTAGGTTGTCCAGAAAAGTTTATGTTACTGTGTCTACCTTCAATTTAATTTTTAATATTTAGTGTTCCGATCTACGCAGAACACTAACTAACACTAAATATTAAAAATTAAATTGAAGGTAGACACAGTAACATAAACTTTTCTGGACAACCTACACCTCAGTTCGCCCCGTGACCACGAAGGCTGAAAAGCTTTCGAAACGTCGGGATCAAAATTTAATAAATAACCGCGATAAAATCCGTTTAAATTAGTTTTATTTCAATGAATAATATTCGCGTAAACCTAAGAAATCGAATTATATAATTACTTGCGAAAACAGAACTTCATAGGTATATTGCAGCATCATGCTAAATTTACAAGGCGTAGAGCTAGTAATTGCAAATCACCTCACACAATGACTTAACGCCTATATAAAATGCAAGGTACCTACTGTTTATTTTTAAACTATAATATGCATCTATATAGCACAGCCCATTGTAACCAACACTAAATATGAATCAGTAACTATTCCTTACTGTATGAGTGAACCATAAAAGTTCTTCTCTCATTGCTATTACCTAAATTTTTTTTTGTTTGTGGCCCACGATACCATGACTAACACGTTTGTGGCCCCTATAGAAAAAAGGTTGAGTATCGCTGTGCTAGTTGAAACGAGATAAATCGAAACGGAGAGGGATGAGTTTATAACCATGAGAGGAATGAAAGAAATTATGAAGATATGGTAGGAAAATGTCCATGGGGAGCTAGTATCGAATAAAAATGTTATCGAAATGTAGGTAAATTATTATAGTCAATCTTAAACGAAAGCCACATAATGAGATGTGCTTCAATATGTATTAATCGAAAACTGAGTTTTATATATACAAACATAGTTCTTAATATAAGCATTACAAATCTAGTTTAATTCGTGGTCAACTTACTGCCATTCCCGCAAATCCAATACCAGCAAACAATAACCTGGGCCAGGCGTTCGCAAATAATTCTTTAAGTAACAATAGCAATATAAAACAGACCGCAGTTATTAACTGGTATATTCCTACAGTAGTTTTTCTACCAACTTTTGTTACTATAAATATACAAGTAATAGCACCAAGTGTTGATATAATCCCACTTAGAGCTACTGTTAAAAATATATTTCCTCCAATTGAACCCAAGTATTGAGAGAATGTAAAGAAAGCTAATCCGGTGCAAAACCTGAAATATAATAATAAATATCGTAAACATAAATGTAAACAATATTATTTAAATGTCTAGAAGTATTTACAATAAATATAATTCATTACACAAAGGGCTTATCGAATCTGAATGAAAACTACGTACGTTTACAAGTACCTAGGTACTTACATAAAATTTTACTATTTCTGTCAATCTCAGTCATGACATGGGATGATTATACAACTATGAGCTTATCGTCTATATATATATAACGATAGAATAACGAAGAATACCAGTTTATAGAAAGCAGAAAGGTTTTTTGACGCATGCTTTTCGAACGGAAGAATACCATAAATCCAGGATCATCGTTCTGCTGACTTCTTACCAATGCTAGTAACTTCTTAATTTCTGGTAAACTGTAATCTTTACTATTCTCCTTAACAGCTTTGCTTAAAACTTCTAAAACAATAAATATCCTTCTAAATATTTTCTATCTATTAATATTATAAAGCGGAAAAGTTTATTTGTATGAGAGCGCTAATCATAGGAACTATCAGTCGAATTAAAAAAAAAAATTCTGTGTTTGATAGAGCAATAATTGAGAAAGGCTTTAGGCTATTTAACATCACGTTACCTCTAATAGGAGCAAACCTGTATTGAAAAAAAAATACAGAAATAATTATTAATTCCACGCGAACGAATCCGCGGACACAGCTAGTTATTATATAAGGATCATGAGCAGCATATAACGTTACCTAAGGCTTTTTCTGCCTGTCCCGTAGCTATTAACCACCTCGGAGATTCTGGTACACAAAACCAATATAGAATATAGAGCGAAGAAAGAGTAGCTAACGCAAATTCTAGTTTTCTCCAATCTCTAAGCCAATAAGCTAATCCTGCCATTACAGCATTTCCAAGACCAAACGGCAATTGATAAATAACTGGAATAGTTGTGCGATATTTCCCACCCACCACCTGGAAATCACTCTCATTTATTAATGTAGAACTATTTGTAAAATTCAATAATTTAAAAATACATATATGTTTTTTCTGTTCATACACTACCAGGATAAAATAAATGTGGTTAAAATAGATACATATATTATTATGCAACTTCAGTGGTGTGGCGGCGCGCTTGCTACAAGATGAAGCCTCATCGAGATTGCAGATATGCTTGATTACATCTTTGTTAATAAAATACTAAGAACTGTGTCCGAATCGTGCCACACTGAATAGGTCACTACTGCAAGGTTTTCACAGTTTACAGGAATCGCCGATTATTATGGGATAAATATTTTAGAAATATTCTTTTAATTCAGTTTATCAGGTTTCCAACACTATTACCTTTAGTAAGCAAATTGTTATTTAGTTTTTATGTTATAGTCATTATATGTAGTTTGCCTTTGAATAAATTACAACAAGCATGGGACTCACCTCCATACACATAACAAACGATATTATTCCTATGCCACCTGAAGCTAATGCAAGTATCAACCAACTAATTAGAAACCACCAATACCGTGGTATAAAACTAGCTGAAAAACTTGCTATTGCTTGTACTACTAACGCAACCATGAGAGGTAATTTTCTTCCGTATTTATCTGCTAGAACTCCGAACAAAATACTTCCAAACACTATTCCCCACATCATCATACACTGCGTCAACTGAAAGTAAAACACAATGGAAAATAATACAACTAGGTTCTTTACAATCTTTTGCCAACAATTATTACCTTTACCTTATGTATTACTTATATATAATAATACTTATAAAAGTTCTCATTCATTTTTCGAAGAATAATCTATAAAAACTTAAAAGAGCATTGTTTTTTTTTTAATTGAAATACGCTGTTAGCCGTAAGGGCTTTGACACCTTCACCGAACTTTTTGGAGCGAGTGCTGAGGGCACTCAGCTCCGAGGCAGCGAGCGCAAGGGTGCCAGAATGGCTGAACCTCGGCTTGGGCTGCTGCCGGAAAAACAAACAAGGATCGTGGGGGTAGTCTCTTACAGAACCGTGTACTCAACGTGTAGGTGTGCATGGATGGTATGCGGTGTGATGATGTACTTTCTGTGATGTAGAGTGTCACTGTATCGCGCGAGCAGAGTCACTTGAGGGCTCCTATCCGGAGGATCAAACCTAGGCTCAAGCGTCTGCAGAGGGAGGTCGCGGCGGGTGTGCGGAAGCGAAATTAACCGCTCGGCCTCGGCGGCGAGGGCGGGGGTTACGCGGGCGTGTACGCGGACACGTACGATTGGTGGAGACGGTAGGAAGAAGTGCGTTCAATCTCGTTATTTTATCGACGGGATCAGTGAAGCAATTACGTGGCCGGCGCGCGAAACCTTTGGCGTGCGGATTAGCATTGTAGCTCACTGCGTGTACTATTTTGGGGTTGGGATGAACTTCGGCTTTTTTGAAGAATTGCTTTGTAAGGTCTTTAATATAAGCATATATGGACGGAATATCCATATCTTTATGGAGATCTACATTACGGACGTACGGAGGGGCTTGGACGGCTATACGCATGAATCTATTTTGCAGAACTTGTAGTTTGCGAAGGCTGGTGTGCGAAGCGTGAGCGAATACGGGGCAACTGTGGGTAAGTATGGGAGGGATGCATACTTTGTATATTGTGAGCTTATGTCTGAGTGACATTTTGCTCTTAGAGGAGGTTAGATTGCGTAGTAGAGCCATAGCTGTGGTGGCTTTTTTCTGTACATAATCTATTTGTTTGTTAAAGGTGAGATGTTTATCTAAAACTACTTCAAGGTATTTAGTTTGGTTAGCCCAGGGGATATTGACACCAAAAAGATGTAATGTTGTTTTTATATTCTTCCTCGCGTGAGGATCGAACATAATAGCCGCACTTTTGTCTGGGTTTATTCCTATGCGCCATTTGAGGCACCAGGACTCGCCCTTTGGAAGCGGTAGTATAAGTGAATCCTATTCATGCCTGAGCTGAAGATGACCGTGTCGTCTGCGTAAGAGCCTACTGCGACGTCGGGGAATTCGGGGATGTCACTAACAAACAGGTTGAAGAGGCAAGGCGCTAGGATAGAACCTTGCGGGACCCTGATCTTATTGAATGTGGTAAGGATAGAGTTTCGTCCGCTTTATAGCAGAAGGTACGGTCTGATAAGTAAGCGAGGATTATGCGGACTAGTCTGTCCGGGACTTGAAAGAGATTGAGTTTAAATATGAGGCCTTCGTGCCAGACCTTATCGAAAGCTTTGGCTATGTCGAAAAATACGGCAAGCGTGCGCCTAGGACGGCGTGGCTCCGTGAAATTGGAGAGAATATTCTCCGTGAGGCGGAGCACTTGGTGGGTACACGAGTGCTTCGGTCGAAAGCCGAATTGCTCGTGTGGTATGAGACATTTCTCTGAGACAATGGAATGAAGTCGGTTCAGAAGGAGTCGCTCGTATATTTTACATAACGTATTGAGGAGGCTAATTCGGCGGTAGCTTTCTGGGAGAGATGCCTTTTTCCCGGATTTGCGGATACCTATTACCGTTGCCTTTTTCCAAGTGGCTGGAAAATGGCAGTGAATTATGGCCGCATTGAAGATACAGACCAGAAGAGCTATAAGTTTATCAGGGAGAAGTTTTAGGGCTTCGTTCCTGATTCCATCAGGACCAGGGGCTTTCCTTGGCTTAAGGCGTTTTATGATCGCGACAACTTCGTCATTTGTGACCGGATCTAAATTTTCAACTGGTGGGGTCTCTCTTATTGATTGAATTGTTCGATTGACCCTCCCGATGTATCCGGGATCTATGGTATGATATTCATAGGAATTGGGAGAACACTGTTGTTGGAGAGTGGTAGCGAGATACTCTGCCTTGTCTATATTTTCGAAGGCGGGCAGATTGCCGGGGCCTCTATCCAGCGGTGGCATTGAGGACGAGTAGCTGCTCTTTTGTTTACGGACAAGGTCCCAGAAGGCAAGATGAGATGGTTTGATTTCCTCTAAAAGACTGTCCCATCTTTGACCGCGGAGTTCGGAGAAACGAGTTTTAACTAATCGTTGTAAGTTACGTAGCCGTATGCGATTTTTCTCCGTCGGATAAGAATCATGGGCGCGAGTCGCGGCGGTTTTTCCGTGATCAGTCTTCGAATGTTATCAGGGAGTATGAAGCGGCGATCGTTTGCCGCCTTTACCTCTTTCGAGGTTTCGATGATGGCATTCTGGAGGTGACCGACCAGGGAGTCAATTGCCACATCGGCATCGGTCACAGACTTTTATTAAAAGAGCATTGTCTTTCTTGCGTATGTACCAGTGATGCTACCAGTTAATTGTAAACTCTGCTAATAAGTAAACTCTGCTAAAAACCAAAGATCAAACCATTCTCATGTTTCAACCAAAACGTTCATATTACAAGCTTTTCCTTCTTCGCGTCGGCACAAAGTCTTATTTTAAATAAATATAAGCACTAGTGCCATAAAATAAAAAAAAGTGGTTAGTTATAAAAGTTGGAACCAAAATTGACGACTGCCCATGGTGCAGCAGTAGGTATTCATAGCAAATGAAATTGGTTTACCTTATCTAACCTACTAATATTATATAATTCAAATGAATACTTTATTGATTCTTTGAAATCTGGAACAAAACCTCTCGTATTCAAAATATATATTTGCTTAAAGCCAGTTTAATGGAGTTGTTTATGTGTCTACGTATGTGTCACCATGCTTACAAAAATGGTAGGTCAGAAATTACGCTAAAAATGAATTAAGTAATAGGTATTCTGTGGCAATATTGCGAACGAGCGTTGCAGACGGAGTGCGGCAGGATACAGCGAACTGAGGATGGTGGACTGTTAAAAACCAAACAAATCAATTGCGAGTGCTGGTTAAAATTTATTACATTTTAAAGTATAATTGTAAGTTAAAAACTGAAATCCAAAGCAATGAATACCACCTATAGAAGGAATTTATCAAAAGTCGTCACAGTCATGTCGCCGTCGAAACACTCTGGCAACTGCATATATGCCGGTTGATCTCGAAATGCGAAAAACTCAAATGCCGTAGTGTAAATGAAAAAGTCACAGTAAAGTTGACCAACACCACCACCCCGCTCGACTTGGATGAATATACATTGGCTGAACCTTAAACGTGACTCGCCTAGACGTGTTTTTATGACAGGTAGTCACTATCCAGTCAGACACAATCGTCGCATCTTACCTTCATTATCAGTAAAAATCATAATTTATTATACCTAAACTTAAATTAGTATAAAATTATCATTATTTTTTTCGCCGCAAACAAGGCGCATGTCTTTTCCCAATTGCAGGATTTTAGATACTACTTAGGTAGATAGTAATAGTAATATTTACGAACATGAATTAACCAATGTCTGGAACAAACTAGATCCCAATCAGATGTTATTGTGCGACTGAAGATAGCGTTGTCGTAAATGAATCTTTTACATGGGACCAGTGGTATTAAAGTCTTGTCTATAGTTGGTGCAATTGCAAGTATGTCTGGATCGTAAATCAAACATGGATATTCTTGTATGAGCTGCAATTTAACAATATAGTGATATCGAACAGTATTAGACAAATTAAAAATTATATGAGAGAAGGTCAAAACTTACAGGAGAACACATGTTTCTCCATTCTTCATCCGTATATGAAGCAAAAGATTTTAATTTTACACACCAAAAGTCTTGCAGCGGCGCCATGAATATTATGTTAAGTTGATACCAAGCGGTAGGTAATTTTAACAGTGCCATTAGTACACTTATCCTCAGTTGCCATCTTCCAAAGTCACCAATTATCTTTGAGGTTACGTCTTCTGTTATTTATGGTCAAATATTAATTCAAGAAACAGCAGAATAAATTACGGTTTTATTTTTATTACTTAATTACTAGTAGCTCTTAGATGTCCTATATTATTGTTCGGTTCGTTTATATGAAAACCTATAAACACGTTGGAAGTAAGTACTTGGTAGATTTTATAAAGAATGCATAGGTACCTTTGTATTGTGTTTCATCAGTTCTATACTTCAATGACATACCTACTATATGTAGTTCAGTATAATAATGTTTTCACTGGTTCCCAAATTACCAAAACCAATAATGAGTAGTGCTTATGTATTCATAAATTGTTGACAAATAATATTATGACAGTTTGTTCACATCTTTCTTTGTAACAGCTCACATCTTTCTTTATAATTTTTTATTCCATAAACAATAAAAACAAAATAACCTAATCATACCAAAAATAGTTTTTAAATGACTCCCCTAAATCCATTTATATCGAGTTAAACATATTAACAAATATAAAAGTTACATTCAATGTTACCCATGCATTATTCTCTTTGACAAGCATGGAAACTAATGTAGGTACAGAAATTATTACTGTGTAATATCCTAAATTTGTAGATTTACGAAGTCTTTAAAGTAGGACCATTACGTAAACATTTATGTTTGTTTATATCATTAAGAGAAACTCATAAATATTCTTTGCGATCATAAAGTTATAAAAGATCAATATAAAAAAAATCTTTCATACAATAAACTCAATTTAAAATATTTTAAATTTGAGACGATCCATGAAGGTACGGCTATTTTATAGTTTTCTTCATAAGAATCCCTTGTCATATAAGGCCCCCGATATGGAAATTTTATGAGAACTGAAATTAAGTATTACGTTTGTCTACGCAACATACCTTGCGCACCTTTCATTTTGAAATCATGTGACAAAAACAATTGTACTTAAGGAGTTAGCTCCACTCGTGTATCAGAGCTGATAAATACACCTTTTTTTCTGACACTGCGATTCAATAGTATTTAAGATTATCTAATCCTACAATAAGAGGAATGGTAGAATAACACTATTCTCACTATTTAATATACTCGGGGGTGTAAGAGGTATCGAATACCATCTGATTAATCCAAGCCAGCCTTACCTGAACGCGGTATACCCTGCCGAGTAACCGACATGGTTTTTGATTTTGGCCATAACGGTTAACCATGTAATCCTTGATCTGTCACAGCTTGGTGGTAGGCTTTACCTTTAGACTGCAGCAAAATAAAGGATCAGTATGAGCCTGTATGTCTCGCCACAGTGACCGAGAACTAACCATTTCCAGCAAGGTACCAGCGACATGGCTGTAACACCCCTGCTGTTGAGTCTGTCCATAGGCGATGGTAACCATTTACAATCAGGTGGGCCGTCTGCATATTTGCTGTTAATTAGTATTAAAAAAAAAGTTTGACACTTTACCACAAGTATAATACTCGCTATGGAAGCATATTCAGACGTGTCGCATTTCGGGATCCGACAACGTACCTACATATATTTCGTAATCAAGCGGGGTGGTATTCGACTGAGTCGCAACCTATATACAGATACTGAATTGATATAATATAAAACATCATGGTGATTCATTTTTAGTTCGTCAGAGAGACGTCACGTCTTGTCACAGAGTGCTGACAGCTCCAGGTCAGCAAAACAGTAACAATTATCGATAAATTACTCTTATAAAAAGGAGTTATTTTTAGATTATACTATGTTTACTATCAATCATAAAACTGTCTCTTTGCTGTACTAACAAAACTTAAAGCTTTCGTTAAAGGGAACGCAGTTATTAAAATTATGTTGCAGTAAAAAAATTATCTAATATATAAAATATAGGACTAATATTAATTTTATATTTAGGTTGTCCAGACTCCGCGGTGATTGCAAACTCGGACCCTAGTCGCCCGTAACAGATGGCTGTGGAGTTTTAATGGATATTCCCAGCGACCAACGTCGGGCGAATCCCTTAACCCTCTCAATCCCGTTAAGTTGGAAGAGAAGCGTAAATGTATTTCCCCATGTGACAAAAAAGGTTGTCTAGACTTGTGTTTGTAAAACTAGACTATTCTAAGGACTAAATGAATAAAATAAACACGAATCATAGATATACTAATGAGAAAATGTATGAACAGCACCATTATATTGTATGTATGTATAATTAGTTGCTTGATATAATAACTACTGTAACGATTTGGTTGTAATTTTTAATCTATAGAATGTTTTACCGTTACCGTTTACCAAGATAACTGACTTTTATGTACTTGGTGTACATATCTGCACATAAATAGCAAACCTCAAAGTCTTATAACTATAATACTGTGATTATGTTTTGTCTTAGGTATACAACTTATTATCCGCACAGAAATACTACTTGAGTGTTATGACTAAAATCCTATGCCGTATATAAAGAATTCGAGCCACTGCTACTTGCCATATTTCGACAAAAATAGTAATTTGGTAATAATCCAATTTTTCAATTATACATTAATGGGAAACGGATCAAGCATCCAAAATACTCATAAATTATACTATTACTTATTTGTAAGGAAAATGACCTGAAAAGGTCTTCAATGCAACAAAAACACAAACACACATACTATGCAGAATTTTAAAGTATAGGAAGCTGTTACACGTTCTGATAATTAAATATGTATTTAATTCACTTTAAAAGAAACTTACTCTACTATTCTAGTAGATATATTAAATAGTAGATATATTTGTAATAGGTAGTAGTTTTGACACTCATAAGCGCCTTCTTAGGGCCTAAATTGAATAAAGATATTTGATTTGATTTGATTTGGTTTGGATTGGTTTGATTAGATTTGATTTGATTTGTTTTGATTTGGTTTGGTTTGGTTTGGTTTGGTTTGGTTTCATTTCATTTCATTTCATTTCATTTGGTTTGGTTTGGTTTGGTTTGGTTTGGTTTGGTTTGGTTTGGTTTGGTTTGGTTTGGTTTGGTTTGGTTTGGTTTGGTTTGGTTTGGTTTGGTTTGGTTTGGTTTGGTTTGGTTTGGTTTGGTTTGGTTTGGTTTGGTTTGGTTTGGTTTGGTTTGGTTTGGTTTGGTTTGGTTTGATTTGATTTGATTTGATTTGATTTGATTTGATTTGATTTGATTTGATTTGATTTGATTTGATTTGATTTGATTGGATTTGATTTGATTTGATTTGATTGGATTTGATTTGATTTGATTTGATTTGATTTGATTTGATTTGATTTGATTTGATTTGATTTGATTTGATTTGATTTGATTTGATTTGATTTGATTTGATTTGATTTGATTTGATTTGATTTGATTTGATTTGATTTGATTTGATTTGATTTGATTTGATTTGATTTGATTTGATTTGATTTGATTTGATTTGATTTGATTTGATTTGATTTGATTTGATTTGATTTGATTTGATTTGATTTGATTTGATTTGATTTGATTTGATTTGATTTGATTTGATTTGATTTGATTTGATTTGATTTGATTTGATTTGATTTGATTTGATTTGATTTGATTTGATTTGATTTGATTTGATTTGATTTGATTTGATTTGATTTGATTTGATTTGATTTGATTTGATTTGATTTGATTTGATTTGATTTGATTTGATTTGATTTGATTTGATTTGATTTGATTTGATTTGATTTGATTTGATTTGATTTGATTTGATTTGATTTGATTTGATTTGATTTGATTTGATTTGATTTGATTTGATTGCTCAATGAGCAACAAACGAAAACATAGCATTATGCTTTTTATATTTTCGCGGAATCATGGTCAAGGGCAGGGGTTTACAATGTTTTTTATTCAACGACTTATGCATGTGTGCGAAACTCGGGAGAAGGTGGTTGAGAACCTCATACTTAGAAACATTTGAATTGGGTACGTACCTAAATGTACTGCGTGATTGACTTCGTCTGAAGAAAGTACAAGCATATAGAAACTCATAACTATGAGACATCTGTGACGTTTAAGTCCAAATCCGAAAGCCAAAAGTCATGAAAAGAAATTTAAATGGGCAAACTGAATAACGATGATGGCCTTCACATTATCCTTATACTAAACGGGACTATGCAAGTATATCTTATCCAGGTAACATATACAGAACACGATAACGTCAGTGAGACTACTTATAAAGTCATATATGTGATGACAAGGGTAACCATCGCACCGTTTTGGTGTTTAAAGCACCATAATGGCCACATGGAGCACCTGTCTATCTTTTTTAGAGGTCATACGTAATAGGAATGCCTAAGCACTTTTAGAAAGTCAGGGACTCAAGCCGCTGCACATTATACTATGGAGCTAAACTCCTGAAGGCTTGCAAGTAGTTTCGGAGTTGTTAAATTACGAGGTCGGTATGAAAGCTGGGTTCCGTATGTGAGCTTTATAACAATTTAAAGAAATTTTTCGAGTTCACACATTACACTTGGATTTCGAAATTGTGTCTAGAAATAATAGATAGGCAATAACAAAATTCCAAACAAAAGTTACTTTTTATAGCTAAGCCTAAACGAAGTGAAAAACATCCATAAATTTTAATAGGTAGGTATGTAGAGTAAGGAAATAAGTTTTAATTGAACTTCCATTGCTAGCGCTAAGGATTGAAGCATCTGATTGTATTCGTTATTTCAGTTTCTATTGAAAACATGGCAGCTTAAATCTGAGCCAGTGTTGATCAAATTTTGGTACTTAAAAACCCTGCCCATAACATATACAAGGCGACCGAAACAGAAAAAATCAGTTGCCCCTATTATTAATTCTTAACACAGTTATATGGAGTACAACTGCATGCAGTATCGAATTTCTTGTGAAACCAAAAAATATGTATGTTTTGAGCAAAAGTAATCCAAGGTAAATATTATGTATCTGCAGAACGGTTACAAATATGCCTGCGTGTTTACAGTACGTTTGTTCTGAGATGCTAAAACTTATAGACCTAGTTCATTATCTTCTTCTTTTTTTTATTCTTGGCAACTCAGTCCTTTTTAGACACTATTACTGCTATTTTCAAGTGATAAGATTTGGGCATTTTGCCCAGATAAAACTATCTTCAACAAGATGACGACTCTTTTGGGAGTTATTGTGGCAGTTAATATATTGTTCTAAATGATTATACATAATTCACTTCACTTATGCTCTTCAGCTACACTACCTAATGTAAAATGTCACCTATATTACATAATCCAGGGCTAAATAACTAAGTATATGAATAAGAATTAAAATCACATCATGACAGATCAAGATCAAGTCCACCGAGTTCATCAAACCTTCTTTCCATAGTTTCATTGAAAAACGAACTGGAGGATATTAGTACTGAATAACATATATTGGAATTATATGGTTTTAAAAGTTCACGATAATACAATGAAAAATAGAGACGCTCGAACCTCAAGCATATTTGTTAATTAACCAAGTAGGTGTCTACTTATGTTTACAATATTCTTAATATAAGAAAGTTAATCTAAATAAATATTAATAGAAGGTATTAAACAAATTGCATGTCTGTTTTTCTAAAGCCGTATTAATAATTTACTCATATTGATATAATCACAGAGTATAAAGAATTTATAAATCGTTGACAGATAAATTTTATAATGTGTTTACGCGTACTTATTTCTGATATACCTCTGCTTTTGTTATAGGTAGCGGGGTGTATTATAGGTATCTTCTTCGAATCAGTCGAATCTTAAAAGTTGGCAATTTTAAATCTAATGGTCAGTGATATGTCAAATCAGTCAAATTGTTATTTGAAAGGTATGGTTTTGTGCTTCGACTAAATGGGTTGCGTTGTCTTGCGTTCACATCATATATAAAATGAATATTATAGTTACCACGATTTACGGTACATAGTGTAGTTTTGTACAATTTATATTTATGTAATTAAATCTCATGCTAAATTTTTAAGTGTAAAATATAATCACAATGCCTTTGGCGAACACTTCGGACCCTTGGCGAATGCAGAATGTCGGAGATAACACGGTATGTTGAGTGAGAATTTGTTTGCGCAGCTAATTACTATGATTTAGGGTTTTTCCTCTCATGATATTATTACTCACTTTGTATTATTTATAAATAAATCATTCTTACTCATATAGAATAATGTAAAAGTCATATAGTTGTTGGATTTGTGTAAAGCTAAATACGCCCATTATCGAATCTATTAATTATTCAAGTGTCTATAATTTTATAATGTCAGTTTTTTATTATTAGCCAGTTGATCTTAAGTGAATATTGTGTAAAGATAGGATATGTTGAACTTTGGCATTACATGAGTCAATGCTCAATATATAGTTTGTAAACAATAGTTTTAAATTGGAATATACACTAGAATATATATTGGAATATCAATTAGTAAAAATTATCTGCTCTGATTTAAAATAAATTGTAACAAAGCAAGCAGAACAAAGTGAAAGATACCAAATATATTTTTTAAAACATGATATTCTGAGAAAAGCCTATTTGGACATATTGTTGATTGTTATGGATTTTATAAACTATATGTTTCAGGTAAATCTTACTGTCTTTTTATTATTTACTGATATATATTTGATGTTTTCAAAGTGCTTATACTTTTTAAAGTATTATAATACTTTATAACTTATGTATTTTTATTCTACAGGAATAATTATATTGTCATCTTAATATATTTAAATCTTATTCTTGCCATTTTATCTTGAATTGTCACCTTGTTTAAACATATTTTCATTACAAGAATATTAAGGACACCATGGGATTGTTCAAAATTGTTGAAGATATAAGAGAAATATCTTAGTTCCCATTTATTTATCTTATGTTTTTATGGAATGAAGCTTATTACAAGTACTTATTAATTTATATGTTATTGCCTGGTATCATTATTAGTGATCTGTTGCCTGTAATTTAATAAACATATTGAATTATACTACTTGGTTAGAGCATATCCTGATAATGTTCAATGTCTTGGTAACATAAATAAATCAATATTATATGTATACACAATTGATAAGAAACAGTTTTATTTTACCATTTCATATAAAACAGAAAAAGAGTAATTACACAATATATGTATTTATTAAATTTTAAAATTAACAAAGATTTGTATTATAGAATGTATATTATTTAATTCATATACCTAATTAATCTATTCTCCCAAACAGCAAAATATTTTTTATAATCAATAGTACCTTTTGATGTAGATTGGCACTTCTGCTCCACCGACAAATAGTCTTCCAATAGTAGTTGAGAATTCAGCTGAATCTCGTCAGGCATCTACCACAGAGAGTCTTGATTCTGGTGCTGACATAAGTTATGAGCGAGAGGTTGAAATTCAAGATGTTGTTAAAGAAGGGCATGAGAAAGCTGATCCGTCACAATTTGAATTGCTCAAAGTACTCGGTGAAGGTTCCTTTGGAAAAGTATTCTTAGTCCGAAAAGTAGTTGGTGCTGATGCAGGCACTCTTTATGCAATGAAGGTAACAATATATGGTTTTTGATTTTATTCTTAATATTATACCATCATAGTAGTAATAGGTTATAGTAATTGATATAACATTGCAAGTACAAGATTAGCTTTATTAATATTATAAAATGGAAAATTGATTTGTTTGTTTTTTTTTTTTCAATTGGACCTAGTCTGTTACGTTAGCCTTGGAGGCTTTCAGAGCTTCATGCGAGCTTTGGGTTCGAGTATGGAAGGCACCCAGCCTGTGTTTCTTTGTTTGAATGTGGTAATCTTTGGAACTACCAGTCACATTTCAAAAATTCTTTGCGTATTTGATAGACCAATCATTGAATGAATGAATGAATTCTTTGTTGCACTTTAAATATGTACATTGGCGAGTTTAATACTATGAAGCACTTTCTTCCACCTAACCAGCAATAATGTAGTAAGAAATAATTAGTACCATTGTAGGTAGTGCAAATAAAATAATTGGTGAAATAAGAGTGTAATAATAAATATACTACTAACCTAATATAATATAATTTGAGGAAGGCTTTAAACTGTTTAATATCACTCTACCACCAATGTGTGCAAAGCTGTATTGAATAAAGTTACAAAAAGGGGCAAAAATTTGTTTGTTCCACACTAAGTTGTAAGCACAGCTAGTAAAATATAGGTTACAAGATACAAGAAGAGTGGTGGAACCTATTAAAGGTTGGGCCACAGAAGCACTACTGCCAAATCTACTTGGTACAAACCAGTAATGTGCATACTGCTTTCTTGCAGTCTAACCACACTAGTGCCTAAGAACTTCGAACTCAGGCTTCAGAAGAAGCAAGATTCTAATGACTGGACTTAGGAATCCTGTCTTTCTAACATTATTTATATAGAACTAATGTTTCTTTTGTTTTAAGCAAAGGTGAGAGAAGGTTCGGCGTGGGGAATCTTGAAATCATATGAGAGACAGGGAAACTGTTTTAATTTATTGTGAAATTAATTTTGGTATAGTCAATTATTAACTTTTTTATTAGTTGACTATAAAAATAAGTTAATTTGTCAATTGCTATGGTCAACTATTGGCAAATTTTTATAATTTCAAAGTAATAAAATTGATATATCAATAAATGTTCTATATGACATCTATGCTTTGTGATGTTATAGACACACTTTAAAACGCATACAATAGGTTTAAAGAAAAATCCATCAACATTATATGTAGTGAATATAGTAGCCATTATATGTCTAAGACCATATATCTGCATCTAAAAGTTCATAAAATTTCTTTATAAAAATATGTTGTTCACATAGAACAAAATGATGCACCATATTCCATACATACACCTACACCATATTTGTTGATAAATAAATACACTACTTAAGGAAATACTACCATCAACTACATTCACAGTTGAACTGAATATTTTTTTATTATTACAAATGTGGTAAATCTCAATGGAGATGATTTTATTATATAGTATCAAACATCAACAATTACAGTAAAAAGGGACTTTGGTTTCATCTCTATAAATAATACAGTATAATATATAGTACTAAGTGAAAAACTTTGTGACCAGGCAAGAATATTTTTCTTTTTATGTACATATATACCAATGATAGAGAAATTGCATTAATCCTTCGGAATAATATGATTTCAAAAAAGAAAAATCTTAGATGTTGTTGGCATTTTAAGTTGAGAACAACTTTCTTTTGTGCAAATTTTTTAATTAATCTATGAAATATTTTGCGATTACATAATATTAACTAGCGAGCAAGATACTCGTCATCATTCCACTGGTTAAACACACACTCTTCAATGAAATCAATATCATATTGAATAATAAACAAAAGAAGTTATATAAGACATATACAATTTGCAGTAGAATGTAATTTATTATTTATGATTTTAAGTTCTTAATCTTGATTTGAACAATTCATGCAGTATGGAATCTTTAATTATGTAAAAACTTTTGAGTGCGGTCCACATATCAGGTTCGTGTAATGCGTGTCGACATTTTTTTAAGTATGGCGTCATTTAAATGATTTATTCATTTGATTTTATTGATGGTGACTCTTGTGTGGGGAAAATTGTTTTATGAAATTTGATGAAATCATTATAAACCCGATAAATTAGAATCGATCGCCGCAAAAAATATTAGTTGCAAACTCATTCCTTTCAATAGATAGCACATGTATTTTTATACAATTTCTAATATTTCTTATTTTCGATACAAATAATACTGTGTCAATCAGCATACAAATGATTAAATTAATTTTTATGGATAATTCGCGCGTGCCAAAACAGTACGTATGCCAAAATTTATTTTATAAAAAACGATTGCAACGGTTTACCTGTTTCTCCTATGGTTTTGCATTTTCGCAAACTTCTCTAGTTAAATATTACTTGTATGCTTGTATATTTCAATGAAAGGTTTATAGAAACTTATTAGGTATATAAAATATGAATTACAAAATTAATACAAGTTTATAATATTTAAGGTACTTAAGAAAGCGACTCTTAAAGTAAGGGATAGAGAACGTACAAAAATGGAAAGAAATATATTAGTAGAAATGGGTCATCCATTCATTGTTAAATTGCATTATGCATTTCAAACAGCTGGTAAATTATACTTAATTCTGGATTTTTTACGAGGTGGTGATCTATTTTCACGTCTCAGTAAAGAGGTAATTTATGTTTATATTATATTAAAAAAAATTTTTTAATTATCAAAAGACGTTGCCGTTTAGCAAAACGTTGCTTACTTTAAAATCTAAATTTATTTATGTAACTTTTTAGGTGATGTTTACTGAAGAGGATGTCAAATTTTATTTAGCTGAATTAGCATTGGCATTAGAGCATGTTCACAAGTTAGGTATAATATACAGGGATCTAAAACCCGAGAATATTTTGTTAGACGCCGATGGGCATATAGCGCTTACAGATTTTGGCCTATCGAAACTTCCACCAAGCAGTGACAAAGCGTATAGTTTTTGTGGTACAGTGGAATACATGGCGCCGGAGGTTGTGAATAGAAGAGGTCATACATTTGCAGCTGATTGGTGGTCATTTGGAGTACTTATGGTGAGTAAAATTTATAAACGTGCACGTGCACGTGCACACCTCATAACGTAATTATAATTGAATGGCATAGATCTAAGTATTCACTAAATAGGTAGTCATCTGATTTCATTCTAGAGCTATTCAAATAAAAATGGTCCCAATACATTAAATTTTCGAGCGTAATCGTTACACATCCATACACAAAGACATCCGGACGTCCACGAAAAAATTTTTTAATAAGACTTTTTTCATTTTATAATGAAATAAATGAATTAAAAATTATCTAGTGTGATAGTAATGTTATTTCTCTGGATAATAAAACATTTGCATTGCCGTATAAACACAAAAGATTTAAAATAATGATCATTGAAGTCTCGAAAAATGCTCGACTTTGGAATATTGATGTAAGTTTTGGTCTGTTTAAAATAATGATCATTGAAGTCTTGAAAATTGCTCGACTTTGGAATGTAGATGTAAGTTTACGTGTTAACAGAAAGACTACTCTTGCGGAACTGTTTTATTATGTAAGGTACATTCATAAACTCATATTTCTAAGTACTTAACAAAATCACAATTTTCTCCCCTTAAGTTATCTTAAATTTACATACATTATATTTAATACATTTTATAATTACTTTTATAGTAAAACATTCACCGTTTCCTTCGGGTACAAAAAAACGAAATACATTAACTACTAACTCTGACATAATACAGACTTATACTGTAAATATAAAAAATAAACTAGCTGCCTGATTAACTTTTTTTATATATACTAGATTATACTAGGCGAAGGATATTATGTTCTACGCTATGATTTCATTGCAAACCTATAAACGATATAGTGTAATGTGGGCTTAGAGACGAAAAAGGCGAGAAAAAAAAACAAAGAATTATAAGTTACACCGAAGTTATTTATATAGGTTTATTTAATGTGTTATTGCGGGAACGTAAGTTATATCTAGGTTTAGGGCTAACTATAGACGGTGACGTTGGGCTTTCCGTCCTAGCCTGTATTATTTTCTTATTAGGAGATATTAGGAGAACTGTTTTATTATGTAAGGTACATCCATAAGCTCATATTTCTAAGTACCTAGCATACATCACAGTTGAGAGTTATTCACAACCTCAAACGCTTGGCGTTATGAGGCGTGCAAAATTCTTTATTAATCCATTGTGGTGTTGTAAAATGTTAATTTGTTTTAGTTTGAAATGCTCACTGGTAATTTGCCTTTCCATGGAGCTACAAGACACGAAACGATGACGCAGATTTTAAAAGCCAAACTCGGTATGCCTTCTAATCTTAGTGAAGAAGCTCAATCATTGCTACGGGCTCTCTTTAAACGAAATCCACAAAATAGGCAAGTTATATCATTCTTCAATAACGATGGTAAAATTTTAAACAAAAGTTAGCTTATTTACAAAATGCATATTCAGTTTTGTACTTATTTGGTATCTGTTACAAGGGTTCCTAAAATATTTCTGTTGATGGCGCACCTTTTAAACAAATTTCTTATCAAGCGTTATTATCAATGTGACGTTTTTGTACAATAGAAATAATCAAGCACAGAAATAACATAACTACTTGTTAATTATCTGACTAAGTGCTCACTTAAGTGCCTTATAAATTTTTCGACTTTATGTCGGCTCCTGTTTTCTATTGCCAAGAAAGTGAGTAACAATTCTACTCATACAGCATGACGCTTCAGAATGCCGGCGACGCTCAATTTAGGAACCTGTAATCTATAACTAATAATAATTAATAGTAACATTGGTTAATTTTACAAGCATAACAATTAAAATGTGTTTATGAAACACGCGTCAATAAAGCAATCATCCTAATTCTTACATATATTGTATTGAGTGCGTGATTGTATGTTACATTTTCACATTTTAAAAATACTGAAATTTTGCAGAGGTATAGAAAAATGCCTTTTCGATTGACAAAATCTTTAAAGCGAGTCAAGCCGCGGGCAAAATCTAGTTACAGCAAATAATTAATATTTTTGTATTTATACCCTGCAGTTCCTTGTGCGATGTCCAAATGTTCTTTTTTTTTCAATCAATCAGAAGTAGTTTTTTTCTTCTTTTGTAGACTGGGTGCTGGTCCAAACGGAATCGAAGACATAAAGAAACACGAGTTTTTTACTAGCATAGATTGGGATGCACTTTATAAGAAAGAGGTGGGTAGTGTGTAAATGTCGTGTTAATAATAATGAAGGTATCATAAAATCACAATGGTTAATTGTTTTCCAGTTCGTACCACCGTTCAGACCAGCCGTTTCTAGAGCAGACGACGCATTTTATTTCGATTCAGAGTTCACTTGTCGCACACCGCGGGACTCGCCGGGGGTGCCGGCTTCGGCAAACGCCCATGAACTATTTAGGTAATAATAATAAAAATATCTTTTCAACGACCATAATACAAATAACACATTTAAAACAAATAATTCAAGATAGTTTGGAAAACCCAAAAGTGCACGCCTTATAACGTAATTATAATTGAATGACATAGATTTAATTTAATTTAAGCATTCATATTAAATAGTAAGTAATCCGATGTCTTTCTAGAGCTATTAAAAAGGAAATGGTCCCAATACTTTAAGTTTTCTGGGCGTAATTGTTACTCATCCATACACACAGACATCCGGACGTCCAGGCAAAAAAAAAAAAAAATCAATAAGATTTGTTTAGAATATAATGAAATAAATGAATTTAAAAATCATCTAGTGTGATAGTGAGAGTATTTCTCTGGATAATAAAACAATTGTTTTGCCGTAAAAACACAAAACATTTAGAATTATGATCATAGAAATGTCCTTAATTAAAAAATAAAGCGTAAATATTTTGTAATTAAATTAAGGTAAGAGTTACAAAATATGGTATAACGAAAGATTTTCAATCACTATCCTTTAATCAGTTTCTTCATATCCATACTGTATTAAGAGATAAAACATTTTTTTAATTATTTTGTATGCAAATGCTTGCTGATTTTCCGCTAGAGATTACGTAAAATATAATTTGGATTGTGAAATGATAACAGAGATAAGATAAAATATATTTATTATACACGGTAATAAGTAAACAAAGCGTTGAACTTAATAGCTGCAACAAATATTTTCCTTTACACCTAGGATAAAAACGTTTTACCGTACCTACATGTATAATTTATTTACTAATTTGTCATCATCAAGTTATTATTATCTACGAGCTACTTGATTTGTTTTCTTTCACATTAGTTAAACGGCGAAACCACTTATTTATATAAACTATTGAAATACGCAATTTTCTGTTTAAAATCGTCTGTGTAATATTAAGGTATAATAAAAAATATTTCTATTCACTCTTTACTGTATGTTCATCGGGTATTTCATGTAGCATTACTATATATTTTTTAAAACTTTTCACTTTATAATATTAGTATTTTTGTTTTGTTGCCGTAATATTGTAAACCTAGCCCCTAACAATGAGCCTCTTCTGTTCAGACTTACGCAAAATGCAATGGAGTGGACTGTTTGCGTTATCTGTGTGATTGAATCATAAATTAATAGAGATCTTCACAATATCTTAAATCATCAACATTCCTCAAAATCGCTATACTTAAGTGGTAGCGAGAGCTCACATTGGTTATAGAACAAACGTCTTATTAGTTTTTTTTTTTGAACTGACACACACTGTTAGCCCCAAGGGCCTACACAGCTTCACTGAACTTTATTAGTTATTAGTCGAAAAATTATACAAACGCAGCAAAGCTGAAATCGACAATGCTTTATGCGGACCTATAAATGATTTAAACACTTTTGCCCGTTTTTGTAACTTTTTTCAATATAGCTTGACTTCTATTGGCGCTAGCGTGATATAAACTAGCCTAAGTCGTTTATTAATCAATGCCCCATCAAATACAAATTCATACCTATCATACATTCATACAAATGAATTTCGAAATTCGAATCATAGTTCCCAAGATTAGCGCGTTCAAACAAACAAACAAACTTTGCTACTTTATAATATTAATATAGACATAACCTTAGAAAGCCAGACAAAACACTATCATCGCTTCATTAAATATTTTAATTGTCGAAAACAGTAAGTAGAAACCCAACAAGATTTTTTTTTTATTTCTAAATATATTACTGTTGTAATAATATATTTATTGGATGTATAGAGACGGAGAGATTAATATTAATTTTAAAACGTTATTACAATTCACTTATATCTTCTTGATATAGTCCTTTAAGTCACGTTTATTCTAAACTCTAGCATTACGATTCTAAGATACATTTACCAGTCTTGATTTGGCAATGTGGAAAGTTGTGGTTACCACTAGGCCAGCCGTAATAATTGTGGGAGAGGCATATGTTAACTCGTTTTTTATATGTTGGTAAAACTACATGACTTACTTCGTATACACCACTAGAAATGTCCCTTAAAATCCCCATGGCGACCCCTATCCTACTTGCTACATAGAGTCTAGGAACCGCTTTCAAATTGCATTTACTAGGATATGTTCAACCATGGAAGTCCTTCGTCTAAATGTACGGATGTACAAAAAAATTTTAATATCTTTATAATATAAATGAGATCACTAGTTTAATTAGGTCACTCGTCACGGTCTTATACATAGTAATATAAAAGCATACAATGTTTATAATCTAAGCTTAGTAATAGAAGCATCTATTAATTATCCCTGAGAGTGCCATAAGATATACATGTGCTACAGAGATAAACAGTGTAAAAATACAATTATATATATTTGCGATATATTTACTGCGGGAAATGCCATAAACAGAATTTGTTAGGCCTTGTGACGCATTGCTAGTAAACCTTATTACTGAGCAAAAAAGTTATGGCTTTAATCCACGCCTTGAATTTATACGATGAGCATAAATCTTAGTTGTGCGTCTCAGTAATAAATATGCATAAATATATATCATATCAGCTGTTTAATTATATAAGCTTTGAATTTAATCAAATGCCATGTATGAAATTCTATCACATACTTAACTATCTAAAGTACTGCACATACGATGTATCACATGTAAAATTACGTTTATATATTTAGTGTACTTTTAGTACATTTATGTAAATATTGTAACATATACGATACATAAAATATAAGTTACCGTGATATGGCATTCCGCTAACCTAAACCTGTCAACTAACTTTTCATTATGGTTCCTCCATTGCATGGATGTAATTTTGCCCATGTCAAGTGCATAGAGCTACTTTTAACTTATAGCATTCCTACTTTACCTATCAATTATCATTATTATTATGTTATTAAAATAAGGTTATTCTTCCTTTATGCTTTAGCTACCTGATGTGCGATAATGTTTGTAATATATAAAGTGCATTTATGTCATTTTCCAGAGGATTCAGTTTCGTAGCACCTTGTTTACTTCAAGAAGACAATAATAAGACTCTAACGAATCAAAACCAAAACCATATACCGCAAACAACTAAAACATCAACGGAAGAATTTTGGTCAGGATTCGTTAATAGAAAGAATTTTTTTGATGAGTACAGGTAAAAGAAGTAAATGCTCTTTGCTAATATTTATGTAAAAGTTTATATTATTTATTCTATATTTCATTTCAATAATTCTAGATTAATGGGTGAATTAGGTACAGGATCATTTTCTGTGGTTCGTCTCTGCGAACATAAAACATCTCGTGTACAATATGCTGTAAAGATTATGGATAAACTTCAGTACGATCCCCGTGAAGAAATAGAAATCTTATTAAGGTAATAATTTATCTTTGTATCAAGTATAGTACTAAAATATACGGTTTATTCGTTTATAAGAACGAGTAATTAAACAATTCTAGCTTTCTAAAACATCTAATATTTCTTACTCGTTATGTTCCTCTTATTGCACAATTTTATTTTTAGACCTATAATGCTGTTTATAAATCACGCGTACTTTCTAATCTATATTATCGCACTCATATATTTTTTAATTTAACTTTTTTATTTTCTTAGTATAGTGTTTGATATTATTTGAAACTTTCATTTTTACATCTAAAGATAATATTTTTGTGAATAAATAAATGTACTGTATTGATTAGAATACAGTAATGTAGTGTCAGAATATAATTTTAATTTGAATTATAAATATATAGTAGGCTGTTTGGCGGTTTCGTCAGTAAATTTACTTTCACCTTCGCTCATAATATACCTAATTCAATACGCATTGCACGGTACGCAAAAAGATAAATTCACACACCATTTAAATAAGTTTGTGATGTTTTATTTATTGTTTTTTATTCGGAAGTGTATTGAAGAATGTCGCATGAAACATATTAGCATTGACATCAGGTCAGTACACTCTCGGCTCCATTACGCCCATCACTACGGTTGAAATCTAGCCACGAATGTAACTACCAAGTTAGCTTACTTAAATCATGATTAATAATTAAAAAAACCTGTCTATATAGACTAATATCGTATAATAACTAATTTGAAACAGATAAAATATTTATATTAATGAACCTAACTTTTACAAAGACCGTATAAAGAATTTCTGTCTATCGTTAACAAATTGTAAAGGACTATTTAAAAATTCTGATAAGTTTATAACCTATCCTTTAATAAATCCAATCCTTATTGTAATAAAAGATGTGTAATAGAATACGGATAACGCCTAGTTTACATAAGAATATTCTAAAAATGTGTAGAATAGATAAAAATGTCTTATGTACTTTTTTTAATTATGATTATAGATATTTGCCTTTATAGATAATTGTTTCTATGTCAAGGGTGACAAATACATGAATAAAAGACATAGTAATCGCAATACAAACACTTTATAAATCATTTCTTAGACATTATGGACAATATATAAAATTACTTCATATTTCAGTGTTGATTGAAACAAGAAAAATATTCGCATTTCCAAATAAAAACATGTAGAAAGCTCATTCTGATATAGTCGAAATAGCGGTGTGGATAGATGTATTTTATATATACGTTTTTATTTCCATGAAGACAGCTGCGTGTTAGACAATAATTAACTAAACCTCACGAAGCGACCGTTATATAAATCCATTACAAAATAAATGAATATTGTAACCGCGGGTATTAAAACCATTAGATATATCTTTAGGATTAGTGCAATTCTATGTACATACTAATGGTAGTTTTTTAGTATCATTTCAAAGTGACTTCATTGAGATAAGTTCATTAGAGTTTCATTTAGCCGCTCGAATGTACTCAATAAACAAACAACCGTATATATATATGTATTAGATTAATAAAAAACCATATCGAAAGTAAGGAGTAATTAATATTTTCTTAGAATAATCTTCGGTGTATATAGTTACAATCATAATACTGCCAGCGCTAGTACTCGCAATATAGTTCATTGGCCTTCATTTTATCCCAACAATACTATATTGTCCTTTTGTAATAAAACTGCTGTATTTTATTGATACTTTTATTAAAGTTTATATCGGTATCAATTATGTGTAATAAGCGTATGACGATTACGAACCTTGCAACTGACAATTTTAACTGTAATAAAATACGATAATTGCTTACATGATAGAAAAAGCATAATCAAGGTAGAATTATACTACATTTTTAAAGTGAAAACTTGTATAGGAAGGTTTTGATAGTGAGTAAATTCATGTAAGTCGTCTTCGACACGGTCACATGACGTGTTAACGATGACATTATAGATCAAACAATTAATTTGGATATCAAAAAATTACAACTGTTTGATTATAGTTTTAAGTTTTCACTTCTGACGGCACTCCTCATGACTACTTTCACATTTTTTTGTTACAATTAACTGGAAACGTTTATATAAAAATCAGATACAGTCAGCATCCACATATAATCACGCTGCGCGGAGTTTACGAGGAAGGTGGTCGTATATTGGCAGTGACCGAGTTGTGCCGCGGCGGGGAACTACTGGAGCACATAACACAACGTCGCTTTCTGCCCGAACACGAAGCTGCACCTATACTTAAGAATGTTTTGCATGCTGTGCATTACTTACATACACACAATGTTGTACATAGGTAAGGTTTATTTAAAAAATACATTCTGTTTAATTATTTTTTGAACATTTTATTTTTTATGAGTGTTTTTAAGTTAAAGCTTAAATTATCTATTTACAGGGGTAAGAAAACAGAGAATTCTTCAAAGTCCTCCATTAGGGGTAGTCCATCTAATTGTAGCTAAAAAACTTTGTACTGTATTCCTGTGGTAGATAGATTTTTCAGTCCTTTTTGAGGACTGAGATTGAAATCGGTAACACTGTAGTGATATTTCTGATGTTACAAGGATCATGGATCTACAGTAATTGCTTACTATCGAGTGAGCTATATGTGATAAAACTATAAATTCTATCAGAGTATACCCTTGACGAGTAAACATTTTTAACTAATTAAAAAATGTATAAATTTCCCTTAATGTGCTTTAAGATATTTCAATAACTTTTCCTGTCTTATGAAATATATTTACATTTGTAATTTCTTGATTTAACGTTTTACAGAGATATAAAACCGTCAAATATTTTATTTGCAACCTCAGAAAAAAGACCTGAAGATATCCGATTAGTGGATTTTGGTTTGGCAAAACAGCTCCGAGCTGAGAACGGTCTCTTGATGACTCCCTGCTACACGGCCAATTTCGTAGCACCAGAAGTGCTCAAACGCGCTGGATATGACGCAGCTTGCGATATTTGGAGCTTGGGTATTTATTTTGTATACATTCTGTTGCCATAAAAATATTTATATATCACAATTGCACGACTCATAATGCGAAGTCTACTCTTAACATTCCGTAGTCGATTTATTTTCAAGACTTCAATGATCATTATTTTAAATGTTTTGTGTTTTTATGACAATACCTTTTTTTCTTTCATTATCCAGATAAATACTCTCACTATGACTCTATATGATTTTTAAATTCATTTTATACTATTTTTTTATTGAAAATATTTTTTGTGGTCGTCCGGATGTCTGTGTATGGACGTGTACCAATTACGCCCAAAAAACTTAATGTATAGGGATCATTTATTTTTTAATAGCTCTACATTGAGATCGGATTATTTCCTATTTAATATGAATGTTTAAGTCTATATCATTCAATTACAATTACGTTATGAGGCGTTCACTTTTGGATTTTTCTATTTACAATTATTTTCGAAGTTATGGTAGACAATGGCTTTACTTATCTGTATTCATATAAAAAAGCGGAAAAGTTCATTTGTTTGAAGGCGTTAATCCAGTAGTGGATTTACCAATAAGCTGAGTATGCAGGAGCCTAGGCCGGCATATGTTAGAGGCGACGAACTTGGATTTTTTTTTTTGTTTTATTGAAACTGTAATGATTCATACATATACCTAATTATTGCTAGATAATATGTTTCATCACTTAAAATGTAACTCTTATTTCGTTTTTTTCTACAATTTACGTAACCTATGTGGTATCTAATTGTAGAGGTAGGTACGGACGGAAAAACTTGAATAGCCTACGGGCGGTAAACGTGTAAATCCGCCAATACGCTAATCTGAGGAACCACCAGTTGGATTTCAAAAATTATTTTTGTATTTTATAGAGTAATCATTGAGAATTATTTAATAAATTAGGCTATTTAACATCACGCTACCGCCAATTAAAGCTGTAGTAAAAATTAAAAGAAAAGATTATTACTTTTTTTTCTACCCATATTTATTATAATTTCAATTATAACTACTTTCATATCTTTTTAAATACTTAGCGTTATGGATACAATCTCACCTGATAACGAGTAAGATGGTGGGCACGCTAAGCCTAGTGGAGGGGCTGACTCTTAAGTGCAACTGCTGGAATATATGAGTATCTATAGCCTATAGGTATTTGGCAATAGATTTTCAATTTGAGGGTGGTAGCTAGCCAGATGAGCATTAGAAACTAGTACCATGTTATCGTTCTATCACGAAAATTTTTGGTTTTTCAATAATGCAATTTGTGCGATAAAAATTTTATTTGATAAAATTGTTTTGTTTGTTACAGGTGTCTTGGCTTATATTATGCTTTCTGGAAGAACACCCTTCGCTTCTACAGGAGATGATACACCTGAAGCTATTTTAGCAAGGATAGAATCAGGAAAAGTAAGTGTAACTGTATTTATAAGAAAATTATAACATAGATAATAATGTATTGTACTAAAGTTATTGTATTGATGACTATGAAACATTTTTATCATTATTTTTATTCAGGAATATGTGTGCCGTTTTTAGCGTTATATTAAGATAATATAACGAATCTTCTTTATAAAAAAAAATATTTCTGTTTTTATTTTATTTGACCTTAAAATCAAATACGGTCATATCACTATCGATATAGAGGTATAATGGGTATTTCAAAAAGATATCGGTACTTATTAACCAAAGTTATTTCATAGCTTATAGGAAATATAATATAATTATCATATTTTTTATTTTTAACTGTATGCATTAGTAACTTTTCCAAACTGAATGTTGTAAGAGGTCACTCAAATACCTTGATGCACCCTAATACCACAGTCTCGATCTCACTTACTTAAGTAATAAGAGGAACAAAACTCTGAACACGTAAGACCTCTAATTATGTTTTTTTATATATAAAAAAGGCGATAGCAGATATTTTAAATACTATTTTGTTTAATCACTATTTTATACACGTTACGTGGGCTGCCTTTTATATATCAGGATTTAGCAACCCTAGTGTTGCAATCTGGCAACTGACAGCTCTATCGTAAAGTTGGACATTTTTGAGCTTATACGTACTCAGATCGTTTGACATACGAGCGCTATTTGTGTTGTTTACAGTAACTTAAAAGATTCATCTCAGCCCAAAAATGTAATTAAATCTTGAACATTTTCGTGCGATTATTTTTTACAACTTTCGACGTGGATTAACTCAGCAACAGTGCATGGATGAACATAATTCAATTTTTGGCGATGAAGTTCCATCAAGGACCAGTGTTTATCGATGGTATGGTGAATTCAATCGTGGTCGTAGTTCACTCCAAGACGAATTTCGTGAAGGTCGTACAAAATCAGTTGTTGTTCCGGAAACCATTGATGCTGTGCGCGAACTGATATTGCAAGATCGTCATGTGACCTATCGTGAGATTGAGGCAACCTTAAGCATTAGTGGGACCAGCATACATTCAAGATTGCATCAACATTTGACTGTCAAAAAAAATTCTTCGCGTTGGATCCCACACAATTTGTTCATCCCTCAAAAAAAGGCTCGTGTCGATTGGACGAAGGAAATGCTCAAAAAATACGATCGCCGTGCTTCGAAACACGTCTATGACATCGTGACAGGTGATGAATCGTGGATTTATGCGTATGAGCCCGAAAGTAAACAGCAGTCGACCGTATGGGTGTTTCAAGATGAGCCAAAGCCAACAAAAGTTGTTCGCGCACGAAGTACTTCCAAGCAAATGGTGGCCTGTTTTTTCGGAAAAACTGGACATTTCGCAACCGTACCACTCGAACAGCGCAGAACAGTCAATTCTGAGTGGTACACAACCATTTGTTTGCCAGTTGTCTTCCAAGAAATCAGGAAAACCAATCGCCAAAGACGGATCACTCTTCACCACGACAATGTGAGCTCTCACACATCGACTCAAACATCTGCATTTTTGAGCACCCAAAACATCGATTTGATGAGTCATCCGCCGTATAGTCCTGATTTGGCACCGAATGACTTCTTTTTATTCCCGTACGTAAAAAACAAATTGAGAGGTCAACGTTTTTCGACACCTGAAGAAGCGGTTGCTGCATTCAGAATGCATGTTTTGGAGATACCTCAATCAGAGTGGCAAAAGTGCTTCGACAATTGGTTCAAACGCATGCAAAAGTGTATAGATCTTCATGGGGAATATTTTGAAAAACAATAGTGATTTTCGATTATTAATATTTGTTTTTGTTCTGTAATCCCGAAATATAAAAGGCAGCCCTCGTAAACCTTTTACAAATTAGTGTATGCCAGCCTTATCGGTACGTATATCCATATACAATGAACAAACATTTTATAATTTACAAAAAAAAAAAATGCTGCGTCTTTCCTTACTGGAGATAATAGATATAGATCCATACCAGGATCGGAAATCGGTTTCGCCAGTACACATTGGAACATGTCTACATCTAAATAGTATAAACCAAACACCTTCTGGGCCCGGCATTTCTGGCAAATTTCACGAACAGATGCTGGGCGTCTTGCAACGTTTCCACAACTTACGAATAGTATAGTATGTTACGAATAGTAGTAATATGTGTGTTCTGGCAGTTGCATTAGAGAACCAGTCGCTCCAGTAGGCTTAGCGTGACCAACATTATGGGCCACATCGGCACCTAATATTAGGTGAGATTGTGGCCATAACGCTGAACCTTAACTATAAAAAAAAACTGCAATCCTATGCAGGCCAAAATCTTTTAGAAAATTATAGAGATATTTAGCTGGTATACCTCTCGCTTCCGCTAAATTTAGCTAGTTCGTAGTATTTATTTGTTTTTATTGGGCTGTTTCTCATTGTTTAGTGAGCTCAATCAGTACTATATGTTTAGTTAGTAAGACCCGACATCCTTTGGAATTTTATTGTAAACTAGCTAATGGCAGACCTTGTTCTGCCTTTTCGAGTAGTCAATCACATCGACTACAGCGACATCTATTGCGTTATGATCACTTATCGAGATAAAAAATATCTTATCTTTCAAGTTGAATCAAACTGCACACAGTGTGCAAAATTTGATAAAAATCGGCTTAGTAGTTTAGGAGCTCATAGCGAACAAACAACGTGACACCAAATGTTTATATATAAAGACTATATGTTAAGTTATTCCAAAGAGCCGACATCCTCTGGGATTTTATAATGAACTAGTCAAAATGTGAAAATGTCCAAAAAGGTGCGCATAGTAGATATTGGTTTGAGTAAGACGATGTATGGATGTCAGGTGGAGCTGTCGAGCGGTGTGTGGCGTGTGGTGTCGAGCGAGGCGCGCGCATGTATCCGGCACATGCTGCAGCTGGAGCCTTCGCGCCGGCCGCGCGCCTCCGACCTGGCCCGCGAGCCCTGGCTCAGTGCGCGGCCGCCGGGCCCGCACGCCGCGCCCGTCCCGCACCCGCCGCACGACGCGGACCCCACGCCGCCGCCCGCCGACCTGCGCCGAGCCGTCGACCTCACCTTCCAGGTACCTCTTCCGCCCACCTCGTAGCTTTAAACGCGTCAACAACAGAGGGCTGGGGATGGAAGGATAATCGCGCTAGATGGTGTTACCGGTGCGATTAGTTGTAAGTACTGTGTTCTTGGGTATCGCGCTTGATTCTAAACTAACATGGGGCCCTGACATAAAAAAATTGGCAGGAAGGTTAAGTAAGCTGAGGGATTTGCCAATGCTAGATTGGTCTATTTCACTTACTTCTATAGCTTAATGTCTTATGGTATTTTGCTGTGGGGGACAGCAGCTGAGGTAGACACCGTATTTCTTTTACAAAAACGAGCAGTTCGAGACATTTACAATATAGGCCCTCGAAATCCTTAAAATATAAGATTTGGGAATTTTCTATTTTAACTTTGCCCTCCCAACATATTCTTGATAATTTAATTTATGTCCACAAAAACTTAAACTAGCTAGATTTCGTGAAAGACCGGCCTAATTTGAATACTATAAATCGTGACAAACTGGTCACCCCCTAATTTTGACTTAGTAAGACCAGTAACAGTTTTTAGGAAATAGTGTTAGGTTTTACAATAAATTCCCAAAGCATATTACTGAATTGCCGGACAGTAAGTTCAAGAACCGTATCAAACGGGTGTTGATGTCAAAAGACTATTAAAGGGTGAATCAATATGTGAGCGATCGTGATGGCTGGAATTAACACGCCTCTCGGTACATCCGATAATAACTACTGTAAATACAAATTAAACTATTAAGTAAAAGAAGGGCCTAAAAAGGTATAAGAATAAGACCTAAAAAAAGACGCAGATCGAGTTTCTCGCCGATTCTTCTCGATGATTACTTTCCGAACAGGTGGTAATTTTGACGTTCATAAGCGCCTTCTTAGGGCCTAAATTGAATAAAGATTTTTGATTTGATTTGATTTGAACTATGGTGGTAGGGCTTATTCTAATGCCCGTCTTACTAGCAACCACCCTCAACTTGAAAACCTGCCGTACCCATAGGTGTTCCGGCAATCCCTCCAGTAGGCTTAGCGTGTCCATCATATTGGGCCACATCGTCCCTTAACATCAGATGAGATTGAAGCTATAACGCTAAACCTATAAAAAAGGGTGCCAGAATTAGCAAAATAGCTCTCACAACGCTTGGCATCGAGAAATCAAAGCCCACCGCTACCTCTAATAATTAATATGTAACATTAGTATATGGTCGTTATCAAATCAGTATCTGCTATTTGCAAAATATACTACTTTGAGAACATTCAATAAAATAGCAGTTTTTAATTCACATTGTTCTGGTTGATGCACATACGTTCTTTTTTCACCGTTCAAAATTCACAGTAATTTCTTTATACGAAAAACTTAGTAAACTAGTCAAGATGTTGAAATCTCCAAAAAGTGCGCTTAGTAAGTAGATATTGGTTTCATAACAACGATACCTACATGTCATTCAGACACCTAAAATGACGATAAATTGTTTATTTTTTTTTTATTGCCTTGATAGGCAGACGAGCAAGCGGCCCGCCTGATGGTAAGCGGTCACCGCCGCTCATGGACTTCGGCAATGCCAGGGGCACAGCCAAGCGTCTGCCTACCTCTAAAGGGATGCGTGGAATAAATGAACGCTGGAAAAGTACGGTACTAGACCGTATTATTTCCAGGTGGTATGGATGAACTCTACTGCGGTGTCAGGTGGTGCTATGGTAGAATGGTGACGTTGGCACCATCTTAAACAGTTCCTCAGAGCACTCCCCATGGAACAGACGATAGAACACGCAGAGAGAACCAAAGTCTCTCCGCAGTCCTAACGGTTCCAGGCTATCCGTGAGATCAGGATCATCGACGATTCGAACAGCTCGTCTATGCAAGGAGTCAAGTGGGTTAAGCAGGTATTTGGGGGCTTCTGCCCAGAGGTGGGAGCAGTACTCCACGTGGGGCCGTACTTGAGCTTTATAGAGCATCAATCTGTGGCCCGGCGTGAAGCACCGCCCCGCTCTGTTCAGGATACCCAGCTTTTTACTAGCCAATTTGACTTTGTCCTCCAAATGACTCCTGAACTGGACTGTGCTCGAGATTTCGATGCCGAGAATCCCAATACTCCCGGAAACCTGAAGAGGTACTCCTTGGAACTGAGGCGCTATGACAAATGGGTCCTTCTTCGCAGTGAACGCGCAAACTTGTGTCTTCGTGTGGTTGAACTGAACTAAGTTCATTTCACCCCATTTGGTGGCCCGCCCCAGAGAGCTCTCGATTTCAGACACAAGTTGAGACCGACTTTCCTCTACGGTGCACCGAGGAATATTCTGGTGGCCGATGTATCGCGCATCACTCGTGCTGTCATCTGCATAGCAATGCATGCTGTCAATAGACAGCATGTCATTGATATGCAAGATGAAGAGTGTCGGCGACAACACCGAGCCCTGTGGAACGCCAGCATTGACTGATAGAGTCTCGGAGCAACAGCCGTCAACGACGACTTTAATGCTCCGGCCCTCCAGGTAACTAGCGATCCACTTGCAAAGTTCCTCGGGGATTCCGTAGGATGGTAGCTTCGATAGAAGGGCTCTATGCCATACCCGATCGAACGCCTTCGCGATGTCAAGGCCGACAGCCATAGCCTCACCCTTGCCCTCCAAAGCTTCTGCCCAGCGATGTGTGAGGTAAACAAGAAGATCACCCACTTACTGACGATCACTGATTAGCTGGTGCTCCTCAAGGTACCGCATCAGCTGGGCATTTATGATTCGTTCCATAACTTTGGAGAGCAAATATGTGACCGCTATCGGCCTATAACTCGAAGGGTCCGACCGGTCACCTTTTTTAGAGATCGGATGGACATGAGACACCTTCCATGAAGTGGGAACCTTGTTAGTATTATAGGAAAGACGGTATAGGCGCGTAAGAACGGGGGTCAACTCTGGGGCGCACGTTTTAAGAACCACCGCGGGGATACAGTCTGGCCCACTCGACTTACGGATGTCGAGAACCCTCAGTTCCCTCCTAACTGCACGCTGGTTGATGCGAATTTCAAGCAGGGTAAACTCGCATCGGGAGATCTTCGGCGGTGTGGCTTCTCCATCATCTAAAGTCGAGTTCGAGGCAAAGGATTGAGCTAAAAGATCCGCCTTCTCCTTTGCAGTATGGGCCAAACTGTCATCAGGCTTACGCAGTGGCGCGAGACTAGACTGGCAGAAGTTGCCTTGGACAGCCTTGGCAAGCGACCAAAAAGCACGGCTCCCAGAGGGATAACTCTATAGTAGCTCGCCAATTCTGCCAATGTGCTCTGCCTTGGCCCTGGCTATAGCCTTCTTGCTGGACCTGGAAGCAGCATTAAAGTTCCGCTTCCGAACAAGTCCATCCCCAAAAGCACCACGGCCCTGATGCAGTCCGCACAAGCATCAGGATTTTTGTTGTGTCATCTTAATTTTTTTTATATACTTTATAGGTTTAGCGTTATGGTCACAATCTCACCTGATGTTAATTGCCGATGTGGCCCAAAATGGGGGACACGTTAAACCTAGCGGAGAAATTGGCTCTTCAGTGCAACTGCTGGAACTCACCTATAGGTATTCGGTGGCAGATTTTCAACTTGAGAGTGCTAGCTAGCCAGACAGGCATTAGAAAAAATCCTAACACCAAGGTATGGTTTCATCACGATGTTTTCCTTCACCGAAAGCTCAGGCTCATTGCAAGGATCGAACTCACATGCATTGACGCACTGTCCTAACACACTACCAACTAAGCTATCATCACTTAAAAATGCGATGCAATTGAAGAAAGTAGCTAAAATCTAGCACTTATTCATTCTAGAACAATGGGTAAAAATCGGAGTAGGCTGAAGACCATCACAACGCCAAACGCCTCAAAATTCGTCACTGTTATGTTTGTTATTTATATCTCTGTTTATGTTCAAAATTTTTAAAGGGTATGAATAAATAAGAAATTTGTATTGTTTCAGGCCTTGTCATCCTCGCCACTTACACCCCAAGTACTCGGTCCTGTGTCTCAATCGACTTTGGCTCAAAGGCGTAATAAACCACAAGGACGATTCCCACCAACACAAATATAGGCCAGAATACGACCAAAAAGAACACTTAAAGTATGTAACTAGTGAACTAGGGATGGCAACTCTTACTGAAAAAGATCGATTTGGATCGAAATCAAATGAATCGATACACAAAAAATCGAGATCCAAAAGATTGATTCAACAAAAAATGTTTTTTTTTGTCGATTACATATCGATCATAGAATCATTTCGATAATAGAAAACAAACAGAACACCAGAATAATCTCTTTTATCATTCTATATATGTGAAAAAATATTATTTCAATATAATTATGTTTGAGTAAACCATACAAATAATTGTAAATAATATTTTATGAAAATAGATAAGAATGGAACTTCGATTTCTAAGGGTGAAATATTTATTCAGTAGATCGATTCAGAGATGTGAGTTGAATTACGAAATCGATGTTTTTTACCTTAAAAAACTGATTCCTCGACTAATCGATCTCAGATCGCCATCCCAGCAATGAACTATATATTTTGTACACAGAAAATTATGATTTAATATGATTCAAAATTAAATCCATAACACAATGTTAACACATGATATATTTTACTAGCATTAAATTTTGTAGATACATATAATTTTTAACAGTAAATGTTGTTTAGAATATGTTAAGTCTATATCGTATTTTATTACTAATTATTATGTTTATGTGACTAAGTGAATTAAGTCTAATCATTTGTCGTAGAGCTTTATTATAGAATTGATCAAATAGCTTTTATGGTATTTTATCTCATAATAATCATTCGAAATCTGTCATCAACACATTCCACGTTTTAGTTCAATTGAGTTGAATGTTGTGATTGTGTAAGTTTATTAATAATAGTGTATTTAATAAAGTGGTATTTAGTATAAGCATTTGTTACAACATTATTGTCTCATTTCAAAATATTGAATGGGATAGTATGTATTCATTTATTTAAGAAATAGTGTGTAATTCTATTTCATATATAAATATTTATTTCATTATTTTAGTAGGAATTCTAAATATGCTTTAAGGTAAAAAAAAAATTTTTTTTAATCATGTTTATCATGAAAATATTATTATAAATATTTGAGTACCAATAGCCATCAGAGAGTAAATTTACTTTGATTAGCTTTTTTATGGCACTGATAATTTCATGCACACAATAATGATGTTTTGTAATAAAATCCAAGGTCATAAAAATAAGCTAATTTAATTCCACTTATTAATATATTATTCTTAAATATAGTATTTTTCATGTTTGATGTAGATATAACTATGTGTAGGAAACTTAATAGATCTCTATTTTAAATAATAACCTGTTGTTACATACTTTAATTTGTAGTTCAGAATATCGAAAATAGCTTAGCTTATAAAGCTATTATAAAAAAAATTGTCTTCCTACATAATACTTTTAAGCGAGTACAGATATATTTTTTTACGAACTTTGTTGCTGACCCACCTACTTACTACTAAAATTTCTTCTGTGCCATTTATTTTCAATGTGCAATAGTAATATAAAGATCATTAAATATATGTTTGTGATAAAGTAATTTATTTAGCAGTACAATTCTTCTACTTAATGACTATGTGATGGATTCTTCGCTGTATAGTTTAGTATTCAATGTCACAAAAATAAAGTGTATATTTTTATAAGAATCCTTAAGTATTTTGGGTAAGATTAAAGTTAAAACAAATTATATTTTATAAGATTATATTCTTAAGGAGTTTTTAACGCAATCTATTTTCGCCCTCTTTACCAAAGTTCCTCAAAGTCCGATAAAATATACAGAGATATTGTTTTGTACCAAGATGGGCTTAGCAATAAGCTGTTTATAAGGACTATCAAGTATTACGTATTCACCAAAAAGAGTTACTTTGATTAGCTTATTTTGATGACATTGATGATGGAAAGTTCTAGATGGTGTTACTCTAGCAATATTTATTTACTTTTATGCTATAATAAATATATAATAATATGGAAACTCTATTTGCTATGTTAAAAAGTAATAAATATGTTTAGGGTTTCTCTAAAATATTCTTTATTGCTCGCTCGCTTTTACGTGGTGTTTTATGGTAAATTTATAAATATTTGAGTTTTGCTGACAAACACAAGGGAAGGGTTCAAAATTATTAAAAATCGGCTTATGTAATACTTGACTGATCCTTATTAGACGTAGTTTTGATACAAAGTTATAACATAATACATAATACCTTATAAGATTTGGATTTAATAAATATAAAATTTAGCAGATTCCTAATGCATCACCTGAGATTTATCTTAATTGATTAAAAGTAATATTTTAGCTGCACAATTAACTGTAACAATCTCTACGTTGGTTATTTTTTAATCAAGTGATGAACAACAGATGAAAGAAAATTTCATTCGCGTAGATTTGTTTGTATTTTTTAAATATTTTTTCTCTAATAAGTTATATGGTCTAAAAAGAGAATAATAATCTTTTTTCGGAACAAATATCACACAAAAACATATTTATTAAAAAATTGTGTATCTAATTGTACTTATAAATTATGTAATATTACATATAGTCACCAACTATATATGTGGTTAACACATGCGGTCAAAATAGCTTGCACTATTTATTGTCACTACGAAAAAGCTCCCCATAGTTTAAATTAGAGTCAACTATAAGATAAAATAAAACCAGTAGTTGCTGAACAAAAAAAATTATCTCTGGCGTGTCTACGTTTCTAAACATACAATGAGTTACACTAGATAATATCATAATAACAATCGTGTAATACGTAAAATTATTATAGAATATGTAGTAGCGTCGTATTTTTGTACTCACAACTTCTTGTAATTGATTATACTTACGTTGCATTTAATTTCGATTTTATATTTAGTAATAATGCGTTTTTATATTATCTTTTTACTGCATTCATAGATAATGCAATAAAATAAACTATACTGGATTCAATTCATTTTAGAAGGGCCCGCGAATGCAATGAAATCTTATAGAAAAAAAAACATATATATAAAAAAAGTAAATACTTCTTTATTCTTTGTTTTTTCTTTTTGACCTGACATACGCTGTTAATCTTAAGGGCTTTAACAGCTTCACCGAACTTTTTGGGGCGAGTGCTGAGGGCCCTCGAGTGCCAAAGTGGCCCAACCTCGGCTTGTGCTGCTGCCGATTTATTATTTGAATAATCACAACATGTATAGTAGTAGCCTTCGGAGCTATAAAATGGAATAAATTCTATTGTTCTTTAACTATATTTATTAAGTAACAATACATCAATTAATTCATTTTATCGTATTGTGTTAAGTTTAATTAGATAAGTATAAAATAGCTAAGGTTATTGTGAACAATAATGATTATTAAAAATATTTATGTATTTAAAGTATATATATCTTGTTTTATGCGACTGTTATATTGTAATACGTAACTAAGTTATAGTAACGCATTATTATCGCAATAAAGACGCATTCCTTTTTCTGTTGCTTAAAAAAGATAGTGTTTAGATTAACAATAGGACAAAGTAACTGAATTACATACGGTTATTAAAGCACTTGCATGTCAAACAATATAAACTCTATATACCGAAATTGGAGAGACCGAATACATTATTCCGATATAAACAATAATAGGTAAAAGAAGAGTGAAAACAATAGATTTTTTTTTTTTTTATATATTTTATGATTTTAACTAAATTCAAAAGTTTAAACGATACTAAGAATATTACTACGTAAAAATAGAATAGTTACATAGCAATAAGATAAGTAGGTTAGTCTACACGATCATATATTTTCTACATTTGGCGTTAAATACAACACGTCAGGCCACACTTTTGTGTCAAAATCATTTCAACATGTATCATTCTCTACCATTTTTTATTGTCTTTACGTCACCAATAGTCGAAAGACAACATGGCTAGGGGCACTGAGCAGCAAGCATACAATAAATGCATTAGGGAAAAATGAATGTGTCTATGGCAAAATTATTAAGCAATATTGTAATTTGATATGGTCTATTATATCTGTATCCGTGAGGTAGGCGTTCTTGATAATGATTTGGGGGTATTTGCGTTCGCTACCTCCACCTTTAGTTCCCTCTTTCTTATTAAGCCTACCCTTCACCAGGTGTACGCCGTCTTGCGTACAACCCTTGAGGACCACTCGCTGTTTCCGGGCTTTCCTGACCCTGTATATTTTTGCTTCGGTTTGTTTTAATATCCATGGCCACTATTATGTGATCTATGATGTTGTCCCGGTATCGTTAGAGTTTTTAGAAGATATTATAGGGGTCGGCTTTGGTTTTTTCGACGGTTTTTTTTTTGTTATGTTAAGTTATGAGGGGGATGCGAGGTCTGGCCTTTCTAAAACTTTCCTGGAAAAATCTCGCACCTCCGCCATTTCATCACGAGTTTTGTTTCCCGTATCTAGTTCCAGAAACGTACTGTAGAAAAGTCCTCTCTTTAGATTTTGCTTTTAGGTCACCTAAGAGATGATCTAGGGATATACGCAGATCGGCAGTTTGATTAGTCAGCGTCCTGTGGTTTTGTGACGTTTTTTTAAGTTCCACCTTTCATATGTCATGTTTTCGGGCGTAGATTTACTACCGTCGTTAGTCTGGGGTTTTTGGCATTCCTTGATTTATTTCCTAAGGATCGTTTATCTAACAATAGAGCTAGTTTCTTACCTCTTTGATTACCTTCAGAGCGTCTGCCGAAATCAGACCTAGTCCAGACCAGCTCCTGGTACCGTGTTTTCTTGATAAAAATTATCTCCTTTTTGCGCTCTCTCTATCCTCACTAGTTCTTCAGCATGGTGCGTGCGATCTTTCGGAAGATTACACTTGTGCCTTGACCTAAAGTCTGACAGGAAGTGTCAAATGACCCTGTTCTGGGGACAGCTATGAAGACTCGTGGGCCTTAGTCTTTCTTCATGTGCCCAACCGTTTCTAATGCAGTTTTGTCTTTATGTAATAAATCGTTAGCTACGCCATTCGCCATATCCATTACCAATCCTGTGTGCCTTCCTTTGGGGTGTATGAAACTCTTTCTCGATAGTTCAGGTCAGTTCGCCGCAGATGAGGCGACGGAACATGTGCTCTCTTCTGACACTTGGGACGCGGAGATGTATCACATGCCTCCTATTCTCTTACTATATTTATTATTATTACTGTTACATTGCAGCCACTGAAACCACTGACAACGTTTCCGAGAGATACATGTTATGTATAGGCAAGAAATTGTCTAAGGCGTGTTATTAGCCTTTTAACTTGTTTGTTTTTTCGAAGTATTTTTCTCTAGGTTCGGTGTGAGCAGGCTTAGCTTCAAGTGATGTTCGTCCAGCGTTTTCTGATCGTGTCAATTTGGCTTGATAGGTTGGTTAATGCTTTGAGACTTAATGATGTTATTTACTTTGTGGCTGTTGACTTCTGGGTTACTTTCGTTATGGTAGACATGTCACTTAGAGTGATTGGCCTGACGATCGCGGTATTGTAGCTTATATTTATTTTAATGTATAATATACAATGGTAAGTTTACTTAAAACTATCTTATATTATCATTAAGTACAATATGACAAATTAACACTAAAGAACTTCGATAGTTTGTCCTTTTGTTCACACCAGTTTTTCTACTCCTGGATAACGTAATTATATAACTGGCTACTGCGCGTATTTTGCTGCATGATAGCATGCACCGTATGTTCACTAGATTAAATCCGTTACTTATTTGCGCCTAAGTTACTAACTTAAATCTTTTCATTAAATAAATCGAACAAAACACAACATTTTTCTAAGTCAGCACCCTTATTATATATACGACTGAGACTTTTCTCTGTGATTAATACATTTCCTGACTATTACAAAAAATATATGAATACATTTTTTAGAGTCCCATTGTAACTAAATTGTCAAACAGAGTTTCCGTATATAAAGTTTACATTGTATTATTTTTACAAAATGATCATATTGTAGGTGAGATGGAATTAGAAAATTGCATTTTTGTTTACATGACTAGGTCTCGTAACTATTTTCATATCAAGGCCTAAAATAAGAACGTAGGCGTGATGTCTGTATCCAATTACCGTCATCCTCTATTAGAAGTATGATATATAAAATCATTCTCGTACCGACCTATTAAAAATTAAATTTAGAGTAAGTCAATTCCCTTATAATCTATTTTTTAATATATGTTCAAAAGATGTAGTGATAGGATTAAAAATATTGAAATTGAAGAGTGAGTAAAACTGCGTTAACATTTCATTCATATTATTTGTTAAAAATAACAAAACTTACTTTTTCCATCTATTTTAAGCATAGGTGTATAATTCGTTTATATTGCGTGCAATCAAAGTTTGTTTATCCACACTACTATAATTGTGCATCTGTCCCTCTTGTCCCATTCCTTTATACTAATTGGTAACATAACTGAAATTACTTCATTTTAAACAGATTCTATTTTTAAAACTGACAATTATATTTGTGGGTTATTTTTAATTTTTACTCTGAAAAATACACTTTTGCTGAAAGCTTATTTAACTGAGAAGTTTTACTATATTAGCTTATACACAAAAATCTTTTTTCACCTCTTCGTAATTAGTTTTTGTTAGAAGACTTGATAGCTTTTCTTTTTTTTTTTTGTTCCTGTGTATTTTTTAGTAACAACGTGTATGCTTTTAATTATAGTCGGGATAGATACGTGGCGCTGTTGTCGACATCCAACTTTTAATTTTACCACTATTTGTTTTTAAGACTTCTCACATACGAAGATATATAACCCTCAATTTTTAGTAATTTAATTTGTCTATTTTTTTAATTATTTATAATAATCTGGGACAGGACAAAGCTTACCCGGTAATGTACTATACAGTTTAAAAATATATAGTTTTACAATGTTTATAATAAAATCTATATATTTAAACATTAAATTCTGTATTATATCATCAGTATTCTAATACTACCATTTTATAGTATCTAAATGATAAGTGTGCTTTTATTTATTCATACTTTTCTTTATTTTGATAGCCGTAATGTGGAGGTGTCTTTTTATAGTCATCGCATTGTTTATAATTGGTATTCTACCAAAGATTATATATATAGTTTTAAGGCGATAAAATCTATATCTAAATAGTTTTATACAGTGAATACGACACAAGATATCTATAGAATTTTTAAGTATTAACATAAATATTGTGTACATACTCCATCATAGAGAGTTATAAAATATGGTTTCTAAACTGTAGTATTAAAAGCGAAAGGAATTGATTTAAAAAAAACTGAATAGATATAAAATATCTTATATAGCTTTATATAAATATTTTGACGATGAAAACTAATTAAGAATTGAACATATCTGATGCATATACACGACATACACACCAATTAATATTTTGAGTAAAATGTAATATAATAATTGTATCCATTTGAAAGCGAGTTTAAATATTTTATAATAACAACGAAATTATGTAAAGTTAGCGATTGCCGATATTGTGCTATCTGTCAGTGTTGTTGATTGGTCACAACTACAAAACAACGTATTTAACGCGTTACAGCAAAAACGTTTCACTAAGTAATTAATGTGAAAGCGTCAGTCCACGTACTATTAAATGTTTAACGTGGATAAGAAGGTGTTATCCAGTAAACTCGACTTAAGCATCACAAGTACCTAGTACATTAGAATCTCACTAATTCGGCACATCCATTAATCTAGCACCCTCCACAAACCATGTTCCAGCCACCGATCTGCCAACCTTTGCGCATAAAAATGTTTTCCAGAAAGTAAAATCCTGTAAAAATAAGTTGATCTTTCATATTACCTATTTAAAAAAAAATTGAATTCATGTATACAAATACATGTGGGTTTACTTGTGTACCCTTTATGTAATTATTTATTTTACTTATTATTATTTGTTTCAAAACAATCCAGTAATTTGATCATTCCAATAATACGACACACCTAAGTTTAGAAATATTGCAGGTTTAGTGAGATTCTACTGTATGTACAATTTAATGTATATGTTACACTGGCATGTGTGTGTGAAGTCAAATTTAGTGCTTGTTTCCACTATGTAATAATATACGAATAGGGAACTGGTTCAAGAAAAATATCATCTTATAAATAATATGGAAGGATTTATATTTGCTATAATATTGATTGTCAATGTGAACAAAAACTTGTAATGATAACTTTTATTTTTCAATAGTATTGTCAAATGTTTTTCAATTCTATTCAATTCTTTCTATAAAGTTTAGTATAGCTAAATTAACTATTTAGATTTTAATGTTAATTAAGATATATATGTACTAACTAAAATACTTTCGTATTACGTATTTTTTCAGGGCTAGTACTTAATTTAACATAAATTTAACCAAAAATTCAGGAAATTTTTCAGTTATCAGAGCCTAGTGGCAAATGTAATTTAAAATACTCGTAAACATAATGTCGCTTATTTTAATTCGGAGTTAGTAGCATAATCTTTAAACTGTGAGAGTAAAAAAAATATTGGATGTTGTAGTAATGAATTTATTTAACAAAAAGTACAAACAATCATGTTCACTAAACTCGATTGTAAAGTTAGATAAATATCAATAAGGAGTATAAAAAGTTTGTAAACTATTTTGTATTGCTAATGACACAAACTTGAACGCCTAGAAATTTCTTCGTCCATTCATTTACATTAGATTATATGAACATATTTATATTCAATGGTGTACTTACTGAGAGATTATTGAAATTAAGTAGCAATCATGTGGCTTATTATAAAATGAGTAATTTGCCATATATATATATATATATATATATATATATATATATATATATATATATATATATAATTTTAAAGAAATAACAAATTTTACTACAGTATAAACACTTTGACTGAAAGTGATGTGTTTCATTTTGAAATTAATCTTTTTGTTTTGTAAGTAAAATACACAAACTAATGAAAGACTTAGCAGATCATAAATCCACTTCCATAAATGATTCAGTTTTTATTTTATATTCTATCAATATAAGAGACCTTTGCATGTTATAAGTGAAGCTTCTTAAGCTATTTTCACTTTTCAGTCGGTATTAAATATCCACTTGAACCAGACTAGTTTAATCACAAAAAATATATATAAGGTAAGAAATCAATAAAATGTGTACTCATATTATTATTAATGAGCTCGCCAGCCCACTTGTTAAATAAATGTAATGAACATAATTATACATATTTTGATGTTGTAGATTTTCTAAAGTGTTACAGTTACTACATAAAGTGGTCTATATATTTTTTTAATATTAAGCCTATCAATTTACTGTACCATAAATTTAAAAGATGTATAAAAATTAATAAAATACAATGAGTTAAAAGTTATGATAATGAAGAAATTTTTTGCTCTTGTCGTTAATGTTACATAATTACATCTGTCTATTTTTCTATGACAAAATTAGAAATCCAATTACAATAATAAGATGAGATTAAAATAGCAAATTGTTGTATAAATAAAATCACATTTAGAGATGTAATATAAATATTGTTGACATTGCTTAAAGATGGTTTCATTTGTTGTAGTTCTTAAAAACAACCCTTATTTATACAAATAACAAATACAATGTAGATACTTTAAAATAGAAACTAAAATTTTATTATCAATTATTTGACACTAACATTTTTTAAAGTGGGTGCTAAGATCGGTCCTTTACCAGTAACAACCAATGGACTCCCTTTGTAGCATGCCACACAATCCTGATTTGTTAAAAGATCAGGGGCACAGGTTTCAAATATTTTCTTTTTAGGATTAAGTTGGGGTTCAGGGTCTCTTGGATAACCTTCACAAGAAACCAGATCACCTGGTATAGCTTCAACTGGTGGTACTAATACTTCAACTTTATCAGGTGACGATGCACACATAACCATTCCTTCAGATGTTACACCTCTCATCTAAAAATATTAATTCATCAGTATTTGTAATTGAAATAAGGACATCAATGATTTCTTATGTTTTACGCGAATATTATTCATTGAAATAAAACTAATTTAAACGGATTTTATCAAGGTTATTTATTAATTTTGATCCCGACATTTCAAAAGCTTTCCAGCCTTCGTGATCTTCTGTGGAGTTAGAACAAAATAAATCTCTTCCTTTCTTAGATGTTTTAGTTATCCGTAAACCTGATCAGTCTTTAGGCCATACTGTGTACAGAAAAATGACCAATACAGATAAATACCTGAATGGTGAATCTCACCAGCATCCAAAACAGTAGCTAACGTGGGTAAATCGTTGTTTCAAAGAGCACAAGGAATCTGTGACAAGGAATATCTGGCTGCAGAGCTGCAACATGTCAAGCAAGTACTGCGAGATAACAAGCTCCAAATTCCACGCCGCTGTCATGGAAACCGAGTGAAACCAGCCACCGTAGAATGTGTACCTGTTGTGTTACCTTTTGTAAGAGGGGTCACAGACAAGATTGGCTATGTATTGAAGCGTGCTTCAATTAAAACTTACTTCAAGCCGCCCAAGAAGATTAGTCAATTTTTACCACCTGTCAAGTGTCATATACCTCTACAAGAACAGGGTGTATACAAAATCGAATGTGACTGTGGCCTATCCTATATTGGACACTCTAAAAGAAATATAGGGACCCGTGAAAAAGAACATATAGCTGATGTTAAACACTGAAGCTCTATGAAGTCTGCAGTTGCTGAACATTCAGAAGGCTCCAAACATTATCTTAGATTCGACAAGCCACAAATCCTTGCCAAAGAACACCAATTCCTACCTAGGATGATTCGTGAGGCTATTGAAATTAAAAAACATCCAAATTTCAATAGAGAAGATGGTTGGAAGCTAGCACAAGCCTGGGATCTGATTATACATTCAATTAAATTGGAGCCCAAAAGACCAATTGCCAGACCACAACACACTGTGAGCTCTTTCTGTGTATATCAGAACTCTATGAATAACAAAAATGAAATTGAAGGTAGACACAGTAACACGAACTTTTCTGGACAACCCGCACCTCAGTCCACCCCCTGACCACGAAGGCTGAAAAGCTTTCGAATCGTCGGGATCAAAATTAATAAATAACTGCAACAAAATCCGTTAAAATTAGTTTTATTTCGATAAGGACATCAAATTTTTAAATAAAGTAACTGTAGATTTAAAGTAAAAAACAAGTATAGTTTACCTTAACAGGTTTCAAGTTGCACAGAACCATAACAACTCTATTTTGCATTTCGTTAATGGGTACATGGTTAACAAGGCCCGAAACAATTGTTCTTGGATTATTTTCACCACAGTCAATCTTTTCTACGTAAAGAGAGTCAGCATCAGGGTGCTTATTTATTTCTATGATCTTGCCAATTCTGAAGTCTAACTTCCTAACATCCACTGGGGAACTGGACGCTAGATCATTGGCCTTATCCTTTGCTTTCTTAGTCGATTCCTTCTCTGTTTTCGCTGAAGACTTCTGCTGTATAATTTCTATATTTTTTGTATCCAATGATTTTGTAAGTGATAAATTAGCAATAGTTTTTCCTGGCAAGGCATACTGTTTCTTACCATTCAATGTTTCCAACTTAATTAGTTCAGCTTTAGCGTTTTCAATATTAGCCACGAGTACTTTATTCTCCTCTGTAAGTTCCTTAAGTTTTGTTTCTATTTTAATTTTTCTGACATGCGCTATCTAAAATACAAGATAGGAGTTTAAATTTTTACATATAACAACATTTACCTGGACCATTTGATATCTAATCTAACCTTATTTCTTAAATCAACTAATCGCTTCTCTGCTGTTTCAGCATTAGCTAAACATTTTATACCTTGAGACATATTTCTTTTCAAAATATTATAAATCATGAAATAAAACGAAGATAACCCTAAAAAAATATTTTTTTTAATATCTTGCAGAGACTACATATATATCTTTTAAGCCACCGTAAAAACTAATACTCTAACCGACAACTCAGAAGATACTAACCTTTGCTGTAAAAGTAAATCATTATGCTTGTATTGGGATTGAATCTTGACTATTTTTATTTCTTATATTATTTCTTAAAATGATAATGGAGGAAACTAATTTTAGTTAATTTATTTATTAAAATCCTAATTCTATTTTTTATGTTAACCAGTACCGTTCGTATTATATTTACGTATATAAATTATTATTTTAAGATGTTGCAATCAGTTGTCACAAACAAGTACGACCTAACATTTTGATTTCCTCGTTTATAAAATTACCCTTTTTTTATAATATTTAATATCATGTATACGCCTTTATGCAAGTGTACAGATAATTCCGTTTGTAATGTTTCGTAACTTCTTCTCCCTTCACGTAACATGAAAATGATTTTAGTAATCAAGGCAATTTTAATAAGTTTAAAGTATTGAATTTGGTACTCAAGGTATTTCATTCTCACATGAATCGTAACTGTGCCGTAAGGCAAATTACTAATATTTTAAAATTATGAACGGGACTCGCGACTTCATTCGCATGGAATTGAATTAAAAGTAGTCCAATTGACTCCTTATAATTTTAGCTATCCGCCAGTAACATCCCTGTTAAAATTGATACAACCATTTCGGAGATTAGCCAGAACAATAATTTTAACAATAGTACATTATAAATTTCGTATATAGGTACTTTGATATGTATTTAGTAAAAAGTATGGAGAGTAAAGACCAGAAGCACCATCTCATATGGACAGAAAGTTGAAAAAGTGCTCAGCTGTTTACTGAAAACACAGATTCCAGTACCTGCCAGAATGGCACTGGCGTCCTATAAATTACGATATATAGCGATATTACGATAATTACAATAGCTCCATAACAGCTACATAGCTGTTGTAGACAGAGTGAAGTTTGCTGAGTTCAAAAAATTTATATTTATTTATAAAAAAATATTTATGGACGCGCTTTTACAGATATTTTTTCGTACATAGGATATGGTGATCCTGGTCTCTAGTCTCCATAGTAAAAAGGTATTATTTTGATACTACAGACACTTCAATTTTATTTATTTGTATTGATAATTGCATTTTATTGGCTTGTACAGATATACCATATGCCTAGTAGATATAAAACATTTCAGTTAATAATCAAATTTATAAAAAATTATGAAGATCTATAAAAAAAATATTTTCTATATAATTGGGTTAACAAATGCACAAGGAACTTTTTTAAAGCGACTGGAAGTCCTAAGATAAGCGAAAGCGGACTCTTTAACTTATATATTGGCAAATATATCATTATTGACGTTAATCAATTATATCTCTTAAAAATAATTGTTTATCCATAGTTAACTTCAAATGATAAATATTATAATTTCATTATTGTTAAAGCGCGAGAGCTGTATAGTTAAATACACCAAATATATAGCGGATGATATTATTCCCTAGCAGATCTGAATAAAAAGAATGAAGAAGAATTCAATTGCTAACAGCTTAGATTGGAAGAAGATACTATCCCATACCCCAGACCCTATATGAAAAGTAAAGACTACTGAAGCCAATGCTGTTACTGCTGAATGGGTCTGGCAAGATGTGGCAGATAAGTTATACGGGAATAACGTAAATTTTTGGGAAACTAAATATAACTTTATACTCAAGAGCCTTGGTTTGGAACCCTGTTTGAAACTATTTAATAATTATATTTTTCATTGAGTTTTGAATGAATTACACATCAAGAATTAATATAATTGATCCTCTTTGCTTATCATACGTTTTTTAAAATAATAAACGTTTATGACGACTCTCATATTACTTTTGTTTTCTGGCGTGTTTCCGAATTTGTCAAAAAGCTAATATGGCCGTTAGAAGCGCGTCATAAATACTCTCTGACGTTGTTTATATTTGCGCAGAAAGGTTTTGGTGTACATTGTTATAAGACTTGGTTGTCTGTAATGAATATAATGTTATGTGATTATGCAGTGGGTTGAAAGACCGTTCCTTATGATGTACTAAACGTCACAGGAGGATACAATGTCAAATAACACTGTCGGCTCATCTGGGCCTGCTCCCGGCAAAATACGTGGACCAGGACGGCCTCCGAAGCGAACTTGCACTTGGTGTGCTGAAAGTAAAACACCACTGAAATATGTTTTACCTACAGAAAATGGTAAAAAGGAGTTTTGCTCCGAAACGTGTCTCTCTGAATTCAGACAAGCTTACAGTAAAGGCGCGTGCCTTCATTGCGATAATGTTATTCGTGGTAATGCTCCTTCTAGCAGTAAAAATTTCTGCTCTACGTATTGTTTGAATAAATATCAAAAGAAAAATGAAAAGAGAACGACATCCCCTCAGTCGGGCAATGGTGCAAATGGTGTGGAAAATCATACCAATAATAATTCTACAGGTTCCTATTATGATATTTATCAGTCTTTCGACTGGAATGAATATATGAAAGAGACAAATAGTACAGCTGCTTCACAAGACTGTTTCAAACAAGCACCAGTTCCTCCTGTTAATGATTTTAAAGTGGGCATGAAATTAGAAGCATTGGATCCTCGAAACTTAACCTCTACATGTATTGCAACTGTTGTAGGAGTTTTAGGTCCTAGATTGAGATTGAGGTTAGATGGTAGTGATAATAAAAATGATTTCTGGCGACTTGTTGATGCTGGAGACATTCATCCCATTGGATATTGTGAAAAGAATGATGGTATGTTGCAGCCACCACTTGGTTTCCGTATGAATGCTAGCAGCTGGCCTATGTTTTTGCTCAAAACGTTGAATGGAGCTGAAATGGCACCTCCTAAAGTATTTCAACCTGAGCGTCCAACACCCAAGTCAAATTTGTTTGTTGTGGGTCAAAAATTGGAAGCAGTTGATAAAAAAAATCCTCAGTTGATATGCTGTGCTACAGTAGGTGCTGTAAAAAATGATCAAATACATGTGACATTTGATGGTTGGAGAGGAGCCTTTGACTATTGGTGCAGATATGATTCTCGAGATATATTCCCAGTTGGTTGGTGTGCCAGAGCTGGACACCTATTACAGCCCCCTGGACAAAAAAGTGCTACGGCACCTTCTAGGCAAGTAGATAATAAGTGTAGGATTTACTAGTCACCTAAGTGTAATATAAGAATTATTAAGTGCTTAGATTTTCTTTTGCTAATTATTGTGTAAAATAAGGTTTTAGATTGAAAGTAAAGCTATAATTCGGTTTTTTATTAACACATCTCTCATAAATACATTTTCAATTCATAAAATGCACATTTTTTTTTTTCAGCAAATAAGGAATTTGTGTTTTAAATCTACATATGTAATATATGTATTTCACAATGTAGGCTCCCACTATGAACAGATTTCATAATCACACACAATTGACACGAAAAATGCAAACTAAATTGGAGGACACCAGATAGTACTATATAAATTTTGTTTCTTTTTAGGTTTAAATTACGTCAAAGTAGTATACCAAATGCAGCTCTTCCAGAAGGTGGATCTACTGGGTCTGGCAACTCTAATAGCACCTCACAATCAATACCAGTTGTGTCAGTACAACTTCACATACGCAGCAGTTGTTTTGGTGGTAGCAGTTCTTTCCCAAGTACTGTATCAGGGTCTGGTCCTTCTGGTGCAGCAGAGGCTCTTGCCAGGGAATTGCTCAGTGCTCACACTGATCCACAGAGGCTTACTAGAGCAATATTGACAGCATCAAGCAGTTATTCTAATATCACAAATGTGCAGGTATATATTATAAACATTTATTTTCTTTTAAATTTATCGTTTTTTTAATTTTGAGCTTGAAGTTACATTTCTTTGATATAAAAGTTATATATCTTTCAAGAACAATAATGTTTCTCTATTTATCCTTTGTTATTCATAAATTTCCAATAAACACTTTACTACACTTAATTATTTTGTAGTTATTATATAAATGGGAATGCAGATTGTCATAGACTTTTGCTGATTTTTATAGCATGGAAGATGGTGAATAGTTTGTACAAAAGATATAAAATCAATGATATATTATATCCTAACAGACATTTTAAAGCAGTGGCAGAGCGAGTAGTACATGATGTTGATATAGTATTGAACAATGTAGGTTTAAATAGCAACAATTAGGTTATTTTTCAGTGAATAAAATGTATTGATGCTTTTGAACTTAGTTTATATTCCTTAAAAGATTTGAATGGTGACTGGAAAATTTATGAACTAGTAGGCTGGTATGTGATTCACCTCATATTGAGTAGTAGTAACAATATATGTATGTTTGTAATGAGCTTCAGAAATACTGAAGTATTATTGAGCCCTGACATTAATATTTCTATCCTGAAATGTTACATGTATAATAAATAATAAATTACTATTTTATATTGATGTACATGGTCATATCACTAATAAGAGTATGAATACTCTTCTGTTCATTTATATTTGTTAGATATAAAATTATTTTGGTTTTGTTTTTAGGTTTCTACAGGAAATAAAAGTTATTCAGTGAAAGTACCTGCTGACCTGACTACAGATGAATTAAAGGCATGGCTGAAGGCAGTCTGCAGTGGAGTTGGCTGGTGTGTTGGGATGATAGAGATTGAAGCAGGAGAAGCTGCTGGTCGACCCTGTACATTATGTGGAGAGTCCACGTCTATCAATGTGTCATTGGGTGTTAAAAGGCCTAAAAATGTAAGCTTTTGTTTTAATTCTTTATAGGTTTAGCATTATAACCATAATCGCATCTGATCTTAAGTGAAAATACAGTCCAAGTTGGTGGGCACGCTAAACCTGTGGAAGGACTGGTTTTCACAACTGCCAGAACAGACTAATATAACATCTAATATCGTAGATAGATACAACATAACATAGTTTTCATGTTAAGGTATCTGATACGGATTATAAATAAAATATCCAGAAAAAAAGGTCTTTTGTTAATGGTTATGTTTTATTCCAGAATAGCCTTTTATGGTATAAAAAATGGGATGTGTCAATCCATAGTTATCAGCATGTCCTGTAGTTCTAAATATAGCCTGTAGAAAGACTAAATTTCGAAATAAAATATTTGTGGCTGTCATGTTGATAACTAGACACCCCTCAATTATAGTTTTTTTTAATCTCCAGATTTGGCTCATAGCCAGTTTTATTATATAGTATATAGGTTAAAATATTATTTATTTTTAACCATTATATTACAATACAGACTAGATTCCCCCTTTTCTATTTAAACCATAAACAATGAAATAACTATTTAAATACAACATATTGCCTTAATCTCATTTTATGAACTTTTGGGTTATTGGCTGATACTTCATACTAACCTATTATTTGTAACATCTTTGAATAAAAAAATTTAAACATTTAATTTTTCGTATGTTTATGTATTGTATTGAGTTTTTAGTATATAGACTATAAAAATGACTAGTGATGTAATATTTTACCAGAAATTAAACCATATGAGTGAGTTTACTGTATGTGTGAGTTCATAAGTGTTATCAGCATTACTAACATATAATATAATTATCAATATAATCTATTAATTATAATTATTATATCAAATAAATTAAGTTACATTTGGCTAATACCCACAGAATGTAAAAGAAAGTTGATTGTAAACTGAGTAAAATACCTATTGGTCGACGTGAGGTCGAATCCAACCACCTACAATGAGCTAGAGCTTTCGGTGAAGGAAAACATCGTGAGGAAACCATAGCATAGTGGTAGGGCTTTTTCTGATGCCCGTCTGGCTAGCTACCATCCTCAAGTTGAAAGTCTGCCGCCAAATACCAATAGGTGTGTTTCGGCAGTTGCACTTGAGAGACAGTACCTCTAAAGGTTTAGCGTGCCTTCCAACTTGGGCCGTATCGTCACTTAAGATTAAGTGAGATTATAGTCATAACGCTAATCCTAAAACTAAAAAAAGAGTTGTTATTAAAAATATTTCACAATTAGATTACTTCTGTAAACTTCAAGTAAAAAATGTTAATATCTGATAAATATTAGGAACGACCTTTAGGCGTTTAATCAATTCACTTTTAATAAGTGTAATTTTAAATTAACTTAATTTTCGACTTTAATTATTACATTGTTTGTATGAAATGACTCGTGCATATTGGTGATGCGATCTCATAGGGAACTGTAACTTATACAACAGTTATGTTGTCTTTTATGTTCGTCACTAATTCTGCCAAAACCATAGTACACTTCTGGTTGGTGGAAAAAAAAAATAGGGGACATGACGCACGTGACTTATAGAGAGAAAGCGATTAGTGCTCACTCATTAGTAATGATTGCGACAGAGATAGATCATCTCTCCATTATCGTCCCTTCATTGTTGTGGATCGCGACCACGACGAACGAATAGCTTCCATTGAGTGTGCTCATATACGTAGTAGACCGCTCGGTGCATGCTGCCGCCCGCCGCCTTCCTTATTGTTTCGGACCGTCTTGTAGGTGCCCTTCCTTGAGCACGTTTGCCGTCCATTTTATCCATGATTAGATTTTACGTGCGGTTTCGCTGGCGTTAATATCGGTTTTGTCCAACGAATCAAATGACGCAATAAAAACTTTCATACAAAGTTTATCTATCTCCTTACCTCCCTTCCGATAAAAATTTCGCGATAATATTAGTGTGACAGTTAGGATTAGGATTATATCCTTCTCCAAACAGTGCATTGGAGACCGTATAATATGTCCGAAGAATGTCGGGATTATGTCTCGACACAAGTAGGGTGCCCAGTGGTGGTTTCAATCTCTCTTAATATGGACTTGTTTGTTCTCCTAGCTGTCTAAGGTATACGGAGCAACCTTCGTCACATTTCGGAAGCATTTATTTTATTGCTATCATGTCTTCACGCCATACAAGAAAACGGAATAGACTAGATATCTAACCAAGCATATTTCAGTTCTACGTCGAGATAGGTCATGAAACTTCAATATAAGAAACCAATATGGTTTCTCTACCTACGAATTACTGTAACAATCTTAATTTTTTCTAATCAGATAAACGTTTGTATGTGAAATTTAACATTTTCCGTTTTTTATAATGCTGACTTTTATTGAGCAATTAAGACATTAAGCAGTTGTTATGAAATATTTTAAATAATCTGACACACTCCTTACAGGCCGATGGAATGGTCGATCCTAAATTAAAGTTTATGGCCACGGCCATATATAAGTTAAATTACGCTGCTTCTAAGCTGATGAACCTTGTATTGCATTTATCATCTATAGTATAAGTGATCGATGCGCGACTTTGAACATTAAACGTATAGAAAAAAATTCAAAGCAATCTTGAGGACAGTCGACAGGGTGTGAAAACTTAAAACTGTAAACAAACAGTTGTTATTTTTGGATATCCAAATTAATTTTTTCATCTTAAATTAAAACTTGTAAATCAACACTGTTTACAGCGCAATAAGTTATATTAATAGGAACAGATATAGTAAACACGTCACGTGACCGTGTCGACTAGCATAATTTTACTCCCTATACAAACCTTCCTATAGCAGTTTTCACTTTATAAAATGTAATTCTGTCAGGAGGAGAAACCGAACACGAGTGGTAGTGCGAACGCAAACGCTAACGTGAACGGAGGGGAGTGCTCGAGCACGAAGGTGGCGCGCGTGTCGCCCGAGCGAGCCGAGCCCGCGTCCTCGACGACGGGCGGAGCGGGCCCCGCGCCCCCCGCGCCCCCCGCGCCCGCCGCGCCGCCCGCCGACTGGTCCGTAGAGGACGTCATCGGGTTCATCGCTGCAGCCGACCAAGCGCTCGCCGCGCACGCAGACCTCTTTAGAAAACATGTAAGTATTAACTTCTTTATATGCAACGAACATTTTATATTGTGGGTAACTAGCTGACCTGGCAGATCTTGTTCCTCATTTTCGAGGCCCATGGACTACAGCGTCATCTATCGCGTTATGATCTCTTATCGAGATAAAAAGTATCCTATCTATCGTGTTGGATCAAACTCCACACAGTGTGCAAAATTTGATTAAAATCGGTTGTCGGATGAGGAAGTCCGTAAAAACTAAAAACTGGGATTTTTAACACCATGTTAATAAAAATAAATGGCCTTCGTTATGTACCGCTCTTAGTAATGGCGGATTGAATCGACTAAGAAGGGAGCGAGAGAGATATAGTTAACGCGTTACATGGATAAGCGTGATACGTCAGTCGTATTCAGTATCGACATAAAAGCGCTATGTGTTGTGCTTATACGTTTTATTTAAAACGTTATAGTTGTATTACGTATTATTAACCTCGCATTAATCAGGCTTTCACATTTATCATGTGGTCTTAGCATAAACTGTTTTGTTTTACTTGTCATGTTGTGCCTTTTTGTAAACTTTCTTTCTCATTTAACGTTCATTAATATTCTCTTAATTCTTATATTTTAATCTCGAAGCGAAAACTTTAAAGCCCTTTTCGAAGTTCGTGTAACAACGCTAATTCGAATTTTTACAAATATTGCTAGAAAGTGTGTAAAAATGTTAAATAGGACTTTGAATAAAATATTATTTTCTGGGTCAGATATATTATCTGTATTTCTAAAATCAGTTCCTATAGTAAGCAGGTACTTGGGTCACTAAATAGTATAATCATAAATGGTAGATACACATAAGGTGTGTTTTATGTTAACTATCTGCTGGCAGTTTAATTTAAATAAACTATGTACATACTAATTGTGTGTTAATTTATATCTGAATAATAAGCAAGCAAAAACTTAATAGAATCTGTGTGTGGAAAATTAGTATTACTTTATTATAACAGATAAAATATGACACATTAAAAGTTTTAATTTTGGGTTTGGTCACTAAGTAGTTTATGATTTTACTTTTTTTATAATTTATAGGTTTAATGTTGTGTCCACAATGTTAACTGACGATGTGGCTCCAGATGGTAGACACGAAAAGTGTAGTGGAGGGAATGATTATCTAGTGCAACTGCCATAAACCACCTATAGGTATTTGGCAGCACATTTTCAACATAAGGATGGTAGCTACTAGCTAGGCGGACATTGGAAAAAGCCCTAACACCATGCTATGGTTTTATCACGATGTTTTTCTTTACTTTTCTTTTCGTACCGTACCGTACATACTACCACTGAGCTATCATCATTTTAATTTTAATTTATCACTTCGAAAATTCACTTTGAAATATCTTATATTAATAGTCCTAAAAAAAAGGACAAGTATACATAATCACTAGATCCCTTAATTACTATGACTATATATTAACACTATACTTATGGTTTACATCTTTATTTCAGGAGATCGATGGAAAAGCGCTTCTGTTATTGAACTCAGATATGATGATGAAATATATGGGCTTGAAACTGGGTCCTGCACTGAAAATATGCAATCTTGTATCAAAAATAAAGAATCGTCGACATTATAGCACTTAGGTGAATAAACAAGTTAATAATTTACTCTTAGAGTGTGAAACTGTAAGTTTCTAAATATTATATTCTTATAAGGATTTTATGCATTTTTAAAGAAATCTGTGTTTGGTTTATTTGAAATGGTGTCTAATATTATACTTTTCTCAGAATCTCAGGATATAACTCCTATTGAGTAAAATTAAAATATGGATTCTAATACTGCACTTTTGATATTTTATAACAATCAAGATATTTGATTAAAGCAAATTCCCCATCAGGAACATTTAGAATTTTTAATCATTTAATTTTTCCTACTTTGTCATTTATTTCTGGGTTGTGACTACAAAAAGAAAATTTTAATAACCGACGATGCTTTAGTGACAAAGTTTGGACAGTAAATCGTTAAATATGTTTTAGTCCTACGAAAGTTTATGCTTAAAAAAGTTATTTGGATTTATCCTTACAGTACCGAGCTACTAGCCAAGTTATATGCAAAATGCTTATGCAAACAATTGTAGAAAGAGACAACTTGGCTAGGGGCTCTGGTTAAATATTGACAACAGTATTGTTCATATAGTTAGCAAACATGATTAATTTGAATATCCGTTAAAGCAATAAAATTTTCAAGCATCTATTATTCTTGCTTGGAGGTTTGCGAATGCAGTCATAGTTATATTTATAGATTTAGCGTTATGGCTACAATCTCACCTCATGGTAAGTGACGGTGTCGCCTAAGATGATGGATACGTTAAGCCTAGTGGAGGGGCTGGTTCTCAAATGCATCTATCAAATCACATCTATTGGTATTTGATGGCAGATTTTAAACTTGAGGGTGGTAGCTAGCCAGATGGGCATTAGAACAAGCCCTACCACAATGCAACTATTATTTTTATTTAATGGCAGCTCGTTTATATACGATTATACCAACGTAATTTAGAAAAGTTGAATATCTTGCAAATTTTAAGTTTCCTACAATGTTGCAAACAACCATTAAAGACATTTCATAATTAAGATGTTAGCATTTCAATAAGATGGTGACTCTCTTGTTAAAACTGTTCACAGAGTTTTGTGGCAACCAATGTATCCTGAGACAAATAATTATTCATGATTGAGTTCTTATAGTTGCAATAGCCAAATTACATTATGTAGAATTTCAGAAATATTACACAATGCGCCAAATACTGAAATATATGAATTGCAATGAAAATCACTACATGGTAGTTTAAGATTTTACCAAAAACTCAATACATATATAATATGTACAAAATAATAGTTGGCACTCAGTTCTAGGCTTACAGTATTATAGTGTTCAAAAAGATTTTTAGGGGAATTTGGGACATTAATATTAGGTTCGATAGTGTCTAAAGGCTTATATTTCTTGTAATATGTCTTATACCTCAAGACATGTTCTTAAAATATTTGTCTCTCTGTTTCGTCAGGCTAATGTCCATAACACTTGAATCTAGATCGCAGTTACTTTTAATAACAAGGAGAATACATTTTCCAGTTATTAAGACTATGATTATAACTTGATGAGGTTTTTGATGGAACGTGGATAAAAAGGAATAATAAACCATTTTTTTTCTATTAGACTATCGTAAGAACAGCGGTTATGTTTAAATGAATATAGATAATTCTACGTGTATATTCCTTTGAAAGGAAAATGGGAACAAAATCACGGACATCAACTAGTGCATATATAGATGGACATCTAGCTTATGACACAAGTTTAAGCTGTTTTATTCTACAACTGATAAGTGTCTGGTAGCATTTTGTAGCGTAAGAAAAAAAAACAAATGCAAATGATACTATTATTATAAATAAAGCGAGTTTGTTTGTTTGATGGGCTTTCGCACTTAAACCGATGAATTGATTATATTAAATTTTGGAGACGGTTATAGGCTACTTTTTCTCGCGAATACCTTATTGGAAGTGTTGTTAAGAGAGAGATAAACTTTGTATGATACTTTTATTGCGTCATTCGATTTGTTTGACTAAATCAATATTACGCGAAAAGGTAAAAGCTAGTGTCAAATAATTTTAACTTGAGACAAACATTCTAAATGTTCCTGTGTTGTGAAGTTGGATCTATGCTAAAAATTGTCTAAATGAAATCTGTCAGTTATAGTATGTTTGTTCATAATGAAGTTTTTTATCAATATAATATTAACAACATTTTTACACGATACAAAATTTGTATCATGTTCTTAAACATGTACTTGTATATGTTAGTAGTTATGCTATACATATTATGTGAGTATTTAGAATGAGTAAATTGTATTTAATGTTAAATGTGCTCACCTTTAATTTTAACTTGCAAATTTCTTTAAAATGATTGCTCCCGCTAAACTGTATTAAAATTACTTGAAGAGGTTATTGTATATAAACTATATTAGTGACTAGTCGTGCGTCAAACTATTGCCTGAATCTATTATAACATACATTCAAAGTAAATGTGTATAGAAATTCTATAGTAGTCTAGGGTCTTAGTGCCTTTCGAATTAGTACTTAAAATACTTCAATAGCTACGACTTACCAAGTACTGAATAACAATAATGCCAATAAAGAACAACTGGGTCATCCCATACGAAATCTTCGAATTGTCAAAATCAACTGTTTTATTTTTATTTTGCTTTGACGCGTAGAATTTTATATGGTTCTGTAATAATTTTTTTTACAAACATCTCATTCGATCTACATAAAATCAATTAATTCAAAAGTCATTATTCATGTTTAGGTATTTTCAACTATTCTATAAATTTTTAATAATTTCAATATACTTTAACTAGATACATCTAAGAGGCCGTTCATAAAATATGGGGGAAGGAGGTGGTGTCGCTTACTATGACAAAATGCGGCATGGGGGCTGGGGGATCTAAGAAGACACGACGCTCGCAGCTCATTAAACAATTTTATAAATTTTACATCTTGTCTATACTAATATTATAGATCGGAATAGTTTGTTTGGTTGTTTTTTGTTTGTTTGTTCGAACGCGCTAATCTTACAAACTACCAGTCGGATTTCAAAAATTCCTGTTTGTATTTGATAGAATAATCATTGAGGAAGGCTTTAGGATATTTAACATCACGCTTCACGAATAGAAGCAAAGCTGTATTGAAACAAGTTACAAAAACGGGAAAAAAGTATGGTAATATTATAAAGAGTAAAAATTTGTTTGAACGCGATAATCTTAAGAATTACCAGACCGAATCCATAAAATATTTTTGTATTTGATAGAACAATAATTGAGGAAGGCTTTTAAACTGTCATTAATATCATAGTACCACTAATAGGAGCAAAGCTGTATTGAAAATAGTTACAAAAACGGGCAAATAAAATTAAATATTTGAATGAATTCGCAGGAATAGCTAGTTACAGATATTTATGAATTAATGAAAGTATTATAATTGCAAGCAATAATTATTTAATAATATTGAAATTTGTGTATTGCTATTAATTACTGTATGTCATGGACGGGGAAGGGGTTAATCATTTGTGACAATAGTGATAGGGGGTAAAAAAAAATGTGTCATAGCGTGATGAAGGGAGGGATAGGGCCCTACAAATGTACATTTTTGCGTGGCGTATTTTACGAACGACTCCTAATAGAAAAAAATAAAGATAAAAATCTCAAACATGAAATAAAATCTCAGCTTCCTTATTTTCCTGAACTGTAAATGCCATAATAGCTCAGTAGGTAGTGTGTGCGTACGTCGCGTCGAGAGACGTGAGTTAGTATCCACCTACAATGAGCTTGAGCTTGCGGTGAAGGAAAACATCGTGATGAAACTATAGCATGTTGGTAGGGTTTTTTTAATGCCCACCTGGCTAGCTACCACCCTCAAGATGAAAATCTACTGCCAAATACATGTAGGTGTGTTCCGGCAGTTGCACTTGAGAGCGAGTTGCTCCACTAGGCTTAGCGTGTCCACCATCCTGGGCCACATCGTCACTTAACATGAGGTGAAACTGGCCATGACGCTAAAACCTATAACCTATTTAATAAAACGCGCGAAATTAAATACCAGCGGATTTTTGTTATCGGAACCTTAAAGACAATATACCCTAGATAGAGTGTTTGAGCGAGATTTGAAATAATAATAGTTCAGTTAAAAAATTTGCTTTTCTATGTGATTTCACTTGGAATGGCCTACAGTGACTGTGATTATACTGGTGATTTTTATTATAACATGCCATTAAGAAAACAATTTCGACATTAGTTTGACAGCATTATCGTTTCGGTCTTCGTTTGAGAATATAAATTTGTATTAAAGGTTCCTTATTGTGAGTTCGGTGTGTGGTTTAAGTTTTCCCATGGATGCTTCTTATTATTTGCCATTGTGAAGCGTTACACTGTTTAAAAGTTTCATCATGTGATATTTAAATGTTATCTGTTATAGAATAATAAATATTGATCATTAAGATGTTGGTTTGATAATTACGACGATTTATGTTTTAAGTTTATACATGACATGGAAAGTGAATAAGTTTGAAAGTTATTCAATGCCTACATTTGGATGTAAATAATTGAATATTTTGATCAAAAAGTATCTTATGTATAATTTAAATTTATTGCGAATATATATTATGTATGAATGATATTCACTAATTGTCTATTAAGGATAATTAATAAAGTTGTACTGTAGTCTTCATGCGAATTGCTGCAAATATATCGTATATTCGATTTGGTTGTCGTTCAAATCAATTGTTGTTAATTTATGTTTAATGAAACTATTAAGATATTTTGTTTATGATCAGAGTACAGTATATTCGCCTAATGTTTGTACATAGGAGTTTAGTGAACAATAAAAGTCGTGGATTATATTCACAGTAATTGATAAATGATTCTTTTATTTTATTATTGTAGAATTTTTTTATATGTTTATGTATGTAAATAGATAATTAAAAACAGATGTGTATAAAATAATTAAAATATTAAAAGCTATAAAGGTTTTGATTTATTGAAACTGCTATCTCTAACTCGGTTGGTATCATCATTTAAAATTAAAATGTTATTTTATATATGAAATGGTATCGGTGAAGGGATATAAACGCAAGTGAAATGACATAGGCCACACGTAACCTTGGTTATACCTGGAATTCAATTACAAATTAAGAACATGACGTTGCAAATAAAGGTGAAGAAAAAATATCAAACGTGGTGTACGTGATTTAGTTTTGTCCAGCGTTACTTTTGTGTTTTCTTAGACCTCGAGTTAAACCGTTTTTTAAATAATTAATAATAAAATTATTGCAAAAAAATATAATAAAAAGATAATAAAGCAAAATGCGGCTATAATAATATCATTGTATGGGCTAACTAAATAAGATAAACAGATAACAAGACTATTATAATTTTTTAGCACTTACAGAATCAGGAAGTGTACATAACACAATATGTACTTACGAGTTGATATATATTCGTATAAATGAAGCTTAGCTGTTGTTTATTACAATAAGCTTAAATATTAGTACGAACCGAGGATTAAGTAATTGAATTTCATGATTATCATTAATCTATATCAATCTAGGTAATGCAGTGTTTATAACTCATTTAAAAGTATATTACTGTTATGATACAAAAAGTAAATTTTTGAGTACTCCTATGTTTTTTTTCTTTGTTTATGTTGCGCAGCAAAGTGACTGCACTGGATCTGATGGTAAGTACAGTACAATCCATATCAGCGGCGACTGACACCGAACAGAATTCACTGCCAGTCACCGCTGTCATGCTGGCCTGCTTAGTTATCTCTTCACGCTTCTCTTTAAAGTCCCAATATAATAGGAAGGAGAGAACACGTTGACAGAAAGACGGTTCCACAATTTTACGGTGCGACAAAAGTAAGATACAAAGAAGACAAAAGTATAATAACTTCGCCACCCCGCACTCCTACACACAAGACGACAACACGAAATGTTAGGGATTTGAGTAATTTATAACTTGTTTTGCTATCTTATTTAATTATAATGTTTTAACAAAATATGAGTGGGTCGGTGAAATGTAGACCAAAACCAAATCTACTAGTTTAAAGGTCAAGGACTCTTTACATCACGTATAAAATTAATTTGATGTTAAGTAGTTATTCCAATTTATTATCATCCAAAGTCAACCAAAATAAAGATTGCCGTCTGCGCAAGTTAGTCCCAAGTTAGTAGGCCTCAAAATTATCCTAGGTTATTGTAAAGACTCGTGTGTCATTTACAAACCCATTATTGACAAAGCCTTATGTCCAAAAAGTAACATGATCACTGTTGCTGTGAGGCATATATTGGTGTAACGTTGAGTTGCCACAGTTTTAGCTTTGGTCATAATAGGTCTAATCATAGTAAGCCGATTAGCGAATAATATAAAAGCATAATCTCTATTTTATATGACTAACTCTCTGTGCCTGCGATTCCGTTCGAGTGGAACTCAAATTTGTATAATAATTTATGCCCGTTTTGTAACTTTTTCAATATGGCATTGCTCCTATTGGTGCTAGCGTGATGTTACATAAGCCTAAAGCTAGCGTCTATTATTGCGCTATCAAATACCTTATATTCTATATATATGCATATATATATAATGAAAATTATGTTTGTTTGTGGCGCAATCACGTCAAAACTACTGATCGTAACGACATGGGACCATAATCATTCAATGCGAAATTATTTGTAGATAGTTTAGTACTATTCATTATTTTAATTCCATTAATCCTTCATCATTTTATTGCAATTTTACTTTTATATACATTTTTCTCGCCAATAAAAGTAAAAGACAGACATTTTGTCATTATATATTATTCGTCCGACAAAGCGGGCGGGACTGGCCATTAATATAAATATAGATACGAGTTCTATACAATATAACTATTACAACTAACTTTTCAAAAACATTGTTGTCGTACTAAGTTGGTATTATTAATTAGAAATTTGAGAGGCGGATATTGCAATAGAATTAGATTATAGTTAAAATTTTATTTGAATTTTAATCCCCTAGCGTCGATAACACGGTACCCATATTATGCGAATATTTCGAATGCATAACAGTACATTATTGCAAAGGCCATGAAATAGGCAATTAGAGGTCGAGTATGAGTTTGAAGGCCGAGCCGTAGGCGAGGAATTCACTAATACGAGACATGCAATTGCCATTTCCGCCGAGGCATATATAGTGCTTTTCTCAAAAGAATGCATAGAAATAAAACATACTTTTTATATTATACATTTATTTAATATACTTTTATGTATTTTTACTTGACTTTACTGGAAGCGGGTTTTCCATTTCCAATTTGGCTTCTGATGTTAAATCTGGTGGAGTACAATCAATCTCCACTTCAGTCTCCGAACCGAGTATGTAAATAACAAATGAAGACGAATTTTGAGCTTGCCGCCTTTTTTCTATTCATCATCCGTGTCGAAAAGCAAGCGCTTTTATGGCTATACAGTCACGTGAACGCAATTTATACTAAACAAAGAGACTTACTTTGGTATACCAAGAATTATGAGAGATCCAATCTAAAAGTATTTAATAATCCCAGCATGCCGTTTCATACAACATTGCTGGAGCGTTGTAATGTTCCAAATTCAAAAAACGCTCCTGCCATGGATTTCATTTTCTTTGTCCTCAAATTCGGTACTTCACGTGTTCTTTTTTCGAAAATAATGACAATATTTCCTTGCATGTTAGAGAAAAAGTAATTTATTATTTAAAGTAATCAAATGCGAATAACTTAACTCACTAGTGTATCAGGTTTAATCATTCATACACATGGAGCAGGTGTTCAAACCAACTGTTCAAAAGTCAAGTTAAACTGTCGATTGATTTTTTAAATATAACAAATAAATAGCAATGAGTCTTAGTAACTCGTAACCACGTGTATGATTTTTTGAGTAGTAAACACCAAATGTATTTTGTAATGGTTTTAATAATTTGCTTATCTATGGTAAAATGTTTAATGAAGATTTCATATTATTTAATTTAAGATAAATTTACATTTAAGAACATGTAAATACTGTGTGTAAATGAACAGCTGATTTCACAGATGTCGAAAATAATGCAGAATAATACCTACGCATCAGATTGAAAGTTTTCACTGTAAGAAAAATGTTTTTGCATTGGAACAATCACATACCGTGCTATATCATATAGGTAACATTAGTATAGGTATAGGTACCTATACTAATACATTATATTCTGCATAGAGTCATTAAAAGGTCTAGAAGCTTATAAAATGTGCAGTTCTGTTGGTACGTCTACTGTTTTCAAATTTTATCATAGGTAGGTACATTAGGTTTAGGTAAGTACCTACCTAAACCTAAATTAATTATAACCTACTGAAATTATTGTATGGTATAAATTTTTTTTTTGGTGTGTCTGTATTTCTAGCCTTAACGAAATTAATGAAATTTTATAAAAGTAAAGTTTTTCTTACTCTGTAGCTGATAACCTACAAATATGCCTATAGTACTTCTACAAATTGTAAGATTTTTCTTACTATATAGGCTTAGTGTTATGGCCACAATTTCCCTTGATGTTAAGTGACGATGTGGCTTGAGTTAGTGGACACGCTAAGCCTAGTGGAAGGACTGGCTCTCAAGTGCCGGTGCCGGAACACACCTACAGGTATTTGGCGGAAGACTTTCAACTTGAGGATGGTAGTTAACTAGGCGGGCATTAGAAAAAACCCTACCATCATGTTATAGTTTCATCACGATGTTTTCCTTTACTGAAAGCTCAAGCTCATTGTAGGTGGATTCGAACTGACGTCCATTGACGTGGCGTCCGTATACACTACCAACTGAGCTATCATCGCTTCAAATAGATTTACCTCAATATCTTTCAATACATTTTACAGAAAATGTTGTGTGTAAAAGTAATATTTATGCCAGTGCAAAGTTGTCGCTTGATACGAAATTATATTTACAACCAGAGAACTACTTATTCAATTTACGTAATTTATTTGTAAATTATAAAAAAAAACTTGTATTATACATTTATTAAATTCCCTAAAGATGTACATATGGACCGTTTATTTTGAAGGTGGTGTAAGTCCATTTTCTTTTGTTTCGAGAAAATTAAAGGTTACTATATTTGTTGATAATGCAATTTCATTTACTGACCGATATTAAATTGTACAAAACATGGGATTTCTTTGAGAAATTAAACACGGACTAGTTATATATAAAAAGTTTACATTAAATTAAGCATGAATTACGTGATAGCTCATTTTTCTCAAAAATGGACTTACACCACTTTCAAAATAAACGTTCCATATATATGTACATATACATATGTGTACTTATAACCTTACTTCACAATAACATCTATTATATGATGAGGATATTTTTAGGTCTTTTTCGTGGACTATTGATATATAAAATACATTCATTGATACACTTACATACATCCTCTTCATTTATTATGGTAACTAATGCACGATATTAACAACTATTACTGCCAATATCAAGTGGGTAATTATTTTTATGTAAATTGATATTAATATTTTCAAATAACTTGTTGAACCAAATCAGCTTTTTAGTTCTGAGATAAATTTGAAGGAAATCAGGTAACCCCATAAGTATACCATGAAATCATCAAAATCGGTCAAACCTTTTACTAGGAGAAGAATTACAAGCTCAATCTTATTGGAAATTTATATACCAATTATTATTATTGTGAAATAATTGTGTATAAAGTCGCTGGTATAGCCTAGTAAAACTATAAAGTGTTATTTAGAGGATTCAAGAAAATATTTAGTCTTAGCATATATGTGCATTAGTATTAAATATGTACTTATAACATATTATAGTTAATTATTGCACTGGTGACTTCAAGATTTACTTCTAACATAGCATTCTAGACATGTAGTATCTATAGTCGCATTTACAACTTGAGCGACCCTGAGAAAATAAAGTAGTGGAAATCGTAAATTAATATATATATATATTAGATGTTTAGTATGCATCACATTGCATGCTTCTTGCATATTCATTTTTCTTTGTTAGTGAGAATATTATTTTTCAAAATAACACTATATTTATGGAGGTCTGTCATGTGTCGTATCTTTAGGACTGCAATCATGTCGATTGAAGTCGTCAATCTATTTCAGACTGTGCAGGTTTCTAAATAATAAATACAAGCCTTATATTAAGCCTTAATTTCTTTTTTTGTCTAATTTGTTTGTGTAATTCAATTTAATTGTATGGATGTTCCTATAATAATGTATTTCTTTCTTTCGTATAAACTTATAGGCTACAAGAAAGAAATGATCCCTCTCCGTTCATGTAATCATAACATGTTGTCAATCTAGCTGATAAAATGATATTGTTTCGTTCACTTGTGAAGAAAAATTTACTTGAAGATACAGTCAATTTGCATAAAATACCATTATCCTTTAAGTTTATGATGTACTTCTATATTTTAAATTTTTATATTATCGCGCTTTTTATAATTATAATTATCCATACAAAGTTTTATTAATTATTGTACTGCATAACACAGGATATCGTATTCAAAATCTTTGAAATATCTATAGTTATATATTTTAGCTTTACAAAGTATATATCTCTTGGAACATACAGTACGTGTCTGCCTTCGTGCTTTAGCGTAATTGAAAGAGAGTGGTATATATGTTGCGCGGACGCAGCTTCATTTTAGTGCAGTTGTTTAGTCAGTCTGTTGCCGCTGTTCAATTGGAACAGCGTTGTATCTGCCTCTGATGACGTACTAACGTCGCGTGTGATAGTTACAAAGTTTTGTATATATTTTGTTATTGTACAAACATACACAATGGAGATGCAGAACCATAAAAATGAAAACGGTAAGGGAACTTTATTGTTGGTGAAAGTATGTAATATTTACGCACAAAATGTTGACCCCGTTGTTTGCAAATATCAAGACCTTGTCACTAAGCATTGACACGGCTAAATAATGAAACAATGAAAATAAGACTAAGGTTTATATTATAAAATGTAACTTCTTTTCATATATTTAGTTTCTGTGTGAATAATCGGGCGTCTTCGTCATGCAGTGGTACCATAGAGGCATATTGTTAAGCCAAGAGACTGAATTCGATTCGCACCCAAAACGTTTATTGTGCGACAAATGTGATTCTGAATATATATTTTTAAGTTAATATCTGTATGGTTATCATTACAAAATATATAGTTTTCGAGTTAAGGCTTTGTTTAAGTTTTTTCAACTACGAAACTCAGTTTTTATAATGTCTGAACAATGTTTTTATTTGAATTGATTATGCTCGGATATATTATTCTGTTAAAAATTAGATGGACGGATTTTATTAAATAAATAAATTGATTATCGCCACTATTTATATAATAAAATTTTGTTAATGCGTTATAAACATATGCTTAATATATTCCTATAGTTTTTATCAAAAAGATCAACAAAACTATCAATAATTGATTTGTATTAAGTAGTACTATTATCTTTGTATTATATGGAAAACCAAGAATAAAAATCATAACGTACTTATGATGCACCGCATTTAAATTGAAATTATTAAAAAAAAGACACTTCATACTCCAATGCTTTTAACGTATAGTTTTACACCTTTTTAGCCATTACAACCATATAATTTCTTGAGAATCCTTTGTAAACGTAGTAACTCTTCTGTTTAAGTAACTCAATCACCTCCTGTGAATAATTTGCAAAAATCCTAACAGTTGTGGTAAGTTGTATATCCTGTTATTGAAATGATTACATTAAGCGGGGTTTTAACCGGTGTGTCACTTTATAGTGTATATTTGAGAATATATTTCTATAACATAATCCCAAGGTAAAAAAGGAGAATATAAATAAGTACAGTGATACAGTAAATTACTGGTCAAACTTTACGCCAGTTAAGAGTTACTATTCAGTATTATGTATAAAAATATCTAAAAAGTATGTAGAAATAATATTTTTCAATTTTATAAATAGTATATCATAAATGAAGTGATGTGGGTTTTTTAATATTATGTAATAATAATATTTGTTATGTTTCACAGGCATAATATAGGTACATATATATAGTTTTACTTTTTCCTTGAGAATGACCGTGGCATTTTAGATATTTAAATTTAATATTAGCATTTAGTTCTATCATCGGCCAACTGATCAAGCGTCATTACAATTTTTACATTTCATTATAATGATAATAAGAGATCCTGGACCCGACTATATTTTTGAAATGTTTGTGGATCTTCCATCATCCGCTGAATTATAAAAAGATTAAATTTTAAAATAATTTAGTAAAAATATTTTTTTTTTGTGCTAGAGAGATACCTCAACGTCATCTAGTTTATTATTTTTCAGATGATTATAATTATCATCGATAATTAGTAGATTTGAATATATTATAGAGCCTTAATTATTTGTGTATGTTTCAAAATGGTTCGGCACATTTTATAATGATGACTTGTAAGCAGTTTAGTCTGCTGTTTATGTAAACTTATTTAACAACAAATAAAAACAAATAAAAAAAAATCTGGCGCCTGGCTTGCTACCACCCTTAAGTAGAAAATTCGTAGCCTGTCGGTTTGTTCTGATAGTTTCACTTGTGAGCCAGTCCCTCCACTAGGCTTTGCGTGTCCACCATCTTGGGCCACATCGTCACATAACATCAGGTGAGATTGTGGCCATACCGCTAAACCTATTAAGTATAAAAAAAAACTTACAGAATAACAAGCATCTAACAAATAATAAAGCTTACACACATCTAATTTATTTTGCTATTACCCTCATCTTAATTATTTTTATAAATGAGATTGTGAGATTGTTTGTTATGCTTTCACGTCTTAACTCACTCAACCGATTATCGTGAAATTTTAAATACACGTTATCAGGCGTATAGAAACCCACCTTTCATCCAAAAAAATATACTCTTAACGATCCATAAGAATATGTTAGTACCACACGAATATTGTCACGGACGCGGGTAGTGTGAAGTAAACTACAATAGTTTATATTTCAATTTAATAGATGACTATTAAAGCATAACTGTTTTTATTTAAATTATTTAACGAAAATGAAAACGCTTTTAACTATATACAAGTATAAATAAATATTAATTCAATGAGGTCAGTATAGCGCGTGTGGAGATAAAATATGTGTATACATATATGTATAACATATTTCATTATATACACTTTTATCAATGTGCATGCTGCCTGTCTTTCCGTCAGTCATTAGTGATAGTACTTGACATTAACAAACATATTAAATACGATTCACAATTGTGTGTTGTATCTAAATATATACGAAATTTGCCTAGATGGTTTTATTATATTTTATATTGCATTCGTATATTCATAGCTGTATTTATAATAAAATGCCATTCTGAGTGAATTTGTCACAGTTACATTATTGTATTAAGGATTTTGTTTTAATTGGTATATATTTTTCATCTATCTGTGCTGTTTCGTATCGCAGGAAGGAATATGTCACATACAGGAGACTACTGAATGTAATATTGTGTTTTCCCCGATATTCATAGAATGCTCTTCATTTTATATACCTATCCATATTAATATTATCAAGCGGAAAAGTTTATTTATATGTTTGTTAGAACACGCTAATCTTAAGAACTATCAATCAGATATCAAAAATTATTTTTGTATTTGATAGAGCAATTATTGAGGAAGGCTTGAAAATCTAAATCACGCTACCATTAATAGAAGCAAAGCTATATTCAAAATGTTACATAAACGAACGAAACTGATTAAATTAGATTTTAGTTAATAAGATTGAAGTCGCTGGCACACCTAATAATAACATGAATATGCAAATACAAGCAGGGATTTGTTCTTAAATCTGTGTTGATGTGTACACAAATCTAAATACAGATATACCCACTAAAAAACCAAATATTTATTATCTCACACGTGATGGGGTTACTTATATGGTTCGATTTTTAGTAATATTGAACTATATTTTTCTGCTCATTATTTTTATATTCGTATATATTGGTATGTAATAATTGAATATTATTGTTTAAAAAGATGCAAATTTCGTCAGCAACTAACACTTTGTTAACTATTTCCTCCGCTAATTGTATATATCTATAACTGCATTTCAATAGGTTTTGATAAGTTATTGTTATCTAAATATAATGAATAAAAGTTCGCCCGTAAAACGATCAATAATAGATAGTATCATTTAAAATGATTAAACTATTAGAAAATATTTATTTTAAATTTCATTCTTTTAAATGTTATTTATACATATTCAACTGACGTACAAAATTTGCATTTCTACATTACGAGATTATGGTTTTCAGCGTGATAATTGTTTATCTAATAAATAATCGATTTTTTTTTGTAGTTTATAGTTTTAGCGTTATCTGCGAGTTCTGTTGTTAAGTGATGATTTAGACCAAGATAATAGACACCGCTAAACCCAATGGAAGGTTTGTAAGTTTTATATCAGATCAGTCAGATGTCTTGTTCTTGAAAATAAGCCCATTTGAGCATCTCGTTGAATTCATGCGCTTTAGATAAATGAATTTTAGTCACAGAGAGTAAAACTTATACTGATATTGATAAGATATAATACAGTTCAAATTCAGTAGAGATAAAACGAAACCTGTAAATGTTTTGTAAGAAATGATATTTTTATCTTGATAAAACACTTCACGGATCAACAAAAACGTCTTAGCGTAAACGGAGTTGTGAATATATTTTTATTATGTATTATGATAGTTATACATTACATAATTAACTTTGGCTTAAGTTGATGTGAATTTCGTCAGTGTAAAATCTATTTTTCGATCTCTAGAAAACAGTACTCTTTTCTGAATAAAAGATACTCTATGTCCATTCCTATAGATAAGCGTGAAAATGTGTATACAAAATTTCATGATGTGTGGTCGAGAAGTTAGTATAATGCGAATGCATAACAAACAAACGCACATTTGCATTTGTGATATTACAATAATATTTATTTATATAAATACAAAATTAATTGTTAAAGCACAGTAAAATATAGACGAAAGTTAACTGACTAAATGATTAACATATACTTATATTTTATACACACATAATATTTGCATTTATATGAAACACAGTGACTTAATTTTTAAATATATTTTTTTTGTTATATTATGTATACCCATACAAACATGCCAAACACGTCTGAAAAAAGATGTACTTTTCAAATGATAAGCATTTCAACAAACATGAGATTTTATACAACTTACAGATAAAAAAATGATTAAATGAGTAAACTAAACAACGTAATATTTTTTATATAATGAAATTGAATATAATGAATTTTTGTATGGTGGTAGGGCTTTTTCTAATGCCCGCCTGGGTAGCTACCACCCTCAAGTTGTAAACCTGCCGCCAAATACCAATAGGTGTTCCGGCAGCTGCACTTGAGAGCCAGTTCCTCCACAGGTTTAGCGTGTCTACCAACTTGGGCCGTATCGTCACTTAAGATCAGGTGAGATTATGGCCATAACGCTAAAAACCTTAAGTATAAAAAAAAAATAATTACCAATTTACATAATCTAGAATTAATATGAAATCATGACAGTATTATTACAAACATCACAAGGTATGAATAAAAATTGTTTATAATTTATTTTTATGTTAATCTGAGGAACATATAAAGCCAGTCATTTACACAATGATATGTTGTTATAATGTATCAATTTAATCGAATTAAACAAACAAGGACTGAGACTTTATTATTGTATAATAATTATGATGATGATATTTGTTCCGTTGCTTATAAAATGTAGTTTCATAAATTTAATAAAAAACAAATTAACCGACGATGTCTAGTAAGTATAGCTATTTTTTTTGATAATAGCCAATTACTTTACGTAACTTCATTCGTATTAATTACAATTTAGAATTGAATATCAATAAATATAGCCCTATAGCTCAAGGATACTATACCAGGATAGGCTCGTCTACCTATCTTACTCTCAGGTCCGCTTATCATCAGAGTGGGCCGACCACCGCGCCAGGATCATGGTTAACGATATTATTTCAGAAGTTGATAATTGAATGAAAAGACACATCTTGTATTTACACCTATGGCTACTAGTGTTCACCCTCTGCTCGAAATTCTACAATATTTATATACAATTTGTTATCGATGACAGAAAAGTCCATCAATAACTTTTAAACCAAAAATTGATTAACTAACAGAGGAGAAAAGGTACTAAACTATTTTGTCTTTGTATATTTATATGTAGATACTAGTGGACTTGGTAGTTAACATTTTCTTTTCCTGCCACAGAGAAAACAAATCTGGGTATCAATAACAGTGAAATCTATCAAGTCTAAGCCAAAACCAAATCGGAAATCTCATAATTATACAAAAAATATGTTCAAAATCTGTCTATCAATTTAGAAGGTGGATTACAAACACACAATTCGGTGGTAGTAATTAGCTTCATCAATTTATCTAAAAATAAATGTATGATGAAATTAAGTATGTTAATAAATTGATCCAATATGTAGATCTCAGTCTGTTCATGTGTTATCTATCTATATTTAACATTATAAACTGGAAAAGTTTGTTATTTTGAACGCACTAATATTCGGAACTATCAAGTCGGATTTAAAAAATTATCTGTTTATTTCATAGAGCAGTCATTGAAGAAGGCTTTAAACTATTTAACATCACGCTACTAACACTTTTAGCGAATGCACAGAGAGGAGTGTCAATACCAGACATCACCATCGTGCACATATTGATCTACTCTGTAATAGCCTTTTGATATTAAAACCTGCTTGACATTGTGCTTGAACTTACTATCCAGCAAATGAGTAATGTGTTTTGGGACTTTGCTATAAAACCTAACACTATTACCTAAAAAGCTTTTACTGATCTCACTATGTCTAAAATATGGGGTGACCAGTTTGTCACGATTTCGAGTATTTAAGTCGTGCCGGTCTTTTACACAATCCAGCTTGTTCAAGTTTTTGCGGACATACATTAAATTATCAAGAATGTACTGGGAGGGCAGAGTTAAGATACTGAGTTCCAGAAACATGCCCTTAAATGATTCGCGAGCTCTTGTATAGTAAATTGCTCGAACTGCTCGTTTTTGTAAAATAAATACGGTGTCTATCTAAGATGCTGTCCCGCACAGCAAAATACCATGTCATTATGGAAGTAAGCGCTTAGGGCTGTAATCCTACTTTAAATCATTTTTCTCTCAGGATTTTTTTAGCAAAAACAAAAATAATATTTAATAAGTAAAATATAATATTGCGTACAGGCAATAAGATACGAGCCGTTGGGTTAATGGAGTACAGAAAAGGACAATGAATACTTTTTATCTAGAAACTTTTAGTAGCACGTGAACGAAGTTGCAGTCACAGCTAGTAAATTTTAATGAATATTACTTGTATGAAAATTAATTATTATTATAATTTACATAATTATTTACGTATTCTATTGTCTGTTTTATGATCCAAGAAGTAATTTCATTACCTTTTTACTTCATTGTTATTGTGAGATAAGTAATGATAATGATTTAGTATTCATTGAATAGATACGTATAAAAATTGTAAGTAAGCCTATATACAACGGAGAAAATGTGGCATCATGTTATAATATACTTACATATAGTTTTACATTTTCCATTTCAATTCAGTAGCGGTCTGTTAGAACGTACTTTTCCATGTCGTTGTGGTAGGTCACGATAATTGTGTCCGACTGCATTATAATGTACATTAATCTATAACACTACATTGAATTATATGTATAATATATATAACATAACATGTATATATGCATATAACAAGTATAATTCGATTTCAATGGATGTTACTTACTTTACTCAATTATAACTAAATTAGGGTTTTTTAACGTCGTTAGTAACTTGACCTACTTGTCGTAGGATAAAAAAATTATTCATGAATGGCTCTGAAGGCGATCTGACTCTAACCTTCATTATGGATATTGTTAGAAAATTATAGCGTAGGAATGTTAATATTCACGATATTTTATACAATGTCGCAAGTCTATACATACATTTTATGCGATCAAAAATATAATATAGTGATTTTAGAAATACAAAATTGATGGTAAACAAGTGGTAAGTTTTGCGGTCCGTAAGCGGTTTTTATGGCTTATGGAGGCTTGTAATATATGAATTATTATGATAGTTCTTCGAAGTCTTCTAGAAACTCTATTCACTTATAAAAGGTTATTTCGCTGTGATGTTACCAATACAGGAGGTATTTCTCCAATAGATGTCTAAAACCCACGTACTGAAATATTTTCAAAGATATATTCCCAAAGCATTATCTCTGTTTGTTTTTTTAGCATAAGAGGTACCTCGAAATAGTAAAATATTTACAAAATCATGCATACCCATGCAAACTCAGAGATATTCATGTTTAGTAATTATCATAATAGTGATACATATATACATATATGTTGGTGTTTAACTAACACCGACTAATATCCTCTTTTGATATTCGTGCAACAGTATGACTACTTTACTAAACAATATATTAAAACCTGTATATTAAAATCATAGGCAACTCACGTGAAACCTATAGCAGTGTATAACGACCTATAATCACGCCATTTCCTGAATGATGTTGGCAGAAAAAACAATTTGTTCATAATGACTATGCGTTGTTATGCGAAACTAAAATAAGCTGTAAGTAATTGTAAATAAATCTATCTAGCCGACTTATGCGAATATTTCGCACATTATCGTAATCAAAGAGCAAATAGTGCTTATTTGAATGGTTAGGATATAATAAAAATGTAAATTAACGTGTCGGGAATTTTTAGATTTATGTGAAAAAAATATTGCAAGTGACTAAGAATAAGTAATAAAATACATTTACATAATTTTTAGAAATGCCTGTTTGTATGTCTGGATATTTGTTTTGTATACGCATCACTGCTAAAGTACAACGTTTATGATAAAACGTCACCAAGGAAATCATAAAGGGTATCTTGAGTGACATTCAATCTTTGTTTACTTAAAATCGGTTAATTCTATCAAAAGTTATTGTAATTTAAATCATGGCGCGAGAATAAATAATTTTAATGATTTCTTAGGTTTACGCGAATATTATTCATTGAAATAAAACTAATTTAAACGGATTTTATCGCGGTTATTTATTACATTTTGATCCCGACGTTTAAACTAAACTAAAAGAAATATAGGGACCCGCGTAAAAGAACATATAGCTGATGTTAAACACCGACGCTCTACGAAGTCTGCAGTCGCTGAACATTCAGAAGAAGGCTCCAAACATTATTTTCGATTCGACAAGCCACAAATCCTTGCCAAAGAACACCGATTCCTGCCTAGGATGATTCGTTAGGCTATTGAAATTAAAAAACATGCAAATTTCAATATAGAAGATGGTTGGAAGCTAGCACAAGCCTGGGATCCAATTATACATTTAATTAAATCGGAACCCAAAAGACCAATTGCCAGACCTCAAGACATTGTGAGCTCTTTCTGCGTAGATCGGAACACTATCAATAATAAAAATTAAATTGAAGGTAGACACAGTAACATAAACTTTTCTGGACAACCTACACCTCAGTCCGCCCCGTGACCACGAAGGCTGAAAAGCTTTCGAAACGTCGGAAACAAAATTTAATAAATAACCGCGATAAAATCCGTTTAAATTAGTTTTATTTCAATAAATAATTTTAGTTCCACACGAACGAAGTTGCAGCCATAGCTAGTTTAGAATATAGACAATCTTAAAGCTACTATGTTAGTAAAATAGACAGTTAATAGATGAAGCCTCTCACTTATCGGAGGGTAGCTACACCAATATAAGTACGTTTTTACTATTTAAAACATTAATATTGCACGCCTCATACCGCGAAACTATTCAATTAGTAATAAGTAATTGGTAGTATCGACGTTTATAAGCGTCTTCCCAAAGCCTAAATTTAATAAAGTTTTTTTGATTTGATTGTCATAAAGCTTGTAACCAGTAAAGCGATGACAATACTCTTATAGAATCCTAATTTATCGGTGGCTGTCGTTATATTTACATTCTACTGTATTTAAAGAAAAAGTATTTCATTTTTAATAAGATTTAAACACAAAATAATCTTAAAGTTATTATTTATATAATTAAATATGGTTATTTATTATTATTATACGTTCGATGTTCTTTTCTTATAGTAATTGTTTATATTGTACTGGTTAATTATAATGTGCAATTCTCACCGAGAAAAATACTTAACACACACTTAATACATTGGTGAGTGACCTCAAAACGGTCATATTAACTTAGGTAACCTATCAAGTTAGGTAGGAAAAATGTAATATCTTTAAATCGTTCATATTGTGTCATTTATAGTGCCTAAACGGCAAAATGTCTTTTAATATATATCGGTGTATTGTAAAATTTTGTCTTATCATCGTTGCAACAATATATTTCGATGTAACGTTAGTTTGTTGGTTATCGATTTATCAATTGATTATTTCAATATCTTGATGTTTGTCCACAATCTCACCTGATGTTAAGTGACAACTTAGTGTAGGTTGATACTTCGCTAATGATAAAAGGTCGTCTAGTTCTCAAGTGCAGCTGCAAGAATATTCCTTTAGGTTCTTTACGAAAGATTTTTTACGGTTTTAAGATTTTTTAGTTAATCAAACGGGTATTAAAATATGTGCTGGCACGATTTCTTCTACGAAAATATGAATTTAAAATGACAGAATTTCATATATTGAAAAGGTAGGTTACAACATACAATGTTAGATGTTTTCATTCAAAAGTTCCCAAAATTGAACTAGATTTAAAGAAATGGTTCTCAGCAAAAAAAAAAGATAGTTGAATGTCCGCACATTGTTTTCAGTATATTGCGTAAAAGAAATAATAGATGAATGATAATACAAACTACAAATAATGCTGGGAATATTATTAATGTAGTTATGTTAGTTATAAAATTAACTTAAAGGTGAATACACTATAAAAATTAATTATTTTCAATTTATCTTAATTCTGACCGACAACATAAAAATTCAACGTGTGAAGTTAAAAAATATAAGCAATTACGAGACTTTCAAAACCACACTTTATCAGTGTAAGCTCTAAAGATATCGAAAACATAACACAATTATTTACACAAGTCGATTGAATATTATTATGTAATGATGTGGTTATAAACTATATCCTACCCATTCAATTGTTTATGTACAAATATATCTAACATATGTTCGTATACCTATGCGATGCGTTCGTATACTTATGAAACAGCCATTAAAAGCGACGGGCTGGAAGATCACAACTCCGTGGTTTCTGTTGATGTTATGGATATATAATATTTACATACATGAGCGATTTTTATGTAAGGCAATTAATGTAAATTGAAGGCTCATATCAAGTATCAAGCAATTGATACATTAAAATCGTACTTTAATTTTTTCTAGAATACAACGCGATAAACAGTGAAATCATAAAATTGGCTTAAACCTTGCTCTTGGGATACAATTGTGAATGTTGTTAGCACGTGTTTTTCGTAAATTTACATATGAACTAACTTTTAGTAAAGACCATTATCCTGTAAATATTCTATGTATTTGTTTTACATATGTACCTATGTAAATATCATCTATTTTTACTGTTTATCATGGAAAAACTTTGTATGAAAATACTTCTGAAATTGTGTAATTTGAAATCTAAATATATTATATAAAATGCTGGTGCTCGTACGTGTGACTCTGCATTAAACAGCTACAAGCGCACATAATTGAAGCCAGTATAGTGACTGGTAAAGAAAAAGGACAGATAGTGTTTATACCACGAATACCTTGGATATCAAATGGATGGCCCTTCACTTTTAAACGCTTTCAATTTTCGGTGATTTTGGCTTACAGCATGACCATCAACAACGCACAGGGCCAAACATTTCAATATTGTGGCGTTGACTTAAAGGAACCATGCTTTGCACACGGACAATTATACGTTGCATGCTCACGAGTAGGATCACCTCGAAATTTGTTCATTTATAGTCCGGACAATAAACCATAAATGTAGTCTATAAACAAGTATTATCAAAAGAAATAGATAAAAATAGAAATAAAATAAAAAGTTTAAATACATAATGTAATAATATGTAAATAGTTCTGTAAATAAAATATAAATTTACTATTTATTAATGTGCTTCTTATTTTAACTTATAATTATTTGGATTCAATAATTAATTAATTAATATGATACACTTTACACCGTATGTTAAATGGTCGAATAAGTGTCTTATTATCTAAGATAGAAATGTATAATATCTATCTACTTTAGAAAATGGATCTTTAAATAATTCTTATACCATGCGATTTATTTTAACCCGAGCAACGCCGGGTTTCGCTGTTAGTCATATATAATTTTGTTCATAGCAAATGTAAAGAAGTTTTGAAAAGCCAAAAATGCACGGCCTATAGCATTCAATTAATTTTTAAGAAAAAAAAACAAGCCGTACCATTGACTTATTTTATTAATTATTCTATATTTTTTAAGCAAGCATGATTGCTTTCCACAAAGACGTCGTAGATAGTTTTACCTAGAGCGTCTCTATCGTGTTAAAACGCTATCCTCTTCATTATCAAATAACGTTCGAACGCCTGTATGGTTTCGGTGTCTTTGCCTTTTCCTTAAAAAGAAAAAAAAATACAAGATCCAGAACTTGTTAAAGTAAAATATAATGAATTCAAAAATGAGGTGTGCAAAGTAAGTAAGTTTTAAGTTACTAGCGGGTACTAGGCTATTGATATGAAATAGGTAACTGGTTGATGTTATTCTAAAGATAATAAACGAAGCCTGTTCTCGATTCTTAAAATTTTTCGAGAGTTATAGTGACTACCTTCCATAAAAAATCTGGACATCTACGTAACTTTATTAAACGATTTGTATTCAAAGTAGAAAAATAAAAAATTGTTTTTTTTACAAAATATGAAATAAATTATTTGAGGCGTTTTCTTGAAATACAGCTACTCATATTATCGTCTAAATGCATATCGGTTGTAGTAAAGACAGTTTAGGAGCAAAAAATTGCTTGATCTAGACGTGCCGGGAGTAGAGCACTACCTCACCCGCTTCGCTATATGAGGCGTACATAATATTCTAGCATCCACAGATTATATTTATACTTACAAAGTACAACTTTCTATAAAATTTTTGGCAGTTTCGATACTGAGAATTTGTCTTTGGTAAGTTAAGGAAGTTAGGCAATGAAGTTAAAATAAAACTTGTTTTTTACTTATTTATATCAAATAAAACAGCAGACATGATTATGACATTATCACATTACACATTATCTATGATAAAATTATGTCATATTATGTTACATAATGTATATAAAACTGATTTTATATACCTATCTTTACATGACAAACGTTAAAATATTAATAACAAAAAGTTTAGAAAAATACTACTTTGGTTTCAGGACTCAAACTATCGGAGACGCGACCAAAAGACTTGATTCAAAAAGTTACCGGATCGTTTGGTAAATACCAATTATGGTTATGTCTCCTTATATTCTTAACAAAGTTTCCAGTCGCGTTTCATCAAATGGCTATAATATTCTTAGCACCCAAAACATCATATACTTGCGGCGGTACGAACAATGAAACATGCCCATGTCCGAATCCTGTTTACGATACTTCAATATTTACAAGAACTATAATAATGGAGTGGGATTTGATATGCGATAGAAAATGGCTGACAAGTTTCACACAAACATTGTTTCAATTGGGCACGTTACTCGGTAGTGTATTATTTGGAATGGCCTCAGATAGGTAATAATAATTATATAAACTATACAATGAATTCGGCAGCAATCAATGTTATTAATAATATAATTACTGATTTGTTGCAGGTTTGGAAGAAAGTATCCGTTATTATTGGCGGTTGTAATACAAGTTAGCATGGGAGTTGCGTCCGCGTACGCTCCTGACTTCTGGACATTTACATTCTTTAGATTCTTAGTGGGCATGTCTGTCGGTGGAACGATGGTTACTGGATTTGTGATAGTGATGGAGTTTGTCGGTACACAATACAGGGACCTCATATCAGCCCTATATCAGGTTCCATTTAATCTTGGACACATGCTTTTGCCAGTTGCCGCATATTTCTTGAGAGACTACTCGGATTTCCAACTTTCGATATCATTGCCTACTATTATATTATTATCGTATTTTTTATTGGTACCAGAATCACCTAGATGGTTAATAGCTGTGAAAAGAACTGATGAAGCAATAACTGTTTTGGAACGCGTAGCAAAAGTGTAAGTTTTTTAAAATAGTGATCACAGACGAATAAAATATTTATGCACCATTTATTTTATACATAAATTCATTGTTAACAGAAATAAACGACCCACGGAAACCATAAGAACGGACATCGAAGCGTATCAAACAACTCTAGAAAAGACTCAATTGAAGAAAGGCAATATTTTAGATCTGTTTAGGACTCCAAATATGAGAAAAAACATACTAGCTATGGCTTTTAATTGGCTGGCATGTAGTTATTGTTTTTATGGTGTTTCCCAATATGTTGGTCAGTTGAGTGGTAATGCATTCATTAATGTCGCCGCAAGTGCAAGCGTTACCCTATTAGGAACACTATCAGCAATACCATTAATGAAAATTATTGGCAGGAAAACCATTGTAATAGTCTTTAGCTTTATTTGCGCTTTTTGTCTGTTAATTTTAGCGATAATACCAGAAGGAGTTGGTTCCGTTATCTGTGCTAGTATTGGTGTCGTAGCTAGCTTTATAGTTTTTGTTACAGTATACTTATATTGTACTGAATTATTTCCAACTGTGGTAAGAAATGCTGCTCTTGGATTTTCATCCATGACAGCGCGAATAGGATCTATGATAGCACCGTTTGTTATAGAATTAAGAGGCGTCGCTTTATGGTTGCCACCGGTTATATTTGCTCTATTGCCACTCATGGCTGGTTGTGTAACTTTTTTGCTCCCAGAAACCAGAGGTTGTGAGTTAATGACTACTATAGAAGAAGGCGAACAATTTGGAAAAAAGAAGTCTAGTGTTGAAAAATAATATATTGTAGTAAAATTTGAAAAAAAAAAACAAATACGGTTTTTTTTATCGATCCATATTGTATGGAATTATTTTATACAGTAGGGTATAAAATAATTCCATTCCATTTTATCTATCAAAATTTCTTGCTATTAATTACTATCACACAATTTTTTAAATTATGCGTTTACCCAAATTATACTGCAAATTTAAACAAATTCATATATATTACGTATTCAACAATCGCTAAATAAAGGTCTTTGGTATTCTTTTGCTAAATGGCTAAATTGTTATTTCCGGTATGATAATTTACATTTTAACAAACTTTTATTTGACTTTATTGCCTTAGTAATTGACCTATTTCATGTCTTTGTGACTATATTATGTAATTCTAATAGTTATACAATTCCAATGCGTTTTTATTCTCTGTTTAGTTCTTATCAAATATAAAATTGTAAATATTTGAAATATTATTATTTTACGTTTAAATAATAGCAGTTAAACTATTTCATATTAATATTCATAATTATAATTTAAATTTTATTACATTTTATAATGAACAAATTAGGATGAGATATTGATCGCATAATATTTGCAATTTATTTTAAGTAAAATGATTTATATTCTAATAGTCCATGAAATAATGTTATGCGTAAATATGGAAATATACTGTGAAAGTTAATGATTTCGGTCAATAGCACTATGGTTCGGATGCTTATGTAAATTAAACATTTTTTTAGCGTTGAACACCAAATTTAGTAAATTTTAAACTAAAAACTATTTAGTTGGAGCATTGCCCATTTCTTTTATACTCGAGTGTTTGAGATATTATTATTGAACTTTATTGAAAATTCAGTCAACTTATGATCCTTCACAAGTCTTGATATCTTGATTCGGCTTGTTTAATTAAACATAGCATGAAATTGAGGTGCCCCTATTATTAAAGAAATAAAGTAGCGACTATTGTTACGGATATAGTTAGTGAGGTATGCATAAATTTTCCTTTTAATTTAATACAGCTTTATATTAACCACAATGTTTTTGTTGTTGTTTGGTTTAGTAATGAAATTTAGATGCAACACTGCTATTACTCTAGAAAGGTAATATATATATATATATATATAAAGGTTTTTAAATGTATAGTGTGATTTTTCCAATGTTTATTAATGGTGCATCAAAAAGGTAAATGTTATATTAATGGGCATTTGTCCAAACTTGTGTTTAGTTATGGATAATAAGAACTGAACTAATTTTACTCTTTGTTCAATTGTTTGTAAGAAGCTAGTTGAAAATAATAAGAATATTGATATCTACCATTAATGGACATATAAGTCCATTATTAAGTATTACATAGAAAATCAGTTATGGACGTAAAAATAATGGAAAATAGTTTTTATTTTGAAATGATACCTAAAAGAGATTATAGGACTCAACAAATGGGTTGGGCTATTGAAGCTGTAAGAAAAGGCACAAAAACTTCCGATGCAGACAAGACATTTAGTGTAGCTAGAATAAAACTAACTCTGCATAATAAAATCACTGGGAACAGGTCCAAAAGTGCTCAATGGGACTCAGTACCATTTTGTCGAAAGATATCTTAGAAGTCTGGTTAAAAGATATGGCAAATAAACATACTCCAATAACGTAACAGGAAGTATTAGTCATTGTTGAACAAAAAATAGTCGATAATAAACAAGAGAATGGTATTCCTCGTTTATGAATTGGCACACTAACATTGCTAAAAGTACGTGTCTGTTATGAAGAATCGGAATCGCACGGCACACCATTGAGTATTTTGATCCCCTCCTGCTAGGAATTGTCAAAGATAATTTATGTGCTAATTTCGTAGGCAGGACAGTATATTTATATTAAAAGTTGATTGAATAGTAAATTTGTGTCATTAAATGTTCCTAATTCAATACTCTACAAACAGAAGTTCATCATAGGTTTGTTGATTACTGGTTTTACATAACTAGATTGTTGCTCATTACTGGGTGTCCATGACTAGGTTCTTTCTGACTAGTATTTTTCTGTCCATAACTGGTTAAAAAAAATACCTTTTTATTTGTTTATTATATTATAGTCTTTTTTAATATGTAATCATCTGCATTTCAATGTACCTATTATATGTATAAGTTTAGTATTAAGTTCCTATAAAAGTCGTAATAGCAGCTAATATGAAAATTACGCTAAAAGGAAAATACAATTTTTAAAATTACCGTTATTAGTATTACAAAAGAATAAATAAGCGATGAAAATCTCACGTGTTTTAAAATTGTTTACACATGACTTCAAACCGTCTTCCACGGAGCTCTTGATATCTGACGTTACATATTATGTGACTTTTTCAAATTACTATTTTTTTAGTTTCATACGATTTGCTTCAATATATGCGCATAAATATATATATATATATATATATATATATTGTAAATATATATTAATATGATCTCGCTTTTTGTACACATGGAGATAACGGATCCGAATTCACTATCTACGTCACGATCAACTAGAGTTATACGTCAAATATCAATGAAAATGTTTTGTAGTAATAAAGGGCCATCCATAAATTATGTCATATGTTAAGGGGTGGCAGAGGTCGACGAAGTGTGACATTGTGTGATAAGGGGCGGGAGGGGTTCTAAATATTGAGACGACATATTTCAAAATCTAATATATTCAAACAGTAAAATATGAAATGTGCACTATACAAATGCTGGTTTAATTTAATAATTTCATAATGTATAATTGAAAAATTTATGATGTCACACTAGGGAGCAGAGAATCTCACAACTGCCAGCAGCTGTGACAAGCACGGGTACAAAAAAAAAAACGGAAATTCGTGCAACATTCTTTGTTTATGGTGAAATATACTGGCGAATTCGATTACATAATATCAAAATTAAAGTTGTTATAATTCTAGTACGTAAGTAAATTAATAATTTATTTTAATCATGTCTGTGAGAGCAAATAAAATTATCTTTCATTTAATCTCGTAGATGTGGTGATGAAAAAGTAAGTTTAAATTTTTTTTTTTTTTTTTTGTTAGAACAGTTACTTTAAAATTTATAATTATTAATAATTTTGGGTGTAAAATTTGGGGTATAAGGGGTATCGAATGCCAACTGAGTTACCTAAACCAACCTCACCAGCACGCGGTGCACCCTACCGAGTAACAGACGAGGCTCAGGCGATTGTTGGTCCTACGTTTGGTTTTGTTCATGACTGTTAACCATGTATTCCTTGATCCGTCACAGGTTGGTGGTAGAGTTAAAGATCGCCTAGTTAGCGACCACCCTCAGGTTTACACTGCCACAAAATAAAGGTTTAGCATGAGCCTTTGTGTTCCGGCATTGTAGACGAGGACCAGCCTTTTCCGTCAAGGTCAGCAAAATGCCTGTAATAGCCATGATGTTGTGGCTGTCCATAGGTGCAGGTAACCATTTACCATCAAATGGACCGTCTGTCTGTTTGCTGTTAAAAGAAAAAACTTGATGTGAGAACACAGTGAAACTTCTAATTGGTGTATTTTATATTTTCGCTTAGATATTTTGTTCTCTTATAGGTTTTATTGGAGTTTACTTCTAAGAATCGATTTTCTATGTAGACCCCTGCTATGGAAATTGTATGAGGAGTGTAACAAGCGTTAACTCAATAGCGTTTTGTTTACCTTAATGTATCTTGGTAATGGTAATAATGGTAATGGTACCGTAATGTACCTTGCACATCTTTCATTTTGAAATCATGTTTCAAAGACATTAAGGATTAAATTCCAGTCGTGCGATGTAATTGACACACTTAGGGTTTTTGGTTACAATCTCACTTAATTTTAAGTGATGATATCACCAAAGATGGTTAAACACTATGCGTAATGTGGGGAATGGCTCTAAATTACCTTTCATACGCGCGTCACTCTAAATTTTGATTAAAATTAACAATTTCATTTCTATTATGGATCAATAAATGAGATAATTTTCATGCCATAAAACGAACTGGTTTCTGCGGCACGAGGTTCTCACATTGAATATGAGAAATGGCGGGACAAAATCTGCCATGCTATTAACGAATATTCATAAAATATATCAGTTTAGAAATCATAATAACCAATATCGACTTCAAAAATCTCAAAGCTTCAAAACTAACTCTAACAAGAGTTCCATTGTCCGTTCGTGTTACAAGTTAGTTCAGAATATCCTTAACCGTAGTTAGGCACCGCTATCTGATTAACTTACAAATATGTATATCAATCAATATACGTTCTGTACATGACTTCGAGGAGTTTCTTAGTATATCTTCAAAATCCAGGATCCAATGCTAATAAAATTGAAATAGGATTCTCTTCAAAATATCAATTTTTAATTAAAAAACAATCATTCGAATAGGTCTATGAATGAGGTAGTTCCGAATGAATAAAAGCAAAAAACGAATTGAGAACTTTCATCATTTTGAAGTCGATTGCTAACATACTTTAAAATAATAATAATAAAAAAGAAACAAAAGTTATAACAAAACCGCTGTATTACCAATATAAACGAGAAGTTAATTAATATTGCTTCTGATGAAGTTTATTTAACGTAAACAACAAGACGACATATACGACAAGATGTCGATAATATATTTATTATTATGTTGTTATTCTCATATCTATTTGACTTATAAATTACTCATTAACAATAAACTCCTTCTAAGAATTTAATTTCCTACTTCATGCGAGCTGAGAGATAACAGAAAGTATCATATATATTACTTCCACGTGATGAGAAAATTGGGAACAAAATAAAGCCACTAAGTCAACCAGACGTGTAATTTATGTGAAGACTTATTTTTTACATAACGAGAACATTAATCTATACTTATATCAGGCATTCCATTATTTGAAATATTTCATAATCAAAGAAAAATGAGTACAACTACATACAATATTTTCAACGAAACACTTCCAGGAAATGCAAATCCTTGTATTTGTCTATAGGTCTTCTTTAATCAGCGACCGAAAGGTCAGTCAATGACATTAAATATTTTTTAAACGTTAATTCTTGTCAATTATGTTTCTTCATTTCCTTAATAGATTATGTTACAAAACATTGATAACATACGTAGGCGTATGTAAGTATGTACCTATGTAGGTATCTGAATTTTTACTACTTATATATTATAATATGTAAAAACTTTTTAATGATTTGATATTTTATAGGATATTTTTTCAACATATCAAAGTTGTATGTACCAAAATTATTTAAGTGTTTATCGATTATTCCTATTTTGGAAGTATTTATTAAATTTCAAAGCAAACTGTTTATATATTTACATAGTAAACATGTTGTTATGATAGGCTATTATGATAAATCGACAGCTTATTACGTTTACTAATTTTACAATCTTTATTGTATTTACATATTCACTTTATTTTATCTATTGTTTGGTTAATATCTCGTATATTTATAAATAATATTTGTGACAGAGTCGCTACCCCTTGGAATCTACGGAAAAATAACATACTGCATTAAAAATATAGTGTCATTGAGATGTGTGTATGATTATTTTGAACTTAAATGTTTTAATTTATGGTATCTTCCATACATTGTATACGTTTGTTTTCTTATCAAACATTTACAGTATAATATACTGCATCAATATTGTTGCAACATTGTACAACTTTGAATATATAGGTAATATTTCTCGTAAATTGAAAGACTTTGCACAACCTAACGCGATGATGTTAGCCGGAATTAACTGGTATCAATATTGTATGTTGTCTTCGGTTAAAAGATCTTTTGATAGACCAATCGAATCGCGTGTCAGTATTTAGGGTATGGAGTTAAGATAAGAGTACACTTTTGAACACGTAATTTATAAAGAATTAAAAAGAATGTTCCATCTACCAATGGAAAATCGTTAGATTTGAAAACGGGGTGTGTACTTATTAATACACATTGAAATGATAGATTATTAACCTTGTGTATGAATTGTAAAATTAAATGAGGGAATTATGTTTTTTTGGTTAATAATAAAAAGGTAGGCTTTATTAGATGTATAAATCGTACAAAATATTTCTAGAAATTGAATTTTTAAGAGTCAAATAGACGTATTTTATTAGGGATGTAATAGTAAGTTTGAATCATCTATGTACTAATATCAACTCTTAACATTTTATACATTAAAAAAACAGTATACGCAAATAGAGCTGTTAATACAATCTAGTATCTAAATTATAGATAAAACCTTTTTAGGCATGTATGCTCACATACATATTATGTATAAACTTTATTGTAAAAAGTGAAAATACAAACCATGACCTAAGAGTTTATCAAAGCATAGTAAAACATATGAATACTGTTACATTTTAATAAATTATATAATTTTACTAAGGAAACGTATTTCAAGTAATTTATTACATCCAGAATACATTTAATTAAAATGGTGTTAGTTAGTGAACTTATAGGCAATTTTGGAAGGTTTCAATTATGGTTGTGTTTTATGGTATTCGTAAGCAAATTCGGAGTTGCCCTTCATCACATGGCGATTATATTTATTGCTCCACCACCGAGTTATTACTGTCCCGGGAATACTACTTGTTGTGAGAATCCTGTTTATGACACTTCGCTATTTTCTAAGACAATAGTAACCGAATGGAATTTAATTTGTGACAAAACATGGCTTAAAGATTTTAACCAGATGTTGTTTCAATTTGGGGTTCTTGCTGGTAGCGTCTTATTCGGTGTTTTATCCGATAAGTAAGTATGTTTGGATCAATTTGAGTGTAAGATGAAAAATATTGTAATTAATGGTGACATAGAAATTAGAAACATTTAACTTATCGTAATATGAGATGAAGTTCTTAGTAATCCATGGATTTACCGTGCGGATGCTGGGTTCATCGTATGGCAGAGAGGGAAACTCCGAACAGACCCTGAGACTTGTGACACTGGTGTAGATTAAACCTTTGTATTTGTAGTTAACCTATGCGCGTCAACACTTATCTTTAGTACTCGTTTTTTTCTCCCTGCCTAGCCGTTTGGTTGGAGCCTGTTAGCGCAGCTTTAGAACAACGTTCCAATAAAGTACTACACAGACAAAGATCTTTTAAAAGATTATAAACAGATTTAGCTTTTATATTTTTCATGATCCGAATAGGAATGGCTTGAACTGTAATAAATTAATGGCTAAACAATTTAACGAAACAACAAAAATAAAATAAATTTCATTTTACCGAATTTATGCTTGCTAAAAGCTAAATGAAATTTGCCAACCCTAGCTTAGAGCATAAGGTCACTACCCACATAATGTTCTTTACAATTACAGATACGGAAGAAAAAATACTTTAATTGTATCAGTAGTGCTAGAAGTATTTGCGGGCATAATATCATCATTTCTCCCAGACTATTGGAGTTTTACTATCGTCAGAATGGTTCTCGGATTTTCGATCGGCGGTGTAATGGTGGTTGGATTTGTGATGGTAATGGAATACGTTGGAAATACGATCAGGGATATTGTCGCAGCTTTATTCCATATGCCTTTCACAATGGGGCATATGACATTAGCACTAATTGGCTATTTTATTAGGGAATACATGTATTTACAATTAGTCATATCTGTAAGCAATGTGGTTTTACTACTTTACATTTGCTTATTACCGGAATCACCTAGATGGTTGTTAGCTGCTAATAAAACATTTAAAGCAATTTCATTAATGGAAAAAATTGCAGAAAGGTGCGTGCATATATTTTTAACAGTTTATTCGAAGGGTTGTTCTTATTCTCTATTTATTATTATTATGTATTTCCAGAAATAACTTACCTACAAATGATATACGGCACAAAATAGAATTATATCAGATAGAACATAAGATTAACAGAGAAGCGAAAGGAACTGTCATTGATTTATTTAGGATGCCAAACTTAAGAAAGAATATTATAGTGATGTCTTTTATTTGGCTTGTCTGTAGTTATTGCTTCTACGGTGTGTCACATTACATTAGCCACCTCACTGGTAATATATTTATTAATGTTCTGGCCAGCGGAAGTGTTTGCATGTGTGCATGTTTAATCGTCATTCCGCTAATGAAATTCATGAACCGTAAAACAGTTGTCATTCTAGGTAACGTTATGTGTAGTTTTTGTTTACTTATCATTGCTGTTGTTCCTGAAGGAAAGGTGTCTGTATTTCTTGGATGCCTCGGTGTTTTATTTAGCTACATGGTTTTTATAATGATTTATTTATATTGTTCCGAAATGTTTCCAACTGTAGTTCGGAACGCGGCTATAGGAATATCATCTATGATGGGTAGAGTTGGTGCAATGATAGCTCCTTTTATTGCGAATCTTAGACCGTTTGGTCAGTGGTGTGCTCCCGTTGCCTTTGGAATATTTCCTTTTATAGCTGCGTTACTATGCCTTTTACTACCAGAAACAAAAGATTGTGAGCTGACGATGACTATAGACGAAGCTGAAACTTTTGGTAATCAGCGAAGAAGAACAAATCAAGTTGGCATAGATGTTGTCACTTAAAAATTAAAAGTGACTTAAAATTATTGTACAAACTTGTCTTAATTGAATTAGGTAATTAGAACAAATTATGAATAGAAAAACCAAATAAAACATACTTCGAAATTAGTTACTATTTCATTAATTCAGAATCGACAGATCAAATTTAAGGATTCGCTTAATATTGTTATTAAAAAATTTATATATATATATATATATTATGATTTACTGAAAACTACGAAGTTTTAAGTTATACTATGTTACTTGGTAAATACTTAGTCAGTAAATGCATTTAAATAGTTTGAGAAAGTATCATGTAACAAGGCTTACTGGGTCACGTAAGGATTCTAATCTAAAGCAACAATATATAGCTGCTTTAGGGCTTCGGTGAACGGTGGCATCAGTATCTTTTGACGTTAAAATGCCGGTGGGACTCCTGCTGTGCTGTGCGTGGTACTACACTATACTTTCTGGTACGTTCTTTTAATTGTATTGCTACTATTATCTAATATCGAAAGCAATAGATATCAAATATATTGATATACTTACTATATTCGAATTATTTAAATCTAAAAATGAATGTTGGATGCTTTCAATATGCACTTATAGAAAGATGATCAACATTAGCTGTAGTGCGTTCTATGTCTCCAAAAATACTGATGAAATATTATCATTCAAATATTTTACAGGATTTTTCGTCCTCTATTGTCCGGTTATGTACTTGATGTTCTTGAATCATAAACTGTACAGAAAACTAGTAGATGCAATATTTGCAGTATGGGAGTTATATCCAGTGGTAAGAGCTTACTATTAATTTAAATAATTTTTTTTTAAGAAATTGTCTTTTTTAAATAATTTACATGTAAATTATATGCTAACAATGGCTATAGTAATTAGATAAGTTAGTAAATTAAAGCGTAGCATATAATAGATTGTGTAATAGAAAGGTACAAATAAAAACCGCACTTGATGTTCGCATGGTCGAAATTTTGTTAATAATAGTAATTGCTGATCATATTAATAATAAATATGCGACTACGAACAAAGCCTGTTGATGCAAGTTTTAAGTTTACAAAGACTAAGATATAAATTTTCAAGATTAAAAATATGTGCATTGGTTTTATTTATAAAACGCCTGATGAAATGTTTACCAAAATTTTCATTGTCTGTACTTGTTATTTATTGATCGAGAAGTAATGAGAGATGATTGAGAGTAATTTTGTGTCACATAATGAATAATAACTACCTACTTTACACTGTTGCCAAATAACTACGCTCGAATATTACAGGCACTATTTGAATGTTGTTATGGAACCAAAATACATCATTTCGGTGACTATGTTAACCCAAATGAGAGAACTATAATGGTGATGAATCATCGTACGAGGCTCGATTGGAACTATGTCTGGATAGCATTATATCATGCCACTCAAAATGTTACTACCAAACAATCAAATATTACTAACACTTATAGAAATAAACGTGCATATATAAAAAATCAGATTCTTAACTTAGGAGGCAAGTCGAAATTAAAATTTGTTTTGAAAGATGAAATAAAACTTTTTCCTGGTATCGGTAAGTAGTAGAACATTATTTTATATAATAACATACAATAGAACATTTGACGGTAAACTGATTTATTATTCTCAATTAACTGCATAGTATACATAATTGATTGTAATATCTTGAAAAATTGCATATAAATTTATACAAAAGTTAATAGGACATATCCATTCGCATGTCAAAATTAAGTTTATTTACTTAGACTAATTTTGAGATAAATTAACAATTAAAGATTACGTAAAATTTGTGAAAGCTTTACTGTTAGGTATAAATACATATGAGAGTAAAATATGTTTTGTGGTCTTACTAGCATAGACAAGTTTATTAAAAACGATAAATATTAGTTTAAAACCAACAGTTATTGTATAATTAAGTAATTTGTAGATAATATTTTAGTAACTCGTATCATAATCAGTGTTCCTAAAATACTTTTTACATGCATATATCTACGAAGGTATTACATTTTATGAGACAATCATGGTTAACATTCCTTTGTTTAGTTATACTACATTTTATTGTCTTATATTACACATTTCAATTTATATTCGTTTTTTAATATATATTATGTTACTAATTTTGTAGGGTGGATAATGCAGTTGAACTTTTTCTTGTACGTTAAAAGAAATTGGCAGGAAGACGAACATATTGTTAAAGAATTTACAGACTATTACAAAAAGCTTAATTACGATCTCAGAGTGGTATTATTTCCTGAGGGTACTGATTTAACCGAAGACAATAAACGTCGTAGCAATAAATTTGCACTCGCAAATGATTTACCAGTAAGTACAGAAAACAATTAACCAGAAAACATCAAATTACACATAATAATTGATATATTAGTTACCTAAGTAAATTGGTTGAAATTCTATGACAACTTTTACAGTTTATAATAAACACCAAATAATAGTAATTAATAATATCAGTCTATGCATTTCATTTTAATAAAACTTTTTTTCGAATGATTGCAATATCTTATTAGGAAATTGTTACTTTAACTACATGCAGGAGTTTACGTGAAATAGTAGGACATGATAATTCAAACTAACTGGATGGCGATCACCATATGCTCTTGATAGTCCTAGTTTGAAGCGATGATAGATAAGTTGGTAGTGTGTACGGACGCCGCGTCAAGGGACGTGAGTTCGAATCCACTAACAATAGGCTTAAGCTTTCGATGAAGGAAAACATCGTGATGAAATCATAGCATGGTGGTAGGGCTCTTTCTAATGCCCAACTGGTTAACTACCAACCTCAAGTGAAAAATCTGCCGCTAAATAAATATAGGTGTATTTGGACAGTTGCACTTGAGACCCAGTCCTTCTACTAGGCTTAGCATGTCCACCATATTCGGCCAAATCGTCACTTAGAGTCAGGTGAGATTGTGGCCATAATGCTAAACCTTATTTATAAAAAAGTATTAGTCATATTAGCCGTCACGCCTGTTGGTAATAATGTAATCAAGCTTGGCGATAGGGATCTGGTATCCAACTGGGTTCTGACCGCTATATAAATCTGTCGTAGTCATGTGAGCTGACGTCCACCGATGAAATACTGATTACTCGGTGGTCGTTGTTGTTTTTTAATTATACCTTGCTTACCAATAAGCACAGGGCAATCACTTTACCACCACCACCAATTTAGCACATTTACTGATGGTTTGTAAATAAACATTTGATATGAGACATTTTGAGAAAATCTCCGATTGATTATAGCTCCATTATATTGATTGACCTACATGCACATTCTTTATGTTTCCAGAGTTACGATTTTGTCCTGCATCCTCGAACTACGGGTTGGGCTGTGATCTACTCTCGACTTCGTGAATCTGGCTTAAATTCAGTTTATGACGTTACAATTGCATATGATAATCCAGCGCAAACTGAGAGAGATTTGTTCAAAGGAATCATACCGTCAAACGTTTACTTTCATTTTAAACGGTATTTTTCCTAAATTATTACATTGTAATATATTTTTTATGTTAAAATTGTGATCTACAGTGATTTTAAGCGATAAGATTGACTCAGTATTCAAATAATTTTATACGTAAATAAGCCTAAATGTGAGATAATATAATTTCCTTAGTGTATAATCACAAAATGGAAACTAAGAAGTAGTTGAAGTGATTATTGCTCAGTTGGTTGCGTGTACTGACGCCACGGCAAGGGACGTGGGTTCGAATCCAGCTTGAGCTTTCGGTGAACGAAAAGATCGTGTTGAAACCATAGCATTGGTGGTAGGGTTATTTATAATGCCCGCCTGGCTAGCTACCACCTTCAAGTTGAATATCTGCCGTCAAATACCCATAAGTGTGTTCTCCACTAGGGTTAGCGTGACCACCGTCTTGGGCCACATCGTCACTTAACATGAGGTAAGATTGTGGCCATAGCTCTAAACTATAAAAAAAGAGTTAATTAATGCGTTTCTAGTGTTCTTCTCGTACGACGTACGGAGAACGCGTTGATCGACGCGACGTCGACTCTTTGCATTCATGAAAATGCAGTTGTAAAGGATAACTTAGTATTAAACACACAGCCGGTTTTAAGGTATTTCTAATACACGCGTGGATAGTACCTACCTCCAAGTATGTTCTGGCAACTGCATTTGTGAACTATGTATAATTTATAATCTTTTACAAGATTTTTATTTTATATTTTATCGTAGTTATTCTGTCGAAGAGCTACCAAAGGAAGATATCCCTTTAAAGAACTGGCTCAACAACCGATGGCGTGACAAGGAAATTAGTCTTCAGAAATTCCACAGAGACAGTCAGTATAAACAAAACCTTTGTTACTATTAGGATCATTTATTGAGAGTTTAGTGACTCCTTAAAATTTCATTTCATTATCATCACTGATAACACGGATTAATCCATTGATAGATATAGACTTTTCCGAAATCTTACCACTGGATTATGTAACTCCATGGCGTAGATATGGTTCTATCATGCAAATATCATATACAATATGTACCGAAACATGGGTTCTACTTAAAGACTTGTACTCTTAATTATCCAAAAATGTTTTTATATCTACAAACCTATTTCAATTTTTGACCATTGATATTAATTTTATTCAAAGAAAAATATATAATGTACAAAGTACTGTTTATCATTCACTAAGCCAATTATCTATTTATTTAGGTATATACTCGGATTCATGTATGTACATTTAGGATTTATGTTATATAGAGTATAGCAAATTATTTGAGAACAGTTATCATGTAGGTTTCCGTTTTATTTACAGGTACTTTCAGTGATGCTCACACAAATAAGGTTCCTCTATACCGTACACCCAATTCAATGTTACTTGCTAAATTAGGCTTTATATTTTGGACAATTGTAAATCTTATATTTACGTATGCCACATTCATTAGTGTTATGTTTCAGTATTGGATTATATATCACAGTTTATTATTTTTCTTTGTAACATGGAAATTTGGAGGATTTCATAAAATTCAATATAAACTTTGTAACACATAATTATCTAATTCGTTAAAAGTGGATATAATAACAAAAAACGTAGAGCTATTAAGTAGTGAATAAAAAAGTTTAGTTGTTAAATATAATAAAATATTAAAAAATTTAATAATAGTTAATTTCTAAAACAAATATCCTACAATACAGGCAATCCTAAAATATAAGTTATAAAAATTAGTATAAAGTTAGTTACGAAAAATTGAATTACTGTGAATTCTCATTATTGCCAAATTAACTAGTCAACTATGAATAACTTAACTAATAAATTTCATTATAATAAACCATATTTAAGTTTTATTATTTATATATCCTGATTATAACTTTGACGTTTCAGACTCACTTCTTTTTCTAGATCCTTCTGTTTCCTTGATAGTGTTTAGTAAGACAATATCTTTTGTTTCTGGCAAAAAACTACACAATATTCCAGCGCAAAATGCAAAAATACTAAACACTAATATAGATACCCATTTAATTCCTATATTAACCACAAAAGGAGCAATAAACCCTCCTAATCTTGCAAACAAAGAAGCAAATCCTAGAGCAGAATTTCTTACAACAGTTGGAAATATCTCAGAGGAATATAAATATATTTGAATAAAAGCAGTGTAAGCGCCTATCTGACCAATAATTGCAAAGGCTAAAGTAGCTGATGGCATATTATATGGTATAAATATGAGTATAAGTAAAGATACCGAAGCTAATATGAAACTGCTCATTACACTTATTTTTCTTTTAAAATATAAAGTTGCTATTACAACAAAAATCAGTCCTGGCGTCAGGCACAAAGCAGTTAGCATCACATTGATATACAGATTTCCTTGAAGGCGTCCGATGTATTGACTTACTCCAAAATATGCATGAGCACAGAACATCCATACAAACGCCATAATGGCACTATAGAATCTCATCTTTCTAGTCTTAAATAGATCTATATATGTACCAGGCTTTTCAAATTCTACTTTGTTTACATCTGTTGCTATGTTTTCTGTTGGTCTCTTATTCCTGTAACAATATATCGGACGAGTTACACAAAATAGCATATTCGAATCAAATCATGTCAATACTTATAAATGTGATGGAAAAATACTATATTTGTACGAACGTATCGCGATTATCTTACACCACTTATACCAACCGCCGCAGCGACAACACATAAAGCGTTCTGAGATTAGCCAGTGTGTAATCAGTAATCAAGTGGGGTGGTAAAGATCTGTATTCGACTGCATCGTAACCACCATGTACAAGGCGATATACTCTTCATAGTGAATCTCTTTTGGCTTGTCACGTTTTGGGAACAGCTAGCGTATAGCCAAATCATGGAAGGCACACAAGCCTGCCTGATAGTAACAATCCTGATAAATTTCTAATCAATCGGAGATTGCTATTGTTTTAGTTGTATTTTACTTAGCATTAGATAAAGTAGTATTACTTTCAAATGAAAAAAAAAGTAGCGCAATAATATTAATTAATCACAAATGTTACTTACTTTCTGGCAATGTAAGTTAGAATATCTATGGCCTCTTTCTTTTTGCCTACTGATAAGAGCCATCTAGGGGATTCTGGTAATAACCAATAATACGATAAACAAATTATCCATGGAAGAGATGTCACTAATTGCAACGTCCTCCATTGTCTCACGTAATAAGCCACCATTGGTAATGTAAAATAGTTTATTATAAAAGGTATTTCTTGAAGTGCAACAACGAAAGGTCTAAACGATTTTCCGCACAATTCTATAAGTAAAACGTAACAGGATAACATCGTCCCTCCAACAGTGACGCCATTTAGAAACCGAAAAACCATGAACATCCATAAATCGGTGCTAAAAGCAGACAGCGCTATAAAGAGCACTTCAAAAGAAAGAGCCAATAGAATTCCCATTTTGCGACCATACCTGTAAAACAATTTGGGACATGTTAATTGTATATATCCATTATTATTATATATTATTAGGTTATCTTCAATAACAGTATTTTATATAATTGCTTTTTACATGAATATACTTGTGAGGTGGATTCGTTGAATGAAAATGTTGCCATGTTCTTCATTTATCACAGCTATTACTTACTTTAAAAATATAAGTTTCGACCGGCCATTCTTATAAACACATTACTTTTATTGACGTGGGTAAAAAAAAAACACAAACTGGGTACCGCTTTTTAGAACTTTCAGCCAAATCGAAAGGGGTTGAGGTCGATTTGGTATAGAATAAGGCTTAATTTTTTTAATGAAACATGTGTATTTTCCTGGTAATAATGATCAGTTAACTGTGCAGATTTGAAATGGAATCTTTGTCTTAAAAAAAATTATATGTCATATGTTCTACTGAACGGTTGGACCATTACTTGATTTAATTGCCTTTAAGAATAACCAAAACGTTATAACTAAAATAAAAATATGCTATAACTAAAATAAAAATTACTTAAGCAATATTTGTGCACATTTATTTAACTATTAAATGTATCCATGTAATCCAATCTCGCCATCATGATAGGTATTTTAGGTGTATTTGTAGAAAACAAGGACATAACGATTCAAGGAAAAGAATTTCAAATCGTTTAATAGATTTTTATAGTTCAACTAAAATAATTTATTATGGTTAATCATTTTGTATTAGACTTTGTTTCAATGTAATAAAAATATAAATAAAAAATTACAATTAATCGTTTTCTTGGATGCTTCCAAATTGCTCTCAGCAATAGAATTCTATAAATTAGCTTTTTATTATATTCAAAGAAATTTGTTTTGAATTCAAATACTTTTTTGTTAAGAGTTATTTCAATTTACTGCTATATTTATAAATATTGATTTGAACGGATTTTTATCTTTATTGGTTTTATTATCAAGAAGGGAAATAGTTTGCTAAAAAACTCTTTTAACTAATATTGATGTCTTGTGAGAATGATAAATATTTCACAGATATAATAGAATTACCTGTCAGAAATATGTCCATAAACGATGCCGCCTACTAATATTCCAACTTGCAGCATCGATTGGGCTAAGCTTGCTAGTGATGTCCTTCGGCAAATCAAGTTCCATTCGCTTGTTACTGACGTCTCTATGGCACTGTAGTCATAAGCTGGATTCTGGCAAGGACAGTAGTTAGTAGTATTCGTTGCATTTTCATCTAGGCACGTATATTGCACTCCCGGTATAATAAATACAACGTTATTGAGTTGTGTTTCTGTTGGATATCGACATAAACAAAGCAGGATATAAATCCAAGTCTGGTATCTACCAAATTTCCCTATTATGGTTTCTATTACATCTTCCTTGTTCTTATTCATCATTCACTGAACTGAAATATTTTTATTAAATAAATAAAAGTATACTGTTCAAATAATTTTATAGAAATATTTTATAAAGACTAAATTAACACTTGTAATTTTTTTTACTAAGGTTCTACACAGAAGTGTCTTTTTTATTTATGTTTCGCAGTCACTAAAAAAACAGACCATTACATATCTGTCGAATCACGACAAAATTTTAGAATATTAATTTTGCTTACTCTAGAGTACCTCCAGATTCAAGTAAAGCATATTATTATTATATAGTTTATTTATGTAATTTATACAAAACGTAATGTTTATTATGGATACAAAACGCGATACTTTATATTTTATGCAATAGTTGCTGGTAGGAAAGACATAATGCATCTCTATATTATGTGAGTATTTATATATATATGTATATATACAGTTTTTATTGACAAACTATTATACTCGTCAATGACAAGAGGATAACTAGATTACAGATGTAATATGTTTATTCAGAACAACGTAAGAATACTAGAATTGTTTTATCAAGGATCATAAACGTTGCAAAGTATACATTTTCCATAGGGATAGAATATAAAGTTCGACTATATAGAGTAAGAATATAGAGTTCGACTTCAACCACGGTCGTGAACGGACGTGTCCGTGAGCTCTCGTTGATTGTTCTCGAAACCGATCACGCTGCATCTTACCGCGCCGCCTATTGTTTCTTTGTGCTGTTCTTACGTCTTATCGGCAATAATCCGTCTATTGTTGCCGACATTCCAGTTCGTGTTACCGATAACTAGTCCTTTGTTAATCTCAACCTATTGTTTAGTTATCGTGTCAAGTTTATATTGAGAGATATCTTAGTTTGTTATTGCGAATTCCAAGTATTGCTTTTCGTTATTGTGAATTTAGTGCAGTGATTAAAGTGCCGACAATGTGAGTACGCCGGTCACCGGCTACCAACAAAGGTAAAACTTACTTTCCCTTAAGCCTTTTATTACAGGCCAGGCTGTAGATATTATTATTGTTATTTTTTTCTTTTTTCTTTCTCTTTCTGATTTTGCACCTACAGTAGATTGTATTAAATGTTATTTCTCCGAACTTGGGATAGTTCGTTAGTTTTTTGCTAACTGCGCCCCCCAGCCCTTCCGGCAGGGAGGTTTCACCTAGGCTTACGAGCAAATTTTCTCACCCCAAGTCCTACACCCGGACCATGGCCAATCGTCCTGAAGATTTATATTTAAGGCTACGTGCCTTCATAGGTAGAGAGCAACCAGACTTGCTCAAGGCGTTCCTCGCCTCCCAACCGGTCCTACGCGTTCGCATCCCACCGACCGCGGCGAATGCACCAACTCGTGCTCGACCGGCGTCCCCCACATCCACATTACTACCTCTCCGCACCCCATCTACCGCAGCGACAGCACCAGTGCATCGCCCAGCATCTCCACACTCGCGCTCCCGATCCCGCTCGCCTGTGTTAATTCACTCGCAGGCACCTGCTGTCAACATAACACGTACACAGTCGCCTTCAGCGACCCCCACGCTTGCGCCTCGTCCTTTCGAGGAGCAAATATCGTACGCACCACGGCCAATACGGCGAACTCTCTCTCGCTATTATCCCCCGGCCCGACCGCCGAAAACGAGGCTGAAATGAGGGACCTCGATTTGGAAGCTGAATACAATCCTGAAGCCGACTTTATAATAGTCACCAAGGCCAAGAAGAAGAGGGTGCTATCACCCTCAATAGTTGAAACTGCTGCCGCAAAAACAAGGCGCGTCCCTACTGCATCCGAGAACGCTAATATCCCAATGACCCAACTTCCCACATCCGCTAGCTTGACTGAGAAAGTGGTACGCCCACCGCCCCCCGTTACGATCTGCAATAAGGCTTCCTGGGTAAGCATCTCGGCCCAGCTCAACTCAAGGAAAATTGCATACACTAGGGCTACCAGCACCCTTTCAGGGATACAGGTTAAAGTCCCGTCTATTACAGATTATAAGAATTTAACGGCCTTTCTTCGTGAAGGAAAACACCAGTTCTATACCTACACAACTGAAGAAGAGCGCCTTCTGCGCGTCGTTCTTAGGCGCGTTCCAAAAGAGCTCCCCGAGGAGCTAATCCTAGCCTCCCTTAAGGAGCAAAACTTCCCGGTCCACGAGGTACATCGAATGTACCATAATATAACAAAAAAACTATAAGACCTAGTTCTAGTCACTTTGGACCGATCCAAGGAAGGAAAAGAAATTTTCTCCCTCCAATCCGTCTGCGGCCTCTCCGGCATAGTTGTAGAGATCCCCCATAAGAGGAATACCCCCACTCAATTCCATAACTGTCAAGCATACGGCCACTCCGCTCGCAACTGCTTTATCAACCCGCGTTGCGTCAAATGTTTAGAAAACCACTCCACTAAGGAGTGCTCTCGCACCCGTGACTCTCCAATTCCACCGAACTGCGTCTTATGCGGTAAAGCCAGGCATCCCGCGAACTATCGCGGGTGTGAACGCGCTCCACGCACAAGACACACGCGTTTCTTCAATCTGGCGCCCTCAGCGCAAACAACGGCCGCACATCCTGCCCCACCGCCACTCAAGTCAATTCAGGCTTTCCCGAGCCTGACCCGAGCCTGACTAAACCCGCGCGAGTCACTTTCGTGAATACATCTCCGTCCCAGAATCCCACATTAGCTCCAACCACCTCATGGGCGCCCTACCGCAGCCTCCAAAGGCCAAACCCTCACATTCCACTACGTCCGGCCCGTCCATTGGTCTAATAGGGATCGACTGGCTCGCTGAACTTCTTGACTAACATTCAGTAGAGGACATCATCGCATTCGACGAAATGCTCAGTGCTAGTCAGGATCTAGGCCGTCTTAAAGCTATTAGGTGCTTCCCAGGCATTGCAAAGACCGTGCAACGCCTCATCCGCGCTTCCCCTAAATAAATTCACAATGGAGGATAAGATCAGACCCCGTGGCCTTTCTATATCCTTTTTTAACGCACGTAATCTGAAACCCCAACGAGACTTAGTAGGTAGCTTCCTTAAGCAGCGACAGATAGACGTGTTTCTTGTACAAGAAACACTACTAAAACCGAGCGTACGTAATCCCGCGATTGCAAACTACAAGATAGTAAGAAATGACCGTACCGGTGTAAGAAGCGGTGGGACGCTCATATACTACAGAAAGTCACTATATTGCATGCCAATACATCCTCCCGAACTTACAAATTTAGAAGTCTCGGTATGTAGAGTGGGTATGACCGGTCATCCCACTATCTTTATCATTTCCGCGTACCTTTCGCCTAATAAAACTATCCTCCAGTCGGATCTGGAGACGCTTTTCGTGCTCGGTGACTCTGTTATAGTGGCTGGCGATCTATACAGCGGGCACATTCAATACAACAACCCGCGTAGTACCACTAATGGTAGGACACTACACTGGCTAGAAAATACGCTTACGTTCGACGTAATTGCTCCTTCTGAGCCAACTCATTATCAAGCTAACTGCCACCCTACAGTTTTAGACATTGCTATTTTACAAGGGATCGCACTTCAGGTACGACAAATCGATGTCGTACATGAACTAGATTCCGATCACCGCCCAGTAGTTCTGCAATTAGGTCACCCGGGTGACCACACACCTGCTTCAGTCAAAGTGGCTGACTATCCAAAACTCAAACACTATCTCTCAAATAATCTCTCCTCCCATTTCTTACATAGGATCCCCGACGAGATAAAGTCTGTGACCGATTCCGATGTGGCAATTGACTCCCTGGTCGGTCACCTCCAGAATGCCATCAGCGAAACCTCGAAAGAGGTAAAGGTGGCAAACGATCGCCGCTTCATACTCCCTGATGACATTCGAAGACTGATCACAGAAAAAAACGCCGCGACTCGCGCCAGTGATTCCTATCCAACGGAGAAAAATCGCGTACGTCTACGTAACTTACAACGATTAGTTAAAACTCGTATCTCCGAACTCCGCGGTCAAAGATGGGACAGTCTTTTAGAGGAAATCAAACCATCTCATCTTGCCTTCTGGGATCTTGTCCGTAAACAAAAGAGCAGCTACTCGTCCTCAATACCACCGCTGGATAGAGGCCCCGGCAATCTGCCCGCCTTCGAAAGTATAGACAAGGCAGAGTATATCGCTACCACTCTCGAACAACAGTGTTCTCCCAATTCCTATGAATATCATACCATAGATCCCGGACACATCGGGAGGGTCAATCGAACTATTCAAGCAATAAGAGAGACCCCACCAGTTGAAAATTTAGACCCAGTCACAAATGATGAAGTTGTCGCGATCATAAAACGCCTTAAGCCAAGGAAAGCCCCTGGTCCCGATAGAATCAGGAACGAAGCCCTAAAACTTATAGCTCTTCTGGTCTGTATCTTCAATGTGGCCATAATTCACTGCCATTTTTCAGCCGCTTGGAAAAAGGCAACGGTAATAGGTATCCGCAAATCCGGGAAAAAGGCATCTATCCCAGAAAGCTACCGCCCAATTAGCCTCCTCAATACGTTAGGTAAAATATACGAGCGGCTCCGTCTGAACCGACTTCAATCCATTGTCTCAGAGAAATGTTTCTTACCACACGAGCAATTTGGCTTTCGACCGAAGCACTCGTGTACCCACCAAGTGCTCCGCCTCACGGAGCATATTCACTCAAATTTCACGGAGCCACGCCGTCCTAGGCGCACTCTTGCCGTATTTTTCGACGTAGCCAAAGCTTTCGATAAGGTCTGGCACGAAGGCCCTCATATTTAAACTCAATCTCTTTCAAGTCCCGGACAGACTAGTCCGCATAATCCTCGCTTACTTATCAGACCGTACCTTCTGCTATAAAGCGGACGGAACTCTATCCTCACCACATTCAATAAGATCAGGGGTCCCGCAAGGTTCTATCCTAGCGCCTTGCCTCTTCAACCTGTTTGTTAGTGACATCCCCGAATTCCCTGACGCCGCAGTAGGCTCTTACGCAGACGACATGGACATCTTCAGCTCAGGCAGGAATAGGATTCACTTATACTACCGCGTCCAAAGGGCTATGTCTACGTTCGGGTCCTGGTGCCTCAAATGGCGCATAGGAATAAACCCAGACAAAAGCGCGGCTATTATGTTCGATCCTCACGCGAGGAAGAATATAAAAAGAACATAACATCTTTTTGGTGTCAATATCCCCTGGGCTAACCAAACTAAATACCTTGGTGTAGTTTTAGATAAACATCTCCACTTTAACAAACATATAGATTATGTACAGAAAAAAGCCACCACAGCTATGGCTTTACTACGCAATCTAACCTCCTCTAAGAGCAAAATGTCACTCAGACATAAGCTCACAATATACAAAGTATGCATCCGTCCCATACTTACCTACAGTTGCCCCATATTCGCTCACGCTTCGCACACCACCCTTCGCAAACTACAAGTTCTGCAAAATAGATTCATGCGTATAGCCGTCCAAGCCCTCCGTACGTCCGTAATGTAGATCTCCATAAAGATATGGATATTCCGTCCATATATGCATATATCAAAGACCTCACAAAGCAATTCTTCGAAAAAGCCGAAGTTCATCCCAACCCCAAAATAGTACACGCAGTGAGCTACAATGCTAATCCGCACGCCAAAGGTTTCGCGCGCCGGCCACGTAATTGCTTCACTAATCCCGTCGATAAAATAACGAGAATGAACGCACTTCTTCCTACCGTCTCCATCAATCGTACGTGTTCGCGTACACGCCCGCGTAACCGCCACCCTCGCCGCCGAGGCCGAGCGGTTAATTTCGCTCCCGCACTCCTGCCGCGGCCTCCCTCTGCAGGCGCTTGAGCCTAGGTTCGATCCTCCGGATAGGAGCCCTCAAGTGACTCTGCTCGCACGATACAGTGACACTCTACATCACTGAAAGTACATTATCACACCGCATACCATCCATGCACACCAACACGTTAATTACACGGTTCTGTAAGGGACTACCCCCACGATCCTTGTTTGTTTTTCCCGCAGCAGCCCAAGCCAAGGTTCGGCCATTCTGGCACCCTTGCGCTCGCTGCCTCGGAGCTGACTGCCCTCAGCACTCGCCCCAAAAAGTTTGGTGAAGCTGTCAAAGCCCTTACGGCAAAAAGCGTGTGTCAATTAAAAAAAAAAACCATAGGTATTTTTGTTTTGTAATTATAGTTTTTTTCTAATTGGTCTTGTATACTTCTGTATATTTAATTTTGTACTACACTTACCGCTTAATTTATTTTATGACATTTAATTATTTTTGGGCACATCAGTGTTAAAAGGTAATTAAATTTTCCAAAAATAAAGTGATCTACACAAACCAAAATTGGTTATGTTTTACGAGTATATCTTCTGACTTGAGGCTACTTTTGTGTGAATAATATTACTGTGCAATTGAGATAAGTCGAACAATGTTTAACAATAAGAATTACTATCAGAATGTTTATACAAGTTGAGCAATTCCTGATGTTACTAATTTCTTATAGCTTATTTGTGGGAGGTTTTTATTGAAAACGAGGGGTAAACGAGCAAACTTGGCATCTGATGGTAAGTGATTGCCGCCGCCTATGGACACCCACAAAACCAGAGGAATCGCAGGTGCGATTGTCGGCCTTTATTAACCAAGGTAAACATGATCTATTAATAGTGTTACGGTAATGTTGTTTCCTTGGTGCATTGTTGCAACTAGCTACATGAAATACTAATTTAAAAAATTACTACTATAATTGCTTCTTTTCTTTCTTTTATTTCTAATCTTTTGCTTCTGCAAAACAATATAGACAATCCTACAATACTAGAACTGAAAACTTCTATAGGCACGTTAGACGACATTTGTATGAACAAAAACTTCAATGTCACTTCAACGACATGTTTACGTCGCATGATTCAAACAACGAAAATATTATGGAAAATTATGTTAATTGTAATTCATATAACTATAAACACTACGTGTAAATGAAAACAGTGTCTGTGTGTGTGTCAGCTCTGACACATGATTGCGGTTTAGGTACTCCGTAAGTGCGTTTGCCTTTGAAACATGATGTAAAACCGAAAGGTGAGCGGTAGGTTGCTTAGAAAAATATAACGCTAACGCTTAAGTTAAGGCTTGTTTTAATATAATTTGTAAATTTTCAAACCAAGGGCTCTATATTAAAATCTATTCTTAAGGAGTAAACTACAGTGCGTTATGAATAATAAAATATGTTAATTATAATATTAAAATATGTAATAATTTAAAATTTTCATATTGAAAATTTAATACCAAAAAAAATTTTTTTTCTTACTACATTTAGATTCCTTGTATAATTTCCTAAATTTTACGATGGAAAAAATTCAATCGAAAATTTCAAATTGATATATTTTTTTATACAATTAAAAATGAAACCCGTGTCCTTAAAATTTAAGATTAATTTATTCAGCAATAAAAAAAATTACATTCATCCCTTAAACTTAAAACTTCCCTAATTCGGTTAATTATGACCGGAGGAAAAAAGATTATGGGTAATTTTTTATGTACTATTTTTACCTTAATATCTTTATTAGAACTTATTTGTCTAATTTTTACTGTTTTAGACAAATTTGGAAAAACTGCGTTTAGCAAATTTTTTTTCAACCCTTGCCGGGAGTTGCAGACACAAAACCTTTTACACATTGTTTTTGTATTGTTAAAACGACATTACATCAAAAATGCAAAGTTGTGTGCCAAAATTTTGATTTCAGATCTTATTTGATTGGGCTATAATGATTTTAGTATAAAATATATGCAATGTTTAATTCTAACCATACAAAAATTTTGAAGAGTCAAATATCAATGTTATATAACGTTTTACGTTCTCGCTTATGTCTTCAGCGTTCCATAGCTGCCTTCCTTTTTTTTCTATAATATTGTTATTAAAGCATAAGCAAAAAAACAAACACGAATGATTTTTGATGACCACATAATGAGTGGTGTGTGAAGTTCACACATTAACGAACTGCCCCACATTGATCTTAGTTATTATTAGCAGTACTGATTACGTGCTACGATAAGTTAACAAGGTAAGATTATAATCAATAAAACGCCTTTAAGAAAATAATGTAACATATTTACTTTATCATTAGATAAACTATTATACTTACACTGTACTGCACTTTATTATTACTATTTATTAGTTAAAAAAACTCTTAATAAGCCGACGTCACTCTTAGGTTCTCACTTTGGCTATTGCGAAAAATTACTTAATAAAGGCATCATGTAAAAATGTCTCCATAAATATTAACTTGTAAATTTATAAAGTCGTTTTCATCTGTATGCTATCAGAGGAAAATATAGACTAACGTCAGAACATCGGCACAGGCAGTACAAAGACTATTAAATATTTATCAGTTTGTTGGGCTTACATTACAATCTCTTATTATGTCATTTGACAATTGTGTGCCTTAGGGGAATATGCAGAAATATAAAGTTATCTATGCATCAGATAAAAATTCGAAGTACTGATGGCTTAGTTGGTAATATGTACGGATACCGTGTCAATGAATACGAGTTCGAATCCCTGCAATGAACCTGATCTTTCGGTGAAGGAAAACATTCTGTTGAAACCATATTATAGTGGTAGGGCTTTGTCTAATACCTACCTGACTACAAAGCTCAAGTTGAAAATATGCCGTCAAATACCTATAGATATGTCCGACTTTTGCACTTCAAGCCAGTCCTTCCTCTAGGCTTAGGGTATTCACCATCTTGGACCACATCATCACTAACATCAGGTGAGATTGTGGCTCCCTAAAGGTAAACCTATAAAGTATTTTTATACAGTCAGTGCTAGATATTTTGGTTATTAACTATAGTTATTTCTATGGTAATACTGTAACGAGACAACTGAAGGTAATCACTATGCAATTTGAAAACAATGACGACCTTCGAGATGTAAAAATCAGTAAAAAGTCATCGCTCTCATGCCGGCTTGTATGTAATGTTAAAATGTGATCGTTTGTTTGATTCTTGATATAGGTACAATGTTATACTCATTAACTCATTTGACACAGTAGTAAAGAACGTCATATTATTACTAATTTCTTCAAGCCAGCATTAGTTTCATTTTATAGTAGAAGGTTTGTTTACTCTATTTTGAAAACAAAGCGTTATTTTATAAATACCGATATAAAAACTGGTATATGCAAGAATAAATGTCGCAATTTTGGTTACGAACCAAATTGTAACATATCACTGTTACAGTTAACCTTACTAAATCACCAAAATATTAAATAAATAAAGAAATGAAACTAAAATAATAAATGAACCTAAATAAAGTTTCAAGTAAAGTCAGAAGAATGATTCAGAAGACAAAATAAAAGCTTTATTAAATCATGTATAAAATCAACATTTCATTATTAATATCACAAGGTCTAGAACGACATTGAATAGATTTTTTCATAGTTATATGCCCATAACTATGTGGACTTCAAGTATTTACACTCCTAATTTATATTTGTGTTTGAAGAAGTGCATTAATCCAATTATTACCACTTCGCAATATACAAACTGCAGTTTTACACGAAAAGTCCCACAGATAACATGATGACCATAGTATGAAAGCTCAAGATCACTCAAAGTAAAATGGAGAAGGCTATTACTGTACTTACTCTCCGTGATCGTATTAGAAAGAGGTGATCAACAGAATATCTAAACTCACCGACGTTACCCTAAGATATTCTGAGATTAATTGGCTGTAGACGGGAATCGTTATTAGTAGAATAAATACAGAGTAACACTGCACCCTTCACCAACAAACGATAGGACATTACTTAGGTATAGAAGGCGACTCTCGTCTTTTCAACGAAAAAAATTATAATTTAATCCTCCTCTAAGAATTTTGAGAGTGACCTTTACCAAATTATTACAACCTACGTTTATGTATAAAATGTGTTATATTAGGTGTAGTATAGTGTGGTATGATTATATTCTCATGAAAATATTAGAAATTAAACAATAAGTTTCTCATTTATTAATTCATATTTGGAATATAAATTGTAGGTATACAAAGAAAACTGACACGCCAATTTTGCTGTACATGAGTGTAATTAAAAATATTAATTAAATTGCATTCTGTATTACAAATGCAAACGATATATATGTTGGAAGTATATCTTTAGTATGTTGCCTTTTATTAATATACCCAATTATACAAGTAAATTTGGTGAATAAGATAAGTGTATATTACTTTTTAATAATTAAATGGTAGCTGCTTAATGACCGAACACGTTTAACTAGGTAAAAGTGTAACATTAATTTTGAAACAAGTATAGTTTGAATTAAATGTGCTAAACTAATTGTCTTTATCACGTGAATCAATTAAAGAAAATAATTGCGTGTACCTGAATTGTCTCTGTAAGAAAAAAACGGTTCATATAGTAACTGAAACCCTATACACTATATGACTTCTAAATATCCGACTACGAATGATCTACTGTGGTCTCTAGTTTCGAATCTCTGAGTAGGTATACACGCTTCTCCATATAAATATCATCAAGACAGATATTATATATTTGATAACAAGAAGTTATTTCCGAGACTGTTAGCTCAGTTGGTACTGTACGGATGCCGCGTTAATGGACGTGAGATCAAATCTACCTGTAATGAGCTTGGGCTTTCGGTGAATGATAACATCGTGATTAAACAATAGCATGGGCGGTAGGAATTTTTGTAATGACCGCCTGGCTAGCTACCACCCTCAAGTCGAAAGTCTGTCGCTAAATACCTATAGGTATATTCCGGCAATAACACTTGAGAGCTAGTCTCTCGATTAGGCTTAGCTTCTCAATCATCTTGGGCCACTTCGTCACTTAACATCAGGTAAGACCATAGCGCTAAACCTATCTACATTTATAATCTCATATAGAAAAATATTATCTTAAAATACAAAATGTAATCTAAATCGTTATTTTAGGTTCTGCAAAACCAGATAGATATTTTTATTTTATTTTTTTTACACTTTTATATACAATCTGTATACATTTCCAGGTTACGGTAGTGCATCAGATGAATGCTTAATAAATTAATCCATAATGATGTATAACACTGTTTCTGTATTTCTTATAATAGAGCGTACATGTTAAACTATCAACGGCCGAGATAAGAGTCCCTGTCAACGATGACGCTTATCGGATCGTCAACTCTAAACACGTTCTTATTGGAATTCGAATGTTACATTTCTATTTATATTATAGCGGAATATAAAAGAAGTTTGTATTAGGTGGCGATGAAGCCGCCATAGATATATGTATAATAATTGCACAGTTAATGCCTACTATGGCAGTAATATTAAATTATTATGGTTGCATGCAAGTGAATGTATTGAAAATGTTATTTGTTTGTTTAGCTGTGTCTGCTGACTTTTACTTTATTTTAATACGATGTAGTTAAACTATTATAAAGCCTTTGTTCATATATGTTATTACATTATATTAAAAAAAAATTAGTACATGCATGGATGGCTTATATAAACTATAATACAAAACTATTTCACAATTACGTAAAGTACTATTTAACACTAATAACTAACCGCGGTAGATTACTATTTCATACTAAAGACAACTTCGAAATTTGAGATTTTTTTCACACATAAACGAAATCTTGATGCACTTAAACTGGCCAATGTCTAACTATTAATCTTCCTAACATTTATAGTATATATTAAAATCCGCCATTTATATTTCAATGCTCAAAACTAATTGGAAAATATTTTTTCTTCTTTTCAAGCGTTTGTGAATGAACGAAAGGCAAAAATAACAAATATGTAAAAATATCATTGCAATAATTTAAAGTTTAACTTGAAAACTAAGAATATACTGCAAAATTCATAACTCTAACTCGCATAACTTTAAACAAACAAAAAACTTACAGTATTTATAAAATTATATATTTCAACTTAAACATCCTAGGAATTTCTTTAAAACTTATTAAAAAAAAACATGACAAATTAGGCCTTTCTATAATTATTATTTTAGTACAATTTTTACAAAATCGTTCGGACTTCATCTTTAAAATCTTAAAAAAAATCGGACAGTTTAAGAAAAAATATATAATTTAATTTTCCTTTTTTTATATCACTTTACATAGTATTCGGCTGCTCCCTATGGTATAATCTATTATTATTTACAATAATTACTCTTGTTTCGCAATATGTATGTAATCACATATTTAGTTACAAAAAATAACAAATACTCTGTCAAACGGGAGAAATTACAAAAACAATGTAATGATAAATTCCAATATTCATTATTGTGAGTAGTGTGTAAGTGAGTAATATAATATTATTTTTTATGAGTTACAATTTGTAATAAAATTGATCAAGTCGAGTCAATTGTTAAAAGGTAATTCCACTAATATAATATTTATTGTAACAAGGACTACATTTTATTAATTTGTTAATTATGTAACCGTTAATTATTTTCCTGGGTCGCAGTTCTATTGAGTTGTTGCACCTAAATTAATAGATTTGCGTGGTCGTTCTATTTCCTCAATAGTATTCAAAAGTACTATACCCTTTGTTTCAGGTAGGAATGTGCATAAAATAGCCGCGCTTATGGCTACTCCACTAAATATAAGAAGTGATACCCATTGTATTCCTACATTTACTACAAATGGTGCAATAAAACCACCAAATCTAGCAAATACAGAAGCGAATCCCATTGCTGAGTTTCTTATTACTGTTGGAAACACTTCTGATGCGTATAAATAAATTTGAACAAAAGATGTATACGCTCCAATCTGACCAATAATAGCAAATGCTAAAGAAGCAACCGGTGTACTATCTACTACGAATATAATTATTATTAGTGAAATGGCCGCTATTGTAAAGCTAACAATAACACTTATTTTTCTTTTCAGATATAGAGAACCAAGAACTACTAATACTAATCCAGGGACAAGAAAAACTGCAGATAGTAAAACATTTAAATAAAGGTTTCCTTGAAGTCGTCCTATATATTGATTAACTCCAAAGAATGTGTGGGAACAGAACATCCAAATAAATGCCATTATTATAGTGTACATCCTGATTTTTGGTGTATTGAACAAGTCGATAAAAGATCCCGGTTTTTCATTTTCTATTTTGTCAACTATAGCTTCAATGTTTATTATTGGCCGCTTGTTCCTGTAAAATATGAGAAGATACATGAAGTTTTTATTGACGTTAATTTTAATGCTATAAGTTATTTTACGTATTTACTTACTTTTTAGCTATGTAAGTTAATATTTCAATAGCTTCTTTCTTTTTTCCTACTGATATAAGCCATCTGGGTGACTCAGGTAACAGCCAATAGTACGATATAACAAATACCCAAGGCAGAGACGTTACGAGTTGAAGATATCTCCATTCTCTCACAAAATATGCAATTATAGGTAGTGCCATGTATCCAGTAATGAATGAAATTTCAAAAAGCCCAACCAAGTACGGTCTGAACGACTTCCCGCACAATTCTATCAGTAGTACATAAGTGCACAGCATTGTCCCTCCAACAGTTGCACCTATCATGAATCGACAAATAAGAAACATCCAATACTCTGTAGCGAAAGCTGATAGAACTACAAAAAGTACTTGAAAGGATAGAGAAATAACTACAGTTATTTTACGTCCATATCTGAAAATTATATACAAAAAAATATAAATTATTTGAAAGTGGAACGGACTACACGTCAAAATGATTTTTCATAGTATTACGATAGTAAATTTTCATATCAGTTTCTCTTTGAAAAAAATATTTACCTATCTGATATGTGTCCAAAGATCACACTTCCTGCTAAAATACCGACTTGCATCATGGATTGTGCTAAACTTGCTAATGATGTTTTTTCGCATATCAAATTCCATTCAGTCGTAACAGAACTTACAATTGTGCTTTGATCATACTCAGGATTTTGACAGGGACAGTAATTAGAGGTATTGAAATCAGAGTGGTCCAAGCATTTGTATTCTACACTAGGTATGATGAACACCACGTTATTTAACTGAAATTCCACGGGATACCGCCCCAGTGTGATCAGTACTAATATCCATATTTGGTATTTACCAAATCGACCCACTATTGTTTCTATAGTATCTTCTTGAGACATATTCTATTTCTGAAATAAAATTTCCCTCTAAAAATTATATGATGTTATAAACAGTTTCACATTAACATTAATATATTTTGTATGAGTTTAGCACTGTCTTTTGTCTTCATAAACCGTCACATCTGTGGTTATTACCATAACTAAAAACTTAATCGTTCACAAAACTATTTTTCTAAATAAATCCATATATTGTTTATATTTTATTAAGATATTAAAACAATAGTGTCCGGCCTTGCACTGTCACAAGAAATAAAATAATTAATAAACGTCACATCTTAAGTAAACTTGTTTGTGGCTTATCTATGTACTTACATATTTAACATTCGTTTGTATCTCCCTCAAGCAGTGTTCGAATTTAAAATCGTGACATACAACTATAAATAGTAATTCTTACTACTTTATACTGACTATACAATAACATTTACGTTATTAGTATAAATTCAATATTAGCTAATAATTAGTATATTGTAAGATAGTTCTTAAAGAGTAGTCGTCTACTAATCTTACCTACTACGCAATAAACTTAGTTGATAAATAGAAGATAAACAGCTAATAAAATATAAAAGATTATGCTAGTCCTACTAATGCTTAGCTATCTAATATTTATAAATTTAAAAGTATGTATGTTTATAAAAACATGTTGATTTATTAGTCAGCAAATTTAAACATCGCACGCGATCTTGGTTCATATACGGGTCTCCTGTAATAAGCTTGTTAAAAAAAGTCATGAAAAAAGTCTATAGCGATGATAAATTTGATGAATGTTCATCTCTCTAAGTCAGTACTGTTAACATATTAAAATATGTACAATGAGAATTGGGTCAACTATACATTGATCTTAAGAATATGTCGGTAGAGAAGATAGTGTAATCGGCCCAAGTAACCTCTCATTGTACAGTTCTTAAAAATACTTTTATTACTCGAATACCATCATGTCGAGTTTTTATGATGTTGTATTCTTGTTACTAGGACTTTATACTCGTAGAAGTAAGCGTACCCGCGAAACCAGTTCATTATTTTTTTTACATATGAACAAAACGGTGGGTAGATGTCAGTTTTATTGCAATAAAGATTATCAACCTGTACGCCCGGGCGTTATAAATCGGCCGATTACATTATTCTTGTAATCCAACTTGATTTAATAGCGAAAATTATGTGAGGCAAATATTTTTTAAATTAGTCCTATTTTAGTTGCTTATATTGCTTACATTTGTTTGACAGCTTATGAAATAAAGCAAAAATATGATATTCATAAAAAGATGACAACTAAAAAATGTACTTAATCTATTCGAAAAGTTGGTTTCCAAGTTTGTTAGTTTCAAGTACAATAATATACATTGTCATGCCCAATATACATATATGTTGATATTACACTAAATAAGAATACATTCATACCTTGTAAACGTTTACTGTAGTATAAATAAGCACACCATCATCCGAATTCTAATTAGTAACATGGTAAGAATGCAAAAAGGTAATGTAGGCAAAATAAATTAAAATAAAGGCAAAAAAAATCTCTGAAATCTCTCTGAAAGAGAACATAGGTCTATAAGCCATAATTCAGATAAGTCTGGAATAACATTTCTCTTGTACCACCTAAATAGAATATTCATAACTTTATAAGAAGATCCTATAAACTAGAATTCGATTTAGTTGATAAACTACCAGCCGCCTGTCTACTACCAACCCTCCTAGGTATACGCTGTTTGAAGCCAAAAATAACTTTTAATATATGCCTCTATAACCTTGCACTTGTATAGAATTACCTATTTAATTTCTGAACATAACTTATTATATGTTAAGTCCAAGGATTCTGGTCAAATTGTTATATACACTAGACACAAAAATTAAGGGATATAAAAAAATTTCCAAATTTTTGGGTGATTTTCAACGAGCTGTAACTCCGAGGAAAATGATCGTACAGAAAAAACAAAAAAAGCAAATTGTAGCTCCATGTGTCTAGTTTTCAGATATGACTATGAAAAATTTTTGTCATGTCCAGGTCTGGAGAAATCCTAAGACGGGGCACAATGAAAAAAAAAATCGCAGCGCTTTGAATTTTTGAAGGATTTTAGGGGACACTTTGAGGTTAAAAAATTACCGACGATATCCTTCGTTCATCCATTTTATCCAAAGTTATACCAAGTTATCCAAATATCCTTAATTATGCGAATTTTTGTCTTTTTTTCAGTCCGAATTTTCAATTAAAAAAAAAATAATAAATGTTTACATTTTCTGATAGAAAATATTGTGCAGTTTTCAAAACCCTCCTTCAATTTCCTATACGATCATTATTTCCGGAGTTATTGAGTATCAAAGTGAAAAAGAACTTTTTTGCTTTGATTGACGATAACTCCGCGGCAAATTGTCGTGCAGGCTTTTTGAATACGTGAAATTAAAGAGTATTAAATTTTCTAATAAGCTTTTGAAAAATTTTCATAGTCATATCTGAAAACTAGACACATGGAGCTACAATTTGCTTTTTTTGTTTTTTCTGTACAATCATTTTCCTCGGAGTTACAGCTCGTTGAAAATCACCCAAAAATTTGGATTTATTTATATGCCTTAATTTTTGTGTCTAGTATATATTAAAAATAAATAAACAACGAAATGGCACGTGAATTATATTGGCTTCTACCAAATTTGGCTGGTACTACATGAGTAGTGAAGGTAAGTGTTGACAGGCGTCAGAAAGGACCCCTTAAACCTACATCCGTGTCACAAGTCACGGAAATGATTGGGAGTTTACCTTACTGCCACAGGATGGACCCCCAACCGCACGGCCAATACATGGTTTGCTAAAATAATTGTCTCTTTTAGCTAGGACTCATGTATTACTGTTTTATACTTTTGCAATTTGGTAATACTTATAGATAAGCTACTTATTAAATTATCGACACGAACGTTCAGAATAAATGTAGAGTAGCTCTGTTTCTTTGGTAGTATATAAAAGTACTGCGACTTTTGTTTCCGGCATCAAAACACACAGAAAAGCCCTGAAAAAGGCTACACAACCAAACAATAAATGAGAAACCCACTCTACTCCCATATTTGCAACGAAAGGTGCAATAAAGTCTCAAAATCTAGGAAAAACTGAAGCAAAACCCAGAGCCGAACTTCAGCCGAATTCACATACATACAAGTATATAAAAATAAAAGTAGTAAATGCCGCAATTTGACCAATAATAGCAAGTGATAGATATAGCCTTTGGAATATTATAAGGTAAAAATAATACTAATACCGCTATCATAGTAAAATCAACAAATAGACTAAGTGTTTTTTTTAAAGAATACAGCTGATAATACAACGATTATTAAGCTAGGTGAAAGTAGGACCGATGATAGTAAAGCATTTAAATACAAATTCCCTTGGTATATTGATTTGTACCAAAACTAGCTGTGCCGCGATTTCGTTCGCGTGGAGCTAAAAAATATTTAACCAGTTTTGCCCGTTTTTGTACCTTTCTTCAATAAACAAATAATTCTTCTTTCGTAAGTTTTTTTTTCAATAATAAGTTTCCTATCTTGCTTCTAATACCTCCAAGAATATGTGTACAAAGTATAATGATGATCGGTTAAGTAGTTTTCGCGTGAAAGCGTAACAAACACAGTTACATTCACATTTATAATATTAATAGGGATATGTATGGGAACAGCACATCCATACGAAAGCCATGACTATTGTTTACGTTCAAATCTTTTTGGTTCTGAAAAGGTTTACAAAAGAGCCTGGTTTCTCATTATCAATTTTGTCAATAATATAATCTATATTTTCTGTTGGTCGTTTATTCCTGCAAAATTAATGTCAGAATGATTTCTTTTTTGGAATATACTAAGCCAATAATATATCTACTCAATTTACATTTTAGCGATATAAGTCAGGATTTTTACAGCTTCTTTCTTTTTACCAACTGATATCAGCCATATCCAAAAGCCAAAAATAGGGTATAACGATTAACATCAAGAGACTGAGGTTACTTTTTGAAAATATCGCCATTACCTTACAAAATATGCTATTATGGGAAGAACAATGTACCCGTTAATAAATGATAATTCAGCCAATGTAGCCACATAGGGTGTAAATTATTTTCCACTCAATTCTATTAGAAGTATAAAGCAGCTTAACATTGTTCCACCTACGGTTACACCAATCATGAGGCGATAAAATAAAAACATCCATACATGTAAATATGAATAAGCAAAATATAACCTTGAATCATTTATTACTAAAAGTCAAATTTAATAACAATCATTAAACTCGAAGATTAATTATTATGAAGAAAGCCATAAAGAATATAGCAGACCTCTTTTACCTATTAGAAATATTTCCGACAATAATAATTCCAATTAAGATTCCAACTTGTAATATTGATTGTGCTAAGCTTGCTAAGGGTGTTCTATCACAAATTAAATTCTATTCGCTTGTGATTGAATTTATTATCATACATCGGTTATATTCAGGATTTTAACATGGTCAATGGTTGAAAGAATTTTTAACATTTGCATCTAGGAATATATATTCTACGATTGGCATAATTAATACCACGTTACATAATTGGATTTTAGTCGGATATTGACCTAACGTAATGAGTAATAAAATAAATGTTTGATATTTTCCAAATCTGCGAATAATTGTTTCTATAACGTCTTCCGAAGACATTTTACAATAGTAATAATTATTATAATTTGAAATAATTGACATATTTGTAAACTTACATAAGTTCCTTTGTTTACAGCTTTGAATAAGTGAATCACATTATTTTATTTAACATGAATGTTCTCAATACACAAATATAGTTTAAGAATACGATTGTAATAATAAAACTTTAGTTCTTTGATATAATGATGCTGTCCTTCAAACCATTTATTTTTCTGTAATTTATATAAGATACCAACCTCGTATACGGCAAGATAAAAACTTAGTTCTAGATAAAATTATTATTTTGTATATAATTATATTTATAGTTTTTTTATCTTTTGGACACGAGATTTTCCAAATATTTGTATTATTGTGCATACATTTAAATTGCAAATAAATAAAGAAAGCCCTCAATGTCAAATGAACTTTATTAAACGTTTCTTACTTATCACAGCCTAAATTAATAAACTTACACTTATTAAAGCGTGAGTTTCACTTTTCACAAGTAACGTACTTTAAATTTCTATAAGTATGTCACGTTATTGGTATACAAACATTTAAATGTTAAATTATATATTTGAAACATAGTACACATAAATACTTTACACATAAATACTTCTCTCTATTTTTAAGTTTTAAAAAACTTTAGCCTATGCTTCACCTTCCTCGAGTGTATCTGGGAGTTTCTTGCCACGTGTGTCTGGTAATAATACACATAGACATGCTCCTATCAAAGGTACTATTCCGAATGTTAAGGGCGGCAACCAAGCAGAAGTGTGAGCAAAAGTCGCTATAAAGGGGGCTACCATAGACCCAATTCTAGCTACTGTCGATGACAATCCTACACCAGAATTTCTGACAACTGTTGGGAAAAGTTCCCCTGCATATAGATAAACAGTGGCAAAAGATATACTCAAGCCCCAAAGTCCAATGCATCCTAGAGTAAGATGACTAGCGCTTGATTGCGGTACAATAACTATCAGAAGACAGCTGAGACCTGTCACGCAATTTGAACTGATGAGTGTATTTTTGCGTCCCAGAGCTCTGTTCGCATATATGGATACCATGGTACCAGGAACCTGAAAAAGATAGACATAACAAAAAGTTTTAACAAGATAAATTGGTCAATGATATATAACTTCGAGGTGAAGCCGACCGCAATCGATTATACGGGTCAGATGCTTTCATGTATATGAATATTTCTGAGATAAGTTATCAACGAAAAAACCTTAGTGTATTTTATTGTTGATAGTTAATAGCATCACGACAAAAATGTTACATTATAAGTACAACAACTAAAACTATACAAAGCATGAACTGTACTAGATAATTCACATATAATTGGCACAGAAATTAGACGATATTTGGTTGTATGATGTATGTATGTTTGGTTGTACATTCATGGATAAGTATAATTATTGTATATTGTAATGTAACTAAGGAAATAATTCAATGATGTAAAATAATAATTCAGTAGTAGCTCATATAAAGTTAGCGGAATTTACAATATTCTCTGCAATTACTTTACCAGAAAAGAAAGACAAAGAGAAAAAAAATATGTATATAGTTCTATGAAAGAGTAGAAATAATCACTCATATATGTTAGGTATTCTCATATATAATAGGTGTATTTTTCTTACCTGAATAGCCGCAGATATGGCAACGTTTGTGAATATATTTCCGGACACATGACCAATATATTGTGATACGCCGAAAAAACAGAGTCCACACACGAACCAGTTGAAACAAATAGCAATAGTTCTCGACCGGAGCTTGGGTGTGCGGAAAAGTGCCAGAAACGATGCGTGTTCTTCTGATTTACTACTAACTTCCACTGCCAGCTTTTGTGTAATTGATGCTATATCTTCTACCGGTAAACCATTTCTGAAATCAGGGTAACGTTTTATGTTAAATAAACGACATGTTTGAGGATATTACACTATTGCTATTACAAATTCCACAGGCTCCGATATATATTTTTTTATAGTTATGGCCACAACCTCACCTGATGTTACGTGACTATGTGGCCCAAGATGGTTGACACGCTAAGCCTAGTGGATGCATTAGCTCTCAAGTGTAACTGCCGGAACACCTATAGTATTTGGCGGCAGATTTTCAACTTGAGGGAGGTAGCTAGCTAGGTGGGCATTAGAAAAAACCCTACCACCTTACTATGGTTTCATCACGATGTATTCCTTCACCGAAATCTTAAACCCATTGTAGGTGGATATGAACTCACGTTCCTTGATGCGGCGGCCGTAAACACTACCAACTGAGTTATCATCGCTTCGATTTATTTATATTTTTTTCACATCTATTTATTTATACACGTGACAAACTAAAAGAGACTGTGAAAATGACATAAAAATATAAGGACGATGAAGATTCATCTGCATTTATATTGACATGTTCTGGTAGCTCAACTTGAAAGCTCATATCCCTAGCCAAGTTGTCTTTTTTTACGATCGCTTACGTAAAGAGAAAACAAAAAATTGTATGAAATGAAATATGAAACACTAAATCAACCAATATAATAATAAATTAAAATATTTTTAAACCAAATTCCATGATAAATGCGTGAACATGACGTCTTTATATACCAGCTGTGGGGTTAATATAAAAGAAATACCAATAAAAGAATATATGTACCAAAAGCAAAAATGTTGTGGTTCCTTAATTGTGCTTAATATATCAGATTTATTAATGTTATTATATATTCAATGGAAAACCGTTTACCGTTTTGCTGCTGTCTCCATGATTTTCACTGCTTCGGCAGTTTTACCTGCTGTTAAAAGCCATCGCGGTGACTCAGGTAACAAGAAGTAGTAGCTCAAGAAAACAACCGATGGTATCGAAATGGCCAGTTGAAACATATTCCAATCTCGCAGATAGTAACCAAATACCGGGAGAGTGAGATGACCTAGATTAAATGGAATTTGGTATATAATGCCGACTGTTTCTCTGTATTTAGCTCCAATTAGTTCCATAGTAAGAACAAAACTGGTGACCATAGTGCCTCCGGTTGCAACAGCAAGGAAAAATCGAAGAGTCGTAAACATATACCAGTTCACCGAATATGAAGTTGTTACTCCGGATATCAGCTGAAGGAAGACCGCTGCCAGAAAAGGCAAACGTCTTCCGTATCTGCAGAAAAAAAATATTTTATGTAATTTGTATTAAACTTGATGTTTAATGCCGAATTTAAACCATGAGAATATTAAACATATTTGGACTTATTTTACAATGACTGGGAAATACTGCTTTTTTAATTTAGAAGTAATTATAATGTGTATATTTAATAACGTAATGACCTTTACAGCGTTGTTTCAACTTTTACAAAATTATTGAAATATTCTATCGACGTAACATTGGCAGTACTATCATAAACATTAAAAACGTCGTTTACATATAAACAAACAATCATTTACTACAAGCATTTCCGAGAAAGGAAATTCATTAAGGAAAGGCTTGCGATTTTACATGGGAGGTCTGAAACTCTAATACTTGATGTTTTTTGAATCAATTATCTATACTAGTTATGATTAGGTTAGTAAAATTATATTTTAAAAATTAATGTCTACTTTTAAAAAGTAATTTTTATTACTACCAATATCCAGTGCAACTAATTATTTATAACATTTAGTATGTTTATCCGAATATTTATGTAGGCATACATTGTATCATAAAATTATTAAGAGCAGCAACTCTTAATTACTCATAGAACAATAATTTGATGTGTGTATGACACGGATGTTATATGTTACTCAGAATTTTACTTTTCGTATTTAATTATTTATTGTAGAATTTTATATCTACCTATACCTTTATGATGTTGTTGTGGTATAATAGAGTAACAGGTAACATTTAAAGTAGTTCAGTATTAATAAAAGTTTGACGAGCTTATCACCGTATCTATGCATGGCGGTCGTCACAGTCGGATTTAGATCCCGAGATTGTTTTCAGTTCAAGAACTTGCTATTTAATGTTGCATCTTGTTTAAGGTAATTAATATTTTTAAAGCCATCAATTCTGTTATTATTAAACGACGACTACAAATTTTATGTTTTGATAAAATTGCAATTTACTGTTTATGAAAATATTTTTTGACATAGTTTTAAATGAGTGATGATTTTTAGTGTCGACAATTATATATGCTTTGGGCCTTTTGTTTTATTCTTAAACAAACTAAACTTTATCTCGATTTATAAAATAAATAACAGTATAAAACTTGCATGGTGGTAGGGTTTTGGTAGGGTAGTAGGGTGCTTTCTAGCACCTTCAAGTTGAAAATCGGCCGCCAAGTACCTAAAGGTGTGTTCCGGTAGTTACACTTGAGATCCAGCCCCTCCACTAGGCTTAGAGTGTTCAACATTTTGGACCACATCTTCCCTGAGATTGTGGCCTCAACGCTGAACCTTAACTATAAAAAAAAAACTAAGTCATCTAATTTTACCACAACCGAATGTTGTAAGTATACTCGAGTTAACAACTTGTTTAGATTTCCTAAGCGTTAAACATTTAAGATAATTTAGCTCAAATAAGTGCAGTGATTGAATTTTACGGCCTCAAGATGTTTATAATTTATAATGTCTAAATTAAAGAACACAAATTATTTACTTAACTATGAACATGGTGTTATTATAAAAAAATGAGTCGCGTAATAATGAAAGAACTTGTTTTATTAAGGTCTTTCAACTGACATTTGATGATAAAACATAGTTTTTGGTTTATTTTGGCAGTTCCTTATTTAGTATTTAGTGCTAGTTTGTATTTATTTATTTTTTCTATTTGGAATACAAAATGTTCTATTAACGAAACCTGACAATATAGGAAAATTTTTATTAGACCATAGTAAGCGGCTTGTTCTGGGTGTTCCGAAAATAGTGAAAATTGAATTTGAACAATATCACAATTATTCTTTAGTTCTTCTCCACCTACGGCGACGATATATAGGTATATTGTACAGAAGAATAAGTAAGTAAACTTTCAGTTTTCTGAGATTGGTCTAGTGACTGCACTCAATCGAGATTTAATGCGATTCATCAATCATGAACTTCCGGGACGCCTCGTATCGTTATTTAATTTTTTCAACTGTTGCAAATTTTTGCTATTTCTAAAAGTATTGTTCAAAACTGTTATAGGCTATTAATATGCGGTATGACCTCTTTCCCCTTGATCAATTTTCATTTTCACCTTTATTTCGAATATTTCAACAAAAAGAGTTAAAGTAAAAAAGTATTTATTATACTTCCTAAACCTTCTGTTTACAAAATTTCATAATCATCAATAATCATCGGTCAAACCTATTTCGAGTTAAATCTGGACATAGAAACAGAGAAACAAATAAAATTTATTATCATATTTATAACAAGTGCAATTAACAAAATTTTCGAATATCAAAAATTGCACGCTTCATACCATTCATTTAATTTTTAAGAAAAAAAAACTATTTTATTCATTATTAATTATTTTATTAATTATTATACATTTTTAAGCAAGTATGATTTATTACTGGCCAGAAAAACTCCGTAGATAGTTTTATTAAGAGAGTATCTATCTGAAGCGCTAACATTTTTATTATAAAGTAACGTTGACACGGCTGTACGGTTTCGACATCTTTGTCTTTTCCTTAAAAAGAAAAAAAATGGCAATACCTAGAACTTGTAAATGTAAAATATAATTTTATTATTAAATGTCGTATACTAGGCTATTGATATGAAATGGAAACTGGTTGATGTATTCCACTCACATTATCGTATAAATGCGAACTGGTTGTGGTAGAAACAGCTTAAGGACAAAAAATTGCTTGATCTTGACGTGTCGGGAGTAGAGCACTATCTCACCGGCTTCGCGGTTTGAGCCGAGTGATATATTATCAGTATTTTTTTCTCACGAAGTTTAATGAAGAGTAGGTACACGTATAGACGACGCTACAGATTCATTAATATAACTTATAATAAACAATATTTTTTTGTCAATTCTGGTTATCATTTTACAGGTAAAAAAACTTTGTTTAAATATTATACTACAAACACATCGACGTACTTTAAGACATTTCCGGCTTCCGTATTATAACTGAGAGGTATAATTAATAGTGTAGTTCCGATAAGGATTGTATTGGTATTGATTTCATTTCTATAATTATCTCACAAAATAAACCATGCGAATACACTTCTCGTACTGCTAAATGCGAAATCCCATATAAGTAATGTTTCAGGTTTTATTAACATCTTTATATTGATAAACTCTGGTATGATATTTAAAAAAAATCAACGTTTTACATAGTTATCTATACTAATATTATATAGAGGAAATATTTATATTTTTGTTTGTAACGAATACTGGACCGATTTAAAACATTCTTTCACTATTAGAATGCTACATTAGCCCTGAGTAACACAGGCTATATGTATTTTTAAATGAAAATGTATAATTAAATTTCAATTTCACACAAACGGAGTCGCGGACACGGCTAGTAGTTAATATGTATATATGTATCACTTAAATCGATGCCTTACAAGTGGGACGATGCTCAATCAAGTGATACTTCACTAAAGTAATCATGTCCGGAACTCACAAGGGAGTCTGAATCTAAATAGAGGATACGCCAATTTGGACAAAACATTGTTCAAACATAAAGCAAACAATGCCTACATAGTGTATTTTATTACTCTCTTGCATAATAAAATCAACACAAATGTGGTAAAAAGGATCGTACAAAGGTTTATTATTATTATTATGTCAAATAAATTAATAAAAAATATAAACCAAATCTTAACAGCATGAGCAATTATGAGCATCAAAGAAACACAAAAAGAGGGTACAAACTCATTCACCAATAGAAAACCATTGCTTTTTTCTGGCAGCGAATGACATTTAAATGAATTTGGTAACTAATGATGTCCAAGAGAAATATATATATATATAGTCTAATAAAATGTAAATGATTCTTAAAAATTGCGATGTGACAGAACACACCAATTGTATCCTACTGGAACGTGACTACCATATATCCAGCAATAACAAACTGGGGAGATAGAGATATGTGTTCGGATAGGTTTTGCCACATGATAATAAGAATTACTCTCATTTGATGAATTAAATTTTGGAATAGGCCTATATATCCAATTGCTGAAAGGTTTACAGACCGGCATGAAAGTGATGACGGCTGATGGGCATCCTTGTTTTCATAGTACTGTGTTTAACGTCAGTGCCCCTGGCCAAGTTTTCTTTAAACAATTATTAACGAAAAGAAAAAAATGTATGGGATGCCACATTTCAAAGATACTTGGACATATTAACTCGCCTGTCATCCCTTTTTTTTCTTTACGATAGCAATTGTTGAAAGATAACTTAGCTAGGCGCACCGGTGCGCTCTTACAATACTGTGCTACAATAAACAAAGGTCACATTTTTTGTGAATTAATGGAATCTAGATTAGTTACATGATTGTAATTAAGATTCTGCGTCTTTATATATAAAAAAAATGTGTCACATTGTTTATCCGTGTTGAACTTCTACACTACTAAACCGATTTTAATCAAATTTTGCACGCTGGGTACAGTTTGATCCAACTTGAGAGATAGGATACTTTTTATCTCGATAAGTGATCATAACGCAATAGATGACGCTGTAATCAATGTGATTAAATACTCGAAAATGCAGATCAGGGCCTGTCAGGTCAGCCAGTAATTATATATATATTGTAGATAATACTGACCTGTCAGAGAGATGACCAAACATCATATTGCCGACTAGGATACCGAGCATAAAAATTGTTTGTGTAAGATTCTTCAGCCATTGACGATCGCATACGAGGTTCCACTGTGATACGATTGTCTCTTTGAAGACGCTATGGTCATATTCGTAGTCGCTACAATTCGAATGGCATACGTTATCAAAGACTTCTCTGGAGCCAGCGCAGGTGAAATTCATCGGTGGGGCTAAAAAAATTATGCTCATTTGATGCCACGCTACGGGAAACTTCACAAGGAACACCACTATACATATCCATATTTGCCATTTTCCAATTGCACCAATAATTTTCGTTATTGGGTCCTCATCTACTTTTTCAATTTCAACGTTTTTAGTTTCGCTCTCCAACACTGTAAGTAAATTAAAAAAAAAAAAAATTTCCGTATATTATAAATAACTAATACTATTGGTGATCCAATTATAAATGTAGTTAGTCATTCCGTTTTTTGCTTGTGACCTCATTTAAAAGATTTTTTATTATAACGTGGAGGTGTTATTTTATCGATAATAATTTATATAATTAACCAATATAATTGTATAACGAACAAAATAAGATATATTTAAACATATATGCATATAAATTCAAGTTTAAGGTAACAGTGTGGAACAATAGTATATTATATTATTATAATATACTTACTCATACTTTTTTGTAAAGTACTGATGTTATTATGTTGATGTGAACCAGCAATTATTTAAGATATAATAAAACGCGACTTGAAATTGACTATAACTAAAGTATACATTTAAGATATTATATATTTGAAATATTTTTTTCAATAAATACAATGATTGCAAGGATATGGTACTTGTTTGCCCATCACTCACAACAGTACTGTATATTGAATAATGTTTGACTAAAAATTGGATAATGACATCTGGTCTGGGGGCAACGGAGTCACGCGTTCCAGTACTACATTAGAGTGATTTATCTCGATAACCTATATTATAAACAGAAACCAAGTAATAATGTATAGGTGATAAAATCTCAATCTTCGACCATATATTCTATATTTAAGAAGATAAATAAAATTCCCATAATCAATAAATGATATATATTAATGACAAAAACGAAATTAATATTTTCTTTGAGGAATGTTTATACTCATGTATTTACAGATTACTTGCACGGGATGTAATTAATGAGAATTTAATTTATCGAAATAGGTCAGGGGAAAAAACTGCTTTATAATTATTCCGGAAGGCCGTGCTAGTGAAAAGTAATGAATGCAATATAGTACGGGAATGTAAACAAACTGTGAGATCACGGTCGAGTTCCTATGCAATTGGATATTGATCTTACTTCGTTTTTCTTTACCGTACACCGATAATGATACTAAATAGAATCAATTTAGTAAGTTCATGTAAATCAATTTACTTATATACATTATAATAGATACAATTATATTTATCGAGTCTAAATATAACATAGATATATGTGAACTAGAAAGTTTTATTGAAAAAATGTTATTATGAAATAAACATGATGTGGAAGTAAATGAGTTATTAGCTACTTTTACGTTATATCAGTTTCAAAGATATAATGCAGTCTCGACCCACAAGTGAATATGACATAAGAATATTTTTCACACGTTAATGAATAATACTTTTTTTATTTTTTGGTTCAAAGTAGTAGATGCTAGCCATACCTTATCTGCATGTAAATATGTATATTATGTAATAGCGGTCTAACGAGCAAGCGTGTCACATGACACTAAGTGATCACTGCCGCCCATGGACACCCACAATACCAGGAGAATCGCAGGTGCATCGCTGGTCTTTATTTTGGAGGGATTGGCTCTCAAGTACAACTGTCGGAACACACCTATTGGCATTTCTTGGCAGCTTTAGAAATAGATGGATAATATTCGTATAATAATTTTTTTAATATATATAATTAAAAATGAGCCAATTTGATTGGAGAGTCGCAGTCGCGAAACATTTTGAGGCCCTTCCCACTCTTTTCTATTCGAACAACTATTTTCTATTGAGCGCTAATTAGTACGAACAACGGGCTAACGTCCTCAATAAATAACAACAAAATTAATAAATCTGGTGATTTTCGTGTATCACATTGCCCCCATCAAAACTGACGAGTATTCGCGATCTAGCCAATAAATTTGATCCAATGAAATATTAATATTCGTTTTTAAATGTGACAACAAGAACATATACCCTTTAATTCAGTGTCACGTACGTAATTAAAATTAATTTGCAGTAAGAAAATTTGAATAAAACAAACATGAACTTCATGCCCTCTAATTGTTCTTATCAAACGTATGATGTATATTATAGTCTGCACGATGACTCGCGGACAATCTTTGTTCTTATCAATAAACGAGCCAAGCCTCCACGATTACAATAATTTATATGAATGCATGTTGTAAGAACTTAGAGTCGTCACATTGCAGCGTAGTAACTTGCCAATGGAATAGTAGTTCTTTTCTAAAGTTTCTCGATAATATACGTGCAAATTTCCTTATCTCAGGAATTCAAGTCTTCACGGTAAAATCAAACATGGTAATTTAACTTTAACGAGTGAACAGTGAGCATTTAAAACTTGATTTATATAAAACAGGTAATAATTAGTAATAATATTATATTATTTATACACTTAATAAAAGGTACAGAGCCAAGTACACAATTTTTAAAAAGTAAATTGGAGTGTAGTTTGCTATCAATATTAAATCAAATAACTATACATATTTAAAATAATATGTTTATTTGTCTGTTCCCTTGTACACGTACGACTCGAAAATTACCAGAACGATTTTAATAAAATATGACAGAGGTATAACTAATATTATTAATTAACATACAGCATACCTTTCTTTCATACAACAAAATGGTTTCTCTGGAAGAGGGTAAAAGTTCAAATTTCAACGTATTTTCACCGATCACCATTAAAATTGCCAAATAGGTATATGGATTTTTCATGGAAATTCATGGGAAAGGATTCTTATGAAATTCCTGAATGCGACAGGTTGCGCTATGATCGGATCGATCACAGGGATGTGATTTATTACTGGATACGACAGTCAAAGTTCTTCAATAAATATATTTGATCTGCTTTCTTCTATTGCCACGTAATTATGTAATTTACTTTTTAAGCGGTTTACCGGTTGAAATGAAATAAAACAAGAATGCATTCGACCTTAACGAAAACTGCTGTTCTTCTTTGTTGATGAGAAAAAAAAAACCCGAATAATTTATCTTTATATTAAACAGATTTCGAAACCTCAGATAATAATAACAATAAAAATAAATATGTATGTATAAAAAGTATGTAGGTACAGCCTTAAATATTTACACAATTTGTTTTGCAGGTATTGTTACCACTATTCATAAGTATTATAAATAACAAAAACCTGCTATTTATTATGATACTCTGTATTGTCTGTTGTCTTTAAAACAACAGAAACTTGAACATATAAAAACCAACAAACCAAATGTACGGAATAGATATAGTACAGAGATAAAAAAGTGTTTTACTATTATATAGTGTACCTACTAATGGGTACTGTATTGGCTTTTCAAAGCGGTATGCGTTTAATCTTTTTTGAACTATGTCGAAAATTGGTTATTAAATATTTAGATAAAGGGATGCTATCAATCTACCACAAACCGTTACCGGTTTGTATTTAATAAATCCAATAACAGTAATATCTCCTACACAAAATAACTTAAGATTGATTACACGTATATACTTCGAAACAGGATTGGCTGTTAGCTTTCTTGCGATAAAATTATACTAATTGCGAAAACTATAAAATGTAGTCATTTTGAAGTGAAATTCATCGACTATTCACCGTTTGAGTAAATGTTTTAAACGATCTAAAATCTGAATACAATATCAGATCATTATCAGTATTTTGTAGAATGTAACAGAGCACCGATATTGACCGCTCCTGCGTAATTCATAGGCACAGGGTAAAATGTATTAAGAGTTCGCAGAATCGATGGAGTCTAAAAAACACAGTAGACCTATGTACAATACGTAATGAATACGGATTCGGTACGATATTCGCATAATAAAATATTAGACGCTTCTTGAATATCTCAAATCAAGTAAACTCCAGTAATGCATACCACATTTTAAATATATCCGAAAGTGAACGCTGATAAACGGTTTTATATCCTTAGGCATGGTAAGTTGATTACATTTTAGACATCTATCAAACTCTGTCAAAGTAAAGACCGAGTTACAATGATTTTGTATATTGTATATATAGTTGAGGTTTAGCGTTATGACCACAATCTCACCTGATGTTAAGTGACGATGTGTACTAAAATGGTGGACACGCTAAGCCTAAGAGATTGGCTGTCAAGTGCAACTGCTATAACACAACCATAGGTATTAGGTGGCAAATTTTCAACTTGAGAGTGGTAGCTAGCTAGACGGGCATTAGAAAAAACCCTACCACTATTTTATGGTTTCATCACGATGTTTTGTTTCATCGAAAGTTCAAGCTCATTTTAGGTGGATTCGAACCTATACCCCTTGACGCGGCGTCCGTACACACTATCAATTGCGCTATCATCGCTTTATATAAAAAAGTTAATGCTTTGCAAATATCGCTATATATAGAGTTGATTGAAGTTAAGGTGGGATTTCATTCGCATTATCTTGTTCTATTTTGTGCACTTTTTGCAAAACGATATCATACCTTACTGTATAAACTTTAGAAGAGTTTATTTTATGTATGTGAAACCATAAAAATGATTTTTATTAATGACAGGGATTGCAATTTCATCACGAGCAATATATCTACTGCGTGCGTTTATACGTAGTGATGGAAAACTCCAGTTCGGTCGTTCACCCGGACTGGATCATAATTATGTGCAATTTCAATCGTAATTTCTTTTCAAGAGAAAATATGTAATTTCTATTAATCTCCAAACGGGTTTTTTTAAATATCAGTATACAATGGTAGAAGTAATAAAATATATATTATTACTTTAATGTTACGATTACTGCATTAAGCAACTTATTTGTAAAAAACACAAGCAAATAAACAAAAATGGAATGTTTGAGAAGAGTTTCAGATATATATCCACTTTTGAAATTACACATTGATCAAAATAACTACGTATTATTAAATTAAATAGTATGTCTACGATTATATTTCTATTCCAATGTATAAAACAGAACTTAAATAAAATAAAAGTTTTACGCAGATGATAAGATTTAAAATTCAATAGAATAACTTATTATTTTAAATAAATATATAAAAAATCTTACTTTTGCCTATTTAAATTTGATTTATTCACAATAAGGACACAAACTGCGAGTTGTTACGGATATACTGAAAAACTCGTGTGCCGCAGCGATCTGCACCGCGCTCTAACACGAATTGAACAAACATCCAACGTGCAACAGTATAATATAGAGATCGGTCGAACACTTTTCTCTGAGACGTGACGATGCGTTGATGATGCCTGTGGATAACTCACAAAAGCCGATATATCCAGTATACGCGTGTAGACTTCTTAAGATTCGCGTAACTAATCGTAGTACTTAAACAATTATTGCAAAACGAGTCCTAGAGTTGAAACTTGTTCTGGCACTTGCTGAATGTGACTTTATATCAAAGTACTTTGAAAATAAAGTATGTGTTTCGTCTTAAAGGTATATTACCTACATGTGTTTAATGTATTTGTATAAAACTGTATCTAACACTGTGTTTTCCTCAAATACTATACTAATAATAATATTACCTTTAACAAATTGCTTATTAAATTAACTTGTTTAAAAATTAATGGAATGTTTGTATTATTAGTTATAACACGTAATAAATAATAACGAAAAAATAAATAATTGCTTAATAATAAGAATTAAATAAAGTTATATATGATTTTGATAAAGCATTAATTCCATTGATTGAATTAAACACTCTCAAAGAGCACTATAATGTTAATTGTAAATATTTCAATATATTTTATAAGTTAAAGCATTTAATTTACTTTACGGATATTGCAGAGATTACTGAGGGTATATTCGACACGGTTTTACGTTTCTTGGGTTTCTGGGTCTTTGGCCGCCCTTGCCGCTCGCATGCAATAAACACCGAATGGAACAGGTATTTACATATTTACCAATATCTTAGGTAGGTTTATAAATAACACAAACTTGTGAGCAACTCACATTTCTTCAACACATGGATTTAGTTCTAACTTTATGTTCTTAAAGCAGCAAGTATGGAGTTCGAAATCTGCAAAAGCTAAGACCAGGACATTTGCAAATAAATTGTATGTATTATGCATTAGTTACTCAAGAATGCGATTCATGAATAAAAGTTTTAAAATACTGGAAAGAATTAAAACCCGGATCATTGAAAATCGTAGGTGTTGATATTTTTTTTTTATTAACATGGTGTTCATAATCCTATGTTATACTGATTTCCTCATCGTAATGCGTAAACGCATTACCCGGACACAGGCAATACTTCCTACTAAAACTCACCATAGCGACACTTCAAGCTCCTGTATTGCCAGAGACCAGGGACAGCTTTCAGACTTCTTCTAATCTCCGGCGGGAATGGCCAGTCGGACTTGTAGTCCTTTCGAAGTCTCCATAGATTACCACCTACGAATATACAAACTAACCTGCTTAATATTGTTTTTATCAAATAAATTTGGAACACACAAAATAAAAAGTTTAATATAAAGTTTATCCCTCTTTTACCCGACTTCCAATAAGTTTTTACGTAGAAAAAGGGAGAAAAAAACAAATTCATCACAATCGATTCAGCGGTTTAATGGGTGTGAAAGCGTAACAACCAAACTAACTCACTTTCACATTTATAATATTAGTAAGGATAAGCGCAGATTTTTTTTATAGTTAAAGTTAAGCGTTATGGCCACAATCTCACCTGATGTTGAGAGACAATGTGGCTCAAGATGGTGAACTCGGTAAGCCTAGTGGAGACAGTGCAAATGCTGGAACACACCTATACGAATTTGGCGGCAGATTTTTAAATGGAGGGTGGTAGATAGCCAGACGGGCATTAGAAAAGCCCTACTACCATGCAAAATGCATTAGGTATCTTAGACTTGTGCAAGTCTGTCTCAAATTTCCTGTCTATATATATCTGTACCTATTCTGTATTATATAAATGAACGTGCGCTGGGAATTACCTGAGCGCTAATATATTAAAGTAGAATATAATTATATGCTCAATTTATTTTCTATGAAAGCGTAGAATATTGAATGCACTTAATATGTTGGTAATTACACCACAATCTCAAAATATTAAGTGTAACAAACCTATCGTTACGATAATATATAGCAGCCGTGGTCAACCTTTCTCAAAATTTTTAACAAGGATAGAGTTATGCTTTTCAATTCATCGTGTATTTATTATTCTGATGTATTCTGTTATATACCCATTAACCTAGTCAGTTCTATATTGAGAGTTATTTTAAAAAATATGCGTAGGTATGTATTGAAATCCTCCGTGGACTTATGAAATAATGTCCTAATTGTAACTACATACATTTCGAGGTACATTTGAACTCAACGTTGACAAAGCCAAGTGCTGGAATATTTAATACCATAAGAAAAAACTGGTTAGAAAAAAAAATTTGGACACCCGGATTCTTTTATACGAGGGGATCACGTTATCGTCCGAAAAAATTGACGGGTTTCGTTTATTATATTTAGTATAATATCAACCAGTTACTTATTTCATATGAATAACCTAGTACCCGTAGTTTAATAATAAGATGTTTTTTTGCAAGCCGCATTTTTTAATTTGTTATATTCATCTTCCTTTTTTATTCTTGGCAACTTAGTCATCTTTAGTGACTGTTACTGCCATTTTCAAGTGATAAGATTTGGATATTTTGTACAGATGAAACTATTTTCAACACGATGCAGACTCTCTTGGGAGTCATTGTGGCAACTAATATATCATGTTCCGAATGGTTATTTAAAATTCACTTCACTTATGCTCTGCAGCTAGACTATATATAACGTCAAATGTCGCCTATATTACACAATACAGAGCTAAATAAAAATAAAAATCACAACATAGATCAAGAACCCGGCAAAACCCCCATTTGTTATATTGTATATTTAGAAGTTCTAGATATTGTCATTATTTTTTATTTTTAAGGAAATTACAAACATAAGAAAAGGCAAAGATATCAAAACCATACAGCTTTGTCTAACGTTAACGTCTCGACAATAAAAAGGTTACCGCGTTCATAGATAATACATGAAAACGTGAAATTGAATAAAAAAATTTGAGTAAATTTATAGAATATATATATGTACTAAATAATATGTATAACATCTTCTAATTTGATCTGGCCATATTGCAACGTAGTATGCATTAGGTATCAATTAGTTCATAATCTGTTGTAGTAGCGAAACTATCGATAGTAAGTTTTAAACTAATACAAGGTTACATAGTGAAACTAAAAATTAGTGAAATACTTATTTTCTGAATACAGAGTAAGCAGTATCCATAATGTATATGGGTTTATATATATATTTACCAAAATAAAAAAAATCGTCTGTAGCACTCTATCTTTCCAACAGTGAAATCATTTTTAAAATCGGATCAGCTGTACCGGAGATTACCCCAAACATATAAATCTAGTTAATTTGCTTGTAATATCACCTAATTCTGTGTTTTTTGCCTTGAATGTTTGCCTAATTCATCCATGACTAATCTTACTCCGAGAAAATCATCTATACAGTAGCTTATAATATCAATGTTTATGGCAACTTCACGCATGTGTTCATAAATGTAGATTTTTCGATTTTAAAGTGGTTTTAATAGATTGATTACTACTACTTCGGGTATTGATTTTAATATATAAATTATTGTAGCAGTATACTGTTCATGAATTAATTTTGTAACATAATATTTGCGTATTAATTTGACCTAAGAACTTATTTTTTAAAGTTGTATTACATTTTGATTACCATATTCAATATCCACCTTACGTAATTATTTTTTAGTTTAACTAATATTAAAGTTTTTTGGCGTTGGATTTTTATTTAATTTTATTTTATAATGTTATAGTTTAATCGTTATGTGCCGAATAAATAACAAATCAAATCATAATATAAAATATCCAGATTTGCGGAAAATTACATATTATTTGGTTATTTGATATCTGTTATTGGCTTGTCATATTGACAATCAAAGTTTTTATAACTTAATATCTTACTTTTATTCTTTTTAAAATAATGTGTACTCTGTAATCTAATTTTAGGAATGTACATTAAATGAGCAAAGTCGATAATTAAGTATCGACTTTTTTGGATAACAGATTTTTGTTCAGAATTTGATTTTCTCTTAGCCGAAAATTTCTATACTCATTTAATACTAGCTTTTACGCCCGGCTCCATTATTATTAATATTGATTTCGTCATCCAATACTAGTCGATCGATTCAGAAATTTTTTATCAAATGGTATTAATTAATTTATTTGAGGATGTTGTTCAATGCAGTTAGATGTGAATTTACAAAAAACCCTTTTTCAGATAACATTTACTACCTGTCAAATTTAGTTTATCTACAAAGTATACACTAATTACACAAAAAATAAACTATAGACTATGTATAATACCTACAAACCTATGAAAAGCTTATCGAAATAAAAAAAATATATATGAAAAAAATATAACCGCCAAATTTTACGCTTTTAGTCTTTTTCTGTTTTCATTGCCAATCGCGAATTATTTTCACACTTTAAAGAAAGAAACGATAACAATACATATTACATAAGTATATAGAGATGGTGCCGTTTTTGATCCACTTGTTTACGTTTAGTGAAATTACTTCATGGTTTTTCATCGTTCGTATATATGTTACTATATACAAACATTGATTTAAAAAATAAAATATGCAATTAATATAACAAATTTCTTAAAAATTGTTTCTTACCATTAATAATCGATTAATTAATAATAATCATAAGAATAATATAAATGATAATTGATTAATCGATTACACGAAAACTATTTTTAGATAACAATAATTGATTCAAATAAACATCGATACTTTTTCACGTCCCTGTTTTATTTCATTATTTCAGTTTCACTAGCACGTTGCGAAAATGCCTGTCATACAAAGAATTAAGTAAGTAAAATGATATTGTGCATATATTTTGCAGATGATTGCCGCAGAATTCATGCTTTTTAACATTTCATGTACAAGACGTGTATTCATTATTAAGTATTATTTACTCTTTGGTTTTAGTTCCATGTGTGTGTTTTCGTAAAACACCACAAGAATATATTTGTTAGTAAAATAAACTGTAGCATATGTTTAATTTTTAGTTTTTGATCACTTTCTAGGAAACCTACTACAAGAAAAGGGAAAAAAGCACTAATTGCAAAGGAACCAAAGCCAATAGAAGGATCCAAGCAATGTATATTTCTTCAGGGGCGAAACCCATCAGAATGCACTCGGAAAATATTAAAAGATATTTACGATCTGAAAAAACCTGACGCTGCATACCTGAGTCGTAAAAATGACTTTGTACCATTTGAAGATGCATCACTTATTGAAAAGTAAGTAACTTTTTATTTTTGAGGAGTAATGATATGGTTATTTTTCTGTATATAACAATAATATTTATCTTTTCGAAATGTAAATAAAATGAGAAAAACGAAAGTTTTCATAATTTATCAGTATTAAATTTTATGATTTGTATCCTTTGTACCAATAATTTAATTTGTTATTGATGATATTGATGATTCGTTTTGTGTATTTTGCAATATATCCATATTTGTTTATTTCGTTTTTACAGATTGTGTTACAAAAAGGAAGCATCACTTTTTGGAGTTGGAACACACAACAAAAAGAGACCACACAATATTATCCTAGGAAGAACATTCAATTACAACATACTGGATATGATAGAGCTTGGTGCAGACAATTTTAAAGCAAAGTCTGAATTTCACAACATGAAAGTCTTGGCTGGTCTCAAACCATGTTTACTTTTCCATGGTCCTGCTTGGGATTTGAATACTGATCTAAAGCGCTTGAAGTCTCTTTTTATTGATTTCTTTCACAGAGAAAAGGTTAGTATTTTATCTTAGAAATAATAAATATGTACTACCTATGGACAGTAGAGATAAGGAGCACCATCTCATATGGGCAGAAAGTTGAAAAAGAGTCCAGCTGTATACTGAAAATAGAGGTTCCTGTACCTGCCTGAATAGTGCTGGTGTCCTATAAACTATGATAAGAACATAGGTCTTGACTGTTGGAGATGGATGAAGTTTGCTGAATTTGCAAATATATATTTGTTGAAAATCTATTTAACCAGCTAGTTGAATTATTTTATATTTACACTTTATTTATAAGTATTTTTCTTTCAACAAATAAAGTTTTAACAAGTTAAAATAAATACATATTTTACCAAGGAAAAATTAGTTAGTCCTTGTTTATGTCTCTATCTTATTCTAATTACTTTTGGTGTTTTCATTAAAATTTATTCTAGACTACTGCTGCCACCTTTATTGACACATCATTACAAACACTTTTTCATACACAAGATTGTGCTCCTTGTCTCTACTCTCCATAGTACTATATTGCTTGTATAAACGGCAACAGGGATTTTTATATAGTGTATGTCTCAATTAATTTGACATATAAGAACCCATTTTAAATAAATAACACTTATATTTTTAACATGAATAATTATTATTAATATTTAATAATTATTAATATGATTACATGGAGTAATAATTTACAGTTTATCATCTACATGAGTAAACAAAAAGATATTTATAACATTTTATCAATAATTGTCATTCATACAAAATGGCTGTTCTTGTGCTGTTTGTATACTGGAAGTTCCCAGAATCTTCCACATTTCTTGTGGCTGACTTTGTGGTGGCACTAATCACTTTTTTTCAGTAAGCAGTCATCATTAAAGAACTCTTTGGTATTCAACTGGTATTAATTCTATGATCTCCACTCCTAAATAAATACCCCCTTAAACATCTTGCAAGGGCTGTTTTAGTGATTTTATAAAAAATTATAATATAGATATTAATTGTGGGTTGAAAATTAGACTTACTTTTTATTCATTACTCGAGGTTTAGTTTGACTCAACAAACTCAATGTTTAGATTTTTTTTACCAATTAGCAATTTATTTGCAGGTTGAGAGTATCAGATTACAAGGTTTGGAGCATGTAATAAGTTTTACTGCTTCTGATGATGGAGTTATATACTTCAGGTCTTATAGGATCTTATTAAAGAAAAGTGGTCAACGTACACCTAGAATTGAACTAGAAGAAATAGGTAAGAGAGTTTGAAAGAGAAAATATTTTAATTTATTCCATTCTAATTTTTTACATTATTTATGTATTGTATTTGTTAAAACGACAATGATAAAGCGACTGTATTGTAATTTATGGTAAGCATAGAATAACCCAAAAACAATGACATCTACCCAGGCAGTGGTAATTCATCAGGAGTTGTAGATGACATGCCTCCCAGCATTTGGATAAAGAACATGATATGCCTAAGTGTGCTACTGCAGTGAGTGCTATGTTTGTTGTATGGTGGCCCCAATCTAGTCATACATATCTAATCATTGTTTCTTTTACCTTCTAGTACCACTAACGTTACCCCTAATTACAATGTTTTAGGTTCTGTGGTATTAAAAAGTCACTGAATACATGTTATATTAATTAAGTGATGATAGCTCAGTGGTAGTGTGTATGGACGCCGTGATAAATGACGTGAATTCGAATTCCTGCAATGAGCTTGAACTTTCGGTAAAGGAAAACATCATGTTGAAACCATGGTATGGTGTTGTCTTTTTCTGATACCTGCCTGGCTAGTTACCACCCTCAAGTTTAAAATCTGCTACCAAATACCTATAGGTGTTCACCACCTTGGGTGACATTGTCACTTAACATCAGGTGAGATTGTAGCCATAACGGTAAACCTATAAATTACAAAAAAATCAAATACATTTCAAATTCCATAAAAATTAAATCATACATACATGTGGTTCATAAGCAAAATAAAAACCAAGGACACTTCTTATATTATAAAATGTATATTGTCGTTTATTTGGTTTTCAAATGTTTTTTATGCTGTTGTAATATTGTAATTTAAACTTAAGATATAATATTTATAGTTTTATCATTTTAATAGCTGTGCCTGCGACTTGCATGTGACTTGCGAGGGATAATATAGCATTCTAATGGTGAAATAATTTTTAAAATTGGTCCAGTAGTGTTTAAGTTTCTTCATTACAAACAAAAATACAAATCTGTCCTTTTTATATTATTAGTATAGATTAATATTAAATTCATATTTTAATTTATCATATATTTGTTTTGTTAATGTAGGAAAAAATATTATTTTATGCATATATTTCTAGGTCCTTCAATAGACTTCAAACTAAGGAGAACCAAGCTAGCTTCTGATGACTTATTAAAAGAAGCATGTAAGGTACCAAAAGAATTGAAGCCAATAACAAAGAAGAATATTTCGAAGGATGCTTTTGGTTCTAAGTTGGGTCGTATTCATATGGGAAAACAAGACATAAACAGATTACAGACTCGCAAGATGAAGGGATTGAAGAAAACCACTGAAGAAAAGAAAAAAATACTTCTAAACAAAAAAAAGGCAAAAGTTGCTGCCAAACTAGCTCAACAGGACAATGTCCAATAAAAACATATTAATAGTATTCATTGTTTTCTTAACTATTTTGAAGAATATAAATACTTTCAGAAATGCTCAAAGAAACTGATACATTCCTTAAAAAGACACTAAACACTTAAATTATCATTTATTATTCAACTATGTAAAATATCTATGACTTCCTATTTTTTTCTTTAATTAGGCCTTATTGAAAATGTGGAATATTTCAAACAAATAAAAATATGGATGTTACATAATTATCGATCGCATTTCAATATTTTGCTGTGAGAAAGTCATAGTTTATAATAGAAACTTCAAAATATTATATGTGTACAGTTAGGTAAAAATCATAATATCATATATATTATTGTAAAAGGTGGTTTAAATTCCATTTTGCAGCTTGTTTTTCGCATTTGACAAAAAATAGGTAAAATACTTATAATTCATTAAAATACTCATCAACATGTAGGAGACTCCATCTACTAGCAGTATATTTAATTAACGTGTGATATTATGATAGATTATGTACTTTGTTAATTCTACTTGCAAATGTAGGTAATATATTTTGAAAATTAAACAATTAGGTACTATTTTGAATTTGATTACGATAACGTGCGAAATATTCTCACGATTCGGCTAGTATCTATGTCAATTACTTATAGTATTTTTGTTTATAGTACTTGTACTTGAAATTTTAAAGGATTTTTTAAATGTTTTGTTTTATTTTCACATTCAATATATACCGATTTATTTAATTTATATGAATTATTTACTACGTATTTTTTTCTTTCCAAATTTGCTAGGATATTTGGTCCTGCTTTTGTGTGGCTACTAATTAACTTAGGTAGTCCGGAATCAGCATGCCAAAGCGTTACGAGGAGTTCGTGTTATGCATGGCCCTTTATGGTCCCCAATTTGGGACGCGAATCTGTAGGTCCGTAACATAGCTGCTATGTGGAGACTCAGACGGAGAGGCTGTCAGAGTAATCCCCCGAGGCGGCCTTGCTGCTAACCCGATTCCCGCCAAGGATCCTGCAGACTAGGACCATTATTCTATGAGTATCGTAGCGAGATGCTGGCACGTGGATTGGGACTAGCTCCTCAAGAAAACGTGGCGGAATGATGCTACCAGCATTAACACCGCGACTGAGGCGAGATGACCGTTGAGGCCGTGCGATGCCGTCGTAATCTGGTGGAAGCTACAGAGTTCGTAGGCTATTACTCAATAAGAATCTAATATAACCCATCCTTTTACTGCCTGGTGGTAGGTGGGTGCCTTAAGATCTACGAAAAAAAGCGACCTCAAACCATTTTTTTTTTTTCTTAATCTCATAGCGACCCACTAAGACAGCAAAAGCAATGAAGTTTGACCATTGTTTTATATACATAGGAAGTGTGGAGGACAAATCAGATGGCATCATGTCTTTTGGAAGTGTTATCATAAGAATCAACCGATTCTGTGTCTCATTAACGATACATTTTATATAGTGACAAAGAATAATAGGAGATAGTGCAATACAGTAAATATAAATGAACGTAAACCAATGACCCCTAATTAAATCATGCTCAAGATAAAGATTTTTACATTCTAAAATATAAAATTGCAAAACATATTTACAGGAAGTAGTGGCCTTTAAGGGTTCAACTAAGATACCGGAATTCATATGACAATATCCTACATTATAACCTTCAGATTATTTTCCCCTTTATATAAGCAACATTGACACTAATAGCTAACTAAAGATATGAACGTACGTATTTTTTTTGTGAAACAAAAGTTATTTAGAATAATTGTCGCAGTGTAAATACGCAAAAAAAACATACTAGTTTTTTATATTTATAGGTTACGTTCTACTTTGATTTCACAGTACTCAAAACAAATCGACAGCCGTCCCCCATGACGACCACGGTCGCTGTGGTTTCGGCGAAAACTTTTTTATTTTTTATGATAATGGATAGCAAACGGGCCGACCGCTCATCTCATAGTAAATAGTTACCTTCGCCTATGGAACAGCTGTAACACCGGGGGTGTTACAGCCATCTTGCTGACCTTGGCAAAAATGGCTGGTTCTTTTTCATTATGCCGGAACACAAAGGCTTATCCTGAAACTTTATTATGTGGCAGTCTAAACCCGAGGGTGGCCGCTAACTAGTCGGGTAATAACCCTACCACCAAGCTGTGACGGATCAAGGATTACATGGTTAACCGTTATGACAAAAACCAAAAGTGGGACAAACAATCGCCAGAGCCTCGTCCGTTACTCGGTAGGGTGCACCGTGTGTAGGTGAGGTTGGTTTGGGTAACTCAGATGGTATTCGATACCCCTTGCACCCCAAAAACTGTACTAATGACGACTGACTTCAATATACTTGAGTTAATGATTGTAACGCACGAGAGCAACTGGAACGGGATAAACTGCGATTGTGAGCTGTGTGAGTGCTAAGTGAAATGTACCTTAATAATTCTATTTCTTATAACTTGACATTTGCTAAAATTCATAGCAAGTAAAACAGATCTATTAATTTTTTTTATGAAGTATAATCTCTAAAAACAGCGTTTTATTAAATCGACCTATTTTTTTAGGTCATCTCATATTAAACAACGATGTGGTCCAGGGTTGTCGACGCGCTAAGTATAGTGGAGATACTGGCTCTCAAATGAAACTGTCGGAACAAATCTATAGGTATTTGTCGGCAGATTCTCAACTTGAGGGTGGTAGCTATCCAGATAGGCATTAGAAAAAGCCCTACCAACACCACTATGTTATGGTTTCATTACAATGTTTTCCTTCACCGAAAGCTTAAGCTCATTGCAGGGATTCAAACTCGTGTCCAGACGTAGCGTCCATATACACTTAACTGACTCTTCATCGCTTCCTTTATGTGACAATATCTTAATAAAATGGTAGCGATAATTGAAAAATAAGGTAGATATGATCAGAATACACCCTAAGGAAAAATATACGCCATCAGCCATTTTTAGTTGAAAAAAATGTAGACTTGTGAATCTTTTAAAGATAAGAAAAACATTAATAAAGTAGTCCAGATGGTTTTTAACGCCGGAGTACTTATGTGCTACTTATGTGCTATGACACATCCTTCTTTGTATACAATACTGATCACACCTCTGCGACTGATTTATAAAATACCTCCTCGATACCCTAGATGGATTACAAAGACGGGATGCTCACATTATAAATGATACCAGCTATTACTAAACACACCAAATTGCTTAAGTTGTGCAGGAATATTACCTCGTTGAACATGCTCTACTGTCTACATTACAGCGTTCTGAAGACCTGTTCATTGCCTATTTCTCTTTTTCATAACGGGCTCAGATTTACGCCAACATTTATTTCGGCATGGAATTCCATGTTATACCTTTATCGGACTGTGTACCTACATGCGGCACAGTCTGTCGGCTTGGGTGTTTTATCATTTGTATAATCAGGGTTCCTTCAAACTATGGAGGGTAGAGATAAAGAGAACCGTCTCTGTGTACGAATAAGTCTCCATTAAAACGCGTCTGAAAGGGGTAGTGCTGCTATATCATAGGATATATTTTAAAGAAAGCGTCAATGGTTATTAGAATATAATATATATATATATATATATATATATATATATATATGAACAATACCGCGATTATGGGTATTCATACCTTTATGATTGTTGTTTTTGGATTGCACTTACTGAGCTTACCGTTATGTACAGAATCATCTCTTGTCTGTGTAAGTGTAAAAGTATTTTACTGTTTTAGTCTTATGAGTTCACTGATAATAGTGCGGTTATAGCTGAATATTAAAAAATATATATGTCACGACCTCGTAAATCTAATACACATGTTAGTAAATGTTTAAATCGAAGCAATTCTCATGTTTCGAGCCCTATAATCTCAAGGGAAAAATACTGAATAGAAATTATCAACTGACATTTTCGATACATTATGCATTATTTATTATTGACATTATTTTTGTTAGATATACAATATTCGATACTACTATGTCCGAGATATATATGATATGTATGTATCAACTTCATGCCACTTTAAAAGATATATTTAATAACGCTACGCTTCAGTACTTTGTAATAAGCCTGAGTGATGAGCAGATTTTTTTTTATACTTAAGGTTTAGCGTTATGGCCATAATCTTACCTGATCTTAAGTGACGATACGGCCCAAGTTGGTAGACACGCTAAACCTCTGGAGTGACTAGCTCTCAAATAAAATAAAAAAAACTATAAAAAACATTTCTTTCTTCTACACCTTCAACCTACCTTATTTGAAGTTTTACACTTAGTGATTAAAAAAGTAAAATACACTGCATGAAATACATATACCTATATACTTAGTAGTTAAAATTTGTGATGCTACCTTCGGTATTTTAGCATCCATATAATATGCATAATAGCACACTGTAAAATACCAAGAGGTTTATTTGCATAACAACATAATTCCTTACAACTGAATACACTGCACTGAATGCACTGTCTGCTCGGTGCATCTTTACTAGAGTCTATTTTTTATTATCAATTAGGCAGAAAATCACGAGTAACTTACGTGATAAATGAGTGTACAAAGGAGTAGTTGAGAGTCGAGATCATATTATGACATCTTAAGATACAATGCCGAACAGACGCTAGATATTCATACAATACGGCTCCAACATTGTGGAAAGATGCAAGTTATAAAATAAATAAAAGAGACCAGAATATGGATAAAGTAATGGAAACAATTGACTGAAATTGTAGTTATGATTACTAAGTGTGTAAATATTAAAACCATATTGGTGATATCACCCAGAAAAAAAAAACCTTAATATTAACTCTAAGTTGTATATTTTTGGGTGTTGTATGTCATTTAGTATTTTAAGCTTGGAGTATATTGATAAGTTTAATTTTAATGGTATGTTGTATTTTTTGTGTAATGTTTTCGTCAAAAATAGTAAAGTTAGTTAAATTTTTGATTATATGGATAAAGTTAAATTTTATTGTAAGTTGTATGTTTTTGTGTCAAGAATAAGTTTTTTTTTATATATTGCTTTTTATAATTGTTTTAAGCTGTAATAAATTTACATGTTTACTATTGATTCTTGATAATGTGTGTAATGATTATAAATGTCGATTCGTGTACTGATAATATTTCAAATTATATATTAATATGATACGTGATAATATGATATGATAGAAAACTTCCTATAAGGAAACCAATAATTATAAAATCAGTACTAAAATATGTAACAAAAGCAAAGTCTGTGACCACTCTCAGAGAAAAATTCGGGATATTTTATAAAAAAAATCTATGTAAAAAACGCGCCTACTTTCACACATATCATTATTAAGACGACCAGCCTCTGGCGTACCTCCATACAACCAAGCTTGAAAACATAGTAGAGCCCTCCTATGAGTATCACGGACATGCCTGTTCCACCCGGTAATGTATTTCACAAATAATCTCGTCATACATGTTATTTAACAGGATTTTATAACTAATGGAATGAGGTGTATTTTTAATAAAAAAACATTGAATTCTTTTTTTTATTTCAAATCCAGAATCTAGTTGTCTGCCTTATATTTAGATATTTATAGGGATATTTAAATATATGGAAACGGTCTCAACTTACAACACCGTCAAAAGTTTCTACTTTCTTACCCAGTTAGGCCACTTACAAATATTATATTAATGTCGTATGTATTAATATATTATTATATTAATTATTATTTTAATATTTACTATTATTTCGCGAATAATACATGTTTTAGGTCCGGTAATAAAACTATCCTTATAAAAATAAAAATATTCCTCAATCAACTTACCATCAAGGAAAATCAAATATCTTGCCATAGTCCACTACTGAGAATAAATAACTTAAATAAATTATCCGACGAAGAGAGAGATAAGGAGGAAGTATTCATTCTAAGATACTCGCACCGGTCTTTCGTGATATTTGCAAACTAACAAACTTTGAACAAAAAATCGCGAATCTATAATTTTTTGGAATTCTCACTAGGCTTAAAGTACTGTTATACTGTTGTATATTAGGTGCAGTAGCGAAGCAGAGCGCAAATCTATAGCGATCACACTTGCAAACTAGATATGTAAGTATTTATAAAATATTCACAAACCATTTTGTTTAAAGAAATTATTGTTACCAATATATTTTTGTTACGTGCATGCAGAGAAGACATCTGTTATAATGTCAGGACGACCAGCATAGTAAAATAAAGTTTTAGGATTAGAAAGTTATTAGGTATATATTTTTTGATAATGTTTCAAGATTTAACATTATGATTTTGTACTGGGTGTTCCTGATCTAAGATACGATACTGAGATCCTAACTCAGGCTCGATGGACTCCATAAACCATAAGACAATGATAGCGAACTGATATAGCATTGATGAGTTTTTTGTTTGTGTGAAATTTTCAAGTTGTTTTCTAAATACATGACACTGTCAAATCGATACTGTTAATTCCCTTACCGAGATAGATACCTAGTATCCAAGTTTACGGAGTATTTCTATTCTACTAACTCGATAAATAAATAATTACATTATATGTATTTAGTCACACTAAAAGTTATATACATGGTTAGCTACTACCTCCCCGCCAACAGCACAAACCGAAGATTGGCCACTTCATGGCTGCCTTGCGCTTGTTACCTCGGGCTGAGTGTCTTAGTACTCGTCTCCGAAGCTCGGTGAAGCTGTTAAAGCTCTTAAGGCTAACAGCATATGTCCAATAAAAAAAAGGTATTTATTTATGGAGCTGCAAGAGAACATTATTCTCATCTTCTCGAAGAAACTGTGTATACATGTGCTAGGGACCGCAATAGATTCCTGGACTTTTATTGAGTGGCTTGAAATACGTGCAGCGTTTTATGTACATGTTCGTATCATTTTTATATAGTTTATATTATATCAGTGACTGTGAAATATTTTTTTACGTACTTGCGTAGCTTACGTAGCTCACCTAGTTAGCATATTTAAAAATCCGCCACTGATTTATCGTGATAAAAAAAAAAACTAATATTAACACTTAATTAATTAACCTTATAATTTATGAAAAACAATTTTTTATACCTTTACGTTTTATGCAAGTATGTACATAAATCAAGGTTTGTATTCGTTTTATGTATGATCGATGACAATTACAAGGAGTAAGCTAGAACAAACTAGTTCTAAGTTATGTTCTTACGATTCTGAGTAGTAATATTATAATTAAGAAATACATAATCATATAGGCACGTTTTAAACATTGTCTACCTGACCAGTTAAAAAAATTTAGTCCTTGTTTATGTATAAAGTAAAAACTAACTAGCTCTTTAGTAAAAAATATTGTAAACTTTTTTTTATAGTACCCGAGTTATTTTAAAATTAAATGAGAATGTATTTACATTTACAAATGATCACAGTATGCGCTTACAGCTTAGACGATAATTAAACATAAGAAATTTAAAATACTATTAAGATGAAGAAAACCAAAGTAAACATAAAAGTTAAGCATATAAATTATAAAACAATGTTTAAAATTGTATTCTTGCGATATACTTTGAGTATTCTAATAGCATTCTTATTAGGATATTGGATTGAATTCTTATAATATTATTGTATAATTTATTATATAACATACATTTTGTTTATTATATGGTCCATTTATTTGATTAAGAGGAGAATAAGTCTTTTGCTATTATAGTTGGTGTGCTTATGGACTTCTAAATATAAAAAGCAAAGTAGTTAAGAGATGTTATACATAATGCATTTATTATATATAACTACGACAATCAAAACTTATAAATTACTTCCCACTGACCTAGAGTTTTGGATTTAGAAGTCCTAAAGTTTACTAAATGAAATAGAAAAACTGTATGCTGCAAATTCCCTAATATCTATTAGATTTATTAACAGACGTTGTTTCCGCTTTTTAAGCTTTAAACGAGTTACTTAGTATCTGATATATACTAAAATGTCAAACAAATATTAATATTATATTGTTTATTTTTTCTTGAATTTATAATTTTCTTGGCATCCGCTCATGACTTCATTCGATTTTTAATATAGCATAAAATTTTAAATTTAATTTGGATAAAAATAATTCACAATATTCGGAGATATTTTGTGTTATGAAAGAATTTTTAACCTGATATCAGTAGTTCCAGAGAATTATAAATTCATAAACTTTACTTGTATGGACTATGGACAGCCGCAACACCAGGGGTATTACTGTGATGTTGTTAACCTTGGAGACCATATTTTATCCCTTTTTGAAGAGACCCACATCATAGTTCTGGGGGGAAAACTGTGCTGGGTAGCCGATTCCATGGATTCAACGTACGCGACAAGAAGGATCTCGAAACGGATCTCTGCGCCTTACTACGCAGGCTTTTGTTCTTTGTACCATTGTGAAATGTTATCGGCTATAATCCCTCTATTATTGCCGATAATCCTGTTCGTGATACAGATAATTACTCCTGTTAAACTTAATTATCCTAAATTAAGTATTTTATTGCAGGCCAGGCCTTAGTATAAATTTTATTTTTTAATTATTTTTTTTCGCTCCGTTGCTGAACGTGCATTATATTTGTATTTCAATGTCAGTTCGCCGAACTCGGGATAGTTCGTATAAGTATTGCTAACCGCGCCCCCCTGCCCTTCAGGTAGGGAGATTTTCTATATGCTCCCACTTTTAACTTTCCCTGCTCCACGCCCACTACCAAAATGGCCAGCAGCCGTGTTGATCTAATACATAGTAGGCTCCGCGCTTTCATCAGTAAAGAGCATCCGTACCTTCTAAAAGCATTCCTAGTCACTACATTGCATGCCAAAAGATTTTCCCGAACTCAGCTTTAATGTCTAAAATTTTGCCGGAGAAGCGATTAATATTTTGATCATATAATGTTATATTACACTGCTCCTTTGTCTTATCTACTAGTTTAAAAACTTTAGCACAGTATCATTAGATAAACTAGATGATACTGATATGTCATTTATCCTATTTATATTATAAGCTATCAATGTAGCTTTGTCACGTTTATATTTTTTGGGAAGGAACACATTTTCCTGCGTTAGTGTAAACTTATTAATAAACCTATTAATATCGAAAAATATAAATTTGTCACTATGACGACATGTTAGATTGTATAAACAATCTTTTAACATGTTAATGTTATTTTTACTTTTCTCTGTCAGGGAAATTGAATATGGAATAGCACATATGATTATTTTTCTCACATTCAGTTTTAAAAGTTTCTCTGTTATATAAATCAAACTTATTTATATCAGAGCTGTCGCCTATTAAAATTACAATGTTATACTGTTTGTCGAACTCTGTGATCAGGATTTTGTCAATTATCTGATTATATGTGGCATCAGGCATACAATAATTAACCATGCTATCTTTCAATGATTGTGCCAACATAGAAATCATACCCGTACCTATACTTTCACTAAAAACTATAGTTTTTACAACACTGACATTAGCACTCCCATGACTCTGAGAATTATTGCAAATGGATGGTATATAGTCGCTGCTAGGTGATTGAGTCATCACATTTTCAGCAACAGACTCTATGTAGCCCTGTGCAGACACCAAGTGTTCGCATAATTGGTTTTGTGAACAACGAATTGAATTTAAAAGGGATGTAATATTTTCTTCTTTTATTCTTAATTCAGTCTGTAAGCGCTGTATGTCATTTTTGTATACAACCTGGTTTTCTAAGAACTGTGTTGTTATATTTTGGAATTTTTTCCTTAATAATATCTTTTCTTGTGCTAATTTAGATACAGATCTATTCATTTTTGTGGATATAATTTTTTTACTATATTTACAATTTTTTTATTTATTCTTATATATTTTTTAAATTTATTGTGTTTATTCATCATCGAACGGGAAGATTTTGAATCTATACAATTTACAGTGGTCCGTGGCTGAGACTGAATATTAGGAATACTTCCCACTAAATTATTGTAAAGCATTTTTGTCTCTGTAGCTTTATGATAATCCATTTGTAACTCCAGTTCATTTATTACTCTGTGCGAATTATTTAATTCTATTTCCAATTTACTTATATGGTTCAGGGCATCTCATGGGTGTCACTGGAGTGATTAAAGGATGTTATTATCTCCTGCAGTTCATCCCGCTGAGCATTTCCGCTAAGTCGTTTTTTAAATTACTTTTCTTATCTATAATATTTTTCAATTCAATCTCACTATCCTCCCGTTCCTCCAGTTCCGTTCTCCGTTCCGTTCTCTTGAGTGTAGAGATTTTTTATAGTTTTGAGCCTTTCTAGTACAAATCTCAATTTATTCTCCATGTCCTTTACTGTGGCCTTACGAGTCATCACGGTCTTAATCATCGCAGTAACTCTACAAGCACCTACTGCATTGTAGGTGCTTGTATTGTTACTGCAAGATAAGGGATTTAAAAAACAAGAATGAATTAAAAAAAAAAAAAACAAAAAAAATGGAGTTTACCAGAATTACGTTCATGTTTAAAATTAAAGAATATGTTTATACAACTGTATGAACAGGATAACAATATTATATAATTTAATGTTACAGTCCTTTATATGTCGAGTATGTTCAGTTACAGGATGTAGCACTGTCTATATGTAGGCAAATTGATTTAGTCTTCGAATTTGCTTCCACAAATTGTCAAGCGAATCGAGACAGGTACAGTGCCTATGATGTAAGTGACGTTATTTACAATGTGAACTTTGAGTAGTATATGTAGTGTGAAGTTACTATCTTAGATAGGATTCCTAACGAGATAAAGATTGTGGTCGATGCTGATCTGGCGGTTGACTCTTTTGTCGGTCATCTCCAGAACACCATCAAAGAAACCTCGAAAGAGGTACGGGCGGTGAACGATCGCCGCTTCATACTCCCCGATAACATTCGAAGACTGATCACGGAGAAAAATTCTGCGACACGCGCTCACGATTCTTATCCGACGGAGGAAAATCGCGTATGGCTACGTAACCTGCAAAGATCAGTTAAATCTCATATCTCTGAACTCTGTGATCAAAGATGGTACAGTCTCTTAGAGGAAATCAAACCGTCTCACTTCGCCTTTTGGGATCTCGTTCGTAAACAAAAGAGCAGCTATTCTTCCGCGATGCCCTCGTTAGACAGAGGTCCCGGCCCGACTTCGAAAGTATAGACAAGGCAGAGTATCTCCCTGCTACTCTCAAACAACAGTGTTCTCCCAATCCTTATGAATATCATATCATAGATCCCGAACACATCGGGAGGGTCGATCGAATAATTCAATCAATAAGAGAGACCCTCCTCCCCAATCGAAAACTTAGATCTGGTTACAACTGACGCAGTCTTTGCGATCATAAAAACCCTTAAGCCAAGGAAAGCCCCCGGTCCCGATGGAATCAGCAACGAAGCCCTTAAACTTTTCCCTAATAAACTCATCTGGCCTCACCATCATCATCACCCTTCTGGCCGGCATCTTTAATGCGGCCATAACTCACTCCCATTTTCCAGCAGCTTGGAAAAAGGCAAAGATAATAGGTTTCCGTAAACCCTGGAAAAAGGCATCCCTTCCAGAAAGCTACCGCTCGATAAGCCTCCTCAATACGATAGGTAAAATATACGGACGGCTTCTGTTAAACCGACTACAAGCTTATGTACAAGCTGTCTTTTACCACACGAGCAATTCGACTTTCGACTGAAGCACTCGTGCACCCACCAAGTGCTCTGCCTCACGGAGTATATTCTGTTCTGTTGTTCTGGTGCCTTAAATGGCGCATAGGGATAAACCCAGACAAAATCGCGGCTATCATGTTCGATCCTCATGCGAGGAAGAACATAAAAAGAACATTATACCTTTTCGGCGTTAATATCCCTTGGACTAACCAAACTAAATATCTTGGTGTAGTATTAGACATGCACTTCACCTTTAACAAACATATAGATTACGTACAGAACAAAGCCACTACTGTATAACATCTGCTAACAAAAGTATACGTATAAATACTATAGTTTCTAAATTTAGAGTCAAAATACACTGGGCCGCAAAGAAAGCGGGTCGGTTATAAAAAATACAATAACTTTTAAAATATTTGAGCAATTCATTTAAAATAAAAACTAAATTAAATTTTATTTCATTTTTAATATAGAAGGAATTAAAACCTTTTGATTTCATTTTGGTGATTGTATTAAAAACCATAAATAAAAGAAAAACTATTTTTATAATTTGGATAATACATTTGAAAACGTTTTACTTTTGTTTGTGTTCTATCATATACATATGACATTACTTGTGCAGAAATTCATTATTTTGATAAAGTTCAATTAAAAACATGCCGCTAACCCCTGAAGAGAGAAAGAAAACAAATTTATTACAAGACACAAGGCCACACGGATAAAGTAAAAAAAACAATAAAATTAACACATTAACAAGTAGCAATTATCATAAAATAAAATTAAACATAATTTAAAAATGATATAATCCACCGTGGCCCACAGTGCCTCTGTAAAAGGCCAGACCCGGTGCTGATTTTCGGTTATGGCTAAGTGGGACTACACAAAAAATATATATAATATAAGTAGTAGTATAATATAAGCAGTAAGTAATATATAAATATTTTAAAATTATATTAAACACGGATAGGAAATTATATGTATATAAGAGTGTACCAGAATCCTAAAAATGCTTGAAGAGGAGCGCAGTCAGCGTTATGCAGCAAGTACGGTTGATGTATCGCTATCAACTATTCAAACAGTGCTCTAGTGATTTGAAGAGATTGGATTATTATATTAGCAGACCAGGAACAGGTCGAACAAGGTGCACGACAGCGCAGGAAGATCGATACGGCGTCAACAATGTTAAGAATTCGATTTTAAACGGTTGTTAAAGTCAAAACACGCCTTCTACGTGCTGGAGGGAGCAATCAAGTTAAATTTGAAACCATTTAGACCAGCAAATGGTCCAAAGCTCGAAAGGCAGTATCGGAATTCAAGGTTGAGTTACTCTAGAGAACACATCAATTTCTTCTTCTTCATTAATTCATAAATTTATGAAAATTTACCATCGTAAGCTATATCCGAATTAAATATCCGTCATATCAAGTATATGTAACTACAATATTAGTTTCCTGTTTATTTTGTATCCGATGTCAAAAAATTGTTTAAGTATTAAATATGTAAAATTATTCAAAAATAGATAAATTTTGTTTTTCAAGGTTTATGGTCATTTATCATGAATGTTATTATATACATAGGCACAAACTGGTGTCCATGAATACATTTTCGATGAACTATGTGTTTTTTTTTATTTAGATTAAAACTAGATTTTCCTTGGTTTTTCTATTTAATCTTTTATCATAACTGCTTAATTCCTATAGAAAAGAATCTATCTCTTCTATCTCTATTTCTTCTCTAAAAGAGTCTATTTCTATCTAGAAATAAGTATATAGTAATCTAGAACCTTACTACGGTTTAGTTTTTATATATTAGTTATTGCTTTTTTGTATGTAGAATTAATGTAAGAATTATATTTGAATTATTTTTTTACAAGTAATATATAATCAAGCAAATGGACGCAAAAATTTTACAATTTTATTATATACAATATACAGATAATTGTTTATACGTACTCGATTCTGTCAATGCTGACACGTCTGCCAATTTAACTGTAGATAAAGTAATTATTGGTGCTTTATGCTAAACGCGAAGGCTAAGCTATGTGCAGATTTAGTAGTCCATAACGTGGAGTATTAATGTACCCTTGACCGGATGCCGGTCGCGTTCAGTCAGTCTATGCGCAACGCTGTGGTTGTATCCTCGCGTCGATGCTTGACAGACACGACAATCAAGTATAAAGGCAGTCCGCCCCAGCGGTCAACACAGTCCATAGCAATGCGCCTTCGCCGCAGGCTCGGACCTCTGCCGTAACATAAACAACAATTTTCACACTGTGTTTTAAACATAAAATTAATTATGAAATAAAATCGTTGTGATAGTGAAAGACGTTTATGAATAATACAAATGAAATCCAAAAGTGATCGTTCAGATTCTCGGCCGGAGTTGCAGGAGTTGTTACAGAAGCCTGCTAGTCTTCCTTTACCACTGATAATCAATCGGAGTAAACACACTGCAAGTACGTTACAGTTCTTTAACTTAAAAGTATAATAATGATCTTTTGTCTTAATAGATTCATTTGAATAGCGTCCGTTACGGTGAATAGGACGTACGTCTCGCAAATCGCTCATGACAAAATAAACAAATTCTTCATTATTCGTTAAAATAATAGTTAACCAAGAATCCCCAATAAACTAAGAAAAACATCAGTATAGCGGCAAAATGCGTATAGAGAACAATGCATGCATGTTAAGTGACTATTTTAATTAATCTGTTTTTGTCAAAAGATTGGTTGAACCATTCATTTTTAGTAACTTTGACGATTGAATGCATTTTTATAATATCCGCTGTTATAAAATGCATCTAGTTAACGTTAAATGATTTGGTTCATTGAAATCTTTTATGGACAATGGCCTTTAGGTGGAATATTTTAACGACGCTATCAAAAACCATGTGTTACGAATTCGGAAGAATATACCAACGTAAACAGTTGATTTCTTCGGTGGTAGAACTTGTAATCATAGTATCTAGTCAGCTTTTCTAGTGTTAATAAGAAAAAAATAGTAACCACGTTCTAGTATTAAGCAAGATTAAGTATCTCAAGTTCAAGTTATAATTGATTTATTATTAACGTATATATTCTTGAGTATTGTCTTGAGAATAATATTCAGTTTGTGTATGAAATAAACCACTTTCCGACTAGTCATAATCTATTGTATATGACTTACCTAAGTTTATTAACAGTTTAAAGTATAGTCGACGTCTTTTTAAAGGTTAATACTTGGTGTAAACGAACCATTGGAACAAAACCAAAAGTTAAGGAATGCCGTAACAACTAACTAGATTACGGTTGAAACAAGTACCTACTTATGATTGTTGTCTAAACCACTCTGTTTTAAACTAGACAGTTGTTAAACTATTACTGAATCAAGAATCAACACCCTCATAATTATAATCATATCGACCGCGAAATTAATTTGAATTTCCTGAATATATCCATATTGATAAGCATTTATTTTTGGCCCTGAAAATCAAATTCATATTGCAATAATTCGTTTATTCATATTTCGTTATAAATATTGTTCCGGATATATAAGAATGTACAAAACACAGTAATACGAATGTAAATATAACGTTAATGATTTTAACAAATTATAAAAAACTGTTACAGTTTTTTAAATATTAAACTGTGTAATATATTTACATGTACTAATATATTATATACTAGCTGACCTAGCAGACCTTGTTGTACGCTCTCGAGTAGTCATCACATTGAATACAGCGATATCTATCGTATTATGATCACTTATTCACATAAAAGTATTCTATCTCTCAAGTTGTATCAAACTGCAAATAGTGTGCAAAATTTGAATAAAATCGGTTCAGTAGTTTAGGAGTTCATCGCGGACAAACAACGTGACACGAAATTTTTATATAATAAAATATATGTACATATATTTTTAAGAAATAAAACAAATTGTCTTGAGGCTTCATAAGGAATTATACATTATTTCATATAAATACTACAATTAACATATATTGTAAATAGTATAATAATTCGAACAAGAGTGAGTAAAATTTAGACGAAATAGAGGTGTTTTTACGAACCGGTAATATAAGTAATTAATGGGTGACATCTATAAGGAATGCTGTAATACGCCTACTAGTCACTATTTATATATACCATCCACATATTATTAAAGTTTAATGAATTGAAATATACATTCTTAATAGGTAATTTTGTTATCTGCTATCCAAATCGTGGATTCGATTATTATTACGCTTAACTATATTTGTGTTGCGTAAATAATGACAAATAAGGTAAATTACATGCTTCAGGTGTAAATGATTAACCATTGTGTAGTTGTTACTCAAGGCATTATAAGATGAGGTATGCAAACATAAAAAAAAAATTGTATAAAAGTTTTCTTGATACCGAAGATATACTTTTAAGTAAACTTTTATTTAAAAATTATATCATAATATAAATCTCAGGTTAATAAACGTAGACAAAATTTGTAGAATAATCACAATTAAACAATCACGAAAATATTAAAGTATTTTGTACTATTTAGTCCATTATTAAAACGTTATATATTGAATTACTTTTGTTTGAAATTGTTTGTGTTATGTTTTGTCTCTAAAAATTAGTTCTTCTTTTTAAATATATTGATCAGATTATGAAAGAGGCGGCAATAAAGCGAAGATGGCTCAGTTGATGGCGTATACGTACCCCGTGTTAATGAACGTTAGTCGGAATCCTTGCAATAAACCTAAGTTTTCGCTGACGAAGAAGATTACGATGGAACCAAATTATGGTGGTAGGGCATTTTCTAATGTCCACCTGGCTAGCAACCACCCTCATGTTGAAAATATGCCACCGTATACTTTACCTACACCAGGTTTAGCACGTCGGCCATTTTGAGCCACATTGTCACTTAACATCGGTTTAGAATGCGGCCATAACACTAAACCTATAAAGCATAAAAAATAATCAACCAATTTCATGATTTGTGCAGAATAAAGTCACAATCAAACAAAAAAGAAAATGAGTTAATAAGAACGTTTTTAAAAGAGTCAATTTCCGTAGATGTTTTATTATTATTATGTATTTAAAGATAGAAGCCTTTACAGTATTATTAAATTATACAAAAAAAAAATCTATTTCTACCTGATGGCCCTTGTGAACTACAAAACGATTAATGTTTCGGGAAACATTCTGAGGTGAAACGCCTAGAAAACTTGATTTAATAAGTCAATATTATCATTATAGCGGAATATATACAAATAGCATATGTTTACTTAAGCATATTTAATTTTGTATCTCAAACAATGTTCGTAAAAACACATTTAACTGGTTTGAGAAACAAGTACAAAATTTATTAATGTTCAAATACGATCAAACGGTAAGTTTTTGTATCTGCTATACATTTGACTTGTGTTTTCACTAGATAAAAGAGCTATTCGATAGTATTTGTATTGATTAGTTTCTTAACAGAAAGTGTGGTTATTACTTTTTATATTTTGTTCATACTATTGCAATCGAATTTGAATTTGCATTCTACTCCGTTTCTGTTAACTATCTTAAACGCTACATATTAATGTTTCTTGTGCTAGTCTAATTAATTGCCTCACTAAACTTGAAAAATTATCTTAACGTATACTCAAAAAAGGCATTACCTAATATCGTGTGTGAATGAAATATAAAACAATTTACAAGAGTCATGTACACTGTACACATCATCGCGTCTTACCTAACACATCCTCGTAGAATGACATTTGAACATGCCTCTACGACATGATAGCGAGGGCAGCCTCTGGATTCAAAGATCCCTTTGTCAATGTCGTTTTTTCTACGTTGCGCAGCATAGTGCATCTGATATTAAGTACATTACAATCCTAATCTGCGGCGACTGCCATTGAACCTAAATTCACTGCCAGTCACCGTTTTCATGCTGGCCTTCTTAGGTACCTTTTCACGTTTCTTGAAGAACCCAATGTCATAGGTAGGAGGGAACTTGCTTACGGGAAGAATCAGCAAACTTTATTTTTGGAATAAGTACCGTTGCCGCGAAGTATAATATTTAGCCATCACTTTGTAGTGGAATGATAAAATTGATGATGATGCAGTCTCTGTTTTTAAGACCTGGTACCTGGTAGAATTAAAAAGTAATTATTAGACATAGGTTACATTAGTAGTGACTATTCTAATACTTTGTCTCTCTTATCTGTGTTGAGTTCAACTGTTTAATAAATGAAAAATTGATTTCAAGAGTGTGGTAATCAATAAAACGTGTATTATTCTATTCTGTACGGTCTCTTTTAGCGTTGGTTATACGAAATAGGAGGAGCTTGACGATACACAAACGAATGGAAAAAACTGTTCATGAAGGCTGTGCAAGTTAGGACATGGTTCAGTCAATGTTCTAAGTAAAGAACTACACGTTATTTATATAAGTCAGTCATACTTTTAAACTTAATTTACTGTTCCTGTAAGCCAAGTTGTGGCTCTCCAATTAGTTTTTAAACACTCAAAAAACGAAATGCCAGAAATTAAAAAAAAAAAAAACAGAAAAGATGCAGTGTAAATCGCCTTATATAATCATAAGGCAAGTTATATGATTCGCAATACGAGGTAATACATCAAATAAAAGTATAAAATATGCCTATTTTTAAAACTATTATTAAAGTTATCTTTAAAACTAGGTAATAAAAATGTCACATACATTTTTATAATAATAATAATTTGTCCCATTATAACAGTGTTTTTCAACCTTTTTCATGACACGGCCACTTTAGTATAAAGAAATATTTCACAATCGTTGCTTTTTTTCATGTTCATTTTATCTTGTGACAAATATTCAATCCAATTTTATTTTCATTTTTATAATTAGAGTTCGGATTAATACATAAATAAGTACGTAAAACACATTTTTAATACTACACATAAGGCAACTTACAAACAAAATTGACTTGTGGTCATCGTTTCTAAATCAAAACCACTTCAATTCACTTTCTTCGACACTGTCTTTTTTTGAAATACGGATGTGAGATAAACATCAAGGAATCTATACCTGGTATGAAAATGGTGTTAGAAAAGTTGAAATAACTGTTTTTTTTTTCGACCTGACATGCGCTGTTAGCCGTAAGGGCTTTGACAGCTTCACCGAACTTATTGGGGCGAATGCTGAGGGCACTCAGCCCCGAAGCAGCGGGCGCTTGGGTGCCAGAATGGCCGAACCTCCGATTGGACTGCTGCCGGAAAACGAACAAAGAACTGTGTCATTACTTCTTATTGCAAGAGATATCGAAGAATACTCGGCAAAGGTGGATCTTAAATCCGTTTTTAAATGTAGTTATAAATGAGGCAAATTTGGCAACCAAGCTCAAAGAAAATCTGCTAGATTTAACTGCCGATGGGATGCCGATGGGATGAAATTTAAGTCTGTCAATTTGCATACCTTTTGGGTGAAAAGAAAGTCAGAATACTCAGAATTAACAATACAGGCTTTGAAATGTTTGATTCCATTTGTCACCTCGTACTTGTGCGAGTTGACATTTTCATCAATGGCCCAAATAAATAGTAAGGAAAGAAATTGCATAAATTTGGAAAACGATTTAATCCTCCATGTAGCCAAAACGGATCCGCGATGGAAGAAATTGGTTAATGAAAAACAAACGTAATCTTGGCATTAAGGGTTCTCATAGGTTTATTTTTTTGTAATTTGATACAAATGTTTAAGATGGGAGATATCTCATAAGTTATTTTTATTTTTTGTTTATTTCATACAAATGGTTATGCTCTTTAATTAACATATTTCTTAATAAATCTTTTTAGCTTTATTGGTTTTTTTTACTGCAGTACCTTTCCCAATATTTTGCAAATCCGCTACAGACTCTTCGCGACCCTTCTAAAGAGCTTCACGACCCCCTGGGTGTCGCGACCCACACCTTGAGAAACACTGCATTAGAATAAATTTTAATTAATTACCATCAAAAATATTATAATGAATGAATGTATTAACATTATAATATAAAATGAATATCCTAAACTCAATAATCTATCGGTTAATATTTACGGAACTGCCAATGAGTCAATAATCTACATAACGGTTATAAAGTGGTTAAATTTGTTGTTGATAGAAGTTCTATGGTCATTAAGACTATTGACATAATTGAAAAAATTCCATATATCACTGATTCACATCGGCTCTAAGGATCACAAATGGGACGTCTTGATAAATTATTTTAAACATCAAAAGATTTTAAATATATATATATTCTATAAAAATAATAATTAAGGTCGTTCCCCGCCGTCCAGCCGCAATGATTTTGATAAACTGACGTGATTTATGCTATGACATTGATACTTTGCGAGGACGCAGCAGAAACTTATGTACCTAGTTGGCCCGTACACTTTACCTGATAAAAACCTACGTCAAAGCGGTTAGTTAAATATAATTAACGGGTAAGAAGTAGCGGGTATTTTCTTCTACGTAATATTCACTAGTACTCGTATATCAATTGAAAACGGGTTATTGTGCGTAACCCATAATTCTGAGAATTTTTATATAGATTTTTATTTTTTATTTTAATGATAGACATCATTAAAGGTTCGGCGACGCTAACAATCAAGCTCTAGCAAAATGAGGTAAATTCGATTATTACTTTGAAAGGACTTTTAAACAAACAAATATGATTATTACTTATGTATATTTGTCTAGTCTATTTATTGTTTATTTAAGAATTAAACGGTTGTGTGGTATATTGTAAATTCTATATTCACCCGACTATGAAAATTACCTATTCAAAAAACAATTAAAAATTTAAATTAAAATTTGCGTAAATGACTCCTTACTCATTTTATAAATGGGGAAGTGAGTTTTTTCGCTTTTAAGCCTAAGCCAAAGGATTAATTATGATGATTTTGTTATAGAGATAGACAGTATCCTGGAGACGATTATAGGCTACTTTTTCTCGCGCAAAACCTATAAAGAGTAGGGTAAAGAGAGGGGTGAACATTGTATAAAACATATTTTTTGCATTATTCGATTTACTCAAACTTTTAGAATAATTGTTTTTTAATAATGAAAACATATTTTTTTTAACTACTCTTAAAAGGGTTGGAATGGAGTTGTAAACATAATAAAGAGAAATTGTTTTCACGAAACTGAAATTTGGCAGGTAGGCAGTTGATAGACAGTAATAATGCTAGAAAAAATGATTTCTGTATCGATCGACAACCAGAATTAGATAACGAAATCAATATTAACGCGAGCGGAGACGCGGGTAAAAGCTAGTAAAGAATAACCGAGTGTCTCGCCCCCTATTACACAAAAGCAAAGTCGCAAATAATGCTTACTAATATTATAAATGCGAAAGTGAGTTTTTTTGTTTGTTACGTTTTCACGCCTAAACCGCTGAATCGAATGAATCGGCTGAATTTTGGTATAGATATAGATGGAAACTTGGAGACGGTGATAGGCTACTTTTTATCGCAAAAATTTTATTGGAAGTGTGGTAAAAAGAGGGATAAACCTGAATGTTTTATTGCGTCATCCAAGTTGTCTGACAAAATAAATAACGCGATCGAAGCCACACGTAAAATCTAGTCAGTAATAAATTGAAAAATTAAGTACAGTAATGCTAATACATAATATGAATTTGTGAAAGCAAACCTTTAGCAATTTTTACTATCGCTTTACTTTAACGAAATACGTAATAAGCAGGCCGAATTCGTAGTCATACGAAAGTTCATACCCAATGGATAATTATTGTTTATGTTACTCATTAAAACAAATGATAAGTAGATTATAATAAACCTTTGTTTGTTATTAATTATACAATTACACAAGAGTTGATTAATTGCTCGATGGAGTTACTTTAATTGCATAAAGCATTGACATTTTTAATTACTGTAACTGTTTAATTTGGTCATTGCCATAAACAAATTCTGTCATACGTCTATCTATATATATGTATAATAATAGATCCATGTATGTATGTTCCTTTTGGACTTCAAACAGCTGGACCGATTTTAGCTAAATTTTCAGGTATTTTTAAGACAGCTCAACAGTCTTTTTTTGCTTCTGGCTATGAATACTTACGCGTTCAAAGCTGGGTCGGGACGCTAGCAATAATAAAAAAGTTGACACTATTTCAAGGTGAGTATATATTAAAAATATTACATTTTTAAACTAATACAATAAGTAAATCTTTACATATTATAGATGGAAACGTCTCTGACTTTCTGTTTGTCCGTTAGTCCAATTATGTCTTGAAAATCACTGAACGATTATTCTTTAACTCGTAGGTGTATTCTCTGGCTAATTTTTAGAATATGTTTTCATAGATTAGACAATATACAAAATTGGATGTCAATATTTTATTAAACTGAGAAGACAAATACTTGACTAGTGTTCATAGTCGAGTTACCTGTAAACTGTATGGAACGACGGTCAATATAGAATGTCAAAGAGTTCTTCGAGTATCGACTATCATTTCATACATTTTTTGTTTTCTCTTTACATTAGTAATTGTTAAAAGATAACTTGGCTAAGGGCATTGTACTCAAAGCTAGAGCTGTAACAAACCGTATGTATTCGGTACTGAGTAAAGGGTACACCATTTAGTACCGAATACCGAAACGTTACCCACGAATGCATTTCGTTACTCGCATGTTTACGTATTTTCGTACTGAATATACAAAGTGCGAACGTTGCGATGTTAAAGTCATACCGTACTCAACACGACTCGATGCGATGCTCTTTGTTAGGTATCAAAAGTAACGGGTAACATAACGATACGATAGTAACGAGTACTAATTGTTATAGTAACGAATACAAACGGATACACTATTTTTGGCTACTTTTACACCTCTACTCACAATTCCTGCTCCCCGGCCAAACAGGCGAAAGACAAACACCGTAGGGTTTTAGTGGGTATTTCCGGCGATTCACGCCGGGTAAGTCTCACATACCTCTCCCTATGCCTGCCCATGCGGAAGGTGATGCATGAATATGTTTCCCCACGTACAAAAAAACAGAGGTATTGCACTTATTTTGTAATACTATATTATTACCATACACACTAACTATAATTCAGGTTTAAAATAAAATTGCTATAAATTGGCAATGGAAATAATGTAATTTTACAAATTACATCGTAACAAACAATTGTTAGAGATAGAGCAAATTAAATGAATGTAATAAGACGCACAAAGCGTTGGCTAAAATAAAATCAAATGATTTCGTCATCAAAATTAAATGAAATATGTTTTTACAGTATTCAATTAGGTCCCATTGTTTAGCTTAAAAGTATTGTGCGCAAAGAAATGTTGCAATATATATTCGTGTACTGTTTAGTCGTTCTTATTTCCTATGAACTATTATTGGTAACTAACTATTGTTGGTAGTGTGTACGGACGCCGCGTCAAGGGACGTTAGTTTGAACCCACCTACAATGAGCTTGAGCTTTCGGTGAAGGAGAGCCATATCACCAAGGAAAACCATAGCATGGTGGCAGGGCTTTCTGTCATACCCGCCTGATTAGCTACCACCCTCAAGTTGAAAATCTGCCGCTACATACTTATAGGTGTGTTCTGGCACTTTCACTTGAGAGCCAGTCCTCTCCACTGGTTTAGCATTTTCACCAGCTTGATCCACATCCTTACTTATCACCAAGAGAGATTATGGCCTTAACGCTAGACTTTAACTAAAAAAAATATGGTTTATGTGAATGGAGGTGCAGATACACCCAGTTATAATTCAAAGCCTTCCTAACGGGAATAGTAGAAATGAATAAACAGGTAATGCATCTAATAGATATTTCCTCGATTGTATTTCTGTTATGAATAATTATGAACGTATATTATTATTTTTACGGCGACATTTTCTTGGTAGCATATAAATTACATACATATAATGCTGAATGTATTCTTATAACATAAATTGCTATTATGTTGATGGTTATATGAAGAGCTAGGTAACGAAAATGGATAACCACAGCTTTTCAAAAACAATTATGTTAAGTCGGTTGACGTTTATAAATCTGTAGGTAAAGGAAAATAGACGGTTATTCCCAATTGAAACAAGTTTTTTTATACAAATTATACAAATTTATATTATTTCTTGGAAATATTTCAATACTTCCTGTGATATACAACACATTCAAATATGATTTTAATGAATCTTTAAAACTTACCTATAAATTTATGTAAAAAAAGCTTGTAACTTATCTATAACATATTATAATTAACTCAGCAATTCTTGTATATATAGGTAAATAGTTAATTTCCCAGTAACTTCTGCAACAAATTTGATGAAATGATTTTTTTTCGACCTAACAAACGCTAAGAAGCCATAAGGGCTTTGACAGCTTTACCAAACTTTATAAGTTGCCGTAGAAATATTGAATGCGGATAAAAAACCCTTACACTAATGCACTAGATCATTTATGAAAAGACTATCACTACTTATTTAGTAGTAACTTTGATTTAACTTATTTTTATACTTTATAGGATTAGCATTATGGCTACAATCTTACTTGATATTAAGCGACAGTGTTGCCCAAGATAGTGGACACACAAAGCTTTGTGGAGGGGCTGGCTCTCAAGTGCAACTGCCGGAACACACCTATAGATAATTGGCAGCAGATTTTCAACTTGAGCTTAGTAGCTAACCAAGCGGGCATTAGAAAATGCCATACCAACATGTTATGATTTCCTCACGATGTTTACCTTCACTGCAAGCTCAAGATCATTGCAGGTGCATTCGAACTGACTTCCGTTGACGCGGCGCCCGTACAAACTACAAACCGAGCCATCATCGCTTTAACTGCGCCATCATCGCTTCGGAATTAACGGAAAATCAAATGAAAGTACCCTTGAATTCATTATATTAGTCATAAGTATAGGTACCTACTAGATATTGTGACTCGTAACTTTATTCAATGCAGTGTGCCAAAGTGTTGACGTAAATAAAGGTGTTTAAAATGATCAGTTTGTTCATATTATAGATCTATTCGTAATTATAAAGCAGAGCATAAAGTAAAACAATCAATAGATGAAACCACATAAATATCAATTAACTAATTGCATAGCTACTAAGATGTTTGCTATATTACTATTAAACTGGTATAGTATCTACTCTGTGAAGTTTTCTACTGTGTTTAATGATCATTGAATAGAGGCAGTGTTAGTAAAATAAGCACAAGCAACACATTATTTCGACACGAGTACGTTTGATAGAACATTAACAAAAACATCGTTGTTATTCCGATACCATTACAAAACATAGTTGAAATATAGTTTTTCATATTCAGCTTCACTTCTTTAAAAGTATAAGCACAAGTACAACTGCCTAGAACTTGGGCGTGTGAATTATAATAACACTACCCTTTATCCGCGGCTTTGCTTGCATTAATAGTGATTTTGTCAAACAAACGGATGACGCAATAGAAAATGCCTCTCTTTACCCCACTTGCAATAAGTTTTTGGGCAAGAAAGTTGCCTATCACCGTCTGCAAGGTCCCATCTATTTCTATACCATAATTCATCATAATCGATGCAGCGATGTAGGTGTAAAAGCGTAACAAAGAAACAAACTCACTTTCTCATTTATAATATTAGTATGGATATGGATACGATGAAGAGTAAAGAATACAAAAAAGTCCATACAATATTAGTTCAAATAAATTTAGGGAAACTTAACAACAAAATAAGTTTTACTAACATACAACTACTTACTAAAATATAACATCTAAAATCGCATTAACAGTGATTTTATTCACTTTCGCATTTATAATTTTAATAAGGATTAATATATAGTCTATAACTAGCAGCCAAAAGTAGATATTTTATCGGTTCAGTAGGGTCAGAATAGTAAGTGAAATGTCGCTAAAAACTTGATCTCTTCTTAATAAATAGCTTCAATACAATGAAGATAGTCCCTGATGCAATGAATTATCTGCAAAAGTTAAAATTTTATATGTAATTTGAGCCTGAGAAGGCATTTGTGCATGCAAACAACCCTAGGCATTCAGAAGAATCAGAAATAAATTAGATTAGGGTTACATTACTTATTTGTTTTTGGGGCATATGTTATTATTTAGCGCATGTGTAGAGGTGGAATCATTTCCAGACATCAACTATCTTTTACATAATGATCCACTCTATAACAATATTTGTGCTATAAAACTCGTTTTAATCTATTGTCCAGTAACTACGTAATACGCCAAGGAATTAATTGTTAATTGAGATTCTGAATAATCTTAATTATATAAAACTGTTTATAAGTCTCGTTAAATCTTAAAAAGATAGGATAAGTAATTTGCCTGTTTTATAGTTAAGATTTAGTGTTATGCTCACAATCTCATCCGATGCTAAGTAACGATGTGGCCAAAAGATGATCGACACGCTAAGCCTAGTGAAGAGCGTGGCTTTGAAGTACAACTGCCAGAACACACTTATAGGTATTTGGCGGCAGATTTTTAACTGGATGGTAGTTGCTAGCCAGGTAGGCATTAGAAAAAGCTCTACCTGCCGAAAGCTTAAGCTAATTGTAGATGGATTGGAAGTCACGACGCTTGACACGGCGTCCATATACACTACCAATAAAATTAGGTACCAATAATAGAGTGTATTAGAAAAAAAGAACTACTAAGCAGTACACGAATATTTCTTGCAACATTTCTTTGCGCATAATGATTGTAACCTAAACAATGGGATCTAATTGGATACTGTGTGCAAAATGTGTTGGTCGTTTACAAAATCTAAATTAAGTTTACCAAACAATAATTTGACAAAAATACATTGAATCACCAATGTACCTGAATAAACATTCGACAGAAGACAAAATTATATTTAAGATTTGCAAAAGAACTCCAAGGCAAATTTACAACATATACACTGTTAATTGTTTTCTTGATAACTTTTGACGTGAATTTATTTGCATTTGTATTCTTCTTTTTATCTCTCAGCCGCTTGACTTATTATTTGCTTTATATAAATTTTGTTTAACTGGTGTATGGATAGTAAATAAAAGATTTTCATTTTTTTAAAAGAAACACGTCTTTATTAAAATAAATTGGGATAAGAGTCAGCAGGGGTCAGATACCCGCCCATGATTTTACTTGTTACCTAAAAGGTTTTTTTAAGCCAATGTCAGTTGTAATTTATCGCAGGTTACCAAGATATATTATATATACTATAGCTGTGCTTGCGACTTCGTTCGCATGGAGCTAACAACTATTTCATATTTTTGCCCGTTTTTGTAATTTTTTTCAATGCAGCATAGCTCCTAATGGTGATAGGTGACGTTAAATAGCCTTAAGCCTTCATCAATGATTGCGGTACCAAATACAAATAAATAATGGTTTAAAAAAAACACGCTTTTTATAGAAAACTGAACTAATAAAATAGAAAATAAGTTTAAAAAAATTTAAATTAAGAATAGTGTTAAAAATTTCAATAAATATAAATTAATAATAGTGTAAATTAAAAAAAAAAATTATTGAAAAAGAATCGTGGGCTGCATAGTGTCATTAGTTATAAATGTTTAATCGACAGATATGAGTAGAGTGATAATTGAAGTTTTAACACTATTCTTAATTTATGTTTATTGAAATTTTTAACACTAATCTTAATTTAAATTTATTAAAACTTATTTTCTATTTTATTAGTTCAGTTTTCTATAAAAAGCGTGTTTTTTAAGTTTTTTTTAACTATTATTTATTGTGAGTATTTTTAAACTAATATTTGCTTTGTTGTTATAAAAAAAAAAACATTAAAAAAAAAGCGTGGCGTGCACGGGGTCAATAGTTATAATTATTTTATTGACAAATATGAGTAGAGTGATTATCATTTTGATAATATCTTAAAAAACACCCCACGCTTTTTTTATATAAAATATTTTTTTTTTAACTTACACTATTAATAATTTGTATTTATTGAAATTTTTAACACTATCCTTAATTTAAATTTATTTTTTATTTTTTAGTTTGGTTTTCTATAAAAAGCGTGTTTTTTATTCAAAACTATTATTTGTTTTGTAGAATTAAAATTCTTTTTAGTATTCGAAACTTTGTTACTATTAGAGAAATCCGCTAAAGATAGTGATTGGAAATTAAAATATCAAATTAACAAAAATCTTATTTTGCAAATTGAAAAATAGAATAATTTTATCAAATTAGTGTATTGTCATCGGTCCTCAATAAATCTACTAAGTTTGAACGAAATCTGGGCGTTTGAAGTGGGTCAAAATCGCGCCCAAAGGAGTCGGTTCCAAACTTACAAACAAACATACAGGTGAAGTTAATGAAAAGCGTGTAAAAAAAATTTAATCCGTAGTGCTTAAGAGTAGCCGGTTCAAACAAACGAACATAAATTTCCGCTTTATAATATTGATATAGACAAACAACATATATTAATACCGTAGTATATAAACCACTAATTGATTTTATAGCTTGCGGCCTCTATGTCATATAATTACGTTTTAATAATAATATAATGTTATTGTAATAAAATATGAACAGGTATTTTCTAATTCCATGGTCAGTCTTTGATGAGAGGTTAATATGCTTCGTTAATCATTATATGGATATCGTTGTATAATAAGTTACTATTGACACGATATTATATGAAAATATTTTTAAACGTCTAATTCTAAAATAAATAAAAATTGAGATCAAAATATATAGCGAATTTTTCTTTACTTAAAATAAAATCCATTACTATACCGTCCGTTAATCCATAGTACCGTAATGTATATTGCGAACAAACTTTTTCGCATGTGATATATTAATGGATAACTTAAAACATATATACTATTTTTGAAACGATGATGTCTCAGTTGGTATTGTGTACGGACTCCGTGTCTATGGACGTGAGTTCGAATTCCTATAATGTGCATGAGCTTTCGGTGAAGGAAAACATTGTGATGAAAGGATAGAATGTTGGTAGGACTTTTTCTAATGCACTCCTGGCTAGCTAACACCCTAAAGGTGAAAATCTGCCGCCAAATATCTATAGGTGTATTCCAGCAGTTGTACTTGAGAGCCAGTCCCTCCACTTAGCTTATCGTCACTACCATCTTGAGCCACATCGCTACTTAACATCACGTGAGAATATGGCCATAACGCTAAGCCTGATAACGTATAAAAATACAAAATTATATATTTACAATATAAACGAATATGAAATATATTCTATACACTTTATAGTATACTACACTACAAAAATCGTTATTGATTATATAAAATCATAAAATTTCATAATATACTAGAAAAACATTATTTTTATTTTGTTACAATATTAATAGCTTGTTCACTTTCAAGTGCGCAATAGTTAATGCGTAGGTTTGTTTTTACACAAATGTACTTGGAAATTAACATTTTAAGATCGTACACGGTATAAAGTATCGCCTTATTTGACACGTTTACTAGAAAAATATACTTATACTCGTTTCAATTTAAATTGATTAATGCAATAAACTAAGAAACCTTAAAATAATTAATAAAATATATAATACTAACACTAACACAAATGAAGTCGTGGCAATCGAGCGATTTAATGTACTAAGGATGTATCATTTTTTTTAAATTCACATAAATTTACAATTTCAATTGGTGGCACTATGTATATAGCGATAGCGATGTGTTCCAAGCGTCAAGTGCGTCAAGTCAAGTCAAGTCAAGTGTGCGTCAAGGGACGTGAGTTCGAATCCACCTACAATAAGTTTGAGATTTCGGTGAAGGAAAACATCGTGAGGAAACCATAGCATGGTGGCAGGGCTTTTTCTAATACCTGCCTGGCTAGCAATCACGCTCATGTTGAAAATCTGCCGCCAAGGACAGTACAAGAAAGCCTATGTAATTTAGAAATATTTTAGTATTAATAACTATATGCAGAAAGGCTTGTTGATTTTTCGAAGTAAGAAATGACTAGTGTGCTTTGTGGTAATTATGATCGTGTCTTTTCTAAGAAAGAAGCATTTGTCTAACAAATCCTGATAATGTTATTATTTCAAACACCCTTATTAATTACATTATAGTAATGTATTTTAGGGGAATTGTATAAACTATGTATAAATGATAGTAGTTAGCTAGTGAAAGTATAAACTTTAACCGAACAAGAATCGCCTTTAATATTATAAAACTTAAAGCCGGTTAGAGCTACCAATAGGTACCTACTAGTAATAAATCTAACTGAAGGTCTCTATTAGAATATTTTCAAAACACGAGAAAACTAATGTGTAAATTTCTTTTTTTTATAGTTCAGGTTTAGCGTTATGGCCATAATCTCACTTGATCTTAAGTGACGCTACGGCCCAAGTTGGTAGACACGCTAAACCTGTGGAGGGATTAGCTCTCAAGCGCAATTTTCAACTTGTTGATGGCAACTAGCCAGGTGGGTATTAGAAAAAGCCCTACCATCATGCTATGGTTTCCTCACGATGTTTCCATCACCGAAAACTCAAGCACATAGTAGGTGTATTCGATCTCACGTCCATTGACGCTATGTCCGTACACACTAACAACTGAGCTATCATAGCTTTAAAATCAGCCAGCGCAGAGATGCTTACAATTCGATATGGCTTTACCTCGTAAAAAAAGATGCCAGCAAATGACCATTCACGCCGAAATAAAAACAACGTGTCATGTTGTGGGGTAGTCTGCTTAGCTCTATAAGTAGATATCATATTGCACAACCTACATTTTAAGTATGACGGCGAGCACGCATACATTGAGTTTACCCACATTTTATAGCCTGTTCAATGAATGTCGTACTGATCACTTTAAATTATCATCGTCACTTAAAATGTTAATTTTCTGTTCTATACGATATAGTTTGCTTACTTTCGTGATTCACAATAATATTATAATGTAAAAAAATCACATTTTATTTAAAAATAGGTATACAAGTAGATATTTAACATTACGCTTGCAAAAAATTAATCAACTAAGTTTTAATGTGACCGAACCATTGCAAATTTTATCCATAACCCCGTTTCCTATACATTAGTCACGGCGACATTGTACAAATGAATTCGTTATTCTGAATTTAACCTCAGACCTATTAAACAATAACTATATATGTGTTATTGAACTTGATTACGAATATTTTAGTGTATAAGAATTTATATTAGACCATTGACGATAAAAATATATAATTAAGAAAAAGCATTTAACAGGGTCGGCCATTTGTTCTACTGGAATGTTGTGCAAACATGCACTAACCAATTAGTGGCCTGCACTTCAACTATTGTATATTATTATATGAATATAGATTTTTTATTATATAAATTGCGCAAGAAGATACGTTTCACTTTTATTGCGTTACTTCCTTGTTAATTAAATTATCAACATTGTTATTTATATAAACAATGTTCTATCATGTTGCAGTATCTATTTGTAAAATTATTTTTGTTTATATTTATACTACTATTGTAAATAGGAGGATTTTACAAATTATTCAGAGGGTTAAAGAGAGGTAGAACTTAATAATTTTGCGGATTAGATTACGAACACCACATGCCAGGTGAAATATTCACCATGTTAGAACTTAGGCGTGCTGTGTTTCGAGACCAATGCCTCTAGCCAAATTGACTTCCAACGACCACAAATTTCGACAACTTGAAGACAACTTGGTTAGAGGTACAGTTTGTGATTATACGGTAACTAAACGGAGCGGTAGGGATCTGATTTATTGTGTTACCGTATCAACCAGTAGTTAGAAACGAAATCATTCGGTAAGCACGCATGTCAACAGTAACCGTCGGAGGATTGCTGATCTATCGATAGTCATTGTTATTGGATTATGCTGAGCTTAACATACAAAACAGTACCGTCGCTTTGTAGAGCTTGTATGAGATACAGAAGTAATCTCTATATTCACTACTATTATATAGAATGTATTCTCTAGTAGGAAGCTAAATTAACCCTAATCGGTATTAGTCATTTTCACTCGCCTTCGTTTGCTTTTATGTATATAATTTAAATCGTAAATTTATGTCAAAATTTGAGAGCTAGTAAATATATTTTCATATATTTTACGGTTTACAATATATTTTTTACAAATGATAAAGTATGAAGCAGTAGGTAATGATTCTTACCCAGAATACTGAAATCATATGCATGGTGCAAGGGCTTTTTCTAATGCCCGTCTGGCTAGCTATCACCATCAAGTTGGAAATCTGCCGCCAAATACCTATACTATGTCTTCGGGTCGTTGCACTTGAGAGCCAGTCCCTCAATTAGGCTTAGTGTGCCTTACATCTTGAGCCACATCGTCATTTAACAAAAGGTTACATTGTGGCCATATCACTAAACCTACATATAAAATATGCAAAAAAAGGTTTGAAGTGAGTCATAGATACCAGTTACTCGTGAATAAGATTAAGAACGTGTTGTTTTTCGCCTCGATTTATGTGTCACTGACAAACATTTTAGAAGTCATCGTGATCTGACTTTTAAATTAGCTGCAGTAAAATTAAATGAATAGTACAAGTTAATTATGTCATAAAAGATGCAAATGTATATGGAACATTTTCACACACCTCTATGCCATTACGAACTAAGAGAAGTTCGTATTATGCTAATTAAATAACTACTATATACTATGCATACATAGATATCAACTTATATACACAAAATTGTTTATTAGGCTCATCACACAAAAAACAATTATAGGCATAGATTTCACGATTTCTCAGCTTAATAGTAAGACTCGCTACCTCTATTTCCTACTATTTCCATATGTTTGTTACTATGGAATAGTCCAATAGTGCATAGGCAAAAAAAAAAAGTTTTTTTATAGTTTATAGCTTCAGCTTTATGGCCACAATCTAACGTTATGTTTAGTGATGCTGTGTACCAAGATAGAGAACGCGCTAAGCTTAGTTAAGGGACCGACTTTCAAGTGCAACTGCCAGAAAGTAGCCAGGTAGGCATTAGGAAAAGTCCTACCATCATGCTATAATTTAATCACGATGTTTTCGTTCACTGAGAACTCAAGTTCATCGTAAGGATTTGAACTTACGTCTATTGACACGTCGTCTGTATACGCATCCAGTGAGTATCATTGTCTATTTTATCTTGCTCAGTTAATTAGATCTTTAGGTATTATTGATTGTTATTAAGTTTTCTGTTGAAATATAATACTCGACACCATAAATTAATGACCCATAATTATCAGTTTAGGGAAACCCGAAATAATCATAAATCACTTAGTTCCGTTTACTATTTTCGGTCAAGTTTATTTTTTACGTTTACATGAAATAATGCAATGTCACCAACGCAATATTTCCTGAGTGTTACTCAACCTATTTACCTTTCTATACGTATAAAACAATGACGTACGTATATGAATACAAGTGATCGTTTTGGCTTACCGTTCTATTTGCAATCTATTTGATATCCCTCGTGTGGGCTATTTATTCACTACTGCTGATACGCTTAATTTTGTTTTCATATCGTACTCCATTATGTGTAATATATACTTATGTTATTATTGCCTTTTTAATTGAATTTAATAAGTTCAATTTTAAATAGTATTTTTAATATGCGGCAAAGAAGGAACAAGTAAACGAGCACGCGATAAAGGAAATGCCTACTAGAATAAAATGCGAAAGCTGTCCCAGGTCGCTGGCAACAAGGGAGTTTGCCGTGTCACCGTGGTACGTTTTAGTGGGTAGTGTCCGGTGCTGATCAACCGACGAGTCTTGACACATGCCCCTCTCGCCTTGATCTGAGCCCGGGAAATGCATTTGCACGTTCCGATGAGGAATTCCGTAAAGAAGAGGACTTTAAACACTACGTTAATAAAAAATAAAGAATAAAGATGCCTACAACACCAGAATATAACAAGCGTGTTGGAATTTATCTATTACCGCTTAGTTTACCTATTAAATCCTCTCTTGATGAACCTCATGATGTAGTCCTATGAGAATACATCAACAGGGAGTGCACTGTATCCAGAGCGTTTGCATAAATACTCTCTTCTGAGATTAGATTATCCGTGACCATTTATGTTCCAACGTATAATCACAAGCGTATCTGAAATTCAATTACATAATTACAAATACAATTCAATTATATCTGAAATAAGCTTATGCAATTTATATTAAGCCAAATTAACTGGATATATATAAAAATTGTACCACAACTGAAGGAATTTTCACACACAAGTATAACATTAGGGAAATTTCCAGTAATATTTTTTTTTAATTAGGAATATGTTTTCACAAGATTTTTAAACGTGCTTTTTTATAACTGCAAGCTTACATTAAGGATAAATAATAGGTAATGATTTAAAATTATCACTTCAACGTAAAAATTAAACAAAGGTTAATCACAAATCCTTCATGTCGTAATTCTATGGTATACACAATAATGTCTTTACGCGAAGCGAGTGGAATATAAACCAATGATCAATTTAACTGTGATTTAAACAAACAGAAAGCACTCATTTGTATAACAAGGACACTTCATTGAACTAAGGATTTCACAATAACCACCTAATGATTTCAAGAATCGTGGTCTAATACAGTACAGCTAGCACGTGGAAATTAAATACGTCTATTGTTAGTTAGTGTATTCTTAATCATGATAACGATATGATTATTTCATTATGAAAACATATTGAATTATGATTGTACATTTCAAACGTAAGAATCAGAATATTGCTATAATGTATGTAAAGTACAACCAATTAATATTTTTGAGTAACTAGTTTCGTCTTTCCTTCCGGAAATAGAGGTCTCGAGTTCAACTATTAATGAGCTCCTTGAAATAAAACCTTTGTTAAAATTTTACATCAGATATAAATCAAATTTTTTAAAATTATGTCTATTTTACACTTCGTGTTCTTACTTTAAAGTGATGGCCGGCAACGCACCTGCGTTTCTTTTGGTGTTGTGGGTGTCCATGGGCAGCGGTAATCACTTACCATCAGGTGACACTCTTGCCCGTTTCCCCTATTCCATAATTGAAATAAACAAAAAAAAATATAACACAACATTTGAATGAATAAAAAGCGACTTTAAGATTTACTTATCTAATTACAAAATTTCTTTCTGCTGCAAACAAACTGATAACAGAGTATTACTAGAAAATAAAATTATATTAGTAGAACTCTCTTACCGTTTATCGAGACAAAACGATTGAAGTATTACAATGGCTTAATTATAGTTCAATAATCTTTTTTTTTAATTTATATCGGATAATGTTAAAAGTAGAACAATAAATTCTACAAGGTACCTGTAATAACTATTACTTGACAGTATGAAGGTTAATCTAAATTATATACAGTCAATCAAGATCATTGATTGTTATTATTCAATACTTAATAAAAAAAAATCACGTGACTGTATCTGTATTTTATTGAATAACATTAACCAATTATTTACTTGTAACGTGATCGAATTTTGTTTGAAAAGGTTTTTTTCTATATAAAAATGTCAAAGATTTTTATTTGTTTGATTTTATCCTTGGTAAAAAAAAATCAATAAAACTCAACTCAACAACTGCCTGTTTACATTTTTGAATTTTACTCAAACATGGTTTGCACAATTTCTATGAAATGATGTACAGGGGAAAGTAGCGATTTTCCTCGGTTGATCGACTATAACAATTATTAATAATACTTTTATTAATTATGAAATGTCAGTACAAAGTTATAGTATGAGGCGAAAATAAATACCTCTTAAAGCCGTAGGAAGTTAATATTATGAAACTGGAGAGTATATATTACAAGAAATAATTTACAAAATTATTTTTATATAGATATATATTATAGATTTTCTATAGTGTTTAACTTTCAACTACTAACCACTATACAAATTGCAATAGGCAAATTTTTGTAGCAAAAACAAAAACAAAAGTGAAACCGCGAACTACAGTTATTATAGCTCACATTATTTTATTGTAATAAATTGGTAGACAAATATTGCAAGGTTCGCACTAGTGCGTTCACTTCAGAAGTAATCGTAAGGTCATCCCTCGGCAGGGAAATAGTTTAACGTTTTAAATTTTTGTATAATTTCATATTTAAATATTTATTACGTATCTTTGATTACTTTATTTCCAGTGTCAATTGAAAAAATTTATGCACTGTAATGTTTAATAAAGTTGAAGCATTGATGACTTAGTGGTAACGAATTCAGATAACTCGTAAACTGTCGACAGTTTTAATTGTAAAACAAGCCTGCTCTTTGGATTAAGAAAAAGAAAAGATTGAAATAACAGCATGGCTATAGATTATTTTAGGCTGTATAAGCTATTGTGGACTTCAACCCTTCAGCTGAAGGTCTTTCGCCCAGGAATGAAGTCTAAAGCGAAGCAAGGCGGCGAAAAAAAAATACTATAAAAATAATAGAAAACAGTTTCCTAAAATTTACAATAATTAATAAGGTCAAAATTTGACTACTTGACGAACATTACCATTCACTAAAATTCTAAGGTTTACCATCTGCCGCTTAAGCGAGACGATATGGTATCACGGATGCACGAATCGCAACGTCCCGGCAAGCCCGGTATGTTTAAACCCCCCAATTCCTTTAGATGGTCAAACCGGTACAATCGCAAGGTTAGACTTGGAAGAAAGCGATTAAATCGGCCCCTACTACGGCGCTCTGCAGTTGGGGTAGTTCCTATGAGGGTAAGCCTCACGGGCATTGTCCACGATCTTTTGTGCAAAAAACACTTTTTCGCAATACGAGATCATTGACTATCGTGTCCTCTCAAGCTTGTTACCACCTTGAGCACTATTGTCACTTAACACCAGGTGAGATTGTTGGAAACATTAATTAAATTTAAAAGGTCAAAATTATTCCTTGCTTAACCTAAAAAAATCTCATGTATAAAATTTCTGTCATTTATTACTACCGAGGATTTTTAGACTGATCTATAAATTTAATTATAGCGCCTTACCAATACTTAGAGCAAAAGCTCATATTTAACTTTAAAGCCCTGGTAACTTACACCAGTTTGTGAGTCAATTTAAGGAAAATACATTTCAGTTTTCATTATTTTACTAACTTTAGAGTAGGTGCTCCAAGAAGAAGGGAATGTATTTAATGCATATCCCTTGATTCATTTCGAAAATAATTTATGGCAGTAACTTAATTAAAAAAATATATATATTGGAATATGATAAAAAAAAATATTTTATTTATAACTAACCGCCTGACATTATATAATAGCTATGCTCTTACATTTTAATATGTGACATTGAAGGTTAATGACCTATCTCACGTGACGAAAATATTAACACTTTTCAAAAGTCGTTACGATTTTTGTTTTATGGTTGTGATATGTTAAAAATAGTAGTACTAATTACCAAACATATTAATGCCCCTATAAATTTCTAACAGCAAATTTTAAGAAATGAAACTAATTTGACAGGAGTCGAATAATGTTTCTGTATTATTTTTTTCAAACTGACTAGCACTGTTGTCTTGATGGGTCTTTGCAGCTTCGTCGAGCTTTGTAGTGAGCTGAGAAGGGACTCAATCAACATATCAACTAGTATTTGGTGGCAGATTTTCAACTAAAAGGTGTTAGCTGGCCAGGCGGGCATTAGAGAAAGCCATGGGTTCAACACGATATTTTCCTTCACCGAAAGCTCAAGCTTATTGCAGGTGGGTTCAAACTCACGCCCATTGATGCGGTGTTAGTACACACTACCTACTGAGCTATCATCGCTCCCTATTATTAAGAATCGGACCTGGGCTTTAGTCGGTGCAAGGAATGACGCGGCGTGTGTGTGCGAGCAAAGTTAATCACTAGGTGTCGACGGCACGGGCGCGAGCAGATTTAGTTTAGAGACCAGGTGGAAACGACTCGTTTGCTGCCGTTATTTTATTAGCAGGATCTTTGTCTCGAACGGATCAGGCGATATCGCTCGCCTTACACATGGATCGATTTTGTGCTTTTAGATAAGATCGTTTTGGAAGTATAGGTAAATAGGTAAAAAAATCAGTATCGGTCAGCCACACATCTTGTAGAACGCCTTGGTCCAAACTATGCATGTAGCTGTAAATTACTTTACTATTAAGGATATTGAAGCGCCTGCAAAATATAAATAACAATTTTAAAGAAGTAATACTTAAATGCGAGTAATTTGATAAGATTCAAAGCAATTGAACGCAAAACAGCGCGAAAGCAATCCCTGGTTGCTGATAATGAGAGGGAATGCGAGTCGTCGTGGTATTTGACGTCAGATGTCTCTCACTCAGTGGCGTACTTTGCTATCATTATTTAATTAAACAAACTGACAACCGCTGAAACACGTAATAATAATTTTCTATATTTATAAACTTAGGAGTCTTATGTATTTCAGTTCTGTTCGTCATAATAGTTAATGCATGTCTTGTAATTTATCTGTTATTAAAATTACATCCACCTTGTAAGTATGCTAATAAAATTTTGCCGTTCCTACCGATCGGTATATAGTTGGATAGCACATACGAATACGTATATTGTAGAAAAAATATAATTTATGAGCTCTGTACGCGATTCCGTTCGCGTGAAACTAAAATTTTATTTAATCATTTTCATTAAAAAACGTTATATAGCCTATGTTACTCAGGGCTTATATATAATAGCATTCTAATGGTGAAAGAATTTTTGAAATCGGTCCAATTTAGTCTTAAATATAAGAAGTATCGGTTTAGGTCGGTAAAGTAATAGCACTTTATATAATTATAAGTCAGTAGGTATATAAAAGAGAATAACAAATATCACAGAGTAAGCTTACCTCTAAGTGAAAAATTAGTTCCATTAGTCTGTAAATTAATACCATAAGAAATAAAACTCGACAAATTTAGCTATGTAAGGTATCTGTTTTTATTGTACTACGGTACTCTACTATTTGTTTTATATTTAAGTTTTAGCGCTATGCCCATATTCTCACCTGATCTTAAGTGACGATACGACCCAAGTTGGTACACACGCTGAACTTGTGGAGGAACTGGCTCTCAAGTGCAACTGCCGGAACACACCTATTGGTATTTGGCGGGTGATTTTCAACTTGATGGTGGTAGCTAGCCAGGCAGGCATTAGAAAAAGTTTAAGCGTGTAATTTAAGTGGATTTAGATGAAAAAAGTTCCTAGGCTATTCCAATGCTAACAACTTGACTGTTGACCTCACTTGATTTTGAGGCCCTAGGATGTATCGTAGTTAGCCTATAGGAAAATCCGACCCTGGTTGTGAGGTACTGTCAGGTTTATATTAACTAGTGGAATAATGTTTAACACCTCTCGTATGGTGATCACCATCCAATTGAACACGTTTATTGTATAATATCTACCTACAATAATGTATCACCAAATACGATCGATTGTAATTGTAATAATAATATTATTTTGTTAAAACCTGATAAAAATGTAATATATATTATGACTTGCTTTAATTTCGATTATTTAAATCTAAAAGTTGTTTTTCTATCTCTAGGTTCTTACCTACTACTTTCTTTCTTGAAAAAAGTTCCATAAGTTATTTCTGAACGCATGGAAATGTGAACAAAAAAATTCAGTTAATTTAGTTAAGGCGTAACAAACACAATAACTGAGGCAGTTATAATATTATAATCTATCTATATTATTATAATAAAGCCAAAAATGTTTGTGTGAACGCGCTAATTTTACCTAATTAGGAACTGCTAGTCGGATTTCATAAATAATTTTTGAATTTGGTAGAGCAATTATTGAGGAAGGTTTTTTTAATGTCACCCTAAGACTGTATTGGAAAAAGTTATAAGGACGGGCAAAAATGATTAGATAAAATCATTGTCAGTTCCAGGCGAACGAAATCGCAGGCACAGCTAGTATTAGGATATAACAGAACGCTTACTATAATATAGGTGGAGTATACATCCATAGTTATAAGAAATATTTATACAAGTCATTTAAGTATATAAACAAACGAATTAGTATACATCTATTTTATTTACATATGGTGTGTATATGTATATGATTAATAGTGAACTTTATTTACACCATTATTTTCTTTGTGTTGTATCACGTGACACGAGCATGTCGGTGACACGACATAAATATGTTAACCCGTACAACAATTGACTAACGCATCTGAAAAAGTTATCACTTATGAAAAGATGAGCTTTTAAAGAAAGATAAGCTCTTATACATATAGCTTACAAATGATAAATGATGTTAAATCACATTTACGTCATCTTATATTTCTTTTTTTTATGATTTATAAGTGATCGCTTGACGTCAATCACGCCTGATGTTAAGGAAAGGTCAGGCAGATGAAACTTTAAAGATGCCTATTCATTGTTGTGTTATAAATATAGGTAGAATTGAAGACAGACGCCGGGAGTGAATTCTTAAACAATTAAAAGGGAATGAAATGTCAGTATATATATATATATAAAACAAGGTCGGTTTTGTTAGAACACTTATAACTCGACAATTTCTTGGACAACATTAAAAAATAAAACAGTTGTAACCAAACGACGTTTAGCGCAACGAATATTGTAACGAACAATTTTTTAGCAAGGTACATAAGCGCCCACAATTCAGAAAGTACGCGCAATGGTGGTAAAAGTAGATTTTGTTGGAAGTAAAACTCTGTTGTATAGTAAAAACGTGGTCTTCCACAAGCGCACATTTTATTGTGTGGTATGACATTGATTCCATTAATTGAGCTCATTGTACCATGGGAAACAAATATACCAAAATACCACACTATAAAAGAAATATAAAATAAATACTACGAGCTACTCAATAACCTGAACAGGAAGGATATGGTAGTTATGTCATACTTGGTTGACGTGAGAGCAAGAACTATACCAGAAAAATATCTACAACCTACTGAAAGATATTAGCATGTCTAGGACAGCAGAAAGTTCTATGTTACAACGTGTCTCTGAAGCTGCCCTAACAGGATCCTACCAAATTTGACTGGTTAGGGAACGAAACACGAGTAGTGAACATGAGTGTTGACGCTCGCCGCAAAGGGCCCCCTTAAACCTACATCCGTATTACAAGTCTCGGAAACTGATCGGAGTATCACTCTCTGTCATACGATGGACCAACCACCCGCACGGGTACTGCATGGGTAGCTAAAAAGCTACACTCATTTTATATTAAATCCCAGGTGAAACAGTTGTTAAAAAATTACATGAAATAATAATTTTAAAATGTCAATAAATTAGAAGTTAAAGTGGAAATGTAAATAAGTAAACAAAGACTGTTATATGAAAATTTTCGTTGGAACAAATACAAATGACTAAGAAACTCAGTATCAACCAACACTACTAATATGACGATGCAATGTAAAAGATGTCTAATGAATAATGGCAATGGATCAACGATGAAAGGAAAATACATAGGAGAAGTTGTCTTGATTTCGCGTATACCGATGACTGCTATGGATTTGTCATTCGATTTTAAGCGACTACAAATTCCCGGACGATACGTAGGCAATGAACAAATAACAAAACCAGTCGTTGGAAGTTTGCGTACTCAACTTGGAGTTTCCCTGATACGTGATGGGATAAATACATATATGTCGTGTCGAGCGTCGGATAACAATAACAATATATTTACGCATCACAAAAAGAAACTAAAACATAGTTTATCAATAAACGTTATATTGATTAACTATGTATAAATTGCATAAGATTTGAAATTTGAAATTTGGATTTATACACAAGTTTCATTTAATAACCAAAAGGAATGAAAAACGGGGACTATATTACATATAGTCAGTTCATTTGATGTTAACGAATTGAAGTACAAGGTTGACTAGAATTGGTAATAGCTGAGCAAAATTTAAAATAAAGAATACAAAAAGGGTCAAACTGTTTTTGTGTTTTAACGAGAACAGAGAACACTGATTATAGGTAATACGAAGTTTACCGGGTGCGCTTGTAACCTATAAATGCAGTAAACCAAGATAGAACTATTCCGAACACCATCTCCTCATATAATGCATTAAATGAATATGGCTACCAAACAACTAAAAAAATAATTATTTGATTTTTTTTATGTTAACCATAAGGTGTACTGACATCACAAGTTTATCGATTTCACAATCACATGTTCTTACTATGTACCAAATTTTATTAAGCTCGGTCAAGCCGTTATTGAATTATAAAGGATACACACACAGACGGACAGGCATACATTTTAAAACAATAGAATATACATTAGTGATTCCTAAAATAAATATCAATTACAATATTTGGCAAAAGAAACGTAGATGACTTTATAGATTTATTTAGTAGTTTAGATAACGAACTGCCTTCAAATTTGAATGGAACATTATAAACGTTATGCGAGGTTTAAGTAAGAAAAATGTAAAAGACACAAAATTATTGAAATTATTTCTATGCTAAATATCTATTATAGTTAAATATTTCGATGAATTTGAATGAATAAATAGAGTTTCTAATTCTACGTAACTGACAAATGATTGACTACGTATGATATTAGTTCTGATGCTTATAAAATCGTGATTTTTATTAAATGAAGATATCGTGATAATTGTTCTTTGGAGTTATAAGAGCCAAGTTTCTAAGAGCAGAATTAAAAAAATAATCAAAATCTACTCGGTAGTTTATTCAATTCGAACTCAATTCGATGGAAAGAACCAGTATCTGAAAAAAATATTCCTTTATCTAGAAAAGCCGGTTTTTCATTATAATGTTTTAAACAATAAATATTTTTTTTTTATTTAAATCCAACTATTCATTCTAATTTAATAAGCTTGCAGCTATTTGTGCATGTGCGGCCACATACACTGCATGTCATGACCTCTCTTACATAATTAAAATGTATGGCCACAGGAATCGGGCCTTGTGCTTGTCCCGTTTTGCGTCGAGCACTGTTCTACGTCTTCTTTCAAAATCGCTCACTTTATTGTTCACCTCCACTATAACCTAAGAAATCAGTAAGGTGTTCGAATACAAGGTATTAATATTCAAAGAATACAATAATTTAAGGTAAGGTAAATAATAGTAAATAGAGAAGATTTCTCAATGCTCAAGATATGTTTTTGGTGTATGTTGTTCATGAAGGAATTTATAACAATACGTAATAAGTGATTGTGACATTTAATTAGTTTGTTTTATAAGTAAGCTTATGTGACTCTAATGAGGTAAAGGTCAATTATGAAGACAGTAAGATTGTTCTATTATTCAAATAACTACATTTGAAATTAAAATAGGTGCCATTACTTTAATAAAATGAAACAATATAATATAACTAAGTATTTTGTTTAATAAGTTACAATTAATGTTAGTTACATCTAAAGATTCTTTTTGAGCTTACAAAGTTATAAATTGGTAAGGGTGATACACATAGTCTGAAGATGTAGTAGCTGGCGTCGTATTATAATCGTAAAAGATTTCATACGTTGGTTCTATCACAAAATCTCTAATACCATCAAATATGACGTCGAATACTTGTGACAATGTGTAACTCTGTAACTTCTTTAGAAGATTCACTTTGAATTTCATTATTCCACTCTTCAAACACTTGAGCGCTTGTAGTAGTAGATCTTGAATAATTCCTTTCAATTCATTTTTGACTCCAGTTAAGAAAGATCCAGACCCAAACAACTGAGCGATGTCAAATTGAGGTGATTCTTCATCTCCAAAGTTTAATACTGTTTGCGTTGTAGCTGTTACTAAGACTAAAGTAAAAAGAGTGATGCGCAACATCTGTAATTATAAATGAAATTTATAAAAATATTGTTACTATATGTGATATATTTGGTAAATATACTTGTTATTTTTAGAAAAACTCTACAATCCAAACTGTAATCCTGCAAACTCCTTCAATTAAAAAGAGTTTTAAAGCGATGATAGCTCAGTTGATAGTGTGTACGGACACCGCGTCAAGGGACGTGATTTCGAATCCACCTACAATAAGCTTGAGCTTTCGTTGAAGGAAAACATCGTGATGAAACTGTAGCATGTTGGTAGGGCTTTTTCTAATACCCGTTATGCTAGCTACCACACTCAAGTTGAAAATCTGCTAGCAAATACCTATATATGTGTTCCGGCATTTGTGTTTGGGAGCCAGACTCTCCACTACTAGGCTTAGCTTGTCCGCCTTCTTCAGACACATAGTCATTTAACATCAGGGGAAATTATGGTCATAACAAATACAGATAAACGATATGCAGACATCCATAAATTAAAATCCTAAAGTAAACTCTTAAAGGAACATAAAGTAGGGGATAACTACACTTCTAAATAATTTTAATCACCTATAAATACAAGCATTAATGACGAATAATACTAGAAATGATAAAGACTGACCACAAGTCGACTGACATTTCTTGACCGCAAGATATTCTGAAGGATTGTAACAAAACAGTAGTAAATAGATAGAAGATGAAAATAACATTACAACAATAAATTTACACGTATTCTTTTAGGATATGACTAAAATTGTCTAAATGGAGCCACAAATATTGTAATTTTAAATTATTTTTTGCTAACTTCGTTTTCATAAAACAAATATGTACATTTGAAAACAATACGAATATTTCCGTAGTAGGCAAAAAAATGCTCCCTTATGGTGTTAATGAAGACATTAAAATATTTTTTTTTATTTGGCTTTTTATATGTAGCCAATTTTCCCAAAGTAAAAATTCCCAAAGGAACTTTTAAATCCATAATAATAATAATAATAATATAATAATAAGTTGACAACTGCCTTGTTTTTCCTAAGTAGAGAGTCTTTGAGGTAATTTTAAAAAACCGTTTAGAAATTAGAAAGTACTTACGATTTTGTAGTATTTGAATTGGAAGTAGATGGTAGATGTATGAAGACAGTTCCTGTGTACTCAGAGGTAGACTGAATGAAGTAAAATATCAAAATGCGTAGCTTATATCCTGTTTTTAATTAGTATTAATTTGTTAATACGCAATTTATTAGTGACAACAAGTATTTACGTTTTCACTTTTCGAATTTTTTCAACATGAGTAATACAAAATAATTTAACTAAGGAATTGCCTATATCGTTAAAATTAACGATGTTTAATGAGCTTTAGCAAGCTTTGTACTAGACTTCAGCTAATAACATTTTTAAGATTATAACAATGGAAGTACTATTATATGTCAATGTATTAGACTATATGTAACCATATCAATGGCCTCTACGTCTATGACAGACGGTTAAAGCAGTATTTGAGAGCACTTTTTTTCGTGGCTGTATAGGCCAATTTGCGAACGGCACTGTTGACCGCATAAAGAACATAAAAAAAAATATTGTACATATTTATATGTTGCTGTCAGTTATTCATTACACGCAGTATATATGTCAACTCATTTTACAGGGTGTAAACTTTATTCTATAAAGTATGCCTGTTTATCTTATGCCAAATCGGTGGTTCTACTCTCTATTGCAAAACAGACAGATGTTGGAACGGTCTGTAAAACAAATAGCACAAAATGAATCCAACTAATCTTAGTTGGAATAATTTTAATAGTTAATTTTAATTTTTTTTAGTTAATGTTTAGTTTAGTTAATTTTACTAATATTTATTAATAACCAAATTTAAGCAATTCTCTTAAAATCCTTTGAGTATACATTTTGAGTAACTGTCATATATAAACGTATATGAGATTGTTAATTAATTAGTTGCAAATCAATTGTTATATATAAAATTTACGTGTCACGTGTCGTGTCAAATCGAAAAGGCAAAACAAGCTAGTATTTTTATATATATTTTACAACATAAAACATTCCATTGGATGTAATGTCAGTGTATATTTAAATGTGTCTGTGAGTAAATACTCCCACCTATTGATTAATAATTTATCTTGAACATTTTAGATTTTATTTGTTTCAGATGACTTCTCGAAAAATCTAATGAAAAGAATGTAAGGTACTAAAGATTTTGTATTCTTGAAATCAACGTCTGAGTATCTGACTAAATACATAAATATAACTGTGTACATTTTCTTAAATAGCCTTTAAATAAGTAGGTCGCAAAAGCATATATGCAAGGAAAACCCCATTCCTTAAGATAGGTTGCAATATAGGTAGGCATGAATACTTTATGCCAAATTAATATCTGTTAAACTAACCATTATATCATGATTTTTGTAAGTATTGCACAAAAAATTACCGTCTTGTTCCAAAAAAATTATGAAAATTCCGAAACCAAAAATATCTTATACCTACTCAAAATATTTCATTGCAATATTTACATATTTCAATATACCATGTTTCATTTTAGACTTTCATTTATCAGCCCTTAAATGTAAATATGAAATTAATTTAAGAGTCCCATATTGCATTACCACATTGTATGGCAACTTTGATTTTATGAACATGGTACAAACTTATACTTCATATATGACGAATGTGTTTAACTAGTTCACGACCATCAGGAGTTACCATATAATACACAATAGTGACATGCTTAGGTATGTCATGTTCTCGGTTCATTCGGCATATAACAAGCATTTATGCAGAGTAATACAGACCTGTACCCAATTTTTCACCGTAAACGGCTCAAACACTACTGAAACCGTAAGAATACCTAAAACCTATATAGTTCAGTGAATATTTAGTAAAATATTCCTAATAACAAATTGCATATATTAAATAAAATTTTCATAGCCTTTTTTAAATTATTTGTATGATTAGCGTTTGGCTACAGTCTCATCTGATGTTAAGTGACGATGTAGTAGTGTAGTATTAAGTGCAACTGCCGGAACACACTTATACGTATTTAGCGGCAGATTTTCAGCTTAAGGGTGGTAGCTAGCCAGTTGGGCATTAGAAAAAGTTCTACTAGCATGCTATGATTCCCTCATGATGTTTTCCTACATTGAAAGATCCGGCTCATTGCAGGTAGATTTAAACTCACGTCTATTGACCCAGCGTCCGTACACACTACTAACTGAGCTATCATCGGTTCATTGTATTTGATTATGGCCATCAACCGAAAATACAATATACATATGACAGCAATTGCCGTTTTCTGTGTATCAATAGACGCTGCGGTCAAAGGGACTACTCTTTAATCTAAGAATTATTACTTAATCATATCCTTGGAAGCATTTGAAGAATACGATGAATCTTCTGCTAAGTATAATACTTTGCGTTTGATTGAGCCGTTAAGTGATACGCATTTCAACGTAATTTATTACTTCTGTGATATTGATATTTTTGGACATGAACCATTAAGAGCATTTCATTAAATTACTTTGTTAATAAAAATGTTGATATAGCCAAGGTAATATTAATAGATCTGGTTTCGTTGACTTGTTATAGATATAACAGTACAAATTCATTCAATGTTTTTTATACGTGTTATACTCCAAAGTAGTTGTTGTCACACTTCAGATTAAGGGCCACTTATGACAATATTAGATTTCCCACTAGAGGTTAGAAGAAATGTGAAAGGTGTCACTGATCTCTGGCAACACGGGAGTTTGAAGGATTGCCGTGGTGCGTTTTAGTGGGTAGTGTCGGGTGCTTATCGCCCGACTTCTCTTACCACATGCCTCTCTCGCCTTGGCCTGAACCCGGGTAATGCATTCACGCGATGCGAAGAGGAACTCCGTAAAGACTGGGATTTAAACAACATTAATAAAAATAAATGGGCAATAAGGTATCACTGCGAAGTTATCAATGAACATAATTTTTATGTGTTGTCAAAACTCAATACTTTAGATTTTGTAGAGAATTTAAATTGAATTAACTGTTAACTCAAAATAATCGGAATTTTCAGGGCTAAATTAAACTATTTCTTAGAAAATATGTTTTAAATTATTGCACGCCCCATAAGCGGAGCGTTGAGGTGGGTACTACTGTCACTTCACGCAAAAATATACAATTTTTTAAACTGAAAATGTCTTTATTTATCATATATTGCACTTGTAAAATAATATATACACACATTTCAAGAAAAAACACTATTTTTAACACTCATGATATTTTTGATGCCATATTTGTTATTTAAATTAGTTAAAAACTGATAAAAAGTTCTGTCTTGGACGTCCGTGTGTCTGTATGTGCGGATCCAATATGTTATCATGATAACGCCCAAAATACTGTACTAATCGAGTTTTTTTTTCTTACGTTTCAGTATAATTAGGAATAGAACCCTATTACTTTTCACGGTCTAATTCGATGCTGTTGAATTGTTATTAAATAAACAAAATAGAATTGAGATTATGAGGTATGCACTTTTGGATTTTCCAAACATTCTTTTTATAATTGTTGTCAACTATTCAAGTGGATATTATTATATTAGCAACGTACGCAGCATTATAAAAATGGACGTGATAACGAAATGCATATTGAAGAAAGATAATATATTAAAAACACACACACATATTAAGCACACACTGCTTAACACCATACCATAGAAGTGAAACATCACTATATCTCTCTCGCTCCCTTAATCGGCTCGAGCCAACTTTAACGGAACGAGCGTCACACAAAAAGCTTGCGGATCAGAATTTCAAAGCCATCCCATAAGAAGTTTCACTTCAAAAGAAAAAAATCATCATCGTCTACTGTAATTCTTTGCTATGTGACAGAGCGATAGGCTACATGCGGTCCTGGGGCCGTAGTTATAGCACCAAGGCTCTAAGTCTATCTCTGTTTCATATTAAATTGATGGTTGATATTTCACAAAATCAGGTTATTTACCACATAATAAGTGTTGAAAGAATAAAACGATTATCAACACTGGGATACCATAAACAAAAAAAACATAGCTTAAGAAATTTATTGAGTATTGAGTATATTTATTATTAAGTTTCTAGTTTAGGGGGTTGGTATCGAATGAAAGTTTTGATTATATCTATATACATAAAACAAAGTCGGGTTTGTCCGATTTTTCTAGTTTTTGATTTGTTGTATTTGTTTCCGTCCCGAATAGCAGAATAACTATTAAAAACATTAGAAAATTGACGAAAACCAATAATAATAGAAAAAAACCTTTTCCCATACAAAATGTTCATGGGTTTCGTAACTGTCAAATATTCCTGTTGATCTTGTCAATTCAGTAAACTCTCTCCTCAAATTAAGATTTTATTGGAGGTCAGTTATTATTCTTCAAATCAGTCAACACAATTATCCATCGAATGACGTAGAGAACAATCCTACAGAATTTTTAAATTAACTGGCATTGGCTGGACTACCACCTCACAATTTCCTAATAAAAGTAGATTTTGTTCGATATAAGAACTCTGTTAAATGGTACAAACGTGGTCTTTCACATGTGCACATTTTATTGCGATGAGTTGACAAAATATAGAAAGGTGAAATTGATTCCATTAACTGAGCTCATTGTAACATGGGAAACAAATATATCAAAATACCACACTATAAAATAAATATAAAGTAAGCGCTACGAGCTACTAAATAACCTGAACATGGATGGCTATGGTACATATGTTATACTCGATCCAAATGAAAACAAGAGTTATCCCAGCAAAATCACTATAACCTACTAAAAGATTTTAGTCTGCCTAGGACAGCAGAAAGTTCTATATTACAATCTTATCTGGCTCCTACAAAATTTTACTGGGCAGGGAAAGAAACACGAGTAGAAAAAAGTGTTGGCGCATGTCTGAAGGGGGGGTTCCCCTTAAACCAACATTCGTACTACAAGTCTCGGAAACTGATCGGAGTATCACTCTCTGTCATACGATGGACCAACCACCCGCACGGGTACTGCATGGGTAGCTAAGAAGTTACACTCATTTTATATGAAATCCCAGGTAAAGCAGTTGTTCAAAAATTACATGCAATAATAATTTAAAAAATGATCAATGGACCTTGTACTGTTTTCAACAATAACACACTGTATGATCGAGGATAAGTGTTTCAAGCGATACCCAAAAAGTAATGATGGATACCCAATGTAGGCGATCAATTGTAAACAATAGTATTGAAGTTAAAAGAAAATATGTTCATGTAAGCAATAGTTGGTTTGTGCCATACTCTCGAATATAGTCCAAGGCTTATGAGGGTCACATTAATGAGAAATACTTTAACTCCGTCAAGTCAATAAAGTAGAAATGTAAATAAGTAAACAAAGGCGGTTATATCAAAATTTTCGCTGTAACAAATACAAATGACGAAGAATCTCAGTATCAACCAACATTACTAATACGACGATGCAATGTAACGACACTGGCTGTAAAAAAGTCTAATGAATAATGTCAATGGATCAACAATGAAAGGAAAATACATAGGAGAGGTTGTCTTGATATCGCGTATACCGATGACTGCAGTGGATTTGTCATTTGGTTTTAAACGACTACAAGTTCCCGGACGATGCGTCGACAATGAATAAATAACAAAACCAATCGTTGGAAGTTTGCGTACTCAACTTGGAGTTTCCCAGATTCGTGAAAGGACAAATACATCTTTGTCGCGTGTTCGAACGTCTGATAATAATAACTGTATTTTTACGCACCACAACAAGAAATTAAATCATAGTTTATCAATAAGCGTTATATTAATTAAACAAATTTAAATTGCATATGATTAAAAGGTTTAATTTATTGAATTTATAGACAAGTTTCATTCAATAACCAAAAGAAATGAAAAATGGAAAGGATATTAGACATACTCAGTTCTCATGATATTAACTAATTGAAGTACAGGGTTGATTAAAATTGATAATAACTAATTAAAATTTAAAATAAAAAATACAAATCGGTCAAACCGTTTTTGAGTTTTAGCGTTACATCGATTATAGGTGATACGAAGTTTACCGTGTCAGTGTAAACGATAAAAAATTACACACATGTTGGTCTATAAATAAGTTATGATCCTGTCAAATTTCTTCAAAATCTGTTCAACAGTTTCAGAGTAGTAGTTGTATATACAGATAGAAAAACAAAAGTTAAAAATAAACATTATCTGACTTCTTTAATAATAAAGTACTTTAAGATAATAATTCAAAACAATATTGAACATTTGATGCCACTATAGTTTTATCATGTGTACAAATCAAAATACAATTATTTTTTTATTATTTATCAGCAGATACACATGTTTGACGTAATTTCTCTTTTTTTGAAAATAGTAGATATTATTTATGTGTATTAAGAAGCAAAATAGAGGTGAACTTCTTGGCGATCCATGGATTCACCGTCCGTAAGCTGGATCCATTGTGTGGCAGAGAGAGGAAACTGCGAGCAGATTCCACTTATAGGCTCAATATTGCTATGTATTTTGTAATTAAATTCATATTAAGGATAGATATTCTACCATTTCAAATTTAATTGGAAATGATATTCAAGTTTAAAAGATGTAATTTATTGTGCTAATCAGTTAATCTTCGTGATAGATACGTTAGTGTACTTTATATTACGTATGATTTAGCGTGGCAATGAGAGCAACCGTCACGACACGGACGAGGCGCGGCGCGGCACGGCGCAGCGTCGCGTAAACTCGACGCGATCTCCTGCGCTTGTTTTGCTTTCAGTCTGATTATGTATCAGCTTGTAGTTAACCGGTGCGCTACAGTTGCTACATCAAAATCTAAAACATCGTGAATTATATTATTTATTTTTTAAATTTTACCATTAAATTAATTAAACTAGTTTAAAGTAGGGAATGGTCATATATAATATTTTAATTTGAATATCAGTGTTTAATAGATATATGAGCGAAGAATACAAACAGATATCTACACTATGCGAAAGTGTTTCAAGATGAATTTATTTAAAAGTGAGTATTTTTAAAAATATGTGTTTCATTCTTATTTTACTTAACAGTTTTCATTTAATTGGTTATAAGTAATTTTGTTGTTTGTCTATTGAGATAAGTACATTTTTAACAAGTTATGTATGTAATTTGGAAAAGTGGTTCACAATCATACATATGGAATTTTGAACATTTACGTGTGTATTAAATAACTACAGGCTGTTACGATACGGTTTATAAATAACCGTGAATCACTGAAAATAAATAAACGTAATGTTAATTATTTCTATTTACATTATTAAATTGAAATACTTAATGTGGTAATGTTATAAACTATCTACTAAATAGAATATAAATGACATAATATGAATTAATATCATTAAATTAAAATTTTACATGTTTTACCTTAAGTACCATGTTCAAATTTGGGTATATAGCTTAACAAAATTATAGAAGTTATAACAAAAAATATCTTTAAATAACTAATATTTTAATAAAAAATAGACTATTTTGTGTAAGTCTCATATATAATTTTCAAATTAATGGTTATATCTTAATATTTAACATAAATAATATTAGTAAGCTCTACATGTGTTGAGTTTATTTTCTTATTGATTAATAAATAAATAGTATACCAAATTCTTATCTCTATATTTATTTTTCATTATCTTCAATATGTCTGAAGTCTGTAAGCAATGAACCTTGTTATGCCTAAAGTAAACTAGTATTGAACTATATAAGGTAGCTCCACTTATATACATTACTAGCATTATTATAGTGTACCACCTAGAAAAAAGCATACTTGTATTATTAAACTAGCTGACCCTATGAACTTCGTATCACCTATAATCGATGTTCTTTGTGTTCGCTAAAACTCAAAATTGGTTCGAACGATTTATATTTATTATTTTAAATTTTGATTACGAATTATCAATTCTAATCAACCTTGTATTTCAATTGGTTAAGATCAATAGAACCGACTATATCTATTAACATTTCCGTTTTTCATTTCTTTTGGTTATTGAATGAAACTTATCTATAAATCCACTAAATTAAACCTTTTAGTCATATGCAATTTAAATATGTTTAATTAATATAACGCTTATTGATAAACTATGATTTAATTTCTTGTTGTGGTGCGTAAAAATACAGTTATTATTATCAGACGTTCGAACACGCGAGATAGATGTATTTGTCCTTTCACGAATCTGGGAAACTCCAAAATGTATACCCGAAATCAAATCAACCTCTCCTATGTATTTTGTTTTATTTATTAATGTCGGTCAAGGAATTGTTAAATTCACTTTCCATCTCATTGGAAATTTCTAAACGCACGCATAAATATTTGATAAACAATAAATATGTCAAAATTATTTCAAAACTGACATTATTTTACATTTTTAAAATCAAAAATATGGCATTATCCGAATATTGTGTATGTATGTTGTTGATTTGAAACCTTTATTTAAATACGTTCTTGTATTATAGGTTTTTGTAAATTTTCTAATGTTATATATTTATTTTGCTATTTGGGATGGAGACAAATACAACAAATCAAAAACCATGAAAGTCGGTCCTGCCGTTCTCAAATTATAAGTGTTCTAACAAACCCGATTTTGTTGTATATATATAGATATATTTTCTGTCTACAATGGTTTGCTAAACTACAGTGCTTGTCAAAAATTATCAATTGAATGCAACGGTCTTCGGTTATTGGTAACATTAGAACTGCAAATGTGAAGCGATGATAGCTCAGTTGGTAGTGTGAACGGACGCTAGGTCAATGGACCTGAGTTCGAATCCTTACAATGAGCTGTCGGTGTAGGAAAACGTCGTGATGAAATCATAATATGGTGGTAGGCCTTTTTCTAATGCTCGCCTGGCTAGTTGACCATCCTTAAGTTGAAAATCTGCCGCCTAATGTTATAGGTATCCTCACTATGGTCCTCTACAACTGAGCCAATTCTACCTCTGTTATTATTTTTTATAGTTAATGACTAGAAATTTATTTAACTAGAATAATGGCAAAATTTACAACCGTCAAAATTAGGGCCATCAAGGCTTTTGGAATAATCACAATTGTTGTATTCATGCTTGGATTCTTAATATCTTATATTATTAAAAATAAATAGGGACTTTATGAGTTTCTTCCCTTATATTGCGTGGTACTACAACGAAAAAATGTAGTCGGACTGAATATCAACTAACATTTACTTTATTCTAGCTCGACACAATGACTGTACTTCACCTGATGGTAAGTTCAGTACGGTCCTCGAACAGTACTGACTGTCGTAATTGAAATTGCCTCCGTCAGTCCCAACTGTCATGCCAGCCAAAACCATACGCCAAAATTATTCCCGCCATGATGGTACGCTTAGGAATGTAGTTTCTCTTATTTCCGTATCAACCAGTGTGTCTAGCTACCGTGAGTCTTGTAGGTCAGGACGGTAGTAACGAACTCCAATAAGAACTGTGATCCTAGACAAATTGACGTTCAATTGCTAACGTAAGAAAAAACAATAATGTACGTAATGAAACATATCAAAGTAACTTTGACATTCTATATGGATTGTCATTCTATAAACATTTTTTGTTCTTTCTTTTGATTTTTTTTACACTTAAGGTTTAGCGTTATGGCCCTAATCTCACCTGATCTTAAGTGACGATACGGCCCAAGTTGGTAGACATGCTAAACCTGTGGAGGAACTGGTTCTCAAGTGCAGCTGCCGGAACACACCTATTGGTATTTGGCGGTAGGTTTACAACTTGAGTGTGGTAGCTACCCAGGCGGACATTAGAAAAAGACCTATCACCATGCTATGGTTTCCTCACGATGTTTTCCTTCACCGAAAGCTGAAACTCATTGTAGGTGCTAGGATTCGAACTCACGTCGTAGTCGTACACACTACCACTGAGCTACAATATAGCTACAATACATAACATTCATTATATACAATACATTGATTAGCAATTATTGTTAGTAACTTGGCTAGTTAAGTAATAAATGTTGTTTTTAAATTGTGCGATGCTTACCTTCAGGTTAAGAATCGTTATTTTTCGAAGCAACTGCAAGAAAAATATTATCATTCCCATTTAAACGAATATTAATACAGTTATGATTTTAATAAACAGAATATTTTTTTACCTGATTATTTAAATCTCTAAGATAAATATTATAATATAAGCCATATAGATATTGTGTTCTAAAATATGATTAGGTACCATTATTATTAAATTACTGAAACTTTATGCAAATTATTTAGAATATAAGTGCCTACTTGTTATAATGAAATCGTTGTAAACTCAGGTATATAGTCAAATTTTATACGTTAATTATGTTATCACGTGGTCATAATTAAAACATCCTTGCAGAAATTAAACGAATGAGAACATCAGATAAATTAGTAAAATTTTACAATAGGTTAATATCACCTTTGTTTATTGTGCAAGTGTTTAAACAACTGGTAATCTTTTCATAAAGTATTTCTGTCTCTACATTGATATTCTTATCAGTTGAGAGCTACTAATAAAATTTTTATAAGTTTATTTATCTGCATTGGTGTTTTCTTTATTAATCTTTAGTAAATGTTTTTTTGAATTTTAGAAATTAGTCGTAACAATCATTGGTATTTTCTTTGATCAAACTTTAAATTAGGATTGACTTTAATAGTAAGTTAAGTCGGAAATTAGTTTATCGTTTTCTGTTGTAGGATCCTGTTAAATTGAAATGTAAAATTATAAATTACCAGTATTATTAGTTAATAGTTATATTTACTAATTATAGCTGAAGGTCAATAAATTTAATTAACAAAGAAAATTATATGTGGCAATTGTGGCTAACTAAGAGTGTCATTATTAAATACATAAACCGAAGCTACAAAGTATTTGATACAACACAATGACATGTGATTTTTACTACAAAACATTAGTTAGTCACTTCAACTACTTTAAGCGATGATAGCTTAGTGGTAGTGTGTAGGAAAGCCGCATCACGGGATGTGAGTTCGAATCCAAACACCTACAATGAGCTTGAGCTTTTGATGATGGAAAACAGGTGGAACCGTGGGGAAACCATAGCTCGGGCTTTTTTTAATGCCCGCCTGGTTAGCTACCACCCTCAAGTTGAAAATCTGCCACCAAATACCAATAGGTGTTCCGGCTGTTGCACTGGAGAGCCAGTCCCTCCAATAAAGACCGGCAACGCATCTGGTGTTGTGGTTGTCCATATATAGCATTAATTTTTTTCTGAATAATAGTAGAAGAAATCTTTTTTAATAAATGTTATATTAACAACTTAAAATTTATTGAAGCACCTACTTTAAGAATATATAATTTAATAACAAAATAAAGTGGTAGAAAGCAGGTAATATATAAAATGCATACACATCTCACAACAGCTGCAAAAAGTTTTGAAAAATTATTAGTCAATGACGTAGAGATTACGACAATATGATAAAAATACCAAAATCACAATATCATCCGATACTTAACAACTTGAAAATTAGTAATGATTTAGCGTTTAATTAATTTTATTTTGCACATAATAAAAAAAATTGTAAAGTTATGTTATTAATACATATATCTTTTATTACTAGTGAAACATTAACAGACAGTATATATGGAAATATCCAATCTACTCAGTTGAGCGAGTGCACTGATCAACGGTAAGCAATCAGTGGCTTGCATGCTTCATCGCAGCCCTAGATTAAATATATAATATAACACTCGTTAGCTATGCTATATGATATACAAATAGTTTCACATTGCATAAACTAAAAACCTAACTATAAATCTTCAGTGTACTTTTAATTCTGTATTAGAAATAATGTCCAAAATATCAGAAATACCCAGCGTCATTTATTAAAAACTTACTTTTATATTTATTCAACTACCTGTACTTACCTGCATTTCTATTGTGTTAACAGCTGGCACTTGATCATATTTATACATGTATTTAAATATGAGTATGTAGTTAAGTATAACAAGTGTGTAGATAACAATAGTGACAGAGAAGTTGCGAATAATAGATAAGCGTTACCCATACCACTAATGAAAATAGATTAGATTCATAGACCTAGAAGAATGTTAAGCGTGGACATGGATGGATATAGGAACAGAAGAACGCCGAAAAGATATACATGTACGTGGTGAGGATATATATTAGTGTACTAATATACTCTAATATACTATCTGTATATTAGTTATTAATATGGTAATGTAATATTATAATTTATTGTGCCCATCATTACTGATAAAGGTAACAACAAAAAAATATGCAGATAAATATGGTAATCCGAGAATGTTAATGTCTAAATTTACTTTAACTTACAAAATTTTCATATGACATTCGTAATAAATTAGATTATATTATAAATTTTATATATAAATATATTATGATAAGCATCCATTTCTTTTTTAAACTTTTAGAATTCGTCTGCTTTACCTACTACGTTATTACTTTTAATGCAAAGTAAATTTAGAATTTATTCTTAGTATGTAAATTTCATTCCTACATATTCGGCATGAGACAAATTGAACCATTAATTTCGTATGGAAAGATTTTTAATTTGTTTAAAACAATTAGGCACATAAATTATAATTATAATATACTCCACTCTTAAAGCCATAAATATATTACACAAAAACTGTTGTCCTGTATTCGTATATACCTATAGGGAGATCAAAATATGAATTTTAACTAAGGAAATGACTGTCTTATAATTTTTTTTTATAATTTTTGAAATTAATTGAGCTGACAAACCAGAAACAAATTCTAAAAAAGTATATTTTTTGTAATTTACGCGGTGTTATCAAAGCAATTTTATTACTCTGGCAGATGATTTTAAAACAGTAATTATTGTTCGTTGCTTAATAGCAGGAATATTTTACATGTGGGTATAGTATAATTCATCAAACGTATAAAACGTCAAAACGTGACTGTTTTCGGACATGTTCCACGAGTTAGTTTTTTGCCTTCATCTACCAAAAGTATGGTTTCATGAATAATTACTTTACGTATTCTTAATACATTTATCCACCTGATGATTTGTAATCGAAATAACACAATGTAATATTTCCTTTATTATATTATTTATTCTATAAATATTTGTTACTAGCTTTTACCCGCGGCTTCGCTCACGTTAATATTGATCTTGTTAAATTGGATGACGCTATAAAACGTTTCATACAAGTTTATCCCTCTCTTTAATTCACTTTCAATCAGTTTTTCGTGAGAAAGAGTAGCCTATCACCGTCTCCAAGGTCCCGTCTATCTCTATACCAAAGTTCATTATAACCGATTCAGCGGTTTAGGCGTGAAAGCGTAACAAACAAACTCTTTATAATAGCATATACTAGCAAGGATAAGGATATATCGCTACAGTTTATTAATTTCAATTTTCTGATTAACAAGAAGCTCAAATAGAATATTATAAAGTTGTTACTGGGGTCTTAATAGTTATATTTTAGTTTTTATTTTCATTCATAACTTCTGTTTAGCTCTATACTATGTTGTGGTGATATTTTACGTAATAAAGTGTGGTTATTGAAACTTGTGAATCATAAATGATAACAGCGGTATACAGTTCGCTACTAAAACTCCATGGATAGTTTAATGTTCGCAATCGTAGAACTATATTTGAGAATTATATTAGCAAAACTATCTAAACATGTAGAAACTATAATGTATAAAAAGAAAACGAGCTTTAAAGATAAAATCCATAGAATGAATAACTTTGTGCAGAATTATCTTTTTTTAACGATGTCATTATATATTTCTTTAATAAAAATTTACTATTTTAGAAGTACACGTGTTATTGGTGTATTTATAGAACTGATAGTGTAATACTATACTCGCTGTCAGTAACCATGATAATGTCAAGAACGTTTATAATTATTTCTATTGCACATTATGTATCATATATGTTGACAGCAATTAATGCCATAACGCTATCATATGTTAAGGAACTAGATTTTCCGATTGTGCTATGCTCCGTTAGAATATAATGGATGCAAAAAATGTCTATAGAATATATTACCTATATAGCATAAACATGTATATTGGTCCATACATACCTATATATAGTTATTCTTATCTATATTAAACACAGGTAATCATGCAATTTATACGTACACTAGCTGTGCCTGCGACTTCATTCGCGTGGAACGCAAATTTGATTTAATCATTTTTGCCCGTTCTTGTAACTCTTTGCAGTACAGGTTTCCTGCTATTGGTAGTAGCTTGATGTGAAACAATCTCAGGCCTTTCTTAATTATTTCTATATCAAATACAAAATATTTTTTTAAAACCCGGCTGGAAGTTCCTAAGATAAACGCGGTCAAACAAATAAACTTTCCTGATGTATACTATTAATCCTTACTAATATTATAAATGCGAAATTGTGTTTGTTTGTTTGTTACTCTTTCTCGTCTAAACCGTTGAATCGATTATGATGAATTTTAATATAGAGATAATTGACAACCTAGATATGGTGACAGGCTACTTTTCTTCTCGAAAAACTTCTAGGAAGTAGGCTAAAGAAAGGAATAAACTTTGTATGAAACTTTTTATTGCGTCATCCGATTAGTTCCACAAAACTAATATTAACGAGAGCGAAGCCGCACATAATATCGAGTATAGATATATAGGAGAGAGATTTTGTCTCAGTAATGCAACATTAAAAGGAAGTGTTGAAAAATCATAGCTGCAAGCTGCTCTGGTCACAGCAATTCATTTCCGTAACCGTTTGCCTTGTACACCCGACGCACACATAATGAGTGGTTAAAAATAAGCATATGTTACCATTTAAAACTGTCAAGACAAAATAAATAATAATAGATTTTATGCTCTTTGTGAAATTAGTAACACTTAAATGAACATATTTTTTAAGTACTCTATGAGTTCTACATTACATCAGTACAGTTACTTAATTTATTTTTATTTTGCTATTTTTTTTCTTTTCTTGACTACGTACTTACCTTATTTGCTTTATACAACACTAGCTGACCCGGTGAACTTCGTATCACCTATAATCGATGTTTTTTGTTTTCGCTAAAACTCAAAAACGGTTTGACCGATTTGTTTTTTTTTATTTTAAATTTTGATTAGCTATTATCAATTCTAATCTACCATATACTTCAATTGATTAAGACCAATAGAACTGACTATATCTAATATCGTTTTCGTCTTTTATTTATTTTGGTTATTGAATGAAACTTGTCTATAAATCCAATGAATTAAATCACTTAATCATATGCAACTTAAATATGGTTAATTAATATAACGCTTATTGATAAACTATGTTTTAGTTTCTTGTTGTGGTGCGTAAAAATACAGTTATTATTATCAGATGCTCGAACACGCGACAAAGATGTATTTGTCCTTTTACGAATATGGGAATCTCCAAGTTGTGTACGTAAACTTCCAACGACTGGTTTTGTTATTAGTTCATTGTGTACAGATCGTCTGGGAAGTTGTAGTCGCTTGAAATCGAATGACAAATCCATTGCAGTCATCGGTATACGCGAAATCAAGACAACCTCTCCTATGTATTTTCCTTTCATCGTTGATCCATTGCCATTATTCACTAGACTTTTTGTACAGCTTGTGTCGTTACATTGCATCGTGGTATTAGTAGTGTTGGTTGATACTGAGATTCTTCGTCATTTGTTCAAATAATTGTCACACACTATGAACATAGGATAGTTTTTAATATAGGACAACTTTTAATAGTTTATAGATTTAGTGCATTACCAACTAACCCGACAAACGTAATGCCGCTTTTAGTTGTTAATAACTCGACCATCGCGTCATCTATCATATCATGAAATAGCTACGAACTATCGTCTCAATAAAAGTGAATTTTATATCTATAGTCAACTCGTTTAAAAGCTTCACGATCACTAACTGACGTACATAAGATTTTTATATACACACCTTTTTTGGTTTTAGTAATTTCGTTTCTAATTAAAAGGCAAAGGTACCTAGACCGTGCAGCTAATCAAACGGCCATAAATAGATCAAACTTAAATGGGAATGACACTTATCTATGCATTATTACTATAAAATCTTACTGGTCATCAAAAGATACAATAAATCAATAGGTACAGTAATAAAATATGCGTCCAAACTTTATACGTGTTGAAGGTTTTTGATCTGGTTTTATACAATTATGTTTGACTATGAATACTATAATTAATTTTAGTTTCGAGAAGCCAATATTTCCGATACTCATTTTATTGATTTGAGTATCAATTCAAATCAAGGGTTATGTTTGTTACATAGGTGATTTATGTTTACGAGAAATAAATTCAATGGCAACCAGCAGACGGTAACCGGTTTCAAGTACTAAGCTATGTGACTTACATTGCCGATGCATAAATAAATCAGGTCATGTTTTGAAGGAATTATGACACTTCCGTATTTACTTCCGAAGAGATTTTAAACGGAAAGACCTTGATTATAAATATTAGTCCTACATTTATTTTTCTGCATTATTTGTGTTTCTTATCATCATTTATACACATTTTGTAGTAGTTAATTTAACAATTAAGGGAAAATTTATGAAAAGAAAGTATACATTGAAAATAAATTGTAAACCTTATTTATTCATTTATTACTATATCGAGCAATTACTATTTTACAGTACAACTCATTTGGTAATGTACAACAGAATAGTTAGCATTCTAAAAGCATGATGTAAATTATTACAACGAATAGATTAAAGACTTATAGTTTGAAATAGTGTAGACAATTTCAAAATACATTTTTATATGTTAATAATTATTACATAGAATACTACAAATAAACTTTAGCATTTAGCATTAAATATGGTAATTTTATTTATTTTTCATATTAAATATTACGTTTATGGAGGAATTAAATAAACTCATTTTAAAGCGATGATGGCTCAGTTGGTACTGCATACGGTGCCCGCGTTAGTGAACACGAGCTTTTGGTGAAGGAAAACATCGTGATTAAACCATAGCATGGTACTAAGGATTTTTATAATGCCCGGCTGGCTAGTTAACACACTCCATTAGAAAATCTGTCGCCAAACCCCTATAGATATGTTCCGGCAGTTGCATTAGAGAGCCAGTAGTTCCTCCAGGCAACAGGACACCATTAGGCTCAGCATGTTCACCATCTTAGGCCACATCGTCATTTAACATCAGGGGAGATTGTGGCCGTAACGCTGAACTATAAAAAAAACTGTTTTATATTAAAAATTATCCTATGTAAAATGTGTGTGACAATTATATACTTATTAGATAAGCATGATCAACATTAGTTTAAGTAAAAACTAGTGTATAATAAGTTAATATCAATACAATTATCTTGAAATTTTTCGTTAGCTCATTTCCTATATAAATTACAATCTATTCCTTTTTTATAAATGAATATCGTAATTGCTGTCTGTAAAATTATGCTGGTTAATCAGTACCTATCGAAAATATATTTACATTACATTATGTTACATTCATTTCTATAATATAATAATAAAAATAATAAAAAATATACACGCTGAGAAAATGAAAATTAAGAATTATCCACATTTATAAAATAAAAATTTGATTGTGAATAAAAAATGTTGTAATTTCGTTGACAACACGATAATTGTGACAAACAACTAAATAAAATGTATAAATGTTTCGCATGATGGTAGGGCCTTTTCTAATACCCGCCGAACTAGTTAGTATGTAGGTCATCAATCATTCTCTTCATTGTACTCAAAAACGGTGAAGAATCGAATCATTATGCTTCAAAGGCATAACAAGAATATTATGTAGTGTATATATATATTTGATTGAGTATTTATAGTATGGTGGTAGGACTTTTACTAATGCCTGCCTGGCTAGCTACAACCCTCAAGTTGAAAATCTGCCGCCAAATCCCAAAATGTGTGTGTTCTGGCAGTTGCCCTTGAGAGGGAGTCCCACAACAGGTTTAGCGTGTCCACCAACTTGGACCGTATTTTCACAGCAGGATCAGATGAGATTATGGGTATAGCGAAAAACCTTCACTATAATAAAATCGGTCAAACAATATAATAATAGCCTTTTCTTCAGATCAATTTACATATAGTTTTACACAGTTTAAAATAAAAACTAAAAACTTAAATCTAAAATAAACTTAAATGTAAACTCTAATCCAGTATTTGGTTCTTGCTTATTTTTTGTAGAACTGTTTGCCAAACAATAGTAATAGAATAATTACGAACAAACACATAAATGTAACAATTTATTATAAAAGAAAATCTTCGCGAATACAAAGTCCCTGTACTCTTTTGTAACTGCGACAGTAGTAAATAAATGTATGTTTTCTATTACTAAAAATAATAAGTTGCTTATCTAAAAGGAAACTTCAAAGCGGAAAAACTCATCATCGCGTCACCTATCTCTTTGTAATAACGATCACGAACAGCAAAGTAATATCACTTTGTATTATGTTTTCTGCGTTTTCGACCTCTTTACTATTTCTGTTTGTCGGTTTTTATGTAACTTAGTTTGTTTAATGTAAATAAATATTAGAAATGTAACGTTTAATTTGGGATGTCTCACAAACTGCATAGAAAACATGTGTAAGTGGGGTACTATTTTGGCTAAACATGAAAATACTTTTTTTACTGTAATAGACACTTGTATTATTTTTATAAATATTATAAAGCAGAAAAATTTGTTTCTTTGAACGCGCTACCTTTAGGATCTACCAGTCGAATTTCAAAAATTATTTGTGCTTGGTGGATTAATTATTGAAGGTAGGCTTTAGGCTATTTAACATCACGCTACTACTAATAATAGTAAAGCTATATGAATAAAAGTTACAAAAACGGACAGAAAATGTTAAATATTTTTTAGTTCCAAGCAAACGAAGTCGCGGGCACAGCTAGTCGGTTATACAATTAATAGTAAGAAGAAATAATAATGATAAAATTAAAGATCTTCGAATTGAAGTGAGGTCAATAAGAGTAAAATATTGATAAAAACATATGGGTAAATACTGTAATGGCAAAGGCTAAAAACGAAATAAGCTCTCTAAGGTTTTTTTTTTATTTAGTAAAGAAGTAATTAGATACGTAGCATTCTTGAAATTAAGTGGTCAGTACTATTCAACTAAAATAACAAACATGAGTATGGTTATTGTAACCTAGGACGCACGTAGCACGGGAGTTATCACTACCGCTATGCTAACCTTGAATCCGCTATGTCCAATGTAGCTTAATATCCTGTAACTACCGTAATAAATCTGAAAGTGGATTCCGGCTATAATTGAATCCTGTCTATAACAGTTTGCAAATTCTGAGGATAGAGCGGCACGACTCGTTTGGCACTAAATATCAATTAACACGCCCTTTAGAGTCAAACATATTAACGCTTGCATTGATAGTTCATCTTCATTGATAGCAAGCTTCTCTAATCAAGTTTTGCAAATATTCTGACCGTTATAAAATAAAATAATTATAAATATATACCGATTTTAATTAATTATATGTAATACAGGCTGTATATCCTAAAACAGCTGTCTGCAATCTCATATGACATGAAAATGTGGCTCAAGAATGTAAAAACATACTCAACCTACTGGGGAACAGGCTAACAAGTGTAATTACTGGAACACTGCTGAAAAATTCATATAAATGACATATTTCCAATTTGTGTGAGGTAGCTATCCAGTGTCTCTAGCCTCATTCCCTTTCAGAGATTGCTAAAGTATAGAAAAAATAAATACAGTTAAAGGTGACTCTATATCTTATATAAAAAACTTGTGTGAGATGAACACGATGGACTCTTAAACTACTGAACCGATTTTAATCAAATTTTGCACACTGTGTGAGTCTGATCCAACTTGAGAGATATGATACTTTTTATCTCGATAAGTGGTATTAACGCGATAGATAAAGCTGTAGTCGATGTGATTGACTACTTGAAGGGGTAGAACAAGGTCTGTCAAGTCACCTAGAACTCTATATTTCTTTCATTGATATGTCGGCTTCATTGCAGGGTCCTAATTGAGCTATCATTTCTTTTAATAAAGTAATATAGTATATGTAATAAGTTCATGCGTACTTTATTCCTCAGGTGGTATTGTAACGAACAGACACGTGCTAAGACCATTTTAAAAATTCGATCTTTTACTCCAGTGTCAAGACAGTGGCCGAGCTTTCTTGAACTGTTCTACTTTATTGGTATAACAAACTATATCTTTAGAAATATTTAGTTACATTTAGAAACTAATCTAAAAACTTTAGAATCGCTTTGTATTACCGTTATTCATAGTTTGTTTTTATACTTTATAGACATTAAAACATATAATTTACAAAATAAATACAACAATGGAATAGTGTACAAGATTTTTGACATATTTTAAAGATGATACTTATAATACGGAATCATGCTTCGTATTACAAGTACCTAACAAAGAAAATCGACGCAGAACGATTATTTCTGAACAAAATGAGTGCTTGTTTTGTGTGGAATTCACTTAAACCGCTAGGCCAACCATGCCGTTTTGAATACACTTCTTACCAAGCGCAATTTTAAATAGTATGGCAGTGAAATTACTCCGCCAAATACCTATAGGTGTGTTCCTGTGTTCCGGCAGTTGTATTCTAGAGCCAGTGCCTCCACTAGGCTTAGCGTATCCATCATTATGGCCCTCATCGTCACTTAACATCAGGTGAGATTGTGGCCATAACTCTAAACCTTAACTATGAAAAATAAAAGAGTGTACCAGTGCCACAATCCATTCGCAGTAGTCAATGTAAACAATGTACAACACCAAAAAATTGCACGAACTTGTTAGACAATAACAAACTCATGCGCAAGTACCGTTCACCCGTCGTTCGATGCAACCTGTAATTTCTAAACGATGCCCTTCAATGAAATATTCTTTATGCATACGACAGATAATAATAGTGTCTAATGTTCAACCACTTATACTAAATTACATCATAGCAATTGTGTATGTGTCGTCAAATATGTTTTAATATTTGTTTAATAGTTCTTTTTATGAGTAAAAATATGTACCGTCATATGCAGTATATATTTATTATATGCCTACGGCAATGTTTTTATGTATTAAACCTCTCACAGTAGAGGTTTACACCTTATTTTGTTTATTATTCGAACTATCCGTAAGTTTTATAGAAGACTAATTTAATATATTGTTAAAGAAAAGTATATATTTATGATTAATTCAAAAAACTTCAAAAAAGAAATAATCTCAGCCTTAAAAAAATACGCAGATCCAGTGCAATTATCCTATAATCTGACCTCAATTCAGTTACCGTAATTCACAAGATTCCTCATATTTTTATTCGTAATGCAAAAAAACTATGATGTTATAAATATGATATGAGCATTTTTTGTGATAACTTAATTAGTTTTTTTTATACTTAATGTTTTTCACCTCATATGGCCACAATCTCACCTGATGTTACGTGATAATGTCACCTAAGATGGTGAGTAGTTGTGGAGACGGTGGCTCTCAAGTGCAACTGCGCCGAACACAGCTATCGGTTTCAGGGTGTTAGCTAACCAGACGGACATTATAAAAAGACCTACCACCATGCTATGGTGACATCACGATGATTTCCTTCATGGAAAGCTCAAGCTCATTCTAGGTGGATTAGTACTCACGTCCCTTGACGCGGTACCGTACACACTACCAACTGATCTATCATCGCTTCATAACAACATTGTTCAAAAGTGATGAGTAGTTAGATTGAATGAGTGTTAAACCAAATTGATATTACCATAAAATATTTATAATAATCGTAAAACGTTATATTTATGGTATAATAATAGTCTTAATTGTGTTTAATTGCTCAAACTTACGTTATAAAAAGTTTTGACGAAAAATTGCACCATTAAACCACGTGTATAACAAATTTACAGTGTAATTAAAAACATCAGCTTTACTTGGTTAAGATTTAAACATAACCATATTTGACCTTACCATAACCATAAGTAATTAACTTAATCGTATTGTGAAAAAAATATCACTTAAAGGAATATCCTCAATAATCGTATTTATGATCAAACTTGTAATGGAATATCAAACTAAATAATTTAAGAACTCATAACAAAACAAAATCCATTTTTTTTTTATTTCCATTTACAAGAGAGTTACCTTCATACACAAAAATTCACAATAGCTTCCAAACCAGACACAACCTGTATCTTGATAGTCAGGATACGATTAAACAATTAATTCTTCAACTAAAAGTATCTCAGAAGATTTCACAGGTATACAATATTATGAACAATGTTAGATTTTTAAATGGTAACTATACCATGAGCAAATTTATTTACTTTATTTACTTTATTACTAATATACATTTTTACATACACACTTTTCCATAGATTACAATTTTAATTAGTTTTCTATATTATGCAGCTGCGATTTTTATTTTGAATATGTTGTTTTCTTTTAAAATAAGTAATATATTTGCAAATATAGGGCCGAGTGTTGTTCCTATTTCTGACATTGGCACTTATCGCAGTTGTATAGGTCATTGAAATCGATCAAACCAGTGTTACATCTTATTAAGTTTGTTTTAATACTATGACCTTAGATAAATTCAGTTTGGGTCTATAATCAATATCCGTATTAATTTATGCATAAATAGTTTATCGTTTATTCTTATTCAGTTACTTCCTCTTGAATACTTTTATTTTATCTGGATTTCTTTTTACCAAGTTATAGTCCTATCTAATATTAAGAATGTCAATGTGAGTTTCATTGTTTGTTCACTTGTTTGTTGATTTCTCTGTTACAATTTCACACCTTAACTACTCAATTGAAAATCATGAAATTTTACATACACGTTATTAGAGCTACGTAACCGGACATAGAGAGTAACTGTTATCAAAAAAAAAGTCCAGCCCCCGACGAATAGAGTAATACATTGTAGATTGACAAAATGTAGTAATACGAGTATATAAAGTGCATATTTTTTTTTTAAATAAGTATTAATTAATATACATTTAGAAAGACAATGACATCATACAAAAAGATACAGCAGATATCATACTACGACATATTATACAGAATATAATAACATGCCAGATCAGGAGAAGGAACCCGTTTTATGTTTATCATATCCACTTATACTATAGTAAATGTAATTTATAGAATAGTAAATGGACTTAATATCTGTATTAATATTATAAAGTCAAAAACTTTGTTTGTTTGTTTGAAACGGGCAAAACATAAGAAATAATTGTTGGTTCAATGCGAACAAAGTCACGGGCACAGCTAGTGCTTTATATAGCAATGTGACAATATTTTAAAATATATAATAATAATTACTTACAAAATACTATATGCTGAAATAACACTGAAATTGACAGAAAAAACTTATATAACTTATTATAAATAAAAGTATCTTTTTATTTATAGCTTCCATACGAACGAGTATGAAAGTCTTTAACAGCTCACCATAAATGCGCGTTATTGTGTGGTAAGGTAGTTTTGGTTTCACAATACTCGACTATTTAGCGATAAAATGTTAAGTTTAATGCTCAAACCCTTTTTAAATGTATGCAATTATAGATACACTATGCTGGGCCCGCGACCTCATACGTGTGGAACTACAATTAAATATTTTTTTTCGTGGTGCTCAATTTTTTCAAAAATAAAAGTAGCCTAAGTTACTAATTATAACATCAGATATCTGTCAGTGAAAGAACTGTCAAAATCGGCCAGCCGCTCCAGAGACTAGCAGGAGCAAACAGACAAACCGAGAGACACAAAACGACAAAAAAATTAAAAATTGTTTTTTTTTAAATATAAGCCCCTTAAATACTTTAATATGCATTTAATAAAAAGCTGTTATTTTTATATTACAAGCAGCCACTTCAATGTTATTTATTTCTATGGATTATATTAAACTTTTGCTGTACTTAATATGTATTTCAGAAAACATACCTTTTCAAACTACGATTATTTTAATTAAAATTTATAATACATATAATAAAAGTGAACACAAATATATCTGTTAATGTTACATTTACACATTACATATATAAATGTTCCTTGTAGTCTAGCATGTTTAGGAACGCCGTCCCTGGCGAGACGTTTGAATAAATAACAAGTACACAGTTCAACGAGTTCTTTTCAGTAGCTACTCAAATATTCAAAGGGGCTTTGAGCTCCAGGGACGCTTTTTCTTTTAGTTTGTTCTTAACTTTTTCCAAGGGAACAGGCAAATTCATTTCGTTTTTTTTACGATTATTGCATAGTCTATTTGAGACATACTAAAAAGTTTCTGCAAGTAAAAGTCATTTTATATTTTTTGATACTGAACACTACCAAGAAATAAAAGCTATTAAGTAGTAAGTAATTATTAACTAAATCCAAGTTCGAGAAAGAAGCCAATGGTCGAATTCATAAGTAGACATTTCTTCATTTAATTTTTAGATCGATGTGTCTTGCTAGTGATAACATAGTCCCTATGCACAGTCTGTAACGGTGAAATGAGATCTGCAACAAAACTAATGACATCAATTTAGCTTTTAGAATTGCAGGACTTTAATTAGCAATAGGCAGAACATATCGCTCAGATGACTGGAGAGAACAAAAAGTTATCAACAGACTACCACGCAATGAAAGACGCAGCGTGGATAAGCCTTTCTTTAGGTAGGGATAGCTAATTATGGATCCCGTACCAAGTTTGGCGGCGAGCTGAGGAGGCTATGTGAGACTTCCTGATGTGAACAGGTCATTAATACCCCAAGGTGTACCATCTATAGCCTTTACAGGGCAACGCGAGTTCGCGCAAAAATATACAGCGTCGCCTTAGCGGTTGGTCTGGTCTGATGATAAAGCGGACCCAAGTAAATGTAAAGTATAGAGATAGAGCAGTTTTACACAAACTTGCAGCTCCCGTCCAGCTTCCCTTCATTTGGCTAGGACGGCAGGAAGAGACAGGTCTACGTTTTGGACAAATTTACAGCCCCCGAACCTTTTCCCTTTGGTTTTGGCTAGGACGACGGAACAGGCCGTGAACAAGTCTACCACAAAGTGGACCAATGATTTGATGAAGGTTATGGTAAAGAGTTGCATGTGAATGGCACAGGATCGATCATTGTGACGATCTTTGGGAGAGACTTGGGTCCGGCAATGAACTTTTATTTTATGAATTTAAAATGATTTGCTTTATTTTACATTAACAATTTTAAACATTCAGATTTTCTGTTAATGATCACCCTCAAATGCATAACTAATATTTATACTAGATAATCTCTCTAGACAATGACACTGGCCATTGTATATGTTGAACGTATAGTATTGTTATATTTATAACGAAACCCTGTTTAAATAATACTATGTTCACGGATGTATTCGTATCTAAAAGAATACCTGTAAATATCTTGCAAGTATATGACAAATTAATTTATTGTAACTACATATTACTACCCATTGTTATTATGTAAGTGTAACAAAATCTTTATAAAGTGTTGACATTTAACAAGGGCAACGCTATAATTATAATTATTCGCCTTACATCGCTTAATATGTTATCCGATAGATCATTTAGTGATATATAGGTATGAAGATGTGTATTTATTCATTATGGATAGTATTGCCTTATACATTTTAAGGAAGGTAAACCATCCGTATATAGTAAATTAAATGTGATTATATAACTTTATTATATTTTTTAAGGTCGACATCTTTGTGCATTAATAAAGATTCTATGTATGCACTAATTGTAGAGGTGTTGTCCTTAAAACCGTTTTCTTTAATATCTGAACTAAAATTAACACGACAGATATTATTTATTTTAATATAGATAACATAATGATATTCTTTACATTTTGGACCAAAATATGTTAATACAACTTGTTCAAGGTTTACAGGATCAACGATTAGGCAATTGAGAGCTTATTTAAATAATAAATAAATAAAATAATAAATAAATAAATAATAATTTAAATAATCTTAAGATTACTGATAATAAGACAATTTTTTCGCAATCACATAAGATGTTTGTGAGTGTGTTTAAAATTAAAGCAACAATATAAGACTAAGTTCATACATCCTTTTACAAAAATCAAAATCTCCGTGTCAATTATAAATGATACCCAAAGCCAAAATAAATAATTCAAGTTTAAGTTTAAATACTTTATATTATGTAAGATGAAATAATATACAAAGATAAAAAATATTTTAATTTATTCTATAACCTACAGTAAATATACCTATTGATCTGTTGATGGTCGAATGATACAATAATCAAGATTACCATGGGCCAATGCGATGTATGAATGAATTTTTATTTATTTAAGGTATTTTTACTAATTTGAAATGAATCCTTACTAATATTATAAATACGAAAGTGAACTTGTTTATTTATTTGTTACGCTTTTAGGCCTAAACCACTAAATCGATTTTGATAAATTTTGGTATAGAGATAGATAGGAACCTGGAAACGATGTAAGGATAATTTTTCTCAGGAGGAAGTGGAGTAAAGAGAGGGATAAACTTTGTATGAAACTTTTTATTGCGTCATCCGATTTGCTTGACATATTAACGCGAGTGAAGCAAATAACTACTTTGGATCTTAAACCTAAACATTTCCTAATTTTAGGATTTGAAACCGACATCAATAGACACCGTATCCGTAAATATGAATACTAATTTATCATCGCTTGAAAAATAGAGCTTTAGTTTTCATCTAAACAAAACTTGTTGAAATCAATTATAAACACTCGCATAATTGGTATCAGTAAAATATCTAATTTAATAATAGAGAATGAGTCCCAAGATAAAGCACCCAGTGTAAACAAACTAATTGCTTATTATTTTATTAAATAAGTCAATGTGTAAACATATGCAACAATAATTTTAGGGTTAATCCTAAAATAAATTATAAATAATATACTCATGTTTTATACATTCGACGAGCTGTCTCATCAAACCGTTTCAATCGCGTAGGTATCTAACTTTTATGGTCACTCCCTATCGTTTTTATCATGGCGAATACTCTGAAGAGCTATTCAATACTACCCCCCTTCTCTTTTTCATGATAGAACCCAACGCGCTGGGCTTCGGTGACACCCACAGCTTTACAATAACTTCCATTACGGCCTGTCAAAAAAGTTCATATAGTCGTTCTTTCGCCGTATCGTGAATCTGTGGAACAATCACCCAGTCTGTAAATTCCTTTACCTCCCACCTTTCTTGGGTACGTACCGTATAGACCAATATTCAACTTGGTACTTAATCCAAAATTAATCAAAATCAGAGGAATTCTGATTCTTAATATTTCAATTCTCATAAATATAGTTATTACCATTTTCAATGTAAAATTAAATATTATATGCATATTTCACAAGTTATGATTAATTGTTGAGTAAATTTGGTAAAAAATGAGTTCTGTTGTACAGTGCGAAATTACATGCGGTTCAACGTCATTTAAAATATTTTAGATATATATCACTAAAAATATCACTATAGAATAAGGTGACTTTAGTGTGTAGCTTGACTTTAATAATAAATAGGTATTTTAAAATAACATTAGTTATCGTTATAACTGCATAGAAATAAGTCGATATCAATACCACTCCAATTTGTATTTCTGAAAATCCTTGTTAGGACTTTACGAGAAAAAAGTTCTAGATAAATTGATATTATTTACTTATTTTAACGATTCTATTGAGTCTCTTGTTCTACAGTAACATAAGAACTAAAGTAAGAAAACATTATATTATTCAAGAAATTATTTTTGGCGCTATCATTTCGTACTTGAATATAGGGACTAACCTATGAGAATTAAGTCACTATTGGATTAGTTTCCAATATGCCATGCGTAATTAATGTGCTTAAAACAATGAATTGGTAACAAACGGTAATGTTTATCTTACAGACTAAATTTCCAATTACTTAATTATTTTTAATATTTTAATCATTTATAGTGATAACACTTAATTATTTGAATATATAAATAATATCGTAAACATATTAATTTTAAAAATCTTACTCATAAATAAACATCATGTTACATATATACCCATAATATTTTAAAGCGGAAGAGTTTGTTTGTTTGAGCGCACTATTCTTAGGAACTACCAGTTTTATTTAAAAATAACTTCTTGCGTTTGATAGAGTCATCACTGAGGAAGGTTTTAGGCTTAACAGCACGCTAGCACTAGTAGGAGTAGAGCTGTAGAAAAAACTTACAAAGAGGAGCAAAAACTATTAAATACAATTTTAATTCCGCCCGAAATAAGTCGCGGACAAAGCTCGTGTATAAATATAATAATAAAATGTCTAATATTAACCAACACTACGTAACGAGTGAGATACAAAGGAAGTTCTCTACGCATTAAATAGGGTAAATAAACATGACAATTAATTATAAGGCCCTTTGACATTATATCATTATCGTTATTATATAATAACGAGGTCGTTAACACTAAAGATGCAGGATTTCAACAGAATTGTATTTTATGTCGACAGAGTGGTAGGGATTTATTTCGACTGGATCGCGACTTCATGGTGATCAACCTCTCACAGTGATAATCAGATACTATTGTACATTTTTACTGTATGTAAATGCATATGAAAGCATGTACTGCATGCAGCTACTGCATGTAAGTATGTCTATCTTACTGTCATCTGTCTATTTATTTCGGCCAATATCTGAAACGGCTGGTCCAATTTTGGCGGGACTTTCTCTGGCAGATAGCTGATATTATAAGGAGTAGCTTAGGCTTCTTTTATTTTAGATTAAAAAAAGTGTTTCTAGGAAAAATAAATAATTCATAATTTCATGCAAACGAAGTCGCGGGCACAGCTAGTAAATAATAAAAAAGGGCGTATAATTTCGAAATTTGCTTTGTGAAATTTTATACTTATGTTACTTGTCTGTGTGTGATGTATTTGTAATGACAAGATTGTTTTGTTTATACGTATTTAGCAATAAAATTTTGTTAAAAACGTGTTTTTATCAGTTTGACCATCGTTCACTGAGCTTGTTACAAAAGGTCTCGAAGTACACCGTGTATGGTAATAATGTAGAGAGTATAAATTGAGTAACCAGAACAGTGACCGAGGGTTCGGATCGCGTCGAATCGTTTTCATTGAGTACCTACATTTACTTCCGGAGACGTCCCCCAACGTAGACGATCTCGCGACTTACATCATGTCATCAGTAACGTTAATAGTTTACTAGACCGAATAAATTATTTTTATTTAACCTTAACTATTACTGAACCAGTATTCTATTTGTAACTATTGTAGCAAATTTCAAGCATCTTCTATTCAGTTACTATTTCGAATACAAATTCGGCAGTTTATATATTGTTGATAACGTGGGAACTACAACGAAATTCTATTTAACGGAAAACTATTTAAAGCCGAAAGAATAAGGTTGAAATTAAATTAAAATCAAACTCAGTTAATTTACGAAATGAACACAAAACAATAATAAACACTTGTAATTAGGTGAATGAAACACATAAAGTAATTAAAGTTTTAAATAAAAGTCTCAAGGTATTACACAAGTTATTAAATGAATGCCTACAAATATTTCATCGGTCGATTACCCCAGGAGAAATATCATTAACAATGCGCTTATAAGATTTCCCATCTAATTCGCCCGTCGGAACTAAAGTTCATAGACAAAAAATGTCTATTTTCTGCATTTGCGTTGTTTACATCCGTGCTACGTCCAAAACGGAAGAACAAAATAATTTTCCAAATTTACATTTTACCATTTGAGGTAAACTCGTTAGCAATTATTTCATTCAGATTTTCAATATAAGTTAACATTGATTTATCTATATCTATACTAATATTATAAAGAAAGAAGATTTGTATTCTGATGGGACCTAGACTGTTTAGCCTGAGGGGCTTTTACAGCTTCACCGAACTAGGGGGGCGAGCGCGGAGGTATTTTATATGTTTGTAAAGAATAAACTCAAGCACTACTAGAACATTAAAAAAAAATCACCATTGTAATGCTACATTATCTCTGAGTAACATAGGCTATATTTATAACTAGAAAAAATTAGGGATTCTAACTTAGAAAAGTTTATTTATTTGAACGCGTTAATCTTAGGAATGTGAATTAGAATTACATAATACTTTTGTATTTGATAGAGCAATCACTGAAAAGGACTTTAGGCTATTGACATCACGCTACAACCAATAGGAGCAAAGCTGTATTGAAATAAGTTACAAAAACGTGCATAAAAATATTAAATATTTTTTAGTTACAAGCGAACGAAGTCGCAGGCACAGCTAGTATATTATACTTTTCCAAAAAATACAGTTAATGTTCTTTGTAACTGATATGAGCAATGTTAATAATAATTTTATATGACCTAGTTCGTGTGATTCCTTCAATTATTAGACCAGCATATCATATTACATGTATAATGTTATTACTCTTCTAATAAAATCGTGTTACACCTACAGCCTACATATATATGTAGGTACAGTTGACTATTGCAGCAGATTGCAGCACGGAAATTTTACGTAGACTTAAATAATTATTTTGTTATGGAAGTGTTTTCATGATTTTTTATGCAATTGCAATAAAGTCAATGCTTGTGTTAAAATAAACTTCCATTTTATTTATCATCAATCACTTGACATGATACAGTCGTAGATGATAATTGTATCAAATCGCAAACCTCTTTGTAGCAACCAACATCTTACCAACTGTACCACATCTATCAATGCCTAATCAGGTATAGAAATTTGTGACCAAACACAGTAAAAAACTTCATCTTCGGTTTTAATAATCCTGTTCGGTTTTAAAATACTACCAAATAATTGAGAAATAAGAAAACTTACTATGCAGTAATCTGAATAAGGGAATGTTTAAAATCATAGCGTGGGTTTGCCGATAGCAAATATGTTTACGAAATTAAGATTTTAGCTATTTACATATTTTTAATGACCCGGTGAATTGGTCACATTTTTCTGTCTAGAATTTTAAGGTATTTCGTAACCTCAATACTTAATTGTTCAATCAGTCACTGGTTACATTTGTAGTATAAGGTATCTTATATATTGAAAGTAAAGTTTTATTATAAAAAAATTTTACTTGATATAGTATATAGACAAAACAAGTGGTATGTTTATACAGCCCAGATACTGTTCACGGTTTACTTATTATCACTGTTGCCCATGAGATGTAAAGTTATTTATATGTGGAAAACAAAAGCAGCACATAATTATTATTTTTAAGATACTAATACTAATATATATGATACTGGCTGACCTGGCAGAGCTTGTTCTACCTTTTCAAGTAGTTAATGACATCGACTACAGTAACATCTATCGCATTATGATTACTTATCGAGATAAAAAATATCATATCGTTCAAGTTGGATCAAACTGCACACAGTGTGCAAAATTTGATTAAAAACGGTTCAGCGGTTAGGACAAACAACGTGATACGAAATTTTTATATGTAAAGATTTCTGGCCGTAAATCAGAAACACATACACTCTTACAAACTAAAGCCTCATAAAAAATCGAAAAATTATCAAAGCTCATCATATACTATGGCAATGTGCTATAGCACTGGTTTTCTGCTGGAGCCAAATTTGTTTTATTACATTACTTCGGGTGACCTTGGATCAAAAGGAGTAGATAAGCTAGCGTACTACTGGAAAATTGTTTTAGAATTAAAGATTATTATATGTATGGGTCATATTGAATTTTAAATTAGAAATTAAATTGATGAACGTGTGTGACGCATACATATTCACAGTTACTCTAGAAACATTACGATCAATCCGTATTATACAGTTATCCTGACATTCGCTAAACCCAATTTAACAGGTCACTAGTTAGGGCTATGACACTTCTATTACGTCGCGAATGAGTAGAACCGTGACGAATTACAATATTTTTTCGTCGGGAACTTATCCATCGAACTGTCTATACAATTTGAATGTTAATTAATTTGTTTTTTCATCGAACAGACAGTTTTCATTGGTTCGTGCATACTTAAAATGTTAATTGGTGGCACTAGATTAGATACGGTCACTTGAATTTATAAGGAGATGTTGTAATGCTTGTCAAAAGTAAAAACCTAGAAAGTAGGTCATTGTCAAACAATATTATGTTTGAGAAATAAAATTACGTAAAATATGCACTTATGCTAATTATATTTGCATACCCAATTCGGGTATACTAACTTAGATGCACTTTCAAATCTTTGGCATTTTAGTAAGTGTAGTATTTTTCAAGTAATCTATTAACAACAACATTTTCTATGGAATAATAAAAGTTTTACTGAAAACAGTTCGAGATATCTAATCGTGATTTATATCTTTTTACTTATATGATATTGTATGAAGTATTTGGCATAAAATAAAATATTAATAAAATGGAATCATCTTCTAGTAACAATTCAGCCATTTGAGGTAGCCAGTCAGTTCAATATAGATGGACAATACACTATTCTAGCAATGATATTTAAAGTAATTTCAGGACGTCTTTTCGAAATTACCCAAAAAGGCTAGCATCTTCTTTCTATCTTGCCTATAAAAATCATATTATCATAAATCATGGTAGCACTAATAGTATTTTGTGCATGCTACCTGTCGACCTAAATAGAGTAGTCCTACATTTATTTCATTAGTTCTTTATTTATTAGATTTATATCGTTGCTAAGGTATAAGACACTTTATATTTATTTTGCCGGCCCTAGAAGATTGGTGTATTATTTCACTTTTCTAATCAATTTTGTATGAGGTTCACAACAAGACTGAGTGTCAGTTATATGCTATGATAGCGTTGGGTATGACTATCAGGAATTTCAGAGGTAGATTTCCCTTATCTTTTAACATAATATTTTTTATAGGGCTATACGTCATAGCATCTAAATACTTTTTGTCTGTCAAATATATGGATATAATTATTCAATGCCAGGCGGGACTGTTAAAATACCATAACTCAAACAATAACAACCATACCATAACCAACCCAACCCAAAACCATAGTAACCAGTTAGCCAGTGATTAGTCCGCTCAGCTTTAATTAACTTCTAAATACAGTTACTGTATACTTTTCCAACATACACGATTATTTGTTTTCTTTGGTTTTATAGTCACTGTTAGTCTGATAGAATCACTAAACTTTGTGTCGAGTGCAAAAGTCACTAAGTGGTGTAATATCGGCTTGAACTGTTGCCGTGAACCTAGATGATGGAAAAACTAGACTGATGGTAATGAAATGTGTCATTCAAACAGGATACCTACTTCTTTTTATCATTTTATGATCGTTCAACGGTTCAGGTGTTCAACATTTTATACAAAATATTACTTTTAACTTGTCCTAATTCTACTTGCACTGCTGCACCTAATTGCCCCTGGCTACTGCACCTAATTCTAATTACTATATTGTAGTTATGATATGTTAGGAATACAAACCGTTATAATGTAATCGATATGTTTCCCGACCTTGCTCCTAAATGCACCACACTGTCTGCGAGATGAAGAATAATGAGCGAAGGCAAGACTTCATTCTTCCATATATTACTTTGTATATTTACGCAGAAGTTTGTCGTAAAATAAGAGAAGCGGTAACGTTAAAATTATAAATATTATATTATACTCCATAAATACCTATCAAACAGTAAGTTGTCTATAGCATTTGTAGATTGTCTTAATCAAGCTACAAGTATTTTTGCTTTCCCTACATCAAGAGAAAGAAGAAAGCTATTCAGGCTGGTTATGAGGGGTATTCAAAACTTAGTTAATATCAATTGGAAGGTAACTTTATTTAGGAGATGACCACAAGGTTGGCATGGTCAATTTGTGACCGAAGCCCAAGTATAAATAACAGGAAAAGAATATACACGTTATGTAATGAGATTCAAGTTGTTATAAGAAGATCATTTTAGTTACGTGAAGGTTTTTACTATAATAGTTTTGGGTTTGACAGAAACCATGCCCAGATCGTCGATCATAAAACTTTCTCTTAATCGTCAAAAGACTTTTTGCAAGTTCGATAAAGTTCGTTGCATTTGTAATACTATTGTACCACTGTTAAAACATATTTGATACACATTATTAGATTTTGGGTCAATCATAGACCAGCTGTATTCGCGGCTTAACTCGTGTGACCTTGAATCATATTTATTATAATTTTTGGGCCTATTTTTCTACTTTACCGATTTGGTATAGTTATATTACGTCTAATTTTTATTATCCACAAATACCTATCGGAACTAAATAATATTGTTGTAATTACACTGTTTCTCATAGTAAATGACTAACGGTTTACAAAGCGCTTACGTTACAGCATAGTAGTTATTATTTCTTTACGAATAATATAACAGTAGCAGTAATTTATCACAAAATAGATACTGAAAAGTAAAAATCTAACGAATAAGACAAGAAAACAAGCACTTATGTTTGAGATGTTACTAAAAAACGATGTGAAAATTTCATCAAGGTGATGTTAATCATACGAAATACATTTTTTATTTATTTATACCAGATTTAATGTGCGGCTTCGTTCGCGTTAAACAATGATTTTGTCAAACGAATCGGATGACTTAATAAAAATTTTCATACAGAGAGTATCCCTCTAGTTTACACACTTCCTATAATTACTTGCGACAAAAGTTAGCCTATCTCTGTGCCAAAATTCATCACAATCGATTCAGCGGTATAGACTTGAAAACGTAACAAACAAACAAACTCAATTTCTCATTTATAATATTAGTACGATTCATAAAGTAATACTAACGCCTGCCGAGTATAGTATAGATATCTCTCTCTCGACTCGAGCCGACTTTACCTGAACGAACGTTACATAGCCGAGCGTGACGGCTCATGCTCATTTAATACATACAAAATAAACGTGCTTAGCGCGCCTAAAAAGTTATGAATACGAAAATGTCTTTTCGAGACACTATTTTGCAGCACTCAAATATCATTGACAGATAAAACATAACTAGACTTTTAGCTGTTAGCGAACAGAGAAAATAAAATCAAAATCGTCAACCAGTTTTTCTACAAAATTATAACTTATATAACCTATTCCGAAAAATGTATTCTATAATTTATTAACATATCAAAGTGCACCTAAATTGGTCCAGTAGTTTCTGAGTAAGGTACGTATAAGGGAACATAAAAACCTAATATCTACTTCTTCATAATTCTTATCCCACCTGGGTCGAGTCGCCACGTTATGTTTTGTTCTTCAAAACTAATCTATCAGCTTTCATCTTAATATTTACAGTTTTTATACATATATCATTCCTCACACAGCGCATTTAAATTTCCCTCTTTTCCTACATCTATTCACTTTTATACTTAATATTCTTCTAATTATATGGCTTTCGTCTCTTCTTGTAACACGCTAACCTATTACTCCTTAATTTCTCTGGTACTGGTGCCATTTTCATGCTTCCTCGAATAGTTGTATTTAGTTGCAGACTGATTTCCACTGATGATGGGCTTTGTACGAATATTTTGGTATCCACTTACTAATTCATTCACTTACTAATCTGAGTTCATGAATTAATATCCCGAATAAACATTTAAAAGAATAAATTTATCTTCTTAATACTAATGTATATGTATGTATTATTTGTAAATGTAAATATATATGCATAAAATGTATATGTATTTCTAGGAACTATCCATTTTTGCTCGTTTGTTCCTTAAACCAGTCCCTGCTTCGAAAAACTATTGTCTAGGAATGGAACCTTTAAGCTGTTTTGATAGGAATCTTCTAATAGTACACCTTGGCAGTAAAATCGACCTGCATACCGTGACGGTAAATGTCATGACTCTATCTTAGGCTGTCATACCTCGTCTACGTTATCTCTTTTTTATGTAGTAACATTTAGCGTTATGGCCACAATCTCAGCTGATGTGAAGTGATGATGAGATCCAAGCTGGTGAATACACTAAACCTGTAGAAGGACTGGCTCTCAAGTACAACTGCCGGAACACACCTATAGATATTCGGTGGCAGATTTTCAACTTGTGGATGGTAGCCAGGCAGGTATTAGAAAAACCCCACCATCATGCAATTTCGATTCCCTTGCGTATCAGTGCGTGTATTCTAGGCTTACGTACATTTCGCTGCTTCTTTGTGCGAGCTGCATACTATTATTATTTTAGTCACTACTTTTTATATTGATTTTATTAATTATAAATGATAATATTATCTTTAAAGTTTTTTTTTATATTATTGTATTATAAACAGTCTGGTTTAGTTGAATAGGGGCTTTAGGCTATTCCACATTGAAGCCCTTTCACCTCTTGCTTTCATCTTAATCAAATCATTTTTGTGTTTCTTTATAAGCCATATGCATAAAATCCTTATTTTAAGTCAACTGTTTTAGTGTTCACTGTTTAGAATAGTATTAATTTTAATTTTATTAACAACCTAAATATAAGCCTCTTTCGATCTTGATATTCTAGGCTGGAGCCTAATTAGTCTACAGGAAAATCCGAATGAAATTATAAGTGGTATGATCACAAAAGATAAATTACACTACATAGTTATCTCCCACAACCGTTAATCACATTTAGTTAATGAGCTCATAAATTCTCATTTCGAATCAAAACGAGCAGAAATCAGCGTAGTGAATGTGTGTTATGATTCTATAAATGGAAAGATCATTGTCAAGGCGCCGCGCCCGCGCCGGCACCGTGTCATCGGACGCGGCCTTAACAGTCTGCACATGTCGTTTACTGATTACCGCGAGAAATGTTTGCGTGTAACACGTGAATTTAATTAGTTACGGGTTTACTACACTTAAGAACTCATTGTAGAACATTTCTACGTCTACTTAGCTATTGTTCGTTAACAAATAATTCCTGCGATGGTGACTTTGTTGTTGTATTGTTTGTTGACTTAGTGGTTTGTTGTTATAAACCGTATCGAGAGACATATTTATATCCTATAATGTGCTAAAGTTTTTGATAAAGGAAAACATTTCGAGTATATCGTAGAAGGAATTTTTGTTGTGCACAAAATACAGCCGTATTTTAAATACATTTTGATTAGCACTCGAGAACTGTAACATATCTGTATTGACATTTAATATGAAATAAATTTACAATAAAATATCTTTGGTCTATTGCATTTCGGAATAAACCCGTTTACATCCCAGCTGCCGAAAGATTCATAAAGCAGGTTAACAACCCCTTATTACTTGTCTTTCAGTGGATCCTCATATTTTGAGTTGTACTGTGCTTATCATTAGATATAATGCCATTTGTTTAACGTGTAATAATATAAGAAAAATTAGTAATTGAAAACAAATGACTGTCATTTCACGAATCTATTCTGTTTTCTATTGGTCGCTCATTTAGCCCTCAGTAATTGTAATTTTGTATGTTTCACACAACATACACAACGTAATAATATAACATATCGCTATATCTCATTTTTTAGCATATATTAAATTCACTTTGCGATATCTAGTGAGCTCGCTAGATATTGTAACGTTTCATTATGAGATTATATAAACCTATATAGTTATAATTGAAATGTTGTATATAAGTAACATACAATCTTTTTTATTTATTTTTATCCATTCGTTTCGTATTGCGGAATCTGCCTAAGTAGACAATTTCACCAATGTCAAGTGTGAATAGCCATACATGCGACGAACTCAAAGTGACAGTTGAAGTTGAAGCGATGATATTAAAGTGGTAGTGTGTACGGACTCCGCGTCAAGGGACGTGAGTTCTTAGCCACCTACAATGAGCTTGAGCATACGGTGAAGGAAAATATCGTGAGGAAACTATAACATGGTCGTAGGGTCTTTCTTGTCTGGCTAGCAACCACCCTCAAGCTGAAAATCTGCCGCCAAACACTAATAGGTGTGTTCCGGCAGTGGCACTTGAGAGTCAGTTCCTCTACACGTTTTAGCGTGTATACCAACTTAGGCCGTGTCGTCTCTTAAGATCAGGTAAGATTATGGTAATAATGCTAAACCTTAACCGTATAAAAAAAATAACACCTACACTCAGAATAATCATTTGTGAGTCACAAAATTATTTTTCCCGTTTGGAATTCAAACCCACAACACGCGTCAGTCGCGAGGTGATGACTTAAATTACTATACCAATCGTGCAGTCATAAATAAAGAGCTATATCTGATAGTATACAAAGTACCAACTTAAATACCTCTCGAAGGTTAGGAATCCAATAGCGGACGTTGATATCAGCCGGCCTGCAAACTTTTCGATACTTAGACTGACTGATGCCAAAAACGACAAACCGAAAGGAATTTACTATGATGAACTTATCACCATGAGTAATAAGATCGCTACCTAATCGGACAGGTCGCTGCTATTGAGCAAAGTTTAAAGTAGAGAATTTAAATAATTCTACTATTCGTCTTAATTAAATCAATAACAAATTCGTTACTAATTCTTTTTATTAATCTAATATACTATAAGGTGTATAAGAGGTTAAATACGCAGTAATCTATTATTGTAATACGCTAATCCTTAAAGACAAACACTTATAAAGTGTACTTTCGAATAGTTTCCAAACTCACATATTAATAGTCAATAATAAATTTTCAACTTTAAGGCGGTAGCTACGCAGAAAAACAAGAAAATTCTTTACAAATCTACTATTATTTCATCGGATAATTGTAGCTAATGCAATATAATAAAAAAATATATATTAGATTAATGAATAAATAACTATATGTACTGTAGATTGTTAACTCATTGTATTATAAATATATTTGTACATACTATAACTATTTCGTTTAATACATCTAATAAATATTCATATTATGTATGTATATTTGAAGGCTTTGTCCGCTAAAAGTAAACTACCTTCATTTTATATACTTAATTTTACAAAGTCACGTTCTGTTTTAAATTTTCAGTAATCCCGGGTCAGTCAAGCAAAGTAAAGACTCCAGCAGTAGAGCTCTCTCAGGATGGCCCAGATGTGGTTTCAACTCTTATTGGCAAGTACGGACGGTGGCAGTTGCTAATGACATTTCTTCTGTCGCTGTTTTCATTGCCGTGCACTTTTCATATATACCTTCCAACTTTTACTGTAAGTATTATAAATATAATATAGTACTTGCTTTTGCAATAGTAAACGAGATTTGATTAAACTTAATTATTCCATTTATTACCATGCAATTTATTCTTGTCTCAAAGGTAATTTATACCTTTTATATATTGTAAACTTACACTAATAAAGATGTTTACGTTTATCTCCTAATTTCAAAGTTCTCAAATTAACAAACAATGGTAAATAATAATTTGTTTCTTTTATTTTAAGACGCACCTTAATACTTGTCTGAGAATCTCCGTCGTATATTTTTTATATAAAGTAAAAAAAAATACTGATTTATATACGAATAGAACAAAGCCCTTCACAGAAAAATCTTGTAAACAAAATTTAGAGACGCTATCGAGGTCATTTTTAATAATTTATTACTATAAAGTATATTAATATGTACTTATATTATTGTTTTGCTAACCTAGATTTTATGTAAGACACCGAACTGATTTCGGTCGCGAAAACACTATTTGATAATATAAAACTTAACAAAATTTTCATGTTCTTTACTTATACCTTATAAAATCGTGGTTTAAACATCATACAGAATATTTGCTGATAAAATGCACTCATAGAAAAAAAGAGTTACATTTGGTCACAATCTTATCCGATATTAAGTAGCGATTGGGCCCAGTATAACCTAGCCAAATACAATGGAAGAACTGGCTCCCGAATGTAATTATTGTAATAAATCTAAATTTACTTGGCAACGAATTTTCAACTTGAATGTGGTAGCAGGATAGGCGGGCAATACAAAATACTTTTATACCATGCTATGCATGCTCGGGTTCATTACAGAGATTCGAACTCACGTACATCGACGCAATACACGGCTCACGGTATCACATAACTATCACTGGCTCATAATAAACTAAATACACTACTTATTATTCTCCTATTGAACTTATTTTCCTTTGCGAATGTGTCTATGGATTAGATACTGCTTCTAATAAGTTAGAAATATACTTACTATATTTCAATTGAAAATTAAATAGTGTATAGTAAGCACAGCACTTTACAAAAACAATGGCGATATTGATGCATGTCGGCCTGTAAACTTATTGCTAGGTGAATTAATCACAGATCCCGACACGTACCAAATCTAAAGAGAATCATCATGATAGGCTTACTACCATGTTCATGGTTACCGCAATCCAGACAGATATGTCTCCCTATTAACCTAGTTGATTGCTGCATATACTCTCAGACATAATCATAATGTTCTGTCACCCTGCAGTATGTACGATAAACAACATACGTGACTATTTTTTTAGGCAAAAGCAACGCAGTTCTGGTGCCGGAAGCCGGATAACCTCTCAAACTTGCCTTTAGCAGAATGGATCAACTATAGTCAACCTGTCGATGCTTGTACTATCCGAACATTATCGCCAGCGGTTACCGTAGCGAGCATTCTAAACCACACTGCACCATTATTAGGTACTTTTCAAAAGTGCAAAGAATGGGACTACGATATTTCTGAAGTTGGGAACACGATAATATCAGAATGGAATTTGGTGTGTGACAAAGCTGATCTAACAAATTTGGCAGAGCTGGTATTTTTAGTCGGAGTAGGTGTTGGTGGTGTCATAGGAGGATGGATATCAGATAAGTTAGTTGAGACCTCTAGCCATGATTTTATAACTGCATAACCTCAACGATAACATTTATATTTTTGTGAAATCAAGAGCTCACGGCGTAATGATTGGTGCGAAAATTTTAACTGTTAATTGTAAGGTTGCGCATTCGATTCTATGTTTGAAACATATTACAACAACGTATAATACGTTTTTAGTAATAGTTAAAACTATAAATAATAGTTTCCTGAGCATGTCACCAAATTGTTAGTCAATACATAAGTTCAAGCAACTTTATCTGTTTCAACAGCGTGAATGGCAGGTTTACTCCATTTCTGCATGCAGTTAATTTTTTACCAATTACAGGTATTTCCCGCACATTTAAACCAGCAAATATAACTCCAAAAATGTTTTCAATTCTTCTTCTCGGTGGCTTCGCTCTTTTTTGTCCCAGTGGTTGTTACAACATTCATAAATGTCATCTTATATCCAAAATGAATTAAATTATTTTTGATTTATTATTTTATTTGATTCACACCAGCGATTTACTTATATGTAAGGAGCATAATAAGTATCTGAATATTAAATAAATTTATGCGTATATTAACTGTTACCATACTGGTACTGATAACTAGTAAATGGTAACCGATACCATAATTTTGATTCCACATAATTCAGCATCTATGTAATAAATAATAATTGTTTACAGTTTTTATAAATCGATAGACATTTTAAATGAAAAATCAGTTATATAGACTTTAATAAAATTTAAAAAGTAGCAAACCGACAGTTCTGTGATAACTGCAGATTGCTGCTATTGTCGCGCAAATTTAAATGTCGTGGCAGGCCACTTTGTTGCTCAATAATCTCTGTTTGAACTACTTTGCTTTAATAATACAAGACTGAAGATGACAAGGAAAAATACACAATACAAAGAATCGTGTTAATACAAAATTCGGTTAGTTTAGAATTAAATGACTATTTCTGACACTGTGTTCAATTATTTATTTAAGAAAGAGTAAAAAGATTACCAAACGTTATTTATTCTCTTCTACATGTCTATTTCCTTATTATCTTTTAATATGACTGACACTCGCCGTGCAATCCAAATTCAACCAAAATCATTATTAAAATTTTTAGGAAATTCTTGTAAAATGGGTATAAAAGTCATTCTGTTTGTAATTTTTTTTCATTACAATGAATTTGACACTAAACAAAAATAAAATAGTGTTTTTTCTTGATATATGTGTGTATATATTATTTAACAAGTGCAATTGATGATAAATAGAGTCATTTTAAGTTTGAATAATCAGTTGTTTTGCGTGAAGTGACAGTAGTACCCACCTCAACGATTCACTTATGAGGCGTGCAATATTAATCCGTATGTATATCCAAATGTAATTTATTTTTAACACTTAGTAAACAATTATTTTTATTCTTTTACCTTTAAATTGTCTCTAGTTCATATCGTAAATCATATTTTTTGCATTTTGTATACATATCACATCCGTTTTGTCGACTGAACGTCTGTGTGCACCAGAGGCTCTTATTGATAACCAGCGCTGCAGTATGTAGCCAAGTAAGAAGGGTCATTGTTAAAAAAAAACTGTGTTTATGTTTGTTTTTTTAATTGTTGTTTATTATCCAACAATAAATTTCTTCTTTCGTTCTATATCAAAAATAAAATATTTAGTCCATTAGATCTTTCATAATATTATTTTGAACTGACGACCGAAAACTTACATACTGTTACAATTTGGTTGGCTAAAATGTAGTACGTATCGTGTCTGTATGTGTAAATGTAGCGCAATGATTGTAAAAAAGGCTATTTAATAGTATAAGTAGCATTAAACAATTATTACTCGTTCTTGTATTAACACAATTAGTGCACAAATCGTAGCTAGAATTCACACGCATTGTGGTTATATAATTAAATTCCATCTAATAACATTATGAAAGACAATAGAACTCGCTTATTCTGTAAAAAAGCTTATAAAATTTGCTTTTAACTATTTTCTCATATGTTTGAATAAGTACTTACACAATCATACAGAAAAAGTTAAATATAAGGTGATTATAAATTCAATTAAGTAAAACCTATACCTACATATACTCTACTATCTTTAAATGAATGTCGTTATATTAAAAATGATTAACTACTAGAAGATAAAAGAAGCTGCTATTAAATTCAAATTGTTTATCAGCAGCTCAAGATCCTAGATGATTATATTTGATAATAAAAAAACAGTTCTATTAGGTTTTTATATTAAAAGTAGTTCTATGAACTAATTTTATTATGTTTTTTTAATTTTAATCGTTGTCATAGGTAAACTATGTAGAAAATCGTTTATACTATTTGCAGTACAATATAATTTGTAGGGATTTCGGTAAAGATACAATCATCTATTGCACTTTTAAGATTTTTTTGTAAATAATTATCTTTTCGTGTTATTCGTATTAATTGAAACGAATATTTAATTTTAGATTCGGTCGCAAGCGCATTTTAATGGGAATGATTATAGCTCAGAGTGGACTAGCTATACTCTCCACATTGGTACGATCCTACATACAGTACGTCATAGTAAGGCTCGTAATGGGATTCGTATCTGTATCCGTGGTGTATGCTGCTTTTGTTCTCTCTGTTGAATTAGTAGGCGGAAAATGGGTGACTATCGCAGGAGTCTGCAACTTTTTCCCGTTACCACTGGCATATCTTATAGTGTCACTATTGTCTCTACTCATGCCTAATTGGAGAGATTTACAACTGACATTATCAATACCTGGATGTTTATTACTTGGACTGTGGTATGTATGTTTTTACAAGTTAAGATATTAACAATTTTGCGTTCAATAAAATCTCAAGAAAACAGGTTTTATTTAATGTTCACTGTATAAAAATATAAATTTAAATATAAAATTTATCGCAAAAAATCGTTGTATTTATTTGATATTCAGGATATCTACGATTATTTCTGAATATTATATACTTAATTATGTGAATTTGTAGCACTATCAGCTGACGATGAAAGATAACATATTGATAAAACCTAAATGATTGAAAAATATTCTTAGGTTGTAATTGTATGTGAGAGATATGTTGATTTATATTTCAACCAATTTCGTACAATCTCTTGGGAATATAGATGCTTTCACCCAATAGGAGGTCATTATTAAAGCCTATATAGTACCCTAAGATATGTAACGTAGATTTCTAGTACAGATGAAAATTATAGTACCGGAGCATAACATACAAACTTAGACACTTTGTAAAAGTTCTTAAGATAATTAAATATATTATTAATTAATAAATTTATCATAAATCTCTATCTTAACAACTAAAGATTTTACTTTTTATACCAACTGAAATCGAAACAAGAACTTAGGCAACTTTATATTGCAGGTTCGTTCTACCAGAATCACCACGTTGGCTCCTTAGTATGGGAAAAATTCAAGAAGCCAAAATTATCTTACAAAAAGCAGCGAAATTTAACAAACGAGAATTACCAGCCGACATCGATAAACTATTAATGGCGCATAAAAGAGATAACCAAGATGAGGGACCAAGCGTTGCTATGCTTCTTAACAAAGCCTTAAGATTGAGAACAACATGTCTATTTCTTGCTTGGTTTTCAATGACTATTGCTTATTACGGCCTCCTGTTGAATATCGGAAATTTTAATTTAGGCAATTTGCACGTGGCATCGATTATTTTGGCAGTCGTCGAGATTCCAGCAATAGCTATAAGTATCCCGATATTATTGAAAGCTGGAAGACGAGTACCTATATTTATCAGTATGCTCGTGTGCGGATTGGCTTGTGTCGCTAGTGAAATATTTTCGATAGCATTCGAAGACGAATGGATCATGATAGCCTGCTTAATGGTAGGAAAGTTCGCTATTGGATCAACAAATATGATGTTACCAATCTTCACCGTAGAACTGTATCCAACGATTGTAAGGAATTTGGGTGTAGGTGCTAGTCAGTTGTCGGCTGGATTAGCGTTGATATGCATTCCCTACTTGTGGAAATTGGTAAGTTGATAACCTGAAAAGAGAATTTATAGCAATAATAGTAATATTTAGTGTATAAAAATTGAATTTTCGAATAGATCTGCAAATGTGGTATGAATGTGGAAGCATTCATATTCAATAGAGATGAAGAATAAACTTCTTTTTTTTCGGAAACTCGTCTTTCGTTGCACTTGGTAAATTTGAAACTACGTTAGATAAAATAGAAAACTAGTCTATTTACTTTGTTTAATAAATAAGGTAAATACCCAAAATAATTAAAAATGCTTTTATAAAAATTAAATGAAATAACGTGGAAAAGAAAAAGTCATTAGGATTGCGTATTAGAAGAACTATATCCAAAATATAATATTGTAATTTCAACATATTTTAAAGTGCACTAATAAAATACAAATACATAATTATGTATTCATAACGGATGAATTTTAATAGCCTGTTTAATTACATTGTTTTTTTATTTTACGTCTAGTTAGTAAATTATTAAAATATAAAGACCTTACTTTCAATCACCATTCTTAATTGTTGTTGTACATAAGAGTTAGCATTTAAATTTATATACAGAATAGGATTATATTATATTAATGGTGAACTATAATTCCAGACGAAGTTCAATGAACACCTTCCAATGGTCACTATAGCTGCATTGGCCGCGATAGGTGGAACTATTATCTTAATACTGCCAGAAACCACAAGTCACGAGGAACCCGAGCCTGTGATTGATTGCAAAATGTAAGTTTACAAGTACAAAGTACAATACAGTTTTCCGTATATTACAATTATCTAAATAAAACTTATTTATATTGTAATAAAATGTCCTAAATGGAGTAGAATAATAGTGCAGTTGAAACCACATATAACGATATTGAAGGAACCGTATAACTTAGAACGCTACATCTGATAATCGTTATAAGCATTACACATTTTTTGTTAAATATGTATACGGTCATTTTTTTATTGTAATTCAAAATTGGTTTGCATTTTACGTGTCTTTTCGTGCAGAAATTCTGAATTAACATCAGAATTAAACTCTTCGTTATAAGTCACAATTTTTTGTAGTTGTTATAGCATTAATAGCTTCGAATAGTGATATAAGTCTTTTTCTTGGTAAGTTCTTGTAAGTCTTAGTCTTCTTCTCTCTCAATTGTCGTACGTAATACGAACTACCTCAATACTTCAAAGCGAAATGACATGAATGCGAGTGAGGGAGGAGAAAGTGCTTAAGCTAATAATGAAACACGACATCATTAGAATAAAAGTATAAATTGTAGTGTTTTTTATACTGAAAAAGATGACCACTGGTCTTTATAGCCGATATATTTCGATGGCAGCTCGTCGCATTAAACGATATATTGCTTTATCCGATGTGTGATATGTTAGTTAATTAAAAAGGGATTTGTCCGGGACCTGGCCATTTAGTCGTTATAACCGATGTTGTTATATTGAGTTTCATCTGCTTTTTTTTCGAACTGACGTTCGCTGTTAGCCCCAAGGGCTTTGACAGCATCACCGACCTTTTTAGGGCGAGTGCTGTGGGCACTTAGCCCCGAGGCAGCGGGCACAAGGGTGCCAGAACGGCCGAACCTCGGCTTGGGCTGCTACCGGTAAATAAAAAAAGATTCACGATCCTGACTAACCAGCAGGTCCTGTCTTACTAATTTAGTAATCCTAACAACAACCTTATCGGGTAAGCAGCTCAAGGGCTGCGAGGGTAGTCCCTTACAGAACCGTGTACTTAACGTGAGAGTGTGCACGAATGGTATGCGGTGTGATGGTGTACTCTCAATGATGTAGAGTGTCACTGTATCGCGCGAACAGAGTCACTCGAGGGCTTCTATCCGGAGGATCGAGGAGTTTCATCTGTATTATTAGAATAATATGGAGATATCAATACTAAGGAGAATATAGCTTCAAATATTTAAAATGTATTGTTGTTCGCGCCATCTATATAATGTTTCAGATATAAGTTTACTTCTTATATTTACAGATCGCCTCTAGACAGCAATTCACCTTGTAACGGAACATTTACTGTTATTGACGACAGAGGGCACCAAGAACCAAATAAATTTAGTTTATAAATATTGGAAACCATCGAATAAGTACAATATATTGTTCACCAATGTATAAAAATCATAATTTGTATCGGATACGTATAAAGGTAGAAATGCTGGCAGTGCAATTCTATAGCTCATCGCTTTTCAGAGGGAAATATGGAGTAATCCAGTCTGTAGGCGTACTATGAGGAAATGCAAAAATACCACTATAACAAGGTCAATTACCTGAAAGTGGAGGCCGTACCTTTTTCGATTATAAGTGAATAAATTAAGAAATAAAAGTAATTTAAATTTAAATAAAAAATTAAATAATTGATGAAGCGCCCACTACATTGGTACTTCTGTTATATATCTAATCCGGATCTTACCCGCTCCTTCTTTCTTCTCAAATTGAGCGTAAATATACCACAAATTCAAAATTGATTTAAAAAAAAAATCCATTTCGTAACAAGAAAGGTATCTTAATAATTACGAATAATTATGAAAAATGTTTTCCATTAAAAATTGCGATTCGAACTGTTCGAAACATCGTGGAAATTTATATTTTCATTAAAATTAATAAAATTGATCGAAGATAAATGGGACAGTTTAAGACATTTCCAGTGAATCGTATATTATAGGAAATCTCATATCATCGCTCATATAACTTTGGACTATTATAACTAAAATGGTTTACAATTATATTTGTGATTTAACTTGATATACATATTTCCTAAAATAATAATTTATATAATAGTTATTCATAAATTGTATAGCTTTAACAGTTTAAAATTTAATCTGATCTGGTTTATATGCTCTAGAAGTAGCAAGTAAATTATATATTATTCATAATTATTATTGCAGTGATATATAAATAATGTATTAATGACTAAATTATATTATAATTGCTATTGTCATTATTTGAATTAAAATACAAATTGTAGCATTAATTAGCTGCCACTGAGATATATTTGTATCAATATATAAAAAATATTCATCTTAAATGGATAATATTACAGTACCAAAAATGTAAGTGAAAAATCGATGACAAAAGTGATTGGTTGTTAAGGAAATTAAAAATATACTTAATTAAAAACATAACATCTTAATAATATTAAATCTATATTGTGTATAGCATCCACTTAGAACTGTTCATTAAAGTAATGTAAATAATTAATTTATCGTGTTCTTTGTATTTCTATATTTGTCTATACACCTGCTCTTTTACGACTTGTTATTGCTACACAAAAATAAATATAACCGCAATATATTCGTTTATACACAATAAGACTTTAGATATATCGTATTATTGTTTGATTGTACAGTTCTCTAAGTATAGTAAATATAAGAAAGTATGTACCTGTGTGTGTTACCAATCAAGTAGATTAATATATTGTTATATTAAAACCTATATAATTAATTATTATAGTTAATAGTATTAAGAAATTTACTTTGATGATATTAGATGCAGATTCACATTTCTACATAAAACATGTTTTATAATAATTTCAGGCTTCAGTACTTATTTTTTTACAATATGTAGGAAGAAATATCGTAGAAATTATTACGGAGTTATGTTTCGCCTAATCATTTTAATTATTATTATCTATGTATTGCATGACACTGTAGAATATTTCAAGAGTAAATATTTTTTAAATGGAATTTTGGATTTTAATTTTGATTACTTATATATTTTTTTAATGTATATCACTTTCATGATTATAACATACTTGTATTTTGCTTTCAGTGAGGTACTATAATTATTTTAATATTTCTCTATCATATAAATTAGTCTAGAATACAATAAAAAATATTAAAACTGTTGTGAATGATCTTATAGTTTATAAGTTCTTTATTCAACGTTTAGGGAAATCATTTCCAATAATTCTATTAGTATGGTTGAGTAGACAAGTCTATTTCATCATACTATTTCATTAGTAGATTTGCAACGAATAATATGTTCGTCCACACATTAAACATTGAATACACTGCTGGTTTCCTGGCCGGGTATCTGAATATTAGACAAAAGTATTTACTACGTTACTGCAAAACTTTTAGTGGCGTGTTTGTCTCTCGTTCTCCTGCTCAAATGTATATACAACACCTCTTTCGCTTTTTCTCGAAAGCTGATAATGTCTACGAAAAGAGAAGGAGTAAACTGCTGCCTGAATATGCAGAATTTTTTAAATATCTTTCTGCAACTCTCTTATCCAGCGTTAAATTTTTTATTATAAATATTTAAATGCACTGTATACATTTGTCTGATCTTTTTCAACTTTTCAGAATACAAGAGTTGTTTTTGTCAAAGTATTTTATTGAATTAAAGTAAAATACATTATTACTAATTACATTCAATGGACTACATCTAAAAATCTAAAGTATTTAGTCGAATAGTACCAAGACATTATGTATTTTACCCAAGGGAATGAAAGTTGCCGAATATTCCATATTATAACCAAATATTGGTTGCAAATGTAATAATTATATAGCGGAGGTAGAACCCTTAATCAGTTACATAAAAAAATACTACGTATTTATGTCTCTGTAGTATCTTAACAAAATAATTAGTTCAATCTTTATAGGTTTAATTTGTGACCACAAATATTTCACCTCATGTTAATTGGCCACGTGTCTGAAAATTATAACATCCTAAGGCTAGAAATATTGGTAGTGTTCAATCACATTGTCTGGAATATTGTATGGTGTTTGATAATTGATATCCAACTTGAAATTGGTAGTTATAATGTTATTATAATATCACCTCCTACAAAACTGCTGTTCTATCACAACGGTTTTCTGTATCAACCATGCTATGAATTTCATCACAATGTTTTCCCTCACCGAAAGCTCAAGTTCATTGTAGGTGGATTCGAACTAACTTCCCTTGACGCGGCGCCCGTGCACACTACCAATTGAGCAATCATCGCCTTATGCTGAGATTATTGGTATACGTTTCGTAACCAATTATGCTGAATTTGAACATTTGTCTAAAAATTCTTGCTAGCCCTCTGCCAGATACACTCAAGAGTCAATTTCGCCTCTGGAAGCCGATCGTATTAACATCTTTGACTGTATAGCATATCTACATCTTTCCTAATAGCATATTGTATACACGCAAGTAGGAAGTTAGAACACAAAAGTAAAAAATATGTATATATTATGAAAACTTACTAGTAACGCATATCACGGCCAACACTGATTTGGAAGATACGTTCAATTTTTATTTTGTAAAATTATACATAATTCTGAATATAGAACAATGTCGGGACATTGACTCCCGTCTAGGGCGGTGCATTCCCTTAGTAAGGAGCCATTACAAAATGTCGGTAACGGTGACAAGCCGAAGTTAGCATCACGGCACGTGACTCGACTTTTTATAAGTCACTGCCGCCGTGCCTTACATTTTCTGTTACAATTGTATAGTCAAATTTTAAACACCTTATTTAACATTAACATACCAGCAATGTACTCAAAGTAAAATGACACAATAGTAAAACTTAAACACTACTAACGCTATTAGACTTTCTGCTCATGTAAAAGAAACAGGTAACATCAAAATTGCGGCTGTTTTATATAGTTATATCAAACATCAGAGACAATTATGCTCTACAAAAGGTTTGCTAATGTTTTTAAATTTTACTTAATCCTATTTGCGAACAAAATATCAAGCTTTTTAAGGAAATACAAGCGCCATATACAAGAATTCGTAAGCGCCAAAACCATTAAAATGATTTTTGTTTATAGATCAGTGGTTAATTATGAAGAAAAAGTCATATTCTTTTATAAAGATACCATAAATACTTTTTTATTCTTACTAATATTATAAATGCAAAAGTGAATTAGTTTGTTTGTTACGCTTTCTCGCCTAAATGCTGAATCGATTGTGATGAATTTTGGTATAGAGATAGATGGGACCTTGGAGACGGTGATAGGCTACTTTTCTCGCGAATAACTTATTGGAAGTGAAGTAAAGAGAGGAATAGACTTTACATGAAACTTTTTATTGCGTCATCCGATTTGAAAACAAACAATAGTAAAAGCTAGTTATAAATGAAAAAAAAACTCTCTACTGTAAAAATTGCAAATTGTCACTTACCATGTTTTTCCTAAGAAGGCTCGATATTTACCTGCAAATAGCAAACGTATCTGTAGTTTAGTAGTTCGAAATATATCAGACCAAATTGTATCTGCTTCAATATATTGTTTGATAATAGGTAACATATGCGTACTTACTTATAGCGTATATCTATAAGAATGCTATTCATTGTTAAGCGTATGACTTGAGAATAATATTACCGATTTGGTTTTTTACTTTGTAATAATTCAAATATATTTAAATTCTAATCGCAGCTCCGAAAAATTGAAAGTTCTAGAATAATTAATATTGCCTTTATTGTGTATTTTATGAAGAGAAACTATAGATCACAATTTGAAATACGGATATGTATTATTTTTAATGTTTGGTTACGGTAAAGAGTTGTGAAAACAAAAATATATTCAATGTGATCATGCATTCGAATTATTTACTAATTTAAAAGCCAATACTATGTATACTGAGCGATTTAATATTTTTATAATTTTAAATGTATCGTTGGTTTCAGTACTATAATACGATTATGTTTTTCGCATCGAACGTAAAAAGAAATATCACCACTTAGTTACTCGAACTCGCATATAATAGAAATACTCATCGTTAACAGTTTTCGTAAGCTATTGTTATGATGTCAACATCTTTATAGTCATATCCGAGCGATACAAAAAGCTTTTGCTATAAAATTGCCTATGCGTATATAATTTTTATATTGAATATAATTTTTATTGACCCCAGCAAAATCGATATTCACTGAAACATCGATTTCAAATAAATTCTTGATCGTTTCATAGCGTTCGTGACCTATGTAATTTTATTTCGACTTTTATTATACACATAAATAGTTAAAAGTTGTGACCTATTTTCCGTAATAATACTGTTTTATGTAACTTATGAATAACGACGTCATGAATGTAGTATTTATTTATTATAATTAAATTCAAAATACGTTCAGCTACGTTTGAAGAACTCAATTTTAAGATGCAACAGTAGTTAAGTATACGTTAAGGTAAAAGGTTTATAAGAGCACTGCCATGATACCGATGACATACAGTTCTGTTCCGGTCATTTACCTATGATCCTCCTAACACAAATGCATAGTGTTAAACTGATTTATTATGAATATGACCCCGTGCCAGGTCCTATTGTAGCTTCAAATAGTACGTGACGAATCAGAAACGTACCATTGAAAAGGTGATACAGGACATATAACGGAACTTCGTAGTCTGCGTGCTACCCTACAGGTAGTTATATCTGTAGAATTATTCAAATAATACGTTTTACAATGGAGAAGGGACTTTGATATTTTGTAACATCAATACTTGCGCAAGATAACATTGAAACTCCACGCAACTTTTAGTATTCGATGCCAAAAAGTGTAATTTACCAGGGTTCGCTCAGTCTTTTTTGAATTATTAGAAAATAATTGATATATTTTGTATGGCCGTTGAGAATTATTCTTACATTTTTACCATAAAATAAAAAATAGTACATAATTTTGTTATTAAAACATAAGTTTCAACAAATTTTATAATTTTACAAAATATTAAAAACATAGATACTCATATTTGCACTTCAACAAAAGTTTTATTTATTGATTGTAATATTTTTTTAAAGTTTACTTGATCAAATTTTGTTAATGTAATAACAAAAATATAAAAATTACGAAGTAGTAAGTTCACTTCTCTGTTAATAATTATTATACTTACTAACTGTGCGCGCGACTTTGTTTGCATGAACTTAAAAGTTAATTTTCTATTAACTTTAACGAAACAGTCCTTTTTGTATGGAAGAAAATTATCCTGCAACCTTTTCTATATGAGAACTGATAGCGTGTATGCAAAATTTCATGATATTAGGTTGAGTGGTTAAAGCGTGAAACAGTAACCAACATAAAATCTCACATTCATGTATATTATATTAGTTAGAATTTACAATATTAGTTAGAATTTGTTCAATTATTTTAAAATTAAAAATTGTTTCTACTTACATATATTACATACGATATTTTAAGTACAACACAGATTATTTTAGAATTTAAATGTTTTAATTACTACTGTATATACGAACACATTTTTCCGTCGTCGGAAGATAAAAATCGTATATGTAATGAGACGATTGGTGCGGAGTATCGCGGGGAATGAACTATTACGGCTATAGTGTAGCTAAGCAAAAGCCAGTAGTTCAACTTTTTCTTAGATATTTGTTTTATAAATCTGACATGAAAGAGGAACATTATAATGCTATATAATACAGGCTAAACTATGTATGAGAAACTAATCTCGATTTTCACGAATCATTTTGTTTGTTCCGAGTTTTTATTTGTAAACATTACTATCAATTTTAAAACGTATCTAATTGATATATAGCTGCTACATAATTTAGTAAAAACGAGATTACAACCAATAAATACAAATTTTGTTCAAATGCAAATTGGAGTATGCTTTTTTATATTTTGTAAAATTATAATTGCTCGGGTTATAAAGGCTGTGAAGGCTATAAAGTTTATAAAGGCTATTAAGGCCTAAACTGAGCTATCATAAAAAGAAAAGACAAAGTACAGAATAATATGAATATTTTACGTCCATAAATATCCTAATACTGTAGTTAGATACGCCACGACAATCTTCGTCAGTCTTCCTTACCACCTTTTGAAATATGACATGTATCCGCTCAACATATTGACGATTTCGCATACCGAAAAATGGATATTTTTGTAGATATTTTTTACATAATAATATAAAACTACTTTGAGCAGGTAACTCCAGCATTCATTATTTCTCACAGTGTTTTATTTCACTACTAATCGGTTTTATTTGTGTTACAATTTAAACGATTGAATATATAGTTTCCGGAAAATTTATTAATATTCATTCTTCCACAAACACTTCTTTAAGATTAACATATCTTACATTACAAGGTATTACCGTGAACTTGAAAAGTGGCGGGACACCGATCGTTACATTTCGGAACAGTCACTTAACGAGACAAATTCCTTTCTCGGTTAGCGTCTTACCTTCAGCCATGTTTTAACATAAAAGCAGACGAGACTATAGTCAAGTCTTTAGAAAGAGAAACTCTATTTAATTAATACAGTCTAAACTTACTAGATGTATCCTACTAGGGTAACAGTAACTCTCACTTACGTTGTGATGCTGCCGATACACTTTCCTGGGCTGATGCGTGACTGGACTGCTATACACGCGTCAGTGAAACATCACTGATGTAACACACCCCAAATGCATTATCCTAGCAATCTGACACATACCAAACAAGAATAATTGTAAACAACACACGTTTTACGTAATAATTTGTGTAGTTATGCACATTTAAATCTATGCTGGTTAGCATATTTATTTTACACCTTCCAACTTTGATTGTTAAAGATGTGTATATCATAAAATTTATTAAAACTATTAATATTACGAATGTCTTTACGTCTGTCTTGAACTTCATTGAATTGAATACTTATTTTTTGTTAAATCTAGATTCAGAATCTTAATTATAAACTGATGATAAAAATTCATGATCACTTGCCACACCTGACATATAGCATGCAATAAGCTTTCATTTCTGTAAATTTAAATGTATAAAAAAGAACAATACCTAGTGGCTAGTTGAATGATAATGGTATAATTATTTTTTAAAACGAGTAAGATTATTGTCTTTGTTATTAAAAATACATCGGGTAAAAATTCGAATCATTATCTTTATAACGATTAACAATAATACATGACTTTTATATTAATTTATTATCCAGATTATCCATTATAAAATAAAAGTAATTATAATTATAATACAATATAAAAAAATCGGAATCTCCAAAAAAAAACACCTAGCCAGGTAAACTAGGAAGTAAAAAACTAATTTCAATCTATTTTTTATCCAAATCATTATATTCGTTTCCGAGAAACCAAGAATTGTTAACTTTCTACCATTAGTTTAACCTTGCCACTGCAGCAAATTTGATGTACATTAATCATATAATAAAAGTATATTTATATATATTTTGTATGGATCTTAACTATCATAAAAATGATATTCTCTAACGCCTCCAAAAACTGATCACAAACAATAGAAATTACAAATACGAAAAATTCTTAATTAATTAGTCCGCTTAGCGGTACCTTCGCGATTAGTACCGCCAATTTGTATAGTGATGTATTTTAATGGGCACAATGGTCTGGGAATACGCGTTCATACTCGGTCACCTTGCAATAAGGTATGGTGGTCGCGTTTACCACAGGGCGAGAGTGGGCGACCTCATATAGCTTGCGCGGGAGGCGTTTCCTTTATTTGTTGGTTGTACGCTGCGTGATAGTGACGTGTAGCAGCAGGACATCATGCGTGTGTTACTGGTGAGTCTCAATGGCATGCCCTTCAGAAGGGCTTACATCTTTGCAAATGTTTTCTTCCTGAATTTAAAATAACAAGTTTTTTTGGCCTTGCAATTATTTCATTTTATTTTAATTATCATCACACGAATTTACATTTCGAATTTAAAAATAATAACTGTCACATACTAACAATGTTTTTTTAAATAGCTTATCCTAGATAATTTTCGAATTTTAAGACTGAACAAAGTCAATCGACAATGAAGTACGTTAATTTATCCTTTTTTATCTACCAAAGTGTAATTATGATTTGAATATATGTATAAAACATTTCGAAAATAGGAAGCAAAGAATAAACTTGAATGTTTTGTTAGGACATAAAAATGTGTAAGTCTTTGTCGAAAACTCATATGAACACACAATTTTAAACACTCGGAATGATTGAGTGGACAATTGATTGCATTTTAAATAATAGTAATAGGTACATATATACAAGTAAAGCAATATTAGTATCAAATTCAGGTCGGTATTATACGTCGGACATTCGAAGTATCGGTTTCGCATACCAACCTTGAAGTCGATCGTGAGCTGATAGGTCATTTAAGAGTGTAGCCACAAATCTTATGCCGACAATATTACCACGGAGACATGCAAAAATATCAGCCCTTTTTTATTATATAGACAGTAATGAGTGATCGAAAATACGCTATTTGTCAAGCCTGAGATATACTTAGACCACGTAGTAGACAGTGACAAATACCTTACGTAAAACACGCCACACTTTCGGGCACGTACTTTAGGCAGTTGCGTTACTGGCTCACATTCTAGACTACGGACCGTACATACAGATAACTATTTTTATAGTAATATAAAAAGTTGTTCGCTATACAGACATAGGTGTACTGGTGGTGATCTTACGCAGTCCGCGGTATTAGTAAATGAATTCTTACAATTCTGCAATACATAAGCGGACGTTTATTTATAACTAGAAGACCTTGTTTCATATTATACATTCCCTTGATTAATTATTGTACAAGTTTATTTGACTGGAATTCGTAAGGTCAAAGTCAAATTCTATATCTGCCATAACCAGTAACATTATTTATATAATTTTCCATGGCTACAAAAAATGCGAACCCACGTTTCGTTTATTCATTCAAAAGTTGTATTTATTCGCTTATAATTTTTTGACAATATTCTTCAAACTTCATAAATGTTTCACAAAGTAGTAATGTGGCTCTATTTTTAATTCATAATAACAAATAAAGCCAGCTAAGTGATATTACACCTAAACAATTCCTTATATCTTTTATTGAACTTTAATTTTTGATGTTATTTTTCAAAGTATTATATTATATGGTCTTGTGATCGACTGATATACTCTTGAAAATATCTTTATAACCACGAACAGTCTCTAAACTTATTTTACGGGAATTTGTTAAGTAATATGTTTGTGTTACGAACATCACTACATCGTTATGTAAATTGAACACGAACTACTGGGTTTACTACTAACGTTATTACATACTCAAAGGAATTTTATAAATGAGCTTAGCTTTTTAATACGTTTGTTAACGTATAGTGGTAGGTTTTTATATCGCTATAATTAGTTTACACGAACTCTTACACAAAATAAAATAAACTCATTCAAGTACTTCCGAAATTATAGAAAGTCACTGCTATAAGATTTCAATTAATACTCTGGGTACTTATTACTAGTATGTTTTATAAAATAAAAGTGTAATAGCTAACTAAAAATAGTAATAAAAACAATCATATTAAAATATCCTAAATAAATTGTAGAGTATTAAAATAGTACATAAAATAAAACTCTACGTCGTAAGCATGAAGTTTTCTTTTCAAAACAATCATGAGAATCAATATCATTCGCATAAGCAATTTCCAGATTTTACTTAGCTTTCACATATCAATAATATTTTTTTTATTAGAATTATTGTTCTCTCGATAATGACAGCACTCTTGATTTATAATCATCGCCATATCACTATTTACATACAATTAAGAAAATAATACGATAATCTACGATAACTATAAAGATTTTTTATATAAAGTTTAATTACCTTTTTAATAAAGCCCAGAATATTTTAATATATTGAATATTATTATTTACGCTATATAAAGGCGAAATAAGTTTGATATAATATTAATGTATTCGATCAGTTTGTTAATGACAATTATTTTAGAATTGGTATCAAATATAAGCAGGATAATTGAGGTTAACAAAAATTTGCATATATTGCGTCCTTATGTACATAATGCGTCCTAAATACATTTAATTATTCATACAGGTATATTAAATATTTGGTATAAACATTCGTTAACAAACTTTATCGTAATATTCTCATTTATACATGACGGTTACAATATTTCAAAATCATGTTATAAAAAGATTATAGTAAAATCATTTAATAGTGTCCACTCTTTTCATTTTATAATAGATTGTGAAATCAATATCTGCTTTCACGGGGAAGAACTTCTACATTGCAAACAAAAGATTTCAACGCGCATCCTACACCAAAAGTGTGTGCGAGCATTAACACGTTGTGCCTACACGGAATAATTTTTGAAATATAATAGAAATATTTTGGTTACTAAATGAAGTTAAATGAATACATTTATTCTTTGGTAATAGAATCGTTTCATAATTTTTAAATTTAATTTAAATAATGAAGATCATTGCAAAATCATATTTAATTAATTTCTTTAGTAAACTTTTATTAGACTGCAATCATTTTAAAGTTACACTTTAAGGTAACGTGTTGCGATATTTCTGTCAGTAAATATTGTAAACAATTACATCACTATTTTACCTAATCGATACACGTATATTTACAAGTATTTATCATATTGCACCGCCTACGTATTATTGTTAAAATATAACGTAGTTGGCAATACTGCACTATATTTATCCACACAACAGTTATAAATGATCTCATATCGCAAGTTATGTTAAATGTTTTATGAGTGCACTGTGACATTTTAAACGACGTAATAATTAGGTATTTGGTACTATGTACGGCCATTCCAACGTCTCACCTTGACTGGCGGAAGCGTGAGCTTGCCGGGCGTCCTTACCACTTTCAGATCTGTCTAACTCTGATCCCACCCTGTTGGCGGTTGTTATTCTGTGATAAAACATACCTGCATATTTAATTGGGTTAAAAGAGTAACCTTGTACGCAATATTTTATTCGTATTTATTTATTAAAGCATAAACCTAACGGTTGTTCATAAAGTAACAGTTAATCTTTAACACTCCTATGTATTTGTATGTAACAAAAATAAGGATTATTTATATTAATAATAAATGACCTTTATTCTATATTCATAACTTTTATTGTTTTATATTGACAATAATGGAAAAATGGTAAGTAAAAATGTACTAGGACATACCTAACACACAATAAATTATATTACATATATATTAGTGACGAAACAGTAATTTATTACAAAAGCCATTCAAAACGCACATTAATAGATTATCTTTTATACTTTAAGTTATTTTAGTGTAGGTGTAAATAAAAGGTCGTTTTTGTGTTTCCACGCTACCGTTAATTCGAAACAGATAAGAGCAGTAATAATTTTAACATGCAGATTGATAATAATTTTAAGTGTATTGAATGTTTTATAAATGATATAAATCCAGAGTTCAAAAATTAAAGCCAAAATTATATTGCGAATTGTATCAAAGTAGCAGAGAATTTGTAGTTGAATCTATATTTTAATATTATAAGCTTTCCTCTTTTTTTGTTTTTTAAGTTGTTTGTGTGAACAAGTAGGATTTTAAAAATTATTTTTGTATTTGAGAGAGTAATCATTGAAAAAGGATTAAGGCAATTATACTACCACCAATAAGCGCAAAGCTATAGTAAAAATGTTACTAAACGGGAAAATATATTAAATAATTTTTATGTCTACGCGAACGAAGTCGCGGACACACCTAGTTGTTAACAAAGATGTAGTTATAAAATGTTGTTTCCGATAATTAATAAACTTGAGTTTAACTGATTGAACAATAAAAGAAACGCGATAAATATACAATTCTGAGTAAGTAATCTCATTTACCAGACTTCATTTTATAATTTTAACAATAAGTAATACTGGCCACCTAACTTATACTCACTTTTATCGTGCGTCTTATTATTTATGTAAGAAACAGTTTTTTCGTAGTTAATTGCGATTTGATATAGTGAGGTTGCATGTTAAGTTGATTATTCAGTATCTATAATATTGTTTAACTATATAATTTGGCTTCTATGAAGCTAATATGATAACTATGTGATACAAACTCTGTTGTGGTAACTTATCAGCTATAGTTTTTAGCGATATATAAGCAAAAACCACCGAACAATTACGCAAGCATTATGGATTAGGATAACACCCCAATGCCTTGCTATTGGGAATCTATCCCTTAATACCGGTACCTTGTTTAGGATGGCCTAAATTAGTCGCTTAAGGAAAATCTATCATTAATTTCTTATCAAAAAACTGACATACAATTATGACCGATTAAGTTTTATATAAAATAAATATCTTCATAATGTGACAGTACTGCGTATTATGTATTCCACATTATGAATAAAGGTTGTAATACTTATCGTGTATATAAAAGAACAATCTATACAATTACCTAGATATTTTAAACGTGAAAAGTTACATAAATGAAATGTGGGTTAAACTTGACAATACTTTAAACAAAATGGTTATTACTGAAAAATATATTAGATAAGTGTTATTAGTCACTTATGTTACATAATTATTTTTGTATATATTGTTAGTCTGTACAATGGCTATGTACATAAATGTGAATATTAAAATATCTAAAATATCTACTGGATTTCCGAAATACCTAAATACTATTTGCATCTCTTCCTGTGTATAAATGAGTAAATCCGATGATAAAAACATTTAATCGTGGCAATTAAAGTTGTATTATGATAATATCCATTCGCGTTTTGCAAATATTTCTTTAAATTAAAATTGTAAACCGATCATGTCATTGCTAAATCCATTATTTAATTTCAATAGGTGCTTGAAAATTATTCGTTATGAAAGTTCAACAAGCCAAACCCCGAGTATTCAGTTGCCTAATGTAGTGCGATTACTTTTTGTTTTGATTAATTCAAACAAAATTGAGTTATCGTTCATCAGTTCAAACTGCAAGTGAATAACAGGTAGTACGTAGTAATAATGTTAGCTCTGGGTCGATGTTTTACAATTATTGACATTTGAATTACAACAGAATTGGAAGTTCGCGACGCAACGTCTAACATATAACTGTATAAATCAAGCGGTAACCCTCAAGCAAAGTTCAATGAAAAGTATGCAATATACTACAATATGACTACTTCGAACATGTAAAACATGAACCCTTATGTTTAAAAATATATAACTGTAATGAAAACGGGCCTACAAAAATATTTACTACTACAATTTAAAACAATAATTAATTTCTGTCGTTTGAGACAGCTTTCATTAATATAGCAGGGTGTTTCTCACTACTCTTTCGAAATGTATAAAAACACGTAGATATATGGTATTTTTATCAAATTTGTCTTAATATTCTATAGATTAATGCTTTTTCATAATAAAGACTTCAGTTTTTTTTTCAGATATGTATGCTGTGTGCAATCACAGTGTATGCTCAAAATGACTCCCCGACTCCACCAAGATTACAAATACCAGGAGCTTTTCAGTTAGGAGGCCCCGTCAGACAAGGTGGTTTCCGTCAGGGAAGAGTTGGGCCCGTTGCTGGTGCCAGAATCAGGAGGCCAGGACCCGGAAGGCCTTCTTTTAAGTCTGTAGACGCCGCACCTCGACCTAATCTCCAGTCCATAGACGAACCTGCTAAACCAGTAACAGAAGAACCCGAAGATGACTACGAAATCAACACGCCGACCGCGTTCTCACCTAGTGTATATTCGACACCAGAACCGCAAAACGACTTCTACGACATTACAACCACATCCCAGCCAAAACCTCCAATAATTTATAATCCCTCTTCTTACCCACCATCAACGCCGGCTGCATTAAAGCCAGAACCAGTTAGACCTACACAATATAGGCCGTTGTCACCTCAACCATTCAACCCTGTAAGAAATGAACCTGTGAATAAACCCCAACCTGCCAGGATTCAACCACTATCCAGCAGACCACAAAGGCCTGTTTTTAGACCAGAACCCAAACCTTTCGTAGACGAGGAAGAAGAGATTCAGCCCGTTCGACAATATACGAGACCGCAGGAACCTGTAAATCGAGCTCCCGTCAGAAGTGCAGCTCAACAGAAATACACACCATCAAATTCCAGGGAGAGGAAACCTGTAGCTCAAATTATTCGCAAATACAGGGAAGAAAACCCTGATGGCAGTATTACCTGGGGATTCGAGAATGACGATGGATCATTCAAAGAAGAGATCATTGGTGTCGACTGCGTCACGCGTGGCAAATACGGCTACGTTGACCCGGATGGTTTGAAACGTGAATATAATTACGAAACTGGTATACCCTGTGATAAAGCTAAAGAAGAAAAAGAAGAGAAAGGCTTTGTGGACTACCAAGAAAACAAAGCAGTTTTACCTAATGGTATTACAATTGATCTCTCTGCTATGGGAAAGAAAACAAAAAGGCCATTCAGATCCGCTGTCAAAAATTAGGTTAAATTTTGTTTATTTATTTTAGGAAATATGTTGTAAGAAACAAAATAATTGTTGTCATGTTAATTTTGCTTATAAATTCGTTATCTTGAAATTTTATATGGCAAATAAAATATGACAATATAATATAAAACTTTCATCAGCTATTTTATTTCAGTTTATCTAATTATATCCATATATTTTATAGAATTTCATATTTACTTATTTATACTAAAAATTTATAAAAGTTATACTAGAGAACGAAAGATAAATAACGGAATACAATAATATCTTCTTACAAAATTTTGATTCTCAACTTATTTATTTTATATAAGTGAAGTGAATTAAAAAATTTGCAAGCTGATAGGGCTTTTCCTAATGCCCGCCTGGCTAGCTACCACCCTGTAATTAAATATATGTCGCCAAATACCTATAGGTGTGTCCCAACAGTTGCACTTGAGAGCCAGTCCCTCCACTAGGCTTAGCGCGTCCACTATCTTGGGCCACATCGTCACGTAACATCAGGTGAGATTGTGGCAATAACGCTAAATCTTAACTATAATAAAAAAATGATGATATCTGTACAAAGTTTTAATAAGACTACTGCAACCAAATCAAAGTAATTTATTGAAATAAAACCGAAACCATAAAACGGAAACCGAGTGAAACCAGCCACAGTAGAACGTGTACCTGTTGTGTTACCTTTTGTAAGAGGGGTCACAGACAAGATTGGCTATGTACTGAAGCGTGCTTCAATTAAAACTTACTTCAAGCCGCCCAAGAAGATTAGTCAATTTTTACCACCTGTCAAGTGTCATATACCTCTACAAGAACAGGGCGTATACAAAATCGAATGTGACTGTGGCCTCTCCTATATCGGATAAACTAAAAGAAATATAGGGACCCGCGTAAAAGAATATATAGCTGATGTTAAACACCGACGCTCTATGAAGTCTGCAGTTGCTGAACATTCAGAAGAAGGCTTCAAACATTATCTTAGATTCGACAAGCCACAAATCCTTGCCAAAGAACACCGATTCCTACCTAGGATGATTCGTGAGGCTATTGAAATTAAAAAACATCCAAATTTCAATAGAGATGATGGTTGGAAGCTAGCACAAGCCTGGGATCCGATTATACATTTAATTAAATCGGAACCCAAAAGACTAATTGCCAGACCTCAAGACACTGTGAGCTCTTTCTGCGTAGATCGGAACACTATCAATAATAAAAATTAAATTGAGGGTAGACACAGTAACATGAACTTGTATGTAATATATAATTAGATATAATATTATATATTAATATATAATATTAATATATATTATATAATATATAAGAAATTGTATCTATAATTCACAGTACAGATGCTTGAGCCTTGCGTTACTTAGACAAATAATAATGAGATAAAACTAGCAAAATTATGAAAAAAAATCTACTTGAGCAAACATGACCATGAAAATAAAATAATCAACAATGCCATGTGCTCAAATTTTGCTTTACCTAACATAAAAAAAGTTGTTGCAGATGATAATAAAAATTTAAAGTCACAGTACTTTCTAAAACTTAAAATGATGATTTATATATTGAACTAAAAGTGGGTAGCCACTAACATACAATGTAACTCCCAATATAGGGCCAGTTGCTCGTAATTGTAACAAGTTCTCTGTAGTGATTGTGTCTAAGCCTGAATCAAAAAAATCCGGTCTGAAAAATAATTCAAATTTATACTCATGTCCGCTGTGCCCCTTAATGACATGCGGAGTATATGCAATAATAATGCAGGTTAGTTGAGGTAGTAGAATGGATCGCAATCATCACATACATGGTGATTTACCGTTAGTGCACATTTTAAGATCAGTCAACATATACCTACTCGCAAGTCGGCATCATAACAGTGATGACCGTGATAGACAGCTACTCTCTCAGTGGTCACCAATGTTTATGAATTGTAGTTTACTTATCCATTACGTAGTACTGAAATTTTACTGTAGGTATCTTCAAAGATAAGGACTTCAGGGTGGTAGCTAGTCAAGCTGGCATTAGAAAAAACGCTACTACCATACTAAGGTTTCATCACAATGTTTATCTACATCGAAAGTTCAAGCTCATTGTAGGAGGATTCGAACTCACGACCCTTACAGACTACCAACTGAACTCTCATCGCTTCAAGGAGTGAAAGAATCAGACCAATCAATCTTTTGCAAATAAAATAGTTAAAAGCTTGCTATTCAATATTTGTAATAATATATTACTATAGTGCTTTTTTGGGAAATGCTCAACAATTTTAAATTTATACAATATATTATGGAATTATTAGGATTAATAAAATAAAAATAAAAATTAAATATATTAAAAATTTTAAGCGTTTAGCCATTGCCTCAATTCAGTTTATATTAGGATATCTTCGGAACAAATAAAAAACATCCACTACAAATGTTCCTTTAATATTTAGAAACATTTATGAGTAATTTATTCTCTGGTTCTTCAGGTTTTTGTATCTTTATAGAAAATTTATTTTTCAAGTATGTTATTATCATATTTCCATCATATATTGCACCTCCACTGAAATAATGTCAAAACTCAAGAAATATTATAATCATTGATGTTGTATTATTCGAATTACAGGATATTAAAATATCATTTTGTAGCTACAGCAATCTAGTAAGTTGCTGAAAACAATGTTGTTATAATTTAAAGTAAGACCTTGCAAAGGAAAATATAAGAGTAGCATAAATTTTAAACACCTTTTCCTCAACAATGTTGTTTTGTTTGAGTTGTGACAATATTTGAGCGTAGGTGCAATATCATGTATATTATCACATCATATAAATTGCTGTCATGGGAAAGTATTTTATTCAAAAGAAAAGTTAGATCAATTGCTATTTTCTAAACATATATCTTTTAAATAAGTAAACTGTGAATGCATATATGCATAGAAACCATTTTAAGTACCTCAATAAAAATGTTATATTAAAGGTTACTGCAACTGTATTGTAGTTATACATACTATTTACAACTGGTCAAAGTTAAAATAAGAAAATGGGAAAATGTATAATTTCGCAACTATACTATGTATGTATTAAAACACTATCATTGAAATGGCCACACAAGTAAAAGTCTGATACTTGATCAAAATTATTGTAGTTTAGGGATATACCTGCTCTTAATTGGTGAAGCTTGTATTGGTACAATGTACAAAGAATAAACACACACTTTATTACAGTTACAATGGTTGTTTCAAGCCACAAAATAAATAGACTTCACCATCAAGGGAAATCTAAGAAAAATCTAAGGACATCTTAAAGAGATAAATGAAATCTAAATTTCAGCTTTTACTGATATATTAAAATACTATATAGATCTATGTAAGCTATAACTAAATCATCTAGAATGCTCTATACACAGGACAATCTATAAAAAATATTTAAATTTTAACTACTTGTGCATTAATCCTGATACAAGGAATTACAAAAAAATTATGAGAATCTTAAAATACATTGAAATTTATCAGTTGATGAAGATTGTTTTGTTCCTAACTCCTTTACAAGCTTGATAAAGTACATGTAATATTGTTTCCATTACAATATATTGAAAAATACAATGAATAACCTTATACATAATTATACTTTACGTAGTAACCTGGATTTTCCTATTTTCAATATTAATATGGTCGATTGTTTACATAAGGTTGTGGACGTCTCATCGGAGGAGGCATCCTATTTGGAGGAGTTATAGAAATATCTAAATAGTTGCCAATTTGAAATTTAACTTGGGTCAATGTTTTATTGTCATCACCACCTCTCTGCCCTGAACAAGTTACTCCTATCTCACGCATTCTATACGTCGGTGATCTCATATCAGGGTATACTATAGCAAAGTCAAAGTATGTCCCTTTTCGCCGAGTTTCCGGGTTGACTTCTTTAACCAGTCCTGTGAGTTCACGTAGTGTTGCATCCATCCAAGTGTAAATTTGAAGCTCGTTTTGAGGCACATTTCCTCGTGCATAGTCACCTGGAGAATTGTGTCTTCCCGTTGAACAAAATACTCGAAGCAACAAAGGGCATGTCTATAAAAAAATATCGTTAGATTTTTGTAAATAAACAGTACATTGCAAGTTCCCCATGTATATGTCCATAACAATACTAGATAATCACCTTTTCCCTGTCAACAGGTTTCTCAATGGGTTTGACTTCCTCGACTATTTTGGATTCTAATCCCGCCATTTTCATATTTTGTAAAAGAATTTTAACCCCCAAAACAATCAAATTTGTTGAATGAAATTGAAACGCGATCACTTTTTATTCGAATAATTCGACAATTGGATACAGGTTTTTAAAGCCAACAAAATGATACATATAAACCAGTGCTAATAACTACAATGTAAAGAAAAATGATAAACTATTCATAAAAATGAACTAATTATATAATATTTGATAAAATAGTAGTAAATGACTAATTTTGTGGTGGCATGGTATCGGCTTCTTCCTAGATTTGTTTAAATAGGTAGAAAAGTCTATAGTTTTCTGAATTAGTTTTAGTGAAAATAATTTTTAAGAAAATTTAGCCATCATTGAATTTTATATTGCAACAAGCAAGTATCGCATTACCACGGCTCTGTTTAATAATTAAACGCAAACCAGCATTTGCGAAGAATTTTCCAACTTCGGAGCTTAGGAAACTTTGAAGATCATCGCCAAGATCTGCATTACTGTGGCAGGTTTCTTCTCCTGGCGACGTATTAACACGAAGGACGTTGCCAATTTAATTAGCATCCCTAACATAGCAGGAAGCAGAACTCACTCTACTCGAACAGAAAGAAGTATTGTATACCACTAACGCGGCAATGCAACGCGTCAAACGTGCAGGTGCTGGTCCAATAAGCTTAGGTTTCGTGAACTTGAGCTTAAGACCTGACACAACTGACATAACGCCGTGCCACCCTGTTGCTCATTACCAACGGCGTATGTACAATCTTTTCTTGTCAAAAGTAGATGTTATTATTTTTCTACCAACCAAAACGATTGTTGTAAAATTTTCGAATGATACACATACTTGACACTCTACAGAAACATAAAACACCAAACAGATAATAAATTGAACTTCCAGAGAAGAATGACGAGAAATTTAGTCTGTGTGTGTGCAGAAGCAACAGGTTAGAAAAACATAAAAAGCACGGCTAACAGGTTTTGGACACTACTGTTGGGAATTAGAGAATTTTCAATGAAAACAAGCTATATCATACGCAATATCAAAAATATAGATTTACACTTATTTAAAAAGGGATCAACCATTTAGTTAGAACGATGATAGAAAGCTAAAATGATTTCAAGCATAGGCTTAAAGGCTGTTAATGCTGTACTAACAATAAAAAAAATGACTGTAACACAATTGACAGTTTTTGCGGACAATTTGTTGAGGTATTTTGCTAATCGATTGTTTTTTAAATACTATAAATATAATGATAATTGCCTATCAATAAAATAGGTAACCATTTATTTAGTGTAGTTTTTAAATTTTAGAGCACTATGGCTCACAAGGAAGATGATGATACCTTTCAAGAGGACGACGTTTATATCAACTCAGAAGATGGCATGCCTAATATTCATCCTAATATTGCAAATTTAGAACATGAAAGCGACACACAGGATGAAATCGATGAATTTGACGACTTACCAAAGTCAGTGATTGTCACGAATATTCACAGTGAAGTTTTTGCTAATGAAAAGCTAAAGAGAGATTTGGAAGACTTATTCCGTACATTTTCAGATAATATTACGTTCCAGTGGCTTCGAAGTTTCAAACGTTTACGTGTGAATTATGATAGTCCACTAGCAGCTGCGAATGCTCGCGTGCAACTACATCAATACCAGTTCCATAATTCATGCATTAACTGTTACTTTGCACAACCAGTGACGCCGATCTCTTTAAAAAATCTTAAACCTCCAGCACCTGTGAAACAATTCCTAATTTCACCGCCATCTAGCCCGCCTGTGGGTTGGGAACCTCGGGAAGAAGGTGAACCACTAGTAAATCATGACCTTTTGGCTGCTCTGGCAAGTCTAGCTCCTGGAGAAAGCAGGGAACTTCATGCACCCACACCTACTCAACCAGCCATAGTTGTTCATACAGCTATTTCAGATGCACCAATACATGTTGGTCAAAAGATTCCTCATACTCGCTGTCCAGATTACTGATGATAATTACTTTTTAATTTATCTAATAACATTATTATTTAATGTATATGAAGCCTGTAATACCCACATGTCAATTTTGTGATTTGTGAAGCCAAAGATACATGTATTGTTTAGCTTATAAAGTAGCCAACAAAACAGTAACAAGTAGAAAAAGTGATTTCAAATATATACAATGACCCTTAACCATTATAACCACATTTTATTGAGTAATAGGTACATGGCAATACCATAATATTCACATATAATTTTTATATATTACACAAGCATTTTAAATTGGAAAAGTGCTACATTATGAACAAGGGGTATTTCTAAGCTTTGTGTTATTATGTAATGTATATTTTATATATTTGGTAGGTCAATTTTGTTATTAATGAAGATATTTAAATTAAATCAGTGCAAATGTTTTGCAACTAAACATGAATTTATATTAATGACAATAGTTTTAAAACATATCAGTATCAGTAAAACTCCCTATAATATTTGAAGCATACTTTTTGGTTTATACCTATTTATATATTTTTAAATTGATCTCATATATGAAACAATCTTATAGATATAATAATGCACGCATAACCCTACTGCAAAGATTCTTTTTTTGTAAAGTATGAAAACACTTCTGCAGTGCATCTAATGTATACTGCAACTCAGAATTGTCTATTGTATTATTGTTTTGCAGTAGAAACAAATGAGGGGTACTGCTATAGCTGATACTCACACAGGAGCAAACTCACTTGAGTTATCCTAAAATTATTCTACACCAAGTTCTCTTAATCAAACGTGCCTCATATCAAATTTGTATTTATTTTAATACTCTACAAAACAGCAAAAATGTAACAATTTATTTGCTAATGTTGTACCAAATTTAATTATTATAATGCCACATTATGTTGAAAAGATTGAGTGCAATATATTCTGATTTTGTTGTTCAATACAAATTAAAAACTGTAGTTAATAATTTCTCTATAAATTATATAACCATACATTAACATTTAGCAGCTTATTTAATGGTAAATATATGTTAATTTATTCTTTTTCTTATTATAGATGACATTTTTTAATTAATTTGTCTATCATTTAACAAGTGCTTATGCGATATGCTTCTGATTCTATTCTACTTACTTGAAGAGATATGCCTTAGACAATGTAATTTTGTGATATTTATGTAGTATTAAAAAATATTTTGCAACACCAAGCATATAAATTTATTTCTATTTAGTATGTAATGATGACTTTTGTTCACCTGTCATGAAGATAAAATACTGATTTTGTACTTTAATCTAATCATCCTATTTCTATATATTTCATTTTCAATTATAATAATATCAATATCAGTGCTATACTATTGCTTTAAGATTGAAATCTGTTATATTCCACTATACCATTACAATTTAAAATATATTGTATTCCATTCAATTTTTTAAGTTACAACTGTACTGTTATTTCTTTGATTGGCACTGAATTTTTATATAGAAATTGATACACCTGAGTTGCTGAAAAGTTGAAAACCTCTGAAATTCTTATTTTTTTTTTATAATGTGTCAAAAGTTTTTCTTTAGTCTTTAGTTGAAAAGTGAGATCCATGTGTTTGCTGTAGTTTAAGTAAAAATGAAAGAAATTGCATGTTCTCTATACCTTTTAAAATATCAACCATTTAAATAATAAATATTCATATTGTTCTACATAATTTTTATAAATATTTTACAAACGGTAATTATTATTTATGTAGGTATATTCGACAAATATTGGCCAGCAGTTCCTTTTGTACTATGTATTAAAATATTTATGGATATTAAATTATTGTGGCTAGAGATTGTCATATTTTATATTGTTTATCAATATAATTATGTCAAGAAACAAAATTAAACCGTGATATAAGAAATATCTGCTAAATGTACATAGATAACAAATAAATCGGACGGAAGACAGTTTTGTGGTCAATATTTAATAAATAATTGGTGATATTAAATTGCTTCGGTACACCGATAGATAGCGTGGATGCTAGTGCTTCAATCTTAAATTGTGTAATATATTTTCAGTTCTTTACTTGTATTACCTCTCAGTAAAAAATGAGTTCCGACCTGTAACTACAGGCTTAGATATATCGGTCCAACTTGTCATCTTACCGATGCTGGAGACAAACGGCCTAAATCAAATGCAAATATAAAACTGATTTTTACCCATTTCGTGATTAAATTAATTATCATCAAGTACCGTTTTTTTATAAAAACATGATCTAGTAACGAGCTTTGATTAGAATGCACCTATTTAGAGAAAAAATAAAATGTCTAAATAATGTTGAAGATTGCGAATGTTTCTCAATAAAGAATTATGTACCTACTTTAAAGTAAATTTATCGATTTTGGCTCACTATCAGTAAACACTTTTTGTCTATTATATATACTGGCGTCCATGCAACGATGTTATTGATACTGATATAATATTACTTTTTATTTCACTGTGATTTTAATTGTTCGATGTAAATAAAATATTACGTGTTTTTGTCGTTTTTACTTATCTTTTATTATTACATAAACTAATTTATTGCAATTGAAAGAATTTTTCATATCATTGATATAACAATACGTTCGAATTCTTTTGTTGCGAGGCTTTATGACATCGAACATCGTCTGCTTCTTAGCTCAGTAAACGATAAACTTTCAGGACCAAGTCAGACAGTTTCCAAGCATACCTACAGGTTTTTTTTACAGCAATGATTACTTGTTACACTTAAAATATTATTGCAATATTCTGGGCAATGTATCTAATAATTGTCTAAGTATGACACGCTGGTTCATATTTTATTCATTTATAAATTCAATTACCTACTATTTCTTAGTGCGTTTCGAAACATTTTGTGAAAAAAGTTGCCTGAATATATAATGAGTTTAGATTTGTTTTCATGTTCTGCTACGAATTTTGTACGGTATCTATTCACACCACAGCTACATACAAAATATATTTATTTATTTCCTTTACATTCATTTGTAAACAGTTCACCGCAGGTATGAAGTACAAGGTTATTTATGGTAAAATTATATCACCAGTCGGGCTGCTCTAAGTAAAAAAAAATCTCCAATGAGATCTGTATATACAATCACTAAAATTAACGCCATATTAAAATATTTATTGGAATCTGAGTAATACGTACGTACAATAAGATTTTTTTACCCAAATATTGTAATAACTTATAACTCATTATTCATATTAAGTAGGAATCAGTTTCAAATAAAACACTGAAAGCGGATGGAGTTTCATTCGTATAATACACAAATTAAATTGACAGTTTTATTATTATAATAAATTCGTTACCAGAATCTTTTGTATATGATATTTACTACAAATATGTATAATACAATACAAGAAATAGATTCATTTTGCTCCCCAAGGCACATAGGTGATATTATTTAATTAGATGTACCAGTTACGATAATTTTGCCGAAATTAGACTCCAGAAATCTCACCCTTATTTAGGATTACAGATTCTGTATCTATTTCTGTAGAGTCTTAATGATTAACGTATTCATCGTTTGTATCACAGTAACGTTATCTCCTTGAAGTTTAAGTCAATTTGTCTGATAAAAATCACTACAAAATATTTAATTCGTTACAGGTACAGTATACCTATTAATTTCACTCTATTGACGTCACACTAAAGACAATAGTACTTTCATTATTTATAAGTTACATACATTTACAAATAGCTACATTTTATTAGATTTAATTTCATTTCTCAACTACTTCAATATCTTTATGCGTTTTTACTTGTAGAATGAGTTCATTTTAAAATTAAAATATATTTTCTGTACACACTGAGATTAACAACTCCTATGAATACAATCATACAAAAAAAATTACAACTTTGAAATATATCGAAGTATCTGTATTTGAACCAGACATTGTTATGGTATATTTGATGTTAGCTACTTATATTCATTACAAATACTAACATATAGGTACAGCTACCTCAAAAATGGAATATGATCGGTTGTAATTAATAGCTATGTAATATTAACAGCGACCTAATAGTGGTGACTTCGAAAAATAAAGATCCATTAATCTTATAACTACTTTTTGATGTCAGAAAATTTTTAATTGTTTAATAGCTAATTTCAATGTCTTTTAACTTTATTATCATGAATAAAAAGGTATGTTATTATAGATATATTATCTACACAGGCACTTGTTTTTTTATAAAATTAGTACATAATAAAACATAACTCTAAATTGGAACTTACATATACATATTGCAAAATAGTAATATAACGAGTGTATATAATACTATTTACCTATTATAATAAACAATACATTTGTAATACGGTAGGTTAAATAATACTTCTAATCATTCGAGATAATATTTATGGTAAATTATTTGTACTAACGTTCGTATATAAATTTATGGACGAAATCAATTGTTAAACTACTATAATTTAATCCTTATTTTTCCTTGATACTGTATATAATAAAGAAAAAAAAAACAAAGAATATTTTTAAGCTGTAATAATTTACACTTTTATGTTTATGTCTTCTAAAGGTACCATAGATTCAGCTGCTTTATCGTCTTCTGCATAATCGTTATGCTGACTTGTGCCTGTACAACACGTGAAAATCGTGTCGCCTTTTCCAAACTTCTCACCATCAGCCAATGTTTGTGGCATAGGCTGATTCATTGTCTCTGGCAAGAAGAAACATAAGAACCCGGAAAGGATAGCCACTACGCCAAATGTTATAGCAGGAATTTTAGGATTAAAAGAATCCAATAATGTTATTAATGGCGTCAAAGCGCCGGAAAGTCTAGCACACATTGATCCTAAGCCTAGAGCGGAATTACGAACAACAGTGGGGAATAATTCAGCAGAGTAATTGTAAATTATTGCAAAAGATCCTGCAATAAATAATTTGCCAGCAATTACAGTGGCAGTGGATATAATAGTCCCTCCGGGAAAAAATGTAGCAATTACACATGCAGCACCTCCAATTAGCATCATCGAACTTATTAAGGGTCGTCTTCCCCAGATATCTAGAAAATATATAACCGCAGCATAACTTGGAAACTCTACGAAACCTAAAATAGCTATTATTAGGTAGGGATTGCCTTCAAGTTTACCAGTGCTGAGTGTCAATCCATAATATGCTATTGAATTAGCAAACCAACAAAAGCAAACATTTAGCGTTTTATTTCTTAAGTTCGGTGTCTTAAATAAATCTGTTGTACCAGCCGATGGTGGTTCCGATCCCTTGGATCCTTCCAATTTACCTTTAGAAACTAGATCTGCTCTATCCAGAGTATATTGAGATTTATTACAACTTAAAGCTTTTTCGATTATTTTAACTGATACTTTAGCTCTACCTTGAGCCCATAGCCATCGCGGTGATTCGTCCATAATCCAGATATGTGGAATAAGAAGAATACCATGCAACCCATAAATTACTTGCAGTATTTGTCTGTTGTCTATTAAAGCTCCCCATCCGGCGACTAACATAATACCCGCCGCAAACGCAGCCTGGAAAGCTACACCACAAGCTGTCCTCTTAGTCGGACCAACAAGTTCCATGGTTAAAACAAATCCAGTAATATATGATCCAGCTGAGCCAAAAACTCCATATAAAAATCGTACAACTAAAAACGACCAGTATTCTGGTATAAACGCCACTAAAACACCAAAAATTAGTTGAAGCACTGCTGACCAACAGAATATAGTTTTTCTGCCATATTTATCAGCCATGCCTCCTAACGTAACAGCCCCGGTAAATACTCCCAGCATGAAAACGGTTTGGGCAAAAGATCCCATCCATCTTTTATCACATATTAAATTCCATTCTATAGCATGCGATGATGACCTGTAAGTTGTATCAAATACCCATTTATTACATGCAGTAGTTTCATTGTTTTCATACATATAACAATTATGCAAATTGCCCGAAGATGTTTTCGGTATAGCAGCCAATATTTCTGAAGAATTCCATGGAGCAATTGACTCGTTCGTATCTACTCCATCGATCCAGCACCTGAAAACATTACACATTTTTGTATTACATATTCTTTTATTATTCTTTCATCATATTAGTCAATCTTCTTCGCGATCTTTTACTACCTAAGTAGGTTCCACATGACATATTTTCTTCCATTGGGCAAGTATATGATGAACTGGGTTTCCACTGTTTTACTACCGGTCATATTTGTTAGAAATAGTATAAATCCAAATTGTATAAGCTCATCCCAACTATCTAAGTTGTTTAGCAGCTAATCACCAGTGGAAGTTGCGTAAATCGATCAATTCGTTTAGTTGCATAGTATGAACGTTGCGATATCTCATAAAGTGTGTATTTTATGAAACAGCCATTGTCAAAGATACAAATAATTCATAACCATATTCATGGAACTTAAATAAAGGTCAAGGTTCTTTGTTAATTGTGTTACGTAATGTATACACATTAGAAACCTTAAAGCTATAACTAAGAGACTTATATTCTAGAAATTATATAATTTTTGGTATAACTACTACAATAATTAAAGCTACTTACATTTTTCTTTTTGCAATAGAAAGTTAGCTTAATAATACTTACTTAAATTACTAACTTTTTTATAGTTTATAGGTTTAGCGTTATGTCTACAATCTCATCTGATGTTAAGTGGAGGGACTGGCTCTCAAGTGCAACTGCCGGAATACACCTATAGGTATTTGGTGGCGTATTAGAAAAAACCTTACCACAATGGTACCAATATAGTTTTATAATGATGTTTTCCTTCACCGAAAGCTGAAGCCCATCGCAGGGATTCGAACTCAGGTCCCTCATCGTTTCAAAACTAAGAAAAAAATTTAACTAATCCATGAGTTATAACATTAACATTAATATCCGTAACATTATTTTCATAAGTATAAATCATTACAATTGAATAGCTAACTCCATATCAGGATTTCTTAAAAATGAAATAAATCGTATTCATCTAATTCACGATATCAATGTTTATAAATACCTACCTACGTTACGCATACATTGTTTAAATCTGTAGTTTGTAAAACTTATTCGTGATAGTCTTTTTGTCTTCTATATCGTCAAATAAAACTTAATACTAATATATTTATATATAAAAGTATAAGAAATGAAACACACGGTAATATTAATATAGGTTTATTAAAACAACATCTTATTGTATGATTATTGACTTATTTCTGTAACTAATAGAAAAAAAGAGTATTAGTCCAGGAGGAATCGGCGATTGAGTACCGAAAACTATTCCACCTCAATTTTTTTATGCGATCCTCTTCAAATTGTCCTACTTATGATATAAATGCATGTTGCTATGGGGCAACTCCGTGCCATATTGTTTAAACCGAACTTGTTTAAACAATTGCAAGGAATAGTTATTTTTCAACCGGACAATTTTTTTATATTTTTTATTGACATACAAATAAAAGGTCCTATGACTTTTCGCGATAAAGTTAATATTTTTAGAGATATCATTATTTAAATTTTAATATATTTTTCAGGGGATAAAAGTACCCTTTTGAGATTTTGTAAACCTTTAAAAATTCATATCTCTAAAAATATTAACTTTATCGTGAAAAGTCATAGGACCTTTTTTATTTGTATTTCAAAAAAGAATATAAAACAAAATTGACCGGTTGAAAAATAACAATTCCTTGCAATTGCTTAAACAATTTCGGTTTAAACAATATGGCACAGGATTGACCTATGGCAACATGCATTTATATCATCAGCAGGGCAATTTGAAGAGGATCGCATAGAAAAATTGAGGTAGAATAGTTTTCGGTAGTCATGCGCCGATTCCTCCTGGACTATATATAAACGAATAACAAATTTAATGTGTATATGTATATTGTATATATGCTTAATTTTTTAATATATCAAGTCTATAATTATCTCTTATTCTTGAGCATTACGTTAAGATTTTGTTTACAATGTCTTTTAGGAGTTGAGACAATCATAATACCAACGATGTGATAAAAGTCTTATAATAAAATAGGCACTTAAATAGTACGTAGCACAACTCGTTTGTATTTGTTTAATATTTTGTGGATAAAATTGTGCCTTGATATAATTTGAGAATTGAGTTACATACCACAATGTGCACAACGCACTGGTTGAGAAGCTTCTTTCCAAATTTCCAACATTACTATAACAGATTAATACCAGAAACAAATAATCCAAACAAATTAATTTAAATGAGCTTTAAAGACAGCGTTACACAAAAGAAAATAAAAATAGCCTCAATGAATATACTGTTTTTGTATTAGGAACTTTTTTGACCAAAATATATTTTAATAATTCCTTGATAAATTGTTTATAGTTAATAACCATAGTGTAGGTACTAATTAAACAAAGACAATAAGGAGTTGTTATAAGTAGCTAGTAGCTACCGGCACTTCGTGATCGCTACTTATAAGTAAAATTAATTATAATATAATAGTTAATAATATACATAAGTTAATATCTACAATAATATTGTATTATGACAGTGACGAAACTTTGTACGCATGTATGTAATAGGCAATAAAGTCACCATTACTTACACTTTACCAACTTAAACAAGACAGATAATTTGGTGGAATTATTTAGGATATTGATAACATTTAGCATATTATATTAATTTTGTATGTCATGTCAACAGGTCAATAATATTCTATATTCTCAAGAAGCTTTTCAAAACCTTAAACGCTATACTTAAGTATACATTAAATATAAAATATTACTTTTGTAAAACTATCCAATAGGACGTCTATATGCATTGATACAATTTTGGTTAGAGCATACTTAAAAATCTAAATAACAAATTAGTTTAATTTCACTTCTTGTTAACTAATAAAAAGTAAACAATATCTGTTCAAAATTATGTCCAATTCTCAGTATCATCTGCTTATTTTACCGCCTAATACTATCTTTATGACATTTCAATTATTTGCGTTACACTTAGAGTACATGTCTTAAAATCAATCATAAGAATAGTGATTAACTTTCTAATTGTTTAATAATATTAAAAATATCAACATATGTATAGGTTATTTTTTTCTAAATCGTACTAATTGGAACAATTATCCAGTCTTAAACAAGCACTGTTCTAAATGAATAGATATCGCTTATTATTTACTGTGACTAGACTATAATCATAAGCATACAAGTACCCACGACTTCTGAATACCTAATCTTCTATGTATCTAGAATATCGCTTTTATGTAAGCTATAAAAATATGGTTTATAAATTTTTGTGATTCAGTTTTAAATATAATCCCCATATGTAGTTTGGTTGCGTTATTATAGGCTAAAGATAAAAAAAAACTATGATATCAACATTAAAGGTATTAATCTAACAATAATCGTAAGATACTCTTTTATTCCATAACTTTCTTTTCTGAATTTTGCAATGGCACCAACGTCTCGGGGATATCTTGGATGCTCACAGTCATCGGACGACCACTGCAATTCGTGAAACATGTATCTCCGACACCAAATTTTTCGCCATCATCTAATGACTGAGGTAAATTACGGCCAATCGTTTCCGGTAAAAATAAGGCAGAGCAACCAGTGAATAAAGCTAATAAGGCAAAAAGACCAGTTGGAATTTTGGGATTTAGAGTATCCAGTAAATTAATAAGAGGAGTTAAGGCACCTGAAACACTCGCACACATACTTCCAAGACCCACACCTGAACTGCGTACTACTGTTGGAAACAATTCAGCGGAGTATTTGTAAGTAATTGAAAAAGATCCAGATATAAAAAGTTTCCCCACCATAACAACTCCAGTAGTCACCGTTGTCCCATGCGGTATTACAACTATTACTACACAGGCGACTCCTCCTAATAACATCATTGTACTTATCAGAGCTCTGTGACCAACTCGATCCAAAAAAAAGGTTATAATGACATAACTCGGCAGCTCCACAACACCCATTAGAAATATGATGAAATAAGGATTTCCATTTAATTTCCCAGCATTGAGTGAAAGACCATAGTAAACTACAGAACTAGTAAACCAACATGCGCAAATAATTAATGTCTTTTTCAACATTCTTGGTGTTTTAAAAAGATCAGAAGTACCTGCAGATTGTTCGTCTTCTAATTTAGTATTACTTGTTTTGCATAGGGATATAAATTTAGTAACATTGATAGTTTCACTACTGCCGTTTATTTTTAATCCTTTCTCCACAATAGAGACTGATTCACGAGCACGCCCCTGGGACCACAGCCACCTTGGTGACTCATCCATTATTAACCAATGAGGAAGTAATAACGCAGCGTGCAATGCATACAATATTTGTAAGTAAAACCTGTTATCAATAAAGTATCCCCAGGCTGGTACTAACATTAATCCAAGTGCAAACATAATTTGAAAAGTAACACCACATATCGTCCGTTTACTGGGTCCTACGATTTCCATAGTCAAGACAAAACCGGTTATATATGCTCCTGAACCGAAAATGCCATAAAGTAATCTTATTCCTACAAAAATATAATATTGGGTCGTAAAAGCCACAGCGGTACCTAAAATTAGTTGAAAAATACCGGACCAAACAAAAGCTGCTTTTCTGCCAAATTTATCAGAAATTTTTCCAAATAGCAGTGAACCTGCTACGACACCGAACATATAAGCGGTTTGAGCTACAGCTCCCATCCATCGTCGATCGCATACCAGATCCCATTCGATTCCTCGTGAAGATTTAAAATATTGTGTATCATACACCCAAGACTGACACTCAACCAAAGTTTTATTTGCACCATACATTTGACAGGACTCTAATTTTCCATGCTCATTTAGTGGTATAGCTTGTAAGACTAACGATGAATTCCATGGTTCCGTATAATTAGCATTATCGATTCCTTGAAGGTAACACCTGAAAATTAAGAATAAATTTATGTAATAAACATACTATATCTTTAATTATTGCAGAAGAGTGCTAATTGTGGTGATAAGTGCAAACAAATATAATAATTCATAATAATAGTATTTTTAAATTTTATTATATATATTTTGGCATTATGTCTACTAAAGGCTGTTAATCCGTATGTTCTATAATATCATGATCACCAATATTTAATAAAATTGTGAATAATTAACCAAATATTAAAAATTAAAGCCATAACTTACAAGGAGAAATATTAGATATGAAATTGTGAACATACACGTCAATACAACGAGCAGTTTAGATTGTTTTATGCATATCGTTATTTTATAACAATATAGTTATGTATGTAATTGCTCCATACATTTCCATGACTATATTATTAATTTTAATGGAACAAGATACAAAGTTACATGCAGCAATTATTGTTTTATATAGATATTGTATTACGATGTTATTATGATTACGTACCATTTATTATTGATGAGAAATTAATTTATGTATGTGTTGGTAGGTTCGTACAATGCTGATATATGAAATCTGAATTGACTTGAACTCGAATATGATGTAACAATCACCGGTGAATCTTAAACGATCATTGAACATTATAATTCACGTAACACAGTAAATTGACATGACAAACAAATATTGCACGACCCATCACCGGCATACGTGAAATAAAGATATGTTACAAAATATTGTACTTACGTTCAAAAAAATAATTAAATAGCAGCATCAACATTATCACTCCATTCTTATACATATAAAACAAAAGCTCATTTCATTATTGTCCCACCCACCCGAATTAAGCAAAACTATACACTCTTAATAACCGAAAGCAGGTAATGTTACATTTATGCACACCCAATCCCGGTAAAACAAGATAACATTACAAAACCTTCTAGTTCGCAAAAAACTTGACCAATATTTCACACAAAACATTTTATAAGTAAATCGTTATCATAACAATGTTTAGAATTGCTGTAATCAACAATTATTATCCAATATGCGCTGGAACCTGAAACTTTCCTGAACATTGTCAGTTAGAAATATTAAAAATGGTCATTTCCCACAATAACTCACCATGCAACATGCAAAAAAATCATTTGTATCTCTAGAAACTTTACAACCATAAAAATTAAGATCTCTGACAATATAACAAATAAATGGAATCTAATGTAAGCCTGTCTTCATGAAGCAAATAGGCCGTTACACTTTTCAGATTTAGTTTTATCATTGTATATACAATTGCAAATATTTGACAAAGAGCTTCGTGAAGAATTTTAAGTAGAACACATGATTTCACATTTTAAATAAAACCTGTACGTAAAGTATTTATTTACCTGTGTTCGGGTACAGCGGCTACAGTCACCAGGGAAAGCATGTGCATACCGGCTGTCATTGCGCCCAATATATGCAATATGAACTGGAAGCATTGGTATCGCCCAAAGTCCCCTGAAATCATATACACAAATAGTGTCAATCTGTGTCACGCCTATTTGCTAGGTTTTATACAAAATAAACAATTCAAATGGAATAAGTCTGTTATTAATTAAAACCGTTCGAAATATCGATCGCAGCATGTAATGACGTCTTTTTAAAACAATTAGCAGTACCTACTGCCTATATAAAAATAACTTTATAATATAACGTTAAATTATAAGGAAATATGAAATCCTATCAATCTATAAAACAATGTCTATAATAATCAATTATTATTGTTCAGATTAATTAATGACATGAGTTTTTTCTTCTCGACTTACCTTAACCCGTTCATAATATTTTCATTTCAATTTTTTGGATTATGGAGGTATAACGTATGTTAGGTTTACACATTTGACTTTTACTTTGCCCTCAATTTCACAGTATGACGACTACCCAGTGTAAAGGTGATAAGGGTAATGGTGTATATAATAAGATTATTTACTCTTAACGTCAAAAGAAATTTATTAATTTCAAATAATTTATTTTAGAAATTTAGTACATCACAGCAGAAATTGTTTTTTTTTTACTCTTTAACAAGATTGCAGCTCTCATGTCAAAATTACCAATAGAATTTTGTGGCAACAAAAAATCCATGTTTCTTGTTATGTATACTAATATAACAAAGGTGAAAAGTTGTTTTGAAGTGAAAATTTCTATAGGAAGGTTTGGATAGGGAGTAAATTCATGTAAGTCGTCATCGACATGGTCACGTAATGTGCTATATCTGTTCCTATTAATATAACTTATTGTGCTGTAAAAAGTTTTGATTTACAAGTTTTAATTTAAGATCAAACAATTCATTTGGATATCCAAAAATAACAACTGTTTGTTAATAGTTTTAAGTTTTCCCTTCTGTCGGCAGTTCTCATGACTACTATGCATTTTTTTTTGTTTGTTTGATCGCGCTAATCTGAGGAACTACCACCCGGTCTTAGATAACATATATTTATAAATTTAAAGAAGTAATTAGGAACAAATGACAGATCAAGACAGAAAACTTAAGTTGTTAATTTAATTATAAGGAATGTTATAAGCCTTACTATTACTGGTTTATCCTGATTTTCCGAACTTATCTCTCAGTGTATGGGCTAATAATTTTATTCATAAGTTCTTACCTATAATTTATAAAATAAAATGCAACAAAATATAACAACCAGTAGAAAGAATCAGCAAAACAAAAGGGCCAACCTTTTTTACTATGAGCAAATTGGATACAGCCAGTCCCTTCTATAAAGTCTTGGGTATCCATGAGTGCCGGTGTTCACTTGCCATCAGGTGACATGCGTGCTCGTTTACCACCTATACCATAAAAAAAACTTCAAGCAAACATTCAATAACGAACAGTATTCATATCAGCAATATATAGTTTTTACATTCACGCGTTGAAATCTAAAAAGTGCTTTGTAATAATTTCAGAAGAAAAGCACGTCTGTCTATGTATGTCTATATTTCTGTTGAGACAGCTGGTTCCTGGTAAATAAAATGGTGTCATTAACTACATCTATATAATATATTTTCAGTCAGTTAATATGATTTTATATCTATCTGTTATCAGCATGACCCATCATGACCTGCAAACTTTACCGCATCGCTCTTGTTATATCCGACTCACGCACCGAACGAAATATACCGCAGCACGCGACATCTAATATGAGGTATACAAATGTAGATATACTAAAAAGGTAGATTTCAAGGCGCTTTCGCAACCTTTGTAACCTTGCACCAGAAACATAACAATCTTTTTTAACCCGAATTTAATGTCACCTTTTGATTCTATACTCGCTCAGTGGTAGCGCATAAATTAACGAGTTTTAAAAAATTCTAGTTAGCCTAAATTTTCAATGAATGAAAAAAGACTAACGGTGGCGAATATTTTCATTACTTAACGAAATAATATATATGCGGAAAATCTATGGTAGTTTTATAGTAGTAAGCAGATCTCTACCATCTGGTTATTTATTGAATAAACAGCATCTTGAGCTGCATTGTCACGTTGCATTATACAAACATAGAGACACGTTGTATAGTCGTTTGGGTATAAATTTAAAATCGTACTAACAGTAGCATAAATAAATAGTTTCCTTTAAGCTTAGTTGGTATGATACATTGCTTTTTATAAAAAAGACTTTAGAAGTTATAAACTTTGAAAAATACTACCATATTCGTTTTTGGCGTACGGTATTAATATTTGGATTGATGATCCGAATGCTGTAGTTGGTAACAAAACCTGGCAAACGGAAAGTTGCAACTCACCTATACTATGACTATTTGAGACTTAAGACTAGCCCTTTTTGGTCCGTTATAAATAACCATAGTTTGCGGTCAAAACTTAACATTAGAGATTAACTGCATATATAATTGAATCTACGGAAGTTCAAAGGTTAATAGGTGTTTTTACCTGACTACTGAGCTCCCTTTTATAAATTTCTAGAATCAGTTATCTATTCAATATTTGTTTTGTTAACCTTGATAAATCTTATTGTCATCCTTTTAACCCTAAGCTAACATAACAACAAAGTTGTTTACATTACTACTAGTTGTTATTACCCTTGCTAGATATTAAACTTAATATTGTAATAATAATGTGTTATTAATATTATAAGCAATTATAATTTGGAATAAATAATATTTATGGAGTTTTACATGATTGAGTCGACCAATGGATTCGATACTATATCAATGTATATTACATACTTTATTTACAGAATCACCACGGAAGTCATTTAGAACATGACAAATATACGTACAGGTTCAATTTAATGCGTAATCTCGTTTTTGTTTAAATAGAAAATAATGTCTATATTGAACAATGACGTTTAATTGTAGCATTATTTAAATAGATATATAACTAAGTATTTTTTTTACAAAAACAAACTCCAAGATTAAAATATTTAATGATCTTTAATTCTTATACTCTCTTTGACATTTGCATTTGCATCAAGTGCATTTTTATTAGATCTATCGCCGAAGCTGTAGAATGTGACAAGAATAAATATATAAAGCTTTTTATTGTTTAAAGTATTAGCTTATACGTTGTTATTTTTTAGATGATTTGGTCATGGTCGAATTAGTTTTACAGCTGAAATAGCAAATGTTACGGGCTTCAAATTTAGTAAACAAGTGACAAAGTATACATTCAATTTAGGTTACTTTTATTTTACTTATCTTGAAATTACCTTACATAAAATTAAGAAAAGTTTGGACCAGAATCCGCACTAAACGATTTTTTTATGTTATCAATTGTGCATGCGAATAAAATGCGACCACGTCGCAAATGAAAAAAAAAACGTAATTATAAAATACCTACATTATTTTCTATAATTTTATGCCACATACTACTAGTGTTGACACAGATGATACAAACAGATAATGGAAATAATATACTCGACCAATAACAAAACTCGATAGACAGTACTTTACGATGGTTTTTATAGACCAAATCTCTAATTGTGTTGATACCTACATAATATCACACCATACAAATTCTAATAGGGACTCATGAATATTATTATGTTTCTAATTAACTTTTTTTATAGTGTAAAGTTTGCATTCTTCTTTGTAATATAGTATTGTATAGATTATATATCGTTTATTCTTCACGTGCTTAGGTTTGTCAGGAAAAAATATTTATAAAAATTGCAACTACACATTTTGCCAACCTCTGACATAGTAAATTAAATTACTGTATTTTTGATAAGAGGAAGTATAAATAAATACGCAGTAATTATTTACATTTAAACTCTCCCATCCCGCTTAGTGAATTTAGTACGATATTTTGAGACCCGCCACGTCGCCTACGTAGATAATGGTTATTTACTAGAGATATTAGGGAGCTTCGACTCAGATTCCGAAAGGTTAGAACTTTCGATTGATTTCACACTTCCAACTCCAGCTTCGGTATTTTTGAATCGGAGATTATAACGAAGATAGCAAGAGTAACTGCGGCTACAATAAGTACGTACAAAGTTTTATTTGTTGCTCAGAGAATTGCTAGGTTTTTAGAAGGATTGCTCAACAGGGCCTTGGATTAAGATCTATGGATGGATATCTTGTATCAATTCTTAGTATTAAATACTAATATTATATAATCTATTTAACACATTTGTCTTTGTCTCTTCCTCCGTTTTGCATCCGACTCCGACTCCGGCTCCGGTATACTAATCTCCATAACAGCCCCAGTATTTCCTTACAGTTTGTAAATTATTACATTTATATCTTCTATGATATGATATGTATGTGTTCTATGATAATAATTTCAATTATAGCATCCAAATATAGGAATATAATATAGTGAAATTCATAGTTACGTACTAATACCATCATATTTTGTAATATTTCTATGTTTAATAAGCATTTGATGCGGAATTATTTGTTGAAGGTTTAGAGCTATTAATTACTTGGATTGTAATGATTCTTCATCACTTTATTGCTATTTTACTTACACATATACACATTTTCATGTCATTAAAAACAAAAGACATACATTTTCTAATAATATGTTATTCGCCCAGCAAAGCGGGCGGGAACTGGTAATGATTTGTATATGACGAACTTTGAATTTTATGAGTAACTATGAAAAAAGTTAAATAATATCCAAAAATAAATCGATTAACACAAAAATAATTTGCATGTTTATAAAACACGGTTAAGTTTATAAAAATGTGAAAGTATCGTAGGGCTTTCTAGTTACATAACAATATTATAGATGTAAGTGTAAAGAACGCATTAAATGAAGTCGAACTGCTAACACGGCAGTAATTTTATACGCGAGGTAACTCTCCAAATATCGTTTACGTAAATCTGCTAATTAAAACTTCGTTCCAGTGCACACACTTATCTAGAAAAATACAAACCGCTGGCTTCGTATTAACTATAGACTTTGACATTTAATTGTACCACATCTGATGTTTTGTAAATGGGTCGACGAACTAAGAATGCGTTTGGTTATTTATACTTTAGTACGATTATTTCAACAGCAGCTAAAATAAACGTTTTTTTCTGTATGTCATTGTACAGATATAATACCAACAAATCTTTGTGTTTCTCTTTAATAATCCTTATAAAATATATAATATAGTGATCGTATCGACATAGAACCATGACCATTCGATGCACAATTATTTTAAGATGGCTTACAGCTATTTGTTATTTGAATTTCCATAATCTTCCCTTATTTTATTATTATTTTAACTTTTATGGGAATTATTCCCGTCAATTCAATAAAAACAAATAACAGGCATTTTCTCTTGATATGTTATTCGCCCGGCGAAGCGGGCGGGAACGGCTAATACTTTATATATTTACAACTTTAGAAATATACTCATGACAATAATTTGAATAGTTATTGCATTTGCAATGCAAGACTGATTTACATAAATACGTAGCAACAAATATAAATAAACCTTATATTTTTCAATTAATATGCTTCGATAAACATAATCTTTTATTCGTAATCTATATTATATTAACAGATATAAGTTTCTGACAGACCTCAAATTAGGAAAATATTATATACAATTTTTGGTAATAATTAAAAATGTTGTATTATAAAATATATATATTTTTTTATTGTTATACGTTATATCAAAACCATAATTTAATACAATACTACTACTAACAGAGCAAATATATATATATTTAATACGGTAATTATTTCACTTGGGAGCATTATATACCCGATATTTTAATTTAGTGTGTAAAAAGACGGTACTGCGTCTGATGGTAAATAATATCGTCTAAAAAAAGGCAAACACCGAGACATCAGTAATTTACCAGCAGTATAACTATTGTTAGAAATCATAAGGGAAGTAATTTGAAAGTATAATCAGATCGATAATAATAACACGATGATATCTAAATATGCAGGTCTCCAATAAACGTTGTGGTTATTTCTGATGACGGAACAGAATTACAACCACGAAAGTCACTATAAACCATTCCCAGTAATGTTTTACAGCATAAACACTAAAAATATCAAAGGCACTGTAAATAATAGAAAAATGTAAATGTTCGTCCTTTAGATGATGTCTCGAGTGTCTCGCGTTGAATGCTTTTAATAGCAGCAGGTTAGCCATCTCTACCTCCTTCTATGGGGGAAGGCGAGGAGTCTGGTCAGGGCAATTTGCGCTCTTTAGTGACGTGTTCGGATCGTATTTATACTACTCGCTGTTATCAACTGCTCTCGAATAACTACACTCCTAACACTATATATTCCGATAAATTTATATGAAATACGAAAATATATAGTATTACTGCTGAGCTACAAAGTTTAACCCCACTAATAAATATTATCAAACGTTTGTTAAAATCAGCATTACGTAGGTAATACAATTCTCAGTATCTAATTACTGTTATATACATTTAATTATAATAATGGATAAGTTGTCTACAAAGATATGTCTGTATCTGTACATATAAATAGGTCATAATTATATAGTGAAAACCAAGCGTAAATTAGTTAGATAATTATTTACATGTGATAAGCAAGTGCAATAAATTTTGATTAATTAAAGTATAAGCGTAAAATATATAGGAAGATATGTTTTTATACGTACATATTTATGAATAATTATCTTTTGAGGAACTGACAATTTGTAGAGATAAATTGAAATGCTATTTGATTTTTCTTTTTGTCGAAATAATATACAAGAAATAATATACAAAAATACAAGAAAGCGGTATGTACGCCGGACAGCAGTAGTGCAAACTTCATAAAGGCGAGGTTAATAATAAAAAATAAAACTATACCATAAAATAAGATAAAACGTATTGGCACAACGGACACGCTGTTTATGTCGAGATTGAATGCGACTGTTGCGTCACGCTCTTTCATGTAACGCTCGTCTAGCGAGTATAACAGTTACCCGGAGTTTTTAGCGGGATCTTGATCTGTCATGTTTTGATTTATATTTTTATTCGTATACTTAGTTGTTTAGTTCTATATTGCGTAAATTAAGGTGACATTTTACGTAATGTAGTGTAGCTGAAGAACATAGGTGAAGTGAATTGTGAATAATCATTCGGAACATTATATATGAGTTGCCACAAAAACTCCTAAGAGAGCTTCAACAAGAGAGTCACCATCTTGTTGACGATAGTATGGTCAGCCCGAAATTCGCAAATCTTATTACTTGAAAATGGCAGTAATAGACTGACTAAGTTGCCATAAATAAAAAAGAAGAACAATTACCCGTTGACTGTATGTCTTTTGGTTTCTTAATCAACTCCAGCCGGCTTTAATCGAACGAGCGTCACATAGCCTAGCGTTTCAGCTCAGTATCATTCAATTCACGAATTCATTTTGAAACGGTGATACCTTAGTGGAAGTGTGTATGGACTCCGCATCAAGTGACGTGAGTCAAATCCACATACAATAAGCTTGAGCTTCCGTGAAGAATAACATCCTGAGAAAACCATAGCATGGTTATAGGGTTTTTTCTATGCCCGCCTGGCTAGCTACCAGCCAGCTAGCTAAGTTGAAAATCTGCCACCAAAAACTAATAGGTGTGTTCCAGCAGTTGCACTTGAGAACCTATTCCTCCACAGGTTTATTAGCGTGTCTACCAGCTTAGGCCGTATCGTTACTTAAGATCAAGTAAGATTATGGCTATACCGCTAAAGCTTAACTATATAAAAAAATACCAAGAATAGTCACTACAATCCAACAGAAAATAATATGCTATAGATTTCAACGTTTCTTCCTCTCTTTCTCTCTCTACCGGAGACGAAGGACAGGAAAAAAGTATAGAATGCATTCTATCTCATTCTCTAAAAGCCTAAAACCTCTATACACATTTAAGGCTATCTCTTTTCCGTTGCACATTTTCGTTTCACAAAACCCAATTCACACCGTCCCGAAAGAAGTGTCACTTCAACTAATTTTCCTTTTCTTTTCATAAAAATTAAGATACGAAGCGCGTGTTCCTGCGAATCATTAATATCTCTCACCACGTGTTCGAACCCTATAATGAAATCCTTTTATGACTTCATAGTAAGGTAACAGCGTACTTTTTATAGCTGGCATTACCACTCTCAACTGAAAAACAAGTATTCCTTAGGCTCTAACCAAGTTGTCTCTACGATCGCTAAACGATATCGTTAAATGTTATAGCCCACAGCATAATAATATATACATTGTGTAGATGTGTTTGTTTGTGATGAAGTAACTTCTAAACGAGTTGACTGATAGAAGTTAAATTAATATAGTATATTTAAGTAATCGAGATGGTGGATTATAGACATTCCACGACATAATAGTTGGTGCTGTGGTCGTGTTATAACTACCGAAAAAAAGAACGTCTGCCGGCCAGCAAGTATGTGCATAATACATATATTCAGCAAACGACCTCCATTATTTTAACTAAGTAATACATAAATAGGGAAAGAGGATATAAAAAGTTGTTAATTAATATATAAGTATTATCTAATAACCATCTTACAATTAAGTTGTATCTATAAATGAATCTGACATTGGTATTAATTAGTGATAAATAATTATTAGATCTTTTGCATAGTCAAACTAGCTTTAAAAATTAATTATATAACTATTCATAACAGATATAACGAATAAAGCTACTTTTACATGCGTACAAATTATGTTACTATATCAGATATGCATATAACAAATAACCACAACGTTAATATTTAAAAATGTTGAAATGTCAGCATGAATTTACATTAATGAATTACTATAACTTTAAAATAATAGCGTAAGTATTATGACGTCGTAAGACATGTTGCAGAACTAGTTATTGTTCAGGTCGCTTAAGCCTTTTGAAATCGCAATGATAATATTATTATAGCATCCGCTAAAACAATGTAACTGTCTGCAGTCTTACCTGTCTGCATAAATTAGACGAACATTACATTTCAAGTCATTTTAGTATTCTAGTAACTCAACTAGCTAGAATAACTATCGTAAATATATCGTTATGTTATATTAGACATCATGAATAAGATATTGATTGATAAAAAAATTAAAATCTTTACAATGAACGAATTAATTAGCAGGTTAATATAATATAAATCTTATCTAAAATGTGAGTATGGAGCTACGATATTTAATTATCGATTATTTTAAAATTAAGTAGATAATATAGTTCATAAGTAGATTATTAATAATTAGATAATCTATACATAATTAAAAAAAAAACCAGCCAAATATGGACAATAAATATTTAATCATAAAATTGACACTCCAATTTACACCTACACAGGTACTTTATTATCAATATAGTGGTCAATCTATATTAATATTATATAGTGAAAAACTACTAGTCAATTTTTGTGTTTAATAGAGTAATCATTGAGGTAGGCTTTTATAGTATTTAACACCACGCTATTACCAACAAGAGCAAATCTGTATTCAAAAATGTTACAAAACTGGCAAAAACGATTTCATAATATTTGTTCTACGTGAACGAAGCCGTTGGCACCAGCTATTAATATATAATTTTTAACTTTCTTCTGTCTTTCATTTCCACTGTACGCGTATCACTCTAAAATGACTAGACATTTCACAGATGTAAATGAAGTTAAATTACTAATAGATCAACATATAGGATAGAGAGATGAACTTCTTAACATACCACGGATTCACCGTGCAGCTGCAGGGACCATCATCTGGCAGAGATGGAAACTCCGAACAGATCCCAAGAGTTGTAACACAGTCAGGGTCGGGTTTAGCTGTAGACTTACTAAGCTGCAACCTAGAGCCTCAAGATCAAGAGGGACCTACACTCAAGTTTAAGCAAAATAAAAATTACACTATTCTACAAACAGTGAACATTAAAACACTGGACCGAAAATAAGGCGAAATTCTACGCAGATACTAATAAATAAACATAAAAAAGTATTGGTTAAGATCAACGCAAGAGATGAAGGGCGTCATAAGTGGAATAGCCTAGGGCCTCTTTTCATCCAAATCAGGCCCTAGACACGGGTGGAGGGTTAAGAATCCCATTTATCCAATAAAGGGAAATGAAAAGTGAACCCAATTCTTAATCTCGATGCAATTCTTTCTAATAACACATAATAGTAATAATTTCTTTTGCTAACCTTATAGACCTGGCGTAACAATACCTTGGCTTTTTCCTTGACAATGCGTTCACTTTGAGATTTGAACTGGGACAGTAGAACAATATAAAGCCAACACTGACAGAGTTCTATAAATAGATATAAAAATACCAGACAGTCTGTTTTTAATGTCAATCGATGCTACGAAAATTGTGATTGTACTTTTTTTTGAAGTGAAACTTCTTTAGGCGCATGAGGGTAAAATTTTTACAGATGAAACGTCACGCCGGTATGCAACGGAAGTGTCGTAAAAGAGAGAGAGAGTGATCGAGACCGATTGAGAGAGAGTAAGACAGGGAAATTTAAATTAAAGTTAAAAATTAAATTATTAATTTAAAGTTAATTTAAAGTTTTAGATTTGTATAAATATAAACAAGATTTATAAATTAGTTCGCCAAAGAAGTTTCACTTCTGACATGTGTACTTTGTACGCACGCATGTTTTTTTCTGCTTACTTTTCACTGAAAGTTTATTACAAAACAATATTAAAACTCATCGTAGTATTTAACTTGTTCATTTTCTATACATATTCTCATATATATAAGTGAAATAAAAAATATTTATCCGTTTTTTTTTTACAAATGTAGGAAAGGTCGTCAGTTGAAAAAAATCTTGTAAAAAATATTGATGGAAAACGCTCATTAAAATACAATTATTACTATAACATTGTAAAAAAATATTAAAAATCAAAGTAACTGTTACTAATTTGTTCTTTATACATACATTTGCGTTTTATTTACTCCAGTCAGTTATTCAAAAGTCCGATAAGCCAAACGTTATAATAACGTATTCAGAAATCAATGAACTCTTAATTATGACAAATATCATAAGTCATTTTATTATGCACTCACGACTCCATTTGCATAAATATAATGTACAACCAATAAATTTTATTTCACTAGATTAATACAAATCTAATTATTCTAAAATAATAGTATGAAAATAAATAAATGTAAATAAGTTACCGAAGGCAAAATCATCCGTGGCATAGAGACAGCCAAACTTAGATATATATAACGAAATGAGTATTCTTTATTAGATAAATAATATAGAAGGAAAGGAGGCAATCTCATTATCGACACTTGGGAATAAAATTGGTTCATGTATTATTTCAAAACATCTTGTTCTGAAGCTACTTAATTGTAGTTGCCTTCGAGCACTATAATTTGGTGTACTTACTTAAAAATACCAATTTTCGGACAGAAGCGGATTTGCTTTTACACCTCTCTATTTTGCTATTTTTGTCTGTATATGACCCGGCTTTCTTTGTAAACTCTGTATGTGTCTCCAAAAGTCCAAATATCTTATCGTAAGGTATGACAGTAATAACAATAACAGTATAATGTTCTTAATATCATATACACCAAACATAGCTTTATATTTTTATTTACTATTTAGGTATACTCCGAAAGAAAGACATTCAAAGTATACCAGACGACGTCACTTGATATTTTATATAATTTCTGAGATTTTTTTAGTCGAGTATAGACAAATTATTTATATTTATGTAAAAAAAAATACAATGTTTAATATGTTTAAATAAACAACTTTAATTTATTTGTAGTTTACCATATTAAAATATTTTAAACTAACCTAATCCTAACTTTTTTAAGCAAAATTAAATAATTTGTTTTCTTCCCACCGATATACCGAAAATGTTAGTATGTATACGAGATATTAATTTGAGCTATCATAAATTGAATGATAAAAAATATTATAAACTCAATACATAAATTACCGACTTACAATGACAAATCATTTGGCATCATTTTGAAAAAAGTCCCTTCAGTCGGTTATCATTAAGAACAAACTTATAAATGAGTACTAGAGTGATTTCTATTTTTAGTATGGGTACAATGACTGATATGACTAGTTATTGAAAAGAAATCTGGTTGCCGCATAAATGCAGTTCTGATAAGATATGTTTGACAGGGACTTTGTTATATCATAAAAATCTATGTCATCTCCAAAACTTTGGATTTAAGAAACGATAAAGTAACTATAAATAACAGTCCTAATACTAAAAGTGTAAAAAACTTTATGCATGAGACAAATACCATATGATATTTTATGAAATATTCATAGGAAATCTACATGCTTCTTTACGTTTGTCCTGGCAAACTATATTGCTAAATAATGATAGCAAATACATAATTGTAGACATTTATAAAGAATTACAAATAATGTTATATCAGTGGAAATATTAGAATTAGCTCTCAATAAAAAACCAATAATATTTGCTAGAATACACCAGATCCATTCATCCGTTTTTGAGTTATTTAGTAACAAATATCCAAACATACATCTTTCATTTTTACAATAGTAAGTATATATAAGTATCATTTTTAAATATAGCCCAGTACCTTAGTAACGTAAAGTTATTGTAGTAGATGTCAAGATGTCTATATTTGAGTACTGAGTAACGAAAAAAAATGTTGAAAAAGATTGCATGCGACATAATGCGAATGTTAAGCGGAGTTAATACGGATGTACGTTGTAACGAGAATGGATAAGATTAGAAATGATTATATCTGAGGAACTATAAAAGTAGCACCAGCGACTAGTAACGAGGAGTATTTAATATATTATATAGGTTTATATACATGTGGCCTCACGATATAACCCAAGATGGTGGACACACTAAGCCTATTAAAAGGGACTGGTTCTCAAATGTAACTGCCGGGACACACCTATAGGTATCAGCAGATTTTCATCTTGAAGGTGGTAGCTAGCCAGGCGGGCATTAGAAACTACACTACCATCATGTTATGGTTTCATTGCGATGTTTTATTTCACCGCAAGCTCAAGCAAATTGAAGCGATTCGAACGCAAGTCCAACGACGCGGCATCCGTATTCGCTACCACTGAACAAATAATAAAAGAAAGTGGAAACATTTTGTGCCGACTATTCCTAGTTGGGTTTAACGTAAGAAAAACATGAAGCGACGATAGCTTAGTGATAGTGTGTACTGATTCTGCATCGAAGAGCGCGAGTTTGAATCCACCTACAATGAGCTTGAGCTTTCAGTGTAAGAAAACATCGAGAGGAAACCATGGTATGGTGTTAGGGCTTTTTCTAACATCCACCTGGCTAGCTACCACCCTCAAGTTGAGACTCTGCCGCCAAATACCTATAGATGTGATCCGGCAGTTGCACTTGAGAGCCAGTCCCCCCATAGGTTTAGCGTGTCTACCAACATGGGTCGTATCGTCACAGATCAGGTGAGATTATAGCCATAAAACTAAACCATAACGATAAAAAAGAAAACATGTAACTTCATTATATAACCATTCTAAGATAGTATATCAAACAATTTCATTAAATATGATCGATCTTCCGGTTACATTAACTTTACATGCATTTTCATTTGTAGGGTATACATATTAAAAAATGGAGGTAATTCCATAAGCATTACTGAAATATTATTTATTATATTATATATTTTTGGTACTATTTCGGCTACATTAATCAAACCTGCACTAACTAGTATTTATGACAGTCGTTACAGTAAATGAGTATAGAGAAATACTATTAAACTTAATAAAGCATAACAACCGCTTTGATTTTTTGGGTTTCTGCTTCAAAACAATAACATTTTATAGTTTATAGGTTTAGCGTTATGCGTGATTGCAGGGATTAGAACTCACAATGCGGCGTACGTACACGCTACCACTGACCTATCATGGCTTGAAAAATTTCATAGTGAGAAATATTTATAGATGAACAAATATACTGTTATTTATTTCTGTCAAAGCTACTATACTGTATTATATATACTATACTCAAAGCACATTGATAAATGGTATTAAAAACTAATATTTTTAAGTTAAAACCGGTTAAAAATTATAATTAGAAAACAAATGTTACCTACATGTAGTATAACATCATAAAGAAGACATGAGATAATCTTAGGATTAATTATTTCTATTTTTTATCATAAATGATAAGGATTGAGGTACATATATATGAATAAGCAAAAATATATATATAGGAATAATAGTAATGATTATTTTCTAGAAATTGTTATTAGCCCGAATTCGGACGAATATTAAAGGGCTTTGTTGAAATTGTACTTAGTTTTAAACTCAATTTATACTATCTCTACACCGACTGTATGCATAACACGTATGTTATCTTTCATTAAAATAAAATAAAATGCACCTTCGTATTTAAAGAAAATATAACATTGAGCTCGCGACACGTGTACATTCTTATGTATTTTGCATAAAAAAGCGATAGCAAAAGTAGCAAATAATCGGCAATAAATTTACAAATTTAGTACACTAAAGCTGATACCTAAAATGATATTGCCATTTCGAAGCAAATATTTAGTGATTTTTATTATCGCTTCACTTATATTAAATACGTAATAGAAGACCCGTACTTTTTTGATATAAAATTGATATTAAGGTAAATAATGATTTTAACAATGTAAATAAGAATCTAATCTTATATTGACACTTTAAGAGTACACTGTTGACAGAATTAGATGTAGTTATTATTGTATTGAATATTGCAAAACTGTCTTCAAACAGAAACATGGTGGCTGTTGGTAATAAAATTGGCGCATCACGACTCGGACAACACTTTAATAAACTGCTTATAGGCACTGATATAGATACTAATCAAATAAATTACGAACGTCATATTGTGCAATATTCATAATCAAATATTATTACGTATTAATAAATATCAAACTCACGAAGAAATGTTTAAATATATATTACTGCGCGGATACAAAAAGGGCATTTATTTATCACATCAAATCATAAACAAATATAGTTTCTGTTTCTAATGGACATGATATATTTTTCTTGTAACTAATTCTACTAAAGTTCTCTAAATGGTTGCTACTATTATTGCACGTCTCATAAGCAAAGCGTTGATGTGGGTACTACTGTCACTTAACGCAAAACAACTGATTTTTCCAACTTAAAATGTCTCTGTTTATCACATATTGCACTTGTAAAATAATATACACACACACACACACATATTACGAAAAAACACTATTTTTAACATTCAATATAGTTATGCCGCCATTTTTGTTATTTAATATCGCCGCCATGTAGTTAAAAACTGTTTAAAAAAGTTCTGTCTTGGACGTCCGTGTGTCTGTAGGTGCGGATTCTTACCGAAATACTTTATTAATCGAGTCTTTTTTTTCTTACGCTTCGGTATAATTAGTATATTACTTTTCACAGTCTGATTCGATGTGGTTTCATTGATATTAAATAAACACAAAAAAAAATGAGATTACGAAGCGTGCACTTTTGGATTCTTCAAACTTTTGTTGTATTGTACTGTGCTTAATATTTAACATACAGTGGCTGACTTTGCCGAGCTACCATAAAAACCTAACTTGTTCAGTGCAGACAATTTTTAATATATTGGCCTTTTCTCCAAATTAATACAAACTAAATTCGACCAACTTTAAATTAAAAAATTAACGAACCAGCCTGCTATGGGCTTCGCCAAAATCGTGGACATAACTTATGAATTTACTTTATACATCACACATATCGGTTTTCAGTGGAAAATTTTATAAAATTCCTAATAAATGACAGTAAATTCAATGCATCGGCCACGCAGGTAAATTGAAAGAAAAATTGTATACCCAGTGCAGCTGTAAATAGTCGCTTATAATGTCCACACACGCAGGTTTTGGCAGAAAGCCAAAATTATTAAAACTGGTTACAAGATTTTTATACTTGAAATTCTTGTTAAATACGGACTCGTATGTAAATTTAAAAAGGTATTTGTATTTAAAAACTATTCACCGTTCCGTATATATGAAACACACGTCGAGTCTAGATGTAATGAAAGTTTCTGTATACTGTTCAGTTGTTCTTTAAAAAACTTTTAATAGAAGATATTAAGCTTAAGCTTAATATTTACAACTTTAACTAGACATTAGTATTTCAAATATAGTAAGTAGCCTTAACAAAACTTTACTTCTATTATATAACTAACTGAGCCTGCAACTTCATTCGCGTGGAATTAAAACATATTTAATAGATTTTACTCATTTTTGTAACTTTTATCAACCCAGCTTAGCTTCTTTTGATAAAGAGATTGTTCTTTGAGTGTGATGTTAAAAAGCTTAAAGCCTTCCTCAATGTCTGCTCTGTCTAAATATCTATAAAAAAATAATCCGACTGACAGTTCCTAAGATTATCGCGTTCAATAAAAAAAAAACTTTTCCGCTATGTAATATTAGTATAGATTTCAGTTTTATATAACACATTTATTATCAGTTACTGAGTTTGAATACAATTCAATATATCCATACTTTAACTTTCAGACCCACAATATAAAAACATTTCATGGAAAAATGTAATTTGAATTTAAAATTGTAATTAATTAGAACAATGAATTTGATGATAAGAACAATGACGCTTAAATTATATTACAAAGAAGTCGTTTTATCTAATTTGAGTATTATCTTATATACGTTATCACTCAACTACTTGGTATGTACGAATATAATTAGTATTTTTAATCATTAGGTAGATAGTATATAAATCCTTTTTATTTGACCATAAAAACCAAGGCGAGCTTTCAATAATTACAAAATTGTGTTGTCCATTGTCTATTTGTATAATAATAATCACTTGATTATCTACTGATTACTTGTTACCTACTTTTACAGTAAACAAAAGTCATTAGAATCACGAACTTCGACTGATGACATTAGTCGTTGATCAGGTGCCGTTCAGGAAAAGTATTTAAAATTGACTTTAATAACATTGATAAATCGATCTCTTCCACACGGTTATCTGATTTAATACTAGGTATAACTTGTAGTTAGAAAACTGCTGATGTACTTGGGAGATATAACACATCCATAGATATTCATTCATTCCACGAAAGTACATTTATTGCCAAAAAAAAAAGCCTACGTTTTTTCGAATCGATGAAAAGGCTTGTACTGCTTTCTCACGGCGCATGTTAGGATTATTAGTATAATTATGTATCTATTACAATAAACCTCATAACATTAATAGTTTTCTAAGCGTCACTAGAAGTCGAGAACATGTGCAAAGTTTGACTGCAGTTTCAATTTGAAACAACATAATATCCGACTTTATTGACAGAGTTACCATTTGTCATTGACCTTAAACAGAAATATTTATATTCCGCAAGAAAGATAACCTTGACCGTGTAGTGCTCATTTACCGTTTTATTAACTACGAATAGATCTCAAAATTTTGAAAACACTGATTTCTAATTGCTTATAATAGAAATAATAGGTATATAGTATATCTTCAAAGTACTAATTATCTTTTCGCAAGTTATACGAAATGTGAACGGTTTTATGTACACAATAACGATATCTAGTGATCTTTACGATGTCATTAAGTCTACCTACTACCAATGATTAAAATGCTAGTCTACAACCATATGAAAATATTAGTATTCATCAATGGTTTGTCATGACAGTCAAATGGTTAAGATTGATTAAATATCGTGGCGATGTCTATTTTTATTTTCACCTCAGCATATATTGAATATTTTTTTACAGTTCTTGTGTAAAGTTGTTTAATTCAATATAATTAATTGGTAAAAAAGTAAAAGGTAGTATAAAGTAGAAAACGGTATTATAATGGGGTATGGTGCGGTGTGAAAAATAAACTTGTTCCTGACCTTGATAAGAGACTTTTACGCAGTCGTTGGATATTTCCAGGCTGCTATTATTGCCGTTTATTATTACTACTGTCATATGTATAATGGTATTACTATTTGCCATGCAATACCTTTTCCGAGAATCATTCATTCTCTTCACAATCGAGCCGATCATTATTTAAAGGTTATTTCCAAGCATTAATTATAAGTTTAATAACCTTTACGTATAATGTTATCTTCATCGTGGTGCTATTTTAACTCAAATTAATATTATTCCTATAAATTTTCTAACTAATATATCACGTAGCATAATCTTATATTTATATTACATAAAGTACTATAGAAGTATAACTTTATATACAAAAATCTTAAGTGTCTTGTAGTGGCCATGTAACTTTTAACCGAGTTGACTAATAGAATTGATAGTTCATAGCTTTTCGAAGTGATGATAACTCAGAGGTAGCGAGTACGGTCGCTGTGTCAAAGGACGTGCGTTCAAATACCTGCAATGAGCTTGAGCTTTCGATGAAAGAAAAACATCGTGATAAAACCATAGCTAGGCAGGACTTTAATCTAATCCCCGCCTCGCTAGCTACAACCCTGAAGTTGAATATCTGCCACCAAATACGTATAGGTGTGTTCCGGCAGTTGTACTTGAGAGCCAGTGCCTCCACTAGTCTTAGCATGTCCATCTTGGGCCACATCGTCTCTTAATATCAGGAGAAATTGTGTTCATAACGCTAAGCCTATAAACGATAACAAAAAATATTATTGATTTAATTTTTATATGCCTAGATTATAAAATTCACTTAAAGTAAATAGATCTGGGTCTATATCCTATGCCGTCAAATATTTATCGAAACAATTTAAAGCTAAATTAGAACAATAACTATGGGCCGCAAAGAGTTAGTATTTTGGTGTTGCCTTTAACCCATTGTTTGACCATGTGTATGACATGTATGTTTTTATTAATATTATAAATGTGAAAGTGAGTTTGTTTGTTACTAAGCCGCTGAATCAATTATGATGAATTTTGGATAGAGATAGATGGGACCTTGGAAACGATGATAGATTACTAGCTAATATCTCTAATATCTCTAGCAAAAAAATTATTGGAAGTAGCGTAAAGAGACGGATAAACTTTGTATAAAACTTTTTATTGCGTCATCCGATTTGTTTGACAAAATCAATATTAACGCGAGTAAAGCCGCGGGTAAAAGCTAGTATTTAAATAAATATTCGATTTTATTAATCATAATTCTTCCAATTTACAAGAGTTGAAATAAATTAACATATTTTGTTTTTTATCAAACTTGTAACATAAAACTCTTGTTATACTTTGTTTAACATTATTGGTTGAAATTAGTTCCGTTAGTTTTAGTTCCGGAACCACTTTGTAGGTATGTAGATAATTTAATACGCGTAATCTTGTTCCTAACGTAATAATATCAGCATCATAACTTAACTTGGCCACAAATACAATGTCATCTAAACAAAATCTTAACTAAATAAGGCGGTCTTACTGTATAAATACAGGATCTGATATTTTTTATCTCTACAAAAATACTACTCGAAACTCTTACGTAATGCGACTGGTTTAGTTATAATCGCTGATGAAACATATTTTACCTACACGTCTTACACTATATAAGTCTTATAAATCGTTGCTTGTGTTGCATACGTTTTTTGACTTTTTTAAATCATTTTTAATTGTTATACCAAGATGATACCAAACTCACATAATTTATTTCCTGATAAAAATGATTTACTTACTGAGCAAACATTATTTAATTTAAAAGTATGTTGTTGCAACCAATTAAATTTATTTCATGTCCAACGCCTAAGTAAAAAATAAGATCAATGAAATTCGTTTAGAAGATTCATCGTTTATACCTTAGAATTCGTATCAAGAGTCGTTCAATGAAACTATTTCACTTATAAGCAACCAAAGTTAAGGCATTTACTGGTGTAATACATTTTCATATTTCAATGTTAAAGTAGGTAGCTGTTTAGTTACGGAGTCTTTTATTTTTCTGACTTTTTCCAGTCCTAGTATTAAGGTTCAAGTCTAATGTTCAGTTACGATGTGGCTTAAGATATATTATTATATATTATGCATAGCCTAGTAAGCGGCAACTAGACAGAGCTGCCGGAACAAATAGATAAGTAGAGACAGATTTTCAATTTGAGTCTGATAGCTAGCCAGATAAGATTTCGAAAATGCGCTATCACGAAATTCCAATTTGATAACAAATGCATGAATCAAAAATAGAAGGTGAATATGAGAAAATTAGTTGCAGTTTACTATCTAGATATTACTTACTATCTGATAACAAAGAAGACATAAATCGCAATATATAAACAGTTCACAGACTTGAAAACGCACTCGAATAAAATTGATAAAAACATACATAATATTCCCTATCTGCTTACAAACGGGGAAATTTTTATCTATTGTTTGTCTGGGATGAAATTTGATGAAATATTTACTGTATGCTGATGACCTCAGTACACCTATATGTACCCAAGAATGGATATTTAGATACTAGAATATTTGGATGAATGTAAAATTTCTTCTAGGTATTGGTTTTAAGTATAGGAAGGGCCATATTGGTTACGAAACTATTGAATTGAGAGAGTGGTGTATTTACCAGTAGGCAGAGTAGGCTGGAGCCTATGGAGGCAGATTTAAGAGGTGGCATATTTGAGATATTTTTGTTTTGTTCTTGTTTAAATGTTGCTAGATAATATGTTTCGCCATTTAGAGTCGAAGTCTTATATCGATTTTTTTCCACAATTTACGTAGTCCTATGTGGAATCTATTTGTAGAGGTAGGCAGCGACGGCGAAATTTGAATAGCCTGCGGGTGGCAAAAGTGTTAATCCGCCACTGCCAAGAGCGTAAACAATACAAGAGTGTTTGTATCGAAAAAACGCAAGGAATAGGACCCTTTGAATTGAACACGATATTACTTTACAAGGGCGGACACAAATTGCCTTCGAAATTTAATTGGATTAAGCAGCACGTTAACGGACAAGAAGCCAAACTCTTTATCCGCTATTCGATCAATGTATATATTGTAAATAAAAAAAAATGAAAAATGTAACGTCAAAGATCTCTAGTAGAAAATTAAAGTGAAAAAATAACCTACGGAACAAATTTTCTGAATAAGATAATGTAATAAAAGATCTGATAAAAGAAAAATCTGAATAAGGTAAAAGATGCAAATCACTTCTAAATTGTTGCTAGGTAGGAATATAAATTAATAATGCAATTTATTTGATAATAATAAACTTGAGAGATCATAAAATACTGTGTTTATTCTTCTTAAATATACTCAAATTGACTTTTATTTAATTCAACTATTTAATTTATGAATACGACAAAACAAACTGGTTCAGTCTTCCTGTTTTGTCAATAGTAATTAATGTAAAAGAGCAACGAAATTATAGAAAGATCATATGAACTTGAATTTGTAACTCGGAAATTAACATAGGCTAGACAAGAAATAAAATTTGATTATTAAAACATTTAAATTAATGTAATGTCATTATAATATACTACATAGCTATGCTTGTGGGGCGCAGAGTGATAATTTCTTTGCCTTTTATTTCCGCGAATTAAAAAAAAGGATAAGTATTATAGCCTATCTATTGTTGAAAGACATAAACATTCCGTGTATTAAATTTCATAAAAACATTTTTGGGTCATATCGAGACCTACAAAAACACACAAATTTTGGTCAAATTCGTGAGGAACATTTAATCTAATATATGTATAATTTACCTATAAACAGAAATACATTTTTATTATTATGTATAAGTATAAAAACGAATACTTTTCTTATATTATTTAACTAAACTGATAATAGTAATGACCTTCAAGATAATTAATGTGATTTAAAAAGGTTTATTTGTCTGTATAACCTTGAATCATTATTCATGCTTAAGTACCAAAGTCATTCCTTATCAAAAATTGTAACTGTATATATGAGATACCTACTGATTATTTAATAAATACTCTTACAGAAAATCAAATCTACAACTAAGATATACGTATGTTCATCCAAAGATCAAAGAAAACACTTTATGTAGAAAAATACAAAATTTTGTATATAATGTATTTTTTACATTGAAGTAATAGTATTGTTAGAATGTTGGTAAGTTCTAAATGTTAAGGGTGTGCGTTACCTTGAAGGAACCCACATAGAATATGTTTATTTCCACGCCCTATTTGTATTTCGCTATAGTGTTATGTCAGTAAAGTAGTCAAAATATTATTATATTACATTAACTACATTTTAATTTCATCTATGCAAAAAGTGGGACTATTTTTTTCGATATAAATAATACTATTACATAAAAAACATGTTACCAAATAAATGTTCAATGTTGATGTAATAAAATTAGCAGAAATAATATTTAATAATATTAATTGGTTTTTTAGCTCATAAAGTATAGTTTAGAGATTTATTGCAGTTAACTTACAATAAGTACGTAGAACGTGATTAAAATTATTAAAAATCGGATTCCCTACCAGTTACTTTCAAAGTAAAAGGTGAAGGTCCCGAACTGAACAGCGATATCAACTTTAGATATATTATAAGCATTGCTACAGAAAAAAATCATTATCGCCTAATTAGCCAGGTTATTTTATTACTTTTTAATATTTTGCTTACTCGCTTATAAATAGAGATATTAAATTATTATTTTTTGCTATAGTTATATGGTCAAAATATGTACAAAATTTCTGATATCCAAATTTTTGTAATTTCTGATATCCAAATTTTTGTTACTAAGTATATACTTAAAGGTTTAGGTGTGTACGACATACTTATTTCTGGTTTAAGACAAGACCGACAACCAGTTGCAGCCAAAATCAGACCAATAAACGCTTGCACTTGTCCGACAGTACAAAACCAATAAAAATAACTTTTGTAAAATGTAAAAGTTCCTCGAAGCCGCTCTAACATTATGGATTAAACATACCATATGCTTTTGAGGTCTGTACTTACCAAGTTTCCCCATCATTTCCTCCAACGCACGATCCTTCTCCATGGTTGCCAATTTTCGTGTGCTTCTGTTTTTATTCTTGAAGTTCTGTAAAGAACACAATCACCATTGATGATACAGATAGTTTTAATATTCGTGTATAGCACGCCGCGACGTTTCGAAGGCGCCAGGCGTGCGTGCCGGCGGACGACCGAATGGATAGCAATTGTGGTGCGGTGGCGCCGACCGTGGTTCGGTTACCGCAATCAAGCAAAAAACTCAACCTCTTATCTTATTGGTCATAATACCTGACGACGAGGTATTTGCTGTCCGCGCTGCGCACAGTAACTACAGACGTGTTAACCGCGCTATCTGAGGACATATGCTTATACCATGCAATTTATATAGGATCTGTTTAATGTAAATGCATGCAATGCATTATGAAATAAAATAATTGTTTATATGGTATTTTTTGGTTAATTAAAAATATATAAAAAACTTTAACAAAATGATTGTTATATAAACTATAATATTCAGTATAAATACTACGTACAATAGTGAGTATTATTTTTTGTTTAAAGAAGTAAGTATACGTATTCGTTATCACAAAACACATGTCATTTTGCATAAAGACTGGTATTTGCAACATAATTTTAATGTTCCATCATTTTAAGGTTCAATATTATTCTTGGAGCTTTATTATTTATTGACAAACTGTGTCAGTCAATTACTGTTGTTACATAGTTATCTTAATAGCGGGGTGCAAGCAGGAGGAGAGTCCGAATAGATCACAACCACCATACAATAGGAGTAATACCTTCCCATTAGAGACTAGAATAAGAGTGAAAGCTGTCTCTGGTCTCTGGGAACAGGGGCGTAATAGTATCCTGTGGTGTTTTTAGTGTGTATTGATTATCATCCGATGATGCCTTAACTTGAGCACGGGTAATGCGTAGGCGTTGCGATAAGGAAGTCCGTCAATGGATTTTGAAAACCACGTTAATACATAATAACTTGTGCGAAAGCGATCCCCGATCTCTGATAATAAGGTGGATTATGGATCGCCTTGGTCTCTTTTTAGTGTATAATTAACGGTATTACGGATTACAGATATTAACTTCAGCATCTGCTAATAACTATTGTAAATGCATTATTTTAAAAAAATGTACCTATAATAAATTTTTTTTAAGTTTAGCGTTAAGACCACAATCTCACCCGATGCTAAAAGACGATGAAGCCCAAGCTGGTGGACACGCTAAGCTTAATGGAGGAACTAGCTCTAAAGTGCAATTGCTAGAACACACCTATAGGTGTTTGGCAGATGATTTTATGTTGATCCATGATACTAATTTGTGTCATATTTCATCAAAATTTTTCCAATATTTTGGGAATAAACAGACAAAATAATATATACCTCTATGTTGAAAATAAAGTACAAGTATTTATAATTTCTCAAAAGTGTAGTAATGTTATGTGTGTGATTGACTTAATTTGGTTATTTGGTTTTATAACATGTAGGTTTTATAACGTGTACTTTTATAAAAAGTTTGCCGAATCTTATCTTTGTAGCACCGTAAAATTGTGAATTCGTCTTCCTGTCAACGTGTTCCCTCCTTCCTATGATATTGGGTCTTTCAAAAGAGGCGTGAAGAGGTACCTAAGCAGGCCAGCATGACAGCCGCGACTAGCAGTGTATTCTGTGCGGTGTCAGTCGCCGCTGATATGGATTGTACTGTACGTACCATCAGGTCCAGTGCAGTCACTTAGCTGTGCAACATAAAAAAAATGTGTATATAATAAATAATTTTTGATTATAACTTTTGAATAAAGTACAGCACAATATAATAGATTTATGCTAAATGACATAATCACAGTAAGCTAAAAATACCTTCATTGCAAGATTTTCTTTATGTGTAATTCTTAGAGGAAAATGTGCAATATAGGTATTATCTTCGTTTCAACAGGGGAATTACCAAATTATCCTCATTCGGTTTGACTTGTATTTGCACACGCAATACTCTTACAATAATAATTTTAGTCGTCCTTAGTAAAGTCACAATTTTAAATTCAGGTTTCAATATTTTCATTTTTTTATTATTATGATTTTATCGAATGACGGATGAAAGCACAAATCAATCTATACGGTTAAGGTATTCAATTTAAAATGTCAATGTAAGTAACGCATGCCCTGTATTTATAAGTAAATCTCTTGATATGACATTCTAATTGTTCTAGTAATAATAAATATTCACTCATATTCCAGTATCGGTACTATACACGAAGATGTAACAACCGACATTCTCGGTAAAATCGGTTCCTGGCAATGGCTAGTGACTTTTGTATCAACCACGCTTATGATGCCAGCCGTGTTCAATCAGTATGTAGACATATTTCTTCTTGAACCGTTACAAGTCACTTGCATACCACCCCGATATGCTAAGGTAGTAAATACTAGCCTTTGTTTTGCAACTATTCAAAATAATCAAACAGAAATATTTCAATGCAATATGTGGTATGTAAAGTTTATATGGCTCTTCTGGATTAAGAAATCGGTAAGTGATTACTAGAAGTTCTTTAATTGTTCTACTTTAGAAATGACTTACAATTGATAATTAAGTACAAAGATTTTCTATTCTCGCTAAATATTTTAGATTAAGTAAATTTGGTATGGAATATAATATTCAAGGTAAAATGTAAAATTAAAATGCATAAAATAAAATGTAAAACAGAATCACCTACAAAATAATAATAATATTAACATGTATAATATAATCAAAGAAAGAAAGAAAGGACATTGTCATATTATTACCTAAAAACGTATGTATAAAACTATAATTCAAAAATATAAATCAAATCGCAAATTTTTTTTTTTGTAAGAAAATCTAAAGTGGCATAGTATAATAATAAAAAATCAATATGATTTTATACTGATACAATGAATTTCTCGTTACAGTGGCTTGTGTTTTGTGACCAGAAATTAAAATTGCTAACAACAGCTATTATAAGCCGCCTTGGTTTGGTTTTTGGATGTATTATTTTTGGTTTAATTTCGGACAGGTAAAGAATAAAGTTTTTGATTAATATGTGTAATAATATCATTTATTGTGAATTAATTTACCGCTGTTTCAACTAACTTGCCGGTTTACGATCTTATCTGATTTATAAGGTAAATCACTGTTTGTCATCCAGCTTGTCGTGCTTTACAAAAATTATATCTACAATGTTTAGGTATAGCCAAGTAAGCAAGTAATAAATATATAATCTCATTTCATAACCAAACCATATTTTGGAAGTCGTCAGCGTATTCCATAATGGAATAATCAACTAGGTCCTTTAATACAGACGCAGAATTAGAGAGTTTTTATCATGTTTATATCATTGAAGTATATAAAGCAGAAGTATATAAGGTAAGGTACGCGCATCAAAGATACCCCGGTAACAGCACAAGCCGAGGATCGGCTACTTCATGGCTCCCTTGTGCTCGTTGCCCCGGACTGAGTGCCTTAATACTCGCCCCCTAAGCCTATTGAAGCTGTGGAAGCCTGGTGTGGTTTACAGAATATTAGCAGTCGAGAAAAAAAACACCAAAGGTTCAGTATATAGGACTACATACCGTTCATATTTACCAGACATATTTACGATTCGCAAGAAATTTCCTCGTTTGGCTGATTGTTAAATCTGTGTGTGTTAACGAAAATTAATGAAAAAATATTTTATTTTATAATACAAAAAAGTTTCTTTGTTTTAATCACTTTTCTTAAAATATTTCTGTATGTTACAATTTGTGTACCTATTTACTTAATTTCAATAGAAACTTCTTTTATCTACATTCTATAAGAGTACTCTAAAATAATAAAGTTTTCGGGCTACTTTATACTAGTATGTATATACCTCTATATGCGCAAACGTACTCTTATAATACTGTGTAATGTTGGGTTCGTCTACTTTATTTTCAATTAATTCACATACTGATGGCTTTGAAACATCAAAAATCTATTACTAAAGACATACGGGATCTATAATAAATGTATGGTAATATGTGTATATACTGAAAAGTGACTAGTATTTAGAAGCAAAAAGGAAAAGTTTGCGTTAAACCTGAATAGAGAAACAAGCTATATAATTCGACCTGCCTCACCCTAGTAAAAGATAATTAGAAATTAAATATGAAGAAAACTTAAAAAATATTAAAAGTGCCAAAGAAAACACAAAAACAATATTGCCCAAAATTAAATAAAAAAAAATAGGCAGTGCGTATGTTGGTAGATAATGATGTGAATTCAAACACAGTATATTTGATTGAGAATAAAATCTACACAAAATGATTTTATGACAAATGCACATCTTATAGTGGTATTGGAGTTTATCGACGTGATTTGTGGCAATAATTTTGCAGTGTGCATGCACTTAGAGTAACGTACGCAACCTTAGAGTATTTTATGCGTATTTTTGGAGGTTTGCTATACCAAGAGAGCGCATTTGTTCTCCTCAGCAAAAGTGTTAATATCTATTAAATAGTTTTATTTCTATTAATTATTTATAATGTCGTATAAAGAGTAAGAATGTTTCATCATAATATAAACACATTTAACTATAAACATGTGTTATTTTGCTTTGAGATATAACTTGATCATACATAACTGTGCACTTTTAGCGCATCTTACCCTACATTTTCATAAGTAATACCTACATGACGGTAAAAATCAAACTTCGACACCTATTCATTGTTAAGTGTAAATATGCTGTGTAATATTTTACAAACAAATGTATTTAATATTTTATTAAATATTTTACAAATAATTATTTCCAATGACTTTAGAGATTATTATGGACACATCTTCTTTACATTAATTTACAACTACAATGAAATTACTAATATATTTTGTTTCTTCGTTATTATTTTCAGTTTTGGAAGAAAAACGGCAATAAAAATAAACATATTTTCAGAGTTGGTGTTAGTACTCGCAGTAACTTTCTGTGATTCAGAAGGTTGGTACAGGCTACTTGTTTTTCTAAAATCACTATTTGGAAGTGCGAACTTTTACATGGGACTAATTATAGGTAATTTATTTAAATGGTATATTACAATTATATGCCACTATCTGTAGTACGACTAGTATTGTAATTTCAAAAATATTACTATGATAACTTATAACAACTTATCCGCTTGGAACTTATTACATATAATTATTATTATAGAAGCTTCAACCGTGAAAATGACTAACAGGTATTTTTTTTATATAAACCTTAACTATAAAAAAAAGTTAAGGTTTTAGCGTTATGGCCATAATCTCACCTGATCTTAAGTGACGATACGGCCCAAGTTTATAGATACGCTAAACTGTGGAGGAACTGGCTGTCAAGTGCAACTGCCAGAACACACCTATTGGTATTTGCAATTATAAAAAGCCCTACCATCATGTTAAATGTTACTATATACTTATTCTGACATGTTTTTGCATTATAACTTTATGTATAGATAAAGTACAATTTATTAATTTTAATTAATTATATACTAATTGATATATAATAAAGTCAAATTTAAATAGTTCATTAATAGGATTCTTTCTATGATACATAAATTATGTTAAAAACACATATCTACTAAAAATATAGACTAAAAATCTAGGCTATATTGTTTAGCTTCCTTATCTGTTTTTTAAATAAAACTTGATAAATCTAATTTTTAAACATGTTATCTTATAAATACATAATTTCAGCTTCTACGCTATTCAAATTTACCTTATGTATAGATAGGAATTAGAGAGTAAGGTTGGCGAAGTTTAAAAAAATGTCTAGTAACAAAGGAGCTTACACTTATTGTAAAGTCTGCCTCTAGCGGTTTTTATTTTAATTGACAAACTTATGTTATTTGGTCATATTTAATAAAACTTTTAGAGGCATTCTGAGATATATGGTTTATTATTACAGATTATTTTAATTATAAATAAAACACAATAGTAATGTCCACAGTGTGCGAGATTGCAAGCAACAGTTGGCGTTCGTGGTTATGCCTGATAGTGATGTCACCACGATTGTTTGCCACCGTTTATTTAGTGCCACTCGCAAACAGTGCCTGTAACCCCGAAACATACAACATTATCGCTAGCATGTTCTGCATTGTTTACATTGTCCTGTTAAGGTACTTACCCTTTTAATACCTATAGTTCATTGTTTCATGTTTCTCCCGCGCATATATTTTATGAGTATAAGTATGTAAAACTGAAGTTAGTCATTCCGTTGTCTTAATTATGATAAAATATTTCGAGTTATTAAAGAGCACTGACGTAAATAATTAAAAGCTATTTTTTTTTTAAATAAAGATGATAATAGTTAGAGCATCAACAAGTATAGTAAATTGTAACGGTGTATAGATGGAGCCCAGAGTCCCCGCAATGGCTGCTATACAATAGAAAAATAGCGCTAGCTGAAAAGATTCTAGTAGAATCTGCAAAGATGAACAGCATCAAACTTTGTAGCGATTTCAAGATTAGACCAGTCAACCATAGAGTACGTCTGTAAGTTGTCTGTACTCACTTCAAACAAAGAACTTAGAGTATATTAGTAGATTTAAACCTGTTTATCTATTTTCAGGCTTATCATTGCCTTGATGAAACGACAACGTGTGTGGGAATCCTAACTACACACAACATAAGGATCACGTTCATTGTTATCAATATATTTTGGATGATGTACTATTTTCTATGGAGTTCTCTGTATATCAGACTATACAGTTATAAGAATATAAATCAGCACTTGGTAAAAGTGTTCTGCTTTATCATCTTACTCGGATGTTTGACTATAATATCATTGACAAAGTTTACTATGAGAAGGTTGCTACTGTTTCATGTAATGTTGGCAGGCGTTTGCTCATGTGTTGTTATACATTTTGGCGAAGTAAGTATTTAATTAGGTTTAAAAAAAAGTACTGCAGATTCGACTCCCACATAGAAAAATTATTTGTGGATCCACCTGATTTTGTTTGTTGCCTTTTAATATTTCAAATTGGCGAAATTATGTCCATAAGCAGATGCCATAATAATATTAAAAAAATATGAATCACACTTTGTTTTTTGTCGTGACCTATCACAAAAACAAATAGTGATAGAAAATGGTACAAATTATATGCCATAAAGCGTCTACGCGACACTATTATTACACTATATTTATAAATTTTGGCTTGGATATAAAACTATTTGCAAAAGAAATCGTCTTGGATCCTATTTACAATTGGACAAAATGAGAAGCAAATATTTAGTTGATTTAACTATACTCCGTATATAACAAAAATTGCTCAAAAAGCAAAACATTGCATAAGTACCAAATTTCATCTAAATATTATAATTACAGTGATTTACGAAAAATCAATTACATATATGAATATTAAAATTTCTCACTTAATTCTAAAAGATTATATAGCGACTGGTGACAATTTAAATATGAGAAACAATGCCAATATAGCTCTTCAAGTTCTGTGCAATTTCTATAAAATAAAATAATAACTTGAGGTACAATGTAAACTCTAAATAGCAATACTTAAAGTACAATGCATTTCTCGTCGTTAACTAGTGATATGTTCAATCAACAAAAGTCAACTAATTTCGACGTTTCCTGGAGTCCCGTTATACGATTAGCGTTACATGGAGATTACATTGTATATGCTAATATGACTGTTTCAGAGTACGAATAAGTCTATCATTATTCAATTTAATATTATAATTTCAGCATAGTTTAAACAAAAATATTCTACCATCATTCACTATCGCATCTGGAGTAATAATACATGCTTTAATCTTGAATATAACACCTCGCCTTTTGGCAATAAACATTCGAGCAACTGGTTTTGGATGCTGTCACGCCGCTGGCCAGCTTGGGTCTATGATAAGTTACATACTATACCTGTTTCGTCCGATATCAGATACCACATTCATAATCGTGCTATTTTTAGTAACTCTGTCTTTGGCTGGTTTATGCCTTTTGATGCTGAATGTAGACGGGCGAGAACTACCTGATATTATGGAGGATATGGATTATTTTTCAGAGTAATGCTTTTTTTACCATTTTCTGTACTATATTTATTTATTATATTTCGATGATTAACTATACCAATTTAAAATTTTTACACTTATGATGAAAATCTGGAGATTGCCATATTGGCTATGGATACTATAATCCAATAAAGCTGTTTCCAATATTCATAACAATATTACTATTTTAAAGAGTTATTTTTACTGACAATATACAACATAATAAAAAAAAATATAATTATAAAAAAATACAAACCCAACAAACCTTGACTTAAAAGATGCTTTAAATTGGTAGTAGCTCAAAAATTCAAAGAGCTAAATTAATTTCACATCAACTGTTTTCAGATTATCGAAACCTTTTCGCTGGGCTGCTCAAAAAAGTAGTTCTCCGTCACTTGAAGAAATAGAGATAAGAGTGTATTCCTTTGGGAGCACCGGGCGTAATACAAATTCTCATAGCCGTTCGGAAGAAAGATTACCTGCACAACCAATAGGATTTGTTAAATTATGGCATAGGCTAATTGAAATTGTACACCATTTCCGAAAATAATTTTATGAATCTTACAAAAAATGCATATGCGAATAGTTAATAGTTAACTCGATAATTTCACTATGTATTAGAAATTAAATTATTAAAAAAAAAAAACAAGATCTTATACCTACAATATGGTTATTTTTGTTATAAATAGGACGTACTTTAACACATTAAATGTGCAACTTAAGTTGGTATTGCTTCTCTTTTGTATTCGTATTCACACGTAGCTAATTAGGTACCTACTTGTAGAGGGCACTTTTTTGTAAACGTTATAAACACTTAAACTGAAAATGTTATACTGATGACAGCAGATAAGTAGTAGATTCATAATCCTGAAGCGTTAAAAATGTACTTAAAAACCAAAAAATATAAAACGCGTTTACCTGTGTAAGTAATATTTAAGTACTACTATAATACAACTAAATAATTTGATAGTTTGAAAAATCCTGCTTATTAATTTATATGTACATACTTACGGATATTATACTGTACAATTTGTACACACGTTATAGGTACTGTGGATGATATAGAACATCTTGTAAGAATGATTTTCAAATTCGTATGTGATTTCTGAACTTTTATGCACATATTTAAAAGTATGTTATAATTACAAGCATTTGCATGGTGCTGGGCTTTTTCTAATGCACGCCTGGGTAGATAACACTCTCAAGTTGAAAATCCGCCGTCAAATACATATAGGTGTGTTCCTGCAGTTGCACTTGAGAGTCAATTCTTCCACTAGGGTTAGCTTGTTAACCATCTTGGGCCGTATCGATATGTAACACAAAGTGGGATTGTGGTCATAACGCTAAACATATAAAGTATAAAAAAATATAGATAATGTCTTGAGCGGTGATTGAACTACCGATTCCGATAGTGCATGTAATGGAATACTAATCCAAATACATTTACTTCAACACATTACATATTTATTTTAAAAACTCACTATTTCACATGTTATACAACGATAACGAGATTGAACGCGCTTCTCCCTACCGTCTCCACCAATCGTACGTTTCCGAGTACACGTCCGCATAACCACCGCCCTCGCCGACGAGGTCGAGTGGTTAATTTCGCTTCCGCACACCCGCCGCGGCCTCCCTCCGCAGACGCTTGAGCCTAGGCTCGATCCTCCGAATAGGAGCTCTCGAGTGACTCTGCTCGCGCGATACAGTGACAGTATACATCACTGAAACTACATCAACACACCGCATACCATCCGTGCATACACACACTATCGATAAGGTCGTGCTACGATCACTAAATTAGTAAGTTAGGACTTGTTGGTTAATTAGGATTGCGAATCCTTGTTCACTTTCCGGCCGCAGCCCAAGCCGAGGTTCGGCCATCCTGACACCCTTGCGCTCGCTGCCTCGGAGCTGAGTACCATTAGCACTCGCCCCAAAAAGTTTGGTGAAGCTGTGAAAGCCCGTCGGTAAAGCTGTCAAAGCCCCTAAGGCTAACAGCGTACGTCAAGTCGAAAAAAAAACCCTTTAGAAAAATTAAATGTAAATAATTTATATGTAACGCGTTATACGGGAATACTCCTACAACGCGGTTTCCTTTAACGCGGAACAAATTTACCGTGTTATAGGGGGGATTACTGTACATTGATCTATTTTTTTATCAAATTATCGTTCCATTTATTTGTACTGACATAATAGAGTGTGAATAATGGTAATAAAACGTTATATAAAAATGACATTTTTGTGATCGAGTTTTTTTCTGTCCCATCATCAAAGGTATCATTAGTAATATCACCTGTCTTCGTTTTAGGGAGCGGTTGCCTAACACTTCTATTTAACACCTATAGGTCCCTTGACGCGGCGTCCGTACACACTACCAACTGAGCTATCATCGCTAAACAAATTAAAATAGTTTATATTCAGCAGTATCAAGTTTATTGCTTATATGCCTTGGTCACGGTGCGATGTCAAGTCAGCCCAGATGATACACCCCAGGCAACATCGGCCAACTTTTGTATAAAAATATTTCTCACTGTATTCCTATTGCAAAACGATATGAATGAACAAATACATGATTTCCGTAAAATTATCTAGTGCTTCATTGAGTAAAGTGGCATACTAACAATTTACAAATTTAGCCCGAATACTAGTAATTTAAAGCAGCTGATTCACTGTGAATATGGAACTCACAAGCGGTTACATTAAGTACTCAACTGGCAATTGACTTTAAAGTGTTTTAGTGCGGTTAACGTATTTAAGTACAAGCTTGCTTGGAGACGTCTTTTTTCCTGTAGTCACAGGGCCACCTATCGCCTTCAGGCATAACTAAAAGCCGTCTCTTTGCAAAAAAATAAAATGAGCGTGTTTTAGACCATACGACATAAGAAAAACTTCTCTGGCTTGGAGACAAAGAGAAAGAAAATGTGTGCTCACACCTGTCTCTCATGCCCCAACAGTAATATACGAAACGTAACTCTCTCTCTCTTTCTATCTTCACTAACTTATATCTCCCTCTCAACTTCCGTTCGCTTCGCCCGATCATACTTCTCGTAACGCTCCGCATTCACCAGCTTATTCCCTAAGTCTAGCGTGCGTAAAGAAGTTGTACTTAAAAAAATACGTAGTATACCTGTCAATTTTCGTGGCGACCCCGACCGAGCAAATGGTAATGCAGTTTTGCGATTTTAAATATACTAATATGCATTTCTATACATTGAGATTCAATTCAATCACGTCATCATTTCAATATTTTTTCGTAGGAGTAATTAACGGAGTGCGAAGCACGTACCTGGACTATCAAATAATCGATACCAAATTTTTGACAAATGACTACGTACGAATGAAATACGAACACACATTTAAGAGTCAATGTCACGTTATGATGTTCACGACGTAATAGGGTACCGATCCTTACCTATATATATCTTTACCGTGTATATATGTTTTAAGTACCTAGCTATCATATAAAGCAGAAATAATATTAAAATTTTGAATAAAAATATATGATAAAAATTAATAATTTGAAGGCAATAGCATTCTTTTGAGTTTTATCAATATCTACAGATCTGCTTCAGGCGTTCTGACTAAAGTTTTTTGGACATCGGTATTTATGGACGGTCAATGGACATAAGTTCGAATATCTGCACTGAAGCTAAGCTTTAGTTAAAGGAAAACATTGTGTTCAAACCATAGCATGATGATAGGAGCTTTTTCTAATACCCGCCTGGCTAACTACCATCCTGAAGTTGAAACTCTGCCGAATAATATCTATAGATGTAGTCCGGCAGTTGCACTTGAGAGTCAATTCCTCTACCAGGCTTCGCGTACCCGCCATCTTGGGCCACATCGTCATTTAACATCAAGTGAAATTGTGGCAATAACGCCAAACCAACCTATAAAGTATTAAAATAATGATTGTAAAGGAATAAGCAATGATTTTTTTTTCAATATACAGCAGCGTAGTAGAATCAGATAGCAAAAACTAGTTTGTTATATTTTAGTATAATATCGAATCTTTAAATATTAGATACAAACGTAGTGTTATGTTCATATGAGAAAGGTAGAAAAGGATTGTTTCCTTCTGATAGAGTATGATGTTGTATTCTCACTTTAGCAAACGATAAATTCGTCAAAATTTGTTCCCCACCCACAATACAGAGCAATAAAAATATTATAGGCCTTTTTCTACACTACGATTCAATTTTTTGCCACACTTTATTATAATCCGTCCAACAAGTTTAAGAGGTTATGATATATACAATATTATGACATTTAGCAATCGAATACAACTTTATTCGCGTTAATAACTATAAAAACAACTTTCATATTCCTAGTACTTATAGGTAATATTGCTTTATGTAAGTAGGAGAATTTGTTTTTGATATTAAAATGGCAACTAGTGTACAGTCCACCCGATGAGGGTAAGCGTTTTCTGCAGGCTAACAACGCTTGTCACACTAGTGCTATTATTAGCACGTTGCAGAACTTGGACGCCTCGTCCCTAAGTTCTCAGAACGTTGTAAAGGAGGTAGAAGTATCTCAGTAGCCGAGCTACTCTCCATTTCGATTTGTCTTAGTAGTTACAAAGGTTACTTTCTACATACACCTTTTTAAAATCTATACTAATATTGTTAATGCGAAAGTTTGTTTGTCCTTCCATCACGCCTTAACTAAGCAACCAATAGATTTGATTTTTGGCATAGAGATAGTTGAAATGATGGAAAGTAATATAGGCTACTTTTTGTCTGGAAAAACTTCAAATTTCCAGATGAGATTAACAGGAATATTGGTAAAATTGTTCCTCGATCACGCCCTAACTAAGCAAGCAATCGACTTGGTTTTTGGTATAAAAATAGATGAAAGGATGGAGAGTAACATAGGCTACTATTTGTCCTGGAAAAACATCGATTTCCCAAAGGAGAATCACGGTAATATTCATATTTTTCATTCGTACAAGTATGTACGATTGTACGTATGTATTTACTGCATACTATATACATTGAGAGCTGCTGAAATGCATGATCAAACCAAAATTTTTAGCTTCAAAAAATTACACTGTTATCCAAATTAATAATGACATTCTAAAAGAGATTGCTAGTAAAATAACCGAGTATTTGTTAGTAGACGCCGTCATCGATACAGACCAGAGTACTTTATATCCTGCAGAGTTCTTGAATTTCCCAGAGCTGTCAAGTGTACCCTCACATAAACTGAAATTGAAATTTGGCATTCCGGTTATGATATACTACACCAGATATAAGGCCAGACACTACAGATAGTCGGAGTACACTTGGCAGCTACATGTGACATGTTCGCGTGTGTCCAATGCTCGAAATTAACATGTCTTAGAGGTTAATGGAAAGGCACACAATATTGTTTTTCACTAGCGTTCTTAAATAGTGCTCTGTTCTGTATACATGGTCGGTGTCTTATTACCTCTGGCAAAGTTTTTCAAATTACCACGCGAACGAAGCCTCGGGTAAAATCCAGTAATAATGTTATATATTTCAAAATATGGATGATTGTTTGTTTCTTTGTTCCTTTACCAAGCTTGAACCGTTGACAAATTTGAACCATATCCTGGACTAGCACATAGGATACTTTTTATCCCGCTAATGTATTCCATTGGTATAACAATTCTAGTTTAATTCAGTGTTGGACAAACTGTAATCGGATTAATGATTACAGATTATGATTACATTGTGTAATCTTCAATCATGATTACAGATTAACTAAAATAATCAAAAAGTAATCATACAAGAGATTAAAGATTATTAATCTAATTAACTTGTAAACTTGATTACTATTTTTGATTACTATCAAAATAATAATGTAGAAACAAGACATAGTTTTATAGTGTAAATCAATTTTATTTGTATTCAACCTTTGTCATCAATTTAAATTTAGCCTGATTATAAGAGATTTATAATAACAATCAATGAATTTTAGTCTTATAGGTATATTTAAAATTATTCATATGCGACCTTAATTGGATTTCTTTTCAAAAATTTCATCTAATAATTAAATAACACTCAGAGTTATAAAATAACGTTTTAATGAAAATGCAATGACTTCAAAATTTTTATTTCATCAATCGACTACTTTTATAGTTTTACACACATAAAAATACAGAAAATGGTTACCTATTTATATACTTACCTAAAGTTCGTTTTACTTCATGTAATAAACATATTCGTGCTTTAATACCTACGGGCTTTTATTTGATAGCGGCATAAACTACTACTAAAATATTGAATACAAATAATCATATAATCTTGATAACGGATTACTTTAATCATGATTAATGATTACACAACAATCATGATTAAATGTAATCTTGATTGAATATAATGAAGATTGATATAATCATGATTACTTTCAATCAGATTAATGATCTGATACCAAAAGTAATCGATTACGCCCATCTCTGGTTTAATGTTATTTTAACTTTTTACGCGAGCGAAGCCGCGGGCAGAAGTTAGTAATAGATTAAAATGTTTTAGTCAGCACAGTTATTTATTAATTTTGACGGCCGCCCGTGACCTAATTTTAGTTGAAGTCCAACATTATTAGGTGAGATAACTAAACGTGTATTCTTAAGACATGACCTTATCTACCACCAATGGTTGTTGAGGGAATACTAGCGAATAGCTGGAAGCGATGATAGCTCAGTGGTAGCGTGTAGAAACCTCGGATCATGGGACCTGAATTCGAATCCAACCACCTACAATGATCTTGAGCTTTCAATGAAGGAAAACATCGTGAGGAAACCTTAGCATGGTGGTAGGGCTTTTTTTAATGCCCACCTGCCTTGCAACCACCCTCAAGTTGAAAATCTGGCGCCAATTACCATTAGATGTTTTCCGATAGTCGCACTTGAGAACCAGTCCCTCCTATAAAGGCCGGCAACGCACCTGCGAATCCTGAGGTATTGTGGATGTCCATGGGCGGCGATGATCACTTACCATCAGATGACATGCTTGCTCGTTCCCCGTATTCCATTAAAAAAAATTAAGATTAATAGAAATTACTTCAAACTATTAGACTATACAGATTATAGTAAAAAATGCCATTTATCTTAGATACATAATTTTTTTTTATCGTCTACATCTAATCTATAAAAATAAAACCAGACTGTCTTACTGCTGGAAAAAGCATTTTTACCAATGAATACCAATGAAGCGGGTATACTCATCACGATAGCTTTTGCAGTATCATGCATCAATTGTAAAAGGGCATATCTCAATTGTGGGGCATTCAAGTATTACATAACGCAATTTTAGAATGTTTTTAAGCCCCCCTTCCCCACCATGTAACGCAGCATAACATTTTTCTATATCCGCCTTCCCCTCCTTAATCGTTACGTAACACTCAAGTAACCATTTTTACCTAAAAATCATAATTATGTTGCGCGAAGTACCGGAAAATCGATAAAATATTCATATTTGTTATTGTTTTAATCGCGTTTGCGATAATAACAAGATATACATGATGTACAATACAATCAAGGGGGTTCCCCATAAAATATAGACGAAAAGGGTTGCAAACTTGGGAAAGTTTAATTACCTTTATTTAAATAAAAAAACAATGTTACAAACGTCTTGTTCGAACCCCCATCCCGCCTTGTAACGTATCGTAACGTTTAACAAGACCCCTCCCCACATTGCATTACGTTATACTTGAACGATCCAGTGTTCAGTTATATTCACTATATTTTGCATCACTATCAGTCATTAATGTGAGTAAATGTTCAACATGTAGTCGGTGCTAGAATCCGCAAATGTAGAATCCATATTCTATTGGTGTAAGCCACAAGTCCACCATACAGAATTCATATTGAATAAAATTTTATGACGACAAATATCAACACCTTTATTTAACGGCAAATATGTAATATACAGTAGTCATATATTTGTTGGTTAACAATTGACATGTTTTTATTTTATCACTTATGAAATTGTTTTACAATTTAGTTTCGGAATTACGCTCATAGAATCTTAACATTAACTTAGACTAAAGTATTTCGAGACGATTTTGTTATACGACAGCACAGACATAAGTATTGATATATAATATTATGTATTATACGTTACTAAAACTGTTGTTGTAAAACATACATACATTACATTATTAGTGATTGGAAATCACTCATAAACTTAAATTTTTACATTTCAGCACTGCAAGGTTCTTACCCCTGTCTACACAAAATACGCATGAGGCAAAATACGAACTAAAAATTGACACTACGCTTTCAGCGGCGCTGAAAAACTAAGACTAGCTGGAAATCCGCCACTGCATATTTGGATTATTTTAAAACACTGAAAATATCGTTTATATTTGAGTTCATACGATTGACTTCTAACTTTGAACTAATGTTTAAACACTGTGCCGTAGCATGCGTATCTCAAGTTAAAGCAAAATAAGCGTACACATTAAAGGGCAACACGAATGCAAATATTTCGCTTATATCAGTTTACTGTATGTAAATTTCTACCGATAAGTTTGCAGAAGTACGTAATCATAACTGATGTTATTTTCTCCATTTGTACAAATAAAAATATTTATTGACCTCTCACATATATTTATAAGACAACAAACAGTAATCTCTTCTAAACGAGCGCCCATAAATACTTTAATCATTTTAGCATTTTTAGCATCTTACAAATAAATATAAAAATAACCTTCACTTATGAATAACAGAATAATAATAATATAAATTTCAACAAAAATTATAATTTGCATATAACAATATATTATATAAGACCATATTATAAAATTAGATAAGGTAATATATTTTTAGATTGGAATTAAATATATTCGCTAATAATATTTGATTTATTTTTACTCCAATTAACATATGTCCAAATAAATAGGAATTTGGCACACTGAAACTAGCAAAACATACGTTAACAGTACATAAAAAAACATTCAGTAGGTTAACCACCTACAATTTTATTGATAATGAAAATAAAACAATCACCTTTTGTACATATTGAATCGAGGACAATACATTTAATCTACATAAAAGTATTAATAAATTAAACGAAATGAAAATCGAAAATGAGACAAATTACATATATTACCTAATTCTTTACAATAATGAATATAAAAAACTATGAAGAATATAAATCAGGTATTTTAGTTCAAGCAACGTAGGTATGTAAGGTCCAGTCGGGCAAGGCGCTCGTCTGGTATCGGGTACTTTCCAGAGGACCCTTCGTGTATCGGGCACAATTAGAGGGGCCTTCCTATAATTTGTTCCCACTTTTAAGATATCATATCAGTATGGTTCCAGGCTGACGATTTCTTTTTACGTCCTCTGTCTCCTAACCCTTCTTATTGATTAACCAAGGCCTATTGGTATTGTAAGACTGCAGTTTTTTATTAACCTCGATACTAGAATTGTTCTACGCGTCCATACATATCGGACTCCTGATTTTGATTGACAGCCAAATTCTTTTGTCCATGCGATTCGATATCTTCTGTGTTCGAAATATCAAATTTAAACGTTCTATATGCAAAATATTCTATAAAATTGTATGACACTTGACATCGAAATAGTAAGTTATTAGAAATCCTTCGGGGTTTCCTTATGAAATAAATAGAATAATGAGACAATAATATATGAATAAGAATAATATAGATAACACACTATTCGGATAAAATTAAAGCCAATAATTACAATATAATAAATTGTAGTCGAGCTAAAATATACAAAAATAGGTAAAACATAAATAGTAATATTATATATTTTGTTAGGAACTGTTATACAATTTAAAAATATTTTAATGGCGACGCAAGTTTACTATTATATAGTATATTTGTCATACATTTAAACAAGTTATTTTTATTCTAATTAATCGATGATATTATTTTAGTAATAACTTACACGTTTGATATTAACTTTATAATCAAGAGATTCTAACGTAATTTCTAAAATTTTACTAATATAAAAATAACTATCTCCAAATGTCATTTCGTTAGTATACTTATTATGTCTATAGTCTTAAATTATAATTTATTACCTATTTATAGTAAGATTTAAATATATGAATACACTGTTATCTTTAATCTTTAATCAATGCAAATATCAAAAAACAAGTATGTATATGAAGCAATTGAATAGAGCTATAACCACTGTTATTGTCACAAAAATATAAATAAGTACCTACATATATTCATACCTAAGAGTCATTATTTCGACATGGCCGTGCACTACTTATATGCTTAGTTATGCTGTTTTAGTTTAATCTATAAACTCGCAATAAATATATAATCTCAGCCATGAAATAAATATGTCTGACAATTGTAGTATAAGCAATACAATAAGATTTTTGTACACCGTACACAGTATATAAAACTATGTGTATTTCATTGTTTTATTGGAAAGGACCTTGTGAGGTATGGTACATTAATCACCTGAGTTATTTAAAAATTTTGATCCACATCTTCTAAAAGGTGATCCGTGGTAAGATTTTGGACTAACTTTTATAAATTATAGGGCGCCAAAGTAAGTGAAAAATTGTTAGGTATAGGTGAAAATTGTGTGGAACCAATTTACGGCTGCGATGTTTCTGGACCAATACGACTTGGGAACCTTCAAGAAGAGAGCTTAGACATACCTTAAAGGCTGGCAACGCACATGCGATTCCTCTGGCGTTGTGGGTGTCCGTGGGCGGCGGTAGTCACTTACAATCAGGTGATTCGTTTGCTCGTTTGCCCCCTATTCCATATATAAAACAAAAATATAGTTGCCTGGCAACGACAAATCAAAGTTATGCGCCCCTTTTGGGTTTCGTGGTTTATGTGGAACCAAAAAACAAATATACGTGATTTCTTACTGCACCCTACCTCTCCCTTGTGATATTTCTTGTTTTTCTAAAGTCCGTTCCAACCCTTTGAGCCTCACGTGATTAATGGACGATCCCTCATATGTAAACATCAAGGAACATTAAGAGTGGTGGATATAAATATAAATTTCATCTTAAATCCTACGTTGTAATTCGAAGTATTAACAAGACCTTTGATTTTTGAACTAGGAACTTTTAATGGTAACTATAAAAATATATGTATTGTGTATCTATCGATTAAATGCATACAATAGGAAGTATATGAATAAATTCTTCCCGTTCTGGTTTAAAAATAAATTTCACATGGTATATAATTATACAAAATAGCGTTACATACAGAGCTTTAAATATGTCATGTCATGTTAAAGCATATGAAATGGATAATGCGATATGAGTTGCATTGAAATTTATTGCACATAGAAATGCTGGTATAGTACACTATACTTTAAAAATATCAAAATATACACCAATTAATTCTTATGGCTTCAAGTTTTAAATTGTTTTGGAGGTAGTTTCGGAAAATTATTAAATCCACTAAAATAGCAAATATTCATATTATTTGTACAAGAGTCCAATGATTCTCGCCATGTACGGTTATGATATAGCTTGCTGTATTATGATTCCATTTGATCCTTGAGGTGTTAGTGAAGATTTTTCTGAAAATAGGGTACCTATATAAAATTTCATAACAATAAAACTGCATGCTTAGGATAATATATGATAGAAAAACTCACCAGCGTCCCTGGAAGTCATATTCATTAAATGTCCATTGGAAGTGTTTTCAGTTTCTGCATTGCCATCGGATCGGTGTAGGCGAATCGTAAACATTAAAGTCGCCCCTATTAATGGGGAAATACCAGCAAGGACAAAAGGCAAAGTATAAGATTTATAAATGCTATAAAGGTAACCGGCTACAGGTGGCCCCACGGACAATGGAGTTGCTGCCAAACCCAACATACATCCTATCGCTTGGGCAGCAAATGCTGCACCACATAACTCAAATGCTATAGGTCCAATTAAAGCTATGAACGCACCATCAAAAAGTCCCATGCCGAGTGAGATAGCGACCAATAAAGGAAAAGACCGCACAAATGGCAATAAAATTGTTAATGATCCAATAACGTAAAATGAAATTTGCTGCAATAAAATCCTATCAATTCCTGGTTTGTCTGCTAAAAATCCGAATAATAATCTACCTAACCCTGAAGTAAATGCGATGCACTGTAAAGGAAGATTAAAGTTCACACTGGTGAAATTTTTCTCTATAAACGTTTTAATGTAAACGTAAGGAACAAAGTACCCAAAAAGTGCTACAGGCATGGAAAGTGCCCACAACATGTACTTCCTGTGTCGCCAAATTTCTACATTTATTACAGTTTTTAGTAATGGTTTTAAACTCTCATCATTACGACCTGATTTTGGTATAACCATTAAGGGAATTGGTTTGAATAGTAAACCGCATAAAGATACACCACAAGAGAATATGGATAAAAGCCTAAACAACCACTGTAATCCATAATTTTCAATCATAAATTCCATTAGCGGAGGCATGAACACTGTGAAAACTGAACTCCCTATGGTGACAACCCCATTGACTAAACCTAAGTATTTTTTGAAGTAATGTCCAAGTATGGCCAGAGATGGTGTATAGGCAAATGAAGCTCCAAGTCCATACATAATGCCATAAGTAAAATATAGAGCGTCAACGTTGTGTGTAACAAAAGAAGATATTAATAAACCGGCAGTGGCAATAGTTCCACCCAACACAGCAGTCAAGCGCAGACCCATGAGACCAGTGAGTACTCCAGATAAAGGCGATAGGAAAAACGTCGTACCCATCGCTAGAGCCCCCACCAATGCTGTAACATACAAACAAAACCTCTTTTAAATACTCGTATTACTTTCTAATAATATTGTATATAGATACGTAAATTCAAACGTAATTAAAATTGTCCTTTAAAAGATCTATACATATAATAAACTGTAACTGAGCCAAAATTGTTAATTTCATATATAGGAGTACAAATAAGTTTCCGCTGTTTTTTATCAAAAATTCAATATTTATTATAGAAGAACGGTAATATAAATTTATTAAAAATATTGCCCATCACTTGCAACCACTTTTTCCCATCTCTCAGGCAGCATTCGAATCCCACGTCTGAAGAACTCCTTGTCTTTTGAGGCTATCCACGAATCAACCCAATTTTTGGTATCCTTATAAGATGTGAACCGCTGCGCTGACAGAGCATGTGCCATGGACCGGAACAGGTGATAATCGGACGGTGCAATGTCTGGTGAATACGGCGGGTGGGATAACACTTCTCAATCAAGTGTTTCCAAATACTTTTTCACGGGAGCCGCAACATGTGGACGAGCATTGTCATGCAGGAGAATAATTTTTTCGTGTCTAGAATAGTATTGAGGGCGTTTTTCCTTCAGAGCTCGCCTCAATCTCATCAATTGTGTTCGATAGAGGGCTTCAGTAATTGTTTCGCTCGGATTAAACAACTCATAATACACTACACCTAGCTAATCCCACCAAATACACAGCATAAGTTTTTTTCCGTGAATATTCGGTTTTGCTGTTCATGTTGACGCGTGGCCAGGTAATCCCCATGATTTTCTTCTTTATGGATTGTCATAATATATCCACTTCTCATCACCAGTTACGATACGATGTAAAAAAACCCTTTTTTTATGTCTAGATAGCAGTTCACTTAAGCATAATCGGCGTTCAATATCTCTCGGCTTTAATTCGTACTGAACCCAATTTCCTTGTTTATGAGACTGCTTGCTGAGTGACTTCTAATGTTAGAGAAAGTTCTTTTTGTGTTTGAGATGAATCTTTCTCCAATAATTCCTCCAATTCTGCATCCTCGTAAATTTTTGGCCTTCCACTGCGATCTTTGTCTTCTACGTCGAAATCACCATTTTTTTACTTTTGAAACCACTCACGACACGTTATCTCACTCAAAGCACCCTCACCATATGCGTCTACGAGCAATCTATGCGCCTCAGCAGCAGATTTCTTTAAATTAAAGAAGTAAACTAATATTTCCCGCAAATGACGCTTATTTGGCTCAAAATTTCGACATTTTCAACCAATAAAATTATATTTTACCAATATGAAATCAATGATATTAATAGGTTATGTTGTTCTTGAATGTCCAAACTATCTTTTAAGCCGGTTATCATCTGCGAAAGCTAACGGACACTCCGTGCCGTGCTATCTACATTAAAACGGCGGGAACTTATTTGTACCCCTATTATTATTTTAATTATAAGCAGAGTGCTCTTTGTTATCGAAATAAAAGAAAAAATATTTTATTTTTCGCCATGAACAAGCATTATTCCGAAACCACAGGCCAGATTTGGATGAATTTTAACATGACCATAGCTAATACCATAAATTAACATATAACGGGTGGGCTGAAAAGTTCGTAAGCTAACACAGTAAAACACATTTTTTTGATAAGATTAATTTTTTTTATTCAATATAGTCACCTTCGAGGGCGATAAAACGATTGTAGCGGTCATATAATTTTTCGATGCCATTTTTATGATACAATTTGTCCTTAACCTCAAAATAGGCCTCAGCTTCGGCGATTACCTCTTCATCGGTACTAAATTTCTTTCCAGCAAGCATTCTTTTGAGGTCTGAAAACAAGAAAAAGTCACTGGGGGCCAGATCTGGAGAATACGGTGGATGGGGAAGCAATTCGAAGCCTAGCTCATGTAATTTTGCCATCGTTTTTATCGATTTGTGACACGGTGCATTGTCTTGGTGAAAGAGCCCTTTTTTTTTTGAAATGAGGCCATTTTTTCGCGATTTCCTCCTTAAGACGCTCCAACAACGCTGTATAATATTCGCTATTAATGGTCTGGCCCTTTTCAAGGTAATCGATAAATATAATTCCACGCGCGTCCCAAAATATTGATGCCATAACCTTACGAGCTGACTGTTGCGTCTTTCCGCGCTTTGGATGCGGTTCGTCGCGTGCAGTCCACTTGGCCGACTGTCGATTGGACTCCGGAGTATAGTGATGGAGCCATGTTTCGTCCATTGTGATATATCGACGGAAAAATTCATCTTTCTTGCGGTTTAATATCACTAAACATTGCTCCGAATCATCGATGCGTTGCTGTTTTTGATCGATTGTGAGCACCCGCGGCACCCACTTTGCACACAATTTTCGCATGTCCAAATATTCATGCACGATATGCCCAACACGTTCTTTTGAAATCTTCAGAGTCTCAGCTACCTCGATCAACTTCACTTTTCGATTAGTCAAAATCATTTTGTGGACTTTCTTGATATTTTCGTCAGTAACAGCCTCTTTGGGGCGTCCACTGCGTGCATCGTCTTCGATGCTCATTTCACTTCGTTTAAACTTAGCAAACCACTTCTCAACGGTCCATTTTCCTGGTGCAGAGTCAGAATAATGTTTTCGCCAAAAAACAATGTTTGATTAGCACGCGAAATTATTTTTTATCCATTGTTATTAACAAAAACAAAACAACAACAAAGTTGCTCCACTCACAGTGCTGTATCTCACGAACCAATTGTCCGTAAGCTGTGAAATTTATAGACGTTCCCTTGAAAGGTTAGTACTAACAAAAAATCATATAGATTAAATTCTACTAACGCCATCTATGTGTCAGCCTACGAACTTTTCAGCCCACTTGTTATTATAGCATTCGAAAAACGAAACGAAAAGGTTCATCTGGGATAAAAGATAAAGTTAAAATAACTGTAGTAAATAAACTTCTTGACGGATATTTATGTAATGTACCTATTGTCGGTATTGATATCTCAGCTAAAAATATAAGCTGCTTTATCTTTTAAGGCATAAGAGTATAAAAAATAACATATATAAATGCTTTTTTTAACAGAGTCGGGATCTCTATGGATGAAATTTATAGAGCGTACTCTGACTAATCTCTGCCTTAACTCCAGAATTCAAATTTATAGTCGCAAAAAAAAACAGCCAAACATGAGTAGACATCTCAATTAGAATCTTAAACTAAACAAAATAAAATCATTTTTTTTATAAAAAATATTAATACATATAAGTACAGTGTAGAGTTCAACTTGTACGTCAGTTTTTTGGACCAGTGCGTATATAATTCCAAGAAAAAAGTAGGAGACAACAAAATTATAACAGACACATGAATAAACACTAAAATTAATGAAAAGTATTTAAGAAGTCTCATAACATTCGTTCAAAAATAATCCTACCAATCATATCACAACTGACACACAATGTATCTTAATCTAATCAGGTCAGCGCCTCACTATCCAGCATTCACACAACATCCTATTACATATAAGAATCGAAATTTATCTATACTACAAAATTTGCAATGCACTGATATGAAGTGTAGATATGAAACAAAAAAAATAGTTACTGTGAAGTGTGAATTTAAAAAGAGCTGTTACCAAATACCTAAACACAGGTGTATCTATGAGACATACAGTATTATATACTTCTACAGTAACAAAATAATCTGAAGCGATGATAGCTCAGTTCGTAGTATGTACGGACGCCGCGTAAAGGGACGTGGGTTCGAATCTATCTATAATGAGCTTGAACTTTCGGTGAAGGAAAACATCGTGATCAAAGCATAGCATGGTGGTAGGGCTTTTTTAATGCCCTACATAACTTAGTAACTTAACCCTAATAATTATAGGTATGTTCCGTCAGTTGCACTTGAGAGCCAGTCCCTCCAATGGCTTAGCGTGTCCACCATCTTATACAATTAAAGATTGTGGCTAAAACACTAAATCTTATCTATAAAAAAGTACACTATATAGCATCGACTTCTATTTCGTTTATATAAGAAATGATTAAAACATATACCTTATTTTACTCTGCATTTTTTTTACGAATTTTATTATACTATACTATCAAGGATATCGGACTAACTTTTATGATAAGGACAAATCGCCTGTGAGCACTCTGAGGGTTTTCTATACAGGACTGGAGAGAGGCTTATAAGTACATAGCACTCACGGACCTTTCGTCTGATCTATGCCTATACCGATTCTCTAGGCCGTAATTACAAAACCACTTATTGTGAAGTTGAGTATGAATAAGAAGTATTTTTAATAAATTCCAGACTATGGTTTGGAGGATATCAGTCGATTAGTCTCGATGGTCGAAGATGGTTGTAACACATTGAACGAATAAAAGCATTACGACTATAGATACCTCAATAATTATAATTAGTATTTGGCAACAGATTTTCCAATTTGAAAGTGATAGCTAGCAATTCTGCCATTTCAATCAGTCTACCACTTCGATCAAAATATGTCCGAAGACGATATCCGTGAGCCATCATCATACGTCAAAAAAATTGTGGATAGAAACTCAAAATATTAAATATGACTTTTGTTTTATATGATAAATGATCTCGATTGTAACGAGGTTTTTCTTAGACAAATTTCAATAATTATCATGATCATTAGATTACTCGTGCCAGATATGGTATGTTTTAAACCAGATACGGTAATTTTATTTATATAAATTAAAAGTACTTAAATTAATATATCTTAAGACAAGAAAATTAAATTAAATTATTTCCGCGCTATGAAATGATTTTTATATGAAGATAATATACCACATACTTTTTAACGTATATTTGAATTTAGAATAAATTGATGCTATTAAATGAATTATAAATATTGTGGTATTTAAATAAATATACTCTTCGGCAAAAATAATTTATGGGAAAACACAGTTTTGGTGTTGAGTTTTCACTAGAATAGTTTTTTATTTAGGTACTACTGTACATTAAGATGGGTATCCCGAGTATGAAATATTTATGAACAAACTATCTAACTGCACCTACCGCGAAAGTTGTTATTAGAAAAGTAATACTAATTTTTTGAGAATATTATTGTGAAAATTTATAAGTTACTGTGTTGATTATTAATCGTTTGATTAATAAAGCTATCAACTTTTGTTTTAAGACAAATTTCTATATAGGTATTCATTTTCGAGAAAAAAAAATCGTTTATTTAAGATATGTAGTTTCAATTTCAAATAATAGGATGCATGACAGAAAAGGCCTTCTCGGGTGACGATGCGTGAATATGGTCGCACCTTAGGCAGTCAGTAACCGAACACTAATAGTGCGATAATAAAGGTTCTGGTAAGAAAGAGAGTATACATGGTCATCGTGGTGTCATTTATCACATCAGAGGAAGCTTACATACCACTTTCGAAGGCTGCTCGGCATATTGCGAGAGTCAATACGTAAACGTCTTTTCTTCCTAGGTTAAAAAAAAGGCACACACACGTCACTGTCTGGCTAATCTTTTCATTATGGTTGTGTATTTTTACCTATAGCATATAGGTTTAGCGTTGTGGCCACAATCTCACCTGATGTTAAATGACGATCTGGCTCAAGATGGTGGACACGCTAAACCTAGTGGAAAGACTGGCTCTCTAGTGAAAATGACTAAACACATATAGTTATTTGGCGACAGATTTGCAACTTAAGCTAGCCAGGTGAGCATTAGAAAAAGCCCTACGGTGTTAGAACACGACACTAGACAAATGCATGCAAATGCTTTTTTTATTTAAGTAATAAAATGTTGACCGCGAAAACTGTTTTTTTTTTAATCACATAAATTCTTCGTAATAATATCGTATATATCGTAATAATATAATAATATAAATATTTTAATTTGAATATTTGTCTATCTGTACCATGTGCGCGCTTCACCCTGACATTACTACACAGATTTTACTGAAATTTGACACATTGATAACTAATATTGCGGATTATTTTACCGAATAAAGCGAAATGATTCCTTCGGGATAAGGAAAAAATTTTTGGAAAAGAGTATGTAGAATACAAGATTATTAGAGCAGCGTAAGGAATTCTGTAATGAGAAATAGTAAGGATGACAAAAGTCTCATCCTTATGCGTCTTTCTTACCTTTAAATCTCTTATATTTTGTTATTAGTTTTCAATACATGTTTTGTAATTTGTAAATGTGCTATAATAAAACATCTGCATCATAAAGCGATAACCTAGGCGCGTGATTCGCAAACGCCAAATTACCTAAGAAAACGTTATAATTACGATAACGTATTCCAGTTTTAATTGGTGTTTCGTTTGATTTGCGTATGTTGATAACAGTTATACTTAGCATTACCAATAGCATTAGCAATACCGTATCAACAGTTAAAAAATAAGCTTCAAACTTAACTATATATATATATATAAATTTAACTTTCAAACTTCATTTAAGACTATTGCGAACAAATCATTATTGCAACCTAGATCATAATTTACACCTCGTTGTCTTGCCTAATTTCTAGACGTCGCTTTATAAATTAAACATAAAAGAAATAGAATTTTATAACTTTTTTAGTTATTTTTCTATAGTCGTGTACTTAAAATTATCCTAAATAATTTGGTTTAATCATCTTGCGGTCCTAACAACGATTAAATTTACTGAAATATTTGTCTTAAAATGTAGTGAGACTTATGATCAATTATAATATATAACAAAAATGAGATCATAATTTAGACTAGAATGTCTACGTCATTTTATGTTTAAAAAAATGATTAATATTTCGAATACGTTTTGGTATAAATGCTACCAATTAGATCGTCGACACAGTTTATAAAACGTTCTTTCATTTATAATAGTAATTATTAATTTTGAATTAGGTACTATATTGGCAATATTGTGTGCACACATATGGTGCCATTTTGAAAGAAGTTAGCTACAGTTTATGTACGGCTTAATTTAGCTCTGTTAAATAAAACTGTACATAAATAAGAATATCCAGTCATGACCTCTGGTCTGATAATAACTTTTCAAACCCTACTAAATAATATCTTAATGACGGAAAATTTATGTGATACGGGATTACGTATCATCATAGAACAGCAAACTTTTCTCCAAAACGGAGTGCCTATAGGTACTTATATGAAATAAAATAAGCGATGCTAGGAGAATATTACAATTTATATAGGTATTTGTATTATAGCCATTATATTTGTTGAAGATTACCAGGTAGCCATACAGTCCACAACGCGTTATTTTATATAAACCGCTACTCGGTAATATAATCTTTAACGTAATAATGTAAGGTGATCCCAACTAACCGAAACCACAACACAAACATTTCGTAAAAGATTTAAATATTTTACATGATTTGAGTTTACTTGTATTGTTTTTATGTCGTGTATACTTCGCTTTTGTACAGTTGTATAGTTGATATCCTCTTAAGAGATTTTATGAATAATCACTACGTGCATAGGAATCGAATCGTGATGAATTTAAATGATTAAGTGACCTTCAATGCGAACACTCGCCATGCGTCTCGAGAGGCAATTGTGTTCGGCGCCATGTGATAAAATACACGACATTTACCATGACCGATCTATATGCTATAAATTCGATAGTACCTAATATTTCCGTGACCACTGAATATATTATATTAACGAAATTAAAAAATAATTCATTTAATCTTATTTAAATATTTGTAAACGAAACTTAATTAAATAAATTTAAACATGTTTTGCCTAAAATGTTAATGTAAAAGCTATCACTATTATATAAGAGTTAACTGCATCCATTCCCAGAACTCACAATTGGTCACTAATTGAAGATAAATAAATATTAATAGACAGACAACAGTTTAATAATTCCGAGGACTTAGCATTATGATTAAATATAAAAATATAATAAAGGTTAATTTAATCTTGAAAAGGAAATAATGCTATCAACTCGTTAATTTTGATTTAGTATTTTATTTTTTCTCATCAGCATTTATTATTTTCTTATGTATCAACATACTCCACCTGTGTTTGCTGTGTATATACATATATGTGATAGAATCCTTTGAAATTTCAATCATATCTTTCATAGTATATTCACCAATTAATATTCAAATTGATATTTAAGAATACTAAAGTTCAAGGTTGACAAAATAGCGAATAAGCAGACTGAATTGGTTTTATTAGAATTCCATTCAGTAATTTGAAACATTTATTACATACTTTTAAGGAAAATGCAGTTTTACAGGAAACTAATATTATAATCATGACTTAAGCCAATTATAGTAATTATATTAAAAATGTAACACTATCATAACAAATTAGTTATATGAAATATAATAATGTAACATGATAACACTTGATGCCCTCAAATCACACATATAACATGATAAATATTATGGATAATATGTTCAAAAGATAGGTATACATACCTCTGATATATATAATTACTGTCTGATGTCATCTTCATTTTATGTACACAATTAAAAATTAAATAAGAACTCTCTATTACAACAATTTATTTGGCTTTTGGCTTCAAATTACTATGAAGAAGTTAACAGAGGTTTTCTTGAAGTATTTTTTAAATTTTAACTATTTTAATAAAAAGTAGTTATAATTTTAGAAGAAAATCCTTAAGTACACATATTGAACAACTTAAGTAATGATTTATTTATGGTAAAACACTTTCGAATATAATTAATTATGGTACAATGTACTATGGTATACATACAATGGTTGCATACACTGTATGTCCTTATGCAAATCAATCAGAGGTACTATACATGATGATGAAACAAGTTCCAAAAGTTACGATACATCAGAAATATTTTAGTTCAGAGTATAACATAGTACTTACAAGCTTGACTTTCCGAATTGTGGACACCTTCGTCTTTCAATTGTTTCTCAAGAACTGTATAAATCACGCTGTATGAATTAATTACGCCAAACAACAGCCCATTTGTCAAAAAAGATCCAACCATAACAGCGTAAGCACGAATTCCTCCATCAGGAGGACCTCTCTGGGTTTCATGACTGATGTTACCATTAGTTTCTAGTTTATTTCGACCAGTCAACAAATCAGAACTTTCTTTAGGTTCTGTATCCATTTTCTACTGGGAAAAATGTTAAAGAAAATTCACTGTTACACGCACATGGTTCTCCTTTGAACTTTTAAAAGAAAATCTATAAAAATCACTTTAAAAACTATATTTTTATAGGCTTTATCTTGAATGGATTATCTTCTTAGTAACAGTATTTATTTATATAAAAATATACATCGCATTTCGATTTTCGATCAGATAGTATTCGGTTACGTACTGGGCAATAGGCACAAGCAAAACAGTTCAAGGCACTTCTCGGTTTGATATCAAATTGACAAAACCACAAGAAATGTCACCAGATACGAGTGTACGATTTATTATCATTATAGCCACTAGATATACGTCTTTTAAGCTCGATTCGGTATTATTTAACTAATCCAATATATCTAACAAAACGGCGCGGTGGCTGTTTTTTAAGTTGTCCAGGGAAGATTTTGTGATAATGCAAAATGTACTACTCTAGGTACCAATACTATTTATAATCCATGTTACTTACGCACATTAACCAATCTGATCTAAGCGAAATAACATCAATATTTATATCCGGTAAAATTAAATACTTATTTAGTTTATTAGTTAGATAATAAAATAAAATTCTTCTTTTTATTATGGACACATGCGCGAAGTGCGTAATTCTGCCAGTGTCATGTAATCAGGTGATATTTGATATTTGAATTAAGAAGATTGGCCGGTAGGATGCTTCCGTATTTCTATTAAAAATAACCAGTGAGATTTTGTCTCTAAGCCAGATTACCTCAAACAAAAAGAACATGATAACACAAAAACCCAACCCCCATACAAAACATTACAACTACAACACAATATAACTTACACAATTTTAAGAATAAAAGCTGTGTTAGAATATACGGTCAAGGTTTAATCTTATTACACTCAATAAATTTATACAATATTTTTATGAAGGGGGTGTTAACTAAGGACAGCACATATTTCACGTTAGTAGGACGAGAGATATTACTAGGTAAAACATCATATAAGGAAAAGCGTAGATTAAAATAGCAGTTAAAAAAGACATAGTCAGAAATACCATAGGTTAATCCACACTCACAAAGGGAACGGATCCCGTATCCTAATTATCGCTAAGTGGACTGGTTTACATGCATGGCTTAAGCATAAGCGACATAAGATAGTAAAAGCAGTTTTATTGGTATACTTAAATTTCATCACACAAAAGAAAAGGCTATAGTTGCTTATATATTAACGATGGTTTACAATAACAGTATCCTAAATACATATTATAAAATTTTGAACTGTAGTGTAGTTACACCACTATTATGGTTTGCCAATCTTCCAAATACCAACTATATCTATTCTAATAATAAAAACAAAAAAATAGAATGAAACCAATTTATTAGCAACGCATTATAAAACCAAGTATATAACGATGACATGGTGTCTAATTATTTACTTATATTTTTTTATATCCTGAACCACCTTCTTTAAGTTAGGTATTTCATCTTTTAATTTTTCTTCAAGTTCTATTTTTTCCAATTCAGATGCAGTCAAAAATTGTGAGACCAGTTCTAAAATGAAAAAAAAAAAATTAATAATAATAAGCTTCTCTTTTTGACAGCTTTAAATATGCCTGTAAATATAACGATAACAAAAATAAATTCAATAATGAAATAATTCATAACTAAAAAATGTGTTTCAATTTGCTCTAATATGTCTATGTGTATATATCTGAGACCTACATTGTAATTAGTACAGTAATTTTCAAGTAATAAGTGTTTAAACAAATACATACCAACAAATTTAAAAGTAATTTCAACATAATGAACATAATGATATATTCATTTTCTCTGAATTGCCAATTTAATTAAAGAAACAAATAAAAAAAATTATGAATTCATTTAAAAAAAAAGTTATAATATTTTACTAATACTAAATTTGTTAATATTACCGCAACATAATTGAAGTTGGTTAATATCCTCTTCTTTTAATTGTGTCTTCAAATATGAAATTATTGTAGAAACTTGTCTACCCGATGCATGGAGCATAGTTTGAGTAACTATAGTAAATATTGATAGTACAGCCATATGTAAACACAATGCTGGATCATCACAGTTTTCCAGTTCAGAAATCAATTTCTCTCTGTGATTTAGAATTAGCAATCTGTAAAATAAAAATAAAAAGTTATGATTTTTATTGTTACAATAAATTTATACAGTATTATTTTTTGCACCTAAAGTATGCTCCACTGGACCAAGACCATCACACCCCAGTTAACATAACAGTTAATAAAAACAAATAAGAAACATTAAGCATTGTAAGAGTCACGGTACTTGTTATTATTACCTATCTACCTACTTTACTACCTATCTTTAAGAAGGAAATCAATGAAATCATTTACTGAGCTCAGAGAAAAAACTGTGCAAAAGAATGAAGGGAAGATTATTTAATAAAAAAAATAGGTAACAACAGATATAACAAAACTAATAAAAAAAATTACATAGTAGGTCAGTACAATTTTCAGAATTTATTTATGATTACTGACATATAAGTGTAGGAATAAGTTATTTTGCTTAATATTGCAATTTTTCAAGATAAATACATCCCTTTGAGTAATTCTCAAGTTCTAGATTGACTGTCATTTAAAGTAACATGTTAACTAATTAATGAATTCATAAAGATTAATCAGAGTTGATGAACAACAACAAATGATCTAAGTTCATTAAATTTGAAGATAGACATGTACACACAATAGCTTCCACTGCTCTATTAGGTTGGAGAGCAGTTATAATTTTGTTCTGTTTAGGTGTCGTGCCAGTGCATCCTAATTCATGATAAAACTGGAAAAGCAAACTTTTAGACAGTTAAAATAATTTTACATTCAATCTTGTACTTTTATACATGTGCCTACACTAGCACATCAAAGCTACTTAAAAAGTGCACAAGTAAAAATCCTTATGGCCAAAATGCAAACATATTTAGATAAAAATTTCATTTTTAAATTAAGATATTGTTTATTCTACCATTGTAACAGCATAAAAGTGAAGCGTAGCTAGTCGCAGTGTACATACATGAGAAGTAAAACACCTATAAATTATATGCAATTTTTAAATAATCTAAAAATGAACAATACATGCACACTCTTCTGTATCAGTAAATCAGTAAATGTAAAAGTTTATTTAGAAGGGACCTACGCTGTTAGCCTGGTAGACTTTTACAGCTTCACCAGACTTAGAGCGCGAGTGCAGAGGGCACTCAAGCCCGAGGGGAAATTTAAAAGTAAATTGTCCTGATTTTTTATTAATATAGTACAAGTGACCCCTTTTTAGACTGAATCAATTGTGTCCCATCCTTGTCAAGGGAAGTGATAGCCATCTCTCCTTTCAAACAGACACCTCCCAAATAAGCATAGCAAAATTTACTTCAGAAGCAAATTTCAGCAATAACATGAAAATATTTAACAGCTAGACTTACTTATCCTTCTTTTTGTCAACCTTTTTCAGAATCATCCCAAAGTTTGACAAGCATACATCAACAGATTGATAAAACAAGTCCATATTGTGATCGGATAATGTTGCATTGACAGTCAGCAATGGTTTGGCATATTCTTCACTGAGATCACTAATGATCTTATTTCTTTGCTCAAATGACAACACTTCACCTTGCACTGAAAGGTTGCACTGGTTTGCAGCATATTTGCAAAACTCAGATACAAGATCACCTCCTAATGTCTTCAGAAGATATTTTATAAATACTGGTTGTTGGTCTGAGGTAAATGTTTTCAGTCCTTTTTCATAGAGTTTTATATCATTTATAAGGATATTGATTTTATCCTGTGTTGAAGTATGTGTCTGTTTCCTATTTTGACTGGCATCCTGCATTAATTTGTCAGCAATTTCTTTAGCTATTAACAATCCTGCCTGATTTAAATGCCTGTAAAAAGAAGATACTAACACAATATTCAAATAAGTATATAAAAATCTCATGGTTTTACAAGCTGAAGATAAAATTTCATACATAGTCTATTAATCACAAAAAATATTTTTCTATTTAAGAAAATAAAACATCAGAGGGAAGACTAGTGCTGACAATTTTTATGACTCCTTTAACCATTGTCAGTCATCAAAATTGTGACTAAGGGTCATTGTTGGAATAAATAGAAATGTTTTTTCTAAAATTTAAATCATGTCCAAAGTGGTAAAAAACGTTGTGTCATTTAAAATTTCAATACTATAAAAAAAAGAAGAAATTACTTATTGGACTTGAGTAATTTACAGAGTTCAGCAAAGAATGTAATTATAGTATACTGTAGATAGAATTAAATTTTAAGCAACTGACTTTAATTTAGAGCTAAAAAAATATATACATAATTTACCCTAGCAAATATTCTGCAATTTTAGTTAATAAATCATCGAGTCCTTCATTTTCTAATCTAGGTTTAATGATTTTTTCTACATCTTCAATAGTAATAATGTCTAGCTGTGCTGGTTTCTTAACAGTATTGGATCCATCATCTGATTCTGAATCATGAGCTGTATGTTTAGATCTTGAATGTTTCTTTACAGCCTTGGTTTTAGTTTCTCTGCCTTGAGTACCACCACCACCTTTTCCTGAAGCTGCTTTTCGCCTGCGCTCTTCACGTCTCTCAGCCTTCTGATCAACATGATTTGACGGGTTCATATCAGCAGCTTTGGATAATTGCCTCTCAAGATAAAATTGATGATATTTTCCCGATTTCACAATTTCTTCTGCCTGTTTATGTGTAATTGGCATACACAGGCTTTTCAGGTTTTCAATGAAGTGACTACTAAAAACTATTATAAATATACACCATTAGACTATAAAAGTATAGTTATTGTATTTATATAGTGCAAGAAAACCATACTGCTTATCTATCAATGGATATCATTGTCATTAGACTGTACTGTTTTTACAATGAAGTACTGTGTCTCACTTCGCCATGTTACAATGAGATAAAACAATCATCAAACCCAAATAATAATGATTTATACTACTTAAGTAGTTTTAATTGTAGTGTTAGATTATGAGAGCAATTGAAACAATTCATTTGTATACAGCGAAGCGATGATAGCTCAGTGGTAATGTGCACGACTTCGCGTCAAGGGACGTGGGTTCGAACCCAAGCACCTACAATGAGCTTGAGCTTTCGGTGAAGGAAAACATCGTGAGGAAACCCGCAAAACCCGAGAAAGCCCGCCTGGGTAGCTACCACCCTCTAGTTGTGAACCTGCCGCCAAATACCAATAGGTGTGTTCCGGCAGCAGCACTTGAGAGCCAGTTCCTCCACAGGTTTAGCGTGTCTACCAACTTGGGCCGTATCGTCACTTAAGATCAGGTGAGATTATGGCCATAACGCTAAACCTTAAGTATAAAAAAAAAAAAAAGGGGTGTCTATTTAGAGTAATCAAATACCCTTGTAATAAAGTGAGATTTTAAGCAATGATGGCAATCATTAATAGCTTAATAGCTTAAGGATCAATGGGCACAAGTTTGAATTGATCTACAATGAGGCTGAGTTTTTGATGAAGGAAAATATAGTATTGAGACTATAGCATGGTGGTAAGGCTTTTAATAATGTCCAACTAGCTAGCTACCACATTCAAGTTGAAAATTTGCAGCCAAAAAAGTATAATTCTTACTTCAAAAAAATCATGGTAATCATAAAAACTATTTGTAAGTACTTTCATGTAGTTACTAAATTAATCTCATTGCTATGCATAGGTGAACCCAGAATGGTAACAATGAATGAAGTAGTAAATCTCATCTTTTAACAGTAACTTTAGTGCTGCCAGCAGAGATATATTGCAATTCATATTAATATTACCTGTATTATCAAACAGAATTGTTGATTTAGAATTATTTTTCAGCAATATATCAAGGACATTTTCAATGTCAGTATCAGACAATATTGAAGGTAACAAGGACACTACATCCAAGTAACTCTTGGAAGCTATGCATTCTTCTAAAGCTGTATCTAATTGTTGTTTTATTTGTGATCCAATAACACAGCTACTCAAAAATATTAGGTCTTCTTTTGGCAGGACTCTTTTGACATAACCCTTTGGGTCAGAAATTCCTAATCGTGACAAAGTATCATATTCAAGGTAATTATTTTGTTTATAGAAGTTCATTACCCAATCATTTTGTGACTTAGTATAACATGATGGCACATATAATGCACCAGTTTGACGGCCTGTTAGGACCCCTGGAGTACTCAATTGATCAAATAAAGATAAAAACAAACGATCTGACAAATTACAATGGTTAACTATTACAGATATAGGAGTAGGTTTCAATAAACCCATTAATGCTCCCCGTATTTTAGCTTTAGTCCTTGTTATATACTCTTCTGTGTAAAATGTTCTCGGTTCTGAAGCATCTTGAACTCCAATAATAATTTTACCCAGATATTTTTCAAGAACATTGTGCTGTAATAGTTCAGCTGGTAAATCATATTGTAATGTCAATTCTCCAATTGATATATGGCCTTGTAACTGTAATTTCTCATTTATTTCTCTTGCAACTTTTTCTAAATAATAATGAGCAATTAGATAACCGGATACAAGCTGTACCTCTCTTCCTTTAACAATTTCAGAGACATGAATGTTAATCTGGTTGAGATCAACATTTAACTCTTTAGCAACATCAACAGTGTTTATGCGACCTCCGTGTACATATAATTCGTCTTTGATCTCTCTAATAAGTTGCTGAGAAGTTAAATATTCTTTACCATCAGTGGTGAAAATAACATCTAACAATTTTAGTTCAATCAACTTTGTCACTATTTCAATACAATTCCTCTCCGATAACCTGGAAAATATAATTAAGTAAGCAGATTCAAAAACATATGGAAATAAAAATAGTAAACGAATAAACAAAAACGTCCTAATATGTAGGTATTATACAAACTGAATTAAGCTAAATATAATGCTTGTTTTAATTGCATAGCACGTACCTTTGGGACGTGGAACTAAGTTGCGCCTTTTGAAAGTCTGCAGCTAGACGTTTTATCTCTTCCCAGTCGGACGAAGGTGCCATGATGTTCTATGACTTGAAATAAAACTAGTACAACCTACTATTTTCTATGTAAATTTTAAAGTTTTCCTACGCCAAGAAATGCTATTATTAATGATCATAAAATGACACGATAATTTAACGAAATGTTAAATTTTTTGTAATCTTAAAGTCTAGAGAGATTTGCTCCTATTTCTAACTAGGGGTGAACTGCATTTAATGTATAACATAACGAGAAAAAACAGGTATATATAAATAACAGCTTGAATCACTTCTACTGCCTTTTTTGTATAGTTTATCCCTTTCAATTGAGAAAGGAAAAGGCAAAGGTATCTCTATGCAGCCAAGTCAGCTGAGACATCTTCTTGCAATTCTTTTTATATATATTTTTTTTTCTCTTTTAATAATGTTATTATTTTTTATATATAAAGCAAACATATATGTCTATATTGAAATCATGAAGCAAGGAAGTAATATTAATAGGGAAAGGTACGCGAAGAGACAATGATTTATTATACAATAAAGATTGGTCATAATTACTACAAGCAAAAATAAAATGCTTTTAATGTGCAACCTGACTACATAACTACAAATTGGACTTTCCATAATCACAATTCTAGCTAAATATGCAGGAGTACAAACATTTCCCAACGGCATTCGTATTAGTTCCAGTTACTTAGTGGCAAAGTTTTACACAGTTACTCGGATGTCATATAGAATATATCGTACAAATCTTCAAATCTTCTTGTCAAAACATTTTTAAAGCTTTTGTGGCAACTTACAAATTCGGTTTCAAGTTGTTAAAAATTATTAATATACAATATCATGCAAAATTACGCCAATATTACATTAAAAATAATCAAATAAAGTAAGTTTACAAACTAGAATTACAACCTCAACTTGACAAATCAACATCCACCGAAAACCTCTTTGGAAGTGTTATCGCATAATCGAAAAGCAGTACGCACTTGTCGATTTCACAATTATGTTTGTAATACAAAAATGAACTACTTTAATTTCAAAAAGATTAGTTTGTTATAAAAAATACAAAACCATTGTTACTTAAAACAAGCTTCTTAATGTGCTCAATTGTAGACTAGAAGAAGTATCATCTATATTTTGTAATTAAGCAAGTTATTTGTTGTAAATGTTGAATTGTTAATAAAATAAACATAAATAACTACTTAACGTAATGAACTAAAAATATTTTATTCGCAAGCTATAAATTGCTGTAAATGGTAATAATGTATAAGTTTCAAGCATTTTATTTAAAAAATATATACTGGAACGATTTCATTGAGTATTTCCTAGGAACATTTTCAATTTGAAGGGTCTAATTTGAAAACCTAATTACTAAAAACTAACTACTAAAATTACAGAGTTAATTACTTTGGACACAATCATTATAGAATATAGAAGGTTCTGTAATTAGATCCTTCATTTATGCTATTATATACTGTGCTCCCAATAACTTCTTACAATACGAGGCTCTTTTAAAACAGGTTACCTTAAGTGTCTTTTTTTATAAAAGGAACAGGTTGTAAATTTTATCTGATATAGCACACCCCTAAAATATTTTACTGTACAGTTTTTATTTAACAACCCATTGACAACTCACTTTATTATGTTCTTAATTTATGTCATCTATTGGAGACACGTCTTTTAAGCGTAATATTAGTATCCGATCGATTTCAGTCGGAACCGAACTTAACTAAATTTGGATTTTTTTTATTGTGTACTGGAATTTTATATATTTAATAAGTATTTGACTTATTTCACAACCAGAGTCGCAAAACGTATCTTCTATTCTGAACTATGGGATAGCAAACGGAAATAAGGCGGTACATTGTAAGCATTGTGCCCTTTAACACGTGGAATGGAATGCCAATCGATCAGTTACATTTGGGTGTAAGAGGTAGCGAATACAAGTTCGGTGAAGCTGTCAAAGCCCTTAAGGGTAACAGCGTACGTCAAGTCGAAAAAAAAGGTATCGAATAACATCTGCGTTGCCCAAGCCAACCTCACTTGCGTACTGTTATATCCTGAACATGTATGTAAAAGGGCTGAGTAGATACAATAGTACTAAATCAGCAATATCTAGTTAGCCTGGCATTATCATACAAACAGGACAGTCAGTTAGTAAAAACCCGCGGTACGGATTGGATTCATTTTCTGTACAAAGTATATTCATTGTATTCTAATTCAATGTTTAATAAGTTTAAACTCTAATAAATCTTTTTATTTGCTCTTATAACAATATATATATATATATATATATATATATTTAAAAGAGGTTCAAGCCTTTTCATATAACTGTGCGGTGCTTCCTGCCTACTAACCAACGAGGTTTTGGCAATTTTTGGTCCCACATTTGGCTTTGGTCATGACGGTTAATGGTAGTAGGGTTATAGCCCAACTGGTTAGCGATCACTTTCGGGTTTATCACTACCATTTTAAAAACCTTTAAATCTATTTTGTGTAAAACCTATATAAATAAGAAGGATTTGTTTAAAAAAAAAAGAAGTGATTTTACAATATTGTATAATCCATTTATTTAAAACACAGTTTTAATACATTGAAAATACACACTTATTATATACCCTTAAAATTTGACATTAATTACGTAATTTGACTTCATTTTCTATTTTATTGTAGCGTAGAAGTGAGGCGCATTATTGTTAATATATGTATACACTCCCATAATGATGAAACTGTTACAAAATATCAAGATAATCTAACATTTGCATATCAGAATCTTTTCAAATTTTATAATAAATATCTTTTGCATACAATGATATAAATTTATAATTTAAATAACCAAGTTTCGGTTTACATGGTAAATAAATTGGATTTGTATCTTTTAGGCGATAATAACGTAATCCTTCCTTTCTTGTCTTATGTCTTTAAATTTTCTATTTAATATTCACATAATCTTTATATTAATAACAACACAAGTGGTGCAAGAAATATTTTACTAAAAGCATGCTATAATTACTATAATGTATAAAATAAAATAATACTTATAGATATCATATTACAGTAAATATTAAAATAATAAGTAATATACTATAGTAACATGTGAGCCTCGTAACATTCATAGAAACAAATGCAGTCTTACAAACAACATATTTTCAATTTTAAGTACTTCTTGAAAGTATCGAAACAGTAAATACTGGAATGAAGAAATCTATCTTTCACACACCTCAATAATATATATTATTAAAATGTACAGTTGAAAATGGTATGTTATCAATGACTGGGTCCTAAATAAAAATTAAGTCTAGACTATTTCAACTTCACAGAAAAGCTAACATAAAGTATCAGATAGTATTGTAAACTTCGATTGGTTATTAAGTAATTTTATTGTTACAAATATCAATTCATATTACTCTAGCTTTTATTAATTAAAGAGACATTTGATAATAGAAACAGATTTTAAAGTCTGAAAGTTTTAGAACCAATAACATTATGAAATGCCTCATAATGAGTCAGTACCATTATAGTGCTTTGGGATTAAACAGCTGTACAATTTAGTTTTGATAGACACACTTAAAAATTACAACTTCTCCTTAATTATCAAAAATAATAATACCAAATTAACATTAAATATTAATTGACTAAATGTATAAACTAACATTTACAATTTACTGTTATATTATTCAAATATCAACCCCAGATCAATGATGTTTCCGAATGCGGAGTATTAACTTAATGTTGGGCGCCCTTCTCTTAAATATTTGTGTGAATATCACGGGAATTCCCTTTTTGAGAGACATTATAGACATTATGAAAGCATTCTATAAGGGACCATTCATGCAACATTTCACCTTTTTAGACTCCTTCCCCCCTTCGGCACACTATGTTAGATTTTCATACATTATCAATATTATGTCACAAATGATAGATATTTATAAATATTTATTGCTTGCAATAATAAAACTTTAATAAATTAATAAATGTCTATAATTACAAGTAAAATTTACAAAATTGTTTTATGATCTGCCACCGTCACGTTTTCTTACACGTCCGATCCCCGTGTCACATTTTGTAACAGTAAGCGACACCCCTTTCCCTTCCAAAATTGCGAACGTATTTCATCAACGGCCCCTAATAACCTCAAGGTACTTTCTCAAAATAAATAAACAAACGTTTAATGCGCCCTAAATGGTACATTCTTTAGTTTATCCAGGTTTTTATTATTACAAAGACATTAATTTGATGTTTCTTTAAATTGCAGTCCGCTCAGTATATCTGTTTTGACTTTCTCCCTTAAGAGATCCGGGACTGTCATATTAAAACATAATAAATGCGTGGATTCACACTTACATACACAATTTGTTTAGAACTAATAAATACATATTTAGATGGATAAAAACATATACATAAGCATTCCTATTGGTGCTTATAAATCATGATACAAAATAAGTACTATATAATAAACTATGTTATGTGTTAAATTATTGATTACTGAGATCAATTACCAATTAATGTAGATAAAAATTTAAATTACAGTAGTAATGTATATTAGTATAACTATTTTATTTAAAAAGTGTATACATTGTTGTAACATAGAATCAAAGGTGGCATGTATTCTCACTATTGACAGGTTTTATTTAAATACACACAAAGGATATGACAACAAACCTCATAATATCCAATGGTTTTCCTATTTAGCTCAAGTTAAAAAGCGAGAACGATACCTTTGATTTTATATAAAACAAAGATTTTTTTTACCAAAATCTTTAACTATATAGATTATCAAAGTTAAATAAAGATAATATTTTGATACAATAGTGTGCTAGTGAATATCAGATATAAAAATACTATTATAATATGCTACAAATCATTTAGTTAATTATTTCCACACAGTTTATAGTGTAATGGGATTCATAAATGTTTTTATAATACTAATTATAGCTAAGGTAAGACTGAAACTAAAGATACAATAAGTGCAATTATTTCTAACGAAAATATAGCGATACGGCATTCTCATCAAAATAATTGCCATGCAGTGTTTATATGAAGAGATGCGTTACAGAATTTATTAGATACAATTATTCTAAAGCTAATTTTATTTTTACCATAGTCACTCAATCGTCAATCGTCAATTTAAAGCTTAGTTTAAAAAAATACTCATTCATGACGAATATTGTTCACTGATTGTATTCATTTCATTATTCATATGATGCATTGTAATCATAAAGTAATGTTCTACCTAAATAACAACATTCATACACTAACAAAATCTATATTATGAACATGGTATGAAAGTGTCAATCAGGCAGCAAAACACAAGATGGTACACCATTATGACTATTGGAACATACCAACATATAATACTCGTATATACGTATATACACGTGGCCGAACAATGTCCGTTTTATAAATGTTACCAGTTCTAAGTTTTTTACCTCAGTAACAAATTCATTTTGACGGTCTTTCCTATAAGACTAACTTGTTAGGAGGGGCTTTGAATGCAAATGTGAACTATGATATATATACGATTTTCCATACCACATTTCGATTTATTGTACGAGATATCCTGGCAGAAGTTGAACTACCTCTTTCGGTAATTAATAACCCAACTGCAGCGCCATTTATCGTACCATGGAATAGCTATGAAGCTATTTATCGTCTCGATAAATGAAATATATTGCATTAATTTTACAGAAGATTTTTCTGCATAAAAAATTTGGACTTTTCATATAACAAAATTAACTACTAATTTGCAACCTTCTAGTATTTTTCATATAACTTTTAAGCCTTTATTACAACCTTCTAGGCATGTTATTATGGTACATAAAACTGTTATTATCACAGACTCCTATATACTTATTGAATTTCAATGACATTTACACAATTACAATATTTTCTCGTAGTTAGTGACTAACGGTTCTTGAATTAAACGGTTACCTAAAGCAAATACAAACGATTGTTATATATTATCCGTAATTTAATAGTGATAAGAAAATACTACACAACCATACGTTTAAGTTCCTCCAATTTTCGTACTTATAGAATATAGAACATTTTCAAACTGCTGTCGGTCCTTATCTTTACCTCATGCTGCCATCACAACATAAGGCTATATCCAAATAAAATACGCACTTAACTACAACATGCACATAGAATCTCTGCATACTAATTAGTTCTAAAATATTCACAAATTATTCAGTGGATATAATACCACTCAGTAAAAACAGCAATTTATTTTATACTAGCTTTTACTTGTGACTCCGCTCGCATTAATATCGAATGACGGAATAAAAAGTTTCATACAAAGTTTATTCGTCTTTTTTTACCACTTCCTATACGCTTTTCTCGAGAAAAAGCAGCCTATCTCTGTCTCCAAAGTCAAGTTATATCTCTATAACAAAATTCATAGTAATCGATTCAGGGGCCTAGGCGTGAAAGCATAACAAACAAACTCACTTTTTATCATTTATAATATAGTAGGCATACGGATATAGCAACGATATGCACTCATAATTTACGAAATTGGCGAAAATTATCGATATGTATAATTGATGGTTTAAAAGTATACAAAAATATGATTCCAGAAAAAACCTACATTTACATATTCAAATGCCGTTGTGGTAGCTGATGCTTTAGGAACATACCAAATATTTTTTCAGAATTTGCGCATATCTACTAATGTAATTTAATTTTAATGTCAAACAGTTTTGTTACATTGGTAATCGGGTTATAAATATTCACGAATCACGTGCCAACCGTACTCAACGCCGTCTTTAGTCTTAATTGTTTCATGAATGAAATAGATCCTTTGTACGTTTTATCGCACTGGGTTGGTTTGTACGCAATATTGCTTTTATTTTTTTATAGGTTTAGCGTTATGGCCACAATCTCACTTGAGGTCAAGTTACGATGTGGTCCAAGATAATGGACACGCTAAACCTATTGGAGGGTCTGACTCTGAAGTCCAACTGCTGAAACACACCTATAGGTATTTGGTGGCAGATTTTCAACTTGAGGGTGGTAGCTAGCCGACTAGAAGTATTGCGAAAGCTTCCCCTGATCTCTGGCAACACGGGGTGTTGGGTTAGTACCCAATGAGTCACCACATGCCCCTCACGCCTTTGACCAGAAGCCGGGTAATGCGTTTGCGCGTTGCGTTGAGAAAGTCTGTAAAAACTTGGATTTTAAACAGCACGTTAATAAAAAAGAAGGTGGTAGCTAGCCAGGCAGACATTATAGAAAGCCCTAATACCGTGCTATGGTTTCATCACGATGTAATCCCTCACTGAAAGCTCAAACTTATTCGTCCGTACACACTACGGCTACCAGTAGAGCTATCATCGCTTCAATATTAGTCACGTATGTCACGAGTTTGTGTTTATGAAGTTAATTCATAAGTTACTTAATTTTTTAGAACTACGGTAAAGTATTACAAGCCAAAAACAACCGCAAACACTAAGAGATCTGAAATGTATCCTCAAGACCCTTTATACCTCGTTTTATTACTGGACATATACAGGCTGATCTCGGAATTCGAAATGGCTAGACATGGCATAATACCGCTATACTACTTGTATATGGTTGTCCCGGTCCAGCCAGACACCATTATCCCATCTCACCATAATCATTATCGTTAGGTAAATTCAGACGAACCTAATTTATTTTATATTACACTTTTGAATAATTATGATTAATTTAGAAATTTATAAAATCTAGATAATAAATGTATCTATAACAGCTACATACTAAATTCGATAATGGAATAAAAATTTAAACAGTCTTTCTAGTAAAATGATAGTCAAAGAACGAGATCAAAAATAACGTATCACTTCAATTCTACTTTACCTATGCATTAATTAATTCAATAATAATTAACTAAAGCAGTACCACAGTAGAAAATATAAATTTTGTGCTGCACATAATACAGAATTCATTGCCTTTATATTACTTGCAGTAATAATTAAATCTATTACCAATAAGATCATGCCTACAGAATGATAAAAACTCAACATTTTTGAATTGTTATATATACAGATAACTAGTCGTGTCCGCAACTTCGTTCGCGTAGAATTAAAATTTACTAAAAAAATGCCGATTTTCATTTTTTTTCAAAAACCCTTTGCTCCCATTGGTGGTACCCAGATGTTGAATAGCCTTAAGCCTTCCTCAATTAAATACAAAAAGAATTTTTGAAATCCGACAGGAACTCCCTAGCTTAGCGCTTTCAAACAAACAAGGAAACATAAAAATCTTCTGTTTTATAATATTAATACAGATAGATAACTACTAATTCCAAAAAATACATTATTAAGTATTAAATATCGTAATACATTTTGCAAAGTTCATGACATACAACCAATTAAAAAATATTATATGAACTATATACTAATAGCTTGTAGTCCTTGATTGAATAAAGAGCATATTGAAAAAGTGAAGTACTTATCGGAACTATATGAATCATATACAACCAAACGCAATTAATCAAACTTTTTCATACTTTTGGAGTTCAATAGATAATTTGATATATTGAAATAAACACCTTCTGATATTTTTAGTTAAATAAGCCAAACAATTGCACACGTTGAAATAGACATTTTAGTTTTTTTTATGTAACATTTATTTCAACCGTTTGGTGTACTTAATTCAAGTTACAAAAGATTATTGATTCTAATTTCATGTCTCACAAATGCCCTATAAATGAAATGTTTATTGCATTTTTTTAAATTACTTAAGGTTTAGAGTTATGGCCATAATCTCACCTGATCTTCAGTGACGATACGGCCCAAGTTGGTAGACACGCTAAACCTGTGGAGTTAACTGGCTCTCAAGTGCAGCTGCCGGAACACATCTATTGGTATTTGGCGGCAGGTTTACAACTTGAGGGTGGTAGCTAACCATGCGGGCATTAGAAAAAGCCCTACCACCATGCTATGGTTTCCTCACGATGTTTTCCTTCACCGAAAGCTCAAGCTCATTGTAGGTGCTTGGATTCGAATCCACGTCTATTGACGCGAATTCGTACACACTACCACTGAGCTATCATAGCTTTATAATAAGATAGTAATAAATGTTCCGTGTGTGCAGTCCCGGTGTGGGACGGCCGCTAGTTTTAATGAAAGAACATAGAAGTAACTTTGTAAATGTAATCATCCAATGAATGTAGTTCAATCGAAGTGGAAATCTTCGAGAAGTATGGGTTCACCGCAGATGCCGGGCTCCGCGCTATTGGAGGCGAGCACGTACGTGACGAGCTGGTGGCGGCGGTATCAGAAGGCGCTGCGCGGCGGCGGCACGGCCACCACGGCGGCGCCAGCACGCCCGGTGCTCAGCGGCGCTAGCTTGCGCCAGCAGTTCGATTCCGAGTCGTACACCTCCACCACGCACAAGTATTGGACACCGTCGTACCCGCCTGTATTTTAACATACATTCGTATCAAAACCGGAATTTTATTTTTACTCTGGCAATACCAAAGAAATAGTGTTCCCTTTTTCGTATTTGTATTGCTTAAGATTCTCACTTTGTGTGTTTTTATTGTAACTTCACAATATAAGCGAAAAAAACGTTTCTGATTCATCAAGATATCTCCAAAACTACCAGACCTATAGAGATTTGTAATTTTGCGTGGACTTTCCTTTGATGTGGATACACACTAAGAACGAATTTGATTATTGATATTAAATATTATATTTGCCTGTATTCCGCCAACAGTTTGAGTTCGAGTCGCACACCTCCACAACGCACAAGTATTTGCACACACAAGGACCTTGTTTGATTAGTAATTATACAGATATAAATCTCAAGACAATCGAACAAAAATACGATTTTACTACAAGTATATTATAGCCTCAAATTAGTCTATTGACTGACAATGCTATTTATTCCCCCCGGCTTTGTAACTTTTTCGATACAGTTTTGCTCCTATTAGTAGTAGCGTGATATTAAATGGCTTTAAGTATTTCTCAATGATTGCTCTATATAATCCAATAATTGTAGCTCCTAATATTGGTGCGTTCAAACATAAAAACTTTACCGCTTTTTAATTTTAATATAGATATAAAGTTATTTTAAGATTAGAGTTTATTATATATATAGTACCTGGGTGACCGAGCTTAGCTCGGGTTTTATAATTATGTTTATTTCTAACAATATATTTAAATGCGTATCACACACATCCACATTTTATGATGTTACATACATACAAACTGATGATTTAAATAAAAAACACAAACGTAATTAATGTTTTTTTAGGAAAAAAACTGTGTTTTTACGAAAAAATGCAACTATATAGGTGAATTTATAAAGCATAAATCTATCTAAATACAAAATTTCATCGAAATTGTTAGACTCGTTTCCGAGATACCCGAAATTTATATATATACAAAAATAGCTCACTTAATAGTATTAGATATATTAAAATAACTTACCAACAGCAACGATTCGATCTCCAAGCAGACAAGATCCGATCGCATCTCGTCCATATGACAAGCGAGCCAACAGGACCCAGGAGTCAGCGACTGGATCATATCGTTCTACGCATGCGAGCCTTCCCCCGACAGTATTAGCTGGAGCTTCGTGTCCTCCAAGGGCATAAAGGTATCCACCAGCTGCACAAACCTGCAAAACCAGAATCACATTGAAATATTCAGATATAAATATTCAGATCTGGGTATTGATATCTTAGGAATATAACATGAATATCACTTGTAGATAAACATGGAAATATTACCTTTCATATAGATACCTTTTATTCTATAATCAAAATCAGCAATTTTACCTTTTCACATTTTTGAGTATGTACAAGTTTTGATTCCCTGGTTAAAAAAGTACACACAGTAATCTACTTCACATTTAAGAAAGCTATGGTTTAAATTAATTTAATGCCATCTGTCATTTTGTATATATAATTTATATATATTTTCGGCCTTGTACATATATAATATAATAATTATATTATGCTTGTTTGATAAGTATTAGTTAAATTTTATTAAAATAATCTTGAGGCATCATATATTATATTTTCTTAATGACATAATATATACACATGTAAACACATCTATAAGTTATAAGTTGGTAGCACATTTTTAACTTGAGGGTGGTAGCTAACCAGGTGGGTATTAGAAAAGCCATATCACCATGCTATGGTTTTAGAGTTATTGTAAGGATTGAAACTCAAGTCCATTGAAGCTGCATCCATACACATTACTGAGTCATTATCTGGTGCGTAATACACCAAGGATTTGTAGAATGAAATATGGATAAAGAAAAGAGATATGAGACAACTACATTGCAATGTGCTGATCAGAGCTGATTGATATTTGAACTGAATTATTTGTCTTTGTACATTTGGGTTTTAGTTATCCTTCATTACACTGTCCCCACAAAACATTGAGCCGGCGCCAGTTTACTATATTTATTGTTTATATTTGAACAACGTTCGCCCTAACTTTGCACACTCACTTTGTCACACATTATTAGGGAGAGAAGAGATAAGGAACACCATTTCTATGTATTAAAAAGTGACAGTAAAAACGCATCCACTACGGGTGGCGCTGCGGTAGCCTAGGATAAATTTGAACGAAAGAGATACAAGTAATTAAAATAACATAGAAAAATAAACAAGGACCGACCAATTTCCGCTTGGTAAAATATGTATTTATTTTAACTTGTTAAAAATGTATGCATTGAAAGAAAAATACCAAGTCTTATGGGAGATTATAAATAAGGTGTAAATGTAAAATAAATCAACATGCTGGTTAAAGAGATATTCAACGAATATATATTAGCAAACTCATCAAATTTCACTCCGTCTACAACAGTCAGCAGCTATGTTCATATAGTAGTTTATAGGACGCTAGCGCTATTCTGGCAGGTACAGGAACCTCTATTTTCAGTATACAGCTGGACACTTTTTACCTTTCCGCCCTTTTTTATAGTCAAAGTTTATCGTTATGGCCATAATCTCACCTAAACTTAAGTGTCGATATAGACCAAGTTGGTAGACATGCTAAACCTGTGGAGCGACTGGCTTTCAAGTGCAATTGCCGGAACAACCTATTGGTATTTGGCGGCAGATTTTCAACTTTCGGGTGGTAGCTAGTCAGGCGGACATTAGAAAAAGCCCTACCACCATGAAATGAGAAGGTTCTCCTTGTCTCTACCCTCCATACACATAATAAAAAAAAAACACAGGTTATAACAACTGCGCGAGCGCGTTTCGTTCTGCGCAAGCGCACGCATGATCGGTTGAAATGTTCGAGTACTCACGCTGACACCGCCCCTGCGCCGTGTCATGGGAGCGCAGTTGGTCCAGTGGTTGGTGGCCGGGTCGTAGCACTCGACGGAGCGGAGGCAGGCGCCGCCGTCGCGCCCGCCCACCGCGTACAGCCGGCCCCGCAGCGCGGCCACGCCGCACGTGCTGCGAGCGCCTGTCATAGGCGCCACTATGGTCCAGCTCCGAGAGCACGCATCCCAACTGAAACACCCCAAAAATAATACCCTAAATTTGGACTGTGGTAGAGTGTTTTCTAATGCCCACCTAGCTGGCTACCAATCTCAAGTTAAAAGTCTGTCACTAAATAATTGTCAGAGTATATTTCAGCAATTGCACTCCTTACACTAGGTTTAGCATGCCCACTATTTTGGGCTACATCGACAGTTAACATCAGATGAGACTGTGGCTAAACGCTAAACCTGTAAAGCATATAAAAAATAAAATATAATAAGCCTGACCTTTCGGTAAAAGAAAACATCGTGATGAAAGCATAGAATAGTGGTAGTGCTTTGTCTAATACCAGCCTGGGTAGCCACCACCCTCAATTTGAAAATCTGATGCCAACTACTTATAGATGTGTTCAGGCAATTGCACTGGAGAGCCAGTCCCTGCAATGGGCTTAGCGTGCCCACCATCTTGAACCGTATATACACTTAAAATTAGGTGAAGTTGTGGTCATAACGCTAAAACTACAATGATTAAAAAAAGCGATAAAATCCTCATCTTGTACCTAATACTCGACCAAAACCCATAGTACTATGTTTACACCATACTAAATGATCCGGCAGAAGTCGTGCCCTTTCCAATAGAGAAATTGGAATTTCCAATTAATAATAAGATTTATCTTATAACAAAGAAAATCGCGCCAAATTTCGCCAACGAGCTTCTTTACTACAGAATGTTTACTGTTATGTCTCTTCGTGAAGAAACTCTTCCATTTTATCCTATGTGTTAAACCATAATATTCATTATCATTTGTGAATTTCAGAGTAATGTGAATTGTGGGGATCGACATACAAAAGTTAATTAGAATAATAATTTACCACTGTTTTTAGATTAAGCAATATTTACGACGAAGTGTTGCAATAAATTCATAAATTTTGAGTACTGTACCGTTCAACAGAATTCAAGTATATCCATCCATCGTGACCACCTACTGCGTACACGGGGGAGTTAGCTCCATCTCCTAAGACAGCAACTCCCAAGCCATGGCGATGTGTATTCATGGGCGCTAATGTACTCCAACTAAGTGATGTCATATCAAAAGATTCAACCTGAAAGCAGTGTGTTTCATTTGAGGTTCATAAATTTTTTGCAGACAGGGAATGACCTTGCGACCTAAATACAATGGTCTACAAATAACGGCGACCGACGGTGACACAATGGGTAATATAGCAGGTCAGACATAAATGAACACAAATTAAATCTATGATACATATAGCCAACGATTTTTGTAAAGTTTACCATACTCAGTATCGAACACTGTACAGTCGTTTTTCAGAAATATTATAAAGATATATTTTTGACCACTAAATCAACAATAGAATAACAATAAAACAACAATATATATAGTTACTGTTTTCATACATGTATATGTAGACTATATAAACACATGCATGAAGAAAACTGTCCGACGTCTATAGAATGTAGCGAAATATCAAAAGATACAACCTGAAAGGAACAACATGAATCATTCCCTTGAGAAAAAAGGAAAAACAAAATTGCGCAGTACATCGCTATTCAATTTCACTTAATAAAAAACTAGCTGTGTTCGCGGCTTCGTTCGTGTAAAACTAAAAATTATTTAACATATTTTACCTGTTTTTGTAACTTTATTCAATACAACTTAGCTCCTATTAGTGGTAGCTATGTAATAGCGGGCAAACGAGTAAGCGTGTCACCTCATGGTAAGTGATCACCGCCGTCCATGGATACCCAGAACACCAGGAGAATCGCAGGTGCGTTGCCGGACTTTATTTTTGGAGAGACTGGCTCTCAAGCGCAACTGTCGAAACATACCTATAGGTATTTGGTGGTCGATTTTCAACTTGAAGCATCAGAAAATGACCAACCACCATGCTATGGTTTCCTCACGGTGTTTTTTTTTTCACCGAAAGCTCAAACTTAAATATTGTAAAGCCTCGGTTAATTATTGCTCTAGCAAAAACAGAAATAATTTTTGTAGTCAGACTGGTAGTTAATAAGAATAACTCGTTTAAACTTTTCTGCATTATAATATTAAGATAGATCTAAGATATAAAAGCTTTCATTAAATAAAAAAAGGTGATGGTTACATAGATGGGTAAAGTGTTTTAGTAGACATTAATGACTACTCATGAAATCTGTGAAATTCACAGTCGGAATTTTTTGCAGACTACCGTTCTTACCATCGAACACTGTAAAGTCACTTTTCCGAGATATTATACACAATAATCAAATATATAAGAGTTTTAACTTAATATAGCATAATTAAAGGTCACATAGATGGGCAAACTTTTTAGCAGATCAGAAATTGCCCACAACCAGTGTTTTTTGTAAATTGTACCATATTTACTATCAGATTCTATACAGTCGCTTATCCGAGATATTATACAAAAAAACTTAAGATATTGGAATTATAATTTAACATAGAATAGGTAAATTACCGTATTTAAAGTCTTGAGTCCATCTCGACCACCGACGACGATCAATTTATTTTGCATAACCGCCACACCGAACTGCAATCGTCGCGCGCCCATCCTCATAAATGGAGTCCACGTATTTGTTCGCGGGTCGTACATTTCCATGTTACTTGCACCCTTTATCCGAAATTACGAATTTTTATATTAATAGTACAAAAAGCCCTCCACCTTAAACTGACTGCACAAAAAATCTCGCTACATAAACATTAAATAATTACTAAAGGTGGTTGTAATGTTAGACAACTGGAATATCGCTTTCATGTATTGTACTTCTCCATTGGTTACTTTTTCAATTTATTAGTAACATAATCGGCTAATGGTATAGGAGAACAATATGTTTTTGTATCGCTTATAGGTTTAGCGTAACGCATAAGGCTACAATGTCATCTGATGTTAAGTGATGATGTGGCCAAAGCTGGTGAACACTCTTAAACCTGTGGAGGGACTGGCTTTCAAGTGTAATTACCGGAACACACCTATAGGTATTCGGTGATAGATTTTCAACTTGATGGTGGTAGTTAGCCAAGCGGACATTTGAAAAAGCTCAACCACCATGCTATGGATTCAACATAATGTTTTCCTGCATCGAAAAGAAAAATAGAATCGATGTCATGGAATGTTGACTTCTATACCCTTAAAATAGGTTTAAAATTTTAAGGTTTAATCAGTAAAGATATAGAAAAAAACATTTGTACAGTAGTGACTTTCCAAGTTGTTTATAAATATATTCTGTAGACGCTTGTAATACTAAAGTTATTATTACTGACGCGTTGTATAAATTGATGAAATAATATTAAAAACATAGACAGATAATTATCGACATATACACATAGATAGATGAAGATACCATGACATCGATATAGAAAGTTCTTAGCATCAAAACATGCAACTTCGAAATTATTAAGGAATAATTAGACTACTTTTTAATTATGTTGCGCATAATAATTATTATCTTAATATTTCGCATTACAATAATTATCTTATGTTACGCTTAATAATTAGGGCACAACTACTTGTCGAAACTACATTGCATTGATGCAAGTCGAACATCTTTTTAAAAGTTCGGGCTAGCCCAATAGATTGCATTGAAAATGTTAACCAAATTACTATTTTTAGGTTCTTTAAACAATCAATATTGGAATATTTCATGTTTATTTTTAGTTATTTTTATTATGATTTTCTTTTTAGTTTCCTACCATATTTCCTTATTAAAAATCCAAAAAATAAAGATAGGAGCTGTTAAGACGGTTGTGATACTGTTTATTGAAATTTTCAAGCTATGGTTATGATTATCAATGCTTTTTAAAAGTTGCTTCCTCTGCAATAATCTAAGCTTCATGGTTTTCTTGTGCTTGTTTCTTTGGGCTGAGTGCATCAGTACTCACCCCTCAAGCTTGGTGAACCTTTAAAGTCCTAAAGCCTAACAGAATATGTACAATCGAAAAAAAGATGCTTTAGTTAGGTGTGGTGCTTTATGCTTTAGGTATAAGAATCTTAAAATACACCAGTATTACACCGGTACATTAATAACCTTATATCCATCCATGCCACCGATCGCAAGCACACGTCCAATTGTGGAAGTACGTGGTCTCGTTCGATGTGAAAAGAGTAGTGATCGTCGGTCAGGTAGCAGATGCCATTTCACAGCCTCCATGATTAAAGGTTGGCATTCCAGAACATTTCCACATGCTAACTCTACTTTATCGATTAAATACTGAAAGTAAGAATAGGTATTTTTTAATAAATGGTGCCTGTTTAACTAATTTAGTAATGATGGTAAGTATTTCTCTATACACGGCCGGATTTACCTTAAGTGCCGCCCTAGGGCACCGTGAAAATTACGCTTTACAAAAAAGGTATTTTATGATTTTTTGATCAATCTACTTCTTTAAAAGTTATTCAAGGGCTAAGTTGAACTTGAATGTAAATTTATAAATAATTACATTAAATGTTAATAAAAAAATGCACTGTAACTAGATTTCAAAAGAGAATATCTAATGGGAACTCAGTTATTTTAAGAATTGGCATTAAACTAATAACTTCCCAATTTATGAAAATCATAGATTTTCATAGCAAAAAGTTGTTTTTTTTTGCCGATACTTTAAATTTTGCCGCCCTCGAAATTTTCGTTACCCTGGGCACTAGCTTCTAGTGTAAATCCATCACTGACTCTATATAAAGATACTCGTACATATTTACCTAATTCAGTAAGGTTACATGTTGTTCTACATACCTCAGATGATAATAAAGGTAGTTTAATAAGTTTAAGTAATGTTGGCAAGTGTTGTTCTCTATTTTCACTGTCATGTTGTACCCATGTCATGAGACTTTCAAATACATTTTCTTCTGTTACCACATTGAGATCATCTGATTTGAGTAAAGTAGCCAGCTGATCTGCATGCAAGGCTAAGAATTCTTGATGTTTTACCACCTAAAATACATTTATTTGAGTTAGTTACATTAAATTCAAAAATTATTCTTGCATTTGGTAGAGCCATCATAAATGAAAGCTTTTGGCTGTTTAACACCATGTTACCATCAATAGAAGCAAAGCTGTTTGGAAAAGGTTACAAAAAGGGTAAAAATGATAAAATATTTTATTGTTCCACACAAACAAAGTCGCAGGCACAGTTAATGTACCAAAAAAAGTAAAATATTGCATATACTTATAAAGTTATTCAAACTTACAACAATGTTGTCAGTTATTCTTTTTTATAGTTAAGGTTTAGCGTTATGGCCATAATCTCACCTGATCTGAAATGATGATACGGCCGAAGTATAATACGGCCCAAGTTGGTGTGTACGCTAAATCTGTGGAGAGACTAGCTCTCAAGTGCAACTTTGGTATTTGATGGTCTAAGCTAGCCAGCCGAACATTAGAAAACACCCTACCACCATGATATGGTTTCCTCGCGATGTTTTCCTTCACAGAGAGTTCAAACTCATTGTAGGTGGATTCAAACTCAAATACCTTGACGCGGAGTCCACTACTAATGAGCTATCATCGCGTCATGACTATTGTCTATTTAGACATACAAGCCATCAGAATGTTTTTTGTTATAAAACTACGAAATAGTATGTATTTGTTAATTATTTTCTATTCATATAGCATAAAAAATATATTATTAACACCTACCTGCATAAAATGTTGGTGTGTATATTTTAATGCAGTTTTGTGTAAATCCAAACAAGACTGTTGTTCTGCAAATAAGGCTATCCCAAGACAGTTACATGGATCTAACTGTTTTTTGAGGTATGCACAACATGCATTTGTCACTGAATGTAATTGAAGTAAACTTGCTGTTGAAAGAAGTACTTCCACTGTTTCTTCTCTGAGTTCTGTAAATTCATGATTAATTTTAATAGCAAAACAAAGGAATATGTACAATTGGACTAATACTTATACTAAGTATTATTTCAGTTGCTAATAGATTACTATTTTTAATTCAATGAAAACTGATGTTATAAAAAGTAATAACTTTTCAATACAGGTACCTATGTTCTAAAAGATTTCTGAGAGAATTGTTTGACCTCCCAACAAGGACTGATAGCGATCTATAAGAATTCATGGTTTTTGGGCTAGCAAGGGTAGAATGGAGAGTTACTGTGGAGATTAATAATGAGTATTTCTGGTGGTGAGCAACAGTTGATCAGGGATGGGCCCTTAGTTGCTCCACAAATGAATGAAGGAGATACATGTAAAAAAAAGTTATCCGTCTTGTAGATATGAGGATTACCTATAAAAAGAATATGTTTGTGTTATTAATCTCACTCACAGTCTATTTTAAGAAATATTAAAATCGGTTAGTTTCTGAATTTATTTATCATTAAGCACTTCAAATAAGAATAAAATATAATCACTTTGGATATTATACTGCATTCACAGTTCTTAGTGGTGCAGGCGCTAGAGGTAGTTGAGTATGAAAAATCTGAGTGACGGCAACTATAACCGGATTCTTAGACCTGATATAAAGACCTAAGAACCTTAGACCTAATAAATAATAACAAAATACACCTTGCGCCAGCTGTGATGATCCCTTCCCGCTTCCTTCACATCCCCTTTTCGCCCATTCAGTAAGTATAGCGCGCGTACACGTTTAGTGTTTCTGTTTTTGTATATATATAAAATAATTGTATTTTCGTAATTTTTTTGGTTATTTTTAAAATGTAAGTACTGCACATACACAACTTAGTACTTGTCAACGGCCTGAAGATTTATTTGCTCACACAAACTCAACAAACTCGTAAATAAAATTAAAGACCAGTTACCAACACATTCTTTTAAAGTACGCTTCTTAGCGCAGCTACTCGCTGTGCTTACAAACATTGAGAGTGCAGTGATTGAAAATCGTGTAGTAAAATCACTACTTATTGATAAATTTAATGAAAATATATTATTTTCTTAGTCGACTGATCGATTAAATCATCATTACCATTTATGGGACATATACCATTGAAGGAAATAATAGAACATGTTCGGAACAACAATTCAAAAAACAACATCATTGAGACTGCAAAAGCATTGCGTCAAGAATTACCAAAAACAGAAGGGGAATAACCTAGAGTTTATTTACGTGATGAAAATTTGGTTGAAATATTATTAGAAAATAGAAGATTGTCACAAACATGGGAGATTTTTCTGCAAGCTTTGTTTAATGGAAAAAGCCAAAAGTTGAGCGCAAACTATTATAAAATAGCATTATCTGTATTTTATGACATATTTTTTACTGTTACTGAGAAACAGACACCAAAACATATAGCTTTAGCTGAATCAATTCAACACTTAACTAGATCAAAACAGCTGATAAGTATATTAAATTAGTTTGAATATTGCATCAGCTATAAGAAATTACAAGAGCTTGATTTATAATTAACAATTTCAATTGCCTGTGAAGATGCAAAAAATATTTTGCTTATTCCTAAAATATAGTGAAAAGTTCATCGTTATTACTTCATGGAGCAACTGACAACAACGGCTTCATTGAAGAAACATTAAGCGGTAAATGGGTGGAGTACACATGTAATACCAATGGTAATTTATCAGAAAAAAAAACCAATCGAGAATGAAATAAATCTCGTTAAATTGAAACCTACAACTGAACAGTTTCAGTATGATTTGAAGACCTTAAATTTTCAAGTAATTCATCACTTCAAATCCTTCAACATCTGATTATGTTAACAGCGGCTATCTACTAACTTCCACTTATAATTACTCACAATTGGATACTTTGCTCTGAGTTTCATGTAGGTTATTACAATATGTTGAAATAAAACTAATTTAAACGGATTTTATCGCGGTTATTTATTAAATTTTGATCCCGACGTTTCGAAAGCTTTTCAGCCTTCGTGGTCACGGGGCGTTCATTCACGGGGTCACGACGATCAATTATTGAACAACTTTTGCGACAATTGAAGAACTCGATTCCAGGATGGACTCCATTCCAACAATTACTACCATGTTATAATTCTCCTATATCTACAATTGGATTTATCCCGGTGATTCCTCAGCCACCAATATCAAAAGACGTTACGTATACTACCATGAGTAATATTGTAAAACTAACTTCATCGTTAAATAAAAATATGGCTGTTCTTTCATGCGACATGTCAATTTACTTGACAGTACAAAATATCCAACAAAGTAATCAAGAATTCCAGGGATTAATATAGACAATTGGAACATTTCATCTTCGAAAAAATACTTACGGTATTTGGGCCATTATATAGAAATAAGTGGACTGGACAGCATTCTTCGTATTCATAGAAGCCAATGTTATAGTGAAAATACTTTGGCATCAATTCTTAATGGTACTCAATATAATAGAGGCATTAGAGCACATAAACTTATGTATGAACCATTGGGAAGCATACAGCTTACAGAATTTATTGATTATATGAACTTATCTGAAGTTGGGTTTTTTACCGATGAATTGCAGCATTATTTGTCTTCAAGAATTAAGAGAAGTAACTGTAGATAAAGATTTTACCGGCCTTAATCGATAAATATAACCATCATAAAACTATGAATGTTTTTTTTTTTTTTCTTATTTTTTAAATCAATGAGCACTGAAAACGAACTATTCATATATTTCAATAATTACTGTGAAATGATAGATTCTTTTGAATTTAATTATAGCTGACAAAAGTAATAGCTATGAATTAAATTTATTGTCTACTCGACAATTATACTTTTTTTTCTGTGAATCATACAAATTATATTCGTAGAGGGACATTTTATTTACAAGATATGTTAAAATAACCTGCAGACTTTGTACATGACCTAAAGAGAGGAATGCATGCCGTCAAGCGAACTGCAGGAACATACAATGCAGTTGGCTGCGACTTAGCACTAGAACAGTCTCAGAACCGATCTTGTGCAGTGACTGGAGGCTTATCACTAAAATGAAGAAGCAATGCAAAGATGGTTGCGATCCATTTACTACTTAATGTGTGCTTCGCAGTATTTTCACTGGTGAACTTGCGGAAGAATCAATTTCACGATGCTTACTTAATGTTAAATAAAATGGGGAGACACTATTACGTAAAATGAAAAACTTTGTCAAGAAAACTAAGAAATTATCAGACTCTATACATAAAACTAAATTTTACAACTTTAAAAACACTCCCTCGAAATCAAACAAAAATACTTCCAACAAGAAATTGCAAGACGTAACAGACATAATTTTTTTCCAAAAATCATTCATGTCGGCTTCTCAACGTGAATTTAATACAAGGATATTACCATCGTATGAAATATTGAATTACTGTATCTATTTGACAGTGACGGATATTACAAGAAGTCACCAAAATCACAGCAGCTCGTTGAACTTCAAATAAAATATAAATGTGGTACAAGCTCTCAGCAAGATTTAATAAATTTAAATACTTATATATACTATTGATGGTACGGCACTTGTTCACAAATTCAGCTAAATAAGTTCACAACTAATGGTGATTATGCCAAGGATTTCTTAAAAAAAATTATGAAATATTTTACTTTGTCTGGCTTTAAGAGAACAGATGTAATATTTGATAGATATGACAACATTTGTATAAAATTTTTGGAGACCAAATTACGGAGTAAAGGTCTGATCATCAAAAAATATCATAGTTTCCAAACATTCAACAAATACTCCTTCTCATTGTAAAGCTTGTCTTGGTAACGATTATAATAAATTGCACATGGTTCGATTTCTTTGCGCTAATGCTTCAATATATGCGGAAATAAAAGAAGACTGCGAGATTTATATTTGTGAAGGATTCGACGATCGAACTAAATGTTTCAAGTTGTAAGCATATTTAATTTGTGAGGTACTTAAATTACAATCAACCCACTTAGAAGCTGATTTAAGAATATTTTGCCACATTTATCACGTAGTAACGATTCAATCTGCTCATACTATCACAATCAGCACTGATGCAGATGTATTTCGTCTTCGCAATTTATTTCTGGAAATACTTAGTAAATATTGGGTGTCTCAGTTTATGGTATGACAGTTCTCACACAAATAAATATTTTCTAGGATGCCATTTGGCTGCTGAATCACTGGGTGAAAGCATATGCGATATTTTGCCAGTATTTCATGCTGCAAGTAGTTGCGACACTACTAGTAGATTTGGTAGTAAGTTGGTAGCAGTTTGAAACCTGCACCTGAAGATTTTGGACAAACATCTATCATGCCTTTTGGAAAACTTTGCCCTAAATAATGAGAAATCCAAACAGTTAGAAATAGTTTGCACAAATTTATTTTCAAAGAAAAAACAATCTGCTGATGAACTCAGATATAAATTTATATCTCAAAATATAGGTGTCGATTTCAAATTGATGTAAATATAATAGTTTATATGTAAAAACTTTCATCAAACACAATTACAACCCCCATTGATTATTGTTCATTTGGTTATGAAAGTCTGAACGGTGACTTACGTCCACGACAAATAACACAGCCGTCTTTACCAAAGTCACTTATACCACCATGTAAATGAACCTCAAATTGTCGCACAATGTCTGGTAGTTGCAAAAAATCAGAATTATTTTGTATTTCATTATGTAAATGCATCAACAATGAATGTCAAAATAAAAATGAGTTATTTTACCTACTTGAAGTACATTTATGCTTGAGTTCACTGGTTATTCATATATTACTTATGTTTATTAATTTAAAAAAATACTTTAATTTTTTTATTATTATTTAAGAATGCATCTTCTCTGTTACCATTAGAACAAACTATAAATTATTACGGAAATAATCATTAAAATGATTTTATTTAATATACTTAATACTTTTTTTTTTTGGAATAGGGGGCACTCAAGCAAGCGTGTCTCACCTGATGGTAAGTGATCACCGCCGCTCATGGACACGTCGCAGGTGCGTTGCAGGCCTTTATTGGAAGGATTGGCTCTCAAGTGCAACTGCCGGAATATACCTATTGGTATTTAGTGGCAGATTTTCAACTTGAGGATGATGGTAGCTGGCCAGGAGGGCATTAGAAAAAGCCATACCACCATGAAATTCTCTTTACGAATAAGAGTAGAGGGGTAAAAAAATGGACCAAAAAATTGGCCACCAAGATCCACATTCTTGCTTAATCAGATCTCTTTGACTTTTTTTTCACTCAAATCTGTTGGTGCAATTTCTAAAATCAGATTATAGTGACATTTAATAACAACTAAGGTGAAATGATTAGTTAAAGTTAAAAGGCTATTACTTAATTTGGCCATACCATTATAACTAATTGTGAAACAAAGTAACTAATATATTGATGGTGCTTACAGAAAAAAACAGAAATAAAGCTTAGTAATGAACTTAGAGTAAGTAATGTGCTAATTGCCAATAAACCTTGTAGTATACAATAATAGATGTTGCTTTCAAAGTTATTTTAAGCAGTCAGTTTTGAAAAAGTTATGAAGGGTGTATGGAGATATGAAAAATTGTGCATATTTAGTATAGTAGTGAACAACATATTTTTATATATATTTTTGTAAGATACTAATGACTTATATTTATATGTTAAAGCAGAAAAACAAAATCCAGTACCAATAGTGCCTGTGTAGCAGTAGTGAACAAGTGCTTGCAATGCCTGTGAGTCAACACGTTCGAGAGTTATTTCAGTCAGTTGAGCCTCTCTTAGTGAGCCAGTAAACATAGCAGCAAAATATTCACTGCATGATGCCAATAGAACTTTGTGTGCTGGTATCCTAAAATAATAATTAACTATATTACACTTTGTACAATTATTGACAATTTAATTTATACAATATTATGTGATTTAAATTTGGCTCAGAAATAAGGAACAACACTTTCACAAACAACACGAAACAACCCACCTCAGCTTGTGTTCTATGCTTGGTGACCTTACTAATATTATAAATGTGTAAGTGAGTTAATTTGTTTGTTTGTAATGCTTTCAAGCCTTAACTGCTGAATAGATTATAATGAGTTTTGGTATAGAGATGGGACATAGGACAGGGTAATAGAATACACTTTCCCATGAAGACTATTAGAATTAGGATAAAGAGAGGGATAAACTTTGTATGAAACTTTTTATTGCATCATCAATATGTTTGACAAAATCAATATTAACATGAGCTAAGCAGTAGGTGAAAGCTAGTATTTTATATATTTGCATGTTATAATTTTTTTTTTTGAATAGTTAAGGTTTAGCATTATGGCCACAATCTCATCTCATCTTAAGTGACGATACGGCCCAAGTTGGTAGACATGCTAACCCTGTGGAGGGACTGGCTGGCAATAGGTACATATGTACATAAACAGTTATTTTCTATGGTAAAAACTAATAAATTAAGATACCAAATCAGACTTATTGGTAAAAACTTGAAAAATCATTTTCACTTATTATTATTGAGGTTAAATCCAAAATTGAATGTCATACAGATTTAATTTCTATAGAAATTCCTATCAACAATGGGTAGAATTTTATTTAACTATTGACAATATCTAATGTAAGCATTCTGTTTAAAAAATATGTAGAATAAAATAATTTATCTATTTACAAATATAATTGTTTCAATTTTAATTCTAAGGTAATTCTAATTCTGGCTTATAAATATACATGCCTATAGGAGTCAAACTTGAAACTAAAGATTTTATTCTAAAAAATATTTACTGATTGAAGACAACATTCAAACTGTTTTATTGAGTATAAATTGTATAATATATGCGAGTAAAGTTAAGGGCGCATACTTATATATGTTTCAACAAATGTTTGTTCCTTTGTAATTTTAATAAATACTCTAAATAGGCTTACCTACAGCCACCGGCTATTAGAGCCACATCGCAAAGTTTTTGTGCCTGATAGTATCCGAAAATATTCTTTATTGTAGACTCCGAATGAGATTTGTCACAAAAGAATTCATCTTGACTTGAAGCACTGGAAAGACTTAGCTGGCTAAGCTCCCGCGGCAAGCCTTCATCTATAGAAGTAGTAGAAATATTGTCCTTTGATGCCTCAGCATTCTGAGTACCACAACCAGACATATTGATATATTATTTTACTGAAATATTCTACCAAATTACATATCGCACATATGCGACAAGGACAAAGCACAAAAACAAAGTATTTGTAATTTCTTTGTTCTCAAGATTTGTATTATTTATTGTATAGTAAACATTCAATACAAGTTAGTCAAAACAAAGGTGATAAATTCAATGGAACGATGTACGGAAATGACAAAGATAACAAAAAGTAAATGCTAAAAATATGGACGTATAGACTATGTACTGATTATAAAATGACAGTAGGTAACACCAGGTAACACTACACAACAAGGCGCAATATTGTGCTAACTCATTATAAATTCGATTTTATTCCATTTATTTATTTATTTACCACAAAAATATATACACAAATGACGAACATGACCGATAGTAGCTACGGTAGTTTAGAACTGTGTCATTATAAATTGTCGGTTGAGACTTGAGTTTCAGCAGTTTCACTTCAAAACGATAAAAAAATAGTCTTATAGCTCACATTTCACTTGTAATAGTAGTCAGTCAAACAATCTCTGAAGCATTAATATCTGGATAAATGTTATTAAAAAAATATTATAGAATTTTTGTATATTTTATTTTATTTTATAGTGCAATCTAAATAACTTACTCATATGTGCACACTAATCATTTCTAGATTCAATATGTTATAGCTTTTTTAATAAATAGATATGTTATTTGTTATACAACATAAAATATTTGTTATTTTACGCCAATCAATACGTTGGCACTGTCTCATAGACGTGCGGTCAGTCTTTGGAGGTGTCTGTATGCCGAAGTTACGCACACCCTCTTAGCTCCTGTGTACTAATCACCCAACAATAATAATGATGACGATATCCCCACTGTATATCCCCATTGGGGGTACGGCACCGTAGCGACTATGATCTGACTATTAAGGGGTTCGTTGATGTGCCCTCAGGTGGCTGACATTGCCTATCTTTGCAGTGCATGTTCGGCCATATTTACTGTAAGTCAGCTACCCCCCAACATAATTATTACCCACAGGTGGTCGGGCCTTGATCTCGTATCGTTTTGCATCGAGCTCTGCTCTACGACTTCTCTCAACATTGAGCACCTTATTGTTCACCGTTTACCCTTACTGTAGTCGATCAGTTGCCAATGTTTCCCATTGCATCTGTGCAAGACCACAATGCCTACCGAAAAGTTGGCCTCATCATCACCATTGATGAAGCGCCAGGCCAAAGCTCACCTTCACCTACTCTGTCAACTGAGCTGCACTCTGATAAACATAAGTCATGATAGCTCAGTGGTAATGTGTAGGAAGCGCACGTCAAGAGTCGTGAGTTCGAATCCAACTACCTACAATGATCTTGAACTTTCGGTGAAGGAAAACATTGTGAGGAAACCATAGCATGGTGGTAGGGCTTTTTCTAATGCCTGCCTGACTGCTACCATCCTCAATTGAAAATTTGCTGCCAAATATCGTTAGGTGTGTTCCAGTAGTGGCACTTGAGAGCCAGTCGCTCCTATAAAGGCCGGCAAGGCATGGCGATAACTCTTCTGGTGTTGTAGGTGTCCATGGGCGGCGGTGATCACTTACTATCAGATGATACGCCTGATCATTTGCCCCCTTTTCCATAATAAAAAAAATAGGAAGCCTTCAGAAGCTACCGCAGTCCTACAAATCTCGCCTCTGAACCACACTGACTCTCAGCCAACAGCGAGTTTAGAAGTCCTTTGCAACAACTGAAGGAAATCAGATGGAAAAATCACCGAAGTCAGCACCGCCATCAGCTCAACACATTTGTCCCTGCCCCCGAACCCGCTGGTCAATGCGGATAAATTGCCGGATTGTATAATTGCATAAATTAAAGATAAACTCGGCAGACCGTCCACCACGCGCCCATGCGGACAGAACGTCAAAATCTGCCCTGAATTGGAGGAGGAGTACCGAGCGGTACGCGACTACTCAAACCAGGTAGAAGGAGAGGGTGCCGCTTAGACCTCATAATTACTGCCAGCTGAAAAGCTACTAAAAGTAGCTCTGAAGGTATTGCTTCAAGAAACCGAAGCCGAAGAAGTAAATGAAGTCTTGAAGGAACGGTGTTACGATCCAGTGTTCATGAAGAATATCTCGGCCGAAGGAAGGCGCCTTGGATCTGTATACTTCGTGGCCCTCAATCGAACACCGGATACAACCTCCGATATATACGCTGTCAATGAGCTGATGTATATGAAGGGGGATCCGAATAGAAGCCTGGCGGGGGAAAATAGGGCCACCCTAATGTCACCGCTGACAAATTTTCTGTCATAGCAGCCTATAGTGCCACCCGGCGCTATTGTGTGTGCACTATGGTTTTCATCATACTGCGTTCAACTGGACTGTATACAACTTGTTTGTTTATGGTATAAAACAACTATATTGTCTTGGCAAGTTTCCTACACTACTTTAAAATGCGAATGTATACTTCCCAGCAAAAAATTCAGCGAAGGTTTTCCTTTTTTTTTCAGAAAGGTTCATTTTATCTTATTAAATTGTGGGTCAAGGTACCTACTTGTTTGGTCTATGCCTCCTCATCAATCGTCTAGGTTGCACTGTCTTGAAGCTTGTACTGGTACCAGTAGTAATTCAACAACATTTTCTTTAAAAAAAAAAAAAACGTATGCCCGAAAAAGGAATAATATTTATATGCTAAGTGAAGACGGTACCGCACGGTAAAAATTGAATTGTTCTTCAGTCTTCAGCAAGGGAGGAATTATTAGTGCTTATACTTTATAAGCACTTATATCGATATAAACAAAGAAAGAATATTTCAATCTGGCTGAGGCATTTATTAACATTTATTTTTCAATTTTTACCTTAATACAACATACATAGTAATTAACAATACATAATAAATAGTCCAAAAGTATATTACGCCTACAAAATAGCGTAGTCGTTATAAGATTATCGCCATATGAGTTGCTTACACATAATATTCCGCAAAATGTCAAGGCAACTCCATGACCCGAATGAAAAAGTGTGAATACTCTCAAAGAGAACAACATAATGAGGTATTCGTTGGTATTCTATAGAATGTTGTGCGGGTATTGTACGCTTAGAGGTGTTTATATTATTTGGAATGTAGCGGTTTATTTAATTATATGTAAAATATAAACGCCTGTAAGTCTGTAAATCAATTTCTTTATACAATGACGGGTTCTGGTAAACTGAGTTCAACAGGAATCTATTTTCTTGCGGTTTCATTAGTGGAATGACTACATACGTTACGTGCTTTAACGACATGTGTGCGTAGGATGTGTAATTAAATATAATAATTATATATACGTACATATTATTGTTTGTCATTTCGGCAAACATAACACTATGAGAAAATATAAATATTGTAAATCTCTATTCAGTGGTATTCAATTAAATAAGTCTACAAAAATAGTTGCATTTTTAAATAATAATACTGTAAGAAAAGAATACTATATAAGGATGATATAGTAATACGACGTCCTCATTTTAAAATAATAATGTAATTCGCAGTAAAATATCTATGAAAATTTTGTATGTGAATTCTATAATTGACCAAATAAATAATATTTTTTCTTCTGTTTTAGGAGTTATAACTTTCCCTTCCAAAAATATTGTTCTTCAAAAGTAAAGTGTGTCGAAGTAATTCTTCTTGTTTTGACTGTACAGATCTTTATTATTTTGTAGAAAATATGAAGTAAATTTATCATTAAATATACATTAATTTATCATTCGGTTATTTTATGCAATTAATCAAAGCTAATAGGTAATGTCAGCTCGACATAAAATGACATTACCTACGTTAACTGCTATTGGAAGATTTCGATATCGACATGTTAACTTGGATTCATTTCTTTCGCACAACATTGTGATTTTTATAATTTCCGAGAAAATTTAAATTATATGTACATTTAGTGACGATTTGTGCTCATAGAATGGTGCTTACATATACTGGAACAATTATCTAGATACAACATACATACAATAAACAGGTTGTGAAAGGTGCACAGAAGTAAAACACGACTAGGACGCATGGGCGGTTACAGTAACAGCGACGAGCTGATCCGTATCTATGTTCTAGATCCGATCAGAGTACAGAGGACACAGTGAGAATAACAATTAGCTGTTATGTTACACTACATATACATAGGTACAAATTGATAAAATTGACTGACATTGTTAACTATAAAAATAATTGGACTAAGAAAACAAAATGGAATGACTACAAAATATAATTTTTCATGTCTTGCAAAACGAAATGTGTAGATAGATAGCTACATAAGAAACATGAATAATTCATATTATTATTATATTAAAACCAATTTTCTTATTGAAAAAGAATACACGATATCCTATACTTAACAGTAATAAACTTACTAGGATTATACGTTTCCTTTAGATATTAAATAATAAATGCATTCACATTGATAGACAGGTGGGTTAAATATTACACTCTTGAAATTTCCGTTTTTTGCTCTTAACCTATATTATTTAAAATATCACAATAAATTGCTGTGCACATACGAAACAGGCAAATTTTAGTGCAATTACTTTAATAGATAATTTATTTTCAATATTAATAACACATGTAGACACTTACACAAGAAATAAGTAATATACCACAAAACGGTGGATACTTAAAGATTATATTATGTATTTGCCGAAAAGTCTATTTAGTAAGGTAGGCGATCCATTGAGGGTACCAACCTTCGTTCTCAACGCGTACTGTTTTTTGAAAAGTTAACAGATGTCAATAGTTCAGTGTAAGATAAGGTAAGCTTAGGTACATTGTAAAATTTGGGACTGCATTATTATTGATATATAGGATAAGCCACAAACTAAAATACATCTGTTTATATATTATTCAGTAGGACAATACATTTTATATTTGACTAGAAAATATAAATACGTGGTACAAGTACATCTTGTAATATCATTTAAATAGTAGTTTGTATACTTGAGGTATATGCTAGTAAGTCTCGAGTTAATTCATTGGCACATTTTTTAATGTTCGTAATAAATACGCTTTTTGTATCTATGATACACTTTCAGGTATACTATGTCACAAAGTTGTTTTTATATAAAGAATAATGTATTTGCATATCATTATATTGATATGAATTTAAAAATGAATTAATAATTGACTGGACTACTGGCTAAAACATTCTTTAAAATAATTAAACTATTAAATTAAGCGTAACACCTACTCTGCAACATCACTAAGTAAATTAATTTTAGTATTTTGATAAATCTTAACTGAGTCTTATCATCAACGCAAGAATTATATGATATACATTATTATATCTCAAATTTGTTTCTATACAATGTTTATATAAATACCACAGTGTCTGATGGCTCAAGAACTAAGGTTCTCTCAGACAAACGTGGTGTTTATTCAGATTCTGTTTTCTATTGTACGCTATTTTTACAGAATGCTTAGGTGGCAAGGAACAGGTTGCGTTAATGTGCCTCCTAAGCCTCAAAAAAGATTTATCATTGTCGCTATTATTCACATCCATTCTAGAAATATTATCATAAAATACAGACCTAATAGACCTAATATCTCAAATAAGCCGTGCAAGATATGTGATATACAATAAAGCGGTAGTGACGTATATTATTTAATCAAATTCTAATCTAAACACGATAATAAATTTAGTGCGCAGAACTAAGTTATACTAATTACGTAATAACATACATACTTGGTGCCTTATTAATATGAAATGACGTAAAACTACAATCCGGAGATTCTACTAATTACCTAGAATAAATACTTTTCTTACCCAATGCCTACACACTAAACGTAAGCTATATGACAATGATTTATATTCAAGTAGAAATTTAAAATTACATTAATTATTAAAATAGTTTTCAAAACGGATTTATTGTTATTAATTCATTTTAGCGTCCTGATTACTAAACGTTATTTTAAGTAATGGAGTTTAATTATAAAATATAATAATATGTTTTTTGTATAATATATTAATAAAATCTATGCTTAATAATTTTATACATCTAATTATAATTTAATGGATGTGAGTTATAGCTACGTCATGTAAAATAAAAAATTAATTGTATAAGCAATAAACGTTTGCTAAATAAAGATTTCTTAACTACTACCGATAAAAAGTATTAAAGAAAATTAAAAGGAGTAATTAAGGAGTAATTAAAAGGAGAATATTTTACATAAGATAAATTTGTAACTCTGGAAAGTTTGATCTAATGCTACCAGAAGTTATGTATTGTATGTTTCCGATGTGAATAAAAATATGAAGTTCCTTCTACTATAATTCATTAAAAATATAAGTCAATAAATTGGTGATAAATGTAATCACGATGATATAATAGCAAGTTATTTGAAATAATACGTATGTAACACTGCGATTACTAGAGTCTACATTAATTCCCATACGGTAATGCCAATGAATTCCTCTCGACTACAATCAAAGCTTACATACAATGCCCCACAGACCATACAATTAGTAAAGAAATAGGTTTTGATAAAATAATTCTTAAATAATTCAACAGTAATACCATCTATAGATACGTACATCGAAACAATATTGACATAACAGCGATCATTAATAATAGGAACTTATTGACGACTAAACAGTGCTGTTGCCTACAACAGCAATCAGACTTCTTCGGCAATCGACAACAACAATAATTATTCTCAGTCAAAATACCAAATTCCCAAAAATATCGGAAACGAGCATGATTAAGTCATTTATCCATCGCAAGAATTTGATAAAATTATATGTGTAATTATATGCACTTTAACATTATAATAATATCGTATATTATGGATTTACAATTAAATAGCTGCCTATAGTTATAATTGTGACACATGTGACCTTATAAAGTTTTCATATTTCGATACAAGTTATTTCCAAAGAAATAGACGTTGTTCAAAATATATATAACAGAAATAAAGATTTTTATTTTATTTTTAAAAACATTTTTAAAGTCTTTTTCTTGGAATAGATACCGATTCATATTTTATAGGCCGAATAATTAAATCAATATAAATAAGTGTATTAAATATATCTATGTATGTACAATTTATAAGAATCTTCTTAAATACTTTACAACCCTCATAAGGTATGTTTGTAACATAAATACAATAAATCCATAAGGTGAATGAATATTACAACAAATGGACATAAACATTCTCGTTTTGTTAAATGAAGATCTATTATTCTAAAATATTGTGTATATGTTCTACTGACTAACAATGTCGACTACCAGTCTCACATTTTAGTTTAATAAGTGCTAGAAGATACGAATAACTTAAAAGGTAGTTAGTTTTGCTGCTGAGAAATGTAATAAGGACGAAACCAAGTCGTATCTCGTTACTACTATCGAAACAACCGATGCGCTCAACGCATAGGATGCTCGCTGTCTGATGGCTGTACACGGAAACATTACATTCTACATTCACGTGGTTACATTTTCGACATAGGCTGTACCACTACATACTTGATATGTTTCATTACGTTCTCAACGCATATACAGGTATATCTTGACTGGTCGCGTCCGATTGCTTATTCAAGAGGAGTTTGCAGCTTTTTAGTTTGTTCACTAATGAGCACGGGAGCCGATCATTCGTATTATATATAAATTTAAATAAAGTACTTGTAGCACTATCGGAATGTTGGAGCATTAAAGGGGTCAGGGGTCAAAATTGACGTAGGTTTTAGCGGCCACGCGCCCATCGCAGCAGCGCATCGGCCAGAACATCTAGATGAGCCTTTGTCTGTAAAATAAATGTAATTAATTTAATAAATCTTTAATAATAGGGTAGAATTAATGATAGTTATATAGATAAATCAGTTACCGTTTTATAGAACATGCACGCCTGTCGGTCTTCATCCTCTCCACTGGGACAGTCTATAAATCCGTCGCATAGCACGTGATCATCTATGCATCTGTATCGCCCTTGCCTATCTGTTGTAGGACATGCAAAGCGCTCCATACCGTCTGCAGCTGGTGGACATTCTGCGAACAGCAAATATATAAGGTTACCTTTTTATAGGTACAGTTACTATTTGTAAATACCTATTTGAATATATTTTTTATTGCTGTTTATATACAATTGTAATATGAGAAAGTAGTAGGTGTAATACAAGAATAGAAATCGTAATAAAGCTCATAATAAAATGGTTGATACTATTAATTTTAATAGCAAGACTTGATGTACAATAACCATATTAATTACCTTAATAAGATTGTTGTATGTAATGTAGAAAAGAGAAAGCCATAAGTTTCCGATTAACATTAAGGAATATGGAAATAGATGGTACTTCTTATAAAATCTTTTGTAGTACTTATCATATTATATGTAATTTTGCTTCACATAATATCAAATAAATACCCCAGCCACGTCTGTCTATCTCAATGCGATGGAATGAAAACTATCCAATAGATTTTCATATGTTATTCATCGATAGACAGAATGATTCATGAAGAAGGTTTGGGTTATATAATTCATTAAAGGTTTTGTATAGTCTGAAATATGACGTTATTTGTTGAAGTAGTCGACAAAAATCAAGCCGACTGAGAGCTTTACAGGTGTGCGCCACGTGAATCAATAGAGTTATATGACAAAAATGTATTACGGAATTATTTATCTGAAAAAATCTAGATATTAAAGTATAAAAGCGTTGTATGTCTATGTTCTATGATCAACACAATTACCCGTGTCAATCCAGGATGGGATGTTAGTTAAATATTTTAAATTATTTTTATTTTTTAATAACGTATAGGTTTAGCATTTTGGCTACAATCCCACCTGTTATTAAGTAATGATGTGACCTCAGATGGTGGACACGCTAAGCCTAGTAGAGAGGCTGGCTCCCAAGTGCAACTGCTGAAACACACCTATAGGTATTGTCGGCAGATTTTTAACTTGAGGTTGGTAGTTAGCTAGATGAGTGTTCATGTTATGGTTTCCTCACGATGTTTTCCTACACTGGAAGCTCAGGCTCATTGCAGGTGTCTTAGAACTCACGTCCATTAACGCGACGTCCGTACACAGTACTAACTGAGCCATCATCGCTTCAAAATTACAAACAACATTTTATAAATATTAGGTAGTGCCAGTTATTTATTATAACACATTTGTTGTACATGTGAAAAATTCAGAAATATATTATTAATGTCACAAATGCGTATTTAATTATTTATACATAATTTTGTGCAATGTATAAACTGTAATATTACGATTTTATCTATAAGTTTTTTTGACACATAATATCCCAACCAAGATTTCATTAAATATAATGAAGTTAAACGAATATATTTATTCATATCCAGACGTGAATGTTACAAAGAATTCTTAATGAATGGCTTTTCTAAGGCCTATTTTAAAGGTACAAATGTGCGTGACACAATAACTTATTTTTAGCTGACAAAAAGTATTAGTAGCTCACTACTTTGTTATTGATGTACCTAAACGACTATGTAATTATATCTTTTGTTTTAGGAACTTTAATTGAGTCTATTTGTAACTTACAATTATTATAGTCCTAAATATTCAAAACTTGTAATTTTTGTCCATTGTAAATATAAGTAAGTTACAATACAGTATGTACGAATTTAAATTATAACTTATTGGGTATTTATGTTTTTGTGTGTAAAGAACATCAATAACCAACTTTAATATATTTCTTAAACCTAAGTAGACCCAATGTTTCATTAGAAGTTATCATAATTTACCTAATAGCCGTAAACTCATAAATATTTAAAATAAATGTCAACGTTCCTTTACATATAATCTTTTGTATATTATACATATATCGAATAAAGAACTATGATTATGTCAGTAATTATCTAAATCATCCAAAGCTATTTCACTTCGGTTCTCAAATTGGAAAAGAGGTGCCAAGCGAATATGAACTGTTATGTAGATAGAGAAGTTTCCTTGAAATAATCAAATACAATGTAACATTAATAGTATCAGTTTGAAAATAAATATATTATACATAAATGCTTCAAAAAGATTTCTGTGTCCTATATGTGTTGTAATCCACTCAGTCACCATAATTAAGGCGACTGACCCGCCCTTGACTCACACTTGTGCCATCAATAGCAAAATTATGACACTATTTTGATTTCGGGCAACTAAGCACTGGTCTACTTAAACCGTAGAAAATATTGTTATTAAAGATATAGTAGAAAGAATGCAAGCATATTTTCAAGGACACAAAAACAAAATATTAATGGATGCTAATTTTAATTATTATTTCGTAAACCTTTTATTATATATAAGTTAGGATATGTAATTCAAGTTAAATATATAATTGAAAAAAATAATAATTTATTGATACGCATATCTTTACTAATATTATAAATGCGAAAGTGAGTTTGTTTATTTTTTACGCTTTCACGCTTAAATCGCTAAATCTATTTTGATGAATTTTGGTATAGAGATAGACGGGAACTTGGAGACGGTAGAGACTTTTTCTCGAGAAATACTTATTGGATGTGGGTAAAGAGGGGGATAAACTTTGTATAAAACTTTTTATTGCCTCATCCGATTTAACTATATTAATATTAACGCGAGCGAAACCGCAGGTATAACCTAGTTGTTAAATAAACATATAAAAGTAGAAGGCGTTATGATGATATCACTCGTTAGATAATTAATACTAAGTCACACAAGTCAGGCTTATTCATAAAAAATCTGTATTATATTGTATGTGTAAGTTTGTCTACTTGGTTAAACTTGGAAATATGTAGAGCCGTTTTATCGCGAGCGTCTATTTTTAGCCTACGTAGCCGGGGAAAGTGAGGCCCGTGGCTCGACTGCGCGCGCCCGCACTATACATAGCTATGTTGTGACCTTATCTATTCACTTTGTGAAAAGGTAGCGACATCTTTTAAATTTTTAAGCAGTTTGGTCCATCTAAGTTTATATAATTTGTTTTAACTGCATTCTATATTAAGGTATTTTATTTACATTCATAAAAGTTAAAGACAAACATTTGCTTTGATCAATAGTTTCAAAAAATTTAACAATTTTTTATTCTTTGCGAAGATCTGACAAGTTATACTTCTAAGTTATATTTGATAATAACAGTTCCTTACGGGTTTCGTTCAATACCAAAACAAGTATTACCAGATACTATATATTAGAATCCCGCTAATAATTCTTTCAACATACCATCACAAGTCTTATATTGTACTCAGAAGGCTACACCTATTACTGTATATATGATAGCGGTTTTAACAGTAATAATTTAATAAAATAATAAAAGTGAATAAAATGCATGATGTTAAAATAGACTGTTTAAACACCATGTTAATAAACATACGTTCTTTCTTAAAATTAGTTTAAGCTTTTGGTGAAATAAACGATGAAGATAAAACTATAGTATTGTGCACTCACATTCAACAGTCTGCAACTGCTCCAGAATAAATCAGAGTCTACCTATATTGTCGAGATTATACAACCTATTATTAATAGCTTATCTCTTTACTAAGTAACTTCAGAAAACCATGATAATGTTTGAAAAATAATTCCGATTAACAAAGTTTTCTGCGTCGTTTCGATTTGCTACTGACCGGAATCTTAACCGTTAAGCTTTTACAGTGGAAAATTTTACTTTTATTTTAGAAATTTTTATATATGAGAAAACCGATATAAAAATATTAGTAGGTACATATATTAAAACTTAGATTTCGGGTTCCAAGTTACCTATGCGTTTCGTTTTAATTAAAAATGACTGATGTTTTAATGGTAAGTTATTTAGGTATGTCATATGCTATAAAAAAGTATAAGCAATTCTACATTTTAATACAAAGTACTATTCCGACATATTCATTTATCCCATATATATTTTACATAGAGCTGGATTCAGATCTTCATATACGTATGATGGTTAATATTTTTTATAATTAAGATTTAACGTTAACGTTAAGTCACGATGTGGGCCAAGATGGCGGACACGATAAGCTTAATGGAGGGACTGACTCTTAAGTGCAACTGCCGGAACAAACCTGTAGGTATTTGGCGACTTGAGGGTGGTAGCTAGGCAGGCGGGCATTAGAAAAAGCCTTACCACCATGCTATGGTTTCATCACGATGTTTTCCTTCACCTAAAGCTCAAGCTTATTATAGCTAGATACGAAGGTCCCTTAACGTGGCGTCCGTACACACTACTAACTCAGCTATCATCGCTTCGCAATGGGAAGCTCTTCACACATGTGTCGGTGATGCTGAATCCGATTCACTCGACTCCACTCGACATCACACTCGTTCGGGTCCCTTTTTTTGACGTAGTAGTAAAATACCATTACGGAGTCCCTCTTACAACGCGGAAGCGTATTACCCTTACTCAGGCCAAACTTAATTGTAGGTGTTTGTTTAGCTATGATATATTACCCAATAATTAGATATAAATAAATAAAATTATAAAAATTAAAAAATGCACGTCTCATACTTATCACTTAACTTTTACGCGAAGCGCTAGAGGCGTGTAATAATTCAAATAAGAGTTAATAATGTACATAACATAACATAATTTGTTAAGGATATTATTTTGAATTGCACCCTTAACTTGTATTCCTACAGTATTTACGTGTATTCTGAAACTCTAACAAACTTACAAAAATAATTAATTAAAACTAGTTTTCAGTTAAGATGAAATACTTAGTACTCGAACTTATTACAGGAAATAAATAAATGATGACAATAAGGCGGGTACACAAATAGGAGAGCGTGGGTGTTGTTCAATATTACTCATGTCTTTTAGTGATCCGGAGATCGAGTAGCAGACACATTGGCGGCGAGAACACGTCACTGTTTGTTATCGTGGCGACTTCCAACCCTCTTTAATACGATTCTTTTGATATTGATTACTTAAGCTGAAATTGTACATATATTTAACATATATTTCTTTAAATATATTAAATATTTACAATTTTCAAATATGTACACCCAATTCAAATAAAAACATCTAATGGAATGCACCAAACATTTTATATACTTTTTTTTAAGGTTAAGGTAGTGTTCAAACATAATGAATTAGTTTGGTTTTTATAGTTCAATGCGTTGGTCCAGACAACCGCTTGATGCTAATAAATATTTACGAGACGTCAAGCTACGTGATCGGTTTCTCGATACTATAAGGACTGTAAGGAACTTAGTATGCGTGCCTTTTGGCTCATCATTAAGCTTAACTTTTCAGTCGACGTACACGATCAGAACCAAAGTTGTATCGAACTTAGTAACCATTTGAAATTGTATAGGCCAAACACGTTATCCGTTTCATAATAAGCTCCATACTTCGATTCCGAATTATAAACACTAAAAGTATACAGAAATTACGTATCTTTTCTGATCTCTATACTTTTATATTATTTTTCATAACTCTTTGCCAAATTCGATACTTTTAAGCAATGTTAGATTGTAGACTATTAAGATTAATGCTGTTGCGTAGGTCGTAGACTATGCTACGCTAAGAATAATATATTGTAGCAACGGTATCGTAGAGTAATAAATATTTATATCTGGTATAATTATGCACAGATTATTTAAAACAAATAAATCCACTATTCTTTATACAATTTCTATTATTTATTTACTTATTGCTTCTCAATTCTTTATAATATAAATATATTATAAATGTTTGTGTATATCGTACGGTATTTGTCACCATTACCGAGCCCAGTGAAAATAGTTATTATCTCTTTAATAGATTAGTTATTTAAGTAAATACGAGTGCTACATTCTAACTTTATCATAATAATAATCTTAATAGAGCTTTGAATAAAGCCCTCTTGTATTTTTTCAGGATACTATGAAGTCGAGTTTTTTTTAATTTTCCATAAATTTTTGTATAGTTATGGTTTAGCAATATGGCCACAATATCACCTAATGTTAAGTGACAATGTGGCCCGAGAAGGTGGACACCTTAAGTCTAGTGGAGGGACAAGTGCAACTGCCGGAACATACTTATACGTATTTCGCGGCAGATTTTCAACTTGAGAGTGGTAGTTAACCAGGGGGGCATTAGAAAAAGCTCTACCAACATGGTATAAATATTCAATAAAGTATATATACACTACATAATAGTCTTGTTATGCCTTTGAAGAACCATGTTTTGATTCTTTCTATTCTTCACCGTTTTTTAGTACAATTACGGGAATGATTAATGACCTACTAACCACTACACAAAGATGAAAATATCTTAACACGTTTATTCACTTGGTTGAGGCAAAAATGGAACCATTGAATTGAGCTTTGTTATATTTAGAAAGATAGCTCTGAGCAATGTTTAAGTTTCATGAGAAATTGAATCGTCGTTTGTATAAATAAACCAAAGTCAGGCGTTTAAACTACAATACTTAAAACATTTTATTTATTTATATACCATTTATATGTTGTTATGTCATAGTTTATAGATGTTAAAGCATGCTGCTTTTAAAATTAACTCTGAAACATATCACATTAAATAAATAGAATCTGAAAAAATATTTGACTAACAATATTTTTGAAGTGAAAATTTCTTTAAGTGCCTTTAGAACTTTTTGGGTGAACAAAAATAATGAAACTCGCGACTATGTAATATGTATACTGTGTATATGCGTACTTTTTTGGTGACCAAAAGCGTGAAACTCGTTTCATCGTCACCGCAAGCTTCGAATGAGCTATGTGTATACTGTGTACAGATATACCTCCGAGTGTTATTAGTATACATTTAATAATAAGAGTATCTCTCAGTTACTTAGTTTTCACTTCTATCGGCAGGCCCCAAAGACTGCCCCTTTGTACCCTCTTTCTACATTTAGGAGATGTCATTTGAAAGTCGGCGATGTGTGTTACATCAGTTATATTAAAAAGTATAATAGCCAGTTTCAAATACCTACAAGCTGACAAATATTATTTCCAATACAAACTTTGGGACCAATTTTCAAATTTCTTTAATGTTTATTTTTTTATGAAATAGGCGGCAAACGAGCAAGTGTTTCACCTGATAGTAAATGATCATCGCCGCCTATAGACACCCACAACACCAGAGGAGTCGCAGGTGCGTTGCCGGCCTTTATAGAAGGGACTGGCTCTCAAGTGCCACTGCCGGAACACACCTAATTGTATTTGGCGGCAGATTTTCAACTTGAGAGTGATAGCTAGCCAGGCGGGCATTAGAAAAAGCCTTACCACTATGCTATGGTTTCCTCACGATGTTTTTCCTCCACCGAAAGTTCAAGCTCATTGTAGGTGGTCGGGTTCGAACTCACGTCCCATGACGCGGCTTTCCTACACACTACCACTAAGCTATCATCGCTTCAATCATTTTACATTATCTACTCCACAATGACTTGCGTATCATTAACAACAACAACAACTCAAAGCATATATTAGTTTCAAATGTACCGTAATAGTTTTTGTGTTACGTGAAAAGTCCGTGTAAGTATAAATTATATCTTATACAATAAAAATATATTATTGTAATATAAAGGCTATTCCGTCATGTAATTCTGAATTAAATACTAATTAAATATACAAAGATAGCAGCGAAGATTGAAATTAATCATATAAAAGAAAGACGAGCGTTTTGAGCGAAAAAATTAAACTGTGATCTTAAAATAATATTACGGCCTTGAAATTTACTTTTCCTTAAGAGGATATAATAACAGAGAATATAAACGCTCTTTTTCGTATTGTGTTCAGCAATATGAATAATTATTTAAAACAATTCAACGCAAAGGAACGTAGTATCAATAAGAAAACATTATTATTTTCGTTACTAAATGCAAAATAAATAAATATATATGACCAAATGAACTGTACACTATAGATATATAACATATTCATATAGGTATGTATATACTTAAACTGTACCTGAACCAAATCTGTAATTAAATACTTTTTCAAAACTATAATTTGAGTCTACTTTCTTACTGATACAGAAACATTTTTGTAATTTTTGTCTGAATCCTTGTACGAGTAACACCGAAAATTCTGGATAGATTTTGCTTAAATTTGGCAGGGTGATAGCTAATGGATCAACCTGTAGGATACATGTTATCGCTGTTAAAAACCGTAAATAATAAGGTTCCTTCGGGATAGGGTATACAATTTAAAATTCTAACAGCGTCGAAACAGTTACCATGAAAGATAGAATGAAATAAATAAATATATTTTTTCATGACAAAGTTTTTATTATGTTATTGCTATGCAAAAATATTGGAAAAAAATAAGCATAAGTTACATAGAAGTATTTTGATTATTTACTAGTTTGACTTTGACTATTCACTAGTGATCCAATGGAAGGGTCACTGCAAAATCGAAAAGGTCAGATTAATGTTAATTACACTTCGTCGGCTTGTAGTTTAAAATATAAATCCGTTTCTACGCCTAATGATAGAAGTGTTACCATACGCTTTTAATCGTATCCTTTAGGCGATGCATCATAACTATATGGATTATTTATTGTATAAATTCATTCACACTGATCCGCATATAACATCTGAAGCATTGTCGAAAAGAAATGTTTAGATGGGGCGATGTTTATCTACAAATTAAATGGTGAATTGTAGACATTTATAAAAATGTGCAATGTGTATGTATCCTTAGTCATTAGTACTGGATAGCATATAAATCGGCATAAAACAATAAAAATAAACCTTAATATATAAAAGTAACATTCCGTCTATTGTTGAAAGTATGTGTAATGTACATCAAATTTCACGGTTCAGGAAATTTATACTACACTGAACATAATTTAAATAATCCCCTGGAAATATATCCACTTGTTAGCCTCTTTTATGGCCAAATAGCATTACATTTGTTTTAAATTGACAGTATGACACTTGGCCTCAGTCACACCTGATGAAAAGTGAAGACGAGGCCGAAGATGTATCACGTTCGTCCAGTAGAATTAGAATCTAGTTTTACTAACAATTTCAAATTATAAATGAGCTTAGTTTAATACAGCTTGATAATATAACAAAAAGTATTTATTTCTGAATATTTTTTTTACATTTGTGAATAATTTTTATACATTCAATGCCCAGATCATTGCTTTTCATGATTTCGTTCAAGGCCCAATATTTTTCCAACCAATTGCAATTCTTTTATTTATTTGTTTAGCCATTTGGTCAATTGGTAATATTATCTAGCCTAGGTATACATATTCCTGTGCATGTTCGAGATTCTATCTGCTAATGGTTATGTCTGTGAGTATTGAGTTTCTCATCATTTTTGTCTCGCTCTGAAGCAATAATAGCTTAGTGGTAGTGTGTACGACTTTGCGTCAAGGCATGTGAGTTCGAATCCAACCAACTACAACGAGCTTGAGCTTTCGGTGAAGGAAAACATCGTGATGAAACTATATAATGGCGGTAGGGATTTTTTGATGCTCACCTGGCTAGTTACCACGCTCAAGTTGAAAATCTGCCGCCAAATACCAATAAGTGTATTCCGGCAGTCGCACTTGAGAGCCAATTCCTCCAAAGGTTTAGCGTGTCTACCAACTTGGGCCGTATCGTCACTTAAGATTAGGTGGGATTATGGCCATAACGCTAAACCTTAACTATAAAAAAATTATTTCACCACTTCTGTACTTCTGTCTGCTAAGGTCTGTATCATACATTCCAGTAGTATAGGGTCCTCTTATAACAAAACTAGGTCATATGAGAATCTAAGATGGCTCAGTCACGATCCATTTATGTTTAGTGCTAGATTCTGCCATTCAAAATACCTGAACATTTGTTCTTGTACTGCTGTAAACAGTTTCGGTGAGAGGTCACTTTGCCTGGTCCCTCTCTATCGAATGGAAAAAGGTTACCCATAAATTCTAGCCTGATAATGGCTTTATTTTCACTGTGAATATTTTTGATAATGTTTATATAAGCGTTTTGGATATCTTTATTTTCAGTGTGAATATTTTTGATAATGTTTATACAAGCATTTTGGATCCATTGCTCTTTTAGGCTTTGCCAAACGAATTCATGTTTGAGGCTATCGAAAGCCTTGGAGTAATCTAAAAAGACTAGGTAAATGGTCTAGTTATAATATTCATTGTATTTTTGTATAAGCTGTTTGATTGTATGTATATGATCAGTTGTACTGAAGTTTTTTCCAAAACCTGCCTGTTCCACAGGCTGATTTTCGTCGAGCTTTATTGATATTCTGTTCAAAATGACTGTGGCAAAAAGTTTATAAACTTTTGAAATAAGAGATATGAGCCTAATACAGCTTGCATATATGTAAATATGTTAGTATATAAGTTGTTAATTATTTTGTTATTAAATTTAGTAAGTGCATAGTTCATTACCCCCATTTATTAACCTTTGTGTTGATATTCATGTTTAATAAAATTATTGTATTTATACTCATATGGCAGTCGATTGCCATTCTGTTAAATTAAGATGCCAAAAGTTGAAGATGCCAAACAATAGGCAATGCGCCTCTATGACTGGGTTATGGTTTCGTCTATTGCAATGTCGAACTTACACTCCGGAAGTCGTTCTGCGTCATGGGGCCACGGCAGTTCGTTTGCTTTTATAACACGACTAATGAAGATTTTTATTTTCACAAAACGATATTTACTTGCCATAAATTAAGTCGTTTATAGATTTTATGGCTTTCTTAGAAACAACGCATTTAATGTGTATCTAATATTAACCATTTTAATATTGTGTTTACATAATATATTACGATTCTGATGATATCCGATTACTATGCTGAAAGCGATGTGTAAATGTTACATACACAGATTCCAAATATAATTTTTTCATAGGACTATCGATATGGCAACAATTTCATATCGATAAATTTACTTATAAGGGATAGATTAAAGGATTTATTAATATAAACCTTCACTAAAACACACAATCATATTTAAACCATACATACCATACCACTGAAGCAATGATAGCTCACTGGTAGTGTGTACGACTTCGCGTCAAGGGACGTGAGTTCGAATCCAACCACCTGTAATGAGCTTGAGCTTTCGTTGTATGAAAACATAGTGAGGTAACCAAAGCATGGTGGTAGAGCTTTTTTAATGCCCGCCTGGCTAGTAGCAACCATCCTCAAGTTGAAAATCTGCCGCCAAATACCAATAGGTGTGTTCCGGCAGCTGCACTTGAGAACCAGTTCCTCCACAGGCTTAGCGTGTCTACCAACTTGGGCCGTATCGTCACTTAAGATCAGGTGAGATTATTGCCATAACGCTAAACCTTAACTATAAAAAAAACATGTATATACGAAAATCTTAACACCTCCAAATTACACGCGTTTTAATTATTCGTAAATATAATTATATAATGTCATGTAAATATGAAGTTTACATTTTATTAGCATCAATGGTAATAAGATTTGTCTTAATCAAAAAAGAGAAAATACTATGATAGATCTAACGTGTGTTCACAATTACCAAAAAAATCTGATCCATAGCTTTACAGATTTAGGTACATAGATTACAGAATATTTCTGTCGATACCTGTTTTCACTTTTTCGCATTCGTTAAGTGTAAAGATGCAAAGTGGGAAAGAGGGCAGTGAGTGCACACCGAGTGGCAAGTGTTTCACCGCAATTTATTCTTCGTCGGCGGCTGGACACAGGCCAACACTCGCCGACATACTCGTTAGCTTTCCGACCACCAGTTTACTATGTAATCGTTTTGTCGTATTTCAAATTCTATTTAAATGATTTATTTATTTATATGTTGTTTGTTACAGAAATATGAGTATTTATTTTCAAACTAAAGTCTTTGGAACAGAACTTTAATACAGTAATAATTAAGTGGCAATATTATACTAAGTGATCATATGAGATGATACAAATAGTCTAGAGGAGTCCATGACATGCTCAAGGAGCAATCGATCTTTAGTGAATACTGTTCTGAGAATGCCTTTTACCTTTGCCTTGTTCTCCAAAAAGTTCGGCAAGTGGCAGATTGCACCTAAATCATACACAGAACGCTAAATTAGGCTTGATTGAATGCGTAATTGCCAGATAGACAAACCCTTACTTAACATAGGTCATCGAGTAGCTCGGTTACGCTTTACTTGCTCACACCGAAAATAAGGTTATGATAATTGGACAAAATACTGGCCATTAATAAGTTTTAGTTTTATTTCAGACCAGACAAAGAGATTATAGTGTGGAGTCGATCCGAAAAAAGGTGTGTGCGGCACAAGATAACCGAATGGTTAGGGTTTAGTTATGGTAAAGAGAGACGATTACATAGGTACATGCATGAGGCTTCACATCATGTAAAATAGGTATCTGTCTGGAATACGGTACGGAATAGACTTCTACAAGTTTCGGTGCACACAGTGAGAAAAAACATGCAATTTTGTATGACAGAATTATTATTTTAAATAGTTTGAACTCTACACAAAACTGTATAACTACAACATAATTAAATAGAAATAAAATATTTGCAATTTTTCAAACTTCATTTTAAGCCCTATTTAAAGTGAAAAACACAAAGTTTGAATAATATTGCGCAAAATTGAAAAAAGATATTCGGAAATCTTTTTAACTATCACTAAAATCAATTGCCATTTTAATTGCTAAGTACTTCATGACTGTTATAGGAAAAAATATTTTTAATTCTGTTAAAAACGTTTTCATGTGTACGTATAGCTCAGACATATGAGTAATATTAATATTTTTTTCGTTTAGCACATAATTTATACCTTAACATAATATAATGATTTATGTTGATTTCATAGTGTTGCATGTTTGTTTATTAAGATTTAACAAGTAATTTGTTCACCACGGCCTTTAAATTTTACGGTTAATTGCGGCAATGGCGACGACTTTACTTAGTTCTGTAAAACCTTAATTATGGTTTAGGGTATGTTCGTTGATCGCGAGATACGTCGGTTCGGTAACAAAAATAAACTTTATAGATGCGTGCGTTAAAATGTTTCAACTAACTGGCACAATGAGGTCATTTCCCTGTTGCTACTATTCTTGATATATTTTATTTTTAGTAACTAGGTTAGATAATAATATAATCAAGCCTTAAAATAGCTGTTACACTTTGAGTTAATATCAAAGTCCCTTGTATTGCTAAGATTAATTCAAAAATGTTCTTTAAAAAAAAAAAACATCCGTTCAAGGAGGGTTCGATGACCGAACCTTCTCTGTAAAGATATTATCTTGTCGGTTATTTAGTAAATCCATACCTTCGGGTCTCAATTATACGATTTTATGATTCAATTTTTGACATAATAACAACCTCTGCAAGTTTGTATTACAAAAACTAATCATTAAAATTCTGAAATTGTGTGTTTCTCATTTTGTGAACATTGTAAATGTCATGCGAGATGAAGGAGCAGTGGGTGGAAAATTACTAATTCTACAAACCAACACAGTATTACACTATTATTCGCAAATATATTCCTCATCAAGTTATTTAAAAGAATAACATAAAAAAAAACATGATACAATTAATTAATCGAATGATTCCTAAGAAGTATCGACGTAAGTGAACTATCTTGGTTAAAAATAATGCTGTATATATATAAATATTATTATATGTCACACAATTTTGATGACCTTCTTAACTAAAAAACCGATTTGAATGAAATTTTGAACACTGTATACAGTTGTTTCAACTTGAGAGGTATGATAGTTTCTATTTTGATAAGTAACCATAACATAAGGCATGTTTTGAGCGTTGGGAAAGCTAAGTGGAGCGTAGCCATCATGTAACTATTCCGAGGTTGTATTTGAAATACTGTATTGTTTGCTTCGTAAATAAACTTTATTGTCTCCGTGAAATTAAACTTGTTCTTTATTTTTATAGTTATATACTTCTAGATAAATTCATTGCTTTATCATAAACATAATGCTACTGCGCTAGGTTTTTGAAATTAGAGAAGTATGTTTACTTCATACCTACAGGAAATTACTAAACAAAACATCTTAATATATCTTAATATATGGACCGTTTATTTTGAAAGTGGTGTAAGTCCATTTTCTTTTGTTTCGAGAAAATTAAAGGTTACTATATTTGTTGATAATGCAATTTCATTTACCGACCTATTTTAAGTTGTACAAAACATGGGATTTTTTTGAAAAATTAAACACGGACTAGTTATATATAAAAAAATTACATTAAATTAAGCATGAATTACGTGATAACTCATTTTTCTCAAAAATGGACTTACACCACTTTTAAAATAAACGGTCCATATATATCTTTATATGACTCAATATATAATTTTTGGACAAATTACCGACTACATAATTAATTTTGTACTTTTGTTACGTGTCAAGCGCGGATCCACTGTTATGGGCAGGACAGGCACGCCAATAAACCTAATAGACTTATGGCGTCACACTTTCACGGTTGGCGCTTGTCCCACAGCTTTGCCCACGGCCATATCTATATTAATATAATAAAGAGGAAAACTTTGTTTTTCGTTTGTTTATAATGACTAATCTCTGAAAGGACCAGTACGAATATGAAAATTCTTTTTACGTTAGATATAATATTTTATCAGAAGTAACATAGGCTATGTATCATCACGCTAACACCAATAGTAGCAAAGCAGTCTTGAAAGAAAGGGGCAAAACTGATGAAATTAATTTTAGTTCCACGCGAACGAAGTCGCAGGCTCAGCTATACTATAAAAATATCTCCTTCCTAGAAATGCACTATACCGATAATGAGCAAGTTCATACGGCGACTCTCACTTAACCGATTTTCGGATGGCTATGACTACAACCTTTTTGAGGGCTAAATCCACACCTATTTTATAATTTCCATAGGGAGCGTTCACGTTTGCGACGAATTAGGTTAATAAATATATAACATTTATGACTAACTTATTACTAATTGTATTCTGTAAGACCTTCATTAAATTAGGTAAGGTCGTTTCTAATTTAAGTTTGTGAATCCTTAATCGTTATCTACGTCAGAGATTTAATTAAGTCCGGATAAATTCGGTCGTATACTTTGCTGCTTTGATAGACGGTCTAGTTATAAAGATTTACTCATTTATTTACATCAATGTTAAGAAGATTTTATGGTTAATGTAACCTAATCTCAAACATATAAATATCATATATATATACAACTTATTCTATAATTACTTGTTTTATAATTTTAAGTACTTAAATCAGCAGAAATAATTCTTATATAATTTATAATTTAATTGTTTTCTATAATAACATTGAATACGAACCTTTACCTCAAATCTTATACAGAGAAAGAGAGCAAAGCTAACTTAGAGTATTTGTTTTATTATACTCATGTTCGTACCCCTATTTTTTAGATACTACCCACGCTAGGGATCAAGCTCTGGGTAATGAATACAACCCTGTCATTTCCTAATGCCTGTCATGATAGCTATCACTACCAAGTGTGAAATGTTTTGCTAAGCACAAAACTCTCGCAATAAATATCAAGTCCTGTGTTGTAAATTACTTTATAAACATGCTATTAACGGATGAAAGTACACCCTGTCTCCGAACAATCATTTTTTGATGGGAATTGATTGTACATTCTTAATACGTCGGTAGAGGTAACTGCTACGCAGACCATGCAAACAATAAATAAAATATTATGCTACAGTAATTGATACATTGATTATATTTTAGTAGGCCTGGACAATGTTTAACAGAAAGTGCGATCTGGACATATCGTATATATACAAATATAAATATATATATAAGGGGAGGAGCAGTTCACCTGCAAAGGATGCAATTGCGTGCAATTCGACGCGTCGCGCCAGCCTGTCCGGCGCCCCCAGGCGTCTCCATCGGCCCTGTATTTCGCATCATCGACACAACTCTCTAGCCACTACTCCCACGTTTTGTTTTTAACTTTGTTTCACAATTTTTTGTCACAGTTGTTATAACTGTTAACGATTGTTATAACTACTTTGAAGCGATGATAGCTAAGTTGGTGGTGTGCGAATGCCGCGTCAAATTGACGTCTGCTGACTAAATTTTTTGAAGCCGATGAAAATAATGTACCACAAAATTGTTCTACACTAAATATCGTCAACAGGTACACTTATGCATAAATTTTATAGAAATGAAAAAGAAAAAAAATGGTTTCAATAAATAAAGAATTTATATGTATTAGAAATAAACAGTATAGTTTAGTAATTAATATGTGGCTTGGGCACTTTATAGGCAAACAAATGCATTGTGTTACTTAGTAATAATGTACCTAGTGGTATGGTGTGCATACACCAAACAGTTATAGATACACTTACTTTCTTATTTACATAGAACCTACTTTACACGATCTTGCTTTTACACGGTTTATAAATTTACGAATTTTAAAAGATTATACCATATATATGGGTGCATATTCGCAAATCCATATCGTTAAAAGCATTTTTGGAACAACATTCATGTGGCATAACTGGTAGCAAAAACGGGGGACTTCCCATATTGTGAAATAGAATATACATTTAGGGAAATATGCATCCTAATATATATATAAGCAAACACAAAGTAGTTCATGTGAAAGCAAGCGAAAAACGCTCATATTTTTGACTGCGAGTGCGAGTTTATGTATTAGAAGTGGTCATTTTACATTATTTTTGGAGTCTTTGTGTATAATTTGTGTCAATTTATCAAGCTTTTATAATACCATACACATTGATAAAAAATTAAAACAGAAGAAAAATACCTCATAATTTTAACTGCGAGTGCGAGTGAATGAAGGCACAATAACACCATTAAAAAAAATTAGAATAAACTTAGATTTTAGAAGATTTCTTTGATTTATATTTGTGCCTAATCTATAACAAATACGATAGGTAGGTTTTTTAAGATATTTTTCACTCTTCTAAATATTCATTACAATATTAAGGGATTGCTAAATATTTCTTACCTATAATTAAGAGTTGGTACATATATTTTGGTTTTGAGGAACGTATTTTAAAGTCGAGTGTGGCTGCCAGTATATCATGTAAAACAAATCAGACTCGAAATAAGATAAATATGATTAAGAAATAATATTTAAAAACTAAGTTAATTTTATAAATACAGTAAAAGAAGAAGATACTTACGAAAATATAATCGTAGAAGAAAATAATATAAACAAATGATCAATGAAAATATTTAAGATAACGCTAACATTTCTAACATATACATGATTCAGTTTGAATGTTTCAGTTTGTGGAATTAGAAAATAAATTGCAAATAAGCAGTACTTAATAACAGTTACATGATCAACCAGCATATAGCCAGTTGGTGAAAGTCATACGGCATGTGAACCGAGGATCCCTGGTGAATTTGTGTCTCAATGTGTTTTCTTGTTTCTGGATTGTACAGTACAGTCGTGTGGTTGTGCTACGGAAAACAATTGCGCGTACAGCATCGTACGCGTGATAGAAGTGAACCTTCTTAAAAAGAACCACAAAAAAGGGAGACCTGGATAGCCTTGTGTATTAGATAACAATTTATATCTCCCTTTCTCATTCTTCCTGTGTTAAACTATTTTTTTACTAATACTAGCTGGTGCCCTGCGACTTCGTTCACGTTATTCCCGATATCTCAATCAAAATATAAATGATAATTTTATTTCCCTATTTAATAAAGTGGATGAAGTTTGAAAAACGCCGAAAAGGTGTTTATTTATTTTAATTAGGAATTTTAATAGGATTGACTCCGTGTAGCATAGGATCTAATTAGGATTAGTCAGGCTCGCCCGTGTGTGTGAAATCCGCTAAGGGTAACAGCATATGCCGAATCGGAAAAGTACAAGATAATGACTCCGTTGGTAGTGTGTACGGACGCCGCTTCAATAGACTTTAGTTCGAATCCCTGCAAAGAACCTGAGCTTTCAGTGGAGGATAACGACGGGAGTGCTTTTTTTAATACTCTCCTGGCTAGCTACCAACCTCAAGTTGAAAATTTGTCACATCTATCCATTGATGCGTTTCGGTAGTCGCATTTGAGGACCAGTTTCTCGACTAGGCTTGGGGTGTCCACCATCTCGGGACACATCGTCACTTAGCATTAGGTGAGATTGTAGTCATAACGCTAAACCTATATATGTATATATATTCGATTTGTACAGATTTTGGTCAGAAGTTTTCTTTTATCGTATAATAAAGTTCTGCCAAAGAAAAAGATGTTTTTTTTTTTTTAATTCATGTAATTCATTTTAAATATAAAGGGGTCATTCCACTTCAAACCAACCAATAGTTGGAATCGACCCTTTTCGATTTGGACAAATTATATATATACTAGCTGACTTGGCAGACTTTGTTATGCCGTTTCGAGTTGTCAATCATATTGACTACAGCGACATCTTTCGCGTTATGATCACTTATCAAGATAAAAAATATCCTATCTCACAAGTTGAATCAAACTGCACACAGTGTGCAAATTTGATTAAAATCGGTTCAATAGTTTAGGAGTTCATCGTAGACACGAAATTTTTATATAGCTGTCATTGTTTTATCTTTTTTTTGAGTAGGTAAAAATGTCTTCTTCGCCCTCCAAAAATATGCGTATAAAGTTTCATGATGATCGGTTAAGTAGTTTTCGCGTGCAAGCGTAACAAACAAACTTACATTCACTTTTATAATATTAGTAGAGATAATGCTTTTGTTGAATTGTTAAATGTGTTATTGACTATGTACATTCTTTTAAAAGGGACTAAAATGAACATAACATACATCACATCCAAATGTGTTTATCTAAAATTAAGATTAATCGTCCTACATTAATTAAAGGTCAGTCAGTCTCAAGAGAAAATCAAGAAATATAACGGTGTCGCACGTGCCATTTATAACATACATTATTACGAGTTTGTATCAGCTTCAACACTTGCCTATGCCGGATTTTGTGTAGGAGTATTTTACTAAGATGATTTATGAAAAATAAGATGATTTTAAAGATCGTTTATTTTATAAGATGATCTTAATACGTTGAGTGCTTAAAAATGCTAGCTAACTGTTGGCAAATGTTCGTGAAAAACTAATTGCCACCGGGTTACTCATATAAAAATTATATAATGAGAGACATTATTTTACTGGCACTGGTAATAGAACGGTTGTTATTCATTTTCAAATTTACTGCTAACTTGTCTTAATATGAACGCGGACAGCTCTGATTGTTTTCTGGCAACTGCATTTAGGAACTGTTTTTAAGCAACCTCATATGACATCATTATAATAGTGTTTAAAATAATTAATTTAATTTAATGTTAATAAATTAATGTTAAAATTCAATATTAAGAATCTCATTCCATTTTGGATTCCAAATTTATGGGGTCGAAAATGAAATATCTTTAAGCTCTACATTAATAACAAAATACAATTCGGTTATAGTTTTATTATTTCAACAAATAACCATTTGTTAAATATGCAAGAAAAATAGATAAAATAGCACTCAGGTTAATTGTTACTGTTAGGTTAGACTATTAGGTATTTAAATTACCAAATGAAAATAATAACAAGCCTCCACTCTCCCCTAGGGCGACAAATTTTGCTTAATACTTTTGTATTGTAATTATTTGATACATAGTTTTTTTTTTGTTTAAATTGAATTAAAATGTATTATTTAATGTGTGAATTATCAATCTGATAAATAATTATATGATAATTTAAGTTACCCGCGATTGCCCGCGAAGGTTTATGTGCGTGTTAACCTCAGGTACGCAAACACAGAATTAATTATACATTAATGTCGTCGCTACAGGGCGATGAGGGAACTTAACATATTTAATATTCACGGAGCAAGAGCGTGCCTCTTTTATTAGTGCTATTAAATTGCTGAAGTTCGATATTAACATAAATATTTGACGTTTAATAATCAAAAACATTCACGAGATTAGGTAAGTTTAAAATAAGTTTTTTAATATACTTTTTATTTATTGTCATGACTCTAAAGTTATTATAATGTATAGCTTTATTTAACAATTTGATAATATGTATATATTGTTATCCATAAAAGCAGGAAAATAGTCTAGTTAAATAATTGAGTATTCATTTAATAGAATTGAATAATTTTCCAGCATGTTCTTTGACGATTATAAATGGCAAAATTGTCGATTGCTTTACAATAGTATACTAAAGACGCTAAACCGTAATAAAGTTTAAATCATAACTATACCGATAATAAAATAAATAAATTTATATTAAAAGTAATATCATAATAATCATGATTTGCGCGATTTATATTTATAATATTTCTACATATGTATTTATCTAGTATAATTCTATTTATGTATCTGTATTTTATACTGATGAAATATCTATACTTCTGTAATAGCACATCTTTGTTGATTTTCACAATTTGTATATGTATACCGTACCATGCATGCCATAATATGTGTATTTAACTAAAATTCGAACCTTTAAAAGGAATATATACATTTTAAATATAAGGTTGATAACTAAGTGATTGAGGACTTTAAATCATATTTTAATTTTTAATATAACTTTAATACGTTTTTTAACGACGGCATTAAGTCATCTTTTGCACAGGCATAATTTCATGTTTACAACAGTTTTTACTTTTGCCTATAAAAAACGAAATTATTTGTCTTCTGAGCGTCCGAAAAACCTCTTCAGCGTTATATTTTATTAACCATTTAATGAGTTCTACATGGAATTAATAAGTGATGAGCTAAAGGCGTAAAGTTAGGGCTGTATGGTGAATATGACAACATAACTCATTGTACTTCCTACAATGTTTGGGGAGTAACCAAACATGTCTGCATTATTTTACTGGAAAACAATACATTTACGATTTTATATTTCTGGCTGATTTCTTTTTTTGATTATAAGCCACCCGTTTTTCTGATTAACATAAACATATAGTATCCTTTTTTAGTCACAAGTTGTGAATTGTTCATAAATGGATCAATTTCGTATAATTTTACAAGCAAATCGCAGATGTTGATAAATTATGTCAGAAGAATATCCTTAGTTGGTGAAGAATTCATAAATCGAGTTTCTTGACATAGCTAAGCCGTTTTTTAAAGTATATACATATATGTGCTACCTGCTAAATTGAGTTTCATTGTAACTCCATATGTTGTGCTATAAAGGTCTGAATCAATAGTTGCCTAGATCTGATTCTCATCACTATCGAATGGACGGCTAGTTTCAGGATAAACCAGTGTGTAAACAAATACAGAAAGACTTGGATACCGAAAATTTACTGTGCGTATTTTGAACTATATTATAGTCATTTAGCCATGCTACTCTAAAATAAAAATAGCCACCCATTGGAGACAGCCGTTAAGTGACAACTTAAAACTATGAATTTTTTGTTTCAGTTACTTTGTAAATTAAAAGTATTTAATGATTTCTTATGTTTACGCGAATATTATTCATTGAAATAAAACTAATTTAAACGGTTTTATCGCGGTTATTTGTTAATTTTGATCCCGGGCGGGGTCGGACAGTCACGGGGCGGACTGAGGTGTAAGTTGTCCAGAAAAGTTCATGTTACTGTGTCTACCTTCAATTTAATTTTTGTTATTGATAGTGTTCCGATCTACGCAGAAAGAGTTCATAGTGTCTTGAGGTCTGGCAATTGGTCTTTTGGGTTCCGATTTAATTAAATGTATAATCGGATCTTAACTATATATAATCGGATCGGAACTTAAACTTTGGATTTTCTCAGAGCCATGATATGGGGCTCTTCAAAAAGGGATTGAAATACGGTCATCAAGGTTAGCAACATGCCTGTAAAACCATGGTGTTGCGGCTGTCCATAGGCGACGGTAACCATTTACATTTATTTGATAATCAATACACCTGATGAATTGTATCAGCCCAGTACAAAATGTAATATATACTCCTTAATTGACGTAACCATTAATGTATACATTTATATTATTACAATCCGTAACTAAATATTATCAAATATAGAATGATAAAAAGTATATACAAGTATAATTTATACTGTTACTCAAACACAACATGTCATAGTTTTAGCTACACATGTACTGTTTAATATCAGCACGCACAATGACGAAAACTCATAGATTTGACTTATCAAAAATCAGTCAATGCGCTGAAAGAACTTATCATATAACAAAAAATCGTGAGTGTCGTGCAACACTTAGTTGGAACGAATTTCCACAGGTATTATGTTATTATTGTGAAACTTATTATATTATTGATTACCAAATTCAAAAAAATAAATTAGTAACCCCTGAGAATAATTAAATAAAACATAGAGATAACTAATGAATTTAATGAATGGTAGGAAATTTCATAATTAATATATATTATTTCTAGTTGTGAGAACAAACATTTTATTGTACATCGTTCAATTCATCTAACTCATTATAATATGTATAATGTTTTGATGTTACATAGCTAACATTGCTGACGTTATACGTACACGTATGACGTGTATAAACCATATTTTACGCAGCCGTTGAGAACTTACTGCCAGTCTTAAACCACTAAGCGCGCACCTATGACTGGGAATACATCATACGCGCTAAGGATAACCATCTACACTATAGAAATATAGTGCAATATAGAACACACTAAAGAAAGGGTCGTGACGGATAAATCTTACATTTTCATTTTTTATCTTCATCCGTAACGTACGATAAGGAACTTCGTTCCAAAATTATTTTTATAGATGAATATTGGAAAAAGCTATATAGAAATAATACTTATATAAGGTTTGTCTGCAGAAGATCGAGCATTAAAAGTTTATTTTAAAAAAATATATACGTATTACTTAAATGTTCTATACTATCACGTAGACTATATAAATGTACATAACAGAGCACAAATCTCATCATACACAACAACAAGTAAACAAATCTATAAGAACTAACGTGTACATATGTGTTGAAATAAACACAGCGTATGAACAATACACATAGCGTATAGACATACTTTCGCTCATTATTGTCGTTTTATTTTCATACTCGCCAAAAATACCTAGAAGCTTGTTTATGCAGTACGGTTCGTTTATTCCGTTTATTTAAAGCATTATCTATCTACCTTTATCACGAATTCCAAGCGTGGCTTAAATGTTTACTCGTGTTTCAGGTTGATGTCGATTCCTTGATATTCAATTGTTGTTGATATATTTAATTTCTATACTGTGTATGACATAACAATTTAGAAGTAGGTTTTATTATGATAAATAATTTTGTGGAAACATTCTACAATTAAGGTTTATTGAGGTATGGACATAAATATACCAGAGGTGATGATTTGCTGTATTGCAACTAATATTCTACAAGCACTATTTTTGCTTACTATATACTATTATTATACATTACTAAATTAACGTACAATAAAGTAAATTTGAATACAGAAGCTAAAAAATAAAAATTAAAGTTAACTGTTTTTCTCTCTTGATGTTGATTATACCCAAAGCATCTTTTCCACAAATTATTACATTAAAATACCCTCACTTCTGTAAATCGATTATAAATTACTACAGTCTTTTAAATTATTACAGTATTACTTTTTTATATAGTAGAATAGCTAAGTGGCGGCACTATATTTGGGAGCAAGCGAAGCACATTCAAAACAAGGACAACGATCAAGAAATCATTATTTCGTAGTTTGACAAGCCAGTTTTCTTTTGATTGGACATATGTTATTGGACTTAAGAGCTTTCACAGCTTCACTGAAATTTGGGGGCGAGTACTAAGGCACGGAGCGCGAGGTAACGAGCATAAGAGAGCTATGAACTGACCGATCCTGAAAAGAAACCGCAGTCCTGACTAATCCTAAACAGGATTAGGCAGAAAACCCACACGGCTACAATGCGGATTAAGAGCGCGAGCTAACTTCTTATTCTAAAGGATTGTAACAAGCCAGTCGGTGGCTGTATATATGTATGTACATTGGCTAATATGGAAATGGGGTAAACTAAAAGAGAGTTACTGTGCCAAGTTTACTACCAATGATTTTACCTTGCTAAACATTGTCTTTATGAATTTTGATACTACATACTTATTTACTAAGTATATAAATAATTCTACATAGGTACCTATAAATTTAAGTTTAGTATGAAGCTTATCCACGTACATTGCTTAGAGGTATATAAGAATAGGAAAATAATGCAAGGATAAACATATTCCAGATCAAAAGAATACCATTTGACATCTAATAAATAATTCATAAAAATTTATATCCACATAAAGCCACAGCTTGATGGCACTGCAAGCGTGGTAAATAACAGCAAATTCACTCAACGTAAAAATATTATTTTCTATATATATTTGTGTTAATATTATTTTATAAATATGTCCATAATATTAAAATACAGATCCTAGAATCCTAAAGAGTTTTCTGTAAATTTATATGACTAGATGCAGAAACTTTATAACCATCGTACTCAAGACAAAGCACTGTGTGTTTATATTAACATCTATAGTTTTCAATTAGTATTGAATAACCAAATTGGGTTTTTGAAAATATTTTTTTTTTGTGATAAATGGAAAGATTATATATTAGTTTTATAACAAAACTATTTTTTTTATTTATTTTTTTGCAATAATTCAAAAGTTATTTCAAAATAAAAATTAATTTTTGAATCCAGTACCGAAGACACGCCGACAACTCCCGAAGAAACTCGAGCGCGTGTGACGTCATAATGTTAGTTTTCACTCATTGCCGTTGATAGAAAAATAATAAATACAGTGTTTTAATCTATTTAATTTTGTTGTTATTATTAAATATTTAAATTTATATTAAAAATGTCGAACCTCAAACGTTATCGTTCTTGTTTTGTACCATTATGTACGAATACTACAAAGGCAACTCCTGACAAAATGTTTTTAAATGTTCCCCAATACAAGATGTCAAACGTCCAAATAAATGGTTTCAAGCAGTGCACTGTGATAATCCCCAAACAAAATTGATTTTTTTTTTTTGTTGTGAAGATCATTTCGATGTAAGTATTTCTCAATAACATTGTAATTATTATTTATCTAAGTATACAAATCAAATAATTATTATATATTTAAGTAAAGTACACTAAATAAATTTTCACTTATTATATTATTTTTTAACATACTTACCTTGACGCCTTGGCACCTCGAACTTCAACAGAATTAAACCGAACGTCATTTTTAAAAAAATCGGTGATCATAAATATATCAACATCAGGAATATTATCAGACTTTGCCTTAATAAATCCTTTATCACACATAGCTAATCAGAACCAACTAACAACTCGTATTTTAGCAATAAATTTTCAATATTATTGTCTAGTCACGTGTAATAGCCGTAAACGCTGTACTGTTATTAAATAGCTATAACATTATGACGTCACAACTATGGTGACCAATCATGGCGCGTTTATAGTCACGTGATATTTATTTAAATTTCATCAATTTTTAATTGTTTATAATTAATTGAAAAAAAAAATTTTTTTGAAGTTTTTTGCATTAAATATCAATATTATTAATGATAAAGTTTTAAAATACATAAAAACATCGTTTTTTTTTTTTTTCAAAAACCCAGTTGACCGAATAAGTTTGAATTTTACAAACAAGTTACAAGTTACAATTAATCTAATTTAAACTGTAGTGAAATAATGCTCAATTGTGGGTCTAGATTGTAAAACAAAGCTGAAAAATTATAAAGATCTTTAGGTAAAACTATTAGTTACAAACAGATATAAAAGTAAAAGTTAGAAGCGATGATAGCTCAGTGGTAGTTTGTACAACTTTGCGTCAAGGGACGTGAGTTCAAATCCAATCACCTACAATGAGCTTGACCTTTCGGTGAAGGACAGCATCGTGAGGAAACCATAGCATGGTGGTAGGGATTTTTCTGATGCCCGACTGGCTAGCTACCACCCTCAAGTTGAAAATCTACCGCAAAAAACCAATAGGTATGTTCCGGCAGTTGCACTTAAGATCCAGTTCCTTCACAGGTTTAGCGTGTCTACCATCATGGGCCGTATCGTCACTTAAGATCAGGTGAGATTATGGCCATAACGCTAAACCTTAACTATAAAAAAAATGAATATAAAAACGGATGGAATATTATGAATAAGAGTTCTTAAAGCATGAACTGCAACATCGCAACCACTGCGGGAGCCAAAACCAAGTTGTATTGGTTGAAAATATGTTTTTAAAATGTCGGCCTTCTTTCTACAGCATACTTTCGCAGCAAGGCGTCGATATGATTGATGCCAACCGCTGTAGATCGAATACCACCATGCTTTTGCTTTAAAGCTTTTAGATTTGCAAGTGTATCTAGTTTTGAAGCGTTGATATCTCAGTGGTAGTGTGTACGACTTTGCGTCAAAGGACGTGAGTTCGAATCCAACCACTTACAATGAGCTTGGGCTTTCGGTGAAGGAAAACATCGTGAAGAAACCATAGCATGGTGGCAGAGCTTTTTCTGGTGCCCGCCTGGCTAGCTACCACCCTCAAGTTGAAAATCTGCTGCCAAACACCAATAGGTGTGTTATAGCAGTTGCACTTGAGAGTCAACAACAGTATTATTAAATATCCGTAAATTTATATATATGTAATATATATTTTATAATATATATTTATATATATGTATATCTATAAAATACACCGCATCAGACTTGAAAATGAGTTTGGTTTTGATTTGCTCGATAACAATATTATTATCGGTAAAGTTATAACAAAGTTTCGGAGTCGAACGGCAGAACGTAGAGATTCAACCAGAAATAGCTATCGGAACATTGAAGGAAATTTGCTTATGAATCACACATATTACTCGAAATCTTATTTAATATTAACGTTATATTAAAGAATAAAGTTATTAATTCTTGAATCAAACATATTCTATAGTATGATAAAATTAAAATAACAATAGAGTTTAGAGAAACTACTTCTCATATATTGTGATCGTATCCTACAACAAAGATATCTATTATAATAGAAACGAGGTCAGAATTATGTCTGTGTTTTTATTGATTACTAGCTAGTACACGCTTCGAGATTTAATCTTTAAGCTTTCTAAGCGTGGTAACTGTATCTGTGGTAACAGTAGTAGTGATAATATATTTGTTATTAGACCAATAGCTATCTTTCAAAGTTATGTATTTTATATTAATTATTTCTTAATATCTAAGCAACTGGAACTTGCTCATTGTCTTACAAAATTTAACTGTTAAGGGCAAGATGAACTCAGAAACTAAACTTTATCCAAATACAAACTTTCAACTAAATCGTTACTTATATTCGTATGTACTTAAGCTAATAAGTAAGAAAGCTAATTCAGTCTGGAGGCTAAGTATACTAACGATTTTTTGGGCCACATGATAACTTACGACCAGAAGATATTCTGTCCAAAATTTATATCCTTAAATATAATGAAAATTATGTTGAGGTGCAATCACGTCAAAACTACTGATCTTATCAACATGGGACCATGACTATTTGATGTGGCATTATTTGCAATTTAAATGGTTTAAGGCTATTCCTAATCCTAGAAATCCTAGATTTCTGGTAATAAGAGGAATTTTATACTTGTAGGTTTAAGCGTTATGGCTACAGTTACACCTGATCTGAAATGACGTTGTGACTCAAGATTATGGACACGTTAAGCCTAGCGAGGGACTATTTTTTTTTCTTTCTGTCTTACGCTGTTAGCTCCAAGGGCTTTGACAGCTTCACCGAACTTTTTGGGGCAAGTGCTGAGGGCACTCAGCCTCGAGACAGCAGACACAAGGGTGCCAGGACGGCCTAACCTCGGCTTGGGCTGCTGCCGGTAAATGAAAAAAGATTCATGATCCTGACTAACCGACAGGTCCTGTCTTACCAATTTAGTGATCCTAACAACGACCTTATCAGGTAATAAACTCAAGGGCCATTAAGGTAGTCCCTTACAGAACCGTGTACTTAACGTGTGAGTGTGCACCAATGGTATGCGGTGCGATAGTGTACTCTCAGTGATGTAAAAGCTGTGTTGAATAGTGAATAAACTCACAAAATCGGGTAAAAGTTATTAAATAATTTTTAATTTCACCCGAAGTCCCAGGCGTAGCTAGATCTATATAAACATATATAATATTTCTGTTTAATTACCATTTATCGTATTCATTCCAATGCTGTATTTATTTATAAAATTGACTGAGCGTGGCGAATTAGATTTGAAGGTACTCACTGTCAACAACAAATCCAGGAATCAATTCGGATTTGAACATCGCGATTGTACATAAGTTTATTCTATTTGTTTAATATCTATTCTATTTTAATTTTTAATATAAATAGAACAAAATTGAAATAAGTAAACATAATTTTTGTCAGTTTTTTCCTATTCCTACTGTTTGTCACATGTGCTGTTATCCAATATACTCATATTATAAATATATTAGATTTTTTAGTATATAGGTTTGAGCGTTATGGTCTTACTTCATGTTAAGTGATGATGTGGCCCAAGATGGTAAACACGCTAAGCCTAGCAGAGGGACTCAACTCTCAAGTGCAACTGCCAGAACACACCTATAGATATTTGGCGGCATATTTTCAACTTGATAGCTGACCTGGTAGCTAGCCAGGCTGGCATTAGAAAAAGTCCTACCACCATACTATGGTTTCATCACGAAGTTTTCCTTCACCGATAGTTTAAATTTATTGCCGGTGGATTCGAACTCACGTCCCTTGACGCGGCCTCAGTACATACTACCAACAGAGCTATCATCGCTTTTCTATCGATTATCTAGCATTCGTACGGAATCTACAAGACAAATTTCACCTAATCTTAAGAGGCCACTACATAAAGCTATGTATAATGAGCATTTAATAGACTGCAAACCAGAGCCCAAGCAGAATAAGTTACTGCTTTTTAAAACTGGGGTAAAGTGGCAATGCGTGTGCTATTGTACATATTTTACACTAACGGGAATTAATTCTTTACATACTAAATCTTTAACTAATACTGTTAATCATTTTATAATACATAAACATAACCTTTGTACTTTTACTGTGTATACTAAAGTAAATATAATAATACAAGAAACTCTGTGATTGTATCAAGGAAGAATAATGGTCATCTAAAGAACATATAGATTTAGTACGCACATTTATCGCGGAGCTTGTCAGTTTTGAAAGATCGATTATATGTAGAGTATAAAACACTTTTTGTACTATTGTTGAGATTTTTCTTTTCTCTGTAAATAGTGTTTTTGTATATTTATTAATAATACACAATTGATATACAGTGAAATTTATGCTTTTTTGTGTAAAATAGAAAATAAGTTTATAGATAACTAAAAATTAGAATAGAATAATAAGATTTGCCGTGTAATATAAATGTTTCTTGTTGTAATATAAAAATTTACTTTTTATTGAATTATTTATTATTAATACCTTAATTACTTAATTAAAGTGTAAATTTTAATGAAATTATCATAACTTACTTATTATTATATTCACCATTTAGCTCAACTAAGTAAATTAGAAAGCCAGTCTGAAGGTTTCGAGTAAATTCTAAAGATAGTAAAAAATGTATAAACATTAAGGTGGCCCAAAAACAACAATTTTTTTATGAGTCTCCTACGAAACTACATTAGTTTATAATGTTTTAAGAGCCTCCTCCAAAGCGCAGCTCAAACAAATCATTGTAAGAGGTCGCTCAATATTATTAAAAATTTTTAAAATCGTTACTAATTTTTTTTTCTTGTTATTTTACTATTTAAATGAGTAGGTTCCTGAAATTTTCAAGTCGACATTTTAATATTTCAAGGTCGCTCAAGATTTTTTTAAGTTTACAATTAGACTATCTTAGACGTTTACGAGCGACTACTGAACATGAATATTAACCTCATTATCAGTTCTGACAGTTGAGGCTGCCAACAAAAAAAGGAGAGACATCTGTTAATATGTTTTCGAATTTTATTATCGTAACATATCTATATTTATATTATAATCTTAGAAACTACCAGGCACATACCAAAAAATATTTTTGTATTTCATAGAGAAATTTCTTAGGGAAGTTACGGGCTATTTAATATTACGCTATTACAAATAAAAGCAATGCTGTATTAAAAAAGTTACAGAAATGGGAAAAAAATATTAAATAATTTTTAGTGTTCGCGGGCACAGCTAGTTATATTATAATGACGATTCTATTGTAATATTTTTACTGCTAATATATTTATTAATAAAATGTTCATATTGGTATTCAAACATCATATTAATATAATAAATGCGAAAGCGAGTATGTTTGTTTGTTGCGCTTTGACGACTAAGCCGCTGATTATGGTGATCTTGGTGTAGAGACAGATGGTAACCTGGAGACGGTGACAGGCTACTTTTTTTTCGAAAACCTTATTGAAAGTGGGTTAAAGGGAGGGGTAATCTTTGTATGAAACTTTATGCTGAGTCATCCGATTTGTTTGACTAAATCAATACTAACGCGAGCGAAGCTGCATGTAAAATCTAGTTAAAAAGAAATAGAATTAAATTAAATTAATAGAATAGGGATTAAAGTAAACTACAGTAACAAGTGGTTGTGTGTTTTAACCGCAGTTGAGTTCCGTTTGCCAGACTGTTAAGTGTACCTACTAATTTTTCTTTTGAATTGACAACACAGTTTTACTTGTTATTTTTGATCCCATTTAAAATACAAAAATAAAGTTGTCAATTTTCAATGTTTAGTATGCTGACTTCATATACTGGTCTAATTGAATAAAAAATGAACATCTTATTTATTTTCAGTTAATACCGTTTGTGAATAAAACAGGAGCAATAACCAATTTGATAATTCAATCCAGTAAATCCAAATCTCCGCTAAAAATTATGAAGTATGTTAGATATAACGCTGCTCTCAAAGTAGTTCGAAAACAATCCTAGATTTCTGGTAATAAGAGGAATTTTATACTTGTAGGTTTAAGCGTTATGGCTACAGTTACACCTGATCTGAAATGACGTTGTGGCTCAAGATTATGGAGACGTTAAGCCTAGCGACGGACTATTTTTTTTTCTTTCTGTCTTACGCTGTTAGCTCCAAGGGCTTTGATAGCTTCACCGAACTTTTTGGGGCAAGTGCTGAGGGCACTCAGCCTCGAGACAGCAGACACAAGGGTGCCAGGACGGCCTAACCTCGGCTTGGGCTGCTGCCGGTAAATGAAAAAAGATTCATGATCCTGACTAACCAACAGGTCCTGTCTTACCAATTTAGTGATCCTAACAACGACCTTATCAGGTAATAAACTCAAGGGCCACTAAGGTAGTCCCTTACAGAACCGTGTACTTAACGTGTGAGTGTGCACCAATGGTATGCGGTGCGATAGTGTACTCTCAGTGATGTAAAGGGTCACTGTATCGCGCGAGCAGAGTCTCTCGAGGGCTCCTATCCGGAGGATCGAACCTAAGCTCAGGCGTCTGCGGACAGAGGCCACGGCGGGTGTGCGAGAACGAAATTATGCGCTCGGCCTTTGCGGCGAGGCTGGCGGTTGCGCGGGCGTGTGCGCGGACACGTGAGATTGGTGGAGACGGCAGGGAGAAGCGCGTTTAATCTCGGTATTTTATCGACGGAGTCAGAGAAGCAATTACGTGGCCGGCGCGCAAAGCCTTTGGCGTATAGATTGGAAGAGTAGCTAACTGCGTGTACTATTTTAGAGTTGGGATGAAGTTCAGCATTTTCAAAAAAATTATCTACATTATGGACTACATGGAGATGGAGATGGACAATATGGAGATCTACATTACGGACATAGAACGGGGCTTGGACGGCTATGCGCATGAATCTATTTTGTAACATTTGTAGTTTGCGAAGTGTGGTGCGTGAAGCGTGAGCGAATATGGGACAACTGTAAGTAAGTATGGGACGGATGCATAATTTGTATATTGTGAGCTTATGTCTGAGTGCCATTTTACTCTTAGAGGAGGTGAGATTGCGTAGCAGAGCCATAGCCGGGTAGGCTTTTTTATGTACGTAATCTATATGTTTGTTGAAGGTTAGGCGCCTATCTAAAACTACACCAATATATTTAGTTTGATTAGCCCATGGGATATTGATACCGAAAGGGTGTAATGTTTTTTTACTATTTCTCCTGAGGATCGAACACGATAGCCGCACTTTTTTTTGAGTTTAATCCTATGCGTTATTTGAGGCACCAGGACCCAAACCTAGTGACGGCTCTTTGGACGCGGTAGTATACGTGAATCCTATTCCTGCCCGAGCTGAAGATCACTGTGTCGTCTGCGTTGGAGCCTACTCCAACGTCGGGGAATTCGGGAATGTCGCTAACGCACAAGTTGAACAGGCAAGGTGCTAGGATGGAGCCTTGTGGGACTCCTGAGTGTATAGGGTGAGGTGAGGATAGGGCTCCGTTCGCTTTGTAGCAGAAGGAGCGGTCCGATAAGTAAGCAAGGATTATGTGGACTAGTCTGTCCGGAACTTGAAAGAGATTGAGTTTATATATGAGGCCTTCGATGAGGCCAGACCTTACCGAAGGCTTTGGCTATGTCGAAAGATACAGCAAGCATGTGCCTGGGTCGACGTAGCTCCGTGAAATAGGAGAGAATATGCTCCGTGAGGCGGAGCACTTGGTGGGTACAGGAGTGCTTCGGTCGAAAGCCGAATTTCTCGTGTGGTAAAAGACATTTGTCTGAGACAAAGGCTTGTAGTCAGTTCAGCAAACGCCTCTTGTATATTTTACCTATCGTATTGAGGAGGCTTATCGGGCGGTAGCTTTCTGGAAGGGATGCCCTTTTCCCGGGTTTACGGATACCTATTACCATTGCCTTTTTCCAAGCGGCTGGAAAATGACAGTGAGTTGTGTCCACATTGAAGATGCAAACCAGAATGGCTATGAGTTTATCAGGGAGAAGTTTCAGGGCTTCGTTTCTGATTCCGTCGGGACCGGGGACTTTCCTTGGCTTAAGGGCTTTTATGATCGCGAGGACTTCGTCAGTTGTAACCGGGTCTAAGTTTTCGATTGGGGAGGGGGGCGGGGGGATTGTTCGATCGACCCTCCCGACGTGTTCGGGATCTATGGTATGATATTCATAGGGATTGGGAGAACGCGAGGGACTCGCTCTCAATTGTAACTAGCGGAATACACCTTTAGTCGCCTATATTTGGCGGTAGGTTTTTGCCTTGAGTGTCTCAGCTAGCTATGCAAAACCCAACCGATTATGAACCGTTGTTCTTCTCACCTGATGATTCTTACATGCTCCTATACTACTCGGCATAAAACGAGTGGATGTACGTAAATGTATTCGTTCATCTTGTTAACAATAAAAACGTATGACGCTGCTGAGGTAGAGTACAAATATAAAATCGAAGTATATGTTTAAGTTATGATACTAAACTATGGACTATGATAAAACGTCTATTCGTTCCGTAAAATTTCGTTTACGAAATCATACAGAATTATATTGTTGTGTTTGGACCCCTTAGAGTTCTTTAGATACTGTACATAATTCCTTATTTCAGGGCCTTTCTTCTGGACATATAATTTATATTTGTTACAAGTAAGTAAGTGAAATAGAGTCAAACGTGGGCTGAAGAATATTTGAGCGTGGTAAAGGTTATAATTAAATTAGTAAAATTCAAACTTCTATACCTAATATTATAAATGCGAATATCTTTGTTTGTTTGTCCTTCCTTTACGCCCTAACTAAGCTACTAATCGACTGGATTTTTAGCATAGAATTAGTTGAAAGGATGGAACGTAAAATAGGCCAATTTTGTCCTGGTAAAAAGCTGCGAAGCCGCGGGTAACATATCATAATATTATAAACACAAAAGTATGTGTATTTGTTTGTTTGGTTTTTTGTTCCACTATCACGCCTAAACTGTTGAACAAATTTAGACACAAATGTACACATAAATAGATAATTTCCTGGATTAACTCAGAATACTTTTTATTCCGGTAAAGTAATCCATTGGGATAATAATTCAAGTTTAATGTTATACTGACTTTTTACGCAGGCGAAACCGCGGGCTGAAGCTAGTAATAAATATTTTTAACAGACTGAGGCAAAAATACTTATGAATAAAAATAAAACTTGCAAAAGTATCTCATCCATAGTTTGAAACATTCGGTGAAAAACAACATGAAATGGTGTAGCAACAGATCAACGGCCCGACGCGTTGCGCGCGTAGCATTCGTAGCAAACAGTTGAGCTACACGCTTCAGCACTTACACAAATTGATAACGCTACCAAAAGCTGCGTGCTTAAAATTCACTTGTATTTGTAGTATCCTGTTATACAAACATAGCGGCTGAATAACTAATTATGAAATAAAATTCATAATCTGGATATTTTTTACCCAGTAGTCATACTAGAATATATGCTTATAAAAATATCAATTAACTTAGGACACCAGGCTGCTGCTGTTAAGCCGATTGAAACATAACTAAAACTCATATCAATATTCCTTATAGAATTAATAAGTCGGTAAGGTTATATTTTCGACATTATGCTTTAAACAAATATCAGAAATACTTCTTACAGGAACTTTATACTTGGAATTTATGCAGGTGCCAATTATATAATGTAAAATGCATGTATATTTTATAAGATAACTGGATGACAGCAACTTTTGTAGTAAACAAGTTTTTAAATTTGACCTTTAAATAAAAAAAAATTTATGAATTTTCTCATTTGAGCTAAATGTTTAAATTGAGAACTTTAATTATTCAGTAACTTAAACATAATGCTTAAACTTAAACAATCATTTACCTTCGAAAATCGGTTATATTCGAAACGTTTGGTTTTTAATGGAAAAATACGAAAGCAATCTTTCGAATCGTTAACGTTTCAATTACTTTAGAAATTAGAAAACCTCACTTCTGATAAGACTTCTTGTATAACGTTAAAAATTTCGTCATCTTGTCACGTAGCTGGGCGTGATAACTTGACTACGATTTTTATACGAGTGTTGGTAACTTTTCCGCAAGGTTTTATTATAATATTATGTTAATTCGAAACTTTCAAAGAATGCTTAATAACTGAAGAGCTTGTATAAATTACAATTGAAATTAAATATAAATGAATACGCATCTTTTATTATTACATTTATTTGATAACTACACTTTTTGCATAGTCAGTGTTCTAGTAATAATATTATTTAATATATTTCTTAAGGGCATAAATAACGTGTATAACTATGAAAAGCCTGAAAAAAGATAGTTTTAATAGAATGTATTATTATGTTATCAATCTATATCATTATAGTAAGAGATCAGATACATACTATTACGTAGTATTAAGACATTAAGTTAACTAACCGTACAGACACAGAAGTAGGTAAATCACATCTAAAATACATTTTGTTGTAATTTTGTACATTGGTAAAAGATTTGTATAATTCAAAAGCTTCTCCGTTTTTTTGTCTTTGAAAATCTATGAATCTAGTGCTCCATAATTAATCTTATGACTTAAAAATAGAGCGCAGTCATCTTACAAAATAATTCACTGTGAATTCAATACTCCACCACAAAAAAAAAAACAATAAATTTAGCATTTTCATCTAAAAATTACATGCCAACGCTATCAAAATGATGCCCCCTTAATTTATATTCTTATTTTACAAATAAGGTAGAATATAACGACATTACGTTTTACTTAAAGATAACTCTATGACTTGACTGATTTCATGATATTGTAAATGTACGTCTGTCCTTTACGTAGTGCTCTTGAGTATTCTGTTGCTGTAAACGTGTACATATTACTTGTGTGGGTGTGCTTGTTATTGTGTGTGGCTGTGAATGGGAGACGATATAATCAGGGCCTGGGGGGTGAGCGAAGACCGGGGCGCGGTATCGACGTACATGACGCGCATGCGCCAAGATACACGTACTCACCTGTTGCCGAGAGGCCATGGAAAGGTACTTCTTGAAATTAATGTACCCACCTGATACAGAAATAAAAGCAAAGTTTTAAAAGCATAAGCTTAGTATAGAATTGGTTCCTTGGTATGGAATTACTGAAAAATTGATAACTATTATTCCTAGATTTTAAACATTGTGTACCATACGCTATCATTGACATTTTGTTTATGTATGTTTTATTATGTACACTTTACAAGTGGTGAATAACAAATAATATAGTTTTTATAATTGATAACTTTAGCATTATGTCCATATCACACCTGATCTTAAGTAACAATATGGCCCAAGTTGGTGGACACGCTAAACCTGTGGAGGGACTGGCTCTCAAGTACAACTGCCGGAACACACATATTGGTATTCGACGTCAGATTTTCAACTTGAGGGTAGTAGATAGCCAGGCGGGCATTAGAAATAGTCCTACTACCACAGTGTCACGTTGTTTGTCCGCGATGAACTCCTAAACTACTGAAACGATTTTAATCAAACTTTGCACATTGGGTGCAGTTTGATCCAACTTGAGTGATAGGATACTTTTTATCTCGATAAGTTATTATAACACAATACATGTCGCTGTACTCGATGGGATTGACTACTCGAGAAGGCAGAAGGAGGTCCGCCAAATTAGCTAGTATTTTATAATTTGTGAAAGCTATAAATCCACAAATTATTATATAATTTCAGTGTTAACTACGTGAAAAAAATTCGATGGGATGTATTCAACGCGAGAATAGAAATATGAAAGACGGCAAGTTCGACCATCAACATATGTTACAATAATGATTGGAGCGTAATTTACTCATGTGGATCATCTATTAGTGTAAAGGCAAATATATTATACGCCTATTTGAAGTCGATTAGAACTGGTTTCAATTACTATAACATTAACAACTTTTATTAATATACGCAATTAAGTACATTTCTCATTGATTTCTAATTTAGTTATTACCTGAATCATAGGTATAATTTAACCATAGTATCTAGTGATATTGAAGGTTCCTGCATGAAAATAACTAATAAAACATGTAACTTAAATAATATACCAAAAAGAGAAACAATACATAGTAAATTAACAAAAAACGTATATAATTATTACTATATTTCAAAGTTGCAACTTAAAATTTTGAAATTATATATTGCATAAATAGAATGGAATTTCTGTATATTGTTTAAAATTTTACTAATCTTGCATATTAACCTACACTACCCTTGCTTCGCGGTTTTGCTCATATGAAGTATTTAATTTCGTGAAGAAAATTTTTATAGTTTCATAACATGATTTATTTTGGTTTTATCGCCGTAATTTATTATTATTCTTATAGCTGGTACTACACCAACGGAAAGTCCGTCATACAGTTTTCTCCAATAAACATTTCATTCATGTTTCATGAGGAAAGCTTAAATATATAATCAATTGAGGTTTCATTCAAATTGACTGAAATATGATAATGATTGTTGAGTAAGTCGGGAAAAATCAACTGGTAGCTTTAACAATTACCTGTACGAGACTGGGCAGGTTGCTAGTATGTACATTTAAACATGTAACATTATTTCTTCGTTTTTTTGAACGCGCTAATCTTTCCAGTCCAGTCAGATTACAAAAAATATTTTTTCATTTACATGGAAATTGTAACAGAAGCTTTTAGGCTATTTAAACTCACGCTACCACCAATAGGAGCAAAGCTGTGTTTAAAAAAATGCAAAAACGGGCAAAAATTATAAAAAATTTTTAGTTCCACGCGAACGTAGACACGGACACAGTATAATTACATACGATAATCGAAGAAGATATATCTATGAATTAAAGAACGAATTATAATTATAAGTGTATATATAGTGTATATATATAGAGGTTAAATAATAAACTTACTCTAGTACACAGAAGGAGAACGAATTCGCGCGTTGAAAGTAATCAATACCTATTTCTACTCGAATAAGATTCTATTACATTTATTTATCAGAAACCAGCGACACGTAATGTGCTGAATAATGAGGTGGTAAAACACAATTTTGCCTTGTAATGCATCTTAAATTTAACCCCACCATTTACGATTATATATCTATAAATGTCACTTGTGGAATCGTTATAATGCTCGAGTTCAAGGCACTATTGATCCCCTTTCGTATCTAAAGGTAAAACAGAGTGAAGTATTATTACTAATAATGAAAATTCAATTTTACAAAATGACTTGTCTTCTTATGGCTCTTCCAAAGAGTAAAAAATTACAAAACGGTAAAATGTAAATAGTTGTTTATGTATTATATGTTGTTTTATAGAAGTACTAGCAGACCTAGCAGACCTTGTTCTGCCTATTCGAGTAGTCTTGTAGATCAAGTTGGATCAAATTGCACACAGTATGCAAAATTTAATTAAAATAGGTTCAGTAGTTTAGGAGTTCATCGCGGACAAACAACATGTAAAAAAAAAACAGTTTCAGATCCATTTAGCTATATTAACTAAGTAATGTACAATGTCAAATGTGCGTTGTCGAGCACGATATTTGTGCCTGGCCCCATTGCATCTACCACACATTATGTGAAACGCCCCGCATGGTTCCACGCTTAGACGGGTCGCGTTCTGATATCAACCGGTGTATATTTAGAAATCAGTCAGGACGGTAGGAATATATATGACAATAGGTTACAACCATCGTGCATATGAAGATAATCCATCGTAATAATTTATTGACAGCATTAAGGTTTATTTTGAGGATAAATAGATTTCTAATAAGCATTTACTGTTGTTAAGGTCACTATAATTGTAATAATGTTAGAGTTTCTCAAACGGTATAGTTTTATACATCATCCTATCTAGGTAACGTGGGTGTTTACGGCTTCTCAGAATTGCTACGGCCAGGCGAATGTGTACCATTCCACAGTGTTCCGAGTACTAGTTAATTAAATTTTATATTAAGGTATAACGTTTATAAAAACTCTGGCTTTCAGTATATTATTTAACGTTTGTTAATTATTGTGGGCTTACGGTGATTATTTTATTCTACAAACGCTGGACGTTATAAAACTGTTACTATAACTCAAAATAACAAAAGCAAGATAATTCTAAACCCATAGAACCGTAATGTAAATGTGATACGCAATATATAGGAGACGGTGTGATCATTTCTTGTCATTTAATTTTTTGATATCTATACACAAATAATAAATCTGTAATTTTGGTATATGGGCGATCGAAGTATGTATAGTCAATAAGTTTTAAAATTAGAGTATATGCTTACAACCGTTAAAACATCTATAGCGCGATGCAGACTATTACGTGAATACTTATATGAAAATATATATATTATTAATGTATATCAATTAAAAATGATTAATTTATTTATTTCCCTTTATTATCAGAAAAAGAAGTGTAAATTCTTCGAAAAAATTAATAAATATCACAGTTGCACTGGCAGCGCTATCTTATGATAGCAAATCAAACTCTGTTAAGTTCATTACGTCTTCAACTTTTTGGTGAACACGCATCATTGTGAAACTACTGGACAGATTCCAATGATATTTGGCAGGGTGGTCGCTAATATTACGGATCAACATTTAGGATACTTTTTAGTCCATAAAACGATAGGGTTCCTGCGGGATAGGAGATAAAAGTTACAAATTTGTACTAAATGAACCTCTCCGCGGATTTTGATATAATTTTCTTAGTTATTTTACATTTCTTTTTATATTAGTTGCAAAAAACTATTGTGTGTTTGTATTTTTCTGCTAAAACAATTTTAATTTTTGTACAGATAAGAGTGATTAATAAACACACATTATTAAATGCTGAAGAAAGAGACATCTGCCGGATTTTTAAGTAAAGACGATTATAGATAGATTTTTAATAGTAAAATTAAACTCCAAAATTTTTCGATAAATGAAGCCATGGTACTCATTACATGCTGAGAAATACGTCGGTCAGATCTTTAAATATTTGAAAACTACAAACCGACTTCGTGTATTGTTAGGATAAGTATGATTATACATAGAAATAATCAAACTGTAACTAGGTTTTTTTTTATTATAATCGGGCTGATATATGATATCCGGGACCTGCAATATTTAATTTTAGATTTTTGTCTCGCTGATTGCTTAATTTTTATCTTATTGTACACTCTGATATACTGAGATACATTTTGGTTAAATTAACCTCTGTGATAACTAATACTTTAGTTTGTTATAGAATAATTTTACTCTATAAAACAAAAACGGTTCTTTCAGAGTAGTAAATGTAATTCTCCAGGCATTTTGATGTAATTAATTAAAAATCTTAACTGTTTCGTCTTTATGTAATATTGGAGCACTAAAAATACCGTGCCGAACTGAATGACATAATATATCATTAACTGAAAACAGAGCTTGTGGAACAGCGCATGCAGTGCCGTAAACTGTAATATCTAACAGAATGACACAATATATCATTTAATAAAACTGTAAAGGTAGAAAATCTGAAAAAAAATTGGAGTCTACCTTGTTACCTATAGAGGCCGAAAATATGTTTTTTGAATTTTTGTCTGTCTGTCTGTCCCGTTGAACACACATTATTCTGAAACTTCTGGATAGATTTTAATGAAATTTGGCAGGGTGTTAGTTAATATTACAGGTCAACATTTAGGATACTTTTTATTCCATAAAACGATAGGGTTCCTGCGGGATAAGAGTTACAAGTTCAAAATTTGTACATTAACACGATATAATTGTAATTCTTTGGATTTCCCTGAAGAATCTGTTTTAAATCGAATCAATAGAAATTCTGTTGATGGCTACTGTTTGCATAGGCGTAGTCCAATTCATCTACCAATTTTCAATAGAATTAGTACGCTTTTTTATATCGATCTGAGTTATTGAATATTTCTACTAAGCAATGTTTATTATGGTCTTTTTTCAAGGCTTTTAAATTGAAGAAAATATCTGTGTTGACATGGTACAACGGAAATTTTCTAATTATTTAGTTAATTAAGATAGCGATGAACTGCCATTAAATACAATGGAAGAAAATGAATTGCCAGAAAATATCATTACAAATAACGATCTAATTGATAAGGTGTTTCGTAACTACTTTGCAAAATGACATTTTTGAGGAAATGAAAGACAGAGCAATATTGGCACTACTCAAAAAGGATCATGACAAAATTAACAAAGATATAGTTTGGAAGCGTCCCGAAGAGTACAAAATGTTCTTAATACTATAAATATTCCAATCTTGCAACCAAATGCGAAGCGATTTTTGAAACGATGATGGCCCAATTGTTAGTATGTAGGAATACCGCGGGTAAGATGTAAGTTCGAATCCCTACAATCAGTCTAAGCTTGTTGTTGTAATGAAACCATAGCATGGTGGTATGGCTGTTTCTCATACTCGCTCGGCTAGCTACTATCCTCAAAATGAAAATCTCCTGCCAAATACTTGTAGGTTTTTTCTGATAGTTGCACTAGAGGAGAGCCAGTCCCTCCACTAGACTTGACGTGACCATTATCTTAGGCTACATGGTCAATAAATATCAGTTAAGATTTTGGCCATAACACTAAACTTTAACTATAAAAAAGAGAGATTGTGGTCATAAAGCTAAACCTTTAAAGAATACAAAAAAAAATGAATTAAAATGTTTAATAATAATGCTGTTGTGTCATTTGGATTCATCAGAAGGTAACGGTGTAAGACTTATTATGAAAAATTTCTGCAATAAATACAATTCTTACGGCAAAAATTGTGACTGCTGAATAGTCTGGCAAAGAGGTATATATACTAAGTAAAACTCTAGACTCATTAAAGGGTCAACTGGGATGTAGGTAACTTGCAGCGACACCAATTTCCAGTAAGATCTGCATTTGTCATGACAGTATATACATTTCAAGGCCAGACATTCGAATTTGTCGGCATAGACTAGAGGTCGACAGTTTTTATGAAGCGAACATCAACGTTAAAAGTATTTCTACCACATGAAAATCCTCGATAAGTCAACGTACTCGCAACATAGTATTGAAAGAATTATTAGGTTAAAATTCGATTTCGACATAATAAAACTGGGTATATATATATGCCGATATATCCATAGTGATAATAGATAAACTAAAATACGTAATCTATATCTGTATATATAAAAATGAATCGCCGTAATGTATGTTCACGCATAACTTCTGAACGACTGTACCCAAGTGAATAATTATTTTTTATTCTATTCGTTATTGTCAATACAAGAATTGTATAAAAAAACAAACAATTTTTTTATTCCATCTCATAATATGAAAAGTAATAAAGCCATGATAGCTCAGTTTGAAGCAATGATAGATAACTTGGTAGTGTGTACGGACGCCGCGTCAAGGGACGTGGGTTTGAATTCACCTATATTTAAATTTCATATAATTAGAAGAAATTTATTTCATTGGAGATAAGAACAAGTTTCATTCAATAATCAGAAGAAATGATAAACGGAAACGATATTAGATATAGCCAGTTCTATTGATCTTAACGAATTGAAGTTGCAAGGTTGAGTAGGATTGATTATATCTAATGAAAATGTAATAAAAAATATACAAATCTGTCAAACTATTTTTGAGTTTTAGCGAGAATAAAGAACATTCATTTTAAGTGATACGAACTTCACCGGGCCGGTTAGTAATTTAAATAAAACAGTTCTGTTGCGTTATATCGAAAATGATATAGCTTTGAATCACAATCGACATACTTTGAAATCATAGATGTCTACGTATTTGCTTAAGCATATCAAATTTATCTTTACATGTTTAAATGAACACTATATTTTACTACATATTCTCGTTTTATATATACATCCCAGGCCATTCTCTTCCACTTAAGCAACAGTAAATAATATGGACGGAAATATAGGTACTAATTCTTTGTCTTACCTTATTACCATAACAGTTAGGGTAAAACGTACAACACTATTTTTTTTTTTTGATAATGTGTATTTATTTTTCACTACATAAATATGATTAAATTTTTAATTTATATAATCAAATAATAGCAACCTAAATTATTTAATTCTGTATTTAAGTTTGTGCTACGACTTTCAGGCCTATGTTGTCCATTTTACATTAATAGGAGTGTATTTTTTTATCATAACTAGTAGTTGATTGAAAATTAATTAATGATGTGTATCACATATATCAACAATTAACATAAACAGTAAAATATTAAGAGATCCCATAAAAGATGTTTTAATTTGTTATAATTGAAACGTACAGGTGTTAAACTAAGTGTGCAATGCAAAATAATTTTTTAACCGAAACAATTAATACGGGGAGAGGTGGAATGGAGACTAACTAGCTTGCACGCTCATGGACAATTGTATAGAACATAATGTGAGAATATTGTAATATTTGGAAAGTTTACATGTCACTCAATAGTGCTTTTGAATTATGTTTATTATAACCTGTATCAATAAAAAAAGTTAATAAAGTACCCTGAAAGTATTATTTTGAGTCGGGAAAAAATCCCTATTATAACGGCAGCTGTTAATTATGACATTAAGGGGTGACGCATCGGCATTTTCCATTTGATTTACATGGATTTTTTTTCTCATCCTATTGAATTTTGTAATTTCTGAACGGCTAATCCGACTCGTAAAGGCCATAGTATATTCTGACAGAAACTGAAATAGTTGACAAAAATGTTACCTGTAACGTTCTTATAGGTTAACGTAAAACTTATAAGAAATATTGAAGTCTTTTTAACTTTTTGAACGAATTTATTACACTTATTGCATAATTTTATTACTAATAATAAAGTACCTCGGTTCATATTGATAACTATAAAAACCCATCGGAAATAATTTACTAACTGTTATACAAATATCTTACATGATACTTATAAATTAAGAAATGTATTGAATGTATGAAAAGACAGGTTATTTCTAAGAATGCGAGTTGAAATAAATAAACTTCTTCACTTTCTTTTTGCAAGCATTAATGCGTCGTGCGCTGGCGTGGCCTCAGGTAGCAACATTTTTCCCACCAGTAGGGCATTGACAGGCTGGTGATATTTCTATCACATGTGATTACTTTTAAACGATACGTGTAATATTTTCAAAATATTCTAAAAAACTTAAACCCATATGGCTTATTTGAAGATTTAAAATTATACAGTTATCTATTACTCTTTACTTTAACAGAATTTAGTTCTTGATTTTTTTATTGTTAAGGGATTAGTGTTATGACTATAATCTCACCTGATCTTGAGTAAGGATACGATTGAATGAATGAATGAATGAAATTAATATTTATTACGTTTATTATTAAAAAAAAAACAATTTGTTTTGATTACGCAGTACTACAGGTATATTAGAGAACGAAAAACACGAATTCATTTCATTCTCAATCTTCATATTGATATATATTTTAATACTTTAAATGACACATGAAAACCGTTTTAGCGATTAAATTACTATCACCAACTAATTCTTCTTGAATGTTTCAAAGCATATCGTGGTTTAAAAATATCTTAGGTACTCGATGCAAAAGAGCACATCAAATTATTTATATTATCCTAATGAACGTTCATACATAAGATATTATGTTATTATCAGTATGTAGTTAAATAGCTGTTCAGATATTTCCAATAAGTACTTAATGTCTGTTAATGCATTATAATTTATTTCAGTTTACAGGTGATAGTGAGGTTGGGTTGCTGTCGGAAATAGTTAATGGACCTGTTGCTCATGACTGATGGATGCCGAGTATTAGTTACCTTATAGTCAAATTGTTAGCAATTTGGTTAGAATAAGTTTTGGGTGGATTTCATTTTCGACAAGCCCACATTCATTCAGGAAGTAATAGAAATAAAACGTGTGAAAATTATATCAAGCATATCGACAAACAATTGAAACAATTGAGGTATTATAAAAGGTAATCAATTGAAAATATGATATGGGAACAAATTACATATATTACCCGATGGTTACTTTACAAAAATTAATATAAAAAACTATGAAGATATAAACCTGGTATTTTAGTCCAAGTAACGTTGGTAGGTAAGGTCCTCTCTGGCAAGGCGCTCGACTAGTATCGGGTACTAGCTAGAGGAGCCTTCGTGTATCGAGCACAATTAGAGGGGCCTTCGTGTCGTTAGTTCCCACCTTTAAGATATCATATCAGTATGGTTCCAGACTGACGTTTCCTTTGTACATTCTCTATCTCCTAACCCTTCCTTTTGATTAACCAAGGCCGATTGGTATTCTCAGACGGTAGATTTTTATTAACCTCGATACTAGAATTGTTCCACACGTCTGTACATATCGGACTCCTGATTTTGATTGCCAGCCAAATTCTTTTGTTCACTCGATTCGATGCCATTTTTCGTTCGAAATATTAAATTTATACGTTCTATATGCAAAGCGCATGCGTTAAAATATTCTATAAAATCATTATGAAACTTGACATCGAAATGGTAAGTTATTAGAAATCCTTCGGGTTTTCCTTATGAATTAAATATAATAGTGAAATAATAATGTAGAAAATAAACTATTTGGACGGAATAAATTAAAGCCAATAATTACACAGTACTATCGAGAAATATTGAATATCTGACATAGCTTTACAACGCACGTATTTGTAAATGTGAACAATAATATAGGAGTGTACACCTAGAAAAGATATTTAAAAATATTTTAGCACAGCTAAATGATCGTTCTATGCTAAAATTTAAAATAAGTACATTCGAGGACCGTCGAGATATAGATAATCCATCGACTCTCGCTTCAGAAATTGGAATAAAAATGCCCAGAACGCGACACGCTTAAACTACCACTATTCCAGGTGTTAAAATTGGTATATAGCGTTCGCGATTAGATCAAGGTTAGGTATTAATCATATAAAACGGAATTATTTCATTACTTATATTTAATCTTGCAGAGACACTAGATCAAATTTAGATGCTGTTTTATATTTATACGAGCATTATGGATTACATCTTGAAGTAACACATAGGATCGCAAATTTGTGTTGTGATGTCAAAAATGTAATTAGTAATTCATGAGATAGTACAGGTTAACCCTTAAGTTTATATTGGTAAAAATGAAACGGAATAATTATCAAGTTTCATAATTAAAATAACCTTACTAAATTTGCGAGTATTATTTTAAACATTTCTGTAACATTATGAAACTTAATGTGTTACCTTTTGCTCATACCAAGTATACCCAGTCCAGGCGCTCACAATTATAGCAGCTCGTCATCGTAATTAACTCTCGTTGTTTGTTGGGAAATTCGAGTCAAAGTACCTACCATAAATATTAAAGTCGATTTAAAACTCACAATACAGTCTGTAATAAAATGGTATGATATTTTCAGGAACTGTGAAATGTGTGTTTTCTGTAATTTCAATTTCAAATTTCTACGATTACAATAGTATATCTCAATAAAGATGTTGTAGAGTCATACATATCATATATTGTATATAAAGCCTATTTACTTTAACTCAAGGTCTAATCAGATTTTATAGACTAAATACAAGCGCATATGATGCATTTCCATTACCAGGATTGAAACCATTACGAGGGCACAATAAATGTGTTAATAGTGTAACCGGACGTAAATTGAAACTTTATAAAGTTAAATAAAAATACAAGTGGTAATAATTTCAAAAGGTTGTTCGAATTTTAAATGTGCATATAACAATGTTTTTCACTTACGAGTATTTTATCATATATATGTGTTGCTATTACTCCCTTAGGAGAGGAGAAGCTAAAACACTTTTCAAGTAAAGTATACTCTTTAGTTTAATGAACAGCAAAAATAAAGGTACTTTTGGTCACGTTTTACAATTTAAGGTATAATTTCTTCGAAAAGTTTTATAACTATATATAATAAAGTTTATTAATATAAAGAGATATCAAATATAAATAAAATAGATGTAGAAAATTTAACTTCATACCTGATGTTACAATTATAAAACATAAGATTAGTTTTAGCTGTATTTATAGCCACTTAATGCATTATTTTTCCATAAGCTTAAAAGGTATAGAGTTTTTTTTACTACCAGTATATCGATTGTTGTTTCCGAAACACAACAATATGACGACAAGCACCTATACACGTACATGAAAATAAAATAAATTCTTTTAAACTGGTTCAAGTAATTAATGTTTCAAATTCGATCCACATTACCACTAAATTTATTAAAAATCACAGCACTTACCACTACTAAGGACGATATTTAATGTTATTAACAATAATACTAACAAGTGTAAGGAGTGTCAGGGGCATCAAATGCAATCTGAGTTACCCACTCCAATATCACCTGCAAGTAGTGCACCCTGCCAAGTAACCGACAAGGCTCTGGCGCTTGATGGTACCACCTTTGGTTTTGGTAATGACGGTTAATCATATAATCTTTGATACGTCACAGCTTGGTGGTAGGGTTCTTGCCCGACTGATAAGCGAGCACCCTCGGGTTTAAGACTGCCGCAATATAAAGGTTCAGTATGAGCCTTTGTGTTCCGGCATAGTGAACGAGAGCTGGTTCTCAATACAGCCAAGGACAGCAAAATGGCTGTAACACCCATAGGCGATGGTAACCGTTTACCATCCATCTGCCTGTTTGCTGCTCATTGGCATAAAAAATAGCACCTATCAGTTTATTTAAGTGCTATAAAATACCAATAGTATCTTATACCGGATATATACCGGATCGCGTAGACTACACATCACATGTAACATCCACTATAATGGTATGCTTAGGCATGGCGCGTACCTGAATCAGCCAGCGTATATTTAGTAAACGAGCGGGGTGATAGATATCGTTTTCCGTATGAGTCGTGAGTCGTGACCACTACGCCGTCATAATTAGTCCAGCACAGTTATTTACTTTTGATTTGATGCATTCTTGTTTTGCCATATGTATGACAGTAACGATCGACGATTGATTGCAAATTTCTCACTAGTCACCGTTGTTTATGTCTTTCTTGCCATTAAGAAGTTTCGTCACTACCGTGCTAATATAAACAATAATTAAGACTTTTTAAACAATCACGTTTTATACTCATTATAACTAAATATTTAAAACATATCTAGAACGCGCCGTATTTTTTAATTCTTTTCTGACAGACCAGCCTGTGTAACCAGGCCACAACGTAAATAAATTTAAAAGTAAGAGGCGTTTTAGACCTATTTTAATTACTTAGTTATAAATAATAAACAAAAGGGTTCTTCCGAGATACAGGGTAAAGTTAAAATATTGTCCTAAATGAAGTCTTTGGCGGATACTGATGAAATTTTCTTTGTTCGGTAGCTAACTACTTATACTTAAATATAATCTGAGTTATCTCTTTGTGATATGAAAATGTTAATAAATAGAGTCGGAAAGTCTATAATGCCACATACTAACAAGGGTGATTCAAATTACATCTCAGTGCTTGACTTTCTAGCTTTTCATTTTTCGTTACAGCGTTGTTATTTTTCGATAGTTATTCTAGGATGTCAAAAACTCCATTGTTACAATATTTCTGAAAATTCTGAAATTGGACGATAGTTTAGGCGTGCGTTTTGCAAACAGTTAGTCACCTTCTATTATAAAACGCTGTGATTATGACAATGTGCCTGAGATAAAAGCGATAATAGCTCAGTGGTAGTGTATACGGACACCGTCTCAAGGGATGCCGGTTCGAATCCACCTACAATGAGCTGAAGCTTTCGGTGAAGGAAAACATCGTGAGAAAACCATAGAGCATGGTTTTAGGGCTTTCTCTATTGCCCGCCTGGCTAGCTACTACACTCACCATGAAAGTCTGCAGCAAAACACCAATAGGTGTGTTCCAGCAGTTGCACTTGAGAGTCAGTCCCTCCACAGGTTTAGCTTGTTCATCAACTTGGAACATATCATCACTTAAAATCAGGTGACATTATCGCCATAACGCTAAACATATAAACTATAAAAAACAGATGCAATAGGTATTTATGAAGTCTATTATAATAAAATTTATACATAGTTGTAATAATATCAAGTTCGGATTGTTAAAAATAGGTCGTAAGATGATATAAAACATAATTTAAGTTTACGAGAACGAAATCGCGTAAACGACTAATTACACAATAGTTATATATGACAATACTTTTATATACGGCGATGCTATTAACAGTGTTGGATAATGTGGGTGGACTATGATGTCAACATAAAAGTGACAAATAATTATAGGGTAGAGCTAAAAAACGACAAAAAATAAAGATATAAACAAACATTGACGAGTTTTTTATTACTGTTTTTTTATACTTGTATATTCAGCGTTCCACTGCAATCTCACTAGATATTCAGTGACGATATGACTTAAGACACATAAATTAAGGCTAGGTACTCAAGGTGTTTCGTTACAAATTTTCAATTTGAAGGTGATAGATAAACAAACGAGCATGAGGTAATGCCAATCAGGAGGATGTCTGTTCACACAAACACGGTATTATCATTGCCTTTAAACTTCTTTCATGACTATACATATAACGTTAGAACGGCCTATGTTACGTTTACAAAGACCCAGTTGCCATTTAAGTAATACCGATTATTAGTTTTACTATAGACTAACGTGTGTTTATTCTTTAAGCTATGACGGTTCTTTCATCTATACATATAATAAGAAAGTAAATTAAAAGTGTCTGTAATTGTTAGATTTATGAGAAAAAATATTTTAAGTGACTAAGAATAAGTAAGGAAATACATTTACATCATTTTTAGAAATGTCTGTCTGTCAGTCTGTTTGTTAGTGAAGCTAAAGTACAACGTTAATGATAAAAAGTTATTAAGTCAATCATAAAACGTATCCTCAAGTAATATGTAGTCTTTGTTTCATTAAAATCGGTTAACTCTATCAAAAGTTATTGTAATTTCTATGATGGCGTGAGATTAAATAATTTTAGTATCACGCAAACGAAGTCGCAGGCACAGCGAGTCTTTTATATAATAATAATGTTTCATATGTATAACGTTATTACCGAGATGTATAACGAATTTCTCAAAGTCTTACCCTTCAAATAAATTCCTAGTATAGCTCTTCCCACGGTGTTATATTATACAATATCAGTTTTGACCACATTATATGTAATAAAGTTATAAACGCATTATTAAATAAATCTTCTCGTGCAGGTGTTTCTTTAATTAATGATATTCTTGAAAGGTTTCATGCATAGGTACTTTACAATATAATTATTCTACACAAGATTTATATTGATTTATCTTTAACGGTTCAAACCAATGATATTATAACGAAAAATGTGTAGATACGGCATATGCACTTCGAATGTGACGCACTGAATTTGTGTCAGTTGGCACACTCAAACTTCAGTATCGCGTAGCATTCAAATTTTCCGTTACAAAAAGAAATGTTTATGTTTTAGACGATTTAACATGTCTCTTATTTGCGCCCAGAATGAAAAAAAAACATATTGTCCTACTTCCCCGTTCGTTATAATATTACTATGAGCGCATTAGTGTGCCACTTGTTTTGGTTAAATATTATTAACGTAACGTATATATACTTTTAAACACACAATTCTATCTACAGATCTCACGACACGAAGTAAACATTTTTCCGACTTGATTGAATTTTGTATTCATGGCTTTTTTTATATATCGCCGAACAAAAGAAAATATATAATACTAAAACCCGCCTAGAGAATATTTTAATGAAATTAAAATGATGTGAATTGACTGAGTAATCCCTAAAACCCTATAAAATTAGTAACCAAAAGACAACCAGACACTCTGATATATTTTTAATACTTTTTTACTGTTATGCCACAATTTCACCTAATGTAAAGTGAGGATGTGACCCAAGATGGTGAACACGCTAAGCCTAGTGCGAGGACTCGCTCTGCCGAGACACACTTATAGGTATTTGGTGGCAGGTTTTCAACTTAAGGATGGTAGCTAGCCAGGCGGGCATTAGAAAAAGCTCTACCACCATGTTATGAATTCATCACTATGTTTTCTTTCACCGAAAGCTCTAGCTCCTTGCAGGTGGATTCGAACTCACCTTCATTGACGCGGCGTCCGTACACATTACCAACAGAAATACCATCGCTTTAATAACTTAACAATAATATTTCTTTTTTTTTTAATTATAGTAACTGGTACTACTACTGAACAATAATACTATCACAATATACCTACACAAACAACCCATCCATATTTCTTGGAAAAAGAACTGTAATTTTAAATACACATGCGGGCTACGATATTTTGGTACAAAGTAAAATAAATTAGTTAATTCAATTAAAGTTTTACAAGCAAAAGTGCTCGCGCAATATAAAAGGTTTGTTTACATTTAGCTGTTTGAAGGACGGTAGTAAGTTGTACCGCATCAATTAATAGTTACTTTTTAGGATAACAAATCGAAAGGGACCGTTCATAAAATTCCCGATCAATATTACGTCACAAATGATAGACATACAAGATTTAGCATAATTAATAGCAGTACACAAATTTCAATATTTCTAAATATTTACTGCTTGCAATAATAAAATTTCAATAAATCCTTACTAATATTATAAATGCGAAAGTGAGTTTGTTTGTTACGATTGTTTGTTGAACCTGGAAACGGTGATAGGCTACTTTTTCTTGCGAAAACCTCATTGGAAGTGGGGTAGAGAGAGGGATAAATTTTGTATGAAACTCTTTATTACGTTATCCGATTTGTTTTAAGAAAATCAATATTAACGTGAGTAAAGCCGCATCTAAAATCTAGTTAATAATAAATATCTGTAATGGTATGTGAAATTTACAAAATTATTTTATGAGCTGAGAATGTCTGGTTTTCTTAGACCTCCTGGCCCTCCTATGACAAAATGTAACATTTTGTCACAGTAAGCGACATCTCCCCTCCCCATTAGTGCGAGCATATTTTATGAACGACACCAAATTACTTGTTAATGATATTAATAAAAGTAATATTTAAATCGCTAGTCAAAATCGTTACAAACATTAAAAATATTGAAAACATAAAGGCACACACTAGCTGACCTGACAGACCTTGTTCTACTCATTCCATTAGTTAATAACTCAACCACAGTGCCACCTATCGCGTTAAAGTCAGTTACCGAACTATCTTATGCTTTAAATTGGACCAAATTACTAAGTATGGAAAATTTCATTAAATCAGTCAAGTGGTTACGAATTTTAACGCGGACAAACATCGTAGCACTAGTATTTTTGTAAACAAAGATGGGCAAAGACAACCTGTGCTCCTTGCCAAGTATTCTTTTGGCGATTACAAACGCATAGTTAAATCGCATTTCATCACATGTGTGCCATCTCATATTTTTTTTATATTTCTTTATGTCAACGATTAGTATCGATCGTCATAAGACAACTTGGCTATGGGCACATTTTAGTACCTTTATTTCTCTGTTTATCAACCAATTTCTCATTTTTTATTAGTAACTATTGACGACTATTGTTATCAGCACGTACTTCAATTTTGTAAATCTATCTTCAATGATAATTAGGATTTACATATACAAGAACCATACGCTGGTCACAACCAGTGGCTTATATCTTAAAGACTTAAAGATTCTTAAAGATATCTTTGCCTGATAGATTAGATTTAGCATGGAAAAGTCAGTTATGTTAAAATGTACAATTATATGACAGTGTCCCGTAAACCTTTAAAGTTTCCAAACAGATCCACTTGTTAAGCTTAGATACCATTTTCAGGTTTGCTAGACGGTAGGACTAATACTATTAACCGAGACAAAACTAGGTGTAGCCTCCTAATAAATTTATAGATCTGCATAAAATAACCACTGAAGCTGTTAATCTATTACTAATACTTGGTATCTTTGACTTTCTTCGCATTTTTTCTATTAACTGCGTGACTGTGATTGTAAAATCCATTCCTATATGACGATATTGTCACAATAGTACTTGACTGGACTATGGAAGTACCGCCAAGTGTTTCTATCAGTGTATATGCAGTAATGAAACGATGTGGTAGAGCATTGTTAGCAATGCTCTTTTGGTTTGTCAAGTTTAGGAATTAGGTAGTGTATCTAGCTGCTGACAGGTTTATGTGTGAAAACGACTACGACTGTTTTGTGGTAGTTTTGTTTGTTTTTGGATTTACTGAGCTTTACCATCACGTACTAATATGCAGTCATTGTGCTGTGTTCCTAAATAAAATTCACTTATCACTATATTTTCATGCATATTATGTACGAATTTTTACATATGTATAGTCCTTTCACAACGAAGACACTACTAAAGTCGACTTTCAAGATAAGAGTTTTCATTATAAATTTAACGAATGAAACTGCGGGGTACAGCTGATATAGTACAGAAGAACAGATTGCTTTACAGCATTTCGCATGATATTTACTACAACACGTTTTTGCTGTGAACACGTTACCAAAATGATCGTGTTTCTTAATTAAAATAATAAACAAGAACACTAAGCTATTCGAGTACTGCTTGCCTACATTCTAGGGAGGGTTTGGGCTTGAATATAGGAAAATCTGTGTATATATATATATATATAAAACAATAACATTAAGATATCATAAGTTCGGTAGACCGCCTCTGTTTGGGAAATATCAACATGGGAATGTTACGTATTACTGTGGTAAAAATCATATCCACTTCACGTAGCTGTTCGGTTCGCAGTCATTCGACCCGGATCCTGTCCTTCCTTATTCCTGTCAGATTACATCCACTTACAGGTAAACCTCACTAGCATTTACAGATAAACATATATATTCTTTTGCGAATTAATATATTACTCATATAAGAGAATAAACACAACATTACCAACGTTTATTAAATGACCTAGATGATAGTTAATATAGAAATAAACATGTCTATTTAAATATTTAATTCTATTTCTCCGCAACAGTTATAATATAAAGTAAATAGACAAACGTTACCAACAATATGTATTAAAGTTTCATTTTATAATCGTCTACATCCAATCAAAATTATTAATACATTTATGTAGTAGTACAGTTTATTTTTAATAATTTAATCCTTTAAGAGTGAGAATTTAGAAAACAGTACTTTATTGAACAATCGTCTATTGCATTTGTTCTCTATTTATACTATATTATCTTCACATTTACTTATTTAATTTTAAATAAAAAATATTTCTTATATATTATTATAATACGCACTTTAATAACTCACAAAGATGGAAAACATTTATTTTATTCAGTGAATAAAAACATGTGTTCCAATTTGAATTTCTAAATTGAAACAATGTTATTAATTTTCGCACAATCATTCATATTTGAAACGGCAAAGTTGCCTGAAAAATAATTAATTAATGACTTGTTCTAGGGAATTTCTTCATTTACATTCAAAATGTAACAACTCGCACACCACAGCGTATTGTGTACAAATATGTATATAAGACAAAAACAAAATAATGATAATATTAATATAAAAAATAATATACTGACGCGTAATATATACAGTATTTATTTTCGCCGTGTATTTTAATCTTTAAAATTAAAGTTAAGTTGATATATGCAAATAGCCAAAATAATGTCCGTAACAAATTAGCTATGCATTTGTTATTTTTTAAATTTAATGTTAATATTATAATAAGGTAACAGAATATAATAAACCAAATACGTTTAATTTATAAATCGGTTTAGTAGTGCTCTAGTTATAAGTATAGACATAAAAAGTAAGTAAAATAGATCTCATCTTCTTAGAAAAACTAATAAATAACCAAATAGACAACGCTTAGGCATTATCTCAAATTAAAATAAGTGTGCCGCATAGCCTTCCCCGTGAACCTGGACCAGTGCTTGCTGTACCTGTCTATAGCACTAACCTCGGCAGCTTTAGCATTATTCCGCGTATATTGAGACTGTGTAAAGCACTTAGTAAAAAAAACTCGTACTAGATATTTTATCGAATATACTACACAAATTGAAAACACAGTTGCGAATTAATTAGCTACCCAAATTTTCGCCGCATTTATATTGATGATTAATTTCCATTTCGTTTATTGTACCCAATATTGTTATTGCATGCCTCATAAGCAAAGCGTTGATGTGGGTATTACTGTCACATCACGCAAAACAAGAACAAAGAAAAATATACGTTCTCTGATACACCTACATATTTATTCATATAGAAATCATTTACCATTCATGTGATCAGAAAATACGATAAACGTAGACGAGGTCTCATTTGAGCGTGCTATATTTAGAAGAAAAAGTTCGCTAAGAAATAAGGATAAATATGGCAAGTACACATTGGTACGAGTCACACGTTTTAGGAGCGTACGTGGTGCGTCGGTTCGCAATCGAACAATCTACGTGCTTATGAGCATAGTGAAGCCCCATCGCTCACAGGTCGTGTCCCTGTGGCTTTTTCCACTCGCACGCCTTTCACTCTATACAATGCCTAATCTAGGCTAACAGTGTTTTAGTTATTTATATATTTCAAATGTAATATGTAGGCATGGAAACTATTTAATAAGAATATTTATCTAGTTACGAATTTATTATAATTCGAAAATTTCGTTTCATATCATTTCAATTTAAGAAAAATAAAGTACATACGATTACTATTAGATAGGTATTAGCACTAGTATAATTTCTAAAATTATTAATTCAATATTAATCTAACTTTCATCCCGATATCTTCCGTCACCAAAAACTTAAATTTGTATTGGGTGTTTGCTATAATTGCATATTAAAAATAATAGAGAGAATGAATTTTGTAGAAAGAAAAACCACATAACTGTAGTAGTAGTCAGATATTAAGGTGGCGATGCTGCACAGCTTAAAAAACTAACGGGATTTCGCTTATCACGAGTGAAAAATATTATTTCACGTCTGTAAAACTTAATTAATTTGCTTTAATGTTCATGCCCATTTCGAACTCATGTCGGTGTAAGCGGTTACCATATCATAAGTAAATTTATTGAATAGATATTTATGTTAAAATCAATTTATCAAATGACGTTTTTCTTTTATTTAATAAAAAAAAAAATAATACTTATTCATTTGAATAATTAAATCGAAAAGAGAATACTAGTAAATTATAATTCATTATTTGTACAATTTATTCATTCTTCTAAAAACTTTTGAGAAAGTAATGTTTAATCTATGACATTTAACTAAAGCGCAAAAACATATTTTAAATTTTATGAAAGTTTACTTAATTTGAGAACTTTTATAATAGAATTTATTTTTGTATTTCGTTCACAGATACTAGTAGGTTGAAATGCTAAGATGATAAAGCAACTACAAGATGTCAGTTAACGATATTCGATTGCGATTGACGTATAATTTCGAACGTAGCATGACACAGCTGTGCACTTTACATACAAGGTTTAAGCCATTTGGTATTCCAAGCGCATATCTCGTTACGTATTGCTAATATCGACTTAAAGTTGTTTGTACTATGAAAAGAGGATTATACATTTATTATTTTTTATCTAGTGTAACTAAGTTTTCATAATTTAAAAGTTTCAGAGATAATACTTAAGAAATTATATATCTAAACAGCGTATAAAATAACACGTTATAATAAAGAGCATGTTACATTAAATGTAATCAGACTTACCTATTTGCGGGACGTCATAAGGCCGATTGGAACGCGAGGCTCGCAGCATCATTTGACTTGCCATCTCGGTTGGTATTTGGTGGGATGCTCGTTTATTGTTGCGTACGCGGCGACGTTCCTTGTGTAAAGTACCGGCCGGCAAGGGGGGAGGCTGATGCGGAACATACGCTGACTCAGGTTCCGGTTCGAACAATTCTTGAAGCGGCCGGGAGCGTGTGAGTTGACGTTCGTTACGCCACTCGGTGGAGTAGCGGCGCGACGGCTCGGCCGCAGAACGCAGCACCAACGCCGCGAGCACCGTGGTTACACACCACACTCGCATGCTGAACAGCCTCGCGCTCCACCACATGGGCATATCCCGCTACTAAGTGAACAATCCTACAAGGACCACTAACGGGCTCGTGCCCGACCACATTATCTGATCTTTACCACTAACTAAGAGTTTCTTTCTTATCTGCCTGAATTTAGTTTCCTTCAAATTTGCAAATTGGCGGTTTAGGAATTAACTTGTGATGATCTGAAACAAGCATAATAATTTATCAACATAAATTTAGAATCAGAAAACAGCATCTATAAATCTATTATTCCCTTTTTTTCTCAAAATTTGTGAAGTATATACTTTTATATAGACCTCGAATAGAAATTTTTGTCTGCCTGCCTACATTTTATAAACAGGAAGTATATTAGTTAGCTCTTATTTGGAGAATAGAATTCAGACTGTTAATATCAAGGAAAAGCGCGCCTCTGGGTCAACAATTAAAATGGGTGTGCCACAGGATTTAATTCTTGGTCCTTTCTATTTCTAATTTATATTAATGATTTGCCGCTTATTGTTAAAGATAATGATGAAATAATATTATTCACAGTTGACAAATAACTTTTTTTTTGGTTAAAAGACGCGAATCGGTTCTAGATGATGTTAATGACTTTTTATCCAAAATTGTTCATTGGTTCACTTGCTTTTAAACAGAAAGAAAACAAAATATATTACATTTTTAACTCCAAATGTGAATACGGTAAAATCATATGTACTTAAAAATGGGGAGCGTTTAGATCTTGTAGACAAAACAGTTTTCTTGGGTTTGGTTTGGTTACTCTAAGTGCGAAACTACTATCTGGCCCACATATAATTGGATTGACAAATAGACTTAGTTTAGTAGCGTTCTCGTTAAAGAAAATCCATCAGGTCGCTGACAAGTATACGGCACGTATTATTTATTTCAGTTATTTCCATAGTGTTATGTCATACGGTATTTTACTTTAGGGACATGCAGCTACTGTTCACTTTTCCTCTTGCAGAAGAGAGCTAGTCGAAAACTTTACAATTTACCCAATAAACACTCGTTAAGAGATAAATTTAAGAAGACCAGTATATTAACAGTACCATGTCAATATATATTTGATAATATGATATTGGTTCATAAAAAAATTTATAGTTAAAAAAAACAATCAATTTCAAAGTTATAATACTAGAAATAGACATCACCTTGCTCTGATAGACATCACAAAGCTAACAATATCCGCTTCTATAATAAAATGCCTCACAAAATGCGTGAACTGCAACTTAAACAGTTTAAAATAATTGTAAAATAGAAACTTATTAAAAAAGCGTATTATAAAATTGCAGATTATTCAGTAGATAAAAATACGTGGGATTAAATTATTGTTAATATTTTTAAGTTTAGGCATCTGTATATGATAAATGATAAAAAGAACGATTGCTGAATAATTTCTTTCGCTGTTTTTTCTCTTTCAGTGCATCATTTTGTTTCCAAATCGGTAGTAAATTTTTGACTAATAAGTAATATCATCTTCCTATTTTTAAGAAATAAACGATTAGATTTAATATACGTCGTTCTATTTATCACTATCTTAACTAATTCGGTGTCTGTGTAAGTGGTACGACACGGCAATTGTGTCCGATTGAATCGCGACCACTATATATTAGGCGTAAGATCCATCTTAATTACATGCTTACGCCTGTCGGGTCTTGGGATCAGCCTGTATATTTCCAGCAAATAAGCGAAGTGGTAGGGATCTGTACTGGGTGAGTCCCGTTGATCACGTAAAAATGATTTTTCACTTACCTTTTTGACAGTGTTTGTTTCCCTTTGGGATCAGTTAGTGTATATTCAAATGCCAAAAGTCATGGAAACTGGTATGTTAATCATGGACCACTACAAATCGTTGGTCTCTGGATGGTTATCCTAATTATTCCTTTTGGAATTTCTAAGAAAAAGTATAGTATAGAATATAAATAGTATAGAATATAATTTTACTTAGTCTGAAAATTTGAAAACAATAAGTAGAAAATAGTAGGTATTTTTAGAAATCGTAAACGATATTGTCTTTAAATATAATATCACGATCGAAAACGTTACATAAGAATTAAATCATACTAACAAAAAATGTTCTCAGTGAATCTACATTATAATTGGTAAATACAGAACTATCGATTTCTCAGCATTTGAAATCGCCGATACAGAGGGTTGGAACTTGAGTGGCGTTCAAATAGATATGTACGTATTTAACCAAGTGTGAAGTATTATTAGAATAGTATCATTAGTAATTTATCGTAAGGGTATCATTTACAGAATGCTCAATAAAATTTCTACACCTAAAATTCAGTCAATAAAATGTCTCATAATTCGTTACATTGCACCTTTGATCATTATGCAAATATTTATTTAATATTTGAATTCCCACAAATGGTCGTTGAGGGAACGAAAATAGGATAACAGCGTACATTAATATAGAATAACCACTCACAAATTCGAGGTTAACCATTTGAACTGGGTTACTAATGGACAATATTGTGGATAACAAATGATTCTGTTAATATAATTTCCATTTTAGTACTTCTAACTTTCGATTAAAATATTATCTATGAAAATATCGAAATAAACTCACCTTTAATTTCAAGCAATTTCTATTTATAAGTATGTATTTTTAACTGAGTATTTACTTATTATTAGCAAAATGACATTCTAAGCGTCACTACAGCGACGTTCAGAGGTTTTTCGTTGATGATTGTCAGGAAAAATTAAGTAAATATGCCTGGAGAAGTTTCTACTTCTTTTGTGCACATTTTATGGAAAACTAGAACTGATTTATATTAAATTTTGTAAATAAATATTTAGTTTTAGTTAGTTTATAGTTTTAGTGTGTATTACCCGTTTATGTGTATTGCCGACGGCGCTATGGTGGATCTTTTGACTCTGGTTTCATGCAGGTAAGTGAGACTTTTCTTTCGTATTGGTAAGAGGGGATTGATTAGAGATACAGCCCAGCCTTAGCGCTCTATGCTGCCTATCCCGCCTCACCATTTGGCCAATTCTTAATTATATTATTTTTTTTGCATTTTTTTTTTGTTATTAAATTTATAGGACGACACGGACGGTACTTCTTTATATAAATATTATTACAATACTGATCATTGGTATACGCAACACTTGAGCACTGTTGCATTAATTGTTACATAAATTGTTACTGATAGTTTTCAGTGAAAGCGATATTTGAAAGGTTCTCTTGAAAATTGGATAATGTAGGAAAAACAGAAATTGGGTTTTTCTATTGAATTTTTTATGAACTTCAGGCTGTAACTCACGATTCAAACACAAACCGACTCGTGATTCCTTTTTATATTATTTTTTTGTTATGGTTCTGAAAAAGGATTTAGGAAGAAAACCTTGAAAAAACCTTATATTATTATCTCGTTAATTACTACGAAAATCCGAACAAATGCTCCTCATCTAGTTAGTGTAAAAAAACAACTAAAATTATCATAATTTGTGAAAAAAATATTGTTGTGGAAAAGTTAGTCTGATGACAATGCAAAATTAATTGAACTGCATTATTTCATGTTGGTTGACTAAGCTCGCGCATCGTCGGCGTTGTCTTTAAGGATACTGAAAATGTAGAAAGTTTTGCAATAAAAACAAATTAGTTATAGTCTAAGTGAGCGCGTTATTCCACAACTTCAGCATTAAGGTTTTGGTATGGAACTATTTGTTTGTGAAACGGACGGAAGGGTCTTATAATAAATAACATCTCATAATATTATAGCCCGAAACAAACAAAATCCCTACTCCCTAACTTTAATTTATATTTAAATGATTAATCTTCATATAAATAAGGTAATGTTCTGCCTCATCATCGTCAAACCGGAATTATTAAGTATAGCAATGTGTAAGTTGGGAAGGTTATTAATATTTTGCAGATATTCTTTAAAAAGTTTCCTTGTTTAAAATTCGACTTAAAAATTGAGAAAGAGGTGATCAAAAATGTATTGAAAATAGTATTCAACAAATTAATTTATTTTGTAAGGCATTTTTTCAGAGTTAGTTTCAAGAGTAACCTGATAAATTAACATTAAGTCTACATCACTTTATAAGCTAAAAACAATAGCTATACTTAAATATAAATTCAATTAAATTTAAAATATATATATTTTATAGACAAAACGAGCCTTGTTCTGGGCGAAAATCTAGTAACCAGTAAAAAAATGACATATTAATATTCTAAATAGTTCCGCTGGTTTCGTTTTCATCCATTCCCCGTACAACTAGTGTTTTTTTTATAACACAAATCATCCTTCTGACATGAGTCAGAAACTTTTTATGGGTTCATTGGTTTAGCTTACATCTATTTTACTTGTTTATTAATTTGGGGCGCCATATACCATATTTCAAATTATCATCTGAACTATCATTAAACATTTTACTAGGTAAATCAATTATTACACAACTAGTGTGTTTCAACTTATTTAACTAGCATATATCTAGTTATTAAGATTATACGGATTTAAACTCAAGTAAGTTTTTTTTATTTATTTAAGGTTTAGTGTTATAGCCATAATTTCACTTGATCTTATGTGAAGATACGGCCCATGTTGGTAGATACTCTAAACCTGTGGAGAGACTGGCTCTCAAGTGCAACTGCAGGAACACACTTATTGGTACTTGGCAGCAGATTTTCAACTTTGAGGGTGGTACATAGCCATGCGGGCATTAGAAAAAGCCCTACCATTATGGTTTGGTTTATTCACATTTTTTTCCTTCACTAAAAGCTCATGCTCATTGGCTCATCTTCTTGGTTGTTGTTTCGTTTTTTAGTATACTGTGCTTTTCACAGTTTCGGCAAGTTGTCATGCTAATATTTTTTAAAACGATTGTTTGTAAATTTTAATCGTATTTATTGTACTTTTTAAAGTATTTTACTTGAATTAGTAAGCTAGTATATTGTCATATTGGAACGGAGTGAAAAGCGTGTTGCGCTTTTATTTATGTACACTAAGCACGCAGGTAAAAAAAAATGTACGGCATTCAAACTCCATTTTCGCTCGTCAGATTCGTTCGTAATGTTTATCTGTCACGACTACTGATGTGTACATTATTTTTATAATATGTAAATTATTGATTTTTTTCTTCTACCGCGAAAATATATGCACTCTGTTGTTTACAGAATTTCTTGGCAAACTTTCTTAAGCTATTGCTGCCATATATTCTTAAGTTCAAATAAAATTCACTACAGAAGCGCATAAATTTACCATGAATTTAATTTGTATACAGCTTCACTTAAAACATGATTTTGTCAAATCAGAAATGAAAAGTTTTCTAATTATGTTATCATATCGAATCGGTTGTTCTAACATGAAATTTGTTCAACTAATTTAAATATTCCCTTTCTGTAAATTAAGCCAGTATTTCTTAACCTGTGGGTCGTGACCCGCTGGAGGATGCGAAGCCTCTTTAGGGGGGTCGCGAAGCTTCTATAGCGGAGTTGCGAAAGGTTGGTAAAGCTACTTCAGTAAAAAAACAAAGCTTTATAGATAGATTTATTAAGAAAATGTTAACTAAAGGACATAAACCTTTGTATCAAATTAACAAAAAATAAAAAATAATCTTATGAGAACCCTCAATGCGAATGTTGCGTTTGTTTTTCATTAATCAATTTTTCCTATCGTGGATTCGATTTTGCTACATGGAGAATTAAATCGTTTTCCAAATATAAGCGATTTCTTTACTTACTTTTTATTTTGGTCATTGATGAAAATGACAACTCGCACAAGTACGAGGTGGCAAATGGAATCAAACACTTCAACGCCTCTATTGTTCATTCTATTTCTATTTTATTTCTTTCTGATTTCCTTTTTAATAAATAGCTTTGCAAATTGACAGAATTACATTCCAATTGCAGCGTCACATCGGCAGATAAATCCAGCAGATTTTCATTGAACTTGGTTACCAAATTTGCCTCATTAATAACTGTATTTAAAAACGGATTTAAGATCCACCTTTGCCGAGTGTATAGCCGATATCGCTTGCGATGAGAAGTAATGACACAGTTCTTCGTTCATTTTCCGGCAGCAGTCCAAGCTGAGGTTCGGCCATTCTGGTACCCTTGCGCCCGCTTCGTCGAGGCAGAGTGCCCTCAGCATTCGCCCCAAAAAGTTCGGTAAAGCTTACGGCTAACAGCGAATGTCATTTCGAAAAAAAAAGCAGGTCATTCAACTTTTTAACTCCATTTTCATACCAGGTATTTATTCCTTGATGATTATCTCATATTCAACTTCTTCAATAAAAGACTGTGTCGAAGAAAATGAATTGAAGTGGTTTTGATTTACAGACGATGACCACAAGTCAATTTTGTTTGTAAGATGCGTTATCTATTGGCGCCGCATTCGATGTTAGTAATGAATGTGTTTTACGTACTTAATTATATATTTATCCGAACCATAATTATGAAAATGAATACATATGTTGTATTGAATATTTGTCATAAACTAAAATACATGAAAAACAAAATCAACGGATAGGGGGATCGCGAAATATTTCTTCGTACTAAAGGGGCCGTGTCATGAAAAAATTTAAAAACACTGATTTAAGATGTTAATTATTATTATTTTATAATTACATTGCAGTATAATTTTCAAGTCTAATAATACCTACATAATGATTACTAAAAATTAAAACTAAAAATGCCGAGAATTTTTGTATGGTATTAGCCTATATTTATAAAATAGGGTGGCGTGGAGGACTGTTGACGTCATCGCGAGGGCAGCAAGCTCAGAGGACTCGGGTGGGAGGATAGCGGCGCGCCCTCTGATACGCACTTTCAAATTCGCACCTTCATGAATGGAGGAATTAAATTATTCTCGATTCCGCGCTGAATGTACAAACCTGACTTGAAAATCAAGTACCTTTCTAAAACCTTTTCCGTACTTAACGATTTGCTAACAGCTGACAGATACGTCGATATTTTTAATTAGTTGTAAACAGCCGATTTTAAATTATAGTGCTTAGAAAATAGTTTCGACATTTAATTATAGTTAATAGGCTTAGCGTTATGGTCACAATCCTACCTGATGTTAATTGACGATGTGTCCCAAGATGGTGGACACAGTAAGCCTAATAGTTCTTAAGTGCAACTGCCGAAACACAACTACAAGTATTTGGTGGAAAATTTTCAACTTGATGGGGGTAACTAGCCAGGCAGGTATTAGAAATAACTCTACCACCATGTTATGATTTCATCACCAGTTTTCCTACATCGAAAGCTCAAGCTCATTGTAGTTGAATTCGAACCCACGACCGCTATCACGACGATTTCATCGATTAAAATATGTATTTTTATATTTTTATGAATATATTGTTAAACAACTACTATGAGTTTGAATCGATGAGGCTATCTTCAACCGAGTAGGTTGTTAAAAGTCACTTACGTTCTAAAGAACGTTTGATACGATCTCGTAATTATACCTTTTTCATCTAAACAAAACTTATTAAGTCTTACGCCATAAAAAGGGTATAGTGTACAATTTAGTTATTTATTACTGCGGTAATTTGGATTCGACTTTGATATAACTTTTTAAAGTGAAACAAAAAATCAGAATATTATAGTAAAACCAATTATATTATAAGTAAAAATGTGTAGATTCCACGTATGCACTCCGAAAGTGGCACGTTGATTTTGTGCCAATTCTATCACTAAAACCTCAGTATCGCAACGGCGTTCAAGGAAGTGGGTTGTGTATTGATACATCAAGTACCCTAAACAACATAAAATTCCTTCGTGTGTAATGCGATATTGTACAAACTATACAAACAAAACTTCTAAAGGTTATGGAATCATATTTAGTTCGTAATTATTAGTATTTTCATTGATAGTTTAATATTTTTTAAATTTTTCGTTACAAACAGCAATTATTATACTTTAGACTAATGCTAATTAAAAGACTAATTTATACATGTCTCTTTTTCACGGACAGTACAAAAAAACTTAGAATTGTATTTCCACTTCATTGCAATATTAATATCAACGGATTACTACTTATTTTGGTAAAATATTTTGTAGGTCACGTAATTATACTTATATATCATTGAGCAAAACTGTGAAAATTTTTAATTTACAGTTTATTGATTCTGAAATTATTTCTGTTTCTATTTATAGTAGAAATGAGATACGATAAAATTCAATGAGGCGGTGAAGTAAAGCTTTCCATATTTGTTTCTTATCCGTTTACTTAAAGATAAATATGTAGTCAACTAGAAAACAAACTTCAACTAATTAAAAAAATTAATAACATTATTTTGAGTAAATGTTATGTACAACACCGACCAGGTGTAATAATAACTATAAATCCATCCAGTAATCAAATAAGTTGGTAGGTATCTGTATCAGAAACATTAGTGACCGTTTTGTTCATGGTCATGTACCCCTCATAGTGGACTACTTACCATTAATTTATCATATTTCAGTATCAGCCAGAGTATAATCGGGACCAAATCCTTACGTCGGTGACAATCCCTAATTAATTGCTGATGTTTTGTTATATGCTTTTAATTTATCACATTTTAGTAACAGCTAGAGTATATTCGAATCCAAATCTTTACGTCAGCGACAACCCCCAATTAATTGCTGATGTTTTCCCATTATGCTTTGTTAATCATCAGACAAAGCTGCATCTCTTTGCCGGCTACTTTAAAATATATCGAATTATACAAAAATAGATACGATTATATGTAATTATGAATATATATATTATGAATGTTTAATTCTCTAATACTTCAAGAATTTTCCTTTGCATTATAAAAAGCTCAGCACGAAAATCGGGTACAATAGATGTGTCCCGTGAGCTCTAACTTACCGAATTACATTTCAGAAAAGTTATTTTATTCTGCTATCATTGTACGTGAAACTTATACCTGATCTCAACCATTTCATATATTTTGGTTACTTCTAAATGTTTACTTAATCTATTGGTATAATGAGCAGATCTATACGTGTAAAAGATTGTGTAACGTCATTTTACTCCGGCACGGTATAGAGATTCTACAATTCGTGTTTATAGGGATATCTTAATATAAAACTACATTTATTCGACCAGGCAATTTAGATTTATACGTTATTGATGATTCCGAACCATTAGAAGAAAATTGTACTTATACTTTTAGTATTCCAAATTATGTACCTTATAAGTACTTAAAAAGTAAACTAACTGGATTTATATAATAAGTAAAATTTTGTAATAGAAAACAAAATTAATTTACTACTTGTTCATTTTTTAAATAAGTATTCTTCAAATTTGAAAACCAGTCATGTTCCTATTTCTTTTCAACAGTTTAGGTTAGTTATTTCTATTAGGTTAGTTCGCTACCGACACTGGTTTCATGTAGAACCAGTAGTGATAATGTTATTGCACAGAATATGTATATTATGATCCAGGCTTAATGTAAAAAGAAATTGATAAAAAGATAAAAGAAACTAACTGTAAAAAAATCAAGCAGATATTTACAGGCAATCAAGAACTATATCCAAATGAACAAAGCCAAGACATTTTTTAGAAATAAAACAATAAATTATGTATCAGATAAAAATTATGTACTACGTATATGTACGTTTTTTAACATTGAGGATGTAATATAACGAATGCGAAAGCGAAATCAATGCCGGCAGAAAGTACATAGTCCGTAGATTCTTACTTAGTAAGAATCTGACATAACCCATTCTTTTGCTTCCCGGCGTCAGGTGGTTATCCTTATGTAAGATCTTCATACGAAAACAAAATAGCTAGCCTTGAATTTGCATGCAATTTAAAAAAATACCTAATAATATTATCATGATCATCAGCGAGTATCATTCCATTGCTATAACATAGTGCATCTATTCAAGAGTGCGCCAATTTATTTTACCTATAACTTTGTGCAAACAATCACTGTCGAGTAATAATCTAATACGAAACGCTTAGTATAGTTAATTTAGAGCACAATTAATTTTGCAACTATTAACAAGTCCGAGATTGTGAATTCCTTTTGGCATACGACACTGTAGAAGATCTGAATATTTAAGATTGCTGTCAATAGTTGAGAAGGGTATTTACCAAAATTTAAGGGTACATTTGTAAAGGAGATATTATGTTAATACAATTACTGCAAATTAATTTATGTAGATACAATATTTACTGTCCAATGGGGATTATAAAAAGCAGACAAATAACGACTATACGTAGAGAATACGCGCCCTAAGTTTTCTGGATATGTTTACATTGTATACTGTAAATTATTGTAGCGTATTTTAGGTCATTATTGTACGGATCTTATATTTTCCAAGATCTTTCCGTATGGTCGGTTTTAGTGCACTTATAAATCAATAATCACTTAATTCATAAAAAAATATATACATTTTATATCAAGTTTTCAATTTTCACGTTTTGTTTTGAAACGTTAAGTTTTAAAAAGTTTGTTTATCGTGATTCTTTGCAATAATAAAAAAGCAAGAAGACTATTTAGGACAATGTGTAGCACGAAGGTATCTGGCTCATACATCTTTGTACGTGGTATTAATCTTACGGTTTACGAGAGAAAATATCTTTGATACACGGTAAGACAGATGAACGACTAACCGGTTTTCAAAGGGTTCCGTTTTTTTTCTTACCACATTCAAAACTGTTTCAAAACATTTACGTCGTGCTTGCATATTGAACCTAGTGGGTTGAACAATACTACTAGCAGGAAAAGTTTGCAACTTCATTTACAGGCTTAATATTCCGCCCTTTTGTGTTTCAAGATGTGTGTCGTCCCACCTATGTTTTTTTCTACTGAATTTCCAACATTATATAATACCTAATATTAATAATTCATGTCACGCACGGCTTGTGTTAATATAACGTATGAGGGTAAGCTGAGTTAATATATTTTCTCTGAATGTAATCGTGTGAAAGTATCAAGTAAGAAAGTAAACAGAAAATAAAAGTGATTTATTTTGATGTTTATAACTTATATTCCATGGATTTGTGAAACGTATGTATTTATAAATAAACCAAAATAAGTATGAACATGACTATCCGCACTTAAATAAAATATAAGCAAAACTATTAGAAGTAAACTTATTATAGAATATATATTTATAAATTAACAAATATATATTAACAATTCTTCTACCGTAAGTCGAAGTCAGTCAAGGAAAACTAATCGAAAATTAGAATAAACATGTCTATATTTGTATGGAAGCGATGATAGCTTCGTTGGTAGTGTGTGCGGACGACGCGTCAAGGAACCTGAGTTCGAATTTACCTACAATAAGCTTGAGCTTCCGGTAAAGAAAAACATCATGATGAAACCATAGCGTGGTCATAGGGCTTTTTCTAATGCCCGACTGGCTAGCTACCATCCTCATGTTGAAAATTTGCCGTCAAATACTTATAGGTGTGTTCCGAAGTTGCACTTGAGAACCACTTCATTCACTAGGCTTAGCGTGTCCATCATCTTGGGCCACATCCTCTCTAACTGAGATTGTGGCTATAACGCTAATACTTATCTATAAAAAAATGTAGATTAGGTTAGCGAAACAACATTATTCAAACGCTCGTAATTATTAACACGATAGTCATATTATTTCGTTCAAAAACAGAATTTTCTATCTACTATAACAGCTGATGCACATAGTGAGAATATTAGAGAAATATTATCCTTTTTAGTGAGTATAAAAATCAAATCTTGACCTGAGAGTAAATTAAATATTATATACAGCAATCGTAATTACGTTTGCGTGAACTTAAATAATTGAAATCGTCCCCTTTTTTAATACCTTGACGGAAGCATTTTCAAAAACTTTTCCAAATAGTAATATGAATTTTCATGTCCCTAATTTACGAAATGATAGGTTCTTCATAAAACATTCATTTCATCCCTTAAAAGTATGTTTTTTGCAAAGTATGTTTATAGCATATGTTCTTTCTCTAAAATCCTAACTCTATATAAAACTTTATCACAATTAGTTCAGTGGATTCGATATGAAAACGTAATGTAATAGCAGACAGTGCAACATTCGTAATTATACAAATTTCATTGGAATATGCTGCTACACAATCCATACTAATGTTATAAATGCGAAAGTGAGTTTGTTTGTTTGTTAAGCTTTCACGCCTAAACCGCTGAATCGATTGTGATAAATTTCGGTACAGAGGTAGATGGGACTCAGGAGAAGGAGATAGGCTACTTTTTCTTGCTAAAAACTTATTGGTAGTGGGGTAAAGAGAACGATAAACTGCGTATGAATTTTTTTATTGCGTCATCCGCTTTGTTTGGCAAAATCAATAACAACGCATACGAAGCCGCACGCAAAATCTAGTAATCGATAACTTAAATTAAAAGGTAATCTTTACATAAAGCATTCACAAATATTCACCAATTCTATATATCGTGAATAAAGTAAAACAAAATGAAGTGATTTAAGATTAACTCAACTATAAATTCAAGGAATTTATAGTGATTTCTTATGTTTACGAGAATATTATTCATTGAAATAAAACTAATTTAGTGGTAGACACAGTAACATAGTATAGTAAAGTAACATGAACTTTTCTGGACAACCTACACCTCAGTCCGCCCTGTGACCACGAAGGCTGAAAAGCATTCGAAACGTCGGGATCAAAATTAATAAATAACCGCGATAAAATCCGTTTAAATTAGTTTTATTTCAAGGAATTTAACTTAGATCAGTAGATGTCGTAAAGAATAGTCATAATTTGTCTTGAAAACCCTTCAGGAAATTTCCTTATGTATTTTTCTTCAAAGCGTGTCTTAATGTCTTAACGCAGTGCCAAAGAAATTAAACTACTTCGTTCAAATTTGCTCTAATTTTACTGACATCATTATCTACATTAGACTTAGATTTTTTTATCAAAACTTACTTCAGCCTTTGGCTTTTTTCTACTGTAATTACAGACTTAGTTAGGATTTTGCTTAAGCTATATTTCAGTTAGTCTGCAGCACTATGAAACATAATTCCGTATTTATAATAGATGTCAAAAATATCTAAATTTGTTTTAAAACTACGCTATGTAATAAGTAAAATGCGATCTGTTTAAAATTTAAAATTTTGATGAGTTTGTAATTGGTGTGCCAATAAATTTACTCATAAGACACTTAAAATTTTTAGAAAGTCGGTCGTCTAGCAAAATCATATCTAAGTTTGATAATCGTTTATCAAGGAGATTTTCGGAGCTTGCAAATTAAAAATTACCAATAGTTTACATATTTATAACACTGTGTTCATTTAGGAAAAACTTAAACCTTTATTATACAACCACCTCGATCCATTTTTCCATCTTCTTTTATCACCGTAGCATTCCGTAAGCTTAATATTTTTTAAAGCAGTAAACAAAAAAATGTGGAAGATCTTAAAGTGAATGCCTTATACCACTCATTTAATTTTTAAGAGAAAAAACAAACAGCACTATTGATTTATTTTATTAATTATTTATTATTTTATAAATTCTTTATATAAATCATTTCAGATAGTCAGAAAAACGATTATTTTTAGTCCAATTTTATGTAGGCATTTAATTTACAACAGAAAAGCAATATGTTTCGAAAAACAGGGGATACTAATCTGTAATTTTTACAGATGTAAAACTGGGCAAATAATATTCTAAAATACTCAGAAAATATTTTAAAATGTGATGTATTATTTAATTAAATGAACTATGATTAACATTTAACTTATTACAGTAAAAGTTCCAAACTTTACGCATATCTACGCTTTCGCCGTGAATATTTATTATCGTTTTAATGTATTAAGCAGTGTCAATGTTTGTATTTGTTAATGTAATCTTATGTAGTGTAAAACACGAATTAATCAAAAATACATGCAACTAGACGTGAAGGCATTGAAATACAATAAGAAAAATCCTAAATCACTCTTTAATAATGAAGTTTTCTATAAATAAATGGAATTTTAGAATCGGACAAGCAATTTCAAAGACCATCTCTTATAGTTTTATTCACAAACATAACCTCTTTACACTGATACTAGCAAACGTGCGCTACTTATACTACTGCTGGTAGTTTTGACGTTCATAAGCGCCTTCTTAGGCCTAAATTGTATAAAGATTTTTAATTTGACTTGATTTAATTTTACTTAGTTCCCGTTATTTACAAATAAAATAAATGTAAGAAAAATGTGTATATGTTTATGTATTAGTGCAGGTGATGAAAATATATATTTTAAGGTTATACATCGTTTTAAAGTGATTGAAAAGTTAAATAGTATGTTACTGTTAAAGTGATAGTAAATTTTATAGATGTAATAATTGTTAATAATAATAATAATAATTATTGTTTATTTTACGACTCGATATACTCATTTATTACGTTTATTCACTCGTGCAGACCCATCTGTAGCTGTGACCGGGGATCTTATTGAGCAAATCTGTTAGCGAACTATACGTTAAATATCACAGTCAATTTTCCTGAAAAATTGTAATCTTAAATGTCAGCTAGGGTCCGAAATAAACTTTATTCCTACTAGTGAAATAATTTTTAGAATCGGATATGTAATTACAGACACTCCGACGAACTGCCTCTTTAAAATAATAATATATCTTTTACATAAATTATGAAGTCAAAATCTGTAGAAGCTTTATTTAAACTGTTATAACGTGCTTCTTTGTCGTATATTAAATTAATTACTGTTCTTGTTCCGAATCGTGTAGTTTTGATGATGTTTGTATTAATTATACACTGCGTGGTATTTTTTAAATTATATTATATGACAGACCTCACAGCGCAGTGGTTACAAGACCTACTATTGTGCCAAGAGGTTGGCGCTATAATCAGTTGACATAATTCTTGTGTATTTACACCAAGTATTTATTGTCATACCAGCTAGCCCAAAAATTGTTGCCCTACGCTTACTCGACCACCGCGCTTTCTATGGCGTTTAGGAATAGCGAGAAACCTTCTCCATAAAAAAATATGTAATTGCCAATTTTCACGGTGATCGGACAAACGGTATTGGAGTTTCGAATTTTACTCCCTATCCTGTAGGAACACTTTCGTTTCATGGGATAAAAATGATCTTAAATGAAATTCATAATATTAGTTATCTTCGTATCAATTATCAACAATATCGAATTACTTGTTTAGAATTATCCGCGTATAAGTGAACGGACCGACAAATATTACAAAAAATATACGGTATGTATGGCTTCTGTAGCGATAATAAATTACATCCCATTATAATAAAAAAATGTACGCATTTTTATTACATTTTTATTATATCTATTACTCACTTACCATATAATATCACCATAATTACAAAAATAGCAATAGTTTTTGTATTGTAATTTAGCTCGAATATATTTTAACAATAACTACAGTGACACTGTATTCTAGAAGGCGGAAACGATTTTTTTAATATACAAATATACCGTTAAATAAGGTTTTTATATAAATAGATACAGTAAGTTAAGTAAAATCACGTCTGAAGTTATATAGACTGTTAACTCTGTATTCTGTATAACTATGTAATTCCGTATTCAACAAAATACATTATTAGGAATTTTAAAAGTAATACTTAACAAACATTGCCAAGGCGAATATTTCATGACGAACTCGTTTCTTTTTTAATAATTTTCAAATTTTTGTTTCGGACAGACAAGGTCATAAAAGGCTATTTATCAAAAATAATAACATTTTGAGTTAAGCTAGTTAGCTTGTAAAAGTATTTGAAACTAATAATCCAATTTCACATATAGTAATCAACGTTATTATATTATTTTAATTTGTATCTTACGAAAAGTATCATGCTATAAACACTTTTCCCAACAATAAATAATTTTTTTTGCATGCCTGTATCATGTCTTTTTATTAAAATATTGAAGAGCATACCAATTGTATAAAAGTTCAGTAATAAATAAACTTTTTTTTTATGTAATCTATAGATATCCACCCCTTTTATGTCTACTTTATAAATAAATCAGTTAAACATTTTTCTAAGATATCTGTGAGCTATTATAAGAAACGCTATTTCAAGATCAAATATTTCATATAAAAAATGATTAAATGTTGAAATGTTATGATATTCAACCTGAATATTGATAAAAGAGAATATAATACTTTTCACAATACTAAAAATAAATATTTTGTAGACCAGTTTTTCTGACTATTGAAACAAATTCCAAGTATCCTGAAACTGACATTCTATCAACGTATGGAACAAGTTCGGTTTTTTTCTACCACAATACATGTTAAAGTTAAAACCTTTTGATATTTGTCAAAACCGTAAACAATATAACATAGTATTGACTTATTAATTACCTTACTGACTCATGTACTACTGATAACACTACTGAAAATTACTTTACTAAATTATTATTTTTTAAAACATGTTTTTACATTTAACACACATTACATTTGACATTTAATTAAAATGTCTGACTAAGCCCCAAAATTTATTTTTGCCAGTATTTCCAGTTTTAAACAGGTTACCAGCAGTTCTGTTAAAATCTTAATATTACTTTTTTTCAAACACTACTTACATCAAAAATATTTGCATTGAAAATTGTTTACAATTTAACCAGATTGAGTAAAGTAATAAAGATGGTTTTGTCTTCAGAACGTATGTATGTATATATATGGGGTACTTATTTTAATATAGGATTCCAATATTTAAGTCAATCAAAAATTTACTGTAACATTTACGTTTCGTTTTACGTACGTTATTTCTTCAATAAAGAAAAATATATTTATAAAAAAAATTAAGTTTCTTTAAATTAAGAATATCATAGCAAATGTTTCGATTTTACTTTACTCACGTAGTTTTAATATCATTTTTTTCTTTATTTTTATTTCTTATACTAAATAATCCCTTTATCATATGAATGTCCCTATTACATTTAAGTCTAAGCGACGTAGAGTTTAATCAGAAACGCTGATTCTGGTTAACCCCGGGATAATACTAGATAAACACGTTTTAATTATGAATATACTGTATCAATGTTAATTTCATTTAATTTCAAATTTACCGCAATCACTGAAGGTATATCTTAATCTGAGTTTGAGTAATCATTATTTATCTTCTCAAGCTAATCGAGATTGCTATCTCGAGAGTTTGTTAATAAATTGCTTGTTGGATTGTGCCGTTTCATTCTGCGCTTCTTTTACCTTTATTACTTTACAATAAAAAGTTTTTCGATTAAATACTTTATCGTGGATATTTGTATATAAAAACATTATCCGTACAAGATGATCAATAATTTATCCAAGTTATTTTGTACTTGTTAACTTACGCTTAGTAAATGTATTCAATAGCAAGATAAAAAGTAAAAAATAACTTTTCCATAAAGTAAAATAGTACATATATAATGTATAAAAATTAGCTGTGCCGGCTACTTCGTACGCATGGACTTGAACTACGTTTCGAATTATTTAAAACAATTTTTTTGTAACTTTGTGGACATAAAATTTTATCTCACGTAGATATAATAAAACTATAACTGAACCAAATATTATATGAAGGAAAAATCTTACAATCTTACAAATCTTTGATTTGTCTAGCTTCCGTCTGAACGTGCGATAAGGAACTTCGATCCAAAAAATCGAAACTTTTATGCTTAGTTTTGCATGTATTAATTATATTTTGTAGCGACGATAGCTCAGTGGTAGCCTATAAGAACTCCGCCCAAGGAAAACATCGTGAGGAAACCATAGCATGGTGGTAGGGCTTATTCTAATGCCTGCTTGGCTAGCTACCATCCTCAAGTTGAAAATCTGCCACCAAATACCATTAGGTGTGTTCCGGCAGTTGCACTTGAGAGCCAGTCCCTCCTATAAAGGCCGGCAACGCACCTGCGATTCCTCTGGTGTTGTGGGTGCCCATGGAGTTAAATTATCTGTATGAAATAAAGTCTAAAATAAATTTCCGAGAGTATTATGTGACACATATGCGTCTGATGTCGTTATCAGGTTCGAAGAAATTTGTATATTCATACATATTTGAAGGTAAAAAAATTCATAGCCGTATTTGGTTAACGGATCACTGGCTATTATAAAGCACTAAAATATGTTTAGGAACTTCAATATAGATACCGAAATTTTACGCGTGCGTATCAGTTGTTTATGCTACATTAAATATACCGTTTAATGTAATAAACAAATGTATTGATGTTTTGGATGGTCACTCGCATATACGACACAATAGTAAGAAGGAAAATTAGAGTAGTAGAGCCACTTTAATCCTCTACTCTCTAATAAGTGGTAGAGTAGTAAATACACTTCTGCCAAATACTTACTTTGCACTAATTTGTAACATATAATGACATACGAGCTATATTATTTATGTTCTTAGAACTTACAACCTCATAACAGTAACCTTATTCGCTGTTTAATTATATAAGAGGAAAAGACTGCTATTTCCTTACCAGTAAAGTAAATACTATAAAAATACTTCGTTATCATAAAATAAACGCACCAATCAAAACAAACTGGTTAATAATCTTTGATGACTGTAATGTAAATTTATATTTCATTTCCGTGATTTGATCTATATTTTGAATACCTTCTCGTTTAAATATTCAATTTTACATTCTTATATAAAATAGCATTTATTATTTTAAAGAAAATATACAGGACGAAAATATGAAAATATATATCTATGGGATTTCCAATTTAATACTACCGATATGTTAGTACTAAGAGTACCGCCGAATGCTTCCAGCAAAGTCCTCGACTGCACTGTGACAACTTCAATTTCAAATTGCTTCTCTACTTAATATATAGGTGTATCAATTTGTAATACTTTAATCATACCATAATAGTGACCTTATATACTTAATATGTTCAAATCTGATTCCACGGTTCACTGAACTGATAATATTTCTCATTATGTACGGTAAAAAGAAATTTGTTTAACAAAATTGCCTATACAACTCGTTCTGAGTATATTTTTAAACTACTGTATATTAATGAATTTTCTGTATTTGTGGTAATAATGATGTTAAGTGGATTAGGAATTGTTAAAGTAAAATTAGATTTTATTATGATAAAATGATTTTAAAATTTTAGAGCCACATTTTCAACTATATACAGAGGCTGCAAAGCCTACAAATATTTGTCGGTGACTCCAACGTGTAACTTTGTAGTGTTCATCAAACATCGCCTAGTCAAAATTAAATGGCAGTTCCTTAATACTTTAACATATTACGATACAAAATTATATTCACGTTCCATATTAGTATTGCACTTTCAAATATGCATAAAGCTTTAGAATTGTTGATATTTGATTATAATATGTTTTATTTTATTCTGATCAAAAAATTGTACGGAACAATCTTGCCTCGCCTGCCATGGACCAGTACAAACCAAATTTAGTTTTCAGATCCCGAAGGGGATCAGTTAGATTCGAATTTAGTTCTATCGATTAGGTAGTAGTCTCGGGCACCGCCAGTTAGGTTTGCATAAGTAGAATCCTTCACGCCATTGTTTTGGGCCCAAAACAATCACTCTTTCTAATTTTTTTTTAATGAATAGCTAGTACCGCGTTCGATTTTCTTTTACGCGTTTTGGCAACAGCCCAAGCCGAGGTTCGGTCACTAGTGACACCGTTGCGCAAGTTACCCATCGGGCTCGAGCGCTCTCCGCGCTCGCCCCCCTAGTCCGATGAAGCTGTAAAAGCCCCTCAGGCTAACAGTGCAGGTCCCTTCGAAAAAAAAAGATCAAAAAATTGCGGCAAGTAATAATGATATCCGTTTCTTGATATTAATCGTATGCTATTAAACGAGACAGTGAAACAAATGGAAATCTCTGAGAGCAAAATTAGTACCATCTATATTTAACAGCTCATCATTCTTAATTTATACTGAATGTTTACAGATGTGTGACCTTATGTTAATGTGATACACCATTTGTTTTTTATGGTAGTTAGCAAAGTGACGGCACTATATTTGATGTTAAGCACAGTTCAATCCAAAAATAGTGGCGACCATCGATGCAACGACAATCCATCGCCAGTCGCCCCTGTCATATCGGCCTGCGCAAATGCTTCTTTAAGTTTCGCTTGAAGGACTCGATGTTATAAGTGAAAGGGAATACACGGGCTGGGAGATTGCTCACACGGTTTCACGATTGACGAGAGTTGTGGAAAGGAGAAGGAATAAGATTGAATAACTCGTCAGAACTCTCATCGTGATACATACGATAAAACACGGCCAGGGAAGCCTTTACGCATTGCAAGCGGCTCGATGTTCTTGGTAACGTCGGCATCTTGCACTTTCTGAAGCTTTCAGTATTTCAGTCGCGGATCGCCAGTGTTTCGCGGATCCATGTCAGAGATGGGAACAGTATTCCATGCATGAGCTTGATATTTATTCTCAGCGTCTTAGTTTAACTTCATCAACTGTAGGAGGTAGCAATCAAATTTTCTCAACGGTAAATTTTATAAAGGAGATAGCGTTTGTAATCCATCATTATATTGGGCACTTATATTAGACCACAATCTATCTATCTTGTCCGCATATTGACAGTGCTCTTTTCCAAGGTACTTAACGAAAGAATTTCTCTTTTCATCAACCGTGTTCAGCTTTTATCTAAAAGTTCAGTTTTATTACTTTTAATAGGAAATTGAAAATGAGAAGTTCGCTCGATTTACTTAGACATTTCTTAAAATGAGTCAAAAGTATTTTGTAGTGAATGACCCGGTTCTTCAGCAATCACGTTACTACTAACATCTTTTCCACAAATATATAATTTTATTTCCACTAATATACAACAGACCTTTATTTAAATCAATAAAAAATGTTTATCCTTATCCTTAATCTTTTTGTCTGATAATCTGTCAACTTACTTCGTACTACTCTCACAAATACCGGGATTAGCCATCATGAAGCAATTTTTTGTTCGCGGCTTGTATCGTAGAATGACATTTTTTTGGAAACAAATTTTAAACGTGTTGATTTATTTTTGTTACTTTTTCTTATAAATAACAACAAATGAAAAAATATAGATATTATTAAATGACAGTTTTTAGTTGAAGCGAAATAACCAAACCAATTACATTACATCTTATACATACTCAAACATATTAATGAATGTAAAAATATGCAGATGTTAGGATTAGGTAACAGTAATATAAAAATTTCTAAGTTCGAGTTGACATTATTACAGTATAATCTCATTAAATATATGGAAAACATCACGTAAATTAAATTCCAAAATTTGATATTTGTTTTGTGTCCTTCCGTAGGAAATAAAAATAAAGTTACAAGAAATTTGTAATCTCAAGAGTTTATAACTAAAACGATTAGAAAACAATATCAGGTACTTGGTGGAGGCTTAATAAGAAGTGTTTTCAGCCAAACTTCTTGGTTATTATTAAGGGATTTTAGTTATAATCTTAAGAAGATTTCCTAATAGCTTTCACAAAAAAATATCGCTTGATTTCTGATTTTCAAAAACTGCTGACAAACTAGTTTGAATAAAACTGTAATCGATATCTGTTACATTCGAACATACGTCTCTTGAGCATGATACAGCAAATAATTTCTCTGATCATATACATTGCATGTTACGTTACCAAAGAACAAGATAAATTATAACTAATAGAGTTAAAAGTTATAGTATTATTTCCAAACACTGCATATACGTAAATATAAATATCTTTTGTATTAAAGAAATTTTATTGTTCTGTGAACAACTGTATAAAGACTTTTAAATAGCACAATCCTTACTATACTATATATAATCATATTATAATTGCGAATAGTGTGTTTGTTTGTTTGTTTGTTTGTAAGAAAGTGAGTTTGTTTGTTACGCTTTCACGTCTAATACCGCTGAATCGATTATGATGAATTTTCGTATAGAGATAGATGGGACCCTGGAGACGGTGATAGACTACTTTTTCCCACAAAATACTTACTAGAGTGATAAACTTTGACAATACGTTATTAACGCAGGCGGAGCAAAAAGCTAGCGCTTTCATAAATGGAGAAGTTAATGAAGAAAAAGACGACTAAGGATATTTTTTAGATATAGGCGCAGTTGTGAATTATTTATAGACAAATAAAACGGTATTAAGAAAAATAACAAAATTCGAAATCGAAGTGAGAGAAGGTATATATTTTACACAAAGCTTTTAACCGACATGCCTATTCGTCAAATAATGTAATTTTCTTTGTAAAAGAATCTGACAACAAAACTTAGTTTCCCTCGAAGAAAAAGTAATTTCGGTTTCACTCTCTTTTGAAGATTTCGCTTATAAAGCCAACTTCATTTCCTAGCCATTATGTTTTATTACAATCTTGCGGTTTTCCTCTAATCCAGTACTTTCAAATTAAATTACAAAAGTATTTTGTGTACCTCACCATTTTAACCTATCGCTATCCGGCTTTCATAAAGACTATTTTAAATGTATACCTACACCAGTTATATAATACTTATTTTCTATTCAAGTTATAGGACAGGTATCTACGATATGTTTTTATTTTATTGTATATATTTTTACCGGTTGACCAAGATGATAACACACTAAATTAGTGACTAGATAGACAGGCATTGGAAATTACGCTACCACAATGCTATGGCTTGATTACGATATGAGAATTTACCAAAAGTTCGAGCTCGTTGTAATATATATAAAACTTGTAAACTCTACTTATTTTAACTACATTCTCATTGAGTTTTAAATAACAGTATGGTATAAATTATAAATAAGTATGTACTAACTCTTATGTATGACTATTGGATGCCAATACACATTAATTTTGTTCTTGGTAGTATATTTTTAATTTATGGATGGTTTCTGGTTAGTTACACGGTTGAATTCAGGAAAGAACTGTAAGAGCAAGAAACCTGAAACTCAAACAATAGAGTTCTTTACAAAAACAATCCATTGACTAAACACTTTTCTTAACATTTTAAAGCATAATATTTGTTATTATTCAAATGCAATACATTACCGTTTTCTGAAAACTGTTTCTTTCTAGGTAAACAATAGAATAACACAATAATAACATAATTTCATTGCGATCATTTTGTTCATCAAAACATGTTTTATGTGTGTAAAATTTTTGTTGTTTAACACAAACTGCAAGTTTTTATAAACATTTGAAGTTATTCTCTTTCGATATTAAGTATCATAATAAGGACGCAAGAAGTCCGAATAAAATTATAAGGCTGAACGAAAGCTTAAAGTCGGTCTGCGAGCGACGGTAAGAGCTATACTTGTGGTTTCTCTACGTGATCGTATCAGAAATGAGGAGATCCGTAGGAGAACTAAAGTTGCCGACATAGCTCACCGAATAGCACAGCTGAAGTGGCAATGGGCAGGACACATAGCTCGAAGTACCGATGACCGATGGGGCAAAAAGGTCCTAGAATGGCGGCCGCGTACCGGCAAGCGCACCGTGGGCCAGCCCCCCGCCCGATGGACGGATGATATTGTGAAGGTCGCGGAGAGCCATTGGTTACAGACGCCACATAGCCGCAGGCTTTGGAAACGCGTATAGCGAGGCCTATGTCCAACACTGGACGTCCATAGGGAAATGATGAACGTAATGATATAATATCTTCGCGTTAAACGATACAGAAAAATAAATAAAGATGTGCGATTATAGGAACCCGATCATGAAAAATAACGGTCACAATGCTACGCTTCGACGTCTCGGGTTTGATATCAATTCCATGTACTGTTATTTACAGAATTTATCCCTGATTTTTTTAAAGCTGTATTATTAAAAAAATATGCAAGTATCTTTCTAAAAATAATTTTAACATTCACAAAGCTTTGAAACAAATGCGTTTTTTAAATAAATATTTTATCATATAATTGCTTTGATTTTGATTGTAGGTACTTTGTTTACCTTACTCTTATTTTTAGATAATGAAAATTTCTTCAATAACTTTAAATAAAATACTTACTATTTTCATTAAATACTATTTTCATCTTAACATTTTTTATAATATAGGCCAATGATAAGCAAAATTATTACTTTATTGACAGATTAATTACCTAAAGAACTTCATCACATATGCAATAATTAAGCTCAAAGATATTTGTACTACGCTAATAAATGTTTTTAAATATTTTAATGTGCATACCATTTTTGGTAAAACTTATAGCAGATGTGCCAAATGATGTTACAATTAGCAAAGCTTAGGTTATTTACTAAAGGAATCAACAGAAGTTTGTAAAAATTAAATGCTTATGAGCTAATTATTTAAGCTAAATAATTAGCTTCAAAAACTATCTACATACTGATTAAGGGGAGACTGATTCAGTACTGCTACAGAAATGCAGTTATAAATCCACAACGGACAGAACGCGGTTGAAGGTTATTAGCGATGATTATAAACACATGGCTGTAACGATTTATATATTATATAAATGAATTAATGAATAATTCTAACCTAATATTTTAAAAACTTTAAAATAAAAATTAATCTAATAGTACCACATCGAAGCCCCAAATCAAGGTTGACAGACTGCTAGGAGCATTTACCACGTCGTATGACAGTGCTGATTTTATAAGCAAGGTAGAACTTTACCGTTTAAGCCACTGAAATCTCGTACCTGTATTAGCTACCTCAAATAGCAAATTAAAGATCTCTAAAATTAATTTACTCAAAAAATAAAATTGTAAATAAGTCAAATCAATTTAGAGCTTAAGGATTAATTTCATTGTAATAATCAATAAATAAATAGACTATGATGCTAGAAGTGAAAATAAGGACTCGGAGGAATAATGTAACTTTTTGTATCATATCATATTAAGGTGACAGAACCGTATCTGATAGTAAGCACAATGCAAACAAGTAAACAATGGCGACCAGAGCTCTGTTGCATTTATTTAACGACACGAATTTTGCACTCATTAAAAATGTAGTGATCCGTACGTAGCGTTACGCCGCATAAGTTTGAGCTAAATCCGTTGCTCCGTCGGACCCCGTAGAAAGTTAGCAAAGCAGTCTATGATGGCAAGTCCTATTGTATGAATATGAAATTTAATTGCGTATAATAATATGAAATTAACAATCTGGCTTAGCACACTACTTGGCATAAGTGGCAAATAATAGAATCACAATAATAGAATAATTTATTATATAAAAAAAAGCGATGATAGTTCAGTGGTAGTGTGTATGACTTCGCGTCAAGGGACGTGAGTTCGAACCCATGCACCTACGATGAGCTTGAGCTTTCGGTGAAGGAAAACATCGTGAGGAAACCATAGCATGGTGGTAGGGCTTTTTCTAATGTCCGCCTGGCTAGCTACCACCCTCGAGTTGTAAACTTGCCGCCAAATACCAATAGGTGTGTTCCGGCAGCTGTACTTGAGAGCCAGTTCCTCCACAGGCTTAGCATGTCTACCAACTTGGGCCGTATCGGCACTTAAGATCAGGTGAGATTATGGCCATAACGCTAAACATTAAGTATAAAAAAAAGAATAATCAATGTGATTAATCTTTAACCAGGCGTTATTTGCATTCTGATAAGAAAATACCTCATGAAAAGGTAACTAAATACATACGTGTATATTATGTAGTAAATGACGGTAAGATCTTCGTCTTCTTCTTCTTTTTTATTTAATGGCCACATGTGTGCGCACACAATTTTGATTGTATTAAACAATTTTTGTTTTTCTCTCTAAATTATATCAAAACCAGACTATTCACTAATAAATAGACAACACGAAAAATACATGCAAACTACATATAAAATCTATTTTTAGAAATTTAAATATACACCACAGTATAACACTAAAATCTTAAAGTTTTATTTTATTAGTTCTTATAAAACTTGATAAGCATTATACTACTAGGCGATTATCGGTTACAAGAGTTAGGAGGAGGCACATAATTGAAATAAAACTAATTTAAACGGATTTTATCGCGGTTATTTATTTATTTTGATCCCGACGTTGATACGTTGAGGCACATAATGTTAATAGGACGGGGAATAGAGGGAAGTAAAACATCATAAAGAGAAAAACTGTTCCTGAAGCAATAATAGTAGATTACGTATAAATATTAAAATAACCGGAGTTGTATGATATGCTAGTTATTTTTTTGTTTATATTTAGCATTGAAGTTTCTTATGCTTCTCTTTATTCTCAAAAATAACATTAATTACTCTCTGTTCAGCACTAATAACTGGTTATTTCACATAGGATCGTCTAAGTCTGTTTGAGGAATTAAATTAAATGCAGCTCGAACACTGACTAAATCTTATTACTACAGTTTGTAGCTTCGAATGTTAGTTTTAAAATTCCAACATTCATTCAATATTCCAGTTTCTTATTAGTAGTGAAATATAAAAGCAGAGAAACTCCAAAGGTTTGTATGAATGGGCTGTGTGAGGCATAATATATCTATAAAAGTTGTAAATACGAAACTGTCAGCTGTTAGAGAAGTTTGGAAGAGGAAAATATGTAGTGCCGACCTTAATTAAATGAGGATTCTTAAAGGTAAAAGGAAATAGAAGAAAATATAGATCTTTCGAATACACGTTTTACTGCTTAGCTTTGTTTGTTGCCCTCAAAAACTCTTTACTATTACAAACTAGTAAAGATTAGAGTTATGCTAGCATATTCTAACTAAAATGTAAAGATGTATTTAAAAATATTATATTACTGTATGTTTTTCAGGTTTAGCGCTATGGCCACAATCTCACCTCATGTTAAGTGACGATGTGGCCCAAGATGGTGGACACGCTAAGCCGACTCTCGAGGGACCGACTCTCAAGTGCAATTGCCGAAACACACGGGAGATTTTTAACTTGAGTATAGTAGCTAGCCATTCCCGCCAGAGACTAGAAAAAGTGCGAAAGCTCTCTCTGGTCGCCCGATGAGTCACTACATGCCCCTCTCGCCTTGGCCTGAGGCCGGGTAATACGTTAGAGTTTGCGCGTTGCGATGAGGAAGTCCGTAAAGAATAGGATTTTAAATAAGTTAATAAAAAAAGGGCTGTAACCATGCATGTAGATTTTTGTTCTTAATATTTGCTATAAAATAACGAATCGTTATATTGATATTGTTTTGAAATTGCAACTAATTCAAATAACAAGTAGAGTTCAGATAACAGATAAGATGTTACTAAAGTAGATTCTTTATTTCGTAACATCTAATTTTCGACTCCTGTTAGCTAACCTAATATTATGCTGTTTCAAGTCAGCAGTTGTCGGCCATGCGAGGTGTGTTTAAAGTTAAACGCTTTGAATGCTCCCAACAAATGTTAATTTTGTTCATTACATATCAAGTATTGCACATTTGCATTTAACGTTGCTCATTCCCGTATTTCTAACAATAAAGAGGATTTAACACGTGCGGTTAAATATTCTCTTGTTCCCAAAATCGTATAATACTGTTTGAATATTTTACTAGAATATATAATAACTTACGGTATTGTTCGTATTGAATGTTAACTACGTAAAATTTTCGATTGTTAGAGCATTATTACTAATTTGTATTGAATTGTGATGTCATAGTAAGTTTAAGGGATTATATTCTTGTATTGTGTACTTTGACATTTGCTATCGTGTTTTTAGTAGCTAGTTAATACTGCGACTATGTGCATTTCAAATTACTTTTCGATACTACTACTGTCTCAAACTATCCATCGGTATAAAGTGCCTTAACTAAATTTAGAATTGACTTTAGCCTCTAAAGAAAAGTTTATTTATTTATTACTGATTAATTCACATAAAGCACATTCTGCTGAAACTACAATTGTGGTTAAAATGAGGAGACACATCGTCATTTAACATATAACATCAACAGAGCACTTAACATATTATAATTAGACGAATTCAAAGAGATTTCGAAGAGGAGAAGGACCTAGAGGCAGAGTTATACTCCTTTTTAAATGTACTGGTATTCACATCACTAGACGCCGAAGCGTCAGCCCAGACCTGGTAGCATTCCCACTTTCGGCGTGATGCCGTCTTGCAGGCGCGACCAAACCAAGGCTGGGATGTGCCTCCGATGGGCACTGCAGAGGACGGAATAAAAAGTTCCATACCCTGAAGCACCACATTGTTGACAGAGTCAGCAACGACATCTGGATCATCCGGTGAGAAGCAAATCTGGGTAGGACGCAAAGAATTATCGCATCCCATCCCAATCCGTTGACCTATAATGGCCATACGCGGCGGCGGCCCGCAATGCGAAGCCGTATTGTGTGCGTAACCGGTACTGTACTACGGACAAGACAGTGATCCGACGAGCCAAGAGGGGGATCGACGGATACCAGGTAGCCGTCCGGATGAGAGGTCAACAGAAGGTCCAACAGGGAAGGTATATGATCATCCACACCTGGGAATCGCGTAGACGAGGTAACCAGGTGTGTCAAATCATATGCCAAGGCGAAATCGAGAACAGATCTCCCCGAATGATCGGTGGTGCGTGATCTAAGCCATTCGGCATAGTGGGCGTTAAAGTCGCCGAAAATCAGCACGGAATCTGTAGTAATTTGCATGTGCTCAACGAGTCGGTCAGTTTCGGCATTACCGCTATGGGACCTATACAGGCACGCGTAGGTTTGCGGATGGTCATCGCAGTCTACACGTAGCCAGAGGATGGATAGGTCCCGCCCTTCAAGGCTGCCGAGGCGACGAGAGCAGATATCCTCTCTGACGTACACGCACACCCCAGCCCGCGGCACAAAGGAATGTTCCAGTTTGTACCCCGGGTAGGTGAGGAAATAGGTGTCAGCCGGAGAAGATATCTGAGTTTCGGTAAGGAAGAGCAAGGCCGGCTTCACTGTCTCAAGATGGAAGTGGATGGCGTTCAAGTTGGAATTCAGCCTCCTTATGTTGCAAAAGTGCACAGCAAGCGTGGAAGGGGTGGCCTTATGTTGCCTGCTCCGTTTGTGCCATCACACAGCGCAAAATCATTTACAGTCATGAACTGCGAATGGTATCCATCAACAAGGACACGAAATCTGCGCTTATGCAGAAAGCTGGAGATCCAACGGCAGAGATTGTTGGAGAATCCGTACGACGAGAGTTCAGAGAGAAGTTCACAGTCGAAAGCCGTCGAGAGCTATATCCAACTAATAGCCAGAGCCTCACCATGCATATTAATCGCTTCCTCCCAGCGGTGCAATATATACGCTAGAAAGTATCCCGTTGACCCGTTGCTACAAGCGTGTCAATACGAAGTCACTACGGTGTCAATACTTTGAGAACAATTGCTTGGATACCGTCCAGGCCACTGACTTTCCGAACATCGAGTGACAGTAATTCCTGGCGCACGTCTTTTTGTCTTATGTGGATATCAGGCATCGAGACATTGCTGTTGGTTGTTGTGGACGGTTGCGCGTTTCTATCGTCGAGTTGGGAATTATCCGCGAAGATGTTAGCCAACAAGTTGGCTATCTCCAGCGATTCATAAGCCAGTGATCCATCCGAATATCACCAAGGCAGCAGAGAGGATTGATAGAAATTTGCTTGGATGGCCTTCGCCAGCCCCCAGTATGCGCGACTATTGGTTAACTAGTGGACCGACTTTTGTCCAATCCGTGCAACGCGCTGTGCGTCTGCTCTTGTGTAAGTCTTCTTGCAGGACCTAGTGGCCTTATTGAAGGCTGCTTTAATGAAGTTGAGATTAGGATCTTTATTCGCGCGACCCTTAATCCAAGCACGGTACGCACACTGCTTATGACAGAAGACAGCTGCGCATTCATGATTAAACTAAGGCGATTACTGATGATTTCGGACGAATGGATGTAATATTCAATTCCAAGCCATATCTTGGCAGCAATTGCCTCAGCAGTCGTAGAAAGATCTCTCCCATTAAAGCAGCTTTGACTCCAGGGTATGGATGCGAAATAATCTCGCATAACATCTTGCAACTGCCGACGCATAGTGTCAAACCTTACGCCTGGTCTCCGAGGGACATCCAGACAAGGAACGCGCCACCGATGTCTCAACGAGACATTGGTCTGAACTGCCTAATGGGGCATTCACAGACACCTTGTACTCGTTAGGATGACTCGTCAGCAGTAGGTCCAGCACGGAAGGCACTTGACCCGCTATGTCTAGGACCCGGGTGGGCTGGGTCACCAGCTGTAAAAGGTCGTGCGTGAGAGCATATGTATGAGCAGTTCGTCCTGCATGGTCGGTTTTAGATGAATTCAACCACTGTTCGTGGTGTGCGTTGAAGTCCCCCAAAACTATCAATTCTGCAGTAGGAAAATGCTCTTGCACGTAATCTGTCGCCTGACTTAAGTACTCAAACAGCCGAGTTGTCTCTGAATTCCCTTTGTAAGATCTGTATAGGCACACAGACTCGGCTTTCAGCGCCGAAATATACGTGTGCCCATAAGATGGAGAAGGAGAAGTCCTCCATGAGGTGCAGACGGCGACAACACACATCGGACCGTACATATACACATACCCCAGCTTTAGCTTGAAAGTTTTCCTCGAGCTGGTAACCAGGGTAGTGTAGATAGGATATATCGACTGGACGGCGGATTTGTGTCTCCGTCAGAAAAAATAAAGCACCGTCTCAAGGCAAAGTGGACAGCATTTAAGTTAGAGTAGAGTCCGCGGGTGTTAGCAAATTCCACTGTGAAGGCGGCATCGGAGCTGTACACCGCTGTGGTCCTTACTTATTATTTTTTTGGCACTGACATGAGAAGTTTCAAAATAGAGAAAAAAGAAGGCGTGCATTTGGTGAATTTTACCGAAACACAAAGATACTATGCTTGAAACACGAGCTTGAGCATGGAGTAGACGTACTGATCCGACAGACGGAAGGGCCCCCATACCCTCCCGTATATAGCTCGCTGGGACACCGTTCCGGTCACCAACCGGCACGACGAGACTACCCAACATTATGCGCGGCATGGTAGAGCAGCCTCTCGCGGTGGTTACCCGCGATTGGGCCCCTATACTATACCGCGGCGGGCCAACGGTACAAACGTTGCTACAGGTCTCCCTGGCTGTTGAGTCAGTACATCTCAACAGAGCAACGAGCAACTGGAGAATCTTACTACTCCTCCGTGTCACGGCAAAATTCCCCAAGGTACTGGATATACACTGGCTGAGCCCGAAACGCAACAAGTCACTATTACGGGCTTTTTACCATATGCATGGTGGTTGCGACCCAGGCGTGCACCGACGCCCTACAATCCCGCAGCTACTTGATTAGCACCACCCGAGGGTCACGTGTAGGGTCTCGAGGGTAAAGCCTACGGACGTGAGCAGCATCAACCCCCAAAACTTTAACTAAAAGACAAAGCTATATTTACCTTCTGGTTTGACGTAATTAAAATGACGCCTTATAAACAATGATTTTGGTATACATATTGTACATTGATAGGTATACATTTGTGAGTTGTATAGATGGCAAGAATGGTTAAAATCACATGCCAGTTGTAGTATTTCTTGCGTTTAAGTGTTTTTCCTTAATATGTATTTATTAATAACTATTTTATAATGAATCACCTTCATAAGACGAACAAAGGCAAAGTGGTAAAAAATATCATTAGAGTGATATTAAAGCACAAAGAAAAATCAGGTAATTAAATAATATTCAATAGTATAGTAAAAAAGTAAAAAGTAAATAGTATAATTATATAAGTATGATGAATTAGTTTGTTACATGCGTAACTTTGACAAAAACATAATTTCTGTCTTTCCAGCTAAAGTCGTCTCAATACGAGTTAAGTACACAATTGTAAAATTTACTAAACCTAAAAATTGCAGTTGAACTCATAACTTCTACTGTTGCATTGTGACGTCGCATATTGCATACAGTAATCTGCGAAAATAACACGCTGTTAATTCAACTTCAACTTTAACATCTTCTATTTAACTTTCGCTCTGATTTGTAACCATTTCGTAAAATATAAACAATGTCAATTTCTGCGCGCATATTATGTCAATTATTGAAAGCGAAAAAAATTAATCAATTACGTATTAATATCTGAGGATAATACAGAACTATGCCAGCTTACATAATATCATAAGCATGGAGTTTAGTAAACATTGCCCCAGAAAGATTATTAGTATAACAAAAAAAAGTAGTTTTAGGGAATGGGCAACCACAGGCATTAAAAGAATTAGAGATCATTTATATGATCTATATAACAGGCGATCACTGACTAATAGTGAATCCTTTCACGCTTATGTTAGAAATTATTCTAAAGCTTTTAAACGTGTTTGTGTAGCTGCAAAAGTATTTTTTTTTAGGTAATAAAGTACTCAAGTCTAAAAATAAGACCAAGACTGTCTGGCACATAATAAATAAAGAATTAGGAAATAATAAAATTAACTGATTCGCTTAATTTAAATGTTGACGGAATACATATTTCACACATTTCAGAGGTAGTAACTGCTTGCCAAGCTGACTTTACTAATATACCTTTACAAGTAACAAAGAATATAACTTCATCAGCTCAAGGTGCCTCAGCAATTTTAAAAAATGTGAGTGCGCCTATAAATTCAAAATTTACTTTTAAAATAGTAAGTGCAGGTGAAATAATTAGGGCTTTCAATCATTTAAATTTGAAACACACTGAAGACATATGGGGAATGTCGGTAATAGTAGTTAAGTTCTTGATTGTCAATATTTCACCACATTTTGCTAATATATTTAATCAGTGCATAACAAAAGGAATTTTCCCTTATTTAATGAAAATAAGTAAAGTGGTTCCTTTATTTAAATCTGGCTGCAGAAGTAGTTTTGGAAACTACAGACCTATTTCTGTACTTCTGTCGTTAAGTAAAATTTTCGAAAAGATTATGCTCAAGCAATTGTTAGAATACTTCAAGTACAAAAAAGTTTCTGGATGGTCGACAGTTTGGTTTCACAAAATCAAAATCTACTACTGACGCTGGTGCAACGCTCATAAGTCCTGGAGGCCTGGGAGGAGTCACATGATGCAATCGGTGTGTTCTGTGATTTGTCTAAGGCCTTTGATTGTGTTGACCATAGTACACTAATTCTTAAATTAAAACACTATGGTGTTTGTGGACCTTCTTTAGACTTCATAGTCTATTATTTAAAAGATCGATGTCATAAAGTTAGCATAAATGGTGTAACCTCTGCGGGATCCTTAGCACAAATTGGTGTACCGCAGGGCTCCATCTTAGGGCCCTTTTTGTTCCTGGTATATATAAATGATCTACCGCTAATGGTTCACAACTGCGCTGAGATGGTTCTTTTTGCCGACGATACTTCACTTATATTTAAAGTGAAAAGGACAGATTCAAAGGTAAAGTATGTAAATAATACTTTAAATCAAATTTCTGATTGGTTTGCAATAAATAATTTACTGCTAAATGCAGACAAAACTAAATGTATCAGATTTACCATGCCTAATGTTCCACGGGTTAACACTAGAGTCCAAATTTAAGGGGATTTAGTAGGCTTAGTTGATAGTACTGTGTTCTTGGGTATAACGCTTGATTCCAAACTACAATGGGGTCCACACATAAAAAAATTGGCGGGAAGGTTAAGTGCTGCTGCATTCGCTGTTCGTAAGATTCGACAGCTGACAGATATTGCCACTGCTAGGTTAGTGTACTTCGCTTACTTCCATAGCTTAATGTCTTATGGTATTTTACTGTGGGTACAGCAGCTGAGGTAGACACCGTATTTCTTTTACAAAAACGAGCAGTTCGAGCCATTTACAATATGAGACCTCGAGAATCATAACAGGATAAGTTTTCGGAATTTGGTATTTTAACTTTGCCCTCCCAATATATTCTTGATAATTTAATGTATGTACGCAAAAACTTACAAAAGCTAGATTTCATTAAAGACTGCCATAATTTGAATACTAGAAATCGCGATAAACTGGGCACTCCCTATTTTAGACTGAGTAAGACAATTAACAGTTTTTTAGGTAATAGTGTCATGTTTTATAATAAAGCCCCAAAGCACATTACTGAATGGCCGGACAGTAGGTTCAAGAACCATGTCAAACGGGTTTTGATCTCAAAAGGCTATTATAGGGTGGATCAATATGTGAGCGATCGTGATGTCTGGAATTGACGCCCCTCTCTGTACATTCGCTAATAACTACTGTAACACATTAAATTATTGTTATAAGCATAAGAATAAGACTTAAAAAAAAAGATGCAAATCGAGTTTCTTGCCAGTTCTTCTCAATGACTGCGCTACTTTCCGAACCGGTAGTAATTTTTGACGTTCATAAGCGCCTTCTTAGGGCCTAAATTGAAGAAAGATTTTTTGATTTGATTTGATTTGAGAAACGTACAATGTAATTTGATATTACAGTTTTTGTTGGTGTTGATTGTGATAGATTAAATTTCTGAAACGTATAATACGTGTCGTTAATCTACTATTTTTTTACTACTGTAACAACAACAAATCAACAGGAGGAATGATTTAGCTTTCAGTTATGATAAAATATAAAAACCATAAGTATATTGGACACTAACATAACATCATAACTCATCTCTGCATCAAGCGCAATAACAAAAAGTATGGAAAATCCAAAAGTTCACGCCTCATTCCTTTCATTTCATTTTATGGAAAAAATAACAAGCCGTACCATTGAAAATCTGCCGCCAAATACCAATAGGTGTGTTCCGGCAGTTGCACTTGAGAGCCAGTTCCTCCACAGGTTTAGCGTGTTTACCAACTTGGGCCGTATCGTTACTTAAGATTAGAAGAGATTATAGCCATTACGCTAAACCTTAACTATAAAAAATGACCTATTTTATTAATAATTTTATTAATTATTTATTATTTTATTAAGTATTTTATTAATTATTCTATATTTTGAAGCAAACATGATTTATGCTTATCACAACAACTTCGCAGATAGTTTTACCTACAGAATCTCTATCGTGTTAAAGCGCTAACTTCTTTATTATGAAAATACGTTCGACTCGACTGTATGGTTTCGAAACCTTTTCCTTATCTTTGCCTTATCCCTAAAATAAAAAAAAAATTGTCAATACCCATTACTTGTAAATGTAAAATCTTACAAACTCAAAAATGTGACTTGCAAAATCAATTTTAATATTATATATACTAAGAGTACTAAGCTGTTGATATGACATAGGTAGCTGGTTGATGTTATTCTAAGGATAATTAATGAAAACCGGTCTCGATTCGACAATTTTTAGGGAATTATCTTATCCAACTCATTTTAAAAAATACGGACTTCCGGTTAAATATTTTTAAAACAGTTTTCTTAACGTTCGCTAAATAAATTGTTTTGTACAAAATATGAGGTAAATTATTTGAACGGTTTTCTTAAAATACTTATATTATCGTATAAACGCAATTTGGTTGTGGTAAAATTAGTTTAAGTAAAAAAAATGGTATGATCTTGACATGTCGAGAGCAGAGCACTACCTCATACCCGCTTTGGGGTATGAGGCGTGCAAAACTTTAAAACGTTCCCGTGTCCAATTTACTTCTGGTAATGTACACTATGGCAATATGTTACTATATATTATTCCATTCACACACCACCATTTTTCTAGAACGCGAAGAAACACGATGGTACCGATTAGTATTTAGTACATCAGTTATATTGATTTAATATGATCATTTAGTCTTAGGATAAATACGTATAACATATATAAACGTATTTAATTATTTTGTCTATTTGACCTACAAGTGAACCCTTAGTTTCTGTATGACTCATATATTATAATTTATATTCGTACCACAACGACTTCTAACCAAATCCCATTGCCTAAGCTGAATGAAACACTAATGAACCATCCACTTATAAATTCTGTAACGTTTGACGTCATTTATGGTTCATACATTTCTGGGAATACATTTATTCGTTAAACGAAGTTGTGTTAAAAACAACTTTCCGAACATAATTCTACGTTATTATAATAATTAAACTTGCGTGTCTTGTTGGATAAAATTTTTCTTTTTATTAAACCTCCTAAGACTGACTGACGGACAATGCAGACCGTATACAGCTGGGTTTAGAAACTTATTATATAGCTTATGTAGGCCTAGTTATATGTGATGTTTCAATATCCACAAGATGCAATACTCCTAGCGACTTACTTTGTTCTTCATGCTAGTCAGTTTCAAATATGTGATTTAATATTTACAGAATCATGAAAGATTTTTATGAACGCCAAAAAATAAATTTGTACTAAAATATTATTAGTTCATTTGCTAACATTTCTATATGAATACTGGTAGTATTTAGTGTTCTGTTTTTTAATTTATACAAAAGTTATGTTTTTCATGTTACATAAATTTGAGTATTATATATATATTAAAATTATATAAAAATCATACATTCTCAAATTAACTATAAACTATAACCTCCCCGACCGTAAGCGTACCAAGCGAATTATAAAACCTTTAACTCTTTTTAAAATCTCTTGACGCTACCGTTTGCAATAAAGAGCGATATTGTTTGGAAAGTTGTGTTTCGTAGTGAATTTAAAAATAGGACGATTTGTGTTTTGATATATTTATTAGGAAGATTTGATCCTTTCAGGTTTGTTCTATGTGTTCGTTTTAGTTCATATCTTTCTCTTTCTTTCTCAAGACAACTCCAACAATAGGTATCAAGCGCAGTAGGAAAGGCGACATAATACCTTAAAACACTAGATCATCCGTGCAGTGACATATTGTCACTTTATCCAGACAATATTGTGGTTATAGAAAAACTTATATTGTATATAGTTATTAATAAGTTAGTAGAAATGTTAAACCTGTGGAGGGACTGGCTCTCAAGTGCAACTGCCGGAATACACCTCTTTGTATTTGATGGCAGTTTTATAATTTGAGGGTGGAAGCTAGCCAGGCGGGCTTTGAAAAATCGATACCACCTTACTATGGTTTCCTCACGATGTTTTCCTTCACCGAAAGCCAAGCTATTACTGCTTCATAGTTGGGAAAAAGGCTGACAGCAGCAAGGACTGGAGGGAAATGTTTACCTGCGTCGTTGTAGTTCACGACAATGCATGATTCGAGTTATTCTGTTATAGGTGCGAACTACTTCAGCAATGCGCTATTACCAATCCCCGAAACGCAACAAGAAGTAGCTTTATCTGTACTAGATTCGGTCGTAATTACCGGTCTCGCATCGGCTTATTGAGTCATACACGTAGGTGCGCCAGACCATTAAAGGACGCTATTTTAATAATCGTTTTAGAATAGGATTTTTCTAATGCCCGCCTGACTTGCTGCTACCCTCAAGTTGAAAATCTGCCGTCAAATACCTGTACCTAGACGTGTTTCGCGCAATTGCACTTGAGAGAAAGTTCCTCCACTAGGCTTAGCGTGTCCATCATCTTGGGAAATTTTGCTTGCTTGGGACAATTTGGAGCATAGCGTGTCGACATTCGCCACTTAACATCAGTTGAAAATGTGACCATAACGTCAAAACCTTAGTAAAAGACATTTTACTTAGGGGTACTATATTTATGAACACATATTAATTGCACGCCTTATACCGCGAAGCGGGTGAAGTAGTACTCTACTCTCAACACGTCAAGATCAAGCAATTTTTTGCTCTTAAACTGCCTTTACCACAACCAATTTGCATTTATACGATGAGTTATATTTAAAAAAAAACCCTCTTCAAATAATTTATCTCATATTTTGTTTTAATAAAAAAAAAAAACAAGTTTATTTTTCTACGTTAAACAAAACTTTAAACAAAAATTTAGGAGGACGTCCTGATTTTTTATACGAGATTGTCACAATAACTCCCGATAAAATTTATGTATTACGTGTACGTATATTCATTAAATATAATATCACTTTAGTACGTTCAAATATTTTAAAACCATTAATAAGATATATCATAACATGCACTAATAGAATTAAAAATGGGGAAAAATCACGAGTTGATTGATTTCTATGAGCAATTGAATTAGAATTTGTACATAATTTTTTTTTTAATTGAAAGATCTCTTATGAGAAATTCACAAAATCTACACATATAGTTCAAATATTTTAAAACCATTAATAAGATATATCATAACATGCACTAATAGAATTAAAAATGGGGAAAAATCACGAGTTGATTGATTTCTATGAGAAATTGAATTAGAATTTGTTCATAAATTTGTGTAACATTGAAAGATCTCTTATGATAAATTCACCAAATCTACACATATAATTCAAAAAATAGTTTTGTTAATAGAAAGCTACATTTTAACCCCCATATGCATTATGTAAAAGTGAAGAATTTTTGAGTTAACATGTTTTTTAGTTATTTTCAAAATAAGTCAAAAATGCAACATCTATATTTTATTTTCAATTTGTATATTTTGTTTTATTTACATTGGGTATTGATTTCAATTAATTTTATGGAGATTTTAAAGAACGACTTTAAGCTTAGTTCGAATACGAGTTTCCGCCTGCTTCCTTTTGATCATTTTTTTTCGGTTTCTGTGAAATAAGTTCCTAATCGTTATGCATTGTTAGAGAACTAAGAAAACGGTTATTTTTTGAAAATAATCTGAAAGCCAAGTATTTAAAAGCTTATTAAAGCTTTCTTATTGTGTATAAATTAAACATGCACATAACCTTTACGAGCACTCAAAGTAAAACAAATTTGTATTAAAAGCCTATATTTGTAATACAATTTACACAAAACGCATCTAAAGAAGTTTAACTTAATGCTTCGATAAAAGTGATTACAACATAGCAATGGTCTTACTTTAGTATCACCTTTATACATTTTTTATTAAATTGGAGTGAAATCTTTTAAGAGACAATAATAAAGAATAAATCCAAATAACAAAAATACATTTTCATTGCAATCATTAATGTGACGAATTTAAGTTGGACGTTAAATTGATTCTTAAATAGACTTCTAAGCGAAAATATCCTATATGTGCTCAAATAATTATAATACATTTTAATTAAAATTGTTTATCTGTATTTCTAACAAAAGAAAATAAAAGTGCATGACAAATGCCTCCGGCATTATAACTTGTTATTTAGTTCCGACTCCAAACCCACTGTGCCAACAATTTTCCATCAACGTATAAGATATTTTTAAATACCACATATATATAGATATAAAGTATGTGATAGGAAGTAGTTAGTTAGTAGTAATTGTAATGTTTAAAACTATCGGTTCGATTTTAAAAACTCATAAATAGGAAGCCTACATTAATTTTAAGTATTAACGGTCAATGTTTGGCTGTTACAAAGATGTGGCTAGTAAAAGCTACTGTGCATAAACCAGTATATAATATTAAATTTAATCAGCTATTTAAAATATTAAAAAAGACTTGCTACCACCGATACATCTGTATACACATTCTTTTCTATTCTGTGTTCTCCTTGTTCATTCTGGATTATTTTTATTATAAATGGGTGCACTAATAAAAAAAAATTGTGCTTGGAACTATTTGGTTGAAAATATATAAAATTCATATTTCTTTAATTGTAATCGGGTAACTGTTTAGATTTAGTAAATTTAAATTTAATATAATCATTTTGTAAATTACTCCTAAGGTGTTAAAAAGAGGATAGATGGTTGGATGTTTCGGCTTAAATCAGACATTTAAAATATTTAAATATTTTGTTGATGAAAGTAACAAATAAGGAAATATTATAGTTATCTTTTAGAAACCCATAGGACAAGAATATGTTATTAATGATTAGTTATTAAACAAATCGTAATAGAAATTATTATACATGAAATAAAATTGTCTCTGCTCCATATATACATTTACAGAAAACGTATTTTTTTTAAAAATCGAATGTTCTTTATATCAATAAAGAGACCAATTAAATTGTTGAAGGACTTTAATCAAATTTTCTCTATTCAAAAAATTACAATATCCCATCTGTCTGTAATATTGGGGTGCTAAAATACTGCATTATTGCGTATCATAAACCAAAATTTCTGAGCAGTGTCGGAAACTATAATATTGTATAACAGCCTATCTTTGCAATTTGTCCAGAACATCTTAAAAATATTATGCGGATCCTAGAGGTACGAATAATATACCATAGAAGAGAACTTGTGCCTTATGAAGCAGAGACAGCTTATCGGCCGTGAAAACCCGTTGCACCATGTTCAATTTTCCGAGTCTCCGATATAAAGCTTAAACGTTACTCCAGATGTAACATCTGGAGTTATGATCTCTGCAAATATGCACTTCTAAAATAATGAGACTACTACATATTATTAACTACATGTTCTGAAAGATGCCAGCCGGAAAAACGAAGCATTGTTGTTGTCATTGAAATTAACCAATTAGCTATCTTCCTATGTAAATGTGAAGTGAAAGGATAATTTAAGTCCAGTAACAAGTTTCTCCCTTCTCTTTTTTGTTTCACCCCAAGCACAAGCTGACTCACTATAATGGTAACGATGCTGTTATATCAGAAACTTAAACATAGATATAGATGCGCCGTTTTTTTTAATTTACCCGATGTTATGGTTTAGTTACACATACAGTGTTCACAAGTCGTCGCATATATTTCAGGATGTACGTTAGCAAGCACAATTTCTACAAACTAGCCTTATCTGCTCGACATTACTACAGATATTTCAACACACCAAACTCACTGACATCCGTTGATCATATAAAAGATTTTTTTTTTCTAAAATTGAATTCCACGCTAAAGCTAGATTTAGTCCGTTATCCCGATGGAATATTTTGTATTTCTTCTTTTATATTGCTTTTCTTGCTACACTATAGTTTTAAAAATGATTTCTGGAAGGGGTTTTTAAATTAGTAAAAGTCATTCAATCTAATTATTTTAATTCCTGTCGAGTAGGTTTTTTCTACAATAAATTTTATAAACACCTAGAATCTGGTAGGGTACTGTATCATTTGATGAATGTATACAGTTCTTGACTTTATTGAACAAACTGTCTTCAGACTTTATGGAATATTTACTATTGTTTAGTTATTAATGGAATACTGACCATTATTCCCATGACATAGTAATAAATATCACTCAAAGATAAATATCATATGATTGATATGCGAATAAAATCGACATAAGCGATATAAGCTACTAATCTCATTCATCGACAAGTACATTAATTCTGTGCCCATTTACACAGCCACATATTCGCGTCCAAAAGTTGTTGGGAGATTCGTACAACAAAAGTTTCGAAAGAAATCTACAATACCAGACCTCATCAAAAGCTTTGGCTATATTGAGACTAATCACCAAGACTCACTATGCTTATAAACCCCTATTGCAACAATTTCGCAAAAAAATTGATGGACTTCAGTGAAAACTATACAGACAATAATTTATCTAAGAACAATCTTCCATATTGTTCCGCTGAGGTTACGGACACTGGGCGGTAATAGTTAGGACCACCTTAAACAATTTAAATTAGGTACTTTCATTATCAAAGCAGTCAGTGTTCCATCTAGGTAAAAATTCGTAACAGGCAAAAATTTGACAGGTTAGAATTAAACCATACCTCGGTTCTGTTGAACCAATGCATAATCTATTTTAGTTTTATTTATTACCGGTACATTTCTTAATGCAACCACATATGAAGCGGCGAAGGATTTTGATAGAAATTTTACTATTTCATATTGTCCGTAAACATTTACCTGCCGTAAACTAAAAACTTGTATATTTGTTATCCTAAATCCATAGGTATACAATTCTGAGATATACCTCGTAATTATGAATGTTTTTTATTGAAATTACAGAAATTTTATGTGATAGGTAATCAATAGTTTCAAAATATCTGTTTACTTATAAAAGTCATAATGAGAAAGGCTACACAACGCGCATGAATTGACCAATTGTAAAGGCATTGCTATAAGGCTAAGTTTTTTTTTTACTGTTATACCTTACGACTTAGATCACTTATTTAAATTGCTTTCCGGTTATTTCTCTCACAGCCTACCAACATTTGAAGGTTAATTATAATTAACTTTTTGCTCATTTAGTTATAAATTATTACTTTATAGAACAATTCAAGAAATGAAGAGAGGTTTTTAAAAGATTTCATATGTTATGTAATTTTATTATGTGGAAATATGTATGATGAAATAGATAAACATAAAATACTTATAATTTCATTATAAAGAATCTTCAGTTTTAAAAGCATTAAAACTTACTTGAAGTAAATGATTATCTGCGATCTTGTCCGTAATGATGTCCTGAAGCACAAAGTTGTTGTAAGGGCAGCGAGAGTTTGTTGTGCCGGCGCGGAGGTGGTATTGGCGGCGACAGAGGTAGCGCACAGGGGTAGTTAGACTGTGACGTCGAAACGTGTGACTTGCTCGACGTCAGGCAGCTACTGAAGGCGGCGCGACGCCGGCAGACCGCGCAGCCCGCCCGCCCACGGCCTGTGCCTGCCGTCACGCCACTTACCCCACAATCTTTATATCATACCAAGTAATACCATACCAAAAATTGCTATTTCAAATTTCGAGTTTCCGTACGAACTAAATTAATTTCATTCCATATGTTGCTCATATTTCTATTTCAGAAGGTAATCATAGAATTTGCGTATCTAGCGATAATGTCAAAGGTGGTGCTCGTCATTACGCAGACAGAATAATATTATAGACACATGTACTAATATTGAACAAACTAAGAAATCGTTAAATCACATAGAAATTCAAATATGTGTTACTGTATCCCATTAACATTTGTTATTTTTATAATAAAGCAACATAATCGTACATTAATTACTATACTGATAATCTGTACTTAACATTTTAAGAGACTAATCATAGGAAAAATATTATACCTATATATATGTGCTGCTATTTATCGGTGCTATTGGTCGGTTCGTAAAAAAAATATTTAATATATTTAACCACATTTTTTGTTAGTTTTTTTTACATATACTAAATACGAAAAATAATTGAATCGAAAATTTTAAAACAGTCTAAAAAAGCAAAGATAATTATCAAACAATTTTCAGGTTAATTATATAAGTGAGAAAACTTACTGTTTGATAAACTGATGTAGTTGTGTTTATAATCATAAAATAAAACCAAGAAAGGCAAATAATGTAAGACGGGTACCATAAATTCAATTTATATCGTCATACCACATTTCATATGACTTCAAATTACCCTACTTCATAGCTTTGTTTCAAAAGTCACTTCTGATCTTACTTTCATTTTGTACTCTTGCATACACGGAACCTCAGTAACTACGTTAGGGTTTTAATGCAGTTTTTATGCATTAATATACAAACTACATTCGATGATGTCTACAATTATTATGTTTTTTTTATACTTCAAAAGCCATAATGTCCGCCTGATGATAAGTAGCTACAGTTGCCAATAACTATGTGTGTTTAATCTTAAAAAGACCATAGTCTTGAAAACAGGTACAGAAGGTTGTTTTACTCCAATGACTGTGCTAACGCACTAATGCAAACGGTACTTATTTATCAGCATATCTACGCTGATATGTGTTCCAACCACACCGTCACAAGAACCACTGCTCTTGCTACTACTATAAAGTTAGATCAACGTTAATTTATCAGTTTAAAGTTATTTCAGTATTTCACCTATATACACACAGTATTAGTAATGATCCAATCAATTTACCAAAAATAGGGGAAAAATAGTATATCACATCTTTCAATCAAACGTCTAAAAAACATCTCTAAATCATCATCAGAATCTTGTAGAAAATTTATTGCAAATTTCAGAACTGCCCTTTAATTTTCTGTACGATCAGTAGTTGCGGAGATATCAGTGGTTGAACACAAAAGGATTCTGTTTGATTCAAAATTCAATATCATGTGAGAAAAAGGTCCTAGCGAGGTTTAAAAAACAAAACAAATTGAAGTTATATGAATAACCTATTTTTATCCAGTTTTTGGCTTAGCTCGTACGTATATAATACATATACTTGACTATCAGTACATATATATACAGTAACTTAAATTCTAATAGAACCATTGTGTTAATTATCATATCTGCTGAATGCCCTTTGACATTCTTGAATTGCCACAAAGCTTAGTAAAGCTATACAAGATTCTCTAGGACTATAGAGTTAATTCATTTCGAAAAAACATCTTTGCACTGGCAGACGATACGTTCTAACTCAGTTGTCAAAGTTAACAACGACATTTTATTGACTGCCTTGAAGAATGATGTCTTATTTGTTGTAGATACTACACTAGCTACATTGTTTATGTAATATCAGATGACTATCACACCTGTTTTATATTTCTTGTCATAGAGAAACATAATTTCTATCGGCAAAAAATGCAACATATATTCAGAAGTTATTTATGATTATGGAGGCCTAAAGCAAAAAAAAATGTGCTTACTCTTACTATATTAACTGAAAACTTAAGAGGACTTAGTTACATTAAAAGGAGGTTGGGCTTTATCTTTGGCAGCCCGGCTGCCAAAATAAGCTCTACACTACACAAGATCAAAACCGAATAACCTTGTGTTACATTTCTGTTAGGAATAAGAGTTCCACGGCTGCGTGTGGAAAGCAGTTCAAGTTAAAGCACTTGTGATGTGTTACAAGCATCCATAGTCAACCGCTCCCCATTAGACGAGCCGTACGCTTATTTGCCATCTCAATCATGTAAAAAGCAAAAAAATTAAATAAGAACCTTGAATCTTGTACTGATCAATGATCATATTTTTGGTCGTGTTCTTCATTGTTGGAAGACCAATCTATTTTGAGAGGTGGTCGTAGTTTTTCATAAGCTTTCTTCATCTTAAGTAATTTTTCTACTTCTTTACAGCATCTATTATTATTAGACCCCTCGTAAATACTTACCACAACTTACTTAATCTTGATTTTCATGTGGTAACACTTTACTATACTTTTATATATCGACAAATTCCTATTAAAACCCAAATTGATGAGGTGATCGACAAAAAAGGCTTTTAATTTAATTGAATTAATACGCATTCCACGTATATATTTTTTATCGAAAGTGCTACTTTCATTATACCAGACATATTTATTTAATTTTAAAAATCTGTATACGACTGGTGTTCCCGTGTCACCCTCAGCTGTCTGTGTTGAGTACCAATGCATAATTAAAATTCCTTTGACAACCGATATACTATGGTATCCTTTTATAAAATTTAAATATTTAGTAGGGTTTGATCACAATTTGACTTGAAGTTTAATGACGATGTATTCTAATGGTGGTATTGTTTTTTAAATGTAACCGTCTGAATACAACTCAAAATATCTATAAATTATAAAACGTAAATATGATTTTTTTTAATTTATATATTAAAGCGTTTAGTTGATAATGCGTACGGACTCCGCGTCAATGAACGTGAGTTCGAATCCCTACACGCTACATCCCTATGCTTTCGGTGAAGAAAAGCATTATAATGAAACCAAAGCATGGTGGTAGGGCTTTTTCTAATTTCAACCTGGCTAACTACCTCAAGATGAAAATACGCATAGATGTGTGCCGGCAGTTGCATTTGAGAGTCAGTCTCTCCACTAGACTTAGCGTGACCACCATCTTGGGCGACATCGTCACTTCGAATCAGGTGAGTTGTGGCCATAGCGCTAAACTTATAAACATAAAAGGCTTGAGAGCCAGTTTCTCCACTGGTTTAGCATGTCTACCAACTTGGGCCATATCATCACTTAAGATTAGGTGAAATTATAGCCATAACATTAAACCTTAACTATAAATAAAGACATTTCTTTGTTAACGCGGTGATAATATATACTTACGTACATACTCTCGTTTTATGCCGGAAAGACTACGACAGGGGCATGTGGGACTCATCGGGTGATAGACACTATCAAATACCACAAAAAAGACATCACGATGACCCATAGTTCTCCCTAATTAACAAAACCGGGGACTAGTTTCGCACTACTTCAAATATAACTCAGATATACCCTGGTCGATTCCAGTGGTGCATAATAGCACAACGTTCGTGTTACTTTGGACTTGCACTCTCATTCTGTCACAGATGATCGACAAAACCACAAACTACCTGTCAACTACGCGAGCGCGTTCAGTTTCGCGCAAGTTCATTTACGTCACGTCATTCTCGTGTACCATCCAGAACGCAAGAAGACCAAAGAGAATCACAGTGACGGACCTACCACCATGTATACGGTAATCGCGGCCAAGACGGGTACAATTTCTACCACCTTGCTAATAAGGCCACTGTTATATTTTTTTAAACAATTAACATTGATTTTAAATCAGTGGGTGGCTCGGTGATGTCTGAAATGGTGGGTGGATAATCTTGAATAGCTGCCAAACAGTAGGCTAGATAATATAATTATAAGATTGGCGCCATCGCTTAAAAGATCAAAGGGCAAGATAAGGATAACGTAATATACCTTTAGTTGACCTTAAAAAACTTAAGAAAGGTTATAACTAAAATATGTTGAAATACAGCATTTTTTTAGAAAAATATACATTATTAGTTTGTGTTAAATTAAATTAGCATGTATACGATAAATTACAAATTGTGTAACAGCAAGTGAATATCTTCGAGACGGAGTGGTGCATGGATCTGGATAATAAACGAGAATATCTGAAGACCAGACCACCTGTGGACATGTCTTACAATTATGTTAGTGGAATCTTAACATGCCCTAAATGCGCACGTGCCTTCACCAACAAAATTGGATATACTAGCCACCACAAAGCACATCAAAGGGAAGAACAACTTCATAGGCCATGAGTAATACCTTTTTATACCTGTCCAGGAAATGAACACTCACTGTAGCCGAAAACGGCCAGGTTGACATCATTAATGTAACACTAGTAAAAGAAGTATACTTTAAGTACTGTTAAGTCCAGTACATACTACTTAAAACAGTATAATGGCATTTAGCCAAATGTAAGAAAATTGCGTTTGCGTAATATCTATAGTCTGTAGCACAAATAATTACCTGCCTATAAGAACTAGTCATTAAATAAACAATTGAGTTAGTAACTACTAGTAGGGTTTTTTATCATAATTTTAAAAATGATTTTCAGCTCTTTGAAATTCTTGCAAAGGACGACTACCGATGTAATGGATGAATGAATTATATCTTGCTAGTTATTGTTGTTTTTAAATTTTATTTAGTCGTGTTTACTATAAACAAAAGGTAATAAATTAATTTTTATCAAGAAAAAAAACCCAATTTTACATTTATAGAAATTAGTATAAATATTTTATTCGTATAAGTAAATATACGCCACCCACGCTTACATTTGAAATGGGCAAGAATATATGTTTTCGGAGAAGAAAATAATCTCTGGCTTTATTGTCCTTAGTGAGTCATATTTTCGTGATTCGTATAATAGGTGAAAGTTTCATTCGAAGCTGAGTAATGCTACAACAATGCAATAAATTATTATATTCATTATTATAATATTTCCAAATGCTGTAAATATTTAGGACCGAAGGTAGTTTTTAGGTATAAATTTATATAAGAATATTTAATTCTATAAAAATAGTGTATGTACATTTTCTTTTTATATACAAAGATGATAAAGATGAAAATCGCATATACTATTTTCATTAGTGTAATAATGCCTGTGTGATTTTAAAATCGTCATCTTTATCTTGCAAACTAAAAGTGTCTCCTATTACATATTTTGCCCTAAAAAGATCTTTGAAAATAAATACTAATTAGAACATCACAATTTGGGTATCAGTTTCAGTAATAATGTATTAGGTATTAACTGAATTTTTGAAACTTTTTTCTCATTAGATATTTAGCAATATCCATATGCACTTAAAACACTTAAAGTCAGATAGTTTGCAATTCTGTATGCTACTTTATACAACAAAAAGTAACGCAGTTGTTCTTTTAATTATCTAATTTTATTTACGTTGATTATATGATCTCGAAATAAAAATATAAAACTATACAATTATATAATTTTAATGTTCAATGATTAAGAAATAAATATGTTACAGCCTGTAAAGTGTATTTCTATACATTCTACATCAGTCACGTAGTGTTTCAATTATTTTCCTACCTAGTTTATAAATAGTTACTTAATTATTTCATTGAATAGTCGTAAACGAGACTATAAATTAAGATTTACTGGGAGAACGCCCACGAATTCACCTGTGAGTGTGGAAGGAATGTTCCTTTCCTCGCTCACCCTCGCCCCCGCTTAGGAACTATAGTACATACATATCAAGAAACTTCTCTACAGTTGAAATCGCGCCTCGTGCTTGAAGTAATAAGGAGGTCTACTATGTAAACAACTATTTACTAGGTAAATAATAACGTATCAATTAGTTGTTTTGTTTCTCCAATTTATATCGATACAAAATATATTTTAAGTTTTTCATAAAGCTCTTAAATTTGTTACGCTTATGAACACAACATATTTATATTAATTACGAAGTAGCAAACCCAGGTACTCATAATTATACATACGTGTGTTATGTCTGTTTCATATAGAAACAAAGGCGGCAATCTCACTATTTTTGTCGTAGTACGACGAAGTGACAGTAGCATGTAGCTGGCAGGTTGCCCACCGTGGGAGCTAGAGGCTATACTTCTTAACGCCATATATAAACATAAGGCGGTGGTGAAAGCTAGAGGAGTGCCTCCGGCACCTACGGAACTACAATGAATGAGGAGGAGAACCCGCACTGATTTGGTGCGGACTTGGCGCACAAGTCCTATGGGCGATACACCATAGACGCTGTCCGTCCGGTCCTCCGCCAATGGTATGCGAGAGAGCACGGCTCCCTGACGTTTCTTCTTGTGCAGGTGCTATACGGGCATGGATACTTTGGATGGTTCCTGGGATCGCATGCAGGGAGCCGAACGCCACCTACCATGAGTGCGGTGCGGCAGATGATACAGCGCAACACACTCTGACTGAGTATGTTGCCTGGTATGAGCCGCGCCGCACTCTGGAGGTGACGGTTGGGACGGATCTCTCGCTGCTGACCACGGCTTTTACCATGCGTAAAAGTTATCTCGCAAAAGGAAACCGCGGAGAGGGCCCGTGACGCTGACCCCCGCGAACTCCCTCTCCGACAAAGACACCCGGGTGGCAGGAGGAGCCGATACGCTTATGTCCTTCTGTCACCTAAAGCCGGACTGAAAGAGGAGGGTCGGAAGGCGTGCCTCTCATTGCACTAGTCCAGCCGTCTGAGAGGGCAACTCGCCAGACTGCCCCGACGGGACCCGGTTTACTATCGGGCCGGGCCGGTCGCCGACGAGAAGTGGCAAACTCAGACTCGCGTAGCCCCAGTCAGGCGACAGATGGTCGTGGGGTTTTAGTGGGTATTCTCGGCGACTTATCGCCGGGCGAGTCCCACATAACCGTCTCAATACCCTAAGAAAACTGGGAGATTGTGTATAGATTCATATCCCCACGATAAAAAAAGGGTCGCTCATATGACAACCTGGTCAAATGTCTCTTCAATTAATATTTCTAATACTCCATGTAGTAGGAAAGAGGGAAAACTCCTACCGATAGACGAATCCACAATTTCACAATACGGCAAAGGCAAAGTTAAAAAGTAATTTTAAACATCTTTGTTAGTGTCGAGATGGAAGCTACGACTTTGAAGCCCAGCGCATGTGGTCTTTTTACGAAACGCAGAATAGGGAACTAGGTTCAACAGGTCTTGAGAATATTTTTTGACATGGTTGAATAGACAAAACGATATATATAGACGCATATATATATCCAATTTAAGTCTCAACCTAATGTAAGTAAATCGACTTACATAAAAAGCTTCATTCGCGTTTTACCCGTCAACCGTGCTTCGTAAAATCTGTTCTTTATGGGTGTATCTCTATGCTAAATTTCAAGATCATATATCTGCTAGTTTTAAATAGTTAATTAGTCAGTCTATGATATTTAACTTATATATGCATAGTAGTACTTTCTTGAACATCCGTAGAGATTACTACCAACAAAAAAGCCTGAGTAGGTAAATATTTTCTACAATAAAAACTAATACATTGATAACATTATTTATGGAAAAACTTTTAAACTTGAATAAGTTTTGAAACGAGCAAATCGATCGATTTTGTATTTGTGTAGGTGTACTTAAAGTGACAAATGATATATCTAACTAGGCACAAAATGTACATTTCTCTTATAAGGAGGAAAATAAAAGGAGGTAAATTTAGTAACACAGATTAATTTCGTAAAATAAAATTTAAAGCGATTATAAATAAAAGAAAATATGAGCGCGGGTCACAAATCAGTTTGGTTAAAGTCGTTATTGGCTTTTACACAATCAGTAACATTTAATCATTATAGGATAAACATGTTTATTTGTTAAAATGTCAATTTATTTTGATTTCAGTTTTTAAATGTGTACGTAGGTATTTAACAACTTTAATAAACTATAAATGTACTTACAGTTGCTAATATAATTTTTCATATTTAGATTTTTTTTATTATTAGTATAGCATTTATCGATTGATTAAATAGTAACACCTCCTTACTTTATTTATTTTATTTATTGCCACAATCTCACCTGACATTAAGCGACGATGTGGCCCAAGATGGTGAACATGTAAAACCTAGTGGGTCGATTGGCTCTCAAATGCAACTGTCGGATCACACTTACCGGTATTTGGTGACAATTTTTCAACTTGAGGGTGATAGCTAGATTGGCGGGTATTAGAAAAATCACAACCATCATAGTGCTAATGTATTAAAAACCCCTTTGGGATATAAGGGGTATCGAATACCACCTTAGTTACCCAAGCCAACCTCACCTGCGTGTGGTGCACCGTGCCGAGTAACTGACGTGGCTCTGGCGATTGTTGGTCCCGCATTTGGTTTTGGTTATGACGGTTATTCACATAATCCTGGATCCAACGCGACATGGTAGTAGGATTATTGCCCGACTGGTTAGCGACCACCCTCAGGTTTAGACTGCCGTAAGATAAAGGTTCAGCATGAGCCCTTGTGTTCCAGCATAGTGCACGAGAACTAGCCCTTTCCTTCAAATTCAGCCAGGCTGTAGTACCCCTGGTATTGCTGGTGTCCACAGGCGACGGTAACCATTTACTATCAGATGGGCCTGACTGCTTGTTTGCTATCCATTGTCATAAAAAAGCTATACGTAAACATGCACTAGACTGTGTTTTTATTTTTTAGGACTTTACAACTTTTCGTTTTATCTTTAGGAAAATTGAAGTACTATGTAAAGTTGTCTATTTCTTGAGTATAGAAGTCTTTTAATATAAATTTAGTCTTAATCAATATGCATAACTTTTATCACGTTTGCAGTAGCTAATGGTAAAAAAATATAAATTTAGGATACCTCTTTTAGGAATAAGTACATCTTTTTTAAAGAGGTAAATTCACGAGTAATAAAAAGCTATAGTTTATTCTAATAATAAAAACATCTAACAAAATAATTACCATTTTTCACTATTTACATGTTCACACGTTTGTGTACACGTATAAAACTTGTATTTTTCGTGATAAACTCAACAAGACAGATAAAATATAATTAAATATTGTAATACAGACGAGATATGAAAAAATATTCCTTAGAAAACAATATTCAAATCAGATATTTAAATTTCTCTTCATTGAGATTGCTTATTATACTCTGTTCTAATAATATTATCCACAGTGTGCCATATATTTTTCCGGATTTCGAATTGACTCAGTTCTAAATCAAATTAATAATGTGATGTTTAAACATTATTTATTATCTTAAAATAGTGCTATGAAAGCTTAGTATTTAATCAATTCAATAATAGACAGATTCTTGGTAACTAATTGGGTAACTAAATGTAGTACATAACTAACATATATCTTCAATATTTTATTATAGAAAAATGCACTGTATTGAATTGTGTGAGCCATTTATATATTTTGCGGCACTAAATTAATGTTTGCTATCTCTGCCACGTCTCTCAGTGTTAATTGAAATAAAAAATATAAACACTGGCTGCTCCTGCGACATGGTTCACGTGAAACAAAAATTATTTATTAAATTTTCCCCTTTTTTACTTTTTTCAATACATTTTTGCTCCTATTAATGATAGCATGATGTTAAATAGCGTAAAGCTTCCTCAATGATTGCTCTATCAATACAAAAAGAATTTCTGATATCCGACTTGTAGTTTCTAAGATTAGTGCGTTCAAACAGGCAAACTTTTCCGCATTATAATATTAATAATATAGATAAAACACCTTTATAATATTACACATATAAAACCTCCAGGACAATAACACTATAAACTTACACTAGCAAATACTGGACCCTTGCGCATCTATCACATTCAATTATAACACATTGCTACGAAAAAATTATTGATATAATAACTTTCACGATGATCGGTCAGTCGATTTCAGAGTTTATGTATATCAGTATTTATTTTATACGTAATTATAGAATTTCCGCTTGATGTTGTTCTGCCCTATCTAGCAGTTAATAAATTGCGTAAAGGCTACCTAATGCCTAACTTTTTTTCTGAAATCTAGTGCAGGGCTTCCTTATTACGAACTACTTAAATCGTTACTGGTTTTCCAATTTATAGAATTTTTTAGCAATTTAAATTTCCACTAAAATACATACGCAAACTACTTTATTCCGAAAGACAGAACAAGGAACAAAGAACATTTATTTCGATGATACACAATGCAGACAGTATAAATACACAAATATAGTCTTACAAGCTAATATCATCATACAACATTGAAAAAGGACCCAAGCTAAGCATATTAGAATGTGCGTGGCAAACTGCTTTAGCGCTGGTTTTCAGCTGGACCCAGAATAGTCAAACAGTTCGGCAGTTCTAGAATTATTACTAAATAAAACATTATTTTTTTATTTCTATGGACGAGTAAAATCATAGCTTACACTTCAATCTAATGTTTCCTGAAAATTAATAAGTATACCGTATGAATCTATTGAAAATAAAACTTAATTATAGATGCTCTTATCGAATAACCATAACGAATTACATGTCCACCATCTTGGGCTACATCGTCGCTTAATATCAGGTGAGGTTGTGGCCATAAATAAAATAAATGTAACTAATTTAATTATTTATTTTTTATCTAGTTCTTACAAACAGCTTTTCCCAGGTTAACAATACGAGTTATACAATTTTTTGAATTTAATTTATATAGGTCTATACCTTATTTTTTATAAATTTGATGAATGATTAATTCCAAAGCATATCATACCTTTCGAATCTCTTAGCGAAGTAATTTCGAGAAATTATTCCTTAAACGATACGCACAATATAATGTCCACATGTTCATATTTTAATTTTATATCCATTGTACTTTAGGTTAGTCGACAATGACTCAGTCAGAAGATTACCTTTTATTTAAGTATGCAGACTTACATTCTGCACATAAGGGACGCAAGGCATTTTCTTCCCACAACGATTACCAGTAAAAAAGGACCTTTTCTTGTACCTACTAGCTATATAAAATGCTTAAATAACATCTATAAATGTACATATATCAGATTGTACAATCTTAACTTTTACCCGTGCCTCGGCTCGCATTAATATTAATTTTATCAACCAATTCTGGTAATCGATCGTTACATAAATTATTTTTCTATCAAATGCCATTAATTTGTTTATTTGAGATTAAAAATAAAGTAAGATGTGAATTTTGAAATACCCTTTTTACCTAATCTTTACTGTCTATCAACTGCCTACCTGCCAAATTTTAGTTTCGTAAATACGATTTATCTATATTATATTTACAACCCCATTCCACCTCTTTTAAAAGTGTTTTAAAACTAATTATGCATACTTTTATTATTAGTTATAAAAAAAACTCCATACTTTGAAGCAAATCGGATGATATAATATCAAGTTAATCCCTCTCTTTACTCCACTCCCCACTCTACACTAGAAAAAGTAGCGTAAACCATCTCCAGAATACTATCTATCTCTATACCAAAATTCATCGTAATCGTTTCTGCGGTTTAGGCGTAAAATCGTAACAAACAAACAAACACACTTCTGTATTTTTTAATATTAATCTTTATACACAAAAAATTCGTGTCACGTTGTTTGTCCACGATGAACTCCTAATCTACTGTACCAATTTTAATCAAATTCTTCACACAGTGTAGTTTGAGAGATATGATAGTTTATATTTCAATTTATAGTCGTAATATTTTTATTGCAATTTTTTTTATAATAGCCCCAGTAACGCGTGGCCTGGTTAGCTAGTTTTTATATATGTAAGGATGCCAAGAGTGAAGTAAACGACAAGATATATTGCTCGTACTGACTGTATTTTAATATAGCCACTATTCATTACATTAATATTGAATATGGAACCACCACATCTTTCACTTTTGATCAAAACATAAAATATTTTCATTTACAACCATAAAGACAAACATTGAACACAAGAATACATTTTTGACTTACAAGTTCGAGTATAATTTTCATTAAACCTACAATTTCTTATTTCCATTTTTTTTAGAATGTTTAGTTAGTAATTGACTAACATTAATGTTATTAAAAATTGAGCATATAAGTATGTATTTTATTCAGTTTAGTTTTGCATTTAATCTTTAAACATGAGTAATCATTACTTAGCTTCCTGTGCGGCCCGTCTTTCTACAAGAACCGTCACTAAGATCCGTATCTGACTGCACGGATATATTATACTTTTCAATAGGAAAATAAAATATATCACCTGTAGGGTCATCATAAACATTACCTACATCGCCGCCGTTTCTTACATCATTTGTAAAATGTTATTCATTAGCAGTGTATGGTGAAGAACTGACTGGCATTTTTATTAAATGTCTTCTGTTTCTCCTATATCTATTTCCTTTTTTGATCTTATTATATCTTTTCTATTTAAGTAATAAAAACTTCGCGTCTTACAGGTCTATCCAATGTTATAATTCGATCTTCTACTCTTAAATTTGGAAGTTGTCAAGCTCGAAAGTCGTAAAAAGCTTTATTTTTCCACTGAATTTTCTTAATATTCTCATAGTCCTTATAATTATCTCACTCTGGCTTCAATTTTTGTACGCTACGTGGTAGACGTATATTTAATCGCCGTCGCATTAGAAGTTGTGCAGGGCTGGAAATTCCATCCCTCGGTGCAGTCATATAATTTAAGAGAGCTATATAGAAATCCGAACCGTCATCCAACGACTTTTTAAGCAAACTTTTTATTGTTCTTACCGCACGCTCCCTTCGATCGTTGGATTGAGAATAATTGGAGATGAACTAATAAACACAAACAGGAAAACACAAAGAGGATCTTCTTCTTGTATATAGTAGCTATATAAAATACTTCAAATAATATCTATAAATGTATATCAAATTATATAATATTTGCGCCGACCCTAAATGACTTGGGAAAAGGTCAACAGGATGACAATGGGGTATGTATGGACGTTGGATTTAACGATTATAATAAGTCCAGTGATATTAATATCAAAAAATTACTGGAAATTGTGCATTTATATCCTTGTTGATACATAACTCTCAAGCCAATTAAAAGCAATGTAGCAAAGTGCTTTGATAATGTCTTGTAAACGCCTACTTACTAAATAAATGAAGAGCAAATAACCCTTGTTAGTATCAGTTATCCGAAATTATTAGGGTAACTAGAGCAGTTTCTGTTACAGTCTAGTGATAATTCTTAGCTGGTAACAACAACTACAGAAGGGTTCTGGTTTCAGTTTACTTCGCCTTCTTAGACATTAGTTATCCAGGACGGGATTTAGGATTTTGAGAAAGTTGTACTTACTGTGTACATTTTATTTCTTTAAATGAAAATGGTTTTTATCTTCTTGACTCATCTATCTTAAATAATTATGATTTATTTATTTATTGCACGGCTCATACCGCGAAGCGGCTGATGTAGTGCTCTACTCTCGACACGTCAAGATCAAGCAATTTTTTGCTCTTAAACTGTTTCTACCACAACCAATTTTACAAAAATATTACCAAACCAAATTACCAAATTACCAAACAATAATATGAGACTATGTATTTCAAAAAACACTTAAAATAATTAACCTAATATTTTGTACAAAACAATTTTATTTTGCTAAAATAAAAAAGAATTACGAAGGCGACCGGGTTTTTTTATACGAGGTGGTCACGATAACTCCCGAAAAAATTGACGTATCGAGACCGGGTTTCGTTCATTATCTTTATCGTTACAATAAAATCAACCAGTATACCTATTTCATAACAATAACCCGTAGTTTAATATTAAAGAGGTTTTTTTCACACCTCATTTTTAAATTTATTACATTTTACATTTACAAGTTCTTGGTATTGTCATTTCTTTTTTCTTTTTTAGGAATAGGCAAAAATACCGGAACCATACAGCCGTGTCGAACGTTACTTCATAATAAAAAGGTTAGCGCTTCATCATGATAGAGACTCTCTGGGTAAAACAGTTTACGGAGTTTTTGTGACAAGCAGGAAATCTTGCTTCCTTAAAGAATATAGAATAATTAATAAAATAAAACATAAGTGGACCTGTTTTTATTTTCTAAAAAAATAATTAATCGTATGAGGAGTAACTCTCGGATATTCCAAACTTATTTTACATTGTTCAGACAGTTCGGCTGTACATACAGCTAAAAAATATAGTAAGAATACTAAAAATATAAGGCCAATTACATGTTTTCACAAATATAATTTAATAAATGTTGGCATCAAAAAGGGAGTCAGCAACGATGGGGTACACGAAAATTAAATCATAAAAAATCTCTGCATGAACTCTGTGTATGTCAATACTATCATGTAAGAAATAGAATTTCTTGCACGCCCGGATTATAAATGTATACCTAAACATTTAGTACTGATATAGTTTAATTACTTTATAGAATGCGAGTACAGACATTTTACCCTGCAATTGAATCACTACTAATCCTTTTACTAACAACAGCATTGTTCTTTGCTCATTTTTAGACTTAAGGATACAGAGATTTAATAGTTTTATTTACATAATTGTTGTCATTTTATTAATATTTGTTACTTCATTGCATACATATCTATAATAGGTTTAGTATAATTTGTACCGCAGTAAAAGTACCGAAGCGCAACCCCAAAAATCCAAACAAATACGGCTATAATTTTTATTTTTATATATATACTATTATTTTTGACACTCAGATCTATAGTTATTTTGAAATTCCTTTATAATATGAATATAAAAAATGTATTTAGATTTACAAATAATTGAAATTGCAAATAATAAGATAAGCAACTAAAAGTACTCATTTCTTAGTTTTAAAATCAGGGTAAGGTCATGGATTGATAACACGGTTGTTACTATCTGTTACTGTTAATAATACCTGCTCCTTCCAAAAACCAAGTGACGACGCAAGTTTTAATAACGCAGTTACGGTTAGCAAATACAACCTTCATGTTTTTCTACTAATTCACTTATACCTTTTGTTAGTAATCAATTGATTTCATAAAGAATTGTCTTTATGGTAACATAATACCACTAATTATAAAATTTGTAGAGAATTATAGAAACTTTTCTGTATATACCTTTGCAAATACATTGTTAAAAATAAATAATACGATGAGTACAATCAGGTGTTTAAAAATTGACAAAAACTTTTTGTTTCTACATGTCACATAATTATATTATTATTTACTTAGATTTGCTTCTATATATATTTTTTTAAGTTCCTTTGTAGATCATTGTATATATTGTAAAAACAAATTTATAATCAAACTTACCATAATAATAAAAGGGACGCGAGTTACATAGTAAGATACGATGGTTCCGAAAATTTGACGTACGACAAACAAGAAACAATTCTTTCTTGTTGTGTATAATTATGTTTCACGTATATTCTTATATGTTTATGTATATTATGTATGTGTGTATACATAAATACACACATACATAATATACATATATGTAAATATATATATATATATATATATATATATGTGTGTGTGTGTGTGTATATATAATTTCGTATCCGTGTTTAATATTATTATTGAATAACTACTTTGCTTTTTTGTGTAAACCCACTTAGCCACAACCGAAAATCAGCGCTAGGTCTACCTATTATGGTGGCTCAGCATATGCTGAGTTTTGCGCCTTTTACAGTAGCACTGCGGCGCATGGTGGATTATGTTTTTTTTACTTACGTTTATTTTTATTTTATGATTATTGCTACGTATTAATTTAAATGTATTTTTACTTTATCCGTGTGACCTTGTGCCTTCTAAATAAATTTGTTTTCTTTCTTTCTTCTATAAGGGAATTATAAATATACCTTCATAACATTGCTAAGACGTTCATGTTATTATTATAATGTTTGGTATATAATTCATATTTATTACTTTTGATTATATATGTATTTCACACCCTGCAAAATAATATACCGACTTTTTAAGTACTATCGAAAAAAAAAATTAACTGAATTTAATAAATATAGGAAACAATATTGTAACTTGATTTACGTTTTCATAAAAAAATATCGATTAGTTAATTATAATAATTTTGCTTGCACTTCGTAGCTATCAAAATATTCTACTTGCGTTAATACTAATTAACAAGCTTAAATAACATATACTATAATAATTTATCAGTGTACCTTCACTATATAACCAATATTAAGATTATTAACAGATTGCAGTGTCCTTTTTTAAATTCAACTTATGGAATAATCTATAACGTTTTGTGTTATTGATAAAACTGGAGTAAAACGGTCAGTGGCCTTCGCACAAGCAACACTGCTGTCATGAATCGCAACTCGAACCAGATAATCCCCTCCCACGCGACTGCCCCTTGTAGTTTACTTGCACGAGACGGACCTTTCTCTCTTTACGGTCAGTGACACAGTGACCGTGTTAGCGGTGGAGGGTTCATGCCATGCACCAATACAGTGTTGTTTTCTATGTGTTGGCAGCGACGCTAGGAGCAACTACAACCAGATTGCGGCGATCCGGTCCCGATCTTACCTTCGCAGAAACAGTCTACGTCAGACTATCAAGTGCATGTGAGTGGGTGGCCTTCGCGCTTGTGATATTCATGTACTAATTATAATACGTAGATTCGCGAGTTGTACAACCATTTAATATTAATATCGTTTCTACGTTCGCAGGTAGAGCAATTATGGACTTGAGTCAAAATTCCGTTACGGATAAAAGTGATTTGATTAAAACTATTAGAATAGTTCAATTGGATGGTACCGCGTTTCGATCATTTCTGATCGATGAAGCATTTATGAATCTGACAAAAAATTCCTTATACGATATTACGAAGCAAACAAAGATCATCATCCATGGATATAAGGATAGTTCACAGTCTGCTGTACCCTTAGAACTCGCAAAGGCCTATAACGAAAGAAGAATATTTAACGTTTTTTTATTGGATTCTGAAGAAATAATGAACAAGCGGTATATAACGTGTGTCCACAATGCTCGTCTAGTTGGAAAGCGATTAGCAAATTTACTTGCAAACTTGGAAAATTTTGGCGCAAGAGCTGAAGATATTCATTTATTGGGTATCAGTCTGGGTGCTCACATTGCCGGATGGACCGGTAAATATTTTCAACGATATAGAAAACGTACACTCGGTCGGATTAGTGGATTAGATCCCGCTGGACCATGTTTTTCATATGCATACAGTGATCAGAGGTTAGATAAAAGTGATGCAATTTATGTTGATGTGATTCACTCTAATAGGCTTATACAAGGAGTAATTGAGCCTTTGGGTCATGCAGATTTTTATATTAATGGAGGAGGTCCAAACCAACCGGGATGTTATATGCCATCCTGTAGTCATTTAAGAGCTGCTCAAGTGTACACAGAAAGTATATTAACCCCTAAATCGTTTCTGGGCATTCGATGTCGAAGCTGGGAGCATTTTATAGAGAATGCTTGTGAAAAAGATGTTTACGCAATTTTAGGGTATGGATCCTCGATAAATACACGTGGATTATATTATTTACGGACATCTGGAACTTCTCCGTATAGTTTAGGAATGAGTGGAACCAAAAATGTTGACAGCCCCCCTAGTAACTGGTTAACAACGTTAAATTTAACATAATCTTAGTCAATTTAACATTTATTTAGTATGTTACTCGCATAATGTTTTTTGCGTCATAAGACACTATTACGATTTCTTAGACCTTCATAGGAATGGGGCAAAATACAATGAATATAATATTCTTAAATTATGTTTATTAACTTGTGTTTTATAATAACAATAAAAGATATAAAAAAATGTACGTGATGTGTGTCACTAAAAAGTAGGACATCACTTTATTTCAAAACAAAAAATAAACAGATAAGCTTACTAAACACGATTGTTTCTATATAATAGCTTTTGTATAAAACTAGACGCGTTTAATGTATTAAGGCAGTGGGGTTTTGAGTTTGTAATAAAAATCTTGTCTGTCACACGTTCGAAAAGTTTTGTCAAATTACCTTCGACGGGTGCCAAGGACGTCATGTTGGATAAAGCAAATGACATTACTTTCACTAACATAATTCAAGTAACCACCAATCTACTTCATTTGTATATGTATTTTGTTCATAAATAAACCGAAATAAGGAAAAACGGAACAAATAATTATTATAAAATGATTTTTAATCCTAAATGTCGATTTTTAATGATAAATAATTCCTTACTTTACTGTAATTTTGTGGACCATAAACAAATCCTAAGCTTACGTAATTGTTTCAAAAGATTATCTGGAAGTTATGACTACCGTAACGCGTAATTAGAGTCGTGAAATTCTGTAATATAAACTTGATTTACGGTTAGAATAATAAAATTACTACCTACTAATAATTCATGATAAAACTACTTAATTTTTTTTTATTATTAATTCACGATTCACCAAGAAATACAAAGATGGACACGACAATGGTATCCGACTGGATTGGGATCACCATACACCAGATGTAACATCTACCTTAGAGGCTTACTTAGGTGCATCACGTTCCGAGATTAACCAATGTATGCCAGTACGACGATGATGACTGTCGGTGGATTACAGATTTCTCGTTGGTATAAAATTGCTTTATGATTGTATTATTTTTACCAATAAGTCCCCACATTTCTGTAATACTATAAATATTAATACGAGTACTTCGCTTATGAATTAATATAGATTACTGTAGTCATGGATATTAACGCACTTGTGATTATTAATACCTATAAACTAACTATTCATTTATGTTACAAATAAATAATACATTTGAGTTTTGATAGCAGGGTGTATAATTTGTATACTGTGGCAATAGAGATAATTATTTGATTACCTTCATCACTCACTGAAATACCATGACGTTTTACGGCTTATTTAATTATCCATGCTTAGTGACTCATTACTTGAAGAATATTACATGGAATATCTGATAATATTCAGAGCGTTTTTCTTTAAATTATGTTTTTTTATAGTAGTAGGTACGGCAAATTCCCGGCAGTATATCCAAATGTAATGACAACCAATTAGAAACAAGCAACTCACCTTGGTTTATCGGTATCATGCCAGGTTGCGAGCTTTTCGGCAGCTGTATATAATGTAGCTGAACCTAATTTTCATAAACCAAAAGACATTTACTATGCCGAATTTATTGCGATCTGCAAAGTGATCTATACGACACTGCAACCTTGTAAACTTGAGTATTTTACAGCCATCTTATCACATTTTTTCATTTTCATCCTTATTAAGTTCCCATTATCAATCATTATGTTATAGTATTTTGTCATGATTTCTAAATATTAGTCTATATATAATTTTATTTCAATGAAAAAAGTATTTTCTAATTAATTACTCTATTAGTTATCATTAATAAGAATATCGATTTCAATAAAGGAAGCGAAATTAAATCATGAACATCGTTGACATGAGTTTAGTAAAACAAATTAGTCACTCATAGAACTCAACAAGTTAACGGAACAAGTTTACGTGCGATAGTATGGAAACGGAAACTACCGTGACAGGCAGCAGGCGCCGGTCGCAAACAACCGATAAAGTGGTTAGCGCTATGAACGATACAATGTCACTTAAATATTTGTACTTGCTCGAAAATATTTAGTCTTCCTCTATACAGGAGAATGTGCAGGGATAGTTGTGTGGCAATGGATGAACCGTATATGGCTTTTCTTTTGTTAAATCGCTGGGTATCTCATTACGGGGGCTAGTGGGATCCGAAGCACGGTGCACCGCTGGGCGACCGCACGTTCTAGGGGGCCAAGTAGTAAGTTAGCCACTTATGAAAGGCGGCCCCGCCGCCTTGCGAAAAATCCTGAAATGCTCCGTCGTGCCGGTTGGCGACCGAATGGGAGGACCCGACGGCCATCTAGGGGGGGTTTGGGCGTCCCCGCATTTTCCACTTGAGGTCCCATCAGCGATTGCATCAGCGATGCAATATTAGGATGCTGTGTGGCTACACCCGCTACATCTCGCCTACAACACATTCTTTCACAATTCACTCCAAAAAAAACATGAAAAAGTCAACAAAAAAGAAACAGGTTAAACAGCGGCTGCACTTCCTTCCATTAAAAGTGCACTTCACCAATATCCGAGGTACTCTAAAAACAACGCGCAGGCGTCTGTCTATATGCTCGTGAAGACATCTGCTCGTGCATCGTGAGAGCACAGACGAAGAGATGGCCATTTTATTTGAACACCTAAGCGAGGTACCAGAGGTGGCTAAACAACGTTATCCTTCCGTACAAATGGTTTTCTTGGGAGAATTTAAAGCCAATCACCAAGATTGGCTATACCCATATTTGCAAACAGATAATGCTGTGAGAGAGGCATATAAAATTTCTTTTTCACTAGACCTCTCTCAAATGGTTGGCCAGGTGACGCGAATACCTGATGTTGATAGCCATACTGCTAATTGCCTAGACCTTCTGCTGACAACGGATCCAGATAGATTTTCTATCACGGTCTCAACTCCATTAGGAAGTTCAGACCACTGTCTGGTAAAGGTTATATCATCATACTCCACTCCAGATACAAGCCCCCGAGCAACAAGAAGGATTTGGCGATACAAGTCAGCTGATTGGGATAAAATACGTCACTTTTTAGCAGCGAATCCTTGGCAAGAAGTATCTTTTCTTTCAGCAGATCCGTCGAGTTGTGCTTCTTCTATTACGGATGTGGTGAAGCGGGCTATGGAATATTTTATTCCATATTCTGATTTGCCACTTGGGACTGATGCCCGTCCATGGTTTAACGCCGAGTATACTCGGTATACCTTCTAGGGTACTGAAGATCTGTGCACCTGAGTTAGCTCCCATTCTGACACGCATGTATCGACTGTCTCTCAAACCAGGTATTGTTCCAAAGTCTTCGAAGCTTGCGAACGTTCAACCAGTTCCCAAAAAGGGGAACAGATCCGACTCATCAAATTATCGCCCTATAGCCATAACGTCTCTTTTCTGCAAAGTTATGGAACGAATAAGAAATAAACAGCTTTAGGCTTACCTAGAATATAACGCTATCCTCAATGATCGTCAGTACGGCTTTCGCCAAAACCGATGTACTGAGAATCTCCTTGTGTGTGCTACCCATAAATGGGGTGAAGCTATAGAGAAATACGGAAAGGCTCTAGCTGTCTCACTTGACATCAGCAAGGCGTTTGATAGGGTCTGGCATGCAAGCCTTTTAAACAAGCTCCGAGCTTATGGAATCTCTGATCAGCTGCGGACTTGAATACAAGATTTCTCGAGTGAAAGAACAATTCCTCCTCCAACTCAAAAGTTATAAATGCCGGAGTCCCACAAGGATCCGTACTCTCAGCTACACTATTCTTACTGCACATTAACGATCTGTTGATGCCCGGTATTCTTGGATACGCTGATGACTGTACTGTGATTGACAGGTACCTATCCAATCCGCGGGCTAGCGTTCTGAATATCAACACCGAGAGGCAGTCCATGATTGATCGCATTAATAATAAGCTCAGGATCGTTTCCGATTGGGGTAAAGCAAATTTGTTCAGGTTTAACACAGAAAAAACCAAGGCATGTTTATTTTCTGCTAAACGGAATCCATTCAATATGACTCCCACTTTTCAAGCTGTGCCTCTTCAGATTGCCGACCTCGATCTTCGTGGGGTCCCAGTAACATCTGATCTCAACTTTGGGCGTGCAATTGAGTCAAAGGCAAGAACAGCTGCCAAGTAATTGCATACCCTACCCATGATTCGTACGAAACGATTTGCGTCTTCGTTCATCATTCGGACAGCAAAGGAGTGGAACTCTCTCCCGTCGTCTGTTTTTCCATCTACTTATAATCTGGATAGTTTTAAGAGAGGTGTGAACAGGTATTTTTTAAGGTTGCGCGCTCCGTTGTCGGCCTCATCTATGCTTACCACCAGGCATGATTAAGACCGAGCGTAAACTAATAAAGCAAAAAAAAAAGTTACTATAATTTTGCACCATTCAAGACATGTTTCAGATATGAATTTGTACTACGTTGCATCAGCGGCTTTGTGCTAGACTTTTTCAAATACATAATTACAAATTAAATGTAAATTATAAGTATAAATCACAAATATATATATCAATTTTTATGGTTGTCATTTTAAAATTGTTAGTATTACTAGTAAATTTAAATGAAAACTCGAAACAGAGGCTACTAAAAAACAGTTTCATTACAAATACATGAGAGCCTCCTTAATGAAAACGAAGTAAAGGGCATAAACATTTGAGCTAGTCACTCTGAAGTTCATATTGTGTTGTAATCGGTTTTGACATGCTTGCGAAATCTTATTAAAATTATAGTCAAAAAGGAAGAACTTAAAGATTTGAGTAGTTCGCGAATAGAATAGTTGTTCTTTTATTTATTGAATAAAGAAATCAAATTGCATTTTAAAATGTTTATTTCTCAACAATTTAGATAACATGACAGCCTTAACCATGACTAATACCAAGTTTATCTGATTAGTTCAATTATAATTCTGTGCTTACCAAATAAATATCCTATGTATTACACCTGTATCATCTTACATCGATTCCATTTTTGAAGTACTATAAAGAAATGGTGAGATAATCGCATTACTATTTTTTAACTAAATGTATACATAGAAATATATAGGCTTAAGAAGTAAGTATTCTCATAGGAAAAAAATCTTATTTCATTAAAAAATAAAGTAAACACATTTTTTTAATTTAAGTAGAAACAGTCTAAGGTTAGATTTTTATTACTTGGTTACAATTTTACTTGATGTTCAGTGACATTGTCCATTATATATTGAATTTTTATTATAGTTCATTGAATTCATAGCAAATATAAAGTCTATAGTGTAATACATGATACAAGCCTTCCTCGACCCATTAAATATTAACTTTGGGTTCCGGACCACGTATACGGCATGTCAAGAAACACACTTTCTCTCAATTAGTGTTGTGGTCGAGGTAAGGACTAGTCGATAATCCCTACTATTTGTTAAGGATGATAGGCATAATTTATACCGGTTCTAAAAGGATTGAAGGGTTTTTTTTTTATTTACCGAGATATTCTTTATCTATTTTTACGAAAACCATAACTATTTAATATTTTTTTATCCATCCATTTTGCTGGTCTTTATTATAGTAAGAGAATGTGATGTTATTGTGCCTAAGTGTGTCAACTAACTGATTGACAGTCTACTGACACCGGTGATTACCGAGAACTGGAAATTTATCCACAGTCCCGTTGCATTGTGAGCTTATATTACTACGTGAGGAGATATTTATACAGACCGGCGTTCATATCCGAACTTTCATTGGTCACCACTGTTTTTGAAGTGAAACTTTTTATGCGAGGGCTTTCATGTTCTGACCCGCAACCTTTTTGTTTGACGTTCGCTGTGGTAGAATCAACTTGAGGTAACTAAAGGAACGAGACATATATAGTGATGATTCACTTCTGTCGTATGGTCTTAAGCACACCCTTTTTTACACGCTTTTTATTAACTTCACCTGTATGTTTATTTGTATGTTTGTTTGTATGTTTGTAACCGACTCTTTTGGGCGCGATTTTGACCCACTTTAGACGGCCAGATTTCGTTCAAACTTTGTAGATTTATCGAGGACCGACGACAATACACTAATTTGATAAAATTATTCCATTTTTCAATTTGCAAAATAAGATTTATGTTAATTTATATAATTTTCATATATAGTCGATAAGGCAAGAAACTTAATTTTAATTTATAGTCAATTATATGCAGAAGACATTCCATCAGTACGTATCGATTTCGGTCCAGATGGTTATGACGTAATTAAATCAATATCGGTACAATTTTCAGTAAAATACAGCTATGGAACTGCCGAGAGACGAATGTTGCCATTGATTCTGAGTTGGCTATCGACCATCCACAAGATTCAAGGCTGTACAGTTGATCATGCAGTCATTTATCTAGGTTCTCAACTGTTTGCAGCTGAACAAGCTTATGTAGCACTTAGTCGTGAAAGATCTTTGGACGGAATTCGAATTGAAGAACTTGATTGCTCAAAGCTAACAGGTCAGACCCCATGTAACAGAGAAGCATTAGATGAAATGATTCGATTACGAAATAACACGTAGTATAAGACTTGTCGATATCACTTGTTCGGCAATGTCCATACCGTTAAGTTTCACTGTATACATTGACGACTGAAAATAATTACAGTTACTTATAATTATCACGGAATTAATAGTAGATTAGAACAAATAATAGTTTAAAATTAAAAAAAAACAAGCTATTATAAATAAAGCAAACTAAAAAGTAGAAAATAAATAATAGTTTAAAAAAAACTAAAAAACACGCTTTTTATAGAAAACTGAACTAAAAAAATTGAAAATAAGTTTTAATAAATTTAAATTAAGAATAGTGTTAAAAATTTCAATAAACATAAATTAAGAATAGTGTTAAAATTTCATTAAATATAAATTAATAATAGTGTAAATAAAAAATATATATATTTTATTTAAAAAAAAGCGTGGGGTGCTTTTAAGATTATTAAATGATAATCACTCTACTCATATCTGTCGATAAAACATTTATAACTATTTACACCATGCACTCCACACTTTTTTTTTATTTACACTATTATTAATTTATATTTAATGAAATTTTAACACTATTCTTAATTTATGTTTATTGAAATTTTTAACACTATTCTTATTTTAATTTATTAAAACTTATTTTCTATTTTTTTAGTTCAGCTTTCTATAAAAAGCGTGTTTTTAGTTTTTTTAAACTATTATTTATATTAATATACTGCGCTTACTACTAGAGATAATGCCATCATTTTACCGTACCTCTAGGTATCTCTAGATTGACTAGAAGTTCTTCTGGTCTGCATCTTCAATGCGGCCATAACTCACTGCCATTTTCCGGTCGCTTGGAAAATGGCAACTGTAATAGGTATCCGTAAACCCGGAAAAAAGGCATCCCTTCCGGAAAGCTACCGCCCGATAAGCCTCCTCAATACGATTGGTAAAATATACGAGCGACTCCTTCTGAACCGACTTCAATCAACTGTCTCAGACAAATGTCTTTTACCACACGAGCAATTCGGCTTTCGACCCAAGCACTCGTGCACCCACCAAGTGCTCCGCCTCATGGAGCATATTCTCTCCAATTTCACGGAGTTACAGCGCCCTAGCCGCACACTTGCCGTATTTTTTGACATAGCCAAAGCTTTTGATAAGGTCTGGCACGAAGGTCTCATATTTAAACTCAATCTCTTACAAGTTCCGGACAGGCTAGTCCGCATAATCCTTGCCTACCTATCGGACCGCTCCTTCTGCTACAAAGCAGACGGAGCCCTATCCTCACCTCACCCAATACGCTCAGGAGTTCCCCAAAGCTCTATCCTAGCGCCTTGCCTGTTCAACTTGTTCGTTAGCGACATTCCCGAATTCTCCAACGTCGCAGTAGGCTCCTATGCAGACGACACAGTCATCTTCAGCTCGGGCAGGAATAGGATTCATTTATATTACCGCGTCCAAAGGGCCGTCTCTACTTTTGGGTCCTGGTGTCTCAAATGGCGCATAGGAATAAACCCAGACAAAAGTGCGGCTATCATGTTTGATCCTCACGCGAGGAGGAATATAAGAAAAACATTACACCTTTTCGGTGTCAATATCCCCTGGACTAATCATACTAAATATCTTGGTGTAGTTTTAGACAGGCGCCTAACCTTCAACAAACATATAGATTACGTTCAGAAAAAAGCCTCTACGGCTATGGTTCTGCTACGCAATCTTACCTCTTCTAAGAGTAAAATGTCACTCAGACATAAGCTCACAATATACAAAGTATGCATCCGTCCCATTCTTACTTATAGCTGCCCCGTATTCGCTCACGCTTCACGCACCACCCTTTGCAAACTACAAGTGTTGCAAAATAGATTCATGCGTATAGCTGTCCAAGCTCCACCCTATGTCCGCAATGTAGATTTACATAAAGATATGGACCTTCCGTCCATATATGCATATATCAAAGAAGAAAGAAATTTTTCGAAAAGGCCGAAGTTCATTCCAACCCCAAAATAGTACACGTACTTAGCTACACTCCTAATCCGTATGCTAAACGCTTCGCACGCCGGCCACGTAACTGCTTTACCGATCCCGTCGACAAAATAACAAGATTGAACGCGCTGCTCCCTGCCGTCTCCACCAATTGCACGTGTCCGCGCACACGCCCGCGTAACCGCCGTTCTCGCCGCCGAGGCCGAGTGGTAAATTTCGCCCCCGCACACCCGCCGCGGCCTCCCTCTGCAGATGCGTGAGCCTAGGATCGATCCTCCCGATAGGAGCCCTCAAGTGACTCTGCTCGCGCGATACAGTGACACTCTACATCACTGAAAGTACATCATCACACTGCATACCATCCATGTACACCCACACATTAAGTACACGGTTCTGTAAGGGACTACCCCTGCTGCCCTCGCGTGGCTTGCCCTATGTTATTGCTAGGACCTGTTGGTTAGTAGGATCGCGAATCTTTGTTCGTGTTCCAGCAGTAGTCCAAGCCGAGGTTCGGCCATTCTGGCACCCTTGCGCCCTCTGCCATGGGGCTGAGTGCCCTTAGCATTCGCCCCAAAAAGTTCGGTGAAGCTGTCAAAGCCCTTACGGCTAACAGCGTATGTCAGGTCGAAAAAAAAAAAAAAAAAGATTGACTAGAAGATGTGTGAAAGCTGTCCCTGGTCTTTTTTTATACAATTTATAGGTTGGCGTTATGGCTACAATCTCAGATCTGACATTAGTAGTGAAGTTAAAAGGACAATATTTCATGTAAGTAATAGTTAGTTTCTGGCATACTCTCGAATATAGTCCAAGGCTTATGAGAGTCGCATTAATGTGACATACTTTAACTTTGTCAAATCATTAAAGTTGAAATGTAAATAAGAAAACAAAGGCGGTTATATGAACATTTTCGCTAGAACAAATACAAATGACGCAGAATCTCAGTATCCACCATCACTACTAATACGACGATGCAATGTAACGAGACCAGCTGTAAAAAGGCTAATGAATAACATCAACAAAACAAGGGAAATATAAGGGAATATACAAAGGATAGGTTGTGATTTCTTAGGTTTACGCGAATATTATTCATTGAAATAAAACTAATTTAAACGGATTTTATCGCGGTTATTTATTAAATTTTGATCCCGACCTTTCGAAAGCTTTTCAGCCTTCGTGGTCACGGGGCGGACTGAGGTGTAGGTTGTCCAGAAAAGTTTATGTTACTGTGTCTACCTTCAATTTAATTTTTATTATTGATAGTGTTCCGATCTACGCAGAAAGAGCTCACAGTGTCTTGAGGTCTGGCAATTGGTCTTTTGGGTTCCGATTTAATTAAATGTATAATTGGAGTCTTTAGGCCATACTGTGTACAGAATGACCCATACAGATAAATACCTGAATGGTGAATCTCACCACCATCCGAAACAGTTAGCTACCGTGGGTAAATCTTTGTTTCAGAGAGCACAAGGAATCTGTGACGAGGAACATCTGACTGCTGAGCTGCGACATGTCAAGCAAGTACTGCGTGATAACAAGCTCCAAATTCCACGCCGCCGTCACGGAAACCGAGTGAAACCAGCCACAGTAGAAAGTGTACCTGTTGTGTTACCTTTTTTAAGAGGGGTCACAGACAAGATTGGCTATGTACTGAAGCGTGCTTCAATTAAAACTTACTTCAAGCCGCCCAAGAAGATTAGTCAATTTTTACCACCTGTCAAGTGTCATATACCTCTACAAGAACAGGGCGTATACAAAATCGAATGTGACTGTGGCCTCTCCTATATCGGACAAACTAAAAGAAATATAGGGACCCGCGTAAAAGAACATATAGCTGATGTTAAACACCGACGCTCTACGAAGTCTGCAGTTGCTGAACATTCAGAAGAAGGCTCCAAAAATTATCTTCGATTCGACAAGCCACAAATCCTTGCCAAAGAACACCGATTCCTACCTAGGATGATTCGTGAGGCTATTGAAATTAAAAAGCATCCAAATTTCAATAGAGAAGATGGTTGGAAGCTAGCACAAGCCTGGGATCCAATTATACATTTAATTAAATCGGAACCCAAAAGACCAATTGCCAAACCTCAAGACACTGTGAGCTCTTTCTGCGTAGATCGGAACACTATCAATAATAAAAATTAAATTGAAGGTAGACACAGTAACATAAACTTTTCTGGACAACCTACACCTCAGTCCGCCCCGTGACCACGAAGGCTGAAAAGCTTTCGAAACGTCGGTATCAAAATTTAATAAATAACCGCGATAAAATCCGTTTAAATTAGTTTTATTTCAAAGGATAGGTTGTCTTGATTTCGCGTGTACCGATAATTCCAATGGATTTGCCATTCGATTTTAAGCGACTTCAACTTTCCGAACGACTGTCTATTAACAAATAACATAATAAATATAGCATAAACAATTAACAAATAAGAAAACCAGTCGTTGGAAGTTTGCGTACTCAACTTGAAGTTTCCCAGATTCGTGAACGGACAAATACATATATGTCGCGTGTTCGAGCGTCGGATAATAATAACTGTATATTTACGCACCACAAAAATAAACTAAAACATAGTTTAACATTAACCGTTATATTGATTAACTATATTTAAATTGCATATAATTATTAGACACTTAATTTATTGGATTTATTATATACAAGTTTCATTCAATAACCAAAAGAAATGAAAAATGGAAACGATATCAGATATAGTCAGTTCTATTGATATTAACGAATCGAAGTACAATGTTGATTAGACTTGATAATAGCTAATCAAAATTTAAAATAAAAAATACAAATCACTCAAACCGTTTTTGAGTTTTAGCGAGAACAAAGAACGTCGATTATACGACTAGGTGATTCGAAGTACGAAGAAGAAAAATTAATCGACGAAATGTATGTACGTGCATATCTTCCGACCGATTGTACCAAATTAGATAATTCTTTTTCTATTGTGTTCGTTATTGTCAGTACAAGGTTTGTGAAAAAAAACGAGCAGATTTTTTTAAATCTGACAATATGAGAAGTAATTAGCTATGATAGTTCAGTTGGTAGTGTCTACGGATGTCGCGTCAGGGGATATTGGTTCGAATTCACCTATATTTAAATTTCATATAATTAAAAAACATTTAATTCATTGGAGTTATAAACAAGTTTTATTCAATAATCAAAAGAAATGAAAAACGATAAGATAATAGATATAGCCAGTTCTATTGATCCTAACGAATTGAAGTTGGAAGGTTGATTAAAGCTAATCAAAATGTAAAAAAAAACAAGTTTGTCAAACTGTTTTTGAATTTTAATGAGAATAAAGAACATCAATTTTAGGTGACACAAAGTTCACCGGGTCAGCGAGCATATAATATATTCTAATACGCTAATTTTTAAAATAAAAAAAATGTTATCGTTAGAAAAGAAAAACAATATGAATTTTCCATTATCGTATAAACGTAAATGTTAGTAAAAACGAGGTTACTGTGTAGTACATCCACTTATTTTGCTATTACATTACTTCAACGATATACACAAATTCAATATATTCGAAAATGAATCGATTCGGTTATTCATAAGCAGAGCCTCTCTGCTTCATAGTAAGCATCTATGTTTACAATATATAACCACAAGTTCAGTTAATAAATAAATACGGCAACGATGGTTCAATGATAACTTAATGTCAATAAACTTTAGTTCGAATCCAATGAGCGTGAGCTTTCGGTGAAGGAAAACACCGAGCTGAAGCGATAGCATGGTGGCATATTCTAATGCCCGTCTAATCAATAGCCTGGCTTACAGACCCTGTTAAGTTAATGATCAAATTGCGTAATAAAAGTTTCAATAGAGATAAATTATAGTATAGTAAATGTGTAGCACATAAAATATTTTACAAAGACATGAAGTTAGTTGTTATTAATGCCATATGCTCTGAAAGAAGAGCATACTTTGAGAATTATATTAATTTAAATCGTAGCAATCCTAGCCTTTTCTGGAAAAATTTAAAAATAGCCATTAAACCTCGCTGTAACAACTTAAATATTACTGACTGTTTTAACGACCCAAATATTATTATTAATTATTTTTTAACTTTACCAGGTAATAATCACATGGATACTTTGTATCGTGACTACTTTGAATCTAACAGGTATTGTGCACACACATTTTTATTACATCCTATAAATGCAAACACAGTGGCTCATATAATCAGCTCTTTAAAATTAAAAACGGGCGGCACTGACCATATTGAGATAAAAATGATCATTACTACTCTCCCTTCCATTATTAGTGTCATTACTTCTATAATAAACTCCTTGCTTATATTATATTATATAATGTTTGTTTTTATTTATTTAATCTTTTTTGTAAACCTTAAAACATATAATTATACATAACAAATAATTTAGTTAGTACAAAGGGCGGCCTTATTGCTAATAGCAATCTCTTCCAGGCAACATTAAGATGGATATATTCTATGGAGTTGAATCACGGGTACTTTGGGTGTATAACTACCATCAAACTTAATAAACTACATATTAAAGACGTGAACTATAACATAGATATGAAGTATACTACGATATAAAAATATATATTAAATACGGACTACATAATAATAAAACACAAATGTGACAAATAGAAATACATACAAATATATCACACAAACGTAAAATTGACATATAGTACTTGTGTTAAAAAGTCATATAGTATTTTTCGACAGAATTTTGAAATATGCCCGCCGTTTGTGCCTTCCTCAGAGAAATAGGTAATGCATTCCATAATTGTGCAGCTTGGACTCATCTTTATGTTGGATTCATCTTTACGATTTGAAAAATATATATATAAGAGGCCACACGTAATTGCATGTATAGATTAAAACTCTTATATAACATACGCTACTACATTAGCACTGAAGTTAGAATAATGCTATGTAAATCACTCATTCTTTCCAAACTAAATTATGCGGACGTTGTTTATGGATCTTGCATCCTTGCTAAAACGAAAAAGCTTATTCAGAAGGTTAAGAATGCCTGTGCGCGCTTTTGTTTTCACATTCCACCATGACATCATGTTACGCCTTTTCTCAATAGGGGACAGCTCTTCTATTCATCTTATCTTATACACTGCTCTCTTTAACATTCTTGATAAAGTTAATAGTTTTTAAGATAATGATAAATTATGATTCAGGATACAGAGAGGCTAATGCAGCGCATAAGTCAGAGAGAGACGGCGATACTTAAAGTTAAGCGACGTATACTTGTGAGCGCGCGAAATTAACAATTAAAAAACAGGTATAAACACTGAAAATTTTTAAATCTCCATTAAGAATATTATTAACTATTGTATAAAGAATAAAAAAAGTATTATTTATATATATATATATATATATATATATATAAATAATATTAATTTTTGAAGGTTCAAAAGGACCCAAATTTGAGATTTTTTCAAATTTTATTATATATATATATTTTTTATGGTTCAAAAGGACCCAAATTTGAGATTTTTTGAACCTTCAAAAATTAATATCACTAAAAATATTAACTTTATCGTGAAAAGTCATAGGACTTTTTTTATTTGTATTTCAATAAAGAATATGAAAAAAAATGTCCGGTTGAAACATAATAATTCCTTGCAATTGTTTAAGCAATTTCGGTTTAGACAATATGGCACGAGGTTGCCCCATAGCAATCATCAGTAGGACAATTTGAAGAGGATCGCATAAAAAAATTGAGGTGGAATGGTTTTCGGTACTCATGCGCCGATTCCTTCTGAACTATTAGTACCGTGTTCATAGCATTGACACGACAAAGACAGCGGTATTACTTGAAATAACAAGCTAAGTATAATATACCAAAATCTCGACACTGTAATTAAATTGACATAACATTTATAGTATGTTTAATTTTCATTCCAATGAACTCAAAAATGAATAGATATATCTCAGTTTTAGAGCAAAATAACTGATTTTAAAGAAGAGTTTTGAGTTTTGATATAAATTTATAGTCAGATTAAAGAATAATCTATCTATTGTAAATTTTGCTCAAAACTATAATGAGCAAAAACCAAAGTTAAATTAACTTGCAACATAGAATGGTTATATATATAACATATATATATATAACAGTTCAATTTTCTATATTCCACTAGTTATAGGTCACTCCCAAAATCGACGACAGATCCTGCGTTGTTAGCATCAAACGAGTGTCGTGAACTTTTCCCAGGGTATCAGTCTAATTTGTGGCAGGCCCATCCACCCCGCATCTTTTGGAGCGTGGTTGTCATCTATTACCGAAGTTACCAATACTTCCTAGGACTCTACATTTTGAAGACTTTACTGGTTCTGTGGATCTTCCGGTTTTTGTATACATCACGAATTCCGAACTTCTCTATTAATTTTTGAAAGATCACAAGTTTTCTTATAGTACCCATCATGAGTAACCATATATCAGTATCATATGTTATCGTAAAAGACTGCAGTATCTTTTACAATAAAACATAACACTCGCTGCCACAAGCCATAAAATCAGTATTTATTGTTTATGACCACATTATTTCATTCGATGGTCTCCATAAGCGCACGTATTAACGAAATTTATAAAAATCCAAAGTAGAAGATGTATCTTTATATTTAAATTTTCCATAAGCTTCAACCTCGCATTAAAAAAAAGCGATATGGGCAGTCTTTGGGCACTACCGATAGAAGTGAAAACTAAGTAACAGAGAGATATACTCTTTGTATATGTATAATGTATACTAATAAGGCACGGTGGTATATCTATGTACATATATACACAGTATATATAAAGCTTATGCAAAGCGTTCGGTGACGAAGACGCAAGTTCCATGATTTTGTTCACCAAAAAAGTGCTCAACGCGCCTATAGAAGTTTTCACTTTAAAAAACCTGAAATTTTAATACAACCGTGTAAAATAAAATTACATTTATAAACTTCATAAGGATTTTAATACTCATTACATGTAGTCAAGCATTGAATCTGACAAGCAGACGTGTTTGCCCAATACGTTTCACGTATCGCGTACGTAAGCAGAATGTGCGTCACGAACATAAATATCTTTTTAAAATTTTAAAATCTTGACGTATATTTTTCTTGGGCAAATATGTAGTTGTGTATAACGGAATACATTTTTATACAGCTTGAGTATACCAGTAAATCTTATGTTTAATTTAAGTTTATTTAGACTTCAAACAATTTAAAATGGAAAGCACTTGTATACAACTAACAGTATTTATTGTGTATTTACGTTTTTATTCATGCAAAATATAATAATATGTAGTGAAAATGAAAATATATTCAGTAATATAAATTTAACATTTAGCTATTCTTGGTTCAAGTTCTAGCGATGATGGTTCAATTAGTAGTGTTTACAGACGACGCGTCAGTGGACGTGAGTTCGAATCCACCTGCAGTGAAACTGAGCATTCGGTGAAGGAAAACATCGTGATGAGATCATAGCATGGTGGTAGGGCTTTTTCTAATGCCCACCTGGCTAGCTACCACCCTCAACATGATAATCTGTCGTCAAATACCAATATGTGTGGTCCGATGTGGTTTAGCGTGTCCAACATCTTGGGCTACATCGTCAATTAACATTAGATGAGAGTATGGCCAGAACCCTGAACCTTCTTCTATTTCTTTCTTGGTAATCCAGTCCTCTTTATAGACTATTACTGCAATTTTCAAGTGATAAGTTTTGGGCATTTTGGGCAAATGACACTATCTTCAATAAGATGGTGACTCTCTTATTGAAGCTCTCTTGTCTCATGTTTATTATGTTTCGAATGATTATTCATAATTCACTTCCCTTATGCTCTTCAGCTACACTACATCAAGTAAAATGTCACCGATATTACACAATATACGGCTAAATAACTAAGTATATAAATAAAAATAAAGATCACAACATGAACGATCAAAATCCCGCCATAATTCCAAAACTCGAAACTTGCTAACTATAAAAAAAGCAATTGTTACTTTTTTATCCTTTATTAATTAAACGATTGTGGAATCTTACGTGGCTTAAGATGGTAACAATATTTGAAACAACTTAGCGAACTAAATCTCAATTGCAGCTGCCAAAACAAACCTATCGATTTTTAGTCATAAGTTTTAAACTTTAATGTATTAACTATCCAAAGGGCATAGACGATTTGGCTCTAAGCTTATAACTTTTTTCATCTAGTACCGTTTTTTTCATAAGTAACTGAAGTTGTTGCGTAACAATTAATAATATGAATATAAAATATTTTATGAGTGATTTACGTCGTTGTGCCAACTCTGTTTTTATTTCTGGCAACGTACTTAACAATAAATAAGCGAAACTACAAATGAAGAATGGGGGCTTAGAAATTGTATGAGAAGTCAGGTGCATCAGGTAAGGTATAAAATGTTCAGTAATATATCCAAAGTACTGTGTTTTATATTTTGAAAGAGGCTTACAAACGAATATAACAGTAAAACAAGGAAAGAAAAGTAATAAAACTGATAATTATCACATTTTCAAAATATAATATTTCTTCTTATATAAAAAATAAGCGTTATATATGGAAAATGTAAAAAGAAAAATTACGAATTGTATATTTAATCAAAAGAAGTATGCAACATTATGCCCTTTCACCATTTTATAAGTAATTTATTGATTCTATTGCTGCAAAAATTGTGGGAGCGAGAATCAATAAAATCTTCGAAGACAATTTGGACTGCATCATCGGAATTGTATTTCTTTTCTTGCAAGAAATTAACCAAATTCGGAAAAAAGTGGTAAGTTTCTTCTTTAACTTAGCAACCGTCTATCACAAAGTACGAGTTCCATCGTGGTTTGTAATTGTTAACGTCATAAATCTGCCATAATCGTCTAGCCAGACCTTAGGAAGCTGTAGTGTATAACACCAGTACTAGTTCACACCACTCAACAGTGCCTTTTTTTGAGTCAACTTTCGCTTGGGACAGGATTTAGTCGATTCTTCTGGATTATACCACTTTGCTAAGCGTATCCGATTGTCGTAAAGGATCCATTTTTTGACAAAAGTAACGATACGATTTAAAATTCCCTCATTTCATTAGTTGAGTAATGTAACAATTCGTGTTTATTAGTGTGCTTGAGTAATTTATTCATACGGTACCCATTTCTCGAGCTTTTCCACTTTTCTAATTTGTTACAGCTGAATTAAAATTGTTTTATCACTCACACCTAAGCTTACCGCGAACTCTAAGGTGGTTTTCGATGAATCCACTTCTACGATTACCTTTAATTCTTCATTATCAACAAGGGACTCCGGCCAACCACAGGGTTGGTTCACAAGGTCAAAATATCCACGTTGAAACCAAAAACGTACTTTGCTTTCTTATACAGTAGCTGCCTCATACACATCATTAATCCTTCGAGCTCATTCTGCAGCCCTGGTACCACGGTGGAACTCGTATTCCTTAATAACGCGATATTTAAAGTTTTCAAATTTATGAACAGAACTATGTCATAAAAATATCAAATGTTGCGAAAACAAATGAATCACTAAATTCGAAACACAAATACATAAATGCTTAAATTTAAAATAATTTTTAATTTGGAATTCTTAACTAAATGCCAGATATTTGCAATCAAATTGGCCAGTTTGACAAAACGTCAATTTCATATATAAGAGCCCTTATATTATATGCCTTAACCTCTAATGTATACAAATACGAATAATAAAGTCTCAGTGGTACTATGTGCTACAGTGATATTGTGTTCTCATAATTCTTGTTCATAAGACAGCTATGTTTGGACATAGCTCGAGGGCAGAGTCCTATAGCTTTCACTTCTACGAATCATAAAAGCATTGTCTGTAATTAGTGTTGGTAATGTTATTTATCCCTGTATACTAATTATTTGTTAATAATTCCTTATATGAGTAGATAATTTTTCTTCGAAGTGGGGTGTATTTAACTCTTAAATAAGCTTAAACTTATATAAAATAGAAGAATCTCAGCATAGAATATTGCTTGAGCGAGGTAAAAACGAAAAATTCTTTGTAATCACTTTTTGCATATCATCTATGTGTGGCGGCCGTTTTCCTCAACAAAGCTTAAGGAACACTTAAATCAGGTTTTTATATTAATAAAGTAATATAGTACTTTATGGTTTAAATCCAAAGTATCGAAACTTGACATGGAATGAATTTATTAGACCAAGAAAAAATTCTGAAAATAACGAATTAAAATACTATGTGATATTATACTAATGAAATATTACTTTTTTCTCAAAGATACCAGAAATATACTAACGAAATTACTGTCGGTCACTAAGACCTGTTAACTGATACTGCTATACAAAATTAAGTTTCTATGCTTAACACATGAAAGAAACACAACCGTACATACTCAATATTTAAACGTATTAACTGACCGATTATAACAACTTGTCCGTTACTTCTTGGTTACCTACAATGTAAATAAATTTGACTAAAGGGAGGAGGCAGAGAGTGCAAAAATAATGAATTAACAATAACGCAGACTTGATTTATAAATTAACGACTTAATATAAATTTAAAATTCTAAAATCTTCTTTTACTGCTATAAAAAATCAGGTCTCTATAGGTAACCGTAACAAAGAGATACGACTTTTTTTACTTAAAATTCTCGCCTAAGAACCAATTAATAAAACTATGGACCGCGTTCTGCTTCGTTACACGCAGTTTTCTGAAAATCTAATTATACTAGAATGAGTTTGTTGGTTTGTTACGCTTTCACGCGTAAACTGCTGAATCGATTGTGATGAATTTTGGTACTGAGATAGATGGTACCAGGAGAAAGAAATAGGCTTTTTTTCGCAAAATCTTTATTGGAAGTGGGGTAGGTATATAGAGGGCTAAACTTTGTATGAAACGATTTTTATTGAGTCCTCCGGTTTAATTGACAAAATCGATAATAACGCGAGCGAAGCAGCATGTAAAATCTAGTAGAACAATAAAAATATTTTTTGAGTTGTGACACTATTTGAGAGGAAGTACGATATCTTTATGTAACACACACACACATACACAAAACCTTTTTAGAAAACACCTATTATAAATTAAATTATATCACGGGAAAGTGTTTCTTGACTCATAAGCATACTAACAAAGACCTTGAAAATGTAGGAAAAAATATTGATTTATAAAAGATACAATAATGTACGTTGTGTAATGTGATGATTGCCTGATATATATATATATATATATATATATATATATATATATAATATAAATATATAAAGAAATATACTTCTGCAGACCTCTTAGTAGTGGTAGTAAGCTTGAATACTGAGCCATAAGATCACTAGTTAGACTGAAATTTGTGTGTTGAACTTAATCGCTAATTATGTGTCTATATGTCTAAATGACTATATATACATTTGAAAGTACTATATTATGAAGCTATTCTATAGATATAACACAAGTTATGTTATAGTATATAGTTATAGTATAGTTATACAAGGTATAGTTTTTTCGAACTGACGTACGCTGTTAGCCCCAAGGGCTTTGACAGCTTCTCCGAACTTTTGAGGGTGAGTGCTGAGGGCACTCAACCCCGAGGCAGCAGGCGCAAGGGTGCCAGGACGGCCGGATCTCGGTTAGGGCTGCTGCCGGTAAATGAAAAAAGATTCATGATCCTGACTAACCAACAGGTTCTGTATTACTAAATTAGTGATACTAACTCCGACCTTATCAGGTAAGCAGCTCAAGGGCCGCAAGGGGAGTCCCTTACAGAACCGTGTACTTAACGTGTGAGTGTGCACGAATGGTATGCGGTGTGATGGTGTAATCTCAGTGATGTAGAGTGTCACTGTATCGCGCGAGCAGAGTCACTCGAGGGCTCCTGTCCGGAGCATCGAACCTAGGCTCAGGCGTCAGCGGAAGGAGGCCGCGGCGGGTGTGCGGGAGCGAAATTATCCGCTGGCCTCGGCGGCGAGGATGGTGGTTACGCGGACGTGTGCGCGGGCACGTGCGATTGGTGGAGACGGCAGGATGAAGCGCGCTTAATTTCGTTATTTTTTCGACGAAGATGGAGAAGCAATTACGTGGCCGGCGAGCAAAGCTTTTGGCATGCGGATTGGAAGTGTAGCTAACTGCGCGTACTATTTTGGGGTTAGGATGAAGTTCGGCACTTGCAAAAAATTTCTTTGTAATGTCTTCAATATATGCATACATGGACGGAAGGTCCATATCTTTATGGAGATCTACATTACGGACGTAAAACGGGGCTTGGACGGCTATGCGCATGAATCTGTTTTGCAATACTTGTAGTTTGCAAAGGGTGGTGCGTGAAGCGTAAGCGAATACGGGGCAACTGTAAGTAAGCATGGGACGGATGCATACTTTGTATATTGTGAGCTTATGCCTGAGTGCCATTTTACTCTTACAGGAGGTGAGATTGCGTAGCAGAACCATAGCCGTGGAAGCTTTTTTGTGAACGTAATCTATATGTTTGTTGATGGTTAGGCGCCTATCTAAAACTACACCATTATACGAGCTATCCCAACTTCGGCGGACTGACATTGAAGTACAAATCTGTTACACGTGCAATAATAGAGATAAAGAAAAATATAATAAAAATTAAATTTTATAGTTGGGGCCTGGCCTATAATAAAAGACTTAAGGGTAATTAAGTTTTACCTTTGTTGACGGCCGGTGTCCGGCGTACTTACAGAGGCAGCAATCTAATCACAACACTGTTTCATAGTAACCAAAACAATACACAGAATTCACATAATAAACTAAGAGATTTTCACAATGTAGTATTTACACGACAAACAAACAATAGATTGAATTTAACAAGGAGTAATTATCGGTATTACGAACTGGATTATCGGCAATAATAGAGGGATTATTGCCGATAACACTTTTCAATGGTACAAAGAACAATAGCCGGCGTAGTAACGCGCAGAAATCGGTTTCGAAAACAATTAAGGAGCTCTCAAAGACACGTCCGTTCACGACCGAGGTTGAAATCGAACTCCATTTTTTTTGTTTGCACGTGCTAATCTTAGGATCTACTTGTCGGATTTTAAAATCCTTTTTTGTATTTCACAGAACTATCATTGAGGAAGACTGTAGCCTATTTAATATCACGCTAATACCAAAAGGAGGAAAGATACAAAAACGGGCAAAAATTAATAAATAATATTTAGTTCCACGCAAACGAAGTTGCAGTCAAAGCTACGTTATTATGTATATGGCTATACCTAACACTGTTTAATATAATAAAGTCAAAATTAATATGAAAAGTGTAATAAGGACTTATGAAAGTGTCACCTACGCGTAATAAAATATTATATTGCAGGTTAGACGACCGCAAATATAGTGCCATAAAAATATAAAATTTATTATAATACGTAAATCTTTACGAACTTTTATTACCCATGACATTTTTATCCTATATTAGTGGTCGACCAGTGGTCGAAATTCGTTCCCTCACGCGAGGATGAACATCAAAGTAACATTACACCTTTTTTTATGTTAATGGGCAGCAAACAGGCAGACGGCCCATCTGATTTTAAATGGTTACCGCCGCCTATGAACAACTGCAACACCAGGGGCATTACAGCCATGTTGCCAACCATAGTCAATATCCCTTGGGCTAACCAAACTAAATACCTTGGTGTAGTTTTGGATCGGCACCTCACCTTCAACAAACATATAGATTATGTACAGAAACAAGCATCCATGGCTATGGCCCTGCAACGCAATCTAACATCCTCCAAGAGCAAAATATCACTCAGCTTAGCTTAGCCTAGCTCACAATATACAAAGTATGCATCTGTCCCATACATACCTACAGTTGCCCCGTATTCGCTCACGCTTCGCACACCACCCTTCGCAAACTACAAGTGCTGCAAAATAGATTCATTCGTATAGCCGTCCAACCCACTCCCTATATCCGTAATGTAAATCTCCATAAAGATATGGATCTTCCGTCCATATATGTATATGTTAAAACCCTTATAAAGAAATTCTTCGAAAAAGCCGAAGTTCATGCCAACTCCAAAATAGCACACGCAGTTAGCTACAATGCCATCCGCACGCCAAAGGCTTCGCGCACTGGCCACGTAATTGCTTCACCGAACCGAAATTGATAATAACGAGATTGAACGCGCTTCTCCCTACCGTCTCCACCAATCGTACGTGTCCGCGCACACGCCCACGTAACCGCAGCCCTTACGCAGCTGGCCCGATAAGGTCGTCTTAGGATCACTAAATAAGTAAGTTAGGACCTGTTGATTAGTTAGGCTCGCGAATCCTTGTTTACTTTCCGGCAGCAGTCCATATACCTCTGTCCGTATACCCAATTTCTGCCAATACAAAGTGTAACAACTACAAGCTTAAAGAGTTTATTTGCCAAATACAAAGTATATTATGTCAATATAATTATTCATTACAAACACAAAATACATATACTACCATTTTGTATTATTTTCAATATTAAAAAATTAAGTGCCTACTCAAATGCTTTCATAAAAGATGGCTTAGAAAAAAAAAACACATCCACCTATTAAAAATAATGATTATGATGTCATTAACTATAAATATACTAAAGATTATAAATTATTTTAAAGATTACCAGTAAGGTATAACGTAAAATAAAAGAAGAATACAGTTAGCATGTGAACTACAAGTATAAAATCAGGTATTAGGTATTAGGTAGATGAACCACATAATATTACTTTACCCTATTAAATGTACTTACAAACAGTTAACTTCTTCATCGTTGTTCGGAAATGTTTCTTAATTCAGTTTGTTGTTCCATATTTCCAGCAAATACCATTAATTTGAATGGGATTCCAAACAAGAATATAATTTAATTTATTGAATTTAATAAAGCTTTCTTGATTTCATTTAGTAATACCCTACTTTGATATAAATGTATAATATCATTTTTCTTACAGAAAATATAAAGTTATAGTTTTATTACCGTTCATACAACATATTTTATTAACGAAGACGATGTTTAATAAGAACCTCTAGCATTATTTGTTAGAAATACAGTTGTACGTCATGATTTTTTACACTACCTACACATAATACGTAGGATTGTATATAAAACTACAAATTTTATTTACTATTACTTTCAGACTTCTGCTCGGAAGTAAATTTAACAACACGAAGATAGCGGTATTTTATATTTTAATCACGTTTTAGCCGTACTTAAGTAAGGTTAAAGGCGAATTATACTAAAGAGAAAACCATTAATAAGTGTCGATTGTTTAATAGTGGCTGGTTCGGACATCTCATCGACTGAGTATTACTAGGAAAAAAAAATAGTTTCTCTGATGACCATCTGCCTAACTAATATCCTAAGGTAAAAAATATATCGCCGAACATGTATTGGTTTCAGTAATTTTACTTGGTATTCAGGCATTTTCAAGTTTATCCTTTAATCTTAGGCTACATTGTCAGGTAATTTTATGTAACACTAGCTATATCCGCAATTTCATTCATGTGGAACTAAAAATTATGTAACAATGTTTGCCCCTTTTTGTAGCTTTTCTCAATATAGATTTGCCCGTAATGGTAGTACTGTAATGTTAAATAACATAAAGCCTTCCTTAATGTTTGCACCTACAAATACAAAAAATATTATTGATATCCGACAAGAGGTTCCCAAGATTAATGAGATCAAACAAACTTTTCCGCTTTATAATAATAATAATAATAATAATAACATAAATTAAACACATAAAACCTTAACCTGTTTTAAATTAAAAAAAACAGCTAAGTATTTATTGAACCATAACTTATTTAATTACATACATATAAAGTGTATTTCTTAGAAAATTCGCTAGGCCAATAACAAATTACTTGCTTTGTAAACATACAAAAATTGACAGATATTACATAATAAGACGTCACGTAACACTATTACGTAAACAACAATAGAATTCAGTTTAATGGTTTGTTATAAGAAAGTATTATAACAATAGCTTACCTAATTGACTATTTGCGTTTTAAGTTGCGAAAAAGATAACCATTCGCAAATCGATATGGTTATGTCGTTAAAACTATAATTATTTTATAATAACAATTGCGTATAACAGATATATAGCGTAAAACTATATTGTTTCTTTTATAGCGATGTACTTTACAAACAAGAGAATTTTAAAGACTGTATAAAAGCTACCATACACACCCAAGAAAGTAAGCATGCATAATATGTTAGGTTTAGCTTAATATTGTTGCTATGTACGTAGAATTACTGTAAACTAATGTTCGCCTGGCGGTTGATATTCGACCATAATTGTAATTGAAAATTTCATGAAATTGTGGTAAAGTTGGAAAATAACGGTTTCCAAATTTTGTTTTGTAATTATACTAAAGTTTATCAATAAATACTAAACAACAAAAGAAAACCAGATGACAAATAGAGAAGTAAAGAAGGTATATCTCACTCAACTGTTATTCTTTGCCTTTTAGAAATTACGTATAATTACTAAAGATAAAGAAATGAGAAAATGCGTTACACAAAACTTACTAAATTACTTACACTTCCTCTTTTAAATTAGTTACGGAAATGAACCTTTCTATGTAATTTAATTTACCATTGGACCCTTATTAGATTTAAAATAATTTATTAGGTACTCTTACAAACATCTTAATTAGGAAACCGAGTTGTGAAATTAATAAAGAGCCAGCTTAAAGGGGAAGACCGCTAAACATTTTCTCTGACTATCATACCATAATCATATCATATCATATCATATCATAATAACTTAAACCTTATAAAATAAGTCCAACGCGAATTTAAAAATTATCATTGGTACTTATATTGTTATACCTTCATAAACTATAAAATAGACATACATCTCTAATTTTACATTTTCATGATGTTATTCTTTTAACTTAAAATTTATAAAGAAAACAATGCCATACGAAGTAAATGTTATTAGAAAAGAAATATATTTTTTTAATAAATATTATTCACCACAAACTTAAAGATTTATTAATACTTAATTATTTCTGAGTTTAAAGAAAATACATGCCAATTCAAATTAAGTTTACACTTGATAGAACAGTTATTATTCTTTAGCCATGCGAAAAATTCAAAATCAATCAGTTAAAAATATAACATATTCAAGTTTATCTTTATATTGACCCGAAATATTGCTAACGTAAATATAAAAGAAAGTGTTTCTAAAAAAATGAGTCTTAGTTTCAATTGTTATTTCATTTAAAAAGTATTTAATAATTATTAAAGTTTGCTTGTGTTTCTTTGTTCATTTTATCGCATGATTTTTTATTTATACTAAAAATACTTGCGGATATATATTACGTTCAAAAAATGTACATCGTTCCTAATGTGATTTTAATAGGCTTGTACTTACATCAGCTTACGTTCACAATGTAATGTAGATTAACAGACCTGTAGTATTCATATGTTTTTATTGCCTCAATTTTGTGATAGAGGTTAATTATAGGGAGCACTAACAAAAGTATTAATTTCGTTTCTTTAGATTTAACTCAAAACCAGATAGACGGATTTTTCTGAAATTTTGTACACGGGAAGTTTATATCTATCCACCATTGATAGACTTATATAGTTTTTACTCTACAATAAATTAGAACTTCTTAATACTTTCAGAATTCATAAATAATTGTCGATAGTACTTTTAGAAATCCTAAAAAATGTCAAACGTACAGGTTTTACATTGAAATTGAAATTGTTAATAAGTACAATTTCAGAAATATTTACAGTTGTTTTATGTTCATAGCCAATTAAATTATCTATTTAAATTGATACATAAAATGTATTTTTCTAAAAATGGCTAGTTAAAAATCAAAAATCATTCCAAATCAAATTTAAACAAATGCAGTACAATTTATGTTATCTTTTGTAAAAATTAATTACATTTGTAGATTTACCCGGCTAATGAGTAAATATATAGGACGTGAGGGATGTATGCGTTTCTTCTGTTGAATCCACGTCTTCTAATTGTAACCAACAAATTCTTGTTATTTTCTTGTATATATAATGGATTATATATATAAGAAAATCTCGTGTCACAGTGTTAATTGGCATAGCATCTATTTTTCATACCCCGAAGTGATAAGGATGCTCTACCCCAAACATTTTTTAATGTTTTAGACATTTTATCAAGCCTGAGCTTTCGGTGAAGAAAATCATCGTGATGAAATCATAGCATGGTGGCAAAACTTTTTTCTAATACCAACCTGGCTAACTGCCACCCTAAAGTTTAAAATCTGCCGCCAAATAATTGATAGCCAGTCCTTCTACTAGGCTTAGCGTGTCCATCGTCTTCGGCCACATCGTCACTTAATACCAGGCGGGATTGTGACCATAATGCTAAACATACAAATTATTAAAAAAATAAACCAACTACAATAAAGCATTTTATTTTATTTAGTAAATAGATTTCGGTCCGACTATTATCGCAGAAAACCACATAATACCGAATGATATATACAATAAATGATATTCTCAATATGAATATTAGAGCATTTACATGACAATGGATACTCTTGAAGGTCAACTAAGCAAAGATAAACAAAGAGGACATTCTAAGTCATACTTAAAGAGGTCAAACTTTTACAAGTACTCCAGCTTTACATTCCTATTTTATTTAATATAGTGATTTTGTACATTAGTATACTATTATTAACCTGTATAGTGAACCAGAAAGAATCCGTAAAAAACTAATTCTTTTTGATTACGTTTGCTTTTTAAATTATGATAACACACAACTATTTCTTGACTAACAATAGTATTTTAAGAAAAATAGTGCGAATATTGCGTGCCTCGTCATTTTGTACGTTGAATTATATCAATAAAAAAAAATATTCCAGTAACTGAAGAATAAGCGATTTTAATGAATAAGCTAAAGATTCGATACTATTTTTATTAATTTAATAATTAAAAAGTGAATATATTTTTATGTATACTATAAGATTATTAACGACCCGCTTGTATTTTTTAAGAAAACAAATTTATTATGTTCTAGAGGAGGAAGAAAAATAAAACTGATTTATAGCCGTCAGTTTTCACCTTAAACTCTTGAGTATAATAATAACACTGTTCTATATGTCATTTTTTAGTATATCTCTATGGCTGGATAAAAAATTCTGACCAATAATTTACATTTGTTTTTATAATTACATAAACTTGACGTCTCTTCAACTTTGAAACATGAGGTTTGTCGTTATTTTTAGTTAAATTTGAGACAATCATGTACTTACTAAAATTCTAAAGAGTAAATGGTCGCAGACAACGCTTAGTTTGAACCAATGAGTCTAGAACATTAAGTTGTAGGTTTTACAAAATAAAATTAGGAATATAATGATTCAAAATAGTATAACTGTGAAGATAATAGCAATTGGAATGGAATGGACGTATAATTAATTACAATATAAAATATTTATTACTATAGCGGCGATCATGGAACAATCATCATAATTATTAAAATTCCCACCGCTATGCCGACTTAAAGGCGCAGCAGGATGGGCAGCAAAGAGCCAGCATGGCTGGGCCTACACCACTGGATCCTTACCATGGAAAAGGAAAGTCTCACTAACCTGGTAGCACCAATAAAATTCAACCAACGCCAATAACAACTAGCGGTCATCATAGAGCTTCTTCGAATTGTTCTTTATTACGAAATGGTGGCGGCGTAACGGAGCTCGGCCACAGACAGTGAGACCTCTTGTCCCCGCTATTAGCGATAAGAGTTCCAACAGTAGAATTGGCCCAAACAACTACATGCTATTATGATTTCTAATTTTTATTATTCCCTAAATAAAGAAAAATATAGGGACTTATTGAATATGTATTAATAGTAATTTAATAAAATTTTCTTTTTTTTTTTTTTTTAGTCTTTGGAAAAGACAATCAACTAATACAGTTCAATTCCAGTTGCGCTTCCTACATAATTATTCCAGTCTATTTTCGACAGTTATTTTATTTGGTATGGATTTCCAGCTAGTTAGTTTGGGTTAGGTATTATATGACCCCTCCAGCGAAGAGGGTAGCCCATGTCAAAGAGCCTACGCCGGTGGGGGGAGAAGATGCAAATGGGAACACAGCTCCAGCTCCCCAACCAAATAGGCGAAAGACGGACACCGTGAGGATTTACTGGGTATTCCCGGCGACCTCCACCGGGTGAGCCCCACATACCCCTCCCATCCCATCAGGGAGGAGATGTGTAAATGCATTTTCCAACGTAAAAAAAACGAGTGGTATCGTAGGATACCAGATAGGAACGAAGTTCCTTATTATAAAAATACTAATTTTAAGTTCTATTCGAGGTATAAAGAAAATCATTATTCGGGTATACATTTCTATAAAAATAACAAAAAACTAGTTTATAAAATTATATTAACACCTTTTTTTTATTTACGATGATTTATCAAAATATATTATTATAACAGTCATCACTTAGACTATACATTAGACACTGTATAGCCATCATAGACTATACATAAAAACCTTACGTTACGGACGTTTTTTGCCGGCTAGGGTATCCCTTCGCGACTACCCATAAGGAACATCGTTAAAAAAAATCTGTTGCTCGTCACCTCAATTATACATAATTAGGTAAATAAAATAAAACTGTAGATAGCGTAACCAAATGTCTGACTTTTTAATGTAAAATAACTGAACGACCGATACTGCAGCAGAGCATGTAGCCGATGTAGCACAGATGCGAATGTTGAGATGGATATGTGGTGTGACCAGAATGGATAAGATCACGAATGAGTATGTTAGAGGAAGTTTGAAAGTGGCTCCAGTGACAGAAAAGATGAAAGGGAATCGTTTGTCTTGGTATGGACATGTTTTGAAAAAAGACGAAACGCATGTGACGAAGAAAGTGATGACTATGAATGTTGGGGGATGGAGAGGGAGAGGTCGTCCAAAAAAAAGATGGATGGAGTGTGTGAGGAAAGACATGAAGGCAAAAGGGGTGAATGAAGATATGGTGACAGATAGAGATGTATGGAAGAAGAAGACATACTGCGTCGACCCCAAATAACAAATTGGGAGCAGTACGATGATGATGATGATGTTCGTATTTAATTCAGCTGACTCGATGATGATGATCTGAACGACTGATACTGTTCATCACTTTAGAAAGATGAATATCAAATTTATAGCATAATAATGTAAAATAGTCTATGCGTAAAATACGTCGTGATGGTACATGTAACTTCCTGCATGACGACAAACATGTACGTGAGGGTTACTTATTTACCCCAGTGTTGCGATTAGACGTGTTATGTTTAGAGATTTGGCAGACATTTATATTTCCAATAACCTTTACAATCATATTTTATGCCACCTTTGCAGCAGAAGCCAGTGATTTAAAAATATAAATATTAATAAAATCCATGCCATATTAAGAGAGAATTGTAAAATCTGTGTTACCGTTTTCAGTCATATCATCACTGAAAATCAGAAAAGATAGTGGTAAAGTGCTTTATTTAAAAAAAAAACATCGTAACAAGTTTAACTATTCATAGCACTTGTTTTTCAGAACTATCATATAAATATAATATGCAAATAATTAATTGTCGCATTATCACATGAAAGAATGTAAAAATCTTTCCAAATGATTATTATAATAGTGGTTGAACTTTTCATAGGGACTTAGAGGAAAGTCGGGACATCAAGCGAAGTTTTGTCATGTAATACCGCCGCGTAGACACGTCTCGTAAATATCTTCCTCAGCTACCATTGCCGCCTCCGCATTGTTTTATTCAAATAAATATGTTTGCGTCAACCAGATTTTTTTATCATTTATCATGCATATTAATAAGAGCATTATTTGTATCAAAAAAGTAATTATAACTTTTAATGTACAAAATAGGCCGTTCAGCAAATAAAATTGACCTGTTACATTTAGGAATAATTTACTATACAATTTAATAGATAAATTTAATATTATCAAATAATAACTATCGACTGATCACCTTCTGCATTTTCTATAATAACCGATCAAATTGTAAATGCTATTCAGACCAAAGAGTTAGTTATCTAAAAAAAGGTTGTCATGACCCAGCCCGATAGAAATCCTTCTCATCCTATTTGATTGGTGGATACTCGTCACTTGATCCCGGAACATTTCACGCCTAACGAAGGCTGTCACTATGAGGATACAGGTAATTGTGATGTCTTACGACTACCCAAACTTACAAATGTCTCTCGGAACTCTTGTTACTGTCGTACCGTGAAGTTGTGGAATCGTCTTCTTGTCAGCGTATTCTCTCCTTTCTATGATATTGGCTCCTTAAAAAGAGGCGTGTAGAGGTACCTAAGCAGTCCAACATGACAGCGGCGACTGGTAGTGAATTTTGGATCATTGTCAGTGGCCGCTGATTTAAATTTTAGTGTACTTAACATTAGGTGCAGTGCAATCACTTTGCTGCGCAACATAAAAATATCTTACTACACACTGTTTACGTAAATACGTCAATAGTAAAAAGTAAAATGGGCATTCATAATTTCAATACGCTTCAATCAAAAATCAGAAAACCATCTCGATGTTATGTTGTGAACATGCAGTTGATGACTGTAGAGTGAAAATTATTTTGGTAGTTCGGCGCCTGGCACCATTTCAATCGGATGGGCGCGGTGTGGATTCAGTTTCGTAGTGTGTCGCTTGTGTGTTCGATCTTTTACTCTCTATCCGACACACTTACTCAAAATAATATCACGATTGTGAAATGTCTACTGTAAAAATTATTTTAATATTTCGTAGCTGTATTAGTTTCACTATTATATTAGCAATGGAACTAAATGTTTGATTGTAGATTTGTTTTAATTCGCGTTTGATAACAAAATTAATGGGCTAAACTTCATTTAACAGAATTAAATGTTTATGGGAATTTTTTTGTCTCTCGTCTATTGGTTTTGGATTAAAAAAAGTAATTTAGAATTAAAATTACATGACTAACAATGTATTGAAATTAAAAATAATAGTCTCCAAACGCTTGTAACAGTCTATAATACACTGTTACTTTACTTTAGTAAATATGTACTTTTGTAATTACTTTTGGTAGACAGTAAGACATCCGTGAAACAGTTCGTTGTACACACTATTGTAAAAATCCTTATATCTTAACCGTCTTGTTCAATAGTCTGCATGTACTATTTGGTTCTTCATATCACTATTACTTCAGTCCACTGATTCGTTCTGGAGCTCCAGTATGACTGCATCAATATTGTAATATGCACGTATTTATGTTACCGCAACCGGAAACTAAAAGAGCTAAAAGCGAATTACTTGAAATAGATTATTCAAACGGATAAAATCCGTTTAAATTAGTTTTATTTCAATTATTAAAACAAGTTTTATAAAATCTTGTCAGTACAATTTGAATTTATAAAGTTATTTTTAACCAAACATGTAAATATCAATTTCAATCCATAAAGTTATTTTTAATCAAACGTGTAAATATTAGAACCCCTGTAGTATGAGAATTAATATAGAGATACGATCAACGATAAAGCTAATACTTGAAATAGATTAATATTTTTTATAAAATCTCGTTATTACAATTTGAATTTATAAAGTTATTTTTAACCAAACATGTAAATATCGACTTCAATCCATAAATTTATTTTTAATCAAACGTGTAAATATTAAAACCCCTTTTATATTATATTTAATATAAAGAGACGATCAATGAGCAAGCTAACAGTATGGACTAAGATTGCAACCTTGCATCTCTACTATGTCATTCACTGTACTGTTATATTTTGTAAACTTTGTAATATATAAATAGACACTGAAACTGTAGTTACTAAGATAACGAACCGGGGTAATATAAAACACGCTACAATAATAAACATTGTAGTGTTGTAGGTTCTGTAATAATAAAAGGTATACAGTTGAATATCTGTAAAACTTTGACATTCTACATTTGAGAAGAAATTTTATATATATTTTTAACGGTAAATCAAATAATAAATTATATTAATTACTGACCAATATCTCTTTTCTTCTGACCTGATATCTTTTTCTTTATAACTTGAGATATTAGTAATCCCGTTGTTAAGTTAGCATTTTTATTGTTTTTTTATTTCATAGTTTATATGTTAACTTTATGGCCAAAACTCACCTTGTATTAAGTGCCAATTTGGCCCAATATGGTGAACACGCTGAGCGTAATGGAGAGACTGCCGAAACATATCTATAGCCAGGTGGGCATTAGAAAAAGCTCTACCACCATCCTAATGTTTGATCCCAATATTTTCTTTCACCCAAAGCTCAGGTTCATTGCGGGGATTCAAACTAACGTTTATTAGCGCGCCGTTCGTACACACTGCCAACTGAGCCATCATCGCTTAAAATACTAACTGGCTACAGAAACCTTGTTCTGTACTTTCCAGTACCTCACAGTCAATAACTGTTAAGAAATTTTACTGTGGCCAATATATTATTTATTTTTTTGTAAGTATATCCTGATGGAGAGCTTGGCAGATCTATTAGTGCATTTACTAACCGTTTCACATAATAAATATAGATCTAAGCATAAAAAGCACAATACCTTAAATCGTATTCTCCTAAAAATTCTTGATATAATAAAGAGAAATTATGAGACATGAGACAGGGAGATATCATATCTCCGAAACAGTTCATAACTGCGTTGGAAGATGTCTTCAAGCTTCTGGATTGGTACGGACTTGGCATCAACATAAATGGCGAGTACATCACCCACCGTCGGTTCGCCGACGATATCGTGATCATGGCAGAATCCCTGGAGGACCTTAGTACAATGCTTGATAGTCTCAATAGAGCTTCTCAACGAGTTAGCCTCAGAATGAAAATGGATAAGACCAAAGTCATGTCGAATAGCCACGTAATGCGTGAGCCAATAACTGTTGGGAACTTTACACTCGAAGTTGTCGATGAATATATTTACCTAGGACAAACTGTCCGACTCGGTAGGTCCACTTTCGAGAAAGAGGCTAATCGCCGAATCTAACTCGGTTGGGCAGCGTTCGGGAAATTGCATACAGATTTTTCGTCCGTAATACCCCAATGTTTGAAGACGAAAGTATTCAATCAGTGTGTGTCGCCAGTGATGACTTAAGGCACTGAGACGTGGCCGCTAACTCTGTGCCTTATAAAAAAGCTTAAAGTCGCTCAGCGAGCGATGGAATGAGCTATGCTTGGGGTTTCTCTACGTGATTGAATCAGAAATGAGGAGATCCTTAGGAGAACTAAATTTACCGACATAGCTCACCGAATAACACAGATGAAGTGGTGATGGGCAGGGCACATAGCTCGAAGTACCGATGGCCGATGGGGCAAAAAGGTCCTAGAGTGGTGGCCGCGTACCGGAAAGCGCAGCGTGGGACGAACCACTGCCCGATGGACGTATGATATTGTGAAGGTCGCGGGCAGCCGTTGGCTACAGGCGGCACAAAGCCGCACGCTGTGGAAAAAGTATGGTGAAGCCTATGTCCAACAGTGGACGTCCATAGGCTGAGATAATGATGTAAATTTACCCATATATTAACAGCTAAATTATTACGATATAATCGTAGGCGTCATACTCAAAATCTTTCTGGCTTTATGAAATTAATTAATTATACACAATTAAGCTGTTTATTAAATTCGCTTGAAAAAAGAAATAGGGAACCCACATTTAAAATAACCGCAAATGTTTCTTAAACAAAGAGTTTTGCTAAAGGTTAATTGTACAAAGGAAAAAGTTAATAAAGAGCAAAACATCTACGCGGAGTATTAATCAGGGATTCTTGTAATTTATAAAAAGTCGAAATAATTCCATCAGGTATATTTTAGCTAGCTATATAACCGCAGTTTCACTCGCGTACGGATTTTTTAATAATTTTATATATATTGTGTCAACTCGTTTACTGAAGTAGCGATGCCTACGACTACTTTTGGATGGGCTTGAAATGTTTCGCATAATTTTAGGACGTATCTCACAGTTTCTTGGAAATGGTATTATTCCGCTCATTATAGCTGTTGCTATTATAAACTTTGCTACATATTATCAGAACTTTATAGTTAGAATTTTTAAAACAACTGAATTACGTGTTTCGTTTTATCGGTAAGTATTAATACCAAGTTAGTATTAATACCATTGTAGCTATAAAAATATTATATTCTGGACCAATATGCCAAAATATCTTTAGAAATGTAACTTTCGAGAAATTTCTTTAACATCGCATATAATATAATGTCTACATCTTCTCTCAGTGCATAATTTCTATGCTGAGTTGTTTGGGCTGAGCGATGAATAATCACAAAAGGCATTACCCTTTTATATAGCTTTGTAAACACGTGTCACGATGTTCGTCCACGGTAACCTCGGAAACTGCTTAACCGATTTGAAGGAGGTCTGATAACTATATATTGCTTGGTCCAACTTAAGAGATAGCAAAGTTCTATCCCAATAACTAACAATATTCCTAAACGCGATTGGTTTACTGCTGGAAATAGCAGGACCATGTCTGACAGGCCAACAAGTAGTTATATAGATTTAACATACCAATCAATCAAAAACCAGCGAAGAGAGGAGCGCCCTTGACCAAAGATTTCTATTTATTCTTTGCCTTAAGTGCCCAAAGTCATACCTGTGTAAATGTTAAGACAGGCATCGTGATTAAAACCTACTCCAATAGCTGTTAAGTTTACAAATATGTACCTGTAGCGTTACATTTCTCATAAATACCAAACGCATTTTCACGATTTAAAGGTAGAATTTCCCGTAACAAACAAATTGTTCCTCGGTTATGGAACGCTATGATAAATCATATAAATCTTGTACACCAAAGTGTAATCTTTGAAACCTTGAGAAGTCGAGTAATATTAGCTATAATAATCTATACCGAGTATTTTTGGTTTCGTTAGTGCTTTATCGCCTACAAGCCGTCGATCATGCTCGATTCAGTCAAGACTATTCCAGCAGTGAAAGCATTATCCCACACGCGGCTGCCCTTATCCAAGGTACAAGCTAAGAAGCTGGTCTAGTGTTACGTATCGGCTAACTTCTTAAGACCACTTCTTAAGTTGTTTTCTCTTCTGTCTTGCTGAAGCTCTCAAAATTAAATTTATATATTAGTCGGATTCCATGAATCTGAAGATTATCTGCTACTATTATGGACACACCACGAAAATAATCTTTTAATTAAAAAGTCTTAATTTAGATGAGAAAAACACACCTGTTACGACACAAAGACATACGTTTTGCTTTTTCATAATTAGGCTCCATTGTTGTTAATATATTAATGCATGATTAACGCTAATTTAGTTCATATCTCAACCCGCTACTCTGAGAAACTGAGGTCCGTACTCAAGCGCTTGCCTATACACATTTCGGATTACGAAACGAAACTATTAATTAAAACCTAATTAAATTTTGATTTACCCATAATCCGACACAACATAGAATTTACTCGCTCATGACGTTTGTCCAGCTAATGAAGTCAGCAACTAATATAATATTAAAGTAAAGTGTTATAAATTCAAATTATATTATTAGAACGTGTTGACACAAATACTTTTTTATTTTATAACACTTTCTAATTATATAGACAACTATTATACTTCGAAAATATTTAATACTCAGTAATTTAATTCATATACTATATTTTCTCTACTTCTAGTTTTTTTTTTTATATTTATGTAAATTATTTTTAAAACTATAACTGTAAGGTTTATTATATCATATAAATAAATAAATCTATAGAGTAAAATAATAACAACACTACTATTGCAAAGACGTAATATTTGTCCATATGTTTGTAGGAGGGAATCATTGGAATTATTAATCATCTTACTAAAAAAATATTTCACTGTTAAAAAACTACGCAGGTTATTACTTATATAGACTAGGTATTATTTTACTTAGTTTTATATGATCATTATTAATGGATTTCAAATCACGGGCAATTGTTAGTAAGAGAAAAAATGTCTATAATCGCAATAATCAGTATTTGTAAATTCTGCATTCATACATTAATATCATTCTATTTCATTTTTTTTTTATTACGTAGCCGTACATTATAAGTACACTTTATAGGTTTTGACGTCTTGGCTACAACTCACAACTGATGTCAAATGATGATATGGTCCAAGATGGCAATACGCTAAGCATAGCGGAGACTCTAGGTATCAATAATAGCTGCCAGAAAACACCTATATATGATTGACGCCAGAATATCAAACTTGAAGGTGATATCTAGCCAGACGGACATTATAAGATGCCTTTTACGGACTTCCTCATCGCAAGGCGTAAACACATTACCCCAGCTCAGGCCAAGGCAGGAGCATTTGGCAAGTCTCGTCAAGTGATAAACACCCAACTCTACCCACTAAAACGCACCATAGTGACACTTCAAACTCCCGTGTTGCCATAAACCAGGGGAACCACACACACTTCTTCTAATCTCTGGGCGGCATTATAAGATACCCTACCATCATCACGATATTTACTTTAGCGAAAGCTCAAGCTATCTGCTTTTTGGTGATTATAATCTATATTTAAAAAAGGTATAAATAAAGCTCTTCCTGAAGAATAACGTATTAATACTCAAACTGGATTACAACTCTGATGGGTATGCGTAAGGATGAAATAAAAAATACGAAAACTATGAATATAATACGTTGAACCTGGTATTAATTAATCGCAATCCTTTTAAAGGCATATTATTTATAGTTGTGTCAAATAAAAAGTGACAGTTACTAAACTATGGAATGGTTTATTAAAATGACCAGTTTTGTATATAAATGTACTAGCTTTTATCTGCTGCTGCGCTCGCGTTATTATTGAATTTGTCTATCACATCGGATGACGTAATAAAAATTTATTGAAGTTTACCCCACTTGTAATAAGGTTTTCGCAAGAAAAAGTAGCCTATCACCGTCTCTAGGTTCTCATCTATCTCTATACCAAATTTCATCATAATCGATTCAGTGGTCTAGGCGTGAAAGCGTAACAAACGAACTCACTTTCTAATTTATAATATTAGTAAGGATATAAACAATAATTAAATACTGTTCGTTGGTAAGCGGACCACTTGGGAACGGCTGAAGCGATTTTCGTAACTTTTTGTTAATATTAGTGATAATCGAAAAAGGGGTCTACAGAAAGAATAATTCGAAAAGTTTAATTCATGAATACTATAGTACTGTTTAAATATGCACTCTAACGAAATTTATGCTATAAGGTATTTTCTTCCACTTAACTAGCAATATTGTCGTAATGCCTAATAGAATAAAATATATAACCCGATCGAATTTATTGCAGGTTCTTCTCGATGACGGGGTTATAACCGAACTGTTGGTAGTTTTGACGTTCATAACCGCGTAGTCAGGGCCTAAATTGAATAAAGATTTTTGATTGGATTTAATTTGAATAAAAATAAAAGATACCACCGTTGCAAGTAATAATTAAAAACTTTATAAAGACTCCTTAATAAAAATAAACACGTATGTAAGGGTTTGTAAATTTTCCCCAACGTGTGTAAAATGGGGGATGAATTATTTCATTGGCTTAAAAATTCACATGAATAATCCTTTCATGACATATATACCCACAAAGAACGGATATTAAAATCACACGTATGTGACGGCAGTAACGCGAACGAAGTCGCGGGCAACCATCTAGTATATATGTATGTATACTATATACATTCATTTATTACTGCCCAAACGGAAGTCAAAAAACGTACACCTACAGATATACTGCAAGAATTACCACGTGACACAAACTCAACGATTTTATCCATACAAAATATACAGTGATTTTTTATTCCTCTTTTAATACAAATTGCACCAGTACATGAATAGTTGAGCAGTTTCAACGGTCAACGTTTGAACTAGAATGTTGTAGGTCGATCACGATTCGTGTATGAGCCGTCACGAATATTTCCACATTTATGTATAGTAGATCAACATCGTTCCAGTAATCTACGGATCTTATAATATAACTGACCAGCTGTTGCCCTCGACTTCGTTCGCCATGTTACCATTAACCTAGATTTTATGGTTGTAAGGCTTTTCCTAATACCCACCAGGCTAGCTAACACTCTCATGTTGAAAATCTGCCGCCAAATACCTATAGGTGTGTTCCGGTTAGTGCACTTAAGAGCCAGTCCCTCCACAGGGCTTAGTGTGTCCCCCATCTTGGTCCACATCGTTACTTAACATTAGGTGAGATTGTGGTCATAACGCTAAACCTTTACTATATAAAGAAGTTAATTTATTCTTTCGAACGTCTACATCACGTCAGGAGGTACTTCTTATCGAAAAATATGCAATTTTGTCAATCCACTTTTTGTCAGCGTAAAATACCTATAATGCATTTTATAATAAAGTTCCTTATCGCACGGTACGGATAGAAGCTAGACAAATCAAAACGTAAGATTTCTCCTTCACGACCCATCTGTGGTCTGTTCTATAGTGTAGACGGCTATCCATAGCGCGTTTGCTATTGACTATGTCCAGTCATAGGTGCTTTCTTTTGGATAAAGACAGCCAGTAAGTTCACTACGACTGCGCAGATATAGTTTGCGCGTCAGCTGTTTCGTATTTATTCGAATGATGATGAATAAAATGTTTATTTTTATAACTAGAAAAAATATATTAATTACGAAATTTCCTTCCAATCTTTCAATTCATTGCTCTCGGATGTTAGTAATTCATTTATTTGTTATTCAATAATATAATACGTTTATCAATAATAATATACTACGTAAGGAAATTCGTTCCAACCGAATGCTCCAAGACACTCACGCATTTTATTTAAATATTTATGTATTTTTGACGTAATCTTAACTCTAAACTTAAACTTACGGTATTTCATACTATATTATGTAATATTGCTAAGATTTCGTGTGTTATAGTTTCGTTGTTGTACATGATTCTCGGGGATAAAAACACGGGACAGAATTTCTTACTTTCACAAACACTGAGTAGACAATTTCAACAACACAATTACCATCTTGTTAAAGGGTTGCTTAAACTCAATAGAGTTAAAAAATATTCTACCAATAAGCGTAACATTTACATAAATGTGTTTAAACTGGTTCCCTCTAAATAAAGTGATTTAGTGATATGTTCACAAACTATATAATTTCATAAATATATAGTGTGTTTCATTAGTATACGTATCATTGTGTTTGGATACACGGTTACATTGTGGTAGCAGCATGGCTGGAGTAAAAAGCGGCAACAGCAGTATTAGAAAAATTAGCACAAGATCAATTTTCTTTAGTCTTCATTTTTCTATGGTTTCAAGTGTTAACGAGGAGAATAATCTACTAACAAAATGTTTAAGTGTACATAAAAACAATGTTTTTATTATAAATTAAAACTCTTATTTTTTCATTTGATTAATGTGTACTGGAAACATTGTCCACACATTTACAAAGACTATTCAAACATTAATTAGCTAATATTATTCTCGTCTGCAATCTTTATCCAGAATACATATATATTTTATCAGTTTTATTTTTATGTTATCAGCTTTTTTGGCTACTGAGTTGATTTGCATAAAATATGTACTTGTACAAAATTTATTTTAGACAACATTCTTTCTGAAACATTTAAAGATGACTTTAAACATAAAAGGTCAATAACAATAAACAGCATTAAATTTTATTAACTCTGGAAAACCTTGATGAGCGTCCAAATGTTGTTTGCATGAAACTTAAAAATACATTATCAATTTAATGGAATTCAGAAAAACGTTTCTATATACTGACTATGCTTCGCTTGTCAAGCTAATATAGATTTTATAATATTTATGTTCGACAAAAGTATTTATCTCTGGAACTTATTAGAACTACATATCCAATTTTACAATACAGACGAAAATGTAGTACATAATAAATAATAGTGCGCATGAGTTTAAATTTAGCTCTAGCGTATATGAGCGAATGCGTTCAGGAGGGCGGAAAGCGTTCCAGTAAGCACCAGTGGAAGCTTCACAACGCTCGCGATACAGCTGCGCGCGCGCCGCATTCCCTCGCGCGTTCGCAGACACAATAACCAGCTACAGATTGCTGAAAACCGGATTTATGTACTGATGTACGTGTTCCACGTAAATATGGTTTTTAAATTAATTTTGTCGTGACTGCAAAGAGTATTTAAATGATCGATGTATAAAATGTGATTGTGAAATAACAATAATTATCATGAATGACATATGTTTAGAATACCTTTATATTTTTGTGTGTGTAAAAGCTTTTTAATAATTAATTATTAGGATTTTAATATTGTAAGCAAAACACAAAGCTTGATATCCATATATATAGATTGTGATTATAAGAAATTATAGAAAAATCGATTAAGTCTTTAAAAAACGCATGAATTTAGTTCAAGTACAAAATTGTGTTAAGAAGAAGTCTCCATATAGTTGAAATGTTGCTTTTTAAAAAACAACTTGGTAGATGAATGGTTATTGAATCTATTAATAAAATATTCCGATAAGTAAATAATGCTTTTTATGTTATCACCGTCTAAGTAAATATAACATTACTTTTTTTAATAAAATGTGATCTATATCAGCCCGATACTTGAAGTATTTTACATATCAAATTATAAGTCATATAAATATGAAAAAAAATATATTTGTTTTACGTATACTGACGTACAGATATTGTAAGAGATTTAATTTTAAAATTGAAATCATTTAAAAAAACATAGAGCACTCATCACTTAACTTTGATAAAGGGAACCTAAATATGTATTTATTAATTATGCATAGTTATTCATTATTAGATTATCATGCACTTTCCAAAATGTAATTATATGAAATTATATTTACAATTATTAATATAATTATAACAAAATATAGTGATAAAATTCAGCTTCCGTAGGCTAGCGACTTTCTCTTACTCTCGAATATATTTATTATAATTGTCTAACAATAAGTACATAAAAAATATATGAATTGAGTATAAATATAATAATGTATAAAACTTGTTAACAGTTTTGTCGTATTTAATAACATTACATTTACCATGTATGCAAAATAAACAAAAAATAATTACAAATGTTGACTTCAATGCTGACTAATATAGTAAAATAACCTAAGCCAATTTCAACGACCTACAACAGATGTATAAACTTTAAATGTAATTGAAGTATATAATATAAAAACGAATCACTACAGCCCATTCGTATCTATGACAAAAAACTGTAAGTAACATAGAACGAGTAACGCAGTCCTATCTGAATTCAGTTATACAGGTTGCTACCCCTGAGGACGAAGTTTGAATGCCTCGTGTGCCGAAAGAGATTGTTATCGACCGTACCTTTCAAATTCACAGCAGTTGTCGTTCGGTAGTGGAATTCTACAACACATATTGACTCATAATTATCGCGACAAGATTTTTTTCTATTCCTTTTGGTAAAGACAAATTTACTAAACCCATTTGCATTATGGTAAGTAATAAATATTTTCCTTACACTTCTAATTATTCATATCTTATGCATAATACGAATTGAAAACGTTATTACAATTTCAGAAGATTTATATGAATTGCAATTCGTAATGATCGAGAAAATTAAGTAACGAGATATTTTATAAAAAAAATACTATTATGGGAACAAAACGTATATTTCAAGGAAATCGTAATTAAACGATATAAGTCGTTTTTTATATTATGTTGTGATAATACTGACTCAAGTAAGCATACGTAATATTTCGTGTTGCGTTGGTTCTAATAAAAAATTAAGTTTTAAATTTAACGTAATCAATAAAAACGATCATTTCTGTAAATTTATATATTTGATTGTCTAAATTGTAACATGATTTATCTATGGTATTAAATTTTAACATTATGTTCATTCGGTAATTACTGCGGTAAAGAGAAAATAACATATTGTGCATATATTATGACTTTTCAAAGATCCTACTTTAACGTGAAAATGAACTAAAATGATTATAAAAATGACATTGAATTTTTTACAACAAAAAAGGTTTGTAATTTGAGCCACGCATTCGTATTTCGTATTCAGTTAAAAACGTGAGCTTCGCGGAAAGGTTGTCTTGAACGACGTCAAATAGAACAACGAAAGAATACTTTCTTGTTGACCACCTCGCTTAACAAAGAATGTTGCTCTTTGAAATTTATTCATACTCAGATATAAAAGCCTGTATTAGGTTTCCTTTAGTAAAAAATAACAAAAGGTATCGTTATAAAGGGAAACTGTTGCAAAATATAAACGGTTGAAAAATATAAAACATGAGCAGGAATTATTTACGCTAGTACATAAACATTTGAAGCTGGTATTTATTGCAAAACAGAAAAAGTTTTAACGCAAAAAGACTAAAAACAAGTGATTATATATTGGGCTGTACTTTACAATTTAATTTGACCTTTATTACCAAGCAGAGATTTTCATAATATTTACAATAACTGCGACATCGGGGTACGTTTTAAGAAAAAAATCTCTACAAACATGATAACTTGCGCAGAAATTTGTTATTTACATATTTTTAGTCCAAGTCTGGCAGAGTGGTTAAATTACGGTGAATTCGAACACGAGGAAAACCCTTAAGTACTCGTAATTTAATATATACTGACAGAAACGTGACGCACCGAAACAAATTACTGTGAAGAGATTTTCACCATGTTTTTGTATTCTGTTCGCGATGAAGTCTGATACGAGTATCTTCCCTTCATTTTCTACAAATTTTCTATCTTGTAGATGTTAGTTGTATCGTTTGGAAATAAAATTGGATTTCATAATGCGTGTCAATTTATTCAACACCCCGTATTCTTTAATAATATAATCTCTCATGTGAGCAACAGCGCATAAATAGTTCGATAACGCAAGAATGCCGAGAAGATACATGTAAAAAATAGACGTAAAAGTTGGTATTACTTTAAAACAAAATTATAATCAAATACGATATTGAGTCTATCTATACAAAACCTATTCAATAATAAGGCTGCGAAACCACAACACTGACACAAAAAATTTGCTCCTGCTAATGGAAAGAAAAGTACTGCTGATAATCCTAGGATTGATCAAAAACATTGTATTTAGAGGACACAAGGTATTTCCAAGATGGTGTACTTAGAAACAGTGCCCAATATTATCGGCGAAACAAAATCTTATAGACTTCACTGGTCCAGTCACACCCAGAAAATGGGTAAGAATCAGGTGATCTAAAGAACTTACTTAGAACAAACAACTGGTTGTCTAATGGTTGATTGGGCTAAATTTCTTTACGTAATTCAGTTGAGATGCACCTGCGCCAGCTTAAAGCCTACAAATGCCAGGAAACTCGCCAGCATGCTCTTATTTTGGAGGCCAACACTATTGTTTTTGGATTAGCGAACTAAAATAAACACGATATTAAACAATTATTTGCTAAACCCATTAAAGGATTTGCTTTAAAATAAAACTACCGTAACACACCGTTAGTTCCTCACCGAAAGATTTATTAACTGCGAGGGTCTTACTCGTAAAAAAAAGTTTATTTATATTCACACATCGTTCGAAGCGGTGTCCGAATGAACCACAGTTTAGGCATCCCCATTGGAATTCTCAGACTATATATTTAAATGCTTCTACTGAAACTATCTATGTTTTTAAATACATTCAAATTAATATTAACCACCGAAAAACTTCGAGAAATAATCGGATTTTGATAATTTCGTAATCTTAAAATTTGATCATTTAGCAATTTCGTAATAAAGGTACACAGTAGATAAAACTTACTTTTTGTTTCAGAATTTGTGTTCTGATTTGCGTAGTAATTAATTATGAAAACATCAAAATAAATAGAAACAAGTTCTTATAATAGAACAAATGATACTGCAATTGTTTTTAAACTATATTATTAAACATTATTTTCAACTATAGATGCATCTTAGAAAGCTTGCAACGTTACATAATGAAATGATATCAAGCTCTGAGGTTAAATGCCGACCATGATACAGAATTAGGCATGCCTTGGGTCAATGCCAATTTTCTTATTCCGTCATCGATATTGATTTCCAGGGAATATTGACGTTCAATAAACAAACCTGATCTCTACGGTATATGTACCTAGCGGTATATCTTTTTATGAAGATACCACAGTACCTATAAATAAACAACACCCACCTCACAAGTACGTACAGGAATGTAATACTATCCAACAAAGAAAAATATTTTTGTATTAAATTCATAACTAGGTTTACTAATGCTATTTCTATATGTAATGAAAGATCGTCAAGCAATCCAATGTATTGTAACAGTATGGAACCTTTCAAACGATCGAACAAACTTTATTATCGTGCTCTTCACCGAATACATTTTCAAAAACAGTATTCCATAAAGTCAAAACAACCGTTACGTAAAAACCGTCATTTCATAAAGGGAAATCCTCAATCATTTATTATGTCATTGTCAAAAAGTATTATAAATGATAATCGTTTAAGAAAAAGTATTAAAAGTTTCAAATTCTAATGAATTCTCTGATCAGACAAGGGCATTTCTATATAGTCTTTGAGAACATGTCAAATTTATTCCTTAAGGGCATGATTATTCTGATTTTCATTCACAAAAACTGGAATCGACAGTAAAAAGTGGTTATGAATAATATCTTATAACTTGAAAATAGAAAAAAGAATGCTGGAAACCTATTCATGTAAAAACACAGCAGTATGCATATGTATTTATCTCGTCCACAATTTTTTTTTATAGCTAAGGTTTAGCGTTATGGCCGTGATCTCATCTGATCTTAAGTGACGATATGGCCCAAGATGGTAGACACGCTAAACCTGTGTAGGGATTGGCTCTCAAGTGCAACTGCTAGAACACACCTATTGGTATTTGGCGGCAGATTTTCAACTTGAGGGTGGTAGCTAGCCAGTCGGGCATCAGAAAAAGCCCTATCACCATGCTATGGTTTCATCACGATGTTTTCCTTCACCGAAAGCTCTAACTCATTGTAGGTGGTTGGATTCGAACTCACGTCCGTTGACGCAAAGTCGTGCACACTACCACTGAGCTATCATTATAATAGATGGTTATGTATCATACGCGACTATTATACATTTAGATTTAGAGTAAAAAGTCAAAGATATTTTAGTAAGTGCTGAAATAATAAACTGTCGATCTATTTCCCGAATAGATTCTCCGCTCAGTCAAGTTACAAAAATCAATAAAATAAAACATATGTAAGTTGCTTTATATTGTGTCTTTTATACAACAAATTTTTGGCTAGATCAGCGTGAAACGAAATTTTGTCTCAAACTTTTGATATTAAAATGAATTTAACAGAAGTTTTATTTTATTACATTCGTTGCAATAATTATTATATCCTAATATTAAAATAAATGTAGTCTAGTGATTATAACTAAAATCTATTAACAAAATTATTGAACTTGATAATTTATTAATATTCTTTTGAATTATTTTGCTAATGTGTAGATACATATGTACATTTTATTTTAATTTAATTATTAAGCAGTTCAATTGAACAATAGATTAAGATCTAACAGCAAAAGAAATTATAAATTAGGTTAAAGATGTTAACTCAATGTTAGGTATATGCAAATTTCTCCTATTTTGTTGCTGTTGACAGTAAATATTTGACACTAGTTACTTGTTCATATATGTTAATAACAAAGAGTTATAATATAAAGTCCATTATAACGTTCGCTTCAAAAAATAACAAAATCAAATGATTTTCCTTTTAAACTTAATATTTAGGATTGACAAGGGTATTTATTACGACTGTTTGAACGGCATGATAGTCACATTTCGATCTGGGGTAAATTAATGGCGCCCACGCTGCGCCTGTCAAAAGAACTCATAATATAAATTTGGCACTGGAACATTTTTGGTTGGCGCATGGTGACCGTATGGTTAAAAATAAACGTGTCCGGCCGCTGCCCACCGCTGCCCGAACTCTTCAGAGATCGCGACATTTACATTGGCTGCACTTTCTATTTACGACACAGTACCCGGGCACGAAATCCATTTATATTTGCAACATTATTTTATTATTGCTCCGTTAATAACGTTTTTGATAATATCAAAGTCATAAAGACATTGCAATTTTAAATTTACAATATCGATTTTTGGTCACAAATTCTAAATTTATTAGGAATAGATCAATTCCTTCAATCTGCCCCCAAATATCTATAGATGCGTTCTGGCAGTTCCACTTGAGTATTAGCCCCTCCACCTAACTTAGCGTGTCCACCATCTTAGGTCACATCGTCACTTAACATCAGGTGAGATTGTGGCTAAACAAAAAGTTTATATGGCAAATGTTATTGAGAATTTATAGTGTTGGTATTAAGATTCATCGTCAATGGGTATGCTTACAATTCTACATTTATGTTTTAATAAAATAAAATAAAAATTTCAATTTGTTATATGTCCTATGTTGCTCAGGATTAATGTGGTATCCTAATGGTGAAAGAATTTTTTAAATCGGTCTAGTAGTTCTTGAGTTTATTCGTTACATATAAAAATACAAATCTTTCCTCTTTATAATTCTTATAAACATGTAAAAACATGTCACGTTGTTTGTCCACGATGAACTCCTAAACTACTGAACCGATTTTAATCAAATTTTGCACACTGTGTGCAGTTTGATCCAAATTGAGAGATATGATACTTTTTATCTCGATAAGTGATCATAACGCGATAGATGACGCTATAGTCGATTTGATTGACTACTCGAAAAGGTAGAACAAGGTCTGCCAGGTCAGCTAGTATTAGAATAGATAAAACGCAACGGTTAGTAATATACTCGAGATTAGCTCATTGATAACGGATATCTAAAACCAATGAATCTAGGACCGTGGATTTTTTTGGATGAAGTTAAAAAAGCATAAATAAACACATTCAAATAATTTTTAAAATTTCAAAGGTGATCAGTGGATTAAAAATATAATTATTCCTAAGATGATGTTACTGGGAACTGATATTAGACATACGACTGATGTAATAAACTGATGTAAAATAAAATTAATTAATTAATTAAAATAATGTTTTGTTAGAGATATCGAGCGCTAGTGCCAACGTGAACAAAAAAAACATGGTAGCGGGAGACGTCACCCGACGTGCGTCGATTACGGCGCCGTCAATGCACCGACGCCCTTCAGCACGTCGTGGATCACTCATAAAGAGCACAACCTCTCCATCACAGGTAAGTTAAATATATTCAACACTTCTTGCCACCACATTCTGAAAGGAAATGCCGGTAACATACCGTGATAGATTGGAACGTTCAGCTCTAATATCTCAATGCGGGGAGCATTCGCCCACCTATCACGTCCGGACAATAAAACCTAACGAAAAATGAGTTCGCTCGGAAATCATTTACGATAACGTTAGCATTTCCGAATTCACATACGCGGATGCTTAATGTTAGTTTTAAAATGAAGGCACGTATACTGTTCATCTATTTTTACTCTGTCGTTAGATTATAAAATAATTTAGAACAACTTTTGTATAATTCTTGTATATATGTCCAATTGTAAGTGAAATTTTCATATTTGTACATCTGTGGTTAAGTGATATTTTTGAATGTTGTTGCCCTTTTTTGTAATTAGATCATAATCAAAAACTTAATCTATAAGTCAAATTAGATTATCTTTTTAAATATATAGCATGGTTTTGCATATATAGGGACTCAGCAGTAGCGTTGACAGACGCTGCTTTGATCAATATAAGTTCAGATCCCTGTAACGAGCCTGAGATTTGGTGAAAGAATGCATCATGTTGAAAACAGCCTAGCGGCAGGGTATTTTGTAAATAACTGATTAGTTACGAGTAGCTACCAACCTTAAGTTGAAAATCTGTGGTCTAGCATCTACACATCCCAGGTTTAGCGTGTTACCACCTTAAGTCACGATGTGACTTAAACAATACATATAAAAATGATTCGCTGAAATGTATGTACGCGCATAACTTCCAACCGACTACACCAAAAAGAATAATCATTTTTTTATTGTGTTATTTCTTGTCAGAACAAGGTCTATATAAAAAAAATCAAACAGTTTTCCTAAATCTCATAAAATGAAAAGTGAATGAATGAATGGGACAGAAGACTGTGAGAAAATTATATATATAATAGGTTCGATTATAAGTGATACGAAGTTCACCAGGTCAGCTAGTATTAGATAAGATTTTTCTTCAAAACTTTTGACGTTTATACATATCTACATAATATATGTATATCTACACTTTTTTCTTAAACATTCGGAACAAAACATCGTTTCTAGTTCACACTGTATTTTTATAAAGAAAAAATAATGAAACTAAATACTAATAGGAAATTCAAGGTTTTAATAGTGGTTGAACATAAAAATGTATCTCTCTATGCATGCGTTATTTCGAGAGTCTTTGAAAGGCAAGCAAATGCTCATCCACTTGGTACAAATATACAAAACATGCTTTGCAAACACATTTAGTGACACTTATATACAGTGTTCTTATTTTCTTTCGCTGCTTCGCGTGCCATTGGTCGCTTTATTATTTTATTCTATGAATTAAAATACAGTTGTTATAAATAGCATCTCAGTATGTTTTGTTTCAGAAATCATGGAATAGTATAAGTGTACAATTTTATATATACACGATATTTTATATATATTACTTTCTATCATCTTGTGTTGTGAGAGTATGTTTAGCCTTTTTATTTAATTTTCTCCGTCTCTCTGCTATAAATAAGTATCTTCGGTAATGAGATAATTAGGACTCGCCGCATCCATTGTTATATTAAAGATATTTTTTCTAACCATTGTAATAGGTAGACTAATATTTTTAATTTATTGTTTTAACATAAATTGAGAATGTATGGTTATTATATATATTTTTCAATATGCTACGTAATTTAATACAGTCTGTTTTCTTGAGTTAATTTTTTTTTTTGTATTTCTGTAGACATTAGTACATACTGATTTTAAAAAACTTGCATTTTCTCATGAAAAATAATACATAACAAAACACTGAGTTTGAGTGACATAATTCATAAATACAGGTTGGTTCGTATGCTTGTCTATCTCAGGATCGGATGAACGGCATCAAAAAGTTGTGTGTATTTGTTATTAATCAAGTATTATCTATTGTTGTCTGTATCGTAACCAAAAACTATATAACGTGCTTTTGGAAACTTATACCATTAAAATAATAGCATTCTACAGAAGTGTCTTGGCACCCATCCATGGCATCAGTACCTGGTGGCATAGGCCTTAAAATAAAAATACATCCTAATTAAAATTAGGATGTATTTTATATAATATGGTGTGGTTTTTATATAGTATGGTATTCCATAGTAATATGTAATATTGCATATATGATTATACAATATGGTGTTCTCGAGATGAAAGTTGTTGATTCTTTAGTTCAGTATTTATGACAATATTGAGGCTTCGCAACTACTAAGCCAACTTAAGAAATCAAATGTACATTTATTAATCGCTGTCTTGAACAAAAAACAATGTTAAGTAAATAAATGATACTAAAACTGTTTTTGGTGTTAACAAACGTATTTAAAATAGAAAATTTTATATGTGTCATCTTGGTCAAATTGCCCCTTTGCAACGCCATGGAATTAATCAACATTTCACAAGTCCATGAAGTATTGATGCTAGTTCCGATGCCCACAATTAATAATACTGTATTTCGCTACTAAATGGTTACAAAAACCATACGAGTATGTAATTTCTAAAGGGCTTAGGTATGCTTATGAATATACCCCATGCCACGATCACGATGAAAATATCACTTTATCTATGTTTTTATGTACAAAAACTGTCTACATAAAACAGCTATTACCGATACACCTTTTATATCTTAATGGTATTACTTCTGTATGGAAAACATTAATCAACCTAAATTTTTTGATACACTGACCTCATAAAAAGTAACTTTGCAGGAGGTGCCATGGGACATAATCGATCGTTGCGCGCTACCCATAGTACTGTGCCACGCGCTCGCTGTCGTCCTTTCAGCTATTTTGAACGCTCTTCACCTCAGTCACATATCCGTATTCACACTCTTTCTCTGGTTTGCCATCTCCGTGACTGGGTCGCTATGGTTTTACCATAATTTACAGGTAAGTGAAAGAGTACATTATATATTATAAGAGTAAAAAATTTATGACATAGATTCGTTAATTAGACTATATAGCTACTTCTCAGTTTTGTAATACTGCATTCTTAATAGTCGATGTAAATAATTTATAATACCTATATGCATCGGTTGCATACAATAAAAAAAGAGTTAAATTCGTTTTGTACAATGAACGAATTAAAAAAAAAAACAAAATAATACCAACCAACCAATAATACCTAACCACCAACCAACAATACATATATATTGTAGTCATCTTGAACTTATAGAGTAAAAGGAAAGAAACGAAAAATTGTTATTACTGAACGATTACTTTTTAATTGAGAATACCAGAAGCCATATAACTTAGTATACTGCCAAACGCTGTATATATGCAGCCTGTGGGTCAACGACATATTCTCGTATGGCTATATACACTTTAAGAGTGCAATATAACAACGCTTTCAGGGTGATGTTGGACTGCCCCGTTATTGCAGTGCATCGCAAATGTTTGTGGATAGCGTCACAGATGACTTTCATGCAATTGTGCGCAAACGCATTACACCTGTGATGCGTCGTGTGAACAACATTCTGAAAGTACAAACAGTATAGACAGCCCAATATTGCGACATTGGGTTCATGAAGAAGTTACAGGTGGTCTGTCTTTAAAAAAAATTGGGAATGTCGTGGAACACTCGGATGGAACGAATTTCCTTATGTAGTATATTACTATTGATAAACGTACTATCCTATTATAGATTAACAAATATAAATAAATGAATTACTAGCGTTTGATAATTATTAAATGAAACGTAGAGATAAGTAATGAATTGAAGGAATGGTAGGAAATTTCGTAATTAATACATTTTTGTAGTTGTGAAAATAAATATTTTATTGTACATCATTAAATTAATCTAAAAAAAAAAACGATACGAAACAGGTGTTACGTATGACTTGTACCTATGACTGGGCACAGCAAATAGCATACACGCTAGGGATATCCGTCTACACTATATAATATGTGCAGTATATAAAAAACTAAAGAAAGGGTCCTGATGGTAAAATCTTACATTTTGATTTGTCTAGCTTCCATCCATACAATGTGATAAGGGAGTTCGTTTGAAAAAAAATGTATATTAACAATTTATATGTATACTTTCTGTACTCCTAACTATAATGGATGTATTATATCTGAAATAAATGATGGTTATTATTTTTATAACTACTATAGGTAATGTTTCATGGTGTCTTTTTGGTGGGTATTTCGGATGATTCCACACAGCCCTCTCGTATTTCACAAGGAGCACCACTTTAACAAAAAAATAAGAAGCCTTATAATTATTATAGCACTAGTTCTCAGACGATACCCAGCCCTTTCGAGTAGTCAGTTACTCAAGCAAGAACAGAGAATTCATATAATCTATAATGAAACCATAACTCGCAAATCTATACATTACATCATTTTTTTTTAAATAATAATCGGGTTGTACATTGTTACCAATAAGGACGCCAAAAAAAAAATTATTCTTCGATCTGTCTACTTGTACGCACATCACTTTGAATACACATTTTAATGAAATTCGAAGCGGTGATAACTAATAATGGATCACCATATAATTTATATCCCATAAAACGAAAGAGTTCCTCCAAAATAGATAATCAAAGTTTAAATTTCCTAATAAATTAACTTCTTTGTGGATATTGACGTTATTTTTTGTGGTCTGTAGTTGACAACATAAATAAAAATTGAAGCTACTTTTTGTTTCTCTATGTTGCTCGAATACTACAAACTTTTGATGATGATGATACTTTTGTGATGAAAACATCGAAAGATACTGATAGGGGTTGAAAAAACCGTGATGAAATGGCAGCATGGTTTTAATACCCGTCTGCCTGAATGTCACCCTCAAGTTGAAAATCTATCGCCAAATACCTACAGGTGTGTTCCCGTAGTTGCACATGAGAGCCAGTCTCTCCACTAGGCTTAGCGTGTTCATCATCTTGGGCCACGTCGTCACTTAACAACAGGTGAGATTGTGATCATAACGCTAAACCTATAATCTATTTAAAAATAAACAACATTTTTTTAAGATCATCGGCAACTATATAGTTGTTCAAATTCATCACTAAGCAGGCTTCATAAGCTGAAAACCATCTTACTACCCACCACAGGAAACCATTTTATTTATAACAGTGTGATTCAGTTTCAATAACTATATTGCATTGCATATTTAATAATAAAATAGTTTTTTGCACGCTTCATTTTTTAATTTGAATTTATTATTATACAAGTATTTGTCTGTGTCATTTTTTTTCTTTTTAAAGAAAAGGCAAAGATACTGAAACTATACAACCGAGTCGAACGTTATTTCATAATAAAGAGGTTAGCGCTTCAACACGATACAGACTCTAGGGAAAACTATCGACAGTTTTTGTGACAAGCAATAAATCCTGTTTGCTTAAAATTATAGAATGATTATTTAAAAAATAATAGTAATAAATAATTAATAAAAATAAGTCAATACGGCTTGTTATTTTTTCTTAAAATTTAAATGTATGGTATGAGGCATGCACTTTTGAATTATCCAAACTTGAAATTGTCTGCAATAGTAACAATTATACTTAGCTTAATAATAAATATGTGGAATGCTGCAAAATAAATAAAAAAATAAGTTCTAAAATTATACATAACATAATTCAAGGCCATGCGAACGAAGTCGCGGACAAATCTAATGTTAATATAAAGCCCAACTACAAGCACATAATGAAATAAACTTACACGTGAGATCATATTACTTGACGCGTAACTTCAAACGGTTATGGTAACGGGATTAAACTAAAGGAAGAAGTAACTACTTGGTTAGTTCATTTTCCGTAAATGGTCTGTAAAACTGGTAACAATATTTATATATATGATTATTTAAGTGTTTTATTTTTTATTACTTTTACTAAATTTAAAGTTTAAATTTATTTATAAAAGTTATACTATACACATTTAAAAGAAGTATTTTTTTATCAATCTGGGTAATGGCAGGAGTATGTCAAATAAGTTTATTTACTTTAATGTTCTGAAATACTAGTTTTCTTAAATAGTATCTTAAAGTATTAAATCGTATATACATAAGGTTATAAATTTAATATATATAATGTAATAATATAAAAATTCATATTCGAAAACTTATTAAGTTATGAATATTTTTAAACGACACAATCGTTCAAATTAAAACTTTAATAGTATGTATTAATTTTATTAACCAAAATAAATATCTATAATTCTTGAATTTGTTGCTCTAATATTGATTCTATTTATACTGCTTACTATGTACATACGTTTACAGTACCAATACTTATATAAAGATATAGTCAAATTAAAAATGTTACAAAAATTATAGTTAGAAATTTCCGTATAATACGTTTTGAGTACGGTTTAAACATTGTTGTGAATGTCTTTTAGTATTTTTTAAAACTGAAGTAGTATATATTTCATATTTTTAAATATATTTTTACACATAAACTCTATGATATTGATTTTAAAGGATTTAACATCCGTGCTAATTTAAAAATACTGATCAAATACTATACTTTACAACCAATATTTTGACACTCAAGGTTGTTGGCATTAAGTAGCTGCTATCTAAAGTAGTACAAACACGCATTCTTTAGTTGTTGTTTATATAAGCGTTGCGACAAAGCCATAATTCTTTAAAGCGCATTGTCTTATTAAGTAACATTGGAGACATAAATACATTGAAAGATAACCATGCGATGAACTAATTAGTTTAAATTTACTCTGGATGGCTTATCACATAAGTGTACTAAAATACGGCCGATCGAAGCGAGAAGCAAAAATATAGGGAAATAATAATCAACTGCCCGTAAATACATTTCATGAACATAGTAACTCTGTCAACAATAAACCGACTAAAACGAAAAAAAAAACCTGTGTAACGCTCGACAATGCAGCAATTCTCATATTACTTTATTTGTTTTCGCAAGGGTAGAATATATAATTAAGACGCGTTTCAAGTTATTCTACGAGAGTAGAAACTTATCTGTGATTTATTATATAAGTTATGACCTTTGGAGTATACTGCATTCATAAGTTTTTATTTTTGCGTACATATAAGTAACTTACATACATATACATATAATTAAATAATAAATAAATAAATAATTGAACAAATACTTAGATAATGTCCTTGTTTTACTTCTTCCGACTTTAATATTAACATAAAGTGAACACTGTTTTCAAGTGATACCTAAGTGTAAGCTGTAATTTTATATTATTAATGTAGTTACCAACGTCATTAATTGATTCTTCTAATAAAATACTAAAAGATATAATATATATAGGGATGTAGTTATAGAGTGGGTGTTTTTTGGCAGAATATAGTTATAGGAGGGTAGTTTATTTAGCATATTAGCGATTAGCGATTAGCATAAAGCGCAATGCGAGCACGGCTTTGGATTATACACCGCCAGTTAGGCTTGCACAGATACAATCCTTTGCACCATTGTGGCACAGTACAAACATTCTCTCTATTTTAATTAGTACCGCGTTCGATTCTCTCTTTCGCGTCCCGGCAACAGCCCAATCCGAGATTCGGTCACTTTAAAGGGCAGCTCATCCAGAAAGCTACCGCCCAATAAGCCTTCTCAATACGATAGGTAAAATATACGAGCGGCTTCTGTTGAACCGGCTACAAGCTTTTGTCTCAGACAAATGTCTCTTACCATACGAGCAATTCGGCTTTCGACCTAAGCACTCGTGCACCCACCAAGTGCTCCGCCTCACGAAGCTACGCCGTCCCAGGCGCACGCTTGCTGTATTTTTCGACATATCCAAAGCCTTCGATAAGGTCTGGCACGAAGGCCTTATATATAAACTCAACCTCTTTCAAGTTCCGGACCCCTTTCAAAAACACACTTTGAGAAAGCTGAAGCACACTCAAATTCGCTCATTAAGGCTTCCGTCTCTTACGTTCCCACGCCTAATGAGCAGTTATCTAATATAAAATTCTGTCGACGTCGGCCACGTAACATCTTCCTCGACCCACCCGATAAAATCTCTAGTCAAAATAATGACTACCCAGTAATTAAACGCACGCACGTATGCGCTAATCCGCGAAACCGTCGTCCTCGCCGCCGAGGGCGGGCGGTTAACTTCGCTCCCGCACACCCGCCGCGGCCTCCTTCTGCGGACGCTCGAGCCTAGGTTGATCCTCCGGAATGGAGCCCTCGAGCTAATCCGCTCGCGCGATACAGTGACACTTCACACTCACTGAACCCACATCATCACACTGCATGTCACATTCGTGCACGCTCACACAGTACGTACACGGTTCTGTGAGGGACCGCCCTTGGTCCTGAATGTGGTTCGGCCTTTTATACATTATATACACACGCATTTGGTTTTTTTCAGATAATTCATATAATTCAGTGTGTCATTGCCTTCTTCTCGGTTTTTGAGGTTCGATTCACTAGGTTAGATACTCGCGTCTTTCGTTAGTTAGGTAGGAAGGACGCACAGTACAATCTTGTCTCGCCGCGTTGCACAGTACAATCTAAAATAAGTTTTTTTATCAGATCCCTAAGGGGATCAGTTATTTTAGACTCTTTCTTTTTATTATTATTACATTCTCTTTTTAATAGCTAGTACCGCGCTCGTTTTCTCTCGTACGCGATTCGGCAACAGCCCAAGCCGAGGTTCGGTCACTAGTGACACCCTTGTGCGAGTTGCCCCGCGGGTTTGAGCGCCTTCCGCGCTCGCCCCACTAGTTCAGGTGAAGCTGTAACAGCCCCTAAGGCTAACAGTGTAGGTCCTTTCGAAAAAAAAAAAAAAAACAATTTCCGGACAGACTAGTCCGCATAATCCTTGCATATTTATCGGACCGCTCCTTCTGCTACAAAGCGGACGAAGCGTTATCCTCGCCTCACCCAATACGCTCAGGAATCCCGCAAGGCTCCATCCTAGCGCCTTGCCTGTTCAACTTGTTCGTTAGCGATATCCCCGAATTCCCCGACGTCGCAGTAGGCTCCTACGCAGACGACACAGTCATCTTCAGCTCGGGCAGGAATAGGATTCACGTATACCACCGCGTCCAAAGAGCCGTCTCTATGTTTGGGTCCTGGTGCCTCAAATGGCGCATAGGAATAAACCCAGAAAAAAGTGCGGCTATCATGTTCGATCCTCACGCGAGGAGAGATATAAAAAAGACATTACACCTTTTCGATGTCAATATCCCCTGGGCTAATGAAACTAAATATCTTGGTGTAGTTTTAGATAGGCGCCTAACCTTCAACAAACAGAGATTACGTTCAGAAAAAAGCCTCCGCGGCTATGGTTCTGCTACGCAATCTCACCTCCTCTAAGAGCAAAATAGCACTCAGACATAAGCTCACAATATACAAAGTATGCATCCGTCCCATACTTACTTACAGTTGCCCCGTATTCGCTCACGCTTCACGCACCACTCTTCGCAAACTACAAGTATTGCAAAACAGATTCATGCGCATAGCCGTCCAAGCCCCGTTTTACGTCCGTAATGTAGATCTCCATAGATATATGGACCTTCCGTCCATGCATGCATATATTGAAGACATTACAAAGAAATTTTTTGCAAGTGCCGAACTTCATCCTAACCCCAGAATAGTACACGCAGTTAGCTACACTTCCAATCCGCATGCCAAAGGCTTTGCTCGCCGGCCACGTAATTGCTTCTCCAACGCCGTCGATAAAATAACGGAGCGGTTAATTTCGCTCCGGCACACCCGCCGCGGCCTCCTTCCGCAGACGCCTGAGCCTAGGTTCGACCCTACGGACAGGAGCCCTCGAGTGACTCTGCTCGCGCGATACAGTGACACTCTACATCACTGAAATTACACCATCACACCGCATACCATTCGTGCACACTCACACGTTAAGTACACGGTTCTGTAAGGGACTACCCTCGCGGCCCTTGAGCTGCTTACCTGATAAGGTCGTAGTTAGTATCACTAATTTAGTAATAAAAAACCTGTTGGTTAGTCAGGATCATGAATTTTTGAACCCTTGTGCCTGCTGCCTCGGGGCTGAGTGCCCTCTGCACTCGCCCCCAAAAGTTCGGTGAAGCTGTCAAAGCCCTTGGGGCTAACAGCGTAAGTCAGGTCGAAAAAAAAAAAAAAAAATCGGTCACTAGTGACAGCCATTGCGCGAGTTGCCCCTCGGGCTTGAAAGCCCTCCGCGCTCGCCCTCTAAGTCCGATGAAGCTGTGAAAGCCTTTCATGCTAACAGTATAGGTCCCTTCTAAAAAAAACGACTTTGGGTTCAGTCTAAGCGAGGCACTTGAGGCGTATTCATCCCACGTAGCTGGAACATTACCGAAGGGATGTAAGATTTATATTTCTCTATTATTAACACTGTATCGGGAATGTTCGTATTTGGTAATAAGACATTTCCTACAGTTCACTTGATCAGCTAAACAAATCTTAAATTGAAAATCTATCAGTCTTTGGCTTCAAGCAAAGCAAATAAAGTACTATTTTGGCAAATGTTACAGAAAAAAGATATGATATGAAAATATATATATTTATATATTCATTTCTAAGAATATTTCTGAAATCTACAACTGGCTCCACTGACTAAAATCTGCATAATCTTTCAGTAGATATTTGTATTACAATTACTAAATTGTGGAGTATGAACATTAAAATTATTATTTAATTTTATTATATCAATATTTTACAAAATACACATTACAAATAAATCAATTTCTAAGCATACCGGGAGCCTCATTTCGTTTAGTTGCCCGAGGCTTTCAACGGGCTTAGTTCGAAACTGACTTGCTCGGAATACAAATTCGATTGTTCACTTCGGTTACTGAGACGATCTGTTGCATGCAAAAAGAAGTATAATCAATATTTTGGTCTTTTACAGATTTATGTAAACGGATTCCTAGGAAAATAAGCTATGTAAATAAACTATTTATTTATATGATAGGTACTTTATTACATATGCCAGCCCTAATTGATACGATCCAAATATTGTAATTAAAAATCCGCTTTGATTCTATACTTACTATTAAACAAAAGTCACTGTATCACACAGCCAATGAAAGTACAAAATATAAAAAGTAACTACATCTTCTTAAATATAAAACTCCACGTATGTAAATGTATGTATGTTTTCTAAAGACTATCAAGCAACTGGACCGATTTTGATGAAATTATCGAGCAATCTACTGATAAAACCAGCAAAAATCTGGTGAGGTTTCGTAGAGATCGGATAAACAGTTTTTTTTTTTGTGGTTTTGTCGTGATAATTATTACTAGCCGTGCGAAGACGAGGCGGTTTTCTAGTATACCATAAAGTTTTAATTATAAACCTACTTATAATGGCGTACAATGTAAAGGTAACTTATTAAAATCACAATGTTAAGAATATTTATATCTAAAAATTTCGTATTAACTATTAAATTCAATAATACAGCATGATTAAATATATCGTCTCTTTGAAAACTTATTTCATTTATGAAATAACACGTAAAAACACAAACATAAATGACAATGTTAACGAATCTTATATATAAAAATATCGTGTCATGGTGTTTGTGGTCGCACTCCTCCAAAACGGCTCGACCGATTTTAATGATTTTTTTAATGTATATTTGTTAGGTATGAGAATAGGTTGTTAAGTATATCTCATGCCGCTATGTGAGAAGGGTGTTAGGGTTTTTTGAAATTTTTTGTGTTTTCTTTTTATGGCGCATCAAAAAATATCTATAATACCAAATTTTCACTCTCCAACCTTCACCCTCTTATTATTTAATTGCGATTTAATACAACCAAAGTATTCACTAGAAATAACTTACATAACAGAACAACGTTTATAGGTTCAGCTAATATCTTATATTAATACAACTTGATATATGTATTTACTACAACTTATGTATAGAACAAAACTGGATCATGGGGATTTTTAAAAAGTAATCAGAACTCTAATAGATTTTAGAGTTCATTGATGATTAAAACTTTTGTGATGCTTTGACCAGACTAACGAAGAAAATCTCCTTTGAAAAGTCGTTGCTACCCACGCTCTTCCCACTATATCAAGATTAAATGCCAGATAAGCTTTAACTTGAATCATGTTATGAAAACACCCTGAAAAGTTAAAGCAGATCATAACAGGGTAATAAAAATATAATATTACCAACTATATCACGCTTGTAAAAATAATACATATTTTACAATTAATACAGTTACCTATCATAGAAGGAATATTTCTATATTAATACTCAATTAATTAAATCCTTGACATATATTTTTATAATGCTTTTTTATCATACCAGTTGTGACATTTGATAATAATTTATTTTTAAGGGAAGTTCTTATTTTTTAATATACTTTATTTTAATATACTTTACTTTAACATTATGGCCGCAATTTCACTTGATGCTGAGTGGCGATGTGGATCAAGATGATGACACGCTAAGTGACACGCTAAGCCTAATGAAGGGTCTGGATTTCAACTGCAACTGTCGGAACGCACCTATTGGTATTTGGTGGCCGATTTTCAACTTCAGGGTACCTAGCTAGGCGGACATTGGTAAAAGCTCCAGATTCGAGCTCACGTCCATTGACACGGCGTGCGTACACACTACCAACTGAGCTATCATCGCTTCAAAAATGTCGTAGCTTGTTAACTAAATATTAATCACTAACCATGCTATAAAGCAGATAAACTAACGTACGAACATAATATATTATAATATCAAAAAATGTCTGTGTGGTTTTAAAAATATAAAGATGTGATGAAACAAAATATTTTCATAGGCACGTTCCATATTTTAGTTTACGACTATAAACTAAAATTCCCGCAAAATATCTCTATTTTGTAATGTATCAACCCAAAGAAACATCAAATTGAGTGACTCAGTAAAAGCATACAATCTTTCTAATGTTACAAACGATAGTCGAGGCTGGCACTTGGAAATGCGTATTAATTTCAATTTAGCTTTGGACGACATAATATGCGTAGGTTGAAAAATATTCAACGAATCTGCACAATATTCAAAGAACATTTTTGACCGTATAAAATATTGTTTTATTATTATAATACTAGTGTTATAGCATTAATATTTTTACTTTACTCTAGTTTCTTTCAGCGACTTCGCTTATGTTTTACCAGTTACAAATTCGCGTATATAATACTATTAAGCAATCAATTATTGTTTATAAGTATATAACCTTTTTATTGGAAATCAGTGTAGCAATTTGAATGAAATTGTATATGAGATAACCTTCGGAGGTATCCTATGTGAATAAACATATTTTTAAAGATACCGATCGAAGCTCGATCACTCAGGTGTTTACCATAGAATCTATTTTACCTACTATTACGTAACATATGCAATCTAGAACATCTTGGACTAATACAAATTACTTAACTAACGTTGTGTTAGTATCCCGTGAAACATGTTCAGAGAAACAAACATTATTGTAGTACATATGTATTTTTAGTATTTTTAATAATTAGAAATAACAATAATGCTGTACCTCACACTAAGTACTGCAGAATCCCAATACAACGATAACCATCGAGAGGTAGATAATCCGTTGGCAATCGTCACGTCATGCTATCCTGTAAACCTTCTCAGCAGTTTTTTTTTATAGTTAAGGTTTTAGCGTTATGGCCATAATCTCACCTGATCTTAAGTGACGATACGGCCCAAGATGGTAGACACGCTAAACCTGTGAAGGAACTGGCTTTCAAGTGCAACTGCCGGAACAAACCTATTGGTATTTGGCGGCAGATTTTCAATCCTGAAAGGACTCAAACCTAAAAACAGTCGCTGTCACAGGTTTAGCATTGTGGACACCAGTGGTGTTTTTACCAGTAGGCTTAGAAGGCTGAAGCCTATGGCGGCAGATTTTAGAGGCGGCGAATTTAGGGTAATTTTGTTTGCTAAATGTTGGTAGATAATATGTTTCACCACTTCAATCTAAATCTTATATCGATTTTTCTTATATTAGAATGGTGTTCCTTTCGCAATAGAGAATCTAAAATATAATACTGTAAAGTAATCGCGCCTTATTCTATCGTCAGTAAAATCTTATTACAGTGAAAAATATTCTTTAAGCCGTGCTCGTCGTCTATACCGTATTATAATTTATTTTCGCGTACCAACAGGCAAAGGCGCTGTTCGCCTCGTTTACCCGCAAGTGATTACCTGGGCGAGCTCAACGTTTGAATAAGATCGCCTCAAGGGGTAGCTTCTTTATTACGTACTTATACTAATTTACGTTTATTATAAAATTTATTACTACAATATAATTACAAATGTTTTAATTTTAATATAGATATTTATTGCGGATCTAAAACGCGACTCACTTTTTGATAATTGCTCGACGTTTCGGCCCGGTTACATAGACCGTTGTCACGAGCCGACTGAAGAGTTGCGGTGTCGTCGTTAGGGAGGGCAGTTTCTAGTAACTACCCTCATTTGCTCATTATCACTAATGATGTTCCGGCACACTACACTCACTATACCTGACGATACATGCATCGATCGCATCCAAAACTTGAGTCGTCCTTATCACTGGATTCCATGCCGTAAATAATTTTAGTCCGTCATTCCGATTAAAAGTTTTGTACTTTTTAATTTCAATCGCTTCCCTTGCAATTCTGGGTACTAGAAACGATCTGTGGAGAGGACTTTTGGCTCATGTAATTCTATCCAATGACTGGTACCCTCTTCTAGCAGCGTTCTGCTATGGCTGACTTATGTGTATGTCGATTTAGGACTGCCGTTATGTGCTCCTTTCTGCGATTGTGCATTTTGTTTGGCCAATATATGCAGTACCACAACTGCAGTCAATTTTGTAAACACCTGGAGTTTGGTACGCTATTGTGTCCTTTGGTGTGCGTAAGGTATTCTGGACTTTATTGAACGGAGCATATACAGTCTTGATGGAGTATTTCTTTAATGCTGTTCCAATTTTATCTGTTACTCCCTTGACCTAAGTCAAAAACGCTGGCTGTCTGTTCACATCGGGACACTTTTTCCTAGGCAGACGTTTTGCTTGCCGTCTACGCACTTTGTATCCATACTTTGTTAGTACCTCCCGGACATGGTCTAACTCTGCTTCTAAATGTTCGGGGTCGCAAATATCGTAAGCTCTTTCAGTCAAAGATGTTACAACAGAGAGAATTTGGGGGGATGATGGTGTAAAGAGGCATGGAGGAAAGCTCAAGCTCATTGTAGGTTGAGTGGATTCGAACTCACGTCCCTTGACTTAAAGTTGTACACACTACCACTGAGCTATCATCAGTCAAATCTTGTTTGTTTGTTACGCTTTCATGCATAAACCGCTGAATAGATTGTGATGAATTTTGGTACAGTGATAGATAGGACCCAGGAGACGGAGATAGGCTACTTTTTCTCACGAAATCTTTATTGAAAGAAGGGTAAAATATTTCAAAAAGTCGTAGAAGATCTATTAATTAAGTTATAGTACCTATCTAATTTTACCGCGTCTGTTTATATTTATTTAACGGACTCCCACGTCTAAAATATTGGAAACCGACACGATGACAAATAAATTAATTTGATATAGATATGCTGCCGTACATACTGAAATATTTTTGTTTCTTTAGATAATCTATTCAAACTTTGCGGAATACTACGATTGTGAAATTAAAAATCTATTTTAAAAAATAAATATGAATGTGTACTTGAACCCCAAATGTATTTTAAAAGTATATAAGGTATAATTTAAATCAATACTTTTTCATTATCTAAGCGGTAAATTACTTTTGTCGCATACAGCGTGTACGGAGCGTACTAACATTTTAATCAGAACAGTAATCAATCAACAGTTGATCATAATGATAATAACTTCATAATAAATAATCGACTGCTAGGCGAAAACTTTTTACCGAAAGAAGATACGGGCTTAATCTCACGTCAGCCACACATATGCCATAACATTTTAACTATTTTAAGGCAAAATAAATACAACACTAATTTTTTCCCACATAAAATAGTAACTACAAGGATATGTCATAAGCGCACAGGTTTGTTCGATATGTTTTCCTTCACTGACAGTGTTACAGAATCAAATTAGTAAAGGTACGTGTTTTCCGAAAAATCAATACATACCGATACAAACCAGGTTTCCAGTCTACAGACATCGAGTCGATATTACGCCAATCAAAATCATTCGCCCACTGCTAACTGGTCACTAATAAAGTAAATGTGCTAAAGTCAAAATTTGAACAATAAGCTCTTTTCAAGATATAACTCTGTGTAAATTAGTATGTGTCTGATACGTAAACTTTACTTCTAAGCATTTGACATTTTTAGATGGAAAGTCATAAATTCAGAGATACGGAACTTGTCGCATTTTTCTATAACTCTATGTATTGAATTTATTTTAGTCATTGTTCTTAATTGGGAATGTAGTGAATAGTTGAAAACAAATGGTAAATGTTATGAATGACTTTATCAAACCCAAGGAAACATAAGAAGATTGTATAGATAGGAAAAATAGGCATTTAAATTCTTTTGCGTACAGTGCTACTCATGAAAGTATGTAGACATGCAAAACCGCTGTAATGATTTATTGAGTACCTACACAAAAATGTGTATTGCAGATGCATTGCTGTGTTCACTTCTCATCGTCAAAAGAAACAAATAATATTTTAATATGCAATAATGTTACCAATTTAATATGTTTGTGTAAATTTGTCGCATTATAAAATAGCCATGAAGATTGCACCAATCTCTCTATTGTGCCAGCCTCCATACTTGCGTCATCAGTTCATTCGAAAGTCTGATTTTAAATAGGTTAATGGTTTTCTTTTTTCTTGAATACATACAAAACACTACGGAAATTCTATAATAAAATACTTTTGAACTTCAAGCATTTTAAAAAGCGAATGTTTTCTTTTAAGTTCAAGGTATAAATTATGATGAATATGCATTACAAATCATACTTGATTTATTTATTATTTAAACTTATAACGAATGAATAATAAAGTTTAATACAATAAATCTCAAATATCTTCATATTAATTTCAACGTAAACTTTTGACTTTTTAAAAGTTCAATGCTCCTTAAACAGTTCACTCATATTTTTAGGTATTTGCTTGAAATAATTTTATGTTATTAATAAATAGCCTTTTAAATTCTGAATCAGATGAGTAATAAATATCGTTTAGAGGTAACATTTATCAAATAGTATAGTATGCACAAATTCATTACTTAATTATTAATAGGTATCCAAATAGCAATATACTTATTATTCATTTTTAAGAAGCAGTCAAATAAAGTAAAAAGTCCTAATATTTAAACGTGATCATAACATGCTCTCTGAAATACACACGTAATAAATAATATTATAAATATTTTCTATGAAGATAAACTAAAGTAAACAAAGTATCATTTTTAGATTATACTTCTAGAATAGGCGACACGTTTTTTAAATTAATTTTTATTGTATTTTTTTTAAAACAAATACGTTACACATTTGTATAATGTAATATATATCTAGCTTTTATCAGCGGCTTCTCTCGCCTTAATATTGATTTTGTCACATCGGATGACGTAATAAAAAGTTTCATAAAAAGTTTATTCCTCTCTTTACCCCACTTCCAAAAAGTTTTTCGCTAGAAAAAGTATCCTATCACCATCTCCAGGATCCCACCTGTCTCTATATAAAAAATCATTATAATAGATTTACTGGTTTAGGCTGGAAAACGTAACAAACAAACTCACTTTCAAATTTATAATATTAATAAGGATTTAGAAATTTTGTTTACAGGAGAATAAAAATTTAAATATGTAAATGTGCGAGTAATGGAAAACGGAACGTATTTATTAGATTCGTAATTCCAGGACAATAGACTATAGCATTGATTATATTTAAACATTGAATTATATATAAACATAAAGATATATCTATATGATAAAAATTATAAAAATATAAACCGTTATCTTGAATGAACCTTTAAACAAAACGTATTATGTTTTGTTCAAAAAAAAAATTGTATTAATCTAATATACTTCGGTATGTTTTAATATATATCTTTATTATCTTTTCATATTTTTTTCTCCTGAGCTACCAGACAAATTAATCGCCCGCCAGTGTTTCAATTTAAAAATTTATAATGTGTTTTGTACAATATATAAACAGTAAAATGAAAAAGGCCTTCTATAAATTACAATCGTTGTACTGAGTCTTCTACATTAATTGATCGTATTTTTTTTATGACATAAGGTCAAATTAGTTGAAGAAATATTTACACATATAAATGCACTAAGTTCTAATATAATATATACAATTGTTCTTATATACCATAAATTTTGACAATAAAAATATATAAAATATATAATAGATAAATTATTTAATTTGTTGTAAAGTTTAATTTGCATAACAATAGTATTAATAATAAGTCTAAGATAGCAAACACTGTAACCCCACCTAAATATTTATCTTGAAGATTGTTAAGGAGGTTTCAATTATGATAGGCTGAAAATTTCATATAAAATAGACCCTTCATTAAGTTCTTAAAAGTAAATTGATATTTTAATTAAACGTGCTAAATTAGAATAATAAAAAAGTAAACATGATACTAATATAATTAAAATTAATACTCATTTAATAAAATATTTAAACATATAAATGAATTATCCGGCCACTTATTCTATTGACTTAGTCGATTATAATCTCAAATATTATTTTAGCTTTTACTGAGGTAGACAGAAAGGGTGGGGCATCATCTTCCCTTAAGAAAGATATATAATAGGTACTGTTTTATAAACATTACTTGAGTCAATACATATGTCTGCATATATGTACTTTTATTCGTTTTCCCGTTATTTCATTATATTTCTATAAACCAATGATCTATCAACATATGAGATTAAATATTGAGCAAACTTCTAATCATATAATTAGCTTTCTTTCATATTATCTGTATAAATGTATCCTTTTATTTATAGTATAATTATAGTAATTCATAAAATAGTGTTTTATGATCACATTTTAATAGTTTTAATTTAACAAATTTCGCAGTCTATAGAAGTCCTAATAGTTATTTTATTATTGTATTATGGCATAAATATAATATCTAACTCTATACAAACATAGTCTCAAAGCAAGACCGCACGGTACCTATAGCTCAACAGGGGTGAATGCTAATCCCCGCATAAATTGTCAATTGAGATATAGTAACTACGCCTTGAATTAATGAACCTAAATTTTAAAATTCTGACTTTATATCTAAATTTAAAGCTACATTTATTAATTTATAATTATTTTTAATGTCTCTGCATTATGTTTACAATTGTTTTGTGCTTAGTATAATTGAATATCGTTACCGTTCTATAAACAAGAAACAGTTAAATACGTTATAGTTAACCTTCATAGTCACTGCTTTACCTAAACCTATACAATACCTACATACAAATGCTTGAATAAAATATTCACTCAACAGTTATTATAGCGGACATCAATCAAGCTGTCGTCATCTATTTTCGACGAAAACTTAATTTCGTCGCCCGCCCATAATATTTGATACTACGAAACATTCATCCATGATGAGTTATAATTAATTTAAACATAGAAACAAATCATCGTGATTAGACCCTTTTCGAAATGATAGATAATGATAGACTTGATTAGCGCCGTAAAAATTAAAGTTCTATAAATTTTGTTTCATTTAATAATTGCAATATAAAACAAAAGTTTTATAGCTATTGTCATTGACAAAAGTGTATTCATAATTTATAAGTTACAAATGTTGATACAATAACATTTTTGTCATAGATTATAGAACAGAAGTTCATAAGAATGTTAGTAAAAATAAAAGAAATTCATTTAAACTATGTATAAATTTCACTCGGTTTAAATTTTAATGGATTACATTTTTTTACCGGCAATCGAGAAATAAAATTAAAAATAATTTTCCACCGCTATGCCGACCCAAATGGCGTGGCGCGATGGGCAGCAAAAAGCCAGTAGGGATTGGCTCACATCTCTGGATCCTCATTGGACCCTCTCACAAAAGGAATGTCTCACTAACCTAGTTATATTCTAGCTAGCAGATATATTCCTACAAAATATATCGTTACAAAAATAAAATGGATTAAATAATGGAAAAATTGGACGTTGCTACCTTTGTTTCTATTTGATTCATTAACACTTTTTTATGTCAATTATATTGAAAATAAAAATTGTTAAACAATATTTGTTAAAACCTTTTTACATCTTTTTATGTTGTTTTCAACATAAAAATAAAAACACGCTTTAATATAAAACCAAATATAAAAAATTAAAATAATCTGCAATGAATTTAATCTAGAAATAACAGTGTATAACTAAATAATTCATTTTAGATACCTACAGGTCGAGCTAATATTATAAAGAACTTATTGAGTATATCACAAATCTCCATATGCATATTATACGGTTATAGTTGAGTGGTAGTATGATCAGACACCATTGTTTGTATATACTTTATAGGATTAGCGTTATGGCTACAATATCACCTGATGTTAAGTGACGATGTGGGCCAAAATGAACTGGGAAGTGGAAACCTTAGTCGAGGAACTGGCTCTCAAAATGCAATTGCCGGAACACACCTATAGGTATTTGGCGACAGATTTTTGGATCCCATATTAAAAGCCGATAGAAAAAAGAACAGTAATAATAATTACAATATTTACTAAATTGTACAAATTAATCGTAGGTGACAGCAGCAGGTAAAGCGGTGTTGGTGACGGGTTGCGATAACGTTCTCGGTAACGCTCTGGCGAGAAGGCTAGATGATATGGGCTACCACGTGTTTGCCGGGTTCACCTCAAAAACCGGCAACATAGACGCTGATATGCTCAAAGAGGACTGTTCTGGTAGACTACACACATTGCAACTAGACATCACTTCTGAAACACAGGTAATTCATTAATAACAAAAAAGTTTTCCATACAAAACCTGAAGATTCTTAATACTGTTTAGTAAAATGCTGAAGTATTCTGTTCGCTATTTACTAAGAGGTTGAGTGGCCTTTTTAAATGAATCAGCCGAACCCACTGTAAAGATTTATTAGCCAACACGTTCATATAGAACTGGGGTATAGCAAGTCTACTTATTTTAACATTATAATGTTCTCCGGCGATGATGGACATATTTCTTATATGTTCGTATTTCCTTCAATTTATTCCTTAATGGTCAAATGCTGTTCGAAAAGCGTTCAGGGTTCTCTACCAAAGTAACATGATTGTAAATTATTTATTTCCAAGGTAAATTAAATGCAAAAAAGTATTTTATTATTTTAAAAAATTCTGCACTAAATAAAGCACCAGGAGTTTTAAGCGATAGATAATACATCAATTATTTTTTTAATTTCATTAGTACTTTTTTCTCATAATGAAGAAAATGTTTACTTCAATGTACAATATAAGTACAGATTAGCAGATTAGACCACGTAATTTCGTTATGTACGTTTGTACGTTAGGTGCTAACCAGAACAGAGAAACAATCGTGTTGTATCCCATTCAAAAAATTGCTAGGAAATATACTTTCATAAAAACTTTATATGTTATAGTATAAAAAATAACAAAGGAAGTTTTTTCATTCAAATATGGGAACACTAATACAGTCCGAGGTCAAGTGAGTTTTATTTTACATTATATTTTTATGTCAGTTAGTAGTTCTTACAAAAATTTGCTTAATATCACAAAATTGTTAACGGAGTTTCATCCGATTATCTTATTAAATAAAACCTTATTCTAAGCTGCATTGACTTTCCTAAATTGTAAATTATATTAGTTCCAAAATACTCCGAAATTCAAACGTATTCAAACAGACATTCTAAGATCTTACCCACAACGACAATACGTTAGGATAGATTAAATCGGTGACAACCTATATTCATTGTCTACTTGCTCTCTCGGATTTAAATAATATAATTGCAATTCTATCTAACAATTATTCGTGTTAATAACTCTTGTGTTAATATTTTGTCAAACAAATCGGATGACGCAATAAACAGTTCCATACAAAGCTAATCCCTCTCTTTACCCACTTCCAAAAAGTTTTTCACAAGTAAAAGTAGCCTATCACCGTCTCCAAGGTCACATCTTTCACTATATCGAAATTCATGATAATCAATTCAACAGGTTTGCCGTGATAGCGTAAAAACAAACAAACAACCTCACATTCACATTTATAATATTAGTAAGGGTTCTTAAATACTCTATAGAAATAAAATAATTGAAACTATCAATAAAATGTGATATATTTGAATTACTATAGGCATAATAATAATATTACAGTTATTTATGTCATTATTTCCAAATTTAAATATAGTTTAGTATAAAAAAATATTAATACACGATACATAAAACTATTCTAGCATCAACGGCAGTGTTTATAGACAGTGGTAGAGTATTTTAAGAAAATTATAGGACTTTTAGAAATGGAAAGTGTATGTATCATACAATATGAAGCTTAGAATTTAGATTGTATAAGTATATATATATATAGCGACATCTAACAATAACGGAATTTTATTTTTTTACACAAGATCCTATCCGCTTCATTATACATCGTCGATCACCTACCAGAGGGCGCGCAAGGTCTATGGGCGATAGTGAATTGTGAATCGTGGTGCGCTCTGGGCGAACTGGAATGGGTGCCGTTTTCAGTTATCAAGCGTTCTATGGATGTGAACCTTTTGGGTAAGTGACTGTTACAAATGAAACCACTACACCATTCTTATGTTATGTTTATAAATATTTAGATGGCGTTAGTTACCTCAATGTACCTTCTGACTTAAATAATCAATATATTATCTTTATATATAAAAATTACGAGTCCCGTTGTTTGTCCGCGATGAACTTCTAAACTATTGAACCGAGTTGTGAACTATTGTGAGTTTTTCTCTCCAACTTGAGAGACAGGATACTTTTTGTCTCGATAAGTGATCATAACGCGATAGGTGACGCTGTAGTCGATGAGATGGACTACTCGAAAAGACAGAACAAGGTCTACCAGGTCAGCTAGTCTTTGTATATAAAAAACTTGTGTAAGTCTGTCAGTGATTGTGTAAAATATTTCTTTTATCGTGATAACTGATCACACAACATCGTCTGTCGGGCCAGATAGTATACTATAAAATAATGAAATAAAAGTGACTGAACACTGTTGTCATTTTAGCATGATAAAGTTTATATTTTATTATAATCATGGATGTCTCTCTTCTGTATTTTATTAAAAGGATTAAAAAAGTTGCAATCCTATATTACATTAACTAGATATTCATACAAGAAAATGCTTCAAATTTTCATTTTTATGTTTTGGTGTTATTATCTGTGTTCACGCAATCTCGCTGTTAAAAAAAGTATTACGTACTTGTTCTTGAGAAATTAACTTCTCGTATTCGTACATAATCATACAAATTAACTTTTAAAACTAAAAAGCATCTACGTCACTTAATAACAATTTGAATCACTGTTTATATTCTGATGTAACTTTAATAGAGTACTAGTTAGTTACACGAAATATAAATCTAATGTCCAGATAAATTCTAGGTGCATTTAGAAACATCTCTCCTTTTATTACTCATACAGCTGAAAGTAGAACAAATACTGTTTACTTTAGGAAATTAATGGATTGTCTAAATTTATGTTGCTAATCTTTCATTAATGAAAATCTTTCAAAAGAATGTTAGAATTCTTGGTACCCTATTTTAAATTTTGCTCAAATTTTGTGTGTATGTTCTTTATCACACAAGCACGAAAATTCAAAAAAAAATATTTTTCTCTCACACGAATTCCAATCATTATATATATCAAAATTATTGAAAAGTAATATTTTTGTAACGAATAACTTGCAACTTGCAAGTAAACCAACATGCACGTAAATTTGTAACTACATCCACATAACCGTTTGAGCTGAACTTTGAAATACTTATGCAACCTCAATGAAAATAAATGAATATGATACAATTGAGCTGATCTAATGAGATACTTGGATATTGGCCATGGTATCTTCTCAAGAAATAAGATTATGCTTGTTTAATTCATCTGAGTAAGTCGAATAATCCTAGGTCGTGATCAGCGTCTGTTGATGAACCAGTATACTGGCCAAAGTAACACTTCAACTAAACTAGTAATCTTCTATATATTTATAAATGTTAATAAGCAGTATAATCTTAAGTTGTTATCATTGATGTATCTAGATCATCATTGATCAATAGCAATACTACTACTAGGATTTATCGTCAATAACTACAGAATGATTGGCATGGCATACTCATTTGCCAGAGTTAATGGTTTTCATTGTCGTCCGTGAATATTTTCGGGTGATTTTTCACGATATTATGATGCAAAATTTTGATTTCATCTTATACACATTCCATATTACCACGTATAAGTATATCAAGTATATCAACGTAAGATGATACATTGTAGTGCAATAGTTACTACGTTACTAAAACTTTTTACAGATACTTTGAACTCAATATTCACAGTGTGTACTATTTCGAAAACACTTTATTTTTTCACAATAAACAAGTCGTTTCATGTAAAAAAAGAAACAATTAACCCGCTCTACGCTTAAAACGTCATTAAAACCAATGCTATTAACTCGTAGTTCAGTCCAAAAATATAACGCAAAGACAATTCATTCAATTACACATTGCAGTGCTAAATGTTTAATTTAGCTTAGATATTCCTATATTATCCCAGCTGCACAGTTCCCAACAGTTAAAACTAGTTCACATAATTACGAAAGTGTAAATGCCTTTCATCTTTCCTCATTTCGTTCTTGCACCATACACTATCGGTTTTTTTGCTGAATAGAAGCACACAAGTCACGGGACAAGCGGATAAACAACAACAACGACAGTGAAGCGTTCCTGTTCACCATATCCTTTGCGATAGCCCCAAGGTGTCCTCGGGAAAATGTATTAACACCCTTACAGTAATTTGCTTTGCCAATTTAATTAACTTTGTCAACCTTCTTCACTTTGGTCTCTAACCTACTTTAATTAAATTTCGAAGTGTCGAACCTTTTAAACTAATTGTTAAATGCTATATTACTCTTAGAAAAAACTATTTGTGTTCTGTGACTTCAGCAGTATTTTATTTGGATCTACATATGTATTTTATACAAAAGATAAGATGTCATTGGTTTTGCTTGACGTACTTGCCTATACCATGCCAGATATATCATTTGCCATCATACTATGCCAGGCATAGTATTTACAGTTTACATTTACGGTTACTGCTCGATTTCTTAGAGACGTGTCGTAAAATTATATAGCCTTGAATATATTTCTCATTGAGCTAGCTTTCTTACGCGGTGTAAACTTTTTATTAAATTGCACCGAGAGTCTCTAAGATTAGCATGTTAAAACATACAAACTATCCAGATTTATAATATATTAGAATTCTTTAATCATCACATACTAGCAATATTGAATTGAAGCGATGATAACTTAGTAGTAGTGTGTACCGACTCTGCATCAAGGGACGTGAGTTCGAATCCACCTACAATGAGCTTTAGCTTTCGGTGAAAAAAACATCGTGAGGAAACCATTGCATGGTGGCAGGGCTTTTTCTAATGCCCGTCTGGCTAGCTACACCCTCAACTTAAAAAATCTGCCGCCAAATACCAATATGTGTGTTCCGCCAGTTGCACTTGAGAGCCAGTTTTAGCGTGTCTACCAACTTGGGCCGTACCGTCACTTAAGATTAGATGAGATTATGGCCATAAAGCTAAACCTTGAGTATAAAATATATATCTATGTGAAATAAGAAGTACTAGTTTTTAAAAACATTCGTAATTTCGTAATTATATAAACTAATTTTAAATAACGTATTTTAGTTGAAATGTACGGTAAAATTACACTGGTTCATTATTGAATTAAATATTTGGAAATAGGTCCAGCTCGATTAGTCCAAGTAATGCTCCCGCTGGTGCGCCGCGCACGAGGCCGTGTCGTTTTAGCTTCCTCGATATTGACCCATGTTGCTGCACCTGTTCGTGGAGTTCATGCTGCTTCTCTAGCAGCACTCGAAGCTTTGGCTGCCTGTTTGCGTCGTGAGCTCAAGGCTCGAGGAGTGGATGTGGTTAGTTTATTAAATAAGTTTTAAAGGTAACATTTATGACAATTATTTTATTTCGTAATTTTGTTATGATTTACTTACTAATAGCAACAATTATGACATGCTACATCATTATTAGTGTATGTGGAAATACTCACACAACATTTACATATTTTTAGCGATTAAAACAGATCTCAAGATCTATCTATTTCCTGTCTAGGACCTATGTAAGTTCTAATCCTACTCATCTGAATGCGTAATCATAATTGTTAAAATAAAAAACCCGTTCTTCTGAAATCAGTTCCTCTCTTTTAGAACCCTTTTGTCTATTCATTCTTTTGTAACAATCATAATTCTGCAACTACATTTTCTAATACACTCTTATCTAGCTACCAACGTCAAGTTGAAAAATGTTCTCAAACACCTCTAAGTATATAGTGACAACTGCACTCGAGAACCAGTCCCTCGATTAGACTTAGCATTATGCCACCTTGGACTATAAAATATTAGTCAAACGCTAGACTTAGCCAGAATGTACAAACGTATAACAGAATAAAGTTTATTATCTATGAAAGCATGGCGAAATTATGACAATATATATAATAATAAAACCTTTATTTGTTCTTAGTAAATTACATAATTATAAACTACTACCTAAGTTAACTTAAATGTAACTCAAGAAACCCTGGTGGGTGAACGCCTCCTCCAAGGATGCCCGAATTTATCTATTTTAAGTTGGTTGGAACCAATTTGGTCCTGCAATTATTTAATTTCATCTTCTCGCCGTGTAATCGATTTCCTTCTTCCTCTTTTTCCCTGTAGGCCTCTCCAAGTAATTTTGAGGGTTCATTTCTGGTCGGTAATCTGGTGACAATGTATGAGGTGTTAAATACGGTACATTTCAAAATAATGGTGACCGGAAGTCACCACTATCTATTGCCAGTCGTCACTATTATACCGGCCCGCATAAATGCCTAAATATTTAATTTTGCCCTTCAAATTAAACCAGGTTGTAGTTGCGGCAGGCGAGTATACGACTGGCAGTGCTTGGCTTTCCGAAGAGAAACTTTTAGAACAAGCTCGAGACATGTGGAAAAGACTTAGCGATGAACAGAAGGGTGCATACGGTGAAGATTACTTTGAACAGGCACTCCGCAGTCTTGAGAAATACACTAAAAGCGCTGTAAGTTTACAATAACGTGCCAACTCATTTTGTTTTAAACCAAACATATAATACTTCATTCGATATATCGATCATGTTGTTTACTGCATTAAGAGTTGGCTACGTTGTATAGAAATATGTACAGATATAATAAAACTTTAATGGGTCTAAATGTGTATGTACATTAAACATTTTTAGAAAATTATATTCGCAGTACAATTTGTCGTCAATATAGAAACCAAAAACATTTTTAGATTTTTGCCTCTTTGACTAAATGAACATCTTGACAGCTTTAATTCAATTTTCTCTGTTCGGTAGCACATAACATAAAGAAAAATTAAATGTATGTTTCAGATTTATATGTATAAAGTTTATATTTTTATAATTTTAGAAAGCGAAAAATAGCGTGCTGTGATAAATTAAAAAAAATGTTTTCAATATGGTATTATTACTAACATTAAACAACAACAAAAATTAAGTTGGTTTTGTTGGTTGGTATATATATATATTACATCTACAATATTATGTAACTAAAAAGACGATCACGACCTAATAGTAACTTATAAAAACCAATAATACTTTATTGAATGAAAGAAAAAGCATTTAATTAAGAAGATGCCTTATCTACAGTATTATTTTCTAAAACGTAAAATGAATGAAGTATTAATTGGCGATGTACAAAAGGATAGCAATAGTACGAAAAATCATTTAAATAGTTTTAGAAAATATATAAAAATAGCATAATTCGTTTTAAAAAAACGATAGATCGGAAATTAGAATATCACGTAAAACTCGCGAACGTTTTTCATGGCCTTGAAAATGTTATGGTTAGCCAGTACAATATTTATATTCTTTAGTTTAAGATGTTGAATAGTTATTATATGGTTAAATTTTATATCATATAGTTATTTTAAAACAGTGCCATATAACCTTTACAAATATTTTAACTTATCATGTAATTTCCGATAATATGTTAAACTCTCTGGTTAGTTACGGCAAGTTTCAAAAGTTTCAATAGTATATTTTACATTCATCTAAAGATCTTATTGCACAGTACGATTAATTGTTCACAAGTTAACTACTCAAATCATGCTGAATATTCCAGAAGCCGAATCGTCGTAGCATCTTTGCTAAAGACATTTCCATTAAATTTAAACAACTCGAATAGCGACCTGTATATTATGTACAGTTAACAAAGAAATAACGCAAAATACTTTTTGGTTTTTTTAATCCATAATATAATGATTAGAGTAATAAAATAATAGTATATTTTTGTCGAAGCTTTATTTTTTCTTGTTGTAGAACAGACCGAAAGAGTTTTCTATGATAAGCTAATACTATGACACAACTTTGAATATAATTTAAAATTACACATAATATTTTCTGTTCACAGTTTCTGTTTAGTTGAACGGTGAAGACATAAAAGGGATACTTGTTTATTTATTTAATTGAGCCAAATAAAGCATAAAGCTTATTATTTTTGGAATCATCATCGTTTTATGCCAATGCTTCAACGAAATATATATGTTTTCTTCAAATAATTAGTTTTTCTTCACAGGAAATAGTCGATGCTTACTTTTTAAAGAATTTAGTAGAAGAAATATAGATATACATTAAAGAAACTTTAAAACAAAAAACTAAACACGTTCTAACCTGGGTATTGTATAATTGTATAAATATTGCAGTAAAATTGAATAGCTTTTTGAATATATTTTAATATTTGTATTCATTTTTTATTCTAATATGTTAAAGGAATTCGCATATTTCTCAATAAATATATCTTAATTAAGAAACACCAACATTATTTTAAGTTTAATTGAATTTCATATGTGATGTACAAAAGTACCTATAAATATTAACAATAAAATAATTAATAACCTTACTAATATTATAAATGCAAAAGTGAGTTTGTTTGTTACACTTTAATGCCTAAACCGCTGAATCAATTTTGATGAATTTTGGTGTAGAGATAGACGGGAATCTGGAGACGATGATAGACTACTTTTTCTCGCAAAACTTATTGTAAGTGCGGTAAAAAGAGGGATAAACTTTGTATGAATCTATTTACTACGTCATCTGATTTATTTGACAAAATCAATATTAACGCCAGCGAAGCCGCAGGTAAAAGCTAGTTAAGTACTAAATTACAGTAACTAATAATAAGATTTGTTAAAATTTAACAGGATGCAGATCTTTCTGCCGTGACTCGTGCGCTGAGTGACGGTGTGACTCGCACGTTCCCGCTAGCACGCTACACGCCCGTCTCACCACGAGAGAAACTCAAGTCCATCCTCGCTGAGCACATGCCACGCTCTCTTTACGAAGGACTCTATACTGACTAAATAACATCCAAGCAAATTAAATTCAGTCTCGAACCGTTTAGGTCATATCGAGCCTTTTCAGAAAATAAATCATAAGCGCTAAACGTCTTAAAAATGTTTTTTTATTGAACCTCCTAAAAATTAACTTTATTAATTAGAAGCAGTATGTTAATAGTCAATATTTTAATACAGTGGTTAATTATAAACGCCTACTCCTTTTTGTTGTAAAGATATCATAAATAATTTTTAATTAGGAATGAAAAACCTCACTCCTGTAAAAAGTGCAACTGTTGCTGACGGTGTTGTTCATGAAAAGGCGCGATATTATTTTAATATAACAGCTTGTACATTGTACCAGATTTTTTTCGCTGATTGTACTTTCATGCTTTTACTTTTCACTTTAAAACTTTCCTGCTAATAACATCGTTTCTCTCATGAAAATTTTAGCAAGTTTTAATACGTAATTTCTGTGTTACAGATATTTATGAATATCACGAACTAAATCCTATGGGTTATCGAGCTTTTTATAGTAATTGTAGCTCAAAATTTGTATGTATCAATTATGAATATGTAATGTTCCTAAAATATCGATTGTTGCATATATTTTTGGTTTAAACAATAAGCTTTGCTATGTACCGTATTAAACCAGTAGGTTAGCCAGCGTCAAAAGAATTTGCTAATCTACGTCGACTTCACACGAACATATAAAGTACTCGATCAGTACTGTACATTAATAATGTACTGGAAAATGCAGTTCCTAATAATTGATGAATGCAGAAAAATTACTGGAACAATATTACAACATACTCAAATTTAAGATTTTTTAATTTACGCCCCAATTACGAAGACTTTGTTTCAGCGTAGATTTTGACGCTGAAACATTCAATTAAAATAGAAGCTAAATTGGAATTACCATCTTACCAAATAAATCCAGAATGCATTAATATGATATTAAAAAATATTAGTGTAATTTGAATCCTTAAAAGTTTTTCTCAAATTAATTTTTGTTTTTTACCTGTTTAAACGAGATGCCTAATTTTAGCTACTGATACTCGGAAGCTAAATTAATTGCTGCTTATTATAATAGTAGGTAATTAGGTCTAGAATATGTAGCTAATTGGGATAAAATGATAGGTGGTTTCACCTTAGGCTTTCCCATTAAATTTAAAACATTTACTGGAAAAGAAGTATAGAATACCACTACACAATAAGATATTCGCTCCGCAAAATCTCTTTTAGAGCTCTTTAATGTAAAATGTTTCTGTGAAGGTGTTAGATGTAAAAAAAATATCGTATAAACATCTTTAACATTTTTTACCAGTATGAATTTCTATGTTCCTTTGAATACACTTATTAAAGATCACATCTTCTTGTGATATGTAAAACATCTCGATCTAATTTTTACATTACTCTTAATTTTCATATTGCATTGTTAATGACGAGATTATATTATATAATGCTTTTATCTTATATAAAAATTATCAAATATGTATGCATATAATTTTTTTGAGCTCTGAAAGACATTATATAAATAAATATATTTCTCCTTTATATTTTAAAGAATTTTCAGTAAACCTTATTGTATGATACATTTCATCAAATTAAACCATGTATCGCCGAGTACACAAATAAGTATAAATAATATATATATTGAAAATTCTATTAACAAAATAAATTACTAGTAAAAAAAATAGAATTACGCTTATTATAATTGGTAGTAGTTAGTCAATAGTAAATAGTTGAAAGTAATATTACATTTACTATAGACTATAGTCAATGAATAATAATTGCGGAACGAAGTTCCTTATCGCACAGTATGGACTTGGCGGATGGGAGCTAGGCAAAACAAAATGGAAGATTTTTGTGCCACGACCTTTTCGCGTATGCTATTAGCTTTACCCAGTCATAGGTGCACGCTTATTGGTTCAAGACAGCCAATAAGTTCGCACCGGCCGCGCAAGTATAGTTTTTACACGGCATACGCGTCAGCTGTTTCGTGGCGTAACATATGTATGAATTTGATGAATGGAATGATGTACAATAAAATGTTTATTTTCACAACGCTAAAAATATATAAATTACGAAATTTTCTACAATTCCTTCAATTCATTCGTTATTTCTGCATTTCATTTAATTGGTCTCAGACGCTAGTAATTAATTTATTTGTACTTGTTAATAAATAATGTAACACATTTATCAATAATAATATACTACGAAAGGAACTTCGTTCCAACTGAGTGTTCCACGACACTCATTTTTTTTTCTTGTTATTACTAAGATTATTTATAGCGAATAAGTGCGCTGCAGTGACGAAAGAATGTTATTAAAATAAAACATTATATAAGTGTTATGTAATATTTCATATTCCTATCTTTATAATATATATATGTGAACATTTATAATAAACCTCGTCAGTTTACTGTTCACACACCTACCATGTCACTTATTACTTGGCATTCGATCAAATTTGTCGCTGACTGTCGCATATTATGTTTTTTTATCTGCGGCTATTTGCATTTTAAACGAGTATATCTTACGCATTCATGATTCTTGATATTGGTCATTTTCTAAAATAAATTTTAAAATTGTAAAAAATATCCTTCAGTAATAAGCAAGAGTACGTACTTCTGTATTAACATAGCAATTTAATAAAAATGTTATTAAAGTCAACTTAATGTACGATATTTAGCTCTTGCCAATTCACAATAAATAACAATGAAGTTAGTTAAAAAGTTTCAATAAAAAAGTTATACAATACATTTCGGTATACATTGTTGATGTTTATTATAAAATACATCGGGTTGTTATAAGTTCACAACGGTGCATGCAATGTGTGTATGTTTCATAACTGTGCATTTACCTAAGTGCATTAAATAATAAATATAAAAAAACGGATGTTTAATTTTTCAAAGTATTTTCATGTCGAGTGCCATGTTTAAAAAAAAAGATATTTTCTACTATTTTTTTCTTCATTACATGAATTTAAGCGATGATGGCTCAGTTGGTTGTGTGTTCGGATACCGCTTTAATGGACGTGTGTTCGAAACCACTTGCAATTTGCCTGAGTTTTCACTGATGGAAAATATCGTGAACAAACCATAGCATGGTGATAGGGCTTTTTCTAAATATCCACCTGGTTAGCTAACACCCTCAAGTTGAAAATCTGCCGCGAAATACCTTTAGGTGTGTTCCGGTAGTTGCACTTGAGAACCAGTCTTCACTAGGCTTAGCATGTTCACCATTTTGGGCCACATTGTAACTTAACATGAAGTGAGATAGTAGCCACAACGCTAAACTTATAAAGTATACAAAATAGCTGTTCCATTGCAATAAGAAAAAATGTAAAGATCGTCTTATTGTAGGACACGACAATTATATGTGATATTACACTAGACACAAAAATTAAGGGATATAAAAAAAATCAAAATTTTTTGGGTGATTTTCAACGAGCTGTAACTCCGAGGAAAATGATCGTACAGAAAAAACAAAAAAAGCAAATTGTAGCTCCATGTGTCTAGTTTTCAGATATGACTATAAAAAAAATTTGTCATGTCCAGGTCTGGAGAAATCCTAAGAAAACTACAAAAAAAAAAATTTCCAAATTTTTTCTCTTCTGAAAAAAGGTCCACGGGCTTGAAAAAAAATTTTTTGATTGTTTCATTCAAACGTTCTTTTAGTAAATTTAATACTCTTTAATTTCACGTATTCAAAAAGCCTGTACGACAATTTGCCGCGGAGTTATCGTCAATCAAAGCAAAAAAGTTCTTTTTTACTTTGATAATCAATAACTCCGGAAATAATGATCGTATAGGAAATTGAGGTTAAAAAATTACCGACGATATCCTTCGTTCATCCATTTTATCCAAAGTTATACCAAGTTATCCAAATATCCTTAATTATGCGAATTTTTGTCTTTTTTTCAGTCCGAATTTTCAATTAAAAAAAAATTTTTTTTCTAGAAAATGTTTACATTTTCTGATAGAAAATATTGTGCAGTTTTCAAAACCCTCCTTCAATTTCCTATACGATCGTTATTTCCGGAGTTATGGATTATCAAAGTGAAAAAGAACTTTTTTGCTTTGATTGACGATAACTCCGCGGCAAATCGTTGTACAGGCTTTTTGAATACGTCATATTAAAGAGTATTAAATTTTCTAAAAGAGCTTTTGAACAAAACAATCAAAAAAATTTTTTTTGACCTTTTTTTAGACGAGAAATAAATGGGATTTTTTTTTTTTTTTTGTTTTCTTAGGATTTCTCCAGACCTGGACATGACAAAAATTTTTCACAGTCATATCTGAAAACTAGACACATGGAGCTACAATTTGCTTTTTTTGTTTTTTCTGTACGATCATTTTCCTCGGAGTTACAGCTCGTTGAAAATCACCCAAAAATTTGGATTTTTTTTTATATCCCTTAATTTTTGTGTCTAGTATATCTTTCAACAATTGCTAACGTTTATTAATGGCGGATTTATATACATACCGCCTGTAGTCTTTTAGATTTTGCCGATCCTACTTACAACTGTAATTATAATTTATATTACTTAGATTCTGAGCAATGTAAAAAATCATGTAGAACTGTTATTGTGGACCTAATAACATTTATGTATCATACACATAAAAGTATTTTATTTCTGTGAGACATTAAAAATGACTCCATATTTGCCGCCAGAGGCTCTAACCTACTCATCCTATTGGTAAATCCACCACTGACGGATATTAAAAAACATTGACATGTGTTATCCCATACATTTTTTGTTTAAGTTACCGACAGCTAGGCATGTCTACTAGTGGCATAGTTGGCCAGAGGCTTACAGACTGATATATCCGCGTGCTCTTTATATCTTGGCGGTAATCGTTATTCTTGGATTGTACTCTGCTTATCATCATAAACAGAGCGATTCCTTTGCCATGCTACTATAAAAATAAATTAGACTATAAAGTATGCATACATATATGTTTATATTATTGTATTTTATCATACAATATAACCGACAACTTCTTGGTGTAATTATATATAATAAATTTCTTATATTTTACTCTCATAAACTATTTATATAAAGTGATAATGTGGTCCAAGAGAAACTTAATCCCATAAAGGCATAAATAATGACTCTCACGTAGGACCGTCGAAGCACTTCGACAGACTCTTGGCAATAAACATACCATAGTAGAAAGGGGGTAACATTAAAGTCTTAATATTTGATAGATAAGTGTAAAAATCAAAGCATAAACCAATAAATAATAACACAATAGACGAATTACAAGAAAGTTATTATAATCGACGTTAGTCGAATCAAAATTACAAGTACTAACAATTTACAATTTTACATATTTGTATGATGTTTTCGAATTAAGTAAATACTAATTTTTGGACATAATTTATTATTCCTTTACTTTACAGTAGAAAATTAAACACGTCTGGTAAAAGCTAATACACACTGTTTAAGAACAGTTATCATATTTTTTATCAATCTGACTTATTTTAGAACCATATTAATTATATAAGTATGCATACGAAAACTTGGATAATTAATAGTAACTCAGATAAATGGTACTGGTGCAAACCTGTAATGTACTCGCGGGAGTCAGTGTATCAGGCACGGCCTCGACCCAAATACATTACTTACTACAAAGGTTATATAGTTGGTTGCATTACAAAGCCTCGAGTACACAGGATCACGGGAAAGTTTCTTTTTATACTATAGCATCTTCCTATGTAGTTAATTTTGCACATATCAAGTGTAAAAGACTTTATAACCACAATTACGGATATAAAACAACAACCAAACTCAGAACAATGATTTGTGGATCACACATATAATTGTTATATGCGGGATTCGAACCCATAGAACTCTGGCGCGGCGCTTGATGCGAGGCAACTGCTTTAACCGCTAGGCCATCCATACAAGATTGAAAATACATCAAATGACTACTAGACTACATACATATCCTTCGTATAATATATATATACGATATATTTTAATATAGCGTATTATCAATTAAAAGTAATTGCAACAATCGATTGAATAGTTTATGTTAGTTGTTATTGTATGTTACAATAGTATGTTAAAGTTTCCTTATCTTTTCTATGAAAAAAGGTAATATGACATGCAGATGATGATAAGTAATTACAATAGCTACAAGAAAATTCAAATAGTACCGCAGTCATGATTCTAGTTATTCTGTTATCAGTAACAGGGCAAGATCTAAATTAAACCTGGGCAGAATTCAAAAGGCTTTAATAAAATGTGGAACAATTTACAATTTAGCATTTTTTTTATAAACCATTTCCTACTGCCCGTTTGATTAATTACTATCCTGAAGTAATAATAGTAATAATGATTTATCCTCAAACATGTCCTTAAACTGTCTTTTTAAAGTTCTACTTAAGAGCAAGGAAATCCACTAAGCTTAGCGAATTACCATCTTGAACCATATCGTCACTTAACGTGATTAAACTCTAAACGAACACTAAATTTATAATTTAATAAAAGTTTGGCTCACATTGCAAATTTGTAGCATTATTAAGCGCTGTTATATAAAACTGAAGTGCTAAATGTATCGAACCCTTAGATCCTGGCCTTACAGCGCTCAGATACTTCTCTTATTATTAAGGTGGAATAAAATCCATTAACGAACTTCCTAACGATAAACGTCTTAAGCGCACTGACCGGGCTCAGGTCAAGGCAAGATGAACGTTTAGCAACTCATTGGGTAGCAGGCACTGTCAACCTACCCACTAAAATACCACGTGACACTTCAGTCCCCCGTGTTGCCAGAGACTAAGGACAGCTTTCACAATTTTTCTAGTCACGGCACTTAAGTACTCCGGAGAACTAAGTTGGGACGCCTCCTATGTAGTAAGTACTGGTAAAAACATTTTCGAGACCAGAAGACGAACGAGAACATCTGCTTTAAGACAGAAATAATTATGACGACGATGCTACCAACTCTGGATTAGGCCACTATTATAAATACAGTGTGAATTCCATTTAACGCCATACGATGTAATGGCAAACTCTCTAGAACCTTGAAATAACTTGACCATGGTTGGTTTACCTTGTTGTTTATAGAATTATTTTCTCTACATTTAACGATAAGTTTCAATGCACGCAGAAGCCCCTTAAGTGTCACCATGTACAGGTTACACCAAAGATATTATAAAAATATAGATTGTTAGCTCTATAACATTTAGCCTAAACAAATGGTACGCTAATACGCACATAGTAAAAATGCAATGAACGGGGAAATAGGACAGTATGTCTTTTTAAACATTGCTATGCATCGTCTAACCTATAAACGTTGTAACGGATAATTTTACGGATGAATATATATCATTTTATAAAAATATTAAAGTATCAATAAATAGTAATAATTACGATTTAAATGTAAACCCATGGCCTACAGAAGTTTTGTTTCTATCGTTTTTACAATATCGCATTACCCACGAAGGCATTTTCTGTTGTTTTAGGACACTAGATATATCAATCGGTACACAATATATGTCCTTGAACACCGACGCGACAATGGGCTTTAAGTGTACCAACTAACACAAAATTAGTGTGCCACTTTCGGAGGGTACGTGGCGTATTTACACATTTTTATTTATAATATCACTGGTTTACACTATAATTTATATGTTTGTATTTTGTTTAACTATATAGCTTTTGCTCGCGGCTTCGTACTTGATTTATTTCTGGGGTAATAATACGGTTTTTAAGTGAGGAAGGAATGCATTATTATTAATAATAACGAAATGATAATAAATTTAATTAATAAAAATAATTAACATATTATTTTTCAAATGGGTCATTACTTCTTTTTTTTCCTAAACGGTTCTTTTATTGCGTATAATGTATTAAATCGTTTTCCATATAGTGGCTAAATTGTTTGATCGGTGCGTTTGCTTTTGCTGACTGTACAAAATAAATTAATTAATTAATCTTCTTGATTCCCCATATAACACATTATATTCGCTTTTGTCGAGTTTTTCTGCCTGTTTGTAATTATTAATTTATTTACTTTTCTAGTAAAAACATAGACTCTATTCAAAATTTTACCGTCACACCTATTTCTGCCACAAAGCGGCATTGTTCAACTTATTGTATTCGACGTTGAAGGGTTCACTTGAAACGCTTCAATGTAAATCCTCTGTATTAATAACCTATTATTACTGTCCTAACTATGACGGTCCTTTTAGATTAATTGTACTTTGCTGTAGGCTGTAGAAACCACTATACGGCCGGTAGACTATATGATTATTTATAAGGTAAAAACCCTCAGAGAAATTAAAACAATATATGTATGTAGTATACAGTGTTAAGATATAATTTTAAATGCTGTTGAATAACACCATATACATGCTGTCGTGATAGTGGAAGGTGTCGACCTTCCTTTATATTACACCACGGAGACCGACCCTTGCGTATACAAGTGAAATAATGACTAAAGAACAATATGGATTTGGATTTAATTTTCAAATTAACAAAACGAAAGTTGTAATATCTATGTAATACTAATATTATAAAGCCGAAAAGTTTGTTTGTTTGAACGCGAAATCTCCCAATTTTTTAAACAATAATTCAGTTGACTATTAAATAAATTACTCAATAATACTAAGAATAATATATTATATTCATTTTTATAACATAATACATGAAACGATTTTATATCTTCTATAAAATTGATGTTTATGGCCAACTGGTAAGATGAAAGTTTTAGCGGTCTGCTATAAAATTATGCTAAGTGCAGGAAAGAGTACCTAGTATTTATCTTAATTACTTAGATAGAAACACGTGGCATTTCACTATTTTGAATAATACGATTTACGTTGTGACCAGTTTTTTATCTTTGAAACCGTTTCAGAAATGTTATCACGAAAATCTTGATCAATCTATATTAATATTGCACAACGGAAAAGTTTGTTTGTTGGTTTCATTGTTTAAACACGTTAATATCAAGAACTACCAGTCGGATTTCACAAATTCTTTTTGTATTTGATAGAGCAATGATTGAGGGGTTTAGGCTATTTAACATCACGCTAGGAACAAAAGGAGCAAAGATATATTGGTAAAGTTACAAAATCGGGCAAAAATGATTAAATAAAATTTTATTAACTTCCACCACATAAGGGTGGAAACCCTCGCGGCGTCTGGTCGTCCTGTGGTGAAACGGGTTGGGTGGAATTAAATCATGTAATTCCTGCGCGTACTCTCATAACTCCTCCTCTACTCATAATTAATATGTTATGACATAACACATTATATTTTACCATCTGTAGCTAAATCAAGATTCGCCAATGTTTAAAAACATATATTAACCAGTATAAAATGTGCCAGCTGATGAAAATAAATAACTGTAATTTTTAACCATCTACAAATCTGACGTGCGTCGAAATATTCTTTAAGTTGTTACGTTGGCTTGAATAAATTTACGTAAATGAAATTAGTTTCTCTGTGCACGATCATCGCGCCAAATAGGTCAACATCAATTTCATTTCATTGCAACCACATGATATTTTTAGAAACCAGAGTAAACATATTGAAAAGAAAACCATAGATCTATGTCTCTGTAATCCACTTTTAATTGTATATGTTGACCAAAAGCTCTCCGACAAATAGTTAAGAGCGATGATTTACAAATGTCTTGCAAAAATTATTATAGCAACGCATTAACATAAGGGACCATTCAAGTATTACGTAACGCAATTTTTTTTAATTTTTGACCCAATTCTAAAGCGCCACATTTTTCTGTATCCCCATTCCGCCTCCTCTAACGTTACGTAACACCCCAGTGAGCAAAAATAATTACGTTTTCCGCTTTCTTACTAATAAACCCGTAAGATATAAAATAAATAACTCATTTATCTTAACCTCTGGAAATGCGATTAGAAATAGTCGAGGGATTCTCTGTGTAATAATATAAACATTAAACATGCAAACTTGGAGAATTTTAATGAGTTAGTTTTTCATTTAAAATAAATAAAAACATAATGCGCTGGTTGAAACCTCCTCCAGCCCTTGTAACGTATCGTAACGTTTTGCAAGACCCCCTAATTGCGTTATGTAATACTTGAACGGCCCCTAAGTACTCACAACCGTTCTTAAGGTACCTAAGCACATTGCTGAGAAGAAGGTCTTTTCAAATTCTCTCGCCTAGAAGGTAGAAAATATTTCTAGCAATAGACCTAAATGTATATCTTTATTGACATATGTATCTGTCGAGGTGTTTTAGCATTATGTAACCGTCCCCACTCTTTAGCATTCGTATTTACTGATCTGGCTGGTGTAGCCACTAGTGAATCGTTGTATTATTCTCCTCTCAATGGTATCACTTTTCTTAATCTATCGTCTAGTAATTCTTAGATGTTCTACGTACAGTCTTTTCGTGGATTCAGATATAAATACAACACGGACGAAACACAAAAATAATGAATGGTTCAAGGTTGGTAAAACTGTATAACACTATCTATCGAAATGTATTAACTATCAAGATTAATGGGCTTTTTGGAGATCAACCGCAGCGAATAGTGGCAAAATACATAACATACATACCTATGTATCTATTTTGCATATTCCGCGCAATTTCAATTGAGTCGCATGAATTCAGTGAGTATATGCCTTTAAAAATGTATTTACGTAAATCGTCTATTGAACAAAAAAACATAATTTTAATTCTTAAAATTTCGTTAATCAAATCAAATTATTTAGTTGTAATATTTTTGGAACGAAGTTCCTTATGGGGCATCCTGTAGGGGTACCCTAGCCAGCAAAAAACGTTCGTAACGTTAGCGTATAGTCTATACAGTGTATGATGGCTATACAGTATCTAATGTATAGTCTACGTGATGACTGTTATTATTATATATTTTTATAAATCATCGTAAACAAAATAAAGGTGTTAGATAATTTCGTAAAGTAGTTTTTTTTTATCGATAAAATAAAACATAATAGAAAATATATACCCGAATAATTATTTTCTTTATACCTTGAATAGAACTTGAAATTCATATTTTTATAATAAGGAACTTGGTTCCTATCTGGTGTTCCACGACACCACTCGTTTTTTTCTATTTCTAGTAGACGGCCGGTCGTTATCAACTACACCGTTTCAACTTCGGTGCTAATCTGACTATTACTTGAAAATTTTATCGAAATCGTCCTCCGGTATTGAAATGTATAGAAAACATACACAATGGCGTAATATATGCCACTCGCAGTTTTCAAGTTATGCTCCAAAAATAATATAAATAGATAGCCTTAAAAATGTAAAAATAAGTGTAGTGTAATTGATTTATTTTTGTATCTTAAAATAGAGATAACTACCAACATTGAAATAAAATGTTTTTCAAGGTCTTTTAATTTTTCAATTTTCTCGTTACGTAAAATGGACTATGGACTTCAAACGCCTAGGCTAATTTTTCTGATGTTTTCAAGCAATCTAAGGAATCTAACCCAGCGGGTATTCCTGTGAAGTTTGGTAGTGGTTGGATCAACAAGGGAATTCTAATTAATACTACCTGTGCAAACCCAGGGAGGAGGGAAGGTGTAAATATTAAATTACAACAATCTTGAGCGTAAAAAAAAATCAAGTCTCCTTGATAAAAGTTCTCAAAGAAGCGAAATAATTTTAGAAACATTGATATAAATTATTTTATTCTGAATATAAACAAGATTGTTAATAAAAGGCAGATTTTAATTTTTGAAGATTTTAAAAAGGAAAATTTTATTTATTTCAGGTAGTGCTAAAATGGTTCTGCATAGTATATTAAATAAGCTATATATTTCAATATGTGTCAAACCGAAAAAGAAAGTGCGTTAAAACTATCTAGATAAACCCCATTAAACTGAACAGAAATTGTGGAAAAACAATTATTATAACCAAAAAGTAATTCATTATTATACCTCTTAAATACTTCCTACATCATTTCAACATGGCTATAATATATTCGAATGAGGTGAAATTTGCAAATTGCTTTCTAGAATATATGCTCGCTAAGGCAGTCGAAAATGCAGGACCGTAGTCGGAATTTTCTGTATTGATAAATTTTTATATTAAAATAAACTAATATTTAACTTTTGATCTTGTACATAAATAGGCTGAAGTCATAAAACAAACAGTTGGTGGTAACGAGACTCCTGGCAGACGTGAAACATTTAAGTATATATTAGAATTTATAATTAATAAAAAACAATAAACAGTATATGGATTAAAATAATTATAATAATAACAAAGAAGGGACGAAGTGTCTAGTATTCGCGCGCGCACACAGAAGGGAGTCAAGAGAGCTGAGTTTGACGGCATAAACGAGAGTCACGAAGAGTCGATTTAATGCTAAGGGGCGCAATAGATGTTTCAAATCAGTAAAAAGAAGAAAAGCATTATCTTCTAACGAATGTCCTAATGAATGTTCCAATAGATGGACTTTGTAATAACAGGATCAGTAATATATTGGAGATGCGTGTGCGGTTGGTTATATACCCCACATTTCTCGCTCTGGCTAGGGCTCTGTGATAGTAGAGGGGAATATATTGATTCTCGGCTGTCGCGTCGCGACCTGACCGATCGTGACCTCGCGACCGCCCTTGTACACCTGCCCCGCAGATGTCCTCCATTTTTTTCACCAATTTTTATGTATATAAATTTGTCTATAAACTCATTCAGAAATTAAAGAAATAGAAATTAAATTATATAAGCCTTATATAGACAAATCAAACATATATAGGTAATTTGAATGTTATAAGTTCATACTTTGCATATTGTATTTTTATACTTTTATTGCAAGTTTCTTTTTTATAGTTTTTATTAATTAATCCAATCATTCTTATAGCAGATATTCTTAAACTTAATAATAAGTCGGTTTTATATATGACGATAAAAATTACACAAACACAAAAATTTGACGATAATGTATCTGGAATACGACGATATTTTAATTGTTTCAATTTTAATTTACTGTATTACACCAATAGATAACTTTAGTAATGTTCAATGTATTTTTACTAAACTAAATAAGTTATACTATACACAAACTAGTGTGATACTGCGACAATATTCAGAAATAATAGTAAAAACTCAGACGCAGTATTCTGTTATATGGCATTCGATTATCGCTAATTTTTATTTGCCCTGATTGTAATTACAAAACTATCGATCAACTAATATGCAGTCCGTTTATATACCAATTTAAACCTTAAGTTGGTTTATGGTAAAAATAAAAAACAAGCAATAAATTAGGCTCTTGTATTCCTTCACATTTTGCTTAACTCATCATCTATGGCATAATATTTATAAATATTACATATATCTATATACTATAAACTTCAATAACGGATATATTACTTTTACCCACTTTTCATCGTTCCTATCAACGAACGTTATCAGTTTATACTTCTTAAAACACGGGTTTTTTATAAACATCAGTATAACGTATAATCTGCTTATAATTGCGATACCACTTATTAAAACAAAATGAACTTATATTATTAGCGTCTGACGATATATAGCACGACACTACCCAACTCAATTACTTATTAGGATTATTAATTAAATGTATGAAACTTACTTACGTGTCATTATATTTTAATTATTGGAATGTACTAAAAAGAGATGGGAGTTTTATGCTTCTAATTAGTTAATACTATTCTCGGATTTTGTACCATATTACTTAAGTAGACAGAGATGCTTAGGGGTAAAAATACGTACCTATAATAAATATTCTTACAGTATAAACGTCGAGAGTTGCGAAATATAGACCGGAGTAATATTCCAGAGGTTGTAGGAGGCAGTCGCCTATGTGTAAAACAACCCGGAGTTATATCAATACTAATAATTACTTCGAAAATATTTTCTATTGATGATAATTTAATGTTTTTTTCATCTGGCAATATTTAAGGCTGTCAATTTTCTATCTTTCTTCTCAGCTGTGCAGTGCGTTACATTCTTCAAAAATTGCTAAAATCTAATCGATATACATAGAAATAGCTTTAGTCATAAAAAATGGAAAACGACATAAATAAACCATACAAAATATGTGATGTGAATCGGGATAAAAAGAAAGGTTTAGTTGCCTCTTCACTCGAAGATTTACTTTCAAAAGTACCTGAAAAACTCGGCTTACCTTCTGAGAATTTAACAGTGGTATTAGAATCAGACGGAACTGAGGTTGACGATGAGGAATATTTCTATACTTTAGAGCCTGATACTTCCCTTATGATTTTACATGGTAACGAAAAATGGGCCCCTAATATGCCTAAGTGTCAAGTTTCTTTAGACCAAACCGACGAAGTAACACTGGGAGATAAAGGACAAGTTGCAAGCCTCGTTGGCCGTCTGCAACACAATCTTTGCCATATTTCTCTTCTTGGTGGTCAAGACTTGGAACTTTTGTCAGATATGGATCCTGATAGCTTGGCTGATATTGTTACTGACAGAGATAATAGAATAATATTGGAACACATTAAAGAAGCCTCTGGCAGGTAAAGTTTTTTTTTAATTTTCAATTTTCATTAACCTTACTACCTTTAGTTGCATTACTACCTCTTTCTTGTTAAAAATAGTTTTTTTCTTATATAATAGCATAAATAAAAATGGAAATAAATATTGAACATGATACTTGCAGAATTCTCCTTGAGAAGCGTCAAGCTCAAGATGCCATGGAATTATTAAAACTGTATCACCAGAGTGTCTCCAATGGTACTGAAGATGTATCTCCATCTAAGCAAGAAAGAGTTGAAAATCTACCCCAGTATTAGTGGTAATTTATAACAGAAATCCTGAATTTGGTTATAAGAGATGCTCAAAAGTTTACAAGAATCTAAGTTTAAATGTAAATCTCACATGTCTATAAAAATTTACTGAGTGTTGTGTTATGAATGTTCTAACATATAGCTGACCAACTTGTTTAGACTAATGGAGGTTGGCTATATTTAGAATTATCTGCAGATAGATTAGAGGTTTATTTTGATAGAAAATAAATTTCAATATGAAAGTTAACATGAATATTTAGTATCAGTGCCTACACGTTATTCAGTATGTTATCATGAATGAATATACAATAATAAGATAATTTTGTGTGTGTGTGCCATATTTTAAGTATTGTCTTATTTCTAACTTACATATAAGCAGTCAAAGTAAATTGTAGGAGTTAGATATAACCGCTAATCTTATGAATATGAGCTAAATTTGACAGTAATGATATATATCTTATGAATGGTTTAGTCCATTTTTAACACAAAAACTTATCTTGCTATTTATATATATATTTTTTTTATATTATAATTTTATTTTTGTAGATCTTTTAATTTTTATATGTTTACTTATAAATTTTACAACATCAAGATATGTTTATGTGTTAATTATGAAAGTTATGGATTGTAACTAAGCATTGTATGTAGTCATTTTTATGTGTATATGTAGTATAAAATTTACTTTTACCAACCTTTTACCCTTTTATGTTGTTATTCAACATATTTTATATCAAATTCATTCTCTAAATCATAATTTTAATAATCACAGTACATAAATAAACTTAAAACAGTTACAAGGAAGGTTATCATCATTCATATGTTTAACTTTATAACAAAAATTGGCATATAAGGAATGTCTCTCCAGTTTTAATATAAGCTTTGTTTGCATAGTATGTACGTTTACTAATGGATCAGACAATAGATACACTTAGAGCATAAGCCTTTTTCTTTGTTTCATTTTCAATTTGTTTTTGTAAACTTTTGAGAGACAATTTGCCACAAGGTTGATAATCAACATCAATTTAAAAGACTGATAGTTGATAAACTTTTTTTTATATAGTTTTACCCTAGAGTAAGATTTATTGGTTTAGTTCCATATTTGCTCAAACATTTACAAATATTAAATTAAAGTTACCTATGTTTAAATCCACTGCCATACAACAAGTATCTCAAAGTTTCTAATATATGTGTACTTGAAATATGTGGAGTGATTGGCAAAAGTAATTTTTCATATGGTGGTTGTTTGATTCCCAACAAAAAAATGTATCTTTAAATAGTTATTGGTACTAAAATACTTTGAAAGGATTTATATACTTTTGTTTATTATAGATGTATTATTTATGTAGCTAACAGCAAAGTAAGTAAAACTTATTAACCATCAATTTTTGGGTTATGGTACAATGCTAGGATGAATGTTGTATTGGAATACTGGTAACTAAATCACTATGGTATACATATTACACAATTTATAAACATAATAAAAGTAGTGCATAATTTTTTTTCTTAATTATACAAATATGTATTATAAATATATAGCATTTTTCATCTACAGTCCATAAGATATCTCAATACATTGTCCTTCACAGTAGAAATTCTAATGTTGATTCATAATAGATTTCTTCACATAATTATTGTAAAAATACTACAGGATTATCATTGTATCCAATGTTAATCCTGTATACCATTAATAGTCTATAAGAATTAATTGAAAAAATAAACACCAAATAGACTATAAAGCATGTAATTTGACTTAAATCATACATTACATAGGTACCACTTATTAAACAAATATGTTCCAACAGATGCCGACTTAAATTACATTTCACTCTTTTTAATGCTTAATTTTATGTTTTGATTATTGTATTAGCTATGAGTAATATGAATGAAATATAATTATTGTAACTTTGCACATTTCAAATCATGGAATTGTTGATTTAATATGATCCACTATATTGGAATTGATAACACCATTTTTGTATTTCATTTTTCATGCACAATAAAGGGATTAGAAAAGTGTGTAGTTTTAATACATCAAATTCGAATAGCTACCATACACAGAATTATTTCATAAGATTAACACTTTCAACATGAAATATGTGTTTTAATAAAAACTAAATGAATTAGAAAATGATTTTTTATTAGTTTACATCAATATACATACAGCATGAAAGTGAGACTTGATTAGCAATTCATATATTAAACAAAACACATTTACAATACAGTGCAAGAGCTTTTCTCACGGAATGGATTAACTTTTTGGCTGGAGAATCCAACGAGAAGGCAATCCTCTTGCTCATGTTCATTGATGTATTTAACGATGTCGGATACAGCCACGGATACTGGAATTCGCTTGATAGCAGCTTCCCTCCTCAACTGTTCTGTTACAGCACGCTGCTGTTGCAATGTCGAAATCATCATGTCCATAACGGCGGTGTCTGATAGGCCTATGATGAACGTAAAATCAAAACGATTTACAAAATGCGAATCAGGGCGTAGCCGTTTCTGAGATTTTTCAACTAAAACAAAATGATGTTTATATAGAAAAACATAAAGATATTAGAACTAAATTTAAATTTGAGTATCGGTACTTACTCTCTATATGTCTGTATTTTTGAGATGATGCCTTACAATAAACCAAAATATTTCACAAAATGACTCCTCGACTGTCACAGAAATGGAAGAATTGACAATAATCAGTACTTAGTACTAGAGCTGTACAAACTATGTATTCGTTACTATGTAACGGGTACACCATCTAGTACCGAAACGTTACTCAGGAAAACATTTCGTTACTCTCATTTTTACGTATTTTTTGTACTGAATATACAAAGTGAAACCATTCTGATGTCAACGTCATATCATACGTAACCGTAGGTATCACAAGTAGCAAGTAACGTAACAATATGATAGTAGAGGGTACTATTGTTATAGTAACGAATACATACGGGTACGGGTATTTTTCGTTGCTTTTACACATCTAATAAGTACCAGTACCGCCCATGGAATTTTGAAATAATATGAAATTGAAAACTTAGTGTTACCTATTTAATATCTACTTTATTATGTGTTACACAATCACAGCTTGTTTATACAACGGCTTGACGATTTCAATAAGGATTGAATACCCAGTAAATCATTGTGGCAACTCAGATTCGTTTTCATACGTCTTTAAAGTGGTTTGTAAACTTCTGTTAAAATGCGGCGGGGTTTATTGTTTTTGGAATAATCATCATTACCCCTACGGCTTGCCACGCTTTTAATGATTAATTGTGTAGGTTTTATTTGTGGCTACAAATAATAAACTATGACAGTGACGCAGTATCACACAGTCAACAAACGTTAAGTAGTTAAGTACACATTGAAGGCTTTTCCTCTTCCTTCCTTCCTTTCCTCCGTACAATCCTCTCAAACTCTATAAAAGAAAATACCTTGGGCCACTGAGGTTAGATATCTAGACGTCGATTTAGATCAGAATCTTACCTTCAAATCCCATATCAAGAGGGTGAAAAGAAAGACTAATATGGCCTTGGCCTTGCTCTCTTTACAATTCTAGAAGTAAAATGTCCCTGAAATATAAACTCACCGTATACAAAACATGTATACGTCCAATTTTAACATACTGCTGTCCAGCTTTTACTCACGCCCCGAAAGACACTCTCAGACCATTGCAAACACTGCTGAACAAATATCTGCGTGCGATTACCAGGGCCTCCTGGTATGTACGTAGTGTTGATCTGCATAAAGACCTTGAAACTTACATCCGTGGCCTCGCCACGGCTCACTTCGAGAGAGTGGAGGTACATCCGAATTCTCTAATAGTGAAGTCTGTCAAGTATGACCCAAACCCGAACGAGAGCGGTTATAAACGTCGCCCTCGGCATAACTTCATCGATCCTCCGGATAAATATACGCAACATACCGTGTCTTTTCCGACCGTTTCTGTTTCAAATCGCACGTATGCGCGCGCTTACCGCGAAACCGCCGTTCTCGCCGCCGAGGGCAGGCGGTTAACTTTGCTCCCGAATACCCGCCGCGACCGCCCTCTGCAGACGCTTAAGCCTAGGCCGATCCTCTGAAATAGAGCCCTTTAGTTACCCGGCTCGCGCGATACAGTGACTCTTCACATTCGCTGAACGCACATCATTACACTGCATGACACACTCGTGCACATCCACACAGTACGTACACGGTTCTGTAAGGGCCCGCCCGTGGTCCTGAATGTAGTTCGGCCTTTTTTTTCTATTCAATTAATTAACATAAAATAGTGCCTCGTGTTCTTTTACCTTCTCTTCAGTTTTTTGAGGTTTTAGGCTCGGTCGTCACCAACCAGTGGGTAGGGAGGACGCACAATATAATCTTGCCTCGCCTGCCATGGCTCAGTACAATCCGAATTTCGTTCTCTTGTTAGTTCTTAGCTGTGAAAGCCTTCTCTGTGCTGTGTGAGTGCTGTGAAAGTTCTCAGGCTAATAGTGTAGATCCCTTCAATAAAAAATGCAGGCTTTTGTTTCCTCAATGGTGGTAAAATACATTTATGTATCTTATTCCCGCGTTTGCTTGACTGGGTTACGGGAGGGATATAGGTTGGGACTCACTCGATGCGAACCAAAAATACCAACTAAAAATTCTCATACTGACTGTACATTCATAACTTACTTAATATAGACAAGTAACAGTTTTCGCATTCTTTCTAGTCAGATATTGCAGTCTATAGTTATTTTTAAACAAGCTATGCCCAAGACCGATTAAGAAATTCTCCTACGCTGGCGAGTGTTGCCAACTACACAGACTAGCATGGCTGGTTTGAAATAGAAGTAATTGAGTAGATATACTTTTTTAGTTGAATCTTCTGTAGGTTAAAACCACTCATAAAATGTGGGTTTAATGTGAGGCAATTTTAGTAGGTATCCCAAATTATTATTTATTATAACTGTAAAATTGCTTTACTATTAGCAACACTATATTTCTTTATGAAATGAGAAATAACATGGGCTAAGTACCGTACCGTAAATAGATCAAAAAGTAGTAAAACCGGTGAAAAACTATACTTATTAACAAGTTTTCAAAGTGAGAAAGTTGATTTATTCCTGATTTACAGTTGTTATCACATGTAAATTATTAATTTTTATGTAATTAATTTTAGGCTTATTTTAATAGGGGACAATGGAAGGCGATGGAGAGGAAACTACAAACCCTAAATCATTTTCTGGAATACCTGAAGCAGTTTTTGTTGTAAGTAATCATTAAGTATTTAGTAATTAGTTGGTATACAGTCATACAAGAGATAAAATATAGGTGTGCAAGTCAAAAATAATTTGTAGGTTAGATGGATAGAAACATCTGTATATCTTTTTATATCATTTAAGAGAATAGTTTTATTTTTACGTGTCTTTTTTACGTTAATATCTATATGACGATAAAAACGAACATTTTGTTTTTTTTTTAAGGATAATGTTGACGAGTTTATGAGTTTGCCGGCGAACTCTGAAGGTGTTGATGTTGTGTTAAAAGATCTAGATGAAAAGCATGGAAAATATAAATTAATGGAGTATACACTATCAACAAAACGGAGGCGCTTACGACAACAGATTCCTGACTTAGCCCGTTCTATAGAAATGATTGAAAAATTAAAGATTCAAAAAGAAGAAATAGAGATGCAGTTTCTTCTCAGTGATCAAGTGCTACTGAAGGTAATTAATCTAATATTCTGTTCACCTTCAAACAGATGTGTTTAAGTAGGCATTTGTATGTCTTAAAAATATTGAAGTATAAAGAACTCACAATTAATCTTATATAGATTTGAATCATTTTGGTGGTATACCCTATTCCCATTATAATTTTCATTCATAATTGTTGTGTTTTGATTTGTTGTCTGACTTAATTATAGATGATTGGATACCTACCTAATATCAACCTTTGTTTGATTTAACCTCAGCATTAATAATATAATAATAGGATTTACAAAATATAAAAATAATGATTATAAATGTAGTGTTGTAATGTAATAAATCCTAAATGAGTAGGCTCCTAATATTTATTCACATAAAATCTGAAACTAATCACATTCTGAAGCAACATTGTCTACAGTAGTTTTAATTTTATAGCCTCTTTCTATTCTAGTAGCTTTATGAACAGTTTGTGTAAGTCATCTATTGACATGATTATTAGACTATTATCAATATAATGTCATTTACAATCCACATCTGTTACTAAGTAGTCTACTGACTAATTAGCTTGCTAACACTAGCATAACCTATTTGTATTCAGTGTTTAGATGCTAGTGTGTCACTATTGAATATAGTCAAATCTTTCTGGTTCTTATCTTTTACCACTATACAGATGCAGGATTCTGTAACTGACATGTGTTGAAGAAACTTTAATATTCATATATAACACCAGTTATTATATCATAACCCCTTTGAATAAATATGATTGTAATAAACACAGTTTACAATAAAACTGTGATAATGAAATTAAAATTGTTGAAAAACAGGTAGTGAATATATTAGAGAAAAAATAGAGGGATAAGAATGAGTATACATACTCTATATTAATATTGTCAAGCAGAAAAGTTTGTTTGTTTCTTGAACTAGCTAATCTTATGAACTAGGATTTCAAAAATTCTCTTTGTTTTTGAAAGGCTTTATTCTATTAAACATGACACTATCATCAACAGGAGCAAAGCTGTATTGAATAAAGTTACAAAAAAGGGTAAAAATGATTAAATGATGTTTTAGTTCCATGCAAATGAAGTTGCAGACACAGGTAGTGGTTAGATAAAACTGAGTACCTTTACATCACTTAATTAACCTTTTAGTTTACTTAGTCAGCTGTTCTATTAATAGCATCCTAAAGAAACATTAATTTTCTTTGTAGTCTTCTATTCTCAGTAGCCATATTAAAGTTAGATGTAGAAAATATTACAGAACCCACACCTTGTTGTAAAGTAATTTATATAGATATGAGACAAACTTCTTAGCAAACCACGGATTTACCTTGCGGGTGCTGGGTCCTTCTTGTGGTAGGGGGGGAAACTCCGAGCAATGTCCGAGACTTGTGACTTGCATGTAGGTTTAAGGGGCCCCTTGTCGATGCGTGTCAACAGTCACTTTCACCACTTGGGTTTCTCTTCTTACCCAGCCAAATTGGGTACAAGCCTTCTAGTGCAGTTTTATAAGCATGTTCTGGTATAGAACTTACTGCAATCCTAGACAGGCCAAGATCTTTTAGAAGGTTAATAGAGAGATTTAGCTGGTATACATCTTGCCTCTCACTATGATCATGTATAAATTAACCACATAGCCATTCCTATTCAGCTCATTTAGTAGCTCATAGTATTTATTTGTTTTCATAGAGTGTTCCTTAGATATGTTTGTTTCCCATGGTACAGTAACCTCAACTAGTACTATGTGTTTAGTTGTTCTAGAATAAATAAATATATCTGGTCTGGAAGTTGAAGCCCTAACATTCTCTGGGATTTTGTAATGCTTTTCATACATGTCCATCAGTATAATCCAGTTAAGCGCAGCACCCAGGATTGAGAAGGGCTTATTTTTGGATCTTACAATTGAGCCTTCTTTTACAAAGTTCATTTGTCTCTTGTTATTTGTCAATCCTTTTTGGGCTCTAGCTATTGAAAGGTTTATAGCTTCATGTATGATTTCAAGTACTCTATTGTGGTGACGTGAGTAATGTTCCCTGTCAAGGAGCACCTTGCATCCTACTAATAGATGCCTTGCTGTACCTATGACCCCACCACAAGAACAGCAAAATTTTTTAGAGGCTTTTCCCCATCTTACTAAATTACTCTGATCTGGGAAGGATTTAAAGGTATTTGGAATGCATTTAAGTAAAATTTTAAAAGAGCCAGAGATCAATCGTTTATCAAGGTGCGCCACTTTAGGGCTAATAGGATACAACACTCACCAATGGTTAACCACTCATATTGCATTTCTACATTCATTGCATGCACTTTATATCTGTTTTTTTTCCTCTTGCTGTAGAAAAGATTTAACTAGGTATCGATTTTCCCTTTTTTTCCTTGCACCCAACTCAGCCCTGTCAGTCTGTGCACCTGCCATAAATTGATTATGAAATTGGAGCCTTGATTCAAGTTTAGTGGTATTTTATCTCTTGGGAGAGATGTGAGTAATTTCCCTATGACCTGCATTTTAGTAACCCTTAGATGTTTATAGAGTTCTGATGGTTTCTTTAATTACAACCCAAAACTATTATGATCCCTGAATAAAGTTGAGGGGTTAGCGGAGTGTGCCGGTCCGAACCATGACTTTAATATCTTTATGGCACTAGCATCTAACTTTGCTAAGAGGGTTTTACTAATGTCATATACAAAGTAAGGGCAAGTCAGACATGCTATAAGATAGTTGTCGTAGATCCAAGCTTTTTTTATATGACTTATTAGTTTCTGGTGTACCTTATCAAGATCGTTAATGAAATTGTCTACAACTATCTCTAGGCCTGGTGTGTGTCCTTTGTAATCTATCTTTCTACCATGAAATTTAAAAGGCACTACTTCCGCAGCCATTGTTAGCTTTTTCCCACTTATAAAGAGCCCTGGGTCGTAAGAGGCATTTTTAGTACTTTGTCTGCCCAGACAAAGGCAGTGGCATTTGCTTGGTTTTTCCCTCAATTCGTCTGTCCACGTAAAGAACTCAGCCACTTAATTTAAAAATTCCTGACAATCCTTTGGGTTACGAGTCAGTATTGCGAGGTCGTTTGCACAAGTACCCACACCCACACACATTGTACTCTAAGAATACAGTATAAGAGATTCAAATTGAAACAACCGTATTTCTTTAGTCCTATGTCTAAATTTTCTACAGACCTTACTCTGGCATGAAACTTCTTGGGTGGATATAGATCATCTAGCAGTGGCGAAGGGTGGAATTTTGAAAAAGGGAAGCAAGAGCAGAAAAACAGAAGTTCTAACCTAACAGAATATCAGCTCTTCAATACCGGCACCAATATTTTTATGGCGATTAAACCCAATAAAACAAAACATTTTATTCAGTTTACGAGTGCCAATCAACGACGTTATTTTTACCATAAAGACATATATGGAAATGTTTAACAAACCCGTCCCACCTCTATATCGATTGTCATATCTCGAAAAGCATGGCTGAATTGGATTACATGCTTTTTATTTTCAAAAAGAAATATGTTAAACTATTATATTCTATGTGGAATACCTTAATTTACACTTATAAGTTATTGATCACTAACCCCAGTTTATTATATCACTATAAAACAATCACAAATCTTCAAAATCGAGCATGCATGTATACTTCACGTAAACAAATGTATCACACTACCTTTTAAAATATGATCTAAAAAAGAAAGAAAGAAAGTACTATAAATAGAAGTTTTAATTTAGAGGTATGACACGCTCACCCTTTCTCGCTTTCTCTTTTAAAATACACATAACTCTATTACTATCATATACCCGGCGATTTGCGAGTTATAAAGGTAAAATTTATGTGACCTCTTAGAGGCGCCGTTATCTTGCAAATTCATTTTCGCTACTGGGCCAGATTAAATCGGTGGTATCTTAGGTGAGAGCGAGACAGACTTTGTTCTCTTCCTAAGGGAATGAAAGAGATGGGATGCTACGCGATAAGCCGTAAATTCACAGCTTATAACTTCGAATTACATACATTTGATTTTGAATACTATGTAGAATGCATGATAATCGAAAATACTTAATGATCTTTGGTCTACATATGCCAGTAAGTACTCACACAGTATATATATTATACTGTAGTACTTACGTTATATGCCAATTACTAAAGGAAACTCGATGGGAATCGGCTTGTATGCACTCTTCGCCACTGTCATCTACTAATATAATTTAAAGGTAATAAGAAAATACCAACATGCCTTTGAAATTATTTGTAAAGTAAATTCATTAAATCTTATAATGACGAAGTTTAATTCTATAACTAAAACTGAAAAATTTCTTATCATAATATTTATTATTTATGAAATTTTATTTATTTAATTCCAGGCTAATGTACCAACAACTAACACAGTGTACTTATGGCTCGGAGCTAATGTTATGTTGGAATACTCTTTAGAAGATGCTGAAAAGTTACTTACCTCTAACATGGCCACTGCTAAGAAAAATTTGAGTTGTGTTGAACATGATTTAGATTTCTTAAGGTATGTTATTCTATATCATAGTTATATTTTGTATAAAATTCTGTATGTTGATTATTATATAATAAAATTTATGATCAAACTCTTTTATAATTTTAGAGATCAGTGTACTACAACTGAAGTGAACATGGCTAGAGTCTACAATTGGGATGTGAAGAGACGTCAAACTACCTCAAACACATAAAAATGAAATCATCTATTCTCATATTTCTGAAAATAACTTTTACTTTACTCAACCAAGTCAAGTTTCTTATTTATTCACCTTGATTTTTAATAATAAATACATAATCTTTGCTTGTAATCTTGTAACGATACACACTGTATAATTGTACCTAGTGTTATACAATATTTCTTTTTACTACAAAATGGAAAGTACTTTTAGAACCTAATAATGTTGAAACTACTATGTTCAAAATTTTAAATTAGATAAATAAATAATTATTAAAATAAAAATTGAAAGTTCAAGTTCAAGTTCTTTGTATCAACGCTACAGGTTGGTAGCATACCATTTAGGGTTAATAAGTTAATTTCAAGAATCTGTACTAAAGAAGTTTATTTTATATTAAAGAAGAAAGTTTGTTCAATGTACTAGACTTAGGAACTACCAATTGTATAGGAAAAATTTAGATAAAGCAATTATTGAGAAAGTCTCTAAAAGCTATTAAACATCATGCTACCACTGATATGAACATAGCAGTATTGAAAAAAGATAAAGAAACTGGCACTAGTTCTACTTTCGGAGAATAACTTGCATAAATAATTATAATTACATATGAAAACAATGTACGAGGAAAGTGTTTCTCTTAAAAAGATCTAAAAATAAATCTGTCAGGCATATTATCTTTTCTGCTTTACATTCAGTAACCATTTTTAAGTATTTCAATTTTGTGATTAAATAAAAATTTATTTACAAAGGTATTATTTATCGACATGGTAATGATACTAATCTACATAAATTTGTTAATTATCCTAAACATTCAATTTATATCAACATTTCACTTTATACTCTTCAATTTAAATGAATATCATAAGAAATTTCACTGACTCACAGTACCCGCAAATTCTTGTGAACTTAAATCCTGTTTCATATAAATTTGTTCATAAATAATATGAGAGAACCAATTATTTATCACTATAAAATTTTCTAATATTTTTAATACTTTGTAGGTATAGCATATAGCTGATGTTAAGTAATGATGTGGCCCAAGCCACCCAAGATAGTGGACACGCGTACCCTTGGGGAGGGATTGGCTCTCGAGTGCAATTGCCGAAACGCATCTATAGGTATTAGGCAGCAGATTTTCAACTTGAGTATAACAGCAAACCGGACGGGCGTTAGAAACGGCCCTACCACTATGCTGTTAACCGAAAGCTCAGGCTCATTGCAGGTGGATTCCAACTCTCTACCGTTGACGCGGCGTCCCTAAGCACAACTAACTGGACTATCATCGCTCCAATAACGATAAAATCGTGTATAACAAAACTATATTTATATTTAAATAATTTTAAAAATTATATTTGAGGTGAATGAAGGGTTATAAACAAGACGATGTGCAAAAAATAATAATTTATTTGTACTCAATAGAAATAACTACTGATAGAACCAAATACAATTACATTCTGGTAATAATTCCGGTGCATTCTTGAACAGAAGCGAGAGTGACATGCCGAAGTAGAGCCACACAGAAGCCGTGGAAAAAATGTAGAAATGCATATCGTACAAAACACCGACAATATGCATTGTAGAGATAATGAAGATATAAATGCTATTTGCTTTAGAATAAAAAAAATTACTATGCCGTCGACTGGCGACTTAAGCGTTCCAATTCGCGACGACTTTTTGGGCCATCCGAATTAATTAAATGCTGATTTAAGGAAATCTGCAGTGAATATAGTATCTACTACTAGACTGTTACACCATTGACGTTGAGTGAAAACTTTTGGTATCTACGTGATACATTTTTAAATCAGTAAACAAAATAAGAATATATAACCATATATAAAAATTATATTGTTAAATCCTCTGCAGTGGCACTGGCTTAAATATGGCAGCACGCCTAGCCGCCTAGTGTGGATTATACTTGATCCAGTCAAAATGATCGTTGAAAATAAGGCAATTTTGTTTAAGTACTTAAAGCATTCTATATACCCCTTTTGAATAGTGTATTTAAAAAAATGTATGAACCGATCTGAGGGCGTGCGCTTCTTGTAGCTCAAATGTATATTTGTGGTCAAATTGTGTTTTTAATTCTTTTGTATTTAGTATTTGTATTTTATTAGAGATCATGCCTATCCTTGGCTTACAGACACAGTTAAGTTAATGATTAAATTGCGTAATAAAAGTTTCAATAGATATAAATTACCTAAATGTATAGCACATAAAATGTTTTACAAAGACATGAAGTCAGTTGTTATTAATGACATATGCTCTGAAAAAAGGGCGTACTTTGAGAATTACATTAATTTAAATCGTTACAATCCTAGCCTTCTCTGGAAAAATTTAAAAGTAACCATTAAACCTCGCTCTAACAACTTAGATATTACTGACTGTTGTAACGACCCAAATATTATTAATAATTATTTTTTAACTTTACCAGGTAATAATCACGTAGATACTTTGTATCGTAATTACTTTGAATGTAACAGGTATTGTTCACACACATTTTCGTTACATCCTATAAATGAAAACACAGTGGCTCATATAATCAGCTCTTTAAAATCAAATGCGGTCGGCACTGATCGGATTGATTTAAAAATGATCATAGCTACTCTCCCTGCCACGATTAGTTCCATTACTTCTACAATAAACTCCTCAATTACTTCGTCAATTGTTCCTGACTTGTGGAAAATTGCGGTTATAAAACCCATTCCAAAGAAAAATTTCCCAACGGGCGTACAAGACTTAAGACCAATTAGCATACCTCCATGTCTTTCCAAAGTATTAGAGAAAGCCGTATGTCTCCAATTAACAGCCTATGTAGAAAAGAATAATATCCTTCCTAAATTTCAGTCCGGATTTCGAAAGAACAGGAGCACTAGCACTGCTCTTCTAGATGTGGTAGATAATATCTTATTAGCTCAAGATCAGGGCATGGGTACTTTGTTAACTTTTTTAGACTTCTCACGTGCTTTTGATACCATAAATATTTCTTTGCTTTTATCTAAACTAAAATATTTTGGTTTTCACGAGTCATCTGTGGAGTAGTTTCGCAGTTTTCTCACAAATAGATTCCAATATGTTGAAAGAGCGGGGGTAGGTTGTGATAGGCTCTCTTCTAAACTTATGCCGGTAGTACGAGGTGTGCCACAGGGATCAATATTAGGACCGTTATTATTCATTTTATATAGCTCTGATATTGTTAGCAATATTAAACACTGTAAATTCCACATATACGCTGATGATCTCCAATTATATTTGCATTGTAATCCACTTAATACTGAAAATGCTGTCAAAATGATGAATGATGATCTTGTCAATGTGAAAGAGTGGGCAGATGCTAATTGCTTGGTATTGAATCCGTCAAAATCTAAGTTCATGATTCTAGGGTCAAAAAATCAAATTGTAAATATTAAAAATCGGCATCCTTGCATCAAAATTGTCAATGAACCCATAGAACTTGTTTCGGAATCTCGCAATCTCGGTCTGCTTATGGATTCATCTTTACGATTTGAAAAACATATATTAGAAGCCACACGCAATTGCATGCATAGATTAAAACTCTTATATAACATACGCCGCTACATTAGCACTAAAGTTAGAATAATGCTATGTGAATCACTCATTCTTTCCAAACTAAATTATGCGGACGTTGTTTATGGAACTTGTATCCTTGCTAAAACGAAAAAGCTTATTCAGAGGGTTCAGAATGCCTGTGCCCGCTTTTGTATTCACATTCCACCACGACACCATGTTACGCCTTTTCTCAATCGGGGACTGCTCTTAAATATGAAAAGTAGGCGCCAATTACACCTTGCTACATTATTATTTGGTGTAATCAATACCGGCATTCCTGAATATCTCCTCGAGAAACTGATTTGGGCGAGGGATAAGAATCGATACGGTACTAGAAGTTGTAAGTACTTGTTGCGCACTCACCGGCACGCTACCACCTCGTTTCGTGGCAGTTTTAGGTTCGCAGCTTCTCGATGTTGAAACGACCTTCCTCCCCCTATACGCGACCTAAAAAACCTGTCGTCGTTTAGGTTTAACTTAAAAAAGAAACTGTTAATAATGCAATGTGTCTAGATGTCTATTTTTTTTTTAATTTAATTATGCTGTTCTGTTATTGTAAAGTAAAATATTTGATTAGTACCATAATTATTATCTATTTATTTATTTATACCCCTGCACACAATCTTTATCGTATATTTGTAAGAAACGCCTAATTTATTTTATTTTACCATAATTTATCTTTATTGTTATTTAGAATTTTTTACTGCGATTGGTGGAACAAGTTTTTAACGCACCGCAACTGCATTTGGGTTCCAGCTGAAAATCAGCGCTGAGTGTTTCGGACACTTTAGCATATGCTGAGCTGGACGCCCTATGCTAGTAATTAGATATACACTGTTATTATTTATGTGGTATTGTCTTTTCTTTTTTATTTTATTTTAATGTTTTTATTTATAGTGTCCTTTAATGCTTGTATATCTTTTATTAGTATAACATCAAGTATGTAATTTACTGGGAATAAACAAAATTATATCTTTAAATTGTGTTTAATTTCTTCGCAATCCTCTATTTACAAAGACTAACAGGAAAAATAAAACTTTTATTTGATTCATTCCCGTCTTGCACATTTATTACTAAGTAGAACCGCTTTGCAATAACTAGCTATAAAATGTAAATTATAACTTATGTTAGAAAAAAGGCATAAAACGGATGAATACCAGATATAGAGGCTTTTGTTAAGAAAAAAACAAATATGAATATAGGTACCTATTGCAAAATAATGTAAATTTTTGATAATCTGAACGTAATTTTTAACTATAGGACCCTGGCAACACCGATCATCACTACATAAAATAGAAATATTCTCCTTGGTTTTATCGTGAATCACGAGGAATAGCCGATTGTTTTTTGTAACTTAATATACAACTACCAAATAATTAAAAATGGCATTACATATACCAAAAGCTCCTGGAGTTCCCCAAATGTTAAAAGAGGGTGCACGGGTAAGTTTAATTAACATAACCAAAATCTCGCAACTTTCGGCATGTGTGAAGGCAGATGTTTTTCTTTTACTTTATTTCTTTATCCTGGTGAATCCGTGGGTTTAGATACTTACCATAATTATTATTACTCTTGAAAATTAGTATTTTGCAAATAATTAAAACAGTATTGATTTATGTTTCAACAATTCATGACGTAAATATTCTTTTCTTTATTGTCGATACAAAAAAGGAGCTAAAATATATAGTTTAATTATTTCTATATATCTAGAATAATGCAATTTAACAACAATTAATTTCTCATCATACCACCGGTTGGGAAAATAACCCTACTCTCTCTATTAAGTTCGACCATGAACCTCAGTGCAAGTTTTGTTTATAGTACATTGATATATATTTTCAATTTCGTTTATACAATTAAATGTTTTGATGCTATTACTATTTTTATAGTAAAATGCAAATTGTATGTATCAGTATGTGGGAGCATGTACACACAATGAACATGTTAAGACTTATAGAAAACATTTTAAAATCTCGTATGAGATTCATTATTGACATTGTTTCCACTGTGTGTTGCATAAATGTATTCAGACAAGGTTTTCTAATCATTTTATTATTGTACATCACTTGTATCATCAACCTAGTTCCTCAATGTCTCTCTCTTACAAATTTTATATTATGTGATGTTTAAGTTCCTTTGCGTATAATTTTATATACCTATACATGGTGTAATGTATACATTCTATAGTGTAGTTGGGGCAATAATACTAAATTACATTATGTGTAATCTTATAAACACTTTCTTTAGTTACAATATATGTATATTTTTTGTAAACTAGAAAGGTCTCTAATTGAAATACAGTTCCCCTGATGTTAAGTAGCCACTTATAGTTATTTGTAACCAAACTTTAAATAATACCTCTATTTTAAATAAGTTAAATGATAATTGGTGACTTCTGATGACTTGGTGGTGGTCTATATTGGAATAGTTTACATATTACTGCATGTTATCAAACACATCTTTGGACTGGAATATAGCAGCTTATATAATATTGAATTTAAACTGATATAGATGTAAAATGCTTATAAGTTATCTTTATTTATTTATAGTTAAACACATATAGTAGAATGTTTTGTTCCCAAATCTTAAATTATAATCAATATAATTTGATTGCTAAAACACTATTACAAAACTATTGCAAAAACAGTATTAGGGTATCCTACTACTGAATTTAACTTTTCTACTTCTAGATGTACTCTGGCTTAGAAGAGGCAGTTTACCGCAACATCAATGCTTGTAAACAATTTGCAAAAAGTGTTAGGTCTGCATATGGACCTAATGGTATGAATAAAATGATCATAAACCATATAGACAAGCAGTTTGTAACAAGTGATGCAGGCACAATCATCAGAGAATTGGATGTTGAGCATCCTGCAGCTAAGTTAATGGTTTTAGCCAGTCAAATGCAAGATTCTGAAGTTGGAGATGGTACTAACTTTGTTATAGTACTGTCTGGAGCTTTGTTGGAAGCAGCTGAAGAACTACTTCAATTGGGAGTCACCACAAGTGAAATTGCTGATGGATATGAAAGAGCACTTGATAAGTGCCTTGAAATTCTTCCTGGACTTGTTTGCCATGAAGTTAAAGATATTAAAAACATTCATGAAGTCACCAGAGCAATTAGACCTGCTATAATGTCTAAGCAATATGGAAATGAAGATTTTATTGCAGAACTTGTAGCAAAGGCCTGTGTAGCCATCTTACCAGAAAAAACTACTTTCAATGTTGATAATGTCAGAATATGTAAAGTAAGTATTGTTCATACTCCTCTTTCTTTAAATAAATTGACAGACAGATTTCCATTATCTATGAATGTATTAGAATATAAAGCTTGTAGTCATTTTAAACATTACTTTCATAGTAAATAAGTATAAAAAAGATGCTTTTGTAACCTGAATGATGTAAATCTGTCACTAAATATGTGTTTATGCATTTGAGATCCAGTATATCCTAGTCTTAACATATCTTTGTATTGGGTCACATTATCACTTAATATCATGTGGGGTTATATCATTTATATATAGCAAACTATGATAGACTGTATTTATCAAATACAATTATAGAATATGTTACAGTTAAGTATATTTTGCTATTACATCTGATCTGTTTATTTAAACAATTTTTTTTCAATTTTGGAACTCCTAAAATTATTATTCTATGATAAACATAAGGTTGATTAATATCTTATATAAAATAAGATTGCACATTTGTCTTTTTGGAATTTTCAATGCAAAACAATAGTATCCAATGCAATCATAAACTTCCTTTCATAAAACCCTTACCATAAATTGACGTGATATTGTATTTATAGAGATTAGCTAGTAAAACTGTTGTGAAAACAGATTCTGTAGAACTCTGCTGTCATTAGATCTATCGAATGGACAGCCTAGAACGGTTTTCCCTGCAGAGACTAGATGAAGTGTGAAAGCTATACTTGGTCTCTGGCAACACGGGAGTTTTGGCAACATAGTTATAATGTCTGTGGTGTTGTAACTATTTATATACATAGATAATATCAGATGGCCCATTGCCTGTTTAAAGAAAAAAACATGTTTTTGATATTACTTTAAGATCAAAATTTATACATTTAAATATATCTGAGAAATGTATATTTTTCCTTCAGATTCTTGGCGCAGGACTCATGCAGTCTGAAGTTCTATCAGGAATGGTGTTTAAACGTGAAGTAGAAGGAGACATATCATCAGCAAAGAATGCCAAAGTCGTTGTATACTCCTGCCCTGTTGATATTACCCAGACAGAAACCAAGGGAACAGTTCTTATTAAAACGGCTGATGAGCTGCTCAATTTTAGCAGAGGAGAGGAATCACTTTTGGAGAAGCAAATTAAGGCTATTGCTGATACTGGAGTAAAGGTGGTAGTAGCTGGTGCCAAGTTTGGTGATATGGCTCTGCATTTTTTGAACAAATATGGTCTCATGGCTGTACGTCTAAACTCGAAATTTGATTTACGTCGTCTTGCCAGAACTGTGAATGCAACTGTAAGTACTGTTGTATATACTACTAAAAGGGTCGATAGTCAAAATCATCTTAGTTATTAGAACAGGTCACTCGAGTGGTGGATTAGATATATGTTAGAATAAGCAAAAGCGATTATTTAATATAATAATAAATTAATTAAATTAAGAAAGTTCTTATATTTTAAATTGGTTCTATCTTAATAACATTTTATAATAATAAATATCTATATTAATATTATAATGTGGAAAAGTTTGTTTGTTTGTTTCTTTGAACATAGTAATCTTAGGAACTACCAGCTAGATTAATAAAAATATTTTTGTATGAACTAGATCAAGCAATAATTGAGGAAGGCTTTAGGCTATTTAACATCACACTACCACCAATAGGAGCAAAGCTGTATTGCTGTGTGTGTATGTAAAAGGAACAAAAATAGGTTTTTTTTTTAAATAGTTTTTACTTCTACTTAAACAAAGTCATAGGTACTACTAGTTGTTAAATTAAGTATATAGTGTTATAATGAGGAACATAGTTTGTCATAAAACATTATCCCTAGTGTTTTTCTATGGTAATAGATTATGTGTACAATTATTGCTTTATAAATTGTACCCTAAGAAATATATTACAACAATTACCTTGTGTGGTAAATGACCACATCCAATTCAAATTGTAGGTTTTACCCCGATTGACTACACCTACGACTGAAGAACTCGGATATTGTGATGATGTTTGTGTCGAAGAAGTGGGCGATACACGTGTTGTGATCTTTCGTATAGAAAGTACAGAGTCTCGTATATCCACCGTTCTGATCAGAGGCTCCACTGATAACTATATGGATGATATTGAAAGAGCAATTGATGATGGTGTTAACACATTCAAAGGAATCGCTAGGGATGGAAAGTGAGTTATAAATTTATGTTTATATTTAATACAGTCAAAATACTGAAGCTAGCATAAGAATTTTTACAATGTAAAGTTATATATGTTCTAAACTTTAATACACCAGGAAATAAAATAACCTATTCTATCTTTTTGAGTAGTTTTTCTTATTCTTATATTTATTAAATAGTTAGCTACTACCGGTTCAGTAAACAACTCAGTTATCAAGAAGCATCAGCAAGAAACTCAGGTTATATATATATAGGTTATAAGAAGAGATGATTCTAGACATCACTATCATTTACATGTTTTATTACAAAGAGAAGGTTTGCATTAACATCTCTTGTAGATTATACATAATACTCTTTCGCAGGTTTCTACCTGGTGCTGGAGCAACAGAAATTCAGTTAGCACAACAACTATTACAATATGCAGATACTCTTCCGGGGCTAGAACAATATGCTGTAAGGAAATTTGCGGTAGCACTTGAGAGTTTTCCGCGTGCCCTTGCTGATAATTCCGGCGCCAATGCTACTGAAGTAATTAATAACATTTACAAAGCACACAAGGTATGTATCAGTAGGCACAAGTAATAAAATGTAGAAATTACCTAACATAAGATTAGAGAGAGGAACTTCTTAGCTATCCATCAATTCTCTGTGCGGGTATTGGGTCCATAGTCTGGCAAAGAAACACTTTGAAGAGATCCTGAGACTTGTGACAAGGGTGTAGGTTTAAGGGGCCACTTCACTTTGACTACCCTTATTTCTCTCCATTCTCCACTACCTTGGTAGGAGCCTACTAACACAGTTTTGAAGCATATTTTAGTATAGAACATACAGTAGTTGTACGGACACTAAGATCTATTAAAAGATTTTAAAGAAATTTTACTGGTGTTCCTCTTACTCCCAATTCAATCACATACAAATTAACCATGTACCATGTAGTAAAAGTACAAAAAAAAAAAAAAAATCATAACCATATCCAGTTTATCTTAATATTTTGAATATTTTTAAACTGTAGCCCAATTTATAAAGACACTGTTAAGTATAAAAAAATATATATTATTGACTAACTAATGTTCTAGAATAAAGTTGATATTATCCACTTACAATTTTCAAATGGTATATATATTTTTATAATGTTATTTTTTCAGGGTTTGGTTATAGGAAAATTTGAACTAATTATAATTTTTAACATATTTTTCTTCCGGTCCTAATTATACTATCATGAAAATGTCAGAATTGTGTGTTTGTTGAAAATAATACCTGGAGCTCCTGGAAAGAATAAAAAAAAACACTGATTGAAAGTTGCATTATCTTTGTAATTAAATAGTTTTGTCACCGACTTCATTCTTATTTCTATTATGATTAGCCAGTAGGAAGTTTGCAATTTAACAGCTTGTTGTTAAAATATCATATATTTTACTTGGTCTAAAATATGCTTAACGCCAAAACTACTGAACCAGTTTGGATATAGTCTTCAGATATATATATATATATATATATATATATATATATATATATATATATATATATATATAGAAAAATAAATCGGAAGAAGATAAGCCACATAGCATTGCCATTTTCTATAAAAATTAAGCAATAGTAAAAAAATATTTTGCATGAATAAAGCGTATTATTTATTAATTGCCATAAAAGCTCGTTATACAGTTTTAACAAGATTGTCATAATCTTCTTGAAGCATCATCTTAATTATGAAATAATGTTTCAGTTCTCTGTGTGATCATTTATTTGCATTTTGGTATTAACCAGTTGATATATAGTTGTGACAGTGGCTGATTTTTAATCTATTGCTGATATTTATTGTTTTTTTATTGTACTGTGTTTACATTCAGGTGCAGCACCTCATTTTGCATGTTTTAAAAAATATTTGGCCAATGCCAATTATATTATAGATATAGATAATATTAACAAAAATAATAGTCAATCGAATATTTACATTTTTTGTTTTATAATTACAGGAAGGTAAGAAAAATGCTGGCTATGATATTGATTCAGAAAATAGTGGTGTATGTGATGCTAACGAGAAGGGCATTTTAGACTTGTACATTTTAAAATATTGGGGCCTTAAATATGCAGTAGGAGCTGCCACAACGATTTTAAAAGTTGACCAGATCATCATGGCCAAGAGAGCTGGAGGCCCTAAACCGAAAGCAAGCGCTGGCAGTGATGACGAATCTTAATATTTTAACATGTATAATTAATACTTATATTAGAGGATTTTTAGTTGTTCACAAAAATGTTTCATAAGTATTACATCCATAAATATTAATGCATTTAATTTTAACATAAGTACACAAAGAGTACAGGTTAATTCAATTTGTGTCTTTATGTACATATTATAATAATATGCAAGCCTGTTTAGTTTCACTGGTCACTACATCATCTAAAGTATAGTATAGATCTGTTTTGACATTTTCTAAAGTTAAATAATCAAATACATAATAGTTGTTTTTCCATGACCAACCTCACAATGACTAAATAAGTATTTACGAAATACAGTGGAATCTCTATAACTCGCACCTCGTTAAGTCGCAATCCTCAGTGAGTCGAAAAAAATTACATTTTTTAAGTTGAACTCATGAATATGCGGTATCTTGAATTATTTAGGCCTTATTTCCCCTCAAGATATTAATAGTATATACACTATATAATACAAATTTTAAAAAGCTGACTTTGCAAATCGTATTTCAATATAATGTCATCACAATATAATACATATAAAGATACATAAAATTTCTGCAATGAATTCTTGTGTATCTCGTACTTCTCGTTAAAATGAAAACTCATTAACTCGAATTTTTGCATTTCCTTTGACATTCGACTTATAAAGATTCCATTGTACCATTATTTCTATTTCTATATTCGTTACAAACTTAAGTATTTATTTGAATATCAATTTAAATTAATTACAACAATGGATATAGAATGTATCCAATTTATTTTCAATTATCATTCCTAGATTCTTTTGATAGATAGTAAAATAGACTTATTGTAATATCCCAGACATAGATGTGTGACCTTTAATGAAATTATAAAAGCTGTTTGCTTTATTTTTCTAATTATAGAACTGCTTCTTTTTGTGGTACTAATTTATATTTAGTCATAGAGACTATGACTATTTAAAACTTGAAATAAATTCTATGTAAAAATATCTTTTATTTTATTTCACCTGATTGTGTAGTGTACGTATACGAGAACAAGGACCCATATTAAACTACTGTTAAAAAATATATTGTCATAACGTTATATACAACCTCACTTGCAGTGTTGGTATTATTTTTGTTCACGGTAAAGTTTGCTTTGTAAAGTGAAAGGTGGTAGAACACGATAAATGTTTTCGACTGTATTGTGACCATCATACTTCTAGTTATAAGTTAATAGCTGTGCCCTGCGGTGTTACTCCGTGATTCATCAAAATCGGTCGAGCCGTTTCAGTGAGTTTCGTCATAAAAAGTAGCCTATGTGTTAGTCCAGGGTATCAGCTACCTACATACCAAATTTCATCAAAATTGATTCAGCCGTTTGATTGTGAAGAAGTAACCCACCAACTTTCATATTTATAACATTAATTAGTAAAGCAGGGTAATCTGCATCATACATTAAGTGTAACAATCTCCCTACCTATTCGACTTAGTCTATGAACTTCCCAAAGTCCCTACTCCGTAGACAGAGAAACAGATTACATACTGTATAACCACGTACTAACTGGTGATCCAGCAATAATGTAAAACATTCTCAGCAACTCTCGGAGACCTAGACAAAGAGTCACTAAACAAACATTTCGCTTCTTCACCCCACGTTGGGGTGAGTGTAAAGGCTAACACTTTAGCATCACTGTAATACTGTGATTAGTATCACTGCTAATACCTGAATATTCTAATTTCAAATAACCCTTACTGATGTTACGTCGAGAATCATGACAATAACATCGCAGGCTGAAGGTTGTGACGGTATCAGTCGTAAAAGGATTCTTTTACTTCTTGAAGAAGTTTTGCTCATATTATGTCACATTTTCAATCATTCCTTTCAAGTAGCGTATTACCAACCGCCTCGGCAGATGCCATGACATACTTATTCATACAAAAAAAACGATCCTATTGTATTTTCGGAGTATTGTCCCATTTCTATATTACTATTTCTCGCTAAAGTCCTAGAATATCTTGCTCATATTGTATGTGTTTCATGTTCGTACAAAACGATTTGCATCTTCTTTTCTTTTGCGAACCGCCAAGAAGTGAAGCTTATTACCAGCATATATTTGTCCGAATTCCTACAACATCGGGGTCTTCAAACGAAAAGTGATCCAGTTCTGACTGCATGATAGCACTACATCTTCGACCTCGTCTTCACTTTCCATCAAGTGTGACGGAGGCCAAACGTAGTAAAGTCAATTTCAAGAAAAAATAACTATTGATATAATGATCGAATATGAAACTTTCACATTTCAGAATTCAATTTTTTAAGGTTTCAAAAAATCAAATTTTTCTAAATACGAAATTCCTATTTCGGACGATTTCTGGATGAACTGAGCGAACCCTAAACGCCTATATGCGTCAAAAAAGTGCGTTCAACGGAACGGTAACAGAAAACCAATGATTTTAAAACGCCTGTTGGCATGTGTACGGCCTGAATAAAATGTATATAGTTGTAAACGCACATTAAACGTTTGTCATGTGAATCTGCTCTTATTGCTTGCCACAAGAAGTCCGTAGATAGTTAACTAAAGAGCTTCTATCAATTTGAAGTGCTAACCGCTTTATTATGAAACTAGCTGTGCCTGCGACTTCGCTTGCATGGAACACAAAATTCTTTAATATAGCCTATATTACTCAGGGATAATAGAGCATTCTAATGGTAAAAGAATTTTTAAATCGGTCCAGTAGTTTTTGAGTTTATTAATTACAAACAAAAATACAAATCTCTCCTCTTTGTAATATTTGTATAGATAACATTCAACCCGGTTGTATGGTTTCGGTATCTTTGCCTTTTCCTTAAAAAGAAAAAAATATACAATACCAAGAACTTGTAAATCTAAAATGTAATAAATACAAAAAAGAAGCGTACGAAAAACTCTTTTTCTTTGTTGCGCAGCATAGTGACTACACTGCACCTTAAGTACAGTACAATCCAAATCAGTTTATTATTAAACTAAGGGTAATACGGCTATTGATATGAAAAAGGTAACTGGTTGATGTTATACTAAAGATAATAAATGATACATCAATTTTGTCGGGAGTTATCGTGACCAGCTCGTATAAAAAATCTAGACGTCCACGTAAATTTTTTTAGACAATTTTTTTCAAGGTAGCAAAATAAAATTGTTTTTTTTTTACAAATTATGAGATAAGTTATTTGAAGTATTTTTTTGAAATACATATACTAAATGTAAATTGGTTGTAGTAGAGGCAGTTTAAGAGCAAATAATTGCTTGATCTTGACGTGTCGAGAGGAGAGCACTACCTCATCCGCTTCGCAGTATGAGTCGTACAATTTGAATTTACATGTATAATACAAAAATGTATTTAATGGGGTCCACAGCTTCAAGAAGTCGGAAAATGATTGTGTCTGCCAGATGCATAAGCGGGCTCCGGAATTTTCCACTAAAATTTTAATTTCACAAACCCTCCTCCTTCTGACCATCGACTATGCTAACACTTGTTATTTATATTTCACCGAAGCTCAGCTTGATAAACTTGACCGAGTCCAAAACTTTTTTAATAGGTTCATGTTTGGTTTACGCAAGTTTGATCATTAATCAGAATTTCGCACTAAGATGAAATGACTTTCTCTGATACTTCGCCGGAATGCTCAAAAAGTCCTATTTATGATGGTTTAATAATTACGTTTAAGTATTGTTATGGTTTATGACTGGGAAGACAGAAGTAAGAACAAATAAACCAGTGAATTTTCAATCTAGATACTTTTACCATTAACGTATTTTTATGTTGCTGTTTTTAGTTTTTTATGGCATGTCGCTTTCTCCTACATACAATAATATGCCTATCTTTTCAATTTCCTTTACGATAATTGCGATGTGTAATTCGGTAAACATATCTGGCAAGTGGCAACATTGTTTAGAAAACTAATTTGTAATTTTGTTTTTATTTCGTTTGTCGTACCTATGATATTACGTGCTGTTTGCTTCGTATATACATTGAAACAGCATTCAGACTACATATTATTGTTAGTTGAAAAATAGACAAGTTATACAGAATGTCTTCGTATAAGGTAAAAGTTTTAATAAATAAGAAAACATATCTGATTTCTACTTACTGTAAAAACCAAAACTGTTCGGTGTATAAATAAAACTTTTGATGTTTGTTAAAAATATTTTATTTGCAGAATAAGATGTATTATGCATAAACCAAAGTCGCGTTTAATAGAACAAATATATAATTCATGTTTTTTAGATATTATTCTTGGTAATAATTTCTCTTAATATTACAGCCAATTGATTCTAAGAGAGAAGAATTTAGGCGCTATTTAGAGAGAGCGGGAGTGATGGATGCTCTTACCAAAGTGCTTGTTAGTTTATATGAAGAACCAGATAAGCCTGAAGATGCATTGGAGTATGTCCGTAAACATTTAGGTACAGATGGTGGTGATGATGAATTGGAGGCAGCTAGAGCTCGCATAGCAGAATTAGAAGCTGAGAATGCACTTCTTAAAGGTGAATCTGCCCCAACAGAAGGATAATATATTAGTGTTCTCATAATGAAAATATCTCAATTATATGATCTCAAGTGATTTTTCTTGTTAAACCTTAGATGTATAAATTAGTGTTATGATTACCATGAGTATTATGTTTGTTATGAGCCTCTTTTATTGCCTGTTCTATTTGAGAAGTATGTTTAGTTTATTATATTTTAATTATTTCAATAACATATATATTTGGTGAATTTCAAATGTTTGTAATTCATTAAAATATTTTTTTGGTTATCTTTAACATGTACACAATATTATATTTCTAGATAATTACTTCAACTGTTAAAAAATATTAATGACCGTTTTATGGCAATAGCATTATGAACAAGTTGGTTTTATTATAAATATCAACTTTCTTGGTTATGTTCAGAGTAAGAAATTTGAAATAGATCAAAAATATAAATATTAGCTAGGATTTCATAATTACTTTGACTTGCAAAGAGAATCTTAGTATGATGTTTTTACTCAAATATAGATAATTTCAAACTTGGTATCTTTTTATTTTTTTTAATTATCACCTGATGTATATTATAAATGTTCATTAGATTGATATTTTAAATTTAAATAATTCATACAAGTTTAGTTAAGAATAAACAATATTTTATAATTAATGGCTAAGTACATAAAGAGCACATAAAAACTGATTAATATTAAATTTTTCTGCATATTATTCCATCTGCCTATTTTACTAAAGTGAGAATACAAGCATTGCTTGTATACAAATATACAAGCAAAAATGAGCAGTTCGAATTACAATATGGAATGTCACAAATAATTGAAGGCTATGTTTTTGGAATACGGTATAAATACTTTATCCTCCCAATACATTCTTGATAATTTAGTGAATGTTAGCAAAGACTAGGGAAAAGGTGGATTTTGTGAAAGGCTTGCATGATTTAGATACTTTAATTCGTGACAAACTGATGAATCCATATTTTAGGCTAGGTAAAGTTTTATGACAAAGTCCCAAAGCACAGTACTGATTTTCTGGACAGTAGTTCAAGTACCATGTAAAGCTGGTTTGTTGTGCCAAAGCAATATATGTGAATAATGTGAATGATGTTTATGCTGACATTAACACCATTCTGTGTGCATCGGTTGATAAATATAATAATAATGCATTATTTAAACAACAAAAAAAATTAGGTATCTAAAATAACCAGATACAAGTTTCTTGGCAAACTGAATAAAGAACTTAACCAGCTGCAGCCATTCCAATATGACTAGTAAGGAATAGATATAACTTTTACAATACAAGTACCACTTGTTACTTATGACAATTTTCATTACATTTTTACTAACTTCGTAGGTACTATTCTAGTCATTCTTTTTTATAAATTCGTTTAATTTTAAAACGTTTGTCAATCACAAGTTATATTTATATTTGATCTTTTATCTATATAAATAACATAAATCGGAAAGTTAGATTGTGCTAATCTTGGCTATTACCATGAAAAAATATTTTGTATTTGATATAGCATTCATTGAGGAAGGCTTAGGCTATTTACTGTCACACTAACACTAATAAGAGCAAAGTGTATTGAAAAAAGTTACAAAAACAGACAATTTTCTTGTTAATAGGGAAGCACAATAAAACAACATTTTCTAATGAATAACTGATTTTAATAATATTCTTTCACTAAAATATGACCAGTACATGATTTAAACAGAAGCACTGATGAGCTCAGTGTATTTCTTGACTTTACTAGCCACACTCATGTCGACATACTTGTCACCAATTGATACAATCATTCCTCCAATAAGGGATGGGTCCACTTTGGCAGTAAGCTGAATGGTTTCATTACCTTTCAGGAATTTCTGTAAAAAGTTATTAAAAAGTTAAGTTTTTATATTTTGTATTATAATATCTACTTCTTTAAATTATACATCATAGGTTCTTTAAATTATGATATTTCATAGGTTTAACATTTTAGTCACAATCTCAGCAGATGTTAAGTGATAATGTGGCCCAAGATAGATAGGTTATGCCTAGTGTAGGGACTCGCTCTACTTGGTAACTTGGTTTGCATAACATAAATGTGGTACCCATACTTATAATCTGCTCTACTCCTTTAAAGTTATTTTAAATTAACATTCGTAACAATAATTATTTTTCAACATTAAGCTCATTTCTATAATAAAAAAATGACCTATAAGTTCAGAATTATATCATATTATCAAAACAAAATCTTTGAAAATTTAACAATAAAACTTTACTATAGCAGACTTATAGTAGGTAATTAGTACAGGCATAGTATTTGCAAGAATATATTTATGTTATAATAATATATGAATTGTAAAATTCATTAGACAAAGATTATTATTAATTATTATGAGGCTTTTTCTGGGAGAATAAACAAATTTATTGCACCACCATATGCTAAAATTTGAAATAAAATATTCAAATTGAATTATATTCTATCCATAACCACATATACGGCTATCATGCACTTAATGAAAAAGTACTCAAAAAATAAAAAGCAGGCAGTTATTATCGACTACTTAATTGAACTTACTTTTTAGAATCATTTTCTTTAATGATTTCTTATGTTTACGGGAATATTATTTATCAAAATAAAACGGATTTTATCGTGGTTTTTACATTTTCTTTGTTTGAATCACGTAACGCAAGTCGACTACTTACATTGAATTTACTTTTTACCATCATTTTCTTTAATAAATAACTACAAATAAAACTACAATATAACAAAATATAATATCTCTATAAAAGTTATATTTACATGGATATATATCTCAATTGTAATTCTATTTTTGTATTCTTCATACCGTAATGCTTTTTATAATGCCCGCTTGGCTAGCTACTAGCTTGCCGCCAAATTCCTATAGATGTGCTCTGGCAGTTTCACTTGAAAGCCAGGCCCTCCACTCAGTTGTTTTTTTACATCGTACTATACGTAATACAACATGAGTGAGTAATGTACGTGGGCGTAGCCAGGTTTTTCTTTTACACAGTGCTTGAAATACATTTGTTTGTCACATCTGATCTTTCATTTCACACTGATTATGTATTTAAAGTACAGGTACAGAGGCAATAATGGTTCAGGGGTGGTTAGAAATATTTTCTATCATTTCTATAAAAGCAGCTAGATTTTGAAAATCTATTTACCCATTTTGCCATATTTATTTGACATTTTGTGTATTAATAATTTGGAATACATTATATAACAATAACACTGTTCTTTAGTTACAGTGAATTAAAAAAATGTTGGTGTGTGAACTTTCAATTTACCTTAAAATACACACGAGCAAAAAGTCTAAAATTTTAATTCCGAAACGATTACCTACATTACATTTTCAAGATTGTCTTCTTGAGACTTCATGCAAAAAAATTAATGACTAAAGACGATATAAAGATAACTGACGAAAATAATTAAGGTAACCATACTTTTGTTGTTTTGTTGAAAGAGGACGGGGAAAACACCGAAACCGGAAGCGGATTTTATAAATATAAGGTTTAAATACTTAGAAAAGGTAATAGTCATTACGTCAGTGGTTCAGTTTTTTTGTTTTACTAAATCGATAACTAAATAATTAAGTAAGCAAATTAAGCAAAGCAAAGTAATTAAGTAACAAAGATTCACATTCTCTAGTTGAATAGTCACTATCTGTACTTTATTTAAATATCGCATTCATTGAGGAAGGCTTAGGCTATTTACTGTCACACTAACACTAATAAGAGCAAAGTGTATTGAAAAAAGTTACAAAAACAGACAATTTTCTTGTTAATAGGGAAGCACAATAAAACAACATTTTCTAATGAATAACTGATTTTAATAATATTCTTTCACTAAAATATGACCAGTACATGATTTAAACAGAAGCACTGATGAGCTCAGTGTATTTCTTGACTTTACTAGCCACACTCATGTCGACATACTTGTCACCAATTGATACAATCATTCCTCCAATAAGGGATGGGTCCACTTTGGCAGTAAGCTGAATGGTTTCATTACCTTTCAGGAATTTCTGTAAAAAGTTATTAAAAAGTTAAGTTTTTATATTTTGTATTATAATATCTACTTCTTTAAATTATACATCATAGGTTCTTTAAATTATGATATTTCATAGGTTTAACATTTTAGTCACAATCTCAGCAGATGTTAAGTGATAATGTGGCCCAAGATAGATAGGTTATGCCTAGTGTAGGGACTCGCTCTACTTGGTAACTTGGTTTGCATAACATAAATGTGGTACCCATACTTATAATCTGCTCTACTCCTTTAAAGTTATTTTAAATTAACATTCGTAACAATAATTATTTTTCAACATTAAGCTCATTTCTATAATAAAAAAATGACCTATAAGTTCAGAATTATATCATATTATCAAAACAAAATCTTTGAAAATTTAACAATAAAACTTTACTATAGCAGACTTATAGTAGGTAATTAGTACAGGCATAGTATTTGCAAGAATATATTTATGTTATAATAATATATGAATTGTAAAATTCATTAGACAAAGATTATTATTAATTATTATGAGGCTTTTTCTGGGAGAATAAACAAATTTATTTCCCAAATCCACCATAGTATTAGTGATTTCATCAATAAATCTACACTACTATGTTGTGTTATATTCACACCACCTATATAACTTATGCCAAATTTTAGCTAAATTAGTGTCTTTAGTGATCTGGACCATGTAATTTCATGTACTCTTATATTAAATTCTACTTACATAAATTTATAATGGTTGTTAGTATAGTGCAAGACTGAAGTAACTTTTATACAGGTAGCCAAAAATGTTTTTACCTTCAAAGCAGCTTCTAAACTTTGTCTTTGAGCTTGATCCAACGGCTTAGCAGTAATAACTTCACAAGTAACCTCTCCACGATGTGCAGCCATCATAATCTTAAATGCATTGATGACAGTTTCTAATTTTCCTAAACGACCATTTTCACCAAGAATTCCCAGCAAATTACTTGTTGTTGCTGAAAGTTTGGTCTGTAAATTTAAATTAGTTCTTAGTTCACCTCAAACCTTAGCTCCATCATCTTGACTTTGCACTAGAGTATAACTGTAGATAAATTAGCTGTGAGTAGTCAATGTATGTAATTAAACACAAAAAAACTAAAACATATTCATGGAATTTTTAGGTTCAATGTTTGAATGTATTTTCATACATATTTAAGTAAAATGTCTGAACTATAGATCTTTATGACTAACAAGTAATAACAATTATCTGGTCTTCTGTAATAAGGACTAGGGATAATTCAGAATGCCCACTGTAATCAAATAGCATTACATATAGTCAAACCCATGCATGTGTGCACAGATATGCTAGACCTGACAATACCCCATCTTATCTCTACTTTTGTGTTATTAGTTAGTTGTTAATACACCTAGGATTATGTATTATGTAGTTATATACATATACAAAAAACACTTTTCTTCATGTATTCAATTATCTGGCACAATTATCAAAATTATAAATACAGTTTCTACCATATTTAAGTAACCAAGACCATCAGTATTGGTTAACAAAACAAATTATTGGGATAAAAAATTGTCTATTGTCACCCTTCACAAATAAAATTTCAATGTAAAAGCTATCCCTAAGCAGCTTGAATTATACCAAATATTGATTTTGTAAAGTGATTTGTGTAAAGAGTAAAAAGTTAGTACATGCAAGCATGATAATTGCAGTATCATTATATTAAAATTTTATTGAAAGGTATTCAACAATTGATATATTATTTTAAAATCCATAACTCACTGTAGTTGCAAAATGCTTCAAAGCATCCACTTTCAAGTTTCTTTTCAGTGTGGGATTGACAATAAATTCCTTGAGTTTTGCGTCAGTTTTGAGGGATTGTTGGAACTGGTTTAGTTCTTTTTCTACGGTCTCCAAGGCTTTATTTTTGTGAGCTGCCGAGTACAAAGCAGATGCATATCTGCCTTCTAACCCAAAGACTTGTACGGGGGGCTTAATTAGCTGCGCTGCAGCGGCAGACGTACTCAGGGATCGAACCTATAAATTATTACGTAACTTTAACGACAACATAAAATTAACAAACATTTTAATAAATTAAAATTAACTTCACCAGGATATTTCCGTTCACCAACGACATTGTATTTCTTTTATAGGTATCTGAACCCACAAGTTCCAATAAAACCTATTGCTTCACCTTGAAAGAACTCCTAATCAATCCAGCTAAAAAAATAGAGATGTATCGACACAAACATATATTAGTTAATACTCGATTCTTTTCTTTCGTTACCAATCAGTTTTGATTGAAACTTTGTAATCGATTAAACATACTTCTATAGTTAATCATTCAGAGGAAGTTTGGATCAACAATATTTGAATATAATTTTTTATAGCAGCACGATAAACTGTATTGAGTATATTTTATATAATAAGAATGATTAAAGGTAACGTATTTTCCTGATAGTGGTCACAAGTAGAGAGTTGTGCAGAAACCATACACTATTTAAAGATTCAATTTTATTTGGTTTAGATAAGATCAGTTTCTTGATGTAATAGAAAAGAGTAACCTAAATTTTGAGCGAAATGTATACATTCCAGTCATTTATAAGGCACGTATTAGAGAGATTGGTATTGTAGTCATATTTCTTTTGAAATTACTATTACGCAAAAATGAAATACAATGTTTTCCTTTAACAATATTATCTATTTTTCGAAATCGAAAGTAATTAAAAATATCTAGTACATACTTGAAATACTCTCCACGTTAAGTGATGGTAAAACGAGAAAGACAAATTTTGCACCACCATATGCTAAAATTTGAAATAAAATATTCAAATTGAATTATATTCTATCCATAACCACATATACGGCTATCATGCACTTAATGAAAAAGTACTCAAAAAATAAAAAGCAGGCAGTTATTATCGACTACTTAATTGAACTTACTTTTTAGAATCATTTTCTTTAATGATTTCTTATGTTTACGGGAATATTATTTATCAAAATAAAACGGATTTTATCGTGGTTTTTACATTTTCTTTGTTTGAATCACGTAACGCAAGTCGACTACTTACATTGAATTTACTTTTTACCATCATTTTCTTTAATAAATAACTACAAATAAAACTACAATATAACAAAATATAATATCTCTATAAAAGTTATATTTACATGGATATATATCTCAATTGTAATTCTATTTTTGTATTCTTCATACCGTAATGCTTTTTATAATGCCCGCTTGGCTAGCTACTAGCTTGCCGCCAAATTCCTATAGATGTGCTCTGGCAGTTTCACTTGAAAGCCAGGCCCTCCACTCAGTTGTTTTTTTACATCGTACTATACGTAATACAACATGAGTGAGTAATGTACGTGGGCGTAGCCAGGTTTTTCTTTTACACAGTGCTTGAAATACATTTGTTTGTCACATCTGATCTTTCATTTCACACTGATTATGTATTTAAAGTACAGGTACAGAGGCAATAATGGTTCAGGGGTGGTTAGAAATATTTTCTATCATTTCTATAAAAGCAGCTAGATTTTGAAAATCTATTTACCCATTTTGCCATATTTATTTGACATTTTGTGTATTAATAATTTGGAATACATTATATAACAATAACACTGTTCTTTAGTTACAGTGAATTAAAAAAATGTTGGTGTGTGAACTTTCAATTTACCTTAAAATACACACGAGCAAAAAGTCTAAAATTTTAATTCCGAAACGATTACCTACATTACATTTTCAAGATTGTCTTCTTGAGACTTCATGCAAAAAAATTAATGACTAAAGACGATATAAAGATAACTGACGAAAATAATTAAGGTAACCATACTTTTGTTGTTTTGTTGAAAGAGGACGGGGAAAACACCGAAACCGGAAGCGGATTTTATAAATATAAGGTTTAAATACTTAGAAAAGGTAATAGTCATTACGTCAGTGGTTCAGTTTTTTTGTTTTACTAAATCGATAACTAAATAATTAAGTAAGCAAATTAAGCAAAGCAAAGTAATTAAGTAACAAAGATTCACATTCTCTAGTTGAATAGTCACTATCTGTACTTTATTTAAATATCATAACATATTATGAATTATCATACTATGAGCACAAATTTTAAACTTTTTTACAGACATTTATTAGGGAGTTTTTGGCGGGATCTCGATCTGTCATGTTGTGATTTTTATTTTTATTCATATACTTAGTTATTTAGCCCTATATTGTACAACTGCCAGGCATACGGTCATTCCGCTAGAAACTGCCACATAAGGCCCCGATGCGTCAAATGTCTAGGTGATCACTCCACTAGGGAGTGCCCACGCATGCCCGAAGCAGTCGAACCTCCTAGTTGCGTCTTATGCGGCAAGGCCGGGCACCCTGCGAATTATCGCGGCTGTGAACGTGCCCCACGCACGAGACACGCTCGCGGCCCTCATCGAGCGCCCTCAACGTACACCACGGCAGCACGTCCCGCTCCACCACCGCTTATTTCTAACCAAGCCTTCCCGAGCCTCCCTGGTCCTGCGCGTGTTACTCCTGCGCATACATCCGCACAAGCCTCAACCACTGCGTGGGCCATTAAACCGCAACCTGCGAAACCAATACCTGCAAATTCCACCACGTCCGCGCCGTCATCCGCCTTCCATGGCCTCGATTGGCTTGCAGGCCTTCTCAAAGAACACCTTGTCGACGACCTCATCGCGTTTGACGATATGATTAGCTCGAGTCGCGACTTCGACCGCCTCAAGGCCATTAAGGCCTTCCCAGACATTGCGCGCTCCATGCAACGCCTCATTCGCGCTTCCCCGTAATTAGTTTGCAATGGAGGATAGAATTAGACTCCGTGGCCTTTCTTTATCCTTTTTTAATGCGCGTAATTTAAAACCTCAACGCGACTTAGTAGCTAGCTTCCTTAAGGAGCGGCAAATAGACGTGTTTATCATACAAGAGACACTTCTTAAACCGAGCGTACGAAATCCCACGATTGCTAACTACAAAATAGTAAGAAATGATCGTACCGGTGTAAGAGGCGGCGGCACGCTCATATACTATAGAAACTCACTATATTGCATGCCAATAGATCCTCCCGAACTCACCAACTTAGAAGTGTCGGTGTGCAGAGTGGGCATGACCGGTCATCCTACTATTCTTATTGTTTCCGCGTACCTCTCGCCCAATAAAACTCTCCTTCAGTCGGATCTGGAGGCACTATTCGCGCTCGGCGATTCGGTTATAGTGGCCGGTGATCTAAATAGCGGGCATATTCAATATAACAACCCGCGTACCACCGCTAATGGCAGGATACTTTATTTGTTAGAAAATGCGCTTAACTTCGACGTGATTGCTCCCTTAGAGCCAACTCATTACCAAGCTAACTGCCGCCCCTCAGTATTAGACGTAGCCATATTAAAAGGGGTCGCGCTTCAGGTACGGCAAATCGAAGTCGTACATGAACTAGACTCCGACCACCGGCCAGTAGTTCTGCAACTCGGTCACCCGGGTGACCACACTCCCGGTTCAGTCAAAGTAGCTGACTATCTAAAGCTCAGACAGTATCTCTTTAATAACCTCGCCTCATCTCACTTAGATAGGATCCCCAACGAGATAAAGTCTGTGGCCGATGCTGATCTGGCAGTTGAATCTCTAGTCGGTCACCTCCAGAATGCCATCAGGGTAACCTCGAAAGAGGTAAGGGCGGTAAACGACCGCCGTTTTATACTCCCTGATGACATTCGAAGATTGATCACGGAGAAAAACGCGGCAACACGCCCGCACGATTCCTATCCGACGGAGAAAAATCGCATAAGGCTACGTAACCTACAAAGATCAGTTAAATCTCGTATCTCTGAACTCCGTGATCAAAGATGGGACAGCCTTTTAGCGGAAATCAAACCGTCTCATCTCGCCTTCTGGGATCTCGTTGGTAAACAGAAGAGCAGCTATTCGTCCGCGATGCCCCCGTTAGATAGAGGCCCCGGCAATTCGCCCGCCTTCGAAAGTATAGATAAGGCAGAGTATCTCGCTGCTACTCTCGAACAACAGTGTTCTCCCAATCCCTATGAATATCATACCAGAGATCCCGAACACGTCCGGAGGGTCGATCAAACAATACAAGCAATAAGAGAGACCCCCCCGATCGAAAACTTAGACCCGGTTACAACTGACGAAGTCTTCGCGATCATAAAAGCCCTTAAGCCAAGGAAAGCCCTCGGTCCTGACGGGATTAGGAACGAAGTCCTTAAACTTCTCCCTGATAAACTCATAGCCCTTCTAGTCTGCATCTTTAATGCGGCCATAACTCACTGCCACTTTCCAACTGCTTGGAAAAAGGCAACGGTAGTAGGTATCCGTAAACCCGGAAAAAAGGCATCTCTTCCGGAAAGCTACCGCCCGATAAGCCTCCTCAATACGATTGGTAAGATATACGAGCGACTCCTTCTGAACCGACTTCAATCAACTGTCTCAGACAAATGTCTTTTACCACACGAGCAATTCGGCTTTCGACCGAAGCACTCGTGCACTCACCAAGTGCTCCGCCTCACGGAGCATATTCTCTCCAATTTCACGGAGCTACGCCGTCCAAGGCGCACGCTTGCTGTATTTTTCGACATAGCCAAAGCATTCGATAAGGTCTGGCACGAAGGCCTCATATATAAACTCAATCACTTTCAAGTTCCGGACAGACTAGTCCGCATAATCCTTGCTTACTTATCGGACCGCTCCTTCTGCTACAAAGCGGACGGAGCTCTATCCTCACCTCATCCAATACGTTCAGGAGTTCCACAAGGCTCCATATTAGCGCCTTGCCTGTTCAATTTGTTCGTTAGCGATATACCCGAATTCCCCGACGTCGCAGTAGGGTCCTACGCAGACGACACAGTTATCTTCAGCTCGGGCAGGAATAGGATTCACGTATACTACCGCGTCCAAAGAGCCGTCTCTAATTTCGGGTCCTGGTGTCTTAAGTGGCGCATAGGAATTAACCCAGAAAAAAGTGCGGCTATCATGTTCGATCCTCACGCGAGAAAGAACATAAAAAAAACATTACATTTTTTCGGCGCCAATATCCCTTGGACTAACCAAACTAAATACCTTGGTGTAGTATTAGACAGGCATCTTAACTTTAACAAACATATAGATTACGTACAGAAAAAAGCCTCAGGGACTATGGTTCTACCACGCAATCTAACTTCCTCCAAGAGCAAAATGTCACTCAGGCATAAGCTCATAATATACAAAGTATGTATCCGTCCCATACTTACATATAGCTGTCCCGTATTCGCTCATGCTTCGCGAACCACCCTTCGCAAACTACAAGTGTTGCAAAACAGATTCATGCGCATAGCCGTCCAAGCCCCGTTCTATGTCCGTAATGTAGATCTCCATAAAGATATGGAACTTCCGTCCATGTATGCATATATTAAACACCTTACAAAGAAATTTTTTGAAAATGCTGAACTTCATCCTAACTCCAAAATAGTACACGCAGTTAGCTATACTTCCAATCCGCACGCTAAAGGTTTTGCGCGCCGGCCACGCGATTGCTTCTCCGACCCCGTCGATAAAATAACGAGATTAAACGCGCTTCTCCCTGCTGTCTCCAGCAATCGCTCGTGTCCGCGCACACGCCCGCGCAACCGCCGTCCTCGCCGTCGAGGCCGAGCGGATAATTTCGCTCCCGCACACCCGCCGCGGCCCCCCTCCGCAGACGCCTGAGCCTTGGTTCGATCCTCCGGATAGGAGCCCTCGAGTGACTCTGCTCGCGCGATACAGTGACACTCTACATCACTGAGAGTACACCATGACACCGCATTACATTCGTGCACACTCACACGTTAAGTAAACGGTTCTGTAAGGGACTACCCTCGCGGCCCTGAGCTGCTTACCTAATAAGGTCGTTGCTAGGATCACTAAATTTGTAAGACAAGACCTGTTGGTTAGTCAGGATCGTGAATATTTTTCACTTACCGGCAGCAACCCAAGCCGAGGAGGCCGTTTTGCCGACCCTCGTGCCCGCTGCCTCGAGGCTGAGTGCCTTCAGCACTTGCCCCAAAAAGTTCGGTGAAGCTGTCAAAGCCCCTGGGGCTAACAGCGTATGTCAGTTCGAAAAAAAAAAAAAAACCCTATATTGTGTAATACAGGCGACATTTTACGTGATGTAGTGTAGCTGAAGAGCATAAGTGAAGTGAATTATAAATAATAATTCAGAACATGATATATTAGTCGCCACAAAAACGCCCTAGAGAGCTTCAACAAGAGAGTCGCCATTTTGTAGAAGATAGTTTCATCTGTCCAAAATGTCTAAACCTTATCACTTGAAAATGGCAGTATTAGTCTCTAAAAAGGACTGAGTTGCTAAAAATAAAAAAGAAGAAGAATTATATTAGCTAGTCCTTTGTCTATGTAACGTAATCTTTCAGTATAATATGCACTTCAAAAATTCCGATTAATTTTACAATTTTCACACGTATCAAGGACCGTGAGAATATAATTTTGGCTTAATACCATGACGAAGCTTATCAGCATAAACAAAAATGTTTAATTGATGTTGAATGTTACAGATTAGTATCACGTGTATCGCTCAGTAATTGTTGTACATGCCAGAAATTGCTTCACCTATGTAAAACGTGTCCATTGGCGAACCGTTTCTTTAATTTTATAATTAAAAAACTGATAAAAATAATATTTTGAGTTAAAGACGTTAGACGAAAGATATAATAAATACAAAAACTCGTAAATAAATCCCAAAAAGAAGATATTTACGTAATGTAAGGAGTTGACATAATATTAATTTCTTTACTATTATGATTCGAATATTAAAAATTATGAAGTATTTATATAGATAGCAATGAGTACGTAAGATGTATTAAATAAATAAAATACCGGATATAATATGCATGATTAAAAATAACTAATGTTCACTCAGTGGTCACTATTCGACTACAGCGTTATTGAACATGGGAGTATAATCTTGTTAAACTGACGTTAAAATCTATGTATTATGAAAATGAAGAGTTTGAAGCAAATATTGATACATAAGTATAATAGTGTGCTTAATGAAAAAAAACTAACATTTCAGATTGAATAAAGAAATTTCTTTAAATGGGTAGTATTTTATTTATCCTTACCCGTCTCCATGGATGCAATAATATGATGACATATTTTTAGGGTTTCCTAGAGTCGGTTTCGGCAGACTTTATGTCAGTATCGGACAGATTTTCCATGTAAGAGATGGTCCCACTGTTTATTAGTCGGGTTTGGAAGATTTTTTGCCAGCGTCGGGTAGATTTTTCATTTTGGAGATGGTCCTACTGTTTATTACTGGTATCTGGTACATGTAGGTAGAATCTGATGGCAAATAGGGAAATAATAAATTGTAGTAAGCAACACAAGAATATTTGGTATAAATAGTCTTGGTACTTGTATTGTTTCTTTTATTATCGTGATTATATATAGTAAAAATATTCAATTTTACTTTATGTGGGAAAGAATTTCCATTGTATTGTATCACAAGTGTTTGTTTTAATACATTTCTATAAATACACGCAATTACCGTAAACAAGTGAATTGGCTACTTATGACTTGTCTGCTATACATATTTCGCAAAATATTATTTTAATAAAGACTTATTTTGTGTGTGTATTGAACAGTATTATAGAAAAAAAATATATATTTTGAATATAACATATATATTACTATTAATATATAACTAGTAAATGTATCCAAAATGTCGACATGCAATTCTTCGTTCCTTTATTAGATGATGACGGTGATGTTGAGGACGAAGAAAATTATGTAGGTATTTATAATAAATTAATTTTCCAAATTTTCAATGAACTCGTCTCAGTGAATGACTTCGTTTTCAACTTTTAATGTATGATGGCAGCATTTTTGCCATTTATCTATACCAAATTCAGAAACAGTTTCTTCTGTTTGAGTTGTTATTTCATCTGCTGGCCTATTAAAATTTGTCGCTGCTACTTTTTGTTTTCAAATTCCCTTAACTAATTTTATCGATTCAAAATACAATGGAAAGGAGGGAGTCTGAGAACTTAATGGCCATAGAATTTTAAAATTTCATCTATCTCATACACTGATGTGATTTAGTTTTGCTTAACAACTTCAAGTAGACGACATTTACACCAAAATTTTTTATAAAAAATATTATTTTTATATAGCCATTATTTATGTCACGGATACAATTTGCTTGCGTACGCGGCCTATTTATTTGCATAGAATGGTAGCTCGCATTTTCTGTGACAATTAGTGAGGGTTTTGTCAGGTTTGGAATAAGTTTGTCAAAATAGTATAAACTTCATTCACTTTATTTCTTATCAATTCCAAATCAAAACTGTCTAAATTAATTTTCTTTTCCCAACCAGTCCTCTTTTTGCCAGTTGTTAAAAATACACTATTGTTCGACGCTACAGCACTTATGATTCGTCGTACGATAGTCCTGGAAACCCCTAAAATAATCCATAATGATAATTAGAACATATAGATTCAGAACATCAAATTAAAGTACTTCGAGTATCAAATCTGTTAAAGCTTATTAGATATCAGTTCAACGACGCGTTTTAAAACCGAAAATTGCATTTCACGAATTTTACAATATACCTTGTACACAATACTTTTTGCCTGATCAGATCGAAGTGATTTCTTAGATTTTTTCCTCAATAATATATTTAAGTAGCGAAATCACAATCACAGTTGATATCAGTAGTACTCGTATTGACAAATGACAAGAAAATTTGCCATATCATAACCCATTTTTTTTTATTTATTGCCCTGAGATTCTAGTACACCTATAGTTACATACTTTAAGTATTTGCACTAGTATTTATTTTGTGCCTTTTATGAAAAATCAAGTAATTATTTACCTTCCTTTATGTTTTTACCACCTTACAGCAAATAAACATTGTTCCATAATTAAATTAATTTCATAAGTTCTTGTTTAAAACATGAGTATGTTTGGGGAGATTGCTGAACCTGCAAGTCGTACTTTTTGGGAGGACTGGGATGAAGATGACCGAGAAGTAAATTATATAAAGTAAGAACATTTTAAAAATTACTGTCTAGTATTATTCGATAAGTGTTTATATGGTGCCTCCATTCTAAATAGTTATAACAGATAGAATTAGAATCTGTTGCACATTGACTGGAGCCTGGGCATATTGTTTCACATAAGTTAAACAATTGTTAACAATTGAGACTCATATACTTTTGACATGTGCCTTAAGTCCATATAACATTCCTCTGATTTTGGTAATATTTAATTAGGTGTCTATTTACATCAGTATTTATAATTTTGCAATATTTAAAAAATAAACTTGTAGACCATGTCATTTGATTACATTTTGTATGTAAATTATTCTAAGAAATGTATCTTTAAAAATGAGTAATGAATGAGAAGGTTATGGCTCTTTATACAATATGATTTGCATGAAATTATGTAAACTAGTAAAAAGTTGTGATCATCATGTTGAAAAAATATTAACTTATATAAGCCTGTTTAAATAATTCTGGTAACAAAATTACAACGTGCATATCCCTATCTGTATTGCAAGTTATTTTGAGGCTTTTTTCTATTAGTAGTAAGAGATTAACAATCCAGAAGAATTAACCAAGTAGACTTCCGGAATCATAGTGAGATATATAGACAAAATACTTTGTGCTAATTTTTTTTTTAGATTACAATGGAAACAACAAGTTGAAGTCCCAAGTGAAATTGAAAGATTTATAATATTAGAAGGAAGATACCTGTTTGATTCAATTAAGAATACAAAAAACTACTTAGAACCTATAAACTCAATCAGAGATGTGAATATGCATCTTTACAAAATCAAAGACACAAACACTTATATGTGTATTATCAAAGATTATGATCTCTTATTTAGCAGTGAAATTGTTGAGTTGTTATACAGTTATATCACAGCAGCTGATGAAGTTGTAACAATATTAATGAAACCACTTGTTGAATACCAAACATCTGAAAACTTTTTGCAAAACTGTATTATCAGAAGATTATCCACTAAATTACAATCAGAGTCTTTAGTCCTGAAGTATTCAGCACTAGAACAACCAAATATGATATCTGGTGTATCAGCTGGAGGTATTATGTTGTCATTAATGGTATTTTAATTGTCACTTTGTCTTTAATACTTTTTACAGGATTATGTATCAGACAATGTATAAAATGTAGTTGTACTGATATGAGTGACCATTTTTTTTGTAATAGGTTTAGCCTTATGGCTATAATCTCATCTGATGTTAAGTGATGATATGGCTTAAGATGGTGGTCATGCTAAACATGTGGAGGGACTAGTTTTTTTTTTCGAACTGATATACGCTGTTAGCTCCAAGGGTTTTGACAGCTTCACCGAACTTTTTAGGGCGAGTAATGAGGTCACTCAGCCCCACGGCAGCGGGCACTAGGGCAGAGCGGCCGAACCTCGGCTTGGGCTACTGCCGGTATATGAAAAAAGATTAACCAACAGGTCCTGTCTTACAAATTTAGTGATCCTAACAATGACCTTATCAGGTAAGCAGCTCAAGGGCCGCGCAGGGTAGTCCCTTACAGAACCATGTACGTAACGTGTGAGTGTGCAAGAATGGTAGGCAGTATGATGGTGTACTCTCAGTGATGTAGAGTGTCACTGTATCGCGCGAGCAGAGTCACTCGAGGGCTTCTATCTGGAGGATCGAACCCAGGCTCAGGCGTCTGCAGAGGGAGGCCGCGGCGGGTGTGCGCGAGCGAAATTATCCGCTCGGCCTCGGCGGCGAGGACGGCGGTTATGCGGGCGTGTGCGCGGACACGTGCGATTGGTGGAGACGGCAGGAAGAAGCGCGGTTAATCTCGTAATTTTATCGACGGGGTCGGAGAAGCTATTACGTGGCAAGCGCGCCAAGCCTTTGGCGTGCGGATTGGAAGTGTAGCTAACTGCGTGTACTATTTTTGGGTTAGGATGAAGTTCAGCATTTAAAAAAAAATCTTTGTAAGGTTTTTAATTTATGCATACACGGACGGAAGGTCCATATCATTATGGAGATCTACATTAAGGACATAGAAAGGGGCTTGGACGGCTATGCGCATGAATCTGTTTTGCAAGACTTGTAATTTGCTAAGGCTGGTTCGCGAAGCGTGAGCGAATACGGGACAGCTATATGTAAGTATGGGACGGATACATACTTTGTATATTATGAGCTTATGCCTGAGTGACATTTTGCTCTTGGAGGAAGTTAGATTGCGTAGTAGAACCATAGCCCGGGAGGCTTTTTTCTGTACGTAATCTATATGTTTGTTAAAGGTAAGGTGCCTGTCTAATACTACACCAAGGTATTTAGTTTGGTTAGTCCAAGGGATATTGGCGCCGAAAAAATGTAATGTTTTTTTTATGTTCTTTCTCGCGTGAGGATCGAACATGATAGCCGCACTTTTTTCTGGGTTAATTCCTATGCGCCACTTAAGACACCAGGACCCGAAATTAGAGACGGCTCTTTGGACGCGGTAGTATACGTGAATCCTATTCCTGCCCGAGCTGAAGATAACTGTGTCGTCTGCGTAGGAGCCTACTGCCACGTCGGGGAATTCAGGGCTATCGCTAACGAACAAGTTAAACAGGCAAGGCGCTAAGATGGAGCCCTGCGGGATTCATGAGCGTATTGGGTGAGGCGAGGATAGGGCTCCGTCCGCTTTGTAGCAGAGAAGCGGTCCGATAAGTAAGCAAGGATTATGCGGACTAGTCGGTTCGTAACTTGAAAGAAATTGAGTTTATATATGAGGCCTTCGTGCCAGACCTTATCGAAGGCTTTGGCTATGTCGAAAAATACAGCAAGCGTGCACCTGGGACGGCGTAGCTCCGTGAGGCGGAGCACTTGGTGGGTGCACGAGTGCTTCGGTCGAAAGCCGAATTGCTCGTGTGGTAAAAGACATTTGTCTGAGACAAAGGCTTGTATCGGTTTAACAGAAGCCGCTCGTATATTTTACCTATCGCATTGAGGAGGCTTATTGGGCGGTAACTTTCTGAAAGTGATACCTTTTTCCCGGGTTTACGGATACCTATTACCGTTGCCTTTTTCCAAGCGGCTGGAAAATGGCAGTGAGTTATGGCCGCACTGAAGACGCAGACCAAAAGGGCTCTGAGTTTATCAGGGAGCTGTTTTAGGACTTCGTTCCTGATTTCGTCGGGACCGGGAGCTTTCCTTGGATGAAGGGCTTTTATGATCGTGAGGTCTTCGTCAGTTGTAACCGGGCTGTAAGCTTTCGATTGCAGGGGTCTCTCTTATTGATTGAATTGTTCGATCAACCCTCCCGACGTGTTCGGGATCAATGGTATGATATTCATAGGGATTGGGAGAACACTGTTGTTCGAGAGTAGCAGCGAGATACTCTGCCTTGTCTTTACTTTCGAAGGCAGGCGGATTGCCGGGGCCTCTATCTAACGGGGGCATCGCGGACGAATACCTGCTCTTCTGTTTACGAACGAGACCCCAGAAGGCGAGATGAGACAGTTTAATTTCCGCTAAGAGGCTGTCCCATCTTTAACCACGGAGTTCAGAAATACGAGATTTTACTGATCTTTGTAGGTTGCGTAGCCGTAAGCGATTTTCCTCCGTCGGATAAAAATCGTGAGCGCGTGTCGGGGCGTTTTTCTCCGTGATCAGTCTTCGAATGTCATCAGGGAGTATGAAGCGGCGATCGTTCGCCGCCCTTACCTCTTTCGAGTTTTCCCTGATGGCATTCTGGAGGTGACCGATCAATGAGTAAATCGCCACATCGGCATCGGTCACAGACTTTATCTCATCGGGTATCCTATCTAAATGAGGAGAGGAGAGATTTTTTGAGAGATAGTGTCTCAGCTTTGGATAGTCAGCCACTTTGATTGAAGCGGGTGTGTGGTCACTCGGGTAACCTAGTTGCAGAACTACTGGGCTGTGGTCGGAATCTAGTTCATGTACAACTTCATTTGCTGTACCTGAAGTGCGATCCCTTTTAAAATAGGTATATCTAAAACTGAAGGGCGGAAGTTCGCTTGATAATGATTTGGCTCTGAGGGAGCAATTACGTTGAAGGTAAGTGCATTTTCTAGTGAGTATAGTGTACTACCGTTAGTGGTAGTACGCGGGTTGTTTTATTCAATGTGCCCGCTACTAAGATCGCCAACCACTATAACAGAGTCACCGAGCGCGAAAAGCGTCTCCAAGTCCGACTGGAGGAGAGTTTTACTAGGTAAAAGGTACGCGGAAACGATAAAGATAGTACGATGATCGGTCATATCCACTCTACACACCGCGACCTCTAAATTTGTAAGTTCGGGAGGATCTATTGGCATGCAATATAGTGACTTTCTATAGTATATGAGCGTACCGCCGCCTCTTACGCCGGGATTACGTACGCTCGGTTTAAGAAGTGCTCTTGTATGAGAAACACGTCTATTTGCCGTTCCTTAGGGAAGCTAGCTAGTAAGTCGCGATGGGGTTTTAAATGACGCACGTTAAAAAAGAATAACGAAAAGCCACGGGGTCTAATTCTATCCTCAATTGCAAAACTAATTACTGGGAAGCGCGAATGAGGCGTTGCATGGAGCGCGTGATGTCAGGGACGGCCTTAATGGCCATGAGGCGATCGAAGTCGCGAGACAAGCTAATCATATCGTGGAGTAATCACCTAGACAATTGACGCATCGGGGCTTTATGTGACAATTTCTAACAGAGTGGCCGTATGCCTGACAGTTGTAGCACTGAGCCGGGACATCTTTTTTATGCGTGATCTCGACTGTGACGCTGGACAGACCGCAGATTGAGGTGAGCGAGAGGATTTCTTTACCTTCCCGGGTGCGATAAAGGACAACAAGAAACATATCATAATTTTGTTTTGTGAAGGTATGGTACATACGATGTACTTCACGGACAAGGAAGTTCTGTTTTTTGATGGACGCGAATACCTGTTCGACGGGTATTTCGTTTGGGACGCGTTTCAGAACTACGTGCAGAAGGCGCTCTTCCTCTAGAGTGTTGGTGTAGAATTCGTGTTTGCCTACTCGGAGGAAGGCAGTAAGATTTTTGTAGGTCTCAATTGTCGGTACTTTTACTTGAATCCCGGAAGGCGTGCTCAGGGCGCTAGTATAGCGTATTTTTTGTGAGTTTAGCTGAGTAGAGATGCTCAGCCACTTGGTTTTGTCTTTGATCATAACCGGGTGAGGTGCACGAATTTTAGGTTGCGCGTGTGCGGCTGTAGTTGCGGGAGTCGCGGAGGTTGAGGGAGCTGCAGGTAGTTGACGGACGCGAGAGTTATTAGCGCCCCTGGCTTTAGGGGCAGCAGTTTCAATTTAAGGGAGCTAGCTAACGTGATGGGAAAAGCCTCATCACCATGCTATGGTTATCCAAATTCCAAAACATGATATCATCAGTATTGTTCTTATATACCAAAAACAATAATCACTTCAAATTTTAAAAATACCTAACTACCTAACGTACTGCCAAAGCTTAGACTCTAAGTTAATATAAGTCCAATATATATATATATATATATATATATATATATATATATATATATATATATATATATATATATACTGGCTTTTATCTGTGGCTCTGCTGTTGTCAATATTAATTTTGTCATTTGGTTGTCCATCAATCAGAAATCATTTTCTATCAATGTTATTAAATTATTTATTTCAGGATGTTTGTCAATAAGGGAGATATTAACTTTCAAAAACCCATTTTTAGCTAATTTCTATAATATATTACTTGCCTACCTTCCAAATGTTAGCTTTATGAATATGATATATCTATATAATCTTTACATTTTTTTTTTTTTGCCGACCTGGCTTACGCTGTTAGCCCCTAGGGCTTTGACAGCTTCACCGGACTTTAAATCTTTACAGTCATATTCCACCCCTTTTAAGAGCAGTTTAAGTTCCATACAAAGTTTATCCTTCTCTTTACCTCACTCTCTATAAGTTTTTCATGAAAAACAAAAATTGTTATCATTTTGTTTTATATTTACCATTACGTGCCCAGGGCGGATGACGTAAAATGTCTATATATATGATCTGTAGTAATATATATCTTTTAGTAATTATAGAACAATTTGTTATAGAGTGACTTGTTTAATAAATTATGTAAATGTATTGTGTAGGCAAATGTTTTTTTTTTGTAAAAAATACTTAAGTGGTATAAATAATTCTCATTTTCATTATTTATATAGGCTTATAAAGATTAAAATTTTATTGTTGCAGTTGTATACTTGAGAGAATTCCTTGATAAGCCAGCATCAGCAATAATATTTTACATTGAACATCCTGAAACCCAAGACACAAGTGAACTACAACATTTTTTAGCACAATTAAATATCGTTTTCATACCTGAGTGTGCTGGAATATTAAATTCGAATATGTATATTTGATTAATTGGCTGATTAAAGTTATTATATATATATATATATATATTTTTTTTTTTCGTTTAGTTTTATATGAAGTAATATATATCTATTATATAATATATATTCGTAACTCGTAGTCGTGTTACGAATATTGGTAATTGTAAACTTTTTCTTTTTCTGGGGCAACATCTGCCTGAAGTATTTAAGCTGCAGACTGTACAAACTGTATTAAAGCGAAGTAACGACTTAAGGCCACCACAAATGGAGCTATAATGTATATATTAATATAGTAAGCTATATATTACGCTATAGTAAGCTACCACAGACGGTGGCTATGCTATAATAATTTTTTTTTGCAGTAATTTCATTAGCTCTGCAGCCATCATTGCATGAGCTCGTATTTGTACTACTTTGTTCATAAAGAGTGTTCTAATTTTAGAGATCGTATAATTATTATTATGTTCACCGCACACACAAATGATAGACGAAAAATTACACTCTGTATTCTTGAAATATATCAAAATATACGTTCATATGTCTTACTGTACCAAAATATATCTTGCTATATCTGTCGACATATTTTGGTGAAGTAATTGCTTAATACAAGGTTGCTAAGAGAAATTAAGTATGAACATATAATAGCACCCAATACCTATATCAATTACTCTAAACTTTTGATGAACTATACAATAGAATATTATTTAATGTTAGGTTATAAATAAAACTAGCAACAAAAGCTGATAACGGTATAATGGTTTATTTAACACCAATACAAAAAATATAAATTTTCGAGTTATCCACAATGTATTATGAAACTTATTTTTTTATGAAATAGTCTTAATCAAGAAAGTCTATATAAAAAAACACAGCCTATTGAATCGCAGTTTAATTTGGTTCAAACAAAACAGATTTCAAATCTAAGGTAATTTATATAGTACCCAGTAAAGCATAAATAACAAAGTAGGTCCTGCCCCATAATACATAATGTAACATACAAAAATACATCTACTTCATATATATCTCACTTGAAAAGTCATGATTTTTAATAAAAGACAATTATAATAACATTGTTGTATTATAATATATATCATCAATTTTTATTGATCTAACAAATATAAATATACTTTTTCTTGAAAACAAAAATGAAACAATTTTTATTACATAAATTAATAAAGAAACAAAAACCTTTAGTTAAAAACTTTCGTTTTAAGATATTTATTTATGATTTTGACCAGATTTATTTTATTTAAGATTTATTGACTTTATTTTTTTTGAACTTTTGCTAGAATTTAATTACGTTATGTAATGTAATGTCAATGAGAAACAAATAATATTGTGCAAAATTATATTAAAAATATGAATTCGTAATTTGAATATCCCCAACAAAATAATACATAGTGTCGCTTTCAATGAAAGTAATGCAGTTCGCCGAGCTGGTCGCACGAACCCGACGCCTTTACAACTTGCTAGTAGGACAATTTTGAAAGCCGGCGGGCAACTGAATCGGGGGAGGCGTGCCGCCGGGTAACACGCACGGGACCAAGCCGCCGGCAAGATCGTTTCAGAATAAGGCGGCTTAGGTGTGTAGATGGACATTATTTAACAAGATATTTTTAAATGAAATGGTAGAACATGTACTAATGTTTACCGTTATACAGCTGTATTTTTAAGTTACGACTTTTTAAAAATATAAAGAGATAAATTACATTACATAGTATAATTTAGCAGGTATTTGAACAATAATCTTTGATATTATATCATAAATAATGAGTAGGTATACATTTATATACATTTTTACACATAATTTTTAAACAGAAGATTAGTATTTAAGATTTTGCATCTTCCACACTATTACTTTGTTCGAAATAATTGTGTGGTGATGCCTAATACCAACTGCTTCATTTAGCGACATTTCTACAAGTTGCGTATTTTATCAGTTGTATATAAAATCACACAACATGTATTCATTGTTAGCAATTTTACTCTCAACTGATATTGCACGTCTTTTTAAAATATCAATAAAATCGGTCTGAATCTTTAACTTATTATGACGTATCTTCTAAATACTTAATTGGCAAAACACTATGTACAATTTTTTATAAAAGCATTATTCACACCAACGCATACTGCATAATATAAATGATACGAGTCATTAAATATTGCTAAATAAGCAGGAGCATTTTGAATTGATACTCTATTAGGTGCGATTAAATATTCAATAGTAATAATTTGCTAGTTTCTTCCAGAGATGGATTAGAACAGGACAGGACTATATCAAATGCTACTAGAAAGCCATAAGTTTATATAACATTTTTTATAAGATTTTTCGTCTTTGTACTTTTTTCTTAAGTGAAGAGTACTTATAAGTCACATAGTTATCCCAGAAACATGGCTTTTAGTTTTTGTCACTACCGGTATACAGCTGATCTGACCCTGTCTATTTCCATTACTGTTGATATTGATTGGGAACAATGTTTTTATGTCATTGAAATTATTAGACAGCCCATATAACTTTCAGTAAGCTTTGGAGGTATCACACCTTGTAATGTAAAAACCACTTCAAATCAAGTCGAATATTTTACTAGTATACTTCAGTCATTGTAACGCTTGACAATGACTACGTCTCCACTGTTCATAAGTTTTATAATATGGAGTTCTTATTATCCGACAAAAGGACCTGCCTGTTTGTCGATTGTGAAGTATATTTACTAACGGCTGACAATGGAACACACAAAATCGGCTTTTAGCATAGAAATTATGATAAATTACTAGCGATATTTTCCACTCACTATACTATGTATATAAAAACACAAATGGCAACCCTACCTCAAAAATTACTTAGAAAATATATAATCTTATATAATTATGACAATAATAAAAACAATTATAACTTTTAATATTATTTTACCGCTAATTCGTATTCGTAACAAACAATAATATATTATAATTAACATACATACATAATGAAAATACATGTTTTCCTATGAATTTAATCCATAATAACGAGTTTCATTATTCAAGGTTAACTGAGTGTTTGCAGATCGTTTAACGTGAAATAAATAGATCACTGCCGGCACAATATATAATACTATTTAATCAACATTTGAATAAACAAATGTTTAAATGGCCGTGAATATTTGATAAAAGATTCCAAAACACTAACAAAACATATAAATAATTTTATTAATATTACGCAATGTATCTTCGTAACTTAATCTAGGGATGAGCGATAATGGAAAAAATTGATATAATAAAATATCGAAACTATTTCTAATTCCCTTTTGGAAACAAATAATTGGTGGTAGCCTTTATAGTATATCATAATTTTGCGTACCCTTTTCAGACATAATTTATTTCTTATTTATATTTTCTTTATACAGATTCTTCATACTATGACGAACGAATCTTTTCTTTGCATCAATGTATCAATATATCGGTCGCTTCAAACTTTATGACCGGTAACGAGCTTATGCAGATTCATGGTTATATTTAGTAAATAATGTCAATTTTCATCTTACTTATACATAACCATTATCTTTTATATATGTTATAAGACATAATTAATTAAAATGTCCCCCCACAACCTGTACTACCACTCTACTGTCTAAATTTGTGTCGTGGGCAGCCAAATATGACTATGTTCACACTGGCCATAAAGTTTGCCACGACGAAAGGAACATAATATCGACGTCAAAACATCGATATTTTCAAGCATATTATCAATGAACATGACAAGATTGGATTTACACTGCCAAACTGCGAACGCACGTCCACAGACTGGTTTACATATTTTAAATACGCTAATCAAACATTTAACAATTGTTTTATGGCAATATGCTTCCATACTTCGAAATTGTAGATAATAGAATAACAAAAAGAGGATCAGCCAGAAGACTACACTTTCCAACACATCTTAAAGCTTCTTGCCTTCTAAATTGTTGCAGCCCGCAGCTGCAGACTTTTGTGGTTGGTGTTACTTTATTTTTAAATATTTTGAATTTCGTGCCCATTACAAAAATTGTGAGTGCGCTGATTAAATAGGTATTAGATCACGATGTGCAGTGCGACAACTGATACGGTGATTTTTTCCTTTCATTCATTTATTTGTAACTAAATTTTACCCACGGCTTCGCTCGCGTTAATATATGATTTTGTCAAATCGGATGATGCATTAATAAGTTTCATACAAAGATTATTCCTCTCTTTACTGCACTTCTAATAAGTTTTTCGTCAGTAAAATAGCCTATCATCGTCTCCAGGGTACCAACTATGTCTATACCAGAATTCATCATAATCGATTCAGCGGTTTAGTCGTGAAAGCGTAACAAATAAACAAACTCACTTTCGCATTTATAATATTAGACGTCTCATTATATCTACTGGTGACGGCAACACGTGATTTTAGTATTGTCGTAAATACGGTAAATCAACTGTTTGGAAATATGTTAACCCAGAACTTTACGAACACTGGTGAAGTGTTGCACTGACCTTTTTTATTAGTACATAAATCATTGGAATTAAACAACTTCTTGTGACCACGGACACTATACAAAATGATTGAAATGTCACGAAATTATAAAAAAAATATATATACGCGATATATCCGTTCATCCGACGTATAATTCAATTTGTAACAAAATCATGAAAAGCATTGCCTATAGATGTTTTGTTTGCGACCCGCGACACCATGTCTATTAGCACATTTTGTGGTCCCACATGTTTTCATAATTTTGAACATTTCGCTTTGTATAAGGGTTTATATATATTATTGGTAGAACGATATTAAGTATAATTTAGCATGCTGAACCGCAGCTCATTGGGGGATACTATACAACGATATCGGTATATACGGACCCAGGGGACATGTTAGTAGGAAGCCCTGTAGTATTTAAAACAATTGCTAGACGGATAAAATACATAGTTATATTATTTTTTTTAATTAATTCTATTTTGGAGGATATGTAACTCCACCATGATCCAAGATTGATTGATGTTCAAGGATGTCTGACAGTCCTATTCTTATTTTTAAATTTAAAAGTGATATAAAAATATATGAATTACTGAAGGTATGGGACTCTGTAATTATGGAAATTTAATACTTTTTAAGCGGACATTTTATATATATATATATGCACATATGCATTGGTTTACCAAAAACTATTGTTAATATATATTTATTTAACACCGACCAATGCTCGAGCGCCTAAATATTTCGTATTGAATAAATAAAGATTTCAGTAAATCAACCGTTAAATAGAATAAAAATTACGCAAAATATTATATAGGTATTTAAAACACCTGAAACAGTGCACGTATAGTTATGTAGCATAAAATTTTATTTAACATAGGATGTAAAAAGTTATGAAATAAAGTTGTGGTCTCTTTGTAAATATTTCTAGACAGTTTTAGTACAAAAAAAGTAACTAAACGCAAACAAGTGCGCAAGCAAGCTAATTCATAAAATACAATTATAATTAAGTAGATGCTATATTCAGATGAATCATTGATATTATGTTTACTCTTATTATTCCTATAATATATGTTTTATGATAATTATAATAGGCGACTGACTACACAATAATCCTCCATTAACTTTACTATACTTAACATACTATGCATTTTTATAAACCATCGGCAACAATTAACAAGTTGTATCTTTTAATATAAACTTTAGCCACGGATGTATGCCACGTCCATTACTTCATCCACATAAATGTATTTTCATTTATATTTCATATTATAATCTTTAATTATAATGATGAATATGTCATGTTACTTACTTAGCGTCTACTGTTATATCTTAATAACTTAATATAATTACAAGCTAAGATGACACTAAAAACCTAACTTATGGCATATTACTTAGTAAACAATATTCATAATAATCTTACGATAAGTTGCCTTATAAAGCTTGTAATGACTAATCATATATTTATTATCATAGAAAAATAAATTTGTCTTGGACAATTAAGCTTCTCGTATGATAAAACATAAAATATCTCTTCGCTAAATAACTTTGGAGGTACATAGAACAGCCTTTCGTTTATACATGTATATTCACATTTGACTTTGTTACCTTAAAAATCAATAATTCCGCAGTTATTTTGACCACTCTTGATATTATCTAATATTTTATTGACGAATTCTGATGTCCTACCGGCGATTTTTATTTCTGAAAAAAACAAAAATATATCCTTTTTTATACTTTATACGTTTAACGTTATGGCCACAATGTTACCTGATGTTAAGTGACGATGCGGCCCAAGATGGTGAAAATGCTAAGACTAGTGTAGGGACTGGCTCTCAAGTGCAACTGCCAGAACACACCTATTGGTATTAGGCGGCAGATTTTCATCTTTAAGGTGGTAGCCAGCCAGGCGAGTATTAAAAAAACCCCTACCACCATGCCATAGTTTCTCTGTCACCTGATTTAACAGAATCAATATTAACGTGAGCGAAGCCGCCGGGAAAAATTTAGAAGAAAAACAAACATAAACCAACCTGTAGCCGTGTTCACGATTGTTTTTATATGAGAATTCCAGTCGACGTCATTTTGTGAATTATTTGTCATCCTATTACTTAGTATGTGCTTCATTTGTTTAATGCCATTTATAAGCCGTTCTGAAAATAAATAAAAAAGCGTTTAATATCTTAAAATATATCAAAAAGATGGTTCAGATATGGGGGCGATCAAGTATTACGTATTGATCAAGTATTTTGAAGATTTTTGAACCACCCTTCACCCCATGTAACGCATCGAAACGTTTTTATGTACCCCTTCCCCTTTTCAAACGTTACGTAACACTCATGTGACTCTTTTTACCTAAAAGTCATAAAATTATGATGCGCAAAGTATCGAAAAGTTGCTAAAATACCTTTGTTACTGTTTTAAACGCATTTGCGTTAATTATAAATAAAACAATCGATTCGCAATAGATGTGTGTATTATTTATTTATAGTGTTATTGAAGGAAAAAGCTTGCAAACTTTAAAAAAAAAATGCTATGCAACGCGTTGTTCGAACTGCCCTCCCGCTCTTGTAACACATCCTAACATTTTACAAGACCTATTTCACCCCAAATTGCGTTACATTATACTACAAGGCCGCCTATTATAAAACAGTACATTATCTGTGATTTAGAGACAAGGTAAACCTGTATAAAATATAATTGTAGACCATATAATACAGAATATACAAATAGATAAAGATACATATATATCAATCAAACGTTAATGTTACTTAGTCAATAATATAAATCGAGCCTTTGTAGACAAACCATCGTGAGTGACAAATTGCACTTATTATAGTAAAAAGTTTTTTCATTCCTAATTAAAAATTATGTATGATATCTTTATAAAAAGGTTTTGACTTGTTGTTCATAATTAACCACCGATCTATTAAAATAGTGGCTATTAACATACTGCAATTCTAATTTACAAGCATAATGATAGGGGGTTAAAAAAATGCTTTTTTTCACTTTTGGCGCTTGCGATATTTTTCCCAAAAAGGCTCAATATCACTGAAACATAAATAATTAATGAATATATAATAAATTAATTAGTATTGACTTTTTATTGAAAAAGTATCAAATAATTGTCTTGGCATATTGCCACTGACAAATTATTAATAGAAAATGCATGTTTTACATATTATGAAAATGTGATCAAGCCATAAAAAAGGTGTATGTGTCTTGTTTACTATGATATCTATATCAATATTATATAGCGAAAATGCTTGTTTGTTTGTGTGAACTTACTGCTGCTGTGTATTGAAAAAAGTTACAAAAACTGTTACAAAAAATTGAATATTTAAAATTGAAACTAAACAAGATTTTTAGATATTTGAAGCAATGATGGCACAGTTGGTAGTGCGTACAGACCTCGCGTCAATGGACGTGAGTTCGAATCCCTGCTATGAGCCTGAACTTTATTAAGGAAAACATCGTGATGAAGCCATAGGATAGGAGTAGGGCTTTTTTTAATGCCGGCCTGGTTAGCTATCATCCTCAATTTAAAAATCTGCCTCCAAATAACTATAGGAGTGTGTTCCGGCAGTTGCACTTGAGAGTCAGTCCCTCCGCCAGGCTAAGCGTGTGCACCAACTTGAACCACAGCACCACTTAACATCAGGTGAGATTGTGGTCGTACCGCTAAACCCTATAAACTATTAAAAAAAAAACATATATTGTTACCTATAATCATTGATTAAACTCATGATTTGTCATAAAAATATACAAGATTAATATACATAACCTAAAGAAAAATATACAAAGATTCTCCTATATATCATTTTAACAAAAAGTACCACTTGTCAATTTTACGTTTCTGTGATATATTTGTACATCGTTTTGTTTCATATTTGTTTATTATTATTATTATATGGTTTGTATGTTATTATATATATATTATTTTATATGTTACAGTTCACATGTCTTTAACATGTACGTTATTAAGTTTGATTTTAGTTATACACCCAAAATACCCCTGATTCTTCTCCTAGGAATATAATCATCCAAAGGTAGCCTGGAAAAGATCAATAAGGCCGCCCTTTGTACTAAACAAATAATTTTAAGCGTATAATTATATGTCTAAGGGTGTATAAAAAAGATCAAATAAATAATAATAAATGAAAGATTTTATCAGTTTTATATGTGAAAAGATAATAAAAGATCTCATTCATCAGGTGGGTTGTACACTCAAGTATCAACTTTAAAAGTATATCAGAACTGATAATAACAAAGTTCACAAGTCATATGTTAATAGTATGTCAATAAGGAACTAAAGAATGTGGATGATGCAATACACATAATCACGACATATTTTATACAACATATCTAACGTAGGAAAATATATTCTGATAATTGTAATCAATCAGTGACCGGTTTTTTTAATATTATGTTTGTAATCCAAATGCTAATTCAATAAAATATGGAAATTATATTTATGCAAAACGAAATTATCGGAATCGACCGAAAACGAATTATACCAATAAAATTTTCTTTTTTACTACAAATATAAAAACGAACGTGAATATTTAACGAGATTTCTCTTCTTCCATGTGCAACAAAAAACAGTTTTTATTTCAATCTTTAATATGTAACTATATATAATTCGAATATGGTATAACTGAGACAGTAGTTTGCTATTTACATGAACTGTACAATTAAATATATATTTAGGTACACATCGAGCCTTTTCAGAAATACATAATAAGTACCAAAAATCATAAAAATGCATTTTTTTTTGTAACCTCCTAGAAATTATCTTAGTAACTTAGCAACAATATGTTAATAGCCACTATTTTAATAGATGAGTGGTTAATTATTAACAAGTCATAATTTTTTATAAACATATGGTAAATACTTTTTCATTAGGAATGAAAAAACTCTCTCCTTTAAAAGTGCAATAGTCGGTTACGACGTTTTTCTGAAAACGCTTGAGATATTTTTTATATTATACACTAGCTATGTCCCTAACTCCGTTCGCGTGGAATATCATTTTTAATTAACAGCCTATGATACTCAGGGCTAATGTAGCATTCTAATGGTGAAAGAATTTTCGAAATCCGTTAAGTAGTTCTTGAGTTTATTCGTTACAAACATAAAAACAAATATTTGCTCTTTATAATATTAGTCTAGTATAGATATAGACAAAGAATTTTCATTTATATGATTGTTATATTCTCTACCGTTGCCGCGGCCGAAGATGGTGCACACGCTAAGCCTAGTGGAAGGACTGGTTTTCAAGTGCAACTGCCGAAATTCATCTACAGGTATTTGGCGGCAGATTTTCAGCTTGAGGGTGGTAGCTAGCCATGCGGGCATAAGAAAAAGCCCTATTACTATGCTATGGTTTCATCACAATGTTTCCTTCGCCGAAATACCAAGCTCATTGCAAGGATTCGAACTCACGTCCGTTGACGCGGCGCTCCTACACGCTACCACTGAGCTATGATAATGAATCATTATGAACGAGGATGTACCGAAAGAGTTTCTTTTTAGTATTATAGTTAGTATTATTATTATGACGGGGCTAATATAACTGCTGTTAAAGTCCCTAAATAAAATAAAGGGGAAAAATTTATAATATTAAAAACTTAAATTATGTGGCCCAAAAACAACAATATCCTTAAGTAATAAAATTGTGTGTATATCTAGAAGTAAATAATTAATATAGCATTGTAAGTATAACCGTCAAGGACTAGCTTTAATTTCCGTGAATGACTTGCATAACTATTTTCAATAAGCGTTTTTTAACACGATGAAAATGTCATTATAAAATACCTTTAACTGCAATATACTACATAAAAAGTAAAAATCAAGAGCTACATATTATACGGTCTATTTAATTTATTAGCTCTCAGCTTTATTGCAAATAAGCAATTGCAGAAATTAAAAAAAATATTTTATTGAGAAGTAAAATTTCAACTAAGTAAAATTAACTGTGCTTACTTTTATTTGATACTTTATACCTAATCTTATTATTTAATCACAGTACCGAAGTTTTTTCGTATTTAGTTTTGTCATGTTTTGTCATGTTTTGTCAACTTTTTTCTTCTATTCCAATAACCATTTAAAAGACAATTGAAAGGAACAAAGATTTTTATCAAATATTCAGTCATTTCTGAAAAGTGTACTTACTATGTTCTTGTTCCAGTCCATCTAATTTAATTTTATTTGCCTCATGCTGAGCTTTCTTCTTCAATCTGCAGGCTCTTGACGCCAATTTATTTTTTTCTTTTCTCGTCTTTGGTCTAATATTAAACGGTAGTTCACTAACAGGTATCATGTCGTTTATAACTTTTCCTAAGTTATCCAATTCTTTACCAATTAAATAAAGCTTCCGTGGGTTTGGTGTTAAGTCATTTCCATCGCCTTTTCTTGCTTTTCCACTAAAATATTTAATTTTAATTAATCAACTATAATGTAAATATGTTTTATATATGAAATCGAGAACAATCATGAGCACCATAAAGTCTTCATCTAAGAAAATCTATTACTTTAATTAATTTCATAGAAACATTTACCGATACCAGAAATAAATCAATAAAATCATTATAGTGAAACTTCCATAACTTGATCTAGTTAAGGCGTATTCCTCAGTAAGTAGAAAAAAATACCATTCTCTTCCGCTAACCCCTAAATATGCGGTATCTCGAATTATTTTGACTTTGTAACTCAAACGAAATGTTACTTCACTAGTAGCTATTGATAGTACATATATAACCACTAGAACACCATTTTAAAAAATCAGACTCCATAGGTTAGTAAAATGTAATGCCATCTCGATATAATAAAACTCTCAGTACAACTCGGTATAATACAACTTAAAAATTATACTTGGACACTGTGCGTTTCTAGGTAGAAATTTCTGCATTGAATACCGTCGTATTTCGAACATCGTGTTTAGTCGAAAACTTATTAACTCGAAATTTTTAGCATTTCTGTTGTCATTTGAGTTATAGAAATTGTTAGGTACGTGTTAAAAAAAAAAGTACCTATGTTTAATGCCTCTGACACTACAGTTTGGACTAAAAACAGGGTCAGTTACAGAATTTAAAATATGTGGATCCTCAGACTTCTTATTTAAAACTAGCCGTTGTCCTTTGGGCCCCTTAGCTTGAACATTGTACTGCCAAAAAAATCTTTCCTTTTTGGAGTTATGACGAGCCTGCTTGCTTTCAGATTCATCATTGGATTCTGAAAATATATTAAGAGTTTTTCATAATAACATGTTCTGAATTTCATGAAGTATTCTTATAATAAATATTGTTCTTTGTAAATAAAGGTAAAAAATCAGCAGACATAGAATGGGTTTAAAATTAATTTTTAAAAGATTATATCCATCTTTCTTTCACATACATTCATCTTCATAAAGTAGATTTCATAAGTCATACTTTTCAATCTTACAGGATAAATTCTGCATTTTTTTAAACATGTATTGTTAAATTGTCTAGAAATGTTGAATTATATACAAGATGAACGTACAAGTAACTTAACTTTTATGCAGTAAATAAAAAAATTAATCTTTAAATGTTTTCCTTATATTTGTATATATTTCATTAAATGAAAAATAAAAAAAAATCTATCAATTAAAACAAATAAAGAAATATTTAATATACTGTCAATCACTTTTATTTATTAATTATCAATGACTTTTTTATATGTTCACTTAACACTGTTAGATTTACAAATATGATATACTATTAACCTATAGAAAGAATGTTTATTTTTGAAAATAAGTTAATAATGTATAATTATTTTTAATTATTTACCATCAGATGACAAATCCTCATATCTATCACTATCTTCATCTGATTCTACATCTCGTTCATCTTCGTCTTGTGAGAAGTCACCAGTCCCTGGGCTCAGCAAACCGCCAGACAATGAAGATGCAGATCCTGCTTCTGCTAGCGAACTGGTAGACAATAAATGTTTGCGTGGTTCCCGACGCTGCCATATCTGTTAAATAAATAGATAATCAATGACTTTGTAGCTTTACTTCACATAAATAAATAGATTCTTCTCAGACACAACTTCAGATGGAAAAATTAGTTGTTTAATATATATTATACAAGCACCAACACAATCAAAATAAAATGAAAATTGTATTATAAAGTTCTTTTCTGATATCTGATATTTATCCACCCCACTATATATTTGTAAATTAATTCTAGTCTACAATATTATATTAGAAAATAAATCTTAAGTTACATCTCAAATGATAAAATAAAGGATGAAGATTTAGACATATCTTGAATAATTTATACAAATTTTGTAAAAAGAAATCGTAAAAAATAATTATATGCATATGACAAAGTATAAGAACCACATAGTATATTTCAAATAGGTTTCTAATAACAGAGAGTACAAAGTACCAAAGTGCATTACACATGATTGTAATTTTTATTTTAAGTATATGAAGTAATAATAAAATCAAGAAAATAAAGAATATTAAAGCAGAATTTGTTTGGTACCTATGCTTCAAACAGTATATAACAAAGATTATTATATATAAAAAGTTATTATAGTTTCATTATTTATGTATTTTTTATTTTTGTTTCAAGTTAGTGATTATATAAAACTATAAGGAAATTTTTAAATTTCTGAGAAATGTTTTACTAAAAGTTGAATAATAGTTACCTGTTCCATGGTAAGATGTGTTGGAGCTGAAGAAGAAAGTTGTGTATTCTGTGGTTGTACACTCATTGGGTAAGGTGGCAAGACTGTTGAAGCAGGCACTGATTGTCCCAGTGCTATTTCTCCACTGTAACCATCCATACGAAGTAAAAGTTCAGGTAACTGATTTACTGGCTGTGCAAAGCTTGAGGAAGCCGAGCTGTGCTGACTAGCTGGTGAAAATGCTAGCTGAGCCCGTCCATATGGACTACAAGGGCTTTCTGCTGGCATTATGTTGTTTACCTGGATGTTAGTTCTCCTTGATCCACTCATAACTCCACCAATTTGGACACAATAACCACTCTCTTCAGGCAAAAGTAAGTCATCAAAATTCAAATCATCTAATAATGTATCTGGATTAGCATTTAGCTCAGCTAGAGTTGGTCCTAATATTAAATCAGCTTTGTCAACTTGAAATATATCATCATCATCCATTTTAAAAGTGTCAATTTTGGATGAAGTATCTGTATCAAATTTGTTGTAGTGCATAGTGGGAACGCTGTGGAAGGAACCCCCAATGTTGTCCTGTAGACACAGATCTAAATCCGTATTAAAGTCACCAGGGTCGGCGCGTCGCTGTGGAATAGGTACTGAAGCGGACATAGTACCCAATTCATAGGGCAACTCTTGTTTTATGTCGACGCCTGGCTCAAGAAGAAAGTCATGTGTGTAAATAGAATCCGACATTGCACGTGTTTCTTACGAGTGACCTTCACGTATATCTTATTGATAGAGACTGACGCATGCGACTTGTACCTCTATCGATTAATAACAGCGAAACCCACGTGTATTTATTTTCCTTATTCAGTTTACTTATTGCTATAGAAAATAATGTCAATTATTTTAATTTCTTCTAACGTAGTTGAGACACTATTTGCTGTTTCGGTTACATAACTTATAAAGAAATCACAAACTCGTATAATTGAATGCTACATTTAATCACAAAGACTATTTTAAATCCAATACTGACTAATTTTCACAATATATTAATGTACACAATATCGTATTACACAATCGTATAATATTGCGTTCGCAAATCACGAATCATAGATTCCTATTTGGTCAAAACAGTATGAAATTATTATCACAACACAATAACAAAAACACTTGCTCGAGATAGTCGAAGTAAACAAAGATTGTATTATTATTATTCAGCAAAATCAAAGGTCATTGAAGAGAGAAAAAAGACAAATATTGTCAATATTGTCATTAGTTAAAAAGAGACACCAAAATAGCTATCGAAATTTGCATAGCGGAAGTGGAAATAGCGTAATAAGAGAAATACTACACTAGTAATGCTGTGCATATATTCATTCGGAAATCGATAACAATATAAATGAATAAATAAAATCAGTTAATTCTTACAATCGGCTCTCATAATTCACACATATTTGTGTTATAACATTATATATCTTGTTTCTATTATAGGCTAGGCGTTCATTTTAATCTATATATCAATAATTATTACTTTTAATTATATACAAAACAAGCAGATTGATGAATACAGAAAAATACCACCCTTATTCTTTATTAGCAGGAAAAATCTCTGAACGAATACAATAAAGTTGTAAAAAATAGCCTAGAAACCTTTGTGAAAGTTTGTCCTCTGAATTGTTATAATCTTATATCGATACCTTCAGTAAATTTTACTATATTGCGGGGTCGTTTTAGTGGGTATTTCAGGTGATTCACTTTTCTTACTTGTATCTGATGCACACTAGGTGATTCCCACATATCTTTCATAGTTTACTTAACATATTCATAGAGACAATACGTAAATGTATTTTATTTCGACAAATTGTTTTTACGTGTAGTTATTTAAAGAAACATCACTTTTATTAAATATACAAAATTTCCAGATAAATTGTATTGAAATCAAAGTTAAAAATTAATTACAATATTGAATAGGACGTAATATAATTTTTCATTTAGAACTATGTGAAGCAGGCAAGAAATAATTAGTGAAGTTTATACAAAATTGTGTGAATTTTACATGTTTTTAAATTTATTAATTTGGTTGTTTCTTCGTTACCAATACGGCAAAAAGACTTTGGATTTCTTAATAACAGAATATATGATTTAACTTTGCATTACTTTATGTTTTTTGCTGTTTCTCTTCTTATTCTGTAATAATTATTATAAAGCGGAAAAGTTTGTTTGAACGGGCTAATCCTATGATTATTGTGTGTTAATCCTATTAACTATGTGAATTTTTTAAAATGATTAAAATTCGTTTTGTATTTCATCGAGCAATAATTGAGGAAGTCTTAGGTTATTTAACATCACACTACCAATATTTGGAACATTGCTGTATTGATTAAGTTACAAAGACGGACAAAAATTATTTAATAATTTTTAGTTCCATCTGAATGAAGTAGCTGGCTCAGCTGGTATATATTAGTTTCCGATTGAAACAAGATTTTAAGCCGAACCTGATTTAAACAAGGTAAAATTTGTATTATATACTGAAATTTAGTATATTTTTCACATACATACAAAGAAGTAATTTGTTTGAATGAACAATAGTAATGGAAATATGTAACAAAAATATTTATTTGAGTTACATTTTCAATGTAGGTCACAAATAAAAACAAAATTAATGATTTACGAAATCATTTATGAACAAAAATTAAAAACAATGACGGTGGTGAGAGTCACTGGCACAAGAGTCCCCAATTCATTCGATCGTTGCGCAATAATTCATGTATAGTGGTTTCGGCCTGACCAAAGGTTTGGCCGATTTTTGGTCAAAACTAAAAGCGATTCTGAGGTTGGAGTCTCGTCGACTAATATATACATATATATATCTTCATCCCTATATTTTTCTGGCACCCTTAGACGACTCAGGCCAATTTTACCCGAATGAGCGTTACATACCTGAGCGTGACGACTCAGTCCTATTCAATACCGTATATAATTTAGTGTTCAGTTTTTTGAAGCTTTAATTCCATTCAATTAAAATATTTGTATTGGATTTTTTTACTGTAGGCATAAAAACTACAATGATAAGAAATACTATCAATATAACACGAAATTTTGACTATACACCTGTATTCGAAAGTTTAATATAATTTTAAGAATATTGCTAGTAATTTTTATAACTTGACTTTTAGAATAGACTTCCATGGCTTATTATAACGCTTTCCGTATACACTGTCCTTAATTTTAGATACAAATAGATATACAACAAATATAAATTATATATATTAATTTTCGTATTATTTAAAGAATGTAAAATCTTTATGAAATGAATGCAGTATGCCTAAGTATTTTTATTGGTAGACTACATTTTTTGTTTACATAATAACAATCATATAGTAAAATATTTCACAAAATAATTGTTATTAATGAACTACACAAGCACCATTGATAGTAATTTTCGATTATATACACTATAAGTTCAAAAGTGTAGAATCATAATGTATTTAGTTTCTATCATATAACTATATCAAATATTTGTATTGACACGTAATATAACATTATTTCTTTGTTATATTCTTACCTTCATTCCTTTTTTTACGTGTTAATTATACTTTATAGTTTATTATGCGTGTGAATTTTGATGTCATTAGCGATAGATTCAGGAAATCGATTTACGAAGTACATAAGTTTACCAATTTATCGATTTAATCGATTCACGAGGACATTACTGATTACACAGAACATATCAAACTGACGGACAAAACCACAAGTAGGTATTTACAATTTTACTATATTATGGAAGACGAAAATTTAAATTCTAGTAAAAAATGTAATTCAATATTTAAATGCAACGTTCTTATAATTGGCTGCGGTATGGCTGGATTGTCTGCTGCTAACTATTTACTTAAAAATGGCATGGAAGATTTTTTAATATTAGAAGCGAGAAAACGGATTGGCGGACGAATTATATCAATACCAATGAAAAATCATAATGTCGAACTAGGCGCCAACTGGATCCATGGAGTTTTGGGAAATCCAATATTTGAACTGGCCATGGCTAACAATCTGGTAAACATAATAAATATACCAAAACCGCATAAAGTCATAGCAGCGACAGAAGACGGCAAACAAGTACCATTCAGTGTACTTCATGAGATACACGAAGCATATGTATGTTTTTTGAGGAGGTGTGAAGAATACTTCCTATGTCAATATTTGCCACCTCCAGATATTCATAGTGTTGGAGAGCACATTAACCTCGAAGCCACTATATATTTAGAGCGTTTGCCATCTTCTGAAGAAAAGAAACTAAGAAGATTAATATTTGATTGTTTATTAAAACGAGAAACCTGCATATCTGGTTGTAACAACATGGATGAAGTAGACTTATTAGAGTTAGGTAGCTATACTGAATTGCAAGGTGGAAATATTATGATACCATCAGGTTTTAGTTCTATTTTAGAACCTCTGAAAAAAAGTATCAGTGCAGATAAAATCTTAACAAATAATCCTGTGAAAAAAATTATTTGGGACTCTAGTGAAAATTCTCAAAAATCTGTTGATGATGTGGGTGAAGAGTCAGAGGACTCTGATCAAACTGTGATAGAAGATATCTCTAAAAGCTCTACTGATAAAGATGTAAGCCCTGGTGAAGGCACTTCACTGGCTTCAAACAAACCAAAGAAAAAATATACAAATAATGTAGAAGTTATGTGTGAAAACGGTCAGAGTTATTATGCAAATCATGTTATATGTACTGTACCACTTGGGTACCTTAAAGAACATGTAAATAGTTTATTTCAACCAGCGTTACCCCAGTACAAGTTGGAGTCAATAGAAAGACTATTATTTGGTGCTGTTGATAAAATATTTTTGGAATATGATAGACCATTCTTGAACCCAGAAATTACAGAAATAATGCTGCTTTGGGAAAACTCCCTAGGGCCGGAAGATATAGCTAGTACTTGGTACAAAAAAATTTATTCCTTTAGTAAAGTATCTGAAACCCTTCTCATGGGTTGGATATCTGGAAAAGAAGCAGAACATATGGAAACATTGTCTATGTCAGAGGTAGCTACAACATGTACAAAAATTTTAAGGAAGTTTTTAAATGATCCATGTGTTCCAGAACCACAAAACTGTGTTTGGTAAGCTTAATTTAGTCTTATCTACTTTTATATCAAAATTAAACCTTGAACAGATATTGAACTATGTATATTATTTTTATCTATTAGATATAAAAGTTATGATTATGTAAATTCATAAAAGCAAAGTAATTATATTGAACTGCTAGATTTACTGAAAATTATGTGAGTGAACTACTAAAGGTTGATTTACATAATATTTATTTTTCAACATATGGTTGAAAAAGTTATATAATGGTATGTTTGATTTGATAATTGAAAAATAAAATTTTTGTATGTTCTTCCACAGTACAAGTTGGAAAAAGCAGCCTTATAGTCGAGGGTCATATACTGCAATTGGTGTAGGAGCTAGTCAGAGTGACATTGAAAGTATAGCTCAACCCATCTTCAGGAATGTACATGATAAGAAGGTCAGTAACTATTCTAACAATATGTAAAGGCTATCCCTCAGCTATACTATATTATAATGAAATAATGCTGTAGGGTTTGTTTGTTTGAACATGCTTGACTCAGGAACTATCTCTGTGTTTTGAAAAAAATGTTTTGCATTTGACAACCCTTTATTGAGGAAAATCATATGCTGTCTTGTTAGACAACTTAGTGTTGTTAATACGCTGTAACTCTTAGGAACCAAGTAAAAAAAATGCTATATTGGAAAGATGTTATAGGGAGGGTAAGATATGCAATACAATATGGTGGGTCAATGTTTAATTGTTTCTCAAATCATGCAATTTTGCATAGGTATTATCAGGGGTACAGAAAAGGGTGTAAGGTCTTTTTTATCCTGAAAAAGGTATTATCCATGAGAATAGAAAAATAACTTCTAGTTCCATGCAATTAAATTAAAAATTTGATTATAAATCTCTATAGATATCATAGGTTCTTATACATTTTACTTTGATTTAAATCACCTGAGCTTAAATGGGGAGTTTAATTGATTTAGGATTGGGTAATTAAACAGCCTCATTATATAACTCCTCTAGAAAATAAATTTGTACTTGTAAATTATGTAAGAAAATGAATTGTGTTTGGAAATTGCTTTATAATGGTCGATTATAGTCCTTTGTAAACATAGTTCAAGAATGTCATGTGTTATGTTCATCATGCACTTGGTGATAAACTTGTCACTGTGACTGTATAATTTTCATATTTCTGATTCAGACAGTTTATATCCATATGTTAAAAGACTTGCAGGCTAGCATGACAGCAACAATAGCTCATGAATTGAAAACTGGCAGCCCTCACTTTTGTTTTTTTATTGTACTGAACTTACTGCCAGATGCAGGGCTGACACTTTGCCTTGATACTATTAAACAGTGGTTCATAACCTTTTAGCCCTGACCATCACTGTTTGGAGATACAGTAAATTAATAAAATGTTCTATCAATTAATAAAGTCTACATACAAATACACTTTACTTAGCTCATTGTCACTTTTATTTTTTTCGGCTAAGTTTGTTTATCACTTTGGATGATTCCAGAGGCTACCAGTAATCCGTGGACCACAGGTTCAGAACCAATGCTATAATTTTTCTTTATATACCTTTTCATCTGGCCTAGCATTTTACTATTCATTTAAATTTACCACTGGTCAGGCAATGATTATTGCAATTTTTTTAAATCAAGATTAATGTATTGCCCTTCTTAATAATTTCAGCCTGTCCTGCTTTTTGCTGGGGAGCATACACACAGCAACTTCTATTCTACTGCGCATGGTGCTTATCTATCTGGACAAGCAGCTGCACGCAAAATAATTGCTATAGAAGAACCAACTGAAACTTTTCTAGATTGTCCTGGATCAAGAGATCTTAATTCTTGGATTCAGGGCATACAGTTAGAAGGGTAATGTAGTTTATGTGTATTTAGGTATGTACAAGATACACAAAGTGTGGGTACAATTAGCAACATTGCGTAGTTATTAGGCATTATCATGACAAAGTTTTTGCAATATTTTTGCTATGAAATTAATTATAATTTATGAAGACAGATTCAAAATACAAACAAGGATGCTTCTACATATAATTAGATGCTTCTAGCATTGCATACTTAGGTATTATGTTATGTTATGAAATATATTTATTATTGCTTAATTATTTGCAAGATATGATTATGAGTTGTAAATATTTTGATAATTTGTTACATTAGATTAATATTCATAATTCCAATAGTAAAATATCTTGCTAAAAGGAAATACAAAAAGTAAATTATTGTGTTGTTATTACTCTTTATCTTATCATGTAGAACTTAATTTTATTGGCAAGCATTTGCAATATAATGTTTTTGGAAGAACTACATTTGAGGTATTAAATTAATTTGATAAGCAAAAATTTATGAAATATGTTATCAATTACTGTGCGTATTTATCAAGAAGAACATACACCATCAATTTTTTTTTTAAATACATGACAAAAATTTAAATATATAAATGTAAGAAAACTTATAAGATTGTCTAAAACATATTTTTTTCTAAAATCTTAGGATGCATATAGACTGCTATATACTATTTTAAACTAGACATATAAATATAAATTCGTAAACTGAAGCATACATACATACGGTTTTATAAGATTAGTATTTTGGCCACAATTTTACCTGATGTTAAGTAACAAAGTGGATGAAGTTGTTAACACGATTGTCGAGTATACGGGTAGTCAAGCGCTGCCGTTAGGAACCCCCTGCAGGTGTTGACGTGGTCATTCAAGTATTATGTATGAACTAAACGAATGGCGGGGTCGTAGCTTAGTTTATTTTTGATGACATGGGAACGGGGGTGGGGCCTAGAACATTATTACGTCAGCACTATTTATTTATTTAATATTATAAAGCAGAAGATTTTTTGTTTTAAGTTAGTTTGAACATGCTAATCTTAGAAACTGCTAGTCGGATTTCAACAAATATTTTTGTATTTCATAGAGCAAGCTTTGAGGAAAGCTTTAGGCTATTTAACATCATGATTCCACAGAAAAGAGCAAAGTAGTGTTGAAAAAAGTTGCGAAAACGGGAAAAAATATTCTTTCCATTGTGTGCGCTGCCTAAATGGTTGATTTCACAAGAAAGTAACGTATCTGAGATATTCCTCTTTAGTTCGCGATAGCACATATCTATCTTTTCTAGTACTTGATATAGCGAAAATTATCTTTAGGGATTCCCTAAAATATTTAGTTAATGCTTACTTGTTCTCGTGTGGAGTTTTATGGTTAAATTAAAAAATATATGCATATACCAATATTTACGTAAGCATAGAAGAGTGAGTAAATTATTGCTTACTTTTGCTGAGAAGGGGGAGGGGAGGGTCAGATATTACTCAAATTCTGCTCGCGTAATACTTGAATGGCCCCTAACGACAGATTATTAAGTTAGATAATTTATTACAAAATGTCATACAGATATATGAAGGCTTAATCACGAGATTTCCCTTCACCGATCGTTCAAATATAAAGGCACATAGATAGACACGGTGTCAGAACACGCTATCACTTAGCTATCATTGCTTGATTTTAGTAACTGTTCTTCATATTTTTATCGTCTACTGTTTATTTTAATGGCGACAGGCGCGAAGTGTCATGTGACTAGAAGATGAAACAAAGATTGGCCAGCAAAATGCTTGAGTGTTGCTCGTATCATCTTTGACGAGGCTGCGTATAAAATGTGTTCCACTAAGTGACAATTGGAGAATCAAAATAACATCTTGAAATATTTGGTCAAATTATTATTTACCCACCAAATCCAAGTTAGATTTACATTCCTAGTTATTGGAGTTTGACTTATAAATAATACAATGCTTATGTAACTTCAACTTTATTTATTTGTATAGATAATTATTAAATACAAATTACGTAAAGTAAGAAATAAAATCAAAACGTGTCATTTGATATTGGAAAAAATCGTACTTTAAAAGTTAAATACTGAATAGTGAATTATAAATTATACAACTCATGTATAATTTCAAATTAAAACGAATAAGTTTAAATTTAATTCCTACGCGTTAAGTATTGAGGTTACACAACCGGCAGCGCACGATGCTCGCCTGCTCGAATTTCAGTACTCGAACATATACACATATTCGTTTACAATAGAAAGAAATTAAAAGAAATAGAGTAAGAAAGTCGCATGAAGGATGCATAAAGCATTTCCTTACGTAATGATTTCTACCAGTCAACTACCGCATGCCGCGGAAATGAATTTCTTTCCAATTATCATTCTTACAATATTGATTTTGATTCGTACTATTGGTATAAATGTGATCTCTTAATAGGTTAATCAAACATGGTCAATATATCCACAAAGAAAGTTAATGATCCGTTTGTTATAATCAGGGCCAAATTTAGTTGAAGAGACCCTAGGTTGTCCCACTAATGAGGCCCTTTCACCTCACACGTTGATTTTCACCAATACATTTCTATTTTTGATTATTAATCATATGCGTAGAATTTCTCCTTATTTTAGTTCAGTGTTTTAGTGTTCTTTATTTTTTGGATAGTATAACTTTAATTTTGCCAACAACTTGAATGTGGGTACGGAAATGCAGCCGCGGTTATTATGAACTATTAACTAAACCAGGTGTAAGTTAGCGAATGTTTCATTCATAATTCCTCGATATAGGTCATTACATAAAACAATTATTGGTATAGATTCGTAAATATGAGTTGTGATCAAAACTATCTGACTTCTTGACTTAAAAGTATAGTATTATTAAGTAGGATTATCCTTTTACGATATAAACACTTCCTAAAAACGGATTTAACAATCACACCGGAATTCTTGGAAAAACTGTGAACGGAGTCGAGCGCATCTGCTATTCTTACATATAAAAATGTTGTTTTTGCATTTTTTACTTATAAAATTATATACACAATAATTATTATATATGATATATTAGAGTAAACAGAATTTCGGTTATTATTTGGATTAAATTGGCTTGAATGTTAGATATTTAGAAAGGGAGCTAGCTCCCTATTGCTATCTATTTTTTCTAATAAATTATTTGAAATAAAAAACGACGCAAATAATTTGCGTGCCCTTCTAAAACAACAATGATCTAAAGAAAATTAAAACCAAAAAATTCAGTTGGCAATATATGTATTTAACGTCTATTATAATATCCCTTAATACATTATTTAGTATATGAATATCATTATGAAATGTGTATACAAATTCATAAACCTTCGAAATAATATATTTGCTCTGGACACTGAACGCTCTGGGTTGGGGGGAGGGGGGTTGGGCAAGCCGAGCACTTGCCCGCGGCGTCAAAATAAGGGGTACCGTGGCGGTGATTTGATTGTAAAAATGATATGATAAATTTTACCAACAAAGACTAAATATCATAAATCAGTCCCTTCTTTCTCTAAAAATTTATATTGTATATGTAATATATACATATATAGACACTATATATAGATTTGTAAAGGTCGCTGCTTGAACTTATATGAACGTTACGTGCTATGGATATATAGTACTTCTGTAATCAATGAAAGTTATATATGTATATATTTAAAGGGCGGCAATGTGTATTTTTGTCCGGGGCGGCGTAATCACTAGAGTGGGCGCTGCTTTAGAGTTGTATTGTACCTACAACTTGAGTTGTATATTGTTATAGATTATACTAGAAGTTTTCGTGTGTAGATACTCACTCCTATATCCTAGATGATTCAAACCTTCAACTAAACATAAATAGGAACCGTGTTACAAATACTATAACAAAATTACCCTCGAATGCAATATAAATTCTCTTATAGGATTCTCTTACAGGAAAACAAAAATTGATTTCTTTTTAATGACAACCTTTAACGATTTTCAATCATTAAGAAATATTCTAGTATTATGTCCTGAAGAAATTGCTCTGATGACAGTGTTTTGCTGAGAAATCATTTTTTAATCTGTGTCAATCGAGGTCATTAAAGTGTTAGAATAATTTAAATAAATAATCGTTTTACATTTAATACAAATAATATTTACTTAAAGCTATTATCGATTACCTGAAAATAACTATGGCTATTATCATTGACTTTGATTGACCATTAATTAAAATTTACATAATTAAAATGCAATCATAATTAAAGTACAATAATGTGGCGGAAAACCGTCCCTTATTATTAGTGATCTATGTGGATATATTGTCGATGCAATCAAGTTATTGTCGAAAGAGTTGCCTAATTTCTGTGATTTAATTATTATATATAATAAATAATTTTTAATGACATTTACGTTGTCGAAGATAAAATATTGTTAAATATTTGAATTAATTTATAAAATAAAAGAGTACTTACTAAAATAATTCAATGAAACCAAATAGGTACTATAATTATGAAGTTGATAATTTTTGTTAAATTAATCATAAATTGGTTTACAATATTATTATTTATATATAGCTGTATTAAACTATAGTTCCTGTATTAAAAAAAAAAAAACATTTTTCAATTACCTGTCCACTTATATGTAATTGTCGCCAATGAAGAATGAAATGTTATGGTATTTTATTTTTTATTATAACCATGTTCGTGATTATCGTAGGTATCTACATTAAAGCCTAATTATTTCGTTATTGATTAGCCCTTGCTTTGCGAACATAGCTTCAAAGTTTGGCTTTATTCTATAACATTTATTCTATAGCACAATAACATGGTGGTAAGACGTAATGTCTTAAATCTGCCAAAGTTATAGTCTGTGACTAATTAAATATATAATAATTGGCTAAAATAAACCTCTAAGAAAGGTCGGAAACGCACCTGCGATTCCCGCGGTACTGTGGGTGTCCATGGGCGGCGGTGATCACTTACCATCAGGTGACACATTACTCGTTTGCCCCTTGCCCATTAAAAAAAATTAATTTAAAATTGTGCCAGTGAAAACTTATTAAGCCTCGGAAGTCGGTACCAAAACAAAATATGTAGACATATAATACAACCGACTTTTATACTCTTGAACTCTGTAGCATCTCAAACAAACTTATGAAGTTAAGATTAAAATAATTTATCAGATATCTAAAAAAATTGCATTTACTGTTATTACTTAACTTTATATACATATATCAAATCATTAGCGTGGTCAGCCTGAATGGGTTCTGTATCAAAATTTGGTATTATTGTTATAAATAAAAACATTAATTACCTACTCAGCACACATTTAGATTTGAAATTTTAAAAAATTATTTATGGTCATATAGGTAGATATGTTTAGTAGGCAATAATAGGTAGAAAAAAATACAATTAATTTTATTACACTTCAGGATTTAGTTGTGTGACGATATGGATAATAATACGGCATAGCGGCAAACCTATGCTTAAGCTCCATAAACGTTAATTGACATGTTTTATCTAACAATGAGTACAATTACTTAACCTTCGCATCTATGAATCGTAAAGCTCAAGGTATTCAATATTATATAAGTTTCCTCTTTATATAAACTGTATTTGTGTTTGGAACTTGTGTTTGTCTTACATTACATATTTTGTTGCATTATCAATGCTAAAAACTTTAAAAAGGTTGCATTAAACTTAAGATTTCTGTACGATATATTGTATACATAAGTAATATGGAAAGTTTTATAGTTAAGATTTCGATTGGCTTTGAAACGTATGCACCTCTGAGATATCACCTTGCATACGAACTTCATAACATATATATAGTCTACAGTTCCAATGAGTAAACATATTTGATTTGAAGGAATACTCAGTATATTATTTTAATACTTAGAATATTATTTTAATAACTTGATTTGAAATATTTATAAATATATTTTCAAATGCTTAGACAGACTACATTGTTGTCTCTGATTATAGCAATATTTTAATCTTTAGCACATCACAAATCCTCTTCAGAATTTAACCGTCATTCGATTGTATTGTACGTTAATTTTATAACATTAAAAGGATCAGATTCAGTGGGATCTTTATCTGTGCAATTATCTCCGTTTGAAGTTATTTCATAAATCGCATGCCCTAACATTGTGACAAGTCTTAAAACTATAAAGGTCTTACAAAAGCTTACTTGTGATATTGCATTAGTATGTTTTGGTCAATCTAACCCTCATGATGTTCGAATCCTATAACGAGCTAGGGGCCTTGCAAAAGTGGTACCTAGGGTATCTTTAAATTATAGTAAGCTGCCATCCTCATATTGAAAGTCGCTAAAGATATTATGGGCAGTAGTCAGTACAATTTTGAAATTGAATATAAAGGCAAATTGACAATGAGTCATTTTGTGCTAATGTTAATTGGGATTAGTGTCGAACGCAAATTTGTTCCAACAGAATAATAAAAGATATGGCCGGCATTTAGCACAACTTTGTGTAAGGAAAATATACGATTAATTTGTTTTTATATCTTGGTCTATAAATTGACTTTTGGAATCTAGATAATATAGGGTAGGCTTTAGAGGCAGATTTTATAAATTAATAATTGTTGCAAAATTTAAAGCAGGAACACTGTACTCGTATTTGCGCGGGAAAACATTTTATTTTACATATCAATCCTTTCTGTTGAGGTTATATTGCATCGCATGTTGTTACATTAATATGCGGTCAAAGACTTACGTGCTTACTATAAACATAGTACATTTACTTAACAGTGTAACAATTTTATGAGTTACATAAATATAATGAAAATAACTCAAGTCGGAATTTGTGTTAACGACAATCACACGTTATATTTCAATATATTGTGTGCAGTTTTTTTTAATGCAAACGAGTTTATTGTTAAAAGGAATGCAAGTAAAAAGTTCTATTTCTACTGTAATGCAATAAGTTACATCTGATGAAATTTAAGTGATTACCTTCGTTAATAATAAAATGAATTTGTTATATATACAATAACACATGTATCTATAATAATAATGTTGTGAATATAAATTATATGCAGTTAAATTATGGTTTTAGCTTAATACTTATTGCATAATTACCTATTGTAGGTTGTACGCATTAGAATTTTCTAGTCAGTGCAATGTTTTGTATGGCTTTAATAAATTTTTAAAAAAGGCACTGTGTTATATTTATAACATAAAAAAAAAAAACATTTTTTTTAAATAAGTTTATTAAAAATACAAGTTGGTTTAATTGTATTTTAAAAATATAAAAATATTGTATACAGAAAGACAATTACATTAAATTTAAATGTACTCTTTAATTTTAGATGTTAATTATAGTGATTACTAAATATCACGATATATTTACTCAGTGGAAGTGTGTACGACTTTACGTCAAGGGACGCGAGTTCGAATCCAGCCACCTACAATGAGCTTGAACTTTTAGTGCAGGAAAACATCGTGAGGAAACCACAGTATGGTGGTAGGGCTTCTTCTGACTAGCGACCACCCTCAAGTTAAAACTTTGCTGCCAAATACCAATAGGTGTGTTCCGGCAGTTGCGCTTGAGTGCCAGTCCCTCCACAGGTTTAGCGTGTCTACCAACTTGGGCCGTATCGTCATTTAAGATCAGGTGAGATTATGGTCATAACGCTAAGCCTTAAATATAAAAAAATATATCTTTTTGTTTGTAGCTGGATGCTAAGTGATACATCTGTAGCTATAAATATTTCACCAAACTACTTCAGGGCTGATGTCCTAACATGGGCCTATCAAATTTCTTGCTGCTAAAAACAAAATAGAAAAACCGTGTGTACTAATACACATATCAATAGAAGACATGAACAACAGCACTACTATTTTGCAGAAGAAGCATTTGCACAGTCAAACTATAAGATCTACCAGTCTTGTATACTATTGGTGTACCATTTTCACTTCTTTGCAAAGCAATTCAACATGTTTATGTAGAACACACCAAACTTTTTTAGGTCGTTTAATTTGTCTATTCAATAGCTGCACTTAGGCTCACTTTAAATATTGCTTAGACTGCATGAACTTATCTCAAAAGTGTATATGCTAAATAATTTTATTTTTTAAAGGAATATAAGTCAACTAGAATGTCTTAAAGTAATATAAATGTTAGTAAAAAAGTAAATAACGTAATCAAAATATACAATAATATATTTGAAAATTAAAGCTGTCTAATAAGAATTTGTATATCAAATATTTTGCTTATAGCAAAAACATCAATAACAGTTGTAAAAAGGTATAAGTAAAAAAATAATACATCTTACAACTAATTAAGGTAAATAAAGTTTAAAAATTTGTCAAAACTGACCAAAAACATCAATGATCACCCTAATAAACACAGATTTTATAATGATACATGACTACAGTGTGCCAAGGCAGTAAACAAAGAATTATAAATGAATAAAACATATTTTATATTATTAACGGACAACATTTAGTTCCATAGTGGAATGTTTTGTAGTTATCATAGACAGCAGTTTGTTTTCAATGTCAGGTGATACTTCCTGCCATGCACATTTACCAATAAGTGGTACTTCCTCAAGTGGTGCACGGAATGCAACAAGCAATGTCAAGCAACAGCCATCTTCAGCAGGGTCAGCTTCCACATTCATCAAGCCCAAGGGACGATGTTGGCTCACATCTGCTCCAAACATTTCAACCATAAACCTTCTTAGAGTTGAGTGTACACTCTTGGCAGGATTTATCTCACATGTTGGAAAATGTATAGCTGTTTTTTCACTTAACAATACATGTAATCTATTTGTACTTCTTTTCTTTATGACAACTATTAATCTTAATAAATCTTTGACATGAGGAACAGGAGCTGGCATTATTTCTTTATGCCAAGTACTGTTCATTTTTCTTTGCTTGTACATCTTCGTTTTCTCAATGAGATGTACAATGTCATTTGACCTTAATGTGATTTCGTCTAAATTCGATATCCATTTGGCTTGTAGAGATTCTGTATCAGCTTTTGCTGGAGTTTTCAATTCACCTCCAACCACTTCCCCTGTAAGGACAAATCTGTACCACATTCCACCGGCTGTTTCAACAATAAGTAAGGTCTTAGGTTCACAGATTAGACCTGTTTCTTCTGAGACTTCCCTAACTGCAGCTTGAACTATGGTCTCACCCTTTTCCATTCTGCCTGCAGGTAAGTACCATTTACCGGCACAACTTTCTTTAGCTTCTTGCATCATAAGTACTTCATTAGAATCGTTTATTATGACACATGCGACGACATAGGTGACGTTACCGCCAAGTACTGGTTTGAAATTAGACGGAGTAGTAGGTGTTATACCTTGAGATTCTGCAACTGAGTTCTGATCTGCTATTGTAAAATCACAGAAATCGTGCTCGTCACCTTCCAAACCTAAACCGTCTACTAGTCGAACTAAACTTGTATCTACTTGACGCGACATAATTACCTAGATTCTTTATTTCCGTTCTTTATTACAACTAGATTGATAAATAAAATTAATACTATCGGGAAAATATATATAATGCGATGATTTTGAATTTATAAAAAAGTATTTAATTTTATTTAAACTTTTAAAAAACTTGTTATTTTTTACTTTTCTGTTTGTAACTCATAGCACTCGACACTAAATAGGGATGTAACTGATGAATATTACAATTGGACTGTAATAATTTATGAAACTAATATATATGAATGATTATGCTTTGTATCGATTACCACATTGGGATATCAGAACAAATCCTGTCGAAGGTAGTTTGAACTGGAATCTTCTATGACGTATTCATAAAAAAATCCAACTAGTGAAATTAAATTGCTATATTCAATAAATAAATTGGTGTTGAAAACTGTTTAACATTTCATCAAAAATTGTTAACTACAGATAAATGAGAAAGATTTGTATTTGTCAAAGGCTGAAAGATGATTTATATATATCTATACTAATATTATAAAGAGGAAATATATGTATTTTTGTTTGTAACGAATAAACTCAAAAGTACTGAACTGATTTCAAAAATTCTGTCTCTATTAGAATTCTATATTATTCCTGAGTAACATAGGCTATATATTAGTTAAATAATTTTCAGTTCCATGCGAACGAAGTCGCAGGCACAATTAGTTCATAATAATTTGAAGTAATAAAATCGTATTATGTAAATCCAACGTTGGTTTATTATTATTATTAGTTGGTTTATTATTATAGCTTGCTAAAAATATTCCATTAATCAATAAATCAACCATAGTGCTACCTATCACATTGAGAGATTCTTGTCTTTTTTTATTCTTGGCAACTGAGTCCTCTTTAGAGACTATTACTGCCATTTTCAAGTGTTAAGATTTGGACACATGAAACTACCTTCAACAAGATGGCAAGTCTCTTGTTGAAACTCTCTTGGGAGTTTTTGTGGCAACAAATATATCATGTTCCAAATGATTATTTATAATTCACTTCACTTATATTCTTCAGCTACACTACATCACGTAAAATGTCACCTATATTACACAATACAGGGCTAGATAATGAAAAAAATAAAAATCACAACATGACAGATCAAGATCCTGCCAAAAACTCATTGTGAGATTATTCAAAAAGCTAATGAAAAAATAAATAATTCAAAGAATATTAGAGTTAAATGATATGTCCCTATATTGGAAGAAACCTTTCATTCAATGAAATTAAAAGTATTCTATATATTGATTCATAATATGTATTATGAACGTGCCAATTTCATCAAAGTTTTTCCCTGTAGTTTCAAAGAGATTCGCGTACATGGGGGCAGTGATTAAAATAGTCATTTAGTTATAACCTCTATATCGATTATAAATTATACCTCAAGCCTAAATTAGACACAATATCAAATATGATTTTTTAGCCGAGTTACTATTTGATTATATTTGTATATAAAAGAATACAAATTTTGTTATGATATTTTAAATCGATCGATATCTTAAGAAAATAGTCTTGATTTGAAGTTGGTGAGATGTATATAGGAATTAATACAGTACAAATTGATATAGAGCAACAATTCGTATATCTCTAGTAGAAGTTGTTTTTTAATTATTAAGGCTATCGAATATATATATTTTTTTACCCTAATATCAATTAATTTTTAAATAGGGTTATAACAAAATTCGCTGGCTCGCTTGATTAATCAAAAAATATTGAAAGTTTGATTTTATTTTCATGAGATTTTTAAATTGATAGTAATTTATAAGATGGCATTTGCAAGCCACCCATGGTTATACTCATCTGCAAGCCTTATGGTAGCTATATACACAGGCTGATCCTTATACTGATACAATTATCACATTTTACTATCTTCTTTGAGTATATGTAGTGGCTGAAGTAAAGAAATTATTGCTGCGTTCAGTCGTTAGCTGGCTGATAAGGCGTTTTGAAATATTAATATGATATCTGTCAAAAAAGATTTATATAAATTGGTAAGAAAACATAGTTATGTCAAGAAGCTTTGTAAAAAAAAAGGAAGATATGAGGGTCGATTTAATTTCATATAGGATACATACAAAGTCTATTAAATATCCTATAAATATATTACAGGATAACTTTATCACCTATGTAGTGTTGTGGCATAAATTTAATTAATACATTTTGAATGCTCTTTTTTCTAGGCTCCATTTCAAGTATTTCATTGAGCGTCATCAACCAGTTTGGGTACTTTGGTAACTGATGCATTTCAAAAATTAAATTAACCTTTATATCATTAAAGGTTATTGAAAGTTATCTTAACTATAAAAGGTATATTTTGCAAGGAGAGCCCTAATTTACGAAAATTTTCATTATAATAACAATTTGGCAATACTGCAGACAACACAACACTGTAAGCACTAAGCTGGCTCAAAAATGCACAATTTTACTATGTATGGGTACAAATAATTGGCAACATTAAAATGGCGTTGTTTTATTATCCCGTAAAAGTCATAGTCGTAAAATAACCAGAAAATAATCAATGTCAAGTTTTGTATCAAGCAGATACCTTACAATAAAAAAAAAAATGAAATGAGTATTTTATTGGTTTCAAAAGTATAATTATACGAGAATCATGTTAAAGGTACGTACATATATAGAATAGAAATGTTTAAAATATTGAGCTATATATATTTATGCAAATTAATTTAAATTTTAGGATAAAGGGCAGGTTACTTTTGAGGACAAATGGCCCTCAATGCGTCCAATAGTTTTGAAGCTCTTGAAGCAAGAAACTGTAACTCAAATTGAATGGCAAGATCTTTTCGGTGCTGTCCATTCTGTTTGCTTATGGGACGAAAGAGGCCCGTATAAATTGCGAGAAGCTCTTCAACAAGATATTACGATGTATATAAAGCAAGCACAGGTTCGTGTCTTAGCTCAACGTGAAGACCAAGCACTCTTAAAAGCATATATTGCAGAATGGGGTAAATTTTTTACTCAATGTAACTATCTACCTACACCTTTTCGTCAGTTAGAGAATTCTATAAATAATATTAGCAAAGTGACAAGTGCAAATGCATCAAATTCGCAAAAAAAGAATAATAATAATAACATAGAGGATAGCTTGGTGCGTAAGCTTATGTTAGATTCTTGGAACCAAAGCATCTTTATGGATATTAAGCAAAGATTGCAAGATTCAGCAATGAAATTAGTTCAGGCAGAACGTAATGGTGAATCATTTGATTCTCAACTTGTTATAGGTGTACGAGAATCATATGGTAAGTTAATCTATTGTAAACTTTGATTGAGATAGTAATTAAATCAATTTTTGTAGTATAATTTTTTTACTAATTTGTTTTTTCAGTTAATTTGTGCTCAAATTCAATTGATAAGCTACAAATATACAGAGAAAACTTTGAAGCTGCTTATATGCAAGCAACAGAGGAATTTTATAAATTAAAAGCAAATGAACACTTATTAAATAATGGTGTTCAGTCTTACATGAAGTATGCAGATCAGCGTCTGAAAGAAGAAGAAACTAGAGCACACAGATATTTGGAACCAGGAAGTGGTAGTGTGGCTGCTCTCACTCAATCTTGTGAAAAAGTAATAATTGGAGAACATCTTCCTACACTTTTGGCAGAAAGTGCACCTTTGATTAAATCTGGTGAGACTGAGAAGCTACAACTTATGTTTCGTCTATTAGACAGAATACCAGATGGTGTTATACCTATTTTAAGAGACTTGGAAGCTCATATTGTTTCAGCGGGTTTGGCAGATATGGTTGCTTCAGCTGATATAATAACAACTGATTCAGAGAAATATGTGGAACGTTTGTTAGATTTGTTCAAAAGGTTCAGTACTCTGGTAAAAGATGCATTTATGGATGACCCCAGATTTCTCACTGCTAGGGATAAAGCATATAAATGTGTTGTTAATGATACAACAGTATTTAAGTTGGAATTGCCTTCATCAACTCTGCTACGTGGTTGTAAAGGAACTGCTCCAGAAAGCAAATGTCCTGAACTTTTGGCTAACTATTGTGATATGCTTCTGCGGAAAACACCTTTAAGTAAGAGGTTGACTAGTGAACAGATTGAATCCAGATTAAAGGATGTATTACTGGTTTTGAAATACATTGAAAATAAAGATGTATTTATGAGATATCATAAAGCTCATTTAACTAGGAGGTTAATATTGGATTCAAGTGCTGATTCTGAGAAGGAAGAAGATATGGTAGAATGGTTGCGAGAAGTGGGAATGCCAGCAGATTATGTAAATAAATTAGCTCGAATGTTCCAGGATATCAAAGTAAGTGAAGATCTGAACACACAATTCAGAACAGATACCACAAGACATGATGCAATAAACATAAAGATACTTAATGCTGGTGCATGGGCTCGTGGATCTGAAAGAGTAACTGTTAGTCTCCCTTTAGAATTAGAAGATTATATACCAGAGGTAGAGGAGTTTTATAAAAAGAAACACTCTGGAAGAAAACTTCAATGGTATCACCACATGAGCAATGGTACTATCACATTTGCCAATTCAGTCGGTAGATTTGATTTAGATGTCACTACTTTTCAAATGGCTGTTTTGTTTGCTTGGAATCAGAGGCCAATGGAGAAAATAAGTTATGAAAACTTACGACTTGCTACAGAGCTTCCAGATCCAGAATTAAGGAGGACATTATGGTCTCTTGTGGCCTTTCCAAAACTTAAGAGGCAGTTATTATCATATGAACAGGCCGTTCAAAATCCTAAAGACTTTACTGAAAACACTACATTTTGGGTAAATCAAGAATTTGCTCTTATCAAAAATGGTAAACCACAGCGTAGAGGTAAAATTAATTTGATTGGTAGACTGCAGTTAAGTACTGAGAGATCTCAAATAGAAGATAATCATTCCATTGTGCAGTTACGAATATTGAGGACACAGGAGGCAATTATAAAAATTTTAAAGATGAGAAAGCGCATAACAAATTCTGCTTTACAGGTAAGTTTTGTTAGTGAATATGTCTACACAATTTACATCAAGGCAGTAAGATTGTCTTTTTTTTTCTATATTGATTTTTTAAATCATTTGGTAGGTATAGTATGAATCAAAAACAACAATACTCACTGAGATAATGAATCCCTCATGGATTGTTACTGTCATGCCCGTACTTATCTATCTTGTGTATGGGTCGCGACACAGTCTGGTACAGATTCTACTACCTTGCAGTTGTGTTGATATGCTCTATATCGTTTTTTATATGTTTCAGAGTGAATTGGTCGAAATATTGAAGAATATGTTCTTGCCCTCTAAGAAAATGATAAAGGAACAACTGGAATGGCTCATTGAACATAAATACATGCGCCGAGATGATGAAGATATTAACACGTTTATTTATATGGCCTAAGTCATCTCTACAACTATAATCGTAACTAAAGTCAATAAATTATTTAAACCAATTTTGTTTTTATTACTACATGTATTTATTACTTCCACTAATGGGTAAAAACCTATGAGTATAAGGCCATTTCACTTCAGATAAAATTAATGTTTTGTCATTAACACGAATACGCAGGTTTTACAATCAAGACATTTATGATTAATTTTATAGTGTCAGTAGAATACTTCATAGAACAATATTTTTTTTTATAGTTAAGGTATCATCTGATGTTAAGTGACGATGTGACCCAAGGTGGTGGACACTAAGTCTAGTAGAGGGACTAGCTCTCACTTGCAACTGACGGGACAGAGTTATAGGTATTAGGCGGCAGATTTTCGTCATGAAAGTGCTGTCTACCCAGGCGGGCATTAGAAACAGCCTTACTACTATGCAAACATAATTGTACATTACACAAATATTTGCCCTGTGTTGGGTCTGAACTCACAGCATTCGGCCCAACGAAGGGTCTGCTTAAATCACTAAAGCCAACCGTGAATCCATCCACTCTTTTTTATAGAGATCTTCCTATATAGTTTGTAAAACAAGTCGTATTTCTTTATTATTGTAGTACAACGTACTAACTTAGAAAGTGATTCGATAGTCCATTTTGTAGTCCAAGTAGGTAAAGAGATTGTGTATTCTTTGTAGTTAGATTATAAAGTATTACTAATTTAAATTCATTTCTAATATGTGAAATTATAAATATGAAAAAAGCGTTTATCGTAAAAACTTGAAAAAAAAATGACATCAAATATTTTGAGATATTATCAATAAAAAGAAGTTTCACGAAATCGTAATTATTAAAAACTGTGTGGTGTCGGATCAGAGCCGGCTTTACCTATACTGCAGAGTGTACAGCACACACGGACGCAGTCTTAGGCGGGCAGCAAGCTTTGCTCGCGACACTTACAAAAACTGACTGCGCGCCTACTAGAGGGCGACAACGTATTGCTTGCACATGGCCGCTACAAGGCCCAGAGCCACCGCTGCCTCTTTATAATATTAAAGTATCGATAAATTTATTTGTTTTTCCACAATAGTTACACGTTAATTTTAGAAGAGATATGATGATATTGTTCGTTTAGGGAACATAAATAATAAAAAATAGTCAACTGATAAAATTTATTACAAAAATTAGTTCGCTAACGCGAGCGAATATGGCGGCGATTTTGTAGTCAGTGTAAATGCATCGTAGGTGGGGTGCATTTTAGTACAGATCAGTATCAGCGTAGATGCCCCCCACACTTCCAAACCCCTTCATAGTAATATGTCACTCCCACATACTCCCACCCCTGGAAAGGTCAAGCAATTATTTGACGAGTTGTCACCCGTCGTTGTATGATTGATCTTGCAGTTTTGACGTTAGCCATATGCCGTACATCGTCTGGTTCAGTATATAATTTTTTACACAACTCAGTCGCCAATATAGTGGAGTTGTATTACCTTCCTTGATTATGACTAGGTCATTTTCCTTCAGCTCTGTGTGCTTCGTACGATATTTTACCCGTATCTCCGCGATGTATTCGTGGCTCCAGCACTTCAAAAAATGCTGCTTGATGTGCTCGATGCGCTGGACTTGGTTAAGCCGTGGTGATGGCAGCGAGTTAAGAGATCTATCAATTAAAAAGTGGCACGGGGTCCGTAGGCAGCAATCATTAGGAGAAGAACTCATAGGAGAAAGGGGGCGGCTATTCAGGAATTGTTTCTATCTGATAGAATAACGAACGCAGTTTCTCAAAAGTCAAATGCGTAGTTACTAAAACCATAACCAATTAAAATTTAGCTGATTTAACCGCAGACCCCATCAGACCTTTGAAGTGAGGAGCGGAAACTGGAGAGAAGCGAAATTCGATGTCCTCGTTAGCAGCATATTTAATTAGGAAATTAATGTGTTAGAGTCCAAAAATTGTTTTGTTTCTTTGGAAGTCGAAACAAAGTTTGCACCATTATCACAAAAAAAATTGTCAAGGCAACCCTCGAAATGAACCGCTTGAGCGCTAGAATAAAAGCGTTTTTTGAAAGTTCACTGATGGCTTCTAAATATATACAATAAAATCTTAAACATATGAAAACACATAACACTTTGCGATTTTGCAACCCCGTCTTTAACGATCGAAGGTCAGAAAGAGACCTGCAAAATCACATCCTACAGACATAAATGGATAGTCTAGCATAATCCTTTCGGAGGATGAGCTTCCCAACGTAGCTCTAGTAGATTGAGGCCCAAACCGCCTACATACGGTGCAGCTGTTTGACATACGTCTGGCTAGATCTCTATCGCCAACTGGCCAGAATGCAAGCAAGCCTTTGGTGTTCGTGTTGAATAGCAGTTTAGTCAACGGATGCTTAGACTGTGACAAAAGAGGATGTTTCATGTTGAAACTATATTCAGAAACTTGTATGCAACCACCTACTCTGATAATATCCTCATGAAGAAAAGGACTAAGAAGCTAGATTTGATTAAGCCTTTAGTTGATTTCCTGCGGCTTGGGTTTTATATTTTTGAGAAAATGACTTTATTTGCGACAAATTGATAAGTGAATGAAGATATATTTCAAGTTCCTCTGCATTTAATAGACGAAAGGTTTGAGATTCAGTGCTTCTACAGTTATGCAAGAATATTTTAATATAGCCGAGTACGTGCTGTAACTTCTTTAATTTAGAATACTTGTCAAACTGTATTATTGAATGTTCATAATTACTGGATATTATTAAGATTATTTTGACCACTGATAAAACAATTATATCTGCTCTGACCTGGGAAGGTCACTCAGACTTTGATAGTGATGACAAGAAGTCAGGTCCATGTCACCACATCCTACAATTAGGCACATTTCGCGGATTTACGCTCCGTGATAACAGATCAGAGAGATTTTCCGCTTTCGGAACGTGGCGCTATGCCCTACCCGTTTGTCCTGTTACTTATGTTCGTTTAGAGAACATAATTAATAAAAAAATAGTCGGCTGAAAGAATTTATTAGAAAAATTAGTTTGCTAGCGCGAGTGAACGTGACGGCGATTTTGACAGTATATGACTATAGTAGACACAAAGCCTATCAAAATATTCTTTTACAATTTCAAAATATATACAGTTTATATAATTAAATTAATATCTAATATAACAATATATATTTTAGCACGCTGCACTTGTGTCAATTTATTATCGCGGGGAACGCTAATACAATTAACAGGCACTAAGTAACACCCAGGCTCAGAATAAACTACGAAACACACAATTGTGTTGTGCCATCTTACTTTTCGCCGCTAATATTGCTCGTTCATGAACGAGTGGCTGAGACTTTTTGAATTGTTGCACTATGTCTGGAAAAACACATTGAATAAGTTGTTCTTTCGAATATGTGAAGTGACACATATCTGTGGGTAATATAATATAATGTAATGTAAATAATAAATGAATCCGGTCGCGGTGTCAACTGCGACTTTTCTATTTCCAATATCTAACAACTTCCAAAACACATTTTCACTTTGATCTTGTTGCAAAAACACTCGCATAGTAGTCGTCCATTGGGGGTGTTTTAACATATCACCCAAAATTTGATGATTTTAAGCACGCCTTTAATTCGTCAAATACCATTGATCGGGAAATAAATGGAAGTCTGGCGAAAATTACCGGACAACAGCATCAGGACTCCAATAAATGGCGTATTTCTATAATCCAATAAATTAAGGTATTTCAATAAATCTGATGTGAATCTTCTATTGGCGCTTGGCACACTTTCTATTAATTTCATGAAATTTTCCACGTAATTTTCACCAACTTTGACTTATATATATGGAAACTTAATATAATACTAAATATTTTAAATTGATAACAATTCAGGGTAGTTGATAACAAAGATTATTATATAAGTGCGATGCGAGTGCGGATAGAAGTTCAGTTCAGTCAAAGTTACACTCACGGCAAGTTTAGTTGAGTTAAGAAGAATGTGAAACGATACTCTAAGAATGATTCGACGTAACCTCCAAGGTCTGTAAGATATGTTTGGTTAAAAAATTAACATTACAACTATATTATCTCCTATGTTACCAGTGAGCTTAATCAGTACTATGTGTTTCGATGTTCTGGAGAAAATAAATAAATCTGGTCTGGAGGTCGAAGCTCTAACATCCTCTGGGATTTTGTAGTGTTTTTCATAAGTCGCCATTAAAATAATCTAGTCTGTTGCAGTATCCATGATGAAACATTCACGGAAATATGATGATAGCAATAATTATAAATAATAATATTTATCGATTTATTATACGTATTAATTGTAATTAACTTTCAATTTGATTAATAAGATCAGCTATAAATTTATACAGAAAAATATCACGATGAGCTTGATTTGAAGTATTTTTATAAAACATGAGGTTTTGCCTGGTATATAAATATCACGTTTATTAACTTATTAACAACCATCTCGCAATCAATTCTTTTATGAACCTAAAGTAGACGTTTTTGTTTTGCAATTTTATTGTAACTAAATATATGACAAAAAGTCCATCTTTTGCTAACTATTAAATATAAATATTACGGAAGTATAGTTTTATCATATTAATGAATTATTTGAATTCCACCAAAAACAAGTAAACTAAAAATATAATTAAGATTTTATTAAATATAATAATCTTCTTCATTAATAAATGTACAAAATGTTACGATATCATTAGTTCTTCTCGGGTTCAATAGTTTCACCACCTTGAATTTGTCCCCAGCCGATCAATCTGGAATAAAATACCAGATATCAAAATAGTTTATAAGATTGTACTGCACAATAATTTGTAATTAAACCACTTACAATTCTCCCTCATCGTACCCTACCCAGTCGCTCTATTACGCTTAGCGTGACCAGCATCTTGGACCACATCGTCACTTAACATCAGGTAACATTGTGGCCATAATGCTAAACCTATAAACTATAAAAAAAACATAATATATTTGCTTATATCTTCGATAAGTGAAACTACCAAAAGTCTATATAAAAAGTGTAGTAAAATAATATCTGCCCTGCCAGTTGTATGTTTGTAAAGTCCCCACAACGACATAAAACTTGACACTTGAGCGGGGTTTTGTTTTAAAAATATGACACACAACAACAAACACATAAATCTTTAACATGTATATTGTCAACACTTACCGCCAGTGGTTCTCAACTCTTCTGCTTAGAGCAACTTTTTCGCCAATCTCGGTGCATACGGGGTTAGTGAGAGCGATTTTCGCTAAATCAGCTTTAGTAGCAATTACTCTGCCACCGGTACTAAGGGATCCAATGTTAACCAACAACACCTGCAATTAAGAAATAAAATTAACACAATACATCATATACACAATACATGATATAAATAAAGGGTCTACTTTCAATACCCCCAATAATGATGTCAATGCTAAGTCATTATAGCCTAATTACGAATCAGACTCCGTATAATAATGTCTTTATAACACTTTTTAAACTTTCGCGTATTGTATGCATTATAATATAGAAATTAAATACGGGTCTAAAACGCAACTTATTTTTTAATAATTGCTCGACGTTTCGGCCTGGTTACACAGGCCGTGGTCACGAGCCGGCTGAAGTGTAGCAGTGTCTTCGTTACGGAGGGCAGTTTTAGACCCGTATTTAATTTTCTATATTAAAATGTCATTATAAATTAGACTATAATGCCAAGTCATTATAGGGGGTTTTGAAAGTAGATCTTTCTTATGGCAAACTAATAGCGGTACACAAACTTCAATATTTTTAAATATTTATTCCTTGCATTAATAATTTTTTTTCTGAAATAACATGTAAAATTTACAGAATAAATTTATGAGCGGCGAATGTCACGTTTTCTCAGAAGCGCCCATGTCATAGTAAGCGATACTTCCTAAAGCTCTCTCCCCCATAAGTGCGAACGTTTTTTATCAACGGTCCCTTATCTTACAAGAAAATTACTAAATCATACCTCGTTCTTCGTCAATTTCTGTACTTTAGCCGCTTTCTTGTCACCCTCAGTGCGCACGCCGAGGAGACGTTTCAAAAGATAATATGAGACTTCTAGTTTCACGAATATCCCAGGTAAAGCACCGACTGCGCCAAGTACCTGTTGTAAAATAGTTTAACTTTCGATATCAATTTCATATACAATTTACTATTTTGTACAGTTTAATCTGCTATTGTGTCCAATAGCAGATTCAAGAATATGAACAAAAAATGTATACAGTTTGTTGATACCGATTTATAATAGCATATATGACTTTCAACAAAGTAATTAAATAGGACCGCCACACTTGTTACCAGCTTACAGTTCCGTTTTCTTTATACATTTTATGTTTGATATAGTTAAAATAAAACTAGGAAGCAAAATATATTTCGATCTACCAACATAGATAGATTTATTTAAGAGTGTCGTTTTATGTGACATTATAGCTTGCTTCATGAGGTTTTACCTAGTATATCAATATCATGTTTTATTATATCTATTAATGATCTCGTAATAAATACTTTTATAAAGTTTTTGTATAGCAGTTTTATTTTTAAATATAAAACATTAAGCTTATTTAATGTGTTTGTACTTTCTCTATTAACTTTTTTCCAAATTTAAAAAATAAATCTGTATTGAGATTAAGCTTTAAAAAATATACGTGTTTTATAAATATGGTGGTAGGTCTTTTTCTAATGCCCACCTGGCTATAGCTACCACCACCCGTAAGCTGAAAATCTGCCGCCAAATACCCATAGGTATGTTCTGGCAGTTGCACTGAAGAACCAATCCCTCCACAGGTTTAGCGTGTCTACCAACTTGGGCCGTATTGTCACTTAAGATTAGGTGCAATTATGGCCATAACGCCAAACCTTAACTACAAATAAAATCCGTTTTTATTATGCAATTATATTTTTTATTACTACCCAGATCAAGTGGATTGCAGGTGGATTCGAACTCACGTCCATTGACGCGGCGTCCATACATGTAATATGATAATGATAAGGTACCTGGCCCACAAGCCTGTCGGCGCGGCAGAGCGTGGGTTCGATCTTGGTGCCGACACCGATGAGGCCGCCCGGCACCGCGTACTGCAGCTCGTTCTGCTCCGCGAACAGCGACACGATGCGGGAGAAGATGGGCCGGCAGGTCAGCTTGCCGTCCGCGTCTTTACTTACTAACCCCGGTCGCACCTACCGTTACCATTTACTAACTTCAACACTCCTCACATTTCAATAACAGCCGGACATTTTAGTCAGAAAATCCAAACGCTACCCACTTAGTTACAGTGGTGTGATAAGCACGGTAGCAGACGCTCGCGAGGAGAGTATATAACTACTATTTTTTATTTTATATATCATTATAAGTACATATTTATATATCTTATCCGTAAAGCAACTTTATAAGTTTGGACTAAAATGAAATTTTGCATAAAAATCGTCATATGTATGTATACTATATTATAAATGTATAGGTACGGTTTCTTCATAATATTTGGTTAAGACAATAGGCGCGCAATGTGTTCCTGTTAATATTGCAATTAGGGGAAGTAGTACGAGTTAAAAAAAATTAAAATATGAAACTATAAATGAAAATAATAAATAATAACGAATTAAACGAGATCTCATTACCTTTACACATTTTATTTGTATAGTTTTTATGTCGCATTATACATGTGGGCAATGTTTGTTGTTTTAGGGTTAGAGCAAATGCCCTAAAATCAAATGATATATCAATCGGTACATGACATACTTCCTTGAACGCCGAAGCGTTACTGAGGTTTGAGTGTGCCAACTGACACAAAATTAACGTGCCACTTTTGGAGCGCATTTCCCGTATCTATACGTTTTATTTGTAATCTTATTGTATGTGTACCTATATATATAAATACGACATAGATGTCGTTTTGCTAATATTCAGCGCACCGTATTTGCTCGATACGTTGTATATTCACAAAAAAAATCACGCAGTCATGGCGACTGCCGACAGAGGTGAGAAAACATAAGACTATGAACAAACAGTAGTTATTTTTGAAAATCCAAATTGTTTGATTCTAAATTAAAACTTGTAAATCAAAAATGTTTACATATGGGGACATATGTGTACGTTATCACGAGACCGTGTCGATGACGACTTACATGAATTTACTCCGTATACAAACGTTCCTATAGAAGTTTTCATTTCAAAAAGGTGATATATAAAAGGAAAACTGACTTCGATCTCCATGCCGACGGTGAGCACTCCTTGCAGAATGGATCCTCCAGCGACACCGCCCCTCAGATCGTCGACCTCGCACCCCGGCTTGTTCACGTCGAACGAACGGATCACTATCATACGCGGCGCCGAAGTGAAATCTCTAAGGGGAACGGGAATCTTTTTTGTTATGTATTCACAGAGCACCTGTAATTTACACAAAATACTATTACTACATTAAATAAGAATTTACTAATTACGAATTTATAAAATTAAAATGTGGAATTATATAAATTAATTATTTGTATATCTATACTAATATTATAAAAAGGAAAGATTTGTATTTTTGTTTGTAACGAATAAACTCAAGAACTATTGGACCGATTGCAAAAAATCTTTCACCATTAAAAAGCTACATTAGCGCTGAGTAACATAGGCTATATAACAATTTTTATGAAAATGATTATATAAAATTTTAGTTCCAACTACAGTATGCTGTTGGGTTTCCAAGAAATAAATAAATACTCCGACCTAATAAATGACTTGAACAGAAATGGCCAATAAGTTAATTTACACGCGATCAAAGAGGGAGAAAAATCTTTCTATTATTTTCTAAAAGATCTTGGTCAGTCTAGGAACTGCACTGAGTTGATAGCGATGATAGCTCAGTTGGTAATGTGTACGGACGCCACGCCAATGGACGTAAATTCGAATCCGTCCAATGAACTTGAGCTTTCGGTGAAGGAAAACATCGTGATAAAACCATAGCATGGTTGGTAGGAGTTTTCGTAATACCCGCCTAGTTATATACCACCTTTAAGTTGAAAATCTACCTTCAAATACATGTTGGTGTGTTTCACGTGAAGAAGAGGGACCTCGGCAGATATCATGTAATTCTTTTTCCGCAAGAAACAGTGCAAAATACAGAAATAGCTGGGTTACTTTGAGAAAAAAAAAAATGTTTTGATAAGAATGGGCACTGTTGTGACAAGAAATGAAATTGTTGAAAAATTTCAACAAATATTTTTTTTTTACAATAATGCCCATTCTTATCAAAAGATGTTTTTTCTCAGTGTAAATGAATAAAGAACTATTTCTCCACTAAATGTAGTCGTTAATAAAAAGAATTAATCCAATTGTTCATTAAAAAAAAACCTAATCAAACGCAGATTGACTTATTTAGATTAAACGCACGCATTTTCAAAAAACTCATGTGAGATAAGGAAAGGGGCAGGGGTAAAGTAAAATTTCAACAGCGGGAGAGGGGGGCGGGTCGAATAATCTCCCTCTCTGCCAAACGATGGACCCTCATCCGCACAGTGAGTTCATAGATAGTTAATAAGTTGGTCTTCATAATATGATATAGATGGCGCTGTAGTAAGTTATTGAGTACTCGAAAGGGCATAACGTCTGCCAAGTCAGATAGGTACGAATAAAGTATAGTTACCTCTATATTATATTTTAATTGTGCCGATATAGGTATAATGGGTGCTCCTTCAGCCACAGTGCCTTCTACGAATTTCCCAATTTGATCGTGCTGTTCCTTCGCCTGGCCTTCTTTCACCAGATCGATCTTGTTTTGTAATATAAGAATATGTTTCAATTTCATAATTTCAATAGCAGCTAAATGCTCACTCGTCTGTGGTTGAGGGCACGACTCGTTACCTGTAATATTAGTAAAAACATAACATTAAAGGTAATTTTAAGGTGGATTTACAAAGGTAACTGCAGGTAACAGAATCGATAAAAGACTACTCTACAAAGTCTTAACTATAAATAGTGCTCTATATGCTTGCAAATGTAGCAAACTCACTTCAGCAATGACGCATATCTAAGTAGTTTTGACACGTGTCATCCCACACATTTTTCTACGTTAGCTATCGTTGAAAAAGACAACTTAGCTAGGACGCATCAGCATTTAATTATATATACATACACATATTAAAAGAATCCTCTTTTTTTCACCTTTTCAACCCATAAGTATCATAAAAAAGATTTCAAGTTGGTTGTTTTGCCCTTCAATCACATTGGAACTTCTATGCTTTAATAAAACCCTGTACATTGTTGTTGAATGTAATAAATTTAGTTCAACTCTTGCAAAAGTATAGTTTATGCCTAGCAGAGTTGACTTATAACAGCGAGGTTATAAATAATAATTAAATTGTCCTGTAGTTTATCTAAAATATAATCGTACCTGCAATAAGCAGCAGTGCGGCATCCATAACAGCCGCACCGTTAAGCATGGTGGCCATAAGAATGTCGTGCCCAGGGCAGTCCACGAAACTAACGTGGCGTACTAACTGGAACCGGCCGGTACAAGCTGGTCGCAGACACGGGAAGCTGTCGTCTTTCGACGATCCCCCTGATATAAAGCTGGTAGGCCGAGGACATTTTGGGTTGTCGCATTTGTATATTTTTGCATTTGCGTATCCTATAACAAAATCATAATACGGTTTCAGAAGTATTTATTATCTGAAAGAAATACACGTTGATCAAGATTATCATGAGAACTATGGAAAAGTATTTATCGTAACATTTAATATGTGTTCTACTTAAAATGGAGAATCTCTAATATAACATTTTGACACAAATTTTATATACAAATTATAAATAATTATAATTAACCCCTCTTTACCGCTGGAACAAATGTATTTATTTCATAACTTGCTATCTCGGATAAGTTATTTTCCAACTTTTTTTTTCCACGATCTTTTTGTCATTATAACAGATTTCTTAATCATGTTGACATTTTGAATAACCTAATAATCTTACAAAAAGAGGATGGTACAATTAACAATGAAAATATTAAGAAATCAGGTTTTTTCCGACATTTCCTTTTGATCCTTTTTAGTCTCTTTGCGTTTTTTTTTATACAAAATGATTGTTACATTCAAACTTTTCTAATTACGTTGTAGATATTAAATATATGGTACTAGAAACTTTATTTTTTATATTGTTGTGAAATATGTTTATGTTATGCCTGTTTGTTATCTAAATAAATAAATAATAGCAAACAACAGATAATTACCTAATAGTAACATTACGGGACAGACATTGGGAGGGATCGTGAAGAATTATAGTCTTGTAAAGCAGCATAAGTATGTCATAACCGTTAGGTTTACAATATGTTATCGCTATAAACCTATAACGCAAAAAAACCTAGCTACTGGTCCGCTGAAATTGATTTATTAATTATCCTATAAAATTAAATTCATAGTTTAACCGGCAAAATGTAGGTATTGATCAATATGCCAAGTTAATTTATACAGTGTATGTAATTATTATAGGTTGTGGCAAATATCTAACAGCGGAATGCATAAATTTTTTCAACATCTATAGATATTCGTGAGATAGTTGGGTACATGTTACTAGTTATTATAAAGAGTATAAAATCATTTATAACATAATACATTACTTTCTAAAAGATTATAAATAATACATTTAGAAAACGAAAATATAATACTATGGCATTAGGTACGTAATACATAAATTTTCAATAATGCAATATTTACAAAATGTTTTTCTCTAAATGAAAAGGGTTTGGACAAAAATAATAAAAACAATTACAAAACACTTTATTTTCTTAAACACTATTTCACATAATTAATAGAAAGTCATTCCATAATACAATAAAAGGTGACTATTTTCTATCATAAAAATATATGAGTAAGAATTCTGATAGATCGATGACGATAAATAAGGCACAATTTAGCACCAGTTTAGTGGTAAAAGTATTTACAAACGTAATTCTTAAATGTCACAACACGTATTCTATAATATAGTTAGGTAATAATATTAATCCTTATTATTATAATATAGAAAGCGGCAAACACTGTATACTAAAAATACATCAGATTTTTTTATATCGTAAGAAATTATATGTATTATAGAAAATCATATTATGATAATTATTGGCATACTTTTGTTGATTGTATTCAGATGAAAGTTTATATTGAGGATAACATTGAAAACAGAAAACTCATGCTTCCTTGTGCATTCTTATATTGTAATATATTTTCTCGAGCCTCAAAAAATGTCTGTAGTGTTTGCTGAATGGAGGGACAAAGAGTAAGAGACGAATTTTCCTATAGGCTAACTAAGATTCAGTCTAGGGCCTAATTCAAGTTCTGAGCAAAATTAAAATAACACTATTTAAAAAATAGTGAACATTATAAAACTGGACTGAAAATAAACATAAATTCTGCGCATATGACTAATAAACAAACATAAAGATTTATTGGTTAAGATCAACGCGACAGGATAAGTGGAGTAGCCTCTTTTCATCTAAATCCGGCCTGAACAAAGTACTTGTGTACACCGCAGACCCTAACCAAGTTGTCTTTTTCGATATTTTCATATACAGTAGGCAAATAAATGTATGTAATTACATTCTAACCACCAAATCCACGACATATCATAACACAAAATCTCCTGACCAGAGCGTATTAAAAACTTTAAACTTCACATAAATTTGAAACACAACATATACAGTTATTTTACAGGTAATAATAAAGACACCAAGATTTTTAAAACGGTGTGTTCTGAGATATTCCGAGTTTTGCGATATGTCGTCGATATTGTAAACAAGAATGCCAACTTAGCTAGCCTCAGATGTAATAGCTGCCTTTGTGGGAAGCCTAGACGTATTATAATGTATTAACCAATGTATATCTAGTAATTGATTGGGTTATAGATATCTGTATTCGACTAACTCACAATACACATACGCAAGCTACGATAGTGACGTACTTACATCTCACACACTTTTGTTGGGCTTTTTATTATAAAATAAAATGTATAATACATATGTTGAACAGTCTTATTAATTTAATGAGAATGTGTATGAGTGCTAATAAAAATTAAAATAATAAAATTTGTCTGTATTTGTAATGTTTGATTATAAAGGGAATTTCTCTTATATTGTCGGGACACATACATAAGCTTACATACAAGAGAAAAACAACTAAAAAATGATATTTAAAATTATGTTGAAATAATACTCAATAATAAAATGATATATACAAAATTAAATTTTTACGTTTTTTTTTTGGATATTATGAAATATTACATAACAATTATTTATGAAATTTAATGAAAGGTTATGTAATTCGCATCTCATGCATTTCACCTAATCTTAGTAAATCAATAAACAAATTGGCATAGTAAAGTAAGAGTACTAAATACTAATTATATATAGAATTAAAACATAGCTACATAAAGTAATTAAATAGTTATTACAATTAATAATTGTACATATTTGTAACATTGTTTTATTAATATAACCTGTGTGAATTATTCTTAGAACATGAACAAAGAATTACCAGATACAGAGATAATAAACATTGCAGACTTTAAAAAATCAAATATTTTTACACAACTGAGATTCTATTTAACAAATCATGTATAGATTTTGAATTGTATATAATTATTATATCAAACAATTACATCTATTTACCACAACCCTAATTTTTTTTAATGAAAATTATAATAAGTAATAGTTTAGTTTTATGTCCTTTATTATATACATGTTGTTAACCAATGTATGATAAATAGTGATGTACTTTGAAAATATTGACAAATAAGGTAATTTATATAAGGCATTTCATGTTGTATATATATATAGTAATACAATTCTTAAATAATAATTATTTAAACAATGTATACAATTAGAATAAATATTTTCTGCATTTAACAGTTCCACATTTGCATTCTGTTCGATTTCTTAATATTGCCATGTTTTGTTGTTGCATTTCGAATCTTGATTTCATAGGTGATCCCATAAAGGGGGTATTAATATTTGTGCCATTTATAGCTTCATTATCACTTGTATTTTGAGAGTTATTGGTATTTCCATTGGTTTCATTATTGTCACCGTCAATTGATTTATGTAAATAATCAAAGCATAACTCTTCACCACATTCAATATCACGTGTTGCAAATAATGCCAGTATAGGTAGGTTGGGATCTAGGCAATCTGCCCACACTGCCCATACACCTAAATTAGGATCACAAGAGTGGTTAATAAAATGTGATACATTTCCAAAATAAGCTGCATCAACAACATAAGGATTTTCAACAGAATTAAAATCAAGATCAAATAAATAGGTGAATCCATTTGCGTCATAGTTCCTTCCTCTCTTTTCAGCTTCTTCAAACGTAATTACCTCACCAACATACTGACATATAAATTGTCCTTGTTTTATTTTTTGTTCAGTTCTCACACCCCATCCACAATCATTTGATGTTCGAAAAATTGTTAGTTTTATATTTCGACCACTTTGGACTACTCGGTTATTACACTCTGAGGAACATTTGCAAGCTTTGTTACATTCATAAATTGGTGTACCAGGTGCAACTCTCAGTCTTTTATTCTTTGTGTAAGCAAACAGACCTGCCTGCATGCCACAACAGTATTTGGAACGACAATTACATGCTACACATTCACATCCAATTGGTGGATCATCAGGAATTATAACATTATTACCAGGTATAGACTGGTTTATGTATGTGAAGTTTTCTGGTGGACCGGCCAAATCAACATCATTTTCTATTATAAGTTTTTTGCAGTTATCTACTTCGTTTAAATGTTCTTCCCACTCTTTTAGTTTAATTAACTGCTGACATCTTTTCCTTGTAACTGTATATAACTGTAATAAGTCTCTTGTATCTTGTACTAGTTGAGTACCATATTTCTCTTGGTCTTCAGGTAAAAAAATAATAGACAACATTTTGAGCATCAAGTTATGTTTTAATTTAAAGATGTCTACATCTTCCACCTCATTGAACCTTTTTAAAAGGTTTTCCTCACTTAGGAGATCACCAAATGCTAATTCTTCCTTGAGCTTTTCAAATTTTCTACAATGTTTTATTTCTTCAGTTACAAGAAAATGTTTGATTATATCAGGGCAGTTGTCCAGGTGTTCTATAGGTTCCCATGTGTTTTCACTGTCTGGCCAATCTTTCCATTTTACATAAAAGTACTCTTTGCCTGAATTAAACTTAAAATTAAGTATTTTTTCAATAATAAACACTTCTATTTCTTTTACACTTTTACTTCGTTTTTGTTTTTTTGCTTGTTGCAAGGCTTCTTCAGATTCAAATGACAAATTCCGCTTTTTATTTTTTCTTATCTTTTCATAGAACATTATCTCATTTCTCTCATCAGTCTTTTCGTGATACAGTTTTATAATTGAGTCCGACAGGCGCTCTGCAACATACCATGTATTTGTATATAAAATATAGAAAGTTAAATGTAAATTAAATAAGTAACAAATATTACTTAAGTTTTCCAGACATGGTATCTTGCAATGCTAACAATGAAGGACTTTTAAAGTAAACTAAACTAAAACTTTTAACTCTTATACTAGAGTGTGATTATTAATCAAAAATCATAACAAATTATTGAATACATAACTGAGGCCCCTAAATAAATATCATCAATAAAAGTAATTACATTTCAAGTAGATTGTTATTTATTGTTTAGAATTTGTAGAATGTAGTAGATATTTATGTTAACCTTATAAGACTATTTGTATGCTAAGCCGTGTATTCTGGTCTTTATACTGGATATGTTATCATAATTTAGTTTAAGTATTGCACTATACCTAAAAATTTCAATTTTTAATATTAAAATTAGTTGTGATAGAGTAATTATTTATTTCCACATTTTGACATCAAGAGACTTAATTAATTTAATATTTATTGGGGTCTATTATGCAATTGAGCCAATAATTCTTATTATTTTTTTTTTACATATTCTCTTAGGTGATCTTACCAATTAACATTTGGTAAACCACACAATGTTTTATGATACTGTACACAAATTTGTAATTTTTGTTTCATTTGCTGATGCAAATAAAAACTCTGAATGCAAAAATGATTTAATAAATAAATATCAAAGCTATTTGAGATAAGTTCCACACATAGATTTTATTTATCAGAGGCAGAAATAGTGACATGTATGTATTATTTTTATAGTTATTCTTGGGAGGATTTTTAGATCTGATATATTTATTTTTAAAGAATAAGAATAATTAAGACATATACAACTCATATTACATAGAGATAAATGCATAAACTGGAAAAAATAAACAGTTATGAATAATATTATGATAAATACAATACAGTACAACAGAATTGCTAAATAATTTTTTAATTACTTTATGTTAAGATAAATTATCACAATATATACGCCCATGAAAAATTATAGCATAACTATAGCAGTTCATGGACATATAATACCCACATAAGATACCCAAATTTACTTTTTATTATTTTGTTTATAACAAAGTGTTTCTTACTAGAATAACAATAGTCACAGTAAAAAAAAAAGATGAGCACTGCAATATTAAATGTTCAATAAGGAACCATTGCTGTAATGCCAGCCTGCAATCCTGATAGATAGACTAGAAGATCCCAAAATGTGACAAGCCAAAAGAGGTAGTGTGACAAGTTTATCATAATGCCATGGTGGTCAAGAACCAGCCAGTTACAATTCCAACCATCTCATTTCATTACTGAATAAACACTCCTGATTTCCGAAAACAACACATATTAACAGGGCACTGCAGCAGGTATCTTATGCTATGACCATAAACATGTTAATAAATTAAGAAAGAAACATAAATTATGCTAAAATGACTAAGACTATTTGAATTGTAGCAAATACATAATTATTATATCAATGTGGATATTATTTATATACTATATATCAGTACAGATAATAAATAATATGCATACACTAAGACTAAATCTATTTTGATAATATTTTTTCCTATTTTTATAATTTAATAGAAAGAAATGTACCATTTAAAATTAATTGAAGTGAAGTTCTCAAATATATACCAGCCAGTCTTATAAATATATAAGGGAACTGAATGCTTACCCAATTTAATAGTAATGTTCCTTTCAAGCTCATTCTTAAATCGAACTGTTTGTACACCTGAAATAGCTTTCACAACAGTAGATTTACCGTGAGCTACATGACCTATCGTACCGATGTTTATTGTAGCTTGTCTAGATATCACTTCAGGAGAAAGAGCAGATAGTTTTGTCACATCCTGAAATGTTATAGAAGCATTAGCTAATAAGAACATACAGTTAGAGGTTATGAGAAGCGTTATAAATTTAGCCCCTATGATTATTAAAAAAAATGAAGAGCTAAATGAATTATTTACCGTATTGAATGTCTTTTTTATTTATATTGAGAATCATGTTTTATAAGAACTCACCAGTTTGGAAAGATCTTGCTGATGCAAGTTCGATTGAGCACTTCTTCCTTCACTTGACGCCATGATTATGCGACAGAATTAAATTTTGATGAAACTAAATAAATGTACGAAATTATAAATGAATAGAGTTCCTAATATACTCGTACAATCTCCTAAATTTTTAATTAAAACGTATGCAACTGGCAAACGCTCGATGATGGCGTGCCGTTAGTAGGGATATCTGTGGATCAGTGAATATTCAATAAACATCGATCATTGAATCTATTCTATCATACTAATCATTCAATCGATCTGTAATATTTTGTCCATTAAAAAAACTTGACCCTTTAAAGTTTAATGGTATTGCTATACTAAATGACCAAAAATAATGGCAATATATGTTAAAAAAAAACAAATATAAATTATTATTATACTTTTCGAACAATTTTCATTCACTTTAATACTAGTGGTACAACTATTCTTCGGTTTATATCATGACGACTAAGCTTTAGGCATGTAGAAATAGCATCAATTCATCAATATATCCATTTTATTTATTCTATTTATCGATATTTTGAAAAATATTTTATTTTTAATATATCGATATAAAATTCTATGTATCAAAAAGGTGTATAAGCAATTATTTATTTCAGACCGTCAAACAAAATTTTTCACTTTGAACTTACATTTGTTTATAAATTACATTAGAGGTTCACTATTAGTTGTTTCGCAGTACGTTGCATCGGTGGTCACCACTATTTGTGCTGACCTCTAAGTGAATATAAAGAGCAACGCGATTCAAAACTCAGATTATTTCCAAAACTCAGATTATTCCCAAAACTCAGATTATTTCAAAAAACTTAGATTATTTTAGCTTAAACAGTACAGTACAATCCACTCCACCGATTTCATTGCCTCTTTAAACAATCAGTATTTTATCTAAAGGCCTACTACAGTAGGCCAGTCCTTTACTATTTATTTTGTAATTTTTCTTCTTCCGGCAGCAGTCCATGCCAAGGGCCAGCCACTACGGCACCCTTGTGCCCGCTGCCTCGGGGTTGTGTGCCCTCGGCATTCGCCCCACAAAAGTCCTGCCAAGCTGTAAAAGACCCTCCGGTTAATAGCGTAGGTCCTATCAAAAAAAAAAAATGGGGTGACTAGTTTGGTTGGCGCCTAAAACTTCATCGTCTTCAACACTCGCGTTCTTTTCGGCCCAAGTACTTGTAGGTAATATGTTAACAAAATGCATTTAGGTATTTCTTGCAGTTGGAATATTTCTAGAAACTTAATACACAAACAAAATTATTTTGTGTAATCTGTTAGAAAAAAAATCAGTGGTAATACGACAAATTTTATTGCATGTTTAAAAAATAACTATCACTATTCGTTTTTGCAGTCGAAAAAATAATACAACTGTAAGGACAGGGGAAATTTAATTAAGTAAATAATAATTATTTTTTACCGATGTTCTTTGTTTCAGATATTTTTTATAGATGTATTGTAGATGACAGTCTATTAATTGGTGTATCCACCGATATAAGATGATTGAGATAAATTATAGTAAATGAAGAGATTTTTACAGCGCAAATATTCTAATCAAAATTATTTAGATTTATCGATATTTTAAATTTTTGTTATGTAGTCTATTTCGCCAAGAGTAATTTTGCGGTTTTTCGACCAATTTGGAATATGGCACAAAGTGTTTAGTACTTCACACTCAATAATGAAAACAAACAAAAATTGAAAGCCAATTCAAAAGGTTGTAAGTACCTAAGTTGACATTCCATTATAGACCTTATTGACATGAAACATATATTCAGAAAAAGTGGTAAGTAACGCCGTATTATTAAAAACGAACATGAGTCAAATTATTTTCATTTGTTACACTTGTTATACTTTTCAATACTACGTAAAAACTTTAAGAGGGGGTGTTGATATATACTAAAAGTGGTCAGCGAGAGGAGGTAGGGGTCATAAATCCCAAAAAAATAGATCACGTTTTATGGGTACGTTCCCTAATAATCAGTCTCAACGAAGTACAAAATACAATACACTACAGACAAATACTTAATTAAAAAAAAAAACATTTTTAAATAACTTAATCTATTAAGTCAGAAATACATTCATCCATGCACTCAACCGAAAGACGTCCACTGCTGGACATAGGTCTCCCCAAAGATCTCCACGACGACCGGTCTTGTGCCACCTGCATCCAGCGGATTTCCGCGACCTTCACCAGGTCGTCGATCCACCTTGTGGGGGGCCTACCCTCGCTACGTCTGCCGGTACGTGGTAGCCAATCAAGAACCCGTTGGCCCCATCAGGCATCCGTTCTACGAGCAATGTGCCCAGCCCACTGCCACTTCAGTTTAGCAATTCTTCGGGCAATATCGGTTACTTTTGGTTATTCTGCGGATCTCCTCATTCTTGATTCGATCACGCAGTGAAACTCCTAGTATAGCTCTGGTCGAAGACTTTCGTCTGAGACACTGCAGTATTTCGGACGACAATATATATTACGACGACAAGTATATTTATTATTGTCAACAACTTCGAGAGTAGAGTCACCGATTTTTATAAGAGTAGGCACAACATGGACATTGGACATGACTTTCGTCTTGTCCATGTTCATTTTAAGACCAACTCGTTCGGAGGCTCTACTGAGATCACTGAGCATCGTACTTAGGGCTCCTGCGGTCTCAGCCATGACTACGATATTATCACCAAAGCGGAGTTGTGTTATGTACTTGCCGTTTATGTTAATGCCAAGTCCTTTCCTATCCAGAAACTTGAAGACATCCTCGAGCGTAGCAGTGAACAGTTTCGGAGAAATAACATCTCCCTGTCTAATGCCGCGCCGCAAAGTTATAGGTTTCGAGGTCTGGTCCTGTAATCTGTAATCGGACTGACATGGTGGTGTTTTCGTACAAATCCTTCAACGCTTTGATATACCGATAGCCTACTGGGCACCGCTGGAGAGACTGCAGTACAGCCCAGGTCGCAATCGAATCAAAGGCTTTTTCGTAGTCCACAAACGCTAAACAAAAGGGTAGGTTATAATCCGCGGTTTTTTGTATCAGCTGCCGCAGCGTATGAATATAGTCTACGCTTCTAAAGCCTTTTAAGAAGCCGGCTTGTTCGGGAGGGTGGAAGTCGTCGAGCTTGTGCGCTAGTCGGTTCGTAAAGACTCTCAAAAACACCTTGTAGACATGACTCAGAAGTGAGATGGGTCTATAATTTTTCAAAAGGGAGTTATCACCTTTGTGCCACGCCTGTGGCGTTTTCCCCTCGAGTATGACGGTATGAAAGAGCTTCTGAAGGGCCTCCGGGATCGATTTTCCACCCGCCTTCAGCAGCTCAGCTGTTATTCCGTCATCACCGGGCGCCTTGTTGTTCTTGAGCTGTTTGAGACCCATTCGAATTTCGTATAGGCTGACGTCCGGGATATCATCAGTGAAATGTCGGGTTAATCTAGCTCTCTGGTCTCGGGCTAGATTTCGAGTGGGTTTTCGTGTTGATGTGTAAAGCTAACTTCTCGACTTCCCTCAAGAGATCAAGCTTGGAGGATATTATTCTCTCGTCGTCAGCCTTCAGCTTGGTCAATCGGCTATGCCCAATAGCCAGATCTCTAGCGAAAACTTTGGAGCCTCTGTTTCGCTCTATAGCCTCTTGTATACGATCGGTATTATACCGTCGTCGGTCACGTTTAAGAGACTTAGAAATCTGTCTATTGAGCTGCCGATGTCTATTACCATCGACTGACGACTGCAAAACCATCTCACGTCTCTCTTCCATGAGCCCGAGGGTAAAGTCAGAGAGCTTGCCGGTTCTACGTTAAACGTACGGACAGCTTCCACAAACCTATCATTGTACTCGTCCATTTGGCTCCTTAGGCAATCGAAGCGGTTTTTGAGTTCAAGCTGACAGCTCTCGGGGTTTTGTATTTGGACGGACAACGGACGGAGAGTAGACTACTTCAGACGGGATCTCTCAAGTTTGATGTGCAGATTCAATGTGCCTCTGACCATATGGTAATCGCTACCGGTTATTAACGCGCTGATCACAGAGACATAATTGAATATTTGCTTTTTTATCGACATGATGAAGTCTATGTCATTCTTGGTCACATCGTTGGGACTCATCCAGGTCCACTTTCTGTGTTCCCGCTTTCTGAAGAAGGAGTTCATCATGCACGCCAGTTTGTCGCCCCGGTGGTTCCGCCGTCCAACTCCAAATTGCCCTACACGCAGCTCTTCACCACTTTGCTTTCCTAGTTTTGCGTTGAAGTCTTCCATAACAATGGTATAGTGGGTTTTCCTACTATGTATGGCCTGTGTAATGTCCTCATATATAATCTCCACTTCTTCGTCGGAGTGTGCCGACGTCGGGGCCTATACCTAGATAACCTTCAAGGAATACCGTTTGGTGATTCTGAGTATCAGGAACGCCACCCTGGTCGACACGCTCTCGATATTCACCACGTTGTTTACAAGGAACTTGCGGACGAGGAACTCGACACCACCTTGGGACTGTTTTCGCCCTCCCGGAAATACAGCAAGTTACCGGATTTGAGGATTATCGAGTCCTCTCTCTCTCTTCGGACCTTAGATAGTCCCAATATATCCCATCGTAATTTGCTTATTTCCTCCTCTAACTCAGCAAAGGATTAAAAACAATGACGTTGACGCGCAGTAAGAGGGTTGTACTCCCAAACGTAGTCCCGAATTCATTCGAACGATGCGTAATACATGTTCACTCAGTTTGGGTGCGGCTGATGATTCAGTGATTTATGTGGCCAAACGAATACTGTTGCCGAAATTAGTATTTTCGCCGAAATTGAACCTTCAGCCGGATATTAATAATAATATCGGTCCGTGTTATAAAATTTGATAAATTTAATGTGACATTATGTGCATTTTGCATAATATAATTTAGTTATTGTGGATGTGTAAAGTAAATTATAAATAACAACTTAGGGCATTGACTACAATAAATAAAATACCAAATATTAAAAATTTGTTTATCTTTTTAGACACTAGAAAAATTACTATAATGTAAATGTAAATGTAAATAGACACGGTGACACAGAGTAATATATACTCTGTGTTTGTGTCAGAAACTGATATATAATAATATATATAGTCTGTGCTGTGATTTGTTATCACTACAATATTTTATTTTAGCTGTCTGCTTTTTGTTTTCAGTTTTTGGTATCAGGATACATAATATAAATTAGTAAAGTACGAATGTAAATGTATGGAATTCTTTTAAAACCAGAAAAATGTTAGCGAGTAGTGATGATGTACAACAGCAAAAGAAAAGGTTACGTTTTAAGCCTATAGCCAACATGCAACAATCATTTGGAGATATAAGTTTACCAAAAAATACGAAAGAATTAAAAAGTAATAAGGGAAACACTTGATTTTCAGTATCAGAAGTTGTAGGACAGAAATAAATATTGATATTTTTTTAGGTAGTGATAAGTCATCATCTATTTTTGCCTTTTTACATGTTGAGCTCACTCGCGGATATTTGCTTGAACATGACGAGGAAAGGTTTTCTGCGAGGCGAGAAAAAGTATATTCATTTATTAAAATACCACAGGAACTTGAAAAGTTTATGGCTTATGGTTTTTTCCAATGTGCTGATTCTCTGCTCTTTGTTTACACATTTCTGCCACTCAGATTCCTTATGGCATTCTGGTCATTCTTGAATAGATTGTTTCGAAGATGTTTTGGGTAAGCGTATTCTATTACAATATAAATACTTTACAAAATGTAATGCTATATTATGTAGATTAGAGATTACTATAAACTAGTGTATTTACTATATGTAAGAGATATATATGTATCTAGTAGCAAAGTTTGCATTGAGGCTCATTTGCAACTATGTCACTTCTGTGAGGTATCAAATCACCTCATATCTTATACTTCTTATAAAACTAAAAATGAATGTAATATTTTTTACATTTTATACTAATATTTTCTTACTTATCTATTCATTATTATCTAATTTAAACTATATAATAGAAGCAAGGGTTTTTATTAAAACTTTACTATGCATTTTTATAAAATTGTAATAAAGCTGTACTTTGTTTTTTGATATAGGTCAAATTATGTCATTCTAAATGCTTGAATATTAATTTTACTGTTAAGCTATTCTCTTGCTATTGCTTTTAATCTACTGAACAGGTTTTGATTTAATATATGTTGGTAGTAACTACTAATATAACAAATAAAATAAAAGGTGTTTTTGGGGATGGGTAATAATAAATGTTAAAATTTTGTAGTATATAAACTCTTTCTACATTATGATAATGTAGAACTTCAGCCTACTACTAAATACCTATAGGTGTGTTCCAACAGCTGTACTTGAGAGCCAATCCCTCCACTAGGCTTAGCATGTCCATCATTTTAGACCACATTGTTACTTAATAATAGGTGAGATTGTGTCCATAACGCTAAAAATTATAGATTTTGCTATGTTTCCATAAGAATATAATAATTGTTTTAATCTATCATCTATCTTAAAGAAGTGAACTTACTAAAGTAAATTGTGGTCTTCATTTTTTATTTTACTTATAATAGTTAATTTATTTTCAGATTCAATTCTCATCCATCCAGAAGTATACTAAAGCCTGCTGAAACTTGTGATGTACTCAAAGGTTTTATATTAGTCACATGCAGTATCCTAATGTGTTACATAGATACAAATATGATGTATCATCTGGTTAAAAGTCAAAGTGTTATGAAGTTATATATATTCTACAATATGTTAGAAGTTGGAGACAGATTGTTTTCAGCTTTCGGACAAGACACTATTGATGCACTGTTCTGGACAGCAACAGAACCTAGAGACAGAAGAAGAGAACATTTGGGTGTCATACCTCATTTGTTATTTGCTATGACCTATGTCTGTATCCTTTTTTATAATAAATATGACTCTCTTCTCTTGAAGATTCTCTTGGACAAGCCTCTCTTCTTCAAGGATATTAGTTTATTTGGTATTAAACAGAAAAAAAGGATAGAACTAAAATAAATGTGTATTTGACATTTTGATTTGATATATTTTAAAATTGTGTATAGGTTTAATGTTTGACCACAATCTCATCTGATGCTAAGTAACAAAGCCTAGATAAAGAACTGGCTTTCAAGAGTACTGCCAAGACACATCTATAGGTTGTTGATGTCTGATTTTCATCTTCAGGGATTTCAGATCAGTTGACCATAGAAATTTCCCTATCACCATACTATGGCTTTATCATGTTTTTTCTTAAAAGCTCAGGTCCATTATAGTGATTCAAACTCATGTCAATTGAAATAATGTCCATATACTCAACTACTGAGTAATAAAACTTAAGAGCATATTGAATTAGTACAAATACCCTTTAATACAAATTATATTGTTAAAGATTTTAATGTCAAATCTTAATTTAAAACATAAATTACATAAAAAGGCAGCTGATTTAGCATATTTCCAGGGAAAATACAGTGTTAATAAAGGATAACATTTTTGGAAAAAACAAGCTCTTGGTGTACCAAAAAGTAAATACTTTATTTATACCTTCTAATTATTTTGCCTATAAATGATGTTTTAAAACAATAATGTTTTAGAAATTTAAAAAAGTTATGAGATTTGGTATTTGATTTAATGTTTCCAGAATTACAAAAAAAAATTGTATCTGTTGTTTACTCTTTCGATCTTTTGGAGTAGCTACATGGAAGTTATTACATAGATACAAGAGTTATATTTTACTTATTAAGATATAATTAGTATATTACTACTATTACTATACCACTAATATACATATATATACTATATTACTAGAGACATATAGATAATATACCAATAGCTATTTTCTTGACATATATTTCATAAGTTCTGCATAGTTTGTTAGTGTTGTTCCAAGCTACAACCCTCAATGTCGCCTTCAATTCCAATAATAAAAGTCTTCTAATAATAATGATGTCTAATAATGTAAGTATATTAGTTGTTACTTTTTTTAATTATTTAAGTAATTAGACTACATATTTATTTTGATTGCTTATATTTTATGATAAATATGAACATAGATGAAATAAACATTTCAAAAGTATAAGTAATGATATTATTTTGATGATAATAAATAGGATAAGATAGGAGAAGAATAAAAGAACTCCTGGAGAATATTAACAATTAGTAACGGAGAATATCAACAATTATGATGAACTAGATTTCGCGTCAATATTGATTTGGTCAAATAAATCGGATGACGCAATAAAGAGTTTCATACAAAGCTTATCCCTCTCTTCACCCCAGTGGCTTAGGTGTGAAAGCGTAACAAACAAACAAGCTCACTTTCGCATTTATAATATTAGTATGATGCCATCAATCTCTTACGAAGTACACAAACAATCACTTACAAAAAACACTAACAATTATTTATGATATATATCATCAGTTTGTTATGGAGAAGCCCAACAATTATTTATGTATTTTTAAATATATAAATACACAGAAGTCTTTACCGAGTCTATTTTAAAGGTTTGCTTAAAAGTCTCTTTTAATGTTTCTATTTTAGTTTGTAGAATTGAAAGGAAGCGTATTTAAGAAATTTGACAAAAATAATCTATTCCAAGTGTCATGCAGTGACGTCAGAGAACGCTTACACTTATCGGTGCTGCTTTTTATTGTGGTTCTACAGACTATGAAAGAATATGTCTGGAAGGAAGAACGTTTTTGGATACTCGCACCAGATTGTGTTCTTGTTCTTACTTTTGAAGTTATAATTGATTGGGTGAAGCACGCGTTTATTACGAGGTATGTAAAATTATTATTAATGCAGTTATTTAAATATAGTTTTATAAGACAATATACGTAAGTTCTTATAGAATGGATTCATTTTCATAGACTTTTAACTTTAAATTAAAAATTATTTAATAACTTTTGCCAGTTTTTGTATCTTTTTTCAATACAGATTTGATCCTATCCATGGTAGCGTGATGTTAAATTAAATAGATCGATGATTGATCTATCAAATACAAAAATATTTTTAGAAATTCGACTATTAGTTTCTAAGATTAGCGTGTTCAAAGAAACAGACATCTTTCCCGCTTTATAATATTAATATAAGTATAGTTGGTAATTCAGCATAGTTTTTAAATTACGTATATTCTATAGCGCTCTGTATTTAATTGAGCGTCCGCTCTAGTGATAACGTCGCCCCCGACAAAAAAACAAACTACCGCCCCTTACGAAATATATAATTTTCATTGATCAGAGAGGTACCATATATCCGTAGTACAGAATGTACAGATCAGTTCAAGCCATGTTCTTTAGAAATTTGAATATAGTCTCAATGTATATATTATATAAAAAATATATTTTTATAATAAACGAAGGGACTGATGTCCGATATTTGCTTTTTTATTTTTTCTTTGGTAAATACCATATCAATTTTTACAACCAAACAGCCACCGTGGTGTCCCCTCATTTCGGTGCCCCGGGCAAATACCCGGTTTGCCCCACCCAATTGCGGGCCCTAGAGTCGTTTATATGATTTTCAAAGTTTAAAATCTTATTAGGTTTAATGAAATCCCATATGGAGTATACAGAGAGTATACAGTGAGCCTAGCCTATGATGTCGCGCAAACTAGACAAAAATACGCATTCTCAGATCATTCCGATTTGGTGGCGAGGAGAATGGGTTTTATACCGCTCCCTTTGGGTGTTGTCATAACGAGAGTGCTGGTGCATGCTGTTAAACTTGACGGGTGAGTTATGTCGCTTTTTATAATAATGCTAATTTTGCCTGCGACTTTGTTCGTGTCAAAGTAAAAATTATTTCATATCTTTTTAAACTTTTTCAATACAGCTTTACTCCTATTGGTGGTAGCGCGATGTTAAATAACCTCCCTGAATGATTGCTCTATCAAACACAAAATTATTATTCGAAATCTGACTAGATTTCGACTATTTCCTTAGATTAGTGCGTTCACATAAACTTTTCCGCGTTATAATTGTGTTAATTTCACAAAATATACTTAAATACTAATCACATATTGAGTTTACATGCACATACGTCTGAACTAATTATTTGTTAAAAAAAAACTAATTTAATTAATATTGTTAATACAAATAATTTTCTTAAACGACTGCGAATTTACGAAAAATACGTATATATAATAGTTAGGTCAAATCAAAAGCCAGATTCTGTCTAAATACAAAATTTCATTCAAATCGTTACGAGGCGTTTCCAACATAGTCAAAATTTATGTAATAAGAATTGCTCATTAATTTATTAGACGGATAGATATCTATAATATCTAGCGTTTTCATTTTAATGTATAATTACATGTTGTTAGCTCCATGTTTTTTAAGTCCTATTTCTCGCCTGATTACCGATTTCATAGGAACAGAACAAATTTTACAATTAGTATAACATCTATCGCGATGATGGAAATTTTATTTAAATATATTTTTGTTTCTTTTGTAATTTATAAACAAAGATTTATGGCGATTAAATATGTTATATCTGCTTTTTTAATACTTTTGTAATTGTGAAGCTTTGATTGTTAAAGGAACCTCTGAAACTAGACGCTGCGCTCGTTCCGCTCGAAACCCGTGTTATTTGTATTTTTTTATAGGTTTAGCATTATGGCTACAATTTTACCATGCTTTGGTTTTATCACTATGTTTCTCCTTCACGGAAAGCTCAAGCTTATTACAGAGATTCGAACTGACGCCCCTTAAGGCGGCGTCCGTACTTAGTCAATAATTTTAATGCTAGTGTTGCGATAATGCAAATTTTAATTAGATATAGTTTTGTCTGTTTTATAATTTATAAACAAATATTTTTTTAAGTTATATGGCGATTAAATATTTTATTCTGATTTTAAGTATGATATGGTTTCATCACGATGTTTTTTCTACACGTAAAACTTAAGCACATTACAGACATTCAAATTCACGTCCATTGACATTAAGTCCGTACACGCTACTACTGAGTATTTATTCATTCAAAGTAGTAGTTATAGTATATTTGTAACATTAATTCTTGTTTAATAAGGTATTTTGTCTTTTTTTAAATGTGGCTCGATAAAGGGACGGCACTATAGCTGATCGTAAGTACAATGCATTTTAAAAATAACAGCGACCACCGAGGGGTTTAAAATTCATCGTCGTGTTGGTCTGTTCAAATGTCTCGTCAAGTTATGTTGGATTGGGGTAAATTCTCATAAATATAGACAAACATAAATACTATAAGGTATATAACATGTAAAGTTTTCTATATTTGCAGATTCGCAGCAGTCCTCTTGATATTTATAGCATATTTGTGTTTGATATCAGTAAGAGTACTCGTGTCCATAGTAATACTTGGGAAAGCTTGCGATTTGATTTCACAGCATCAGACAGATAAGAGCGAGAATCCGCATCCTACGCCTAAAAAGTAAGCGTATACAATTTACATGCTTGTGTTCTCATTATAAATTGCCAGTTTAAGAATACATTTACACATATTCGTGGGTCTTATTTATATACCCCCTGCATAGTTTTGATAAGAGTGTCACCATGTTGTTAAAACATTGTACGAACTTTAAAGTTTTGCAATATACTCTAGATTGTTTTTAAATACAGTATAGGTTTAGCGTTATCGGGACAATCTCATCTGATGTTAAGTGACGATGTGGCCCAAGATAGTGGACAACCTAAGTCTATTGAAGGTACCGGCTTTTAAGTGCAACTGCTGGAACACACCTATAGGTATTTGGCGGCAGATTTTAAATTTGAGGGTGGTAGCCAGTAGCCAGGCGGGCATTTGAAAAATCATCATGATATGGTTTATGGTTGGATAAAGTGTAGTTGTTGTGTATAGGTGAAGTGAATTTTAAATAAAATGGGATCATTATTTCATTACTGCTTTAAAAACTCCTTGTAAAGTATTAACAAGAGAATCACCATATTCATAACGCGTATAATGAACCTTTATATTTTGAGAAATATAGTTCTATGTCGTTAATCATTATCTTTTAAGCTTCGCTTTGGGAACGATTTATTGATTTTAGTGCACAAATAAAGTTATTTTATGTATGTGTATTTCGATACTGTATTATTTAATACAAATATATTTCAGAGAACAAAAGGACTACATATCAAAGGATGCAACGAATGCTTGTAATACTGATGTCAATCTGAATAAAAAACAAACACAATTGAAATTGTTGATACCAGAAGATGTTATGTTGGTATGTCATGGCTTTGTAAATTAACACTCTGTTTTCAAACTATATAAAAAGAAAAAAAAAACAGAATGTCAAGTTTTATATATTGTATTTGCGCAGAAAATTTACTTTCTGTAATAGCTCATGTTTGTTCCCAAACACTAAGATAAGCTAGATCTTATTAATGACCATCATAATCATTCATACACTAAAACTGTAATTAACGCAAATTTTTACATTAAATAGTTATTGAAAAATTGTAATTGGGGTGTATATAGTTGGATCTCGATATAGATAATTTTTTTTTAACATTGACCTGTTTGTATGAACAACACTTTGATGACATAATGACTAAATTATATATTCGGAACATGACAGTCACACTTTTTTATACTTACTCATACTAAACAATATAAAAAAATATATATCTAATTTTTTATTTATTATTTTGTCTCTCATCTTTACTAATATTATAAATGCGAATGTGAGATTTTTTGTTACGCTTTGACGGCTAAACCGCATGATGAATTTTTGTATAGAGATAGATGGGAACCTGGAGACGGTGTAAGGTTAATCTTTCACGCGGAAAACTTATTGAAAGTGGGGAAAGAGAGAGATAAATTCTGCATGAAACTTGTTATTGTGTCATCCGATTTGTCTGAAAAAATTAGTGTTAATGAGAGCGATGCCGTAGGTAAAAGTTAGTTCTCATATAATTATAAATAGTGGGCATATTTAATTACACTTTTGAAAGTTTTATTTTGTATATTTTTAGACTGAGCCGTTAGTGGACGCTTCAGTAGGAGCTGCAGCTATCTTCTCAAATAGCGCGATCGATTTGAACGGTGTTTGTTATTTAAATAACACGATGAATGCACAGGTCAAGCAGGAAGCTGGTGATCATCTCGAACCTGAACTGGTAAGGTTCACTATACGTTCATTACTAGCTATTTTTTATATTACATTTCATTTTTAATCTTTATAGATTTAATCTTTTTGGTTATATACACTAAAATATTTGATGATGAATTTTCGTCTTGCACTTAATACTTAGGTGTAAGTGTATTAGAAAATGCCTTATAACTGTACTAAGGTGTTGCTACAATATTATTTTCACCAAAATATCAAGCTCATTGCAAGAATTCAAATTCACTTCAATCGACGTGCGGCTCATGTTATTACTGAGTCATATATACAATGTTAATGTATGTGTAATATTAAGTTTTTTAAGAGTGAACTTATATTGAGAGAGGACTAAAGCGAAAACACAAGTATATCAAATAACCCCGTACCAAGGTATGCGCTAAAATTCGTTGGCTATAAATAATTGTATAGCGTATAATGTTAATCGTTTCTGTCGGCTTTAATGTGGTATGTAGTGTTTTCTGAAACTCCACCAGCTCTCCAGCCTCTAGCCAAATTGTCTTTCAATAATTGCTAGCGTATAAAAAAATAAATAACAAAAAGTGCTTGGCACACATGTCAAAGTTATCCCATATTTTTTTCTTTACGTTCGCAATTGCTTGAAACACAACCTAGCTATAGGAAAAGATTATTATAGTACTATTTTTTTATTATTATAGTACTATTTAGAAATTTATAACTTCATCTGTTATTTGATGATGAAACAGATTATATTAATACTAGTTGATCCGGTTAACTTCGTATCACCTACAATCACTGTTCGATAGTCTCGCTAAAACTAAAAAATGGTTTGGCCAATTTGAATATAATTTTGTACCATTATGATTTGCACTAGTCTATCCTAATCAACCTTTCAACTTATTCTAACTTAATCACCTAGCGGTATCATATATACTTTGCGTCCTATTCCCACACCTACTAAATATTTGATACATAAAAAATTCGGTCGAGCCATTTTGGAGGAGTGCATGACATTAGATTTTTTTATATATAGATTGTCAATGTCAATGTGACAATGATAAATCGCAAATGTCTTGCCTAGCTTAATCACCGTCTGATGCTATTAATATATTAACATTAATTATCTTTTTTTGGTAAACCTACTCGATTTCTTATTGATCAAAATCGAGTATTAGTCAAGAGAGGTTTACACGAGGACGTAGAAAATTACATGTACTTTCAATTTATTAAACATTTTTTAGCATCTCCCCTGAAATTCAACTTACAAAGCTACTGTCATCACAGATGAAGTTCATCTTAAATCGATGATAGCTCAATTGGTAGTGTATACAGACGCCGCGTTGAGGCACTTGAGTTCGAATGCACATACAAAGAGCTTGAGCTTTCGATGAAGGAAAACATCGTGATCAAATATCATGGTGGTAGGGCTTTTTCTAATGCCCCTTGTCGCAATCTATAGGTAATTTCTAATACCTATAGATGAGTTCCGGCAGTTGCACTTGAGAGCACGTCCCTCTAGGTTTAACGTGCCCACCATCTTGGGTCTTATCGTCACTTAAGATTATGTGAGATTATGGCTATAACGCTAAACCTTTACTATATAAAAAAAAATTGTTTTGTTTTGTATAGGTTGACGTGAGTCGTAGTGCGCCGGATATAAAGGCGGCTGCCAGTGCAAAGCTGGAGCCCGAAGCAGAGCGGCCGCTGTCCCCGGATCAGGAGGGTCTCAAGCGGCGCTCCGAGTCGGAGCCCAACCTCGTGAAGCCCGACGAGGAGACCACCTAGCACACTCGCTCCTGTATTTTAATATAGGTGCCGTTCATAAACACGTTCGCACTTATGGCGGGGAGGGGGTGTCGCTTAGGGAGCATCTATTAGTTACGTGACGTGATTTTGACGATTTTTCGACCTAATCTTTGTCCTCTAATCTTGCCTGAAATATTTTTAAGGGCATGCGTTTAATCTGTGTCTCTTTGGGAAAAAAATTACGTAATATTTGGTGAGGTCCCCCTCTCCCCCACGTGAGATTGGGTGATATTTGGCTCATTGAGCCATAATATGGCAGAGAGGGGGTCTCGCTTACTGTGACAAAATGTGTCATAGGACCGGGGGTCTAAGAAAACGTGACGTTCGCAGCTCATAAAACAATTTTGTAAGTTTTACATGTTATTAAAGTGAAACTTTTTTCCATCGGCATAAATTTTTTCGGCCATCTATCGCATGGCGCATTACAGGAGTAAAATGGGTCGGTATATCAGCCAAGGCCAATATGACGGCACCCGTGGTTTGCATCTGCTGACCGTGTAGCCTTGATTGCACATTATCATTACAACTTCTCAATTATTAAGATTAAAAACGCGATTTTTATACCCTAAACAATAATGAATCCTGATTTTTCAGTTAAATGCCTACGATTCGAAAAAAAGATTCACTTGCATCGTGGTTTCATGAAACCACACAATTCATTTTTTTAAATTAATTGAAGGTTTATTATTGTGAGCACTTTATTTTAATATTGAAATTAGCATACTTCTATTAATTGCCTTATACTTATCATGTACAAGAGGAGGTCTATCGTTTGTGACGTAACACTGAAAAGTGGGTCGCAGAAAATGTGACATACTGTGACGAAGGGGGACAGGGGGTCTCAAAACATAAAACTTTGTGTGACGTATTTTATGAACGGCCCTATACGCCTAAATATCCTTTTTGTCTAGTCCTGAATGATCGGTTTAGTAGAGGACTTTTATTGAATACAGATTTATTGTACTGGGAGTTAAATTATTAATGCAAAAATGTTTTTAAAATTATACTTTTTATCAGAAATTGGCGGCAGATTTTTAACAGAAGGGGGGTAGCTACCTAGGCAGGCAGTAGAAAAAGTTCTATCACCATGCTATGGTTTCATCACGATGTTTTCCTTCACCGAAAGCTCAGGCTCATTACAGGGATTCGAACTCACGTCCATTGACGCGTCGTCCGTACACGCCACCACTGAGTTATCATCGCTTCATACGCTAGGTTTAGTGTTAAAGCTACTGTTTCACTATCTATGAGGGTATAAAATGTCCTTCATGCTTGACATTGGCTAAATTGCCTACATAAACAGATGCCTTAAAAAAGCTATTATATGCATACAAATAATTTAAATAGATTACTTAATTTAAAGTAAAAATATATAGATTTCTTAAATATTACATAACATTTTCATTCGCTCATGTCTTCAATTGTCGTGTCCTAATCAATATAACTACTCTTGACCTACATAAATTTGTTTCATTTTAATGAATATGAGTATGGTATTCCATTTTGGCATTAATAAGGTGACTTCTAAGACTACTCGCTTTTTGTGCAGACGGTACTACATTTTAATAATGCCTATTGTATTGTCGTTTAGTTATTAATTTAATAAAATATTTATAAACAGTAATGTTATTTTTTAGAGATGGTAATACAGTATTTGGTCTACAAATGACAAGATATGCGTCAAAATTATATGATTTAATAATACATGATTAATGTTTTATTTATTAAACAAGAATTATTTTATTGGGATTTTTTGTATCTTGATTAAAGTGTTTTATTTATTAAATAGATGATGTGTGTATTGTAAATATTATATATAAAAAAGTCTAATTATTTGAAGGTATTTTTGTAAAAATGATTGCATTATGACATGTTTCGAATTGGTTTAAAATAATTTTAACGTAAATCTAAGACTGATATGACTTGGGTGCTTAGTGAGTCTCCAGAAAGGTAATTCTAAATGGCTGTTTTTATCGTGTGCAGTGTTACATTGTTAAGATAACCGAGAACTATATGTAGACACTTACAGCTCATTCTTTATTAAATGTTATTTGATTTATTTTACTGCATTGTGATTTGTACACAATATTTTATATAGCATTCCAATGGCCCTAAATAAATAGAGTTATTTTATAGTTCGTTTGTAGAACAAAATACTAGATATAGTTATCTTGTAAGTCTTGGAGTTTTCACCTTTTTTTCAAGAAGTAATAGGATTTTCTCAATCTAAACCAGCGTTTCGTAAATTATGGGCCGTGAGGTAATTTTGGTTATGCCCTTAAAAATAGGACCTTATTAATGCCCCTACTAACGAATGACCCGATTTTCATGAATGCCAAGAGATGAGTCTCCAATTTGCAAGTTGAGTCATGGCCTAGTCAACTTTGGGAACCACTGGTCTAAACAATATATGTATTATAATATACAATTTTATTTTTAACGTGGAATCGATACGATAATATTTATTGTGGTTTGTCTTGCTTACACTACTAGCGTAAGTACTGTCTTACTACATTTTCTCAATAGTAAAATATGAAATTAAAGTATATTATAAAATTTATATAAGTAGTACAAAAGGCAAATTTATAAATGTACTCTTGAACATCTAGTTGTATTTCTTTCGTTTAAATTTGTAAATACATATTTCTTTATTTTTATTCGCAAATTTGTATCAGTATGATGAAGTCACGTGGAAATTGTGTAGGATACTTTGAGTTTACGCTACAAGTAGATATGTTTGGTAAGTTTGGTTCCTCTTATGATCGATGTAAATTTTTGTATTGACTAAAAAAATAAAGAAAATGTTTATTTTTATGCTTTTATAACTTATTTGTTGTTACGCTTTATTCTAAAATATAATAACCGAACTGAGCACGTGCTTCATCGGATTTATTTGATAATTGCTCACGAATCAAACTGAACCGATGGGCACGGTGTTCATCGTATTCATTGGTTAAGTTATTGCGTATCAAAGAAAAGCGATGGGCACGATCTTCTATTTGATATATAAGCTCCCCATACCCGACAATCTATTTTCGTGTTCCTCTGGCGTTTAATTTTTTCTCTTTGCATTAGTTATGATTTAATTTTTTCTTAATGTCTCCGTCCATCATTTTCCGTCACAAGTAGCCGTCGTTTCCTCATTCGAGAAGCATCCGTGTTAGGTCTACCCATAACTTAAAAATGTAAAATAAAATAATGTTTAACAAAAAAATAACCGACTTCAAACACGAAACTGAAAAGTAATAAATAAATTTACTTACCACACAGTATTAACTATTTTGATTTAGTTAATCAAACATTATTAAATAATTATTTTATAGTTTTTCGGTGCCAAGTAAATAGTACAACAACCTCAAGACGGTTCCTATTTAAGGTTGAAAACAACCTTACCAAATTATGAAAGAAAACTGATAGTAACTAGAAAGTAATAAGATTATCGTTATAATCGGTTAATACACTACTATCTACGTAGGTACTTAATTCGAAATTACGACAGACGTAATTAGCAATAACATATTAAATTAAAATAAATATAAACCTGACCTGCATGAGTATTTTGAATGTGGCGTTGGATCACCAATGAATTTACAAAAATTCGTTCTTTGGAAGTAAGAAAGGTAGCCTAGCTCCATAAAGAAGATTGAGTTCTTAAGGCGTCTGTTTTGTCCAGGAATGAGTTCAATTGAGTGACAGAACCCTTCAAATTTGGACCACGTTTCTAAATATAAAGGACATCCTTTGAATGCTTCGCTGGTACTACGCGAACTCAAAATATTAGGGTTTCTCGCAGCTCAAGTGGTGACAATATTGGAGTCGAAATTTTAGCCCGGGATTTTTTCCATTATTAATGAATCGTCGGATCCAAGTGGTAACACAATCACCTTATCATATGAGCTATATTTGTTTAAAAAAGTAAATTCTCGGCGTCTGCAAAAAGTAAATCGGGCAAACCACAAGAGAAGAAAATTTATTCCGAGGTCAAGATAATTTAGGAGGAATTATTTATAAGAGAAGAGGCCATGCAAGAGAAGAGAGAGTCTGCAGGGTTCATATCTTCAGGGACTTTTCTCCAAAATTAAAAGAGTTCGAATTCTGAATTAGTGACACTCGATTCGCGACAACAACCTCCAAATTATGTATTCTCGAAGCCAACAAAGTACAATTTCACTGTCTGAGCAAGTAAAAACGTTAAATAAGTCTACGACAGTACTTAAACTAGTGTGAACACGATTAAGAAGTCGGATAACACAACGAAGAAGAAGAATGACACGGTCAACTTTTCCGCTTTATGATATTAACTAGCTAAACCACGTGTTAGTACGGGATCGTCTACAACACGGATGGCTCGCTTTTGCACTGAATCCAAAGGGGCAAGCTGGTAGGCAGGAGCACCGACCCAGATGTGAGAGCAGTACTCTATGTGAGACCGTACTTGCGCTTTGTACAGCACAAGCCTTTGCCTCGGTGTGAAGTATCGCTTGGATCGATTAAGAATACCAAGTTTTTTGGCTGCCTATTTGGCCTTGCTTTCCAAGTGCATGCGGAATTGTACATCACAAGATATCCCGATCAAGGGCCAAGGGATCCCGATACTACTAGTTATTTGTAAAGAAGTGCTCTGAAACTTAGGTGCTTTGAGGAATGGTGTTTTCTTAGAGGAAAACGCACAAACTTGAGTCTTACCAGGATTAAAATGGACAAGGTTTGCTTGACCCCAACTAGAGGCCCTGTCCAATGAGCTTTCAATCTCAGACACAAGTATGGTCCGATTATGATCCATAAGTACTTGAGAAATATTGGCACGGCCCGACTATACGGCATCACCCGTACTATCATCCGCATAACAATGCACGTTCGGTATATTCAAAAGGTACTTGATACGCAAGATGAACAATGTAGGTGATAGCACATACCCTTGTGGAACACCGGCATTTATTGCTATAGCATCAGATGTATAGCCATCGACTACGACTCTCACGCTTCGCCTAGGCAAAATGCTTGATACCCACGCACATTTCTCAGGGATACCGTGTGATATTAATTTAGAGAGGACAGCCTTATGCAAGACCCTATCAAAAGCTTTTGCGATATCGAGACTGACTACCAGCGCTTCTCCCTTGTTCTCAATTGCTTCAGGCCATCTTTGAGTGAGAAAAACAAGAAGGTCACGTGCTGAACGACCGTGGTGGAATTCGTATTGACGGTTGTTTATTAACTGATGGTCCTCAAGATACTTTAGCAATTTCGAATTGATGGCTCGCTCCATAACTTTAGAAAGAGAGGAGGTAATCGTAATAGGTCTATAATTAGCAGGGTCTGTACGGTCTCCTTTCTTGGGTATAGGGTGGATGTTGGCTATCTTCCAAGAACACGGCACCTGTCCAGATATGTAAGACCACTTAAACAAGCGTATGAGTACAGGTGTCAACTCAGGAGCACAGGTCTTTAGAACAATTGCAGGAATTCCATCTGGCCCATTCGACTTGTTGACATCAAGGGCGAACAGAACGCGCTGTATCGCTGTTTGATTGAAGCAGATTCCGGGCATCGAGTAAGCACACCGTGAGATTGTAGGCGGCTGTGCGTCACCGTCGTCTAACGTCGAATTGAAAGCAAAAAGTTTGAACTTGAGAGATAAGATCTTTTTATCTCGATAAGTGATCATAACGCGATAGATGTCGCTGTAGTCGACGTGATTGACTACTCGAAGAGCTAGAACAAGGTCTGCCAGGTCAGCGAGTATTAATATAGATAAATGCACGTTGCGCTCTTAACGGGGAATAATAAACTTAGTGGGTAATAACATTTTTTAAATATGAAACGCTGCCATCTCTTAGTTGCTTTATGTGCCATTCTGATAAGTATAAGAATGTCTGCTTATTTGGTAAAATACAAACAGCAGAGCTCTCTATTAGATGGAACTTGAGTATACAGTTTATCTTGTAAGAAAATAGATGGCAGTGATACAATAAACAACGTTATTGTTTACAAATTGGAAGTGGGTATTTTTTATGAATGTAGATAAAGGGTACATATGGTTTTCTATATATACATTTTTATATATAAAAATCTTGTGTACGACTGTTAGGATCTTAAAATCTGATAGAAATAAAATTCAGGTAATCGAGTCTGTTATAAAGATGATGTAACACAGCTATTTCATGATATGATAGATAGCGGTATGGTTAAGTTGTTAACTACCAAGAGGGTAAGAACAATGTTGGCCGGGCCAGATAATATACTTATTTATTTCGTTAAATACTTCTGAGATGTTCAATTATGATGATGTAACATTAATACTATTTTTTTATAGTTAAGGTGTGTGCCCTCAAGTGTAACTCCTGGAACACACCTCTAGAGATTTGGTGGCAGATTTTCAACTCGAGAGAAGTAGCTAACCAGACGAGCATTAGAAAAAGCCCTACAAACATGCTATGGTTTCATCATGATGATTTTCTTCACCGAAAGCTCAAGTTCATTGCAGGTGGATTTGAACTCAAGTCCCTTGACGCGGTTTCCGTACACATTATCAACTGAGCTATCTCCGCTTCAACATTATTATATTCAAGAGAAAAAAAAATGGTTAAGGCAATGACTTAGCTATCCAGTATTTGACAAGGTATACCTAAGTGTGTGCATTTCCATTTTCTGCGTTGAAAAGAAAGTTTATATACCTACTTAATATATCTGGTAAAATAAATTCCATGAAACTTGGTTATCGATGTGTACACCAGGGTAAGTTAAGAATATGGGAAAGAAAACAAAGGTTAAAATTTTCAACAGTTTGTATTTTTGCACCTTGGGTGGTTTCATATTAAATAAAAATTTATTTTCTCTTATATACACATTAAAACCAAATTGTGGGCTGAGTGTATTTACAAATACGTTATTTAAATAGAATTTAGTAAAAATTAGTGAGATTTAACAATACCTACTTACAGCTACCTATGTTTTAGGACATCAACAACATCTTTCACTCTAGTGAAATACATAGATAAAGACAGCTTAAATAGTAGTCGTACTTACACAAAATTCATCAAGAATTCGTAATAATTTTCTATTAGGTGAACACCTTAAAATGTTAAAGATACATTATCGAGAAAAAGTTTTCGAATTATGTGTATGAGTCGATGATACATCGAGCTACATTGTAGAGTAATGTAGAGTAAGTTATATTATTTAACAGAGGTTCCCAACAATACAAAGTCGCTTTGTTATCCGAAAATCCGGATACACGAGAAGATGCAACGGGTAACAAACAATAGGCTAGTCATAATCTAATACAAACATCGTATATCAATAACGATATCGCGTTGCAACATTACATAAAATGTGTAAGAATTTAGTCTTTCCGTTTCAATGTCACTCATTTAACATGAATTCGCTTTATTTAATACCTATCTACTCTAGCCTTGTCTAACAGAGACTTCGTCTCTTCTATAACAGTAAAAACATTATAAACTCGTAAACCACCTCATCCTTATCATAATCATAACAGAGGTGCGGCATCCTTTCGTTACGTGTACGTCTGCTAGAGCTCTGCAAGACTGCAAGCGACTGGATCACGTAAACTGCCGTTCATATAGGTAACAGAATAGATACGCAACCTATTTGTTTTAGTTTTGTAAGAGTTATTAATTATAGAATAATTTAAAAACAACAATACTGAATTTGTAAAATAAACGACCGTTCCCATATGCAATTAGATAGATTGTAAGTGCAACAGTTAGTAGGTATATATTATTGTCAGATATCTAAAATTCTTAACAACCGAAATTACTGAAAGGTCCACCCTGTTATTATCACTGGTTGTTCGATTATACTGTAGCATACCAAACATAGTTATTTACACTTCTTTAAGATTTCATTATTACATTTTTTTTATAATAAAAACTTGTTATCGAGTGGAACAAGAAAGTGCATGAAAATAGAAATTCTTTAGTATTTTATACAAATTAACTGTATAGCTTAATTAAATCTACTTACATTTAGTTTGTGCCAATTTTGTACTTTAATGGGAAATTAAATAATCGAGTATAAAACTAGTCATTGAAAATTGTAGGCAGATTACCCTATTTATAATTTGATTTTTTGCGGACATCGCACACTTTGATAAAATTCAAGTATTTTAGATAATAACTTATTAAAAGAATTTCTATTATAAAATGCATGCGACTTTTGTCTTTACCTTCGCACAATTTGTACCATTTATATGTAATCCTGTAACATTATCGGCATAACACTGACATTTACTGATAATTATAAATAAAAACTTATATTTAATTACACATAACTACAGAAAACTTATGAGTATTATAAATAAAGGGACCTCGCAATAACAGAAAATAATTAATAATGATTAAGAGATCATAATTTAATGCTATTACCTAATGCTTTTCTATGATAGTTAATAATACGTACATTTAAACAATAATATATGCCACTGGGAAACATCACCATGCGTAAACTGGAAAACAAGTAGTCAATAGAAATATTTATAATTATAAATTATATAAACAAGAAAGAGAGCTTTAATCGATGTTGAGCTAAAACGATATAAGTAAAAAGGTTAAACAATGATTTTATCAGAAAGAAGCAGACTTGAGCAAAAATTTGTTAAAATTAACTGTTTTGAGCAAGAGAAAATTATGACAGTAGCTGTCGAAAAAATACTACGAATTAATTACATAATAAAAAGGCGAAATATCTAGAGATATATAGCAGAAATTAGTTGACATTACCACGGTTCGTTATCTTCGACTAGAAATATTTATAACAAAATCGTAGTACGAGTAGTTATCACTTATACAGCAGTCATGTGTTAGGTACACTTAGCACTTAATTACGTAAATAAAATTGCAGTGGCACATTATACAAGTTAAATTAATGGCACAGTTTCACGTTAGTTTTGTCAAATATATGAATAATAAATAAACCTACAATACTTAAGTAAGTAGGTAGTCCTGGACATTCCGGTTTCATTATAGATGTAGATCTTATTAATGTTACATTTGGTATTTATAAAAATCACATTACTCAGAATCAACTCTTACTTATTACATTTGCATGAAAACATAGATATACCTAAATGTAATAATATCTATGTAAGAGGGCCACGGGACTATTAAAATAATAAAGATATGTGTTTACAACACTGAGTACGACGGCAGTACGGCGGTATGGACCATTGCCGAAACGTCCTCCAGGCGAGAAACTCTTTTTATAAATAAACAAGTATATTAACAACTTACACTCGGGAACATTTTAGGCCATGTTGAGTCGTATATGTATCTACATTTGTTCCCAGTCACTTTCTTTCAATTAACCTATCTAATTAAATAAATATAACGAGCAGATGTCCTATCGTAGTAATTACAAATATGTATAAAAAGATATATATTTATATATATATTATATAAATTTCAGTGAATTTACAAATTTAGAGTTAATAAAGCTTCGTTAAAGACAATTCATTTACACCTAAGCGATGAAATTATCGGATAACTTCAACGTGATAAAAGTTCATTGTTCCGCGTCCGCGAGAGAAGAAGCACTCGGCCACGTGGGCTCAGACTCGGACTCCGGCATTGGCTGCACTAGCGGCATGATGAGCTCGGGCGCCGATGTCGGCCTAGTCACGGTCGAGGTCACCGGCGGACGCTAGAGTGGCGCGTGCGGGTGTGGCTCGTGGTGGTGCGCCGGACCTCCACCACCGCCACCGCCTCGTTCTCTCTTCAATCGTTTCAAGTGCACTTTCGCATGCCGTTTCTTCTCATCGGAACGAGCGAATTTCCGCCCGCATACGTCGCATGCGAATGGTTTCTCACCAGTATGAGTCCGTACGTGTGTCGTTAAGTGATCGGACCGACTAAATGATCGCATACATATACGGCACTGAAACGGTTTCTGTCCCGTGTGAATACGTATGTGTCGTGTCAGTTCATCTGACCGGGAGAAGCGACGGTCGCAACCGTCTACCGGGCAGGCATAGGGCCGCTCGTGCACGGGGGTTTTACTCGGCCTGTTAGGATACTTGCGCGGTTTGACCGCAACCAGTCGTAAGGGTTGTGCGCTCTGTTGGTACACTTGCGAGAGTATCTCGTGACCCTTACTCGTCGACGGGTTGTATTCCGCAAGCTGTACGGGCCTATCAGAGGGTGCGCCGGGACTTGGGTAGGGCTCGCGTTTCGGCAAGCCGGAAGGTCCCGGCGTTGGTTGTGGCACGGTACCGTACTCTTGCGTGTCCCATGAATGCTGTTGCTGGGGCGGCGGCGGCGGCGGTCTGTACTCACAGTGTAGTGGCGGAGGACACGGCTGCTGCGGCGGACAGTACGATTGACATTCTGGTGGAAGGAGTTCGACGCGCTCTTCATAATCTTGTTGAAAGTATTTGTCAACGCTACCGGGGCCCGGGCCGGGCGGTAGCAGCCACTGTAACGGTGGCGATGGTGCTCGCTTTACTATTCCTCCCATTGGAGGTCCGTATAAGGAAGCGCTAGCGCTAGACGCATTACTGGCGTCTTCAGCGCGAGTGCCCGGGGAAAGCGAAGCTTCATGTTTATGTCGTCGTGGTGAAGACCCCAAAGACAGTTCGTCGCCGGGTAATGTACCTATAACAATAACATTAATTATTTTATTAAGACGTATGATCGTAAATAACGATTGAAACTTCCCAAGACAAAATATTATGTGACTGAAATTTAGATAACAAATTTCAAAATGCATTACAGTATTGTGGTTTGTGGTGGACCATTAAAATTATGTATGTTTTGTTTGCTTAGTATAATACTTGTAATAATATTCATTACATTCATTATATGTAACAAAAAGTATCAATTAATATTTTTGCGTATGTCGTCGTGTGACTACCGGAAAGCAACCGCGCGATAAATAATAAACGTCGGAAGTTGATAATACCGTATCTCTTATCCTGACTATGTCTCTTGACGAACGAAGCATATTTGGTTGGTACAACGTCACTATTTCATCTTGGATTTCACTATTATATTTAATGAAATAAACAGGCAATTATGAAATAATTTTCTTAAATATCACGTTATTAAATTTATTTGAGGCCAATGAAACTTTTAGTATTTTTCTATAGTACTTCTATTTACTTAATTAAATTTTATGAACACGTAATATTTTTAAATGATGTTTATAACAACGAGTATATTTATTCGTACTTATGTTATATGTACGAAAAAATGAGCTGAATTATGGTTGTGTAAGTATGTTAAGTAAAGTGCAAGTGATGTATGTATACATATTTATATGTATACAAAACTAGATTTCATCATCATCATTATTGATAATAAAGTATATTTTGGAATTAATGCCTTTACCTATGAAACTAAGTTTTTTTTTGTTTATGAAAATAATTATACTTCAATAAATATGAAAATCAAATTTATGTCATGTTATATTTTTGTTTAAATGTAAAGAGTACATAAATTTAATGGATATTTACACCATTTCTACCCATTCCAAGTTCATTCCTAACGAAAAGTAATATTAGCTGCAATATATCTAGCTTACAAAGCTTATAGCAGCATATCTATAGGTGTATATTACTGCATACCTTTATTTAGTATTTAAAAGTGAAAGTATACTACTGATGATTTTTTTTATTAATATCACTTTTATGAACATAATTACTAGTAATTTTAAAAATTCATTTAATAAATATGCGACTAGGTTAAGGTTAGCTACATATTTAGTTTTACATTTTCACGATGTAAAACATGCGTCTACATGTAATATATACACTTGTGAATATTTTGTGCTAAGTTATAAAATTTAGAACTGGCAATTTGGGCTACAATTTTGAGCAGGCACAAGCATCGACAAGCCAGGTACTTAACAAAACCTGCATTCTACTCGTGTATCGATCGAAGCATCTGAGAGAGGCCGGTGAACTTTCCATTTCACTTAAACATCAATGAACACAAATTTGTATAACGTCAGTGCGGAGTTTTATAGTGCGCACAATATTGTCGAAATAGTTGCGTAAATACATGCATTACTTATGTAAAATAAGTCGTAGATGTGTTAATAATACCCGGCACTTGAACCGCGAACGAAATAAAGGGCACGAAACCACTGAAAGCGCTTTGTTTATTTACAATGTTATCGGTCGGCAGCCGGCGGGGGCGAACGGAGGCGAATCCCGCCTACGAGTCCCGTCAACGTGGGTATCTATCTCTGACAGGAGCAGGGCGTGCCAACTTCACAGCACGTCAATAAGAACGAGATTGCACCTGATATCGGCGGCGGTTCCAGGAGGCTGGGGAAGAAAGCCGGCAGGTCCGATGTGGTGACAGGCGTGTTAAGGTCGGACGGCGTGCCGCCCGCTGTAGGCACCGGTGCTGGTTTTAGCGCACAATCAAACCCGAGAGTACCGACGTCGGCTAAGGAGAGCAGGTGCGGGCCAACCGGGGGCTCCGCATCTGTGCCCATCCCGTCCGGCACGACCTGCTCCTCGGCCCACGGGCCGAGCGGAATTACAAACAACGCCAGCGTGAAGACGGCCTTTCGCGCGGCCGATGCGAAGGGGACTGGCGCCGCGCGACCCCGCGTCGCAGTTTTATCAATGGAGCCGCGATCCCATATTCGGTAGCGGCGCGCGCACCTCTACCAATCGAATGGTGACTTGCCCCCCCAAAGCTGACGTCACCACCCGACACCGCCCAACGCCCGCGCCGCCCCCCCGGCGCCTCGTGACGCCCCCCCTTGTAAATGAATCTTCCTTGGTCGCTCACAATACTTCGTGAAGCCTCCTCTAGTAGTTAGTTTCTATTAAATTGATCATAATATTGACATATTTTCCTCCCTGGATTTGGTTATCGGAAAAACGGATATGCAATGCATTTATACATCACAAAATTTTATATTTAATAGAGTTCCAAGATAGAATTTATATAAACTTCTCGTAATTCTATAATAGGTACAAACATTTATAGATATTTTTTTTTATCTAAAAATAACAACATAAAATTCTTAATTTCAACAAGTCGTCATAGTTTTACACTTATTAAGAATATCCGTTTATTCTTAGTGTATATAGGTTTTTAAACATTTGATATTATAAAGTTTTTCTCATGAAAATAAGTCAACGTAAAACATTTTTTTTAATTAAAATAATCATAATTCTTAATCAGTTATATCTAATGAAGTGTGGAAATGTAAAAGTAAAAAACAGGAATGCTCATATGGATATATACCCGAAACGATCACTTGGTAGTACATTAACACTAGCCTGCAGTGCAAATGGACGCTATCTCTAATGGAAATCATATTGACACAAAAGTGGGAGATTGAGACAGTAGCAAAATGCAAATAAGTAGCTATTGCGGTTACTTCTCCTTCTAATACTATTTGTAATTTAACATTTTCAAATTGTTGTATAATAAATATATTCTTTCGGTTTTCTATATTTTTGTTATTATAGTTTTATTGTTATCATGACATATAAGTACATAACTCAATTTAACATTACAAAAAACTTTGTACCTTTAAGTGCCAATTTGACGTTCATTTGTGACTGCAGTTTTTTTTCAATTTGTCGTAAAGTAAGTAAGTACAAGTTGTAAGTACAAGGCGTTGAAGACAGACATTGAAACGGCATTCGAAACGGTTAAAACCATTTGAACAGCAAATGTTTCATAGCAAATTGTGGTTGTAGGGCAGGTATTTCCATAGGTACACATATTTTTTTTAATTTTTTATTATTATGTTTCTACGCCTTATGATATTCTTTTGTAAGTTCAATTTAGGCTCTAAACAGATTTCATAATATTTTAAAGAAGACAATTGAACATTTTATTTACTTAAATAATTTAGTAAGATGACATGGTTGTAATATTATTAATAAATTTTCTCGGACTTACATAAATAGTTCAATTAAATTGCTCTGAAGTGTCCTTAAACTAGATAACGCGTTTCCTGATATATATTTATAAATTTGAAATGTTATATTAATAATACTACATTTATTTCTTCTTTTGATATCTAACAATTTGTTTAATGTACTTATCTACCTATATTCACTTGTTCATAAATTATTTTTTGAACGTTAAAATTTGCCTAATGAATAAACATTTTTAATTGTTATTTTATAGAAAATTTTAGTAGAATAGGTAATGGTTTTTGTTTATATAGGTATATGTTTTCTTGTTTGTAGATGCTTTAGTAATAGGCACAGGTGTTTCATAGCTAGAAAGACTGTCTGCTTTCGACAGCAAATTCTAATAGGTATACCAACTTTTTAGGTGTAGGTATAGATACTTTAAGTGATATAGACTATATACATAGATCAAATATCAGTAGGTACAAAAAAAACTATAAATTTACAATAAAAAAATAACAATAAGTGATGCATTAATATATACAAAGACTCGAGATGACACCGTGCCTCAGGCTATTAAGACTTTTTATTATTTCTAGATGAAAAGTAAAAATACAAGAAGGGATTTTTTGTATGTGATTGTTGTATTTATAGGATATGTGAGAGCCCTTGCCTTTGTTTTCGGGTGCCATCTGTACCTACTGCAAGTCTTGTTGGAGACAGTTATCGACTTTTTTACATTTTACCATAGTTTTTAATTTCTCGTAATAGTAATGGAATTAATTGAAAAACTCAGGAAATTATATTTAAAGGCCTTTTTGTGAGATTTTTGTACGATTTCAAGACTTTTTGTATGATTCATGATTCGATCAATAGTTATATCATTTTGTTTTATTTGGCTTATTGTCCCCAAAAAAAATATCACAAAAATAGTGCTATTGTCGAGTTATTGACTACTTACTTGAATCGAAACAACTATATTTACCGGGTCAGCTAGTAATCAACAAAAACAAGATATGATAAAAAGCGAACTTTGCCTGTTTTATTTTTCATTCCGTACTAAATTTACTTAATTTTTCTTTGCAATTTATTGTTTATATATTCTTATAGATGCCTACAGATAAGTCTGTCGGGTAAGATATCTGAGTTACGGGAAATTCCTTTAGTATATAGATATTTTATAAAATCAGAGTTTGACCTCGAGTTAAGCTGAAATGTAGCGAGACGTTAGTTTCAAAGTGTGGCTATCGGAACACAATTATAGGTGCTTGCTGACAGATACTCAGTTTGGGGGCGGTATTAGAATAAAATTCCTATCATCATTTTAAGGTTTTATAACTTTGATGCCTTTATTTTAAATGATCCTACTTTGGACGATGCAATGTCTGAATTCTCTACCTCTGAGAAATCATTGTATTATTGTGATGTTTTTAACTATGCTGTTGTCCCATTAAACTATGGCTAGTACATATCACGATTAATATGCTGCTAAATGAACATAAACCATAAACTTGTATAGAATATAACGATATCGGACTACTGACAAGAGAAAATACATTTTATTGACATCATTATGTAAAATGTTACATTTAATCTTCTTATATATAAATTTCTCGTGTCACAATGTTAGTTGTCATACTCCTTTGAAACGGCTTGACCTTTTTGATGGAAATTTTATGTGTATATTAGGTAAGTCTGAGAATCGGCCGTAATTTATTTTTTATACCCCTAAGTGAAAAGGTTGGTTTTAATTTATTTGACAATTTGTTTTTTTTTTATGATGTGGCATTAAAAGTACATACAACCCTACATTTTCACCCTCCTACCAGCATCCTCTCATTCTTTTAATACAACCAAATTATTCACTAGAAATAATTTATAAGACAAAACAAAGTTCGTCGGGTCAGTTAGTATTATATAATTAATTAAAAATTAATAGCTATTTTATTGATGTGAAACATCTATAGGTGAGGATAAACCTGATTGTTTGCGTGGCGACACAGGCCGTGGCGACGCATCGCCACGTTACATGTTTTATTTTTCATTATACCGTATTTATTACCTGTCGTAAACTATGATGTTATGCATATTACTTGTACAACGAAATTTCTATGTTTCACGTCTAGCAGGCGTCCAACTACGACTCATTTTTTTATATGAATATATTTAATATTTTTGTCTCAATTATACAATTGAACATGTAACATAATTTCTATTGTTTATTGCACCTACTCTGTAACATGTTTGCACCACCCCAAGTGTGACTGGTAGAGAATGCCACAGGCATTAGATCCACCTTGTGTACAGGTTGTATATGGAAGTGTAAATAAATAAATAAATAATATAATTAATATTTTTACATATCATTTCTACACTTTTTCGATATGTTCGAGATATTTTATAGAGTAACTAAATGGTGCGGAAGATCTTGTTCTGACCTTTCTGGTAGCCAACAACGGCGTCCAGAGATAGAGTCAGTTATCGGGATAATATTTATCATATCTTTCAAATTAGATCAATCAATATAGATATACAAAATCCCAATGAAATAGGTTCAGCGATTTCCGTGATTAGTGTGGACCAAAATTTTCGGATTTTTTAATACCTATATAAGTAATAGGTACCTAAAGATTGCTCGGGTGATTTTCTTGGAAAGTGTGTTCAAGTAGCTGCGATCGAAAGTTGTTTTAGGTTTAGCTTGTTCTCATGATAAACCTGATTGTTTCGTAATATGTGGTGATATTGCATAAAAGTAAAAATATTAAATATTTTTTTTGCTAATGTGAAAGTGTTTAAAACTGTAGCTACTACATGACGAAATTGAAATCAGAACAAACTCTGTTAGGTAGTTTTACGTCGGTATATAATTCTTGCCTCTGTACCAATAAATATATACAATTTATTTAATACCTTCTGTTTAATCCAATTTAATGTTACCTAAATAATATTAAAAAAAATCTCAATACCTATTACATATTTTAGATTCAGCAGATTTAACTGTGTACTTACAGTTTATTTGTTTAATTAATAACGTTCTCGTTAAATATAAAAAAATCGAAATTTTACAAGCGTTTTTGATACTATAAAGAATATTACAGTAATGCCACTACAACTAAAACTACTCAAGCAATACATTACATAAACAAATTCATGAATTACTAATACTGGATTAGGACCTATAGTATAGAGTAATTACTTGCATATTGAGTGTAGGATTCGCGAGTGGTGACATTTTAGACGAGACCAAGCCAATTTCACGCTGGTCAGTTTACAGTGAAAAGAAGAAAGTTTGTTTGTAAGCTTTATCTTTTTTTATTTAAGCATATGTCTACATAAGAAATTTGGCCAATATCAAGTGCGAAGGACCTTGAAACAAAATTAACGGACAAAAAGTAACAACCAAACTAAAAACAATTATTTGTAGGTCATACAAATGATCCGTTCCGTGCGGTCCAGTGGTCCTGTGGGACTCGAATCTACAGCACTTCTGGACAGCGGTTGCAGCGAGGCAACTGTTTCAACAGGCTAGGCAAAGTATACTATCAACTTTATCCTTTAAAAGCCCATTCAGGTACATCACGGAGATATTTTACTGTGAAGTACTTGCTAGAGATGTTCCGGTTATAAGATTTCGGATTTAGGAAAGGAATATCTAAAGTTCTTAAATCGTTTGTCTTATGGATACGTACGGTATATCAAATAATTTCAGCTATACGATATCCAATACTTTCGGGCAATTTTAGGCAGAGATAACAGTTGCGTCCGACCCTACAGTAGGTATAATATTCACTACAGACATGGCTTTTCAGTGCCTTTTTTTTAGTAGATTACGTATTTGGATCAGTCAGTGTATTTGCAGTTATTGAGAGATTTTCAGGTTGGTATGACAGCGACGACCACCGATTGTTAATGTTTCAATGGTCGCCGTTGTTTTTGAACTATACTATGCTTAGTATCAGGTACAGTACCGTCACTTTGTCACGCTACTAGGTATATATGCGTGTATCCTATCTATCCTATCTATTTTACCTATCTATTTTAGGTTTAATACAATAGGTATTATTCGAATATAATATGAAAAAACAATTTTAGTTTTATTTAAATTTAACTTTTAAGCTGAATTTTGATATTCGACAGTGTCTTTTTCATCTTTGTCCCTGTCCCGAATGCTTATGTACATTTACGTCGATTATGGATTTGTAATTATTTATGTAGAATATTCAAGAATTTTCAGTTAGGAGTTACTATCACACTCCTTTTCTTACGTAGGTATTTTTTTAATACTGTATAGGTTTAGCGATACCGATGGTCACAGTCTCACCTGATGTTAAGTGCTGATATAGCCCAAGATGGTGGATATGGTAAATTTCACGCTAACTTTTGTAGAGGAACTGGCTCTTAAGTACAACTGACAGAACACACCTATAGATATTTGGCGGCATATTTTTAATTTCAGGTTGATAGCTGGTGGGCATTAGACAAAGTCCTACTACCATATTATGGTTTCACCACGACGTTTTCCTTTACCGAAAGCTCGGGCTCATTGCAAGGATTCCAAACCATATATATTGACAGTATGCGTGAGCACACACCACGGACCTGTTACATTGTTACACAGTCAACGGCTGCCTAAACCCATTATCGCAGATCCTTAACAATCCTAGGAGTTATGTGTTAGACGATTAGTTATGTTTAGTTAACTGTAGTTTAATTACATAATCAAGTTATTTGATCCTAATTTTGTAGATTATATTACGAGTGATGTGTACGTTAAATGGCATGAACTTTTTATGAATATTTTAAGTTTTTAGTTCTTAACGTTAAGGCCACAATCTCACCTGATGTTAAGTGACGATGTGGCCTGAGATAGTGGATATGATGGAGATGCTGTATGGACACTACTAAGGTAGAATAAGAACAAGTACAGTAAAAATGATGACGTTACAAAGTCATTATAATGTATTATAAAATAAATGTAATATGAATGGTTTTTTCTTGTACGTATATAAATGTTTATTTTTATATTTCAGTTTTTGTGAAGTAAAATATTTTTGTAACCTATATTTTATTTGTTTTTACACCTTTAATACGGCGTTATAGCCAACGGTATGCAGTAAAGTGATAAGTCGCACTGGCCTACAACCGCTTTGAAAGTAAGTGTTAACATATAAATATTTTATGGCCTGTTATAAGACAACTAGAACATATAAACTTGCTCTAGTTTCCCTTACACAATTGTTTTACTATTGTGTTATTTTAAAATATTTAGGTATACCACCAGATTGTATAAGGAAGTCATTTAAAATATATTGAAAAAAATAATGCACCTGTTTACTAATGTATATCATGCGTTTGCCAAATAATATTCACTCAATATATGTGGTGTAATTAAGAAACTATTATCACCAATATGAAATTATGGAATAGTAATGTAGTGACAGTTCAAAAAGTCTGACGAATATATTTATCGTAGTTTATTACTATTTGATTAGCTGTTCGGCAAAATTTACACGAAATTAAAAACCTGGTTTCAATGTCCACCACCATATAACCATTATATATCCTACTATATTTACATATAAAAGTGCAAACATGAAACAAATCAGTACCTCTTTCTGCTCTGTCAATCGTTTTTTGGTTCAGTACATATTTGATATTATAAAAAAATGTTTGTAACCGCTTTGTGCGAAGTTGTACAAAAATATCCTCAACTTTTTTAAATCACTGCGTATTATAAAGAAAAGTCCCCGCCGCGTCTGTCTGTTTCATTCAATCTCTAATTTGCTAAAGTTTTATGTAAATTGGTTGAAATATCACGAAAACTGTTGAAACTGTCGGAAAAAGTCAAGCCGCCTGGGAGTTTTGAGGGCGGGTGACAGCTAGTTATATTATAATTTAATTACTGTAAATACATTTAGTACCTACACAATATATTTTATATTTATAACATTCTGTATATATCTGTATATTGTATAGTCTATAAACTATATGACTTCTGTTTATTATTTATTAGTACTTGATTAACCGAATTTTTTTTAAATTTTAATTTAATAAATGTTTATATTTTGTGTTTATATCAAAAATCTATTTAAATACTAATCAAGTATTATTTAAACATTACCATTTTACAATTTTATATATGTGTAAACTGATTATTTAAATAAAATAACAGGAATGTAATGATTTATTTTATTAGTCATAATTTGTTCAGAAACTGGGTTTTTACAAAAAATACAACTATATATTATACGCCGCGTTAATGGACGTGAGTTCGAATCCACCTACAATAAAGCTGAGCTTCCGGTGAAGGAAAAGGATCGTGATAAAACTATAGCATGGTGGTAAGGCTTTTTCAAATGCCCGCCTGTCTAGCAAGCACCCTCAACTTAAAAATCTGGCGCCAAATACCTACAGGTGTGTTTCAGTAATTGCATTTCAGAGCCAGTTCCTCCACAAGGCTTAGCGTGTTCACCATTGTGGGCCATCCCAAAAATGAAATTAATTGCGCACATAATACTAGAAATAAATAAACACTTATAAGAATTTTCTACTGAGACGTTTTATGGTTTAAAATATTGTTTTGCAATGTGTTTAGCGTATAATTTAACCTTTTCTTGCATTATGTGCATAGATCGGTAATTGTTTTCTGAATATGCTAGACTAGACTGATCAGTTTCAAGACTCGGGGTAGGTAAATGTAAAATAATTTTCTAATTGTACATTGCCGATATAATATTCTTTTTTTTTTTGTTAATATGGTTTTTAATATGTAGGTATAAGATTTAGAATTAGAATTTTTTATACTATCAACTAAATTAGGTATACCTTATTTTCTGAATTGTGGACACCTAACAGCTTTTATAATACAAAATTTATAAATGATGGTGAAGAATTAATTCATACATGACACACGGACGTATAAGTATCTCAAAGTTTTTTCTATAGTAGGTATTTCAAATTTTCACTCTGTATTCACACTGAAATATGTACCTATAATAATGTAGATTTCATTATAAAAGGATGTTTTATAAATATGTTTTTTAATTTAACATAGTTTAATTTTTATTTGTCTTTTTGCATAAATACCCTAAATAATAAGCAAATCTACTAACAATATTACTTAAATTTGTAGAAACAACATATAGGTAAAAGTAACAACATTTATCTTGGGTTAGTTAACCTTCACTGGTCTCGATTTACAGGATAATGTACCTAATAGTGAAACCAATAACAGGATAACATAGTTGTAAAATTATATATGTTTTATGGGAAAAAAAAACAATTTGAAATAATTAAAATAGTCATAAGTAAAATGAAAGTGATAGGTGTTGAAGTGAAGATGAGGACAATGGCCGGTGGTGTGCGTGGCCTGTCGGGTGTCCGAGACACGCCGACGCCCGATTAGGCCCACATGCAGTCGTTCGCGCTAACCCAATTATCGCGTAACGGAGACGATAAAGAAAAATAACAAACCCACGATTTCACCGACGTCTAATTATAGAGCGCTATTTGTGGGTGCGCGGGCGCAAGCGGCATAGCGTGGCCGCGATGTCAGGGCTATTCCTGGCCGTCAGCTGACGCTCCCGCGCCTTCGAGCCCGCTCGTAAACACCACGCAACCGATTGACGTAAAATGCGAACAATCGAGTTTTCAGCAGGTGAATCACGGGATGAAAACGTCCCTGCGGGAATCGTTCTATAATTAACTTGACTACTTTTGGTTCGGACTTCGGAGGCGGGGTTCTATTTCGGATCGTTGCCGCGTTGCTGCTTTGCGTTGCTTCAATACTCTCTATCTATTTTGATGGCGTGACTATTTGTTTCTTATAAATTGTTTGTTATTTACACATTACTTTAGCCTCTGAATAAGGGATCACGACACTAACTCTGATATAAGATGATTACTGAGCAATCTGAGATATGTGTTTGTAATTTCTTATAATCAAAGTTATGTCAAGTATTTGTTTCCTTATATTATAAATTTAAAGGAAGCGGATGATGAGTTTAAACGACCAAACTGCCATGTAACAATTTTTTGTTATTACCTAACAAAAATATCAAGGTAAGTTCAAGATCTACTATTATTGTTATTGGCATAAACTTCATAATATTTAATAAATTATACAATATTGGTAGCAATAAGTTCCCACAGGCGTCGTAGGCGCCGGTCAGTGGGTGGACGTCTCTTGGAATTTCTGAACGCACGTGGATTTTCTACAATACTACAACCCATTAAATCAGCTTGTATTCATTTTAATATCATTCAAGATATATATATACTTAAGAATATATTTCAAAGAAATGAAAAAAAAAACTATTTCAAATTTTTGGTAGTTCGCATTTTAACGAAATGTATAATTTTTCAATATAATTATAATTATATATAATAATATTATAATTAGCTCACGTTTTAAAAGTCAAAATATATTGCATTTAAACTTAGTTACATGTCTGCGTGTATTCACAATTGGTTGAAAACTTACGGACTATGACTGTTCGATATGGTTCAATAGAAATAGATTATTAGATAATACATTTTTATATACATATTAGAACCTGTGCTGGTGGACGCATTGTTCGGCGACGTTACCATTGAGTCATCATAACTTTATCAAATTATTCTGTCATATATTAGGTCCTTTGATTTCTAATTCCATAACAGACCTATCCAAATTAAACACAGCCTTTATTTTTTTTTTCTTTATTGCAAAAAGATTTGAAGTATGCTCCTTATAGTTTTGCCTCTGTTCAACCTTTATACCAATAAAAACTCATTGCTTCAAATTTTATAAATATCTCGCTTGATGTATTCGTATAGTAACATTTGGAATCCAAAAATGTTTATATATCTATGAATTATTTATTTTATAAAAACTCAATGTATTTTAATTAATGATGGAACTCTCACTAGACGATCAAAGAACGTGTAATAATTCGCATCAGATCAGTCCTACAAAGTTATCTATCTTCTAGTAGACGCACGGGCATATTGCTAGGGCAAAACGTAACTGTATTTTTTCCTCGCGTAAATAAAACAAGGTAAATGCGGTAAATAAAACAATATTCAAATACAACGCCGATTTCACGCCGATCGCTATAATTATGTCTCTTGTTTAGGACGCACATGGGATTCTTTAAAGTGTAGCAGTTCTCGAAATGACTCTGAGTAAACAATTATAAACCATCGCAGTATTAGAAAGTGGTTTAACAATAGAACGACCCACTACCGTTTGGCGAGTGTCTGCCAGTACGATTGCTAATAGTCAGTCAATTATATTATAAGTGCATTCTAGGTGACTCGATGCCACTCTACGTACTATTAATATCATTCGGCACGGTGTATGTTGCTACTTTTCGTATGACACACTTTGACGATTACCTACCTGTGTTTTAAAATATCGTCTAAATTATGTTTAAAATTAAATATAATGTATGACAGTCAGACGTGCCAAGTGGAGAATATTTATACTTTGCAGTAAAGAAGATATTCGTTTTATTTTTTTATAATAAAATTATTTAAAATTTATGTATTTATCGAAATCATTTCTGTAATTTGTTGCACGTATTAGAAAATTTACCATGAAGTAGGTAGCCTAACAGACTTGTTTTAGTTTAGGTTCTGGACTTTAGTTTAAAAAACGAAACCCTGGTAGAATAATTTTAACGTTAATATGTCTTTCTGTCCGTGTATCAGGACTCTATTTCTAAGGAGTGTTTTAGATATAAATGTAAAATTAATATGAAATACTAAGTATGAAATATGAATAATACGAAATATATCAAGTTAATATAATAAAACATTATCGACCTGCAAACTGCAGTTCTCAACTACTGACCAATTGTTAAAACCCTTTATAATACTTTCGGATGATATAGAATATAAGATAAGTGTAAGTAGAGGAATAAAGCCCAAAAATATGTTACGGTTTATTTTTTTTTTTCTATAATAACAGATTGAGGTATATAGTAAAAAATCTTTAAAAAATCAAGATTCTAAAGTTGTATAAAAAGATTTTTATTGCCAAAGGCACTAATGGTTAAGTAAACTTTATACTGACTTCCTCGACGATTATCGGGTCTAATATATTCAAATGTTTTACGGAGAGATCATTTTTCAAGAGGTTAGTTTTATTTCTTAATAAAAACTATTCAATGTTGTACGTAATATTAAAATGAATAAGTCATTTTAATATTACGTACAACATTGAATATTGTTACAGAATCGTATTATTTGATCTATTCCGAAGCAATAAAATGTGTAGAAAAGGTTAAATCTTTGATCAAAAATCCAGAAGAGTAATGTAGGAAATATGTTTCGTGATTTCGATCAGTTTGACCGATAACGTTAGCAAAAATAGCTTCTCAGTGACGCGCATACCGCGACCGCTCTATGGATCAAGCTTCCATATAACATAATATTGTAATGTTAAAAATTGTGACGAATACGAAATGGTTCATCGGTTGTTCGCGTCACGGACTGTCATATTTATAATTACTCGAACGTGAACACTTGAAACTCTAATCTAACAGATTCATCACCTTCTGACGTGGTTAACAGACACCATGAAAGCGAATGTTTATCGCGATACATTTATAGATTTTGTGTAATCGCCTCTCGAACGTATTTCGTGAGCTTTTACGCATGCGGTTACGATGTGCGCGATGCGATTGTTAATGTTGTTGCCTTTACGTAATCCCACGGGTGATGAAAACCATTGAATCATTCCTACTACATTACGTAAAAATATACACAAAAAAAGTAACTATTTGCAGTACCATTTCCGCTTCTGCTAAAACTCTCGGAATTTTTTGAACTATGTGAGGAATTATTAAAAATTTGTTAGACGAATTGCAAATTATTTTATATCTTATACCAGATCTAGAATTAATATTATTATAGTGTTTCTGGATTGCTAATTTTAAAAATGTTCTTTTTTAAATTTTTATTTTTTATTTTTTATAATCAAGGTTTAGGGTTATGACTCAATCTCACCGGATCTTAAGTGACTATACGGCCTAAGTTGGTAGACACGCTAAACCTGTGGATAATGATCAATTTTTGAAGAACAATTTTAATCATCGATAAATAAATAAAGTGTGCTATCAGGGTTCGTTGTGATAGCGAAATTTTGACCACCCCGCCCGCCGTTGATACCTCGTGTTGGGAATTATCCGTGTGACGCAGGAATCTCATTTGTAACTTTTATTTCCCGATAAAACAAATAATACTAAGTAGTTGATAGATAATTGATGTAGATTAACTAAATATTTTGAGTTCGGATAATTTAGTAGAAATTAAAAAAATCGTCATCTCCCATCACAGGTACAAATGTATAAAGTGAATATATTATATCGTGTTTGATGCATGATGTGTGATTATACTATTATTAAAGCCTTCTTAGTTTTTTTACTTTAAACGATTTTTGATTCCAATCCCATATCTCCTAGATATTTTGAATAACATTTAGAATAAAATGATTTTTAACTAAAAAATGTCACATCTTTCACGTGTAGACAGGTACGCACACTTTTTTACTGTGTAGACCTTATAGATTGTTATTTAGATAAGTAGCAAGTAATAAATCTGGAATTATATTACAGAACAAAACTATATTTATTTATTTTTGTAAATATGGTAAAATACGACTAAAGTAATAGTTACCGTAGAATTATGTTTTATACGCAGTCTTGATTCTTGATCACTCCGCACTTCGTGTTCATTACAATACAAATTTAATAGTTATGAAAAATACTCTATATCAGTAAGGGATAATGTAGTTTCCTATTAGTGTAAGAATGACTAGAACTGGATAAGTATTTCCAGAGATTACATTTTACAACGTTACCCCCATTTTTAATTTAGCTTTAATAATAAATTAACAGAAAACCAATACAAAACCAATTTTTATTGCTGTTATAATTGACACCAATAGTAATAATTTTAATATGCTTCATTATATTATTATTTCAATATAATTTGAATCATATTCAAAGCGGTGAATAGCATGTTTATAGAATTACGAAATATAAACGTATTAAAATAACGTTCAAAATAAGCCGGCCGGCATATTATGTCAGCTGACAACCTGTTGATCGACCGCTAACATTGCCCTTGTGTTTCGTTGTCTGGAAACGGCGCTCTCCATTGCCGATCGATGTTGATGACGTACGACCTCATTCATAAATGGGGAGGCGCCTCATACCCCCTATCTACCACCCCCGACTACCTCACACCACTATCCCGATTCCACGAAAGCGAGTACTGCGCTGATAAATTATTGAATGACGCCGACGTTAATAGTGCAATTCATGAATATCATAACTTGATTTGACCTATCAAAATATATTTTTTTTATTATTTTTCAAACTAAGTAGAAACAATTGCAATAATGCTTATTAATTAGTTATTACCAGCTTAATCACTTACTACCTTTCTAAAAAAAGCAAAGATCTATTGTCTTTTTGTATAAATTTATTATAGGTTGATAAATAAATAGTGAAATGAATAAATGGACCACGACAAGTTTTACAAAATCACAATTTAACTTTGTAAATGAAAAGAAAACAATAATAAAAAGTGAACGTAAAGTGTGGATAATTTTCAGTGGCAGCATCTAAATGTCTTGTTGCCTTTTTATAAACAAAGTTTTTCTTCATTTTACGTATTTAATATCAAATATTGTATGTCCATAAGTAAAACTATAAATATGCCATAATTTTCTTATAATTATATTTGGCCATGAGTTTCGGTGTGGTGGAATATGCTAATAATAACTAAATTTGTATCACAGACAGGTTTCCAAGTACAGCTACCGGAACACTTCAATAGTTACATGATGACAGATTTTCGATTAAGGCTTTGTGTAACGAACGAGACGTGGATGAATAAATACCCATACATGGTTATAATCGTTACCTTTGCCAACGTACAAGCCCGTAATAAAATTTCAAACTATTTTCTTAGGTATATTCGAGTCAAGCTTCTGCCTGGTAAGGCACCTAAACTTACATGTTTTTTCTAATACCCAAATATAATATACTAGCTGACCCGCTGAACTTATTATCACCTATACTCTGGAATGCTAGATGGCGTTAAAGTAGCTAGATTTTGAGATTTTTTGACAAACGATTTTCGATAGGAAGTATCCTATTTTACTTCTAATACCTCCAAGAATATATGTACAAAGTTACATGATGATCGGTTAAGTAGTTTTCTCGTGAAAGCGTAACAAACAAACTTACATTCACATTTATAATATTAGTAGGGATATAGAACATCTTGTCATATTCGTTTTAGAGTAGAGAGAATTGTCAAAACATCGAGTTACTTTAGTTTGTAAGTCTATTTGTTGTAAATATCAAATTCGTTAATCTGTTTCTAAGTCCCAAAGCTATGATATATAATAAAATATACGTTACAAAATAATACAACTTTAAGCTTGGTTAAAATTGTTCTACATGTAGTTATCTATAAACATCTTTAGCGATGGTAATAATTGTATAATACATTATTATATACAAATACGATCATTTAAGAATATGCATAAGATATTTTCCAATCCAGTTTTCATTGTCCAGTTCAGTTCCAGTTCAGTTTACATTGTCCAGTTTAATGTGTCTCAGATGCGCGAAGTACAGTGCAACCGAGTGGGTGGGTCTTGATTTGACATGAACTCCACGACACTTGCAATTGCGATCATATCACGATTACAGAAATAATGGGAGACGCTTTTGTAAATATTATTAAAAAGTTTTTAAAACAAGGCGTGCAAAAGATACTTTACTTATTTCATTATTATTTTTCCTTTTTTTTTGAGTCTTTACTCTTTTAACCAGTACGCTTTTAATGTTTCAGAATATTGCAGTTGTTATATATTACATAAAACAGTATCATTCGTACAATATGTACGTAAAATATGTACGTTAGTAAAATGTTTGTGTTTAACAGACTACTCGAAGATTTTGAATGGGCATGCTCAGTCGTAATGTAATCAGTAATGCGCACGCGCCTCATATTTACGGCGGATTACGTAGGTATACAATCAGCTCATACTAGCAAGTATAAAAATAATCTTATAAGATATTAGCTGGTAGAACTTATCGTTTCTCAATTTTGTTTTTCCTTTCTTATAAATTACATTTCTATATAAATAAGCAAAGACAGAATATTTCAGAATTATTCTATCCTCTGTTCATCGATCGATTTTTTTAATGCTTAGGAACTATTAGTAACCATTGGTATTAAAAATAAAATATTTTGGAAACAGTATTTTTTCCACATGTACAAGAAGTTTCTCAAATTGCGATCAATGGGTTCACCCACTATTTTATTATATTATTTAATGTAAATTCAATGTTATTTGATTCAGTGAACTGGTAAATTCTTTTTAAAATAATATTATGTTAAGATTTAAGTAGTGTGGAATAGTAATATATTTAACTGTTCAAGTAAATTTGGTAGCTTTCATAAAAAAAAAAATGATTTATTACTTATTTACAAAATTTTCATTTATTTACAAAATTCTCACGGACTAACAATATCCATTGCAATAAGTACAGTATAAGAAAAAATACATATGTATTTTAATTGATTTTATACGAAGATAAAACTTGAAGAATTTTCTCTGTATCTCGCTTAGGCTCGCACCGGTGTCGGTGCGTACGTTCGGCCGTGGCAGTGGTGAAGGCAACATCGATTTCCTGTATCAGGCCGAAGAGCGGCGTCCGGCCGTGGCTCTGAACAGTCGGCCTTTGACTGCGATCGATGTATCGTCCTTGAACCTGCTGCAAAGCGCGCATGTGCTGCTAAAATGTCAGACGTCATTCCGCGGCCACGGCCACGAAACACGTGCCCGATCCCCCTGGCCCCATACTACCTCGATTCCACCCAACTCCCCCAGCCATTCATTGGAACTCTAGCGGTCGTCTTGCTACGCATCATTGCCATATCTTATCGATTCTGACCTTTATAGAAACCTGTTGATTAACTACTACTGGAATCATTCAGAAAACATGATAAATTTTGAAATTTGAGTTACTTTTAATGTACCTTTTGATACATTTACTTTATACTCTATTACTCACAACTGCATATAATATACATTTTACCGGCGGCTTCACTCGCTTTAATATTGAGTTTGTCAAAAAATCGGATGACACATTAAAAGTTTCATACAAAGTTTATCCGCCCCTTTCAATAAGTTTTTCGCGAGAATAGGTAGCCTATCACCATCTCTAGGTCCCCATCCATCTCTATACCAAAATTCATCATAATCGATTCAGCGGTTAGAGCGTGAAAGCGTAACTAACAAACAAACTCACTTTCGAATTTATACTATTACTAAGGATGAGGATAATAAATAATTTAATCTACTAGTATTCTAGTATAGTATGTATGATAAAATGTTTGTTTACTAAAATTATGTGGTTTCCAATTAGTTTCTGATAAATATTAAAACACACAAGCAAAACGAGTGACTCGTTGTTGCTTGTAGGAGAATTGGAGGCTAAGTGTTATGTGTTGTGTGGTAAGAGTGCAGCGACACAAATCAACATTGAGAGCAGGCTTGCGACCACGCAGGGCTAAGTATGAATGAAGTTACCGTGGGCGAGCGACCGCGGCCCATTCATTCATTACCGCAGAGGCCATTCCTTACAAATAATTACCATAACAAACGTAATCAATGCTACGATACGCTGATGCTATTCTGTATATAAATCGAATTATTCATCAAATTAAATAAAATTTACTTTTGTTGATTGATATAAACATTACAAAAATACCTATGTGAATAAAAACCAAGTGTTATCTACAAAGACTATATATAAAGTAAAAAAACAGCTGAAGATGAAGTAATCTTATTAAAAAAGAATATCTACCGATATTTCTGAACATCACACACGAGGATTACAAAGGAGTAAACGGATTCTAAAACCTTTTTTGTTAGAAGATTACGCGGTAACAGTGATATGATTGTGTTATGTTACCTATACAAATATTTATTCAATATTTACAATTTAATCATATCTCGTAACAGGCGTTTTTTATTATTTGCAATAGTTATTAAATATTAGTATGACGTCTTTTTTGCCTGTCTATTAAAATAGAATTCAAAATAAGTATTTATACTTTTTAAATATTTTTTGTTTTCTAAGAAGGAAGTTATTGAATAAATTGAAAGACATTTGAAATACACATGACAACAATTCTAAAATTCGGCCTGACAAGGCTTTGTTCGGTAAAAGGAGTATGAAGCGTAGGAGTCAAGGTAAGGTCTGCAGGTTTTAACTACTTAGCTGAGTTTAGAAACATTGTCTCCGCCAACACATCATCTCGGAGCTGACGGAGTCTGCCAGCTAAAATGGCTTATTTCAATTTGTATCACTAAAAGCTATTGAAATCTTTTAGTATAATTTTATTTGAAAGGTATTAAATGGGACTCGTTATTATGACGTAATAAATGTAACAATTTTTTCTACAAAAATTACTTTAATTGGATACTGTATTTTTTACCGTTAATCACTAAAGTTATTATTGAACTGCATACTTTTTTTAAAGAAGATATAAAAACTCGCAAGTTTACAAAAGAAAAAAGAACGGTTGCAAGTTTACAGATACACAATAATTTGATTTTTCCTTGTTAATTCATTTTGATTTTGATACTTATATTAAATTACAAAAAAAGTTAACTAAGAATGTATAGCTTACATATTGAATAAAATACACATTGATATTGAACTAAATACTTTTCAGTTTAAGATTATTATTTGAACTGTCATGAATTCCAAAAAATTAAATTAAAATAAATATATCATAATAATTGATAGTATAGATATATACTACATATCATTACATATCAGGCCTAAGTATAATTGTCCTACATTGTATTCTGTTGTTTGGGTTTCGCTACTGTAACTAATTACAAAAACAATGCTAACGAACTGGTCTGTAAATCAGTTTCATAATTGGGTCACTTTGAATGTAGAATTTACAATATTGTAATTATATTTCTATATCGGGCACATTGAACTTAATCGTTATGAAATTAAATTTTCTTATAAGGTAAAGTCTTCAGACTTATATGAATAATACTAATTGTACCATAAGATTCGTACCCTTCCTATATTCGTAATATTATTGGCTCGTATTTTCGTTCTAACTTATATGTTATAAGTTATAAAGCACTACTGAGGATTCTTAGGCCTGTCAATTGCGAAATATTGACGTTCTGTACATGATTTTTACGTTCAAATACTTCATCAAAATTAGGTTTACCGTTTTTGATTTATATCCGTACATACTAGTAGATATTACAAATATGATTTATCTATGTCATATTATTGATCAATGATTTAGCTATAATAGATTACAGTGATTGTCTTGTACAAAGTGGATATGGAGGGATGCCGTATGGAGCCGTATGTCGCAGTATCGACACATGAACAACACTTCCTTTATTGCCAACCATAAAAGTCATTGACCGACTGGGTACTGTACAAACTTCAGAGGCTGTTAGGGTCAGAATTCGCCGAAGAACTGACCTGAATCAATCTTTACATTTGAGAGACAACAAGAAAATGGATCAATCATAATTCTTGCTACCATGCTATCTATCATTGCTATTATAGTGAAATACAACAACAATATCTTTTATAATTACTAATGAAAAAATATTCAAGATTGAAAAGCACTACAACAAGCAAAAAGACGTTCATAAATTTGAGAACCATGCAGATGGTCTGGTCAGTCGGTGTCAGTTATGGTTAAGTGGTGATATTTTTTCTCAGACGCATAAAGCCCAATTTTTGTAAATAAGCAGGGTGTCTTTAGCCAAATTATATAAATCAATCGTTTTAGATCGCATTATAAAATCTCTTAGAAATATATATTTTTGAATCAATCTGGAATTTTCTACAATAATCTGCACCAGGTCACGGGGTACGAACTTTCGAAGCCTGCCTCGAGGCAAGCGTTCAAGACTTTATAATAATTAAAGTTCAATATCAGTTTAATTGGGATCTGGGTCCCTTGAACTACAAATTATGGTCAGTCTTAGAGGACACAGCCTGCTGTATATGACATGCTGACAATGATTTTTCAAGAAATCTCTAAACTAAGCATTCGATAAATTTCTCAAGGAAACATTGCGTAAATCCATAGATTCATAGTAGCGGCCGCTCTAGCGATTACGCCGCCCCGGACAAAAAGACAAATTGCCGCTCCTTACGAATATATATAAAGAACATAGTTTTTTTCCAAACGAACGACGACAGCTCAGTGGTAGTGTGTACGACTTCGCGTTAAGGGTGGTGAGTTCGAACCCAACCACCTACAATGAGCTTGAGCTTTCGGTGAAGGACAACACCTTGAGAAAACTATAGCAAAATAAAGCTAAATCTTAAGTATTAAAAAAAGGGACTGATATCCGAAATTTTGTCTTTGTTGGTTAAATTTACCATATCAATTTTTACAACCAAACGGCCTACGCGGTATCTCCTCATTTTGGCGGCCCCGGCAAATGCCAGGCTTAGATTGGGCCTTGTTCATAGCCAAACAGATGAAAGACCTGTATATGAAACAAAGCCTGAGGTGGCTATTGGGAAAATAATTGTTTATAACTATTGTCGTTTAAAATTCCAAGGTATTAGAAACTAATTATTATCTCAGTGACGTAGGTCTTAATAGATATTTCCTGTAAACTGCTGTATTTGATTCTAATTATTCCGGTTACTTTAACATGCGACGGTCGTAGTAGTCGAATTATTAATATATATTTATTCCTCAATTAAGTATTACGCTAGTCCAAAACATGAGCAGCACTTGAAGTCGGCTTCAAAATGCAAAATAATGAAAATTGAATAAAATCAGTTGATAACATAACATAACGCAAAGCCAAATCGGTCATTCATTTTTCATCTAATTTTACGAATTATTATGTTGTTCTTATGATAATAATGCTGCAAAAAATTATCATGTAATTGTGACAATGTTAATGACAATATAAAGTGTTGATAATCGTTAAATTTTTGTTGGGAAGGGGCTACAAAAGTTTATCTTAAATTTCTGCGTATTTACAATATACAATTTATTAAAGGAATCATTAACAATCAAAATTACTTGAAAAATCATGGTTCTTTGGTAGTGTATTCTGACTCTATCAAAACTGTGCAGACTACGTAGAAACACACCAGGCCTCTTACGTATCAGAACGCTAATTAGATAAACGAACCGTGTGGACGGTGGCAGTCAGGGCACAGGGTCCTGACCGCAATTACAGCTGCATGGCTAATTGTAAATAACCAACTAGTTATATAGGACATTCGTCGCTCATTCACTTATATCAAATGTCGGTTTCTGAATGAAGATGCAAATTAAAATTAAGCACGAGATTAATGTTCTCTAAAAGTAATTACGATATTATACTAAGTAAAATTTGATTTGGTAACTATACAAGGATTATATGCTGTTATGATATGATATTATGTTTTATAAACATTACTTTAAAACTGTTCTTTTTTTAATTATTAACGCTTCCGTTCATACTTTTCCTTGGTGAATTCATCTGGTTTATATTTTAAATTCCTTGTAGCGTTACCAGCCATAATTTGGTATTTTAATTTTATTGATTCTTTAAAATGTAGTTATACTTTACTGCAGGTAATTGTTGAGAAAAAATAAAATTTGAAAGGTCGTTAGTATACTGGCATACTGGTTAAATAATTGTAAAACTAAAGAATTGTTTTTATGGAAGTAATAGAAAACTATTTTTAGTAAACCTGAGGATAAAGATACACTTTGAGAAATTTATGAAATTGTTTTCTGTAAGTATTGCAATGGTTCTTGATTATTGTCAAGTACCGAGAGTTGAACGAGCCAGCGTCTGCGATCCATTAATTAGAGTATCCGCATTTTTCTAATAAGCTGTTTATTACATTAGGGAAATGAGTCAACGACAATTAGTTTAAACGGATTAACTGAATGATATACCCTCATAAATGATTGCCGTTTGAAATGCTTCCAACATATTTACTATTTGAAAAGTATTTTGTCTTGTTTGAGAACGTCTCACGTGCCACTGTTTTAGCTTAGAAAAATAGGGCGATTGCACAAAACTTATAAGTAGTGAAATATTGGCTTACATCCAGCAACACGATAGAGATACTATTAAAACGTCGTCTTCTAGTTTATAAGAAACTGATATAGTTGAGTGTGTTGTAAATTATACTGTTGCTTAAACCGTTATACGTTTTATTGGCTTAGTGCTACAAAACAGTTTATAGTTATTATGAAAATAAATATACAAATGTTCCTATGAAATAAAACTTGATGTATATATATACCTATAGAAACTATTTGTTCTTTGTTAATTATTTATGCGTTCCTATAGATATAATTTATCTAATTTCGGTTAGTTTTTACTCAGTTGCTATACCAACTTTTGACAAAAATTCTGAATTAGTACAACCGTTTCAAAATACATGATTGTGTGTCGCTTCATTTTGAAAACGGCTGAAACGTATTCCGAGTAAGGGTTAGTCAAATACAAAATCTTTATAATTTTTCGTAAATACGTTACAAAAACAAGTTTCATAATAAAATAAGAAAAAGAAACAATAAAACTTTTATATAGCGGTTTACATTTATAGGAGATTTGTCCAAATTAATTTTCATTACTTAATTTTAAGAAACTTATATATCCATAGACATTACTGTGTATAAGTTGTGTAACAATGTACTTGGTGTTTATCTAAAATAATAAAAATATTGATACTCATTTCTCACTTCATCGTGAAGATGTATACCTTGTTACAAATATTTGAATGAAGTAAGTAGGAGTTGTAATATTAGCTTTAAAACTTTATAACGTCAGGTATAAAAACAGCAGTTCTGCGTCTTTACGTCTCTGTCCATGAACATTCCTACATGATTAAAATCTTTGTAGGTACGTGTTGCTTGTAATCTATCTACCTAGTACATTTTATTTGTTAGTATATTATAGTAAATATATTTACGCTCTTAATAATGTAAATATTGAAACTGTAATCTACTGGTCCTATAGGTTATTTTTACACGTTTTATCATTAAAATGAAGCGATAATGGTTCAGTTAGTAGTGCATACGGCTACCACTTCAGTGGACGTGAGTTTGAATCTCTGCAAAGAGCTTTCAGTGAAGGAAAATAGCGTGATGAAACCATAGCAAAATAGGTGTGATCCAGAAGTAGCATTTGAGAGCCAGTCCCTCCACTAGGTTGTGTCCACCATCTTGGGACGTATCGTAACTTAACATCAGGTACGATTGTCGCCAAAAATTCAAAATCTATATAAAAATTAAAGTTTTAACAGCAAAGTGTCAATAGTACCTTAGGTTAACACAATGATAATTTTTTTTTAATCTAAATTATGATTTTGAATAAGTAAAGTTGATGATATAATTCAAATTTTGAATAATATACACCTAGATGTAGGTAGGCACCTAGATAATTTAGGTTAGGTATTTATGGAATATACTTGTTCGTACACGATATTAACTTAGAATAAAAATACTTCACCATACTTAACTTCCGGCCTGATACAACACAGATTGCAAACTAACATGAAAATTTTATGTCCTTTGTGATTTCCAGAAGCTGCTTGGCTACGCGTGATATGAATTATATAAAGTCAGATATATGCGTGAGTCAGTTCTTTAACAGACATTTTTATACATTCAACATATTCGCGTTACTGTATCCGTGCTCGAGATGTATAAACGAGATTGTTGACCGTAAAAGGCTGATATCGCTTAATGGAAGACTAATTAAGTGTACTAAAAACAATGTTTTATAGTCGAAGTCAACAGTTTGAAACGAAGTCAACTGAGTCAACAGTAATCGATATAGTGTAATTGCAGAGCCTGTATAGAGTGAAACAATGACGATGGACAGTCCGCGACGGTCCAACAGAGATCTTATCGTACTTGGCTACGCAGTTACACGCGTTTAAGTAATTGCGGGAACGGGCATTGTTAAACGGTCGACGCAAATTGGGCATTCGCCATAATTTATTGACTTTGAAATAAACTTGCATTGTCATTGCGACTGCTTGAATATGTATCGTGTGGGCTCGGCAGATAAACGATGCTTCCTAATGATAGCAAATGTTCTCCATCACTGGTCGCAGGTGCGGACCTTGGTGCAGTTGCGAGGCCCAATATTTCAGGCTTATTCTCGTTTATATCAAAAGTTTTCTAGTAGCAAGAAAAATATTGAAGAAATAAAATGTATGCGATCACCAATTATTTGAAACCTTGTTAAATTTTAAGAAAATAGTTTTTAGAAATTTACAGTTGTAATAGAATTATATTTTTAACATGACAAACTTTTGATTTCAGTTTGTATGCGTTGACGTAATATTGTTATTTTCCAATTACATACATAAGATTAACTAGAAATAGTTTTGGAGTGAAACTTAGAACTAAAATTATTATATGTTATATACACAGGTATTTTATTTTAATTAAGGATAAAAGATTATTAATTCTATACGGCCATACCCTGCAGGTATTCTTGGTATTTATAACAATAATGTTATTACTTATTTTATTTGTGAAAGCAACATCATTCATCATTTGCTTGATAAATTTTGTGGCTTTTATATACTATATATACATATATACATTATATACTATATATACAGTGGATGGATATAGAATTAGAAGAAAACCGAAAAGGTATGGATATTTGACTGTCGCACTGAAGGAAATCTTGTTCTTATAATATAATTGCATTGTAATGGATTAGTAGATAAGTGTTGCTATCTAAGTTAAAGCCGCGGCTATGTAAATCAGATAATTTGAAGGCGCAGATAGATTTACCATGCCTAGTAAAGGCTAGATTGTCAATTTATGTGTGATGACGTGAGCCGGTGCGGTCTAGTACAAAAGCACGTGCGTGGCTCGGTGGCTGCACGCAGCCGGTTCAAAGTGATCTCACCGCTATCTCAGATCTGGGAACATCCAAAGAGGTGTAATGGCCTGATGTGGGCACCTCTGACGAGCCGACGTTTCCGATGTGACACTTAAGCGTGGGACGCATATTTTGACAGTATCAGCGCGAGTTACCAGAAGTTTTTACGTGGAGCGCTGGTGATAAAGATCTGCTTAGGCGCCAAGCCTGGGTGCTCGTTATACAATAATTTTGAATAATTTCTTTAAATGTCTGTATTATATTTTTTTTTACATATAGAATAAAACCATATCTGTAACTAAATTCGGTACATTAAATATTTAAAGAGAAAACAAATTTTGTTATCGATATACCGGTCAAACTTCTTTGTTCCTTTGTATGAAAAGCATTCTGAAATATTGGAAAGATTTTTATAAAATTTGTCACGATCAATATGTGGTGTACATTTATCTCAGGAAGAGAAAGGTTTACCCAGAGATTGGGTATAAAAGTATCTTTGTTGTAGAAGATGAATTTCTTCACGGATTTTTATAAAATTATGATTGTTGGATAGCTGACAGTATAGTTAAAATATAATTTATGTTTTATTGTTGTTAAACTAATAGTTACGTATGTAATTCGGACGTTTAATTACTCGTGAAAATTTGGCATCCATTAGCATAGGTGCGCGCTGCACACAAACCATCAGGCACCTATTAAGAAAAATCATTGTGATTACAAAAACGTGATTTCATTGAAATGTGGATATATAGTAACGGATATTCGTAGATATTAAATTGCTAAACTCTAAACCCCATCCTATGGAAATTAGTACATACAATGTATAATTTTGAATTGCAACAATTTTTTGAATATTTTTTCTCGAACCCGTGTTAGGGATGCGGAGAAACCGTACCAGGGCAGGTACTGCCCTCATTCGGTGGTAACTGTTCTACTTATAACTACGGCCAGATAGCTTATGAAAGTGCCACATGTGGTTCCTGTAATAGATTACGGGTAATGTCGTTTATTCAGGCATTTCTCTAAATAAGCTGTGTCCACTGTAGTATTCTCAACCCTAGTGAGGTCTCTCTCGGTTACCGCCTGCAGGACGTAAATACAGCCCCATTTTGTGTTTTTGTGCGGGGGCGTGTGATTTCTTTAGATAATCATGGTAACCCTGGTTCTCTTTTTCTTAAGCTGCTAGGATATTTTTAAATATGGAAGTTCGACAATAAACTGCTACGTTATTTGCTGGCGCCATCAGCAACATTGTCGCCAACTTTCTGGCCGGTGTAAATGTATATGATATCATCCGTCCTTGAGTGCATTCTGTTGCTGAGCTAGTGAGATTTACGAGGTCGGCTCTTCGGTTTCTGATCTCCTGTAGGAAGACTGGACATTGACTAAAATGGTGGGGTGTGATCCTTTTCAGTTGGCGCAGGTAAGTAATGTATGATACCCGTAAGTGTAATTTATAGGACTATACTCATTTTATTGAGTATTGGAAACTTTGCAAAGCCAGGTTTTTTGCAATTAATGTTTTAAAAAGGTTGTAACAATACTATAATTTAAATTATATTGTTCGGTTGTTTGTACGTCTAGTTGAAATATAAACCGTACATATACAAGACACTTTATATAGTATTTATTTTCATACCTTTCCTTTTTTTAATTGTAGTAAATGTTATTAGCGACATATATTGAAAAGTAAAATGGTAAAATAAGTCTTGGATGTTAAAGTTGATAAAACAATGAAATATGCATCATACAGCGGTTTAAAGACCTATACACAGTTTTTACAATAATATCAAAATAATTTATATATTTAACTTCGATAAAATGTTTAGTGAATTATATGCTTCGCGTCGGTTGTTTCCTAAGGTATTACACTTAAGTCGGTTATCTAAAATTGATACAGGATTTGTTGTTACACTTCGTAGTCACTAAAATTTTGAACTTTAGTCACATTCTATGATTATGTAACAAAGAAAAAACAGATCATCTGTAGGGAGAACAATTTTTTTTTATTTAACGTTTTCCTGACATAGGATGTGTACAGTCACCGTGTTATGCTTGTCTATGAAATGGATATGGTGTATGTTATTTAGTATTTGGTATTTTAGTATCTGGAACAGTGAGATTGGAAATGAAATACTTTGAAGTAGGTAATTATGAACGGGTTATCTACACTTACGTAGTGGTGATCTGTTCGATCGCGTCAGTCTGCTCTCACCTATCTTCATTTGATATTTACCAAAACGTAGAGTGTTACAAGGAACTACCGACGTAAGCCAAACGTTATCTGATTGGATATCTACCGTGCCATCAGATTGGAATATGACAGAGTTTTGCTCTCTTCCTAATATCTATAATTTATGGACGTGTGCTGCCGGCAGAGTACAATAGCACCACCCCATATCATCCCGTGGGTATTGTAAAAGGCGACTATTTGTAACTTTCTTACCGTGATACTGTATCATCTGTCTGAGCCCTTCTCCGATCGTAACGGTCCCCGTTTCACTGGGTCCAGACGGACAAGGATGAGTATGTTCCCTTGTGTCTTACGTATATACTTGTGCACCTTAATATATCCTGCGCATCTGACCGCTTCTGTACTAGGAGTCAAAGTGGTCACGTTGACCGAAATCGATCGGCACAATCATCTACAAGTTAGCGAGCAGCCAAAGATTTTCTATATCATTCGCGCAAGTTTCAACAGATAAATTCATACACGTATTAACAATACGTTCTAAATTAAAATAATTAAAAAAGAAAAAACAGTTTTTTTTATCACTGAGGAGTTGATTAGGACTAGATTTTCGTAATGGCTGGCTACATTCCCATATGACAAGGTCAACTCGTCTTTTTAGTCTCGAGGTCAGTAAAATTTTATATAGTGGAAAATGCTATAGTTAAAAATATTGTGCCCTAGTTAAATTGAAAAAAGTATGTTATTATATGGGATTGGTAATTAGTAGAAATTTTGTTAAACCAATCAGAAAGAGTACTACTTCATAATTCCGCCCATATTTTAAGAAAAACCTACGTGCCTTGGGGTTGAGATTATAGAATGTGGACTCAAGAGCTTTGTTGCCTAGTTACGTGTTTCTTGCACTTGTGTTATATGTATTCTGTGTCCACGCAAACGGTTCCGACGATATTAATACACATATACTAAATCAACATCGCCTCACAGGCGTTTTGGCTCCTTTCTCGTTTCTAGTATATGTGATGTCTAATATGAATATTAAGATAATTGAGCTACAATAACATTCAAAGAGACAATTATAGTTTTATTGGGAAATAATGCAAAAAAACTTGTAATTTTTTTAGAATGATTAGTATCAATTCAGTCTATGTAGATATTGTCGTAGTTGGAAATAATTACTTATATGTACGAACTATGTATGAACGACGATAAATAACTTTATTGGAGTCAAAAGAGCTATTGCGTGACAATGTTTTTTTGTTATGTAACATACTATTGCTAATTTTTCTCTCTTCCTCTCCCTCTTCTTTCTCTACCAAGACATACGACCAAAGAAATTGATTAAAAATTACTTTCAGCGTCAGTTACACACTATTTTCTGTCTGTTCTAGATATCTTCATAAATTTTTGCTTGAGTTAAGTTACTCTATTTTATGATGAAAATTGTGAAAACTAAAATCTACCAAAACCAAAAGACTACCGAGATATCAGCAATCCATTGACGGCAGTCGCAGTCATGCTGTTTTACAAGTCTCTAGGAAGCTAGATATATCCAGTGACTACAAAATCTAATAAATGAAAAGAGAATACAGATCCCTGCGACCTCGATTTGTTATTGAATTAGCTTTTCCCTGCGGCTTCGCTGACGATAATATTAATTTGTAAGAAAAAAACCCATGCCGCAATAAAAAGTTCCACACAAAGTTAATCCCTCTCTTTACCGCATTTCTAATAAGTTTTAAGAAATAAAAAAAATAACTTATCACCGGCACAGGATCCCATCTATCTTTATATTCAATTTCATTACATTCGATTCAGCGGTTTAGGCGTGAAAGCGTAACAAACAAAGAAACTTATTTTCGCATTTATAATATTAGTATGGGTATAGGCATCAGCCGGAGTAAATCCATATGGACCCCGGAATGTGATACGCATAAAGGCACCGCTATACTACTTTTGTAGCTATATTATGGTGGTATTTAACAAGTTGGACACGACTGTCGTTTCCTACCATTCTGCACACCAGGTTGTTTTGTTCTCAAGTTGAAAACTTATCAAACCTTTATCGTTTTATTAAGGTAGTGTATAAATTCGGAGACAGATCCGTATAGGTCTTTAAGGTTTAGATTTAAAGTTTAGATCGTTACCATTTAGCGTTAACTCTAAACACAATTTGTGATTGTTGTCAAACACTGGCCATCTTAATAGAACAAATAATTCATGAAAGCAAGAATGATTTCCAAAGATTTTTTGGTGTATATTTTCTTTATAATCTTTATCGTTTAATCCAAAGTAAAGAAAAAGTATTTTAAAGCAGAATCTATCACGTAAAAGTATCATGTAAAAGGTAATAAGTTCCTTTTTCTGATTAAAACTCTTATCAATCTTGGAATCAATGGAAATCAATGGAATTTAAGAGATCTGAAAAGAAGTATAATTAAGAATGTTAATTATGTGTTGCAAATTTGTGTAAGAATGTAGTAACATTTTATTATTTTTAAGAGTAAATAGATAAAATATCGTTGTTATACAGTTACAGTTAAATAAAAAACGATACTTTTAATTGATATTATTTTCTTTAGAGCTATATTTTATTAAATTGTTAAATTTTGATTGAAATGTTGTATTGTATGTATATATTGAATATATTATTTGCTCAGGTATATTTTAACGCTTGTTCAAAACCAAACCTGCCGGACGGCCTATTTCTATTATTCACATGCAGTTGATTATTAAAGTATTTAAAATATCTTATAATACCTTCGATTCTTAGTAAAAAAAATAGCTTCCGCGACAATGCGGTAGTGCAGTGCATTCATTTAAAATTCATAAAACAATGATGTTAATATGAAGCACATATCGTTTGTTTACGGTTAGTCGGGTGAACATGATAGTGCTGTTCGTGCAGACTCAGCCGATTAGCACCGTCCGGTTGAGATAACGTGTACCGGAACGCTGATCCCAGTATTGTGGCCTCGCGAAGCTGACGACTATGAAGCACCATCTAAATGTGCTGTCGCTGTGAAAATATCCAGGACCGATCAAATGACGGCATCGTTTATTAAGTTATTACTCTTAATTCTGTCAACATTGTAACTGTTCATTATAAATACAGTCTCAACAACTAATAAGTATCTTAAATCCTGTTGTACATATTTGGTATGATATATAGTAAGTGGGTAAATAAAAGGAATATTAAACCGATGATGGCTAAACCGTAGCATGCTTAGACGTCCCGTGGAAGGATATACAGAATATGAGCTTTTAGCAACGTAATTATGTCCGCTTAACCAACGTTAGGAACATGATTATTTTTTAAAGCAAAATTGGCGTAAACGATAAGTAAATATAGTACACGGTTAGTTATTTGATGTTTCAAATGATTATTTCTGAGACTAGTTAATAATATTTTTAAATAAGTTGTAAAAAAATAATCATAAAAGTTAATTTTAATATCACTGAATAGAATTTAAACGAAATTTTACATACAAAAATATGTATTATAACACAACTGGTACGCTGTAAGATGTATAAATAATATCTATGAAAATAATAATATATGAGTAGAAATAGAAGTAATAGATGTAGTTTTTAGTAGCACTGGAAAGTAACGGGACCTCATCTGTGGTCAGCTACCGAAAAGACATACAGTTTTTCATAGTAATAGGTTTAACGTTGTGGTCTGGTCGCAATCTCATCTGATGTTAAGTGACGATGTGACCCAAGCTGGTGGACACACTAAGCCTAGTGGAGGATGGGCTAGCTCTGAAGTGCAGCTGCCGAACCATACCTATACGTATTTGGTGACAGATTTTCAAGTTGAGGTCGGTAGCTAGCTAGGCGGGCATTATAAAAAAGCTCTACCATCATGCATATGCGTTTTTCGTTAGTTATTACGTAATATTCATATATAGACGCCAGTTTCTCGGCACCAGGGTAATTACAAAATGCAATGTGCCTAAATATGTCCACATTATTTGTCTTAACTCACACTTATGTAGATAGAGTCTTCATTTACTTTTTCGTTACTCAGGAGCTTCTTCATTACTTATTTGCACGTGACATTTTGTAGATTGTTTTCTTTTAAATTAAGTTTAATGAAAAATGTGACAAATATCTAAGGATAATAATGGAGTTATAATAATAATATATCTCACGCGGATGGATATGAAACTTCTGCTACAGATCCGTTACCTTATTTATGCGTGTAAACAAAAAAAGGTGGAATTCCATAATTCTTGTAACAAGGATATCCGACACCGGATACTGTTTGATATTTATATGAAAATAGAATATTATTTTGTTGTCAGATGAAATAACGGATATTAATACTAACAAAACTCTATTAATAATCATAGGAGAGAATTCGATATTATATTGGGAAGAAAGGCAATTAATAGAAAATTACATATAAAGATCTAATATATAATATTAGTTCTGTTGTGATACCAACTACATTTGCATAGATTTTTATGTCATTATACTTTTAAGTGTAGTGTAGTATTGCATAGATTTTGCGATTCTGTTCCATGTTTTACTTAATGATAAGCGAAATCGGTGTTATACCGGTATTATAGGTAATTTAAAATCAGTAATTTAACTTTTTATTGTATATAATTTTAAAATAATATTTAATTTTCAAAGTAACTCGGGCTCGATCGATCAGTAAAAAATCTACCGCCAAATACCTATAGGTATGTTTCGCTAGTTACACTTGAGCACCAGCCCCTACACTAGGCTTAGCATGTTACCATCTTAGGCCACTTACAACCATTTACAAAAATAAGGTCGTTAGGCAAACAGTTAAAATTATAAAGAATAAAGAAATCCTGAGAAGATCTCGTGATTTTGTACTTTGCTTGAAATTTTCTCTCAATAATTATTTTTTGTGACATCGGCTATTATTTAGAAGTCAAGATCTTGGGTTCATCAGTTTGTTGAGTTATATTTGAAATATGTGATTTATGTTTCAGCCATTATATTAATTGGCGCTACGATTTCACACTCTAAAAGTACGATACATTGTCGTATTGTCAATATATAATGTAGGTGTTAACGGGTGTGGGAAGCGATGACAACTCAGTTGGTAGTATGTATGGACGCCGCGTCAAGGGAGGTGAGTTTGAATCCACCTGCATTGAGCTCGAGCTTTCGGTGAAGGAAAACATCTTGATGAAACCATAGGATGGTAGGAGGGCTTCTTCATATTAGGCCTCGTTTATTTAGTTACAACTTTCAAGTTGGAAATCTGTTGTCAAACCCGTTTAGGTCTGTTCCGGCAGCTGCACATCAGAGCCAGCCCCTCGATAAGGCTTGTCTACCATCTACATCGTCCCATAACATTAAGTGAGATTGTGGCCATAACGTTTATTTTCAATGTCTTTCTGCTTCGCTGAGTCTCCGTATTGTGATTTATAAAACAATCATTTGGATTTGGACTACTACTCTGAGATATAAAAAAAATATTAATTTACAATTGTATAACTTATTTGCTTCACATAGAAACATTGCAGTGTTCGGTCAGCGAACACCGTGAAAGAGTTCAGTTATTACAATCTCAGTACAAATGTTTTGATAGATATATACAAAACTTCATATAATTTCTTTAATCATTTCAAAAGTTTAGGATAATATTATTAGTAACTTAATTTAATAGACGAAAACAAAAGTTAGACCAGAGTTGAGCAAAGTTACCGATAAGTTTACAATGGCGGTATGCCTTCTATATCAAAGAAATCGAACAACTGGTAGGCTGTGTCTAATCTCAGATTAAGTTCTAACATTGTACCGAAAATGTGTACATATTTATATTTATACATTTTGCGGCTATACAAAATAAAATTATGTGATTCCAAAGAATAACCAGAAATTTTAACTGGAAGCTGCTCGACTATTAGGTTATGGTTTTGATATGCTTTTATCCTTTATTTTACAGTCTTAGTAATTGCTCGAATCCTATAAGACACTGTACTGTATATTCTGAATACTGTAAGACAATGTATGCAGCCCGCATTATAAGTTAAATGTGTTATAATATAGAATATGTTCATAATCAGATTAAGAACGTACATCAAAGTATTTATTACTGTTAGTCACAATGATAATAGATTCTTAGTTTAATAATTATGTTATCAGGAAGTGTATTTGGTATTTCTTTAAACTTATAAATATACCTTAAATTTTATTTAATTGAATTCAAATTACTTAAGAATAGGTACTCTCGCAGTATAAACAAATTTAATTTAAATAGTAAATGTAAATGATCAATAAATAATTTCATTTGTTAATTTGCAATTGCTAAATATTACTACGGTTCCGATATATGTATGTAAATGTTAAAGAAAACCGGTTATTTAAGTATTTGTTATCGTACCGAGTGTGTTCTCAGCGTGTGTCGTAGGCGTAAAGTATAACGCGAAGAGATCGTCGACGGAAGCGGTGGTGGTGGTGGTGGTGACGATTTGCGTGGGCGGCTGCACGTACGGCTGGAGCTGCGCGAGCGGCGGCGGCGGGCCTCCGTAGTGCAACCCGCTCTGGTTCGACTCCACTAATAACTGCATGTGAGATATGTCCACGAACTCGTCGCCGTCTCCGCGACCGCCCAGCTCCTCGTCCTCCGGCCGACGCATAGCGATCACCGAGAGCATCGCACGTGTGCATCCCCGCACTGCACAAACTACACCGACTTCTGCACCGACACGTTCACTCGGAACTTTTAAACCGCACTAGACGACTTTAAGCACAACATAGCTGCACCGCACCGACTTACACTAACTTAAGTTCTAGCAAATTGACGCGATCACAGAACATTACCATAGGAATTTACGCAGAACGTTATCACACAGAGTACTTATGAACATCTACTGATAAATGAACACAGATTTCGCACGCGGAGTATGTCGTCGCGCGGAGAACGCCACATCCTCGACTGAGGCGCGATCGGTTCGGCGAGCGAGGGCGTGCAGTACGCCGCCCCCGTGCGAGCGACGCGTCCGCGGTCGGTGCCCGGCACGCGCCCTATCAATGGACGCTAGCCACCCGGTCGAGGTCGGCGTTCATTCACGACGGTTGCGTTAATGGCGTTCGAGTCGTGCGCCCTCGTCCCGTTGCTGGCGTCGCCCACGTGCGCGAGAAAATGGCGCGGCGTCGCGACGACGAAGGGAGGCGCGCGAAAAGCGTGGGGCGCTTAAGTGTTGTGATGTGATGGCGGTACGGAGATTGCGATCCGTGTGACTAGTGCGAAGCGTAGGCGTCGAGGAGGCTTGTCGCAGCTGAACGCGCGTGGAACCGCAGCCGTGCACCCTGCAACCGCGCAACCTGCAACATCACTTTCTCCGTGCGCTGACTCACAGTCCGCTTTCGTTCGCTGTACCGCCGCACCGCCGCACCGCACCCGGTGACGGCTTCCGAACACTGTTTTGGTCATGCTACAATTAGCTAGATGGTACGCGCGCTCCCATGACGTAGACCGACCGGTCCGAATAGTTCAGACATTACGTAGATTGGAAAAATCATTGGCTTTGTCTAAAAATATGTACCTGGTCATACTTTTCATTACGTAATTATGCCCAGAACGCTTACAATACGATTGTATTATTATTTTATATCAACACATTTTTAAAACATGTTTTTAATATATGACGCAAATTAAAATTAATATGAAAATAAATATTTAAGTAGACATCCATGTATAACGAACTCCTATAGCGATATCATTATTGACAAACTTCCTGCACTAGCATCGAAAATATTGATGTTTACTTGTTACTGTGATTTCCATAATAATAAATTATATCTCAATAATTATTAATACTTGGAAATTAAGATTAGTAGCTGCTGTCATAAAATATATTATTTCTGTGTATCTCTACATACAAATATAAAAATATATAGAAGTATGAAGATCTCATACAGAAATGTTTTCTAGTTATGTTAATTACTTCGTAGAATTTGAGATAAAAGACATGACATCTCCTGAAAGGGAAATGGCGGATAATGGGTTTGCGAGTTACTAGACAGCCCTACAAAATTTTCCGGGAGCAAATGTCAAAGTGTGATGTGTGGGCGAGAATAGGACCTTCGACCACTTAATATAATAATTATCTATAGTCGTCTTTATTTAATATTTTATAAGGTCAATTCAATATTTAAACTATATTTTATATAGGCAAATTCATAGGCAAAGTGTACCTGTACCAATATACTTACATTGATATTGCTTATTCAATAAAGGTAATATATTCTCCATACATCCCTATCCATTATTATATCCATCATATACTGTGTAATATTTTCTCTTAGTATTAATGCCAAAATAAAAAAAAAAATGTACTTTATGGATTTGTAATTTGTTTACTTACGTAGATGTAGTATTGCAAAACACTTACTAATTGTATTTTGCGGCTCTGCCTCCATTTTTCTTGTATAATATCTGTTATCTTCACATATGTTTATTTTAACTCATATTTTAAGGTCTGTTAAATTATTGTAAATAATTAACAAAATTCGATTACAAAATTTGTTTACGAAAAATTTTAATATATATGAAATTTGATATGTTGATAAAACGGATGGGTTTCTTCGGAATGTAGATAAGAATTAAGATTTTATGGTAAATGAATTTCTTGACGAATTTTCATGCAATCTTTCTCTGTTTGGAAGTTGTCATTTTTCTTAAAACGTTAGTTTCAGGTCATATTTTAGTATCATAAAAAATATTACTAATATTATTTATAGTACTAGAATAAATAAATAAATAAAAAATTTTCAATACAATATTTCATTCAAATCGTGATGGTGTTTGCGTCATAGACCTTTTCCCATTGTAAACGATGGTGGGGTCGATTATAGAATGTACTTGTTCAATGGTATTTTAATGATATTTTCCTTTTCGTACAGCAAAGTGGTAGCTCTGTATTTAATAAGAAGCACAGGAAAGTCCAAACAAACGGGGTTTACCAAGAGATAGCTAATCTATTAACTGTTGTCGCTGCGATGTTGGACTGTTAAGCTTTCGTCAGTTCATAAAAGTATTCTGTCAACTGCACCTGGTCTCTGACGGTAGGGGGAATTGATAAGCCCCACATGCCCCTTTCCCGGCCTGCTCGGTACGTTACGAGAGGAAGTAAATTAATGTATTTTTAATTAACAAAATAATAATAAAAGGCTCTCGGTAGCTACATATGGATTGACGAACATTGGAACGCGAAAAATCCAAAGAAAGTAATTGCGGCGGGATTGTTGCGATGAGCATGGTGGGAGTTGAAACCCAGTCGAATACATATACTCCTCGGATTTTTTTTTATAGAAACCTAAACTATACAGAAGAAACATACCTATACGTCAATAGCGGATTCTGCTTTTCAGATTTACAATTAAAAACTAAATAGTTCGTGCTAAATATTTCAAGTTAACATTTGTTTCCTATAGTTTGTCCTCCCTTTTGAGATATGACATTATTAGGAAATGTTAACATTTTAATTAAGATCCCAAAGTATTAGCACTTCTCAAGAATATCCATCCTTTTAATACAGCATAATAAGATTTGTAATAATATACATAAAATCATATTGACAAACTGTACGTTATTTTTAATTTACTTTTTTTGCCTAACTATAGAAGTAATATTATGTGCATAATGTTATGCTAACCAGTAGGCATAGCTTACATAGCATAACAAGTAATTAATATAACTGGAAAATACGATACAAAACAGTCCTATTTTTATTCAGTCAAGCGTTCGCTTACATTATATTTTTTATTGTCAGTATCAAGCTACAGTTAAATACCGTAAATTGTTCCGTATTTATTCTCGTAGTTATAAATAATTTTGGAACACCAACCCGCTCTTTTAATATATCTCATTACCTATAATCTTAGTATCAAAGTTTGGTTATAAAGACGATTTAGGAAGTGGATTATGTGTGTATTAATCTTCGCTTTACATTACGTGTTGAATTATGTTAAAATCTCCTTTTATACTTAGGGCTTAGCGTTATGGCCATACTCTTACCTGATCTTAAGTGACGATACGGCCCAAGTTGGTAGATACACTAAACCTGTGGAGGAACTGGCTCTCAAGTGCAACTGCCGGAACAATCCTATTGGTATTTGGTGGCAGATTTTTAAGTTGAGGGTGGTAGTTAGCCAGGCTGGCATTAAAAAAGCCCTACGAACATGCCATACTTTCCTCACGATACTTTCTTCACCGATAGCTCAAACTCATTGTAGGTGGTTGGATTCGAACTTACGTCCCATGACGCGGGGTTCCTACAGGCTACCACTGGGCTATCATCGCTTAAAGATGATGGAACTTTATTGTGATGATGATGATGCAATCGGACCGATTTCGGTCACGGGGACAACCTCAACTCCTTTATATCCTGTCATGTCGTTCGTGCGCTCGCATGTGGCTTATGTAGCCAATCTTTCATGAAAAAGTCCTCGCACATTGCGAGCATGTGAGCACACCGTTGATATATTTGTAATTAAATACCGTAGGTGGTCGTGCTTTTTACCTCAAGTATGCATAAGTCAATAAAATATATCATCATGCACCTATTGACGTAACGTTACGGCTAATATTTTAGAGCTCTGCTCCTATTTAGAATTAGCGTGTTACTACTATCTTCAATTATGTCGCTAAATAACATTACTTGATTAAATCAGCAACCTATTAAAAATGTTTCAAAAAAGATAAATTAGTTTTGACTGGTTTAAACGAATAATACCATTTATTATGTAGAAATATATCGTTTTACCTGTTTTTTTTAAACGGATCGATGCTAAAACTGTAAGGGTAAGAGGCAGATCCTGATCCGCATTGAGCAGAATGTAACTTCAGAATTACATACTCAGTGCAAGTGGCGGTCCGGTCGGTATTAGCATACTGTACGTTCGAAATTTCGAATCCCATACAGGATAATTGTGTGTGACACGAAGTGACTGTTTTAACATAAGCTCAATCGCATATATTTAAGTATGTGGCTGACGATCACCAATTGATTATAAAATAATGTATTTTCATGATACTTTCTTTTAGGTCTTATACATTTAGATATTGGTATCAATATTATTTTAAGCCATAATGACGCGATCGCTTTCGCGTAAGTGACAACGTAATTTGCCGGCATCGATAGATAGCTTCACCGATGATCGTCACAACATACGTGACGTCATAAATGTGGGTTAAATAAGCTGTCAATTTAAAAATTACGCATTATCTCTTACATCGGATGTTACATAAAATGCAATAACGGTCTTCATAAATACGCGCAATAATTATTGTGACGCATTTTAGATATGGATACTTTCGTCACACCACCCTACACGATGACGTCTGTTTGTTTAGATATAAAATGGATGACACGTAAAATAGGGATTTGATGCTATGTAATTATAGATGAGTGACATTTTCATAGGCTGTAGTATCGATTATATCAATCGGGGCTTTCTTGTATCGATGCGACAGTAGTTGATGGTGTTTGATAATTTTGTAACCTGATTACACATAACTTGCATTATTTTTATTTTCGGACACCACTTTTATACGATAAAAGTACTTAATACATATATGTATAAATAAAGTGACTACTGATCCACCGTTACTTCGTTTGTGGTACTTACGATATATAATATGAATAAAAATAACCTATACTGAATCATTAGTTATTCCAGAGATTAGATTCCTCGATGGTAGTCACAAATTTGCCTATTTTATAATAGTAGTAATGGAATAGATATCGATAAATATGTTTTCTGATTACTGTCCAAATATGCCACTTCATAATAAAATATAATAAAGATATTCTGTTAAAACTCAAGGTTTTAGATGTATTTAAGTAAGTTAACTATTGTATTTTGTGTATACAATATTTTATGATAGTATAAAGGAACAATGACGTTTTCAAACAACGGCTTTACACATTAAAATTAACTATTAAATTGACTCAGGTATATAATTATCATATCAATAAGTTCGCTGTCGGAAAATCGGTCAGCGCTTAGACTATGTTGGGTGTTTGGGTGCGGGGGCGAATAGGAAGGTTGACTTATATGGTAGCGGCATGCGCAAAGAACGAAGAGACAGCGTCACCTCTCGATTAACCGCCGTTCGCTAGCGTCTTGTTCAATTGACTATTTGCTTGTATGTACATTTAAGGATATATTATTGTATCATGTGCGACACCTACACAATTTTCATACAAAAAAATGTTACAGCTTGGTGGTAGGGTTATTGCATGAGTGGTTAGGGACCACCCTCGTGTTTAGACTTCCGCAAAAAAAGGTTAAATAAGAGCCTTTGTGTTCTAGCACAGTGATTGAGAACTGGTCATCACCGCCAAGGCCATGTAACACTGTAAGGCTGTAACACCCATGGTGTTGCAGCTGTCCTCAGTCGATGGTAACCATTTATCATCAGATGGACCATCTGCTTATTTGCTGCACATTAGCATAAAAAAACTATAACTCTTCATAAGGCTCACACACAAAAGAACTCATTTATGTTAAATTTGGTGAAGAAGTTTTAATGGAAAAATAATAAAAAAAAATATATATATGTAAATCTACATTACGTACATATGGTGGGGCTTGGACGGCTATGCGCATGAATCTGTTTTGTAACACTTGTAGTTTGCGAAGAGTGGTGCGCGAAGCGTAGGCGAATACGGGGCAACTGTGAGTAAGTATGGGACGGATGCGTACTTTGTATATTTAGAGGTTATGTCTGAGTGACGTTTTACTCTTAGAGGAGGTTATTGCGTAGCAGAGCCATAGCCGTGGAGGCTTTTTTCTGTACGTAATCATGTGGTGTGTTCGTTCTCCATCAATCGAAACTGCACATTCTGTCATACTTTCTTGCTTTTCAAAAACCATTACTTTCGTTTTACTGGCATTTACATTTATTCCTATTTCTAATAACAACAAATACTATTTACACGTAATATAATCATTGCATAAAGTTCACTTCGTTCGCGTAGAATTATCCACTTTATAATATTAATATAAATCAAACTACAATAATTTAATGTTAGTTTATGTTTTTTTTCATGGTGGTAGGGCTTTTTCTGATGCCCGCCTGGCTAGCTACCACCCTCAAGTTGAAAATCTGCCGCCAAATACCAATAGGTGTGCTCCGGCAGCTGCACTTGAGAGCCAGTTCCTCCACAGGTTTAGCGTGTCTACCAACTTGTGCCGTATCATCACTTAAGATCAGGTGAGATTATGGCCATTACGCTAAGCCTTAACTAAAAAAAAAAATCTATATGTTTGTTGAAGGTTAGGCGCCTATTTAAAACTACACCAAGGTTTTTAGTTAGATTAGCCCAGGGGACATTGACACCAAAAAGGTGTAATGCTTTTCTTATATTTCTCCTCGCGTGAGGATCGAACATGATAGCAACACTTTAGTCAGGAGTTTATTCCTATACGCCATTTGAGGCACAAGGACCCGAACGTAGAGACGGCCCTTTGGACGCGGTAGTATATATGAATCCTATTCCTGTCCGAGTTGCAGATGATTGTGCTGCGACGTTGAGGAATTCGGGAATGTTGCTAACGAACAAGTTGAACAGGCAAGGCGCTAGAGGATAGAGCCTTGCGGGACTCCTGACCGTATTGGATGAGGCAAGGGTAGGGCTCCGTCTATTTTCTAGCAGAAGGAGCGGTCCGGTAGGTAAGCAAGGATCATGCGGACTACCCTGTCTGGAACTTGTTAGAATGACTTTAAATATAAGACCTTCGTACCTCATGTCTTACGTTGCGTTACATTTGGCTATGTGAAAAAATATGCGTTACATTTGGCTATGTGAAAAAATACGGCAAGTGTGCACCTAGGGTGGCGTAGCTCCGTGAAATTTGAGAGAATATGCTCCGTGAGGCGGAGCACATGGTGGGTGCAAGAGTGCTTGGGTCGAAAGCCTAATTGCCCGTGTGGTAAACGACATTTGTCTGAGACAGAAGACTGAAGTCGGTTCAGAAGGAGCCACTCGTATATTCTATCTATCGTATTGAGGAGGATTATGGGGCGGTAGCTTTCTGGAAGGGATGCCTTTGTTCCGGGTTTACGGATACCTATTACCGTTCCCTTTATCTAAGCGACCAGAAAATGGTAATGAGTTATGTCCGCCTTGAAGATGCAGACCATCTTTTCATCGATTGGGGGGGGGGGGGTCTCTCTTATTGATTGAATTGTTCGATCGACCCTCCAGATATGTCCAGGATCTATAGTACGATGTTCATAGGGATTAGGAGAACACTGTTGTGCGAGAGTGGCAGCAAGATACTATGCTTTGTCTATACTTTCGAGGACAGGCGGATTGCTAACGGGGGCATCGCGGACGAATAGCTACTCTTCTGTTAACGAACGAGATTCCAGAAGACGACATGCGACGGTTTGATTTCCTCTAAGAGGCTGTCCCATCTTTGATCACGGAGTTGAGAGATACGTGATTTAACTCATCTTTGTAGGTTACGCAGCCGTACACGATTTTTCTCCGTCGGATAAGAATCGTGAGCGCGTGTCGCGGCGTTATTCTCCGTGATTAGTCTTCGAATGTTATCAGGGAGTATGAAGTGATAATCGTTCGCCGCTCTTATCTCTTTCGAGGTTAACCTGATTGCATTCTGAATGTGATCGACCCGCCACAATTGCCACCTCGGCATCGGTCAAGGACTTGTTTCACAGACAGATCTCGTCGGGGATCCTATATAAGTGAGCAGAGGAGACATTATTTGAGAGATAATATCTGAGCTTTGGATAGTCAGCCACTTTGACTTAAGCGGGTGTGTGGCCACCTGGGTGACCTAGTTGCAGAACTACTGGGCGGTGGTCGGAATCTAGTTCATGTACGACTTCGATTTGCCGTACCTGAAGTGCGATCCCTTTTAAAACAGCTATGTCTAAAACTGACGGGCGGTAGTTAGTTTGATAATGAGTTGGCTCTGAGGCAGCAATTATGTCGAAGGCAAGCGCATTTTCTAGCCAGTATAGTGTCCTACCGTTAGTGGTAGTACGCGGGTTGTTGTATTGAATGTGTCCGCTATTTAGATCGCCAACCACTATGATAGAGTCACCGAGTGCGAAAAGCGCCTCCAGATCCGACTGGAGGAGAGTTTTATTAGGCAAAAGGTACACGGAAACGATAAAGATAGTGGGATGACCATTCATACCCGTTCAACTCACCGAGACTTCTAAATTTGTAAGTTCGGGAGGATCCATTGGTATGCAATATAGTGACTTTCTAGATTATATGAGCGTGCCGCTGCCTTTTACGCCAATACGATCATTTCTTCATATCTTGTAGTTCGCAACTGCTCGAATTTAGAAATGTTTCTGGTACTAGAAAAACGTCTATTTACCGCTCCTACTAAGTCGCTGCCAAGCTAACGACCATGTCGCGTTGGGGTTTCAGGCTATGGGCGTTAAAAAAGGACGCAGATAGGCCTCGGGGTCTAATCTTATCCTCCATAGCGAGTTTATTTAAAAAGAAGCGCGGATAAGGCGTTACATGTTCCTTGCAATGCCTGGACTTATGGATGGATGGAATACTGGACTTGGACTCCTTCATGTCAGACTCGGTGGTTGGTGTCGGGTCCGGGGTGAGTGGTGAAAATGAATTCGACGTGGTGATCGCGTGCGGAGGATATGAAATAAGCTGCTCTAATTGTCGCGGTGTTGGTACCTGGGATGAAGGAAGTATAGAAGAGACAGGTGCCTGTAAGTGCCAATTCACAGGCCTCGCTGGGGAGCGCGATCGTGAGCGAGAGCGAGAGTTCCTGAGTGCGCCGGACGGAGAAGGCGGGCGCGTGCGTGCGGGTGCATCTAGCGCCGCTGCCAGGATACGAAAACTTTGCGGTTGTGTGGGGCTGGGTCGCAAGGAACTCTTGAAGGAGCTCTGGTTGTACCTTGTCTCCAAAGACATGAAACCTATTCAACAGAAGCTTTGAGCGGTTTGCTATTCCGGTGGCAGGCTTGTGGTAGCGTAAGTTTTAAAGGAAGCCTGTATAAAAACCTCCCTGTCTGAGAGGCAGGGGGCGTGGCTAGTAAAAGTTAAATGAACTATACAGAGTTCGGTGAAATAAAATTTAAAAACAATCTACTGTACGTGCAAAATCGGAAAGAGAAAAAAAAAACAATATCTGAGGCCTGGCCTGTAGTAAAAGGCTACAGGGAACTTAAGATTTACCTTTGTTGGCAGTCGGAGACCGGCGTACTTACAGTGGCGGCACTTTGATCACTGCACTGTTTCAAAATAACAAAAAGCTATACTTGGAATTCACAATAATAAACTAAGAAAAGTTTCACTTCATAAAAATTATTACATGAAATAAGAAGACATGAAAGCGTTGTATAAATTTAACCTTCCCTTAATGTTTCCAAAGTTCAAAGTTAGCGATTGTAAAGTAAAGCACATCCTCCCACATGAACCAATATATCTACATAAAATATCGTTTTCTTTTCTGTGGAGGCGTCCATATACACAAAACGGGGCTTTATATCTTCCTACGTACATATTGCAAAGGTTAAGTAGTAATTAAATATGTGGAAATATATTTGGAAACAGGTACATCATCAAATTATTTTTACAAATAACAGGTATCATTTCTTTGCACTTAAAGTACACGGTACTCGATAGAAAACACTTGCTTTTGCTCTGAAACAATAAATAGCTCTTCGCTTGAATAAATATTTAGATACTTTCACACAAAATTAAACATGTTATATACATGAAAGAAAAAACGTTGTATTATAAAATAATACTGACAAGCTGGTTAACCTTCCAACATAGAATACATTATACCACCTAAAGTAGGAATAGTTAAGGCAAAAAGAGACTTAGCATGTGAATTCTACTTCATCTTTATACGTTTTTGTATATTAAAAAAAATATTAATTTTGGCGCAATTAAGTTTGAAGACCATATTTTTATGCTGAAATTAATTCATAAATTGCGTTGTATTTTAAATACGATTTTACTTAATGTATCGAGTTGTTATAATACTACTGTTGGAATAACAATTAAGAAGCGGTGATAATACGTTCTAGGTGGAGCAGCACTCGATAAATAGTTTATAATTTTATGTAAACTACTTTTATTTATTAACAAAACTCGATATTAAAGCTCCGGGTACAAAAATATCAAAGTCCAAAATTCATATTATATTATAATAATTGTTATCATAATTATATTCCATGAAAGACATTTGCATTATTTAAATTAAAATAGATACCTCTTTTGTCTATTTTATTTTAGAGAGACCAACTTCTTAGCTATCCATCGATTTACCATACGGATGTCGGATCCACCGTGTGGCAGAGAGGGAAACTCTGTGCAGTTCTCGAGGACTTGTGATACGGATGTGGGTTAATTGAGAATTAATTTATGAGAACATTCAGTGAAATGTGTTATTTGATATTGATATAATTTATTTTTTGATTGTTCGTGGTAATCATTATTAATAATTTCAGGTAATACTGGCTTGTTTTGAAGAAATGATAAAGCATATTCCTTCATATGTAAATGTAAATATGCTAGTGCTAGAAACAACGATGGTAAAACATCATTACCATATTATTTTATATCGGTCATCGAATGTCAATTTTGAGTCAATCATGAGTGTTTACTTATTTAAATACTCGTTTACGTAAAATTACACGGCGTCCGAGATTAGGTTTTAAAATATTTAAAAAGTGCCCTATTTTGTTCTTTGTATTTTTAATTTAATGTCTTTACAAAATTTCGTCAGAATCGGATCGTAGTTTAAATTTCTTACGGAAAAGAAATCAGACCTATAAAATAAAGTACAAAATACATAGCATTTCTTTACGAATATTTTTATTCATCTTTTTACCGCGTTACTGTTTGTTTGGAACTCTAGTACAAGCTTAGTTTCAGTAAATTTATAAACGGTATGATATTTTTTGTAATTAATTTGTATTAATTAAATTGGTAAAGATACAAAATCGTTCCGTAGCGAGTTGTACACACACTTAACTTCCTTAAGATGACCATAAGTTGAAGTTACAGGTCGTGATATACTTGACAAAGGCGAAATACTCAGGCCGTTTAATTACGTGTATGAGAAATGAGGTAATTAACAACGCCTGAGTTATGATTATTCATGTGAGTACTCGCAAGTCCAGCTATCAATTACGATGACCGGTACATGGCTGTATCACTATTCTGCAGCTGGTGACTGCATTACTTTGCTTTGTTATGTGAATCAACAGATGAGGCAATATCAATTATATGTTAAAGTATACTAATTTTTCAATATTTATTTAATCCAATACTTTATATTTTTCGGTATGTACATATATTCTTAGAATAATAAAAAATAAATATACGTTACAGGGATTTTATATGGTTTCAAATCCTACATTTGACAATAGAATAAAGGAAACGTTGCATGAAAATGGTGCGGACCGCGAGTTCACAGTGTGACAAGAGGTTATAAGAAAAAAGAATGAGACATGAAAAACTCTTAAAAAACTAGAACGCTAGAAGTTTGAAGGTACCAGAACTGCCCAAAAAACTGTTTTCATTGATTATGCGAGGTCAATTTATGAAATGGGAATGATAATTGTGATCAGGTGCATACTGCATACTGGCATGCATAGCCGTGTCGCATTTCGGTATCAGCCGATGTTAAATCCAACTGGGATACGATCACAATATACATAGTGATTTATTTTTGGTTTGTTTCGTTTCATTGCCGAAAGACTACGTTGTCGTAGATTGCTCATTTGATTAGTGATGTACGCTGTTTTTGGATTATTATACTGCGCTCATCATCAGGTATAGTCCCATTAATATTTTTTCTGTAAATAAATGAACTTTTTTATCCGTAACACCTTTCTATAGAAAATACAGGATAGGATTGAACTAGAAACTAATTATAATTTGTAGTATAAGAGGTTCAGATCTAGGTTAGACGAGGCTAATCTTCAGTTCTTATAAAAGTCCGAAACGTGGGCTTCGAGAAATTATTTTTCGTTATCTATTTTTTATAGTTTATAGTGTTAGCTTGGTCGTTGATCGTCACTTTATAATGTTAGCTTTCTCGTAGATCGTCTCTTTATATTAACTATAATATAAAAGGGTTTAAATATTAACATGTTTGATTAAAAATTAGTTTATAGATTGAAATTGATATTTACATGTTTGGTTAAACATAACTTTATAAATTCAAATTGTAATGACGAAATTTTATAAATTATTAATCTATTTTAAGTATTAGCTTTATGATTGATCGTCACTTTATATTAAATATCATATTACAGGGGTTTAAATATTTACATGTTTGATTAAAAATAACTTTGTTAATTCAAATTGAAATGACGAGATTTAAAAAAAAATGTTTTAATAATCTATTTCAAGCAGTTTGCTTTTAGCGCTTTTAGTTTCCGGTTGTGGCAATATAAAATATGTGTGTCTTACAATACTCAGGAGTGATTAGTGGACCTCCGGAACGAATAAGTGACAGAAGTATTAGTGATGTGGAGAATTAAATAGAACGTGCAGACTATTATATCAGACGGGTATGATAAAAGAGTTTTACAATAGGTGTAGTGTTATGAACATAATCTCACCCGATGTTAAGTGACGATTTGCAACACGGTGGACACGCTAAGCCCAGTGAAGGGCCTAGTTCTCAAGTGCAAATGCCGGAACACACCTATAGTTATTTGGCGGTAGATTGGCAATTTGGGATGGTAATTAACCAGGAGGACATTATAAGAAACCGCAGTATCGTGCTATGGTTTCATTACGATGTTTTTCTTCATCGAAAGCTCAATGCAGGTGGATTAGAACTTACGGTCAGTGACAAAACGTCCGCACACGCTACCAACTGAGCTATCACCGCTTCATATCGCGTTTGAAGACAGAAAGCTCTTTGATCAATTCACTTTAACTGTAAGAATTTATTTAGGGAAATTCTGTACATTTACAATAAACACTGAGCCTTATGATTTGTTTGATGATACGCGAGAGACCTGGTGTGAATCTTCGTTTTGTTTCGGCGAATTTTGTCTTTAAGAGCAATAGCCTTTGTAGCTTTTATAGTACGCAGCCGCCCAGATATTTTATGATTTTCGGAATAAAAAACGTTATACGTTATATACGTTTCGATATTATGAAATACAAACATACAACTCATATTAAGCTATGAAGTGTTTTGAAAATGACTCAGGAGTTTGTGTAAAGCAGTCACTAGAATACTGTTTTCTTAACACCCGGTTTCATATGTAATCTCATAGAAAGTATGTGAACTGGCAGGGAGTCATTTAAAATTTGTGGCATAATAAACGCATTTAAAATTTGAATTCGAAAAACAACAAAAACCACAAGTTTTTTTGTTGCAACAATTATTTATGCTTAGACAAAAATAGGCTTAGAATAATTTGAAATTGTAGTATTTAAATTAAAACAATTAAAGTATTCATATACACAAATACACAATATAAAATTTTCTTTGGTTGTTACCAATTTACGATCAGTATTCATTATTTGTATTCCAAATTCTAATATGGTGTACAATACAATATCGGGCCAGGGAAGTAATTTATCTTCATTCGAGTCTAGAAACCCAACACCTCACAATAAAATTGTCACATTATTTCCGTTTACCTTACGTTATATTACATTGCTTTGTAAACGGTGTACAGAGAAAAATTATTTATGGTTTTTTTTTTTTATTTAGGTACTACTAGCTGATACCCTCGACTTCGATCGCGTTTTTCCCTTTAACCGGGCTTACTCATAAAATCCATTCTTAATGGGGTTTGCATTTATATTTCAGCACTAGGAACGTTATAGATTCTAGTAGTTATATAGTAGAAATGTGTAATCGGTTTCTGATATGTTGTTGTTTTTAATAAATGATACTTTCGTATACGACTAATTCGGACTTCTATAACAAATATTTGTATAAATTGCATACTAGAAATTATTTGAATAAAAGTAATTTTATTTTTTATTTGACTTTTTGATCTAATGCGGCTAAACTGTCTATTGGCGTGGCGATGCGCTGCCACGGCATAAAAGCTCACATAATTTGCTATCCATATACTTAATTAACTAAAAATTGACTTATATAATAATAAAAGTATGTTATAGTACTGTAACAGATACAAACTTAGTTTAAAGCATTATTATTCAGTAACAATTAAAAATCTAATTGAATCGATTTCATTATTCATTTGGAAGTCTAGTAATAATATCAAAATGAAACTGAAATAATATTTTACTTCGAAATGACAGTTTTTAATAAAATCACATATTTAAATTACTATCTTATTATTCAAGCAATATATTTGTTTAAGGTAGTAGATTATATGATGCGGTGAGCGTTAAAAGAAAATAGCATTCCCTAGGCAAACTCGCTACAAGTGTGTAATTATGTGCTTCCGATCCTAAAAAATTACATGATAAGTAATAAATAACAAAGTAAAATATCGAAAGGAACGCTACCGAGCATACGCGAGCGGGAGAATCGATGACTTTGATTTATTGCCTCAAATTGTGTATTTTTCATCGTGAATGATCTCTCGCCGTTTCGGCGTCGATAAGTGCCGTTTAACACTTGATATAGTGTCGGTAATTTGTGTCTGGGTTCCAATTTTCCTTTTTCAATTAGTAAATAATTGAAGTTTGTGTAATAACGGCATTCGCCGGCCAATCCCAACCCATCAACGGAATGGTTTCATTCATTTTTCGATAAGATTTAATTCAGCTAATACGAGTATTCAAATTATCATCAAATAAGAACGACCGTGGTCAGTCGTAAGCAAAGTTATTCATTTCAATTAAATAACATTTTATAAAATTTAGATTGATATCTATCGAAATATACATCTTTTCAATAATGATTACCTGTTTAATAAGTGGTTATTTAATTAATTTTTATTTTTGTTACATACTTGAATGTAATGAAAAAGAAAAAAAAATGTGATATCGCATTGTACTAGAATATTGTATTACTAAAGTGGTATCTAAGATTATTATAACCAATGGTTAACCGCCTCAGGCCAGATTATGATTGCACCGTGGCAGTGTCTTGAAGCAAACCTACTCTTACAAATTCCCATACATTGAATAGAATAGTTACAGCGTATCATTTTTATTAACGCTTTTAAAATGTTTAAGTTTCTACGTCGTTTAATGAATATTTTCAGTTGTTGAATCTATAGTTTATTTTAATGTTATAAATTATATTTTATTTAGTTAATTTATGGAATACAAATTATAGGTTTACAAGTAGCTTTGCATTGTATTGAATGAAACAGGTGTCTTTCACCCAGAGCGTACTGTATGGTTTAGTAGTCATGGTAAATAATTATATACATGATATTTTTTCAAAAATTTGGTAGCAATGTAATATAAAATAAAATAATACTTTTGACATATTTTCTAAATTATCTGATGTATTTGGACACTACCATTGTGTAGAGAAAGTAGGTGAATATATGTATGCTAACATACTAATTAATACTTATTAAGCGTATTAAGGTTTACCAACTTTTATACTTGATTTGAAATACATATAGTGTTTTTTTATTTATTTAGATATTATGATCTGTGGTTGCAGGAAGACAAATAAATAAGTAGAACTATTACATACTGAATTTATACAATTTATGAGATTTTTTATTTGAAACATCTATTAGCATGCCTTGGCAGTAAAATCGACTGGCTTGCCCTGACAGCAAACGACATGGCGTTCTCTTATGCCATTATGCTCCCTCTATGCTAGTTATCTCTACTTCTTTGCTTCTTTGTATGAGCTGCATACTATTAGTATATTACCTCACCACCACCACCATTTTCATATAATTGTATTGTTATTTTTAAAATTATAGTACTCCTTATAAAAAAAAAAAACAATACATATAACTTACTTATTAGTGGTCTTTTATATATATGGGCAGATCTATTAATTTTCGACGAAAGTGCGTGCACTAGAGTTGGCGATTTTGATGTTGATTTTTTCCTAGAAAGTAAAAAGGAGACGATCCTGAAAATTTGAGCCCGATATGTGCAAATGCGGATGTCGAAGAATTTTTTGAATTTTTAAAAATGATTATAAATAGCACGAACTTTTTCTCCAAACTTCAAGTTGTTTAAAAAATTCAGGAAAGTTGCTTTATTCCGTCCCCGAGAAGCCCTGAAAATTTTAATGAGAGAATCGAGCTTGTATTTGAGTAATTTTTTTTTAATATTGTCAAAATGCATTGAACCTGATAAGGAATTTCTTATTATTCACCACTTAGCACATAAAATAACGATTATTGAATTAAATAGAAATAATTTCAAGAACATTTTCAATAGTTATCGAAATGGTATGTTCTACTAATGTTAGATAAAAGTACAAAGAATACAAAGAAAACGCCTATTGTAGAATTTTATTTATTTATAAATTCAGTTTAACTACTGTACAATCTTTTTCAAAAGAAGGCACTCTTACTTCAAAAGAATTGTCGTTGATAGGTGTAAAAGAATGATTAATTCGACTGTCCTCGATGGTTTTCACAGATTCAAATCGTTTATTCCATTTTTTTTTTGTTTTTGAATATCAGCATTAGATGCCCATATTGCTCTGAAAATTTAGGGTATTATTATTGACATTATGCTTTGAAATAAAACTAATTTAAACGGATTTTATCGCGGTTATTTATTTATTTTACCTTCCACGAAGGCTGAAAAGCTTTCGAAACGTCGGAATCAAAATTATGACTAGTGGCAATAAGACGTTATCTTTATGCCGAAAAATGACTGCAAACATATGCTAAATTGTTCCTTAATAATACAGAAAAATAAGTATTCAAATAACCAATTATTAAAAATACGAATTTTTTCAATTCAACAAAATAACTCTAGTTTTAAAAGCTTTTCATTAATTTTTTAATATACAAAATTTTATTTTTAGAGTATGTCTCTAAATGACATTCTGAATAAGTTAATAAGCTGATTTAACACCTTTTCATTGTTTTAAGTTTTGGTAGCATAAACACTCTAAATCAATCAAATAAAGTTTTCTAAATACTGTGGAAAGCTAGTAAGTTGTTTAGATTGTTTACATGGTCATAAATTAGCTAAGGTTACTGGAATAGGTTACTAGAATTCTAGTAACCTTGAGGTTAACGTTAGTACCTCAGTCACGCCACCAAGCGGATAAAACGATCGTAGCGTTTTTAAACGGGAAATATCTACTGTAAATGCTATTTAAATAACTACCAACAGCAGCTACATCTCTTTAGAAAACATATTAGTATCTTGTCAACATGTAAGTAATTCGATAGATACTTAAGAAATTATTAGCAAAACTTGTTTTCAACAACGCTATTTTGACAATATTAAAAAAATTATAAAATACAAATATTAAAAAAATAATAAAATACAAGCTCGATTACCTAGTTCAAAATTTTCAGGGCTTCTTGGGGATAACAAAATGCAGCTTTCCTGAAAGTTTGAATGAAATCGAAGTTCGGAGAAAAAAACAGCGACTTTTGAAAATTTTATTGCTTTAAAATAGCTATTAACAGTGGCCAAGACTAGATATAGATGTCACTAAAGCGCTTTGAATTGGAAAATATAAGTAGACATACGCAACCACTGCAATTAATTATGTAGGCATGCCAAACGCAGATATATTCACGAATCTATTGCAACTAGTGACCCAACATATCTGGAAATTCCTTAGGAAAATAGGCGTTAGTAAAACTCGACAAACTACTACTCCTAAAAGTGTCTTTCATCAGTGTCAATGCCTGAACATTCCGATTTCAAATTTGCACAGTTATTTATCCCTTAATGATGTTAAAACGAGCATCATGACAATAACATCTCACGCTGTAGGCTGCGAAGATACCAGTCGTAAAATGATAATTTTAATTCTTGAAGAAAAACTTCCCATATTATGTGATGTTTTCAATCACTCATTATCAAGTAGCATATTTCCATCTGCCTGGAAAGATGTTCAAATCTTCCCTATTTCTATTTTACCACTTCTCGCTAAATTCTTAGAACGTCTCGTGTATACGCAGTTAAACGCTTTCCTATGCAAAAATAATCTTCTCAATCCTTTTCAGTCTGGTGTTCGCCTTGACCACAGCACCGCTTCAGCATGGACACATATAACTGACGATATTCGGTCAGGTATGGAGCAGGGTAAACTTACGGTTCTAGCGTTGCTTGATTTTAGTAATGCATTCAATGCCGTAAACTTTGTTATACTTCGCTCCCTTAACGTATTTCTATTGGCTGATAAATGGTTCCGTAGTTATTAGACTGGTCGTCGTCAACGTATCCGAGTCGATGAAACCTATTCTTCCTGGTCAATGACTTCTACACGCGTGTCACAGGGCGGTGTATTATCACCTTTAATTTTCGGATTTTTTATAAATTCTATATCCTACTATATGCTTTCTCATTACCATTTATGTGCCGATGACCTATAAATATATTCTCAAGCTTCCTTAGATAACCTGTTTAAGCATATGGCCTTAAAGTAAACCAAAATAAAACCCAAGTCATCATTATTGGGAGCCATAGGATGACTGCAAAGGTTGACAAAACGTTACTTCCGTCTATAGTATTTGATGGAACTATTCTTCCTTTACCTGATACAGTAAAAAATTTAGGAATTTACATTGATAAAAATTTACCTTAGGGTCCATAGCTTCAACAGGAAAGTGAGAAAATGTTTGCGTCCAAATTTTTGTGCAATATCATTCGCTGTCCAAGCTGCGCGATTATGAAATGCATTACCTGTTTCTCTGAGGAAGGCACAAACAATGGGCATATTTAAAAATTCTGTCGAAAATACTATATGCCTTTTTAACACAAGTTTTACGTTTGTGTGATATATTTGTGTGTATTGCTGTATGTCACATTTGTGTTTTATTACTATGCAGTCCGTATGTTATATATATTTTTATATTGTAGTATACTTTATATCTATGTTATAGTTCACATGTCTTTAATATGTATGTTATTAAGTTTGATTTTAGTTATACACCCAAAATACCCCTGATTCTATTCCATGGAACATATCCATCCAAAGGTTGCCTGGAAGAGATTGCTATTAGCAATAAGGCCGCCCTTTTTACTAACTAAATTATTTGTAATGTATAATTATATGTTTTTTTTAAGGTTAAGCGTTATGGCCAGAATATCACCTGATCTTAAGTGACAATATGGTCCAAGTTGGTAAACACGCTAAACCTCTGGAGGAACTGGCTCTCAAGTGCAGCTACCGGAACACATCTATTGGTATTTAACGGTAGATTTTCAACTTGAGGGTGGTAGCTAGCCAGGCGACCATTAGAAAGAGCCCTACCACCATGCAATGGTTTCCTCATGATGATTTCCTTCACCGAAAGCTCAAGCTCATTGTAGGTAGGGTTGATTCGAACTCACGTCCCTTGACGCAAAGTCGTACACGGTACCACTGAGCTATCTTAAGGTTTTAAGGTGTAAAAAAAGGTAAAATAAATAAATAAAAATAACTTTACAAAATTGGAGCAATTAAGCAAAAGCTGGGTAGATTCCATTAAATATATATGTATATATATATATATATATATATATATATATATATATATATATATATATATATATAATTGTTATTACTGAAATTCCTGGCTACTGAAAGGATGGCTTCGATATGGTTCATGAGTGCTTCATCGACCATCAGGCGTGGTCGCTTCTCAAATTCTTTAAAACAATTTACCAATATCGAAACTATGGTGCGCGCTCTTCGTCTCGCTTTATCACCGTGGCGATGTTCAAGTTTTTTTGTAATTCTTTTGCAGTTTCGGTAGTGGTCGTGGCTACAGCATCCCTGTCAACATCGAAATTATTAATATGCCATCCATTCCATCATTGCAATCCATTGGATAGTGGGTACTGGTGTCACGTTTTGTCTAATGAGTCCAAGATTCCCATCACTTTAATTAGGATCTTGTCCTTCAGCATGATTTTCGTACACCTAACCACTATCACAATCGGGTAATTGGGGGTGTATTGAATTTGGGTTGTCCTCCTTGGTGAAGCTTGTACCATGCAGTCTGTTTAATAAAGCCGCAGATTCCGCTATACATTGCCATATAACTACCTGTCATAGTTCCTGCTATGACTTAGGCAGTCTCGTTTACCACTTGTTATGGGTTGTGTATGATGTGGTGGGTGTGGGCCCAAATTGTTAATGTTAGAGCTAGGGCCGTCGATGGTCCTTTTGCATGGTTATTTCCTTGTTGGTTTTTAGCTGCTTTCTAGGCAGGTACCCTTTGTTGGAGTATGCCCGTCCTACTCAACTCTTCGGTCTGGATATCAGGAGGCAGCCCTTGGTTTTCAATAGGGGTTTCCCACCAGGTTTCTTGTGCAACAAAAAACTAAGGTCATCACCTCGGTCCTCGTATATGATCACCTCCTGGTACTCGGAGGCTTTTAAGCATCCCAATAGATCGGTCACCTCGCCTCTCTCATATTGGACGCCCATTGCATGCACACTGTTCTTGCAGGGGATTGTGATCTCCTTTGTTCCTGCCTTACCATTCTCTGCATTTAGATATGTATGTTTACGCATCTATGATGTTCTTTTGCTGCTGGCTACTAGCAATAGTAGATATTTTCTATTATAAAAGTAATAAATAGGTATACATACAGTACACCTGATGATAAGCCTATACATATCGCGAACACCATGTATCGGCTGCGATAATGGCACGAACGATGTAAAGCAAACGATGTCGAAGCAAGTAGGTTACAACAGGGAATCGTGCGAGGAAAAAAAATTCGCGCGAAACGTACCGTCATAGAACGCCATTCATTCAGATTGTTGGGAAGAAATTTAAGTGTTTGGTGCGTTCATATCACCATCTCATCCTTCAGGACGGATCATCGCAACTAGGTACATCACTAATGTTTATATGGGATCGTCAATGTGTGTTGTCTATACGGTTACAGAGTTTACAAACCAGACTAAAGCAATATTTTCAAAAATATTAATTGTAGGATCGCTAAAATTTTGACTATTCTTGGTTTTTACTGTTATTAATTGAAAAGTATATTTCTTTTTTACCTTAGATGTTATTTTAAATGTATTTTTTTTGTTTTTATTTTTTGTTATGTTTAATGTGTCGGCGTGCGATTTCACATTGATTATTGTTATACATCTTATTACGAATCATTACTGAATTAAATCCAGTTTCCCAGACCATATAAAAAAAGTTTATCTTTTAACATTCTTAAGATGATGCAGTAGGTATTTGTATGTAGTATGTATCTAAATATAAATATAACTTATATACACACACACACACAATTTAAGAAATGGTGTGGATTATATAATTCCAAATTTAAGCAAAGCTTATACTAGTAACTAATGAACTGATGTACTATACATATACATATATTATTATTACTATTTTTAATAATAATATAATAATAAATTCTATTCGAAATTGTTTTACATGTTTTAAAATTGGTTTACACAAAAACCAGAAAACACAAATATCACGCGATTTATGACCACCAGGCTGCCAAACTAAGATTCTCTGTATCTTGGCAGCTGACATGTCTCCGACTAGGTATAGATGCGTGCTGTATCTGTCGATCCCACAGTAGTGAAATGAAATGTAGAAAATATTACAAATTAAGAGACATGACACTTGTGTATGTATGTGGGTGAGTGGGTGTGTGTGAATGTAAGTGTATGCAGTGTGAAGCAAAAGTGTACAGTAGATGAAATTATGTTTATTCTACAGTTTTGAGTAGCTCCTCTGTTTCTTCGTACGACTTTTTCATAAGCCATCTTATTATTATTTTTTTACTTTCATACTTTGTTTTTCCATAGATAAAGATTTTGCTATTACATTACACCCAGATACAAAATTGATAATTATAATCCTTACACAAAAGTCAGTTGTTAATGGAGGTCGATCTTATGAATTCACGTCTCAATTGCACCACGAAGTATGTCAAAGTGGAAGAATTAAAAACGATTAAATTATTTTTATTAACAGTTTCAAGAATTGAAATGTAGAAGTAACGGTAGTAATATACGTATTCCTTAATACGAAAATTTGTATAAAGAACTACGTTATTAGAATTAAGGAGCACTTACATACTTAATTAATATTCCATTTCTTAACTCCAGGGCAGCTTCTCGAAACGAACTAATTCAATCCTCTGCTCAGTGCCTATTTAATAATTTATTCATGTAAATGATATTCAAAAGCGTTCCTTAATGTGTTACTTCTCTGTGGGTGATATCAGTTATTTGTACTCTGAGTCTGTACCAAATGCTAGAAGTGGATCTATCTATTTGTTTTCATGAATTATCAATTTAAAATCTTTAAGTTACACGTATAAACCGACCAGTTTATTGAGATTTTATTAAGATAATTTAATGCAATGTTATAAAATGATTTTATAGTGATATAAACGACTATTTTGACCTTTATTCCCATGTAACACTAAAACTTGTAAATACAAACTTTCCTACAGTTTGATGACGTTTATACACCAATATTATATGTTTGATCAGATTAAAGACATCTATGTACGGTCGATTAGGTAATATTATGTTAAAAAGTAGTCCTTTGAATATGAATATTTATCGGTTTATGCATTAAATTATAATACTGTAGGTTATTGGTGAATGTAATGCATTAACGCATGTATGTAACGTTATAATGAATGAAAATAGTATTTAAGTTACATTGCATTTGATAATAATTTAGTTAATCTTCATAATTTCGGACTCTCGAATCCCTATGAAACATTTTTCGTTAATTTGTTTTTTTTTTTTAGTATCGTATCGGATCGAATCGTATCGGATGCACAGGGAGGACTAAATTATGGTGGCATTAAAGTGTTTTTCCAATTGTTAGATTTTGACACTGACATAATATTTATATTTTTCTTTGGCAAGGTGTACGTTGTAAAAGTAGTTTGTTGCACGCGCACCCTGGTCATCATTGTGTTCAGCGCACGCGACGCACCGCGCCGCACCGCGCCGCGTGGGACGCGTCTACTGGTTATCGAACCCAGTATCAATAAATTGTACTTGCGTCCGTCGTGTCGCACAAATAAAAGAATCGATACCCCGTGTTATCGACGAAATAAATTCAAATATACCTGTATATATATTTACTTTTGTTATTGATATCATCATCTTTACAACTGATCGAAATTGATTTTTAGTTTGGTATTATAATTCACGTATTCATTGAGTATTCATTAAAGCTTATGAATATGCACAACGTAATATTTTAATACGAGTTAATAGGTTGTACAATAAGCAAGCAAGCACTCGCTTCATTTGTCAAGAAGCGTTTAAATATTCACAAGCGGTCAAGCGAGTTGTTTTTTGTTTTCTTAATTAAAGAACAATTGGGAATCGAACCTTAACGAGCAATTATGTTATGTCCATACATGCCAACTGCAGTGTTTGTATACCTGATATAAATTAATTTAAATCCAGACTGTGTCTGATTTATAAATATTCAGGGGTGAAACACAAAACTTAGCATATGTGGCATACGTGGCATATCCAATAACCTATCACAGATGTTATTATAGGTAGAAGAACATATAAAACTTTGCTTAGACATAGTGTTTGTTAGTGGGCAAAGCCTGTAGTTCACATCCACCATCTTCAGCCTAATCGTCACTTAACAGCAGGTGTGACGGTGACCATAACGTTAAACATTACTAGCTAACGCTAACTATAAAAGAAAAAAATCGTTGAATATACTACTCGTACTTCAAATTCTCACACCGTTTTTCAAAGCACGGGATGTCAATTTGAAACATCTATGTAGTAATTATATTCGCGACTATATTTAAAAGTAATAATAATATTATGACACAAATAGTTACTATTACAAAATATTGAAGTAAAATTACATCTTTTCAAAAATTAAATATAGGATTATTGTGTATTAATGCGGCTCATAATATATTGTTTTTATGGGACCGTGGTGAGATTTTATGAAAGGCCAGTGTCCGACCGCTTTATTTGGTGTCAGTTTTTATTAATACGACTATTATCGTACCTAATGCGTAAATCTCTTGAAGCAACGACCACCGGCTGGATATTCTACAATAACACATATTTCTTATGACTTAAAGCATTATAATTCTTTATAGATCACTTCATGTATAAAAAATATTTATATACTATATATTTTTATCTTCTATATCTATAAGGTAAATATAGTTCCTATAATTCAATTACGACAAAACTTCATAACTTATCGGGATGGGACTATGAACATTCAAAGCGGAATAGTCTGTAGATGATTCTTGCCTACTTCGGTTTGATCCTATTGTCTCTTTGTATGTCCTACCAGCGAGCGAGCGTGTAGCAAGCGGGTGACGGCTAGCATAAAAATAAAGTAACGTCTACGTGACATGTGGCCCAAGATGGTGGACACGTTAAGCCTAGTGGAACGATTGGCTCTCAAGGTAAACCGCCAGAACACACCTATAGATATTTGGCAGCAAATTTTCAACTTGATGGTGGTAGCTAGCCAGTTGTGCATTAAAAAAAGGCATATTGTGGTCTCCTCACAATTTTATCCCTCACCAAAAGCTTACACATATTGCAGATTAAAATTAACGTTAATTGACGAAGCGTCCGTACGCGCTACCTACCAACTGACCCATAATCTCTTAAAGTGTGTTAATTCAGAATATTTTAAACGCTTTACATGATTAATTTTAAAATCATAAGTGTCATAGCTGTTTGTGTTTATGGGTGTGACATAAATGGCACGATAGGAAGCAATGCGTAAGTAAGTGCTTCATCTTGTCTGGCAAAAAAGAAAAAAAATTGGGGAAGGCCTGGGGATCAGAGTCACTCATACTTTCTCGCAGCCCTTCTGACAATCACAGAATCATATACACAATTGTGAAAAAAGAATTCATTATAAAATACACCGAAGACAGTTTGTTCAAACAGTGACAAGACTAAAATATGCGTTACAATAAATAATCTAAAAAAGTGAGTGGCTAATCTCCCTGTAGGAGTTGACGCACGTTCTAATGTATGAACTCTTATTAAAATAAGTGCTATAGTATGGATGCCAAATATATTGGCTTTAATACTAAATGCACTGTAAATATATACCTGCGTGCAGACATTCCTGAAAATAGTTTAAGGTTGGGTTCTGAGGAAGTATTTTTATAAATGGTAGGTCTATTTGATTGGTTTGTCTATCATCACACCTTTTTTAACTACACCGCCGTGCCATGGTGGTTTAATTCAGACAGTTTGTAAAACACCGTGTTTTCAACCTCTTTCTAATAGATTATAATAAATATATTTAGGCGGTTATTTTAATTTTCCGTAAGCGTAAAGTTATCCTTAAAAATCTATATTGATATTATAAAGTGGAAAAGTTTACTTGTATGTTTGATCGCGTTATTTTAGGATCATTTAGGTTATTTAACATTAAGCTGTGGTAGCTAAGCAAAATAAAGATGCAAGGATGGAAGGACGCAAAATAGGAGCAAAGCTATATTGAAGAAAATTACAAAAACGGCCAAATATTATTAAATTATTTAGTTCCACGCGAAAGAAGTCTCGAACACTGTAATCTATGATTGGAGTTAGGATATTTATGTGTGATTTTCAACATGATAAGAAACAGAATAAGTGGGAGTTAAAAAGTATATTTTAAAGTAACGCATAGTGTCAAATTTTAGAAAAGTAGCCTATGTAATTATACTTAATGTAATTAAGCACAAAGAAAGATGTCTTTTATTGACGTATATTAGTCCTGATCTTCTAAATCATTGTTAACGTGTGATATTTGCGTAACGCCTATAAGAATAATGTAGAAAGAATAATATATATATATTACCTTATCAAGAAACACCCACAGGGTTACCTTCAGCATTTTACGTTAGTAGCATTAACTGAATGTTACGATCTCGTGAACATATTTTATTCATATTATTGTAATACTATCGAATTTGTAATATAATATATAGGATATTACATTATTTCGCTACTTAACTTTGTATACTGGATAAAATAAACCTTTTTATAGTACCTTGTTAACATTACGACACTGCACGCAATGGTAAATCGACCTACCTAGCTAATAAGCTAATGCCACTGATATCTCAGTGGTAGCTTACACATGAGCGTCAGTGGACGTAAGTTTGAAACCCTGCGATGAGCTTGAGTACTCGGTGAAGAAAAACATCGTTATGTAGCTATAACATGGTAGTAAGGATTTTCCTAATATATATAGGTATATACCAAATACCTATAGGTGTGTTACAGCAGTTGCACATGGGAGCTATTATTACCTATATTACTCTGGAACTTTTTTGTAGGAAATTGAATTTCTTACAAGTTTGTCGTTTATATTTTTTCTGTAGCTCTTGTAGTTTACGCGAGAAGGATAAAAAATACGCGAGTATCATGAAAAAATTGCGTTTAGTGACCCGTACTTCCAGGCAGTTCGAATTAACATTACGCCGCAATGGATACTATTGTAAAGCATTCAATTCTGAAGAATCCTATCATTGACCAAGATTATATGACATGATTATACTATAGTATAACGACAGGTTTATATGACTTTACTTCATGGCATAAAATGCCTATAAATTGTAGAATATTGAAGAAAAAAATTAAAGTTTACGTGTATTTTAAACGGGAAATCATTGTATGCCTTGGTGGTGCTAAGTGCATATTAATATAAATTTTTAAGGATTTTTTAAACGTATTTCCCACAGTATTTTGAGATGAGCGTGAATAAAAGTAGTCGCAAAAAGGGTAAAAGGGTAAAAAGTAGATAAATATATACTGGCAGATACTGAAACGTGACAAACCAAATGGTAGGGAGCGTACCCACATGCAATATATATCTAGACTGACCCCGGAACGCGATTGGTTTGAGCGTGATATTATGGTGAGTGTCATACAGGTCACACTTTGTGTACGGTAAATCGAGTTTGAAAATTCTCAGAGCCTAAAGAAATTTGCATCTTTTTTATTAATTAAGTGCTCTCCAGCCTAATAAAACAAGAACAATGTGTCTAATGCTCTGTGGTTCAACAGAGATTATAAATATTTAAAGTTCAATTTTTTATCATTAATATCCTTTATACGATTCGAACAATTTCTACTACATTGCCATTTACGTCTATCTGGCCGCGGTATAGGCTAATAAAATAACGAAACGATCAATGAAATAACAGGTATTCAGATTATTGAATGTATATTTCTATACGCACTCAACAATGCGAAAAGATTTCGTTGTTTTGTGATGTTATTTAAAGTATGACATATATTCAGAACATGAAAATCAAGAACCTAAAAAGCATAGTTATGTGCGATTGATGCGGTGAATATTAAAAAAAGATACAAATAGATACTAATATTTATTATAGTATATATATTATAGTATCTTAGTATGATTGTGGACAAGATATTTCCTATAAATTTTAAATCCGCAATTAATGAGAATGTGTACTACGCATTTTTTTTTATTTATTCACAATGGAAAACGTCAAGCTGCTAAAGGAAAAATGTACTTACTTTTCTAGTATTTTATTATATTAGACACCTTTATATTAAATATAAAATGTAATGTTTTTTGTATATCATAAAGTAATACTTGTTTTAAAAATTCTATTGTAATAATATTTTTTGGCTTGGACTTGCGCCAAGTTTCGAAGTCTTTTGAGTATTTTTAGTAAATGATCTCGTAATTTGCTTTGCAACATGTTTGGGGACGAGTTAATTGTGTAACAGTTGTATCTCATTGCTTCAGATGTTTTTAGTTTTCTTTACAGACGGTATTTAAATTTGTCAACAGAAAATGAAGATTTGTAATTTCGTATTAATAGTTGTTATTTTAGAACTATATGTATTTACTAGTTGAAGCCCCGACTTCTTTCGTGTTTTTCCCGTTAACTACACCTGCTAATGGAGATGGACCTGAGGATGCGTAAAATCCATGTTTAACTGCTGTCTATGTCGTGAAAGGAATATCTATGCCAATTTTCAAGTCTAGATTTGTTAGTTTTTAAGATATTGTGATGAGTCAATAAGCAGTAAATTGCTTATATATACAGATAACAAAATTGCTTATTGCTTATGTGTATATAGAAATAAGGACGTTTTCTTTGATTTTTTTTTATATGCAATATGCTGGAGGAAGCCTGAAGTACCTTTCTTAGATAGTCTTTTTAAAAATTTAAGCCAATATATACACCCCTTTAACTTAACAAGTAATCTGTTCTAATCTTCCGCTATCAAGTGTGAAATTCTTTTATATTAATTTCGCGTATCTGGGAATGTTCCACTAACGATTTGAATGAAATATTGTATTTAGATAGATTCTTGCTCTCTGTATTAACTTATATACTTGTAATTTACGTAAAAACGCATTTTTTTTAAGAATAATACTTTTTACTAAAATGTTTAATTACATTCGTGTTTATTTTAATTTTAATAATCAATACAAAATCGTAAAATATGGATTTAATCACTATGTGATTCGTATCTAAATATGTTTTTGACATAAACAATATTTGATAAAATAATTCTCAGCTAACCTCTTTCATCCAGGTACTAACAATAATAGTAATTATAGGCTTTGTAATACTTGCTTCGGATGGTACCTGCACAAGATCGCGCCCAGGGAGCCGACTACCGCCTGTCATGAGTGCGGCGCGGCGGAGGATACCGCTCAGCACACTCTGTCCGAGTGTGTTGCGTGGTCCGAGCCAAGGCGTACTCTGGAGGCGGTGGTGGGGACGGATCTCTCGCTGCGGAGCGTGGTGAAAGCTATGCTCAGCAGCGAGAGTTCGTAGAATGCGATGGTCTCCTTTTGCGAGACAGTTATATCGCAAAAGGAGAACCCTCTCCGACATGGACGCCAGGATGGTAGAAGAAGCCGACACGCTCGTGCCCTTCCGCCACCCTAAGCTAGACTGAGAGGGGCGGGTCGGGGGATCTGCCTCTAATTGTATCAGTCTGGCCGTCTGAAAGGACAGCTCGTCAGGCTGTCCCGACGGGGCCCGGCTTACCATCAGGCCGGGCCGGTCGCCGGGGTGACGCGGTGATTGCAGGCACGAAAGCGCGTCGCCCCAGTAAGGCGACGGATGGCCATGGGGTTTTAGTGGGTATTCCCGGCGACTAGCGTCGGGCGAGTCCCACATAACCTTCCCAATTCCCCCGAGTTGGGAAGGTACGCCTAAATGCATGTCCCCATGAAAAAAAAAAAGGCTTTGTAATACTAATTTTACTCTTGGTGGTTTATTGATTTTGGATTTTTAATATACTACTGCGTTTTTTCGAACCGTTTAATTAATCGCTTCATTACTATGCTAACCCTCAACACACTGACGATTTCAAATATTGAATAATCCACCGTACTTTATTAACCTCATATATAGTAGAATATACTGCAAAGACATTTCTAAAGGGTACAAGTTTTCTTATATTTCCCATTACCGTTAGATTATATATGTTATGAATTCAAATAAATAATGTTACGTAAATATCATTACAAATGTGCTTGTTCGAACTTACGACTATCGAATTGTTTAGGTTCGATCCTCCGGACAGGAGCTCTCGAGTGACTCTGCTCGCGCGATACAGTGACACTCTACATCACTGAGATTACATCATCACACTGCATACCATTCGTGCACAATCACACGTTAAGTACACGGTTCTGTAAGGGACTACCCTCGCGGCCCTTGAGCTGCTTACCTGATAAGGTCGTAGTTAGTATCACTAATTTAGTAATAAAGAACCTGTTGGTTAGTCAGGATCATGAATCTTTTTCATTTTCCGGCAGCAGCCCTAGCCGAGGTTCGGCCGTCCTGGCACCCTTGTGCCTGCTGCCTCGGGGCTGAGTGCCCCCAGCACTCGCCCCCAAAAGTCCGGTGAAGCTGTCAAAGCCCTTGGGGCTAACAGCGTAAGTCAGGTCGAAAAAAAAATAAAAAAATCGAATTGTTATTATGCTAGTGTTATTCACGCGACCAACACGATTACTTCCAATAGATAATTGAGGTACTCGTCATCTTTGTCAATTTAAGTAGATAGGGGTAATATTTAATGTGTTGACGAATTAAAGGATTGTCGGTATTGCCTCTCGCCTGTCATAAGACAATATAATCACCTCGGCTTGATTAGCCCTGAGCTCATGTTTGTTAAATTAACTTCTGTCACACTTAATTTTTGTTAACACTATAATAATACTGATGTTAAGTTATTATTATGTTAAAATCATTGATAATATTGCAACTCCAATTCTCTATCACTTTTACCTTAATTTTCCTTTACGTACCACAGAACAAACTTGTCTTCTACTAATGAGAACCTATTTATATCAGTGCCATTCTCAGCTTTATATATTTTCAGGAAGTTTGATATAATGATCGAATTGGAAACAGAAATATTCCTGAAGAATGTTATATTTAACAACATTGAGGGAAAAAAAGTGAATATAATTATTATACAAATCGTTTAGCTTATTGTTATATAATTTTGGATTTTCTAAGATGTTCGGAAACAGAAAATGAATTTCGCTTTTCGTATTGAAACAGATGCATGTGTATCTATACATTTGTTATCGACTGCAGGTTTCTGCAAATTTTATCTTCGACGTCGAGTATTGTGTAAATTAATACCTAGAAGCCCAGTGGCATGGACATGGATCTGATTCCTCACTATCGATAATGTATCAATATTTATTTCTTTGAGGTCAATAACAAGAAAGTAATCTACAAACAATGTTCTATAGAAAGAATATTTAATAACGAATTCAATTTTTCTGCTGAAATTCATATGTTTATTGCAATTACAACCAAAATATTTTAAATCATTAAATATTATAAAATGTAAGAGAAACCTTGGAAGCCATTTAAAAATATATCAGATGGAGTAACGTTTTATATTAGAAAAAACGGGAATCGGCTAAACGGTACAATATAAAAGCGAGTAATTTAAGAAAGCTTACTTTGATTAAGATCCTTATGTTATGTAATATGCGCTGCATATCAGTCTAGGTGAAGCGTTTCCAATTAAAACACTGTAAGTGATGTAGGTATCACATTAAACCAGTTCTGGCACTTCAGCCGTAGTCGCTTGTTGATGTACACAGATGCGTCAACGCATGAAGCGCCTCGGCCGCTAATCGCACGCATTCATTTGAATATATTTAGGTAAACGGGCGCGACGCTCACCACAGGAATGTGACTCATCCGCAATTAGCTACGTTATGCTCTCTATGCATCCATATTTTACATATATCAGTAAAACAAAATTACGTCTCGCACTAATAGAAGCTGCAAATATCTCAAAAGTGTAATAATTTAAGATTACGCGTCTAATATTTGCACCGCATTGGATTTGCTCGGTGCGTATAAATTATTCAGTTCACTCCGCGGTATTGTGTTTCATGTCCAGCGGTTTAGACACGGGGCCGGGGTATCTGCGTGAAAAGGGCGAAATATTGCAGGAATTTCAAAGTCGACAGGACAGGGTTCGATTCGTACCGGTGTTGGATTTCATTGCGCTATATAACGTCCATCCCGCTCGACAACAAAACTCATTCACTTGCGACAAGCCAAGCTTGTCCTTTACTTTGTCGATTATTAATAGTAATGTGTTGTCTGTATCGTTTTTATTAAAATAAGATTCAACTATTTTTGCACCATCTTTGTGATAATATGAAAAAATATTTACAGCTCTATTGTACGAAGAAAATGGATTATTTTATTGTTAGTTACATTTTAGGGTGGGTTGTTATACTGAATGGTTGTTATGGTGGTTAGGGTGTTGGTATGGTGTTACTATAACAATTGTATTAGGTTTTTGATTTTATATATATGAATGAAGTTGAAAGATATTTTATACAGATGATAGTTATGATGTGACTTAGTGCTTGAGTAAATGTTGCATATATCGTATGTATGTGTATAATCACAAAGTTTTACAGCTCTTCTAGTTTTCATCATGGAGTGTTAATAGATTCCCAACCATAAATATTATTTAAATTTTGTAAGCAGTAAAACGATTGCATATCCTTTGTGTGTAGAATCGCGTTTCAGGTTCGAAGACATATGTATTTTATAAATAAAATTTATCATAGTATATTAATAAAAGAGACTTTTGGTAAGTAAACAAATATTTAACCAATTCATGTTTTTATTGATTACATTAACAATAATTGTAAATAAATACGTAGTAATAGTCCTCTAAAGTACTTGCTATACATAATAAATACTAGGCCAATAATAAAGGCCACAGAATTGGTGCTTTAACGTCACATGTAAATGATACACACATACTAAATTACATTTACAATATATATATTTTTAAAGTAAAAATTTAAATAACAATATATTTGACAAGGGAAGCTAATCCCATCAACTTTAATTATGATTATTATTTTGAATTTGAATTTTATTATTTTAAAATACTTTTAATATATTTTTTTAAATATATTTATTTAATAATTATACTTGAACTAGAAGTAGTTAATTATAGACCTACTTCTAAGTTATGTATTTTCGCCAAAGTGCTAGAAAGGATTATCTACAACCAATTAATATGCTTTTTTAAGACATTCCCTTTGCGAGAATCAGCATGGTTTCCTTAAAGGTAGGTCAACTACATCGAACCTTTTATTATTTAATGAGTTTCTGTCAAAACATATATCTGAACCGTCTCAAGTAGACGTTATTTATACTGACTACAGTAAATGCTTCGACAGAATTCCTCATGTTCGATTGTTACAAAAACTGCAGCAAACAGGCATAGGAGGAAACCTATTCAGATGGTTCTCGTCATATATTAAAAACAGATGTGAAACAGTAGTTCTTAACGGTTACACATCTGCACCAATGTGTATTCCTTCTGGAGTTCCTCAAGGATCGCTTTTAGGGCCTCTCTTTTTTACAATATTTATTTCAGACATATTCTCTTGCTTCCGTTTTTCAAAAATTCTTCTTTACGCAGACGACTTAAAAATTCTATGCCCAATGAAACAAATCGCAGACGCATCATTACTTCAAGAAGATTTGGATAGATTTCAAAACTACTGTTACCTCAATGAATTAGATCTCAATGTATCGAAATGTTATGTATGTTCTTTTACGCGTAAATCCCAAACTATTCTGATTAATTACAATTTAAAAGGTGAGTCTGTCTCAAGAGTTTCCACTATAACAGACCTTCGAGTCGTTTTTGATTCCATATTACTTTTCAAAGATCACGTCAATAGCATTGTCAACAAAGCCTCCAAAGCTCTAAGATTCGTGTTGAGAATGTCATCGGAGTTTTGCTCAATAAAAACAATTGAAATATTGTACTGTGCATATGTACGTACGTAGTCACCTGGAATACGCTAGTCAAGTATAGAATCCCTCTTATGATATTCACAGGACACGCATCGAAGGTATTCAAAAGTGCTTTTTGCGGTACTTACAATACCGCACAAACACTTTACTTACCCAGCTATACTTCTCGATGTAAGAAATTTCATCTACTTCCACTTAACGAGAGAAGGCAAATAGACTATATAGCGTATCTGTTAAACATCGCAAATGGTACAGTCGACTGTCCATAACTGCTTGGCTACCTCGGATTGTGAACCCAGCTTCATTATTGGAGCGTGCAAGTGTTTCAACATAATTTGTAGGACCATGGATATCGACATCTCCAATACCACAGTTCGTCAACTTACTAGACTACTCACTAATGAATACTTTTCTTCCTTGTAATATTAATTTAAAACTGTGTGTTGCCTATGCATTATTTAATATGTATTAATCTTTATTAATATTTGTGAAAAATTATAAATAGCCTTTTGTATTTTTTTTGTTTTATTTAAGTTCTAATGTTAGCTGTTAGTTTTCCCTGTAATAAATAAATAAAAATAAAAATACCATATAATACTGAAATTATAATTCAATAGGAAAGTTAAGTTTGTGTTGTCTGTATCGTTATCGTATAGAGAGATTGTATCCTTACTATTGTTAATCCGGTAATTTGAATTTATTGCACCATGAATAAAAGGTCCGGTCGCGGCCGCTGAGCTCGGCTATCGGGAAACACATCGACATAGCGGCATGCAGTGAGACCGGCCGGTGTCGCCTCATGCTAGCTACTGACAACATAACGCAACAACACCGTGGTGCGTGCCGTTTAGAACACCGCTACTTTGAAGCTGACATGGGAATACACCAATGTAAGCGTTATTCGAATTAGCTGCTAGTTGACCACCAATCCACTGCTATTACGTGCACTTGGGTATAATAAAAAGGAACTTCTCACCGTCTTTCCGTTAGGGTGCTTATAATTTGTGAACCACTGAACCGATTGACAAGACTCTTATTTTGAATTATAGTCGTATTTCATATAAAATTTTAGTCTATATTTTGTCATATTAATCAAGATATAAAACTGTTTTTTTTTTTAAATCACATACGCTGTTTGCCGTAAGGCTTTAACAGCTTCACCGAACTTTTTGGGGCGAGTGCTGAGGGCACTCAGCTCCGAGGCAGCGAGCGCAAGGGTGCCAGAATGGTTGAACCTCGGCTTGGGCTGCTGCCGGAAAAACAAACAAGGATCGCGGGGGTAGTCCCTAACAGAACCGTGTAGGGGTGCATGCATGGTATGCGGTGTAATGATGTACTTTCAGTGATGTAGAGTGTCACTGTATCGCGCTAGCAGAGTCACTTGAGGGTTCCTATCCAGAGGATCGAACCTAGGCTCAAGCGTCTGCAGAGGGAGGCCGCGACGGGTGTGCGGAAGCAAAATTAACCGCTCGGCCGCGGCAGCGAGGGCGGCGGTTACGCGGGCGTGTACGCGGACACGTACGATTGGTGGAGACGGTAGGGAGAAGTGCGTTCAATCTCGTTATTTTATCGACGGGATCAGTGAAGCAATTATGTGGCCGGCGCGCGAAACTTTTGGCGTGTGGATTGGTATTGTAGCTAACTGCGTGTACTATTTTGGGGTTGGGATAAACTTCGGCTTTTTCGAAGAATTGCTTTGTAAGGTCTTTGATATATGCATATATGGACGGAATATCCATATGTTTATGGAGATATACATTGCGGACGTAGGGAGGGGCTTGGACGGCTATACGCATGAATCTATTTTGCAGAACTTGTAGTTTGCGAAGGGTGGTGTACGAAGCGTGAGTGAATACGGGGCAACTGTAGGTAAGTATGGGACGGATGCATACTTTGTATATTGTGAGCTTATGTCTGAGTGACATTTTGCTCTTAGAGGAGGTTAGATTGCGTAGTAGAGCCATAGATGTGGTGGCTTTTTTTTGTACATAATCTATATGTTTGTTAAAGGTGAGATGTTTATCTAAAACTACACCAAGGTATTTAGTTTGGTTAGCCCAGGGGATATTGACACCAAAAAGATGTATTGTTCTTTTTATATTATTCCTCGCGTGAGGATCGAACATAATAGCCGCACTTTTGTCTGGGTTTATTCCTATGCGCCATTTGAGGCACCAGGACCCGAACGTAGACACAGCCCTTTGGACGCGGTAGTATAAGTGAATCCTATTCCTGTCTGAGCTGAAGATGACCGTGTCATCTGCGTAAGAGCCTACTGCGACGTCGCGAAATTCGGGGATGTCACTGACAAACAGGTTGAAGAGGCAAGGGGCTAGGATAGAACCTTGCGGGACCCCTGAACTTATTGAGTGTGGTGAGGATAGAGTTCCGTCCGCTTTATAGCAGAAGATACGGTCTGATAGGTAAGCGAGGATTATGCGGACTAGTCTGTCTGGGACTTGAAAGAGATTGAGTTTAAATATGAGGTCTTCGTGTCTGACCTTATCGAAAGCTTTGGCTATGTCAAAAAATACGGCAAGCGTGCGCCTAGGACGGCGTGGCTCCGTGAAATTGGAGAGAATATGCTCCGTGAGGCGGAGCACTTGGTGGGTACACGAGCGCTTCGGTCGAAAGCCGAATTGCTCGTGTGGTGAGAGACATTTCTCTGAGACAATTGATTGAAGTCGGTTCAGAAGGAGCCGCTCGTATATTTTACCTAACGTATTGAGGAGGCTAATTGGGCGGTAGCTTTCTGGGAGAGATGCCTTTTTCCCGGATTTGCGGATATCTATAACCGTTGCCTTTTTCCAAGCAGCTGGAAAATGGCAGTGAATTATGGCCGCATTGAAGATACACACCAGAAGAGCTATAAGTTTATCAGGGAGAAGTTTGAGGGCTGCGTTCCTAATTCCATCGGGACCAGGGGCTTTCCTTGGCTTAAGGCGTTTTATGATCGGGACAACTTCGTCAGTTGTGACCGGGTCTAAATTTTCAACTGGTGAGGTCTCTCTTATTGATTTAATTGTTCGATCGACCGTCCCGAGGTGTCCGGGATCTATGGTATGATATTCATAGGTATTGGGAGAACACTGTTGTTCGAGAGTTGTAGCGAGATACTCTGCCTTGTCTATACTTTCGAAGGCGGGCAGATTGCCGGGGCCTCTATCCAGCGGTGGCATTGAGGACGAGTAGCTGCTCTTTTGTTTACGGACAAGATCCCAGAAGGCAAGATGAGATGGTTTGATTTCCTCTAAAAGACTGTCCCATCTTTGACCGCGGAGTTCGGAGATACGAGTTTTAACTAATCGTTGTAAGTTACGTAGCCGTACGCGATTTTCCTCCGTCGGATAAGAATCATGGGTGCGAGTCGCGGCGTTTTTTCCGTGATCAGTCTTCGAATGTCATCAGGGAGTATGAAGCGGCGATCGTTTGCCGCCTTTACCTCTTTCGAGGTTTCGCTGATGGCATTCTGGAGGTGATTGGCCAGGGAGTCAATTGCCACATCGGCATCGGTCACAGACTTTATCTCGTCGGGGATCCTATCTAAGAAAGGGGTGGAGAGATTATTTGAGAGATAGTGTTTGAGCTTTGGATAGTCAGCCACTTTGACTGAAGCAGGTGTATGGTCACCCGGGTGACCTAGTTGCAGAGCTACTGGGTGGTGATCGGAATCTAGTTCATGTACGACTTCGATTTGCCTTACCTGAAGCGCGATCCCTTTTAAAATAGCTATGTCTAAAACTGAAGGGCGGCAGTTAGCTTGATAATGAGTTGGCTTAGAAGGAGCAATTACGTCGAACGTAAGCGCATTTTCTAGCCAGTATAGTGTCCTACCATTAGTGGTACTACGCGGGTTGTTGTATTGAATGTGCCCGCTATTTAGATCGCCAGCCAATATAACAGAGTCACCGAGCGCGAAAAGCATCTCCAGATCCGACTGGAGGAGAGTTTTATTAGGCGAAAGGTACGCGGAAACGATAAAGATAGTAGGATGACCGGTCATACCCACTCTACATACCGAGACTTCTAAATTTGTAAGTTCGGGAGGATCTATTGGCATGCAATATAGTGACTTTCTATAGTATAAGAGCGTGCCGACGCCTCTAACACCGCTACGGTCATTTCTTACTATCTTGTAGTTCGTAATCGCGGGATTACGAACGCTCGGTTTTAGTAGTGTTTCTTGTACAAGAAACACGTCTATCTGTCGCTGCTTAAGGAAGCTAGCTACTAAGTCTCGTTGAGGTTTCAGGTTACGTGCGTTAAAAAAGGATATAGAAAGGCCAAGAGGTCTGATCTTATCCTCCATAGCGAATTTATTTAGGGGAAGCGCGGATGAGGCGTTGCACGGTCTTTGCAATGCCTGGGAAGCACCTAATAGCTTTAAGACGGCCCAGATCCTGACTAGCACTGAGCATTTAGTCGAATGCGATGATGTCCTCTACTGAATGTTAGTCAAGAATTTCAGCGAGCCAGTCGATCCCTATTAGACCAATGGACGGGCCGGAAGTAGTGGAATGTGAGGCTTTGGGCTTTGGAGGCTGCGGTTGGGGCGCCCATGAGGTGGATGGAGCTAATGTGGGATTCTGGGACGAAGATGTATTCACGGAAGTGACTCGCGCGGGGTTAGGCAGGCTCGGGAAAGCATGAATTGACTTGAGTGGCGGTGGGACAGGATGTGCAGCCGTTGTTTGCGTTGAGGGCGCCTGATTGAAGGAACGCGTGCGTCTTGTGCGTGGAGCGCGTTCACTCCCGCGATAGTACGCGGGGGTGTCCGACTTTACCGCATAAGACGCAGCTAGGTGGAGTTGGAGAATCACGGGTGCGAGAGCACTCCTTAGTGGAGTAGTTTTCTAAACATTGGACGCAACGCGAGTTGATAAAGCAGTTGCGAGCGGGGTGGCCGTATGCTTGAGAGTTATGGCATTGGGTGGGGGTATGCCTCTTATGGGGGATCTCTACAACTATGCCGGAGAGGCCGCAGATAGATTGGAGGGAGAAAATTTCTTTCCCTTCCTTGGATCGGTCCAAAGTGACTAGAACTAGGTCATATAGTTTTTTTGTTATTTTATGGCACATTCGATGTACCTCGTGAACCGGGAAGTTTTACTCCTTAAGGGAGGCTAGGATTAGCTCCTCGGAGCTCTTTAGGAACGCGCCTAAGAACGACACGCAGAAGGGGGTCTTCTTCAGTTATGTAGGTATAGAACAGGTGTTTTCCTTCACGGAGAAAAGCCGTTAAATTCTTGTAAACTGTAATAGACGGGATTTTAAATCCCTGAAGGGGCGCTGGTGGCCCTAGTGTATGCAATTTTCCTTGAGTTGAGCTGGGCCGAGATTCTTACCCAGGAAGCCTTATTGCAGATCGTAACGGAGGGCGGTGGGCGTACCGCTTTCTCAGTCGAGCTAGCGGATGTGGGAGGTTGGGTCACTGGGGTATTAGCGTTCTCGGATGCAGTGGGGACGCGCCTTGTTTTTGTGGCAGCAGTTTCTTCAACTGTTGAGGATGATAGCACCCTCTTGTTCTTGGCCCTGGTGACTATTATAAAGTCGGCTTCAGGATTGCTTTGAGCTTACAAATCGAGGTCCCTCATTTCAGCCTCGTTTTCGGGGGTCGAGTCGGGGGATAATAGCGAGAAAGAGTTCGCCGTGGGTATTGGCCGTGGTGCGTACGATATTTGCTCCTCGAAAGGACGAGGTGCAAGCGTGGGGGCGGGGGTCGCTAAAGGCGAGTGTGTACGTGTTATGTTGACAGCAGGTGCCCACGAGTGAATTAACACAGGCGAGCGGGATCGGGAGCGCGAGTGTGGAGATGCTGGGTGACGCACCGGTGCTGTCGCTGCGGTAGATGGGGTGCAGAGGGGTAGTAATGTGGATGAGGTGGACGCCGGTCGAGCACGAGTTGGTGCATTCACCGCGGTCGGTGGGGTGCGAAAGCGTTGGACCGGTTGGGAGGCGAGGAACGCCTTGAGCAAGTCTGGTTGCTCTCTACCTATGAAGCCACGTAGCCATAAATATAAATCTTCCGGACGATTGGCCATGGTCCGGATGTAGGGCTTGGGGCGAGAAAATTTGCTCGTAAGCCTAGGCGAAACCTCCCTGCCAGAAGGGCAGGGGGGCGCAGTTAGCAAAAAACTAACAAACTATCCAAAGTTCGGAGAAATAACATTTAAATACATCTACTGCACGTGCAAAATCAGAAAGAGAAAGGAGAAAAGAAAAAAAAAACAATAAACAATATCTATGGCCTGGCCTGTAATAAAAGGCTTAAGGGAAAGTAAGTTTTACCTTTGTTGGTAGCCGGTGACCGGCTTACTTACAGTGTCGGTACTTTAATCACTGCACTAAATTCACAATGACGAAAAACGATACTTGGCATTCGCGATAATAAACTAAGATATCTCTCACAACATAAACTTTACAGGATAACCAAACAATAAGTTGAGATTAACAAAGGAATAATTATCGGTAACACGAACTGGAATGTAGGAAACAATAGACGGATTATTGCCGATAAGACGTAAGAACAGAACAAAGAAACAATAGGCGGTGCGGTAAGACGCAGCGCGATCGGATTCGAGAACAATCAACGAGAGCTCACGGACACGTCCGTTCACGACCGCGGTTGAAATCGAACTCCGATATAGAACTGGCTACAAGTGTAATCTATACATATACTAAGAATGTAAATTTAACGTGTCTGTACTCTTTAGATTTATGTGAAAAGATATTGCAAGTGACTTAGAATAAGTAATAAGATACATTTACTTCATTTTTAGAAATCTTGGTCTGTTTGGTTGTTTGTTTATGCTTGCATCACTGATAGAGTACAACGTTTATGATAAAACACCACCAAGGAAATCTTAAAGCTTATCCTCGAGTAACATTTAGTGTTTATTTCATGAATATGTATTAACTATATTAAAGTTATTATAATTGTAATGACTACGCGAGATTAAATAATTTTAATTCCACAAGAAACAAAGTTGTATGCACAGCTAGTAGTAAATAAAGACCAGAAATTTTACTTTTAGTACGTAAGGAAACACATGTGATGAGAAAAGTAATAGATATGAATGTTGAAGAACGGAAATGAAGAGGCAGACCCAATAAAGGTGGATAAAGTGTGTGGGAAACAAGATGAAAGATAAAGGAGGGAATGAAGGTATGAGGTTGATAGATATGGAACATGAAAACGTACTGCGACAAACCCAAATAATTTGGGAACAAGACAAGAAGAAGTTGAGTACGTAAATTGATTACTTTTTAAATCATATCCCTCTATACAGATGTTAGTACTTATTTCATTACATTAGATATTCAAGTTATAACGATAATAATGCATTGAGACTATAAAATATGTCTATAAATACGTTTTCTTGAAATACTGCACCTAAAGCATCGAACAATACAAACTAGAATAAAGTAGAGGACTTTTTAGAATAGAAATATACAAAAATAAATTAGCAGTAAATTTAATATTACTTTGATATTTAAATTGCAATGATCACTGCCACTTGATAAACCAAATTAGCAATGTTTAAGATGACATATAAATATATGTGACAAATTATATTACTGTAATAAAATGTAATATTTATAAATTTCAATGATGTAACATTTAAATAAAAGTGCTCTCTCAATTTGTGTTTATAAACAGGTAATGTTAACTAGTTATATTATGATTAATAAAGATATTACAAGTAACTCATAAAAAAATTAACTAAAGTTATTAAATAAAGAAATGATCAAACAATAGTTGGAAATTTAATGCACAAGTACTTATTACCGCTTTATTTATACGCTGTAGGGTAAAATTATATAAGCTTTTGAAATCGAAATATCAAACACATAAATAATGACTATTTTATGGACTTGAAATAGAAATTTACAGCAAATCTTGTTTATACCGTGTTTGAATTGTGATTGTTTCTCCTTAAAGGGCGAACCGTTCCAATCGTTACATCCTCGATCCAGACAGTTTTGTTTGCGTTAATTAGACCTAGATTGCTTTCTCGAAGCTCCGGTATACAGCCAGCATAAAGGTCAGATGATGTTTAATTGATGCATGGATAACACATAATGAATTTGTTGCTTGAGTATGTAAGTGTATATGACGAATTTCCTTGTGTGGATCGGCAATCAGTAATCATTATCTACGGACAACTATTATCACTTCACGTGGCTTTTCTGTTTTATTACTGGCATTGCTCGTTATGTTGTCTTGCAATGAATGAATTGCGCTATTAAGTTAACAGATTGACAAAGTTATTTATGATATAAAGTGAGAGCGAGTTGTGGGTTGATCGCCAGGATCTCTAGATAACATACTATAGATTCCACAGTAGTTTCCAATCTTTTTTAAGTGTAGCGGTGACTAAACGATTAAAGGAATATAACTACCTTTCAAGAAGCAAACTTTAATTGAATCTTTAACACAATTGAACACTTCTGCTTTTACTAGTTATTTGAACTTAATACAGGAATATAAACAACAGTCAGGATGAAAGTTTGAAATGTTATATCTTTGAAAGAAAGAAAGAAAATAAATGTATTTACAAGGCACAAAGCTACACGGAAAAAGTAAAAAATACATTAAAATTAACACGCAGCATTTATCATAAAATAAAATTAAACATAATCTAGAAATAAAAATGTTATAATCCGCCGTACGTCGCAGTGCCACTGTAAAAGGTGCACAACTCAGCATAAGCTGAGTCACCATGATAAGTAGGCCCAGCGCTGATTTTCGGTTGTTGCCGATACCGTGGTTCGTAGAACCTTCAAATAAAATCAAAAAACTTTATTCAATTTAGGCAAAACAAGAAAATATTTAAATACATTTACAATAGTTATCAGCGAATGCACTAAGGGTTGGGCATTGTATATATATATATATATATCATATAATTACAACCCTTATAGCTCGTAAATTGTGTATAATACGAATATCTGTATTGTTATTATATAGTAATTTGTAGTGACTTCTACTGGGTAAGTTTTTTATTTGCATAGGATGTTTAAAATTTTGCTGCAATATTACGGTCCTGACTAGGTTTTTAATACTAAAAAAAGAATTAATTATGTTTATTTGATTGATGTTATAAACAATATCTGAGTAACCGATTACTACCTTACCTACTTACGTAAGCTTCGAAGATAAAATCTTATGTAAAAACCAAATGTCATTCTATTTCTGAAAATTAATTACATTTGTACAATCTATAACTACTTATGTATATATATTTATATACAAATATAATACACTTAATAGTTTTGGATAATATAATATTTTATAAGAGTGACTATGTAGCTAATAATGACTGTTTAACGTTCAATGTTTATTCTTAATGTAACATCCGGGTACCAAACAGATATTTAAATTTAGGTAGATTTGCGTGAGATATAAGTTAACTACCAAAATTAATGTGTCAACGTTTTTAGAAGGCTATTGTAAAACTAACCGTAGCCATATTAAGCTAACTTTACAGCGTAACTTTTCGAAAAACGATGATGTTTATCATTAAATAGAATCGAATATTTAATTATAACTAATAAATATATTTATTTTTATATTGTGTTATAGTCTTTATTGTGGGTGGTATTTGATCAGTTTACTTTCATGACGTATTTTTTCTATAAAAGTACATTAAAGTTAAAATCATTTTTAGCGGAGGCACAGAGAGGAGTCTTAATTCTAGACATCACTATCATTCACATATTGATCCACCTTATAACACTATGCTAAAAATCAGAAACGCGCCTGAAGATTTTTTCACGTAAAATAAAGAGTCCTTCTGACACATGGTAAATACCTACATTTATCGTTAAAGATCTTCTAACAGTAATAATGTGTGTAGGAAGAGACGTCCGCTTAAGTATAGTGATCACTTACCATAAAAGACGTAGAAAATAATTATGATTTTTAGGTAAAAATGGACACTTGAGTGTTACATAACATTTGTGGAAGAGAGGGGGTGTTACAGAATAATGAAATAGCACGTGACGTGGGACGGGAGAGGGGAAGGGGGGTTCAAAAATCAATTCAATTCAATATTTCAATATGACAGAATCTGTGATTACCTGATGAAAATGATCGGTTTCAAGCATCTATTTTTGATCTTCCCCTATTTATTTATATAATTCTTATGGTTAGGAGAGTGATAAATGTGAAAAATGAAAGAATTTACAGTACTTTATAGTTCGTATATTGCTGAAGTTATTTCTCTCATGACATTCATATATAAATGCATAATACATTAAAAAAAAATATACTTAAGGTTTAGCGTTATGACCATAATCTCACCTGATCTTAAGTGACGATACGGCCGAGTTTGGTAGACACGCTAAACCTGTGGAGGTACTGGATCTCAAGTGCAGCTGCCGGAACATACCTATTGGTATTTGGCGGCAGGTTTTCAACTTGAGGGTGGTTGTTAGCCAGACGGGCATTAGAAAAAAGCCCTACCACCATGAAAAAAAACATAAACTAACATTAAAGTATTGTAGTTTGATCTATATTAATATTATAAAGCGGATAATTCCACGCGAAAGAAGTGAACTTTATGCAATGATTATATTACGTGTAAATAGTATTTATTGTTATTAGAGATAGGAATAAATGTGAATGCCAGTAAAACGAAAGTAATGGTTTTTGAAAAGCAAGAAGGTATGACAGAATGTGCAGTTTTGATTGATGGAGAACGAGGGCAACAAGTGGGAGAGTTTATATTATACTTGGGGTTTAATGGTTACCAGAGATGGAAAGTGTGACCGTGATATTAAGCGAAAAGTCGTGTTAGGGAATCGAGTGAACGGGACCCTGCATAGCTTTATGTGCAGCCGGAATGTGTCTACAAAGGCACGTTTGGCTATGCATCGGGGTGTGCTAGTCCCAACATTTATGTATGGAACTGAGCGCTGGGTCTGGCAGAAGAAACATGAAAGCAAGATTAATGCAGTAGAGATGAGAAGTCTAGGAAGTATTGCTGGTATAAAAATGATAGATAAAGTAAGAAATAGTGTGGCAAAGGAACGTTGTGGTGTGGTAGAGGATGTAGTGACAAAGATAGAGAAAGGGCTGCTTAATTGGTATGGACATTTAGAGAGGATGGATGCAAGAAGATTGACGAAACAAATTTACAAGGCGATTGTGACTGGGCCAGCTGGTAAGGGTCGACCTAGGCGAACTTATCTCAACCAGATCGAGGACGTTCTGGAGAAAGGCCAGGTCAAAAGTACCTGTAACCGAAGAGCATGTATGAAGGTGCTTATGAAAGTAGAAGAAGCGAAAGATGTATGTCAGGATAGTAGCAAGTGGAAGGATGTGGTCTCTGCTTACCCTTATGGGAGAGAGGCGTGATACTATGTATGTATGTATGTATGTACGTATTCCAAATAAAATAGTAGGTATGTATATGTCGCTTAAACTTTTGAACATTATTATCTTAACTTCTACAAATAAATCAAGATAGGATTCGGGAGCTGGAGTATAATTCAGTTTCAAATATCATAGTTCATTGTTTGGCTATTATTAACCGACCTGAAACTTATGAATGCCCCATCTATAGGTACAATAAGCAAGTTAAAACCAAGTTCAAAAATAAACTTCATATTGTTCACAAATGAGTTTCATCACCGAGTTCATGACCTGTTAGCTCAGGTGATTGACACTATACAGCTATTTTTAAAACGCAGTATTATTGGGCATTATCTTGTGATTTAATATAGAGGTAAAACCTATATGTCTATGTAGGATACGCCTTTCGTTGAGAAGTGGGACATTTTAGCTGATGTTCTAAATATTGTAATATAAACGCGAACTAGCCTTATATATAGAGAGTAATCCATGCTTCATTACCGCAGATAGATAAAAAACATCTTAGCATGTTCGCATTATCCGTTACATTTGTATTATATTCTTTATAGCATGTCATCTGATTCTTTTTTCTACGTTTCTTTACGTCAGTAATCGTCGAAAAACAATTTGACTATAATTATAATTATAATACTGTATTAATATTAAGATTAAAGTGTTGCGACATACTTGATGTTTTTACTATAATATATTTTCCCTAAAAGAGTATTTTATTACCTTATCTGTTTTATAGCTGCCACGACTGGCGCCTGTACACGGTGGCGCGGTATGTGTCAACCTTGCACAACTATGTAATACACTTGTCAAGCGATTGATATTGATAGAGTACCTCGTCTAGACGTCGATATGGCAAGTCTTTAGGTTGTGATAGGAGCCGATGTAATTTATAAATAAATTGTCGCATAGAATTGCAATTAGTTCTTTAATGAAAGCCGATTGAGATATTAATAATTTTGCTAAATTATTCCATACTAAAGTTGTTATCTTTATCATGAGAAAAGTTTATATTATTCATTATAAATTCATTGATCTATAGTTTTATATCTTGAGCTGTTCAATGTTGGAAAAATTATATTCGCATTATAGAATCTATATTTACCATTAGAAATATGAAATAAATATATGAATTGTTGTTACAAGAGTTTTTATTTAATTTAATAGACAACTTTAGATTGTTTATTAAACTATATTAATCTATATACATAAATATAAATTATTTGCACTAATTCATTCATCATCGTCCAGTCCAAGCTACGGACGATTACAATGTGACGTTTGTGAAGGGTGACGATTTTATGTTGAGGAATTGTTTAGCAACGAATTCTTAACAGAATGAATATAACGATGATCATGGAATGACAAAAAAAAAATACCACGGCTAAGCCGACCAAAATGGCGCGGCGGGATAAGCAGCAAGGAGTCATAAAGGCTGAGCTTACGCTTGATCCCCGCTGACTAATACCGGAGAAAGAAAACGTCGCTTACTTGGTGGTGCTCCGAGGTTACAGACGATGAAGCTAGCGCCAATATAGTCCAGCGCAGCACTGTCCGCAATACACACATATAAGGATTTCAGCCTTATTATTAATCGAGTAGTACCCAACAAACCACTTTTACAAGCCGCGGGGCGGATAATTTTGTACCGAAATTATAAATAACTTATAGTTTTTCATAAAATATGCACAAAAGAATTATAAAATTCTTCTGCTGTGTTTGCTTGTTTTTTTTTTCAAAACACTAACAACCAAAAAACAACTGATTGTCGCTATTGTGACGCTTCGAATCGCATTTAAACGTTTTTGTTATTTCAAATTTGTCGCGGCACCACGGACGTCAGTTATAGGTAGTTAGACCTCTTATCCCCGTAATTGACGATAAGAGATCCAGTGGATCCAGAAACAATCTAATTCTTATAGTTTAAAGGAGTGATACTTATAGGAGTGAGTTCATGAACTATATGTTAGTGCTAAGGCAATAAAAAAATTGCTAATATAGATTGACAATTCAATAATAATACAATTGAAGGTTATTGGGTATAGATATATGATATGATGATTATGAATTGATGATGAATATTATAATTATGAAGGGTATAGATATATGATAGGTATTTTAAAGGATTTTAATAGTTAGCACCAAATCAAAAATAAAAGATATTTAATATGTCAACTTAAAAATTATGTTTATAATAAATGAATCGAATTAGAAAGCACAGCTATTAAATCGACCAAATTTAATAGGGGAGTGAAAATGGTTATACCTTGTTAAGGTCCATCATAAACGGCATATTGGGCATCGTATCGCCTAATTTTAAGATATTAGTAGCGATCGTTATAGAAATTCGTTTAAGGTTTCGTTTGTCATTTTAGATTATGAGACGTTGACATGAATAAAATATTAATCGATGTATGTGTACTTACGTTATCAAAATGTATATAGATATGTAAATATGATCGATCATTGAGAAAACGATTTAACTAGTTATTTTATAATATTTCAATACAAATATTAAAAAAGTTATGTTTCGAGTGCATTCCATAACGTCTCTCTCAATTTGTAAAAAATACTCATAAAATTATTTTATATTCATAAACACTACTAACAGTGTTAGCGATTCCTATGTTTTGAAGCGGTGATAGCTCAGTTGGTAATGAGTACGCCGTGTCAATGTCTAATCCACCTCCAATGAGCTTAATAAAGAGTGCTCTTTCACAGGCAGACATTTTATTCCAAACTAAACAAAAACGATTTTAAAGTGATGATAGTCAGACAGTAAGTTGGTAGTGCAAACGGGCTCCGCATCAATGGACCTGAAGTTGAATCCCTGCAAAGAGCTTGAGCTTTCGGGGAAGGAGAACATCGTGATGAAATCATAGCATGGTGGTGGGGCTTTTTCTGATACCCACCTGACTAGCTATTACCCTCAAGTTGAAGGTCTGCCGCCAAATACCAATACGTGTATTCCGACAGTTACACTTGAGAGCCAGTTCCTCCAAAATAAAGGCCGGCAACGCACCTGCGATTCCCCTGGTGTTGTGGGTGTCTATGAGCGACGATGATCACTTACCATTAAGTGACACGCTAGCTTGTTTGCCAGTTATTACATAAAAAAATAGGTCAAGTTTTGGAAATACTTCTATATAACCGTTTGGGTTGAAAATTGGAAAACATGTAATTTCGATAACAATGCAATGCAAATATGATACTATTCAGCTGATCTGATATTGGACCTCAACAAACCGTGATGGATCCTGATCGTGTTTAACTTTGTTCGCTTCGCCTCTATAAATCCTACTGTAGTTGTAGGTAGCTAACAGGGTCGCTTAATGGACCTGGATGCTGACTATAGTAATAAGTACCTATACCAAGGTATCTTCGATGAATTTAGGTGCTGTTGGATCAATTTACATAAGTTACTTTTATTTATTTCAATTACGTACTTATACCAATGAAATAAATTTAGGGTTAATTAGTATGATGGTAAATTTATCAGTATATTTATTTTAAGTAGTGGCTGGATTTAAGTGGATAAAGTATAAATTATTTAATGTTACATTTATTATTTGTAAATAGATTTTTGTGCAAACTGTACAATAACTGCACAAAATCAGTAGTATATTGTTGCTAAAGGTTAGGGATGTTACGGAGGTGGGTATACTGGGTATATAGTCGAAACTGGAGGTTTAGAATCTGCTTTATCGGAGTTGCAGTTGGAGTCGGAGTCGGAGTCGGATAAGAAACGGATGTAGAGAAGAAGACAGATGTGTTAATAAATAAATTATATATTATATAGTAATATTATTCGATACTGGAAATTGTAATAAGCGATTAAATTTGGTATCTTCTATAAAACTTAAAAGAAGGTCCTGTAGAGCAATCCTTTGAAAAACCAAGTAATTCCCTATGGCACAAGTTAAATTTTGTTCGTACTTATTGTAGCCGCAGTTACTTGTTGTGTTCCGATATCCGTTATAGACTCTGATCTAAAAGTACCGAAGCCGAAGTCGGAGTCGGATGTGTAAAATCAATCGGAAGTTTCAACCTTTCGGAATTGGAGTCGAGGCTCCATATCATCCTTACTAAAGATATTGAAAACAATAACTAAAATTAAAATTACAAACATTAAGTTATTAGGAAAGATAAAGTTAATGCTTTTAACTTAATGTAATAAATATGCGTTTTTCCAATTAACAAAGATATCGCCTTATTCAGTTATTATATCATCAGTAAATTTGTAGTAAAAAAGAGTTACTTACGCAGGCAGGTGCGACAAATAATATATTGTAGTACTTATATAATAGTGTTATAGATCATTGATTCGTATTTTATAAGTTAAAAAAAAGAAATAATCATAACGCTCTCCATTTCGTTGAATCCCTATAGATTTTCTGTCATTAATAAATGTATTCATAATTTACCATAAAAATTTATAGATCGCCGTAACCGATAAATTATAAGAAACCCTCGTGCCGGGATGTCAGTGGCCGGCGCGGCGCACGCGCTCTGTTCATCTGATAAATATATGTAAATAATTATTAAATATTATCGAATACTAGATAGGGTCGTTTAGGTGGCCGTTACGTTATCTCTGTTATTTGTCGTTAACAGTTTTACGGGAGTGTGTTATCGGTTTGAATTATTGCGGTGGCGCGGCGGCGGCGGCGGCAGTGCCTCGCCGATGCCTTACAAGATTCAACAATCCGTCTTCGCTTTCAACATCACCGTCTGTCTTTCTTTTCTAGATAAATTGCACCTGCCCTTTGAATGCACGTTAAAATGTTCAATTATATATATTAAGTATAAAATTATTTCTGTCCTCTTAAAATAAATGGTTTGACCTGTGTTCGATAATCTAACGTAATTTATTAAACGAAATTTGAGATGAGAAATTCTGATACGATTCATATTACTGTTTTAATTTTCTATAAATTTCGGTATATACTTAATTATTTATAGATACATTTAATACTATTTGATACTAGTTTTTTCTTGCGGCTTCCCACGCGTTAAGATTGATTTTGTCAAACGCATCGGACAAAACAATACAAAGTTTCATAGAATATTTTTCCCTCTCACTTCAATCCACTTCTTCACTCACAATAAGTTTTCGCGAGGATCACTTTGGAGACGCCCAGGCTCCTATCTATCTTTATACCAAAATTCATCAAACGATACTGCGGTTTAGGCGTGGAAGCGTAACAAACAAACAAACTTACTTTCGCATTTATAATATTAGTAAGGATTATGTAAAGAGTAAATTCTAGGAACAAAATCAAAAAGAAAATGATTCATAAAATAAATTCTATTGTAAACAATCTCTCTGAGTTATAGAAAACGAAAGGCTTCCAGAAATAAAAGTCACTTTACCAGTCAAGTTGCAATTGTTATTCCTTTGGTAATGTGGAAGTAAATGTCAATCCTATTTTAATGCAGTAATGTATCCGTACCTGTTTCTTGATAAAATCTGCTTTACGGACAATATTTCAATTTTGAACAGAAATAATAGTTATTTCTTAAATTTGTAGTAAATTATGATATCCTGTCAATGTTCAGAAATTACCTGCTTAGAAATTTTAGTGTTCTGATGCTGATAATGGAAATAATACACATTTAAGCTGTCAATAAGCAGAGTAGATTTCAATTTCATTTCGTTTATGTGACGGAATAATTAATCCAGACTCTGATTAATCTATGAAAAATTAATCTAGTCTATTTAAGCCAGACTAAGTTTTATTTATTGCATTGTTTAAAATTTTACCTCGGTCCAAGACAATAAATTATTTCGCGACTGATAAGGGAATCGTTTACAATGTTGATTGAAAATGTTTTATTGAAACAATGTTGTTTGTTGTACTTGTTACTATTATGTTTGTTGTTTAAATCATAATAATGTAAATAAATAAAAATAAGCATTACTGATGCTTAAGATTTTAATCTTGAAAAATTGGTTTTGTGTTTTTTTTAATTTATTTAAATGTTACAGTGTGTTATAAACATAAAATAGAAGTAAGTAATTATAATTAAATTTTCGCTATCGGCTTATTTATTAAGTTGAGTACTACAAGTCTAAATAGTAAAAAACAACAAACATAATAGTAGCCTCAATCATATTGTTTTAGTTTGGCTTAGCTGTACCCACGACTGCATTCGCGAGGACTTGAATTAGATTTCGTATATTTAAGTAACTATTTTTCAACATTATGGACATGGTGTTATTTATGCCAAATAACTGTTTATTACGTAATAATATAATGATATATCAGAATATTACATACCAATTGAAGCACCATTACATTTTCATAATTATAATGTTTTCTCAAAGAGGGTTATTACAGTTATGCAAAGCGTAAAAATATAACGGCATAGGTTATGTTTATAAAAATAGGCATTGAGAAATTAAAAACAAATAAAGGAATATTTAAAGGGTCAAGAAAGACATTTACTGGAATGGTAATTTAAATTAAACATGTTTTTATTTTCATGACAACACTCGCACTAGGTTTATACTCTGTATCGTTAGGGAATTTGCAGACATATAATTAATTAATGAACATAAAGTAACATTCGATTCGGAGTATAATTTGGAGATAGCATAAATAATTGTCCTGTGTGGGATTCGAATCTAAAGCGCTCACCGAGACAGGTGTATAGATACTGCTTAAACCGATACGACAACCGTGTAACCGTCTTGTTAGGTGACATCACTGAGTTTCCGACTTTGTTTAAAAAGTTATATCTTCAACAATATATTTTTTTAGCATTTCAACGCCATAGCATGTGTTCGATTATTAGTTAAATTGTCAGCTGGCGATCATGGAAAATTTTATGAAAATCGGTGAAAAAGTTTAATTAATGCGAAATGTTTATTGTTATTCCCTTATCTCGTAGAAACACTTTGATCTTACGCGATTAAAATATCCCACAATGTTCATACAAACGTTGCATGATGTTATTGTCTGTGGTACTCTGTGACACTTGACGTAAAACAACGCGCGAAGAAGTTATTGGCGGGATCTTGATATGTCATGTTGTGATTTTAATTTTTATTCTTATACTTAGTTATTTAGCGCTGTATTGTGTAATAAAGGTGACATTTTACGTGATGTAGTGTAGCTGAAGAGCATACGTGAAGTGAATTATGATGACGGATTCAAATGCAAACTAAAATCGTTTTGGGCTTTATTTTGATAACAAAGTCTACGTAAATTCTAATTTAAAAATGAACATTAAATGTAAATATTTACATGTATACATCTTTACATGTATTGGAACAGAGAGATAGGTACAGTTACTAAAATATAAATATTCAATATGAATGATCAAACAATAATAAAATAAATGATAATATTGCATAGTTAATATTACTATTAGCATTTATATTTAAATATTTTATTGTGTTGTGTATATATTTTATAGTTATTATTTAGCTCCTCTAAGAAAAAGATCATGTGTTATAGACGAAAACGCAGTATTTTATAGCTTATATTATTACCTAGCTTTACAGATATCTTATGATAATTTTGTCTCATTATTATTTTTATTACCATATCTACTTAGTGTTTATATTAAATGTAATGTCGCATCACTTATCAAGGTTTCTGTATGGACTTCCGAGTTTACGTTTTGTGAAAGCTATTTTAATTTGTTTCTTTAATCATAAATAATTTAATGAATGATTACTGCTTACTGGTTAAAAGTGTAATATTAGTTACTATTTGTATTCAAAGGCAACTATCAAGTTATAGTTTATCTTGATTTTTTAGATTATTATTTTTTCGTTATTTCTTAACTTCTATGATAATGTGTAAAAATGTTATATTAGATATTATTCTAAAACCTCCTCGACTTATAAGTAGATATTTTCTATAGGAAATACCCTTAAAATTGTTTCACGATATTGAAGATAAGCGCAACTAGAAAAATTTTCCAAACAAACAAAAACTGTAAAAAGAAAATTGTATTTGAGTTTTGGATGCGTACAAATGACTATATGAGCTTAAGAAAAAGGTTTTACTTCGATATCTAAATTGATAGGTACTTTAATTTTATTTATGTGCATAGTTATATAGGATAGGGAAACTGTATATTGACTGAAATCATTAACAAAAATCTTTTGACAAAAATCTGCCTGAAATATTCAGAATTGTATGAAAAAGATAGGTAGCAGCAAGTAACAATTGGTGTGCTATATAGGAATAATGCCATTTTTACGATAAAGAAAACTTTACAAGAAAAACTCAATTTAGTTTAGCTAGGAACATAAAATTACACTATAATTATTAACTAACAACCAAAGTTATCATTATTTATATCTACATTTAGTAACGATCTATTATATCATCGGTAAACAGTAATATTTATATAACAATTCAATGTTATATAAAAGGAACACTTCATAATATAATATTATTACAAGGATCATAGAAATTAACGAATTAAGATGAAAATATATGTTTGAAAACATTTTTGTAGAAAATTTTGGAGTGTTTTAACAGAATATTAAACAAGTTAATTTCCAGAAATGAAATAAACAGTTATTTCAGCGAACGATAAATTTTTAAATGTATCATGCGATAAATCCTACCTACTTAATCATAATAATCTTAAGCTTATTACAGTTTACTATGTTCGCATATTATATATTTATATGTGAAATTTCAGTGATAGTTCGTTCGTGACACTTTTCCTTTTAAATATTTTATTAAAAAAAAAAAAACTTTATAAGTCTAGCGTTATGGCCACAATCTCACCTGACGTTATGTGCCGATGTGGCCCAGCATGGTTGACACGCTATGGCTAGTGGCTGGCTCTCAAGTGCAACTGTAGGAACCCCCTTTGTTGCATTTGCATTTGGCGACACAGCTTCTACTTGAAGGTGGCAGCTAGACAGGTGAGCATTAAAAAAAGCTCTACCACCGTGGTATGGTTTCATCACGATATTTTCCTTCACCGAAAGCTCTGGCTTATTGCCAGGATTCGAACTCACATCCATTAACGCGGCGTTCGTACACGCTACCAACTGAGTTATCGTTGCTCCAAACAACCTACAAAGCTTATTTTATATGTATGATGCTCATGCATGTATTTGTCTTACTTCACATTGGCGAAGTTGCCTACATAGGCAAATATATTAATGAAAAAAAAAAACTGGTTGATTCTTTAACGCACCGAACCAAAAGAGAATTACTGTGATGAATTTACCACCATAATATTTCCATTCTGGTTGATTGAAGACAAGACCGCTTGATTACGGAATTCACACCGTTTTATCCCATAACGTTACATGTCTAACTGTGCGATTATTGTGCATACTATTATGAAATCTAAGAATCTATGAAAATACTTTTGGAATTTTTTGTATAATAATTTAATAAGTATTAAAATATACATATGTAGCTCTGTAAAGCAAAAACCTTTTGATAGATCATAAAAGCTTAAACGACGCGCTAGACCACGAAATAATCGTAATTTCAAACGAACAGTTCTACATATTTCTTACTGTACTAACATTTCTCACGGCGGACAGGGTTTCTCAGAATGTTTTTTTTTCCACCATTGGTTAAAGAACTTACTAATTATTTCAAAATAAGGGAATAAACAATAATCGTTCGGTTAGCGTTCGGCCAAGAAGACTTGACAGATTTTTATTATCAATTATTCCTTGTCTCATGAATCGTTTTTGATATTTATCGAACAATTAGCTACAACCTGTATTCGTCTAGTTGTAATAAATAAAATGAATAAATAATGATTTGAATAAAACACGATACTAATACAGTTCGATTTGTTACAGCACTCAATATACGGGGGGTGTTATTAGCCATTTACTAGCAACGCCCGCAGTTCCTAGCACCCGACCCGATTCCGTTTTATTTTATGAATAGAAGTTGTAATTGCATCAGCCATCTCTGGGATAACGGTGCGCGTAGCGTCGCCGGCGGTCGTCGTTTGCAAAACCTAACTGATTTACTCGATTACTATCAGTGTTAAATCTAATAACTGCGTATTACTTGGGCATATTAGCTGACACTTACTTAGGCCACTTGTATTAAGCGGGACTTAAACTGTTCTGTGACGTGTTTTACGATAAAATTGAAGGAAATGTATATAAAACGGCTACTTATTACAGATGTGCTGAATAATTTTTTTATGTAGATGTGAATAAAACTCTTCGTCATATATGTATCTGAAAACTTGATACGTATAATTTTATGAAAGTAAATATAATTATTGGCGTTAATAACATAATTTATTTCACTGGTCACAATGTCTGGAACATCTCAAGATAATAATTATTTTGGTAGTTGTCGCAGATGTGATAACTTTAGAGCGGAAGAAGAGCAAATAGTTCTCATGAACGCATAGCTCCAAGATTCCACATCAAACTAAATTATAAGAGATTTAGAATCATCCCTCTCTACAAAAATTTCATACCTACTCGGTGGTATTTACTACTAGCACTCTATTAATACACTAATTTAATTTCAAATATATTACTATAGATTATCGATCGAGTTAAATTTACAAATATGTAAATATTAGATCATGTTATATAAATCAAAAGCCAGCCTTTTATGAGGCTTAAGTAAACTACATTGTATGTTAAAGTGACACTTCTGAACACGTATCACCATCACGTATCACCAGTTCGAATAATTGTCGACGAGGGTTAAGTTTCTTGTACATATACATATTTCTACTAGGTAAAATGATCCTACCGAGTGTGACGGTATATTCCATAAATAACACCAATTGTGTGAAGTTGTCAACTATAATCGTCATTATATCATTTATAACGGCACGAAATGCTATTATGTTACTAAATATATATAGATTGATGATGAAGAAGATGCATCACCCGAGGCTCTGAGTTTATATTACAGGTTGTTTTAGAAGGATAAGTTGTCCGAACTTGCAACAATACAATATTTTTAATTACACCTCCTTACATAAGAAAATTTAAAGGAAAGCTATTGAAATCTATACGCATTTTCATCCTCATTATATTTATCCACATTATAATAAAAATAGTGTAATATTTGAAACCGTGAAAGATTTGTTCATTTTGGTTATTTTAATTCAGCTATAAGACGAAGGAGAAAATCACTTTCTCCCGTATTTAATAGTGAGTGTGGTTGGTAGGATATGAAAATGATTTCCAACGGATCGTGAAAATCGTATAGGTGTAACACCCGGCACGCTTGGGTGTATTTTGTTCCGAAATCAGTCAATGTAACCAGTATTCGTGGGGAATGGTTGACTATAGTGATAACCACGGTACAGTAGATCTCTCTGATTGTTCAGGTTGCAGGAATACCACTATAAATGTACAGTACATTTAGTTGCCGAAAGGGTTTCAGACTGGCATGATAGCGACGACCGCTGATCAATTGCTGATCGCTCAGTTGTCGCTATTAGTTTTGGACTGTACTATGCTTATCATCGGTTACAGTGCCGTCACTTCGTCTTGTTAATATAAAAAAATTAAATAACTAGCTTTTACCCGCGGCTTCGCTCATGTTAATGTTGATTTTGTCAAAACGGATGACGCAAATAAAAAGTTTCAGACAAAGTTTATTCTTTTCTTTACCCCACTTCCAGTAAATTTTTAACGAGAAATAAGTATCCTATCACCATTTCCAAAGCCCCAATTATCTCTCTACCATAATTTATCACAATCGATTCAGCGGTTTAGGCGTGAAAGCATAGCAAACAAACTCAATTTCGCATTTATAATATTAGTAAGGATAAGAATATAGTAAGAAAATATTGGTAAGAATTTATTGAGACGACAGGGTCATAAAATGGGTGTTATATCAAAACACGTGCACTCCACACTACCGACCAAGCACCGACAACAGTTCAAAGTTATCAAGGTTATAGCGTTTCCGATATAGCACTTTTAGTACGCCAACAAATGAAGCGGTTGCATTAAAACTTGTCTTGTGAATATCTGAACGTAATTAATAGCTAAGATAAGTTGGTAGTGCGTACGCGATGCCTTCGTAAGGTTCGACGTAATCGAGGTTGTCGGGAGCACCACCGGCGACTTATTTTAGTCCCTATTAATAACAGTCGCTCGATATCGCCGGTGCCCACGTAAGATGGGAAATTAAAAGGCTTTATGGAGTTCACTTATTAGATTGATTTGATTCCGTTAGGTACCCGCAGCGGAGCGCACACGAGGTTATTAATTAACAAACTGTATAACCGTTTGTGTTCGAATTATTAATTACTCGTTTGTTTGATAAGTGTTTTATAGGAATTCAAATACCAAAAGTATCTTTTATTGCGTAACATTTTAAGTAAATAAATGATTTTCTACAATTACATGTCAAAATAAAGTATGAAATTTGAATACAAATAAAATTAATAATAGTCAATGATTATAAATTGTTTTTTTTTTGTGACTGTGTTTGGGAATCTGCATGGATCTGTTATTTGTTTGGTTTATATGTTAAAAGAATCATTAAAAAAATAACCGTATACAAAATTTATGTATAATTATTAATCTATGTGACTTTGTATTATTGTATAAAGTTGAACTAGAATTTTTAATTTAAATTAGAGGTAAAAATTACACTTGAGCTACACCTATTTTTGCCACGAAATAGAAGTCTCTTTTATTACTCTCATTCGGTCGGGTCTGTGAGACATTAGCAACACGCAATGATTCTCAGTCATCATACTAATATTATTCACCTAATATTATTATTATAAATAGCGGAATCAATTGTAAGGAATTTTGGTACAGAGATAGATGGGACGCAGAAGACGGAGATAGGCTAATTTTTCTCGCGAAATCTTTATTGGACGTGGGGTAAATAGAGAGGGATAAACTTTGTATGAAACTTTTTATTGCATCATTCGATTTGTTTGATAGATCGATATTAACTCGAGCGAAGCTGCATGTAAAATCTAGTTTAAACAATATAGTCAGTTCTAATAAGTCGATTTAACAATTTTTACGCAGTTACTAAAAGGATAAACCCAATCAAGTGTCACGACGATTCTTCTCAGTGACTCGGACATTTCCGAAGTAGTAGTAATATTTTAAATGGAGCTCTAAATGAAATAAAGTATTTTTTATTTCTTTTAATTTCATTTCACAAGAACCATTTCGACTCAGTTATGACAGGTAGGGAATTATTAATAGCTAGCCTGAGTTAGGATCTTAGTATTTACAAGTAGGAAGATATTACAGTGTCCACTTTATTTGTATTAGGTGAAACGTATTTATGCTTGCTTCATATCATTAAAAAAATCTATAAAGTCAACAAGGCTATAGATAAATGTATAATAGACTGAGCGTGGGCAGATATGTATGTCATTTGAAGTTAAAGTCGGCCTGTGATTGTGTCGAATGCATGCAAGCGTATCAGTGCAGGCTAATTTGCCAATTATTGAGTCAGAAGTCGTGCGGGTCGCGGGGCAGTGCTAAAGCGCGTAATAGCACAATTTATACCATCATTGTTCTAAAGTAGCGGCGACCGTACATCAGGGAGGCAGACGGGACCAATTGGTACAAACGAGCGCATGTCACGTCTAAATATAATATTAGGAATCACGGCGCGAGCCAGGATATATTAATTTGGAGTGGTTATTGCATGACGAAACTTATCAGTCGTGCTACTGACTATCATGTCGTGTCGCTTCAAACAAGACAAGTCTACTTTGGTTTTATTCGTACTGTATTTACTAGATTTTTTTTGTGATCTAAATTTTTTATTATAGGTACAACTAAAGTTGTGCATGTAGGCCCACATGATGACGAGCCATTTATGTAGCTTAGGGACGCTCTAACATTAGAGACAATAGTATCATATTGATGACCCTGAACACCTCCCTCTCCAAGGTGCTCTGAAAATATAACTGGGAACGCAATACAAGGTAATTTAACTCCGATTTTCTGTAAGGAAAATAAGTGTCCAAAGAATCTTAAAAAGCTTTAATAAGGGAGAAGTCTCTGTACCCTATCCCTCTAGTATTTTTTAAATATTGATACATAAACTTAATAATACCATAGCAACGGCATAATATTCAGGTATCTAAAATTAACTTAACCTTATTTTATTACAAAGTTGCACTATTTTTGAATTTGAATTCATTCCAGTTGTAGTGAGCTTGTATTTTTATATAGTAACACGGTTCACGGTACTGTTTTATTTCTTAGTAAGATATTTAGTTTACTTAGTAAATTTGTTTACGTTGATTATTCTTCACAGATGTTATATATAATTTAGTTCACCTAATTATATATCAAACTTGTGTTCGAAATCGTTCTCCTGTTAAAGGGCTGACTAATAATAATAAATACTAAAAATAATTAATATTATATTTGATTATTGATATTGACTCAGTTGATTCTCAGCTAAAGCTGGTCCTAATACATGGAACAGTTGGGAATATTCAATATTTTTTAAGATTAGAACGTCTGCTCGCCGTGCCCGCTAGTACTTTTACAAAATCCAGAATAAACCGGACCTGTGTTATATCCTTTAACAATTTTCTAATTTCTCAGAATAAAAGATTAAGTGAGATAAGTCTCTAGATATACTGGAAATAAGATTTTATTATTCGGTTATTTTATAATGTCATGTTATTTGTACCAATGTTACAACAATTAATAAAAAACCGCAAATTTAACCGTTTAAATTATTATAGTTTTATTTCGATGAACATTTGAAGTAGTTATTATATAATTTAAATAATATTTACATTCTAAATTCTAAAAGTAATCATATCCGAACTACCGAAACCAATTTTTCATTAAACCAATGGCCCTAAACCTCTCAATCGACGTCATGATTGAAGTTAACCTAAATTTATAGCGGTTGTAGACCCTTGCTCTTTGGGTATAAGTCTAAATGACGGTTTATGAATGAGGTCAGTGCGGTGAGTGAGGTCAGCTAACTCGGTGTATCAATCGGTGTCGGAGTTGCCACGCGCCACGCGCCACGCGCCACAAGCTCCGAGCACACGACTCTTGCCGGCTACTTACTCATACTGTAACCGCACATTAAATGAAAATGCTTTAGACATTGAACAATATCAGAAGAAACTGGCCACGAGTATACAATTTATTATTAATATCTTTTGAAATTAACGTAACGAAACTCATTCATTTCTTCTATATTACCGACTCTTTGCGTTCTGAACTTTTAATTTATAACGTATTACGTTATTAATCTATATAATTAATAATTGCTATTCATTGGTAAGCTTAACATTTGAGAATAGCTAAACCGATTTGGATAGTATTTCTTTAAACATCTGAATATAGTTTTTTAGGGAGAGGGAGACGAACTTCCTAACTATCCGTGGATTAACCGCGCGGGTACCTGGTCCATTGTGTGATAGAGAGAGAGAAACTCCGAGGAGTTCCCAAGAGTTGTGACACAGATGTAAGTTTTAGAGGCTTCTTTCCAACACACGTCAACACAAACCTTCACTAGTCGTTTTTCTCTCCCTGCCCAGACAAATTTGGTAGGAGCCTGCTAGCGCAGATTTAGAGACACATTCTAATATAGAACCTAGTGCAGTCCTAGACAGGCCAAGACCTTTTAGCAGATAATAGAGAGATTTTGCTCTCATACTTCTCGCTCCCACTTCGACTGCATATAAATTCAGTACGTAGCCATTTCTGTTTAGGCTATTTAGTAGCTTGTAGTATTTATTTGTTTTTATAGTGTGGTCGTGGTATATTTGTTTCCCATGATAAGAAATTAATGAACGAATACTTTATTGCACTTTTAATATTTACACTGGCGAGCTTAATGCCATAAGGAATTTTCTTTAGAAATGTGTAAGGATGCCTCGAAAATTCTGGAAAAACTGAAATTGCTTTCTTCTATGAAATTTTTAGGAACTCAAGACCGAAGAAGAAAATACCAACAAATGTAAAAAATGGCTAATTCCATTTTTTATTTTGTTTGTCACAGTCCTGGTAAAGTTCTTACAAACAAAATAATGAGGAACCCTTATTACGTATTTTATAAGTGTAAAGCAATAGCTAAAATCGCTAAATATTTGCTTCGCAATGGAAATTTCATATGATGTATCAAGTTTAGTGTACTGAATTTGCCAATTAATGGTGGATTATTTGAGGCTTGTGTCGTTGTTAATACGTAATAGGTGGGCAGAATAGATAATTAACTATTTGAAAGAGTTGAATAATATTAGCCGTGGAAGTTAAACATATTTAAGTGGATTTTTAAAATTACTTACGAATTTCTTTTTTTTCTCAATTAATAATGGTAGTTAAAATAACAACAGTTTAGAATGGTTACAAATTATTGCAACCCGGTCCATAATTTACTAAGATAATATGCATGCAAGAAAGTGACACCTCGAATAACACTGATCATGGTTGATAACATGGAATAATAAATTAGAAAACCAGGTTCAACACCTTGTAATAACGATTCGTTCCCAGTCTAAGATTTTGTACAGTCAGATTAGAAAATTTTGTCAGCTATTTAGAATGCAAACTATAATATTTCATACTGGTCAGTTTCTTCTGGAATCTGAATTGAGGTCATACTTATCTTATTAGTGTAGACTATGTCTCTGGCAGCCGGTGTACCTATCTTTGCATATCTTTCGATCTCAGGTTTAGTTTCATTTATTGTTTCGGTTTCTATCGATGTTGAATTGAATGGGTTTCTTAATAAGTTATCAGAGTTCAGCAAAGGTATTACCGGATAAGATATTAGCAATAAAAATTAATGTACAACTATAAATTATTAAATTAAATATTAAAATCATATTTAAAAAGATCGAAATGGTCAGTAAATTTACATTTCATATTAAAAATTGGTTGATCTAAGAAGTAGTTATTTCATAGTGTACATATCTCACATAACTTCATTACGGGCTCAATTGAATAAACTGTAATAGGAACGCCGAAGCGCTCTGCAAGTTGATTGTTCAAATTTCCTTTTCAACTATCACAAAGATATGGTGAATTTCTAATTGAATAAACGTGTCGTTTCCTATTTAAAGACGAAGGCGAGTGCAGCATTTCCATTTCACTGTGACCGCTAGGGAATTACTGCGGTGCCCTTGTGACGTCTTTATATACCATGTGTCGGGGGACAAAGGAGGTCTAAGTATGCAGGTTGTTGTATCTGCGGGTACACGCGCCGTCATCCCGAGTAATGGTCAGTCAGGGTAAGACGGAGCGCGCGTGTGCTCAATGACCTAGTAATGGATTATTATTAAAACTTGTTTCCTTAGTGATGATGGTTTTCGAAATACGAAAACATTTTCATTGTAAATATCATTCTTAGTATCGATTTTTTATGATTCTTAGTATATAAATATATGTAATGTAAATGTAGATTTAATAAATTAAGTTTTTTTTTAGTGTATTCCTATAAACTTTACCTAGACATTGTAGCAATGTCACGTTTGGTAAATCGAGACTGCCAGTTTTTTTGTTTTGATGTTGTTAGTCAGAGAGCCTTTGACAGTTTAACCGGATTTTTAGGGCCAGCGTAGAAGGCATTTAACCGAAAGACCGTTGGAGCTTACTGTTTTAACTCCTACCCCGAAGTAAACCTTTCGTTTTATGGGATAGAAAGTATCCCATATATTTATCAATAACATTAGGTTTTTCTTTGCCATATTGTAATGTGTTTAGCAGTATCAAAATGAGGCGTGCGTACGTGCGTATAAATTGGGGACAGACATAATAATAATAATAATAATAAGCCTTTTTATTTCCATATCCTTTTTTTTTACATACATGAAGTTTTTAGTTTTTATGGTTATTTTTTAATTATATATATATATTATATATATATATATATATATATATATAAAAAATATATGTTTTTTTTTTCTTATATGTTAGGTGTTAGTAATGTTAGTAATGAAATGTTGATGGACATGGACCCCTTATTGGGTAAAGGCCTCCTCCAATTTCTTCCATCGTTCTCTACCTCTGGCGATGATCGCCCAATCTTTTCCCAATTTGTCTGATATATCATCAGCCCACCGTCTGTGTGGTCTGCCTACTTTTCGTTTTCCTGTTGGTCCGCTCCATTGTGTAGACCGCAGGGTCCATCTGTTGTCATTGAGACGTGAGATATGACCGGCCCACTGCCATTTGAGTTTTAGTGCTTGTGTTAGTGCATCAGTTAGCTTGGTTCTTTTTATTTTTTATTCACTTTACTTTACTTTACTTCACAATTCACTTTTTATTTTGTGCACTTTTCTGATTTTTAATATGCTTCTTTGCATTGCTCTTTGTGTTGTTTTAATTTTATGCTTAACTTTGTCTGTGAATGTCCATGTTTGGCAGCCATATAACAAGCAAGGGAAAATACAAGTCTCTATCACGGTTTTTTTCATACGTAAAGAGTACCTTTTAGAATTTCTTTAAGTGACCAGAATTTTTTCCAAGTTATATTTGCTCTTCTTTGAATTTCTTCTTCGTTATTTAAATGTGCAAAAGATATTTGTTTACCTAAGTAAATGTAGTTATCCACGTATTCTATTATTTCTTCTTTTGTGTTGATGGGACATCTAAGGCTATTGGTCATAATTTTGGTTTTACTTGTATCCATTTTAAGTCCTACTTTACAACTTTCTTGAACTAGATGATTTATCATTTCTTCCAGCTCCGTTGGTGTTTCGGCTATTACAACTATATCGTTCGCAAATCTAAGATGACTTAAATAGCTGCCCTTTATCCTTATACCCTTACTTTCCCAACTTAGATTTCGAAAAATACTTTCTAGTACAGCAATAAATAGCTTAGGCGACAACGGGTCTCCTTGTCTTACTCCTCTTTCTATTCTTATTTCCTCTCCTCTTGTCTCCAGTTTTACTCTGCTTGTATTGTTTTGATACAGGGCCTTTAGTATATTAATATATTTTTGGTGGATATTGAGTGATTTTAGTGCTTTCCAGATGGAGTTGTGACTAATATTATCAAAAGCTTTGTAGTAATCTATAAATGCCAGATATAGAGACCTGTTAAATTCTTGGTATTTCTCAATTATTTGTTCTAATGTATGTATATGATCAATTGTACTGAAGCTTGAACGGAAACCTGCCTGCTCTATCGGCTGCGAGTTGTCTATATCTTTTGTGATGCGTTTTAGTAGTATTGATGAAAAGAGTTTATAAGTGCTTGCTAGTAAAATGATTGGTCGATAGTTTCCTATTTGCGAAGGATTTCCCTTTTTATACAATAATATGATATCTGATGTGCACCATTGCCTCGGGACAGTCTCTGTATCCATTGTCATATTAAATAGTTTTGTAAGGTAACTGATTAGAACAGGTGCTCCAAGTTTGATGGCCTCATTACTTATTCCATCCGGGCCTGGGCTCTTACATGTTTTTAGTAGTTTTATGTGTCCGTGTACTTCTTTTTCGTCTATTGGACTGATTGCGTGTGTACTGGCGACGTTATTAGTTTCTTCGTATATTTCATTTTCTTCCTCCCGTCTAGTGTAGAGCTCCTTATAAAATGTTGTTGCTTGAACTGTAATATCATTTCTTGTTTTGGTCTCTTTTGAGTTGCTTTGTAGTTTTTGTATCCATGTCTTGTGTAAAGTTAACTCCTTGTAAGCTTTTTTGTGCTTCTAAATTTATTCAAGTTTTTTGTTATTATGTCTTGTCTATGGTTTTGATAATCTTTACGTATTGATTTATTTGTTTCTTTGAATAATTTTATTAATGCTTTCTTCTCAGCCCTATCTTTGTTTATTTTACGTAATAACTCTGTACATCTCTTGATTAGAAGTTCTGTTGTTTCGCTGAATATTTTGTGACATTTTGTCTGACTAACGTCGCTTTTACCAGTCAAGCTGCATGCTATAGCATTTTCGAGCATGTCGTAATAGCTTCGAACGTTATGTTCTGTTTCTGCCATAAGATGTGTGTGAAGAGAAATGTGATAGGATTCTATTTCCTCTGAGGTTCTTGGGGTTTTTGGTTTTGTAATTCTTTCTGCTTTTCTTTGGGTGTTGAAGCAGAAATGTCGCTCGTACTGGTCTGTGATCTGACAGAAAGCTTATTTTGTTGAGAACTTCGCAGTTTACAACTAGATTCGGGATATTCGACATTATGAAATCTATTTCGTTTTTTACTTTTTGGTTTGGTGATGTTCAGGTCCATTTTCTGTTTGTTCTTTTTTTAAAGAAGGTGTTCATTATGGACAATCTGTACTCTAATGCGTAGTCTATTAATCTTTCGCCCCTGTCGTTTCTCTCTCCGAATCCGAATTTTCCTATGACTAGATCTTCTTCATTTTTAGCTTGTCCGATTTTGGCATTGAAGTCTCCCATTACTAGCACTTTGTCACTAGCCAGTATATGAGCTTTTTTAAGACTGGAATAAAATGCTTGTAGTTCGTTTTCACTTGATCTTTCTGTAGGTGCATATACTTGGATTATTGAGATGTTAAAATTATTGACTTTTAATTGGAGTAATGTTACTCTCTCTGAGATGCCGATAAAGTTGATTATGTTTTCTTTTAGTGTTTTCTTAATTAGAAATCCTACTCCATTGAAGCCTTTTGTTTGGCCAATGTAGCAGAAAATGTAGTTTCGGTATTCTTCTATGTTGGAACCTACTCTCCTTACTTCGGAAAGTCCTAAGATGTCGCAATTTATATGTTCAAGCGCATAAGTTAATTCTAGATATTTTTCAGTAGTCGCCAGGGATCTCACGTTGTAGGTGCATATATTTAAATTATCCTTTTCTCTTTTACTCGGTTTATTTTTGATAAATTAATTATTAAGTTGTAAATGGAGGGTGGCGGTCTAAATCTCCACGATGACCAGTCGGCTTGGAGAATGGGGGACAGACATAGTAGAGTTAAATAAATATATTTTGAGCGATAACGAGGTACACCCTAATTATAATTTCTAAAAAATATATCATATATAAACTGCTCTATTACAGTTTTAATTATTATTATCTTTGAGTGTCATGAGTCTATGTTTTATACTTTTCATTATTCATATTAACTGTTACGAAATTACACTTGTGTTAGCATTATCATTGGTCGCCGCTTTGTTTTTAGCCTTATCGTTGATCTTCTCTATACATTAAATGTCATATTGTAGGGGTTTCAATATTCACACGTTAGTTCAAAATAACTTCGTGGATTTAAATTAATATTTACATTTGGTTATATTTAACTTTATAAATTCAAATTGTAATGAAGAGGTTTTATATAAATTGTTTTAATAATCTATTTCAAGTGTTAGGCTTTTTCATTGGTCGCCTCTTTATTTTTGCTTTATCATTGATCGTCTCTTTATTTAAAACTTCATATTACAAGGGTTTCAATATTCACACGTTAGTTCAAAATAACTTTATAGATTCAAATTGATATTTACATGTTTGGTTAAAAATAACTTTATAAATTCAAATTGTAATGACGAGTTTTATAAAAATTGTTTTAATAATCATATTCACACTAGTTCGCTTTTAGCGCTTTTAGTTTCCGGTTGTGGCAATATAAATATGTCTTATAATACTGAGGCAGATACAGTGGAGCTCCAGAACGAATCAGTGGACTGAAGTATTAGTGATATGAAGTACCGAATAGTACGTGCAGCCTATTAAACAAGACGGTTAAGATATAAGGATTTATTACACTTGGTTGCTACTGATAATTTTGTGTTATCATCAAAAACACAAAGCATTGCATTCAATTCATATTATTGCATTCAATAATATTAGTTTTGGTTAGTGAGTAATTTCCGTAAGAACTGTAGATAAATGACTGAGTTAATCCCAAAAACAAGTATTTAAGTTTATTTTCTAAACATTATTTTCTTATTTAATGGAAACGTAAAAGTGTTTCTTGAGAAGGCGTGTCGTAAATCAAGCGGCGATGGGCGAACGATACCGCTCCCGTGCGGTGCGTGCGCGTGTCTAACGCACTACCTACCTAAAGACATGCATTCGAATTGCTCATTTTTCCTCATAAATCCAAATAGTAAATAACTTGGAAGTCGATTAATCACAAGGGCTTAACTCATCCAACACTATCATTAAAGTAATACTCACTAAATCCGACATTTTGATTAAGAAACACATGGCGTTATTGACTTTCTAAATTGTGTATATTTGTATTAAAAAATACACTAATTACATCGAAACTGGCTTTTTCAATATACATGGCTGCTGTTATGGGCGTTAAATATTTAAAGTGAACTAGTAAAATGAACGAGCTATGTTAAATATCTATGTTAAGTTTTGTACTTTAGGGCCACCCATTTGGCAAATCAATTAAATATTTAGTCTTGTTAAAACTTAGTCGTTCAAGTTATTGTGGAGAGCTTATATTCTGGTTTTTGTTAATTATTAGCTTCTATCTTCTTCGCTCGCGTAAAAGTTAGAATAACATTGAATTTAAATTTTTATCTCAATAGAATACATTATCGGGATATAAAGTATCCTATGTGCTTATCTAGAAAATGCTCTATTTATGTGCCAATTTTCGTCCAAATTTATTCAACGGTTTAAGCGTGATAGTGAAACAAATAAAAAAAAATATATACATCCATATTTTCGAATTTATAATATTTTACCCGCGGCTTTGTTCTCTGGTAATTTGAAAAACATTGCCAGAGGCAATAAGACATCGACTATGTATGTAGAACAGAGCAGTATTTAAAGACGCTAGCGTAAACAATGCGTTATGTCTTTCCATTATTCGCTAAGAAATGTAAATTTTAAGCATTGGACACACGATAACACACCAAATATAGCTGCCCATGTGAGATGTACGGCTTTTACAAGTATACTCTTGTTATCTGTAGGATCACCAACAATATTCTGCCCAAGTTGTGCGACGCGAAGTTTTGTTCCGTTACATAATCGAGGTCCATAACTGGTATGCCCAAATTCAATTGCAGTTTATTTAAAATCATACCTGAGAGCTCTAGATAATTCTATCTATGCTAGGAGGGAGTAGATAGTAGATAGTGATGGAGGAATAATTTTACCAATATTCCTGTAAATCTCCCCTGTGTATGAGAAGTTTTTCTAAGACACAAAGTAGCCTATGTTACTCTACATCTTTTCATTTATCTCTATGCCAAAAAGCAAGTCTGTTGGTTGCTCTGCTAGGGTGTGAAAGTGGAATAATTTTACCGATATTATTGTATATCTCCCTGGGAATTCGATGTTTTTCCGGGACAGCTTATGTTACTCTCCATCCTTGCATCTATTTCTATACCAAAAGTCAAGTCGATTGATTGCTTAGTTAAAACGTGAAGGAAGGATATACAAACAAACAAACACACATTCGCATTTATGATATTAGTATAGATAATCGGTGTGTACTTCCTTATCGTACTAGACGTCAAAATTATTTAATTTAATTTTTTTGCCTTAATGCCCGTTCTACGCGTGCCATTCTAAAATTAGTGGATATAGACATAACAATTTTTTTTACCCTAGAAAACGAAAGAGAACTTATTAAATTAACTTCTTGGCAGATTTTGGTGCTATTTTCTTTTTTTGGTAGCTAACCATTTTACTAAATATCTTATTATATTTTCTCTATTGTAATGGATTACTAAATATACCATGTTGAAGACGAAATTATTTGGGCATCAACTATAACTGTGTAAGGCTTTAGGTTATTTAACATGACACTACCACAAATAGCAGCAAAGCTGTGTTGTCAAAAGTTTCTAAAAGCGAGCAAAAATTATTAAATAGTTTTTAGTAGCACACGGGCGAGGTCGCAGGCACAGCTAGTTATATATAAAAATGGATGGTGAGAGATTGATAAATCCCCTTGGGCTCGAGCGCCCTCCACGCTCGTCCCTCTAGTCCTATGAAACTGTAAAAGCCTCTCTAAAAGTATAACAGTGTATCTCTCTTCGAAAAAAAATAATTGATAAACACAATTGTTTAACTGATTGCCATGAATGTAAGAACAAGTGTTTTATGTTATCGGTGAAAGTGATAAGTGACGCTTGAGTTCATTACTGGAAATAGTAGAATAGCTTCTATTGGGCCAGCTAGCTAATAGGTAATAAATAAATAAGGGAAATCTAAAAAAAACTAAGCTTGTATAATAGTATCTAAATAGTAGAAATACTCTAAATATATTGATATTTAACTTCCTTATATACAACTCATATTGTGGTCATCAGAAAATTTGTTGTATTTGTCGCCGTCCTGAATAAAAAAACTATTAAATTTGACGAGAAAAATAAATAAAACTGTCACACGTTTAATGTTCGACAAGGTAAACTGTACGGTACGGTACTGTACTGCTAAACTCTCTTCTCAAATCAAAGAATGTATTTAAATATGGGTTTCGAAGCTACAAGATATAACCACCAATATTCGGGTAAGGGGGTATTTTAGATTTAATTAATGTATAATATTGTCAGTAATGAAAAAGGATTGACAAATTTATTGTTTGTTAAATATTTATGCGTGCGTTTAGGAATTTATAATGAGGTGGGAAGTGATTCTGACCATTTCATGAGCAGCATTGAAAAATAAAATGGTTATATACAAACGACGTCGCTTAGCGCAACGCATATTGTAAAGATCAATTTTATTACTAGTCAAATAAGCGCCACAATTCAGAAAGTATAAGCTATGGTGCCAAAAATATAAAAATTTTAGTTTACGACTAGGGATCTCTCAAAAATTGAAGTATGTAACTATCTTCATCAAGTATTCAAAATAGTTTGCTGTTTAATATTTTTATGTAATGGAAGATAAAACCGAACTAGAAAGAAATGGCTAAAAATAGACCTAAGACAACGTGTTCAATCTGTCTTTAGTCAAACAGTTTAATCATAAGACGATAGAATAACACTTTTTTTATACACGTTGATTACAATAATTTGAACATGGTAAGTATATTTATAATTGTAACGATCGTATGTATTAGTTATAAAGGGTAAGGCGCATGAATAGTAAGCGTGCGGTGCGGTGAGTAGCGCGGGACCACCGAGGCAGCCAGCGGTGCTTTACTTACAACGATTTATTGTTATAAAAATAATGTATCATCGGGCCGCCGACGCCGCACAATGCCCGTAACAAGCTCGAATCGTGTGCACTAACGGGATGTCTCGACGCGGAAAGTCGCCTTTGCTAAGGCTGTGTCACTGTTGAAACTATGCAATATGAAAATTATTGTAAGAACTTATTATTTTTGTGCGGATACTTTCATCTTCAATGCCCTTCGGTGGTTTTCTTTTCTATTGAGTACTATTCTACATGTTATAAAAACAAGTCCCTCGCCGTGCCTGTCGGTCTGTTCGCGATAAATTCAAAAACTGCTCAACGGATTTTTATGCAGTTTTCACGAATAAACAGAGCTAATAACTTTGAACAGTTATTCGTGATATTATCAAATTTCCCCTTAAACTAATCATATTTTCACTACACAAGACTATGATTAAAATTACGAAATATTTATTCAGGTATATTTTAGGCCCTTATATATGAGGTAATTATAACCTACTAGAGTTCTTAGTACGACACAGCCTTTAAACAGACAACTTAAAATTTTCACTTATTCACATTGATGGATGTTCTAACTCAGCAGTTTTTGATCTGTATTTAAGTAGAGTAGTACTTTTGATATAAGCGATAACGCGTATATGATCGAATTGTGATACTGCGACAGTCATATTAAATATAGAAACACGAACAACAAGCTTAAGTCTAGATGAAAAATGTATTATGGTGCACTTATTAATCTTTTAATATATAAATAAAGTTATTTTTATAAGTGTCCTTAAAACTAAAAACAAAAACTATCTAAGGCTTATTTGCCGATTATACGGAAGCGATGATAGCTCAGTGGTGGTATGTACGACTTTGCGTCAAGGGACGTGAGTTCGAACCCAACCACCTACAATAATGCGCTAGAGCTCTCGGTGATAGAAAACATCGTTAGAAAACGATAGCATGGTAGAGCTTTTTCTGCTGCCCACTTGGCTAGCTACCACCCTCAAGTTGAAAATCTGCAGCCAAATACCGATAGGTGTGTTCCGGCAGTTACATTTGAGAGCCAGTTCCTCGAAAGGTTTAGCGTGTCTACCAACTTGGGCCGTATCGTCACTTAAGATCAGGTGAGATTATGGCCATAACGTTAAACTTATAATCCTATAGCCTAATCTATAAAAATAAAATCTATAATTAAAACTTAAACAGATAAATTGCAATCAATTATTTTTCTTTTTCAAGGTAAAGTGACTAATAGTAAGTGCAGCATTGAACATTAATAGCTTCGATGAATCATATACTCCATCAGCTGTCATTTATGTCACGGTGTCCTGTAGAATATTTTTTCTACAGTTTCTTTTAAAGAGGAATATGATAAAAAAGAGAGTTATTGATGTTTTTAAACTAATCCCTATACGTATGGTTCGACAAAGAATTTCACTTCTTTCCGTAGGTTAATCGGCACTTTCATTTTTAGTTTTAATTCTTATTTAAAACATAATTAGCAATGTTTTTATACTAAGTACATGTCGCTGTCGATTGAAATATTTATTAGCATTTTAAAATTGTTTTTCACTTTTTTATAGCAGCTCGGCAAAGTAATGGCGCTGTATTTGATAGTACAGATATGTCGACTACGGAGAGGTCAGTAAACCATTAGAGTACGTCTTTGTCATTCCAGTATCTAAGTCTCCCGGCGACTGGATAAACACTGTGTAATCCTGAAACACGACTAAATAATATAGCATCTGTGAGAGAGATTTATCAACACTTTGGATATATATCCTTAGCAATATATTGAGTAATCAGGAGCGAAATATTCCTAAAAAATTACTTTCTTAAGGGGTTCTGTGATACCCCTTTTTTTAAAGAATGACTTTTTTTAATGACAATTTTTTTTAAATAATGACACCTTTATGTGGGGATTAGTGTTAAAATTGTCTGATGTAGCTCGAAAGCACATAAATTGCCCAATGCTCGTACTTATAAGCTTAAAACTCTGTGTAGATATTAAATGATATTTTTTATAGGTTTATTGTTATCGCTGCAATTTCACCTGATTTTTTAGTGACGATGTGACGTAAGATTGTGAACACGCAATACCTGGTGGAGGGACTGGCTCGCAAGTGCAAATGCTGGCATACATCTGTAGGTATTTGACGGCAGATTTTCAAATTGAGGGTGGTAGCTAGCTAGGCGGGAATTAGAAGAAGCCCTACCACGACGCTATGTTTCATCACGATGTTTTTCTTTGACCGAAAATTCATGCAGTTGGATTCGAACTCAAGTCTATTGACGCGGCATCTGTACACATGACCAACTAAGCTATATCGCTTCGAATAATTTTGAACTGGAAGACGTAATGTGACCATTTTAAACAATTGTTTTCGCGAGCGAATATCGCAAGGAGTAACTGTGCTTACCGTAAGGACTATGTACCACGCTGTTAATTTTTTTTCTTGTTAAGGTGTAGCGTTATGGCCATAATCTCACCTGATCTTAAGTAAATATACGGCCCAAATTGGTAGACTCACTAAACCTGTGGGTGGACTAGCTCTCAAGTGCGACTGCTGGAAAACGCCGATTGGTATTGCGCGGCATATTTTCAATTTGAGAGTGGTAGCTAGATAGGCGGACATTAGAGAAGCCCTAACACAATGCTATAGTCTCTTCACGATGTTTTCCTTCACCGAAAACTCAAGCTCATTGTAGGTGGATACGAACCCACGTCCTTTGACGCAGAGTCCGTACACACTTCCACTGAACTAAGCTCGCAGTTAAATATTTAGAAACTTACGAAACATGATCGGGTCCCATACAATTATATTCTATTAAAGTGACAAGAGCAACATGTAATTAAGTGACAACATACAAACGCGCGAATTTATCTCTCATTCTTATTTGACAGTTAGGAATTATGAAAGTTTTGTTGCAGTTCGCAATAATTACAAGGCTCAGGCGAGTATAGTTGAGAAGTGGTAAGACAAGTTGCCGGCGAGTGTCGCCGGTATCGATATCATCTGCTTACGACAGGAGTTTGATATAAACGGCAATAACGTGTTATTAAGTGTTCTGCGATATATATTAGTACATTTGCCTACGCAAGTTTTTATGTTAACAATTAAATTTAAGAATTTATTAGTATGGACTGTTTACAACAGATTTTGTACATTAGAAATGTCTTTTGAGAATGATTTTGAAATGATAAATGAAAGTCATTATACAGAGTTTAGTGTCATTTGCTAGATTATCAAAAGTTCATTGTTTCTTTTGCTAATCTACATTAAAATATAAACAAGTAATATATCCTATGATATAACAAGCTCTGACATACACATATAACAAAAAAAAAACACGGTGAATTTATTTATTATTATATGATAGAAACAAAGTATTTAACGATACTTGCGGTCAATTTGCTTGTCTTCTTGATTGTATATGTACACCGGTTATGAAAAATAAGAAGTCTCGATAACTATTATAAGTACTTGTTGAACGATGTTTGATTGGTGACATCGTGTTGATAAAATATTATACTGAATTTGGACGAGTTAAACAAGTAATAAAACCACTTTTATTATTGCAAGTATTAAGTTTCTCGAACGTTTGAATACATGGTTAATGTGCAATTATTTCAAAACGATTAAGGATATTTATATGTATTCTTTTAAAATATATTAATGTAAAATGTATGTACTTTCGCTTTAAAAAGTTAAATGTAATAGAAGTATGGATTCGTAGTAATTTTTGGAAGTGAAAGGAATACAATGATATATTATTAAAAAATGCATTTGGTGTTTGTACAAATAACGCTATCGACTGAGTTACGCTCTTTTAGGGTCACACGATTAGCCTATAACATAGATGGCAAATTGTTTATTTGTTATGCTTTCACGCCTAAACCGCTGAATTGATCATAAAGAATTTTGGTATAGGTATAGCTGGGACCCTGGAGACGGTTATAGGCTAATTTTTTCGCAAAAAACTTAGGAGGTGAGGTATAAAATCAATGATAGTGCGAGCGGAGCCGCGGGCAAAAGCTAGTTGCTAATAAATTATAACAATTTGCACTTTTAAAGCTTCTAAGTATTGCCCGTTGTAGAATGTTAATAGAGAGTATGAGTACCTATAATAGTGTTACACAATTTTTAGATCTTATTTACAGCGATTTTTCTTAAGAAATTGAATATGTGAAAATATGTGAAAATTTGCGATAAAATTATAAATACTGACTACTATAAATTATTGATTAGAAGAGTAAAGAGTAGAATTTAATAGAATATCAGTTTTATAAAACAGGCGTAGTAAGTCAATAATAATGTAAAACTTACATTGAATTTTTTATTATAAGATTGATAATTTGTCCATTGGCTATTTAAAGGTTATATGCGTGTTGATGGAGCCTGGAAATGATTTTTCGCTGTGCATGAACTGATATCATTATTAATTTAAAGATAATTTACATATTAAAAAGAATCGTAGTTATCGCAATCGAATTTCTCGTCGATTTTTCTCAGTGACCGATAAGTTTTAGGAACCGATGGTAGCTGTTGATGATCTTAAGTACTTTCTTGCTGGTACTTTAGTAGCTCTAAAAATTTATTGAACCCATAACCTATCGGCTTAATAGTAGGGTTATTTATTATCACTGTGTATGCGTAATTAACGCTACAAATTCTCTGGTATCTGATGCAATGATGATAACGGCGAACTGGTATTTCTGCGACTATTATTAATTTACTAATGAAATAATCAAGATAATATTTATGCCTAATACTAATAAAAAATATACTATTAAACAAATCTTGTTTACAGGAACATATACTTGCCTCTACCAAATTAGTAAAGCTTAATTGAAATATATGAATCAATTAATTTTGTTTAGTTCCGCTAAGACGTTTCTTAAATTTAATTAATATCGTTTTGGCATTGAATTGGAGCCAAAGCGAAACTGTCTGACTTTGTATTTGGTAACTACCTACTGACAACTTATTTTTTATTCGAAGTGATTTTAACAAGGCCAGTGATATCTAATTCTAATTCGACAAAATATTGTTGTGATTATTTTAATAAATTTGCGTAAATATTCCTAGCTATGGCTATGAATTATTTTAACTCATGGCAAAGTTCTAGCTGGTTTTAGTAGTAAATATTTAGACGAACCACTTTTTATAGTTATAAAATGAACCAAACTAACGCATGATGATTTTCAAATTACAATTTTATTCCATTATACCTTCTCGGTATACAATGTGATTAAATCTTTAATAAGCAGTACATATTAATTGCTGTATAATTTTGTTCGTGATCGAACCGGCTCCATTGATGTTGCTAATTAATTGAGAACACTACCGACTGTGTCGGCGTATAACACTGATTTATATAGGCCAAAATTGTACAAGGCTTGCTATACTGGCCCCGGGTTATAAGGATGTATATTTAATAATTTTCTACTTCATTTTTTATTTGTTCTTAATTAGATTTATTCGCTTATAAATTTAAAGGTACATAGAAGAAGAAGATAGATATAGCAGTTCTTATTTTTAATTACTATATATATTAATCCTTTATTGTATCTCGCTTATGAGCATGGGTTTAATCTCTTCTATATTTAATAGAGAGTAGTATTTGTTCCTTATGTCTGTCCTCGCAGCGACTCAAGTTCTAAATACATCTGTAATATATACGTAAATTGTAGTATATACGTTACAGGTTCTTCAGTTTCACGTCTTATAAGGTGCTTTTTAGGGCTTCAAAGTCGTAATGAAAAAGTTGACTGAAACCCTAACTATGGTTAAAAAGGCTCACTCTATAAAGTAATACACAAGAAGTTATAAGAAATAGACAGAAAGAAAGTAATGTATTATTGGATAATACCAAGTAATACAAATAAACACACATTAAATGCTATTATATCCAATAACAGCCCCATACTCAGCTACTTGCTATAGTATAACCTTAGGGTATATACTGCAGCGTTGGTTTTCAGTATGAGGCCTTACAGTACAGTACATACACTATACTTGTCTTCCAATTATTAAATTATCTATCACGTAATGAATATGTATGTATACCGTTTTGAAACCCTTTGATTGAGTGACCATTATACTTGTCTTAATGAAGTTGTGATAGCTCTTCAGATCCAACAATTTTAGTAAAAAGAGACCCTATTATAAAGGATTATTTTAACAAATGGCAGGGTTGTAGGTCAGCATTATTGAGCCTGACTGGGTTGCGACTTACATGGTGGTAAGCCGGCATGATAACTCTTTTTGTTTATCGCATTTTGTAAGGAGTCAGTACATATACAGTTGTTTAGAGATTTGCAGGTACGCATAACAACGTTGACTGACGATAGATGGATTATAGTTGAAACTGTAGTTGGTTTGCTATGCTTAAAAAAAATCTACCGCAGACACTCTTGTTCATAATGTACCTAATATTTCGCCTATAGTATCTCGGACAATAAAATATTCCTACATATACTTCCGATTGTATATATGTATGTGCATGTTTCAGAAAGATTTAAAAGTCAAACCTAGATATATTTACATAGATACAGATGTTAGTACTTGATAGGGTAGATTCATGTTGATATTAAAGAAATAATATTTCTAGTAAATCGTAAATCTCTTCTATAATCACTTCCATTAAAAAAATCATATGTAATTGTAAACCAAGTTGTCTACTATTTATACCGCTTTTATAAAATACCATCATTCCTTTTATTATTAACTTGAATATCAAGTGTCATAAATAATAATATTTGTAGATAAATGTTATACGCCTATTATGGGGTAACCAACATTACAATACGGCGGTATATAACGAATGTTGAATTTCGTAGAGGAGTTTAAATAAATAATATTTTCTTTATATCAGTTGCGCATTGTTGTCGGACAGTAACGGTGGCCACACACGCGCCACTCGTGCGCTACCACTCACTTTATGGCGCTGGTTGTCGGATTTAACTCACTTTATACTGTACGATTATATGCATACTTGAACATGTCTTTTGTTATTTATTTAAAGATTTTAACAGTTTTCAATCTATACAAGAAAAATAAAACTTACAAACTTCATATCTAATAAAAATGATTTCAGTACATTTAGATTTATGTATAGTTAAATTAACATCATAGTTAACCCAAATGTAAAGCAAATACAAAATAGTATATATTTATATAAGAAAACTTTACGACTGTAAATTATATTTGAATAAAATAATGTATAAATCTAGAAAATGCTATGATAAAATAAAAACGAAATGGAATATTTATAAAAAACATATTAAAACTATACTAATAGATATTATGTATTGAAAAAATAATTATTGTCTTCCCTGAAATATAAGATATTGGTGGAGAACACAATACTTATTCTTTTATAGGCACAGCGAACGTATTTTTAATGTAAATTAAAATTATACTTATGCGTTTAATAGGAAATATTTTAATAATTTTGAGCGGAAAGTTAAATTATCTTCGTATTCTAGTTAGATCAAGAAAATTATTATTTATTTATAAATATAAATTAGATGTAGCTATTGCCAATCTTCAGTGTTATCAAAAAAAAAATGCAATTCTGCTTTTTTTACTTTTGTAAGAATTTCGTTGGATTACCAGAAATAATTATGTTCGAATTTCGGTCATTAGGTGAACTGTAGGGTATTAATTGGTCAAAATGAATACGCCGTGACGAATCCAATTGAAGCGATTAATTGAAGTATTTTGACTCAATTGTATATTTTTGTTGAAATGGCAAATAGAGTTATTTAATTCAGTTACATAAAATATTGTTTCAGTAATATGTCAATTTGGTTTCTTATTTTACATTGATTTTGTCGTCGAGTGTAAATAATGTTCCAAAATAATCGGTTACAAGTAACGAACATACGTTGTCTCATTGTTCTTTTATTTGTTTTGTTTGATAAGACTTACTTCATGGTACTGTATGAACAGGGACACACTCTTTGTTACTTTTATGAAACTATATACACCTTCGCTTATTCAAAATATTTAACGGTTTTCTTTGGAATGTTGTTTATTATTAGAGACTATGTTAACGTTGTAATATGGTTAAAAGTCGTGTCGGCCGAACCTATAGGTCAAGCGAGCCAATCACAGGTACACTAAATATGGAAACGCTATTATTGTTGGAGCTACTTTAAGAAAATGACGTAACTTCAGAAGTAATGATGTCTCGAGACAAAAGTGAGTAACATAGAGTTGCCTTATACGGAAATTCATAATAATGATGCTGAGAATGTATGTAAAATCGAGAATGTTTCTGTTGTGAAGTGAAGAATTTTTATGGTTTTGTTTAAGGGGCTTACATTTGAACAGTTGTAATTGTTACAGTTTCGTGATTACGAAATATTCAGAAATAAAGAAATCGAAACATTTCTACACACTCTACAATTGTAAGCAGAAATTGAACAATATAATAATTATTTCTTTTCAATTTTTTTTTCCTTGATATTTAATATTGTAGACTTTGTTGTATTAAAACAATTCATAATTATACGAAAACAATTGAAAAGTTACTGTAGAATTAATCGTAGCCCCTTTAAATTATAATATGGTTTGTGATCACGATGTTGGCGCACATATTTATTTATATAATACAGACATGCGTCTAACTACAGGCATTAAAGTTATGATATCTGTATCAGAGTTTATAGATAAACTATAATTGGGTTATTATTGTTGTATAACAAAGTGGTGTGCTTTGGTCACGATAAAGCTGTGCACCGTATCCGCGACTAATACGGCTCGTTTGCGCGCGCGCCCTCACGACTCAACCCATTACCCAATAAAATTAATTTCACTTAATGCTCATCGATTATTGGCGTTTGGCGGCGTTTCGGCGCTCCATGATGGATCATTGGTATGGACCCCCCGTGCTGCCGGCTCCGCTCGCGAACACGATCTACTACCATTCGCTATAGATCGGGCACAAAACAATTAACGTCTACTTGGAAAGTAATTAACTTGATACTCATGTGAAACCACAAGACGGGCAACTACAGTCCATGATATACGTTCAATGGTCTCATATTAAAAACAATACATGCAATTATAGCATAGGTAAATAATAAACATGAAATAAGGATAAAAATAGACTATGTTGGAAGTCTACTTGTAAAAGCTTTTGATAATTAGTTAGGGAGGTTGCACATTTAGTTTGCACTTGACTAAACTCTAGTAGTTGTGTTTGTATTGTTTTTAACAGTTTCGAAGTAACATCGTTGAATGAATCTGCATTGAGGAGATACAAGTAGTGTTAAAGCTTTTTGATTGAAGGAAAATCGACCCATTAATCTAATTTTTATCACACAAAGTCGGTTTGTTTCAAACATTATATTAAACATTTTGCAGTATAAAGTATGTTATTAAATATATATTGCTTACATAATTCATTATTGTTTTAAATAACAAGTGTAAAAACGTTATTTACATGTGATCCTGTTATTGATTAAAATTTTATTGTACCTAAATACGCAGTTTTATTAGTAAATATATGATTTCTATCAATAGTTATTATTAATATGTAATCCGGAACAGTACATAAACATCATTAAACACTTGATGACAAATTGAGTAATGCTTCGGACATCGCACAATATAAACAGAGGAAGATAAAAACGAGGAACGACAGGCAATATACGAGGTAGCCAGCCAGGTACGAGTATGTACTCAGCCGTTGAGCGATGCAGTAATGGCCAGCCTTGTAACCCATCCATAACGAATTTCTTATTCATCGATATTAATGCTGGTACATGACAACCGTCGGCCGCGCTACAAATGACCGAGACCGTTCACAACGGATTATATTTATGTGAACATCTTCTGATCCGCAATTAGTACCAGTTCAACAGAACATTCAACAAGACGCTAAGATTAACATACGTAAGAGAGTGTTCCTTGGCATCGATATGATGAATGAAAGTAATGCATTTACTATTATTACAATAAAATAATTGAATCTAACTGATTCCTAAAAGTATTATTGTATTTGATTTGTAAAACTGACCTCATGGGATAGTGATAACAATGCTTATTATCTAGTTAAGAGGTGGCATTGAGAGTTTTTGCATACGATTGATGTTTCTGTGCTGAGCATAATTGTCAGATCAGTGCTATGCTGGCAATTATATATAAATGCAGTATGTTCGTCATTTTTACTACCATAATACACACCTTGTTTTCTTTTTTTTTTGTTTTAGTTTATAGGTTTAATGTTATGACCACAATCTCCATTGATGTTAATTGACGACATGGCCCAAGTTGATGAACACGCTAAGTCAGTAGATGAACTAGTTCTGAAGTGCAACTGCCGGTACACATCCATAAGTATTTGGTGGCTAGCGTAATAGCTAACCAAGAGGGCATTAGAAAAAGGTCTATCACCTAATTTCATCACGATGTTTTCCTTCACCAAAAGCTCAGGCTCATTACAGGAATTCGAACTCACGTCCATTGACGCGGGGTCTCTATGCACAGCAAACTGACTCTAATCGCTTTAAAATCAATTTTGTTTAGTTTGAAATAAAATAGCAGTCTGTAAAAGAGTAATCAATATTAATAAAAAATGGTAACATTATTTTCGGTACTTTTCGGAATATATTTGTTTTTACGTTGAATTATGTATTTAATTATCTTTAACATGAAATTAAATGTATGGAACGGGTTAAGGTTGTCTTTTAAAGTTACATTTCTGAGGACAAGCATTATTACATATAGGTTTTACCAATGAGATCATATTAGCTTCCGACGTGATCTGGGCAATTGGTTTATATTTAGACTAAGGCTTTCACCACGACTTTTGTCACACTCGTTGACACTTTTTATAAGCACTGTTATTTATCTTATTGTTTTTAATGAATAAAGGAATTTATCAATTTTATATCTCCATTTAATTTAAATAATAGCTATATTAATTGACCAAAACGAACTTATATAGAAAAAATATTGTAACGAATTTGCAAATCCTACCGAGGCTCTAAACATTATAAGGATTTATATTCATGAAGTCCATACAAAGATCAAATTGCAGCTAATTGACTATACTTGTAAATGAATAATAATTCAGTGGTTGTCTGACCCTACGCTTGATCTCATAATGCACACGGGAAGACATATAGTCCTCATTAAGGCACGAGACGTGGTTTCTTAATCGACGTTTGACAGTATTAGCTTTTTATTTTCGTTCCACGTGAAGCTCTTGTTTTCGTAAATATTTAAGACTGGTTATCATTAATTAGTACATTCGCCTCATTTAAATAACGCACTAATAATTAAAATATATACAATATTGATGTTGTATTTTTAATACACAGCATTAAAATAAGTTATTCACTTAAATTATTATCATAAACAATATCACGCAGTGTTTTATGTATTTACATTTGTTATAGCAAAATTATGGAAAATCTATTCATGTAATAAGATTAAAACTAAGTCAAATCAGTACTTGTAAGATTGTTAGAAAATTATAAGAATTTATCGAATTAGTGGTAAATATTTATTGTTTGTATGTCTCTTGGTACCATTATACTGGTTAGGTTTTGATGACATTTGACAAGGTGACGAGTAATATTATATTCAACATATAGGTTACTTTTACAATGAAAATCTTCCTCTGCTTCTTGACGGATTTCTATACAAGTATCTCTGTCCGACCGCTAAGAAGAAAACTAAAATATAAGTTAGAATTGTATTTCGATCTGTATAAATAACATTAATGAATTATTTTTTTATTTTTTATAGTTAATGCTTAGCGTTATGGCCATAATCTCACCTGATCTTAAGTGACGATACAGCCCAAGTTGGTAGAGAAGTTAAACCTTTGAATGAACTGGCTCTCAAGTCCAACTGCCGGAACACACCTATTGGTATTTTGGCGGAGATTTTCATCTTGAGGTTGGTAGCTAGCCAGGCAGGCATCAGAAAAAGCCCTACCACCATGCTATGGTTTCCTCACGATCTTTTCCTTTATCGAAAGCTCAAGCTCATTGTATGTGGTTGGATTCGAACTCACGTCCCTTGACGCAAAGTCGTACACACTACCACTGAGCTATCATCGTTTTGCTAATTTTATTAAATTAAAATAAATTTGTCGCTAAGCTCCAACCAGTTTCTCCGATCCCCAAGAAAATTGCTACAAGCGTGTGTTTTTTTAGGGGAAGGCATTTATGGTTACTCTGAACGTGGTAATAGCGTTGTGGTCGAATTATCGACTACTTGAAAAACAGAATAATAAGTAAATATTATAATAACATAGTAAGCATGTATAAAACCAATAATAACAAGCGTTAAGTTAGTAGAAATTGTGCATGTTTTATTAAACAACTATTATAATCGCATGTTCCTTTTCGCTTATTATACATCCTGTCTTTTAGTAAATTCTTTGTAATTCTTTGCCAAATAGTTAAAGTAATTATGGATTGTGTTACCACTGCAATAATTCAGAGGAAGCCTTTCTCGACATGTTTGCACTTTTTGTTCGTCTCTGATTATAATGTTAGTAAACCCTACTTAATTTAATATTTATAATATACATCTATATAATTGGTTAAGTATTCTTAGAGTTCTTATTTAAGTTACATGCAATTATTTTATGTAATAATATATTCTTGTGAGCATTAAATAAAGACCCGTTTTGATTAAACTTTAATTAATAGAATTTTCTTGGCTCTCCATGAAAAAAGGGAGAGTGTGAAGTAGAGTAGATAATTATCATTATATTAAATCCGAATATTCATTAGTAGTTTACGTAAAACGAAAATGAGGTCGTGCATTATTATTGGAACATTAAAGTTGGGACAGTGCGCTGTCCAGCAACGGATTTAGTTACACGTCGTACGGGTACGTCTAATATCAGTATAATATAGTATAAAATATCAGTAATGAACCAAATTCAAGATAACTTTCACCAGATGAGTATCTAAATATTTAAAACGCGATAAAATATACTTTTAATGTTCACACTGAATATATTTTATTAACTACGGGAAGTCCAGAATCGTTACTTTAGCTTTGCTTCTACTTGATACAGATTACAAAAATTACAAATATGCTTGCTTTTATTGCCTTCAAGAATTTTTATTTAAGGTTTAAATTAATTGAGCGCAAACAAGAGACTCTAGTTTATGACTCTTAAATGTGTGTGTATTAAAATATTTTAAATTAGAACGTTGTCCGAGCTTAAAATGTTTATATAGTATGTTTTAGCATAATTTAAAAATAAGTGATGATATTTTTCATAAGTTTTATCTTTGTATACGCTCGTAAAATCACGATCAAAATAGGATATGTTTTAAAATAATATAAAATGCTTGTTAACATGAAATATTATTATTTTGTAATAGTAGTGTTTATTTTATATGTATCAATTACTCACATAATACATTGTACCTATATTATGTAAGTTATTGTAAAAAGTAGTAAAATTACGTAAAGGTAACATAAAGATACTTTTAATGGTAATATTATGTTTATGATGTAAGCAGCGTTGTTTATAAAAAAAAATAATTACAACACATGTTGTGTTCAACATAAAGTCCGTCGTGATATATTTATTATTAGTATAGAATACGTTCGAATGGCCGTACGACGAAATTGAAATATACATTTTTAAAATAAATATTCATGAGTGATAGAGGCATTGCGATACATTACAAGGGCCATAAGTCAACGAAACGCCGGCCGGTCGTGGCACTGGCGCCGCGTGCCGCTCTCGGTTCCTCTTTCTCTGTACATCATACCGGTACATTTCTTCAACATCGTCTAGCGACATGTCATATTGACGCAGTGAGACTTCATGTTATCGTGGTATTCACGTAGTCTTTAATTCTGTCTACACATAATTTACATGTCGTTTTAGGGATTTATAAGTTTTTTATTTTTTGTATTTTGTTTTTAACATAATTAGGTACTAAGTTTAATTAATATGAAACGCAATAAGTTTTTGGTTTTAAGGTACATTTTGATGTAGTACAGCAGGGTAACTTCGGAGTGCGCGATGATATGCACAGTATAGTTCAAAAGCAATGACTACCATCAAGAGATCATTGATACATCGAAAGTAGCTAGTGTCATGGTGGCCTGAATGTCTCTTTGTAACTGAATTATATCGAAATGTAACACACCAGAATGAAATTTATATGACGGATTTACGTTCACTTGTTAACACCTTGTCAATGGTGATCGTGATTCTGGTAAGTACAGATCTCTCATCCCGCTGGTGATTAAAAGAAATGTCAAAACTGTCCCTGGACTTTTATTATGGTTAATAGGTTTAACGTTAATGCCACCTCCTCACCTGATGTTCAGTGACGTTGTGACCGAAGATGGTGGATAAGCTAAGCCTTGTGGAAGAACTGGCACTGTGGGCATAAAAAAAGGTCCTACCACCATGTTATGGTTTCATCACGATATTTTCCTTCACCGAAAACTTAAGCTCATTGCAGGTGGATTCGAACCCACATCTCTTCATGCGGTGTCCGTACACATTACCAACTGAGCTATCATCGCGGTCTATGGCAATAAAGGGGTTTCAGTGTCGTCATGGTTTTGTTTTTGTGGGTGTTTGCATCCGATGAGTTTGAGCCCGAGGTAGTGTGTTTGTAAAAGGATTTTACCTTCATATTTATAAAAAAATAGGTACAGATCTCCAAATTAAACAACAAATGCACTAATTACAGATAAAGTATTATAAAAAATAGTTGCTACCGAAGCTTAAGTCATGCTACCGCATTACTTGCTCTGGCTACCCATATCTCAGTGCGTGGTGCAACACCGGACACAGCCACGCGCGTCCTTTTAATCGGCACGCGCCCAACGCCCACAATCCAATGCGCATTACATTCAATTTACATAATATTTTTACGTATAATATCACCTATATGTCCCTTTAAGGACATTGCACAGAACAAATATCATAAGTTGTATATTTAATATTAGTTTAAAGTGATAAAAATTGTTTATTTTCGAATATTGTATTGTACTATAGAGAGAAGTTTACTAAATAATTATATTTTGGGAAATGTAGATTCTCAAATAAATAATTGTTTTGCTCATTAATGCCGTGTTTTAATAATGATGCACGTAATTATTTTAGGAGAATTCTAATATTCTACATTCAGTTCAATTGTGATGTTTTTTGAGGTAATAAACTTAATCAATATTCTTTCTTCTACTCATTTTGATATTCTAATTAAGCTGTTTACTGGAATATAGGTTGCTCTTGCAAAATATTTTCTGAACTAAACGCATTGCACCTATAAAATTTTATATAATTTTAATGAGCACAATACTTCGTACTCAGAAAACGAGAAAGGCATATAGTACGAAGCTTTATTATGTGATGAAATATACTTAATTTAAAATGCATCCAAAGAATTTTTAAATATAAACATATTCCAAGTAATTTGAGGTGCGTAATTTTTCCTGTTGCTAATTTTGAAAGATTAATTTAAGATTTATATAAGTTAACAATTAAAAAATGACATTTAGAATAAATTGTATTGCGAATCAAAAATATTCTGCCAGTGCAATGGAGTAGATTGTGTGTGTATATTAAATACAGTTATAAATATATGATATTATTTTCTTAACCGAGTTATTACTTGAATACTTGATAGTGGTAAATTTTTTCTCCGTATCATCTGAAATTTCTGTTTTCATGAATATTCTACAACAAAGTATGTTGAAGTCAATAAAAATCATGTTTGTACTATAGTCTAGTTTCTTTAAAGTTAGTGAAAGAAATTTATATTTAATTAAATGGTTTATTGTGTACGATAATACAGGGGGACAAATATAGATATTTTTTTTTTAGTAAATAATTGACATAATTTTACTGCAACTAGTTATTATAACTACAATATAACTTTTTATTTTTTTAGCAATATGATTTTTTAAGAGAAACTCTTTTCAAAGTGAATCCACTATACTAAATTAATATTGTATATTAATTCTTACAAATTGCATTAATAATTTTGTATCCAATCTATATATACAGTTCAATTATAATAAATTAAATTAATAGATCATAGCGATCAGATTATGAAGTTCGAATAAAGAGCGTAAATATGTTCCAATTTTGATATTTTCACTAATAACAATAAATTTTAACTCCACCGACGTTTCTGTCCTACGTCCATTAACCAAGCCGAAAGCTGTTCCGTTAAGTCAGTTATGATAATTACCTGCATCTCCTTAATAAATATGAGTGCCGGTAAAGTTCTCCGACTCTTATAAAATGAATGTTTGACCCGTGCTCTCGGCTCTCATGAATATTTAATATTTACAAATTATTAATCCAACACTTATCCCGCGCGTCGCCCGTCGTCTTATGGGCACCACTGTGTTCCTACACGATGGATAGGCCCTGTCGGCATACGGCTGATATCGATGCCGTCATATTATTTGAAGGCTTTATGAAGATTAGAAAACTGAGTGCAGTTACGAAACCATTTAGAACATAATTATTATGAGTAGTTAGTTGCATTTGGACAGCTATAACTTTATACTCTCAAAATTATAGGAAACAAAATTTAAACTTAAATATATATGCCATAAAATAATGCGTTTTGCGAATTAAAATCAAGTACTAGCGTTGTGGAATATAAAGCTACATAACACAATAATAATGTAAAAACCTCTGTTTATTTTTTGTACTAGGTATGTTATTTTCGCCTGGTTTATTTAATAGTTGAATGCCTTTTTGTATTGACAATTTTTATTTATTAAAATCTTATTTTTGTATAAGTAAGAATTCTACAATAGAAAAAAATATTAATGAAAATTACGTTTTTCTTTATTTTTCAAATATTCAGTGGAATACTAAATATCCTTCATAGATATATTCCAAATTCCTGTAGCAAAAAATTACAACCTACAAAGGGATTATAAAATAAAATTGCATATACATTACTATATTGCAGAGTAGAATACGATTTATTTGATGAGCTCACTTAAAAATACTTCTGTAATGAACTCACTCATGCGACATAAAATTTCAACATGCTTAAGTAACTATAGTATAAATCATAAGACTCATAAGTGGCTACTGTATTAAAATATTGATATCACATTATGTGATGTCTTTAATTGCCACTAATAATTCAATCTTATGCATTTCAGATAAGTTAAGTCAGCCGGCATCATTGGCATTTTAAAAGGGAATGACTTAATTGCTGCTTCTTATGGAGGCAAATAAATCCGTGGTGGAATGTTTACGGCGCGACGTCAGCGCGTGCGGCGTGCACCAGTTATTAATTGTGATCAAATGGACACGAACACGACTTACTTTATTTAGTTATCATATTTTGTTATGTATATTTCTGAAACGTTCCAAACCACTGGTATCATCACATATGATGTAATCACGGGTGTAAGTTCGGCATGAGAACTGTCTTTGCAGTGTTTGACAGGATCTTTATATATTGGATGAAGGTTTTTATTTTCATTTATAAATTACTGTTATATAACCAACATAATATGTAATTTTGGTAGTATTTTTCGGGATGTAGTTTGCTTAGTATGACCATTAGGTTATTGTAATTATAGAAACATGCATTTTATGTTTCCACAAAAATTCGCTTGGGTGTCATGACAGTGGTGAAATGTTCTTATTACAGAACTTACGGAACATTGATAAGATTATTTAAACACTGGTTAATCGTAATCCTAACTTAATAATATAATAAATACGAAAGTGTGTTTGTTTGTTACGGTTTCACGTCTAAACAGCTGAATCGATTGTAATTAATTTTAGTATAAATATAGATTGGGCCCAGGAGACGGTTATAAGCTATTTTACTTGCAAAAGCCTATAACCATTACGAGGAGGGTGATGAGGGAAGTAAACTTTGTATAAAACTTTTTGTTGCATCATCCGATTTGCTTTAAACTTTGGAAAATAATTATTCATAATTAAGAATGAAAGCAAGCATATTTGATTTTATTTAAATACTCTTAAAATGGCTGAACTGGCGTTGTAAATATCATAAAGAGAAATTATATTCATTAAGGTAAAATTTGGCAGGTAAGCACTTGATTTGCAGTAGATAATAGGTAAAGGGGTTTTTGAAAAAAAAAGGGTTTTGTTGTTTTGTGATCTCCCTTTAATATGCTTGAAGATAAAAAGTTTATCAGTATGACATAGCCGAGTAAGTAACAATACAGTTAGACTAAATATACGATCTATATTTTGCCTATCATCCGAACCATTGAAGAGAGATTACAGCTGTAAACCCTTGTTAAGCGGCACGAATACGCTTACGTGCGGGAATAATTTAGTTGATATAATATAGATGGATAAAAATAGATTCGGACGTATTATGTTAAAACAGTCCTTTGTCTGAGAAGCAGGCTCGAATGGATAACCGGTACTTTGTAAGGCGAGGTACCAACGAGCCATCTTATACCCTATCTCGTCAATATGACAGTCCGATTGTTCTACAGACTTAACATATCAATTATGTCGAACACAAAGCCAGATAAGAGGTTGAACGACATGAATAAAATAATTAACTGATTGGTGTTTGTATAATTCATCAAGTGGACGTAAGTACATGCTCGCCAAGCCACTTAATGCTTCGTTATCAGATACTCTTTGCCACTATCTAATATCATGGAAGGGCACAATGGTTCGATAAATGCACCCGACCATTGTATCTAGCTTTAGAAAAGATTTAACTGGTCATGACTTCGCTTTGGGTGTGTTATGGATGGGAAATACGTGATATATTGGAATTAACGATAGTTGAATTGTTTGGGTTTATGTATCTTAGCTTTTAGACGAGGCTTCGCCTGATTTTGTCAACTAAATCGGATGACGTAATAAATAGTTTCCTTTAAAGTTTATCTCTCATTTTGTCGTAATTCCAATAAGTGTTTTTTTTTTGCGAAAAAGTAGCCTTTCACTGTCTTCGAGGTCACAACTATCTCTATACCAATATTCATCATAACTGGATCAGCTGTTTAAGCATGAAAGCGTAACAAACAAACAAACAGACTCACTTTCACGTTTATAATATTAGTAAGGATATAGGGAATTTTTAGCTCTGCCAATACAATAGTTGCTGCCATCAGAAATTAGAAGCATTATAAAATCAGTCCATGGTTTCTGGCAATAAGTGGCAATGCAGATTCATTGTTTGGTCGTTTTGTATGTAATTCTGGTTACTCGCTCCAGTTTAGCACTTTTTGTGGTTTCGTGCCTATCTAGCACCGTATGGGGAGGGGGTAGCGGAGCGAAGGTATTGTTGTAACAGGTGTAATTTAAACATTATTAACGTATTTCTTTGACTCAATTATCTTAATAATAAGTCGTATTATATCGTCATATCCATTGTCCTGTCAAGCGGTGCAGTGAGCGGATGTGTGAACGCACTTCATTTTTGCAAGGGAATGTAAAATTATACTATGGAAACTGTTGGTTGCTGTTTCTCAGCGAACAATTTTAAATTTGATTTACATATACTGCTGGGTTAGTTGTAACAAAATTTTCTCTACTGCGTACTGCAGCACTTACGTAGTGATATTATCACTACGTAAGTGCTGCAGTAGATTTAAAGCTTTCGGCATATAGCCTTTAAATGTTTATATTTTTCAAAATAACAGTATTGCTACATTGATCTTTACATTTTTCTGAAGAACTGCAAACCATTTTAAATTTAATTAAAAATAAATCGTTGGATCTCGAAAACCTTTTTTTTTCCGACATGACATACGCTGTTAGCCGTAAGGGCTTTGACAGCTTCACCAAACTTTTTGGGGTGAATTCTAAGGGCACTCAGCCCCGTTGCAGCAGGCACAAGGGTGCCAGAATGGCCCAACTTCGGCTTGGACTCCTGCCGGAACACGAACAAAGATTCGCGATTCTAACTAACGAACAGGTCCTAACTTACTAGGTTTAGTGGTCCTAACAATAACATAGGGCAACGCAAGGGCCGCGGGGGTAGTCCCTTACAGAACCGTGTACTTAATGTGTGAGTGGGTATACACGGATGATATGCGGTGTGATTATGTACTCTCAGTGATGTAGAGTGTCACTGTATCGCGCGAGCAGAGTCACTTGAGGGCTCCTATCCGGAGCATCGATCCTAGTCTCATCAAGCATCTGAAGAGGGAGGCTGCGGCGGGTGTGCGGGAGCGAAGTTTACCGCTGGGCCTCGGCGGCGAGGACGGCGATTTCGCGGGCGTGTGCGTGGACACGTGCGATTGGTGGAGACGGCAGGGAGAAGCGCGTTCAATCTTGTTATTTGTCGACGAGATCGGTGAAGTAGTTACGTGGCTGGCGCACGAAGGTCCATATCTATATCTCTATGTAAATCTATGTATCATATCATGTATATCATATCTATGTATATATATCATATTATATCTTTATTTAAATTTACATTGCGGACATAGGGTGGGGTTTGGACGGATATGCGCATGAATCTGTTTTGCAACACTTATACTTTCCAAAGGGTGGTGCGCGAAGCGTGAGCGAATACGGGACAACTGTAAGTAAGTATGGGACTGATTCATAGCTTGTATATTGTGAGCTTATGTCTGAGTGACATTTTGCTCTTAGAGGAGGTTAGATTGCGTAGCAGAACCATAGCCGTGGAGACTCTTTTCTGTACGTAATCTATATGTTTTTTGAAGGTTAGGCGCCTATCTAAAAGTACACCAAGATATTTAGTATGATTAGTCCAGGAGATATTGACACCAAAAAGGTGTAATATTTTTCTTATATTTCTCCTCGCGTGGGCATCGAACATGATAGCCGCACTTTTGTCTGGGTTTATTCCTATGCGCCATTTGAGGCACCAGGACCCAAACGTAGAGACGGCCCTTTGGACGCGGTAGTATATATGAATTCTATTCCTGCCCCAGCTGAAGATGACTTTGTCGTCTGCGTAGGAGCCTACTGCGACGTTGAGGAATTTGGGAATGTCGCTAACGAACAAGTTGAACAGGCAAGGCGCTAGAGGATAGAGCCTTGCGGGACTCCTGACCGTATTGGATGAGGCAAGGATAGGGCTCCGTCTATTTTTTGTAGAAAGAAAGAAAGAAAATACATTTATTACGAAACTCACACTGATTAAATGATTAACAAAAATAATAATTAAAAATTAGGGCGAAAAACAAAACAAAAACAAACAATAACCTAGTGAATATAAGGCAAAGCGTGCCCACTAAACTGTTGTGTGAGGCCGTAAATGGACCCATCTCAGCAAGAATGCTACAACGTATGATGCGTTGCAGCGCTGGTTTTCCGATGGCCCATCGTAATGTCACGGTCAGCATTACTGTTTAATATAATAAGAAAAAAGAAAACAAAGAATGACATTAAATAAATAAATAAGCAAGGAAGGAATAAAGAAGGAGTGATCCGATAGGTAAGCAAGGGTTATGTGCACTAGCCTGTCCGGAACTTGTAAGCGATTGAGTTTAAATATGAGACCTTCGTGCCAGACCTTATCGAAAGCTTTGGCTATGTCAAAAAATACCTTTTTTCCGGGTTTACGGATACCTATTACCGTTGCTTTTTTCCAAGCGGCCGGAAAATGGCAGTGAGTTATGGCCACATTGAAGATGCAGACTAGAAGAACTATAAGTTTGTCAGGGAGAAGTTTAAGGGCTTCATTTCTGATGGGACCGGACCGGGGGCTTTCCTTGGTTTAAGGCCTTTTATAATCGCGAGTACTTCGTCAGTTGTAACCGGGTCTAAGTTTTCGATACGGGTGGGGGGTCTCTCTTATTGACTGAATTGTTCGATCGACCCTCCCAATATGTCCGGGATCTATGGTATGATATTCATAAAGGTTAGGGGAGCATTGTTGTGCGATAGTGGCAGCGAGATACTCTGCCTTGTCAATACTTTCGAAGGCGGGCGGATCGCCAGGGCCTCTATCTAACGGGAGCATCGCGGACGAATAGCTGCTCTTCTGTTTACGAACAAGATCCCAGAAGGCGAGATGAAACGGTTTGCTTTCCTTTAAGAGGCTGTTCCATCTTTGACTACGGAGTTCAGAGATACGAGATTTAACTGATTTTTGTAGGTTACGTAGCCGTACGCGATTTTTCTACGTCGGATAAAAATCGTGAGCGCGTGTCGCGGAGTTTTTCTCCGTGATCAGTCTTCGAATGTCATCAGGGAGTATGAAGCGGCGATCGTGTGCCACCCTTACCTCTTTCGAGGTTTTCCTGATGGCATTCTGTAGGCGACCGTCCAGGGAGTCAATCGCCACATCGGCATCGGTCACAGACTTTATCTCGTCGGGGATCCTATCTAAGTGAGAAGTGGAGAGATTAATTGAGAGATAGTGTCAGAGCTTTGGATAGTCAGCCACTTTGACTGAAGCGGGTGTGTGGTCACCCGGGTGGCCTATTTGCGGAATTACTGGGTGTTAGTCGAAATCTAGTTCATGTACGACTTCGATTTGCCTTACCTGAAGCGCAATCCCTTTTAAAATAGCTATGTCTAAAACTGAAGGGCCTAATTGCTTGATAATGAGTTGACTCTGAGGGAGAAATTACATCGAAGGTAGGCGCATTTTCTAACCAGTATAATGTCCTACCACTAGTGGTACTACGCGGGTTGTTGTATTGAATGTACCCGCTATTTAGATCGCCAGCCACTATAACAGAGTCACCGATCGCGAAAAGCGTTTCCAGATCTGAATGGAGGAGAGTTTTATTAGGCGACAGGTACGCGGAAACGATAAAGATAGTGGGATGACCGGTCATACCCACTCTACACACCGAGACTTCTAAACTTGTAAGTTCGGGAGGATCTATTGGCATGCAATGTAGTGACTTTCTATAGTATAAGAGCGCGCCGCCGCGTCTTACGCCGATACGATCATTTCTTACTATCTTGTAGTTCGCAATCGCGGGATTGCGAACGCTCGGTTTTAAAAGTTTTTCCTGTACTAGAAACACGTCTATTTGCCACTCCTTAAGGAAGCTAGTTATCAAGGCGCGTTGGGGTTTCAGGTTGCGCGCATTGAAAAAGGAGCTAGTGTGGGTCTTTGGGGAGGAGATGAGTACGCGGAAGTGATCTGCGCTGGCTTATCCAGGCTAGGGAAATCTTGAATAGACATGAGTGGCGGTGGCGCAGTACGTGCAGCCGCTGAGTGCGCTAAAGGCGCTTGTATGGGGAAACGCGTGGGTCTCGTGCGTGGGGTACGTTCACATCCACGATAGTTCGCGGGGTGCCTGGCTTTGCCACATAAGGTTCGGGGGACTCTGGGGTACGTGGGCACTCCTTAGTAGAGAGGTCTTGTAGACATTTGACGCAACGCGGCTTAATGAAGCAGTTGCGGGAAGAATGGCCATACGATTGGCAATTGTGGCATTGAGTAGGGCTATGTTTTTTGTGCGGTAACTCGACTGTGATGCCGGAGAGGCCGCAGACGGAAAGTTAAGCGAAAAGATTTCCTTGCCCTCCTTGGAGCGGTCTAGGATGACATAAAGAAGGTCGAATAATTTTTTGGTTATGTGGTGGTACATGCGGTTTACCTGGTGGACCGGAAAGTTTTTTTCCTTAAGGGATGCAAGGATTTCTTCCTCGGGGAATTCTTTGGAGACGCGCCTAATAACCACGCGCAGTAAACGATCTTCTTCCAGAGTGAACGTAAAAAATTGGTGTTTTCCTTCTCTAAGGCAGGCGGTGAGATTTTTATAATCTAAGGGCGTAGGGACTTTAATTTGAATCCCAGCAGGGGTACTACAGGCGCTAGTATAACGGATTTTCTTAGTATTAAATAAGCTGCGTGGAAATATTTAACCAGGCTGCTTTGTCAGCGATAGTGACGGGTTGTGGTGGGTGGACTGCTTTTTCAGTCGAGACCGCAGGGCTGGGAATAGGAGTCGCAGAGGTTGAGGGGGTCGCAGGGACGCGGGTGTTTACGGTACGCCAAGCCTTGGCTACTTTCGGTTCGGTAGTTTCTGGCGAAAGTACCCTTTTATTTTTAGGTTTGACCCTACTGACTAGCGTGAAGTCGCTATCGGTATTAGGAGACTCGGGCTCCTTTATGTCAGCCTCATTGGTTGGTGTCGGGTCCGGGATAAGTAGCGAAAATGAATTCGCCGTAGGGATCGCGTGCGGAGCATAAGAGATAAGTTGTTCGAATTGTCGCGGCGTTGGTACCTGGGATGTAGGAAGTATGGGAGAGACAGGTGCCTGTGAGTGACAATTTACATTCCTTGTTGAGGAACGCGATCGCCGCTGCCGGGATACGCACATTTTGCGATGGTTGGGGCTGGGTCGCATGGAACTCTTGAAAGAGCTCTGGGTTTATCTTATCTACGAAGACTCGGAACCTATTTAGCAGAAGCTCTGAGCGGTTTGCCATTCCGGTAGCAGGTTTGGGGTAGCGAAGGTTTAAGCCTGTATAAAAAACCTTCCTACCTGAGAGGCAGGGGGACGCGGCTAGCAAAAGTTAAACGAACTATCTAAAATTCAACGAAATAACATTTAAATACAATCTAGTGCACGTGCAAAACGTGCTCAAGTTGAATATCTGCCGCTAAATAACAATAAGTGTGTGTGCACTTGAGAGCCAGTCCCTCCAATAAAGACCGGCAACGCACCTGTGATTCCCCTGGAGATGTGGATGTCCATGGGCGGCGATGATTCCATACCTTCAGGTAACACGCTTGCTCGATTGCCTCCTATTCCATAGAAAAGTTTGGTAGGATAGTATAGTAGCTACAGTCGACGTAGGATTGCTGATTTCTCGGTGGTAGCTAACATTTCTGGATTATAGTTAGTAGTAGTGTACTGTAGTTTGCTTAGTATCAGATTGTGCCGTTTTAAGCTATATAATCATAATGTAAATAATAAAAAATATATGTACTGAATCTCAATTAAATAGAGGTTTACTTGACCACGACACTATTTTAAATATGAAGATATTGTAAGTAAACACTAAATATCAAAACAGCTCGATCAGAATTATATAAGGTACAAACTTAGTATTTTACAGAAAAAAAAATATAACTTGAAAGTTATAATAGAAAGATACAGAAAAAGGTATTTATTATAAATCTCTTAAATGCCAGCATACCATGTAGAAGTAATACAATGTCCATTTCATGGAAAATTATTGTAACATTTGCCGTATATTATTCTGCAATAAATGTTATTCGAAAATATTTTATAACAAAATAAGGAAAGATATGAGAATTAGGAATAGGTGTACATTGAAAGATAACATAAGTTCAGAATAATGTTCCAATTTAACTTCATTAAATAAAAGAAAGATTATAATTATAAGCATATTTTGGTAGATAGTTACAGGTAATATTCTATTATCGATTTGGAATTCATAATGCGAATGAAAGCCTTATGTTTTTTAATTCATGTAAACCTATTCTATATTGAAATAGAAAAATAAACCCATATTTAAATTATGTTTTGTTTAATGAAGACTGGAATAATCTATAGATATATGACCGGTTTTGTGTTACCTCACTGTTCGTCTACACTAAAAAGCGTCCCCGAGGCGTTGTAGCGGTCCTAGCGCCATCATTTATGTCCACTGACGGAAATTAAAGAGAAAGGAATAAAAATGTCCCGTTTAATGATGAGCGCGGACCTCTCGCAGCGAATGTGTAATAATTCGCCTCGGGGACACGACGCGCCTGGTCTCGACTAAATAATTTTAATTACATGTTATTGATAAATATTCTCTCCCGAAGCGGTCGGATCTGTCGATAACGCTGCATAATTAGGCGGTGAACTTTGACTTTACGATTTGTTGTGGGAACAGCGAAATTCGATCCCCGAGGCATAAACGCGGACGACCTGTACACCAGTAATGTTGCGAGAAATACATTTATCATTATGTGAATAAATGGCTACATACATGAACTATTATTCTATTTATAGTTGTGCCATTAACAAACCAAAAAAACGCTTTGTATTTAAATATATACTTGCTTAATTTAAATTAACGTAAATGATGATATGATATAATTTATGATAAACAAAATAATTTCTAATTTTATGATGCTTAATTAATTGTTTTTTTTTTTGGAGCGACTACAATATAACTATACTTTAAGTTATAACCATCATAAAACTTATATTGGTCTACAACTTAACTAAACACTCATTATGTATTCGAGTAGACGTCGCATAATAATCGTGATTCGCTCAGCACGACTCTTTTAGTTATTACGCGAAAGATTGAACGAAAATTGGTTGTCCGGTACGAAGCCATAAAAATTGGCTAGTTGATAGTGTCTTGGGCGACATGTATACGATAGAAAGGTTTGTTTCCAACACCATATGTTGACACAATATCGCCTTTTAGTAGTGGATTGTAATGAAATTATAATTGACAAGATATGTATTTTATTTAGTAGGCCATAAGTTGCGCTGTCGGCATACTAGTTTTCAAAAGTGTTTACCTTATGTTATGAATACCTAATGGTTTTGTATCGGCTTAAATAATATCTAGACTAAGTTTTGCTCTATATACATACATAAATCTGTCTCTATACATAAATAGACACGTAACTTATAAATCTACAATTTGTAATCTATAAAACTATAATTTATAATAATAAACTCTAAAAACCACTTATTATTAGTAAATTAAAGTTAGAGACAAATTTCTCGGGATACTTTACCCTAAATATTGTTTACAATGTAAATCACAGTGGTGTATAGTAGCTAAATATATTTTGTACTCTTTAAATACTTGTTATTTTCTTGTATAGCTACAAAATCTTTTTGAATTTAAAATTTTACATAATAAATAACTCAAACACTAAATTATTATTTGTAATGGAATTTGTCTGGAAGTCGAAGCCCCAACATCCTCTGGTATTTTATGGTGCTTTTCATACGTCTACATTAATATAATACAGTCAGGTGCAGCACACAGGATTGTGAAGGGCTTATTTTTGGCTCTTAGTATTGAGCCTTCGTTTTCAGTTTATTTGTCTTTTGTTTATAGGTAATCGTTTTTGGGCTGTAGCTAATGAAAGGCTACAGGATTCACATATAATGTCAAGTTCTCTATAGTGGCGACGTGAGTAATCCCCTCTGTTAAGTTGCACCTTGCATCCTACTAATAAATGCCTTTTGTCTCACTAAGCAAGATAGCAATATTTTTCAGAGACTTTCCCATATCTTATTGAATTATTCTGGTCTTGAAGGGTCAAATCCCTTTTTTGCGTCCCTTTTCTCGGATTATCCCAGGTTTATATTTCTTATTTGGACTTTTAGCAATTAGATTTTCCGGGCTTGGCTTGCTAGGCCGTTGCCATCGGCTGACTTTCCAGCGGTTAGGTGCCTTTCCTCCAGCCTGATATCTTTTTCAACATTCATCTGATAAAAAAATTTATGTAAAAATATTGATAAATATGCAAATATTAAAAATAACAAATATCGAAAATATTTAATTCAGTCTGTACATTGTAAGAATATATATTTCTTTGCAATTTACCGTGATACATAAAGGGCTGTTTATATTTTCTTGTCTTGTTTTCATTGATACAATTATTGAGGATCGAGGGAAGGGATGAAAATGCATTTCCCTATCAGGTCATAGAGTTAACAAGATTGAAAAGTCTAGGTATTCTTGTAATACTTGGTAGGAGAGTATTTTTTCGTTCTCGTCGTGCTTAGATATGGTTGTTTGCGCTCACCATCTTGTTGAGCTAAGTCTCAATTGAGTATCAACCTTAGCACAAATTTTGGTATTGTAGTAGTATTTGAAAAACATAAGTAAAAATAAAAACAGGTTACAGGAACGTTCACACCTAGTTTTATTGTTGTGTTATGAATAAGCGTACTAACAAACACTGTCTGGAAAATACATTTATTTTGCCCGTCCAATCAAAACATTATTTGTCATACTGCCGACTCATTGTAAGAGTAAAATGTTTGGTCGTGGCATGAACAAAATTAAAATCACATTGGCTTCTGAATGTCGATTTAATTGCCAGATAAGTCGACCGTTCTCGCAACGCTATTGAAGTATAATGGCTTGAGATGTTATGTTGCTTATTTGAGAAATAATATTCGGTAGGGTTCAAAATATTTAATTCCATTGGTGTTCGTTCATAATTTTAAAGAATACGATTTAAATAAGGTTTATTGAGCCGTCTCATTTAAAGTTTAAGTTTATTCATTTATAACCCGACGTAAGATTACGTATAAAAGAAATTAAGATTAATATCGAAAACATGGACCGCATTCTTTGATTATTTAAATGTAAATCGTCCTGGAACTTGGTGATTTGTTTTATTGCTATTTTTTACTGTAAAAAGCAGCAAACTCTGTTCATAGGACATTATTCTCGTATATCTCACTTAGTGGTTGTTCCAATAAGCAATAAGCAAAACCTCTTAAACTGTATGGGTTACCGAAAATACACAAGCCAAATGCTCCACTACGTCCCATCGTGAGTCAGGTCGACACACCAACCTACAGATTGACTCAGCACGTAGCAAAAGTGTTATCACCACTAAGAGGCAACACTAGAGCATCTGTGAAGGATTCATAACAATTTGTCAGTGATATTAAACACCTACAATTAGCTGACAATGAAACCATGGTTAGTTTTGATGTCCAGTCTCTATTCACAAGCTTACCAGTACAAGACTGCATTGAAATTGTGTCAAAGAGGTTAGCAGATAATAACATGCCCATAGAGTATGCAGCATTACTTAAACATTGCCTCACATCTGGCTACATGTTGTGGAGGAATCAATTTTATGTACAAGTGAATGGAGTAGCTATGGGCTCACCTGTATCTACAGTAGTCGCCGATATTTTCATGGAGGACTTCGAGGAGACAGCCCTAAGCACTGCCCCCGTCACCCCCAGGTTTTACAAACGGTACGTAGATGATACCTTCACAATTTTACCATCTGACAAAGTAGCTGCATTTTTAGATCATCTTAACTCTATTAACAATAACATACAATTCACTGTGGAGTTAGAGCAAAAGAAATCTCTGCCTTTCTTAGATGTTTTAGTTATCCGTAATCCTGATCAGTCTTTAGGCCATACTGTGTACAGAAAAATGACCCATACAGATAAATACCTGAATGGTGAATCTCACCACCATCCGAAACAGTTAGCTACCGTGGGTAAATCTTTGTTTCAGAGAGCACAAGGAATCTGTGATGAGGAACATCTGGCTGCTGAGCTACAACATATCAAGCAAGTACTGCGAGATAACAAGCTCCAAATTCCACGCCGCCGTCACGGAAACCGAGTGAAACCAGCCATAGTAGAACGTGTACCTGTTGTGTTACCTTTTGTAAGAGGGGTCACAGACAAGATTGGCTATGTACTGAAGCGTGCTTCAATTAAAACTTACTTCAAGCCGCCCAAGAAGATTAGTCAATTTTTACCACCTGTCAAGTGTCATATACCTCTACAAGAACAGGGCGTATACAAAATCGAATGTGACTGTGGCCTCTCCTATATCGGACAAACTAAAAGAAATATAGGGATCCGCGTAAAAGAACATATAGCTGATGTTAAACACCGACGCTCTACGAAGTATGCAGTTGCTGAACATTCAGAAGAAGGCTCCAAACATTATCTTAGATTCGACAAGCCACAAATCCTTGCCAAAGAACACCGATTCCTACCTAGGATGATTCGTGAGGCTATTGAAATTAAAAAACATCCAAATTTCAATAGAGAAGATGGTTGGAAGCTAGCACAAGCCTGGGATCCAATTATACATTTAATTAAATCTGAACCCAAAAGACCAATTGCCAGCCCTCAAGACACTGTGAGCTCTTTCTGCGTAGATCGGAACACTATCAATAATAAAAATTAAATTGAAGGTAGACACAGTAACATAAACTTTTCTGGACAACCTACACCTCAGTCCGCCCCGTGACCACGAAGGCTGAAAAGCTTTCGAAAGGTCGGGATCAAAATTTAATAAATAACCGCGATAAAATCCGTTTAAATTAGTTTTATTTCAATGAATAATATTCGCGTAAACCTAAGAAATCATTAAGCAATTGTAGTTCACGCAGATGATAAATTTAATTGATGGTCGAGTGGGCGTCTACATACTACAAGAGCTTATAAAACGACGAGTATGGTAATGTCCGAACTGCAGAAATACTTACTATTTTTGGATATCAAACTAGACTGAAAAGCTATTATAAGCCTGAACTTTTCATAAAAATTAATACGACGACGTAACCGTAGTAAGAAAGAAAAAACTATTTGTATCTTTAAAGTTTAAGACTTTTGTTATAGACTTAAAATTCAAATGAGTATTACATGTGTAAGTATATAAAATGTTACATTTAACGTTAAAATTATACAATTGGATAATAATTTGACTATAACGGATGTTTAGAATGTATTTCTATTCAATTCATATTTCGGTGACATAACATTGTACTACTGTGTAAAACACCACTATAGTCTAGTAAAAGAACATTTTTAATAATGCCGACTCTTGAATTGTTATTCTATCACTAAATACAAATTTTCCTCCAGCTGCATTTGGGAGACAGTTCACACCAAGGCATGTTACCATTAGTTCTAATAGTGACTTATTCAGGTAGGATTGTGGTGAACCCGTTTAACTTATTAGGTGTTTAATATAATAAACATTTAAAATTTGTGATAATAGTTTATGGAATATCTGTTATTCTTTAATGTTTGTTGCTTGGGCATGTTTATGAGTAATTGGTTAGTAAAAGAACATATAGCTGACGTTAAACACCGACGCTCTACGAAGTCTGCAGTTGCTGAACATTCAGAAGAAGGCTCCAAACATTATCTCAGATTCGACAAGCCACAAATCCTTGCCAAAGAACACCGATTCCTACCTAGGATGATTCGTGAGGCTATTGAAATTAAAAAACATCCAAATGTCAATAGAGAAGATGGTTGGAAGCTAGCACAAGCCTGGTATCCGATTATACATTTAATTAAATTGGAGCCCGAAAGACCAATTGCCAGACCTCAAGACACTGTGAGGTCTTTCTGCGTAGATCGGAACTCAATCAATAACAAAAATGAAATTAAAGGTAGACAAAGTAACATGAACTTTTCTGGACAACCTACACCTCAGTCCGCCTCGTGCCCACGAAGGCTGAAAAGCTTTCGAAACGTCGGGGATCAAAAATAATAAATAACCGTAATAAAATCCGTTTAAATTAGTTTTATTTCGATGAATAATATTCGTGTAAACATAAGAAATCATTATGGTTATACAAACTTCGGAGGTTATGAGATTTGCAACCATTCTTTTGTCTGTTAAAATAAATAATATAAAATATTTAGCAAATAAAATTTTACAAGCCTTACTTATCTTGTAATCAACTGTGGCCTACAAATTTGGTCACGTAAAAGCCTATGTTATTCCTCAGTGGTACTTATGTTATATGAATTTATCTATTTGAAGACCTACATAAATTGCAGTCTGTATTTTAAGTAATCTGTAGCAAAATCCATGGTTACAGATATGACAAGATTAGATAGTAAATTAATAAAGCGGCAGAGATAAGTGGACCTTAAAAGTACAGAGTGGACTGTTAATTGCATCCGACTGGATTGCAACTGCCAAAAATAACATTCGATAATGTGGCACACCAACTAGGCGTGTTGCATTTTTAGAAAAACTGTGAAATCGGTCCTTGGTCTCCGACTACATGGGAGAAAGATGTCTCGCCAAGGAGCTTTTCAGTGGGTAGTTTGACGGTGCTAGTTACTCGATGAGCCTTGCCATATGCCTTGCTCTGTGCTCGGATAGTTTTTTATCGTAATAGGATGAGGAAGTCCGTAAACGAATTTTTAACATTACGTTAATAAAAAAAGCGTATTGCGTTTCGAGATCTATTCGTATATATCCAGTGATTAAGTAGAATAGTAATGACTTCTATCCGATTTGGTTGTGATCTTCATGCACATGGTGGATAAGCTATTCATAGTATATCCCTTTTTAGGTTGTCGTATTTATGCATCAGCTAGTGTATATGTAACAGCCAGAGCCTGACAGGTCGCCAAAAGAGCGACGACAGGTGAAGGATTGTTTATGTCGTAGTGAACGCACTTGTTTTTGGATCAAAGTGTACTTTAACCATCGGGGACCAGTGCATTAACTTTCTGGTTTACAAAAAAAAAAAACGTAAATAACAATAAAATCACTTTACACAAATGTATTCCGGCCATCGATTATTTTAAATAACATAGTCAACCCCTCTGTGCCAAGGTGGGCCATGGTATACAATTAACTGAATGTATAATACACCTTCAAGATTAAAATAATAATAATCAAGATAGAATATTTTGAGAAAGCAACATTATTTTAAATATGTACGAAATTGTTCAAGTCGTGACAAATTGTTTAACCATATCAAAATCCTCTGTTCTGCGACAGATTTATGACAAATCAGCGTTGAGTTTGCGCAGACAACAAGTAGATTATATGATGGAATTGTGGTACGTTTCGTCACGAATCTGTTGATATTTCATCAGGCCTGTATATCCGCCTGTGACAGGCCGCACTCGGATAAATCACAAGGAGTGGGCGGCGACGTGCGGCGGCCCCCGGTCCTGTATCCGCTAAATAACTGCTACCGTTTACTTGCCTCTGATCATCTGATATTTGATTTAACGTTGCTTCCAGCCAATACGTTGCATAAAATAGATAAGACACCGCGAATGCAGTTACGATTTTGTAGGTATTTTTGTTTAAAATAATTCAGAGGATTTTTTGATAGATTAAATGTGAAAAATTGTGAATTGTATACATAGCATATTTTATTTTATTCATTTAAATACGATATGTGATAGACAATTCTGAATGATAGAGATGCAATTCTGCACGGCTGATCTCGCGGTCTTTCGCTGTTAAGGCGTGTTGTGAGTTCGAATCCCACTTAGGACAATTATTTGTATAATCCACAAATAATATTGTTCTGTGTCTGTTTGTTACTCTATGTCCATAGATTGTATGTTTTTCACACTTGATATTGACAAAATTGCCTATATATGCAAATTATTATAGTGTATAGTATTGATAGTTTTCACCCTAATTATGAATGTTGACAATGGCACGCTATCTAAAATGTTTACAACTCTGTATATACTTAAATATAACTGAATATCAGTGAAACTAATTATAATTTATATATTTTATAGCTATTACACAACATATAATTCTAACATAAGCTGTTTCAAAGAATCGAGATGAGAAACGAGTTACACTCAATTAGTTGCGCTATAAAATATTTTATAACGTACCATAACAGAAGGTTGTAATTGCAAATACGGTGATTGGTCCAGTTCAGTTATATAACTTATATATGAAACAGTTTATTTAGTACTATAAATTATAAGTTCACGGCTTCTGATTTCCTCATTATTATTAATCAATTTGTTATTAATTGATATAGAGTTATATCGCTTCTGTAATTATTATTTTACATGAGTTCTATAGAATATTAAAAACATGTAAGTTAGGTTGTTTCTTTCTTAATAACTCTCAAACGGTTGGGGCGACTTGATTGAAGTTTCACATAGGGTACACTATGTTTGGAAAACACTTTATATAACGATTAAAAAAACAACATGCGAAGCTATATAGTATGTTATAAATGAATATTTTGTTTACATCACCTATATTACAGCCACCATTTAATTTTATTAAACAAAAATAAATTGAAGTAGTGCTAAATCAGTAGAACCGTGTACCTACAGACATAACATGGTTGTAGAACATTTTCAAAAACCGTTCAGTTAGCTACCAGTCTCAAGTTGAAAATCTGTCGCTAAGCATCTATTAATCCAGCACCTGTATTTCAGTGCCAGTTCCTCCACTAGGCTTTGCGCATTGCCCATTTTAGGCCTCATAATCATTAAACAGCAGGTGAGATGTGGTCAAATGCAAAAGCTATAAAGATGTGCTAAATAAGCTGAATCCTCTGCAACATAATATATCCATAAGGATTAATAAATATACGTTTACGTTTAGTATTATTAGATGTATATAATCTTTTGTGTTATATATTATGTTATTCGTAGTTTTTGTAGGTTAAAACTAGCAGATCCATTAAGGAACTTAGTAATCGTAAGTATCAGAAACATGAAATAAATTATTATCTGAAAGCGTCACCGTATCTGAAATAAAAGTTTCAAATCATTGTAATAGGAATTCGAATGAAACACTGTAGCATACAAACCATTACTTAAAATTCAAGTTATGATTATCTTTAGATATTTAATTTAATTTTAATTATCTTTTAAAAATATTGTTGGCGTATTTTATCTTGAAAAATGTTATGTTAATAACTGAATCTGTCAGACTATGTAATATTTTCACTGCCGTATCCGTAACTGAAACCAATGAAATACTTTTAAGATCCGAACTTTCATGTTCGTAACATCTATGACAATTATAATTAAGTGATAATCGTTCCGAAAAAAAAAAAACTAATCTCATGGTGTTATATGCATAAGCAGTAAATATTATATGACTGAAGTCTCGAGAGAATTATAGATCAGTTTGTAGAAAATTGTGTGTAATGCAACAGATAGAATCACAGAACCTGTTGAAGTTATTTACTTAAAGATAACTTAATAAGCCAGATTTAGCACTTCACTCAATGCAGCAATTTACGACCCATTACAACTTTTTAATGATTTTCCAGACTTATTTAAATACTATTTTATAGTGTTTGCGGTAATAAATTAAAATTGATCTATCAATGGTCGTGCATTTTACCAGAATTATAATAGCTTCAATTATAGAGATTGGTATCATTAAATATATTATTTGTAGGATTACTGCTAGGAATTTTCATGTTCAGTTAATAAACGAGTAGTCATGATGCGTTATTTTTCAGTTTTCTTGGAGCAGGAATAACTTGTTCCATTTGTAATTACGTATACAAAATTTGAGAAATGGGGATAACGATGAAACCCAATGTTATTTTTTTTTTACTTTTTATTAGTGCTACCGGCACCCCTAATTGCATATGATAGAGATGATGAGAGTTGTTGATATGATTATAAATTAAAATTAAATTAAATTAAATAATTAAAATAAAATTTATATAAACATATGTGTCGCAATGTAAAACATGAGAACTAAATTTGGTAGAATACATAATATTTATGTTAGAAGTATATGTATACTATTGAGACTTCCTGAAATAAAGGGATGAAGTTTACCGCTATAGATAGATTAAGATACTTTGTAATCTAGGTTAGCCTAGTGATTTGAAATAGTATTATTTTTATGGAAAGTATATTATCGCGTTAATACCCTGATAGTCGCTAGTTTAAATAATATAAAAAGACTAAGAGAACTGTAGTTACTTTTAGTATGCTATAATTTTGTATAACTTACAATTATATGGAGTAAATGCGTTAAGAAACGGTTGTGCGTATGCGCCTATGGCATAGCGTGCAGTGTGCAGACGGAGTCCAAAGCGCGCGTTTGTTATAAATCAGCGGCGCCGGCGCACGCCGCCCGCCGATTAATCGCATCCCGGCTCTACACAAATCAAAATGTAAATGGATATAGTATGTTAAGTGCGCTGTGGCTAGTAATAATGATGTTAGCATTAGGCATATTAATTGGGTGGATAGGCGCTATCTCTTCTGTACGAGCATCCGCGCACGCTATTCGCGTATTTAGGCCTGATTCAGAGTTTATCCTGGAGTACATGCTACTACAATATTTTTATAGACATAGTTTATATGTTTAACTAAATATAATTTGCTGAATTTTATTAAGCCACCCCATACTTTTATAACTTGTTATTTTTGCGAATATTTATTTATAAATCTTATAATTTAAAAAGTGATTACTCTTTGAAACTTATTGTATGATGATCTTTTAGTAGATACGTTAACCTGTTTTAATGTTAGTGTTAGCTAAACTTAAAACTTCTTTAAAAATTATACTTTTATGCCCGTAATACACTTAAACTCATAACATTATGGGTACACATATACATAACATATATGGTTTTTTTTTAACTAATAGATAAAAATATACGTTTTGAGACACGGCGAATAGATAATACAATTGAAGCTAGAAAGATTAAATTACACCGGTTTCTTTTGTAATATGTCGTATGATAATAAATGGATAAAAGTGGTAAAAATTATAAAACCTCTGAAAATACCTAATAGACAACTCGTTAAGAATATCAAACCTCTATGCAGTGAAATACAAAAAGGGACCGTAGTTATGAAATTAACCAGAAATATTTTTGGAAAACTCAGGCTGTGGAGAAATGTGGAAATTAGTATATTGTATACTAATTCGAATGCTCCGTATTTTTAAAATTAGGTAATTATTTTTGTAATCTTTGTAAGAGAAATAAGTATTAAATTAAGAATATTAAATTCATTACTACATTCAATAAACACTGCATAAATAATAATTATGCCCCTGTATATGTCGAAATAAGAGTTGAACAACCAAAACGTCGATGCAAGTTCAAAAGGCCTGTTTCCTAAATACGGTATTAAACAGTATAAAAGCGTTCTTACCGAGGTATCATTAAGGCTCGAGAGCTTATTGAAATGTAGAACCGGATATTTAATGAAGTCCAAAAAATCAAATCCGCATCAATTTTCACTGAATATGCATTTAATGTCGATCGAAGACAAGCGGCGAGGAGGTACTTACCGATGCGTTTGACTTATTCCAAGATTTCTCAACTTTATGACATCTATAAATTATTTCATATTTGCGCTTACTATATTAAGCAAAGTAACAAACTAACTAACCTATTAAGTTGTTATCAATGATTTCATTACATATTTTTTTTTATCCATACATAAAAATTACAAGTATTATAAACTGACAGGTCCTAGTTATTATTACTATGTTAGTTATTTTAGTATTAGTACATATTAGAGGATATAGATAGACTTTGAGAAACAGTGTTCATAGTTCTTAGTTGCAGTCTAAACCATATTGTACCACTAACGAACTTGTTTTAAACGCATTCCCCTTAACAATATACTACAGAAATTGACATAAATATAAACAATTTATCATAGCATTTTGGAAAACCTGAATCATGAACTTGTATTAGAAGGTTTAAAATTTATAGACAATAACAGTTAATGTAGCGGTCCACAAAAAATTTTTACTCTAAAAAATCGAAAAGTCAGTTCGAAAAAAAAAAGAAAGCTGATGCAGATACAGCGACCATTTGGTCGGCCGGAAGATAAAAAAGAGTAAAGCAAACAATCATGTATTAGTCTATAATATAAATAAACTAACATGCCATATCAAAATAAATTTCAAGCACCAATAGTTAGAAAATTTTAATATTTAACTAAGCAACGCAAGTCAGAGTCTCTAAGCAATTATGACTGATATACTATAATCAAGTGGAACCAATAAATAACTTTATTATAGATATGATTAGTTCGCAGATAGGGAACTATAATTTTTTTCTGCCGTTAAAGCTAGTAAAGTATTGGCTTTTATGATGATTATATATTATGTTTCGTGTGTCGGTACATATGGAGTTGTTGTTATGTAATTTATTTTGTTTTGTATTTTATTACGTATATTACTTATGTTCAAATATGCGCCGTTTAATATTGTCGATAAGTATCACTACATAGTTTTTTCATTTTGGTTTTGAGACTAAGTATTTTATTTATATTTTCTTGTATTTCAATCACCACTCAACCTGCTTTAAAACGGAGTCTGGATTTTTGGGTGCTTTGAAGCGTTTGTGGGCTAACTTAACAATAATATAGTCGGTAATCAATTTGACAATCTAAAAGAAAGTAAATGATAAATTATTTTTGTAAACTGTTTGTATCACAAAAGTAGTATAAAAGAAGTAAAATATAATATATAATGTGGTTTTCATGTTATTTGAATTATTGAAATATTTGTGTATCTGTAAGCAAAGTTGAATAAATCGGTTAACCTCAAGATGTATATAAATCCTTACTTCATCTTACTATAATATCAGAAAGCCATATGCTTAAATAGATACAAGTATCGGCCTATTAAGGAACATGACCGCTGCAGCCACCATTCGATCACCGGCTATTAAAATAATAGCGGTGATAATTCAATTCGAGTATACGACACCTTTAATTTTAGGGAATACTATTGAAAACTGGGTGATGCGTCCTTTTGATTGTTGACATCTTTACTCGCTTGTCAGTGTGCTTGTCACGAAGGTTTTTCTTGCTGATTGAAGCGTCGAAATTTGATTAAGTGCTTACATAATTACATGCAGATGCAATAAAATAAAAAATAATATAACCGTTATGATATACAAATTAAACGTGTCGCCATTTAGGAGGCGCTTATCAAAATAAATTTAAATTAAATTACCCAAGTGTTAATTGAAGCGATAGAGAATATGATTGTGAGGAAATTAGTGGTCAAGAGCGATGGAATTAGTCGTCAATCATTATAAGACGACGGACGCAACTTTAACATATTTTTAAGAATAGACATTTTATAAATGAATTTCGTAGGCGGTTTTAGTGACAACTGAACTATGCGTGCATGTATTCTTAGACAGTGTATTATTCCTGTTGTTTCTGAATTGGTTTTCTATAAATTATTCAAATTCTTTAATTACAAATAAGGACACTGCGAACATTTATGTAATTCCCATTTAGAGAGTCCATAAAAATTTGTCGAGTACTTTGTTATAAATGCGGAATAGATTTTTGAATAAATTCTTCGAAACAATACAAATAAAACAATAGCGTTTAAAAAGCTAGTCGCTATTATAACAACAAGTGGTGGCTACCATAATTATAAGCAAATATATGAATTATTTTTTAATATCCTCTTCCTATTAATATAAATTTCAATTATAGCTTATGTTTTGCCAGATGTCTCTCGGAGACCATTTAAAATAAAGGCATAATACCGTATATTCGAAGGCATTGGATAATCTTTGTTTAAACAATGTTGTAGATGCGAGTAGATAAGACAACCGCTTGATATACATCGCTGTATACGGTTAATTGATTACTTAATTATTTTGCGTGTCCATTTAAAGGTTTCAAATTAAATCATACAATTATTTTAATACTTAATTAAGAAATGCTCATTTAATTAATTGCAGGTAGCTTTTTAAAATTGAAACCAAACTGAGGCAAGTAATTTACTTTATTCAAATGAGACCTGTCTCTGAAGTGGTTTTAGTTGTGTGCTATTATCATTTACTTGTACTTTATTGGAGTTTCATGTTCTTTAAATGCAACTTGAGCAGTTAATAGGTGATTTAATTAAAGTTTAAATTGTTTGTATTTAGGCTTTTTTCTTAACTATTGATTTATAACTGAATGTCGCATACGACACGAGACCTTGATGGTATCGGTAGATTTTGTCGCCAGGAAATGATGGCGAGCGGTGCGGCGCGATGCAGCATAGCTTCGCGTTGTTTTATTGTAGTTGCGCCTGCGCCGCGCTCTAAGTCTATGTTATATCGTCGCGTCGATACGAAGCGCCCGCGCCACCACTGCGCGCACCACACAAAAGCGATATTTTAGCGACAGCATACATGATTAATTTATAGCTACGAAATTATTTTCCATTTTAGAAATCTAACTTATATCCGATCATATTCAGAGATAAGATGATTTATGCAACGATCGTCTAAATCAATATAATACTGATTTTATATAAATAACCTAAGAAGTAATCATCATCATTTTACTTCTTTTTTTTAAGATAACACCCGAACTAGGGACCAAACCGTGTAGCGGAAGACTTAACGAACGTACTATTAATACCCCAACTCAAAACTGTCATTTGTAGATCAGATAAATAGTTGTACTCTTAAGGACCAAATCTTAGCACATTCATTGCGGCAGCCGCAAAACCACCAACCATAAACTTAAAAGCGTATTTAAATATAATGAAACATTTTTTAATAAGATTAGTAAAGTCTAACTTGCTACATTATGACCCTTTATGAATTTCTATGCACATACAATCTATTAAGAAAGGACTTATTTGCAGCACAAACTCGTTTCGATTTGTTTTACAAATACTCCGGTGTTATTGTACTAAAAAATTGCCTCGGCTCGACATCGTAAACAACTATATTTATTACAATATCAGTTTTACTGCCTGCTCTATTTATAAATAGCCAGTTTAGATTTAAGTAAACTAAGTGCTTGGTATGCTAAAAGTAAATATATATCGGATAGTTACTTTGGAGCTATAGATTTTACATTAAAGTTGAACAGCAAGCACGCGATTTGTTTTGTTTAAAATAGTTTATACTACAATTACCTACATTTAATCTCAAGAAAACAACAATATATTTCGTTAGTTGTTACCAATTAATAACGTTCGTGTTTTTGATTCAGATCAATGTTTTCTCTGTTAGTGAGTTACTCTTGAATAATAACGAAAACTTATAAATATAACATTTTATACGGAATTTGGAATAACATTATATAGAAAAAATTATAGGATATGACACAACTTTGCTAAAAAGATTAACATTTGACATTGTAACAGTTTAGTAGCCATAAAGCTGCAGGTGCAATAATGAATAGGTTAATTAAAGTCATGTTGGCGATCTAATAATATTGGACATTTACGGGTTTAGTTGATGTGATTTTGCTCCTATAGCTTCAGAAGGTGTATCCGCTCGTAATTGATGTATATGTCGATCGGAGGACCCACATCGCATTGTACCAGTCTCGGGTGTCTGTTAACATCAGGCCAGGCCGATCGCCGGGGTGACGCGGTGATTGCTGGATCGAACCCGCGTGGCCCCAGAAAGACGACAAATGGTTGTGGGGCTAGCGCCGAGCGAGTCTCACATATCTCTCTCGGTTCTCCCTGGCCAAGAGGGAATGCGTAAATGCGCTTTCTCACGAGAAAAAAAAGGGGAAATGAACACCCAAAAGAAGGCCAACTTGGTATAATTAATCTGAGCACAAGGCCCCTATTCCGTGCAGCAGTTCCAATGTCCACATAGCTATAATGAGAGCTACCCTCTAGTAGAACATGGCACCTCAACAAGAAGATGGATTAGGGTGAAAGAGGAAAACATGTTGTGCTAACCCAACTTAGATGAGACGAGAACAAGAAAAAAAGATCGCATATCTTTAACATAATCTTATTACTGATGTAATAATGTGTTATTCTGATGATCCTTCTTTATGGTTTTTTATTAATTAAGATGTTTACATTGGGTTTAGTTTCAGATGTTCACATCAAAAACACAATTTGTAGAATTTCAACTTACATTCTGTTTGGTACGAGCAAAACCTTCTACTAACCGATTTTTTCTAAGCAATTTATATGGAATTTTCCTACTACTGTATATAAGGAGGGCATTAACTAAATAACAGCATTTTATAGCTCTACTCGTTTTATACTCGTTTTCAAAGTGTAGCTTATTTCTCCATATTTTCTGAGTATATTTTGCATGACTAGTAAATTTGCCAAGAAATTATTATTTATTAGGGTGGTATTCTAATATTTATAACATTATCAAATGAACAAATCTTATTTCAATGAATTGTTTATTATATATTATAAAAGATACCTGTTTCTTTCTGTATGACAGCGGTCGAACTTATTACTTCATTCAAGTAATCTATTTCAAAGCAAAATAGTAAATGAAGAATAATTGTACAGATAAAATAAAATTGTTACACTTATGTAACAGGAACCATTTTAGAAAGTATAACTAAAGAAGTATCTTCATCGTTGTACGACTAACACTGATACCCGTAAGATCTTCTGTCCCATTATTTTTTGTTTAATTTGTAATTTTCCCTGTAATTAAGACCAGGCGTCGTCTGTTTAATGCAAATGAACCTATTCTCGATCATTAGTCCGTACACGTTTTACTGACATTACTTTTCGTTAATTAATCTAACACTCTTGTTGTGTTGTATTTAATTGTATTTCACACGCAACTGAAAAGGTGATGAAGTGTGTCATTTCAGTAGGTAAATAACATTATTTCTAAAAAATAACTACTACTTTCATTTTATCTTATGAAATCAAATAGAAGCAAAACGCAAATTCATGACTATAAATGTATTGTGTCGAAGTGAAAATATTTCCAAACGAAAACTATTTATTGTGAACGTTTTTTAAATGTATTTACTATTCCCGCAAGGGCTTATTTATAGTATAATTTATAATCTGTTATCATGCTGCCTACAGGAAAGTCTTACAAACGATTTCAATTAAAAAAATTAAGTAGTAAAAAGTTACGTTACTTTATTGGACGTTTTATGTCGTAGATACGTTAACGAGAGTCCTTATTTTTGTACTGATGGAAGCTCGCACACGCCACCCGCCGTCTCAACATTATCAATAAAAAGTTTCCAAGTCAATATATCTTATCGCACGGTAGTATCGTGAGTAGTTTCCAAAATGAACGACGTGCCGATATCAACCAATTTCTAATCTGAATGATCCACCTTGTTAATTACGTTATACGATCTAAAAATTACCTAAATCCCAGATAATATGGTTGAATATTGTATAAAGAATTTGTGAAATATATTTTTTAATTTAATAATTTAATACGTGAATAGGTATAGGAAAGCAATGGTGCGCACACTATCGCGACGATAACAGCGTCACCGCTGTCCGTGAGCACCCAATCATAGTACTTCATTAAAATCTTATCGACGCTAGATAAATCACCTAACGGCTGCGATCGATTATTTAAATAATTAATTGTGGCTTCATAAATATGTTGTATTTTTGTCGATGTGTTATTTACCGTGAACACGTGTCTTTGAGTTCAATACGATAATATTACCTTATTATAAGAATGTGTCTATAGGTACTATACTCGTAAAAGTCTTATAAAGAGTTTGACGATTAATTCAAAGTTGTTTTTTGTGTGCATATTGAAAATTAATTAGACAATTTTAACTCAATCCCGTTATCCTGTTTATGCGAATGAAAACTAGTTCATGGAAATATTTCGTGATTAAGTTAAATCTTTTGTTACTATTATGAGCTTATATATTACTAGGTTTGTAATGTAGCCCCAGCCACAGGTAATTTTCCTAATAGCACCTCAATATTAAAAATACGAATACTTTTTCCTTTTTCCAGTCTTACAAAGTCATGAAAAGTTTTGGTGTTTTAACGGTTAACGTTTTAGTATCAATGGCTTGTGTATATCAAAATATTATTATATATTTTTTGTTTTATAAATATGAATAAACAAAAGTCGTTTTTATTACTTTTATACATTTAAGATTTATACATATTTTTCTATTAAGCCTGAAGTTTTACCATATAAAATGTATTAATTATTTGTTTCTACATAATCTTTAGTCTAACAACTTACGTACATTTTATTGTGCCGTTACTTCTTAACCACAATTTAAAGTCGCGTGCAGATTTTCTTAGTGGATCCCTTGAGATCAACATCGTTCCCGGAATAAATGTTATCCGAAGATGGTATCTAGCTCTTGGGCCACTCCATTAATCTACATCACTTCGTACCCTATCTGATTCGTATACTCGATGAAGGTTAAATAATACTAATATAATGCATAGTTATGTATATGAAAACTTAGTAATGTGTATTTACTCAGTGTCTAATTCGAAATAACGGTAGTTTTAATTGCGTGTGAAAAATGTTTTTCATATATAATTTTATTCGTCCAAGACCACCGCAGTGTTTCAAGAAGAAGGTTTTGCCCACTATTTGTTGGCGGTGATGAAATATAGTGCTAAAATGTGATCGGTAAGGATGGGTTTTAAGAGATAGATTAATGTAGCTCAGAGTGCGATCGAACCTAAAATGTCGAAGATCCGTAGAGGTGACACCGTTGCAGAATAAATTTGGATTATAATTACTACTTATCTGGTACCGCTTTATTGTTAAATATAGCAAATGTTATTATGGTAAAGAGTACAATAAATAAACATATAAAATGCTAGACTTAAGTGGTAGTGGGCGGTGCACGTACCTCATAGCGCGGATGGCTGATAATCGAAGAGTTTTACGGATGGCGGCTTTTTACAAATCAGCTCAGAGTGGGCAGATCTGCCACAAGGAGTACCGTAACCTATTGAAAGTTGCAAGAACCGGATGTATGCGAGCAGCGAAGAATCGCTTCTTGTGACGATATTTATGGAAGACCTATGTGGTATACATCTCTGACAACTTAGGTCACCGTGGTGGTTATTAGGCAGTATTTCTGATGTTTTGCACCAGGTGAATCTAACACACACCACATCTGGTCTACCGAGGCAGACGATAATACGAAAATACGAAATGTACTTTCCCCAAACATGCCGGTCGTCACCGATATATGTCAATTTATTACTAGAGTAGATGTTAACGGATGTAGAAGGCAAAAGCTTAATGTTTGTAAGGAGAGTGTAGTAAAGTGAAAACTAAAATACGAGACATAATCTAGCTCTAAGATCAATTTACACCGATAAGCCCGCAGCAAGGTACCATCTCTTTTCACCACATATTTCTTAATACAAATCCTTGGTGTCTTACGTACCACTAGGGTTGTCTAAAAATTACATACGTACATATAATACTATATATAATACTAATAATATAATAATAATATTGTCTACTTTATTTCAGCAGATTATATTGATTAGTTGGCATATATTTAGAAAGCGAAGAGTTACTGAGCGAACAGTTGTGTTAGGGAATCGAGTGAACGGGGCCCTGCGTAACTTTATGTGCAACCGGAATGTGTCCACAAAGGTACGTTTGGCTATGCATCGGGGTGTGCTAGTCCCTACACTTATGTATGGAAGCGAGTGCTGGGTCTGGCAGAAGAAACATGAAAGCAAGATTAATGCAGTAGAGATGAGAAGTCTAAGAAGTATACCTGGCATAAGAATGATAGATAAAGTAAGGAATAGTGTGATAAGGGAACGTTGTGGTGTGGTAGAGGATGTAGTGACAAAGATAGAGAAAGGAATGCTTAATTGGTATGGGCATGTAGAGAGGATGGATGAAAGAAGATTAACAAAACAAATTTACAAGGCGAGTGTGAATGGGCAAGCTGGTAAGGGTCGACCTAGGCGAACATATCTCGATCAGATCGAGGACGTTCTGGAGAAAGGCCAGGTCAAAAGTACCCGTAACCGAAGAGCATGTATGAAGGTGTATATGAAAGTAGAAGAAGCGAAAGATGTATGTCAGGATCGTTGCAAATGGAAGGATGTGGTCTCTGCCTACCAGTGGCAGAGAGAAGATAACACCGATCAGTGTTTGAGTCTTGCGACACGGATATAGGTTTAAGGACCTCCTTTCCCATGATCGTCAACACTCACCTTCACCACTCGTGTTACTCTCTCTCTCTGACCAGTATAAACCATTCCCAGTAATGATTCACAGCATAAATACAAAGACAGTGAACAATAATAGAGAAATATTAATCTTACGTCCTTTTTGTAATGTTCCAGCTACGTACGATGAATATCTTGCCTCGAGTGCTTCGCTTCGACTAAACTAATGCGACACTCGCCATTATATACTAATCGGTGTTATAAACTACCCTCCTATAACTATATTCCTAATAGTTTTGTAAATTATATGTGATTGTAATAATATGCATTGTATAGAACATAGTAGGTAGTTTTTTTTATTTTTATAAAATGATAAATATTATGTATGTTAGGTACTACGGTTAATGATTCTTGAAGTTCAATTTTCTGATAAAGTCTTTATAATTAGAGCAAATAAGAGATATTCGACTGAAATTCATACTTCCAAGAATGGACAAATAATATCTGTCTGAGTGGGGATTGTAGACATGTTCTATGATTTGTTTGCTTATTAATTTTACTTTGTATATTTTCTTTATTTATTTCTACTAAAAACGATTAGTAATACGTTCGCCTTCTTCGAGTAACTATTGTTAATGTGTAGTTTTTATCATTTACCTACATCACTAGGTACCATCTGATTTTATTATTTTTGGGTGTTACAAAAAAAAAACAAAAGAAATTTAATAGATTCATCAAAAAAAGTATCTCTTTCCCGTTATACTTAAGAAAAATCTCTATAAATAAATAGTGAAAATAATATTACTCGTGAATCATAACAAACGATGGACATATCCATGATTCAGCCTGCGGGTTTAATTTCCTCTACGTTATATTTATTTCAATTAATTATATTTATCATTTCAATAATATTTTTCCTATAGTTTTTAATTACTGAAAAGATTTAACTCTTATATAAAATATCAACCAATAGTAAAAATATCAAATTACGAAAAAAGTTTTTCTCCACAGGTGTCTTTTTTGAACTGAAATCTCATAACAGCAAAGAAAACTATTAACGATTAACTTTCGTAAAGTAAGGTCTTCAGTAGTCAAATATTATAGGATTTCAATGCATTGGTCGATAGAAAATAACTTTTAAATCATTCATCGCTTTGATATTAAATATGATACAACTTTTTTCGAGCAATAACTTTTACCATGGGGTAAAAATATCAATATTTGTAAAAATACGTTTCAGTTTCTTTATAATTTATGTTTTAGTTCTAGGAAGCGATGATATTTCTGTTGGAACTGTGTACGGACGCCGAGTTAATGGACGTAAGTTAAGATCCCTGCAATTAGCTTTTTTAATAGTTCAGGTTAAGCGTTATGGCCACAATCTTGCCTAATGTTAAGTGAGGATGTAGCCCAAGATGGTGGACACGCAAAGTCTATGGGAATATGCTATGGTTTCATCACAATGATTTCCTTCATCAAAAGCTCAAGGATGATGCATGGTGGTAGGTCTGTTTCTAATGCCCACCTGTCTGCCTATTACCCTCAAGTTGATATTTTTTTTATATTGCTCAGCATAGTTACTGCACTGCACCTAATGTTAAGTACAGTACAGTCCTAATCAGCAGCGACTGCCAATAAACCCAAATTCCCTGGCAATCACCGTTGCCATGCTGGCCTACTTAGGTACCTTTTCACGTTTCTTTTGAAAGACCCAATGTCATGGGACGGAGGGAACACGTTAACGGGGAGACGATTCCACAGTTCCGCGGTAGGACAGAAATAAGAATCAGCGAACTTTTTAGTTCGCGAGTCAATAAAGGTCACCGTGAAACTGTGACACCGAAGCCGCGTACGCCTGGTTCTGTTGTGGAACGTAGAGGAGGGGACTACATCAAATAACTCTTCAGAACACTCGCCGGAGTACATACGATGGAATACGCTTAACGAAGTAATGTCCCTTCGCAATTTAAGCGGTTCTATGGCGCTTGTGGTGTCTACATCATTTACAATGCGGACAGCCCGCCTCTGTAACTTGTCTAAGGCATCGAGGAGATATTTAGTAGATCCACCTCAGAGGTGCGAGCAGTATTCCATACACGTCCAAACTTGGCACTTATAAAGAAGATACAACTAGTTGGGCATAAAAAACCGTCGTACCCTGTTTAGGATTCCGAGCCTCCGAGATGTTATGGAGATAACATTCTGGACGTGATACCTTCAGGTCGCTACGAATATCCATTCTTAGGATATTTAGGCTGTCTCGCATTGCAAGTTGGGTGCTCTGAAGAGCAGGGTTAGGTGAGGGATTTTTTTAGAAGTAAAAACGCATACCTGTGTTTTCTCGGCATTGAACTCAACCAAGTTACTTGCTCCCCATGTAGATATTCGGGTCAAAACTTGGATAAGTTCAATGACAAGTTTCTTCCGTTTCTTCTATGTGTCACCCCGTCCACAGCCGGGCTTACTGAAGTAGCAACTATGAACCGTACTGTCATCTGCATAGCAATGTATTCGCCCCAGAGGTAGCATATCATTGATATGTAGAAGAAACTACGTGGGTGATAAAGCAGAGCCTTGAGGAACTCCGGCGTTTACGCACATGAACTGCAAATTTTGCCCATCGACAAGGACACGAAATCTGCGTTCATGCAGAAAGCCGGATGTCCAACGGCACATGTTATTGGGGAATTCGAAAGTTGGGAGTTTGGAGAGAAGTTCAAGATGCCCAGAACCTATCAAAAGCTTTGGCTATATCTAGCCCAATGGTCAGAGCCTCGCCATTCTTGTCAGTCGCTTCTCTTCAGCGGTGCAATATATACGCTAGGAGATCCCCAGTTGATCGATTCGGTTGAAAGCCGTAGTGACGATCATGGACAAGAGGGCGATTTTCTAGGTGACGCACAAGTTGGATATTTGTGATACATTTCATAACTTTGTACAACGCTGAGGTTACAGCAACTGAGCGGTGATGGTGAAGGTCTGATCGATTCCCTTTTTTGGGAATCGGTTGCACGTTGGCCGCTCTCCAAACGAGAGGCACGATACCAGAGACGTTAGATTGACGGTGTAAGTACGTCAATACTAGGGATAACTTGGCAGCACACTGAGAACGACTACTGGGATACCATCCCAGCCACTGGCTTTCCAACATCGAGCAACAGCAACTCTTGGCAAATGTCTCTCTGCCTAATGCGAATATCAGGCATTGAAACATCGCTGGTAGGTGCTATGGGCGGTTGCGCGTTGATGTCGTCGAGTCAGAAATTGTCCGCAAAGATGCTGGCTAGCAAGGTGGATTTTTCCTGCGGCTCGTGAGCCAGTGATTCGTCCGGACATCGCAGTGGCAGCAGAGATGATTGGCAGAAATTTGCTTGGACGGCCTTCGCTAGACCCCAGTAGGCGCGACTATTAGATGGCTAGTGGAACAACTTCTGGCCAATCTGCTCTTGTGTAAACCTTCTTGCAGGACCTCTTGACCTTATTGTAGGCTGTTTTAATGGAGTTGAGATTGGGGTCTTTGCTCGCCTCCAGGGTATGGATGCAAAAAAATCTCGCATACCATCTCAATCTGCTGACAAGTAGTGCCAAACTTTACGCCTGGTACCGAAGGACGTCAAGCCAGGAAACGCGGCACTGATGTCTCAGGTGGGCTGGGCCACGCGTCGCCGCAGGAAGGCGACAGACGGCCGTAGGGTTTTATTGGGTAGTCCCGGCGCTCAGCGTCGGGTGAGCCCAACATACCCCTCTCAGTCCCCCCGGGCTGGCAGGGGATGCATAAATATATTTTAAACAAATTTAATACAAGAAAAAGAGGGCTGGGTCCCGAGCTAGGACAGGTCGTACGTGGTCGGTTTTAGACAAATGCAATCACTGTTCGTGGTGTGCGTTAAAGTCCCCTAAAACCACCAACGCGTCATCCTACCTATATACAAATACCTATAGGTGTGTTCCGGACGTTGCAATTGAGAGCTAGTCCCTCTTGTCACTACCTACCTCAGTGTCTACCATCTTCGGCCACATCGTGCACCTAACAATAGGTGCAATTGTGGTCACAGCGTTAACTAACATAAACTATTACAAATTATTTACAAATTGTTTGTTGTAGAGACAGTTTAAAGGCAAAAAATTGCTTGATTCTTTTTCCGAATGGACAACGCTGTTAGCTTCACTGGGCTTTACCAAAATTGGTTGATCTTGACGTGTCGAGAGTAGAGCACTACCTCACCTGTGCAATAAGCTATGGCTAGAAAAGTGACCGTGGCGTAATTAGAGAGTGTGAAGATTGAAAGCTGCTTGTGCTTTTTATTATAATCTAAACTTTAGTATAATTCTAACTATTTTAAAAATAATAATGATCATTCTACTTAGTTTAAAGAAAGTCCTGCATCAAATTCGTGTTATTAAAAAAAGAGCAGTATGTTATTAACTAAAATTTTGTTGAAAAAATATTGATTTAAAAAAACAATTGATATTTATGAGACGTCTTATAATTATTCGTGTTTACTAATTATAATATAAGATAAAACCTTTCCATAGTAATTTGATTGTGTAATGTTTTGTGAAGGTTGTTCACGCGTTTCTGAGAAAATTTTACGTCGTATCATAAATCGGTAAAAGTATATCCATTGTCCCGATGTATTTTTTTAATTAAAAATAATTCATAATATTATGACTTATTATTAGAAATTGAATATTATTTATATCGTATTTCGTTTTCGGTGACATCTTTAACAAATCATATTATGTAGTACAATACTACAAGATAATTGTATCAAATTGTAAGCTTCTTCGCGATTGTACTGCACAATTTTATTGCGTCTGCATTGTTTTATATAATACTAGCTGTGCCTGTAAATCCGTTCCCTTGCGACAATAAATATTTATTTTTTGCTCATTTTTGTAACTTTTTTTAATACAGCGTTGCTCCTATTAGTGGAATCGTGCTAATAAATGTTTGCTCTATAATCCTAAAATATTTTTTGAAATCCAAGTGGTACCTCATTAATACAAACAAAAACTTTTCCGCTGTACAATATTAATATAGAATAAACAAGAATCCTATCAAAAATGGCAGTGAATAAACTTATTAAAAAATACAACTATTTACATAAATCTAGGGCTGTATGTTTCCCTAATGAGATATAAAGCCATCTTTTCACTTTGTTTATTAATATTTATTGTCATTAATATACACTTGTTTATATTCACGTTTTAAATCTTATTTAAAAAATTGAATATAACGTGACGATCGTTTGCATCATTCGTGCCTATTTATGTTGAAAGCTTGAAAGATTAATTACAAACTAAGTGGACAGATAATATCTAAATATATGTTTACAGAATTAAAACACGTGTATAGATTATAAAAGTATTTATTTTAGTAGCATTTAAAAAAAGTATTTTTCTTTGATGTGTTTGTTGTAAAAAATTCTGAGTAAATGTTTTTCAGTTATTCTTAGTTATACGCAATGTGAAAATTTATTGGCAATCACCCTTGATATATAGTTATGTTGGATGAACCTATGGTATATGATATTATTAATTTTTAAATATTGTCCACATACTACAGAAAATATATACGGTAAATAAATGTATTATATGGCTAAAAGTTAAGTAAATCGAATAAAATGTATTTTAAGATTTTTTATTCAACTACTATTCATTCAGTTCATACTATTATAGTTCAAGAATATCCTATAAAAATTGTTTGTATTATTTATACATATACTTATAGAAACATATTATACAATTGCTACAGCTTATACGATTCTTTTTAAATTCAGATAAAAAGATATAAACTGCAGTTATCACTACATTAAATACATATATATATATAATAATACATATATAATACATATATATAATAGTATATTTACCGCAGGTAAGTATAAGATAAACTTTGTTCCAAGTGCCATTACTACGAATTATGACGCACAAAACTCGTCTAGACTTCATTAATTGATCCAAAATGTACGAGCTATTATTAAGAGGAAATTTGAGATACCAAGCGTAATTTGAGATATTTATGTAAACCTTTAAATAATTATTGTTGTAATTATATTAGTAATAATAGTAGTAGGGTATACTATAGTCTAGTGTAACATTAAACTTTAGTTAAGTTAATGTTTTTATTTTATTGTATTTACTATATAATATATACTTTTCGGTGTTCGCAAATTTCTCGAAGCAATACATACTGCATTTTTCTTATCAAACATCGACAATTGTCGATAACTGTTAAAGTAACCTTAATTTGTTTTAATTGAAAAACTGCTTTCCTCTCGATGAAGGGAATTTCTTAATTGATTTTGCAGATGTTCAATTTTGTTTTATTAAGAGAATAGGGTGTCCGATAAAGTGTAATAAAATTGTGTATTATAAGCAGCTATTATTTTTGAAAGTTTGATACGAAACTTGTTTGTATATGTAAAATAGCAAAATAGTTTATATCGTATAGTAACACACTAAAGAAACAGCCTTTTGAGTGATGGTAGATACAGAAAAATTCAAAAACAACGGCGAGCGGCGAAAGGTGGGTAATATATAGGTGGCCAACGCAGCTATGTCGAGCTATATGCATTTCATCAGCTGGACAAAGTCTATCTGATCCCGAAACGGTACAAATGATGTTATTATGACTGGTTTATCACCAAATATTTGTTCCTGATGATGACCTACTCTGGTATATAATTTGGATGACGACACTGCTTAGTGTGCCGGTAAAATGGATATAATACCTCTACTGTACGTTTGTGAATCGTATGTTTTTATAATTTAGTTATAATATGTTAATAAAAAGTTGATTGATTTTGTAAGCAGAACTGTGCTCTGTAAATTCATTTGCAAACGTAGGTAGTAAATAAATCTATACTAGCCTCTATAATAAATTTCAGTGACGCCATGTGCTGAGGTACCTAATGCAAAAGGTAAATCGTTCGATAAGCGTTATTGTGTGAGTAATTAAGGCGATGTCACACGTTTGGCCGTTAATCTCGGAGATCGCTATCAAGATGATCGCGTGTTGAGCTCACTCCGATGCGGTCCGGTGGTGACAATGTGCCTGCGGACTTAACGCTGTTCGGTAAATAATGATTTTAGTATTACTACATGAATTTTAACCGATAAGTAAGACGTGGGTAGTTTTTTTTCCTTCTTGCTGATATTTTTTTATATCTATTTAAATTTCATATCATAAGTAATAATTAAAGTAAAGTATAATAAATAATTATGGCTAATTAGTCCGTAACTTTTATACATGATATAAAATAAATAAATTAAAATTTTTGTTTGGCTGGATTTCTGTCCGTCTAACCTCTTGTATGCTCATTACTCTGAAACGACTGGTCCGGTTTTGATGAAATTTTACACAGTGATAATTACCATTATAAACTGTCATAAACGATATATTTTATCTCATAAAACGAGAGGGTTACTAAGAGATATCGGATAAGAGTTGAAATTTTGTAGTAATTAAACTACAATGTTTGTAAGCTTTAATAAGTGTACAAAAAATCTGTATTAGTAATAGATACATTGAGCAGAATAACATATTGACCATAATATTAAAAAAACTGGTTCTAAAGTTATACAAATCATTCTTACAGCTATAGATACAGCTAGTATACATCGATACTAAACTTTTAATACAAACAGGGAATTCCTATTAGAAATATTTAGTATAATTTTATGTCAATTCGAAAAACTTTTTAAAGTTTGAATTAGATCTATTATTGACAATTATTTATTTTTATATTATAATTATTATAATATTTTAATTATTTCCATAGATTGAAGTCAAAATAGCAATCGTTAAAGCCACTATTGGACATTAAAAACCAATTTCCAGTCAAAATTTATTGCAGCTTTAATGTTTTCTGAAAGATATCTTCTATACAAATTAATATTTCACTTATGCAAATGATAATGCACATTTCGTGTTCAAACTTCAGACTAAATCAAAAATGATTTATATCCTTAGTAAATAAAGAAAGTTTAATTCAACACATATCTTTGGTTTTTCCTTATTCGGAATTCTTTATGTCCAATATTCTCAACGTTAATTTACAGAGTATTTACACAAAATGTGTTAGATTTAATTTATAAAACATCATGTTAATTATACCTATATTTAAAGTGTGTATATAAATACATAAACCTGCAATTGCATTTTAAAATGTTTTGTTTATATCCACTGCCACATGACAATTACGTTAATTTTGTATAACGATATTTACTTATGTTAATCAAGTTATACACGTAAAGAGACGATAAACATCTTGTTTTCCTTTACAGTGCTAAAGATTGTAGGTAATTTAATGAACACATGGAATACAACTGTACCTGGCGTTGTTAAATTAATCCAATGCATTAAATTATTACGCGGTTTCACTATAATTCGATCCGATAATCTGCAATCAAATGGTAATAAATTATGTGCACCGCAGTTGCAATGGTACAAGTGTAACATGTGCAAATCGCATCTTCCGATACCTCCTTATAGCGGTCGTATTTACTTTTCAACCCCACTAACAGATAAAAGTGTCATAATATTTATCCCATAACTTAACTTTCTTATGACCCACTGTCATAAAATTAAGCGCGCTTTCTATACATATTATATCCTGGGGTGAATTTAAATCGTCACTTAAAGGAATAAGGTTTCGTTTTGGTGAACTTAAATGTATACGCTGTATCGGAGTATCCAGAGCAGATTGTACCCGTCATTCGATAATGTTTCTAGTTAGCTCGCGATAAATATGATAGTCGGAGCGTCCGGGTTTGGGCCACGATGCGGCTCGGCGGCGTGGCGCTGCGGTGATGTTCGTCCAGATGACTGTATGGACTATCTAATTTTATTACCAATATATTGTCATTAAGTCGATACTGATCTTGTTATATGCACAATGAGAGGTACACGGGCCCTCGACGCCAGTGTCTTGCTAGCTACAATTTATATTCAAATGACATTTGCTTACGGCCTGTGGAAATTTCTCACTCGTCGGATTTTAAGTTAATCTCGAATTGATGGTGTCAACGACTGGGTAAACGTCAAAATGTTCCAGATTAAACAGATACAAAATAACAATTGGTTCCGCGCACTTTGACCTTTCACGTAAATAAAGATTATAACTGTCGTAAAAGTCGACTTTATTATTGTCTGGCAAGCTGATACCCAGAGGCGCCTATCATAAGCCGATCGCATCAACGTTTTGTGCGGAGATTATACTAGTCACAACATTGTTAATACATCGCTTTAATTAGTCAAGTCGTTATAACGTGTTGATTGGTGTCTATCAGTGTCGTTATAGTGAGAGGAAATCTTATATATAGATTATAGTATTAAGCCTCAAAGCCATGTCTTGCTTCATACCTCTTGGCCGATCAGCCTCGCTGGGAGGCACGACTCTTCTCACGGGTATTTGAACCAGAACTTACAACTATACAAATAAAAAAAATCACCTTGTGTACATTTCACGTCGCGCTGTTTACCGCCCATATAAACTGACCGTATTTACTGTGTAACCGCTCATCCTCCATTTAACGCTGAGCTACTTTGGTAACGTCTAAATTAGTGAAGTGAGAAAAGCTAACGCTCGTAACCGTATTCGATCGACTGTAAATCGTTCCGATAATATCTTTTTTGACTCTCAGACTCGCATCACTTATTGTATGTTTATTTAGTCCGTATGCCATAAAGGGAAATTCAGTTCTTTGTTGTTACATCCTAATATTGTGGATGTTTGGCTTTAGTTACGTTTCATACACTTGGTTTTCATATTTTATAGCAGGAATAAATTATAAGGTTTTATTTGTGTAGTCCACGATATTCTTACTTATAACAAGGCTACCATCTTCGACTTTAATAACTATAATAAATTTACCTCTTTTCATATCAAGTGGTATTAGTATTAGATTCTTATAAAATAATACCTATTGCATAGGTTAAGATATGAGACAGGTTGCATTAAATCATAAATAAGTATATATATGATTTACCTATAAAAACGAAGATCATATTTTTTCTCACGACAGGGTATCAGAAGTCGATCAATTACGATGATTCCCACAAGCTCGGCATCATTGGCACAGATTAACCAAACAAGCAAGCGTTAATCTCTTCTCACGTGAAATCTTATGAAAAGGCTCGAAGCAATTAATGATATTATTAATACAGACGTCGATCCGGTCCACTGGACTCGAATGGTAACCGTGGTGGTCCGGCTTCTCGACCGGCAGCAACGATTGATGTACTCACTTCATCATATTAATCACCTTCGCCGGATCCACTCGGCTTACGCGCTCCCAGATTAAAGGCGTCATTACAGCCTATCTTTAGGCTAAATAATAATTGAGATATTTCATTCTCTAGCCAGAATTTACATCAAGGAAAACAAATGTAAGCCGATAAATAAGGCGGTCAATTTCTTTGTCAATTAAAGAAATGCTTAAAACGGTTATCATTATTTCGAATGAATTTTTGTAAAGCTCATAAGGATCCGTGCAATCAGCCGGGTCGCCATTCTTTCTGTTAATCGCATTATAAATTGACATGGCGGACATTACATCGGTGCTTTGTCGGTGTCATAAAAGTTGGCCAGAGAATTTATTCTTAAAATATTACGATTACTACTTTAATATCAATTTCTATAATTAGTCTAAGCTTAAGCAATATTGGGTGCACCGATAAATTAGTTAATCATAATCAGTTGCCTCATTATTCATTCAATATATCTAAAAATTAACATAAAAATGTAAAGCCCGGTAGCAAGTTGATAGTTGGATTGACGATTTAAAAATATTTATAGAAAAGATTTGTTGAACAATTCTAAAAGCGTTAGAAGTATGCTCATTTACAAGTGCACGGAACTATTAAGATATGTAAAAATGTGTTCTTTTACTGATAAATAGGTTACGTAAAAGTTTGTAGATGACAGGACACACTAAGTATGTCTTACTGGATCGGAATAAATACACACCAGGTATAAGTTGGGCAAAAGGTATATGTTCATCAATATTTCAAATTAGTCAATATTTTAATAACTGTAGCAAAAAAAAAATATTGGGGGAAAAAATCATGTCTAAAGTGAAACCGGTACAGTAAAATGATAATAGTTCATGAAGGCACTTATTGTAATTATTCTAATGTAATGTCTAGTATTCTAAAGTCATGATTGCAGTCAAATCATTGGAACAGTTAGGCACTCTTGGATACAATAATGCGTCTAACCACGCGAGGGTTTCGTGTACTCGTCGCATTACTCAAACCTCATTTGGACTTAACTACGTTGTATTGAAAGGAGCAATTTTATTGTGATCTATTGATTCAATTGACAGCTTAAGAAGGTATGCAAATATTGTAATCTTTGTCTGGAGTTTTTAATGGGATATTGACCTGTCCTTTAGTTATTTTCTATTCCAATTGACTTATATTATATTTACCCATATATTATATGAAGACGTCGGCATTTTGTGCTATATCACATTATTGTGTACAAATGAAACTAATTATATATATGTATGTTATCACAAAAATCCATAGACAGTCTTATCAAAAAAAGTCTCCATTTTGTTAGACCTAGGATAAAGGATAACAATTAACCCATTATATTATTGCTAATGCTAATTACATTCTATCTACCATAAATACATACTGTGGTATATAATAAATATGTTTACCAATCACATTAACTTTTCATACTATTTATTGTAAGTCATAAGTTTTATATTCAAACGTTATAAATTGTACTCATAAATCTTCATACGTTTCCTTTAGCGCTATTTCTTATAGACTCCTATGATTTACCAAGAATGGATGAAGAATGGATGAATGGATGAAGAATTAAAGTTCGGTGAAGCTGTCAAAGCCCTTACGGCTAACAGCGTATGTCAATTAAAAAAAAAAAACCAAGAATGGACTTGTATTATTGCATATATAATTATTATTGTCTCGATATATATTTGTTAACATTATTTTTTTTAATTTAATATTTCTTAACCAATCTTTATGACTCGTTTAACAAAGTTACATTATGAGCATATTTAATATTTTACAAGCTGGACTCATTTATAATGCAATATAAATGTATTATATTTTTTTTTTGAACTCATATACGCTGTTAGCCTTAAGGGCTTTGACAGCTTCAACGAACTTTTTGGGGCGAATGCTAAGGGCACTCATCTCCGAGGCAGCGAGCGCAAGGGTGCCAGAATGGCCGAACCTTGGCTTGGGCTGCTGCCGGAAAAATAAACATGGATTCGCGAGCCTAACTAACCAACAGGTCCTGACTTACTAATTTAGTAATCCTAACACGACCTTATCGGGCAAGCCGCGTAAGGGCCGCGGGGCTAGTCCCTTACAGAACCGTGTACTTAACGTGTAAGTGTGCATGGATGGTATGCGGTGTGATGAAGTACTTTCAGTGATGTAGAGTGTTACTGTATCGCGCGAGCAGAGTCACTCGAGGGCTCCTATCCAGAGGATCGAACCTAGGCTCAAGCGCTTGCGAAGGGAGGCCGAGGCGGGTATGTATATATGTATAGAATTTATACTTATTGTTAGTAATTTCTAACTGCGTTTGACACGTGCAAATCATATTATTTACGTTACATTATTATGATCAGTTCTGTTTATTGAAAGATAGATACTAGAACTATAAATTCATTAATAAGTATTATAAATTCTTCATACAAATTAGAAGTGCTCCACGGTATTGCAGATAACTGGTTCATCATGTGTTTTTATTAACTATCTTTTTATTTATTTCTAATAATGATTTCTAATAAAATATCATACTGTATTGAGTTTTAAATGTTATTATAAATACTTAACTCTTTACCCTGGGGAAACGACTTTGTATAACCTGTTTTATTTTATTTGGCTTATGTAACAATAGCCTTAACTCATCCGGTCTCGATTGTCGACATAGTTAAATATATCTGGTGTTATCGAATTCTGTTTCTTAAACCGATAAGATCAAAGTATAAATGTAATTGTTAACGTAATACCTTTTTGGTCCGAGTAGTTTGAGTATGGGTTACAATTTGTGTTATTTATAACGTCCAGTTTGTGCAGTGAGCACACTCTTCTTTGCTTCATTTGTCTCACGAATGATCTTAATTAGAAGCATTGTAGTAAGAAGTAAATTATATCGAGTGCGTCTTTTGTGGCGGCGTCTGACTTTCTACACCTCCCCCAGACTCGTCGTTACCTCTCTAACGCATTGTAAATCAAATACCTATCAAATATTATATGCCCTAGAGCGTAGATTATGAAATTAATGAGACCTTAATGGAAGTAATTTTAATGCCGTTTAATTTTCACGTCTCGATAATGATTACATGAATTTTAATGCGCAAAAGTAATAAATGTCAGTGTAACCGTATTTGATTTAATGGCCTATTTATATTGAAGATGCCGCTCTACAAATTGACTTTGTATATGTGATCATTATTCACATAGGTGTCTAAGTAACAGCATGTATTATGTACAATGTATCTCATTTGCCGTATAAGAAAATAATAAATCGAAATACTTAATTGCCATCTAGGACAGGTTAAATAAATTATAAGTTATAATGATATCAAGGTTTGAGAGATCTTATGAGAAAGTTTAACAACTTATATTTACGTATAAATAGCGTAGAATCAGGAGGCTGAGCTACTTATCCGCTTTCTGCTAGCTTACATGCTCGTATTAGGAAGTAAAACTACCATTAACATGATAAATAAATACAGTTTAACAAATACTATTGACTTGCGAGATAAAGTAAGAAATTCGCAATGAAGAAAGTGGTTAATGTATTACATTTGCTATTCGCAACGATTTAAATCAATTTTTGCACACTATGTGCAGTTTAATCCAACTTGAGAGTAAGGATACTATTTACCTCGATAAGTGATCATAACGCGATGGAATACGTTGTAGTTGATGTGATTGACTAATCAAAAAGGCAGAACAAGGTCTGCCAGGTCAGCTAGTTATAAATATAAAATTAGTTGTGTTTGCCGCTTAACCCGCGTTTATAACTGAAAACTATTCAATTATTTTAATCATTGATCGGTGTATTATCCACCTTAATAAATCATACGAGATGGGCAGACGAATTAATAAAAAAAGGCTGGCCCCTGCTGGCCCCTGCTGGCCACAACTGGCTCATGATAGAGAAAAATGGTTTTCTTTAGAGGAGGCCTTCACCTTCGCCTAGAAGAGGGGTTCATGTACAAGAATAATTTAAGATAATTTAGGATATTTATAATTTAGATACTTGACTTATACAATAATACTGTAACACATACCTATTTGCAAGAAATAAAAGGCTTTTTCTTTTATTTTATTTTTATTTATTTATACACCATAATAGTATCATTTCGTAATACAAAACATCTATTTCATAAACATTTATAATTAATAAATTGATTCGTTTGTCGTACTAAACCGTTTTCCTAAACCTGAAATTGGTCGTTGCGATGCAAATATTAAATTTATATTAGAATTTATTTTCAACCTTCTCTGTTATTAGCCATATTTGTTAATACCATTTAAATATATGTTATTACAAGATAATTTACTGGTAGTAATTGTCTTTTCTTTTATAAAGTGTTTTGTATTTTGTATAATAAAACCTATACTGAAATGTAGTGGGAAAATATATCTATGATTTAAAAAAAGAATCGCATAAGTTGTTTTTGTGGTTCTTCAGTTATAAGTACACTAACGGGCAGACATACAGATAGATGTTGACATTGATAGTATGTAACGATAAACAAGATTTCAGCTGGAAATTGTGCAAGTAAAGTTTATTGATATATACTGTATTGCAGATAACGTATAATCATAAATATTTTTCATTGAATATATTAGGTAAATAAAGAGGACATATCTGATTTCAGATACGACGTGTGGATACATTGTGATATAGTGATAAATATTGGTAAATAAAGTTACGTGACATTTAGTGGTGAACATCAACTGGCGTAAAGTGACGGATACACGGTTGTAGTAAAGTAAAGTAATGTGACATTAAATTACACGAGTCAACGAGTAGACATGTTGAATCTGTAAAAAGTAAGTATAAAGTGACGATTAACTGGTACATTCAGTTAAAGTGTCACTGAGGTCCGCGACTCGTCGACATGCGACGCTTCATTCTATATAGACACGCAACTTGACGCATTGCGTTCATTTAATGTATCCATTAATGTGTCCAATAAAAGTACATATGAAATGAAATTACATTTTTAAACAACGCTTTAGCTTATTTTTGTAATCAAAGCGTCCTAAGCATAATCCAACCATATGATAAGTGGTAATATGGGTAATGCTAAACTTGGAGAAGCAATGTAAATACAGACACCAAAACTCACTTATTTGTGCTTGATGGTGGGGTGGTGATTAGAAACAATGATGGCTCAGTGGTAGCGTGTATGGATAATTTGTCGATGAACGTGAGTTTGAATCCCTGCAAAGAGTCTGAGCTTTAGGTGAAGAAAAACTTCATAATGAAACTATTGTATGGTATTGCGGTGATTTTCTAATGTTATTATTCATATGTTGAATATTTATCGCCAAATTATGAGCGTGCTCCGGCAGTTGTGCTTGAGAGCCAGTTCCTCTATTATGCTTAGCGTGTCAACCATCTTGGGTCACATTGTCACTTGATGTTTGATGAGATTGTAAACAAACGCTACAACTTTTAAAGCGTAAAAATAAACCTAGCTATATATTTATGCGTTTAAAAAAGTTCTAGTACCGTTATTTCAAAACTTTTCTTTCACCAAAAGCTCAGCCTCATTGTAAGATTCAAATTTAGATCAAAAATACGCAATAATTAAATTTACTTCGAATAACTTATCATCACTTCTTGAGAAACATACTGTAGATTGTCTTATCGGTATATAGATAACCGTTTATTAAAATTAATTTTGTTTAAAAATATTTCATATAAAGTATCCGAGCTGTTAGTATTCTCGGCCGCGTTTATCTCATTTCGGGTAATAGAATACTGGGGATATTTTACTAAGGCACGACCGAGTAATTTAATATAAAGCGTATCACTAAATGATCTCTCGACCGCGATGACTATCACGAGGTTAATAACGGTGTTGGAGGTTCCTCTACGAGGGACACGCGTCCGCGATATTATCGCCTTCGAAGCATTATTGATGAGAGCCCGCCATAACCAAATAGCCCGGGGATCACGTTTGTTTACTTATCTAACGTTTGTTAAAATGTTCTATTTTGTCGTTAATTGAAACTTGCGTCGGGTCGTTGAACGCGCCTTATGACAGGTGCAACTCGGAATGGCGTTTTCGTGAGATTGTGCTGCGATTGTCGACTACCGACCTGCGATAAGGACATACTAGTTTTGTCGTGCTTCGTACTTGTTTTGCCTAATTGTTGAACAGAAGCTGCGACTGGCTGTAACGATAGTCTGAATGGTCGCGTCGTTTATGGAAGTAAAACGGTAAACAATATTTACTGTTGAGATTGCTTCATTCATTCTTGTCGAGTTCATTGAGGAATTGAAATACAAATCTGCTAACGTAGCTTTTTTATTATTACGTCTAACATTTAATTTTTATATTCAAATTTACACGTTTAGTTTAAAATAGCGATTGTTTGGCCTAAATTTGGTGTAAAATTACTATGGACTTCCTATTGAAAGTGGATATGAAAGACTTAAACGAACTCGCGAGGCTTAACAAATTCGTGCATTTAAATACACTGCAATGCGTTTTATAAAATAAAATAATACTATTTTGTATAAAATCGATAAATTAAAAAATAAATTACAAAATAATTCTGTAATATACGTAAATAAATACAATTTTTAATGCCATCCGCGAGAAAACTGACACTCGCTAAGTATGAGATTAGAGATAAACTGTTTTAAAGTTCCTGGTATTAATTAAATGTGTTAAAATTTATCCCTTTGAAATTATATCATTTTGAACCAAAATGAACACACATTATACTTGATTTATATTTTTATCGTAGCCGGTCCATGGATGTTCAGATTAACAGCATAATGATCAAGAGATGCTGTGACTTCAATCCAATGATTATTTAAATTTCGATGAATATCTAGGAATTCAACAACAATTCAGTGATTTAGAGAAACGTTGTAAGAAAACTTCATCGTATAATAAATTGAGTACGTTAAAATGTTAATTATTCTAGATAAAATAAAAAAACTATAATAATTTAACAGAAATAAATATACTAAAATATAAATATGCATATAAAGAGGAGTGAAACGTTAAATTTCAATAATATTTTTTGTAAAATTGAGATTTTGCTGAAAATTAGGGTATTTTGTTGATTTTCGTCAGGAATGTAACATGTTATTTCTATTAATGCTGTTATGTATTTTTTTATGTGTTTATATTTGTTCTTTTGTATGTTGCTATATAATCACAATAAATCGTTCCTTTATTTCTAATTATGATTAGATTATGAATGATATGGTTCTGTTTGGCGCTCAACTAGTTTGCAATCACTATACATAATTAAGGTTATGCGTTATGGCCATAATTTTACCTGATCTTAAGTGACGATACGGCCTAATTTGGTGGACACGCTAAACCTGTTGGTATTTGGCTATTGGTACTTGGCGGCAGACTTTCAACTTGAGGGTGGTAGCTAGCCAGGCGGGCATTAGCAAAAGCCCTACCACTATATTATGGTATTGTGGCCGTACATACTACTACTAGGCTATCATCGCTTTAAAAGTAGTTCATAGTAGTTATTCGGCGGCGTTTGTCACCCAATGAGTCCTGCTACATGCCGCTCTGGTGGGCTGCAAGAACATTGCGATTACGTATTACGAGAGAGGTTCATAAAAGGATTCACTATCATTATTAAAAACAGATTTTGTTAGATTTACCATTAAGTACAGTCCTGTCACATTAGTACTATAAAAAAAAATGCGTGAGTGTCGTGGAACTCTCGGTTGGAACGCAAAATATTATTATTGATAAGCATATTATTTATTCTATTAATAAATACATTTTCTACATAAATTAATTACTAACGTCTGAGATCAATTATTTTTTCTAGTTGTAAAAATAAAGCATTTTATTGTATAACATTCAATTCATCTAATTCATTATAATACATATAAAATATGGATAAATTTTCACCTAATCTACCTAGCATAAATTAAAGAAATATATTTTGTTTATATACACCAATCAAGATATAAAAAATTAATCCAAGTTTTAAAAGAGGTTAAATAATATTACTCAAGAGATGCAGTTCCCAAAAATATTAAAAGAAAATAATTACATAGTGGAAAATAAAAATGTTTGATGCAATTACAACCGGTTATTGAATATTGTAATCTGCCTAAAATTGATTTAATATGCTTAACTGATTTATGTCGATAGCACCTTGACATTTCTGTCGCTCGTGCAGTAAGCAACCGTTGACCCGTACAGTACTGAGCACCGCTCGGTCACACGTGTCACTCGCAACGTTGAGCATTACCGTCCATTCACACAATAAGCCATTATAACTATGCCTTTACGACTGTATCACGACACAGAAATACTCCGAGCGAATGACATCGAGTGTTCCCGAGTGATTAAATTGCACAATGACGACGAAGAATGTAGCAGATGAGTGTATCCAGCAATATTTATATTGATGGTTAAATTTGTTATCTATACATATAATAAAACTGTAATGGTAGGAAATCTGTATAAACATTTTTTTTTCTTTTTTTAATTGTTAGGTCAAAATGATTCAAGTTCACGCGAACGAAGTAGCGGGCACAGCTAGTTGTTACAATAATTGTTTAGAATAAATACATGAGTACGTTAATATACCTCTATCATAAAACTGTATTTATTTATTTCTAACTGTGGAAAACAACAATAGACAGTGAAATAAAGAATAAAATAAGAATAATAAAAACATGGATACAAGACAAAAGTCAAAGTACGTGTTAATACAACTTACACTTTCTAACAATTATAAAAAGTTATTCAAAGTAATATTAAATATTGAACATTGCTAAATAATACCTATAGTAATGGAAAAAGTATAAATTAATATGAAAATAAAAACTAAAATTAAACCTTGTGATACAAAAGAAAATCAGAAATGTAGATGTAGAATGTATTTGAGTGTCTTTCTGTATTTATAAGCTCGGTAGTCAAATATGTCAATATATATGTGTTAGTATATTAACCACATTAAAATTAAAGGTGAATCATATTTAAAGATTTCAAATGGGAGCTTTATTAATGACATGAACGTGAACAAATAAGTGCAGCGATATGTCTTTTATTTTTTCTGTTCTGCATTATATTATGCATATTACATACTTTTCGATAGCATCGTTTAAAAATAACAATTAAAACAAAGATTAAGGGACTCGAACACGGTTTATAATAAACATTAAATGTGAATATATAAGTGGCGCTGGAATGCTAATAATATGGATAACAGAACATACTGATTCCTATAGAGATGCAAATGCAGATAGCTCTTCAGATAAAATTCGAAATGTTATTGCTTTGCAGCGCGTCAAGCATTCGACGTCTAAAGGCATCGGTGTTTTTATTTTTATCGAAGGGATCGATTGTAAAGATAAAGTTTATCGTAAGACGGGTAGCGGCCACCCGGGACGGCTTCAGCCAACGCGCGGTATCTCCGACCATCGCGTAACTAGCCGCTACTCGCTGCCCGCCCGGATATGCTTGCATTTTATTACATCTGATAACACCTAATTCGCAGATACGTCAAATAACTGAAACGCCTACCGCAGAACCAACCCACGTAGCTTAAGTAAATCAGTAGATAGGAATGTTGGTATAATACCTTTAAATTGAAATAATCTTTTTATTATGAGTTGAACAACAAAGTGTGTCTGCATTCTATTCTTTAAATGTTTAGCTTTCACGTCATTTTAGATTTAACTCATCAGATAATGGATGATATAGCTAATAAATGTAAACATGTATACTCAAGTTATTGTATATGTTTGAATTATGAATAAGTATCTTTTTCTAAATACAATTTGATTGAGTATTAGTTAAGTCGAAAATCTTTAAATACGGTCTTTGTGGCAGGAAATGCTATAAGTTATAAGCATAGCTGATTTTCGTTTTGTGTAGAATTTATGTAATATATTGACATTTATATAGATAAAAACTCAAATATGCCACAAATTACGACTAATTACACTGTAATAATAAACTACGATATTTTATAGGTAATGTGTTTAATAAAGGCCGGCAACACACCTGCGATTCCCCTGGTGTTGTGGGTGTCCCCGGGACGCGAGGATCACATACCATCAGGTGACACGCTTGCTCGTTTGCTCCCTATTCAATAAAAACAAATCTAATTAAGAATCATTAAATTAGATATCTAATAATGTTATAAATTATTTTACTGCCTTTGCTGTGCTTTCATCATAGTACAAGATATTTAAGTATTCAAATAAAATTCGTTTATGTGTTATTACTACTAAGCTTGTCAAATCCGATAAAACTTCTTAAGTTTCTAATCTTATATTTTTTATAACATTTTTAAGTATTTAAGTACACATTAGCAGGTGGAACAGTACTTATTATTTCTAAAGTCAAATCTTTGGATTTGGCAGGTATGGAATAGATAAATAAGACAGTTAATTAATAAATTATACAAACTTAGAGGATTATTATAATTGAAAGCATTTTTAAAATTGAAGGCGTCAAGATTAAAGTATTAAGTTTATTTTTAAATCTGTAACTAAATCTTCCGACTGCATAATTTTTCTAAAGAAGATTCATAATTTTAAGGTGGATGATCTGCTTATTTAAAATACAAGGTTATGTTTAATTTACTTCTTGCATCTTTATACGTAAGCTAGAACAGCATATTTTCGTCTTTTACTTTCCTCATCAGGTGTCATCTAAGTATTCACATATTTTCCACATACATCATTTTTCATACAATCTATCCATACCTTCTTTTGACTTCCTCTACCCCTGTACAAATCTGTATACCTTCATATTAAACAATTCATTGGTATATGATTTCAATCGCTCTTCATAATATATCCATACCTCGCCAATCTGTAACTTCTCAAGCTCTCTGTCTCTGGTGCTATTTTCATATTTCTTCTTATATACCCAGTCCTAATCTTATCCTTTCTAGTTACACTACAAAACCAAGTATCCTCTGGTCCGTCTACATTTTTTTATAGATAATGTTCGTTAGTCACTGCTTAGATTACACATATTAGGCCAACTCTTGTTATAGTTTTAAAAACATTACTTCTTTTCTTAGATCACTTATTTTACTATTTCATCCACTGTGTATTCAAATCTGTACTTTATTATATTTTAAATATGTGCATTGGCGAGATTAATACATCTTCCCATTACCAAACAATATTGTAGTACAGAAGTAAAACGCTTGTATGTGGGATATATAAGGTATAAAACTATAGGAAAAATAAGACAATCTACCGTAGTTACAAAATAATGTTGTTTTTGTTTTACTTATCTATAGTTCAACATTCTATCCGCTCATCTATCTTTTACCAACCTATTTTTTGTTAAACATCACTAAGGTGGTTCTATATTGTTCTCATTATACTCTTATTGAGCTTGATCGGAGTTAGCCAATACAAAATAAAACCCACATCTTAATAGATGTCTAATATACTACTAATACATACATTAATACATATAGCAAAAATATTAGCATAATTGATGTGTTTCTAAATATTAAGTCTGTATTTGTGTTTCATGTGGTCAATTTTTACTATCAATTCATGCGAAATAATAGTCAAAGAGTAAAATTATAACAGGCTATTTGAAGGCAGTTCGTCGCGATGGTCAAAATGTCAGCAGGCAACAGTTTCAAGATTGTATTAAAAAGGTCCATTATAAATCACATCTCACCTATAAAATATAAATCAATGTTGACATAAAATACATTTATATTGTTTTCATTTCGAAATAACAATAAAAAGTTTTAAATTCATGAGTGATTTAATGTATACAACGCGTATAAAGCGCCTAAATAAAAAAGATAAGAGTGTTTTAAAATTTAAAATATAACATTCGAAACTATATCGATGGTCAAGTTTTAATGATGTTTGACATGTACATGTGTTCTGATATTTTTATTACAATAATTTAAATTGTGTTTATAATTTGTCTATTGCAAATGTTCATCAACGGTCAAAAATGGTGCGACCACCGTAAGATAATTTTAATATAGTAAAATATGTTTTGTATATAATGACCTCTACGTCTATGATAGATAGTTTGTATAATAGACCCTTTTTTATGGTTTATAGGTTTAGCGTTATGGGTGGTAGCTAGTCAGTAAAAAGTTCTACCACCATGCTATGGTTTCATCACGATGTTTTCCTTCACCGAAAACTCGAGCCCACTGCAGGTTGATTCGAACTCACATCCATTGACGCCGTATACGTCCTTACTATCAACGGAGCTATCGTCGCTTCATATTTGGTTTCTTTCAGATATATTTAACTTTTGCCAAAAAATCGATATCTAATAAAGTAAGCGACATTGCCATTAACCGTCGGACCTTTTACATCATATCATATTCTTCAGGGTCAACCAAGTGTAAAGTGATAAAAAACTATCAATCTTGAACAAATCAGCTCCGATGGGTAACATATTTACAACTACTCTTTTTAAATCTCGTCATGACGTGTATCGATTTATTCTAAAAAAATCTCAAGAAAGATGAGATAAAAGTGAGCTGTTAATAATGGAAAAAATTAAAGTATTCATAACAAGAATTGAATAATTTCATGTAAACATTATACTTATTTGTTCCGCATGTTTATTCTATATTTTGCTGAATTATAAATGTACGTGCGAGAATTAGTACTATATCAATTAGAAAGCTCATGGAACGATAGATAAGTGATTTTTTTTTATTTACATAACTTTTTAGCTTATCGTTACTATGGTTGTAGCGGCGATCATTACATAAAAAAATAATTAAAATTCCCAACACCATGTCGATCAAAATGCGGCGGGAAAGGCAGCAAGGGGCATATAATTTCATCAAACTAGTTAACAATTTGAAAACGTACCGGCTATTTTTACATTTTCTAAAATATTATTGACAATTCTTGTAACCTGTCAATTAATGAGTGACATATATTTATCGTGTATAAAATTTTATTAGACCCTGTTAGAAATGAATAAAAACTAGATATCTATTACGAATTTATAAAAATTATTCGTCTTACTTTTATAGGTTTTTACTTTGGAAATATTTATAATATCAGATATAAAGGTTTTCATTTATTTTATGTTTATTTTTACAATTTCTAAAAATATTTTTGACACATGTCTAGCGTACCAATAAAACTGAGGAATTATTTTTACATACTGTTTATGAAATTTCAACTAAATCAAGTGAATATAATGTATTTACTGAACTATGTTTTAAATTACTTCTAAAAGTATTTTTACTAAACATCGACTCCATTTATTTAATAATGAGAATAAACAAAATATATATGTAAGTGTTGTTCTTGTCTACATATGCAAACAAGTTCATATTACTTTTGGTCAAATGTTATAACAGTCATTCCGTTTATGATAATCTTATGTGTAATATATTTTCTTACGGTTACGTGATAAAAACAAAGTACGTTGTAAAACTATTAAGTCGCTAAAGTAAACCGTGGTAAGTCAAAGTCAACACTGGTTGCTATATTTACATATTCTTTATTTTTATCCGGTTAGTCACAGAAATAGGCAGTTGTTCATAAATACATATAAACCAAACTTCAATAATACAGTTCGTTTCACAGCTCCTCCAAGTATTACCATTGTTTTATTGTGTAGCAATTAAGATTGAAATTGTAATAGCAGTTATATAATTCAGAATACACGTAATCCAGAATAACTGAAATCTACCAAGAACAAAAACAGGTTCAACAAACATTGCAGTTATTTTGAATAATACGTATATGTATATACTTACATACATATATATTGAGAATATCCAACTTATCGTTCTGTACTTGAGGTACGCTGAAAGTTTTTAATCCCGGCATATACAAGATCCATATAGCTCATAACAATATACACTTTCTCGAAGATACACTCGCTGTTTCTGGAAAGCTAAGCTTGGTAACTAGCCAGTATAATGACATTTATGGTTTATAAATATATTGAAAGCAATTTTTTATGTGAATTTCATTAAATATTTGCACAATGTGAGTCCGAAAAGCCCGAGTATTTTATGATGTTAGCAACAATTCAGAGGTGCAGTATATAAAATGGGATAATGTTTGATAGTAAATTTAGTAAGTCCCGCATCGAATCGCATCAGTTCCACGAGACGTGGCGTGAGGCGATAGGCGCCACGTCCAAAGTGCAGGCCACATAAATGATGATTTTAATGCTGGCTCAAATTGTTCATGTGTTGTATCAGTTATGAGGATAATTTAATCTATTTATTGTTCTCTGGAACTGGTAAAATTGATACGTGATTTATTTCATTTAGAGTATTTCCGCTCTATGAATGACTTAATTTTTGTGTGCTATGCTATAGAGGTAGTAAACTTTTCTATATATTACGTCCCATTTTTTCCTATTTATATTATTATCAGATATATAAAAAAAAACATTTTTGTACATTATATAGTTGCAAGCTTAGCGTGTCTATCTTTAGATGCATCTTCGTTTAACAATCAGATGAGATTGTGATCAAATGCGAGCCATTGACTGAATTTTAAAATATTCCCCGCACAAATTCTTAGTTATTCGAATTTGAAGCAACTGAGTGAATTATTAAAAGAAAGTAATTGGTTTTACAAATTTAAATACATTATTTCAAATGTAGATACATAAAAATAGGTAAATAAAAATATTTTTCAATATAGGTAGAAAAAGTTATAATACGTTTAAAAATTAAGCGTTATGCATTATTTCAATCAAATATCGATATATATTCAATCATAAATCGATAATTTGATATAAGAAATTACGGCAAATTGAAGCGTGATTTTTTAAGTTATTTGTGGAATGAAAAAGTATCATTGTGTTTGATAGGTACGAAGAGTTATGTCCGAAACATACGTGAGGTAATTTCTTCACCTCGGCTGGGACTATTTCGTTGTGTCCAGCTCTTAACTATTGACGTTATCTTGATTTACGCGCTTTATTAACATTTTATTACACGATTGAGTGCATTTCGTAAGTACATGTCCGGTTGGAGTGGGTGCTTGTTGAAACTTTGCTTATGATGAACTTAAAATAAGGTTTTCTTACACCAATTTGTACAGTGTTATTATATTAATTATCTTTATTACAATAAATATTAACTTTTGTATCATGTTGTATAGGCAAGAGACTCCGTACCAAATAATATAAAAAATATCAGGCCCATGACAATGATTTGACACTGGCAAAATTGTCTACATAAACAGAACCGAAATGAACAGTGTTTATATTATGCATTATTTCTTTAAAAAAAAGTTTCCTAGTTACTTTGTTATAATATAAAATTTGGTAAATTTCATACACATTACATCATGTGTTAAAATAAATAAACACATATATATTTCTAATGTATATACCATATGATATGGATAAATAAATTAAATAATATCAAATTATTACTGTGGATACAGGTCTTTTTTTCAATTAATTGGTTAATTTTGTTTTAATTAAAAAGGTATATACACTTATACTTTGTATTAAAGGTTGCTTAATCGTTTATTTGTAATGTAAATAAACAACAATGAAAAGAAAATTGATGACGAACATAAAATAAAGATTAGGATATTTAAGCCTTCAATGTGATTTCAATAAATTCTTTTTATTCATATAAATACATAAAGATTGGAGACAGAACATCATTCAGTTTATTTATGTTTGGAGGTCTTTGGTGAGATCCACTAAAACCGTGGCATACGTACGATAATAAAAAATCAACAATGAATGGAGGATCTTATTGGAGAGACCCCCCATAACCCGGCTGCCATGTCTCTCACAAACAATAAATGCGTTTATGATCTATGATCTGAAATTGATACTTATAATGGCTCCCGTATAAAGAAGAAGAACCGAAACCGAGCCGAGCGCGCCCTCGCTTCTTCAATTCACATGATAAATAACCTCAAATTGCTTGTAAAAGTTGGAACTTTTTATTTCTCTCCTTTTGAAAGCATGTAAATATTTGTATTTAATCTGAAAGCGATTATTTGTGAGCCAGAACACGGCGTGTGGTGAGAACGTCCCGGTACCATTACATAGTAAGTTTTAGTGTTCGTTTTCACACAAAAAGTATATGACTAATACGTATTTAATAGCATACTTGCAAAACGATTATATTTAATGCTTTCACGATAAGTTAATCAACTGACGGGTGAAATAAGGTAAAGTTTTCAAAGCAGGATTAAATCACTGGCTCTCTTTATAAATTCATCTATTAACCATAATTTTATCTAAATTTAGTAACGGTGTTGTCCTGGGTAATATGTTAAGATGAATACAAGGAGTGGTTTACAAGTAGAGCGATTGAAAAATGCCTACAAGTGCTTGGTACAATAGAGTGTGGGAGCTAGCTAAACCTGCTCTACTATCACGCTAGGCTTTTATCATGAACTTTGTCTTTTACCGTGGACTCATTGCAAGGATTTGAACTCGTGTCAATCGACGAGGTGGCTATACACGTTACCATTGGGTTAAATTTACTTGACTCGTACCTACTATTTTAATACGTTGCTTCTTAGTCTTATATAATAAAGTTATAAATCCTACAAACATTCCTAGATAAATAGAATGCAACAATTAATACTTCCTGAAATTAATAGGTTTAAACTGCGAAACTCTTTATACTTATAATATGCGAATAGATTAGATAGCTAATGTTACTCCTAGACAAGTTTATAACATTACAACTAGTGCTAAAAAAGGAGTTAAATGTATTCAAGGTTCGTTAAAGTATCAGTTATATAATTGTTCTTTTTTAACTCTAAAGTGACAAATAATCATACGAATCCCATTGATTCTAAACGGTTACCGTAGCCTATAGATGTTTTAAACACAATTGATATTAGTAGCTTATTGCCGACATTGAAATCCTTTTTTACTGACTCTAAATGCTCTGCTTATGGCAGTAATATATTAGCAGATAAATACGCAGCAACTTTTTGGAGGGTAATTCACCCAATCAGTAGAAAAAATAGAGAAACTTCACCAAAGAGATATCTTTCTGTACTATCTGCTCTTGGAAAATTTGTTCAACAACTAATTTTTAGTTTCCCTCGAACGAAGTTGTAGGCACAGCTCGTTCGTTTATAATATGTATAGTACTCGTTTATAAGTAAATTATTATTGAAGTTAATATTTAAAAAGTAAAAAGATAAAATTGAATACAGGTATATGTTTATACAACGTTAAAATTGTATATTTAATTATCAATTATATTTAAGTAGACTCTTTGTTTTTTATTTACATATGTCAATTAAAATATATTTACCTAATTAATAGTCAAATAAAATAGTATTATAAACGATAACTGTCAACAAGGGATGTGGTACAAGTCCTTGCAATGAACATAACGGTACACATTCCATCGGTGCGTTAATCAGTTCATTTTATTTCGTAACACTCGTTTGTAGGCATTATATAGCAATGTTTAGTTATCGAGTAAGTTTATTACCGCTCATTTATTAGCAATTACGAGTTAATTTTAATTGAAGCAGACATATCCCAATAAAAGTAGTGTCCAATTTATGGTCAGCTACGGTGTTAGATGCGGACTTGGTTATTTATTACCGTATAGTAGTTGTTTACTTGTTTATTTATATAGGAGAGTAGCGAGCGGTAGCGATCGGCGCTTGTTTCCGGACCGCGATCGCTCGACTGACATGTCGCCGATTGCATGTCTAGAAGTTATATATCAATCGAGTAAGAGAGTAATGGTCTTCAGTACCTGCCCGACCGGCCTCAATACTAAATGAGCTGCAAACTGGTAGCTCAGCGCACTTTCTGCTTGAATGTTAAGTAGTTTTAATTATTTTGCACGAGCCTCCGGGTAAAGTATGTCCACCGCTCCCGTAGAAATTTATCAAGCCGAGTCTTGCGCTCGACTTCGCATATTAATGGCATTGAAGAGACTGCTTATTGCTAAACACATAATTGACATATCACTTATAAGTTATAGCAAAAACTAAAAGATAACGAAGTGATTAATTCATTTATCAACATAGAAACTTATAAATTATATATAAATATTTAATGTTGTAGTTGTAAAGTTTAAGTTTTAATTTACTGAAATTCTACATTTTGGAAGACTGATTACTAAAATTCAAATTTTTGCATGATAACTTATACTGTAAGATTGCAAATAAAGAGTTTCAGTTCTATTAACATTAGAGTATTTGAAAGCTGTTTTAATATATAAAGTAATTTACATTAGATATAAATAAATCTGTGCAATAATTATAATTTAATTTTTATATTTTTTGTAAAAATATAGGACGAGTCAATCGTTTAATTTATCTCACTTATTAAATTATTTTAAAGAGAAAATATACTTGGTAACCAGTTACAGAGCACTGCTCTGTGTAGACGGTAATCCCTATTTATGGCAGCAACAGGTCTGATCTTAAGAAATAATTTTATGTATATTATTATTTTCCATTTATAATTAGATGATCTGAGCAAATGTAACGGATTTACAATTAATACTTGTATTATTATAATAAGGTTTTAGTAAAAACGATTGTCATAATCCCTTACCAATAGAAATTAAATGAAAAGGCAATACTCTAGACTTTCTTAATATATCTAATCAACGTCAAATTATTGCACTATTAGACTAAAACGTTCATTTATATTTATGTATGAGACTTCAAAGTAACATAACATTGTTAAAGTAAAATGCTATTTTAAAATTAAATTGAAAATATTATCTGTTTTAAGGGTTTTTCTAAGGCAGCAATCAAATATACGAAATTAATCATGATATTATAATTAAAATAACTAAAACTAAACGTATCATAAAGATTTAATAGAAAAATAAAATAATACTAACCGAAATAATAATAATAAAAGATTAGAAATTCTTTAACACATCACTTCACACACGTTCAATACGAGGTGATTAGTAGTGCAATTGAAGTCGTAGCTAGAGGCTAGAAAAAGTGTGATAGCTGTCCTTAATCTCTTACAATATGGGAGATTAAGTATCGCCATGATAACATTTCGTGGGCATTTGATGGTACTGGTTACCTTATGAGTTATTCCACACATCTCTTGTTGCCTCCTGGGTGCAATCAGAAATGCATATCGAGAGAGACAGGCACTGTGATGATGTTGTAATAATTTGCATGGGAGTCGTGACCCATTACAGTGGTGATGTCTACCACTCCTTGTCCCACTTGAAACCTTGTGCCTCTCCTTGAAAATGCTTTAATATATTATGTATGACGAAGAGAATGTATAAAATATGAAAAAAATGCTTTGTTACCGTTAAGTGTATTAAATTAAATACTATCCGATTCGCTCATACGGGCGTCGTTCAAGGAACTAGGTACCGCACTCCAGACAATTTTCTAAGAATATTCTATTTTAATGCATTAGTTTATAAGGATAACAGCACGGTTGTTCTAGCGGTTTAAGCGGTCGCTTCGCTGACGAGTATTCTGGGTTCAATCCCCACTCGGGAAAATTAAAATAATTGTTCTGAGTCTTGTGTTTGTGTTCCTTGCGTACTTACTTGACATTGGCGAAATTGCGTACATAAGCAGATGCTATAATATAAAAAAAAAGTGTATAAGGTTGCGCAATGAAGTACAGTTTTAGTGTAATCAGCACAATTTCTTAGCATAATAATTTCCTGCAAATTAAATTTAGCAAAAAAATGAAGTTACTATACCATAGACGTCTGCTCTATTTATATATAACATTGTATTTTTTCCCTACGAAAAAGATATGGCAGACGGTGTGTAGGAATAAAACCCTAGGTGAGCAAGTTTGGTGGGTACATTAAAGATTTTATCGTAGTGGGCGACTGTCTACTAGTGACGAGGTATCAAAGTATTTCACATGTTATATTATTTACTCTACGACTTTGTTCCTAATCGTGTAAAATCCTACCATAATTTTAACATATTTACTGATTATTAAGATTACCTTGTGTTTTCATGACTTAGTTGTGGACTCGTCTTAACGTAATAGTTGTTGCAAGAATTTGTATCTCCCAAAATATCACCTGGTCGTTGATTTCTACATGACAAATTGTAATTAAAATTGATTGTTTTGTTTATAACTAGCTGACCCGGTGAACTTCGTATGACATTACAAATCTTTGAATTTTTCGGCTTATCTGTACTGTATGTAAAGTATGTATGTATTTTTAGTCTTTAAAAATTTAAGCGAAGAGACAGCGGAAGCAACTTCGTATTATGCTATGTAAAGATGTCTATCGCATTGTTAATCTTGTGTTAGTATTATACAATGCAAAAATGACGAACTGAGTTTAAATAAAAAGCGAATATTTTACATCATTATTGAGAGAATATATGAAGACTTGTATAAATTCTTCGGACCCAACCGACAATAACCTAAGCGTAGTATTTTTAAAATGCATAAACTTCATAGAAACGGTAATATATAATTGCGATTTTTACTAATTTTATATGAAATCTCATGAATAATACATAAACGAACGAATATTAGTAATATATTGTTAATAAATATTAAAAAATACCGTTATATTATAATGATCTACTATTATTTAATATTTTATTATATCGTATCAAACGTTGCCGTATATTTTCATATAGAGACATTCCTACAAAATAGTTTAAAATATAATATTACCGTTTATCTACGATCATTTTAGCTATTTTGTCATGTTTAATTCATAAAGATGTTATTGCTAAAAACTGGTCTTTTTGAACAAATATTTTAAACAAAACTGAAATATATAAGATACAACCTAGCTATTATTAATTCTGTTTTAGAAATTTGTAAAAATACATTAAAACATATTGTTACATTAGGTAATAATCGCTTATAATTAAGCTGAACTAAAAACTATCTGAATAAAAATAATATTAAAAATATTATTATGTAACAACGTTCGATAAACACACGTAGAGTTTTATATACCTACCTACTGTCACCTATATCGTTGTATTACTTTTCCTCCCTCGTAAGGGAAACAGAAATCTTTGCATTCAAAATATTTTTGGACATTTCATGTACTATTTTGCTGTACACTTTTTATAATATTGAAATGTAAGACCGTAATTCTTCTTTTGACAAGCCTTGCCACGTGTTGCTTGTTACCTCAAAGTCGACTGAGGGTGGGTTCGATCCCCACCTACAACTGTCTTTTGTGTGACGAGCACAATTTTCAGTTCAGTCTGGGTGTTATATCACTGTATAGGCGTTGTATATGTTATACAAGACAAGTTATACATAGTTTATAGTTAAATGTACATACATAAAGTGATGTGCCAACATATTTAGAACTGATTTTTACAAATTGTTTATGTATAAGCACTATAAGCTATGTCTCCAATTTATCTGTTCTTCAATAGATATGATATTGAATTGAATAGATAGATGTGGTTATCGAATTCACTATTCATAATAAAATAATAGTCTATATATATTAAAGTAAATAAAGTGTTGTTCAAACGGACTGTGTTCGAAACTTTATTAAGTTTCGCAGAAAGAGAGAGCTCAGGCGGTCAACAGACAATGTTACAAAATGTACAATTTTCCAACATTATTTGCATATTTAGGTGTATTTGTTTCACCTTTTAATTGTTTTCTTATTAATAATTTCTTTATAAAAAATAACTATCAAATCATATTTTTCGTATTACCTTGAGAGCCAGTTTTCCTACTAGACATAGCGTATAACGTAACGTAACATTATTTGAGATTGGGGCAAAAATGTGTATTATGTAGCGGTAGAGAAGTCTTAAAAAAAGATATGCTTTGATCAAATTTGGATAAATAAATCGTAGTTTAAGAAATAGATTAAAACTATTTAATACAATTAACCAAAGTTCTAGATATAAGTGGTACTGTGTTATTGTGGAATGGTATGTTAGTTATAATAATTTATACCGAAGTCTGAGCGGCGCTAGCTTTAGGGCTTGTTCAGATTGTAAAATTAGTGGGCCATAAATATCGTTTTGTAATGTAATACGTAAATTTTTAAACGCAATGTATTATTATTAATATAGTTTACCTTTTTGTAATGGGACAGTGGATGAAGTTACTGTATAGTATAAAGGCTTTTCTTAATAGCAACTGTTTTTATACAAATCATAACTAGCCCGGGTTTTTGGTAAACATTCTTAAAGTATGCCTGGCTAGTTATCTTCATGTCGAAAATCTGTCGTGAAGCACCTATACGTATATTCTGATTGTTGCAATTGAGTACCAGTAACTCGTCAGGCTTAGCCTTAACATCCTAGATAACGTTGTCACTTGAAATCAGATGAGAATTTCTGTTAAGTAAAACATCAAATAAAACCAAACTAAATACGTAGGTAGTATTCAAATTCATCCTCTTATCGTTTTTTGAGGATGAAGTACGTTATAGTTATGAGAAATACAGGTAAATGGAAATCGAGTTTGAGTTCATATTAATGTATAGCATTTGATGCGTTGATAGCTCAGTGGTAGTGTTTATGAACTCCGCGTCAATGCACGTGAGTTCGAATACACTTACAATGAGCTTGAGCTTTCGGTGAAGGAAAACATCGTGAGGAAACCAAAGCATGGTGGTAGGGATTTTTCTAATGCCCACCTGGCGAGCAACCATTCCAAGTTGAAAATCTCCCGCCAAACATCAGTTGCACTTGAGAGCCAGTTTCTCCACAGGTTTAGCGTGTCTACCAACTTGGGCCGCATTGCCACTCAGGTGAGATTATGGCCATAAGGCTAAACCTTAACTATAAAAAAAAATGTAGGTACACTTTTTCTGTGTATATATAATATAATATATATGTACAGTATAAGTTAACTGTATCGAGCGTATAATCAATCAAATAGGATTATTTATAAAGGTGATTCTTGTCCATATCTTTAAATTTTTCACTAGGAAACAAAGAAACCTTCCAGTAATGTGTCCTGATGATTGTTTAAATTTCAGTAATTATCGTTGTTTATAGTTTATAGTACTATACTTACTCAGGTACGATGCTGTCAGTTAACTGTGTTAATATGAATTAAAATCGTCACTTTTATTTAAAGTATTTATGGTTCTTATACTTGGTAAAAGCTGACGGGCAAGGCAGTGAACTTATATACCATATTATGCAAATGTGTTTCGTACATGTTCATAATAAGAAGTAGTGTTTAGATTTTGTTCACCGAGGGAAAAATTCCACTAGAAACTATAGCCGAGAAATGATTTAGTAAAAATGCCTAAATAAAGTTACATTTATATTACAATTGTTGTTGTTATGAACCATTAATATGATGTGTAAGGAAATATTAATTAATAAATATGTTAATTACTAAATATTTTATTAAGTTAATTTATCGTACTGTATTAATAAAGTTATTCTGAAAATTTTAGGAGAGATTATACATTTATAGATAAAACAAAAATGTAAGTAGTTTCATAGAAATAATTTGTAGTTGCTAAATGGATTCACTACTAATACTATATACATACTCTATAATTGCAATATTTAAACATCACAATATTCATTTACCTTTGTTTTATTCCTGTATTTCATGTGAATTATCGTAAAACTTACATTCTAAACATAAGACTGGCCGTTTGAAATTTAGTTCAGACCACTGCAGTAGGTAATCTTAATATAAAAGTTGTAAAATATTATTGATAAATAAAAAAAAGAAAAGTTATTTGCCTGTTTTTATGAGCGTGTCTAGAATTCAATCTACAGCATCGCAGTTCTCGATATTGAGTGAGTGCATCATAAAAATTGACAAGTCCTAGTACTCGTATTACCGTATGATGCATAATTTTACGATCACACCGAGTAATTTACTTTCTGGGAATGCTGGAAGAGGTATTAACTGCGATAAAGTGATACGCAATATCTAGAAAATCATAAGTGTGTCTATATTTGTTTAGGGATTGAGGAATCTTGATTGTTTCTTTTTTTGCTTGTAGTGGCGAACTATATTTTAACTTTTGCGACTTTCGGCAGGCAGAAATATATAATAAAATATAAGTAAATATAATAATGTGATATCTTTTTATAATATAGTAAAACTGTTCCAAAATAGGATGTAAGATAATCCTGAGTAATATTATAAATACGAAAGTGACTTTTTTTGTTACGCTTTCACGCCTAAACCGCTGAATCGATTATGATGAATTTTGGTATAGAGATAGATGGGAACCTGGAGACAGTGATAAGCTACTTTTTCTCACGAAAACCTTATTGGAAGTGGTGTGCAGAGAGGGATAAACTTCGTATGAAACTTTTTTTGCGTCATCCTATTTGTTTGATAAAATCAATACAAACGTGAGCGAAGCCACGAGTAAAATCTAGTTTGCTATAAATATTTGAAATTAAAGTTACACATAACTAAAGACTATATACTAAGGATCAATTTTAGAACGCGCCCATTTGGTTATTCTGTTCATCGAAAATTCTTTGGTCCGATGTTTAAACTTTGACGATGATTTTTAAATAAATATGTTATTAAAATTAAATTGTTATTTAATTTTAATGTACTACTGATTCTTTAAATGTTTTTAAATATTTAATTAAATACACACAATATTAGTAATACTGTTGGGTAGCTACTTCAGTGATTTAATGAAATTAAACTACAACGTGACGATTTTTACTTTGGCCCCATCCAACGAATTTGGCACAACCCTCAGAGGGTATAGTTACGCCGCTGCATCAATGGACTGTTCGTTGTTGTTGTGACCAATACACTGGTGGTTCTATGTTTCGTTGTCGTTGTTGGAATTTATCGTGGTTGCTGGCAATTACTATTTTGATATGTGAAGAAAAACAAGAGCTATTTTTCCTTTCACAACAATACCCTGGCTAAGACTATACATAGCTATTTTCAAAACACAGAATAGTTACGGAAAATGTTAAATTTAAATTAGTAGGTTGGTAAGTAGTAAACAAGTATTACTATTAAGTAATCTTTCTATAGTAATTTGATAGCGCGATTTATACAACTGATAATGTAGCTTAATGTATATTTAGGTATTTATTAGATGTCTTTACTAATAAAATCTTTACATGACCATCAATTTTAATTTAACTATACACGACGTGTGGTCGGCTGCTGTGCGGAGACTGACAGTCAACCTATAAATCAATTACATTTTCTTCTTGCGTAGTAAAAATGTATTCTTTAGCCCTGTCGTAGTCTATAATAGCTTCAATGTATTATAAAAGGAGAAAGTTTAATTCTGCTAGTCTTATTTGTTAAATATATTTACGTAGACTAATTACATTTGCATTAAACTAACTTAATTAAATTACATTAATACAGTCATTAACCATTTACCTTTTAAGATTACAAACACATTGTTGTTATCAAATAATGCTATTATTGAGACTCATAGTTATACATATTTCTAATACTATTAAAATTTAAGTGTAATTTATAATACTCACTATATAAAAAAATTCGAAGACGGTTTGTGATTTGCATTTTTGAATGGCAGCTTGTTTTCGGTCACACCTCGTCTGGGATGCGTGCGAATTGGAGAGACGCAGTCCTGTAGACCACCCAGACCTCAGTAATACAAATCGCAACGATGGATTTCTTACATCTGTGTATGTTTTAAAAATATTACCAGGCGTATAATTTACATTTTCTGTGAATATGAAAAGAGCGTAACATTTTGAAAACTTTGATCCTGAAAGCATACGTGTAATCAGTCATCATTAGTACGAATTCATAACTTCATTTAAAAGGTTACCAGGAAAATCGTCTTTAACATCTCGTGATTTACATAAAATTATTTAAGTTATTTTTTAAATTTTTAACAATGGTCCAAGATATTTCACAGTTTTGATATGTGTAGGCAGATGAAAGTCATAAATGAATGTTAATTTCAATATTAAAGTTTGTATATATCCAACAAATCATCGTGATTGTATCTCGTGCGATCCGAAAAGAACCGTCCATTATCGATTTATCCTCACGACCTTTGACATTAGAGCTATATTTAGTGAGAAGATATTATTCGATGCAATGATAATTGTAGGTGGTGGCTAGAGTTTGTTTAAAATTGATTTCGGTTGTGATCCTCAGGCGAGATATCGTCGTCGGGCATATATTATTATAGGTTGGGTCTACAATGCTGGCGGCAGCGGCGGCGGTAGTGGCGGTGACCATACGCGCACATACACGCGGGAGGTTGAATATTAGTGGATTTGTATATTTATTTATAATATCACTTTAGGGTACCTAAACCTAAACCTAAACTCAGTCTACGTACATTGTTTGTTATTTTAAAAGTAAGCATAATATTACTGTTTGAGCCATAAAGTGTATTTCTTTACGTTAATGATTTTGTTATTATAAAAATTTCGCGGGGAATTGGGCACATTATTAGTGTCTCCGTGTTTTACTGCAGCACCGCGCTAGAGTGTAGTATGTGTGTTCTGCCATCGCTGTAACTAAGCTCCGATTACTTCATTTTTCAATATAAGCTTAAGCTACCAAGCCTTTCAAATTTATGTGATGACTGTTAAATGAGCCGTGTGCAGGAACTACATACACCGACAGGACAGAATTCAGGTCAGTGGTTGTTGCCTTGTGAGAATTCGATGTGCCTTTTCGGTGCAGCACGTTTCGTCCCAAATGCAATTAAAATCAAAAGAAAAACGTGATTCCTATATACACGGTTCACTTAACACCCGCGCCAACAATTACCTTATGCAATTTTATACAGCGTTCATAATGTTAGGGGGATAAGTGTAAATAATTATGAAGAATTATTAATATAAATACACATTAACATGTTCACATTATAACTTTCCTAGATAAGTGTTCATCATCATAAAGTAGTATATTTTTATATCTACGGATGTAGCAGTCAATAAAAGCTATTCGATATACATGGTTGTAGGTCCAGTACAATGACAGGTATGGAAGTGACATAAGCCCAGTAGCAGGTTAAAATTGTGCGAAGATAATTAAAAATATATCATATGAAATTATCAAGTATAAAAGAAGCGTTTACATATTTATATGATTCCAATGACCTCAGTGCTATAGCAACATATAAAAAAAAAGCCTTTTAAGAACATAAAATTCTCGTTTCTTACCTAAGGTTACCGTTTCAAATAACAAATTTTATCTAGTCAGTCTTGTCTACTATTTATAGCGTTGAATGTATATAAAGTTGACTTAAGTTAAAGATATGAAATAAAAGAAATATCTACAAAGGAAAGGTTTAAGCGCGAATTTGTTGTCATAATAAACCTTTAAGACTCATTGTTTCTGTGAGAAATACTCGGTGGCAGCAGGTAGGCGACAATCTACAGAGGGATGTCAGGAGCCGCGGTGCGGCTCTGGCGATGGTGGATAAGACCCGTCATAAGTTGGCGAGTTCTCGGCTCCCCGTTCGTTCTTACGTTGAGCTGTATGCGCAAATAAGCGCAAATCGTGCGATCACTGCGTAAGCGCGAGCGCCGCTCTGCACGTGCAGCTCGAGGCTCCTGTCACAATACGAACCAGTAATATATTAAGAGTTCGGTGAGCAAACGAACATTTTATATTTGCCTTTTAATTTTTTCGGTTATACATTTTTTCTATTATTCTATTGATGAAAGTGTTTTCACCAAAAATGTATAAACTAGATTTTATTTTGTTATTATTTTATTTTATTCCCATCTATCATTATGCCAAAATTTATTATAATCCCTTCAGCGGTTTAAACGTGAAAACGCATCAAACAAACTCACTTTCGTATTTACAATATTAGTAAGGATAGTTATTAAAAAAATAAATCTAATGATTACCATAAATGTATTTTATTTATAATATATCAGCATGTAGTTAAAATATGTAAACATGTCAAGAGCCGGTGTTTCTCTATAACTGCGTTACTTTCTTAACCGTTGGTAGTTTTAAAGTTTATAAGCACGATCTTAGAGCCTAAGTTGAATAAATATTTTTGATTTCTTTTTATAGTTACAAATAAATTAGGAGTAGTGTTGTAAACGTCTCTTTTTAAACACTGGATAATGCAATATAAACCAAATTAAAAAATTAATATGCACAACTGCTATATTTAATCTATTTGGGCTTGTTAAATTCTTGTACAGCATTTTACTTTATTTACGATTTATTTCATCAAATCCTATGATGTTCCGTTCGATCAATGCTATCCGATGCGCGTGCGCTGTGTTTTATGCTTACTTTTCTATAATCCTTTACCGTATTGTTCTTCAGACTTACTTGGAAAATATATGGGAAGGCAATGCGATTTTTGTCTAGTGACACTGCGTGGGGTAATCTTTTAATAACACAGAAGTAAAGTTTAAAACCTAAAAATTAAATTCTTTTAAGTTTCTAAAAGAGTAAGAATCAATTATCATTCTTCTAAATTTTCTTAGTGTAGCAAACAAATAAGATACAGAAAAGTATACTCTTAAAATTATGCTAAATTTGCATATGCATTATGTTGTATTCATCCACCAGAAAAATGTTCAGAAACTCAGTACTAAATCACCCTACAACTAAAAGATGAGATTTAGTAACAAATTTTCAAAGTAGATGGTATTGTTAATAACGTTTAGGTGATAAATCGTTCTTATTATAATAAGTAGTGTAAGTTCAAGTACAGGTTAAGCGGAAGAGGCCACATTCGCTCGTAGCCCATAATTCAAGGTAACAATATTGCACACAATTACAAGTCTACGGCTGTTAGGTGACGATGATAAATAGGTTTCCTTAGGCTAGAGACATACGCGGTGCATACTAACTTTGCAATTTTCTACAAATCTCGACTTTGACTTCATTTAGCTTTCCTCTGTTCTGAATGTTATACGAATTCTAGACGGTGCTTACGAATCTATAGTAGAAATGAATTTACTATCTAACTTATAAACTGCATTATCATTAACAATTGACTGATATAATGACTGGCGTGGTGAATAATTTTACTCGTGAAATATATTTAACTGCTTTAAATGTCCACTAAGTCAACGCAGACTTTATGATAATAGCGTGTAGGTAAATGTTTGGAAACATTGTTCTAGGACCGGTTAAAGAGGAAACGTTGCGGTGGGCTGCAATATTATTACTTATACATGCGTCGACGAACTTCAGCAATCAGCATTAATAAACACAGTATTTTCTTCTACAATAATATTTTATATATTGATTTGTTCGCTTCAACTTTAAAACTAAGTTTGCTATGTTTGCTGCCGTTTGATTAAGATATCAAGACAAGCCAGATGTTTCACGTTAACTATATGTTTTGTCTAATTGACAGGAATTTTAAATAAATGTAATTACGTGTCCCTTTATTATAACGTAGGTGTCAACTATCATAAATATTGTAGTGCTACTCGTTAAAACGAAATAAAATTTGTTATAAATTCTATAACATTAAAATATAAATATTTTATAATTTATTAATATAATCTAAATGTAAAATATATTTAAATATATATATATATATATATATATATATATATATATATATATATATATATATATATGGTTCATTTTAGACCATTGAAATAACGTCCCAAATATTTTAACAGTAAGAAATACTTTATTTTAAATTATAAAATTGTTAGGTGAAATAAGAGTGAATCGGGGATTTTGAATTATGGCCAAAGTTGACAGTGTGAAAAGAAAGTGACCGTGTCATTGTCCGCATGTCGACATGAACACGCTGTGATGGCTTATCTCCAAAAACTCGCGAGCCATGTAAAGCACCTCTGTTTATCTGTCGGTAACATGGCGCACGGAAACATCATGTCTCTCCTCGCGTAAACTTGCCATGTTTTATTTTCTCAAATTCAGCGCCGATACGTTAATAAAACTGAACAAGATTGAGCAATAAACTGTAATTTATTTGATTGTAATTTCAAAACACAAAGTGGGTCTCATTTTGTAGTATATTTTTATCTTCGTGGTTTTGTATTTTTCGATCGCGCGGCACGTCCTGATTGACCTACCAGCGGATGATTCGTTGCGACTATCAAATAAATTTTCAACGTATCTTCGATTCAATTTTTGTGTTACCTGACCACTGACTCGATGAAATAGACATTAGCTGTTCACTCACCACAAAACAACTTTCTTATTACTGTGGTAAGTTATGAAATAGTTGTGTAATAAATATAAATTTATAACAGATTGGGAACGCTTTTTCCGAGACCAATGACGTGTTTTCAAACCTCTCCCTACTACTTCAAAATGTGCATATCAATTATGCGGCTGTATCTCACGAAATCTTTCAATTACGTCTATTAAAAGGTGTGAGATGTAGAGCTGCATACATAATCGGGAGCAACGGAAGCCGACGTGTTAAAGGCTGTGCATCCGCACTATGCCCAAGCCGCACGTTTACTGACCACAATACACACTCAGATATTATCACTAAACCAATCAATTTGATCCCTCATAAAAGTTCTCGGTAGGCAGCTAGTGTGTACAATGCAGCCGCTGTATCAGAACGTCGATCCGTGGCTCACAAGTAGCCAGACTTTTCATATATTTTATGTGAAAAGGATATGGGCATTGTTGTGAGACGTCCCGCTGCGAGCACAGTGAGTAAACACTTGAAATTACAAGTCAGCCCGGACACTCCTCAATCTTACAACGAGTTATATCTAGAAAAATATGCTTCCAATATTACGCTTGATGAAAATAATATACTATACAATGTTCATCTATGTGTGGTGGTCTGCTCGAATGTCTTCGTTAGGGCATCTTTGGCTATTGCCCGTGTCTTAAAATTATTTTCTTTACAACATAGACCTTGATTTAAATAAAGTAAAAATGATTCTTTCATTAGTAGATTTCTCTAATTGTTATAATAAAAAAATATTATGAATTTAATTCAAAGGTATGACTATTTAAAAAAAATTTATAAAGTTGATTAATATTGATCTTATAGAAAAAGAATAGGCTTATTGTGGAGTACTTTTCTTTTTAAAGGTTTTATAATAAATTCATGGGTCACTGCTCATGTAAATAATGCGAATGTAATCTTATATTTTATATAAGAACCTTTATTTGACGTTTGTGACGCATAAAATTTTATGTGCATTTTGGGATGTAGTTATTGATACAAATAAAATAAAAAATGTATCCAAATTTCCTACTATTAAATTTTATTACTGACAACAACAATTGATATATGAAAGTAATTTAATTTCACGGCATCATTCGTTAGAAAATCAGTTCGAAGACTCACACGCTCTCTATACTATAACTTTAGTCACGTATGCAAATATACCATAAAATATATTTTTTTACACGTAGGTATAGATTTACTCCAAATAGAAGTAAAGCTGTTCCATTATTCATGTGTATAAATATTTGCCGATCATAAAAATGTATTAAATTGTTGTATGTTACCCGTTAATAAACAATTATGTTTAAATCTTTGCTTAACATAGAAACCGGTATTGGCGTTTAGTAAGCAACCGTGTTTAGGTGTTGAGAAGAGGGCACACCAGCGATTGAAAGAGCGAGGTGCGAGATGTTAAAGCGACCAGCGGATATAAATAAAAGAAGACTAGTATCCGAGGACCGCGGCCCATAATGTACAACTACGATCCACACTCGCCCGCGGCGAATACACTTTTTTTGTTTGATTATGTTTTATGTTCTCAGATATTCAGAATTATGCAATAAACATATAACAAAATGTCAATTCATATAGTTATTATGTTACATGTTAAAATCAACCAAACAGTCACATTATTAACCATCGAATAATATAGCTTTACATTTAATTTTCTAACTTATTTAAATTAGTACACACATATATATATATATGCCCTTCGATTTGTGGTTATATACAGTTTTTAAAAGATAACGATTGTATAAATTACCTTTATCAATTTAAAACGTTTAATTAAATTTAATTATAATTGCCTTGTTTTAAATGTTTTATATAATGATTCAATATCATAATGAAACTATAAATTACAGTACAACAAGATATATCAATCTTACATTTGTATAAAACCGAACTTAACTAATGACTAACAATACTGTTAATCCGACCTTAAGAAATATCTAACTTCTCATAGTTTATTTTAAGGTCTATGCTTTACACGATAGTCTTAAATGTAAATACAGTAGAACCTCGTTAAGTTAAATACCAAGGGAAACACAAAATATTTAGTAGAGATTTTAATTTATCAAGGGTTTATATTAGAGAGTGATTGATGACTTAATATACAGTTCCTATTTTTACCCGAATGCGCTAGAAGTGGTAAAATATAATACATACACATTTTACATAAAAATTAAACTTAATTTAAAGTTTCGTCTACTGAAAAAAGTCAGTGATTTTATTTGTTTTAAACAGTTCGCGGCTTCTGAATCGATTTGTTTTTCTATGATAAACAGAGAGTTCACATTATATTTTATGTTCCTACATTGCTCTATAAATGTTCATACAGCCACAATAGCTCTTCATGCTTCGTTGATTGATACGCTCGTTTTTCGTGAAACTTTTTGTTTTGTACATTCATTCGAAATGACTCATTGACAGACAGTATATGTTACAGAGGTCATCGAAACATTTCTTTAAGTAACTGAGGACTAATACTGACATTATTACTATAAGTTATAGAGGGTGCATATTTTAAGTAATAGACGTTTTGGGATTTAAGGGGAAGGGAGCAGATTATTTTTTGAAATTATAAAAGGTTTTTACTTTAACGTGGTTCTACTGTAGTTATAAATGTATACTTTGGAGATATTGAAATAAATCTTCCGTTAGACTAAGGGTTCATTGACCTGCACATTGTATTTTGTAACGAAACGGATTTGAATTGATAAATTAAACTTTTATTTTGTAATATTAAAATTAATTATTATTTTGTATCATATATGATAATCAAATCATCATCTAACATAAATTTCATTCTGTAATCGCTCACTGCTGACTATTTTACTGATTGATCTCTCTTCTTGTACGTCACTCATTCTGGTATTGACTTTTGCATGCATTCGTCATTTTCTTTTTTTTAAGTATATTCCTGCAAAAAGTGCTGACTGCCTGAGAATTTGAATTGGGAATCACGATACAGTGTAAATAATTTTCACTGTGAAATTTTCAAGTGAATAGTAGAAAGCGCAGAGTTTAAAATGAGAATTTATTATCTAATGAGTAAAGAAGGCTACAATAATAATGGGCATAAGAGGAACATAATAAAGCTTACACGATTAGAGGGGTACCGCACGCCGCGCTCCCCGCACCCGCCACACGCACGCCTTCCAAATAAAAGTGCTGCGTTGTCGCGCGCGCCAGAATTACGACGCGATCCTCTTTTATTATGGTCTTTTTTTTAATTCAATTTTACGATAAGGACTAGTGTACATTGCTTACATACTTTTATAAACAATCTCAACTTTAACGAAGAATTTTGATATTACGACCGTCGCTAGCATGTGGCAACTATTAACGAAATTCAAATCTTTTATTGAATAGTTTTAATATCATCTTTGATTCAAATATACTTAAATGATCTGTTATTGAGTCGAGTAAATTCTTTTGCCCATACTGGAGTTTACACAGCAGACTTTCAAAACACATATTAATGATAGCTTTTGTTTCCAAATTCTTATTAATATTATGGAGTTATGGAAAAAATATTATAATTTGAAGATAGAAAATATTACTTTACTAAATAAATAATAGTCATAATAATATAAAACTTACAGAACCGAAACTTGGCCGGACGTACTTTGTACAGATGAATGCGCAGAAGAGATTTTTCCATGTAAATATTGTCTTTCGTTTGGGGTTATTTTTAGTTTAGTTTATTAAACGAAAAAAAAAACAATTGCTAATTAATATATATTTGACGTAATTTTTCATTCTGAATATACATGCGCTAAAGTTTACTCGAGCTAATTTAGGAGCACCCAAGATACGTCAGCCGTACTGTACAGACGGAATAAAAAAAATTATATGCATTCATAGATAGGTACTATTTGTCGCAGACGTTTATAGATAAAACTATATTTTATAGTCTTACTCGATGAAACGATTGCATTGCAGCTATGAATTTAAAATCCGAGCTACAATTTATTACAATTTAATTTTATTGAATAACTAGCTAGCCCGGCAAACGTTCTGCCCTCTCTAGGTTTCAATAATATACCTATAGCCTATTGAGCCACATGTAAATTACTTCTCTGTGAAATAATACTTAGATCTACCCTCATGGCGATCTCTTAAATTTATACCACCATTCATTTTTATACATAACAACATAGTTCCAGCTGATGCTTAAAAATATCTTGTCTATGACAATCTTTTTTTAGTACTTTTATACAGATGAAATATAACTTATATTTATACTTAAGTTTTCAGCCATTGAAAAGTGATAATTTATAATCCCTCAAAAAATTTACTCAGTATACAATGTTAACTTTAATTCCTTATTCCTTAACCTCAGATAGATGTATATGGTTATCCATAGTATTAATTTTTACTGTGTCATATTTCATCAAAATCTGTCCAGTAGTTTCTGAATTATACACGTACATATAGAGATCAAATTTTTATAAAATTATATTGAACTTTGCATTGATAACATAGTACATTCCCATAATTATTTATAAAATACATTCTTAAATCACTTATCAAAAATTCATATTATGTTACTCAGCGGCTTTATAAATTTAAAACTACATAAATCATCTATCAACCCTGGTATGAATACCTTAAAGAATACTATTATCTGACCTATAACAAAAACTATTAATCGCCAATTCACTTAAGTATCAAACGTACAGTATATTTATAAAACACTTCATACACAATTGACCTCTCTGAATAATAATTATCTTTTTTACCAGGGTTGGAATTCCAATGTCGTTGTCTGCATTGCCGCGGCCTCACTCCTGCCTCATTTGCATACAACCTACGATTTGTGTATTGTTAATTAGAGCAACACAAACAGGTTGAGAGTAATGTAGCCTGTGCAGGACCGGTCCACTGCGCTCCCTTGCGCCATTATTGTTTCATCTGTTATTTAAATGGCAATAGATTGCGCTTGCAAATCCAATGTTAATAAACAATTGTACATAATTAATGCAATGTGTTAATTTTATGTTGTTATGCCGATTTACTCTTGCCTCGTTTATTTTATTGTTGTCGAAGAGATTTACATAATAAGTGTTTTGTTTAGGTGGAGCCTCCTTTAGTCATTTCTACAAAGTTTGACATTAGTTCTTTTATAATGATATAGTGGTAAGATATTACTCGTGGTTCTATCGGGGCTTTAGATAAAATTTAATACATATAATAAAGTAAGCGACACGATAACTGAACCCTGTACCTGCCCTGGCACATACTTGTATATTTAATATATTTTTTAAATTATAATGTGTGTTCTTAGTTATCAATACCGATCGCAAAATAAATATTTTGAATGTTGTCTTTCATTGTACACGAATCACTCTGATACTATTAATTTTTTTGGGATAGGCTTTCACATACTGATATCCTATATTATACTATTATTTATATTATGTGCAGCAATAGGCTATATAATATTTTAACCTATCATGACAGGATTCCTCTGTGCCGATACAAGTCTTAGAAGCCTAGCAAAAAGAAAATAACACTAATCGAGAAGGATGTTATAACGCGTGTGGATGACAGCGGTCACTCCACGTAAGTCTAGCAATACATAGAATAATCGAATTGTGCATGTCTATTTCAACGAGGTACCATCCCGTGGGACTGAGATGCGTGGTCGGCTCCTTTCATTACACTCATATAATTTGTTTGAGGTTGCCTGCGTTACTGTGTAGATATAAGTTAAATTGGTGTAGATATTACCGTTTTGGTAGACTCTTTACTAAATGTATATGAAAGTATATACGGTGATATTAACAAAACACAAAATATTAATTTTTTATGTCCGTTTGTTCTAGCTAAATTCAGAAACGGTTGGACTAATTTTGACGAGGCTTTTATTGCTAGATAGCTGATATTATAAGGAATAATTTAGATTACTTATATATCAAGTCCTCACCCACGAGGTCGCCGACCGTAGTTTCATAAAACCGCTGTGTCGCTAATAGTTATATTCAGGATATCAATTTTATGTTCGCAGAGTTGAAAAATAAGTTCTAATGTTATACGTTAAGCATAATTAAATTTCCTATTTTTGTGATATTAAGAGAATTTAAGCAGACAAGAATTTATGATAAAATGTGTTATTAAAAAAAAGTAGGTATACCAGCTTGAAAAAAAGTAATATTGATTGTGATTTTTTGTATCTTCTTTATCTGATGTCAACCCTACATACTTAAACTTTCGTGGGTTTGCTAATTAATTAAACATTTAGTAATATTATATCCTAGTCATAAGATGAGATGAAACGATTTATCATTTATACTCTGAATTAATAACATCACTATTGAATCAACTTGATCAGGTAGAACCGGCTTGATATCACTTTCTTGAGATAGAAAAGAGTGCCCTGTGATGCAAGAAGAGACAATGTTGAGAGCATTCATAAATTCGTCCTAATACCGGGCTCGCGGCGCGGCGGGTCTCGGCAGGTCGCGACGGCTGGCACACTCCACGACGCTTTTTATTGTCAAAACCCATAGCGATGCTGCCTTCCCCGATAACTTTATAGTTATTTACATCACTGAATTATCGCTTCGATAGCCGTTGTTTTATATTCATGTAACGTCGTGTCAGAACCGGACCTCGTATCTAAATTGCTTAATTGGAAAGTCTCGAAGAGAGGACGCACGGATAACAGATATGAATATGTGTATTAGCTGCGAGTGACCTTTCAATTGAGTCACCACAAATTACACTCGTCGAAGGTTATTACGTGATTTTATCTGTAACATAGAAAAATCAAATAAACTAATGTTGTTTATAACCTCGTCTTCGGTCATACAACTCGTTGTAACTGATGCCGATGACTAACACTCATTTTCTTCTAATGTTAAGGCGTTGATGAGAAAAGCTAGGTATGACACAACAGTTTAATTTATTAAACGTAATTTAATATTTCATCAGGGTTTAGTATTAACTTATTTATATCTCGATAACGGTTTTAAATAATATTTGTTTTCAGTAATTCTTAATAATATTATAATTGCGAAAGTGAGTATGTTTATTACGCTTTCACGCCTAAAGCACTGAATCGATTATGATGAGTATAGAGATATATGAGACCTTGGAGACGGTGATATGTTACTTTTTCTCACGAAAAACTTCTTGAAAGTGGGGTAAAGAGTGGAATAAACTTTGTATAAAACTTTGTAATGCGTCATCCGATTTTACCAAATCAATATTAACGTGAGAGAAGCAGCGGATAAAAGCTAGTGATGTATAAAACACTGTACATAATGTGTATTGATGTCTATAATAGTACGCTTAGAAGTATTTTATGTTTCGGTATCAGACGGTGTATATCCTGGAACCAATCGTGGTGGTAAACATTTGTAGTTGATTTGGTGGAGACCACCACAATCTTGGTGGTGAGGTTGTCTTTTGAATTAGTATTTTTCGGGATCAGCCAGTAGGTATTCAGCAGCCATGAAGTTTGTAGGATGGCAAGACCATGACTGCCCTGATTGACTAGCTTCTATCTCGGAGATCATTGTAATTGGTCGATTGTACTTGGCTTAGCATAAACCGGACGTCATTTTACAGTGCTAATATAAAATAAAATGTTATAATTTTACTTGTTGAGTGTATTAAAAGTTTTTTAATGTAAATACATGAATCAGATGCGTTCTAATGATAGCAATTGATCAAATCTATATTTTATGATTTTTTATAGTTAAGATTTAGCGTTATGGACACAATCTCACCTGATGATAAGTGATAATATGGCCCAAGATGGTAGACAAGCTAAGCCTAGTGAAGGGACTAGGTCACAAGTGCAACTGCCGGAACAGGTATTTTGTGGCAGATTTTCATCTTAAAGGTGTGAGCTAGCCAGGCGGGCATTAGAAAAAGCCTTACCACCATACTATGACTTCATCACGATGTTTTCCTTCACCGACAGCTAAAGGTCATTGTAGGTGGATTCGAACTCATGCCGCTTAAGGCGGCCTCGTACACACAACCAACTGAGCTATCATAGCATAAAATTACAATTGACTAAATGTGAATCAATTATTGAGTTACATGTTATTATGAAATATGCATTTCTTGCCTATTGTTGTCATAGATAGGTTAGGTTTCTGGGTTGTAAATTATTTATTCTAACAATTTACGTAACTGTGTTCGGATTGTGTCTTGGAAAAGATATGTCGTATTTACATATTACAGGTACACCCATTTACATTTACACATATCATTTTATGTGGCGAAGTGAACAGTAATTTTATAATTTTAAAACTTTAGAAATCGAGCGAGTGGGCCAGCTTTGTGTTGAATAAGACTTTACGAATTTTTAAACACAAATAAAGTCTTAATAAACGCTTTTTATGGTAGAATTGTAATTTTATTTGCATTCGAAATAGGGCTCGTGGCGCGTGTTAGGCTAATAAGGAATGGATGGCCGCTCTTTAACGATTCTTTACGCCGATAATATTTACCGTCTTGTGGTAAATGAAATCACGTTTTATTATAACCAACTTCATAAGTTCTTACCAAAAATGTCTCGAAACGAATGTGGTCACCTGCCTTTTTGACTCATTTATACACTGATGTGGACGCGCCTCTGCATATATACCTATAAATATAATATTAAGAACATAGTCATCGGTTAATTTTACAAAAAAGTTTTGTATTGCTTGAGGATAACAATAATATTTTTTTTAGTTCTGTTATAAAATTATGGTATAATTTTATTCCCTATTCAATAGACTAACTATTTAATTACACTGAACCGAATCATGATGTAGACCAGAGCTTTATCAGTTATAAAATGCGTGTGATTATGAAGCACATAGTTTCTTTTAGGTCTATTGTGTTCCGGGATCAGTCGGTATACAACCAGTAATCACGCGAGGTCGTTAGGATCTGTACGCAAATGGGTTGATATCACTATGTATATGGCGATAAGCCCATCATAGTGACTCTCTTTTATTATTTAACCTTTTTTGACAATCTAGCGTATATAAGACTATACAGAGACTCCCAGGATGGCATGACATAAACGCCCCTTCTATCGAGTGCTAACTTCTGAGTGTTCACCATAGTTTTTGTATTGTGCTTTCATTTTTAAATAAATCTAGCTGTGCCTGCGACTTCATTCGCCTGGAACTATTTTTTTATTTTATTTTTTAAATTATTAATGTAGCATAAGTTACTCCTTATAACATCAGCTATGTGCCAGCGAGAGTCCTGTCAAAATTGGTCCAGCTATTTCAGAGATTACCCGGAACAAACAGACCGTTATACAACGTTTTTTTTTTGTAGAAGTAATGTATATACTTTCATATAAATTTAGTAAAAAGCTGTTATTTTCACTTTACAAACAGACACTTCAATTTTATTTATTTGGTAAGATCTGGAAATGTTTTATAATCAACAAGTTTTTCTTGTACTGAAATAAATTATTCCATTGCTATATATATGAACCGATTTATTCAGACATCATCTTCATTACCCATAAAATGTCCCTTGACACGTAGCTTCGCAAATGCGATCTATTTAGACTTGGATATCGTCGCAACGAGAATAATGTTATCCAGCCGCACCTCAGCCCGTGTCACTCAGAAAGGCGTGCCAGAGATAAGTTTACATATTCCGTATACATTATGCAAATCGAAGTTTTATGTTAAGGTTTCGAAGTTAGGGTAGACTAAGGAGCGATCCTTAAGTGACATTTTACTATACTATCGATGTCAAATCGAACTTTGACACTAAACTCTAGGTCGAGTGGAATCTGCCTACTCATATTTTTGTTGTAAAATAAAAGTAGGAAACAAAAAATGAATGCGAAAGCGCTCCATCAATCCTCGTGGGAGATACAGAGTCCGTAGGTTTTTAGTCAGTAAGACTAAGTAAGAAAGAAAAACAAGTTTATGACCCACGTGATGATTGTAACACATACGAATAACAAATTTAGTGTTAAACTTAAACACCCTTTTACAAGGAGCTATCGAAAACCTACTTACAATTAAAAGTTATTTGGTTGCATCTTTAGTAGGGTGGAGAGATAACTTACCTTTCTCAAATATAGATAAATTTCCAAAGATATTCGTCTCACCTCACATGTTTATCAAACGCAAGCATAAATACACTCTACGTAAACCCAGAGGATCATTACTTACGTGTTCGATACTACCATATTTACTATGGGTACTGTAGGTGATTTCCTTACAACTAAATACAGTATTTTTAAGATTATATATACTTCAAGTATATATTTTGTGGTAAGCACTCTATCTCTTATGATTTGGATTTTTTATTATCTCTTATAAACAGTGAATGAAGTAATAACTATGCATATGTATTGACGTGTGCGTGACTTTTATTCACACCTTTATAAATTTAAAGTGTATCTGTATTTGTAACTTGACATTTACAACATGCATTTCTCACTTCTGACTTCATCGAGTATGGTATACGATTATGATAAATAAATGATCAACTGGGATTTTTCGGTCAAAAATATTCGAACGATCAAAGCATTAAATGTAGCCTTAAAATATCGAAAGTATAGGTAAGCTTCTTATATATATTTTTAGAAAAAAAAAAATAACTTTATCCAGTAATTAATATTTGTGAATTATATAATACACTATAGTTTAGCCCGTGGTTTCGCAAAAGAGGATTTTGTCAATAATCTAGATTAAAAGTCAATAATATATACAACACTAATTTATTTTATTAAGCTCACTTCACTGATAACTATTTATATCAAGTACGTTATATTTACACTCGATTATCACCCTAATATTGATAGTCTCAAACAGATCGGATGACGCAAAAAAAAGTTTATCCCTCTCTTTACCCCACGAGAAAAACTAGCCTATCTTCGCTTCCAGGATGCCATCTATCTCTGTGCCTAAATAAAAAAATATAAGAATTTATAATTATTTCACCCACTTTATAACTGAGGCTAATTTTAAAATATAACGATTTCACCCACTTTACACCATAAGCTGAACTTAAAGTATCAATATAGTCCCCAAAGCCCTTTTCTCATGAACCATTTAATACACTAGGAAAATAATATTTATGTGGATTTTGTGAATAATTGCAGATTTGTGGATAATTGCAAGTAATCATTTGTAACGATATTGACTATTCACCAAACAAATATTTTCTCACATCAAGAACAGAGCAAGAACTTCAAGAAGTGCAGCTGTGAGAGGATACATATAGGTGCTTGGTGGCAAATTTTCAACTCGAGGATGATTGCTTACCAGGCGAACATTAAATAAATTGCTATTAAAATATACCATAATAAAATTTAGAGCTATTTCCCAAAAGGTAGAATATACGCAAGGGCCGGTATTTTCGCATAATATTTTCTAAGGAACAAAAGGACTGAATCCTCCCTGTTGTTCATTTTCCCACTGATCAATGTTATAGGTATCGTCGGCAGCAACAGAATGAGCGGATCTGCTGACTCCATTATCTCGAGACCTTCTCTGTGTGCAACGACCTGAAAATAATTACACTTCATAAGAATATGGCTTTTAACTGGCCCCGCTAATACTTGTTTTGCAAAAGTTAAGCAACAACAAAAGTCGCAAATAATCGGTAATAATTTAAAGAATTAAGTCCACTATAGGTGATAAAAATTTGCGATTTAGACTTTTGTTATCACTTTGGTTTTTGATAAATCGGCAATTATTTGACAAATTAATACATATATAATACAAATTTGCCATTTCGCAACAAACATTTAGCGACTTTGGCAGCGTTGCTTTGTGATATCTGATTCTTACAGTAAATTCTTAATAATCATATGAGAATATTTTATTACAAGTTGAGGAATGATGTCTATAAAAGATTAATTTGAAACGCTTTTTAAAATAAAATAATAATACTTAACCGTTAATGTAAGTCAACACTTTAAGAATATTTGAGCGTTTGGGATGTAACATTTTCATTTCTCTCGTAAATTTAGTATTATTTGAAAACTTAAATGTATTGCTTAACCTTTAATTTGAGTCAATAAAACAAGATCAGCTCTTGATATCTATCATCTTTACTCTTGTTTTAGTAAGTAATATACTGTTTAAAATCATTACTAAACTTTATTGATATATATACGCTTCAATTGGATAACTGAATTCTTAATCTTGCAAAATATTATCAAATTGAGTTGAACAGTCACAAGTCACATACGAGAGATAATAATCCTTACTTATGTTATAAATGCGAAAGATAGTTAATTAGTAATAAATATTGTGTGAAACTATTTATTGCGTCGTCCGATTTGCTTCAAACTTTAAAGAATTATTGGTTATACTTAAATTAATATTAATGTGAGCCTAGCCTAGTGCGTCTATAAAAAAAACTTGAAGATGTTTGTACTGACGTGTCAGTTTACCCTCAAATTGACTGCATTATATGACTTTTTATTTCTTGTTTTCTGAACGTATTCTTCAAATAATTGAAATGCATCAAAAACTGAAAGACAAAATTGAATTCATTGCGTATAGTTTTATGTAACTTATGCGTGTAGCGGAATAATCAGCAATCCGCACATATTTTTTCTTGAAGACTATTTTGAAATCCTTTGAAATTAACAAATCTATATTCGTGGTAAGATTTGCAAAAATTATCTTATGCTTAGTAGCAACTAGCAAACTTGATGGCTATACAAATAATTCTACTGATGCTGAAAAAAAATTTTTTGAGAGCGTTATTTTTGTTTAAAGAATTTATCCATATACTGAGGAAACAAATATCAAAGTTAAAAAAAAAAATATTATTATCTATTCTCAATTATTTCTTTTATAATACGTCGTCGAAAATTATAATATGACTTTAAGAATGAATGTGATGGAAACTTTTGAAACCCCACCTGTAACAATCAGACTATGTTTGACGCAGATTTTTTGAATATATCGTTGCAGTACTAGTAAAAATTGTCTAAATCTAAGTTTATACTTAAGAAGTAATACGTCTTTATCAAGTTAAATTATGATCTGGAAACACGAAAGCGGTGTGAGCTGAAGTGGGGAACGATTCATTCATCAAGCCTCCATAAGGCTCTAAACCTAATTCGACACGAGCAACCTCGCAACATCCGCTCTTGCAAAACGTTATTTCATTCATAACTTTGGTGTAAGTTGATGATACACCAAGCACATTAAGTATGTAACCCTACCTCTACTATGACATATCCGAAATTAAGAAATATTCTAAACTGTTACTAAATGTCCTAAACATATGGGATATGTTTCAAATAATCATATATAAAGACGGAGTCGACTGAGTCACTAGCAAATATAAAAATGTACTTAATATATTAATTATCAAAAATGATAAACTAAAGAAATTTAAATAGTACAAATTTTCTTTTTAATATAATTATTTGTAAACCGTAATATCAAAAACTAAATTTATCGGATATTAATTGGATATCTGCGAATATAGCATATCCGTAGTCATAACAGGTAGTGAAAATTCATTATAGTGGTTTCGATGCATGATTTTGGCTATCAATGGTTCTGTTACTTTTATGTGAAGAACCGCAATTTTGCAAAGCTTATTATATAAAAAACATTGAGCTTATTGTGACTACAACCGAAATTGTTTGCCGCACCCACGCGACACCGAGAGATGGAAAATAACATTTAAGCTGAGCCGATGACATCAGCGCTTGCGCCGCGCCCGCTACCGCACAGCTGCACTTAGCTCGAGCGCACGCGCGCTTTGATCCAAAACAATGCACAAGATGATTTAACTTCAATCACGCATTAACAAAGCAAAACATGGATGTTAAAATGACACAATTTCAATCAAAGTTACCGTAGCAAATTGGACATCATTAGCTATAGTTGTTTTATATTTTTTTCTTATATTGGCACATCAAAAGGACAACAAGCACTGTGTATGCAAAAATCAACGATTATAATTGTCGAAAAGTAGAAGCCTACAATCCATCGCCTATCGTCATTAATGTGCTCACTTGTAAGGTTCTCGATATTTTTTTACAGTCTTTCACCTGATTTTAAGAGATGATGTGGCCTAAGATGGTGAAATCGCTAAGCCTAGTGGAGGGAGTGGCCCTCAGGTTCCACTGCCGGAACATACCTATAGGTATTTGGCGGCAGATTGTCAACTTGAGGGTGGTAACTAGCCACTTGAGCATTAGATAAAGCCTTACCACCATGCATGTTTTTCTTCACCGAAAGCTCAAACTCATTGTAGGTGGATTTGAAGTCCTGTCCCATGACGTAGCTTCCGTACACACTTACAACTGAGCTATCATCGCTTCAACACACTTGTTAATCCAAAAACAGGACAAGCCAAACGAGTCATTTTACCGGTTCTGTCATCATGATGTGCCTGATGATTACATCCTAATTTGATATAGCTTACTATCATCATACTAAAACCGTTCTTTAAATTTGAAGCGAAATATAAAATAACTACTCATCGAAAAGTAAATGGAAACTAATCAGTATTTTTTTAAACCTATTTGTGACACAAATAAATAAGAACATGATAAAAGGCTACAAAAGGCAGTGACTTGTTGGACACAGACAAAGCGCCTCGCTTGCTCCAGAGTAAGACAATCCGTCCGATGAAAGCGGCTACGCCTAAATCAACGTCAAATTACCACTTTTTAATCTTTTGTTGACGATACGATTACACACACGTGTTCCCGTGCCCGTCTAAACAGTCGACCGACTAAAATACTGACGGTGAGACGAAAATTGCCGTATAAATCCGGCTATTGAGAAATTTTACACGTCTTTGTTACTAATATATGTTTTGTCGGTGAGGAGCTATATATACTATTTAACTATTATCCCGTGAATAGACTGAGATGTCGTAAATGAACTATTCTTTTGTGAGTTTCAAGTTTAAATTTATTACAGTATTGAGTTTAAAATAGTTATTTGAGATAGGATCGATGTAAACCTGTAGTTAATTTAGCTTTTTAACGTAAAGTATTATGTAATAAGCATCGGACGCAGTGTCGTTGAGAGATCGTCGACAGTTAAGACTTTATAGACAATAAACTGGAGAAGTGTAATGGGATCTCACGGAGTCGTCTGCCTATAAGGTGGGTCAGGGGGCATCTCGTTAGGACAATGTGAAATAGACACCAGATTCAATGATCCTATTATATACGGGTACAAATCCGACATCGAATATCATAGCAAATCAAGCTAAGCCTTTGGAGGAATGTACATATGCAGTAAAGGAAATATTATGCAGTGAGACATAATGATATCTGATTGAATTCGTCCTTTATATAAATCTTCAAAAGAGACGATGATGATTGCGACGATGTTAACTTCTAGAGGAAACGACGAAAGCAGCGACGTTAGGAGCTGAATTCTCAATACCTTCATATTATGACTATAAAGTTTGCTTTTGTTGTGCATTTCTTCTATTAAGTTCAAGCCAATATTGTTAACTTGTCTAACATTTCCGAACATATTGCCTCGTAAAAACATCTCTCTAAGGAAGTACTGCGATTACCAAGTCTTTTGAGCTAAACAACTTCAACCACTCCTTAATCGTTCCAAGAATGATTTATGGTTAGACTACAACTTGAATTTACTGTATCTTAGATTAGGTAACATTTTTGTAACTATCTGTTCCCATAGACTTTCTGCCTTTTACTTTAGTCAATAGATCAATCATAGCACTTTTGGTATCCCGAATTTTTTCTAAACTTTTTTAAGGGTCATAACGAACAGTACAAAGGAGGCTTAGGGATATCTATCGTTTGAATTGTCAGCAATTCATCCAAATATAATGCAACAGACGAAGCAGTTTGTTTTTCATAATTTTTAAAATTCTAATGTCACTTTAAAAAATGCGAAATGAATCAAGCCGTTGTAAATTTTACTAACTAACCACTTTTAACTTTTGTTTATATAAGATTAGTCATTTTAAATTGGGCACATTTATGATAGATAGGTTTAGCTGGTGTAATTATTTTTTGTTCAGTTGTTTTTTTATATATACTAACGTACATACAAATCATTATCCCGTAATTTAAAGCATTTTATTTAAACAAGAACTTCACCTTAATATGGAAATAGCTTGTAATTCACCTCAACAATATAGCTTTTAGTTTATGATAATGTTTGGTTTTCCCTAAAACCCATTTTTCTCTAAACTTGCGATACATTAGTTTAACAGTATGGAGAGATTCGCTCAGATCGACTGACACAAGTATAAGGATTGTAAAATTTAATCGACCCTTAAAGCTATTCTGATGTATCATTTAAAAGGACCTTTATTGTCTGTTTACCAAAACGTAGTTTCTACATTTACTAATAATAATATTTTACTTCTAAACTGTACACAAAATAAAACTGTAACTTAGTGAAATATATACATATAATAATTATAGAAAATTGTAATAGAGTTGTAATACGTTATCGATTTAAAACATAAAAGTATTTTACTTTGAGTATTTGTCAGCCTTTCTATCTCTTCTGAGCAAATCACTTAGGAAAGAGTAGTAGAGTTTAGATTTTGATAAAATTTTACACGATGATGACACATATTAATAGATTAATGTATAGGATACTTTTTAAACCATAAAATGAAAGATTTGTTCTGGTATAGGAAACCTAAATAAAAAAATATGCATAATTCATTTTTATGCACAATTGGAATTTAAATATAATTAAATAAAAATTATATTAATATATAATTTTTATTTAATTATATTTATATTAAATTCCGTATGGAATGCTAAAATAGCGTATTGATGACTAGGTTTTTTGACTAGCGTATGGAACTTTGTCACAGGAAAGAATTAGGAAGGACTACCAAATAGGAAGGATTGTTCAGATCCCAACCCAGTAGTAATATTTTTAGCTTTTAAATATTTTTAGTTTATTTTTTATAATGGTTCTTTTGTGATAAGTATAACTAGTACTGTTATATTATTTTTAAAAAATCCGGCATTTATTAGAGACGATAGCCTAGGTACCCGCAAGCTTCGTAACGTTACTCATCCATTACAAGGCAAATTTGTTTTGGCAAATTAAACTTCAGTAGGTATATAAAGAGAAAAGGTATTAAAAGTACAAAACCACAAAGTTAAAAATAGGTACCTACTAAAAGTATACCAGCCATAATTCAATTCCTCTCGAATGAAGTTTCGTGCAGAACTAGTGTTAAAATAATTTTGTTCTAGCAAAGATATCATTTTACGTTATCATTTCATCCTGAGAGATACTTACTACATTTTTGGAGAATATTTGTGCTTATCTGTTATTAACAATAATTTTTATATATTGTTTTATTTTAAATATTTCTAATATTCTAATATATCTCGAAAAAATATTTTTGCACAAAGTACTGGGATTCGATCCCAAAAAATAACAAGCATTGATACCCTAACGTATAATAAAACTAGCTTCGTCCGCGTAAAAAGTTAAAATAATATAAAACTTGAATTATTGTTCCAATGTATTACACATTACCGGTATAAAAAGTATCATATATGTTATTTTCGTCCAAATTTGTTCAACGGTTTAGACTTACTAGTGGAACAAAGAAACAAACAAACAGAACATCCATACTTTCGCATTTATAATATTATAGGATTTAACCCGCGGCTTAGTTCACGTGGCATTTTGGAAAACTTTGCCGGAAGGAATAAGAGGCCGATCATGTATACAGAACAGAGCGCAATTTAGGGACGCTAGCGTAAACAATATTATGTGTCTTTTCATTAACCGGTAAAACATGTAAATTTCAAGCATTGGACACACGCGAACATACCACATATAGCTACCCATGTGAGATTTACGGTTTTTCCAAGTGTACCCCGGCTATCTGTAGTGTCTGTAGTATCTGTAGTGGTCTAGTGTCTTGTTTACAGTTATGACAAAACTGAGCTTGAGGGAGAACTGTAGCCTTTGGTGTTGAAATGGAAGATCCGGGATCATTACACTTTCGCAAGTACTATCCCTTATCAAAATAGTGGCACCAACAATATTCCGCCCAAGTTGTGTGACGCGAATTCTTGTTCCGTTGCATAATCGCGGTACATCTAAATTACGCATGAACATAACTGGAATGCCCAATTGCAATTGCAATTTATGTGAAATCACACCTGACAGCTCTAGGGATTTCTCTCTATGCCAGGAGGGAGTGGATAGTGGATAGTCATAGAGGAACAATTTTACCAATATTCCTGTAATCTTCCCTGTGAATTATATGTTTTTCCAAGACAAAAAGAAGCCTATGTTTATCTTTTCTTTTATTTACCTCTATGCCAAAAGTCAAGTCGATTGATTGCTTAGCTAAGGCGTCAAGGAAGGACACACAAACCAACGAACACACTTTTGCATTTATAGTATTAGTATAGATATACTAATATAGTACAGTATAGACTAGTATTGATAACATAACAATGTTTAGTTATTATAGATTGTATTTTTTTCCTATTCTTACATATTATAAATTACTTGGGAACGTAATCGTCTCGGATTAAAACTAGCTAACCATAGCGTATGTTGAACGAGTGAGTGGCGTCCGCGAGCCTGAGGGCATATAGAATAGGCATTCGTATGGGAAACCTCTTCAGACATGTATTCTGAATGACTTTACAATAGTACTTCATAGGATTCAACCAAATAAGGTAATTAATAATTTATTATTATTTATGTTTCAATTTTAAATTAGTTATAAGTTGAATTACATGTTATAAACAAAAATCTAAGAAAGGGGCTGTTCAAGTATTACGTAACGCATTTTTTGACGATTTTTGTCCCTTTGACGTAACGCACCGTTATATTTTTCTGTACCCCCTCCCCCTCCTCCAACGTTACGTAATACCCAAGTGAGCATTATTACCTAAAAGTCATAATTATGTTTTACCTTTTCTACTTATAAACTCTTAAAATAAAATAACTAATTATTCTATATTATATTATTGTATATTATATAAAACATGCACAAACGAAAGAGTTGCGAATTTGAGAATCTTGTATTTTCTATTTTTTTATTTAAATAAATAAAAATGTTATGTAACGCGTTGTTTGCACCCCCTCCTCCCAAGTTGTGTTACGTAATACTTGAACGGCCCCAAACTCTAATGAGCTGTTTTAAAATTTTATTATATTATGATTATAGGTTAAAACCTATATTTCAGAAAAAAATATTTGTATACACGAAACATATTTGAAACAAAATATATAGAAATTTGTAATAGCTATCCATCTAATCGTTATGCTAAAGTAGATATTAATGTAAATAAATGTGGGAAGTGATAAGAATATGCTAGTCCTCATTGAGAGTATATTCTCGGCAGTATAACAGAAATGTGGATTACCGAGGTTGAGGGCAATTCACATGAGGAATTAGAAAGGATATATGCAGTACATGTACACTCTCGAGTTCTCTGATTTATAGATCAACAGACTCCAGATGGGATGTTTGGTATAGTTAGAATTTATTATTTGAAATAAAAATATTTTAATGTATATTATAATTTTTAGAAAATGAAAATATATAATATTTTGCTAAATCATTAGAAATAAAGATTGTTAGATATGATTAAAATTATTTCCCTATCTATATGTAATTTTTTTCAGATTTTTGTTGTTTTAAGTGACAGTATTGTGGCTAATGATAAATACCGTAAAATCCAGGAATAACGGCGACTTATACATAGATTTTGTCGCTTTCTAAGTGTCGCACTACAGCCACTAATACATTCGGTGTATGGTTTTTTTCTTATGGTAGCTAGGCAAAGTGACGGCCCTGTACCTGATGTTAAGCACAGTATAATCCAAAAACAGTGGCCGCCATCAATGGTATGACAATCCATCGCCAGTCGCCCCTGTCATGTCAACCTACATATGAGTATAAATATTTTAGTTTTAAAACCAAGTTCTATAATATATATAGCAGGTATATTAGCAATTTATTATTTCTGTATTTAGGAATAATTAATTAATGATTTAAAAAAAACTAAATTCTTTAAATAGACTGTCTTATTTAGTTGCAAGGCTGAAAAATACCTCATATTCAAATAAATCAGCACTAAACCTGTTTTTAAGCAGTTGATTTGATCACAAATATCATTTCTAAGAGAAACTCTGTACACGATCGCAGCTCTAAAGCATCGTCTTTGGACTCTGTCGACTGTCATTCCACGTTTATTTAGCAATGATTAGTAACTTTGAGTAAGGGTCGGTAAGTTACAACCGCAATCACTTAGTCTATGCATGAACCATGAGCTGCTTATTATTCATTTGCGCGTCGCACTCGCCTCGTTAGCAATTGGACATGGAACGTTGCACGAAATATTTCAGCGATTGAAGCGGTGCGGTAAAATGTCGGCAACAATAGCACTCGTTTGCTGGTCTCGTTTGCTTATTTGCCACAAGAACTTTACGATGCCCTCGTTAAATTTAAATTATATTTACTGGTTTTAAGCTCAAATATTTAATCATATCTTAAATCAAAAACTATCTTTGTAAATTAGATGCAGTATGATAATAGTCACTATTTTAATAGGTCAGTGGTTAATTACGAATAAACCATTTTTTTTTTAAATATCATAAACACTTTTTAATCGGGAATGAAAAAACTCTCTCCTGTAAAAAGTACAATTGTCGCTTACGATGTTTTTTCTGAAAAGGCACGTTATTATTATCTTTACTTATATCCATACTAATATTATAAATGCGAAAGTGAGTTTGTTTGTTTGTTACGCTTTCACGCCTACATCGCTGAATAGATTATGATGAATTTTGGTATAGAGATAGATGGGACATTGGAGACGGTGATAGACAACTTTTTCGCGCGATTAACTTATGGGAAGTAGGGTAAAGAGAAGAATAAACTTTGTATGGCACTTTTTATTACGTCTATCGATATAAACGTGAACGTAACCGCTAGTAAAACCTAGTATAATATAAATGCTAAAGTGAGTTTGTTTGTTACGCTTTTACGCCTAAACCACTGAAACGATTATGATGAATTTTGTATTTTTTTTATATAGTTAAGGCTTAGCGTTATGGTCATAATCTCACCTGATCTTAAGTGACGATACGGCCCAAGTTGGTAGATACGCTAAACCTTAGGAGGAACTGGCTCTCAAGTGCAACTGCCGGAACACACCTATTGGTATTTGGCGGCAGATTTTCAACTTGAGGGTGGTAGCTAGCCAGGCGGGCATCAAAAAAAGCCCTACCACCATGCTATGACTTCATCACGATGTTTTCCTTCACCGAAAGCTAAAGGTCATTATAGATGGATTCGAACTCATGCTCCTTGACGCAAAGTCATACACACTACCACTGACCTATCATCGGCAAAATGAATGTACCTGATGTTAAGTACAGTACAGTCCAAAAATAATATATGGTATAGAGATAGATAGGTCCTTCGAGGCGGTGATAGGCCACTTTTTCTCGCAAAAAAACTTATTGGAAGTGGAGTAAAAAGAGAGGGATAAATTTTATATGAAACTTTTTATTTTCAACATTAATATTAATAACCCAACATTCACGCGAGCGAAGCCGCGGATAAAAGCTGATAAAAAGGCATATCGAATTGTTTCAGATAGAATATATTTGATAGAAAACTTTTCCGTATTACTTCCCGGAGCGGAAAACAACATAAACTGACAGTGATGGCCGCTCGTATTAATTACGGCACGTTGATCCGAGCGGCGAACGTCGCACGCGCATCCATCACAGGCGTCAGATAGCGCGTTATGAACGACGCACAGATTTGTATACGTAATTTGTACCACTGTCATCACATTTCAAAGACAAATATAAAGGATTGAGGACCGGAATGACAAGTGTCAGCGAGCTCATTCGGCTGGTATTTTAAGAGAGGTTTTATTCAAAACGAGCAACAAGAGGCGGATTGATCGAGACAGGTTTTGAGTGCCGTTCGATGGCCAGGTAAAGTCAAGGAGAGTCCTTCAGAGTTTCGCTCTACATTCCGAGAAATATCTTCACTGACTCTTCACAATTTGCTCTAGGAGCAATCGCGTCCATATATATGTCTGTCTATTATTAAATTTTATTATTCTGAGAAAAGAAGTATTTTATTAAGCGGGTAATATCGAATATAAGCATAATATTTGCCTGTAATTAGTTATAAACACTAGAATTTTGTTCATGAAACGCGTAGCGTGTTCGGAATATTAATTGATCGCTATCGAACCTGTCAGCAGCTTACAATTACAAGCACTGATAATATCGGACTCACTTGTACTACCACTTTGATGGAATATTTTACTAATTACTATAATAAAATACTAAATAAAAGAGGGAACTTTAAATTACTTTTAATTATGTACTCTTTTTATTTTTATTATTTAAAGTTATATTTCATTTCAATTTTTGCCTTTTTTTATAATGAACCTTACAGATATAATATTTCGAATAAGAATATCTTTAAACTATTATTCAGTTCGATCATGGATATGGATTTCAATTTATTTTAGTTATCCGATAGTTTTCGATAATATCAGTCACGAATATTAACGTTTTGCGTTTTTAAACATTTGTACTTAGAAGAACGAGTATAAGTATTGCTTGAACATTTTTATATGGAAAATATTAACTGTATCTAAGATTAGTTGCTCGAGATGTATTAGTTAAATTTATATCGATTTTATTATTTAACAGTGTTTCATTCGATTATGTTTCTATTTAAAATTTTGTGAAACATTTCTATCGAATACGATTACAGTTTATATTATTTTTAACTTCAGATGTCTGTCAATTTCAGTGACTGTTTTGGAGTTCCATAACACCAACTGCTTTTCATTACTTTACATTATCTAAATCCCCCCCCAACAGTACGCCGTTGCGACATGGGATGCTGCCATCGGAATGAAGCAGAGGGGATGCAAGTTCGTTTCGTTCAGAAACCCACAAATAGGAGGATGTATAACAACAAAAAAAATTGTATTTAATTATTCTTAGCTTTCGAGATTTTAACTTCAAAGCCTTATATCTATTCCTTATATATTAGTGTATTTAAAGTAAAACTGTACGCCGTAACTAAGTAGTACACTAGTAAATGTATCCAGAACCAACTATTTGATATGTATGCTGCTTCGAACATAAAATACATTATTAGGCATCAATTGGAAATTGTTCAGCCGTCTTAATTTCATTTAATGTTATTAATAGAAACGCATATATTATCAATATTTGAGTTCCATATTTTTCTTATATATGTACATTATGTCAAGAAATCGTATCTTCGCTACGCTATCGGTACTTAAATTATTTCTGAACATTATAAGCTTGAGTAATTTTTATTGAGGTTATACTTCTTTTGGCGCGTTAGGAAAAAATGATGAGAGTAAATTTTTACGATGCGCGCGCACACCATCACGAAAATCCGACACCCTGAAGTTAGCTATAGTTAACATTTTAGTGGACATCTAAGTATGTTTGCGTGAGAACTGACAACTGTATTTACGATATTTACACTTATATTATATATACACTTTTTTTGTATCAGTCCGAATAAAATATATACAAATATACATAAATATATATTTTCTCAAATAATATTATAATAATTTACTGTGATTATAAGTGATAATAAAATGTTTACACATATTACTTTGAGTAATTATTATAAGTAATAAAAATAGTACAAAAATTTAAATGTATTAAATACCTTTTTTGTATTGTTAGTTTCGTTTTTTTACAAACGTAGAATAAGGAGTAAGATAAAAAATTTTGAAAAGATTTTTATCTTGTTACGCCAAAGAATTATAACTTCTGACGCATGTACATAAGTACACACACACTTTAACTATTTTTTATTACAAAGACAACAACTTACCTTGTATGGCGGATTCTGATCTTATTTATATCATTTATAAAAATAATTTCAACCTTTCTTTAGTCACTGAATATTAATTAAGAGAATGAATACCCGGCAGATTGTACATTGTCGCCTCGTGTTTATTCATAAATATTGTTTAGTGCACAGCGAGATCTTATAAATGTTCACAATCAGCCATATTCACGGCGAGATACGAAGATTTAAATCTTTATCAGGGATGAATTCAATACGGTCGTGATTCATACATGAGTAACATTTAAAATAATCAATCAGTTGTTAATAATAGCTTAATTGACACACGCCGTGATTCATTGTTGTGCTGCGCTTGGTCCACTATTGGTTTTATGTCGATATTTGAATATTTAATTACACGTAACTAAAGATGTGCTATTAGAAAGTCGGACTGCTATGTTTTATTCGTGGCGACTTTCGAGAAAAAATGATACTTCTCCTTTTCGAACTTGAAACATATTTCAATCTCTCAATCTCTGACAATTTAGGATAATATTACATTTTATTGTCAATTTCCAACAATAAATTATGAATTTTAATGTTCGAGACAACACAATGTGACTAATAAAAACAAGATGCGACCGAAAATACATATTAAATTAACCGTTGACGTTACTGTGTCATCAATCTTTTAATGCTTGATATGATATGAGTAAGGTATTCTTAACTTACTTGGTACATAACTCTCTCAGTGCCTTTAAAAAAATTCAAGTGTAATTTTATTCTTGTTATTAGTTTTTATTCATTGGTATATATTATTTAATTGACATAAAAGTTTCATTTACATATACTCCTTTAAAGTTTTTTCTTTAATAATTCTGATAATATTACAGTAAAATTATTTTTTACGATGCTAAATACTTATTTCGAATTAATCCTTAATTTGAAATTTAAATTGATAGATTCATATATATAGTTTTTTATTGTAGCTTGGCAAAGTGACCTCATCCCTGTACCTGATGTCAAGTACAGTACAACCCAAAAACGGTGGCGACCACCGATGGAACGACAATCCATATATCTAATAAAATAATCTAACAAAATCTTCAATTGTGTGCTAGTTAAGTTAGTTATAAAAACTGTGATCTAAATATTTGTAGCCATAAACACACAAAGAATAATCTTGTACTACATAATGAATACAGATATAAATACAGTGTAAAGATTTATAACCTAAATAATAATTAATATATTTAATGACACGCTCAGTTTTATAATGTGCTAAAATTAATATATTTTATTAGCCTATTAAATATTCTTCATTTTTACGTAACCCTAGATAACTAGCATATGACATGTAGACACTCGATTCAAAAGTATACAAGAAAAAAGTAATATCGTTGGTGCTTTTCGCACCAAGCGTCCTGCTGCGCAGTGACATGTCAGCGATGCTGGACCAGCACTGTACTCGAAGACAAAAGACAAATTAATTTTGTACACAAGGCATTTAATTTGAATGTGAATAGCATGAAGTGCGACGAATGGCCGCAGAGAACAATGGCCGGCGCCGACGGTCCCGCCTTTTTGTTTTAATGAAAGTAAAAAGTACAAAATCTAAGCGTTCAACAGACAATTCCGTATTATGATATGGACACAGTAATGGAGGCCCGGCGAGGCGCCTAATAGCTTATAATATTAAATGTACGTGATAGAACATAGCGAAGGGCAGCGTACCTGCTGGCCAAAGCGTCCGGTAATAATTGTTAACTTTGACCATATTCTAACATTAACCTTTATAACTTAAACTTTTCATAAAGTATGGAAATCTTGTGCTAACATCCAAGACTTATCTATTTACTACAATTATCACCGTATAAGTAATTATAAATTTTAATATTTATTTAAGGAGTATATTATTGTAGTGGTCTATATCTTCCTTTTTCAAAAGGAATAATTATTCTGGTTGTAATCGTAAATAAGCCTCATTCCAATACATTACATATAATATAAATTCTTTAAACACCATTAGGAAGTTTACCAAGAATTTTTCTTTTCTTGAAATATTTTAAAGATATTAATATTATTTAATTTATGACTGAGATTTCTATAATTTACAAATTGGTGTTAATTAAGATTACAAAAGCAAAATCCGTTGTTAATTCAAGAGATAATAAAATTTGCGTTTCAAATTTTAATAGGTATTCTAAACAACATATTATATAGTATTGATATATTGGTTGGTTACAGCCGGAGGGTGATATTTCGATTCCAACAATCGCCTATGATGAATCCAACGTGACGAAAATAAGTCTGCTCGAGGCGACAGACGGTTAGACACCTACTGACGTAACCTTGTGTTTATTTTATATCATTAGTCCATCAATCAAGATCAAATTTTGTTTTGAATCGTAACTGTTAGTTAAACACTAACAATCGTTCATACCGCAGCGGCTCGTCCGCCCATCAATCAGAGCGCGGAGCGGCGTTGACGCGGTGCCTTCGGGTGTCGCGACCGGATGGTCCAGCGTGCTCCTCTGCTCAACTGTCCGTCCGACCAGAGAGCCCGCCCTCTAATGACAGCTCTCGCACCGACCCGACACATCCAATTCACATGTTAAATGGAATTCCCTTTGCGCCTTGAAATTACGAACGTCCGTATTATTAAAGTGTTTGTTTCTTAGACGTTTTTTGTTCAGATGTTTTATCCAATTAGTGCTACCGTGTCGAAAGGATAATGTTGTGCTGAACGTATAAAACGTTTAACAGGTTAAAAGCGGAGCTACGGCGCGGTGCACGGAACGAGTCACATAGAGTACACGGTGACATCAAGATTTAGCTTATTCAAGATTAAGATCGTAACTCAATTTTTACGACTGTACTCGCATAGCGCGTATAAACACACGAACGTCTGTATTTGGTGTGAAAACGTTAATCAAATCTATTTTAATGACTATCTGAGGTGTACAATATCATGAGTGGTTAAGCAAGCAGTCTCTGATGGGACGTGCTACGCATAATGAGCGAATCAGTCACGACGAGGAAATGTTGCTCTGTCAAAATGATGGATGTTCGTAATCAAATTGAACATTTACAAAAGGTTAAACAGAAATAAATATAGAACATATGATACAATATCTACATGAAACTATATTGATTTTATAAATGAAATGAATTTGAAGGCAGTGGTCGTTATTTTTATTTTTATACTCATATGAATTATTGTTGTGTGTGCTTAGCAATCATCTAATTTTACTAAAACCAACCAAATTTAAACCTGGCATTTTAAAAAGTGACTTAAAATCATTGCTAGTGTTTTTTTACTTTTATTGAATTTACAAAACATATAAGTTTCAAATATCTTGTGGTAAAGCAATGCATTTAGTTATACGTAGTAACTTTTGTTGTTATAATTAACAAATTAATAGTATAACTTAAGAACTTGAACCTGAATCTACTTTTTTTTTATTACATACTAATTCTAGTGAATCTTGGTTGCCAAGAACAATTAAGTGCAAATATAATGATTCACAAGTGTGAAATTTAAGCTAAAAAAAACATATATTGTAGAACACAATTATGAGACAAATTTTAAGATATTAGTTTAATTGTAACTTAAAGTAGAAATATTCATAAACAAGAACATAATTATGTATACTTTAAATATTAATTTTGTCTGTAAACTTTTGTATTCAGTTGTTGTTAGTGGCAATATACACGTTTATACCGATGCCACGTAGAATAGTAGAATATCTTTCAAATTTTCAGAGTATACATAACATCAACTCTAAATCAAATGTAATCCATGTTTACATTGATTGCCACTTTTATGGAACAACCAGTTCAGATTGTAATAATGGTTAGCGATGTGGAAGTAATGAAAGTTCTGATTAATAGTTCTATAGTTGTTCTATATTATCAAGTGAGTCGCAAGTCTGGTAATGATTTTAGTATTCTAATAAACTGACGGCCTCTTTGTCAAAACTTTTCTTGGACTTATTTGACATCCTACAATTCATGGTCCAAGTTATTAATCCTAATTCACATTACATGTGTACAATAACCCAGCTGCATTATGTAATATGCCATCTAAATTACACAATATAGAGTAAAATAAATAAATATTATAATTAAAAAAAACATGTCTAAGTTGTCAAAATTGCTTCCCCAATCTTGTAATAGAAGTCCATAAATTCAGGACACAGCTAACGAAAATAACTATAAATATATAATATTCGTCTGTCTGTCCGTGTTTAACTAAAAAATTACAGTTTCGGACCCTCGTGAAATTTTGTTTTAATAAATATTACGTATATTTCTCAGTAATTAATAAACTATAACAATGATTAATAACACTTTTAGACATCATAAAATACATTGTAATTGTTAATTTTTATTCTTTTTTTTAATAATTAAAATAAAGTATTAATAATTACTTTAAGTAAGTTATTTTTAATAATTACGTTTTAATAACTTTAATTTGCTTTTCACTAGTTGTGCTGAAATATTGTAAACAAGAAAATCAATAATTCATTCCAAAACCACATGGTCTAAAATTCTAAATACCTTGCAACCGAGAAGAAACTAGGATTCGTTTAAGATTAACACAATGACAGTTTTACTTTAAAAAAATATAATTATTTTGTCAGTACAACAACTATATTGTAATTAATATTATTAACAAGACTAATGACTACGTAAATATGGATTATGAAACGGTATATGTGAGAACTATCATTTATAGTCCGGTTTGATTCATTTGACTGAACTGTCCGTTGATAATGTAGGGAGAGTTGGGCAAGCGCAGGGCTTATGAATAAATCGACGCTCAGTGAGACGAGTTGATTTGCGATAAGAAACGATTTATTGCGTTACTTGGGAGACACCTGCTGAAGAGATGAGGCAAGTAACGACCAAACGCATCCTATATACACTAAATAAAATTTAAAACGGGCTTAACCAGCAAACCAAACGTGAGTACATAATTCCATATTTAAATAAGTTTGAGCATCTCTTAGAGTATTTCAAAGTTCATATCTCATTATTTATAAGTCAATAAACACTACAAATATGTAAGAATAAACTGATTATGATGAATAAATTGCATTTGTGCTATATTTCAATGTACCTATTGGAGTTTTCTATTTTTTTCTTTCTGACTAATGTTGTTGATCTGAGGAACTTTTGCAGCTGTACCAGGTTTTGTGGCGACCGTAGAACGTATACAGCCTAGACAAATGTTTAGTTTAAACAAGTTTAAACAAATTAGGGCAATAGTGCTAAAATTGCCGAACCTGTGGTCTGTTACCGTGCATGCAATTCAGTTTATTATAAGCAAAAACTTAATGTTTATATGGCTACATTTAACGTTAATTAGTTTAATTAAAGAATTTTAGTACAGCATTCAGGTATTTACATGCACATATAAAATAATGATAGTAATAATAAAAAGGAATCCGTCTGCAAAAAAAAAACTTAAAATCAGTTTACGAAGATATTGTAAATTAAATATGTATTTTATGATAATTTCAAAATTGTTATCTTATATTTTGATAACGACAACAGGTAATACAATAAATTGGCCTGCTTAGAGTGGTAGTTGATGCCGCCGCGGGAGGCGCCCTGCAGCCTTTCACTGTTCGGCATCTCTCCCGAGAACAAGTCTGCAGGCTTGCCCTCTATTACATAAATCACAGCTGACATAACAGCATTAACCACTGATGGATTTTGCATATTGAATATGGCGATGATTTCTGTACAAATCGTGTCCATTTGTCCGTGTAATCCGGATTTGAGATAGCTGCCGGATCTATTACTGCTTTTGTAAGTTCGAGAAACAGAAAATGACAGTTAAATATGTTGAAACATAATCCTATAAAGCCGAATGCAGATAATAGTTTTGTAGGCGTGAAAAATATTTTGGTACATTTATCTTTTGTTAAATATTTAGATGAAATGTTTTTTCTTTTTCTTTTTATGTAATAGTATGACAAAATGAAGGCATTGTGCTTCATGAACATACTAAATGCAACAGCACCCATTAAGGAGTCGCTAATTTTTAACAACTATCATACATCTGGATATACCTAAATCGGCTGCTACTATTTATTTACCTATGCTGTCGCCAACAGGGACAAAGCTGTATTGAAAAAAGTTACAGAAACGGGCAAAAATATTTAAATATTTTTTATTTCCACGCGAACGAATTCGCGGCCACAGCTATGTTATATTTACCGGGTTACATCGTGATGTTGACCGCTACTTTTGATAGCATCTCAGCTATAACAGCTGTTGATTTTACAATACTTCTTTATATTTAACAAAAGTCCTCTATTATCAAGCAAAACAATATTATGTATGGCTATAATTACTATGTTACATATGTATGGCGGCGCAATGGATTATATCCATATACTATGATATTAGAATGGACTTTATTTAACTATAGTTAAAATTTAAAGAAACTCTCATTATGCTATTTCATGATAGTAAAAATATAAGTTCGGTCCGTTCAATATACTGGAAATATTTCATGATATTCTTACAATACTTTTAATTGATTACAAATGTGTATTATTCTAGAAATGACATTCTCTCTATATGAAGTTTGTAGTTCTAAAATTTACAACATTAAAATTAGACATCTTATTAATTGACATTGTGTAACTCTGAAGTGTCCACTTTTCTAATGAAGCTTAGTTAGGCATGAGAGGACGTTGCCAGTAGCTTACATTGTATATAACATTATTACATTGTATATATAACGATCAATTATTTCACTCAACGCTGAACTGAACGCAATCTAACCTCCTCTAAGAGCAAAATGTCACTCAGGCATAAGCTCACAATATACAAAGTATGCATCCGTCCCATACTTACCTACAGTTGCCCCGTATTCGCTCACGCTTCGCACACCAACCTTCGCAAACTACAAGTTCTGCAAAATAAATTCATGCGTATAGCCGTCCAAGCCCCTCCGTACGTCCGTAATGTAGATCTCCATAAAGATATGGATATTCCGTCCATATATGCATATATCAAAGACCTTACAAAGCAATTCTTCGAAAAAGCCGAAGTTCATCCCAACCCCAAAATAGTACACGCAGTTAGCTACAATGCTAATCCGCACGCCAAAGGTTTCGCACGCCGGCCACGTAATTGTTTCACTGATCCCGTCGATAAAATAACAAGATTGAACGCACTTCTTCCTACCGTCTCCACCAATCGTACGTGTCCGCGTACACGCCCGCGTAACCGCCGCCCTCGCCGCCGAGGCCGAGCGGTTAATTTCGCTCCCGCACACCCGCCGCGGCCTCCCTCTGCAGACGCTTGCGCCTAGGATCGATCCTCCGGATAGGAGCCCTCAAGTGACTCTGCACGCGCGATACAGTGACATTCTACATCACTGAAAGTACATCATCACACCGCATACTATCCATGCACACCTACACGTTAAGTACACGGTTTTGTAAGGGACTGCCCCCACGATCCTTGTTTGTTTTCCACAGCATCCCAAGCCGAGGTTCGGCCATTCTGGCACCCTTGCGCTCGCTGCCTCGGAGCTGAGTGCCCTCAGCACTCGCCCCAAAAAGTTCGGTGAAGCTGTCAAAGCCCTTACGGCTAACAGCGTATGTCAATTAAAAAAAAAAAAAAAACACTCAATGAATATAATTATTAGAATATGTTAAACACTAAAATTATTTTATATATAATAATAATACTACAAATATCCTCTACCTGACCAAAACAATGTCTCTACTCGAGAAAGATAAGGGATAAATCATTCGCCAGTCCACGATATTTCGATTATATAATATGTGTAAGAATTTTAAACGCCTAGAAATCTAGTTTTGTTTTCTTTGTTACTGGTTTTTCTACCAATCTTACTCTAATATTGGTATGTATTATGGATATGTATTCCACATATTCATGTCACGTTAGTGGTACGTGTAGCTGGGTTAAATATAAATTTAATATAAAAAATTAAAATGTGTTGTATAAGCGGACATACCTACATATAAGTTTACGTTGAAGATGTAACTAAAGAGAACGAGTGTTTCAAATTGGCACGTATCTTCAGGCGTCGATATACGTCGCGAACTAAAAATATGTATAAATTATGAAGATTACATGAAAAAGAGAAATGTGTTACATTTAATTTTATTACACGCGATAACTTATGGGCTAGGCACGGCATTCGCTTGAAAAACATGTTGCTCTACCTCCTCCATTCAAAAACGTCTTAAGTGATTTAAATTAATCACAGTACTTTGATATCAAATACAAGGTAATAAGCATAATTTAAAGTTAAATTCTCGAAACGAATACTATTTTCTGTAAATAAGATGATTGCTAGTTACATACAGATCATTTGTGACATTAAAATATCAATTATTTATGGCGCAGAGATAGGAATGTTTGAGAAGAATAGGCTATCGTTCTGTTATCATTGCGAAATTTTTAATATTACAAGTTTAATACAAACTCTTAAAGGCTTGTAATTATATTAATATTATCAAAACATTTAAATTGAATGAATGAATAAATTCTTTATTGCAATTTAAATATGTACCGTGTAAGGCATGTTCTTCCACCTGACCAGCAGCAATGTAGTAAGAAATAATTACAACCGTTGTAGGTACTGCAAAGAAAATAAAATTAGCAATGGAGTTAAAATATTTTGATTGACTCTGAATTTATTCGTGTTTTTTAATATAAGTTACTTATAATAAGAACTCGGTAATTTAAATATTTTAAAAATAAAATATTTACTTTGATTAAAAATGTATGTTTAGCTGAAGGACCATAGTTTCTTTTCTACTACTGTGTGGTTTAATGAAAGCGGCGTCAATAGGTATGAATCGAAATCTTTAAATTAGCATGTACTTTCAGTGAATGAACTATCATAATGTAACTATGGCATGGTGTTAAGTTATATTCTAATGCCAGCTTGGATAACTTTACCACCAACAAGTTGAAAAGTGCCTAGCATGTATAAATGTATTCCGGTAGCTTTACGTGAGTATCAGTTCCTTCATTACGCTTAACGTGTTACATCACAGGTAACATCGTCACTTAATATTAGTGTAGAATGTGATTAAACACTATTTATCGTAATAGTGTTGTACAACTGACAAACCCTGACTATCATTTTGTAGAGACATAATTTCATGTTTATTTATTTGCGATTTAGGTTCAGCTTTGTTTATAGCAATACGGAATGTTATCAAATTTACAAGCTATAGAATAGATATTGTGTTATCGTTAGGACATAAAATTAGTACAAACTTAAGACCTTATAATCTAAAGTTAACGCGATATTGTGACATTACAGGGCGTTTTCCGCTTAATAGTGTACATTATCCATTTGTTCATAAGAGGTCTATTAATTTAGGTATCGCGTCGACGTCTAACCAGATATAATCACGAGTGAAATGCGAGAGAAAGACTTATCATGATATTTGTTTATAGCTAGTTGATTGTTATGTTTATCGAGCTTCATAACATCCTATACACGGGTTAATATTTCAATAGCTTATCGCTAAGGTTTTTGTGGTTTGATCTTACTTTGAGGCGGAGATTGGTTTTTTGTTTGTGTTTTAATTTTAATTTATTTAATAACACACTTTGAATATGCTTTAGAGCTATTTCAAATAATGGGGTATATAGAATTATAAGTATTAATAATCTACCGTGCTCAAACTGAAATTTTGTCGTCAATCACCTATTGATCTATTTTGGCAGCTGTTATTGAGTACCAGTTCCCGTAGTCAACGAAGAATGAAAAAATGAGAACAATTATGGAAGAACAAATATTTTTGTCCAAAAAGTCTGTGCTAATGTGTATCCAAGCCCATGGATGACACGGAAATTTTCCTCACATACGTTTAACCTCCAACAAAGGAGTTTTGTTTGTCTTGTGTCGCTACTAAAATATTGAAACGAGAGCCGAGTACGTGCTTGTCTCTTCTACGTCGCTTGTATACATTGTATAGAAGTCCACTGAACGCTATACGATTGAGAATATGAAAATATATTATGATCATCATTCATAATGTACCATATTCTGTTACATGCTTTGATTTATATAAATAAGTCTCATATTATAAACAAGCATAATCTTTATTTGCAACTTTTGCTCAGAGTTTGTTAAAATACTATTTATTATACATTATCTATTAAGATAAAGTTTTATTTCAATTTTTAATCAAATATTAAAATAATTATTAGTTATATATTTTCATTATTAAATATTTTCATAAATAAATATTTTCACTATTGAACCTCCCGTTGTTGTCAAGAGAGATTTCAAGGTTCAAACTTCATAACTGGTCGACCTACTTATCATGTTCCTTTGTAATAAATAGTATAGGAATATTTAGAGTTATATGAGTATATTCCATTACTTTATTATGAAATAATTATCAGTTCATTTTGTGAATCACGCTTTATGCGACCTAAAAATTATGTTAGTAACGTAAGAAGGAATATGATTGACGTAGTTCATTCGTAACAATTAACATACGAGAGCTTTTGTTTTACAATTACAATTTCACATTCTTTGTTTTGATAACAGAAAGTCTTCATGAGAAATACTTTAAAATATAATCGAATGAGACAGCAATATTTTTAGAGTATATCTTCTATTAATTGTATGTAACAAGCTTTAAATATGACGCGAGTGTCTCACGCGCATATTTGCTCTAGTACGGCGGTACAGTTCACCGGCAGGCTGTGCACGGTAAAGTTCATAGTGATCACTGCGAAACGTCCACTGAAACCAGTTTCTGTTTAGGTATACAATGAAGGATGACGTAAGGCTATCACCTTCGGAAGTGAGTGATTTGACGAGCAAACATCCTTGGGTTCGACACATGAATAACTAACCGTTGTTCTATGAAGCCAAGCCAGTTACTTTGTGCTTACGTTAATATTTTAAACGGTTCGTTAAATAAGTATATTAGTATATTTTGGACTTCTCACATGGAAGTTACCTGAAGAATTATTATGTGATAAACATTGATTGGTTTATATATTAAATATATGTTATTTTCTGTAGTTTATATTACTATCATAATGAAGAAAAGCTTTACATTTATGGGTGGTAATCCTTAAACTGCTAATTTGTGTAAAAAAAAAAAAAAAACTAATAAAAAGCTATATTATTTCTGGGTAATAAATAGAGTGTAATTTATTATTGTTAAATTTTATATTGTGATTAACATAATCAAAGTACTAGATGGTTGCATAATTTATATAATTTAACAATTATCTATAGGTATTATAACATTTTTAGCCCACAAAAGTAGGGATTATAGTGCCACGTCCCGCAATGGGCTGCCGATCTCTACTAATTGCCGCGCAGTTCTTTCTGCATTGTACTTTATATCGTCATCACTTTGCTGTAATAATTACTATGAAAGAACTAGAGAGCAAGTATTCAAAGATTTGAATGTTAGAACAGTTAGTATCACATTTGTGTTGTTTGTGTTGAATGTTCGAAGAAAACAACATGGAAATGGCATAGTGACAGTGTGGTGTCTAGCTGCCTTTTTTTTATGGAATCGAGGGTAAATGAGCGAGTGGATCACCTGATGGTAAGAGATCACCGCCGCTCTTGGACACCCACAACACCAGAGAAAACCGCAGATGCGTTGCCGGCTGGTATTACGACACTTGTTCAAATATTACAATGAGCATCGACTTAATCAATGATATTATTTGTTATACAATTTCTGTAATTAATGAATACCAAAAAATTATAATTGTTAACATGGAAAATTTAAAAATGTTCGAAGAGTACATTAAAATATAATACTTTTTAACAATGTTCAGTCACAAATAGGTATGTATTTTTAGTTTAGAATTTTAATCAAGTACCAGAAAATACTGGTGTATATAGTAAGCAGTAATATTTATTCCTTCTAAGAGATACGAGTAACGAAGTCATGCACGCCCGTGTCGTACTCAATATTGGCCGATTTTGTCTCAATAACTCCAACATAGGGCAGTGTCACGCGAACGCTTCGAGACCAATTAACAAGCGCCTGCGCCTTGCGTCGAACCGACGCAATAAATCAATAATTAAAACGTCCATCTACCGGCAAATACTGATTTATGAGCTCCTTCTACCCAAGTTTGCATCTCAACGTCTACACAACTATTTTATTAGTTTTGCTGATTCTGATACAAAGTAGTAACAGTACCTACTAACTTTCCGTTTACCGCTTTGCTCGTGCAGAACATAATATGTTATGTATCTACAAGTTTTTGATTGCAAATAAATTTAAAATATGTTTAATTATATATTTGTAGAATTAATCTGAATAGATATATTGTTTATATATATTTTTTTTTTTCGTATGACGTACGCTGTTAGCCGTATGAGCTTTGACAGCTTCACCGAATTTCTTGGGGCCAATGCTAAGGGCACTCAGCCCCGTGGCAGCGGGCGCAAGGGTGCCAGAATGGACCAACCTCGGCTTGGACTATTGCCGGAACACGAACAAAGATTCGCGATCCTAACTAACCAACAGGTCCTAACTTACTAGGTTTAGTGGTCCTAACAATAACATAGGGCAAGCCACGCAAGGGCCGCGGGGGTAGTCCCTTACAGAACCGTGTACTTAATGTGTGGGTGGGTGTGCACGGATGATATGCGGTGTGATGATGTACTCTCAGTGATGTAGAGTGTCACTGTATTGCGCGAGCAGAGTCACTTGCCCTCAAGTGACTCCTATCCAGAGGATCGATCCTAGGCTCAAGCATCTGCAGAGGGAGGCCGCGGCGGCTGAGCTAGAGCAAAATTTACCGCTCGGCCTTGGCGGCGAGGACGGCGGTTGCGCGGGCGTGTGTGCGGACAAGTGCAATTGGTGGAGACGGCAGGGAGAAGCGCGTTCAATCTTGTTATTTTGTCGACGGGATCGGTGAAGCAGTTACGTGGCCGGCGCGTGGAGCGTTTAGCATACGGATTGGGAGTGTAGGTAACTACGTGTACTATTTTGGGGTTGGGATGAACTTCGGCCTTATCTAAAAATTTCTTTGTGACATCTTAAATATATGCACATATGCATAGTTTGTAAATTGTGAAATTATGTCTGAGTGCCATTTTGCTCTTAGAGGAGGTTAGATTGCGTAGCAGAACCATAACCGTGGAGGTTTTTTTCTGTACGTAATCTATATGTTTGTTGAAGGTTACGTGTCTATCTAAAACTACACCAAGATATTTAGTATGATTAGCCCAGGGAAAATTTTATATAAACCTGGCACACAATTTCATTCTTATAATGTAATACATTCCTTTCTCAATCCTTTAATTTATATTGAATACCATTAACTATTCTTCTGTAAAACTTGTCTCGTTATTTTTAAACACCAGCCAAGTCATAGACTGTGGTAAATTCATGGTTTAACCTATTTATTAATATTAAAAATGATTGGTCAATTTTAAATTTAGTCCAGCATAGACCGAATTTGTAATGCCATTTTAAAAGTTCATATAAGCTTATAGACGTTTTGAGTTCGACATTTAAGCATATTATAAAGACTTTAAAACAACAACCAGATTTCACTGCGTACTGAGATTTTTTTAAATCCGAACAATATAACGACATTTAGAAGTTATGTAAATTAATATTTGATTAAAACCAAAGTTTACTCAACTACTGATGTGTAGTTTTCGTTTATATACTTGTTCCTGTGAGTTGTTATGAGTTTGCTAGCTTGGTAGCGTTAAAGGTCTCAACAGCGTCGTTATAACATTTGAGTGTTCATTATCATACGATAAGAATAATGTGAGAAGCTACTGACATTTCAAAATCAACTTTGTGCATTATCAATGTCAGTTCGGGTTGGTCCACATGCTCAATACATATTAAATATAGATTGCCTTGGAAAATATGTTGTGATATAGTTTTAACGCAGGTGTCTATATAGATACCTAGTTAATTAAATATTTAATGATATACCATATACAATTTGACAATAGAATTATAGTTTTTTGACGGTTATTCTTCAGTATTCTTCAGTACTCTTTTCAGTTTTGTAAATAAAAGAAAGTAATATTGTAAACAAAGTAAAAGTGTTAATGTTTTTGCTTTTTTATAAGACTCTCATAACAATAAGCCTTATCTCAGATTTATGAGGCCAGTGTGAGATAAACCGCTGCCATATTCGCGTGACCAAGTGACACAGATAAAATACTTAATTGGTGGTAAGTTACGGATGAGTAAATTCCCGCAATCAGTATAGGTAACCCGCTAATATGTCGAGTATAGGCAGTGTTTGCGAAGCATTTCTTTGTTAATTTCTCTCTAAGCGGTACAAAGTGAAAGATTAAGTATGGTTTACACTGCACATTAACGAGTGTATCCAATCTGAACTGGGCTGAGTTTCACACACATATCTGACTTGTTTGTTTAGAGTATTAGTGACCAAGCGTAACTGTCGCAACTGACTACAACGTTGCGACAGTAATGAAGTTTGAAGAGCTTCTACCTGTGTCACACTGTCAACACAACAATACCTCTTGCTTAGCATTCCACAAAATAGAAAAAGGTATTTTGTGATACTTAGGAAATAGTTATGAGCTTCACTTAATGACTAGGCATTTCTTTCATATGCACATGAGTAACGCGAGGTGCCGTTTCGTAGCAATCATTAATGATTCTCGGCGCCGCGTTGGCACATAAAATTAAAGTAAATTAAATACATCGGACAACTATCTTACGCTTAGTGTTGTGTAGTGGCGTCTGGCCCCGCGGCTTGTCGCACGACAGCTCTCCGTCACCATGAGGGCTCTCCGCGAGCCCACCGAGTGTTTTCATACACATACAACGCGCAGACGTGTTAATTCTTAGGCACTTGGTTTTTTTACCGCAGTGATCGACGACTGTGGGAACGTTTCGGGTGCCTCCGTTAGAAGTACCTACTCCACGTAACGAGCAAACAGCCGGAATAACTCCGAGTATTACTCCCGCGTTAAGTGGCCATCCGCTAACAGAATTTACGACAGTTCACGTATGTACTTATACGTGGATATAGGCGTTCGCGAGCCATGCTACGTTTTATTGTTACGTAGACAGTGGAAACAAGTTATAAAAATGATTTTAGTTTCCAATTTGAGCGTTATTGTCTGCGAGCTGTGAAAGTTGTCTGTGGCGCCGACGCCAATAAAATCAGTCGGCGGTATGGGCGCACGCGCGACATTGGACTGGCGGCCTATCGGCGATTACTCACAGAAGTGCTCGCTAAGTCGCGTCGCTTCGCATTCATGCGTGGCGAGATATAATTTTTTAACATTGTTATCCTGTTCACCAGGCATCGGTGTACGATGTTATCGGTTCGCATTCACCATACATACGTTATACTGACAGGTGAATAATAATAAAGGAGGGAACTTGTTAACACTGTACGCGAGTGCCGGACAAATGGAAGCTAAGATATATGACTTGACCCGATGTCTATTACCGAAGAAACATTATCGTGCTCGCTGTTACAAGAACCATAAATCGCATTTCTACATTTTATGACTGACTTCACGATTGAAAACTGACTATTGTTTCTAGATTAACTACGAGATAATATATTTATAGTTTTAATGCCAGTTGCAAGTTCGTTGGTTTAATATTCACGCTGCCAATCTATACTAATATTAAAAAACTCAAAACACTGTTTTTTGTTTATACATAGGTATTAATTTCTCAAACTATCATAATACTACTAGCTACATGTTTCATACTACTCTTTACTGGTTACTGGTTACTGTTTACTGTTTCATGTTTTACTACTACATGTTTCATACTAGCTCGGCAAAATGTTTGCATAACACCTCATGGTAAGTACAGTACAGTGCACAAACATCCACGGCCGTAACCGTCGATAACGCAATTTTCATCGGTAGGTGTTTCTCTTATGTCGATGTATTTATTAAAGGCCTTAGGCATGGAGAAATAATTATAAAAAGGTGTTGATTATACAATATGCAAGAACGAACAGTATTTCGGATGGACTGACTTTGCTGTTCGACAAGAAGAGAGAATAACCGAAGCACATTGTAAGTTTTCTGTCAGTACCCAGATACTATAATATATTCAAAATTAAATGCAAGTCAAATCGCGCAACGCACCTGTTGTTTTATATAAATGCATGTAATAACAATTTATAAGTCCATTGCATAAGTATAGGTTGAAAGTCTAGTTTTCAAATAAATCGGATGAGGCGAGAACAGTCTCGGCAATGTTGACAGGTTGTTGACGAGAATCAATTCATATCACCGATAGTAATATCCGTTCATGAATTTATTACAATAGACAAATTGAATTCTCAATGAGATTTACATAAATAGTGTGCAATAGCAGTGCTATTATACTGCTATAACGCATTGTAAGACAATGGTGTACCTCCCACCTCCCACGTGGACCGTTTGGTAGAAGTGGTGCTTAACTAAGCACAGGCGCATGCTAATCGCTTCTAATCACGGCTCGATCGAGAGCTGATTCATCTCAGGCCTTACGATCCTTTATTCTGTTTATTTACCAATCAGTATTGTTAATACCGTCCGCGACCATAAAAGGCGATATATTTGTCTAGTGTCGCTCTCAATTAGTAGGTGGCGGCGAATCGACACCATATGTGGTCGCTGAGTTAGCATCGACTTTTAAAGAATATTTTTTGTTAATGTGAAAAGTAAATGAAAGAAAATCATTAATGTTTGCGTCTTCAATTTCCTCCGGCCCCCTTTTACGGCTTACATTTCGGTTCACTCGTGCAGGCGATTTTGAAATTCCATTGATTATTATGTTTACATTATATACACAAGTCAGCAGAACGAATCAGCTTAACGAATTTAATGTTATTTTTTAAGTAAAAATATTTTTTTTTTATTGAATACTCGACCCAAAACATTCATGTTTTAATATTATTAATGGTTTAGAAATATAAAATAAATATATTATTATCACAATAGTATTTAGAAGCGATGACAGCTCAGTGGTAGCATCATTTATCATTGTGTAAATAATATTCTATTTTTCAGCAATTTGTTTTGCTTCACTCAAGGCGATCTTGGCACTTGAAGACGTATACGACTTTTATTCGCACAATGCCACCGCGTCTTGTCGCCGCTATGTTGTGTCGTTTATTATAAGCTTTCGCAGAAGCTTATGACGTCGTGCTTTTTTGTGCGGCACTAACTGTAAATTTGTTATATTTATATTACTAGCGTATTTTTAAACATACATTTTAAAGTTGTGTTTACTTATTCACTACACAAATCTTACACACTATTATTATATTAGGTATACCTATAGATAAAAACTTTAAATACATAAGAGTCAACGCTGTTTCACATGTCATTAATGTAACAGAAATTAATATATAACATTGTGTTGTACGATCAACAGAAGCACATATTAACTTACAAAGTTTAGAAAGAATCAAAGCGTGTTTTGTATTTTAAGTACGTAAGAGTAGCGCGCCGGCTCCAATTACAATGTTGGTGAGGTTGCAATATAACATGATGATTGCGAAAATTTGTCCAGACGCTGATTGTGCGGGGGTGAAACCGAGGCGGGCGGGAGGGGAGTGGCAAACTAAGGTGGCGCCCGGTAGCAGGACCGCCCAGCTCTTTGTTTACGTAACGCCCCCACTCATTATACGATTATATGAACAGTATTGCAACTACATGTCAATATGCCAATAATTTAATTCTGTTTATTAGCTATACATATAAAGCAATAAAAACACACGAGCTCGATAATGAAGCGCATGTGAGAACTTTTTTGCAGCAGTCCAATTGCCTATGTAAATTATCGTTGCAAACTGTTTACAAAATTTGTGAGGAGCCGTTAATTTACGAGGTGTTCATATGATTTCGAATTATTTTTAAACAATTACAGCCAAAATCTTTTAGAAAATTGTTCTGTAATATGTTTATACATATTAGAAACTTTGACAGGTACATGTTTAGTGTTATATTGTCGATCTGCTCTTTAATAACATTAATGATGCATTTTTTAATTTTGCTTACTACCCGCAACGTCTGCGCAAATGGAATGGTGTTATTGACGAAAGATGTATAGCGATGTTACATTTTAATAATTATTTTTAAGAGAAATATTTCCGTAATACATTGATATCATATAACTCTAATTAATTTATGCGGCGTTTACGCTAATAAAGCTGTCATCTGTAATAGTTTTTTCTAACTACTTCAAAAACCATTAGATTTTAAATAAAAAACATTAATGATTTACATTACACCTAAACTTTTCTCATGAATGACTCCGTCTATTGCTTTAAATCGTACGAAAATTCCGTAAGCTGGTTTTAGAGTTTATCGAATTTAGGCACAAAGACAAGAGTAGTCAAGGGACTTTATTTTATAGGTAATATTATATGTATAAACATTAAAACCGATGCATATCAGTTATTTTGCTAGCATTCAAAAGCAACTCAACGCCAGCGTTTAGTAACAAACATAAACGATCATCATAACTTTTTTATTAATAATTAACTTATTCTTCAATACAAACCAATACAATATATATTTTTTCTGAAAGTAGTAGCTTTTACCCGTAGTTTCGCTCTCGTTAATATTGATTTAGTCAAATCGGATGAAACAATAAAACGTTTCATACAAAGTTTATTCCTATTTTTTTTACAAAGCTTTTCTCGAGAAAGAGTACCCTATCACACCGTCTCTAGCTCCCATCTATCTCTACACCAAAATTCATGACAATCAATTCAGCAGTTTAGACGCTTTCACGTAACAAACAAACAAATTCACTTTCGATTTTATAATACTAATAAGGATTACTAAGCTGGTTTCCACAAAAAAAAAACACATTATAAATAACTATTAAGACAGTTTATTTCTGAAAAGTAAGTGAAGTCATAGCTGTCTCTACCGTATCGGTTTTCTGAGTTATCATTGCGAGCTCTTTGGACATAATTATCCAGTCCTATCACCTCTACAATCTTTTTTTTTTGACAATGTAGTGATAAATACATTTATGTACATACTTCTCGGAATGTACCTGCGTCTCACATTGCACTGAGCAGGTCACGAAAGGGGCGTGTGATGATTCATCAGGTGATAAGCACCATCAAATATCCACTAAAAAGACACCATGGAGATACTCTCGAACTGATGATAGCTTAGTTGGCAGTATGTACGGACGCTACTTCAAAGGACGTGAGTTTGAATCTCTAACGAGCTTGAGCTTTCGGTGAAAGAAAACATTATGCTGAAACCATAGCATGGTAGTACGCCTTTTATTAATGTCCACCTGGCTATCTACCACCTTCATATAGAAAATCTGCTGCCAAATACCTTCACATCAGGTGAGAGAGTAAAAGCTAGTATTTTATAATACTGTAGATACGGATATAAACTAGTTGAGTAGTTTTGTACAAAACAATAATTATTTTTCTTTTAAATAATGAACACTCGCTTACAAGTAATTGAAGAAATATGTTATAACAGTTCATGCATGAATTCTTATGAAGGAAATAGGAACGACTTTATTCTGTAAGGACAAAAAATATTAAGATAAAGAATTATTTCTTCAAATCTTCTTCGTTTCACTTTTAAATACACTTAGTTGCTATCTTGACCTCAGATCTAAATCCAATGTGGTATTATAATGCAGTGAATGAATCTTATGTGACCTACATCCATAATAGCTTAATGCTTAGTATGCATACATTGCACTTTATTCCGAAGCGCTTCCTAAGAATAGTGTGGGCGCCATCTATATGTTACTGATTTGCAGCTCACTTAAAGCCACAGTTAAACTTAAAGCGATAAGTTATCAAACATAATTTAAAAGGATTGTTTCTTTTACTTTAATTATTGTATACCTAAACTTAAAACCAAATAAGTCCAATTCAAGCTTAATTCAATACTCGATTCAAGCAAAATATTTTTAATATATAGATACCTATACCTGGCCTATATTTATCTCTAACTTGGAATAGTTTATTTGAGCAGTAATTACAACAGTTTATTTTTATAAATATTCGAAGATCAACTACACAACGTAGAAGTTGTTAACTTTCGTATTTTACATACTATTGTGACTACAAAGATATAAAAAACAATAAAAATACTATCGTCTATAACCTTACTTGTTTGAAGTAATAATGAACTTGTGTCTTAATTAGGGCATTATAATTATGTCCTACTGAATTCCGAATACCATACACCAGGTGTAAATGTCACCATTGTAATACGCTTAGACATCTCACGTTCTGGGTTTAGCTGATGTATGTACCTGCATAATTCTACTAATCAATCGGGGAGGTACAGCTTTGTACTTAAATGACTGCTAGCAAGTTATAACGCTTCCAGGTCACTCTATATGCAGCTACTGAAAAGCTTCCAAGCTGGCACGATAACTACGGCTCTTGTCAGATTGTTTTTTTCTAAGGGGTCATCTTTGCTTTTGGTTGGAACTGCGCTAGCCATAAGTACAGTATCGCCACTATGCTCTGCTACTAATTAAATATTTATAATTATGTATTATATTTTTTGGTCCGGTTTAACGTAAGTGCATATAAAAAATTGTCGGCGTTGAGCAGTGGGACAAAACCTTTCTTAAGTTAATAATAAAGTACTAAAAATTAAGTATGAAGAAAGTAAGTACGTTTCAACTGATTGAGTCACTTATATCAGAATACCAGTAGATGTAAATTTGATTTTACACGTTTAATTACACGCTTTTTACCTTTACCTAAATCTAAAAATGTAAGTATATTAAAATGCACGTTATTAAATATTCACAATACCATACTCAGAATACCATAAATCTGGAACAATTGTTATTAAACCTCACAGATGCAGAGTACAAAGACACCATTCGCAATTTATTCTCTTAATTATTTCAAAGTACGACCTTCCGGCTTAATGGTAGATTTACCACAACTTCAAGAAGCGTCGTTTCTAAGTTCTTTGTAATAAATTTATTCACCGAGGTTGCTTTTGAAAAGGTTTGGTTTTAATAATTGTCAAGAGTAAACGGAACACTCAGCAGCACATTAATCTCTTACTATACGGTGAGGTCACATCGACAGATGGTTAATGCCACTATCAGACAATACTGTTGCAGAGCGGTATCGCACAGCGCGGTGCGGCGCGATGCGGCCGGGCGGCAGGGCGACGCCGCGCGACGATACATTCGTCTGGCGCCGGCCGATACCGTTACACGCCTACGTATCAAGATGAGCTTTGCTCACAACATTTCCTAATTTCCGACGTAAATTATTTTTAGTTTGAAAATGACATTCAATTGATAATCTTGGATTTAAACTATGGTTTCATTATGAATATTTATGAATTCAACAATTTGAGATTGTTTTTCTTTTGTATAACGTGGAGTTTATAATATACTAGTAAACTTGCAGTTTTATTTATCCGGTCCGTAAATGCAAGGAATTTAATTAAAATATGCTTTTTTTATCACAATCAAGTCACTGAAATAAGAATTAAGCATGCGCGTAAAGATTTGTATCTATAAAATCCATAGAAAATTAATTTGTAACTTTATATAGTAGTACTCTATCGGTATCTAAGTATTTAATAAAATCTTCTAATGAAAAGTCATTGCTATATCAGAATTGAGATACCGGCATTTTGAAGCAATGATAGCTCAGTGGTAGTGTGAACGGACTCCGCGTCAAGGGGCGTGAGTTCGAATCCATCTACAATGAGCTTGAGCTTTCGGTGAGGGAAAACTTGGACCTCCAACATGGACCGTATCGTCACTCAAGACCGGATGAGATTATGTCCATAACGCTATGAAAAAAATTAATCTATATTTTTTGCCTAACAACATTATTTGAACATTAGGTTTGTTATCCATCAATTATTACAATTTTACTCAACAAATCTAAATAAGCAATTATTCCTATACCTGATCTATTTTATATCTCATTATACCTGAACTAACTTTGGTTCAGATTAGTTTATAGTGGTCGCAAGCAACTAAATGTCCTTTAAAAATGATGCCGTGGAAAACATGTAAATTCAATATGATTACAAGAATAAATAGTTCTGCTTAATATGCCGCTATTTTTGAAGAACGAGTACTATGGAACACGGGTAAGCTAAGTAATCAAATGTTGTAAAACTAGCCTATCAAGAGTGTGTATATACATACTCATGTATGTATGCCATTAGTCTTGAACATTCACCTAGCCTTACCGTTCGAATACCAAGAATTATCTAATTAAGAATAATTTCTTTACAATCACAACCGTATAGATGATTGTTTAACAAATTTTTGAATGTATAATAGACTTATAAAAACATTTAAAAGTAAACTACCGAGTATTATCTCGAAATTCTAAAATTACAACTCTTTAAAGTATTATCTCGAAAATAATTAACCAAAATTCGATACAGGTAATTAAATTGAAAATGGACATTTTTATTCGTCGAACATACGGTTCGATAAGGAAATCAATTACGATTGGACAGTACGATTAGGTCCAGTTCACTGGTTGCCCATAGTTTGCATAAATACATAATAAAAACCTGTTGAATAAATTTAACATCGTATTCGGACCTCTAATGATATGGAAACGGAAAAATTGGGATTGTTACTAAAGCTTTCGAGGTTGGCGCCATGCCAGCCAGGGCGACACGGCGTGGCGCGGCGCGGCGGGACCATATCTATCCATATACCCATATAACTATTGTATCGACAATTTGAGTGACCACTAAAACATCGATGACTTTTATGCATAAAGCGACAACAATGACGACTGACACAATAGACATAGGGACAAGTTCTTATTTACATAATTAGATGTGTCGCTAGGTTGGTTAGTTTTTTTTTTTTCGTTACAAACAAGTTTAAATTATTTTAATTATAATAATATACATCTATTGAAGATGATTACGAAACAGACAATCAATCGTTATATGAAAACCAATCTTAAGTCTTACTTGCGTAGTTATGTATTTTTACATCACTAACACTAAGGAATCATACATGTATCTTGGGCATTTTGTTAAAAAACAGCGCAAAATACACCCAGGCTCAGAACAAACAATTGTTTATTGGTATAGTCCACATAAACCTATATACTACGCTGTTCATGTAGTAAGTAAATAAAAATATATTTATTTCAGTAACTTGCTACATGTAATAAGTAGATTCTCTAGTTAAATACGTATATGTAGTTATCTAGACACTACTGTTAAGCTGTCTTGTAAAAGTAATGTATTGTAGTGGTGTGTAATCAGCTTTTTTATATTAATAGCTTATATTAATAGGTGTTATAGCATTTTTATAGTGGTTATAGTGGAAGTGAGAGGTATATCAGCGAAATATCTTTAGTCTTCTTAAAGTCCTTGGCCTTTCTAGGACTGCAGTAATTTCTAAATTAGAACCTGCAACCAAAAGACGTGCTAGCAGGCTCCTACCAAATTTGACTGGGCAGAGAGAAAAACAACACATTGAGCGTGGACGAGAGTAGCAGAGGAGCCCCTAAAACGTACAATCGCGTTGCAATTCCCAGGAACTGCTTGAATTTTCCCCCAGTTCTACTACACGATTTACTGAAGCCAGCTTGTTATGTTGGTTGATATTTTCTGTATCATTGTCTGTATCTTTATCTGTATCATTCTCTCCAGTAAACAGATAGCAAAGAGCTTATTTAAAGATGACTTTATACTAATACTGAGAATTGTCTTTTTAAGTTTTTATTTAATATTTTATATTTATGAAATATTTCTTATTTGGTTTTATTAATGATTCGACGGTTCTTCTTAATATACTTTGATCCTACAGAAAGGTTGTAGCTATGATTTCAAAGTTAAAAATTATTCATGGTGTATTAGAAAAAAAAAACAATTTTGTTTTTTTATTGTCCATGCTTACGATAATCCACTCGAACTTTAAAAGCAAGAATTATGCTCAATTGCAGCCTGCCAAAAAACTTTGATATTCTTGATCGGCGGATGAAAGACGGTACAAGTACTATATCTCGGGAGATTTTTTAGTTCTTTTAGTTTTCGTAGAATGTAGTTGCACAAGAATATCTCGCTGGCCACTAACCCACGACAGTTGTGTCTTGCAAAGTGTAATATCTGCGATAGTGGTATGTTTAGGTGTGTCACAATTTGTGATCAGCCAGTCTTATAATACACCAGGATAGGTAAGGATTTTTAGACAACTGGGTACTAAATCCATCACTGTTATAGTCTTTTCATCTACAGTGTTTCGTAATCTGCCAATATACATAGGTGTCTACTACACCTTTTTTTTTGTGAGTTTTACACCTTTGTTGTTTGAAAATAAGAATCATTTTATTAAATATTGCTATACCATTGCTATTTATACATTTTTCCCAGCTCTCTAGTAGTTTATTAATGTTTCACTATCAGAACAGTTCTTCTTTTGAAGTAAACCAGTTGTTGAGCCACTTTTGTACTTTTTATACGAATTGAAATATTGGTCACTACAAATTCAATAATTATAATTTTCTAACTGTAGTTGTTTATTTTACATAATTAAACCCATATAAAAATATCTGAGTGCAAGTCTGTACGTGAATCAGTGTTTAAGAAAGTGAAGATTATTTATTAGCAGCAATTGTTCTCAGTTGCGACACTCTCTTATACCTATGGTATTAGACAACGACTTTAGCGCCGGAAATGACTTGCGCTTTGCTCGTCTCATATACCCTTAGAAAAGCACGCGATCTCATTTATTGAACTAAGATGAGTGCACGTTTATTCCTTGAGGCATCGAGAGTTTATATATGTATTATTGATCTATTACTGGTGTAAACTGCACTTTTTCATCTTTACTCAATATACCAACGGCTTATCAACAAAAATACGGTAATATTGTAAATTTAATTCTTACACTTTGAGTTGGACTAAAATAGCTACGTCCACATAAGTGTAATAATGTAAAAATAATATTACAGAATATAGAGGTATATAAAAAATAATAAGTTTAGTGAAATAGACTTTAAACTTGTAAAATAAAATATACACGATTTATACATTTAAGTATAATAATGCTAAAACTAATTGGGAAAAAATGGTAACAATCATGTTTAATGTTCATAATATTAACATTATTATAAGCTAAGAAGTTCGTCCTTGTATTCTGTACTTAAATAACTTATAGAATTTACCCTTTCTTTTAAATTTTAATTTATGTTTGTAAGCTAAAATTGTAAAAGACGCTACTATTACTGGTATTAAAACGCTAAAATGACGTAAATAAATTGAGCCTTCATTAAAACAAAATAGATACAAACCATATATAACTAAAGCTCTATTGTGTATAAGGTATTGAAAATTTCCGTGAAGGTGCATTACAAATCATGCTAACAAGATACGTTTGTTCACGAGCACACCTTTATCCTTTTGTGCGAGGATGAGCAACATTATGTGCCTCGCGATATCGCCCCTTAATGAGTTATGGGTCTTAACGAACCTTCAAAGAAACTATCGAATTGAATAATACAAAATAATTAAAGGCAATATTCAGATTCATCTTGAAATTTATAAAAATAAATTACTCTTTTTATTACTGGCTAATTCCATAAATTCTATATAAATACAAACTATAAAATTATTAAAATAAGAATACATATAAGAAGACGTATAATTGTAACACAACATTTTATGAAGGAAAGAAAACGCATTATTAAAAACAAAAAATCTGAGAAAAAAAAAAAAAACAGATTGTTAACATTGTCAGATTTCATTTCCTGAGCATAATATTATAAGCTATTGACTTTCAAATAACATTTACATTTGAAATTAACTTCTCGAATATTGAAGCGTAACTGTGTTCCAAACGATGGCAGCACGTGGCTAGTCTAGGCAAGTATGCAAATTCGTGCGCATGTGTTTCGTTGTATTCTACAAGACCGTTTTACTCACACAAATACACGACGATTCCATTCATAAAAGCAAGCCACTATCTAGCTATGAATTAATCGCAACATTTGAATATGTTTACTCTTACAAAGGAAGCGACCATTCAGAAAAACTTGCCCGAAAACAGGTTTGGCACGTGTCAATGAACGACGGGAATATTTTGGACGCCATCTTCGAGCTAGAGTCGTTGGGTTGCATGATTTAAACTCTTTAATAAACGCTCATTTGAATGTTTAGCTTATAGCCGTTGATATTTTGTGCAATTTTACATACACTGAATACCATTGTTTCAAAAAAATTTACACATATTGTCTTTTGTTAGACTAAATAATATACAAGCATATTTTAAAAATGGTTTAGGGATAGTATTGCGTCGCCAAGAATGTAACTGTTTTAAAATAAATATTTAGGTAAAAATTGTGCAAAAGGAACAACGGAGAAGTGAAAAAATGTATGTGCCGTTCAATTTAGCACATTCTCAATTTCGTCGTGTTCTATCTACCTACCTACTTGCGTCGTAGCGTAGGTTTTAGTAAGCAGGAAACTTTGATTATTTGACAGTAAATAATCAATGGTAGAGAATGAAACATAATATAATCGTATTTACTTACGATTACACTCAAATTAGTAAAGAATATAACAACATAATATTTGTGAAAATTTAAAAAAAGGCTTAAACAGAATCATAATTCAAAACTTATGAATAAGTTGTATTCGAGATAATCTTTTCCGTATAATTAAATATTCATAATTAATACATTATTTTCATCATATCCAATAATGTTTATACTTATATAACTGTACTAATATTGTTAAGCTGCAAAGTTCGTAGGTGTATTTGAAAGATATAATATCAAAAATTAAAAGTTAAGCTTAAAAAGGTTTTCAAATCAGATAGTTTATTATCAAATTTTCAAGTTTTATATATAACTTCGCGCTATTACACTAATGTGCAGTGCAGTAACAGCCGTGGAATCGTCGAGTACAATTAGTTTTAAAACAAATGTCGGGAATACAGTTACAACGCATGTTGTATACAGTACTGTCATCAGTACTTGAAGACCAGAGCTGTTTTGGAATATCTGCAGTTATTTCAAAGAGAATAACTGATTGGCAATAAGATATCCGAAAGAGGATTATTTATAATGGTGCAATAAAAATGGTAACAATGTCAACCAGCAGTTCACTATATTCATCTATTTTTAGAAATGAGACAGAGAGATATTCTATTCCTGAATTTGTTTTCTTCAAAGGGATGAGATATCTGGTTTAATTCTTTACTGAAGAAAATTATATGCTTTAAGTACTTTTATGATAGTTGTTATACAGATAAATCCAAACTTCAGGACAGATGAATAGATTTTACACTTCAAAATTCTATTATCGCTTCGTATCGTGTCTATGAATGAAAGTTGGCGACCTCCAGTTATCGGTACGTAGGCGAATGCTGTTGCAAGCGTTATTATAGCATGGCAGCTTTTGTAAAGTGATCCATGTAATGTAATGACTAGATGGTAAAATACTTTTAATGATTGAAAAATAATTTATAAGTGAAAATTCCCATATTTTTAGCAAAACCTTGTATGAATATTATATGAATTATACAATAGACTACAATAAACAATTTGAAACCGGTGTCACTTTTTGAGAAAAATAATAATTGCCGCAATAAATTGGTACCGGTTTGTTCTCCTTTTTTATATAGATAAGGTTTAGCGTCATGGCCACAATCTCACGTGATTTTAAGTGATGATGTGGCTCAAGATGGTGGACATGCTAAGCCTAGTGGAGGGACTGGCTCTGAAGTCCAACTGCCTGAATACACCTATAGGTATTTGGCGGCGCTTTATAACTTGAGGGTGTTAGATAGCCAGGCGGGCATTAGAAAAAATCCTATCACCATGCCATGGTTTCATTACGTTGTTTTCCTTCAACGAAAGCTCAAGCTCGTTATAGATGGATTCGAACACACATGCCTTGACTCGGCGTCCGTACACATTACCAACTGAGCTATCACCGCTTCAAAATAGTAATAGGCCTTAGTAATAGACGTTTAAACGAATATTACATAAACATTAGAAGAATATCAAAATATTATAAAAACTGTATTCAAAAGAATATCATATCAATAATCAGAGAACAGTTGTTAGCAATAGTTTCTTAATGTATCAAAAAGCACAATCATCATAGTGCTCTACAAAAGGTAATGTACCTGATTTTTTTAACAATTACGTACGGATTTCAAAATTTAACAGAAGAGATAAATCTCGAAACCAAGAAATACGAAACGTGTGTAACATGTTTGTATAAAAATTAGATGTTTAGATTTCAAGACCGCGAACCGAGGACAGCGATCCATTCAGAATTATTAGCGGTGGGTGTAATAATTACGCAATTTCTGTTTTATAACAATTCAAGCGACTGAACAACCAGTGACATATTTTCGTTCAGAAGTTTTAAGTATTACATAACCATTGCTTAATACTTATTTGAATTTTGGCTCAGTTGAAACATTTACAGACGATTTACTTATGATCGAGTGTATACAATAAGTTTGAGCTTCCTTTGAAACCAAACATCGTGATCAAAACATTATTTAATGTTTAGGGGTTTTTTGGCAGTTGCATTGAAACACCAGATTCTTCTAGGTTCAGCGTATTACCATATTCTGTCTCAAAAAGGGCTACTTTTAGTTTTCTTTTTCGAACTGACATACGCTGTTAGCCTTAAGGGCTTTGACAGCTTCACCAAACTTTTTGGGGCGAATGCTGAGTGCACTCAACCCCGAGGCAGCGGACGCAAGTGTACCGGAATGGCTGAACCTCGGCTTGGGCTGCTGCCGCAAATTGAACAAAGATTCGCAAGCCTAACTAATCAACAGGTCCTAACTTACTAATTAAGTGATCCTAACAACGACTGTATCGGGAAAGCCGCGTAAGGGCTGCGGGAGCAGTCCGTTACAGAAATGTGTACGTAGCGAGTGGGTGTGCAGGAATGGTATGCGGTGTGATGATGTACTCTCAGTAATGTAGAGTGTCACTGTACCGCGCAAGCAGTCATTCGAGGACTCCTATCCGGAGGATCGAACCTAGAGGTTACTTATAGTATATCATCTTGAAGTATAGAATCGAACCATTTAGATACCCAAATATGTAGGTGTGATACCAGCCGGCATGACAACGACGACTGGCAATGAATTGTTAGTCCTCGACTCGCCATTTTTGGCTTTGTATTGCACCATCCTACCTTGTTGTAATAGTACAAAACATATTAAATATAATTTTATTATAAAAGCTCTCTTTTCTTTTTTTAAAACAATAATATTTCAGTCACTAGTGAGAAATAATAAAAACGTATGTTCTCTGAAAATATTTTAATTATTCTTTTGCTGTTCTCTGCATTGTTTCTAAGAAGTAGCGTTGTTTTACATTTATTTTTATCTCAGTTAGGTTGTTTGTATATATCATCTAATTTCATCATTTCATGCGTGGTGACAAAGCGTTTTGTACTTTCCGTCTTGCTATTATAATTATAATCTATAATCAATGGCTAATCTATGGCTTAAGTATAAAAATCTGTAATTTATAGGTGTTTTCATTCATGAACCAGTTAGTATTAGCGTAGTGCGATTACAAGGTTACATTTTTAGTAAACATCAGATGAGACAGCTGTAATGCAAAATTAATAAAATCGAGGTCTTTTAATTAATGTGGGAGTTTTTTTTAATGTGTCCGTATTTATTTACTTTAACTAGTATTGTGTAGTGGTTGAAATTTGACTATAATTACTATCGAGAATATTAGTAAATTTTAAAATCATTTTTTTTTTGTGATAACACTGATGTTTGTAAATAATCACTAAATTAAAAAAAAAACGAAAATCAGAGTAAAAGGCGAAAACTTAAAACTGTTTATCTTTGTCTGTTTATAGGTACACAATGTTTAACCTACACATCTTAAAGAAAAATAATCTTTTATATAATTCATACTATAACAAAAATGGTATTAAATATCACAAAAATCTTTTGAGCGCACGTCACGAACTCTGCTAGATTGAAATGTTTTTCATTGGAAAGGTTTTTAGGTAAATCTAAATGATTTAGGTGGGCTTGTGGTTGAACTATCGGGCAAGCTATTATATTTTGAAACGTGAACATACGACTTATTATCGTAATAATATAGTACAAGATGGTGGGCATCCTAAGGCTAGTGGGAAGACTGGCTTTCAATAATCAAATAAACAAATATGGTTTATGAATGATGATCATGTATACAATTCATACAACATTTGTGCAATCGCGATGGAACTTTGCATGATATTGAAAGTTTCTGATTTAGTACAACTAGTGCAAATTTAATACAATAAACAACACGTTCTCCATTTCATTACAAAGACAACAGGAATGATGTCGTAGAAAAAATATACTGTTCAATAAACTATCCGAAAATGATTACATATACATGAAACATGTAATCATAATTAAACACAAATCTATTATCGTTTTATGATTCGCCGACGAGGTTTGAAATAAAAATATTTACACACATTAATAGTATAACTACTTATTTATATGAAAATAACTAATTATTCTGATATGATATCGTAAGTACTTACGTAGCACGTATAATAAAATTAAATTTTATATTTATTTATTTACACGATAAGCATTCAAATGTTCTTTCATACTCTACGCGGTAATATCTAGTGGACGTCAAATACTAATATTAGATACGACGTATATTAAAATTAATGTAAATCTTGAACTTGTTACGGAAATAGGAATTCCATTCGATGGCACAGTTTAACGCGACATGCTGTTAACTTGCAGCAGCTAGTTACACGATAACCATCTCTCATGACAGCTCTTGACTTCTTTATGAGGCTGCTCACTTTGTATCACAGATGTACGATACGCGTAAAACCAATTTCAATTGACTTTGTAAATTTAAGATGCACAGGGAATAAAATGAAGCCGAGGGCTATACTATATTGAAACTATTACCATTTATTACATGTTTACATTACTAAAGTTAATAAGATAAGCGATAATTACTAATTAAGATATGACAATTTTAAAATTTACTTTCGGTGAGCATGTACGAACTATATTAAACTTGCTTTTTAGATTGGATCTATACCCGCTTGGAGTCGATGTTAACTTACGATATTCTTTTTGGGCTTTTCAGTTTCAGAATCGGCCAGTGTCACAATATCTCTCTGCCAAAAATCTCAAAAGCAGTTACTGCCGCTGTATTACCATATTCTCAGCAGTAATCATAGTTTTTTAATTGTGCTATGGTTCCTTTCAGACATGTTGCTGCACTTAGCTGCGTTATTATAAAGAAAATATTGTTAACAAGTAGGTCACAGTAGTCAAACAAAATTGCCGGGTATTGCTGATTAAATTTACAATATAAGTGAAATAAGCATATTCTGTCGAAGCAATATATTTTATTCAGCTAGAAAAATTAAACAAAATGGCATATATGAATAATTCATTTTTCAAATCGTTTTCAGTATTCTTTATACGTTGACATGATGATATTTTATGATTTGCAAAATATGCAAATTACAAAAACATTATTACAACACTCTGATTACCAATACATTCACATCAGCGTCAGACCTCATCAGATTCATTTGAGGAGCTTTGTAAATATGTTCCCTAATGAAATATGAATATTGGATAGGTCTCACAGGCTAGTGTTAATAAATAAACCTAGATCGTCCATTGAGAGATCTAATCGAGATCTTGTTTACATTGCGAAAGATCGAAACGCGCATGCGACCCGCGGCATGCTCCGGTCTCTTTCTTATCTATTTAATACTTAAACTGTAAACATATTCGATCGGCCAGTTAAAGTATTTATTGTTAACCTGTCGCTTAACTAACTCCACCTTAATATACACGGTCCTCGTTACGCCTTGCAAACTGTTTCTAAGCTGAACGCTGTTGCTGCATGTAAATAGATAGTTATAAATAAATCACCGGCTGTTAGATTATTAATCTGATGCAGTTTCCATTTGTCGCGATATTATTTTGTAACATGGTACTTTGCTACCTTTGGTTTTGCACAGTTTTAATAGTTTCGATTCTAATTATGTACTACTATATGTATATTGATAGAACAATAATAATCCTTGGTACGTTAAACAATCGTGTTCAACTGCATTGTGTTCGTGAGATTTGCCTTAATGATACGTATACTTAGGCTTATCATGTTGTTAGTTGGTATCATATTGGTAGTCATATTAGTTTGCAAACATATAGTTGGGTTTATTTCACTAGTCTAACTATTTATTTCACAAGTATTTATTTTTCTGTAACATAAGTATTTATGGAACTACATAGTTATGATTTACAAAACTCCTACTGATACCACTCACAGTTTAAATATCTTACCTACGTCACTTTTCTTCATTTGTAAGTACATACCTACTTAAGGCAACTCTAGGTTCTAAGTCGACATAACAATGAAATTATTTAATTACAACACCGTTCTTAAACGTTTAATATGAGTGTATTGGCTTTCAAAGGCAATTGTGTAATTTATTTAATGTATTCATATTCTCCACGGGTTCATATTAAGATGAAACACTGCAATTAAATTCTTGTAAGTGAAACAAAGTCATAACTCATACAACCTTTGTGTCGAATATTTTAAAATGTTCAATGGCCTTTCGTATGGCGATCCGTTACAATAATTTTCGTTAGGAAAGTTAAATGTGGACTTGAAACCATTATATAAAATTAATAGCCTGTTCACCAAACAATTACTCGTTCAGTTAAATGCTATCAGCGAATCTATAGGTTGAAATCTCGTAACCTTTTGCCCACAAGTCAAATTGTGGGTATCTACTATGTATATATATAAATATACATGCTTGTACGGGCTGACCACACGTCCGCGTCACAAATAAGACCGTTCACACACAACGATATAGAAGATAATGTAACATATTCTTGTCATAACGAAATACATACATACATTAATAGCAATGCTGTAGTTCCAACTATCTCACATAGAATAATTTATTTATTTATTAATAATGGTTCAAATAATACACTTACAGAAACAACGTATAATTCATGGTAAGTGCAGCAACTTGTTACGGACAAACACTGCATGAGCAAATATCTTGCACTACCTACATTAGTTTTTTTATACAAAATTACATACATACAATACATAATTGCATACAACCATAAGTAAATTTGAATAAACAAACAATTTCGTATATCTAGTAGCTGATGATATGTAAAACCAGTGCTAGTATGAACTAAGTATACGTAGATACCTTGAATAAATGACTCGCAAGTAGATTGCAACGCAACAAAAGTGACATTGAATGAATATGCAGGCGTTATGATGTGCACGCGAAGCTCGTCTGGTATGAATGAGCCGCAGTGAATCACTCGCCTCCATTCATACCATACGCCCCCGCCCGCCGCACGCGCCTAATAAAATAACGCATTAACCAATACTACACCAATATAACCACATTGTCTTTCGTTTTACACTACAATCTACCTACTATTTGCTTTTTTCGATAACTTAAAAATATATTAATGTCATATTTAACCCATCTACACTGTAACGTTTTTCAATAACCATTTACATATATAATCTGCAATTCAGGTTGTAAATTTTAGACAAATGTTTCCTGTTCATATTATAAAATTTGAAATAAGCGATTAAATTGATGATTAATGATCATCTATACCGATTAATTTTATTATTTCGTGTGTCATCGTCAATAGTGCGGTCTTTATTCGAAACAGAAATGACACACATTTTTGTAAAATTTATCAAAAAAAAAAAAAATTATTATTTACTTGGTTGATATGGATGGAGTTAAAAAAATAAACATATAGAATAGTTTCACGGTTTATAATGAAGCGTCATAATGAAGCGATGATAGCTCAGTTTGAAGTATGTACGAACACCGCGTCAAGGGAAGTGGGTTTGATTTCACCTACAATAAGCTTGAGTTTTCGGTGAAGGAAAACATCGTAACGAAGCCATAGCATGATGGTAGGGTTTTTCCAAATGTCTGCCTGGCTAGCTACCACCCTCAAGTTGAAAAATCTGTCGTCAATCACCCATAGGTGTGTTCCAGCAGTTGCATTTGAGAACCAGTCCCTCCACTAGATTTAGCATGGCCACCGTCTTGGGCCACATTGTTACATTACATAAAGTGAGTTTGTGGCCATAACGCTAAACCTTAACAAAAAAATGTTCTTACTTCACTTTTTTTACGGGTATTGAATGAGACAGATCCAACAGCTTAACTTGTACGGTATTTATTCAAAAAGTACACTTTAGTCCAATATTCCATTACATTATAAAGCTTTTTCGTAATTTATAAAAGATAAGTAAGAGTTTGTTGATCTGAGTACACTTTTTTGTCACTAGGTGCATGTTTAGGAGCTACTTTCCAAACTTACCAGTTCCAGCAGCTGTACTGAGTCTAGTTTGTTGGTTAAACTTTGGTCTGTAATGTTAAATACACTATACTAACAATATTTATTAGTCGCGCGGTTGACTTCATAGTGATCTACTTCAATTAATTCTATTTTTTGTTTTTTGTCGCACCCTTTTAGTGTTCAGAAATAAATGAAATAAGTTAAGGTGTTGAAAACAATAATTGAGATGATAATCCAACTTCTGAGATAAGTGGAGAGAAGAGATTATGGGAAGATAGTGATGAGAGTAGTGAAGATAGTTTTACAACAGCTTCTCGATCAAAATCAAAACGTCTGAGTAAAAGTAACACTGAAAACCTTCAAGAAAGAACGTTAGAACAAACAATAAATCAGAAATTTCACCTTTACATTCACCTCTTTACAGGAATTACGTAAAAGATGGCGATAGTAAAATGATTAAAAAATAAAGGTATACAAAATATTTTATATATCAAATACAAGAACCCATATTAAATATTTTCATATCGATTTTCAAAACCGACGAAACGCGGAAAAGCTGTTAAACTGTTTGAAATTTATGTAAATGGGATATAGAAGCCAACTAACAAATGAAATTAACACATGTTATGGTATTATTAGAGGTGTTGGAATAGAACTAAATGAGAAAGAAATTTTTGAAGTACTCGTATGTGAAAAGGAAATGTTATATGTGAGGAGATTAAACAGGGTAGTGGAAAAAGGAAAATGGGTAGCTAGTGCGGCTGTAAGAGTTACTTTTAAAAGTCCTATTGTTCTCAGTTACGATTACGTGTATGAATGGCGGTTTAAAGTGTATCCATATATTTGCCCAGTGTCTCAGTGTTTTGGATGTTAGAAATTCGGACATTCTAAAAAGATGTGTCCCACATAAAAATTCTTATGTCCTAGACATGGAAATAACCATGTAAACTGCGTGACTACAGAACCCCAATGTATTAATTGCTAATATGTACACATGTCACTAGAGAGAAAAAGTCTGGCTTTTATCAAAGAAAAAAAAATACCAGATATCATTAGTAGGGATGTCGTAATGTACAATATGGCATTAAATTTATATGTAAAGGAAAATTGTGTAGGTACAGAATATCACAATAAATTCTAAAGATACTTTCTTTAATTACGGTGAATATTTTATAGAAATGCGCTAGAAAATGTACAAGATATCGAGGACGAAAGATATTGCCACTGTTAGGTGGCACTTCGCTGACTACTTCGCTTACTTCCATAGCTTAATGTTTGATGGTATTTTCCTGTGGCGGACAGCAGCTGAGGTGGACACCGTATTTCATTTACAAAAACGAGCAGTTCGAGCCATTTACAATATGAAACCTCGCAATTCATTAAAGGATAAGTTTTCAGAATTCGATATTTTATCTTTGCCCTCCCAATATACTATTGATAATTTAATGTATGTCCGCAAAAACTTATAAAAGATAGATTTCGTTAAAGACCGGCATTATTTGTATACTAAAAATCGTGACAAACTGATCACCCCCTATTTTAGACTGAGTAAGACAAGTAACAGTTTTTTAGGTAATAGTGTTAAGTTTTATAATAAACTCCCAAAGCACATTACTGAAATTTTGGACAGTAGGTTCAAGAATCATGTCAAACGGGTTTTAATGTCAAAAGGCTATTATAGGGTGGATCAATATGTAAGCGATCGTAATGTTTGTATTGACACCCCTCTTTGTACATCGGCTAATAACTACTGTAACACATTAAACTATTATATAGAAAAGATAATAATAAGACCTAAAAAAAGATACAGATCGAGTTTCTTGCCGGTTCTTCTCAATGAATGCGTTACTTTCGGAAACGGTAGTAGTTTTGACGTTTATAAGCCCCTTCTTAGGGCCAAAATTGAATAAAGATTTCTGATTTGATTTTATTTGAAAGTTTGAGTGGTACTAACAGCATGGAATTTCATGAAGACATTGTTAATGTAAAAGTAATTGAAGGTCAAAATAATTCAAAGACAGTAAATCTCAAGAAAAAGCAAATCCTAATAGGAAACATTACTCACTCATGGACACGAAATAATAATTTAGAAAGAAAAAGACGATAAACGAAAATATAATCAGGGTCGTAAGGAATATAACTTAGATTTCACAAAAACTTTAAATATATTGAATAAAATATGTTTCACAACAGAGTGTTTGGAAAATAAGTTAATATTATGTTTAAAAGTAATTTTTACGAACTTAAGACATTGGTATTAAAAGTTATCAACAATGGAAAAATATTACAGAAAGTATTTTGTTCCTTTAGTAAATGATGGCGGTCATAAAGGAGCAAGCTATTAATATATTACAGAATTCTCAAAGCCTTAAACCTAAGTTAGGAAGTTTTGGTGAGCTTTTAATGGAGGAAAAAAATTATATAGCTTTAATAAGTGCAACTTGGTTGAATTCTCATACAATAATAAAGGTTAGTGGATATAATATCTATAGACAGGATAGGATAGACTTATACGGTGGTGTTGCAGTCTTGGTACATAAATCTATTAGTAGTCAAATATATAATATTAACAATTTAAGCCCAGGTTTAGATATAATGGTAATAAAAGTAAACAAACTTAAAAAAACAGAATATATTATATCTCTTTATTATCCTTTTTCTATTCATACAGAATTAATGGACTGGAGCGCAATATTTACTCAGATTCCTATAAAATCTAATAGCTGATTTCTTTAACGCTCATCACCCAACTGGTTCTACAAAACAGATACAAGAGCCTAACAGTTGTTTAATGCTGCGTTAGATAATGGTTTTACTACTTTAAATACGGGTTGCCTTACAAGAATTAAACTAGTTAATAATGCTGTTCCAACAAACATCTCCGGCTGTTTCATTTGCATCAACAGATATAGCAATAAACTTTGACTGGAGAATAAGCATTGAACATTTAGGTAGCGATCACGGTACGATAGGTACGGTTTCGGTAACAACATAATAAGACGGAATTTTAAGAAAGCTGGTTGGCATAAATAGCGTACATGTTTTTACAGCGTACAATTTATCGACTATAGTAAACAATGGTATTAGTATTAAACAAGCTACCCGCCGCGGCCTCCTTCCGCAGACGCCTGAGCCTAGGTTCGATCCTCCGGACAGGAGCCCTCGAGTGACTCTGCTCGCGCGATACAGTGACACTCTACATCACTGAGATTACATCAACACACCGCATACCATTCGTGCACACTCACACGTTAAGTACACGGTTCTGTAAGGGACTACCCTCGCGGCCCTTGAGCTGCTTACCTGATAAGGTCGTAGTTAGTATCACTAATTTAGTAATAAAGAACCTGTTGGTTAGTCAGGATCATGAATCTTTTTCATTTACCGGCAGCAGTCCTAGCCGAGGTTCGGCCGTCCTGGCACCCTTGTGCCTGCTGCCTCGGGGCTGAGTGCCCTCAGCACTCGCCCCCAAAAGTCCGGTGAAGCTGTCAAAGCCCTTGGGGCTAACAGCGTAAGTCAGGTCGAAAAAAAAAAGTATTAAACAAACTATTATCAATTTATAAGTTTAATTAATGGAGATGTTAATCAATCGATTTTCTTAATAAAAATATGTAATAGCCCTGAAACAAATATTAAACCCAAATTGTATTGGAGTCCAGCATTATCTGAGGTGGTAGCTAGGCGTAAGTTAACATTAAAACTTTTTCGACGGAACACCTGATAACCTTAAGAAGCTGGAAGAAAAAGCTAATGAAACTATAATTCTCCTTAATCAAGCAAAATTAAAATGTTGGAATAAATTTTGTAGCGAACTAAGTGTAGCCACTTCTACATCAGATATATGGGATTGGATGCGTTGGGTAAAAGGATACGGAAAAGTGGAATAGTGGAATGAAAAACTGACATAGTTATCATTCCAATTCCAAAACCAAACACTATTCCTAATAATAACAGTAATACTAAGCTTAGACCCATCTCTCTTTTATCGTGTTTATGCAAATTTTTACGTACTTTATTAGGAAAACAACATGAATAGATTATAAAAAAGAAATTTATCACCAAACACAGTTGATTTTAGAAAAGAGCTAAGGATAACCTTAGATTGCTAGATTATTTAGTTATATCCAAATAGGTTTTTAAAAAAATACGCCTACTTTAGCGTACTTTTTAGATATAAAAATGCCTATCTTGATCTCTGAAATAAATAAAACTTTAGACAAGTAAAATGTTGGATCAAAAATTTGTGATTATATATTAACTTTTTGGTGTGTTATTAATATTTATTTGTAACGAGTTGGCTATAATCAGTTGGCCAAGGTACACCACTAAACCCACGCTTATAATATTACCGGCAAGCCATCACCAATTTAACTATCACTGTCCATTATTAACATGATTTTATCTTTATAGGTGAGGCAAGTTAATATAAAATCGACAAGTTTTGCAGGTCGGAGTATTACGTCATTAATTAGTAATACAAATATTATGAATGAGTTGTGTGTTGGTTAATGTAGATGCAGTATACTCAAAGAAAAATAGCTAGCTTTCATTGGTTACTCATACTCTATTGACCATTTTCATTATACTAAAAAACATGTGTATTTTTAATTAAGCACGTGCTACCCATTATATCAGCATTTGATCTTTTGTGGTCATAAAATAACATAACTTTACATTAATAATAAGCTAATGTAATTTATAATTATTTTATATCTCATTTTAGTATTTATATAATGATAAATGCATACCATAAATTATAAACAATATATACCTGTGGTTGACGTTAATAGTTTTTCATATTTTATACTGTTAAATAAGCAATTCTTGTATATGTCTTCTACTCTAAATGTCCCGGCGACCGAAATGGACTCAAAATGTACATCTAGCTAGATCAACTTGGCAGGTAAAACGTAATCTAAAAACAAAATACTAAACGTTGTACTGGTTTCCGAGAAAATAAAATGTACAAGAATTGCCAAACTAATAGTACCTATTATATATGTAACTAGATTCTTGAAAACTACTGTTATCGTTTGTATAAAAAATGTATTTAGATAATAATTTGCTTTCCATATTTACTAACGAAGGTATCTTTTCTTGTAAGAATTGTATAAAACGCCGTCATCCAGATATGTTTTATATGAGTACACGTGCGTTGTGTAATTTTCTTTTATTTTTTAATATATTTTCTGCAAATTGTGATACAGTTTTGTGAGCTCCTTTAATAAAAATAATTTAAAAGGCCGATTTTAATTACTTAAATATATAACGCTCAATATACATTCTCTAAGTATCTGAATAGTAGATACTGGTATGTCCACTTAATCGTGTCGCTTTTATTGAAAGTGTAGCACCGGCCGGAGGAAAGTTTTAATGCTTTTTAATGAATTTAAATTTATTCTTAATTACGAACTGGTTCAGGTGCGTTAACCCGTATTTAGGGACATGACGCGATTACTTCATGTTAATATGCGATGCTTTGGTTGCATATAATTACTTCTTCCATACCCCGATTTATACTTATCTTATGCTAAATAGGCTTAACTTACAACAAATGATGATGCACATTTGTGATTACGTTCAAATATATATGTCTTAATAAAACAATTCTTATTTTATTTATGCAAAAACTTGAAAAGTTTTTAAGTACTACCATTGAAATCATGTTTTTACTATTCAATTATACTATACTAAATATTTAATTTTACTACTATTTTATTGTTTAATAAATTATTAGAGTTTACAAAAAAATCTATGTAGTCTTTGAAAATTAAATTATAATTGTATAAACATATTTTGTTTTCCTTTTATATATATAAGGCGATGTTATGAGACACCGATTATAATAAAATATTTCGTATATAACCATTTAAAGTTATATAAAATGAACAGTTTACCTTACATCGTATCTAATAATTAGTGGGGGCTAATTTAATATTTATTTATTGATGTGTTTATTTGCTTGATCTTGAGTTTGTCGCTGAGTGCATGACAATCGGGATTAACTCACAGATTCCAGCAGCCCACAAAACTTGCTGGAAATAAGTAATTTTATTAAAACATTTTATTAATAATTCCTTCAAACATAATTCTGTTGTATAATTAATTCGGAAATCGTCTTATGACCTTAATAACATTTAGAAGGTTTTATTGATATTCCTGTATTAATAAATATCTGGTGCCTTTGACTTTTGTATAAGTCAAAGATCAAAGATCGGTCGTCCATATATTTAGAGCGGAGAGTCAGAGTACCTATTATACGTTTGAGGAAGCACTATCGATACATTAATTTCTACTGGCAAACCCTTGAGTTGCCGTCTTTTTAAAGGTTAATTATAAACAGCTATTGGCAGTGTTAACGTCTTAATATTAGATGAAAGACCTATGTCATTTACTGCTCTACAGCATAAATTATATAAAAATAATGAATTAATTTCAAGTATTACTCCTTTTTTTTAATGAATAATCTGTAATAACGATCAGGCCGTATGTTGCAGGAAAATGTATAAAACATATTCGTTTTCATATTCGTAGGATTCGAACCTATAACGCTCAACGAGGTTAAACAGCTTTAACCGTTACGTCAACCATGCAGTCAATGTTTATTAATCAGTTAAATGTTCAAATAAACACTCTGTTTAGAACGCTCTAATAAGACCAAGAAACTATTTATGATGCCTGTAAATCTGAATTAATTTAACATCAATTAATATTAGAGTGACATAACTCTTATAGACATTAATGTGATAGTGGACCGACTTCTAGTAGTGTGGAGTGATATTATATTACCAGGGCAATGTAAGGTGATAATCCCAATTGAGATTCCTTTAGTCCTTTTATGGTCGTACTTAATGTTCGCGACGCAAAATCCTCTTTAACATTCGATTATATTTTACAGCATACGTTTTCTTAAATCGTGCCTAACATAAAGGTGGATTAGAATTTATTGTCCTTAATTCAATATATTATTTGTAGCCTATCTTCTGCCTATCTATAGTAATAAACTTACAGCTCTGTCTACAAATGTTTTATACTGAGATTATTTTTCTCTACGTTTAAATGTGTATGAAAGATTACATACGAGAAGTGTATATCATTCCTTAATTGATATTTATAAGAACTGTCAATATTGCTTGAATAGATCGACTACTCTACTTTAATGAAAGTAATTATTCTCAGCTGACTTTCAATACTTATAATGTAAATAAGTAAATAATTGATACATATGAATTTTAATTGAATGTATAATTTCAGAAATCATAGCATATAAGTTAAAATAAAATTTTGAAGGCAAAAAAATAATGCATTACGTGTAGCTAAGCATTATTAGATATTATAAAAATAGTTACGTAAAGCTTATCTAAGAATATACTAAAAAGCGAAAGAACAGACATACAGTCTCTTATTCTTAAAATTTGATCTGATATTTTTCTCTACTTTCATAAAATTTTACACAATAATTTTAAAGATTGAAAATGATATAGATAATTATATAATCTCATAGTATACTTTCACAACAAAAATGTTAAATGTCCAAAGCATTCGGTCTGACTTGTTAATTGACAACTCAGTGTACACAAATTATAAACGACAACATTCCAAATAAGGATTTTCTTTGATGAACTTTCATATAAATTATTAGACAATCCGTTATTATGCATTATGAGGATTTACATATGTGACAATTGAGCACTTCAATAAGAAATGTTTATAGCACAGAGAAGTAAGTACATAGTAATGGGTTACTGCTAGAATATAGAATATAAATACCGGGTACTGGTTATAAAAATATATATTATGCTGACTGCAAAAATTGGCATAAATATAATGTAAACGGACAGGTTTTTTAAGTTAGTAAAAATTAGATAAAAAAATATAAATTGTTACAATGAAGTGGAATAATGACTGCATATGTATGTAAGTCTTATAACAATATTAGCTGACCATATTTATAAATTTGTAATTATACTTTTCAAGAATTCAATTATCAAAGTATCTCGAACGCTATCCGTTGAACTGGGACAAATAAACAAAGCTTACGCAAATCTGACAGCACAGCGTTGGAGCTTTTGCAACTGACATTATTTGATTACATTATGCATTGAAAACCTTGGCATCATTACCTTTTTGTAAACATTCAGTATTAATACAAATATTTTATTGTTAAAATTCGAATTCATAGCAACATATTATTCATTCGTTTTAAACTAGGCTAAAGACAACGAGTTGGTAGGTTTTAGTGAGATAGTGGTAAATGACATCCATTGCGGAAGGCTGTAACAGCTACGAATGAAGGTCTTTGCGGTGAGGTAATAACGGGGAGTAGGGCCACGCATGCGTGTTGTGCAACAACTGGCGCCGGTGAATGGAGCCTCCGCGCCACGAGTGGGCGGCAGTTTTTATCAATGGACGGCGAATTTGTGGCGTACGCATGCCACACCGCGGCACCGCGGCACCGTGTCACGGCCAGCGGCCACCGCTGCACCGTGCCGCTGGCTGCCTGACGACACTAGCCTCGCTAATCAACATTGTCAATACACACAAACGCTGACATACAAACACGTTGCGTTACTCAACAAACATTAATTTCTATGGGAAACACTAAACCATGAGAAACTTGCGGAAACCCTTTTCATTTCGTAGTAACTTATTAAAGAAGTGATAATGTATTTAATTCATTACAAAACGTCGAAATTATGGGTATTAGGGTATTATGGGTTTACTGCTTCTTTACTATTTCAGTTTAATTAGAATAATAGTATAACATGACTACAAAGAACGGCATACAAAGGACTAATTTGTATCACCATAAGTAACTATAAAAATCTAAAACTATATTTGTATGGTCAATTACCATTAATAACTGCACAACTAATCAATTACCTACTTCTACTTTGCAATATGTACATAAATCTACGTATGATTAAAGTATTCATATTTTTTGCATATTTGACAAATTTTCATTAATAATCTAATGGCTAATGGCTAAGTAATTATTCAATAACCAGGCAAAAGATATGAATATATATATCTATTGAATTAACGTAGTTATTATGGAATCACTTATAAACAATCATATTTTATCCATAAAAGGTTACAAGTGTGCCATTCGTCACGGATCATCAGTCAAAGTGTTGAACGACAGATTGAATGAAATAAATGAGTCAACTCGTTCCAAAGACACAAACCAAATAATACATTTGTCTATGTTTATATGATTTATTCATGCGAATTCGAAAGGATATAATTAATTTATTTAATTGCTTTGGCACTGGTAACGCCTCCAGTTAGCCTTCATTCAGATTTAACCGTGACGTAGTCTATCTCGGCACAGAAATGTATTGAACTGTATTTGGCGATGACTGCATTAGACTGTAAAGTTTATAATTGTTCCATATAAATTCTGCATAATAAACTATTATTATTTATATATTATTAATTCTAAATGCATTTAAAGCTTTTTACGTATCTTCTGAACATAGATAAAAATACATAAAATCTGAGAAGTGGTTGGTATCCAATTAATTTGTTTATTTACGTTAAGTTGTTTTAACAAAGCGAAATATTTTCTAATTAATCAAGCTAAAGTATTTAGGTAAATATTCAGTTAATAACATTTTGAATTCTGGTTAAGTTTCCTTTATATTATGTACTTATAATTAACTGTAAACAGAAATACATTATTAAAAATAATTTTACCAATAGAGTTCCGATATTCAAGTATTAGCGTGGATTCCTAAGTAGTTGTTTTCCATTGACCTCAATGTGTAGAATGAATGAACAATTATTAAATTAATTATGTATTAGTTTTCTATATAGAATTAATAAAGTTTATAATGAAAAATTGCTACTAATCATCACTTATCAATACGCTGGGCTATAGATATTTGAATATATATTTATCTATATATTCTGGAATTAGTTTTTATAAAAAATATACAATGACTGTGCGTTATTTCCAAATTATTAAGTCGTATAGCTATTAATAATAATTTAATAAAATCATAAAGTAAGAGTTAAAAGGAATTAGGAATTAAAAATAACGACTGCGCAACAAACGAGTGCGAAAGCTTCGATATAGTCAGTCTACTTAGTTACTATTGTATTAGTTATGGTTTTTTTGACACTATATTATGAATTTGAAGCGAAATTGACTTAGTTGGTAGTGTAAACGGACGCTGTTCCAATGGATGTGAATTCGAATCCATCTGCAATAAATATGAGGAAACTATATTATATTGGTAGGACTTTTTCTAAATGCCCACCCATACATGCAGTACAAACCCATAGGTCTGTTAGGTTATGTGACAGTTGCATTCGAAAGCCAGTACCTCCACTAGGCATAACGTGTTCACCATTTAGGGCCACATTGTCACATAACATCAGGTAAGATTTTACCTATATATGTTATGTTTCTGGGTTGTTGTCAGACAATGAAACACTTGACAATCGCAAAATTGCTTACATAGCTACAGGCAATATATTTAAATAATATATATTCGTAAATATAAAATTGTACATAAGTAAAATTGTATTATGGAAATTGTATTTAAAGGTATTTAAAAACGTATTTTTATAAATACTTATCAAATTTTCAAAATATTACTATTTTATTAACATGAGAAACTGATGTATCGCATCGACTGTCTAGACTCTAGGCGAAAGGTTATATGTTCCTTTCATTAAAACTCTTTCGAAATTCTCGGCATGTTTTATACATTTAAGGGTATCAGTAACTATAGCTATAGCTAATAAGCAATATGGAAAAAGCAACCTTTTTGTAAGAAAATGGTATATTTCACAAGGATTACTGGATATATAGCGGTTTTAAAAAATGGAATATAGACGTCTGACGCCTTTCAACATTCAGCCTACACAAATAGAATGTACATAAAGGATTCACAAATCCGATGTACTTAATTTACAAGAAAAATCTTGAAATATAAATAATCTTTCAAAAATATACCTTTGAAGATTAACCTATTCGACAAAATCACATACAAACTTTTCTTTTCATGTACATCAATTCTATGAACACAATGACATTTCTTTTAAATATTAAATATGGGTAACTTTTTAAAATTTTCATTTAAAACCAACATTAGCATTATTATATGGTGTAGAAATCGTTTCTGTTACATTGATTGATATTATATCAATGCGTAGGCGATAGGTAAATGTGGGCGGCGCGCAAGCGTAGGCGACCGGAAGGAAGCTGTTACTTTCGGCTTTTCACGACGATTCACAGATGCAAAGTGAAACCTATGACACGTGCTAGAATATAAAATATTTGGTACTGAGTTTTTACTTTAGTTTTTACAAATAAATAAATAAATACATATAATTACAAATAAATAGTTCGAGCTAATAAATGAACCGAATAAAAATGGCTACATGGTTAATTATACGCGCTCAAACAGGGAGCTAGAGGTATATACCTCTTTACAATCTTCTAAAATATCTAAATACTTTTATAATCTTCTAAATGACCTTGGTCTTTTTAGAACTCTTGGAAGTTCTTTACTGGAATGTGCCTCTAAGGGTAACGTGTTGCAATTCAAAACCACATTTTCTCTTAACATCGCATGATATTATGACCAAACAGAAAACCTAATAAATAGAATCCCAATTGCCTTCTTTGGTAAATAACTTAGTATGTGACCGTGTCACAGTCAATATTTAGTTTAACACATGTTTAAATTTTGGCATCTTAAGTTATGTATGTGCCTATAGGTTCCAATCGCAAACCTATATATTACCGATACGACATTTTGTCTATTAGTATAAGAAAATTATAAAAATCTTTAAGCTCGAGTATAATGTCAGTTTCAAGTACTTTGATTTTTAAAAGGGCTAAGTTTAGAAGGAGAACTGGCTATTGAGTGCAGGTTTCAAAATACATTAATTTACTAGTAATTTTTATTCAAAAGAGTAGATTATAAAATGTCCTATTAATTGCTTAAATAAATGATACTATAATTACTGTACTATAAGTATAAAATTCTACAAACGCAACGTTTTAATTATATTAACTGGGAAATGTCACAATTATTTTATTATTATCACTTTAAATGCGTCTCGCTATTCAAGCCTTTCATCTATCTCGAATGAGCACTGTTCCAGGTACCACAAGCAAAACCGGTTTTAAATGTTTAATGCACTTGTGGAAACACGATAATCAATTTACAATAGTACGCTTGCTCTGTTTAAAAAGCATGTATTTTTGCACCTCTTCAAGACGAAGACTTAATATATTCTAGTACCTATCATTACGTATAGGTATGTCTGTATAAATGCTTGAGCGCGTTAGAATACAACGGCGATCGACTTTGTTTCGAACACTACAATCAGACTGATAAATCAAATTATGTTATCGTGGTAGGGTATATTCTAAAACCTACTTAGTACCCTTGAATTAAAAATGAATTGGCAAACACCTACAGATTTGTTCCGGCCGCTGTACTTGAGATAGTCTCCAAAGGCTTAGCTTGTTACTATCTTGGTTAAAGTCATCCATCAACGTCAGGAAGGATTTTAACCAAACCCTATATAAACTATAGCTTTGCCTCGGACTTCGTTCGCATGAAACTCATATTATAAATCCTTACTAATATTGTAAATACGAAAATAAATTTGTTTATTATGTTTTCATGTCTAACCCGCTGAATTGATAATGATGAATTTTGGTATAGAGATGATGGCACCTAGGAGATGGTGATAGGCTACTTTTCTTCATAAAAAACTTATTGGAAGTGGGGTAAAGAAAAGATAAACTTTGTTTGAATATTCTATTGGGCTATGCGATTTGTTTGTTAAAATTAATATTATCGTGAGTGAACCCGCTGGTAAAAGCTAGTAAATAAATTAAATAAAAGCTTTTACCAGTTTTCTAACTTTTTTCAATACAACTTTGGTCTATTGGTGGTAGCTTAATACTGATGTTCCTCAATGATTTGCTCTATCAAATACAAAAGATCATTTTTACACTTTGTGATTTTAACATTACTCTTTGTTATAGCGGTGTTTGAACTTTAAAAAAAATTATAGCTATTTCATTGTATTATGTAATATAAAAAAAAATATATTGCTTTATTGCACTATTCTTCGTTAAATATTCGAAAACAATACAATTTTATATGGACAAATCAAAACATAATTTTAAAACTGTCCTAAATATCTATGGCACAGCGTCTCGTCAGTATTTCCGGTAGTGTCGCGTGTATCAGTTGCTCGAGTGGGCCGCTTTGAGCTCACTCAGCACACGCCAAACCGGTTCTATGCTTTAGTGTCCATGGAGAGTCGCGCCGATTAATTTACGATGTACGAGCTTCCTGTTGAAAAATATGCGTTTAAACGATGAAAATAATCACTTCATAAACAACCTAAAACACTTCTCAACATATGAACTGAAAACCTACGCACCTCGTAATAAATTAAAGTTCGAATTATATTATTAATCTGCAAAAAATCACTTGCTTTGTCATAAATACAACATCAGAAGTTTTAATTGGTAACCTATTTACAAAATAATCATCCAAATATCTTTTGTTCGCAATAATAATAATAGAATATTATAAATTCGAAAGTGAGTTTCTTTGCTATGTTTTCACGCCTAAACCCGTGAATCGATTGTGATGGGAAGCTAGTGACGATGATAGGTTACTTTTTATCTCGGAAAACTTGTTGGAAGTGGGGTAAAAAGAGGTGTTGAAGTGTTGAAGGTGTTTGTGTGAAACTTTTTATTGCGTCATCCGATTTGTTTGACAAAATCAATACTAACGCGAGCGTTAATTAGGTATATATGTATTACAGTTGCTTAGTCACAACAGTAAAAGCTTTACTTAATTTCAGATTATGTGGTAGGCACAGCTTTGGCCCTAGTCAAATTAACTTTTTCTACAACCTTTAAAGTAAAAGAAACCCCAAAATGATGGGATTAAATTCGAAACACTAAATCGACGACATATCTCAAAATGAAATCACGTGATTAGATCGTATAGGTAGGTCCTATAGGTATTTGGCGGAAGATCTTCAACTTGAGGGTGGTAGCTAACTAGAAAAAGTGTGAGTGCTGTCCCTGGTCCCTGGCAACACGATAGTTTGAAGTGTCACAGCGGTGCGTTTTAGTAGGTAGTGTTGGGTGACTAGCACTTGTCTTGGGCTGAGCCCGGGTAATGTTCTTGCGAGTTTCAATGACGAGGTCCGTAAAGATGGGATTTTAAACATCACAAAAAAAATGTGATAGCTAGCCAAGCGGTCATTAGAAAAACCCTAACACCATGCTGTGGTTTCATCACGATGAACTTAACAATTACCTCATTATAAAATATAAGTAACTTTTTTTTAGTAACTAGATGAACGATAAAAGAGAAGACAAATTCGAAATTTAATTTTTTTGAATCTGTCATCCAATTTATTACTATGTCATTGGTGATCGTCGAGGGCCGTGTGAAGTGAAAGTTACATTAAAAAATGTATATTACAATTTTACCTTTCAACAGATTTGTTAATTGGATTGATAAGAGACTGAATTCTAAGTCACTCAGCAACAGTACTCGTAATTGACGGATTAATGTCAATTGTATTTCGAAATATTTTATACTAGTAACAAGACTAACGGTTCTCTGCGGTTTTGTGTATTTATTGTACACTGATTATTACCTTTTGTATTTTTATTTTAGTCATATTTCACGGTTGCTAAAATATTATTTATAATTATTAAAGTTAAATCAAACCACAAAATTTCTTGGAATTCAGTTGAGAAACAGTTTTTTAATTACTCTCACGATTTTCTGCTAACAGTACTCACAATCTACAGTATATACACAAAAGTAGTATATACATCATCATATTTTATACTTATTAATATTATAAAGGCAAAAGTGAGTTTGTTTGTTTGTTACACTTTTACGCCTAAGCCGCTGATTCGATTATGATGAGTTTTGGTATAAAAATAGATAAGGTATACCTTGTATGAATCTTTTTATTGCATCATCCAATTTGTTTGACAAATATCAATATTAACGCGAGCGAAGCCGCACGTAAAACCTAGTCCAAGTTTTATTACATCTGCTTATGTATTCAGTTTTGCCATTGTCAAGTGAGAAGGGCTCTATAAAATCAATTAACGGCCACAAAATAAAAACTAAACTCAGAACAATTATTTCTGGATCACACGAAACATAATGGACTCGAACCCGCAGGTTTTCAACGAGGCGGTTCCAGCGACTCAACTGCGGGGATCACACAAATTATTGACATGTGCGGGATTCGAACCCAAATCAGTTGGGCGCGACGGTTGCAGCGAGACAACTGCTTTAACCGTTAGACCAATCGTGTAGGTAGTCCACCTACACGTTTTCTCACTTGAAAAATGATATTTACTTTTGTATTATAAAATCATTTGAAAATCATAGTAACAACGAATAAGAATAATATAGAAAGTTATTATAATCAATAAATTAAATAATGATGTAAATTTGTAAAAAATGTTATAAACCGTTTTTGAGTTATATCCTAATATACAAACAGACAGTCATAAATGTTTTTAATTTCAAATTCATGACCACTAACTTTTATAATAGACTAGCTGTATCCGCGACTTCGTTAGTGTAGAACTAAAAATCGTTTGATAACTTTCCCCATTTTTGTAACTTATTTTAACACAGCTTTACTCGATCGGTATTAGCGTGGTGTTCAATAGCCTAATGCCTTTCTCAGTGATTGCTCTATCAAATACAAAAAAAGTAATTAAGCTCGACTTGTAGTTCATAAGATTAACGCGTTCAAACAAACAAATAAAAAATAAAATATACAGACAGATTTATTAATATAGTACATAGACTGACATAGAAATGTATTCCTCACTAATAGAAGGACTTTATTTATATGTTTTTTTGTAATAAAGTTGCTCGCATACATATCTTATGTAATATGCAAAGAGGTTTGGTGTATTTTAATTTGTATTATGTTCTGTTTGTATTATTGCGTATATTTTATAACTTCTCATAGAACTGAGGAGCCGGAGATTTTATGACTAACAGATGAATAATATAAATAAGTAAAATTGGTGATAAAAAATTATATAAACAGTTTGTTGTCAAAGAAATGTTTGATAATAAAATACATGTTATTTTATATTGACTCTTGTTGATCGGCTTAACATCATCATTATTAGCATTTATTTATAATCCGGGTTTACTTGACACTTCAATATAGTTTCTTTATTAAGATTGATGTACCTTTTGAAAATGGATACGTTTCAATGCCAATTTATTTTGTTTAATACTTAAAATGTTACATAGAATTAATAAAAAAAATGTACTTGAGACAGTTTCCAACGGCTTTGTTACCATCTTGCCTAACATAATTCATCAACGTCAGGTAGGATTTTAACCAAACCTTATATAAAAATATAATAAAACATATGTTTTATGTGATATATTAGTAACGATAAAGCAAATAAAGCAAAGTATTAAATCTATATTTCTATTGCAAGATTGATAATTTATATAATTACTAATTTCCCTATATATTTATATAAATTATTTAACTAAGAGTTAATATAAATATAAAGAAATAATTATGTCTTTTAACTCTCGGTAGAGAATAAATAGTTCATTGTCATAGCTATTTCGATATTTATAGCGCGTGCATTAACTGTTGCGGTTAACCCAAATTAATCATCGCACAAGTTGAATAATTAAGTTTCTATAGTTCTTGGAACAGTTTGTGTATTTTTAGCTTATTACGTAATTTATAAAAAATCATATTATTTGTAATCTTACATTTGCTTTGTTCCGCGGAACAATTGACACTTCGATATCCATTTCACATTTTCAAGGTGAAGAGTGTTCTATTACATTTTTCTAATTGTTTATATTTATAAAAGGATCCTAGTTTAAGAGTATTATATGGGGTTTTGTAATATGAAGTTCAAAAATGACATTAATAAGGAAATAAAATGTTATCTGTCCACAATGAAATATCTATTTTTACACACTAAATGAAATCAAGTTCTGCAAAGTAGTTAACACTTATCAGTCTTTAGTTTTTTGGCAACCATTTAAATACAATATTATATGATATATTTTATTTTGAATTTTGTTGTGACCTCATTTTTATATACTAACTGAGAATAGCTGAAATTACGGTAGCTAAAAATATTTCATTTGAGTTGGAAAATATGGTAGCTATTTTTAATCAACATTTAGAGTTTCAAGAGTAATCAAATAATACATTTCTTATAAAGTATTTCACGTTAGACTTTTTGTACGAACTTGATACCTACCTATATTTGTATATATACAAGGGTTTAGAAGCGATTTAGAAAGCTCAAGCTCATTGTTAGTGTATTCGAACTCTCATCCCTTGACACGAAGTCCGTACACATTACCACTGAGCTATCATAGTCAAATTAAAGCCCACTAACACCATGAGCCGTAAATTGCGTAAACGTACTTGTCATTGATACTTAGCACAAGCGTCATGAACCAAACTTAAAATATCAAAAAATTCTACCTGATATGTCAAATTTACGGCGGTTGCTTGATAATCGAACCGTGCTTCGATCCATCGATCGAGCAGTGCAGAAAGAGTAGTTGAATATAAATGGATAACACTTGTGCGAGGACTAAATCGAATATTATTAATCTACTTGCACTAGTACCAAGTTGATGAAATTTGATGCAAATTGTATATACTTTTGCAAGCTACTACAGTTCGTGTGTAATTATTGCAAAAAACCATCTCAAATTACGCCACTGTGGTCTTACCTTTATCCTGCTGTGCAAATATAATAATACTATCTATAAAAGAGGTATCATTAAATTTTATGCAAGACATTTATTACGTAATTTCGCAGAGTGCTGGATTTATCAAAAATTAATATCATGACATGAGTTCTTTATTAATTATTATCGCGTAATAAATATTTTCAGTAACGCTCATAAACGACCGATTTATAAGGTCACAATTACAATTCAATATTACAAATATTACAATATTAAAATTACAAATCAATATTTGTTATTGGTTATGCAAATTTCACTATTTATATTACACCAGGTACCTATGTAGTTATACTTGTATTTAAATTATCAGTGTGAACATCTGTGGTCTTAATATGCTCCTGGAAGGGTTTATAGAAAATTCAATTAAAGCACGGAAAGTGCTATTATATTTGTTAGGATAGAGAAAATGTATTATTTGTCCTTAGACATTAAATATTAAATATTTCCTGCTTTTCCGCTAACTGTATGACTTTTATTTGTAATTGTTGTGACATCAGACAGGTCTTATAGGCAGCGGCGTTATCGTGGTAACGGATTTCTATTCACTGTTTTGAAGTAATTTTAATGAAAAATATACAATAATTTTATTCAAAATCATTCTGTATATCATTCTCTGTATCTTTATTCTCTGTATCTGTATTCATCAACTTAATTTTCGGTATAGTTAACAACTCTAACTAAAGACTAAAAAGGTGTCAATAAATAAAGTCTAAGGATCAAGCATAACTCTTTAAGTAAATTTGTTAGTTAGTTTTTTTTTTATATAGGTACGAATTTAAGGCTGCGACAATTTGTAAGTGTCCGAAAACAACTGCCGCTATAATACCTTGACATATTAAGTACCACTATAAAACTCGGGGACCACCCGAGGCAAGTGATGCCCATTCCGAGAAATGTCTCATCATGAAACACGACCATTATTTTGGTGACCTGAAAGTGAGACAGTATGATTATAAAAGAAAAAAAGTGTTAACTTATGAAATAAAACTGCATATAACACTCCTTAAACGTTATAATCTTTTTCAAACATTAACATAGCCTTCTTCTTAGCTTAAAATAAGCTAGATTTTGTAAACGACCGGCATAGTTTTACACTAGAACTAAACACAAACTAGTCATCCTTTATTTCAGACTCAGTAAAACTAATAAAAATATTCTAGAGAATAGTGTACTATTAGGTTTTGTAATAAGATGATTAAGCAAATTACGGATTTGCCGGTCATTAAATTCTAGGTCCATATCAAAGAGGTCTTCCTCTCCAAATATTATTTTTAAGAGCAGATATATAGAGATATGATAATAATAATAAAAGTGACTCTCCTTCTCTAATTATATCCTAAAGTAATATAATCATTTACTGTAAACACTATTTACAGTTAAACCAAAATTATAAGCGAAATTTTTGATAAAAAATATTTTTCGTAATTTATAGTGTAGTTATAATATTCATATGTACTTTCTCACAGCCTAAATAGAATATTTTTAATGTAATACTGTAGTTTGTATTATATAGGACTTATTATAAGTGTAAAAATAGGCTTCTGATTCCTCAAGATAAAACTCACTATATCATTTGCTTGCCAATATGATATTCAGCTAATGGTTTTTTTTTGCCTCAAGGGGGCATAAATATATGTTTTTCTTTATTAAGGTGAGATTTGACTCAAAGTAACTTTATTAACTGTACATTTACTTAAGTAACGGGTTAAAGATATTTAACACTTTGCATATGAGAACTGAACATATGCTGAATTATTGTAGAATTTTTGAATAATTACATAATATACATAATAATTTTGAAGCGATGATAGCTCAGTGGTAGTGTGCACGGACTCCGCGTCAAGGGACGTGAGTTCGAATCCACCTACAATGAACTTGAGCTTTCGCTACAGGAAAACATCGTGGTAGGGCTTATTCTAATGCCCATCTGGCTAGCTACCAACCTCAAGTTGAAAATCTGCCGCCAAATACCAATAGGTGTGTTCCGGCAGTTACACTCGACAGCCAATCCCACCACAGGTTTAGCGTGTCTACCAACTTGGACTGTATCGTCACTAAGATCAGGTGAGATTATGGTCATAGCGCTAAACATTACATATGAAAAAAAAAAATTATATTTATAGTTATTTACTATCTTATAATTTGTCATAATCACCAAGAAGAAAACCTTTGCAAAACAAGGATAAGAAGATTTAAACTTTAATATATCTATAGAATGGTAAAGCGGAAGTAGTCATCTGGAACATAGAGAATTTGTATGCTGTTTATCGTTATAAGAGTATCCTTTTATATATAAAATGGTATCCTAATTGGATTTGGCAACTTATAGAACTTAATCCTACGACAGAAGCTGCATTCTGTTCATGACATACTAAGATAAATGTGCAACAGATTTGAATGTTAAACTATAAGTTGTTGTATTTTATCTTACCATCAAGCATCAAACATAAATCACAAGATATAAAACCAGTAGTTAAAATTGAGAAAATAATTTGTTCATATAAATTAAATGTTGTGGTGGCGTGGGTAGGAAGGTGAGAGGGAAAGGTCCCGTGCGCGTGCGCAACCTACGCACAGCTCGTGCCACCATTTTTTTAAACCTGCATTCGGGTGTAAAACAAAACAAAATGTGTCTTGGGAAACTAGCTTAATATAATTTTAATTCGTTCTATAATTTATATAACCCTTTTTTGTTGAGGTATTGAAAAGTGCCTTTACAGATTTTCTTTTTTAATGCGTACGCACTTGCCAGTGCGGATCCACTCACCGGGTGACAAGCACCGTCAAATACTAACTGAAAAAGACGTGCTAAAAACCCACGTATTATGCGAGACCAAGGACAGCTTTCACACCTCTTCTAGTCTACAATCTATTATGTATAACCCTATTGATTCGCTACTGATGCATTTATTACACTTTATAGCGATTTAGCTTACACTATTTACTTTATAGTTTATTCTAAAGTTCTAAGCACAGACGAGATGAATGATGTAAAGCAAGTTAACATTTTAAAGGTGTAATCCCTAACAAATAAAGATATGTTTGTATATAATCTTTTATAACAATAATAATATAATCAGTTAAATACAAAGTCGAAATTATATTTGACAGAGCTTTGTTATATTATCTTGATGAGCCTACTTCCTGAGATGATAAGAATAAGGTAGTACTATGAAAGCTGCTACAACCGAGTAATTTCATTAGTAATTATATTGGGGTAAAACTTGTAGATAAAGGATGTATGGCCGCCGTGGTTCACCAAAGCTTAATCTATCAATTTTCATACTCCTCCTGAATATCTCACCACGACGTCTGTTACTTATCATATATGTATATAACATTAGCACTTACATAACTTATCACCTAATTACTATAAATAATACTTTTTATACCTTTCCATGAAATATTAGAACTGAATGAATAAAAATATAAATTGTAAGAACTTTCACTAATAAATTTTACTTGTCCCAACGGTTGTTTTAGTAACATCAAATAAATAATATTTAACCTAATATATTATCACCATAGGCCAGCTAATGTAAGAATATTAATTATATTTTCATCTAAGACAGTCTTTGGAGCAGCATACAGCGACATCTAGAACTCAGACTTGAAAACTGTTCCGGCTATAGGGCCACATAAGCTTTTACCAAGCAGCCATTTTGCTAGTGTGAAACGATTTCGAGATGGCGGCACAGTCGGAAGGAAATTGTTTCCGTCATTCTGTTCATACAGTAAGCTAAGATAACGATGGACACCTGTACCGCGAGGTGGCGCTGGTGACTTATACCCTGTAATTTGAAATTTATTATTATACCTACTATAATATAATGAAGGCCACATACAGATATAATATTATTACATTAAAGTAAACATATCATTAAACAGAATGGGTTCAAATTATAGTAAGTGCTTTACGAAATGAACGCTTATGAAATAGCAATTATTTAAATTATTACAAATCATTTTGAATAATGATAACGAGAACTATAGGTAAAAATATAGAAAAAATATAACCACACATTAAGCTTTGCCTATACAAAAATTGTAAATTATTTTCGTGACCATTACCCAAAGACTACAATATTAATACTCGATTATCCAAGGCGAAAAAAACTTTAACTTAATGGAAATCACCACCTAACCAAGAATAAATACTTTTTCTAAAAGCAAAAAAAAAATTGAAATTGATTGCGTCCAATATACAATATAAATTAAACTTATAGTGAAATAAAAAATACCCAAATAGGAAAAGCAAAGAACGAAAAGTGTACCTCGGTAATCAACGCCAACTGTTTTACTGCTTTCCTTCGATTTTAAAGCAAGACCCTGAAAGTAAATAATATATTAATACATATTGTTTTATTTAAATACAAATGTATTAAATGTCATTGTTCATTATGCATGTTGTGACCATCTATAAATAACTGCACAATATTACGTAACTTTGAGTGATATAATTAAAGGATAGGTATACGTAGCTGTTGCTGTTGACGACCCTTAAATCATTTAAAATAATTGAACAGAAATTTTCTGAACATTTTTCTAGCACAATAACAAACAAAACAAAAAAATAATTACGCATATCCGTTGTTTACATCTTATAATACGTTCATTCCACAGAAAATAGGATTTACAACTATATCACAATTTTCGAAACGTTACTGGCAACTTCTCAAAATATTTTTCATATAAACCTTATTCGAACTATAAGGTACCATTAGGCATATTTCAAAACATAATATCGATACCGAAGTGCTTCACTATTGCGCTTAATAACGAACAGCGTTTACTATTAGGTATTTATTTAGATAAATTGAAGAATTTCGTTGATTTCTGTTTCTATTGCTAAATTTTTGGTTGCCTATAATTTAAGCACTATTCTTTTTCTACACTACGAGATATTGTGATAAGCATATTTTGTATAGAAAATAATTTAAATATTAGTATTTTATTTAAATAAAGTAATACACTTACTGGAATATTGGATTTCAACATGTGCAAATAAAATTCACCGTCCATCTGAGGTGGAGCATCAGGATCGACCATAATAAGAGTATAAAACTTTTTCTAAAAAATATGGTTGAACTTTATATTGGTAGATTATATAACAGGTACACAAGTATCAAATTACTTAAACTATTAAAAGTTACCACATCGGCCAGAATATATTGGAATAAAGGCTCTTCTAGAAAAACTTGCTTGGGCAATAAAACGTCGCAGTTGTGATCATTGACTATGGTGCCACCTACAGTGGTGATATTTAGTCCTGTCAGGCGATCGCATCCTTCCAGCAGGCTCTTCACTTCAGTCATCGTGCACTGCGATGTAACTGCATTTGTTTTACCGATAATAGTTAATAATAAAAGAAAGTTAATCATATTATAAAAATGTGTTCTTCTCTCTACAAAATTGATTAGCATTATACAAATTGCCAAACTAAGCAACGATGTAGAGTTGCTTGATTATGTAAAATTGATTTTAAAAATACATATCGCGTTGTTATGTGGACGGTGTTATAAAACAAATGTTGTGCAACGAGCGATAACATTGTGGTAAAAGTTACGGGTAATTTGTAAATTCCTGAATGCGGAATTTTTTTTTTACTAGTTTTTATCTTGTTCAGAATGTTTTTATATTGCTAACTTTATTAATATACAATGTATAATATTAGTATAATCTTATACTAGTGTCCTAAAAATTAGTCAAAAGATTAAATAAATTTAAATGTGGTTATACGATGAGTAATGTCTTTATGGCGTTGAAATGTGCTTACACTGAATACTATTAATTGAACAATATGTTCCATGAAACGTAGGGACTTCGCAAGGTATGAGGACTACTCTGAAATAACATTTACCTGAAGCGAGGCTAAAACATACACTAGGCCAAATTAATATTGTAGATTAAAAGATACCTACTTATGACGAAATCCTCATAATGGCTATCAATTGAACCTGATTATAATATGATATAAATTTATTTTTACCTACTGTTAACTATGAAATAAGTAATGATTTTGAACTTTTTTATATACCTACGTAGGGTATATAACGTATAAGTTCAAACCCATAAGTAAAAACATATAAGTTCAAAGTACGTTTAATGTTTCCTTTTCTTTTTTTCGTTTAAATATTTAATTGTGTTATTATTGTGAATCAATAAAAATATGAGCATGTACATTTACTCACTAGTTAAAACGACTACAACGTGACATTGGCGAGACCTGAAACTAATGATACTAATAAAGTGGACTACGCGGTTAACCTGAGGGTAAAACAGATATATTCCACAGCTGTATTCTACAAATAATTATTATGACTTTAGTTGTTACTTTGTGTATTATATATGATTTTTTTAATTAATTATAACTTGACATTGATGAAATTGCCCACATAGGTAAAGATCACATTAAAACAAAAATAAAAGATATACGCCCAATTAAATTAGTAAAAGATGAATGAAAGTATTTACATTGCATAGAATAGTTTATTATAGTACGATATTTAAATAATTAACTAAAATTATTGCAGAAATTAAAGTTATCATAATTTAACAATTTTTAACTTTCTTTTCAAATATAGAACTTTTACTGCAATAAAGCCACTGTCCTGAGATTTCCCTAAGACTTGCATTTTGACAACTCTTAGGTGACTATAGAGTTCCGATGGATTCTTTAATATCAACCCAAAACTATTATGATCCCTGAATTACGTTGAGGGGTCAGTCGAGTGGGCCAGTCCGAACCATGACTTCAATATCTTTATGGCACTAGCATCTAACTTTGCTAAGAGGGTTTTACGAATGTTATATACAAGGGAAGGTCAAGTCAGACGTGATAAAAGATAGTTGTCGTAGATCCAAGCTTTTTTATATTGTTGATTTATCTTATCAAGATCATTAATGAAATTGTCATTAACCATGTCTATATAATATTTTATGTTAACTAATTAGCATATTATAAACATATAATATGTTAATTATTAGTTATCATCCCAAAAATTTCGTTTCAATCTTCCCAAAGTTTTACATATGCAAGGAGCTGGGCAGATAAATCAAGAATTTCTCACAAAAGTATCTATTTAGTTTCTAAATTGATAACAAAGTACATTGCAAATATAATTATTAAAAACATACAGATATAATAGTTTTTGGATGTATGTACGTTTTGTATGTATTTTTGTATGATATAGTCTGCAGAGATCAGTAATAAATTGGTATTCTGTAAAATCTTAATCTTATAATCCTTATAATACTAGCCAGAAGCAACTGAAATTAAAAACTTGCGTTGCCAAATTGTTACGTTTTTCTAACTTTTGAGGGCATTAATTTTTTCCCGATTTAAATAGGAATGAGATTTTAGCATCAAAAGGAAGTTACTCACAGAGATATAACACATCATTAAAACCAACAACTACTAATTTTTTTTTAAAGAGAGGTATTGGATATTTTATTACAACTTTTTTTTTTACTTGAAACATAAATATTATAAATTTGTTATTTTTACTGTAATAACATTGTCATAATTGTATTAATAGTGTGTGTATAAAGTGTACCTTCATTCATCATTATATAACTTTTATACAAACTTTATTGAAGTAAAGCTTCTTTACCCACGCTTGACTTGGGGAGTAAGCTGGTGAATGCGTGACGATAACGTTACGAAAAGTGTGATCCGGCGAGGCGAATGGAAATTGAGAGGGAGATATAAGTTAGTGAAGATAGAATTAGAGAGAGTTACTTTACGTATATTACTGTAGGGGCAAGAGATAGAGAGAGAGGTGCGAGTGTTATTTCTCTCTCATAGCCAGAGAAGTTTTACTTTAGTCGTGTGGTCTACAGCACACTCGTATTTTTTAAGTGAAAACTTTTTAAGCGCCTTTTGTGAATAATAAATGAAAGTAAACCGTCACGCTCAGGCTAGTGACGCCAAATCGAGTTTACTGTCTCCACTGTAGCAGGAAACGTGAAAAGTCCTCATCGATCTGGCACGTACAAAAAAATTTACTCGGGGTCAAAGGTCACAAGACGGGTGTTTTTTTTCGCGTTTTTTCAGCAAAACGGTAAGTTTTATCATAAAATTAGAATTGTAGATCAGATATTTATCTATAAAAAATGTCTAAATACTTTTTTCTAAGAGCCACCGTTTTTGAGAATTAACGATACAAACAGTTGTAATCGTCATAATATGCACGCGTTTCCGCGCCATCTTTGAAGTAGTATACTGTAAAAATCCTTATATCTTAAGTCTTGTTTAATAGGCTGCACGTACTATTCGGTTCTTCATATCACTAATACTTTAGTTGTAAAAGTCATAATACAAAATAATCCATTCAGTAATAGAAACTATAAATCTTACGTCTCTTTGGTAACGCTCCAGCTACGTACGATGAAACTGGCCTTGATGATTCGTCTATGAGTCACTGGGTGGCCAATCTTTCAAATCCCTCACACTGCCTTTTAGCACGCTTCCACATTGCATACGTACATTTGGAGGTTGACCGTAGCGTCCCATGACTTTGACTAGAGTTTCGCTCATAGCGAGATACATATGCACCTTGCACTGTAAAGGTTCGCTCATAGGGATTTAAATGTGCACTTTACACTTCAGAGGGTTCACTCCTAGCGATTTAAATGTACACTTTGCACTTCAGAATTCGCGCACTTCAGAATTCGCTCATAGGGACTTCATGTGCATATTCCACTTGGATGGCACCACTCATAATAAATGTACATCTCGCGCACCTCAGAAGGTTCATCAATAGTGACGTTATGTGCACTTAATGCCCAGATGAATCCGTACACCTTCATTTACTTACATTGCCTCACAATCTGAATCAACAGTTACTATTCTTACTCGTTCCAAAGATTCTTTGTGTAATTAGGCTTGTACATATACGCCCCCTGTAACTCCATCTTGGAGGCTATAAATGTGCTCCCATGTCAATCTCAAAATGTACAAGTTTTCTATTTACACTAACCGCAGCACTTTGTCTTTATTACTAAAATGTCAAAAGCTTCCGAATCCATTTCTATGCTTTTATCTTCATCAGCATTCTTGATATCTTTCTCAACTTTTTTTATTTTTTATTTATGTATTGTATACTATGCATTTATTTAGTTTTTAAACACCGTTTTCTAAATTCTGCTTGATGTAATTGATCTCACGGAAACGGTCTGTTGTTTTACTTCTGTGTATGTTCTTACTTTTGATATGTACATATCACCGATTCTTGATTATTTTTATCGATAATTATCAAATAAAGTTCGATAGTTCGTTCACTTTCGTCGCCAATATAACTATAACAGTCGCATCACTATCTTTGCTAATAAATAGTATTATTTAATAACCGTTGTACTTATAATAACTTTGTATCCATTAGTCTTTTATCAGCTGATAATTCTACAGTCGGGATTATAATGTGATCGTCACAGGACAGTATGCGGCCATAGTTTTACAAAACAAATGATTACAGTCCTGTATAGTGCTGAATATTAGGCACAACCTTCCACACCTCACACAGACCGATTATTATCGGCAAAAGACTTAGCTCAAGCAACACTTTTGAGGTGGTTAAAAAATGATCATTGTTTAGGCGTTGACCATACTGAGCAAGTATTATGCAGATAACGCTATAAAGCCGAACCCTAGCAAAACAATGCTGTACTTTCCAATTGCGGAACCGACAGGCAGGACGTTTGTGCTTCAATACAAAGAAGAAGCATTGAGCTATAATCTATTCAGTCGCTTGACCTCGTCTGCCTGGGGCGCTATTCCACCTGTCCTTAGCAAGCCAGGCTTTTGCTACTCTGCTTGATAAATACACTTATTCAGCGTGGCAACGCTCAGTACATCAAGCTCAAGACGTTCTTCCAATAGAGGCACGAAAGATAAATGTGGCTAAGAAAGCACCGACATCGGGCTACGTGATTTCTGCCGTTAATGGTCTGAATTATATCTGCATTTTCGGCTGTTGGGTTTCTGTTCAACGCGTTGGCATGAATCATGCCATTCTACAATACTCTTGAATCAAACTTCACAATCGTGCAACTCCAACACATGTTCTGAATCTCACTAAAGCGGCAATAACTATCGTTCAGAATGACTGAACTTATAGGTCGGTTGATGTCCCTGGTCCCGTGTCTTGTAATACTTTCATTTCCTATTTGATGTAAAGCCAATAAACCAACATCCTTGCCCAAGTATGGGATATTCGTTTATAGTAATCCTTATCCCTGGGTCCCCCACATTAGATATATTGTGATACAAATCAATTGGTTGTAAGCAATCATCTTTTCTAAGTTTCTACGACGTTCGTTTCCATGACGTGCGGCTCGACCGATAAACGACTATCAATAAACACATCCATGAGCACACCGCGAAGAAATAAATAAAATTTTCTCTCTATTCATAAAAAAAAAATCCTACAACTGGCGGAGCACAGGAAAGGTAAAGTTGTTACACGAAGTTGTGTTCAGTTCACGCTTCGCTCATGCTCGACACGTCTAGTGTAGGTACTCCTTATTAATCTTCTCTATATTATTATTTGCTTGGACAGTACAAACACGAGCCAAAATAGACTCTCTTTAATCTGAATTGGTTTTTCTCATAGTTTAGAATAAAATAATTAAATATCCACAGCCATTCTTGACATTATACGTACCAACTTTTATACCATATGTCAGGTAGCTCTGTAGCAATTTGTTTAGTAAATGGATCATAGTTAATTCAGTAAATAGGTCATAGTTAAAGTAAAATTAACAGGAACGATGTATTTCAACGTAAGTTTTTGTGCCATCAATTATCAATGAAATCTTACACTTATCTTACACTTACCACATTCAAATATGCATTACGAACCCTTTTAATGATAGTAAACTATCTGTTTTATGAAAGTATATCAATCATAAAAGATATATAATCGGTAACACGGTTTGACACCCCTCAGAATACCCAAGATTTTATTAGTATAATTCAGGTAGTAGTTTGTCTGGATTTTCAATTCAGAATCGAATTTCGGAACAGCATTGTCGTTAGTAAATTTTTCTCTACAATGAGAATGCTGAGAATGCACAGATGAAATAAATCCTGTTTTGGTTTCTCGCCTCTGGTTCAAATCTGTCTTTTAAGATGACCGCGATCTTCTTTCACTGGACCTTCTAGATTTTCACAATTCAGAATCGAATTTCGGAACAGCATTGTTAGTAAATTTTTCTCTACATTGAGAATGCTGAGAATGCACAGATGAAATAAATCCTGTTTTGGTTTCTCGCCTCTGGTTCAAATCTGTCTATTAAGATGACCGAGATCTTCTTTCACTGGACCTGCGTCCTTTCTTCGACCGGTGATTAGGTATCATTAATCCGTATTGTGATGAAAGACCTGAAATAATTATCACAACCGAGTATCTACTTTCGTAGTACGCAATTCAAAATTCAACAAAACAGCAGAAAATAAGACCTCCGTCCACTCTTACACCGGTCATTAGGTATCATTAATCCGTATAGTGTGATCAAAGACCTGAAATAATTATCACAACCGAGTATCTACTTTCGTAGTAGGTAACTCATATTCAACAAAACAAACATCTACTTTAGTGAGTCTTTTTTGTTAAAAGACATGATGTACACGACTTTGATTAGTAGGCAATTCAAACTTCAACAAAAGAGCAGAAAATAAATGCCTACTTTTTTTATTAATAAAGACTCTTCACCTACTTTAAATAGAAGCAATTCAAAATTTAACAGCAATAAATAAGCATCTAATAGCTGTTTTTTTTTAATAAAACGAAATTCACGATTTTAAATATTAGGTAATTCAAAATCCAGTATTCAAGAAAAGAGTAGAAAATAAACATTTAATACAGTTTACTGAGTCTCATTTTTATATCATTTTCTTAATAAAAAAGATAAAGAGGGTGTTCACGATTTTAAGTGACTATATTTTATTAATAAAGACTCTTCACTACTTTAAATAGTAGGCAATTCAAAATTTAATAGCAGTAAATAAGCATCTAATATACATACGGAGTCATTTGCTGTTTTTTTTTAATAAAACGAAACCGTCACGATTATAAATATTAGGTAATTCAAAATCCAGCATTCAAGAAAAGAGTAGAAAATAAACATTTAATACAACAGTTTACTGAGTCTCATTTTTATATCATTTTCTTAATAAAAAAGATAAAGAGGGTGTTCACGATTTTAAGTGACTATTTATTTATGATACTTCTAAGCCAGAATATGACCGTGGGTAGAAATAATAATAATCACCATACCGTATTGCAGACGTACGATTACACCAAGCTGGAAGTAAATAATCCAATTTAAAAAACCTTGATGTTATCCCTCTTCTGAAATGTAAAATTCCTTATATCTTAACAGTCTTGTTTAATAGGCTGCACGTACTATTCGGTTCTTCATATCACTAATAATTTACTTCAGTCCACTGATTCGTTCTGGAGCTCCACCGTGACTGCCTCAGTGTTATAAGACGTATTTATAATGCCACAACCGGAAACTAAAAGCGCTAAAAACGAACTAGTGTGAATATGATTACTAAAACTATTTTTATAAAATCTCATCATTACTATTTAAATTTATAAAGTTAAATATAACCAAATGTAAATATTAATTTAAATCGATGAAGTTATTTTGAACTAACGTGTGAATATTGAAACCCCTGCAATATAACATTTAATGTATAGAGAAGATCAACGATAAGGCTAAAAATAAAGAGGCGACCAATGATAAAACTAACAATACTTAGCGCGATTTTTTTAATGTGGTTTCCCCGGCAGGCCTGTTCCACTGATCTGTTGTGATTCTGTTTAATTTTAAACTATTGAATAACTATGGATATTGGCAAGGGTTGAAAATATCAATAGGGGTGTAAATTAAAAAAAATAGAAAAATTTATCCATCTGAATCTAAATTATCAGAAACTTCTGCTTCCTCTTCTCCTCGTTTATCTTCTTCATTCTGGGTGTAAGTAAATTGCCCCAATAATAACACACGCATGTCTCTGCGTCAGCATCGAATGAATCTTCAATTGTTGGTGATTCAACATTGAAGCATTGAAGCCTTGACAATTTGTACATGCTACAGAACAAAACAGTCCAACTTTTTTGCAACCATATTTAGTACTATATCCCTTTTTACAGTTGCAAAAAAATGTGTTTAGTAGTTTTTCTGGCGCAGGTAGGAGTAAAGTTTGAACCGGCTCTAATTAATTGTCGACCAACTTCCAACTCCAGTCTTTTGGGTTTAACTGATAACCAAGCCACACTTCAACTTGGTAATATACCCGAATAAGATGTTGATGAGCAGCCGCTGAGGTTGGAGGAAGACATGCTAACTGCACTTGTTTTTTATTTCGAGTATTTTTAACGAACCATGCATATCTAAACTTATCTAAGCACGTAATTTTTTTAGGAGCTCTATACATAGAGAGCAGAATTTATATGTCTAAGTTACACTGACCGATAGAACGATATTTTTGCTTGTATTACAGCTTCAGTGATGTATATACGTGGTGTACTTATACATATTATGACGATTACAACTCTTTCAACTTTTTGAATTGTTATATCTCAAAAACGGTGGCTCTTAGAAAAGAAAGTATTTAGACATTTTTTATAGATAATTATCTGATCTACAATTTTTGTCTGAGCTAATTTTATGATAAAACTTACCGTTCTGCTGAAAATCACGAAAAACCAGTTTTGTGACCTTTGACCCCGAGTAAATTTTTTTGCACGTGCCGGATCGATGAGGACTTTTCACATTTCTTTTATAATAGTGTATTGAACACTCTTACCAATTTTCAGCCGAGTCGAATTTTTGTAACCTCACCCCTATTTTTTAGTCTAATTTGACCGGACTAATAAGAGTAACTGCGTTCTTATTTTTTAACTTCGGTTTTAAATTTATTTGCTGTAAAATTATCTCATGTTTGTTACTTTTGTACAACTAATATTGTACTTAGGTACTTTTTATTAACGTTAGCCATGCCCCTGTTTTTATTTAATGTTGTATAAATTCAGTAGCGTAATGTTATTAAAAATCGTTTACTTACGATTGTATGTATTATTTAAGAGTCGTTAGATTTTATTGCTTGGTTTTCATATTTAATTTTTGTATTAGTTTATTATGATAGAGGGGCAAATATATAATTTTAAATAAAATAAAAAATACTTTAACTACAAGAAGTAGTAAATTTAATTACTTTCTCAGAACAAAATCTTTTTAATTACTTTTTTTACTTACTTTCTGTGCATATATTATATGAATACAAAGTCTTGTATTCATATAATAAAATATCGATATTAATTACAGTGATCACGGTAATGAAAACTATAAAATATAAATGATCTGAGACAATGTAACTTTTCACAAAATGAGCCGTATGCTTCGACTAATGATCTTGACAAAACCTAAAATATTCTGCACAGATTGCTTAAAAAACTTGTATCCAGTAGCCTTAATCAATTATAATTCAGTACAGGTAAAAAATATTACAAACAATGACAACTAAACACATATTTATCAACAGTCTACCTTTCTTTAATAAAAAAACGTGTATGTATATTGACTTACATAAAACTCGATGAATAATATGTGATGTAAAGAGTATTTGTATAAATTTGGTTATCATCAAATCGTAAAACATGGAAATGCATCCGCTAAATTTGGTATGTCGTTTTTTTTATTATGAGACTGTCTGCCTAGTGTTATTATCATGAAAATGAAACTTATCTTCGATTTTAGGCTCATCAACAACACCGTCGAGCTGACGCTCATTTGATGAACAACAAATACGATGAGGCTATGCAATGCCACCATAATGCGGCGGAACATCTTCTCGATGCCATGAAGTGTACCACATCGTCTATTGCCCTTGAATCGATAACTTTACAACATAGCTACCATCTTAAGCAAAAAGATCTTATTAAAAGTAAGAAAGAACAGTATGCAAGAGTCAAAAAGGCTATGGATAATATAAAGTCATTGGGTAAAGAATCTTCAAATTTTCAAGGCCATGATAATGCTAAACTACAAGTAGCAATATACCGAGCTATTAATGAAGCAGATTCATTGTTAAATACTTTACGGAACAAATCCAATGATACTGAGATAGAATCTTTCAAAGGAACAATTGCAAAAGATGTAATGGATGGTAAAAGAACAGAAAAAACTCAAGAAACAGTTGTTGAAGAGTTACAAATTCTTAGTCAAAGTTTGCATTCTTTGGTTGAGAAACTTGTTTTGCAAGTAGAAGTTTTAAAAGATGAAAATGTGACATTGAAGGAAAGGGTTAATTATCTAGAAAAAGAAAGGGTAAAATACCTTAACCTACCTGCTTTAAACAATGACCTAGCACTTTTTTCTACAGCTGGTGTAACCAATGAAGCAATATCTGATGATAGTATACTGAGACCAACTGTACCAAAATTATCACATCAAAATAGAGCTAGTAGTTCACAGGTAGCAATGGATAACACAAGCCCTCCTTCACAATTCAATTTGAGTACTGTAAATAATGTATAAATATATACACTTTCATAGTTATTAATTGATACTACAAAGGAATGAACTGTAAATACTGTGTAATATAATTGGCTGATTTATTTTAATCTATCAAGAGCTCTAAATAATACAGACTGTAATAAATGTACTTATTATTGTTGTAGATGGGTGTTTTATTGTTGATGAGCAATCAAATAAAGATTTCACACAGACCATTTCATAAAATAATATTCAGCTGAAAGTATGTATGAAACTATGAAGTGAGTGTTCAAAGAACAAATTAATTATTTATGAAACTGATAAAATATCATCATTATCATATTCCAATATGGAATAAGTAATTATTGGAAGTCTTTAGTGATATATTCATACATATTTTATAATAATGTATAATAGTTTGATTGTCCGCACTTAAATTAAAATATTAACTTAAATTTCACCTAATTTAAGGAAAGATTTAGCTTTATAATAATATACAAAATAGAGATTTAAAACGACCTCTCAAGTGCAGCAACAGGAACACAATACTATGTGGTAACAGATTTTCATCTTGAAGGTGACTACATGGATGATAGAAAAAAACCTTCCTTAACTGAAAACTAAAGCTTATTGTAGAAACACAAATTTATGTCAAATGGTGCAATGTATATTAGAGTGTTTGAAAAAAAACCAACTGTTGTTATTTCTTCAAATGGCAAGCAAATTCTCTCAGAGAATGCTAAAATAAAGACCTTGTCAAAGTATGAGTTCTTAATTTGAAGATTTACAGGTTGTAGATCATAATTTTCTATTTCCCATTTCAAATAACATAGGAAAAAAATGTTAACTTTAGAATCTTATATCTTTGGGTTGAACCAACTTATGTCAATGAATATCTCTGATTCTTATATAAAATTTAACGCTTTACCAAAAAGGTCTCTTATAATTTCTCAATAAATTGATTGTTTCCTGAGTTATTCAAAGTTAAAATTTCATTTTTAACTTTCATCATTAAATAGTAAAAAAAAACACATTTTTATATCTAAGACATAGGAAGTGTTGTAAAAAAAAAAAAACAAAAAAAGCTGCTAAAATAGTTATTGGTTGCTTAACTGTTACATTAAAGCTACTCTATTACAATTAGGATACATCTCTTTATGCTTTTTAACAGCTTGTAATAAATACTGAAAATCTTCATTTTTTGTATTAGTTAGATTACTTATTAAAGAGACACCATGTTCTGCTGTATCATTTATAACTCGGACTTTACTTAAAAACAAAATAGCTTTCTTGTAACACTCGTTAGTTGCCCATAATGAAACGTTAACATCAAGAAAGTTATATGGTAAATTCAATTTTGATTTCGAAGAACTTGGAAAACAATCAATTTATGGAGAAGTGATAAGAGACCATTTAGGTAAAGTGTTAAATTTTATATAAGAATCAGAGATAATCGTTGCCATAAGTTGATATAATTCAAAGATATAAAATTCTAAAGTTAAATACCTTTTTGTACTAAGTTATTTAAATGGGAAATAGAAAATTACGATCCGTGACCTGTAAATCTTCAATTTAAGAACTCATACTTTGACGCAGTCTTTATTTTGGCATTCTCTGAGAGAATTTGCTGGCCATTTCAAGAAATCATAAAAGTTCATTTTTTTGAAACACTAATGTATATACATACCTCCAGTGAATATTCATTACTTCAAGGTAAGCTATTGTATTGCTCTATAAGAAATTGAATATACATTGCTTCAATGCTGCAATATGTCTTGCTGTATGAAAAATCTATAAACTATAGAAATGAAATAAAATACTTTCATATTGAATAGATATGTATTGCATATTGGTCTTACACAAAAATAAAATTTTACTTTCATTTTAAATGTAAAAATAAATTTCCCAGCTGGTATACCAGGAATAACTATTCTTATAACTACAAGATATCTATTTATTAACAAATAATTACAACTAATAATCTTCCTATATTTTTGGTACCATGGGACATTATAAAGATGTTTCCAATAATATTTAATAGACTTATTACATGGGTATTAATATTTTGTTAATTGTGAACAAATCCTTTCCAAATCACATTTTAATAATTTAAAAGCTCATAGTTATTTTATTAATTATCATTAATATTGTGTATTATCGATTGTGATTAAATTATTGTTAATCCAAACCTATACAATAACAGATTTTGAAACCAGTGCCTAATTAAAATTTTATGAATGCATGGGCGAAAAAGTAACCTCATGACTAGCAATATGAAACTGCTAACTAACTATTATTCTTAAAAACTTTTTGTTTACTATCACCTCAAAATGAGTTAACAATAATACTTGTAAGTATATCATGCAACCTTTAGGGCTAGAACATATTTTTATTGAATTTAAACAAAGAGTCTTCTCTTGGCTAATGTTATATAAACAAGGAGGATACAGGGAATGCTACAAAAGCCTCAAAGATAGGAGAGCCCATCATTCTCATTTGCTAGAGTATATATACACAAGTGTACAAGGCATGTGTTTTATTCGTAAGTGCAATTTTGTGTTGCCACTTTATAATGAAAATATTATAAGAATAGGCAACATGCTAATGGTAATGTTACAAGCCTAAAAGATAATGTATAGTCTAGTTAGGTTTTAACATAATTTGAATTATCAAACTACTTGAAAGAGGCACTAAAATGGCAAATCACATTAAGAGTGTATAGTAAAGTTAATAATTCACAACCACAATATATATATATATAAATGTATATACATATACATACACAGACCAATAATTAAATTTTGATATACTAGACACCATTTACATAAAAAAGTAACTACTTAATAGTAAAGTAGTAGTAACAATATCTTCTAGTGTGTTTACTATTTATAAATAAAGTAATGAAAACATTGAATATAATCAAGTCTAAAATAGGAGTTTTTATATCAACTGTTAATTTTGTTACATGCTTGAGTCATTGTCTGTAACACATATTAAATTAGCTATCGTAATTAATTAACATTACTATAATACATAATATTACTATTTCAAAATTTTGTTTAGTACATCCAATAAATTTGTTATTTCAGTGACATTCATTTTGCTTAAAGATATTAAACAGAATATAGTATTATGCAGGAGATTTCGAAAAATTAAACTTAAGTATATTTATGTAATGCCTCAGTGTGATGCTTAATATAAAAGGCATTATTACAAGAAAGTTTATAAATACATACATTCAGATCTCAAAAATAAACATATAATATGGAAAAATTAATATTTACAGTACAAGTTAAATGTTCGAACATGTATCACAAGCTTAATTTGTTTAGAATAAGTATTACTAAAACAATTCATGTTAATTTCCACTAAATATTAATTGCAGTAACTAATAATCAGTGATATGTTAGATTCTATTTTAGTTATAACAATAGAAATATTATTGGGGTATAGATTAGTCATCTGGCTTCCTACACCTCCTTTTTTTTACGTCTAAAAAGTTGGTTTATTTAATACATATTATTCGTAAATTAATCAGAAAGTAATAAAATACTTAGGGTGTGTAAGGTGGTGGTGGCGGAAGTACAGACAAGTCATCAAAAGGGAAATATTGTTGACTTCCAAGAACTGGTGGAGCATATTGAGAATGCACTGTCGGTACATATTCAGCACTTGGAGTGTAAGGCGGTAATGTGGGCACGGACGGCGTAGGGCTCACGCTATGGGTTTCATACCCATCCCAGTCTTCCATAAGATTTCGTCTTTGAATCTCTTCATCGTTTGACAATGGAGCACCCCATAGATTTGCTGCAGAAGCTAAAAGGGCTAGAGCACCTGGAATATTTTTTATTTCCATGAGAAACCCATTAAATGGTCTGTACATATAATACAATAAGGGAGTCAAATATATACACTGAACATAATTTGAAAATTACAATTGAGGTATAAGTAGTTATAAAAATAAAATTCAAATTTTGTTTAATTTTAGTATGTCTATCAATCGCCTTTTGATTTTGAGAGACATTTTTTATAGTTTATAGATTTTGGTTATGGCTACAATCTCATCTGACGTTATATCACGATGTGGAGCAAGATGGTGAACATGCTAAATCTGTGGAGAGACTGGCTCTTAAATGCAACTGCCAGAACACAACTGTAGGTATTTGGCAACAGATTTTCAACTTGAAGGTGGTACCTAGCCAGGCAGCCATTAGAAAAAGCCCTTCCACTGTGCTATGGTGGCATCACGACGTTTTCTTTCACTGAAACCTCAAGCTACGATTGCTATGTATAAGCTATCGTCGCTTCATTCAAAGTTATACTATGATATTGAAATGATGAAATTTGACATAATAATATTCATGACATAGGATACTTCAATCATATAAAATGAAAGGCTTCCTTTGGAATGCGATTCTAAACTCCAACACATGTTGAACAAATACTATAAAAACTGGTACATGTATGTTTTTTTTATACTTTTTAATACACATATCATCTGAAGTTAAGGAATGATGTGGTTCAAGATGGTGGGCATGGTTATTGCGATTAAATATAATGTTAGTTTAAAAATGATTTTAGTTTCATAGAAAAATAATATGGTTTAATTAGAGTAGAGCTAGATGTTCTCATTAGCCTGTTTGCTTGGCTCCTACATAAAATAGTTTATTGTTTTGAAATGTTTCATATGAAACAATAAATTTAGAACACTTCCTGACTGACACTAGGCTAGAACTGACGGGCACAAGAATCAAAATTATATTGCAAATATATATTTTAAATGTAATCTATATTATGTCTCAACACTTGGTTAACTATGTTGAACAGCAAACAATATTAACCAGGACTAATGCTTTATTAAATTGTTTTAGGATTAACTGAGTCATAAAGAATTAAAGATGACAATTTTACTTTTAGGGATTTTTGAGGTAAATTGGCATAACATTAGATATGTTCAAACAAATCTCTATTTCTGAACCTGTTAAAGGTGTTAGCAGAAGAATTACATATATGTCATTTTAATAGGTATTGCATGTTCAGTTTATTTTTGCAGTCAAGAAAAAAAGTAAATAGAATAACTAACCTGCTCCTGTAATAGTATAAAATCCATATTCATAATCCACCTGAATGGTATTGGGATCATTATTATTAGCACTTCCCAATACAACTGTAGTATAATAACAAACACCAACAATTGCAATTACCCAAAACACGCACATTATACTTGGTATAGCATTTCTTCGAAGCATTTTAATTGCTTTACTATTGAGGCTTGTGAGGTTTATCAATGTACCAATGCAAGAACACAGTAGCACCATGAAGCATAATAGTATAAGTACTCTCATCAATGTTATTGTTTCCGCAGTAGGACATGGAGGTAAGCCTGAGAATGGGTAAAGTAGTTGTCATGATTTCTAAATTAAGATAATTAAACCTTTATATAAGATACATACATGGTTATGATAACATGGATATTATTCTATAATAGCAACTAGCATTTCATTAAAACAAAAAAAAATTACAAATACTATATAGATATTTTATAATATATCAGTTAGAATTTATTTTTTCATTTTAGTCATAATACATAGGTGACATTAAGAAAACACGGATAAATCCTTTTTATTCATTTGAATCATAATGCTCATACTTTTAATTATAACAGTAATTTTCATTTTTAATTAAATTCAAGTATATTAAAATAAAATATTACGAAATAAATTATTCTACATATAACTTATATATGAGGTATATTATCAGCCTAACATATGAACCTGTTTAGTCCATTTTTAATCAAACCTTTCTTTTAAACTCAAGTGAGAATAAACAAAATATTAGTTCAATAAAAAATTATATTTAAAAAATTGTTTTAGATGAATTATTTGGCCACAAAGCACATAAGAAGTTCAAACACCATTTGTATCAATTGTCTTAATTGTGTTTATATTTTGATTAAATAATTTTTATTTAAAAGTAATAACCATCTTGTACTAACACTACAATGATGCTAAATGTTTTATAACCTATCAATGTTAAACACTCTGGACAGTATTTAACATGACTAAATATGTTTAGTGAACTGTCATGGTGTAATGTTTTACTACTTCTTGCTATATTTTTTCCATATAAAGATGGGTTCTACAGTTCTGTTCTCTAATGATATAAAATTCTAGGCTTAAATCAAATGACCAGAAGTTGTGCTGCTTTATGATTTCATTTAGAACTATAGACATAAATAATATGTTAGAAGGATAGTTAGTCGAGGGTAGTTGATAACACCAAGGAGTATAAATATGGTGCAATCACAGCTAGAAAAACAGCCAAAGTGTAGTGCTCGAGTCAAGACGTTCATTGTACATAGGTGGAACATTATTGAAAAGATGTAAAATTGACTTTCGTGGTGGTAACTCTGTTCTGTCATCAGAGATGTGGAAACAGTTCAGTAGAAACATGCATGTTTGGGTATCATCATGTTATTATTATCAATCTGACTATTCTTTTAAATTACATTAAATTATGTTCTTCTAACAAATATATCAAAGATAAGTCAATTTAACAAACAAAATTCCTACAATATCTAGGTAATTGCCAGATTCAGTATGGAAGAATGTGAAAACTACTAAATGTAATCTGGTAATAATTAAGATATACATATCTTTAACACATACTGTTTGGATATTATACTTAAGTTTTATTCTAATTGTTGTCAAGCTACAACCCAAGAGAGAAACGAAACACCAATGACTACTTTATTACACAGTAAACATTTTTAGATAAATTAAACATTTGGTTGGTAAACATGCTTAACATTTAGTTTAAAAATGTTTTGAGTTTAAAAAGTATTTATTTAAACACCTATTTAGTACACTTAGTTAAAGATTAATTTAAAATGGTTTTAAATGCTGTTTATGGTACAAACAGTCGTAAGAAGTGCTTCCATGATTATATAGATTCATAATTTGGAGTGAATTTTGCAGGTTTAGATATTAGGCTGAGAATATGTAAGATATATAATGAAATTTTCATTCGAGACCACTCTTTGCACAATGAATTTTGTAATAGATAAATCCATATAAAAGACTTACTATTGATAGGCTCATAGTCACTGTTTTGGTGGATGTTCATTTGCTCTTCAACCTCATCATCATCATCATTCACAAATGAAAAGAATTGTGTTAATGAGAGACTTTGGGTGCAGTGTAAGCCTTTGATCCTGAACCAACTAGGTTGCACTAGAGCTGCGCATGTCAGCAGAAACGTTGACACATTGAAAAATGCAGCAATTTTATTCAACTCCTTATCTTTAAAAGGAAATGACATCTTAATTCCTGAAATTAGAATAAGAAACTCATTATCTTACATGTCAATAAACTCTGTAAGAAACTATGTGTAAGTCTGAATACATAAAAAATAGTTTTCTGTATTGTCAATTGTTAACTTCACAAAACAAGCCAAAATATAAGCACTATTCTATTCTTTTACTTTCTAGCTCTATTCTATTAGTACATTATCATAAAATGTGATAATTATATTAGGTACTCATTAAAACCATTTAGCGAAAAGGTTTATTTGTGCTAAAGATAGATAATCCTTGGGAGGTCTTTTATATTCCTTAAAAAATGAATGCTAACTAGTAGAGTACTATAGTCATGCATTTAATATAAAAATCAGTTTGAATAGAAAATGATTACTGTATCAAGATAAAATGCAGGTAAATGAAATTGACAGCATATTTTCTTAATGATACGTACAAGAATATATAACTTGCATGTTATTTTTAAATACAAAACTCTGAAACAATCAGATAATAACTGAATATATACATATACACGTATTTTTAATTAAGAATGCTAGCATTGAAAACTTAAGCAAAACTCATAGAATTGTTATTATAACGTCATACCTCGAATCCACAAGAGGCAGCCCATAGTCCACTTCTTATTTGAACATAGCAATTACACAGGCGAATTACTATTGAAGTATGGCTATAATATATTTGTATTACACGAGTTACTAATAAATCTAAACAATATTATAACAAACCCGATATTTTGCAAATTGGCGACGATTCACATACGACAAAATCTTATTTATTTTGACAGATGACAGTATAATGATATACTAAACAAAAACTGTGACAAAAAATGATAAAACTTCAGACACAAAACGTACAAACCACAGACTTAACATAAGTATTATGTCAGAAACGAGAAAAATCTATAATCGTGTTATATACAGGTTTCTGATTATATGCATTCGTATATTCTGTTGTTCCCAACAGTACTAAAATCTGGTATCAGAGAAAAGTAAAAATAGTCTGGTATACTGTTTTGTATCCTCTGCTGATATGTACTATCACTGCTAAATGTATAGATACACATCAACATTATATAAGATAAACATATTGTTTAATGTAATAATGTCGCTAATAAGAGAATCCAAATGGTACGAAAGATTAAAATAATAGGTATTTCTAACGTCTATCACTGTCGCGCTGATTTTCAATTGCAATCGTGACACCAGTATGTGAGTGAACGAAATACGAAATGTGCAAGTTGCGTACCAAACTCACGCCCGGTACTACGACATTCCTAATTGTTTAGAAGTACGTTTATTTGACTAAATTTTTGTGATACAATATTATTTCTTACTCTTAATACTTTCATACTAGCATTTTCTCACTGTAATTACTTTTTTGATTTTTAATTTTTGACTCAACTTAATTTTTTTTATATACTTTATATGCTAGTATGCTTTATATAGTTATGCTTATTTAAGTATTTATTTGTCCTTTCACAATGCATTTCAAAATATACTGTTGTAAATTAGAATTATAATTAGTGTATCTAAATATACTAATTATAATAATAGGTATCCAATATTACAAACGAAATAAGTCAAACAATCTCGTTTATATTTTGCCACGATTCTATTAGTTACAATTGTGTTTTTTACATGTAAAAGAATCTTTCGACGTATTTTTACTAATTTAGAGTCGTCTGATTGATTTAAAAATTGGGCGTTAAAGTCTAGTTAATCTATAAGAAAATTCGACCCTGCTCAAAACATACATTCAGCCGTTCCACAAAACAACCACAGTCGTTGTGGTCGCTACTAAAACGTCAATCATCATATTTTTGCTCACGCTAAACTTACAACGACCCATCTGCAGGGGTAGACTCATAATCCATTCCACTTGAGTTAATTAGGGGTCATCCACAAATTGCTTACACAAATGTCATACTCCATTCCATTCGACTTGAGTTAATCCACCAATTACGTCACACAAATTTCATGATTTATTAAGGCCTCGCCTACGTCTTTGTTACACCTGGTCACATTTGGGAGATCCCTTACTCCCTAGTGTGTCAAATTTTTAATAAATTGAAACAGTAAATTAATAGTTGACATTTCGTGTGTTATTGCTTAAATATATTAGATTTTGGAAAGTGTTGTCACTAAATTTGGGACTGCTCCAACTCCTTGTCACTATGCCAGACATTGTCGACCCCCTCCTCCTTCTTAACGTGTAATGTAATTTATGGATAGCCTCTTATCGTAACGCTTGGAGAAAAATGATTTTTTTTTTCTATCGCTGGTATGTTAGATTAATGTTTATAGAAAACCGATAATAAAAATTCGAGATTTTTATTAATCCAATAATTTTGTACAGTAGGTAAACTAAGTTAATTTTATTTCGTTCTCCCACACTTAAATATACTTTCGATCCAAAAAGATCATTTTTATGACTTGTATTTTTTCGTACTTTTGTGATACAATTTGAAAAAAAATAACGAGACATGAGGTAAGTTCTGGTCAGCGTCTCAGCGTCAGGGTCTGCCATTACTTCTCTATAAGTTGAGATACGGGTCGTTCAAGTACCCATGGGGTGGTTTGAAGCATTACTCATGCCACTGGACTATTTTCACACGGATTATGTTTTTAAGACAAATATTTGGTAAGCTGTAGTACACGTGAAATAAATTGACGTTTTGAGAGATCTCGATCAAGATTGAGAGTTGAATTCCTCTACACTAAGTTTGTCTGTTATAACTCTCATCCGATTGTGGCCGATTACCGACCCCATTAATTTACTGCAAGGGCACTATTGTAAATTATTGGGGTCTGGATTTTATCTCTACTAATAAGTACACCTCTTACATTGATGGTCTTACGAGTATAAATCAAAGACAGGAAAGACAAGGTAGCGATTGCATAAAAATATATGTAACAGTTTATATTTTCTCCTTTTCGTATTGATCTACTATTTCTTATAAGAACGTATATTTTAGGATATTATTCGATACATAAAACTAATGTAACTTTACCCATAAATTACCATCATCTTTTAATGCCTTTAATTATGTATTACATATAATGAATCCTAGAATAATCGACTTATGTGAAATAATACTTACAGTAAATAAGATACCGATGTGCCGATAAAATAACTGCTGTGCTCGCTATTTCGTTTGCGTGGTACTAGTCACTATTTTTCTATCCCTCGAAACACTTATTTTTTTCTGAATGAAAATTACCTTATATCCTTTTTTGTATCCTAGATAAGTTCTATGCAAAAAAATGTAATTGTTAAAGTACGTATTTGTTATAAAAAAATAAGAAAAAATAAGAAATATTACTTGTTGCCAGAATGGCCGAACCTCGGGCTACTGCCGGAAACTTTGATACAGAAGTAATGATGGTGGTGAATACATGTTTTGTATATACGATTATTTATCTTGTAATATATTTATTAATATAGTAATTAAAATGCATATTTATAATTTATTACTCCCGTAAACTAACGTTAATACAGACTATCTCTCAGTATTCGTCGTTGTATTGTTTTAGGATTTAACCATGCTTAGTGCATTTCATTGTAACGGCTGACTTATATCGTTCTGGACCATATACGTAGACGAAAACGAAGCGAATCATAATGAATCGACGATATTCCGTAATATTTAAACAAATAACTTATACACTCGTTAATCTTTTTAGTCCAAACTAAGGCACCACGCCTGCGACTTCATTCTCGTGGAACTAAAATTATTTAATCTCGCGCCGACATTTAAATTACAGCAACTTTTATAGAGTTAACCGATTTTAATGAAACAAAGACTAAATATTACTGGAGGATACGCTTTATGATTTTTTTAGTGAAGTGTACGTGAACGTGTACTTTAGTAGTAATGCGTGCATAAACAAACAGACTGAAAGACATTTCTAAAAATGATTTAAATATATTTTGTTACTTATTCTTAGTCACTTGCAATATTTTTTCACTTAAATGTAAAAAGTACAGACGCGTTAAATTTACATTTTTATTGTATATTTCAAATGAAAAACATTAAATTTTGTTTATTTGCTAAAGCATTTGTCTATACTATTTCTTTTCTTCAGTTCATCGATACACACTTTAGTTTTGTGTAATAACAATAGCAAAAAGTTGTGAATTCGCAAGTTGTGAAATAACTAATATCTTTCAATCGTTACAACATTCAATTGTTTATCTAAATTTTATGATGTATGTATATTATAAAGAACACTGATGCCAAATATGACATTAAATAATTTTTATTTGTCTGTTTTTATGTCTCATTTTTAGGAATTATTGTACTTGGGAGAAATACTCACATATGAAATTCTAAAATTATAGGTAGTGATAGGTTATAAAGATGACAATTTTATAAATGTGAAGAAACAGTAAAAAATATTTCTGATTAGATTATGACGAGTTTTTTTGACACGAAAATTTATGTCATTTCTTTATCACTACTACTTAATATACTACCGCGTCAGTCTGTCTGTCAGCGAAAATCTCAAAAACTACTGAACGGATTTTCATGCGCTTTTCACTAATAGACAGGGCGATTCACGAGGAAGGTTTAGGTGTATAATTTGTCAAATTAGTAATTTTAAAAACGTGGCGTAGACGAAGATGCCTTGGTTAGGTTGTCATTTGATAAATCGACCAAATAATAGCAATGACCATGAATTCTGAGATGTCACAAAAAACTCCGATAAAATTCTAACAAGGGGTCATCATTTTGTTAGTATACTGAAATCATTACAAGACGCTCGAATTATTTGATAATGGCTGTATGATACCAAATTGGGAAAGAAGAAAAAGGAAACGTTTTGTTAATAGGATGTAAGTTTTATTCCAAAACATTCACCTAAGAAATGTAAATAATACTTTTAAAAATAAATTATGAACTACATAACAAACTCGTGTACACAATATTCTGTTTATACCAACGGTGTTTTAGAAACAAGTTACATCTGGCTTTATACATAGTGGTATGGTCTGGTGGGCAGGTGGACACTGTACGGGATAGGATCCCCGGAATTGTCGAGATCGCGGGACCGTGGTTAGAATAATAAACTTATTAAAAATCCTGTTGTATAGAAATTTAGATAAATATTTTATTTAAATGTGGTACAGTTTATAACTGCCTAGCTGCGGCCGAGACTTCGTTCGCGTGGAACTACAAATTAATTAATAGTTTTTACCTGTTTTTGTAAAAAAATAATAACAAAGCTTTACTCCTATTGGTGGTGGCATGATGTTATATAACCTAAAGCTTTCCTCAATGATTGCTCTATGAAATACAAAAACACTTTTTGATTTCCGAGTGTTAGTTATTAAGACTAGCGCGTTCAAACAAACAATGTGTTCCGCTTTTTAATTATTGATATAGATATATATGGTTCGTAGGATGTGAAGAATATCTCCGGCGGATCGCGACTATCATACGCTTGGTGTAACATTCGCCACTGTGAAATGCTCAGTCGTAATATGTTCTGAGGTGAACTAGTGTATATCCAATATGTGATTGGAGTGGTAGGTAGAAATTCGTAACCAACTGTTTTTAGTTTGCTATCAAATATAGTGCTTATATACAAAAAAGATTGGTACCGCCTATACAAATTCATTTAATAGGTAACAATATAAATGAATGCATACCGCGTCGAGTAAATATTAATATTCCTTTCTCTGATTGGTTTCATCAGTTAAATGAGGTCTAGCTGATAATTAACACAATCAATCATCACCTCTATTTGTAGACTCATAATTTAGCGAGGACATCCGTATGATAAATTGCTTTAAATGAACTCGTGTATTCTTTCATTTATTCGTATATTGCTTATTTGTGTACTGTAATTATTCGAGTCTGTAAAGGTGTCTCTATTGGACTCAGGTCTGTTCTCGTGGGTAATAACGAATTCAGTTATCACGCTAGAGATAATAACTTGGGTAGTGACAATTTCAAACACCCTTAATATATACGTTAGTATTATAGTAGTATTTCCGTACTCAGTAGACGATGTTACAGCGAGGAACTTTTCCACGTTTTTTAACATATATATTTTCTTCATCAGCTTTTGTAAAATAAAAATTACTATATGTAAATACAAAAATAAAATCGCGTACTCAAAAGTTACGACATTTTCATAACTCTGTTATTTAGTAATTTGTTAAACATTTATGTCTTGCAGTTAATCGGGTGAACTTGTTTTTGAATCTTTTTCGGACATTGCCATTATTAGGTATTCAGGGGTTCAGTGTTTATTTTAGTGAGTATTAGTACATTGATTGATCAAGATGGATCGTGACAGACAGACAATTCTGAAGTTAAATCGGTATCGAGAGATCTTGTCTATCTTGGATATTGTGAGGTTATAATAGTGGGGTATCGATTATTTTTGAAGTGAAAACTTCCTTAGCATTGCATTTTCGCATAGCGTGCGAAAAAATGAGATAGAAGACATTATACAGTGTTTCTTACAGGATCCAAGCGCTGTACGTGTGTTAGTATGGTTGTGCGCCTTATCTTCTAGTGCTCACACGTTTTTAAGTATTTTTCTGCTATTGTAAAATAACCATTAAATTGTACTGAAAACTTTGTTTGTGTCAACGTTTAACCAATGAGAGACTGTGATGGAATTTACAAAAATACTAAATTTTCGTCATAGTCAACTGCTATATTACATTTTATGAGATTATGTTTTAGCTATGGTTAAATGGTAACTTGTGTAAAATTAATTAAAATTTGTTCATATTTTTTATTATTATTATTATTAATAATTTAATGAGCAATATAGAATGAACTTAAATTATCATAATTTCATTAAAGTATCTAATAGCCGTTTATCTCATTTATATTTCATTATGGCAATTATTTACATCTTTGATGTTGTAGATTAAATAAAATTCGCAAGTCATGTGTGTATTGCGTAGAAAATTATCAAAGGGTTAAATAAATAATCGCCAGCTTAAACCAGTGTTTGTATTTGTAGTCCGCTAAATCTTACTAATCACTTCATAATTACAGCACATGTTGCCGTCAGTTTCTTGTTGAACATAATACTCCTGAACCCCTGATTGAAAATCGCAATTTATGTCAGACTTTAGGCCCTTCAAGTTACATAATAATCTATTAACCCAGATTAGACTGCCGTACCTACAATGCATACAAATGTTTATTAAGGTGTTGTGGTACGGCGAGCGGAAACATTATTGAGGAAATTTTGTTGGGTTATTACGGTCAACGAAAGTATCTTTGTTGTTATAAAAAACTCCGTGAAATTCAATCCTATAACAAAAAATTTATTATTAAACCTATATTATATAGATTATAAACTATGTATTGAATAACACTGTATTTATATTATATCTTTGTATATAATATAAGCTATGGAATTATCCTTACCGTAGTGTTTTCCTTTTTTCCTAGGCATCGTTTATCGTATAGTATCCATATCGCATAGTATTCAGGATCCGTGTTCGTCCTTTCTGCGGTAAAGTCAATACTATGTAGCTCTTTCTCAAACTAACGGTTGTACATTTGTACGTAAATGGTGTCTGTTGGTTCGATGAACTCAATGTAGAATTAGTATAGTCCTTTGCCTCGAACAATTCGATGATAGGATTACTATCTACGTTACTTAGCTTAGAACCGTAATAATTATTTAGACTCGCGACAAACTTCGTTGAAGTTGTTAAAACCCCTCAGGCTAATAGCATTGAGTCAGGTAGAAAATAAATACTTTAAGATCGCTTGGTACTTACCATGAAGCAAAGTGAAATCTTTTTATCGTGTTGCAGTGAATAAATCTTTAATTTTAAGTTACAATTAAACAAATATATAATTGAGCCTAAATTATTAAAACTACAATTAATAAACTTTGTTCAGTGATAGCTAGTTAGTACGAATGTTAAAACGCTACTATCGATTTGTAAAAGAAGCCCATCATAGGGAAGAGCCAATAAAAACTCGATAGGTTTTCTTAATATTTCTTTAAAGTTATTTTTTAATCACTTAAATATTAAATAGGTATTATGATCGAATGTATAGGCAAATTAATTCACGTAATTATCCAGTTTATAACAAAATTTATTTAATATGATTCTTAAAATTGTATGAAAATTGAATTTGCTTTTATTAATGAATAATAGTTTGAGCTTAATAAATGAAATTTATTCTATGGGAAGTGGGGCATTGTGTAAAAGCAGTGAGCGTGATTCCAGTCACCGACTGATTTATGCATGCGTTTCCTGGATCTAGATTACTGTACCGGCAAACGATAACTGTGAGAATAGGCAAATTTCTTCTTCTTATTAGATTGTTAAAAGTCCTATATTACAAAGTGTTAAATTTCCTCGAATCACAAAATTTTAGATCGCTATTATAAATTAAAGAATACTTAAACTAGAGCATAGATCTCATGTCACCTTATGATCATGGTACCTGCTCGGTAACACTACGTTTTGTATAAAATTAATATTAGTAAGTTTATAAAATCAACTTTATGTATGTAATGCTTAATGTATAGGATATACTGGTTAATTACTAAATATGACAAACTAAGATAGTCACATTGACCGGTTAATCACTATGTGTATAGTGATCGGGACACAATCATATGTAACTTGCAAGTATATTAAAAATTACAAAGATTACATTTTGTTTCTTGGCGAGTATTACAATACCAGACATTTGTATCTATCTAATGGGATGTTTATTTATGTTCTATAAAAATATACATATTTCACAAAATGTCTAAATTTCCACTTATTTTCCCTTTTATCTTTTTTTATATGTTAATGGTTTCTTTTATAGTAAAAGTAACTCAGCAAACAATAACAAGAACAAGAAAATGGTTTTTATCTAAAGAAATATTTTTCTTCTTTTTGTAACTAAGTATTATATATTTTGTACGGGCTAATATTTTATCGAGGAAATGACAAGACTGTGCCATATATAGGAAATTGTTTCTTAAGTTTTATCTTATAAATAGATAAGTAGTTGAATCGGAAAACATTGGCCATCTCCTTCCAGTAGTCCATAACTCGACTATAGGATCACTTATTGCGCATATTTTTTTTTTATATAAAAATACATTCACTTATCAGTGATCATGGTGATCAGTCAAACGGTGTAGGATTATAACGATTTTATACATATACAAACGTTTGTATGTAAAATTTGATTGCTTTTCAATATTACACGAAAAAGTTGTACCCAGCACCCCGGCACAACTCTTAAAAAATATGGTCACGATATTTTATTTGATATCAGTCGTCAATAAGGCTCCTGCGATTTATTTTCATAACATAGATTATAAATTATTGGGAGAAGCCTAGTGCAACCAAAAAATCAGAAAAAAGACAGAAAAATGTCGGTTTATTTTTAAAGACAGCTACTGCAATCGTTTTGGCTAAGATTTATTAATTTTAGAAAAAAAGATTAGTATAATATCAAAGGAAAATTTCTCTAGTTTTATTTATTACATATCCACACCTATCTCCTATCTATCCATTATCATCGTAAAATAAGTAAAAAGGGACATATTCTCAAAAATCTTGTTTTTTGCGCCATTTTTCCCGTATGGCGGCGCGAGTGGTAAGATAAAAATTCAGAAAGAGCACGTAGAAATCTATAAAATTACCAATTATCAAAACTCCCGGAAAACTTTCCTGGTTACCCGATTATTTGAGCATCCAATGACTGTACTAATATAATTTTATCAAAATCTATAGAGTAGATTCAGAGCGATACGCGTTTGTACGTTGACAGGCGAGTACAGACCATATTTAGGGGAAATACATACACAATAATAAAAAAGTAGTTTTTGTATCGATAACAAAGTACATCCCAGTTATACTTATCGTATTTTAAATGTACAGAATTACCCAAGTTATATAAGTATAATTTTATCACAAGTGTATAGAACGTATAGATTAGGGCCTAACGTCACACTTTTTTTTCCTGTATAAACAATCTTTGTTTAATATAAATTTCCAGAGACTGTGCGGATATAATTAGTGAGATTATTTGTTCATAATAAAGTAGTTTATCGTTCACAGCATTGAGTAATAAATTCACGTTTGCAGAAGCGATCCGTATTTTTTCTTCGTAATACGTTTTACGTAAGATTTAAACGCAATATACATGGCGAAAACCCCAAATAATACTAATCATAGAGAATTTATAGTACTCGACTTGTTGTCTGCCTATTATAGAGATATCTATAATTGCAAATGACTGCCCATTTAATAAGAAAAACAGAATTTCTTATCACGTAAACTTTGTAAAAGTATGAAGATTCTTGTTATTGTTTGTAATCTCTGTGAAACAAACAAAAGTGAAAATACCCCAAAACATATTTTAAGTTTTACTATGGACATCTCGACATGTAATAAATAAAAGTATCCGTAAAGCTCTACGTAAAACAGTTAAGCATTATACCTTGTGTGCTTCAAATATTAAAGTCACATTACTTTGCACTCTACTGGGCATGTAATAATAACGGAGTACCTTTTCTTCGAACCCTTACAATCCTTTCTGTTTTCTTCACATTCTCAAATCTCTTTATGTGTCCGCTGGTCCGAGGTATTTATAATTTACTAACGGTCAGAATTTACTTTTATTTACACTATACAGAACAATTTATTAATAGTTGTAAATCTAAAAAAAAACACAATATCATGACACACACAACTAACACAACACATAATTAAATAATTAAGTCCAGAAATTTGAAAAGTATTAAGTAACAGATTTTCTAAAAATGGAATTATTTCATTACTTGCTCAAAGTTCAACGCTTAAAAGAGTTCCCTTAGGGAAAGTATGGTATTATTTCTCACGTCAGCCTGCAATATATTGATAAGTACTAGAGGCGACAATTTCGTTCGCAACTAGTCGAAAGTGTTACAGGAACAAATTATATTTGCACGAGCTCTAAATAAATGGTTGTTGTGAATACCTAATACAGACCTAAATTTAAATAATAATATCGTATTTACACCACATATTTTCCTAACTTTGGTGTATGAATTCTACAATTTCTGTTCTATTATGTGTATGTATAATGGTATATGACTACAATTTGTAGAGAAAAATATAACGAACAACAAACATATTGAAGTATTTTAGTATATAGGCTAAATAAATACACAAATATACAAATAAATATTAAGTTACATAAACAAAGCTGTGGATTATAATGTTTTTTTGAACAGTATTAGGATTTTCCAAAAAGTCTGCGAATAGTATTATGATATTCTGAAGTAGACTGAATTTATATAATATAAGGTGAAGTTTATTTATCAACAATCTGGCATCCTTTTGGTCTAGACTCTGAAAATTAATGATGTATTCACGTCATGAGCAGTGTAATTAGGCGATAAATCTTCCGACCAGACATGCCACTAGAATTTACTCAACTGTAATAATACCCATAACATAATCAATAAGAAAAATACGCTGCCTGATAATGTATAAGCTGTATAAACATTGGTGTTGAAAGTCGTAAATGACCATTACATTTATCCTATACTAAATAGATAATTTTGTTTATAAGTAATTATTGCATAGAGTCAGCATTTCCAATTAGACAAAATTATTATAGTCTAGAAGCGTTTCAATTCAGTGACCCATCATAAAGACAATTGGCGACGAATTCAAAGTTTCTCGGGTAACTTTAGTTAGTGCAACTGTAATTCTGCAAAAGTTTCATTCAAATCTCCAAACTGTGTCTCAACACTAACAATACGAATGATGATAATATTAAATGTTAGAGTTAGTAAAATAACATAAAATATACAACAATAACATAGTAATTGTATATGAGAATACAGTGACATAAAACACTTTTTAACAAAGAATGTTAATTTTTTTGTACTTAGAATCTACGTACCTATAATTATATGTACCGTTTTACGCTACAGAATTACTTAGTTGTTTTTTTGCATGGTGCTATGCATAAAATGATATATATTTTTCAGAAATTCTTATGTAACAGAATTCATAATTGAACAAAATTTGACGATTTTTCAATTTCTCTACATGCTTCTTCAGTGTGTTTCTCGTATTGAGTAAAATAGCGGTTGAATTCTACCCGGCTGTTTGACAGAGAGTTACAGGTTGAAAATATTTGCTGAATAATTTTTCTAGTATTAAATATAAAAGGGCTTAGTTAAATCTTGAAACAAATGTAATACAATCATATTCAAAAGATAATTTAAGTAGTATTATGCTATCTTCTACAGCTCAATCTTCAATAACTTCCGAAGTTCAGGAATTGGTTCGAAGTCGACTACATGTATTACGAACATTATACATAACTATTGACTGTAACTTGTATCGTTTTTCGTATAACAAAGATTGAACGTTAACTACACAACTGCGAATGACATCTATCTCATATCACCCTTTATTAATTCGTTCGTTAGAATTTCCGAGTTGTTATTATTGTGTCATGTAGTATTTTTTTTATCTTTATAGGATTAGCGATCTCATCTGATATTAAGTGATATGACGTATCCCAAGATGGTGGACAAGCTAAGACTGGTGGTGGAACTGGTTCTCAAGTGCAGTAGATACCTATATGTAGGTAGGTTAAAGTAGGAGATAGGTTTTAAAGGAATGATAGCTCAGTTGGTAGTGTCTACGGATGTCGCATCAATGGACGTGAGTTCGAATCCACCTGCGATGAGCTTGAGCTTTCGGTGAAGGCAAACATTGTGATGAAACTATAACATGGTGATAAGGCTTTTATAATGCCCTCCTGGCTGGATACCACCCTCAAGTTGAATGTACGTGTGTTCCGACAGTTACACTTGAGAGCCAGTCTCTCCACTAGGCTTAGCGTGTCGACCATCTTGGGCCACATCGTCACTTAAACTCAGGTGAGATTGTGACCATTAAGCTAAAACTATAAACTTTAAAAACATAGGTATTTAGGGGCAGAAAGAACCAAAAAGGAAAATGTGTTATACATATATATATATATATTTCACTCGTTATCCAATTTGCCTTCTCAAAGTTTCTTTTCGAATAAAAATATTTTAACAAAAGAAAAGTTTCATTTAAAAGTTCAACGTTGCTTTTGTTGCGAATTTAGGAAGTTACAAATCATACATAACATTTTATTGTAACGAAGTCAAAGCCAAAATGCTGTTTTCTTTTATAACTCGGTTTGGATGAATTTGTGGGGAGACCTTTACAATAATACACTCGAATAGGAACACACGTATATTAATTATTAATAGTTCAACACAACGAGTACAACGACAAATGAAATCGAACGCATACGAAAGAACCGTGGGAAACGCGCGCGTGCGGCCTCCCGGCGTCGTAGCTAGCAATCGACTGTTTTGCGGTGAGAAACCGAGTCGCCACGAAGTGCGGCGGAAATTACCGAAGCGTCGGATCGTGCTCGTGCGCGTTCCCGACGTCTCGCCACATCAGCCCCCCCGGAGACCTTTAGGTCGTAAATGTGATGAGGAAACCTAACTCGCCTGCCCGACCGCGTAGTATAATGCGGTTTGGGTTCTGTAGCAGTCGATGTGGTGGTCTTCGAGGCAAGTAATTTCGGTCCGTTGTCGGGCTCTCGTACTGAGTATGCGGGTTTGAGACGATCGATGGATACTGTCGTGATTTTCCCTCCGATATCAATTTTAAAAGTTTTCTCAGACCGCTCTATGACTCTGTGAGGTCCAGTATACGGTGGTTGTAACGGTCTCCGTACGAGGTCCTGCCTTAGGAAAACCGCTGTGGCGATGCGCAAATCCTCATGGACGAAAGTCTTATGGTTGCCATGGGGTAGTACTGGAGTTGGTTTAAGTTCCCTGAAATGTTTCCGTAAGCGGGATAGGAAATCATTGTAGTCTACGATTTCGTCTGTGCCGGTCTGTAATAAATCACACGGCAAGCGTAGGTTTTCACCATAAACGAGTTCTGCGGAGGTAGAGGAAATATCTTCCTTCCAAGCATTGCGTATCCCCAATAGTACCAGTGGAAGGGATTCAAACCAGTTGTCGTTATTATGGCACATTAAAGCAGCTTTTAATTGCCGATGCATTCTCTCGACTAAACCATTAGCAGCAGGATGGTAAGCGGTGGTGGACTGATGGTTGGATCCTGTAAGCTTAGTGAGTTCTTTAAAAAGCTGTGACTCAAATTGTCTCCCTCTATCGGTTGTTATTTTCTGAGGACAACCAAAGCGCGCAATCCAGCCACTCAGAAAAGCGTGCGCTACCGTCTCTGCTGTTATGTCTTGGATCGGTATTACTTCCGGCCAACGCGTAAAACGGTCTATCATGGTTAAGCAGTAGCGGTACCCATGTGATACTGCCAATGGTCCAATCAGGTCTAGGTGAACGTGCATAAAGCGTGAAGACGGGGGTGCAAAAGCATGAATCGGCGCACGAGTGTGTTTCGCGATTTTTGACCGCTGGCAAGCCACGCAAGCCCTCGTCCAAGCTCGGCAGTCTCTGCGTATATGAGGCCAAACATACCTTTGAGTCATTTGTCTGATAGTGGGTGCAGCACCGGCGTGACTTAAACCATGGACGGAGTCAAAAGCTTGTTTACGAAATTCGGGTGTCAGATACAAGCGAGGTGCCGGACCAGAAATGTCGCAGTATACTTTACACGTGTTAGTGTCGTTGATTTGAATCTTTTTAAGATCTAGGGAACTCGTTTTAGCGTTTAAAATTTTGTTTAACTCGGCGTCATTGCTTTGAGAAGAAGCGAGGTTTTCTATAGATATCTCGTTTGAAATAGCTTCTATTCGTGAGAGAGCATCGGCTACAATATTTTCATTTCCGGAGATATGTTGCACGTCGTTAGTAAACTGTGATACATAATATAAATGTCTGAATTGTAGCGGTGAGCATTTCTCGGAAGGTTTACGAAAGGCGGCTACTATTGGCTTGTGATCGGTCAAAATTGTGAAAGGTTTCAGTTCAATCATAAAACGGAAGTGTTTAACAGCTTCGTATATAGCGAGTAGCTCTCGGTCAAAAGGGCTGTATTTGCGCTGAGCAGATATTAGTTTCTTGGAAAAGAAAGCAAGGGGTTGGCAATGATTTTTAACCTTTTGTTGTAAAACGGCGCCGATTGCAACCTCTGATGCATCTGTAATGAGCACGAGGTCTGCTCCTGGGTCGGGATGAGCGAGAAGCGTAGTATCAGCAAGGCTTTGCTTACATTGATTAAAGGCCTTTTCGAGGTCCGATGTCCAGCATATGGGAGTGTTTGGTTTGATGTTGCTGCCAGAAAGAAGTTGGTGAAGCGGTGCTTGAATCTTCGCAGCATTCGGTAAGTACCTTCTATAAAAATTAATCATACCTAGGAATCTTCTTAGCTCTCTCAAGGTATGTGGCTGCGTGAAGTTCAGTATGGCGCGAACTTTTTCAGGCGTGGGTTGCGTGCCGGCTGCTGAAACCAAGTAACCCAGGAACTCCACTTCTGGAACACCGAAAACACTTTTTGCAGAATTCACAACAGCGCCGTGATTTGTTAATCGCTCTAATACTTGCCGCAGGTGAGATTCGTGCTCGGCATGGTCCCGAGATGCGATTAAAATATCATCGATGTAGGGGAAAGCAAAATCCAGGTCACGTAAGATTTCATCCATGAATCGTTGGAAAGATTGGGCTGCATTTCGCAACCCAAAGCTCATGAACGGAAATTCGTATAACCCGAACGGTGTTGTTATAGCTGTCTTAGGAATATCGTCAGGATTAACAGGAATTAAATGGTAAGCGCGGACCAGGTCTATTTTACTAAAAACTTTACAGCCATGCAGATTATGTGAAAAATCTGCGATGTGGCGTACTGGGTAGCGATCAGGAATAGTCCTGGCGTTAACGCCCCTATAATCTCCACATGGTCTATCTGTACCGTCTTTCTTCGGTACCAAGTGTAAGGGCGCTGCCCAAGGGCTATCAGATCTACGTGCAATACCTGCTTTCACCATTTCTTCGAATTCACGCTTAGCTCTCCGGAGCCGATCTGGTGCTAACCTGCGCGGTCGACTATACACAGGCGGGCCAGGCGTAGTACGGATATAGTGAAGCGTTTGGTGCTTAACTTCCCTGACCGTGGGTTCTCCATGTGGTCTCGTGACCTCTGGAAACTGGTTGAGGAGCTGATGATAGCGAGACGTTCCTGAAACAGTCTTAATTTGACAAACATACGAGCGCGCGGGCTTTGCAATAGCCGCTAGTGACGTAGTGTTGTCGACTAGTCGGTGATTTCGTGCGTCCACAAGTAGATCATAAAATGACAAAAAATCTATGCCTATGATAGGCTTAATGACGTCAGCTATCACAAAACGCCATCGAAAATCACGACGCAAACCAAAATTTAAATTTACATGAATCGTTCCAAATGTGTTAATCATCGATCCGTTAGCCGCATAGAGTTTATAGTCACTGTTTTTTACACTTTTACCACGTATCAGTTTACTTGGATATACACATAAGTCCGATCCGGTGTCTATTAAAAACTGAACTTTAGAATTTTTGTCCGTGACGAAAATGCGGCGCGCAGGAGTGTGGCAGCCATTTTCTGCCGCCATTAACGACTGCCCATCCCGTTTCCCGCGTAGGAGCATGGAGGACGACAATTTGTCGCCTTGCCTTGAAACTTGCGATGATACCAACAATACCTCCTCGTTGGGTCGTCGTAGGAACGGCTACGGGGTCGACGGCGCCAACCCTGCGGACGGTCCCTTGAGCGTGAACGCGATGAAGAGAGTGCGGCGACTTGTCGCGTTAAATCGGCAATACATTTTTTTAATTCACTAAATTCTGTGTTAGAAGCGGTCGCGGATAATTGATGAACTTGTGGTTGTACGACGACACTGTATACGGAGTCTGCCAGAGTAGCTAGGTCATCCAGTTCGAGGTTAGGCTGCGTAGCGACGGCGACCTGGATGTGAGTCGGTAGGCGGCTTGACCATATCGAACGTACGAAGCTGCCTGGGACATCAGGACCGGCGAGGTTTTGCAAATGTCGCAAAAACTGAGACGGTTTTCGCTCGCCGATATCTTCGTGGGTGAGCAGCTGTTGCACCTTTTGTGTTGGTGTCGATGATAAGCGAGATATCAGCTGATTTTTTATTTTAGTGTACTTTTCTTTCTCTGGCGGATTTTGTATTATGTCTCTAACTTCACGTATGTATTTGTAGTCGAGATTTGAAATTACATAGTTGTATTTTGTACTATCCATCGTTATTTTAGCGAGTTCAAATTGTCCTTCTAATTGTGCGAACCATAACTCTGGTTCATCCGGCCAGAATGACGGCACTTTGACGCTAACACTGTTAACTTGATTTGTTGACACGCCGTCGGCTTGTTCCGCCATCTTTTGCAACACTGATGCGATATTAACTCACACGAAAATGTCTTTTTACGATGTATAATTTAATAATGTTCGTACTATACGGGGTCACCACTTGTGGGGAGACCTTTACAATAATACACTCGTGTAGGAACACACGTATATTAATTATTAATAGTTCAACACAACGAGTACAACGACAAATGAAATCGAACGCATACGAAAGAACCGTGGGAAACGCGCGCGTGCGGCCTCCCGGCGTCGTAGCTAGCAATCGACTGTTTTGCGGTGAGAAACCGAGTCGCCACGAAGTGCGGCGGAAATTACCGAAGCGTCGGATCGTGCTCGTGCGCGTTCCCGACGTCTCGCCACAAATTATATAACCAACCAGTGTATGGTTATTAGCAGTAACTTTTACATTTCTTTTTTCTGAGTTATTGTTAATGTTCGACTGAAGGTTCGATTTAGGTTTCGGCTGGTTTTTGGCAAAAATCTAGTCTATATAGTTAAAGTTTAGCGTTACAACCACAATATCACTTGATGTTAAGTGACGATGTGGCCCAAGATGGTGGACACGCTATGCCTAGTGGAAGAATTGGCGGTCAAATGCAACTACCGGAACACATAGAGGTATTTAGCGGCAGATTTTCACCTTGAGGGAGGTAGCTAGCCAGGCGAGCAATAGAAAAAGCCCTACGTACATTAGAAAAACTATGTGTATATGTACTATTGTCATGTCGTCATTGTCATTCGTGTGAGTCATTGTTTTTAGTTTGCATGTTTTTCGTCTGTAAATATTTTGGTAAATAATTAATTCTGTTTTTATTTGTGTTACTAGATTAATTCCTTAGTGTGTTTATTTTTTAAAATGAAGTATTTAAATTTAGTGTATATCATTATGAACCTTTTTTATATCTAATGTTTTAGGGTTATGGCCATAATCTTACCTGATCATAAGTGACGATACGGCGCAAGTTGATAGACACGCTAAACCTGTGGAGGAGCTAGCTCTCAAGTGGAACTACCGGAACACACCTATTTGTGTTTGGCAGCAGATCTTCAACTTGAGGGGGTTGCTAGCCAGACGGGCATTAGAAAAAGCCCTACCACCATTGAAAAATACATGCTTTGTTAGGACTGATAATTAGTTTTCTTATTCTTTTATGTTCTAGAACTAAATACAAGACCAAATTTTATTATTTATACTTTAACATATTTCACAATTTTTTTTATATTGTCCTAATTTAGATTAAAAATTAAAAATTTAAAACAAAAATAAAATTAAACACAAATAAATGTTGAAGAAATTAATAAGTTTAGAGTTTAGTCTGTTATGAAAATATTTTTTAAATTGGTATGAGTATTTAATATGTCGTCTCCATATATATATGTCGTCTCTTTCACTGAATTACCTAAATGCATTATTTAAGGTGTACAATTTTATATTTTTGACTTCGTTATGGCTGTGTCTATTAAAAACATAAATTATCATTATTAATCAACCATAACATTATTTTTTGTATTACTGTTTGCGAGATGAAAATCGAAAAATCACACCAATTTTACATTTATTGTAAAAATACCTTCTCATTTCACCTAAAAAGGTGCGAAAGTACCCACACGTTTTAGTAACACGTAACGGCGTGATACGTTCCCATCGTTACTTTGGGTTTCATTAAGTGATAGCCTCAGGTCCTAAAAGTGACAGGCTCTTTTATATTATTAATGTATTTATTCGTTTAAGAGACTTTTTGTGTGTTTAAATATCTTATTTACTTTATAATATATAATACACGTCTACGGAATAGAACCTATACTGATAATACTGCGATTACTATCAGGAACGGTGTCTTCATGTCTTCATTTAACCGTACTACTAAAAAGTTAACCTAATTATGTTGTATTTTAATGATATTATTAAATCAAATCTTTTTTTTACGACCAGATACAGCTCATTCAGTACTATAGATAGATAGATACTAACAATAGATAGTTTTAGCCTTGTACCAGTAATGTTCATGATTTGATATATATTACTATCAATCAATCACAAACCAGATTACTCCTTCTCCAAATGAACCCGAGACCCTCGTCAAGTTCAGTAAAAGCAACGTCATCAAAACCTATATATATATATATTGTAGGATGCATGTGTAAAATTAGATGTCCATATTGAAACATCGATGACATAAAAGTAAACAAAAATACATTGTGAGAATAACATAATAAAATGTAATATACATAGTTATAATGCCAAACAAAAGCTACTGAACCCTTAGGTAGATTGTTTGAGATCAATGTTGAAAGAAATTAAAAATGGTTTCTTACTACTTAAGTTAAATAGGTAATATAATTTAATTATATTGCAGGTGATTGTTTAAATAAAGTAAATATTTTATACAGGGCCAATAAAATTTTACGAGATAAAATTATAGAAAAAAACGGTGATTCCATAAGTTAAGATGAGAAATAAATTATACTATGAGAAGTTATTAAACTTAATTCGCAAAATGTTTACAATATTCATACTGTACGGTATATTTATATCATAAAATGAAATAAATATAAATATTTTAATTGCTAATGCCCGACCAATTCATTCATCGTTTTAGAACATTTTCTACATCGTTTTAAAAACTATCCTATATGTATTTAATTGATGTAAGTATGTCTGTGTCAGATTTTATTTTGATTGCGTATGTTCGTCGTGATGCCTGACGTTAATTTATAATATAAAACAAGATGAATAAAACGTTCAAAAACGGGACTAACTCTGAAGCGTCAGCTCATTTGAAACATATAGATGTATAGTGAGAAATATTTAACTTGTGCTGAAGTACCAGCTACTAAGTTTGTTACGCAAATAGCAAAAATATCCTATCTCCGAGCTATGATTTCATTAAATTGATTTTTTGCCACCATACTCTCACAGTAATTCTAGAGTTGCCACTAACATTCCTCAACACAGTGTTGAAGTATTCGACTACTAAGCCATAATCGCTTCAGATATCATATACAAATAAATTTATAAGAATAATCAATTCTCGCTCAAATCCTACTTGTAGTATAGGTATGTATATAGTCATATGTGAGTCCAAGCTCTTGTGATTTTTGTTTGATCTATGCTACTTCTGTGTCTACTTCTCTAGTTAACTGTGTCCCGAAGTTTTGCATGCTTAGCTAAAGAGCTATCGTGTTAACGCGGTTATAACAGTGGTTTCCTTACTTTAAAAGAATAATCTCGCTATAATTTTGAAGTTAAAACTTAAATTACTTTACGACAACAGCACGAATGAATATTATTTGTTTTATGATATAACACCAAATTTGCCTCCTTAAAACCCTTTGTCATGCCAAGACAGCTGATAATATATCAAAGATTCGTAAAAACACGCACTGTCTCCCCAGCTTTTAGAAAAATATGTTGTAAAATATCTGAATATCGATAAACAATTTAAAATATGAGTATAAAGTATACTAAACAGCGTAGAATATTAAATTACAACACATCAAATACCAGTTGCTAGGAAACTATAGGATATAAAGCAGAGTATATAGCAATGATATACGATATAACAACATCATAAAAATCAAACCTATTTTTTAAATGATTGTTCAACGTTTATAAAACTGTATAAAAATAATATAAGAAAAATGTAATTCATTACGTTACGTATTCTGATGATATAGTCTAATATAAATGAAAAATATCGTAATATTCATCAATTCATCTCAAAGCGATGTAAGGTAAGGTAAATGAAATACATTATTGCTATCACATTGAAAAAAAAAACGGTAGCGCTTTTTAATTCATCTTAAATGTACATCGTCAACCATAAAATGACTGCTTTGACAATCGAAAGTTAGTGAACCGTTAGTCACACATATTTCGAGATTAGTTTTTAAATAATATAACATTAATATTACAGGGACAGTGTGGTGAAGTGAACACTATAGTGTACAAATCGCAGATGTGTTGCCGGTCTTTATATGAGGGACTGGCTCTCAAGTGCCACTGCTGAAACACACCTAATGGTATTTGGCGGCAGATTTTCAACTTAAGGGTGGTAGCCAGCCAGGCGCATTAGAAAAAGCCTTGAACTATGAAGTAAATAGAACCAGAAAGATAATAGAAAATAATTTTAACATGTGGGCGTTGGTCAATACGTCAGTTAGAGTATAATTATTGCAATATAACAAAGAAATACGATCAGCTTTCTGAGTACTTTTCATTTAGCAGTCACTACTTGTTATGACCAAAATTTTAAATACATTACGTGCATTTCATGATAATCTTCTATATGCATTAATATATAAATAATTATTTTAATATGTTTTAAATTCGTTATTTATAATAGTAACTTCGTTTGTAAGGGTATTGATAAGCATGGAATTAGTTCAGCCAAATTAAATATAATTTACTTAATTTATAATGTAACGATATTAATTGATGTGTAGCAAATGTGTAGCATAGATTAGTAATTAAAAACATTGATATCGAAATAAATGTAAACAAATCTCTAGTTAACACTGCTTAAAAATGTATAAGTTTATTGCATTATAAGAAATAGAACAGAATTATAGAAAATATAATATATTAGTAACATATAAAATACTAGCTGTGTCCACAACTCCGTTCACGTGGAACTAAAATGTTATTTAATCATTTTCATAAAAAAATGTTATATACTCTATGTTACTCAGGGCTAATGTGGCATTCTAATGATGAAAGAATTTTTGAGATCGGTCCAGTAGTCGGTCGTGAGTTTATTCCTTACAAACAAATACAAATCTTTCCTCTTTACAATATGAGTATAGATGATTTAAAGGTAAACAAACACAGCTGATTTTTTTAGAACTGACAACTTAAAAAAAATGCTAAATAGGGCATTAGCCCATTTTCGATTTTTTAAATGTCAATCCGTTTCCACTCACTGAGTAGTAGTACCGTTTTTATTAATATTTGTTATAAATAAATCTGACAGGAGCATGAATAGTGAATAATAATGAACGGATAAATAAATGCAATTATCCTTATTTTCCAAGACGGATTCAAATGTCAACATTAGTTAAATCTCTTATCTACTAAATACTGGCTCTTACCCGCAGCTCCGTTTGTGTTAATATAGATTTTATCAACCAATTTGAGGGTCGATAAAAATCATGTTTTTATCAAATGTTAATTTATTTATTTGAGGATATTGCTCCATACAGGTAAACATGAATTTTCAAAAACCCTTCTTAAGCTAAAGTTTACTGTCTATGAAGTGCCTGCCTACCAAATTTTAGTTTCGTGAATACGATTTCAGTATATTATATTTAATACCCCATTGTAGAATACCTTTTAAGAATAGATTGTAAAACAAATGTGAAATACTTTTATTACAAATTATGAACAATTATTCTCATAATTTTGAAGTAAACCAGATGATACATAAAAAACTTTCATTCAAAGTTTATTACTTTTTTTACACTACTCCCTATAAGTTTTTCGTAAGAAAATGTAACCTATAACCGTCTCGAGGGTACCATATATCTCTATAACAAAATTCACGATAATCGGTTCCGTGGTTCAGGCACGAAAGCGTAACCAACAAACAAACTCATTTTCACTTTTATACTATTAGCAAGGAAAAATTCCATACATTAAGTTACTATCTGAAATTATATTTTTATAAAGTAAAACACATAGATATCATTATATCAAGAAATGTAGGAAATGACTGTAGTTAATAATGATGTTGTTAGGCAGTTAAACGTGCTAGGTGAAGATACTTCATAGAACCTATTCGTATAATTGGTAACATGAAGAATATCAAGTTACACCAAGTTTAAGGGTGAAATCTATAAATCGTACTCTGCCTTAACTCCAGAATTCCTATTTATAGTTGTAACCTAGGCCTTTGTTTACCTTCACCTGTTTAAAGTCCAAGTTATCAAATTATAGCTAATGTTGAGATATTACTAACCACGCTACAAAATTGGACGAAATCAATATTAACCCTGAAACCTAAATTTGCACTATTATCATAATCATTTAATTACATTATTATCATTTAATCTACTCATTTATTTCTACTTTACTATCTCACTCTTTTAACATTGATTTGTATAATCAAACTACATTATATTTCTTTATCATAACTAATATTATAAAGGCGAATCTGCGTCTGTTCGTTGTTACGCTTTCACGCTAAACTCCCCAACCGAACATAATAAAATTTTGTATACACATCGTTAGTTGCCCAGAAAAGAACATAGGTTACTTTTAACCCAGAAAATAGTACTTTGCCTGAGGTATAGAGTAATAAAAAAAATAACCAGATGGAGTTATTGCCGGTTCTTCTGATCGAGTTATTTTCTGGGTTTAATTAGGTTATTTTCCGAACTGGTGGTAGTCTTCACATTCATAAGCGCCTTCCCAGGGCCTGAATTGAATAAAGTAGTTTTGATTTTAAATAACTTTTAGTTTTATAGAAACGAAGTTGCGGGTACAACTATTGATAATGAATCCTCCATAATGAATAAACCATTTCTTTAATCGTAACATGGAAAATTACAGAACGGTACCTGATAGCGCAAGCTAAAAATAAGGCATCCACGATGGTCATTAATCAAACAAATCAAAAAACACAATAAAAGTGAGTCACGGTGACTGGTTTAACACAAAATTTGTATGTTAGTTCCGAGCCTTTCGAACACAGAATCCTACGTAAGAATTTATTTCACAATAATTATGTGAGAACTATATTTTGAAATGGTAAAGCAGTGTTTTAATTTTAAATTTATATACATTATTAGAAATCAATTTGAAACCTGTTTTTAGATTTTATTGTAATGCAAATATTATATTATAAAATTCATTTTCAATAACTGAAGAACAGTTGTAATGAAATTGGAATTCTCCGTATTAAAAGTACTTTTTGGTAACAATGATTTGCTCCGGTTGATTGACACTGTCAATAATTGCTATTATTTGAAGAAGTCCTTTGTAAGCATGGTTTATATGCATTGATTAATTGTAACTAATACATTTGCGGGGTACTAAACATAAAAATCAGGTACATATAAAACAGAACATTGATATTTATTTCACTGCTGATAGTAAGGACCCACGATTTTAACAAAATGTGATCACGGAATTTAATGTTGAGGTATGTCGTCGATTTAGTGTTTAGAATGTCAACCTGTACATTTTTTTCTTTGCTTAAGATAACTATTGTAGAAAAAGAGATATTACCTAGTGGTGCTAGGTTCAGTCAGTATACATTTAAGAATCAAGTGAGGAGAGGTATGTAACAATAACGCCGCGTCAATGGTCGTAACTTCGAATCTCTACAATGAACATAGCAGGAGATCATCTATGATGGAATACCTGATCTCCTGATAGCAATTTTTTTTTCAATTATGCTATACTTTTTAATAATTATTACACAAAAACGCCTTCTTTTACTATACATGATACCTTCGTTTGTACACCTACGTTTATTATATTTCACCAATTTGAGAACTCTCTTGTATTATATGAAATATAAAATTTGCACAAGTATAATATCACATGTAACTTTGTATTTGTTACTTTATTCGTAAATTCATTTACTATGATATATATTACATTTTATTTACTTTAAAATCAATATCTGTTCATTTCGTTGGATGCTAGAGATAAATACGATTTCACGAAAGACACCTTCGTTTGTGTATTCAATTTTTTATTTATTTTGATTATTTATGAGTAATCAGTTGTATACAGAGTAAGAGCTTTACAAAGTGCTTGGAAAGTAAGCTTTTGAGGATAAAAGTAGTCTAGCAAAAGGTATTCTGTAAATAATTTATCGTTGAAAAACTCGTGCGAGAACTTTGTTACAGGAACAATACATTTAATACCGACAATTTTTTTATAAAGGACCAAGGAGATTGCAGAGTGATTACTTATTTTGTGTATATTAATATTAGTATGGTCGAAATTTGAATACATTTTTTTTTTTTGTAAAAGTGGGGAAAACGGATTTCAAATTAATTTATACTAATATTATAAATGTGTCAGTGTGTTTGTTTGTTTGTTCTTCCTTCACACCTTAACTAATCAACCAATAGACTTGATTTTTGGCCTAGAGATAGAAGAAAGGATGGAAAGTAACGTACACTACTTTTTGTCCTCGTAAAACATCGAATTCCCAGGGGAGATTCACACGAATACTCGTATTTTTATTCGACCGTATATTCGTACATTCTAAACGTTATATATTATATGCTATTCAATATACTGTATACTATATACTAACGACATGGGCAAAAAGAGATGATCGAGCTAAAGAATATCATGAATCGGAATCAAGAAGATAAGAGAAAGCAGAGCGTCAAGCCGCTTTAATAGCCGCTGAATCACCGACATAATCGAGAGCTGCTGAAACTCATGATTAAGCCGAGTTTTCCTCCAAATAATACTGTTATCAAAATTAATAATAACATTCTAAAAGAAATTCCAGGTGTAATGACTGAGTACTTATCAGTAGTCACCGTCATAGATACAGAACAAAGTATTTCATATCCTGCACAGTTCTTGAATTTCCTAAAACTGTCAGAAATGCCCTCATATAAACTGAAATTGACATTGAGCATTCCAGTTATGCTCATGTTTATTTTAAATGCGCCGTTATTTGCAGCAGAACAAGGCTTCGCGATCTTCTATTTCAATTCAAGAGGCTGCAGTCCCTCCAAAGGCTCAGTTTTGCCATAACTATAAATAAGGGTATCAGGGTACACTTATAAAAGCTGTGCTTCTGACATGGACAGCTTTATATGGCATGTATACGTGTGTCAGATACTCGAAATTAACATGTCTTAGCAGTTTATGGAAAAGTACACAAAATAGTTTACATTAGTATCCTTAAATAGTGCTCTGTTCTGTATACATGATCGGTGTCTTATTCCTCCTGGCAAAGTTTTTCAAATTACCACGCGAACGAAGCTGCGGGTAAAATCCCATTATATTATAAATTCGTAAATATGGATGTTTGTTTGTTTATTTCTTTGTTCCACTATCACGCTTTTAACGATTAACAAATTTGGACGCAAATTGGCACATAAATAGACCATTTTCTGGATTAGTAGATAGGATATTTTTTATCTCGGTATTGTATTATATTGGAATAATAATTCAAGTTTAACGTTATTTTAAAATAGTAAAAAGTATCTCAACAATTTTTAATTAATTCTTTTATAAAGATAAAGCTAAATCTAGTATTGTAATAGTATGGAATATGGAAGTAGATTTTTGCAGGTGTAGGTTTTTTTTTATAACAAGATGGTTGTCGATACAGATTGTGAATTTAGGATCGTTACCATTTTCATAGCTCGTGTTTGAATCGACTGAAAGGGTTTCTGTCGAGAGACGACAGTACTCAAAAAGGTTTCAAACTTGCGATTTGTATAATATCGGTATTTTCTCCTATAGCCAACTTCTCCTTATTCGATATACCGAGCTTAAACTTGTTTTATAAGTGTCAACGGATATGCACATCGCTGGATATATAGATTTCTAGGATCTAACACTCTTTAAGATTATACGAAGAAATGAGCTCCTTTACTGTTGTTTGGAAATTATTACTTTATATTAATCGCTAAAGAAAAGAAACATGACGTGAAAAGTTATAAAAATTGAAACAATAAAAATTAACTACGTGACGTATCTTAAATAAAAAACTCGATCACAAAATTGTAGCTTATAGCGTTGACAGGTAAGGATTAATGTCTGAATTTATAAATACATTGCCTCCGCGTAGATTGACATTATATTTTCTTGTTTCGTTTTTATACCAATTTACTTGAAGCTGAACTGCTGAAGTCATAAATATTTTGAGAATAACATAAAGAAGCTTTCTATTTATCGAATGCAAAGACGATGAAGCCTAGTCTTCTTTATTTTTTCTTATTACTTTTACATTTGAATATATAAGGGGTATTGATGGTGTTAACCATTTTTATATAGAGGTTTTTATGCAATGTATGTATAATATATATCAATTTTTAACTCTATTTAATATTTAAGTTTTCTATATTCATAGCATCATACATTTTTTTTAACTATAAAAAACATAGAACCAGTGAAATAATCTTTCAATATGATGATTTAACTGTTTAACGTTAAACCCGTACGTGTCACGTACTATTTCAATATTCCAACGCTTAAATTGTCAAAGCCCTAAACTAAAATAATATTTATTGATTAGGAACAATAGATATTTTAATATATAGTTAAAAAAGAAACATTGTAACCGATCCAGCTACTGTTCAACTTCTATTGAAGATTGAATTGGTAACACTACTCTCCTACTCCTCCTACGATCAAAGTTAACATGCTAATGACAATATTTGTTAGGGAAAAATTTTAATATAACCATATCATAAACACGATACACGATTTAAACAACTGTAAACAAAGTATTAATTTTATTAAATTCATAGTAGTTATATAAATGGCATAAAGATACAATTCACAACAATAGTTCGAAGGACCATTATTCGTATCACTGAGTAATAGTGTTCGGTTTGCAGATAAAGATGATTTAAGGAAACTATGCCAACATTACACATGTATACCTATAATTCCATATCCCTACTTCTAAGCTAAAGTTAAGAAAGCTCAATATTGATTGATTGTATAGGTTGTACAGCTGATTGTATAGGTGAATTCCAAATTACGCGGCGTCCGTAAACACTACCGAGTTATTATCGCTTCAATAGTAGTGCTTTAATAATGGTATACCATTATTTATTATTATTTTCTATACACTGGACACGGGAATGAATTTATTTCCTAAGACAACATCATCCCCTACCATGTTAAATTCATTCATTTTTTTCTATTTTATTATTATGGCAACTGAATTTGGCTCAAAATTTCATTACTCTTCTGTAAAATGGCCTATTTACCCTTTTAAAAGTCGGTTTTAGCAATGTATTTGTTTTTCGCATTAGCCCACTTTCATTTCCTCACCGCTCGTGCTTGTAACGTTTCAGATTTTTTTCCATTTCCTTGTTTTTTATTCTAATGAACAGGCCTTGGCAGTAAAATGTTAGTTACTTCTAAATATCATAATTGAAGTCCTGACAATTTTCTACGCTCGCAAAGTTCAAAATGTCACAGTAGTGTATATTTATTACTAAATAATAATACAATTGACTATTTTATCCTTGATGCGATTTGAAATAGTCACTTATTACAATAGGTTTATTTTAGTTAATTAAGATAATGCATTTTTTTTTTTTTTTTATACTTAAGGTTTAGCGTTATGGCCATAATCTCACCTGATCTTAAGTGACGATACGGCCCAAGTTGGTAGACGCGCTAAACCTGTGGAGAAACTGGCTCTCAAGTGCTGCTGCCGGAACACACCTATTGGTATTTGGCGGCAGGTTTACAACTTGAGGGTGGTAGCTACCCAGGCGGGCATTAGAAAAAGCCCTACCACCATGCTATGGTTTCCTCACGATGTTTTCCTTCACCGAAAGCTCAAGCTCATTGTAGGTGCTTGGGTTCGAACCCACGTCCCTTGACGCGAAGTCGTGCACACTACCACTGAGCTATCATCGCTTCAAAATGCTTAATTCTGCAAAAATCCTTAAACTTGTGTATTCATAATTTACTTTATCAAAGGAAAATATAATTAACGACCATATCCTTAAAATATTTGCTACCTATGACGACTTTATGAGGTGTACTTTGAAATTATGATAATGACCCCAAACTCACTTCTCCCCTTAGCAAATTGTCTCTATTCATTCCAGATCAAAACATCAATATATATATATATATATATTCACTATGTAGAATTTTTGAGCTCAGTTGGTATTGAGTACGGACGCCGCGTCAAGGGACATCAGTTCGAATCAACCTACAATGAGGTTGAGCTTTCGGTGAAGGAAAACATCGTGATAAAACCATAGCATGGTGATAAGGCTCTATTACCCGCCTGGCTAGCTACCACCCTCAAGTTGAAAATCTACCGCTAAATACCTGTAGGTATGTTCCGACAGTTGTACTTGAGAGCCAGTCGCTCCACTAGGCTTAGCGTGTCCCCCATCTTGGGCCACATCGTCACTTAACATCAGGTGAGATTGAGGCCATAACCTGAACTATAAAACAAAAACATTGTTTATGTAAAGACCTATCGCTCTTTGTTAATTACGTTCCTAATAAACAAAAATAATCAAACATAGGTTTAATTACGTCTTTACTAATAAAAGATCTTTCATCTAGCTTATTTTCGAATGGACTAGCAAATCGTAAAATCTGTTTGAATGTGGAGTAGATTAATCCCTAAATTCTCCATTATCGACACCAAGGGATAGAGCACAGTTAGTTTGAATAAACGTAGTTAAGGGTTTTCGTTTAATTTATAATAAGTGTATTCTATTCTAGTATCTGAAAGATAATTCTTACATTGTACGCGCTACGATTACTGTATATATAATTCGATGAATTAAAAAAATACAATAGATTCGAATTGGAGCCTTAGCACTAAACATTTTGAACTAAGTAAGTAGTTTATTGAATTTGACAGTAATTTTATAGTAAGAAAAAAAACTTGGAATCGGAATCGGAAACATGACATTCATTCAAACAACCATGATTGGTTTACTTTTTTAACTGTAAGAGTTTTTCTAAAACCCCTTTCATGCGTATATAAATAACTAGGAAAAGCACTAGGATTTTTATATCATTATTGCCTCGTGGTAGTAATATACACATATCAGTTATGTTCTCATCAGTTAGTCGGGTATAAAAGAAGGTTTAAAAATAACCAATACAGTCGTTGTAAACATAAATAAAAATAATTCTTGACATTCCATATAGTGGCGAACCACGAATGTTCAATTGATCGCCCCATAACATAAGAATATTCTTCGACCATGAAGTCTAAATTGCCTCCCTGTTTTGTTATCCGGAGTATAATAAATACATGGCACATATGAAAACCATTTTTGTTTTCGGCTGAAAAGTAAACAACTAAACGTATTTTTATTAAAAAAAGATAAACATGCTCATCACGTCTCTGACGTCTCTATGGATCATTTAAGACATGAGCTGGTTCTGTTTATTTTTTTTCTTTTGAAGTTGAAATCCCACCTCAACTCAACTCTCCCCTGAAGCAAGTACGTGACCAGGGTTTTCAATAACATGTTATTGTCTTATATTTGCGCGAAATGAGAATATTATATTATAAATAAATTTAACTGTAGGGTTCCAAAGAAAATTTCTTTAAGTGCCTCTTGTACTTGGATATTTGTCTGACGGAAATGGCTTTAGCTAAAAGTATATTAAATTTATTTATTTTATATGACTACATAATAATTTTGTTGTTAAAATCACCTTTTAACTAATACAATATTTTAATAGCTCGCATAATTTAAAAAAAGCGTGTAATTTTAGTGTGCGTTTAAGCGTTTCAAGTTTTTTTTTTTTTCTATCAAATATAACGATTATAAAAAATAAAACGTAATATCTGCTAGAAGGTAAAAAGATTACTTTAAGCACTCGTAGAGGTTTTAGAGGCACAGTTTTTCAATTAATCGCGATGGAGGTGATCTGTACCAGAATAGGTTTAGACCACCGTGAAGAAAGACCTATCTCTTTTGTTTACCTAATTTACCCAGAGTATATCCAGCGGGTTAGAGGCGGGTCGGTGCAGAGGTCCATGAGGCAGTGATGATTAACAACGGTCTGCCGATCTTTCGATATTTGCCGTTCTTATTGGATGCCGAAGGTGCCCTTACGCTAGAGATTCAGTGTAGTGCGGTAGTGTGATAACAGTCTCCACTCTGGTAATAAGGGGAAATGTGAGAATTTATGATATCTTTTTATTGGGTATTTGGCGTTGCTTTTTAGCTGATCAGTTTTACACGTCCCTCTCGTTTCTCGTAATATGTCGGATATTACGCACTGATCTTCATAAATTTTATACCACATTAACATAAAAAAGGCACAATTCTTACCAATACTAGCAGTACCGTCAGTTTGCCATTCTATTGTAAGGATTATCTTCGAACGCACGTAACGAGGATATATAAAAAAGCTTATATTGTTTAGTCTCGTTGATTAAAAATGTTATGTTAATTTAAGTAACAATGTATTAATTTTAATCAATAATTATATAAGAACAATGTTAGGTATTTATTCTCGGAATTGACGGTAAGTTTATATGGATTTCATGGAAGTATTTATGAATGAACACGAACACTTTTACCTTACCTAATTGAATATGTGAATATGTGAAGATAGCTTAGTGGCAATATGTTCGGATCCCCATTGAATGAGTTGGAAAACATCCTGATAAAATATTAGCTTGATAGTAGGACATTCTGTAATGTCTTCCTGACTTATTAGTAAATTGTAGTTCAAAATCTTTCGTCGAGCATTTTAAATTTCAGATTTTCAGATTTCAGAATATTTTATATTTTATATATATATATATATATATATATATATATATAAATTAGGTATATAGGACTAAAGAAATTGTATACCAAAACAACTCTATTTACTGCAAAATTTATTAAAATGAAAGTAAAATATTCCTATGAAATCGTTCTCTATTCTGTAAACGCGGATGTTTGGCAGCTACATGTATAAATAGAAACAGCAAGATCTAATACCATGTAGCGGGAATCGGGAATAATCTAATATTGCGCACGGAGCTTCAATACACTACTAATATTTGGCAGTGATATAACTTAAGTTGGGTTGTTAATAATAATAAACGAATACAACTATACCGTATCTAGAGATTTATTAAACCACATGCATTTTTTCTGTCATCGTAAATTATTTAGGAGAAAATTTTTCCCGATGGACGACAAAGCTGCAATGACGGCTGAACAGTGTAAGACTTATTTGAAGTTTGAAGTAACGGGATATACGTTTTTAATAGAACATGCGTTATTACAAGATAATTTTTCAAGTGTTCAAATCCCTAGAAAATAGAATTAATTACCGACAACTTGACAAATAAAGTTCATATAAATCAAATAAGCACAAATTCTGTTGATTTCACAAATAAGTGTATACATAAGTACATTCACATATATTTTCTAGGTTTCTGAAGAAAGATTATTAAAACAAAGTAATTATACGTAAATATTGAAATATAGACAATTCAAAAATGCTTATGCAATGTATATACTTGCAATTTTTGACACGGTTTTCTAAATCAATACTATATGTATACGTTTATAATTAAACTAGCTGTTTCCATATACATTCAAAAAGTTACTCATTGAACATATTTTTTTTATAACGTGTTGAAAAATTTATAGCCCTTTTTACTTAGCTACTAACACGAAGTGTATAAAATATAAACGTTGTTGTTAAATAAAGTCCAATGTAAATGCTAATGTACTGGTTAAGCAAAAATTAAAACTCACAGTTAAAATGCTTACTTTATGATCTCGCTTTCATATTTTATTTGGTAGTACGTACGTACGGTGTGTAACTTTCATGAAGGTAACACTACAGGTTTAGAGACATTATCTTAAAAATGAGAACCTATGTGAAACAAAAAAACCTTATTATACACTGAATGTAATCTACAAGGAAATTCTGAATATTACGTAAAAATTATTACATGCTTTTTTCCATAAAAACTATTTTGAGTACTGCACATTATTTAGAAAAATTGTTGTACTTGTTGCCAGCTAAGCTGGCAGATGTTGTTCTGCCCGCTCAGACAGTTAATAAATCAATCACAGTGCCAACTATTCAATTTAAGCGTAAAAGTCTTCTCTGTGAGAAATTACTATTAGTTTAGCATTTCATACCCTATCTCGGAGGCACCCTTTCCTTTTATGGGATAGAAATATCTTGCATTTTGATCAATAATGCTATGCTATAATAGTGTTCAATTTTATCAAAATCTGTTAAATACTTTCAAAATAATGCGCGTGCAAGGGCATTAACCGGAAAACAAAACAAAAAAGCAAAGAAATATTGGCCTCTAAATCGATAACAAAGTACACAATGATGAATGAAATATTTAGAAAAATTGTAAAGTTAATTGAAGCATACAGATTTTATACAAAACATAATTTAATCATACTGTTAAATAGTGTTATAAATATTTAACATTATCTAAAGTTGAATAGGTCAACTCTGATATCTTTGGTTACTTAAAATATAAGGTATATTAACACTAAATGTGTGCTATATATTCAAGTTGAAATTTTATACCATGTATAAAGTTGTGTTGTAAACGAATGTTGTTTAAAGTGTGCAAATATGGTGTTCAACTGTTTAACTCAAGAACATCGATTTTGAAAATTTTTAATTGATCCGTTATTATCCACGTATAAATAGGCAAAGATAAAACAGTTCAGTACCTTTTCATCCTCTGTTTATTACTGTTCACTTCACCGCCATTAATTTAAAAAAAATGAAACAGGAACTTTCTTTCCTTTACAAGTTTCTCGTCAAATTTTCATTACTGAATTTGGACCATGGCCGGACACAAGCATACATAATTACATAGAAAGAGAATTTATTTTCGTAATTTCTTTAGTGTCCATATTTATTTTTCTGAAGTCCTAGAATTAGCGTTGGTTTCTTTCACAGTTAACAAATTAGCATTATGGATACATGTTATACCTAGACAGTTTTATTTAGTAAAAAGCCAGAACTGAATGGTATGAATTATTAAATAATGTTTATATAAAAAAAGCACAAGTATTACGTTTATTTCAATTCCTCCCTCAGTTAGAGTTAACGAAAAGCTATTTTTTCCAGTTCTGCAACCTGTCATTTTTACGAGCAAGCTGTGGTGGAGTTTAATGATTCACTATAAATTGCAGCTATCAAAATTCCCACATTATTTGTCAGTGGTTTTTGTTTTCAGTTCACTTTATAAAAAGCTTTTTAACTAGCATTTTCTTTATAAGCCATAGAAATGAAAAGTTTAAGTACTAGCCAAATTACTAAATAATTTTATAGTAGACGACAATAGAAATGAATGAAATTTTAACATAATACTGAAGCGGAATGAAATCACATATATAAGTAAATCTAATAATTCCACAACTGTTTTAATAAATATTTTTAATTGAAATGTTTTATACATTATATTATAACATTTATATTTCATCTATACGTTTATATTTATCTTTATAAACGTCATCCAATAAATTTAACGGCTTATTTCATTCTATAATATGTATACACATGTATAACCTTAATTTGGTATGAAAAATAAGACATCTGGTTTTAATTTGTTTTATTTCTAAGAATGTCTATAAACAATTAAGATAACGTTTAAAACACATTTTGTTATTTTTCATTCTTTATTACATACTAACCATTTTCCTTAACTAAAGAAAGTTGAAATTAATGTAAACTGGATCATTTTTATATTTAAGGTATTTTATGATTTTTTATTTAATTATAAAAACACGCGTTATCTTGTTTTTTGATAATATAGGTAACCCAGGTCTTTTGCGAAAGTAATATTCATTACATTAAATATCTATAAATGTATGTAAATAATTTATATTCTTGAATATTTCATTTTAGAAGTGTTGCTTGCTTTCATTTGATTTTCAAATTGACAATTTTTTATTGACACTCCTGGTTTCTATTTATTTTATTATGTAAAAATAATTATAATCTTTTATAGCCTATAGTTATCAGTTATTGTCCAACAAGTGACAATTTTTACTGAAGGTATAAAATTTGATATATTCATTAAAAAGTTGTGACTAATAATAAAGTAAAGATTTTAATAGCATTTATGAACTTGTTTTTATATTGTCTTATAAAGTTTTTAGCTTTATCTAATTTCAATAAATCCGTATAATCTAAGACGATAAAGTAAAGGAATCAAAGATTGAATCTGAATAATTTATAATATCTCAAACTTCCATCTTATTTTAAAAGATAAAATATTCGGAATTATGCTGAATTATGGACACAATTTTTAAAACTATGCAGATTTTAACGAAGTACAATCTCAACGTTATAACATACATAAAATGTCTGCTACACACATTTCGAAAATTCTTCTGCAAGGAATGAAATTAGTAATGGCCTGGTTAATTTGAAGATTCAGTGGAACTTTCAAATAATTGAGAAAAAGTTTATAACATTACTAGCAGTGCTCTATGCATTATTATGCTAGTAATTTCTTAGTTCCGTATATAAAATTTTGCTGATGTATATTTATACTTGTATAATTTCTTGAAATCTTATCGTCAACTCTTATAACTTATCAAGTGTGAAGTATAAACAAATAAGTATATGTAATTATTAAGTTATAATTACAGCATTTCATAAAAATCGGTCACATATCCGTGATCAGTGTTTTTTATGGTAAACATTTTTTATATTCAAGGTTTATCGGTATAGCCGCAACCTCATCTGATTTTAAGTGACTAGACTGGCTCTCAAATGTAACTGCAGGAATACACCAATAGGTTTTTGGCGGCAGATTTTCAACTTATGGGTTTTAGCTATCCAGCAGACATTAGAAAAAGCCTTACCACCATACTATGGTTTCATCAGGGTGTTATCCTTCACCGAAAGCTCAAGCTCAATGTAGATGGATTCTAATTTACGACCCTTAATGCGGCGTCCGTATACACTACCAACTGGGCTATCATTGCTTTAAAATCATGGTTCATTTACCATGTCTGGGAAAAAATACACGTAGAAACATATACTCAGATACATAATGCAGATGTAAATGGAGTGCATGAAAAGAGGCTCCGCAAGTGACACTACCCGACTACGTAGTACCTACGAGACTTAAGCATTTTTTCGCACTCTCGATGCGGTAGACTTAATTTTATTTTCATTTATTCAATTATTCCAATGACCTGACTCTTAATGATATTGTGACTACTAGATAATCGGTGATTTTACTATACCCTCTGAGGCTGGTGGCAAATTGCATTGCATATTGTAATTGAATTTTAATAGATCACTGAAGCTGGTATGGTTATATTTGTACATATTTATAATAAAATAACAATTGAATCTTAATAAGACGTTTTTTAATAAAAAGAAATTCTCCGTGGTTTCTGTTCCGCAATAGTATCAATAACCTTAACAAAGTTTAAATATCGAGCTATATAATTTTCAATAGACATTATAGCCAAATGTATGCGTTCTAATATTGTTAGTCTTCTGTTTATGGTCTTTAGTTATGTATAAGTTTAATTGATTTTAAGTAGTTATATAAAATGTAATTTTGAAACGATTTTTGTTAAAATGTTAGGTTACTTCTGAGCTCACTGACACTCGGGCCCTAGGGCCCGTGGCATTTTGTCAGTTCTGTCACCCTATAGTTACACTACAGTGGATAATGTTAGCAAAGCAGTGATGACTCGGTGGTAATATGTATGGATGCCGCGACAATAGACGTGATACGCTGCGTCAATAGCTTGAACTTTTGTTAAAAGAAATGTCGTGATGAAACTATGACATGGTGAATTGTCTAATGCACGCCAGGTTAACTGCCACACCCAAATTTAAAATCTGCCGCCAATATAGTTGTTTTTCGGTAGTTGTACTTGCGAGTTAATTCCTCCACTACGCTCAACGTGCCCACCATCTTGGGCCACATCGTCACTTAACACGAAGTAAATTTGCAGCCAAAACGCTAAATCTATAAAGTTTAAAAAAGAGGCAATGCTACAGCTTCTTCGCATTAATTTATACAAATTTTAGACATAATTTTAAAGGCAAATTTTAATTGTACTTTCGAGGTGGTTTCAATGTTACAATAGATATTTAAGAATACATTCAGTTAGAAGTATAACCATAGAATATGTATATTTGAAGCAATGATAGCTCAGTGGTAGTGTGTACGACTTCGCGTCAAGGGACGTGAGTTCGAATCCAAGCACCTACAATGAGCTTGAGCTTCCGGTGAAGGAAAACATCGTGAGGAATCCATAGCATGGTGGTAAGGCTTTTTCTAATGCCCGCCTGGCTAGCTACAACCCTCAAGTTGTAAACCTGCCGCCAAATACCAATAGGTGTGTTCCGGCAGCAGCACTTGAGAGCCAGTTCCTCCACAGGTTTAGCGTGTCTACCAACTTGGACCATATCGTCACTTAAGATCAGGTGAGATTATGGCCATAACGCTAAACCTTAAGTATAAAAAAAAATTACTTATTTATAGGTACACACTCCTATAGATGTTTAAGTTATTTACTTGCTATCACGACTCTTTTATATTATGTTAAACATCTCATGTTCCGTATATCATTGGCAAACTACCAAAAGTAAGAGTAAATAGTAATAAATTACTCATGGCGTATGATTATTTGGATCAGAAAATATCTTCTTAGTTTTCGTCGATTTTCATACCATAGTCATTGATGGTCGAAACTGAAAAATATGTTTAAGATTACCAAAACATTTTCACTCTCAGTATTCTGAAACATCGTTATCATTAAAGCTTTATCATTTGACTTTATTCCTCTATCAATATTTTAAATGAATGACTAGAGTAAGCTTCCAGTTTTACTCTATAAAGTTCGAGAAAGACAAGACAATCTTAGTAATCTATGGATTTACCGTGCGAGTGCCAGGTTCAGTGTGTGGCAGAGAGGGAAACTCCGAGCAAACTCACAGGACTTGTGATACGGGTGTAGGTTTGAGGGGCTCCTTTAAGATGCGCCTCACCACTCCCTGACCAACCAAACTTGGTAGGAGCCTGCTTGTGCAGCTTAAGAAACACGTTCTAGTATATAACTTACTGCAGTCCTAGACAGCCCAAGATTTTTACTATATTATAGAAAGCTTGGTATACCTCTCGCTCAAATGCGCTTGCATAGCGTATAAATGAAATACAGAGCCACATCTGTTCAGTTCATTTAGTAGCTCATAGAATTTATTTATTTTTATTGGGTGGTTCTTCAACCCTTCACCGCATTGATATTTCCCATGATACAGTGAGTTGTACTAATACATTTTGTTGTTTTAGAATAAATAAATATTTTGTCTGGGAGTCGAGGCCTAAACATCAAATAATAATATCACAATTTTTATTCTTTATTATCTTATTTAAATAGATTTAAATGCGACAATAAATGTACTTATTTTAACAACTAGAAACAGTGTAATTTGATTTACCAAAGCGTAACAACTCGCGTTACGTAATACAATTAACGTTATAAATCAGGGGTAGCGAAACCACTGAAATTACTGTTTGCAAGGTTTAATGAATGACATTTAAGATAAGTATAACATACAAAGCCCTTCACTATATTGGTAATTCAATTTCGGCTTTAATGGTGGCCAAGTGGAAATTACTTCATAAAACGTTTTCGATTATATAATAAAAATTATTACTATTATTATTATGTCAAATCTTCCTAAAAAAAATTGATACGGTTTCATTAAAATTCAGCCCAAGAATACAAGTATGGCGAAAGTTTTTGTAATCTAATATTATAGGCTTTTATATTTTCTAAACTAAGGATATCGACCTTGCACTAAGCGATAACTTTAAATTAAAAAAAACCGATAGTCAAAGCTAACCCAACTTAACTAACAATAAGTAGAATCATACTTCATCATCTTCAAACTTCATAGAATTTTAAGGGAGTTCTACTTCTAGTAGTGAATATCTGTTAGCTGAATAGTTGAAAGAATGATATTATGTTGCTATCGTGTTAAAGAAGGAAGCTATTGCAATATTAAATAATAGCAGTTTTCAATACTTTATGCTTAAAATGGGAGCAATAAATTGAACAAAGTTTTGAAACTACTGACAGTGGCGAAATTGAACGAACTACTAAAAATTCAATTCGTCATATATCGTAGTGCATCGGCCTAGGCTGATGTCTGAACACTTTGAATATAACCGTGTCAATATTGAAACAACACAATACTCACGTTCTGTTTAATCCGGCTTGAATGCACAAATGCACATAACGCATTCATATACCTATATGTGTTCTAACTGAAACAAGCGCTGACCTATAGTCTCTGGTATAAAGTCTAGAGTTATGTACATAACTATTCGTACTTTTATTTAAGATTTTTTTTATGTTCTAAAAAATGATATTTTTTTTGATCCACAGATAAGATATTCAAATTTTATAGACAGAGAGTAAGCGTAATTTTTACTTACGACAAACACAACGTATTTTAATTTGTATTGGTCTAAGTAGGTTTCATTTTGTAGATAACTACGTCTATGTATTTTTTAAATTATCAGTCATTTTTATGTATAAATACTGATATTTTTTACTGTTTTTGTTATTAACACTTTTTTAGTTTATATGTTTAGCGTTTTGATTACAATCTCACCTGATTTTAAGTGACGAAGTGGCCCCAGATAGCGAAAAAGTTAAGCCTGAGCTAAGCCTAAATCCCTCCAGACTCGCTCTCAAGTCATCTTGAAATTCCTATTTACTCTATTATTATTTATAAAGATTTATTTCCATACTAATATAACCACCAACCACCATTAACATACAATTTTTATGAACAACAAGTTTTCACAAAAATCATGATTTTCATTATTGTAATTACATATAATTATTTATAGGTTTATCATGTGACAACATTTGCGCCTCATGGTATTTGAGGTTAGCTTTTAAAGCAACCGCAGAAACACATCAATACATTTTAATCTAGAAATCAAAAATGCTCATCCTTCGTATTAATTTTCTTCCGGCAAATAACACTCTCTGTAGATTACGGACCCACGTCGATCAATGCGTTGTTTGTACCCTCTACCAATGATAAAGCTTCCGATACATAATATGGGAGTCTTATATGGGAGTCTTGTACTAAGGGACAAACAAGATGCAATTACGCTATTATTATGGAAACCTTAGTCATTGGCAAGCATAATTATGTAGTGCAGAAATTTTAAACAAAATAAAATAGACAAAAAATTCACCGTATATAGATCAATTATACTGTGAATTCCACAGTACCGTGTAGACCTAATGTTTACATAAATACTATAAAAAAAATTAATAAATAGCGTTCTGAATTTGGAATACATTCGAAACGTTTTGTAAGTTTTGAACATATCTGAATTGAAAATATTAAGCCCAAACGCTAGATCTGAAAAGATCGACTCCTGTTGTCAGATGCTCTGCTAAGCTTGAATGGATGACGTCTTATGATTGGCTTTACTTGACCACATGGAACAGGATGACTTCACGAAGAGAATTCATACAAGCTGAAGAAAGTGAACTTATGTTATGTCTATGTCAAATATGTTTAGGAGGTAATCCTTATCGAAGCCTTTTACAATATTATCAGCTTATATCAAACCTGATTTCCCAGTTACACTGCCACGCTGAAACCTTCTCGCTTGGATCTCGCATGGAAATTCATCGCTTTTTTAAATTGTATCTACAGTTCATACCAAAAGATTTATAAACAGCGCTATCATTCTGCAAAGTACATATTTATATAATTCAATCTATACAAGCAACAAAACATATAATAATTCGTACTATTTTATGAAAATGTAGAGATCGTTTACATAAAAAATATTTATCAGTTACAAAAAAAAAACTTTTGTAAATATTATGAGTTCGTTGTTAGAAATTATAATAGAAACCGTTACAAAAATATCAGACAATATCATTATAAAATAACATACATATACTTACAGAAAAACCAATAAGCATGTTAAGATGACCGGTAACACCCAGTGGCATTCATCCCTTAACTGGACAGACAGATGGCCAGAGAAGCTTCTACATCAGTTCAACGCGAGTTCTCGGTTGAAACGTACGTCTGTCTAATATTCACTCTACCCTTATCTTACCGGAACCAATTACAAAGTTTTATACCATCTCTTTTAAAGTTACGTACACTGTAACACTCTAGAGTTTTATAATTAATTTTTGACGTAACTTTTTACTTGAGTTCTTATTTGGTGTCGCTTGTGTTAATAAAGATAAAAGTTTTAACGGTTGTTCGAATTCGCTGATTTTACGTGAATTTAAACTTGACATCATATATGATGTTTAACATTGTATTCTTGTTTTCGAGCGCTGTGTTTATTGCTAGTAAGTATATATTGATATACTATATAAAAGCATGTTATTGTGTTTAGAAAATCATGCATGTATTTAGAAAACATCACACGCTTTTCAAATATTAAATTTTTAAATAATCAATTATGTTTTAGTCTGACAACGGAGATATGTTCCTGCTGTTAAAAAAATATCAAAGAAAAACCTAATTATTATACGCTTATACTTATATTACAATTATACTTATATAGTCCAAAATTTTGATGGTACTTATAATAAAATATTTGTTTTATTAGCTACCTACTCAAAATAAGTATATTTTATATATAACTAATACTTATTATGAATACAAAACTAATAAGCATAAACATTCTTAAGATCCAGGAGATAACCCTTTGTTATCTAACGCAACGCATAATAATAAATTTTGTAAATGTTTCCCTGCTGGATAAAGAGCTCTTGTCAAATGTTCCCGATTGATTATTTGTCCAATACAAAGTCTTATTATAATGTTCTATTCTTCTTTATGTTTTCCTTCATAATCAACAGTTATTATTATTAACAGGCTAGTACATGTTATTTGGTTGGCGTGAAATTGCTTTTAATGTTTCGGGAGACTATTTTCTTTATAGGAACTCTACCATAATTGTTTAGCCTATATTAGTAAAAGTGTAATATTTTGAAGTATAAATTCTTTTTCCTGTACACAGTTCTAAAATCGTTCCGAATAAAACATTTGCATCGTTAGATCGTTTTCATAGAATTTTCTAATTTTTCAGTTAACTTTTTCTTGTTCTAAAAACATCAAATGATGTAGTTCCAATACAAAAAAGAATGCCGAATCAGTTCATCCGATATCAAGTAACGTGTATCTCACCGACGAGCATTGAATATTTATTTATGTACATGGATACAATATTGCACGCCTCATAAGCGAAGCGTTGAGGTAGGTACTATTGTCACTTCACGCAAAACAAATGATTTATCATATATCTCTATCATATATTGCACTTGAAAAATAATATATTCACTTACATATCAAGAAAAACATTATCCTTAACACTCATAATATTTTTGATGCCATTTTTGTTATTTAAACTTGTTAAAAAACTATTTAAAAAAGTTCAGTCTTGGACGTCCTTGTGTCTATATGTGCGAATCCTGTATGTTATTACGATAACGACCGGAATACTTTACTTATAGTTTTTTTTTCTTACGTTTCATTATAATTAGGAATAGAACCCTATTACTTTTCACGGTGTGATTCGATGTGTTTTAATTATTACTAATTAAACTCCATTCCTAATTCCAAACTAAATTCCAAATTTTTAAATTTATGAAAATTCCAAAAAAATCTTAAATACATAAGGCGATTCGAACCTGTACAATTTAGGTATACACTTACAATTAGGTAAACAATTGAGGTGCAACGATTGTACATACATACTGATTTTGATTGTTTAATATTAAACGAAATTTAAGTTAGAATTGGAAGAGAAGACAACTTAGGTAACACTTAATTCTTTGTTAATCAGTGATATTGTATACTGATACTGCGTTAACAGATTTTAGTTCAAATTCCTCTGATGAGCCTAAGTTTTCAGTGAAAAAAACATCAACATTTTCTGTTGCCCACCTGACTAGATCATCTACATCACCTTTTTTATTAACTGAAGTGTGTGTTCACAATCGTGCACTTAACAAAATTCCTCATTGCAACGCAACGAGTTATCGGGTAATTGGATCCTGCATACTAATTTTATTATGTTGAATTATACAAATAATAAAAATATACAGCCCTGTTATAACTTGGAAAGTAAATAAATATTCAAAAAACACAAAAATTTAGCGCTTGTGAAAAGCGTGTGATGATAAAATGAATTTAGCTCAAGAGTGAATATATAAGCTTCAAATCAAACTCAATATTATTCGAAACTATTCTCATTGTTTGACCACATGAAGCTCCAGCTTTGTTAAATTCCGTTGGTATAATTAAATTTGATTAGGTTCGGATATAACATTTGATTCCGCGATAAGCCGGTGTTCACAACCAAATGCGATAGTAGGGATGTACCCGATTATGTAGCAATCACCATTTTTCATATTGGTAATTCCGGGAACGATAAGCTGTCGAACAGCTTACAGGTCAAGATGATAGTGATGATTGGCTACAGACTATTGACATCTGAATGGTCATCATAGACTTTAGGTTTTAATTTTGTTACCATTTTTTGCTCTTTCATAAACTTTTCTATTCAAACATTGCCAAGATTTCTAATCGTAGTCTTGTAAATAGTTCCATACACTTTAATGATGTAAAATTATTTATCAACACTATTAATAAAATATTTTGTGTTAAAACTGAATGAATTAAATTTTGAATCAATTATGGGTCAGTAGAAGTGTGTACTGGTCGATTAATAAAAATTCGAATCTGTGCAGTGAACCTGAACCTAAACCTTTCGTAAATAAAAAGGTTATGATAATGCCATAGCATGGTGTAGTAAATCCACTAATGCTCGTCTGGGTAACTTATTCCTTTATGTTGAAAATATGTAGAAAAGTAGGTATGTACGGGTGTAATGTTACGGAAGAAACACCATCCTAGTAAAGTAGTAATGTAGTGGGAAAATTTGGGTGTCGTTTCTAGGTGCCCGAATTCACTAATACGTCGTAGCAATGGCGTAATAATTATATTCCAGCATTTTCCCGTAGTATGTTTATGCCTAATTTAATATCTATTATTCTATAATAAAACCGTGCAAGACCCAAATGTGTACTTATATAAATCATGCATATTGTATAATATAATTAAATCCTTATATTTGGATCACTCTAAAGGTACATAACAGAATTTGATGTAATTTGACACGGTGATAAACGTATAGGATCCTTTTTATGCTATAAATCGAAACACTTTTTCCGGGATATGCGACAAAATGTTAAACTCTAACACCATGTAACCGATCGCAATGGCACGTATAAATATTTTTACACGCAGAAGATATTAATTCTATTCCTAAATATGTCTATCAGTTGCGCTGTGAACAAGTTAAGGTCTGCTGAGAACAGCGACGTCTGTCGTGTAAGCCAGTAAGCTTATAAAGGTTCATAGCCTTATTGTCTTTTCATTTAGATCGTTGGTGATGCCCCTACTTATGTATCTTATGCAGAATATCTAAAACTAGCTGTGCCTGCAACTTCGTTCGCATGGAACTAAAACATATTTAATATTTTTTGCTCGTTTTTATAACTTTTTTAAATAAAGTTTTGTTTTATTGGCGGTAGCGTGATGTTCAGTAGCCTAGAACCTATCTCAATGATTGCTCTAAGCCATACAAAAAGGTTTTTTGAATCCGACTGGTAATTAATAAGATTAGCGCATTCCTACAAACAAAGAAACTTTTTCGCTTTATAATATAAAAGATTAACGATAATATTACAAGAATTGCGTTAATATATAGAACAATTGGCAGTAGGTACACATCACGCAAATATCAAGAATTCTTGATAAAACCTAATTTAACAATAATTGTGAATTAACTGAGTCATACCTCGCTAAGATTATTTGAATAGGTTTGCTCTGATTAAAATGCGATTGAGCAATTTCCTTGGGAAAACGTATTTTATAAATGAAATAGCGAGAAACAAGCGATGATAACTAAGTGGTAGTGTGTACGGACTCCGCGTCACGTGAGTTCGAATCAAACTATAATGAGCTCGAGATTTCAGTGAAGGAAAACATAGTGAGGAAACCATTGCATGGTGGTAGAGTTTTTTCTAATGCCCGTCTGGCTAACAACCACCCTCAAGTTGAAAATCTGATGCCAAATACCAGTTGGGGTGTTCCGGCAATTGCACTTGAGAGCCAGTTCCTCCATAGGTTTAGCGTGTCTACCAACTTGGGCTGTATCATCACTTAAGATCAGGTGATATTATGGCTATAACGCTAAAACCTTAACTATAAAAAAATTACCCGGAGAAGATTAATAAATTGAAAAACTAAAATATTTTCCAGTAGTGCAAATGAATTAATTCAATTATCGTTGACTGAATGACTGAATATAACAAGTTTTAGCTGGGGTTTATTTTGTAAAGCTCGTTTATAACAGAAGTTAGAAACATTTACTCAGAAGTCGAAATGAATTGCGAAGTCATATCATTACAATAAACTGTATATACTTAATTAAAACTAATCTCGCAATATCTGTAGAGAGACCGAGAGAAAAAGACATAGAGTTAAGCTCTCGACTAAATTAAGAAAACCTTGATGTATAAAATACTGTGTCTTATAGTACACAATACAATCAAAATGAATGTCGACTGAGAGATGTGTCATGCCGGCTTGCGTACCTTTCGAAATAGACCAACCATACTAGAGTCACCGTGATGAGTTTATGACCATGGATACTGTCGCTACGATCTACTAGTCTGGTACAGATCTCTGCCATCACACTTGTTTACCATCCAATTCTAGAACGCAACACTCCTAAGCGTGCTACAGCAGCTAATATTATACCTCTTGTATCTTTTGCCCTGTTCTACCTAGACACTGTAATCAGAAAACTGGAATTCCTTTCCATCTTCATCAAATTATTTCAACGTCAACTTATACTGGAGGCCAAGCGGCTCATCGTTTATAAAAGAACCTCTGATTCTCAACGTAGCGTTCCGAGCACGTTGCTCCATAAATATTAATACATAGTTGTTAGGATACGTTTCTCACATTTCGTATTTACTAAGCCACAAATAACATGTATCATCGAAATATAAAATCCTTGTGAAGAACGAATTGACTATATCGAGGAAAAAATACTTAATGATTTCTTAGGTTTACGCGATTATTATTCATTGAAATAAAACTAATTTAAACGGATTTTATCGCGGTTATTTATTAAATTTTGATCCCGACGCTTCGAAAGCTTTTCAGCCTTCGCGGTCACGGGGCGGACTGAGGTGTAGGTTGTCCAGAAAAGTTTATGTTACTGTGTCTACCTTCAATTTAATTTTTATTATTGATAGTGTTCCGATCTACGCAGAAAGAGCTCACAGTGTCTTGAGGTCTGGCAATTGGTCTTTTGGGTTCCGATTTAATCAAATGTATAATTGGATCCCAGGCTTGTGCTAGCTTCCAACCATCTTCTCTATTGAAATTTGGATGTTTTTTAATTTCAATAGCCTCACGAATCATCCTAGGTAGGAATCGGTGTTCTTTGGCAAGGATTTGTGGCTTGTCGAATCTAAGATAATGTTTGGAGCCTTCTTCTGAATGTTCAGCAATTGCAGACTTCGTAGAGCCGCGGTGTTTAACATGAGCTATATGTTCTTTTACGCGGGTCCCTATATTTCTTTTAGTTTGTCCGATATAGGAGAGGCCAAAGTCACATTCGATTTTGTATACGCCCTGTTCTTGTAGAGGTATATGACACTTGACAGGTGGTAAAAATTGACTAATCTTCTTGGGCGGCTTGAAGTAAGTTTTAATTGAAGCACGCTTCAGCACATAGCCAATCTTGTCTGTGACCCCTCTTACAAAAGGTAACACAACAGGTACACGTTCTACTGTGGCTGGTTTAAAAATACTACACTAAATAACATTCTTAAGTTTCTTAGATAGGATATTTGTCGGCAATATATCCAATGAAATTGTCGCCTGATATAGCTATATGTAAGTCACACATGTACTAAAATGATGCAAATAAAAGCTAATTGTATAGTTTTATTTCAAATGTTATTTTATTTCTTATAGCTTGACGTAATTATATACAATGTTAATTCAACAACGATAGAGCTGAAATGATAACACCTCAAGGCTAGAAATGCAAGGTGACACCACTACTGCCTGAAGTGATTTTATAACAATCATAGTTTATTAATGATATTCTGACAACGCACAGCAGATATTTGCGGCATATATTTAGGTAATGTATTTTTATTTTAATAACGAAAAATAGGCATCTCACCCAGGCATATGGGTGAGCTGGGTGAGATGCCTATTAGTATCGGGGAAAGATGTCCATACGTAATGCGCACTTTTAATTAATCTTCGCGGAACTACTGCTGGCATTGGACGCACTGTAGCCAGTCGCATTTCTTTGTAGCGACGTTATAATACTCTCCACACACCACGCATATATCTCCCAAAATTTTGTACTCTATATATCTTTCTGGTGTACTATCATATAGAAAGATACAGCTCGCTTTAGGGCTTGTATCTTCTGAGATTTGTTTTATATCCAAATCAAATCACAAATCTTTATTCAATTCAGCCCCCAAGAAGGCGCTCATGAACGTCAAAACTACTACCGGTTCAGATAGTAACGCAGACATCGAGAAGAATCATCAAAAAACTCGATCTGCATCTATTTTTTAGATCTTATTCTTACCTTTTTTACTTAATAGGTTAAAGTGTTATAGTAGCTATTAGCGGATGTACAGAGAAGGGTGTCAAATCTAGACACCACGATCGCTCACATATTGATACACCTTACCTTTTGACATCAAAATCGTTTGTTTGGTATGGTTCTTGAATTTATTGTTAGGCAATTCAGTAATGCGCTTTGCGACGATATTGTAGAACGTGACCCTATTACCTATTATCTATGCTCTATTAGAGCCAGTAGGCTTTCTTTTGTATTCATTTGGCATTTAAAAAAATATAACAGAAATAGTAATTACTGAGCAACTAGCCCTGATAACTCATTCGGCGTCTCTCCAGATTGCAACGGAGAGTTGCCTATGGACTATGAACACATCCACAAGCATTTCTAATATAAAATGGCGAATTTTCAAGAAAAAAGGATCATAATTTTAGGTTATAACTCAATCAAATATTATTTAAGTAACAAAATTTCGACCAAAAAATACTACTTTCTATGTCACACATCATATTGTAATGTTGTAATAAACCACACTTACCTTATCTTACGAATAAACTGTAAAATACCAATTAAAAGTTTACAATTTGTACATAAAAACTTCCGTGAAGACATCGGCTCTCGAATCACGTAATGTTGATGCGTTCCTTTTGAAGCAATAGAATATATGTTTTTTTTATTCAGTAGGCATCTATACCCTATAGGCATCTGTGCCTGAATTACCCTAAGTGTAGAGTTAAGGTCACAATCTTACCTGATATTAAATGACGATGTGGTTCAATATAGTTGACGCACTCAGCCTAGTGGAGGAACTGGCAACTGCCAGAACACATCTATAGATATTTGACAGCAGATTTTCAACTTGAAGGTGGTAGCCAGCCAAGTGGGCATTAGAAAAAGCCTTACCACCATATCTAAATTACTAATTAGGTACTAGTATAAACGGATTTTATCGCGGTTATTTATTAAATTTTGATCCCGACGTTTCGAAAGCTTTTCAGCCTTCGTGGTCACGGGGCGGAAGGAGGTGTAGGTTGTCCAGAAAAGTTTCTGTTACTGTGTCTACCTTCAATTTAATTTTTAATATTTATAGTGTTCCGATTTACGCAGAAAAAGCTCACAGTGTCTTGAGGTCTGGCAATTGGTCTTTTGGGTTCCGATTTAATTAAATGTATAATTGGATCCCAGGCTTGTGCTAGCTTCCAACCATCTTCTCTATTGAAATTTGGATGTTTTTTAATTTCAATAGCCTCACGAATCATCCTAGGTAGGAATCAGTGTTCTTTGGCAAGGATTTGTGGCTTGTCGAAACGAAGATAATGTTTGGAGCCTTCTTCTGAATGTTCAGCAACTGCAGACTTCGTAGAGCGTCGGTGTTTAACATCAGCTATATGTTCTTTTACGCGGGTCCCTATATTTCTTTTGGTTTGTCCGATATAGGAGAGGCCACAGTCACATTCGATTTTGTATACGCCCTGTTCTTGTAGAGGTATATGACACTTGACAGGTGGTAAAAATTGACTAATCTTCTTGGGCGGCTTGAAGTAAGTTTTAATTGAAGCACGCTTCAGCACATAGCCAATCTTGTCTGTCACCCCTCTTACAAAAGTTAACACAACAGGTACACGTTCTACTGTGGCTGGTTTCACTCGGTTTCCGTGACGGCGGCGTGGAATTTGGAGCTTGTTATCACGCAGTACTTGCTTGACATATCGCAGCTCAGCAGCCAGATGTTCCTCGTCACAGATTCCTTGTGCTCTCTGAAACAAGCAAACATTATCTTCGTTTCGACAAGCCACAAATCCTTGCCAAAGAACACCGATTCCTACCTAGGATGATTCGTGAGGCTATTGAAATTAAAAAACATCCAAATTTCAATAGAGAAGATGGTTGGAAGCTAGCACAAGCCTGGGATACAATTATACATTTAATTAAATCGGAACCCAAAAGACCAATTGCCAGACCTCAAGACACTGTGAGCTCTTTCTGCGTAGATCGGAACACTATAAATATTAAAAATTAAATTGAAGGTAGACACAGTAACATAAACTTTTCTGGACAACCTACACCTCAGTCCGCCCCGTGACCACGAAGGCTGAAAAGCTTTCGAAACGTCGGGATCAAAATTTAATAAATAACCGCGATAAAATCCGTTTAAATTAGTTTTATTTCAATGAATAATATTCGCGTAAACCTAAGAAATCATTAGGTACTAGTACCCCGCGAGTTTCCTCGACCTTCATTAGGGTGATGGTCTATTATACCAGCCTTAGCAAAACTGCGTTTTCCGGAGCGCAGTCATCATTTGAGAACTCTTCAGCGTCATCAGCCATCCAATTTAGACAAATGTGCTCACTTCCACTGCTCACGGACATATTTAGCAATTCTGACATCTATTTTCGGTGACTTCAGCCCATCTGCAGATCTCATTTTTGATTCAATTACGCAAAAAAATAATCAAGCGTAGCCTTCACCTAGAAAATTCTTATGAGGCTCATCGTTAGCCGATACACATAAATACTGTTGGAATCGTTAAGTTAATAGAAAAAATATATAAATCTATGATATATTTGTTATTACACCTAAAATTATGTTTTCTTCGACGAAAGTGTAATCAACCGTGTCTGTGAATATTCTATAATAGAACAAAAGACTACTGACTGGCTTTCATCCAGTTTCAATTAACATCAAAGCTACAATTTCATTAAAAAACAATTTTGTCCAAACGCCGTTAGGAATTTTAAAATGATAGCACTTAGTAAAATAATTTGAAAGTATTTTCTTAACAGTTTTGTTAGATTCTTATAATTATATCTTACCGGTATAATGTTCGGAAAAATGACGTGTCAAACAGCTAACAGATAAGTAACAAGTATTTCTAGCTTAACTCAGTAGATAAAAAATCACATCTTTTTTTTAATACCAACTTAATATACTGTTCACGCGTGAAGTACCTGAAGGCTGATACAGCAAAATCAAATCTAACTCTAATATATGACTCTATTGATAGTGGCATGAAAATATATGATTTTTATAAAACTGGTGTAATTAGCAAAATAAGATATGGCCTGAAATCGTGTCTAGCAAATAATTAATACATATACAATCTATACATATTAGGCTGGTTGTAAAAAATAAATTTTCATGTGACGCCCCTTAACATTTTTTAAATCAAAACAACACGTGCCTCGAGACGATCCAAATTATTATTTTTCTAAAATTATGTTTTCTTGAGAAATATCTTAATAAATATATAATTATATATTTTTCCTAATAATCGTAAATAATTTAAAGGAACATTGTTATTCCTTCTATTCTCATTGGTAATTTTAACTAATAGCTTTTTTGATAGTTTGGAATATGTTTTCAACTGGACCTATGTTTAAATTTTCTCCATGTTTAATAAGTGTTCTATACTTATTAAGGCACGTGTTGTTTTAATAATAAAAAAACTAGTATTTTCTCATCAAAAGGAAGCTTTTAGGGAGAAAAATGTATTTTTTAACGACCAGTATAATACATATACAAGCGAAATACTACTAACTGACTCATCACCATATTTGGAAGCTTATACTTTCTATTTTTACTTAAATTTTGACGTATAAATTCTTTTCGCGATGAAGACACCCACTAATAACGGATTTTACGATCAAGGGCGGTTGACGTGAAAAACGCAAATAAAATTGGTACCACCAGATACTAATAAATATCAATAACAATCTATATAAAACAAACCGACCTTAGATCTAGCGAAACAGTTTTCGGATTTATAATAACATTTGAGAATTTGTTATAAACGAAGTGCCAAAATATATCGGTTTTATGATTTATCTTTACAGGGTTCATAATAGCGAACAATAGGCCATTATGTTGTCATGCCATTTTTACATTTTTACAACGTACTACACATTTTTGATATAAAGAACATATATATATATATATATATATATATATATATATATATATATATATATATATATATATATATATATATATATATATATATATATGTTTTCTGATATTAATACTGAATACTCAGATATGATATATGATATGATATGATATGAATACTGTGACCGCCCACTAATCGAAATTCGACCGTAACTAATTTAATTCTGAAGTTTAAACCTTATTAAGACTCTTTTGTGAATAAGTAAGTAATTATATATAAACTTGCGTCGATATTTTTTAATAATTTTGCTAATTGGAACATTTTAAAATTATTTTGCTACGACTGTTTGACAGTAAAATATGATTTGTTTAGCATTGGCAGTTAGAGTGAAAAAAAGACAATGATGATAATAACAGAACAATGCAATAACTCTGATGACCGCCGAGAGATCAGCAGAGTCTATTAAGGGTCGTTGTTATTATGCCAGTCTGTGAACTTGAAATGAAAGACTGGTTTATCAACATGTGTATGGTGGTCGCAACTCAAACGGCCACATATCCTTGTCAGGCAGTTGGGTTGCTCGATGTACCATAGCTGATTCCCGATCGTATCGCACCTGAGTGTGTCACTAACTGTATGGTAGCTGCTATGCAGTGGAGAAAATTGTCGTGTTCACTTTCTATACCTTTTATCCAAGTATAAACTATTGTTTCTCTTTACACCTCCTAACGTGCAATTTGTTTAAAAAGTGTTATCTTCACATATCTTTATACATAAATATTCTGTCACGTTGTGTGTCCGCGATAAACTCGTAAAATAATGAACCGATTTTAATGAAATTTTGCATACGTTTTTTCCGCATTTACACAATTACTAGAAAGAGCAGAACAAGATCTGCTAGTCAACATATCGATTATACGTTTTAATTTAGAAATATTTATTCACAAACATTCACTTAAAATATTGTATTACGCGAAGAAATTCTATTAGTGCTAAGTGCCTATTACTTTTAATAATGGTAAGCGCCGGCAACTACCAACTGTATGTAACTATATCTTGAATAGTTTGTTAGGTGAGTTGTTTGTTTGATGTACGTCATTTGAAATTTTTCATAGAAGTGTCAATTACATTTTTACGTTATCTTACAATTCCAATTACAATTTCCCTCAATGACGTAACAAACTTGTAGTAAAATAAATACTTTTCAGTACACTAGTTTTTTTTTAAAGAGAATTTATGGAAGAAAGCCCCTTCATATTTATTTCATCAAGAGTATGTAAATCCTGTCAAGCTATGAGCTGGGATTTCATATTTCGTGATATTAAATTTATTATATCAAGGATGTTAACATATTATACAAACAAAATTTTAATATAAATAATTTATTCACATTATGATTTCATATTATTTATTATTCATTTTCGAACCTATACATATAATCAAATTGCAACGAACATAAATCTGAACATTAAATTATAATCATGGTTTGACAGTGATATAATACATATTATGGATAAACATATAGGATACTTTATTCCATAAAATAGAAAGGTTTTTCTGGTATAGGGAAAGCTACAACTTCGCTCGATTGGCCGATTCCAGAAGGTTATTCGATGGTTTCCCTGAATGCGATAGATGTCGCTAAGCTCTAGTTATTGACTACTGAAAAGGACGGGATAGCGGCTGTTAGGTCTATTACTATATAATAAACTGATTACGTAATGTGATTTCATGTGCTACAAGATCTTGGCCTGTCTAGGACTGCAGTAAGTTCTACACTAACACGTGTGTCTAAAGCAGCGCTAGCACGCTCTTACCAGATTTGTCTGGGCAGGAAGAGAAAGACGAGTAGTGAAAGCTCATATAAACGCGCGTCGGAAAGGGACCCTTTAAACCTACACCCGTGTCACAAGTCTCGAAAACTGCTCGGAGTATCTCTCTCTGCCCCACGATGAACTGAACGCTCGCATGGGGAATTCATGGTTTACTAAGAAGTTCGTGTCTTTTTATTTGGACATTAATTATGTTAGTAAAAGATATGTTCCACATGGAATATCTATTCGGACGTGTCATGTAAAGAATCCATTTAACTAACACAACAGTAGTCTTTAAATTGATGTATTACATAGAAATATGGATATGAAAATAATAGGTATGCTTGTCGGCGCGAAGCTGGGACTAAATGTTTTAGATATTAATGCGTGAAGCTACTGCTAAAACCTAAACAATTCAAAGAGAAAATTAAAAATTCTTCAGTAAGTTTAAACGAAAATAAGATTTTTATTAAAGTGAAACTCCAGTACACTGAAGAAAGCCAGAAAGAAACTCAACCTGGTTAATCTATCCGTTTTTCAAATTTTCATAACTATACTAACGCAAACCGTAACTCCGTTTGCAAAAATGTTTATTAAATAATTATGCAAAAATTTTATAACTACATTTTGATGGTTTCGATACAAGTATTATAAGATTTGCTTTGCTTTGATAATTAGTCAGTAAGTGGTACTTTTGGTATTAAGAGTCGTATTATTTATTGCATTTTAATGGCCTACAGCAGTATCAGGACGTAGATTTTAGTATTCAATATTAATTTCAACTTTATAACTCGAAATTTCGAAGAAAATTATTACCGTTAAACAATCTATCGTAGAATATATTTTAACGGACTTCACCAATTATTATTTTCAGATTTATTATTTTTACTAATTCTAAAATACTTATACATGCACCAAGTTTCAAGATTGTAGGTGCCTAGGAAGGTTTTGATAGTGGACCAGTCTTTGGTAGTGCGTTCGAATGCCGCGTCCATGGACGTGAGTTCGAATCCCTGCAGTGAGCCTTAGATTTTTATGAAGGAATACAACGTGATGAAATCATAGCATGGTGGTAGTGTATTTTAGTAATGCCCATCTGGCTAACTAGAAAATTGAAAATCTGTCACCAAATATCGATAGGTATATTCGAGCAGTTGCACTTGACAAGCAGTCTCTCCGTTAGGCTTAGCGAAGCATCCATCTAGAACCATATCAGTGCTTAACATCAGGTGAGTTTGTGACCATAACGTTAAACATGTAAAGCTTTAATTTTTAAATCCTAAAAAAAGGAAAGCAATCTTATACAGGTTCCGTTTTATCACTGTAAGGTATGAAGATCCTTTATGGCGGGTTTCCAATATAAAAAACTCATTATCACTTAAATTATTCAAATGTTAACCGCCGTCTGGCACATAATATAATTATTTTATCAAAATTATGTAGTTAAATGCAATTAGATAAACGGTTGTAAATTTTTATATCATTGGTATAAAAGCTTGTCAATTATTTTAACGCCAAACGGGTATTTAACCAAATTAGTTTTATAACTTTAGTCAAAGTTGTTTAACATGGCTTTAATAGACCCGCATTGTGTTAAATTATTTAATACAAACCTTTTCAGGTTATAATTTCAGAATAAACCTACCTAAATCCAGTGACTTGTTCCAGATAATTTATTCAGGATATTTCCTTAAAGTTCTTACATAGTACTTTGTACTTTTCTTTATATTATTCTAAACCCCGAATTTCATGTTTATTATAAGAATATTTCTAAATTTTTCGTTTCCAGGCAAACGTATATTAAATTTATATTATAATATATTTAATCAGTGCATGACAAAAGGAATTTTCCCTAATTTAATGATAAGAAGTAAAGTGGTCCCTTTATTTAAATCTGGCTGCAGAAGTAGTCTTGGAAACTACAGACCTATTTCTGTACTTCCGTCTTTAAGTAAAATTTTCGAAAAGATTATGCTCTAGGAATTGTTAGAATACTTCAAAGTACAAAAGTTTCTGGATGGTCGACAGTTTGGTTTCACAAAATCAAAATCTACTACTGACGCTGGTGCAACGCTCATAAGTCATATATTGGAGGCCTGGGAGGAGTCACAGGATGCAATCGGTGTGTTTTGGGATTTTTCTAAGGCCTTTGACTGTGTTGACCATAGTACACTAATTCTAAAATTAAAACACTATGGTGTTTGTGGACCTTCTTTAGACCTCATAGTCTCTTATTTAAAAGATCGATGTCATAATGTTAGCATAAATTGAGTAACCTCTGCGGGATCCTTAGCACAAATTGGTGTACCGCAGGGCTCCATCTTAGGGCCCTTTTTGTTCCTGGTATATACAAATGATCTACCGCTAATGGTTCACAACTGCGCTGACATGGTTCTTTTTCACTCAGAGGTTAAGTATGTAAATAATACTTTAAATAAAATTTCTGATTTGTTTGCAATAAATAATTTACTGCTAAATGCAGATAAAACTAAATGTATCAGATTTACCATGCCTAATGTTCCACGGGTTGACACTAGAGTCAAAATCGAAGGGGATGTAGTAGGCTGAGTTGATAGTACTGTATTCTTGGGTATAACGCTTGATTCCAAACTACAATGGGGTCCACACATAAAAAAATGGCGGGAAGGTTAAGTTCTGCTGCATTCGTTGTTCGTAAGATTCGATAGCTGACAGATATTGCTACTGCTAGGTTAGTCTACTTCGCTTACTTCCATGGCTTAATGTCTTATGGTATTTTACTGTGGAGGACAGCAGCTCAGGTAGACACCGTATTTCTTTTACAAAAACGAGCAGTTCGAGTCATTTACAATATGAGACCTCGAGAATCATTAAAGGATAAGTTTTCGGAATTTGGTATTTTAACTTTGCCCTCCCAATATATTCTAGATAATTTAATGTATGTCCGCAAAAACTTACAAAAGCTAGATTTCATTAAAAACCGCCATAATTTGAATACTAGAAATCGCGATAAACTGGTCACTCCCTATTTTAGACTGAGTAAGACAAGTAACAGTTATTAGGTAATAGTGTCAGGTTTTATAATAAAGTCCCAAAGCATATTACTGAATTGCCGGACAGCAGGTTCAAGAACCATGTCAAACGGGTTTTGATGTCAAAAGGCTATTATAGGGTGGATCAATATGTGAGCGATCGTGATGTCTGGAATTGACGCCCCTCTCTGTACATCCGCTAATAACTACTGTAACACATTACATTATTGTTTATAAGCATAAGAATAAAACTTAAAAAAAAAGATGCAGATTCAATTTCTTGCTGGTTCTTCTCGATGACTGCGTTACTTTCCGAACCGGTAGTAATTCTTTACGTTCATAAGCGCCTTCTTAGGGCCTAAATTGAATAAAGATTTTTTGATTTGAAAATTGAAAATAAATAAATAGCATTCAAAAGAAAAACAAATGTTTTATTAAAACAAATATATTTCATTTATTCTTCATGAATCTTGCCTTAAATAATATATTTATACGCGTGCCAGTTTTAATGGTGATCAGTCAAAATCCGTTGGAGTTTAGTATTGTCATACTTATACAAAAACGCCAATTTTATAAAACCAGATTGAAATTTAGTTACATTGGCATTAGTGTAATATTTCTCGCGATAAGTGACTAACAGTTTACGTAACGCGCATGTACGCTATTAACTAAGGGATATCAGTTTTTATGAATAATTACACGAATAAAAACTGTATCAAATATATATCACGAATCCGGTAATACTGATTGAAAATAAACGAACATTTTAAGACAAAAAACATATAACCTTGTTGTGTTGTGACTTAAACCATCGACAGTGTTTACGACGTTCCATATTTTTTTTTTCTTCTACACGGTATTTTATTAGGGCTCCAATGATATAAAACCATTCTGATTTTTTGGATATGTTTTCAGCAATCGAAACGAGAAAATGCATTAAATCCGTCAACAAGTTAATTGCTAGAAACTTTGCTTTTCCGGAAAAATGGTATTTTATATGTTTATACGATATATTAGTAATCACCGTATCAAATTGTATTAAGGGCTATTCAGTGATTTCTGATTAACGTGCGTAAATAGTACAAGCGTATTTTTTTTTTTATAATAGTGTTTCAAAATAGTGGTTTGAATTAGTTCTATCAAACAGGAAGACAAATGTTAATGTACGCTTATAATTCAAGAACCATTGAACTACTTTTCATGATTATTTCTTTGTACTCTGTATTGTATGGATAGGTTTTATGATATATTTAGTTACATAATCTAATATTAGCCTCCGCAAGTGACGATATCCGAGTACATTAGGCACTCCCTGGGTAGTCAGATGTAACTAACTTTTAATAAAGATTACCAGGGCTTTATTATATTACTAGATTTTACGTATGGCTTTGATCGCGTTAGTATTGATTTTGTCAAACAAATGGAATGACGCTATAAAAACTTTCGTAAAAAGTTTATCTCTGACTTAACCCCTCTTCCAGTAAGGTTTTCGCGAGAAAAATCTTTAGCCTATTAGCGTCTCCAGGTTCCTATCTATCTCTATACTAAAATTCATCATAATCGGTTCGGCGGTTTAAGCGTGAAAGCGTAACAAATAAACAAACTCACCTTCGCAATTATAAAATTAGTATAGAAGTATAGATTTACAAGGTGGTAAGACACAACGAGTGTCGAGTATTATACTTCAGGTTACACTTGGGCATTTGACATCTAACCAACCGATGATATTTAGTAATCAAACGGGTTGACAGGGATCCTTACCCGACTGAATCGCAACTGCTATGCACATAGTGGTAAACTCACTACAGTGCTTCTTTTTTGGTTTATTGTATGTTAGGATAAGACTTGCAAGCCGGCTTGACAGCGAGGACCAACATGGTTGTGAATATCTCTTAGAGGCCACCATCGTTTTTGGATTGTATTGTCTTTACGATCAAGCAGGAGTTAGCCACTTAGTGGTACTAAAACTAAAAGTAAAAACAATAAAAGTATATTTACAAAATATAGAAAAAACTGGACAATATTTTTATAATCTTCAAAGGAAGCATCTACTCGCTTAATAATAGATCCCTTTGTAACCTCATGTAATATATTTAGAAAGTAATATCAGAACGTGCTGTACAATAACTTAGTTGTTTAACTTAAGGGTAATATGAGTTTATAATAGTAATTTATTTTAGTTTTGATAAATATTTTTACCCGTGTACTTTAGAAACATTGTACTTAATACCTTTTTAGTGATGTTTATCATCTGATATAAATTTAATTAAAAAACTGCCACTACTGTCTAACACACAATGTATTTTTTTAATGTAAGTTTCTAATTAATTGGTACCATTAATTTACTATATGAAAGTGTTCTTATGGTTCGATTAAAAACTTAAGCAGTTTATTCGTCAATAAGCGAAGGATCTATATAGACATATGTTCATGAATATAGTGTAATAACTACAGTAAAATAATAGTGCTAATATTAATCCCTATAATGTTATTCATACATTTTATAAAACGTTTACTGTATATACTCCTTTCGTCATGCTACCTACATCCCGGAAGACATCAATAAATTAACACGTTTAAATCATGTATTTTATGATAAGTGCCAACCAATTTCTATCGTTGTAATAAACTTAAATTTTCTCTCAATTGTTAGGAACATTTTCTGAAACGAGTAACAACTTTTTTGACTAAATTGTTCATAATTTTGACATTTATAAAGTTTTAATTGTTAAATACAAAATACTTATTTTATTAATAGCTTTAAAGATGTTTTTGTTTTTTTTTTATGTGCGGAAATGCATTTACGCGTAGCCTCTCAACCCGGAAGGATTGGGAAGGTTATGTGGAACTCGCCCGACCCTAGTCGCCGGGAATACCCACTAAAACCCCACGGCCATCCGTTGCCTTACTGGGGCGACGCGGGTTCGGAGGCTGAGTAACGAAATGTCTTGGAGCCGATCACATGAATCGTATTCAAATCGTATTCTTACAAAGTTTTTTATTACAATATTTTCAGTGGTCGCGATTTAGCAGACACTACATATATATAACATCAAATAAGTACTATTTAACTTAGTGGTAAAAGTATTCATACAACTATCATTTCATTTTATATATTTAACATTCTATATATTTTTTGTATACCTACTTTCTTCTGAGTGAAACAAAATCACGAAGCTATATACTAAAATTTGAAAAGGTATACTTATAATGGTCTGCTTATTATCTATCATATTACCATTGTATGGTCACAGAATATTAGAATACTAGATTATGTTCAGAATAAAATTTGAAGTTAAATTAACATACCAATGAATATACCACATTAAAAGTGCTAACTACTTTAGTGATTTTAGTCACATATATTAAATTCTTGCCAATTCATTTTAGATTCTATCGGATTTTGTAAGCGGATGGTTTAATTCATAAAGTAATGTTCACTTTATCTTTGCTTACTTTCAACTTATAAAAAATATATTTCCAAAAATAACAAGAATATGTTTTACTTCAATACCATTACATAGCAAATAGTGTAAAAACAAACGTATACAAATTTAGACAACAACTTTCATGTTTTTGAAATGCCTTACGTATTTTGTCTCAGATGTATTTTAAGAAGTTTATTAACAGGGCGAATTTGTGATACTTATGTCGCAAAGTTACACATTTTGTTTACAATTATCATATGTGATTAGAAGTATACAAACACGTAACTTTGTGAAATTCACAGCATTTTTTCATAAATGACATATCTCGCAAACAGTTGACTTGATGTTATGACTTCGGTTCTTAACTGTCATTAATGAACCTTAAACCAAGATAACAGTCCTTCTCGAAGTCAAGTCACTAATAGACTATTCTTACTACATCAAAACTTCATTTAAATAACTCAAAAACCAGTGCGTGTTGCAAGCCGCATCCCAACATACTCTAGCACAATACAAATAACGACAATACAATGCCTCTAGCGAAGTTGTCCTAGAACACTTGCTAACGTAAAGAAAAATCAAAAATGGATGATATGTATGGATCATCTTACATGCAGAATAGAATAAATGTTTGTAATTGGTTACAATTTGGTTAGAAGCACTGTTGTCGTTTAAAGTATATGTTGAAATATTGTTTCGACAGGCAATATTTACGCCAACTGTACCTACTTTATAATATAAAATATTTTTCCTACAATAACGAATTGTACTACTGTACAAGTTTCATTTTCGTACTGTTCTTCTTATAAGTTTTGTATAAGATTTTTTAAATCGTTTAACCAAAATAAATCTTTAAGCCTTGAGAAAAAAAATCTCACAATATGATACATCCACAATCGGTAGTCGTAATCGTGCTCGTTCTGTTTTTATTTTTACGAGGGGCAATTTATGAGTAACGAGATCCTTTATCAACTTAATGTGAACATCTAACTAATGTCATAAAATTGAACAAGTAAGGCAGCGTTCTCCATATTATGAAAGTTTGTAGCACTCTACTTCGCTACATCTGTGTTCAAACATATCACGTTAAGAATTTTTCGCAGGATATTATTTCGGTAACCTAGTAGGTAAATTTTAAAAGATCGCTTAATTTTTTGGAGATTATTTTATTACCATATTCTCCAAGCGGTTTCGCTCGCCTAAAAGTTAAAATAACAATAAACGTGATTTATTATCCCAATGGAATACATTACCGGGATAAAAAGTATCCTATGTGCTAATCCAGAAAATGATCTATTTATCTGTCAATGTTCATCCAAATTTGTTCAACGGTTGGAACAAAGAAACAAACAAACATGCATATTTTCGAATTTATAATATTATTATTATGGGATTTTCACCGCGGCTTCGTTCGCGTAAAAGTTAAAATAACATTAAACGTGAATTATTATCTCAATGGATTATATTACTGGGATAACAATTTATGGCAAATGTTTTTATCGCCTATTTAAAATAAAAATATTTTGTGAATAATGTCAATAGTTTGAAGCGATGATACCTCAATTAGTAGTAGGTACGGACGGCGCGTCAAAGGAGGCGATGTCGAATTCACCTACAATAAGCTTGAGCTGTAGGTTAAGGACAACAGCGTGATGAAACCATAGCTTGGTAGTAAGGCTTTTTCTAATGGCCGCCTGGCTAGCTACCACCATTATGTTGCAGATTTGCAGCCAAATACCTATAGGTGTTTTCCGAAAGTTTCACTTGAGAGGGAGTCCCTGCACTAGGCTTTACGTGTCCACCATCTTGGGCCACATGATCACCAAACGTTACGTGAGATTGTGGCCATAACGCTTAAACTATAAACTTTACTTGTGGCCTTTACTATAAAAAAGAATAATTAGAAGTTTGTAAAAAATAATATTTTTTGAAACTATAAAATAATATTTTATCTTGTTTCCAGGTGGTGGGGGAGCTCAATTTAGTGAAGGCGAACATTGTGATAATAGTGATCTGTCTGTATGTGTTGGTTTAATACCTCGCACAAAAGTCGGTCTTCCAAAGACAAAGCAAGAATTGGATGCACATTGCCAGTGAGTAGAGCTGTAACAAACCTGTATATATTCGTAACTAAGTGATGGGTACACCATCAAGTACCGAATACCGAAACGGAACTCATGCATGTATTTCGTTACTCGCATGTTTTCGTATTTTGGTACTAAATATACAAACTACACGATGTCAATATCATACTGTACGCAACACGACTCGCTGCGATGCTCTTTGTTAAGTATCAAAGGTAACGAGTAACGTAAAGATACGATAGTAAGGAGTACTGACTGTTACAGTAACGAATACATACGAGTACGCTATTTTTCGTTACATTTACAACTCTATTTACTAGGATCCCTTGCAATATGCTGTAGGTACTATACGTAGCGTACGTACTTTTTTTGTTTTAAAATTATATGAACATACAATAATGTAGATTTTTATTGCTCTGTGCAGGTTTATGTTTAAATACAATAATATCACATGAAATTAAGTGATGATGTGAAATATTATAACATGTAGAGCCTATAAAAAATATTGTGCTTAATATGAAGTAAGGTTATGGTCAAACCATAAACATGTAGAGTATTTAAATAAAATGTTACGAGAATTCACCACGACTACTTCGTTCACCACACTCGTAGACTCGTATTGCACAATTTGAACCCGTTTCTATTGACGATCAGTGCATCAGGTCAAGTTATTATTTTTAGCAATCGTTCGCGTAAGGGAAAAAAAGAAAATATGTATGGGATGATATTCTAGGCCCTATGGCCTAGAATCTATATTCTCAACCTATTTTCGTCACGATGCCTTTAATGGCAAAAAATATTTCGAGGCACAGGTAATCTTAAACCGTTTTGAAGAAAAAGACGAAAGAAGAAAATACGCTTGTCTCTGGCCCTACTTAATGCATTTTCTATATAGATTTTTGTTGTCAATAAGGTTTATAATGGCACGATAACTGACGCCCTTTTTGACCGGTGTCATCTTTAAACCTCAAACAAGGATTTATAAGGGTTGTTAAATTTAATTGCTTTCAAAATTTTTAGCTGATTTTACCTGTGTACGAGTATGGCGGCGGTACTATTGGTACAATAAATCGACTACACATCTCAAAACTAAATCCTGTGATGGCAGAGCATGTCAAAAACATAGTGTCTTTACTACCAGCTGTGACTTAAATATCAATGTTGTATTTCAAATGTATATTTGTTAATTCTGAAGTTTATAACACGCTTTGATCACGGTATTTAGGTTTCAGAAATACCATCGATTTAGCATTTAGAATGTCATTCCATACATTTTTGTTTTATCTTTACGCTAACAATTGTGGAAAAATACATCTTGGCTAGGGGCGTATATATATATATATATGGGTATATAGGTCTGCGAAACTGGATTCAAATTTAATTATTCATATGTTTACAATAATCAACGTGTAATTGAACCCTTCTAAACGCGAACACATTTTTTATATACACGCACGCACATGCATGTTTATGCAATCATAACACGCATTTGAAGTGGCAATAAATTACCTACAGTACATAAAATAAATATGAAAACATACATGCAAATATAACAGCATCTGAGCTAAAGAGAACAAAGAAATACCTGCTTTCTAATCAATAACAGTAAAACCAAGAATACATTTAAGCTTTAAATCCTGCTATATATACTATTGAATCTTTGCTTTACTCTGGTACTGAGTGAGGCTAAAAGACTAAGAAGAAAGAGGTCTATATCTTTTTCAACACCATTATATCACGCGTACATTCGATACATGGGACTATGTAAACTTAAGTTAGTTCTACATGATGGTAGACAAAATATTTTACGGTTATACGCGACTAGAAGAACGGGGAAGACAAAAGGACAACCTTCCTAATATATCTCGAGCGTCTACAAATCCGTGAACTAATTTGTATAGAAATAGTATGTCAGCTATTTGTCTGCGGGTTTGTAGCGGTTCTAGTTTGTAATACAGTTATCGTTCTTTATGAGAATCTAGATATCCAATTGATTATCTGAAAATGTTAGGTGGTATAAAAATTGTTTTTGGACTCGTTCAATTCTATTAATGTGGAGCCGGGATTCCATACCGTATTGTAATATTCCAAGATACTTCGAACGAATGTGCTATATACTAAAATTGTTATTTGTGGTTGTTTAAACAGCTTCATTTGTCTGTTTATAAAACCTGCTAATTGGGAATTTTTTTATTATATTATTTATATGTAACCTATAGGTTAACCCACTGTCCAATATAATACCTAGATGTCGAATCGAGGATACTTCGGAAAATGCAATTCCGTTATATGATAGGATGCTGATAATGGATTTTTCTTTCTTGTAAATTTTATGTGCACGCATTTATCTAAATTGAGTTCCATGTCATTGCAGCAGCAACATGCATGAATGTTGTTGAGGTCATTTTGCAATATATGATTCCCATATCCGGTTCTTTAGATACAATACGGTATATTATCAGATCATCTGCATATAGTTTATAGTTGGAGTGTATATTATCAGTAATGTCGTTCACAAAACTAAGAATAAGAGCGGTCCTAGATGTAAGCCTTGTGGGACTCCACTAGGAACTTCATATGTTTGTGAACAAAATCCGTGATCCATTACCATTTGTAATCTATTTCAAATATATGATTCACACCATCTAAGTAAGGATCCATGTATTCCTATTTTTAATACAAGATAGTCATGGTTTACCAAATCAAAAGCCTTATTAAAATCTATGTAGATTGCATGTACATCACATTTAGTCTCAATCGCTTCTATGATATCTGATACTTAACTGATTAAATTAGTATTAGTTGATCTTTTGCGCATGAAGTCGTGTTGTTTTTTATTAAATAATTGATTGAAGTGAGCTAACAACCTTTTGTAAATAATTGATTCCATTATCTCCCCGGATGTAAATAATACAGATATAGATCTGTAATTTGTGACATTGCGTACTTTCCCAGATTTAGGAATAGGAGTCATATATGCCACTTTCTACTTGGTTGGAAATATTCCCTATTCAAGAGATGTATTATAGATGTTTCTTAGTGGCTTGTACAAGGATTGGGAACAGTTTTTACAGACGCAGTAGTAGTACTAGTGGTAGTAGAAGTAGTAGCAGTAGTAGTACTAGTGGTAGTAGAAGTAGAAGTAGTAGTAGTAGTAGTATTAGTAGTAGCAGTAGTAGCAGTAGTATTCGTAGTAGTAGTAGTAGTAGCAGTAGCAGCAGTCGTAGTAGTAGTAGTAATGGCCGTAGTCGTAGTAGTAGTAGCAGTAGTAGTACGTAGACTCCGCTACGTGGTTTGCGTTGCGGGGTATGATCGTGTAAAACTTTTTAACAAATTTCGGCCGTATGATCAACGTCTCGTGAGCCATTGAGTAGGCTACACCAGTCGATTCCGTTTAAGTCACTGGTGACTGCGTCAAAATCACACCTGTAATAATTTAAACTTAGACTATTATTTGGTTGAAGGTTGTGTTTGAAATATTTTGTCAAATCAATAATTAATGATGGATGAAGCGAGTCTGAATTGTTGCTGGAAGAGACTGAGTGTAAAGCATTTGTTTGCCATTTTATATCACCTATGATAAAATCACCTACGACAAATGTCGGAAAGCTTATAACTCCTCTTGAACGATTCGGGACATATTTTATAGAAAAATATATAGATAGTCTAAACTAACTGGGGGCGGCACATACACTGCACAAATATTTATCGTAAGATTGTTAACTTTTAAAGTAAGCCATATATCCTCGCAAGATGATTCCCATGATACCTTATGATGAACTTCATAGGATTTTAATACCCCAACCATTACCCCGTCGCCATCTTCTTTTGTTTTATAAGAGGTTGTCGTTGATCTGTCACGTCTGAATATATAATAACGTTGATCTATTCATTCGTAATCAAATAGGTCGTAACAATTATTTAATTGATAAATAAAAATCTTCCGTCTTAGTCCTTAAGCCTCGTACATTTTGGTAATAAGTTTTAAGATTGAACTTCTATTAATATTGTAATTACACAATAAATGAAAGAGAACAAAAAATATGAAAATGAACGAATGTAGGTGTTACAATGCAGTTTTTGCATGCATGCATGTCGGGTCCTTTCGCACAAATAAGTGTCTATTACGTATCCACACGAAACAGTAGCTTTTTCCTTAGCTGCCATCCTAGTGGCAGCATGAAATATTTTGTTATCAGGAGACAGGTGTTCAGATACGAAGATAGGTTTTTTCTGCAAAAATCCCCGATGCATGCTGCATTAAGTTTGTTATTTTCATTTGTGTTATTAAAAATTTTGACCGAAGCTAGAAATTGATCCCTGACACGTTGGCTATTAAATTTAACTATTACACTATGAGGAAGCTGTGATTCAGGGCGTAATTTTGCAACTCGGCTAAAACTTGATACTTCGGTATCTGCTATGTCGAATGATACTACAGAGAATATGTTTTTCGTTATTGAAAGTAGATTTTCGCTTTTAAGTTCGAGAACTCCCTGGATTTCAACGTTAGTTGCTCTCACTGTTTGTTCTGACAGAGCCAGCTTACAGCTTAAGTCGTTTATTTGAGTCAGCGACTTGACAATATCTGGTGTTAATGTGGACGTACAGGAATTCAAAGAATTATTTATTTTTATTTGTTCATCGTGAAATTCAGATAAAAAGTTTATGGATTCTTTAACTTCATCTAATTCTTTCCGCATTTGAGAAAAATGTTCCCCAAGAAGACGGATTTCCTGGACTACTGTTCATAGCGTCGAGTATCAACGCTGGTTTGTTGATTGTTAAATTTCGTTAACATATCTTCTTTTATACTTCGAATCTTACTGATAATATCTTCGTTAATAGATTAAGAAGGGAAAGTCAATTGAGATATCGTAGTTGAGTAGTTGAAGGTGATGTAACTTGCTGCAATATTTCTTTATTTAATTTTGATTGTACCGGAGTGCTCGTGTAATCGCCTTTCGGTTGACCTGATAAGCAGATCGGACAGACCCACTTGGAACGGAGAATACCGGACTCGTTGTATTTTACGCAATCTTGATGATGACAATGATAGCAGTTCGCTTGACTACATTTTATGCGTTTCTGTGCGGTTATTATGCTGGTATTACAAGCTAAGCAGTGAATCATAGTTAAGTAAAATATATTTTACAAATAATTTCGTTCACAAAAAGTTGATGTCGGTATGTTACATTTCTAACTCCGGTCAGTGTCTTCAATGTCGAGCTTAGAATATAAGAATATTACAATCAAGACAAGCACGAATATGATTACGAAATTAACTATCGGCATTAATTTGTATGGTTGTTTTTTTATGATATAATGATATTAGGAATTTTAGTTGTTTTATAGCTTTGCCTATAACTTTAACTATATCACAGCAAGTCACACAATACTGATAGGTAACTGCAGATCCTTAGGAATAACTGATATTAGATTTGAATAATCACTATAAAACGGTCATTGACTGTGTGCATTTTAACACAAAATTCTTCACGAAAAATACTTGTAGTTCTGTGTTGTCTAGTTTAGCACTATAATGCTGAACAGACTAGAATTATTCGCATAATCTAATTTTATTCCACTTATAATACGACACTGATGTTAACTTGATCGCCGTGCGGGTAGAATTATAACAAATGTGAAGAATAGAATCAGAATATATTATTCTGCAATCCCATTATTCTACTAACATTAAACCATACGTAAATTTAATAGGATTTTGTGAACATTAAATGACGACAAAGTTTGTTCATTAGACCCAAGAGAACTTTAGGGTCAGAACGAAATTATCTTATTTACCTAACTATGTAGATGTAGACAATTGTATATCTTTTCTTTAGCTCATTGGAATACATTTCAGTTTTGTATATTGTACTACAATAAAAAAAAGTTGTGGAAACAAATATCATGAACTAATTTCAAAGTTGAAACAATATCTTTATTAATAGACCTATATATGTAACCATGTCTGTACACGTAGGTATATTATTTTATTGTATATTATAAAGACATATTATGAAGAGCACTACACAGGAATATAATAATACAACAATCATAAGTAAATTATGTAAATCTATCTGTCTGTTTGTGTGCCTGGATATATACATTACATTACAATCCAAAAATAATGTAACTGAATACATTAGAAGTAATTAATCAAATTATACCAATATGCTTCCTTAATAATGTTTTTAAAAATTTCATATTTTTTAATAATTCTCGTCTTATTTTAATAGAATGTTGAAAACAGTTAAGTTAACATATGATTCCTCGTGATCGGTTGTAGGATTATCGAAAATCCATTTCGTAATCGAAAAATAAAGATTCATACCGACACCGACTTTAATAAAATTTCGAACACAGGGAGTAATATGTAATTCAAAGTTGATATACTTTAAGATCAGGAGAACAAAAAGCCTAAAAAGGTTTTTTGACCAGCGTCCTGGACCCTGTAGTGACACATTACAAGAGTATTTAAGATCACACCCCAGTGGTTGTCTTTATTTTCTTTGAAATACCTATTACTTTGTTTTTAGTTCTTTATACCTGATCTGTCGTAAATAGCCTATAATAAACGAACGAAGACGTAGGCACAGCATGTTTGGTATAACATCGATTACATATCGGAATATTATAACTAGGATAGGGTAGTATTAGTTAATACCTCCAAAAAAGTGTTCGGGTAATAATCACAGGTATATTAAAATGAAAATTATACAAAATTATTATTTTGTTCCTATACGAGGAAGCTTAAGAAGTTGTTGAAGTTTAGTAGAACAAGTTATAGTATTTAGTGGTAAGCATAACCATTATGAACAGTGATATCCATCAGAAATTCCGGGAATTTTGTTACCGTTTATTTCAAGCGTATTCAACTACACGTGTAAACTATTTCATGAAAAGTAATAAAAAGCTAGCACAGACGTTGTTTACCAAGTTTGTTAGATGTAATGAATTATTCGACGAAAGTTTAAATTCAGTAACAAGAGCAAAGTGTGTCCTTATAGTTAATAGACAATGAAAATTAAACTTTACAAGAATACCCAAAGCGATCTGTAACTTTCCCAGCGTAGGTACTTATGTCTAGCGTTACACGATACTTCTATTGGATTATGGTCACGGAAAACCACGTAAATACGTTAATTCCATCTTAGTAACATTTTTTAAGAAGTTTTTTTTAGATTGTTACTTTTCATTTGCTGTTAAGTGCGTACTATACAAAAATGTTTATATAGTACGCACGTAAAATTTTGAATTTGCTTTATTGTTCTTATACTATATTATACTACTAGCTGTGCCTGCGACTTCGTTCGCCACGTCCGTTCGTAACATAAAATTCTTTTTTGCCCGTTTTTGTAACATAGACTGTAGTTTTGCTCCTGTTGGTGATAGCGTGACGTTAATACCCTATAGACTTCCTCAATAATTGCTCCATCAAATACAAAAATATTTTTTTTAAATCAGATTGGTAGTTCCACGGATTAGCGCGTTCAAACAAGAAGCTCTTTCGCTTTATAGATTTAAAGTTATCATCATGTAACATATAACTATTTTAGTAAACTCATTCAAGCTGTATCATTTTAAAACGCCTACTAAATACATGGCTCTGAATGTAGTGGAATTTACGATAATATTTAAAGCAAAACCAATAAATCTCAGTACAATATTTTAAGCAAAACGTTTGTTTGTTATGAGATCAGGATACTTGTTAGAGACATAACACTTATCTTTACTAATTAGTATACAAAATAGTTTTAGTTTTATATAAAAAAGGCATAATATTTTTCGAGAGGGAATATATAAATATAAAACTAAAAAAGATATTGCTAAAACTTTTATTTTAATATAAACACACACCCCGCGATTCAAAATATTGCGAGATTTAAAATCTCTACTAAATTTAATCTCAATAATTTTAAAAAATTGCTTATATATTTGGACCGTTTATTTTGAAAGTGGTGTAAGTCCATTTTATTTTGTTACGAGAAAATTAAAGGTTACTATATTTGTTGATAATGCAATTTCATTTACCGACCGATTTTAAGTTGTACAAAACATGGGATTTTTTGAGAAATTAAACACGGACTAGTTACATATAAAAAAATTACATTAAATTAAGAATGAATTACGTGATAGCTCATTTTTCTCAAAAATGGACTTACACCACTTTCAAAATAAACGGGCCATTTAACTATTTATTATATGAGTAACGTTTGAATAGAGAATCGCACTATACTTTATAACGTCTTGTATCTGAAAACAAATAATGTTTTCTTAGTATAATAACCATCACTTGTTCCTGAGTTATTTCTTATTTCACCCAAAACTTTTTTCATACCTTAATTATTTGAAGAACTCACCACATTAGTTTCGTTTGGTATCAAAGCTTTCAAATGTAATTTTAGAGAATATTAGACGAATAATAATATGATTATAACATATCATCAAAACATTTTAATCTAATCAAACATGCAGTTAACACAATTTAGTGATTTCACAAAGGTTAATCGATTTCAAATTTCGAGAAAGTCACAGGTTTCATTTCCTTTAGAACGTCTTTGCAAACATATAACCAAGATAACCTAAGGATGTATTAACGATAACAAAGAAGTTGTGTTGTGTAGAAGTAATATTACTGTATTTAGTATTAACTTCATAATTTGATATAGTGAAATCAACGTTAACAGTTAGTTATATTAAGAAACTGTGGTACCTAAATATATTGCAGTTTAGATGGATACTAAATTGTAATGACATTGATCTCGTATAAACTACTAGCTTTTACCGGCGGCTTCCCTCGCTTAACGATTGTCAAACAAATCGGATTTGACGCAACAAAAAGTTTCATACATAGTTTATCCCTCTCTTTACCCCACTTCCAACACGTTGTTCGCGAGAAAAAGTATTCTATTACCGTCTCCAAAGTCCAATCTTACCTGTACCAAATTTCATCATAATCGATTCAGCGGTTTAAGCGTGAAAGCCTAACAAACAAACAAACAAACTGACTTTCGTATTTATAATATAAGTAAGGATTGTTATTTTGTAGGTTACTTATAACACCCCAGAAATATTTTTAACAATAGGAGAGGATTTTATATTAAATAATACAGATAAAAATCTTTAAAAATAATGAGTGTGGTAAAACAAGTTCAATGTTGAAACGTGAAAACATCGCTCCTATTGCTAGTTCTACTTTACAGAAACAGTACTGCGCTGCTGTTATAATTTTAAGATTATAGATGGTAATACATATTCGTAAACCGTAGAAGTTGCAACCTATTAAGCCCTACTATAGGATTACAGTCCTTTTGACGTTGGTTATACTTAATTAATTTTTTATAGATAAAGTTTAGCGTTACGGCCATAATCTTAACTGATATTAAGTGACGATAGGGCCCAAGTTGGTAGACACGCTAAACCTATGGAGCGACTGGCTCTCAAGTGCAACTACCGGAACACACCTATTGCTATTTGGCAGATTTTCAACTTAAGGGTGGTAGCTAGCCAGACAGGCATTAGAAAAAGGCATACCACCATGCTATGGTTTCCTCACGATGTTTTTCTTTACCCAACGCTTTAGCTCATTATAGGTGGATTCGAACTCAAATCCCTTGATGCGGAGTCCGTACACACTACCACTGAGCTATCATCACTTCAGAATTAATTATAGGTTACTATAACTACTAATCATTAGTTAAACTGTAAGCCTATTTGTTACTTCACATTACTTGTATAAATCTACATACTAATGATATTTTCATTCAGAGCATATCAAACAGGAATGACATGTATGGACGCGTGGATAACAAAATGTTTACATACGGATGGTCAAAAATTTCTGCAGCAACAAATAGGCGGCGCCAGAGCTCTTATGCGGTATCTCTGTGCTAATGATACTGCACTTAGAAGAGGTAAGCTTTATATTTGTACGGATTATTGAATTAATAATTTAACAATATACCCGTGATACGCTTAATAGATCTTTTCAAGAGGAATAGTTCCCTGATACACATTGTTTTCATATAACAAAGTTTATCATTCAGCCAATCTACACAAAATTCATTAAGTAGCTGCGGAATGTAACGCGAACAGTTAGACCCCGGGGCACTCTTTTTTCTATAGTATGTAGTGATGGCGAACGTTTATATGGTGCAAGTATTAAGCAACACTATTAAGAATTATTCTACACATAATAAATTTGGCTGAATTTCAGTAAATCCATTTGTGATTATTTCTAAGATTAGTATTATTCATGAGGAAGCAAAAGAATCATGAGCAAATACCCTATTTATATATGAATTCATTATTAATACATCACTTGTGTGCTAATAACCCAACTACGCTGTTTACATAAGAATATGTAATATGGAATGATGATCAAAGTAGAGAGAGGCTAAGTAGGATCTATACTAATAATATTTCTTGATTATGTCGATCGACATTACAATTAATACAAGTATTCATATTTAATGTATACCAGTATTTTGCGAGATATAAAGTTATATTTAACTGATTACAAACTTCTCAGTGTCGATTATTTATTGATTTACAAAAACCATTAATGATAATTCTTTTAATATTAATATATTTATTGATTTATTTTATTTTACTTAAGGTGCTGTCATTATTTAAATCTAAACAAATATTTAAATATGATATACTACATTTATTTTTTAGTAAAGTAGTAATTTCTTTAGCGAAAGTAGTTTCTTGCGCAGTACCAAAATCCAAACAGGTACCTTTAAAGTTTTATCTTTGTATACTCTGAGCTGTAGCTTTTCTGAGCTAAATTACAAAATAGCTGCTCCGATTTTGAGTTATAGACTTGTTATGAACTAGCCTACATTTTATTACATGTTTTCATAAGCGTTACCATTTCCATTGGAATAAGTAAAATTCGCTCATTTATTTATTGATGTAAAACATCTAATTCCCGTAGAAGATAAAATTTACGTGTAAAAATCCTGCAGTTATTACTATGAATATTATTGCAATATATTTTTTATTCTAGAGTTTCTTAAAGAGCCCAATTGTTGGGCTCGTGTATCTCCGATCTGGACACAATGCGTGGACGAGTTACAGGATGCTGTTCGTGAAATCGAAGATAGAGCTCAACAATTAACATACTTCAACAGAAACCCTGAATTGTGCTGGTAAAACAAAACTAAATTTTTTTTTTAATCCAGTAAATTTAATTTATTTCTTGAGAAATAAATCGACTATTCTTAAAAAAATATTATAAAACACAAAAAATCTAATTATAATTTTAATAGTTATTTTGGAGATTACATAATTAAACAAAAGTTTATTTTTTTTACTAGTATGAACTCGAAATTTAAGAGACAAGAAATACTAAAGTGTCCATCTAATATAAAGATAATATTTGTACATACTTTACATACATACTACATATGTATACATACACATACATATATACATACTATACATATATTTGCACATAAATGAGGTATTTGTAGCGTGAAAGTAGCATCAAGCTTTAAAGTTGATAGTACAATTACGCTAATGTTGGTTATAAAAGAACAATGAAATTATGGATGATTGATGTTAGACAAGATAGATCTCGAAACACATTAAGATAATACTAAATTCACAACATTACAGAAGAAGAAATATTTTCCTAACCTATCTAAACAGGTTCAGAATAAAAAAGAACAAAACCAAGTATTACATATGAACACCGCGTGCATATATGTCAAATCGAACCCATGCAATGAGGCTCAACTTTCGATGATAGAAAACATTGTGATGGAACCATAACATGATAGTAGAGTATTTTCTAATGCCTGCCTGGCGAGCTACCACCCTCAAGTGTAAATTCTGTTGCCAAATATATATGAGTGCTTTCCGGCAGTTATACTTGATGCCCAGTCTCTTTATTAGATTTTGTGTATCTGCCCTTGTAGAACACAAGATGCCACCCCACTTAATACCAGATGAGATTATAGTCAATTATAAAATTTTGAAATATAAATTCTTACTACAATGTATATCAATATGAAACTATAATGAAACGGTAACTTAGTTTAATGCTGTAATTACTTTTCAGTGCCCGAGATTCATTCATGATGTGCGTAGCCGACGCCGGTCGCTCATGTTCAAACTCAGCTAGCACTCTGCTACGACGAATGGCACGTGTTTTAGCGCAGGATGTCGTTGCATGCAGCCAGCATCCAAAAACGTATTGTGCTGCACCTCCCCCACCTATAGCCGCTCCTCTACTTACTACCCTTGGAATTATGCTATACCCTCCACGTTTGTAAAGATAAGAAAAGAGTAGTATGGGACTGGTACGAGAGAGAAAAGTCCTTGATTGTAATGAATTACATGATGTATTATGTGAGAGCCATCATAGAAATAAATAACGAACGATACCTCACTAAATGATTTCTCCTAACTATAACTTAAAGAGAAACAAAAGTGTCTGGAATGACATTCTATAATTAAATGTGATCCCATACATTTTGATGTGAAATATCTAATGCGACGGGTCGGACCGTCAGTTGGCGTGGCACCACGCTATGTGATGGTATCTCGTCAGGAGTATCATAGAATATAACTATTACAGAAGTGACTATTGAGAAGAATCAAGTTAATAAGAAGAACTAAATTTGTTTCCATTTAATTTGTGAGTTAAATTAATATAAATGCATATTAAATAAATGTTCATTATTATCTTTAAAAATGTCTAGTACGTTTAAAATTGTATTGTGCCATACTTATTTCCTATCATAAGCTATCCCTTTAAGTTCATAGTTTGCACAAAAACCTTTTAACATTTTCACTTCTTTTTTGTTTTCTTTTTACGTTTGGAAAGACAACTTGGCTAGGGGCGCTGATCACTTTATTTTATGGTATCATTGTTGATATTCAAATTGTAGTGAGGAATAACTAATTTCATCTTTTTGTAGCAAAAATATCAATGTTATTATAATTAAGACATGTATAAGTAAAGTCAACGTGCATATTGATTATTTATGGTCGATCCAAAAATCGATAATATGGATTGAATTAAAAAATTACATGTGTTATCCATTGATTAATCATTATTCCTTTTTCATAATGTTTATTAGACATAGTTAATATATTGTATGTTTGTAGACGTAGACTGTAAAGTCAGTAGTTACAAATACGTTATAATTATCGATATATATTTTTAGGTTTAACTACCGTAAACTTAGTACTTAACGTATGTATATGATGTTGTTATAAATTAATGTGATATAAGTTCTTTCTTTATAAAATAAACAATCAATTTTATCTTTGTTTACTTATTTTTACGCAAATTTCATTGGTTAAGACATTAGATAAACCATATAGTTTTTTTTATAGTTTCTAGGTTTTGGCGTTATGGCCACAATCTCGCTTGATGTTAGGTGACAATGTGGTCCAAACTAGAAAGCACGCTAAACCTGTAGAGGCACTGACACTCAAGAGCAATTGCCGGAACATAGCTACAAGTATTTGGCGGCAGATTTTCAACTTGAGGGTGGTAGATAGGCTGGTGGGTATTAGAAAAAGCCCTACTGTCATGCCATGGTTTCATCACGATGTTTTCCTTCACCAAAATCTTTAGCTTATTATAGGATTTCGAACTCACATCTTTAACGTGGCGTCCATACACGCTATCACTGAGTTATCATCACTTCATAGGTTGACCTTTGATAAATCTATTTAATAGACAGAGCCGAACTTCTTAGCAAACCATGGATTTATGGATTTACCGTGCGGGGGCCGAGTCCATCATGTGGTAGGGAGGGAAACTCTGAGCAATGTCCGAGATTTGTGACTCGTATGTAAGTTTAAAGGGTCCCTTGTCTACTCGCGTCAACGTTCACGTTCACCACTCGGGTTTTTCTCCCCACCCAGCCAAATTTGGTAGGAGCCTGCAGCTTTGGAAGCACGTTCTAGTATAGAACTTACTGCAGTCCTAGACAGACCAAGATCTTACAGAAGGTTATGGAGAGATTTAGCTGGTAAACCTCTCGATTCCATTTCGACTGCGTATAAATTGACCACGTTACCATACCTATTCAGGACATTTAGTAACTTGTAGTATTTATTTGTTTTTATAGCGTGTTCCTTAGGTTTTTGTTTTCCATGGTACAGAAAGCTCAACTAGTACTATGTGTTTAGTTGTTCTAGAATAAAAAAATATATCCGTCTAGAAGTCGAAGCCCGAACATTCTCGGGAATTTTGTAATGCTTTTCATACGTCCCCATCAATATAATCCAGTGAGGTGCAGTATCCAGGATTGAGGAGAGTTTATTTTTGGATCTTACAGTTGAGTCTTCTTTTACAAAGTTGATTCGTATTTTGTTACTACTCAAACCTTTTTGAACTCTAGCTATTGAAATGCTTATACATTTACGTATAATTTCAAGTGCTCTATCATGGTGACGTGAGTAATCCCTCCTATCAAGAAGCACCTTGCATTCTACTAATAAATGCCGTGATGTAGCTATGGCCTCATCACAAGAACAGTATGATTTTTCGGAGACTTTCTGCCATCTTATTAAATTAATCTGATCTGGAAGGGTCATTTCGAAGGCACTTAGAGTTATAAAAGAGCCAGAGACCAATCGTGTATCAAGGTGCGCCACTTAAGAGCCAACGGGATACAAAACTCACCAATGGTTAACCACTAATTTTGCATTTCTAAGTTCATCGCGTGCACTTTATATCCGTTGTTTTCGTCTTGCTGTAGAAAAGATTTAATTAGGTCTCGACCTTCCCTTTTTCTCCTCGCACCCAACCCAGCCCTGTCAATCTGTGCACCTGCCATAAATTGATTATTGAACTGGAGCTTTAATTCAAATTCAGTGGTTTTTTTTTAGAGAGATGTGTTTGATTTATCTTGGGATTTCCGCAAGACTTGCATTTTGGTAGCCCTTAGGTGTTCGTAGAGTTCCGATGGTTTCTTTAATTTTAACCCAATACTATTATTAATCCTGAATAGAGTTGAGGGTTTGGCCGATTGTGCCAGTCCAAACCATGACTTCAACATCTTTATGGCACTAGCATCTAACTTTGCTAAGAGGATTTTACCAATGTTATATACTAGGAAAGGCAAAGTCAGGCGTAATATCACATAGTTATCGTAGATCCAAGCTTTTTTTATATTATTGATTAGTTGCTGGTTTGCCTTATCAAGATCGTTAATGAAATTGTTAATAACTATCTCTAGGGACGGTGTGCGTCCTTTGTAATCTATCTTTCTACTAAGAAATTTGAAAGGCACCGCTTCCGGAACCATGGTTATCCTTTTCCTATTTATAAAGAGCCGTGGATCGTAAGAGGTATATTTAGTACTTCGTCTGCCCAGACAGAGGCCTTTGCTTGGTTTTGCCCTCAATCCGTTTATCCACATACATAGCTCATCCATTTCATTTAAAAGTTCCTGACATTGTTTTGGGTTATGAGTCAGTGTTGCGAGGTCGTTTGCTAAAGCTAAGATGGTCTCAGTGTACGTACTGTTAATTTTAAACCGATAAGCCCATGTTTTTCGTAGGTAAACAATTTGTCTATTAGAATGTTAATTACTATATTAAATATTATTGGTGATAGAAAGCAACCTAGGAATAGCCCCGAATTGTACTCTAAGGGTTCCGTGTGTTCTTTGTTTACTGCTATAGAAAACTGTAATTTTGAATAGTATGATTTGATTATATCGATAATCAACGCCGGAAAGTTATACCATTACAAACCGAAGACCATCAGTTAGTGTTGCATTGATCAAAAGACATTCTCCAGATCTATCCAGCAGGCTGTAATTTGTCTCTCGTGAGTTCTGGCATCTATTAAACTTTCCACCAGTAGAGTGTTGTATTCCAGGCATACAGAAATACCAGGCAAAAATGCCTTATGGTTATTAAGCCTGAAATACGTATTGCTAATCACGAATTCCGACATTTTTGACTGCAATGTACTATAGAAAATTTAGAGAATGTATTTGTTAGAGCTATCGGTCTAGTGTCTTGTGGATGAGTAGTTTCACCTTTTTTTGGGGTATGGACAAAAATTTATTTGCCGAAGCTGCTGGAATTTGCTATTATTTCGCAATTTTAGTATTCAATTATAATTATAACAGTATCGAATAGCTTATTCAATGAAATAACCTAATGATTACCATGTTTTTGTTCTTAAGCGTTTCGTTTATAATATTATTTGTTATTTAAACTGTCATCATTTTGGGATAATTTTCCCAGTTACGTACCTCCACGTCCACTGATCACACATAATAGGATTTTCAATATCGCAGCTTCGCACAAAGTGGTGTACGCAAGCAATATTTTTGATCAGTGTTGATACGTTATTACTTGCAAAGAATCCATAAAGCATTTATAGTAAACTAGCATTATTCTAAAATTATCAATCATTCACTGGAGCACTTTATTTTTTATATTTAGAATTATTATATTTAGAAATATATGTATCTATATTTATTAATGTATGTGCAGTTCTGTATGAACGTGTAATTTTTATTCTAAATGACGCTGACCACGAATGAAATATTAATAAAATACCTGTCTCTCTATATGACTAGAACTAATTCTCAAATGGCTGGAAAATTATAATTACATTTGTTATACGAGTGGATTATTTCGTGGAATATATTGGAAACATTTACGGACAACGAAGGAGAAGGGCTAATGTAATTATGGTTATTAGAACATGTTGGATAGTTGCTTAACACGAGGATAGATTTCCGACCTCCAGATTGGTTTTGGTAGTATAATTTAACACTATACATTTCAACAAGCATTATAATTTCAAAAAAAGCTAAAATGTTACTGACTTTTGACAATTAGCCTTAGATCAGAGATGTGGTTTATTACATTGTTATGTAATCACGACATGAACATTATCTTTAAAGTAAAATCGCCTTAAATTCTGTATTATCAACGTTACGGTTAATTTCTATTTGGTTATAGCTTAAGCATCGTCTTCAAACAAAATATCCTAAGTTAATAAATATAAAGACAAACGAACAACTGAACGTGATTATTACGTTATAAATATCAATTTACTTTAAGTGAATATTATGAATTGGCAAGTATTATTATATACAATAATAAAAGGAAAAAGTGTGCATTAGCTAAAACTGATACTGGTACGAGTAAAATATACTATTTTGTACATGTATGTAATATGTACACTATCAAATTAAATACCGTAACTGAGATTTTAACTGGCGTGTTTAATGCCGCGCCAAAATAAAATGAATAAAATAGTGTACTTCCTATTTGTAACTATTTTTTTTTTCATGTGCTTTACCGATACAAATATTTATAATGTAATAATATATTATATATATGTAATAATTAAAATTGGGATACACTTTCCTAGCGATATAGAGGCCAAAAATATCTATTTATTATATTATTTGTTTTTGTCCGTTTGCTTGTTTTTTTACGCAGATCACTCTGGAACTACTGCATAAAATTTTGATGAACGTGACGTGGTGATAGCTAATGTAATGGATCAACACATATAAGATTCCTTTTATATCATATAACGAATGGGTTCCTGCGAGATAGAAGATAAAAGTTGTTCATTTATAGTAAATGATTGCTTCTATACACCAATTCACTAAACTCCAACACCGTTTAATTGATTGCCAAGAAAATTGGATGTATATTTTTTCATGATTATGGTTTTTATGTTAGGTATTTATAAATGTGAGTTATTGGCTATTGGAATAGGTAAGGCAACGTTTATCGGGATATCTAGTTGGTACAAGATATAATTAGAAATTGAATTTTAAAATTGAAAACATGATCGCATAGCCAGTAGGATCCCATGTTAATATATAATGTTTCTGAAACCAAAGAAATCGAACAATATACTTTTTGAAAATCGTGCTATAAAAATATGAATGTGTCGCAATTTCGTTACTATTCATTGTGATTAAAGTTCTTCTTGAAAAAATTATCTTACTTTAATAATACAATAGGTATAATTAAAAAGTCACATACTTATTAATGCGGAAAAGTTAGAAGTTTTCTTTTTTCAATTAACTTCTACTATATTTCTCAATTATTATTTACATAAAATAGTAACCTAAGCTTGGTTTTCTGCTATGTCAAATATTGTTACATCTTTAAAAACTTTAAATATCTGCAAAAGATGAAGACGCAGAATGTTTCTCAGATTATAGCTGCCAGGTCAGACAATTTTACGGAGTAAGGAGTTTTCATTAAAATGTTGAGTCAACCATTGTTTGCTATAAAGTAAATATTTATAAAAGTCCTTACGTAACAAAACATTGAATTTCGGCAAAGAAACTCCTTAATAGCTTTACCTTAATAAAATTTTAGTTAAACTGAATCTGTCGGTCCGTATTTAAAAAAAATCATTACGTTTCTGATTTTCTTGAACAAATTAATTTTAGAAAACAAATATTTAATAAAAATTATTTTAAATAACAAAGTATTTATTTATTTATAAATAGTAATTAAGTTTCAACTTTTATTTATTTATAATATTCTCACAATGTTTGAATAAAAAATAAGAACTATAAAATAAGAAAAGCTATTAAAACGAATAAAATCTCGATTCTATTTCGTTATACATAAGTTTGAAACATAAGATTAATATATTTTATATAATGTTTAATTGTCGATAACATAGCCATCTATCAGATTCTATTATTCTGTAAGAACAATCCAAATTACCACATAAGTTACCAAAAAAATTTAAAACATTTATCATGTCTTTATGAAGAGAAGGATTACGAACACACGTACAGCGGATTCACGCATATGTATATAGGTAAGGGAAACATAAATTACAAATAACATTGGAATTATTTATTCACGGCGTCGAACTACCACTAGTATCATCCAATTAATTACGGTGATGCTTGGAAAGCATTAACTTAATGTAAACAGCTCAAAATTACAGCTGTACAAATAGGTTTTATATAAAGAGTATAAAGTAAGTTAAACCCTATGATTCACAATGTTTTTCATCATAAGGAAAAAAGGTCTAACTGCAACGATAAGAAAAGAGAATTAGTCCCAATTTATGGAAATACAACTTAATATTAATATTAGGAACGACTTTACCATTAAAAATACGCGTTTTTCTTCATATCAATGTTTGGTTATTATTTATAAACAATTCATATTCTGATTTGGATAGGTTTCTTTCTTAAACGATATTTTATTTCAATTTGAATAAATATTTTCTGTTTCGCCAGTTCGCACAGCGGTCGAAATTCAGTGCTATAATTCTTATGGAGCAATACAGTTCACCAATAGCTTTAAAAAAAAAATAAAGGAAAATGGGAAACAGAAGAAAGGTAATGCACTCTTTTGTCTGTAACTACTTATATGAACATTTATAATATATCTATACTAATATAATAAACAAATGAAAAGTTTGCATTTTCGAATAAGGTGAATCTGTAGAATTTTGTTTTGATGATAGCAAGGTTGTTTTTCATTAAAGTTTCATTAAAGTCTTCTGAATAAACAGCTGTTTCTTACTAATTAACCTATATATGGACAAAATATATTTCTGATAATTAACACACAAAATTTTTCACTTTCAGTCTCCTTTTTCGGTAAATTATGATGTGACAATAAATAAAGAAGCGAACGTTTCACTTTCCTTCGTGTTACCGTTAAAGATTTATAACCAAAAAATACAATTCTATATAATTTTGTACTAATTTCCACTAAATTGTGGATAATATGGAGTTCCAAGAGACGAATTCCATCTAAATGTTATCTTTATATACGAGGACGCTTCTATGGGTATAAGATTTTATCTGTCTAATATTTTTTCTTCATCGTCAAAAGAATTTCTAGCAAAATATTTTTCTTATAATCGAAAGTCAGCTGTCTTCAAACAGCAAAAAATAAACTGTCATATTTTTCTAAGAGGATTCAGTGGTATGTCATCACATTATTTATATAAAACATATTATGAAAACCAAATTATAATACTAGTTTTTTTAATAATAAAGTGCTTTATTTTATATATAGAAGCACAGTCAAGTAACGGCAATATAGTTAATGGTAGACACAGTAAAATCCCAAAAACAATGGAAACCACTGATAGATCCAATGGTTAATCAGAGGTCGACGTATCATGCTGGCCTGCAAACCTCTAGGCAGCAGGTTGATCCCAAAAGGTGACGTGATGATTTCTCAATGGTCAAAATCGGGTTTGGATCGGGCTGTACTTACTTACACTGACCTATACTGATGCGAACTTGTGTAAAAAAATCAACTAATTTAGGATAAAATTCATAAGTATTTAATTATTGTAGATATAATCGCCCGCCGCGTCTGTCTGTTCGCTGTATACTCAAAACCTACTGAACAAGTTGTCATACGATGTTCACCAATAAACAGAGTGATTCGTGAGGAAGATTTAGGTGTACAATTTGTTAAGTTTTTGTGTAAATTGGTTGACTTTTTGATTCTTTGATGATTGGTTGGTTGAATATGACGGTAATTATTGAAGAAGTCGGAAAAAATCATGCCGTCTGGGAGCTTTAGCGTACAGTACATCGCAAAAACTAATAATGTTATATGAAAGAATATATTACTGATTTATTATTCTTGAATAGTCTTATAAGGCTATAGCAACGCTATATATCTATCTTCTGTAATTAATACAAGTATAGCTAGAGCGGGTTATTAGTTGTACGTTGTTGAACGTATTATAGGCATGCTCATCTGCTTATTGCATTTATAGTGTGCGGGAGAAGTACTATTAAAATTTAATTAAAAACGGTTTAGCTGAATATAACGCCGCGGTGTTTTCATCTTAATCGTTAATTATGCCTTTGCCTTAATTTATCGCTCAGGAGATAAATGTTCAAGACACAATTTTGCTACCTCGATTTAAAATCATGACTGGCTTTCAGCAAACGATTTGCCACCGATAAGCAATAACCATTAATCATTGCTTTCAGGCCCAGGAAGTTAGGTAGTCATATTTTAATGTCAGATTACTAAATATTGCACTTTCTGTTCGTATTTAATTACATTTAATATTATTACATTTAAGAAACAATCATATTTCCATAGTTAAGGTTTATCGTTGAGGCCATAATCTCACCTGATGTTAAGTGTCGATACGGCCCAAGTTGGTAGACACGCTAAAGCTGTGGAGGAACTGGCTCTAGTCTCATCACGATGGCCTTGTACATCAAAAACTCAGACTCATTGCGGGAATTCGTCGAAGTTATGTTATATCCGTACAAGCTACCACTGATCCATCATTGCTTCAAAATGATAATAATAGGAAAAAATTACGAACATATATGGGAATATAAAATATATAATTATAAGGAGCGTATGTGTCAACATAAGTGTTTTACCATTGAATCACTTATCAGGGTTTTTCCGAAACTATCTGAGCAGTTTTAAATGTTTTACATGTTTTCTTTATAGGGCAATTGTTTAGTTATATACTGAAATGTTGTTCAGTGGCGATGTGGCCCCAGATGGTAAAACCCTAATTGCAGTTACCGGAACGTGGCAACCAATCATATACATATTAGAAAATGTACAGCCACGAAGCAACAGTTTTTTTTCACCCAAGGCTCAGGTTCATTGATACATCATTAAAACCATCATTCGTTAAATAAAATGTCTCTATTGATAAAATAAAAAAATATGCAAAGTTCACATACAAATCCTATTTTTCCTCAATCCATCGGTAAATAGCTCCGATTATATTGTTGTGGAAGCACATTACGTATGCAGAAATTGTAGAGAATGGTTCAGTCGGCATTGAACATATTTAGGAATGACATAGCGAAATATAAAGTAATATAGTACCCTTTTCTCTTGGATTCTAGAAAAGTTTTGTTTATATATGCGGCAAATAAATAGTTTAAAGTAATAATAATATATATGTAAGATATCGTTTATTTTGGTGACAATTTACAGATTTTTAAATAAACATGTTTAGCACATTTTATGCAACACTAATTTCCTGGATACCCCAGGTAATTAAAACAAAAATGAATCAACAATGTTGTCTTAATATTAAGGAGAGCGTAGCGGAGAGTAAGCGTTAATAATTTTGCAAACTTCTGTAGACACTCTTCTCTGTATTTAGAGAAGCTTGTTATTTTATATATTATGTAGAAATAAAACTTTTTTAAGTTTGAAATATCCAAAAGTGCGCGCCTCATACCATATATTTAATTTTAAAGAAAAAAAAACAATTATTATTTATTATGTTATAAATTATATATTATATGTGACATAGTAAAAGGACATGATGACGTACCCATAAAATAGGGCAAGATTTACATAATATCAAGGTCCAGATATTACAAGCCTATCAGAATTCATTACTTAACACGAATTGCTGGCCGAACTAGCCTTATTGCATGGTTTCTGAGGTAGTGTTGGAATTTTACAAAGTAGACTGGAATTTCTTTGCTCGAACACTATAATTTTAGTACGAAGACATAATATTTGATAAACAGACGTTACAAAATAAAGTGTAAAACAAAATAAATCTAAATAGGATATTAACGTAGTACCGTTCTGCATGTGCCTCAGGATTTTCAAAATGATTTTACATTTCAACACCGAGCAAGCCATAGAGACGGACTCTCCGTTCCAAAAGGCGCTTGACGGAGGTTTCTTTTGTTATGTAGCTACAAAGGGATTTAAATGAATGTCGGCAAGCATTCCAATAAACTGTAACAACGAGGCAACCATAGTAAGATTTAAAGGAAATTATGCATCATTTTTTACTATGATTCAAGGTATATTTACAAGTAAACTTCATTTTAAATTAATGTGCTATTGCAACAACAAGTACTCTTGAAGTATACATGTAAATCACAAATTACGTTACCTTAAAATGCTGTGTATGTAACTATCAAATAAATCATAGATAATACCTATATGGGTATGTAATTTAAATTACCTATAATTTTCATAGAATCTTACTACGTCTTTTTTAGCCTTTACCGTTTTATCTTTATTTTAATCATAATAGATTGAATCATGTATATAAAGATCATATATAAAATCAATATACATAGTTCACTACTGTACTCTAAGGTATGTATAAGATAAAATGGTGAGTACCATACAAAGAAAAACTAGATTTTTTGGAAACTTGTTGACTGCGTTAAAAAGTTAACATAGCAAAATTATGTGTGACGGTATAAGCCAAATGTAAACGCTGTAAAAAATGTGCTTTACGAAATTTCTTAGATTTTTTTAATAGGCTACAATGAGTTAAGCATTATACTATTAAACATTTTCTTGCAATGGGTCAATCAACATTTCAGATACGATGACGAGACATTCAGTCATGAACTATTGCTATCAAATTCTAATAAAATACACTGACTACTGAAACTAGTTTAGTAGTCTAAAACTGAAACTAAGAAAACTTTATATATTTAACACCCCTACATATTGATCACTTAAAGGTTAAATTACATATTTTTATGATTTTTAATTGAATAAATGTATTTACATACCTTCAACATAAAATAACTACGTAATCATTCGAACCCCAAACATGTATGGCATTTATATATGTACTAGAATAATTTTCTTATAAAGTGTTTGAATACAATACAGTAGGAAAACAGCTATTCTTTTATTATCTTAGCTCGGCAAAGTCACTGCAGTGTTCCTTATGTTAAGTACACTACAATAGGCAATCGAGAGAACGATAACCCATCTCAAGACGCTACTGTCATGCTGGTCAGAAATTTCGGGACTTAAATGTTGTGCTTGATACGCCTTTCCGGCAACGTACGTGTATTATTGTACCGAGAACCAACAAAAGACTAGGTTTTATTACACGAACATCACGACCATTTTGCAAATCTTGAGACTGTCTTGAGAGTTTTGAGACTGAGACATGAGAGAATCTTGCTTTACAACACCTTAGTCAGAAGCATTATCCAATATTGGTTTACAATATGTTCACCTCACTATACCACCCATATAGAGCTGCTAGGATCCGTTCAAGCTCGCTTTGTTAGATACTCGAGTTTAAAAAACAGCCTTCGTATGTCTAACAGGCATTAGAAATCCAACATTTTGCATAAATTATTTTCTAAAGTTTAGGGTTATGCTCCAATAAAAAAATATTGATAGGTATAAAGGAAGTAGGTCGTCGAAAGTAAAGGTTCTGAAAGAGAATGTCGCTCATCGTACCTACCGCTCACTTCCTTTTTAACCACGCGCACTTTAGCTACAGCTTACTTATTCTACAATAGTCGTGCTACTCTTTCAGCATAACGTCTGATAATATTATACCTACCTAACAGGACCTTATAAACATACGATAATACTAGCGTGGTTCCCATTCTGTAACCATGAATTATTACCTATTTTAAGTTGCTTCCTTCTATTTTATGCATGCTGGATTCACATATTAAACACACACACGTAAGAAAATACTACCGTTACCTATTATTAGCAAAAAAAAATAACTTGTGGTCTAGTCCTTTTTTTTCACAATTTTAAATTTTTGTAATTTAGCTATAAAAAGACGCTATACCTGAACTATATATACATAATAAAAAACAACTCCTAGATATCGAAAAAACGCTTTTTTTATTAAATTGCCTTATAAACATGTGTGTCTCTGTGTAATCTATATATATATGTATATATATATATATATATATATATAATGAAAATGGTCTTTGTTTGAGACTCAATCACGCCTAAACCACTGATCGTTTCGACATGAAACGACGACCATTCGATGCGAAATTTTTTCGAGATGGTTTATGGTTATTTATTTTTAGAATTTCAACGTTCCTTCATTTTTTTATTGCTGTTTTACTTTTATTTACATTTTTCCCGCTAATAAAAACAAACAAGCATTTACTCTTGATTCTTTTGTTTCCATAGATGTTCTTTTACATTCAGATAAGAATCTACTCACACACTCCCACGCACCCACCCGTTCACTCCCATCCAGTCTTCCACCCACTCGAACGATAATCGAAGGATTCCCATCTATATAGTCACTCATCACGAAATCTCGGGAACCATAGGACTTAGAAACGTAGAAGCTTGGTAGGAATATTACTTTTGTTATGTAGAGGTCAGCTAGAAACGGATTTTGAGAAATTCATCCTCCAAAGTTGATCGCGGTGGCGTTAACAATGAAAAATTCCTGTTTTTAAAGTATAGCTCCTATAGACTACACATTTGGTAGAAATCTTCTGTAAGAGAAGTAGAAATAGTCTATGAACGAATTTTACGATAGCTAACCCCACAGGTATTAACAATATTTTTTTAATGTTTTAAGCTATAGTTCCTATAGACTCCAATTTTAGCTAGAGTGATCTATATGTGATGCAGAAATGATCTAAGAGCGGATTTTACAACAACCCACCGCCGATAAGGATTGCGGCGGTGGGTGTTAGAATGTTAAATTTGTATTTCCAAACTGTAACATTTACGGACTCCAAATGACTATTTTTTTACTGTTTCTATAGCAACGGTTACAGACAATTGTTTTTTTTTTATTAATTTCATTTGTTTTTATATAACCTACTAATTAATCTTATGATTAACCGTCAGTTTATAAACGGTTGAGAAGTGAACGAAAAATGTCAGACAAAGTATTGAAAGATTATGTATTTGGTTCTAATAACTGGTCTCATGACATAAATGCTCAAACTTTAGGTAAGTAATGATTTGTAAAATATATTGATATATAATTAAATTTTAATATATTGATATATAATAAAATTTTAATTTTTTTTTTCACAACAGTACGAATCACTTTAAGTGATAGAAGATTTCATGAAGGGATTGGTTGTTTTGAAGAGTACGATAACATAAGTGAATTTTCCTTTGCAGAGAATAGAAAGGTAAACGTACATAAAAAATAAAACAAAGTGATAATAAAATTTAAGAGTTAATTATAAATGTAATAAAAAGCAATGAGTTCCTGATTAAGTTTACGACGTTATCGTAGTTGTTAATTTTTCATAGGTTATATCAATTTGTCATTTAATAAATAGTCTTTTGTTTTATCGTTTGTTTTCATTGGTTATGTTAGTCTGTTATTTAATCGATCATCTTTTTTTATTTAACAAAAAAAAACAATCTGTCATTTCTTCGACTATTTTGTCAAAACAAAAATTTATAATGAATTCATAAAGAATATAAGTATACTTATTATACTTTTAGTGAAATTATTTTTTAATAAGATATATTAATTAGTCATAGATAATATATGTTAATAAAATTAATAAATCATTCTGTTTCTTTACCATTAGGTTTTTGCCTTGGTATCTACATTAAATAAATAAAGACAAAAATTTTATTTGTGATAATAAGTGTATTTATAAATCAAATATTAAATATTTATAAATTGTGTAAAAAATGTGAAATTATGGCGAAAAAAAGAAAAGCTGATTTCCGATACATGAGTTTCAGTCGATTATCGAAATCAATTAGGTAAGAGAAAAAGGTTGTGGTTAAACGTACTCTCGGCTCACCGTATTGATCCATCGTTTAACCATTTCCTTAAAAAAATATTATTACAATTATTTTTTCAAATAATATAATAATATTTTTTTGTAATGTTTAAAGCAGCTTTGCAGTAGACGGAATCTATTCACCCTTTGAATTTAGGGTGTTCTGTATCGACGGTGTTGAATTAACGGCTACGTTTTTCATCCCACAAAACGCGACGTATGAGCGGCGAGTCGTCGATTGTGCACAGGATTAAATAATTTATGTTTAATTTCGTTGTTTATCAACAATTATTTTTAGATATTATGGATATTATGGTGTTAATAAATTTTCATTTTAATTAATTTGACTCTTCATTTGACAGTTGACCCTGCAAGCCATTCCTGGAATTTCCCGCTTATTTTCGATCGTAACGTTTTCCGTTTACAATTCGCTCAGCGAAGCGGGCGGGAACGGCTAGTGTAGGTATATTTAGGTTATATAAAAACAACCAAAAACTTCTCAATTAGGGTTATAACAAAATCTGTTATTGTAACAAATGTTGACGTAATATTTTATTATTCCATATAATTATTCATCAGTGTATCATATTTAATGAAAACTAATTTGCATAAAAACTTGCCAAAGTAGCCCCTTGTTAAAATTACAGCATGATAGACTATTATGGAATTAAATAAATGTAGTTTACTCGATTAGCCCTTGTTATGGGCTTATTTATTAAGAATATGATATAAACACGTCCTTGCGTCAATAAAATTGCAGGTAGATTGGTATTTCTCATGAAAATTCCTTTCTCAAATGTACTCGTTCGAGAATACGTGTTCGTATTTTTCTTCAGAGTTGTAATTGAGGGTGTCACTTGATATATGATAAAGTATTTAATTAGTATGTTTTATAGTGATTGTTTTTTGAATTTATAGCGACAATCTTACTTCATAATAAATGACAATGAAGCCCCAGATGGAAACATGCTAAGCCTAGTAGTTTTATACAACAAATTATAAAAGAGCTTGGCAACAAATTTTTACTGCATTACAATGTATTCCCCAACCTCAGACTCATTATAGAAATTGAAATAACATCACACAGATCGTATAGAACACAACATTACGAAAAAACCATTACTTAAGAAAATTCGTTACTTTCATAATTAAGGTACCTAAGCCTAAATTTGTTTTTCTGTAATTAATTACCTTTTTATGAAAATTGCGTTTCGAGTGATTTCATTTAAATTAAAACTCTCCGTATTAAAACTAGTATAAGTCAATTGGGGGTTAAAAGGCTCTTCTAGGGCTCACTACTGAAACTAGCTCTGCCATCTGATCATTACTAAATACTTTAGACAGGTTTTATATTATAAAGGAACATTTACACTATATTTTTTAATACTTTATGATGTTAGGTGACGATGTGGTCCAAGATAGTGGACACGCTGAATCTAGTAGACAGACTGGATTTCAAGTGCAACTGTCGGATCAATTGGTATTTGGTGGCAGCTTTTCAACTTGAGGGTGGAACCTAGACAGGCAGACATTAGAAAAAACCCTACCACTACCCGCTATGGTTTCCTTACAATGTTTTTCATTTAACGAAAGTTCAGGCATATTGCAGGTGGATTTGAACTCACGTTCATTGACACGGCATCCGTCCACACTACCAACTGAGCCATAATCGCTTCAAAACTTTTGTTAACGCAATCAATGCGTAACAACAAGTCAATCCTACTGGTTATCGATTCTTCCATATGTGCGCTCAGCCAAATACCACTTTAGCGAGCTAATCTATACCACTCACTTTAGTTAACCGCTTTATAACGGAATTTCTGATCCCTTCCATTACAGAAGTAACAACAAAATTTTTCCTGACTCTTCGAGCGACTTTAATCTTCAGTATTAACCTAAGCATGAGTATACGTATCGTCTCTATAGAGCATGTGTTTTAAAAATTACTTCCAAAGTTGTAGGACCTAACTTTCCCATCCAACGATAAGGTCTACTATAACAGTTGCTGAAAAAACTACAAGCAGGATGTTGTTATACTCGTTGAGATCCAAAATATGGTCTGCATTGAATCTCGATAGGTATATTTCAGTTGAATATTCACAATTCAATTTCACAGATCACTTATTAAGCTATATAATAAAAATGATTTGTAACTTTAAAAAGTATCCACTAGTTTCATTACTTAGTAAAAATAGTGTTCAAAACTTTATTACCCTTTACATACTGCAGCCCTAATTTGTTCTAAATTTCCAGGAGTTAATCCGATTTATCAATAATTAAGTCCTGCTCATACGTATAATCAGATGCTCAGCAGAGAAACATCTGTGAACATGTAACAGAAACATGTAATTTTTTAGCAAACATTAACTATAAAGGACATTAATCATGAATATGATATTATGAATAAATTTGGTTCTTCGTTAACAATTATTATAAAACTTTTGACTGGTATCATTTATACTATATCTTCATTTGGATGTTATAAGATTTTTCAATAGCATTTCTGTCCACGCCGTAATGCAATAGGTTATAATAGTGTGTACGGTTCTCAAAATGTCGGCATCGGCAGAGGATCTTATTTTTTTAAATACGAACATAAGTTACCATAACGTATACTATTTGCTTCTCCGAAGACAAAGTACTATCTATCAGAATACCGATATATTTAATGTAATGTAATGTGAACGTTCAATTTTAGGGTAATTACATGTTCAAGTAGCTAAAGACGAACATTTATGGGCAGTCAAACTGTAGGAAGAGGTGAGCTGAGATGTAACTCTCGGAGCAAATGTAATAAATTTAGTCTTTTCCAAGTTTAACGTTTATAAATTAGCAAATAGCAATGTCTTAACTACGTGTGGGAAGGCTTCCGCGTTTGTTCTAGTTTAAGCCCAACTCTCACCTTACTTAGTGAGTAATAACAAACAAAGGTTATTTACGTAAATTAAAAATGAGGTAAGGACCTAGAACACTACCTTTAGGTACCCCATATGTAAGAAATGCGTCGCTACCCACATAGTTGCCAATTTTTGCAATATGGGTGCGATCACTCAAATAACTTTTAAAAATATCAAAAGCTTGACCCGTATTCCAATTTTTATTCCAGTTTACGTAGCAAGCTTGGGACAGATACAGTGTCAAATGCCTTAGAGAAATCTATAAAAACAGCTATAGTTTTAAGTCTATTTTCAAGATTTGTGGTCACAATTTCCGTTAATAGTAAAACTGCATCTTCAATGCTTTTACGGGTACGAAATCCAAACTAAGTTTTGGGAAGGATTTTGTGAATATTAAGATAATTGACGAGCGTACTATTTAAGATCTTTTTAAATAATTTTGACAGGAGGGTTAAAACAGAAATAGGTCTATAATTACTAATACAGACTCTATCTCCTTTCTCGTAAATGGGATGTACTACCGCTTTTTTAAAAACTGAGGAAAATACCAGTGGATATGCAGAGATTGAATAACATGACAAATCAAAGGAACTAGTACATGTCTGGCTGTTTTTAATAGTCTTACACACAGTCGCGCCGTTTATTCTTAAATTTAGAATATGACGTTCTATCTCTACATTACTTGTAAAAAAATTTTTTTGAGAAAGAGTTTAATATCATGGTTTCATCCGGTTTAATTGAAAATTTTGCTCATAAATAGAATTTTCTCAAACATTCATGGATATACTGTCATTAATTTCGCAAAAATAACATAAGTTGTATCGAATTTACGGGCAAAGAAAATCAAATCGTTTTTTGAATTTGCAACATTACAACGCTCCAGCAATGTTGTATGAATTGGCGTACGGAGATTATTAAATACTCTTTACTACCACGAGTACTTAAAATATTTTTACTTTTTGCAACTGTGAAAACTGAATAAATAGATCAAATAACAATCGGACATACGAATTATGTAACAAAATAACTATCATAACATAGATAATTAATTACTATGGCATTATTTGATATCTATTGATACAATCTTAACAAACACAGCTCATGGCAGTTTATTCTAAATACGACAGTATTAATGGTCAGATTAAAGAAATATGAAACATAATGAATACATATCAAACTTATCATTTCTATTAGAAAGAAGAAGTGCATTAAAACAATAGTCCTAGTCAAATAATATGACTCTTTCATACTTTTTAGAATAAATCATAATTAAATAGATAGTAAAGTTAAACGACACTTCTTTAATTTAACTCTTGAATTTATATTTGATAATATTCATCAACCACAACAAAAAAAGCTAGGAATTTTAGATTACTTAATAGTATGTTAATGGTCCTTGAAAACGCTGCTTAAAATGATTTAATAATACTGAGATCCAGACCAAGGTAATTTAAGTAAAGAGGAAAGACTTGGAATTTGTTAGCGTAAAATTTAAAATTTCAGACTTTTACTTCGCAATTTAATAAAGTAATGTATATAAAGTACCATTAAATGCTCTAAATTATGATACTAATTTACTTAAAATTAGCATATAATTTAACATTCATTTCTTATATTTATAAACTCCATACCATGTTTACAGTAACGTCTCGTTAATAATAACGTTCGAAATGAACAAAATAAATTGGACTGCACGGTAGATGTTGCTGTTAACGCAGTTGCATCACTGAACCCACTGTGCCGAAGTGTAGGTTCGTGTCCCGCTAGGGCAATTATTTGTGTTATCCATAAATAATTGTTCTATGTTTGGGTATTACTTTGTGTAGGTTAATTTTATTGTGGCTATTAAGTTCTTTAAACTTGACGTTAGCGAAATTATCTACTTAGGCAGTACAATTTAGAAAAAAATAAAAAATCCAAACCTAGCCTTATTATAACCACATTAAAAGCCCCTATTCGATTATGACTTCGCGAATAACTCGTTTGTAGGCTGAAAGTTCATTTGTATTGTCACTCCCATTCAATGGATTTCTAGACACAGTAACATGAACTTTTCTGGACAACCTACACCTCAGTCCGCCCCGTGACAACGAAGGCTGAAAAGCTTTCGAAACGTCGGGATCAAAATTAATAAATAACCGCGATAAAATCCGTTTAAATTAGTTTTATTTCGATGAATAATATTCGCGTGAACATAAGAAATCTTTATATACCCTTTTGAAATATAAACGGGTTATTGTTGATTGATTATTTTAGAAGAGTAAATTTTACATTTGATTCTACTCCATGATTGATCAAATTTTTTTTAAACATTTTAATAAGGCAGATATCGATATAGATTTTGCATGGTGGTAGGTTTTTTTCTAATGCTTGCCTGAACAACTACCACCCTTAAATTGAAACAAATTTGCCACCAAATACCTATAGCTGTTTTCCGGCAGTTGCACTTGGGAGCCAGTCGCTACACTAAGCTTACCGTATCCACCAACTTGAGCCGTATCGTCACTTAAGATCAGGTGAAATTATGACCATAGCGCTAAAACATATAAACTATAAAAAAGATAGGAAACTTGTCGCCGTTTGAGCGGATTAATCTAACGGAATATTTTTCTGTGACGTGTTAAAAGGAAAACGTTATTTTGTAGTGGGTTTTACACGATTTATTTTGTAAATAAGCTTACGCATAATCAAAACCTCAAACAATAAAAGATGATTACATTGCCGATGATACATCCTAACTCAGTAAACAGATTCGTCTTTCGGTTGTAAAATCCCACATTATCGTCATTTTAAACAGGAAAAGAGAACGAATTCGAATAGGTTTAAATAGCACACGAGATCAATTAATACACCAGATACTAAAGCATACTGTATTGTTGGTAGGACCTCCACATAAATATATTATAACCATGAAGTTCACCTCGCTATTTGTGTTGCTGATGGTCGTGCTTGTATTGTTTGTCAGTACGAGTTACGCGGCGCCGAAACCTGAACCATGTTTGGACGTCTTAAAAGAGGGTGCCGAAACTGCTGTAAGTGTTCATATATTATAGTAGCTTTTACCCGCGGGGCTTTGCTCGCCTTAATATTGATTCTTTAAACAATTCTGATTCCCACTATTTTAAATAAATTATATAAAAGGAGACTGGTATAAGAACATTTGTGCTCGTAGTCACTTATACTCGGGCCGCTACTATTTTGAAGATAATGGATTACACATACATAATAGATATTCAAACAACCAATATTCCTTTGTTTAAAAGTACCCTGAAACAATTTAAAATTTACTTCAAACATATTTCTTTAATTTTATGCTCCATTAATGCTGTTTTACATGTGATTTTATGTGATGCATATTTTGACATTAATTTTTGTTTCAGGAAAGCGCTCTAAATATGATGACCGCAGGAGTTAAGTTATTGCAACAAATATTTAAAGCTGGAAAAGACGATCACTAAATATGCCAGCAAGCGTAATTTTTATTTTAAATAATTCAATAAAATTTTCATAATTATTCGATAAATTTGTATTTTCAATATTATGTACCTGATTACATATTTTCTAAATAATCTATATAGACGAAACACTACTGACTGACTAACTCATAACAAGATCTTTGAAACTATACACTCAATTAACCTGAAATTTGGTATGATTATACCTTTCACACGGTAGACATCCACTAAGAAGGATTTTCTATAGGTGTTATAGCAAATTTTTAGGCAAATAATTTAGTCGTCATTTTTTTCGTTACTATTAGCTAATTTTTACAGGTCGTCACATAAAATCTGCATAAAACAACGACTCAAAAAGTCATCTATCTAATCAACTTTATTTTATTCATGCATCCACTGATTAAAAAAAAACCTCTGCGTTTTATTTCAATATATTTGTTGTATTCAAAGATAGTAAAATAAATTTAAAATCGTTGATCATTTTGGACTTTCGAATATCTTAAACAAATAATCTAATTTTGTAATGACTTAAATAAATATTTTTTAGTATTTTTAATTTAGTTTGACAAATTTATATAACCAGGAGAAAGAACACGTTATCGTTATGTATAGATGAGACACAATATTTTTATATTGAGATATAGCGTTATGTCAATGTCACCTGATGTTAAGTGACGATGTGGTCCAAGATGGTCGGCACTCGAAGCCTAGTGGAGGCTCTCGAATGCAACTGCCGGTACAAATCTATAGATATTTGCTGGCAGATTTTCAACTTCAGGGTGGTTACCACCGAAAACCTATAGGTGTATTCCACCAATTGCACTAGAGAGCCAGTCCCTCCACTAGGCTTAACGTGTCCACCATCTTGAGCTACACCGTCACTTAACATCAGGCGACATTATGGCCATAACGCTAAACCTATAAAGTATAAAAAAAGAAAAACAAACACTGTCTTTTACTCTTTCTAACAATTTGCTATATATATATAGATATATATATATATATATATATATATATATATATATATATATATATATATATATATATATATATAGGTTACATTTTTACACGAAAGACTTAATAGGAGTGGGGTAAACTTTGTATGAAACTTGTTATTGCATCATCCGGTTTTGAATGATAACATTAACGCAAGTAAAGTCGCACATAAAATCTAGTACACTAATATTATAAAGCGGACAGGTTTGTATTTTTGTATTTATATTTGTAACGAATAAACTCAAGAACAATTGGACCGATTTTAAAAATTATTTCTCCATTAAAGTGCTACATTAGCCCTGAGTAACATAAACTATATAACATTTTAAAATCGTAGTACATATTCCAACTAATTGTAATCTTACAGAATACTCGACTACCCTTTTTAAGAGCTATAAACTTTGTTTCACAATATGATAAAGGGTACAAGATATGTATTTTCTGACTTGTTTTACACTAAAATTACTGATTTATACTAAACCATAGGTAATAAAGAATGGTTATGAACCTCTTAATGATATATAATTACTCATTAAACAGATTCATTTTGTGTTTGAAAAATCCCAGTTTTATCGTGCCCTTTGTGAGACCGTCATACATACTACACACTTTTCCTAACAACAAAGCTGAAACATAGTATCATCAGTTTCTCAGTACAAACAGGAAAAGTTAACGCATTTAAAAAGCTTTAAATAGCAAACGGCACTAGTTTATACATAACATACTGAAGTGTACTGTATTGGCTGTAGGACCTCTGCACAAATAAATTATAATCATGAAGTTCACCTCGCTATTTGTGATGCTGATGGCCGTGCTTGTATTGTTTGTCAGTACGAGTTACGCGGCGCCGAAACCTGAACCATGTTTGCACTTCTTAAAAGACGGTGCTGAAACTGCTGTAAGTACTTAAGTATTACTATTAGGTATATACTAATAAGTGCAGATGAAGAACAGCCAGAGTCGTCTAACAAACAATATCCAGTCATTATCGTCATACCAACCTCCCAATATTATTGAGAAACTAGCTAGAAAGCTGACAAAGCATTTGTTTATACTAAAAATTGTTACATCCAACAGTCAAGATAAGACGTATCCATAATTACCACACGCGCAAACATTTTGAGATATTTTAAAAACTTATATACCTGTGTTGAAAAAATTGAATCTACTTCTGGTAACTTAGTTGTTTAATTTGATGCTCAATTAAATAATACTTTTGCAGCTACACTTTCTACTAACTAAAACATCTGTTACACATGTGATGTATATTTTGACATTATTTTTGTTTCAGGAAAACGCTATAAAAATGATGTCTGCAGGAGTTGAGTTATTGAAACAAATACTTAAAGCTGGAAAAGATAACTAGTCAACATGAAAGCTAGGCAAATTTGTTATATTAATTGTACAATAAAATGTTCTTAATTATTTGATAATTTTGATTCTTCAACACCTTGAACCTGATTTCATATTTTTTCTAAATAATCTATAGCTATACGTATATGTATAAACGAAACACAACTGACTGACTGACTAAGCCATCACAACATTTTTATAGCTATGCTATTAATTAACCTGAAATTCAAAGTGGATGTTTCTTTCACGAGGTAGACATTCATTAAGAGCGAAATTTTTCATCACGCAAAGTTTACGAAAAAAAACGCAAACAAACTAAAACGATTGACTGACTCCATGGTTCATCACAATATCCCTAAAAACTATACACCTGATTGGGTTCCAATTTAAAACGAAGTCGAGGGCATTAGCTAATTTTTTATTATACTATTAGTTCATTAAAAAATTTTTTAAACCTTTCATACAACTCAATTGATGTTTCTAAGGTTATTACCAATATATTTTGTAACGCACTGTTCTAATCATTAGATTAAACCTGTAGCTTAAATAATCATGTATCTAATCAGCTCTGTATTCATTACTTGCCTACGATATTTCTAAAAAAAACTTTCTCTAGCTTTGTAGATAATATTAATGGCCACACTCTCATCTAGCGTTAGGCTACCTAAGATGGTGAGCACGCTAAGCTGGTACTATTGGCTATTTATATTAGCTATTGGCTCTGAGAGTAAATTGTATTTCATCAGTCAACTAGTTTAGAAGTTACACTATCACTAACAGACGTACACAAGGTTATATATTGAGTAAATGGACTAGCGATGCTGCTTGGTGAGGTGATTTGTGCCTAGCTGACTATCCCCGCAGGGCGAAAATCGACCCGTGTACACAACTTTTTACTGTTATAGCCCGAAAATAATGTTGGGTTGAGCTAAAATAAAGACATTAGGTATTTTATGTCTTTCAATTTGAACTAATAAAAAACAAAAGAACCAGAGGTCAAATATAATTAAATCAAAAACTAAAATAAAAAACATTACTTTGTTACTGGTTAATAACGGAGAAATCCTTACTTATTTCTCCTACATTGTTACAAACACCTAATATTGGTAGAATTTGAAACTCTAAATGCAGAAGTTATATATTCAGCTAATTGCAGAAAGGCATTTGTAAAAATCCTTATATCTTAACCGTCTTGTTTAATAGTCTGCACGTACTATTCGGTTCTTCATATCACTAATACCTTACTTCAGTCCACTGATTCGTTCTGGAGCTCCACTGTGACTGCCTCAGTATTATAAGACGTATTTATATTGCCACAACCGGAAACTAAAAGCGCTAATAGCGAACTAGTGTGAATATGATTATTAAAACTATTTTTACAAAATCTCATCATTACAATTTGAATTTATAAAGTTATTTTTAACCAAACATAAATATCAATTTGAATCTATAGAGTTATTTTGATCTAACGTGTAAATATTGAAACCCTTGTAATATGATATTTAAAGTAAAGAGACGATCAATGATAAAGCTAAAATAAAGAAGCGACTAATGAAAAAGCCTAATACTAAATTAAAATAATAATAATAATAATACTTGAAATAGATTATTAAAACAATTTATATAAAACCTCTTCATTACAATTTAGTTATATAAAGTTAAATATAACCAAATGTAAATATTAATTTAAATCCATGAAGTTATTTTGAACTAACCTGTGAATACTGAAACCCCTGCGATATGACATTTAATGTATGTATAGAGAAGATCAACGATAAGGCTAATAATAAAGAGGCGACCAATGATAAAGCTAACACATTATAGGTATAATTATAATAAATTAACAACCTACTTTTAATTAAAAAAAAAAAAAACTATTTAGATTATTCATTACTACAGTCTTAAAAGTGGTTTACACAGGTCGATTTTCGCCGTGCAGCTAATCGTTTTACAGATCGCCTCACCAAGCCGCATCGCTAGCCCATTTACACAGGTCACTAAAATGGTGTGCGGCTCGGTCATTTTCCTAGAAAATGTTAAGCGAAATGGGTTTTCGTGCCGGACTTTAAATAGTTAGATATTCGATTATTCAAGAATTGCTTAAAAAACAAAGAGAGAAGAAGAAAAAAAGGAAAGAAGAAAACGTACATTTTGAGTACGTAGGTGGATCTCTCGACGTAAAGTCTTAGGTAGTTCGGATACTTCACTGTTTGATGCAGTTAAGAAGATCTTGAATATTATGCTGAAACGATCTATACGGAATAACGTGAGCGATACACTCCTACATGCGGCGGGCGATCGCCTGCAAATGATCGTTTACACGGTCGAATTTAGTCACCAGCCGCATGCGGCTGGTTGCTGTGCGGCTAAAGTAGAATGGTACCTAACTTTTGGGCTTGCGAATTTAGGCATCTGTGACGTAGCCGAATTGCCATTTAGACGGTTGATTTTCGCCGCACGGCAAAAATTGTGCGGCTTTAGTCACCCGTGTAAACTCCATGCTACATCAGGAATATTTTATTTTACATCTAGCTCTTTACAAAACAAATTATAATTTATTTTCTTGTTACATATACCTGAAACAAGATTTAACATAAAAGTGTCCATCGGGATAATATTTTTAATTGAAGTCTAGTTAAGCCAATTACCGGCCTATTCAAAATCTGTTGGATTAGGTACCGAGATGTATCTCTAATGCCAATAGGGTAAAATTAATTTAAATATCTAAAATTCTCTTACGACAGTATTTTTAAATAAATTGACAACTATATTACTAAACGGAAGTTTATTCACATATTACATCTTTAGCATGAGCCTTTCCGCTATCAGGAAGAAACTAGAAATAATAAAGCTACAAACGTCTACGATACCTTCAAATAAATGAATATAAATTAACGTTGAATACAACGAAATCACTTCATCCGGAATTCAATACAGAGCAGTAATTTTCCTTTCTGTAAAACTCAAGTTTCAAGTTTATTTACAGCACAATTTATATATTTGATTATCTGATATCCTTTTATTTTGTCGAACGCGATGTTCTGGACATGCACGTCATTTTACAATATAAATACTATTCGTACGACTAAGTTAAACATAACCTATAGCTTTGTCACCATAACTCTAGCGTGATGCTCTACAATTAATGAAATAATTAATAATTTTATTTGATAGAAAATAAATACTTAGATATTTTCAATTAAAATATTAGTTTTTAACAGACTTACCTTGATGCCTGGGCACTTCGAACTTCAGCAGAATTAAACTGAACGTCATTTAAAAAAAAATTGGTTAATACTAGCTAGTGCTCCCTCAACTTCATTCGTTTTTTCGCATTAAGCTTATTTTGCATTTTATATTAGAGGCCAATTGCCTAGTCTTGGAAGCAACCTCAGCCATGTAAATATAAATGTTTTTTACAGTTGGATTCATTAGAATAGTAAAATATTGATGTATGTTTTCTCTCGTAGTCTCTATAGTACTACATTCCGGTTGTGGGTATGTAAATTATCCCACTTATTGCCACTCACTTTTTTACTAGTTACACAATAGCCCAAAGCTTCTAGTATTTGAAAACACTCGTTACATTTAATAGTCGGTTACTATATTTATTTATTACTTAATGGCGCAGTAAAGCTTATTGACATAGGGCGTCACATCTTAAAATACGCCACTGCATTGCGAATGAATATTTCAATTATAAAATATTAATAAACAATAAGATACCTACAGTAATCTTTAGGAATTGTTGATCAAGTAAATTTGGATGTATATCTCTAAGTTATGTGACTTCTAAATATAACGACAGCTTCCAATTACTGCTATAATATTACTTTAAGGACATATTAAAGCGAATACAGGTTTCTCGATAAACTGTCGGAATGAAAGTAATGGTTTATTCAGCAGGACGTGTCTACATGTCACACAAATTAGCAATTATATTCCTTTTTCTATACCTCGAATAGTTCATAAAGTTTCTAATATTAAACATGAAAATAGTGCCGCCCCTTTTGTCCATTGGGGTTGTATGACATTATCTTGCCGAATGTAAACACAATACGGTGACACAATATTTTAATTTAATGTCAACCATTTATATAAATAATAAATACCATAAACTAATACATAATTTTGTTGGACACCAGTAATTTGTACAATTATCGCATTTTAGTATTCAAACATTAAAGTACGCGTATCTAAATACGAATAATCTCCAAATTGCAACCCATAATTCATATTTCGCTATGCATTATGTCTTCGACATCGTCCGCGTGAATTTTCAATGAATGAATTTTCATTTTTTGGATGAATTTTATGTTTCGTATATTTTTACAAATTATATATAGGCATAAATTATATATGTACCTTTATAATAAAGCGTTTTTTAACGATTTCGCATATTAAATAATTTTACATACTTCATACGTGACTATACAGTCTTTAAAATTGTACCACATACAAATTATTTTCATTGTGCAATTGTAGGTGTTTATTTCAGTCTTTAAATAATGATTGTCACGATTTCCAATGCATCATAAAAGGCCAGGTGTAAGGCAGGGTTTAATTATACGTTTTTTGCTAGGGACATTCATTGAATAAGAATTAGCAATCACCATATTAGAGATTGCAATAACTAGCTAAGTTGCAGCAATGTTTGCTTCTGTAGAGTTACGTACTCGCGAGAAATCTGTATTTTCAAGTTCCGTGACTTAAACAGGAATATAAACACGCTGTAAAGTCAAGCCACCTTTTACAACGGTAATGTTTAGCTTGTATAGGAGTATGATCAGTTATTGCATAGCCCAGTACTAAGGTTATAGCTACCTATTAAAAGTTGACAATACATGATCTAGACAAATGTCATAGCATGTAGGATATAGATGTGCGAGTAAAATGCCATGTGACTCAACAGTATTTAAATATTGTTGGCAATTGGAATCATAAGTATTTGGCGAAATATTTATATTAATGTCACCAATTGTTATAGTATTCTTAAAATAAAAAAATTTTTTGAATCCAAGCTTTTAATAAAATTATCAATATTCCGTTATGAATTGAAAACTCTTTTAATGTTCCACTAACATAAGAAGGAATATAACATTTTCATTCGAGTAATAGAACGTGTTCTAAATTGACGTTCCGACCCGTCTCACCGAATACATCAGACTCTTACCTAGGACGCTGGCTTTAAAACATGTATACAGAATTATAAAGAAACACAATAATAATCTTATTTATCATGATAGTATAACTTACGAAAAAGTCATCTGCACACCGGGTGATCGTATCCATCGATCCCCAAATAATTATTAGAAATATAGGAATCGTGCGCTATATGTATACCTAATTAATCGTACGATTGTACTTATTTGTCAGTTGCGAGTCAATACCGCAATTACAAAAGTCACCGCGTGACTTCTGGTGGTACTGTTATTATATATGTTCAATAATAACACCAACATATATATTTCTACTCATATGGAAAAAAAGGTAGTTTATCTATTAACTGTGTGTATCTAATTAGAAAATGTCATACCACCATGCTATGATTTTATCACGATATCTTCCTTCACTGAAAGTTCAAGCTCATTGCAGAGATTTGAATCAACGTCTATTGAATTGGCATCCGTATACGCTAACACTGAGCTATCGTGGCTTCAAAATAATATCAAAATCAATAATCATAAATCTAAATTATCGCCGAATGTGAAAGGTGGTATTGTGATAGTATTATTGAGTACTGAAAAGTAAAAAAAAAGGTTTCTAAATAAGTTTAAGCCTGAAATTATAATTCTTTTCTGTACCTAAAATTTCCTTTTTATGAAAATGGTAAACAATATGGCATTATTTTGATATCTATCCATACAATCTTAACAAACACAGCTCATGGCAGTTTATTCTGAAAACGAAAGTATTAATGGTCAGATTAAAGAAATATAAAACATAATGAATACATTTATCATTTCTACACTTATTATTTCTTTCATTTCTCCATTATCATTTCTATTCGAAAGAAGAAGTGCATTAGAACAAGAGTCCTTTTCAAATAATATGTCTTTTTTGTGCTTTTAACAATAAATCATTATTAAATGTATAGTTAACTTAAACCGAGACTTCTCTAAGTTTATCTCTTAAATTCATATATCATAACAATAATCAACCACAAAAAAAAGTTAGGAATTGTAGATTACTTAATGGTATGTTAATAGTCCTTGAAAACGCTGCTTAAAATGGTTTAATACTACTGAAACCCTGACCAAGGTAATTTAAGTAAAGAAGAAAGTCTTGGAATTTTCTTAAGGTAAAAATTTAAGACTCTTACTTTATAATTTTAGTAAAGTAATGTATGTAAAGTACTACTAAATGCTCTATATTGTGATACTAATTTACATAAAATTAGCATTTCATTTAACATTCATTTCTTAATTTTATGATTGATTATTTTGAAGACGAAATTTTACATTTGATTCTACTCTATCAATGAACTATATTTTTAACATTTTAATAAGGTAGATAGGACACTTGTCGCCCATTGATCATATTAATCTTAGGGAATAGTTTTCTGTAACGTGAGAGAAGTAATAAGTAATTTTGAAGTTGTTTTTACACATTTCTTTTTGTTATTCATTAGCCTTCTACATCTACAAGAGATGACTTTTGTATGTAGCGTGCGTTGTGTTACATCTGTGCTCGTGACTAAATAAGCCGGTACGGCAGCTACAGACGCGGCCACATTTGCTTCAGGTAGATGTTGAATGAGACGGGGGTGGCAGCTGTCTAGTCTCGCGCTAGTGCGCCTAGTCTCGAAGACCCACTCCGTCTGCTGTTACTTTCCTCCATTGAATGCGGTCTTCCGAGATGTACTTCAAGTCGGATATTTCTATGCTGATGCTAGACATATCGCGCTTAACGCTATCTTTAAATCTTAACATAGGACGACTGAGTCGTCGCTAAGCGTGTGCAATTTCACCAAGAAGAATCTACCTCAGTAAACATTCTATACACATGCTCTTACCAACGTAATCTTCTGTTTTAGAAGACCTATTATACTAGATAGCTGTGCAGTGTTTAACACTGTCTCGTCTGTCACTCGATCCTTCCACGAGATATCTAGAATATTGTGAAGACAGTGCATATGAAAAGCATTCAATCGCCTCTACTGTCTGACACTATTATTAATAAGCTTACGCATAATCTAAATCTCAAACAATGAAAGATGATTACATTGCCGATGATACATCCTAACTCAGTAAACAGATTCGTCTTTCGGTTGTAAAATCCCACATTATCGTCATTTTAAACAGGAAAAGAGAACGAATTCGAATAGGTTTAAATAGCACACGAGATCAATTAATACACCAGATACTAAAGCATACTGTATTGTTGGTAGGACCTCCACATAAATATATTATAACCATGAAGTTCACCTCGCTATTTGTGTTGCTGATGGTCGTGCTTGTATTGTTTGTCAGTACGAGTTACGCGGCGCCGAAACCTGAACCATGTTTGGACGTCTTAAAAGAGGGTGCCGAAACTGCTGTAAGTGTTCATATATTATAGTAGCTTTTACCCGCGGGGCTTTGCTCGCCTTAATATTGATTCTTTAAACAATTCTGATTCCCACTATTTTAAATAAATTATATAAAAGGAGACTGGTATAAGAACATTTGTGCTCGTAGTCACTTATACTCGGGCCGCTACTATTTTGAAGATAATGGATTACACATACATAATAGATATTCAAACAACCAATATTCCTTTGTTTAAAAGTACCCTGAAACAATTTAAAATTTACTTCAAACATATTTCTTTAATTTTATGCTCCATTAATGCTGTTTTACATGTGATTTTATGTGATGCATATTTTGACATTAATTTTTGTTTCAGGAAAGCGCTCTAAATATGATGACCGCAGGAGTTAAGTTATTGCAACAAATATTTAAAGCTGGAAAAGGCGATTAGTTAATATGCCAGCAAGCGTAATTTTTATTTTAAATAATTCAATAAAATTTTCATAATTATTCAATAAATTTGAATTTTCAATATCTTGAACCTTATTACATATTTTCTAAATAATCTATATAGACGAAACACTACTGACTGACTAACTCATAACAAGATCTTTGAAACCATACACTCAATTAACCTGAAATTTGGTATGATTATACCTTTCACAAGGTAGACATCCACTAAGAAGGATTTTCTATAGGTGTTATAACAAATTTTTGGGCAAACAATTTAGTCGTAATTTTTTTCGTTACTATTAGCTAATTTTTACAGGTCGTCACATAAAATCTGCATAAAACAGCGACTCAAAAAGTCATCTAGCTAACCAACTTTATTTTATTCATGCATCCACTGATTAAAAAAAACTCTGGGTTTTATTTCAATATATTTGTTATATTCAAAGATAGTAAAATAACTTTAAAATCGTTGATCAATTTGGACTTTCGCATATCTTAAACAAATAATCTAATTGTGTAATGCCTTAAATAAACATTTTTTAGTTTTTTTTAATTTAGTTTGAAAATTTTATATAGCCATGAGAAAGAACACGTTATCGTTATCTATAGATGGGACACAATATTTTTATATTGAGATATAGCGTTATGTCAATGTCACCTGATGTTAAGTGACGATGTGGTCCAAGATGGTCGGCACTCGAAGCCTAGTCGAGGCTCTCGAGTGCAACTGCCGGTACTCATCTATAGATATTTGGCGGCAGATTTTCAACTTGAGGGTGATTACCGCCGAATACCTGTAGATATTTTCCAGCAGTTGCACTAAATAGCCAGTGCCTCCGATAGGCTTAACGTGTCCACCATCTTGAGCTACACCGTCACTTAACATCAGGCGACATTATGGCCATAACGCTAAACCTATAAAGTATAAAAAAAGCAAAAAAAAAACACCGTATTTTACTCTTTATAACAATATGCTATCAAAACGTTTAAACATACCATATTTAAACTTGAAATATATACATAGGTTACTTTTTCACACGAAAGACTTAATAGGAGTGGGGTAAACTTTGTATGAAACTTGTTATTGCATCATCCGGTTTTGAATGATAACATTAACGCAAGTAAAGTCGCACATAAAATCTAGTACACTAATATTATAAAGCGGACAGGTTTGTATTTTTGTATTTATATTTGTAACGAATAAACTCAAGAACAATTGGACCGATTTTAAAAATTATTTCTCCATTAAAGTGCTACATTAGCCCTGAGTAACATAAACTATATAACATTTTAAAATCGTAGTACATATTCCAACTAATTGTAATCTTACAGAATACTCGACTACCCTTTTTAAGAGCTATAAACTTTGTTTCACAATATGATAAAGGGTACAAGATATGTATTTTCTGACTTGTTTTACACTAAAATTACTGATTTATACTAAACCATAGGTAATAAAGAATGGTTATGAACCTCTTAATGATATATAATTACTCATTAAACAGATTCATTTTGTGTTTGAAAAATCCCAGTTTTATCGTGCCCTTTGTGAGACCGTCATACATACTACACACTTTTCCTAACAACAAAGCTGAAACATAGTATCATCAGTTTCTCAGTACAAACAGGAAAAGTTAACGCATTTAAAAAGCTTTAAATAGCAAACGGCACTAGTTTATACATAACATACTGAAGTGTACTGTATTGGCTGTAGGACCTCTGCACAAATAAATTATAATCATGAAGTTCACCTCGCTATTTGTGATGCTGATGGCCGTGCTTGTATTGTTTGTCAGTACGAGTTACGCGGCGCCGAAACCTGAACCATGTTTGCACTTCTTAAAAGACGGTGCTGAAACTGCTGTAAGTACTTAAGTATTACTATTAGGTATATACTAATAAGTGCAGATGAAGAACAGCCAGAGTCGTCTAACAAACAATATCCAGTCATTATCGTCATACCAACCTCCCAATATTATTGAGAAACTAGCTAGAAAGCTGACAAAGCATTTGTTTATACTAAAAATTGTTACATCCAACAGTCAAGATAAGACGTATCCATAATTACCACACGCGCAAACATTTTGAGATATTTTAAAAACTTATATACCTGTGTTGAAAAAATTGAATCTACTTCTGGTAACTTAGTTGTTTAATTTGATGCTCAATTAAATAATACTTTTGCAGCTACACTTTCTACTAACTAAAACATCTGTTACACATGTGATGTATATTTTGACATTATTTTTGTTTCAGGAAAACGCTATAAAAATGATGTCTGCAGGAGTTGAGTTATTGAAACAAATACTTAAAGCTGGAAAAGATAACTAGTCAACATGAAAGCTAGGCAAATTTGTTATATTAATTGTACAATAAAATGTTCTTAATTATTTGATAATTTTGATTCTTCAACACCTTGAACCTGATTTCATATTTTTTCTAAATAATCTATAGCTATACGTATATGTATAAACGAAACACAACTGACTGACTGACTAAGCCATCACAACATTTTTATAGCTATGCTATTAATTAACCTGAAATTCAAAGTGGATGTTTCTTTCACGAGGTAGACATTCATTAAGAGCGAAATTTTTCATCACGCAAAGTTTACGAAAAAAAACGCAAACAAACTAAAACGATTGACTGACTCCATGGTTCATCACAATATCCCTAAAAACTATACACCTGATTGGGTTCCAATTTAAAACGAAGTCGAGGGCATTAGCTAATTTTTTATTATACTATTAGTTCATTAAAAAATTTTTTATACCTTTCATACAACTCAATTGATGTTTCTAAGGTTATTACCAATATATTTTGTAACGCACTGTTCTAATCATTAGATTAAACCTGTAGCTTAAATAATCATGTATCTAATCAGCTCTGTATTCATTACTTGCCTACGATATTTCTAAAAAAAACTTTCTCTAGCTTTGTAGATAATATTAATGGCCACACTCTCATCTAGCGTTAGGCTACCTAAGATGGTGAGCACGCTAAGCTGGTACTATTGGCTATTTATATTAGCTATTGGCTCTGAGAGTAAATTGTATTTCATCAGTCAACTAGTTTAGAAGTTACACTATCACTAACAGACGTACACAAGGTTATATATTGAGTAAATGGACTAGCGATGCTGCTTGGTGAGGTGATTTGTGCCTAGCTGACTATCCCCGCAGGGCGAAAATCGACCCGTGTACACAACTTTTTACTGTTATAGCCCGAAAATAATGTTGGGTTGAGCTAAAATAAAGACATTAGGTATTTTATGTCTTTCAATTTGAACTAATAAAAAACAAAAGAACCAGAGGTCAAATATAATTAAATCAAAAACTAAAATAAAAAACATTACTTTGTTACTGGTTAATAACGGAGAAATCCTTACTTATTTCTCCTACATTGTTACAAACACCTAATATTGGTAGAATTTGAAACTCTAAATGCAGAAGTTATATATTCAGCTAATTGCAGAAAGGCATTTGTAAAAATCCTTATATCTTAACCGTCTTGTTTAATAGTCTGCACGTACTATTCGGTTCTTCATATCACTAATACCTTACTTCAGTCCACTGATTCGTTCTGGAGCTCCACTGTGACTGCCTCAGTATTATAAGACGTATTTATATTGCCACAACCGGAAACTAAAAGCGCTAATAGCGAACTAGTGTGAATATGATTATTAAAACTATTTTTACAAAATCTCATCATTACAATTTGAATTTATAAAGTTATTTTTAACCAAACATAAATATCAATTTGAATCTATAGAGTTATTTTGATCTAACGTGTAAATATTGAAACCCTTGTAATATGATATTTAAAGTAAAGAGACGATCAATGATAAAGCTAAAATAAAGAAGCGACTAATGAAAAAGCCTAATACTAAATTAAAATAATAATAATAATAATACTTGAAATAGATTATTAAAACAATTTATATAAAACCTCTTCATTACAATTTAGTTATATAAAGTTAAATATAACCAAATGTAAATATTAATTTAAATCCATGAAGTTATTTTGAACTAACCTGTGAATACTGAAACCCCTGCGATATGACATTTAATGTATGTATAGAGAAGATCAACGATAAGGCTAATAATAAAGAGGCGACCAATGATAAAGCTAACACATTATAGGTATAATTATAATAAATTAACAACCTACTTTTAATTAAAAAAAAAAAAAACTATTTAGATTATTCATTACTACAGTCTTAAAAGTGGTTTACACAGGTCGATTTTCGCCGTGCAGCTAATCGTTTTACAGATCGCCTCACCAAGCCGCATCGCTAGCCCATTTACACAGGTCACTAAAATGGTGTGCGGCTCGGTCATTTTCCTAGAAAATGTTAAGCGAAATGGGTTTTCGTGCCGGACTTTAAATAGTTAGATATTCGATTATTCAAGAATTGCTTAAAAAACAAAGAGAGAAGAAGAAAAAAAGGAAAGAAGAAAACGTACATTTTGAGTACGTAGGTGGATCTCTCGACGTAAAGTCTTAGGTAGTTCGGATACTTCACTGTTTGATGCAGTTAAGAAGATCTTGAATATTATGCTGAAACGATCTATACGGAATAACGTGAGCGATACACTCCTACATGCGGCGGGCGATCGCCTGCAAATGATCGTTTACACGGTCGAATTTAGTCACCAGCCGCATGCGGCTGGTTGCTGTGCGGCTAAAGTAGAATGGTACCTAACTTTTGGGCTTGCGAATTTAGGCATCTGTGACGTAGCCGAATTGCCATTTAGACGGTTGATTTTCGCCGCACGGCAAAAATTGTGCGGCTTTAGTCACCCGTGTAAACTCCATGCTACATCAGGAATATTTTATTTTACATCTAGCTCTTTACAAAACAAATTATAATTTATTTTCTTGTTACATATACCTGAAACAAGATTTAACATAAAAGTGTCCATCGGGATAATATTTTTAATTGAAGTCTAGTTAAGCCAATTACCGGCCTATTCAAAATCTGTTGGATTAGGTACCGAGATGTATCTCTAATGCCAATAGGGTAAAATTAATTTAAATATCTAAAATTCTCTTACGACAGTATTTTTAAATAAATTGACAACTATATTACTAAACGGAAGTTTATTCACATATTACATCTTTAGCATGAGCCTTTCCGCTATCAGGAAGAAACTAGAAATAATAAAGCTACAAACGTCTACGATACCTTCAAATAAATGAATATAAATTAACGTTGAATACAACGAAATCACTTCATCCGGAATTCAATACAGAGCAGTAATTTTCCTTTCTGTAAAACTCAAGTTTCAAGTTTATTTACAGCACAATTTATATATTTGATTATCTGATATCCTTTTATTTTGTCGAACGCGATGTTCTGGACATGCACGTCATTTTACAATATAAATACTATTCGTACGACTAAGTTAAACATAACCTATAGCTTTGTCACCATAACTCTAGCGTGATGCTCTACAATTAATGAAATAATTAATAATTTTATTTGATAGAAAATAAATACTTAGATATTTTCAATTAAAATATTAGTTTTTAACAGACTTACCTTGATGCCTGGGCACTTCGAACTTCAGCAGAATTAAACTGAACGTCATTTAAAAAAAAATTGGTTAATACTAGCTAGTGCTCCCTCAACTTCATTCGTTTTTTCGCATTAAGCTTATTTTGCATTTTATATTAGAGGCCAATTGCCTAGTCTTGGAAGCAACCTCAGCCATGTAAATATAAATGTTTTTTACAGTTGGATTCATTAGAATAGTAAAATATTGATGTATGTTTTCTCTCGTAGTCTCTATAGTACTACATTCCGGTTGTGGGTATGTAAATTATCCCACTTATTGCCACTCACTTTTTTACTAGTTACACAATAGCCCAAAGCTTCTAGTATTTGAAAACACTCGTTACATTTAATAGTCGGTTACTATATTTATTTATTACTTAATGGCGCAGTAAAGCTTATTGACATAGGGCGTCACATCTTAAAATACGCCACTGCATTGCGAATGAATATTTCAATTATAAAATATTAATAAACAATAAGATACCTACAGTAATCTTTAGGAATTGTTGATCAAGTAAATTTGGATGTATATCTCTAAGTTATGTGACTTCTAAATATAACGACAGCTTCCAATTACTGCTATAATATTACTTTAAGGACATATTAAAGCGAATACAGGTTTCTCGATAAACTGTCGGAATGAAAGTAATGGTTTATTCAGCAGGACGTGTCTACATGTCACACAAATTAGCAATTATATTCCTTTTTCTATACCTCGAATAGTTCATAAAGTTTCTAATATTAAACATGAAAATAGTGCCGCCCCTTTTGTCCATTGGGGTTGTATGACATTATCTTGCCGAATGTAAACACAATACGGTGACACAATATTTTAATTTAATGTCAACCATTTATATAAATAATAAATACCATAAACTAATACATAATTTTGTTGGACACCAGTAATTTGTACAATTATCGCATTTTAGTATTCAAACATTAAAGTACGCGTATCTAAATACGAATAATCTCCAAATTGCAACCCATAATTCATATTTCGCTATGCATTATGTCTTCGACATCGTCCGCGTGAATTTTCAATGAATGAATTTTCATTTTTTGGATGAATTTTATGTTTCGTATATTTTTACAAATTATATATAGGCATAAATTATATATGTACCTTTATAATAAAGCGTTTTTTAACGATTTCGCATATTAAATAATTTTACATACTTCATACGTGACTATACAGTCTTTAAAATTGTACCACATACAAATTATTTTCATTGTGCAATTGTAGGTGTTTATTTCAGTCTTTAAATAATGATTGTCACGATTTCCAATGCATCATAAAAGGCCAGGTGTAAGGCAGGGTTTAATTATACGTTTTTTGCTAGGGACATTCATTGAATAAGAATTAGCAATCACCATATTAGAGATTGCAATAACTAGCTAAGTTGCAGCAATGTTTGCTTCTGTAGAGTTACGTACTCGCGAGAAATCTGTATTTTCAAGTTCCGTGACTTAAACAGGAATATAAACACGCTGTAAAGTCAAGCCACCTTTTACAACGGTAATGTTTAGCTTGTATAGGAGTATGATCAGTTATTGCATAGCCCAGTACTAAGGTTATAGCTACCTATTAAAAGTTGACAATACATGATCTAGACAAATGTCATAGCATGTAGGATATAGATGTGCGAGTAAAATGCCATGTGACTCAACAGTATTTAAATATTGTTGGCAATTGGAATCATAAGTATTTGGCGAAATATTTATATTAATGTCACCAATTGTTATAGTATTCTTAAAATAAAAAAATTTTTTGAATCCAAGCTTTTAATAAAATTATCAATATTCCGTTATGAATTGAAAACTCTTTTAATGTTCCACTAACATAAGAAGGAATATAACATTTTCATTCGAGTAATAGAACGTGTTCTAAATTGACGTTCCGACCCGTCTCACCGAATACATCAGACTCTTACCTAGGACGCTGGCTTTAAAACATGTATACAGAATTATAAAGAAACACAATAATAATCTTATTTATCATGATAGTATAACTTACGAAAAAGTCATCTGCACACCGGGTGATCGTATCCATCGATCCCCAAATAATTATTAGAAATATAGGAATCGTGCGCTATATGTATACCTAATTAATCGTACGATTGTACTTATTTGTCAGTTGCGAGTCAATACCGCAATTACAAAAGTCACCGCGTGACTTCTGGTGGTACTGTTATTATATATGTTCAATAATAACACCAACATATATATTTCTACTCATATGGAAAAAAAGGTAGTTTATCTATTAACTGTGTGTATCTAATTAGAAAATGTCATACCACCATGCTATGATTTTATCACGATATCTTCCTTCACTGAAAGTTCAAGCTCATTGCAGAGATTTGAATCAACGTCTATTGAATTGGCATCCGTATACGCTAACACTGAGCTATCGTGGCTTCAAAATAATATCAAAATCAATAATCATAAATCTAAATTATCGCCGAATGTGAAAGGTGGTATTGTGATAGTATTATTGAGTACTGAAAAGTAAAAAAAAAGGTTTCTAAATAAGTTTAAGCCTGAAATTATAATTCTTTTCTGTACCTAAAATTTCCTTTTTATGAAAATGGTAAACAATATGGCATTATTTTGATATCTATCCATACAATCTTAACAAACACAGCTCATGGCAGTTTATTCTGAAAACGAAAGTATTAATGGTCAGATTAAAGAAATATAAAACATAATGAATACATTTATCATTTCTACACTTATTATTTCTTTCATTTCTCCATTATCATTTCTATTCGAAAGAAGAAGTGCATTAGAACAAGAGTCCTTTTCAAATAATATGTCTTTTTTGTGCTTTTAACAATAAATCATTATTAAATGTATAGTTAACTTAAACCGAGACTTCTCTAAGTTTATCTCTTAAATTCATATATCATAACAATAATCAACCACAAAAAAAAGTTAGGAATTGTAGATTACTTAATGGTATGTTAATAGTCCTTGAAAACGCTGCTTAAAATGGTTTAATACTACTGAAACCCTGACCAAGGTAATTTAAGTAAAGAAGAAAGTCTTGGAATTTTCTTAAGGTAAAAATTTAAGACTCTTACTTTATAATTTTAGTAAAGTAATGTATGTAAAGTACTACTAAATGCTCTATATTGTGATACTAATTTACATAAAATTAGCATTTCATTTAACATTCATTTCTTAATTTTATGATTGATTATTTTGAAGACGAAATTTTACATTTGATTCTACTCTATCAATGAACTATATTTTTAACATTTTAATAAGGTAGATAGGACACTTGTCGCCCATTGATCATATTAATCTTAGGGAATAGTTTTCTGTAACGTGAGAGAAGTAATAAGTAATTTTGAAGTTGTTTTTACACATTTCTTTTTGTTATTCATTAGCCTTCTACATCTACAAGAGATGACTTTTGTATGTAGCGTGCGTTGTGTTACATCTGTGCTCGTGACTAAATAAGCCGGTACGGCAGCTACAGACGCGGCCACATTTGCTTCAGGTAGATGTTGAATGAGACGGGGGTGGCAGCTGTCTAGTCTCGCGCTAGTGCGCCTAGTCTCGAAGACCCACTCCGTCTGCTGTTACTTTCCTCCATTGAATGCGGTCTTCCGAGATGTACTTCAAGTCGGATATTTCTATGCTGATGCTAGACATATCGCGCTTAACGCTATCTTTAAATCTTAACATAGGACGACTGAGTCGTCGCTAAGCGTGTGCAATTTCACCAAGAAGAATCTACCTCAGTAAACATTCTATACACATGCTCTTACCAACGTAATCTTCTGTTTTAGAAGACCTATTATACTAGATAGCTGTGCAGTGTTTAACACTGTCTCGTCTGTCACTCGATCCTTCCACGAGATATCTAGAATATTGTGAAGACAGTGCATATGAAAAGCATTCAATCGCCTCTACTGTCTGACACTATTATTAATAAGCTTACGCATAATCTAAATCTCAAACAATGAAAGATGATTACATTGCCGATGATACATCCTAACTCAGTAAACAGATTCGTCTTTCGGTTGTAAAATCCCACATTATCGTCATTTTAAACAGGAAAAGAGAACGAATTCGAATAGGTTTAAATAGCACACGAGATCAATTAATACACCAGATACTAAAGCATACTGTATTGTTGGTAGGACCTCCACATAAATATATTATAACCATGAAGTTCACCTCGCTATTTGTGTTGCTGATGGTCGTGCTTGTATTGTTTGTCAGTACGAGTTACGCGGCGCCGAAACCTGAACCATGTTTGGACGTCTTAAAAGAGGGTGCCGAAACTGCTGTAAGTGTTCATATATTATAGTAGCTTTTACCCGCGGGGCTTTGCTCGCCTTAATATTGATTCTTTAAACAATTCTGATTCCCACTATTTTAAATAAATTATATAAAAGGAGACTGGTATAAGAACATTTGTGCTCGTAGTCACTTATACTCGGGCCGCTACTATTTTGAAGATAATGGATTACACATACATAATAGATATTCAAACAACCAATATTACTTTGTTTAAAAGTACCCTGAAACAATTTAAAATTTACTTCAAACATATTTCTTTAATTTTATGCTCCATTAATGCTGTTTTACATGTGATTTTATGTGATGCATATTTTGACATTAATTTTTGTTTCAGGAAAGCGCTCTAAATATGATGACCGCAGGAGTTAAGTTATTGCAACAAATATTTAAAGCTGGAAAAGGCGATTAGTTAATATGCCAGCAAGCGTAATTTTTATTTTAAATAATTCAATAAAATATTCATAATTATTCAATAAATTTGAATTTTCAATATCTTGAACCTTATTACATATTTTCTAAATAATCTATATAGACGAAACACTACTGACTGACTAACTCATAACAAGATCTTTGAAACCATACACTCAATTAACCTGAAATTTGGTATGATTATACCTTTCACAAGGTAGACATCCACTAAGAAGGATTTTCTATAGGTGTTATAACAAATTTTTGGGCAAACAATTTAGTCGTAATTTTTTTCGTTACTATTAGCTAATTTTTACAGGTCGTCACATAAAATCTGCATAAAACAGCGACTCAAAAAGTCATCTAGCTAACCAACTTTATTTTATTCATGCATCCACTGATTAAAAAAAACTCTGGGTTTTATTTCAATATATTTGTTATATTCAAAGATAGTAAAATAACTTTAAAATCGTTGATCAATTTGGACTTTCGCATATCTTAAACAAATAATCTAATTGTGTAATGCCTTAAATAAACATTTTTTAGTTTTTTTTAATTTAGTTTGAAAATTTTATATAGCCATGAGAAAGAACACGTTATCGTTATCTATAGATGGGACACAATATTTTTATATTGAGATATAGCGTTATGTCAATGTCACCTGATGTTAAGTGACGATGTGGTCCAAGATGGTCGGCACTCGAAGCCTAGTCGAGGCTCTCGAGTGCAACTGCCGGTACTCATCTATAGATATTTGGCGGCAGATTTTCAACTTGAGGGTGATTACCGCCGAATACCTGTAGATATTTTCCAGCAGTTGCACTAAATAGCCAGTGCCTCCGATAGGCTTAACGTGTCCACCATCTTGAGCTACACCGTCACTTAACATCAGGCGACATTATGGCCATAACGCTAAACCTATAAAGTATAAAAAAAGCAAAAAAAAAACACCGTATTTTACTCTTTATAACAATATGCTATCAAAACGTTTAAACATACCATATTTAAACTTGAAATATATACATAGGTTACTTTTTCACACGAAAGACTTAATAGGAGTGGGGTAAACTTTGTATGAAACTTGTTATTGCATCATCCGGTTTTGAATGATAACATTAACGCAAGTAAAGTCGCACATAAAATCTAGTACACTAATATTATAAAGCGGACAGGTTTGTATTTTTGTATTTATATTTGTAACGAATAAACTCAAGAACAATTGGACCGATTTTAAAAATTATTTCTCCATTAAAGTGCTACATTAGCCCTGAGTAACATAAACTATATAACATTTTAAAATCGTAGTACATATTCCAACTAATTGTAATCTTACAGAATACTCGACTACCCTTTTTAAGAGCTATAAACTTTGTTTCACAATATGATAAAGGGTACAAGATATGTATTTTCTGACTTGTTTTACACTAAAATTACTGATTTATACTAAACCATAGGTAATAAAGAATGGTTATGAACCTCTTAATGATATATAATTACTCATTAAACAGATTCATTTTGTGTTTGAAAAATCCCAGTTTTATCGTGCCCTTTGTGAGACCGTCATACATACTACACACTTTTCCTAACAACAAAGCTGAAACATAGTATCATCAGTTTCTCAGTACAAACAGGAAAAGTTAACGCATTTAAAAAGCTTTAAATAGCAAACGGCACTAGTTTATACATAACATACTGAAGTGTACTGTATTGGCTGTAGGACCTCTGCACAAATAAATTATAATCATGAAGTTCACCTCGCTATTTGTGATGCTGATGGCCGTGCTTGTATTGTTTGTCAGTACGAGTTACGCGGCGCCGAAACCTGAACCATGTTTGCACTTCTTAAAAGACGGTGCTGAAACTGCTGTAAGTACTTAAGTATTACTATTAGGTATATACTAATAAGTGCAGATGAAGAACAGCCAGAGTCGTCTAACAAACAATATCCAGTCATTATCGTCATACCAACCTCCCAATATTATTGAGAAACTAGCTAGAAAGCTGACAAAGCATTTGTTTATACTAAAAATTGTTACATCCAACAGTCAAGATAAGACGTATCCATAATTACCACACGCGCAAACATTTTGAGATATTTTAAAAACTTATATACCTGTGTTGAAAAAATTGAATCTACTTCTGGTAACTTAGTTGTTTAATTTGATGCTCAATTAAATAATACTTTTGCAGCTACACTTTCTACTAACTAAAACATCTGTTACACATGTGATGTATATTTTGACATTATTTTTGTTTCAGGAAAACGCTATAAAAATGATGTCTGCAGGAGTTGAGTTATTGAAACAAATACTTAAAGCTGGAAAAGATAACTAGTCAACATGAAAGCTAGGCAAATTTGTTATATTAATTGTACAATAAAATGTTCTTAATTATTTGATAATTTTGATTCTTCAACACCTTGAACCTGATTTCATATTTTTTCTAAATAATCTATAGCTATACGTATATGTATAAACGAAACACAACTGACTGACTGACTAAGCCATCACAACATTTTTATAGCTATGCTATTAATTAACCTGAAATTCAAAGTGGATGTTTCTTTCACGAGGTAGACATTCATTAAGAGCGAAATTTTTCATCACGCAAAGTTTACGAAAAAAAACGCAAACAAACTAAAACGATTGACTGACTCCATGGTTCATCACAATATCCCTAAAAACTATACACCTGATTGGGTTCCAATTTAAAACGAAGTCGAGGGCATTAGCTAATTTTTTATTATACTATTAGTTCATTAAAAAATTTTTTAAACCTTTCATACAACTCAATTGATGTTTCTAAGGTTATTACCAATATATTTTGTAACGCACTGTTCTAATCATTAGATTAAACCTGTAGCTTAAATAATCATGTATCTAATCAGCTCTGTATTCATTACTTGCCTACGATATTTCTAAAAAAAACTTTCTCTAGCTTTGTAGATAATATTAATGGCCACACTCTCATCTAGCGTTAGGCTACCTAAGATGGTGAGCACGCTAAGCTGGTACTATTGGCTATTTATATTAGCTATTGGCTCTGAGAGTAAATTGTATTTCATCAGTCAACTAGTTTAGAAGTTACACTATCACTAACAGACGTACACAAGGTTATATATTGAGTAAATGGACTAGCGATGCTGCTTGGTGAGGTGATTTGTGCCTAGCTGACTATCCCCGCAGGGCGAAAATCGACCCGTGTACACAACTTTTTACTGTTATAGCCCGAAAATAATGTTGGGTTGAGCTAAAATAAAGACATTAGGTATTTTATGTCTTTCAATTTGAACTAATAAAAAACAAAAGAACCAGAGGTCAAATATAATTAAATCAAAAACTAAAATAAAAAACATTACTTTGTTACTGGTTAATAACGGAGAAATCCTTACTTATTTCTCCTACATTGTTACAAACACCTAATATTGGTAGAATTTGAAACTCTAAATGCAGAAGTTATATATTCAGCTAATTGCAGAAAGGCATTTGTAAAAATCCTTATATCTTAACCGTCTTGTTTAATAGTCTGCACGTACTATTCGGTTCTTCATATCACTAATACCTTACTTCAGTCCACTGATTCGTTCTGGAGCTCCACTGTGACTGCCTCAGTATTATAAGACGTATTTATATTGCCACAACCGGAAACTAAAAGCGCTAATAGCGAACTAGTGTGAATATGATTATTAAAACTATTTTTACAAAATCTCATCATTACAATTTGAATTTATAAAGTTATTTTTAACCAAACATAAATATCAATTTGAATCTATAGAGTTATTTTGATCTAACGTGTAAATATTGAAACCCTTGTAATATGATATTTAAAGTAAAGAGACGATCAATGATAAAGCTAAAATAAAGAAGCGACTAATGAAAAAGCCTAATACTAAATTAAAATAATAATAATAATAATACTTGAAATAGATTATTAAAACAATTTATATAAAACCTCTTCATTACAATTTAGTTATATAAAGTTAAATATAACCAAATGTAAATATTAATTTAAATCCATGAAGTTATTTTGAACTAACCTGTGAATACTGAAACCCCTGCGATATGACATTTAATGTATGTATAGAGAAGATCAACGATAAGGCTAATAATAAAGAGGCGACCAATGATAAAGCTAACACATTATAGGTATAATTATAATAAATTAACAACCTACTTTTAATTAAAAAAAAAAAAAACTATTTAGATTATTCATTACTACAGTCTTAAAAGTGGTTTACACAGGTCGATTTTCGCCGTGCAGCTAATCGTTTTACAGATCGCCTCACCAAGCCGCATCGCTAGCCCATTTACACAGGTCACTAAAATGGTGTGCGGCTCGGTCATTTTCCTAGAAAATGTTAAGCGAAATGGGTTTTCGTGCCGGACTTTAAATAGTTAGATATTCGATTATTCAAGAATTGCTTAAAAAACAAAGAGAGAAGAAGAAAAAAAGGAAAGAAGAAAACGTACATTTTGAGTACGTAGGTGGATCTCTCGACGTAAAGTCTTAGGTAGTTCGGATACTTCACTGTTTGATGCAGTTAAGAAGATCTTGAATATTATGCTGAAACGATCTATACGGAATAACGTGAGCGATACACTCCTACATGCGGCGGGCGATCGCCTGCAAATGATCGTTTACACGGTCGAATTTAGTCACCAGCCGCATGCGGCTGGTTGCTGTGCGGCTAAAGTAGAATGGTACCTAACTTTTGGGCTTGCGAATTTAGGCATCTGTGACGTAGCCGAATTGCCATTTAGACGGTTGATTTTCGCCGCACGGCAAAAATTGTGCGGCTTTAGTCACCCGTGTAAACTCCATGCTACATCAGGAATATTTTATTTTACATCTAGCTCTTTACAAAACAAATTATAATTTATTTTCTTGTTACATATACCTGAAACAAGATTTAACATAAAAGTGTCCATCGGGATAATATTTTTAATTGAAGTCTAGTTAAGCCAATTACCGGCCTATTCAAAATCTGTTGGATTAGGTACCGAGATGTATCTCTAATGCCAATAGGGTAAAATTAATTTAAATATCTAAAATTCTCTTACGACAGTATTTTTAAATAAATTGACAACTATATTACTAAACGGAAGTTTATTCACATATTACATCTTTAGCATGAGCCTTTCCGCTATCAGGAAGAAACTAGAAATAATAAAGCTACAAACGTCTACGATACCTTCAAATAAATGAATATAAATTAACGTTGAATACAACGAAATCACTTCATCCGGAATTCAATACAGAGCAGTAATTTTCCTTTCTGTAAAACTCAAGTTTCAAGTTTATTTACAGCACAATTTATATATTTGATTATCTGATATCCTTTTATTTTGTCGAACGCGATGTTCTGGACATGCACGTCATTTTACAATATAAATACTATTCGTACGACTAAGTTAAACATAACCTATAGCTTTGTCACCATAACTCTAGCGTGATGCTCTACAATTAATGAAATAATTAATAATTTTATTTGATAGAAAATAAATACTTAGATATTTTCAATTAAAATATTAGTTTTTAACAGACTTACCTTGATGCCTGGGCACTTCGAACTTCAGCAGAATTAAACTGAACGTCATTTAAAAAAAAATTGGTTAATACTAGCTAGTGCTCCCTCAACTTCATTCGTTTTTTCGCATTAAGCTTATTTTGCATTTTATATTAGAGGCCAATTGCCTAGTCTTGGAAGCAACCTCAGCCATGTAAATATAAATGTTTTTTACAGTTGGATTCATTAGAATAGTAAAATATTGATGTATGTTTTCTCTCGTAGTCTCTATAGTACTACATTCCGGTTGTGGGTATGTAAATTATCCCACTTATTGCCACTCACTTTTTTACTAGTTACACAATAGCCCAAAGCTTCTAGTATTTGAAAACACTCGTTACATTTAATAGTCGGTTACTATATTTATTTATTACTTAATGGCGCAGTAAAGCTTATTGACATAGGGCGTCACATCTTAAAATACGCCACTGCATTGCGAATGAATATTTCAATTATAAAATATTAATAAACAATAAGATACCTACAGTAATCTTTAGGAATTGTTGATCAAGTAAATTTGGATGTATATCTCTAAGTTATGTGACTTCTAAATATAACGACAGCTTCCAATTACTGCTATAATATTACTTTAAGGACATATTAAAGCGAATACAGGTTTCTCGATAAACTGTCGGAATGAAAGTAATGGTTTATTCAGCAGGACGTGTCTACATGTCACACAAATTAGCAATTATATTCCTTTTTCTATACCTCGAATAGTTCATAAAGTTTCTAATATTAAACATGAAAATAGTGCCGCCCCTTTTGTCCATTGGGGTTGTATGACATTATCTTGCCGAATGTAAACACAATACGGTGACACAATATTTTAATTTAATGTCAACCATTTATATAAATAATAAATACCATAAACTAATACATAATTTTGTTGGACACCAGTAATTTGTACAATTATCGCATTTTAGTATTCAAACATTAAAGTACGCGTATCTAAATACGAATAATCTCCAAATTGCAACCCATAATTCATATTTCGCTATGCATTATGTCTTCGACATCGTCCGCGTGAATTTTCAATGAATGAATTTTCATTTTTTGGATGAATTTTATGTTTCGTATATTTTTACAAATTATATATAGGCATAAATTATATATGTACCTTTATAATAAAGCGTTTTTTAACGATTTCGCATATTAAATAATTTTACATACTTCATACGTGACTATACAGTCTTTAAAATTGTACCACATACAAATTATTTTCATTGTGCAATTGTAGGTGTTTATTTCAGTCTTTAAATAATGATTGTCACGATTTCCAATGCATCATAAAAGGCCAGGTGTAAGGCAGGGTTTAATTATACGTTTTTTGCTAGGGACATTCATTGAATAAGAATTAGCAATCACCATATTAGAGATTGCAATAACTAGCTAAGTTGCAGCAATGTTTGCTTCTGTAGAGTTACGTACTCGCGAGAAATCTGTATTTTCAAGTTCCGTGACTTAAACAGGAATATAAACACGCTGTAAAGTCAAGCCACCTTTTACAACGGTAATGTTTAGCTTGTATAGGAGTATGATCAGTTATTGCATAGCCCAGTACTAAGGTTATAGCTACCTATTAAAAGTTGACAATACATGATCTAGACAAATGTCATAGCATGTAGGATATAGATGTGCGAGTAAAATGCCATGTGACTCAACAGTATTTAAATATTGTTGGCAATTGGAATCATAAGTATTTGGCGAAATATTTATATTAATGTCACCAATTGTTATAGTATTCTTAAAATAAAAAAAATTTTTGAATCCAAGCTTTTAATAAAATTATCAATATTCCGTTATGAATTGAAAACTCTTTTAATGTTCCACTAACATAAGAAGGAATATAACATTTTCATTCGAGTAATAGAACGTGTTCTAAATTGACGTTCCGACCCGTCTCACCGAATACATCAGACTCTTACCTAGGACGCTGGCTTTAAAACATGTATACAGAATTATAAAGAAACACAATAATAATCTTATTTATCATGATAGTATAACTTACGAAAAAGTCATCTGCACACCGGGTGATCGTATCCATCGATCCCCAAATAATTATTAGAAATATAGGAATCGTGCGCTATATGTATACCTAATTAATCGTACGATTGTACTTATTTGTCAGTTGCGAGTCAATACCGCAATTACAAAAGTCACCGCGTGACTTCTGGTGGTACTGTTATTATATATGTTCAATAATAACACCAACATATATATTTCTACTCATATGGAAAAAAAGGTAGTTTATCTATTAACTGTGTGTATCTAATTAGAAAATGTCATACCACCATGCTATGATTTTATCACGATATCTTCCTTCACTGAAAGTTCAAGCTCATTGCAGAGATTTGAATCAACGTCTATTGAATTGGCATCCGTATACGCTAACACTGAGCTATCGTGGCTTCAAAATAATATCAAAATCAATAATCATAAATCTAAATTATCGCCGAATGTGAAAGGTGGTATTGTGATAGTATTATTGAGTACTGAAAAGTAAAAAAAAAGGTTTCTAAATAAGTTTAAGCCTGAAATTATAATTCTTTTCTGTACCTAAAATTTCCTTTTTATGAAAATGGTAAACAATATGGCATTATTTTGATATCTATCCATACAATCTTAACAAACACAGCTCATGGCAGTTTATTCTGAAAACGAAAGTATTAATGGTCAGATTAAAGAAATATAAAACATAATGAATACATTTATCATTTCTACACTTATTATTTCTTTCATTTCTCCATTATCATTTCTATTCGAAAGAAGAAGTGCATTAGAACAAGAGTCCTTTTCAAATAATATGTCTTTTTTGTACTTTTAACAATAAATCATTATTAAATGTATAGTTAACTTAAACCGAGACTTCTCTAAGTTTATCTCTTAAATTCATATATCATAACAATAATCAACCACAAAAAAAAGTTAGGAATTGTAGATTACTTAATGGTATGTTAATAGTCCTTGAAAACGCTGCTTAAAATGGTTTAATACTACTGAAACCCTGACCAAGGTAATTTAAGTAAAGAAGAAAGTCTTGGAATTTTCTTAAGGTAAAAATTTAAGACTCTTACTTTATAATTTTAGTAAAGTAATGTATGTAAAGTACTACTAAATGCTCTATATTGTGATACTAATTTACATAAAATTAGCATTTCATTTAACATTCATTTCTTAATTTTATGATTGATTATTTTGAAGACGAAATTTTACATTTGATTCTACTCTATCAATGAACTATATTTTTAACATTTTAATAAGGTAGATAGGACACTTGTCGCCCATTGATCATATTAATCTTAGGGAATAGTTTTCTGTAACGTGAGAGAAGTAATAAGTAATTTTGAAGTTGTTTTTACACATGTCTTTTTGTTATTCATTAGCCTTCTACATCTACAAGAGATGACTTTTGTATGTAGCGTGCGTTGTGTTACATCTGTGCTCGTGACTAAATAAGCCGGTACGGCAGCTACAGACGCGGCCACATTTGCTTCAGGTAGATGTTGAATGAGACGGGGGTGGCAGCTGTCTAGTCTCGCGCTAGTGCGCCTAGTCTCGAAGACCCACTCCGTCTGCTGTTACTTTCCTCCATTGAATGCGGTCTTCCGAGATGTACTTCAAGTCGGATATTTCTATGCTGATGCTAGACATATCGCGCTTAACGCTATCTTTAAATCTTAACATAGGACGACTGAGTCGTCGCTAAGCGTGTGCAATTTCACCAAGAAGAATCTACCTCAGTAAACATTCTATACACATGCTCTTACCAACGTAATCTTCTGTTTTAGAAGACCTATTATACTAGATAGCTGTGCAGTGTTTAACACTGTCTCGTCTGTCACTCGATCCTTCCACGAGATATCTAGAATATTGTGAAGACAGTGCATATGAAAAGCATTCAATCGCCTCTACTGTCTGACACTATTATTAATAAGCTTACGCATAATCTAAATCTCAAACAATGAAAGATGATTACATTGCCGATGATACATCCTAACTCAGTAAACAGATTCGTCTTTCGGTTGTAAAATCCCACATTATCGTCATTTTAAACAGGAAAAGAGAACGAATTCGAATAGGTTTAAATAGCACACGAGATCAATTAATACACCAGATACTAAAGCATACTGTATTGTTGGTAGGACCTCCACATAAATATATTATAACCATGAAGTTCACCTCGCTATTTGTGTTGCTGATGGTCGTGCTTGTATTGTTTGTCAGTACGAGTTACGCGGCGCCGAAACCTGAACCATGTTTGGACGTCTTAAAAGAGGGTGCCGAAACTGCTGTAAGTGTTCATATATTATAGTAGCTTTTACCCGCGGGGCTTTGCTCGCCTTAATATTGATTCTTTAAACAATTCTGATTCCCACTATTTTAAATAAATTATATAAAAGGAGACTGGTATAAGAACATTTGTGCTCGTAGTCACTTATACTCGGGCCGCTACTATTTTGAAGATAATGGATTACACATACATAATAGATATTCAAACAACCAATATTACTTTGTTTAAAAGTACCCTGAAACAATTTAAAATTTACTTCAAACATATTTCTTTAATTTTATGCTCCATTAATGCTGTTTTACATGTGATTTTATGTGATGCATATTTTGACATTAATTTTTGTTTCAGGAAAGCGCTCTAAATATGATGACCGCAGGAGTTAAGTTATTGCAACAAATATTTAAAGCTGGAAAAGGCGATTAGTTAATATGCCAGCAAGCGTAATTTTTATTTTAAATAATTCAATAAAATTTTCATAATTATTCAATAAATTTGAATTTTCAATATCTTGAACCTTATTACATATTTTCTAAATAATCTATATAGACGAAACACTACTGACTGACTAACTCATAACAAGATCTTTGAAACCATACACTCAATTAACCTGAAATTTGGTATGATTATACCTTTCACAAGGTAGACATCCACTAAGAAGGATTTTCTATAGGTGTTATAACAAATTTTTGGGCAAACAATTTAGTCGTAATTTTTTTCGTTACTATTAGCTAATTTTTACAGGTCGTCACATAAAATCTGCATAAAACAGCGACTCAAAAAGTCATCTAGCTAACCAACTTTATTTTATTCATGCATCCACTGATTAAAAAAAACTCTGGGTTTTATTTCAATATATTTGTTATATTCAAAGATAGTAAAATAACTTTAAAATCGTTGATCAATTTGGACTTTCGCATATCTTAAACAAATAATCTAATTGTGTAATGCCTTAAATAAACATTTTTTAGTTTTTTTTAATTTAGTTTGAAAATTTTATATAGCCATGAGAAAGAACACGTTATCGTTATCTATAGATGGGACACAATATTTTTATATTGAGATATAGCGTTATGTCAATGTCACCTGATGTTAAGTGACGATGTGGTCCAAGATGGTCGGCACTCGAAGCCTAGTCGAGGCTCTCGAGTGCAACTGCCGGTACTCATCTATAGATATTTGGCGGCAGATTTTCAACTTGAGGGTGATTACCGCCGAATACCTGTAGATATTTTCCAGCAGTTGCACTAAATAGCCAGTGCCTCCGATAGGCTTAACGTGTCCACCATCTTGAGCTACACCGTCACTTAACATCAGGCGACATTATGGCCATAACGCTAAACCTATAAAGTATAAAAAAAGCAAAAAAAAAACACCGTATTTTACTCTTTATAACAATATGCTATCAAAACGTTTAAACATACCATATTTAAACTTGAAATATATACATAGGTTACTTTTTCACACGAAAGACTTAATAGGAGTGGGGTAAACTTTGTATGAAACTTGTTATTGCATCATCCGGTTTTGAATGATAACATTAACGCAAGTAAAGTCGCACATAAAATCTAGTACACTAATATTATAAAGCGGACAGGTTTGTATTTTTGTATTTATATTTGTAACGAATAAACTCAAGAACAATTGGACCGATTTTAAAAATTATTTCTCCATTAAAGTGCTACATTAGCCCTGAGTAACATAAACTATATAACATTTTAAAATCGTAGTACATATTCCAACTAATTGTAATCTTACAGAATACTCGACTACCCTTTTTAAGAGCTATAAACTTTGTTTCACAATATGATAAAGGGTACAAGATATGTATTTTCTGACTTGTTTTACACTAAAATTACTGATTTATACTAAACCATAGGTAATAAAGAATGGTTATGAACCTCTTAATGATATATAATTACTCATTAAACAGATTCATTTTGTGTTTGAAAAATCCCAGTTTTATCGTGCCCTTTGTGAGACCGTCATACATACTACACACTTTTCCTAACAACAAAGCTGAAACATAGTATCATCAGTTTCTCAGTACAAACAGGAAAAGTTAACGCATTTAAAAAGCTTTAAATAGCAAACGGCACTAGTTTATACATAACATACTGAAGTGTACTGTATTGGCTGTAGGACCTCTGCACAAATAAATTATAATCATGAAGTTCACCTCGCTATTTGTGATGCTGATGGCCGTGCTTGTATTGTTTGTCAGTACGAGTTACGCGGCGCCGAAACCTGAACCATGTTTGCACTTCTTAAAAGACGGTGCTGAAACTGCTGTAAGTACTTAAGTATTACTATTAGGTATATACTAATAAGTGCAGATGAAGAACAGCCAGAGTCGTCTAACAAACAATATCCAGTCATTATCGTCATACCAACCTCCCAATATTATTGAGAAACTAGCTAGAAAGCTGACAAAGCATTTGTTTATACTAAAAATTGTTACATCCAACAGTCAAGATAAGACGTATCCATAATTACCACACGCGCAAACATTTTGAGATATTTTAAAAACTTATATACCTGTGTTGAAAAAATTGAATCTACTTCTGGTAACTTAGTTGTTTAATTTGATGCTCAATTAAATAATACTTTTGCAGCTACACTTTCTACTAACTAAAACATCTGTTACACATGTGATGTATATTTTGACATTATTTTTGTTTCAGGAAAACGCTATAAAAATGATGTCTGCAGGAGTTGAGTTATTGAAACAAATACTTAAAGCTGGAAAAGATAACTAGTCAACATGAAAGCTAGGCAAATTTGTTATATTAATTGTACAATAAAATGTTCTTAATTATTTGATAATTTTGATTCTTCAACACCTTGAACCTGATTTCATATTTTTTCTAAATAATCTATAGCTATACGTATATGTATAAACGAAACACAACTGACTGACTGACTAAGCCATCACAACATTTTTATAGCTATGCTATTAATTAACCTGAAATTCAAAGTGGATGTTTCTTTCACGAGGTAGACATTCATTAAGAGCGAAATTTTTCATCACGCAAAGTTTACGAAAAAAAACGCAAACAAACTAAAACGATTGACTGACTCCATGGTTCATCACAATATCCCTAAAAACTATACACCTGATTGGGTTCCAATTTAAAACGAAGTCGAGGGCATTAGCTAATTTTTTATTATACTATTAGTTCATTAAAAAATTTTTTAAACCTTTCATACAACTCAATTGATGTTTCTAAGGTTATTACCAATATATTTTGTAACGCACTGTTCTAATCATTAGATTAAACCTGTAGCTTAAATAATCATGTATCTAATCAGCTCTGTATTCATTACTTGCCTACGATATTTCTAAAAAAAACTTTCTCTAGCTTTGTAGATAATATTAATGGCCACACTCTCATCTAGCGTTAGGCTACCTAAGATGGTGAGCACGCTAAGCTGGTACTATTGGCTATTTATATTAGCTATTGGCTCTGAGAGTAAATTGTATTTCATCAGTCAACTAGTTTAGAAGTTACACTATCACTAACAGACGTACACAAGGTTATATATTGAGTAAATGGACTAGCGATGCTGCTTGGTGAGGTGATTTGTGCCTAGCTGACTATCCCCGCAGGGCGAAAATCGACCCGTGTACACAACTTTTTACTGTTATAGCCCGAAAATAATGTTGGGTTGAGCTAAAATAAAGACATTAGGTATTTTATGTCTTTCAATTTGAACTAATAAAAAACAAAAGAACCAGAGGTCAAATATAATTAAATCAAAAACTAAAATAAAAAACATTACTTTGTTACTGGTTAATAACGGAGAAATCCTTACTTATTTCTCCTACATTGTTACAAACACCTAATATTGGTAGAATTTGAAACTCTAAATGCAGAAGTTATATATTCAGCTAATTGCAGAAAGGCATTTGTAAAAATCCTTATATCTTAACCGTCTTGTTTAATAGTCTGCACGTACTATTCGGTTCTTCATATCACTAATACCTTACTTCAGTCCACTGATTCGTTCTGGAGCTCCACTGTGACTGCCTCAGTATTATAAGACGTATTTATATTGCCACAACCGGAAACTAAAAGCGCTAATAGCGAACTAGTGTGAATATGATTATTAAAACTATTTTTACAAAATCTCATCATTACAATTTGAATTTATAAAGTTATTTTTAACCAAACATAAATATCAATTTGAATCTATAGAGTTATTTTGATCTAACGTGTAAATATTGAAACGCTTGTAATATGATATTTAAAGTAAAGAGACGATCAATGATAAAGCTAAAATAAAGAAGCGACTAATGAAAAAGCCTAATACTAAATTAAAATAATAATAATAATAATACTTGAAATAGATTATTAAAACAATTTATATAAAACCTCTTCATTACAATTTAGTTATATAAAGTTAAATATAACCAAATGTAAATATTAATTTAAATCCATGAAGTTATTTTGAACTAACCTGTGAATACTGAAACCCCTGCGATATGACATTTAATGTATGTATAGAGAAGATCAACGATAAGGCTAATAATAAAGAGGCGACCAATGATAAAGCTAACACATTATAGGTATAATTATAATAAATTAACAACCTACTTTTAATTAAAAAAAAAAAAAACTATTTAGATTATTCATTACTACAGTCTTAAAAGTGGTTTACACAGGTCGATTTTCGCCGTGCAGCTAATCGTTTTACAGATCGCCTCACCAAGCCGCATCGCTAGCCCATTTACACAGGTCACTAAAATGGTGTGCGGCTCGGTCATTTTCCTAGAAAATGTTAAGCGAAATGGGTTTTCGTGCCGGACTTTAAATAGTTAGATATTCGATTATTCAAGAATTGCTTAAAAAACAAAGAGAGAAGAAGAAAAAAAGGAAAGAAGAAAACGTACATTTTGAGTACGTAGGTGGATCTCTCGACGTAAAGTCTTAGGTAGTTCGGATACTTCACTGTTTGATGCAGTTAAGAAGATCTTGAATATTATGCTGAAACGATCTATACGGAATAACGTGAGCGATACACTCCTACATGCGGCGGGCGATCGCCTGCAAATGATCGTTTACACGGTCGAATTTAGTCACCAGCCGCATGCGGCTGGTTGCTGTGCGGCTAAAGTAGAATGGTACCTAACTTTTGGGCTTGCGAATTTAGGCATCTGTGACGTAGCCGAATTGCCATTTAGACGGTTGATTTTCGCCGCACGGCAAAAATTGTGCGGCTTTAGTCACCCGTGTAAACTCCATGCTACATCAGGAATATTTTATTTTACATCTAGCTCTTTACAAAACAAATTATAATTTATTTTCTTGTTACATATACCTGAAACAAGATTTAACATAAAAGTGTCCATCGGGATAATATTTTTAATTGAAGTCTAGTTAAGCCAATTACCGGCCTATTCAAAATCTGTTGGATTAGGTACCGAGATGTATCTCTAATGCCAATAGGGTAAAATTAATTTAAATATCTAAAATTCTCTTACGACAGTATTTTTAAATAAATTGACAACTATATTACTAAACGGAAGTTTATTCACATATTACATCTTTAGCATGAGCCTTTCCGCTATCAGGAAGAAACTAGAAATAATAAAGCTACAAACGTCTACGATACCTTCAAATAAATGAATATAAATTAACGTTGAATACAACGAAATCACTTCATCCGGAATTCAATACAGAGCAGTAATTTTCCTTTCTGTAAAACTCAAGTTTCAAGTTTATTTACAGCACAATTTATATATTTGATTATCTGATATCCTTTTATTTTGTCGAACGCGATGTTCTGGACATACACGTCATTTTACAATATAAATACTATTCGTACGACTAAGTTAAACATAACCTATAGCTTTGTCACCATAACTCTAGCGTGATGCTCTACAATTAATGAAATAATTAATAATTTTATTTGATAGAAATTAATACTTAGATATTTTCAATTAAAATATTAGTTTTTAACAGACTTACCTTGATGCCTGGGCACTTCGAACTTCAGCAGAATTAAACTGAACGTCATTTAAAAAAAAATTGGTTAATACTAGCTAGTGCTCCCTCAACTTCATTCGTTTTTTCGCATTAAGCTTATTTTGCATTTTATATTAGAGGCCAATTGCCTAGTCTTGGAAGCAACCTCAGCCATGTAAATATAAATGTTTTTTACAGTTGGATTCATTAGAATAGTAAAATATTGATGTATGTTTTCTCTCGTAGTCTCTATAGTACTACATTCCGGTTGTGGGTATGTAAATTATCCCACTTATTGCCACTCACTTTTTTACTAGTTACACAATAGCCCAAAGCTTCTAGTATTTGAAAACACTCGTTACATTTAATAGTCGGTTACTATATTTATTTATTACTTAATGGCGCAGTAAAGCTTATTGACATAGGGCGTCACATCTTAAAATACGCCACTGCATTGCGAATGAATATTTCAATTATAAAATATTAATAAACAATAAGATACCTACAGTAATCTTTAGGAATTGTTGATCAAGTAAATTTGGATGTATATCTCTAAGTTATGTGACTTCTAAATATAACGACAGCTTCCAATTACTGCTATAATATTACTTTAAGGACATATTAAAGCGAATACAGGTTTCTCGATAAACTGTCGGAATGAAAGTAATGGTTTATTCAGCAGGACGTGTCTACATGTCACACAAATTAGCAATTATATTCCTTTTTCTATACCTCGAATAGTTCATAAAGTTTCTAATATTAAACATGAAAATAGTGCCGCCCCTTTTGTCCATTGGGGTTGTATGACATTATCTTGCCGAATGTAAACACAATACGGTGACACAATATTTTAATTTAATGTCAACCATTTATATAAATAATAAATACCATAAACTAATACATAATTTTGTTGGACACCAGTAATTTGTACAATTATCGCATTTTAGTATTCAAACATTAAAGTACGCGTATCTAAATACGAATAATCTCCAAATTGCAACCCATAATTCATATTTCGCTATGCATTATGTCTTCGACATCGTCCGCGTGAATTTTCAATGAATGAATTTTCATTTTTTGGATGAATTTTATGTTTCGTATATTTTTACAAATTATATATAGGCATAAATTATATATGTACCTTTATAATAAAGCGTTTTTTAACGATTTCGCATATTAAATAATTTTACATACTTCATACGTGACTATACAGTCTTTAAAATTGTACCACATACAAATTATTTTCATTGTGCAATTGTAGGTGTTTATTTCAGTCTTTAAATAATGATTGTCACGATTTCCAATGCATCATAAAAGGCCAGGTGTAAGGCAGGGTTTAATTATACGTTTTTTGCTAGGGACATTCATTGAATAAGAATTAGCAATCACCATATTAGAGATTGCAATAACTAGCTAAGTTGCAGCAATGTTTGCTTCTGTAGAGTTACGTACTCGCGAGAAATCTGTATTTTCAAGTTCCGTGACTTAAACAGGAATATAAACACGCTGTAAAGTCAAGCCACCTTTTACAACGGTAATGTTTAGCTTGTATAGGAGTATGATCAGTTATTGCATAGCCCAGTACTAAGGTTATAGCTACCTATTAAAAGTTGACAATACATGATCTAGACAAATGTCATAGCATGTAGGATATAGATGTGCGAGTAAAATGCCATGTGACTCAACAGTATTTAAATATTGTTGGCAATTGGAATCATAAGTATTTGGCGAAATATTTATATTAATGTCACCAATTGTTATAGTATTCTTAAAATAAAAAAATTTTTTGAATCCAAGCTTTTAATAAAATTATCAATATTCCGTTATGAATTGAAAACTCTTTTAATGTTCCACTAACATAAGAAGGAATATAACATTTTCATTCGAGTAATAGAACGTGTTCTAAATTGACGTTCCGACCCGTCTCACCGAATACATCAGACTCTTACCTAGGACGCTGGCTTTAAAACATGTATACAGAATTATAAAGAAACACAATAATAATCTTATTTATCATGATAGTATAACTTACGAAAAAGTCATCTGCACACCGGGTGATCGTATCCATCGATCCCCAAATAATTATTAGAAATATAGGAATCGTGCGCTATATGTATACCTAATTAATCGTACGATTGTACTTATTTGTCAGTTGCGAGTCAATACCGCAATTACAAAAGTCACCGCGTGACTTCTGGTGGTACTGTTATTATATATGTTCAATAATAACACCAACATATATATTTCTACTCATATGGAAAAAAAGGTAGTTTATCTATTAACTGTGTGTATCTAATTAGAAAATGTCATACCACCATGCTATGATTTTATCACGATATCTTCCTTCACTGAAAGTTCAAGCTCATTGCAGAGATTTGAATCAACGTCTATTGAATTGGCATCCGTATACGCTAACACTGAGCTATCGTGGCTTCAAAATAATATCAAAATCAATAATCATAAATCTAAATTATCGCCGAATGTGAAAGGTGGTATTGTGATAGTATTATTGAGTACTGAAAAGTAAAAAAAAAGGTTTCTAAATAAGTTTAAGCCTGAAATTATAATTCTTTTCTGTACCTAAAATTTCCTTTTTATGAAAATGGTAAACAATATGGCATTATTTTGATATCTATCCATACAATCTTAACAAACACAGCTCATGGCAGTTTATTCTGAAAACGAAAGTATTAATGGTCAGATTAAAGAAATATAAAACATAATGAATACATTTATCATTTCTACACTTATTATTTCTTTCATTTCTCCATTATCATTTCTATTCGAAAGAAGAAGTGCATTAGAACAAGAGTCCTTTTCAAATAATATGTCTTTTTTGTACTTTTAACAATAAATCATTATTAAATGTATAGTTAACTTAAACCGAGACTTCTCTAAGTTTATCTCTTAAATTCATATATCATAACAATAATCAACCACAAAAAAAAGTTAGGAATTGTAGATTACTTAATGGTATGTTAATAGTCCTTGAAAACGCTGCTTAAAATGGTTTAATACTACTGAAACCCTGACCAAGGTAATTTAAGTAAAGAAGAAAGTCTTGGAATTTTCTTAAGGTATAAATTTAAGACTCTTACTTTATAATTTTAGTAAAGTAATGTATGTAAAGTACTACTAAATGCTCTATATTGTGATACTAATTTACATAAAATTAGCATTTCATTTAACATTCATTTCTTAATTTTATGATTGATTATTTTGAAGACGAAATTTTACATTTGATTCTACTCTATCAATGAACTATATTTTTAACATTTTAATAAGGTAGATAGGACACTTGTCGCCCATTGATCATATTAATCTTAGGGAATAGTTTTCTGTAACGTGAGAGAAGTAATAAGTAATTTTGAAGTTGTTTTTACACATGTCTTTTTGTTATTCATTAGCCTTCTACATCTACAAGAGATGACTTTTGTATGTAGCGTGCGTTGTGTTACATCTGTGCTCGTGACTAAATAAGCCGGTACGGCAGCTACAGACGCGGCCACATTTGCTTCAGGTAGATGTTGAATGAGACGGGGGTGGCAGCTGTCTAGTCTCGCGCTAGTGCGCCTAGTCTCGAAGACCCACTCCGTCTGCTGTTACTTTCCTCCATTGAATGCGGTCTTCCGAGATGTACTTCAAGTCGGATATTTCTATGCTGATGCTAGACATATCGCGCTTAACGCTATCTTTAAATCTTAACATAGGACGACTGAGTCGTCGCTAAGCGTGTGCAATTTCACCAAGAAGAATCTACCTCAGTAAACATTCTATACACATGCTCTTACCAACGTAATCTTCTGTTTTAGAAGACCTATTATACTAGATAGCTGTGCAGTGTTTAACACTGTCTCGTCTGTCACTCGATCCTTCCACGAGATATCTAGAATATTGTGAAGACAGTGCATATGAAAAGCATTCAATCGCCTCTACTGTCTGACACTATTATTAATAAGCTTACGCATAATCTAAATCTCAAACAATGAAAGATGATTACATTGCCGATGATACATCCTAACTCAGTAAACAGATTCGTCTTTCGGTTGTAAAATCCCACATTATCGTCATTTTAAACAGGAAAAGAGAACGAATTCGAATAGGTTTAAATAGCACACGAGATCAATTAATACACCAGATACTAAAGCATACTGTATTGTTGGTAGGACCTCCACATAAATATATTATAACCATGAAGTTCACCTCGCTATTTGTGTTGCTGATGGTCGTGCTTGTATTGTTTGTCAGTACGAGTTACGCGGCGCCGAAACCTGAACCATGTTTGGACGTCTTAAAAGAGGGTGCCGAAACTGCTGTAAGTGTTCATATATTATAGTAGCTTTTACCCGCGGGGCTTTGCTCGCCTTAATATTGATTCTTTAAACAATTCTGATTCCCACTATTTTAAATAAATTATATAAAAGGAGACTGGTATAAGAACATTTGTGCTCGTAGTCACTTATACTCGGGCCGCTACTATTTTGAAGATAATGGATTACACATACATAATAGATATTCAAACAACCAATATTACTTTGTTTAAAAGTACCCTGAAACAATTTAAAATTTACTTCAAACATATTTCTTTAATTTTATGCTCCATTAATGCTGTTTTACATGTGATTTTATGTGATGCATATTTTGACATTAATTTTTGTTTCAGGAAAGCGCTCTAAATATGATGACCGCAGGAGTTAAGTTATTGCAACAAATATTTAAAGCTGGAAAAGGCGATTAGTTAATATGCCAGCAAGCGTAATTTTTATTTTAAATAATTCAATAAAATTTTCATAATTATTCAATAAATTTGAATTTTCAATATCTTGAACCTTATTACATATTTTCTAAATAATCTATATAGACGAAACACTACTGACTGACTAACTCATAACAAGATCTTTGAAACCATACACTCAATTAACCTGAAATTTGGTATGATTATACCTTTCACAAGGTAGACATCCACTAAGAAGGATTTTCTATAGGTGTTATAACAAATTTTTGGGCAAACAATTTAGTCGTAATTTTTTTCGTTACTATTAGCTAATTTTTACAGGTCGTCACATAAAATCTGCATAAAACAGCGACTCAAAAAGTCATCTAGCTAACCAACTTTATTTTATTCATGCATCCACTGATTAAAAAAAACTCTGGGTTTTATTTCAATATATTTGTTATATTCAAAGATAGTAAAATAACTTTAAAATCGTTGATCAATTTGGACTTTCGCATATCTTAAACAAATAATCTAATTGTGTAATGCCTTAAATAAACATTTTTTAGTTTTTTTTAATTTAGTTTGAAAATTTTATATAGCCATGAGAAAGAACACGTTATCGTTATCTATAGATGGGACACAATATTTTTATATTGAGATATAGCGTTATGTCAATGTCACCTGATGTTAAGTGACGATGTGGTCCAAGATGGTCGGCACTCGAAGCCTAGTCGAGGCTCTCGAGTGCAACTGCCGGTACTCATCTATAGATATTTGGCGGCAGATTTTCAACTTGAGGGTGATTACCGCCGAATACCTGTAGATATTTTCCAGCAGTTGCACTAAATAGCCAGTGCCTCCGATAGGCTTAACGTGTCCACCATCTTGAGCTACACCGTCACTTAACATCAGGCGACATTATGGCCATAACGCTAAACCTATAAAGTATAAAAAAAGCAAAAAAAAAACACCGTATTTTACTCTTTATAACAATATGCTATCAAAACGTTTAAACATACCATATTTAAACTTGAAATATATACATAGGTTACTTTTTCACACGAAAGACTTAATAGGAGTGGGGTAAACTTTGTATGAAACTTGTTATTGCATCATCCGGTTTTGAATGATAACATTAACGCAAGTAAAGTCGCACATAAAATCTAGTACACTAATATTATAAAGCGGACAGGTTTGTATTTTTGTATTTATATTTGTAACGAATAAACTCAAGAACAATTGGACCGATTTTAAAAATTATTTCTCCATTAAAGTGCTACATTAGCCCTGAGTAACATAAACTATATAACATTTTAAAATCGTAGTACATATTCCAACTAATTGTAATCTTACAGAATACTCGACTACCCTTTTTAAGAGCTATAAACTTTGTTTCACAATATGATAAAGGGTACAAGATATGTATTTTCTGACTTGTTTTACACTAAAATTACTGATTTATACTAAACCATAGGTAATAAAGAATGGTTATGAACCTCTTAATGATATATAATTACTCATTAAACAGATTCATTTTGTGTTTGAAAAATCCCAGTTTTATCGTGCCCTTTGTGAGACCGTCATACATACTACACACTTTTCCTAACAACAAAGCTGAAACATAGTATCATCAGTTTCTCAGTACAAACAGGAAAAGTTAACGCATTTAAAAAGCTTTAAATAGCAAACGGCACTAGTTTATACATAACATACTGAAGTGTACTGTATTGGCTGTAGGACCTCTGCACAAATAAATTATAATCATGAAGTTCACCTCGCTATTTGTGATGCTGATGGCCGTGCTTGTATTGTTTGTCAGTACGAGTTACGCGGCGCCGAAACCTGAACCATGTTTGCACTTCTTAAAAGACGGTGCTGAAACTGCTGTAAGTACTTAAGTATTACTATTAGGTATATACTAATAAGTGCAGATGAAGAACAGCCAGAGTCGTCTAACAAACAATATCCAGTCATTATCGTCATACCAACCTCCCAATATTATTGAGAAACTAGCTAGAAAGCTGACAAAGCATTTGTTTATACTAAAAATTGTTACATCCAACAGTCAAGATAAGACGTATCCATAATTACCACACGCGCAAACATTTTGAGATATTTTAAAAACTTATATACCTGTGTTGAAAAAATTGAATCTACTTCTGGTAACTTAGTTGTTTAATTTGATGCTCAATTAAATAATACTTTTGCAGCTACACTTTCTACTAACTAAAACATCTGTTACACATGTGATGTATATTTTGACATTATTTTTGTTTCAGGAAAACGCTATAAAAATGATGTCTGCAGGAGTTGAGTTATTGAAACAAATACTTAAAGCTGGAAAAGATAACTAGTCAACATGAAAGCTAGGCAAATTTGTTATATTAATTGTACAATAAAATGTTCTTAATTATTTGATAATTTTGATTCTTCAACACCTTGAACCTGATTTCATATTTTTTCTAAATAATCTATAGCTATACGTATATGTATAAACGAAACACAACTGACTGACTGACTAAGCCATCACAACATTTTTATAGCTATGCTATTAATTAACCTGAAATTCAAAGTGGATGTTTCTTTCACGAGGTAGACATTCATTAAGAGCGAAATTTTTCATCACGCAAAGTTTACGAAAAAAAACGCAAACAAACTAAAACGATTGACTGACTCCATGGTTCATCACAATATCCCTAAAAACTATACACCTGATTGGGTTCCAATTTAAAACGAAGTCGAGGGCATTAGCTAATTTTTTATTATACTATTAGTTCATTAAAAAATTTTTTAAACCTTTCATACAACTCAATTGATGTTTCTAAGGTTATTACCAATATATTTTGTAACGCACTGTTCTAATCATTAGATTAAACCTGTAGCTTAAATAATCATGTATCTAATCAGCTCTGTATTCATTACTTGCCTACGATATTTCTAAAAAAAACTTTCTCTAGCTTTGTAGATAATATTAATGGCCACACTCTCATCTAGCGTTAGGCTACCTAAGATGGTGAGCACGCTAAGCTGGTACTATTGGCTATTTATATTAGCTATTGGCTCTGAGAGTAAATTGTATTTCTATCAGTCAACTAGTTTAGAAGTTACACTATCACTAACAGATGTACACAAGGTTATATATTGAGTAAATGGACTAGCGATGCTGCTTGGTGAGGTGATTTGTGCCTAGCTGACTATCCCCGCAGGGCGAAAATCGACCCGTGTACACAACTTTTTACTGTTATAGCCCGAAAATAATGTTGGGTTGAGCTAAAATAAAGACATTAGGTATTTTATGTCTTTCAATTTGAACTAATAAAAAACAAAAGAACCAGAGGTCAAATATAATTAAATCAAAAACTAAAATAAAAAACATTACTTTGTTACTGGTTAATAACGGAGAAATCCTTACTTATTTCTCCTACATTGTTACAAACACCTAATATTGGTAGAATTTGAAACTCTAAATGCAGAAGTTATATATTCAGCTAATTGCAGAAAGGCATTTGTAAAAATCCTTATATCTTAACCGTCTTGTTTAATAGTCTGCACGTACTATTCGGTTCTTCATATCACTAATACCTTACTTCAGTCCACTGATTCGTTCTGGAGCTCCACTGTGACTGCCTCAGTATTATAAGACGTATTTATATTGCCACAACCGGAAACTAAAAGCGCTAATAGCGAACTAGTGTGAATATGATTATTAAAACTATTTTTACAAAATCTCATCATTACAATTTGAATTTATAAAGTTATTTTTAACCAAACATAAATATCAATTTGAATCTATAGAGTTATTTTGATCTAACGTGTAAATATTGAAACGCTTGTAATATGATATTTAAAGTAAAGAGACGATCAATGATAAAGCTAAAATAAAGAAGCGACTAATGAAAAAGCCTAATACTAAATTAAAATAATAATAATAATAATACTTGAAATAGATTATTAAAACAATTTATATAAAACCTCTTCATTACAATTTAGTTATATAAAGTTAAATATAACCAAATGTAAATATTAATTTAAATCCATGAAGTTATTTTGAACTAACCTGTGAATACTGAAACCCCTGCGATATGACATTTAATGTATGTATAGAGAAGATCAACGATAAGGCTAATAATAAAGAGGCGACCAATGATAAAGCTAACACATTATAGGTATAATTATAATAAATTAACAACCTACTTTTAATTAAAAAAAAAAAAAACTATTTAGATTATTCATTACTACAGTCTTAAAAGTGGTTTACACAGGTCGATTTTCGCCGTGCAGCTAATCGTTTTACAGATCGCCTCACCAAGCCGCATCGCTAGCCCATTTACACAGGTCACTAAAATGGTGTGCGGCTCGGTCATTTTCCTAGAAAATGTTAAGCGAAATGGGTTTTCGTGCCGGACTTTAAATAGTTAGATATTCGATTATTCAAGAATTGCTTAAAAAACAAAGAGAGAAGAAGAAAAAAAGGAAAGAAGAAAACGTACATTTTGAGTACGTAGGTGGATCTCTCGACGTAAAGTCTTAGGTAGTTCGGATACTTCACTGTTTGATGCAGTTAAGAAGATCTTGAATATTATGCTGAAACGATCTATACGGAATAACGTGAGCGATACACTCCTACATGCGGCGGGCGATCGCCTGCAAATGATCGTTTACACGGTCGAATTTAGTCACCAGCCGCATGCGGCTGGTTGCTGTGCGGCTAAAGTAGAATGGTACCTAACTTTTGGGCTTGCGAATTTAGGCATCTGTGACGTAGCCGAATTGCCATTTAGACGGTTGATTTTCGCCGCACGGCAAAAATTGTGCGGCTTTAGTCACCCGTGTAAACTCCATGCTACATCAGGAATATTTTATTTTACATCTAGCTCTTTACAAAACAAATTATAATTTATTTTCTTGTTACATATACCTGAAACAAGATTTAACATAAAAGTGTCCATCGGGATAATATTTTTAATTGAAGTCTAGTTAAGCCAATTACCGGCCTATTCAAAATCTGTTGGATTAGGTACCGAGATGTATCTCTAATGCCAATAGGGTAAAATTAATTTAAATATCTAAAATTCTCTTACGACAGTATTTTTAAATAAATTGACAACTATATTACTAAACGGAAGTTTATTCACATATTACATCTTTAGCATGAGCCTTTCCGCTATCAGGAAGAAACTAGAAATAATAAAGCTACAAACGTCTACGATACCTTCAAATAAATGAATATAAATTAACGTTGAATACAACGAAATCACTTCATCCGGAATTCAATACAGAGCAGTAATTTTCCTTTCTGTAAAACTCAAGTTTCAAGTTTATTTACAGCACAATTTATATATTTGATTATCTGATATCCTTTTATTTTGTCGAACGCGATGTTCTGGACATGCACGTCATTTTACAATATAAATACTATTCGTACGACTAAGTTAAACATAACCTATAGCTTTGTCACCATAACTCTAGCGTGATGCTCTACAATTAATGAAATAATTAATAATTTTATTTGATAGAAAATAAATACTTAGATATTTTCAATTAAAATATTAGTTTTTAACAGACTTACCTTGATGCCTGGGCACTTCGAACTTCAGCAGAATTAAACTGAACGTCATTTAAAAAAAAATTGGTTAATACTAGCTAGTGCTCCCTCAACTTCATTCGTTTTTTCGCATTAAGCTTATTTTGCATTTTATATTAGAGGCCAATTGCCTAGTCTTGGAAGCAACCTCAGCCATGTAAATATAAATGTTTTTTACAGTTGGATTCATTAGAATAGTAAAATATTGATGTATGTTTTCTCTCGTAGTCTCTATAGTACTACATTCCGGTTGTGGGTATGTAAATTATCCCACTTATTGCCACTCACTTTTTTACTAGTTACACAATAGCCCAAAGCTTCTAGTATTTGAAAACACTCGTTACATTTAATAGTCGGTTACTATATTTATTTATTACTTAATGGCGCAGTAAAGCTTATTGACATAGGGCGTCACATCTTAAAATACGCCACTGCATTGCGAATGAATATTTCAATTATAAAATATTAATAAACAATAAGATACCTACAGTAATCTTTAGGAATTGTTGATCAAGTAAATTTGGATGTATATCTCTAAGTTATGTGACTTCTAAATATAACGACAGCTTCCAATTACTGCTATAATATTACTTTAAGGACATATTAAAGCGAATACAGGTTTCTCGATAAACTGTCGGAATGAAAGTAATGGTTTATTCAGCAGGACGTGTCTACATGTCACACAAATTAGCAATTATATTCCTTTTTCTATACCTCGAATAGTTCATAAAGTTTCTAATATTAAACATGAAAATAGTGCCGCCCCTTTTGTCCATTGGGGTTGTATGACATTATCTTGCCGAATGTAAACACAATACGGTGACACAATATTTTAATTTAATGTCAACCATTTATATAAATAATAAATACCATAAACTAATACATAATTTTGTTGGACACCAGTAATTTGTACAATTATCGCATTTTAGTATTCAAACATTAAAGTACGCGTATCTAAATACGAATAATCTCCAAATTGCAACCCATAATTCATATTTCGCTATGCATTATGTCTTCGACATCGTCCGCGTGAATTTTCAATGAATGAATTTTCATTTTTTGGATGAATTTTATGTTTCGTATATTTTTACAAATTATATATAGGCATAAATTATATATGTACCTTTATAATAAAGCGTTTTTTAACGATTTCGCATATTAAATAATTTTACATACTTCATACGTGACTATACAGTCTTTAAAATTGTACCACATACAAATTATTTTCATTGTGCAATTGTAGGTGTTTATTTCAGTCTTTAAATAATGATTGTCACGATTTCCAATGCATCATAAAAGGCCAGGTGTAAGGCAGGGTTTAATTATACGTTTTTTGCTAGGGACATTCATTGAATAAGAATTAGCAATCACCATATTAGAGATTGCAATAACTAGCTAAGTTGCAGCAATGTTTGCTTCTGTAGAGTTACGTACTCGCGAGAAATCTGTATTTTCAAGTTCCGTGACTTAAACAGGAATATAAACACGCTGTAAAGTCAAGCCACCTTTTACAACGGTAATGTTTAGCTTGTATAGGAGTATGATCAGTTATTGCATAGCCCAGTACTAAGGTTATAGCTACCTATTAAAAGTTGACAATACATGATCTAGACAAATGTCATAGCATGTAGGATATAGATGTGCGAGTAAAATGCCATGTGACTCAACAGTATTTAAATATTGTTGGCAATTGGAATCATAAGTATTTGGCGAAATATTTATATTAATGTCACCAATTGTTATAGTATTCTTAAAATAAAAAATTTTTTTGAATCCAAGCTTTTAATAAAATTATCAATATTCCGTTATGAATTGAAAACTCTTTTAATGTTCCACTAACATAAGAAGGAATATAACATTTTCATTCGAGTAATAGAACGTGTTCTAAATTGACGTTCCGACCCGTCTCACCGAATACATCAGACTCTTACCTAGGACGCTGGCTTTAAAACATGTATACAGAATTATAAAGAAACACAATAATAATCTTATTTATCATGATAGTATAACTTACGAAAAAGTCATCTGCACACCGGGTGATCGTATCCATCGATCCCCAAATAATTATTAGAAATATAGGAATCGTGCGCTATATGTATACCTAATTAATCGTACGATTGTACTTATTTGTCAGTTGCGAGTCAATACCGCAATTACAAAAGTCACCGCGTGACTTCTGGTGGTACTGTTATTATATATGTTCAATAATAACACCAACATATATATTTCTACTCATATGGAAAAAAAGGTAGTTTATCTATTAACTGTGTGTATCTAATTAGAAAATGTCATACCACCATGCTATGATTTTATCACGATATCTTCCTTCACTGAAAGTTCAAGCTCATTGCAGAGATTTGAATCAACGTCTATTGAATTGGCATCCGTATACGCTAACACTGAGCTATCGTGGCTTCAAAATAATATCAAAATCAATAATCATAAATCTAAATTATCGCCGAATGTGAAAGGTGGTATTGTGATAGTATTATTGAGTACTGAAAAGTAAAAAAAAAGGTTTCTAAATAAGTTTAAGCCTGAAATTATAATTCTTTTCTGTACCTAAAATTTCCTTTTTATGAAAATGGTAAACAATATGGCATTATTTTGATATCTATCCATACAATCTTAACAAACACAGCTCATGGCAGTTTATTCTGAAAACGAAAGTATTAATGGTCAGATTAAAGAAATATAAAACATAATGAATACATTTATCATTTCTACACTTATTATTTCTTTCATTTCTCCATTATCATTTCTATTCGAAAGAAGAAGTGCATTAGAACAAGAGTCCTTTTCAAATAATATGTCTTTTTTGTACTTTTAACAATAAATCATTATTAAATGTATAGTTAACTTAAACCGAGACTTCTCTAAGTTTATCTCTTAAATTCATATATCATAACAATAATCAACCACAAAAAAAAGTTAGGAATTGTAGATTACTTAATGGTATGTTAATAGTCCTTGAAAACGCTGCTTAAAATGGTTTAATACTACTGAAACCCTGACCAAGGTAATTTAAGTAAAGAAGAAAGTCTTGGAATTTTCTTAAGGTAAAAATTTAAGACTCTTACTTTATAATTTTAGTAAAGTAATGTATGTAAAGTACTACTAAATGCTCTATATTGTGATACTAATTTACATAAAATTAGCATTTCATTTAACATTCATTTCTTAATTTTATGATTGATTATTTTGAAGACGAAATTTTACATTTGATTCTACTCTATCAATGAACTATATTTTTAACATTTTAATAAGGTAGATAGGACACTTGTCGCCCATTGATCATATTAATCTTAGGGAATAGTTTTCTGTAACGTGAGAGAAGTAATAAGTAATTTTGAAGTTGTTTTTACACATTTCTTTTTGTTATTCATTAGCCTTCTACATCTACAAGAGATGACTTTTGTATGTAGCGTGCGTTGTGTTACATCTGTGCTCGTGACTAAATAAGCCGGTACGGCAGCTACAGACGCGGCCACATTTGCTTCAGGTAGATGTTGAATGAGACGGGGGTGGCAGCTGTCTAGTCTCGCGCTAGTGCGCCTAGTCTCGAAGACCCACTCCGTCTGCTGTTACTTTCCTCCATTGAATGCGGTCTTCCGAGATGTACTTCAAGTCGGATATTTCTATGCTGATGCTAGACATATCGCGCTTAACGCTATCTTTAAATCTTAACATAGGACGACTGAGTCGTCGCTAAGCGTGTGCAATTTCACCAAGAAGAATCTACCTCAGTAAACATTCTATACACATGCTCTTACCAACGTAATCTTCTGTTTTAGAAGACCTATTATACTAGATAGCTGTGCAGTGTTTAACACTGTCTCGTCTGTCACTCGATCCTTCCACGAGATATCTAGAATATTGTGAAGACAGTGCATATGAAAAGCATTCAATCGCCTCTACTGTCTGACACTATTATTAATAAGCTTACGCATAATCTAAATCTCAAACAATGAAAGATGATTACATTGCCGATGATACATCCTAACTCAGTAAACAGATTCGTCTTTCGGTTGTAAAATCCCACATTATCGTCATTTTAAACAGGAAAAGAGAACGAATTCGAATAGGTTTAAATAGCACACGAGATCAATTAATACACCAGATACTAAAGCATACTGTATTGTTGGTAGGACCTCCACATAAATATATTATAACCATGAAGTTCACCTCGCTATTTGTGTTGCTGATGGTCGTGCTTGTATTGTTTGTCAGTACGAGTTACGCGGCGCCGAAACCTGAACCATGTTTGGACGTCTTAAAAGAGGGTGCCGAAACTGCTGTAAGTGTTCATATATTATAGTAGCTTTTACCCGCGGGGCTTTGCTCGCCTTAATATTGATTCTTTAAACAATTCTGATTCCCACTATTTTAAATAAATTATATAAAAGGAGACTGGTATAAGAACATTTGTGCTCGTAGTCACTTATACTCGGGCCGCTACTATTTTGAAGATAATGGATTACACATACATAATAGATATTCAAACAACCAATATTCCTTTGTTTAAAAGTACCCTGAAACAATTTAAAATTTACTTCAAACATATTTCTTTAATTTTATGCTCCATTAATGCTGTTTTACATGTGATTTTATGTGATGCATATTTTGACATTAATTTTTGTTTCAGGAAAGCGCTCTAAATATGATGACCGCAGGAGTTAAGTTATTGCAACAAATATTTAAAGCTGGAAAAGGCGATTAGTTAATATGCCAGCAAGCGTAATTTTTATTTTAAATAATTCAATAAAATTTTCATAATTATTCAATAAATTTGAATTTTCAATATCTTGAACCTTATTACATATTTTCTAAATAATCTATATAGACGAAACACTACTGACTGACTAACTCATAACAAGATCTTTGAAACCATACACTCAATTAACCTGAAATTTGGTATGATTATACCTTTCACAAGGTAGACATCCACTAAGAAGGATTTTCTATAGGTGTTATAACAAATTTTTGGGCAAACAATTTAGTCGTAATTTTTTTCGTTACTATTAGCTAATTTTTACAGGTCGTCACATAAAATCTGCATAAAACAGCGACTCAAAAAGTCATCTAGCTAACCAACTTTATTTTATTCATGCATCCACTGATTAAAAAAAACTCTGGGTTTTATTTCAATATATTTGTTATATTCAAAGATAGTAAAATAACTTTAAAATCGTTGATCAATTTGGACTTTCGCATATCTTAAACAAATAATCTAATTGTGTAATGCCTTAAATAAACATTTTTTAGTTTTTTTTAATTTAGTTTGAAAATTTTATATAGCCATGAGAAAGAACACGTTATCGTTATCTATAGATGGGACACAATATTTTTATATTGAGATATAGCGTTATGTCAATGTCACCTGATGTTAAGTGACGATGTGGTCCAAGATGGTCGGCACTCGAAGCCTAGTCGAGGCTCTCGAGTGCAACTGCCGGTACTCATCTATAGATATTTGGCGGCAGATTTTCAACTTGAGGGTGATTACCGCCGAATACCTGTAGATATTTTCCAGCAGTTGCACTAAATAGCCAGTGCCTCCGATAGGCTTAACGTGTCCACCATCTTGAGCTACACCGTCACTTAACATCAGGCGACATTATGGCCATAACGCTAAACCTATAAAGTATAAAAAAAGCAAAAAAAAAACACCGTATTTTACTCTTTATAACAATATGCTATCAAAACGTTTAAACATACCATATTTAAACTTGAAATATATACATAGGTTACTTTTTCACACGAAAGACTTAATAGGAGTGGGGTAAACTTTGTATGAAACTTGTTATTGCATCATCCGGTTTTGAATGATAACATTAACGCAAGTAAAGTCGCACATAAAATCTAGTACACTAATATTATAAAGCGGACAGGTTTGTATTTTTGTATTTATATTTGTAACGAATAAACTCAAGAACAATTGGACCGATTTTAAAAATTATTTCTCCATTAAAGTGCTACATTAGCCCTGAGTAACATAAACTATATAACATTTTAAAATCGTAGTACATATTCCAACTAATTGTAATCTTACAGAATACTCGACTACCCTTTTTAAGAGCTATAAATTTTGTTTCACAATATGATAAAGGGTACAAGATATGTATTTTCTGACTTGTTTTACACTAAAATTACTGATTTATACTAAACCATAGGTAATAAAGAATGGTTATGAACCTCTTAATGATATATAATTACTCATTAAACAGATTCATTTTGTGTTTGAAAAATCCCAGTTTTATCGTGCCCTTTGTGAGACCGTCATACATACTACACACTTTTCCTAACAACAAAGCTGAAACATAGTATCATCAGTTTCTCAGTACAAACAGGAAAAGTTAACGCATTTAAAAAGCTTTAAATAGCAAACGGCACTAGTTTATACATAACATACTGAAGTGTACTGTATTGGCTGTAGGACCTCTGCACAAATAAATTATAATCATGAAGTTCACCTCGCTATTTGTGATGCTGATGGCCGTGCTTGTATTGTTTGTCAGTACGAGTTACGCGGCGCCGAAACCTGAACCATGTTTGCACTTCTTAAAAGACGGTGCTGAAACTGCTGTAAGTACTTAAGTATTACTATTAGGTATATACTAATAAGTGCAGATGAAGAACAGCCAGAGTCGTCTAACAAACAATATCCAGTCATTATCGTCATACCAACCTCCCAATATTATTGAGAAACTAGCTAGAAAGCTGACAAAGCATTTGTTTATACTAAAAATTGTTACATCCAACAGTCAAGATAAGACGTATCCATAATTACCACACGCGCAAACATTTTGAGATATTTTAAAAACTTATATACCTGTGTTGAAAAAATTGAATCTACTTCTGGTAACTTAGTTGTTTAATTTGATGCTCAATTAAATAATACTTTTGCAGCTACACTTTCTACTAACTAAAACATCTGTTACACATGTGATGTATATTTTGACATTATTTTTGTTTCAGGAAAACGCTATAAAAATGATGTCTGCAGGAGTTGAGTTATTGAAACAAATACTTAAAGCTGGAAAAGATAACTAGTCAACATGAAAGCTAGGCAAATTTGTTATATTAATTGTACAATAAAATGTTCTTAATTATTTGATAATTTTGATTCTTCAACACCTTGAACCTGATTTCATATTTTTTCTAAATAATCTATAGCTATACGTATATGTATAAACGAAACACAACTGACTGACTGACTAAGCCATCACAACATTTTTATAGCTATGCTATTAATTAACCTGAAATTCAAAGTGGATGTTTCTTTCACGAGGTAGACATTCATTAAGAGCGAAATTTTTCATCACGCAAAGTTTACGAAAAAAAACGCAAACAAACTAAAACGATTGACTGACTCCATGGTTCATCACAATATCCCTAAAAACTATACACCTGATTGGGTTCCAATTTAAAACGAAGTCGAGGGCATTAGCTAATTTTTTATTATACTATTAGTTCATTAAAAAATTTTTTAAACCTTTCATACAACTCAATTGATGTTTCTAAGGTTATTACCAATATATTTTGTAACGCACTGTTCTAATCATTAGATTAAACCTGTAGCTTAAATAATCATGTATCTAATCAGCTCTGTATTCATTACTTGCCTACGATATTTCTAAAAAAAACTTTCTCTAGCTTTGTAGATAATATTAATGGCCACACTCTCATCTAGCGTTAGGCTACCTAAGATGGTGAGCACGCTAAGCTGGTACTATTGGCTATTTATATTAGCTATTGGCTCTGAGAGTAAATTGTATTTCATCAGTCAACTAGTTTAGAAGTTACACTATCACTAACAGACGTACACAAGGTTATATATTGAGTAAATGGACTAGCGATGCTGCTTGGTGAGGTGATTTGTGCCTAGCTGACTATCCCCGCAGGGCGAAAATCGACCCGTGTACACAACTTTTTACTGTTATAGCCCGAAAATAATGTTGGGTTGAGCTAAAATAAAGACATTAGGTATTTTATGTCTTTCAATTTGAACTAATAAAAAACAAAAGAACCAGAGGTCAAATATAATTAAATCAAAAACTAAAATAAAAAACATTACTTTGTTACTGGTTAATAACGGAGAAATCCTTACTTATTTCTCCTACATTGTTACAAACACCTAATATTGGTAGAATTTGAAACTCTAAATGCAGAAGTTATATATTCAGCTAATTGCAGAAAGGCATTTGTAAAAATCCTTATATCTTAACCGTCTTGTTTAATAGTCTGCACGTACTATTCGGTTCTTCATATCACTAATACCTTACTTCAGTCCACTGATTCGTTCTGGAGCTCCACTGTGACTGCCTCAGTATTATAAGACGTATTTATATTGCCACAACCGGAAACTAAAAGCGCTAATAGCGAACTAGTGTGAATATGATTATTAAAACTATTTTTACAAAATCTCATCATTACAATTTGAATTTATAAAGTTATTTTTAACCAAACATAAATATCAATTTGAATCTATAGAGTTATTTTGATCTAACGTGTAAATATTGAAACGCTTGTAATATGATATTTAAAGTAAAGAGACGATCAATGATAAAGCTAAAATAAAGAAGCGACTAATGAAAAAGCCTAATACTAAATTAAAATAATAATAATAATAATACTTGAAATAGATTATTAAAACAATTTATATAAAACCTCTTCATTACAATTTAGTTATATAAAGTTAAATATAACCAAATGTAAATATTAATTTAAATCCATGAAGTTATTTTGAACTAACCTGTGAATACTGAAACCCCTGCGATATGACATTTAATGTATGTATAGAGAAGATCAACGATAAGGCTAATAATAAAGAGGCGACCAATGATAAAGCTAACACATTATAGGTATAATTATAATAAATTAACAACCTACTTTTAATTAAAAAAAAAAAAAACTATTTAGATTATTCATTACTACAGTCTTAAAAGTGGTTTACACAGGTCGATTTTCGCCGTGCAGCTAATCGTTTTACAGATCGCCTCACCAAGCCGCATCGCTAGCCCATTTACACAGGTCACTAAAATGGTGTGCGGCTCGGTCATTTTCCTAGAAAATGTTAAGCGAAATGGGTTTTCGTGCCGGACTTTAAATAGTTAGATATTCGATTATTCAAGAATTGCTTAAAAAACAAAGAGAGAAGAAGAAAAAAAGGAAAGAAGAAAACGTACATTTTGAGTACGTAGGTGGATCTCTCGACGTAAAGTCTTAGGTAGTTCGGATACTTCACTGTTTGATGCAGTTAAGAAGATCTTGAATATTATGCTGAAACGATCTATACGGAATAACGTGAGCGATACACTCCTACATGCGGCGGGCGATCGCCTGCAAATGATCGTTTACACGGTCGAATTTAGTCACCAGCCGCATGCGGCTGGTTGCTGTGCGGCTAAAGTAGAATGGTACCTAACTTTTGGGCTTGCGAATTTAGGCATCTGTGACGTAGCCGAATTGCCATTTAGACGGTTGATTTTCGCCGCACGGCAAAAATTGTGCGGCTTTAGTCACCCGTGTAAACTCCATGCTACATCAGGAATATTTTATTTTACATCTAGCTCTTTACAAAACAAATTATAATTTATTTTCTTGTTACATATACCTGAAACAAGATTTAACATAAAAGTGTCCATCGGGATAATATTTTTAATTGAAGTCTAGTTAAGCCAATTACCGGCCTATTCAAAATCTGTTGGATTAGGTACCGAGATGTATCTCTAATGCCAATAGGGTAAAATTAATTTAAATATCTAAAATTCTCTTACGACAGTATTTTTAAATAAATTGACAACTATATTACTAAACGGAAGTTTATTCACATATTACATCTTTAGCATGAGCCTTTCCGCTATCAGGAAGAAACTAGAAATAATAAAGCTACAAACGTCTACGATACCTTCAAATAAATGAATATAAATTAACGTTGAATACAACGAAATCACTTCATCCGGAATTCAATACAGAGCAGTAATTTTCCTTTCTGTAAAACTCAAGTTTCAAGTTTATTTACAGCACAATTTATATATTTGATTATCTGATATCCTTTTATTTTGTCGAACGCGATGTTCTGGACATGCACGTCATTTTACAATATAAATACTATTCGTACGACTAAGTTAAACATAACCTATAGCTTTGTCACCATAACTCTAGCGTGATGCTCTACAATTAATGAAATAATTAATAATTTTATTTGATAGAAAATAAATACTTAGATATTTTCAATTAAAATATTAGTTTTTAACAGACTTACCTTGATGCCTGGGCACTTCGAACTTCAGCAGAATTAAACTGAACGTCATTTAAAAAAAAATTGGTTAATACTAGCTAGTGCTCCCTCAACTTCATTCGTTTTTTCGCATTAAGCTTATTTTGCATTTTATATTAGAGGCCAATTGCCTAGTCTTGGAAGCAACCTCAGCCATGTAAATATAAATGTTTTTTACAGTTGGATTCATTAGAATAGTAAAATATTGATGTATGTTTTCTCTCGTAGTCTCTATAGTACTACATTCCGGTTGTGGGTATGTAAATTATCCCACTTATTGCCACTCACTTTTTTACTAGTTACACAATAGCCCAAAGCTTCTAGTATTTGAAAACACTCGTTACATTTAATAGTCGGTTACTATATTTATTTATTACTTAATGGCGCAGTAAAGCTTATTGACATAGGGCGTCACATCTTAAAATACGCCACTGCATTGCGAATGAATATTTCAATTATAAAATATTAATAAACAATAAGATACCTACAGTAATCTTTAGGAATTGTTGATCAAGTAAATTTGGATGTATATCTCTAAGTTATGTGACTTCTAAATATAACGACAGCTTCCAATTACTGCTATAATATTACTTTAAGGACATATTAAAGCGAATACAGGTTTCTCGATAAACTGTCGGAATGAAAGTAATGGTTTATTCAGCAGGACGTGTCTACATGTCACACAAATTAGCAATTATATTCCTTTTTCTATACCTCGAATAGTTCATAAAGTTTCTAATATTAAACATGAAAATAGTGCCGCCCCTTTTGTCCATTGGGGTTGTATGACATTATCTTGCCGAATGTAAACACAATACGGTGACACAATATTTTAATTTAATGTCAACCATTTATATAAATAATAAATACCATAAACTAATACATAATTTTGTTGGACACCAGTAATTTGTACAATTATCGCATTTTAGTATTCAAACATTAAAGTACGCGTATCTAAATACGAATAATCTCCAAATTGCAACCCATAATTCATATTTCGCTATGCATTATGTCTTCGACATCGTCCGCGTGAATTTTCAATGAATGAATTTTCATTTTTTGGATGAATTTTATGTTTCGTATATTTTTACAAATTATATATAGGCATAAATTATATATGTACCTTTATAATAAAGCGTTTTTTAACGATTTCGCATATTAAATAATTTTACATACTTCATACGTGACTATACAGTCTTTAAAATTGTACCACATACAAATTATTTTCATTGTGCAATTGTAGGTGTTTATTTCAGTCTTTAAATAATGATTGTCACGATTTCCAATGCATCATAAAAGGCCAGGTGTAAGGCAGGGTTTAATTATACGTTTTTTGCTAGGGACATTCATTGAATAAGAATTAGCAATCACCATATTAGAGATTGCAATAACTAGCTAAGTTGCAGCAATGTTTGCTTCTGTAGAGTTACGTACTCGCGAGAAATCTGTATTTTCAAGTTCCGTGACTTAAACAGGAATATAAACACGCTGTAAAGTCAAGCCACCTTTTACAACGGTAATGTTTAGCTTGTATAGGAGTATGATCAGTTATTGCATAGCCCAGTACTAAGGTTATAGCTACCTATTAAAAGTTGACAATACATGATCTAGACAAATGTCATAGCATGTAGGATATAGATGTGCGAGTAAAATGCCATGTGACTCAACAGTATTTAAATATTGTTGGCAATTGGAATCATAAGTATTTGGCGAAATATTTATATTAATGTCACCAATTGTTATAGTATTCTTAAAATAAAAAAATTTTTTGAATCCAAGCTTTTAATAAAATTATCAATATTCCGTTATGAATTGAAAACTCTTTTAATGTTCCACTAACATAAGAAGGAATATAACATTTTCATTCGAGTAATAGAACGTGTTCTAAATTGACGTTCCGACCCGTCTCACCGAATACATCAGACTCTTACCTAGGACGCTGGCTTTAAAACATGTATACAGAATTATAAAGAAACACAATAATAATCTTATTTATCATGATAGTATAACTTACGAAAAAGTCATCTGCACACCGGGTGATCGTATCCATCGATCCCCAAATAATTATTAGAAATATAGGAATCGTGCGCTATATGTATACCTAATTAATCGTACGATTGTACTTATTTGTCAGTTGCGAGTCAATACCGCAATTACAAAAGTCACCGCGTGACTTCTGGTGGTACTGTTATTATATATGTTCAATAATAACACCAACATATATATTTCTACTCATATGGAAAAAAAGGTAGTTTATCTATTAACTGTGTGTATCTAATTAGAAAATGTCATACCACCATGCTATGATTTTATCACGATATCTTCCTTCACTGAAAGTTCAAGCTCATTGCAGAGATTTGAATCAACGTCTATTGAATTGGCATCCGTATACGCTAACACTGAGCTATCGTGGCTTCAAAATAATATCAAAATCAATAATCATAAATCTAAATTATCGCCGAATGTGAAAGGTGGTATTGTGATAGTATTATTGAGTACTGAAAAGTAAAAAAAAAGGTTTCTAAATAAGTTTAAGCCTGAAATTATAATTCTTTTCTGTACCTAAAATTTCCTTTTTATGAAAATGGTAAACAATATGGCATTATTTTGATATCTATCCATACAATCTTAACAAACACAGCTCATGGCAGTTTATTCTGAAAACGAAAGTATTAATGGTCAGATTAAAGAAATATAAAACATAATGAATACATTTATCATTTCTACACTTATTATTTCTTTCATTTCTCCATTATCATTTCTATTCGAAAGAAGAAGTGCATTAGAACAAGAGTCCTTTTCAAATAATATGTCTTTTTTGTACTTTTAACAATAAATCATTATTAAATGTATAGTTAACTTAAACCGAGACTTCTCTAAGTTTATCTCTTAAATTCATATATCATAACAATAATCAACCACAAAAAAAAGTTAGGAATTGTAGATTACTTAATGGTATGTTAATAGTCCTTGAAAACGCTGCTTAAAATGGTTTAATACTACTGAAACCCTGACCAAGGTAATTTAAGTAAAGAAGAAAGTCTTGGAATTTTCTTAAGGTATAAATTTAAGACTCTTACTTTATAATTTTAGTAAAGTAATGTATGTAAAGTACTACTAAATGCTCTATATTGTGATACTAATTTACATAAAATTAGCATTTCATTTAACATTCATTTCTTAATTTTATGATTGATTATTTTGAAGACGAAATTTTACATTTGATTCTACTCTATCAATGAACTATATTTTTAACATTTTAATAAGGTAGATAGGACACTTGTCGCCCATTGATCATATTAATCTTAGGGAATAGTTTTCTGTAACGTGAGAGAAGTAATAAGTAATTTTGAAGTTGTTTTTACACATGTCTTTTTGTTATTCATTAGCCTTCTACATCTACAAGAGATGACTTTTGTATGTAGCGTGCGTTGTGTTACATCTGTGCTCGTGACTAAATAAGCCGGTACGGCAGCTACAGACGCGGCCACATTTGCTTCAGGTAGATGTTGAATGAGACGGGGGTGGCAGCTGTCTAGTCTCGCGCTAGTGCGCCTAGTCTCGAAGACCCACTCCGTCTGCTGTTACTTTCCTCCATTGAATGCGGTCTTCCGAGATGTACTTCAAGTCGGATATTTCTATGCTGATGCTAGACATATCGCGCTTAACGCTATCTTTAAATCTTAACATAGGACGACTGAGTCGTCGCTAAGCGTGTGCAATTTCACCAAGAAGAATCTACCTCAGTAAACATTCTATACACATGCTCTTACCAACGTAATCTTCTGTTTTAGAAGACCTATTATACTAGATAGCTGTGCAGTGTTTAACACTGTCTCGTCTGTCACTCGATCCTTCCACGAGATATCTAGAATATTGTGAAGACAGTGCATATGAAAAGCATTCAATCGCCTCTACTGTCTGACACTATTATTAATAAGCTTACGCATAATCTAAATCTCAAACAATGAAAGATGATTACATTGCCGATGATACATCCTAACTCAGTAAACAGATTCGTCTTTCGGTTGTAAAATCCCACATTATCGTCATTTTAAACAGGAAAAGAGAACGAATTCGAATAGGTTTAAATAGCACACGAGATCAATTAATACACCAGATACTAAAGCATACTGTATTGTTGGTAGGACCTCCACATAAATATATTATAACCATGAAGTTCACCTCGCTATTTGTGTTGCTGATGGTCGTGCTTGTATTGTTTGTCAGTACGAGTTACGCGGCGCCGAAACCTGAACCATGTTTGGACGTCTTAAAAGAGGGTGCCGAAACTGCTGTAAGTGTTCATATATTATAGTAGCTTTTACCCGCGGGGCTTTGCTCGCCTTAATATTGATTCTTTAAACAATTCTGATTCCCACTATTTTAAATAAATTATATAAAAGGAGACTGGTATAAGAACATTTGTGCTCGTAGTCACTTATACTCGGGCCGCTACTATTTTGAAGATAATGGATTACACATACATAATAGATATTCAAACAACCAATATTACTTTGTTTAAAAGTACCCTGAAACAATTTAAAATTTACTTCAAACATATTTCTTTAATTTTATGCTCCATTAATGCTGTTTTACATGTGATTTTATGTGATGCATATTTTGACATTAATTTTTGTTTCAGGAAAGCGCTCTAAATATGATGACCGCAGGAGTTAAGTTATTGCAACAAATATTTAAAGCTGGAAAAGGCGATTAGTTAATATGCCAGCAAGCGTAATTTTTATTTTAAATAATTCAATAAAATTTTCATAATTATTCAATAAATTTGAATTTTCAATATCTTGAACCTTATTACATATTTTCTAAATAATCTATATAGACGAAACACTACTGACTGACTAACTCATAACAAGATCTTTGAAACCATACACTCAATTAACCTGAAATTTGGTATGATTATACCTTTCACAAGGTAGACATCCACTAAGAAGGATTTTCTATAGGTGTTATAACAAATTTTTGGGCAAACAATTTAGTCGTAATTTTTTTCGTTACTATTAGCTAATTTTTACAGGTCGTCACATAAAATCTGCATAAAACAGCGACTCAAAAAGTCATCTAGCTAACCAACTTTATTTTATTCATGCATCCACTGATTAAAAAAAACTCTGGGTTTTATTTCAATATATTTGTTATATTCAAAGATAGTAAAATAACTTTAAAATCGTTGATCAATTTGGACTTTCGCATATCTTAAACAAATAATCTAATTGTGTAATGCCTTAAATAAACATTTTTTAGTTTTTTTTAATTTAGTTTGAAAATTTTATATAGCCATGAGAAAGAACACGTTATCGTTATCTATAGATGGGACACAATATTTTTATATTGAGATATAGCGTTATGTCAATGTCACCTGATGTTAAGTGACGATGTGGTCCAAGATGGTCGGCACTCGAAGCCTAGTCGAGGCTCTCGAGTGCAACTGCCGGTACTCATCTATAGATATTTGGCGGCAGATTTTCAACTTGAGGGTGATTACCGCCGAATACCTGTAGATATTTTCCAGCAGTTGCACTAAATAGCCAGTGCCTCCGATAGGCTTAACGTGTCCACCATCTTGAGCTACACCGTCACTTAACATCAGGCGACATTATGGCCATAACGCTAAACCTATAAAGTATAAAAAAAGCAAAAAAAAAACACCGTATTTTACTCTTTATAACAATATGCTATCAAAACGTTTAAACATACCATATTTAAACTTGAAATATATACATAGGTTACTTTTTCACACGAAAGACTTAATAGGAGTGGGGTAAACTTTGTATGAAACTTGTTATTGCATCATCCGGTTTTGAATGATAACATTAACGCAAGTAAAGTCGCACATAAAATCTAGTACACTAATATTATAAAGCGGACAGGTTTGTATTTTTGTATTTATATTTGTAACGAATAAACTCAAGAACAATTGGACCGATTTTAAAAATTATTTCTCCATTAAAGTGCTACATTAGCCCTGAGTAACATAAACTATATAACATTTTAAAATCGTAGTACATATTCCAACTAATTGTAATCTTACAGAATACTCGACTACCCTTTTTAAGAGCTATAAACTTTGTTTCACAATATGATAAAGGGTACAAGATATGTATTTTCTGACTTGTTTTACACTAAAATTACTGATTTATACTAAACCATAGGTAATAAAGAATGGTTATGAACCTCTTAATGATATATAATTACTCATTAAACAGATTCATTTTGTGTTTGAAAAATCCCAGTTTTATCGTGCCCTTTGTGAGACCGTCATACATACTACACACTTTTCCTAACAACAAAGCTGAAACATAGTATCATCAGTTTCTCAGTACAAACAGGAAAAGTTAACGCATTTAAAAAGCTTTAAATAGCAAACGGCACTAGTTTATACATAACATACTGAAGTGTACTGTATTGGCTGTAGGACCTCTGCACAAATAAATTATAATCATGAAGTTCACCTCGCTATTTGTGATGCTGATGGCCGTGCTTGTATTGTTTGTCAGTACGAGTTACGCGGCGCCGAAACCTGAACCATGTTTGCACTTCTTAAAAGACGGTGCTGAAACTGCTGTAAGTACTTAAGTATTACTATTAGGTATATACTAATAAGTGCAGATGAAGAACAGCCAGAGTCGTCTAACAAACAATATCCAGTCATTATCGTCATACCAACCTCCCAATATTATTGAGAAACTAGCTAGAAAGCTGACAAAGCATTTGTTTATACTAAAAATTGTTACATCCAACAGTCAAGATAAGACGTATCCATAATTACCACACGCGCAAACATTTTGAGATATTTTAAAAACTTATATACCTGTGTTGAAAAAATTGAATCTACTTCTGGTAACTTAGTTGTTTAATTTGATGCTCAATTAAATAATACTTTTGCAGCTACACTTTCTACTAACTAAAACATCTGTTACACATGTGATGTATATTTTGACATTATTTTTGTTTCAGGAAAACGCTATAAAAATGATGTCTGCAGGAGTTGAGTTATTGAAACAAATACTTAAAGCTGGAAAAGATAACTAGTCAACATGAAAGCTAGGCAAATTTGTTATATTAATTGTACAATAAAATGTTCTTAATTATTTGATAATTTTGATTCTTCAACACCTTGAACCTGATTTCATATTTTTTCTAAATAATCTATAGCTATACGTATATGTATAAACGAAACACAACTGACTGACTGACTAAGCCATCACAACATTTTTATAGCTATGCTATTAATTAACCTGAAATTCAAAGTGGATGTTTCTTTCACGAGGTAGACATTCATTAAGAGCGAAATTTTTCATCACGCAAAGTTTACGAAAAAAAACGCAAACAAACTAAAACGATTGACTGACTCCATGGTTCATCACAATATCCCTAAAAACTATACACCTGATTGGGTTCCAATTTAAAACGAAGTCGAGGGCATTAGCTAATTTTTTATTATACTATTAGTTCATTAAAAAATTTTTTAAACCTTTCATACAACTCAATTGATGTTTCTAAGGTTATTATTTAACTCTATCTTTGGTACTCCATTTCGAGTTACTTTTAATCAGTCTATGTAAGCCACCAATATATTTTGTAACGCACTGTTCTAATAATTAGATTAAACCTGTAACTCAAATAATCATGTATCTAATCAGCTGTTTGTTCTTTACTTGCCTACGATAATTCTAAAAAATACTTTCTATAGTTTTGTAGATAATATTAATATTCCATTTGATACTCTAGTAGGTTTAGCTTAATGGCCACACTCTCATCTAGCGTTAGGCTACCTAAGATGATGAGCACGGTAAGTTAGTAGTATTGGCTATTTATATTAGCTATTGGCTCTGAGAATAAATTGTATTTCTATCAGTCAACTAGTTTAGAAGTTACACTATCACTAACAGACGTACACAAGGTTATATATTGAGTAAATGGACTAGCGATGCTGCTTGGTGAGGTGATTTATGCCTAGCTGACTACCCGCAGGCCGAAAATCGACCCGTGTACACAACTTTCTACTGTTATATTCCGAAAATAATGTTGGTTTAAGGTAAAATAAAGACATTAGGTTTTTTATGTCTTTCAATTGAACTAATAAAAAACAAAAGAACCAGAGGTCAAATATAATTAAATCAAAAACTAAAATAAAAAATATATTACTTTGTTAGTGGTTAATATCGGAGAAATCCTGACTTATTTCTCCTACATTGTTACAAACACCTAATATTGGTAGAATTTGAAACTCTAAATGCAAAAGTTATATATTCAGCTAATTGCATAAAGGCATTATAGGTATAATTATAATAAAGTAAAAATCTATTTTTAACTAATATATATATATATATATATATATATATATATATATATATATATATATATATATATTATTATATATAGTATTGAATAATCTATATATATATATATATATATATATATATATATATATATATATATATATATATATATATATATATATATATAGATTATTCAATACTACAGTCTTAAAAGTGGTTTACACAGGTCGATTTTCGCCGTGCAGCTAATCGTGTTACAGATCGCCTCCCCAAACCCATTTACACAGGTGACTAAAACGGTCATTTTCCTGGAAAATATTAAGTGAAATGGGTTTTCTTGCCGGACTTTAAATAGTTAGATATTCGATTATTTCAGAATTGCTTAAAGAACAAAGAGAGAAGAAGAAGAAAAGGAAAGAAGAAAACGTAAATTTTGAGTACGTTGGTGGATTTTTCGACATAAAGTCTTAGGACACTTTACTGTTTTATGGAGTTTAGAAGATCTTGAATATTATGCTAAACGATGTGTATGGAATAACGTGAGCGATACACTCCTTCATGCGGCGGGCGATCGCCTACAAATTATCATTTAGACGGTCGATTGTAGTCACCAGCCGCACGCGGCTGGTTGCTGTGCGGCCAACGTAGAATGGTACCAAACTTTGGGGTTTGTGGATTTAGGCAGCTGTGACGTAGCCGAATTGCCATTTAGACGGTCGATTTTCGTCACCCGTCGTTAGTCGTTACGTCGTTAGTCACCCGTGAAAACCCCACATTACATCAGGAATATTTAATTATACATCTATCTCTTTACAAAACAAATAACAATTTATTTTATTCACATATTACATCTTTAGCATGAGCCTTTCCGCTATCAGGAAGAAACTAGAAATAATAAAGGTACAAACGTCTACGGTATCGTCAAATAAATGTAGATAAATTGACGGTGAATACAACGGAAATGACCCCATCCGGACTTCAATACAGATAATAAAGAAATAATTTTCTTTTCTGTGAAACTCAAGTTTCAAGTTTATTTGGAGAACAATTTTTATATTTGATTATCTTTTATTTCGTTTCCATTCTATAGTTTTTGCGTGAATGAGTAACAAGCATCCATACTTACAAACTTACGCGTTTATAATATTAGTAATGATTTATATTGCGGATGTTATGGAGCTTCGACTCCGATTCTGAAAGGGCGGAACTTCCGAATGATTTTGCACCTCCGACTTCGGCTTCGGTACTTTTAAACCGGAGATTATAACGAAGATCGCAACACAACAAGGTACTGCGGCTAGAATAAGTACATACAAAATTTAACTTGTAGCTCAGGTAATTGTTTGATTTTTCAAAGGATTGTTCTGATAATAAGGTTTTATGGTAGATATAAAATATCCTTGCATGTTACAATTCCTAGTATCCAGTCATATTATTATATATTATATTATTGATTTATTTAACACATCTGTCTTCTAATATAACTCCTTTTCACATTCGACTCCGACTAGAATCCGCCTTCGCTTACGACTGCGACTCCGATAAAGTAGATAATAAACCTCCAGTTCCGACTCCGGCTCTGGTATACCCACCTCCGTAACATTCCTTATTTATATACGGATACGTTGTGACTACAGTACAGGCAAAAGACAGTATCAATCGCCTAGGGATGGTGAACAATATCCAGTCATTATCGTCACAAACCGACCTACTTATAATAGCAATAAATATCTTGAAAGCTGAAAATATTTCATTATTTATCAAAGGTCAATCGAATAAACGAAAATAGGTTTTTATAGTTGAGGTTTATCGATATGACCACAATCTCACCTGATTTTAAGTGACGATGTGACCCAAGATAGCGGCTAAATGAAGCCTAGTAACAGGACTGGCTCGGAAGTTAAGTGCAACTGCCGGATCAAACCTATAAGTATTTGGCAGCAGATTTTCAACTCGACGGTGGTTGCTAGTCAGATGGGCATTAGAAAGAGCTCTACGACCATGCTATGGTTTTATCGCGATGTTTTTCTTTCACCAAAAGCTCAAACTCATTGTAGGTGCTTTAGATCCCACGTCCCTTGACAAAGCGTCCGTACAATCTACCACTGAGCTATCATCGCACCAATCAACTTATATTCCTGTGTTTAAAAGTTCCCTGAACAATTTAAAACTTACTTCTGAAACATATTCTTTAATGTTATACTCCATTAATACTGTTTACATGTGATTTTATATGATTACATATTTTGACAATATTTATTGTTTCAGGAAAGCGCTCTAAACATGATGACCGCAAGAGTTAAGTTATTACATCAAATATTTAATGCCGGAAAAGACAATTAGTTAATATGCCAGCAAGGGTAATTTTTAATTTTAATTATTCAATAAAATTTCCATAATTATTCGATAAATTTGATTTTTCAATATCATGAACCTGGTTACATATTTTCTAAATAATAATATATATACACGAAACACCACCGACTGACTAACTCATCACAAGGTCTTTGAAACTATACACTCGATTAACCTGAAATTTAGTATGATTATTTATACCTTTCACAAGGTAGACATCCACTAAGAAGGATTTTTTATATGTGTTATAATTTAGTTTTGGGCAAATAATTTAGTCGATCTTCGACTCCACATTTTCCGCTTTATTATAATCTATTTTTTATTTTCAAAGATAGTAATATAATTTTAAAAATTTGGAACATTTTAAACATTCTAATGTCTTAAATAAATAATATAATTTTGTAATGACTTAAATAACTATTTTTTTTGTTTTTAAAATTTATTTTGAAATTTTTATTTAACCATGAGAAAGAACACGTTATCGTTATCTATAGATGGGACACAATATTTTTATTTATATTAAGGTTTAGTGTTATGTCCACAATGTCACCTGATGTTAAGTGACGGCATGGCCCAAGATGGTGGGCACGTTAAGCCTATTTGAGGGACTGGCTATTTAGTGCAACTGCTGGAAAACATCTACAGGTTTTCGGCGGTAATCACCCTCAAGTTGAAAATCTGCCTCACAAATACCAATAGGTGTGTTATTCCGGCAGTTGTACTCGATAGCCAGTTTCTCCACAGGTTTAGCGTGTCTACCAATTTGGGCCGTATCGCCACTTAAGATCAGGTGAAATTATGGCCATAACGCTACAACCTTAAATATATAAAAAATATTATTACTATTATTGCCTATTATATCATCATCATACTAAAATTATAAATGCGAAAGTGAGTTTGTTTGATTGTTACACTTTCACGCCTTAACCGTTGAATGGATCATGATGAATTTTGGTATAGATATAGACGAAAACCTGGAGACGGTGATAGATTACTTTTTGTCGCGAAAACTTTATTGGGAGTAGGGTAAAGAGTGGGATAAACTTTGTATGAAACTTTTTATTGCATTATCTGATTTTATTAATAAAATTAATATTAACGCGAGCGAAGCCGCACTTAAAAAGTAGTATACTAATATTATAAAAAAGAAAGATTTGTATTTTTGCATTTTTGTTTGTAACAAATAAACTCAAGGACTACTGGACCGATTTCAAAAATTCTTATAGTATTAGTATGGTACATTAGCCCTGAGTAACATAGGCTATATAGCATTTTTTTAATTAATATTTAATTATTTAATATATATATTTAATAATATATATTTAATTAATGTTTAATGCAAATAACACTTAATAAGTGCACTTCGTTGGTGGCACTGGCTTCTACTAAAGTGACCTAATAGCAGTAATTACTAGATATTGTTGTCCAGCCAGGTGTTCTGCCTGGTGGTCTTCGAACATTATTCTAAATTTGGCATCCTCTTGTGTTCACAATAGGAAAGGAATGTGTTCTGGATTACACTGGGAGTTTTGTAAATACAGTGGAATCTCTATAAGTCGAATATCAAGGAAGACGCCAATAAATTCGAGTTGTAGAGTTTTCGACTTATAGAGAATGGAGGTTATGGTCTTTGAAGGGAAGGAAACAAAACATTTTTTTCGAGATTTGGAAGTTTTCAACTTATCGAGGTTCGACTTAACGAGGTTCTACTATAATTGTGATAAGACACCACGCTACACTTTTCCCTGCAGACTTATTACTCACATCTAGTTTGTTATATATTTTGTAAAATGCCAATTGAATACATCTTTATTTTAAATAATTGTATAGAGAATATCTTAGGTTTGAATTCTATAAACTAAATGTAGATACATACCCAGGTAAATAATTGCACTAAATCATATTGGTGATATTATTAAAAAATTACAATTATGAAACAAAGTATAGAAATTAAAATATACTAGTAATTCATCCATTAATTTTAATTTTAACATATCCGACTACTAGTTTAGAAACTTTTCAAGTTTCCTATATGATGTTAGTAATTTCTGTAAGATATATAGGTACCAATTCTATATGTACAAGTGCAATTGCATAAAGATTATAAAATATGTAAACAAAATGTATTATTTTAAAACAAAGTAAAGAAACTTCTATATATCCATGTCTATTTATCCACTCAGTCTTAGGAACAATAACCAAAGATTTGGAGCTGTGACCCGTCCACCTACATTCACCGGTCTGTAGCTTCCTTATGTTCCTGTGCGGAGAGATTTCGATTGAAGTGAGTTGCACACTACTTCTTGGTTGACTTTGTCACCTCGAAGCTTTCTTACCATACTGAGACGCTATAGTTATACTATTACTGTGTTTGTTAATTACTACTAATTACATATATCTCGCTGAAGGCTATAGTCGACTTTTGTGTCTTCTATTAATGCCATTAGAATCATTGCTATTAAGGAACTGTTTTCAGAACTCCCTATGTCTTGCCTCTTACTCATTCCCTGATCTGGCTTTGCCAATGGTGGTGGTTATTAGATTTTACTATATTCAATTTAAATATATAAATATATATATATAGTGCTTACTTAAAAATACGGTTAATGAGACGGCTGGGTCCTCAACTTTTTTAAATACAAAATAAATAAAAATCTTTAAACAAATTTCATGTACGACTAATTATATTGCCTCTAGATATCATTATAATTTATTATATTAATTTGTATTAATGAGTTACTTATATTTATTTTCATGTGTTCGATTAAGTTTTAATGTTACTATGTAATGTAATTTTGTAACTTACTGTGTATGTAACTTCGGTTGTTATGTTTACTGAATACCAGATTAAAAGAATTTGTTTACTACAACTGTCTTTAAATCACAACATAAAGGTCCTAATACTAAATTATCATTGCAATAGGTATATGGTAACAAGTAGACACTCACTTAATATTCATAATATTTATTATTTATTCTATCATTATCATACAAATAATAAATAGTAATGATCTGATTTAGGGGGGGGGGGGGGGGTTCCTTACATCGTTGCTAAAGCAGTGCGGAAAATATTAACCGTGAAAGTGTCACGTCCGTATTCACCGTGAAACGTCACAGTTCTATTAAGGTTGTGGGCATGCTGGTTGTACTCACAACGGTGGACCCGTGCATCATTGCATCCCCTAAGTGATTAAAATAGCGTATGTAACTTTTCTTTGATAGTTTTAAAGAGATACCTCCAAATCTACCAGACCTATTGATTTGAAGTTTGCCATGCGTATCTCTTTAATGACGTAGACACGCAGAAAGAAGGGATGTTATGGTTACGATTCATTGACGGAAATAACGCTAACGGAGTTACAGGGGACTAGTTAGTTTATATATAAATATATTATATGTATCTGTTAGTGATCATAATTGTCACCTGACACTAAATGACAATACGATAAACCTGTGGAGGAACTGGCACTCAACTGCAACTACCAGAACACATCTAATGGTATTTGGCAGTAGATTTTCAACTTGAAGGTGGTTGCTAGCCAGTCGGGCATTAGAAAAAGCCCTACCACCATGCATGATTTCCTCACGATGTTTCCTTCACCGAAAGCTCAAGCACATTGTAGGTGAATTCGAACTCAAGTCTCTTGACACGAAGTCGTACAAACTACAACTGAGCTATCATCGCTTCATTCATACATCGATCATATATTCTAGTTCTCTATGTATTCATTTAACACTTTTATATTATCCAAACTTTATAGGTGTTGTAAGATTTCACAGGCCGCGTTTTCACTAATATAACATCTACTGAAAGAGATATAACAATGTCAGCAGGAATAAATTCTCAAACAAAAGAAAGTTTTAACGATCCTTGCGGTGAATATGGCGTAACCCTGCGGGAATCTACATTCAACCAGGAATATTCCGGTTTCAAATAAGGGTCTCAGCTGGTTCGGAATTTAATCCTGAATGATTTTGCTTTTAATGTAGAAGCGCATAGAAACGGGAGCGTACATTTAGATTTATACATTAAATACAAATATTTAGTTGATTTTCTTTTTCTCTAAACTTAGACGCGTGTTCCGGTTTAGAGATTTATGATTAAGGTACATTGACTATCATAAGTCGCCTCTTTAATAAAAATACATTAAATGATATATTTATTTTCTCGTGTAAAAGAGTAAAGATTATTCCATAGTTTTATTTCAATAATAATGCTACTCCTAATAAATGTAAATAACTAAACCGTTACTTTCTCACATTGAAGTATTACATTAAAATAAGATTATATTTTAAACGCAGTATTTTCTATTTAGGGAACTAATTATTTTCTTAGTTTTAAATAATATAAGTAACATTATATGCGCAATTTTTTTTTACTTTTCATGTCAATTTATACCAGAATACTAATACTAAACTGCGTTAAAAATTAATGCGTTTCAATGTTATAAATTCAAATATTCTAAAACATGCATATAAAATTAATTAGTATTATTTAAGTTGCAGCGGTAGGGTGATTTAGATTTGCGTAATATAATAATAATATAATTTATAATATATATAATAAATTGCGTAATACAGATGAACCCCGGCGTATGCCAATAATTATACCAATACATAATTCTTGGAATAGGCGTACTTTTACGAATTTGAATTGACAGCAATATCGATGGACGGTCAAGCAAAATGTGGTGTAGAAACTTAAACTTTACAGAAATATCTTTGTAGTACCATTGTATGTGGGAATGATTAAGAACTGTGGTTTTAGTGTGGTGGTGGTAACCAGTGATTATGGTATATAAATAGCACATACATTACGGATAAATTTACAATTATAAAATTCATACAATTATAATCAAAACTATGCGTGATGACTACCTGCTAAAATCTAATTGCCTGATTAAACCATTTAACTCAATAATAACACGGTCGCGACGCCTCTTAATATTATCGTTTTAATTGTTAATTACGGTTAAGTATTATTTGAGTTATTACTTAACGGGATCTTCTCACAAATGCTATTCGATTTTTTATTTTGTTGATAGTTAATAACAATTATTATTTTAAAATAAAATATTTCAAATGAATGAGAAACAATCAATTAAATTCGTTTTATTCAAGAATACCTTGTAAGATCTGACAGTCAAAAGAGTTTATTACGTGGATAGTACGGTAATAATCTTTTTCACTCTAAAGTTTTAGGGAATTTAGATATATCTACGTAGATCTTGGAAGATGTTGTAATTACATTCTCCGAGTGTTCTCAACCAAAACTGCTTCAATAACTTTCGTTATCTAGGGGCCTGTTATTACAATAGAAAGTACAAGTATTTTAACAAAATGCTACCCTTAGAATTTTAAACGTAAGTACAATAAAATAGTATCTAGTATTATTTCTTTATTGCAATGGATTTAGTCGTGAAGAAACATTTACTTAAAACTTTGGCTGCGGCAAGTAAAATCATAAACCTTCAACTGGTGTGACGGCGCGGCGGATGGAAATGCGCCTCCAAAGATATTTCCGCCAGTGAGTGGCAGGTCTTTCTCGCCCTACCAACACTAGGGTAGATTCAAATGCTATAACTTTGCGAAAATATGATTTATATAATTTTCTTTGTACGGTTTGAATAACCTTGAACCAAACTCTCTTAGGTTCGATTCGCCCCGGATCTATCACACAGGAAATAAGAAATAAACCAGGAAAAGCGGCAGGCCAATATCGACCTAAACCACAATAGAAAGTATTTTTAGTAGTGATGGGACAGACAAAATAAGGGGAACTGAAACAGAATTATCGTAAAAGAAATGAAAATAGTTTTTTTATTAATATATTTATGCCTATCTTTAAAACATGTCACCCAAGGTTTTAATTGCATTTCGGTAATATTTTTTTTTTATTTTTTGAAACCTTTGCTTGAGATTTTAATTGGGTTGGGGTTTACTATTAAAGATTCTCTGCAGTTTCTCGTAGCACTCTGCACAATTTCTCGTTTCACCGCTCATCTCTAGAACATGACAATTGTTGTTAAGTTTTACTTGTTTTTTTTATTTAATTTTTCTCAAATTCTGTTGCATTTATTTACCATATGAGTTTTACAACGGAACTCACTGTTGGGGACTAATAATTAGGTTCTCAAATGAAATTAAAAAGATAAAATGCTTTGATCTATAAAGTGAGGCAGTTTTTGATAAACACTATGTCACGTCGCCTTAGTGTAAGACCGTAATTTGATTGCATGTGGGGGTGCGTTACCTGTGCCTATACACGGAAGTCATAGTTTTTTTTGTGCCTCATCTTCTTGTCCACAGAGTTCTATCTTAACTTTTGTATTGATTGCCATCATCGATTATAAAACAAATATTACGTCAGCTAGATAGCACAACACTAACTGACGGGGCATACGCTCTGTGCGGCATCGGGTCGCCAGCCTGTTGAGACGGCGGGCCAAAATTGGTCCACTGCCTCACTGAGCGGATGTATCCCACCGTCAGTGCGTATTAGGCTGAAAAGGGCCTGCCATAATCTTTTCATGAGGAACACCTACAGTTTTGACTTCAAACTGAAATATATATTAGTCTCTGTCGAACTCATACAAACACCTGAGATAATCGTTTCGCAATAGTGAAAGGATCATAGTTTTCTTCGTCAGCACCAGCCGAAGTTCCGCGGCAAGCCGATTTGGGCCTGTTCCGCAGTGATGGTGTTATTTATATTTTTGTAATATAATTGTGTATATATATATACATAAATCCTGGTAATTCTTTTATTAATTATTCTGTATTTTTAGGCATAATGATTTATTGTTTGCTACAAAAACTCCGGAGATAGTTTTACCTACAGAATCTTTATCATGTTGAAGCGCTAACCTCTTTTTTATGAAATAACGTTCAACACGGCTGTACAGTTTCGGAATCTTTGAGTTTTCCTTAAAAAGATAAAAATTAAATAGCTTGACCTTGTATATATAAAATGTGATAAATTGAAAACAGCGGTTTGCAAAAAAAACATTTTGTTATTAAACAACACCCGTTCTACAAATTACGGGCTATTGATATGAAAATGGATGATATTGAAGGTAACTGGTGGATGTTATTCTAAAGATAATAAACGAAACCGGTCTCGATACGTCAATTTTTTCGGGAATTATCATTACCACCTCGTGTAAAATAATCCGAACATACACAGATAAAAATATTTCAACAGTTTTTTTTTCAATGTAGCTAAATATAATAGTTTTTTTACGAAATATGAGATAAATTATTTGACATATGTTCTTGAAATACCGTATATCGTATAAATGCGAATTGTTTGTGGTAGATGCAGTTTAAGAGCAAAAATTAATTGATCTTGACGTGTGGAGATTACAACACTACCTAACCCGCTTCGGGGTATGAGGCGTGCAAAAGTAATGAAATAAAAATATTTTTTGGTACGTTACGTATTGAAAATATGGTCAACGCATGACGAATAGTTTTCACAAATTTCAGTGACAAAAATGTAGAAAAATGTTATGATAAATGTAGGTTTGCTAACATTATTTGACCCTTATTTATTTTAGGTAGATTAAATAATTTATATATACATTAAATAATATAAATATATTGTATCACCAAATATTATTTTATTCTACCTTTTATTAACAGTAACTATAATTTAGTTATGTCTTTTCTGCTTATTTTAAATATATCAATTAGCAAGTAAATATTTATGCTTTTAATTATATAAAATTACTATACTTACGCACGTGAGCTTACTTAATCGTACACACAGTCTTAAATTTATATGGATAATCTTTATATATAGAAATTTCGTGTCACATTGTTTGTCCGCGATGAACTCCTAAACTATTGAACCGATTTTAATCAAAATTTGCACACTATGTGCAGTTTGATCCAACTTGAGAGTTCGGATACTTTGTATTTCGATAAGTGATCATAACGCGATAGATGTCGCTATAGTTGATGTGATTGACTACTCGAAAAGGCATAATTATTACAGCCTTATATATTTTCTTATAAATCTATATCAAACAATTAAACACTTTTAGTAATACTGTTACTTGGAGGTTGATTTGTTACGCTTTTTTATTTGTTGATTTTTTGTTAATTTTTACAATAGAACGGCAAAATAAAAGTAATTTAGCTAATAGTCACGATAGTGCGTCTAATAACAACTACGGTCACTATAAGATCAAGAATTCTGGTTATTGTTAAATACTTGGTTAAGTCTTTTTTCACCGTTTCCCTAAAAGGAACCCTATATTATAAGAAAATTAAAACTGAGGAAATTGAATAATTTTATAGTTTTAAACAGACATTAAACGATATAAAGATTGGCTTTTCATAAATGCACTCATGTTAAAATTCACGCTTTTACGTATATGGGCAATGCATTTGCTTCAATTTATTGTTCCTAATAGCATAGGAAAACCAGAAGTAATGTATAGGTGTCAATTTTAACAGGAAAAACTATCAAACGTCAAAATATTGAAATAGCTGAATTTTAGTTAAGGAACCACTACGCAAGATTACTCCGTAACTGACACAAATAGTTTTTTTTTTTCATTATATTCTGATTGTTTCTACAAGGTTACACATTTGAATCCATAGACTTTTTGAATCGAATTATATCAGTGATACACCTACCTAAAACTGGTTACACTATTTTAGCAAATAAATTATAAAAAAATTACATTTCTATACTAAGAATACTTTAAAAAATTTAATATATAAGAAGAAAGAATTATATTATTCTTTATAACGAATAAACTCAAAAATTACTGAACCGATTTCAAAAATTATTTTATCTTAAGAATGCTATATTATCCTTAAGTAACATAGGCTGTAAATTAGTTAAATAATTTTCAGTTCCATGCGAACAAAGTCGCAGGCACAGCTAGTAACTTATAATAGTATTGTGGCGGTGATAATATAGATTTAAGTGTTTACTTTATTCTTAGTGTTTTATTTATAAGACTACTAGCTTCTGCCCGTGGCTTCGCTCGCATAAAAAGTTAAAATAACATTAAACGTGAATTGTTATCCCAATGGAATACATTGCCGGGATAGAAAATATTCTATGTGCTAATTCAGGAAACAGTCTATTTATGTGCCAATTTTCTTCCAAATTTGTTCAACAGTTAAAGCGAGATAGAGGAACAAACAATCATTCATATTTTTGAATTTATAATTTTATTATTGGATTTTACCCGCGGCTTCGTTCCCGTTGTTATTTAAAAAACTTTGCCAGAGGGAATAAGACACCGACCATGTATAAAGAACAGAGCGCTATTTAAGAACGCTAGTGTATATAATGTTGAGTGCCATTTCATTAACAACTAAGACATGTTAATTTTGAGCATTGGATACACGCGAACTTGCCCCATATAACTCCTAAGTGTACCCCGACTACCTGTAGTATCTGGATTTGTGCCTTGTAGTTATGGCAAAACTGAACTTGAGGGTGACTGCATGCAGCCTTTTGAAATAAAATGGAAGATCCGTAGGAATTATAGGTATCCTAGCGTCATCATTACATTTTGATCTTTACTTGCCCCGGTCAAAAGAGTGGTACCAACAATATTTCGCCCGAGTAGTGTGATGCAAATCATAGTTTTCGCTGCAGAATCGGGGCGCATCTAAATTAAGCATGAGCATAACCGGAATGCTTAATTTCAATTTTAGTTTACCAGGTTTTCAATTTACCAGTTTGTCAGGTTTAAACCTGACAGCTCTAAGAAATTTAAAAACTCTGCAGAATATAAAGTACTGTGGTTTGTATACATGACGGTGTCAACTGACAAATACTCAGTCATTTCACCAGAAATCTCTTGTAGAAAATCATATTAATTTGGAAAAAAGTCTCATTTTTTGGAGCAAAATTCGGTTTGATCATGTTTCTCAGCAGTTCTCAAAACGGCTCGATGCTCTTTTTGCTCATATCCTTAGTATATACTACATAGTATATAGTAAGTACGAATGAAAAATACGACTATTCCCGTGAATCTCTCCGAGGAATTTGAAGTTTTTCCAGTACCAATAGTAACCTATGTGACTCCATCTTTACAACCATCTATGCCAAAAATCAAGTCGTTTGTTTGGTTGATAGAACGTGAAGTAAGAATAATTTTACCCATATACTTTTAAATCTCCCCTGGGAATTTGATGTTTTTCCAGGAAAAATAGTAGCAAATGTTACCCTAGATCTTTCATCTATCACTGTGCCAGAAATCAAGTCGATTGGTTGCTTAGTTAGGGCGTGAAGGAAGAACAAAGAAACAATCAAACACACGTTCGCATTTATAACATTAGTTTAGATTTGTAAAATTATTTATTATATCAGTACCTTTTCTATACTGTTTAAATGTGTAGCTTCGTAGACACAGGAATTTTGTGTATTTTTGTTGAATGTATGAAGTAATTATGGTTTTCTCTTTTTCGGGGAAAAGATTTTAAAGGAATAAGCGCATTGGGAAAATCCTATAATATATGTGAAGAAGCAAAGCACCGAAAGCACTGATACACTGAAATAACTTAATAATGTGTACTTATTACATTTACCGCCTATTTTGTTAGTACAAAAGTTCAAAAACCTCATTTGATTACATTTATACAATAAATTATAGTTCAAAACCCGTTCGTAATAAGTACAACTTACTAACAAAAATATCATCTTCGAATAATGAGCTTTCAAAGAGAAAAAAGTATATAGAATCTCTTTTTCTCATATAATAAAAAAGTATTAATAACAAAGTGGCAAAGTATGTAGTAAAAATGGATATAATATATTTTAAAAACTATATTTTAATCATCTGTACACCATAGATATCCTTTCTGAAATGAATGATAACATAATATTAATAATATAAAAATATTAATAGTATATAGATGAAGGGTTAAGATTTTTATACAGTAGAACCTCGATAACACAAACCTTGATAAAGTAAAAACCTCTATAATTTGAAAAAATAATCTGCTCTTTTCTCCTCAGATCCCAAAACCTTCATTACTTAAAATATGCGCCCTCTATAACTTAAACTAATAACTACAGTATTAGCACTCTGTTACCTAAAAAAAAGTTTCAACGACCTCCAGAACATTAACTGTCTATCAATGAGCCATTCCGAATGAATATACGAAACAAAAAGTTTCTCAAAATGTATTGCTCGCACGTGTTTACAAGTTAAATTGTTAACATAAACAATAAGTATGTATACAATCACCTATTGTTTCTTTGAAATCCCTAAAAGTTGTATTTGTTGTGGCTAGGATAGCAGCTTACTTGGATCATTAGTTGTAGATCACTGTCCAAGAAATTGTGCTGTGTGATAAAAGTTACTTAAGTGAAATGAGTTCTAAACGGAAATTAACAACACTAACAATCGCTGATAAAATAACAGCGATAGAAGCAGTGAAAAGAGGACTAAAAGGAAATATGTTGCAGCTTAGTTTGGAACACACGAAAGTACATTATTACTCGTAATTAAAAAATAAGCTGAACTCTCGAAGAAACGAGGATCGGGAGAAAGTCGTATGAAAAAGACGAAAAATTGCCGAATTCCCTATTTTTCCGAAACGAAAACGTCAGTTAAACCCATAGTGAAAGAAAAACCTGAAGAGTTCGCTAATTAGCTGAAAATCACAGTGTAACTGAAACCCTTGATAAATAAAAAAAACTATATAACTTAAAATATATTGGTTTTATAACTTAACGAGGTTCTACTGTAATTAAAATCGAATACAAGAAACAAAGATGAATATAGAAACAAAACATATTTCATTGCTAAATAAAATATTTGTTTAAAATGCAAATCGTTCGTCCTAAAGCACCGTACCACATACATAGCTATAAAATGTGAGTTAAAATGTAATAAAATTATTATTATACCGTATTAAAATGCCATTATTGATTGTTAATATAAATTTAACGAAAATAATCACAAACGTAGAAAAAATTATCAAGCTATCGTTTTTTTGTACTGCTTTTTTAAAGTAGCAATTTTATCCCTTCCGTGTCTGTTATTAAAATTACTTTGGACATGTTCCTTAACTTAATAAAGCGGTCAAATGAAATATAACCCTTATTTTTTTAAATATTCTTAATAAACACATTTAACATATTATGAAGTAATCGTATAAAATAGCCTAATTATGCGTTATATGTCATTTGTTAAAATTCTTTTGGACATGTTCTATAATTGAATAAAATAATTTAACAAAATAATAAACTTTATGTAAGTAAATATTTTTAGTATATCGCATTAAAATATGACATCAGATTTAAGTTCAATGATAAATATTATAAAATTGGTTTAATTAATAATCACTTTACATGATAGTTGATGATAAAATTTAAAAAATTGTATTTTTAATCTGTGGATCATTTTAGCGCGAACACACGTTACGTATCAAATTTCATAATTTAACAATTTATTATCGTAACGAAAAGAAAATTGTTATTAAGTAAAAATATATAAAAATGTTTTCTCAACAAGAACAACAACTTCAAATATGTTTGTTGAAATCAAATTTGGAGGAAATAGAAAATGATTTATTCCAGCAAGTAAGTTTCACAATAAGGTTGAACTGTTAAAAGATTATATAATTTTCTAAGTTTACGTTTATTAGCTTAATCTTACAGCTAATATTTGTAGTTTTTATAGTATATATATTTAGCATTATGGTCACAAACTCACTTGATGTTAAGAGGCGATGTGGCCCGAATAGTAGACATGTTAAGTATGCCAAGTGGATGTACTTGCTCGCAAGAGCAACTGCCTGAGCACACTTATAGCTATTTGTCAGCAGAGTTTCAACTTGAGGCTGGTAGCTAGCCAGACAGTCATTAGAATAAGCCCTAGGTACTGTGTATATTAGCATTAAGTGAAATAAATAAACAGTACGGTCGGCGTACCACGTTTTGTAAACTGTCAAGTTATTAAATTATAAATATTAAAAGTTATTAAATATAGTAATTATTTTAATTTATGAGGATTCTTGACTTCTTGATTTCAATTTAGTGCTGCATAATTTGCTAGTATTTACAGTAATGCAAAAATAGGCTATTCATAATAATGATTATAATATACTACTTCACCAAACCAGTACATATGAATAGTGCTTTAAACATCTTGTAACTTACAGATTAATATAAATGCTAAAAATAGGTTTGGCATTTGTATCTGAATACCTTTCATTCACTCACAAGTTCTCTAGTCTTTGGGTGACTTATCAAGTGAGGTAGCCTATGTTACACACACATTTTTTACTAGCATGGAATCACTTCCTCACTATTACAATTCAGTAGGTATATGACGTAAGCGAATTCCAAATATTCGATGGTAAGTTATATGTCATGCGTATCAAGAGAAGTTTAGCACTCCACGGTTTTAACCAAACCATTTTTTATCTAATATAATCAACTTCTGCGCGGTTGGCGTAGCGATTATAGCAGTTATCTTGCTGCAACCACCGCTCCGAAGTGCTGTGGTTTTAAGTCCCGAAGAAGACAATTATTTATATGATGTACAATTCATTCTTCCAAGTTTAGTTACGTTGTGTACATTAAACGTGTGTATAAAATCCTTCTCAGTTGAAATTGCTTACATATGCAAATGTCATTATAAAAAAGCGAAGATTGTTCAGTTGGCAGTGTTTACGGACGTCGCGTCAAGAGATGTGGGTTCGATATCAGCTACAATAAGTTTGAGCTTTTGTTGCAGGAAAACATTGTGATATATATGTTTGCAGGAAAACATTGTGATATATATAACATGTATAGCATGGTGGTTTTTTCTAGTGCCCGACTGGCTAGCTACCACCCTCAAGTTGAAAATCTGCCACCAAATACCTATAGGTATGTTCCAAGAGAAAATATAAGAAATAAAATTATAATTAAAGAATAAAATATAATAATTAGGAATTCAACTAGTTGATTATTTAATAATTATTCATCTGAACAACGTACCACGCATTTCACACGCATATTCAAGCTTACTCGCGAGTTTGAAAATAATATACTTTTTTCGCCGAACTGTCATGAAATTTATTGCTAAGGCAGGGATTTTTCCAGGAAACTTATTTTCGTATCTGGTAACCCAATCTAGTGGTGGCATCATGGCAATTGACCTGAATTGGAATACTTGCAATGAGCCTGAACTTTTGGTGAAGAACAATATCGTGATAAAACCTATACCTATAGTGGTAGAGCATTTTCTAATGACCGTCCGCCTAGCTACCGGCCTCGATTTGAAAATTTGTCACATACCTATAGGTTTTCCACAAAGTCTATAGCCGCAATTAATACATGCAACTTAACTTGAATGAGTGTCACTACAATTAAGTTTGTGATGGCATTTACATTTTTAGGAGTCGTTATTGCCTACATTAGACACAGAATACAAACAAAGATGTCAGGCGACGTTAGCAGCACTGGGAACTGTACGCTCACTCTCCGCAGAAGTAGAGAGGCTTAAACAAGAAAACGGTGCGTATCGGTCCTTATTCAATTACTCAACAACTTTCATGGTGATGTCAACTTTATGAAAACTATTAAAGCTGTTGCTGCTAAGAATATTCATATCCTACATATTTATAGAAGGTAACGTCTCTGTCTGTCAGTTCGTTTGTGTAGGTACTTACAAATCGAGAACCACATACTGGATTTACCTGTTATTTTTTTATTGAAGGTACATGTTCCGGGTACATTTCAGTATCTGTTTATTTAATTAGGTAATATATATGTATTTTCAATACAAATTGTTTGTATAATAGTAAATTTAGACAAAATGGTAAAATAGTCGTCTACTGTATGAAATCATTTTTTTATTAATAATATTTTAGTGGATCACGTGAAAGATATATTTGTATATAATTTTAATGGAAAAAGTTACGACACTAATTTTTGTATATACATATGTATACCACATACGATCCTACTATCGTATAGGGTGTAGTTCTTAGAAAGTAGTTCAAACATAATTATTATGTGCCTAAAGTTTAACACAATTATAAACGTAGAAGTTTTACGATTCATTACTTTTCCTTGCTACAGGAAACCTGTTTTTTTTTATGTTAATCATTTAAAAAGTATATTGTTCACGTTTTTTTTTTTTTTATTATACAATAGCACAGTACAGTGGTGCAGCTATACCTCTTGGTATATATAGTACAATCACAAATCAGTAAAAAGTTTCACTGATCTGTGAGTACAGTCAAAATAGAACGACGAACCCGGCAACAGCCTAAGCCAAGGATCGGCCACTTCATGGCTCCCTTATGCTCGTGGCCTCGGGCTGAGTGCCTTTTTACTCGCTTTAGTGCCCTCAAAGCTCGTTGAAGCTATTAATGTCCTTAGGATAACAGCATACGTCCAAATGAAAAAAAAATACAACAACGAACAATGAGGGAACATTTATCCATCGATGATCACCCTTGTCATTCCAGCCAATAAGCTCAGCAGTAGTTAGACATACATTGTTGGAACTCGAAACTCAATAAGTCATAAGAGAAGCACTATGATAAATTTATCACCAATGTATGATGCTCGCGACCCAGACAGCCCACTAATTAAGTATTTAGCAAGTACAAAGCGATAGCAAAAATCTCTATATGTTTGCTTCGAAATAACAAATTCGTATTAAGTACGTCTCCGATTTAATGTACCTGCCACAAGGAAACTTCATTTGCCAATTTACTGCCAATTATTTGCGATTTTTTATATATGTTTCGTTATTCGAAAACTATAATTAGGGTGCGGGACTACCCCACTTTATTATAGGATATACGTTGGCTGAACGATACGAGTCGATCGAAATGCCACACCGATAAGGACTATGGCAGATATTAGATCTAGAACTACGACGCTAACTAGTCGGACACAGTTGGTATGTCCTACTACTTAATTATATTACAGTCGCTCCTAATTTCATATTTAACATAACGTATGTAACTAATCTTCTCTTATGTGACTTATCTAATAAAATATATAGCAAACCCCAACAGAAAGTGTAATAACGTTTATAGTAAAAAAAATAAACAATTTTTTAGCATAATAAATGGTAGTAACTTGTAATTAATTCAGAAAAGATTACGTACGTTCCCATATACTTTTGAGGCACTTAAGTTAACGCATTTCACATAAAGAAATTGCCCTTTCATATTTTACAAACATATATTTGAATTTAAATTCAGCACACAGTACGGACTGCAGTTCCCAGAGCCTGATACATGAACGAATGGACTATTCATATATTTATAAACTGAACTTAAGTGCACTCCTTAGCACTTTTGTATAACATTAGCATAAAAGCAATCATATATATTTGTTTTTCAGTAAGGTTAACAGCGAGACGGGTACAATTAAAACGTCAAAGTGAAGATATAAACAAAACTATAGAAGCGGCTCGTGAAAGTCGTTCCACGCTCACGAGCTTACTCAACAAAGAAGAACAGGAGATGACACTCCGAATGTATGAACCTTTATAAATTATCTTATTTTTACATTATTTTTAAAGAAAATAATTCACCGAGCACCAAAGACACTCACTCACCAATGGGGTATGTAAGGTCCGTTCGGGTAAAGTCGGCTCGAGTCGACTACGGCAGCGAGAGATATTTAGTCAACGCGTCACTGCTATAATAGCTCGGCGAATGTTAAATGAACAAGAATGAAGCATCAGTCGCATCCAGTATCTATATAAACACCGTATGTGCCGTGACAATTAATTTAATACGTTATAGTTCTATTTCGTATTATTAATCTCGCCGTGATGAAGTCACCGTGTTTTTTATACTTTAAAACGTAACCTTCGATTATAGTCTAACTATAATAGATTAAAAATGATAACCCATTAAACCTAGAAATTGTACTCAAAAGTAACTGACGGTATACACCGATACATACACAAAAGTTTTGTCTGATTGTACTAATGTGTAGTTTAATGTGCTGATACTAACATATTTAGATATTTAACATTCGGTACATGAATTATGCAAATCATACAAATATTACACTTACTTGCCATACATTCAACTACAGTTCAACTGTACAGCTTACTAGTTATTACAGTTGTACGCATATGCGAATGAATGTGAATTCCATAGAAATAAATTCTCGGGAAAAGTTTTAAGCAAAAATTTCATGGTAGAGTCTAACTAACTAGTATAAGAAAATACCTCACGATCATGATATTACCTATATCAGTAAGATTTTACTAAGAGATTAAGCCAGCTATAGGATTCGACGTCAATGAACATAACATTCGCACATGCCTTTACTACGATTCCATCACTCCAAAAACTCTTAATAATATATGCAATCAGGTCCGGATTTAGATAAAAAGAAGCCCTAGGATAACCAACCCACTTATAAGGCCCTTTCACCTCTCGCGTTGATCTTAACTAATACATTTTTATGTTTGTCTATTAGTCATATGCGTAGAATTTCTTTTTATTTTCGGTCCAGTGTTTTAGTGTTCATCGTTATTACCATTGTGTAATTTTATTTTTGCTAATAACTTGAATGTCGGCTTCTCTTAATCTTGAGGCCCTAAGCTGAAGCCTAGTTAGCCTATAGCAAAATCTGGACCTGGATGTAATGATAACTTATATATAATATATGAGTTCAAAGGTTCATATAATGTAAAATTTCATAACAGTAACTAACATAATTGAAATCCCAGCACAGGTTTATAGAATTAATAGAACGGTCTTAAAATATCTACGTGAAGTATTAGCCTAGTTTATTTAAAAAGTAATTAAATATGATAGTTAAAATTTATTATTAATTAAAAATATGTGTAAATTTTTTAATCAAAATATAAAATTAATTGTCGCAAAATATTAACTAATTATCCCTTTCAATATTTATTTAATTAACTATAATACGAGTAACTTTAAATTTGCATAAAGAGCCTAAGTACAGTATTAATTATTAATACGATATAATTGACATTAGTCTCAAAAAGTTATTAGTTTTTGCTTATTACTTATGTATATTTTAATGTTATATATATTTTAATGTATGCTTATTACTTTGTATTATGTTACCATTTAATTATTTTTCATAAATAAAATAAAAGTATTTATTTTAGACGTAAATATGAGGATTCTTTACAAGAAAAAGCCGACCGCTTCAGAAAATCTCATGAATATTATGTGAGTACGGTAAAATCTTAACCTAAATTGTATTTTTGTACATTTTTTTCACTATGTTTCCATATGATATAAATTCTTCCAGCATTGATTGTTAACAAGCTTATTCCAACAGTTTAAATTAAATTTTATATTATAATGGATTCTAATCTTTAAGCCCACATACTATTTGTGCCCCACAGTTTTACTTGCGTATAATTTTTATCCTAATTGCATTCTCAATGGGATGTCTACTATATGCAAGTAATTAGCAAGACAAGTATATAAATCCGTTAGTTTTGCACATATCGTGAGAAGTCACTAAGTCAATGGCACATCATAAACACAAACATTCAAGCGTTCTTTAGAGATCAACAGCCATCGTCGATTTTATAGTGGCTGAGTTACTGTTATACGTTTATTTTCTTTTATTCCTCAACTGTCAATAAGGGTTATAGTATAATGAGTTGGTAAGCCACCATGAGTAATTGTTTATAAATAAATATTTACGGCAGAATTAACAAATAGCATAGAATACAGTACTTGTTTAATATTTAAAACGACAATGTTGGTCATGGACTGTAAAAAACTTCTGAACACTGTACCTAATTGTTGATGAAATAATTTTAAACTTAGTAAAAGATTAGACACTGATTTCAGAAAGCTTTCGGAGTTATTGTAACGACTTTTAATGAAATAAATACGTATTTACTATGTGGTAGTACATATAAATACTGTTCGGCTAGATCGCAACCCTCACTGCCAGACGCAATACTCAACATATACCACGCCTAACGCGTATTATTATTCGATTAGCTAATATGTATAATTTAATATATTGTTAGCAATTGTCCTCCACGACGACACAACTACCCTCATCACTGCTTATAGTCACTGCCTATAAAAGGGCAGCTAGACCGCCGATGCATTCACTCATTTATCTAAAGGTCTACTCCAGTAGGCCAGCTGTTATTATTTTATAATATATTTTCTCTTCCGGCAGCAGTCCATGCCAAGGGCCAGCCACAACGGCACCCTTGTGCCCGCTGCCTCGGGGCTGAGTGCCCTCAGTATTCGCCCCAAAAAGTCCTGCCAAGCTGTAAAAGCCCTTCCGGCTAAAAGCGTATGTCCAGTCGAAAAAAAAAAAAAAAAAAAAAAAACGATGCATTCACTTAGTTCCGAGCGTTCGTCGCGTTCACATCAGTTGTGTTGTGTTGTGTTGCGTTAGCGTTAGCGTTAGCGTTAGCCTGTAGCAAACTTGTTTGTTTTTTTATTAAGAATTTCTGCTTCTGATTGATAAAAATATGGATAATTTGTAGTCGACTATTACCTCGAACTATGAACATGGCGGAAAACTCATTACAGCGACACTCTTGAACTGTTATGTTTCGGGATCAAGATCAAAAGCAATTATGCAAACAGACACCATAGTGATAATTGTGGATGAATTTGCGAACATTGATTGTCAATATTTTTAGATTGTAATACACCTAATATGACTTTGGAGTGTTACTATAAAAAAACCATTTCGCACACAGCGAAACATATTTACCTTCAAAGTTGTTCTTAATAATGATTGATCACCGACGTTGTTTACCTTTTAATGTTTTCTGTTCCTTTATATACAATTAATCTCTTTTGCTCCGTTCGCCACAGCGATATTATAATGTTTTCACTCTTATCCTAATTATATTTATCACGTCTTCTTAAACTGAAATTAGAACGACGAAAAGGTTAAGGTCGAGACGAATACAGTGAACTGTACTGTGACTGAGCTAGAAAATGAGTTGATTCAACAACAAAGCGTCGTTGATGACTTGAAGCGACGCCTTGACGCCATACGCCCCGACGTGCCAGAGAACATCCTCGCTATTGTGTAAGATCTTATTTCTCATCCATCATTTGAATATGTATCTCCTTTGCGGGCCAGCAAAACCTGATGTCAAACTAACGTAATCCATCAAAACTTCGAATTTTACGTATATGTATAAAAATAGATGTGAAGAAATCTCTCGAGTATTCAAATTACAGTAGACAAGGTAATATTCACTATCTTGTAATAAAATATGGTCACAGAGATATTTAAATCCTATTTTTTTATGCACACACTATGATGTGTGATTGTACTGTTCTTACTATCAGCTTCAGCACCGATATTTTGCTATGATTATAGATATATTATTATAATATATATTATAAAAAGTATATACCCACTTGTTATACACGTAAATACGTTTGATACGTTCGACAGATATATAAATCATACAACAATTATATGGAGTAGGTATCTGGTTTTAATATTGTTTGTTGACTTTATTCTGGGCATTTAGATAGTTAATAACTTAACCATATCATCACCCACCAGTTTTTAGAATAATTATGAACTATCCTTTTGGTTGTTTGGTTAATGGTTAAATCATTAATGGTTTTAATATTGTTTGTTGACTTTATTCTGGGCATTTAGATAGTTAATAACTTAACCATATCATCACCCACCAGTTTTTAGAATAATTATGAACTATCCTTTTGGTTGTTTGGTTAATGGTTAAATCATTAAATCATGGATTATCTATGAATCATCTTTTCGATAAAAGAAATATATTATATAAATTTTACTTCTATCAGTCAGCTCTTTTAGAAACTTTACGGTTACTAACAAATGAACACAAGATTTTTAAATACAAAGATAGATTATCAGAGATAAAATTGTGGCAGGGTATCTGTACGGAACTTTCGTATGAAAATAAATGAAATACAAATAGGTACATATAAACCAAAGATACGTCTTATTTAGGGATGTTATGGAGCTCCGTAACCGAAAGTATAGGATATCGAAATAAATAATAATTAGAAAACCGAAACACTATCCAATATGGTTCTATTAAATGTGGATAGAGACGAAATTAAACGATACACGGGGCAATATAATTCAATATTGCATTATTGATCTATATAAAAGCTTATATTCTTCAACTACTATAGTTTAAATTATAACTACTTATAAATACAATTGATAAAATGTACCTAATATCCTGGCTGAAACTACCTTAAACTATTGAATACCTGAAACATAGTTAATACTTTTGTGATATCCATATTCAGATCCGAGTTTTTAATATTCGTATCTTCACTATATTACATTACAACAGCTTACGTTAGTTCAAGCAAAAGTATAATATAACAATACAATTTATAACGGCCACAATTCACAAGAAACCATTATCCTTGTATTGTTGACGGTGTCTTCGAAATTAATTAATTACAGAGCAAAATAAATTATACCCTAACCTACACTAAATTTTAGAGATGTGTACTAAATATAAAAATTATATTAATGAATGTATTTGTTTTTTTTTTAATTAAAATCGATTCTGTTGACAGGGGAAGTTCAGAGTTAGACCATAAAATAAAGGTTCTTAATGAAAAACACGAAGCTTTAGTTGAAAACAGAAATTTTCTTGTCAATCAGAAGATGAACACAATCGAAGTCGCTTTGAGTAAATTTTAATTGCTTCTAAAAGGACGATATTGTATGATTCGTGACTTATTACTTAAAGAAAGTGAAAGTAACAATTTGTAACTCATTGTCAGTATCTTTTTTCAATTGTATTCAACGTTTTATTTTTATAACTTGTGTTTATTAAAATGATATCCTTTTTATTATAATACAATTTAAATAACTCGAATATATTTTGTTTTATGAAACTTTAGTTTGAATTTTTTTCTTTGTTATTAGCTTACATATTTTGTCTTCAGTATAGCGTAGTCATTAGTGTTTATAGTAGTATTGAGTTGAATTAAATTGTTAAAACTTAACCAGAACTTTTCATAACCATACTGTTTATAGTCCAATTTTACAAGTTTCATACTTGTAATGTCGATTCGAAAGATTATAGAAGTTAAAACTAGACTATGGCCTTGTATTAAGTAATTGTCTAAGGTAAATCGTTAATAAAAATAATTGATTCGCATTAAAGATTTTATTGAAATAACCCCTATGTCTATAAATAATATATCTGATTTGTGGTTTTTAACTTTGATTTGACATAACTAAAAAGTAAATAATAAAACTGAAACATCACTGTGCATCCACGAGTCCTGCAGGCGATCGTTACTTTTGCCAATTCTCGCATACTTTGTTTGGCTACATTCCAGTTGCGAGCTAGCCGTCACTTATTTCACTAGCCTTTCATAGCATTTGCTATATCACGTCATGCATGTCGCTTATGAAAAGAAACAGGATACCCATATCATTACCATAACATTTATTGTAAGAAAATATTACGAATAAGCTTAATTATGAACTTACTATATTAATATTGTAAAGCGGATTTTTTTTTGTATGTTTGAACGCACTAATGTTAGAGTTGGATATCATTTTTTTTTTGCATTTTATTGCGCAATCCGTGACGGAGGTATAACATTACATCTCGTTGCCACCAATAGCATAAAAAGCTTCATTGATAAATTTTATAAAAGCGGGCAAAAAATATTTAACAATTTTGAGTTCCCGCGAAAGAAGTCGCGGACACAGCTAGTAGTAGTACATAATACAATGGCAACATGACTGGCTTGACATACATATGAAAACAAATCGTATACTTTGGAAATATATTTATTTAACAAAACTAACTACTTATAGTGGTTTAAAGTCCTGCTTTTGAACTATACGATGAATATAACCAGTAGCTTTATTTTTCGACTAATGTGAGCATTTTGGAAGCTTTGGTGTATAGTTCCAGCTACAGCAACACCGTGTAAAAACTTTCTAGTAAAATCTAGTAGTTAAAATAAAAATATGTATACCGGAGTTTAAAAATGTCACATATGAACGTACAGACCATACCGTCTTTAAACTTTTGCGTCCAAGGCTTGGTGGTTATTGAGGCTAAGACACAACCAACTCTTTAGGCACGCTGTCGCAAGAAACTTGGCATACTTGGGCAAATAGCAGCGTTGCGAAAACAACAACTACAAGGGCTTTCATTTTGCCTGAGATAATTCCCGCTATGAATCTTCAATATGAATGAAACGTTGTTAGTATAGATTCTTATAAAGCGCACGTGTATAGGAAAAAATAAGCTATATATACTGGTTCACTAAATGTCCTCTGTAGTACAACTACATTAATTAGGTAAAAATGAAGTAAATTATATTTTAGATTAACAAAAATTTTTTTTATATATGTATTAAAATTATTATCAAAATATTAAATAAAAATGATTTATTTATATATATATATATGCATGTTTGTATATATATTTATTTTTTTATACTTTTGGCGCTATTTTTGTAAATAAATAAAAATCCCTTTAATCATATCTATAAATATATTTATTAATGAGGACGATTAATAAAGAATAATAATAAGTTAAAAATTACACACCGCGGGGAAATACAGTCGTCAGCAAATAAGACAACCAGAAAAGTGACTTTTAATAGTACCTAATATGTCTTATGTACCAATCATCAATTTTTTGTTCCTATTGTATTCTATAAGAGACGATACATATTAATATGTATAGATATGAATATGTATAATAAAGAAATACATTAGTTTGATAAAATACATTTGGTACCATATACAAAGTCCTTTACAAAATAGTCCCAGACAACACATATGTCACACATTGTCTGTCTGCAAACATCTGTTATAATTTCATCATTTATTTTCTTTTTAAGTGTTTTGATATTAGATGACAAAGTTCAATTATTCTTAACATTCTTCCTACAAGTTACACTAACTCAAGTCGACGCGATGTATGGGCTATTGTATTTTTCAACTCTTTTTCATTCCACTATTTTACTTGGATCTTTAGTTAGATCGGATTCATAGTTTGTTCACTTTGGCTTTATACATTTCCATCTTAAAATGAATACATTCATTAGTATACCTAAGGATTTTATATTAGAATATAACTCTACAATTTCGGAAAGAAAATTAATTTAGATAACAATTACAATTTGTGACGAATCGCCAAGTCGCAAACATGCATAATTTACAAAACTGTTATAGTCAATACCAAATATTAAGTCTGCATGCCTATGTAGCATTGTTAGCTTAACGTTTATAAATAAATACAATACTTAAAATATACAATAATTATCAGGAAAAACATATAATGCGTCATTACACTGTAAGACATCTTTCTTTCATCATTCGGTATGGGGTAAAATCCCCTAATTTAAACCAAATCTTGATTAGAAAATTATTATTATGCACATGTAAAGTTGATAAAACAATTTCTATGTGCGCTCTATACGAATTATTGGTGGAATTGTTTGTTTGCATAATTGTAGCTATCTATAATGACACAGTTGATAAAACATATTTTGGCCTATAAGTTCCTCATATAATAATTTCCTAAGTCAAGGTTAGTCTAGAAATAAACTTAATTGCATAGCTCTGTCAAGATAATTTTCGAATTGAATATAGATATTAGTACAAATCTGTCTCACCACCATCACTATCAGCTATTAATGCTTATAATTTACGTTTATAGGTATTTATACTTCAAATTATACAACTTAAAATATTACCTGGAATACCTACTGTATGACAAAATGTATAACGAAAATGAACCAAGAAAAGACAGTTTGCTAAATTAAACAGATAAATGAAAATTTACTAATGCTTCTTCTTCTTCTTGGGTCGTAGTGCGCTCGCAATGTCGTGTACCGTACTTGCAATATTAATCGCTCGTAGACCATTACCCTGGACAAGAAAACATTTTTATAACGGACCAGAAAACAAAGTTGCAAGAAAAGAATTCAATACACTTATTTTAAATTCTTAAAATAAACAATAGCATTGATTCCACCTTAAATGTTACGAAAACCATGTAATATAACCTTGCTTAAATAGATATACTTACATACAATACATTGTAAAACATTACATACCTAGTTATGTATTATAATCACCTGCGAAGGAATTAAGTAGAACAATCTATTACCTAAATGTTAACATTACGGAACCATTTAGTAACATTATTAACATCAGTTAAGGTCCTATATGCGAGCATAATACTAACACTATTAATAATACTTTCAGTAATAAGAAATTATGTTTCAAAAGATAATAAAGCTATATATATTAAACAAGGACTATTTTTTTTTTTATTAATTGTTGTTACAGTTAAAAATAAACACATTAAAATAAGTTGAGTTTACTGATTACTGATTTTTATAATGAGGAAATTCAATACAAAATATAAATACAAATAACAATATAATACAAAAACAAGAATATTATATTATATTTAAACTAGAAATACGTAAAATATTACACTTACAATGGCTTTACCCGCTTTTTGTATAGCTTTCACTGGAATTTTCCCTGGAGCTGCTTCGATATTTGTCGTCAACATTGATATTGACACAATAAAGAACAAAAAAAATCTAGTTAGATTCATTTTTAAGCAGGTTTGCGGAGATTCACAAATTGTCCACTTTCCCGCACTGCAGTATATTAACTACCATTCGCCTCAGAACGATGTTTTTATACGTGTATTTAAAGCGGGACTTTACTAAATCCCGAACTTCTTATTAATTTGAATAAGCATAACACTCATATACATAAAATTGACGTGCTTATTAGTAAAATGTAAACAACATATTCCAATGTTTTGAAACGTTTAAATCATAACTAAGACAAATTGATCTACGCAATATCACAAACGTATAGCTCAGTGGTAGTGTGTACGACTTTGCGTTAGGGGATGTGAGTTCTAATCCAAGCACCTACAAGTAGCTTGAGCTTTCGGTGAAGGAAAACATCGTGAGGAAACCATAGCATGGTAGTAGGGCTTTTTCTGATGATCACCTGGTTAGCTGCCACCCTCAAATTGAAAATCTGACGCCAAATACGAATAAGTGTGTTCCAGCAGTTGCACTTGAGAGCCAGTTCCTCCAAAGGTTTATCGTGTCTACCAACTTGGGCCGTATCGTCACTTAAGTTCAGGGGAGATTATGACCATAACGCTAAGCCTATTTTTTTTTAAAAAAAAGGTTATTTATTTTAGCCAAGACTGGTTCTTCTACCATTTGCTAAATAATGAACTAAGAACTGTAAATCTACTGAGGTAAATATGTTTGAGCACAATAGTTGATATTACTTATTAGTAAGTATTGAAGTTATGAGATTTTATGATTGGGTTCGTATATAGAAAATTTTAGTTTCCTCACCACGTCAGTATAAGCAGTAATGCTTGCCCTGATGTCATGTTTAATCTGATGGATACGCTTAGCATCGTACGTTAGTAAGCATGGAGTCTCATGTAAGTCTTCAGAGCTATCTTAACTACATGGTTGATGTTGTAGTTTAAGCACTTCCTTCGCTGCTGCCGTCGATTTCAGAGCAGTAGGTTCGAATCTCACACAAGACAAATGTTATTAAAGCCACAAGTGATTGTTTTAGTCTAGGTCTACTGTACACTCGTGAATTGTATGTTTTAAAAATTCCCTCGCACTTGACACTGGCACAATTACCTACATAATAGCGAAATAGGGCACAAGTATAAGGAAAAAGACAGATATTGCCTAAACGCAAGGATAGGTGCTTACTGAGAATTAAAAAATTGTCTCTTCTTTCACTATGATTTAACTGAGTTTAAATTCATAGAAAACTCTAAATCGATGTGAAATGCGATGTCAAAGCAAGCTACTAATGTACCATCCTGGCGCTTTGTTACTGCGAGAACACATAATATTTTTTCATATATCTAATTTTATGAGATCTTATAAAGTAAAAAGTTAAACCTAAATATTGATATTTTAAGAAAATACGGTTCGCCGAGACAACATTGTAGAAAAAAAAATTATGAATAGTGTAGGCTAAAAACAAATAATATACTAATAGCAAACGCTTGCTACTTTGCAGGCGTAAATTATAATAATATTAGACTTCTTGACAATAAAACATAGCTTATACATATAATTACTTATAGCCATAGGTCTGTATAAGTCGTTATATTTCCAGAGATGAGTTCCTACAAATATATGATGTATATCTAATAGTGTGACTGTTTTCTGTATTATATTTAAATTGGCTAACATTAAACAGATAAAGGTTATGGCCCCTAATTCCCTGACGGACAATTTTCTTTATGTTATCTCTAATTGTGTTAGCGCTATTTCTACACACGAACACACACACTAGCACACTAGCAGTTTTTTTACCCGTGCAGCAATAATTCAATGCAAATGAAGTCGTGACCACAAGATCCTATTATTCTTCCTATCCTATTAATTTATAATTTTTGATATGTTCACTTTTTTTTGACATGAACTTCCTCGAGATATTGTGATCTTCGTTCCAACTTATTGATGTTCGTTGGTTAACGGTAAAATACCTGTCAATTTCGTGCCAGCTGTCATTTTATTAAAATGAGGACACAATGTTATCAAGATCCAATACCGGATCTTATGACGCAGGGTCGAATCCTACAATGAGCTACTAAAGAACAAATTATTTTTACACAAATATATAACACAGAGTGAAAAGCATCTGTTCTATGCCCATCACTCCAGTATATTGGACTGCTTACCCTAAATTCGGCTTCTGTACAGATAGTGATCAATGGGGGTAGAGGCCGAAGGTCAGTTAAGCCAATGTGGGAGGCCTGTAGAAATAGCGCTAACACAATTAGAGCCAACATAAAGAAAATTGCGCATCAGAGAATTAGGGGCCAAAAACTTTATCAATTTAAATATATTACAGAAAGCAGTCATACTATTTAGATGTATAATTATTTTATTTTTCTACGACCATTTGTTTAGTATTCTTAGATACACCAATGCGATTATGACTTAACATATAGTTGATAGGAGTACATTAATAAAGTTTATTACACATTTATCACTTGATACCACTGCTGTACGTTGTAGGGATGGAAAAATAAACATTTGATTGAGCATTTCTAACCCTTCTATCAATACTTCTACTCGGAGCCTCTTCTTATTCGAACACCTTCGATACTAGTCAACAGGATACCTAGACATATTATTTATAAATAATAATGTAGATATATAAAATCTTTATTTATAATACTTAGCAGTAACCGCGACTTCGTTTGCATGGAACTAAAAATCAATATGTTTTGCCCGTTTTTGTAACCTTTTTCAATACAGCTTTGCCTCTATTAGTGGTAACGTGATGTTAAATAGTCTAAAGTCTTTGTTGATGATTGCTCTATCGAATACAAAACAAATTTTAAAAGCTAGAGTTGGCACAATTTTTACCTAGGGCTTTTTAAGAAAGAACATAAATAGGGTGTCCGAAATCGGCCACTATTACTGTATTAGTATTACCCCTGGTATTGCTGTCATTCATTTGTATGGTAACTATCTGCAGTAAAAAGGACAGACTGTCAATTTGCTGCTTTTGGCCATAAAAATGCTTAAAAGTGTATTACAATTTGAAGCGATGATAATTTAGTGGTAGCGTGTATAAACGCGGCGTCATGAGACATGAGTTCGAATCCAAAACTAAAAGGAGCTTGAACTTTAGGTGAAGGAAAACATCGTGAGGAAACCATAGCATGGTGGTAGGGTTATTTCTAATGCCCGCCTGGCTAGCTACTACCCTCAAGTTGAAAATCTTCAACCAAACACCATTACTTATGTTCCAGCAGTGACACTTGAGAGCCAGTTCCCTTATAAAGGCCGGCAACGCACCTACGATTCCTCTAGTGTTATTAGTGTCCATGGGCGGCGTGATCACTTACCATCAGGTGACAAGCTTGCTTGTTTGCCCCTATTCCATAAAAAATCCCATATTTGTTTAGAATTCATAAATTATAATTATTAGACATTATACTTTAACATTGTAAAGCGGAAAAGTCCATTTGTTTGGACGTGCTAATTTTAGGAACCAACAATCGTATTTAAAAAAAAACATTGAGGAAAGCTTTAGGCTATTTAACATCAAGCTACCACAAATAGGAGCAAAGATGTATGGAAAAAAGTTACAAAAAGGAGAAAACAATATGTATTAAATAGTGTATAGTTTCACGCAAACGAAGTTGCATACACAACTACTTATAATATAAATTTTAAATATAAATCATTGTTTATTAATATACATCTGCATTATTTTCTAGAAAACAAAATTCGTATCGTGAGTGCTGCCGAAACAGCACATGACTTGTACCATCGTTTCAAGCACAAGAATCAAGAATAATTCGAGAATTCATTATCAATAATGTAATGTCAAGTATATGTAATATGACAGTACTTGGTAGTCACAATACTGAGAGTAATATAATTAACAAACATTCGTAAATTAGGACAAGAATTTTTAATTAACTTTAAAATGTAGGCATAAGTTTAAAGGACTTTGTCAATTTAGTTAAAATAGCCTGAGCATTAATTTGTGCTTGGTCGACTTTTTCATTTTTTTTTTCGATAATGATATAAACAAATATAACGGGTATATGCTATAATTTAATCTTATACTAACTTATACTTTTTAATGGGTATATGCTATAATTTAATCTTATACTAACAATTACTTTTTATAAACTGACTTACAACATAGCGATGTCAAAAAATATTGTTTATAAAATTCTCACAGATTTTTTTTTAATCGGTGATATCAGAATATTTAATCAGAAAGGGGACATTTTCCTATATAAAATTAAGGTTCACGTTCGTTCTACGATGTGAGGCTCAGATCCGGAACGCATTATCGTGGATGGGTACCGTACAATGAACACTTACACAAGTAAGTATATAAAAGCTCGTTTAAAAATTCAACTTAACTCTTCGACGTGTCTAAAGCATACATAATATGTTTTATTAATGAGCTAGTAACTAAGGAGTAATTGTATATTTGTTAGCAACTAAATTTTACGGGCGGCTACGCTCGCGTTAATATTTATGACGTAAAAAAAATGTTCATATTAAGTATATCCGTCTTTTTAACCCACTTCTAATAAGTTTTTCGAAGGAAAAAGAAGCCTTTCACTGTCTCCAGGTTCCTGTCTTTACCAAAAATCATCATAATCGATTAAGCGATTTAGGTGTGAAAGCATAACAAACAAACAAACTCATTTTCGCATTTATAATATTAGTAAGGATTATCGATAAATTGTTTAGAAGCTGCATTCGAACTTAAGTTATTTGCTAAATAAGTTATCACTGGGTTATAAATACACTTGTATTTAATACACTTGTATCTAATACTTACACTGTATTTTGTGATAGTATCCAATACATTACAATTAATACAGTCAGTACATTACATTCAATCACATCATAACAACTTTAAAGTACATTACAGTACACAGTAAGTAAATTATGCGTTTTGGAATATTGCTAATAATTATGTAAACGAATCATAAAAAAAAATAGTTATCGTTATTAATATAACACGTAGGACAGAGGCGGATGCCGGGGCGACGCGGTTATTGCATACACGAATCCACGTCGCCCCAGGAAGGCGAGAGACGACCGTGGGATTTTAGCGGGTATTCCCGGTTACTATCACCGGGTGAGTCCGACATAACCTTTCCAGTACCTCCGGGTTGGGAGAGAATGCGTTAATGCATTTGCCCATGATAAAAAAAGGACTGAGGTGACTATAGATATTTTTGTAAGTTTAGTATTATGGCTACAATCTCACCTTAAATGACGATGTGCCTCAATATGATGGACACACTAAGTCTAGAAATAGTTTTAAATATTAATGTCTTAAAGATTCAACATCGATCCGATCGATTTATTTAAATAATGACAAATAAATAAAAAACAAAATCTTAAAAGTGTTGACACCTATAAAAGTATATGGACTGACTATTGGCGTAGGCTGGTGAAGCGATGACAGCTCAGTGGTAGTCTGTACAGACTCCGCGTCAAGTGACGTAGATTCAAATCCACCTACAATGACCTTGAGTTTTCCGTGAAGAAAAACGTCGTAAGGAAACCAAAGCATGATGTTAGGCCTTTTTCTAATACCGCCAAATTCCAATAGATGTGGTCCAGCAGTTGCACTTGAGAGCCAGTCCTTCCACAGGTTTGGCGTATTTACCAATTTGGCCGTATCGTCACTGAAGATCAGATGAGATTATGGCCATAACGCTAAACCTTACTTATTAGAAAAAAGTGTACAATATTTTTCTATTACACTAGAGATAGGAATAATTAGATAGATATATAGGTAGGAAAGGTGTCAAGTTCGACCTGGTTATATGAATGAAAATTGATATCGTAGATATGCACCGTCACGCGCGGCAACCGCATTACGTAACTCAGCGTAAATAGCGAATTCAGAATATGTGCTAGCATCAGAACTCTTACAAAAAATAGGTACTCGTACTCAATTTAACAAAATTGTTAAAATAACGGAATTCTACAAAAATAAAAAATATTCTACAATATTGTTGTTATCTCATATATATTCGCGCGCAGTTGATATATATTTGTAAAAATACATATCTTCTATTTTGCACGCCTTAATTCCAAATAAACTATTAATAATAATTGTTAATGTAGAATCCTATAAACAACACACAACAAAAAAACACATTCAAATTAGGATTAATAGTTTCAGGAGATGCCTACTACATTCAAACTTTATAAACTGTACTTGCTATATATGTACTTGTGCAGTGATGCTGCTACGACTACAAATACTTTAATTGTTTGATAAAAAAAGGACAAAGCAGCAATACGGTCGTAGAGTTCTTGTCAATGTATAGATACATACGAGCGATCGAATAAATACTGAAAAGGTCTAAAGCGCATTTTAAACTTCAACATCATGAATACTTAATGAAATCTCAATAAAATATTAACCTAGCCTACAAAACCGAGAACACTCTGAAATTATTTAACTAAACTCCGTAACATAAACGAATGAACTGAATTTTAAATTAAGAAACTGTGTTCTCTGCCTTGATTGGAATCTGAGTATACCTTTCTTACGTTTCTATAGTTTGTTACATTAAGAAAAAAAGTATAGTACATTTACTGGTTTGTGAGACGGCAGATTTATCTGACAGTTTTTGATTTTGGTAAATCTCCTTTGTTATTATATTTTCTGCATGGTTTTAACTTTCATAATGACTATTGAGGAAAATTTTACTACTATATTATATTGCCGTGAAAAGATATGTCCCTGTCGGCATGATGCGTTCAGCACAGCCTCGTAAATAAAAATATCAGTAATGCACGTTAGATAGTCCATAGCCTTGTTTTATGATAATAAAACCAATTACAACAAAAATCTAATCTAATTCCACATATACATCCATAGGACTGGATTTCTATTCCATTTATCTTAATTTCATATAGTACTTTGAAAAACTCAGCTTTTATTAACGATCGAAATAGTATAAATTGAATTCTAGGGAATTCAATTTCAGCGAGCGCATTTGTAGTATTAATTAATAACAAAAATATTTTAATTAATGTGTACTTAAAAAAAACCCTCTAGTTAATAAACTTTTACTGTAGATCTAAAACAATGAAACTAAAAACATGAAGTCGAGTGTATGCTTAGATATTAACCTTTTATATTTTGACTAAAACGTTTACATTTTTTAAATTACTGTAAAACGTATGCAATTAAAAATATACATTTTCAGATTATTCTACAGAATTCCTTTAATAGATTTAAGTAGAACCAAAAAAATTTAGACGAGTTCAATAAAGAGTTGCGTACTTTACGTACTAATTTTTTTTTTGTTTTATTAAACGAAAATAGCTACAGAATTCGGTAAAAATATTCGTAGCACCATCAAATTCAAAACTACAGCTTATTATTCTTATAGTTGGCCAATTAATCTTGAACTGGTATTTACAAAAGTATTTATATTTTTCTTAGACATTAAATAAAATAAAACCTCCTGATTATGTAAGCCGATCCAGTGTAAAGGAAAAGAGTAAGAAAATGAAGAAAAAAAAATTTGTTAATATTATCAATATCATAAATAACTCAAAAAGAGAGATTCAGCACATTAGATTAATACTAGGGTATAAGTGATCATAAAATAATTACAAAAGTAAATCAGAGGTTGTGAAATTGAGTAAACCTATAATTTATAGAAAAGGTTTATCAACGTTAAAAAATATTAAAATATTATTAGGTATTTTATAATTATGTAAGTATCTCTAGTTTTTAGCTTCCCGGTAGACTTCTTGTCCTGTTCCAATAACACCAACAGCTGTTAGTCCGTGTTTCTGAAAAAACAATCACGCATTTAAATAGGCTGGTTTTATAAAAGTACTACCTTAAATCAGCTACTTGATTAGATACGCCTTGTTAGTGTAAATGTTAAAATAGTTTCATTCTGCAATATAATTTTTATAGCTTTTAGTATTTGTCTACAATCTCGCTTCATTTTAAGTGAAAATGCGGCCTAAGATTTTCATAACCATAGAGCCACCATGTTATTAAATTATTGTTCGAACGTGTATAATTGTCATGAAATAAGAAGTAAATACACTATTCTTTAATACAACTATGGTCAGTAACAGGATGTATACTTAAATAATTGTTATTATTTATATCACTATCTACATTTTTATAACAAAAAAATTATATTGTTGATTGTGGTTTTAATATAATTATTGTTTATAAGTTTACCGTATGTCCAAAACATCGCTTGATGTTAAGTGAAGATATGGTATTAAAAGAGATACCAGTTAAAAAATTGGTTTTAAAGTGCATTTCGTGAAACAACCTTATATGAAGCAATGTTAGCTAAGTTGTTAGTGTGTACGGACACCGCGTCCATAGCATGGCGGTAGTGCATTTTCAAATGCCTATCTGGCTAGCTACCTTTAAATTTTATTTACATTTAAATTAAATTGAAAATCTGCCACCTAATAGCTATCGGTGTATTCCGGCAGTTAGATTTAGCAGCCAGTGTTCATTAGGCTTAGCGTGACCGCCATCTTGAGCCACACCGTCACCTAACAGCAGGTGAGATTGTGGCCGTAACGCCAAACCTGTAAAGTATAAAACAAAAATACATCCTTGTCGGTAGATTTTCAATTGATGAGTGGTTGCTGACTAGGCAAACTTTAGAAAAAGCCCTACCATCATGCAATAATTACATAGCAGAAGCGTCATACAAAATATTGTTATTATAAATCTATTTCTATAATAATTTCTGATGATAGACAACAGCATTGCTTCAACTCATTGTTTATAATAATTATATATTTTAACATTCTTAGTTGAAAATACTTTATTTGTGACCTTGAAATATTTTATTTTTATTTTTTAAGTACTTACAATGAATTTTCACCCTTTCTGATTACTTAGCCGATATCCTTGGGTGCGACGCTGGTACAGCCCATCATCGACGTCATCAAAGCGAATATAACGATTAACAAACTGAACAGTTTCATTGTCAAGGATATTAAAAATTAGTACAACTTACAAAAATAATTTCAATGTAAGTGATGATCATTCCATAGTGTAACGTGAATTTACATAGATTAAATAACACCGACGGGTGGGGTTTTCTTAAGTAGGGTATTATATATGTAAAATTCATTACGTCTTGGGTTTTTTGATCGTTTAACTCATTATAACATTTTCATGAGCTTCCTAAATTTATTATGAAGGCTATGAAGGGTGACACTTGGGGTTTTGTAAATATAAATAGAAAGTGATGAAAAATGCATAATTTGTATTAAATTAAGAAAAGCTTTATTCATGGAAAAGTTTTAATTCACCATCTACCTTAACAATCGTGACAACCATATACATTCTTTTTAATAACAATACACCCTTCATTTTTCTAAAATTGAAGAAAATTGTGTTGATTTAAATTATTTCGTACTTTTCTACAAATTTATAATATCACTAATTGCCAATTAATATTATACCAATTAATACATTATACCATCATACATTACATACATTAATACATATCATACATTAATACATTATCATCAATTAATGTGTTATTTACTATAACCTGTTTTTTCACAAGGCACCAAACAAAACTTGCTTATTCAAATATTTGTATACCACATGTCTTGGAACCGCGCAAGGTAACACCTCTAAATAAAAAATAATACTTATTAGTCATACACTCACTCGTAGTCGAATTACATTGTTAAATTGATATAATTTTAATATAATCTATTAAAATCATTTATTGGCAATAATAACACGAACTTCTAGAGTTTCTTTGACATCGTTATGTATTAAATATGGTCCATCTTTTAAGATAAGAGATTACTAATATCAATTCCCGCAAAAAAAAATATTATATGGCTACCTGGTTAATTTATACGCGGTCGAAGTGGGAGCGAGAGGCATACCACCTAAATCTCACTTTAATCTACTAAAAAATCTTGTCCTGACTAGGACTTCAGTAAGTTCTATACTAGAACTTGCTCTTCTAAAGCCGCGCTGGCAGGCTCCTACCAAATTAGGCTGAGCAGGGAGAGACACACGTGTAGTGAAGTTTAGTATTGACGCGCGTCGGAAAGGGGCCTCTTAAAACTACATTAGTGTCACAAGTCTCGGGAACTGCTCGGAGTTTACCTGTCTTCCACACGATCCGGCACCTATTATAAAGACTGTTAATATTTACCATTTAAGGATTTTATCGACTACATCCTTTTTCGTTATCCTTGTAAGTTTTACCTTATCTCTATTAGGGATTACCTCAATTCATGCATATGTTCCCTTTGCCAGTGTTATAAATAAATGATTAATATCTTCTTTTTAGGTAATAATCCATCCAGAAGTGATCATTTATTTAAATATGGAATGTTTTATAAATTATTAAGCGGTGATATTTTCATAGTCATTACTACGTTTCAAGTTCCAATTTTGATGTTACCTGAGAGCGTGTTACGAACATTACAGCTCTTATTGTAAAATGTGTAAACACGTAAATATTCAAAGTAGGGTTTTCTTACTATGTCATTCCATATTTCATTATAGATTTACTTTACTACGTAACCTACCATAACTACTTTTACTATAATAATCGAAACTCACCAGTTTTGAATAAGAGGTAAAAATGACTACCCTAAATTGCAAATATCCCAAGCGCCGAAAAGTTTCGGCGGGAAATTCATCTTGTTATCAGCTTATATTTAGGTACCTACGTGTTACTTTATCATTACTAGTATTATTTACAAATGACGTGTTTCCGAATGGTGGACAGTAAATTTTCAATTTATACAATGATCGTGAAACATTACATTTGTTAAAATCTTTTCTTTATTTAAATGATTGCATCAATAGACGACGCTATTTACGCTAAGCTTTTTAAATAAATAAAGTGACATGTTCGAAAGCGGAAGGTAAGGTGAGAAAAATATTTGTTTAGAATGAGGGTTAGATTAAAACTCACGGATTTAAAATGCATTAAAGTATTATCTGAATTAGATCGCTATTTCTGTAATAAACTGTGATTATATGTAGTCAAAAATTGTGAAATGTATACAACACAGGTGAGTGCTAGTAAATAACAAATTAGTTACTTTTCAAATTATTATTTTTTTGTATATTTTAGTGTAATTATTATATTTGATTATATACAGAAACCTAAACCCTAAGAATAAGTATTTTACGGGGAATATTTATCCAATAGATCAACACCAAAACAGTATTGCTCACAGTTTAACATTGAAGGTTTTCAAATTCATAATTCCATAAGGATGAGCTTTAGTATATTTGATTTTATACAGAAACTATCTTTTGACTAATGTATGTCCGAGTGCCAAGAGGTTTACAGGCTCTCATCACAGTAATGACCTATAAATTGTCCAATGGGTGTCGTTATTTTTGGATTGTGCAATGCTTATATCATTAGCTACAGCACCAGTACTTTAACGTATGTCTTTATAAAGTATAAAAGCTGTATAGTGATGGCGATCGTTGGTGACATATTCTCATGTCTAATACAGATTTCAGATTGCTTAAATTACATTTCAAAAATATTATGTAAATACCAAGAAAATAAATTTGGTTTTATTATTTCATACGCTAAAAGTTTTTTTTTCGAACTGACATACGCTGTTAGCCCCAGGGGCTTTGACAGCTTCACCGAACTTTTTGGGGCAAGTGCTGAAGGCACTCAGCCTCGAGGCAGCGGGCACGAGGGTGCCAAAACGGCCGAACCTCGGCTTGGGTTGCTGCCGGTAAGTGAAAAAGATTCACGATCCTGACTAACCAACAGGTCTTGTCTTACAAATTTAGTGATCCTAACGACGACCTTATTAGGTAAGCAGCTCAGGGCCGCGAGGGTAGTCCCTTACAGAACCGTGTACTTAACGTGTGAGTGTGCACGAATGGTATGCGGTGTCATGGTGTACTCTCAGTGATGTAGAGTGTCACTGTATCGCGCGAGCAGAGCCACTCGAGGGCTCCTATCCGGAGGATCGAACGTAGGCTCAGGCGTCTGCGGAGGGAGGCCGCGGCGGGTGTGCGGGAGCGAAATTATCCGCTCGGCCTCGGCGGCGAGGACGGCGGTTGCGCGGGCGTGTGCGCGGACACGAGCGATTGCTGGAGACAGCAGGGAGAAGCGCGTTTAATCTCGTTATTTTATCGACGGGGTCGAGAAGCAATTGCGTGGCCGGCGCGCAAAGCCTTTAGCGTGCGGATTGGAAGTGTAGCTAACTGACGCTAAAAGTGTTTTCAACAAAAATTATAAGATTTACAACTAACTTTTAATAAGAAACAGAATATTTCATCAAAATGAATTTTACGTTACAAGATTTTTTACGTAGAAAATAAAATTAACATTTAATTTCTTAAACAATCTCTCAACTAATTAACAAGATAATGAAACTATTTTGAAACCTTCCATAGTTGTTTAAGCTATAGTTTTAGTGGACTGTTTTAAAATAAAATTATAAATAATATAATTTTATTAATACTGTTCTTTACGTATCTGTTTTCTTTTGTTTTGTATATTGTTTTATGTTATTATTTAGTCTACAATGTTGAACATAATTATATATAGATCAAGTTTATTCACTTAAATACCTTCAAGTGACCTTGAAGCGATAATAGCTCAGTGACAGTGTGTATCGACACCGTGTCATGGGACGTGAGTTCGAATCAACCTATGAGTTTTAGCTTTCGGAGAAGGAAAACATTGTATCGGAAACCATAGCATGGTGGGAGGGCTCTTTGTAATGCCGCCTGGCTAGCTGCACCTTCAAGTTGAAAATCTGCCGCCAAATACCAATAAGTATGTTCCGGAATTTGCACTTGAGAGCCAGTCTCTCCACAGGTTTAGTGTGTCTACCATCTCGGTATCGTCACTTAAGCTCAGGTGAGATAATGGCCATAACGCTAAACCTTAACTATAAAAAAGGAACTTTATAAAAAATACGACATTTCTTTTTTCAAACATAAAACGAATTTAGAACTAAGTACTTGAATTATTTAGCACTTAATATTTTTACATTAATTATTTTAAATCCATAATGAATAAATCAAGTAAAAACAATAGACAAAGTAATTGGCAACATCATAATTTTAAATCGAATTTAAATAGTATATTACGTGGATAACTCTAGTAAATTTAAGAACACAGTAAAAATAAACTTTAAGTAACTGTATTGTGCTGAGTATTTTTAAATTACATTGGATATCACTTTTTCATAAAAAAACCTTCTTAGACGGAGATTTTAAATGTAAGGACTAATTAGCTAGTAATTCGGGTATATAAATGCTTGTAACTTTCATTGAAGTAATAAATTATGTTATAATCACAGAATTATATTTTAAGGTATGAATAAATTTACATTACGGATACCCTATTAATATTAGATCCAAAAAAAAATTCAGCGGATGATTTGCTTGTACAAATTAGTTACCCACGATTGACAATATTCATTCAACATGATAAACTTATCATAGAAACATGTATATATGGTCATGAAATCTTTACAATGAATTTGACTTACAATTTAACGCATTGCCAATTTGATAAGTCGATATTATTTGCATTTCATTTACACTTTTTAGGATTTAAATAACACCTACATAGACTTCATAATTAGACCTACAATATATTTAAAAAACCCCGACATAACGCATTCAGGTATATAAGTTATAATTAATTTTAAGCTTACCGTGACACTTCTATCCGGAGAATGATTTAGACTATCTGAGTGTAGCGTTTTCATACCTGAATCCTTTTAAATACACGATACAATTTATATCCTAACATTTTAAGCCGAAACACATATAACATTTAAACAAGGAAGTATTAAAATATATTTAATAACAACAACACATAGACTTATAATACGTTTTATCATCGTAACAAATATACTCAAATAAGTTCATATTCACACAGTTACATTACAATTTTTATGGATGACATGTTATCTATACTAACATTATATTGAGGAAAGATTTATATTTTGTTTGTAACGAATCAACTCAAGAACTACTGGATCGATTTAAAAAATTATATCATCATTAGAATGCTAAATTAGCCCTGAGTAATATAGGCTATATAACATTTTTTTATGAAAGTGATTAAATAAAATTTAGTTCCACACGAACGGAGTCGCGGACACAGCTAGTAATACAATAGAAATGTAGTTGTATAGGCTTTTTTTATAGTTAAGCTTTAGCGTTATGGCCAAAATCTCACCTGATGTTATGTGACGATGTTGCCAAAGATGGTGGACACGCTAAGCTTAGAGAAGGGACTGGCTCTCAGGTGCAACTGCCGGAACACACCGATAGGTATTTGGCGGCAGATTTACAACTTGATAGTGATAGCTACCCAGGTGAGCATTAGAAACTGCTCTACTACCACACTTCATACCTAAGTAGCATACCATGGCTACCAAGTGCTACAGCCGAAAAATAGTTATAGGTACTTGACCACAAATATTAAGGATGCCAAACAAACCAAAAAATACTGCATAGTTTTACGTTTATGTTTTTCTTCACGCATAATAGCAGCTCAGTGTATGGTCGAACCTACATAAACCGACGCGAAGTGCAAACACTATGACCACTGAGTTATCATTGATTTAAGCTTTATTTGACCAATGTATTTCCCAAATACGTTTATTATTATTACTAGGCAACGTTTCTTTAATTACACATTCGCACGCACCGTCTGTCTCTTTAATATTGCATGCACGTAGACACAGTGTTCAACTTTAATATACAAGACGTGAATCCACTATATAACATTTGTTAACAGTTAGGGGTTATTTTGTAAATAAACTTTACTATAACTCGGCAATCTACCCTAAAGTTTTATTAAATTAAATGAATGTTATATGTAATTGAAGTATCCAATTATATATTTTAATACTATATTCTATGTAAATTCATCAGCATAGATGAACTGTATATGTAGATACTTTAAAAACAATGGTTATATATTAAACTTATACCTGTGGCTTCGCTCGCGTTAATATTGATTTTGTGAAACAAATTATATGATACAATAAAAAGTTTCATACAAAGTTTATCTCTCTCTTTACCCCACTTATAGTCGCTAAAATTTCTTGGAACCATATTTATAAGGCTCATTTGAATAATTTGTGTATCTAGACGAGGATTTCAGGAACCCAAAAATATGTAAAAACATTAATACAGATTTAGAATTAACTATAACTTAATATGCTCCCGAACATATTCTAAGAACATTATAAATAACGAATTACATATTGTTTATTACTTATCTAAATGTAAATACCGTTTCTTGGATTTTCTTTTTCTAGTTTTTTCTTATGGTCGGGTCTAGACATTGTGAAAAATATTTTTATGTTACCTAGAATTACACCTACACACTTCGTATCGTTTATTGCAGCAACATGTTCTTGGTGCACACACACATATGATACACACATATGATACACACATATGATAGCAAAAAGTAGCCGAATAAAATTAAATATAGGTTCATTAAAAATACTTTTAAAGCAAAAATTTCAGCATTTATTAGATTAATAAAAACTTATTATAATTACTTTATTTCATTATAAAAATATCTTATAAAGGTAACACGTCTTAAAAATAAAAATAAAAATCCTGATGGTAAGTAGGTCACCTTTCGTGACTAGAGAAATAAGTTTTATAAGTAATATAATTGTTATCGGGATCTTACATCCCAAAGTCGCAATTTAAAGATTAATGTGTAAGTTTTTTTTTTTCATAGTTTAGGTTTAGCATCGTGGCCATAATCGCACCTGATCTAAATTGACGATACGGTCCAAGTTGTTAGATACGTTAAACCAGTGGAGGAACTGGCTCTCAAATGCAACTGCCAGAACACACCTTTTTGGTATTTGGCAGCAGATTTTTAACTTGTGGGTGGTTGCTAGTCAGATGGGCATTAGAAAAAGCCCTACCACCATGTTATGGTTTCCTCACAATGTTTTCCTTCAACGAACGCTCAAGCTCATTGAAGGTGGATTCTAAATCACGTCCCTTAACGCAGCGTCCGTATACACTACCAACGAACCTTTCACCGCTTCACTTGTATCTTCATCTGTATATATTTGCAATATTTACAATAAGTATTTATAACTGACTACTAATAAGTTTTGAGGGTCATAAGCGCATTCTCGGGGCCTAAATTTAATAAAGTATTTTGATTTGATTGGTGTATATTTTTATAAAATATCATAATGTTAATCGACATACGCAATTACGGTGTAGAATAAAATTTATTCCGTTTCCACACTTTGCGTGCCATGTACAAGCGTTCTTTTTCACTTAACTAATCGCAGAATAAAAAAGTTTGGAACATCCAAAACTTCATTCATTTAATTTTGAAGAATAATAACAAGCCGTACCATCGACTTATTTTTTTAATTGTTTATTATTCTATATTTTTTACCAAGCATGATTTATTGCTAGCCACATAAACTCCGTAGGTAGTTTTACCTAGAGAGTCTCTATCATGTTGAATCGTTAACCTCTTTTTTTAAGTAACGTTCGAGTCGGCTGTATAATTTCGCTATCTTTGTCTTTTTCTTATCTTTACCTTTTCTTTAAAAAGAAAAACAAAAGACTTGTAAATGTAATAAATTCAAAAAAGTGGCTTGCAAATAACATTTCATTATTAAACTACGGTTACTAGGATATTGATATGAAATAGGTAACTGGATGATGTTATTCTAAAGATAAATAAACGAAACTCGGTCTCGATACGTCAATTGACCACATCTTATAAAAAAATCCGAATGTTCACTTTTTTTTTTCAATGTAGCTAAATATTTTTTTTTTTTTTCATAACATTAGATAATTTATTTAAAGTGTTTTCTTTAAATACGTCTACTTATATTATCGTATGACTGCAAATTGGTCTTAATAGAGGCAGTTTAAGAGCAACAAAATGCTTGATCTTGACGTATCGAGAGTAGAAAACTTCCTCACCCGGTTTCCGGTATGAGACATGCAATAGATGAAATATGATTAAATACAATATCTAGTGTGGTACATAATGGTTTATTTATCCTATATAGCTCAGATAGAAATAGGGCAAAGTGGACATCCCTTGTACACGGAGCATATTCATACAGTAATTACAATACACAAACGAATAGGTGTACAAGCGTGTCTTTCCATGTTTCCGTATGTTGAATAACCGCTATTGTGTCAAAATAGTTTCAGGCCATTCGCACCATTGAGAATAAAGTGACAGGTTATAACATTGTTTCGCACTCGCTTAGTATTCATCAAAGTTTTCGTAGCGACCCATGCGTACATAGACTAGGCCAAAGAGCCTGTATCGTACGACAAAAATAATAGATCCTTTAGATTTATTTAGATCTTTTCAAAAAAAAATAAATAAAAAAAAAAATTAAAACTTTTAGTTTATGAGCTATAAGCTTTGTAAAATTGGCACCTCGTAAATTATTAGTAGCAATGTTACTTTTAGTAGAAAACAGCATAAAGAGTTCAGGAAAATGTCAAGATTGTGTAGTAAATCAATGAAAATAGTGAATAATGTAAAGAAAAACTAATATATTATCGATCTTTGAATAAGTTGATTGGGTTACTAGGTGTCCCAGATGGTACAACAGACAGGCGCTAGTAGTCTGCTAGTAGCTAATTTTGTGTCCTATTGCTGGCAAATCTTGCCACAAGTCGCGTAATACGTTGCTTGTTGCCTATGTATTTATAAATGTTATAATGCCTAATAAATAGAGGTATATGTACCCTAAAGAAACATGCTAGTAAGTTATAAATTAAAGAAAATGCATAACTAAACAGCAGATAAAGAGTTTATGAAGTCAGTCATTCAGAATATGTTACAAAGTGTATTATCTCATAGAAAAGCTACAATAATGTATAAATTAAAATTTTCTATACTAGATAATGTGTAAAAGAACATAAGAACAGCATTAATGATGTGTCTTCTAGTAACCGTATTTTGATGAAATACACAAGCGTCTTAGGTTTTTCTATAGATGAACAAAAGTTGTTAAATAAGTATATTGTTAAATATCGCAAAATGCACAACTGACAACAATATATTTAAGAAAACTAGCATGCGAGTGGCTAAATCTAGCATTTCAAAAGGTATTCGATAACTTCATTTATGATTCATTTTCCGACAGCTTAAAGATTATTTTCTATTTAAATCAAGAACTTTAGATAAACTTTAATGTAAAAAGAACTTGTTTCGTGAACAGCTAGAGTCATCTCGTGATCAATAATAAAACTAAATGAATATTAAGCGATGTATTCGTGCGAGTGTTGAACATTGTAGGTTCATATTATATACCTATATATAGTTCTATTATTAAAGTAGTTTTTCAGGAAAAAATCAAAAGATATTTTTATTATTATTTATTACAGGACTATATTTACAAATGCATGTCATAATAAATAGTATAAAATTCATGATTTCAACACCGACAATAATAGCATTTTATGAACTATAGTGTTAAGGTTGTTTATTGTGTAATTTGTACACATCTCCGATCGGACGTTATGATGGACTTTTTACAAAATGTATAATTTTAACTTGAGATTACATATGTCGATATCATTTCATAATGTAATATGTATCATGTTAACATGCGATTACTGGATAACTTATGTAGGTATGTTGGTGTCACGTAATATTAGTACTCATGGTAAATTCAAATATGTAAGTATGCAGAATTACCTATTTAAAAGGTGTAAGTAATTGGCTTTGTATTTCTAGCTGCATGGGTCTACTAAGTACTGTAAAAGGCAAAAGATCAATTTTTGTATCCATACAGACTTGATAACTATAACTAGTGGACATATACACGTTCACGTGTACTTGTAAAGTTCTACTGAGCAACCAAAACAATACACCACAGTAATCTTAATTTGACCTGCGTGTATTTACAATTACTTCGTTCGTAATCAACCATAGTTTTAATCGATTACACGTTGTTCGCGAAACAATTATCACGATTGCATGATGTGTGTGTAAATAGTGTCCATTCTTTGCTATATATCCCAAAAATTATGTTGCATAATTATTAATATTTTTCTTCATTTGTCATTGACTTATTTGGACTACACACTGCTTATAATACATACAGCTCTGTATAATTTTATGTAAAAATATATAATGACTAAAATAAAAGGTCAAATGTCTAGTAAATTGCATAGTTAGGTTTAAAAAATACCACTGACCATTATTTATGCATATAATTATGATTCGATATACAGTTTTACTCAATATTTTTTCCTTCCCGTTGAGTTTATCTCGGTCTCGGCCAGCGGTGTCATGTATTTGAATATATGCCAACTGTACAAATTACTATCTTAATATAAACTGCTTGGCTTGACCACGTAGCGATAATCATAGACATACAAGTAAATATAAGTGCTGGAATATATGATTTAATCCAAATGTTGCCAGATTGAATCCTTTAAAGGACGACTATATTCGAGTACATTCGTATCATCTGATTAATTGTAAATTGTATTTACAGCGATATCCCTTCAGTTTGTATGTGCAGCATTACCATCAAGCACAATATACAGTGAGTGGCTGTCTTTAGTCTGACGTAAGCTGACGCAATCGTTGCTAAAATTGCACAGAGTACATTATACGATCGCTTTTTACTGTCAAATTGTATTGCGAACTTCCACTAGAAAAAGACAATTAACTTCTTGTCTCTTTCTTATTTTATACAATTAACGTAGGATTTGATTTAAGAATTCGATTTTCTATTGCATTTAACCAGACTTCAGACGGCTGCCATGTAGTACATATGGTGTTAAGAATTATTTTTCTACGAACCGGTGTCTACATATTTTACAGTACACGTGTTACAATAGATAAAGTGGTGTTACCGAAGCTAATATTTAAAAAATCAAGGATAATTCTATATTCAAGTTATAATAAATTTGTCAGGTATGTATTTATAATGAAATATAATATTAATATAACACTGCTGGCATTTTATACACGCTTAGTTATACATTTTAATTGTATTATATCCTATTCATTTACTTTAGTGCATCGTTATTTTAGAGATATGCTAAGTTTACATACCTTATTGTCATTTTATCAATAAATTTATAAATATTTGTAACTAAATTTATATAAAAATCTTTAAGCAGAATGTTACTGCCTATTCCAAGTGATTAAATCGTCCATGGCAACAGTCCAATGTTTTTTTTGAAGCGAAAACTTCTGAGCTGAGTTCTGAGCGCTTTATTACTTTATTTAGTGGGTATTGAAAGTAACTTAGCCGTCACGCTCGTCTATGTAACGCTCGTTCCGGTAAAGTCGACTAAGAGAAAGAGATATATATATAGTAGTTTTTACTTCACTTGTGATCTGAAACACACTTTTTGCGAGTAAAGATTCGGCTATGGAATATTTAATGAATTAAAAATATAATTCTACAATTCACAAGAACATTTAAATACAATATTTAAGACAGGATCTTATAGTGACCTACAATATAATAAAATCACTCATAAGTAAGGCACTGAGATATATACTACTCGTTCAAATGACCTTATGTTATGTTCCTGTAGTGGGTAGGGTTCCACGACCGTAGGAATAAGGGGGATTCAAGGTCGGCAACAACGCGAAGCGCTAGTGAGATCTGATGTTACGGGCACTGGGGTACCACTTATTATCATGCGGACTGAGCACTTGTTTGCCACCTTAGTAATTTAAAAAAGTATTTATAATAAAATTACTATATAAACTTACTTTTTACTCATACGTCGTTGCTTGTTTACTTAACTAACAGATGTTCAAACTATATATTCATATAATTAGCATGTTTAAATAAGACAAGGTGAAAAAATAAGGTAGCTATATAATAAGTACTTAATTATAAGACATTTGACAAGATGTTTTCATGAATTATTAATGATCCGCTCTTTAAATATCGGAATAGAGTATTATTAGTTTCCCAGTCGATATTTTAAAGAATCAGTTAATAATATAACAAACCAGTAGTACCAAGAATGATCTGTTTTATTTTAATATATTTTAAATACCGAGAAGTTAATAGTTTTGAATGAGAACATAGCTGAAATGTTTGAATTTTATGAACAAACATTTTAATCTTGTCAAGGCATTTTTTTTTTATGATCAACTTCAACGGAACGCAAGCGGTTCGAATGCCATCAATATACCACTAATAGGCCACCAATTTATACATATAGTTGACACTGCACCTTTATAAAAAAATCAAAATTCTTATAAAAAAATCCTAAGTTTTTTTAATACATTATAGGTTTAAAGTTATGGCCACAATCTTACCTGATGTTACGATGTAGCTCAAGATAGTGGACACGTTTAGCCTAGTGGACAGACTGACTCTCTAAGGCAATTGCTGGAATGTCGTGGAAACCTGATCTTAAGTGACGATACGGCCCAAGTTGGTAGACACGCTAAACCTGTGGAGGAACTGGCTCTCAAGTGCAGCTGCCGGAACACACCTATTAGTATTTGGCGGCAGGTTTACAACTTGAGGGTGGTAGCTAGCCAGGTGGACATTATAAAAAGCCCTAATACCATGCTAAGGTTTCGTCACGATGTCTTCCATCACCGAAAGCTCAGGCTTGTTGCAGGGATGGAACTTACATCTATTGACACAGGGTGTATACACACTCAACTAAGCTATCATCGCTTCAAATGATTTTTCTTTACCTCTATATCGTAGCGTATGCCCATATAGCTAATTCGTTTCAATAGCAGGGAATTGTTTAGTGAGCTTATATTAGTCATGCCGTTTATTTTCCAGGATGTATTATTGATAAGCAATATATAGTGATAAAATATTAGTGGTCTATTATTTTTTCGTATCAATAAGAAAGTTTATCGTACTAACCGTTTGAACGTAATTATAAACCCTACCAAGCAACATATGAAGCATCATCGAGATTAATATGTCCGACCAAACTGAGGTCTTCTAAATATTATTAAGACCACATCGTCTGAGTCACAAGAACGTAGGTGTATTTTTTCTTAGACATTTGTTTTGTTAATAACAGTTGTTCACTAGATATGTGTTATTCATATTTCATATATATTCAATAGCGTGAAAAAATACTATAAAATATTTAGTAAAAATTATAGTATCGAATTATAGTAGCATAGAGTTTAAGCATAAGAAATACATCATGTATTTGTCAAATTAATTATGTCATTGCAATTTTAAAATATAATAAGTTTGTACTGTATATATTTTTCAGGTAATTACGATGTGCGGTATTTGGGCAACATTTGGCGTAACCGGTGGACTCAGTCCGACATGCGTTAAGTGCTTCTCCAACATACGTCACAGAGGCCCAGACGCGTGGCGCATTGAACAAAATGCCCGAGAACCTCTCGTTATTCTTGGTTTCCAGCGGTTAGCTATCGTCGATGATTTGCACGGCATGCAGCCGATGCGCCTGCACTGCTATCCCCGTACCACACTTATCTGCAATGGTGAAATTTATAATTGTAAACGGCTGCAAACACAACACGACTTCCCCTACGAAACAAAATGTGATGTCGAAGCTATCATACACGCTTATCAATGTTTCGGCATCGAAGAAGCGGTAACAAGTCTCGATGGTGTATTTGCTTTATGTCTAGTTGATGGTGAAAAAAGGAAAGTTTGCATTGCCCGTGATCCCTATGGAGTCCGGCCTTTGTTTAGATTCCATGATCCAGACAACGATGTGTTAGGAATTTGTTCGGAGGCTAAGGGCCTAATCGGTCTAAAACAAAACGGTAGCGAAAACTCTACTTTGGGACAATTTCCACCAGGACATTTACAGGTGTGGAGTATTCTAGATAATGGAAAAGTCAAACTAGATTATACAAAACAATATTTTACTCCGGGGAAAGCACCGAGGTTTATTCCTTTTGTATCAGAAGAAACGTTATCAAATATGGACATGAATGAAAAAATCGCTTGCTTATTGGAAGCAGCTTGTCGTAAAAGATTGATGTCTGATAGAAGAATCGGCTGCCTTTTAAGCGGTGGTTTAGATTCATCACTTATTGCAGCTATAGTTGTGAAACTTGCCAAAGAACACCAATTGCCTTATAAAATCCAAACATTTGCTATAGGTATGGGTAACTCGCCTGACCTAATAGCAGCCAGAAAAGTCGCAGAATATCTTGATACTGAACATCATGAGGTACAATTTGATGAAAATGACGTGAGGGAAGCTCTAGATAATGTGATATACCATTTAGAATCTTTTGACATTACAACTACACGTGCCAGTTTACCTATGTACTTATTATCAAAATACATTAAAGAAAAAACTGATACTACAGTTGTGTTTAGTGGAGAAGGTGCAGACGAATTAGCACAAGGTTACATATACTTCAGAGATGCACCTTCAGAAGATGCAGGTCATAAAGAAAGCATACGACTTCTTTCCGATATCTATATGTATGACGGATTACGGGCCGATCGAACAACTAGTGCATTCAGCTTAGAGCTTCGTGTTCCCTTCTTAGACATTCAGTTTACCCATAACTATCTCGCCATTGATCCAAAACTTCGACAGCCGCAAAACGGTGTAGAAAAACATTTACTAAGAAGTAGTTTTGATAAAAGTGGACTATTGCCAGATGAAATATTATGGCGGCACAAAGAAGCATTCAGTGACGGCGTGGCCTCTCTTAAGAAATCGTTATTTACCACCATAGGTGAAATCATCGCGGAAAGATTTACTGAAGACGAGATACAATACGAGGGAGTACAACCTAAATCAACTGAATCAAAATATTACAGATATGTGTTTGAAAAATCATTTCCAGGAATGCATAACTTTATACATTATTACTGGATGCCAAAATGGGTACAAGTCACAGATCCTTCAGCCAGGTTTATAAAACATTATTCTGCAAAATAAGTATAAATGTTAAAACTACTAAATGAAATCATATAAATTTTGTTATAGTATACTGAAAATTTAATTTTTATTACTTAATTATATTTTATAGTAAATGAAAATAAAAATTAACAAAATTGGGTTTATGTTGTATCTCAATTACTGTCTCTATATAATACTTTGTGTATTATACTTCAATTCAAGTTTCAAAATAACTGTTAATATATTATATGGTGTCAATATGCCTCGCTACCATTATACTAAAGTATTAAACTGTGGGGGTGGTCTGATGTGTAGGGTGTCACTAGTATCCAAACTATATCCACTAATATCGAAAAATATCTAAACACGAGCAACCCCCATTATATATCGACAATTTATGAGCATCTGTATTTTTGTTATCGTTTTTAATCTATTTTACTCTCTTTATCTTTCCGCTTAGAATTTTCGTCTAATTCATTGGTTCCGATAGTACAACAAGTAGAACACACACTGATGTAATCGCAAAGTGTTAAATTAGAATACTTCGAATGGACTTTGTTCGCAACAAACGTAGATTTTTAGATACGCTTACAATATGTCCCGTACCTTTGTCACAGCGAAATATTTCTGGAGTAGTTTCTGATCCTTCGTCCTTATATATTTCGTACAGTACTATATTTATAGGTAAACATTTAACATATGAACTTTTATATATGTTAAATTTATAACGATGATACGTGTTTTCCGTGAATATGACAGGTAATACTAATTTTCCCTGTTCATCCTGTACTCCTTTCTCGAGACTTTTTTGGTGCATATGGCTTGCTTTTTAGTTCTTTCGCAAATATTGCATTAAAAATTAAGATTTGCTAGTTGTCTTTTTACTTTACTTAGTTCCGGTTGTTCCCAGCTGTTATTGGTTCCGTTAAATGTGTGCTTCACCATCATATGAATTTGAATATTACATATTTACACGTCTTTAGGTACACTGATAAATTTGAGATATTTACATACTTGTAATATTCATGTGACAGATTTTAAATTACAATATGTATTTAGTTACAGCATTTTTTATAGAAATAAAGTGTGATAATTGTAATATATATAGGTACCATTTCAACATACTGGGTACACAAATTTACCTACTATCTGTACTATCTGAGCATAGGTACTACTGTATTTTTCTGTTTCTCATACACTTCAACTACTAACCGTAGTACGAGTCTCAAAAATAATGTAATAAATACTTAATACACAAACTTCTTTTTCAATAATGAATACTTTGAATTCTTTTATAGCCATCAAACTTTTTACTCAACTTCTGCACTTTAGAAACTCTTCAAAAATTACGTCAATAATCAAAGAGCATGTAACCACTACATTTATCAACTACCACGAAATACTAAATATGTTACTAAAATATAAATAAAAATAAATTACCTAACAGTAGCATAAAAATGTCTAAGCACCACGCAAATTGTACAAAACCCACTGAAGAAATTCCAGTAAAATATAGAAACTATGGACACAAAGGAAAACAGATAATATCAAAGGTAAAATTAAGTCAAACGTTATGATAAAACCTAAAAATAATCTTGGATAGCAAATATCCGTTTATTAAAATGTAGCTGTTAATCTTCTATTTTGTTTAACGTTTTAGCCTTTCTGCGATTGCCAACAGTGCTTGTGCAAAAACTGTCCCGATATTTTAAAAATGTTCTCCATTACTGTTACTGAAAAATCCTGTAATTTCGGTTCTAAGGTAACGGACAATAATGAACAGGATTCCAAGAAGACATTGGTACCTGAACACAATATAGAAGACGTACCCAATCTTCTAAGCATCATGAAGGATAACGAAGATTGTAACTGTGAAGTAGCAGCGAAAGCTTTACTTTCAAATATACACAGAAATATCGGGTTACCAGAACGGACTACTGCAATCACTACAGAAGAACCAGAGGTACAGAAACCTTCAAACGACTGCAAACTGATAGAAAAAAAATAAAACATAACTTCATTAACTCGTTTATTTCCATTCTAAAATAAAAATAATAAAGATATATACAGAAATCATATTTTTACGACTATACCATCATTTCAATAAACTCATTTACATAATACTTAACATAACTAACATTTAAAAAAAAACATAAAATTAATATTGAGAATACTATTTTTATATCATCTATGCATATTAAATTATTATTAAAAACATTAAATAATTTTTTGAAAAATACAACCTGGGTGCACTTTGATGTAGATAGAGAAATTCAATAATAATAAGAATTTTTGTCTGTCTGGCCCGTTATAAGCATATCATCGAAAATACTGAATAGACCCTTGATGAAATTGGACATGATATAAATAACTAACATTTGTAAATATCATATAGATTACTTTTATCCTATTAAAATAAAAGGTTCCTCCAAGATAATGTTACAATTTCAACTCAGTTTGATAAATTACCATGTAAATTGGTATTTATTTCACAAAGAGGGTTTTTATGCTGTTTGTGGAGGTCAAAGATGGCAGTAAAAAGTCAGATATAGAACAGGACTAATCATTATAATATTAAACATATTAACATTAGAAAATAATTCATTCGTCAGAACTTTGTGCTGTTGCATTATTACTTGTTTCTTGTTGCTTCTTCTTGAATCTCTCGCATAGATAGTTCCAGTATTTGCTTCTAATTTTGTCATGTCTAGTCGATAGCGCTTGACACAACTCCAGGGCCCTGTCTAAATTATAAAGGCAATTAGATTCACCCTTCTTAACTGCCTCATCGCATATGTCAATAATAAAAGCTAACAAATACGGTGATCTGCACTTATTTTGATATAGTTCTTCGCAAAACGACATGACAACTGCGTTCCCGCTTAAACCCCTTTTATCATGTATCAACACACCTCGAAGATAATTCCACGCACTTTCGTTATTTTTTACAAATTTTATCTTTTCCAACGTATAGCATATTTCTTTTTGTACATTCATATCCGTCCATCCTAAATGATTGTTCATAATAAAGTATCTTTGATTCCATGCTGAGTTATTGCGTACATCTTCCATAATAAGGTTGTCGACGAAATCCATTTCCTTGTCGTACAGCCTGTTAAAACGCATAATATTTAGTAATAACACCTATATTTTGAAAGAGTCTAATAAAAAAAAAATGTTTTTTATGTCGGCATCGGTGTTTACAAAATTAATATTAAACTAAATGAAAGTATAATAATATAGATATTAAATGCGGATATAATACACGGTACTTACTTTTAATGTATAAGTATAAAAATAAAAAAATAAATACAGCGTTTTAGACGCGCTTTTAATATCTATATTACATGCGAAAGTTTAAAAAGTGATAAATCAAAGTAATACAAATTTGACATACAGGCAACTATTCTTCTAAACACATTTCTTTAATATTTCCTATATATAATTCCATATAATTAGGTATGTATGTTCCCTAGAAATTTCAAAAATTTTTATGTGATTTTCAGGCAATCTTCATATGAACACAGCAGTAGAAGTTGTATCAATGTTTATTTTTTTTAATTCATAGGTAATAGCGCATTCGTGAATAATTATGATTGTTTTTTTTTTATAAATCTGATCTATTATAATGCAGCAATGTTATACATGTTTATCTCCTATCATTAACACAACAACTAAAAAATATACTTAGGAAGAGCCTTTCTACCGATATATTTTGATTAGGTGCTCTATATTGGGATAATTATTTACGTAAACCTATTAAATTAAATTAGCAGACATATACTCTACTGCCCATATGAAGCCAGGGCCGGTAGCTATACATAATATAAAATCCTCTCACCCAAAAGTTTTCATAGCCCACTGTCGATGTTGCCATGCATGGTAATTCTTTGGATCTTGTAACAGTGCATCACCAGTCAAATCTAACTCTAATGAAGGATCTTGGAGCCATTCCACCAAAACTCTTCTGTGATGCCATACCTATTGATAAAGAATTTATATTATTATATATTACAAATATTAGAAAAAACCTTTTATTTTTAAACTGAAACAGATAACTGTTCCTATATTTAATCTATCTATATTTATACTTCCTATGAGTTTATGATGTTAAAAATAAAGTAATTAAAGTAAGGGATTAATTATTTAATATCCCTGTTGAATGAAGATAACATCATAACACATACTTAATATCATTATTTTTGAAGCGACGATACCTCAGTTGGTAGTGTGTACGGGCGCCGTGTCAGGGGATGCGAGTGCGAATCTACCTACAATGAGCTTAAGCTTTCGATGAAGGAAAATATCGTGATGAAATCATAACATGGTGGTAGGCCTTTTTCTAAAGCCCGCCTGACTAGCTACCACCTCAAGTTGAAAATCTGCCGCCAACTACCTATAGCTGTGTTCCAGCAGTTGCAGATAGCTAGTTGCAGATAGATAGCTTAGCGTGTCCACCATCTTGGGCTACATCGACACTTAAGAACAAGTGAGATTGTGGCCATAACGCTAAAATTTAATTTTTATGATTTAACATGATGTTTAAAATCAAATCTTTACGGACTTCCTCATCGCAACACACAAACGCATTACCTGGGCTCAAGTCAAGGCGAGAGGGGGCAAGTGGTATCTCATTGGGGGCTAATAACCGAACACTACCAACTAAAACGCACCATGACGAGACTTGAAACTCCCGTGTTGCCAGAGACCAGGAACAGCGCCCACACTACTCCTAATCTGATATTGTGGCATCTGCCTATGCCAAGCAAATACCGGATACAAAGTAATAACCATATTCAAAACAATTATTTGTAAATCACATAAATGATTATCCTGTGTGGGACTCAAACCAACAGTATTTCATTGCAGCAGTTAAAGGTTAGGTTAGAATATAAGCACTACAGATATAATAAATTATGATTCACTTCATCATATATTTATAAAGTACTAACTAAGAATTTAGAGTGACTATGAGTAGGAGAACCTTGACAAATTAATTGCTACCATATTTTAGTCTGAAAAGAAGTTTTCTGTGGAATCTTTATATTAATTAAAGACCATAAAACTTACAGTTCAAATAATATTTATTTTTTTATTGATTTATTCATTATTACCACTAAAAAGTGTTCAGAAAAAAAACCAGGTTATATAACACTGTTCAAATTATTGACTACTGGTAAAAAAGTCTCTTTAACTAGCTAGTTTACATTTTTGACAAATTTATCACCATTATAGAAAACAATATAAACTTAACTTTAACATAAAATTATATTTTTTACATACCTGATAATTTTTTGGTTGATTTTTAATAACAGATTCAACATAATTTAATTCTAATCTGAGATTTGTGTCCAAGGCTTGCAGAAGATCACGCCTGGAATGTTTATCATAATAATTAATACCACATTAATTATTTTCAATTTGTTACATTATTATAAAATCGGGCAGATCTTTGATATGTGCAAATATAAAAAAGATGTTCATATATTTGATATTCATAAAGTTCAACACTGGCTTATCATAATAAAAATTGACATGTTGGCATAAATAAGGGTCCAAAATCTGATAGTATTGGAAGCCAAAATAATGTAATAATTATCTAAAACAAAGTCAATATTATTCAAGTACATATCTTTTCATAATACCTAATTTACTGTTTTTTTTTTTTTTAATACCATATTAATTTCAAATTCATATCACATACCAAAACTGAATATCAGATTAAAATATCCAGATCTGAAATATAATATCCTTTATTGCTTCAATAATGTGTAACAAAAACTATATTAAAAATCTCTTAGAGCTTGAATGTACATGAAAATAAATTTAAATGAGGAGCAACTACATTTTCAAATTTTAATTAAATGTAAGTACTAAATATTCATGAACTATGAAATAGTCTACATACTAAACAGATAATTAATAGGTGAATACTTGATAAACTTAGTTTTAGCTGAACTGTTTATTTTAATTACTTTACTTACTTAGAAAACTAGCAGAAACATGAATTAACTTATATGTTACCCTATGGTTCCTAATCTTCTTTTTCATAAACCTTATCCCACTTAGGTAGGGTCAGCACAAAATTTATTCTTATTCCACTCTCAGCTGTCATACGCATATTCACACTTTTTAAATACATATCATTCATCACACAGTCTATTCATTTCTTCTTAGGTCTTCCTCTGCTCCTACATCCATCCACCATAATATTTCACATTCTCTTAGTTATATTGCTTTCATCTCTTCTCACAACGTGTCCATATCACGCTAATCTACTATTCTTCAACATCTCAGTAACTGGTAGTATTCTCATGCTTCCTTAAATATATTCATTACTAATCTTAACCATTTTAGTTACCCCACAAAGCCATCATAGCTTTAGCATCTTAATATTAAAATAATTCCTAACAATAGTTTATACACAAAGATCCATATTAACAAGAATAAAAAATTAAATAGTAATATACCTGTACTGCCATACAGTGTAGTTAGCAGGATTGAGTTCTACAGCATCTTTTGTTAATTCCAGTGCCCTTTCCGACTTTTCATTTCTTTGTAACACAGCACGGAAGTAATTATACACATCTTCAACTATAATTATTTCACAACAAACAAAATCCATTATTTTTTTGACACTTTTTTAAATTAAAATTTTCACAAATTTCGATAAATAATTCCTTTTTTTTTTAATGATATGTGCATTACTATTATATGTTAAAATACAGAACCTAAACTGTAACCTTCAAAAACACCTTTGAGACTGTAAAAGGTCAAACTCTAACCAACATGGTATTATAATTGTAATCATTAAAATCACTTTTTAAGTAACATTTGCTAGTTTAAATACGTATTTTTCTTTGGCTTTAAATGATAAATTAATACTTACATTTATCAGAGTGTGCAATAACTACCACAGGGTTAGGGCCATCGTCCTCTGGTATAGGAGTCACGTCGCTCCACTCAGGTCGATCTTTATACGGTAACCAATATACATCGCTATCACCAGCGTCAGACATCCTCACTAAACGAAATAAAATTTCCTACTAAACAATTTTAATCTAAGTGTCTTGGTCGATGCCCATATCACGTCTATACTTTACGAGACGTGAATAAACACAAGTAGCAAATATCAAGGTCTTTCGGTTTTAATGTATACCACATATATTTAAACAGAGATAAAAATAATTCATGAATATGGTAAATAAATATGAAAAGGATTACTCAGTACAAGAAAAATACGTGGATAATATACGTTCCGTGAATAGAATTACAAATTTACAACCAAAATTTATGCAGTAAGTGTTGCCAAATGAATTGTAGTATTATAATATAATAAGACATGGCATGTGCCACTAGAGTCCTAGACATTAACTTTGTTATGTGAACTTATAAATATAATTATTAGTTATATGATAACTAATAATTTTCTACATAATTACAGAGATAATAAATGTCATAATTAGCGAACAGATTGCCTACCCGTTATTTGAAACAAACATCATTCATATTATGCCACATACAATAAGCGAATGAAATTTATTCATAATTAAAATTAGTTTAGTAGTATATATCTGTGCCTGTGTCTGCTACTCCTTTCGTGTAGGTTTGAATTAAGTTTATTATCATTAAGGGAATTATTATATAAGCTTCGCGGCTTTGATATTAGTACGCTAACGGTTAAGTATATTGTTAGTTACTATCAGAGACTTTTTTATATAGCTACTTATCGAAACTCAGTAAAATTTACATAATATATTATATCTCTTATACTATATGACCAAATTCATTTTATGGAGTAATAAGTATATTACATGATAATTAATAATATTAGTTATCACAGAATAAAATTATTTCAAAATCTGTCTAGTACTATAGAGTTATATACAAACAAAATGACACTAAGACAAAAATTTGAAATGAAATATTTACTACCAGTAAATTGATAACATAGTATACTTCACGCGCTATACTTTACGGCCGTGAACAATCTGAACATAGCAATGAGTTCGCGCTTGCCTATGGTATAATCGAGTTAAGAATGCCTAGAATCCTATTTTTCATCTTATTTATGTATAACATATATCTTTTATAGTCGTTGTTAAATATTATTTGTTAACATAATCACTAAAAGGCCTATACTACCCCTCTGATACTTAAATTTGTGTAGTGCGCGTTACAGATTTCAGTCAAAAAAACGTTGATTTCTGCCAGGTTAGTTGTGCTAATAAAATATATCATAATAGAGCTACTTGGAAACAATCATTAATATCTGTTGTTCTATTGCTTTTTAATATACTTCTGTGTTCTTATTTTTTTAATGTTTACATATAATAACGATGATCATACTTTGTTGTTTACCTTGTACCATTTAGATGTAGCTATCTGAAAAAACCACTCATACATTGGAATAATCCTTATTTTTTATTATGTAGAAGTAGGTTTTTGTGCACATATGGAAAAACACAGACTTACATTATGAAAGTTCCTGATAAATTTAATAAAAAGTTGAAGTTTCCTGCCGACGCGACGGTAAAATTTTTAAATACTTTTGTGTTCAATGTTTAAAAATCGAATAAATATTTAACAGGTCCGTTAATGTAGCAACACCTAAGTTTGACACTCTTGACAGTTGATGATTTTAAAGCTGTTTTAAAGTCACAGAGACACGGTATTAATCTGTACTGTCTAACAGCCGTCTATTAGAAGTATTGTTGCAAAATTAAATCCATGCACACAGTACATCTGTACCACAGATGTAGTATTTTAAAATTTGAAACGTACCTAGAGGTACGGCGGGTAGAACCCTATTCCTATTTCTCTATTATGTGAACCCATATGAAATGGGGCAATAATATAATGACTAATTTATTAATAAAATAATCATAAATTAAAGCAATCCTTAATTGTTTAGTAATGATTTCTTATGTTTACGCGAATATTATTCATCGAAATAAAACTAATTTAAACGGATTTTAAAGCCACAGTAGAACGTGTACCTGTTGTGTTACCTTTTGTAACAGGAGTCACAAACAAGATTGGCTATGTACTGAAGCGCGCTTCAATTAAAACTTACTTCAAGCCGCCCAAGAAGATTAGTCAATTTTTACCACCTGTCAAGTGTCATATACCTCTACAAGAACAGGGCGTATACAAAATCGAATGTGACTGTGGCCTCTCCTATATCGGCCAAACTAAAAGAAATATAGGGACCCGCGTAAAAGAACATATAGCTGAAGTTAAACACCGACGCCTTACGAAGTCTGCATTTGCTGAACATTCAGAAGAAGGCTCCAAACATTATCTTAGATTCGACAAGCCACAAATCCTTGCCAAAGAACACCGATTCCTATCTAGGATGATTCGTGAGGCTATTGAAATTAAAAAACATCCAAATTTCAATAGAGAAGATGGTTGGAAGCTAGCATAAGCCTGTGATCCGATTATACATTTAATTAAACCGGAACCCAAAAGACCAATTGCCAGATCAAGACACTGTGAGCTCTTGCTGTGTAGATCGGAACACTATCAATAATAAAATTTAAATTGAAGGTAGACACAGTAACATGAACTTTTCTGGACGACCTACACCTCAGTCTGCCCCGTGACCACGAAGGCTGAAAAGCTTTCGAAACGTCGGGACCAAAATTAATAAATAACCTCGATATAATCCGTTTAAATTAGTTTCATTTCGATGAATTGTTTAGTAGTTAGAAATATACTCACTTTTAGTAGGAAATAAGACAAGGACTAGAGGGATAATTTTTTTGCCGCTTGGAAAACTGGTAAACTCATATCATTAAGGAGTTCGGTTCGATCAGCCACAGCGAACGGACGTGTCCGTGAGCTCTGCCGATTGTCCTAAACGATTCGACCGCTGCGCCTTACCGCGCCGCTATTGTTCTCGGTTCTTTTGTTCTCGCACCTGCGACGACGCACCTGCAACAAACCGGCTATTGTTGCTTGTTCGCGATACAGTGTCCTTGTTCTCTAACCATATTGTTTGGTTATCGTGGTAATTAAATTGAGAGATATCTCTCAGTGTTTTTGTGCCGTGATTCCAAATATTGCTTTGTTATTGTGATTAAGCGCAGTGAAATTAGTGTCACCGCCTGTAAGTACGCCGGTCACCGGCTTCCAGATAAGGTAAAATTTAATTAATCCTTTTTACGGGCCAAGGCCCAGTTCTTTTGTTACTTATTGTTCTCTCTTCATTGCTATTTCGATCTTGCATGAATAAATTAAAGTAGACTCATGACATATTATAAAACTCAGGATAGTTGTTAACTTTCTGCTAGCCGCGCCCCCCTGCCCCTCAGGCAGGGAGGTTTCCTACAAAGAGCTCCCTAGCTTTTTCCTTTAAATTCTCGCATCAACCCGCTATCATGGCGGGCCGCTCTAGTTCACTAGAAAGAAGGCTCCGGGAGTTCATAGCGAAAGAACAACCGGAACTTTTACAAAAATATCTCGCGACCCTGTCCGCGCCCGCGCAGCGGGTCCGCGCCGGCGCGCCGTCCACCGTCCCCACCTGCTCCCACGACCCTACCCATCCGTACCCCTGCCACCAAGGTGACGGCCCCGGCGCGTCGTCCGGCGTCGCCCCCGCTACCGCCGCGCCGCCCGACTTTTATGATCTCGTCCTTGTCACCCTGGACCGTTCCAAGGAGGGCAAGGAGATTTTTAACATTCAATCTGTGTGCGGGCTCTCTGGTATTTCAGTAGAGATACCCCACAAAAAGCATGTTCTTACGCAGTGTCATAACTGCCAGTCGTACGGACACTCGGCCAGGAATTGTTACATGAAGCCGAGATGCGTCAAGTGCCTGGGAGACCACTCCACTAAGGAGTGTCTTCGCATGCCGGAGACCATCGAACCACCCAGCTGCGTCCTGTGCGGTAAGGCCGGACACCCCGCGAACTATCGCGGGTGTGAACGCGCCCCACGGACAAGGCGCACGCGCACACATGTCCCGCGCCATGCGCCTTCAGCGCGTGTCGTGGCACCAGGCCCCGCCCCACCGCCACTTATGTCGGACCAGGCTTTCCCGAGCCTGCCAGGATCCACGCGCGTCGCTCCCGCGCAGCCAACCGCTAAAGCCCCACCCACGGCATGGGCTCCCAAGCCCAAGCCACAAGCCCCGAAGGCTAAGCCTTCAACCTCAAACGAATTTCAAGGCCTGACCTGGATAGCAGGCCTTCTACAAAGCTTCGACGTCGATGACATCATCGCCTTCGATCTTATGATCAGCTCTGCCGACGGAATCGACCGCCTAAAGGCCGTAGCCGCCTACCCGGACCTAGCTCGCGCCGTGCAAAAGCTCGTCCGAGCTTCTCCGTAATCAGCATCCGCCGTCTCTTCAAACCGCTCGTGTCCGCGTACACGCCCGCGTAACCGCAGATCTCGCCGCCGAGACCTAACGGTTATTTTCACTCCCGCACACTCGCCGCGGCCTCTCCCTGCAGACGCTCGAGCCTAGGTCCGATCCTCCGGAAAGGAGCCCTCGAGCGACTCTGCTCGCGCGATACAGTGACACTCTACAACACTGAGAGTACAACATCACACTGCATACCACCCGTGCTCACCCACACGCTAAGTACACGGTTCTGTAAGGGACCAAAAACCTGTGCCCCTGCCAGTTGTTTGGCACTTTTTTTTTTTTTTTTTTTTTTCATTTTTTGGTTGGATCTTTTGTTCGCTATTGTTGTTAACCTTTCACTGTTCAATTAATTAATTTCTAAGTATTTCAGATATACAAGCACCAGAATACTAGTTAGACCACGGTAGTCCACGGTCGTTTTGATGCGAAGACTACGTCCATCCAACACCGATAACTCAATCTTAAAACAGTACAGTACAATCCACTCCACCGACTTCCTTGCCTCTCTTAACAATTAGTATTTTTAACACCTAACAAATTAATATTTTATCTGAAGGCCTACTCCAGTAGGCCAGCTCCTATTATTTTATAATATTTTTTCTCTTCCGGCAGCAGTCCATGCCAAGGGCCAGCCACAACGGCGCCCTTGTGCTCGCTGCCTCTGGGCTGAGTGCCCTCAGCATTCGCCCCAAGAAGTCCTGCCAAGCTGTAAAAGCCCCTCCGGCTAACAGCGTATGTCTAGTCGAAAAAAAAAAAAAAAAAACAAATCATATCATTAATTTGTTTAACACTAGCGCCATTCTGGTCGGTTGTTGAACTATTATTTACAGTTTTCAGATGAGTACTTTTTCAACTGACCTCATATATGAGACGGTTCAATGACGAATAAATTTTATTTTATGGTATTTTTTACGGCTCGAATCTCTCATTAACTCAATAAACATTACCCGCGTCCGAATAAAGCTTACTAAAAGAAACTTATACACATATCATCATCTTGTATGATACACTATAATATTATAAATGCGAAAGTGAGTTTAATTGTTTGTTACGCTTTCACGCCTAAACCGCGGAACCGATTGTGATAAATTTTGGTACAAGATAAATGGGACCCAGGAGACAGAGAAAGGCTACTTTTTCACGCGAAATCTTTATTGGAAGTGGGGTAAATAGAGGAATAAACTTTGTATAAAACTTTTTATTGCGTCATCCGACTTTTTTAACCATATCGATATTAACGTGAGCGGAGCCGCACGTAAAATCTAGTAATATTATAAATGCGAAAGTGAGTTTGTTCATTACGCTTTCACGCCTAACCCCTTAATCTATTATGATGAATTCTGGTATAGAGAGAGATGAGACCTCGGATACTGTTATAGTCTACTTTTCTCGCGAAAATCTTATTTGAAATGGGGTAAAGAAAGGAGTAAACATTGTATGAAACGTTTTATTACATCATCCGATTTGAGAAAATCAATATTAACGTGAGCGAAGCCACGGTTAAAAATGAGTTTGTTTGTTACGCTTTCACACCTAAACCGCAAAATTTTGATATAGATGATAGAGATGGGACCTAAGAGACGAAGATATCCTACTTTTTCTCGCGATATCTTTATTGGAAGTGGGGTAAATAGGGGGATAAACTTTGTATGAAATTTTTTATTGCGTTATCCGACTTGTTGGAAAAATTCGATATTAACGTGAGCTACGCCGCACGTAAAATCTAGTGCCTAATATATTCTTTTTTTAGAGTTTAGGTTTAGTGTTATGGCCATAATCTCACCTAATCATAAGTGACGATACGGCCCAAGTTGGTAGACACGATAAGCCTGTGGTGGGACTGGTTCGCAAGTGCAATTGCCGGAACACACCTATTGGTACTTGGTGGAATATTTTCATCTTGACGGCGGTAGTCATCCAGATGGGCATTAGAAAAAGCTTTCACCATGCTATGGTTTCATCTCGATGTTTTCTTTCACCGAAAGCTCAAGCTCATTGTAGGTGGTTGGATTCAAACTCACGTCCCTTGATGCGAAGTCGTACACACTACCTTTGAGCTACCATATATTTTTAATTCATAAAACCAGACCACGGACGCCTTTCGCAAATCCTCTAATCTACCTTCATATACCTAATTACGCAATTGTCTCTGCCCTTCATATTCCATACTGACATATATAAAAGAGGATATCGAACAGTTCTGCAGTAAGATTTCTTAGAAAACGATTCGATAATTGGTGAAAATTGAGAATGAAATGTTAAAAACAGATCACATTTAGGCAAGAGGTGTGATAGTTATTTTTAGTATACTACTACCGATTATTATAACGATACTATTACTACGATTATTATAACGAGAGATGTATTCTGTACATTTTTGTTTGTATCTATTCAACACCCTGCCACGACCATGGAGAAATACTTACCCACTAGGATTCTACGTGGACGAATAGGTGTACTAGGTAAGGAAACTTGCATTTACATGTTACAAGTTCAGTAGTTTTCCATCTGAAGCGTTTTACACTAACACAACTGTTAAATAAGTACTTAGTACACATGCACAGGTAACCGGCGTGATCAACTATTTGTTCAAACACGGATAGTAAGTTCATGCAGGATGAGGGAAAGGGGTAAGAAAATGTCTCTACAGAAGTGTTGACACATATAGTAGCCTTACAGAATGGGAATATACTATCTGCCAGACATAATTTGTTAAATAAAAGAGAAAAAAGAGGTAACGTAGAGAGAAGAAGCAAAAGAGCTATACATTTCGTTAATCATGGTAATCTGAAATAGGAAATGTAGTAACAATATGTAATTTAATGAAATAAAGTATGAACACTTTAATAAAATATATAACTATACTAATTTAATTCTAAGGCGAAATCACATGTAAAAAAAACTATAAAGATAAGTTTTTATATTTATTATAAAATACTTAATGTGTAGGTAAATAAATAATGTTAACAACTATCAGGTAACAAATAAAAAGGAATCTTTAAATGTGAACAAAAGTGAAAGTGTGACGTGATGATGATCGATGTTGTATGCGTTCATTACCAAGCATACGCAAGGCCGAGTCCGTTAGTGTAAGTCATGTGGGACACAGTAGGAGCAGCCGAATATGCCACACCTAAGAGGCCAGCTGTAGCCACCTATTTAAAAGAAACAAAAACCACTATTATTACAAAATACCAGAGAAAAATAAAAAAATAATTAAATTCCTATTTATATCCCAACATGTAGCATACTACAGATATTATTGACTGCGCTAAACAGTATTAATAGACTTACCTTAGCGACGGGTGCTGCAAGAGGTGCGGCTAAACCTACATGGGACACGTATGGGGCAGCAAAACCGCCGTATGCTGGGGCTACCGCAACGCCTGGGTTACTAACACGGATGTCCGCCTTACGCACGCTAGAGAAAGGGGTATCAACCGATTTCGTATATGTAGATACCTGTAAAAGGCAATAAATAACTCATATAGGTATTGAATTATCTTCATTTTCTGTAATATTAGTAAGAAGACCCCGTTTGCTGTTGGTACAATATTTTATTATACAAATTAAGTTTTTAACCGTAATCTAATCACTTATAGTTAATTATTTTATATATATAGCATACAAAAATACTTATTTAAATTTATGTTACTGACATTATGCGGAAATGCATTTATTCATTCCCTCCCAGCCCGACGGGACTGAGAGGGGTATGTGGAAATCACCCGGCGCCAGCCGCCGGGAATATCCTCTACAACCCAACGGCCATCTGTCGCCTTCCTGGGGCAACACGGGTTCGTGCTTGCAATCACCACGTCACCTAGTAACTAACTCTAACCCTAAGTAGTAATTAGAAACTTTTACATATGATTTTATATCTCACTTGTGGATCATTGCGGCGAAGAACGCATATTTTTAAAAGAGATTAAAAAAATAATTCAAGTAATTAGTGCAAAGAGAATCCTTTGCCATAAGTAGCTTAATAGATTTTAATGACCCCTCCGAACTGAAGGGTAAGAAGTAAGATTTATTAAGTTTTTTATTAACTCTAATTTAAAATGAAAGTATTTCATAATATTATGATATCTATTTCATAATGCTTAAGGATTTTCAAAATATAACAAAATAGTTTTTTATACAGATAAACTATTATATTATCTATATACTATATTATTACCTGTCCTAGGTTGAACGGTGATCTGTACGTATTAGAATGTTGTGAAGCCAAAGCGGGTTGTGCTGGATACGAACTATATGGATTCCAGGAACCATAGCTATACGGAGAGCCGTACACTGGAGAAATAATGGCGCCACCATGGACTGCCACCATAGCACAACAGAACAGAAGAAGCTGAAATAGATGAAAACACTATTAAATATAAATTAATATAATTATTGACGTTGGAACTTGCTCGAATAACGAAATGAACAATCTGTTCAGAACAACAACAAATTCCGAAATCATTACCTACTTATATTTACTTCTTAATAATTATTTCCATTCTCCGGAGGCTTGGGAGACAGATAATTCAGTTTCACTATTCACAATGAATAAGTTTTATACGAAGTTGATTTATCAAAAATTCATAAAAATGAACATTTTTTACTCTTAAGAGGATTATCCTTTGAGCACATATAAGACCGATGTAGAAGTAAACCTATCGAAATCACTAAAAGTTACTTGACACCAAATTTCCGCTAAAGGATGGTAGCTAATGAAACAGTCATTATAATATTCTGTCATCTTGTTTTTATTTTTATTAAGATATTTTCCTTTATTGAATAATGAGCCTTAATGCAGTATATAGCTCGGCGTGATGTGTGATTATGCTTCTACTGAGGCACAATAAGTGTTTTATTTCCGCTTTAGGCTAAAAAAATGTTCTTTAATCAACGCTTGCTCGATTTTCGATATATATATTTTTTATTGGTTAGGACCTGTTGCACTTTTCTTAGCACTTTTCATATTAATATCATAATAAAATATATAATAATATCAATTTTATATTATTACAGTGTATAAATGTAATTTATCCAATAATTTTACTTATCTACTTTTACCATATAAAAATGAATAAAACTTACTTTTAACATCATCTTGTGTACAACCCTTTAAAACCTCGGGTGTGATATGTTGCACGGAGGAAATCAACGAGGCTTTTATAGCAATCTTAATGCAACAACACATACTCGTATCAGAGGGCATATGTGTGATAAAGCGATTGTAACATAAAGTATGAGAGAAATAATTGCATTGCGGCCGTCAGTCAATGCGCACAGCGTGCGTAGACCTGTGAAAAAGTACATAGGTACCTACACGCAGGTGTGGTCGCATTAACTCGGACAATAGGTGAATTGCTTTACCTTAGACACGCATAAATTAGAATAATATAATTCTAACCAAATTTATCGTATTATATGTATGTACGTTTATATTCATCATCAAATGCTTTTGATCTGTGGCAAAGAGTCAACAAATACAATATTTAATTTTCGACTTAGATGAAAATATCAAAAACTTATTGAATAGGTAAACAAAAATATCTATAACATGCTACTATTTTTGTAATCTAAAAATAATATCTATAAACAAGGTTGCCTTCGTCGTTGTCGTAGCATAGCAATAATTTTGCCGATTTAGTATAAAAATCCGTTAATTGGTACTATACTTCAAATTTACGATCAACCTTTTAGAGCAAAATCACTATAAATATGGAATGTTTTTTTTTATCACGGTGTATCTAATAACGTAAAAAATGACAATCTAAATTAGTTTTAACCAATAAATTAAATAGTTTTTTAAGATTACTACCACGCATTCCATATTATTCTGTCACCTATGCCACCTTCGTAATAAGTCAAAATACCGTTACTGTTTTTCAACAACAACACATTATTTCAATAATCTACGTTTGAAAATGAAATCTAATTTTTAATTGTGTGACAAAACAAAATACGCACATATAGAAAATACACATAACGACAATGTATTTCATATTACAAGTCCGTTATTAAGTAGAGCAAGTTCGTCAACTTCGATGTGTGTTGAGTTATTTATTTTTGCTCTTTGTTACTTAGTTATAACTAATACGTCGGCCTCCACTCAGTAGTATTATTTTTAATTCACAATATATCTGTAATTGCAGCAGACTACTAATAGCGTCGCTAGTTCAAGCTTGGCTGATGCAATGGTTTTATTAATTACAATATAAATTTTCTATACTAAAAGCATTATAGTCATGTTTTGAACTTTTATAACGTATTTCAATCCCTTTTTGAAGAGCAGCATACTATAGCCTTGAGGGAAAACCGTTTTGGGTAATTCCTTCTACAATTCTAATGTACGTGACTGTTTTAGAAAACTTTAATGTTGTTGCGATTCAAAATAAGTAGTCGGTCCATGGCCCAAGGTACAAGTTGGGAACGGTGAGTGATGAAGGGAACCACACCGAAAATTTGTTCAGAACACAGGGTACATACTGTAAAACAATAACACACTTTAAATTGAAATACACTTAGATGATACTTTTTTTTTGAATTGGTTTTACTTTTATTCGATCGTATGAGTAGATAGTCATTTTTTATGTAACAGTGATATTTGCAGACTGACTATAGGTACATAATTAGCTTTTAATATATTTCAAAGAATAAATTTTTTGAATGTTTGTAATAGGAACTGTATATTAAATTGAATTAATAATTTTACTCATACAAAGTATTATAGCTAATAAATAGCTATGTACTTATTGTTATTGTGTTTTATAATATAATAAACTCTAAAATCGTAAAAGTCGCGTACGGTTGTTAGTAACAGTTAAACAACATTGAAAATTAACTAAGCAGTCAATCATGTAAATATCCAAACGAAAGTTGACTTATTTAAAGAATTATGATTTTTATGTAGCATATCTTTACATATCTGATACCGCGTGTTCCTGCGCCTTCGTTCGCATTTAACTAAAAATTATTTAAATTTTTTGCCCATGTTTGTAACTTTTTTAAATATAGCTGTGCCAATAGGTGGTAGCTTGTTGTTAAATAGCCTAAAATCTTCCTCAATTATTGTTCTATCAAATACATTTTGTACGATTTCTTTGTAATCCGACTGCTAGCTTCAAGATTAGCGCGTTAAAACTAACAAACAAAGTACATAGTTACAGCTAGCACCAAGATCGGACATATAAATAATAATATGAAATTATAAACAAATGTTACTCTGCACGGGTTTGTCATCTACAAAAGTTATGTTTCTCACTCTACCAAATTTCAACGTCATCTACAGGTAACTTACAAAGTTTTAATATAGAAATTAATTGCGGGTCTAAAACGCGACTTATTTTTTGATAATTACTCGACTTTCGGCTTGGTTACGCAGGTCGTGGTCACGAGCCGACTGAAGTGTTGCGATGTTTTCGTTAGGGAGGGCAATTTTTAGTAACTACCCTCATTTGCTCATTATCACTAATGATACAAAGCTTACAAAATATACTGTCTCTCTATCTTACTATATCTTAATATTTTCCACGGGTTACTTTCGCTAAGAAATGTCAAAAATTGTCATGAATAAATATTTTGAGCTATTTTACCTTTCATATAATCAGTCATATTATAGAGTGTAACAAGAACAAAAATTTCAAATGGCATTCAATTTCAATAGCTTATATTTCAGTATTTTCCACAGCAATTAAACTTGACAAAAGTTTCTGCAGACACCAAAGTATTACAAAAACTATATGGTTAATAATATTCCTAATATATGTGTATTTAATTCATAATTTCTTGGAGTCAATTGTAACGATTAGGATTACACAATTACACACATACATTACACAAGATTTTATCTTCCAAGTTTATTTAGAAAGATGTTTTTTTTTCTTTTCATAAGATACCAAAAAGAGCTCGACCGGTCGGATATTATTGTAATTGAGACGTTGCATTTTATTGAATCATTAACTAACCAATTCCTTTTATATCTTTGACATATTCTGTACTCACCTAATATTTTAATTATTATACATAAAGTATGCATATATGCAGTCGAAGAGATAATGCGTTTACTCAAGGTAGATAAATTCAATTTAACTCAATACGGGTTAAATTGCAAACAGGGCGCGGCACACCTTGTCTTTTCATAGATATGATTGTAGGATCTAGACTTGCTTTACTAAGCTACACGTGTGCACAATCTGATATACTACTTATTTAATCATAAACCTAGTTTTCACTAAACTCCATTTGTCCATTCTGTTTTTTTTATTACACAACTTAAACAAGTAATCTATTGTAAAAAATTCTTCCAAGAAAGTACTTGTTTGTGCAACGCAATAAAGTGATCATTATGGCTAATTATATACTACGGGCATTGTGAATGCAAAAGCTAATTAGAAGTAAATGGAGTAAATAAACAAAACCAAAAGATTTCTAATATATAATTGGATCCGTTACGCTATACTCATGGTAATAAGTCAAGTGTAGAATAAAATTCCACTGTAACATGACATGGACAGTAGGTGTGCAATCTTAGTCGTCAACTCAGCTATACATTTTATTAATCAAATGTATTTTTTTAATAAAAGAATATTTATTTTTCTATGGATAATAATGTCCATCGATGGAAAACATTGGTTTTGGTCGACATTTCTTGAAAGTGTTAATATACCATTAAGAACAAAGACAAAAGAGCAGCGAATAAATCACGAAGAACCCAGTCAACCAATGGAAGTTGCACTTAAAAAAGGAAGTCTATTTACAGAAATTTTTCTGAAAAAGCATTTATATAATGAATCATCAAGCCTTAATGACGTATTTGAACTTAGAAGAAATAATGTAATAAAATACGGATGTAAAGGAATACATAGTAAAAAGAAAGATTCTAACGCTAGCACTTCACTGAGATTTTCAAAAAGGTTGGATTTATATCAAAAGTCTAAAGCAAGGTTCTTCAATGTATTTAACATGGTAGAATTTGATCACGTGGCATGTATTTCTAGTGATGGTTTAGAAGGTATCTGCGTACATAGTTATGAGTGTGAATCTTCCGGAGGAACTGGTATGGGAGAGTGTGCCGATGGTTACGGCACTTGTTGTATTAGTAAGTCATATTTAATTAACATTCAAAATTTTTGGTACATTTAAGCAGAGAGTCAGTGTAAGTAGTCAGATAGATAGAAATTTTATACTAAGTCCACAAAATAATAATTTATGAAATAAACTAGTTGTACGTAGTTACGACTTCGTTCGCGTGAAACAAAAATTTTATTTAATGATTTAGCTCGTTTTTATAACTTTTTTCAACATAGTTTTGCTTCTATTGGTGGAAGCGTGATGTTTAATAGGTATAGGTACTTTACACCGGATATGATCTGATTTCATAGTTCATAATCGTTGTAGAATGTCTATAAAAACTAAAATCACGACGAATTATACTTTTAATAACTATAGATTAAACGCTACTTTTATACATATAATAATAATAATGAGTAAGCGCTTTCTTTTTAGCACGTTTTTCTTGTGACGGTAATTCTTCGTCATTGCTAGGATGGTTCACAAATCCTGATTTTCCTTTGCCAACCTACGAAAGACTGGATTGTACACTCTCAGTAAACAAGGCCTTGGAAGATATTATACAATTACGTGTGGATTTTAAAAATTTAGAGGTAAATATTAAGAATAAGTTGTTAATACTGTCTTGAAGTTCATTGAATCACTTGTAGCTGCTCTATAGGTACATATTAATAATTACCTAAATACCATTATTACCAAAATCATACTTTTGTGTTAAGGAGATGCGTACTTTTTATGTACACGGTGTAGTACATCGACGCGCTTGTGTACCGTAACGGAGGTGATAGTAACAATTTAACTATGTGGGTGTATTGCTTCTTGATCTATTATTGTTGTTTTTATCCTGATGTGTTGATTTTTCACGTTCCTATGTATTGTAATTATTTTTATTCTTGAAACTATGTGACATATGTTGATGTTGCGACTTGATAGCGGAAATTGTCTCTCAGGATTTTGTTGTGATGGAAGTGGCGTAGACATAGCAGCTACACGACGACTCTGTCTCCATCATCTTATAGGCGAGTAAAGCGAATTCATCGAGTGCAGTTTGCGTCTTGAAGGTGTCGCTTACTGCGATTACTGAGCGAACGTGTGCTGGTAGATGATTACTCCACATGAGCCGAAGAGTAGACTCGGGTTTTTTAGCCTTCGCTAGACTGCGCCTTTTTCGGAGCAACTGTGAGGATTTCTGGTCGATTTAGATTACCGAGAGTAGTTTTTTGTTGTCGGACTTTTCATAGATGTTCATGAGTCTCGAATTTCAGAGCTTCGTAAATCTTTCTTTCGCTGGGAGGATTGTAGACAATGTCGCGTATTTGTTCGACATTCGTTCTGTCAAATTGAGCGATGAGCATTTGTGCCAGTTGTCCTTGGTACGGTGACCATATTTAGCGGCGGCTTCGAAAGCGTAAAGCCATAGCCGTGGATTGTCCTTCCAGAAAAGTGGAATGCGTATGGCGAGAGCAATGGCGGTGATTTCCAATGCTGGACATGGAGCGGTGGCAATGGCTGGTTCAGCAGTTACGGCGAATTTTGGAACTGGGCTTAACATGGCGACTGGGTGCTTGATGAACGCGGAGCTTGATGATGATAAGCTTGATACTTTGGTAAGGTAGTTAAATCACGGGGGTCACCAATTTGGGAACTATACCACTTTGAGGATTTTAGGTTCGTCGATTGTGTAAATATTAAAGTTCTAATCAGAAGGTTGAATACGTTTCTTATTTTTTTTGATTGAACACGTTCTTAGCCGTACGGGCTTTTACAGCTTGGCAAGGGTCTTAATTTTTTTTCGAAAGGACTTACGGTGTTAATCAGTAGGGCTTTCACAGCTTGGCAGGGTTTTTTGGGGCAAATGCTGAGGGCACTCAGTTCCGAGGTTTTTAATAAAATCTATTTATTTTATATCCGACAAGCATCTTCGTTAGGGTCTGTGCGAGTGAAAGATCCGATCGTTTGATTCTCTCTTGCATTGCGTCAATATTGCGTTATGGGGTACGGACGCTGTGTCGTATCGGCGCGGGTGCCATGGCGCCTTCTCACGGGCGAGAGTCATCCGCTAGGTGTATTGTAATTAACTATAGGTATAGTGACGGCGCATTTCCTGTGGAGCATTTCCGCTCTTTTTCAAGACGACCAGAAGACAAAGTATATGTTATAGGGTTATATTATAACAGATTTTTTTTTATTGGCAAGTATTGTATTTCCTATGAGTCTTTTACTCCACTTTTAAGGAAATAACTAGTACTGTTGGCATAACAATATACAAAAGAATAAACAGCTTAACCAGACTGTGGCATTTGGCTGTAAAAAAATAATCTGTTGGAATATAGGTCACTTAAGTAACATATTCGATAAAAACGAGGAATCGAAATTTTGAGATTGGTTAGATTAATTTTTGATATACCTATCATTAATGTTAGCCATTTTTACAAATCACTGGTTTATTTATTATCTATACTTAGAGCGATATCTAATGTTTCATTGTGGGTGTGTGCATTCCATATAATCATTAACTGTGACACTTTAGAATTTTCTATGAATTTGTCTCGATTCTTCTAGTGATTTTATAGATATTGATTTAGTACTCCAAAATAGTGTTCATAAGAATACAATTGCGATTTTACATAATTTCAGTTGTTACCACCTACAGCAGGAACATGTCAACAGGACCAATTTATAATTTCAGGACAAAATATAAACAGTGTAGTACCTATTCTTTGTGGCATAAATAATGAGCAACATGGTAATTACAAAATATTATTAACTTATTTAATTTCTACATTTTTTTAATAATAAAAACCAATTAATAAGCATAGAAAAATACAATATGTTTTGCGCTTATATACTTTAAAGACAAAATGTAATAAATATAATTAAAATCTTATACCTAATTTAATGATTATATTATTACAATGTTTGCTATTGTATAAAATTTGAATGTGTATTTTTTCTTATAGTATACGTGGAAGTTGGACATATGATTGGTCCTTTTTATTTTACTATTCAGACTGTCTCCTCGGCGAACAGATTATTTTCTATAAAGGTAAGTAGGTACCCACCTTAAAGTGTTAATTCCAAAGTTTTCAAATCAAACATTTAATCACCTTGTCTCAAAAATTATGGTATATTATTAATGGTATTAGCAAAGAACTTTAAAAATTGTAACAAGCATATTTTGGTGTAAATTTTATTGTTGTAAATATATGTTTGTGGTAATATTACGACGTATTTTACAAATACGATGAAAGTTGTTTTGTAATAAATAAGTGAATTTCATCTGAAATAAGTCGGTATCGTCTGCATATAGGAGATGATGAGATTAAATATGTGAATTACATGTTAGCATACATTTGTGTATTAACTTATTAGGCGTTGCTGTTGATAAGTTTTTTGGTGGTAAGTTATTTAATAAAATATCCACCAATATAACTTATATTTACCATGCTTAAGGAACAGTTTTCATATATTATCTGAAGATTCCTTCGCAATATCATATTCTAATTAGTACAGGGACTAGACACTATTAATATTAGCAAACATTTGAATAGGCGCAGCATTTTCCACGCGGAACGCCATATCTCTATCAGCTTATCTAACAGGGCTCTCATTTATATTGTAGATCACACAACTGACAGAAAATGATGAGTTGGTCGCACCTTCAGGTTGCCTACAATATTATAAAGAGCCAGAAGGAAAAATACAATCATTCAATTACATCGACAATTCGGAACTTGGTGTTAAAAGAACCTCCACCTATTTGGTATTTTGTTATTATCTACTAGTTTTTACGTGCGGCTTCGCTCCCGTTGATATTGTTTTTGTCAAACAAATCGGATGAGACAGTAAAAAGTTTCATACAAAGTTTATTCCTCTATATACCACACGTCCAATAAAGATTTCGCAAGAAAACTATCTACGTCTCCTGGGTCCCATCTATCTTTTTACCAAAATTCATCACAATCGATTCAGTAGCTTAGGCTTGAAAGCGTAAAAACAAACAAACTCACTTTTGCGTTTATAATATTAGTATGATTATTAATTAACAACTAATTCATTATCAACGACTTTGGATTCATTTCATGTTAAACTTTAATCTACAGATGAAATAAACAGGCATTATCAAATACGGTAACACTAAGCTTCTTTTTTTATTTATTACTATATCTTAAATTCCTTTATTGGCCTATATGTTGGTTGTATTTCCGTAATGTTACTAAAATAACAAATTTGTGGCTGTATCTTTCAATTGCGTGCTGTGTCTAAGAGTGATAGCATAGTTGATTATATCGCACATCTGTACAATAGTACCTAATGTCTACATTCAGAACAACCTGAACTACGCTATATGTATAGAACGTGCCTCGGAATGTTGCAGTGTAACCTATAGCAACGCGGGCTACATGCAGATTATCAATTACGACACGGGTGAGTAGGCACACCACGAGTAGTAAAACTCAGATCAAGGTAGGTACATGTTTCTATGCCTATATTTTTATGTGTAAGGAAAGGCAGAATTACGATACTTTAGAGAGAAATATTATTTCGATTTATTTAAACCTATACCTATATACCTACTACTATAATTATAGTCTAGACAGTTTGACTTAAATAAATATTTATACTTATACCCAAAGTAACTTTCTATGTAGTTACAGAATGGACTAAAACCGAGGTCGTAGGGGAAATATCCTAAATATTAAAACCACCAAACTTTATATAAAAAATCTTTATTTACAAACCAATAGTTTCTAATTAATTTTCTTTATAGTTTAAATATTTTGCTAACTCACGCATACATTGCATGTCGGTTTTACATCGAGTAGGTTATAATTACATAGCCGTATTCGCGACTTCGCGTAGAACTTAAATGTTATTTAATTATTTTTCACACATGCCAAAAACAATTTTTGAAATTCTACTGTTGGTTCCTAAGTATAGTGCTTTCAAACAAACAAACTTATCTGGTTTATAATATTAGCCTACATAAGCAAGTTTTATGTAGGTACGCTTATTTTTATCATGGTTTACAATTGTAAATAGTTTTGTGAAAAATAAAAACGATGTATAGAATCACAGAAAGGGCAAATCTTTAATATTGACCTTTTTCTAAATATTATTAACTGAAATTAATATAATATGCCTACCTACGTGTAAAACGCTTATTCCTACAACAAATTACCCGTTTAAAAAACATACGTGGGTGCATTATTATATTACACTTCAGAGATATAAATGAATAGTATAATCTATTGAGATAGTTTAATTTTTAAACTGCGTTATTTAACTAAATAAATAAGTAAGGCATATAAGCGTAACATTTTTTCGAATAGACAAACACAAAATGTAGTACGTACAATTTGCATTAGTGAGTGATTATCATAAAATTTGCCAAAAAAGTATCGATATTATAATGAATTAATAAAAATGTATATTCCAATCGCTTTTGTGTAAAGCTTTGATACAGTTCTAATTGTCTAACCGAAACTTACCTCAAAACTTTTTACGCTTGAATCACGCAGATAGCTGATAATCAATTCTTGTTGTTGAGATTATTTGGTCATGATTTTAAGAAAATGTAATTGCTTTACTTATTCCGTCACAGAAAACTATAATTAATGCTTGTAGAAATGATTTTCAGATGGCTTACCAGTTATTCCACCTAATCAAGCTGGAGTTGAACTTTTTAACTGTCCTAATGATTGGTTATTGATAGCGGCAACGCGACTCTGTGGGGATCGTTTTAATGACGGCTCTGTAATTGAGGACTTTTCTTATAATGCACCTATAACAGGTTAGAATTTAAATGTTATAAAATCTTTCAGATTTGTAGTTATTTTTAACCGACTTCAAAAACTGAAAGGCACGTACTATATTCGGCTGTATGTAAATATATAGGCTACCTTTATGGCCCTAATCTCACCTGATCTTAAGTGACGATATGATACGGCCCAAGTTGGTAGACACGCTAAAGTGGTTCTAAAGTGAAACTGGTTCTCAAGTGTTACTGACGGAACACACCTATTGATATTTTATGGCAGATTTTCAATTTGAGGGTGGTTGCTAGCCGGGGGGAATTAGAAAAAGCACTACCACCATGCTATGGTTTCCTCACGATGTTTTCCTTTACCGAAAACTTAAAATCATTGTAGGTGGATTCGAACTCACGTCCCTTGACGCGAACTCGCACACACTACCACTGAGCTATTATCGCTTCAATTTCATCTTTATTTATGTAACAAGATATCTTCGTTACTTGTAGACCGATATAAATTATTCTTTTTTAATTGAACCTAGCAATGTATGCATGGTTTCTTGGTGGACAAGTTGATCATAAACAAAATTAATAGCGTCGTCTGTAAGAAATGCAGTCTTCGCGTTTCATTTTCTAACTACTAGCTAACCTAGCAGACCTTGTTCTGTCTTTTAGAGTTGTCAATCACATTAACTACAGCGACATATATCGCGTTTTTGTCACTTATCGAGATAAAAAGTATCCTATCTCTCAAGTTGGATCAAACTGCGTACAGTGTGCAAAATTTGATTAAAATCGGTTTAATAGTTTTGGAGTTCATCGCGGACAAACGTCACACGAAATTTTTATACATTAATATAGATTTATAACAGAACGAACATATATATAGGTATTTGTAGATTTTACACAGATTTCAATTGTTAGCGGAATTTTCAGAAGTCTAATCTTATATCATAATTTTACTTTATACAAGAATGCTTAGTTTTTGATGACGATATGATGATCGAGTTAGCCAAGTCTTCTTTATTTCGACTTTACTAAAACGGGGTTTTAAGGTGTCGAAGAATTTACGATCGTTTGATGGTGACCATTGGTTTTGAATTGTACTGTGCTTACTATTGAGCAGATTACCGTGAATTTGCTGCATTACGATAAATAATCATCGGGGTTACCTGAACTATTGTTTTAATTAATTACAGATGTTCTAGGAGACGATGTCGTATTATATTTAATTTATTCGATTTATTTAAGCAAGTCAATGTAACAAATAATTCGTCAACAATTTATTATAGAAATTCATATTTATTCATGAGAATATTAAATTCCAGATACGAATGCGGGTCCCATTGTTGTGTGGTTCAGATCAGATTCAGCACATGTGGGCCGAGGATTTAAATTAGAATACCAGCAAAACGTATGCAGAAATTCTCTTAATAAATAACACAAAATCGTGAAGCAATTATTTATTCATTATGAAAATACACATGGAATATAATTTCTACAAAAACTTTTAAGTAGGTATTAAATTAATAGTATATTAATTTGTATAAGTACAGACATATTTAACCATTAATATGTATTTAGTTTTACATATCTAGTGCATATATTTTATAAGTTAAACATGCAGTGATCATCACTTATTTAAATATAATAAGTTTAGAGTATATGATTTATTTTATATTGGAATGTATTTAATAAAGACAGTTTAAAGTATGTTTTTTATGCTTTGTTATGCTTATAAGATAAAAAGGATTACATATCTACCTATATATCATGCCTTAAAAACTGATACTAAACATAACATTCATAATTTAATATTTCAGAACTGAGCCTTGCAGATTGTTCTAATAACATTTTCTTAGATACATTGTCTAAATACAGAATTCTAAACATATGTTACAAGATTTTTTAAGAAACCAATAATTGTTCACATAACAGTATTAGATATCGCTTGATAGATTTTTCCAGGGTTGTTACCTAATTGTAAGCTTAAAACTACAATGCAATTCTTATACTTGTTCTTACAATATGTTAGCTGAACTCAGTCTATGTGGTCTTTTTTCCGAGTGACATTGTAAATGTCTATAAATATCCATGTATTATTCATAAATGATTTGGGAATGCTCTGCAGTCTTTGGTACAATCTTCAAAAAAGTTACCACATATATATTTATATTAAAGGCTCATGAATGTAGTTTAAAATAGCAGTGATTAAAAATGTTACAATAACTGTATTACTAAACTAAACAATAATATAGTTGTCAGATGGTATTACAGAATAAAAACTTGTATTAAAATGGTATCTGGAGTTTCTCTACTGCTAATCCTAAACCTATATTACATCATCCAATTATATTGCATATTTAGTATGTAAGGCATACATAATTTCAGGCATTATCAAAATATATCATCATAAGATACAATACTGGTAAAACGAAATAAGAAAATTTCTGTCTCATAGACAGACAAAAGATGGAAAAATAATTGTAATTAGTCTTATGTTAGCTATATGTGCCCCAGAACTTAAAAGAAAATATATCTAAAAATTTTTAGGAATATGAAATAGGATGAATAACAAAGTGTCTTTTGGCACAAGTATATAAGAATTGTAAAAGCAGCTCCATTATAATACAGCCACTAGAATGATTAGTTGTAGTAGTAGACTAGACTACTGAGGCATAAATACAATTTATTTATTTTTTTGAAGTAGCAACTGGGCAGGACGTTTGAAATTCCAACTATCCCTTACAATTTTGTGAAAACAAAGTAAAATGATAACATATACAAATCTGAAGAAACCCATTGAAATGAACTGAATGAATACTTGCACTGCATTTTCAATAAGTCCACCATATAAAGTAATCAGTAGATTTCCTGTAATGCTATATACAGAATAAGTTTTGCCAGCCTGAAAAAAAAAAAATATAAAAATTATGTTTTAGAATCTTAAATAAACAAAACAAGAATTTATGAGTACATCTATCGTTTAAAAATTTAAATATTTGTATGATCAAAAATGCTTTTAAAATAATACTACAGTTAAACAATTATAGTAATAATTATGATAATTAATAAAAATTTATAGCATTTTTAGATTTAAAGTAACATTATAAATTTTATTCTAAACTCAGGTAATAAAACTATCACTACAAAACTTTTAATAGCTTTCCGTTTTCAATAATTTAATTATTAGTTAAATAACGTAAAATTAGTCACAATTAATTCAATATAAAATCAAACAACAATAGTTTCACCATTAATTAACAATGAATTTGTTGCTGCCATAAATATTAATAAATAGGTATGCCTTTAATTATTTTATTTAGAACACAATTCTTTTGTTTGGGTAGTAGAAAATAATTCATGTTTCACATGACAATACAATAACTTATAACTTTATAATCATTTTATTCATATTTTCATTTCAACTTATAATACTGACCATAGCATCAAGCATCAGCACTCTACCAATTTCTTCAGGGGCATGTAAACCACCTGTGCCAGAAATCAACCTAGTTTCATCAGGTTTTGTTTGGTCTTCCTTTTTTAGCCCAGGTGTGTCTGTGTCAGGCGGATATGATACCATCAGTCTTATATTACTGCCAACAAGTTCCATGTTCAGAGCCTCAGCTAAGCCACGGACCGCCCATTTTCCAGCACTGTATGCTGTGTAGCCGTATATGCCTGTAATATAGAGAGCAATAAAAAAAAAAACATATGATAGGTAAATTACAGGTTATGGACAAACTATAATACTGACATTCAGAACTTTATTGGAAACTGTTACTCTATATTTTGTTCATAATTATTCCATATTTTATTTTATTGTATTGTGTATTTTATTTTTAATGCCAGTGCAACTTAAAAGTATAGGCAAAGCATTTGCATATGGATAGAGCCAAAATGATTTTTAAGTTTAAAATCACTTTACTTCAAACTTGATTAAATATGTATGCAAATAAAGCATACAATTAACTTGATTCTAATAAAAACAAATATTTACTTGTAAAATTAATACAAGAAAGCATACAGTTAAATAAAATAAATGTATAATTATCAACAGTCAACAATCAACAATCAGTATTATATTGCATACAAATATAATGTTAGTAGAGACAATTTAATTAAATAAAACTGTAACAGAGACAAACTTGTTATTTGAATATTTTTTTGGAAAACATATTTGGACTTAGATATCAAAGACCTAAAAATATTATTTTTTTGTCTATAAGTTCCATTGTATGCACACCACTCTGATACTGCAGAACAAATTGTGATGATATTTTTCACTATGATAAATCATTATACACATCAACATATAGAATACTTTTGAACCCATAAAACTACCCTTTAGCAGGATACAGGATAATTGTTATAATTTCAAAATCATTTAGCATCATCATGTAATTAATACAATTTGATATATTTTCATGGAGTCGGTTTTCATGCTTTTTCTAAAATCCACAGGTGGCGTTGTTGTCGATTTTAAAATAAGCACTTACTAGAAAAGGCAGCACAACGTCTGTGTAGCAAGTACTACAATAAATCAATACTCACCAATCAAAGCAGCTTCAGAGCATACGAATACAATGACTCCTTCGTTTCTTTCCTTCATTCCTGGTAGCACATATTTCGTTGTGTAAGCCGATCCCATATAATTCAAGTCCATCAGATATTTTATATCTTCTGGTTTCATCTTCTCAAATTCTCCACAAATACACATACCAGCACAGTTTACTAGCATAAAAATCGGACCTACTTTAGTTTCCACTGCTGATAATACTTCTTCTATCTTTTTATAATCAGATGTGACATCCAAAACTGCATACTCGATTTTTTGAACATTTCGATTTACTGTATGAAGTTTAATTTCTTCAACAGTTGATTTGAGTTTGGTTTCGTCTCTGCCTATGATGGTAACATTAGCTTCATGCCTGACAGCTTCTACTGCGGCTGCTTTTCCAATGCCGCTAGAACCACCAGTGATCACAACATGTTTACCATTCAAATTTTTATATTTCACCTTTTTATCAATTAATAAATGTAATCCGAGGATAAGGAGACAAACTGTCACTAATCCAAGTAAAGCTAATATAATCATGGTGTTTTTAAAAATATAGGAAGACAGTAAAAAAAGCAGACCCACCCCGTCAGCCGTCGAAATACACATTAGTATTACCAGGACTCGTTAAGTGGAAAGCTACATTACGTTGTCTGAAAAATTATATTATTTGTGCAATGACAAGATTATTCAAAATAAAATGACGATAAAAATTATATAAACGTTCAAGTCCGATGTAATTAATATTCCCAAACGCATTGATGTATGACGCGTTGGTACGTGCGATTCTGCCGAAGAATCTTAACTCCTATGAATCGGTATTGATTTTTAGGGCCAGCCTCTCTACACTTTTTTTCTGCTCTTATCTCTGGTCACTTATATCAAACTTTTGTGTAAACGCCCTAATTATTGCTCTATAGATCAACTATTGAATTTTTAAAATCGTTACTATTTCACCAAGCACCAAGCAAATATGAAAAAAAAGTGCTCGCTTCGTTGTTCGCTCTTAACAGATGTCAGTTTCACAAGATGTTAAAAAAACAAACTTAAGCTATTTTTATTCTAATATGTAAAGGCACTCTAGCATAGGTACATTGTGTGTGTGATGCAAAAAACATTTTATGTTTTAGCTATCACCCTATTATATTATTAACCCTATTATAAGAATGAGAAAATATAAAATACGTTCTAATACAATATAGATTAAACAACACATTGTACTTTAAATTGTTAATACCTTTGTACTTTCAATTTCATTAGGTATGTATCACGTTTCGTTATCTTACCTACCTACTCACCTAATACTTAGAGAAATTTCAGTACGGGGTTTATTTATCTAGTATTATTATTATTTTCATATTATAATATAATATTAAATACATTCAATAAACTGAATAAAGCAGTTATAACAGTTGTAAATCTTTCAGCCCAATATTAATTTGGCGTTAGGTGAAAATCACTTTTCATACCCTAGTCTGTGCGAACATTCTCTGAGTCAATTTGATATATAGATATATATTTAATATTCTCTGTACTAAACTCATATTATCTATATTCCAAAGAATGAAGAATATTTTTTATTGGTCTTTCCAGTCTCCACTCTTTTTATCTGTGTTCTGTCAATTCATTGCAACAAAAGTTTATCAAAAAAGATTTTTTTTTTAAGTCGAGTAATATCAAGTACATTTGATTCTATAACGCTGTGTGCACGTAAGTTAAAATTACCAACGGTAATAAGAGAGATCAATTTGGTGCTTATAATATTGGCATTAGTATCGTTGTGTTGTGATTATAATGAATTATGAGACGAACAGACTTAATACATTTAATAATTGGCCTTCATCAGCTCCAGTTGACCCTATAAGAATAGCAAAGGCAGGTTTTTTTTACACTGGCGAAGGAACAGAGGTCCAGTGTTTTAGCTGTGGAGGTAAAATATCAGATTGGAATTATGGTGATCAGGTTATGTGGAGACATCGAAGAATGGACCCGAATTGTTCTTTCGTGGTTAATTCCCAGCGGTCAGGTAATGTAGCATTAGTATTGGGTCAAGAATGCCCATCAGCTAGTGAGTTAGCTACCTCTTGGTCATCTCCAATAGAACGCAACAATCTAGTAGAAGCCACACGCGAATATGGACTGACTGAAGAAGACGAAATGTATCAAAGTCATGCTCTGAGAATTCTTTCTTTCACAAATTGGCATGTAAGTTAAGATTGCTTTTATTACATCATAATGAACTTATTATAACAGTAGTAGATATCATAGGAACAAATCTACACTAAATTCACAATTCGATAATAGAATAAAACTCAGTTTAAAATACCCACTAATATTATGTAATTTGAATTACATAGATGACTGTTGTATATATATATATATATATATATATAAACACAGTAGTAGAGTAATAATATAATAGAAGTATTTAGTATTGTATGTGTGTATAGGAATGTATGTATATATCTGTATGAGTATGTATGTATGTATAACTAAGTATATCAAGCTTACAATGGGGGTATGACTATATCCTTTTTTGTTTGTTTGTTGTAGTTGTTGTAATCTTGTTTTTCACAGATTGTATATTAAACCAATCAAAGATTATAGATAATAAATATGTACTGAAGGAACTGTACCCATAGTGCAATAAAAGGTTAATCGTTATATGCAAATGTCTGATGTCACAATATTTCTCCACAATATTCTCATATATCACTTAACCAAAGGCAATGCAATTCTACAAATATTTATTGCTTACTCTAACTTGCTAGATAAGATGATTTTTATAGCTAATAACCCTATTCTCTGAACATGATAAAGTACTCTGTGGTAGAGTTGTTGACTAACGGAAATTGTGGGTCAAGGTCTTCTAGACAAGCTAACACTTTTTATAAAATCACTAAGATAAATAATATAGCTAAATTTGATTTTAATTAAACAAAGTTTTAATTTCAACGTTTATCACACTAATATTATAGATCTGTAATTTTTACTAAATGTTTTGGCTACTAAATTGTCTACGTTGTTTTTTTTTGTCTACTAATGAAAATATATAAATTTTGTTTATTTTAATATAGATATAATCATCAGTTCATAAGGTTTTCCTAAATGGAATATGTTAGAAATCATAACCTTAGAAATGTGATGAATAAATTGAACAAAATATTCATGATTTTTAATATCTGTTTAATATCCCGCTGCCATTACCCAGAGTAAAGGTGTATTAAAAAAGTTACAAAAAAGGTCAATAATTATTAAATAATTTGTAGTTTCATGCTAACAAAGTTGCAGGCACAACTAGTCTGTAATAAGCTAAGTTTGTTATGAGTTACAAACATGTTTAAAGATATTATAAAATTACAAAGAATTTAGTTAGACATTCGAAGTAAGATACAGGAAAATAAAGTTAGTAGAATGTAATGATTTCTTAACATTGACTTTGTCAATGGAATATTTTATGTATTTACCATTTTCCTCAATGACTTATAGTATTCATAGAACTCAGTCTATATCAATACTACTAATACACAAAATTGTTTGTATGTTTTAACACATTTTACTTAAAATATATTCTAAATAATTTATTAATTTTATTGTAATGATCTTTAATTCCACATGTTGTATTTAAAGACTGATATATTGAAATGTAATAATTGTTTTACTTATTACAGTGGATCCTGTCAGCTAAGATCTAATAAATTTATTTAATATTTTATTACCTTCAGATTACGTATATAGATGCACGTAATTAAAAGTCCTCCAACAAAATTTTTTTTTTTGCAATTGTAATAAAGAATATATTTAGTTTAAATTTTATTGTCAAATACACACCTTACACAAATAGTGTTATAATTTATATAGCAGTAAAGAAATATTTACTATTTGGTAGACCCAGCAACTTCGTTGTGTGTTCTTTCTGTATGAGAATGGAGGTATAAGGTCTATATAAATTAATACTTTTATGTAAATTACATACAACAAATTTATAAAGTTTGCCTAGAGCAGTGGTGGCCAACCATTTTCAAAGAAAGTGTGCCATGGAAAAATTTTCAGCATGGCAGGTTCATGTTTTTTTTTAGGTGGGTAGGAAATACAAATAAACAACAAATATTAATGTTACAATAATATAATAAAATGAGTATAGTATATAGTAAATGATAATAATAATTACTTTAAAATTATTGTTATATGGTAAAGAAAAGTAAAAAATGGTATTTTTAAATCAGTATTTTAGAAATCTTGCAGCATGTGCTTCAGGTCCTCTCCAGGACCTCTGGTCTTAGTGGTTAAGCGGTTGCCTTGCCTCCTCACTAAGTGTTGTGAGTTTGAATCTTCCACAGGACAATTGTTTGTGTGATCCACAAATGATTTTTCTGACTCTGGGTGTTACTACTTTGTGTCGGTAAATTGTATGTTTGTGAAGTCCCTCATGACACAAAGCTAGATCTTTTGTGCGGGTGTTGTCTATATAAAAAACATAATAAAAAATAATTGCAAATTACTTTGACAACTGTATGTTATTGGATATGCCCTTTTTTACAGGATGAGTCTGTTAGTCGTGAAGCTCTTGTTACTGCTGGATTCTATCACGTCGGCGGTGGGCGTCTGCGATGTGCTTGGTGTGGCGGAGAACTAGCTCCGTTCAGACGATTTGGTTCATTGGGACCTCCTATAGAAGTACACAGAATGTAAGAAATTCACTTTTTTAAGTAGTAAGAAGATGTAAATTACATTTTTTAAATTATATTTTATTAACAAGGACTTTCAAGCAAAGATAGCATACTAAATTTATGTATGCTTTTATAAAGTGGCAAGAGATAAAATCTGAGAGAATTTTATAAATTATTTTAATTTATGCTTCTTATTTACTAGGTTATTATTATTACTAGTGTTAGAAACGTAGTTATAGGAGGTTAGTTTATAACACTAATTCGTATATACGTGCGATAAAACCCGGATATGGGATCAGTCTAAGCGTGGCACTCGAGGCGTATTCATCATACGTAGCTGGAAGGGACGTGAAATTTGTATTTCTCTGTTACTGACACTGTCTTGATGTTTGTGCTGTAAATCATTATCGGTAATGGTTTATACTGGTTTGAGAGATAGTAACACGAGCGGTGAAGATGAGTGTTGACGATCGTCGACAAAGGGGCTCCTTAAACCTATATCCGTGTCGCAAGTCTCGGACACTGTCTCGTAGTTATCGTCTCTCTGACACACTATGTCCCTCATCGTGTCCTTATTATTGAAACTATTATCCTAAAACTACTACGCTTCTGAGTTTTTCTAACACTATTATAGACTATGGGGTAAAGTTGTAGGGCTTAAATCAACATTTGAATCTATCCAGATGAAAGCTAAGTTAATAAAATATTATCCCATACATGCATTAATCTATATTAATATTATAAAGCAGAAAATACTAATCTTAGGAACTACCAGTTGGATTTCAAAAAATATTTTTATTGTTTATTTAGAATTAATCGCGGAAGGCTCGGTTTTTTAATATCACGCTACTACACATATGAGCAAAGTTGTATTGATAAAGTTTACAAAAACGAGTAAAAATACTAATATTATAAATGCCAAAGTGTGTTTGTTTGTTTGTCCTTCCTTCATGCGTTAACTAAGCAACCAATCAAGTAGATTTTTAGCATAGAGTTAGTTGAAAGGATGGTAAGTAACATAGACTACTTTTTGTCTTGGTAAAACATCAAATTCCCAGGGAAGATTAACGGGAGTATTCGTATTTTTCATTCGTTCATACTATATACTATATACTAACGACATGAGCAAAAAGAGCTGCTCGAGCTCAAGAGTATAAAGATTCGGAATTAAGACGACAAGAGCTAGCAGAGCAAGACGTTTGAATGAACAGACTGAACCCCAGGCCATTTTGACAGCTACTGAAACGTAGGAACAAACCGATTTTTGCTTCGTAAATTGACACTGTTATCCAAATTATTAAAATTAATAATGACATTCTAAAAGAGATTCTTGGTGAAATGACCGAGTATTTGTCAGTAGACACCGACATGAGTAGAGAATAGAGTACCTCATATCCTGCAAAGTTCTTGAGTTTCCTAGAGCTGCTAAGTGTGCCGTCACATAGACTAAAATTGAAATTAGGTATTCCGGTTATACTCATGCTTAATTTAGATGCACCACGCTTCGCATCATACAACTCGGTCGAAATATTGTTGGTGCAACTATTTTGACAGGGGCAAGTAAGGGTAAAAATGTAATTACCCCCGGATGCCTATAACACCCACAGATCTTCCATTTCAATTCAAATTCAAAAGGCTGCAGTTCCCCAAAAGCTCAGTTTTGTCATAACTATAAACAAGGCATAGAGCCAGAAACTACAGGTAGTCAGGATACACTTGGAAAAGCCGTGCTTCTCACATGGGCAGCTATATGTGGCATGTTCGCGTGTGTCCATTTTAACATTTCTTAGTGGATAATCGAAAGTCACACGACATTATTTACACTAGGCGTCCTTAAATAGTGCTCTGTTCTGTACACATGGTCGGTGTCTTATTTCCTCTGGTAAAGTTTTTCAAATTACCACGCGAACGAAGCCGCGGGTAAATTCCGATAAAAATATTATAAATTCGAAAATATGGATGTCTGTTTATTCCACTATCACGCTTTAACCGTTGAACAAATTTGGACGACAATTGGCACATAAATAAACTATTTCCTGGATTCAGCACATAAACCAACATATAGCACATAGAATACTTTTTATCCTAGTACTGTATTTCATTGGGATAATAGTTCAAATTTAATGTTATTTTCACGTTAAACGCGAGCGAATCCTCGGACAGAAGCTAGTTATTGAATAATTTTTAGTTCCACATGAACGAAGTCGCGGGCACAGCTAGTAGGTCTAAAAATCAAAAAGTCAATATTAGGGTCCATTAAAGATCATGAGTGTAAAACTACCAGTCCAACTATCATGTTGTTATTTATCGTTACGCAATTAGATAATTCCTAAAACTGGACTGTAATATTGTACCGTGTATGTAATAATACCTTAGATGTATAAGGCTTACTGCAACTATCAATAAACATTCGTGGAGATAAGAGTTGAATAGAAAACTACATTATAATACATAGATATTTGTTATTGTTATAATATTCACGAACCAAGTCACGGGTTGTTGCTAGTTTATGTATAAAATGTATCTATACCGTATGAGCAAAAGTAAATTAGTTCACAGATAAAAGTGTTTCCCCTTTGTCAGTTTCTAGATAAATGCACTTTACAAATATTTTGTTTTGTTTTATGTTGTGCCTGCGACTTCGTTCTCGTGTAATTAAAAATTATTTCATGATTTTCGCCCGTTTTTGTAACTTTTTTCAGTACAGCTTCGATACTATTAAAGGTATCGTGAAGTTAAATAGTCAAAAGCCTTCCTAAATGACTGCTTTATCAAATAAAAACATTTTTTTTTAAATCGGATGGGAGTTTCTAAGATTAGAGCTTTCAAACAAACAAATATAGAGTAATAATAAAAAGATCACTGAAAAAAATAATATATCTTAACATTTTAACTTCTGGTGTGTATGTAAATATAAAATTGTAATCATTAATTTACGACTCAATAATAGATAGCGTTATCTATATATATATATATATATATATCTGATATATATGTATGATTGTAGGTATTTCCCTCGCTGTGATTACGCGGCTGGTTTAGAAGTTGCGCATCAGCCAACAAACCTATCATCATCGTCATCACCGCCAGCGGACACGCCTCTATTACCGTCGTCGCCAGAAACAGTTGATAACCAAACGAGTAATCAATCCCAATCGTAAGTTCAAGTTTATCATATTCAACTGCTACATTAAGCTCAGTTGAAAGCTGTTGTAGATCACTTCATCATTTATTATAATAGATCAGGGCATGTTCCGTCAAATCTTGGCTGCACTTGTAAGTGAAGACCCCAAGATTTTGTAGAAATTTGTCATCATTTCTAAGTTTATAAAGCGATGATAGCTCAGTTGGTAGTGTGTACGGACGCCGCAAAAAGGCACATGAGTTCATATTCACCTGCAATGAGCTTGAACTTTTGGTGAAGGAAAACAACGTGATGAAATCATAGCATGGTGGTAAGGCTCTTCCTTATGCTCGCCTGGATAGCTACCACCCTCAAGTTCAAAATCTGCCGCGAAATACCTGTACATAAGTGTGTCTAATGCTCCATTAGACTTAACGTGTCTAGCATCTTGGACTATATTTTCACGTAACATCAGCTGAGATTGTGGCAATAACGATAACTTATTAACGATAAAAAGCAAATTAAAAGTAGTTTTTGTTAATATGGTAAGGTCAGGGTACGACGGGGCTGACATGTCCTTTATGGACCGAAGTCCTTAAAAAAAAGGTACCACCAATAGGATATAGCTGAAATCATAATATATCAGTAACAAAGAAATCATAATAAATAAAATATGATTAAATAATTATTAGGTCCACACGAAAGAACGCAGAAACAGCTACTTTTTAATATATACACTGCAAACTCAAGTGTTTTACTTTTAAACACATAGAATGTTTTAAATCTTGTAGTCACTTTTTAAACATTTTATGGTGTTTTATGTAATGGAAACGTTTTAAGCGTTTAATTTTAATGCACAAAAGTGTTTTTATTAAAGCACTTGAAGTGTGTTCTGATCTAAAACATTTTAAGCGTTTTATAAATTTTTGATTAATAAATAAAAAATTAAAAATCATTAAATTATTTTTTTAGAATTTTTTATTTATTTATTTTAAGTTTTAATTTATAAACGAATAGAAATTACATAAAATTATAACGAATATTCTTAGGGAAATTTCTCTTGTACATGCAAATTACATTTTTGTTGTTTATAAACTATTGAAGGATTTTTTTAAAGTATCTGTTGTTTTATACTCTTAATAAAAATAATCTTTAATTAAATTAAATGATAACAGAAAGAGAAAACATTTAAACAAAAAACATTTCAGATTCTCACATTCCAAATCCAAAACTTTTTTTTTTTTCTATTAAAACTTATTTGTTTTTCTTATAGTAACTATTTTATAGTATTCGTGTATCTATTAACGATCTGAGTCTTACATTAATAAAAAAAAGTTTTTTTTTTTTTTTTTCAATAAATTAAAATTAAATAAAATGCTTGGTAACTATCAAAGTAAAAATTAAGTCCAATACATTACTTATTTATTATATTTTTCTTTTTCTTCTCGTTTTCGAATGAACTTCAACAAAACTTGATTTTTTTGAATCAGTGTTCCCAATACTTGGCTGTCGATGTACTCTAACATATTTAAGTATTGTTTAGGAAATACCGTGTCCCAAACATAATAAGCTGCTATTAAAGTAGCTACAACCTTTGGTACTGTAGGACTCGAAATTAGAACTCTGACATTGGTATTAGCCACAATATAAGCAGCGCTGATTTCTTTATAATCAAAGTATACAATAGCTCGAGGAGACTCGTTCTTTTCAGTCACAAGACAATCAGTAGATGAACGTGTCTGGAATAAAATAAGTTTTTAGTAAGGTAAAAGACCCAGTTGTTGATATTAGCCTAGTTATTGATACTTAACATTTTATTTTAATAAAAAAACATCAACCCTAATAAATTAATAAATATATTTTTTAAATCATACATTTTAAAATATTTGATTTTTTGAGAATATTTTATTTTTTTAATTAGAATAAAATTGCAAGTGTCAAACAACTAGGCCAGTGTCAATAACTGGGACCTTTAATATTTATATTCTTAATATTTATTTGTTTAAATACATATTAAAGACACAATAAAAAATGATCTAGCTTTTTAAAGTTTTAGTTTCTATACAACTTGAGTATTAATTAATAAATGCACTTTATAATAATAGAAAATATAATAAACCTTACTTGTTTGAAAGTAAACAAAGGCTTGACTTCTTTCTTTAATTTTCTGGTCACAGCATCATTTAGTTTGATTAAAAGGTCAATTTCAAAACCTCAGATCTAGAAAATTTAATTCATTTATTACAAATAATTTTAATAAATAATCATAAGTACTGAGAGAAAAAATATTTTTATAAAGAAAATATATTTGGCTAAAGAGATTTATGCTTAATAAATTCTTATCAACAGAAATTCGTCAGCTGTTTTCAAAATCAAAATACATTTCAAATTAAAATATTTGAATAGGAAAATTTCTCAAGTGAAAAAAATATAATATCTATAAAAAAGCATGTTCTTTCTTAATCTAATAAATATTTATTATCTGTAGAATTATTTAAAACATACCTTTCATTTGATATTTCCACTTTAGACATTTTCAGGACATGATTGATATTTGTATCTGCATTTCTTTTTTTTCCTTGTTTTTTTAATGTGGTTCTGTGATTTCTTATCCAGGTACTTAATTGACTCCTCACTATATCCTTTAATAAGAAAAAGTTTTTATTTTAACTGTAAGTCTAGTAAATGTACTATTATTTTTATTAGATTATTGTAATTGAATTATTTACTAATAAAAAAAAAATACTTACATAACCTTTCGGACCACCTTTTAGCAATGGATAAGCTGATACAATGGTGCTAGCAAGATTCTGGTAGTCAATTTTCATCGGCTGTCCATCAGTTATTTCCCATAAAAACGATCCCCAATGATAAATCAAATCTTTTTGTGATGCTAGAACTCCCAAATCTTCAATTTTTGTTTCAAATCATAAGTTAAAGTAGGTAAAATTGCTGGCATCTTGATAGAACCTGGTCCAGTTTTAACTATCTTATATTTTTTTTTGACTGATCAATTTTTTTTTCGTCAACATTAACTTCACTATCTAGCGGGATTTGAGACTAAAAAAAATAAAGTTAAATAAATAAATAACAGTTAGAAGCAATCAATAAATTACATATTAATTTTAATTGATGATGACAATCATTAAGTTTGATTAACTTAATAATTAACTCAATTTACTAACCTTAGAAACTTCTTCATCTGATGCATCATCATTTGGATTTTCAATTAATTTTTCTGATCCTAAATCATTCAGCGGTTTTGTATATAGAATTTTATAGGGAAAACTTCCATCATTTCCTTCTAAAACATCAGGTGCAGATTCAGGTGTTGGCAGTAAAAGAATATTCAACTTGTCTCTATCTTCAATAATGACATCATCTTCCACGTCGATCCACATTGCACATCTTCATCATTATCTTTTTTTTGTACAACAATAACTTTATTTTCAATAAACTTTTTTAAACACGTATCGCGTTTACAAATATCACGAATTGTTTCTCGTATCATGGCAACGTCAGAGACACTTGGATCACATTAAAACTTCACACATTTTGAACGCCCTTGCAAAGAACAAAAGACTTTTTTGTTCATTTTTGTAGTTTTTATTAATAAAGAAATTACTTTACGAATATATACTCTAACGTATTCTATTTTTTAAATTAATTATTAGTAACAATAAATTTTCATTTGTTATTAACACGATAAGGGTTAAACTTATTTTGGAATGCAGCTTAAAAGCGGGAAAACAAAATAAGAACGACGTACGTGCGTGTGTGTGTAACAAGCGCCAGACTGAGAAGCAGCGTATGTGTAGAGATGTACACATAAACCGTTTTTTTTCTAGAAACGTTTTATTTGCTAATACCTGATTAGTTTTAAAACGTTAGAACGTATACTAAACGTTTCACAAATTAAAAATGTTTTATTATAAAACAGTTTAAAGTATATTTATTGGTAAAACAGATAAAGAGTTTTAAAACAAAATGCTAAAATGTTTAACATAATTTTATTAATCACTTAAAACGTTTTAAAACAAAACATTTAGTTTAAAAAAACACCTCAGTGTTTTGCTTTAAAACATTAAATAAAACACTTGAGTTTGCAGTGTATAGCGAACCTCGATCGATCGCTGAAAAAAATAATATATCTTAACATTTTAATTTCTGGTGTGTATGTAAATATGAAATTGTAATCATTAATTAATTGCCCCTTAATTTAATTGTCCCTTAATAAAATTAAAATATAAATCTGTTACATTTTGTATTGGCTCTAAATGAATATGGTTGTTTTTGTTCATCTAAACACTTATGCTAAATAAAACGGGCATGGCACCTAAGAAATTTACCGTTCTAAAGCCGATTTCAGTTAAATTGAATTTAATTGTTTGACGCAATCTGTATGCTTATAATGGGTATTCGTGAAGTAAATTCTGGCAATGTTTTCATTAATTTTCCATGAATTCCACAAAACCGATGTACACGTCCAAACAATAAGAAGTGTTCAGCACCAAATACAAAAATTTAAAGTGTAATTTAAAAACATTCATAACACTAATTTACCAGCGATTTAAAAGCGCTAAAACCTCGAAACTAACGGAACATTTTTTAATCTGTTTTAACAACAAAGCCTTATTTCAATTCCTAAATACTATGACCCTTGAAAACTATTATTCTAAGTGTGTTAAGTCGAATGTAAACGGAAGTTGTCGTACAAGCTGCGACTCTGCGTTACCTCACCTTGGTTGCATTAAAAACGGAAAACTATACAGTTTTGTAGTTATTGTATTGAATTGAACTAGTGAAGTTACGTTACTGACAAAATAGAGGTGGAGAATATTAAACAAAAGTGACTTTTACCTTAAATTGTATTTTACGAATAAATAATAAATTGTTTATACAACTGTGAGTCAATATCAAAATCAAGGGTAACTTCGCCTTACAGAATTTGTGGTGTTAATAATTATTGCGAATTGTTTAAAGTGAACTATTATTGATTCTATCAATATATATTTTTATTATTAAGTAAGTAATATTTTGTAATGCGAAAATAGGTAGTAAATCTTGTTTAATTAGAAATTATAAATATTTAAAAATTATATAATTTACACACAGGACAAAAAAATAATTAATGTTTGGAAAAAATAAATGAAGCAAAAGTAGCTATATCCAATTGAATTATTATAAATTACACTGATCTACAATGTTTTTGTCGCCCTTGATTTTTGTATGGCTTTAGGACGGTTTAATGTCAGTAACTCTTAAAGTAAGCGTAGTAACACGGAATTGACTCTAGTTATTGGTATTATTGACATTTTCATATATAAGTAATAACGGTAATTTTTACATGAAAAAAATTATTTTTTTCTTCAATATATAAAGTTTATAAATAAAATACAATAAGTAGTTGTAGATATACGAAATATATTCATATAAAATAAAAATGTTAAACAGAATAGTTTTCAGAAACTACTCTTGTGAGATTTTCTTTTATAAGATTTTTGGGAACTATGTCTTTTTAGAGTCCAGCAGTAATCTACCATCATGTGACTATCCTACCGACCTTGATATCGTTTCTCGATCACTCTTGAATTTTGGTGAAGACATTCTCCCTATTCTTCACTGTAATCTCCTAAGTTGTCAGGGAATTTGTCAAGACTATGACTAAGACTATGAGGAAAGTGTAATTTTATTTTCATATTTACTCCAAGATTTTTTAAGCTTTTCTGCATGTTTTGAACGATTTGTTCATAGCGTGGTGCTTTACGATTACCAAGAAAATGGTTTACTACCGATGCTAAGCTACTCCAACCTTCAGTTTCTGCAATAGTCATCAGTTGTATGAATTTTTTATATTTCATCAATGTTAGAATTTGTGGCCCGTCGAAAATTCCAGCTTTTAATGTAATCATATAATTTAATTATATAATAGAAATTTGTAAGTTATATACATGGAAGAAAACCTAAGATCACACGAACAGCTGTAAAATATATAACTGCGCGAGCTGAATGTGCATAAAATACGTTTTAACTCTTGAACCTTTTTTTAATTAAACTGTGTTGTCATTAAAAAATTACATTTATTTTTATTAATGTTAGAAATTTTTTCAGAGAAACTGATGTACTGTATGTGATAAACATTTTATTGTCCATCTGTATTTTTCTCTACAAATAATAACTTTTTTATTTTTTATAGGTTTAACCTTATGGCTACAGTCTCACCTGATATTAAATGATGACATGACCGAAATGGTAAACACGCTAAGCCTAGTGCAGGGACAGGCTCCAAAGTGCAACTGCCAGAACATACCTATTGGTATTTGGCGGCAGATTTTCAACTTGAGGGTGGCAGCTAACTAGGTAGACATTAGGAAAAACCCTACCACCATGCAAACTGCTCTGTATTATAAATAATAATTGTTAAAAGAAGTTACATTAATAATTTCCAATGAAAATTCCTATTATTGGTATTGTGTCTGTCAATTATTCTTTTGATTCGAACTATAGCTATGTAAATTATAGTAATGTTTATGTATGTATATTGATATTATAAAGCGGAATATTTTGTTTGTTTGAACGCGCTGATCTTAGCAACAACCACACGGATTTAAAAAAAAAATTATATTATATTATATTATCTTTGATAGAGCAATCATTGAGGATGGCTTTAGGCTATTCAACGTCACGCTACCACCATTAGAAGCAAAGCTGTACTGAAAAAAGTCACAAAAACGAGCAAAATATCTTAATAAATAAAATTCAAATCAGTCATAAGGTCTGCCGACAGAGGTAAAAACATAAAACTTTAAACAAACAGTTGTTATTTTTGGATATCCAAATTAATTGTTTAATCTTAAATTAAAACTTGTAAATTAAAATTGTTTACAGCGCAATAAGTTATACTAATAGGAAATGAAATAGTGTGTACGTTAGCACGTCACGTGACCATGTCAATGACGACTTACATGAATTTACTCCCTATCCAAACCTTCCTATAGAAGTTTTCACTTAAAAAAATATTTCCATGCGAACGAAGTCGCGGGCACGGTTAGCCACTTAATATTTGTAAACTTGTGTAGGTCTGGTGCGGCACACAACGAGCAACTACTTAGTATGGGTGGAACATGGAGGACATTGGGTGTGGTCAGCGGTGGCACCAGGCATCCGCAGTATGCTTCTTTGGCATCACGACTCGCAAGCTTTGAACGTTGGCCCGCGGATAGACAACAATCGCCTAGAGCTCTAGCCGAAGCTGGATTTTTCCATACAGGAACTGACGATCAGGTATTTAATAATTTTTATTTAAGTTTATATATTTTAGCGTTATGCCTATAATCTCAGCTGATCTTAAGTGACGATACGGCCCAAGTTGGTGGACACGCTGAACCTGTGGAGGGACATTGTTTTCAAGCGCAACTGCCGGGACCCACCTATTCGTATTTGGAGGCAGATTTTCAACTTGAGGGTGCTAGCTAGCCAGGCAGGCATTAGGAAAAGCCCTACCACCATGCTATGGTTTCCTCACGTTGTTTACCTTCACCGAATGCTCAAGCTCGTTGTAGGTGGATTCGAACTCACGTCCCTTGACGCGGCGTCCGTACACACTACCACTGAGCTATCATCGCTTCTAATTTACTTGATATTTTTTTTATTTTGTTAATTACCTGTGCCCGCGACTTTGTTCGCGTAAACTTGAAAACTGTTTTCTATAATTTTTAAGATATATATTTTTCAGCGATTCAGATAATACTATTCTCTCGTACATAACTCGCACCGTATTTCTAATTACAATAAGTTTTGATACAATGAACCGGTTGTAAGATGTTCTTGGTGACGTTTTAATGTAAACGTTGTACTTTAGCAGTGATGAGTGCACAAACAGACAGACAGACATTTCTGAAAATTATTATAATTTATTCTGTTACTTATTCTAAGTCACTTACAATAATTATTTTCTCATAAATGTGATGTACAGCCACATTAAATATACATTCTTATCATATGTATACATTGGCATAATACTTTTAAACGTATTGGGCGAAAAAAGTTAATTTATATAGTTCACTGGGCACTGTGGTAGATTGCTCGAATTTCCTAAAATTGAAGAGGTTAATGGTACTAATACTAATATTATAAATTCGAAAGTGATATTGTTTGTTACGCTTTCACACCTAAACCGCTGAACCGATTATGATGAATTTTGGTATATAGATAGGTGGGAACCTGGAGACGGTCATAGGCTACTTTTTCTCCCGTAAAACCTATTGGAAGTGGGGTAAAGAGTATACATGTATGAAACTTAACTATCATAAATTTTGTATTAAACTTTTTATTATGGCATCCGATTTGTTGGACAAAATCAATATTAACGCGACCGAAGCCGCAGGTAAATGCTAGTGATTTTATAATTACAGGTGCGTTGTTTCTATTGTGACGGTGGACTGGGCAAGTGGGAGGCTGGAGATACCCCGTGGTCGGAACACGCGCGTTGGTTCCCTCACTGCGGATATGTACTTCTTATCAAAGGTCAAGATTTTGTCGAATCCTGTAGCAACCAGTCTTCCGTGCAACGAACTGTTAGTATTCACATTTCCTATTAACTCACTTATATATTAATTCAGTTAATCATTTAGTTGATTTTTTTTTATTGTTTTTAGATTTAGTGTAATGATTATAATCTCACCTGATATTTAGTACCGATACGGCCCAAGTTGGTGGACACGCTAAACCTGTGGAGGAACGATGTTTTCCTTCACCGAATACTCAAGCTCATTGTAGGTGGATTTGAACTCACCTCCCTTGACGCGGCGTCCATACACACTACCACTGAGCTCTAATCGCTTCAAGATTAATTTGCTGAGTTCATTCCTTTTGTCAATTTCGGTTGACTAGAGAAATTGAACTATAATTATTTTTAAAAAGAAATAACGTGAATTTTGTAAAAGTGTAAATCTGTTTCTCATGTTTTATATGTTAAGAAAATTTGATTGAAAAATTGATTGCCATACGGAGGATAAAAAAGTCCTTTATCTTTTCTCTTTTATTTAAATAAATAAGTTCTTCTGGTTGCTCGGTGGTTATACTCAACCGTAATTAAACCAAATTTTAATTTATAATGTTATTGAGGTCCTATTCTCAATGAACATATATTAAATATGTATTAAACACTGAAGGTATTATGTTAAATATTTTTGTAATACATTGTATATAAATTCTAACTTTCTACATATATTATTATATCTATGACAAATCAGACTCTTTTCCATAGTGGAATATGCTTCAAAAGGTTTACAAAAATTCCCTTTATGTATTACAATATACAATGATTGCGATGATGTTTTGTTACATTTGTAGGATTTACAAATACTTATTAGTTTGATTAAAAATACATAATTTAGCCCGTATAATTAGGAATATATAATTGAATTTATAGATATTTTGATTGGTACAGGTTTCAGCTGAAAGTGGCCTCAGTTCGAGGTCAAGGAATCCACGAATAAATTTTCCTGTTTCTGAAAATCAGGTAAGATAATTATTTTTTAAATGTTGCAATACAACTCAGTTGAATTATTGTTGTCACCTGCGTGATATTAACTGCTATTTTACATTTTTAGTTGATCTAGTTACAAGTGTGTTGGTATATTTTATATTTCTTACTTGATTCATGTTTTTTATAATATAAATTGCTCATTGTTATTAGAAAGTGCAATCATATCATTATAATTGATTTCTAAATATTACATAATACAGTATGGTGTTTATCTTCTGAAACAATTGTTTTTCTAAATACAGTTTAAAGTCTATTTAAGCCCAGGCAATTTAATAGCAGTATTCCTAATCGTCAAAATTACTTAACTTTAGTTGTTTTAATAGTTAATGTATTTTATTATTATTGCTTTTGTTTCATAGCAATTTATGCATGATTATTCCATTGTTGCGTAAAATAATGGAATATTTTTCAGCATTCGTACACCTCTTTAACGATATAGGAATTGATCGTGTACTGTAGAGGCAACAATTCTACAGAAAGACATGTGCTTGAGCTATTTCAAAAATGAAAATATATTACTAATTTTCTTTTTAGACAAGTTATTAATAATTGCCGTTAAGGATTTATTTTTATTGAAAAAATATATTGTTTTCAAAATAAAGCAAACCTGCTACTGTAAAATGTAACCAATCTACATTTTGTAGTTGACGAAGTGGTCTTAACATATGTGAAAGTTTTAATTATTTTAGTATCTGTTGGTGTTTCTAGATAGAGGAATATATGGAGAGTCCTATAGCTCTAGCCGCTCTGGGCGCCGGACTCGACGCCGCCAGAGTGCGACGCGCCTGGAGCCGAAGATTACGTTTAACTGGTTTGCGTGTTTTTTTTTGTTACATCAACAGATCATGCATGTCTGAATACCGCTTAAAGCTCAAATGGCTTCCCATTCGGCACTGACAAAATAGCCACATGCTATCTCTCCTGTACAACGTTCTTCATAATCATAATTCACCTTCCTACTTAAGGAATATATTCGAGCGGCTAGGTTCTACAGATCCTTTACCACGCCGATTATACTCACAAATTTACTTAAATTTCCTGCCTGTTACACTCGGTTTTATAATAAATCATTTGTGGTCCAAGGTGTTCGTCTATGGAACTCACTTTCATCCGATATTAGGCAAGCGAGATGTGTTGCAATATTTAAAAATAGCTTTATCGGTATTACCTCTCATTGTCTTGATATAAGCGGTTATTACTATACTATAATGTATAATTAAATTAATTAATACCAGAATGAAACAAGGCGATAAAAGTACTTTGCCTTGCACAAGCACTTTTAGCATGTAGTGTGTGTTTTTTAATGTGTATGTTCAATAATGTGTTTTTATGTTAGTAAAACTATTATTATTTTACTAGTATTTTAGTTTTTCTTTATATTTTATATCTCTATAATGTCTATTTTCTTTTTGTGTGTAGTTTATTTTTTTGTATTGCCACCGGTTAACTGAATTCAAAATTAAAATGTCTCTAAAGGTTGCCTGTAAGAGATCTCTTTAAGCGATAAGGCTGCCTATGTGTACACGTATATTTAAAATTATTCTTCTATTTTAGGTATTGTCATGCATTGAAAATTATTAAAAATAATAGAATTAAGGATGTCATTCTGCGTTATGCTGTAATCATAAAAGAGTAGCAACATATACTTTTTTCATTCATTTCAATCGAGGAGCCGTTCATAAAACACGTCACTCAAAATTAAACCTTTTTAAACAACCCCCCCCCCCCCCCCCCTTCGTCACACCATCTGACATTTTGTGCGATCTCCTATTAATATTGGGTCACATAATATGAAACCCCCTCAATATGATATAGGGCAATTAATAGCAGCCCACAAATCTAATATTTTGTAAATATTGAATTAGTACATATCTTTAATAACATGTAAAAACAAGTTTTATGAGTAGCTAACGTCATGTTGTCTTATACCCCCCGATATCCCATGTCACATTTTATAACAGTAAATGACTGAATGCAGAAAATTAATGAATTAGCCTATGCACATTAATGCCACATTAGTGCTGACACCACAGGTTGAGGGCCGTTCAAGTATTACGTAACGCAAAGATTCTTAACCTTCCGTCCCCCCAAGGAACGCACCGTAACATTTTGCTATACTCCCCTTCACTCTCATCCAACGTATTTACCCCAAAACTCGTAAACATGCGAACTTGGAAAATTTAAATGAGCTAGTTTTTTATAAAAAAAAAAAAAAAAAAACAATGTTACGCAACGCGTTGTTCGAAACCTCCCTCCCGCATGTAACGCATTGTAAAGTTTTACATTAACCCCCCCCCCCCCCCAAATTGCGTTATGTAATACTTAAATGGCCCGCTGTACAGTATAAAGTTGGTCGGAGGGTATCTCATCTCAGCTCGGAATTGTAATAAGAAAAGCGATAGGAACGTGATATTAAAGTTGTAGTGGATATTGCTTACCGTAAGTATTATTAATATCGTTTGTGTCAGGTCTCCCGTTCCAAACATCGGAGGCGTTAATCGACGCAGTACTGGACGAGCAGCTCAACGAGGAGGCGTGGAGCATGACCCCACAGAGCCAGCGCCTCGCCCGCGACATACTCGCTGAAACGCTGAGAGACTTCGCACCTCGATCTGGGTAAATACTAATCATAAATATATCAATTTGTGGATCAATACGTTAGCGATGGTGATCTCTAAAATTGACACACTTTGTAGTGTACAATTATCTACATCGGAATATTAATTAGTTATTGTTTGTTAGTATAACAAATATAATAACTATGGATTGTTTGTATGATGATTTATAAAAGTATATCTATTTGGGGGCGTCCATTAATTACTTGACGCGTTTAGGGGCGGGAGTAGGTCGAGCCGAATCTCATCTAATCTCATTTACGGAAGAAGGGGACCTCGGCAGATATCACGTAATTTATTTTTCGGCAAGACACATATATACAGTAAAAGGCCGCTGCAGTGCTAACTGTGCTGTCAAATATATAACTTCCTACTAGTTTTAATACATATTTTTAAAATATTTTAGTATAATTCCCACTCAGTGGGAGGATAGACCGGACAGTCTGAGGTCTCATTCGGAAACACCGCCCCGTTCGTTGTCACCTGTCGAAAGAGCATCACACGCTCGAAGGCCTGAAACCGACTCTAACGAGAATGTAACAAATATAAACGATGCTGTAACGAACAGTGATAACACTGGTGATAATATCCACGGCTCTGTCGAATCTCCTAAGAAGGATGTCAAGCATTTGTCTTTGGAGGAAGAAAACCGGCAACTGAAAGAGGCAAGACTGTGCAAAGTTTGCATGGATAGTGAGGTGAGTGTAGTTTTTACTAGCCGATTATAAATCAGTGATCAAACATTCAGTTAAAAAACACCAAAATTTTTTGAATTTAAAAGCAAAAAAAGGAGTGCGCTAAAATGCTCATCTTTTGTTTTATTAGGGGAAAAATGTCTATAAAAATAAATCAAGAAAAATGACAAATGATCTATGGAATCAAAAAAACTGCCAAGACCCATCTATAAATGTTTCAGCTCGCAATGTCCTATATCGATATGTTCAGTCAATTTTCCGTGGTTGTACAAGTATAGTATTTATAGATACCTACATATAGATTCATTTTGTGCAATAGCTTGGTAAATTGCTGTTGTGCATTACTGCCCATTTTAAATCAAAATATTTTTTGTTTGGCTAAAAGTTCTAATTTCAAATGAATTTGTATGTTATATATGTGTATAAATAATGTAAAGTGTAAATAAATATATAAAATATTATATAATAAAAAATGTTCTTAAGAACCACAATTAAATGTATACTTAGGCTAAAATATCCAAAATGTTCACGATTACTTTAAGCTGCACGCAAAAATGCAATTATTGTAAGTAGTATTTTTTTTCGTAAGTAATAGATAAATCATAAAAAAGTAGTGAACCAAGAATCTGCAGAATTGACAATATTAGAGAGAAAAAACCTCTATACGAAAGTTCCTTTCGTAGTGTTTTAGTATTGATGTAACAATAAAATAAATGAATTACTATTGCCTGAGAGTAATTAAATATCACGTAGAAGTAACTAATGAATTGAAGGAATAGTCGGGAATTTCGAAATTAAAATACTTTTTCGAGTTGTAAAAATAAACATTTATTATACATCATTCATGTAATTCATTACGATACGAAACAGCTGACGCGTATGCCGTGTGCAAACTATGCTAATTAACTTATTGCCTGGCTTGAATCAATAAGTGCGAACCTATGACTGGGTATAGCCTCTACATTATAAAAATGGTCGTGAGGGAAAAATCTTACACTTTTTTTCGCCTAACCCTACCGTGCGATAAGGAACGTCGTTCCAGAAAATAAGTTTCGCTATAAAAATTCGTAATATTGTTTGTATGTGTTACTTAGGTTAGCGTGGTGTTCCTCCCGTGCGGACACCTTGTGTCGTGCGCTCGGTGCGGCGCCGCGCTCACTGCCTGCCCGCTCTGCCGGTGCGACGTGCGTGCGCTCGTACGGGCCTACCTCGCGTGACGCCTCACAGACATTCACACTCACATACACGCAGCGTTACCAACATTCATCCAAGCACGATACAATCATACCCAATACACTTGTGACGCCAAGGTTACTGTTTATCCCACAGCTTTGCTCACTCCTATACAGTTTATAAACATCCCCTTTGTAACAATTATGGAGAGTAGAAACCAGGAGCATCATCTCTATGTATGAAATAGTGTTCGTAAAAGCGCGTCCAATATGGGTGGCACTAGAAAAATTTTTTGAACGCAGCAAACTTCACTCCGTTTACGACATGACATGAAACAACGTTTGATTCATTTATTTGAGACTGACGTTTTTTCATGAATTAAGAATTAGAAGACACTAATAATATGTTTATAGTAAAAATGACAGTGACGTTGTGTTAAATATAAACCTCGAGAAGCTTATTCCTAACCGAAGATTAGATTAATATAAAACTGATTACTCAATTATAATCAAGTTCAATATTGTTTATTAAAATATAATTTTTAATAAAAAAATGAAAATTTAACAAATATTGCATATTGAATAATAGTTATTATAATGCAACTAGTGACATTAAAAAAAGAAGTCATTTAACGAAATAAATTGAACACTGCAATCTCCAGTTTAAATAAAAACGCCTCTTGATAAGTTTCCATTTTTTGTTTTATCACAGGCCGTTCGTAAAAATACGTTCATATTTACGCTTTTAAATGTCATATATCCCGAGGGTATCATTTATGACGTCATATTGATATGGGGTCCGCAGAAAATGTGACAGCGTTACGAAGGGTGGAAATTGATCTAAAAAGGTAAAATTTTTGCTTGACGTATTTTATGAATGGTAAATAATATTCAACTCTCATATCAAAATGTATCTCTGGGTAAATTATTTAAAAAAAGAAAGGAATATACAATGTATATATATATATTATTATACCTGTGGACTAAACAAAATATTGGCAGATTACACAGTAAGGGCCGGATTCAAATTATGTCATATTAAATAAAAAATTAATTGATTGCTAATTATATTTGAAGTGTTCTGTAATCGAAAACTTGACAATATATGTTTAGAACACTAAAGGTAATTAATACTCAAAGCAAAATGTCGCTAAAACATCCGGAAACGAATACTTTTATTTATTTGAAATTTTAATAATAAAAAACTAACGTTTATTGCTATTCTTACGGCGAAACATATATATCAATTAAATAAAAGAAAACTTAGACAACGTGCTGGTAAACTGAAAATTAAAAAAGTTATAAGGGGGTTCTATTCTTGCGTTTTCTAACCTACTAAACGCCTTTCAATACTAAAGACACTTCCATCATCATTATTTGTCCATTAGGTAATTGATACACTTAGATTAATGGTCAAAATCCATTTCACTCTAACTATAAAAATACCTCATAGCAAGCGGCAACTTAATATCCTTGTGAGTCTTATTTCTATGCATGACTAAGTTAGTTTTGTAAGATTCTATATTTCATCAGATTTATGGAACAAAAATATTTTATACAATATACTGTATATTATAATGTATTAAAAAAACGGAAACAAAATAATAAATTTATACGTGTATTGAATTAATTAATTGAATTACTAAAGTTTGACAGCTTGTCAGCAAACATACGAGTAATATTTGTAAATAACAATACGAGAATACCTATAAATAATTAGGTATTAGATGTCTTTAGGTGATTTCAACTTTGTAGAAATGATATAAATTGAATATATTTTATTTTAAAGTTCACTAAAAGTGTTATAATCAATTTATGTACAAAATATATAATGATAGAATATTAAAAATCTTAACATTGAGTAAATGTTTATACACGCGACAATACTGAACACCATAAAACAACATTTCCTGTTGGTGTAATTTATTAATTATTTATATTAATTATTATTTTTACATACTTTCACTTCATTTTGTTTTGTTTTATAAGTTCAATAGTATATACAACTATCGATTTCGGTTTTAGCTCTAGTTGCCGCATTTAAATTATTCGTTGACGGTAATTTTGTTGAAGCTCAACGGATATTGACCATTGATCTAAGTTAATATATTATTATGTTCTTTGTATTGATAAAATCGGTCTAATACTTCAGTTCTATGGAGGCAAGAGCAGCAATCTCACTTTTCGACTTAATACCCTTAGAAAAAGATCGTTTATTACAACACATGTAATTGTTTTTCCCCTTTAAGTCTAAAGTCGTAAAGTGAGATTACCATCTCCCTATTATTTTTGGAAAGTATATAAAAATTGAATAATTATGCGTAATTAAGTTATGGATAAATTGTTACTCGATGTTTCTATTATTACACTGTAACTGGTACTAATTGAATTTGTATTGGTATTTACTCCAGTTCCAATTGTATCTCTTATTAATTGTATGAAAAATATGTGAACAAAAGAGTTTGTATAATTTATTGCATTGTTTTATGGCTATATTATATAAAGTTAACCATTTTTACCATGTAACCATTTTTGTCATAAACACTTCCATCTTTGAATACTGATTATGTACCTAATATATTAAGTATTCTTTTGGAAAAAAAAATCTGTTTATGTAGACACATAGAAATACTGCACATTTTTCAATCAAGAACTCTGTATCGTTTAAGTCTTGGGTTTTGAACCTGGAGGTGATTTTATGCTCTCGGGGGTAAAATCGCTATTCTGCAAAGTAATAAAGTGGTAATAGATAATATATACACATGATAGATAGACTGTAAAACATTTTTTAATCAATAATTAATGAAAGAATAAATCATCATACATATCTGTATGTACATACAATCAATGATATTGTAAAAGTATAGTTACGTTACCTTTATAATATTTGGCTAAAACAAGTGTGCAAATGTAATGTTACAATGAACGGGGAAGTAGGGCAGTATGTTTTATTTAAAGAGAAACACTTATATTTTGTTATGAATGGTTTTAAGTATATACGTTTCTTTTTGAAACCTAAAAAAATATGGAAGGAAATATTATATTTCGTTAAAACATCAAATTCTTATCAATAAAAATAGTAATAATTACGAATTAAATGTGATCCCATGACCTTTAGAAGTCCTTGTCCATGACCTTTACAAACAATGTATAGTTTGTACAATAACGCATTATACGCAAGGGAATTTTCTGTTGTTTTCGAGTACTTGATATATCAATCGGTATGCGATATACTTCTTTGAACGTCGACGCGATACTGAGGCTTGAATGTGCCAATTGACGCAATTAGTGTGCCAATTTCGGCACGCATACACCGTATATATACATTTTTACTTATAAATAACTTTTCTTAGCTTAGTTTACTTAGCTTATAGCAGTTGCTTACAATTATAAAAAAGACGGTGCGATTTCTTTCTAATAAACATCCTGGTGAGTTTTTAGAGGGATTCCCTACCCTACCCTGTCATATAGTTTTTTTATATTTATAATTTATTTCTATGGCCCTATATTATGCAACACGTGACGTGGATTGGAAATAATAGCATGGTTCATGACTACTGAGACGTCACAAAACTCCCTAGAAGGTTCCAACTAGGGGCCCTTAGGATACAACTACAGACATCATCACAGCACACTTTATGGTGTACTGATAATGACAGTATCATCTTCAACAATGAGGATTAATTTGCAAATTAGAAAAAAAGAGTATCAAGAACCATTGTCTCTCACATTTCGTTTAGAAGCAGCTTATTTGTGCTGCAGAATCTATGCTTAGAAATATGCACCCATCCGTGATGGGAATTAATTGTGCTTTCAGGCACTCATGAAAGAAATTTCCCCACAAATGGCATTTTATCATCGCTTTATATAAAGTATTAAAACGTTTCTTTAGATTTAAAAACCGTGCTTAATTGCATTGTATTGACTTCTTTCATTGATTTTTAAAAAAACGAGGTATAATAACCTTTACAAAAAGTTGGAAGGACATCAAGGTTGAAAGGGTTAGAACCGGTGGTTTAAATGATATAAAATTGAAAAAATATAAATTTTATTGTTCTTTTAAACGAATAAAAAACATATTTATGTAATTTTTAAAATATGTATCGTATAAATATATAGCGATATCGTAATATATATCTTCTGATATTTAAAAAGTTATGAATGTGATTTAGTTTTTAAATAAAATTATATTAATATTTAAATTATAATTAGTTCGTTGAAGCTTTCTAAAAGTGTATGGTTTAAAATATGTATACAAATGACTTGTTCGAATTTCTTTTTAGATGAAGAAGGTTGTTTAAACATCTTAATTATATAATTAATCTATGGTTGTTTTCAGTATTGCATGTGTATTAACCAAAAATAATTATGTAACTAATTAAAAATATAGTCAAGTTTGCTATTAATTAACGGCATAATTGGAATAATTAGTCGACAATATAGTGCTATTAAAATTGACAAAAAATGCTGATAAAAAATAGTACTATATAGACAGTATACATAATAAAGTAGACATACATCAACGGGACTTTCTGTAGGTGTTCATATTATATATAATACTATATAGGTATTTATAACATATATAAATACAGGTATTTTATTTAAAAAAGTAAGATGGCTATAGCCTTCTTTTACGTTATGTATAAAAGCTTGACTGTTGATCTTTACACTAGGGATGCTACGTAAAATATATTTTAGTTTTGAGCCTCTAGATATATTTTTTTGTACATTCGCTTGCAAAAATAGTGGGTAATCAAAAAATGTATGGAATCACATTTTGTATTTTAAAATTGATTTTTAAATACCCAATCGTTCAGTTCGAGTGCATCAGTTGTTTTATATACCATTTGTCAATAATAATATTCACCAAGTATTTGTATTGTTTTCACCTAGACATATAAGCCTAAAAAGTTTTAAGAAATGTTTATCTAAATCGTAAATTTCAATTTACACCTATGTATGTGTAATAAAATTGTGTGTATATTGCATAATAAAATTGCATTGTATGCAATCAATAAACTCACATTAGACTAACCGTGTTTATACTTTAAAATTTTAAATACAAATCCAATTTGTCATTGGATTTCAGATTTGTATTGCTAGAATAGTTTTCGTATCTCCTTATAAAAATAATAATAAAATACTAAATGGACGACAGATCTCAACACTAAATCCCGTGATCAGAATATGTTAAAACCACGGGGTCTATACTAACAGCTGTGAAATAAACATCAATATTGTATTTCAAATGTATGTGAATTTAAAATTATTTAACACTCTCTGCTCACGAGATTTAGTGTTGGTCATCCGATTTAGTGTTGAGAATGTCATTCTATATTTTTTTTATTACTCGTTACGCAAGTGATTGTACAAAACGACAACATGGCACGAGGACTTTGGTTACATAAATATCTCAAATCGAATTTTCTAATCGATTTCTGAAATGGATATAAATTATTTCTGATATCAGTTCAGTTTAATTTTATTTATTTTATCATTTCTCAAGTGTTTTTAATGTAGTTTTTAATGGAATATTATTTAAATTTCTCAACAATGAACAATATTTGTGAACAATATTTACTTTAAAATTACAAAACATTAATTTAATTTTATGTTGTCTTTTTATATTCTAAAATTTTATGTTTCAATTAATAGAGCCAAAATTATTTAAAACCTCGATATCGGTTATTTTTTCGGCTACAGAGAACCATATCATCCCTAGTTTAAACGTAAAATGTTCGTTTTGATTCCTTTAGTGGTGTTGTTAGTCTAACTGATAATGATGGTGTTAGTTGTAGTGATAGTGATAGTCGAACTGATAATGATCTGATGAACATGTAATCGTTTGTATTAGTGCCTGCACGATCGAGATACGCATTGAATTGTGGTAGTTAATTTTAATTCACACGGTAACTAAAGGTATTTAAAAGGAAAATTTTGTAATACCGAAAGATCAAATAGTAAAATAAAAATGTCTATATATTTCTCTGCCATTATTACTTCATGTCTTATTATCATGAATGTCTTAGAATATACGTATGAAAATTTTGGTTAACATATACTATTACTATAACACAAATTGTATCAAGTATGTATAAATAATTTCTATTTATTTTTAGCTTTTTTTCTTAGTAATCTTTATTTAACTTCTCTATTACCTTGATATATCACACCACTCAAATACTGTCATAACTCAAAATAATATTAAAATTATAGTTATTGTCTTGTTAGATTTTCAGAATATTATAATGTCATTTTGTGGCTTCAAGCAAGCTTTTAAATTGCAAAAAAATCGTTTTGTTATGAATTAAAGTAAGACACCGAAAAGTAAAACTTAACAGCGGCATACATTTTAAACGACTTTTTCTCGATAATGTTGTTTTCCAGTTGTGACACTATTTTAGCGGAGGTGCGAAATGTGTTTTTATCCTTGATGACGTATAATTTTGATGGCCACCTTGTGATACATTGACGATTTCAAATGGTGGTAAATTGACATTCTCTATATCTGCTTCATAATTATTCTACCAGAATGTTTTGAGTTTAATACGTGACGATACGTACGTAATTACCTTACAAATTACTAAATGTATGGAAAATCCGAGAAATTGATATATGTTGCAACGTAAAGTAAAAAATATCTAATCTTGATGACTAATTGTTGCCGTGTAGATATTATAGTCTTAAGATTAACTTAGATTTTTCTGATCAACATTATCTATTGGCTGGGACAAGGCTGCTCAATTCATTTTGGAGGCGAGCTATAATTAATAGTCCATATCAGCTAGTCAGCCGCGTAGTGAATAATTTTTGTTTAGAGTCATGATATATTCAAATATAAATAGAACTATATTTATATAAAAAAAATTAAGTTTCGGAAAGTTTCATAATAAAAGTAACTATGACACCAATCGCATAATAGTCGCTGTTGGTGGAGTACTTTTTGACTCAAGCCAAGGACCGAAGATTGAGTAGCCTTGGTTTAGACAATGTATCTTATAATCTTAAATAATTATGAGCATGTTAAAATTGTAAAAAAATAATAATAACTTAATCGTTGGTAATATTATTATTGCATTTACACTGTAATCTGGTTCATTCTGAAAATATAGTATTTATGTAATATACTGATTAAAACCCTTATTAAACAATTTGTTTTATTTGATAGCATGTGTTAAACATACTAAGTTGATTTTTTACTTTGAATACTTGTATGTTGTGTTACCAATATTCAACCACGTAGATTCGGGAATTTTCGTTTTCCCGCAGAAAATGATAAAAATTTATTAATATCTGTTATATTAAAAACAATTTTTACCTCATTTATCAATTTAGTTTATATGGCTAAATTGTTGATCTGTGAAATTGCAAATATGATCACTATTATAAAAAACAGAAACAGTGGGAAGTAGAAAGTAAAGCGTGCATTTTAGTTGGTAGTGTCGTGTTTTTATCATCCGATCAGTCATGGCACACGCCCCTTTTGCTTTAGTCTGAGCCCAGGTACAGCTTTTACGAGTAGCGAATACGTAGTCTGTAAAGAATAGGATTTTGAACTCCACGATAATAAAGAATAAGAAACGGGTTAAAAGATATTATTTGTTGCGAAATTCTGCTGTTACAATAATGACGAACAGCAACTTCTCGTATCGCCCCGGCTTCATTACGCTTCTATCTAGATGTCATTAATCATTTGATTACACTTGCTATATTCTACCAGATCAAAGAGTTCTCTTATTTTATAAATAAAGGTGAAGTGCATGGAAGTTTCGCTATGCTATGTGCGGGCGCCGCGGCGTCGCGTCCGTCTGGCCAGGAATAGCGTAAGCTTGCGCACGGAAATAACGCAGACGACGCCAACCGTCAACAAGACGCATTTGGAACAATATTAATATGCGAGAGTCCCGCACCTTCAGAGAGATATGCTAGACTTAGTGATTCATGTCTTCGACATGCAAAAAATATTATAAACTGCTAGCTTTTACCTGCGGCTTCGTTCGCTTAAATATTGATTTTGTCAAGCAAATCGGATGACGCAATAAAAATTACATACAAAGTTTATCCCTCTCTTCACTCCACTTCCAATAGGTTTTTCGCGAAAAAAGTAGCCTATCACCGTCTTCAGGTTTCCATCTATCTCTATACCGGTCTATAGTGGTTTAGCTTAATTTCTTTCGCATTTATAATATTAGTAAGGATAAAGATTTTATTATCATCTTAATATTTTGCTCTATTAAGAAGATTTTTTTCTTGAAGCAGAGGTTAATTGGCACCAAATTTAACTTTTAATCCTTCGAAATGGTGAGGTTATAAATCTCAATTGTTTAGACGTTTTTATTTACAATATTATCGTCACATTATATCTTTATATTCAACAACTGTACACGTACATTCGTCTTGTTATTGTCTAAAGGCACGTTTTAGTAAATCATGTTACTAATGCTATAAACACATAAATCAATTAGATATAACATGATGTGAGGTAAGTCCAAGTTTGTTTTCGTACAAGGTTATCGTAAATATTGTGAGCCATCTTCCAGTGAATCACTACTGTTGTTTGGAAGATTTTCTGATCCATTGCATAGTTATTTTCTAGGATCGTCTTATAATAGTCTACCTATCAGTAGAATGTATTGGTTTTACAGACGAAGTTATGAAACCGCAGTCTGTGGTAAATCAGAATATTCTCGTTAAAAATACAAAAATATGATTTTGAATAACTTAAAATTGAGATATTGATTCAGATTGTACATATTATATTACATGTAAGTACCTTTTTATACTAACGTTAACTATTGTTAAAACAGGATTGCTATAAAGCGGGCTCCTAATAACATAACTATTTTACAAAAGCAAACCAATAGCAGTTACGACTAAATATCGGCTTCAAGATTACAAATGCGTACAGTGTACCAAACATAATCAGAATTTACCACTACAAAACCGATGTTTAGTCATTTTTGCTATCACTTTGTTCTTAAAAAGTACGTTATTGTTGTGTGTGATGTGGATTTTTTTGGTGTAATGAACACTCCGTTCATTAATTAGTCATCTAATTAGTTAAACTATACTACTGAAACATAGTAGATATATGTACTCTTTTTTGTCGTAACTGTTATCACATTTGTTCAGTATTCAGCCCAAATTACATTTTTCATGTAAACAATACATAATAACTAGGTACTTTCAGTTGTTTAGTTGATGTTTATTAATTTGACTGCGAAAACCTAACGAATCTATACTAATATTATAAATGTGTAAGGGTGTTTGTTTGTTTATTTGTCCGTGCTTTACGCCTTAACTAGGCAACCAATCGACTTTATTTTTGGCATAGATATAGTTGAAGGGATGGAGAGTAACAAAGGCTACTCTTTGTCCTGGAAAAACATCGAATTGCCAGAGGAGATTCACGGGAATATTCGTATTTTCCTTCGTACATATTATACTGTCAAATACTCAGTCATATTACCAGGAATCGCTTTTAGAATGTCATTATTAATTTGTATAACAATGTCATTATTTGGAATATAAAATCGGTTTGATCATATGTATCAGCAGCTCTCAAAGTGGCTTAGCGTTGGGTCTGTTCTTTCAAACGGAGTTGTGTTGGAGTGGGCGTTTTAGCTGCTAGACCATCAGCCTGTTCATTCAAACGTCGATGGTATTGAGCCGGTGGTTCAGCGGCTATTACAGCCGCTTGACGCTCCGCTTGTTCCGATTCTTGATACACTTGAGCTCGAGCAACTCTTTTTGCTCATATCGTTAGTATATACTATATACTAATGACTATATACATGACATGAGCATGAGAAATGAGATGAGACACACTCAAGCACAGTTAATCTTTCTTTTTTTTTGTTCATTTAATAGCAATTAAACCACATCGAATTAGACCGTGAAAAGTAATAGGGTTCTATTCCTAATTATACTGAAGAGTAAGAAAAAAAAGAGTCGATTTGTAAAGTATTTCTTTCGTTATCGTGATAACATACAGGAACCACACATACAAACACACGGACGTCCAAGACAGTTTTAACTAGTTTAAATAACAAAAATGGTATCAAAAATATCATGAGTGTTAAAAATACTGTTTTTTCTTGATATGTGTGTGTATATATTATGTTACAAGTGCAATATACGATAAATAGAGACATTTTAAGTTTAAAAAATCAGTTGTTTTGCTTGAAGTGACGCCAATACTCGAAATTAACATATCTTAGCGGTTAATGGAAAAGCACACAACAAAGTTTACACTAGCGCCCTTAAAAAGTTCTCCGTTTTGTATACATGGTCGGTGTCTTATTCCCCAAAGTTTTTCAAAATACCACGCGAAAGAAGCCGCGGGTAAAATCCCATAATAATAATAATTTTATAAATTCAAAAATATGGATGTTTGTTTCTTTGTTCCACTATCACGTTTTAACCGTTAGATTTTTTTACATTACATACATTTTAATTGGTACATAAACAGACCATTTCCTGAATTAGCACATGGGATACCTTTTATCCCGGTAATATATTCTATTGAGATAATAATTCACGTTTAATGTTATTTTAACTTTTTACGCGAGCGAAGCCACGGTCTGAAGCTAGTTAATAATATATTTCCGCAAAATGTTTACTGTTACAACAAAAACGTCTTTTAAATTTATTTTAATATTTAACTAGATTTTTAGTTTACATCTTAGGACCCTTACTAACGTGCAATTTTTCTACATATTTTTCGTTTTTTATATCTTTAAGTATAAAGTCATACTAATATTGTTAGCAGAGTTGGAGTTAGCAGTGATTGTAAATATATCATGAAGTGTTATGTTAATTAGATAGAAACCCTTATACCTGTACTGATTGTGATTTATTCGGAACTTCAAAGCTAATAGTTATGTTCTGTGACGATTGAATTTCGTCGCAACATTTGCAATTTTACTTTCGGTTGAGATGATTAATGTTAATATAAATAAACAACTATTTTATACACAATTAAAATTCATGAGTGGTTTTTCATCAATAATTAAAACATACTTGTAGATGAGACAATCACACGGTTTTATTATCATTATATATACGACTGTAGTTATATTATTACTTAGACAAAGCTTTTTGCTTCACTCCATGTAGCTATTTTATCAAAGAAGGAAACAATACATGTTTTCACACCTCTATATACGTACGCGCATACCTCACACAGTCCAACCATATCTTCTTCGGTTCTACCTACAACTACTACTATGTTCGTCCACGTTGATATTTATCTGTCTAGCTGTAATATGGCATTCATCTCAATCATCATATTACGCTAAACTATTCCCCCTTAGGTTCTCTGACCTATTTTCATGATATATTCTTTCCTAATCTTATCCATATTAGTTACATAACACATCTAACATCTCTACCACATGTAATTTTCTTACAGGACTCAGGATCCGTACATTACTAGTTTTTAACCTTAACGATTGCTATTAAACGAATTTCTTTAAACTGAACAGTGATCTCTATTGATGTTTATTTATTTCTGAGTATGTTGATTTTAATCTAACAGGAAAGGAGACTTATTAAAATTCAATTAATCAATTTGAAAAGAAACCAGACGTTTTTAGAACCAGTTTGAGGTTTATAGAAGTGTTTTATTCAATTCCATATTTCTTTTTTCAGTTTTGTTCGCATAAGTTACATTTGCCGTTTGCAAAATTTCATACAATTTGTTAACATCTACAAAAACTTAAGTTGAATGTACAAAATCGGGCAGATTGACTGCATTAAAGCATTTGAAATGTTGTGGGTTCAAGTTCCGCACAGGACAATTATTTATGTGATCCACAAATATTTGTCCGATTTAAGTTGCTACTTTGTTTTCGTTAATTATATTTATAAAGTCCTTCTCCCTTGACATTGGCGAAATTGCCTCAATTCGCCGATTCCATAATAAAAAGAAGCCCCAAGCTATTCGTATTGTTTTTATAGTATTTATTTAACATTTAGATGCACATTCTTGGTTATTTATAAATCGTTAAGTTACTTGCCATGTTTGTTGCTTGTTTTACTGATGTACTTGGGTTAAGCGATAATTCTCGGAAACCAGTAGTATGTGCTCGTTTATTTGGTTTTCCCCTTTTTAATCGATCAGGAAAATGTATTATTTACAATATAACTTAGAAAATATATTAAGTACATCAGCCGGTAATTACCCATGACTTCGTATGTATTATAATATTTTCTCTCCCTTTTTGTACTATACAATACTTAATAAAAATTGTATATACATTTTTCCAAATTTCAAGTCGTCTCTCTATGTAATGTTATTAAAATACTGCGAATTAAGTCACTTTAAATATTAGAGTTTGTAAGAAAGCACCTACACTAAATTCTTAACAAAACAAAACATTTTTGATCTTCTTTGTTTTATTTTCTTTATGATTGCATCTCTAAATATAATTTTACGATGTAACTTTAGATGAATCAGTTCTGGCCCTTCAGCACCTTAAATGTTGATTTTCAAAATAATAAATGATATTTAACTATTAACTAGCAGTCCATCCACGGCTTTGTGCGCTTGCATTATTAATGAATTGTACGTATATTTATTTTATCTATTAGTATATCCCAAATGAGAAATATTATTTTTCAATACACACTTTGCCGCCTCATTCTATACTGAAATCCGCTTTAGAAATACGTTTTTATCAATTATTTTTTATACTCACTCAATCAAAAAGTAAAGTTTTGGATTTCTGTTCAACCGTTTTGTACACTTTTCTTCCTTCCTCAAATTTTTTTTTACGTCTTTATATGGCATCTCTTCGCCACTAAAGATGAATTAGTAAATTTGAATAGAAGTGTAAATTTTTATTCGCAGTGTTTTTATAATGAAATCCGGTATGATGTCCGTCAAAAAATTATAAGAATATTAATAACAAACATCGTTTTAGTTTGTAACACCAAGAAAATTGAAATTGAAAACTGTATCGAACAGCAAAACATTATTACTTAGCTATAATTATATTTTAATAACTTTGTGTGACTTCTTTGAAATATTTTTATTTAAAATCTATACATAAAATCTACTAAAAACAGTAGGTACACATTAAGACGCACAGTGTAATAAAATTGTGTTAATTGAAATAACCATTTTTTACTATCATTATTAAACATTGTTTACTTTGTTTATATGATTGTATATCCAATGGTTTCTATTAATACAAAATTCTGGATTTTCCTGCTAACAGTCCAGTTGGTACACTGAATTACGAGTATACCTACTTAAAATTATAGTAGGTATAAACTGTAATCTTTTTGTTATTAGTAGGATTATCCATAATAAAAACATTTACTGTAATATAAGTTGTATAATATAAATAGCTACCTAATTATGTTGAGTAATAAAACTGTTTGTGTACCTATAACTAATTATATTTATAACTCTACGATTGCCAGGCCCTAAACTGCTGAATTCGGTGCTATATCAGGCTTGAATTTAACCAAAAATTAGAATCAATCTTTATAATACCTAAATATACTTATATAGCTGGTCAGAAATGGCTAGAGTTCGCCATTTTTATAGAATGTTCAATTCTAAAAACCATGAGTATCATATCTACTATCTCTCGGGGAATTAGAATGTAAACAGAGTAGGCGACGATTTTTCATGCTCTACTATATCTTATTAACAATGCAAAAATGTGCTTTTGTATGGAATATTGTTCGCATCTCGCATATCTGGAATGGCTCCGCAAGATAGTTCTTCTTTTCTCTGGGTACATTGCAGTTACGGACCGATATATTATTAATACCTTATGTTATCCTGTTTAGACTGAACAATATATATCCCTTTTCTATAGCTTTATCGTTTTGTTCGTAATCTCATACGATGTGAAATGACCATATTAGTCGTGATGTTAACACTGTAAGACTAGTATAGGAATTAGATTTTAGGGTAGTTGCTAGAACATACGTAAATGTAGGTGCTATTTACTTGAAAAGTCAGTCTCAAGAAAATACTCTATTACCATATGTTATGGTTTTATAATGATATCTTCCTTTATCGAACAAGTTTGGCGATTGACGCGGTGTCCGAGCATATCATTCAACCATTATTACCTCCATAATTTTTTAAAATGTTTGGACAAGGTTCTACGTATCAAAAAACGGTCGCTACAGTTAGTAGTTATACACCTTACATAATGTACAGTTTTATGACGGAAGTATTTTACTGTATGGTTTTGAATCCATAGAATTAACTAGAATAATGTTCTTAATCGATAGTTAAGCAGAGTTGTATGGTGAGTCACTGCGAAGGTAGAATTAATTAACTTTAAGTACTTAGTTGCCGGTGCATAGACGTCCTTGCAAGGCTGCTGCGTTGGCGATCACGTGCAAGCAGCCTGCGCATGCGAATCGGCCTTTCGCCACTAATACCAAAGTATATTATCACATTGCTTTGTCTCTTTCACCTTTATAAGAACGTTAAGGGACAACAAGATAACTCGATTTGTAAGAACCTAAGCATAATCCGTGAGTATTCGATGCAGTCCCAATTAAATCGCTTTAAACCAGTGTCGTGTCTTTATCAGATACATTAAACATGTTACCAAGTAGCAAATTCGATATTGTATTTAAGTGTAGGAGTAAATATCGTTCATTATAAGTTTTCGCTAAAGCATCATAATATAAGTATACAATATCTAAATATGTTCAAATACGTATTTTACACAAAACGGCCGCAAAGAAATTTCCATAATATAAATATGCTGAATTAAAAATGAACGTACGTAATAAGTTTTATCATGTTAATACTATACGATGTGCTAATCAGTAGGTATTTAATTAAAAGAACTAGATCGGTGCCTTAATAATTCGATAATAATATAAGTGAATACCTCAAAATATGTATTATCTTTAAAAAAACGAGCGTACCTTGGTGAGGTGGAAAGTAATAATACCATTGTTGCATAAATATTTCTTTTTTTATGAATAAACTATTACATGAAATTTATTATTAAAATGTACTCTCCTTACAATAGTTCTAAAAACTTATGCTTGAAATTTATATTTATATTTGTGGATAATTTTATAAGCTTTTTGCCAAGTTTTATGTATTTCGATGTCAGATTATTTAAATTGCAGTAAACAAAATGACATATGTATCAAACCTAACTAGAAATCCTTTGGCTTTAATCATCAATTTCCATAAGCACGTTGGATGCCTAGGTCATAGTCTTTATTAGGAACTTTACAAATACAGTCTTCGTCTTATTAGTAAAGGCTCCAGAACTAATAGGGGTGCAGTCCGCCTACACGCTGCCGGCTTACAATGGGCAGAGTGGGCGCACGGCGCGAAGCCCTTGGCGAATCGTCGGCGCCGTCTCAACCATAACAGTCTTTGAATTAACAATTCAGACTGACTTAATGTTTTATGGATGGCACATTACCGTAACATTGCAGAACAAACGCTTATTTGTAAACAAGAACATCTCAAGCTGTTTACATAGGATATAATGTTATATAGATGTCATTTTGTATTGAGTTACAATTACATAATTCAATTGCGTAATCATTATGAATTCGTCGACGCAGTTAAATTTAAAATTCTTAGCTGATGATGACATTTATATGACGCTATATTTAGTAACTTCGCCTCTTACGAATCATACTATGATACGCTAAATAAAAAAAAAAAAAGTAGTTCTCTTGAATGCTCGGGATTGAACTAGATGGTACCATTTTTTAATTATTTTTTTATATCACTTCTACCACGGGCGTATTATACATACACATATAACAAATGATTACCCGAATTGTTTAGTATCGATACGGGAATTTAAAGTTTAATAATTGCGTGATAACAATATTAAACTTCAGAAAGGTTATGTTATAAATGCAGTTCCAGTTTTCTTTTCAACTGTAGTAATGATTTTATAGTGAAATTAAAAATATATCATCATACTAATATTATAAATGCGAAAGTGTGTTTGTTTGTTCGTTATGCTTTTACGCCTAAACCGCTGAATCGATTGTGATGAATTTTGGTACAGAGATAGACGGGTCTCAGGACACGGAGTATGGCTACTTTTTCTCGCGAAATCTTTATTAAGTAATAAATAATTTTTCTTTAAGGAGATAAACTTTTTTGAGTCATCCGATTTGTTTGACATAATCGATATTAACGCGATTAAAGCCGCACGTAAAATCTAGTTTATAATAAAATAAATTGTCCTCTATCAATATTTCGTACGTATAATTAATAAAATAAATAAAGGAGCAACAATTATTGTTGTTTTGTGGCGCCCTCTGCCTTATAGAATTCACAGTTTAGATTAAGTGTGGGCGCCACGTCTGACTCATAGACACTCCTTGACATACCCGCGGCGTCGCGTCGCCTCGCAAGACGCGCGACCCACTCGTAATGTATTAAATTATCATAGATATCCTCGTTTTGTTGGAAAGTTTGTTGATGTTGTTATTCATATAAGTTTAAGATCAATAAAAATCCTGATCATTGTTTAGAAATACTGTAAGGAACAGGGATGATCTTTACGTCAGTGATGATAATGCGTTATACAATATTTATTAGATGATTTATTTTTGAGTTCGAATTAAAAGTTCACAATGACTTGTTGTTATTGTACCGTGAGGTTACGAAGCCCTCTGAATTAGTTTCGTATTTTGTTTCCTTCCCTTCGTTTCCTTTTTAGTACAATCACTTGGAAATGTTTTCCGCAAGTTTTGAAAATTGATGATTTTATACATTTCCATGTGCACTTTCCGAATTTCTACTTGAACAAAATGGTACCGGAAAATTAGATTTTTGAGAATATTTTCTTTCCTACTCATTTTACGTTAAAAATGTATATATAATAAATGAAACAAGAGCAAATTTCCTTTAATCCTGTAATTATTTATTTTTCTGTATAATTAATAAAATTAGCGTACCAAAGCACTGCAAAGTTGACTTACAACGCGTTTTGGCCAAAACGATAGCTGCAGTTGAATTTACAATAAGCCAATGTTCTTCTTGTTGTCGAGTATTTGGATGTACCAGGATCCCGACAATAATTTATAATCTGCGTTATGAATATAAATTAAATGAACCTTATAGATAATCGTGATCATATTTTTGGAACAGTTGTGCCTTGATTGTTTTTATGTTTTATTGTTTTAGGCGATAATCACCCTCTGTTTTGGCCATCAGTTCGTGAAGAGAAAACTGACAAACTTCAGACACACTTCACACTGCTCTAGATAAGAATAAAATATATTGCATTACAGTATCAATCGCGTTTGCATATGGATCTCTTTCTTTAAGCTCTATCGCCAGTAGTGCTCGGTACATTTTTTTTTTGTTCGAGTCGTGATACTTTGCTTCGATTGACCAAATCATTGACATCATGCCGCAAGTCGTACAAGAAAAAAATGTACCAAGCAACACCGGCTGAAGAAATTAACAAATGAGGTCGTTCTGTTAGTCTGCTAAAACAACACACTTATTTATAACTGGTAAGCTTCCAAGGTTCAGTATTTTATTAAACGGTTTTTACAAGTTTACAGTCTGATTACTTTATTAATAAGATTTATATAAAGAAACAGCCTAGCTAATACTTTGTTGTCCATCTAATATGTTTTCGGTTCTTAAATAAACATCAACAATGCATCTTATGTAATCTGGAAGAATTACTATATATGAGAATTAATATTCTTCTACGATTATACTGTATGAATAAATAGACAATGTACATACTTGGTATAACTAATATGGAAGACCACAACCAAACGGACTTGGCTGTATGGTCTTAGATATCTTTTCGTTTTCCTCTAAAAGGAAAAATATGAACCATAAAAAAATTATAGCTAGCGAGTTTTAGGCAGAATCTTGATCTCTCATATTGTGATTTTTATTTTTATTCCTATACCGACTTATACCTATAGTTATACGGCCCTATTTCGTGTAATATTGTTCGGCTATAATGTGGCAAAAATTCCCTAGACAGTTTCCGAGTCACAATCTTATTGAAGCGTTAATATTATAATTATGAAATAACATCCCACTGGGGTGTGTGGTCTAAATACCTATTCCGTAAAAAAAATATAGAAACAAAATATAATATTCATGGCCACGTGTTACAATGAATTATCATTATAGTAAGATTGTTTTTATGATCTATTATTTACACAACAAAATAACACTAACGCTTTTACGGGTATTTTTAATCGATAAATAAACAATACCTAACATATATGCGATAGATACTGACCTCAATTCTTACATACCGATTTGTAGACAACCTTGGCTATTTCTAACCAAAGGAAATTATGTTTAATTATATGATACTTGATTCGAAGGGGGATTACGGGCGCTAAACTTGTTATCAATTTACTAATAATACCCCTTTATCGGTGTTGCAATTAGATATGATACTACGTGGTAAATAAATATTTTTAGTTGTGCTATGAAAATGGTCTTAAGAAATTGTGAAACTAATTCACAATACTTGTCTATATCTACTACTAAGTCTGTGGATGAGCCTATAACGTTATATTTTTTAAATATTGTGATAGATACCACACTATATTGGTGTGAAACGTCTATTGACGCGCTTTGGCATTGAAAATGACTTGTATGCCGCCACGGAAAACGGCATGGCGCTCTCTTGTGCCGTCATACACTACTACATACCGCTCTCTACTTCCTTGTGTATTTATATGCACGTTTTATAACTGAACGATGATGTAGGAAATGATTTGAGCGGTTTTTATCAACTTTTCTGCTAATATTTTATTAAGATTTTGTACACCGAAAGTATATGTTATTCGTAACGTAACTATAGTTACCTATTTACAAATTGATAGATTGCAAGAAGTTCTAGTAATGATTTGGCTTTCTTAAAAAAATATGTATAATACACAATTTTCGACTGAAATGAGTATTTCGTAATAAATACGTATGGAGCCGCAGGGCACCGCTAGTGTTTTTTTAAATGTGATTGTACTGTATTTTATGCATTCTGTGTCTAATTTTAGACTTACATAACATATATTAACAATATACGGAAAAATTGGTTGACCAACTTCTAACTTTTCACCGTGCCGTCCCAGCAATAAAGTATGTAATTAGGATAATTCATAAAAATAACTTTAAATAATTGTTCATCGAATTGTGTACGTTATATTTCTATAATACTAGAATAAATAAGCAACGCTGTTAGAATCGGTTGGTTTGAAAATTTACTTTGTCGTTTCAGTATATCACATATGCAGTGAATCTAATATTAAGATTACACTGCAACTGTAATGAGCCTTCGCTAAAGGAAAACATCGTTATTGAACTATAGCATGGTGTAGGGCTTTTTATAAAGTCCACCTGGCTAGCTACCATCATTAAAATTTACCACAAAATACCCATAGGTGTGTTCCGCTAGTAACACTTGACAGTCGGTCTCTCTATTAAGTTTAGCGTGTTCACCATCCTGGGCCACACCAATACTTAACAGGTGAGATTGTGGCTATAAAGTATTAAAAAAAATAAAGACGTTATTAATAAATGATAGTTACATATTGATAAACGTATCAGATTAACTGTTTCTTAGTTCTTCGTGATCTAGGGTCAATCTGTGTGTATCCAACTGCCTAGAGGAGTGGTCGCCGTTGTTTTTCTTACTTAACCATTCTGTAAACAGAGAATTTGTTATTATATGCTATTAATTCTGAACAATGCCTCAATAGATCTTAATTTCATAGATTAAAACAGTGTGATACACTTATAATATAAGTAACCTGTATTTATAATGTGTACCACATAGTCTTATCGACCCTAAAAAGCACCTTTATTTGAAGAACTCATTTACGCTACAACGCTGACTTTTCATTATGAAATAGGGGGCAAACGAGCAAGCGTGTCATGTCTAATATCGTTTCTGTCTTTCATTTCTATTGGTTATTAAATGAAACTTGTTTATAACTCCAATGAGTTAAATGTCTTTTAATTATATTAAATTTAAATATAGCCAATCAATATAGTGATTATTGATAAACTACGTTTTTTATGTCTTTTTGTGGTGCATAAATATACAGTATTTTTATCTGACACACGAAGACGCGACATATACATAATACATATATGTCCATTCACGAATCTGGGAAACTCTAAGTTGAGTACCCTAACTTCCGACGTCTGATTTTGTTATTTGTAAATTTTCTACGCAATAGACAGTTGCATGGGAAATTGTGGTAAATTAAAAATCGAATGGTAAATTCGTGGGAATCATCAGCGAAATCAAGACAACCTATCTTTTGTATTTCCCTTGATCGTAGATTCGTTAACGTTATTTGTTAGCCTTTTTCTCAGTCAGTCTCGTTACATTGCATCGTCGTATTAGTAGTGTTGGTTGATACCGAGATTCTTCGTCATTTGCATTTGTTCCAGGGAACATGGCCATATAACTGCCTTTGTTTACTTATTTACATTTCTACTTTATTGACTTGACGGAGTTAAAGTATTTCACATTAATGTGACCCTATAAGCCTTGGGCTATATTCGTGAGTATGGCACAATACAACTATTGCTTACATGAACATATTGGTCTTTTAACTTCACTATTATTGTCTGCAACTGATCACCTACATTGGGTATCAATAATTTCTTTTTGGGTATTGCTTGTAACACTTACGATCGAACATACAGGGTGTCACTAGTGACCGAACCTCGGCTTGGGCTGTTGCCGAATCGCGTAGGAGAATATCGAATGCGGTACTAGCTATTAATAAAAATCGAAAAAGCTAAATGTACTAACTGAACCCTTTACTTCGGGACCTGGAAACTAAATTTGGTTTGTTTTAAAAAGCTAACGTCACGTGGTGTTCCCAGGCGGATGGGTGCCATCCAAGTACTGACCGCGCCCGACGTTGCTTAACTTCGGTGATCGGACGAGAACCGGTGTTTTCAACGTGGTATGGACGTTGGCCCGAGACTTGTAATACGGATGTAGGTTTAAGAGGCCCCATTCCGACACGCGTCAACACTCATCTTTATTACTCGTGTTTCCCTCCCTGGTAGGAGTCTGCTAACGCATCTTCAGAGACACGTTCTAATATCCAACTTACTGCTGTCCTAGACAGGCTAAGAAGACAGGTTATAGATTTTGCTGGTATAACTCTCGCTCCCACTTCGACCGCGTATAACATAACTACCATAGCCATTCCTGTTCAGGTTATTTAGTAGCTCGCAATTCTTACTTTATATTTATTTTATAGTGTGGTATTTTGGTATATTTGTTTTCCATGGCACAGTGAGCTCAGTTAATGGAATCAATTTCATCTGCCCATATTTTGTCAACTAACCACAATAAAATTTGCTCATGTGGGAAGACTACGTTTTTACCATTTAACAGAGTTCCTACATCCAACAAAATCTATTTTTATTAGCAAATTGTGAGGTTTTTAATTGTTATTCTGATATTCGTAACGGAGACAAATACAACAAATCAGAAACGATGAAAATCGGTCTAGCTGTTCTCGAGTTATAAGTGTTCTAACAACCCGACTTTGTTTTATATATATAGATATCATAATACTACTAACTACATTATCCAATATATTTATATTGGATAAAGGAGTTAGTAATAGAATTATATTTTGAATCGATTAAAATTATTTTGTTCTAGAAATTTTTTGCGCTTTCTTTGAAATGTAGAACTTATGCTACAGTAACGCTTCTCAGTGTATTCTATTTTATGGACATTTTAGAAGTGAAAACTTCATTAGGTGCGCTGAGCGTTTTATTTTGTGGGTATTAATTGAGACAAAGCCGTCACTTCTCTTCACGTCTCTTCAGTCGACTGAGGGAGTCAGAGAGATATAGTAATTAAGTTTTCACTAGTGTCATAAGAAAACATCGTTTTTTATACATGGAGATACTTCTCTTTACTTATAACTCTATAGTCGTACATATGCATTGACTGTTCTGAAACTAAGATAATTATAACAAAAGTAGTCTTATTATTATTTATAAGCATGTTTTATTATAAGTATTGCAAACTACTTTATATGTTTGTGCCAATTTACTGACGTATAGCGATAATATTGTTTATTGCTTTGTAGTACCTAACCATTTTAAGGCCTGGCGTACATGACGCTTCACAAGTCTTCGATACTTTCCTCCAACGCGATGTTCTGAATTAATAATTATTCTGTACACATCACAGCTGGAACCCGAATACTTGTGATATAATTAAGAGCGTATGGATTAATGTGTCACTATTATCGTGCAAAAAAGGGGTATTCTACTCTCTCTTAAATAAATTTAATTTCTATTTATTTTTCCGTCGTAATTGCAATTCGCCACGACTCGCAATTTAGATTGTCTTGGCAAACAGGTCACATGAGACTGGCATCTCCAAAATGTTGCCAACTCTTGCACTTGCATAGAGTTCTACACAAATATAATGCAATTATTTCTACGATATTCGCGTAATCGAATTTGGAATACTTGTGTAGTCTCGTGTGTCAAAGGCCTAATGCGGTTTAGGCGCAGTCCAAAGAGCACTAACACCGCTTTGGAATTTCTCATTAGTACGCTCATTGTTTTAAAAGGCCGTTCGCATTAAATATTTTAAACAATTATCACAAAGCTAGTCTCAGTAGGTCACTTGATAACTTAAATGCGTAAATGATGATTGCTCACATTATATAATTTTGATTGGTATTTCGTGGTTAAAAACTGGGATTTTGTTAATTACCTCGTGGCCTTCATATTAGTATTTTAATGATGATAATATCGTGCAACTATTGTTATATTTTCTTACACAAATTTTACTTGCACATTATATATAAAAAAAATGAGGTTACGTGAAACTAAGCAATACAAAGAGAAATTGTTTTAGAATGCCTATTTGTGTATCAAAATAAATAGCGCAACTATGTAATCCATAAATACAATGACTTCTAGATATTTTATTGTTAACGATATTTAAAAAAATAACTCTTAAGTTGCAATTTATTAAAGTTTAGCGGTGGTATAAATTCCACATTTTTGGTTTATTGCATTAAATATATATATATATATATATATATATATATATATATATATATATATATATATCTAGAAGTAATTGCATTTTTGGATTACATAGTTGCGCTATTTATCTTGATACACAAATAGACATTCTAATATATATATGGTGTTAAAATGACTTAAAACACCATTTATATTACGATTTGTTTACTTTTTCATTTTTTATGTTATTTAAATATTTCTCCATCCTTTTCCATTAAGTGTCTGTAAATACACGTCTCCGTTGATGTTCCCAGAAAAAGTTAACATATTGATGTCATTTAATAATTTTCATTGATTTAAGTTCTTTAGCTCAACCAATAAGGGATAAACCGAATGATGCCTTGGCATACTCATATGCCCTTAAAACACATCACGTTGTTTTGTATGACATCAGCCATTGTAGTTGGAACAATGTGTAGTGTGGCGCACGCGTTGGGCAGTCACGCGCTGATTCACTCGCACGTATGACCATACATATCTATATCTACATATAAACATGGGCTGTTTGAAGCATTTAATAACGCCTAAATTGCCGTGTATTATGTAAAAAAAGCAATTGCCAGTCATCGTTCAGCAATAAATACAACCTTAAATTACACATATTTACAAGGCAACAACACAAGGCACGAGATAAACCAAAATGCCTAAACAGCTATGCGTTACAGTCATATAAAACGTCTTATTTAATTAAATATTCGAAGATACACACTTATCTATTACTTATTAAAGTACTAATACTATAAGAAATAATAAATAATATTATAAATGTGAATGTAAGTTTGTTTGTTACGCTTTCACGCGAAAACTACTTAACCGATCATCATGAAACTTTGTACACATATTCTTGGAGGTATTAGAAGTAAAATAGGTTATTCTCTTAGAAAAAAAATGCGAGCGAAGCCGCGGGTAAAGCTAGTACAAATATAAATTCAAAAGTATAAACTAACAACTGGATTAGACACTGATTTCTAGGTTACATGTTCAGTTCTTTATACATTGCCTAATTATTTCAAACAGGGCTGCAGTCAGGATTTTTTTTGCGAGGGGTTAGGTTAGGGGATACTATTGTTTTTCCGTATAACTTGGCAATATGACCGAGTTCATAATAGTAGCAACAATTTATGCTGTTTAAATAAAATCATTGTTAAATACATCGAGATAAATGCATTACCTACTTATCTCATCAACTTTTGCGTATTTAGGTATATTCTTTAATTGTAAGTCATCCTCACATCGCAAACATCTTTTGATTTAATAAAATATGACTCTGCATAAGTATGTATCTTGGTATATAAACACATATTGGTATTTATGTATCTTCTTAGTTCAACACGACGCAGTTTTAAGGATCAAACTGTTTTGTTTGCTTGTCGGGAATCTTTTTAAGTTTACGTATTACCATTACATTCTAATGCTTATGTATTTGTAGGCTGACGAAACGAAAAAGGAATGTTGGGTGAGTTATGCTCGTGGTTGGCTCACTATCAAGTAATATTTGTTAGCGATGTTATAGAGGTTCTATAGAATAGGATACAAATAATTTAATATCTACATGAACAATATTTGAAAACGTGTAATATTTATTTTGAACGCATAATCATTATACACATTATTAAAATCAAACTATTTTAAAATTTTAATATATTATAAGAAGTCATCACTGAAGTATAATAAACATATTAGAAGCTTATTGCAAATTAAAATCGTAGTACGAGTAGGCATATCTTTAACTATCGATTGATTATTCTTCGACCCTAAAAGATTGTTACTTAGGTATATCTAACAGAGTACTTTATAATTTTTATGACTAGAGATTTCTTAGTTTCTTTCTAAAAAACATTGAAAAAGAATGTGTACACGTTGCATACGTACAACGCTCGGACCCTGTAATAAACACTGTATAATGTCTTTTATCTCCTTCTCTTGCACGTTATATCTTATAGATGTATGTGGTTGACTATTGTTATAGTCGCTTTTTCGTTTCATCGATTTTCGAATCACAACGATGCAAAAGATGTTGTCACTTCCAAAAATTATATGTCAAAGAAAAGTTTTTAAACGATTTTCCTTATTACAACTGATACATATTCAATTGTTCTTAGTATACCTCAGTACTTATTATCAGCACAGTCATTTTGATAGTTGTTTTTTATTACCAACATAATATAATGTACTGAATAGTTGTTAGTGTGGTATACTGATTTCATACGTCCGCTCCATTTGTCATACTTCCCATCCTGACTCATTTAGGTCGGATGGCTGCTGCATGAATAAACGGGCCCTTTTGCCGTACCACCTATTGAAAACTAACATTGCCTTAAAGAACAAAGCGCGGTGGTTAGATAGCACCGGTGCGATCTCGCTTCCGCAACTTATGTTGCAACCCAAATGCAGGCAGTTTCAATTGCAGCTCTATAATAGGCAACTTTCACTATAAAATAGAACAACGATTAGCCTTGTTTACACTATGGTACACAATTACCAAGATTTGAAAATGGCTCTTAATAGATTCCTATTTTTGATATTTTGAGAATTTATAGTGTTCTACATATTTTGTTATATGGCCTATACTTGCAGTTTTCAACAGAAATTCTCTATGTAGGCGCATATAAAATATATATCAGCGACGTGCACCGCTTTTCTTAATAATTTCTTGGTTAACTTAAAAAAACACAAATTTTAATAAATTCTGGATACAAAAACCGTGTATTAATTGACTTTGGCATTCAGCATTCTGCATTCCACGTAGTTACGAACCCAACAACAACAAAAAATATATTATTTCCCTTTCCAAGAATGTTGATACGGTTGATCTTAGTTCACATTGTAATTCAACGTGGTCGTTTATTATAACCTTCTTTACTTGTGTTGAGTAAATGGGCAAGAATTTAAAGCTATACCATATTTTCTATTACTTGGACAGATATATATTCACTGGCGCCAGGGACACGTCATGATTTTCTAATAATAGAGAGATATGTCTACATTAAACGCTTTTGTATTTGATTTTACAACAATGCTTTTTTAATACCTATTTGATATTTGCAAATTGGATCAACTAAATTTTAAATTGTTCACTAATATTGTACTGAACACTAAAACACCTCATGACAGCATTGTTTAACTTAAGTATGAAGAATAGAACTTCAATATCTTAAAAAAGCCACATTATATCTAATTACAGAGTGTGATGACTTTCGTTCAGGTATTTGCAGGGTTATCATGTCATGGCAATATTTGACAAACATTATTTTTTCGATTACTCTCTAACACATTCTTACTACATCCTTACACATTCGTACAGCCGAATACTGTACACATCCTTATATATACTATACTTACATATTACTAAAACGGCTAGAAGTACCTACGGAGGATAGTCATGTTGCTGCATTACTAATAAAATGTCCAAGAAAAGTATTTAAATACATTTTAGAGAGTGACAAGAATAGCGCTGACCATAACTGACCAGATGTTGATACATCGGATGTGGCCTGAACATCACTGTCTATTTACCGAGATAATTATATAGTGATTGGGATGATTATAATCAAATCTTTTTATATCATTTTAAGATTTTATCTTAATTGGGTAGTATATAAATTATATTTAAAAAAAATTTGCTATTTCACAACTTTCATTGCTCTCATTAAAAGCGGTATTGTGATAAAGCCACCTTAATTCAATAGTTTTTAGAAATATTTTACTTATCATAAACACGCCTTTACCCCTTTTTTGCTTGTGGGTAAACCTTTTTACGGATATCATTCTCATATGAAGTTTGACGTACGCTGTGAGGTGAGTATTAGAGACAGCTCTGGTTAGAACCAGTAACACTCTTAAAAGTTTCTACGATGGTCCTACATTTAGCCTTACATGGAACTGGGAATCGTTGCTTTCTGATCTTACCTCTACCCTTCACACGTAACACGCTTAATGCAATGTGCACTACAATGATTGTATGATGTAATATCTTTGTAATAACTGATTTCTTATTGAAAATCCTTTAACTACTAGCAAGCAACGTTATCCCAGATCCAGCTATAATTTTATATTGTAATTTACACGTACAGACTTGAGGGTGGTTACTTGTATAAAGTACGAACATATATAATTTAGGTCAGTCATAAATTCTATTTGTACACATATAAAAGTGCTGGAACAGTGAAGAAACAGTCACAACCTTTGGTATTGTATTCAAATATTATCAGACCGCAATGTTAGCGATTCCTGTTCTTCATTGACATGAAAAGTATTTTTAGACTCGATGTACTTCACAAGACAAATGTAACAACTTATATGATGGGAACAAAACCGAAACGTGGTGATCTTTAGCCTTTTTTTGTAAAACAGTGAACGGTGTGGCCTTTTGTTTCCCTTCACAACAAGAGCGCCTTGAGACGAATCACGCGGAAATATAAACGCAAGATAAAGACTCACTGTATGTTAATCTTTGTTTCTCTTATGTCTTCATTTAGAACAAAATATTGTGACTAAGATTACTCTTTATTTTTTTTTATTTTTTTTACGATTTACGTGAAAAAGTTTCAGAACACGAAATTTTCCAATGCTTCTCTGACTATCTGCAAATTTCAAATCGAAAATCTGTTGTCAAGCACTTATCACCAGTATATCAAGTCTAGCATGCATTAGTCAAGTATTTGTCTCATATAGATGTCTTATATGACGTATTATCTGAATGGGTTACTTCAACTTACAGGTAGAATTAAAGAGAATCACCTACTGGAACAAGAATTTTATATTGAGAAATAAGGATGAATGATCCCTCGGCTTACATGAATGGATGGTGGGTACAAACCAATGGTAGCGAAGGACAACTAATTGAAACCTCGTTCGTGAACGAGTAATTATCACCGATGCGACAAAATGTTATATGGCGTGTTGCTGAGGCTACCTAGCAACATTTTATCATGCGATATCTTGTAGTACCAAAATAATATTTGTGGTTTACTGTAACTCAACATTTACTGCAATTTGTTTTGCATTGCGTTATTTAAATTAGTCATTTTGTTCATATATTTGGCTTTTATCTATTTGCTATTATTTTAATCACATTACTATCATAATTGTTTGATTATTAAGCTAAGAAAATATTCTTTTGATTGCATTAATTGATAAAATCCTGATAAACTTCACTTACCCAAATATATTTATATTTATACTCTATCCTAGAAGAATCTGTTCATTTTACCCGATAAACATATCCTATATGTTTATCCATGGTAAAAATTATTATCGTGTCAAGTTTCAGCACAAGCTGTCTGGTATATTCGATGTAATGCACATACAAAAATTCCGGATATAATATTTTTAGCTCTTATATCATTAACTAAAGTATATATATACCCGATTATAATCCTCAAAATTATTTAATCTGCAGATTTAGCTCAATTACAATTATTATAATATACAAGTATTATATGTACTTATATAATACAGTTTCTGTATATAATATTACAGTATTTCTATAACACAATAAAATTAAAAACAATATCTAGAGGTAACTAATATATTTTTAAAAAATGTATAACACAGATATCTATCACAAAATGTTACCACTATGTAAATACTAAAGCACAGGATATCAATGTAAGTAAATACTTTGGCATACTAAATTTAAATAAGTAGATAGATTTGTATTTGGGAAGTGAATATGTTACACTTTTTTGTTTTTTTCTAGCGTGGCGCAGCGTGGTGTGGCTGTGTGTCGCACGCAGCTGTGCTCAATTGCTCACTATTCTCTACAACTGACGTGGAATATCATGCGAATAATTTGTCAGCACTCACACATTTCCTAGGATCGATCCTCCGGATAGGAGCCCTCAAGTGAAGCTGTTCGCGCGATACAGTACCACTATACATCACTGAGACTACATCATCACACCGTATACCATTCGTGAACACGGTTCTGTAAGGGACTACCCCCGCGGCTCTTGCGCGGCTTACCAGATATCAGTGTTAGGACCACTAAAGTTAGTAAGTTAGGACCTGTTGGTTACTTAGGATCGCGAATCTTTGTTCGTTTTCTGGCAGTAGCCCAAGCTGAGGATCGGCCATTCTGGAACCCTTGCGCCCGCTGCCTAAGGCTATGGACCCTCAGCATTCGCCCCAAAAAGATCGGTGAAGCTGTCATGAACCCTTACGGCTAACAGCGTTTGCCAGGTCAAAAAAAAACACACATTTCGGGATAATATTATTTTATTTTTTTATTATTTCGAAGCAGTGAATCGTTATTAATAACGTATGTGGACACCGCGTCAATCACAGCAGGTTCGAGCTTCTGCAATGAACCTGAGCTTTTGGTGAACTAGGAAACCCTAGCATGTATTTTATATTGCACACAGATTTACCTTCAATTTTAAAATGAGTCGCCAAATACCTACAGGTGTGTTCTGGCAGCTGCACTTGAGAGCCGATTACTTTAGCAGACATAGCACATTACCACCCTGAGCTAGTGGCCAAACGCTAAAACCAAAAACTGATGTTATATTTGTTAGGTTTATTTATTACATAACACTAATATTTGTTAGGTGTATTTATTACATAACAGTAATATTGTATTATTAAATATTTGTAATAGTAAATTAGAGTACTTAAGTCATACTGTCAACTGATTAATGCACTTAAAACATATTGTAAATATTTTAACTAATAAATTAGGATATTTTATGGTACTATAAGTCAAATTGTCAACTGATAACCAGCACCGCACTTAAAACATATTGTAAATATGTGAAGTAATAAATTAGGGTACTTTAGGGTTCTATAAGTCAAATTGTCATCACATACTAATCGAAGTACCACACTTAAAATATATTTTAAATATTTGTAGAAATAAATTAGAGTACTTTATGGTACTATAAGTCAAGTTGTCGCATTTAAATACGAGCCGGCTGTAGAAGTCGGCACCATTCGATCGGAAGTCGTTGTTTTGTGCTGTATAGAGTAAGACGTGCAAAGTAGAAGATTGTGAAACAATATAGTTTTGTTACCTAGAGGAAGTTCTTTATTAAATACGCCTATATCCCCTGACCTAAGCCTTTAGATCAGAATTGGGATAGACAAGAAAATTCTATATTTTCTTAACACGTCCACGGCTCGGATACACAAAAAGAACCGTAAGTAACGAAGATATTTTTTTTTTCTCATTTCTTCGTCTTGAAAACGTTTGTGTTTGATTTATTTATTAACCGTGTGAAATCTAAATTATGTAGTACATTACAGCTTAAAAGAATTAATTTCAAATAACAAAGTTCATAAAGAAAAAAAAATTACTTATTAACTAGTAATTATGGGTTTTTATTATTAATTATTGACAATATTTTTAGTTGTATCTGAATTTTGATCGCCTGCCTCGTCATAACTGTTCAGTCAAATGACAACATGACCGTTAACATGTAAATTGACCTCTAAAAGGTCGCAAGCGCCAAAATTGACCATTATAGACCTTATTGACATGAAAAGTCGAAACCGAAAAAGTGGTAAAGATACCACAGATTAAAATTTGATATATTTTAGGGTAATTTTCTATACTAGTGATATTATTATACACAACACAGTTATCGATAAAATTATTTTGGATATACTATTTTATTTTTTTGATATCTCCCTACAAAAATAGTAGTACTATTGCACTCGTACATTTCTCAACCTAATGAAATAAAAATAGAAATTATAAACAAAATATATGAATTATTTTGATCATATCCACGTCGTCCTAAACAGATAAACCATCCTCGCTCTCAGAATCAAAAATACCTTAATTCGAAGATTCCTATTACAAAAAAAGTATATAGTAATAAGTTTTTTTTATATAACATAATAAAGAGACATATTGTAAATTTAATTCTTATAATATACCCAACGTTTCATAGTATAATGAAAATACATTTCAAAAGTCGATAATATTATCGACAGCACCTCAACAATAAGCAAAAAAACACGCGAGTCCCGTTACATGTAAACAAAATGGGTTATGTGATTATAAACAAATCTTTTGCTTTTATAAAATGGTATTTATGTTTCAAATATAATTCATAGAATATAGCATGAGGTTTTTAACATTTGGAACACAAATGCATAATGATATTCATATTTCTATTATGAAAACAGATTCAAAGTATTACAAGAAAATCAAATATTTTGAATTGAAAAATATGAATGTGTATATGTATTATACTGAGAAATGTATAATTATAGTAGAAGAAAACAACTGATATGTAAGTCACAATAATATGATAATCACATAATAATTTGCCGCATTCGTTAATGTTGCCAATAATTTTTTTCACATTTCCACTAATCGCAAAAATATAAAACGGATTATATATTGTTAGATTATTATTTTATTTATTATAATACTGCAACTTTATAGAAGTTCATAGTTAACTTATATATAGCTACCGAATAATGTGTAATTATATTAACGCCTCTGTAAGAGCTTCGGAATTTCTTAAAATTTTCAGCTAAAATTCTGAATTGGCAATATGGCGATAATATTTTAATTTGTATATAAAGACGTCCCTTTTGTACAAGGTTTTATGACGTCACGTATATAATTTCCGATGTCGTTTTTGCCCTCGTTTATGCTTCACGGGTTAAAAGCATTAAGACAATTATAGTCATTAGAGTAAATGCTTGACCATTATTTATAGAATCAGAAATTGATTATGCCACACTGTCCGTATTAATTATAAACATATATTAAGCTTACTTCTGTGAGTTACAGATATCTTCTATGATGGACGATAATAGTGGAACCCGAGGTAAAGGGTCTGATGAGACGGAAACCCGAGGTAAAGGGTGTGATGAGATGGAAGCCCGAGGTAAAGGGTCTGATTAGATGGAAAACCGAGGTAAAGGGTGTGATGAGATGGAAACCCGAGGTAAAGGGTCTGATTAGATGGAAACCCGAGGTAAAGGGTCTGATGATATGAAAACCCGAGGTAAAGGGTCTGATGATATGGAAACCCGAGGTAAAGGGTCTGATGATATGGAAACCCGAGGTAAAGGGTCTGATGATATGGAAACCCGAGGTAAAGGGTACAATGGAAAGAAAACTCGAGGTAAAGAGTTTTCTGAAGTGAAAACCCGAGGTAAAGGGTTAGGTGCCACGAAAACCCGAGGTAAAGGGTCCAAGGCGAAGGAAGCCCGAGGTAAAGGGTACAATGTAAAGAAAACTCGAGGTAAAGAGTTAAGTTAAGGGGGCAAAGTAGAAGCCAAAATTCGGAGTATCTGGATATGATTTAATGGATAAATTTTTAACAATTTTGAATAATGTCAAGAGCTCGGATAAACCTAAAATGACTTTTAACACTAATGTGATACCGGAGTTCGACCCTATATCGAAAGAACAAACCGCACTGAACTTGGTTGACAAACGTAGAGGAATGTGCAGAAATTTACGGTTGGGAAGAGAGGGAGATAGTCCACTGCTCTCTACCTAAATTAACTGGCATAGCTAAAACATAGTATCAGAGTCTAACTTCGATATTGCATTCTTGTTCCGAATGGGAAAAGAAGCTCATCAAACGTTTTCCATGCAGAGAGGATTATGCCGAGCTCCTGACAGAAATGTTGGCTAAGAAAGCAAGGTATGGTGAGTCATTAGAACATTATTACTATAATAAGATTAATTTATTAAATAGGTGCAAAAATCCGTGGGAAACAGGCAGTGGACTGGCCTTTGTATGGAATAGATGGCCGCGCGGTAAAGGTCATTCACCGAACCAGGTACTAAAATATTTCAGAACAGTTAAAAGCAGGCAGAGCAGGCAAATTCAGGATTTTAGTAGAAGACCTTACGACAAGCGACTGGGAAGCGCCACGAATCGAACGAGTTCATCTAAATCAGGTACAAGTACGTTTAATTCTAACACAAAATGTTATAATTGCAATGAAATTGGACACCCAAGCTTTAAATGCGAGTAACCCGCGGTATATATCACAACTTGTGATCGTATGGGGCACCAGACCTCCAATTGCTTCAGAAATACGAAATGGGCTACGATACCGAATAAAGTTAAAACGCCAGGTAATGAATATAATCAAAAACAGGTATCAGAAGTAACTGCTGAGGACACTGGACTAGGCAAATATGTACTGGATATCAAAATCACTAAACCTCCACATTACAACATGTACAAACTTGACCTTACTTAGGTAAATAAGGTAAGGTACTTAGGTGGAAGTCTATTTAGCCCGATAGGGGTAGTCGTAACGTACGTCGAGGTCCAAGAATTGAAAGAAACAATCATAATAATAATAATTTTATTGACAAGAATTTTTACACTACAATACATAAAAATTATCTTAAGACATAGTATCGCTATACACTTTTGAATCCTAGCGCCTGAACTAGGCCGAGCCTGTATCTCAGACGCTGTTTTCTTCCCGTATAATAATATGTCCTAGATATGACCTACATATAATTTAATATAACTACAAGATATATAAATATGACATAAGGTATACTGCGATTTATTTTTATTTTATCCTACCTTACTTTTAATAATAGTGTAACGAGTTACACTACAATATTGTGAACTTATTTTTTTTTGCGCGTCTTTAAGCTTTATGTAAAAAAACAAACAAAATATTTACCAAACACTATAAACATTGAGTTTAAAATTTGGGTGTGCCTCAAACTTATTCTTATATAACAAGTATATATGGATAAATATGAGCAGAGTAATCCATATGTGAACATGTTATTTATAATTCTACTAGACAATTATCGTACGATTACAAATAAGTTTTCTATGTCTTAATATTTCTGTGTCTTCAACCAGGAGGTAATTACTTCTTTAAATTTATGAAATTTCAGTAAATATATGTCAATAATTTTATTTAGTTTGTTGTATCTCTACGTCGTAGAGGACTATGTTTTAATTCATCCTGTCCTGTTAGGCCATTCATTTACTGATCGACCTGATACCCTTGTTATTAAAAACTCTCGACGAAGTCAAATTTCAGCGAATTCCTTCTAATAAAATAAATGTAACGGTATCCAACGACACCGAGATCCAGGGTGATACATGACAAGTAGTAAGATCTGTACAAATACTCAGTCTGACTGTTACGTATATGTAAACGGTGCATTACGGGCGCCCGAGGGCATAGAATACTACATACTTCCTGGTCTGTATGAGATCAAAAACGGACGTGGTGCCATTTTGATCTATAATACATTAACAACCCCAATGATGGTTACTAAGGGATCTCTCTTGACACGGTCTCTACAGCGAGACCCAATCTCTTCAACCGATACTCTAAAACTCGTTCAGCGTAACGATTGGTGATGCCGAAATGGGGTCTACGGTGAATTGCAATCCTCTCTTGGACGAAGACCAGTGTCAAGAACTACAAGGTTTGCTTTCGAAATATACCCATTGCTTTTCCAGTGAGCACCATGACTTGGGTTTTATTAAATTATTTTTTTATTATATTAAATTAAATTCCTATACCCGAAGAGTCCCGTCCTAAGACCGCTTTCGTGACACCAGATAGTCAGTATGAATACAATCGCATGCCGTTTGGCCTAGCCAAAGCGCCATCAGTTTTTCAGCGCACAGCTATCAATAAGATCCTTTTTGAAGTCAAAATTAAGTGTGCGATTGTATACATGGATGATATACTCATCCCCTCCAAGACATTCGCTGACGGTATGCAACGACTAGAAGAAGTACTGCAACTGCTCAGGAAAGGTAAATTAACTTTAAAATTAAGTAAGTGCCATTTCTTCTTAGACTTTATAGATTTCCTCGGCTTTGATGTAAGTGCCAGCGGCATCAGGCCTGGCTCGTACCACGAGGGGAGCGCTGTCAAATTCTCAAAATGAACCATGACGATGTTGGTCATTTGTGGATTTGAGAAAACACTCCATCGCATTAAGGAGCATTACTGGTTCCGGAAAATGCGACGGTTCATAAAAAAGAAATAATAATAAAAAAATAAAAAAAATATGTGTCGTCCTGTTTGGAGTGTGCTCATCACAAAGCCCCCGGCGGCAAACTAGAGGAAAATTGCATCCCATAGAAAAGACAAAGGCACTAGTTTCACCAGCAAAACATTCTAACACTTTATACAAAGCTATGCTGTAAAGCATATCCAAAATACCGTCGCCACGCCTGGAGCAAACGGACAAGTGGAAAGATTTCATCGGACAATCTTGGATGCATTATCTACTTCAAACCACGGCAAAGATGACAACTGTTGGAACGAACACGTTTCCGACATACAGAACACCTGGAGAGCAGCTGGACGAGTTGAGACAAGATGCGAGCGAAAAGATTTAAGAGCAACAGTCAAAAGATTCTGCTAATTACGATAGCGCAGAAAAGATCCAACGCAGTATAGGGAGGCATTTGGTCCGGGTGAAAACACAAGTACCAAATGACGATTCCTGATTGGTGACACACCTCTGACTCGTAAACACGGTCAAAAATACAAAGGTATGAATGTAGAGTAGATTCATCTGAAGACGATTGTATCAGTGAGAACGAGTAAGAGGCGTGACTAACAATCATTATAAATTTAATATAATTATATCATTGCTTAGATTAATTAATTTAATTATTAAGTATAAGTTTATTGGATAAATCTTGCGCTATAATTATGTATAAGCAGGATTATAATATTTTAATAACCAATTATGTAGAGAAAGCGGATGGAACTCGCTTGAACAGGATGGCCGAACTGTTAGGTTTATTTATTACATAACACTAATATTTGTTAGGTGTATTTATTACATAACAGTAATATTGTATTATTAAATATTTGTAATAGTAAATTAGAGTACTTAAGTCATACTGTCAACTGATTAATGCACTTAAAACATATTGTAAATATTTTAACTAATAAATTAGGATATTTTATGGTACTATAAGTCAAATTGTCAACTGATAACCAGCACCGCACTTAAAACATATTGTAAATATGTGAAGTAATAAATTAGGGTACTTTAGGGTTCTATAAGTCAAATTGTCATCACATACTAATCGAAGTACCACACTTAAAATATATTTTAAATATTTGTAGAAATAAATTAGAGTACTTTATGGTACTATAAGTCAAGTTGTCGCATTTAAATACGAGCCGGCTGTAGAAGTCGGCACCATTCGATCGGAAGTCGTTGTTTTGTGCTGTATAGAGTAAGACGTGCAAAGTAGAAGATTGTGAAACAATATAGTTTTGTTACCTAGAGGAAGTTCTTTATTAAATACGCCTATATCCCCTGACCTAAGCCTTTATATTGGATTGTACAAAAAATCTCTGTTTTCTCAAACACTTGTCATAACTATTTTGTATATTTTATTATGTTATACTTTCTGCATCAACTCGATTTATTATGTTTTAAAGCTTATAATTAAAACGTTTACAATATTAGGATAATTCGTAAATATATTGTTTTGTATAACAGTGTACATGTAGTAATAAAACAAATGTAGAATTATATTTTAAATACATATTTCTAGACTAAGTGCCACAATTGCTTATTTTAAAAATTAAATAGCGGTTGTAAATAATCTTAAATAAATATATAACATATAAACTTGTTTATCAAACTTTAATTCGTGCGTAAATTTAGGAAGTTGTAATTTGGAGGCCCCAGCTGCAAGGTTATATTTATGAATGTAACGAAAATGTACAAAACAGTGATCGAATATCACACTCTGAATGTTATTTTCAGGTATATAACTTTCAAGAAATTCAAAACATTATACTATCTAAGCTAACAATAATAAGAGTGGTAAAATATGTTCCTATTAATCTATAAAGTTCATAATGATATTGAGGAAAAATTCTTACAGTCGATTGACCTATATGCTTTTTAAAATCCTGACTGGTTTATTTCTTAGAAATAGCTATGAAATCATTGTTTTCATTATTTTTCTAATTTATATTCTAAAACGGAAGGAACTGGTTATATTAGAACGAGTCGCGCACAATCTAGAATTATTTAAGACTTTCTTGTATGAAATAAGGTCTCTGACACTGTGTAAAAGCTTAATAATCATGTTTTTGTTATTCTTATTGTATTTATTATCTGGCTGTCGAGTGTTGTGTTTTCCAGTGTTATAAATAAATAAGTTCCTGAAATTTAAGCTCTTAGTTGTTTGCGTTCTTATAATAACCTTTGTTTAAATTACTCTATGAGTTTAAGATTAGTACTCTCAAATATCAATAGCAATTAAAGAGTAACGACATTATTAATAGTTAAATATAATTACAGCGAAGATATGAATATCTGGCTGATGTATGGTTGTTTACCTGATTTCATACATATTGAAATAATTGATGACTTCAAATAGTTGACGTGTATCCCATGTCGTTTTTATACATATTATTTTCGAAATTTCTTGCTCAGTAACCAAGAAGTCATTTTTTTCTGTTTGTATATCGTGATTTAGGCTTAATCGATCTGTATGTATGTAAAAATATGTATTATTCCTCAACAGGTTATAATGACATTCTTTAAAAGGAAGTATGTCATTTCTCAATAAAATTGATATGATATAAGAATCGTGACATACTTAAGAAAACATAAAACTTTTAATGATTGGCTTTAAACCAATTTGTCCTATCCAAATAAAGTATTTATTATATCCTTATTATTTATATTTCATAATTTTATTACTATATTTATTAATTAATTTCGTAAAGAAAACCCGAAGTTGTTCAATTTATTTACTATTTCCATGTGAATCGTGAAACAGTTTTATAGAATATTTTTAACGCATGCGCTTTGCGTAACATGATATAGAGTTTACTAGTTTCATTTTGAAGGCCATATATCCGTTCTGGATAACATTTTGAGGGTAAAGAAATATGCGTAATAAACGCATTCGGAGCCGCAGGGCACCGTTAGTATACAATAAAGTGCGTGCAAGTTTAATTTCGATAGGGTAAGGTCACAACTCTTAAAAAAATCTTATAAAAACCATATAAAGAAGTTTGCTGTTAAGTGTACGAGTACTTGTAATATTTTTTTAAGTTCGTGACACACTTCAGTCGTTGACAGTAAATTAGAGTTTAGTTAGGGCTGCCACTATTACATACATGCCGTGCAACATGACTTGAAGGTATACTTGATTTGCGCTAATGAATAATACCAACGGAAACTAGTTCTGTGATGTGATAAGGAACTCACGAACGCTATAATATTTCTAAGTAAAAAATATGACTACATGTAACTTATTTCAAAGTTATGATTACTAATTTATTTATGTATTATTTATATAAAATATTTCAGTTTAATCTTTACATATTATAAAAATCAATACTTGTTTGTCCGTTAAAGTGCTTATAAGCCAAAAAGAGTAAACAAACTTACATACTTCTATTTTAAAATTATAGGTGTATTCTCCGGTCAAGTTTAAGTATATTTTTTGCTACATTGGCTAATATACACAATAAATTAATACGGAAATGATAAACTATGATATATAAAAAAAAAATAGTTCACGCGAACTGAACATGGGGCATAGCTAGTTATGTAGTTAACATAAATATTCTATAAACCGTTCTTATGACATTTATATTATTTATATAAACATCATTGGTCGAAACAGTCTATGTTTATTTATAGGGATGTGTGGTCTGAAACTACTAATCCGATTCTGAATATTCTTTCAGTAATAAGAAGTTACATTATCTCTGAATATTTTATGCACACAATACTATATTATTATTACATTTTACATTGTAATAAAAGCGTACGAATAAGTGTAAATTCGGTCTGGATAAGGAATGGATGGACCATATGCTTATAACTTCTCCAAAATATATTGTTGCTTATATGTATTTTTTTTCTAGTAATATCTCACGATCTACTAAGGTCAACTGGTTAAAAATACAGTGTATTCCACTTTTATTCAGATGTCTTTATATGTAATGTATCTTTTGTTATAAATAGTAATGTACGTTCTATCCATATACTTCACATATCATTCTATAATAATTCTGCAGCTGCTAAAAAAAACGTTACTTGTAAAGTGACTGCTTTATATTTTCATGCTGTCATTTCTAGGTCACACTTTACTCAACAATTGACAATTAAGCTCTGAAACGTATATTTGTACCACCTGACATTGATAAAATTGTCTACTTAAGTGGTAGCCATAATTTAAAAAAAGGTGTATAAAGATGGAGATGATTAGTAAAGTTATAATTACCTACTTGTATATAAAATTCTCATTGTGAGATCACTTATCTCTGACATTTCTCATATATTCATTCAATAACGGATTTTTTATTTGTGCGTGAGCGTAGTAAAATAAAAATAAAACAATTTTTGTTTTAGTAAGAACAAAAAAAAATTATATTACATCAGGTATTGACCTGGCGGTCAAATATAAAAAGAGACCGGAAGAATGCTCAATTATGGGAGCTCAAACTTCCTGACTTGGCAGAAAGCCCGAGATGGGCCAACGTCATATAAGAGGACCGTGGACAGAGAAAGAAGATTAATTACTGAATACGAGGACAGAGTAATAGTGTCGTACTAAATTTGCATCACCATAGACCAGATGTAATTTCTGCCATAATGACATGTTAACTTATGTACATCCAGTAATAAAGTGGGTTGGTAACAATCTGTACTCGACTAAATTACGACCACCATGAATTCGGTGGTAAACTAGTCACAATGACTATTTTAGATTGCCTATCTCACAATGGTCTCAGTCGCTGCGTGATTCTACTGTGCGAATACATTTTTTACAGTTCTGTCGCTTGCCGAGAGCTATATATAATAAAAAGAAGCTTATTATGAAATATTAAGAAAAGATATCCATTTGATATAATATATTTTATATGTTGACGAGTCCCTATAAACTGTGCAAGTACCACCATGAATGCTTTCTGACGACGCATTTCCGTCGACAACAGTGCATATCCGGCCTCGGTGCGCGCGGCTCGCTTCATTGCTGATAAACAAAGGGTCAGAAGAACTTCCGCTCTAAGTAATACACGTTCACGATAATAGTTCGGCTTAAAAATGTAAATAGTAACCAGAACCGGATTTAGATGAAAAGAGGCCCTAAGCTATTCCACTTATGAGGACCTATCACCTCTCATTTTTTAATTTGTAAATTACTTGTGACTTAATAAAATACAACATTACTGTAATATATATTCTGATGAGACATGTTGTTATTAGTACTAATCTATTTATATTCATACACTGAAGATTAAACCAAATTCAATTCAGATAAAATTATTTCATAATAGGTGATTGACATTTTAAGTTGATATAAACAAAATCCAGATCAGAGAAAAATAATACATAATCAATAGATATTTATGTTTGTCTATTAGTCATATGCATAATACTTCTCATTTTCCACCTAGTGGTTTAGTCTTCACTGTTTATAGAATAGTGTGTTTTTAATTATGCTAACAACTTGAATGTAGGTTATATTTTAGGTCGTGATGTAGAGGTTGTAGACTGACGCCTAGTTAGCCTATAAGAAAATCCGTTCGTGTTAGTTGATACATTGTAGTTATGACTCGAAGCAATCCGAAAGCTGTCCGTGGTAGCTGGCAACATTTTGCGAGAGTGTACGTAAATGATTTTTTTACCACGATAAAAAATATACATTAAAAAAAAGGTACATGTTTTACATATGATCATTTTTTCTAGTTAAACCGCCAAATCTCAAGTCTCGAATACATAAACAGATTCAAATAAGTGACCATGCTTATTATATGCTCAATATAAACTTTTCCTGAATAACATAATGAATTATACTAGCTCTGTATTCGAATGTAAAACACATTTTGTTCACAAGAATATCGAATTCTCCTTCCAAACATTGGTGTAATTTGTATCGATTTTCATATCAATAATCGTTCCGGCAATCATAAAATTTAATATTATTAAGTGAATGAACCTAGTGTATATACCTATATATATCTATCCATAAACATCTATTTAGCACTCGTTAATGATTTGCATGTAAATTTCTAGGTGATATTTTACTTTTCAAGGCTATCTAAATACATGTTATTTTTCTTTGTGAGAAATGTCGCGATCCACCATGTATTTGTCGAATTAACAAAGTTAAAATTCAAATAGGTGTTATAGTTTGTTACTGCTCCATTTGAAATCACCTTGACTTGAGTTGGAATAACATTACTATGCTGTATTCCAAATCATAGAAAGTATCGCGTGCTAAATTGTTATAAGTGATGAACTGCTGGAAACTGATATTAGACTCGGTTCAATAATTACATATTCATTTGTTAATTCTCATTAAAATATTATGAAAATACATGTCATTACGACATTAAATTATTTGATTACTCTTAAATAGATCTTTTGAAAAAGTAAGTGCGGATATGTCGCTTTGCGAGTACGGTATCCCATATCAGTATAATACATAGCAATTACTATAATCCTTATATATTTGCAAAATACGAGTTCGTAATAAGTTTTCATCCATCTATACGAAAACAAGTAGAACTACAATGAGTCATAATTTAAACTTTAGGCAGCCATCAACCGCCTTTGTATGACGTTAATATAAACAGTAATACTGAGAAACAATAATGATAACATTTGAGTTAAGTACATGAGAAATATGTATATAGCTAGAATAATTTTGACTTTTATTAATTACATGCGAAGTTACGAGGTCTTAGTACGACTTTAGTATTCGATTTACTTATATTATTTTTATTTTTATTCTTATGTAATCATTTGTCACACTTTTATACATTTTACATTAGCTGTGCTCACGATTCCGATTAACAATTTTCTATATATGTATAGAAGAAGTTAAACAGACCATATAATTAACCGCAATGCTATAATGTCTCGGTGGCATCGTGTAAAAGCTACGATTGACGTGAATCCCTATAGTGAATCCCAGCTTTCTATGTAGGAACATAGGTACCATAGGTTGCCATCGATACTACAATATATAGTATCTTATCATGTTTCAGCCAATTGTACTATATATTATCATCATCATATATCATATTTTCATTGCTTATTCCAATGTCGCCCTTTTTTACATTTACTTCTAGGTTTACGTAAATAAATTTTTGCTGACATGAACGTGAGATAGCTAGAAGAAAAAAATAAATTATCTATTATTTTAATTAGAAATGGATGGTTAATTTATTATTAATTATGAATCTAAATTGTTCAAATTCCTATGATTATTTTAAAATCAATAGAATTTTGTTGGTCGTAGAAAAAAGTTATAATAAATAAACATGCAAAATTAAAATGTTAAAGAAATCTTAAGTAATAAAATTCTTATTTTTTCCCCATAAATTTCCCAAAAGTTACTATATTTCTAAAACTTATTAAAAAAATACTATTTTTTCTTGACAAATTTCTGTTCGACTAAGTTTACCTACTCCTTAATGGTAAAGCGAAGTTAAAAGAAATAAACAAATTAACCTGAAATTCAACACATTAAATATTATTTGAGATAACAAAATAGAAATATGATAAGATATATACAAAAAATATTCAAAACATTAAATTATTGTATTAAACGATGGACGGCTTGATCGCAGTCGTAACGAACATATCCGTGGAAGCCTTGTAGTCCGTGACGTTGCGAGTAGGCTATAAGAAAGTCGTCTTCGATGGTATGGTCACATAATTCGCAGACCACCAGACTATGTTGGAAATAGATGTCTCATCATCATCTTACAAGGGTCTAGATTTCGCGGTAAGCCCAGAAAATGCTGGCTGGACGTGTGAAAGCAGACATAAGGGAAAATCACCTCACACGAAAGAATGACGAAGACCAGGTAAGCAGGAAAGCGTTAAGCGGACCTTGGCACTAGGCAGGGAAAATGCTAAGCAGAAGAAGAAACAGTTTAAACAATAATTAAGTAAACTATGAATTAGAAAACATCTAAATATATCTAAATATTAATTTAGAATAAAAATTATCTAAATTAGTATACCATATACATATATAGCGTAAGTCAAGATTTAGAAATAAGTGATTAAAAAAAGATATAATTCAGTGTTTTAGTATAATTACGATTTAGTGCAACTTAGTGACTACCACAAAGATATATCAAAAGTAAATATTAGTAAAGTTACGATATAGTAGATTTCTACAAACGGTTTCATTACAAATATTGACACTCTTATGTGAATTCAGTGATATATTGAAGAACCGAAACTTACTTTTTTTAAGTGGTATTACGACTGGACGTTTGAAATTCGTTGACGATTTTATGAAGACAGTGAAATGATAACAGATAAAATCTAACGAAGTTCATTGGATAATCTGAAGAAAAACTTCCACTGCGTTAGCGATAAGTCCACCAAATAAAGTAATCAATAAATTACCTGTAATGCTGTATACTGAATAAGTCTTGCCAGCCTGAAGAAAAATATATACAAGATAAAAATATTTTCAAAACTAAAGTATAAAAAAATATGAACAATCTGCGCATTATAAAATATATCAACAATCAATTGATACAATGTTTTTTTTAATAATATTACAGTCAAATAATGATAATTAAATTTAAGAAATTAAAATTGTTTATAGATATTGAAGACAATATTTAATCAAAAGTATCTTTAAAAATATTTGTAAAATAAAAATATTACTATCAAACTCTATAGCATTTCTTTCAACTGACAATGATTTATTCATGAACCAAACAATGTTACAAGAAAAGAAAGAAAGAATGTCATGATTATATGTATATAAAATAAGTGTATATGAAATGACATTGTTCTGATATACTATTAGAATAAATATAAAAATTGTAAACTACAATCAATCTTTCACCATTCAGTTCCTCTTGAATCATTGGTGGTATGCACTATTTGTATAAAAGTGTAGGATTTTTTATAATTTTTCTTATAGATCAATTATTCCATTAGTTATATAATGCGATTATTCCTTGAAACTAACCTAATATTTATACTGCGCGTAAATTTAAAATAAATTTATTTTTATTTTGCGTAATAAAACAGCTTTAATAAAAATATAACAACAGTAATACAAAATCTTTAATACTAACCATAGCATCAAGTATCAGATTTTTACCAATATCTTTAGGGACATGTAAATCTATTGTGCCAGAAATCAACCTAGTTTCATCAGGTTTTGTTTCGTCCTTCTTTCTAAACCCAGGTAGATCTGTGTTAGGCGGATATGATACCATTAATCTTATATTGCTGCCAACAAGCTCCACATTCTGCTAAGCCTCGGACAGCCAATTTTCCAGCACTGTATACCATGTAGTTGTATGCCTGTAAATTAAAATGCAGTTTTAAAAAATAAAACGTACTAAGTATAGGTAAAGAAAATACATAACATGAATGCCAAGAACTTGTTTGAAACAGCTAACAGCAAAAGTAGTAGCTAAATTTTTTAATTAATGTATATAATTTCCATTTATAATATTTAATTAGTTATAAAACATTATTTTAGGGGAAAAAAAAATAGATAGCATGCCTGCATTGTTTTTGTAATTTTAGATTTTAAGCTTTATATTTTAGTGTTTATATTTATTTTGGTGACTCAGTGTTTAGGTAACTTATATTCTATATCTACACATAAACTAAGATAAAAGGGTCGTCATGGTTTCAAATAAAGGTTTCACTATATATATACTCGATGATGACAGACTAAATCGTGAAGAAAATAAAATCGTATATAGCCAATAATTACTTACTATACTGATTACGTTAAAAACAAAGCGATACAAAATATATAATAGCCGATTATGTTCTACCGAAATACAATTTTCAGCCAAAACTTAAAACGTAAAGGAAAGTTCTACTATTCTTCTAGAGTAATTGGTGTAAACGTTTGTTTATTTGTAAGTGAAATTTTCTTTATATCCTCAAACTTACTGTATTTTTCTATGTTAACTACTAAATATTCTCTTAAATGAAATAACACTTGTAGACAAATTATCGTAAACATACAAATATCGTATCTGTATGTAAACGACTTTCTTTTTTTAAAATCACTGAATTATGAATTTACAAGGCTTTGTTAAAACTTTTTGTTGTTTGTTGATAAATTCATTAATTTTAAAATTGTGTATACATATTTGTCAGCCGTTTATATGAATTACTAGGAGATTCCTACTTATTTACAATGCTGGTAAAATTGCAACAAAGCCGATTGAATCTGTTTCAAACGTTAGCTCTGAGAGCATCACACGAATTCTAGATTCGGCTGACCGAAACTTCTTTGTTGTGACGTCAACTTTGATGCCGCCGCCATTTTAACATTTTAAAACTGAACTTTTCAACTGACAATGGATACTGTGGATAACCGTTCACATGACATCAGGTCATCAGTCACTGATGAGATGAAAGCTCAGCCGGTTGGAAACCCATTGTAATGAAAGCCGCAGAGATCTTTTGACTAATGAGCCCGTCTGCAATGTTATGTCAGCTTCGTATTAAAAAAAACAGATCGTGTGGGTAATTATGAGAAAAGAAATCATACAAGCTCGGTTTAAAATAACTATAGAATTTTTCGTCGTTTATAATCAACAAACCCTAACTTTTGCCTGATGTTAGTGTCATATTGTCACTGACAACTATTAATATAAGTAAACCATTTTACTTGTTTTCTTATACTTTCCGAAATACTCACAGTTGTATGCCATCAAAGTATGATAAATAAATAACTTCTTAATTTAGTAATGGATAGCGGGAAATTAGGTAATATTTGTTGTATTTCACTTACTTCGTACACTGAAAATATAAAAATATACTATTTAAACAATTATTTATTACTCTAAACTTTATCTGGTTGATATTCTTGTCATGGTTTAGTTATATATAAAAGTACCTATATAATTACTACGCATTTTCCTTATGGACTACTGCTAAAGTGGTAAAGTTTTGCTTTTGGTAAATTACTTAAACCCATTATTCATTCCCAAACACTCAAGGGTATTGTTTAATAAGTTGGGGATAAATTAATAGAAATTATATATTTGAATATAGACTGGTTCATTGTTAACGTGTTTGAAAACCGCGTTGAATGGCGTGGGTCCATATTTTATGAAAAGCCTGAGCTTTCAGTGAAAGTAAACACGATAGCCATAGTTTAGACGTAGAACATTTTCTAATGTCCGAGCTATGATGTAAAATGTATTACCAAACACGTATAATGACACTATTTACACTAGGCTTGTTAGTGTGATAGCATTTTAGACTGCATCGTCAATTTAGCTTGGTTAGATATGGTAAAAGATTAAACTTATTTAAATTTAAAGCTATTATATACTTCTTAAGATATTTTTATGCGTTTAAAAATAACAGAAATATATTACACATAAAACATACACAACACACACAAAAATTAAAACGGCAACGAATTATGTTAGTGTAGTTTCGGGAATTGATTTAATATCATTTCAAGCTCCAGAAAACCAGTTTACAATTTTTCTTTGAACAATACAAGTACGTAATTAAATGCCGAGACTCGAGACCCTGGCTGTTGTTTTGATCTCATTTTAAGGAATTTATGTTTACTGCGTAAGAAACAAGCACAAGAAGGGAACGTCCCGGATTATACACCTCGATAAATATTTTAACAAGCATACATAATATAATTACTATTGTCCTTTGCGAGTTTTTCTCGGTTGGATAGCGTTCCAAAATTTAACCAAAGGTGCTTCTATAACAGTTTGTTAGGAAATCTATATCTATATTAATATTATAAAACGTAGAGGTTTTTTTGTTCTCTGTATGAACGCACTAATCTAGAAACTACCAGTCGGATTTCAAATACTATTTTTGTATATGCTAAAGTAATTATCGAGGAAGGCTTTAGGCTATTTAATATTACCACTAATAGAAGCAAAGCTGTATTGAAAAAAGTAACCAAAATGGGTAAATATTATTAAATAATTTTTATTTCCATGCGAATGAAGTCGTGGGCTCAGCTAGTGATATATAAAGACGAACAAACGACTGGTCGGATTCATTATTACTTTTTAATTATGATATAAAATAGTTGTATTATGGCTATAGTTCAAATTAAATTTCTTTAAATTAAAGTGAATATTTTTATCTGCAATAAGTATTCAAATGTAATATTCGATATACATATGTAAAACGTGTGGACAAAATAAAACAAAATTCAAATGTATATTTGTGACGATCTGAAAATGCATCCAGTGAAGCGGGCGATTACCAGGTAGGTACCTGCTAATTAATATTAAATTATTTTCCACCTTTCTTGGGTATAACAATGTATATGTATGCTACACCGTCGAAAATAAGTTAAATAACAATACATTATACAAGAAAATAAAACTAATATGTTTTATAGTCATTTACTAATGTTATTCGGTAAAAATATGTATTAATTTATTTATGCACCATTATACATTGTTTTTCAATTTTGCAATATCATATACCTGTACTTTGAAAATTGCGATCTGTAGGTGAAATTCTTCATACGACTGATGTCGGCCCTATCTATGTTGGTGCTAAAAAATGTTTTATATAATACAACGGCAATAATGGCAGACTCTTATTCATTGGTTTTAATGAGTTTCCTGCAAATGAACGAGTTTATTACTGGACATTACCATTCACTAAAAAGCTATGTCTAAAAAGCTAAAAAGCTAAAATGTCTAATCCTACTGATGAAATTTTTTGTTATACTCTTTGATAGAGATATTATGAACCGAAAGCAAAATCATTGAACGGTCTACTTCTTCTATAAAATGCAACTATGATTCTGCTATGCAATCCTGGTATCTAATACACTAAAGACGTTTAACTATCTTTCCCGCCGTTCTGTAAACTAAGCGCGTGCGATGCAGAGGTCATTTACCGACTATATAGTTGCCATTCATTAAAACAGAGAGCCTAATGTGATGACCTTTATTATTCCATCACTTTATAAAGGCCAGCGAAGCTTATAACAAAATATTGTGTTGAAACTATAAACTATTCCAGTATAATTTTTTATCCAAACATATATACAGCATGTCGGCCGTACTGTTCATAAGTAGTGTATAGCAGTTATAAAAACACAGTATATTCTGCTGTTGCTAATGTAAACATTGCGATAATAAACCACACATGTCCTATATTATCTAACGCATAGCCAATATCAGCGCGGTCACCTTATCTAAACTCGTTTCTTTTCTGTGTCATGGAGAGCAAATACATTTAATTGGGCACTTTATTTCTTGTCGTTTATGGCCTGCTTTAATCATTGCAGATGGTGTTTAAAGAAGTACATTCTTATATAAAACCGTATACGTGTTTAATACATTGATTACCTATTAAAGAATAGTTACATAATGTTGCACTTGACTGCGCGGTGACTAGTAGTTAAAACAGTTGCCTTGCTGCAACTGCCGCACCAAGTGTTGTGGATTCGTGTCCCTTACAGGACAATTATTCTTGGGATCCACAGTTATTATACTGAGTTAAGTTGTTACTTTTGTCCACTAATTCAAAATCTATTAGTTCATTAAAATTAAACAATTTGTTATAAATAAAAATTTAGTTGTTAACAAAATTATTAATTTTATTATAGAAAGCGTAATGTGATAAACATCAATAAAACAAAGATTTCATTAATAGGTATTTACAAAAATACACTTCTTCTTAAAATATAGCAAAAAGCACCCCACGCTTTTTATTCTCTTATTATGAAACAATATATAAAGGAATAAAACTCCAGCTATGTGACCTTGTCCTCTGCTCACAGTAGGTACTGAGCTGGACCTTTTGGCGGTATTTCTTGAGCGCTTCCCATTGAAATCCATAAAAAACTATTTCTTTTAAAAGTAGTTTTATTATAATAGAGTTGGCTACAAAATAATCTTATATTTATAGCTGATGTAAAGTCTAGTATGTATATTTTTATCCGTGCTTATTAGTATGAATGGATAAATATGAAAAAAATATAATAACGTTTCTAGCGAATTAAATGAAAAAAGGTATCTTACTGTATCTTAAGGTATGACAATCTAAATAAACACCAATGTAATCCACTAAGATAAAATGTATAAAATTTGGAGGCGTTGACATTTTTTTATCATACAAAATCTTTTAATTAAGAGGAGATGACTTACAACCACATGTATACCGGAATTTTATATACAAAGACTAAGCAATCTAGATATTCAACTATGACCAACAATTGGACAAAGCTTATACACAAGCGATGGTGAGGGTAGGGAACTAAACAAATTACATTAATTATACTGCTTTTTATTTTGATAAAAAAAATTATATATAAAGAAAATAAATAAATTATTAAATATTACCAAAATATATTATTATAATACACCAAGACTAGTAAATTATTTGCAAATGTTTGTCATGTTCTAAATGCTTGGTAAAAAGTGCTCAAAGACGATTGGCATGCATGAACTTGCACACCTATTTTAAAAACAGATTCTATATTTTTAAGAAGACGACGTTATTCTTGTTTTTTTTAAGTTCATCAGTTTAACTTCATACTACTATGTTATCTTCTTTTGTATTGCCTCATTAGGTGACATTGAACGCAATGACTTTGAAAGGGCGTATTTATCTATAAAAACTCTATTGTATGACTGATTGTTATAGTGTATTGTAATTTTTATAATAAATAATTAATATATTTGTCTTCAAGTCACAAATATTATACCTAAGTATTTCTTTGTGAAAAGAAAAACAGGTATTATTCTACTAACAGTAAGGTGAATTTAGCGCAATACTTTGTAGAAAAGAGTTGATAACGTTTCACAATAAGTAGAAACCGTAGGTTACTTGTGACAACTTCAGCGCATTAACTTTGTTTCATCAAGCAAATACTTAGGTACTTGCCTGATTATTCTTCTTTATTACTTGTGTTTATTGTCTATAATAAAATTACTTTGAAAAGACGGTTGGTAATGAAAAATATTATTATCAAGAATCTTTTAACATCGTTTAAACTTTTTCACTATTGTAAATACTAATTTCTTCATTTTACTGAATTAAATATAATTTTATGTAGAGAATAAACGCTGATATAAAATGCTTCTTTATCTAATAATAAATTGTTACACAAACCACCTGCTTAACATTCTTTATCAAAAGTAAACGGCCCCAAAAGAGAAGCACATGGCGTCCTAAATTTAGTTAATCGTTTCCTGTTTAATCCCAATCGTAAACTTACTAGTTTGTTCAAGAAAACTATATCACTACATTTAGCAAGTTGCACTACTATTTGTATATACATATAATTTCTACTGAACTCAAAATTTGGAATTTCTTAGACAGAAAAAAGGAAGTAATAAATATTTTTAAAACTTGAATGATACATTTTTTTTAAGTATAGAAAAGTTCTTACTAATATTATAAATTCGAAAGTGAGTTTGTTTGTTAGTTTATTATGCTTTCACGCCTAAACCGCTAAACCGATTATAATGATTATTGATATAGATATAGATGGGACCATTAAGACGGTGATAGGCTACTTTTTCTTTCGAAAAACTTATGGAATGCGGGATAAATTGCTTTTAATTTCGAATTTTGGTAAGTTCATATCTGCTTATACTGATCAATATCCTGAAAATAATATGTTAATAGCATTTGAGTTAAAATATTTCTTTATCGATCGAAAACCGGAATTGGTTGACAAAATCATTATTAACGCGAGCGGAGCCGCCGGTAAAAGCTGGTTAAAAATAAATATATTTTTTGGTTATTCAAATGATAAGATTAAATATGAAATAATTACCACTAAAATATAAAACCTATTCTACTAATCCATTGTATTTAAATCCATTTAAAAAATTATATAACTGGTGAAGAATTTTTGGCGGCGCCTTGGACTGTAATGTAGTCTTTTTTTATTATTAAAGGTGTTTTATTTGACCTTACCTTTGCTAAAATTAACGGCAATTTATTGTGATTTAACTACTCAAATTTTTACTCAAGCGTGATGGTTTAGAGTAAATATATAACATGAGTAACAGTAGCGGATCAATCTTGATTTTTGGCGTATTCAGTTGATTCCCTTGGTGCGTTTTATTTTAATAGATTTTTTATGAAAATCAAACGAACATGAAATCTTATTTAATTATAAATACATTTATCGAATAGGCATCACTTTGGGCCAAATCGTTCCAAATATACATCAATTTCCATTTTTGCAGTCAGGGGAATCAAAAAGATGACATGGGAATCAAAGTAATCATTATTTTCATACTAAATATGCTTTATTATTTCATAAAGGAATCAACTTTATATAGCTCAAAATAACATTATTGTAATAATAATAACTAAATTAATTAATTATTATCTTTTTTACGGTTCTAATTACAATAAACAACAAATTCTAGATAGCAAATTACAATTTTACACGCAATACAGGGTTAAGGGACCTACTGAAACAAAACCTAGGTAATCAACTATTTATCTTCGTAATTTGGTATTGAAGCGAAAACAGTCACGAACTACCTACACAATGTTCGAAGCACAAATAGCGCTTTCATGATCATACGGACGCATACATCTAAAACATTCCATTAGGGACGTGACGTGACATGCCAGTGGAATTACTTATTTACACAGGACAAATCTACGGCACACTTATTAAATATTTTGTTTTACTAAAGTGAAAACTAATCACCTAGCAAATAGTTCACATTAATAATTAATTTTCCGTTCAAAGTTGGTGTACTTCCGCTAGTTTGTTCAGAAAATGCGGTTGGGATGCGCCAGGAGTATCAATTTTCAGGTCTTTTACATTTTTTTTTACTAAATAGTACTTAAATTTAACTCGATTACTATCCGTACACCAATTAGACCAATTAGACACCAACTTTTGGAGTAGCTAAATACCATTTTAGTAGAATACTAAAATTATCAGAAGAAACTAACAAATTGGCAATAGCAGTAACTAGATAGTTGAGAATAGTTGCCAAAGTAAGAAAATGAAACAATAGATGATAGTAATATGAAATTAGAGTATAATTGATGGCATTATGACGTGATTTGAATTTTTATAAGGTTTTTTATACTTAAAAGCAGCGTTTAATATTCTTATTAATGTATAGATTTATAGATATAAAATTATATATATATATATAAAATTATATATATATATAAAATTATATATATATATAAAATTAATGTATAGATATAACAACTTCGTATATAACAAAGAATTATTCAAATAACACTATGTCGTGGCTGCAAGGCAGTGTGCCCAAAATGTTAGTAGCCGCATTGCCACGTTGTATTGCGACGCTGATTTGTGGTGCAAAGTAATAGCTAGCGTCCCAAATAACCGTTGCGCCATATTTTTGTTAAAACATGTGCAAAACTCGGACCCCACGAACCTAGTGTTTTGACTGCAAATGGCTCAAAAATATACATATTATTTAAATTCGATTATTTGAGCCGTTTGGAATCCTCTGCTAAAGCTGCAGCGCTGTCAGCCTTTATAGCGCTAGCCGGAAGATGGAATGGAGCCATAGTGTCTACACATGTAGCATCCCATACCAGAGCGTTTTTTTTACTTACATTTTGTATTTTTATTGGAACATAAAAATATGTCCCATGTAACATTCCGAGGTAACCGGCCTTTCAGAAATTATTTTCACTGAAAAATTACCGCCGTAACTGACGTATAAAAGTACTAAGATCAGTGTAGATACCATATACACATGTATAGCAACACTGGGCTCTACCACAGATACAAGATTAAGGGTTATATTTAACAGCATTATATTTGAAGTATTCTACATGAAAAGATTACAGAAATATTTTTATCATGGTAGCAGCGCAATGCGATGACAATGTATCTGGTGGTAAAAGCAGAACAATCCGAAAAAAAAAAAATCTATTAGAATCTTTGCTACTATACCCGGAGTGACGCGGTGATTGCTAGATCGATCCCCCCATTGGCATGGTGGTTACGGTCCAGACGAATTCAGATGTCTGACACATTGCTTAGTTTCTAACTCCGACTGATCTCGGATCAGGATTCACGTACGTGTGCCATTGCAGCTGGTGAATGGTGGCCAAGACCCAGTCGGACTTTATTTCCATAACTTTCATTAATGATTTAATGAACTGAATTAGTCGAAGGTTCGTTATAGGTATATATAAAGACCGTTGTATAAGCATTAACGCCACAGTTTCATATCTTATCGACGTAGACATATTATCACCAAATACACGTCAACGGACCACTTATAGATACGTGTTTTACGTGTTCATGGACTTTTGTTTGTAATACAGACTAACCGGGCTTTTGTTGACTGCTCAATTATTGGATAAATATGACAATTTGATGCCAATATTCTTTGAAAACAGATTGTTTACTATATTACGGTTAACTGAGTTTAGCTATATTGATCTAGTTATAAACATAGTGCGTGTACGTATAATTTCTGTACGAGCTAAACAAAGTTCTAAAATTGGTATATCGGAAAGCCTACTATGATTGCCTGTTGTTAGGTAGCACACAGATAATTCGTATTGTATAAGTCCGCATTATTGTACACAAATATAAGAAGAACGAGTATGTCCCAAAAACATATTTTTAATACAATTAATGTGGCAAATAAGTTGCTGGCTGCTAAAGATAAGCGGTTTCCGTGGCGTTTGATTATTTATAACACTAGTGCTGCCACTAGCATGTTGCTAACTATGAATCCCTATTTAAAAAAAAAAAACTGTGAAAGTCTTACTCGCTGAAGATACACTACCCAAAATTATTTAGCTATGAGTCTCTGTATATTAAAGGTTTTATCAATTGGGTTTGAGATTTTGATATATATTATGTATAATGTTATCCTAGATGGGATAATGGTTATGAAAAAGAAGAAGAAAGTTTTTTAGTCGAAACATCTACAAAAATATCTTCTTACCTATATAGTTACCTTACCTAATAACAAATCTGTGTTCATTTTCAGTTGAAACTAATTTATGTCCGTAGCATTTTTATTTTTATCAAAACTCTTTGAGCTTGAACTCTACTTGAACAATTTATTATTTTGGTAATTTAATGAACAATTTCATGTTGTAGCACTAGATATCTTTTTGGGGTGTAAGGGGTATCGAATACCACCCGAGTTACCCAAGCCAACCTTACCTACATGCGGTGCACTCTACTGAGTAACCGACGAGGCTCTGGCGATGTTGGTCCCACATTTGGTTTTGGTTATGACGGTTAACCATGTAATCTTTGATCCTTTACAGCTTGGTGGTAGGATTAATCCCCGACTGGTTAGCGACCATACTTGGGTTTAGACTACCGCAAAATAAAGTTTCAGTATTGTGTTCCGGCATAGTGAACGAAAACCAGCCCATTCCATCAAGGTCGGCAACATGGCTGAAATTCCTCTGGTGTTGTGGCTGTCTATAGGCGATGGTAACCATTTACCATCAGATCGGCCGTGTACCTCTTTGCTGTCCATTACCATAAAAAAAAGCTATTATTGAACAGGTAGAACTTAATGTTTAAGTGTTGGAAATAAGTACTGTAAGCCGTACGTAATACGTATTGTAAGCCTTTTATCTAATAACATAATCATGTTGTCAGGCACTCGGACAGCTCCGCTACCCGGCGTGCGAGGTTCCCTGTCGTGTTGCGCTCCCGCGAGTGCTGACCACCCGCGTGACGTCACACGTATACGGAACGCCTGCGCGGTAATGCGCCACTACGAACTCCACTTTGCTGCCATGGCGTCAAAACCTGGCAGCAAAACGACCAAAGGCCCTTTTAAGGGCCAAACCACGAAGACTCCGCCTCAAACGAAGACCCCAAGCAAGCCTAAGGACCTGACCGAAGCCTCCATGATGACCCCCGCACCCCCCACCGGACTCCGAGTGGATCTATCCACCCCGCCTAGCCGTACCCTGCCGGTAGACACTAGTTTGCCGTCATCGAGCGGATCGCAGCTAGATACAAGTTTTGACAACGACTTGTCAGCTCTAATGAAGCTCATGGACGCGAACGTCCTGTCCTCCGAAATGCTCTGCTGGATGGCGCTATACCTGCGCATCAAAGAAGCGGAGCAAACCGGCAAGAAGCCCAGCAACGACGACGCGGTGGCGTGTGAACTCGCCGCTGCAGGAATCGTAGCTCTACCATCGATTCCGCAAGATAGCCCGCTGAGGAGAAATCAGCGTCAAAAACGCGGCGACTTCTCAAGTGAAGAGGGTTTTTTTTTTCTTTTTTTTTTTCGACTTGACATACGCTGTTAGCCGGAGGGGCTTTTACAGCTTGGCAGGACTTTTTGGGGCGAATGCTGAGGGCACTCAGCCCCGAGGCAGCGGGCACAAGGGTGCCGTTGTGGCTGGCCCTTGGCATGGACTGCTGCCGGAAGAGAAAATATTATATAAAATAATAAGAGCTGGCCTACTGGAGTAGACCTTTAGATAAATTACTAATTTGTGATATGTTAAAATACTAATTGTTAAGAGAGGCAAGGAAGTCGGTGGAGTGGATTGTACTGTACTGTTTTAAGATTGAGTTATCGGTGTTGGATGGACGTAGTCTTCGCATTAAAACGCCCATGAACTGTATGAATCTGACTGTGAACAGAGGAACCATTATTAAATTAAAAAGGCAAACAACTGGCAGGGCCACAGGTTTTTGGTCCCTTACAGAACCGTGTACTTAGCGTGTGGGTGAACACGGGTGGTATGCAGTGTGATGTTGTACTCTCAGTGTTGTAGAGTGTCACTGTATCGCGCGAGCAGAGTCGCTCGAGGGCTCCTTTCCGGAGGATCGGACCTAGGCTCGAGCGTCTGCAGGGAGAGGCCGCGGCGAGTGTGCGGGAGTGAAAATAACCGTTAGGTCTCGGCGGCGAGATCTGCGGTTACGCGGGCGTGTACGCGGACACGAACGGTTTGAAGAGACGGCGGATGCTGATTACGGAGAAGCTCGGACGAGCTTTTGCACGGCGCGAGCTAGGTCCGGGTAGGCGGCTACGGCCTTTAGGCGGTCGATTCCGTCGGCAGAGCTGATCATAAGATCGAAGGCGATGATGTCATCGACGTCGAAGCTTTGTAGAAGGCCTGCTATCCAGGTCAGGCCTTGAAATTCGTTTGAGGTTGAAGGCGCCTTCGGGGCTTGTGGCTTGGACTTGGGGGCCCATGCCGTGGGTGGGGCTTTAGTGGTTGGCTGCGCGGGAGCGACGCGCGTGGATCCTGGTAGGCTCGGGAAAGCCTGGTCCGACGTAAGTGGTGGTGGGGCGGGGCCTAGTGCCACGACACGCGCTGAAGGCGCGTGGCGTGGGACATGTGTGCGCGTGCGCCTTGTCCGTGGGGCGCGTTCACACCCGCGATAGTTCGCGGGGTGTCCGGCCTTACCGCACAGGACGCAGCTGGGTGGTTCGATGGTCTCCGGCATGCGAAGACACTCCTTAGTGGAGTGATCTCCCAGGCACTTGACGCATCTCGGCTTCATGTAGCAATTCCTGGCCGAGTGTCCGTACGACTGGCAGTTATGACACTGCGTAGGAGCATGCTTTTTGTGGGGTATCTCTACTGAAATGCCAGAGAGCCCGCACACCGATTGGATATTAAAAATCTCCTTGCCCTCCTTGGAACGGTCCAGGGTGACAAGGACGAGATCATAAATGTCCTTGGTGATTGCGTGGTACATGCGGTGTACCTCGTGGACTGGTAGATTCTGCTCCTTAAGGGAGGCTAATATATTTTCTGTTGGGAGCTCCTTCGGAACGCGCCTGATTACTACGCGCAGAAGGCGCTCTTCTTCGGGCGTGTAAGTGAAAAATTGGAATTTTCCTTCGCGGAGGAATGTTGTGAGATTTTTGTAGTCCGCGATTGTGGGGACTTTAATTTGTATACCGGATGGGGTGCTCCGGGCGTGTGTATATCTGATTTTGGCGGCATTCAGCCGCGTGGAAATATTTAACCACGCTGCTTTGTCAGCTATTGTGACTGGGGGCGGTGGGCGCACCGCCCTTTCGGTGGGCTCTGCTGCTGCTTGCGCAGAATGAGGAACGCGCGATCTAGGGACGCGGTTGTTTCCGGCTCGCATGGTTTTTGCGGCGGCCGGGGCTGTGGTCTCGGGTGATAGCACCCGTTTTTGTTTGGGCTTGGCCCTTGAAACGGTTATGAATTCCGTTTCGGGATTAGTTATTTCCGAGTCCATTTCGTTGTCGACATCTGGAGTCGGGTCAGGAGAAAGTGGCGAGAATGAATTCGCCGTAGGTATTGGCTTAGGTGCATATGATATTATTTCCTCGAACGGACGAGGCCTAGATGTTGTGGCGGCGGTCGCTGAGAGCGACGGAGGCCGCGACGAGGTGCCGGCGGGGGGAACGGACGCTACCGCGTGCCGGATGACCGGTGAGCGGGAGCGAGAACGCGATCGCGGCGGCAGCGGCGGTGAGTTTGGGCGACGCGGCGGTAGGGGCGGCGACGCCGGACGACGCGCCGGGGCGGTCGCCTTGGTGGTGGTGGTACGGATGGGTAAGGTCGTGGGAGCAGGTGGGGACGGCGGGTGGCGTGCCGGCGCGTTGGCGCCGGTGGGTGGGGCGCGGACGCGCTGCGTGGGCGCAGGTTCGGACGCAAGGTATTTCTTGAATAATTCCGGATTCTCCCTTTCCAAGAATTTCAAAACCGTAAAAAGGTTTAAATAGATGTTACCTTATGTGGAAGCCGGTGACCGGCGTACTTACAGGCGGTGACGCTAATTTCACTGCACTTAATCACAATAACAAAGCAATATTTGGAATCACGGCACAAAAACACTGAGAGATATCTCTCAATTTAATTACCACGATAACCAAACAATATGGTTAGAGAACAAAGACGCTGTATCGCAAACAAGCAACAATAGCCGGTTTGTTGCAGGTGCGTCGTCGCAGGTGCGAGAACAAAAGAAACCGAGAACAATAGCGGCGCGGTAAGGCGCAGCGGTCGAATCGTTTAGAACAATCTGCAGAGCTCACGGACACGTCCGTTCGCTGTGGCTGATCGAACCGAACTCCCAAGTGAAGAGGGGGCTGAGGCAAAGCACAGAGACCGCGCTGATCCCCCCCCCCTCCCCCTCAACCGAGGACCAGCCATACCTGCCCCGCAGACACCAACAAGATACCTACTCCTACTCTGAGGGTGGGGATAACTCCGACAAACCGGCTTCCAATGCCCGCACCTCTAGCAACCCCCGCATCAATTATGAAGACGCATGCACCTGCGCCTGCTACCCGGCTGCCTACGCGTTCAACAACGCAATCGGTTGCGGCCCCGAAGCCGCCGACGAAGGCTGGCTCGGTCAACCGGCCTACGTATGCGACGGTGACAGGACCAACTCCGACACCGAAGCCAGTTACTCGGCCTCCAAGGCCGCAAGAAGCCCCAGGACCGTCATCAGCCCCAACGCAGCCTCTGGATGAGGATACAATGATGCCTCGGCGACGCTACCCGCCATTGGTGGTCGAGTGGTTGCTCAACTGGGCGTTCCACTTCCGCCAAACAGCGGAGAAGCTTGGACGGCAACCAAACGCGCGGCCTTTTGGGCGAGGGCTGCGCTTTATCCCAGCAGACTCAGAAGAATACCGAGTGGTCCGGGCATACCTGGCCAAACTCGAAAAGGACGAGGGAGTGAGTTGGTTTTCCTACTCACTCCCCACAGAGAAATGCCTGAAAGTCGCCATCCGCGGCCTCCCCGCGACTACCGATCCCGAAGAAATTTTACAAGCTCTTCGGGATAAAGAATTCGAGCCGCAATTTGTTCGGAGCATCAAGGGTCGCGGAGGAAGACCTGGGTGCATCTTTCACTGCGCCCTCACCCGAACACCAGGCTTGATACCAAGAATCTACAACATAGAAGCGCTCCTTTTGATGCCAGGCATTAAAATCGAAGCGTGGCGAGGCAAAGCGGGACCTGCGCAATGTCATCGGTGCTAGCAGTTCCGCCATTCCTCTCACCACTGCCACCGGCCAATAGCCTGCGTGCGGTGCGGGGGGCCCCACCCCGCACATGAATGCGATCGCCCGCTGCAAGATGTCGCCACCTGCGCAAACTGCGGAGGACTACACCCCGCGAACAACGCCGTGCACTGCCCAGTGTTCCGGCGTGAAGCGCGTAATCGCCGTGCGAGCACCGTCGCCCGGACAGGGCAATCCGGGAGAAAGAAGGGTGACTTCGTGCCGGCCCCCAGGACGATAGAAGACTCTGCTGCGGTCAGCCTCCTGGCATCCGCCAATGATGCGCCGCAGCAGAGGAAAACCCGCAATCAACCACAGGGCAAATGCGCGAAAGCGCCAACCCCTGCACCCTTCGAAGCCATCCAGAACCTCAGCGAAGCGGACTGGAGTGCATAGAGCACAGTCATAGCACTCGCTAATGCATACGCAACAGCGTGCTATACGGGAAATCAAACTGCTAAAACAGCATACCTCCATAGGCTGAAGAATATCCCACTTGTCGATCACCAGGCTAGGAGGGTCGATATCCACAAACAACCCCAATAAGACGTCCAGCCAACTACATATGTATGTTGGAAAAACTCCAGTGATCAGTTAGCGGCCGCTAACTGCAACGATGCTACTGAAAAGGGGTATATCCCTGAGCAGTTTCCTCAGCACTTCGTATAGAAGCGGCAGAGAAGGCCTCGCGGCAGGCTGTCAGGCACTGTAGCTTTCTTTGGTCGCATTTTATTTATTATATACTTGTCGCCTTTTGTTAAAAAAATTGTTAAACATATATATTTAATAAATATTTTCATATTTGTATATGGAGTAAATCTGTTAATTTATAATTAAAAGATAACGAATACAGCAGCAACGTCAAAAACGTTATCACGATTTGCTTTATTGCTAAGTGATAGTGTCGGAAAATGACGCGACCGATCACGGCGAAAAAACCACAACCGTCTTTTTGTTTGGCCTTAACAGGTTCCAATGCGAAACTAATTTTAATAAACACTTCTTATTTATGCACATCGAAGGTGACTTGAAACTTAAATAATATTTGTTGGGTGAGTAGTAAGTCTTAAGATATTTAATATAAAAATTTATCCAGCTATCTCCGACTTTATCTATTTCATATCTTTTGGAGCTTCAACGACATTCGCTAAAGTCTGAGCACGAGACATTAATTATAAGTAAGAGCTAATCCCGTGGTACCGAGCATGCGTGTGAGTTAACCTGTGTCGTAAAATTTTTGTTCTGATGAGCTCTTGGATTCTATACATTTACTTCATTTGTATACTGTTTTATTTTAGTAACCTATTTTAATAATAAAAGTACAATTTAAATTATATATACATTACTTAGTTTTCTATTTGTTCACGTACAAATTTAGAATGAATATATGAAGAAAAATGAATAGAGGGATTCAAAACTACGTTCCACTGTCGAAACTCGTATAAAAACTATCCATCATTTTTAAACGTAGGTTATTATAATTGAATAACTTCTAATATCTGTTAAAAATCTAATCTTAAAAAATCTATCTGTTAAAAATCTGTTCAAGTGTTTGGTTTTGGATCAAAAATCGACATATTTTTAACAATAAAAGTGTTGTTGGTAATGATTGAAGTAAAGTTTTATTACACGCTTTACCGGAGCAGAATTATCTATGTAGCAAAAATAGCAAACTTTGGAAGACCTCTAAAGTGAATAATTTTATTTTGGTTACCGCTTTGATAGTCGTAATTCCCGGGAACCTCGCTCTTTTTTATGTATTTTTTCTAAATTGGATTACTTGCCATATTATTAATTAAAACTTACGACCTCCCAGCGCCATTTTTATACAAACCCTAAACTGTCTTAATTAGCCTCTGAGCTGTCTCGTACTAGTAAATTCATCAACATCCTCTTGCCCTGTTCTCAGGTCATTTGGGGTCAGTTGGAGATTACTTATTTATTTTTATTTATAAAGTTTATAATAATCAATATTTATAATAATATTGGCAGGCCTGGTAGGCAGACGATTTCATGTCTCAGATATCATTAACAAAAAAAAAATAATTGCGGTACTGTGAGGCAGCCGAAAACTAAGAATTATTTGCTTATTATGCCAGTAACAAAATAAAAGATTAGTTGGAAAAATATGAAAATGTTATGGGTGTCGATCACAGTACCGCCTTGATTTTAATGAACATGGTGAAAAAATCTATTTAGAGCCTTGTAGTGCGTTAACAGTCTGCCTGGGCTCAAGCCAAAATGCGAGCAGTGTGTCGAGACTTACTGTATTGCCGAAGACCAGAGCTTGCTAAAAGACTACAACATGTATATATACATTGGATTGAATATAAATATTAATGATTTGCATTTTTTTCTGGAATTTACAATGATTATAACAGCGCCAAGTTTCAAATTAAAGAGAAATGTTTGGATAGATAAGTGTTCTAGATTTTTTTTAATACTGTCGAATTATTTTGTATAAATTTTAGAAAATTTATCTTATGAATGTTACGTAACAACTTATTGGTCGGCTTATATTATTTAGATACTTTAGATGATTTTCAGGTCAAATACTATCACTTTTTTGTATTTGGGCTTAAACACTATAATATATGTACTTTTCTGACATACAGCGTAAACTCCATTTAGCGTCACTTGATTTGAGAGAGACGAACTTCTTAGCCATCCACAGAATCATGTGCGGGTGGGAGGTCTATGGTGTAGCAGAGAGGGAAACTGCGAGCAGTTCCCGAGACTTGTTATGTGTCATATTTATTGTAAGAATGTTAAATATACCTAGATCTTGCTTAATGTAGATCAGGAGCTATTCAAGTATTACGTAAGCACCAAATGACGATGGAGAGTTTTTGCTTAGCATCTAAGACTGGAGGGGGGTATAGATAGTTATTACGTCAATAAAATGTTTTTACAACTTTTTCAGCAAAATTGAATAGATATGGCAACCCTAATCGTCTATGTTCAAAAGCTAAAAACATATACGAATTCCTTAATATAATTGTCGTTATTAATTGAAGTAATACATGAATGGCCTCTCATGACATTAGTTTAGTGTAACAGTTACTTTAAAATCACTTTATAAAGGCGTGGAAATTTATCGGATCTCACAATTTCGAAGTTTATATCGAAAATTACATTCACGATGATACCATAAGATATTATCACTTCTACAATTATTGAACTTCCGTATTATGAATATTTATTCTTACATGGTACAATAATTGCTCAACATCGAAAGGTAAATTATAATATACGGTTTAATATTATCGAACTGGCCCAAGACGAATATCCTAAATATTTTATTGCATTTTTTGTAATATACTTGAAACAAGAAGTATTAATATGGGTAAGAGATATATGGACCGTTTATTTTGAAAGTGGTGTTAAGTCCATTTTCTTTTGTTTCGAGAAAATTAAAGGTTACAATATTTGTTGATGATGCAATTTAATTTACCGACCGATTTTAAGTTGTACAAAACATGGGATTTTTTTGAGAAATTAAACACGGACTAGTTATATATAAAAAAATTACATTAAATTAAGCATGAATTACGTGATAGCTCATTTTTTTCAAAAATGGACTTACACCACTTTCAAAATAAACGGTCCATATCAAGATATTCGTTTTAAATAGAGAAGTCTGTGGATTATGTGGATATCACAGAGCACTGGGGCACAGGCTGGCATTACGTTAGAGTTGACCGTTGTATGTAACAAAATAAAAAATAAAAAAGTCTAACACATGAGGATAACAATGGACGGCGTTAAGCGAAGAAAGTTGTATAAAAAAGCAATATTAATAAACTCAGTTTCAAATATGTCGGACCTGCGATTTTTCTGGTGTTGTGGGTGTTGTATCCCCTATTGCATAAAAAAAGATACGTTATTTTTAAAATACTTCAAGTCATTGTATTTAGTTTGTATTTTCTATTTTGGTAATCATTTTATACACAAACTTATAGGTAAAAAATTGTTAGATAAAAAAATATTGCGCAACATAGAGGTTACAAATGCGATAAATGTGAATACCTGGTATTATATAATACACGTCATACAATATTTTAGTTTAGATTGAAGTTTCAACTTTTACGAACAATAAATATTTAAGTATCGACACATTGAAATAGCGTATTTGTAGTTACATTTCGTTGCTCATCCTTTTGGCTCCAATAATTATCATACGTGTCTATGCTTTACTTATATGGGTATATGTATGTAATTCTAGTTTTATTATAAAACAACTTTGAATACATTTGCACTTAACATCAAATTTAATAGCGGTCAAACACCACTGTAATATGAAAACTTATAACATAATAAAATAAAACATCAATAAGGACAACTTGATATTACAAGAGATAAAATAACGATTATATTCCGATTAATTGACGTATTCATCGTTATCTTTATGATGTTTTCTTTTTAAATTGAAAACGGAAATATTTAGAAATGCATCATACATTTCTGAATATCGATAGTCCACATAAGTATTTGTTATCTACATTATAATAAAAAAAAATTCAAGAGGCCGCGTGTATGTATGAAATACATTTTTAATCCTTATCGTAATATTTTTAGATAAATGGAGTGTATTTATTTAAATATTTTGTAAAGATAAAAATGGTACAAAGAAACTTAAAAATGTATTTATTAGATATATATTTATAAATCTCAACATTAAACACCTCTATTCATTTACAATAAAGTTGAACGGTAATTGCTACCTTCAATTCTATCAAGCGAGCTTCAACGAGCTGGAATGAGCAGCTGTTTCTCTCCAATATTTGGTATCAATTTGATATCCATTTGCGAAAAAAAATGACGTCCTATATGTGGTAAAATATAGTGCAAATTCGATAACAAATGATTATGGGGTAACTTGCAATTAGTGTTGTTTTATTTAATTTCTTTGTTTGTTTTCATTTTTAAGCTATTTTAAATTTGTGTGTTTTATTAAAGTTATATTAAAATAATGCGTATGAATAGTCATTAATGAATAGAACAAATTTCGAATAAAATGCGTTTCCGCGGTGCAGTTATTATATCTTTTCAGAATGATGGCATTAATTTTAATTAAACTTGTCGTGAGTGAAATTGAGAGCCCAGAAAGAGATCAAAAGTTATGAAGTAATCGCAAAGTATTTTCATGTGAACAAAGACACGGGTACCAGTTAGTTGGAAACAAATAGATATGATCTCACAGCATATGTCTCTGCGGCGCCTATATTATGTTAACATTTGATTGATTCTATCTGGTTTCAGTCATAGTTAGCGTGATATGAGATTTCACAAAAACAAAATACGTCATAGGTAGCATATACTTACTTTACGAGTATTGTAGGTACACGTATAATTTGTATAGGACAAATATACGAGTAAGTTTGTAGTGAAAAACTATATACTTGCACTTGTTAAAATTAAACATAAATAAATACATATAATACAACTATACCTGCGGCAAATCTGCACATTAAATATTTTTTGGAAGTTATAATTAGGGTATACTCTGCTTATATAAACGCTGAAAATACATTTTTATTTTATTTTTGTCTGTCTGCCTCACTCTCTTCGTTCCGGGGTAGGGAATAAATATTGTAAATGTACCTACTGGAAGTATTTTACAGTATTTTGCTCTGTTCTATAAGCGTTTTTTCCTGCCTACTCACTACTGAAAAGGATGAAACAATATTTTCCAGACCAGCTAGCACTTAATAGGTGTTACACCAATTTTTCCAATAGTTTATTTTAATTACAAATTTTTATTGTTGTAAATGACAATGCCTGATAACACTGATTCTATAGAACTATCACATAGGTTTCAAGATGGTAACATGCGTAACATATTCATACTTATGTGAATCCAAAACTAACATATTTTTTGTTCGTGGTAATTAACTTACTATCAGATGTGTTGCATTTTTATAAATCTTAAAATAGAAATTTTAAACTTTTGATCTCACGATGCACGAATTCACGGATACTCTATGATAGATTAATCGTTGGTAAATTAATTTGTAGATACAGCAGTCGGTGCACATAAAAGTTTTAATTTGAAAACTTAACACTATAACGCTTTCAACTTAGGTACGTTTGAGTACCTATTTTTAAACGATTGAAGTTATAGTGTTTATAATATCTATAAGCATACAGTGTGACACGGGTTAATTCGCACCGTGGGAACATGTCTGCAGGGGTTCATTAACATCAAAAAATAAAAATAATCATTCATTATGACGTAAAATTTTAGAAGGTTTATAAATAAGCGTCGGAACCTTATCGTACCAGACGGAACAAATTTTGAGCACGTGATACAAAACGAATGACTCAGACATCAGTCAAACTTCCCTTGTTGTGATTACTACAAATTAAATTCAATGATAACGATTATTTGGTTACTTAATATTACATTGCTCGTGAATCTTCACTAAATAGGACAAAAAACGTAAAATTTATAATTTCCAACAGTTATACGTACAACTTGTCTGTATATATACATAACCGGTGACGATGACTACGAGATTCTGCAAGTCGGCTACGATCGATAATGCAATCTTTAAGGTGCGCCACTCTCTATCTGAGATTACCTTCATAAATTTATCATCCATCTCAAAAGACTTATCTAAATATTTATCACGACGTATCTCCATGGCAATTCTGATGTATTCCAAGAATCGATAGGCTCATAAATAAGATAAAATAACATATGGAAAATGGAGTTACTTGTGTATTCATATAGTGATCTACATGAGACTAAACTTCATGTTATAATAATTCTTGGTTGGTTCAAATTATTTGTTTAATACAGTCTACTATTACCCATACCCATAATGGTATTTATATGTAAAAATGTATACATAATGGTATTTATATGTGTAAATGTAATAATCCGAATGTGGCACGCTGATTTCGTGTCAGTTAGCACACTTAAACCCCAGTATTGGTTCGGCGTTCAAGGAGGTATGTTGTGTATCGATCTATATACAAGTGCCCTAAACAACATATAATGCTTTCCCGTGTTAAACGATATTGTACAAACTATACAAACAAAAGCTTCTAAAGATCATGAGTTCACGTTTTATTCGTAACTTTAACCCTTTTCATTGATAATTTGAAGTTTTATTCAAATAAATTATATTAGTCGATGCATAGCTATGTTTACACGTCTCTTTTTCACGCCCGGTATAAAAATCATACTGTCTTAGTTCCACGTTAATTACTATATTACTAAGTGCGTATTAGCGTACCACTTGTTTTGGCAATACTTTTATAATATCATGGATTATCCGTATATTTTCCTATAAAGAATACAAAATTATACGCTGAGATAAAATAAAATCCCTATAAACATTATAATCATTTCCAACCTGATTAAGAAACTCGTCAAATACAGGACGTAATAAATCGGATAACTATCACTATAAAGCGGTTAACGTTATTTAATGAAGTTATAAAGATACGTAACAATAATGTCACAAAGCAGCACATTTTTAAGTAATAATACCACAGACAGAATCATAGAGGATAGCAATCCAACCACAGAAGCAGAAGTTACTAAAAAACTGACGCATAATAATAAAAAACGGCTTAAGCTTAGATGCCTGGATCTTTCCAAAATATTATTTTCATATGCGCAAAGTATTCACAAGTTGATTCTAATGATTGAAGTAACCAAAAGTATTTTCTATTATTTAATCATTTGTAATTCGTATCAGCGTGATGGCACAACTGGTATATTGTACTGTTTACAATATGTATAAATATTGACTATGTTATCTAACCTCAGTACTAGTTTTTCTTATATAATATATCCATAGAAGTTTTTAAAATTTTCAATTGGCTATATTCTATCCAGGATGCCTTCAACCTATGTATAATCAATGATCTCATAGTCGTTGTATACATTATCAACATCAATTACTTCAATTAGGATTCATGTTCATTGAGTGAGTCAGAAGAATGTAGCTCATTGAGAGCTGTTATTACTATTATTACTAGTTCAGTATTCTCCTATTGTCAGTCTACTTTAACTACCAAAATATACATACTAATCTGTACATTACTGTACAGATGAAATATATGTGCTGTTAACACTTTTAATAGCTCAGCTGAATTATAGTGTATTGAAGAGAAATAGTTTATATATAAATCATGAATATATCAAATTTATGATTCTTTGTCATGGAAACATTGACAATACTGTAACGCATGCAGTGAGCCAACTTAAGAGTTATTTCATGCAAATTGTGTTTATTTCATTAAAGTAATGTCTCATGTCCGGTGTCCCGCGTCGCCTTCGCGTGCCGATGATATAGCTCATTGTAAACAGCCGCACTGGTAAGTGGTAACCAGATACCGGCAGACCGGATAGGCAACAGTATACAAAGTAGTAGAAGTTGTCTCGTAATATTCCATACTAAATTTAAATTTACCTCTAGGTATCTTAACGAAAGATATATGAACTTCACTTTATAACTTAACTATATGAAACTTTTAAAGTTCTACAGTAACATTACGTAAAAATGTTGCGATTTTATAACCTGGAATGAAAATTCTTTATTCTAGTTGACAAAATAATTATATTGCCAGTGACGGTAAATATGGTACGGTATACTGAACAGTGCAAAGAGCATGCGGACTGGGAAAATACAGCTATCCATCACCCAGTCGTCGCCATTCAGTTGATATTCAAATATCACGGCGCAATTCGTTGTGTTATTTTCCCAACATCATACCTAAAAATAGTTCTACGTTAAAATCTACCCTTGCTGATCAATGTAGACCCCTTTTAGACCCATTTTTCGTATTATCATAGAAGGTAAAGTCATTTTTAAGAAAATATAATTGATTTTTTTTTCGACCTGACGTACACTGTTAGCCGCAAGGGCTTTGACAGGTTCACGAAACTTTGTGGGGCGAATGCTAAGGGCACTCAGTCCCGAGGCAGCGGGAGCAAGGGTGCCAGAATTGCTGAACCTCGACTTGGACTACTGCCGGAACACGAACAAAAATTTGCGATCCTAAGTATATATAATTGAGAAATTCTTGTATTATACTATAAAATATGTGTAATTCGTTTCTTTAAATCACTATAATGACATTTTTTCCGTGCTTTCATAGGTAGAGTGTCTTTGGGATACATTCAGCAAAGCTCGGTAATAGTATTTTCAGACACAAAGTTAAGTAATTATTCCAAGGAAATGTCTAATGTATCTAACACTGGAATAAGTATAGGTATAGTATATATATGTATTTTCTTACGATTTGACATTCATTTATTTTCAAGTAAAGGGGTTATTTCTTCGTCCAAACAAAGCCGAGGCCTGAGTCAGCAGCGGCAATGTAAATATTTTTATTTCGACTGCGTTCTGCGCTCTTTGTTTTGCAAATGACTTGCCGTACTTCCAATGTTTACATTGCAGGAATCACTTGAGCTAATCCATATGCTCCTCCGCTTTGACATTCTACTTGTCATAACCAGCGCACGAGTCACGACCGACATTTGTAATCATTGTTAAGCACTGCTTTAATTATACATTTCTTAGAAATACATGTTTTTGTAAATATCTGCGGAATAAATGTATCGAATATTTTACAATATGTATATAGGAACTTTTGTAAAATATTCCTACTTGTCATACAGTACACTTAATAAACATTATATTCAAGTAAAAAAAAACAAACTCAGATGATACTTTCAAGTATGATTAGTTATGAAATTCAAATGCATACGTTCAATAGCTGGTCCATATTACTAAGTTTTTAATTTAACACAAGCTTAAATTAGAGGAGGACAACGGGAACAAACCTACTTCACATATAACATAAACGATTTGTACAGTGTATTTATAACAACACTGAGTTATATCACTTTGTATATGACGTACAAATATAATGGGAGTACAGGAATATAGTTACAGACCCCATAATTTCTGTGCTTACCCCAAAAGAAATAACCTTTGATGATAAAATATTTTATTAATATTCTTATAAACAATGGAAGTTCTATAAAAGTAAGCAATCGGCCGGGAGTCTTGTTCGATTTATAATATCAGCGTGGATCATAAGGCCACATGTTCAAATTATTTATTTGTAGATCGGAGACCACTGGGGATGACGCACGCGTGTTTACCACCAGGGAGAGCAGAAATAAAGCATAACACACAGCACGGTTATCGCAGTAACCGTCGCTCCGGGGTCAACGTACGATCCTACATTTCCCTGGAATTGTTATAATAGTTGTTTGATAACGTTATTATTGTTCCTGCTTAGTTTTGTTGAGAAATGCGTATCGATATTTACTAATATAATTAGCGGTCGTTATTTATAAGCAATAATGTCTACTTATGATAAGGTGTTGTTTGTCGTCGAATACTTGGAAATGTACAAGGAAACCAACGTTTTGAGAGCTCTTGTAATCATTACCAGACTGTGTAGCCGCTATGTTGTTTATCTTTATATAATTAATGATGCTTGCTACTCTTTCCCAAGAACGGTCAACTATATATGAAAACGCGTGTGAACAAATTTCTAGAGAATTTTATATTATATTACTTTCTTACTCCCTTCAGATATCATTTGGAGCAAATCAATTTTATTGTGGAAAAACAATATTTCTTGGCCTTCCATATTAAATATCGTAACTTTTGGATGTAATATTCTATAAGGAATTTAACTATTTTGTGGAATGTTAAAATAAAATTTATGAAACATTTTCATAAATTGACTTTAAGAAATTGAATTTAAGACTTGTTAGACTTTTTATAAAAATTAATAGCCATAATAACCTCATCATTATTAGTATTAAAGCGGAAAAGTTAGTGTGTTTGTTTGTTTGAACGCGTTAATCTTAGGAATTACTAGTCGGGCTTAAAAAATAATTATGTATTTAATAGAGCAATTATCGAGGAAGGCTTTAGGCTATTTAACATCATGCTACCACCACTAGGATCGAAGCTGTATTGAAAAAAGTAACGAACACGGGCAACAATTTCAAAATATATTTTAGTTCCACGTGAACGAAGTTGCGGGAACAGTTAGTGTCATATATACTGTAATCTAAAAGTGAAATATTATAGTATTGTCGGATGCGTTTGTTCATAATATAACCTTCTTTCTGATGACGTGGTATAAAAAAATTGTTTACGGACTTCCACTTTGCAACGCATAAATCCATGGCATAGGGAGGGATATGTGGAACTCACCCGGCGCGAATCGCCTGGAATACGCACTAAAAGGCCACGGAGTCCTTCTTTTACCTATAACAGCCCAAGCCGAGGTTCGGTCACTAGTGACACCCTTGCGCGAATTGCCCTGCGGGCTTGAGCGCCCTCCGCGCTCGCCCCTCTAGTTCAGGTGAAGCTGTAAAAGCCCCTCAGGCTAACAGTGTAGGCCCATCAAAAACAAAAAACTTTTACCTATTCGGTCGGGGAGCAGGAATTATGTTAAGATTTTATCTGCTCACTCGGCAGACACTACTCAGACCTAGGCCTAGGCGAAAGGAGCGTGTGTTAAGCTCATCAGGTGACAAGAACATTCAAATTAATCACAAATAGCACTTCAATTCTCCGTGTTGCCAGAGACATAAGGCAGCTTTGACACTTCTAGTCTGGTTTAACGTTACCTAATGATAAATATTGAAAATCTTACAAAAACATTGGGATCATTATTTTTACCCTCCTAGTACTTTCAGTGGCATCCTTATAACCAAAAATCTAATCCCATTGTATTAAGTTATATTATACTAAAACAATCACTTAGGTCCAAATGGTTTCATTTAGTCAATCACAGTCTTTAACAAGCGTGACTCTAAAATAAACGATGACATCACTGAATATTGAGAGTACCAACAGATTAATGATTACCATTGTTTTAACAAGCATAATTTGTACAATGTAGCGTCTTAAACACCTACTATGTAATTTGAAATCTACCGCAATTAGACTCTAAACAGTGAAGTTCTAAACTCGGACCATATTTTAATATTTTCATACCATATATATATACAATTACTACTAATAAAAGTAATTTAAAGGAATAACTATTGTTTGGTCTATCATAATCTTATTGTTCACTGTGATGCAGGACAAAATAAAGCTGCACAGAATTCTTCGCAGTAATGGTAACATGATATGATTAGTAATGCATTATACGAGTATAGATGTATATTCATACAATATGGGGAAAAAAATATACCTGGCAATGTTGTTGCCAGAGGATATCGATATGTGTTTAGCGTCAGAATTTAAGTTTGAGAATCACTCGCCAGATGAACACTAGAAAATTCCTTATCAGCGTAATCCGTTTAAATCTCAGCTCAACCTCATTTTAAAAATAGAACTGACATTTTGCCACGTTTCGTTCAACTGCAACATCACATGTAAATTTATCTATTCCGTGCAGTTAAAAAATAAATATATTTCTGACTTTATCGTTTTTATATTGCTAAAGAGACTGTTTTACGTAATCACACGATCAAGGAATGTCACAGTTTCAAGCCTCTGTAGCGTCTCGACGGTAAATAAATTACCGTCAACACACAATGAACAAGTGTAGTATCACTATAAAAACATGTAGCCACGTTATAACAACATGACTGCCTCTTCTCCGCATGTTCTCATAAAAGGAGCGATGATTTTGCAAACACTTCCTATCAATGAAGTCACCACAGACTTTTACGACACTATGATATTATTAATAAATAAATGTAAATATTTATTTACAGTACATTGGACAGTTTTGTTTTCTTGTTAAAAATGATCTGAACTTAGATAGTTTTTTTTTCAAACTTTATTTTGAGGGGACTTTATAAACTTGTGGATCATATAAATAATTATACCGTATGTGATTTGAACCCCCAGACACAACCCGGTGGAAGCGACGAATCGAGCGCTTAAACCACTAGGTACGTCCACAGGTCTATCAATTCTGCCCCGTTTCTATTATTTGTAGAGTTATGTTCTCATATCTTTAAACAATCTAAGTATAGGAAATGTATTCCAACTTTTAAACTTAAATGATAATAAACAAGTTTGACATCTTTATTTGTACTATGACCTGTGAACACAAGTGATGAATTGATGAAAGCCCCTTTGAGACACGATGGATGATTCAACGAATACTAAAGTCAAACCGATCGCAATAACTTCTGTTTGCCGGATTGCCGCGTAAGCGTTAATATTGATTGTATGAACTAATAATATGTTTACTCGTGCTAAATTCGTTCCGAAACGATTGGCCGCATTTTAGCACGCGCTCAATCTAAAACCGTTACTATTATTGAGCTGAACATGCAAACTACATAACACTGTAAGAAAATGTATATTAGAAGTTTGATGGGCATATGGCTGTTGCAACCGCAAGCATGTAGCGGTTTTATGATAAGCTGGTATATTTATTGAACCTTACTTCTACCGCCGTCGTTCTATAGAAATTTAGATCTGCGTGACATTCACTGACGTTACCTTCATCAGTCGGTTATTCCGTCCGTTCATATTAACTTTATCACTTAAATACATATGGTTCAGGTCATGTTTATTGCTTATAAAAAATAATTGTATGCATTTATAAAATCGCGATGCAAGTAAAACATTTTTTCGGATCGTAGGTATTTAATTGAAAATTTTTGGAAAATTATGCGATTTTGGGTATTAAAATCGCGTTTTTAATTTTTACGTAATATGCGGAAAATGAGAATGATAATGGGAAATCAATACTACACTTTTTTTTTTTCGACTGGACATACGCTGTTAGCCGGAGGGGCTTTTACAGCTTGGCAGGACTTTTTTGGGGCGAATGCTGAGGGCACTCAGCCCCGAGGCAGCGAGCACAAGGGTGCCGTTGTGGCTGGCCCTTGGCATGGACTGCTGCCGGAAGAGAAAATATTATATAAAATAGTAAGGGCTGGCCTACTGGAGTAGGCCTTTAGATAAAATACTAATTGTTAAGTGAGGCAAGGAAGTCGGTGGAGTGGATTGTACTGTACTGTTCAAGTTTGAGTTGTCGGAGTTGGAAGGACGTTGTCTTCGCATCAAAACGACCATGAACTGTATAAATCTGGACTGTAATCAAAAAGAACTAATATTAAAAATTAAAAAGGCAAACAACTGTCTGAGCCACAGGTTTTTGGTCCCTTACAGAACCGTGTACTTAGCGTGTGGGTGTGCACGGGTGGTATGCAGTGTGATGTTGTACTCTCAGTGTTGTAGAGTGTCACTGTATCGCGCGAGCAGAGTTGCTCGAGGGCTCCTTTCCGGAGGATCGGACCTAGGCTCGAGCGTCTGCAGAGAGAGGCCGCGGCGAGTGTGCGAGAGTGAAAATAACCGTTAGGTCTCGGCGGCGAGACGTGCGGTTACGCGGGCGTGTACGCGGACACGAACGGTTTGAAGAGACGGCGGATGCTGATTATGGAGAAGCTCGTACGAGCTTTTGCACGGCACGAGCTAGGTCTGGATAGGCGGCTACGGCCTTTAGACGGTCGATTCCGTCGGCAGAGCTGATCATAAGATCGAAGGCGATGATATCATCGACGTCGAAGCTTTTTAAAAGGCCTGCTATCCAGTTCAGGCCTTGAAATTCGTTGGAGCTTGAAGGCTTAGCCTTCGGGGCTTGTGGCTTGGGGGCCCATGCCGTGGGTGGGGCTTCTGCGGTCGGCTGCGTGGGAGCGACGCGCGCGGATCCTGGCAGGCTCGGGAAGGCCTGGTCCGACATAAGTGGCGGTGGGGCGGGGCATGGTGCCACGACACGCGCTGAAGGCACGTGGCGCGGGACATGCGTGCGGGTGCGCCTAGTGCGTGCGGCGCGTTCACACCCGCGATAGTTCGCGGGGTGTCCGGCCTTACCGCACAGGACGCAGCTGGGTGGTTCGATGGATTCCGGCATGCGAAGACACTCTTTAGTGGAGTGATCTCCCAGGCACTTGACGCATCTCGGCTTCATGTAGCAGTTCCTGGCCGAGTGTCCGTACGACTGGCAGTTATGGCACTGCGTAGGGGCATACTTTTTGTGGGATATCTCTACAGATATGCCAGAGAGCCCGCACACTGATTGAATATTAAAAATCTCCTTGCCCTCCTTGGAGCGGTCCAAGGTGACAAGGACGAGATCATATATGTCCTTGGTGATTGCGTGGTACATGCGGTGTACCTCGTGGACTGGTAGATTTTGCTCCTTAAGGGAGGCTAAGATGTTTTCAGTTGGAAGCTCTTTCGGTACGCGCCTGATTACTAAGCGCAGAAGGCGCTCTTCTTCGGGTGTGTACGTGAAGAATTGATATTTAGCTTCACGGAGGTACGAAGTCAGATTTTTATAGTCCGCGATTGTGGGGACTTTTATTTGTATGCCGGAGGGAGTGCTCCGGGCGTGTGTGTAATTTATTTTTAGTGTATTAAGTCTCGTGGAAATATTAAGCCACGCTGTCTTGTCTGCTATTGTGACTGTGGGCGGTGGGCGCACCGCCCTTTCGGTGGGGGCTGCTGCTGCTTGCGCAGCAAGAGTCGCGCGCGATGTGGGGACGCGGTTGTTTCCGGCTCGCATGGTTTTTGCGGCGGCGAAGCCCAAACATTGAAACGGTTATGAATTCCGTTTCGGGATTAGTTTTTTCCAAGTCCATTTCACTATCGAGATCTGGAGTCGGGTTTGGTGAAAGTGGCGAGAATGAATTCGCCGTAGGTATTGGTTTAGGTGCATAGGAGATTTTTTCCTCGAACGGACGAGGCTTAGCTGTTGTGGCGGTGGTCGCTGAGGGCGACGGAGTCTGCGACGAGGTAGTGGCGGGGGAAGCGGGCGCTACCGCGTGCCGGATGACCGGCGAGCGGGAGCGAGAACGCGATCGCGGCGGCAGCGGTGGAGAATTCGGGCGACGCGGCGGTAGTGGGGGCGACGCCGGACGACGCGCCGAGGCGGTCGCCTTGGTGCCGGGGGTACGGATGGGTAGGGTCGTGGGAGCAGGTGGGGACGGCGGACGGCGTGCCGGCGCGTTGGCGCCGGTGGGTGGGGCGCGGAACCACTGCGCGGGCGCGGGCAGGGTCGCGAGATATTTTTTAAATACCTCCGGGCTATATTTTTCTAGAAATGCCAATATGGCCTTAAATTCCTTCGTTTCTCGGCTGGCCATGATGACGGGCTTGGAGCGAGGAATAATAGATAACAATTTTTGGAAATATTAAGAAGGAAAAACCTCCCTGCCTGAGGGGCAGGGGGACACGGCTAGCAGAAAGTTAACAAACTATCCTGAATTTTATAATATGACATGAGTTTACTTTAATCTATTCATGCAAGATCGAAAAAGCAATGAAGAGAGAACAATAAGTAACAAAAGTACTGGGACTTGGCCCGTAAAAAGGTTTAAATAAATGTTACCTTGTCTGGGAGCCGGTGGACGGCGTACTTACAGGCGGTGACGCTTAATTCACTGCACTTATTCACAATAACGAAGCAATATTTGGAAATCACGGTACAAAAACACTGAGAGATATCTCTCAATCTAAAAACACCACGATAACCAAACAATATGGTTAGAATTTCACAGAATTAAACACTGTATCGTGAACTAGCAACAATAGCCGATTTGTTGCAGGTACGTCGTTGTAGGTGCGAGAACAAAGGAAACAGAGAACAATAGTGACGCGGTAAGGCGCAGCGATCGAAACGTCAGATCAATCGGCAAGAGCTCACGGACACGTCCGTTCGCTGTGGCGGGTCGAACCGAACTCCAATACTACACGGTAAACTGATGCGAAATATTGGTGCCGCCATATTGGCTTTGGCTGCTCTGCAAAACGCCTTTCACTATACCTCTATTCCGCGGCCGGCTGTAATGAGACATGTGATAGATGGACGAAAGAATTTGAAGGTATGGCAAATAAGTTTATTTTGGAAACATAATGTAAATTTAAACAAAATAAGTACTAAAAGAATTTGTTTTTGAAAAAAAAAATTTCAACGTACCCAACAGTAAATTAACCATAAAATAAAGTTGGTACTTTCAGGTATTAGGAGGTAGGAAACAAGAGTAAACAAAGTGTTCTTTATAACATGTTTCAGTACATTTGCACGACATAACGCTAAAATATTTCAGTGATGGACCGTTATCCGGCCTGCCGTTAATGTAGTCCTACCACTTCATCGTGGGAGTTCGCAGATACGGTTTGCTCTAGATGATTGCTCTTTGGCACATATGCGCATTGAAACATACATGGGTACGGAACATTCAAGAATTTGCTTACACTAATAGCTTGTTAATGTTTTTAATTTTAAAGTAGTAATATATATAGTCGTACTATGTTTTTATATTAAAGTTATTAAATGTAAATTAATTTCGTTTAGATATTGTATTTTTAATGTAAAGGTTAAAAATAAACGTCACTTTTTTTGTGAAAATATTTTACCATCAATTCGTAAATCCAAACTCAAATTACATGTGAAAATATTTAATATTTTTTATTGGGACCAACGTACTGATAGGTGTATATTTAGTAATTGTCAGTTATGAATTTTTTTACACAAACTTTGTAGTGAGTGTATAAAGTCAAATGTTTAATTTCCGTGTAAATGCATTTTGCATGGTGGTAAGGCATTTCTTGGCTAGCAACCACCCTCAAGTTAAAAACCCACCGTCAAATACCAATAGGTATGTTCCCGCAGCTAAACTTGGGAGCCAGTTTCTTCACAGTTTTATCGTGGCCATAACGCTACCTTTAACTATAAAAAGAAACTTTAAAGTAGTAATTGTTTATTTGGAGAAAAATCGACATGTTTCTATGTAAATCTATCAAACCAGTGGTTAAATTGACAACTGTGGGTTAAATACAAAAAAATACAATTCGAATTTTCGCTTGAAATGTTTCTGTATTTATTTATTGCCTTCATAAGTAATATACTAGTAATTATATTTTAATGGTTAAAGGTCATTGCATTTTATTAAAATATTTCGAAAGTAAATATGTTAGCGTCATTTATATATAAAAGTTGGCATGGATGCGTTGTTGCTGAGCGAGTCATACTTTACTTTGGTACAAGTGATAACTGACGTAACGGTTGTAGTAATCCCCTATTGAACAATATGTTATTTTGCAACTAGATTTGTAGTTCTGAATGTGAGAAGACATAGATATCCAAAGATATATTCTTCAACTTATAAAGAAATTACCGATTTGTTACAAAATTTTTATACCTGTTTATTTATTACCTATGAAAAGTGTGACAAAATATAAATAAAACAGGTCTATTACTTTCAGTGCTTACTACATTAGTGAATAAAGAATTATAAACGAGCATTTTTAGGTTGTGTCTTATATGTATATATAAGTATGTAAAAACCATTATGCGGTGACGAAAAAGTCGATGTTGCATTGGTTACCAATAAAAATGAATTTACAAATGTCTACATACATTTTAAATATACTCTTTTGTATTACCTTCTACCTCTTATTACTTGTTGCACGCGATACAGCACACTGGCAGCCTAAGTGCGGTCCACATTCCTCCGCGATCGTCCTCACCATAAACGGGCGTCCGTCGCCGGATCGCCACAAGTGGCATCATTCGAACACTGGGAATGTTGTGGTCTGCCGCTTCGCACAGACCGCTTATGGGGGATACGAGTTTTTAACTAAATTCTACGTCAGTGCAGCGGTCCGATGTCCGGATGAAATAATCACAGGGATTGTGACAAGGCATTTCGATTTATTCTCCCATTATGTATAGCAAGCAATAGCTGTCAAAAGGGCAAAACTAACAAATATGTACATTACACAATACAGGTTCAAATAAAAATTACAGAATGCATTAAAATATATATTTATTGTTATTATATGGAATTTACAAATATTTTTATATGATTAAAATGTTTAACTCAAGGAAACATAGAGGCCATAAATGATTACATTTATATTTTCCTTAAAAGTCTAAACATTAATAAATGTAACAACAAACAAACAAAACAAAAAACAAAAGTTGTTATTTTTCTGAAATCGTTATTGTGGTATTATAAATAAGAAAGATAAATGTCTCACCTAATATACGAATATTAAAATACCGTGGTCAATGGTTTGAACTTCAAAGATATCTACATATATTTGCAAGTGCGGCATTAGAAACCGTTACCTGGCCACGGAATCCCACGGAATGGGACCATCCGTTCTATCGATACACTACTACAAGTGAAGGTAATACGTCTCTTATCATTTCAGGCAGTTATAAAAATATAAAAGTAATATTTATAAGAAGTCAGGTCATGTTACTAGGGATATTAGCTAACTTACGTTTGTAAGGTTTCATAAGAATATTGTATCGGTTTAGGTTATATATATAAAAATTATTAGATACAGAAAATTATATAAAACATCAGATAGCTTCGGGTAAGGTTATGAAATATAGAATATTAAAAGTAATACCTAATATTTGAACACTTTATTAACTTGATATAATTTTTTCTTTTAGATATTAATTCAGACATCCAATAATTTCACTTATGGTTACGGGATTTTATAATACTCTTGATGCATGTCTATTTCATATACCTACTACAATTATATTCAAATACTATTTATCATCACTATTCATCACGTATAAAATTAGGACTTTTGATTATTATATTATTCATATCAAATATAGGAACTTTCTGAGTATACCTAAATGGAATTTCATTTTCAAATGTCTACTAAATACTCGAAGTTTTACGAAGTAAAAATGGTATCATCCTCAAAGAGAGAGCATTATTGATAATGATTTTTTTAAAATATTTTAAATCTGTGAAATCATCTAAGCCTAGAAATATATATTGCTTAATAAATATTACTTACTATTTAACTGATATTATAAAGTAGTATATCCTAGTGATACATGTTCTAAAACTTTGTGATAAGAAGGTTATATATTTCAAAAGATATAAGAAATCATTTTTTTTTATTGCTAAGGTGTTTGCGTTACTGCCATTATCTCACCTGATCTTAAGTGACGACATGGCCCAAGTTGGTAGACACGCTAAACCTGTGGGGGAACTGGATTTAAAGCGCAGCTGCCGGAACACTCCTATAGGTATTTGGCGGCAGATTTTCATCTTGAGGGTGGTTGCTAGCCAGGCGGGCATTAGAAAAAGCCCTGCCACCATCCTATAGTTTCCTCACGATGTTTTCCTTCACCGAAAGCTTAAGCTCTGTGCAGGTGGTTGGATTTGAACTCACGTCCCTCGACGCGAAGTCGTACACACTACCACTGAGCTATCGAGCTATTATTCTCTGTGTTTTAATAGGAAGTGCATATATGTTAACGACTTAATTAATATTTTGTTAAGCTCTTTACGGAGTCACGCAACACTAAACAATAGCCAATGATGAGTGCATCGTGTGCACGCGTGAATAAATAGGAGTAACACGGTTTATTAAATACGATAGGTAATTCTACAATGAAGTTATGCTGGTTCACTCCTCAAACCTAGGTTAATTATTGTACAACTAAATTGTAATGCAACTAAGTCAATATTAGTGGGCTCTTCAGACTTTCCTCAGATTATAAATACAAAAGTTAATCCAATAAAAAAAATAGTCCCTGAAAAAAAATGTTTTGAAGAATTATTCACTTAATATGTATTAATAGATATTTTATTCCTATACATTTTCTGAAGTCAATACAGATCTCTATAAAAATCGTTCCATGTTACTGCTGTTAAAATATTATAACTGATTAAATTTCCAATGTAACCCAGTCTTTTCAGGCAGTAGTCTTTTGTCAACCGTATTATTATTCTAAACTTTGTCGCAATAATCTTAACGTATGTCGAACCTAACTCGAATTCACACAAGCCTATTATTAAAACTTCTCTATCCGACACCCATCTGCGACCCAGTTGTTGCTTCAAAATAAGATCTTTACAAAAACATTGAATTAAATATGAATGGAAACTGGATTGAATGTATTAATACGTAATTTGGTACGGGCCCTACATTAGGGAGAGGAATAATGGGTAGCGAAAAGTTTAAATAACATAGAGTCTGTGTGACCCCTTTTAATTGCACGTGTGTTCAACACGTTTCAACATGATCAAAACCAGATATACATGGATCCCCACAGATGTATTAATTTCTGGACATCAACTGTTAAATATTAAATGCAAACGTGCTAAACCAGTAGATTCTCGTAAGAACCAACGTTCTTGATGAGGTCACCCATTTTCTACAATATGTTTGTGTGCTGTTCTCATAGTAGTTACTATAAAATTATAACAACCATACTACTCTCGTGTTTATAGTACTTATAGAAATATTGCTCATAAAAACTACAAAAGTTCTGCAAAACAATTATACTCCCAGACGTTACCACTTTTTATAATCTGCGGGGGACCACAGTTTTATCTTTAAACGCATTTTATGGCATATGGGCGAGTCCAGGGTGTAATAACGGATGTAGTTATAGATACATTTTTCATTTACTTATGTTATAGAATATTGGTAGAAGCCAGTAAAATAAAATGTATACTTAATGGAAGAATGTAATAATCATTAAAGTTATTATCAATAGAGTATAACAAAACGGTCTTCATAAAGGGTATTTTTTTTACTGTTTTTTTCTTTTACAAAACAAACCACTTGATCAATTATGAGAATTGGTGATCTCACGATGACTCGTCATGCATCCGACTCATGCGACGAAAATAAACAGGCATCTGCATCCCTGACACAACACCAGAATTGGACCTGGCCATCTAATGTGGGCGTAATTGGACCATAATATCCATTTGTATATTATGATCGATATTGTTACGTGCTCAGCTAATAAATAAACTTCATAGTTATAAAAACAAATATCATTTGCAAAAATATTTGTGTTATAATCTGGTATAAATATACCTATATATCAAAGATAGCAATTCACAACAGCAAATTCTAAAAACTTTTCGACTAAAACATCGATTCTAAAATCTAATGATTATAACTATACGTAGTAAATATATTTACAGCGTAATCTGCAATTATAATGAGATTATGTGGTCAATATAAACCATCTGATCATAGTTTAAGGAAATAGTTAACATACTTAACTTAATAATAATCTTACTTTAAGAATTATGGTCAAAAGTTTCCCATACTAATGACTCATACTCCTAGCTCTTTCCTAGTCAAAAGTTTATTACAAGGTGAATGACCAGTTTTTAGGCATCCGCTAAGTTTTTTGGCATGACTAAAATGTTAGCTGACAACGAGGTTGCTCCGTTATGTTCCTCTGAACGTGGTTTAAATCTTAGCTTCTGCCGTTACATCCGAGTCTATAAATTGATTGATACAAAGACAAATACAATTGACAACAATGTGTTTATTTATTTTAAAACGAGCATTGTTGTACCAGTATATATATTACGATTAATTCTTCTGCTTATGATAACAATTCGGCAAATGACAAATAATTGTTCACTTGCCAAATAATCAACGTACTGTGGAATAACCTAAGAAAAAACACCGTATTACAAAATAAATAAAATTGATATGTAGTTAACGTCCTGTTACGGAAGTTATAGGAATATCATGCCATAACAAGTCATTTATTTATAATGGTGCAACCAAAAACATACCAATATACCGTTTAAACAAACAAAGAATATATATTTATTCAATTCATTAAACCTTAATTCTTTAACCTCAATAAATTTAATGCAATGTAGAAAGTTCGTTATCTATTTAGAGCCTATAGAGATGCTATTTCAATTTCGGCAGCCTGTTTTTACTTTTGTAACGTTTACTAAATTGATGAAATAAAAAGTGCGTTAGTCGGCAAGTATACTCTAATTTAAACGAATGTTACATAATAAGTACATTACTCAAATTAGATTCTTAAAAAGCTTTTTACACGGGAGTGTTAATTTAAAGTAACTGTCCGTATTCGATATGAACTCGAATGAGATAGGTTATCAATGGTCGTCATGCCTAGCGATAGTTACGAAACCATTACCGTATCTGTTCGTTCCACACCGCGATATTTTGGACCATTCCCGATATTACTGATAGGTTGAGTTGTTAAAATTGGTAAACATCTGTTACACACAGTTTTTATAAAACCATTCAAATCATATGTATAGTTGTTGCAACTCATTTGATTTGATTATCAGGATGAATAAAAGAATGACTAAAATATAAATTATAAAAATGACTAAATGTTAACATTTCCTTTTTTAAATGCTTCTAAGCAGTCTAAAATATAAATTGATTTGAGATAATATTAAAATTTGGGAGCTATAGAATTTAACTTTGCTATTTATAAATACTAAAAGCAGGAAGAATAAACATTAAAACATAAAAGTTTAGGGAAAATTTATTATCGCATGTTCTAAACCACACATGTTCATGAGTGAAGTTCAGACGAGTATTTTGTCGCTTGTCCTCAGTGAATTAGCCTCGGTAAATTACATATACACTGGTTATACAAATCATTCCTCGTTAAAAACGACCAATCATCAAAAAAGGACCATTAACTACTTTTTAATGTATAATTACATCTAGACAAATTAACTTTTTTAACTTAGAGTTTAAAATTAATCCTAAGATAATCACTATTCTATTACCTCGCATAGTTATTTATACGAAAATTGTACATCGTAAATCATCGCATTCATTTACAATACTCGATAACATTCTACAGTAGATTAACCAATATCTGGGGTTAAAATAATATTATATTAACTAGAAATAATAGTCGCTTTTGTTCCCATGACCATTGATTTAAACGCCCTTGGTATGCCCATGATAACTTTCCTGCAGTTAGTCTCGCATTCCCGCCAACTAGTATGCGAGATAAGCGCCTATTTATCGAACTTTAAAAAGGACAAAAGTACCGCTACAGAGTCCAAAAATATACAGATGGATTTTAAACTAAATATGATGTGTGTGGTATAGCCGTATGTTGTTTCGACTTGTGATAATGATAAAATAAATTACATAATTCTTATAACTACATGAACATGATAATGCAACTTTTAGGTATTTGTAGTTAACGATACCAAAACGAACTTCACAAGTTTGTAGGCATTCATTGCAAATAACTGTTAAGGTAATCGGAGGTCCTTGTTTCCAATTCAGTTAGAGCACACCGTATTAAGTTAAAATAAAAACTGGATCTCTGAAGCTCGGGTAGAATGTTGGGATCAAAAAGTGGTCACATTCCATTGTTGATTGGAAACAAGTCGCGGTCGCGCGCTCTAATAGGAAAAGTCGCACAATTCACATTTCAAGAAGCAATAAAGATTCTTTCGGAGTAGGCATTGTAGTTGTTTTAATTTACTAACAAAACCAAGATCTATAACTATCTGAAAGATAGTTAACTTAACTACACACGTAAAAGTTCGAAGTTCCTTTTTACTTAAATTTAAAGAGATTATTGTACACTGAAAATCCAAACTTTTATAAATCGTGAGAAACCCAGCTGGTTGAACATTTTAATTTACCTGATAAAACTATCTTGAAAAGTCTTGGCCTCTTGACCATTAATGTGTATCAGAGAAAACAATGGTTATAACTTTTTCTTTTTATCTGACAAAAACGTAATACTTATGCAGCTAAATAAAAAGTCTTAATAATAATGTAAAACACTACATGCTGTAGTCTTCAATATAAGAAAAAAGGTCAAAGACTGATGCAAAACTACTGGGAAAAAGATGCATGTCCATATTTCATGGGTGGCTGTATGTGCCGGCAGTTAAAACGACCCAGTACAGGACGTAATGCGGTGCAATCACCGTGCGTTCCCGTGAGAACCCGATCGATACGAACGACTCCGCGACGCGTCCTCACACCGCACTCTAACAAACCACATGGTATGCGATGAAACCATCATGAAAAACACCAACGCATGTAATGTGATATCTTTATTTATATTGCTAACAAAATATTAAATATTCTTTAATAATATTTTGAACGTGTAAAACTTGATATAAGTTCAATGAATTTTATATCCAAAACTCAGTAGATACATTTGCTTATGGATTAAGTGAATAGTAGTCTTGTGTGGGACATCGAACCCACAGCACTTCGGCGCAGTGGTTGCTACGAGGCAACTGCTTTAACCGCTAGTCCAACCGTGCAGTCAACAAATTGTCTTTTTAATAGAACTATCAGAAGATGTATAAAATAACAAAAAATAAAACACAATGCAATGTGATTTAATCAATCTCTTAGATTAAAATTATTAATAAACAGTTTATATATATATCTTTAAGACCAATTATCATATTAGCAAATTGCATCACTTTACAATTTCTTTCATGATTGTTAAAGTCACTGATAATCTATTTTGACATAGCTTGATAATGTTTGTCACTGTATTAATGTTGGAACACTGCACATCAACGCATCTTAAATAAGGTACCCGCTGAAAATAGTGATTCACTATTTTGCAATCAGTAATTGAATAAAGTATTACAGTTTTAATTGTATCGGTTTACGTAGAATTTTATGTCAAAACAATTAGATACATTAACGCGTATGCTTTTTAGACTAGGTATATGCATTAACTGCGGTCGGTGCATAAGTTAGTCATTTATATATATTAATAGAAATTATAAAAAATTATACATTACATCATGTGTATTCGTAATTATTAAGTCTCATAAATACCCAAATACTATTTCTCATACGAATAAAAGCATGATGTATATTAACAGCTTGAATAACTAAGTTAAAAGAACACCGTGTGAAAACAACGAACAATATAATTCCTTGAAAGAGTCGCTTCTCAAAGAAACGACTCATTGAAGACTTGCAACCACTACTGTTAAGGGACCTTCCACCCCCCTCAAAAGCCATTTACAAGTCTTACTGTAGGAGCTAACGAATGCATTATGAGAGTTCTTTTAAAATTGGACGGTTGTGCACATGCTACATCCATTGAGGTCCCTTCACACGGTCAAAGGCGACAAAAAATAATATAAAAACCGTTACACTCCCAAAAAAATTCTCATAACACACACAAATCATTGAGAAATCTGTCTCACGTGGTCTGTAGATTAGATAACTTAGTGAATTTTTTTTTGTATACATATGTATAATCATAGATATCGCTGCACTAAACCCGATCCATGGATTCATCCATTGATAGATGGATCTAACTTAGCAATGAATGCATGACAATAACACTGACCTTCAAAAAATAATAGAACACTAGTGATAGAGTTACTAGTAATTTTCAAACGAATTTAAATAATACATTCGAGTTTCATGCTTAATTGTTGAGTATTATTATTTAATCTACTTTAATTATTATATTTTGGAAAGATAGTTATATAAGATAATATTATAATACAGTCTACGTTGTTTATTGAAATTTATAATTGACAGAAATATAAAAAACAATGTGTACTGTTTTCAAATTTTTGTAAACTACTTACTTACTTTATGGATTTAATTGATCTGCCAAACGATTTGATCTGTCATAGCAAATGCTTTCTACGTAGTAGATATATATTTTCAAATAAATTCTATTACATTTCTCGGTTTTTCTATCTTATAAAACGGTAATATTTAGGTACATTTGTAAGAAGTATTTGCTAATTACCGAATTAGATATATTGTGAAATAAATAAACACTAATCAGCAAAATTAAGCACCTAAACGGAACATTAGGTAATATCTGATGTATTAAGTGAATAAATATGTAGAAGATACGTCTAATGTGTTATGTAGATAATAATTGAGTATAACAATTTCTCATAAAACATACGAGACAGCGGGTAATTATGCTAATTTTCGACATACTACAACATTTTGAAATTGATTGAATTCGAGTATCACTGATGATATTGTAGGCAATATTATCATAAAGTTTGTTAACATACGTGGCCCACAAATGTTTGTGGGACTAGCAATTTATTAACCGTAATCTATATTACGCATATTCTGTGAATGGATCAGACATGTGAGCAAGTAACAGAGTAATTCTCACGCCAATGAAGTAGATAAGAAAATCTCTACACTGGCGGCTCTTTAAGTGACATAGATATCTTGACAGTAAGGAAGATGAGTAATGTAGAAGATTATCAGTACTGATTTTGCGATAATGTTACATTTTCATACGAGTACTCCATGGAACCTGGAACAAACAAATAAACATTATAACCTTTACATGAATATTAAAATATATAACAAAGCACTAAACTATCTAATCTAATATATAATACATAGGTATATTTTGCCTGCACGCTAGGCGCAGTGGTTAAAGTGATCGCCCCGCCGCACCACTGTTCCGTTCTGTGTGGCATGGGGGTCGAATCCTACATATTATAACAATTATTTGTATGCTCAAAATTATTTAATTTCGGTATATAGTACGTTGGTAAAGTTACCTACGACATAGGTCTGATCACTAAGGCACACGTTTATTATGAAGCCTCAGGTTATCTTCTAAATTAAGAACATAAAAAAACATTAACACATATCATGCTTTTATTATAAATAGTTTTATATAAATACAAACCAAGACATGTACATAAATTATATTAATTTGATACATTCAAATGGCTATGTAATTTATAAATAAATATACCTATTATACACATTGATACACTTCTTGAAATAAGTATAGTTAACGTTTTTACGTATTACTATATAACATAGTTATATGAAATAACAAGAAGCATTTACTTATAAAGACAAACAACCAGTGCGTAGATCAACTACAAAATTAAATTAAATGGCTACCTCCACATAAACAAGAGTTCGTCTTAGTGAAACAACCTTGGTTATCTGTAAAGCATGCTTAGAGGCGAGCCGGTTGGTAGCGCACAGCTACGAACTAGCACGCCTTCAGTGCGTCCTCGTCTGGTCGGCATTCTTGAGCCGGGTCCGGTGTCCGCCTCAAGAATGTTTGCAGCAAAGCAACCCGAGACGGAAGGAGCAGCGGCGGAAGCGGTTCATGGAACTGACTAATCTTATTCCAGAAAGGTTTAGAACTGCGGGATGATCAGGGAATATAAACCTTTTAGCTATGGAAAAGGTTTCGTTTTTGTTCCATACGTTCCTAAAATATAACAGCTATGAAATTTTATATCAGATCTCAGCGTAAAAATGATAAGTACTTAACAAGATATAATGTATTTGAAATCCTAACTCGGGACATAAAGGTGTATTTTAAAATAACATGTTAGATGCATAAGCTGGCAAAAGATAAAGGCGCGTTCCAAGCCACAGTGCGCAACCGTCTCGCTCCACTGTGCCGTGCATCCTGCTACATACGATATGTAATTTTTAGGTATGTTTTTCCCAAAATGCATATAAATATATAGTTTGCAATTGTATAATTTGATATTTTATTTATTTGGACCCTATGTTTAAAGGATAAAACTTACAAAACGACAAATTAGATAGATCAATATCACCTGTCCTGAAATAAAAAACAACTAAGATCAGTGATTGGGTTTATAAAAATTGAAATACGATAGTGAATAAAGTTTTTTTAACACCATGTGTACAAAATCTGTTCATGTTTGGATAAATTATTACTGCTTCACGCCTATTATGGTTTATTAACAGATTTTATGTTTATTTCAAGGTACATAGTTATTTTTTTGTTCAAAACTCGTTTATCAATATAAAAACTCTTCTTGTTTCAGTGTCAAGAGTAAGTCCTCCTGTGAGTACCTACCGTCCATCATTTTGTTTTATTAATCTGTAAAGTAAAACGTTATGGGTATTAGTGACGTCACTAACACAAATTGTCTTCATGGACAATCGTCTGATTGTTTATTAAACAATTGAGCGGGTCCCGCATGCCTCCCTTCTTTCAATTGTAAGGTTATTGGAAATCAATTGACACCGACTGAGTGCTTCAGTGCGGTTAGTGTATGGTATGTACAAATATTATTTTATTTCATTAGATTAATCATAATTTGTTATGTATCGAAATAAAGGTGATACACGATAATGGTACATATATTCAATATTCTTTAAAAATATTTAATTAATTATATAAATTTCTATAGGTTTGTCCTAAAAACTTTAAAGACACTATGAGCATGTTAAATATTAGCATTAGAAAAGCATGGTGTAGAATATTGTGAAATGTAATTCTAATAACTAAGATTTTAAACTACAAACACTATGTAACTATACTGAATTTTCAATTTACGTTCAGAAGTCTTCTTCGTAGATACGAAGCTTTCGAATACCTATCCAATAACCAGATATATCACACAAGTGCATTTTAAATTTCGGTAGATCGAATGTTACTGCGGCCTACTATTTGTGTGACAAGACATGAATGTTATTCAATCCTCGCGACGAAGGTAGCGGTTTGCTAGCGGAGAAGTGAAAGTGAGGTCGCGACGCTTTCTATCCGCAATAAGACGCCGTCATTCTGAACGAGGTTTGCGAAAGCTATCAGCCGCTTCACTTGGTGTAGTTATGAATAGTGAATGATTCATTCAACAATATGATAGTCTAGTCTGCAATATTTAAGTTCACATGCAGTAGCAGAATGTTTGAACCATGTATTCGACTATTGATTTGATATCTCTACCTCAATAATTTAAGGACGACAGCGGCTACTAAAGTTTTTATCAATCGTCTCTCTTTGTTGTTTTATCAGTTTGCAAACACAAGAATAAGGCCTTGAAGTAACTGGATTTGTACTAGTTAATATTGAAACTAGCTGGTGTCCTAGACTGCGTTCTTATTTTTCCAGTCAACTGTGCATCATCGTAAAGTCTGTTTTTAGTTGTTAGGTCTAGTAGTTTTGGCGATATCGTGAGGAGTCAATTTCCATCAGGATGCTCTGTCTATTTACGCATCTGTTCTTTGATGTTGTAAGAACTTTCTGTAGATCATGTTGGCTGAATATTTAACGAGGTTCTCGATAGTTCTTTTATCTCGAATTAAGATAAACAATATCAAATTACATCACATATGTAAAAATATGTCTAGTAGGTACTACTTGTTTGTCATATTTACCTAAAAGATCTAGACAGCTATGACTGGTAGTGAAAGATGTTTTTGGAAACGTTATTTACTCATCGTCATAGTGGAACTATGGCATATATTCTGTTACTACTTATGTTATCATCAATATCGTTAATACCTCCAATTTATGTGAAGTTATATTATGAGGGTAAATGCAGTGAAAATACATGGGCTCATTTTCACTTGTTGACGAGAAATCTCAGTTATCATTTAAAGGCCCACATGCTTTCGCCTCCTGCAAGTAATAGGTAAAGGATAAACATTTTAGTGATAGTTTTATGGTCTTAAAACACAAATATGTTTTGATAAGAGACATTCTTTCGCACATCTGCGTTCACATTTGGTAAGCACAATGGCTTTGTATCATAATTTGCATAGCACGATGGCATTCTTCTCAGCAAGTACAGACAGACAATATCTATTGTGCAGCACATAACCGGTGCGTCGTTTTGAAACAAGATATCTACTTACACGTTTTATATATTGACTTAGAGCTGATTTATCATAAGAGAGATCGATATATAATCAACAGAGAACATTAAATATTCTTTTTAAACCAATGAATAAAAACCTTAAATAAGGAGTTTTTTGAAAATAATAAAATTGAGAATATATGGAACATTAAACCAATAATGGATTTTACTAGTTTAGAACAATGTTGACTGCACCTGTTTAAATGACTTATTTAGTTTCAATAACATATTTTATTCAGTAGATGGTAGTTTTATTTCTAATGCTTTTTTAATTTGAAGCTAATGCTATTTTGAAACTAGAAAAGTCATATAGATATATTATAGATTGTTACTATTTATAATAAAATTTATTCTTATTATTTACAATAAATGAAATTCTAGTCACTTAATAAGGATTTGTTTTTAATGATAGGTATAAACATTTTACTTATAATAGCATTGTAAAACTTTAAATTATACCAGCAACCAGTAAATGTTCCTGTAGTAAAACAAATATCTCTAATTTTTGGCATATAAAAGCATATAGACTGTTGATAATGGAACAAAATGTGACCAGTTTGTCGCCTTAAATAACTCTATAGTTACGTTTCAATAAAAAAACGTTATTTTACTGTAGCTACACATACAACGGCAATCAGTACTTATCGCTTATTCCACGAATTAAGTCAGATGCCGCGACTGATGTAAAACAGTTGGTTTTTGTCGAGGTCTTTGCCCAATATAAACGTAGTGACGTCATTCGTTCAAATTTGGCAATGCCAGGCGTTCGACCTCCAACAAGTACCAATACCTATGTCGACATATCGAGTTCGTTGAAACTGCGCAGTTTATATAAAACTGAAGCCATAATTTTTAAAAGAAACCTCTTTTATAATTATGAATGCAATAAAAAAAATATACTAGTTTTCTCAAATATAATATAAAAAACATTAGTGTGTTAGTATTTAGACTTAGTACGAGAATATGTTATACATATGGACTGATTACTTTTTATAAATCTAGTTTATAGTTGCGCAGTTGACCGTCGCGGTTCGCGGGTCGCATGACGCCCGTTGTTGATGTTCCCGTGCGGCCCGTTAACAAATTAACATTAGTATTCATTTTTGATTACTTTATGTAGATAATGAGTCGGTGTATTATAAGTCCTATATAATTTTTAGGTCCATGGAATGTCATCTTTCAAATGAAACATTATAGGGTCATTAAATAATTTACTTTTATTTGAAACAAAGCGAAATTTTTGTTAGTTCGTTCGATTTAGTCAGTTCCAAATAAGTCCGTCCATCCTTGGTGTATATTGTTGTTGTACGAGTTGAAAAGAATAAAAACAATAATCGTTTTCAAAAGTAAAGAATAGTTAATAGAATTTAGAATGGCAGTACAACGCTTTGTCTCATTCTTTCAGGCTATGTATTACATGGTAGTAGGGTCGGCCTTCCTTATTTTCCTTCTGCACTTCGCTCGAAAATTCTTCATTTCGGAAACTTTGCACTCGCTCATGTGGTTCAGCACTATAGTTTTCCAACTAGTTTTGAGTTTGCCTTTAGGTATTAGACCGGAAAGGGAGAGTTTAGAAATTTCATACGTAATTGAGAGCCCTCTTCTTCACCTGACCACACCATTGTTGCCTGCTAATTATCAGTGTAGCCCCAGACTTTCCTTCCGGCAGCAGTCCATGCCAAGGCACCCTTGTGCTCGCTGCCTCAGGGCTGAGTGCCCTCAGCATTCGCCCCAAAAAGTCCTGCCAAGCTGTAAAAGCCCCTCCGGCTAACAGCGTATGTCCAGTCGAAAAAAATAAATAAAAAAAACCCAGACTTGCTTCCATATATGATTGCGTATTTTATCGAGCCTGATTACGCCACATATTCGTCTCAGCCGCTTCATTTCGGCAACTTAAATAGTATGAACGTCCTTTGTTTACGGCCCACATTTCACAACTATATATTAGAACTGTTCTTATAACAGTCTTATAAGACTCTTTAAGTTTACTGACATTCTTCATTTTAGCCACACTGCAATTATTAGATGCTGAATGTTGCATTCAATATTAACAGCATTTCAAATCATACTTCTCAGATACTCGTACTTGTAACGGTCGAATGAACTGACCCTTAGTCCACTGATGTTTTTTTATTACTTAAGGTTTAGCGTTATGGTCACAATCTTACCTGTTGTTAAGTAATGCTGTGGTAAAAGATGGTGGACACGCTAACCTTGTGGAGGGACGGGGACGTGGCGTCCGTCCATACTATCAACTGAGCTATCATTGCTTCAAACTTGGAGCGTTGCCCGTAATGTTTAAGCTTTAGGGGAAATAAACGGGAATTTAGCAACACATAGCATTAAGCCACCAGCCAGTGACTAGTGTTTTTATGATAGAAGTACTAGAGTACCTCTAAACAGTTCTCAGTGCATATATTTTACTGTAAACTTCTTGATTTTAAAGTGTTTATGTGGTTACTAAGTATTGAAGGTTTCTTATTATATATTGCTTTTGGTACATCTGTTAATCACGGGCTTTTTCTATCCGTCCTTCTTCGTCCAGTAAAAAGTCTTCTCTGCAGCTGTAAAAATGGCTTTTATTGTTGTTTCAATATTGTGTCAATACATGAATCAACAGTCTAAAAACTTCTAGGTTTTCTAGTTCTAGAACTTTGGAATATTCTCTGTAATTAGGTCCCTCCACTTGATAATTTCTGGAGTTTGAGCTAGTGTCGCCTGTATTGTTATCTGAAACAACATAGCTACTACAACAATGCGATGATGAATAACATCACATTTTTCTGGAATAACATCACATGCTCCTGGACTTACTTTACAATTTGTTATAGAGTCAATGAACGCTCGGTTGCATAAAATGTACTGTATCTGCGAAAATATTTATCGGCTTTTATACGAAATCATATGTTTCGGCTTTTCGACAATAAAATAATTCATTATAAAAGCCAAGTAATCTACTCCTGGTGTTGAAAGGATAAACTTAACATCATCATTGGATGTGTTATATGCGTAGACTCGGTTCACTTTCTTAAAAGCCTTATTTGCTTCTCCAATGTTACGGTCCAGGTCACTTCCCAGCGGACTGATCTCTTTTGTAGGCATTCGCTGTCTTTTGCTTGGTTCTGTGTCTTTTACCTCCTCACTATAGACAGCAGCATATGCTGATATTACATTTAGGAATTTTCCTTCCACAACGAGTTTTACAAACATTAACTTCTCACTCACCACATTGAACACTAAAACTAAAACACTATTTATAACCGCTTGTTTTTCAATTTTAAACTAATATTGGTTTTGTAGAATTAAAATTTTTTTAGTATTCGAAAATTTGTTGATATTAGAGAAATCGGCTAAAGATAATGATTGGAAATTAAAATATCAATTTCTGTCTTATCGACTATTGAGAAAAATTATAAAAAATTAAAATTTACCAAAAATCTTATTTTGTAAGTTGAAAAAGGGAATAATTTTATCATATTAGTGTATTTTCATCGGTTCTCGATAAAACTACAAAGTTTGAACGAAATCTGGCCGTTTAAAGTGGGTCAAAATCGCGCCCAAAGGAGTCGGTTACAAACCTACAGGTGAAGTTAATAAAAAGCTTTTAAAAAGAAAAAGAGATATAGAAGAGATGAATGGTTACAAGTTAAATGTAGTAAGGTGGAAAAATACGATCAGAACAATAAGATGACGCGTTAAAGAAAATTATACTATGGTGATTAAGCAACAAGGTCAACAAATAGGTATCAACCGTAGGAATATTTTAATCAACTATAGTAGTTAACAAACTTACGAAGTGAATAAAAGTGTTTATATCTAGATATGAATGGTGAGGTCTGTTCATTTGATATTCATATATTGCGTAAAATATGTTAGAAGAGTTTAAATAATTATTGCGTATAGTATTACTGCAGAGTTAAAAATAGCCCTTTAGATACAAAAATATCATGACTACGAAATACTAAAGTAAAATTGGTAAACCATGTACTTAAATAAATTAAAATATTATGGTGTTTAATAGAATCAATCAGTTAACACATAAACTGTTACAAAAAGTTGTTTCCATAAGCCCAGAATATTGTGCTGAATATTTTTATGCTAGTAATATAAAATATTTCAAAGTACATGTTCATATTTTTATGGATATCTTAACTCAGTGAAATCCCTGATATTAGAAATTTTCAACAGTACACAGTTCATTTTATGTAAAAGCTATCTATAATAATACGAACTGGAAGTCAACTAGACTTTAGAAAGATATGTAGTAATATGTAAGTAAATCAAGTAAAAATAAGATTTTTCCATAGTATTTATTTAGTATTAACTTTGTTACTTAATTATAATTAAGGAAATCTTTATTTTACATAAATATGTGGTACTCGCGTATCATCTAAGACGTGGTATATACAAAGATTTTCTACAAGACAAGCAGAGGGCTAGGTTGCTGTTGAGTCAGCTTTGTGGGCCATATGCCGAAACACCATCCGCGAGTCAGCCTTGCAGTGTAATAACGTTCCAGAAGTTACTCGCCCTAAGATCAGAATGGTTTGTACCCATAGCATCCGCCACAAGTATCAGCGATCGTTGTTTCTTGTTACTTGAAGTAAGTACCTAGTTATAAAGCGCTTTTTATTTGTCGCCTTTAAATTAACTTAATGTGTTCATTTTAAATTACAAGCCATATACAGGGTTCATATTTTATAACCAATTTTTAAATTTCTTTCTTTTTAGCACCAACACCCTTATACAACTTATATTATTAATAGTGAATTCGACCTTCAGGGTTGTATCTCTGCGGAATGTCGTATGGTTGTGAATGCCTTCTTACAAAAACCTTACTACACGTGGCGTGAATATTCCACACACTTTTACCACGTTGCTTTTAAATTGTAATTTTCTATTAAATAGAAAGAATTTTGATACTAGAACTTAATTAATTTTTTGGTAGATATTTTTAATGAGTTAGTGTTGTTTTTACTTACACACAAAGCCAATATGTACTGTGGTGTGAGCGTTATTATCAAATATAAAAACTTCCGTGTGCTGTAATTAGGCATAAAACTCTTAAATATACACGTTATTTCATTGAAATTTATTTAAAACTTTAATGGAAAAATAATTACATGATTTCGCTAACCCAGATATTAGTAGAGTAGTAACTTTAGTAAAAATAAATAATAATAATAATAATAATATAATTTAGAATATCAAATTCGATGAGTCGTTGTATAAATTCCATCGACTTCTTAGCGCCAGCCTACCTGTGGTATAAAAAAAGCATTCTGGCCCGCGTCGCGTCGGCGCTTTTGAGATAATTTATAAGGCCTACCTTTCTTGGAATTTCGAAATCTCGCCGAGATAGCTTCGTGCTCTGTGGCTGTAGCCGGCTCACTGCCCCGGGGATTGGAATGTAACGGATTTGAATAGGAAAAAATGTTGCTTTGGAGATGGGCTCTTGTAATATTTTTGTAGTAGGTATATTTTTGTCACGTCTTTCAGTTTAAAAAGATCTACTTGGTTCATGCCGCGATATAATAAACAGACAGGTCTTTTGAACTGAGAATGTTCGATCCAAGATTTATTGAAAATTAATTATTTGAACAAATTACTTTGTTTTTATATTTAGCTAAAGTATTCTGAAAATTAAATTTTTATCTTCTCAGATCATGAACATTATATACCATATCATATAACCATAATATATTGAATAAAAATGTATTTTTGTCCAAAAGTTGAGATATGATAAGCTACAACAATTGTATCTGAATGGAATGCGACTACAACACACCTAGATAAGCTGGATTTTATAAATAACTGGCGTAACAAACTGGTGACACCATATTTTAAACTCAGTAACACTAGTAAAAGATTTTAGGTACCTAATAGTGTTAGGTTTTATAAAAAGGTCCCAAAGCACATTTACGATTTCCCGGATCGTAAGTTCAAGCACCATGTCCAGCGGGTTTGATGTCAAAAGTCTATTACGGAGTGGATCAATATGTGAACGATGGTTATATCTGGAATTGAGACCCCTCTCTGTACATGCACTAAAAAGTATTGTAAATGTATTAGGTTGGTTATTTTCCGATCGAGTGGTAGTTTTGACGTTCATAAGCGCCTTGCCAGGGTGTAAATTGAATAAAGTCTTTTGATTTCATTTCATTTGAAAACCTGGTATGGTATATGTGCGATACATCTGATGCATCAGATGCATGCGTCTGTACCGGGATCAGTTAGTGTATACCCAGGATGGTAGGGGAACTATGACTAGAAGAAGTATGAAAGCTGTCGCTGGTCTCTGTCAATGTGTTGTTTTGAGTGGTATCTTTTTTAGTGGGTATAGACAATGCCTGTCACCCGATGTGCCTGGCTACATGCCTCTATCGTGGCCTGCCCAATCATTGCGATTACACATCGTGAGAGAAGGTCTGCAATATGTTTTTTTTTTCATCACGATAATAAACGGAATCTATATGCCATATAGAAGATGGACCGACGACATCAAAGATATAGCAGGGACAAACGGCAATAAAAGCGAAAGATAGAAACAATGGACAGAAAATGGAGGAGGCATTTACCGTAAAGAGGCGTTCTCGTTTAAAAAATTGAAATAATCAAAATTAATTTTTTAGCGTAAAACTGCATGAAAATGGAGAAATAATAAAAGGCTTATTTATTTTATTTATTTATTTAATAAAAAGTAATCATACACTCATGATAAACTAGTCACAATCACAATTCTTTTAGCGGTCTTTTGGTTTCGCGTTTTGGGGTCAACCAGCGTCCATCTAGCTATTGAGAGGATTGCAGGTCGATATTACAGCGCCGAAATATAATTGATTGCTAATTGGATTTCGTAGTTCTTTTTGAAGCACCATGCCGTCACTATTGTGAGCTACGCTATAAAAAGTTATTTACTTAATAATATATATAAACGTTACACGTATTCTCTTTCAAAATATCATGTTTTTTATATTCTCACAATTTCAATTTGTTGAATTCAGAAGCATAAATTATTATTATACAAACATGTATCATACAGGAAAATATCGGATATAACGTTATATAGTTTTACTTCTGTTTATTTCCTTATACGATACAAGCGCTGTGCTTATTCTCAAACTTATTTTTTTAATTTGTAATTGAAATCTGACACCATTCTACCATTATTAACGAAAGAAATTCCAATAACATAAATTTATATTACATATACTATTAACGCGGACGCCGCTACAAGTGTAAGTTACTATACCCACCTCATAATAACACATCTTAATATTATAGTATAAGGCCACAAACTGTATGTTCTAGCAGTAAACAGCCATCGTAGTTGCAATTAACCTTTAGGTCCACAAAATTAGAAGAGCGATTATCCTGTTTAGCGCCAAAATGACCTCATGCCCCCCAAGCCCAGTTGCCATTTCCTGCAGTCTTACAGTCGTTATCGTAAAAAGAATAAAAAACATATGATTTTATCATTCTAGACACTAAATAGAAGACATATCTCAACGCTAAATCCCGTGAGTAGATCGTGTTAGATAGCTTATTATTATAGATTACTAGCTTTTACCCGCGGCTTCGCTCGCATTTTTTTTTCAATAAAAAGTATCCTATGTAACTTCTAATTCTTCCAAGAATATGTGTACAACGTTTCATGATGATCGGTTAAGTAGTTTTCGCGTGAAAGCGTAACCAACCAAACTTACATTCACATTTGTAATATAGTAGTGATAGATATTTCAGACATTCTGCCTAATTCTCTATTTTTGAATTATTAACAAGATTACATACTAGAAAATTAATCAGCGTATATTATATAATAGACAATCAGACGTGACGACGATGCAATCATATTATTTTTCTGATAAAAATTGATACCTGCTGAAGGGGTTCAAGTATAGGATGATAGATTTTGCGTAACTGTAAAACTGTTCAAAATTAGATGAAAATACGTTTGTGGAAAAAGTAAAATAAAACATGTAGGGAATCTGATTTCCAAATGTGAACTGATACGAGGCGATAGTGAGATAAACACATTTACTATTTCAAATTAATACTAAACAGTGTACAATAAAAATATTTCGCATAGGTTTCTCCGAGCTACCTAGACATTGAAATATTTTTGGTTACAAATACTTCGTGATTTTATATGCAAGTACGAAAGTTCTTAAAAACGTAAGTACCTCATCCAAGTCATCCTGTCTCACTGGCTGTAGTTTGTAGCACGAAGGCGAGTTCCGAGAAAAGTGAGCCGCATACCTCGTCAAGAGTCGCCATTGGAGCGCGTTGTACTTAACCGCTCAGTGACTATTTAATTTAGCTCAGAAGCGTCAACATAAGAATTACTTAATATTGAACACAGCAGCACTATCTGCTATATTTACATTACTAAAAGAACTCTTGCAGTCTCTGCAATCGATTTATTTAAAAGATGAGTTGAGCTAGATAAAAAAAATCCTTTATATATTTACTCTGTTATACCAAAAAATCTATTTACAAAATTTCATCCAAATTGTAACTCTAGCTTCAAAGACACCAGTTAATACATACAAGAATAGGTCGTTAATAATAATATCAGATCTAATTATAAAAATAAAATAAAAACTTAAAAAAAATATACATTTAGCTGAGTTAAAGAACATAAACTAAAACCTATTAAAAATTTCCAATCTATTAAAAATGTCCAATGCCTTGTCAAATTACAGTACTTACGCTGAAACTTGTTTGATGTGATAAGTTTATTTTTCATGCAAACTACATACTTATATATGATCAGATTAATATTTTTCAACAGACAAGCACGAAACGCATTTCAAGAATCCTAATATCAAACTAAATCAACTGCAGGTTACGCAATAGGTGATGTAATAGGTAAAATGTATTTGACTAACTTATATAGATCTAACAAGGAAACCAAATATTTGAACTTTATGGATTTTCTATGAGTTGGTAAATGTATTGGCTATTACTTTGTAGCGATATCCTCTCTCGTATCCCTCTGACATCTGTCCTTTTCAAACCGCTGGCACGCAGGCCGATATTACAGCCAGTGCAGTCACAATTACAAAGGACGCCACATCACCCCCCCACGAAGAAACAAAGACGTGGATACACGTCGATATGTTTAGCGAAGCGAACTCGTCGACCAGAACGAGTAACATAACTGTCTAAAACTCTATGATCTGATGATGTCCCGGCTGTGTCGGGAGATGGTTGACGAGGCTGGCTACGAGGAATATTGGAAAGTTGATCGTTGTTATCTATGTGTGCTGGTTTTACCCTATCAACACTGATTACAGTTGGTTTGCCTCTTATGTTCAAGGTTATAGTTTTTTCTTGACGGTCAAGAATTGCATAGGGCACAGTGTATGGCTGTTGAAGCGGGCGACGAATGGTATTATCGCGCAAGAAGGCATGAATGGTTGTCTTCAAATCTTTAAATAAAAAGGTAGCCTATGGACAATACCATGAAGCAGGAATCGGTCTAAGTCTATTCATTTTGGAGCGCAACTGATCAACAAAATCTGTAACATCGTCGGCACGACTTGAGTTGAGAGGAACTGCGACAAATTCACCTGGTAATCGAAGAGGTTCACCATATAACAACTCTGCTGGTGAAGCCTTTAGGTCCTCCTTAAGAGCAGAGCGCCTACCAAGCAGTACTAACGGTAACGCTCTATCCCATGTTTCATCGTGGCACATCAAGGCTGCTTTTAACTGTCTGTGGCATTGTCATGAGGCTACCTTTTTATTTAAAGATTTGAAGACGACCACTCATGCTTTCTTGCGCGACAATACCATTCGTTGCCCGCTTCAACAGCCACACACTGGTCCCTATGAAATTCTTGACCGTCAAGAAAAAACTATACTACCTTGAACATAAGAGGCAAACCAACTGTAGTCAGTGTTGATAGGGTAAAACCAGCACACATAGATAACAACGATCAACTTTCCAATATTCCTCGTAGCCAGCCTCGTCAACCATCTCCCGACACAGCCGGAACATCATCAGATCATAGAGTTTTAGACAGTTATGTTACTCGTTCTGGTCGACGAGTTCGCTTCGCTAAACATATCGACGTGTATCCACGTCTTTGTTTCTTCGTGGGGGGGGGGGGGGGGGTGATGTGGCGTCCTTTGTAATTGTCATTGGCCGTAACATCAGCCTGCCTGCCAGCGACTTGAAAAGACAGATGTCAGAGGGATACGACAGAGGATATCGCTACACTACGATCAAACCATTGAAAAAATAATTATACGTGACTGGAATCTTGTTTGTAAATTAGGGAGTTCAGAATTTCAAAAATTTAATAGATACTTCAACTATTACTTGAAGCACAAGTACACCATAATAATAATTTATGATTTATTGTTTCCTATATGTATATGTATGTAAAAATGTATGAAATAAAATAAATCACTACAATAATGGAAAGTATATAAAATATATAATAAATAAAATTATTATAGCTTATAAAAAATTTATAGAGCACATATTAATATAATTATGCTTATATGAAACAATATTAAGCAAATAAGGTATCTACTAAAATCATAAAACTCATTTATAGATACTCGACGCAATCAGAGTAGGTACAATACTACAACCTCTTAAACATATGATGCGCTGCCATGACAGTTTAGTTAATATTTTATTTTACATAGAATGAAAGTCAATCAAAACGTGATTTTAGGTTTTTCTTTCTGTTAAAATTTTTACAAGTTTTCACTGCAAAATTAGGCATTTATATCATGCAAAAACACTATTTTAACGGAGACAATCACTGAGAGAGACTGATCGCATGTACGTAAGTCGACAAGGACACACATGGAAAATTCATGTATAAATGGTAAGGCAGGCACGACGCTTATTCACCTTTTAGTATAAGTGTAAGCCGTTTCATAATTCTATGTTATCAAGTGTTTAAAACATTTATAAGCAGTGAACAGTCTTATGTGCAAGGGCTGACAATAAAACGAAAAATATATGCTATAGTTGAATTTAAACTGTGAATGTAAGATTTGGTCGTTTTTTGAAGACTTGTCTACTCTTATTAGTAGCAGCGACATGTTACGTTACCTAAAGCCTTACTAAATAATTGCGCTATGAATTGCAAAATAAATTTCTACTAAGATTAACGTGAAAAAAAAAATATTTTCCGGTTTATAATATTATTAGTGTAGATGTATAGAATAATTACATATTATTCTGACGTGTGATCTATTTTAATTCTGTAATATTTTCTAAGATACTATTTTAAATTAAATAACATAAAAAGTAATTTAGGACTATATTAATTGCTCTAGACGATTAACAAATTCGTTTTGCTTTAACAAAAATGTTATATGTAATTAGATATTTTGTAAATAATGTATTGTAAGCCGTATTGGTATTTTAATAAATATTAATAAAAAAAAGAAGTTTTTCTTAATCGCAAATCTCAAAATGGTTCCGGGGGTTCGAACACAAGTTCAACGACGTGAAACGTTAACATAATATAAGTTAGGCTATATTTAATAACATTTCATTATTGAGCGTTCAAAAACTACCTACTTACTACAAATAGTGAACCTTGTGATCTTTTAGATTGAATAGTATAAATTGAAATTTAGGATTAAAATAAATGCTCTAGATAATTAATAAATTCATTTACATAAGGATTAAAACCATGTTGATAAAACATCTTCGCAAATGAAATTTTATTTTGGAACGAAATTGTAAATCATAAAAATGATTATTTTAAGTAAATCAGAAAAGATAGATATATACTGTCGGGGATATATATTATTGTAATATTAATAATATGGCCAGCGCACGCAAAGAAAGCCTACAGAAAGAGTATCTTTTTACCGTTTTTGTTACTTTTATCAATACTGCTATGCTCCTTTTAGTACTCTAACAAACTCTAACAATACTCTAACAAACTAACTGTAACAAATACAAAAATAATTTTTAATATCCGACTGGTAGTTTCTAAGATTAGCGCGTTCAAACAAACAAACTTTTCTGCTTTAAAATATTAGTATAGATGATATCACATTATTGATACGAAAATACGAGGTGTATTTTCAACGGCAAAAAATGCTAAACATCGCGTTAAATTGCAGTTATCCGAATGAAAAAAAAAATCCTGAACTAGACCAAGCATGTCTTTCATGTATTTGAACGCGCTGAATCCAGACCTGGAGTTGATTTAGCTCCATTAACCATCCAAATTTAAAATAAATTGAGAAAACTGACCAAAGAGCTAAAACTCGCCAAAATTGCAGTTGCATAATCGAAATTATTATTGTCTAACTAGATCAAGTATGTTTCTTATGTATTATATCATGTTTATTATTTTATATATATTAACTTGGAGCAATTTGCGAAACATCGCTAAAAATGGCAAAAGGTCGTAAAAAAAATTGTAATACAGCAGTAGATAATATCAAAAAACAGAATTATTCTTATTGACAGCTATGAACTAATTAAACATAATTCCTTTCAAATCTGTAGATTGTAATTAAAATTAATAAAAAAGTGACCTTCATTGATTTTAGACTGTTCTTCGGTTGTGTCCAAATTTTTTGTCTTTAAATTACCTTCGCAACTGATTCCTCTGATTTTCAAAGGATTTTTATATAGATGATAGGTTTTTCCAATATACTTCCATTCTGGAGGGTTAATGAGTTAAATCAACCCTAGATTTAAATTCAGCGCATCGAAATAAATGAAAAACACGGTTGGTCTAATCCAAGAAAAGTTTTCTCATCCGGAAATCTGTGATTTTTAACAATTTTTGGAGATTTTTTGCAATTTACGTAAAATTTTAAGGGGGTGTATGCAGTGAGCGAAAGAAAATGCGGATGGGTGAGACCGGTTAAAAGGACAGAGCACTTTTTGTGCGCCAGTGTACTCTAGTTCAGGTGAAGCTGTAAAAGCCCCTAAGGCTAACAGTGTAGGTCATGCCGAAAAAAAAAAAAAAAATGTGCGCCAGTGTGGATGGATGACAGGATGACTACCTTCCTACACCGCTTCAAATTTATCGAAGTTTTTAACTAAGGATAATTTTTAATTATTAATTTATAAGTTGGAAAGTGTTACAACTTTTTCATTTTTTTTTTATTTACGTGTTTCAACTATGTCAGTAAAACGTAACACTTTTACTAAACGCTAAAATAGGAATTTTTACGAAGTCTTAATCTTTGGTGAAATGATTTTTTATATACCATATTTTACTTTTTTATTTAGCCCTACATTGTTTAATATTAAGTGGTATTTTTGTGTAGGTCATGTATTGGAGGCCTGGGAAGAGTCGCACGATGCAATTGGTGTATTCTGAGATCCGTCCAAGGCCTTTGACTGCGTTGACCACAGGACCCTTATTCTTAAATTAAAACACTATGGTGTTTGTGAAGCTTCTCTCAACCTTCTAGTCTCTTACTTGAAAGATCGATGTCAGAAAGTTAAAATACATGGAGCAACCTCTACTTATGGAGTTTTAATATCAAAAGACTATTACAGAGTGGAGCAATATGTGAACGATGGTGATGTCTGGAATTGACTCCCGTCTCTATGCATGCGCTAAAACCCATTGTTAATGTATTTAAATTTGTATGTTTAAAAAAAGTATATATTACATATTTAAGATAACCAGATCGAATTTCTTGCCGGTTCTTCTCGATGACTAGATTATTTTCCGAATCGGTAGTAGTTTTGACGATCATAAACGCCTTCCCAGGGCCTAAATTGAATAAAGTATGTTTGGTTTGATTTGATTTGATAGGATGGTCCAGGAATTTAACATACCACGGAAAGTTTTAACAAGAGTCACCGCTTTGATACTACACTGAACTCATCAGAAGATACTTCGTAAAACTAATTAGGCCATCTATTTGACAAATGCAATAACGATCTGCAACAATAATGCTATGCAATGAGATGCTATAACTCATCATTTATCTCGCACGAAAATACATTTATAAACTAAATTTGCCAGCCTTATCGGCCTTAACAAAATCAAGCTTTCTTTACATACCTTTTATAATAAATTAAAAAATGTATTCTCAGCAGTGGCGAACGGTGGATATTTTCAGAATAAAAACTGATTTAATAAAATTATTTTAATATTTTCAATGTTTACTACATAGATTTTTTTCTTAAAGCTCATTCTGTAGCCGATACGTATTCTCATGTTCTAAATAAGATAAGACCATGCAATGCACACTATATCGATATAAAATATCTTCAGTTTTATTAAAAAAAAAAATTAATAATAAGTGAAATTTTATTACGATCTGTTATGCAGTGGTTTATATTATGATACATAAACCTATTTTACTTGTTCCTATATTAAGCAATCGTGCTTGATTATTGGGCACATATATTTTTTGTTATCGTAGAAAACTTATAGACAGTTTTAACTAGGAAATAACGATTTTGTTAGAGTTTTACAAGAAGATCAAATTTCAAAAATACACAGGTAGATATCACAATTAAAAAAATCAATAAGAAAATTATATTTTCTCTTTATTACAAAATAGCTATTTAATTTATGAATATCAATAAGATTCATTTAAAAATTTTGAAATGATAATTGGAACTTTAAACTGATAACAAAGAAACTAAAGCAAGGCCAATTACAATGAGAAGGTGAAATAGAATTCACGTACAAGGGATGAAAACAACAGCTGCTTAGCACGTGGTACGTCAGCTGCCTGAGCGACACGACACAGCTTGATGCCGCCCGCGCACACCCAAGCTGCTCTCGCACCTGCCTTCTGTTTAATTTTTTTTTCGATCATTCGTTAGAAAAAAATTATCAAACTGCAATTATTTACCTACCGATATAACATACAACATTAAGTGGCTTACTGATTTTACCTAAGCACTAAAATAGTCTAAGTACAATTTACACCACTTTGGCACATTACAAAATTTATTATCTTTTCACTGGATTCATCATTACTTTAAAACAAATATATACTTTATGGCTAAAGCTTACATCATTATATAGCGAACGGAGCGGTCACTCCAAGCGCCAATTACTTATGGGTTTTAGTAATAAAGAAAAATACAGCAAAATCATTTTCTTGCCCATTTTCGATATATTAATTGTCAGCATATTGTTATTATATAAAATTATATTTGTCAAGACAAGATCTAGTTACATCCATACAATCAAAACATATTATGAGAAAGTAAGATACGCTTCATAATTGTTTTTTTATTCACCCCGGATCGGCTCTAATTTTATGTTGCAGTACTATTCAGCGTTAGGTACTCAAAATGGTTACCATGAAAGTATATGCTATCTAATTCAATCCGTTTTTTAATTCGGGTTGGTAATAATAGGTACGCATTTCAAGGAGAATCAATAAATATATTCAAATCAGTTTTCTGGAGCTGAATATAATATATCTGCTATGTAACAAAAAAAAACAGTTTACTGTAATGTTAGTATGTTTAGGATTCGATGAGTACGATTTCTCGATTTGCAGGCAACTTCTTTAGAAATCAAACTACCATGAATAAGTTTATTAATTTATTTCTTTATAGCTGTGTTGTGTATATATGTTTTAATGTTAGTGACCAAGATAAGTCATCCCTGTTTGGTGGAACGTCTTAGTACGTCATTTCGGAACAAGTTCTATTTTCCGAATACAAATATATTGCTACATATATTAATGTAAAATTAAAGGTGTTTGCAATACAGAAGATAGTGGCGATCAAGACGCTACATATTCAATAAAGAAATGTAGTTTACATAGATCACACAGCCTTAATCTAAGATTCATAATTGCTATATATCATAAATGTACGTAACTATATTTTATCATAAAATATCAATCGGTATATTAAGAATATGTACTGATAAAACATCGCACTATTGGATCAACAATACAGTGCTAACGACTTGTAGTGCTATCCGTGTTGCAGGTAAAATAATACCTTTTTTTATTATCTATGGCATAATTTGTAAATGCCAGTCATATGTCAAAATTTCATATCACATATATACGGGTAATTTTAATATATTTTTTCGTGATTTAAAAGTGCAGTCGAAAATAATATACGCCAAACATGGAGTACATAAAGTGTTTTATAAAGTGAATATTATATTAAGTGAAAATGGAGGAGAGTATAGAGTCAGAGGAAGATTTGGAAAAAGATACAAGTGCATCAAATATAGGTAAAAAAATATTGTTGTCATAGTTAGCAACACTTATTAGTATTAATCTGCTGAAGCATACGTAATATCAATATCATTACTAATATATTAACAAATTCATATTAGATTTATAAAAATTATGCGATTCATATGCAAATAATTATGAAATACTGAAAATTTGTTGGGTGCGCTGTATTAGTTTATTTCTGCGAATATTAGTGTTGCTGTAATCTCGACACAAAATCTGTGAATAACCGGATTTGTGTGTTTTTATTAATGACTCAAATACAAATTTTCTAGAATATAATATTTTAGGTAATACGATTTCAGTGTACGAAAATATTAAGTACTATACAACAGTTAAAAGAAATAAATGTAAACCGGTCTCAATTAAAAATAAGTAAAATAGTTTTTGTTACAATACCAATAAAGTGTCTGTAATACACTAATTTTTATTTCATTAAAATTCTAGGTGTCTATTATGTCTCTTTTATATTTTTTTTGTATCATGTACTTTTATAATTTCTTGTTATTACTGTATTTTTACGAAATATAACCATGTTTTAAAATTAAAATGAGGTTTTTTTTATAATTATGTTATTATTCTTTTCAAATATTGATGAATTCCTCAGAAAAACTATGTGTGGCAACACTGGTAGTCGATAACGCTATTCGACGACTCGACGTCCAGAACGATTTCAAACTAATGCATGAATAGCGCCGTGTACGTTTTCCCGTATGAACTACAGACGCGAGTATTCGACTCCGCTCTATCCGCGATTGTAAACGTCAGTGTTCAGTTCGGTTAGTTGCGAGTTTCGCGCTCATGGAGTAGAGTTGTGTTTTGTTTATCGGTTTCCGTATGACAAGTGAGAGTGTGAAAAAATAATTCATTACTGATAAATAACAATATAGATGTGCTCAATATTTTACCTTTGGATAAAAAAAAAGTGTTTAAAAATGGATACAAAAGGTACTAAAGTTTTTCTTACATAACCTTTTAACAACCATATGTTTTGGTATTTGGAACGCGGACAACGTCATTAATTAACTTAGTAGGTAGATTAATTTGTTACTTATAAATAGAAATGACTTATCTACCTACATACAGCAACTTATGCTGGAATTGTGTGAGACGACGAAATTATACATTGTCATGTGTTATTATTGATTGTGTCCTCTACTAAACAACTATTTTTGAAATAAAATATCTCTTTTGCTAATTGTTCTTTGTTTGAACCAAAATGAATAACATGGCATATAACGAAAATATATATCCAAAAAAAATCGTGATTATTCATTGATATTTGCTATTGTTTATTTCAAATAATTGTTTTCGTTACCAAAGAACAATCAGAAAGTTTTTATTTCAAAAACTAATTTATTTTGTATAGAATTAAACAAAATAGTGGCATCGAAATTGGATAGATATCAAATATATTATTGTATTGTTATATAAATTTTTATAAAAGCAAATCTAATAGATTAAACTATTTCTTCAATGCATATTATGTAATAGAACTGATAAAATAACATATTTTTTTTACTGTACAATGATTTATAGACATACAATAAATAAAATAAAAATTAAAAAAAAAATTTTTTTTAATCATACAATGTTTATGAACATTTTTCCTTGAATTCACACTCTGCTATTTGTATACATGTGCTGCCATCTAGTTAAATGTATAGTAAAAAAATGTACAGTTGGCAGCATGACAAGAAAATGTTTCATTGTTTTTAAGCAGTAACTTATAAAGATCTATACACAAAAGAACAAAACCCAAATAAAATTGGAATATCACAAATTAAAATTAGGAATAAGAAATAGTGTTAGTATAGTGTTGCAAAGACAGCTACTGATACAAACTAGAACACAAGGTGCGTGTTAGATGTATAATTATAACTCAATTACTTTAAAGACAATCACCTTATCACTATTAATTTCCAAGAAATAATAAACACTTGAAAATACATAGCCATAGTTTGATAGCTTATCAAACAACCCGCTATTATTGGAGATAAGTTCGAAATATTAAAACATAATTATATCTTGGAATATAAATTTTATTTAGTGTTTGAGAGACAATTATAGTGCCTTGTGAACATGAGCCTTAGTTTTTAGAACAAATTTTCAGCTATACTGTAGCTTGGTTTTCTTAATATTGTATTTATATACTATGAATAATGCATTTCTTTAGAATTACAAACATTTTATTATTACAATAATTTACCTATGTAATGTTAACATTAATTATATACAATTCAAACTACTAGTGACATCTATTTATATCGGAAGGAGTTTCTGTTATCTTTTCACACATAATAATATAATATTTAATGAGATTTTGAAAATTACCTAAAAAACTTATCTTTACTAAACTGATAATAAAGCAATTCATCTTACTAAGTTTAACAACAATTAATAGTTAAATACATTAATTTAAATATAAATATTGAAATAGGACATTCTGTTAAAACTAAGTGTAGATACTATATATATAGGTGTATAATTTTGTACAGCAAGCTTTGTCTAATAATTTTTACAAGTGTAGGGCACTGCATGTTCCACACAATACACATAATGTAACTACGTTAATCAAGGATTATTAGATATTATTCTTAAATAATTCACTCTTGGCTAACCAAAATGGTGATAAAGATATCATAATGTTAATAATATATCTAAAGAAAATTCTTGTTATTACGTTATTGTAAGCTTATGCTGACAATATGTCTCTTGATATAAAAAAATAGGTTCAACATGTAATTGTACACATTATGTATATTAAACTAAGTTTAAAATATTTAAATATATTATTTAACATAATATCATTATTAATGATCCTTATCATGGTTCAAAATATAGTTACCATTATTTTTATAAGTTTTGTTGAGAGCGGCCTTTGGTTAAATTAACGTGTGGAATGCAGTTTGCGCGCGGCAGTACTCAGTTAAGACTCAAATTATACGAGCTATACTGTCGGCGCCGCCAGCTTTCTACATTAGTACTCTGTTAAAATCGCAAAGAAGGCTATGAAATAAAATACCATTTTGAAGCAATAGTAAATTAATGTATAATGAAAAATATACTTGTTTATCTTTTCCGTAATTTCGCAATACCGTCTAAACATAACGTTCAAAAATTACACTACGCTAGTAATGTATTCTAAATACTTTAATACTAGCAGTTTATTGTCAACGTTACTTGTACGTACAGTTGAGTGGATATTTTTCTAAAAACTACTTTACAGATTTATTATTAGTATACGTGTGAAAGAAACGCGTACCATCTGGCGGTGTTTCTCTTCCGCTATCACCATTTCCGGACTATTTAACTTTAGTTTGTTATTTCAACTTTTATGATGCCAAAGTTTGTTTAAACTATGGCAACAAGCAGTTTCATTCATATTTTTCAATTCATTCATTTTACTGTGAACACCAACTTATAAATAACCTATCTTGGATCCAATTATTTTATTTCAGGCGTCATATGTATCTTTTGTATATAAAATGGTTTATCTCTATGCTGCATACAGTTAAAGAGATCACAGTTCTGTGCGTAGGCGCTACAGGCGAGGCATCGGAATTCGAAAGCCGAGCGCCGACCACCCATAGGCATGAGAACACGGCCTCGTCCCCTTCCCCACGCTATTTGCTCTCCGGACGCCGCCTCTCACCGTTCTCTTGAGGCACAATGCTGAATTTCATTTGCTTATTGCAACAACTGCATTGCGTTTTACCATCTTTTTCCCTATCTAAATTCCTTTAACATAAGATAAAGTTTGACTTTATTATTTACCGGCTAAATTTATTATTCAATGTCCAATAAAACTGATTACATAAATATAATGATACATATTTTTTTAATTTCAGTTATTACATAATCGTGAACTATTCACATTCCAAATAGAACTTTCGTAATTATTTTATTTGGTACTTTAAAACCCGCCCAGCGGCAAACTACTGCCACATTCCATAGTCCCTTTTTTACGCTGTGTGGTCTCGGTTTCCGCCGAAGCCGGCAACGTCGCGTCTCAAATATGAATGAAATCCGGTCCGCAGTGAACGAAACGGCAACGTCGCCTCCAGACGGTTGCTTGATTGAGTATTACATCTCCTGCATTGTCCCTTCGCACTCCTTGCTCCTTTATAGTAATTGTTACACATTATAAAACTGTATTTTTGGAAAATGATAATTGTATGTAAGCTTTAGCTGTGTAATAATTCCAGTTTATTAAGTTCTTGTAAGGGTATTAAAGCTTGTAAAGAATTACAATTAACATAGTAGAGGTAGAGAGTACTAGTCTTATGTATACTGATAGTAAATATAAAATATATTAAATGAGTGGTAAATTATTTCCACGACAGCTGCGTGTTTGTTATACACCCTACATCAGCTATTTCGAACCCTCAAAACTACGCACGCATGCGCAGTAGGGGTGATGGAACAGTATGACATTCCCACCAGTGATAGCCCAGTAAACGAGTAGCCAACGATGGTTGAAGTTACTCGAGCGCCATTTCGGTATACTGAAAACAAAAATAAAAATCATTTTGATAAAGAAGTTAATATTTTCGCAGTAATGTGTGTTCAAAGTGTTACATGAAACTTGTACTCAACATATTATATGTTGAAAGATAATAAAATGCCTCTATTAGTAGATCGAAAAAGCATAAATGGTAACTATCGATCCATGTACTATTTGCTGCCATTACGTGTTGTTATATGTCTGCGCCAAATGTTTTTGTTTATACTCAGCTTCATACTCAGTTTGCATATTATAAAATTTTGAATATATTTGTTACAATATCCATTAGTTTAGAATAGCTTAAGTTTAATATATAATTGTAGTTATAAAATACGCCTCAATATTAATACCTATTAAATATACACTAATTATGTTACGTGATTTATTTAACCAGGGCACATTTAATTAATTATGATATATTAAAATTTCGTGTATACATTATTTTCTTATTAGTTTCTTGTCTATAGTTGTTCACCAAATCAGAATAATGGTATAATTATATTATTAGAATTTCCAAACTTTTATATTCTTGGTATTTTAGATGAATAAAAAATTGATTATAACCATTGGATACATGCGCACTGAATACCAGCGATACAGTGGAACCAGGGGGCAGGGTAGCCGGGGAATGGAATGTCGATGACGCAGCCGTCGGGTCGACTGGCCCGCGATGCGAACTTGTTATGTGTTTTAATGGTTTTTAAACATGGTGCATGTAGTTTTTAAACGTGCTCCGTATGAAAAGAAAATTCCACAATTTTGTGAATATATTTATGGCTCTAGTTAGTTTACCTTAAACTTGAAATATGCTGTTTAGCACATATAAAATACAGATTTTATATTAACATTATATACAGGAATATCCAATGGAATATTTCGCCGTTGTATTTTACTAAACTCCATCAATGGCGGTGCTGCGTAAAGTGTTAAAAGTTAAAGTGATACTAATGACTTGTGGTTGAATGATCGTTATTTCAGTAAATGAAACCAAATTCTATAGAAATACATGCAAAAACTGTCCGCTACTATTAACAATATTTTTACACTAAAATGTGGTTCAATCCACCAGTTTTTAAAATCCAGTTTCATTATCAACATTTAGACAGACAGACTATAGGCACTAAAGAAGTAGAATAATTTTAATCTTATAAATATTGTGTTTAAAGACAGATTATTTAAAATTTATACTCACACTTTGATGGGTTTAAAATAACATATGGAGTTTTTGTTACTTAGAAATATTTAAATATTAAATAATTGCTATTAAAACAAAGATAGAACTACATCAGTTATTTCACTATACGTGTCGTTAATTTGATATGAAATTAAGATATTTTCTTATATTTTTTGTCATTTAATAATTTAATTAACAATAAAATTTGATTGTTACAGTTGTAATGAACGGAACCGCAACACCTTTGGGACTGTTTAAGAACGCACCTCTTCAAGCGAAAACTCTACCTCTCGTTGGACCTTTAACATTAACGAATTGCGACTCAGTTCCTAATTCACCAACGTCGTCTGCTCCGTCACCTTCCTCCTCTACTGATAAAACCGATAACCCCGACTCTTTCGGCTTCCTGTCTGACAAGCCGGACATGCGACTCGAAGAAGAACGACTAAAAACCTTCGAAAAATGGCCTGTCATGTTTTTACCTCCCAAAGTGCTCGCAAGCAATGGATTTTATTATCTTGGGCGCGGCGACGAAGTACGCTGCGCCTTCTGCAAAGTAGAGATAATGCGGTGGGTTGAAGGAGATGACCCAGCCAAGGACCACCAGAGGTGGGCTCCGCAGTGTCCATTTTTACGCAAACAAGCAGCTTCGACCAGTGTACCCACGGATGGGAACACTGGTGGCCGAGATGAATGCGGAGCACGTGCAACCACGCGTGAACCTGTAAGAATGCCAGGCCCTGCACATCCACAGTACGCCACTGAAGTTGCACGATTAGCAAGCTTCAAAGATTGGCCTCGCTGCATGGGCCAGAAGCCAGAAGAGCTTGCGGCAGCAGGCTTTTTTTATACTGGTCACGGTGACAAAACTAAGTGTTTCTATTGCGACGGCGGTCTTAAAGATTGGGAAAATGACGATGTTCCTTGGGAACAACATGCACGTTGGTTCGATCGCTGTGCATATGTACAACTTGTGAAGGGTCGTGACTATATACAAAAGGTTATATCGGAAGCGTATGCGATACGTACACCTGAGGAAAAACCGGTACCAGCCCCCCAACCTGCCGCAGAAACGGAAAATATAGGCAAAGAAGAAAAACCGGTAGAGGACGCCAAAATTTGTAGAATTTGCTATGCAGAGGAACGTAACGTGTGTTTTGTGCCATGCGGGCACGTGGTAGCGTGCGCAAAGTGCGCGTTGTCAACGGACAAGTGCCCAATGTGTCGGCAGACGTTCACAAATGCGTTGCGGTTATACTTTTCGTGAAAGTAGCCTTATTGTGGGCTAAATGCTAGTTAGTCACTTCATCGGACGGCCCCAAGGAGTGCTGAAACCACCCTCTATAGTAAACCGCACTTACTGTGATTTTTATTTTTAAAATAATTTATTAAACTGATTGCGGTGGGGCAACACATCTCCAAATAGACGAGAGTTCGGCGAGCACGTGTTACTGATTACTAGACTGATGTTCAAATGATTTTTTTTTAATATTTATCATTTAAAAGTTGTAATGACATTGTAAATAATTTAATGTACATAATTTTAGCTTATCATTTTGTCCCACCGACAAAAATGAGTGTACATAAATTAAAATGTAGACTAGTGCAATAAAAAAGACATTTCTGTTAATTCAACTGACTTGATTTGTGTTCAATGATTAAAAATAAAATATGTTTATTAATAACCATATGAATATAATATTTTATTTATTGCAATGTTTGTCTGAGTATATGTAGTAGTTAAATAAAACATATTCATTTCAAATATACATTCTGAGCCGTTTTTCAATAGCTACATTGATGAATGAATGTATTCAACACAAAACTCGAAGTTAACGTCTATTATATTGCACTAGTTTAAAAAATTAAAATGAATATAATGAACATTTAAAATTCTTGAGTCATGTAAAATATATTAATTTCATAGTTTGATTAAATGTACATTTTATGATATGTATGGAGTGTTCGGCCAGACAATAAGTTAACTTGCATTTCTGTAAATAAATCTTTTCTTTTGACATAATTAAATCATCCCAAATGATACAATTCGAATAATTTTAATAAGCAGATTAGTCTGTATTTTATTTGATTTTAAAAATATTTGATACCTTGGCTGATGTGTGATAAAATTAAAATCTATAGGTAATTAAGTGGTTAATGTTCAAATGAACATTAATGATGTGTTTGCATACACAAATCTGTTAATTAGTTTTCGTAGTGTTGTATTCAAGTTAAAAATTCCAGTGTGATTCATATTTTAAACTAATATATATATCTAACGGGACATACCTAATTACAGATTAAACAACACTGTCATATCATCTAGCTTTTCCAATGAAACAAATAATGCCTTCATTATGTTTAGGATTGTAATAATTAGTTTGTAACTGAGATAAATACTTAATAAGAGAATTTATTTAAAGTCAGTTTCAAATTTAGATTTTCATAGGTAATATTATTTCAAGCTGTTAAATGTTATCAATAAATTAATGTTGAAATCATAAAATTATTTTATTTACCTTTACATATCTCATTTCATTTTAAATTAATTTAAAACAAGGAACATCTTAAACCATAAACTAGGTATATATAGTTAATATTGTACGAATGAACAGAACCTATATAATATCTAAAACTAACTTTACGAAATCAGAACATTTATTATTTTTTTAGCGTGTATTTTATAATTGATATAGGTGAAAAAATAGATTGCTTTAACTTTTATCTGTCAGTGTTTATCTGTTCCCCTGTACGCGAAACGAATCATTGAAGGGACTAGACTGATTTTGAGGAAATCTGACATATATATTATACTAGCCGTTCCCTACTCGCTTCGCCGGGCGAATAACATATTAAGAGATACCTGTCTTGTTTTTATTAGCCGGATTAAACTGTTCATAAAAGTAAAATAGTTATAAATTAATGAAGGATCATTGGAATTCATATATTGAATAGCCCTAAACCATCTATAAACAATTCCGCATTGAATGGTCCTGCTTTCATGGTGATACGATCAATAGTTTTGACTTGATTGCTCCTCAAATAAACATAATTTTTATTACATATAAATTATAAAATTTAGGAAAAGTTTGTTTAAACGCACTAATCCTAGGAACTATCGGTCGGATTTCAAAAATCCTTTTTTATTTAATACAGCAATTATTGAGGAAGGCTTTATGTTGATTTAACATAACGCTACCACCAATAACATAGCTGTATTAAACAAAATGACAAAAACAGGCAACATGATTAAGTAAAATTTTAGTTCTACGCTAACGAAGTCCCGTAAACAGCTAGTAACTAATATTGTGGATTAACATGTAGGATATATTGTACCCTAGAAAACAAGAGTTTTCAAGGGACACCTGTTAACCAATAATGAAAATTGGCCAGTATATAATTTTTTCAAAGAGAACATTCTTATAGTATTAGGAATAGATGGCGTTGTGTAGCTAGTACAGAAAAAATCTTTAAGACTTACTATACAGGTATTACATCTATTTCAATAAAAATACGCTAAAAATTTAATATATCTAGTTATACTTCTCGTTCAAATAATTTGTGTACATCAACAAAAAATATAAAACTTTAAAGCCAAATGGTGTTTACTAGTAGCGTGCTCAGATGTGTTGATCGATTTCGGTTGGAATCCCGATGTTAGAGCTGTCTGTCAAGAGAAACTACATGGTAAGGGAATTTCTCACTTGCCTTGAAGATGAAATACTCGTCAATCATTAGTAGCTATATAGTAGAGTAGCTGTTTTCACGACTTCCTTTGCGTGGAACTAAAATTTATTTAATAATTTTTGTTTCTTTTGTAGCATTTCCAATACAGCTTTGCTCTTATTGGTGGCAGCGTGATGTTAAAAGCCTAAAGCCTTCCCCAATGATTGTTCAATCGAATATAAAAAAAACCCACTGGTCGTTCCTAAGATTAGCGCGTTCAAAGAAACAAACTTTTCCGCTATATAATATTAATTTAGATAACTGCATAGGAAAACATGTATGTATTGTAACTTACTCAAGCAAATAGACTTTAATGACAATCTCATCGTCACTTATTTCAATGGTTAAGAACGCTGTTACCGCTAAAAATCTACTAATATAAAAAATAACAAGGAATAAATCTCATTTTATGTCTGTTCATACCCAATCAATACATGTGTTTATAATATCCACAGCTTTCACTGTACAAGCAGTAGTTTTTTTTTTTTTTTTTTTTTTTATAAAGTTCCGCATAATAAATGAATATATATATATATATATATATATACAGAAGTAGTTTATTATTGTACACAAATAAATTGTATATAATTACTACTATCATGAATTAATATGCTACAAAAATTATCTGGACAAATTCAAGATAAGTCACAATTGTGGCGAAAGACTTACATTTGAAGATAACAAAGTCATTTGATATTGACAAAAATGCTAACACAAGTAAAAGGCTTGAATAAAAAATGTAAGTTTTTTGAATTGATATATTAAGAACGGAAATTAAAACATTACAATAATGGAATTACTTATTGAGAAGTTACCTATCGAAATTGTATACATTAGATCATAAGGGCCTTCACATATTTATTTTCATGTTGCAGTAGTTCTTGTTTTAACTTGGAAATTTCTTCCATAACGGCATCATCGGATATAATAGATTCTTGTAGCTTTTTGCAATTCTTTAAAAAGTTTAAAATTAACTTTTGTCCGTTTACTTTTTCTTGAGATATATCAGCCGTTTCTCCTTCAAATAGATTTGTTTCCAGTTGTTCCTGCTGTGTTTCGGCATACTAAAACAAAATGTTCGTTAAGATAGGAAACAACAAGAAAAACTAGCTCAATTTATTTAATAAAAATTTGCAAATTTAAATTAACACCCAGGATAAAATACAGTAAACTCTATTAATGTAAACTTTTAGACAAATTTTGACTATATTGGTAGTGTAAAAATATAGTTGAATCTCTGTAACTCAAGGGAAATGATAGGGAATATCGAGGTAATGAGTTTTCGACTTAACAAGAAGTTCGAGATACAAAGGATTTCATTGCTGAAATTTCGACTTAGAAAAGCGCGAATTTTAAGTATAAATTTCGTGTCACGTTGCTTAGCTGCGAGGAACTCCATAAACTACTGAACCGATTTTAATCAAATTTTTCACACTGGGTGTAGTTTGATCCAACTTGAGAAATAGGATACTTTTTATCTCGATCATACCAGTGATCATAACGCGATAGATCTCGCTATAGTCGATGTGATTGACTTCTCGAAAAGGCAGAAGAAGGTCTGCCAGCTCAGATAGTAGAATGTAAATATGTAGTATAAGTATCTCGCAGGAAAAATACGTTTTGTTCGAGTTACAAAATCTAAATAATTCGAGATACTGCGTATTTAGGCGTTCAGCAGAAGGTAATAGCATTTTTTTCGAGGTACTGAAACATTCGACTTAACGAGGTTCGAGCTATAGAGATATCACTGTTTATAATATAATATAATATAATATAATATAATATAATATAATATAATATAATATAATATAATATAATATAATATAATATAATATAATATAATATAATATAATATAATATAATATAATATAATATAATATAATATAATATAATATAATATAATATAATATAATATAATATAATATAATATAATATAATATAATATAATATAATATAATATAATATAATATAATATAATATAATATAATATAATATAATATAATATAATATAATATAATATAATGTAATATAATAACTTAACTGCTATACTAGTTCACAACATATAACCGATTTCAAATGTTAAGAAATTCATAATTAAAAATTTGTCTGTACATAAAGGTGATGTATTTTATGAACGGTCCCCAATTAGCCTGCCATTGAATAGGAAAAATAATTGCCAATAAATAATAAAACTTTAGCACTCACAAAAGTGAACGAGTCCTAACATAGACAATGGACAATACAATGTTACAATAATAAGTGAAGTTGATGAAATCGCGAATTAACGACTCGATTTTCTCAGCTTCGAACCTGTAGTATGTATCATGTAGTGATGATAGCTCAGTTGGTAGTGAGTACGAACGTCACGTCATGGGATACGAGTTCGAATCCATCAGCAATGAGCTTGAACTTTCAGTGGAGGAGAACATCGTGGTGAAACAATAACATGGTGTTAGGGCCTTTTCTAACGCCCACCTGACTAGCTACTACCCTCCAGTTGAAAATCTGCCACTAAATACCAATAGGTGTAATAACGCTAAAAATCTAAGAACAATAAAAAAAAATACAAAAGTATTTTATAAAATGCGAACGTTACATTATTTTAGAACCCCCGGCCCCTCATGTCATATATACTGAGCACGTTTCTACCTCAATAATAGATTCCGGTAGATCGGCAAGCTTGGCAACGTGTAGGCCGAGCGAGTGCGTCGCGGGTCCGGGTACGATCCTGTGCAGAAGCAGCAGCTGGTTGTCGAGGACGGACGCTTCCGCGTGCGAGTTCACTACGGCGCCGGGGTGCAGGCTCGCCAGCCGCGTCAGCTCGTGGTAGTGGGTTGCGAACAGAGTGAAACATTTGCACTTCGTTGCCAGCTCTCTGAAAACAATTTTAGAATATTTTTTTTATTCCGTTAATGAAAATAATGTTAGTGCACTTTTACGACAAAAACAAAATGCGCAAACTGACAATTTAATTGAAATCACAACTTTGGTTATTATTACGTGTTCGTAAGAAATGATAACTATAATAGTACTAGCTGACCTGGCAGACCTTGTTCTGCCTTTTTGAGTAGTCAATCACATCGACTACAGCGACATCTATCGCGTTATTGTCACTTATCGAGATAAAAAGTATCCTATCTCTCAAGTTGGATCAAACTGCACACAGTGTGCAAAATTTTATTAAAATCGGTTCAGTGGTTTAAGAGTTCATCGCGGACAAACAACGTGAGACGAAGTTTTTATATATATAGATAGTAAAAAGAAATCCAGTGTTTTTACATGGTTTATCTAAAATAGAATGATCTGATTTAGACCAAATATGCACAGTCAGTAAAAAAATATATGATATAAGAGATTACAATAATCAGAATTTTATGTCGTGTCTCATAGAAAAATGGATCTGCGCCGGGAACATTTACACGCTACGATTTTTTACGATTTCAAGTATCGCCTGAAACCGAACGAATCGTACGATAGACTTCAAATGGCATTTATGGATGAAGAAGTAAGACTGTAAGACTAAAATTCATTGACTGTAATGATTAATCTCTTATAATCGGGGTAAATTTAAATTGATGACAGAGGTTGAATACAAATAAAGGTTATTTACACTATAAAACTATGTCTTGTTTCTACATTATGATTTTGATAGTAATCAAGATTACGATTAAAGATTAATTATTATCATTCTATTGTATGATTACTTTTTTGATTATTTTAGTAAATCTGTAATCATGATTGAAGATACACAATGTAATCTGATTACAGTTTGCCCAACACTGATTATATGATAACATATAAGTGTACATTGATATGTTGATATTACTTTATACTCTTGTATCCAATATAATAACAGAATATGTAGATGTTATGCTCACTCTGCTATAGCCCAAGCAATACCGCAACCCTCATAAGTAGATGTTCCTCGGCCCAGTTCGTCGACCAGCACAAGTGAATCAGGTGTGGCAGTCTGTAACGAGGTATATTTATGAAATTTACTCTATAAAAATTACTGAAACCTAATAAGACGTCGATTTATAATATAACATATCCTTAAATTAAATTAAAAATTTAACCATTTTCAACAATGGCTAGGAATATAAAATTATATCTAAGAGTCTTTGATTATTTCAATTAGGTATTACTCAACAATTTGAAGAATATAATAGACATTATTTAAATTTATATTACAGGGATTGTTGGCACTATTTATTATTTTTTATAATTAAGAATAACATAGAATCACCTTATATTTTTAGTTACCTACTTTAGTTATTGAACATTTTAAATTATTCTGTGCTTGTCCTGACTGTTTGAAATACGAGAGACGGCTTGTTGAAAATGATTGTATTATGGAGAATAAAGACCAGGAGCACTATCTCTATATACGAATAAGTGTCCGTAAAACGCGTCCAATAAGGGTGGCGCTGCAGTAGTCAAGGAAATTTATTTTTAAACTCGACAAATTTCACTCCGTCTAGCAACGCCATAACACCTATGTTCATGTCGTAGTTTATACGACGTACTGGAAATTATATTCAGTATACAGTTGGACCCTTCTTCAACTTTCCGTCCATATAAAATGGTGCCCCTGGTCTCTACATTTCATAGATTGTGCTATACTGGGTATATAACAGACGAATATGGAACAAAAACTTTATGATAACACAGTGGTAGCGTGTAAGAACCGCATCATGGGACGTGAGTTCGAATCCAACCAACTACAATGAGCTTGAGCTTTCGGTGAAAGAAAACAACGTGAGAAAACCATAGTATGGTGGTAATGGCTTTTTCTAATGCCCGCTTGGCTAGCTACCACCCTCAAGTAGAAAATATGCCGTCATATACGAATAGGTGTGTCCCGGCAGATGCACTTGAGAGCCAGTCTCTCAAGAGGTTTATCGTGTCTACCAACTAGGGGCGTATCGTCACTTAAGATCAGGTGAGGTAAGAAGAGGTGAGATAAACTTATAAACTATAAAAAAATGGTTTGTACCCGTAGTATGGCGGCGGTTTCTATCATCTCGGTCATGAAGGTGCTGTGGCCGAGCCGCTCGCAATCCGCCGCTCCGATGCGGGCGCTCACCGCACGCAGGAGCGGCAGTCGCGCGGCGGCCGCCGGCACTAGCGCACCTGCATGTGCGAGCACGGCCGCGGCGCCGCAGCTCCGCATCCACGTCGACTTGCCGCCCATGTTCGCGCCCGTCACTATGTGCATCAGGCAAGACCCTGGAAATTCACCGAACAACACATTGTCACTATTGTACCCGAATAATTCATTTTGATAAATATGAAACAAGTAGAAAGCTTGACGCGATGATGGCTCAGTTACGTAATGCATCTGCCTCTGGTGTTATGGGTGTCCATGGGCGGCGGTGATTACTTACCATCAAGTGACCCGTTTGTTCCTTGGCCCCCCACTCCATAAAAAGAACATCGTAAAAAATTGCATGGTGGCAGGGCTTTTTCTAATGCCCAATCAGCTTGGTATCACTCTCAAATTGGAAATCTGCGCCAAATACTTATGGGTGTGTTCCGGCAGTCGCAATTGAGAGCCAGTCCCTCCACTAGGCTTAGCATGTGAACTATCTTGTGCTCTATCGTATCATAATAATCATCGTATAATATCATAGGAGATTGTGGCTATAATGCTATAAAATATGTAAAGGCTACAGAAACTATTGATTTATTGTATTGTATTGTATTTATATATTGTAGGCAGTATAAAATGCAAAAAAGAAAATGAAGCACTATAACACTTTTCATAAATCGAAATCTATGCACTCTATGTCACAGTAGGTATTGTAGTAAATAGCTTTCGATTGTAATTTATTACTTTTTCCTATTACATTATTTAGTAGGTGGTCATATAGGGTTCATTTGTATACACTTTATGAAGAAATTTGAAATTACACTTCATTTTTAAATAATTAATTGAAAACGGCTCGTGAAATGAAAATCTTCCAGATTTTTGCAATAGATTTTATAAGTAACGATGCCTGCTTCTTTATCATCTTATATTGAAAATTGTAACAATACTAAAGTTGTGAACTACTTAGTAGTTGTGAACGATGATGTGAATGTGCTAGATGACGCTGTAATCGATGTGATTGACTACTCGAAAAGGCAGAACAAGTTCTGCTAGGTCAGCTAGATTAAAATAAAACAACAACAAACCTCTTTTAAAAATGACATCATTAGGTATATACGAGACTCCTTCCTGTACTTCTAGACAGGGATGCCTCAGGTCCTTCAGTAGGAGCTCATCGAGGTCCTCTGTGATGAGAGGGCGACAGTACGGGTACGGGGCGGTGGACGCGGCCACCGCGAACGCAACCAACACGTCCAGCCGCGACAGGATATGCGATAGACAGAATAGACATTCCGAATAGCCGGCTGTAATTCAAATTTACAACTATTAAAAAAAAGATGTAAATATATTGAAAATATAATATTGTATGTGTATATATAATCTACTAGATTTTACGTGCGGCTTCGCTCGCGTTAATATTGATTTTGTCCAACAATTCGAATGATGCAATAAAAAGTTTCATACAAAGATTATCCCTTTGTTTACCCCAATTCCTAGAAGTTTTTCGATAAAAAACATTGGGACTATCACCATCTACAGGTTCCTATCTATATACATTAGAAGCTCCTTATTCGCGTTTCCTTCATTTGCGATTTCACTATTCGCGGATTAAAAAATTGTGACCCAATTCCTATATTCGCGGCTAAAGATTTCTTTATTCGTGGATCTAATCGGTACATATATTAGGTTACTTATTATTATATATGACATTATGTAAGTGTCAGTATATATGTATGTATTTGTTTTTATATATTATATTTATTTAATTTTTATAGTAATTGTACTATTTGTAATTGCACACGCTGAATATTAACATGATAATATCTCGTACGCCAAAACTACCAAAACGATACTTTAAACATATTATCCATCCAAATGTTGCCTGGTATAGAGATTGCTTTTAGCAGTAAGGCCGCCCATTGTACATACCCTTAGTAAGCTTTATGAATATTACTATGTATGAATAAAAAGAATTCCAATATGTATCCAACCAAATATCCTTTGTAAACGCGCCGATAAATATACTAAAAAAAAAGTAAAATAGACCTTATTACAACTATGTAATAAGTATGTTATTAAATGATATCGCCGCTGTATTGGTTAGGCTTTTGACATAAACGGCCTTCGCCGCGGTCGGTGTTTTTGAGAATGTAATTAAACAGAATTAAAGCAATATTATTACTCAATACATAAAGTATATTTTTAAAGGCTGCCACGTATAAAATGTTCCGTTCTTTGGTAAAAGCCGCTTTGCGTGTTTTATTGTTTCAACTTTCCATTCGTTACAAAAATTATGATCGAGTAACACGTCTCTACCGCTGTCTTCGTAATTTAAAATGTCGACAAAAAAATATTGGAAAAACGAGTTTCGACGCGAAAAAAATCTGTGTTACCGGTTAAAGTGAAAATAGAAATGCTTGATCGTTTACGCTATGGACAGTCGTTTGCATCCATATCCCGCACATTCAGTATCAACAAATCAACTGTACGATCGATAGAAAAATCCGAAGATAAAATAAGGTCGTCTGTAGCTTCAACTTCACTGTCAGCGAAAATTGTTCGTGATCCAGCAATAGAAAAAATGGAAGTGGCGTTGTCATTATGGATCGAAGATTGCAACCAAAAAAGAGTGCCCCTGAGTGGTCCAATGGTCCGTGAGAAGGCAAAGCGTCTTTACGCACATTTTAAAGAACCTGGTGGTAGTTGTGCTGGTAATGGAGGATTTCAAGGTTCGGAAGGTTGTTTCAATAAATTTAAGATGAGACAATCATTGCATAGCATTAAAATAGTTGTAGAAGCTGCATCTGCTGACACTGCTGCAGCAAAAAGATATCCAGAAGAATTTGAAAACTTAGTAGCTGATGGAGGATACAAACCTGAGAAAGTATTTAATGCAGACGAAACTTCACGGTTATGGAAGAGAATGCCAAACAAAACATTGATTTCTAAAAGCGAAAAGTCTGCCTCTGGATTTAAGGCAGGAAAGGATAAAGTTACACTGATGCTATGTTCTAATGCATCTGAGGATTGTCTCATTAAACCACTGATGCTTTACAGATCGTTAATTCCTCGTGCTTTAAAAAAGAAAGACCTGCCAGTGTTTTGGCGTGCTAATAAGAAAGCGTGGGTTACAAGCGCTATTTTTTGTGACTGGTTACGGAATTGATTTGTTTCTGAAGTTGAAATTTATTAAAAAAAAAAGAATTATACTTTAAAGCGGTTCTAGTTTTGGACAATGCACCAGGTCATCCTCGCGAACTTGAAACTATGCATTCAAATATAAAATTGACATTTTTACCTCTCAACACGACGGCTTTGCTTATGGACCAAGCAATAATCCAGGCTTTTAAGCTCTATTGCATTAGACAAACCTTGAAAATTATTTTGGATAATATGGAATGTGATCCTGGTATTAATGTTATGGAAAGCTGGAAGAAATTTGACATAGCAAAATGCATCATAAACATAAAACTGAACTGAAGAAGAAGAAGAACTAAAGCCATACACATTGAAGTCATGTTGGAAAAAACTGTGGCCTGCTCTGACTACGGAAAATGACGAAGAATCTGTGCAAATTCAAACTATGACTGCAAACATAGCCGAAATTGCGAACGGAATAGGACGAAATGGGTTCGAACAGATAGAATCAAGTGACATTCAGGAGTTGCTTGAATCGCAAGATGCAGATTTGACTGAAACCAACTTGGAGGAAATGTTAAATTCCCAGCCCATTGAAGAAGAGGCTTCAACAAGCACTGGAAATGTGACATTTAATCTAAAAAATCTTAGTGAAGGTGTAAGAATGGCAAATGAGCTTTGTAATTTCTTTATAAACATTGATCCGTCTATGGAACGACGTCTTATTTTTAAGAGGCAAATTGTTAATACCACTGCTGAATATCAGTTTGAACTGAAAGAGCTTTTAAAAACTGCCAAGCAAGAAAAAAATACAAAATTCTTTAAACCGTTGCCTAAGCCTGAAGATAATAATTAATAAGTATGGTCAAAAACTTCAATTAAATTGTTTTTTTTATGTTTGTTTTTTATTTTGTCACCTAGGAACGTATCCACTATAATCCTATATAAAATACCATTCCATATTAACGGTTTCTGTATTTGCGGCATATTTAAGGTACACATACCCCGCGAATAAAGAGCTTTTACTCTACCAAACTACTACTACTACCTATATACCAAAATTAATTACAATCTATATTGCTATTATATAGGAACTAAAACAGTCGGATTTCAAAAATATATTTTATTTGATAGAGTGATAATTGATTGCTACCACCAATAGACGCAAAGTTGTATTGGAACAAGTTACAAAAATGGGTAAAAATAATTAAATAATTTTTTAGTACCACGCGAATAAAGTCGCGAACACAGCTAGTATAATATAGCACTGGTTATTTTGGGTCGAACTATGTTTACAATTATCTTAAGGATTGTTTCACGATTATCTTGGAATTTCAACGTGTGATTGACAACTGTAACGAGATTTACTACTACTTTAGAATATAAATTGAGAAACCGATCACTATATGGAACCATAATAAACCATTATAATACTTTTTAATGAATGTAGTTCAACAAAAGGTTTAAACAACAACCAAAAAATTCACAAAAAAGCCTACATTGACATCAAATTTTTACTTTCAATTATATTAACCCATTCCTCCCCACTGTCATATTTTTAGGACACTATTTTCAAAATTTCTTTTTATGTATTAGGACAGTATTTTTATTGTTTAAAATATTTTACAACAAAAAAAAATTTTTTATTAGAAAAATAGTGTAATAATATGAATTTCATCAGAAATAATAAAAATAAAAGTCCTAATACGTAAAATGAAATTTTGAAAATAATGTCCTAAAAATATGACAGTGGGGAGGAATGGGTTAATCTGATCCGTTTTAAACCAAAGTATTCAAGTGTTAGTTAATCAGCAGTAAACTTTCTATACTAATACAGTACATTCATTATTTTGTTATTATATAATTTACTTCAATAAGAAAATAAAATTCTATAGAAAACTATCAATAGTGTGCATTGTATAAAATTATGTATCTTCAAATAAAAAAGTAAGCACAAAATGAAAGGATTTCAGAAAGTCGAGCCACCGCCCGAGAGCTTGGCCTTATGCGGTATCTCTGCACCCATCACTAGGGGTTTGCGCTATTGAAAACATTCTTTTTTCGCTATTGTGACATCAAATTACACTCGAATTAACATTTAGAAAATATAATTATTGTTTTTTGTACTTATAATCCTAATTTCGCAGCCATGTCCGTTTTATGGGAAAATAAAGTATGGTAAGGATGTATGGGTGTGTTTTGGGCCTTTCAAAAGAAACTTTGCAGATTTTACCTGCAATGCTCACGATTTCCGCAACGACCTTGTCCTGTTCCTTCTCATACGTAGACTTTACTTGAATGTACTCATCAGTTACATTTTCCAAGCTTTTACTTTTGAATCGGACACCACCTTTAACTGCATCTATAATCGTGTATTTCTTATTTCCGCGCAAAGCTTGTTCTTCTTTTAATGTTACTCTGCAAATGTACATGAAAAATAGAAGTATTTTCGTGGAAGAAATTAAGCCATGTAGCATCAAAGAAAGAATGCTATGTTTATGACCCACCGTCTTGGAAAAATAAAGATTAATTGTCGTGTTTAGACATTATTGCAATTTTTTGTACCCATACGTCAACAAGCTCAATAACAAATTATATTAATATATTATATTAATTAACCGCCAAAAAGATATTTATAATAATTAAGGGCCTGAAAGATAATTGTAAAAATTTACATAAGGAAAGATGCAGGAATTGATATCTCGTACCCATGTTTAAAAGCAACGGTGTTGTGCATGAATGCAACAATTATCGGGGTATAAAGTAAATGTCACAAAAGATTATTATACCTGAAATGATATCCATTTTGAGCATTGCTCTCTAATTTGATAGTTTTCCCAGCATCAAGGCCGAGATCTCTAGCAGCTTTATTAAGCTCCTTTTCTGCAGTCGATTGCAAATTATCCAGTTGTTCTCCGAGACTTTGGAGCTGTTCATCAAAAGAAGGCTTTACGAGAAAATCACCTGTAATAGTAGTAAGAAAATATTATTTTAAATTGAAAGCAATAAACACGTTTTATGAGCGTGATTTTTGTTCACGGCTGGATTTGAAAGACTGAAACTTTAAAAACACGACCTCTGTTTCATTTAACAATACTGCTACTTTTACAGTCATTAACAATCACAGATTCCTACTCAATTTCTTTTATTTTACTTTTTTTTTTTAACTGTAAAAGAGAATGGTTTTTATTGTTACCTCTATCAACAGCATCGATATCGAGGGTAGCTTCCACCATCTCCTGGAATTTACTAAGATCTTCATTTAGTTCTGCAATCGGTTCCGTGAGTGAGGAATGTACCGTTGAATTTTCTGCTTCAGATAAACATCGCAGTAAAGCTGGTAATCTGCTAATTGCCTGAAATTAAAAACAAGTTTAAGTTGATAATAAATTACGCATATGAGCCGAAATTTACTGTTATTGTTGCGCGCTTATAACATGTTTCAAATGAAAATAATTAATTGCATCAATTTAGGGTTAATTTTAGCTACAACATTTATGCATAACCCTAAAAATGTATGCCTAAATCTTACACGCCTACTAATGTAGTCGTTTTTTACATACGATTTGTTAATTTCACTAATTTCTTAATTCAGCATTATTAATTAAAATTAATGCAGTAATGTTTTTATAATATTTTTATTTTATATTAATGAGCAACTGAATCAATTCTTCGCAAAAATATACTTTTATTAATATTTTATTAAAACTATGTAGGTTAAAAATGTAATCTTATTATCGAAAAATTTTGTTTGCGTATGTTATTATTGTTATTATCACACAACATATAAACTGCATGTGTATGTTTATAACGTTAGTAACATATTGTGTACCGTATCCGCATATGACAGAATCAATTTATTACGTCGTTCATTATGTATAAACTTAATAAGGTTATTTAATTGTAATAAGGACAAATAATAAGGTCGAAATTGTTATGTCTGTCATGTAGATAGTACAAGTTTAAAAATTTAATCACATTAATATTAAATATTTTCTATTTTTTATCAAAAAATTGTAAAAAAAACGAGCAAAGATGTAATATGTAAACGTGCTACCGAGGCTTTCGCACAAGGAAGTATCTAAGAAATGAAAACCAACGAATGTAGTTCTACCGGCTGTGTATATCGACATCATAAGGAAATATTTGATTTGGATTTATTCCATACCTGATAAATTCTGTAGCAATCGTGTAAGTTAGCCTTCTTCCTGGTGAGACGTCGCGCTAAAGCCTGCAAATCCGGTATCCTCTTGAGATGATCGTCGTGCAACTGGAGCCGCAGTTGTGAATTATTCACCAATAATTCCACGATATCTAAGCGCTCGTTGATTAAATTTATATCGCGAAGTGGTTGTCGTAGCCATTGGGCTAATAGTCTATAAGATCGAACGATTTTAAATGTAGTAACACAAGCAATGCAATAAAATAAAAAAAGTAATTTTCGAAATTAATTGTTTGATCTTGAATTAAAACTTGTATATCAAAACTTTATTACAGCACAATAAGTTATACTAATAGGAATAGATATGTTATGGTTAACACGTTACGTGACCGTGTCGATAGCGACACATGAATTTACTACCTATCCAAACCTTCCCATAGAAGTTTTCACTTCAATAACTGCTTTCACCGAGAGATTTATTGGTAATTCATCAACGGTTGTTGCTGGCTCCTTAGCTTACAAACCTATTATCATTTATCATGTTACGCAGCAAAGTGACTGCACTAGACCTGATGGTAAGTACAGTACAATCCAAATAAGTAGCGACTGACATCGAACAGAAATCAGTGCCAGTCACCGCTGTCATACTGCTAATTATTATAGTCACGGTCGGATGAAGGGATACACAACTAATTTCGATAACAGCACCTGTGCCTCCGACCACGGTGTCCTATTTCTACCTTCACTTGTGTAAGATTTAAAAATATATATAGGATGACATATGAATACCGTGAGCAAAGAGTGTTAAAAAGTTGAAATTCAAACCTACATTTGAGATTAAAACGATGATAGCTCAGTAGTTCCTAACTTTAGTGTGTACGGACGCCACGCAATGAACGTGAGTTCGAATGCACTTACAATAACCTTGAAAAAAGGAAAACATCATGATGAAACCATTTTTAATACCCGCTGTAATGATTGGCTTTTAACCATTTTATTATATCCAAATAAAGTATTTACTATATTATTACTGTGACGTCTTCATCACCACCGATGGCAAACTCTTTTGTTATCCCGCGAATATAAATAGAAATGTAACATTCGAATTCGAATAATAGAACGTGTTCGGAGTTGACGTTTCGACACACTTCATTTTGAATACAGGACATTGACCGCTGATAGTAAAGCATGTACATTACATTATAAATAAATACAACAATAATATTGTTTCATTGTCCATGGTGGTTTAATTTACTAAGATGTACTTCTGCAAAATGGGTGATCGCATCATATAACAATCCCCAAATTATTATTTATATTACATAATTTCGCTTATATATTTATTATATTATATCATAAAGAAAACTTGAAGGGTTTCCTCTGTTGTCTTCTGTATCTTATTTCTGTTGTCAAGTGTCATAGTATTTTACCGCATGCGCTTTGCGTATATAACATGATTTTACTGGATTCATTGAGAAGGCCGTATATGAAGGCACGTTTATAAATTAGATATTTCGAACGTAGAGAATCGACAAAAGAATTTGACTTGACATTAAAAATCAAGAGTCTGATATAAAAGGACGTGTCAAGAAAACGTTAGTCTTACAATAATATACAAAACTGCAATTGACATTAGTATAGTACATTATATCGCGGATGTCGAGGACACTGCTGTACACCATGGTGGTGTAAGTGTCGGTTTTTATTATGTAATATGGTCAAACGAGCAAGCATATCACCTGATGGTAAGTGATCACCGCCGCCCATGAACACTCACAACACCAGGGGATTTGCAGGTGCGTTGCCGGCCCTTATTGGAGGCACTGGCCCTGAAGTGCAACTGCCGGGAGAAACCTATTGGTATTTGGCGGCAGATTTTTTACTTGAGGGTGATAGCTAGCCAGGCGGGCTTTACAAAAGCCCTACCACCATGCTATGGTTTTCTCAAGATGTTTTCCTTCACAGAAAGCTCAAACTCATTGTAGGTGGTTGGATTTGAACTCACGTCCCATGACGCGGCATTCCTACACACTACCACTGAGCTAGCATCCCTTCAGATCGATTTCTATTTAAGGAACGAAGACTTTTCTGGATTCAAGTACACGATCCTACCTCTTCAGGAAGGCTGGAATACAATGGCAATGTTCAGTGAGCTTCCGTGATTCACAATCAATTGGCTGATTTTCCACGACTGTGTGCGGTGTTGTACAGTAGAAACATATACCCGGTATCAGACGTGTGCACACCTGGCGACGACTTTACTTTAACTAACGTGCAGGTTTCTACACTTTGTAATTTAAGTCTCCTAAATTTAATTTAATTGTCCTCGTGACACCGCTTGACTAGCTACCACCCTCAAGTTGAAAATTTGCCGCTAAATACCTATGAGTGTATTTTAATACTTGCACGTGAAAACATTCCATCCACTAGGCTGAGCGTGTCTACTATCTTAGGCCACATTATCACAACTATAAAAAAAGGAATGTAAAATTTAATGTAACCTTTTTCCTTGTTGAGTGCGACATCTATCGAGTAATCCGAACAGGCTTCTAGAAGGCGAATGTGTGTTGTCGCCGAGCTCCGGAAACACATCCAGCGCGGACAACGCCGCCGAGTCTAGATGGAGGAAGCACTCTGCTTGTATGGTCGATATCTTGAATCTTATAATATTAAAATGGAACTTGTTAAACATGTATATATATACAACTAGACTTTGAATGCGTGGAACTGAACATCATATAAAAAAGCAGGTGTTACACCCAAAGTATGGTAATCGCGACTTTGAAATGATGAAAGAAAGCTGTCACATCTATAAAAAAATTGAATTTTTTTTTTGAAGTCTTACAATAATTTCTTTAAAATTTTCATTACTGAATATGGTCAAATTACGACCTTTAGGTGATTACTAATCATATTTTTTGTTCTAAAAGGGTGCGTAAAGGTACAAGCGATTTTGTATGAATGCGGCCAATTAATCTGTGTTAAAATTCAACATCTAGGTATTGCAGAATTACTTTGGCACAATACGCTTGGTACCAGAACACGCTTACTCACCTCGTTAATTAGGCTAGAAGTAATGCCAGAGTACGCACGCAAATACTTGCCAAAGAACACCGATTCCTACCTAGGATGATTAGCGAGGCTATTGAAATTAGAAAACATCCAAATTTCAATAGAGAAGATGTTTGGAAGGTAGCACAAGCCTGGGATCCGATTATACATTTAATTAAATCGGAACCCAGAAGACCAATTGCCAGACCTCAAGACACTGTGAGCTCTTTCTGCGTAGATCGGAAAACTATCAATATCAAAAATTAAATTAAAGGTAGACACAGTAACATGAACTTTTCTGGACAACCTACACCTCAGTCCGCCTCGTGACCACGAAGGATGAAAAGCTTTCGAAACGTCGAGATCAACATAATAAATAACCTCGATAAAATCCGTTTAAATTAGTTTAATTTCGATGATATCTCCCATAACTCTGCATTAAAATTAGTGGCTCAAATGCTATCTTCAATGTCAACTTATCTGTATACTATTATAATCGGAGTGTTATTATTATTATTATATTTCGTATAAATTATAGTTTTAATTTGTTGGTGTACTTCACTCACTTAATAGTTTTGGAATCGCAAACTCGAGTATATATAAAAGCAAGTATAAAACATTTTCTAACCTGCCAAAATTTGTGTTCTCTGATAACAAAGCGATGTATTTTATAATAGCAGCTAAGCTTGTCATGGCCACATCTTTCCTGGTTTCAGGGAAAGCGTTGGCGTCTTGCTGTTGACTATCTTTGAACTTAAGTAAACGATTAAGATCCTGTAGGAGACCTTCAGTTGAAAAATCACTTTTCTTTAACTTTGTTACTGTCACATTTGTCCTATCCATGACTTTCTTCAATGCTTTGTACTGAAAAATAAATGATAATACTTCATGGTTCTTGGCTACAGTTGGGCTATGTAAGTAGCATTGTTTTCAATATTTTTATATTTCTTATTTTCAGATTATAAAACTCATAATTCATAAGTTTATTGGCAGAACGTATGCTCATTGAGTTCGTTAGTATGTCATATCAGTCCAGAAAACGGTTCATCAGAACGATTTGGAAATTCACAGGGTTATTAAGAAGTAATCTTAGCTGTAAAAAATATTCTAAGCCTTTAGCCTTTTCGTATGTATTTAGCAAAGATACAGTAAATTTTCCATAGCAGCGGAAAAATTATTCATTTCTCTCAATTCAACGTTGAGGTAAATAAAAATGTCCAGAAAATCAGAACAGTTTCTGTACGAGCAGTAGTTGTGGAGATATGGGTAGAAAAGGATTCCTTTTCAGCGAGGTTAAAAAAAAAAAGTTAAAGAAATTAAATAAATAGACACTTTGAACCATTAATTAGCATAGCTTGAAAAAGTAACATTTGAAAGTAAATCTAGTCAATGCTTTAACTTAAAATTGTGTGGAAACCGCACCTTGTAGAATGTGTGACTAAAAGAACTAAAAACCAAAATCTTTAAGTTTTAGATGTCTTTTTTTTAATTCTCGGTAGGGCTATTTTTCACTAAAATAGCAGCCTTTCAAAAAGCAATTTTAGTATTTGATTTTTTTTGTTCCTATATTTTTGCGACAAATCGTCCCCCTACTCTCTATTTGTTCAATCCCCTAACTCCCTATTTGTTCTATACACCGTTGTTTAATAATTTATGGTATATTTTTTAACTACGAAAACCAAGCTAATGTGATAACAAGTAACTCGCTGCATGCTAAGTTAAAAAAACATATAAAAATAAAGCTTTGTGGTGTCTCGATCGTCACTATTTTCAATATTAGAAACTCCTAAAATGCAATTTGAATTCGGAAAATAGAACGTGTCCTGGTTGATGTTCTGGTATGTGCTAACGAATAGGCTCTTATCCCTGCCGCTAATACAGAATATATTTGTGGTATTCTATAAATTCCTACAATAGTACATTTCTATGTTAAATTATTTTATTGTAAGACAACACAAATTAGGAATCGATAACATCCAAGAAAAAAAAGACATATGTGGTATAATTTTGGGAACCAATAGCAAAATATTAGGTTTAAAATTTATCTTTTTAAATACTCTTTATAAGTTTAGTCACAATCTCATTCAACGTAAGTAATGATGTGACTTAAGGACTGTTAGGGGAGCGTATTTCTGTTTTAGTGTTCAATAAAAGACAGTACTGCCTCGAAACCCACACGGGTTTGTGAGCTAAACTCTCTCCACAAACTCGTGTTTTATTCAATGCATCCATCCACACATCTACCGGCGGATGATCATCGCCCGTCCGATTATTATCATCATCTACCCGTAGGCGGAATATGCCGGTTAAGTGCTTGCTGGGTTTGATTAGGTTGGACTTGTGAAAACAAACAGCGCGAATCGACCGCGGCAGCGGTCGGCGAGCGCCCCTAGAGAAAATTGTTAAAGTAAATGAAAGCCTGACGCAATACTTCCAATAATTGGAGCGGGAAACAGTACAACTACCAATAATACAAATGTTAACAACGCTGTTGAAAATATTAATGCCCAGCGGCCCAGTTACTGGTATCTTGGAAAAAGATTCAAATGATGAATATACGAATATAAATAAAAAAATTAAGACTACACGTATTTCATTTTTTCTTGCTTATTCGCCTAATATCTCAGAGCATATAACAAACACGGATTTGTGGGGCTTAATCAAGGCGCATGCTTGTTACAAACCCGTGCATGATTGGAGGACGCACACCTTGAATAAAACACAAGTTTGTGGAGAGAGTTAGCCTCATAAACCCGTGCGGGTTTCGAGGCAGTACTGCCGTCTATTGAACAAGCAAACGGAAATACGCGCTAGGGGACTGTAGCTATCAGTGGCGAAGGGTGAAATTTATAAAAAGGAAAGCCAGAGCCAAAAAAAGGTCTAAACTAGCAGAATATCAGCTCCTCACCGCCGTCACCGATGTTTTTTTGGCGATTAAAGACCCATAAACCCAATAAAACAAAACATTTGATATAATTTACGACTGCCAGTCAACGAAGTTATTTTTACTATAAAGACATATACGGAAATGTTTAACAAATCCGTTCCGCCTCTATATCGATTGTCATATCTCGAAAAGTACGGATTAATTGGGTTACATGTTTTTTATTTTTAAATAGAAAACTGTTATACTATTCTATGTGAATTGCTATTTCTTATGTTAACCTACCGAATTAAAACAGAATTACAGTTAGCTTATACTTATTAGTTATTCACTAACCCCAGTGTATTATATCACAATAAATCAATCACAAAACTTCAAAATCGACCACGCATGTATGATTCGCGTAAACAAATGTATTACACCACCTTTTAAAATACAATCTAAAAAAAGAAAGAAAGAAAGTACCTGTTAAAGTAGTATAAATATAATTTTTAATTTAGAGGTATGCTCACCCTTTCCGCCTCATCTTCTAATATTTATTCTATATCTATTCGCTACTGGGTCAGATTAAATTGGTTGTATTTTAGGTGAGAGCGAGACAGATTTTGTTCTCTTTCTAAGGAAATAAAAGAGACGGGATGCTACACTATAAGCCGTAAATCACGGCTTATAACTTCGAATTACATACATTTCATTTTGAACACTATGTAGAATACATGACAATCGAAAATACTTAATACCTTTGTTCTAAATATGGCACTAAGTACTTACACAGTATAAATATTATACTGTGGTACTTACGTTATATACCAATTCCTATAGGTAAATCGGCGAGAAGCGGCTTGTATGCACTCTTCGCCACTGGTAGCTATCGAACACACCTTTCAACTTATAGGTTTACCAAGATGTTTTTTATATCCACCGACACGGTGCCCCTACAAGTTAACCACTTAGCTATCATTATTTCAAAAAAGGACTACGTTGTATATTTAAAAAATAACGCAATTATATTTATAAGCAGATAAAAATAAACCACTCACATCGTCATTATCGTTTGAAGGTATGAGACATTCTGAAGGTGCCATTTGCACTGTGATTGTCTCTAACTCGGTGAGTAGTTCATCGTCAGTGAACTCGGTTACTGACATCTGGTAGTCGGCGGCGGTCACACAGGCCACACCTAGAAGACGTCCCTGTGGTCAATGATGTTATAACCATATTAGTTTTAATTTATTTTTCAACACTTTCTAGATTTTATCATTTGTACGCAATCTCTTTTAATTATATTTAAAGATGTGATCAAACGTACTACGTAATAGACCGAAACACACTTTTAAGCAATTAGCGACAGATATTTCGCTTTATGGTATAAAAAGTATCCTATATTTTATCCATATTATTAGGTGTAACCACGTCGAATTTCAACAAAATTCAGGCGATAAAATTTAGAGTAACTACCTAATAACGCCGCTTGCAACGCGACATACATACTAAGGATAAAACAGTAAAAAATTTGCTTCCATATCGACAACGAAGCACACGCCAAACGCAGTTCTTAATAAAATATGTAGTGCACAGATCTTATTATAAATAGCTAATTATTTGTAAAATTTTAAGTCACTTAAAGTTCCTCATTCGAAAACATTGTGTTTTAAAAAACAAGCTTGTATCAAAACATGTATACGTCTAGGTTTGTGGATAAGATAATATTGTTGGTTATTTAGTTTTAATGATCTTAAATGTAATGTAGACGTAAATATTCTTTAAAGGTTATAAAAGTTCTATTTCTATCGAATTCGGTTTTATCGTACAAAGAACAGTGACCTTTACTTATCTCACAATTTCAAGTGAAATAAGCAAAGTATGTAATTATCACAAACTAAAATTGCATCTGTTATGCTTTTTAATATGTTTGCATACAACTTTATGAGAAAATGTATTTTAGGAACTAAATTATACTTAACTGAAAAAACATGTTTGCCATTTGTCAACGTTGTCAACAAATCGACACTGCTATTTGTCAATCGCGTCAACAAATTGACACAAGTATATGTATTTTTTTTCATTGATTTTTTTATATTTTTCCTGCAGGCAATTGGTGGCGCTGTGATTAATTTGTTTGTGCGTTATTAATTACTTTAATAGGGCAACCAGTGTAGCAAGAATATTTTGATGCATTTTGAATTTCTTCGAAAAGAGCATGAACTTTTCGGATAAATACAGTTAAAAGTAAATTAATATATGCTAGGAAAACATTATAGGTCTTTGCTTTCTATGGTTAGACCAAACAAACATTACAAAATAAATAAAAGACAATATAAAAAAGGAACCATACCTTTGTGACAGCGTCTGTTTTTATATTGACTGCCATTAGACAAGGCGTGCAGTCTTCGGTAGCGCCCAAGCTTTCGCCCAAGATCTCTTCGAGTTGCGACAAACATCCGGGCGATCCTTTGTATTTTACATACCAATCGCAACCTTTAACTGAGCTCTCGGCTACATATATCTCAACTCTGTAACGTCTTACCTGGAATTATATTGTTTTTCTAAGTTTTTCTACATACCATATGCTGAACTGTTACTACCTGAGTCGAACGAGACCCAAATAGAAATATGTTTTACCCTCTTTTATTTGAAAAAAATGTATTTTTATAACCTAATTTTATACCACGGATATGAAGCCATTCTGCATAGATAACTCATTATGGTAAAATTTTTAATTCCGTCTGCTTCTTTCTTAGCCTGCGATATAATTTTTAAGTTACATAGCCCAGCCCGCCCCCTTTTTAAACATATATTAGTAATTAAAAATGTATATACTCGTAAAGCTATAGTGTTTACTTAATTTGTTTCTTTTTTCTGTTTTTACTTTTCCCTAGAATTAAATAGGAATACTTCTTGCGTGTTGATCATCACATTTTCTCACATATTTTGTCTAAGTTATTATTAAGCCAATGACAGTGTAATGAGTAAGCAGACTACTGACTCACTTGAATACTAATGCAACTCAAATATTTCACTATTATGCGTACAAATCTTTGGAAAAACATATATGACGCTATTTTTAATGAACAACTGACGTCAATGGAATTATACATACTTGCATAAAAGGCAAAATTGCAATCAGGTGCGCATAAAACTAATTTTCTGCTAGCAAAAATCTTATATATCTTGTGAGAAAGTGAGAAAAAATCTTATATTTGGAGGAATTGTCTATTGTCCCTATTGCAGGAAATCACATAATATAGTTCTTATTAGATTATATATATTACACTCAACTAACGACCCTGAAAACCTTCGAAACTGGTAAAATATACATTTATGAAAATTTTAAACAGAACAACGGAATCAGGTAAGGTACGGTAATCGGAAAAAGTAACAATCATAAATAATCTCGTAACACACATATTAATATTTATTGGTTACATTATCAGTTTGTTTACAAGTTGGGTAGAATAGCTGCTATAAACAATAAAATCACGTTTCCTTCCTTCAAAGAATATTCAAACAAACAGTAAATATTTCTGAAGACTTCCTTGGTAATACATTAATTTCTCAATATGATTACGTATTTTAGTGACTCTCTTGACCTTTCGTAGCGGATATGTTATATTATCGTGCTTAACTGTTAGCAGCGCTGACACATAGTTCAATGCTTCGTTTTAAATATAATATTTGACATTGAGAGTTTTATATTGGATTCAAGGACATTTCTTTATTATAAAGATTTAACTTAGACTTATTTCGAATTATCTTACGTCGAATAAATTTTCTTTATTTCTTTCTTAATTGAAAGACTGAATACGACCGATTATCTAAACAGGTGGATAATCTGTGGTTTTATAAGAAGATTACTAACAAAAGATCACCGTTTCATCTGACGTACTTAAAACATCAATATCATAGTTGAGTTACATGCAATAGTATTAGCAGAAAACACGTGATAACTATTCGCTATCTGACCCAAGACCTAGACGAGAATAAGTTATAAGTCGTCACCTTTAAACGATTTCCTTATATATAAATTAACATGTGTTGTATGGATAGTTTTATTTCATTAAATCTTCTGGTGAAGAAATAGTCTAGCGAGAACGCTTTGTGGAGGCTTTCATATGAGCCTTTGCCAACAGAACCACTATTTATACACAATTTAAAAAAAAATCACTGGACTAAAAGACGTTTGCGCAAGACAATCAGCCGAAAGACAATTAGCTTAAACCCGCCAAGAGGCCGAACTTCGTTGTTTCGGCCGAACTTTGGGATGTTCCTGGGATGCAACTTTCGCGGATCTAGCTAATCATAACATACAGCTTTCGCATTTCTTCGCCCTATTATAATTATATATTTCACTAACCCTATATATATATATATATATATATATATATTAGCTGAGCCGGGGAACTTCGTATCACCTATACTCTGGAAGCTAGATGGCGTTCAAGTAGCTAGATTTTGAGATTTTTTGACCAACAATTTTTTTATCTTTCATAAAAAACATATATATTAAATAAAAAGTATACTATGTAACTTCTAATACCTCCAAGAATATGTGTACATAGTGTCATGGTGATTGGTTAAGTAGTTTTCGCGTGAAAGCGTAACAAACAAACTTACATTCACATTTATAATATTGAGTAGGCATTTAGGCGACTTACTCCATCACGGTATTTCCAAAACTACTGAATTATTAATTTGAAATTACATACATAATCTATTCAGATATATTCTCAATCTATTCATATCTATGCAGATACTAATTAAGGGTCTCGGAGCTCGGCTCGTGACCACGGTCTGTGTAACCACATTACGCGAAAGTGTTATTGCATACATAATCCAAACACAGTGTAGACATCCGTTATGAATGGATTTTACAATTACGCACTGTTAAAGGCAGAAACGTGAACGAAAAGTAGGATACCAGCTAGTAATAGATTCGCACTTTTATTTTGGTTCTACATAGTTATTGCAGCGTAATAAGAATATACAGTAATATTTAATGATAATCGTCAAGAGTTGAATATAGACGGACGACAACAGTTGTCGCCGTCGATGCAGTGAGGTTAAATTCTGAGGTCTTACGATTACAAAAGTTACTAATTATAAATAAGATTTCATTACCAATAAAAGTTTCTTCACAAGAATCTCAAAGTTTCCTTTAGAAAGAACTAAATAGTCGAGACGATTGGTTCCCAAGCCCATCTGTTTGATGTTAGATACGGAGGAGAACACCTCACGCCCCGCTGTTGTTGCATCGTCTCCATGTACGCTGTAGTAATCGTGGCGATCAAATATACGCACTGTCGTTGGTGGTTTCTGGAAAGCCGAATAATCCCATTACGGGTGATGCCAAAATTCAATAGAATACTTTATATTGTAAAACTATGTTAATATTGTAACATCACATCGTAAAACAACAATATAGTATATTATGCAAATAAATGCACAATACAAAAGTAAAATATAAATGCACTGATTTCTATAAAATATATTTATATAAATAGTTATTGTATTTGTTGTAGTTTGTGTTTTTTATTATTACATTTCTACAACCTATTTGTTTTTTTTTTTATGTTATTGCTTTATTTTATTTTTACTAGAGTGTATAGAGTGTAATTGTTTTAGCATTTATCAAAAAATGTGTTGATAGTCGCAGTGTAAATTTTGTCACTAGTTTCTTTTTATTAAATATAATTATCTAAAAAATTTTCTAAACAACATCTACAATATAGTGTTTGTGAAAAGATATAATTAAGTAAATGTTTTGGTAGATATTCATAACGAAGATTATACTAACAGATAAAGTAAAAAAACAAATACAGTGAAGATGTGATTAAAGGTTTCTTTTTCATATGAAGACAGTCACATCAAGCGATATTTACAATATTTTTTCCTCATATTGTGGAATGAACTAGTTTTTTTTAGTTCAAGGCAATGACAATAATTCGACCTACATATATGTATATACCTACAAAATACAACTATTACGGTATTTCATACAAAATACTTGTGATTTATCAACGTTGTAATTATTTGTATCTGTGAAATAATAAACATGTAAAATATTATTAAATTTATGTTATTAATTTCCACAGAACAGATATTATATAATATAAACATTTTAATTTCTAAGAACACTTTTGTTATCGTTGGATAGTTTAAAAATATGAAATTAAAATATATATTTAAACTATTATTATAAATACGTAAACATTGCACAGCAGATTTACTACCTTTGCGAATAACTGAAACAGCAGATTATCTCCAGGGCTACAGTAATACGGCAAAGTGATGGCACTAGTGCATCTCGCAATATTCCAAATCAAAAAAAAAATATTGTGAAGGTTTTATTATCACCATACACCTGATGCTACCGACTCAATCGGGTACAGGCTGTATTAAACATTCTCGTAATAATAACAATAAATCCCTTTTTAACGAATAGGATAAAAAAATACAAAAATAAGTACAAAAGTTGAAGATCAATTTCTTCAATGATAAATAATGAATACTACAATCGTTCGAGATTTTTTATTAAATGCGATTTTAAGGTTAATTAACATTTAATATTTCTAAAGGATATGTTTAAAAGCGTGTTTACCAACCTTTAAAAACTCTTTTCTATGAGATTTCTACAATAATAATAATAAAGCAATCGTTTGAATTTTTTTAAATGTGGTTTAGGGGTTGAATATCATCTTATCTTTCAAAACTATCAGTTTAACGAGCGCTTCTTTCAACTTAAATAAATAAATCTAGTCCTTACAATGAAATTAGCGATCTAACCTATCAAAATTTCGTAAAATACTGGAGTCCCGCCTCAAGTCTTTTGAGTATTTGTATTTGAGTTATAATTATAAATTATACATACTGTAGTAAAACTAATTTCGATAATCCTTGTTAATTGAAGACCAAATATACCGCTCGACTTCAACAATACTTTCATTGCGTTAAAACGGCTTTGAGTTGTATTTGTCCCAAATTAATATTATATTTCGGAACAACCTGACTCAATACATTGCTTTTTGAGTTCGTATCAGGTTTTCCCCTTACAACCGCTGTTTTAAGACGTCAGATAATTATTGTACGGGTTTATAATATACATTCAATTCAAATATTCACAAACCTTGAATCGATATTGTTGTTAAAATACCATTATGATGAATTTTATGAAGAAATAAGTTATCAATACTGTAATTGGATAAGAGAATATTAATAATTTATCTGAACTCAGGATTGGCTATAACAAACCAGAAACTTCTAAAATAAAAGGATACAAAGGAGTGCTGGCTACTTTGTTATTAGTATAAAACAAAAAACGTAAAACGTTACAATTCTACATCAATAATAATTTTGAGTGCTTCACTTAAATTAGCTAAAATGTGTAAAATTTAACTAATTACTTTAATAATGTAGTGGCTTAGTAAACTAAGGGCAAAATATTAAAGACTAGCTGTGTCCGCGCCTCCATTTGCGTGGATCTAAAATTTTATTTAATTATTTTCATTAACAAAAAAATTATATAGCCTATGTTATGGAGGGTTCTAATGGTGATTTTTTCTTTGAAATCGGTCCGGTAGTGCTTGAATTTATTCGTTAAAAACAAAAATACAAAAATATAAATCTTTCCTCCTTATAATATTAGTATAGATATAATAAGGTATCCAAGGAAATGCAACTACTAAAAAAATAAAATAAAGCATTATTTGACACAATACAAATTTTAAATCTATCGAGAACATTAATTTAATAATGAAAACAGTTACACGTGTTTTATAATATATTTCACAGTTCCGTTTAAACTAAACAAAAACTTAGCACATCCAATGATAAATACAGCTCTAACCATATTTGGTCAAGTCTAAACAAACCTATATACAATGTCATATTTACGTAACACCTACACTTCGAGAGTAACTGTGTCTAATTCTTATCATTGCTCCCTTTCTAACTTTTTATTAGCATGAGCGCTTTTTATATATACATGAACCTAATTATGTTAAAAACGATGTAGGAAATATGCTAAACGGTTATGGCTTTCTATCAATTACAACTACCAAAATACACCTTGCTTGAAGCCAAATTTTTAATTGAGAGAGATAGCTAATGTTATAATATATGTATGTTACAATTTAACGTTACGTTTTTCTTCACAAAAATGCTTAACTTTCTTTAGAATTCGAACCCATTTCGATCAATAGAATATCTAAACGATGTTGCCTTTTTCGATGTAGCATGACATTAGTTGAATTTAGAATTGAACTTTTGAAGTCACTTACGACTAAAGATGAACATTTTGGGATATTATTTAAACTATTCCAAAAACTTTATCGTCAAGTTTACGATTACTATCATGGCATATTAATAAGATTATATCGTACATCGTTCATAAACAAAAAATTAATATTTTTCTAAGTATTTAATATTTATGCGCTGGTGACAAATGAAGTCATATAGCTGATTCATTTTAAAGTTCATAATACCAATCTACAATCACTAACATAACTAAGTTGTTTGGTCATATACCTAGCAAGTTCGGATACTTCAAACTAATATAAACCATTCAACAGTATTTTGCACATCAGTGGTTCTCGGAATAATATATCACTCATGACCGGCCAGGAGGTTATCTTACTTCAGATAGAAAATTAAAGCTCAATAAATTGGCGCGTCCTGATCGAGCAATGTCAGTGCGCAATTTTAGACTGTTCTGTTAACCATTCTGTTGTGTTGTTTTTTTAATGAATTGTAAGTATATTTTATGATTAAAATTTATTCTTTTCATCGGTAATCTGTAATTCATTGTTTACTATACATTTAGGTGCTATAGAAAAAAATGGCTTTTTAAAGGTGTTCTTAATGTTGGAGTGCAACATAACCCATAAAATGTATATTAGGTACTGTTTTATAATTTGATAAGTTATAAAAATAATCGATTTAAGTAGTATCATTTTAGTCAACTTGATCATATGCAATATGGCTGTCAGATATATTATCTACTAGTACATTCAAACTCTAGCGACGTCGTTTGTTTTAAAATATAAAAATATAATAAAAATACCATATATTATTACCCAAGAATTATGTAGTTTTCTGTAAATCATTTTTAGTTTCGTAAGTAGGTCTGAACTTACCTCCCACAAGCTCATAAGTTTATGTTTTTAATATATTAATATAAATATGCTCACTAAGAATGTGTACGGGTGTCGATCAACGACATTTTAAATAAATGTTTTACTGAACTTATAAAAATACGGGACGATGAATTACAAAATATATTTTATGCTACGCGTCTTAAATAGCAGTTATATTAAATGGAATAGAAATGTATGTTTTTTATCTATTGCAAAAATCATCAAAATCTTAGGAAAAAATTAAGAGTGTGTATTCAAACTTATGTTTAATAAAGCATAATAATAGAACCCTATAAAAATAGGACGTTACAATGCTTTTCCATGTGGGCGTTGATGTAAATTTGGAATACATAATCGCTTAATATCGAGTACGATTATAAGCAAACGCTATTAAATGTAAAAAAAAAACCTCTAGCAATAGTCGAGAAAGTCGGGTATAGCTACAGAGTTTTTGTATAATCGCCATAACTATTTAACGTAACGACTGTATAGGAGTGTAAATATTAAAAGTGTGATGAAAGAAAAAAAGAGTCCTTACCATGTCTTCTCTTTATTATTATAGTAATAGTTCTATAAAGTTTATCTTTACATATAATAAAAGTGTAACAATTGAATCATACAGTTTTTGTAAATTATTAGTTTGTCGTACATATAGAAGCTAAAAATGTAACTTTTTTCTCTTGTGTCTCTTCCCTTTGTAACCGCATCGCTCTAAAATACTGGAAAAGTATTGAAGTTTGATTTTTTATCCCGTAGAGTAAAAGAGTTCCTCCGCGATAGAGGATAAAACCTAATATTTACTAACTAATCAACATGAAAATTGGCACATGTATTTTTTAATGCAGAAGGTTTTTATCCTCCAGAACGCGATAGGTGGCGATGTGATCGAGGTAATTAACTTAACTACTGGAAAGGATAAGAAACCTGCCTGACTAGCTAATTTATATATTAGTTTTTAAAATGATTTTAGGTTATTTGACAAATTAACATCTAGATGCAAATTAATTGCCTATATTACATTGGAGCATTAAAATTTTGACATTGATGTAGCTGCAGAAAACATGCCACATTATTCATATTTCTACAATACTGTAATCATATTTGGTCTAGACAATTTATTTTTATTATTTCTATTAAACATCTATGTAATAAGTTAATAATATACCTACATATATACACTACTAGCTGTGCCCTCGATTTAATTCGTGTGGAACTTAAAGTAATTAAAGTGCTTCTTTTCTTAATAAAAAGTGACCAGTATCCTTTTCTGTATTACTGGCAATGTGTATGCAAAAATTCATGAAGATTAGTTGAGCAGTTAACAAATGTACTATCTGGTGCCCACGACTTCATCTACTTAGAACTACTACTTTGAAGAGCCTACTTCCTCCATCTTAAATCAATTTTACTTAATCATCAGATTTAACATCATCAGTTTACTTGACAACCTTCTCTAAAATTTAACAGTCATGTTCATATAACACGTTGTTAGAGGCGATGTTTATCTTCATAAAGTTATCTTGATGGTGAAGTAACTTTTATTCTTAAGGAATAATATGCCATGCCTAATAATAATGCCCATATATCGCTTTTCGATTGTCAATATCTTAACAAAATACCGTATTGTGAATAATGTATAATAGCTGTGTCCGAAACTTCATTCGCTTGGAACTAAAAATTATTTAAGTACTTATTATTTGAAAAAAAAAAAGAAAACAATGAGTGAGGTCCTATCCTGTATAAAAAAACCCAAACTACGTGTAGGTAAATTTCATGATGATCAGTAGAAGTTTACAATTATACAGTCTGGTGCCTACGACTTCATCTGCATAGACTTACTACTATGTTCAGTAGTGATTTTTTTACATCTTTCATCAATTTACACTAAAAGATAACCCGAGTCGAATGTTAATTTTTTTCATAAAATATTTTTTATTATGAAGTAACCTTGGTTCGTAATGATTAATATGCTAAATCTAATAATAATGCCCGTATAATGCTTTATACTTTTTATCACAAAACATTTCATTGTGGCTTATGTATAACAGACAGGCATATGCTGCCGCAAAGTTTTTTTAAATCTAGTAAGGAGCAATATTCATGTTGTACATTGTATTTATGTATCACTAAGGCATTTTGCCAGTGCATGTGGATAATTTATATATCTGACAAATTAATTGCCTCTTGTACATACTTTCATCCGCTATCGGAACTGATAGACAGAATTCCTTCGCAACGAGGAATGCGTGTTGACGCGATTGGAAAATTATTAAGTATCTCCTGTAGAAGTCAAGTTAGGTAACACTGCAGAGAAAACACTTTTTATTGCTTAACACATTCGTTTTGCTTGAACCGAACCAAAAGTAAACCGTATTGATTATTAATAGATATAAGTAAATAAGAAGTTTTTCTCAATCGAAAAGCTTAAGATGGTTACGGGGGTTCAAACTCACGTACATACGGTCCATCGTTAGGCTATATACCATTCGTTATTATCAAGTGTTTAAAAACTCTTATAAATAGTGAACAGTGTAAACTTATGTACAATGGCTGACAACATTACATAACGAAAAATAAGCTGTAGTTGAATTTAAACTGTACATATAAAATTAGATGTTTGTGTACAAAAAATATCTATACTCCAAAATTAGCCGATAAAGGGCACTCTTTATACGACTAACATTTCCCTCATACATTATTTTAAGAGAAAACGATTTCTGGCCGTTTTTTGAACTTATTTCTTATAATAATTTCTTAACCGGAAAGCTCAAGATAGTTACGGGGGTTCGAACTCACGTCCATCGACGTGAAACGTTAAAATAATATGAGTTAGACGACTATATGCAATTCGATATTATTGAGTGTTCAATAACTGTTATAAGTAGTGAACATTGTGATAATTTTTTAATATCATAATATAAAATGAAATTTTTGATTAAATGAAATGCTCAAGACGATTAAGAAATTCACTTAGATTAATACCATATCGATAAAACACCTTGGCAAAAAGAGTATTATTAATAGAAAAAAAATTAAAATAATAAAAATGGTTAACGCAGGTAAACCAACTATCTGATGTATAGAATATCAATGTGACTTCAGGCTTGGTTTAGGGGCTTAACCAATCGACTCGCTATTAACAAATCGCCGATGAAATGTTGTAGGTGCGTTTCTACATACTACGACTGTTTTTGTAATCCACAAACTATTTTATGGTCTGGGTATTACTATATGTTTTTTGTTTATTGTTATTTTCGATATTAATTAACGTAATTTTCTACAAAGGCAGTATCGCAATAAAAAATCCATGTATTTTTTGGTGCGTCATATTTTTTGGATATGTTATATTGCCTAAGTTACTCATTTTAATTGAATACTATAATCGAATGATTAATAAAGGATAATACTACGGTAATAAAACATCTTCGTAAATGAAGTGTTATTTTGGAATTAAATTGTAAATCATAAATATTGAATTTTTGTAAATGAATAAAAACTGAGAAATCCAAGTAATATTTCTAATAAAAATTATTATAATTTAAAGTACTAATACTTTTTTAACTTTTATGGCGTGATCTTCTTAAGTTTGTATATAAGAAAAGGTCCACGAAGTGAAAAATGTTCATGTCAATTATAAAAAAAAAAATTGATTTATAAATTTTCATATCAATGTGTCGTACTCGCTTTTGACGCCGCGCTCGCAACCTAAAAATGTCGCGCGGAGACCCATTTTTAGCGTTAAATTAAAATTATAAATAATGGAGTTAGAGTTTCGGGAGTATTTATTGGAAATATCCTTCTCTTTAAGAATCTTTTTGTAGTTTCTTAAACATTAATACTCTATGAAATATTGGCGAAAACCGAAACGCTTTTTCTTAATCTTCAATTGTCTATAACTTTTGTAGTTTTTTATGCGCTAATACACGCTTTTGGCATCTTTTCTAGGCGTCATTTCGGATCCAATGAGCTATCACACGTAATGTTTAAGAGCAGTATCTATATTTTAGACCATTTTCGACATATCTACTAGACTAAATAGGAATACGGTACTTCGTACGGTTAAGAATATACGTTATATACATATGTGTACTACACTAGAATTGGTTTACTATTTTCAGATGAAACCCTTGTAACAAATAAGAGTTGTTATTTGTTACCTACATATACATAGTTACTGTCGGCTTGTTTCGTTGGGCACAAACAAGATAACCCACTGTAGTAAATAATCGACTTTTCTGCTAAATTTTAAACATATCCATCTAGTCATAACAAAGTGGTTACATAATTACGATTTCTATAAAATTCATAACGGCAATCGTTTAAAGGTGAAGTGGTCCAAACAAGTTCAAAAAACGCCATTAAACTATTCAAATTTGCCTATTTAACTCAAAAAGTGAAATTGTCGCCTCTCTCTCTCTCTCTCTAAAAGGCCCTGTAATCTATTACTCTAATTCAATGGATGTAGAGGGCATAAACATTTAGAGTAGACGGTTAAATGTTTTACATATAATTTAACTAAAATATTATCAACTGTTTAACAATATTATTTTATTTTTCAGACTACTAAAAAACGCCAGCATGGAGCGCTTTCTGCTCATAGTTATGCTATCAGCGTCAGTTATGGCAAAACCTGAAATGTACCGAGAAAAAGAAGACTTTCAATATTCTAGAAGTTCCTCGGACGAGGGCAGTAAATCCGGATTTTATGGTGCTCAGAGAGGTAATATGGGAGGGAACTATGAACGTGCACATAATATGGATGGCCTCGCACAGCATCAAATGGGTGGATTAGTAAAGCAAGTACAAGGAGAACTAGGGGAAGGGTCCAAAACCAGAACTGGTAGTGTATTTACTGCTGCTAATTCTAAAGGTGTTTACGGATCGGGTAATTATGACCTGAGCAATCTAGAGGGTCGCAATTTCCAAGAAGGTGTCTCTTTTGATGACTCGCAGTCGCTTTCTTCTTTATCCTCTCATGCAGGTTATACAGTACAATCGTCTGCAACAAGTAACAGCGGAGCTTACGCAGCCAGAGATTCTCAAAGCACAAGGTATCATAGCGGATTTAATCGGCACTCGGGACAGTCGTCCAAACATTCAGAACAGACTTATGATAATTCTGGCCAATCTCTAGGATATACAGGTCAAGTTGGACAGTTACAAGAATTAGATAATACACATGCAGTAAGAAGACACGATTATGGTGGAATAGAAGCTAATGGTCAATACTCGCACTCGGGCTACCATGGACAAGATTTATATGATCATAGTAATGCAAACTCACACTTATCCAGTGATTATGGAGTAAACACTCAAACCAGACATATTACTGCTATGCCAGTTAGGGTTGTGATACGCCCTGGAACAAAAGTACCCGTACCAATCGCTGCTCAAAGCCTTAATACAGCACACACAGATGTTGCTCATGACGAAAATTTAGTAAATACCGATACAGATATTTTGAATAATCAAAATCACTACATCGTCTATACACATGCTGGACAACCGAAACACTATGATTCTGCGTACAGTTATCACAAGGAATGGGAAAAGCACGATACAAAACCTGACCCAGTTCCTACAGAAAACCCCTTTCCTAAAAATAGTGAATTATACGAAGATAGACAAGCACACTTATCTGGACAACAATATGATTCTAGTGCAATAGGTTCTCAAAATTCACATTTAAGTAATGCTTACAGCGGTTATAATACCAAAAGACAGTCTACTTCGTACAATCAATATCAGCATCAATTCAATTCTAATGAAAAAGAAAATAAAGTAGCATCTTCTTCAAGTTCCATCGGAAATACGTACGCTGGTTATAACTCGGGTCTCAATACTGATGTAAATAACCAAATAGAAAATGTCGATAACAAACCAAAAAGCTATCAATCCTCGTATTCTTATCATAAGTCATGGGAACGACAAGGAGATCCTTATGTTATAAAACCCATAAATGATGTAACAGGTACACAACAGTCTGAAAAGTTAACCGCTGCTTCCCGTGATAACTCTGGTCTCAATACTGATGTAAATAAAGAAATTGAAAATGTCGGTAACAAACCTAAAAGCTATCAATCCTCGTATTCTTATCATAAGTCATGGGAACGACAAGGAGACCCTTATATTATAAAACCTATAAATGGTGTGACAGGCACACAACAGTCACAAAAGTTAACTGCTGCTTCCGGAGATCAAAGTACTTGGTCATCACACCAATATGGCTCTCATTTACAACAAAATAGACAATATCATTTAAATGCAGAAGATTGTGACTGTGAAGAGGACTTACATAAACGCGTGGCACGATCTTACAACAGTAACCAGCAACAACACCAAGAAACAGTATATTTTAACGCTGATGAAATTGGTCAACAAGCAGAAAATTTAGGCCAACAGACACAAAATAAGTGGGATAATTTAGAAGATTTAGGGCAACATACACAGAGTAAATTGGATAAATTAGAAGAAAGTGGACAACAGAATGTAAACCAATGGGAAGATTTAGAAACCCTAGGACAACAGACACAAAATCAAGGGAATAAATTGAATGAAGCTGGACAACAAACTCAAAATAGATGGGACAAATTAGAAGACTTAGGTCAGCAAACGCAACAGTGGAATTCTATTCGGGAAGAAATACGACGTAAGTCGCGTTATTAAAGTTTTTAACAATATATGAAACGTAGTCATTCAGTTATATTTCAATGTAAAATTTGTATTTTTGTCTTTATTAACATGGTAAATCAATAATTCACAATAAATTATAATTTTCTCTATCTTTATTTCTGTAATTTAAAACCAAGAGACTCTCCCATATCAATTATAGTTTGCTTTAGTTGTTTTAATGCACTCTCTTAACACAATTCTTCGTAATCAGTATAATTTTAATATCCATATTTGTTTTTGTATTATGTTTTATATCAATATATTATTCTGAAAGTTTAATAAATTATACAGTTTCCTTGTTATGTAGAGGTTTTTTTATAAGTCCAAAACATAAGCGTAACTATATTTAGTCACTTTAAATCGAAGAGTAGAGAAATGCTTCGCTTAATATGATAAATTCGATTTATTTTGTATTGAATAAGATTAGACTAACGCATTATTAATATAAAATATACCCTATAATATTTTTTGAACATATTTATATATTAATAAAAGCTTCTCCAGCAGCAGAAGGCGTGAAGGAAGAAATCCAAAATTCCTGGATAGTTCAACCACATTCTACAGTGCAACCTGACGCTAATCAGCAGACTAAACCAACATACACATGGTTGGCTCAATCAGAGGCTCCCGTGATACGTGATCTTAATCAACAAATACAAAGTACATGGATAGTTCAATCACACACTGAAGATCAATTTGGCCAAAAATCACAAAGTAATTGGGATATTACCAACCCGATTTCTTTGGCAGCAGATAATGGTAACAAGCCTAGAAATGTTAATACTAAAATTTCAGAAGATACAACAAAGCCTGAGCAAAAATTTGCTGTCGATAATTATAACACCCATTTTATCAATAACCCTTCTTCGCCCACACCTGCATATCACATCCCCATTTTAAATAACGACGCTTCTCGGTATGAAAACACTTACTATTCCCAAATCGGAAATACTAACCCCTGGGGCAATGAACAACAACACACCAACTTTTACCAACATTCTCAAACTTATGGGAACAACTGGCACCCTTATGTGCAATTTTACAAACAAGGTATCTGGCCAAACCAAGTCGGTTCTGAACTTACTCCGGATAACTTCAACAGACAAAGTGTTCAGACCACTTCCGCTTTATCAAATTTGTGGAACAAAATAGATACTATCGAAAAACAGTTTCCAAATAATGATGAGAGCCAATACAATAGAACAGATACACAATCTAATCATAATATTAATCAAAATTCAATAGTACAGTTTTCAAACAAGCCCTACGGATCACCTTATAGCGATCACTGGCAATCAAACACACCTGAAGGAGTAAGCCGCGAATATAACAATAACAACGACAAAATTATATCAACAGATTTGGGACGCGGTGATATTGGTCCAGAAGAGCAGTTAGACCAAATGACTACATCGACAGAAAAAATATTAAATGGATCCAGTAACGAATACAATACGAACAGTTTGCAACCCAAACCGGAATACCAACTATACAGAACACCAACAGAAATCAAATTGCTTAGCCAAACTCATGACACAAATAAAACTCAAAATGAACAGAAAATGGATAGCACTGTTGCTATTATAAGGGAACTACCAATTGTCAGACTAACAACTAGTTCTCCGCATATTAGTTATGTTGAAATTATACCAGTACTAAATGATACAAAAATTCCTGAAAAAATAAAGAACCAAACAGAAAAAAGAAATTATAACATAGAAAATCTTGTTATTCAAGGAAACAGTCAGTATAACACAGAACAATCAATACAAATTACTGAACAAGAACGTACAGACAAACGGTTTGCAAATACTGATCAACAAAGCTCAAGCTTGGAGCAACAAAATCAAGCACAAACATTTGAAATTCTTGAACAACAAAATCAGCCTTTGGAACAACAAAATACACAGGAATTTGAAAAGTTTGGACAACAAAAGCCAAATTTAGACCAGCAAAATACAGAACAACAATTTGAAATGTTTGGACAACAAAGTCAGCCTTTGGAAAAACAAAATGCGGAGGAATTCGAAAAATTTGGACAACATATACCAAACTTAGAACAACAAAATACAGAACAACAATTTGAAAATTTCGGGCAACAAAGTCAGCCTTTGGAACAGCAAAATACGCAGGAATTTGAAAAGTTTGGACAACAAAAACCAAATTTAGATCAACAAAATACAGAACAATTTGAAATTTTGGGGCAACAAAGTCAGCCTTTGGAAAAACAAAACACGGAGGCATTCGAAAAATTTGGACAACATATACCAAAACTCGAACAACAATTCGACAATTTCGGGCAACAAAGTCAGCTTTTGGAACAGCAAAATACGCAGGAATTTGAAAAGTTTGGACTACAAAAACCAAATTTAGACCAAAAAAATACAGAACAACAATTTGAAATTTTAGGACAACAAAGTCAGCCTTTGGAAAAACAAAATACGGAGGAATTGGAAAAATTTGGACAACATATACCAAACTTAGAACAACAAAATACAGAACAACAATTCGAAAATTTCGGGCAACAAAGTCAGCCTTTGGAACAGCAAAATACGCAGGAATTTGAAAAGTTTGGACTACAAAAACCAAATTTAGATCAACAAAATACAGAACAACAATTTGAAATTTTTGGGCAACAAAATCAGCCTTTGGAAAAACAAAATACGGAGGCATTCGAAAAATTTGGACAACATATACCAAATCTAGAACAACAATTCGAAAATTTCGGGCAACAAAGTCAGCTTTTGGAACAGCAAAATACGCAGGAATTTGAAAAGTTGGGAGTACAAAAACCAAATTTAGACCAACAAAATACAGAACAACAATTTGAAATTTTTGGACAACAAAGTCAGCCTATGGAAAAACAAAATACGGAGAAGTTCAAAAAATTTGGACAACAAATACCAAACCTAGAACAACAAAATACAGAACAACAATTCGAAAATTTTGAGCAAAAAAGTCAGCCTTTAGAACAGCAAAATACGGAGGCATTCGAAAAATTTGGACAACAAAAGCCAAATTTAGACCAACAAAATACAGAACAACAATTTGAAATCTTTGGACAACAAAGTCAGTCTTTGGAACAGCAAAACACGCAGGAATTTGAAAAATTTGGACAACAAAAGCCAAATTTAGACCACCAAAATACAGAACAACAATTTGAAATTTTTGGGCAACAAAGTCAGCCTTTGGAAAAACAAAATACGGAGGCATTCGAAAAATTTGGACAACATATACCAAATCTAGAACAACAATTCGAAATTTTCGGGCAACAAAGTCAGCTTTTGGAACAACAAAATACGCAGGAATTTGAAAAGTTGGGAGTACAAAAACCAAATTTAAACCAACAAAATACAGAACAACAATTTGAAATTTTTGGACAACAAAGTCAGCCTTTGGAAAAACAAAATACGGAGGAGTTCAAAAAATTTGGACAACAAATACCAAACCTAGAACAACAAAATACAGAACAACAATTCGAAAATTTCGGGCAACAAAGTCAGCCTTTAGAACAGCAAAATACGGAGGCATTCGAAAAATTTGGACAACAAAAGCCAAATTTAGACCAACAAAATACAGAACAACAATTTGAAATTTTTGGACAACAAAGTCAGCCTTTGGAACAGCAAAACACGCAGGAATTTGAAAAATTTGGACGACAAAAACCAAATTTAGACCACCAAAATACAGAACAACAATTTGAAATTTTTGGACAACATATGCCAAACACAGAACAACAGAACACTGTACAACAGAATACAGCAGAATTTGAAAAATTTGGACAGCAAAAACCAAATTTGGAACAACAAAATACCGAACAACACTTCAAAATTTTTAGACAACTTAATCAGCCTTTGGAACAACAAAATACAGAGGAATATGGACAACAAATATCAAATTTAGACCCGAAAAATACAGGACAACAATTCGACATTTATGGGCAACAAAATTTGCCATTGGAACAACAATTTATTCATTTAGGAGAAATAACTGAAAGGATACATGAACAAAGATCTGTTCTGAAACATAATAATGAACAGTATTCTATTAATACAAAACCTGCAGAAAATTTTAATCAACAGCAAACTCAACAATTTGAACACCTTGAATCAAATAATAATAGGTATGAAAAGGCTCAACAACCAGTAGATGTTACTAAAGAAGTAGATAATTTAGAAGTTTTATCTTTGGATAGACATAAACACAGAAACAAATATGCACAAAATAATCAACAAAGTTTCGAAAGTGAAAACACAAATTTAAGTACTGATACGCCAGTAGAAGTTACAACTGAAAAAAACGGGTTTTGGAAAAATGTAGGAGATAAATTTAGTAGTGCAAAAAACAAAGTATTTTCGTGGTTCCACGGAAATTAGTTCCTTAAAGAATTTATGTACTTGTAATTTAATCATCTACACAATGTTTATTTATTTGTATAAACAAATTATTTAAATATATTTTAATAATGGTTATAAGTATTTATGTATAATAAAGTGACTAGTATTTTTACTATTATAATACTTGTGTTATTTCACAACAAGTTTTATTATTTAGAGATATGTATAATAATATTATAAAGAGGAAAAGGAAAGGAATTTGTTGTTTTTTTTTTGTTGTTTATTTAGAGTAATCTCTGAAACTACACGTCCTAATTTGAAAATTCTTTCAATGTTGGACAAAATACATATTCAGCAGCAACATAGGCAGTAGGAGCAAAGCAATATTCAAAAAATTTACGAAAACGGGAATAAATTTTCCTTTCTGAGAGCTTCTGTGGCGTGCGCTGCGTAAATAGAGATTGAAATGAAGATAATGTATCAAAAAATGGTTCCTCTTAAAATGTCTAAAAATAAGAGTAACGCAATAACAAAAAATATTTAAGAATAAAAAAAAAAGCTAATAAAATTTATTATAAAAATATTTAACTGATTAAATTTATATGTGTGTATGTTTGTTGTTTCTTTAAAAAGTTCGTATAATTTTTTTAAGGTTCAGTTTTTCAATTACTACTTAGAATCATCTTAGTAAACACACAATTAAGTCTAAAATTATGTATAACTTATAATTATTGTTAATTAATTTTTTAAATGTGTCCCAGACGAAGTTGCGGGGGTCAGCTAATAATGTATTAATATAAATATAGTTTCTGTAAAGCATTCAATAAGAAGTGTCAGTAATTCTTTATTGTACTGAACATTATATTTGTTAATCTTATATACAATATGAATTAGAAAAAAATTATTACATTTTTTTGACTTCGACTTAATCGAGAAAATTATTTATCATTGGTTGGTTGAGTAATTGACCCAAAACATATCTACATAATAATTTTCGTATTAGCAGTTTATCGGTAGCAAACAGAGATGGGCGTAATCGACTTTTGTAATCAGTTACTAATCTGATTGAAAGTAATCATGAATACATCAATTTTGATTTGTTTTCAATCTTTTAGTAGTAGTTTATGCCGCTATCAAATAAAAGCCCGTAGGTATTAAAGCACGAATATGTTTATTACATGCAGTAAAACAAACTTTAGGTAAGTATATAAATAAGTAACCATTTTCTGTATCTTATGACTGCAAAACTCTAGAAGTAGTCAATTCATGGAATAAAAATTTTGAAGTTATTGCATTTTTACCAAAACGTTATTTTGTAACTATGAGTATTATTTGATTATTAGATGAAATGTTTGAAAAGAGAGTGCTAAAGTGCTAAATTCAATTTAAGTCGCATATAAATAATTTTAAATGTACCTGTAAGACTAAAATTCATGGATTGTAACGATTCATCTCTTATAATCGCGGTAGATTTAAATTGATGACAAAGGTTGAATACAAATGAAGTTGATTTACATTATAAAACGATGTCTTGTTTCTACATTATTATTTTGATAGTAATCACAAAAGTAATCAAGATTACGATTAAGGATTAATAATCTCTTGTATGATTACTTTTTTGATTATTTTACTTCATCTGTAAACACGATTGCAGATTACAAAATGTAATCATCTGTAATCATTAATCGGATTACAGTTTGCCCAACACTGGTAGCAAATACAGAGATAAGCCTACCTTGAATGCTTAAGATGAAATTGAACTTACACGTCAAAACATAAAAGAAATAGCCAAACTACCTACCTCTGGAAGGGCACAAATGTACTTAATGAATGCTTGCTGTTGAACTGAATCTGTGAACAAAATAAATACATTTTTTGTTATATATACACACACAAATATATCCTTTTTTTAAAAAACGGTCACGTTCGATTATTTTCTCTACTTCAATACATATTTAAAAAAAAGTGGTTTTAATAATTTGAAGATGTACTGGCATGTTATTTGAAGCATATTGACATGATTCCTTACCTTCCAAATTAAAAAAGTCTGTAAGAGATCGCCTTAAGCGATAAAGTCGCCTAAGTGTACGCTTATATTTTAAACTAGCTATGCCCGCGACTTGGTTCGAGTGGAAGTAAAAATTATTAAAGTACTTCTTTTACAGCCATCTCGTGTATAGAATATCAATGTGACTGCACGGTTGATTCAGGGGCTTAAACAGTCGCCTCGCTACAAATGCAACGCCGACGTGTTGTACGTTCGAATCCCACATATGACAATTATTTTTCTAATCCACAAAATATTTTCCTGGTGTATATTCTGGGTGTTAATGTTATTGTTGTGTCATAAATTTTGAATCTTTTTATTTTATAGTTAAGGTTTAGCGTTATGGCCACAATCTCACCTGATGTTAAGTAAAGATATGGCCCAAGCTGGTGAACACACTAAACCTGTGGAGGGATCGGATCTCAACTGCAACTGTCGGAACACGCCTATAGATATTTGGCGGCAGATTTTCAACTTGAGGGTGGTTGCTAGCCAGGCGGGCATTAGAAAAGTCCTACTACCAATCAAATTTTTAATTTAAAAAATGTTTTATTGCAGACTACTTCTTATTGTTTAGACGTGTACAACGGTTTTATGGAATTCATCGAAAATTAATGAAAAAGTTGCCTTTATATATTAATTTATACGATTTTAAATATACAGTCTACGTCAAACAATTGAATACAATTTAATTAAGTGAAATCGAGCTTAGAACGTAAATTTCCTTAGGAGCCCGTTTTTTTTAGGAGTTTATATTAATATTTTCAACAGTACAAAATCGATGGTTTACATTAATAGAATTTATTAATTGTCTAGTGATCTAGTATATTATCACTTGACATATAAATTGCCAGAAGTTTATTCAGATACACGCGAATTTGTTTCACAACAATAATTACAATATCGATCACAACATTGTGATCCCTGCTTCTCTCCCTCTAGAGTCCGACTCTTACCCAAAAGAAGCCGCTCTTCTAAGCTATTCGATGGATAAAAGATAAATGTTTCCATGGTTTGGAACATTAAAAAAGTTGAAATTATAAGGATCTTGTTTTTCTTGAGACATTTTTGGAGAACTATTAAGGCTCCACGATGACATATATTGAAGTACAATGTATACCCATCATTCAACAGTAAACCATCGACAAAATCATTTAACTTGAAGAAGTAAGATTTAACGATTACTCTAGTAGTTGCATTACTTGGCCTGAACAATGTTATACAAGGTTCTTGATAGTTTTTGATATCCCCAAAATTACTGGAGATATTCCAGACCTGGTTTGTATAACAGTAACAAGTTTGGCGTCATTTGATGGATGCCGAATTATACGTCAAGGTTGCTTTTTGCTCTTACCGTGTTTGGGACATTTTTCGTATTCGCTATTCCTGAAGCTTAAATAATAGGTAATACCTATGAAATTGCAGTTCTGCAGTACTAATCATTTTAAATCAAAATCATTTTTGATAGGCTAAGAACTCTAATTTCAAATTAATTATATTTTAAAAACATGAAATTCATTTGTTTATTAATTAGTGTTATGTTTTCATCGCATTTAATCTTTTTCGTCGTCGTCATGGAATTGTTAAAAATACCGTCGAGACAGCAACGCGGCACAAGCGGCACGCAACATCAACGACGTTTACGGTGCTAACAATAAAAAATAACGCACCTTCTGTTATTGTTTTACCCTCTTCCGTTCTGGAAATTTCGACCTGAAAAATGAACCTCGTAGTCGTCTAAAAACTTTGGTCGAAAATGACGAATTAAAGGCGATTATGGAAGCTGTTGAAAATCAATCTACAGTTGAATTAGTAGTAGCTTACGACGCTAGCGTCAAAATAATATTGGTCCATTTGCGCTAAATTGGCAAGGTAAAAACGATTGATAGATGGGCGCCCTACAAAACGCTTGTGAAGAATTTTTTGCCCCCCGTCCAGCTGATTACTTCAAGAAGGACATCAATAAACTGCCAATGCGTTGGCAAAGATACTTCAATTGCATGGGTGGTTAGTTTGATACAAATAAAAATATACATAATAGGTATAAATAAAAATATAGAAAAAGAAAATTGTTTGATTTTTTTTTTCATATAGAACAGCAATAACAAAGGTAAAGACCTATATACATAATTATATATGTATAATAAATACATATTTATTGAAATTTCAGTAATAATTAAAAAATAACCACTTTAACATTATTACTGCTACAAGCGTACACTCTCTTATTTTGCTCCTTGTAGTGATTTTCAATTGTGAAAATGTTTTCATCATGAAAAACTATATTTTTGTATCTTGAGACATAGGGACTGTTATGTAGATGGAAATAAACACAGTGTCTCCAGTCTTGTTTCCATCTTCCTTCTCTATATCCTCCTATTTTGTATTCCCTATGGAATTTCAGCAAAAACTGGCATTAATAGTTTACCAACATTAACCAATCTTTAATTATTTTTTTATTTTGCATATGCAAAAAGCACTCGAATCTTTCACTATTTGATAGGAGAATCATTGGTATTATTAATAGTATATATAAACATATGGCTAATGTATTACTTCAGAAGTATCTTGAAAATAAGCAAGGGGACTTATGATTGTAATATGTGCACAGTAATCATTGCAGCTCTAATCTTGTTAAGGCCAGACATGTCATATGAAATTACACATAAAATGTAGAATTAACAAAATCCTTTTTTAAGCAATTAAAACAAAACATTAGTATCACAGTTACCATGGCATTAACATTGTCAAACCCTCAAAATCAGAACAAGTAGCATTTGCTGTAACTACAGTGGTTAAGTAACTGATATCTAGATATTTAACACCCTTTCATCCAGACACACAACAATATATAGTTATAAATTCACTGGTATCCAATCTGTAATCTCTCAACTCGATAGTTGGGTTTACTATCAAGTTATGAGGCTTATGATTTGCTATATCTACTCATCATGATTATAAAACACTAGCAGTCACCCACCAACTAAGCTAGGCAGCATGAATTTTTCTGAAATTATCAATATTTATTATCATATTTTAACCAATTTACACAAAACCTTAACAAATTATACAGCTAAACCTTCCCCATGAAGCACTCTGTCTATTGGTAAAAACAGCAAAAAACAAACTGAAGGACATGACTAGAGACTTTATAATAAGTAGTGATGATCTGTATTATGATTTATATATATTTATAAAATGTACCTAAATGTAGATTACCTTTTATATAATAAGATTTCCTGTTGAAGAATTTATCTTAATTATTTTTTAGATTAAGCTGTATCAACCTTTGAATACCACTTGGCTCTCCAAGTATGTTCAGAGAAAAAACCTACTAATGGCTAGTGCAATTTTATTTCTCATAATTTTTCAATAATCATTTTATTGTACTATTTTATTAAACATTTGATATCTGACTTTAGCAACTCAAAATTACCATTTCCATGTATAGATTATATGTTGTATTTGGTGAAGTAAGAAACAAAGTAACAAAACCATAAATAAATCCTAAGTCTTTGCAACATACCATACTTTTAATACTCCAAGTATTTTGGTATGATATTAACACCTGGTTTATAATGAAACAAAACTACCCTTTGTGGATAAGCCCTTGTACTGTTGACAAATTAACTATACCCTAGTTCCTTCGTGTATGGGTAGACCAAAGCTTACATGATTGCTCTTGAACATTGTCCTTACTCCACATTGTATACTATATCACAATAATTAAGATTACTTCATAAAGAATACTTTAATAAGTAATTTACTATTTAAATTTTAATCTGTACATCTGTTTATACATGAAATTTCTTTCCTAAACCTTGTAATACACTTTATTATAAACGTATCGACAGCATAGATGTATTCATAAAGTTTTGAAATATAATAAAACTTGTTCTTGTATATGGTATAAGGGTAGTACTCGACTTTCATATTTCTTGATTTCCTTAGCATATAAAATAATTGTAGAAATTTAGAACTAATTTAGCAAAAGTAGTTTAACATAGGTATTTAGACGACAATATATACTTTTATTTGAAACTCTTACCAAGATTTAAAGCGTTAATTGGTTGAAGTGAAGACATCGCTGATAAAAGTTAGTAATGATAATCCAAATGTAATATTAACACTATATATTCTAAAATATCAATAACAAACAATGAAAATAGGCGCGTAAGTATACTAATGAATAATCGCCAGTTGCCAGGAAATTTAAATTGAAAGTTACGTTACTTACGTAGGTACGTTGCATGTTTGAAAAATAATATATTTACTTTTTTTTTGAAAGGACATACGCTATTAGCCGGAAGGGCTTTCACAGCCTGACAGGGCTTTTCGGGGCGAATGCTGAGGGCACTCAGCCCTGAGGCAGCGGGCGCAAGGGTGCCATAGTGGCCGGCCCTCGGCATTGGCTGCTGCTGGATAATATTTACATAATATTTTTTTTTATATATACTAGCCGGTACCTGTTGCCAGTTCGCTTTGAAAAATTAAATAATCAAACCTACTTTTAATAGGTGCGTAAAATGGCGTCATCTGTTAACGAGTAATAGGTATGTACTTAATTGTACTATATATACTAATATTATAAATGCGAAAGTGTTGTTTATTTGTCCTTACTTCAAGCTTTAACTAATCAACCAATCGACTTGATTTCTAGCATTGAGATAGATGAGAGGATGGAGAGTAACATAGACTACTTTTAGTTCTGGAAAAACATCGAATTCCCAGCGGAGATTCACGGGAATATTCGTATTTTACATACTATATACTAACGTCATAAACAAAAAGATTTGCTCGAGCTCAAGAGTATGAAGAATCGGAACAAGCAGAGAGTCAAACGGCTTTAATAGCCGCTGAATCACCGTCTCAAATACCAACGACGTTTGAATGAATAGGTTGATCGTCAAGCCGCTTTGAGAGTAGCCAAAACGCCCACTCCAACACAATTCTCTTTTTCCATTTCAATTCAAAAGGCTGTAGTTTCCGCTCAAACTCAGTCATGCCATAACTATATACAAGGCACAAGGGCAGATACTACAGGTAGTTGCGTTACACTTGGAAAAGACTTGCTTCGCACATGGGCTATGGGCATGCCACATTGGCATGTAGCATGTGCGTGTGTATCCAATGCTCGAAATTAACATGTTTTTGCGGTTAATGGAATGGCACAGAACATTATATACACTAGCGTCCTTAAATAGTGCTTTGTTCTGTAGACATGTTCTGTGTTCGGTGTCTCATTGACCTATGGCAAAGTTTTTCAAATTACCACCCGAACGAAGCTGTGGGTAAAAATCCCATAATAATATTATAAATTAGAAAATATGGATGTATGCTCGTTTGTTTCTTTATTCCACTATCACGCTTTAACTGTTGAACAAAGTTGGACGAAAATTGGCACATAAATAGACCATTTTCTGGATTAGCACATAGGCTACTGTTTATCCCGGTAATATATTCCATTGGGATAATAATTCAAGTATAATTTTATTTTAACATTTTACGTGAGCGAAGCTGCGGGCAGAAGCTAGTAACATTATAAATGCGAAAGTTAGTTTGTTACGCTTTCACGCCTAAACAGCTGGATCGATTATGTTGAATTTTGGTATACATATAGATGGGAACATGTAGACGGTGATAGGATAGATGACGGTGTTGGAAATGGGGTAAAGTGAGGAATATACTTTATATGAAACCGCAAGTAAAATCTAGCACCCATAGTATTTTTTTGCTTTATATTCAGTTCATCCTACCTAAGTACATACTGAACGAAAGATTTGTAAAAATGAGTGAAATACCAAAAACCAGCCATTGTCAATCAATATTAAGGTTTCTATGATAGAACAGCAAGTGTAGCAAACCATGCACAAAATACAAAGTAAGTGTAAAGCCATCTGCGAAATTATCTATGAAATGATGAACGAAAACAACTTTCATTTATCAAAAAATCTTACGAAAAAGCCCAATAACACTGCCCGACTTGGGGACGAATTCAAGACCTTGTGATCAGGAATCGCATACACAAACCGCTACGCTAAACATAAGTTCTGAATATATCTCTGTACCTATACTTTACATTCATACTTTCTTACACCTTTACAAGACCTGTTGGTTAGTCAGTATCGTGAATATTTTTCACTTACCGGCAGCAACCCAAGCCGAGGTTCGGCCGTTTTGGCACCCTCGTGCCCGCTGCCTCGAGGCTGAGTGCCTTCAGCACGTGCCCCAAAAAGTTCGGTGAAGCTGTCAAAGCCCCTGGGGCTAACAGCGTGTCAGTTCAAAAAAAAAAAAAAAAAAATTCTTACACCTACCTATCATTAACAGCTTAGACGTAAAAATTACTAATGAGTACCTACGTACGTAAATAAATAAGCATTACTCTTTGTAGTTTCCAACCACAGATTTCAACACTGGTGGACTTAGAATGATTACTTGGTTAATCAAATACCACGAAAGAATCCATTTTTGGAATGTTATCTGATTGAGCTTACACAAAATCAGCTTCTACTTTATTAGTACTCATATTATGTATGTTTTATAGTTAAATATCACAAAATTACAGTTAAACAAAACTTTAATTAATAAATTACCAAAAAAAGCGAGCAACCTCGTCAACGCCGTGTTCGGCTCCGTCACAGTGACGTCACACGTACCTGTGTATATTGAATTTTAGTGGCAGGAAAACGCTACTAACTAAACTTAAAAAGTCAAAACTAATTTATAGAATTATACTGTATAACAATAGAGCGAGAGGATTGTATTATGCAAGCCTAACTGGTAGTGTCAAAGACAAATACGCGAAAGATAAACTCGAATCTAACTGACCTAAAGAGATCTCGACTATTCTAAGCTAAATATTACCTAACAAAATAACCACGAATATGATCGTGAAACTATCTATTCTAACTGGAACCGAACTATCTACGAAAAATTAGATTGTACTGAGTCATGACAGGCGAGCTTGTATTGTGTAACCTAACTGGTGCTGAGCGTGTATTTTTTACAAAAAAGGTCGAACCACATTCAGGGCCACAGGTGGTCTTTTACAGGACCGTGAACGTACTGGGTGAGTGTGCACGATTGTCATGCAGTGTAATGATGTATATTTAGTTATTGTGAAGTTTCCCTGTATAGTTTATTATTTACTTATCATTTTGTTATTATTCTAGTTATTATTGTGTTTATCTTAGACCAATTAAATTCTATATATAAATTATAAAAGTAATCTTGAATTATATATGACAAAAAAAATACGAAAAATAATAAAAAATATAGTCGATTTGTTTTTTTTTCGACAAAGTTGTTATAGTTAATTACCGAAACTAATTTTAGGGTATCACTCATATTTAAATCCATATTCAATTAGGTAATTTGAATTTTTAATATTGATAATATAAATCTATAGATTATAACAGAATACCTGGTTAAATAATATATTTACTGAAAGCTACTTTGCACGGCACCCAAACAGCCAATTGATACAATTTTTTTATCAAAAGTAAACATGTAAATTTTGGATTATTGGTGCACATTGGGTGCGTTCCAAATAGCATTCACAACGCTCAACGCGTGACTTTAACTGTTTCACAAGACGACTACGATTGCTGTAGACGCGGCGAAAACGTCACTAAGTACTGAATGTGAGGTCACTAAATCAAGAAGAATTGAAAAATCGCGGTCCTGAGCGCTAGCGTTGTGATCTCTATCTGGAACGCATCGATTGTCGAAAAACAATATGTCTTTTTACCCTCAAGGATCCTTGCAACACTACATTTGATTACGGTTGTCAAATGTCAATTTGTGTTGTGTTGGTTGTTATAAAATATGTTCATGTTTAAGTGTGCAATAATTATTTTAACAAGTACCTATATTGTATCGTAAGTATTTATATATATAATATTAACTGAATGCAATTTATTTCCTTTAAATTTATCGTTTCGTAGACATATTTCTTCCATGAAAGTTGGTAAAAAATAAAAGCGATTGTGTAACTTTATTTCACAGTATAATTTGTACCGTTAAGTAGAATTTTCGAACTGAAAACTTGAAGAAATTTCACTTTCACCTATCGGATGTTAACACAAGTTTTAACACAATACAGTAAAAGTACATACATTTCTCATTTTAGGCTTTGCTTTCAAATTGCAAAAGAAACAAATTCCTTGGATACTGGCCTTGCTTTCTTGTATATTGCCAGCGGAGTAATAGGTAAGTGAAATTAGTACTTAATTATGTAAACAGAATGTAATGTCAACGTATTTTACTATGTTTACATATATAGTTTCAGTATTTTATTTTAACAAAATTTCTTGCTGAAATGTTAGTATATCTTTTATGAATGTCAAGAATAGGTTGGAAATATTTCATAAGCAAATAAATGAATAATTAAAACTATTAAAGGTATGTTGATATAGGAATATTAACAGTGAATTTCTAATCAATAGATCAACTTAGTGTTGGAGATATAGTGATGGGCCATTGAGCCAGTGAGTGGTACTTTGCTTATATATACGCTATATTGTGCATTATACAATTGAGGATGGATCATTTAACAGTCTGAAATAAAAAGTAGCATATTATTGCTCAATTTATAAATATGGTTTAAATGAAGTTTAAATTACTTAACCTTACTTAACTTACCTTACTTACTCAATTTAGTAATTCTTGTTTATTTAGATTTGACTATTTATTAAAATAATTTAGCAAATATATATCTCGACATATACTGTATTACCAATTACTTTGACTAATTAAATAATAGTTCGATGTTGATAAGATGGTTTTAAAGTATTAGATAAATTTATAATTTTTGCAATATGAGAGTTTTTTTAATAAATATAATTGTGCTTTTGGTGATTATTTTATGTGCATGCAAATATGCAATTGCTTCATAATAATAATGCTAAATGTTGTCTGTTTATATTTTTATCTAATGTGAACTGTATAATCATAATGTTATAAATAAAATAAATAGTGCTAACAAAGAGCTGTGTGTATAATCCATTTGTTTTCCAGCTGGGAAAATCATCTATGACAGATACCAGCAAATTCATATACTTGGATCACTAACACCAGACCCAAATGTGACCTCCTTTACAAATAGGATAGCTTCCTTCTCAGCCTTGTTCCTGTTTCTGGGCTTCCTCATATATTTCTTCCTATTTTTATTTAAGGTAAGAGTATAATCAAGTTATATAAAAAGAAGAAGATGGTAGAACAGTAATATGTTATAAAATCAGTAATACAATTAAATATAATTGTTGTGGATATATTGCATAGTGAAGTGTCTTTTATTATTTGAATGTGTAATGTGTAAAATGTTGTTATTAAAATACAGGGATAGAAAGTTAATTGTATGTAACACCAATGAGGCCTCACTTTTTAAATCAAAGTCATTCTGATTTCAATATAAATCATCATCAGACAGATATCAGTACAAGTAACACTTTCACCGATAAGCTACACCAGTTTGCATACAATTAATGCACAAACATTCTGTAATATTTCATGTAAACAAATTATGGTTAATTAGCTGTGCATATGACTTTGTTCACATGGAACTTAAAATCATTTAAGTAGTTATTTTCTTATTAAAAAGTGACCTCTGTCCATGAAAATTTCATGATTATCAGTGGACCAGTTAACAAATAAAGAGCACAGGCAAATAACAGGGAATGTCCTAATTAATGAATTTTGAGAAAAACTATTTGAACATTTAAAAGTATATTAATTTTATTGAGATTAATGCATGCAATAACCTTTACTTTGGTTTAACTAAATGCTTAATAAGTAATATTATTTAATGTTAAATAGACGTTTTAGTCTTTATAAAAATAGTTAAATCCTATCAAAACAAAACTAAACTTCTTTTAACAAATAATAAAACAAGGAATGTCCATATCAACATAAACATAAACAAGAAATATCTAATTTCAGTCATCTGAATCTTTGGTACTTGGATCATATTTTATTGATGTTAGTTGTTCTAATTCATCAAGTTTCTTTTCTTCTTCAAATACTTTTACCTTGGCAACATAAGCATCCCAGGTATGACATGTGTCCATCCTTGGATAACCAAAAGCAATGTTAAACTGTCTATTAAAAATATGCCTGTATGACTGATAACTAACTAACTTTTTATTCTTATATTCTTCTGTAAACATCTCGTACATTTTTTTATATTCAATTCTTCCGATAATTAAATTTTCCTACTGTATTTTAAACTGTAATGACTCAATCGTCCTTTGAATGATTTAATTTGGCTATACACCTTTTCTTTTATCTCAGGTGATTTTTTTATGATTATTGGGCTCTCCTCTCTGATCTACAGGAGCTTGGTCTGTTGTTTTTAAGCTTTTTTGAAGATATTCAACCTTTCCTTTGGTAATACCATGTAGTGAAATGAACGCTTTAAAACATTCAGACACATCTTTATTACTGTTTTCTTCATCGTAATCTTCACTTTATAACTGTACACAACTGTATAAAAATTTGTTTCATGTCTTCTTCATTCTTCTTTGCCATTATGTCATGGATATTCTCAGTCCTTTTTATTTTGACCATAAACAAAACTGCATTTTTGGCGCCATTAACTTTGTAATATCAATAATAATCAGGTTATTTAGTAGTTTGTAGTACTTACTTTATATTTATTTTATAGTGTAGCCTTTTGGTATATTTGTTACCCACAGTACCATGAGATCAATCAATGGAATCTATTTCATCGGGCCATATTTTGTCAAATAACCACAATAAAATATGCACTTGCTGAAGACTACGTTTTTACCAGTCAACAGAGTACATCCAGCAAAATCTACTTTTATTAGGAAATGTCGTGGACCAGGCAATTCCACTTAACTTAAAAATTCTGTGGAATAGTTTACTACGTCATTCTGGTGGACAAGTGTGTCGACGTATTTGAAGAATAATAACTGACCTCGAAGAAAATTCTGAATACATAGTCTCATTGAGAAAGACAATTATATTTTTTCCGCCACCATTTTTGGTACTTTCTGAATTGTAGCGATTTGTCATGAAATTGTCTTTTACAATATGAGTTGCGACAAATGACGTCGCTCGGATACAATTCTTTTGTTTATTAGTGTTGGCCTAGAAATGGTTAGAATTACTTTCCATCTCATAAACTAATAAGCGTAATAGATCTGGTAGTGGGACCAATTGTGGTAATTTTACTTTTCCACCTGCACAACACAATCCGAACTCATTTTATTGTCAGTAACTTTCGAATGCAATACGGGCATAACCATAAGACTATTCAAAATATATGTCACACGCTGGTTATCAGCTCGGTTAACACGTAAAGTGGCTCGTCGCATATTTGAAATAATAAAAGTAATTCGTTTACTCGTTATTACATAAAATTAAAGTAAAACCAATATACTACTCCGTGGCAATTGCGAAATATAACGCCATTTTCTAAAATGTATAAAGATACAATAATATTTTTTTTTACAAGTAATGAATTTGTTTTTGTTCTTAACATTTTTTAGATTTTTGCAATTATATAATTTTCTTCCCATGTTTTTTTAATATTCGTTTTATTACAAAGAAAGTAATAGAACACTTTAAAAACATATATGAATATATGGTCTAGTCGTTTGTGAGTTTTAGCGAGACTAACGAAAGGCGATTCATTTTTATATATATAGATAGATTCCTCACGGTCTTCTGTCCCATTCATTCGCTCACCTTTCATATTATGAGATTTGAAAAAATAATTTCAAAGCAGACAGGAAGACTGCCGACAGAAGTGAAATCTTAAAACTATAAACAAACAGTTGTTGTTTTTGATATCCATATTGTTTGTTCTTAAATTAAAACTTGTAAATCAAAACTTTTTACAGAGTAATAAGTTATACTAATAGGAACAGATATAGTGTTATCGTTAACACGTCACGTGACCATGTCGATGAAAATGATTTGACTCCCTATCCAAACCGTTCTATAACAATTTTCACTTCGAAAATGTTCGTTTTTTTTTTCTTTTATACAAACCATGTTCTGATAATTACGAACACAATAAAAATAATTATCCGATTGGGTGCAGTCGTTCAGAAGTTATGCTCGTACATATATTTCGGATCTTCATATTTTATATATACAGATTTTCTAATGTTCCGCTCAACTTCTTTAATTTTTTTACTTCATTTGAACCTTCTCCTGACAATAATTAACACAACAAAAATAATTAGCGAAATTGTTCCATCCGTTCATGCATTATGCGATGATCAAGGGAAACAGATATTCATATATATATATATATATATATATATATGGATTAGATGATTGTGTACAAAAATCTCTAAACCCAAAAATTAGTCAATAGACGCTCTCTAGCTAGAAGCTCTCAGAGAATACAATTTATTCCCGTTTTCGTAACTTTTTTCAATACTGCTTTGCTCCTATTGACGATAGCGTGATGTTACATAGCCTATGTTAGTCCAAACAAAATATTCATTCGAACGTAAAAATAAGTTTCTATATCGGACTGGTAGTTTCAGACATTAGCCATTATAAATAAACAAAAACAAGTTTTCCTCTTTATAATATTAGTATAGATTAAAAAGACCTAGGTGTAAAAGAAGTACATATTAGTATTACTATGAATATTTTTCATTCAATGTCTATCATTTTGTAATGTTAAATATATTGTTGCAGTAATAGAGTGTCCTCAAAGAAAGTTGCAATGTTTAAAATATTTCATAACATAAATAATGGCATGGTTTGTTTATATAATATAGCCATTTTCATATTTCAGTATCATTTAAAGTGAAATGTTAAAACTACTACTATCATCATTGTAGTAATATTACATTTAACCTATTCAGTAAAATGTACAAAGTTTATTGTTTTTAATTTATTTTAATAAAACGTAATATACTATTTACAGATTGATAACAATTGTCTAACAGCATTAAACATTTTTATATATGGATTTGGTACTTTATACATATGGATGCAGGTAAGATAATTATTATATTTAATTATTTCTAATAATTATTATTGTTCTAATACATTATTAAATAAAATTGATAAAAAAATAAGGTTTTCCTTAAAATATACTTATCATGTAACTACTAAATGACTAGAGCAATTGAATTCATACTTCTACACTTTATTTTACTGTTGCGACAATGCAAAAAACCCATTAAATAGCATCATAGTTAAGTAATTAGTTAAAAAAAATATTCGTAAACAGAAATGTTCTTGGTACATGCTGTCGTGCGGCAGACAGCGCCACTTTCTCACATATATTTCGAATAACTTTGATTAATTTTACTGTATGTCCGAAGCTGACGAGTAACAGCTAGTTTTAATATTCTTTATAGTACTTCGCTTCTCTCTATAAAGGCAATTTTGCCAATGCTATAGTTAACAGCTTGTTTTGTAGTTGGGTATGTAGGCAATATTTAAAATATTTTTTAAATTCTTTGTTTAAGGAATTGTTGTACTAAAAGCCTTTACAACAAATACATATTGTATAATGTATAACAACAGTCTAAAGTGCTAAAATAATGATGGTGCTGTGGTTGAATGTTTTATATTCGTAAAAAAGTCCTTGAAAGAAAATTTACATAAATGAAAATAAAATAACCAATGTAATGGATTATTTTCATGTATTGTAAACTAGTGACCAAATCCCAGTTACATGTGAATTTAGGGTTTGTCATCATCAGCCACACTTCTGCTTACTTTTTAGTTAGACATATTAAATCTAAACCCTTGATGGAGCTTTGCATGATGGTAAGGCTTTTTCTAATGCTTGCCTGGCTAGCAACCACCCTCAAGTTAATATAAGCCGCCAAATACCAATAGGTGTGTTCTGGCAGCTGCACTTTAGAACCAGTTCCTCCACAGGTTTAGCGTGTCTACCAATTTGGGTCGTATCGTCACTTAAGATCAGGTGAGATTATGGCCATAACGCTAAACCATAACTAATAAAAAATAAAAGCATTTGTGGCTAGCTACCAGACTATATTTGTATTTATTAACATGCTGTTTAAAATCCTATTCTTTACGGACTTCTTTATTGCAACTTACAAGCGATCCGGTTTTAGGCCAAGGTGAGAGGGTCATGTGGTGACTCATTGGGTGCTAATCACCCAACACTATCCACTAAAACGCATCACGGCGACACTTCAAACTCTCATGTTGCCAGATACCAATGACAGCTTTTGCGGTTCATCTAGTCTGAAAATCTGCCACCAAACATCTGTAGGTGTGTTCCGAAAGTTACACTTGAGAGCCAGTCCCTTCACTAGGCTTAGCGTGTCCACCATCTTGGGTTACGTCGTCACTTAACATCAAGTGAGTTTGTGGCCATAACACTAAATCTATAATCTAAAAAAAAAATGTAAACAAGGGAAATCAATTTCGGGCATCATTATCTTACACATTTCACATCACATAAATGATCCACTGTATAATAAAGCATAAAAATACATTCAGGTTTGCTAATTCAGGTCAAGGATATATTAACATTAATAATTCATTAAATATTAAAATAATTGTAATATCTTTTCAGTGCATCATAACTACCTACATCTCAACACTATTTTATGATAGATATTTATTAATGATTCGACAATGCCTTGCCAATGTGAGCTTCCTAATTTTAATTGTAATGACAATATTTGGAACCGTCGCTTCATTTTTGCCAATGGGTAATAATATTTTTTATAAGATTCGATTCATATAAGTCCATGTTATTAATTTTATATGAACTAATCATTATTAAATTTCAGGAGGCTCGAGTGGTTTCTACATCTGTTTCATAATTACTTCTTTATGTAGTAACATGTTGGCCGCAATATTTTGCTTATTCATATTATCTTTTGAGAAAGATTACAAATATTTTGCCGAGGTATGTCATATTCATTTCAATTATTTAGCTATTTTATTTATTAACCCATATATATAGGTTATTAATATAGCTTTATATTTTAGGGCTTGCGATCAGAATTACTAATTGATGATAATCATTCTTTGATGGATGAATCATTATCAGATGTCAATAGTATACTCGGAGGCCAAGATTTTACTTCGGAAGAAATTACTATAAAGGGTCATGTGAGCTGTGCAAAGACATCTTGACCCGAGGCCGTGCCCGTAGCGGGCACGTTATCGCAATCGACGAACCGCGAACTACTTTCTCCTGTCTATGGTAGTTTCGGTCATACGAATATAAATTTAGTAAGTAATAAAGACAATAATAATGATCCACTTATACGCGATGTGGGTGAAGACAATGATAGTGGTATGTCATCTGAAGAAAATGAAGACTCAATAAAGATTAACTTAAATTCTACAATTAATGATAATATTAGCAAACATTTAAATTCAAGTTTAGACGATAATTTTGTAACAAAGTGCCTAACAGTCGAATCTCAGTGTGCTGAACAATGGAATGAGATTCCTAGTTGTTCAAGTAACTATAACAATGTAAACCTTAACAACATAAATAACGAAAAATCTGTATCAATATTGGGTGACTCTGAAGTTATTGTAGAAAAAAATAACAGTTCAGAATTTATTGTGATAGATCTGACATGTAATGTCGATGATGACTGTGACTTAAATGACACAGAAGAAGTAGTCGCTGGTACAAACGAATTTAATGTTAGTTATGATGATTATTCAGACGTAGATAATGTAAATTCATGTCGGAGTATTGTTCCTGTTACGAACAACGAACTCGTGCATACTGAGAGTCAAAAGTTGCTCAGTTTGTCGCTCTCTATACTTCTTGCCGCCTTATTGCAAGCGATGCGATGTTTCGCTCAGTTTTTAGAAGACATCGTGGTTCCACAAAGATAGTAGTAAATATTTTTTTTCCTTTTCCAATTTTTATGCTGTATTTGTTAATTGTAATTATTGTATACTTAAACATGTCAATCGTATTATACTATTTAATTACTTTGTAATAACTGTTTTGTTATTTGAATATTGAAAATAATATCACGGACGATGCCATGAATATTCCATGGGGTGTATTTATTATATAAAAAGGGTTTAAAAATTTTGGAAAGACAAATAGGTAATAGTGATTTAATAAATTAAGTAATACAATTACACAAATGCTACTTTCACACACATCAAATAAATATGAGGTTAAACAGGTCGTACATAAAATTTATGTTCTATTTATTGTCTCAGTATTATTTCACTAAAATTTTATAGTGATGCCTCATTGATCACTGTTATCAGTCTGTTGTTTGTATTATGGCACTGTTTCTTCCATTTTGTCGAGTTTTTGGTGTGAATTTCTGGTGAATTAGGCTGTTCTTGAACGGTGGACGCTTGCGGAGAAGAATTAGCTACTACTATTGACCAGCGTCTTCCACGTCGTTCGTTTAAATTTGGTAACTCCGCTATTAGATTATTCTCATACTCACTAAGCATAAGATAATTCTCGACCTAAAACATCAAAGGGAATCAATTAATTATCGAGTTTAAGTTTCGTAGTTCAATAAAAAAAATTGAGTGGTGTTATAAAACCACGATGAAGTAAAACTTTTCGCATCGTACGCATTTAACTGATAATTTTCGGAATATGTGACAATATATATGCTACACAGTCCGCTTATGCGAGCCATGGGCGTCGCCATATTGGCCTTGGCTGCTCTGCCGAGCACCTTTCATGTTACCCCTACTCCGCGGCTGGCTGTAATTTGACATGTAATAGATGGGCGAAAAAATTTGAGGCGATGTAATAAAAGTTTTACTTTAAAAATGGACAGTAGTATAACACGGCAAAGTCATGGCTGTGTACTTGATGGTGAAGAGCAGTGTTAAACCTATTAAGATCACGGAGATGCAAGCGATTGGTGATCGTCGCGGTCATGCTGTTCTGCAAACCTCCCAGTAGTTAGATGGTGAAGTGATGATAGCTCAATGGTAGCGTGTACGGACGTACGAATTGGAAGTTCGAATCCACGTACAATGAGCTTGAGTTTTCGGTGAAGGAAAACAATGTGATGAAACCATAGCATGGTGGCAGGGGTTTTATACTGCCTGCCTGGCTAGCTACCATCCTCAAGTTGAAAATCTGTCGTCAAATACATATAGGTGTGTTCGGGCAGTTATACTTGAAAGCCAGTCTCTCCACTAGGATTAGCGTGTTCAACATCTCAGGCCATATCGTAACTTATAATCAGGTGAGATTGTAGCCATAACGCTAAACCTATAAACTATAAAAAAATATAACGGCTGATCTAAAAATGCGTCAAAATAAAAGAAAGTGATTATTATGGCCGCAATCCTTCGATTGCGTACAGACTCTAACTACCATGTGTAATAAGTGTTTAATTAATCAGAACGTATGCTTTTTGTCAATAAGCCCGATGTAACACCTAGTGTATGGTGGTCGCGAACTAGCCTGAGACGATTACTGTACCTATCACTGCAGTAGTTATTAAATCTAAAGACTGAGGAACTTTGTTTGATAAATGAATATATACATTTTAGACAGTACTTAGGACATTATTGATATATTGATACCTTGTTGCAACTAGTGATACAATCACCAGCACAGTCCAGGTCATCCAAGAGATGTTCGGGTAAGTCCAGGTCTAGATCGAGGTCGAGACCGCCTTCTTCGCTGATACAAGTGAGCTCAGGCGGCACGTTGGCTGGCGGTGAACCCAAGCTGCCAGGTCCAAAGCTGTCTAACAGTAAGTCACGTCCTGCTCGATCCGGTACTACTAATTCAGCTCCTAAAACTGTATTTATCGCATTTGTCTTGGACTAAGCTCATAAATGTACGCAATAAATTAATTTATCTTATTATTTTGAGGGTAAGTATTCATAAGAAGCCAACAAATAGTTTAACAAAAGCATCGTCGTGAATCTTTAGTTATAGGAAATTTAAGATAATTCTACTTTTAACGTGATGGAATTTTGCATTTTAGGTAAATGTTATATGGTATATATCAGGGGCCCCCAATCTTTTCAGTTCGCGGCGCACGTACATGTTTACTATTCTGTCGCGGCGCCCTAACCTATCTAGCTGATCGATATAGATAGGTACAATGATACGAGAATGGTAAAGAGAATTTCTACGGCGCACTAGGGTGCCGCGGCGCACACTTTGTGAACCCCTGGTATATGTAGTTATTTTGGAGAAATAAAAGTACATACCGTACCTTCCTACCTATTTTCCTACTGAAGTAGGAGTCGGTACATGTTTTCCCTTATTCGCTTTCCTTTGTCAGTTAAATCTCAATGACCAAGTAATATTATACATAAATAGGTAGGGTAATATTTCTTTACTTTTGTGTTAAAGTTACCTAATGCAGTAGCAGCGCCGACAGCTGTACGCTGTTCGAGTTCGCGGTTTTTGCTTCGTCGTCCTGGACCGCAAACCGGATCACATGTTGAAGCACCGCCATTAACTCTGAAAATAATTAATATCTGTATCTTACAACAAATGCATGACTCGTTACTCGTTGCAAACGATATATAGAAAGCAAGCGGTAATATCGCTACAATATTAACGCTATAAAAAATAAGTGTCATCTTCATCTTTGCGGTGAAATATTGAAATATTTTTTTTAGAAATCAGTCTTCTATTTTTAGTTTATGTAAACAAAATGTAGGTATACGAATATTTGTTGATTTAAATAAATCTGGTTCCATCATACATTGGGTTTTAGTTAAATACTTTTTATTATAATTATAACGATATTTGGCTTACTAAAACATCGATACTATCGAGCTAAGACTGTTGATATATGCATATCGTTTATTTCTGAACTTCTACATAATTTGATATTTTTTAAAACTTTGTTATTAGTTGTGATTCGTCAAGAATGTATTCTTTACGAAACTTCAGGGTCTTGTGATCTTTTGGTTTGAGGCAACAAAATACCAAACGTATTATGTTTATACGGAGTGCGTTCTGATGTATGGAGGGTATGGTTTCATAGCCCGTTATTTTTTAGTAAAGTAAAAGCATCGTAATGTAACCATGCATGTTCATGCAGTCTGTCTTCAAGTACTTTTGGTTTAGTATTTGGTTATATTTGACAAGGACTCCTATGTTTCTGTCTTTTGAATGATTTATGACTACATCAATTTCATAAACTAGGTAGTCAATAAAATGCTATTCATTTTATAAACATAAAGTTATAAAATGTTCATGAAGTTATGCGTACGTAGCCAGTTACTACCGACTAGAAGTTAAATAAATATGAACGGTATACTACTTTGAGTGCTTGTTAGAGACGCTACGTCGATGTAAATCTATGCAAAAAAGCGACAGAGATCCAATAAGAGAACACGTTGAGCTGAAGTAGTAACCCGCTTTGCCTCCACAGCCGACGTTTATATAACCTGTAATTTAGAACATGCAGAATTAAATAATATTTTATTATTTTTATATAACATTTTATTTAATCACTTGTAACCTGTAACTAAGCTAAGGATATAAATGCTGAATATACCTTGATATTATGATTAGGTTATTATTTTTGTTCAAGTACTGGCTTTTGCCTGTGGCTTCGCTCAGGTTTATGTAATTTTTATGAAGAAGAATGATATATCAATAAGAATGTAAGAATGCTTATTATATACTAGCTGTGTCCGCGACTACGTTCGTGTGGGACTAAAATTTTCTTTAATATTTTTTGCCAGTTTTTGTAACGTTTTCAATATAGCTTTGCTCCTATTGGTGGTAGCGTGATGTTAAATAGCTTTCCTCAATAAAATCCGATTTGTAGTTCCTAAGATTAGCGGTTTCAAAAAACAAACTTTTACGCCTCATAATGTTAATAGTTATATATAACAAAACGTTTACTAAAATTTAGGTAGAGAATACGTCTACATGGTCAAAGAAGATTTATACTAATCACTTTAGTAATCTCGAGTTATAAGCACACTATCGTACAGTCGCCTATTTATTCGTAAAAACAAAGGACGAGTTGCCTAAGTTCAGTAAAAAATATAAATAAACAATAATTAATAAAATAATAAATATACTTTTATTTCAATTACACGTAGTGTTTATATTTATATGAGTCTCACTGAACGTAATATTCGTCTTTATTCAATTTGTGTTATATCACGTGGTATGTCGGTAACGCGACATTTACCATTTTTACAGTATGAAATTTGCCTCATGCGCCAAAATTATTAGTATGAAAAGGTTTCTAACAAACGTAATAACTCGCAAATAAAAACAAATAAATTTCAAAATTAATTTTATGATTCACATAAGGTTTACCAACATCGTATATAGGCCATCTGCGCAATCATATATTCTTACAATATATTTATTTTCTTCACGGTCGGCCAAGCCGTTCTTGAGTTACTTTAATCCTTTAGTCAACACAAAAAATTTAAAAGAAATAACTATTATAAAATTTCGGAAGAAAAATTAGGATAGAGCCTATATACATATATGTAAGTATAATACGATAGATAACTAGTTCATTGCCTTTCTATACCTGATAAGGGCACACCAATGGCGATGGGCACTGCTTGTGAGCACTGCACAAACCCCCAGGTACGTGCGAAGTTACGTGACCTGACACGTTCGTATGTATACATTTTTAATGAGTAGTGGTAGCCACCGCAAAATATACCTGAAATTACAAATAAGTACTAAATATTAATTCCGTTTATTTTACTTACTTCTCATTGAACACAAGACTTGTATTTGACACCAAATAAGACGCATATTGTCAAATTGGTGATGTAAAATTCAAGTCATGTGTTCACTGGTTTATTTATACTTTTGATTTCTATGTAAATCTCATTTACGTATAAGTTCGAACTCCAAGTTAAATAGTTAACAAATTTCAAGTATTATCAAAATAACTGAAAAATATTATTTACCATAAATCCAAGCGAACATTACATATCCTCTATAGGAACCTTCGACAGCCGTTAGAGCCATAGTCGCTAGTCCACATACGAATACCGCTGCTTGAGTTAGATATTGGCGAGCTATACGACATTCAGCCGAATTTTGTCTGACTAATAGCCCAAATGCAGCACAGCCTACCGCCCAAGCGAGTCCGAGGTATGCTTGAAGTAATTCTGCAGTATCTCCTAGACCTAAAATCATAGAATATGGCTTATAAACAAATCAGTTTTTAACATTTTGTTCGTAGAGTTCACTTTATTGTCGAATGACTACGCGTTTTGTCAAGATTATAAGTCGTACATAGGTAGGTAATCTCTTATCTATACTTTAATCTTAATTGTATAAAAGTATAAAGCTATACTATAAAACACTAATTTGTTTCAAATTGCGCTCGGCGATCGAATTTACGCTGGACGCTTATGGATAATTGAATGATCTGGCTTGCCCAAAATTAGATTTGAGCTGGCGGTCATATTGTATAAATAGAGGAAAAACAATTCTATTCTTTCTTTTCTTCGTCATATAGTGGTATTTCAGTACCTAACTTTAGGTTTACAATCTGCTACTTTATATATTTTACGACGACGTATCAGATAAAAAAATTCCACTACTCTATATAGTTGTTAAACTCATCGTTGTTATTAGCCAATTGGTTGAAAACTATTCAATTAATTTGAATATAGTGTTCAAAATAGAGGACTTCGCTAGAAACACCTAATATAATACATTTCATAGAAGATGTATGCACATGATAGAGTTCATTTTTAACCATGTAAAACTTTATTCTCGATGAACAAGTAAAAGTATAATTTATTATTACGTGAATAAAGTTGCAGGTAACAGCCAGCTGTTAATCTAAATCCAAATACATATAAAAAATGCTAGTGTTAGTACTTAAAGACAGGGTTTTCTCTATCACCACCAACTACAATCAACTTCCTGTTGGGGTGGTACATACCGTTTGGTCTCCAGGTCGGAATAAGAGAGTCGCGGTGGGTGAAAGTGGGTGGTTGTGGGTTGTAAAAATGTGAAAATAAATATTTCTGCCCTTTTCTAACTCATGAGAATTTCTCATAAGAACTCAAGTGATGTACATCTAAATATTCTACAGTGTTCTGGTACTAGAAATTTTGATTTGTCATGGTCTATCAACCGAAATTCAGGGACTCTTCGCAAGGCCAATCCTGTTTGTAGTCGAGTGAAGATCAATTCAATCAAACGAAATCTGAACTCGCAAAAACTATGTAATGGTACGAGACTCTGCATCAAACAACTACAGAATAACATCATCGAAGCCAGCATAATGACTGGTAAAGAAAAAGGACAGATATTATTTATACCACGGATAACTTTAATATCAAATGGATTACTCTTTACTTTTAAACGCTTACAATTGCCGGTGAAGTTAGCTTACAGCATGACTATCAACAAAGCACAGGGCCAAACATTCCAATACTGTGGCGTTGACTTAAAGAAACCATGCTTTACAAACGCGTAATTATACGTAGGAGGATCATCTCGAAATTTGTTTATTTATAGTCCGAACAATAAAACTATAATTGTATAAGGAAGTATTGTAAAAATTAAATATATGTAATATGTAAATATATGTAATACATATATATGTGTAATATATGTCAGTGTATAATGTAACATATCATTTGTATAAGGATATTATAATTTGTAAATAATTATGTAATGTATATTATTTTCATTTACTAAGCTGGTTTTTTTTTCATTATTTCAATTCCTAAATTAGTTTACTCTGTTAGATATACTCCATATACACCTATGTTTAATGGCCGAACAAGTCTCTCAATATCCAGTATAGAAATCTATAATATCTACGTAAAAATGGATCCTTACATATTTTTTATACCTTTAAACATGCGATGTATTTTTACCCGAGCCACGCCGGGTTTTGCTGCTAGTATGATAATAACTTTATTTAGTGCTCATTATTAACTTATAAATGTTAATATTAACGTACCTTCTTCCTCAGCATGATAAGCCAAATAAAATATTGGTGTATTAATCCCAAAAGCTGATATTCCAGTAGACATAAGTAAAATTCTGACTGTTTTCGACTTCAGCGTCGAAAAATCAAAGAATGGTTGCCTATCATCAGCTTTATTCCTGTCCTTCATTTTTCGTTTGATTTTGTTTTGGTTTTTCAAATGCAGAATAGCGCGCCGTTGTGGATGGTATAGAGAAGCTGATCGATAAAATGTGCCCAGGATAAACGTAACGAAGACCACTCCTGTCACGGCCTGTAGTCCTAAACGCCAGCCGATTGCTCTGAAAAAGTTGTTTTCAAAAGTGATATTTTTATTTTCTTTGAAATAGTATTCATACACAGTTTCTCACTATTGAGTGTTTTGTTTTAGATAAGAATTAAGTTGTACCTCAATGAATTCTTTGTAATTATTGATCAATAAAATACTTTTAGTGTACAAGATGTTGTACCTGATGGCGCCTTTGATGAAAGTGGACATGACTGCTATCCCAAGACCACTGCCGCTGACAATGAATATCTCGACGAGCTCTCGTTTTCGCTTGAAGTATTGCGCGACCATTAGCGTAGAGCAATCTCTTGTCAGACCAACACCGACACCTACTACTGTTCCTAAAGTAAAAAATATGGAATTTTAATTAACAATAATCTTAATACTTTTTTAGTCTTGTTCATTAGATGTACATTATCTATATATATATATATAAATGACTCTCTATTTCCCTTGGTTATCGCATCACGAGTGAACGGATGGAACAAATTAGCTGATTCTTTTTTTGTTTTGTTAATCATTGTTAGGAGAAGGTTCTTATGAAAGAAAAAAATTAAGGAAGTTAAGCGGAACATTATAAAATCTATATATATAAAAAAAAATTGCCTAAACGTATGTACGCGCATAACTTCCGAATGACTGCACCAAATTGGACAATTCTTTTTTTATTGTGTTCTAATTTTCAGGACATGGTTTGTATTAAAGAAAAATAAACAAACATTTTTGAAGTGAAAACTTCTATAGGAAGGTTTGTATAGGGAGTCAATTCATGTAAGCCTTCATCGATATGGTCATATGACGTGTTAACGATAATACTATATGTGTTCCTATTAGTATAACACATAGCGCTGTAAACAGTTTTGACTTATAAGTTTTAATTTAAGAACAAACTATTTGGATATCCAAAAACAACAACTGTTTGCATTTATAGTTTTAAGATTTCACTTCTGTCGGCAGTCCTCCTGTCTGCTTTGAAATTATTTTTTCATATCTTATAATATGAAAAGTAAGCGAATGAATGGGAGAAAAGACTGCGAGGAATCTATATATATATGAATGAATCGCCCTTCGTTAGTCTCGCTAAAACTCACAAACGACTAAACCGATTTCATTAATATATTAATTTAAAGTATTCTAATACATACTAGAAGGTTTGTAATAAAAGGAATATAAAAAAAATGCGAAGAAAATTATATTATTGCAGAAAACCTAAAAAATGATTAAAACAAAAACAAATTCATTACTTGTAAAAAAAATTATTATAACTTTGTACATTTTAGAAAATGGCGTTACATTTCGCAATTGCCCCGGAGTGGTATATTGGTTTTACTTTCATTCTATGTAATAACGAGTAAACGAATTACTTTTATTATTTCAAATATGCGACGAGCCACTTTACGTGTTAACCGAGCTGATGACCAGCGTGCGACATATATTGATAATAGTCGTATTGGTATGCCCGTATTGCGTTCGAGAGTTACTGACAATAAAATGAGTTCGGATTGTGTTGTGCAGGTGGAAAAGTAAAATTACCACAATTGGTCCCACTACCAGATCTACTACGCTTATTAGTTTATGAGATGGGAAGTAATTCTAACCATTTCTTGGCCAACATTAATAAACAAAACAATTATATCCAAAAGAAGTCATTTGTCGCAACTCATATTGTAAAGGACAATTTTATGACAAATTGCTACAATTTAGAAAGTACGAGAAATGGTGGCGGAAAAAAATATAATTGTCTTTCTCAATGCGACTATGTATTCAGAATTTTCTTCGAGGTCAGTTATTATTCTTCAAATCAGTCGACACACTTATCCACCAGAATAACGTAGTAAAGTATTTCACAGAATTTTAAAATTAACTGGAATTGCCTGGACCACGACATTTCCTAATTTATATTTCCTAATAAAAGTAGATTTTGCTGGCTGGATCTGTTGACTGGTAAAAACGTAGTCTTCAACATGTGCATAATTTATTGTGGGTATTTGATAAAATATGGCCAGATGAAATTGATTCCATTGATTGATCTCATGGTACCGTGGGGAACAAATATACCAAAAGACTACACTATAAAATAAATATAAAGTAAGTACTACGAGCTACTAAATAATCTGAACGGGAATCGCAATGAAGTTATTTTATACGCGGTCGAAGAAGGAGCGAGAGGTATACCTCCGAAATCTGTATAACCTACAACGAGATCTTGGCCTGTCTCGGACAGCAGTAAGTTCCATAAATTAGAGCGTGTCTCTAAAGCTGAACTAGCAGGCTTCTAACAAATTTGACTGGGCTGGGAGAGAAACACCATATATATAACTATAATGAAATTTCATATTATTAAAAGACATTTACTTAGTTGGAGTTATAAAAAAAATTCATTGAATAATCAAAAAGAAATGAAAAACGGAAACGATATTAGATATAACCAGTTCTATTGATAGGTATTATTAAATTGAAGTTGGAAGATTGATTAGGATTGATTTATAGCTAATCAAAATGTAAAAAAAAAATATTCAAATCGGTCACACCGTTTTTGAATATTAGCGAGAATATAGAACATCGAATATGGGTGCTACGAAGTTCACCGGGTCAGCTAGTATGATATATTATAGGTATGTGTTAGCGAAAATCTATGCAACTGCTTTCTTATGTGTTATTTGTATTTATTTATTCGTCATATGTGTAAAAGAATTGTGACAGAGCTGCAGTGTGCATCTGGACTGTGACCTCGCAGGATATAACCACTTATCAAAATTCAGAGAGGGAGCTAAGGTTTGGCATTCGACAAATCGCAGGTCATTTGATATTCAATGTTCGATGTTTTAATCTTTTGTTTACTGTCCCTGTTTTTAACAAAAATAACTTTTGTATTCATACGTCGATCTCAAATTATTTTTATTCAAATTGATTAAGGCGTGAAAAGGTAAATATGATTCACATAGAAAGTACTTTTTTTAATGTTGCGTAGCATAGTGACTTCACTGCACCTGATGTTAAGTACAGTACAATTCTAATCAGTGAAGTGCCAATGAATTTAAATTCACTGCGAGTCACCCCTGTCATGATGGTCTGGTTTGGTACCTTTTCACGCCTCTTTTGAAGGACCCCATGTCAGGAGGGAGGGAACACGCTAACGGGAAAACGGTTCCATAGTTCCACGGTACGACAGAAACAAGAATCAGTAAACTTTTTAGACAATTAACAAATAACAAAATCAGTCGTTGATAGTTTGCGTACTCAATTGAGTTTTCCAAATTCGTGAACGGACTAATTGATATCGCGTGTTCGGACATTGGATAAAAACATGTATATTTCCGCATCACAAAAAGAAACAAAAAACATAGTTAATCAATAAGCATCATATTAACTATAGTTAAATTTCATATATTTAAAAGACATTTACTTAATTAACAAGATTAACATTAACAAGATTCATTGAATAACCAGAAGTAATGAAAAACGGTAACGATATTAGATGTAGTCAGTTCTATTGATCTTATTGAATTAAAGTTGGAAGGTTGATTAGGATTAATTTATAGCTAATCAAAATTTAAAAAAATATTCAAGTAGGTTAAACCGTTTTTGAGTATTAGCGAGAATAAAGAACAGATTATAGGTGATACGAAGTTCACCAGGTCAGCTAGTATATATAAATAGTAATATGAATCTATATATATAAGAACATATTTACAGACGAAGAGCCCAGAACTATTATATAGTAGAACCCTAGCTTAGCTAAAATAACGAAAGCGATAGCTTTTAACTCTTGATATTGTTTTATGCAGTAGATGTTCGATAGTGGGCGGGTATTAGAGCTTGCAATCATGTTTATTCAGCATTGGTCTATGCGGGATAAATCCGCAACGGATAGCGGCAATAATATCATTTAATATATTTTCTTTCAAACAAGTCGACTTTAGTTGTTGTTTATTGTTTTTCTGAAAATTACGTCTGTTGTATGTTTAGTCTTTTGGATAAATTACCGTATTTCTATTGTTTGATTGGTATGGATTATAAATTAGTTTTTAATAAAATGTTAAATTGAAAAGAGTAAAGTATGATAAAGTTTGTTAAAAATTGATAAAAAGAAATAATCATTCGTTTGTATTTTAGAGCAAGTCAAGCTGTTACAAGGTACTAAAAGATTTAAATAAAAATACATTTTTCATATACCTACTTAAATAAATAGGTATACGTAAAGAATAGCGTTTTTGGTGTATACAATTAGTTTAAAAATGTATCAAAAATTTCAAGAAAGTGTTATAACGATTTAGCAATTTTCACAAAGTGCAGTTTGTATAGAGAACTCTCGTTGGCGATAATCATAGCGCGTCCTTCCCGCAAGTATGAACTTCGGATATCGGCAAATGCGTCTGCTTAGTTGCACATTGGCACATTTTATTGCTAACTTATATTTTTATGGAAGTCGGTGGAATTATAATTACTTATGTATCCTCCTGGTTGGCTGTCGTAGTTGTATTAAAAATGCCCTTTATTAATCATACATTCCTTATGACCAGTTAAATAATAAAATGACACATCATAAATGTGAATTTTCTATAAGAAATACATAAGTTATCAGTGCCATTATTATGCCATATATAACACTGCATATTGATACAGGTCAATGGAAGGCTATATGTCAGACAATAATTTCTGTTCGTAATAAATCTGTTTAATAGAAACAAAGGGCAATCACAGCTAGAAATATATAAATAACACCATATATTTATATAACAGGAAATTCCTTTACAATATCCCCATTTATATGCAAATATCATTTCCAGCTACTGCGTTATCCTTACATACTTGGATATAGGACTTGCTGAACGCATTTATGTACCCTCAACATGAAGTTTGTTGTGTGGTCTTTTAGTGAAACTGCATCGGAATTCTAATGTTGTATTTACGTTGAAATGTAATGTGGAATATATTATTATTGTTGTAATATATTGATATTGTTTATGATTAAGTGTTGACTGCAGTCTATATATAAATACAAAACTTTTGTCTATATATAGATACAGACAAAACCTGAGAATATAGAGTATAGTTTTAGCTGAATCTGATACGATATGCTTAATGATAGTAATTAGGCTAGAAAGGCAAGATTCGTCTGCGTCTGCCGAGACAATTGTACGTATTTGGAGACTGATATTGAACACGACAGTTTTAGCTAACCCGACAAATAGTAGAAAATACTCACAACCATGCCTTACTTTCTTCAAGATATTTTCCTTTTATGAAAGCTGGAGTTTGTTGTAGGTTAAAACATTGTATTACCATTGTTTGATTATTTTATTTACAATAGTGACATTACCAATCATATTAATTTAATTAAGATAATATTGTTATTGCTATATTTTCTCCAAGAGAAATATTATAATGATGAGCATTTCGGAGAGTTTCTTTCGCCTTCTACCAAAACGCCATTTGTGTTTATTTTAAGAACGATAAATGTTTTAATCAGTATAAGTTTATTCGTCAACCATCTATCAGTAAAGTTCTTCTTCACGTAAAGTTACTGTTGGTAATTGTATTAAATTTCAAACCTCTTTATTGCACGCTTTATACCGCTTTGCAGTATGAGAGAGTGCTCTGCTCTCGACACGTCAAGGTCAAGCAATTTTTTGCTCTTAAACTGCCTTTACCACAACCAATTTGCATTTATACGACAACATGAGTAGATGTATTTTAAGTACACACTTTAAATAATTTATCTTATGTTTTGTAAAAAAACAATTTTATTAAGCAAACTTGAAAGAAGACTATTTAAAAAAAAAATTGTTTATTATCTTGAGAATAACATCGACCAGTTACCTATTTCATATCAATAGCCTAGTACCCGTAGTTTAATAATTGTGACGTTGTCTACATTTTACACTCACAAGTTATAGGTATTGTCATTTTTTTTTCTTTTTACACAAAAGACAAAAATGAGGAAAAGGCTAAGGTTCCGAAACCATACATACTAGTCGAACATTATTATAATAAATGTACGGAGCTTTTGTAGCAAGCAATAAATCATGCTTGCTTAAAAATTTAGAACAATTAATAAAAATAGATAATTATTAAAATAATAAATATTTAATGAAATAATACATATTTAATAAAATATGTATTATTTCATTAAAAAAATAAATAATATAACAATAAACAATAAAAATAAATACTACTTGATTTTTTATTTAAAATGAAATGAATGGTATGAGGCGTGCTCTTTTGCATTTTTGAAACTTTTCTTCTCCTGTTTTAATTTTGGCGACTCACTCCGCTTTAGAGACTTTAACTGCCATTTGCAAGTGATAAGATTTGGACAGATGAAACTATCTTCAACAAAATGACGACTCTCTTGTTAAAGCTCTATAGGGAGTTTTTGTGGCAACTAATATATCATGTTCCGAATGATTATTTATAATTCACTTCATTTATGCTTTTCAGCTACACTACATCACGTTAAATGTCGCATACACAATATAGGGCTAAATAACTAAGTATATGAATAAAAATAAAAATCACACATGAAGATCCCGCCAAAAACTCCTATCAAACATTTTGTTTTATTCATGTGGTTCATGCGGTACATAGCCTTACTTTAGTGTAAATTCGGAAAGTAAAACATTATCAAAAAACAAATTATAGTTTTATAATCTTAAAGTTTTTTGTTAATATTAAACACATTCTCAATTGATCTTGTAGCGATACTCACCGTAACTGAAAAAAAGCTGGTGGAATTGAGTAGCAAACGAAGTGAAGAGACATCCTAGAGCAGCTACGAGTCCACCGAGCACTGCTGTAACGCGGGTCGACTTGCGCACGCACAGCGCTACTGTCACTGGCGATAAAGCCAAAGACACACCCGCTGAAAGTGCACCCAAACATCCTGCAATGAAATATACATACATTAATTGATATGTGTGGACATTTTCGTTGGGCCTGTTTTCTAGAGTTGACATCTACGTTACAATACGTTTATGTTACGTACTGTCGTTTATACAAATTATTTGTTTCCCAAGTCAGTTAGTCCTCATACAACGCGAAATGCATTTGCATTTATCCTGCAAATAAGTCTGGAAGTCTCACAAAGCCAAGCTATTGTGAATTTTAATAATAAACTAAAATAAACTGTAAAGTTTATGTTGAACGTTTTTTCTTATAGAACAGAATAATATCCATTCTTCGCAACAGTTATTCTAATAAATTAGATTAATAGATTTGTTAAATTTAATATATTTTATGATGTTTATAGTCACAGATTGTGATGCGGTTCTAGCTGGCCAACAAAAAGTCAGAAGTCGAAAAATAAAACAGAGATATGACTTAAATAAAAGATTTGTAATAGATTTGAACATCAGAATGGCAATTAATTAGATAATAAATAAAAAGATTGAAATATAAATTATTATATTATCTATTTTTATATCAAAGAAAATATTAGAATTCGATAGGGACTCCAAAAAAGTTTTCCCGGACTCAGTACTTCGAGTTATGGCTATATCCTTTGGCGTAAAATAGGGAGCAAAAAGTGTTATGTTTATTGTTAACCGTGGTTGTAAAGATCTGCGTACGATACTCCGACCAAGTGACTGCCTTATAAAGGCTACAATTGAATAGGGTTAACGGATAATTTAATACGTGACGCTATGCAGTTTGTATTTCAATCATATTGTTTTGCTCTTTATATTTACGAGTATCATTTCATTAACGCTACGTGGTTTTATATTATAATATTGAGAATTATATTGAATCCTCGATTTTTAATTTCTTGTTCTTTATACGTTTAGTGTTGCACAAGTTAAACTTAGTTCGGGGAAATTATTATAATTAGTTGTTAACAGTGTAATTAGTAGTTGCACTTATAATTAATTGGCACGAGAATTCCAACTCGAGATACCAGTTTAGGTTTCGGCCGAAGAAGTATGAAATCTGTCCCTGGTTTCTGGCAATAAGCTGGTTTGAGTGTCATCGTAGTGTCTTTTAGAGGGTATTTGACGGTACTTGTCACCCGATGGCTCTCGCCACACACCTTTCTCGTGACCACCCGGTCATTACGAGAAGTCCTTAACATGGTTTTGAAAAAAAAAAGATTAGTCGGTGGTTATTCTAAAATCCATGTTCCGTGTTATATGTAGTTTCATTAAGGTATTTATCCTTCATCGAAAGCTTAAAGCTCATTATGAGAATTAGAACTCACGTGGATCAACACGAGGTCTTCGCACACTACTACTCAGACGTTATGGCTTCATATATATTTTTCACAAGAATATAAGAAGGTAAACATTTTTTTAACTCATTGTTTAAATACTATTAACGAAATCTTATTCGTTACATAGTTAAACATTAAACCATTCGATTGATAATGAAAATATTTATACCTTATATAAAGTGTTTATCAGCCAAACTGTCATATCATGAAGTCATTTTAATTAATATAACAATTTTAGATTAATTTTAATTGGTTTATTTAAGACAACTACGAAAACTTATATAGTCAATAGGTACCGTAACCATTTTTCTTTAATTATAAAGTTGTCTAAAGGAACTTTGAACATGTAGCAACCTTTTTACGTTTCGTGACAATGATAATATTTTATGTGGCTCTTGACGTGTCAGTTGAGCAAAGATTATTCACTTATAAGGTTCGTTATTATTATGCAGAGGCAATTAAAATATAAGATTCTATGTTGAATGTTTATCGTTTAGAAATTACCTTCGATAGGTAGAGTTTAAATAGAAAAACTAAACCGAGTTAAATTATAAATTAACTAATGACTTTTAAAGGTATGTAACGTGCTTAAATTATATTTCTATATTCAAAATAGTTCCATGTAGTCCCGAAAGTATTGGCTGCGAAGTAAAGTTGTGAATTCCAACAAATAAGTTCAGATTTCCTGCAATTCAGTTTATCCAAGACTTCCACACTTTCGTCGCTCACGGATTTTCGCGTTTCGTTGCAATCAGATAACTTGTTTTATAACTTATCAATTTAGATTTTGATAACAAAATATATACTTTGCGTATTGACCAAGGATAACTATATTTTAATAAACACAATCTATAAAAGTAATAATAATCAATAAAATTACTGATAATATTTTTATACCATTATTCATAGTAAAATAACTGATTTCGTTAAGTTGTTAAGGACAAAGCTTTGTAAGAAGATGGGTCAAATAAGTCAAGCTTAGTTGATTAATTTTCGAATTTAAATAAATCTATAATTTTTTTTAATCTTTTTCTAAGAGTTAAAAAAACAGAGAAAGATAAAAACCATCGTGTAAAACAGATATAATAAAAAAAAATGATCTTAGTCGAACACATACTGAAACTAATGAGGACATAATGAACAAATTCTTATATGATCTATTAATCACAATCCATTAGTTGAAACAATCACAACAATTTAAAATTATTGTTTTAATCTGACAAAATGATTATTTAATTAATATTCATCATCTTTTCTGTGTATTTAATTTTTAAGGTTTCTCAATGTATTGTATATAATTTTTTTTGTTTTAATGGAATAGGCGGAAAACGAGTAAGCCTGTCACTTGATGGTAAGTGATCACCACGGCCCATGGACACCCACAACACCAGAGGAATCATCGCTGGTGCGTTGCCGGCCTTTATAGGAGAGACTGGCTCTCAAGTGCCACTGCCGGAACATAGCTAATGGTACTTGGCGGCAGATTTTCAACTTGAGGGTGGTAGCTAGCCAGGCGGGCAGAAAAAGCCCTAATACCATACTATGGTTTCCTTACGTTCCTACACGCTACCACTGAGCTATCATCGCTTCAGTAATACCTTAACATTTATTCAACATTGTTTAGATGACAATTATAGGATTAGGAAAGTTTTATTTAAATTAAGTTTATTTAAATTAACAGAATTATAATAACAGTTACATTAGGGCTATATTAAACCTCTACGAATATCACAACAAAATGTATTTGATTTAACTCACTGAGCCAACTTGAATAATTGCCATTTTATATTTCAACGAAGTACCCAAACATTTACAATACAACAAGAAGATGAAGTTGAATGAAATATAAGAATTACATCCACAGTACAAGTACAAGCAAGGCAGAACCTTAAACAAAGTTCGTTGACATTTTAATAAGCATTGTCATCTGCCAGCAAAAGCAAAAGCATCGGGTAAGTCTAGAGTAGATAGATTAATGTGTAGTCTATGTAGTTTTTATTAATCCAATAGATTTTTTGTATTTATACTATACTATCGTTATGACGTTATGACAAATTGCGATAGAAATACGATGTAAGTTGAGTTTATTTAATATTCTAGATTTATTTAAAATATAAATACTTGAACTAAGACAGTATGCATATTAATAAAACAGAAAGGGGCTTATTCTGAAATAACGCATTTAAATCGAACGTTCGCCGCTAGTCCCAATAGAATCGAAATAAAAAATTGTGCTGCATCATGGTATTGTAAATAAACTAGCGATTTATCTGTCTTTAACTTTATATCGAGTCATATCGGCCACTATCGGCTGACACTGTAGTAGCACCACTTTCAATAAAAATAAATTGAAACGTGTCTTCAACTCTATTATAGGATATTTTATTTTATTTTATTTCCATTATAAAAACTAAATTAACTTGTTCGTTTGATTCCAAATATATACGAAAATTTCATTTATATTTTGTTTTGTTATTTATACAAATGATATTTTATATTTTTATACTAACTAGAGAAAACAATTATGATGCATTTTGTGTACTTATCGCTTTTTGAAGCGATAATAGCTCAGTTGTTAGTGTGATGCCGCGTCAGTAGACATGAGTCGAAGCCACCTATAATGAGCTTGAGCTTTCGGTGAAGGAAAACATCTTGATAAATCTACAGCACGATAGTGGGGCTTTTTGTAATGCCCGCCTGGCCAAATACCTATAGGTGTGTTCCGCTACTTGCACCTGAGATTCAGTTCCCACACTAGGCATAATGTGTTCACCATCTTGGGCTACATAGCCAGTTAACATCAAGTGACAATGTGGCCATAACGCTAAACCTATATATCTATAAATACGGTACAACATTATCATGTACCTATACAATAGAAGCGGTTAATGATATTGACTAAAGTAGGTAGGTATCAAGAAAGTCGCCCTTGACGTGTAAGTTTGTAATATCTAAAGCGACACTTGGAAGGATGATTATGTAGGCATCCTGCAACTCACATCCATCTATGCGTGTGGTTTTCTTTGTGGCTTAAGATGGTGGTATACTAAACCCACAGAGTGTTTGAACTCGAGAGTGCTAGGTATAAAAAAGCGCTACTTATTTTTGTAACACAATAATATTTTCTTTCAATGAAAGCGCTCAAGCTAAATGTAGAATTCAAACCAACCTCGGATGAGGCCTTGACATGCCACCATGGAGCTCTAGTTGATTAATATTTAAATACCTGTTATTTTGCTAATGAAGTTGTTTATGAGTTTTACAGCATTAGCGACCCATTTTAGAAACAAAAACAATGGCGAGCAGTGGATTGATAGCGAATTGAAATAAAGCTTATTTCGTGATGTTGTGTATTTATACGCTCCAGTGCAATCATAATATACTGAATATGAACAAATTGTCATCTCAGAAATAAAAATATTATCTGAATACAAAGTTTCACTGAAATAGTTAAAAGAGTTTTGATTCACAAGAAACTCTCACTTAATTCTATTATATGTACACTAGTATTTACTTGCAGCTTTACTCGCGTTAATATTGATTATGTCTAACTAATTGGATGACGCAATAAAAAGTTTCATATAAAGTCTATCTCTTTCTTTACCCCAATTCCAATAAGTTTTTCGGACGAAAAAGTAGCCTATCATCGCCTCCAGATTCTCTTCTATCTCTATAATAAAATTTATCACAATCGATTTAGCGGTTTAGGCGTAAAAAGGGCAGTTCATGTATTACGTAACGCAATTTGAGGGAGGGGGGAGGGGGTATTATAAAACGTTACGATGCGTTACAAGGGCGGGAGGGGTTCGAAGAACGCGTTATGTAACATGGTTTTTATTTAATTTAAATATAAAACTGGGCAAATAAAATTTGCCAAGTTCGCATATTTATGTTTTAGGCAAATCCCTCGACTATTTCTTATCGCGTTTCCAGTGGTTAAGATAAATAAGTTATTTATTTTAAGAGTTTATTAGTAAAAAAAGGTAAAACATAGTTATGACTTTTAAGTAAAAATACACACTTCGGTATTACGTAACGTTTGAGAAGGGGAGGGGGATTCGGAAAAATGTTACGGTGAGTTACATGGGGGCTCCATAATCTTCAAAAATTGCGTTACGTAGTACTTGAACGGCCTGAAAGCGTAACAAACAAACAAATTCAGTTTTGCATTTATAATATTAGTAAGGATTAGATGATATGTTCGGAATATATTTTTTTTCAATTTACGCCTTAGATCTGTTATGTTATTTGTACTCAGAAGTAATTATATACTATGTTGTCAAATTGTTGTCAGTATGAGCAGATTATGACCCAAAAGATATATTGCAGAACTTCAACTTTGATACAGAATATAAATATATGGTGCTGACATTACCTGCAGTTTACGGGCATACTTTCATGTTTCACTGTGTTTTATTTAACTGCTAAATGGTGCAAATAAGGCAGCTGTACAAAATATAACTCTCACAAAAATTGAAAAGATAAAAGGAACAAACAAAACTGGTGGTATATTGCTGGTATATTTCTATAGACTTAATATTTGTCGTTCTTTTAAGTATTGTGAAATTTTAATTGTACATAATTAGTAAGCAGTGCAATTGAAATAAAATAAGAAGGATTTGTAAAGTAACTTCTGCTATTATCTTAGGCCTGCAAAATAAATAAATAAATTAAGTTAACAAGATCCCGTTGACATGTCCACAAGATGTGTAAATGTAAAACCTTGTAGTCATCGTGGATGTTAATTTACTTCCATTCCATTTTTTATTATATATGGAAATAAAAAAAGTAAAAAGATTCCATGGTATAATCGCTCGTCATCGCGGCAAAATGCGCCACGTTATCACTGAGCCTGTCACTAAACCGAAACATATTAAACGTCCTTTGACATGATAAATGTGCGATGAGGTCGGCGTTACATATATCAGGGATAGCATCGGCAAGGGAGGAATTTGCTTATGTTCTTTTGAGGATTTAGACACCTGAATATTTACTACAATATAAATATTCAAATTGCTGTTAAAAATATGTATAGATCCATGACTATCGCAAATGACATTTTTTGATATGGTTATAACGATATTAAAGATACCAAAATAATTTAAATTTGATAGCAGACTAGTAAATAAACATAGAGCATATACGTAGAAAATTTAAATTTGAATAGGATTTACAGTTTATTTATAAGTTATTAATTGAAAACATTATTAAAGTGAAAACTTCTTTAGGCGTGTTGGGTACTTTATTTTGTGGGTATTGAATTAGACTGAACTTGAGATCCAGTCTTTCCACAGGGTTAGCGTGTTCATCAGCTTGGGCCACATCGTCACATAATATTAGATGAGATTGTGGCCATAAAGCTAAATCTTAACTTTGAAAAAAAGTTGACTAAAAGAGCCAGTGAGATATAGTCAACGCGTTACTAGTATACAGCACTGATAGCAGTTGCCCTATACGGAGTCTATTTTCACGGCGAGCGTTACATGCAACAGCACGATGCATCAGTCTTATTCAGTATCAGCATAAATACGGCATGTGCCGTTCCAATACCTTCTATTTAATACGTTATAGTTTTATTTGGTATTATTAATCTCGCCTTGATGAAAATTTCACTTGTCACACACGCTGTTTTTCGGGAATTTCAAACCTAATATAAAATTTTTAATCATAGCCAATATGTTATTTAAATATTCACCAATCAATACACAAAAAAAAAATTATAAGTATTAGAAAGTTCATAGAAAAAAGTTCCTCGCTCCGTCCCTGTTCAATAGTTTATATTTCGCGCTAGGCTTCTTTCCTAATAAACGATTGGGAATGATTGACATTTACGGTGAGGGCGGTTAAAACTCTTTTGATATATCTGAAAATTATATTCTGTCTGGTGGGTAAGTTATTTTTAGCGTGCAGGTGTCTAGTGAAATATTGAAGTAGTAGACCTTCAAATTTATTATCTACAGAAGTATCACGAAGTTTTTTACTAACTATGGCTTCTTAAATTATTTACGCAGGCGCAAAATATATTATACAGTTTATATATCAAGTGTAGAAAAATTAATTTTCATGGTGTTTCTTAAAGTGGCGATTTCAGTTTAAAGTTGAAATATCCCGAGGTTCAATTTTATACCTACATTTATCTTTTATTAAAATAATCTATCTTATATTAGCTGAAATTGTGGCTTTACAAGTGTGATTTTTAGAAATTAGGCTTTTAGTATTTTATCACTTCACTATAAATGTGCTTCATTTAATTCATATATAAGGTTTAATTATAATATGTAGAGCAACGTACTACAGTGATATCAATACGATAAACCGGACAAATAAGTTTTTGATACTAAAAAAAATTGCGAAATTATAATGTACAAGTTGCCTCTCAAAAGTACATACATATCCCAAGTATCTCATAGCATCTCATATATCTAAGCAATCAACTGCACAATGAAATCGACACCGAACATTTGAACAGAACAGAATTCATTTTTGTTCGTGGCACAAAATTCCTTCTGTCACCCTAACAATAGGTCTTCTGTTCCTGTGCTATGGTGAATGTCATAATATATTATTTATTTATAGATCTTAATATTTAGGATGAACGTACTATGTTTTATTGAATATAACAAATTACAGAATATATAAAATAAATACACTGACTTTTTACGTAAAAATATTTCACTAATAAGAGAAAGAAATGTGACAAAACTGAACCTACTATCTCTTAGATTTTTGGTTCCTTTTAGACCTCATAGAGTGCAGTATGTATAATAAATAAGTAGTGAAATATATTGAACAGATGTAAAAATAAAAGTAATAGTGCCTCTACAAAATTCGACTACGGAAGTATCATTGACGCGCCTGTTTTTGCCGTAAGGAAATGTATTTGCGCTGCTCTGTTTCATTTTAAAAGATGTGGTTGATTCCTTTCGATGCTATTTATACTCTTTATATCTGTTTCCTATTGCATCATACCATTAAAACGGTCATCTATCACTGTAATTGATATTTTTTATACTTTATAGGATTAGAGTGATGGCTACAATCTCAGCTGATGTAAAGTGACGATGTAGCCCAAGATGTTTTCAACACGCTAAGCCTAGTGAAAGGACTGGCTCTCAAATGCAACTATCAAAACATACCTATAGGTATTTGGCAGCAGATTTTCTAGAAAAAACCCTACCACCATGCTATGGTTTTTTCCACCTAAAGCTCGGGCTCATTGCAGGTAGATTCTAACTCGCGTCCATTAACGCGGCGTCCGTATACACTACCAACTGAGCCATCATCGAAAATACCTTAATGTGTGTCCACTATTAATTTTAAAATACTTCTGCGCTGTAGACGACAAGATATCCTTTGCTGTAAAACAAAATATAGATTAAATGAAGAATTTCTCAAAAATTAGGTCCAATAAAATCGTATTACTTAAGAGAACTTTTGTGTCTGGTAAAATGGAACATTTCTTCTATTTAATTATCTCCTTCCTCTGATAATGTGGGTTGGTTCTCCAACAGTATCTCTGACTTCGTTATGATAAGTAGAATTAAACCTTAATTAAAATAAGCTTATGTGTTATAATGAAATAAACTTGTGTTTTAAATTCCGGTGTTACGTATATGTTCTTAATTCATCTTCTCCTTACCGGCTTGCCAAATTTTATTAATCTTTTTGTGTACTCACGAGAACAATTAAGTGGTTATCTATAATTATTTTTAGATATAAATTACTATTAGATGTAGTAGGTAGCGCTGCTGTGGACGGTCTTTTTTTATTTAATATTCCCACTAATTTTATCAATTAGTTTTAGTATTGCTCATTTAAAAAAATAAAATCACTATTTTTCACCCTCCCCACATCTTTCAGTTGACATACTATGTTCATATACCTGTGTACCTCTTGTATTATGTCAAGTTGTTATAACTCTTGTTGGTCCTTTTACTTCATAATATATATTAATTGTGATTCGATTTTATTACACTATTTTATTAATATTATTGATTTATGTAAACTCCATCTGTATAACACATAAAATATTTTGCTCGTTCTTACAGTTTATAACAGTATACTTAAAGTTGAAATGTACTCTTATTTATTTACAAGTAAAATGATCCGCCTGTTGCCAAACTTTGAGAGGCCTCGTGATTCACTAAGTGTATTTACACGAGCACAGAAAAATGTTGGATCGAATAAAATTATAGAAGCGTTTGTATAGTGGAGCGTTGAACTGGACATAGGACGTTCAGATATGACTCTATAAACATATTATTTTCAAAGATCATTATTACTCACAATAGAATATCTACAACACAAACTAAAGTTTTCCACCTTTGTATGAAAGTTTTTAAATGCTGGATAATACTCAAAGATAATCAGGGTGGTCAGACGCATTACTTATAATCAAAAGTTGAATTCGAATACAAAACTTCTAAAGTAAATACAATGGAATCATATTTTAAAAGAAACAATTGAGATGGCAATAACCTTTGTCTTGAGCTAAATTAATAAAATTCAACTGACTGTTGCTACAATAAACAAAAAAAGGAATGGTTAATAACAGATAAATATGAAACCCCATGAGCTGAACCATTTCTGGCAGTACTAAGATATTATAACGACAACAAAAGATGACTACAAGTGAAAATATCGTTGGATGTAACAATAATAGGAATAAGGAATTACACAAACTTGTATATATCCATGTAACAAATTGTAAGTTATATAAATTTGATTTAGTTGTTTCGGCAATTTTGATAGTTGACAATAGTAACCTCATTAGCAATCAGTTATTTCAACTTGTAGAATAATTTTTGATAGCGGTCTAATATTTACATGGAATTATTTGTAATGGAAGCAATTTTAATAGAAGAAAAATAAACGATTGGAACAAAGTATAAAAGTAGATTTTGTGTATTTTGACCTGAACATATTCTTTTAATAATATAACTATAGCACATTTTAAAGAAAACAAAAAGGTAAACTATAAGCTGGATCAAGAGTCTATCATTTAAATAAAAATATTCTATTAATATGTTTAAGAAATTTATTTATGCAATAAATTTCTATAACTTTTTGTACTTATTGTATTTTTTGAAATGTATAAGATGGATAAACAACGTAATCTTAATCAACCTTCAACTGCCATATATCGTAGATGCTATTAGATTCTTACAATTCTCGACAAGTTTAGTGTTATCGAGGAAATTGCAGGTAACCAGACTACTAAAGTTTCAATATAAATCTTTACTACTACAAATAAAATATAAGAGCGAGCGATGTAATTTTTTTGTTATTCGTAATTCTGTATCTTTTGCTTCTCATTTATTTAATAATGGTTTAACTTCTTTGTGCGAAAATTACTATTACAAGGCACGTTAATTTGCGTATTGCCTATATTTATTGAAAAAATAATGCATACCTAATTTGAAAATGCGGTTACGATCCACATATTTAGCGTATTTCGCTCTACAGGTTTAGTGTATTCACCAGTTTGGGCCACATCGTCACTTATCATCAGGTGATATTTTAGTCATAACGCTAACATGTAATATATAATTATCAGATATATATTTATATTCAAATGTGTATGTAACTCAATGGTGGATTTACCAATACTCTGAGTAGGCTGGAGCCTAGGGCGGCAGATTTTAGAGGCGGTAAATTTGGAGTAATATTTTAATGTCTCACAAAAGTAAAAATAAAACATTCATGTTTATAATACCTAAATGTTAGTAGGTCCACAATAACAATTCAACACAATGTAATGATTGGCTTTAATTTATTCTATCCAAATAGTATATTAGCTATATTATTATTATTATTTTCTACTAACTTAATATTTCGATGTCAAGTGTTATAGAATATTTTAATGCATGTGTTATGCATATTGAACGTTCAAACGTAATATTTCGAACGAAGAAGATGTCGAATGGAATGGAAAAAAGAATTTGGCCATCAATCAAAATCAGGAGTCCGATATGTACGGATGCGTGGAACAATTCTAGTATTGAGGTTAATAAAAACTGAGTTTTACAATACCAATTGGCCGTAGTCAATCAAAAGGAAAGGTTCGGAGACAGAGGACATAAAAAGAAAACGTCAGTCTGGGACCATACTAATATGATATCTTAAAAGTGGGAACTAATTACACGAAGGCCCCTCTAATTGTACCCGATACATGAAGGCTCCTCTGGATAGTACCTGATACCAGACGAACGTCTTGCCAAAGAGGACCTTACCTACCTACGTTCCTGGGGCTAAAATACGAGTCTATATTCGTCATAGCTTTTATATTAATTTTTGTAAAAGAAACCTTCGGTAATATATGTTATTTATTCTCATATTATATTTCCATTTGAGTACCTTCTAGAATACCTTTATTTAAATTAAATGAATTGTCCAGGCGACAATGATTGTATTCATGGCTCAGAATCTGAGTCTTATATACCTACCTATTTTTTAATTACAGTGGTACGTAGGGGCTACAAAATCTAAATAGCATACAGGCGGTATTTATATAAATCCGCCACTGATCTAACTACAGTATTAAGACATACCTACCTACTATATAACTTCAATGTTTCCATATTAGGTACCTACCTATTTAAAACATTTTTGGGTAAAATATAATTCTCCACGTATTTACAATTTGATACTTTATTGTTCATTTATTTACGTAATTTTCAAAAATTCTTTATTACCTGCTTGCATGCGTACTTCTGGGCCGAAGCGTTTTACAGCCTCGACGGCGAGCACGGCTGCGGCTTGGTGTAACCCGTGCGCAAGCAACTGAGCTATAGTGGCTGCAACGGCTACTCCCCAACCCCATCCACCTTCTGGGTAGTAATGACGCGTGAGTGTGAGCAATTGCCGTGGGTCGAGTTTGGCCTGTCGCGCGGGCGCTCCACTTGCCGCTTCCAGCACCAGAGGCAGAGACCTGGTGCGCAGCAGCGGCGCGCCGCCCGACGACCATGACTCTTCCATCAATGCGCGCGTGCATCATGTGCCGCCTGCATCACCGCCGCTCTGCACACACGTCGCCACTCTCTCTCATGTCCACTTACACACCACAAGTTCTTCAAATCGACAAACACAATCGTATAATTGATGGAAAATTCAAATCATTTTTATTACTTTTATATTCCTTCGTATAAAGGCTCACCACTTAACTTCAATAAAGATAAGAAAGAATCTCTGTATTGTATTATTACCTTTTTATCATATACAACAGTAGTATATATAGTTTTATCTGAATCGTAAAAGTGTAATGTGAATACGTAATAAAACCTCTGATAAAATACAAAAGGAGACAAGCCTATCGGTTTTATATTGACATGTCTCGCGAACATATGGAGAGATAGCCGATGTCTTGAGAAGCCGGTGTCTGGCAGCTCAGAGATAAATCTCGTTGGACTGGAGTGTCAGTGTCCTGTACGTACTAAATCTTCACAAACGATCCCTGCATTAGCAAGGTTATTGTTCTGTACCCGAGCAAATTTATTTCTGAAATTGTAAGTCTGAGAAAATATACCTTAGAATGTATCTATTTCAATTGTTTGTCATTTCAAATTCATGAAAGTTACATACTAATAATCATGTAGGTCTTAGACAAAAATTACGCTTGATATATTCTATATTATGCTCTTAAGATCGTAATAATATACGGAATAAACAAACATAACATTTCACGAAATAAATTACGTTGCTCCTTCGTAAAATTACGACACTGTAGAAAAATTGTAAAACTGCGGAAAAATATAATTTTTATATTTAAATTTGGATGTAATTACAGTAAACCGCAACTATGTAATTTAATATACGTACGGTTTGAAAATAAACAGGTTATATTTTTGTTTAAGTATTCATTATTAAGCTGTCACCAGAGGAGTTTGAAGTCGCGTTCTCTGCGCAAACAAATCTGCCCGAGGCAAGTGATTCAATTATTACCTTGCTGCATTCGATATTATTTATAAAATAAAATTATATTTAAACTGTAAACATATTAATTATAGCATTTATAAATGTTGAAATAAAACTAATTTAAACGGATTTTATCGCGGTTATTTATTAAATTTTGATCCTGACGTTTCGAAAGCTTTTCAGCCTTCGTGGTCACGGGGCGGACTGAGGTGTAGGTTGTCCAGAAAAGTTTATGTTACTATGTCTACCTTCAATTTAATTTTTAATATTTATAGTGTTCCGATCTACGCAGAAAGAGCTCACAGTGTCTTGAGGTCTGGCAATTGGTCTTTTGGGTTCCAATTTAATTAAATGTACTTCTAATGACTTCGTAGAGCGTCGGTGCAGTCTGCAGTTGCTGAACATTCAGAAGAAGGCTCCAAACATTATCTTCGATTCGACAAGCCACAAATCCTTGCCAAAGAACACCGATTCCTACCTAGGATGATTCGTGAGGCTATTGAAATTAAAAAACATCCAAATTTCAATAGAGAAGATGGTTGGAAGCTAGCACAAGCCTGGGATCCAATTATACATTTAATTAAATTGGAACCCAAAAGACCAATTGCCAGACCTCAAGACACTGTGAACTCTTTCTGCGTAGATCGGAACACTATAAATATTAAAAATTAAATTGAAGGTAGACATAGTAACATAAACTTGTCTGGACAACCTACACCTCAGTCCGCCCCGTGACCACGAAGGCTGAAAAGCTTTCGAAACGTCGGGATCAAAATTTAATAAATAACCGCGATAAAATCCGTTTAAATTAGTTTTATTTCAATGAATAATATTCGCGTAAACCTAAGAAATCATTATTTATAAATGTTGTTTTTTCCCACATTAATATGTGACCACTTTTTTAATTTACATGTATCTAGGCTTTTGCAATTAGTTACGTTACTTATGTTATTTTAGAGGTAGGCATATGATAATATCTTAAAATGTTAAGACTAATTCTATGTTATTCTAACATTCATTTCAGTGAATATTTATGTATGCATATTCTTATTTTTACTCTTCTTTTTAATATTTCATGGCAGTGCGTTTATGCATACTAATTTAAGTGAACATAATATTTTTTTAAACTTCAGTTTACATTTCAGTTAAATCTCGATACAACTATTGAATCACTTTTCATAGAAATTTATAATTCATATTTTTAGTTTTTATCCAAAGTAAACTGGTAGGTTGGCTAGTACAGAATGCCTCAGGCATTAAGTCCGCCTTGTAGACAAATTCTATATAAAAGTCAAATAAATAAAAATAAATAAATACGAAAGTATATCTGGGTATTAGGTTTTAACGCTAGAAACGCCGAATAATTTTTGTTATATTTTGAAATAGAAATAGATAAGGGTTTCAAGTAGAAAGAGCGGGCATTATAAAAGTTATGGTTTTATCACGATGTTTTCTGTCAACAGAAGCGCAGGCTCTTTATATGGATTTGTTATAACGAAGTTTGTTAATTTGAACTCACGTTTATTGACGTGACGTCCGTGCACCCTACCAACGAGCCATCATTGCTTGAATCATTCAAGCTTTATCATTGATTAGAGAGAGAACCTATATTTTTTTAAGTTACACACATGAAAATTGTATTCTACGATTTTATGGGAACATAGTCGCGAGCTCAACTAGTTATCTATGATACGTTTAATTGCATAAAATAGCTAAACTGTATCACGCAAAATGCTATCAATATTACCTACATAACACAGAGCTAAATGACGTAAGTTTATGAATTAAATTAAAATCCTCTATATAATAGATCAAGATATTGTTAAACTTATTTTATCGTTAGCCGTACTAGTCCTTACTATATACTTAATATTATAAATGTGAAAAAGAGTTTGTTTGTTTGTTACGCTTTCACACCTAAACCGCTGAATCGATTTTGATAAATTTTGGTATAGAGATAGTTGGGAACCTGGAGACGGTAATAGGCTACTTGAAAAACTTATTGGAAGTGGAGTAAAGAGAGGGATAAACATTGTATGAAAATTTTTATTTTGTTATCCGATTTGTGTGACAATATCAATATTAACGCGAGCAAAGTCGGAGGTAAATGCTAGCCTATATCTACATATAAGGAAAATACAGTTCCGTCGAGGCTCAAATACTTACTTAGCGGGATAGGATGACCATTCTATGATGGTAGATGATTCTAGGCTACTTGGTTTTTGAATTTCGTTGTCCCTTTGCTATTCTTCTTCGAATTAATTTTATATAAAAAAAAAAACTTCAATTTTTGGGAAAACACGAAACACTAATAAAAGAGTAAAAACACGAAACCAGAGTCCTCTGAAGATGTATTATCTTCAGATGAAGAAGTTTTGACTTTCAAGAGATGAAGATCCCAAGTCAATTCTTCGACGTCAACTACAACAGTTGAACCGGATGTGGAACATATTTGTGACGAGTTTGGAAATAACGAAGTATGGTACAGATGTAGGGGTTGCGGGCAGTCAGTTCATGAAGATTGCAGTGGTACTGATTCCGCTGATAAATATAACTGTGATTCTTGTGTGAGGGAACGGAAAGTGCTGGGGCGCCTTGATTTATAACTTTTGATGTAGCTACTTAATTAAAATAATTATTGGTTTGGTGAAAAAAAATGTCAATATTTGATTAAAGTATACAAAATTACGATTTTTTGAAATTACAAAGTACATAATATGTTTAGTGATAATAAATAAATAAGTTTTGCATTAGTTAAGTTTGATTACAATATAAAAATATGTTTACAATAAAGAATTATTAGTTACTATTGTTTTAAATGTAAAGAATAGATGAACATTTCGGTAATAATAATTAAAAAAAATGTTTATTGGTTTATGTTTTTACCTAGTTTATTTTGGATGCTAAATAGTTTGTTTGTTATAACGTAGTATTGTTCATAATGATGGTAATAGCGCAATCGTTTACTGTCAATACCCGCACCCAGCGAGTAATGGCGGTCGACGAACGGTTTTAAAATATGATTAAAAAATGAAAAACGCTTTTTTTTTTTTTTTTTTTTTTTTCGAATTGACATTCGCTGTTAGCCGTAAGGGCTTTGACAGCTTCACCGAACTTTTTGGGGCGAGTGCTGAGGGCACTCAGCTCCGAGGCAGCGAGCGCAAGGGTGCCAGAATGGCCGAACCTCGGCTTGGGATGCTGCGGAAAACAACAAGGTTCGTGGAGGTAGTCCCTTCCAGAACCGTGTACTTAACGTGTAGGTGTGCATGGATGGTATGCGGTGTGATGATGTACTTTCAGTGATGTAGAGTGTTACTGTATCGCGCGAGCAGAGTCACTTGAGGGCTCCTATCCGGAGGATCGATCCTGGCTCAAGCGTCTGCAGAGGGAGGCCGCGGCGGGTGTGCGGGAGCGAAATTAACTGCTCGGCCTCGTCGGCGAGGGCGGCGGTTACGCGGGCGTGTACGCGGACACGTACGATTGGTGGAGACGGTAGGAAGAAGTGCGTTCGATCATGTTATTTTATCGACGGGATCAGTGAAACAATTACGTGGCCGGCGCGCGAAACCTTTGGCGTGCGGATTAGCATTGTAGCTAACTGCGTGTACTATTTTGGGGTTGGGATGAACTTCGGCTTTTTCGAAGAATTGCTTTGTAAGGTCTTTGATATATGCATATATGGACGGAATATCCATATCTTTATGGAGATCTACATTACGGACGTACGGAGGGGCTTGGACGGCTATACGCATGAATTTATTTTGCAGAACTTGTAGTTTGCGCAGGGTGGTGTGCGAAGCGTGAGCGAATACGGGGCAACTGTAGGTAAGTATGGGACGGATGCATACTTTGTATATTGTGAGCTTATGTCTAAGTGACATTTTGCTCTTAGAGGAGGTTAGGTTGCGTAGTAGAGCCATAGCTGTGGTGGCTTTTTTCTGTACATAATCTATATGTTTGTTAAAAGTGAGATGTCTGTCTAAAACTACACCAAGGTATTTAGTTTGGTTAGCCCAAGGGATATTGACATCAAAAAGATGTAATGTTCTTTTTATATTCTTCCTCGCGTGAGGATCGAACATAATAGCCGCGCTTTTGTCTGGGTTTATTCCTATGCGCCATTTGAGGCACCAGGACCCGAACGTAGACACAGCCCTTTGGACGCGGTAGTATAAGTGAATCCTATTTCTGCCTGAGCTGAAGATGACTGTGTCGTCTGCGTAAGAGCCTACTGCGATGTCGGGGAGTTCAGGGATGTCACTAACAAACAGGTTGAAGAGGCAAGGGGCTAGGATAGAACCTTGCGGGACTCCTGACCTTATTGAATGTGGTGAGGATAGAGTTCCGTCCGCTTTATAGCGGAAGGTACGGTCTGATAGGTAAGCGAGGATTATGCGGACTAGTCTGTCCGGGACTTGAAAGAGATTGAGTTTAAATATGAGGCCTTCGTGCCAGACCTTATCGAAAGCTTTGGCTATGTCGAAAAATACGGCAAGCGTGCGCCTAGGACGGCGTGGCTCCGTGAAATTGGAGAGAATATGCTCCGTGAGGCGGAGCACTTGGTGGGTACACGAGTGCTTCGGTCGAAAGCCGAATTGCTCGTGTGGTAAGAGACATTTCTCTGAGACAATGGATTGAAGTCGGTTCAGAAGGAGCCGCTCGTATATTTTACCTAACGTATTGAGGAGGCTAATTGGGCGATAGCTTTCTGGGAGAGATGCCTTTTTACCGGATTTGCGGATACCTATTACCGTTGCCTTTTTCCAAGCGGCTGGAAAATGGCAGTGAATTATGGCCGCATTGAAGATACAGACCAGAAGAGCTATAAGTTTATCAGGGAGAAGTTTTAGGGCTTCGTTCCTGATTCCATCAGGACCAGGGGCTTTCCTTGGCTTAAGGCGTTTTATGATCGCGACAACTTCGTCATTTGTGACCGGGTCTAAATTTTCAACTGGTGGGGTCTCTCTTATTGATTGAATTGTTCGATTGACCCTCCCGATGTGTCCGGGATCTATGGTATGATATTCATAGGAATTGGGAGAACACTGTTGTTCGAGAGTGGTAGCGAGATACTCTGCCTTGTCTATACTTTCGAAGGCGGGCAGATTGCCGGGGCCTCTATCCAGCGGTGGCATTGAGGACGAGTAGCTGCTCTTTTGTTTACGGACAAGATCCCAGAAGGCAAGATGAGATGGTTTGATTTCCTCTAAAAGACTGTCCCATCTTTGACCGCGGAGTTCGGAGATACGAGTTTTAACTAATCTTTGTAAGTTACGTAGCCGTACGCGATTTTCCTCCGTCGGATAAGAATCATGGGCGCGAGTCGCGGCGTTTTTTTCCGTGATCAGTCTTCGAATGTCATCAGGGAGTATGAAACGGCGATCGTTTGCCACCTTTACCTCTTTCGAGGTTTCGCTGATGGCATTCTGGAGGTGACCGACCAGGGAGTCAATTGCCACATCGGCATCGGTCACAGACTTTATCTCGTCGGGGATCCTATCTAAGAAAGGGGAGGAGAGATTATTTGAAAGATAGTGTTTGAGCTTTGGATAGTCAGCCACTTTGACTGAAGCCGGTGTGTGGTCACCCGGGTAACCTAGTTGCAAAATTACTGGGCGGTGATCGGAATCTAGTTCATGTACGACATCGATATGTCGTACCTGAAGCGCGATCCCTTTTAAAATAGCTATGTCTAAAACTGAAGGGCGGCAGTTAGTTTGATAATGAGTTGGCTCAGAAGGAGCTATTACGTCGAACGTAAGCGTATTTTCTAGCCAGTATAAAGTCCTACCATTAGTGGTACTACGCGGGTTGTTGTATTGAATGTGCCCGCTGTTTAGATCGCCAGCCACTATAACAGAGTCACCGAGTGCGAAAAGCGTCTCCAGATCCGACTGGAGGAGAGTTTTATTAGGTGAAAGGTACGCGGAAACGATAAAGATAGTGGGATGACCGGTCATACCCACTCTACATACCGAGACTTCTAAATTTGTAAGTTCGGGAGGATCTATTGGCATGCAATATAGTGACTTTCTGTAGTATATGAGCGTGCCGCCGCCTCTTACACCGGTACGGTCATTTCTTACTATCTTGTAGTTCGCAATCGCGGGATTACGAACGCTCGGTTTTAGTAGTGTTTCTTGTACAAGAAACACGTCTATCTGTCGCTCCTTAAGGAAGCTAGCTACTAAGTCTCGTTGGGGTTTCAGGTTACGTGCGTTAAAAAAGGATATAGAAAGGCCACGAGGTCTGATCTTATCCTCCATTGCGAATTTATTTAAGGGAAGAGCGGATGAGGCGTTGCACGGTCTTTGCAATGCCTGGGAAGCACCTAATAGCTTTAAGACGGCCTAGATCTTGACTAGCACTGAGCATTTCGTCGAATGCGATGATGTCCTCTACTGAATGTTGGTCAAGAAGTTTAGCGAGCCAGTCGATCCCTATTAGACCAATAGACGGGCTGGACATAGTGGTATGTGAGGGTTTAGCCATTGGAGGCTGCGGTTGGGGCGCCCATGAGGTGGTTGGAGCTAAAGTGGAATTCTGAGACGGAGATGTATTCACGGAAGTGACTCGCGCGGGTTTAGGCAGGCTCGGGAAAGCCTGAATTGACTTGAGTGGCGGTGGGGCAGGATGTGCGGCCGTTGTTTGCGCTGAGGGCGCCTGATTAAAGGAACGCGTGTGTTTTGTGCGTGGAGCGCGTTCACACCCGCGATAGTTCGCGGGGTGCCCGGCTTTACCGCATAAGACGCAGCTCGGTGGAGTTGGAGAGTCACGGGTGCGAGAGCACTCCTTAGTGGAGTGGTTTTCTAAACATTTGACGCAACGCGGGTTGATAAAGCAGTTGCGAGCGGAGTGGCCGTATGCTTGACAGTTATGGCATTGAGTGGGGGTATGCCTCTTATGGGGGGTCTCTACAACTATGCCGGAGAGGCCGCAGACGGATTGGAGGGAGAAAATTTCTTTTCCTTCCTTGGATCGGTCCAAAGTGACTAGAACTAGGTCGTATAGTTTTTTTGTTATATTATGGTACATTCGATGTACCTCGTGGACCGGGAAGTTTTGCTCCTTAAGGGAGGCTAGGATTAGCTCCTCGGGGAGCTCTTTAGGAACGCGCCTAAGAACGACGCGCAGAAGGCGCTCTTCTTCAGTTGTGTAGGTATAGAACTGGTGTTTTCCTTCCCGGAGAAAGGACGTTAAATTCTTATAATCTTTGATAGACGGGACTTTAACCTGTATCCCTGAAGGGGTGCTGGTGGCCCTATTGTATGCAATTTTCCTTGAGTTGAGCTGGGCCGAGATGCTTACCCAGGAAGCCTTATCGCAGATCGTAACGGGGGGCGGTGGGCGTACCGCTTTCTCAGTCGAGCTAGCGGATGTGGGAGGTTGTGTCATTGGGGTATTAGCGTTCTCGGATGCAGTAGGAACGCGCCTTGTTTTTGCGACAGCAGTTTCAACTGTTGAGGGTGATAGCACCCTCTTGTTCTTGGCCTTTGTGACTATTATAAAGTCGGCTTCAGGATTGCTTTCAGGTTCCAAATCGAGGTCCCTCATTTAAGCCTCGTTTTCGGGGGTCGGGTCGGAGGATAATAGCGAGAAAGAGTTCGCCGTTGGTATTGGCCGTGGTGCGTACGATATTTGCTCCTCGAAAGGACGAGGCGCAAGCGTAGGGGTGGGGGTCGCTGAAGGCGACTGTGTACTTGTTATGTTGATAGCAGGTGCCTGCGAGTGAATTAACACAGGCGAGCGGGATCGGGAGCGTGAGTGTGGAGATGCTGGGCGACGCACCGGTGCTGTCGCTGCGGTAGATGGGGTGCGAAGGGGTAGTAACGTAGATGGGGGGGACGCCGGTCGAGCACGAGTTGGTGCATTCGCTGCGGTCGGTGGGGTGCGAACGCGTTGGACTGGTTGGGAGGCGAGGAACGCCTTGAGCAAGTCTGGTTGCTCTCTACCTATGAAGGCACGTAGCCTTAAATATAAATCTTCCGGACGATTGGCCATGGTCCGGATGTAGGACTTGGGGTGAGAAAATTTGCTCGTAAGCCTAGGTGAAACCTCCCTGCCGGAAGGGCAGGGGGGCGCGGTTAGCAAAAAACTAACGAACTATCCCAAGTTCGGAGAAATAACATTTAATACAATCTACTGCACGTGCAAAATCAGAAGAAAAGGAAAAAAGAAAGAAAAAAAACAAAAACAATAAAATATCTATGGCCTGGCCTGTAATAAAAGGCTTAAGGGAAAGTAAGCTTTACCTTTGTTGGTAGCCGGTGACCGGCGTACTTACAGTGTCGGCACTTTAATCACTGCACTAAATTCACAATGACGAAAAGCAATACTTGGAATTCGGAATAATAAAGTAAGATATCTCTCACAATATAAACTTGACACGATAACCTAACAATAGGTTGAGATTAACAAAGGACTAATTATCGGTAACGCGAACTGAAATGTCGGCAACAATAGACGGATTATTGCCGATAAGACGTAAGAACAGCACAAAGAAACAATAGGCGGCGCGGTAAGACGCAGCCAGATCGGTTTCGAGAACAATCAACGAGAGCTCACGGACACGTCCGTTCACGACCGCGGTTGAAATCGAACTCCCATGAAAAACGCTTAGTATATTGACAATGCATATGATGTATTTTTTTAAAGTCAAATAATGTAGTTATGTCACAAATTAGATACATTTGTTGTATTTAAAAAAAAATAGATAATTGCTTAAGCGACCGCCATTCCTCCATGTTCCCATAGTAAAATTTTGTTATGAATTGCATACGAGTAATCGAGACTTGTGGCAATACTCTTACACATTTTTGATTAAATATTTCAATACGTTAAGATATACCATAAAAATATTGTAATAATTTTTAAAATAAATAAAAATCAATAGATATTAATGATGAAGTACAGTAGCTAAATTAATTTGTCATACTTGTTTCATTAAAATTATGGTATTCCTTATAATGCTGGATTTTGGTTTAGGTTTTTAGGTGGATCTTGGGAGGCAAAATTTAAAGAACGACTAATTTTTAAAATTCGTTTTGATTTAGTGCATCTCTAAATAAACGAACAAATATCAACAGAATCGAGTCCGACTGCATTGCGATCACCATACACGAGTCGCCACACTCGCCGTAGGGGTGTCCTCAGGTGTATCGCATTCCGGGATCAGCTGGAGATTAGTCAACAATTAACAGGTGTGGTAGCTATTAGTATCTATTTGGATAGCGAGTACGTGGTCACTTTGACTTTCTCTACTTTTTCGTGTTGCGAAATCAGCCAGCGTCTATCCAGCTAACAAGAGCATTGCAAACTGGTATGATAATGGCGACTCATAATTGATAGCTAATCTCTCTGTGATCTCTATTGTACCGTATCATCAGGTATAGTGTCATTACTTTACTGTACTATTATATAAAAATATATAAACTTAAAAAAAAGGAATAATGACTATACATTACGGAAAAACGATCCATACAACACTACCTAAAGCCACCATTTATTACTTCGTAGTTCACATCAGTAACCAATGACAACGGCGTCTATCGAGAGAGGATATATTTATCAGTCATAGATGAGTATCATTGTCCGACAGCATCTCGCAACCTGTCAATACCACGAAAAAAGGTGCATAACATTAACTTGATTGATACTTAATTATCCCGAAAAGAGATTCAATGACAGGGTTATCGTTTGGCAAACATATAATATACAATGATCATGAATGCAAAATCCATTGAATGTTTTGAATGCGAATTATTTTAAAATAAAAGAAAAAAAGTTAAAGCTAAACAGTTATAAAGAGAAATTGATGCGTTAATAAAATCAGTCGTTAAGAATTCTTGAGAAAATAATGTTGTTGTTGTTAATGAGTAACATGTTGATGTAATGGCTTGTTAAATGACTTGGAAACTGTGAAAAGATGGTCGATAGGCGCTAGCTGCGGCCCAGATATACCATCGAGACTGCGGTTAGGGCAGATAGGGAACTTGTTTGTTGTTTACGATTTATTGCGAAATGTTGTATGTATGTACACTTAGTAAATATGTATTCAACTATTTAACGGGTGAAATCTTATTGCTTCAAATATTTTGGTTTATAAGATACATAAGTGCTATAGTTTTCTTACATCAAAAAGCACTTATATTATAGTTTTATATTAAATTCGTTTATACGTGTGCAAATGTTTATCACAGTCGAATAAGTAGCAAATATAAAACTTTAAAATAATTTTGACACAAAGTGTGGGTATCTGTTATTACAACGTTGTTTCATGCAAAGTTTTCATTGTCACGGAATTCTCTCAAAGGCTATGAATAAAAGTTCAATGTAAAGCTTTTTAAACAGATTATTTGTGGATACCTTTTTTTTGAATCACATATACCAGCCCTAATTTATACAAGAAAATATCATTCGTACATCTATTTGCATTTTCTGGTAAAGGTAGGCCGAGAATATTTATGTACAATTATATGTATAATATTTTTACAAGTGAATTAGAGATTGACCTCCAAAGACTAAATGTTAGTTATATTAAAGTATCTATATATAAGTTTATGTAAGTGAGATTCGGATAAACAAGCTCGTAAAGCATGAGCTTGTTACACTTCCTGACAAGGGTACTTACAACTGTTTTCCCATAGAAGACCTTCATTCAGACCCTAAATACTTGTAGTTTCCGCTAAATGTGCAAGTATATAAGTTCTGTAAATATACTGTAAATACTAAGTTAATACTTCAGTAATTGCTTCATTATTGCTTAAAAGTAATGTCATTACTTACATACTTAAAAGTACAAGTAAGGCATTGCGCGGATAAAATATTGTTTGAACGATATAGAATTTTTAGAACAACAGCTTTATTAAATAATTAAATTCATAGATACTTTGCTACAGTTAATAATGGGCATGGAAAGTAGCACGGTGATTTTATCTTCTGCTCATGTATGACGTTGAATTATTAATCGTGACATTATCGGCGAACCAAAAATTCGAAGCAATAAGAGCAATGAAAGTGCAGTGTATATATATGGGAGGGACAACACTTTATAGATGGACAGAAAGAATGAGAAACACTGCCGTGTTATATAAATTAATCATTCACAACGTTTATATACAACAGTAATTTAATAATATAATAAATAATAAAATAGTAAATTAATTTTGTAGTAGAGTGAAGTGACATTAATACGAGAATATTTTTACTCCGTAATAATAATGACATAAGAAACAAGATTGTAATTGAAGCTATTTAAGTCTAAGTAGGATTTCAGAGCCATGTAGTGCTTCGACAGCTTTTAAAATATTGCCACCAGTAGGTACAGCGACAATCCATCTATTCAATTTGCTTGTTGACAGTTTTTTTCATATTTACCTCATTTTATTCGTTCAATGTTATTATCGGCTTTATACGAAACATAAAGAATTATATCATCTTCAAATATATAGCATTTGTCCAGTGAGGTGATATTTTTACGCTGAAATTAATTAATATAACGTCCCAAAACGTCCATTAACGTCACTTTTATTACCTACATATCATTCCTACAACTACAAAACATTAAGGACGGATTCTCGTATAAATTAAAAACGTTCTAATTACTTTATACACGGCAGTCCCTATTTTTTCACTCTGACTATAACTTTTGAATTATAAGTTTACTAAATTAAAATTTGTTACTCTGTTAGTTTAGGTAAAAAATTGTAACGTAGGAATTAAAAACGTTGATAACTAATTTGTTGTTACTGAAAATTTTATATCAGGGATGTTGAGAACGTTGTAGGGTTAAATCTATTTGTGTCAATTCCAGAGAGAAGGATAACATACGTTCCTTTGTTTATTGATAGTTTAGAAGATCTATCTGCAAAGCTCTCGTGAAACTCGATAGTTTATAAATCTTTTTGATCCTTCACCAACGAAACAACAATCGACTCGATTAGATAGAATTTAGGTTAGCTGACTTTGGTTCGTATAAATGGAAAACAATGCATTTATATAGTTATCTACTGTAAACGAAAAACATATATTAAATTGTTCAAGTCGGTAATTTACAAAGTAATAGCAGTTTTGCTAATTCCGTGTATATAATGAATCTCAAGAAGGCATTACTGACGACATGTAACGACATTTTTTCTCACCTCACGACGAATGAAATGTGAATAAATACTTGAAATGTAGGCAATGGCGAAATATTTGGCCTTTAAAAAAATCTCGGTTATGATGCTTGTGATAGTTTAAGGAAGATTTAATCAATACTAACCAAGTAGAAATTCACCGGTAACTTAACATTTTTGTTTCTGCATTACTGTCTTCTTAAGAGATCTTTGGGTATGTTGTTTCATGTTTTTAATATTTTCATGGTCATGTTTTAACGATTTTAATATCATAAGTCGTGTGTAAAGGTGTAATTTAAGAGGTATTGAAATAAATCAGTGTCGCTTATTAAGTTTCACGAATTACTATAAAATATTTGTACGGCACAAGAATATAATATTACACAAGCAACTACAGTTTTGTGCATTTTTGTAAATATTGTATCGGGCATAAAATAACTTTTTATTAATTATTATTTCATAACGTAATAATAAATTCATACATAAAAATAAATTTATACATAACATAATTTACAATTTAAATTTTACCAATTCATGTATTGGTGTATTAATAATTATAAATATATTTAAATAGTAATTATATTTTTTATATATAATTATATTTGAAATATTTATATTACATTGATTTTTATTAGTTTACGTGTTTTAATTCACTTTTTTATGAAAACAGTGAAATTAAACTATTTCAATGAATACTTAGCTTCATTTTAATGATCTTAAAATTTTAGATAATTTTTCCCGTAGAAGCTTGTAATTTTGCTAATCTCAAGTTTCTTTGATCATGAAGATTGACGCCAGACACTCTTCTGCTAAAAGAAATAGTTTTGTATATCCAATATTAAAAATTTTAATTTTCTTTAATTATGAAGTTCTTGAGTTTAATTGATTTAAACAAATTTCTATCGCAGCCTGATGACAACTAAACGAACTACATATTTAATTAACACCGCGATTTAACTACCTATAAATGTCACTTTTACACATAACATAATTCATTCCAATGGCTTACTTCTAGAAATTTAAAATATATTTGGAACAAAGTTGGGATGTTTGGTTTAACTGGATGAGTTATAGCATACTTTGTAGTATATTAATTTATATCATGCTTGAATCTGAAATGACAAAAAATAAGCAGTTAACTTTGAAGAGTACATAAAAGGTAAAGTAATCTTACAGATACATAGCTTTTACATCTTGTGATTAAAATGCGGAAACTGTGTGTATTATAATGGCTGCTATTTCATTTACATTTTGTGTTTGATTGATGGCCACCCTAAGTGCAGAAAGGAAATCCTTTGATTTGCGTTTTATCTTAATATATTTTTATTAAAATATCTCAGCTCAGATTTGAAAAGTATTTTTTTTAATCCATTAATTCTTATAAGTTATCTATTTACCTATCTAATAAAGTAAAGTGATATTTATTTATTAAGTAGTCCATAAGTATAATCCATTGCTTTCATATAAAGTAGTGTAGGAAAGGGTTTAAAAAGTCTTGCATGATATTCTATGTTTAAATTATATTTTATTTTATAAGTTTTGCTGAATAGAGTTGTTATGTAAGACAGAGGGAAAATCAATGTTTTAGATGTTGCTTTATAAGGTATATTTGGCTAACTTTCATCTAGTTTTTAAATATCATCTTACTGTCTATTTATTACAAACGACTGCGACAATATGTCATAAAACCTTTTACCTTAACCGGATAGTGTATAACTGACGAACATACTTTTTGCCAAATCTTCTAAACTAGGATTATACTTTGGCAAACTTTGTAAAGATAACACACCGTGATACGTTTTTTTACAAATTTGTTTAAAATTGCAAATATTTACATGATGTACGTGTCAATCGCTGTGAGTACTTGGTGTGACTAGATATATGTATATAATGTGTTTTTTTTTGTTGATTTGTTGAAAATATACTATTCCATACTTCCTCGTAATATGCCGGGTGGACAGCGAAAGCGGGATGTGGGACTCACCTGGAGTAAATCGCCAAAATACCCAGTATAAAACCACCATAACAACCGTACACATTTATTTAGACACATATAATGTGTCATAGCTAGAAAATAGTATACTTAATGAACGTTCAAATTAAAAACCAAAACATAATTATGATAAACAGTATTCTCTTATTCCTAACCATTTTTCCAACTATAGGAAATTGTTTATTTATTTTATCATAAAAAAAAAACGTCAAACTATTATGGGTAAACCTATTCTAGTTATTATTTATCCAAATTACATTGATTTTGACACGTCTCATGGTTTTATAATTACAACCAATTATTGGTGTTTTAAACACTTTTGCAAATAATTTCAATAATCGTTTGTCGCTTTATACGAAATATAAATATATTATATATAAATATATAATATATAATATAGATATATAATATAAATATATAATATAGTTAAACTAAAAATATAGTTTCCCAATTTTATTTATTCAACCCAAGCGATTAAAATAACAATTTACGTCACACCACTATATCGGGATGAATTCATCTGTAACGACATTTGATTGTTAGGTTAGGTACAGAGCTCTAACGTATGCAACTGGGTCGGTGCAGACTAGTATCCCCGTAGTGACAAAGTGACAGGTGACAGCTTAACTATAGAAGAAAATATTATGAGATTTTGTATTCTTTTTTTATATTCTTAACTTGAAATTTTCATTGCTATAGTATGTTAAATCATTGACTCTACAATAAGATAATGTTTCAGTTTTAACTGTTTGATAGCGTACCATCATTTTTCTATATGTATATCTATACTAATATTATAATGAGGAAATATTTTATTGTTTGTTTGTTTGCATTGAATAGGCTTCGAAACTACTGAACCGATTTGAATAAAATTTTCACTGCTGGGTATCTCCACTATCCCCGGATGACATAGGCTGTATTATATTTTCAATAAAATTTGGGATCCTTACTAAATCTCCAATAATGTAACCCAAGTTGTAAAAAAAATATCTAAAATATTCTTTACATCGCGTGCGCTGCGAAAACTATTGATGATAGAACAAAAAAATGTTGTACACTATTAAAGTACATATCAATATCTACAAAAAGCTTTGTAATACCATATGTCCAACTATTGTAGTTATGTCACTATAACTATTTATTAACATTTTAAAAGTTGATATAAATGTCGACCAACATCAGACCATGTTAACTATACTTTTGTATTAATCCTTATCCAAATTAATAATTTCGTATTCAAGATTGTTTCAATACCTGTAGATTACTTTTTGAAATATACAAATTGGACATTCCATTAAAAAGTTATTACAAATTTAAAAATGGCAACCTAAAGAAAATATTAATAGAAAAAAAAAAACGTCGCCGCTCCGTGCTGTGACCGGTGTGGCTTCACGCAGCGCAACGGGCAACGCGACGAGGAAGAGGGCGCCGAATAAATAAAATGTATAACTAACAAAAAAATAAACTTTGAGAATATAACTAGGTTTATGGCTAAAAATATTACATTTTACAACAAAAACATAAATATGAATTTGAAAACAAGCTACTTATATCCCGCATAAAGATACATTTACTCTACGTTTATCTCAAAAAGTTAAAAAAAATGTCCACCCGTGCGAAGCCGGGACAAGCCGCTAGTACCTAATGAAACCAGAATTTTGTCATAATATTTTATAAAACGTGTAATATTGATTCAGTGATATTGATTTATTAATTAATTTGATCTGTATTTGTTTTATATTTAGTATCATTACTGACTTATACAATAAGGGTAGCATTTGCTTTTGGCAGTGCATGTGTAAACTTTGCAAGCAACCCAAATACTTTAGTAATTTGTATAACACTCTGATTACAAACAAATATTATAGCTTAAGTTATAGTAAGAATTAAAAACTTGAAGTCACTGAACTTTCCGACTGATTGTCTTTTTTTCTCGTTAGTCTTTACTTATTTTATATAACACATCACTGAATCTCGGCATTTAATATATTTCTTGAGTCTACAGTACTATAGCGAATGTACACAATATTCATAATCTTAATGTTTTCTAAACCGCTTAACCTACATAATAAAATTTTATCTACATACTAGAATATGGATTATTTATACGATTTTCATACACTAATCGTGCTGTAAATATACACTGTTTGCTTTTTTTTTATTTACTAATGAATAATAATCTCCATAGATATTGAATAAAATAATCAAAACAATTTTTTAATTTACACTATTTTTGTAATGATTTCTTATGTTTACGCGAATATTATTCATAGAAATAAAACTAATTTTATCGCGGTTATTTATTAATTTTGATCCCGACGTTTCGAAAGGTTTTCAGCCTTCGTGGTCACGGGGCGGACTGAGGTGTAGGTTGTCCAGAAAAGTTCATATTACTGTGTCTACCTTCAATTTCATTTTTAATATTGATTAAAATTTGTTTCGAAATACGTGCTTTTATCAAGAAACATGAATTGTTCTTTAGAATGTATTCATAATTTGATTTGTCAAAATATACATGGCACATAAAATTGAAAAAAAAAAAACAGGATAATTCATTAAGCCTCCATACTAATCCACTTTACCACAGGCTGATGAATTGACAGCGCTGTATCCTAGACATTTATGAATTAAAACGGGATTTTGCAGCAGAATCGCAAGCTAGTGAATGAAGCTAATTTCAAATTACATTTAAAATCGAAGTCCACGCGGGTTCATTAATCACAAAGCTCTTAAGCGTCCAAAGTTCGTCAATGTAAGATCATTTAGATTCGTAGGTACGATCTAATAATGGGACTTACATGTTTTACTATATATTATTATAAAAAAGTAAGCTTGAGCTCGATGAGATTAGGGAATATTATATCATCTTACAATTACGCCATTACGAATTATGGAAATCATATTGGTATTATAATATTTTATAACTAAGCCCTTTTGTAGTCTTTTTATTAAAATTAACTATAAGCACACCTAAAAAATGGCAGCAATACGTCTATAATTTATATTATTTGTTTTAAGTAATATTATGAATTTTCTAAAAGTAAATGCAAATGGTTTATCAGTTTCAGTAATAAAGAGATTAAACATTTCTGGCACACACACACACAGACAATGTGTTCCTTTTATCTTAAATATTTTAATATAATGATGCACACTACGCGTGAATTGAACGAGATAAAATAATTTAAGTTTATTTTATTGATATATAAAAACTTTTTAATTTTTCCAACGAAATTGCACGTTTTGTATAATTTATATTACAGAGAGATTGGCAATTAAAAGAAATTATGTTTGTAAATGTCTTGTCGTTGATGTAAGAACGAAAGCAAAGTACCCTGTTTACATTTTATTAAATTGTTATATTTATATTTTCTAAATAAATATAACATTCTCTAAATTGTTATTTGATATGTGCATTCGATTAGCTACATAAAGGTATATAACTACATCTAAGGGTAGAATATTCAGTTTATGTTGTTGGCAATTATTATTATATTTTATCGTTTTCAGTGGAGTTTACATGTCTGTACGAGAATAAATGGCGCTTATCTACTGTAATATGGTACACCATGACTACTGCAACTGTATAACAATTTATAATAACACTAAAATATTGAAAATTAACAGATTGTTGAAGTAAAAAGCATCGTGAACTACGTGATCTTACTAATATTGTAATACAAATATAAATACAATTTTAAAATAATATGTGTTAGTTACTTAGGAAATATATATTCCCACGGGCATCGTTAGTACAATTGTTCGCATTACTCTAAGAATGTAAAGTGAGTTTATTTTGTAGTCTAAACTCATATACAAATTATAATACTTTTATCCTTGGTACCAATTACATCTTATTATGTTTATCGTATTATGAAGTTGTGAACCGATGTCCGAGCTAAATTTCTTATTTTCTGTATTCTTATTAACTTAGAAAAATAGAGCTTTAAAACTCAGTTATCATAACATTATTGGATTAACAATGCAGAAATATTTGTTGAATATTTCCTTCTATTTAGTTTATTGGGGCTATAAACTGAATTTTGCATGGCTATAGGACTTTTTCTAATGCCCGCCTGACTAGCTACCACCTGCAAGTTGACAATCTGCCGCCAAATACATATAGGTGTGTTCCATCAATTGCACTTGAGAGCCAGTCCCTCCATTAAGCTTAGCATATTCACCATCTTGGGCCTCATCATCACTTAATATTAGGCGAGATTGTGGGCGTAACGCTGAAACCTATAAACTATATTAAAAGAATGTTTAAATTAAATTCAATGCATATGGGCGAAGCGAATCTTGCTAGTTATGTTGATAACTTGTTAATATAATCCTGTTTATAAAATAGTGGCAAATTGATAAAACTGAATCATCAAAAAAATATTGGACGAAAGTACTCTGATTGCCGACGCGTAAATTTTATGAAATTTTGCCTCTTGATTTATTTATTGGCGTTCAAAATAGTTTAAATCAAAGTTAATGAATAATGGATTCAAACCCCATTTCAACTGCATTTAAAACCTGTTATTGTTACAATGTGCTATAATTATACTATGTATATAATATGAATATTGAGTAATTATATATATTTCTATTCCGTGAGTCTTGTGTATAATTAAAAAACTTACGGTCTGTAAGGATGTGAAAGGTGAGAAATTCATAATATGATTGTGCTGTACTTAACATCAGGTGCAGTGCAGTCACTTTGCTACGCAACATAAAAAAATAAAGACAGAAATGTGGAAGTAACTACTCGTACTGATATAATTTAAGTAAGTGAATTAGAATTTTTAATTATAATTAAAAATATTTTATAAGTAAATAATAAAAAAATAACTAAATTTTCGCATATTATCAAAATATTTTTTGTTAGCATATCTATAATAATATCTAAATAAATTAAATGAGTAGTATATATAGTCTTTCTGACTTTATGCGCGATAATATAGCGAACCTATTTTTTAAAGGTCTAGCTTTTAGTCCCAATCTCACCTGAAGTAAATAACGATAAGGCGTGTGATGGTAAGACGCTAAGCGTAATGGAGTGACTAATTCTCAAGTGCAGCTCTATAGGTGCTTGGCGACAGATTTTCATATAGACGCCTTTTGTTATCGCGTACGTGTCAGTGCTTATTTATAATAGTGAGTGCAATTACTGTTAAAATTTAACAGCTGCTTGTTAAAAACTTTACAAAAACATTAATAATATACCAATTCTTGAAATATGAATGTTTAGATTAGCCTTGTAACACGTATATGTAAATTTTGCTGATTATTTTGTTTCTGAAGAGGCAAATAAGAGTATTTCAGAATTAGGGTTTGTTTGTCATGACTCATGAGATTTGCCGAAAACCCAGTAGAGTGAATACGTGATCGGAAATACTTCGATTTGCCTATTCATGGCGGCATAATATGAAGGCAACTTGTTCTCAATGTGGTTAGTAAGTGCCTACTGATAAGCTTTTGACGGTTCAGACAACGGAAAAGCTGAGATATTTTAATCAAAGGGTTTCAAATAATTCAAAATTAAAGTAAAAGTAATATCAAAATTTTATTTCCAAGGTTTGATATGTATAAAGATAAGTACAAATTCTATATAAGCTTTTTTTGTGATCAACCTATTCTTTTTTTAACTTTTTTATTTGCGTTAAGAGGAAGTCGTACCAGCGTTTTCTTCAAAGGAACGAATACCTTACAAACTCTTTGTTTCGAAAAGACGACGGCTTACGTCAAGCCACTAATTAGACTCTACCGAAAAGTTAATCTTTCATCGTCAACTGTTTTAAAAGATAAGCTCTTATTTTTTCAAATATATCAATGTTTTATCACCGTGCGTAGAACGAAATTTCTTTAATGTCAATATATTTATGTATATACATATGTTATATATGTGCCACAACTAATTGTTAAAACATTATTACCAATATTAACATATTAAATTTATTGTAACTTAATTATGGCAATTACGGGGAAATTTCACAAAATTAATGACGGAAAAGGTTACTTATTGTTATCCAGAATATCCATAAAGATCGACATATATTTTAATGTTTTCTTTATAGAGTAATACTATTACCATATTGAGTTAGTGTGAGATTAACCAATGTACTTACCCTTACTAGATATACAAAGGAGTTGATATAATTTTATTAATAATTCAAAATTATCAGTACATTAGATAATCATAGTAAATAAGGATTTTAAATATTTTCTTAAAATTGTATAAATAAAAAGAATGAATAAAATAAAACAGAAATAATAAAATACTGAGTAAAGTTTTACTATAGTGAGAAATGTTCCGTTTTTTTATTTTGTTCATATTTGTAGACGATATAATTAACTATTTTAAAGAAATATAAAAACAACTTGTATATCTACGTACACGCTGTGAGATGAGAACGGAAATTATTTGACCTAGTAATATGTAATCAGTTTTAACATATTAAGTATGTAATACTTGTTAAACAGCTTTTAGTTTTGATTTATGTTTAGTCCTATATGGTAATAATGAAGTGAAATATACGGTACCATAATGGTATTCGTAGTTTTAATTATACGTCTTTTATAAAAGTTTTTTATAAAAGTAAATTACATACGCAGTATTGCTTTAGAATAACTTTGGCTTGAAGAATAAAACTGAACTGGTAAGATACTGTTAAAAAAGCTATTTCTTCGAGTCGAGACTTCGGTAGTAAATCTTTCTCGTATATCAATATTTATATATATGGAGTTACTGTTACAATAGATTTAAGAATTCTCCATGGACAGTTTTTATTACGATTCTTTAAAGGGCTAACAAACGAGAAAGCCTAAGTATAAATGAAATAATTTAAAAATAACTTAGTTTAGCTCTATACCACGTATCCTCGAGGGATATAAACGGATTTTATATTAAAAGGGTTAAATGGATGGATGTGTGTTAGGGGTTTAGGAGATGATTCCGTTTTTCATGCAAATTTTCATATAAACCTATTTTATGAACCGATTGAAATAACAAAATGAAAAAGTGGCGTGTTTAATATTAAATCATTGTTAATGTAACTAATTTAACTAAGTACAAACAATGTTAAGAATTGTAGTTAGTTAATGTAAGATATACCTAGTGTATATTATATACTTATAGATATAGTATCCCTTTTAACAATATATCTTTATTTTGTAATTTTGATGAGTGTTTAGGGAGTTCCGTTTACTAATACATATTTGGTCAATGAAATAAATAATTTTTCGTTAGTTACAATAAAATCATTAAGATGAAATAATACGTATGAAACTTTTTCATAGTTTTTCAGATATTAAGCTTGTATTTTAAGCATACCAATGTTCGTTTATTTAGGAAGCATCGTAAAAAGAATGTTTTCTATCTATAACACAGTACGTACAACTCTTTTTGTATCTATTTTTTTATGGATTAACCTAAAAAAATGTTCTAAATATAACATTAATAATGTATGGTAGTAAAGTATATCATATTGTTGTCAAAGAAACCAATAGTTCAGTACGGAATTATCGTGTGATTATAGCCTACAGTATCATAACAAAATCTTATATTCGTGCGTGGTGTTTCTATGATTAAATATGTTACATCGACACCTCATTAGAGGCGATGACTAATATAATTTGTATCTATGCTTTCGAAATTATTTAAGTTCAATGTAAGTTTATGATGACAAAATAGGTGAAGTGAATGGTGAGCCTCCAGACAGCAATAGGCACATACGTGCTCGTTCGTGATTCTATCGGCGCGGCGCGGCGGCACGACCAATCGGACCTCGGGCCACGGCCATATGTTGTTAACTTACACACCGATCGGCAATATGACACTTTTCACTTTAAATAACAACTTGTTCAATGTATATGTGAGTACTAATGAAATATTCAGAAAGCCAATAGACTACAAAAGTTTAGAAGTAAGTTAGACAAAGTCGGAGTTACTGCGGCGTGATTGACGCGCTGCCGAACAATGCCGGCCGTGGTGTAGCGAGCGCGCGACCGCAACGCCTTCGTGTAGAGCTTACACTGATTTTTTGTCGGAGGCATCGCCGTTTGACGCCGCGTGCTCCACATTCGACGACCGGTGTTATACGCGGTTCGCCCCAACATTAGGGGTACTAATACCCAATAATGTACACAATAATGATTTAAAATATATTTTGTAAAACTCATTTACTGAAAAACTTAAAGTTAATTTTTCGCAGATTTTAATTAGTTTTTATTTAATCAAGTGTATGATATCAAATATTAAAGTAACTAGATATGTTGTCTAAACAAAAGTAAATCTTTTTTAATTTATTAGTGATAACCCTATATAAGGTTCTTAAATATAATCCGCGTCGAGTAGATTCCTCCAAGTATTTGAGAAGTATTGTCAGTTAATAGTCAAATAACTTCTACAACTGGTTGGATTACCTGACTCGCCTGCCGGCTATGTGTCCGCTACAATTACGTACTATTACGATTTTGCAATGAGCGTCTAACAACCAACACTCGCTGTTATTGGTTCCGATAATAAAGTAATTGGTGCAGTGCAAATGAAGATAAGGCTCTTGGCTCTGACAGCTCTATGTTCGCAATTATTAAGCGATTGTAGAAAAGTATATTTTTATATTTGCAGTATTTATTGAATTGTTGTCAACTTACTAGTGCTGTTCAATGAGGATTGAGAGAAGCTATATTCTTAGTTTTTTGAATTTTGATAATAGCTAATTCTTCCTCAAGGATTAATCGTGTTATTAGGAATAAATAATTTAGTTACCGACCTAATAAAATTTATTATAGATAGTATACATAAATATTTGTTATTTTCAGTTCATGTTTAAAGATATTACTAGGATAATTTTTATTTTATGAAATAATATAATAAATTTCGTGTCATAAATTACACTACTCAACACGGCGGGTACAAATCACAAGCGCAAAGCGGGAATAAATGTTTATCTTTGAAATTACAATTGCAAAACTGTAATAATCTTATTGTTTATATTTATATATATATATATATATATATATATATATATATATATATATATATATATATATATAGCGTATTTATATCATTATATCATTAGTAATGAAAACATTATAATCTTTAACAGAAGTAGTGTTGTGTTTTGGTCGCATTATGTTTAAAACTCCACGGTATTATGTCAAACAAACTGTCGCTTTAACATGTCGATTAATTCGTTAACATTTTGTAGCTGTCACATGTGAAATGATGTCACAGAAGTCGGAAACGCCGTGTTATATTTGGATTAGATATGTACTCACGTAACGAATATGAAATGAATCAAATTCCCATTGAAATATTAACTGTTAATGTTATTTCTATAGTGAATGGATTTACTTTAGAAACTGCTAAATGAACAGCTGGTAATCAAACACATGGTATGTGAGAATACAAGTATGTGGGTGTATCATTAATCCCTGATGTAACGATTGCAAACTTCGGATCATTAATATTTTCGAATGATAAATTAGTGACTACGTCACCAATACAGTTGGTATAGAGAATAAGCGAGTTTAAAATTTCATTAATCTTTCAAAGGTATAGTGAAGTCCGGCATTGTTAGCTGACACATTGAAATTTAGTAATTTGCATTATATTATTCTATTTCTGTCATTCCTGTTTCTTCAGACAGAAAATATGATAGGCGATGGTAGTGTGCCAAGTATATTATACGAGTATGTAGCAACATAATTATTCTCCGTTATTGTTCTTTAGTATTACTGGTCACACTAATACAGGAGAGGTCAAACGCAATAAACAGTGAAATGTAAATATGATTGTTCTCGCATAATTCTGATAAAAAATATTTAATGGCTGTTAATAATAATCAGGAATTAGATGTTGAATATAATCCAACAACTATTGAAAGTTTTAGAAGTACTTCATTTATTAACTGTTATTTTGCTTTATTGATACTATTTATTTATGGTACAATTAGCACATGAGGCTACGCTCTCTTTTTTCGTGAACTAAAATTATAAATACTAAAAAAAACGATATATTTTTTTCGTACAAATATTTGCCGTATACATTACCTTATATGTATATCTAAACTTACTCTAAACCATCGATTATTATAAAACAATTCAATATGTGAGTCCTTTTAGCGACTTTTGAGCTAGAAGTACACTCGAAGCACGGGCAGACATATAGAAAGCTTGTTTGTTATAAAACCCTATAAAAAATCACTGTGCCCGCAACTTCGTTCATGTGAAACTAAAAATAGATTTTTTGCCCGTTTTTGTAACTTTTTTTAATACAGCTTTCCTTCTATTGGTAGTAGCTGGATGTTAATTAGCCTAAAGCCTTTCTCAATGATTTAAAATAATTTCATATTTAATAGAACAATCATTAAAATATATTAAAAATTCGACTAGTAGTTCCTAAGATCAGCGCGTTCAAACAAGCAAATATTTTCGCTTTTTAACATTAAATATACATAACACAAAGACTAATGAAAGTCTGACGATAATTTCTTTAGAAAAAACTATGTCGATGTCTTCGAATAAACTTATTTTAATTGCAGTATAATATCCTGATTTATGTGTGGGTAATACTGAGTACCGTTCTTTAAATTATCTGCAAAACAATAACAAAATTTAAAAATACCTTTACAAAATCAAACATTTTTAGAAATGAATAAGCGATCAGCAGTAGTATAAAATTTTCAGCAACAGACACGCTGTTTATTTTCATTATAACTCAACTGATTCTACTGCTGCAAGCAGTTACATTTAGAATAGTTGTGTAGAGCTATTTAAAGAAAAAAATAAGTGTTCATATGTCTATGTGCTTAAACTACAAATATTGATTTGATGACAATATTTAATGCAGACGTAACAATGATCACGGTTAGATCCATTGATGGTTCTTCTGTTATGCGTACTTGATTGACTAAGAGGCTGATTCCGAAGTGCGACAAGCTAACTTAAAACCATTATTATGGATGGAACAACTTAGGGGTGACATAGATCTTATCCACCACGTCAAATTATTTTCCAGCCGATATTATTTATTTGCAATGTTTAGAACTCTCAAATCCATTTAGCATTTAAAAATGGACAACTGGTGTCAAATGTTACGTTAAAAAAATTATACTTAGAGAAAAACCATAGCAAAATAGTGTTTTCAGATACCAATCTTTTTGATTCATCTTAGAAACGACGTTTAGAAATTTTTCGTTATGATAGATTTTTTCTGTATGTGTTATAGTGGCGATTTAATCGAAAATTGTTGCTCTACCATACCGCTATTGTCATTAACTTAAACCTTATTTCAGATTCTATATATATATATATATATATATATATATATATACGTTATACATACAAATGAATAAATATTTCAAACGAAGGTTAGCAGCGAAAGCCACGACGTAAACAATGCTCGGTAATAGTAAGTAGATATTATTAAAAATTTCGTTATTATCGGAATGTGTGAGATACGATATTAATCTGGATTGATATAAATTGCAATACTTATAAATTATTATGAATAAAAAGTTCAGACAGAGAGCACCAACGACGTTGAAATTATTTTATTAAAAAATATTTGTCTTTGAAACTTCAGGATTCTAGATAGTTTTAACAAGATGCCGCATAATGTTGATCTTATATTTGTAACTTAGTACAGTTTTAAAAGAAATATTATTACGAAAATCGATTTAAATTAACATTAAAATAGACTTCATAATAATTTAAAAGTAGAAGAGAACATAAAAACCAGTTTAACACTCATGTTGACCACGAAGTTGGTATTCAAAATAAACGCTAGAAATTTGAAAGTCGCATAAGTGATACATTTTTAATGTGTTCAAACTCTTTTCAATTTTCTTAATACATTTAATTCAAGGATTTTCGATATTATGCTCGTTAGAAAGGCTCTCGGCAGCGGAATATACGCTGGTTGATCACCGAACGCGACAAACCAAAAATAATTATTCTGTCATCATGTCTTACATCATGTAATGCACCTAGTCGGATACTGATCCTTACCACCTCATTTTATATATCTTAGCCAGGCAAGCTGCCCTTACCGACCATCTTGCTGATGCGATAAGAGGTAAATGGAGTACTAATTTTTATTCTTTTAAGAGATGTAGTATAGGTAGCGATTTTTTTCAGCCTATAGGCGGTACATTTATAAATCCACCATTGCATTGCGGAGTCGCATGTTTGAGTTGTTATTTGGCAGATATTATACCTAGGGATATTTGGGTAGATATATTTATAAAAATAAAATTATCTCTCGTTCGTCGCCTGACATGGCTTGACGTAGTAAGATTTTGGCTTGTCAACGTAGCGCACCGTTAATTGTAATATCAGGTTTTATTTGGGTTTTGTAAATATAATCGTGACTGAATTTAATTGTGAAGTAGCCCTGGAAAGTTTACTGGCCGATTAGTGCCGATTGGTCACGGCAGCTTAGGCCTCCTGATTAAACCATATATTTACCTACTAACCACATAATCTACTGTACAGTGTATATACACTACTCTACAATGCGATTACGGTTTGTAGTGCTGAGGATCAATGTAAGATAAATAATGTTGTGTATCGCATGTACCATAACGAGTTGGCCAAGACCCGCGAGCAATTTCTTTGTTTGAGGGGCCTGGCACCGCTTGCTTTTGATAGTCGTGGACAGCACGAACAGTAAGGGTACCACCGAAACTTCACGCACTTGTAATCCTCTGAGGTGTCGCTTAACTTGGTCTGTCGGCAGACCATGTCGAAGAATATTGGCTGCACGCGTGGACCACATATGAATACCCTATTGCTATATTATGGCTTCACATGGTTACGTTTATATAAAACTTATATCTATTATGTAACTTGGACCTACATAAATCAATAAATTCAACGTAAAATAACTCGTTTCAGAAATTGAAAGAGATACAGTGGTTGATAAGAAAGACAAATTCTTATTATTTTATAAAAAGACGTGGCGGTACTAAATATATATAAATCTACTTATTGGTTTCACTGAAATTGAACGTAGTGCTTTGGCCAATAGTTCAAATTTTGTTTACCGAAATAAAACACGAGACAAGTACATTTCTTTGAAACAAGAAATCTAACGCTGGTAACTTAATTTTCATTTCAAAAGTAGTAAAACAAATAAATTTAAAACTTGTTGAAATCAACGGGTTTGAGCAATATTGACAGAAGCGCATTAATTTTCAATTTACTTTAATAAAATTGTTTGCAATGTTCTAATATTTTGAATCTATGATTGCCTTAATGGTAGTCTATTCTGAAACCGCTTTGGTCAATACTGGTTTTAATCCAAAAAAGCCTGAAGTCCTTTATGAAGACTAGCTATCATCTTCAAGATAAAAATCTCTTGTCAAGAGAGCTCTCTTCCGGTAGCTCTCTTCAAAGTTTTTCCCACGCATCGGTTTAACACTCTACCATCTTGAGTCACATCGTTAATCAACCTATTTCTATAAACAACTTTAATAAATATTTTGGACTTACTTCCAGACTTTACCAGATTTAAATATGAGTAAAACTGTTTACTTGTTCCTAAATAAATAAAATGGCTGTAGCGATATCTAAAACAAAGGGTAGACGGAGGAAAGCTCAATAGATGAGCTAGTATTTCAATCACGTTTCTCTGAAAAATGGTTGTACGCGAATGCATAGTGAAGTCCAGAAGAGCTAAGTCAGCACAGGAGACAAAGGCATTCGTTGAAACAAATTACGGTCGTTTCATTAGCAAATAAATGTGCTGTAACGAAAATTGGATGCTATTTTTCGTTGGTACAGTAAGCGAAATATAGTGTATTTAATTTCTTGACATAGTTTCTTCAGTCACAAGGCCATTAGAGTTCCAGGTATAAATTAATGTTGGCGCAAGCTTTATTGTAAGTATTTGTTTTACATTTTCTATATAAAAATATTGCAACAGATATAAAGACATTTTGCAAAATACAATTTGTTTTTGTTACAATTAAACTAAATTGCTCATAAAAATGTATATATTAAAGGACCTTCTATTAACTTTTTGACGCTAACAAGAATAATAAGACAGGTGTCATAACCCATAACTATCAAATTAAGGACAAAAATATTGTATTTTACAGAAAAATGAATACTAGTACTAATAATTATCCTTTGTAGTACTAGGCAATAAAGGTAATTGCAATTCGATAACTTTTAAGTATAACGATAACAATATAAACAATGATCCACAAAATCTCGTCTCTGACAATAATAATAAAGTTATATTTGTCCCGTACGCGTTGTGAATACGAAAACGAGATGCTGTCGGTGCAGCGATCCGGAGCACAGTTTTTATTAAAATATTTAAAATTTAAAATGAATAAAACGACCACAGAACCGATTAAGGATAAAAATCAGCGGCGAAAATTTTTATTCTTTTTCAGTTCTATCGACAATGTTTATTGGCGCCACATGACTCGTAGTTGTATCTAAATCTTCAGTATTAACAGGTCATAATAATGAGAGAAAAAAATTTCTTGCTATTATAAACAACATCTTATTTACATATAAGTACATAAACTTTGAAACAACATTTCGTAGAATTATTCGTATCGCACAATTTAAGACGTTCCATCTCATTATTACTTTTTGTTATTTCAACTATTTTTATACATTTATATATATTTCTCACCGTGTCGCCTTTCTTTCGGTATTTATTTTATTAAACTTCACATGTTATTGTTAAAAACAAATTTATGTTATTGAAGTAAAAGATTGACAAAACTAGTGAAATTATTTCATTTTGATAAATTTACTACAAAGAGATGATGCGTTTGCTAAAATGTATAATACATTACATTATAATCACATTGTAAATTATTATAGAAGACAATGTATCAGCCTTATTATCAATTTAGTATCACAGTGACATAAAACATATGGCGTAAAATTACTAATCTGAATTAAAGTTTGAGAAATAAAAAAACTGTGAGTAAAAGACATTATATTAATAGTTTTTATTAGGGTTCATTCAGATGGAATATGATTAAAAGAGCTAACGAATGTTTAACTAGCATTTGTTGCAAGGTGTAAATATGGTACTGTAAAGGAACCTTATGGTTCAGATATTGTTCCGGGAGGTCCTGGAACAGGTAAAAGAAGACTAGCAATTGGAAACTCTGAAAGAATCCCGACTATGAGGAGTCCCAGCATCATTAGCGAATTTTTCTTTAAATTTTGTTGGATCGGTCGGTTTTTGGAAATGGAGGTAAATTAGGAGATCAAAGGAAGCACCGTGGGATAACCAGCTTATCATTATTTGGTTTGACGGCCTAGATATCATTGACGTTTCACAGTGGAGGCGGAACTGCATTAGCTTTAAGCTTACCACTACCAAGATACTGCGCAGGATTGGGATAAATGGCACGCTTTTATGTTGGAGGTCAAGAACCGTTTTATTCGCTAAGATAAACTAGAAAAAATAATTCTCTGTTTCGTATAATACGTATGTAGTATATTTTCTTATAAATGGTAGCTGTAGAGCCTTATCTCACTTTACAGCGTGAACGACGAGGAAGAGCTTGGTAACTAGAAAAGTATATAGACTATGTTAATAGCAATTTCAATTAAAAGCAAAAAGTGTTAACCTTTATAACGTGCTTCCAAACCATAATACTTAAAGCGCTTTCATTAATTATCTGTTTTAAAAATAATCACAATCCAGCTCTTGTGATGCTACTCACAACTGAGTTAATATTTAATATTTCCTCGCTCACTAGTTACATTAATTTACAATAATTTTTGCAAATGAAACAAAAAATTGTTACATAGGTCAGTTTTAATATCGGTAATATTTTCTACCGCCTATTATGTTCGCTCGTCCATGAAAGCTAGGCTTTACATTTTCTTATAACACATAAAAAACCTAATATATCCTCCAAATTACAGTTATGACAAAACAGCGTCGAGACTATTTGTCAGTAGTTATTCGATTCCGGGCTTCCTGGCGTAATATAAGTTTATTATATTGTTGTTTGATGTTCCTAGTTCAATAACAAAATACGTGACATATGTATAAGACGAGTTATGGCTGTCATTACTGAGTTATATAGAATGTATATTCAAACACAAAAATAAGGTAGATATAATTATTGTTATTTGTTGAAGTTGTGACTGTTAAAGATTTAAGGCTAGTACAATATTAAAGTTACGCAAGGTTGCTAATTTGAACGTAATACTTACTACTTTGTGTTAATAGTGAACGAAAAAAGGTAGGTAGTAGTATAAAAGGATTGACCAATAAATCCCGATTGTTACCTATCAGTTCCTCCGTGTTTGCAATCACCACTATATTGTAAGTTGACACAAAGATTTACATCCTGCTTTTTTGAGATGAGGCTGATAAGTAATTTACTGATGTAAATATGCGAAATGATTATATTAAATGTCTCAAGTAATGTAGTTTACAATAAAATTGTTTATTATAAAATTCTGACTTCTACGGAGTAATATAAACGTACCACCATTAATATAAATACAAAAGTTTATGTTATACATGTAATATAGTTATTCAAATAAAGTATAGCATACCCTGATATTGTAATAACTACAAACAAAAAATGTATACATATTGTATATAAATTAGGTGTTTTTATAACACTAGCATTTATATGTATTTAATTTAAAATGTATACTTTATGTTCTATAATTACAAATTTTAAAATATTTCATATAAATATGTTATTAGTTCGTTGTACTTTATAGTGTTAGCTTTATCATTGGTCGCCGCTTTGTTTTTAGCCTTATCGTTGATCTTCTCTATACATTAAATGTCATATTGCAGGGGTTTCAATATTCACACGTTAGTTCAAAATAACTTCATGGATTTAAATTAATATTTACATTTGGTTATATTTAACTTTATAAATTCAAATTGTAATGAAGAGGTTTTATATAAATTGTTTTAATAATCTATTTCAAGTGTTAGGCTTTTTCATTGGTCGCCTCTTTATTTTTGCTTTATCATTGATCGTCTTTACTTTAATTTTAATATTACAAGGGTTTCAATATTCACACGTTAGTTCAAAATAACTTTATAGATTCAAATTGATATTTACATGTTTGGTTAAAAATAACTTTATAAATTCAAATTGTAATGACGAGATTTTATAAAAATTGTTTTAATAATCATATTCACACTAGTTCGCTTATAGCGCTTTTAGTTTCCGGTTGTGGCAATATAAATATGTCTTATAATACTGAGGCAGATACAGTGGAGCTCCAGAACGAATCAGTGGACTGAAGTATTAGTGATATGAAAACCGAATAGTACGTGCAGCCTATTAAACAAGTCGGTTAAGATATAAGATATTTAAAACCGAATAGTACGTGCAGCCTATTAAACAAGTCGGTTAAGATATAAGGATTTTTGTATATTTCAGAAGAGGGACAACATCAAGATTTTTTGTAAATTGGATTATTTACTTCCACCTTGGTGTAATCTTACGCCCGCAATAAGGTAATGGTGGTTATTATTATTATTTCTACCCACTGTCATATTCTGGCTTAAAAGTATCATAAATAAATAAATAGTCACTTAAAATCGTGAACAACCTCTCATTTTTATTAAGAAAATGATATAAAAATGAGAGACTCGCTAAACTGTATATTAGCTGTTTATTTTCTGCTCTTTTCTTGAATGCTGGATTTTGAATTACCTAATATTTAAAATCGTGAAAGTCTCGTTTTATTAAAAAAAAAAACAACAAATGACTCACGGATGTATAATAGATGTTTATTTACTGCTGTTGAATTTTGAATATCCTACTATTTAAAGTAGTTTTCTGTTGTTTTGTTGAATATGAGTTACCTACTACGAAAGTAGATACTCGGTTGTGATAATTATTTCAGGTCTTCACTATATGGATTAATGATACCTAATGACCGGTCGAAGAGTGGACGCAGGTCCAGTGAAAGAAGATCAAAAGACAGATTTGAAGGACGCAGGTCCAGTGAAAGAAGATCAGTCATCTTAAATGACAGATTTGAACCAGAGGCGAGAAACCAAAACGGGATTTATTTCATCTGTGCATTCTCTCAGCATTCTCAATGTAGAGAAAAATTTACTAACGACAATGCTGTTCCGAAATTCGATTCTGAATCAAAAATCCAGACAAACTACTACCTGATTTGTACTAATAAACTCTTAGGTATTCTGAGGGGTGTCAAGCCGTTTAACCGATTAGATATCTTTTATGATTGATATACTTGCATAAAACAGGGGCAGGTGGAATAGCGTCCCAGGCAGACGAGGTCAAGCGACGGAATAGATTATAGCTCAATGCTACCTTCTTCTTTGTATTAAAGCACAAACGTCCTGCCTGTCGGTTCCGCAATTGGAAAGTACAGGAAAGGTTCTGCCTAATGTTCAACACTATACAGGACTGTCATCATTTATTTTGTAATACTATGGCCGCATACTGTCCTGTGACTATTGAGAAACGAACTATCGAACTTTATTTGATAATTATCGATAAAAAAAAAAAATAGAAACTCATTCTATTTGGAGATATTTGAAAGTATTATCGTGAGAACAATACACAGAAGTAAAACAACAGACCGTTTCCGTGAGATCAACTTGACTTCAATAACCAGTTTAGAAGTATTTACCGGTGATAAAGCGAAGTTTTATATTGTTAAATGAGTGCAAAACCGCGCATTACATTAAGCAGAATTTAGAAAACTGTGTTCAAAAACGAAATAAATGCATAGTATACAAAAACGAAGAAAAAAAAAGAGAAAAATATAAATGTAAATTGCAATTTCAAGAACATAGATGATGAAATAAAGGAAAGACCGTTAGATGATAGCGTTTGTTGTAGTAATTCAGTAAGATTTGAATTATTAGTATTTAACCAGGAAAAGAACAGGAACAAATTCAAATGTTCCAATTACGTGCAATGTATACATGACCTCTATGAGAGGAGCCATTGAAGTGCAATGTGCACATAACGTCACTATTAATGAACCTTCTGAGGTGCGCGAGATGTACATTCTAGTCAATATGCACATGACGTCGCTATGAGTGAATTCTGAAGTGCAAAGAATCGCTATGAGCGAACCCTCGGAAGTGTAAAGTGCACATTTAAATCGCGAACCTTTACAGTGCAAGGTGCACATTTATCTCGCTATGAGCGAAACTCTAGTCAATATGAAGTGCAAAGTGTACATTTAAATCGCTATGAGCGAACCCTCTGAAGTGTAAAGTGCACGTTTAAATCGCTATGAGCGAACCTTTACAGTGCAAGGTGCACATGTATCTCGCTATGAGCAAAACTCTAGTCAAAGTCACGGGACGCTACGGTCAACCTCCAAAATCTACGTATGCAATGTGCCAACGTGCTAAGAGGCGGTGTGAGGGATTTGAAAGATTGGCCACCCAGTGACTCATAGAACACAGTGAATCATCGAGGGCAGTTATTCATCGTACGTAGCTGGAATGTTACCAAAGGGACGTAAGATTTATAATTTCTATTATTGACTTGATTCTTTTGATATCTTTATATCAGGAATGATTTATATATACTGAGCGGAGAGAGAAACACGAGTAGTGAAAGTGAGTCTTTACAATTGTCGAAAGGGGCCTTCTTAAACTGACATCCGTGTCACAAGACTCGAACACTGTTCGTGTTATCTTCTCTGTACCACTCTATGCCTATATACATTGGACGTTGTACTATTAAAATTATCGTTTTATATAAAAGGATCTGTTATGTATCGCGGGGACGCGAAAAGTTGTCAGGATGGACGAATGTTAGCTTTATCATTGGTCGCCGCTTTGTTCTTAGCCTTATCGTTGATCTTCTCTATACATTAAATGTCATATTGCAGGGGTTTCAATATTCACACGTTAGTTCAAAATAACTTCATGGATTTAAATTAATATTTTACATTTGGTTATATTTAACTTTTTAAATTCAAATTGTAATGAAGAGGTTTTATATAAATTGTTTTAATAATCTATTTCAAGTGTTAAGCTTTTTCATTGGTCGCCTCTTTATTTTTGCTTTATCATTGATCGTCTCTTTACTTTAAATTTCATATTACAAGGGTTTCAATATTCACATGTTAGTTCAAAATAACTTTATAGATTCAAATTGATATTTACATATTTGGTTAAAAATAATTTATAAATTCAAATTGTAATGACGAGATTTTATAAAAATTGTTTTAATAATCATATTCACACTAGTTCGCTTTTAGCGCTTTTAGTTTCCGGTTGTGGCAATATATATATGTCTTATAATACTGAGGCAGATACAGTGGAGCTCCAGAACGAATCAGTGGACTGAAGTATTAGTGATATGAAGAACCGAATAGTACGTGCAGCCTATTAAACAAGACGATTAAGATATAAGGATTTTTGTACAATATTATGTTGTTTCCCCTGGAACCTGACAAGAAAAACAAATCAACAATAAGTGTTCCCGTAAAAAAATTGATTCCGTTACCCTACTCTGCAAATATGATAACTTTATTCAACACAAAGTTATTCAGTACACGAACGTTTTTATTCTTAAACAATTGCTGGTAAGATTTATATTGTTTGTGTAAGGTGCATATTATATTGGTAACTGTGAGATACCCACGGCTCAATGTACCTACTTGGGGAAGTTACTACTACAAAAAATTTGCTGATTCATCCTTATAATAATTCACTGGAGGGACATTATGGAACGTATATGGCAATAAACAATTAATCTTATTGCCAATAGTACGCGTGCTTGCAATCAACACAGTGTAAGTGTGCCCATCGAGTTTATCGTATCATGTTGTTTGGTTTATTATTCATTTTTAAATTTTATTAAATCACTGGCGCCATCGCAGACGACCTTGTTGTGTGTTACTTACCTACAAAAATGCCAGTACTTTCGAAGATTATTGCAGTTACTCTTATTTATTTTGAGGATTAACAGTAAACAAACAGTGTAACAGATTGCAGTTATTTTTCATTTAATATTTAATAAATATGCTTTCGAGCATTGGTCTTGTATGACCTTTATTACAATATTAATATTATTTAATCCAAATCGTTACTATAGTCTCAAAAAACCAGTTACATATAAATACATAAGTATTGTTTTGGGGTTTTTGAACTATTTACCTTCATTACAAAAGGTTTATTTTATTAATTGCAACGGGTTTCTTCTTCCAAACAACGGTATACGAAATAGATCGCATACGACAATGAAAAGAGAGCTTTTATTAATACGTTGGATATGTACCTAGTGAACTGTCAGACATACACACATAGTAAACGAATAATATTTGCCTACTTATTTATACCTTAATTATGGTATATATGAACTAAAATTGAATATTGCAATTCATATTATTGATAAAAATTATGAAGTTGGATATATTTACCTTATAGGCTATAGTAAAATGTTTTTTAATCCTTGATCTTAGCTGTAGCTAGATTTTGCTATTAATAGAATTGATTTTTCACATAAAACAGCGAACTTTTATAATATCACTGGAATGGCGGCACATGCCACACAGTACAATGTAAAAACAATGTTAGTCCCCGAGACAGGTAATTGAGCGCCAGTTTTCGCTGTCATTTTCAACATACAAGCCTCTAGGCAGCGAATATACAGTGGAAGCGCATAAGAGAGTAAAAACAAAATTAAGGAGTCGTTATGACAAGCTTATTAACATAGGCATGACGGTCGCGAACCAGTCGGTATATAATGTTTATAATACTCATACATTATTTGTTATGTTAAAGTTATTAGGAGAAAGTAGAATAAAAAAGTAGTTAATCTTTAATGAATTTGAAAAACAATTGAATGTACCATTTTAAATGTGCATTCTTATTTGTTGAAACTTCTCGTTGGTATTAATACTGTCGACAACAACTTTCGTTGTTTCCTGTTTGGTTAATATGCAATACATTTCTCCGCGGTTATTGTATAAAGAGTTACAAGAATGTTATAAATGTGTTGATTAATTTATCAATGGCATCTCCAATTTTTACTAGGGATTTTGTTTTGTTTTGTTTTGTGTACATTTATGTTCAAAATGCTTTAAAATATTATAATTTCTGTAAAAAATATCACAATTTATGTATTCTGTATTCTGTTCTTGTTCACTCATAATAAAAGTTCCTAAATTTGTAAATTGTGCACTAATGTCATAGGGTATGGGATTTAAAATGATATCTAGAATTAAGTTGTTTTTGTATTTAATCTTATATCTGTATCAGTGCCTTGTAAAATAAAATAAAATAAAAATGAATCAATTACAAAAGATCACAATTAGTTAATCAATTAAACTGATTTAGAGTGCATATATCACGATCGCGTTATTTAGTTATTTTATACATTAGTTTATGTATGTGGAGGAATGTGTGATGAACAATACATTTATTTTTATTTCTATTTCATTATTATAACAAATGACTGGAGATAATAAGATATAAGGATGTATAAGTAAAATAAATGTACGCCTTCTGTATTGAGAATAGACGATGAGCTAATAGGTAGCAAGTTTCAAACAAAAACATATACTATTTTCTTTCCAGGTGAATTATTTTTACTCAAATAAAAAAAATCACTAGGGTCCTATTTGTGTGGATTTGATGAAAAACTTTTTAGGAATAAAAATGTGTCTATATAAAATATACCTTGTTGCGAAGGAGTGTGAAAAGGAACCGCGTGTGATTTATTAGCCTTCGTTTCTCCCGTGTAAAATATATTGTTTATATTTTTGATTATCCTCAGCGGATGCTACATATGATAGAATTACTTATATAAGTGGCATTGATTGATCGTTTATTAAACATATTTTTATGCACTGGGTAGTGCAATATAAATAAGCGTGAAAATTTAATAGGTATTTGATATCGGGGAATATTTGCATATTAAGAACAGTAGCCACCATACTTCAAATGTAACACAATTTTTTAAATAGTTTATAGGTAGTTTATAGCATTATGGCCATAATCTCACCTGATCTTAAGTGACGATACGGCCCAAGTTGGTGGACACGTTAAACTTTTGGAGGGACTGGCTCTCAAGTACAACTGTCGGAACACACCTATTCGTATTTGGCGGCAGATTTTCAACTTGAGGATGGTAGCTAGCTAGGCGCATTAGAAAAAACCCTACCACCATGCTATGGTTTCCTTACGATGTTTTACTTCACCGAAAGCTTAAGTTTATTTTAGGTGGATTCTAACTCACGTCCCTTGATGCGGCGTCCGTAGACACTACCACTGAGCTATCATCGTTTCATAATAAAGCGATCCTTGATGGTTTGCTAACGGTGATAACCGTTGTTTTTAAATTAAACTCTGGTTACCATCACGTATATGGCAATCATTTTCTGTATTTACAATATAAAAAAAATCTGGAGTTCGAACTTTTTTCCCATATTTACATTATGATAGGCATATGTGTGGCAACAATGCCGTCAATATTGAATTTAGTTTTGAAGATTTGGTGACAAGTGACTATAATTTTATTATATTTATATATACACAGTAGAAAAATTCAGATCAGATAAGTAGGCTAACTCCGTGGGCGACGTGCTTTGTGTCGAAAATGATATATCTTTCAAATATTACATATAGGCCATAGACTAGACTTGTTTTTTAAATCATCGCAGCGCTGCAGGCGATAAAAAGTATAAAAGTGTAATATGTTTAATATGACAAAGATATATTTTAAATATAATTCCTGCGTGTTGTTTAATTTCAATTCTAATAAGAAGGTTTCAGATATAAAATATTCTTTAAGATTTATTGTTCTTTAAATAGAAAGTATGCAGTTCATTTTATGTGATAATATTTTTGTGAAATTGATACAAAAATATATGTTGTTTTCTTTTATGCGCGGTGAATCAAAACAAAATGTCTGTAATTTATTACGGGTGTTAGAGGTGTGTACAACATAAATCTGATAAAATTTATTGCGGTATTTTTACTTTCCTAAATATCTTAATAGGATTAATATGGACGACAATATTATTACGAAACGCATGATTATTCGTATGATGATAGTTCACGAACAAGTTTTTAGTTATTTATAAATAGAATAATCAAAATTTAAATTTATTATTGCATTGTTATTACTACTGAGCCTATTACCAAAGATTCACTCATATATAATATAATTATTAAATATATTATTATAGTATACGTTAACTTGGTCTTTAAAGATTATATTTGAATAGGTAATAATAATAAATAAAATTTACACATTTGTTTTAATAAGAAATTGGAGTTAAAAAAGATTCTACTAAATGTTATTTAGTAAGCTGTAGCTATCATAGGTATTACCTTTTGTCTAGGACCTCTCGGTGTGGGCCAGCTGGTGCAGATGAGAACCACTTCTATTGTTAGATGCGTTTTGACAATATCTTTGTATACTTATATTAACATCACGTAATAATGTATTCAAAAGGTAGCTATATTTCCGAGTAGAGTAGTATTGTTAGTTTTTCATGGTAATAATAATACAGCTTTTCATTCAGTCTTGTCTCTTGTCACTTGTCGATCAACTGATTACCAAAAAGGTTTTCTTGGAACAAAGGCGGATATTTTCTGATTCATTTTAACATAATAAATATTTTATGAACAATTTAATTTAAAAAATACATTATAATTTTGTCCCGTTAATATTTCGAAAACTTATTTATTTTATCAACAGTTTAAGCGAACGCATCGCTTTGGCGCGTTTACCAAGTAATTTCAAAGTATTAAATTTATTATGCTCTGATACCTCTATTGCGACTGTATTTAATCCGACAAACAACCGAAACCTATTATGACGTTATCTGGTTCTATCTGTAATATTCGACCACATCACACTGCCACTCAATGTTCTTAATCGGTTTCATTTTTTTTTATTTAACTGATTAAGGCGAAGCTATTTGATACCTTTTTTATGCTGCAAATTTTTTAAGTAACTTATTTTTATTTAGGTTTGGAATGTTACCGATAAGCTTCTTAATCTTTATTCATCACGAACGCTCCTTAATTTTAGGTACGAATTCGTATTACTCAGCATGCACAGCTCGCGCACACAGCTACGTTTTATAAACGACAAAATTATAACTCAAATCTATAAAAGAGATTATATTCTATGTATTAATTTTATGTTTGTCTAGTAATAAGGTTTTATTTCTTGAAGGGTTGATGAGGAGTAGCAATTTGGTAATTGCATCTTAGTCTAGGTAATAACTAGAAACGTGAGATATTTGTGATTATTCTTGAAGAAGTTCCATAATAGATTTTGGATGTTCATCGTAAGATCAGTATATTTAGTCTGATGGTTAAGTCTTATTAATACAAACATAAGGAGCAGAAAATTGAAATATTGATATCAACCTGTGAAGAAGTTCCATAGTAATTTCGACAGACGGCGACAGACTTTCAACTCCAGGGTAGTAGCTAGCCAGCCGGGCATTAGAAAGATTTGATTAAAAACGTACATAATGTAAATAACGTTTTCATAACGATTTTAGATCGACCTTTCAAAGTAATTGCAAAGGTTTTCGAAATCGGTTGTACTAATTATATATATATCTCTATCTATCGAGATTTTTTCTACAGGTAATGACATAACTAAATTAAATATATTTTTTTCAAACGTGTTGTATATGCGTAATATGTGTTTGCATCCATGACTTCAGCTAGATGTGTAAACTATAATACACCATGTTTAAAAAAAAAAAAATTAGTTTAGTTATGTCATATGTATATATATGTATATGTTGGTAATTGATGTTATTGTATATAATATTATTCTGTCTATATTTTTATAGGTTAAATTATTTTGTATACATATAAGGATTTTTTTTAAACCTAGTGTAAACGATCTAGATTTTATTTTATAAGATTACACAAATGCAGACTGAATTTTTATTGGAAGCGTCTAGCTTATTTTGAAACGAATTTAATTTTTTCTCAAATATTGTAAATAAAATTTGAATTTTTTAAATCTCATTGAACTAGAGTATATGTAAGTATAACAACTAATTGTTTTGTTTTGAAAATTGCTTATTTATTGTGTCATTTGCACCTAATTTAATCGTGTACTACGTTAGGTGGGAACGGTATTTTTTAAACAAATCTCATAAATATTTAAAAATACAAGCAAACCTATAAAGGATCAATGTCGGTATAAATTATATTAACTGAATGTTGTAATCAATAGGTACTAAAAACAACGAAAATTAACATTTTTGGAATGTGCGTCCAAATTGCTGTCCTTTATAGTGTATACACCAGCTAATCTAAATGTTTAGTTAAATGTAAATATATTACACATTTTATTAGGTATATCAGACTACTCGACATTATCCAAAAGTCAAGGTATTTAACTGAAACAAGGGTAGTCCCTGTGATTAGTATTATGACTAGAAATGTGACGTTATATTAAATCATTAATTAGAAATGTTTCTTGTATTATTAAAAATTGGTAGTACCTATGTTATGTTATGTTAATGTTTCAAGATATTTGAAGACCTTAATTTCTTTACATATAAATTAAGAATAACATATTATTATAAGCATCTTGATATTCCTTGCTATACAGAATACGGTTGAATTCACTGTATACTGAATACTATATTGTTTTAAAATGTTTACCTATAATAATAATTTTATAATTCAGGATTTTTATAAATAAACAATGCTAAGAATAAACACAGAAACTGAGAATTGTACTAATAACGTTATTTGTCGACAACTTTTCTAGTTAGAAGTTCTTTGGAAATCGAGAGTCCGGTTGCAGTTCTCCGATTTCACTGTCGATTGCTTCCGTAACAGTGTTACTTTATACCCGGTGACTCCATTTAAACTGCTTCGTGGTTGTTTCATGTTTCATAGCTTTATATCGTAGCTTTTGTAAAAAGAGACTGAATGTTTTACTTGCCCTCGTTTTACTTTCAAAGATATATAACGTTCGTAATATATTTACATAAATAAGTTGGTGTTTCTGAATTTCGCTCTTTCTCTTTGCTTAACTCTGACTCATGTGATACTCGTACTTTTAAGCTTCGTTAGCTATCTACTTTATTAAGGTAATCTTGTATATTTACTTATTACGTATGTGAATATGTTTGTGACCTCCTACGGATAAGTAGACGTATAGTTACACATCATTAGGTAAAAGTATAAATTACTTTAAATAAGTGTTTCTCAATGTGAGGGTCACGACCCCCTGGGGGATCGCGAAGCTTCTATAGTGAAGTTGCAAAAGGTTGGGAAAACTACTGCAGTAAAAAAAAACAATAAGGCTTAAAAATATTTATTAAGCAAAATGTTAACTGAAGGACATAATCATAAGGGCTTAATAATAAGTATGAAATATACAAAAAATAAAAATAAATTATGAGATCTCTTCCATCTTAAACATTTGTATGAAATTAACGAAAAATAAAATTATAAGAACTCTTGATGCGAAGGTTGCGTTTGATTTTCATTAACTAATTTCTCCCATCATGGATCCGTTTTTGCTACATGGATAATTAAATCTTTTCCAAATTTAAGCGGTTTCTTTCCTTACTTTTTATTTGGGCCATTGATGAAAATGTCAAGTCGCACAAGTACGAGGTGGCAAATGGCATCAAACACTTCAAAGCCTCTATTGTTAATTCTGGGTATTCTGATTTCATTTGTTATCAAAAGGTATACAAATTTACAGACTTATTCCAATTGCAGCATGCCACCCGCATATAAACACAGCAGATTTTCTTTGTGCTTGATTGCCAAATTTGCCTCATTTATAGCTGCATTTAAAAGCGGATTTAAGATCCACCTTTTCCGAGCATTCTTCGATATCTGTTGCAATGAAAACTAATGACACAGTTCTGTGTTCGTTTGCCGGCAGCAGTCCAAGCAGAGGTTCGGCCATTCTGGAACCCTTACGCCCACTGCCTCAGGGCTGAATGCCCTCAGCATTTACCCCAAAAAGTTCGCTGAAGCTGTTAAAACCCTTACGGACAACAGCGTATGTCAGGTCGAAAAAAAAAAACAGTTCTTTCAACTTTTCTTACACCATTTTCATACCAGGTATAAATTCCTCGATGTTTATCTTACATCCCACTTCTACAATAAAAGACTGTGTCGAAGAAAATGAATTGAAGTGGTTTTGATTTAGAAACGATGACCACAAGTCACTTTGTTTGTAAGTTGCGTTATCTATTGGCGACGCATTCAATGTCAGTAAAAAATGTGTTTTATGTACTTAATTATGTATTTATCCGAATCCTAATTATGAAAATGAATAAATATGTTGAATTGAATATTTGTCACAAAATAAAACACATGAAAAAAAGCAACGGGTAGGGGGGTCGCAATATATTTCTTCATATTAAAGGGGCTGTGAAAAACCCTGTTATAATATATCATGTCCGAAGTCTGCTCAAAAAATAAATGACATAGACATCTATCGTAATACTAGCTAGTGTTCCGCGACTTCGTTCGCGTTATTGCTGTCGATTGAGCGTGATTACGCGAGACCGTTATATCCCTTCTTAGTGGAGTATTTACCTTACAAAACAGTAATTGTAGTTCAAATTTCATGTTTCTAGTTTCAATAGTTTCGGCTGTGTGTTGATGAGTCAATCAACCAACGTCTTTATACATATAGATTTTGTCTATTTTTAAACAAGCCTCAAATTACATATTTGTATTGTATAATACATTACAAACAATATACTATAATAAATAAAGTACTTATAAATATTAATGTATTTCCGATTACTTTTTTAAAATTTAAAACGATTAAGTTACTTAATAAAATGTTGTAAAAATAAAGAATAATTAATAACATGATTATAATTTAATATTATACATTGTTACATTAACACAAAAGCGTATTCCCAATCACGACTCGATAATAACAATATTAATTTTATGACGGACTTTTAAATAAAGTTATGTTCATAGAAGTGCGAGGTTTGAGAAAAAATATCACTTGTTTTCGTTCGAAAAGGTTTCATGCAGTTTGTTTTATTTGATAGTCCACTTAATCTTTCTTAATTTTTAGTTTTATTTCTTTAGGGTTTCCACAGCTATAATTGAATAAAATCTAAAATAGCCTTGTAACATTCAAGTACGTTTAAAATATCATCAAATTATATCTATAAAGTTATCAAGGTACCATATATACCTAGTCTGATATCATTATAGAAAATTCAGATATGCTTATGTTCATAATTCTGTTCCTCCATGACATGATATAATGGCAGTGACAGTTGATAGAGTTTCGATGTATCGGCGGTCGTTGTTTTTGGATAGTACTGTGGTTACCATCACGAATTGTGCCGTCACTTTGCCACAGAACTGGAAAAAAACAGTATGACCATTTTTTTTTTGTGTACTTATGATAACCATATAGAGTAAGTTACGGTAGGTAGCGCTGTTATCGTCATCTATAATATTGAATTTAATAATTTTTTTCTATTATATAAAAAAATATTATATTCATAAATATTTAGGTCTCTAACGTTTCTTGATATTATTTATTCATTACGTATTAAACTAGGTTTTACGTGCGGCTTCGCTCGCTTCAATATTGATTTTACTAAACAAATCGCATGACGGAATTAAAAGTTTTATACAAAGTTTATTCTTCTCTTTACCCCACATCTAATAAGATTTTCGGGAGAAAAAGTAGCCTTTTACCGTCTCCAGGTTCCCAACTATCTCTATACCAAAATTCATCATAATCGATAGGTCGGTCTGAATCGATCGGTTTAGGCGTGAAAGCGTAACAAATAAACAAACTTACTTTTGCATTTATAATATTAGTAAGGATTACGATACTTGTAAAAAAATAATAATTTATCATTTGTCTGTAGAAAAGCAACAACCCTAGTAAAGAATTTTTTTTATTTATGATCAGATAATGTATGTCTGTTATAAATGAGAGCGATCAAACGTAATTTTAAGACCACGTTTAAAAATTGACGCGTTACTGTTATTACACGCTGATAAATATCTTTTCGCTTGAGATTTAACTACACGCTTATTGATTTAACTATTGATAATAGCGGATGGAATCCGTGTAGGTTGCGCTCAACAATTAAGATTGATGGACAGGTTTTAGTCTGCGGCCGCATCGGAACAGTTAATAAATCTTATTTAGTTTTTATTCTGTTAAACGTTTTCCTAAACATAGCTGTAAAAATATTTGTACTTATTTGCATAATTCAAGTAAGAACATTTATGTACTATGACATTATGTACTTTATATCAATAGTTTTTAACAACATGAAAGCATTCTGTACTGTAATTAGCAAGTGTTTATCTAGCTACCTAACGAGTAGGCAAAAAACAGCACTCAACTAAGTTGTGACCACCATATACATGGCGAAAATCCGTAATAGTGGTCTTCATTTAGTTTATCGCGTTCTGGGATCAATTGTCAGTGTTATAGCTAACGGCCCAGAAAGTTGTAGGCCTACATGAGGACGTCAACTATCGATTCATTAACGATCTCTTTATGGTTGCGTTATTTTTGTTTAGTATTTTATTTACGAACGGACATAGTGCCGACACTTTGGCTACTTAATACTATGAAATACCAAGTTTTCTTTTGTTATGACTTTTGTAACTCATTTTCTAAGTTGCAATAAGCACTGTATAATATTAAATCACTGTATTTCTAATTTTAGTGTTGGTGGTACTATTATGATGTGAAGATGACTTAGTGGTAGCATAAATGAACATAATGTCGGTCGATGGGTTTTCGTATTTCTCCCTACAATAACTCAGAGCCTTCGGTGAAATAAAACATCGTGACGAATTTTTTTTTTTTTTTTTTTTTTTTTTTCGAACTGACATACGCTGTTAGCCCCAGGGGCTTTGACAGCTTCACCGAACTTTTTGGGGCAAGTGCTGAAGGCACTCAGCCTCGAGGCAGCAGGCACGAGGGTGCCAAAACGGCCGAACCTCGGCTTGGGTTGTTGCCGGTAAGTGAAAAAGGTTCACGATCCTGACTAACCATCAGGTCTTGTCTTACAAATTTAGTGATCCTAACAACGACCTTATTATTAGGTAAGCAGCTCAGGGCCGCGAGGGTAGTCCCTTACAGAACCGTGTACTTAACGTGTGAGTGTGCACGAATGTAATGCGGTGTCATGGTGTACTCTCAGTGATGTAGAGTGTCACTGTATCGCGCGAGCAGAGTCACTTGAGGGCTCCTATCCGGAGGATCGAACCAAGGCTCAGGCGTCTGCGGAGGGAGGCCGCGGCGGGTGTGCGGGAGCGAAATTATCCGCTCGGCCTCGACGGCGAGGACGGCGGTTGCGCGGACACGAGCGATTGCTGGAGACAGCAGGGAGAAGCGCGTTTAATCTCGTTATTTTATCGACGGAATCGGAGAAGCAATTGCGTGGCCGGCGCGCAAAACCTTTAGCGTGCGGATTGGAAGTATAGCTAACTGCGTGTACTATTTTGGGGTTAGGATGAAGTTCAGCATTTTCAAAAAAATTCTTTGTAAGGTGTTTAATATATGCATACATGGACGGAAGTTCCATATCTTTATGGAGATCTACATTACGGACATAGAACGGGGCTTGGACGGCTATGCGCATGAATCTATTTTGCAACACTTGTAGTTTGCGAAGGGTGGTTCGCGAAGCGTGAGCGAATACGGGACAGCTATATGTAAGTATGGGACGGATACATACTTTGTATATTATGAGCTTATGCCTGAGTGACATTTTGCTCTTGGAGGAAGTTAGATTGCGTAGTAGAACCATAGCCCGGGAGGCTTTTTTCTGTACGTAATCTATATGTTTGTTAAAGGTAAGGTGCCTGTCTAATACTACACCAAGGTATTTAGTTTGGTTAGTCCAAGGGATATTGACGCCGAAAAGGTGTAATGTTTTTTTTATGTTCTTTCTCGCGTGAGGATCGAACATGATAGCCGCACTTTTTTCTGGGTTAATTCCTATGCGCCACTTAAGACACCAGGACCCGAAATCAGAGACGGCTCTTTGGACGCGGTAGTATACGTGAATCCTATTCCTGCCCGAACTGAAGATAACTGTGTCGTCTGCGTAGGACCCTACTGCGACGTCGGGGAATTCGGGTATATCGCTAACGAACAAATTGAACAGGCAAGGCGCTAGTATGGAGCCTTGTGGGACTCCTGAACGTATTGGATGAGGTGAGGATAGAGCTCCGTCCGCTTTGTAGCAGAAGGAGCGGTCCGATAAGTAAGCAAGGATTATGCGGACTAGTCTGTCCGGAACTTGAAAGTGAATGAGTTTATATATGAGGCCTTCGTGCCAGACCTTATCGAATGCTTTGGCTATGTCGAAAAATACAGCAAGCGTGCGCCTTGGACGGCGTAGCTCCGTGAAATTGGAGAGAATATGCTCCGTGAGGCGGAGCACTTGGTGAGTGCATGAGTGCTTCGGTCGAAAGCCGAATTGCTCGTGTGGTAAAAGACATTTGTCTGAGACAGTTGATTGAAGTCGGTTCAGAAGGAGTCGCTCGTATATTTTACCAATCGTATTGAGGAGGCTTATCGGGCGGTAGCTTTCCGGAAGAGATGCCTTTTTTCCGGGTTTACGGATACCTACTACCGTTGCCTTTTTCCAAGCAGTTGGAAAGTGACAGTGAGTTATGGCCGCATTAAAGATGCAGACTAGAAGGGCTATGAGTTTATCAGGGAGAAGTTTAAGGACTTCGTTCCTAATCCCGTCAGGACCGGGGGCTTTCCTTGGCTTAAGGGCTTTTATGATCGCGAAGACTTCGTCAGTTGTAACCGGGTCTAAGTTTTCGATCGGGGGGGTCTCTCTTATTGCTTGTATTGTTTGATCGACCCTCCCGACGTGTTCGGGATCTCTGGTATGATATTCATAGGGATTGGGAGAACACTGTTGTTCGAGAGTAGCAGCGAGATACTCTGCCTTATCTATACTTTCGAAGGCGGGCGAATTACCGGGGCCTCTATCTAACGGGGGCATCGTGGACGAATAGCTGCTCTTCTGTTTACGAACGAGATCCCAGAAGGCGAGATGAGACGGTTTGATTTCCGCTAAAAGGCTGTCCCATCTTTGACCACGGAGTTCAGAGATACGAGATTTAACTGATCTTTGTAGGTTACGTAGCCTTATGCGATTTTCCTCCGTCGGATAGGAATCGTGCGCGCGTGTTGCCGCGTTTTTCTCCGTGATCAATCTTCGAATGTCATCAGGGAGTATGAAACGGCGATCGTTTACCGCCCTTACCTCTTTCGAGGTTACCCTGATGGCATTCTGGAGGTGACCGACTAGAGATTCAACTGCCAGATCAGCATCGGCTACAGACTTTATCTCGTTGGGGATCCTATCTAAGTGAGATGAGGCGAGGTTATTAAAAAGGTACTGTCTGAGCTTTAGATAGTCAGCTACTTTGACTGAACCGGGAGTGTGGTCACCCGGGTGACCGAGTTGCAGAACTACTGGCCGGTGGTCGGAGTCTAGTTCATGTACGACTTCGATTTGCCGTACCTGAAGCGCGACCCCTTTTAATATGGCTACGTCTAATACTGAGGGGCGGCAGTTAGCTTGGTAATGAGTTGGCTCTAAGGGAGCAATCACGTCGAAGTTAAGCGCATTTTCTAACAAATAAAGTATCCTGCCATTAGCGGTGGTACGCGGGTTGTTATATTGAATATGCCCGCTATTTAGATCACCGGCCACTATAACCGAATCACCGAGCGCGAAAAGTGCCTCCAGATCCGACTGAAGGAGAGTTTTATTGGGCGAGAGGTACGCGGAAACAATAAAAATAGTAGGATGACCGGTCATGCCCACTCTGCACACCGACACTTCTAAGTTGGTGAGTTCGGGAGGATCTATTGGCATGCAATATAGTGAGTTTCTATAGTATATGAGCGTGCCGCCGCCTCTTACACCGGTACGATCATTTCTTACTATTTTGTAGTTAGCAATCGCGGGATTTCGAACGCTCGGTTTAAGAAGTGTCTCTTGTATGAGAAACACGTCTATTTGCCGCTCCTTAAGGAAGCTAGCTACTAAGTCGCGTTGAGGTTTTAAATTACGCGCGTTAAAAAAGGATAAAGAAAGGCCACGGGGTCTAATTCTATCCTCCATTGCAAACTAATTACGGGGAAGCGCGAATGAGGCGTTGCATGGAGCGCGCAATGTCAGGGAAGGCCTTAATGGCCTTGAGGCGGTCGAAGTCGCGACTCGAGCTAATCATATCGTCAAACGCGATGAGGTCGTCGACAAGGTGTTCTTTGAGAAGGCCTGCGAGCCAATCGAGGCCATGGAAGGCGGATGACGACGCGGGCGTGGTGGAATTTGCAGGTATTGGTTTCGCAGGTTGCGGTTTAATGGCCCACGCAGTGGTTGAGGTTTGTGCGGATGTATGCGCAGGAGTAACCCGCGCAGGACCAGGGAGGCTCGGGAAGGCCTGGTTAGAAATAAGCGGTGGTGGAGCGGGACGTGCTGCCGCGGTGTACGTTGAGGGCGCTCGATGAGGGCCGCGAGCATGTCTCGTGCGTGGGGCACGTTCACAGCCGCGATAATTCGCAGGGTGCCCGGCCTTGCCGCATAAGACGCAACTGGGAGGTTCGACTGCTTCGGGCATGCGTGGGCAATCCCTAGTGGAGTGATCACCTAGACATTTGACGCATCGGGGCCTTATGTGGCAATTCCTAGCGGAATGACCGTATGCCTGGCAGTTGTGGCACTGAGTCGGGGCGTGTTTTTTATGTGGGATCTCGACTGTGACACCCGAGAGACCGCAGACTGAGGTGAGCGAGAAGATTTCTTTACCTTCCCGGGTGCGATCAAGGACAACAAGAACCATATCGTAATTTTGTTTAGTGAAGGTATGGTACATACGATGTACTTCACGGACAGGGAAGTTCTGTTCTTTGATGGACGCCATCGTGACGAAACTACAGCGTGGTTGTAGGGCATAGGCCGCTTGGCTAGCTACCATAGTTAAATTAAAAATCTGCCGCGAAGGATCTATTTAGCTACATTTGAGAGTGAATTCCTCCACTAGGTTTACACATCTTGGACAACATCACACTTCATATTAGCTTGATTATAGTTAGTCACTTTACATACGAAGAATAAAAAAAAATATAGGTGCTTTGATTTTATTTTAACAAGTATTTATAAAAGATTATGATTATTATTATTATTATTATGATGGTCAAAGATCAACTATATTAACATGATTAAACTTTAACAATATAAAAGGAACCCTGGTCAATTATCATAATCGCACTTCGAGCATTTTGTGTTTCTCATGGATTTCTTTTGTTTAAATTTGTTCTTTTACGTATCTATATTAAATGACGTCAGTAAATGTTTGTATATTTACTGACTGTTTTAAGACAGTTTCTGGAATAGTGCGCACATCTGTAGCAAATGTTATGTTCCTAGAATCTTGATAAACTGCGAGAGACTGACGTTAATTGTCTTGACTTTTTTTATAATGATTTATACTTGGTGTCATAAATCTTGTGCTTAGTCTATTAATTTGACTTTATATTTTCACTTCAATGACTTGGTACAATACACTCACACACAAACGATGCTACATAAAGACATTTATAGAATAGGTGGTTCACTTCTTTTCTATTATGGCATCTTCTTATAAAGGTAACTTCCACAATGTCAAGTATGAAAATTCGTTTGTGAATGCTTTTTTTTGGTTATTTTATTTATTTATAATTACGACGGTAGTCAGTTTCAATTATAATAAAAGCGAATATGCAGTTATCAAACCAGCGTTTTATTATCTACTGTTAGGACAGCAAGTAACTGAATACAGGCAGTTATTGGACAACCTCGAAATATAATTTAATGTTTTATTTGTTTTTTCGTATTATTTTTTTTTAATTTAAATAACAATAAAATATTCTTGTTCAAATTTCTATCAATACATACGCAGAGGAACTGAAACTTCTAAAGATTATTTATCTTATTAATTAATAAAATATATTTTAAATTGCACTTTTTTATAGCATCGATACTAAGCTATATATCTACTATTTTTGATATACCCATGTACCGTACATATTCATACGTACGGTACGTATTTCTGTAGCCATGATGGTAAAATGTGACAAGCAAATCTAAAAGGCACACATGATGTTTTTTTAATACCATACTAAATTTTCGCTAAGTGTACTTAAAGAATTTTCATCTCCTCATACACATTTTATTTAAATATGGCCTATATCACAAATGAATAATAGGGATTCTTTATTTTATTATACGAATCTTTGTAATCAAATCACTAGCTCAAGAAATTATCTCCTACAAACATATTTCCAAACTTTACGTCTTTGTAATAAATTGTATAGGTAATCTATACATAGATAATGTTTCATAGATACAAATGTTATGTATGAATTTATGTAATAGTCTCGTAAAAATATGTTTGTTTGTTATGAAAAGAATTATATATGTCATTGAGATAAACATAGATAAAATATTATGGATATTTAATGTTTATTTAACCGTACATTTAAAAACATTAGCTATTTTAGCTATTTAAAAATGTAATATGAAAATGTGCATTTCATATGACCCTAAGTTTTTAGAGTTACCCGTAACTAAATGCATTTTCTAAGAAAGTAATGGTGGATTTACAGATTTGCCGCCTGTAGGCTATTCAATTTTTGCCGCCCTTACCGACCTCTACTATTCTACACACGACTACACAAATTTGGAAGAATTGTATTTACTTCGCTTTCTCGCACTCACTTTCACATTTATAATATTAGTAAGGATTAGCGAAACACTAACCTTTTTAATTTCTGTAAAACATAAAAAATAGGCCCAAATTTCCCGCTTCTAAAGTCTGTCGCCCTAGGCTCCATCCTATTAGTAAAACCTCCACTCAAAAAAGTAATCACTATCTCTCAAAACTCTCAGTGAGCCAGATTTGTTTTTCAAATACAACATAAAGTCTGAATTTGATGCACCAAAACTGCTACGTTCGGGCTGAAATATGTACGGCAGCGGTAAGTAATTATACTTACCAAATAATCATTGCTCGCGATTGAAATAAATTATTTAGATAGCAAAAAAGAATGTATACATGTATCTATTTATCTCTTCTTGCGAAATTTATTGCGACGTTCAGGGATTGAATATCAGTAGAACTAATGGAGGTAAACTGTGTGCCATGAAAGAGAATTCGGATAAGGCCATTAAGGCGATACACAACGCGAATATATTTTACAATGTAGACAGATATAGAAGGCGGAACGAAAGGATAACTGATAACCACGGGAGAGGTCATAGAACCCGTCCATAGTGTATTTGACTCAGACTGTTTTGCTGAACATTGCGCAACATAAAAGTTATTTTGATTCTCGATGATGATTTATTTATTACTCATAATATTTTATGAAACAACAATTATGTCTGTTTGGGCTGTGATCACTATACACCTAGCGTAATTCTCGGATTAATGGCATGCTTAGGCGTGTCTTTATCCGGGATTAGCTGGATTGGAGTATATATACAGTAATCAACCGATATGAAGGTACCTATACTGAACTGAGTTCTGACTGTCGTGCACTTAGTAACAAACACATTAAAGTGACTCTATTGTTTTTTTTAAGTGAAATTTAGGCGCATTGAGCACTTTACTTGTGTGGTGATCTATTGTATGAGACTGAGCTGAAACACTAGACTACGTAACCCTTTTCATTTTGTCGTGTGGTCTTAAACATACCGTTTTTTTTCTTACTCTATTCAGAGATTAACCTCGCCTTCATGAATTTTTCGTATTTGTCGTGTGGTTTTAAACATATCGTTATTTTCCTTACTCTATTTAGATTTCAAGAGGCTTGCAGGCATGGAACACAGTGACAACCTCCGAGAGGTTGCTTACCTTTCGATGGTCATTGTTGTTTTTGTGACCTTTGCATACTACAGAGTTAGCTTCGCTCGCGTTAATATTGATTTTGTCAAACAAGTCTGATGAGGCAATACAAAGTTTCATACAAAGTTTACCCCTTTATTTACCACATTTCCAATAAGTTTTTCGACATAAAAAGTAGCCTATCACCATCTCCAAAGTCCCATCTATCACTACCAAAATTCGTAGTAATCGATACTGGGGCTTAGGCGCGAAAACATTACAAACAAACAAACAAACTTACTTTCGTATTTATAATATTAGTAAGCATAAGGATAGTCACTGTGACGTACCAAGGTTAAAAACGATTCAATGAGTGATTAAATCTACCTACCTACTACATTTATTTTTCATTAGAATAATGGGAGGATTTGTCGTAATCGCCACGGTTGACAGGCGGGTTAGCGTTCGTTACAAAAAATGCCCGATGGACGTTCATACCCGTCCTTCGGTTAATTCCTCAGTCGCCTCTTACCTACAGCATGAGACACGGTAGTGATATCCTATATAACTATATATAGGTATATCATATAAATTGAACGTGGAGCTTTTCGTATTGAAATGTGATCAATAACTACAAGCCGCATGTGAAAACTTACGATCACTTAAACAGCAATGGAAAAGGTTATGCTCGTAGTTTCTTTACCTGTTTGGATCAAAATGATAAGATTAGATCAAGAATCAATCACTGGCATAGCTTTAAGAATTATTATATTTAAGTGGCAGTAGATGGAGATATTGCTTGTAGGACAGACGGAGGTAGATGAAGAGTTTTTTGATTATGATCCCAAATTGTAGGTAACGTAGGGAAACCTACCACTGTACCAGTGGGTATAAGCGAATAAAAAAATCGGTTATTCAGACGATCGCCGACGTAACTCTATATTCAGCATTGGATATCTATGCCTTAAATTGTACATTATGATGACAGTAATCGCTATAATATTTGACTATGTAGGTTAGTAATAATATCTTATTAAATATATTAATAACAATGTACCTGTATAGATATTTTTATCAATCAGAAGCAGAAATTCTTAATAAAAAGAAACCACTTTGCTACGGCCTAACGCTAACGCAACACAACTGATGTGCACGCGAAGAACGCTCGGAACTAAGTGAATGCATCGGCGGTCTAGCTGCCCTTTTATAGGCAGTGACTATAAGCAGTGATGGGGGTAGTTATGTCGTCGTGGAGGACAATTGCTAACACGGCCTCTCCTGACCAAGTGTCGCCCTCGACACAAGCTCCGTGGCTGAAGCCTGGTCCGGTGCCGTTTTCATTGACTGACCAAGTCTCTTGCCTCCAGTGACAGTGGACAGTGAATCACTGACAGTGATTCCTGAGCCTGGAATCAAACTGCTTGGACCGACAACAACGGCAGCTCCAAGATCTTGGTCTACATTTAGGGAAGGCACAGAGTAACCGGCCCCAAAGCGTGATGCGCTATTCTGTGGCTCGTGTGCATCCGTATTTTCATCAAACTCAGGCATTTTTCTTCGTAGATTCAGAGCTTTTATTCCAGCTGAGCTTCCAGTCGTTGCCACCATCCAGGCTGTGTATGAAATTAAAACGCCAAGGCAGATATGCCTGAAGTCTAATGAACGCCAAGACCATGTTAGGTCTTGTAGTTCAACGAACGCCAGGGCAATATGCCCGAAGTTCGGATAATTGAACGCCAAGGCTAGATAAGCCTGTAGTTCCGATAACAAAAGCTTATACATACCCTCAAAAAAGGCTGCACATAACTCAGGGCACCACTCACCACGCCAAGGCACCATATACTGCGCCGCTGCTTGTGTAGTTTTTTTTTTAAGCTCATATTGTTCATTTGGTAGAACCTTCACAACTCTGCCGAACGTACTCAGTAACCGGTGAATTTACAAAGGCCTCGACTTTATGTGGGCTCGGCCTCACCTGACCCTGACCCCGCCCGGAATACGTCTGGGGTTCCGGTGTGTAGTGTCACAGGCACGACGCCATAACCGACAATTCCGCGTTGAAACACTCGATCGGCTAGGCTACGTGACAGATACCGCGACCTATTATTACTAGAACGACGTCGCGATCTACGACTGGATCCGCCAGTCATATTTACTAAAACTACTCTGTTCTGTGGGCTAGAAGTTACTTATCCCACATCTGATTTTATCAATCAGAAGCCGAAATTCTTAATAAAAAGAAACCACTTTGCTACGGCCTAACGCTAACGCAACACAACTGATGTGCACGCGAAGAACGCTCGGAACTAAGTGAATGCATCGGCGGTCTAGCTGCCCTTTTATAGGCAGTGACTATAAGCAGTGATGGGGGTAGTTATGTCGTCGTGGAGGACAATTGCTAACAATATAATATTTAAATTAAACATTGTATATTTAATCGAGATTGTTACACATTTTAAACGAAAAATAGATGTGTTGATACATACATACATTGATATATAACATGCAAAAGATGGGAAGGCAATGTAATAATTATCAGTGATAAGATGTGGTCAACCATAACTAGAGAAAGAAGACGATGAATGAAGTACGTAGAGGCTTAAGCAAAACTACAGTAAACAGCTTTTTTTATCGTGGGGAAATGCATTTACGCATACACTCCTAAGGGGAACGGGCAGGTTATGTGGGACTTCCCGGCGCTTGTCGCCGGCAATATACACTAAAACTCCACGGCTATCCGTCGCCTTGCTGGGGCGACGGGTTCGGACCTGCAATCACCGTGTCACCCAGACGACCGACCCGGTCAGATGATAAGACGGCCCCGTCCGGGCAGCCTAGCGAGCTACCCTCCCAGACGTCCAGACTGGTGCAATGAGAGGCGGATACCCCGACCCGCCCCCGTCAGTCCAGCGTAAAAGTAAATGGATGTCTTGCTTAAGGGTGTGGATCCAGGAGATACCTACTTATTCAAAAAAATTACTAACAAGGGTTTAGTTTGATGAAACATAATTAAAAGTGCTCTAAAATAGAAGAACAATTAATTATTAACTTATAACTTATTTACAATTTAATTAATATACAGGTAAATTAGGATTATAACGTTTTGTACAATTTCCAAAAATAAATATACGAATTATGAAATTAAGAGTCTCTTCTGAAAGCTAAAATTAATTGTAGCTAAACATTTTAATTGAAATGTTAATGACAAATTTTGCATGTAAGTCCTTATTTGCGAATAAGTACTATTTAAAAAATATTTTAGTATTTATATGACCTTAACTTAATTGAATCTAGTCATGAATAATTACTTCTTTTGATCGGATAATAATAAATACAAAATTGCATTGAAAAAATAAGATCGAGCACATTAACCATAAACGGTTAGACGTCCTTTCGATTGGCAGAAACAACTTTTTTCTTTTTAATCGTATGTAGATTTGAATCTTGGGTTATTTTAATTACTTGTCTTGGACACTTCGAGCTGTTGTTTGCGTTTAAGATAAGGATGTCAAGTTTTAGTGAAGCGAATTTATATCAATTGACTTTCACTTTGTTGTGTCAACTCTTTGATGGATGTTAACTTTGTTGTGTGTGTTTTATTTACATATAACCATTGCATGGTTGACTCAGTCGTAACGTTTGCGTATGCAGAGTCGTATACGCATATGTATGTATGTGCACGGAGTTTTAATTTCTGCAAAGAATCTCAGCTCTCAGTGAAATTATCGCGATGTCACCATAGCATTGTGGTATGGTATTTCCTAATGTTCGCCTGGCTCAAGTTGAAAATCTGCCACAAAATACGTATATATGTTTCGGTATTTGCACTAGAAAAACAGTCCTTACACTAGGCTTATCATAACTTTGCTTTGGCCATATCGTCACATAACATTAGATGAAATTGTGGCCAAAACGCTAAACCTATAAACTATTAAAAAAGGACCGTTTCAATATTCTTTTGGTGATGTCGTTGTTCTCAGATTCTTTTGTAAAATATAGTTTTGCACAAAAATGTATGTCATTTTTTCTTAATATTAAACAGAATTAAACAACAGTGTTATTAAGACATTATCCTTATAAACATTTTCCATCTAAAAATATATCGAGTCTTTTCAGGAAAAATATCGTAAGCAACAATTGCACTTTCTACAGGTGAAAGCTTTTTTATTCTTTTTTAAAAATTATAAAAAAATATAACTTGTTGTTCATAATTGACCAATGATTTATAAAATAGTGGCTATTAACGCACTACTTCTAATTTACAATAAAAACCATTTTGGGGATAACGATATTTTTCCTGAAAAGGTTCGATATATACCAAAAATCTAGCCAAATCCTACGTATATGTTAAAAAAAATCAAGTTTATTAGTCGAGTGTTCGCCAGTTATAAGCAAATTATGGACTTGGCCAGACGAACAAGGCAAAAATAAAAAGACGGTATTGAGATATACTTATTAAATAAAGTTAAAATATTTAGGTTATTGGCTAAATGCTTTATATACTGCCATACCATTTCGTGGGCTAATAGCAAAATAAAAGAATCAGAGTAAAACTTAACATTTCGGATCTATGCGTATGTACAGAATAGCGCACATATCAGGAATGTGAATTATTCAAACTGTTGATCGCTTGGGATTTGAAACCGCTAATGCGTCGGAGACAGCAAACGTAATTATTAAGATGATTATTTTACACGTAACTATATATTTATTATTTGAAAGTTACTTATTTACATATATTCACTATTTTACAATAGATATTTTATACAATCAATTGAAATTAATATTTTTTAAGCAAAAAATTGCTTAGTTTTGCATTTGCTTTGCTTAGTAAAGATAGATTAACCTTCATTTATATAACCTCAGTGTAATGTTGTATAGTTATATTCCGGAGATGGGCGATAGTGGCTACAACACAGCTGTGAACTACCGTGGCTACTATCGTTCATGTTATCCTTTGTGAACTTATATCTTTTTGTGATGAATAAATAAATAAATAAGAAAAAAATTATAAGTTTACAAATACTACTAAATAATACGGCAATGAAGTGGCTATCAATACATAATTTGAGGTTCTGCTTTCCTACGTAGATTTCTAAGCGCTTCCTACACTTAAATCGCTGGGGCCTAAGGAAAAATCTACTTACATTTCCTCTTCTTGTAATATGTCGGTGGAATATTATAACGAAGTGTGCAGGAAAGATATTTTATTTTCGTCGCTTCAAGCGGCAATAAATCTTCATTTTATTCGCAGGACTTCACATTTCACATTAAAAAACTATTGTAGAATTTTATATGCATATCAATTTATTCGTAGTTATTTCAAATTGACAAGTACTTAATTGTATATTAAAGCAATTTTGTTTGTTATTCCTGTCAAAAATTATTGGGTTTAAAGTAACATTTATATTTTTCTTTTGCTACAATATATACGAATAATAAGTTTTGAAAGATCACTAAAATAATACATTATCACCCATCAACAATTTCTCTTAGCCGATTTTTAGGAGTTCCTGGAACTAGGGTAAAATTTACATAACATGATTATATAGTATTATAAGTATTATAGCAATGAGAAAAACATTAGAATATTAAATTACTAGATTTTACCAATGGCTTGGCTCGTATTAATACTGATTTTGTCAAACAAATCGGATAACGCAAAAATACGTTTTATATAAAATTTATCCCTCTCTTTACCCCACTTCCAATAAGTTTTCGCGAGAAAGAGTAGCCTATCACCTTATCCAGGTTCCCATCTATCACTATACCAAAATTCATCATAATCGATTACACAACCACTTTCACATTTATAATAGTAGTATGATAGTATACTATATAATAATTTTGTTTACCCTAGAATAGATTATAGTAGTTATGATGCCAAAATAAATATAATTTTTAATTACTGTACCATAATATAACTTTTTATTTTATATGATCCAATCAACAAAAAAAAAAAATCGATGTATTATTCCAAATCGAATAACTTAGGTTTATTTCGTATAACGTCTATTTTCTCACACTAATCTGGTCGTAAAGGTTGGTTATGTTTTCTAGTCGGATATGTATCTTGTCAATGGTTAGTATGCGGCAATGGATTTAATGGTTGCTTAAATGTTGTTACAATTTTGGAGTACTTAATGTCGCAGTATATAACGAGCATCAGCTAAGTTGAAGAGTCTATTTGGATATTGTACAACATTCTGCCTCACAACCCTTCCTTACTAATTAAGGCTTGTCCTCAGTACTTATGAGGTATATTTTGGTCTCAATTCTAAGCTAATTATCAAACATATTCTAGAGGTTACCATAATTAAAAGTTTTCGTAAATGGTTTATGGGTAAATAGAAACACAGGGTCTGAAAAATTGTAATACATATACATATATGTCAAAATTTATTTTGTATATAATCTAAGAACATATATGACTAAATTTTATTGATGTTGCTGAACAACATGTTATACATAATGAAATTGTAACTGAGTCAAATTAGTAAAATCTGTTTTTATTTTAGTTTGAGTATACTTTATGTAAAATGTTGTAATTAATTAGCTTATTTCTACACTGTAACAATCTGATTGAGCTTAAGTAGATATATAAAAATGTTTTTTTTTTATATTATTAGAGGTAATGGTCACAATCAGCATAATGGTTACAATCTCACCTGATGTTTAGTGACGATATGGCTTAAGATGGTGGACACGCTAAGCCTAGTGGAGGTACTGGCTCTTAACTGCAACTGCTGGAATACACCTATATGTATTTGGCGGTAGATTTTCAACTTGAGGGTGGTAATTACCCAAGTAGGGATTAAAAAGACCCCACCACCAAGCTATGGTTTTATTACGATGTTTTACTTCACCGGTAGCTCAGGCTCATTGCAAGGATTGGAACTCACGTCCATTGACGTAACATCCGTATACACTACCAACTGAGCTATTATCGCTTCTAGTCTATAATAATAATAGTTATACTTAATATAATAATACCATACCCACAATATTGATAATATTAATAAAAATATATATGAAGCCTAATTCTGACCTACAGGAACGAAATCGCGAGCGCAGCTAGTAAATATGTATAAGCTGACCAGAATTTATCAATAAGAAATTCTGTTTTAGAATAGTTATTGGCTTCTCACTATTAGACCTTAATAAAGTAAAATAAAGTTTTTTTTACTGTAACTCAGAAACTACATGTACAATCTAGAAACAAATACGACCTCCGTGGAATAAGCTAGATTTGTCGCTGTTATGCCGGTCTGCAACCGTCTTGGCAGTAGGAAATGCACTGATGTATTGCAAAAAGTGACAAACCAAGAAATTGTTATTGTTTTGAAGTTTATCCTGATATGGATAATGATCGTAGCTCAGTCCTATGTATACATCTCTACCCCGCTCGCGTACTGGACATTTTTTTTTTTTTTTTCGAACTGACATACGCTGTTAGCCCCAGGGGCTTTGACAGCTTCACCGAACTTTTTGGGGCAAGTGCTGAAGGCACTCAGCCTCGAGGCAGCAGGCACGAGGGTGCCAAAACGGCCGAACCTCGGCTTGGGTTGCTGCCGGTAAGTGAAAAAGGTTCACGATCCTGACTAACCATCAGGTCTTGTCTTACAAATTTAGTGATCCTAACAACGACCTTATTATTAGGTAAGCAGCTCAGGGCCGCGAGGGTAGTCCCTTACAGAACCGTGTACTTAACGTGTGAGTGTGCACGAATGTAATGCGGTGTCATGGTGTACTCTCAGTGATGTAGAGTGTCACTGTATCGCGCGAGCAGAGTCACTTGAGGGCTCCTATCCGGAGGATCGAACCAAGGCTCAGGCGTCTGCGGAGGGAGGCCGCGGCGGGTGTGCGGGAGCGAAATTATCCGCTCGGCCTCGACGGCGAGGACGGCGGTTGCGCGGACGTGTGCGCGGACACGAGCGATTGCTGGAGACAGCAGGGAGAAGCGCGTTTAATCTCGTTATTTTATCGACGGGATCGGAGAAGCAATTGCGTGGCCGGCGCGCAAAACCTTTAGCGTGCGGATTGGAAGTATAGCTAACTGCGTGTACTATTTTGAGGTTAGGATGAAGTTCAGCATTTTCAAAAAAATTCTTTGTAAGGTGTTTAATATATGCATACATGGACGGAAGTTCCATATCTTTATGGAGATCTACATTACGGACATAGAACGGGGCTTGGACGGCTATGCGCATGAATCTATTTTGCAACACTTGTAGTTTGCGAAGGGTGGTTCGCGAAGCGTGAGCGAATACGGGACAGCTATATGTAAGTATGGGACGGATACATACTTTGTATATTATGAGCTTATGCCTGAGTGACATTTTGCTCTTGGAGGAAGTTAGATTGCGTAGTAGAACTATGGTTCTTATGGTATAGAATATGGGCTATGGCCCGGGAGGCTTTTTTCTGTACGTAATCTATATGTTTGTTAAAGGTAAGGTGCCTGTCTAATACTACACCAAGGTATTTAGTTTGGTTAGTCCAAGGGATATTGACGCCGAAAAGGTGTAATGTTTTTTTTATGTTCTTTCTCGCGTGAGGATCGAACATGATAGCCGCACTTTTTTCTGGGTTAATTCCTATGCGCCACTTAAGACACCAGGACCCGAAATCAGAGACGGCTCTTTGGACGCGGTAGTATACGTGAATCCTATTCCTGCCCGAACTGAAGATAACTGTGTCGTCTGCGTAGGACCCTACTGCGACGTCGGGGAATTCGGGTATATCGCTAACGAACAAATTGAACAGGCAAGGCGCTAGTATGGAGCCTTGTGGGACTCCTGAACGTATTGGATGAGGTGAGGATAGAGCTCCGTCCGCTTTGTAGCAGAAGGAGCGGTCCGATAAGTAAGCAAGGATTATGCGGACTAGTCTGTCCGGAACTTGAAAGTGAATGAGTTTATATATGAGGCCTTCGTGCCAGACCTTATCGAATGCTTTGGCTATGTCGAAAAATACAGCAAGCGTGCGCCTTGGACGGCGTAGCTCCGTGAAATTGGAGAGAATATGCTCCGTAAGGCGGAGCACTTGGTGAGTGCATGAGTGCTTCGGTCGAAAGCCGAATTGCTCGTGTGGTAAAAGACATTTGTCTGAGACAGTTGATTGAAGTCGGTTCAGAAGGAGTCGCTCGTATATTTTACCAATCGTATTGAGGAGGCTTATCGGGCGGTAGCTTTCCGGAAGAGATGCCTTTTTTCCGGGTTTACGGATACCTACTACCGTTGCCTTTTTCCAAGCAGTTGGAAAGTGACAGTGAGTTATGGCCGCATTAAAGATGCAGACTAGAAGGGCTATGAGTTTATCAGGGAGAAGTTTAAGGACTTCGTTCCTAATCCCGTCAGGACCGGGGGCTTTCCTTGGCTTAAGGGCTTTTATGATCGCGAAGACTTCGTCAGTTGTAACCGGGTCTAAGTTTTCGATCGGGGGGGTCTCTCTTATTGCTTGTATTGTTTGATCGACCCTCCCGACGTGTTCGGGATCTCTGGTATGATATTCATAGGGATTGGGAGAACACTGTTGTTCGAGAGTAGCAGCGAGATACTCTGCCTTATCTATACTTTCGAAGGCGGGCGAATTACCGGGGCCTCTATCTAACGGGGGCATCGTGGACGAATAGCTGCTCTTCTGTTTACGAACGAGATCCCAGAAGGCGAGATGAGACGGTTTGATTTCCGCTAAAAGGCTGTCCCATCTTTGACCACGGAGTTCAGAGATACGAGATTTAACTGATCTTTGTAGGTTACGTAGCCTTATGCGATTTTCCTCCGTCGGATAGGAATCGTGCGCGCGTGTTGCCGCGTTTTTCTCCGTGATCAATCTTCGAATGTCATCAGGGAGTATGAAACGGCGATCGTTTACCGCCCTTACCTCTTTCGAGGTTACCCTGATGGCATTCTGGAGGTGACCGACTAGAGATTCAACTGCCAGATCAGCATCGGCTACAGACTTTATCTCGTTGGGGATCCTATCTAAGTGAGATGAGGCGAGGTTATTAAAAAGGTACTGTCTGAGCTTTAGATAGTCAGCTACTTTGACTGAACCGGGAGTGTGGTCACCCGGGTGACCGAGTTGCAGAACTACTGGCCGGTGGTCGGAGTCTAGTTCATGTACGACTTCGATTTGCCGTACCTGAAGCGCGACCCCTTTTAATATGGCTACGTCTAATACTGAGGGGCGGCAGTTAGCTTGGTAATGAGTTGGCTCTAAGGGAGCAATCACGTCGAAGTTAAGCGCATTTTCTAACAAATAAAGTATCCTGCCATTAGCGGTGGTACGCGGGTTGTTATATTGAATATGCCCGCTATTTAGATCACCGGCCACTATAACCGAATCACCGAGCGCGAAAAGTGCCTCCAGATCCGACTGAAGGAGAGTTTTATTGGGCGAGAGGTACGCGGAAACAATAAAAATAGTAGGATGACCGGTCATGCCCACTCTGCACACCGACACTTCTAAGTTGGTGAGTTCGGGAGGATCTATTGGCATGCAATATAGTGAGTTTCTATAGTATATGAGCGTGCCGCCGCCTCTTACACCGGTACGATCATTTCTTACTATTTTGTAGTTAGCAATCGCGGGATTTCGAACGCTCGGTTTAAGAAGTGTCTCTTGTATGAGAAACACGTCTATTTGCCGCTCCTTAAGGAAGCTAGCTACTAAGTCGCGTTGAGGTTTTAAATTACGCGCGTTAAAAAAGGATAAAGAAAGGCCACGGGGTCTAATTCTATCCTCCATTGCAAACTAATTACGGGGAAGCGCGAATGAGGCGTTGCATGGAGCGCGCAATGTCAGGGAAGGCCTTAATGGCCTTGAGGCGGTCGAAGTCGCGACTCGAGCTAATCATATCGTCAAACGCGATGAGGTCGTCGACAAGGTGTTCTTTGAGAAGGCCTGCGAGCCAATCGAGGCCATGGAAGGCGGATGACGACGCGGGCGTGGTGGAATTTGCAGGTATTGGTTTCGCAGGTTGCGGTTTAATGGCCCACGCAGTGGTTGAGGTTTGTGCGGATGTATGCGCAGGAGTAACCCGCGCAGGACCAGGGAGGCTCGGGAAGGCCTGGTTAGAAATAAGCGGTGGTGGAGCGGGACGTGCTGCCGCGGTGTACGTTGAGGGCGCTCGATGAGGGCCGCGAGCATGTCTCGTGCGTGGGGCACGTTCACAGCCGCGATAATTCGCAGGGTGCCCGGCCTTGCCGCATAAGACGCAACTGGGAGGTTCGACTGCTTCGGGCATGCGTGGGCAATCCCTAGTGGAGTGATCACCTAGACATTTGACGCATCGGGGCCTTATGTGGCAATTCCTAGCGGAATGACCGTATGCCTGGCAGTTGTGGCACTGAGTCGGGGCGTGTTTTTTATGTGGGATCTCGACTGTGACACCCGAGAGACCGCAGACTGAGGTGAGCGAGAAGATTTCTTTACCTTCCCGGGTGCGATCAAGGACAACAAGAACCATATCGTAATTTTGTTTAGTGAAGGTATGGTACATACGATGTACTTCACGGACAGGGAAGTTCTGTTCTTTGATGGACGCGAATACCTCTTCGACGGGTATTTCCTTTGGGACGCGTCTCAGAACTACGCGCAGAAAGCGTTCTTCCTCTAGAGTGTAGGTGTAGAATTCGTGTTTGCCTCCTCTGAGGAAGGCAGTAAGATTTTTGTAGTCCTCTATTGTTGGGACTTTTACTTGAATCCCTGAAGAGGTACTCAAAGCGCTAGTATAGCGTATTTTTTGTGTGTTTAGCTGAGTAGAGATGTTCAGCCACTTGGTTTTATCTTTGATCGTAACCGGGGGAGGTGCACGAATTTTGGGTTGCGCGTGTACAGCTGGTGTTGCAGGAATTGCGGAGCTTGAGGGAGTTGCAGATAGCTGAGGCACGCGAGAGTTATTAGCGCGCCTGGCTTTAGAAGCAGCAGTTTCAACTGTGTCGGGTGATAGCACCCGCTTGTTTTTAGGTTTCGTCCTGGTAACGACTGTGAAGCCAGTTTCGGGATTAGCCTCTGAATCTATGGCTTCCATTTCGGTCTCTGTTTCAGGGGTTGACTCAGACAAGAGCGGCGAGAAGGAATTCGCCGTGGGAATTGGACGGGACATGTAGGAAATCATCTCTGCAAATGGTTGAGATGCAGGTGAAGGGGTAGGAATCGCTGAAGGCGACTGGGTGCGCGAGGAACAGTTTGCGGGAGCGTCGGATACTTGTGCCTGGCGAGTGACAGGCGAGCGGGAACGGGAGCGCGTACGTGGAGGTGACGGTGGAGATGCTGGGCGGCGTGCCGGTGCGGTCGCCGCGATTGCGGGAGTGCGGATGGGTAGGGAAGTGGTTGCGGCTGGGGTTGGTGGGCGGTGAGCCGGCGCGTTTGCTCCGGCGGGTGGAGCGCGAACATATTGTGCGTGTGGGTTTTGGTGGGTTTGGGTGGAAAGGAATTTCTGGAACAGGTCCGGCTGTTCCTTTTCGATGAAAGCGCGTAACCTATTGAGCAGTAGCTCGCTACGATGCGCCATATCGGGTGGCGGGCTTGTGGTGGGTAAGGTTATAAGGAAGTAGCCGATGTAAAAATAAAACCTCCCTGCCGGAAGGGCAGGGGGGTGCGGCTAGCAAAAACTAAAAACTATCCCGAGTTCGGCGAAATAACATTTAAATACTATCTACTGCACGTGCAAATTTGGAAAGAGAAAAGAAATAAAAAAAAAAAAAAATACAATATCTGAAGTCTGGCCTGTAATAAAAGGCTTAAGGTGAAACAAGTTTTACCTTTGTTGGCAGCCGGTGACCGGCGTACTTACAGTGGCGGTACTTTAATCACTGCACTAATTCACAATAACAAAAAGCAATACTTGTAATTCACAATAAAAACTAAGAGAATTTTCACAATGTAAACTTGACACGATAACCAAACAATAGATTAAGATTAACAAGAACTAATTATCTGTAGCACGAACTGGCAACAATAGACGGATTATTGCCGACGAGACGTAATACAAAGGAACAATAGGCGGCGCGGCAAGGCGCAGCAATCGATTTCGAAAACAATCAGCGAGAGCTCACGGATACGTCCGTTCGCGACCGTGGTTGGAATCGAACTCGCGTACTGGACATACAGCTTGACCCATGAACGCGATATACCTAAGCGTGCCTCTTGAAAATAAATAAATAAAAACCCGAGACTTGTCTAACAGCTGACTTAGCACGTCTAACGTTTTATAATAATAGTATGTATAGATAGTCTAATAAAAATAATGACAATAATGTTACATTACATAGACCACTAACTAGAATGTAAATTATTTTTATTAAGTAAACAATAACCATATTAATGCAAATTACATTACAATGGCGCGCACCAAGAATCTGAAGTATAGAAAGAAAAAAAAGTTGAGATGGGTGAAACCGCGTGTTTGAACCATTTACTGGCAGATATTTTCCTAGGGCCATTTAGGTGGCTCCATGTAAAAATAAAAGCACCGCACGTTCGTCGCCGGACATGATTTGGCGTAGTACGGTTTTGGGTTGTTAACGTGGCGCGCCGTTTATTTTGATATTAGGTTTTATCTGGATTTTGGACTTGAGAAAGCAAAAGTAGTGATTGACAGGCATGTGTTCGGTGTTGTGATTGTAATCGTGACTGGATTTAATTGTGAAGTGGTACAGCAAAGTGTGTTGATAGGTGACGACACTTCAGATCCCTCGGTTAAACCATACAGTTGCCTATCATACACATAGTGTATTGTACATACACCACTCTACAATGCAATTATGATTTGGAGAGCTGAGGGTCAAGGTAAGAGAATTATAGTGCTGTGTTTCGCATGTACCATAGTGTGTTTCCAGTGACCCGTGAGCAATTTGTTTTGTTTAAGGAGCCCTTCCCCGTTCGCTTTTGCTGGTCGTGGACAACTCAAACAGAGCCCTTTTGACGAATGTTGGACTTGGTATATGCTAGTTGCGATCCAATTTGACACAATTGTCGTATCCTATCATCATATTGTCATTAGACTTTGTATATGAACATTTGTATTTTGATGAGAGTCCCATTTTGTTTATCTACCGGGAACATGGGTGACCATTTTTCATTGTTATCTCCAAATTTGCTCAAAGGTGCGGAAACGCGCGGCCCGTGACATTTGTCTATTACTCTTCCTGTATAAAACTATAGTCACCAAGGACACGATCTATATTAATATTATAAAGCGGAAAAGTTTGTTTGTTTGAACTTGCTAATCTTAGGATTTTTTTGATAGAGCAATCATTGAGGAAGGTTTTAGGCAGTTTAACATTACGCTACCACCAATAGGAGCTAAGCTGTATTGAATTCTGTTACAAATTGATTAAATAATTTTTAGTTCTACGATAACGACGTCGCGGGCACGGCTAGTATAAATATATACATATAGCCGTCTTCATACAACGAGCTATATGGACCCACGTGAGCATAAACGCGTACGTACGAGAATCTCGGATTCAGTTGCACAAATGTCAGATAGAAGTGTCGGCTTGCATTTGATTTGTATAGTTATTATTTATGTGTAAGTACTTGGGTGCTTAGCGATTAATAATAATTTCCTTAAAAAAATAAGTACCCGGTTGGATAAATATTGGTGTAATTAGATAATAGCCGAAATGAAGCGATGATAGCTCAGTGGTAGTCTGTACAACTTTGCGTCAAGGGACGTCAGTTCGAATCCAACCACCTACAATGAGCTTGAGCTTTCGGTGAAGGAAAACATTGTAAGGAAACCATAGCATGGTGGTAGGATTCTTTCTGATGCTCGACTGGCTAGCTACCACCCTCAAGTTGAAAATCTGCCGCCAAATACCAATAGGTGTGTTCCGGCAGTTGCACTTGAGAACCAGTTCCTTCACAGGTTTAGCGTGTCTACCATCTTGGGCCGTATCGTATATTACATATATTACATTATATTACACGTATTTTACAAAAACATTTCCTAAGTGTGTACTGTGAACACATGTGCCTAATCTTTATAATAATATAAAAATAAAGTACATCTTGGGTTCATAAAACACCTCAGGCGTTGGCACAACCAATTAATTTTATAATAGTTTATAGCGTGTTACTCTTGGATTTTGGAAACAAAAAAACTTAGTCTAGTAAACGATATTTATTAGTTGAGATATCTATCAATGATTACAGTATATTATATAAATCCTAAATAAGTAAAAAAAAATTATAAGATAAAAAGATTCTTAGTTTAATATTTTTGCTTTAAATATTATATTCTTTGCAATCGTTTTCGTAGACATACTGTCATATTAAATAATACATGAAAGAGCTATTAAAATATTAGTATTAAGATAACAAAATCTGTATTTATGGAAATTTCTTAACATGCATATAAATAAATAAATATCACCATTAAATAATTGTTAAAATAATATAAATGTTAAAACGTCCAAAAAGTAGTTAACGCGAGCGAACCCGCAGTCTTAGCTAGTTCCTGGATACACGCATGGATCCACAGAAAAATTAAAAATTTTCATATCCGGCTAGTAGAATGTTAAAACTTTCAAAGAAACGTACTTACTGTCTTGATTTCTAATATTTGTATTATACAAGATAGCTAAGAATTTGTGAATTTTAGAACGTACTTATAATATACCACATCTGTGTTTAAAATTTCGCGTAAAAATCCATAAAGCATATTTAGCAGTTTCATATACGCTCTCCTTATATCGATATAAGCCTGTTTAAAAACCGTTTATTAACAACTGTTTGTAATCAAACAGCGCTATTGCACTGCTACGGTGCATTGGAATAATCTTATTGCACTTAACCTCATTACTCCGAAACAATATACCTACGTAAATGCTGAGGTAGAATTTTACGGATATGTTTCAGATAACGTAAGGTATTAAATCCGTTTTGTTTGTAAATTCGGATATGAAATTGTTTCAGTTAGCCTTTCTTTTATTATTTACTCGCCGGCCCAACGGATGTTGTTTTGATCGAATTTTGATAACTTTGTTGTGCGCATGTGAGAGAGTCTACTGAAAATGTGAAAATGATATAAAACGATAAACAAATCGACGACAACCATCTTCTATATTATTTTATAATTATTTTAATAAAGATAACATGACAAAGTGAAACAGATATCGCATTCTTTTAGCTTAATTATGATCTAGGGCGTATATATTTTTTTGTAAGTTGTCTAATTTTACAGCTTATTTCATCTGTGAAAACTTTTTCAGCGCAAAAACTAATCAAATTAAAACGTATTACGTGTGTATTTGTATCATTCGAACAGTGGTTTATGGTCTTGATATATGCAAATATTCTACATAAAAATCACTTTCGTACTTTTTAGTATTTTCCTAAGAAACCCACATCGGGCTAATAGGACCATTAAAAACAGTCAAATTGTTCTCAAGAAATGCGACTACCAACAATGTGTATGTTTTAAATGGTTTGTAGTTTGTTTTTAAATTGTTTAAATAGATTTAGAGTTTGGTCATCTGATATTCGGTAAGGATATAGACGAAAATACGTAGCCTAGCAAACTGTGAAATGTAGTAAACTGAACTTACCTACGGCTTGCTTACTTTGGGACCGATTATCAACTAAAACACTAAAAGCCAGTGAGGTGAACATTAGCAATATAACAAAGCTATCGTTTTATCACGGTGTGTTTCTTCACGGAAAAGTTACTCTCTCTAATTTTTCATATATTGAATATGAACTTGCGTATCGACGAGGTGTCCATTCACTTTATAACAAAGCCTTCAAATGTATAGTTTCACTAATTTATTACATTAATAATATACATATATATATTATATTAATTAAATTATAATCAGCTTACGTGATATTAAATATTCCAACATGACTTACACTTAATAACGAAATATATTTTTATAAAACTGATATTTTACAAATTATATGGGTACAGTTTGGAACACGCAGAAATTCCCTTTTGTCATTCAGAGTTAAAACACTCTTGATTCTTAGAATATAACTACATGTAATGCTGATAAACTATGAAACTACTTTTACAGTTTTATCAACAACTTAAAACAAATTAGTATATCACGAATACTCACGGCAAAATATATCTTTGCAAAATGAAAAATTGAATAAATAAACGTAAATTACTGTTATTCTTAATGCATTAATTATATTTATCGATACATATTCCAATATTTTTATATTTTATATATCTGTATATAATTATCATGAAGTGAATTTATGTTTTTTTGAGTAATTAAATAATTTATACAGAAATTTGTATAAGTTATACTGATCATATAGTGCAGTACCGGTAACATATCTTTTTTATACCAGCCTTATCTACTTTTAATGGCAGTACCCGCAACTACTAATACTACTATGGCCATGCAGGGTAACGGAGTATCAGAGTTCAATCCCGAAAAGGGAGTACACTTTTAATACTTATTTTAACGAAAAACAATAGCTCAGCAAGTTAAAATTTGTAAGCTTTACATACACTTTGTATTAAATTCTCATGAAGAGAATTTATGTATTTCAAAGCAAATGAATTACATTAAACATATAATTTAGTTTTCTTTTTTTTAAACATAGTTTGTAGGTTTTAGCGTTATGGCTACAATCTCACCTGATCTTATGTGGCTCAAAGTGGTGAATGCTCTAAACCTGTCGAGGGACTGGCTCTCAAGGGCAACTGCCGGAACACACATAGTTATTTGGCGGCAGATTTTTAACTTGAGGGTGGTAGTTAACCAGGTGGGCATTAGAAAAATCCTTACCACCATGCTATGGTTTCATCACGATGTTTTCTTTCACCGAAAGCTCAAGCTCATTGTAGGGATTTAAATTCTCGTCCTTTGACGCGGCGATCCCTCTTGATCACCAAAGGATCTATAGATAATAAAAAGTGCCCCGCTAATTAGGCGGAAAATTTTAATCAGAAAATAAACCTAATTAAAAATACAAACGATGGTACAAAATTGTTAGCCAAGATCAAAAGGAAAGAAAACCACTTTCTTCTACATAATACTGCCTATATGGGAAAAAATATCATATAAAAAAATATATAGGAAGAAAACGTCTTTAAAAATCCTTAAGGAAGAAACCTCGTTATAATCTTACTGACCGTTGAGTGACAGGTAGAGCTATCATTCATCACCTTCTTCTTTACTGGTTGAATTGGGCCAATAGGCTCGAGAGGTTTATCTGACACTGCATTGAATCAGTAGTCGGAAAGACTTTTAGGGTTGTCCTGAATAGTGTTTCGGTGTGTTCACTAGGCTAGCTGCCGATAATTTCGTGTTGTTAACCTAATCCCTTGTCGTTTTTACTAACGTCCTGATGGTCCATCGTGAGGTAACTTTCTTGTATAACGGCAACTTGGCTAAAAGCGTCTATATAAATATAGTATAAATAGAAACATTATTCATGTAAATATACTTATGGGAAAAGTTAGGCCTGTATTATTTTATAATATACCTGTTTAGCAAATTATTTTCGTTAAGAATTCTATAATAATAAATATAGAAATAGATATACTCTTGAAACTTAAAATACTATTAATAAAACTGGATACCTCTGGCGTTATGGATCTTACAGTTAGGCTGTAAGGATTTCTTAAAAAAGATTTTGCAGAATACGGCCCAATGTTACGGGATAAAAACTAAGAAAACTTTGTTAAAAAAATACGAGGCCGGGCGTTGCCTTTACAGCGATGTCGTCTGCCTCACTTGTTTGATAAATAACCAGTAAAACCATAAATCACTATAAGGAGTTACGGGGCTATATGTCTGACCCGTATTAAAATCAGAGTTCGAGTAACCGAGAAGGGTGCTAGTATTGCGGCAGGAAATAGAAATTGTAGTTTTAGTCGGTTTTATTGCTTTCAGCTTTCTTGTTTGTTGTCTGTGGCGAATTTTATGAAGCGCGAGTGGTTCATGTATAGTTTTATGATATTTTATTGATATTATTGAGTGTCTTGGTTTGGTAAAATTGTAAAATGTTTGTGTGACTTGGTAGTTTCATGGTTCTTTAATCTATTTCCCATAGTGGTTAGCAAAATCCCTAGCTGTGATTTACCAGTCTTTTCTTCTAGTATAATTGTAGTCTCCTTTGAGACTAGGAATTGGAACATCTCGTGCGTCATCCAGCGATGGCCAACCATACAATTCAAAGCAATATACAACAGTATTTGCACTGCTCTTTTGCACTAGAATTAGAATTTGTGAATAGTATTTTAAAATTAAATCTTACACAGGTTTCGGTAGTCAAAATTTTGAGTTTACAAATGTTAATTTCATATTAATGTACTGAGTTTATCTATAACAATAATGTAATATGTATAATAACAATAATGAGTTTACTATGGAAAAACCAAAATATGCAGATTTGAGTATCATTCTTTATTACTTGAAGAAGCATTTTAAGAAGAAAGTCAATAATAATAAGTGCGCACGTTTCAGTACAATTTTGAAATATATTGTGACACGATGTTGTTTTATTTGACGTTAAAAACGGCAAAGAAGTGAGAGAGTTAGAAAGTATAACAATGCATAAATTATCAACTTATTATTTTCAAGTAATCTGCCATAAGTTATAATGATTTTCGTTTGCAATCGTATTGTACTTTTTGTTACGTTATACCATATTCGTATATCGTGTGGCACGGGTTTTTGTAAGCTGGATTAAATAAACCATTTAATTATAAATAATTTGGATGTAGAACTAATTGTAACTTTATTTTATAATAACTTCTAAAGAAGGAAAATTGTTTTTTATGGAGTTTATTGGTAAGACGGAAAAACTTTATTGAAAAAGAATAATAGTTGTAATGAACGCCCAGATATAGATAAATCGGTACTAAGTTCGAACTTTCGCGACAATAATAATGACCCTAATTTTTTCATTTTATGTTTTCAATTGATCAATAAGATTATAGTCAATTATAGGCAAGAGGAACATTTACCATTCCCCTGTACTAATAGGCTGTCAGTAAAGCTGCATTAACTTACTTATAACTCAAATACTCCAATATGATTTCCAATTGTTATTGGAAAACTATGTATGTCGTTTTTTTTTCGTTAATAGTTTTAGCGTTATGGCCACAATTCCACCTGATGTTAAACGACAATGTGACTCAAGATGGTAGACACGCTAAACCTAGTGGAGGAATTAGCTTTAAGTGCAACTGCCGGAACCCACCTATATGCCTATTCTAATGCCTATTAGGAAAAACCTCTTCACCATGCTATGGTTTCATCACGATGTTTTCCTTCAACGAAAGCTCAAGCTCATTACAGGTGAATTCGAACTCACGTCCATTGACGCGGCGGCCATACACACTAACAACTGCGCTATCATCGCTTCATTACTCATTCATAGTCCATAGTAGATATTTCCACCGAACGCTTTGAATTAATGGAACGAATAAAGTGTGAGGAATGGTATTGTGAGGAAAACAATACTGTTGTTGGTAAATTTTTTTAGTAACACGTGAACGTGATGGTTAAACCAGGTGATAAGTGCAGTGTCTTCCATAAGTAACAGCGATGACCGAGAGATCGGCTATTGTTGCTGTCATTCTGACCTGAATCCTTTTAACATCTGGATATATCTCGACTCATCCTGAAATGTGGCAAACCAAAAGAGAAAATCTGTGACTGGCTTATATGACCGTATGCATTGTGGCCTCCATCCATTCGGGTACAGAAGGGATGATAGCTCAGTGGTGGTGTGCACGAACTCCGCGTCAGGGCACGTGAGTTCGAATTCACCTACAATGAGCTTGAATTTTCGGTGAAGGAAAACATCGAGAGGAAGCCAAAGCATGGTGGTAGGGTTTTTCTAATGCCCGCCTGGCTACCTACCATCGTCAAGTTGAAAATCTGCCGCCAAATACCAATAGGTGTGTTCCAGCAGTTGCACTTGATAGCCAGTCCCTCTACAGGTTTTGCGTGTCTACCAACTTGGGCCGTATTGACACTTAAGATCAGGTGACATAAGTTCAAAACGCTAAACCTTAACTATAAAAAAAACCTCTACCATTACCCTTGATTACTAGGATTATACGGGCAGATCTAGATCGCCAGGCGTCTTATTTTTGTTTTTTTTTTTTTGTTTTTACTTTGTGATATATGTAAATACTTGCAGGACTACATGGTAGTAACGACACCCGATTTACTGTCAGTATCTCGGTAGTAGCCGTTGTTTTTGATTGTAACTGCTGTGATTACTAGTATTACAAGTCTGTGATGGGACGGGCTACTTAATAAAAATATAATATATTTAAACCACTGTATTACTGTAACTGTGCTGAAGTATGATATTAGTTGTCATTTCTACATACTTGCTGGTAAATAGTTGAGTGGAATAACTACGCATTTTTACTTTAGTACTGTCTACTGATGTATTGTCTATTGTTGTGATTATAGTAGGGATACTATAACTGCTCAATAAATTATTTTATTACAGTTGTGTTATGTACCTAGAGTAGATGCATATAATAACTCTGTACTTATAATCGTATTTAATTATTTTTATGATATACACTACACATTTTTCAACTACTAATAGTGTAAATAAACTTATATTAAACTCAATTATTATTAATTATATTTGCTATTTATTTTTTCTACCATTAATATATTTTTTATTTATGTTTAGAGCATCATAATACGAGATCAGACAGTTACTTAGTTTTATATTTTTAGATTTGGCTAGATAAACATTTTAATAAGCTATCTTAAAACAAATTAAAAATATTTGAGTAAATATCCTATTCAAGATAAAGGAATGCTTATAAATTTTATTACTATTTGTATTTGAGAAAGCGCTATCTATGCTTACGCATAGAAACAACAACGAATAATACCTACCTAAGTATTTTATCAATTGGTTTCACTTTGAAATACCTATCTTGTTACCAAAATTGTTCTACTAACGGCTACTAGATGGCGCTTTATTACATTTTTAAAAAATATCTACAGTTGTTGACAAGTTGAAAATGGTCTAAAATAGGGTTACTTCTCTTAAAATTATATCCGGTACATCACTAGATCCGGAACGACGCCTAGAAAAATGTACTAAAGCGTGTATTAGCACATAAAAAAATGCAAAAGTTATAAACGATTAGTTTTTCACCAATATTTCATATACTATTAATATTTAAGAACATTAAAAAAAAAGATTCTTAAAGAGGAGGAAATTCCAAATAAAGAACTCCCAATTTCCGGAACTCGTATCTCCATTATTTATAATTTTAAAGTAACGCTGACAGCGGGTCTCCGATCGACTTTTTTAGGTTGCGCGCGGAGCGTCAAAAGCGCGTACGACTCACTGTTTTTTTTAAGGTATTAATTCTTATTTTATTTTTAAAAGTTGTAGTGTATTCTGAACACTTTAAAAAGATTATTCCCTCTGGAAATTTTACTTAAAATTAATTTTTCAACAAGTTAAACGATTGTTAACTAACAAATTTTTTTTGTACTTCCGTCTTTATTGTAAAAGAAAAAAAAAAAAATTTCGTAAAAATGTTTCTCTTCGTGGAGCCTTTCTCATATACACACCTAACAAATCACGTCATAAAAGTTAAAAAAATATTCATACTTTGTTTATAATGTTTATTAGTGAACAATATTACTTGAATTTCTCAGTTTTCAAATTTCATTTACAAAAATTATTATACACAAAGTATAAATATTTTTTAAACTTTTATGGAGTGGTCTTCTTATATATATAATATAAGAAAGGCTTAACGAAGCGAAAAAAATTTACGACAATTATTTAATTATTTTTTTGATTGTTAATGAACACGATCGTTTGAGAATATTTAGTTAGTAAAAAAAAAATCTATACCATAAAAAAATAATCAATATGTGGTACTCGCTTTTGATTTCTAAAAATGTCGCGCGGTGACCCATTTTCAGCGTTAAATTAAAATTGTAAATAATGGAGATAGAGTTTCGGAGGCTGAGAGTTTTCTATTGGTAGTTTCCTCTTCTTTAAGAATCTTTTTTCGATTTTTTTTTTTTTTAATTAATAGTCTATGAAATATTGACGTAAAACGAAGTGTCCTTTTTGTCATCTTTAATTGTTTTTTACTCTCGCTTTTTTTATGTGCTAATACACGCTCTTAGCCCTTTTTTCTAGGCGTCATTCCGGATCCAATGAGGTATCACACATAATTTTAAGAGCGGAATCTGTATTTTAAACCATTTTCAAATTGTCGACTAGATTAACACGTGGCGCATGCTGCAAAACTGACTTAATACAAACTTCCGAAAATCGTAATATGGACATTAAAAAAAAGACAAAAAAAGAAAGATAAACGTATGTATATTTCGGTATTCTTCTAGACACGAAGTAAATTCGACGAATTTTTAAAGTTATTCTATGTACACTATTAAAGTCAAATTTGAATTGAGTCAGTTTCATTTTTAGTAAGCATAATAATAAAACTGTGAATGAATTAAATCTGTATGTCAAATATTTTTGAAAAATAAAATGATGAGTACTTTATTATCGACATAGAGGCCAAAAGTATTTATTATTTAATGTTTGTTTGTCTGCCCCATTGTAAGCGTATCACCTTCAAATTTCTGGACAGATAGTAATAATATTTCGAAAGATGATATCCAATATTATGGATCAAAGTAGGTACAGGGTACCTACTTCTCATTTATAAAACACAAGGGTTTCCTCCGGAGTAGGGCATAAAGCGAGAACTACGGCATCGTTTGATCGATTATCCATTAAAATTGGCAGGTATATGTGTTTTTCATGAAGAAGGTTTTTATGCCATCCCTATACGGGATAGGTGGCGCCGTAGTCAATTTATTGAGTACTAAAACGGGCAGAGCCACCGTTGCCAAGACAGCTATTACATTAATAATTTATCAAACATATTTTTCCTAAAATGTAAAATGTGTGTTTGGTATAATAGTACAATTTTATTTATGGTTGCATTATAAATTATTATTATCATTTTAGGTATTTTGTTTGTTCTGCTTCTAACCGGTGACAGAGTAATCTAAGATCTATACCACACTAAGCATTGATACAATAGAAAGCACTGACCTGTAAACCATACAGATATAGTACAGAAGCTGCAATTCAATATGAGGCCGTGATGAAGATTGGAAAATTATCTATTCTTGTCGAGAATGATTGTGATTAATTTCTAGAACCTGGTTAGTAGTACAGAGGATATTACGGATTTGAAATTTTGGATTTAATTGTGAACATTTTACTAGTACATACTTACTTAATTGGTCGGTTTTGGTTTTTGTTTTGGATATGGATATGAGTTATTTCAAATATCCTGTCGCTTCGAATAATTTTAGCTCGTTTGGAAAATAAGTATAATATCAATATTTTTGTAGGTGAATGATTATTAACTTTATAGATAACTAGATTTTACGTGCGGCTTCGCTCGCGTTAATACCGATTTTGTCAAACAATTCGGATGAGGCAATAAAAAGTTTTGTACATACCTTATCCATCTATTTACCCTTCTTCCAATTAAGATTTCGCGAGAAAAAGTAACCTATATCTGTCTCCTGGGTCCTATCTATCTCCTTAGCAAAATTCATCATAATCGATTCAACGGTTTACGCGTGAAAGAGTAACAAACAAACAAATAAACCCACTTTCTTATTTATAATATTAGTATGATTATAGGTTACATATTAACTATTTTTTGGTAAAAATACAATTCGGTCATGACAAGAGTGAGTAATTTGTTTCATGATATTGTTAGATTTTTGGTTATTAGATATATATCTGATAGATTTTAACACAGCTACAGAGATCCGTGACATATGTAACTGGTTAGTATTAATTATGTGCTTAGATACGAGTGAAAACTAAACTACCATTAAACGTTATTACTGATTTAGTTATATGATATAGATTAGATGAGATGTGATATATATTAGGTTATTACGTACTATCACTATGTGCTACTATATACATTATTATACACGGATAAGTATACCGACTTTTACCATTTTTTACTCAAACTTTTTGATCTTAGAGCTCGTAAATTGTTTTTTTATTGGGCTATCTCTGTTTTATAGCTGGTGGCTTCACTTTTAAGTGATCATTGTAGCTTATAACTATCTATAAGTTTTCTAATTACTAATTATAATAAATAGGTCCGAAGTCCTAATCAAAGTCAGTGAAAGGTAGTACATAAGTCTGTACCAAGTGCATTCCGTAGAATCTTGCTCACATCTAAACATAATATCACGAGCACAACTAATTTACGGCATGAACAGGCATTATTAGTGCCCGATTTCATAGTTCTAGGGCCACGGGTGAAAGGTTTTGTAGCAACATCTATTTTATTGAAAGTGTCAACTAGCGTTGACCTAGACTTGAACTAGACAAATAGCGTCTTTTCTAATATTCGTATATTTTTTAAAATAAAAAATTTATAAATATCTAACAGTGACCCACTGCAGGGCAAAGCGTTTTTTTCTACAGGAAGACACTGGCTTTATTTTCATGTCAGTATATTAATTATAGTAATGATGGCTTAAAATGTCTAAATTCCATAGTTCCATATTTGTTTTTTTTTTTTGACCTGAGATACGCTGTTATTCTTAAGGGCTTTGACAATTTCATCGAACATTTTGGAGCGAGTGCTGAGGGCACTCAGCCTCGAGGCAGAAGGCGCAAGGGTACCAGAATGACCAAACCTCGGCTTGGGCTGCTGCCTGAAAATGAACAAAGATCTGCGAGCCTGACTAACCAACAGGTCCTAACTTACTAAGTTAGTGAACCTAACAACAACGTTATCGGGCAAGTCGCTCAAGGGGCGCGTGGGTAGGCTCTAACAGAACCGTGTAGTTAACGTATGGGTTTGCACGAATGGTATGCGGTATGATGATGTACTCTCAGTGATGTAGAGTGTCACTGTATCGCGCGAGCACAGTCAATCCAGGGCTCCTATCCGGAGGATCGAACTTAGGCTCAAGCGTCTGCGGACGGATACCGCAGCGAGTGTACGGGAGCGAATTTATCCGCTCGGCCTCTGCGGAGACGACGACGGATACGCGGGCGTGTGCGCGGACACATGCGATTGGTGGAGACGGCAGGGAGGAACGCGTTTAATCTCGTTATTTTATCGATGGGGTCAGAGAAGCAATTACGTGGCCGGCGCGCAAAGCCTTTGGCGTGCAGATTAGAAGTGTAGCTAACTGTGTGTACTATTATTGGGTTGGGATGAACTTCGGCCTTATTAAAGAATTTCTTTATAAGGCCCTTAATATATGCATATATGGCCGGAAGGTATACATTACGGACATAAGGCGGGGCTTGGACGGCTATGGCCATAAATCGATTATGCAACACTTGTAGTTTGCGAAGAGTGGTGCGCGAAGCGTGAACGAATATGGGGCTACTATAAGTAAGTATGGGACGGATGCATACATTATATATTGTGAGCTTATGTTTGAGTGACATTTTGTTCTTACAAGAGGGTACATTGCGTAGTAGGACCATAGCCGTGGAGGCTTTTTTCTGTACGTAATCTATATGTTAGTTAAAGATAAGCTGCCTATCTAATACTACACCAAGGTAATTAGTTTGGTTGGCCTAGGGGGTATTGACACCGAAAAGGTGTAATGTTCTTTTTATGTTCCTCCTCTCGTGAGAATCGAACATGATAGCCGCGTATTTGTTTGGGATTATTCTTATATGCCATTTGAGTCAGCAGGAACGTAGAGACGGCCCTTTGGACGCGGTAGTATATAGGAATTCCAAATTTTACCACATACAGTGGTATTACAGGAACATTTCTCAAGCATTCAGATTCTCTTACAATGCTTTTTCCTTTTTGCTTCCAGCAGACGTCAAACAGGTATACCATCGTTTAAAATCACTCTTCTAGCTGTACTTTACACAAGCTTTATCATTTTTAAACGTAATAGTATAAAATCTACACAACTAATGGAACAATTTGTTTTGAAGAGTTTACTTTAAAGTAATTAATTAAAGCCTTTAACCTATCGTCACGGCGTGTTTAATATACTTTGAATAATTTTTATAGAATACCTACGCACACGGATGACTAACGCTTATACGATCATCATGATTATATGTCATCTTCATATCAAATTATATTTTATGTTACTTGCTAACTAATACTTGGTTTGGATAAATGAAAGTGTACTTTATAAAAATTGTCGCCTTTTTCAGTCGAAAGAAGCACAAGAATGAAAACACACACACTTCTGTATTCTGTTCACAATGTTGAAGCACAATTTAATAATAGACAGTATGAATCACATAATTCATAACTGCGGGTTCAACCATATATATATTTTCTCCAACGTGCACACAGAGGTTGATATAAAAAAAATACAACATAGAATCATTTTGTTTTCTACAGAAAATTTATTTCGTGGATTAAGTTGTGATTATTTTTAATTACGTTTTTTACGATTCGTTTACTTGTCATACAGAAAGTGAGATACTAAGAGTGGTAGTTTTATAACGGGGGTGTTATGAAACCCCGTAATCGTAACAGATAGATATTCGCATAATATACCTATGTTTATCGATATGTTTACGATATATATTTTGCATAAATTCCAGTATGTATTGATTGAAAAAATCTTTGCCAAATTACCAAAAATAACATTTCACTATGCATAATGTTAACATTTTTTATCAATAAGTATTTCAATAATGCTAATCGTGGTTTTGAATACAATATTTAACAAAATACAGTAACACTATTATTTTTTCATAACTTAAATTTTTTAAAATATCAGATAAATGAATTATTTTATATCTGGTTTTGTAACAGAAATCAATGCAACACTCTTTTGAGATGTCTAAATCTAGATCCAAAATTTAAAAGTCATAACATTCGTCATACAAGAAACAGGCCATTTTATGGGCTGTATATATATTATCCACCTGCAATCGATTTCGCTTTTATTCTTACTCGATAATTTATTTTACGAATTAGTTAACATACGTTGATTAAGAAAAAATATTGTACTATTATGGATTAATAACTAGGAGTAAATATAACGAATCAAATAGCGTCATCTTCAGGATGAAATTCCGATTCCTAGTATCTACTATAAACTCGCTGGTACAAACTGCATCTATTTACAGATACAGATTTTTGAGATTTTTAAATAGGAGAAATATAAGTAAAATACGAAGAGAGTGCGGATGTACACCGTGCCGTACATAAGTAATTTACGAGTGTAGAACGATTATTCTGTTATAAGTTATTGTTTATTACCCTGTAACTTACTTTCAGTGATTTTTATTCTTTTTCTTCGTGTTGGCACAAGTCATATTATAAACAAAGACTGTCTGTACCCGCATCTTTTTTCGCGTATACTCAAATTTGAATACAATTTTAGGAATATATATTTTAATTTTGCAGATAATATATTTTTAAGGTAAGTGTAACTGTTATTATTATAAACTTTTTATATACTTTATTTATTAAACTTTATTTAGTATTTCTCGCTTGAAAGATCCTATATTAGCCTCTTAAATAACATAGAAGTCAATATAATACCAGTTTATCATAAAAAAGCGCAAGTAAGTGAATGATTCTCACGTTAATATTAAAATTCTTTGCAATACCTACCTACTCGATTAGTGACATCGTCTTTTATCAGGAATACATTGTTATAGTTTTTATATGGTACTCGGAATCTGTTTTTAACTAATAACACACTTACTTAATAAAAGCCTTGTCACTACTGTAACGGTTGTGGATGGATTTATGTTTTCCTACGAAGTCCCTTGTTTTTGGGCTGTACAAAGCAGAAGTACAATCAGAAAAGAACGCGTCATATACCGTGAATTGCAGTTAATTTATCAACCTAAAATAAACTGTCTGACCATTAGTTGTCACTTCTTCTATTTACTTCAAGGAAAAGCTGAGTATACAATAGGTGAATCTCCTAAATCTTTTCACTAAATTTATAACCTACGCACAATAAAGTTAAAACATAGTCCAGTTTGGATCTCCGTTTCCCCTACTATACTTTTTGTTTCCACGTATTTAGATCGATCGTAAAATATACATCGATGGATGTTTTCCTGAAGAACTGCTAGAAATCTTGTTAATTCAATCAAATTTGCATTCTATATTAACCATGGCTTTACTGGTTTTTTGTTGTGTAACCTCGACTTATATATATATATATGGGGTTAATATGGTTAATGTTTTGTTACAACCTGCTGATATGGTAATTGATGGAGGGACTGGCTCTAAAGTGCAACTGCTGGAACACGCCTACAGGTATTTGGTGATACATTTCCAATTTGAGGGTGGTAGCTAACCAGGTGTAAATTAAAAAATTCTCCACCCCGTTTTAGATACATAGTTTTATTGAGTTAAAAGAAACATTCCATAATTTTAATAAACCTTATTTTTATACTAGTATTTGCCCGCGACTTCATTTGTGTGGAAGTAATGTTTTTTTTTCTTCTGAAAAAGACAATCGGTTCAACCGCTGAGTTATTCTGAAGATTGTCTAAAAATGTTATTGAAATCGGTCCAGGCATTTTAGGGTTCATAAAGAACATATAGAGCCTTTTCAGGAAAAACATTGTTAGCGCCACAAATCTAACAAATGTTTTTAATTGTAACTTCCCAAAAATTATATTTTTATTTTGAAAGCAGTATGTTAATAGCTACTATGTTAACAGATCACTGGTTAATTATGAACAAAAACTCATAATTTCTTATAAAGATTTTGAAAATACTTTTTAATTAGGAATGAAAAAAACTCTCTTGTAAAAAGTTGTCGTTTATATTGTTTTTTCCTAAAAAGGCTCGCTCGATATATATACACATGGTTTCCTCCTCTTCAAGTAGTTCATAAACCAATCATACAGCCATCTCTCTTATCGTGTAATATAAGCTTATTATAAGCTATAAACCTTGTCTTGTCTTGCTAAGTCTTGATAAAATAAATATATTTATTACATGTATTTTACTTCTACCAGTCAACTCGTTTAAAAGTTAGACCATCACTAATAGACATTTGATATATAAACCTAAAATAATTTAATATTACTTGTTATAAACTTTTATTAAATGTTATGTATGTTGTACCTGCATTTATAATGTTACTTTTTGTATATATAATTACATAAAAATCTTAGCAATACATATTTTTGAATACATTAACAAGTACAACAATCAAATTCTACATTTTATACTTAATATAGGACATATTATGTGAGAAGGACAAACAGGAAGTTTGAGTCAAAGTAATAAAAGGTAGTTTTAGGGGTGTAACACTACAATTTGCATTTGCTATTTTATCCGCTATTAAAGTTAGTATCAAATTGGAAAATACTGAAATTAATGTTAGTATAATATACACTTTATAGTATAACAGGCTCAGATAAATAGTCAAACTATAGGTATCTTAATTTATATATATATATATATATATATATGAGACTGTAAAAGTACGTTTTTTATAAATCAAGTGTATGTATTTATATATTATTCTTAAACTTTAAAAAATTAATGAAACTTGTATAATTTTTCGAGTTGAATATGGGAGTTAGCGTAATAAAGGAAAAAACGACACTTTAGGGATTTTAATAACATTACATATAAGTATTCAAACATTGATATTACTTTGATGTGTGTGTACATTTCAAAAAATGTAAGCCCAATTGTTGTTGGTCAAATGTTCTTAATAAATACATCAGTGATTGTGTAAAAAAGTACGTATAAGATGATGAGTGAACATTTAATTTTTTTAAATAGTCGGCTGTTTTAAATTGTTTTGCTTTTATATTTACTCGTCGTTACTCGTGTATATTTTTATTTGATGAGTTTAAATTATAGTTTGCTTGAAATGTACAACGATATGAACTCGGTTTTCGTTATTAACTTTTTTTGAATATTTTACTAGTCTATGTCTACTAATAAAATACTACTACTAATAAAATACTACTAAATCTTTACACAGAAGTTTCACCCCTAAAAATTTTTTGATCATAGGGCGTATAAATAACACAATGTTATTATTATAACTTTCTTGATGCGACAACCTTACCATATGGTCGATTTCCAATTGATGTACAGTTTTATTTTTTCTCCTATACTTGTATTGTTTGACATATTTTACCTGAAGTGAAGGTAAATATTTTTTTATACAAACCTACGCTTTCATATAAATAGCACAAAAACCGAACAGAAATAAATATTTCTTAACTTCTATTTTGCAGACAAAGCTGTTCAAGTATTATATAAGTATGATGTAAGCCGATAAATTTTATCGTAGTAATGAGAATTGTTAACTGAATGTTACTTTTATAAATAAAATAATGCTCGAATTCATCAAGCATCTAAAGTTATATGAAACTGTGCATAACACTTAAGAACGTGTTAATTAAATCATCACTACTTGATTAAAATACAAAAGATTTCATTACTAAACGAAATAATATCTATCCATATTATAAGAATGTAAATTTAACGTGACTGTACTTTTTAGATTTGTGTGAAAACAACTATTGCGACTACGAATAAGTGCCTAATAAAATAAATTTACACCATTTAGAAATGTCTGTCTGTCTGTTTGTTTGTGCACGCATCACTGCTAAAGTACAACGTTTTCGATAAAATGTCAACGAGGATATCATAAAAATTTAGTCTTTGTTTCATTAAATTTAATTTCATTAAAATCTATCAAAAGTAATTTTAATTTCAATGACGGCGCGAGAATTAATAATTTTAGTTCCACACGAACGAAGTCACAGGCACAGCTAGTAATAAATATTTATCATATTCTTTACATAAATATAAAAATTTGAATAAAATGTCTGAAATGAAAAAAAAATAAACATTTGTGAACATTAAACAAATGAAATTTCTATGAATAGGATTAGCATGTTGTGAATTCAACACAGGTCTTTAAGGTGAATCATCGATTGAATTCCCAAGGCTAAGATTTACGTTTCCGATGTTAAAGCTTATGATATACTTGATTACGTTTAAACGAGTCTTAAGAAGATTGCTGTTCAATTTTCATGCAATTGTTTTAAAACTTATTGTATTACTATTAAGTGAGCATTCTTGTAGCGAATAAAATATCTAATTGGTTTCTCGGAAACTACTCTAATGATTTGGATGATGATTTGTATTTAAATAATATCTTACCTTATAACTTCACCTAAATAGGTGTTTTTGTAAAATAGATCTGTTCATTGTAATGAAAATACGCGTCTTACGTTTGAATATATAACAGAATTTTATTGTCAATTATTAAAAAGACTTTCTTTTAACCCCAATAGAAAGTTTTACATTATTACCATCTTGTGTCTCATTGTGTATACTTAAGAATACAATATTACTAGTATTATTAAACTTTAATAGTAAATATGATGTATCACTTTTGCTTGACTAATGCCATTGACACAAGCTGTTTACATTTTTATTACCACTGTGGTTTCTTATTTCGGCATTGTTTCGAAACTAACATGACATTCGAAGATTGAGAAAAACGCCGCAACAAATGCTCATGATTCTTATCCGAAGGAGAAAAATCCCGTATGGCTACGTAATCTACAAAGATCAGTTAAATTTAGTATCTCTGAACTCCGAGGTCATAGATAGGCCAGCCTCTAAGAGGAAATTAAACCATCTCATCTCGCCTTCTGGGATCTCGTTCGTAAAGAGAAGAGCAGCTATTCGTCCGCGATGCCCCCGTTAGATAGATGCCCCGGCAATCCATCCGCCTTCGAAAGTATAGACAAGGCAGAGTATCTCGCTGCCACTCTCGCACAACAGTGTTCCCCTAATTCCTTTGAATAAAGTACCATAGATCCCAAACATATTGGGAGGGTCGATCGAATAATTCAATCACTAAGAAAGACTCCAGCAACCTAAAACTTAGACCCGGTTACAACTGACGGAACCCTCGTGATTATAAAAGGCCTTAAACCAGGGAAAGCTCCCAGTCCCGACAGAATCAGAAATGAAGGCCTCAAACTTCTCCCTGATAAACTTATAGTTCTTCTGGTCTGCCTCTTCCATGCGGTCATAACTCACTGCCATTTTTCGGCCGCTTGGAAAAGGCAACGGTAATAAGTATTGGTAAATCAAGAAAAAGGCATCCCTTCCGGAAAGCTACTGCTCGATAAGCCTCCTCAATACAATAGGTAAAATATACGAACGCCACCTTCTAAACCGACTTCAATCCACTGTCTCAGGCAAATGTCTTTTACAACATGAGCAATTAGTCTTTCAACCCAAGCACTCGTGCACCTACCAAGTGCTCCGCCTCACGGAGCATATTTATCCAATTTCGTGGAGCTACGCCGCCCTAAGCATACACTTGCCGTAATTTTCTATATAGCCAAAGCTTTCGGTAAGGTCTGCCATGAAGGTCTCATATTTAAACTCAATCTCTTACAAGTTGCGGACAGGCTAGTCCGCATAACTCTTGCTTACCTATTGGACCGCTCCTTCTGCTATAAAGCAGACGGAGCCCTATCCTCGCCTCGCTCAATACGCTCAGGAGTTCCAAAAGGCTCTATCCTAGCGCCTTACCTATTCAATTTGTTCGTTAGCTACATTTCCGAATTCCCCAACGTCGCAGTAGGCTCCTACGCAGACGACACAGCCTTCAGCTCGGACAGGAATAGAATTCATATATACCAACGTGTCCAAAGGGCCGTCTCTACGTTTGGGGCCTGGTGCCTCAAATGGTGCATAGAAATAAACCCAGGTAAAACTGCGGCTATCATGTTCAATCCTCACGCGAGGAGGAATATAAGAAAAACATTACACCTTTTCGGTGTCAATATCCCTTGGGCTAATCAAATTAAATATTTTGGTGTAGTTTTGGATAAGCGCCTAACCTTCAACAAACATATAGATTACGTATAGAAAAAAGCCTCCAAGGCTATGGCTCTGCTACGCAATCTAACCACCTCTAAGAGCAAAATGTCATTCAGACATAAGCTCATAATATACAAAGTATGCATCCGTCCCATACAGTTGCCCCGTATTCGCTCACGCTTCGCGCACCATCCTTCGCAAACTTCAAGTGTTGCAAAACAGATTCAAGTGAATAGCCGTTCAAGCCCCACCCTATGTACGTAATGTAGATTTACATAAAGATATGGACCTTCCGTCTATATATGTATATATTAAAGACCTCACAAAGAAGTTTTTCGAAAAGGCCGAAGTTCATCCCAACTCCAAAATAGTACACACAGTTAACTACACTTCCAATCTGCACGCCAAAGGCTTTGCGCGCCGGCCACGTAATTGCTTCTCCGACCCCATCGATAAAATAATGAGATTGAACGCGTTCCTTCCTGTCGTCTCTAGCAATCGCACGTGTCCGCGCACACACCCACGTAACCGCCGCCCTCACGGCCGAGGCCGAGCGATTAATTTCGCTCCCGCACATCCGCCGTGACCTCCTTCCGCAGATGCTTGAGCCTAGGATCGATCCTCTGGATAAGAGCCCTCAAGTGACTGCTCGCGCGATGCAGTGACACTCTACATCACTGAGAGTACATTATCACACGGTATACCATTCGTCCACATCGACACATTAAGTCCACGGTTCTGTAAGGGACTACCCCCGCGGCCCTTGCGCGGCCTGTCCGATGTCATTGTTAGGACCACTAAACGTAGTAAGTTAGGACCTGTTGGTTAGTTAGGATCCTGAATCTTTGTTCGTTTTCCAGCAGTAGCCCAAGCCGAGGTTCCGCCATTCTGGCACCCTTGCGCTCCTTGCCTCGGGGCTGAGTGCCCTCAACATTCGCCCCAAAAAGTTCGGTGAAGCTGTCAAAGTCCTTACGTCTAACAGCGTATGTCAGGTCGGAAAAAAAAGAAACTAACATGGGTTGGAGTGCTATAACGAATGTTACATTTGCACAAAATGAAATATTTTACTAGAATATAAAAAAAGTAATATAATTTTCTATTTACTATTCTTTGATTTATTCCACACTGAAGTTGTGATCGGTTTGCCAAACAGCTACTAAAGTACTGCAAAACTCATCAACTTTAATACATTCGTTCATGAATATTAGGTAAGTTTAAATATCTGTACACAAAAATAAAACCTATCATAAAACTCATTAAAAACTGTAAAGAGCCTGAATTTCACTAAGTTACCATCATCATTACGAAACAAAAAGTTCAATAATAATAACAATGGAACCAAATACAATTTTTCAAATGTTCATTCGATTCTAAATTAAACAATGCTTCTGTTTACTGCTATACTGTATATTAGGTTGGCGCAAAAAAAAAAGATTTTTTTTTTAGGCTCGTACCAAAATATGTAAGTTTACAATGTTTTAAAAGTTCTCTCCAAACGACAGATTAAAATTTTTTTTTTAATGGTGATTCTAAAATGTTTAAATGTTTCTAAAGTCTCGCTCTCTCTTACTCTTAAAACAACTATTTACAATGTTTTAAATTCTGAAAACATTGTAAACTTACATATTTTAGTACGAGACTAAAAAAACAATAAAATAATCTGGGCTACTCTACTGTATATGTATATAATAGTTTTTGAAGACCTAGTCACAACTGACAATTATGATCATTACAGAAAAGCGAGTTGTAAGCGGGTATTGAATCCGCGTTTTTTTATACTCAATTACAGAGCTTGTTTTAACTGCATCACAAGGCAAATAATTACATGTTAATTTTGTCTGACTTTGATTGATATATCACCATTATTAAAATAATTCTCAAACTATTTATTTTAAGAATAAAATATTCTATATAACATTTCATTGAAATATCGTTCAAGTATAAAGAACCCGTGGAGAAGATATATGAATACAAACGTCGGATGCCATAGTGGTTGGCTTGGAAAAACACATCCGGATTTTTCTTACTACTGAAAAGGATTAATTTATGGCGGGCTTAGGGATATCTCCAGTGTCAAACCATCAAAAAATAGCGTAGGTGCTTGTGAAACTTAATAGTATTTAGTGTTATATATGTTTGGATAAAATATTTCAGGTCACTTTTTCAATGGAAAATAATGATAAAATATGTTTTAATTTTATCGAAACTATAGTACAAAAATATTTCTACTAAGTATTACTAAAAGTTCAGTAAATAGGATAATAGTTTTTATTATTATTATCGGGCTTAAGACTTAATACAATGACAAAAATACAAAAAGGTTTCGGATGCTTGAAGACTAATAGATATAATTAAAAATATATTTACCGAAGTTGTGTATAGAAAAAGTAGTTTGTCAGATAAACAAGTAATGTTTTCGACCGTTCAAAATAGAATTATTAGGAAAAGAAAGAAATTATCGTCGAATAAAAGAATATTATAAATTTAATAGCTTAGGAAATAAGGTTCTATTTTAAAATTTCTACTGTTAAGTATACTGGATTAACAGTAATAAATATACGTAGGCAGCCACTACTTTTAGCCTATGGCTGCTGTTTTACAAGGATTTCAAATTGTTGTACATAGTGCACCTCTGTACGGATTGAGTGTTATATCTCAAAAATCAACATTATATTAGGCTACTTTTTTTTTCGTACTTATTTACGCTGTTAGCTTTAAAGGCTTCACCGACCTATTTGGGGCAAGTGCTGAGGGCACTCAGCTCTGAGGCAGCGGGCGCAAGAGAGCCAGAATGGCCAAATCTCGGTTTGGGCTGCTGCCGGAAAATGAACAAAGATTCGCAAGTCTAACTAACCAACAGGTACTAACATACTAATTTAGAGATCCTAACAACGACCTTAACGGGCTGGCCGCGCATGAGCCGCGGGGTTGGTCCCTTACAGAAAAGTGTGCTTAACGTGTGGGTGTGTACGAATGGAATGCGGTGTGATTATGGGCTCTCATTGATGTAGAGTACCACTGTATCGCGCGAGCAGAGTCACTCGAAGGCTCCTATCCGGAGGGTTGAATTTAGGCTTAAGCTATCCATATATTTTACTCTTTGGAGTATTACGTAATGTATAACAAAACAGGTTTTAGCAAGTTAAAAGCATTCTTCCTTTACACGAGGCCTGAAGAGGTATTTACCAGGCCGGCATGACAGTTACGACTGACGGAGGTCATTTGGTCTTACGGCAGTTACTACTGTTATTGGACCTTACTTAAACTTACCATCTGGTGAAGTACAGTCATACACTTCAAGATTGCTTGAAGCCACTAAATGACATTATAATATCCTGAAAACCTAACAGCAAAATATATATGATTTTAATATTTTCTGTGCTGTCATTATATTTCAGCGAAGGTAAGTTTTCTGTAAGGTTTTCTGTAAGTTCTTTTTATATATAGCTGTATTCCAGGTAGAGTGCGATAACTTTACACAGGCAAGTATTAAAATCCTGTTATTTTTTTTATTATCTTTCAATAAGGTTGTTATCAAAGCCAATATTAATAATAGTTATAACCTAGCTCACCCTACGCGACAGTAATTGAGTAATTGTGCTTGCATCACCTAATACTCGAAACTTGATATAAGTACTTAACACCAAATTCTTATTAGTCCAATGATACATTTATTAATGTGTAATCTTTTTATTTAATTAATTACGATTTTAAGTTAGCTCTAGTAATCAGTTTAGTACCAGTTATATTCGGAATAAATAAGTGCATAATAATTATTAATGGAATAAATAGTAATTAAATAAAAATAATAAGTAAGTTAAAGTTCTTTTCTACTTAACTAGGTAGCTACTTAGTTTTATAAATGGAAATATACGTTTCAAGAAAAGCAAACTAATTCATTTCTGTTGGTATATTACATAAATTGCCGTGATATATATACAATGGTTTTTTGGGCCAATTCTACCGCTGGATCTCTTATCGCCAATCACGTGTATAAGAGGTCTCACTGCCTGTAAACAACCACCGTGTTGCCGCCACAAATTTGATAAAAGAAAAATTCAAATAATATTTCGAAGCATCACCATAGCGACGTTCAGTTGTTATTATTTTTCTTCATTGTTTTCGATCTTGCGGTAAAATAATAAAACTCGGCTGGACTATTGCATATTTATTTTATGTAAATATATGGAAAAAATTGCAGTTATTTACAATACATTACGTAAAAAAATATCTGTCGCGCAGCTCGTCAAACTATTTTGTCATCACTTTATCATCTCGGACCTCGGATCAACACTAGGTAAGTGAGATTTTCCTTTTTTTTCGGTATTGGTGAGGGGGTTCAGTGTTGTAACCCTGGTCCTACTGGATCTTTGCTGCATATCCCGCTGCACTATTTGGGTCGGTATAGTGAAGGAAAAATATTTTTTTATTTTATTCTACCATCATCACTACATTGGTTTTTTAATTTCGTTGATTATGGGAGAGCGTTTTGTCGCAAGATCGTGATTATTATTGACTTCGATTGTACATCATAATTCTGTTTTACTACTTACTATAAGAAAAGTAAGGTAGAATTTACATTTTCGTTATTTTGTCAACTGTATTTGGTATTTTATACCTTTTAAAACTATTGCATATACTTTCAATATGAAATAAACCTCGCCTTTATAAAAGAAGAAAGTATCGAAATATTTTTTGTGCTGTAAGGATACGGTTGTAATTAATTATACAAACATAACGAAACAATAATGTTAAATTATGGCTTATGTAAAACGGATACTAAACTAGTACACTCTTTGAATATTCTTGGATTAAAAACATGCGCTTTTGCTTAATCATGCAGCCATTACCCATATTAGACGATCGCTAATCGCTAACCTAAACCATCCATCAACGTACACTAGTCATTCAGGCATCGCAGATTACAGAATTCCTATCCCCTTAATAGATATTGAAATGTATTGAATGATAAATAAATTCTCATCGCGAATATCAGGCCCAATTTCGCAGGGAGCCGACTAATGGAATCTTTCACCATTTGTTTGCTAATTTATTGGAATCTTCATCGATGGTTTGTTGATTAACAAAAGATTCAAAATGTAGAATTTGAGAAGGACTTAAAGATTTTTTTTTTTGAGAAGAGCTTAGTTTTGAAACTTAATTGCTTCACACTTAATTTGAAGTACTCTATCATGGCGACATAAATAATTCCACTGTCAAGACCGGTCCCTTAAGCTTAGTGTGTTCATCATCTTGGCCCACATCTTCACTTAACATCAGGTGAAATTGTGGCCATAATGCTTCAAATCTTAACTATAAAAAAGCACCTTACATCGTATTAATAAATGCTATGCTGTATCTATTGCCTCACGACTAGTTTAGTAAGATTTTTCGGAGGTTTTCCCACATTTTATTAAATTACTCTGATCTGGGAGCTTAATTTGAAAGGAGTTAAGATAAAATTTAATAGAGCAGGAGACCAATCATGAATCAAGGTGCGTCACTTTAGGGTTAACGGGACGCAGAACTTACCCATGGTTAACCACTTGTTGTGAATTTTTAATTTCATATAATAATTTTACTACTTTTTATCCGCGGCTCCGCTCGCATTAATATTGTAATTGTCAACCTATTCTGGTTGTCGATCGATACTGAAATATTTTTTGTATCCAATACAATTAAATTATTTATTTCAGGATATTGGTCAATACTGTTAGATATGAATTTACCTAAAATTCGAAATTATAAGCAATTATTCTCTAAAATTTCAAGCCAATCGGATAACGCAATAAATAGTTTCATACACAGTTTATTCCTATCAGTTTTTCGAGAGAAAAAGTATCCTATCATCATCACCAGGGTCCCTTCTATGTCTATATCAAAATTATTCATAATCGATTCAACGGTTTAGGCGTGAAAGCGTAACAAACAAACAAACTCCCTTTCGCATTTGTAATATTAGTAAGGATAATATAAAAAAACGTTTTAACATACAATATTGTAGTCAGAATTTTTAAAATTTTAATAATTTGAAATCAACCTTGTCTATGCGGTTAGGTAACAAGAATGTAGTGAACATCAATTTTAATTAATACAAGTATGTGAACTATTTTAAGGTAAAAACTGTATGATTGCTTTTATGACCATATCATCATTTATTCAATTGTCCGTAATACATAAAGTGTGCTGTAGTAATTTACATTTAAGGTATTGAAACACTTAAAAAGCCGAGGAAATACCATATGTGGTGATTATGGCTTCTTGATAATGTAGTACTCTATAGAATTCTGTGATATTATGCAGCCATAATGGGCTTAGGCACCGTCCGCTAACCATGTGAAGGTAATGCCTCTAAGAGATGAAACTTAACGATTTAATCAAAGCTATTTATTTCTTTAATCATACATTGCAAAAACTGATATTATTTTATATTAAAACAAATAACATAGTATGCCAAAGTAACGAAAGACAAAGTAGACTTCACGATAGTCCTAAAGCAATTATGCAAACGCTCATAGGCTTGTATGACAGTCCTTTTATGAAACATTAGCTATCGGTCGTCATATGATAATGTCGGGTTTCAATAATGTTCGAGCCGAAAAACATCAATAACTACGATTAAAAGTAAAATACTTTTATAAGAATTCCACGTTTTTGTAGTGCATAAGTTTTCGTTTACCTGTCTTGATGATTTTTATGCTATTAGGCGTAAGAAATTACCTCCATACAAAGTAGACTTCGTGAACATAAACATTACATACAAACATTACAACATTACAAACATAACATTAGTTATTGGTCGTCATATGATAATGTCGGGTTCTTTTAGCCCCTATTATTTTAACTGTAATATATTAATGTATTATATTTAAATTTTTGTTTATTATAAAGATTGTAAAAGACAAAAAACTAACATATTTACGGGGGAATAAAAGCGAATAAAGCCTTTCTTATTAGTTATGTTACTATATTATTATTTCTTAAAAAAGGTATTACTGTTTTATTCCCCGGAAATAAACTCAAAATATTATGGGGTTTATGGGTATAAATTTTAATTTGATGTTAACCCTGTTTTATAAAATGCTTGTTGCATATTTTATATTTTTTTGTTACTCAAGATTTTGTTCCATATCTAGTATTATACTTACTTTATACTAGTTTTATACTTTATTTTTACTTACTTTATACTTTATATTAGTATTATACTACTTCCAATAAGTTTTTCATGAGACAAAGTATCCTATCATTGTCTCCAGGTTCCCTTCTATCACTATATCAAAATTCATGAAAATCGATTCAGTGGTTTAGGTGTGAAAGCGTAATAAACAAACATACAAACTCACTTTCGCATTTATAATCTTAGTAATTATAGTATATTTATAAAGTCTCAGTAATAATTCAATTCAAATTTGGTTAGTATATATTAAATGGAAAAAACTATGTAATATTAAAAAATGCGCAATTATTTTCATGTAACAGGGGTTATAATTTACGTTCAGGTCTAACTAACTCATGAATGTTTGGCGGATAGACGCACGAAAATCAGTTAATACCTGATAGTTTATAAAAAATACAGAGAATAACCATACAATATATTTTAGGCAATATTAATTTTCTAAGAATAAAATATCTAATAATACATATTACATATCACGAGGTAAGAATTTTTTATATAGTTTTTGTTACTAATAAGTATAAAATACTACAATATAATATAAAATAATTACTCAATAAGAATGAAAGCAAAAACAGTATAAGCTGTCTTTAAATTTTTATTTTAATCTTAACGCACATAACTTTCCTTTACATCTGCGATAACAGCTTTACTCGTCTGGAGTAGCAATATGTTGTTTTGAGGTAGGTAAGAGAAGGTACTTAGGTAAGGTATGGTATGTAAACGAATAGAATACATGCTTATAATTTTTCAGTTTTAATATCACATGTCATATCTATTAGAACTAGTAATATAAAAACAATTATTTTACTTATGAATTCATTTAATTCATAATATTAAAAAACCTGCTTTAATATTTTAAATACATAGAATATATACTAATCCATATAACCATTGGGTTAAAGAAAGATAAATATCATTTCACATATATTTATCAGACGTAAAAGCTAGGGTCGATAAGAATTGACTTATCCTGATTAAATAGAAAACTACTGACCGTAGGGTAAGGAAAATAAATTCGGAATGGGCCCAGCTGACACATGAAGACCTTGATTAATTTAAAGTAAGAGAAAAAGGATTGCATAGATAAAGATAAACCATACTCAATCCAGTTTGCATATCACTTTTCACATCACATTATTGATAATAAATAAACTAGCTTTGCCCGTGACTTCGTTCGCGTGAAACTAAAAATATTTGATAATTTTTGCCCATTTCATTAATATTTTTGCTTAATTTTATTGTTTTTGCGTAATTACTGAGTTTTCAGTGAAGAAAAACATTGTGATGAAATCATAGCATGGGATACGGCTTTTTCAAATGTCTGCCTGGCTAGCTGCCTTCCTCAACTTGAAAATCTACCTCCAAATACTTATGGTGTGTTCCGGCAGTTGCACTTTGTGGACATAATGCTAAACTTATAAATTATATAAAAAAAATCAATACAACTTTGCTTCTATTGATGTTAGCGTGATGTTATATAGCCTAAAAGCTTCCGCAAGTATTGGTCTATCAAATACAAAAAAAATTATATCCAACTGGTAGTTCCCAAGTTTAGTCTATTCTTCTAATGTAGTAATACATTTAAAAAATCAGATGCAGACTTTGGAACAATATTTTCAGGACCGGCATTAGGTTATATATGCTTGACAACTTCGTGAATCCACTATAGCACTATTTGCGAGTCCAGTGGTTACGTCAGTTACGTGCCGCTTTACAACGCTAGAAACATATAGTTTCACATGACGACACGATCGTTGCCGTCGCCGCGGAGTTGTCACTAATGATGTCATGATTTTCTCAGCCACCAGGCTCATAACAACCCTTATGTAAGGATGGACCCATACTAGATTCCACTTGAGTTAATGGTTTTAATGCTCGCTAGCAAGTGGTACGAGAAAAACCGCGGTCGTGAGCTTGTGAACGTAGTCCGTGTGTGTGCAAGGTCACCGAGTAATAAAAATACGGTCACCTATTATTTTTTCGAATAGGTTATATATATTCAGCGGTATAGTTGTTTTGATTCTTTATTTATTTTCACATGAACGTAACATTCATAGAATAACACACAAAGCTAATTTAACCAACAAGATCATAAAAGTGTCTTTACAGGTACGTCTAAAAACAACCAAAGCACAAAATAGTAAATTGAAAAAATCAAGATTATGTTAGAAAATTCTGGAAATAATTATTAAATAAATATGCACCACTATTATTTACTTCGATATATGATTTTTTAATCCTTAAATGCATACATACTTATATGAAGTATGTCATATATGTGTAGCCTTTACAGTTTTTATTACACATTCCAATATTTGTTGTGTAAAGAAAAATTATGTATTTAAAGGATAACCAGAAAAAGTGATACTCTGTAGAGTTAAAAAATAAATAAAAACTCATTCGTGCAACTGTACATTCAAAACGATACAAGACTTGAACAAGTTTTAATTCTAAAAAGGTTCTACGAAAAAATATATTTAAATGTTCAATCTTGGAAAGTTTCCAGGAATATTTAAGTTTCATTCTTTTAACACATCAAAGACCGAAATCAATTCATTTAGAAGCATGTCGAAAAAAAGCTGTGATTGTTTAATAAAAAATGATTAAAGCTTTAAATTTTATTAGCGCTCGCTATGATTTTCACTTACAATATCTATCCCTAATAGTAATAATGTTCAAGAAATTTTTGTCAGTCATATTACAAGTTTTGACTAAGGTAAAGTGCCCAGGGTCCACTATAAATTTCGAGACCCATGTCAATATCTATTGTAGTGCTTGAATATCGTTGTTAAACAAATATAAGTACTATAACATAACAAATATAACTCTTCTTTTGGTTTCGCAGTAGGCAGGTTATAAATAAATAATCTTCCACTGAGACCCACACACGTTTTATTTCAACTATATTTCATTGTGAACTAGCACCATTTTTTAAAATCTCTTACCAGTGATAACACAGAAACTAATAAAATATATATAAAACGGTAGTCCGTAAAAGTTTTTTATTTAAATCTATGGAAATAACAGACCAAAATTGTCTTTTTATAAAATAATAAAAAAAAATACACGAGATGAACATTCTCTACTTTGATCCAGTGCGTGGCGTTTTCTTTCAGAATTATTATTTCCAATTGATTTGTATTTGAATAATGGTGACCTTTTCGTGTTTGTGAGTTCCCTTTTTATTTGTTTTTAAATTCATAAAACTAGTTTATATAAGATAGAAAAATCGATGTGTGTATGTACGTTCCATATGGACTCCAAAAAGGCTTGACTGACTTTGATGAAATTTTCAGGCAATCGCTAGATTAGCCCAACGGGTGTTCCTTTGAGGTTTAGTGACGATAGGACCAACAGATTTTTTTTTTGCCTCTGTATTTAGATAAATAGAGCTACCCATGCGAAGCCTTTTTGAGCCACTTTTTTTTTGGAAAGGACATATGCTGTAAGCCATATGAGCTTTTACAGCTTCACCTAACATTGGGGACGAGTACTAAGGCACTCAACCTGAAATAACGAGCACAAGGGCCATGAAATCGGCTCGCCTTGAGCTGTTGCCGGAGGGCGCGAATAGGAACCGCGGTTCTAACTAATCCTAAGAGGGATCATAGCTATACGCAAAAAAACCCTACTCTTATATAACGCGTGTTGAAAACGCGAGCTAACGCATAAACTGGAGGATTTTTCTAACTGCCTCAGGGCGGAATGATTGGACCTAACCTACGCTGACTTTAGAAGAAGGCATCTACTGAACTACAACTCTTCATATAAAATAGACGAATATGGTTGGACCCCATCCAGCCGGGGTGGTCCCTCACAGAACCTAGTGGGTCGCTAGTATTAGCTACATAGTTATATACAATGGAACGAATATGTACTTTAATTTTAAGTAGTCGTATTTCACGAAAATTGGTTCACCTAAGTGGGATTTGTATTTCGCTTTTTTTAGAAAAAGCTGGAGAAAATTGCTGTTAATCGTACACTGATAGTACTAAATAACATAGTATGTAATTTTTAAAATAACATTATTTTACCAGAGTACAATAACATTATTTTAATTATATTAATGGTTACAGTATACTTATTTCTGGTTACAGAGTTACAATATAGGTAATGTTTTATGAGAAATAAGTACTTTGTGACCTCTATAAAATAGTTATTCATACCGTATGCTAGATATTCTAGGAAATAAATTAGTACATTTTTCTTGCAAGTGTCGGTGCCTTTAGTTTTTCTACTCTTTATGGGTTTAACATTTTAGCCACAACCATATTAGATGTTAAATAACGTGTGGTCCAGTATGGTAATACACTCCTTAGTGTTGACACAATTGGCTCTTTCGTCAAATAAATAAATGAAAACAGGATGATTTAGTTTATTTACCTGTTTTAAAGTTAACCATACATACAAGATTTTTAAAAGTATTAACTAAATAGTACTAAGTATCATCATCGTAATAGTGACACAATCAATAACAAAAGAGATTAATGGAAATATTTCTTTACTACAACTTTTTTCCGCACAAACTTTCCATCTCATTTGTACGACAATCATTTGTGTTTTATATTTCCATCACAGAATAATCACTATAATAAATACATTTATAATTTGTGAAATATGTAATTAATTTTGCTATGAGTATGGTAGGAATGGGAACATTTATAATGTTTTAGTGGATTGTTACAGAAGTAAGAATAATTATCTTTTTGATGTGGATGGGTGTGGATGCTCACCACAACATTTTGGTAGAACCAACACGTGATGACATCAAATTGTGGTGTGGTGTAATTAATTATTTAAACAATTAAATGTGTTAGTTATATCTTCGTCGCAAATACTTGCGTTGATCTTATTTGTTTTGACTTATTTCATGGTGGTAATTAGGTAAAATTATAATTAATTTGTGATATTTATGTAGATAAACTCTTGTAAACAAAATGAAACAAAAATATAAACCTTTACTTTTCAATATATACTTTGCAAATAGCACAATATATAAGTTTAGTATTGAACCTCGCTCCGATTTGACGCGTTTACATATTGAATATTTTGTTCTGGTATTTTCGGAAGATATGGAAATCATAAAGAACCACTTTAAAGAGCCTATTGATCTTTCAGGTGTGTACTTTCCACTGTTTGCTAAACAATTTTTGCTTGTAAAGGAATGTTATTAATTGGTGGTCTCTCTTGAAATATATAGTGCCTGTAATCAAAAAGGAGCTCTTGTTGTAGACGTTTACTTGGGTGATTTAAGTTAGTCTTTAAGAATAAATAGAACAATGGACGACGAAAATGTACTCACAAAAACATTCTTGGTAAGTTATTTATGGGAGACACATTAGCAATTCGCCCTAGACCGTAAATCATTTCTGGTTTTAGTGAAATAAAGACTGCGGGAAACCATTAAGGATCAACTTCAGTTTAGGTACATACTGAATTAAATTATAGTATTATTAAGTACATTAGTACCCAAACAACGTCATAAATGGTTTCGGTTAAATAATGTAATATATGGCGTAAACTAGATCTTTTTACATAATCTTGGTCTGCAATATAAGTGATTATTTTAATTTTGAAAGGAATTTTGATTTTGGCCGGTTTTGTGTGATGTAGTTATTAAAAACAAGTGAACTACAACTAAGAGCATGCATTCAGAGTTCCCATGAAAATTACCTAAACAGTATTTGACATTAATATAAAAAAGATTATTTAATTTAAAATTACTTCTTATTAATATTTTATATTAATACGAAATCAAGTTTTAACTTAATGTATTAACGTTAGGTATTAATACTACAGAGATAATTAACATTTTATATTCTCTCGAGTATAAAATGTAAGACGTCATGACCATTACAACACTACTGGACAAATAGGACACATAAAGTACTCTGTCTGCAAGTTATGTGGTAACTAGTACAAGGCTGCTGCAACAAGGCATAAACTCCTACTCAAGTCGCTGCTGGGAAAATTGAAAAGATAATAATATCGACATGTACAAAATCAATTATGATCTTTTTTACATGATTTATATGTACTTAACCTGATTTTATGTACATTAATCCCAATAATTATTGTATATTATAAATGACAAAGTTTGTGCGTGTCTGGTTCACTATTATGTATGCTTCTTATAACACGAGATCCACTAAAGTAATGTACTTTTTTTTCTAAATCATAGTTAGTGAATAGAATATGTTTTGTTAGTTGAAGTGATATATAAAAGAAGAAATGAAGGCTACTGTAAATTAAGACGAAGAAATATTACCCACCGTGCATTCTCTTGCACTGCCGTATTTAAATTATTAGTAGTTTTATTAGCGATACCACGAGTACAGCTAGCGGTGTTCTATAAAGCTTGTAAAAAAACTATACACTGAATGTAGGAGCAATTAATTGATTACGAATACATCGTAATACTAAGATTAAAATGTTTCCTGGGAAATAAACCTTATTAAAGGTGCACTGACCGGTAAACACGTTGACTTATCGCAATCGTCTAAAAAGGTTTTTCTTCATTCCTATAAATTCTGATTGAGGAGATCAAATTTTCGTTGACTTAACAAAGTTTAGAGAACAGATATTCTAAAAGCGTTTGTTGACGAATGTCGGTAGACAATGTCATGAAATTTGTTTCATTACGTTCAAACTTTTGTCTAAACTGTTTTTCTATTTTTTGTTTTATCCAGTATTTCTTTTTATTAATTTAATGTGTTATTTATGAATTATTAAATATTAATATTAATATTATATTTTTAGTTTTTTTATTAAAATTTTATTGACAGTACTCGTAAAGGACTAACTGTTTTAAAATTATGTTTATAACCTACTGATATACCACTTTCACATTTGCTGTATTAAGAAAATGCCCAAATCTGATTACTTGTGCCAATATCTTAATAATTTATGATTTTATCTGGTCCAGTTAAAACGATTCTGTTAACCCAAAAATAACCATCAAGATCAAATTACTAAAGCTTATTATAAACCGACCTACTATCTAAAGGTATGCTTGAACGGGATAATACGAAACTTTTATCGATTATTCATAAATCACCTTATTTTGCGAATCATTGTTTTATAACTAAATATAAACCTTGACTATCTAGAACAAGTTGTACGTTCTAAATTTAAATTAATTCTATTTCTCTTTGTGTGTTTCATTTATTTTTAAATACTCTTCGAATTATTCGTTCATTATGAAATACTCAGATTATTAATGTTACATAAAAAATTGCCAGTTTTTGTATGTACGGAATTTGCTGAAAAACGGTTTGACACATCTTAATCAAATTATTTTACACGAGTTATGTCATTCTTCAATTGTTAAATGATCATTAGTATTTTTGGATGAAGTACGATAATATATATTTTTTATTATTTATAGGCTTAGCGTTATGGCTACAATTTCACCTGTTGTTAAGTGACCAAGTGGCCCAAGATGGTGAACACGCTTAGCCTAGTGCAGTATCTGGCTCTCAAGTGCAACTATCGGAATACACCTATAGGTATTTGGCGGTAGATTTTCAACTTGAGAGTGTTTGCTGGCCATGAGGGTATTACAAAAAAACCTACCACTATGGTATGGTTTCATCACGATGTTTTTCTTCATCGAAAGCTCAAGCTGCTTGTAGGTAGATTTGAAGTCATGTCTAGTGACGCGTCGTCCGTACACACTATCAATTGAGCCATCATCGCTTCGAAATTAAGTCCCAACCAATTTTCATAAAGTAAAATAAATTACATTACAAGTATACGATATTTCACAATTAATAATTATCAATTACAGTAAATAGAAACCTTAAAGTATGACTAAGAATAGACATATGAAATAAAAATAATTACAGCACAACAAAAGACTGTGAAACCGCGAACACCGTTAGTACCTTTTAAAATAAAATTTAAGCCCATACTATATGAGGTTTGAATAAACTCAAGAACTACTGGACCGATTTCCAGCAGGCAGCTGCATTTGAGAGCCAGTTTCTTCATTAGGTTTAGCGTGTCTACCAACTTGGGCCGTTTCGTCATCTAAGATCTGGTGAGATTATGGCCATAACGATAAACATTAAGAATAAAAAATAAAAAAAATCGATCACTATTAGAATGCTATATTAGCCCTGAGTAACATAGGCCCTGAGTAACCTGGTAATGGATTTTAAAATTATTGGTTGGCATGCGGACATTAGGAAAAGCGTAATTCCTTATATAATTTACGATGTTTTTCGTTCATCGTAAGCGCTAAATCATTGTAAGGATTCGAACTCGGCCCAATTGACGACACGTCTATACAGGCTGTCGCTTAGGCATGAATACAGTTAATTGATTGAGAGAAGTGCACCTGTTAATATATATATCTATATGTATATTATAAATGCCTAAATAGTAATTAACTATTACTAATACTATTCGATGAAGACTTTTAATCTCTCTCTCTGGAAAAATTATAATACAATTTTTATAGTATTTCCTTAAAACATAAAAAGTAGTAAAAGAATAATCTTATAATTTCTAATAACTCTGATAGAATTAGTTAAAGTAGCCGGTACACTAAAAAAAGGTTCTTATAATGGAAATAACAATCTTTCAATAATCCGCGTCAAATTGTCTTTAGTAAATTTTTTACCGATTGCTAGAAAAAGAACTTGTTATTAATATCATGTTTGTGAAGTGAATACGGCTACAAAGAAAATGTAAATTTTTTGATAAAAAATACGGTATAATGTAATGGTATTAGCAACATATACAAATTAGAATTTAATGGACGGTCAATTTATTCAGTAATATTGAACAGTTTTGAGAATGACTGAAATATATGTTTATCTAATGTAAACTGCGTAAACATTTATGCGCTTAAAATATTTTTTACCATATTAATTCAATTTCAGTGATAAATTCAAGTATTTTTGAACATCGACACGAAATAATGAATATGAAAATGAAAATGGAAATGAGAAAGTTTAACAGCCCGGTACCTCAAATTAAACGTAGTGTAATTCGAAAACAGTGGCGACCGCAGAAGGATTAGCTGTTCTACGGGGGATCTCTGAACCAAAATGTGACAAACCAAACCCGATCGATGGATTTATCACTACACTCCGCTTGATTTCTATCAATCTTGGATTAAATGTCAATGAATCTTAGAACACCCTTAAGATTGCGACTATACTGGTATTACATCTGCTGTATGGTAGGCATGATCCAGTCTGATAAAAAAGTAGTGCTCTAACACTCCATACATCGTAAGTAATAGCTATAATATGTTTTAAATAGCTTTTGCATAAAATTAATATTTGTTTCCCATTTTTGTTCATTCTGAGAAGGATTTGTTTCGATAACTGTTGCTTCTCTTCTAATTGTACACCAATTAGGTAGCGCCATTTAATTTTTAGATACGACATTTACGAGTTCTATGTATGTTTCATTCATTTTTATTTTTATGTATATCTTTCAATGTCAGTTAATTTCGATGTCATTTATTCGCCAGGCTTCTCACGAAGGCGGTTTTATGTTAGCGTTTTAAAAAGTATATATTTACTTTTTCGATATTTTTAAGCAGCGATTTCTAAGAGCAACTCGATTTCATTTCTCATTTCTTAACATTTACGAGTCAAAATATAAGTCCATATTATTTACTACTCGCCTATAGGCCATTACCGTTTTAGGCATTTGGCATATATCTCGGCTAAGGTAAATAACCTGTTTGTCCTGTAAGTTGCGGTTTTCGATGGGACCATAAATCTATGCATATTTTCACACTATTTTATTTCAGCTAAAATCTTCAAAAAGTTTGCAAGTAAAATATTGAGTATTTCTACGACTTGGTACACTGATACTTTTGTAAATGATTGAGTGCATGGTAATAAAATGTCTGGACCAGTTTCCTTGCATAAATTAGGGGCTAACTTTTTGAATACTTAATTTTTTGCCCACAGTCTCAAATGATATTAAGTCAGGACTCGATCCAAGATGGTGATCATACCTTAAGCCTAGTTGAGGACTTAGCTCTCAGGTACAACTGCCGGAATACACCTATTGGTATTTAGCGACAAATTTTTAACTAAAGTCAGACTGAAATTGAACGACTAAATTAAAGAAGTTTGTTTTGGGTGAAAAAACGTTTAGATATCAATTTTAATATCAGGTAGTAAAAATTTTAGGCATGTTTTTATTCATATTGACTTGTATGTCTCTTGTATTCTTGTGGACATGTCTAATATTATTTTGAGATAAGAAAAAAATATAGATAAGGTTTTAGCGTTATGGCCATAATCTCCACCTAATCTTTGGTGACAATACGACGGTCCAAGTTAGTAGATACATTAAACCTGTGGAGGGGCTGGCTCTCAAATGAAACTACCGGAACATACCTAGTGGTATTTGGCGACAGATTCGATACTTGAGGGTTGTAGCTAGCCAGGCGGGCATTAAAAAAAGTCCTACCACCAATGGTAAATGGAAAAAGTACCACCATGCTATGGTTTTCATCACGATGTTTTCCTTCACCGAATGCTCAAGCACATTGTAGGTGGATTTGAATTCACGTCCTTGGACACCAAGTCGTACACAGTACCACTGAGCTATCATTGCTTTAACTAAAACTAAAACCATAAATTTCTAAAAAACCTAAAAAGTAAAAGGATAATGTCTTACTTATGGACAGTAAAAATGAAATTAGGTGTTTTAATATTCTATTAATTAAAATCCACGTCAATTCCTAACTTTTTGTTGATTTTGAAATATTTGATAGTATTCCTTGCAAAGCTTATATTTTATAAAAAGTTATTTTAACTATAAATATTCTTCAAAAAGTATTAATTTTGTGATATTTTTAATATAAAAAATAATGTGCAGGTATATTAGTTATATTTTCAATGTTTATTGATGATTACTGTTTCATTGTTATTATGCCTTTATATTATTGTAAATACGTAATTGAATAATAATTTTAAGAGTTATATTCCCATCACAAACTTTTACATTGCGCGTTTTCATTTTCGATGTGCGTTATTCAAGTCACGTTCTTAATATTTGAACAAATGGTGAGGTCAATATTGTGTTTTTGTTGATTTATTATTAATATAATAGCAGTTTTAGTGGTTTTGTTTATGTTATTATTATTTTTATAGAAGTACAAGAAACTGACAGCACTGTATCGTTATAGGTACAAGCAACGAAGCGATTGAGAGAATACAAGTCCGTCGGAGTCGTCGCTATATATATATATGTATATGTATATATATTATCATATATAAGTTTAGCTTTATGGTTACATGTGAAGTGATGATGTGGTCCAAGATGATGAATAGGTACGCTAAACCTAGCGGAAAGACTGGCTCTCAAGTGGCACTGCCGGAACACACCTATAGTTGTTTGGCGGCAGATTTTCAACTTGAGGATAATAGCTACCCAGATGGGCATTATAACAAGCCCTACGACCATACTATGATTTCATCACAATGTTTTCCTTCAGCGAAAGCTGATGGATTCGAACTCACGTCCATTGACGCGGCGTCCGTATATACACTACCAATCACCGCTTCGGATCCGTCAGTAGATTTTACCCTCGATAAAAAAGAGTAGTAGCTAAACGAATGGACAATGGAAAGAACTTTGCAATACTATGATTTAAATATCTATAGTCTTTATGATTGAACATATTTATTTAGCAAGGAATTTTAAAACTTGACGTTTAATAAATTTATAACAAAAAATAGATAAATATAACGTATGCATATTAATTTGTAAAGAAATACATGTTTAATGTTCTAGAAAAACAAATTAGTTCAGTTTCGAAATATAACATCGAAATAAAACTCGGGTGATTTTCATGTAATATTCAAAACGTAAATCTTTGCGCATGGCGGAACACGCGGATTTAGTATAGCCCGAGGCTATAGAATAAAAAAAATATGTTTTTATCTTTTTATACTATTTGTCAAATTATTAATGTAATGCAACGTGAACGTATAAAGACTACGTACTGGTAATTTTTTTACTAATTTATTAACTTTGTTCAAATTGTGAAATCCAGTGTACACTTGTTTCAATTGAAAATTACTAGTTCATCCTTCTGATAATAAAATACCCTAGCAATTTATATTCATCAGCATTATACAAGCCACATGTGAGATCTATATTGCAGGTAGCGTGATGAATGAGAAATAAAATTTGAAGTTAATATCATAACGATGAATATAATTCTGTTTATTTTACCATTAATCTTGGAAATGAAGACCTATGAAGCTGTCGCATAATAAATCACTTTATTTTCATTCAGGTGATTTAATAAAAATTAAGTCATTTCAACGAAAAAAGCCGTGAAAGTAATCAAAATAAATATCATCAGAAGTACCAGATCGTGGAACAGAATAAAACATTTATTTTATGATACATTCTAAACGATATGTAGAATGTACTACTATGAATGAAATTAAGTTAGCTGCAGCCCCAATATTAGAGCCGAATAGCTTCTGACAAGGTTACTGAGTTTATTTAATTGTACATATGGAACTAAACTGGCATCTGCGCTAAATACTTCGACGGGAATATTCTATTTAACATATGAAACGCTCTGTTATTAGAAAATTTATGATGGAGATTTGAAAACTAATCAGGGACTTTGCTTACAGTTTGTTTTCAATCGAAAATGAAAACAAAAATATATCGGTAATTCTCGTTTATACCAAAAACGAATGAATTTTTATAACTTAATATTTGTATCTACTAAAATAATTATTACAATATTGGTGTAATTTTTTTGATAACCTAGTATAAAACGTTGTTCGTTGGTTTCCAATGCGTATGATTTACAATAGTCAATCTAAAAAAAGGTCGTAATACCATATGAGATAGATGTACAGCAAACCGTGGTAACATACAACTAGCTAATAAGAAAGTATGTAAGTACGTGTTGCTAACTAGTTATTAGATTGTAGTACTTTTATAATACCCAATATCTAGGTTTTATATAGTTGGTATCAATATCAATACCTCTTAATTGAAATCATCTATTTCACATACGTCGATTAACATCGAACCTTTAATCTGTACTATTCAAGATGTGTAAATAGAACATTAGGGAATCAAATACCATACTTGTTTCGCATTAGACACACAAGATTTTATATCCATGCGAAAGGTTGGGATTTCGGTAAATATCGTGCAATTTGTGGTGTCAGATGGAAAGTAAGATGTACGGCCCGCGTTGTGCCCGTCACGCCGCGCTGATAGCGAAAAACTTTTGTGAAGCCTCTTGAGGAGAGCTACATGATAAATTAACACCCGAACTCATTAATCTTTTAATATATTTGAAGTATTACTTTGTAATTAACCTGGTTAAATTACTCTTCAACTAGATAGACAAATATTTACATTGATTTGATTTTAAATAAAATGATAATTATGAGGTAAATTATTTTTCATACTTCAATGATTTAGATGGCATCTATGTACAACCTACAGAAATGAAGATATTTTTTTAAGAAAAAGATTGTTACTGAATAAAATATATCATATACTATGTACTATATGCTAACGACATGAGCAAAAAGAGTTGCTCAAGGTCTATAGTATCAAGAGTCGGAATCAAGATGTCAAGAGCAAACAGAGCGTTCAGCCGCTGAATCACTAGCTCAATCCCAATGACATTTGAATGAACAGGCCCAACGGCAAGTCACATTGAGGGCTGCTGAAATGCATAATTAAACCGATTTTTCCTCCAAAAAATGACACTGTTGTCCAAATTAATAATGTCATTCTTTTTTTTTTATACTTAAGGATTAGCGTTATGGCCATAATCTCACCTGATCTTAAGTGACGATACGGCCCAAGTTGGTAGACACACTAAGCCTGTGGAGGAACTGGCTCTCAAGTGCTGCTGCCGGAACACACCTATTGGTATTTGGCGGCAGGTTTACAACTTGAGGGTGGTAGCTACCCAGGCGGGCATTAGAAAAAGCCCTACCACCATGCTATGGTTTCCTCACGATGTTTTCCTTCACCGAAAGCTCAAGCTCATTGTAGGTGCTTGGATTCGAACCCACGTCCCTTGACGCGAAGTCGTGCACACTACCACTGAGCTATCATCGCTTCAATCATTCGCATTTGCATTCTAAAAGAGGTTCTCGTTGAAATGATCGAGTATTTGTTAGCAGATACCGTCTTGGATACAGAACAGAGTACTTCATATTCTGCAGAATTCTTAAATTTTCTAGAATTGTCAGGTGTGCCTCACATAAACTGAAATTAAAATTAGTCATTTTGGTTTGACTGATGTTTAATTTAGCTGCGTCACGTTTCGCGTCACATAACTCGGGCGGAATATTGTTACTGTCACCATTTTGATAGGGGCAAGTAAGTGTGAAAATATAATGAGCCCCCGGAAGGCTATAGTTCCTACGAATCTTTCATTTCAATTCAAAAAAGCTGCAGTTCCGGCTCAAAATCCGTTTTGCCATAAATATAAACAAGGCACAATGCCAGACAATACAGGTTGTCGGGGTATACTTGGAAAAGCCGTACTTCTTACATGGGCAACTATATGTGGCATGTACAATGCTCGAAATTAACATATCTTAGCGGTTAATGGAAAGGCACACAACATTGTTTACACTAGCATCCTTAAATAGTGCTCTGTTCTGTATACATGGTCGGTGTCTTATTCGCTTTGGCAAAGTTTTTCAAATTACCACGCAAACGAAGCTGCGGGTAAAATCCGATAATAATCTTATAAATTTGCAAATATAGATGTTTGTTTGTTTCTTTGTTCCACTATCATGCTTTAACCTTTGAACAGATTTGGAAGTACATTCGTACATAAATAAACCATTCCCTGGATTAGTACATAGGATACTTTTTATTGTATTTATTTTGTATAATAATAATTGAAGTTTAATGGTGTTCTAATTAACTTTTTATCACGGGCCGCGGGCAGAAGATTACTTGCTTATTAAATATTAAATTAATTGAAATGAAATCATAAAAGTGTCATAAACTTAATATTTTATGTAAATTATATTTGCGAAATATATCGGCGGAACCTCGTGTATGTTAGAAATATAATTTTAATATTTATTTAGAATTATGCTTGTAGGAATCATATATTAATTAAGTGACAAAACCTCTTTTATGTGGCAACCCTTATTCCTTGTTGCTTCTGGTTTTGGTAGTAATAAGTTAAAAATACTTACCATGGGTATAAAGAGGTGAAACACGATATTTGATGGCAGCCGTGCAAGCTATAGCACCGGCTCCGCCTCCGAGTTGCAGTCCGTGTGAGAGTATTTGCACGATGGTTCCCACTATAGTTATGGTCCAGCCCCAACCGCCTTCAGGATAGTAACGACGAGCGAGCGTGAGCGCGGCGCGAGCACGCAATGCAGCCGCTGTCTCGGCGCCCACCGTTGCACCCGCACTCGCACACCTAACACATCACAATATATCAAACAACAGGTCGTATAAAGAGAGCTAAATAAGCTCTCAATCACTAAACTCACAATACACGCCACTAACCGACGGAACTGAGTCACTTCGCGTGCGGCTTCATATCCCAAGCTTTTTGAACGCCCCCGTTCAGTATTCTTGTTCACCGTATCCAAAGTTCGGGGTGGATTGATACGGTTACCACTGGCGCCGCAAGTGCATAGCAAATCTTCCGTGTGAAGTCGGGATTTTGGTCGAAATTTGAGCTCATATCTTTCGCAGCAGTCACATTCAGAAGCTCGCCAGGAGAGGAGTCGTTGGAGTAAAGTCCGCCGTCGTAATGAAGTAGATCCTTTCTTAATGGTTTTCGCTTGAACTGTTTCCAAGGGTGATGAGATATTACATTCAACTCCAATTTTCTCATCAATGTTACCGTACGTGATTTTTCTACGCGTATTCTCGTCCTTAAACGTGATAGTTGACCCCGAATTGAGGGCAACGGACCTTTTTTCGGAGGTAATTTCTTTTTTATTTTTAACAGTAACCCCATTTTGTATGTTCTTAACGTCCGTATATAAAGACTTCCAAGTAGTTATAATATCCTCACGCGCTGGAACTTCGTTAAAATTGGGTTCAGTGTTGGAATCAGGAATCCTTTTTATTTGCGGTGATGTAAGTTTGGAGTTAATCGGGACTGGCACCACTCTGAGTTGCGTGGGTAAGCTGTCAGACCGGCGTAGCGTCATTGTCAGTGGAATATTTTAGTTGCATTTTTGTAATAATGTTGTATTCGATCACACTAACACAAATGCGGTGCTTATGTTTAACGTCATCTGAAACAAGATATTTATATAATTAATTTAATTGACATATACGCAAATAAAAAATACGTATTCGCTTGCAATAAAAAATACCCAAGAAAAAACAATAAATCTGTCATCGCTTTCTTATCGTAAAAGTACAGTAAGGTTAGCCCATTTTCTCTTGTTTCATGTCTTAGTAAACTATAAATCTGAAAAAGGGACTTGCTCAAGAAATGTCTAGTCACTCAGGATATTTATTAGGACTTAAGGTTAAATACCGATATATATCTTAATGCTGTTGTGAACACGTTTCCGATAGTAGTAGGTTCATATTGTGAAAAAGCACCGTATAAATAAAGGTTTTTAGAAATTTACCGACCGATTTTAAAGTAATGATAAATTTAATTTATATTTCCATATCACTGTAATATTACTATAGTGTACTATTGTTGTATAATTTCAAAGTAATATGAGAAACACAACATTTATGCTTAACAACATTGCCTTGTTTATTACAATTAATTACCGGTTTGTTTTATAAAAAATATTTCTCAGATGATTTCACCGATATTTAATTTTAGTTTTAGATAATTTGTACGTGTTTTTTAATCAAGTGCAATCAAAATAGTCATTAAAATAAAATCATAAAAAATGCATTAAGATTTTCATATTCGTGTCAATAGCTTAGATTCATTATTGTAAAATGCACATAAACAAGATACACTTTCACTCTTTCCAACACAATAAAAAACCTTTTCGAGTAACTAAATATAGAAAAAAAAAGCATAAAAAAAATTAATAAAAATAAAAATTATAAAATACATTTATTTCTATGTTAAATAATTTTAAAATATATAATAGCGATACCGAAAATATAAAATTGTATAATAGTAAGCAAATTATAATGAACATAATATTTGATCAAAATAACACGGAGCGGCGTTCTATCCATTTATATCCCTATGAAATATTCATAAATTTGCTAAGAGTTATGTAAATAGAGAGATTTGTGAAAATTAAGGCTGTATACACTGATCCTTGAACATGAATGAAGAAATCCACAAATGTTACATATTTTAATTAATTACAGTTTTCCCCATGATCTATTGTATGAAGTACCCGAATAAGTTGTTTTATTTACAATTTATTTTAAGTAAGTTTATTTGCAAATATATTTTAGGTGGATACGAATATGACTGAAACTTATATGTTAAGAATACGTGACCAGTAAACAGTGGTGCAAGGGCTGACTTTGGAATAGATGGTTATTTTCCAAACCGGTGCAACTCTATAAGAGATTCATAAAAGTTATATAGCAATATGCTTGCTTGTGCACGATCAGATTATCAGGCAAATGACGGGACCAACTGAATTATCCCAATGAAGTAGCACCGTTTTTTCAACCAATTTTTTTAAGACAGCGTACTTAGATTCTAGTTAGATATAGCTACATAATACATGTTGCATATGATTATTTTGATATTAGTACTATTTTAGATTTCAATTTCTACAACAAAGAAAATTTTAGGTTTCGGAACGTTAATCAGTCTAGTTCATAATTATAGATTTTTCGCCGTTTTTGTGAATAAACATTTCCAAAGAGCGCAGGGGGATTTCGATACAAAGTGGAAATTAGTTTCTCATATGTAATTACATTTTTTGAACGCCTTTTAGTATAATACAAGTGAATATATTTTTTATGAGTTTATAATACCTTCTTATTTATCTTTAAATCAAGACTTCGTAGAAATTTCTGTACTGCAGTTAATATTTCTTCACCATCTTCAAGCAATGTCCTCTCAAATACATCTTTAAACTTGGAAAGAAAAATTTCCAAAGATAAGCTCACACGTGTATGAAAGACTCAAAACAGTTTGAAAGCCAGCATTTCCAAGAGCCTTTACAGCAGCAGACTTGTGAGTTGATGCGTTATCTCGATGAAATATAACAATAATTGCAAGTTTATCCACTGTTCTTCTAAGATTTCGTTGGGTATTTTTTATTTCTATAAATAAAAGGTTGTAACTGTAGCACAATGGCGCATGTAATCAATAATTGTAATTATCTTTGATTGACTCTTAATTTTTAATTATTACAAAAAATACTGTCCTTTGTTTTATTGGTCAAAAGGTTCACTTTGAATTTCTTGAATTTGGAGATGTATTTTTCATATTCCAGCCTGTATGTTTTTTTGTTTGATTATATATTGTAGTTTCGTTTCTCTACCAAAAAAACCTAGCTTGGCACGATAATCTACTAAAAAATGTTTTTTGGTTTTTTGATCCGTTCTTAGGTTAGCTGTTGTATTTTGTCACTCCAAATGTATAAATTTGTCTCAATATCGTGAAACTGTGAATGCTCAGTATTCACAAATTTTACAAACCGCGTAATTCTCGATGGACTTGTTTCATAGTATATTTTCACAAGCACAAATATTTCAGAATTACCCTTAGCCCTCATTTACGCATTTACTCATTTACAATTTTTACGCTAATTACACACAAAGCAATCAAAACTCCTATTAAAAAAAGGCAGTGGATTTATTTCTAAATTTTATCGTACCAACCTAAATATTAGCTTAACTAGCCGGTATTTACTTTTTTATGTGAACTCTACGTTCGTCCATGACATTTTTTGTCCTAAATCAATTTATCATATAATAAATAATCGCGTACATTTCAGCAGTGACCTGTTAGAAATAATTCAACATGGTATATAATAAAATATATCCAAAATATTCTAAAACCACGCCATTTATCATTATGAATATAAAAGGCACTGCGCAGTATGGTTATTGTAAATTTTATGACTACATATGTTGCCGCTTATTGTGTAACTAGCTAACCCGTTGAACTGCGTATCACATTACTAATCTTTAAATTTTTCGGCTTTTCATTACTAAAATATGTATGTATTATACATATAAACCTTCCTCATAAATCCTATTTATTGCTGAAAACTGCATTAAATTTCGTTGAATAGTTTAAAAGATCTAAACGAACAAATATCGGAAGCGACTTTTTTTTTACTATGTAAAAAGGATGTGATTTATATTTTATTTATCCTAGGACGTCAAAGAGTAAGACTTCCAGTAGTTAGTACGGTGCACTAGGTTTGACGATAGCTAGACGTTAATGTTAAGCTAATATATAGTCAGGTTTCATATATAATCCCGCCAGAGACAAGAAATATTGCTAGCGCGGTTCCCTATCCTTGGCAACAGATATACAGACAGATAATGTCGTTTTACTGGAACTCTCTGGTGATTCGCACCACATCTCTAGTAATCAGGAGGAATAAGGGTCGTACTGATATATTTTTATTTAGTAGTTGAAGGTACTCCTCACCTGGTAAGTTCTACATGCCTCTCTTGTAGCCCGCTTGGCATATTTTCAGGAGAAGTATATACATAAATTTCCCCACGGTAGGCAAAAGATAAGTTTTGTATATAGTGGAATGTTTAACATATAAAATTTATTTTAATTAAACTTTCTAAAGAAAATATAAATGGAGTTGATGAGTAAAATTAGGTAAAAAAAAAAAACTGAATTGAAAACAGCATGTCAATATTTATTTTCACTTATAAACTATTGATCTAGTTCGTTCAAAACTAGAATCCGATATTGACCCGAAAAATTACTCTTTTTGTTTTCAATGTACGTTTGAACAAACTCAAACGTAGCAAATTTTAGAGGAATGATAAGGGTTGCTTTACTTACCGCGAACTGAAAACAGAAAATACTGGGACAACCTTTTGATGTAAATATTTTAATAAATTTTGTATGGGTCTTTGTTTTGCATTTAAAACAGAGATCAGAAAATTTCTTCATTAAAACCAAATCGTCATAGTAACGGCAGAATATTATTTTGATTAATAGTTACTGTCATACCGATTTGAAAGTCTGGCAGCAGTTTTATGTACAAAGGCATGATCCCAAAATGGAACAAATCAAAATATACGCGGATTTCGCTATGTGTATGGTAGTCACAGCTAAATCGAGTACATACTCATATCACCCCGCTTAATTGGTGTTTTCCGGCTGGTCTAGGAACATGACCTGCATAGGCGTATTATTACACTATGACGAGTATTACTTCTAGTGTGTGGTGATAGTAACCCAGTTGGACAGAACCGTCATATAATACCATTCTACGAAATCTACGAGTGTCAAAGACACACCTGAATAATGCACATCAAATGTTAAAAAATAAACATCTACAATATACCGGTATAATAAAAAAATACTTGCGACTTCTGTATCTTGAAGGTTATGATGAAAAGTATATATTTATAATTAGTATACCTAAAAAATTACTTATATTACTGATTTTATTACACTCTATGGAATATAATGAAATAAATAAACAATTCAAGCCTTAGAGACCTTGAGATTACGTTATTTAAAGTCAAGCCACAAAAGTAGTTGATCATTTTAAATCGTATAATTTATTAATGTCTTAAAAAATTGAAGATTAATATCATTTATAAATTCCATAAGTCTAGCCAAAATCCACTCATTCATCACATTACAGAATTAGAGCGTAACTAAACCATGTAAGCATATTTGTATTTTGCTTTTTCGTTTCAGGCCAAGTCTTGTTCTACTTTTATTTAAAACTCTTTATGTTCATAAGTAGGTTTATCTATTGACATGCGGTATTGTTACTGGAAAACTTGTTTAGCTAGTAGAAATCTAAAAACGAGAAAACTGGGAATACGAATTCACGAAAAAATAAGTCTTGGGCTTAGACTACACAGTTCAGCATTTGAAAAGGAATATTAAATGAAGTTTTACATGATGGAGACTATTGATATTACTATCTCTTGGTGATCGTCACTGCTTCTAGATTCTTGACAATAGGAACATCGAGTTATTGGAATAGTTTTATAAGTCATTTGGAATCAATAATTATTATTTATAATAACCTCAAGGCTAGAAATGTGTTGTTTTCATTTTTAAGTCAATGTTAACGATCTGAAAGTTTCATGATATTCTTTAATATAAAAGTTGGTGGTTACAAAAACTAAGTCAAGTAACCTCGGTGCACAGTACCGAGCCACTGCGGTCCAACTTTATAAAACTTGTCATATTTTAGGATCAATGGAAATTTGTTTTAAAAGTATCTAACATTCCATTTTAGTTTCAAGTTATCACAGATATTTCATTGGAATTTCTAATTAGTCTACTTTGTGCACCTAGCATAAAAACGGAGTAATGACGACGGAAAACTAAAAACCTACTAATTAAGTTTAATTCGTTGTTGTTTTAATGCAATGTAATGTTTTACTATAATAATAGAAAGTGCTAAAGTGGCATTATGAACGAAATAAGTTATTAAAATTAAGCAATTATCCATCAGTCTGGAAAGTAACTTTTATCATAGTAAAGGATTAAAAACTTTAACGTAAGTGTAATTAGACTTAAGTTTTTCTTTTTAATAAAGGCATAATATTTAAAATTATTGGTAATAAAACCTTATTAACTTAAGACTCGAAAATAAGAGATTAAAATGGAACTCTAACAGTTATACGAACAATAATAAGACGCCGAAGTTTTCAGACATAATTCCATTCTGCCCCCCAATCACATTCTATAATTATATGCACGAATTCTTTTATTACTTTAGCCTTGGCAGACAATTGAATTTCAAATCTATTCTTATGGTACATTGAGGTGATCCCCAGACTCACTTCTATCAGAGCTTTTAATGGTAAATACATGCTCACTTAAGCATATAATGTGTTTTGGTTAAAATACTTAGAGTTAGAATTCATTTTTGCAAATGCTTTTAGTTTTATACAAAGTTATAAAAGAAGTAACGCCATAACTAAAATAATTTTCAGTCCAATTCAAGCTTTTATTTATTTATTTAAGAACTCTTTACTGTTATACAATAAATTGGGAAAAGTAAGAAGTATTTTAGATTTAGAGAGAATTCAACTACTTATACAATTATAATTTTGTAACATTATTTCATAATTTTGCTGACTTTTAAATATTTTAGGTAAATTATTATCTTTGTAAATAGAAGGTACTGAGCAGAAATGATCTTTATTATGCATTCGTCACTCCTATTAAACAACACCAACATTTTCATAAATCTGTAATGGTTTATACCACGAGTTTGTATTATTTCGCTTTTAGATAAGTATAAGCTTTATTTGTATGTATTTTTTTTTATGTAATGTATTACATATACTACTATTAAGTATACAAATTAAGGGTATAACTCTGTTTAAAAATTGTTTTACTTCGTTAAAAATACAAAATTAAACAGTAAACTTAAAAACAAATATATTAATAAAATTCACATAATGCATTCACATTTGCCATCGTAAAATCTTAGTACCACTAACTGACTTCTGTAACTTACATGCTTACGATATCTTACAGCATACTTCGAAAATAATCCGCTTAATTATGTTATTAAATAAAAGATGTTGGACTGATTACTTAAAAAGATCTTATCTTTTCTTAAATTGACGTTTTAAAGGCGAAATTTAGTTTATTACTTTGGTATATCAACAACATTAGTTACTGAGCGTTTTATAAAGCAAGCAGTATGTCTTATGTTTATTATTGTAATTGCCGCCTTTAATTAGTAACAATAAAATATTTGTAATAAAAATGTTTTTGTAAAATATGTGATATTACGACGAGCTTATGTATCATAAAACTAATAGTAATTGTTGTTTTAATAAAATGTTGACAGCATAACATAAAATATACAAATAAATAGCATAATATAAAGAATCAATGAAAAAATAATGAAATTATATTTTATTGTTGGTCACGGTACTTTTACTAGTAATCAGAATAATGCTGGATCTTATCAACTATAGGACGTAGTATGATGGTCATATTTTGTGGGGCTTACACAAACCAATTTGCAAAACCACACCAGACAGACTACACTAACAAGCTTAGTTTGGCCAAGCTTCGAATCGAACCAGTCGCCCCGATTATTTTAGTCAGTTAGCATTTATACCGCAGCAACGTTTAGTTTAAATTATTTTTAAACATTCCAGCTTATCCAATTGTTAGAACTTTATGAATGTTAGAGCTTGATAGGTGTAAATTTTACTCACACTGTTACTTCTAAGGTTAATGATTTTACCAGGGAAGTTAATTAATAGTAGGTATTAGAAAAGTTCAATTATGGTAGTGGTTCCATAAATCGTAACACTTCATTTTTAGTATCTTATTGTATTGCTAAATGTTAATTTTATTTTCTTCAGGTGGTAAACACATCAAAACTACTGTAAAATTTTGACTTGATGCTTTTTATTTTCACGGTTTAAGTTTTAATGATTTTACATCGACAGGCTATAAAGTTTTATGTATACCGTACATATATTCACGAATATATAATTAATATTTAATTATAGTATAAATTTAAAGCAATGTCTTAATGGGAGCGTGTTGGGACAAAAAGTTGAAGAATGCGGATTCCGTTTATACAGGGATCTTTAGTTTTCGTTGGACGAAATCATGGTGATATAATCATACCACAGTTTTATAAACTTTCAAATGTTGCCAAACTTATACTTGTATTGTATAAGGTTCAAACATTAATACTTGTAAAGTATTGAAAACAAAATAAATTCAACTAGTAGGATTTTTCTCATAGATCGTATGGTGCTACCATCTAAGGTCACATCATTATTTCACTTCAGTAGAGCTTGTGGCCGAATGTTAATAAATTTATAAACAATTATACACGATACAATGTTATTATGAAGAAATTTATGTGATTACATTTTTCAACAGAATAAATTAATTCAAAATTAATTCTGTGCTAAATTTCGTTGTTCGTGGTTTTTGTTTAAAACTTCTTTAAATTAAAAAAAATTGTCGGCTTACTAAACATAAGTAGTGGTAATCGTACGAAGCTGGGGCGATTCGCTATTTTACACTTTTTAACACTTAAGTAAAGTAATTTACTAGTATACACCATAGCGTATACTACTTACCGTAGTATGTACTAGTTATTTTCATCTCGTTTAACCTCCTTGTGTCGAAAATTTCATCAAATTTATTATATATTTCTCTAGGAATAATAACAATAAAATTTCTTGGAAATCCTATTTTTTACGATTTCTTAAATTATTATAGACAATTCTTACAGACTTTCAATAGATAAATGATATAAACATACCGTGGATAAAATATCATGAAAGTCAATCAAACTATTTGAGTTCCGTCTGAATATACAAATAGACATACAAGTGAAAAAATGATTTCTTATAAAGGTCCTTCTCGTTTATAATAGATGTTTATCTTAAAATTTGAATAAAAGTAGTACATACACAAACACAACTACAGATTTATAAATATATATAGATAACAGAAGATCAGTCTGAACAAAAACAAAGGATTTTCATCTTTTGTAATTTTTTATAATAACAGCATCATCAATCATTTATTCAGTAAAGTGAAAAGAGATCCCTAATGATAATGAAATCATTGCTAATCCATCTCAAGGGTGAATCCTATTTATTCCGACGAGATGAGCTGTTTTCCGCAGTGACATTGCGGCTGTGATTAATTTTAATATTCAAGTTTTATTTTTGTGAGAAACTCTTACTTTGCAGCTTTTAATCATATTTCTTATATAACCATATATTGCTCATAATAATATAATTTTAATAATTTATTCAAAATTGTTTTACATGTTTTACAATTGGTTTACGCAATAAACAGAAAACACAAATATCACGCGATTTATGACCACCAGGCTGCCAAACTAAGATTCCCTGTATCTTGGCAGCTGACTTGTCTCCGACTAGTTACAGTTGCGTGCTGCATCTGTCGATCCTACAGTAGTGAAATGAAATGTAGAAAATATTACAAATTAAGAAACATGACAACTTGTGTATGTATGTGGGTGAGTGAGTGTGTGTGAATGTAAGTGTATGCAGTGTGAAGCAAAAGTGTACAGTACATGAAATTATGTTTATTCTACAGTTTTGAGTAGCTCCTCTGTTTCTTCGTACGACTTATTCATAAGTTAATCATTATTATTATTTTTTTACTTTCATACTTTGTTTTTCCATAGATAAAGACTTCGCGATTAATCTTATTATATAAATAATCTCCAAGAAAACAGAAAAACCTATGTGAAAATGCTGTGAAAAACAGGTTAGTTTTACAAATTATGTCCTTACGACGTCGAATTGTGGTTATATTGGGTTTATATAGCAATGATGAGTGTTTCTTTAATATTACTTGCTGTATAAATAATTGACGGATCGACAAAACTTCGGTTTTATTATATAACAGGAAAGTAGAATACTGATAGGGAAGGAAGTACATTACTTTTAGTACAGCTCTTTGGGCTCTTTCAAGCCTTATTAATTTAGTTTTCTTTGCCCCTCCCCAGGTTGTTAGGCAATATGTGATTATGGATTGGCAAAGTGCGTAATAAATAGTCTTTAAAAGTATGTCTAAGATTTTTGAAGATAAAAATAAGTTTGCGAACACGAGTAATTACTGTGTCAATATGAGAATTAAATGAGAGATTTTGATCTATTATTACTCCGAGATATTTAACTGAATCAGTTTGATGAAGGATAGGGCAATTATCGCAGAAGTTGAAGTTATCGCAAATATGAGCAGATATAGAATAGTTGTAAATATTATTTTGATTGTGGTTGCTGAGACTAAATGTTATGTAACTTGTTTTATTTGCATTAAGGGTTAAAGAATTTGCTCTAAGCCAATGTATAACTTTATTAAAACCTTTTTGTGCACTATCAAAAGCTTCTTTCCACGTATTACCAGATAAAATAAGCACAGTGTCATCCGCATAAGAAATAATATGTCCATTTTCAAGTTCTAATTCACATAGGTCATTAATATAGATTAGGAATAGTGTCGGCCCTAAAATACTGCCCTGAGGTACTCCATATTCTACAGTATTGTCTTCGCTAATAAATTCGTCGATTTTTACACATTGTTTTCTGCAGGAAAGATAATCTCGCAGTAGTTGCAACTGTAATCCCCGAATACCCAGCCTTTCGAGTTTCTCAACTAAGATAGGAATGGAGACCGTATCAAATGCTTTAGCTATATCTAAAAATATCGCTAAACATTTCCTTTTACTTGCAAGATTATTTACAATATAGTCTGTAAGTAGGTGAACTGCGTCACTTGTAGATTTTTTAGAACGAAATCCAAACTGGTTGTTACTTAATATTTTATTATGCTCTAAGAAATTTATAAGTCTGTTGTTTATTAGGCGCTCCAAGATTTTCGACATTGATGACAAAATTGAAATTGGTCTAAAGTTCAGAACACTATTTCTGTTACCACCTGTATGAATTGGGTGTATTATAGCTTTTTCAAGGCATTTGGGATTATTCCACTTTTAAAGGAAACATTACAAATGTGCGTCAGATATGGTATTATAATATGTCTATATTTTTTTATTAAAGATATAGGAATTTTGTCCCACCCAACAGCACGATTAGATTTACAAGACATAATAATACGCTCAACTTCGTCATGATCAGTATCTTTGAGAGCGAACGAGTTTAAGTTACATGGTATATTTATGTTATTACAATTTGAGGTGTGTTTAATTCTATCTGCAAAATTTCTTCCTACATTGGCAAAATATTTGTTAATTGAGTTAACAGACTGGTCACATGTGTCTTCCAATGATAACAACTCTCTAGGCGATTCACTGTGTTTATCGGTATGTGTTATTTTTTTAATTACTTTCCATAGTCGTTTTCCGTCATTTCTTGCATTCGTTAATTTATTTCTTTCATATTTTCTTTTAATTTCTTTCAAAATTTGTTGCAAAAATTCCTATATCTAATATACGTTACTTTGAGTATCATGTTTTTAGGATCCTTTTTAGAATCTAAATGTAATTTGTCTCTATTCTTTATACAGCGTAGAAGCCCTGAAGTAATCCATGGCTTGATAATCCGGTTACTCCGAGGTATCTTCAAGGTTTGTGTATTACTTACAACAATATTAGTTAAACAATTTACTAAGATATTAGTAGCTTCATTTAAATCATGTGTGCAATAAATGTGATTTAAACGTATTTTTTTTAAATCCGCGTGAATCCCTTGTTCATTAATTTTGTTATATATTCCAATGTTAGACTTTAAATTAGCTTTATAATTAATGCTTAGTATGACTGCATTATGATCGGTAATAGATGAATTTAGTACCAAAGTAGTATAAATAGGTTTACTTTTAACCATGAAGTGATTCAGACAGGTTTTATCTCTGGTGAGCAAATTATGGGCAGGCAGAAATCCATGAAAATACATGAAATTTATGTAACTAGATTCATTGTTATCGTATCTATTTGGTGCAGTGTTAATGTTGATATCTCCAACAATAATAACATTTGTATAACCTCGTAAAGACATTAGAATTGTGTTTAGTGATTCTAAAAATTTAGTACTATTAGTATAAGAGGGTGATCGATATATTCCAACAATAGCACTAGTTTCATTCATTTTTACCACCAAACAAATGGAATCAGCGATATTGGGTTCTTCTACAACGATATTGGCAATATCATGTTTGATATAAACGACTACTCCATCATTTTGAAAGCTGTTTCTTTTTGTAAAAAAATGAATGTAACCATTAATGTTTGGTATACTTTTAGAGCTAGAAACCCAACATTCAGTGAGAACAATTACGTCACAAGTTACTTTTATTCTATGAAGAAGTGTTAAAAAATTATCTAAGTTACATTGAATACTACGGATATTTTGTGTTATTATATGAAACGAATTAGTATCATTAATATAATTGAGACATAATTCTGGTTCGCAATAGTAAGCATTTGAATTGTAGCACTCTTCAATAGTTTGTATTGTGTGCTTTGTTTGGCTATCGAATTTTAAAGAAAAATAAGTACATAAGCAGATATAATAATGGACACAAAAAATTGTTTAAGAAGTGTAGACACAGCATGCCACAAGTGATAAATCATTGTATTACTGTAATCTTTGAGACGCAACATATTACTGTGAATCCATTTGTCGAAAATAAATATCGTATTTGTGAATTGAATAGACTGTGTGTATACTTGTAGTATATATTTGTTTGTGTATGAATACAAGAAGTAGGTGACATTGTTTAGTTTTATAATATTGTAAGTGGTTTGTGTAATGAATATATAAGATGAGTACCATACAAAATTAATAAGAACAATCAAAGACAAAACAAAATAATTAATATCATTAGTTAAATAAATTAGAGCTATGACTAGTCACGTTTGTTTCAAAATGTTATTTAAACTTTCAAGTGACTTGATGGTAATGACTTTAGAATCTTCACTTTTCTTTAGAAGAACTTTGCCATTTATTGACTAGCAGAATTTGTAACCATTATTCTTGGCAAAAGCCCGTGCTTCGTAGAATAATTTCCTTAGACTTGCGGGTAGAAATTCTGCAAGATAGACCGGAGTGCGTAGACCAGGTAGATTAAGCTGTTCAGTATTTAGCATTTCATGAGTAGGCCGATTTTTATTGAAGTTTCTGACCGACTTAATAATTTTGTTTTTAAGTGTAACTGCGTGAAGTTCAGCAATTATGGTTATTTTTGTACCTGGCTTGCCTTGTTTCCTATATACATCCCGAATTTCTGTTTTTCGAATGTTTACATTTAAAAGCTCACCTATTTTAATTACATGGAACATTAACTCATCTGAACTTTTATTTTCTTTACAGGGTATATTTCTAATTTCAATACTTGACGAACGTGAATAGTGTTGTATATCTGCGATTCTCTTTTCCAAATCTACTATATAGTTTTGTTGGGTCACTTTCTCTATTCTTCTTTCTATTTTTTTTATTTGAATTTTCATATCTTCGTAGTTGGCGTTAATATATTCCATTGCTTTTTCTATGTCAGAATTAGATTTTTGTATTTGTTGGTTTTGTGATTTTACTTCATTGATGTCTGCTGTAATTTTAGAAAGTAATATATCCTGTTCCTTTTTCCAGTTCAATAGCATGTTCAGAATTTCATCTTTAAAAATTTGTAATTCGTTATTAGGTAACACAACATTACGAGGTCTTTTACTTCTGGCCGGAATTCCTGCTGCTTCTTGATCAGCCTGGTTACTGCTATAGTTAATTCTCAAATATATACAAATCTGTGCATTTTTTTCATATAGCCGGAACGTACTTTTTTGTCCCTTTGTCCATTAGTAGATTCGCGCATGTGCGTCATCTTAAATCTTGATGAAATTTAATTAATTCCTATGTTATGGATATTTTTACGCCATATTATTAGAGGGTTCCTCTAGGATCGGACACAAAAGTTCTTATTTGTAATCTTGACCAATTTTGATGTTATATTCTTCATTAAACAATTGCCAACTTTACTAAAAATGTATGTTATGTTTTATTTTATGATATAAGAGTGTTAAAAATGGCGCGTCGATGATAAGATTTTTTGAAAAGCGACAGGTAAAATCCCAACTTGATTGTTGAACTAGATAATTTGCTTTTATACATCAGTAAGGTTCAGCCAGGATATTCTTATGTAGCAAAATCAATCTCTTATTCAAGCGACGGTAAGTTTGTTTAAACTATAAACAATGAAGATTGATTTTTTACAATCAAACATGTACGTATAAACAGTACGTATTAACTGAATTAGTATTTTTGAACGGTTCTATACTAAACATATCACACGACGTAAGTAGTAATTATTATAAATACCTAAGTACGTGTGTTTGAAAATTGGTACCTTGAACTCGCTCATGCGGTAGGAGGAATTCTAATGATGCTTGAAACGATACGATTATAAGTTGAAAATGGTTTATACATATTTTTATATATATCCAAAGTAGTAAGATGTTACATATTTTTTATAATATGATGATAGGAGTTGAAATTGAGACCGCGCAACCTATGACATGAATCTATTACATAGGTGAGAATTGAGTTAGTGGTGTACTACTACTATATTATTTACTTTTACTTTTTTATTTTTTAACAGTTATATACAATACTTGTAAATATTTTGTTAACTAGCATGACAAAATAACATGTGTAACTGTGTTTTGATGTAGAGCAAAGTACAATCTAAAAAGAATGGTGACCACGAAGTTTAAAGAATTTCAGCGGCTATCCCAGATCATGACAAAAGTAAAGAAAACTATATGCAATTGTATGATATATACATATAATATATAGAATAATAATCTGAAAACACCTCCAAAATTTTCTATAAATTCTTTATAGATTTTAGTGTTTTACCGTAATCTCATCTGACGTTGAGTGACGATGTATCCCGGATTGTACAACGTTAAGTCTAGAGGACGAATTATCTTTTAAGTGGAACTGCCGCGACACATCAATAAGTGCTTGGTGAAAAAAATTTAATGAGAGGGTAAATTTCCATGCAAGGCTAGTGAATATACGCCGGACCTAATGCATAAGTCTTACGGACCTACCTACGGGTCTAAGTGTGACATTAAGGTGGTTGTTAAACTTATCGTGTAGTAATAATATTCAGCGAGATCATTCTTCATACATATAGAAAATTTAGATCAGGTTTTATGTCTGTAATACTATATATTCAAATATAGATAGTGACTGTAAAAGCAAATGTCAATGGAAACCATAAAGATTCTCAGATAGAGATCATTGAACTATTAAACTAATGACATCAAAATTCGTAGAAATATTTGTCGATATTTTTTTTATAAAATATATTATTGATATTATACCAAGGAAGACGTTTGTTATAATTATAATAACCAGATTTTCTAAAGAATTTATACAACCAAGGTATTCAAGAAATTTAATAACAAATTTATAATCGTTTGATCACGTTCATTTCCTTTGTTATCATTTAGAAGTGACTCGTTGCTTTATATCTTTATAAAAATCGTTAAACCGTGCGCAACCTGAAGTAATTTTCCCGGCTTTTCCCTTATGTTGCCAAATTATGTCAATCTCCATAAGTTTATTTATTTTGCAGACTAATCATTATTACACAATACGGCTGAAGTTCAAGGTCGAAAGAAAAAGCTATTCGTATCTAAAAACATCTTAATATGAAACAGACAATTTTCATCTTTTTTCTTGTTATTTACATATATATATATATATATATATATATAAATATATATATGTAATATAATAATTTCTATTTATACGAAATGCAAAGTGCTTTTCTATAATTTCACTGACCTCATGACCGTAGAATAAAGACTGAAATGATTATTAATTATTAAGGAACCAACATTGGAAAATTTTCTCTGCAATATTTATTGTGTTATCATATTACAAGAGGTGCAGATTCGTTGTTAAAGAATCAAATGAATATAAACTTAGGGTTGTATGACACGAGTTGATGCTAAAATGGACTACCACTATTATATCTTATAGAAGCGATGATAGCTCAGTGGTAGTGTGTACGATTTTGCGTTAAGGGACGTGACTTCGAATCCAACCACCTACAATGAGCTTGAGCTTTCGGTGAAGGAAAACATCGCGAGGAAACCATAGTATGGTGGTAGGACTTTTTCTGATGCCCGCCTGTCTAGCTACCACCCTCATGTTGAAAATCTGCCGCCAAATACTAATAGGTGTGTTCCGGCAGTTGCATTTCTGAGCCAGTTCCTCCACAGGATTAGCGTGTCTACCAACTTGGGCCGTATCGTCACTTAAGCTCAGGTGAGATTATGGCAACAACGCTACAACGCCACAACGCCTTTAACTATAAAAAAAAATGAAAATGTGATAATTTTTCATCTTCTCAGGTTAACTGTAAATGTTTTTTGACCGAATTTAGTTCTCCAACTACTAGGTAGTATTTAGTACTGGGTATTCTGTTTGCTTTATTGTACCTTTCTTATAGCTATATTTGTTCAAAACAATATATTAACTATACTTAAATTGTAAACTTGTATTTTTATCCTTATTTCCAATCATTAAGACATCTATGAGCTATAAATATAATATTCCTGAAGAAGTCAAACGTAACTTTAAAAAAGCGAATTGGCAGGCTTACAATGTGTTTTTAAATAGATCTTTTTTTAGTCCTCTGGATAACAATCATATTCAAGATATGTATATTTATTTGGAAAATCACATTTTAGTAGCAGCTGACATTAATATTCCCCCTTTGAAGTTATCAAATAATCCCACTAGTAATTTTAAATCCAAGATGTATTGAAATACACTATTATCAAAATTAGTCGCTGAAAGAAGACTGGCTCTTAGTTGTTTTAGGAGAAACCCTACACCCATAAATTTATATTTATATGAGAAAAAAATAATAGAAGTAAAAGCGGCTATTAAAAGTACGAAAGCAATAAGTTGGCAAAAATTCTGTAAAGACGTAGATGAATGTTCCTCTGCTTCTGATATGTGGAGTAAAATGCGTTGGTTGAAGGGATACAAACGATCAAAAATCTGTATATCTCCGGAACTGAAAAGAGATTTACTTTCAAATTTTGCGCCTGATTCTGTACTTGTTGCTACTCCAATATTTAAATCAGTAAATGTATCCTTAGAGAATAAATTTAATATCCAAGAACTAGAACAGTGCTTAAAAAAGAAAGATACTGCTCCAGGCGATCATTCAATTACATATTTAATGATTAACATTCTCTCGCAATCTGGAAAATTATACTTGTTTTATATTTATAATCTTATTCTGTCTCAAGGGATTGTGCCATATCAGTGGCGTAATATACAAATTGTGCCTATCCCCAAAGTCTGTAGCAGTTCAAATACACCTAAGCTGAGACCTACTACATTATTATCGTGTATATGTAAAAATTTTCATACTATGATTATTAGACGTATAGAATGGTTTGTACAAAAAATTAGTATTTTATCACCATACACAACAGGCTTCCGAAGAACACAATCATGTCTTGACTGCTTGGCCCTGCTAATTACTTAAATACAGATAGAATATTCTGACAACTTGGCAACTTTGGCTTGTTTTTTGGACATAGAAAACGCTTACAATAATGTTACTGTTACGAAAGTTGTCAGTACATTAGACGATATTGGAGTAGGAGCCAAAATTTGCAATTACTTTTGGTCTTTTCTAAGTGAAAGACATTTATTTATTAAAGGATACACTAACGAATCCACTCATCAGATGGACCGATAAAGGCCTAGCTTCACCCAGTTTCACCATTGTTCTTTAATATAGTAACATCTAGAGTTTTTAATATGATAAATAATGTCTTTATATGCCAATATGTTGACGATTTTATATTATACTCTAATGAGAGAAATTTAGCCGATAGTATGCTTAAATTGCAAAATTGCTTAGATATAATGGTTGTACTTTTATAAAACATAGGTCTAGAACTTTCGGAAACCAAGTACAAATTTTGTATATTCTGTAAAAGTATAAAAAGGCAACGTATAAAATCTTTATATAAATAATGAATGTCTCACTGCGGTGGAATGTGTTAAATATTTAGGTATGTGGTTAGACAGATCTTTGTTGTGGAGTATACATATCAATAATGTGATAAAAAAATTTACAAGTTACTCAATTTATTAAGGGTATTAGCTGGATCATGTTGGGGAAATCATCCTAAACATATGCGAAAATTATATATCTCTCTTATTCGCAGTAGAGTAGATTATGGATGTTTTCTATATGATCATAGTGCCAATACTCATGTCTTTTAGCTAGACAAAATTCAAAATCAGGCACTAAGAATTATAGGTGACTTTATTAAAAGTACACCTATCCATGTAATGGTGTCAGAAATATGTATCCCGCCATTATTTGTGAGAAGACAAATCCTTGCTTTTAAATACTTTTAAAATAAAATATGGGATAAAAGTGGCTCAATTTCTCTCTTTAAAAGTCTGAGCGATAAGAGTCTAAACCGGTATTGGGTAAATAAAAAAAAACTATTCTTATGTCAGTATACAAAACACTCAAAATGAGGATATATATTAATCAGAACTTTTACATATGTTCAGCTTAAAAACATGAGTATACAACATAAGTACAAGAGAAATTTTAGAACTAAACTTAAATAACGTCACACGATCGAAAAAATATTAAAATAATATTTTAACTAGACATCATATTTTAGAAGGAATTCATAATAAATACAAGAATTGATATAGGTTATAAACAGATGGATCTAAAAGTACTGAAGGTATGGGTGCCGCATTGTATAATCCAACTCAAAATAAAGCCAAATGTTTTAAAATCACTGCAAATATATCCATTATGTCGGTGGAACTCATTGCAATTTTTAGAGCAATATCGTATGCTAGTTCCTTGGACTGTAAGAAAGTAATAATTTTTACAGATAGTAAAAGCTCCTTACAGTCTTTGGCTCGTCGCGCCTCTGGAAATAGGGGTGTATCGACGGCTTATGCCATATTACGTGAAGTTCTGTACTTGAAAAAAAAAGGGATACTTCTAAAGTTGCAATGGATTCTGTTACACATTGGATTGAAAGGCAATGAGAAGGCAGACCAACTAGCAAAACAGTCTATTTTAAAAGGTACTAATATAAACATTACACCAGATTACACAGAACTATTGACAAAATTTAAATGTAAATGTCTTCTAAACTGGAAAGAATATTTTTATGAACGGTCTAAAGATAAAGAAAGGTATTTGGTATAAAACATTACAAAGCGAGCCGCCTCGTATACCATGGTTTGCTAGCTGTACTCTAAAGAGATCTGTAGTTGTTACTGTGAATAGAGTAAGGTCTGGACACATGCCTCTCAACAAGTTTGCACTCTCACCCAACTGCATAACGTGTGGATCTATAGAAGACTTGCAACACTTGTTGAGGGAATGTGAACGGAACCGAACTCAACGGACGGCGATCATAAAATGTTTAGGCCTGAATCTAATGGACCAGGGCATGTTCCATGGAATCTTGGCTGCACATGCAAGTGATGAAGACAAGATTTTATGGAATTTTGTGATTAGATCTATGTAGTTTTAGGACATATTTGACTGTAATTATATTTTGTACATACTATAAGGTCAGGGTACGATAGGACTGACATGTCCTTTTTGGACCAAAGTCCCTAAAATAAATAAAGACAAAAAAAAGTATTTATAGTTGTTTTACCCAATTATGATACCTTTATTTCGTTTTTACGCCACTGAGCAATTTATAACGTCAATACGAAGCGCGTTTCCCTACGAAAAACTGATTCTCACTTCACGTATAGGAACTAACACCAATCAAAGGAAAATTGACACAGGAAACGAAATTCACTCCTTTTCAGTTCACATTATGAACGAAGAAACATGTAAGTTCGTACAGATTGTAAGAAAATCGAATTTTTCTCACTTCGTGTGACATGGAAAGAATTTTCTCTATTGTGATTTATGAATATAACATACTTATATTTACATATATCGCACCTTTTGAATTACAATGAATTAATTGTATACTGCCATTTAATTCAAGAAAAATCCATTTACAACTTTTGTTTTATATTACTCTTCATACGTCATTACAGAAAAACACACTATATGAAATAAATTTTGTTTAATTTATATTTTGTTATCTTATTATTACTTATATACTCTTTGTTGTTATGGCACTTTAATTGTAACGTGCGATTTATAAGTATCTCGTTTTACATATAAAAACCATTTACCTAGTGAAAACACCAAGTAATAGATAAAGTGATAAACAAATACATATATAATAATAATATCCAATTAAGATACTTGTCCCTAATAAGTATAGGGACGAAATTTATTCTTGTATTATAAAAGGGTTGCAGGAGCGTGTTATGGATTTATAATGATGTCATTACTTTTAATAAGTTGTGAATCTGAATTAGGTCACATGATTATACATTCTATGATGATATCGGTCTACTATCGTTCTTCTCCATGTATATAAAATTATCAATTTTATATTAATTTAATATGTAATTAAAATATTCAAGTTTAGATTGAAATACGTGTGTCATTGTTTTGAAGGCTAAACACTCCCAATACTTAGATTTTAGAAGACTTAATAGATTTTAGAAGACTTAATAAAAGTTTGCATGGAAATTACTATTTTTCAGGTTAAATTTTTCTGATACTTGGTATTAATGATATTAATATTCTTTGAAACAATAATTATTTAACATGTATTTAACAAAATTCAACGCATAAAAAGTTGTGAAATGAGGTACAAAATTTTGATATGGTTTGATTAGGTTTTATCATGTGTGGTTTGTTCTAAAACCAGTTTCAACAGTAACTCACTGTATTAATATTAGTATTAGTAATTCTACCAATAACCAAATACCGATCTATATATAGATGTGTCCTTTATTGAACATTTTCTATCATCAGTTTTATTTAATTTGTTTCTTCACTTTAATTAGTTGATTTATATATGTACAAACTATAGCCATAACAACGTATACATTTAATTAAGATAAAAAACATAACGTGTATCAAGACGTAGGTGGCTAGCTACTAATATTGTAAATTTCAGTAATTCACAGAATCAATGCAAATACAAATTTCCTTATTCAACATAGGATCTCATAAGGCACTTATGACGATTAAAATGCTAACATCCGTTCGGAAAACCCACAAGTTTATTTTTGTTAATGTGTAGAAGATATTAACATGGAATGATTAATTTGTATTCATTTCTTATATTAAAATTATGACTTACAAAATCTAGCCTATTAATGTATGTTTTTAAAAATATATGTACATCAAACCGTAATGTTTAGAAGGGCAAAAGGGCAAAATTAATATAATTGAAACTTTTTCTTCATTCATTCATGAGGCCTTTGAGCAGTTTAAGAGTATATCTTCATTTTCAGCTTTTAAGACATTATTTAATGGAACTACTTACTAATTACAAACATTATTTATGTAGGCTTTTAGGTTAAATAATGTGATCTTAATAATTACCAATATAATTATGAATTATGCGTCAAAAAACTATGATAGCAAACCCGCAACTTACCATCTGTGTGGTTGCTAGCACATGCGGAATGCAAATAACATAACGTTACTACAAATGCCCAAAAAATATTAAATTTTGGCATGATATTACTTGTTTTTATCTTTAATAGAAGTGAATTTTTATACATGTAAACCTAGCATTTATACCTTGATATCTTTTTATCTTATTCTCTGACATAAAACAGTCACAACACAATTCATTAAAAGTAATTACAGTTTAATAAATAAAAAAAAGTAGTATAGTAAATTCTCTGAATGTTTTTATTTAATTAAAGTTTTCTTTTCTACAATGAAAAAATATTTACAATTTCGTTAGCTTATTAAAGTATTGGAATTAGCATGTTTTAAAGTCACATAGTAGTTGTAGTAAAGTTATTAATCATGATAGTTACTAAAGTAGACAGGGCCACGCATACACATTTTGTAGGTAAATTGTTAATTGACTGAATCCTATAATTATTGACATACCTAGATTTTTATTTTTTACAATTACTCCGCTGTAAATTTACTTAATTGATGTCAAATAAATAAATAAAATTGATCATCTGACTTCAAAACTCAAATTTTCAATGACATGACAAACATGGCTACAAATTAATATTATAAGCAGATATAAGATTAGCTTGATTCTTCTTAAATAATTATCAACTTAAACACTACTTATCTAACAAAAAACAATTCTTTTATAAACGGTAGAATGAAAATTATTTAACGACTAACCACTTGCCCTGCCTTCACATGAATAAATTTGCTAATTATAGAATTTTAACTTACAGCGTTGCTACAGTTTAAGAGATCTTTAAATGTTGAAGTATATATCACTTTGCACCTACGCTTGGAATTGATGGCCCGCTGCTACGTAGTTGTACCGACGTTAGTGGAACCAACTGGGACGCTTTCGTTAATCAAATATAAGATATCTTTTTAAGATTACTAATTCCGTAATACGTCGTTTTCACATAACTCTATCTATCGCTATATTTTTATCTAACTTCGGCAACAATCACCGTCATATTTCAGCCAGTTTGCAAAAAACTTTAATGAACATCCAAACCTTTTTTATGAATCACTCCATCTATTGATGAAAACTATATTAAATCCATGCCCTGCTTTTTAAATTAATCGGGTTCACACAAACAGGCAGACGAGGCGGTGGATATTATTTTATAATATATGGGTATATTACAATTCACTCGTGATGTTGGAAGTTTTAGAATGATTCCAATAATTCGGTTTGACAGGCAAGCTTATTATAAAACTTGAATTCTCTTTGTTGAAATTCGATTGTTATTCCGTGGAAAACTGTTGTTGACAGATGCGAAGCGTCTTTCTAAATGGAAGTGAAGAATGTTGTACTGCGAATGGTGATGTGTAAACAACGTTCGAAACTTAGTATTCTTCTGCTGATAGTTTTTAGGCGTCTATTGACTAAGCTCTTAAGTCCAAATGAAAATAAACAAAAGTTGATAAAGCTATAGATATAAATTTAAAGCACAACGCTTACCTCTTGTCCCACGAGGTTAGCTTTTGTTGTAACAATTTGTAAATGAAATATATTTTGGACATTAATTGAGGTTTTGTAACGCACTGCAAAGTACTATAGCCTTACATTTAATTCGGGAATTCAATTTCTGCATAGGATAAATTATGTAATTAATTAGGTGAAAGAATTATTGGTTGAACAATGAATATTTTTTGCGATACTTTAATTGTGTCTGTAACTTCTTTTCGTATTGATAAAATATATGTATTACAGTATTCAAATTTCACTATGTAATATCAAAAACAAGAAAACACTGGGTCCTCCATAAAAAAATTATAAATTATTGCTAAGATTTGGAGAAGAAATAAAAAAAAAGGTTTATTTTTTATTTTTAATAATTATTACTTCAATATGAAAGTTATTTCAATACTAGTAGTGTCAATTTGATTTATTATTCACGTTGCCTAGAAAAAATTTGTATACAATTGTTTATTATTATTCTTGGTATATATGCTATTTATTTATTCATCATTAATATAATAATGAAACTTACTTTAAATATCAAATTAATAGATATAAATAAGGCCTATCTTCTATAATTGATTTAAATAATTATATAAATACTTTAAAATTTTAATATGATTACTGTGGGTTAATTTAACTTTACTTTTCAAAATATGCTGAACTAAGTTCCTTTTTATTGTATTCGCTAGTTGGTCGTCAATAGATACCTGTGAATTCAATTTTCCAGTAGAGGGGATTATCGACCGCTTAACTTCTAGTTTGCAATTGGTTTCGTTTGGCCCTTAAATCTTAAGTTATGTAAATTAATGATCGACTGGGTGGGCATTCAGTAATGATTAGAGTGAGATGCTCTTATACGCTATAAATTAATATAGAAATATCAAAAACAAATAATTTTATCTAATTCTATAAAAATATTCCTAATTTTAGCTATAAAATGTTTCAACAAAACAAAGAAGTGTTGATACACATATTGCGGCCCTTCAAAAATATATACAGCATCTGTTAATACACGAATATAATAATATACACAGATAAAAATAGAAGAGTTCGAAGTAAATACCCTTTTTTAATAAAAAAAATATGAAGCTACAAATCGGATGTCTGGTAACGGTTATCTTTGGTTATCTTTATAATACATCACATTTTTTTATCGACAATTCGTTTTGCTATTTTTATTTTATTCATTCATTGCTATTATACAGACACATACATTTTTTAAGTATTTATCTGATTGCAAAATAAGCCATTTATTTTTAGGCTACACAGGAATAGTCATGTAATCATTTTGTTCTAACCTTACTGACATATGATAGTTTTCAGTACGCGACAGTAAATGTTTGTTCAGAAAATCTGTGATGATAATTTCTCATGAAAGTAATAACTTTTGTTATTATATATTTATATACACATAGTGATTTGTACAGTTATCTAAAGCTAGCCGAGATTGTATTTTCATATAGTTTAATTTCTTAGTTAATTTAGCATGTTAGTTTGAAAATTAGAACGAATACCTTGATAAGTGCCTTTTAGTGCAATGAAGTTTATAGAGTTCCGTGGGAGCGTACTTATCTGTTTTTTTTTTTTAATATTAATCCGATATACTTATTTTATCCTATAATTTTTAACAGTAACAACACGGTACCACTAGTACAGTACAATGACAAAAACGGCATCTACAGAGGAATTAATAATCCATCAGGATTCATCTCCTCATGTCAGCCTGCAAGCCTCTCGATCACTTAATTTGATGAATTGGATCTCAATTACAAATACCAGAACACACCTATAGGTATATGGCGGCAATTTTTCAACTTGATGTTGGTAGCTAGTCAGGCGAACATTAGAAATAGACTTGCCACAACGCTACGGTTTCATCACAATGTGTTCTGTCATTGTAGGGATCCGAACTCACGTCCTTGGACAAACTGAGGCATCATCGCTTCAAATCGAATCATCGCATTGTCTTGTCCTACATACTAATCTTACTTCTGACACTATAGCAGTCATTTTCTAATGGGTTAGTTATTAGTTGGGAACGTCATCGATTTCGCTCAAGAGTAAACATTGTTTTGATACTCTAAAAAAAGTATTTTCTAATAATAAAAAATAAACAGTATTACTGTAATTCCATAACGATATGTATCGATATAAAGATATACATTGCACAATAGCAATTCCATTATATTAAACGAGTTCGTTGCCGATCTACAATAACCATGACAATAGTCATACCATAAAAAAAAGTCGGGCTCTGTTCTTGTTGCCCATAATACAAGTTATCGAACAGAACTTTATAGAATCTATATCAAATATAGCATTACATACGGAATTAGACTGAAACTTGTATGAGGCAATATTTATATTTGTCAGCACATAGTTGTTAAGTAGCTTGAGTTTCAAAACGAAGGAGTTATATGTCCGATAATCAAAAACTATTTTTTTACTATATACATTTAAAAAACTTGTTGTCGATAAGAACATCGTTCGCTGTGTCCATCTATATCTAAGAATCTTCAAGTGGCCTAGTAAATACATTAAAAAACGGTTCTTTTAACTTTAGCCTTTTAAGAGGAGGACAATTCCGAACACATGCACAGCCGGAATTTAATATACAGAAATAGACTAAAACAAATCAGGATGTTGTATTCGACCTGAGTAATGCTGTTGATTTAAAAGATCCGTACAGCTTCATCGGGCTTTGTGTTAAGCGCGTAAGGCACTCTATTGAAATAGTAACCAGTGCCAACTAGTGGCAGTGCACAGTTGACATATGGACCGTTTATTTTGAAAGTGGTGTAAGTCCATTTTTAAGAAAAATGAGCTATCACGTAATTCATGCTTAATTTAATGTACATTTTTTATATATAACTAGTCCGTGTTTAATTTCTCAAAAAAATCCCATGTTTTGTACAAGTTAAAATCGGTCGGTAAATGAAATTGCCTTATCAACAAATATACCATTAATTTTCTCGAAACAAAAGAAAATGGACTTACACCACTTTAAAAATAAACGGTCCATATCTCAACAAATCCCGTGATCACAACTGATAGTACAAACATGGTGTTTTTACTATCAGTTGTGAAATAGGTATCGATATTGTGTTTCAAATGGATATGAATATTAAAGTTTTTAAAACGTTTTGTTGACGGAAAGTTTAGTGATATGTCATCGAATTAGTGTTAACAATGTCATCCCATACATTTTTTGGTTTCTCTTTACGCTTGCGATTGTAGAACAAGACAGCTTGGCTAAGTGTAGGTACTAGTCTAAGTCGGTATTGTTAATCAACATTATCATGTATCTTGGTATGATAATTACATATGTAAAAAGCCTTTTACCAGAAAAGGATATTTAGCCAAAATATAGCTTAAGTTAGAAACATAAAATTCTCTCTTTCTTTGCGATGACAATGAAATCATTAAAATAAATTTTATATAATGGCCAATGTAAATGTCTGAGATTAATTAATAAGTACAAAATGTATTTACCATCGACATCTAACGCCATTATAATTTACACCTACTCACTAACTAACAAGAAGCATAAACTAAAATAAACTAATAAGTGAGTGTATATCAAGTTTCATACAGAATACTTAATTAATTAGTAAGAGCGAATTAATTAAAAGAAGAACCTATACAACATTCTGGGAGCATCCGATGTCGGTTACAAATTCATGACCCAGATTTTAATTTTATACTTATAGACAAATTATATTCTGTCAACAAGATTTGTAAACACTCCGTTTAGAAATGTTGGATAACGTCAATCATCATACCACTCTCCTTGGAAACCGACAAGCATTAACCATGTATATGTTATAAAAAAGAATACTCACTTAATTTCAAATTTTTTTTAATGGAATAGGTGGTAATCGAGCTAGCGTGTCATCTGATGGTAAGTGATCATCGCCAGCGATGGACACCCACAACTCCAGGGGAATCGTGGGTGCATTGCCAATATTTCGTAGTAACATTTCTGGTTATGAATAAAGTATTTCGTGGCATCAAGTTTCTGGTTTTCATATTTATATCATCGAACAATTAACGTACGTACGAATCAAAAGAAATATATATGACCATTAACTTTTCCGTGTAATATTTATTTCGTACATTTTTGCTGAATCAATACACATTCGTTTCTCAAAGAACCGCTCCAATTTACACGCTTCATTCCAACGTTAATTGTGGTAACAATTGTCCCCAAGTCACATAGGGTATTGTACTAAGCAATTGTCACCAATCAGTAAACAGAAAAATCTATGAAATATGCATGAGTAAAAACAGTTGGGCTAGATCGCTGTAGAATGCCTAGTGTGTGGTTCAGCAGGCATTCTATACTTAAAATAGCAGCACGATTGTTGGGACTTTTGGAAGTGTCGTGTTCCCGGATTGGCCGGTGTTGAATTATCTTGTATTTTAGGGAGATGGGAGTAATTTGAGCCCTGCCAGGTTGTGACCCGCATAGTCATATATCCATCATTGTAACTTTGTTTTTGGTTTCGCGTATTTTGACGACGATTACGAAGATTATTATTATCGCCGCATTATTATTATGAAGAGGCAAAGTTTGAAGATTTGTACAAGGAAGTTTCTAGAATTAAAGCGACTTTATTGTTTTTTTTTTAATTTATAGAAAGTTAGACTATTATGGAGAGAGACAGGATACTTCTATGCTTCAGTACAAATTTAATTTAGCCGTTGTACCATAATGATAAAATACACACAATATACCAAACATATACGATGATTATATACGCATGAAGACGAAAAGCCTGGTCACTAACGGCAGTTGTGCTAGATAAAATATTTATTGTTTTGTATTTACCACTTACGGTATCTAACGTTTCCCACCATATTTAGAAATATGTATTGTACAAAAAAATTGTGCCGCAAATATTTATAATACGAGTACTTCGAGAGGTTTATAAGTTATTATTATTTGTGGAAAGTTTAGGCTTAAAAGTCAGCATGTATAAACTCGTTATTCCTTTCTAGATATAATAGTACCAGCTTGTAAACCTCCCACAGCTGGGCGAACGTCTCGTCCTGAGAAAAGCCATGTGCTTACTTGCTACGCCAACTTATGACGTAAAATATAATAATAAATATATGTATATACATACGACTTAATCACGAATTCAAATTGAGAGAATTTCGCAGTTCTATCCCACAATCACCGTTTGTATAGTTTTACTTGGCTCGATTCTGTGGACACCGAAACTATAATTCACTATTCTAAATAACTTGAAAGTCATTACAAAAATTATAAAATATCTATATATTAATCTAACCGGTCTTGATTTATAAATACAATAGAAGTTAGAAATATTATTTTGGCTGCATTTGTCATTTCCAGTAAATGTCGAAGTTCTTTTTCATATAACTGCTGCCAGGTAATAGTTACTTTCTGTTTACGATAAATATGCAGTTATTATAGTAAGTTTGTTATCACCTTATTCAATTATGTCATCTATTGAATCGGTATAATATGAAATTCGAGAATTTAATACAGTATCAAACTCTATAAACATATCATCGCCACGAAAATGTAACCTATCTCTACATTCCATTAAAATAATTAATATTGTTCTAAAATTAACAAACCTACAACAAAGCTTTGTCAGTTACATACGTATTCGTCATGTTGTTGTTGTCACTAAATGAGTCTACTTGAAATGACACGAGAAAAATGAGATTCTCTGGCGGTCGGAAAATATTTTTCAAGTTTTGTATGAAACAAGCTTTTAACATTTTTTTCAATCTCACTCAAACAAATATTTATAAATGTATTTATAATTACATGTTAATTTATTTTATTTAAAAAATGAATGGAGTAAGTATATTACATATCTATGTTGTTAATATAATATAATAAATGCGCTAATGATTTGGAGGTATATGTTTGAATATTTCCTGAAGTAAGTATTCAAACAATATGATATGAAAGTAGAGCAAACAGGACATTCAGCTCTAATGAAGCACCTCCACATTTATAACAGCCTGGTGGCGCTCATCCTATTACAAACGTATACATGCATATGCCTTTGAATTAATATATATTATATATAATCAATATAATGAATATAGATTAGACACTCGCCTAAACATCATGGTCTCTTCAGTAGTAAATAAAGATACATTTCTTTTGTTGATTTTTTATTAGTAAACAAGGTTTAGTTATATGTAATACTAAAGAATGTTTTATTTTTAATAAAAATAACAGAATAGGTGTTAATATTGTGTACTGTGTACCGTTTTTATATTTTACGAACGCAAATATAACAATAGCTTATGTTCTGTAATATTGTGATTTAAATAATGATAACTTTTCTATAATACTTTACCTATGAATATATCATAAATATTTATTTATTTATGAGCATATTTTATATAATATATTTACGTCTGTCAAATATTGCATCATGTAAATCATTTGAGCAGAAGCTAAAAGCGAGCTACTTGAAATAAATTATTAAAACAATTTTCATAAAATCGCGTCATTACAGTTTGTAATTATAGAGTTATTTTTAACCAAACGTGTAAATATCAATTTCAATTCATAAAGTTATTTTTAATCAAATTTGTGAATATTTAAACCCCTGCAATATTAGATTTAATATAAAGTGACGATCAACGACCAAGCTAACAACATATATAAATATACTCATAAAAATAAAAAAAAGTACTTACACAATCCTAGTATTACAACTCAGCAAGGTATTATATTTTTTAAATTAAATGTACTATATTTTTTCTTTGCTCTCACCCCAGAATATCTCAAAAAATGATCAAACAAAGCTCTTGTTAAAAGCGGAGCTCAAAATTCAAATTCTAAGAGGTATTCCATCGAATTTTTAAGTTTTTCCGTTTAAATAACATGGAAATCATAGTTTTTTAATACTTATTGTCCTGCAACGTGTGAAAAAAAAAATGAATGATTGAACCTTTTTTAGTATTCAATATAGTACAAAAGTTCGAGTTGACTGATAGAAGTAAAATATATGTCATGTTTTTTTGGCCCCAAGCTAAGGTGTTGCGCTAAGGGTCTTATATATATAGCAATAATTAATCATTGCAGGTTATGAGTATTGTTTAAGCTTGTATAATTACAGTTTTTTCAAGAAAGGTATAGATTATATCTACAAAGAGTTGGTTATTGGAATTATTCTAGTTCGTCTCGATTCCTGTTATGACTTCATTTACATATAAATCGGTTGCATTAGTTCGTAAAGTAGTTAGTATACACGGTAGTTCTCATGCTGATTATAGTTTGAGAACAAACATTAATTTTGTTTTAAATATGTAATTAGTTTAAGTTTAAGAAGTAAAGAAATGTATAACAAATCTTATATTAAATATAATGTGCTATATAATGTAAAAATAAAGTTAAGTTTCTTAAATATCTAAGAAAAAGATTATTTTTATTTGAAATTTTCTACCCTTTCTATTAGTTTACAACTAGATCACAGCGCCATCTATCCCGATATTTTCACTGAAAGCTTGGCAGCCAGGAAAAAAAACAAAAATAATTACGAATAAACATCCATATCATCTTGAGTTCATACATAATTGAAATATGGAGTTTAAGTTATAATAATATTGAATAAAAAATTAGATTGAAAAATAGACAATTCTTTGTAAATTTCTCCATAACATATATTAAAAAATATATTACAGTTAATTTTCTCTATAAGAAATGTAGATTGAACTCAGAAATGCATCACCTATAACTAAGATAGCTATAATTTGTCGAGCCAAGTTTTAAACCAGCAGTTATTCACTGTTTTTCCGAGTGACCTCTTAAACTATCCGCTAACTTTTCAAACACTTTACACCGATGTTTGGAAATCGTTCCCATTTGGAAATCTACTAAAACCCCGGTTATTCACGTACTGGACTTTTATATTACAAACAAAAATAGATGGTGTAAATGTTTATTGTACTATTATTAGTGAATCTGATGTTTATTTATTGTTTAATTATAACGTTTTGATTAGAAAGAAAAAATCTATGGACTATAATAGTTTGTAAAAACAGATGTAGTTAGTATCAGATATATAGAGTTGAAGCATATAAATGAGTTTTTATTAGCATAGCGACGTAATTAAGTGAGTAGTATGTTAAATTGTTGGTATACCTAAGCCTTCATCTCGGCCTTACAGTATAATTGCGATGTCCTTCCAAACTATGTACTGGTCGATACCTGCCGAGTTATATCGCTCGAGTAATCTATAATATATATTACTCTGCATGTTAATTCATCTTTGTAGAGACCGTGCTTTCGGTTATCCCATTTAAACTTTTATTATCGTTGGTTCTGTAACTAAACTGTCTAATTTTAGGTCTTTATTATAAAACACTACCTATTTCTCCATAACGTGTTCTAATATTCTACAGAGGAAAAGTTTGTGATTATGTTTCTAGAGTTAATCTCCGGATCTACTAGCCTGATTCTGAAACCTTTACACTAATATAAAGTTGCATTATCCTGGAGTACTGCTGGCTATATTTTATTATTATTACATTTAAAGTTATAATCACGGCAAATAGAGTCACAAACTGTTAGTATTTTTTCATATATACTAAACAATGTACCGGTAATAGTTTATTAAACCAAAATGATTCTCGAAAGTAAAAGAGTTACACAGATACTTATTAAATAGCTATTTTCATAATTCGTACTAACTTTATAACTAACTAGCTGTGTCCGCGACTTCGTCCGCGTGGAACTAACATTTTTTGTAATCATTTCCATAAAAAAATTGTTATATAGCCTATTTTACTCAGGGCTAATGTAGCATTCTAATGTTGAAAAAAATTATGGAATCAGCCCAGTAGTTCTTGAGTTTATTCGTTACAACCAAAAATATTACTTTATAATATTAGTGTAGATACAGTATAATGTCTAGCTAATAAATATTGTCACAACTTACGAACGTCTGCTTTTTATTATGTTTTCCAATTCAAATTTTTGTTTGTTTATTTTAAAAAAAACTGAACAATTCCCTGCCACTCTACATGTTTTTTTTTAAATTTAATATTAAATTAAGTATTAAAAACAAACCATAATCACAGATTACCTTGCATAAAGTGGGTATAAAGTCGTTGCTCATTTTCAAGGGACTCGGCATATCAACCATAAGTTTGTACATCGTACTTCTTCTGTTAGAAATCATAAAAGATCGGAGTGGACGTGTACTGCTATAACTGCAAAGGTAATTAATTCTGTTAAGGTATAGATTTCTCATTAATAAACCTTTTGGTCCGTTCCTGGTTGGTAAGGTATGCGTAAATGCATCATCATCATCATCACCATCCTGCTCCCAATTTGTTATTTGGGGTCGGCGCAGTATGTCTTCTTCTTTCATACATCTCTATTAGTCACCATATCTTCACTCACCCCTTTTACCTTCCTATCTTCCCTCACACACTCCATCAGTCTTTTCTTTGGACGACCTCTCCCTCTCCATCCCTCAACATTCATAGTCATCACTTTCTTCGTCACATGCGTTTCGTCTCTTCTTAAAACATGACCATACCAAGACAAACGATTCCCTTTCATCTTTTTTGTCACTGGAGCCACTTTCAAACTTCCTCTAACATACTCATTCCTGATCTTATCCATTCTGGTCACGCCACACATTCATCTCAACATTCGCATCTCTGCTACATGCAGTCGTTTTGTCGTATGCGTAAATGCATATGCCTACATAAAAAAGAAAAATTAAAGACTTGAGATTCATGCTGATCGTTGAAATGCAGGAGAGGCCCTTATCAAATTTCTACCGTTAAAGAGAGTGAAATGATTAAACCACTGGATGTACCCATGCGTGGATGAAAGGACGAAAATACCCTTTTTAAACTTTACGATTTTTATGCAGTTTTCTGTGTTTTATAAATTAGCATAACTAAAAATACAAGCTTTGTTTTATCTCCCTATATTGTTACACTACTAAAAGTTATTAGAACTCTATAATGGTGCATATAGCTAAATGGTTCAAATTTCATGGTTGCCTTTAATAGTTTGTTTTTATTTATTAATATCTCTATTGTGATATATAACCTATACTGTAATGTATTTTATAATAATTATTTAAAAATATGTTATCTATTAGTTCATAGTCTAAGAGTGCACATTGTAAACCATTTTTCACTTACTACGAGAAAAATCGTAATGATGACGATTTTATTGAATTTAAGGGCATAGACGGGTTTAAATTATATTTCTATATAATTAAAAAAATATTGATGTCTCTTAGATCTATATTTTTATCTTTCAGCAAAGGTGTTGAGTACTTTTTAGTAATATCTTAATAATGTAAAAAAGAATGAAAATGGAATTGACTCGTTGAAGAATTGACTAGTAGAACTTGGAAAAGAGAGAAAATTTTTATCCACATGAAACGTTAATTTTCTGAATTTCTAAATGTTTATTTTTTTAACCTCAGAAAATACTTAGGTTTATCTATAGTGGTTAAAATTTTACTTCATTTATATTAGCTTTATTTAGTAACTCGAAACCGGGTGTGACTTTACATATGCTAATTACAACATTAAATTTAGTAGTACTATAAAAAATTGTATTTATTGATATTATTGTTTCGTATTAGTGAAGTAGTAGATATTTCCTTCTACAAGCTTACACACACACACACACACACACACTTTAACCCTTTACAATAACACAACAAAATATAAACCATGTAAAATAAAAGAGATCTGAGCAGGTGACATAGTACATCAATGCATATTATATTAAAGGTGAAATATTCTAAGAAGAAAATACGAAACAGATATCGGAAATGTAATCATTTTGGTCACGTCACAAATGGAAGACACCGAGTGGTTATTTTGTTTCGAGTCGAAGCATAACGCCACAAAATAAAGAGGTGCAGAAAACTAGTTTCATATTACAAACGATAGGGTTAAACACACAGGTAAATACGTACGTATTTGGGTCTCGGGTCAAGTCGATCAAGATATGCGTAATGAAAATTTTATTTTTAACAATAGATTCTGAATTGACAATTAATAAACGATCTTACAGATATTGATATGTATTTCACGTATTAAAATCAAAATATATATTAACTTTTTTCACTAATCAATTTATATTTTTATATATAAAAGTATTGTATACGTCTGTCGGTGATCATGTAACTTCTAAACGAGTTGACTGATAGAAGTGAAATTCATGTTATATATTAGCAATACGTTGGTTCATAGCTCACCATCCTTACTAATATTATAAATGCAAAAGTGAATTTGTTTGTTACGCTTACACGCCTAAACCGCTGAATCGATTATGATGAATTTTGGGGTAGAGATAAACGGGAACAGAGAGACGGTGATAGGTTACTTTTTCTTGTGAAAAATTTGTTGGAAGTGGGATAACGAGAGAGATATACTTTCTATGAAACTTTTTATTGCGTCATCCGATTTCTATGACAAAATCAATGTTAGCGCGAGCGAAGCCGCACGTAAAATGTAGCTTTGTTATAAGTATAAGAAGATGGAAACCTGGCGACGGTGATAGGCTTAGTGCGAAAAACTTATTGGGAGTGTATCAAAATTATGAGCTGTCAAGAAACAGAGGATTAGTTGTCAAGTTAGTAGGAAAAGAATAAGAAGATAAAAAAACGTTGGAGACAATTTTCACTCTATGCAACTGTTTAAGCACAGACTGTTGTGTTTGACACTGCGTGCATGAATGTAAGCAATACATGGTTATAGTATTATATGTATAGCAAATAAATAAATTATAGCTTTCTGAACTCCTTCATATATGAAACTCCAGAAGTAATTATAGTTCAGTGGTAGCATGTACGGATGCCGCATCAATAGATGTGAGTTCGAATCCCTGCAATGAGCTTCGAATTTTGGTGAATGAAAAACACCTTGATGAAACCATAGTATGGTGTTAGAGTTTCTTCTAATTACCATCTGGCTAGCTATCACCTTCGAGTCGAAAATGTGCCGCTAAATACCTCTACGTGTTTTCCGGCAGTTGCACTTGAGAGCTTGCGTGTCCATCAACTTAGACCACATCATTACTTAACATTAGATGAAACTATAGCCATGTCGCTCAACCTATAAACTATAAAAAGACTTAATTATGCTTAAAAGCAATAAAATCTTCTCTTAACATATTAATTTATGGATAATCTTAAGTAAAGAAATTTGACCCTACGTACTTTTTTAATTATTATGTATAGTGCAATTTATAGTACACGAAGCTTTAGTTTAATTACTGTTAGTTACCTGGCATAGTATGTTTGTCCCTAGAATCCAGATAGTTTCCAGGCCAACATAGCGTAGGTGACCTCTGAAGTACAATAATTTTGTTTATGAGAGTGAGTGGGCTTTTAATATAACTTGCAGCATAATTGGGATGAAATGTCTTGTTTGTACAAAAGTTTTCTACATAAAAGCAGTATTTAATGTTGTCTCATCTAATTGGCTTATTTTGATTATAATAACAATTCATTAAATAATCAAACCATTTGTTCATAATATATATTATATACATACAGCATAGTCGGCATGACTAAGTATATAATCGCAATAACCAATAGCTTTATAGAGCATTCTTGACCAACACATAAATAATTATCCATGCAAACAAAATTTGGCAGGAATTGTAATCAATTTTATAAATGCACTAGCAGTGCTTACGGTCTTACTTTAGTGAACTATAAAAATAGTAGATGAATAAAAACTCTAAAATTAATATAGTTTATTTTGATATCACGCAAGGAAAGCTGTCTAAATCCTTTGTATAGTCAGACTTTCATGATGAACGCCTAATTTTTTTTTTTTTGCTTTAATAAATATTTTCTTTATATTTCTATTACTGTTCTATTATACACTGACGTAAGATGATAATTATAAAAAGGTATTTCGAGTTTATTCATATTACTCTAGTTAAATTAAAAAGTGAATATTCAGACACAACTTTATCTTATTTTCAACTATCACCAATAACAAGATATTATATTAAATAGCCACAAGTTTAATTAAACAACTTTATTACTCATTGCGAAGCTAGAATGAACTTAAAAGTTGGATGAATTTTCTCCAATAGATATGTCTTGATTTCAGTATTATAAAAACAACATTCTACACAATAACAATTCGATTGTCGACTCTAATTAAATAGAAATGCTTTTGTATAAATAAAATGTCTCTTTGCAAATATTTTTGACTCGAAATTTTCTTATACATGTAGATTGACTTAATTTCTGCGTAATGGTATAGAAGTAAAATTCACAAAAAGTTATGTATAAATTAGGCATATTACTTTTTATTTTATTTGACAGTTATTTATCAATTGTTTTCATATAAAATATCATGAAATTTTAATGAATATCAATTACTTTGTTAAATAATCTATTATAATTCCTGTTATTAATTAATTATAATTTAGTAGTCACGCAATTACACAAATTCGTAGTAACTAGCTAGCTTAATCAGAAATAATCGTTAATATCTTATAAATAAAAATCTCGTGTCACAAGTTGCGATACTCCTCAGAAACGTCGCGCTCAATTTTTATGAAAATAAGTCTGGGAATCGGCTGTAATCTATTTTTCATACGCCTAAATGATAAGGATGGTCCACCCCAAACTAATTTTTATTTTTTGACTATAAATTCTATTGTTATGTTTTTACAAAGTGGCATTAAAATTACCCTCAACCTCTAATTTTTAATACAACCAAAGTATTAACTAGAAATAATTTATAAGACAGAACAACGTTTGTGGGGTCAGCTAGTTAATTTATAATATTCTATGGGTACAACGCCACGATATTCTACCACAGTTCTAAAAATTAAAAAATATGTGATATCGAGTACAACATGACCTATCGTTTCCAACTATAGTTAAAAGTCGTACTGATGAATCCATAAGTGTACATTTCTAAAGTGAAACTTTTTATAGGAGGTCTCTAAAATTTTGGTCCGCAACCTTTTTGTGTGACGCTCGATCGGGTAAAGTCGGCTCGAGACGTCCGAGGGAGCGAGAGAGATATAGTGATGTTTTTACTTCTTTCGTATGGTCTTTAGCACACACCGTTTTTTTCTTAAACGACGTTTATTTTAATACTGACAATTATTTTGCTACCACATTGATTACAAACTCAAGTGTTTAAATAAGATTTCCGCTTTAATATAATATACATAGAAATTAAATAATAATAACCCACAACAATCTCAACAGAATAAGAGTAAAGTCTCAGTAACATAATATCGGTCTTTGGTAAAATGAACAATTGATGTTACGAGAAAATGCGAATAAAAATCCAGAAGAAAACTTACTCTGACGTGCAGTTGACACTGCTTGCGTCTTATCACCAGACATTTATATATAATAAGTAGTATGGAAGTAGTAATACTAGTATATAATAAAAGGTAATAATAAAGTAGTAACACTAGTATAAAAGATAAGTATTGTAGGGAAAGTTCTTTAGGCATGTTTGGGGGTAAAAAACTTAACATTTGCCTGTCATATAAGGGGGAATGCCGGTCGGCATGGTGTTTTTAGTGACTATTCGAAGATCCTTTTCTCTTGTTGAGTTCTAAACACCTCTTTCGTAACCCGCTGGGTATATTGCGGAAGAATGTACCTTAAATAATATAATTTTCCTCGTTACAAAATAAAGAACGTTTACTAACGCGTTTTTATCAGCGAAACTATGCGGCAGGTCCATGAATATATCGAAACTGGTAAATATACAGCTTAGAAATACAGCTATGAGAGAGTGTATTTTTTAATAATGAAAAGTTACGTATAACCTAAATAAAGTAATTTCTTCAATATGTTTTTAAGTATATGTCGTACCCAATCACCTCAATTACCTTTCTGCTATCATGTTACTATTAAACCAGTGAAATCGAGTTCGATGAGCAAGGACAAACTGCGTAATTTGAACTATAAATATGCAAAATTTAAACCATCACAAAATTATGTTATATGCAGTATTTAATTGCATAAGAAAGTTCGTTGTTATTAAAAATAATAATAACAATAGTATACATTATTATTGATATTATTCTGTAATGTTGTATATTTAAAAAAAGGTCTTCAATTGAGTGCAGATGGTAGAGCCATTACTAAATTAAAACATTAGAATTTCCAAGTCTCTACTTAATTGCTAAAGTTTCGGTCAAGCAGGCTTATTATTTAAATTTAATGAGCACACAATTTAATTAGGTACCTACGTCATTACGGTCCTTATTTTTCGCTGGAAGATTATATTGTACTATGTCTAGTTTTTTGATATTTAATTTCATTATTTTTAATGAATAGGAGACTAGCATAAATAGGTTCTAATAGTCGGTAAATGGGTGAGTATAGTTTATTGATATAAGAATACATCATGGTTATTCACTTCTTCTTTAAAAGTTATTTAGTAATTAAATATAGCTTACACATATTTCAATTTCTATAAAACACATAAATCATTTAAAGGGAGTTTTAAATAAAACAGAGTAAATTACAAATACGCAAAATGTTAACTTACCGTGTATTAACAAAAGTTATTCGTTTTGATCGCGTGAACAACGATGCGGTAAACGCGATCGGCCCTCCGGTGATACGTGCGCCCCATACCGGAGGCGGTTTCACACTGTCTCGCGTCTGATAAAACATAAAACGCACTGATAGCGCTCGATTGCATTACACTGAATATTTAAGTGTAACTTAATTAATAAAACATATTATTATATAGCGTACAAATTAAATTACTGTTTTATCACTTTAACTAGTTTACCGAAAAGCCAGTATACATAGTTTACAGCGCTTACTCCCATGTACCTGTTATGTACAATGATGTATTGTAATGTATATAATATTTTACTAATGAGACAAGTTAATTGAAGTTAAGGAAATTTAGCCTTGAGCCTCATGTCGACCTAGTTGAAGAATTCTGTTTTTTTACAATAAACTCATTCATTTGGTCGCAGTTTCACAAAATGTTAGTGCACACTCATACGTTAAGTACACGGTTCTGTAAGGGCCTACCCTCGCGGCCCTGAGCTGCTTACCTAATAAGGTCGTTGTTAGGGTCACTAAATTTGTAAGACAAGACCTGTTGGTTAGTTAGGATCGTGAATCTTTTTTCATTTACCGGCAGCAGCCCAAACCGAGGTTCGGCCGTTTTGGTACCCTTGTGCCCGCTGCCTCGGGGCTGAGTGCTTTCATCACTTGCCCCAAAAAGTGCGGTGAAACTGTCAAAGCCCCTGGGGCTAAAAGCGTATGTCAGTTCGAAAAAAAAAAATGAATGTTAGTCCGTTATCTATACTATAGTACTTTTTTATAGTTAAGGTTAGCGTTATGGCCAAAATTCCAACTGATGTTAAGTGAAGATGTGGCCTAATATGACAGCAATGTCCGCATTGTTGTTTTTTCCTTTTTAAAGCTTAATAAGTTAAGAGTTTGTCCAAGATTTTACCTTAAGTTAAATGACGCTAAGCCTAGTAGAGGAACTGGCTCTCAAGTGTAATTGCCGGAACACAGTTATAAGTATTTTGCGGCAGATTTTCAACTTAAGGGTGGTAGCTTGTCAGACGGGTTCATGACGATATTTTCTCTCATCGAAAACTCAAGCTCATTGTAGGTGGATTCCAACTCGCGTCCCTTAACGCGGCGTTTGTACACACTACCAATTGAGCTATCATCGCTTCAAAAAATCGCTTCGTATATAATACCTAAATGAAATTAATGTATATTTACTAGTAACTATACAAAACCACTATTTTATAAATTAATTATAAAAAAGTGAATAATATACATTTTAAATATTTTCATTAATGTGTTTATATTAAGCGCAAAATAAATAGGAAAGATTCTATTAACATCTTTGTGATATCAACTGAAGTACAGAAAAGTGCTGTTTCATAACAGTTAGCTGGATAGGATAAAACTTATAATGATCGTAGAAATATAAACGGTTTCTGAAGATGAAGCAATACAGCAGTTTTACATCTACTTTTACTTTCATAATTACATAAGCTAGGCGACTAATTGCAAGTATCGAAGAAATATGCCTACTAAGTTTTTTATTCTTCATCGCTAGAAGCGATAAGACGACAAATTTCAATAGTATGTTTTTTTAATTATATTTAGTTTGCAAGCTGAGCTAAAGTTTATGCAAGAACATATTTTCTTAACAGTTATACTTCTCCAAAATTTATGTACATTAAAATTCAACTTTTCATTAGTAAACAATTTTGTGAAACTTGATGAATTTTATTAATATTTAATTGTCAAAAAAACTGTCTAGATTAAATTTTAATTGTTTTATAATATATATAACCTATAATAACAAAATAACGGTACAATAGAAGTTTTTCTGCAACTTGATGTACATCAAATTTTACAAAACATATAGCAGATAGTTTACATATATTTTATACATAATCCAAAAACGTTACAAGGGAATCGCTTTCGCTAAAATAATTCAATCAATATGACGATAAGCACACTTAAAATGAAATAAAATTGAAAAGACTTTCATTCTGTAAAAGCCAATACCCAAATCACCCATAAACTTTGAATAATAGAACCATTTTATCGTTTAATTCGGGTAGAAAGTGTACGTGATAAAGAATAAATATTAGTTCTTTACGAACAAAGATTATTTTTAATGCCACGCCAGCAACTTTCCGTATAGATTAGCAAAAATTGTAAATGAGTCGTGGATAAATCGATTATGACGCATCAGTACATTTTGTTTGAGCCAAATCGACCTTTTTGATATTTCACTGATAGGGATTACTTCCAGTACATCTATCTACATAGCTTAAATGTATTTACGGTAAAGAGTCAATATTTGGTTGCTTTGAATAAAGGGATATATATTTCATCTGTTAGTTAGGAAAGATGGCGAATCAGGCTATAAAAAAGTAATACTCATAATATACATTATGTAATTATAGAGTACAATTAAATGCATATTTGATCTGGCGCAGTGTTGAAGTAAATGCTATTTCTTGTTTAAGACTAATTGTCAGATGGTAACGAATTCAAAAACTATTGATATCAACGTAAAACATACTGGGAATGCATTAAGACATGAATCTATGCGAAGCAAATTTAAACTCTGAGGTAACTCGTTAAACGCCTGACAATGTGACGGCCACCGTCGATAAATCCTTGTCTATCGTCTGGTTGTCTACACTGTACATCAGGTATACTGAAGATATTTTTCTCGCCCGTGAGATCGAACTCGGATTTTTACTTTTTATTAATTTAAGAATCCATTAAATATCATCGAATACGAGTTGAATCATTACTGTCGAGAATAACAAACATGCAAAAATTGTGTAATTATTAAAAATTAAACTTGTAATTTCAAAGAGGCGATATATGTATATTTTTTGTATTAGTATCTAAAAGTGTTAACAATATACCTAGTGCTAGTGCTATAGCCACGCCAAAGTGCTATTGGTTCGAGTTCTGTATAGGATAATTATTTTTTGTAATCTACAAATAAGTGTTCTGACTTTGATTGTTACTTTGTGTTCATTGTGTTTGTAAAGCCCTTCTCCCTTGACATCGTAGAAGTTACCTACATAGGCAGATACAATCGTAATATTAAAAATGTAACGTGATAAGTATACAAAAACAAAAACGATCAACAAGAAATAATGTATACATATAATAAGAATACAAACTTAACGTGTCTGCACTTTTTAGAATTATATGAAAAAAATATTGAAAGTGATTATGAATAGGTAATAAAATTTCCATTTACATAATTTCTAGAAATGTCTGTCTGTCTGTTTGGCACGCATAACTGGTAAAGTACAACGTTTATGATAAAAAGTCACCGAGGAAATCATAAAGCGTATCGTGGAGTAACATTTAGTCTTTGTTTCATTAAAATCGGTTAACTCTATCAAAAGTAATTGTAATTCGAATGACGACGCGAGATAAAATTTTTAAATCCACATGAACGAAGTCGCAGGCACAGCTTGTATTATATAATAATAATAAATGAAATTTAGACAATTCGCAAGTTTGATCGTGATTTATTTATTATTAAGTGTTCTTCATATATAATTAAAGATATCGGTGTTCGTAATAAACGTTTAAAACACAATACATTTATTGTAAACATCGATGTTGAAGTGGGCACTGCTGCGTACCTCTTCCCGGAACTTATTGATCGCTGATACGTCTCATGATACAAAAAAATAGTCACTATTTTTTAGCTAATTTTTTTTTTAATTTTACAATACAAAAGATAAAATTAGTATGTTCCTTCAACCAAAAGTTTAATCCACTAAATCGCATTATGCGAATGAAAGCCAATTATCAAATTCGAAAAATGTTTTTGACATGTGTCCGTTTATATACATAAAAGTTTTTTTTCCAAGTTAGCAGAATAATTATTCAATAAAGAGCTTAAAGTGTATTACAAATAAGCTATTATAAACACTTTTATATTAAAGTTGTTATATGTAACTGTTTGTCGTAGCGTGTTCTTTGAAAATAAATCCGTATGGGAAAAAGGTAAGTCTACCTTCACTAATTTTCATTGACCGAGAATATTTATTTATTTATTAATAATGGTCCATCAGCAGTTACTTACACTAATACATTTATACAATTTGTACTTACGATATATAATGTAATACATCATAAGTGCAGCAATTTCTTTCTCTGATTTCTGACAAACACCGCATGAGCAAATATTTTGCACTACATAAGGCATTAATTCTTTACACCCCCAAAAATCATACATTAAAACAATACATAAAATAAATACAATACTATAACATCGGTCGCAATCTGGTGTACAGTTCGTATCAATACACTAATACTGTCAAACTATATATCAAATTTATCTCTATAATTATTAATTATCCTGCAAAACCTAGACATGAGACAGCTTATTCTAAGGAATGTATCTCGCCGGTGGGCAGTTTTGTAATGTAGCAACGAGGAGGTCGCAATAAGATTCGAAATCTGAAGAAATGAAGTAATTATCGTAATCAAATTTATGTTTAATTTTTTTAAATAAATTTTATGTGTAATCCAATTCTAAGTTTTGTCAATGAATGTATTATATATTTGGTCCCATATGTATATAATTGGATATTATAATATAAAACATCTATATATATTATGACACCTAATTATAAAATACATATATATTACACACATACCTATATACATTGTGTTTCTTAAATTGTAATTTTAAAAAAATCTAGTTTGTAGGTTGATACTACTAAGAGAATGTAGGTGCAGATGACAATAGGCAACTACTGTAAACGGCGCATGGATGAAGATTTTGTATTTTATCTTAGTGGTTGATTTTGAAATGCGATGCGCCGAAACGAACCACTCTGTAATGGGAAACTTGGGAGCCGTGACATGAAATTGGACACCCTTAAACTAAAAACGTAGTGTGTTTTCTTAACATACCATTACCTACACATCCTTAACAAAGGCCCCCTACAAATATTTGTGTAAATTACTTCGTAGTACGTTTCCCTTACTGCGAGTGGCTCTTTACAGAAGCCCTCACTATACTCTATGTATATAATATGTAAATTCACTATACAATTTATTTTAAGTAAAATTTTTACGTGGTTTTGTTTTTTCCCCTTATCACTTGACTTGTTTATACTTGTTGAAAAGTTATTGTAAATTCCTTTGGTCGCATAACAAGTTAATATATATTGAAAATATACGTTCATACTTGGACAGTATATTGTAATATTGTTTCCAATGCAAGCCAATTAACCTACTGATGTTATTGATAATTTATTTCTTTTTTCGACAAGTCAATTTGTATTCGGTGAAATATTATTTATTGGAATGAAATGGCAAATAAGTAGGTAAAAACCATTCGCGGCTAAATTATATACCATTTGTTATGGTTTTTGGTTTTGTTAAGGTAATTATGTATTTTTAATGGACATCTTTAAGATATTAACTCCTGCCATTATATTTTATTCTAAGAAGAATTCTACATTGTACTGAATCCTTTTTTATGGGTAATTAAGCATTAAATGAAAACAATAGATATGTACTTTTTGTAAATATTGAGGTACTTGTCACAAAAATATTTAATATAATTATTGGCAGAAAACTATTGTAAGTACACTCTGATTTTTATTTACCTGATATTTAGACGTACTCTTTAACCTGAGCATCCTTGGTTAGTTTTTATTTTATAAATTGTGTTACTAGAAGGAGGTGGTTTGTGAAAAAGGTCTTCTCCGAAGCTATGGAGTGAAACGACAACAGTGGAAAAACTGAAGCGTTAAATGTTTTCATTGCAAATATATAGAAATGACAAAAACTATTCCAAGATTGTTTATGAATTCTAAAATGAATATCAAGCAATTAGAATAAATTAAGCTATTTTGGATAAGTTATCTTTTAGCGTATATAATTGATGTATGAATATTGATGTTTAAATAACGATTTACATATTACTAAGATACCTACTGATATCTGGTAATATTAAAAAATACTAACGAATGCTCAAATCGCAAACAGTTTGTTACGTATAACAATCAATCGAGATGATGCAATAGCATGCGAGGTGCGAGATTATTGTAACTGCGCGTTTCGTAGCTCTGTGCTAGTGCATTTTATAAGGACGTTAGTATTATGAAATCGGCTTGTTTGTATTCCACACATGACGTGCCTACTTACGAAAATATTTTATTGTATAATCAAGGCCATTCAGAAGGAAAACGTATTTATTGATTTTTTTAAACACAATTCTGAGTAACAGTAATGGTAGTATTAAGTTGAAAGGTCGCAGGATCGATCCCTGCATATGCGTGGCTTTTGTATGACCAGTTTAACTTTTAGTTATTTCTTGTGTCTAAGTAATAAAAATCTATATACTTATGTTCTAGCTGGCTCGGCAGACATTATTCTACCCCTTTTGGTAGTCATTAGGTTGACCACAGCGCTATCCATCATATTATAGAATATCTACGAACCAGCATGTCTATAAAACAAACAAATTACACGTTTTTTACTTATATCTGTCGACTCGTTTAGAAGTACACCAGATTCATATATATAAAAATAATATATCAACCATTTAGTTATCATAATACATGCTGTATTTACTTTGAAATTATTTACCCTTGTAAGAAATTATATATTCATTTTTATTATTATAAGTCGATAAGTTAACTACATAAAAACTGTGTATTACACATAACTGAGTATGTAATATAAATAACCAGTATTAGGTGTGACTGTTTTTTTATGATTTTTATAATTATTCATATGTTATATTTTCATTAATTTTTTACTATTAACTGTATTAATTGTAGCGTATATAATAAATTGTAATTATTTCAATAAAATATATTATCAAGAATAATATCGCTTTTATTATTTTTACTCATTTAAGGTAGCGAAACTTAAAACATATGTGTCCAATTTGTACGAGAATGCACTGTACTACACTTCTCCCCAAGTGTTGCTTATTATCACAGCTCTGGGCATTACTGACTCGAATATTTGGTTCACTTTTGTGTTGTCGACCGTATGTTTTCCTTATGCTTATATTTCTCTTACAAGATATTGTCAACTGCGATATTTTATTTTGTCTATTATGTCATCTGCCTATGCAGGCAAATTAATCAATGAAAAAAGTGAACGAATTCCTTAACACAATCAATAGAGACACAGCAACAAGCAAACCAAGAACAATTATTGGGGATTTTCAAATAATTGTTCCATAAGGGTCTCGATTCCACGGCACTTTGGCGCGGTGGTTGCGTATACGTAGACGTATGAACAGATTAAATAATTATAACTCTCGACTTTTATTTATGAAAAGACTAGTTTACTATGTATAATTTTGTAGATTTGTATTGAACTTTATGAAAATACAATTTACTAATTTATGTTTGTTTATAAATTTTCGGACTTTGTGTCTACAAACTTTTGAACTGTATAGAAACAAATTTAAAACCTCAAACAATTTACGAAAAACAGTACTTACAAGTTCCATTTCAATACACCTACAGCGATTTTATTATGTATGACTTTTTAGCATGGTAAGATCATTATAAGAAGATCATTTGAAGAGATGATGGCTCAGTTGGTAGTGTGTATGGACACCGCGTCAATGGACGTGAGTTCGAATCTACCTGCATTGAGGTTGAACTTTCGGTGAAGGAAAACATCGTGATGAAACCATAACATCATGGTAAAGCTTGCTAATGCTCGCCTGGTTAGCTACCCTTAAGTTAAAATCTGACGCCAAATACCCATAGGTATTTTCCGACAGTTGCACTTGAGAGCCAGTCCCTCTACTAGGCTTAGCGTGCCAAACATTTTGGGTCACATCGTCACTTAAAATCAGGTGATATTGTGGCCATAACGCTAAACCTATAAAAAAGAAAAAAAGAAAATTGTGTTCGACTGGATACCAACCACAATACACCAGATGTATACCATTCCAGTGGCATGCTTAGGAGTGTCACGTTTCGGGAGCAACGGGTGTTTGTCCAAAAATTGAGCGAATTGGATGGTATTTATAACCGATTGGGTTACTACCATCATGCATATCCGCGTGTAAACGCGTCATCGAGACTCTATTTCGGCGGGTCACTTCAGGACAAGCTAGTGTACCAAGCATTGCAGGCCGGCATATAACATAACCCTCAACGCATTGTTTTAAAATTATATAATGCCTAGGTATAAAGATGTCACTTTTGCCGTGCTAGTATCAAAAAATATATGAATTACTTATTAAAATAACTTCTACTTTGAAGTTACAGGTATATTGGTTTTATATTCACATTTATTTTCAAATCACGTTTGCCCTAATTCAAAACATCGATACGATTTGAAATATGTTGAGTACCTCAATATAACTTTATTACATGTGAACGGCTTACAAGATGGCCACAGGTTATAAACCATATTTCAGTATATTGGGCAGATCACTTCAGTGCAAAGCATATGGGTCAATCGATTCCGCTATCTATGCAACAAACATGCATTGTTTCCTAAGTTGGACGTAGTTCAAAAGTTTGTACTTTAAAATAGCACTAAAACTTGCGGTTGGACGCCTGAGAATTTTGTTGTTATTGGTCTTGAGGCAATGTTATAAATAAGATTGAATATTTTAACAGAAATAAGTACAAAAAGGTTTCAGTATCAATAAAAAAAGAAGGCTCATAGCAATTTATTTCTATCCAGTTATCTGAGAAGAAATCGATGTAAGGCATTGGCAATTTGATACATATTTTTACTAAATTACAATTGCACTTTCACATTTTTATGATAATTATCTTGCAACCACAAGTAAGGCTTACAATAATCTGGTCTTTATTTGTTTATGAAAAGATCAGAGCTAGTGACCTATTTCATTAATAAGATATTGTTCTTTATCAAAGTTTACAGCATATTTTTTGGCTTTTTATAATTGTTCATATTGTTTTCTGGATGTAGGAAACATAAAGTTATGGTTATCTTCATCGTATGTAGCCTGATTTAAGAAACTGTCTGATTGTAGAAGTCTGGATGTCATTGTACCTTATTTTGCTTGTTGAATCAGCACAAGTAAATTGGGATTCCGATTAGGTGTCGTCCATTAATTATATGAGTCTCAGATTAGGTCGGAGGAATTCGACAAAATTACATCAAATCAAGCAGAAGTAAGGTGTTAGTAAAATCTTACATCCTCTTTTAACTCAGGTTATTGTTTAAATAGGTACAATATTGTAGAGTACAAAATTAGTGTCAGATAGTATATGCCTAGGATTCATGGATTTTAAAACAATCACATGCAAAGCTGCTGAAACTTGATCGGCGCAGCATGAAACACTGCAAGCACTTGTCGTCCGTCTTTGACCAGCAAGCCCTGCGTTAAGAAGAGGACAGATGCTGCATCATCGATGATTGGCTATAGTGACATTTCATTAAACTCGTTATTGTGTACTTAAACGTAGTACTTCTGTTCTCTGCCTACTATATACAAAACATTTAAAACATAAATGATACCGTTATTAAGGTTAGTTTAAAGATTAATAACATTTACGGGTCAAAGAGATTGGGTGTTCCACTACATTTTATCAAATTTCACTCATGGAGAACGTACAATTTACATATTATAAAAAAATACCTTAGCTAATTAATGAAGGCTCCTTATTGCTTTTATCATTGTTAGGCATGATCGTATAAAGAAAGCAATACTAAAGCATTTTCCAGTCCCGGGCAAATGATGGCTACGTAGGGATCTTGTGTAAGTTTTAGTGAGTAAATTCTTACTAGTCAAGTCTCACTTACCCTTCTCATAGCCCACTTAGTTTTAATAGGGATATCCATAAAAGGATTTGGCTACGAATTTTTGATAGGTTTGTATGACAAAGTAAGACCGATTATCACTGCTCAATAAAGTTACGTAAATTTCACTAATAATTACAATAAAAATGTTGATAGGTCGGTGAAATTCGAAAACTAGTCTCTAGAAATTACTTTATTTCACTTCATTATACTTATGCTTGAATTATTAAAAAAAAAGGATTAATTTATTGAAATAAACATAATGTTAAATGTTGTTACCAAACAGTTTATTATGAATAAAGTGAAATATAAACAGGATCATCAAATTAATTGAATTGGCAGTCATATGAATGTCACCAAAATTAACAAAGTCGACTCAACAGAATTAATTTTGAGAATATTTCGGACTTTATCACTTTATTTCACGTACTACCCAACGTTAATTAATTCATTCCATTAATGGGTTTCTAAATGTAAACGAATGAATGTTTGCATTTATCTGCATGCATACGAAAGAGTTAATTCGACAATTCTGTCAAGTTACGTACTCATTAAAGTTATATCATTAAGATACGAAAATAATATATTATATGATTATTTATTTAAACAAAAATCCTGTAAATCCAATGATATGAAAGGTTACATTACTAAAGAGTGTGAATACGTGGATATTGTCCAGATTCTTCTCTGCTAGATGGTTAACATAAAGAGAAGTAAGGGTTTTGATGTCGCTTTGATTAACTTGGGTTTAAATTCTATAATTATGCAGGATTATTTACAAGTAAATATCTGTCGTTAAGCATCAATCGGTGTATTAGGACAAATGATCCTGATAACTAGTTTTGGTACTATGTTAAATGCCTTATATCTGCCTGTTAGTTATGCGGGATTACTCTGTCTGGATAAAAAAAGAAGTACAAAATGAAACCCCTTATCAGGGAGTTGACTTACAGAGAAACGATGCCTTATTTTGAACATATAGAGAGATAGGTTTTAAGGAGGTGTGTTACAAGATACCAAAAATTATTAACATATCATGCATCGTTACGTAAATTTTATGTATCTTATGTTCGTAATGGCTTAATGGATTTCCCTTCAGTATTAATAAGGGCTTAAATATGTATAACCCTTTGAGAATATGTGCTTTGGTAGAACACATATGCATTTCTGGTGATAGTATAAGAAGAAAAATTACAAGGAAAAGGAAAATCTTTTGTAAAAAAACATCATGGCCTCGTAACAGTGAAAGATGGATAACCATTTCCAGTTTTGCTAAACCCTTCTGCCTTGATAAAATAAAATAAAAAAATTATATGCGAAGCTGACTGCTAGCCTTCACTAGCTTTTTACATAGACACTAATATAAAGAAGAAGAACCACCAAACTAAAATTTTACCTAAACTTCTTTCTTAACGCTCACATTACATAAGGAATTCTAGTGCAAAATTTCATTCCTACTAACTTACTAATTTTACCTGTACGTTAAATATATTTGTGTTATATGAAATCATTCTGTAAAAATAACTGTCTTGGGTTTTTCTAGTTTTGTTTTACACAGGCTTAAATATCATAATCTGCATAATAGATTAACTGTTTGTTTTCACTGTTATGGATATATTATCTATATTGGCGTATAAAGAGTCGAAAATAAACTCTTGTATTGGATTTTAATGTAATTCTATTTTACTCACTCAAGAGTAAAAGCCTGTCAAGTCTAATAACAGAAATACTCTTGCTGTTCAGTGCGTAATGTATTATCGGGCACAGTTATGAAGCGTTAAAGCTTGTCTCAATTTGAATTATTTATTTTATTAAAGATGTACTTATAAAGAGTTTTTATGAGGGCTGATTTAAGTTTTATTTTAATTGAACAATGATCTCCCTTATGTTATAAAAGACAACGTTTCCTTCCCGTCTGTCGGTTAATAACTCTATAAATTACAGATGTACTGTTACAATACATTTGTATGTAATAAATATACCTAGCTCATATCCGAGTCTTCGCTTACGTTAAAATACATTTTATCAAAGTAGTTATGCCAGATGATCGTCTAAAAATTAATGTCTATACATCAGAAATAACATTTTTTTCTGTATAAAAGGTACCCGCTATTCTTTTCTTCATTTCTGAGAAGGTATATATAAAATTTTGTGGTCGGTTTGATCGCGTATTGTAGGCATAAGTGTAACAAATAAGTAAAGTCAATAGATATAAATTACAATCGATATCGTTTTTCGTTAAATGTACTTTTTTTATTGATGTAGTGTTATAAATCTGTTTACAGACTTTCTCATCGCAATTCGTGAATGCACTACCCATGCGCAGGTCAAGGCGAGAGGGGCGGAAGAAAGACTTATCGGGTGACAAGCACCAACAAATTATCCACTGAAATCAATCACAGTGATTTTTAAAACGTACCTAAACAATAAATTTTTTGCAACACATACATAGTAATAAAATTCTTCTTATAAATTTTAAAAGTAATAAATAATATAGTATTTCATGCGAATGGAAACACAGGTATAATTAATTATTACAAATGTTAAATAGTCGAACTAATATAACACGAATTTAAGAGTTTTCCATGATTTAACAATCGATATTTTTGATAAGCACCAAAGTATCAATTCGACTACTGATTACCGGAAAAGACTGCAGGTATGAATTGTTACTTGTGAGGGCAAAAGTTCGAATCCCTGAAATGATAATGAGCTTTCGGTAAAGGATAACATCATGATGAAATCATAGCATACTGATGGGATATTTTCCGTAACTACTACTACCCACAAGTTGAAAATGTGCCGCCAAATACTTTTGAGTATATTCCAACAGTTGCTCATGAAAACCAGTATCTTAACTAGGCTTAGCGTCATTTGACGATTAAGCTTAAAAAAGAAAGAAACTATGCGGACATTGCTGTTTTGCAAATTATATAGGTGTAACTGTCATAGACTCTGTGGTCGAATCTTGGAAACTTGAATAAAATGCGCTAAAAAGTGAAATGAAGATATAAAATCATCTTAGAAAAATCATTAACTCAGTTCGATACATTTCTTTGAACTATTCTTTTTCGAACGTATCGGATATCCGAAATAAAAAATGTCTGAATTCATAATCATATACGATATAAATGTGTTGAGTAATTTCATACTGACATATCGAATATTAAAGTTCTTTTATTCTTTAAAATCAAGTTTTGTTCCGAAATATATCAATGATATATACTTTTTCTACACGTCTATATATTTATATTTTAAATTGTTATCTATTTATATCCATAATTGAAACAGTCCCAGGCTAGGGAATATTTAAAATAATTTTATATTCGTACTCGCTATCAAAATAGGTAAAATACTCTTAAGGTACCTAGTCATATATATATTCGTAATATTCCTGGAAACATTGAAAACCACGGAGGTAGTTATTAAAACATATTTTTTTATATATTATATAAGCTAGCAGTAAGGCATTTCTATAAATTTACTTACTAATATATAAAGTAATTAAATATTTCAATAGTAATTACAGTTTCAGAAATCCATTAATAAAATCAATGCAAGTGACATGACATAAGATTTATTAAAATCCTTGACTATGTGTATATTCAGTAAAATAATTAAACGATAATGAAATAAATACAATTACTTTACTGAATTAAACTCCAATATGACACTCCAATTTCACACAGAGATATAATCTTACTGACAAATTAATAATCTTACAAAATTATTTAATTTAATATTACTAACAATATGTTGCATTTCATTTTGTATTTATATTTTCATGTGTATTTCAATAATTCCTTTAATTTATAAAATTTTATTTATAAATATTTTTAGAAAATTATAAGACTTGTGTGTTGTGTTATAATATAGAGGCAAATTAAATCATTTTTGGTTATCTGTTTGTCTATCACTTTTAAACTATGTACATATTTTAATAACGATTAGCACGTTAAAACTAATGTTATGGATCGACATATAGGATACTTTTTATTCCATACGCACATAACTATTAATAGAATAGGCAATATTCTTGTTTAGGATTATATCTGAAAATCTGATTTTTATTATACTAAGGTAGCAAACAAACGAATGGCACCTTATTACGTATATCACAAAGGCAAGATGATAGTATCGTCTCAAATAATTGAAAATAAATTGATCAATTAAGCACACTAAAGCTCATACATAATACGTATTTGCCATTTCAGAACAAATATGAATTTAGTCCTATAACTTTGCTTTTGTGAACTACCTTTGTAATAAGGGGGCGGGCTACCCATTGGTAAACAATTATCATAAATTGTGAACTCTTATAACATCCAAGGCATCGTTAGTGTCTACTCCACTGTCCAAGTGCTTTTGAATCTATTTACGGCAGGAATACAATACAAGATTGCTGCAAAGCTGAGACATTTTGTATGATAGAGTTATTTTACTAGTCAAGCAGTCTACTCTAAGCAGTGAGGTAATGAAACGATAATCAATGGACGTAAGTTCGAAACCCTGCAATGAACCTGAGCTTTCGGGGAAGGATAACATCATAGAGAAATCATAGCATAGTATTAGAGCTTCTTCTAATGACTAGATGGCTAGCTACCACCCTCAAGTTGAAAATGTACTGCCAAATACTTACAGGTATCCTTCGGCAGTTGTAATAGAAAGTCAGTCCCTCCTTCACAAGATTTAGCGCGCCCAACATCTTCGGCCACATCGTCTCTAAACATCAGGTGAGATCGTGACCATAATGCACAATCTAAAAAGCAAAAAATGGCTTATTATATATTTCTCAGTGTCCTTCTAGTCGTTGTAATATAAAATCATTTTATTCATAAAGGGTTGCGTAATTCTTTTTTCGACTTAAAACCGGTTCGGCCAAGTATAATGTACCTGTTACACCTTATTAAACAAGTTAAATAATTAGGGTCACTCATTATAATTAAAAATAAAGCAGCGAATTAAAGTTTCGATCGAAAATATCCAGTAAATAAATAACGTGCGCTCATTAATTTAATGAAAGCTTGTTTTAGGTTCATATTCTTTTAGCAGAATGAATATAATTATCTTCTACTTTTCATAATTAAGTGAATTTTTTATTATACAAGTTGTATTTTTGTAAAGGTGATGTTAAATTCATATTCATTTTTTTTAAATAGTAATAATAATTCTATTATCATTTTAGTAGCCTACTGCTGGCCGAAAGCCCCTTTCTGATAGAAGGCTTGGGCTTCTATTACCACAACAGCTATTGAACTGTTAGCAATTTCAATCGAATTTTGAAGCGATGAGAGCTCAGTTGGTAGTGTGTACGGACGCCGCGTCAAGGGGTGTGGGTTTGAATCCGCCTGCAATGAGCTTGAGCTTTCGGTGAACGAAACCATCGTGATGAAACCATAGCACGGTATTAGGGCTTTTTCTTATACTCACCCGGTTAGCTACCACCCTCAAATTGAAAATCTGCCGCCAAATACCTATAAGTGTATTCCGGAAGTTGCACTTGAGAGCCAATTTCTTAGGCTTAGCGTATCCACCATTTTGGGCCACATCATCACTTAACATCATGTGAGATTGTATCCATAAGGTTAAAACTTAACTATAAAAAAAACGCCAAAACTCCACAGTTCTATGTATTGCCCACATAGGTATGATAACAGTTTTATGTTTCCTCGTTATGTTTTCTTTAATCGTCAGGCGATAATGGGACAAATTCAAATGAGAAAACGTTCGCAAATTAAGAAAAAATTATGTAGTGACCATGTCGATGACAATATGAATAAATTTTACTCTCTAACCAAACCGTCCTATAGAAGTTATCACTTCAAAATTAAAACTTAGTAGGGTTCAAACGAAGAAACTCCAAACTGAAATTCCACTATTACAAACTTTTCGGTCACCACCGGTTTTATTTTTATAATAACTTATTATAATATGTATTCATATTATTTATGTAAATTATTTATTTGTATTGAAATAAACTTTAGCTTGCTTCTTAAACTATGTAGTTGAGGATCGTAATTAATTTAATAAAGGGGGATAATAAGGGTAATTTGTATTAATAATAAGGTAATACTGATATAACTGATCTCGAGATTTGTAGTGGCTTAGTATACAATAAAAAATATTTTAAAAGTGCCAAAAACACGTTATCTTATTTTGCGTAATTTACCGAACGATATACGGTAATTTATTATTAACATGTTTATAATGAACGAATAACAAGATTGTGAATAACAGCAATTTTTTACCAAATGTTAAAATCAGTGAAAAACCTTTTTCAATTTAACGAAAGAATAAGTTGACACTTTTAGGGATAAAATGAATTTTAATGTTCGCCTTTTGTCTCGACCGCAGACCAATTCGTTGATATACGAAAAATTCAATATTTTATTATAATTCGTACATTGTCTCGACACGTTGCGACATGTTTTAGTATCCTTTCAAATTTGATTTTATACTGAATAATTCAGTGAGATGGATGAAAGAATGTCATATTTTTATGAAAATGAGACATCTTTTAGAAATTTTGGTAGACAGATAGATAATCTATTAACAATTTATTTAATCATAAATTAAATTCAGAAATCTTTTACATTCATAATACATGTGAGAAGTCCGTAACCAAGTAGTATATTTTAATCTCAAAAATTACATAGGAAGTACTAAAAGTAAGGAACATTAAACTTTTTTTTATTTAAAATGAATCAAAATGTATGAGGTTAGAAATTTGTCGTCACAATTGCTATTAAACAAAACAGTCATGAATAATATACACAAAGTTATTATGTGTCGTCACTAGTTTTGTGTTTACGCCATGAACATAATCTACTAATCTTATCTAGAAAACTAATCTCGTTTTCTGTCGTCTTTTCTACTCATGAGAAAATTTAAATTAGGAAATATTTGTATATTGTTATGCATCTTTGTAACTATATTTCCGTATATTCATGAAGGCTTGCACTTAATTGAACACTACACACGTTTATTATTACGCATGGTTTTAGCTATCGACGACCCAAATAAAACTAGGTCATTCATGGTAGGCAGATTTCATGAGTGGGCACGAGGACACACTTATTACAGGTCAACGAATATAAAACTGTTTTCACTTATATTCAAAATGTATTACCTTTAATGTCACCTAAATATTATAGTAATTTTGTAATTGATTTCGTGCTAAAAATAGACACGTTTTTCTTTTAAAAAACAACCTTCTATTTTTATGTATATATATGAATATTGTTGGGTTTTCACTGTTATTATTTTGTATATATTATAATGTTTAAAATAAGTAGTCGTAGTAAAGCCGATAGGATTAGAAGTTTTAACATATGAAAATTGGATACATAGCTCATAGATTAAATTTACTCTATAGTCTATATTTAATCAGAACACGCGGAACAATAATTTAATCATATTTTTCCGGACCAAATTAATTACGATTTTCTTTCTATTTTAAATGAAGATCTTCTAATTTTTGCAAATGAATTAATTTGGAAAAATAAATAACCAAATACACCACTGTAAGTAAACTCATAACAGCAGTCCTTTACTTAAATAATAACTGAAATATCATACTTATTTGATAAATTACTTTCTTATCATATTATGGACGATATTCGGTTGCAAGTACATGAGAGACTGCGATACGTATTTTTGTTTTTATTGTGATCGTAAATTTAATAGCACTTAAATCGTCTGAACGCTGGTCCCAAGCCGAAAACATAAACCATAGGATTTCAAGGGTTATCTACTGTAAAGATAAATTATTACTTATATTAAAGTGAAATTGCTCAAATTCAGTAATGTTTTGAAATATAGTATGACTTGAAAAACAAGATCACATCGGAGCTAACCTGATAAGTCCAACTAAGCGTCATATTATCTGTGTAGTTGGAAAATGTCGCTTATATACAATCTTTATAATATGTAGTTTAGGGGTCATTTTCATTGGTCGATAACTCAGTTGTTATACCGAATGCGGGGAGTTCCTGCATACGGGCTCTCGAGTAATGACAGTAATGTGTCTATATATGGCATGCGGGCATTCTCCGCACACTGCCTAACATTCAATGAAATTCAATCGGTTGGTGTAAAGCAAGCGTGGTGTGGGTACTCAGTTTACTCTAATAATCGTCTATAATGTCTACTCAGTCCCACTCTTTCAAAAGAAATGCTCGGTAAAGTATATCTGTCAAACCGCAAGTGGGCCATATCGACTAATGAAAACAGTTATCGTATGCAGTCCTTATGGCATGCGTGACCAAAATTCTCCCGCAACCCGAATGCAGGCTGTAATGACCAATGCAAATGAGCCCTTAATCTAACCAAACTAAGTACTGATTATAGTTCTCCATTGATATTCTCTGCGATAATATTTTAGAAAAAATTACCAAATATCTTCAACGCCTTCATATAAGGATTATCGGAAAATAAATAACAGCTTACTCTATCATAAAAGAAACGAAATTTTGCTGTAGCAAAACACTGAAATATGATTTCAAGAGGTCTCAAGAATGTCTAGACATAACCATCAATGCCACTCAAAGAAAATGTCTCATGACAAAGAATCAGTTACTGATGTTATAAAGTTTTTTGATGCCATCAATTAGATATTACATATAAACTAAGAAAAATATGTTAAAAGTATCTCAATGCAATTTATTTTCGTTATATCTTATAAAATATTGCAAAAAAAAATTAATTTCTTTCATGACCATTTGTATTTTGCATTTTATACTATGATTTTAAAATAATGTTTGATAGATGTATATAAAGAAATACTGTAAAAAATAATAACTAACCAAATCAAATATCATCAATCAATGTTGATTAACTCGGTTATGTAACAATTGTTGATAATGCAAGATTTCTCTGGAAATCTTAAACTGGGTTAACATTTTCGAGTTGAGTGCTTGTTGTGAGACACCAAGGTAGTTAATTAATTAGTAAATGTGTTTTGCACAGTATAGAACATCGATCTACTTCTAACCCTATATTGCCCTACATTCATGCAATTACCTTAATTATTTATATTTTCAAGCATTTCAGAAATCTTGATTAACACACATCTATTATCTAAGAATTTTATATAATTACTTACATATTATTTTAGGAAGTTATGTGCATACCTTTTGTAGCTTTTCAAATTATGTTACATTTCATTTAAATATGCTTTATACACTTAAACATGGTACAAATCTTAAATAAAATTTAAACAAAATACTAATAAAAGTCCAATTACCTTAATAAGCAACATCTTAAAAACGAAACTATATCCTATAGACTTTCCAAAAATTTTAAAATAATCTAAAATAAACTCAATTAGGTAACCGCTTTGTAAATAATATTAATGTTAAATCTCTAACAATTATTAAGAATATTCACTATATCACAAAATGTCTATAAAACAATACACAAATACAAATATAATACAAAATACATATTTCAAAAGAATTCAATAATTTCGACTCATTTTCAACATGTCAATGGCTTCAACAGTCAATGGCTCTTCATTTTATTGACGTTTGTCGGAAACCTATAAATTTAAGTTCATCGACTCAATATTTTATGTACAATTTATTTCTATCTATTATAGACTTGGATTTGCATGATCGTTTACTGAAACGGATTATCCCTCATAATGCACTATTGGTATTTGCAAGCTCCTCGTAAAATTTATGCTTTCATTGAAAGTCAAGACTCCCATAACCATTCAATTTATGTAGTGTCTGTTCAGAAAACAACTTATTATTATAACAAATCAATTGCAACTTGAAATATTGAAATTTACATATCAATTTATATTCTTATGTACCTTATTGTTTTATAATATAGTCATAGATTTGTAGACAGGAAATAGCTATTCTTACTAAAATTATAAATGCGAAAGTAGTTTGTTTGTTTGTTACGCTTTCACGCCTTAGCCGCTAAATCGATTATGATGAATTTTGGTATAGAGATAGGTGGGACCTTGGAGACGGTGATAGGCTACTTGTTCTTTTGAAAAACTCATAGGAGGTGGGGTAAAGATAGAGATAAACTTTTTATGAAACTTTTTATTCAGGCTTCCGATATGCTTTAAACTTTAGAAAAATATTGCTTAAAATTTTAAATTTTAAGTAAGATTACATCAATTAAACAACATACCGAAATAAATAATTTAATAGCATTTGAAAAAAAAAAATATTTATCCATCGATTACCAGAATTAGTGGATAAATATCAATATTAACGATACATGAGTCACGTAAAATACTTATTAAATGTGAGTAGTGTATTCAGGTATATATTTTTTAATTATTATTGTTGTTTGGACTTCTAGTGTAAACAATAAAAATCGGGTTATATATTGCTATGATATATTGATTAATAAATACCCTTGAAGTTAGAAAATATTTTCTTTGTTCGATAATTCGGCTATTTATTTTTATCTGCGTACGTTTCAATTAAACGCGTATCTCGTATTCGGTTTGGTTATAAAATGAAGCCAACACTTAATAAAAGAAACATTAAAAAGATTCATGGAAATAAATTAGGAATTTTATTATTCTAAAATAAAGATTTTTTCAGGAATGTTCGTAATCACAATAGTATTAAAAAAATGGCGACTTTATATGATGACTAAATTAGAACCATATTTTTTTCATTAATGTTCTTAATCACAACACTACTAAAATATGAGCTTGTTTATATTATCACTAAATTAAAACCCTAAGTAAATGCTTTGGAATTGACAGTAAACTAAGAGGGACTGACCACGCAAGACCTGGCGGGCATATTAAATCCACTCACTGTCACTATTGCTATTGCGTCTACAAACACATACGGACGAGGAATTTGAATCTCATTAATTAATTATATATACTTTGAATACTTTCAAATCTCCTTTAGTTGGTTTTATACCGTCTACAATATTTAGTGATATAATCAACACAGCATTTAAAACATACTACAAAATTTTGCAATTTTATTGACAAAACAATTATGTTTTTATAATATAAATAAAGATTACTTTAAAACAAACTTTTGTACCATACTTTTATAACGGACTAAAAGTACAAAATAAAAGATTGGAAACGAAAAACATGGGATGCATGTTTATAGTTATATATTGAATGTACCCCATGTTCCATGTTTCCAATCTTTTATTTTATACTTTTTAGTCCGTTATAAAAACATGGTAGATATGTTTTTATTTATTTATTATTTTCTGCTTCTTAGGGTTATGTGAATGAACTTTGATATTTGGTTCATCTTTTCCTTAGATTTGAGCTATATTTTAATATATAGCTGATTGAGAAGTTGGTTACAAACCGATTGTTTTTTTATCGACAACCAAATAAACCTATTTATCTATCTATCTACTTCTGAGCTATGGTGCGAATTTCAAGTATCTAGCTTACCGGAAAGTTAGTTTAAAATCAACTACAATATCCATCCGGATAGACATAAAAGAAAGCCAGTTAATAAAAACACGGTTAAATGTAAAGGATTTAATATAAAATAATATAGGACGTTATGGGTTGGTGTTAAAAATATGTAGATAGACTTTATTAACATCTGAAAATATTTATTTAGCCCTAATTTTTATCAACATTTATTGTAACATTTAACTATGTTAATCTACAGTACATCATTATTAACGTAAAACTATTAAATATTCCGATTAATAAAGAGTATAACTAAATTAGTTCACAATTGAACTGGACTATTCAGAGGTAAGGTTTTTTAAATATAGAAAACATAATGACATACATATAACACAATACCCGTCAATATCAGAACCAGAGCTCCTACCCAAGTTGTTTTGTTTTGTAATCTCTAGCGTAAAAAGACAATTATATAGGACAACATTCCAGATATTAAATCTACTACTACACTAAATTAAGTGTTACCCGTCTTTAAAACCAAAAGACCAGAAAATCAAACAGGCCACAAAAATAAAATCATATATATCGTTAAAAATAATCGACTGTGTGTCAGATGTTATTATTGCCTGTCGCATAAAAGGTTTAATTACATAACAACGACCAATACTTGACCTGTTTACCTACTGCAAATATTTTTAACAAGGATATTTTTTTCACAAATGATTTATAGCAAAATTAACGACGATCAAAGTTCAGAAAAATTACTAATGCAGTTTACTGATACCAATTCAAGTTTCCTTATGAAATTATATGCAGGAAATGTTATGAGATAAAAAAGTAATTCATACTTTTGGAAAGTTGAATTTTTGATTTGACAAAATAAATGTAGAGGCTTAAAAAATTCTTAGTCGTCGAACTGTCGAGTATAGTGGAACATCGATTTAAAGATTATTAATTTTAATTACGACTTGTACTGATAAATAATCCAGTGTCTATTAAGCTGCGTTTCACTTGAATGCAAGTATATTCTGTTATTAATAACACGTATTATACTATTATACAATGACCTATTTCCGCTCGTTTGAATTTTCCAATACATCTTAGAATAATGAGTGGGTGGTATCTTCGCTTGAAAGAGTCCTTTACTTATTTGAAGGATAGTTACAGATTATGCCTACATGTATTGTACTCTTAAGTAACTTTTCCTCATAATTCTTTAGCAGAAAATCAAAATATGGCGATGATTGTAGAATTCGCAGTATCAAGGTCATAAGATTTTGGTGTATAAATTAACTATTGCTGAAGAATAAGACTAAAGTCTACTCTAAAAGTGATTTCGGCCAGTGTTACGGATATCCGTAACTGTATAGTATCGTATATTTGAAATAAAAAAATATCTGAAACATAAACTAATAAATCCAAAACGGAACCGTTTCCCAAAACAACTTTTCAAATAATTTCTGACAGGAATGTAATCAAATAAGTTACTATCAAAATCCAAAGATTAATTAAAATTGAACTGAATATTTTTCTAAACTTAGAATAATTTTATTTACATTCAAATAACATCAATTTTCCTTCCAAATATAATTTGTGGAAAGATGAAATATCTCAAATTAAAATTGTCGGAAACTATTCGGTATCTGAAAGATGAAATTGAATACATAAACGAAATCTAAAATGAAATAAATAAATTTCATCATATTCTTAAGCTATCAATATCCAGACCGGAAGTCTAATATCTCTAGCATCCCTGATTTCATTTGTAAAACAATTGTGCTCGAAGTTATTCAATTTTATATTGATTAGAAGTACAAACAAGTCAAGCCGATTTATTTTTGTGATTGACTGACTTTAAATTATTATTTTTATGATTTAGTAGTATAAACTTTTAAGTAGCGATGATTTTTGGTAGTGTATAAATGAACCTACTATTTCTGTGAAAAGAAACAGTAAAGAAAACACTGTAATGATACCATAGCTTTGTGGCAGGGTATTTTCTTATACTATACTTACTTACTATACTAACTTATGGGTATTTTCGGCAGTTTTATTTGAGTGCCAAATCACTGGGCTTAGTGTGATTCTATCTTGGTTCATACACAAAAACGAATAAAAAAAAAATACCTGCTATTGATAAGATATTTATTTTATATTACAAATATTTTAAAATCTGTCCTAAATGTAAAGAACTGTTGGTTGTCTATTATTACCCTTTCAGTATATATATATTTTTGACTAAATTGTTTAATGTATTGTAATATTATTCATGTTTATTATGATAAAAAACAACTAATAATCTTAATTGTCAATAATTGAAATAGGTATCTATTGCGACACAAAAATTAAATTTACATTTATAAAAAAACTAACTGGGTCCGCGACTCCGTTCGCGTGAAACTAAAATTTTATTTTATCATTTTCATAAAAAATAATGTATATATCCTATGTTACTCGGGACCAATGTAGCATTCTAATGGTAAAGGAATTTTTAAAATCGGTCCAGTAGTTCTTAAGTTTATTCGTTACAAACAAAAATACAAATCTTTGCTCATTATAATATTAGTATAGGTGGGGTATTACACATTAATCATTTCAAATGGAAGTATTAAGTAAGTCAAAAAGAAAAAAGCAACTCCATTAAAATTGTAAATTTGCGTCTTCCATCATGGGTACGACACAATTTTTTTGTCGAGCCTGGCTATGAATAATTAATATGTCTATATACCTAATTGTTTTATCGAATAAGAATTTCGTATTCAGCTTATTTGAGACTCGTTAACGTGCGAAAAATAAAAATTGACAGAATATGCTAAAGTAACTTTACCTATATGAAAAATTAGGATATGTGTCAAAGTAACTCATGAATTAATAATAATACAGTTGAAAATCTAGAGCTGTATAAAATTATCTTCTTGGGTGAAAATGACACGGCCTTAATCACTACGCTAGTGGACTATGTATTTATAAATTCAAGCTTTAGGAAAACTTCTTTATTGAATCCATTGAGTATCAATTTGTTCTATTATTCACAACTAACCAGTCATTAATAGAAATATACAATATGTTTCTCCATATTAGATTAACCTGGATATAAAATACCTTTACCAAAAATACTTTGTGAGAAATTTGCTAGTACTATTGCCATTGCTTTGATTGTACTACTTTTAATGTAATAAAATCAATAACCTTTATTCAATTTAGGCCCTAAGATGGTGCTTATGAATATAAAAACTACCACCGGTTCGGAAAGTAACGCAGTCATTGAGAAGAATTGGCAAGAAACTCGATCTGCATATTTATATATTTTTTTTTACATAATGATTTAATGTGTGCATTTGTAATAGTTATTAGCGGATGTATAGAAAGGGGTATCAATTCCAGACATCACCATCGTTCACATATTGACCCATCCTATAATAGCCTTTTGACGTGGTTCTTGAACTGACTGTCCGGAAATTCGGTAATGTGCTATGGAACTTTATTTTAAAACCTACCTAAAAAACTGTTACCGGTCTTACTGAGTCTAAAACAAAGGGGAAATCAGTTTATCACCAATTATAGTTATTAAATCATGCTGATCTTTAACAGAATCTAGCTTTTCCGAGTTTTGGCGGGCACACAATATTATCAAGAATGTATTGGGAGGGCAAAGTTAAGATACCAGATTCCGAAAACTTATTATCCTTTAATGATTCGCGAGGTCCCATATTGTAAATGGCTACAGATACATAAATCACATTGTAAGATGTATTTAGTAATACACATTCTCTTATAGTATTATGTTTATACACAATTATCTTTTATTTTTATAAAATCCATAAAAGACGTTTATACTTGTGTAACGTGGAATATTTTACACAATATGTGAAGAAGGTAGTGACTATCTGGTTAAAATTGCCCAGGGAGCTTTAATGGTAACTAATCAATTGTGCTTCAAGTTATTTACAATTCACTTTACTTATTATACCCAATAACAGAGATAAAATTTAACTTATTTATATTCGTTTTTTTTTCTTTAATAGTTAATAGGTTTAGCGTTATGGCTACAATCTCATCTGATGTTAATTGACGATGTGGCACACGATGGTGGATACGCTAAGCCTAGTGGAGGGACTGGCTCACAAGTGCAACTGCCGGAACATACGTACAGGTATTTGACAGCAGATTTTCAAGTCGAGGATTATAGCTAGCCCGGCGGGCTATAGAATAATCCTACTATTATGCTATGGTTTCATCACGACGTTTTTCCTTCACCGAAAGCTCAAGCTATCATCGCTTCAAATTATGCATTAGTGCATTATTGATATCAGTTTATTTAATTTAGTAGATGTTTTTATGACCTAAAAATAATAAATATATTTGTCAATAACTAACTAAACTGTGATAAAAAACAAGATTTCATATCAGCTAGTATATTATTTATTTTTCTCAGTAAAATCAACATGAATTTGTGTCAGAAACATATAAATATTATATTTCTGACATTAGGCTGTTTAGTGACTTCGCCAGTGCCTCTCCAACCATTTGCGTGCACTAAGCTCAATAAAGTTATTTACCGAAACTTTATATCTTATGTAGGTAGTGGTTTTTATTTTTTGGGGTTTTTGAACCCATGTTATTTATTATTATTGTCATTTTACCAAAATATAATTAAGTTTGAAGAAAAATCTTCGATGTCACAAAATTTCGTGGAAATATCTAACAATTAATTGAACCATTTTGTAAGAGCAATTAAATCACCAGAATACACTTTTCCAGAATAACTAACAATTTACGTACTAGATGGTAGTAATTATATTTAATAATAATTATCGGTTATTAAAGTAATAAAGAAAAAGAAGAAGCTAACTCAACAGCCTCGTATCCTTCCACCGCCCTAAGCCGGACTGAGTGGGGCGGGTCGGGATACCCGTCTCCCGTTGCACCAGTCCGGCCGATTGCTATGGCAGTTCGCCTGGCTGCTTAGATGAGGCCCGGCTTACCATCAGGCCAGGCCGGTCGCTGGGGTGACGTGGTGATTGCATGCACGAAACCGCGTCGTCTCAAGAAGGCGACACATGGCAGTGAGGTTTTAGTGCGTATTCCCAGCGCCTAGCGCCGGGTGAGTCCCTCATACCCCTCTCAGTCTACCCGGGCGAGAGAGGATCCGTAAATGGATTTCCCGACCCAAAAAAGGGCGCAAAATAAAAACTCGCACGCCATTTTCACATAATGTATAAACGTTTATGAATTTTAATATCAGTTGCTATTCTTTTTCTTGTAGGTATATTATTAGAACCTATAATAGTAAGAATTTAGCCTTTTTGATAGTTAACTATAACTTAACTAAAAAACTTAAAAAAAAAAAGATTTGTTATTTACTTTTTTTAACTAACCAGACAGTGTATGATTAATGTTGATGGGGCTAATGTACAATACCAAATATTCATGAAATATTTTCTTTCCCTTGTTCCAAAAATATACTAACAGTTCTCGAAGCGGAAACGCGATGTATAAATTAATATAACAACGAAATTCTTGGTTTTGTTTTAAAACTGTCACAACTATTTGTTTTTAATTCTTTCACAAGTCTTTACATATTTAGAAATACATTTATACAGCAAGGTACTGACTTCAATATAGCTACCGCAACCTTTAAGTTGAATTTAACTCTTCTCGATAAATTAAATTGAACTGAACCACGCGAGACTCTCAACGAGATAGGTACCCTGACCTTAATAAACTAATGTGCTCGACTTGCAAGTAAACCTGACAATTAATGTTGTAAGGGATGCTAAGTTTTTTATAAGCTTGATAGAATCGTGTCCTAAATTCTATTTCTTTTTTATAAAATTTAAGGGAAAAATTACATACTTCTGGTTTTAGTTAAAAATTTCTGACATATATTTTACTTCACAGATATCCTTATCCTTATTATATAACTATTATTATGTTATTAATATTATAAATGCGAAGGTGTGTTTGTTTGTTTGTTTATTACGCTTTCATGCTTTAACCGCTGAAATGATTAAGATGAATTTTGATATCGAGATATATGAGAATTTAGATACAGCGATGGGTTAATATTTCTCAAAAAAAAAAATAATGCGCTGGAAGTGGAGTAAAGAGAGGGATAAACTTTGTATGAAACTTGTTATTGCGTCATCCGATTTGTTTGATAAAATTATGATTAACACGAGCGAAGCCGCAGTAGATGTGAGTCATTATTCAGTAATATATCAATTATTTTTGTAACGTATTTTACTGATCTATTTTTTTTATCTATAATATTTTATTTTTAATATTAAATTACTTGTAATATATTTGATTATTGTATATTGTTTTTATTTCTGAAAAAAAACTGTTTTTTTTTAAACTTAGTTTCATACGAAATTAAAAATATTTTTTCTTGCTACTAGTACATTTTATGTAATATTAGCTGACCCGATGAACTTCGTATCACCTATAATCGATGTTTTTCATTCTCGATAATACTCAGAAACGATTTGACCGATTTGTACATTTTGATTAGCTATAATCAATCCTAATCAACCTTTCAATTTCAATTCGTTAAGATCAATGGAACTGGCTATGTCTAATATCGTTATCGTTTTTAATTTCTTTTGGTTATTGAATGAAAATTGTTTTTAACTCAAATTAATAAAATTCCTTTAAATTGTATGAAAATTAATTATAGTTAAAATTATGCTTAATAATAAACTATGTTTTTGTTTCTTATTGTGGTGTGTAAATATACATTTTTTTATCGGACGCGCCAACACGCGATATCATTTCGTCCGTCCACGAATCTGGAAAATTCCATCTTGAGTACGCAAACTTCTAACGACTGGTTTTCTTATTTGTTAATCATCTACGCAATAGACAGGCGCACGGAAAATTGTGGTCGCTTTAAATCGAACGGTAAATCCGTTGGAATCATCTGTATACGCAATAATATAATCCTTTATCGTTTCTTCTTTGACGTTATTTATTAGGCTTTTTTACAACCAGTCTCGTTAAATTGCGTAGTCGTGTTAGTAATGTTGGTTAATACTGCGATACTTCGTCATTTGCATTTGTGTCCATATATTATATTGAAGACTACGTTTTTACCTTTCAATAGAGTACATTCAACAAAATCTACTTTTATTAACAAATTGCGTGGTGGTACTCCAGGCGATGCTAGTTAATTTAAAAAATGTGTGGAATAATTCACTACGTCATTCTGGTAGATAACTGTATAGACTAATTCAAAGAATAATAACTGATCTCGAAGAAAATTCTAAATAGTCGAATTGAGATCGACAACTTTATTTTTCCCGCCACCATTGCTCGTACTTCCTAAATCGTAGCGATTATTTACCTTGTCATGAAATTGTCCTTTACAATATTCGTTGCGATAAACGACGTCTTTTGGATACAACTGTTTTATTTTTTAATGTTGGCCAAGAAAAGGTTAGAATCATTTCTCATCTCATAAAATAGTAAGCGTAATAGGTCTAGTAGCGTAGATTCATTATATATAGATTATTCAGTCCAATCAATATTCACTATTATTTTTTGTAAACATGTTTCAAAGCCTTTAAATTTTTTATAATAATATAAACGCACAAATCTATCCAGAAGAGAACGACTTGTTTACTTACGAAATTGAGCCGTCCTTATTGAAAAATAAATGCTTTACCCCAGTTCTCGAGGGAAGAATAATGTTATTAAGAATTACAAAATTGTTTCTCAATGCGAGAAAGATTTACACAACAATTATAAACATTTTTGTCTTCTATATGCAATTACTTTCTCGAAACTACTATAAAGATATATATAGATACATATATATATAAATATATAACTAAATAAATGCTTAAATTGATTACTATACATACGCTTCCGCAACGAAGTAAAAATAGAAACTCGACGCCTATAAGCAAAACTCTCCTAGATCGTAAAACTTTTATTGAGTTCCATCGATTCGGTGTTGTAAAATTTCCATTTAGCACTCACGTTAATCTCACACGGGCGACTTTATAGTCTGATTACTGGTTCCTTAATTTATTCCAGTTTATATTGTAATTATTTTAATCAAATTTACTTAGGACCTAGTTCTCCAACTACTCGTGTCCAATGAATACTAATTTGATCTAGAAAACAGTTTGCGTATTCGTTGGGTTTAATTTATATAAAACTAGTATGTACATATGTATAGATATAGATAGAACATGTAGTAGTGTTGATTTGCTTGAAAGGTCATTAGTGGGAGAAAACTGAAATTTATGAATAAATAAATGATACATAGTAAACTACCTTTGATTATCTGTTTCATTATGAACCTAATATACCTAATAATATATATATACAGTGTAACAATTAGATAAGACGAGATACGAATCGGTTAAGTAATCTATAATTTTGTGACGTGTCGGGAGTTATAGTGTAATTATCACTAATGTACCATTAATTAACAATATTAATTACATATTAACAGTGTCTATTTTTTAGTAGTTTTATTTTTTTGCAAACAACATTTTGACGCAAGTACATTTTTAATCCCATAGTTTTACCCACAGTAAAGTAGCCCCGATTTAACTTTTTTTACATGATTTATAATATCTAAATACAGAAAGATTTAAAAAAATAAATAAAGAAATAATTAAAAGCAACCACAGAATAATAAAAACTAAACATACAATCAGGATAAGAAACAACATAAAATAAGCCGTATATTATTATATATAGCCGTATATTATAGTATAATTTTGAGATCTTTTTGAACGAATTACAATGGGTAAAAATAGAAAGGAGAACTCCAAAAACATGCAGTTGGATAGCAGATGGATCCTTGAATACATTCTTTCGACAAATTTTGTCTACAAACGCGACGGTGGTATATATATTTGACGGCCAGCCTATCAAGGGCATAAGTTTTTATGACGAAGACGAATGTTTTCCTTCTACAGACGATACGAGTAAAGTCGTTAAAGAGGCAATCCAGGCACGTCATTTGCTAAACAGATTCATCATCTTAAATATTATCGAGCCCGAATATTATCATTATGAACTGACGCGTTTAATCAATAGTAAACGTGATCTTTTTGATGAATAGGTACTTCAAGAGATAGGAAAGAGCTCACTTTGATTAATAATTACAATAATATTATAACAATAATAATTATTGTGATGATAATGGCTCAGACGTATTATTTATTGTGGATTAGTTGTATCTAACATAATCCCAGGTGTTAGTAACGACAAATAAGAGCGTATAAGCAAGACTTTTTTGAAGCTGGCTTTGATATGTAGGTACGTAATTAAAAGTCTGTTACAAATTACAACTTTATGTATTTAGGTAATTAGTCTTGAGAGCCAACTCTATTTTTGTAGTATATTCCTCAAGTATTTATAGATTTATATATTTCCTATATTAAAAAAGTTTCTTGGTTAAATAGTATCTAAAATACTAGCGTAAACTTTCAATTTATGCTGATGTCAATAAAATATCGAATCGAAACTTTGTAAGTCAACGCCTGGTGTTATTGTTGAGCATACTAATATTATTTGCGAAATATAGAACAGTCTAGTTTAAGTGACTGAGTCAAAGTCAGATTCTTAATTACTCGTCACTCTATATTTTTATTTACGTATGACAAATTAATGTCTATAGTTATAAATTGAAACTGGTTTCAATATTTTCAAAGATACCTGTGGTAATCGAATGGAACTATTTTGCATTATAACTTTATAGATTTAAACAACTATCTTGCAAAATCTAATTACGATTTTCAAATAACAAAACTAATATTAATGCTTATGTATTTTCTCTTTTTTACATTAATATATGGCAATAAAAGATTTAAGTCCATCGATTCGATAGGTTACTCACGGCGTTGAAAAGTTATTACAAACTCCTTACATAGATGGTTACTGCTACAAATTTCGACACAAATTGAAAATTTATATAAAAAATACTTTAAGTTCTATATTTAAACTACCATAATCAATGTATTCCATACAATACTCACACGAACATATTTGATTGTCAAGCGATATTCATAAAATGTATGTGAGCACGTTGATTTTAGAAAAGTTTACATTTGAATATGAATAATATATTTTATACTGAAAACAAAAATATTTAAAAAAAAGCAATTTTATACCGGCTTTTTGTATAAACACAAATTAATAAAAGTTGAAAATAGTCCGTTGCTGGTTTTATTGGTTATTTATTTAATTTCCCATACAGACCAGCACCGTTTGTCACATAATTGGTGATTTTATAAGTAGGACAACCATCGTAATCTCCGACGCTTAGTAGGCATAAATTTTATTGCGTCTGCCATATTTAGTTTTTATGTCTCCACCATGATAGAATTCTGAACTCTTATCTGTTGGATAGGAACTTAATGCATGCTGAAGAAGCAAATGTAGTTCGTTGTGGTAAATCGTTTATCTCGCGGTTTCGACGATCCAGACGATATTGAGATAAAGTATGTCGTTTTGTGGAAAACTTGTCCTAAATATAGTCGGTGGATTATTTCTGACGCATGGTGTCGCATGCGCAGTAGTCTCGATACCAATCTAAACACATAACGAACAGTCGACTTAAGCTCTAAACGTTTATTACGCCACTGTTTTAAAACATTAACTGTAATGTTCAACATAATTATAATGTTCACTACGAAGTATAAACTCATTAATATTTATAGGCGTTAACTTTGTCATGTGTTCGAGGAAATGTGATATTAATTTTAAGATTTATCAAGAACGAGAAGATTTATTTAATATTTACCTTCCTTCATGAGCTGGTTATGTTATAAGTGTAATAATTTGGCATTTCTTTATTCAATTATTTAAATCAAACATGTCTGTGATAACTTTACTGATATTAGTGATTACGTCGAAATGTGTAGTACTGGGAGATCATTTAATTGGTTAGTTACTTACATCTATTTAATTAATAATGTTTTAATTTTTTTTGCAGATAGTATGTCGAATTGATTCAACTATTATCTATATTTTTTACTTCATAATATTTAAATTGAACCACTTTTTACAATATTTATACGTATAATAAAACCGTAACTGAGCTAAGTATGTAAAATTGTAAAAATTATAACTAGAGTGCATTGCAATCGACATAGTAGCCAAAAATATATTAATTGTTTTTCTGTCGTCTTTTACTGGCACTTCGAAATTAAGCGCCAGATTCTGATGGCATTTAACTTGATAATAAATAATATTATGGATTAGCATGTGTATTATCTTTTACCTATAAATAGAAAGGATTCCTCTGGATTAGGTAATTCAAGTTAACATTTTGCAGTAAATATGTATATTTCTTTCAACAATATAATATAGTATATAAAACTTGATCGATATGTAAAAAGTTTCTGATAGTAAAACTTAGCAAAATAATACCATCGACACAAAGTAAAAATAGGTCAAAACACAAGCTCCTTATAAATTCCTGGTTATTATTAATATTTGACCTATAATAACAAATAATAATGACTAAATAATACACTAAGAAGAATTATCTATCATAAACTTAAGCTTGTATTAATAGCGGGTAAAACTGCACATGATTTACGCATAGGTTAAATGTTACCAATTTATCATAAATAAAACTTTTTCAAAGAAAATAATCACACACAAAAGTGGAACAAATCTAAGTGAAATGCAAACAGTTCTTAATAATTTGATTAATATAAAATACTATTGTATCATTTCAGGGGCTATATTCTATCAGGGGTCAGATGATATGACGGTGGCTTTTAATATAAGCGCAGAAATGAACAACTTTAACGCTTCAATAAAAGAAGTTTCTAGAAGAGGGGCGATTCTGGAAATAAGGAAAGTGGTGTGCGAGCTTGCAGATGTAATATTATATTTTCAACTATTTTTACAATGCTATGATAATTTTCTAAGTTTTAGTGAAAAAAATATTTATAGAGATAATTATAACCAGTCATATATTGCGCTAGTTTACATATATATTCTGCTATGTCAATTACGAAAATATTATATTTTATTCTAATGGAATAAATAGAAAGAAAACCTTCTTTCTGCTGATAGCGCCGAAGAGTTATTGAGTTTTCGTGACAAGAAAATCCAAGGGCAAACTCACCTAAAGGTGTTTTGAATTATCTGATAAGGGTTACAGAGTAACCGCAGATTACGAAAAATGCATGGCAAATTGTCGCGTCGTAGAGAAATTGCAAAACAACCTTTGTTTATCTATTTACATCTTTCAGTCGAATGAAACGTATTGTTGATAAATATTTTCTCTGAATTAAACTAAAAGCAATATTCTTTCATTGTAGAAGTAATTCTAAGGTTAAACCTTAATAATGGTTTGTGTTTATCTTTGCTTTTAATATGTTAAAACATATCATAATGTATTCACCTATATTAGTAGTCGCTTATCAATTGCTATATACAGTTTCCAAATGTGCCACAAATTAATCTCGTCATCGCAATCATGAGTAAAAGATCCTTGAAAGCGTTTTTATACACTATTGAAATTAATTATTTCCTTTTTTAAATGGTAAGAGCAACTATTGGTAACTCCTAAATTGTTCAGGAAGGTGTTGTGGGTATCATAGATGGCATCGGCGGTCGAGCAAGTGAACACATCCAAGCAATAAGCGATATGTTGGAGATACCACACGTCGCGATACAACATAACGATCTATACGCACGGAATTGGTCTCTACTGAATTTGTATCCGAGCCCTACGGCTTACAATATGGTGAGAATTTTAAAAGTGGAATTTTTAAACGTGGAGATAAATATTAACCAGGGCCGTAGCGAAGCGATGCGACGGAACATTTTATTATGACATTTGTTCACAGTTTATCTCCCATATGATATCATCCAACCTCTATTTTATTTTAACGTTATATTGTCAGTGCCAGGGAATATATTTTTATTACCTTCACTGTAATATTGAATAGTCGGTAAGAACCACTGATTTCAATGCAAAAAAATGGCTTCATAATATATACATTTAGCAAGAAGTTTTACATAGACATCGAAAAAAAAATATTTTTTGAAAAATTGTGAAAAGTTAAGTATATATTTATCTGACTAAAGTACATTTATATTATTAAATAAATTTTTCATAAAAACAGTTTCAGTGGTATTTTCATGCCATGATATTATTGGTGACAATTTTGAATATTTTAAAAGAAATATAAAAAACTGTTAACAAGTATCTAATACTTATAGTAATCTCCAAAAAAAGAACTTGGCTAGGCCCACATGTAAAATAAACAAGTTATTTATATATTCGTGTACATATATATTTTACATACATATGTATATATATATAAATGCATTTCCCCACGTTAAAAAAAATTAGAAATACGTACGAAAAAACTCCTACGAAATATATATTTATTTTACCCAAACACAATTCAATTGAAATATCAATCAGTTGCACCCTTAATGAAATGAAATGGTCATATGTTACTAAAAAGTATTCGTATATTTATGAGTATAATTTAATTTATAAACATTTCTTTTTATTTATAACAGGTGCTAAAAAGTTTAATTGAATATAAAGACTGGGTGAACTTTACGATTCTATATGTGAAAGGCTACAGCATTTTACGTGTAAGTGACCTAATGAGAATGGGCAATAGTACTGACAAACATACGGTAACCGTCAGAGAACTCAGCGGAGATGACTATAGGTGAGTTTAACATATCTGCCCCCACAAAGATAGATTTATTTTTCCTTTCAATTTCACTTGATATAATAACACTCTAAAAAGTAGATGTCAGGAAATGCATTTTTTTTATTTAGTTCTCACAGCAAAGAATCCGCACTTAGCCTATTTTATAGTTTACTGCTTGCTCCTACTGGAGAAATAGGATAGTTTTCATCCGGACTATGGTCATATGGACCGCTATGGTCGCGGTATTGGTATCGAACAAGATTGGCCTGGCTAACTTGTTGAATAATACATTTTTGTGTTTTAACTTTATACCTGACTTATATGCTCAAACAATTCATACATTCAAGGAATACGAAAATCGAATCTAAATCTAGTTCTGACAGACATATCTTATAGGAACATATCTGTTTGTGACAGTTTGATTGAGCATTGAAGCTGAATAATTGATGTTTGCTTACTTTATGATGTCTTTGTGCTCATAAATTATATTTTAGTCTTTGATTGCACAACAAAAAGTCTTTTAAAATCAACATTGGTTCTTGGGTAAAACACACTAAATTATAATTGAAATTTAGTCTAGACTGTATACATTTCAATTGTAACAGAACTGATAAGAATGTTGAAAGTACTATAAGTATTTCTCATATATATTAAACTGTTATGTACTCTTCCAGTTTAACCAATTTAGTTAATCTAGTTTATTTTAATCAAGCCTATATATAGAAAATTGTTCATATTACATTAATAAGTAATTTAATTGTATACATCGATGTACACCCACGTCTATCCTGGTGACGCTAATATCTTTCGTACAGTGTTTAAATATAAGTTTGGATTATTTGTTATCTCTTGTCGAGTGAACTCAGACGAGCATTGTAAAGATACGCCTACGGACGTTACGAAAATACGTATATATAAAGATAGAAGTACAGTAACAGTTTTTCAACACCTCGCTTGGATTTTAAATCGCACACAAACACAAACGCTCTTTACACTTGAAAAACTCCGTGGATGTTTTTATTCCGATCTAAACTTTTTTATGTTACTCTGTATTTATCAAATGCATTACTATTGTTGAAAAGCATTGTAGTAGTTTGTACTTGCCCATGTAAAATTTCTATAAGAAAATATAATTTTTGAACTGTTTATTTACAATAGTGTGTCTCAGTGATTGAAATTTGACTATAATCTGTTTGTGATTCTGTAACGTCTACACAAGTTCACTGATAAAAGTAAAATCGATGTAATATTTTTCTTTTACTGAGACGATGGTTCATAGCTATTCTATGATACCATAATGATATATTAAAAACCAAAAACGGCAGAGAACGTCTGTCGGGCCAGCTAGTGTATTATGAATATTTGCCTATCTATTATACTCAAACGGTTTGTTGGGTTGTAATTAAATTTTATATAAAAGTATATTATATCGTGGTATAGGATATACCACAGGTATAGGATTATTATTTTAGAAACCATTAATGCGTAATTAAAATGCGTAATTAATATTACAGAGATAGTGTTTTAGTAGTCGGTTATGTTGTGAAATAGGACATTTATAACGATATTAACTGGTCTGGGAAACTTTGATCTGACCCTTACGGTAGTAAATAATTCGATTACAAAACCACCTACTGTGATCAAGGATATGGTCATTTATCGTTTAGAGCGGTCTTAGCTCAGTTGGTAGTGTATACGGACGCCGCGTCAATGGACGTCAGTTCATTCAATGAGCTTGTAAAACATTGTGGTGAAACCATAGCATGGTGGTAGGGCTTTTACTAATACGCGCCTGTCTAGCCTCCACCTTCAAGTTGAAAATCTGCCGCCAATACATATTGTTGTGTTCCGGCAATTGCGCTTGAGAGCCAGTCCCTTCGCTAGGCTTAACGTGTCCACCATCTTCGGTCAAATCGTCACTCAACATAAAGTGAGATTGTAGCCGTAACGCTACCTAAACCTTTAAAAAATCATGATACAAATTATCCTATCCCAATTAATATTCTATCCAGAAAAACACTTTGCAAAGGCGATCGGTATCAGCTAGTATTAGTATAGGTTCTTCATTAGTAAATATTTGAAATTGTTTCTCTTGCAATTGAGTTAGAACTTTTAGATATAATTGAGTAACTTATAAAAAAATCAGGGACGTTCTAATTAACGCCAAAGAAAATGGCTGCGTCAACTTCGTAGTAGACTGCCCGTCAAACTATCTGGAGCAACTGTTACGTCACGCTCAACAAGTCGCTTTGATGGCGGAAGAACACTCATATATATTCGTATCACCAGATTTGTTCACGTTGGACATGAGCCGATATAGATATGGCGGTGTTAATATGACTGGTAAGTGTCTTCATTTAGTTATCAGAATTTATATATTGCCCAACTAATATGTGTAATACGTTCATTAACGTTTCACTGAAAAATATGTTGACTACTTTTTTTTACATAAGACTAGGTTTTACTCGCGGCTTCGCACGCGTTAATATTGATATTATACAACCAATTCTGGTTGTTGATGTACAAGAAAATATTTTTCTATCAAATTTTATTATATTATTTATTTCAGGATATTGGACAATACAAGCATATATGAACCTACCGATAATTTCGAATTTTTAAGCAATTATTCTCTAAAGTTTGAAGCAAATCGGATGGCGCACTAAAAAAATTCATACAAAGTTTATGTTAAGCCCACTACCTATTACTTAATCACAGTGTCCAGGATTCCACCTACTCTATACCAAAACTCATCATAATCGATTCAACGGTTTAGGCATGAAAGCGTAACAAACAAACATACTTTCGCATTTATAATATTAGTAAGGATATAACTTTACATATAAGAAAAAAACGACGCATTATATAAAACATGCGTATAATATATGAGTTTTATCATTGACTCACAGATCACGGTATCTTATGAAACTACTTAGCCAATTTACAGGAAATTCAATATTAATATTCTATTCACAAAATAGACTCCCATTAATAAGGGATTTTACGATCACCCGCAGTTGATGGAAAACCCGTGAAAGAAGTCGAGAGTACCCGCATAGTATGTAAAAACTACCAGAAATGTATTGATATGTACTCGTATGTAATAAGGTACAATGGCAGGCTATTTTCTAGTAATAGACTCATTGTTGCTACTTTAATTTGAAAATCTCTAGTAACCAAATATGTGCTCTAATAAATTTTATTTGAAAACCTGTCCTTATTTTACGCTTCGTGGTCCATCTTTAAAGAATTGATTTTTAGGTTTCCGCTTGCTAGAATTGGTTAATAACGACAAACTGACTGAATTTACGGAGAAATTTAATGAAGGTACCGGACAAGAGCTTGAACCGGATCAGATTAAAACAGAAATACTTTTGGTACATGACGCAGTTCTTGTTATTAATGCAGCTATGAAAAAAGTTAAAGTTATACCATCGCAGCTTAGTTGCGAAAACTATGATTCCTGGTTTTACGGATCGTCGCTTCTTAATTTTATGAAAACGGTAACTTTATATTAAAAAATATTCTCCATAATAGTTAATAATATAATATGTTTATATAAATAATTATTTAATATAATAATACTCTGTTAATAAACCACTACTGCTCGAAAGCCTTTTTCGAAGTACATACTGCTGGCCGACGACGCGAGGCTTTCATTATTTATTTTTTTTATATTTCTCTCATTCAATTTGTTTAAGTTGTTTAAAATGTATGTAGAAATATTTTCACAATTTCCTCTAGTGTATGAATATAAAATATCATATACTATACATATACTTATACAAAGCTATATTATTTGTTTGTAGAATAAAATTGAAGGCATTACAAGAAGTTTAATGTTTGATGGGTATGGACAACGAACAGATGTTATTTTTGATATTTTAGAGTTAACCTCAGCTGGACATCAAAAAGTAAGTTTTTTTTTTCTAAAACTCTGTTCATAATAATCTACAGGTATATATTTATATTAAGAAAACGAAACATACTTTAAGATATAGAAGAAAAAATAGAATTAAAATAAAATTTATTTTGAAAAATTTACAGTAATCTTGGAAGTGTAAATTTTTGTATAACCAAAAATACTTCAAAGTTTGAAGCTTTACATTTAAAAATATTGGTGTGTGGCCATCGCTATCAGTACTTTTAAAAGGAAATCATTTAAAAATTGTACAGTATGTCAAGTCCAGTTATCTAAAGGTGGTTATACATGGAGTGTATAATATACCACTAATTCAAATTATTACTATTCCCCAGACTATTATTGTCATTCTCTCTCTTAAAAGTTACTCAAAGATACAAACATAATTTCGTCCCCTTACCTCCAATTATAAAGAGTAAATATTAAAAAAATATATATCACCAATACGATCATATGTAGTATATGGCGACTATTATTATTTATTTGTGTATTACTGTATTTTACCCATGATTTAAACAACCTTCATCGAAACGCAATTATGTCAAGGAAATAAGTCTTTTCTAGATATACTCTTAGTTTAACCATTTTTTACGACATGTTACAAATACAGAAGTACAGATCTATAATATAAGTCGTAAACTTATTACGTTTAATAAATCACAGCATTACTCTATTTTTTAAGATGGCTACGTGGAAAAATAATAATTTAACCATAACAAGACTACTATTACCTGACGCAGAAATTGGGGAAGAGTCTATATTGCGAAACAAAACATTAAGAGTTTTAATTTCGAAGGTAAAATTATCATTTATAGTTGTGAAACATCTAAAATTTTATATTATTCAAACATAATTTTCTGCACTTTTTTAGGCTCCTCCGTACGGATTTGTGAAAGAATCAGCCAACGAATTAGAAGGAAACGATCGTTATGAAGGCTTTACTATAGATTTAATTGAAAAATTATCTGAAATACTTGGTTTTAATTACGAATTTGACATAGAAGAAGACTATGGTAATATAAACCCAGAAAATGGAAAATGGACCGGAATGGTCCTACAATTGAGAGAAGAGGTAATAAATAACATCTATCTATAATACAATAAATCTGTAGAAAAGTAGGTTTTCTACATCGGAAAAATTTTCAAAAAAAAAAAATAGTCAGGATGTTAAAGGATAACCGACAGAACCCATTTCCAGCATTTCTGGAATTTTTGTTCGTTTATATGTTTGTCTCTGCAGGCATCATTGGTAAAGTACAAAGTTTATGAGAAAATGGCACCAAGTAAATCATTAAAACGTATCCTCGAGTAATATTTAGTCTTTGTTTTATTAAAATCGGTTAACTCTATCAAAAGTTATTGTACTTTAAATGACTCCGCGAGATTAAATAATTTTAATTCCACGCGAACAAAGCAGGCACAGCCAGTTTGAAATATGTCTTTGCGTTATTGCTATAAACTTTATATCCTACATTTCAGAAAGCAGATTTGGCTATTTGCGATTTAACCATCACAGCACAAAGACAATCAGGAATAGACTTCTCACAACCGTTTATGACACTTGGTATTGGTATTCTTTACAAAGAACCTAGTAAGCAACCGCCAGAAATGTTTTCATTTATGGCTGTATTTTCTAAAGAGGTAATAGTTTAAAAATAGTTGGTTTTATTAATTTCCTACGAAGACTACTGAAATCTGTCACTTTGGCTAAACATGCAGTCTGATCAGTGAATATAAGCTTTTTTTAAATCGTATGTTGCTTATTAAAACCATTATTCTTGTCAAATAATATTGACCATATTCTCGTGTTTCACGTCAATATAGACTCTGCTTCTAAAGTATCAATTTTTTTTTTTATTACAACTACTACCGCCCAAAGCCCATAATATAGAAGAGTTTAATAATCTTTTCCACTGCCAATATTCTCTGTTGTTTATGTACATCATATAAATTGCTAATTTTTTTACTTTTAAATTTCATATAATTTCTTTATCTGAGTATGTAGAAATTATAATACCTTCGAAATATTGATGACATAATTTGATAAGCTTTTGTAGATACGTACCTTTTGATAAAGTATTCAAAATTTGCACAGAGTTGTCAACAAAACGAATTTTATAAAACCAAACAAGGTTTACTATAAGCTATAGTTTTATTTATTGGAGCCGAGTATATTGAATAATCCTAGAGACTTTTACTGTGTCATTGAAATAATTATTTTTGGTTTTAATATTTATTTGATAACATATCGCTATATAGTCGTTATTGTCTCTATTACTAGATAAGATTTACATTAAAGACAACGAAACAAAATAACCCTTGTAAATGCTCTAAATAACTTGGAACTCATTTATATTATTCATATATATAAAACAATATTTTTTATATGTTTCGTACAAATAGTTGGCTATTAAATAACTTATCAGGATGTAATGATATTATTTTAATCCCTCTACGGACCTGTTTCAATTATTGGTAATTGCAATAGAACCCAAAGATACTTTATGATAGAAAGTTATTAAGGTATTTAATTTATTTTATTCACTACACTATTTACTCATTTTTAATTATATTTCTATGTTTAGTTCATTTTATTTTATTATTATATGTTCTTAATTAATTCAATTTTTCTTTTGCTTCTTTATTGCCTATAATAACTATTATATTTATTAACAATAGTGCTGATTAGCCGGAAGAAAATGTCTTGTGGCAATAAGCTCGCCAATGTACAAACTAAAAAGTACAATAAAGTGTTCATTAATTGATTATTAAACACAGTTTTTAATACTTATTTCAGGTATGGTACAATATGATGTTAATTCAGCTAGGACTGGGCGTCATCATGATATTTGTTGGTAGAATCTCTAATAAAGAGTGGCAAAATCCCGTGCCGTGTATTGAACAGCCCGAGGAGTTAAACAACCAGTTTAGCTTCGCGAATTCGCTGTGGTTGATTATCGGTTCCGTGATGCAGCAAGGGTCTGAAATCGCCCCTATGTACGTTGTTAACTAGTTACCTATTATAATGCTAATATCAAATATCGTTCGAGTATTATGGTAAATAACTATACCTAATATTGTCTATAATCCAGAAACAACTATGATCACTGAGAGGCAATCCATTGACAGTCGTCGCTGTTATGTTACATCAATAGACCAGGGTCGATAATTATTGAAATAAAAAATAATAATAATAGGATGAAACCCATTGAAACAATAAGAGAATGTAACAAAAATGAAAGGAATAAATGACGAGCGATCTGAGATCGGGAAGGGGAGGCAATGAGTTTTTAAGGGTACAAAACAGTTTATCTCAATTTCCGGCAAAACTAAAAGTCCTTTGAAAAAAGTTCAAGCGCAAAGTTAGAATATCTAGGAATATATCGAGTTAGGAAGATCTACAACTTTTTGTGTAAAATTTATGTGAAAAATTCAAGAAACCAAGTGTATGTTATTTAATTTTTTCTTTTAAAAAAACGTATTTGGTGAAAACTTACCTTTTTGTGTCCCAAATACACTGTATTTTTTATATTTGAAATATTTATTTTTTTACCTTATTTTGACTTTATATCTGTCAAAAATTCTCAAGTCAAAGTATCAATTGTTTTTAAAAAGTCTGTGGGCTTTTTGTTCTTTGTAATCTCAACTTCCTGATGGTAAAAAAAACTATACATTACCATGGTAATTGCTCTCAGTATATGCAAAGAAACGAAAAAAACTCAAAACCGAAAATAACTGCTAATAAGTCCCCTTCGAGAAGAAGTCCAGCCAACATAGTACTTGCTCCCCGACAAAAAGGGTGAAGAAGGAACACCTTGAGATCTTTTTATTACTTACAACTTTGCCATGTAACATTTTTCCATAGGACTTGTAATTTTACCAGAAATCGATATAAACCGCTTTTTACCCTTAAAAACTCATCGCCTTCCCTTCCTGACCTCAGATCGGCCGTAATTTATTTTTCCTTCTTTTTTTGTTACATTCTCTTTCGTTTCCAATGAGTTTCATTCTACTATTATTTTTATTTCACTTTTTACCATTTTCAAAGGTTTCAGCCCTGGTCTACAATGTGTGATGCAGATGTCACTTTTGTAGTTGTTTTCTCAGTTGGTAGTGTGTATGGATGCCGCGTCAAGGGACGTGAGTTCGAATCCACCTATAATGAGCTTGAGCTATCGGTGAACGAAACAGCTTGATGAAATCATACCATGGTGGTAGGGCTTTTTCTAATGCCCGTCTGGCCAGCTACCACCCTCAAGTTGTAAATTTGCTGCAAAATACTTATAGGTGTGTTCCGGCAGTTGAACTTGAGAGCCAGTCCCGCCACAAATTAGGCGTGTCTACCAACTTAGGCCGTATCGTCACTTACGATCGGGCGAGATTATGGCTATAAAGCTAAGCCTTAACTATAAAAAAAGAATTGTTATCAAATGTTATACTTTAAAATTGATTTTATATTACAGTGCGTTGGCCCCTCGTATGATAACAAGTATTTGGTGGTTTTTCACTATGGTTATGGTTGCATCATATACCGGAACATTAGTAGCCTTCCTCACAGTTGAAAAAGACGTTCTACCCTTTCAAACTGCCGAGGAACTTTACAATCATAAATCAATCTCTTATGGAGCCAAAGAAAAAGGCTCTACAATTGATTTTTTTAAGGTACCTACCTTTCTTCAACTAACTTATTTATTACATGAAACAATTAGTGTACGATAAAACAAAATATTTTTTAATTTTTTTTCTTTGTAGAATTCACAGAAAGAAGTCTATAAGAAAATGTATGAGAAAATGCGTACTCGAGGGTGGTTAGTGAAAGACAACGATATTGGAGTTGCATTGTTAGTATAAAGTTTAAAATGTATATAATGTTTTCTATGTAAGTATATATTTTTTATTATGATTAATGTAATAAAATATTCTTACAGTGCCGAGAATTCAACTTATGCTTTTTTTATGGAATCGACAACCCTAGAATATTACAAAGAAAGACACTGCGATTTACTTCAAGTGGGCGATTTGCTCGACTCCAAAAGTTACGGGATCGGAATGAAAAAAAGTAAAACTATTTAGCATATTCTATTTAATTTAAATAAAGTAAATTTTCTGTCAGTATAAAAAATACTTATTTATTCTAATGTTTATGTGTTTGTAGAATCACCATACAAAAGATATATTGACGACGCATTGCTAAATCTTAAAGAGGCAGGCGTTATTCAAAAATTAAAAGATATTTGGTGGAAAGAGAAGAAAGGTGGTGGGAAATGTGGAGTAAGTATTTATGAGTACCTATATGTTAATTATTTTTAGGTTTTGGATAGTATATATTAAAAAATCAAAGGTTAGATTGAGTATGGTAATAAATTTTAATTATATTTTATTATTATATAACAATTTTAAATTCAAAGGACTAATTAACTCAGTAATTATTATGATGAAATTAAAATAGTAGATTGATTACTTTCATGGTTTCCGTCACATAATTTAAACTGTAAAGTCGTCTGAAATAATTACTCACAAGAGAGTTTCAATGAAACACAGACTAGTAAATACGCTGCATCTAACGAGTAGATAATTCAAAGATTGCATGTAAATAATAGATCTGTATTTAAGTGAAATATCTTTCAGATGACGATTTCTCCTTAAGAGTTTAATATAAAAAGAAAAGAAAATTTTGTTTTCTTTATTGTAATCAATATCCTTTATTTCTAAACAAGAATAATGTATTCGTATTTTGCTTACATTGAAAAAAATACTTATCTATACATATAATAAATTTGTAACTGAGCCACAACTGTTCATCAAATATGTTAGTATTATAATCATTTGAATATCTTTTATAACAATAAAGACGCTGAAAGTGTTTTATTTTGAAATTTTGTACCATAGTATGCGCATCGTTCTTAGATTAGTCACATTTTCATTTCTTATGTTTACGCGAATATTACTCATCGAAATAAAACTAATTTGAACGGATTTTGTCGCGGTTATTTATTAATTTTGATTCCGACGTTTCAAAAGCTTTTCAACCTTCGTGGGCTGCCGTCAGTCAGTGTCTGCCCCGTGCTACTTTCGAAACTTTGGGATCAAAATTAATAAATAACCGCGATAAAATCCGTTCAAATTAGTTTTATTTAGCCACATTTTAACAAAATAAGATACCATGTCATTTATAGATTAACATTCAGGATACTTTTTATCTAGTAACTTAAAATTATTCTTCCGGGATAAGGAATAAAAGTTTATTTTTTATAGTAAGCCAAGTTCTTGATAGATTTTTACACAATTTTGTATCTTACAGTGGTAGCTCACAATTTAAATAGAAAACTAAGTTACGGTTAACCGCTATTGTAGATCTAAAAGTAGTATGGAAATTTTGACCAGACGCGAAAACTCTGTGATCATACTAATATTATAAATGCGAAAGTTCGTTTGTTTGTTCGTTACGCTTTCACGCCTAAACCACTGAATCGATTATAATGTATTTTGGTTTACATATAGATGGGACCCTGGAGACGGTGATAGGCTACTTTGTTTCGTGATACTTATAGGAAGTGGGGTAAAGAGAAGGATAAACTTTGTATTAAACTTTTTATTGCGTCTTTCGATTACAACTAGCTAGCTAGTCATATATAAAATCAAAGGTGAGACATAAGACTTAGCTTAGCCTTTTCTAGATATAGCATGTCCACTATCTTGGAATACTTCGCCACTTAATATTAGGTGAGATTGTAGCCATAACTTTACAGCTATAAACTAAAAAGAAAATACTGGAAAGAGTAAAATAGTGTCTGCTGAGCTAACTAGTAGTTTAATGTAAGTACATTTTTGAATGCAATCCTTTGTTGCAAGTACAATTATATATTTAAAAATTGTTCGTGTAGTTTAAATATCTGAGCTATATGATTTATATAATTATATATTTTTTATACGGTTAAAAAGGCAAACAACCGTACGATTCCACTGATGGAAAGTTAAGTAGAAGTAGTGGTTACGGTTATGTGGTGATGAAAACTCATGGGTATCAGTAGTTCGCTATTGACTTTAAAATGCCATTCTCCAAGTAACTCTGGTATCCCTATTATCTAAAAAAAGGTGAACTGAATTAGTTGCTGCGATTTTACAAACTTCTAGTATTGTAAGAGTCAGACTGCCTCAAGAAAGAGAAGTTTTTGAAAAACATCTATGGTGGTAAAAGAGAAGTTACCTTGTTACCTAAATTAATTTACTACATTTAAATACTACTTTTCAATTTAATATTTTTCATTGTACACATTAAGTGTAAATTAATAAATTAATATATAAATAATGTTGAAATGTTTCTTCCAACCAAAATGAAACTGTATAGCGTCCCACAACCTCACTAAATCAGTTAAAGGCTCATAATTATTTCCTATTACAGGTAAAAAGTGATGAGGATCTAAAGCAATTAGGAATGAAGAACATGTTAGGTGCGTTTGTAGTTCTCGGCGTTGGAAGTCTATTCGGCTTGTTCATTTCCATTCTTGATATGTTATGGGGCGTATTTAAACGTTCCGTCAAATATGGTGTAAGTATTTTATATTTGGTCCTGGGAAACTCCTAGCTTTGTTCATTTAAATTATACGTATTTTAAAATTTAAACCACTATTCTTAAAAGGGCAATATAATGTCTAAGACTAGACCGTATCTCGGTGCTGAAATTATTATCAAACTAGAAGAAGAAATTATTTTCAGTAGAAATATAAAATAATTTATAACTTTATTATTTTCTTTTTGCAGTAACAATTACTTTTATTACTATAACTTTGTCTAAAACATTTGAGATAATCATAAGATTACAGTTATGAAATATGCTTATAATTCGTTATCGTTTACGCCATTTTTAAAAATAAAATATATATAGGAAATGTTCTAAATACTTATTTATTAACATTTCTAGTAAGTAAATTATGTATTTTTAGACAACTTTTAAATATGAACTGATTGAAGAATTGAAGTTCGCTCTCAAGTTTAGTGGAAATGTAAAACCAGTCAGACGAGATCCGAAACAAGACAGTAGTTCTGAAGCATTGGCAGAAGTTGAAGGTAAAGACGAGGTTAAATCACTGAGATCTATCCGTACGATTAGATCTACAGACACGCACCGAACTCAACACTCACATAGCTCTAGACACTCTTCTAGAAGCTTAAGTGTGGCGTTCGCAAAGAGACGAGAATATAATTAATAAATAAACATTATTAGCAATTGATTATATTCAAAGCAGAAATATCTAGCGCTATTTGACATAATTTTTAAATTATCTGTTGTAGCTAAATCATTTCCTTAAATATTATTTCATTAGAATCATGCACTTATGCTATTTTATATAATGTTATACTTAATGCTGCTTACAAAATTAACGTAAGTATTATGAACTGTAAAACAATTAACATATAGAGATATTAACCATGTACAAAACTTAATAAACATTCAACTCATTTTGTATTTAACTTAATAAATTATATATAAGATTTGTTTATGAATGTCATTAAAGAGTTTATATAATATTCTTGATTACTTTCAAGAAGGATTCTCTCCGAATACTGTATCATTATGGTGGCATCGACTTGAAGTAGTCATTTTGAGTTTTGGCAAAGGTTCAAATTTAGCAATGGACCGATAGGAAATTTCAACTATTTGAAAGCAACGATTAATTGAAGTTTGGATTCTAAGTTCACAGGAATATGTTTTTAATGGTAATTTAACTTAAGCCATTTATGGTTTATTCGCTTATAAGTTTTCAGGTTAGCAATGGAGTGACGAAAGTACTTTCATTTTTCTATACGATAAAATTCATCACTTTTCTAGTCTAAAGATTAAAATATCTCAGAATTATCACGTTTTCATTTTCCATGCAATCATTTCATTACGGGCCGATTCTCCTCGTCGTTCTTCGCCAGATACTTTGGGTCTGCGTCGTCGAATTGTTTACTTGGGCTTGCTTAATTTCGTAGTAGACTACAGATATGCAAGTAAGAAGGGGTCTACCTCGCTTTTTTGGACCTCAATCTATGTAGAGGACTTACTTAGAGATGAACTTCTCGGGACTTCTCATTATACAGCTATATATTTTAACCCCCGCAAGCGTGCCTCTGAGAGTTTCTCTCGATTGAATGGAACTTAGAACTACCTCGGATATACTAATTTCATACTCTGCCCTAAAGCCCTTAACCGGTAACCTTAACCTTAGCCGGTATGACAGAGGCGACTGGTGATGGATTACCTTTCCATCGACGATCGCCACTGTTTTTGGATTGTACTGTGCTTAACATCAGGCACAGTGCCATCACTTTGCCGCGCTAACATAAAAAAAACATTTACACTTCTTTAATTATTAGAGGTAAATTCTATAGATAGTAATCTAATCTTAATACATATTAGCTCTTTGTCTTGTTTATCTTATTCTAAAAATCGCTGTTTTGGTATTCTCAACTTACTTAACAAGAAAATATAAACTTTGATTCCAAAATAATAAAAGCAATGATCTGTATAACTGGTTTGAAATAATAATATTTGTACCATATCAATTGTAACAGTAAAATACATTTTAACGCAATCAATTTCATTCAATAATATTTTCGAATACTTTTTAAAACATGTTTGATTCTTTAAATACATATTATACAAGGTGGGTCTGACATATTTTTGTTATCATATTTTATTCAGAGCCTTGCTTTATAATTTATATAGTTTTATACTATTACTCCAACGTTTGCAGCGAAACGGATACCGGCCTTTGTGACCACAATCTTTCATGAGCGTTCCATTATCTTAACAAATTGCCCGACAAAAACTTGTAACTTTGTTAAATGTCCCGCTGTAACACAACAGGATGTAACATAAACTTTATCTTCAATCTTGTTTGCTTTGACAATCTCAGAACGTTTTCCCTCATGTTTATTTTACGGTTTCATTAGGAGATTAAACTTTTAGATAAATATCAAGGGTACTTATTTTATCTTAGCATTGTTTTAAAAACTTATAATATAGGGTTTCGAAGGTATAAAGTATATTTTTTTATTCTTATGAATTTCTTATTTAAGTACTGAGATATTTTTTATTACATTACTTTTGTTCCATATGTGCCTTGTTATAATTTAGTGAAGGCATGCATAATTCAACCCTTCATTTGATCTATAAATAAAATCAATATTTATAAATGTGAATAAAGTCTTGTTAAGATTATATGGGAAATGCATTGCTTCCAAATTGAAAATATTGAAAATATATAATTAACCGTTATACGTCGCTTTGTTCTCATTAATTATGCTATTCTTCGCGAACTTATTGCCTGCATTAAAAGTGGATGGCCTTAATATCAATTTGCAAGGTATCTTTGTTAAATTTAATAGAAGATATTGCAATAGTTTTACATCTTATCGTTTATAATAAAAATATAAATACAGGTGGATTTATGATCTTGAAAGTCAGACTATTGAAATTATTATTGGAGGTCTGCGCTTTCTAAAAGTAATAACTGTAAGAAAATTAATATTATGTTTTTAAATACATTTTTTTTATTTATAGACTTTAGCGTTATGTCCACAATTTCACTTGATGATATATGACGATGTGACCCAAGATGGTGAACACGCTATGCCTGGGGGAGGAACTGGCTTTCAAGTGCAACTGCCATTACATCGCTATAGATATACCGAAAGCTCAAGCTCATTGTAGGTGAATTTTAACTCACGTTCCTTGACGCGACGTCCGAACACACTGCCACTGAGCTATCATCGGTAATAATAATGAATAACATCTTTATTTCTTTAGATAAATCGATGTGATAGTATGATACGAAAAATAGATGGGAAGTGTCTCCGATAGTTACGCAATACCCGAGTACGTCCGGGGCACCCAGGTCAATCAGTCTCAATTCTTACTTCACTTACAAGCCAACCTTTTAAAACAGCACCATCTATTTTTATTTAAAACATGATTTGTGCTCACACGGCAAAGTAGACTGTTTATATTTATGTGGCGGAACTGATGTGTTGACACCACAGCGTCCTACATTACCGCGTCTAGAAACATTGGCAGTGCTTTATACTGTGTTTACATGAGAATTACAAAGAGTGACCTCCGAGGAACTAGTGTTGGCCTCTTCAATCAGTCTGCTGTCGTAACTGAACCCTTATCAAGTTGGACACATGAGCAGTGACGACGTCCCTCACATTTCTCAAACCTTACTAATTAACCGCTTGCCATCCGTTGATACTATCCTTTATCCTAGTGTCTTTAACGATTCTGTAGCCGATATATTGTGTAATCCGTCACGACAAATTTTATTATAATAATTCGTTATAGAAATTCAGGAAGATTTAATAATCGCCATAGTGATATTTATTTAGACACAATGAGGTCTGGAATTAGTCTACTTATTTTTGGGTAATATTTATAATGTCCAAGTTACATGAGACGTTGCAAGTAATAACACAAAAATATAAAAATAAAAGAGGCGGTAAAAATACTTGATAATACTGAAACCAAAGCAAAAGACGTCCTAATCAGATATTTTGGACCGATATATTTTTTTTGTATGCTTCATATACAAATCTATACCATATCCGGATACAAGAAACCAAATGCAAATACAGGTTTTAGGGTACGATCGAAGTATTTTATTTCGAACAATTGTAAAAGTTGTATGTAAATTATTCGATATAGTCGATAAATAATGGTTCGTAATTTCACCTGAAAATTAAATTCAAATTGTGATTAATTTTATGAAAGGTGTATAAAGCAAAATAAAGGCCTCACTGCCTAATTATAAGAAATCCGTATTAGTCCTTTATAAAGTACATAGTTCCTATTTTTCGTGATTACTTTTTAGATTCTGAGCTATTACTTTTTTGTACCACAATATGTGTATAGAGTTGCAATAAATAAAATATATAAGAGCTGATAAATTTTATTACTCAAACCACTAATAATACTAAAGATCAAATAAGGCTAAATAAGCAATTATGATTAGGAAAAGAAAAAGGTACAGTTTAGTAAAATTTAAATTATGTAATGCTAACATATATCGACGTATTTGACTTGTTACAAAGATTAACAACATCTCTTAAATGTCACAATTACTTGACTTTGGATGTTTTACCATTTTTTTCATACAATGAAATTTTCTCTCCATTTAACTGCAACACTCAATAACAAGAGAAAACGCGTAGTATCTTAATTGTCGCGATATGCAGTTTACACTTGATTCATTTACTTCTCACCAACGTTGCATAAAAGAGGGAGATGTTTGCATTTGATTATCACGATTAGTATATTCCACTTCTAGCGCTAAATTTACGCATTCTAGCTATCTGTACAGCATTACTTTGCCTTCTGCTATGTAAAGTGTGATGTGAATGCGAGGACCGTTCAGATCGTGGTGTCGGTGCCGGATCAAGTCTATTGTCGTCAATGATGGATCCCAGGTCCTCCTCCTTCTTGTTTTCTTCTTTACTACTGGATCCGCTTTTAGTAGATTCCCTATGGCGTACCGGTTTTGTATCACCGTTAAAACTGAAGACAAACTTCAACTCGGCGAGTATTTCTTCTCTGAATGATAGCTACAATCGTTTAAAAAACAATTTTATATTCACAGCTTTTAGTTCTATAATTTATATTCAAGATAAAAACAAAGATTAACTAAGTGCTTAGTACTTTAACATAGATTCAAAATTTCTTTTCAATGTATTTAGCAATAACTTTTGAAGTAATGGATGAATACTTTATTACACTTTAAATATGTACACTGGCGAGCCTAATGCCGTAAGGCATTTTCTTCCAGCTAACCAGCAGCCTTGTAATAAGAAAAATTACTACCATCGTAGGTAGTACAAATAAACTAATTAGTGAAATAAGTATATAATAATAATAATACTAATATAATATAAATCATTCATAACGAATATCATATTAAATGAGCAAAATGTAGTCAAATGAAATAAACTAAATATACGTACTTAAATATATACAATACATACATGCAAACATACATACATGTTTACAGCGAAATGTGTTAAACACCATCACCCTAACTCTTGTTTATTAAACAAATGTTGATGTAGTTGTGATTTAAAACTAGCGACGGTTTTGGCATCTTGAATATGACGCGGGACCGTATTCCATAACCGTATGTCTGTTATCGTAAAGAAGTTTGAGTAGAGTGTCTTCCTGTGCTCAGGGATCACACGGTTGTTACTGTAGAAGGAACGTAAATTTCGACCGCAAGCTGTTAGCGAAGTGAAATGTTCCCGGAGATATTGTGGTGTTCGTGGATCAAATAAAAATTGATAAAGTAAGTGCAGCATACGAGCATTTTGACGGTAACTGATACTAAGCCAATTCAAATTTGAACGGAACTGTGAAATGTGATCGTACTTACGCAGCCCATAAATGTAACGATACACACATTTAATATACGATCAAGTTTGTTGAGCAATTCCTCAGTTAGGTCAGGGTAAGATACATCTACATAATCAATGATGGGGAGCAACAGCGAATTTACGAGCGTCACTTATGAAGACAATAGTAAGGACTATTGTGTTCTTCTTAGGGAATGTATGACACCGAATACCTTTTTAGTAATTGTGCTAATTATCTTTTCAACTATTTTTTTTTCCCGAGAAATCGTAAGTGAATATTTACATTCATATAAGTAATATTTAAAGACCAACTTACCAATTATCTCATGTTGTTGTAGGATGTAAAAGCTATATATTTTGATGTTAACTTGGTAGGAGAAAGTATCACACTGATTCATGCAATTCTGGTAACAGGAAAAACAAATTCAAGTGTTTCATTCTTGGACATGATCTATATTTACAACAGGTGCAAGCTGGTTTGTTAAAATCTCAACAATTTCAAATTTAATCTATGGCGAACAAATACAGTATAGTAAACTAACCTAAAACCGATATGTTCTTATTATCAGGCACTAATTGAAATTCAAACTACAAATGCATTCTCAGATTTATGTGAGAGTTTATTAACGTAGTAAATTGAACCAAAATATTTACTCTAACTGTTGGTTTGCGGTGACTCGTCCGCCGTATTTACCCTTATGTTGAGCAATAATAACAAAGTGTTTACCTTTTTTTTGTGACACACCATCCAGACATCAAACAGCATCTCAATAAAAGCGCAAATGACAGCCATAGCGGAGCCAGCCACAAGGACAATGAACACTCCACCCACGTTTGCAAGCACCAAGGGCCGAGCATCTCCACTTTTTGTATCGTCATCCTGAATGAATGTTTGAATACTTAATTACACTCTTCAGCCTGTGTTATTTACACTTGCAAGATTAATACCGTAAGGTATTTTTTTTTTCAACAAACCGTAGGTATTGTTAGGAAAAATATCAAATTATTACATTATTTCGATCGCGAGCGCAAATCTAACTTTTTTATAAATTAAGGTTTAGCGTTATGCCACAATTTCAATTGCTGTTACGTGTCGATGTGGCCCAAATAGTGGACACGTTAAGCAGAGTAGAGAAACTGGCTCTCAAGTACAACTGCCGGAATACACCTATAGGTATTTGGCGGCAGATTTTCAACCTGAGGATGGGTGGGCATTAGAAAAAGCTTTACCACTATGCTATGGTTTCCTCATGATGTTTTCCTTCACCGAAAGCTTGAACTCATTGAAGGTGGATTTGAACTAACGTCTCTTGACGAGGCATCCGTACAAAATCATTTTTTTTTTAACTGACATACATTCAGCCTTAAGATCTTTGACCGCTTCATCGAACTTTTTGGGGCGAGTGCTAAGGACACTCAGCTCCGAGGTAGCGAGCGCAAGGGTGCCAGAATGGCCGAACCTCAGCTTGGGCTGCTGCCGGAAAAATAAACAAGGATTCGCGAGCCTAACTTATCAACAGGTCCTAATTTACTAATTTAGTGATCCTAACACGACCTTATCGGGCATGCCGCGTAAGGGCCGCGGTGGTAGTCCCTTACAGAACCGTGTACTTAACGTGCAGGTGTGCATGGATGGTATGCGGTGTGATGATGTACTTTTTTGTTGATGTACTTTCTGTGTAATGTTCTTTTTATGTTCATCCTCGCGTGAGGGTCGAACATGATAGCCGCGCTTTTGCCTGGGCTTATTCCTATGCGCCACTTGAGGCACCAGGACCCAAACGTAAAGACCGCCCTTTGGACGCGGTAGTATACATGAGTTTTATTCCTGCCCGAGCTGAAGATGACCGTATCATCTGCGTAGGAGCCTACTGCAACGTTTGGGAGTTCGGGGATGTCACTACCGAACAAGTTAAATAGGCAAGGCGCTACGATAGAGCTTTGTGGGACACCTGAGCGTATCGGGTGAGGCGAGGACGGGAGGGCTCGGTCCGCTCTATAGCAGAAGGAGCGATCCGATAGGTAAGCAAGGATTATGCGGGCTAGTCTGTCCGGGACTTGAAAGAGATTTAGTTTAAATATGAGACCTTCGTGCCGGACCTTATCGAAGGCTTTGACTATGTCGAAAAATACGGTAAACGTGCACCTAGGACGGCATAGCTCCTTGAAATTGGATACAGAATCAACTGAGGTATCATCGTTTCGACTAATATTACAAGTGAGTTTGTTTGTGAAGCTTTTAGTTTCTTAACCGATCCTCTTAGAGTTTTGAATACAGGTCCTCGGGGGTAAAGAAAAAGATATATCTACCGTTCATCAAGAAAAAAGTAATTATCTCGCGGTACAGAAAAATATATTTTGGATAGACAAAATAACCGAGAAATAACTGCGAGCATGACCGCGGGTAAAAGCTAGTAATGTATAAAATACAGAAAAATTTTATAAATATTGCCGCGTATTTCCCTAATTGGCACACAAGATTAGAGTCACAACGAAAAAAGGTAAACGAAACCGAGTACACTCTATATAAACATAATTTCAAATTTAATTGACCTATTCGAATGATTCATCTCTATAATAATAATATTTAATAGTTATATAACCTATAAACTTTAAAAACAAAAAATACTATTGTCAGTTATTTTAAATTACCTGTATTTAACTATTCCATTAATTTAATTGTGGAAATAGATTTATATTAGGTACTACTACTACTATTTCTATATGGGTACTAATATTTGATTGCAATTTTAATTTTGACCCTACATAATTTTAATAATACAAGAATTTCAGAGCCTGGACGAAACTGATATAATTACAATTATACCCACTCTAATAACACTATATTATATTGATAGCAACTTTAATCTGTATGACATAGTTTTCAGTAAAGTCTGTTTACTGAATTATTCATAACAAGCCTAAAATTTATTTGTGTGCCTTGTGGACGACGCTGTGCTGGACTATATAGGCGCTGACCTCATCGCTTGGGACCTCGAACCACCACCAGGTAAGTGAGGCTTTCCTTTTCGTCGGTATTGTTGAGAGGGGATCCAGTGGTGTAAGCTCAGCCCTACCAGTTCTTTGCTCACATCTCATCGCGCCATATGGTAGGAAATCATTTTTATTTTATTCCACGATCGCCATTACAAAATCATTTAAATATTTATTGTTTTATACACTGCTAGTACGAACCGTACAAATGCCTCCCCCTCTTTTTTCTCTCCACCACTTGTCTTTCATTCTTGTTAATTTACCTTCTTCTTGTAGCTGCAAAATAGATTCACTCATTGGTTGTCGATAATGTGAATCTGTAACAATCCAAACATTCCTTAAGGTAAATGATTATCGATCTTGATATACCGATAATTAAAATAATGTAGTAATAATATATATGTACTTTTTTTCATAGCTATCCCATAGCCTTTGCTATCCAATAATCCGCCGACTTGTGCTACGTCACAATTCCTTTCAACCATGTATTCAATTGATGTCGACTCCATTAGAAAAGCATAGTTTTCGTTTTCTGATTTGACTCTAGATTATCAAAAGTGGTTAGGTAGATAAATGATCTATAAAAAGCAGAGCCTTTAGAATTATAATATTTATATATTTTTATTACTACACCTTTCAAGGCCTTCGTCATTAGTCGCAGTCTGATACTCCGGGTGTTCTTCCATATACTCATACATTTTTTGGTAAATTAAGTTGTCTGATTCCTGTATAATCATAAATTGTATAGTTTAGAGAACAAAATAAATATATTATAGTGAAAAACTGTACTACCTTAAAAAAACTGAACGTAGCGCCTCCTTTCTTGGCTCCGTATGTAATACCGTACGGATTGTTAGCTAAATCTTGCACACTTTTAATAGCATAAAATTTTGCTTCTACCGTAAGGAAGGCAGCAAGATTAGCTGTATAAGAAGATACCATAATCAAAGTGAAGAACCACCACATACTACCAGCCATACGTGTCGATACAGCACTGTAATTAATTAATCCATAAAAAATAACACAGCTTATAAGTATTAAAACTATGTAAATACTTAAAATACAAAACAATACATAGGTGCGATCTCAGATCCTTGCGTAAGTACGCTGCCGAGGGTAAACCAAAATGAATTTGCTAGTGTAAATTGGTTATCTAATGTTTCAGGCTCTTCTATACATGGATAGGGATTCTGCCATTCCTCCGGTGCCAATCTTCCCAAAACAAATAATAAAACGGAAACACCAACATATGCTCCCGCCAGCCAGCTCCAAACCTAGAAACCATAGTAGAAATGAAAGCTTATTTAAAGAAAGTGCATTTGATTACAATAGAAAAAGCAGTTTATGTATGTAGGTACATACCCCAGGAGAAAAAGGGGATATAAAAGAAAACAGATCTGGTGGCTGTGTCGTTGGTTTTTTATATAATATTGTTATACCTAAATTCATGAAAGGGCTAGTAAAATCAACTGCTTTCTGACGAGCTGCTGTTATTGTCAAATCCGTTATCGCAAAATCTGCTCTCTGTAATATTTAAGTGATAAATAAAACATTTTATAATACTTTGAAGATGATGAAATATATAACCAATATGTTAATTAAAATGCATGCAATGTAAATATATTTAGAAAGAATCGGCCAAAGTAATGTAAAGGCTATTTACCCCGTCCATGATTTTTTCCATCATACCACTCCATCTCTTAGTTTTTGAGTTATAGGAACCGTATACTCCATCTGCTTGTATCTCGAATGTGTAATTGAATTCATTCATTTTTGCTAGTTCTTGAATCAACTCGATACCGAAGCCTTCATATCGATCATTTCCTTCAAGTTTTTTTGATGACTCTTTCAGCATTCCATATGGGGCACTCTGTAAAATACTGCTTTATTTACTCTATGGTGAGATTTATTTTACTTGAAGATGATTTAAAATTTTACGCACTAGAGCAGTGAGAATAATAAAATGTTTGCCTTTCATGGATACTGATCCTTCTTGTTCAACTGGTGGTATTATTACTCTTGTTTCTGTAAAACCGTCTTCAAAACTCCATGTGCCTACCTGTTTTAGATTTTCATTACATAAATTCTAAAATGAAAACTTTAGTGATAACATTTATATTTGTATCATTGTTTTTAAGTTAATACCTTTTCCAATCCATGAGCCATTACTTCTAATACGTCAACTTCAAAATCACAGCGAAAACCGTCATCATCAAACTTTACTACACCGGTCAATCCATCAATTTCAATCTGTAAAAAAATTGTTTAACTTTGTTAATTTTCCATAACTCTTCGAATGACATAGTATTTAAAAACTGAGCTTTACGAATAAAATTAGTACAGAAAGTAGTAGAGTGTGACTAAGTATTGTTTAGTCTGTGTGTAACGATTGTTTGTCTATGACTTTTTTTCAAATCCCTGTGCCACATTTTAAAAAGTAAGTTTTTTTTTCGACTTGACATACGTTGTTAGCTGTAAGGGTTTTCACAGCTTCAGTGAACGTTTTGGGGCGAATGCTGAGGACACTCAGCCCTGAGGTAGGGGGCGCAAGGATGTGAGAATGGCCGAACCTCGGCTTGAGCTTCTGCCGGAAAACGAACAAAGATTCCCGATCCTAACTAACCAGCAGGACTTAACTCACTAAGTTTAGTGGTCCTAACAATGACATCGGGCAAGCCGCGCAAGGGCCGCGGAGGTAGTCCCTTACAGAACCGTGTACTTAATGTGTGGGTATGCGCAAATAGTATGCAGTGTGATGATGTACTCTCAATGATGTAAAGTGACACTGTATCGCGCGATTAAGAAGTAAGTATAACTAAAATAATATACAATCTTATTATAATGAGACGCAATAAACATTATACTATGTACAATAGTCGCAATGAATACTAATCAAGAGGATTACTTACTGTTCTTATATAATTTACAAGAGTAGATCCAAATTCCCAACTGTCATCTTCTTCGCAAGTCATATTACCACCTTCTTCTAGTTTCAGAGCATTTAATGCTGACGTGTATAAAATAACTGCATCGTAAAGTAAAGCCATATCGAAAGTCAAAGCCTTTTCGGTTATAGCGTTCTCTATGCGACCCTCGGACAATCCGACTACTATCTCATTTACGGATTTAATAAACTTTTGAATAGAATCTAAACTGGGATCGAAAAATCGTATACCTGTAATTAATTTAATGTTTATTTAGACGATAAATTGCATGTTGTTTAACGAACGATAGCATTTTAATAAAACATTTTAGGTAATAACTTTGTTCTAGTAATTTTCTGTCTTTACGAATATCTCAATATGATATAGCTATCTTCATTTAATTTCAAATCAGAAATATGTAAGGATAATTAAGAAAAAACTTCTAAATAGATCGGTTCGGCATGGCCTGCCATTAAAAAAATCAATAAGAAAATATGCTATCTATTTAAAATTAAGTGATCATTTCAACCTATATATATTTATAAACGATCATAATCAGAGCCCCAAAAGAGATCAAAATCGTATCGACAGAGTGTGACTGTTGTTGTACAAGGTGGTCTTACAACACAAAAACAATTATATGTTTACGAAAGTAAGTAAAAAGAATACGTTTCATGTAACAAATTGGGTATAACCATGACACGTCTTTGAAATTTCACTCTAGATTCTTGTCCAATTAGTAGGTAATTTTTAATTCGTAAAATATTAATTTTATACAAAACATTAATGTAAAAGCGAACAAAAACTCCAACTATCGCAAGGGTATATATTATGCACATATTCACTTACCTGTTATATTAGAACCCCCATGTTTATAAGGCTCGATATCAATTGTCTGAAAATCGGGCGTCATAACAAGGTAGCTATGGTCATCTGACATTATACCGACTTCTTGTGCTTGTTGTAAAAGTTGAGGTAAAATTCCCACGTTGCAGTTGATCAAATAGTTCACGGAACTAGAACTTTTAACAGTTTTCAATTGCGGTCTAAAACAATTTTAATATAGAAATATCAATTTATTAATTTGTAAAACATGAGAATTCTACAGGAGTCTAGAGAAACTATTCAACTGGATATATACTACTTTTTCTATATAAGTTTTTATTACAATATTTGTACCTGTAGTCATCTCCATCAGGTAATTGAACGACGTTAATCAAAATCTTTTGCCCGGACTCTAAGTCTTGCATTGTGAGTATATTATCCAAAAATGGCAAAAGTTCAGCGCCTTCATAAATTATTGTAAATTCCTTCCAATCTTTCACTTCTATAATATCGGCGTAAACCTGAGTAAACGTTAAAACTTTGCTGAAAGTCATTTCATTCGCAAGTATTCTTGGTACCTCTTATTAATTTACTTAAAACATTACCTGGGAATATGTAATGTAATTGGGGTATAGATTCACGGCTGACCAATTACGATTTTGCGTTTCCACTGGTTGCGTTATTATTTGAGGGATTTCAAGAAAATCAGCTATAGATTGTAAATGTTGCAATGAACATTTTTTTGTTGGTCCAAATACTCCCAGCACATTTTTCTAAAATTAATTGATCTTCATCGTAAGATGTAATCAAAGAATATTGTCTTTAAAATATTATTATAAGGAGTATACCTCTAGTAATGAACAAATGGCGCTTTCCGCTTCTAATATGTCTCCAGGAGAAGTTTTAATAACATTACCGACAAATGGATTGTCTTGGCCTTCTGATGCCTCCGCGAGTGCCACATTAAAAGCAGCTTCTAATAAAAATGAACCATCATCGAATATTGCACCTGAAAGAATTTGAAAAATGAAATATTTCGATAATATCGATATTATTCATTCAATTTTACTCTCCTGACATTAATTGATTTATTCATTCACAATATTAAACAACACAACAGATCAATAAATAAATAAAAAGTAACACCTTAAGAAACGTCCTTTATTTTTCCTGCCTATATAACCCTCTTGGAGGGAGTCTTTTTAAAAGCCTTGTTTTACTAACTTTTACCTTTTAATAATAACTCTGTACAGTTACAGCACTGTACGTGGATGGTAAACACCGACCGATTCCGGAACACTATGCACCTAAACATGCAGCAATGTCGGATATGCAATATATATTCTGTGTATGGTGGTCGTGAATTATTCAAATAATTCAATAATTGTCGCATTCATCAAATCCTTGTTATATAAAAAGATCCTGCGTCAAATTCCATGATTTTACACTCACCAGTTTGCCTTATGCATACTCTGTCAAATAGTCTTGAGAAAGTTATTCAGTTATTATAGATTTAAAATGAATTGAAGAATATTGCGGATTAAAAAATAAAACAATCTCCGAGCTATTTGAAAGTACTTGCTCAACGAATGCTAATAGATTTCGTCAAATATTAATTAATAGCCCTAGAGCTCTGAAGAGGGCAGATATTAAATACTTGTTGCAAATATAATTCGTTGGAATACAATTAATTGAACTTAACTTACAGTAACTAAAACATTATTTTCATGCGTAGATTTTTAACCACAAACCAAATACTTACCAATATTTCGATCAGTATTTACAATCACCACACAATAGACAGACAAAATGAATTTAGAAAATATAATGTAATTAACCATTATAAGTATACATGTATGTAATTTCCACAATATAACACTCACGTTTAGCCAGAGTACTAAATTAATTTAGAAACACTATAACAGTAAGTCGCCCTAAATACCATCTCTTGTTTCAAATCTAATCAAAGTCTTATTCGTTCTAATAACTAAGTGCTTGTCTAAATTTAGAATCTAGGTCCTGCATTGTAACTCACGTATATTAGAATCCGCTCTATATAATAATATCAAATAAAATTATGATCACCTGCAAGTAGTTGTATAATAATGACTAAAATATCTTCAATTTTTAAATACTAATTACGGAAATGTTCTAAATGCTCTCCTCATAGAACATTTGCGGTGGAATAATAATGCACTATTAATTTTTACAATTCAGGGATTACCATATACAAAAGAAATCTAACCCGAATCCCCACAATCAGCAAGATCACAACAACACTTTTGTAAATACATTGCGCGTCTACAATATACAGTTTAATTTAATTATAGTAGTTCATAGTAATATAAAATAGTCATAATTCATTTTTTTAAGTATGATAGCGTAGAATAATAATGCATAGAAAGTTAGTTTGGTAGGTATATTTGGTGCTTACAAACATGAACCAAAAATGATACTTGCGTGCAAGCGAAAATGTAGCTTGCCCAAAACCGGGGAAAATGAAATGCATTATTTCTTAAACCGTCACGAGCTCTTTTTTGCATTGAATGTTTTTGCTTACTTACATACTATCTACTACATGTTAAATAATATAATATGTTACCAGTGAAAAGTGATTTGAATACACTTTTATGTTTTTCAGATGTGTTGTGACACCATTTAATTGCAGAAACCGTCATAATTATTTACTTTCTAAGAGATGCCTTCGGAGCGCAGTGATCTTGTACACTAGGGAACGGGCTTTTTTTTCGAAAGGACATAGGTTGTTAGCCGGAAGGGCTTTCAGAGCTTGGCAGAACTTTTTGGGGCGAGTGCTGAGGGCATGGGCTGCTGCCGGAAAATAATAAAATAAAGAACGGTAAGGACTGCCCTACTGGAGTTGTTAATAAAACGGAAATGATAAATAACAAGAGCTGTAAAAAAAGGGAACGGGCTTCCCTGTTCAATTCCATGGCTCCAATTTAGTTACGTCAAGTTTTACGCTCGGTTTTGGTTTCTATATGTTCTTATTCTAAGTATGATAGCTTACATCCAGTTTTATCACTAAATATTTATAATCTATTCGAACAGGGACATCTACAATTCCTATAACAAATGAAGGCGTTAAAGTAAAAACATATATTTGTACAAAGGCGTCATCTATATTTTAAAGTATGTACTATAACTAAATTCAGTTTAGTGTTTTTATTTCTAATTTGAACAAAAAATGTAAGGAACGTGAACTAGATGTCGCTATTGAGCAAAACACAATGGTGTCATGTACTTGGAAACAAAGTCTTTTAAAGGTTATAATAAAGGTAGGTATAGTTTAAAAATACGATAATACATATACAAAGACGGTAAGCTTAATGTGTTTATTTTTTATTATCAAAGACCGAAATCGTTTATACTTTTTTTTTGATATTGTAGATAAATTTTGATTTTATTTTACTTTAAATAGATTTTTGATGCCTCCGTGACACCAAAATATATATATACCTAAGACCAATAAAAGTATAATATGTTGTTTGTGAAATATAATAATTAAAGCTAAAGGAATAAGATAAACAATATACTGCAAAAAAAAATATAGTTCAATAGAAACATTAAAGTTTTTTTGTACTTTTAATGAAATAAATAAACCATGAATTAATCATTTGCAATTTAACAGTAAAATTATTTTTTATATAAATTACTCAATAGAATTGTTCAAATCTTAAGCTTATATTATACCCGTCATATTTAGATTTCTTCATTCATTTATGTTTTTATGCAAACAAGTTATAACATTCTCAAAGAAATCTTGTGCAGTACCTACAAGGCGCGTACATTCCGACATTTTATGTCATCCAAAAGGTATTGCTTGCGTACTAGTACTTTACTGATATGTATCCTCTATAATAGAGTAAATCGTGATGTCAAGCACCTAAGGCGATGCCAATGTAATTCTTAAAAATAATTTTATATGCAGCTTTTTTATTACAGCTTTTACTGTGGAGTCAAGTAAGTTCCAGATGTTGAGACCCACGAACCTTCATTGTTGGACTTTCTGCTGACTACACACCCTGACGGATACAGGGTGGTGGTCGATGCCCCTCTAGGGTCATCTGACCACTGCCTAGTGCGTTCGTCGGTCCCTGCTACTTTTCACGATCGCTCTTCAGCGACTGGATCTCGCAGGGTATGGCGTTATGGGTCAGCAGATTGGGATGGACTTCGTGAATTCTTTGCGTCCTACCCATGGAGGCAGCTCTGTTTCTCTTCCGAAAATCCTGACGCTTGTGCGGACTGTATCAGGGACGTGGTGCTTTTGGGGATAGACTTGATCATCCCCAATACCAAAATACCAGTAGGGCGTCGTAGCCGGCCTTGATATAACAATGCCTGCGCCGAAGCTGCGCGCCTTAAGCAGTCCGCATACGTGGCGTGGAATGACGCCAGAAAGCGTCAGGATCCAAACGCCAAGGAAGAGAAGCGGAACTTTAATGCTGCTTCCAGGTCCAGCACGAAGGCTATAGCCAGGGCCAAGGCGGAGCACATTGGCAGAATTGGCGAGCGATTAAAGAGTTATCCCTCTGGGAGCCGTGCTTTTTGGTCGCTTGCCAAGGCTGTCCAAGGCAACTTCTGCCAGTCTAGTCTCCCGCCACTGCATAAACCTGATGACAGTTTGGCCTATAGTGCAAAGGAGAAGGCGGATCTTTTAGCCCAATCCTTTGCCTCGAACTCGACTTTAGATGATGGAGAAGCCACACCGCCGAAGATCTCCCGGTGCCAGTTTACCCTGCCTGAAATACGCATCAACCAGTGTGCGGTCAGGAGGGAACTAAGGCTTCTCGACATCCGTAAGTCGAGTGGGCCTGACTGTATCCCCGCCGTGGTTCTTAAAACGTGCGCCCCTGAGTTGACCCTCGTTCTTACGCGCCTTTACCGTCTTTCCTATAATACTAACAGGGTTCCCACTTCATGGAAGGTGTCTCATGTCCATCCGAGTCCATCGAGTTATAGGTCGATAGCGGTCACATCTTTGCTCTCCAAAGTTATGGAACGTATCATAATCATGCGGTACCTTGAGGAGCACCAGTTGATCAGTGATCGTCAGTACGGTTTCCGTCATGGTCGATCAGCTGGTGATCTTCTTGTTTACCTCACACATCGCTGGGCAGAAGCTTTGGAGGGCAAGGGTGAGGCTATGGCTGTCTGCCTTGACATCGCGGAGGCGTTCGATCGGGTATGTCATAGAGCCCTTCTATCGAAGCTACCATCCTACGGAATGCCCGAGAAACTTTGCAAGTGGATCGCTAGTTACCTGGAGGGCCGGAGCATAAAAGTAGTCGTTGACGGCTGTTGCTCCGAGACTCTATCAGTCAATGCTGGCATTCCACAGGGCTCGGTGTTGTCGCCGACACTCTTCATCTTGCATATCAATGATATGCTGTCTATTGACAGCATGCATTGCTATGCAGATGACAGCACGAATGATGCGCGATACATCGGCCACCAGAATGTTCCTCGGTGCACCGTAGAGGAAAGACGGTCTCAACTTGTGTCTGAAATCGAGAGCTCTCTGGGGTGGGCCTCCAAATGGGGTGAAATGAACTTAGTTCAGTTCAACCCCACGAAGACACAAGTTTGCGCGTTTACTGCGAAGAAGGACCCATTTGTCATAGCGCCTCAGTTCAGAGGAGTACCTCTTCAGGTTTCCGGGAGTATGGGGATTCTCAGCGTCGAAATCTCGAGCACAGTCCAGTTCAGGAGTCATTTGGAGGACAAAGCCAAATTGGCTAGTAAAAAGCTGGGTATCCTGAACAGAGCGAGGCGGTACTTTACGCCGAGCCACATATTGATGCTCTATAAAGCTCAAGTACGGCCCCACGTGGAGTACTGCTCCCACCTCTGGGCAGAAGCCCCCAAATACCTGCTTAACCCACTTGACTTCTTGCAAAGACGGGCTGTTTGAATCGTCGATGATCCTGATCTCACGGATAGCCTGGAACCGTTAGGACTGCGGAGAGACTTTGGTTCCATGGGGAGTGCTCTGAGGAACTGTTTAAGATGGTGCCAACGTCACTATTCTACCATCGCACCACCCGTCACCGTAGTAGAGTTCATCCATACCACCTGCAAACAATACGGTCTAGTACCGTACGTTTCCAGCGTTCATTTATTCCACGCACGTGTAAGCTCTGGAATGAACTCCCTGCCTCGGTGTTTCCCGAGCGCTATGACATGTCCTTTTTCAAACGAGGCTTAAAAAGAGTATCCCTTCAGAGGTAGGCAGAGGCTTGGCTGTGCCCCTGGCATTGCCGAAGTCCATGAGCGGCGGTGACCGCTTATCATCAGGCGGGCCGCTTGCTCGTCTGCCTATCAAGGCAATAAAAAATAAATAAAAAAAAGTAATAAAGTCAACTTGAAAGCCTGGATATATGTTGGCGTTTGTTTACATACACATGTCGGTGGGTTGACCGTGTGGGCCGACATATATCAGACGTTTAGCATAATTTTTTTGCTGAAATAAAAACAAAAGGTCTCAAACAAATATGAAGAAATTTTGTATTCTCCCCTAGCTATAATATCGGGTATTTACTTTCTGAATTATAGCGCTTATTTACCTTGTCATGAATTTGCCCTTTACAATATGTATTGCTCCAAACGACGTCGTTTGGATACCACTGTTTTATTTTTTATGTTGACCAAGAAATGGTTAGAATCTCTTCCCATCTCATAAACTAATTAGCGTAATAGATCTAGTAGTGGGACCAATTGTGAAAATTTTACTTTTCCATCTGCACACCACAATCCGAACAAACCACGGACATACCAATATGACGACTCTCGATATCTTTCGCGCGCTGGTCATCGGCTCAGTTAACACGTCAGGTGGCTCGTCGCACATTTGAAATAATAATAGTAATTCGTTTACTCGTCATTACATAGAATGAAGGTATGACTAATATACTACTCCATGATAATAGCTAAATGTGCTGTACATTTGTAAAATTTACAAACATACAAGTATGTATTTTTTTAAGTAAATAATTAGTATTTTTTATTTATTTTTGTTTTTAATACTTTTTAGGTTTGCTGAAATCATTCACTCACTCATTTTTGATATTATGAGATATAAAAAAATCTGCTTCTTAAAACGATCCATAATGAACATCCAAAAACAAATTAGCCGAATTGGTCGAGCCGTTGTCAAGTTTTACGCTTAGCAACATTTATTTTTATTTATATGGATTAGTAGGTAGTAAAACTGGAGGTTTTCAAGCATTGAACTTTTTTAAAATATGAATTCAAAAAATAAGTGATCACTAGCAGTTAAAGGAATTTAAGTAAACACCAGAAGGGCGTGGGGGGTCATTGCTTAGCTTATTTTTGATGACATGGGTGATTAAGGTTCTAGATACGATTAGACTAGAATAGATTACGCTGGCAAAATTTATTTAATTTTCCTTTTATAATTATTCTGCAAAATTTATTATATTGAGATTTAGTAGCCCTGCTTGTATCTGTCCGATAGCGAAATAAATGTTCATGGCTTCCCTAAAATATTTGTTAATGCATACTCGTTCTCATGCAGTGTGTTAAGATAAATTATATATATTTATTCTTTAGACCATATGAATTTACTTCATTCTATTTCACGCTAATAGTGCTTTGCATGGTGAAAAGATAGGCCAGTTAGTGAAGTTGGAACCAAGACTGACTGCCGAAGGTACGCCGGACGTACTCGGGTAAAAGGCAATAGGTGAATCTATTCAGTGAAATATAATATTGTATTTTATTTTTACAATAATAACCAAGCTTCTTATAAGCTTGTATAACACTGATATATATGTATGAAATAAGATAATAATAACAAGTCTAGTGAGTTTATGAGTGAGAAATTATACCTTACTTGCTATAAACTTGTTGTTGCCTTATAATATATCATGGCAGTTAAGTCTTTTGTCAAGAAGCAGAGATACTAATTTCATTTCACATAATATATTTATATATGTATAAATATCATTTCGATATGTTTCTATTTTTAGATTGTACCATGATTATTAAAAAGTTTTTATATAAAGTAAATATATAAAGTTAACGCATTAGAGAATTAGCCTAATTTATATTGTTTGTATATTTAGTGATTAGAGGAGTGTATACTACAATTTTTTTTTGTTAAGGTTAGCGTTATGGCCATAATCTCATCTGATCTTAAGTGACGTATGACATCTGATCTGATCGTAAGACACGCTAAACCTATGGAGGAACTGGCTCTCAAGTGTAGCTGCCGGAACAGACCTATTGGTATTTAGCGGCAGGTTTTCAACTTGAGGGTGGTTGCTAGCCAGGCGGGCATTAGAAAAAGCCCTACCGCCATGATATGGTTTCCTCACGATGTTTTCCTTCACCGAAAGCTCAAGCTCATTGTAGGTGGTTGGATTCGAACTCACGTCCCTTGATACGAAGTCGTACACACTACCACTGAGCTATCATCGCTTCAATTTTGTCATATTCAAATTCTACAGTAAATGGTCTCCACTATATTCGTACGGTTCTTATACTTCCTCGAAATATTTATAATAGTTTCTTATCTAAATATGTGATCCTATTAATCATCTAAACTTACTGTGTAGATAAAGCAGTTTAAAGTATTTAATAATTAATGTTGTATTTGAAAGTACGTCGCTGTTTTCACTTCCGCTAACTTCCGTTAAACCACCACCGTGGTTTGTAAGATAAGGGTATTAGGTATCTACCCTTGTGTTTAATTATTACCGGCTTGACCCGCGTCCTAACTTTTGGTTTTAGAGACTGCTTTAGGGATAAAATAGTTTTTAATTAATTTCTTTTACGGTATTCCGGTCAATGAGTCTGAACGGAATTATGGAGTTACAGTAATGGTTTTAGACAGTGGTTCGTGTAGGATAAAATATAGTATACAAAATATTATTTTTAGACTATGGTTAATTTCCTTATTTCAAGAATGGGAAGTTTAGATAGATGGCATAAAGTGATTTAATATGTTAACGATTATATCAGTATTGTGATTAATTATTTTTTTTTGACATACTTTATCTATCTTACTTCAGAACAGATTAGGAATGACTGTGTTATATGATTAAACTCCTGGTAAAATAAACATGCCATTATAAGAATAATCAGTTTAGTGTTACTTACTTCTAATAAATATTGACAAAATAATTTGCAACGCATTATTCTTGTATAGGTAAAATCTCCAGTTGAAATCAAGTGCAATTGTGGAGAAAGGCTGGCACTGTTTTAAAATACTGATTAAAATAAATTTATGAATAAGTTATTATTTGAACTAAAGCAAACCCTTTAAATTCCACATATAAATTTGTAACTTGGTCTTAATAGAATCTGCCGCGAATATTATTATATCTGGCCACTGCTTTATTTCTAGATTAATACGTAAATATATCGGTATCCAAAAAGTAAAGTTCTGTCCGTATTTAAGAACAAGTTTTATAATTAAAAACTATTGACATCTTAAAAAAAGTTTCATAAATACCACTAGCTGGTACTCCGCAACTTCGTTCGCGTTATTTCTGTCCACTGAGTGTGACCGTAATATCCATTCTTAGTGGGTCTACGTCATGAAAAAAAAAACAAGTCAGTAGGTAGGAACGCAGGTAGCATGTAGGAACGCCGCGTCATGGGTCGTGAGTTCGAATCCAATCATCTACAATGAGCTTGAGCTTTCGGTGAAGGAAAACATCGCGAGGATAGCATGGTAGTAGGGCTTTTGCTACCACCCTCAAGTGAAAAATCTGCAGCCAAATAGTATTAGGTTTCTTCCGGCAGTTGCTCTTAAGAATCAGTGCTTCCTATAAAAGGACGGCAACGCACCTGCAGTTCCTCTGGTGTTGTGGGTGTCAATAGGCGGTGATCACTTACGATCAGGTGACACGCTTGCTAGTTTGTCCCTAATGCATAAAAAAGGCCTGGTAATTTTGCTGATACCTGAGTATCTTGTTTGTTTCTTACGCTTTCACGCCTAAACTGCTGAATCGATTTTGATGATTTTTGGTATAGAGATAGATAGGACCCAGTAGATAGAGATAGGCTACTTTTTCTCGCGAAATCTTTATTGGAAGTGGTGTAAATAGAGGGATAAACTTTGTATGAAACTGTTTATTGCGTCATCTGATTTGTTTGACAAAAACAATATCACCGCGAGCGAAATCACACGTAAAATATAAATAGGCCACCTTCTTTTATCTCTTTAGAAGTTAAATAAAAAAAAAAAGTTTCTTTTGTAAGCCTACAAACACAAAGCCTGTGTAAAAAGAGAACTACATTGCAATTTAATATTTCTAGCTTCAGTAGTTTCAGCAGTGCGTTGAATGAATCGGTCAATCAACCAGAATAATATAGATACGAATACATAATTCCATTCTAATTAGTTAATTCTAAAAGTAAATTTACAGCCTGCTGACATATTATTACTGATAATATGATAAAATAGTATTATAGTATCATTTATTGTTTTATGTAAAAGAAAATGCAAAAATGTTTTACAAAATAATTATTTGGTTTGAGTTTTAATAATAAAGATTTCGAAAATAAACTCTATTGCATGTCAACTGACATATGCCTATTTATATTCTATAAAATATACTATATATAGTACATCAATATAATGGACTTTCCGAAAAAAAGGGTAAACTCTCTAGAAGCTATCACCTAAGCTCCATTCATCTATTCATAAAGCTAATTAGAGGCTTGAAGTACCTTTCTATCCATTCCCATTCATTGCGTAATCCAGGTGTTGATAAGGTCGATATTCTATCTAGACGAAAACAGAATTTAGCTGAAACTTTTCTTATTCTAATACCTGGTGGTCGTTTCATTAGACTAGTAATCAATTTTATTGAATATCGTTAAGTTTAATAAAAGAAGTAAACTTACATGTATGTATGATTTTAAAGCCGTAGAGAAGTATCTTGTAATCTATACTAATATTATAAATGCGAAAGTGTGATTGTTTGTTTGTTTGTCCTTTCTTCACGCCCTAACTAAGCAACCAATCGACTTGATTTTAGACATAGAATTAGTTGAAAGGAGGGAAAGAAGGATAAGCTACTTTTGTCCTGGAAGAACTTCATATTTCCAAGTGAGATATACAGGAATATCCGTAAAATTATTCTTCATTCACGCTCTATTAAACCAAATAATCGACTTGATTTTAGGCATAAAGATAGTTGTAAAGACGGAGAGTAACGTAGGCTACTTTTTGTCCTGGTAAAATACCAAATTTCCATGGGATATTTACGCAAATATTCGAATTTTTACACGAAAATTCGTTCTTCATTAGCGTCCTAACAAAACAAGCACTCGTCTTTATATTTGCCATAGAGATGGTTTAAATAGGCAGAGTAAAATAGGTTACATTTAATCTTGGAAAAACTTCAAATTCGCAGGTGGGATTTACAGGAATATCCGTAAAATTGTACTTCCCTCACGTACTATCAAACCAAACAAAAGACTTGATTTTTAGCATAGAGAGAATTCCCTAGAGATGTGAGAGGTGTACCCTAACACAAACTGTAATTAGACGTTCCGGTTATGCTCATGCGTGATTTGGATCCGCCACGATTATTCAACGGTACAAGGCTTCGCGTCACACAGCTCGGGCGGAATATTGTTGGTGCCACTATTTTGACTAGAAGCTAGTTAGTAATATTTTGAAACCTGTTGCTATCATACAGTCATTCATATTTTATAAATATGTTGTAATATATATATATATAAAAATAGAATACTCGTATTAGCCTATAATGGTAATAAAATAGTAAGAAATAGGAGGCTATGTGAGATAATATTTAGTAATCTTAATAAATTATGTCTTTGCACTGGGTGTGGTAACTACTTGCAGGTGATGAAAGCGTCCTACCTACTTAACCCGTCAAATTAATCATTTTTCAAACCAGGTCAGGATATTAGGCCACAGTTATAAAATTATTATGTTGCCATCAGTTCTTGCTACGTGTGCAAATTTTTAAACTAATCGGTCGCCTTGAAATTAAGGACAATTACTTTAAAAGATTCCGTTACATATGTATATACAAGCCAAGTTATTTGAAGCGTCGTAAAATAATATTATTTTATTTAAATAAAAGTATTTTATATAGGTAAGTGATTTCCTATATATGTTAGTCTCTTACTCTTGAGATGACACTTAAAATGAATTATTAATGTGCTACGCTTCATTTATCACAATAAAATATGTAAATTTTATCAGTCAACAGGGTTCAAGATTAACGCTGACTAGGTTTCAAAGATCTTTATGTAGAATTGTTGCGTAAACTTTACGTAACGTTTGATATTACTTATAAGGCTATAATACTTTCTTAATACTATCACTAACTAACTGAGGCCTTTTTATTTTCCATCTATATCAATAAATCTCTAAATGTCATATAGAATTCACATACAATGTTAAAAATAACCACAATAAAAATGCCATTAAAAAACTGTATATTTGTTTACCTTTCAATTCTAGCGTCCAGATTTATTTTAAAAACGGTTTAACCGTTTTATTATATTTTTACACGGAAGCTAGAGTCACTAATAAAATACTAGGTTATAAATATAATCAATAATACGTTTAGAAACCGTAAAAAACGATAGCAAAAAACAAATATTTTTACACCGATTGCAAATTTATACAAGAGAATATCATACATACCTCAATTTTATTAATATCTAATCTATGAAGATAGCTTGTAACAACACATTTAAAAATGGTAAAAACATCATATTTTTATACATTCTTAACCGATTTGATGGAAATTGTGTATACCGGTGATATAATAGGGATTACTTTTTAGAATATTCGGGTAATACGAAAAGATAATTGCAGGAATTGAAATATTTTTATTAAATCCCAACTAATTTTAACTAAATACTAAGAAAATAGCACAAAACTACGCGAAATTAAATGTCATATGTTTTCGGTATACAGAGTAATATCTATTGATTTATCTGTCGTCCCATAAAATTAACATACTTTGTAATAGTACGATTATAAAAGATTCAATGTAATAACTACCTCGACGATAGTATATAATATTGCTAATCATAAATTTAATATATATCTTGTATGGAGGTAGTGTCGAGCCCTTGAAATAGTAAAACTCATTTGAATCTATGAAATTAACGTCATCTGAAATAGTCTTTAAAGAATTTGTTGACAGGACGGAACACGATTAATAACATGATACGATATTCATTTGCAATTGTGATGCTGCTTTGATATCAAACCCGGTAGAATTGAACGTAAATCTATTAAGAGGAAAACTGGTGGACTCAATCTATTGAATTCTTTGTTTTTTCATTTAATACTTTTTTTATATTGTTAAGGTTTAGCGTTATGGCCATAATGTCACCTGATCTTAAGTGACGATACTGCCCGAGTTGGTAGACACGCTAGAAACTAATTCATTGTAGGTGCATTCGAACTCACGTCCTTGGACGTGACCTCCTACAGAAAATATGTAAATATCCTAATTGATCATACAAAGCGAGTGTCTAATGTACAGCAATGTAAGTGGAAAAGCTTCTGTTTTACTAACAATGTCGTAAAATTTTATCTTCAATTTTATGTACACACAAGTTTGGTGCAACTTTTATGATTCAATAACCATTCTAAGACCAACTTAATTGATTATTTTATCTTTTTAATTAGTTATAGCCAAATAGCTTTTTATAGATTGTTATTTCAATTTATACCACTTATGTTTTCATATTTATAACTAAAAATAGTCGTATTATTAAGCAAATTTAACAGATAACTGTATCTCTCCATATTATTTAGCTTTTATATGAACACGAATTATTTAAAGATGTATTAAAGCTAAAAAAAAACACCAAGATGTTCATTAATGCATAAAACATAATAGAGGAAAATACAATTTTGAAGTCTAATATTGTAATTAAAATTAATCTTGAATGGAGGTAGAAAAATAGTAAGAGCGAGGAGACTAGCAATAGTAGACTAGCAATTAATATAGTATTCAATATTACGAGGGATTCTATGTAGACTAGGAAGGCTTGTTCTCTATGAAAAAGGTTTTATAAAACTTTAATGATCGAATTAACATTTAGATTACTTATTTGCATATAACATAAAAACTAGTTAATCTATACTTAATAATAACTCTTAATCAGTTCTTTATGTTTTGTATCGTATTTTTTTAAATACAAACCGGTTACGATTATCACGTCTTCAGTTAAATGCAATATTACAATGTTACTCATTTTCTGTATAAACGCTAGTTATAATTTCTCAGAAAAAATTCCAAACAACATATTAACTATAAATTACTGTTAATTCTCCTCTCGTCAGTATAAATAACTATAAAAATAATTAGAAATAAAAAGTTTTTCTTTATTGTTGTTCGACAAAATTATAGCAAATTAGCAAAGTTATCTTTTAACAATTGCTAACGTAAAGAGAAAACGTAAAATGTTTGGGATAACATTTTGTACAAAATGTCATAAATTGGGCTAGGGACACTGATAAGTAAGTACAAACTTATTACAGAAAATTATTTGTGTGTTCCACAAATTATTGTTCTCACTCTGGTTGTAGCTTAATGTACGATTATTGTGTTCATAAAGCCTTTTTTATTTGAAATAAGCGAAATTGCCAATATATGCATATGCCATAATTATAATAAAAACATTCCAAATCAACGATGGTAACCGAGAGATTAGCAAAACTTCGACAATTGACATCGCTATCGTGTTGGCCTTGTAACAGATCTATCCCTAGTATCTATGTATATTTGTAAGAAAAAATAAGTAAAAGATATATTTATCTCCATCTAGTTAATATTATAATTACTTTTTCTCAATGTCAATTTTGAGAATGAAGGCTGTAAGGGATTTAAAATAATTGTAGAAAAATAAATAAATAATTTACAATTAATTAAATGTTAGAAAATATGTATTTTAAATCATCTTAAAATTTCAAAATGTATAATAAATAAGATATAAAGTCATCAGATTTAGGTTATACAATTCCTACAATCATAGATAAACGATTACTTTTTCTTATCTTTATGGTAAGATATATTTGAATATTTGAATTAGCCAATCAGAGATGATGTTATGAAACGGAATTAGGTAAAGTGTTTTAGTTTTCTTATTAGATACAGGAGGGATTTGGTAGAATTTTGAACGAAAAATGAAAGGGAGAATTGATGAAACAATGAGCATGAAGAGGATATACTCTCAGAGAAACAATGGGTAAAGTTCTAGAAGGTAATCGGAATTCGGGGGAAGTGCGCGGCGGAAAGGGAGTACGAGGTTATATAAGACCGCAGCACGGGGATTATAAGAAGACAGTTCAGAATACGACCTGGGAGGATACACTTGAGAGGTAGGCTGGAGCAGGACACTAGAGATACAGGCCGGAGAAAGGCACTTGAGAGCAAGACCGGAGCGAGGCACTTGAGAGGTGGGCTGGAGGAAGACATTTCAGAAGAAGACCGGGGAGGATACGCTTGAGAAGTAGGCCGGAGAAGAACACTTCATAATAAAACCGAAGGTAGGCACTTGAGAGGAGGACCGGAGCAGGACACTTGAGGAGCAGGGCGCTTGAGAAGCAGGCCGGTGCAGGTCCATTTGTGAAGTAGGCCGGGTGCGTGAGGGCTTGAGAGATGTGGTGAGAAGTATAAAGATCGCTAAAACCTATAAAAATATAAGTAGATTATGATATTTGTTAGATTCAGATACAGAAATGTTCTAGTCTGTTAAAATCAGCCCAAAATTAATATAAATATTCCAACTGCTAACTACACAGGATCTTCTGTACAAATATGATAGTATTGATTCTATTACAAAGTCGAAGTAAGGTATGGCATCCTCTTGTGTCTATAATACAAAAGGAATGTGTTCTGGATTTCACTGGAAGTTTTGTAAATAATTGTGTTAAGCCACCACGCTACACTTCTCCATGCAGACTTATTATTCAGCATCTAGGTTGTTATATATCAAGTAACTTTCCAATTGAATATATATTTCTATTAAATGGTTATATAAAGAATACCTTGGGTTTGAATTACATTAGTTAAGATACTTGCCTAGGTAAATTATTGCATTAAATTTTGTTGGTGAAAATATATAACATATAAATTATAAAATCAAAAGAGTAAAGAAATCAAACTATAATAGTACTTCATACATTAATTGTAATTTAAAATATAACCGTTAGCTAGTTTAGAAACTCTTCAAGTTTCCTCTATTATGTAAATTATGATATTAGTAATTTCTTTAAAATAAATATGTACCGACTTTACATTTACAAGTATTATTGCATAGAGATTATAAAATATATGTAGATTATAAAACTAAGTAAAGAAAGCCAAATATAATAGTAACTCATACTGTAATTGTGATATAAAGCATAACTAATTACTAGTTTGGAAACCCTTCAGGTATTACGTGACATATGAGGTGAATAAATAAATTAAGATATATGGGTACAAACTTTTATATATAAAATTATAAGTATATAGGAACTAAGATAAATAATGATTCGTTTTAATATTGATATTAGTTATAAAGCTTAATATTTTCAGGTGAAAATACAGCATAATAATATCACTTATACATTGGTAGGATAAGTAGTGTCTATGATTAATACCAACCATAATTCATAACATTTCACGTACAACACTACTATACATTGGTATTGTGCATGATTGCTCGAAGGTTATATTTTGCTTTGCAAACACGATCAAAGAATCCTTACTACATCTAAACAGTCAGCATCAAACCCATTGTTTATGTGTGTTGAATAGAGTCAATACTAGTTTATTTAACAAGCTTGTTTGGCTCATACATAACTAGCTGATCAGAATTATTCTATTTGGGTATCTGTTATTACATTAAAGTAATATTGTCTGGAATCAAGTAGAAGTTCAACTGGTTATCTAAATTTATGAAAATACTATTTTATAGTACAACAATTCAGTGTTGATTTGGTTCAACACATATAATTTCCGAATACCTATCCACCTTCCTATAGGAACTAGTGCGATATTAATATTAATTTATTGGTTCTGTCTACCATTTAAAAGGCAGTAATATATAATCTAAGGAGTGTTTGTTTTACTATGTATGGGCAGCTATACCATAATACTTGTTAGGGCGTAGCTTATCTTCTATATATCCATGTCCGTCGATCCACTTAGTCTTAGGAACAATAACCAAGTATGCGAAGCTGTCTTTGTCCCCTCCACCTATATCCAACAGTCTGTAGCTTCCTTATGATACTGTGCGGGGAGGTTTGGATTGAAGTGAGTTGCATACTACTCCTTGGTTGACTTTGTCGCCTCGGGGCTTTCTTACTACTTTGAAGGGCTATAGCTATACTATTACTGTATTTGCTAAATACTACTCATTAGATTTATCTTGTTGAAGACTATAGTCGACCTTTGTGTCTTCTATTAATACCATTAGAGTCATAGTTATTAAGGAACTTGTTTCAGAACTCCTTATATCCTGCCTCATACTTTCACTCTGATTTGGCTTTGCCTATGGTGCTGATTGTTAGATTACACCCTATTAAATTCTAAAAAAAATATATAGTGCTTACTTTAAGAGGCAGATAAAGGGACGGCTGGGGCCTCATCTTTTTAAATAAAAAATCCAAATCTTTGAACAACTTTCATGTATGACTACTTACATTGCTTCTATATATAATTGCAAGTCATTAATAACAATACTATAATCTTAATTTAATATAATTATCATGTGCTCAATTAAGTTCTAATGTTATTAACCTCGGTTGTTGTGTTTTCTGAGTACCAGATTAAAATAATTAGTTTACTACAACTGTCTTTAATTCACAACGTAGATATAGGTCCTAATTACTAGATTATCACTGCCATAGATATAAAGTAACAAGTTGATGCTCTCTTGATATTCTTAATATTCATTATTTATTCTATCATTTATTATCTCTTCACCTCTTCACGCCTCTTTTGTAGAACCCTATATCATAGGAATCCAGTTGGATATATGTGTCTGTATCTTATGTAAAAAAAAACTACCTACTAGCTTATTATATAAGAATAACAAATTGCTAATTTAATCATAAATGATTACTTTCTTAATAAAAAAATTCTGTGCTGGTAGTTTAATTTTTACTCTAGAACGATCGGAGGACAGGAATATACATTTATACATATGAGTAAATAATAATAATAGTAGCCATATAAAGCGATGATAGCTGAATGGTAGTGTGTACGACTTCACGTCAAGGGACGTGAGTTCGAATCAACCTGCAATGAACCTGAACTTTCGGTGAAGAAAAATATTGAGATAAAACCGTAGTATGGTGGTAGGCCTTTTTCTAATGACCGCCTGGCTAGCTACCACACTCTAATTGAAAATCCGCCGCCAATTTACCAATAGGTATCTTCCAAGACTTGCACTTGAGAGCCAGTCCGTCCACAGGCTTAGCGTGGAGCCGTATCATCAATTAACATCAGGTGAGATTATGGTCATAACGCTAAAATACCTATAAACTATAAAATAATCAAACAAACAGATGCAGCAATGTCTATTAGGTAGAATTTTCTGTTTCAATTACGTTGAGCTCTAACGTCTTTGTCTGACAATAAATAATGAACGGAAAATCACTTAAACTGAAACGAGAACAAAGAAAAAGAATACAAAAGGCCTTTAACAAAGCGATAGATGTAAGACATGCTAAAGAAAGTTTTAATCGCATTTAACAATCCTTTACAAATCTATATTCATTATTCTTCATATAAAAACTTTGTATCTCTTGTTTATTAAAACATAGTCTTTTCATGAATATTATTTTATATGTATTATTTACTCACAAATACGGTCTTCAAATAGGTTTTTCATTGTATTTATTATTTCTGTTAGCAGATTTATTCACATAAACTAAATACAATTAAATGTTGTTGATCTAAAGTATAATTTATATGAATTATATCTTAACCTAAATCTGTTTAAATAATATTTTGTACCTATGTAGCCTGAGTATCGAAGCGATGATAGCTCAGTGGTAGTGTGTACGACTTTACGTCAAGTTCGAATCCAACCACCTACAATGAGCTTGAGCTTTTGGTGAAGGAAAATATCGTGAGGAAACCGTAGCAAGGTGGTAGGGCTTTTTCTAATGCCCGCCTGGCTAGCAACGACCCTCAAGTTGAAAACCTACCGCCAAATACCATTAGGTGTGTTCCGGCATTTCCACTTGTCCCCCCACAGGTTTTAGGGTGTCTACCAACTTGGGCAGTATTGTCACTTAAGATCAGATGAGATTATGGCCATAACACTAAGCTACTCTTTATTTATTTATTTAATCTTTATGTATACCATTCTACACATATAATACATTTAAAATTTTGTAGTTAGTACCAAGATTGGCCTTATTGATAAGAGCAATCTCTTCCAGTCTACGTTTGATGGATGGACGGTTCTAGAAAGAAGAATCAGCAGTGTTTTGCGTGTATAAATAAATCTAAACGTATAAATACGACATAAATCTAAATAATGTGAACTATACTCTTAATATAAAACTACTGAAATCTTTATAGCTTTCGTTATGTTAGTTAATTGACTCCAGGTAATTGGTCCATAAGAATTTGATATACCGCATTCCAGTGCTCTTCTCTTATATAATTTCATAGTCACATTAATTGAGGTGTATCAGTAAGTTATTATTTTACTTTTAAATTGCTTTTATGTTGCATGTGTGTAGGAGTTGTGTATGATTAGTCTACAAAAAGGTGATAATAACAGCCTAACAATTTTTGTTCAACACTAGATGACCCGGTGAACTTCGTATCAACTATTATTGATGTTCTTTGTTCTCGCTAAAACTCAAAAACGGTTTGAGCGATATGCATTTTTTATTTTAAATTTTGATTAGCTATTATTAATTCTGATCAACCTTTTACTTCAATACTTTACGATCAATAGAACTGACTATATTCAATATCGTTTCCTTTTTTCATTTCTTTTGGTTATTCAATGAAACTTGTCTATAATCCAATGAATTGTTAAAAACTCCGTAAGGTTCTTTTATTATTATTATTATTATTGCATGTCATTTTTGAACAACTGTTTCACCCGGGGTTTCATCTGAAATGAGAATAACTTCTTAGTTATCAACAGATTATCCGTGTTAGTGCCGGGTACATCGTGTGGCAGAGAGGGAAACTGTGCAATTCCCGGGACTTGTGAAACGGATGTTAGTTTAACGTGCCCCTTTCCGGCGCGCGTCAACACTCACTTTTACTACTCGTGTTACTGTCCCTGCTCAGTCAAATTTGGTAGGACCCTGATAGCGCAGCTTTAGAGATACGTTCTAATATAAAACTTACTGCTGTCCTAGAGAGGCCAAGATAGTTTATTAGGTCATATAGATTTTGCTGGTATATCTCTCGCCCTCACGTCGACTGCGTGTAAAATAACTACTTGTCCATTCCTGTTCAAGTTATTTAGTAGCTCATAGTACCCCATGGTACAGTGAGCTCAACTAAAGGAATCAATTTCATCTGGTCATAATTTATTAACTAACCACAATAAAATGTGCGCATCTAAAATACCACATGTTTACCATGCTACAGAGTATATCCAACAATATTTAATTTTATTAGCATATAGTGAGGTGGCAGTCCAGTGAATTTACAAATTCTGTGAACTAATGTTCACTACGTCATTCTGGTTGATAACTGTGTTGGATGATTTGAGGATAATAACTGACCTCAAAAAGTATTCTGAATACTCACTTTAGTTAGATCTACATTTTTATTTTTCGTCGCCACTATTGCTCGTACTTGTCATGAAATTGCCCTTTACAATATGCGTTGCTCCAAACGACGTTGTTTGGATACAACTGTTTTATTTTTTAATGTTGACCAAGAAATCATTAGAATCACTTCCCATCTCATAAACTATTAAGCATAATAGATCTGGTGGTGGGACCAAGTGTGAATATTTTACTTTTCCATCTGCACAACACAATCCGAACTCAGTAAGTCTCTAACGGAATATAGACATACCAATACGACTATCCTGAATATCTTTTGCGCGCTGGTCATCAGCTCAGTTAACACGTAAAGTTGCACATCGCACATTTGAAATAATAAAAGTAATTCGTTTACTCGTTATTAGATAGAATAAAAGTAAAACGAATATATCACTCCATGATAATAGCGAAATGTGCGGTACATTTGTAAAATGTACAAAAATACAGTTATGTATTTTTACTAACGAATTAACTTGTATTTATTATTTGTGTTTCTTTTTAATTCCTTGAAGTTATTCTGAAATCATGCAGTCACTCAGTTTTCAAATTAAGAGATTTTAAAAAATCTGCTCCTTTCTTTGTTTTTTTTTTCTTTAAACATTCCGCGTGTCTTGTGGGAAAAAAATTTAGCCGAATTGGTCGAGCCGTTCCCAAGTTTTGTGCTTAGGAACATTAATATTTATTTATATAAATTGTTACTAAAATTTCATTAGAACTTTAAAATAACACTATATCATTCATGTTAAATTATATTTTATTAAGACAATAAAAAATCGTTGGCCAATATAAGTTAATACTATGAGATGCCTCAACGCTGTGTTACAAATAAAGATGTCCACGAAGACCTGAATAAATATATCGTTGAAAAGGTGCTATTTCCTTTTGTGCCTCAAGAAAATTTCATCTTAAATCTTTAATCAATACTTAAGGCTTTCAGGTAACAACAAAAGGAAGACTTCTTCATTTTACTTTCAAAACAGGAAAATTCATTCTATCTCTGAAATAAGCATAATTTTCGTGATTGTATAAGAAAATTCACATATTCCGGTACCTACTTTAATTTTGTATAAAACAGTAGTTGTATTAATGAAATATATTATTTTTATATACATGTACATATCGAAATAAAACTAATTTAAACGGATTTTATCGCGGTTATTAATTAATTTTGATCCCGACGTTTCGAAAGCTTTCAGTCTTCGTAGTCCGGGACTTAATTAATAACTAAAATTAATTAATAACCGCTATATAATCCGTGTAAATTAGTTTTATTTCGATGAATAATATTCGCGTAAATATAAGAAATCATTACATGTATATATTCAAGCTTGTTCACGCAATATCCGGCAAATTACACAATATAGGCATATAGAGGAAAAACATCGTAGGTGACAATTCGCACTTTGTACAGGAGAAATATCATCTTATTGATTCCTAATTAAAAAGTATTTTAGACTTATTTATAAAAAAATGTGACTTGTTCATAATTAACCACCAATCTATTGAAATATTGGCTATTAATATGGTACTTATAATTTACAAAGATAATTTTTAGGATGTTATAATAAAAAATCATTTTTAAGATTTTATGCGTTTACGATGTGTTTCCTGAAAAGGCTCGATATTTTCATGATAATTTTTAATCTGGGTGCACATTTCATTTCACTTAGCAAGGGCAGCTTTATAAATGCAACAATTACTTACGCTTAAATAGTCTTAGTATAATATATTATTTAAATAATGTAACGTTTAAATTGTATGAGTATTAGTAGCACTCGAGAAAAATATTAGCAAATTATAGCTTATGAGAAAGGCGTGGTTCAGTGACATAATTCACGACACGATAATTTCTTATACTGTGTTCTTAGAATGAAAGTTATAAGTTAACATTTATAAATAGGTAATTTAAAAACGAATTTAAGGAAGTTTCCTGTTAAAACTGTTGGAGTTGTTGGCATAACAGTTAACTTAAATAAGCAAATTTTCAAAAGGCTAAAACAGTCGTCTGTTTTTATTTGAAAAAAATATTATGATATTTCAAGACATAATATGCTGAATATTACGAAATGACCTTTCCAAAAAAGGAACGATTTCAATATGTTAACATTCACATTAAATATATCACAAAACTTGTAATTTATTCATTACCGTCAAGAACGGCGCATCCTTTCCGCAGTGTAATTTGAAAACTCATATTAAGTCTACGTACATTCAGAGTCTGCGAATTCCTGTGCGGTAGGAAATTGTGCCGCCTGTCATTCGTTTATTAAGGTATTATATTTAGCAATTAACGACTACGGTATAGCTTGTTTTGTATTATATTTGCCTTAACTTGAATGTACATACATGTTATTTATCAATGACTAGCTGACCCGGTGAACTTCGTATCACCTAGGACAAAACATATGGCCCGCCAGCCACTGTGCTTCCGCTTTTTAAATCTCTGATATCTCCTAAGATATCAATTTTAATGGCATACTGTTAAAGGCAGTTTTGATCTACATGAAATGTACAACTTATGTAATGTATTTAATTGGATAAGGAATAATACTGTATTTTATGAAATAGCTTGGGAAATATCCCATTGTTTTTAGTACTATGTAAACGATAAAAATAGTCAACGCGGGTTCTCATTTAGAGATAAAAATATACCATCTCGGGCTTTTTTTTCAATTTTTTGAAGATATACAATTTCGTAGTACATTAATTTGATCGTAAGGTTTAGCCAGCGTTTCCAATTTGAGCGCACAAAAATATGTTTGTTTCGACATCACATTACAAATCGGAATTTTTCGGCTTTTCTGTACTATATATGTATGTATACATATGTATACATATGTATGTATTATACATACAACCTTCCTCCTAAATGACTTTATCTATTTACTTTATCTACTGCATTAAAATCCGTTAAATAGTTTAAAACATATAAGCGAACAGACAGCGAAAGCGACTTTATTTTATGTATACTATGTATAGAAATGGAATCTTACAACATAATTTTCACTAACTTAGAGTTATCTGGTGGGCTTGAAAATTTGAACATATATCAAAAGCCGTATTGACAACGCAATAAATATTATGACTTAATTCTGATATCCTGTCCATTGTTTTATAAAAACTATTCATACTTTTTAAGACGGTTCCTTATGAAAGCGTGTTTTCCGTTTTATTTTACGTTATAATTTATTATAATCCTACGACAAAGTAGCGATATTGTATCTAATCGTAGACAGAGAATAATAAGAAAAAATTATTACTGATGCGAGATAAGCATTTCATCGGGGGTCGTCGATGTCATGCCGGCCTGAAAACCTTCGACTGCTGAATACGCAGGCCAGTTAATTACCAAGTTCATGTTTATGGCAACCCAACTAAGGACAGATCACCATTACTCTGTTTGATTGTTATGTATTTTGGCTGATCTTGAAACGCTACATGCATAGTCGTATTACTATGACGGCCGTCACAAATGGTTTACGGTAGTCATTATTTGCGTCGACACAATTGGTATCTTTAACATATGGCAATAACTAAGTTTATTTTTTTATAATTCATAGAACTAAGCTCTATTATATAGATAGTCGAAAAAAGTTGGCATGTTGTTATTCTATTTGCCTAAGCTCGATGAATAAAAGAAGAATGGATAATTCAATAGGCCTCCATGAAGTGCTTTCTAATGAATTATGTACATGTCTAATGGTGGATAATATCGTCAGAATGGCTAAGGAAGCTTAAAAGCCAGTCAGTGTCATTCAGTAAGACTAAAACGAATAAAATTTTGTACGAAAATTGTGTAACGAATGTATAATAATTTAATATAATCGAATAAGTTCGTTTTTTCTTATTGTAATTATTTTAATAGTAAACATTAATAATAAGTAAATTTACAGACATATCGTTTTTCGTACTAATTCAGCTATAAACAGACTATCGATAGTCGATAATATAATATAAGATGATAAATTTAAAGTTTTGCTACAGTGTATAATAATACAATAAAATATTAGAAACGGTGGACAAGTAATCCTTCTGGAGTTAGAGATGTCCGGTGACAACAAGCGGAACGCATATGTTTATGTACCAGTGTCATTACATACAAAAGATACACTACTATTTTTTTTAGTTATCCGGGTGATACGTTTCTATGAACTTTTATATTTTTATGTAATAATTTATCATTAAAAAAAAACTATGCTTTCAAGTAAAATTATATATTTTCATTTACAAAAGATATTAAACAATATATATGTAGCACCGAGTAGTGTATTCGGTGGTATAGTCCATCAGAATCTGTATGGGTTTAAATATATACACTTTTTGGTAATTCTTTCTTAGTGCTTACGTACATTCCATTAAAAGCTCGTGTATCTACCTATATTTATTTTTCTAGATACTGCAGATACCAAATACATTGTTTTTAAATAATAATATCGTTTTCGATTCATTAATCGTCCATAAATATAACTTTTCACACTATGCAATGGTATTTTATATTATTTAAAGTCTCGGCATAACTTTGTAACTCAACTTGGGTGATTTCAAAAGAAATGGAAATAATTTCAAACTTTTACGACATGAAAAACGGACTGCGAAGAATAATTAAGATTGAGGAAGTGTAACATATTATTAAAATGTCTCTATTATTTTACCGGATTTAGAAAAAAAATATACTTCACAATGCCTTTGGAGGATCTTTTAACATTAGTTATAGTGATTTTTATTCTTTACTCTATATTTAAGCATACACCATTTAATTGCGTGCTATGTTAATTATTTATAGGTTCATAGGTTTATAGGTTTATAGGCTCATAATTAACTATATTATTTGTAATAATCATTTTATAGATCGTATTAAGGTCTTCCTAAGCAACCTTTCTAAGCATCATTATTTGGGGTCTGCGCAATACTTTTTCTTCTTCCATAAATCTCTATCAGCCACCATCCCTTCGTTTACTACCTTTTTCTCATCTCATTAATCACACACTATCCATCTTTTATTTGGTCTTCCTCTTCCTTTCCATTATTCAATGTTCATATCCATTACTTTTCTCCGTTCTCATGACATGTCCAAACCGAGACAAATAATTTTGCTTGTAACTTCTCTACCACTGATGTCACTTTGAAAACTCCCCATCACATACACATTCCTGATGGACAAACCGATCCTGTAACACCACACAGCCATCTCAACATTCGCATTTCTGCTGCATGCCAATGTCAGTGTCAATACACTGAAACGTCTTACTAGCCCAGTACTCCGATCTATAAAATGTGACAGTTTTTATAATGGCCTTCCTAAGCTAACAGAATAAAATAATTATACAGGAAAAATATTAATACACATAATAAAGGTACTTGTAATACGCATAAAACATTTTAGGCTTTGTTTCGTTTAGCGTTCACAATAATCATACTCACGACCGCAGTTTTTCTGGTTCTCATGCGTCAAGTACAGGTAATGATGTGCTTGGTATCAGTGAAAATAATTAGTAGTGAGGCTTCTGTCACGATCACAACAACCGAGGTGTCATGCGAAATGGCTCATGACTAGGTGGAACGCGTAGCATTAGTCATGCGAATAAAATTGAATTTTTGTTAACTACTGTCCATAAGAAAAACATTTACATATTATATTTTGTAGTTTCTGGAGTTAGGTCAAGACTTAATATTAAAGTTACTTAATGTTAAAGAATTGTGGTAAAAGAATTGATAAAACATCATATGTCTGTGGCCATCTAGAATTTTATCTATTGGATTAAAGCCAGAACGATATTGCTACTAGACTTGTAGTACTAATAAGTGCCTCCTGCGGTTCCATTAATACTTAAAATGTGCAGTTTTTTTACTTTTTAAAGTTTTGGAACCTTGGATTGACCTAAATTATTTCTAAGACAACCAATGAAAGTGGTAATTTGCTTACGTTAAATATTATGCAACCACTTTCATATTATCCTTTCTGTACTGATCTGGTTAGTCAAAATAACTATCAAGTTCCTTTTAAAACAGTGGTAGTTTGGAGAATATATAATATTCACGTTTCGCAAAAGACAGGAAACTATATGAATAGGGTGTGATATATTAAGCATAAAATCTTTTGTACAATTAAACTTCTTAACTTTATATAAACAAGATTTATTTATAGAATTAACGAAAATAATTTCTTTACAAATATTGTTGGTAATTTTATCGACATTGGCTCTCTTCCAACAGTGTTATGACGTCGGTGCGATTTGTGTCGATCGCTTGTTATAAGATCATGTAATTGTACACAACAAAGGTACTTTAGGAACTTAAATCTTATCATAAAAATTGCATGCTAATTTTAGTAAATCAACAATATTTCTATCATGACCATTTAGGGGGATTATCTTAAATCACAATATTAAAATAACTGATTAGCTTATATTTTTTGTAACTTTCAACCGGTTCGTATTTTTATATTTTATCTGTCTTATTAAAATGATTTAATTTATTGAAACATTGTACAAACCCACCCTATTATGATTTTCAACTTAGTGTTTTGTCTCATAAATTCACAAGCACAATTTAGTTTGAACTTGATTACTCATCGTATTTTCCTTTCAGTCTGTGAGAATGGCGATATTAAGTCAGAACTTTTGATAGGCTATTTTAAAGTGATCTCTATTGTTTTCATTTTGGAAACCTTTCACTTTTTCTTTTAGTATATAGTTATGTAACCCAAATATCTTTTAGTTACACTGCAATCAGATTTTAAATAAACTGATCCGCAAACGTGTAAGTTTGTTATAACAAAACACGAAAAACAATATTGACTTTTTCTTTGTTATCTATAGAGCGATTTCTTGTTTGTCTGTTTTTATTTTTTGATCAATTTTACATAAAGTATATAATTCAGAAACGCTATAATAGAATAAAATAGGATACTTTTTTTAAATTAATACAAGTTGATACTGTTTTTTAATTACTGTTTGATCTTTGGTGACATTACTGTTCAAAACTTTATCATTTATCTGTGCTGCAATCTATGCGACACTTATTTTATGTAGGGTAGATAGTTAAATGGTGGTATATATTTATAATAATTTAGGAATATCTCAAAAATATTTGAAAGTTACAGTAGTTGTTAAATTAAACAGATGACATCTTTTTTTACTCAGGATTTCATTTAGAATAACTAAATTTACCAAACAATGAACAATATGAAATATAATTTTGGTAGTTAATGAAATAGTTACTATTTAATCCTTCTGTAAGGTACCATGAAGCTTGACAATATTATGTGTATGAATGTTAAACTATCCAGCAGGGTGTAGGCACGCATGCGCGTTAAGGCTTCTGCGCTCCAAGCCCGTGGTCGTCAGCTTGCCGACGCAACACGCGGTAGCGGCCGCCCTTAGCTCAAGCGGGCTAACAATACACCGTACAATACACGAAGATGAATCGATACCCCCAATTTAAATAATTTGTCAGGATAAATTACGTGCCAAAAATAATCATAGTACTACTATTTAAACTCTTGATATCGTCTGTTGACATTCGCAGTTTTGCATTGACAACTCATTAAAAATGAGATACTAGAGTCAGTGTTAGTGAATTATGTGAGTGTTTGAAGTAATCAGTTAATTTGTCTTCTGTACGCATATAAAAACATTAAAGTAAATGAAAATCTATTGATTCTAGCAGGTACGTATTTACAATGACTACATTTGTGATTTTTAATCAAATCTAACGATGCATACTTAGTTAAATTAATTTATCTAAAAATATTAATAATTAAAAGACTTGAATATTTATTTTCGTCTATGATGTACCATCATAGTTATAAATAAGAACGACGTTTAAAAATTCAGTATATATTTTCGACTAAATGCAATATTTTGTTCAAGACTGTGTACCTTTACTGTCTTAGGTCTTAAAATAATGAATGGAACAAAGATTAGCAAACGATTTGTGAATATTTTTCAGGTATCACAATCGTTCACATATGGAACTTATGAAATGCTGTAGCAATAAAACCTGAAAATGTATTTTTGTTTATGATAACATTGTTTTCATTCGTAAGTTTTTAAGGTAAACGTTTATTTATCAAGGATACGAAGGAGTATTACGATAAATAATTTTACAAAATAACATAATAAACTGATTGTTTGAACATCATTTTGTGTGATTTTGGCGGGAACTGGTCGGGTCATGGAGTACTTTCATTTCTACCTCATAAACTATTTTAAGCAATTGTCTATAACTTAAATAGAATTTTAGATTTTAGTACGTTTATTCATGCAAAAATGAAATTAGCTCCAAATATTAGCCGAGAGATGGAAATACAAAAAAATTGAAAATTTAAAAATTGCAATTGAATATTTTCTCTCTTGAAAATTTTAATACTGAAACAACCAGACCATTATAAGGTAACATTGTATGATATATACTTGCAAAATAAAATGATGAAGATTTAATGAAAGAAATTATTGTTCCTGCTACGATAGTTAAATAGAAAATTATTATAAATATAGTATTATTACATAACCTTACATGCATCTATATTAACAAATAGAAAAAGTTTGTTTGTTTGAATGCGCTAATCTTAGGAACTGTTGGTCGGAGTTTTTGTTTCCATTTTATATCGCAGTTAAGGGAAAAATCTTTAAGGCTATTTAACATCACGTTACCACTAGTATCAGCAAAGCTGTATTGAAAAAAGTTACAAAAACGGGCAAAAATTGTTAAATAATTTTTAGTTTCACGCGAATGAAATCGCAGGCGCAGTTAGTATATTATAAATGTAGATTTTCATTTTCATTGTAGTTGTGTAATTTTGTGTTTTGTTCTTACTTTCCTTGTTCTGGCGTCTTTGTTTGCCTATCTGTTAGAGTGCTTATAACTCGAGAAACGCTGAACCATTTCAGTCGTTTTTTTAATCATAGGTGTGTATTCTTTGGTCAGGTCACACCACTATGTATATTGTAACATTTGAAATGATTATCTTTGGTTAAACAATTGTAGATGTAGTGAATGGATTCTTATTTAAGTTAGTTTTTATAAAAAACATAAAAACAAATGTACTAGTTAAATCAGTCTGTTAATATAGTTACTGACGATATTTTAAATCTACGTTACTTTTTAACCTCTCGAAATAAAAACTTTTCTTGTTTTAATGTGCATCACTATGAAATTTTATTGTTATTATAAGTACTCTAATTGTGATACAATATAAGACGCTTCAAAATAATAAAATAAAAGACAACTGAGCAAAATTTTATATATGTAGGAATAATAGAAACATCGCTAAAAGCTAATATATGCCAACGTTATACGCTTTGTCTACTATTACTAACAAATGATAAAATGAGCCCTCCTCATCACCAAGAAAGGCAATTTGCTTCACTCGCAAACATTAGCTACAATGTGCTTTACAAAAAAGGTCTATAACCACCTGATGTCATTTATTTCAACATAAAAGGCAATATTATGTTTAAATAAGACATAATCCTTTTTTTTATAATTTTTTTATGAAAACGTGACCATGCATGTGTTTATTGTTCGTTAGAACTAGAGCTATCATCATTAATTCGTCCTTAATTTATAATATAATGTTAAATTATACAATTATTATTATTCAGTTGTTTTTGTTTCAGGATGAGAGAGTCTCACGTGATTTCCGTTATACTGTTTATTGGTCAGATATCAGCTCTTCCAGATACTATTCGAATTGGTAAATAATGTATTTGTTTACTTTTGTTTTTTTTTATATTATTGAATATCTTACAAATTTAAAAGTAAGTCATATCTCATATAAATTAATGCTGAATTTCAAATATGTTAAACAATTATTTTGACCAAAATTAAACAACTTTTTAGTGTTTCAAGCTGTATGTTATTAAAATAGAAAATTTGACATGCCAAGAAGCGCGTTCATATAAGATAAAATGAAGTTGGCTAATATACCCATGTTTAATTTATTTCGACAAGTGTTTGGCTTTAGGAGTATTAAAAATATCATAATAAGGATTAGTTTAAAGTAAAAATTAAATGTGAACTTGATTAATTTATACATTCTTACCCATATTAAATAAAGAATGTTATTTCTTTGTTTAAAGACAGAATATATAAATATTTATTGTATTTATACTAGGATTTATAAATTATATATTAAAATAAAAATACACTGAAGTATGCTAATGTGTAATTTATGAAACAGGATTTACATAAACACTATTACAAAAGTAAAGATGAGAGCTAATTTAGAGCAAATTGTCATTTAATCTTGACTTAATTGAAGTGAGCCATCTGCTTCAATTAAAATAGTCGATTGAAGTCCCTGTAATTAAAAAGTAATTAGTTCTTAACCTTAGTTAAGGTATTTGATATAAAGCGCCTTTTACCAAAACGAGACAAGGTTTTCAAGAATGGTACGTAATTCAAATAATTTCTATAATACTGGCAGTTTCAATTTACATAAGTTAACAACGGTGAGCATGTAACCACCGCCTACGATGCCTACATGGGTAATAATTAACTATATATTCTATTTAACGGTATTCGCCAGTGATCAAAGCAGTTGCCTCTCTGCAAGCATCGCGTCGAAATGCTGTGGGTTTGAGTCCCACACATGATTATTTCTGTAATTCGAAAATAATTTTCATCGGTTTATTTCTTAATTTTGTAAAGTTTTTTGACATTGGCGAGATTACCTAACTAGACAGATATCTGATGAGGAGGTGTAGTTATTAAGTACGATGTTAGGGATCTGTACCCAACCAATGTAAATTACTTAGAGTGACTTTATTTTGCACTGTCTTAATTCGAGATAATACAGCCTGTTGAAAGACTTTTAGGCTGACGCTAGTGGATTGCCGATCTCTCTTTACTTTCCGTTGTTTTGTTCGTTGTTCCATTGTCAAGTTTTACAAAAAAAAGTTGTTGTGAAAAAACCTAATATAAAAAACACCGTCATATAGGTGGGCTCTTCCATCCGGAAGACGATAAACAGGAGGTTGCATTTCGATACGCTGTGGAAAGAGTTAACGCCGACCGAGCTATTTTGCCGCGAGCAAAGTTATTGGCTCAAGTTGAGACTATATCGCCTCAAGACAGTTTTCATGCTTCGAAACGAGGTTTGTTTCCTTTCATTATTTCTTATTTTAATACTGAAAATAATCATCAAATAATATTCAAAATGTTTATCATGAATATATTTATGATTTTAATAAATGTCACTTTTGTGTTTGAGAAAATCGTTACAATGAACTTTTTACTACGTTCGAAACGATTACTTTGCTCTAATACCTAAATAACCTATGCAAGTTTTGGCTTCACAAACACCGGCAGCGCTATTTGTTACGGTTATTTATTGCAAAGCAATAGTATCTTCATTATTCTGTTTCGTTCCAAAGAATGGTTGGTAAGCTGTTGTCTTCTGAAATCGCAATTATTACTGATTTCAAGATCGCAATCCTTTTGAGCATATGTGGAGCTGAAGTACCAATTTATTTATAGGTAAATTCCTTGCCTGAATATCCTATAAATATATACCATAACAAAACTTGAATCTGGATCCGATACAGTCCTTAATGTACTTAATACGCATAGAATAATTAAATTCTACAACTCAAGAGGAAATCTAAGGTTAAACTCTACTTTTATTTAGTTTAATAGATATTAAAATGAAATAGCACGTGACACTGCTTGTGTTCTATTTTTGAAGTCCCACGTTTATGTCCATGCATATTACATAATATATATTATAAAAACGTTGATATGTTATATAACAAGTATGTATAAACATCGTAGGCGTAGAAATTCAATATAAGTTTAAGTATAAAGTAATGTTGTTACCTAGTGTGTCACCTGCTACGGAGCGGCGTAGCGGCCATATTCGGTCCCCAGTCAGCCCCTGCAGCCGCTCATGTTCAGTCAATATGCGACACAATGGAATTGCCTCATTTAGAGACCAGATGGGATTACCGTACACGTCGAGAGTCTTGTCTTGTAAATCTTTATCCACATCCTGCAGCGCTTAGTCGAGTAAGATCTATTTAATAATACTAAAATATTAATTCACTAATTTCGTGTAACTAATATTTCTAGAGCGTTATTATTACTTATTTACTTTTTAATATCGAATAAGGAGGGCAATCAAGTGTACCATATGCTTAGTGGTAAACAAATACTAGCTTATAGACTCTTATGATAGCATTGAAACCTTGAGTGAATTCTAATTCCTCGGGGAATTCTCATCGCAAAAACACGTCAAATAATTATTTCGCTGTGATCTTCTAAAGGGTGGAATAATTTCACAACACGAGTTGCCAGAAAGAAATTTATATATTTTCTAACTCTCGCATATTCTTAGAAAGATGGACTTTCTTGCTATGAGAGTATACCTTGTATCTCAATTGGTATGAAACCATTTTATGCCAACGACAAAATTAAATTGTGAACCTAATCGGAAGATTGAACATCCACAATCAGACCGATCGACCCATTTGTAGCAAACAAGCCACAAACAAGCTTTAGGAAACTTACGAAATCATTGAAGTAATATTATAAATCTCATAACTTTTAAGTTTGTACAATTCTATGTTGATTTAAATTTGTGATTTATTTAGATTATATTAAAACATATTTAATAGATATGTATGATCTAAAAGTTTAAATAAGCACTATAGATGTAGTATGTGGTTTTGGTTAAGAATTTGGTTATTCAATTATTTTTCAATAAACAACAAAGAACATATTCGTCATAACATTTAACCAAAGTTAGGATACCATATAGTGATTTAATATTTAAAGATACAATAATTATAAAATACCGTCTTATAAAATAAATAGAAAAATAACATTACTTCGAAATATCTACATCAATTATATACTAATCTATCGTTAAAACTAACATCTAACTAGAAAGTTTAGGCTTGGGCGTTACAGATATATTTTAATATTTTAAGGCGTATGTAGACCTTGTAAGGGCATGGGGTTGGAGGTCATTCACAATAGTTTACGAAAATAGCGATGGTTTAGTTCGCCTTCAAGAATTACTCAAGGCACATGGACCATCAGAGCTACCAGTTGCAGTGAGACAACTACCAGATTCTCATGACTACAGGTATGTATTTCATTAAAATCTAACAATAACAAAACGTATAACTCAGAAAAGAAGTAATTAAATTGCTAGATTAAAAATAATCATATATTATTTAAATTTCCCTGGTTTATTAATAATATCACAATAATTACGAAAGAATATAGTAGTACTAGAATTATATCAAGTGCCGTAATTTAGAGTAATGCATTTTAAAAGCATTTTTATTCTTCTTCTATTAAATTATTACGTTGCGTATTGAATTGTATACGTAATAAATGATAATGTTACAAAATAAATAACTATTTTTCCTTTTTAGACCATTATTGAAACAAATAAAAAATTCGGCTGAATCACACATAGTTCTCGATTGTGCTACCGAGCGAATAAGAGATGTACTTCAACAAGCGCAACAAATTGGCATGATGTCGGATTACCACAGCTATCTTATCACTTCACTGGTAACATTTTAGGAAAGTTACATTTTGTTTGGCGTGACATAAAATAATCTTTTAACATACATTTTGACAGGATCTACATAGTGTTGATTTAGAAGAATTCAAATACGGAGGAACTAATATAACAGCACTTAGATTACTTGACCCCGAAAGAAATGACGTACAAAGAGTTGTTCGGGATTGGGTGTATGATGAAGCAAGAAAAGGCCGAAAGTTGCAATTAGGACACACAACCGCTAAAGTAACTAATTCTATAATTATATTTATAAAACAATATATATATATATATATATATATATATATATATATATATATATATATATATATATATATATATATATATAATAAACTATTATTCATTAATTTACAGGAAAATATGACGTTTATAAAGGTAAGAAATACTTTGTACATTAGAATATAATTACACATATCATATATATGATTTTAATGACATAATTTATATATAGTGGTAATATGAAAACATTATCGGATATGTTAGATTAACTAAAATAATATTTGAAAACAACACCATTATTATATCAGAAATTTAAGCTAACAGTTACATAATATTTAAATATAAAACTTATCCTTTAGGAAAATTATTTGGACACAAATAGGAACTGGGATTCAGAAAGAACATGAAACTTCGGGGTAATGAACGTAAGATCCGCTCTTCCATTTAAATTAAAAATTATACATACGTAATTTAGACTTTCTCTACGTGTTAATGCTACTAAATTAAAAATTATCGAAGTAAACACTGGGACTTATTTTACCCCCAAATAGGATTTTTAGTACTTTATCAAAATTTGTAATTAGATTTACTATTCTTTGTACGTAGACTGAAACAGCTCTGATGTATGATGCTGTGCATTTATTTGCAAAAGCTTTGCACGATCTTGATACATCGCAACAAATTGACGTGAGACCGCTGTCCTGCGAAGCTGAAGATACTTGGCCACATGGTTATAGTTTGATAAATTACATGAAAATTGTAAGTATTTTTTTTGCACAAATATTATTGTAAGTAACTAAACATAATATGTACCACTTATAATACTCTTGAATAAAAATTATGCGTCAGAACCTAGACTATAGCATTAAGTATTGATGAAGCAACTAAACCGTTTGTGTCTTATACTGAATCTCTTTTACAAAAGTAACAGACTAGGAAAGTGTCAAATGTTCTTTTATATAACTTACTAGCAGTGCCTGTGACTTCGTTCGCATGGAACCGAAAATTATTTAACTAATTTATAGCTTATGTTACTCAGGTATAATATAGCATTCTAATGGTGAAAGAATTTTAGAAATCAATTCAGTAGTTTTTGACTATATTCGTTACAAACAAATATACAAATCTCTCCTCTTCATAATATTAGTCTAGAAGTGTTAAAAAGTATATCACAATCAAAAATATAATAACATAATAAAGATATTTATAATCAAACTGTAATTAAGTAAATCTTATGCCTTTTTCCAAGCATTTTTTCATTGGCTTGTAAGCACAAACACAAAGTCAAATCTCGGAATAAACATTTCTAGATCATATAAATAATTGTTATTTGTGGAATTTCAATCCACAACATTTCGACGCGGTATCAGTAGCGTAGCGATCGTTTAAATCGCAGGATCAACCGTGTAGCCATCAAAAATAACAATACTTTCCGTTGTCGATACAGATACCACAACTTGTTATTTTGTCTCTCAATTTATCTACTTATTTATATGAACGTCACTCCGAAGCTAATGGAATATTTTTTATAAAATCTAAGATAGTCATAGCTAGTATTATGAATTAATATATAGGATAATTTTTATTTTTTAAAACATAAGGTTTTCTACTAGATAGGGGATAAAAATTTTTTTTAGTAATTTACTCATTTTAATAAAATTTAATATATAAACTGTTTTATTTCTGTAATATAATAATACCTAGCGAGGATAATAGAGATCCCATTCGTATTCTTATTTTACTTGCCTTCAAATATTCGTTATTTTTTTTTACATTAATTTAACGTAAATATGGAATTACGGTAAAATATTTGTGAAAAATCTAACAGCTTCCATTAGGCGACAGACTTCGCAATGCATTAATCACCCAATGCGAGAAAACATTCTGATTACGTTAATGTGATTGAGCTTTAATAGGTGTGTAAAAAGTTTGTAATAGTTATAATTAGGAACATTCATCAATATCCACACAGTTGAAAAATATAAACTAAAATTATAATAAACATTTCAAGCCCACACTAACGAAGTCACGAACCCAGCTAGTGTAGCATATAGACGTAATAAACTAAAAGCTTGAATTTAGAAATTATGTTTTAGGTTGTAAATTTTCATATTCGGAATATTAAGTAAAATATAACAACATACCTTTAGGAGTTCACAAAGAAACCTCAAAAATTAAGTTCCGATACAATCTTAAGTTCTTAAGAAGTTATAATAACAAAATCGGGGAAGCTTCTTGTGAGTTAATCTCGATGACAGAAATGTTTTTTGAAAGGAGTAGTATAAATGTTCGTAAAACATTTGTCATAATATAATCTAAACAAAGTTTAGTGCACATTTTATTACCACTTGACGGACCTAAATCATAATGGTGATCGGTCTTGAGACGTATTAGTGATTTATTCACGAAGTGGAAAATCGATAGTAGTGTATTATTAAATATTTTATTGTGCGCGTTTCCAGGTTTTACTCAAAATAGTAGTCGAAATAAATTAGTTGTACAAACACAGTAATAAATCTATTGCTATATGTAGTAGATTGAGTCAACAGACATTAAATTGATATAAATTTATTTAACATTTTATAATTTCTTATTAGCTCACTTTCGTCTGAGGATTATATTTACTTATTTCTTATATATTTTACAGGTAGAAATGAAAGGTTTAACAGGAGTGATAAAGTTTGATCATCAAGGATTTCGAAGCGACTTTACTTTGGACATTATCGAGCTAACAAGAGACGGCTTGCAGAAAGCTGGGATATGGAATTCCTCAGAGGGAGTCAATTACACGAGATCGTACGGTGAAAATCAAAAGCAAATTGTTGAAATATTACAAAATAAAACTCTTATAGTAACAACAATTTTAGTAAGTACACCATTAAAACAATCAATATTTTTAAATTAGGACTCTTTTACTTGCTCCTTAGGTTTTTTATGATTATTATCTTTATATTAATACGTGAAGCAAAAACTTTGTACCTTTTTTTACGAAAATTATGCGGACGGAGGAGTATGAAATTTCGCACACTTATAGTTTATATAGACAAAGAGTGCAGAACGCTAATCATTTTTAAAAATTATGCTTAAAAATACATTTAATTAATAAAAAAACATTACGCACACTACCATGTATTTGACAAACACACCCATGTATACTCTTTTGTTTATTGTTAAATTCTGTGGCCAAATTGAGAATAGATTATAGATTAATATTGTTTGACTTTATTGAATGTCTAATATTACCCTATATATTAATATTAATACGAATATTTGACAACAAAACCTTTATAATAATCTTTATACTTATAATTTAAATTACTAATTAATGGCTTATTTCGACCACTATATATTTAAATGTCTAAAATTGTGAAATTTGTGAACTACCAACACGGTAATATAACATCTGATCTGAATTATGTGACTGCCATAAAATTGTATGAATGTTAGTGAATACACTATCACCAAAATTAAACTACCTATGGAAATTTTTAGACATTGCCTGAAGTACAAAAAATACTTTATTTGTAACAAAATATACGAAACATATTTGTATTCATAACTTAATATAGCAAACAATGCTCTTAAAAGAAAGGTACGCAAATCCGAGTGTTTATCTAAAAAGCTTTGAAACATTTCTACGAATCCGTATCATAAATATTTCTACATAAGGATCTCTTTGTTTTTCGAATACCTTTTAACATATTTGGATATCTACATAAATCGCTTAATTCTCCAGAGTGCTCCGTATTGTATGCGAAAAGAGGCCAGCGAAAAGCTTACCGGCAACGCACAGTTCGAGGGCTATGCCATTGATCTAATTCATGAGATATCTAAAATTCTGGGATTCAATTATACATTCAAACTAGCTCCTGACGGTCGATACGGTTCGTACAACCGGGAGACTAAAGAGTGGGATGGAATGATTAGAGAATTGTTGGAACAACGTGCTGATCTTGCTATAGCTGATCTCACTATTACGTATGACAGGTAAAATTAAAAAAATAATATTTGTAATGCCGTGTAGGGCAGTTTTCCCTTTCAGTAATAACATTGGTCTTCATTTTTCAAAATTGTATACTAATTAATGATTTATCCACGTTTATATCTAAACAGAGAACAAGTGGTGGACTTTACAATGCCGTTTATGAATCTTGGCATTTCCGTCCTGTATCGAAAACCGATCAAGCAACCGCCGAATTTATTTTCCTTTCTTTCTCCACTTTCATTGGACGTTTGGATCTACATGGCCACAGCATATTTGGGTGTCTCAGTTCTTCTTTTTATTCTTGCCAGGTAAGTTTTTAAATTAAAGCTAAAGTATTAAACTATTATCATCAAGTAGTATACTGATTTATTCTCTATGTATAAGCCACATGCAAACGGAAAATGCAAAAAGAAAACTACCTCTACTGTATAATGTGAACATTAATTGTATCATGAGTTACTTTTAAAATCAGTGGAATTTCGTATACATTATTTTCTAATTAAAGAGTTCAGATAATATTTGGAGTTTAATTTAGAATACAGGACACTAAGCTAATAACTATCTGTTAAGCTACACGGGTTCATTTTCACGTTAATTACACAGTGTAATGAGTGACTCAGTCTTATATTTGAAACTCGAATAAATTAATTTAATAATAGGTTTACTCCGTACGAATGGCATCCAATACATTCATCTGACGGCGATAAAATGGAAAATATATTTTCTCTGGCAAACTGTTTGTGGTTTGCTATTGGATCTCTCATGCAACAAAGCTGTGATTTTTTACCCAAGTAAGAAAAACCGACCTCTTTCTTCAAAGAGTGATCAGTCTAAATGTTTTACTAAATATGATCGTAGGATTGGTGTGCTGGAAATGAAAAGTAAGATATTAGAATTATATAATTTCCTTCAAATTCTGAAACGACCTTCGTTGTCAGTTATTTCTTAGTAACTGATGTGTATATAATTTTCATTTCTGGGACAAGATATAGTGAACTCAGCGAAATTTACGAGAAGAACAAATTGCAAAATGATTATTATTTCCCAGAATGTTCTGGTTCTAAATTCGGATATATTCAGTTTATTCGATATTTACTAGGTATTTGTATTCACCAATTATATCTAAGAGAGAGGCTGTAATGTTTCTCGAATATTTACATTGCCAAAAGCAATGACAACATAAATTTGTATTATATAATTGAGATTGGAAGTGTGTATTTCTGAATTTTGTTCCAAAACGTTTAAGGTTATCTGGGAAATAGTCGTTTTATTCATGAATGACCGGGAATGTTTGGACACAGGTTCAGTCCGTACGAGTGGGACAGTCCCAGGAACTGTCTTGACGAGCCACCGGTGCTGGAGAATCAGTTCACTCTGTTGAACTCGCTGTGGTTCACTATCGGATCCTTGATGCAGCAAGGTTCAGATATCGCGCCGAAGTAAGTCCCAATTTTAGCTCTGAGGGCTACAATTCTAGTAGATTTATGAATTATTTGTTTCCTTAAAAATACTCTTAATTATGTGAGACCTCAATTGATTAACATTATTATACCACTTAATTTAAATACGGAAATGTAGCCTTCAGTTGCCGAGAGAATAGATAAAGAACTCCCATTCACTAATTAGTTTCAAAGCGACCACAGAGCCCTTTGAGAATTTCAGGCATTGATACTTGCCTGTTTCGTCCGTTTCAAACAGATACGTGCTAGAAATTTAAATTAACTTTAGTTTCTATACCAATATGTCTAACTCGTGAATAATTTGCTAATGGAAAATTATTAGTAACGAAAAAGTTTTCACCGTGCACTGAAATTACGTTCGTTTGGTATCCATGGCTTGCTGCATCAAAGTATATGAGTTATTGATTTTACATTTATAGAGAAAAATAAACTTTATGTTTTGTTAATAATTATGTTTAGTATTGCTTTAGGTTTGTAGTGCATGCTTAATCGTATGCTTAGTTCATTCAATTTTTATTAATAATAAAATCTATGTATACATATAAATGTATAAATAATAAATCTGTTAGAGCCATTGCCAAAATTAGTACAGTTTCCAATATTTAAAATTATGTACGACTTAATATGAAGCATTAACATAAAAGAAAAGCAAGCACTGTTTCTTACTCTCAAAAATAATTACTTTTATTTGACGATAATAGGTACAGTCTTGCATTTAAAATACTCTTATTATTTAATAATATTTTGTTGAAAATTCGTACAGATATAAATTTTAACTTACTACTAGTTTGTCATATTGATTGTTAACCTTTTGAAATATTACACCAAGCCTTTAGTGTTTGCAATTTCTTACAATATGATAATAATCTATATTAATCATTTTAATTAAACTAGAGCGGTGTCAACTCGTATGGTAGCTGGAATGTGGTGGTTTTTCACCTTGATCATGATATCATCGTACACCGCCAACTTGGCGGCGTTCCTTACTGTCGAACGAATGGACTCGCCCATAGAAAGCGCCGAAGATCTCGCGAAACAAACTAAAATCAAATATGGTGCTTTAAAAGGAGGTTCTACGGCTGCCTTTTTCCGGGTCAGTTTCCGAAGTACCTTTTTGTAAAAAAATATTTCTTTATTTTATCTGTCATTTCTAAAATATTAATATCGTATGTAGAATAGAAAGAATAAAACACCATATTTCTGTACCCTTTTTTAAGTAGGGAATTGTATTTATACATACCCTCCCAGCCCGGGGGACTGAGAGGGGTATATGGTATTCAACCGGCGCTAAGCGCCGGGAATACGCACTAAAACCCCACGACCGTCTGTGAACTTCCTGGGGCGACGCGGGTCCGTACATGCAATCACCGCCTCACCCCAGCGAAACTTGCCTACGTTCTGTATCGCCAACGTTTTTTTCAAGGTCATTAAATTTTTAAAACGTCCGTCAGTTCCAATACTTTCTAATTACATATTTATATTAAATGTTTAAATTGTATTGTAATTAATAAATTGTTTAGAATTGTATTTTAATCTTTTCAATTCGACAAATATGTTGTGAAGTTCTAATAAAAAAAAACCCTATTAGTGTTGAAATGTTTTTAAATAAACAATAATATTATAAAAATCTAATCAAATGATTGAAATTATACTTTTCAATTAATATGTTATATATTTTGCTCCTTGTCACAGCATATTTTTACCTTTACCATAAAATAAATTTGAAAAGAATTTAAGAAATACACTTTGTTTTATATAGAGCGTAATTAGAACAAGGGAGTAACTATAAATTCTACAGTTCTATATAACATCAAATATTTGTACCTCACCGGTATCTTGAACAAATCCTACTGTTTATAAATTCTACTCTGTATGAACCTTTTTCATTGTGACAGGGCATTTTCTATATCTATTTTGCTAGGTACCGCCCACAAGAATCTGTCGCTAAGTACCAATATGTGTGTCCAAAAAACTGCATTTTAGAGCCAGTTCCCCCACTAGCGTCTTTTTCTCCAATTTAAAATCGAGTAACTGTATAACAAAAAAAAAACTATAAAAAATTAGTAACTATCAGAATTTCATGAACACTTATATACTTTTCTATATTTTATAGGTTTGTTATGTCTACACTTTCACCTGATGTTAAGTGACGATGTGGTCCAAGATACTGGACACACTAAGCCTAGTGGAGGGGCTGGCTCTCAAGTTAAACTACCGGTATACACCTATAGGTATTTGGCGGCAGATTTTCAACTTGAAGTTTATAGTTACAGCGTTCTGTCATTTTTATTATATTTGATACGGATATGACTCTATATAGGATTCAAACTTCTCCACGTACCAGCGGATGTGGTCGTTTATGGAATCAGCACGACCATCAGTATTTGCTACAAGTAATAAGGAAGGCGAGGAACGCGTTGTGCGTGGCAAGGGCGCGTATGCCTACTTGATGGAGTCTACGACAATTGAATACGTGGTTGAGAGAAATTGCGATCTAACACAAGTCGGCGGAATGCTCGATTCTAAAGGATATGGAATTGCTATGCCACCAAGTATGTTTACGTAAATTATTTCGATATATGAATAAAGAATTTACAAAAATAATTTAATAGCTAACATGTTCGAAAACAATACGTTTCTGTAATTTTATATGCCACTGATCCTGTTAAAATGCGAATCAATTTTCTGTCATAAATTGATATGCATTTAATAATTTAACAATGTCCGTCAACGTTAATAAAATTGCTTATGTACGTATTAAGTAATCTAATCAGACTATTTAGTTTAGTTTAGTTTTATTAAATTAAAATGGAACAGCTGGTAAAAAAGTTAAATATATTTTAAAGATTCACCTTATCGCACTGCAATCAGTGGGGCTGTTTTAAAATTACAAGAAGAAGGAAAATTGCACATTCTCAAAACGAAATGGTGGAAAGAAAAACGTGGTGGAGGTTCTTGTAGGGTAAGTAAAACGGAAACGATATCGTTAGCTTCCGTAGCGTTTGTTTTAGTATATTATGATTCTTCCAGACGGTGTCTTTTATTATTCGTTTTTTTTTACGAGTGTCGTGTTTAAGATTCGTTTATCTTTTTTACCTTATTTGCATTTTACAAACTTCAGATTGCATATAAACAAATTAGCTTTATCTCTATAAAAAAGATTATTTCCAACACTAATGCATATGGTATTATATATTTTACATATTTTTTCGTCTACAAGTTTTTTATGCTTTATTTTTCAGTTTTTTTTTGTGATCTTTTCTAACTTCTCATTTAATAACTTTTTGGTAATGAACAAAATGATCACAAGCATATTTACAAACATTGAACAATTCATTGAATATTCAAATGATGAATATATGTAGTTTAACAAATTTAGATTTAAAACAACAGACTGAATGCAAGCTTACAGTGCCAGGATAATAAATGTCGTTCTGTTTAAGAATTGCTTATCCTAAGAATGTTTCCAATAACTAGGATGAAACGTCGAAATCTTCTTCAACGGCAAACGAGCTGGGACTCGCGAACGTGGGCGGCGTCTTCGTCGTCCTAATGGGGGGGATGGGGGTGGCGTGCGTTATCGCCGTTTGCGAGTTCGTCTGGAAATCCCGGAAGGTCGCCGTCGACGAGCGGGTGAGTTATATCATATAAATTCATTATATTACATACTTTTCTCACTTGTATTGAAGTTTTTTCTGCTTACAACAGTCTAATGACTACAAATTGATAAGTAAGGTAAAATAATGTTCATCCCAATCATCGATAAACTTTTATTTTTAAATAGGAATATTATTTGCTCTTCTGTCCTTTCTTTTGACTGAATTTACTAGAAAAATAGATGTGCTATAATAATGATGTAATACTTTAGTTTGTATAACGAAAACCTTTAAGCATCTGAAGTTATTATAATGAACTCATTTAGCATATTTCAGAAACATGTTTCGCCTTTTTGAAATATTTTTTAAGGTTAACATATACATTTATACATATTACCATATACTTAAACAAATTACTAATTCGCCCATAATAATTATAACATCAAATCTTACAAGGACCTATAAATTCAGAGCACTCCGAAATAATGTACATTTTAGGTTGTGAAAAAAAAAGATAATATAATAATATATACTTAGTTCATACTTTAGATTAAGGAATAAATAAGACTAATGGATATTTTGCTTTGTTCTAGGTTTATTTTTAAAAGTGGGTAAAAGTTATTTTTTGTTTGTGTAATATTAATAAATATACGCTAGACAAAGTGTATTGTATAATAAGAGACTGTTTTAATTAGACGCTAAAGTATTTTATATGTACAAAGTTTATAAAGTTTTTTTTATCTTGTAATTAATTTAATATTTTTTTACATGTTTCTACTCGGCTTCGACGAGCACAGAAAGAAGAGGTAGGATTAATCTTAATAACATCTTAAACAACAACCTTATAAAACTATTTAAGGTAAGCTATAAGAAAGGATTTTTGGTGGGACTATTAAGCTTATAAGCCATGTATTAGTCTTTTATTGTTATAAGAAAGAAAAATATCTATTATTATTTATGCAATCAATTCAAAATATCAATATCAAAACCAGTCTGTCATACGTTGTTTTTGTAAAGCGTAGTTTATACTGTTTCTTTCTAACGTGCATAGGTGATTATGTGCGTTTAGTCCTTTTCAAGTTTTCTGAAAATTTATGTCACCCGCGTTCCTTTATTGGCATGTTTATTTGCTTTCCAAAGATACTTTTTATAAAAGGTGTGTTTATAAAAGTTATGTGCACATGTATTTGGGCATATGTTCTTTGTGGTACAAATACTACTAACTAATTCATTAATAAATAAAACATTACTTCACAAATTATGGTGTCATCTGCCTATATAGGCTATTTCGTCTATGTTAAGTGTGGAGGACTTTTATAAACACAAGTAACGACCACCGAGAGTTACAACCAAATTCAGAACAGTAATTTGTGGATTACGCAAACCCACCCACCCACACGGCACTTCGACATGGAATGGAAAAACAAAAGTAGCTTTATGGGTAATGAAAGCAAAACAAATGTACAATAAACGTATAATGTAAATGATTGATATTGGATTTATTTCTTAAAATTAAGGTTTAGCGTAATGGCTACAATCGCACCTGGTGTTAAGTGACGATGTGGCCTCAGATAGTGGATAGCTAAGCCTAGTGGGAGGACTGACGCACAAGTATAACTGCCGGAACACACCTATAGGTATAGGTCCTACACAAATGGAGCTATGTACATACAAATATTGTGCATAATTTTTATCAGGCATCGCTTTGTTCCGAGATGGCGTCAGAGCTCCGTTCCGCTTTAAAATGCCCGGGGGGTGCTGGTGCCGGGGGCGCCAATGCTGGTACACGAGATGGAGCTAGCTCTCCGTACCTTCACTACGGGTTCAGTACTAAAAGTCAGCTTCACTAGCGGCCGCAGCCCGCCGCCTCTCCTCCCAGTGATGTGTAGGATGTTTTGTCTGTGAGAACGACGGCGATGTGATAATAATACTGGACTTAATGTGTTAAAACTGTGTTTCTGAGAGAGTCAAAAACTGAATTTTCTTCTACAAATAACATTTTGAACTTTAATGAGTAACTTGTAATTGTCGAGACTGTGTTTTTACTTTGAATTATTTCAAAAGTAAGTTTATTGTATTGTTTTCCTCTTTTTTTGATATAATTTATCTATTAAGCGATATTATTCCTATCTGGTTTTGTTTGTCAAATAATTACAAAATAATTCATCTCAAAAGTCGCAAATTACGACGTCATACTGTTAAGGAGTATCTATATCTATACTAATATTATAAATGCGAAAGTGAGTTTGTTTGTTTGTTACGCTTTCACGTATAAACAGCTGATTCGATTGTGATGAGTTTTGATATATAGAAGGTCGAGATATAGATGGCACATTGGAGACGGAGATAGGCTAATTTTTCTCGCGAAAAAAATATTGGTAGTAGGGTAAAGAGAGTGATAAACTTTGTATGAAACATTTCATTTTGTCATCCGATTTGTTTGACAAAACCAATAGTAACGCGAGCGGAGCCGCATGTAAAAACTAGTAATGTATAAATGATTATTTCGAAAAATAAAAGACATTGAATAGTTAGATATCAAAGCAATTATAATGAGCAAAACATGTAATGGACTCAATATAAATATCTTTCAACCTTTGCTAGAAGGACACGAAAATTCACGTTCATTTTAGTAAAGCATACATTAGTTATAATTAAAATTATGTAAATAATTTATTCATATCTTATTCAGTAGCTAATAAGAGTTATTACATAAAAACATTGTAGATGTTTAAAATTTGTTGTATCTAATATGTCCATGAAATTTTATATATTAAAAATTAATTATTGCCTACTAGTAATTATGTGCCAAGAATAATAATATTATAAAAAATTATAAAAAATCGTGTAGTTTTTTTAATAATATACTGTATCAGATATTATACAATTAAAACTGAAAACAAATCATTCAATCACTCCTATAGATGTAAAAAAATCTATGCAAATTTAGAATGATACAATTCAAATGTTTTATTGGAAAGTTTGCTCTTGCATGTGTAAATTATCGAAATTGTAATTCAAGAATTAGTAGTAGTTTTAATCCTTAGTTGAATTTGTTGGTTGAAGTTGTTGGTGGGGACTTTGGAATTCATTGCAATTCTACATAGATGTGTCGAATTAGGCTCACTGTATCAGTATCCGAAAAACAGCAAATGTAATGGCTCAATACGTGTCAAAAATCTCTTCGATCTATTTCCTTAATTATAATTATTTTGTAAGATATTTATATAGTATTAAATTTTAATGAATAAATCGTTTTAATAAAATTCTAGTTTTTAAATTTTGTTTGCTAGATATACCACAACTTTATACGCAACATAATATTTTAGTTATCCAAATTCTTTATTTTAAGTGTTATTAAAATGATTAATTTTTAAATATTGTATTAGTAAGTAGATGCTAAAATTATTTATTGTTCATTTTTTTTCAAAATGGACAATAAAAAATATTTTGTAGGAAGCCAAATTATTCTCATTCAAATGCAAATAATATAACTTTTCAAGTCGTAAAATGCTTTAGAAAATTCATTGATTACACATTTTACGAGACCGTTTACCATACGGCAAAACCGGTACACTAAAATCGGATAAGTTGTGTATAAACAAATTCAACGTTTCGCTTGCCTTTATTTTATCGAATTCGTCAAAATAAAATCGAAAAACATAGTTTAACTAATCGATGAAATCCAAATATGAGTTAACTCTCAGACTCGCTGTGTTTTTATTACCTTCAATTTATGTATGTTTATATAGACAAGGCAAGTATTAAAGTCAGAAGTGGCATTATAAAATGCTAGTGGTGGATTTACCAACAGGTTTAGTAGACCGGCAGTTTTAGAGGCGTTAAATTTGGAGGTTTTTTTAATCTCTTACACAAATTAAAAAGATTATTTTTTATAATACATCAATATTAATAAGTTCACAATAATATTTCACCAAGTTTTTTTTCACCACTTAAAAACTAAGTAGGTATATTATAAATTATAATTTTTGTTCAATTTGCGTAGTCATGTGTTGAATTCAATTAGACTGGTGGGGACTAGTAGGGGCGCCAAATCGGAATAGCCTACAGATGGTAAATATATAAATCCGCCACTGTTAAATGCACTAATGTTCGTGTGATTAAAAAGAGTGATTAGAATATTGTTACCTAATTTAACGTGATCGCTAAATAAGGATTGACTAGATCTAAAATGCTAGTGATATTTAATATCTCATCATATTGTCCCGCTCGGGCCTGTGCTGCTAAGCGTGGAATTATGTAGTTATTGTTTAAAATTATTGTAGACCAATACGATTTTTACATTTCTATAATTATTTGTATTCAAATAGGTCTACCATAAAATAATGTTTATCGTAAATTATTCATAAAAGGCTTACCGTGGTTCACAATGTCACTTAACTATTGAACAAACTGGTGATTAAGTGCAGCTGCCTGATCAACCTGTAATTGCTTTGTGACACATTTTCAATCTGAGAATGGTACCTAACATGGCTGGCATTAGAAAATATTCCAACACTGTGCTGTGGTTTCATCGTGGTATTTTCCTTGCAGAAATTCAAAATTCAACAAACGGGGCCCCAACTCGATCTGCTATGGCGTGATCATAACATCATTGCTTCATTCTTCGCCCAGCTTACCATTCTTATTTCTAGAGTATGAGTATATAAAATGCCAATACGTTGAGTGTAAAATTATATTCTTTAAGGTGGTAAATAAACTTAACATCCATCTTATGGTAAGCATCTTGTAGCAAACACCACAGGTGTTAATAACTCGTTTCGGCTTTAAATCGCTTTCCTATAGAAGCTTTAGAAACCTTGCTCATTACACAATTATAAAACAATTTAATTTTACAAGGATTTTTGGTAGAGCGAGATTATTTCACTTTTCAGTCTGCCCCAAGTAGATAGTAATCTTCAAAGAAACCTTTGTTAAGAAAAATATGTTTTTTTGTAAAACTCAGTAGCAAGTCCCGTTACGTATAATTTTACAATTTATTGTAAATCTCATAAGAAACACTGTGGAGAAATAGAAAAGTAATTTATTTCACTTTGTATTCATTGTTCAGAATTTACTTTTAAATACATTTCTTACAATAATAGAAAACATAGTGTCCACACGAAGAGACACTCAACTCAGTTTAGGTATTTCAGTTTATTTTTTATAGTTGTTCTTTGGAGAGTTCCGTTGGTGAATTATATTACATAAAATCAATCTAAGCTATTTACATAGTAGTTTAGTTTATATTTAGTATATATTTACTATTATAATCAATTCATCGGTCTAAAATTATACGTATAATTTATACATTCTTTATAATTATAATTCAGAAACTCCGGTAGCTATATATTTCGACATAACATCTATATTACAGCATATTGCTAGTACTAGACAAAGGTATTTTATATTTATTTAGGTTAATCATAAAATCGGCCTACAGCAAGAATCATATATTCTCGTAAATTTGTTGTAGCTAATATAAGCAGTACATTTCAAAATTAAATTAACATTCTCCCCGGGGAACTGGGACCGTTCAGTTTTAACACGCTCACTGCGAACACGTTATATGTAAATTTTAAACTGGTGCGTTATGGGGCAGTTCTGACCCAAACAGGACTTATTTGCAGTGCGTCGTGAGGTCAAATTAACCTCTCCTAAACTTCTGAATATAAATATTTTTTATTACTATTTGGTACACAGTATTTGGAACTAGCATTCAGGAATGCTAGTTCGACATCCTGGCAACTTACAACTAGCAGCGCTTTTAGCTCGCATCTTTAGTTTGTCCTAAACAGAGGGTACAATTTGTGGTGTCATATTGACCCCATAACGCACTGAAGTTATCAAAATACTAGTGATGGGAAACACTAAAATGTATACTTGTAAGCGGTAGGTATTGAAATAAAATACTCATTTACAATTAATGACTGTATTTTATAAAAAGTTTGTTATTAAGTGCGGTAAAGTTTTACAATCGCCGTCGCTATCTCTATCATAACCGTCTTTCTGTTGACATTTTAATTTTGGTGGGGTTTCTATATAATTACGAATGCTCTGTTCATCTAAAGGCATACTTAGCTTCATAAGTTTATCCTTAGAAATGTCGTTTAATAATACACTTCTGCTTAAGTCTCCAAAATTCGTAAACGATCCAGCTCCAGGAGAACTAGTACACTTGTTTTTTTGATGACTCTGTTTTATAGATTGCCGCAGTATAGGTGAAGCAACTGGAGAAAACCTAACCTTTTTTAAATTTTGAAATGTGCGGCCAGTATTAGGACTAGCATGTATACCTCCATCTTCTTGAAAGCGACGTGACGGCCTCCCACTACACTGCACAGCGCATCACTAATGGCGCGGGCGCACCATCCAGTGCGGGTGTGGGGTGCAGAGGGTGGGGGGTCATACTGACCACACGCCGCACTGGAGAGAAATATTTATCGTTAGGTGCGGGAGAGGTCAAATTGACCCATGATTGTATTTAATATTCTAAAATGTGCCTATTGAAGTAGGAAATAGCGTAGTCTATTTGTCTTTTTCTTTCAATAAGAATTCTTAAAGTTATGCACTCCGCACCAGGTGAATAAGAACTATTTAATTCGCCGCACGGGATGTAAGTTAAACATGGGTCAATAAGACCTCACAGCGCAGTGAGCGTGTTAATTAACAAAGACAAAATGGTTCTATATTTTTACATTCACTTTCGTATCGCGGAAATATATATAGGTATCGAATATAAATCACCAAGTTAGCAACAATAATTAAAATGCTATATTTTTACCAATAAAGTCATCAAAATTTTACCTACTTAACATAACTCTAATATAGCCTAGCTAAAAGATAACGTATAGCATAAACCTTGGCATCCATGAGCACAAAAAATTGTACAGCAGTTCTGGAATATGAAATAGCAATTCCGAATCTGTGTTAGAAAATAATACTTTAAATAGAAAACCAGATATTAAAAACTAAATTAACAACCTAATATTTAGTGGTTGATTTATTGTTCTTTATCTGTTTTATGTTTGCTACAAAAATTGGTCTTCATAAAACCCGTAACATATACCATTATAGTGTTCACCGAAAGTAAGCCTAAAATGCATATCTACTTCTCGCTAAAAATCCAACCATATGTTATAAATAAAACTGTGTAAAACATTAACGCGAAAGTTAGTTCAAATAAGAGTTGCCGGGATATATAAGTGATACATATTTTTTCCATTTTGTTTTAATTTAAAGTGTAAACGTGTTAATTACATTTTGACCAATGTAGAGAGAATGATTTAAAGAATTTAGCTTTAAAGAGCACACCACCCTTCGCAAACTACAAGTTTTGCAAAACAGATTCATGCCCATAGCCGTCCAAGCCCCACCGTATGTCCGTAATTTAGATTTACAAAACGATATGGACCTTCTATCCATATATGCATGTATTAAAGACCTCACAAAGAAATTTTTCGGAAAGGCCGAAGTTCATCCCAACCCTAAAATAGTACAAGTAGTTGGCTACACTCCCAATCCGTACACCAAACGTTTCGTGTGCCGGCCACGTAACTGCTTCGCCGATCCCGTCGACAAAATAACAAAATTGAACGCGTTCTTCCCTGCCGTCTCCACCAATCGCATGTATCCGCGCACACGCCCGCGTAACCGCCGCCCTCGCCGCCGAGGCCGAGCGTTTAATTTCGCTCCCGCACACCCTCCGCAAATGCTTGAGCCTAGGAACGATCCTCCGGATAGGAGCCTTCAAGTGACTCTGCTCGCGCGACACAGTGACACTACAACTCTGAGAGTACATCATCACACCGCATACCATCCGTGCACACCCACACATTAAGTACACGGTTCTGTAAGGAACTACTCCCGCGACCCTTGCGCGGCTTGCCCGATGTCATTGTTAGGGCCACTGAACTTAGTAAGTTAGGACCTGTTGCTTAGTTAGGATAGCGAATCTTTGTTCGCCTCCAAGCCGAGGATCGGCCATTCTGGCACCCTTGCGCCCGCTGCCTCGTGGCCGGGTGCCCTCAGCATTCGCGCTAAAAAGTTCGGTGAAGCTGTCAAAGCCATTACATAGGCTAACAGCGTATGTCAGTTCAAAAAAAAAACATTTGAGATTTTTTATTTACCTTTACCCACATATACTGACATCTTATTATAATTTTTCATGTTATGTCACCCTAAGGAACAAACAATATACTCTGTATTAATATAATATTGATACCCTAGGTAAGATACCTTTCAACAATGGCTAAAGAAAAGAGAAAAAACAACAAACAGTAAAGAGAAAATGTATGGGATAACATTCATTATAGAAAGAATATCAAAGTGAAAACTTGACTACTGATGCAGTATCCAATCTTTTTATTAATTGCATGTACCAGCTTCGTATCCTAGCAAATTTGTTTTTCTTTATTTATTAGACTATATTGAGCGATCAAGTATTATATATTTTTAATTTTCTATTAAAAAACAGTCGGCGTAGTTATTTAAGCCTTGAAACTTTTTATACTTTATAAAAATTTAATAGAGCTTAAGCCTATTACGGAGAAGAATGAGTACGTAGCCATCTAACTAGTATAATTTTAATGAAGCCACTATTCGATTAACGTGTGCTCGCATAGATTGTTTTAATGAGATCGTTATAACCGTCAAAGGGGGTTTCATAGAAATATTTCACATAATTTAAGCAGATTAAAGCTAACTTCTTTAAATTTAATTTAATGAAATAATTTCTCAAAAGCGAATAAAAATAAAATTTAAAAAACATTTTCAACATATAGGAATAAACTTGCAAGAAATGTCCAAAATAAGTGTCAATACCTTAATAACTGTAACAAGTAGCTGTTTGTTTTTCCAGAAAAAAATTATATAAATAACTTTGGAGTAAATAGTCAATTTACATATTTAGATACTCGGATACAAAATGAATATTCTGCATTTAAGCAATTTCAGCTAAGCAGTAGCGTTTACCGCATCTCAAAATGTGTCTGAGCTTTCTGTAAAGGAAAACATCGTAATTTCCAAGCTAGAGCTACAATCTTCAAGTTGTAAATCTTTCACTTGGCATCCTTGAATGTAATTTGGCAGCTGCACTTAAAAGCCTGTCTTCCCCGCAGGCACAGCACAATCTCGGGGCATATCGTTACTTAACATCAGTATCGGAATGACCGCGACGGGTACACCTAAGTTGTATCTGACTGGATTGTGACAACCAAAACACTTGTAGCACTGCGCGTACACATAATTATAAACCCTTCACCGTGGCTTTCTTTTACTTTTCGGGATCAGCCAAAGTATAATCATCCAGTACCCGAAAAGTTTGTATGCTAGCATGACAGTGAAGATCCTTGATAATTTTTTTTTATCTCTTAGTGCTTGCAGTTAGTATATTGCACGCCTCATAACGCGAAGCGTTTAAGGTTGTGCATTACTCTCAACATGCCAAATTCGAGCCATTTTCGAGACTACAATGATCATTATTATAAATCTTTTGTGTTTTTACAGCAATGCAAATGTTTTGTTATCTAGAAAAATACTTTCACTATCAAACTAGATGATTTTTAAATTAATTTATTTCATTATGCACTGAATCATTTTTTATGGAAAAAAAAATCTTTGTACGTCCGGATGTCTGTGTTTATGTATGTGTCACAATTACGCCCACAAAACTAAATGTATTGGAACCATTTTGTATTTAATAGCTCTAGAATTACATCGGATTACTTCTTATTTAATATGAATGCTTAAATCTATGTTATTCAATTAAAATTACGTAATGGGACGTGCACGTTTGGACTTTTGGATTGGTGCCGCCACTACGCTATGCTTCAATAAAAAAGTACATTTTGACAAGACCCTAAACATATAAAAATAATTAGCGAACAAAGCTAAATTTATATAAAATATAAACTGTTAAATTTACCATTAGTTCGCTTTTGCAGTGTAACCATAAGAAATTAATTAAATTGTACTTCCATACTAAAATTAGCGAAACACGTTAAGTGCAATAACCGTGGGTTTTCAACGAGCTGTCATCGTCGAAAGTCACTTCAAATGTAAATCGCTGCGAGGTTCATATTTCGTATAGTATTGCACTGCAACTGCACTGCTCTTAGGTATATGCAGCGTAAATTACATTATTTAATTTTATTAATATACCAGCTGCTCTGGCAGACTAAGTCCTATCCTTTGAAGTGGTTAATAAATCAACCACGACTCTATCATGTTCAGAGATTGCATAAAAACCTTATACATGAAATATATATGTACATATAAACGTGAAAATTTTCATGGTCATAGGACAAACGTGCTCGAAGTTTAACATTTTTAGTTATGATCACAATCTCACTTGGTCATAAGTGATGATGTGGCCGAAGATGCTGGACACGCTAAGGCTAATGGAGGAACTAGCTCTCAAGTACAACTGGCAAAACAAATTTGGCGGCAGATTTTCAACTTGAGAGTGAATAGCATTTTTTACATTATCGTGGAGGAAATCTATTACAACGATACCTCTTATCTCGAGGAAGATGAGGGATCTTTGGGGGACTCCCCCGGTGCAACACCGGGAATACCCTTTAACAAACACAATGGACTAGTACCTCCACAGCCACTTACTGCGCGTATATGGGCAGGATGACGGGATCGCGTGAACAAACCACCGCTACCATGTCCACGCGCTGGCACCCCGGAAGATGTGAGTGGATAGCTACCTTAACTAAAAGAAGTTTGAAATCGCTTAACCATCCCTTTAAGTTTTTAAGCGATGATAGATCAGTGGTAGTATGCACGGACTCCGCGTCAAGGGATGTGAGTTCGAATCCACCTTCAATGAGCTTGAGCTTTCGGTGAAGGAAAACATCGTGAGGAAACCATAGCGAGATGATAAGACTTTTTCTAATACCCATCTGGCTAGCTCTCACCCTCAAGTTGAAAATCTACTGCCAAATACCAGGTGTGTTCCGGCAGTTGCACTTGAGAGCCATTTCCTCCACAGGTTTAGCGTGTCTACCAACTTGGGCCGTGTCGTCAATTAAGATCAGGTGAGATTATAGCCATAACCCTAAAACCGTAACTATATAATTAAAAAAAGTGGGTGCTGTCTCTGCTCTCTGACAACGGGAGCTTGAAGTGTCATCGTGGTGCGTTTTAGTGGGTAGTGTTGGGTGATTAGCTTCCGACGAGTCACCACACTCCTCTCGCCTTGGCCTGAGCCCCGGTAATGCGCTTGCGCGTTGCGATGATGAAATCCGTATGAAATAGGATTTTGAACACCATGTTAAAAAATGGGTAGTAGTTGGCCTGGCCAACATTAAAAAAAGCCCTACCATCACGCTATGGTTTCATCACAATGTTTTCCTTCACCGAAACCTCAAGCTCATTGCAGTGATTCCAACTCTGGTTCATTGACGCGGCGTGCGTACACGCTACCACTAAACTATCATTGCTTGTTTTATGCCCAATCCGTAATGTACTCTTTCATTTATATTATAAAAAGTACTTTAATACTTTAATCCATAATTAGTGGTTATTATGTTGAGTTAACACCATACAAAATTGCATCAAAATCTGCAAAGTGTTTCCTCTTTGTCAATAATAAATTTTACCCCAATTATAATTTAAAAAAGTAGAAGTTGACCAGCCGATTTTATTTTTATATTTGTAGGTACATCAAAATACCAGAATTCACAGACTGGGTGTGACGTATGCGCGTCAGTCGGTTATTAACAACGAATAAAACCGTAGCGAATTTGTTATTTTTTTGTGATATTTCATAGTATTTTTAGTACCAGCGGATACTTAAATTATTATGTCCTTATTGTCATTATCAATATTACGTGTGAGTGACAAACTGGCGGTGCACCTCAAATGAAAAACAAAACCCAAAGACCAAGGTGAGCGATTTGCTTCATATAAATTCATCTTTGTATATAAATATTTCGTGTCACGATTTTTATCCGCAATAAAATTCCTAAACTACTGAACCGATTTGAATCAAATTTTGCATACTGTGTGCAGTTTGATCCAACTTGAGAGATAGGATACTTTATATCTCGATAAGTGATCATAACGCATTATAAATGTAGATGTAGTCGATGTGATTGACTTCTCGAAAAGGCAGAACAAGGTCCGCCAGACCATCTAGAATTAATATAAATTAATAGAAACACATAGATTAGACTTATACCAGGCTACTCAATATTAATCACGAAAACTACGTAATCATTGTATATATAGATATAAGTAAACAAATCAGACCAAAACTGCTTTCCTTTACAATATATGTCTGTAGGTTTAATCGAGATGATCAGCATATTAGTTTTTTGTTATGTAACATCTATAAAGTTCCAGCAGTATAGCCTTAATTGCGTTGGCTAATCCGACAGAATACTAATCATTTGTTTTTATAGATATAACAACTTTATTCAGTTACATTCTATTGTTTTAGTTTTGATTGCTTCGTTATTTCTATACAGTAATCTTTTCTGTTGTCCCCTTATACGATGATAGCTTAGTAATAACGTTTCGGAATAATCACATAGACGTGGGTTCTAATCCTACAATAAGGCTTATTCTTCGGTTGAGGAAGACATTGTGATAAAACCATGTCACGGTGGTATGTATGGTTATTTGTTGTGTCAACTCGGTTGGTTGCACATACATAATGTTTTATGGCAGTTGATCTATGCAAATCTAAGTATTATACTTTTTCCTCAAGTTTTCTATATATAATACATTTTTTAATATCTTATTACGCCTCCACATATAATGTAGATTACATTGAAGCCAAAGCAACCCCTGGTCCTTCGTACATTGAAAAATACAACATAAATTATCACAGTAACGCGAAAGTTATTTTATGTACAATAGGGATAGCGTTTACGAACTCAATATATCTTTTATAATGGCCTTCGTTATAACATAACACTCGAAGCTGCAAATACATGGGCTTATTTCCCTATATCTATGGTTACATTATAGGGTGTGCTTATACATGAAGTACATTATTTGAATACGAAAAAATATATACTTTAACATATGGAACATGTATCAATGTTCATATCAAATATTATTATATAACATCTAAGTCACTCAGTAGTACCGTACCGCCTTTGAATATATGGGGTTCAAAGTAATGTATAACCGTGACAAGACACAACCGTCATAGCCGCTAGGGATTTTCTGGGAACGGTAACATTTTTAAAGCCTTATGCATAAAGTCACATAAGTAACAAACAGCAGCACAAACAAATACACATACATTTTTGCTATATTTTTGAACGTTATATAAGTAAAATTTCATAAAATCCTTGTATTGAACCATATATTATCTATAGTTTAATACCTATTACATATAGTAGCCAGTTGATCCGATAAATGCTATTATGTCCTTTTTTGTTATTAATTACTGAAATATAGTGTCACCTAAAGGATCTAAATGTAGATAAGCCGTCTTCTCGATAAAACTAATATATTCATTTGAATCATATAATCTAACCTCAAACAGACAAACATCATTTAACATATATAATATTTTTTATAATACAGTGGATTCGGGTTTATAATAGAAACGATAAAAGAAATTGGTAGTGTATTAAGAACACAATGATACCTTTTTAGTGTTAGTGTACATCAACAATCTTCAACACTAAATACAAAATACATAATTTAATCTAACAATCCTATGCAGTCTCTAAATAAGTAAAATTGTTTAGGAAATCACTATTGTGTACAAAGGATGTTCTGATGAATAAACCATATAATATTCAAATAGGTATATTTGTAGTAACAATCATAGTCGATCAGAGGAGTGGAGTCTTGAACACAATATCTTTTAATTACATATATATACAATATGTATGTACATAATTCATATTTAGCAAAACATTTATTTAAATGTACTTAAACGCTTTCTTTCACCATAGGCCTTTATAAATATAAATGTTGTCCCTTTTCGAGGCATGTAGTGTCACGGGGAAAACTGAATGTAATTTTCTCGTCATAGCATCGATGAGACGAGGACGTACGGATGGATGACATGTGCATAAATTATCAAAGCAAGGGTCGTGAGTGGGATATTGTCTATATGTATAATGGGATCAAGTTGATTTATAGTATAACAGATGCTAATACGCGTCTCTTTACCGCAAGTCAAACCCGCGTGATCTATGGTACGATCGAACTTTTGACAGTAAAAACCGGTAAGTTGACTAAACTTTATCATTTAATTACGAAATACAAGGGTCCACCTACTTCGCAGTGCGTAAATAAATTAATCTTTGATAATATATTTTTTATTAATGCTGCTAGACTACGGCTAATTAACACCTTCTTTGGACTTTTAGCAAATTCTAGGGTTCCTTACTGAACGTCTATTTTAAAATGGTAAAAAAAATATCCTATAGCATATATTTCAATGCTCCTTAGAATGCATCTAGCCGTACCTATAAGCTCGTTTTATATATGCAAAACAGATGCATGCCGTCCAAACCCCGCCCAATGTTCGTAATGTAGATCTTCATCAAGATATGGACTTTCCGTCCATGTATGCATATATTAAAGACCTTATAAAGAAATTCTTTAAAAAGGCCGAACTTCATCCTTTCCCCAAAATAGTACACGCAGTTAGCTACACTTCCAATCCGCACGCCAAAGGCTTTGCGCGTCGGCCACGTAATTATTTCTCCGACCCGTCGATAGAATAACGCGATTGCACGCGCTCCTTCCTACCGTCTCCACCAATCGCACGTGTCCACGCATACGCCCGCGTAATCGCCGCCCTCGCCGCCAAGGCCGAGTAGATAATTTCACTCCCGCACACTCGCCGCGGCCTTCCTTCGCAGACGATTGAGCCTAAATTCGATCCTCCGTATAGAAGCCCTCGAGTGACTCTGCTTGCACTATTCAGTGACACTCTACATTACTGAGAGTACATCATCACGCCGCATACCATTCGTGCACACTCACACGTTAAGTACACGGTTCTGTAAGGGACTATCTCCGCGACCCTTGAGCGGCTTGCCCGATAAGGTCGTTGTTAAGACCACTACATTAGTAAGTTAGGATCTGTTGGTTAGTCAGGCTCTTGAATCTTTGTTCATTTTCCGGCAGCAACCCAACCCGAGGTTCGGCCATTCTGGCAGCCTTGCGCCCACTGCCTCGGGGCTGAGTGACCTTAGCACTCGCCCAAAAAGTTCGGTGAAGCTGTCAAAGCCTTAAGGCTAACTTAAAAACATCCAGTGCAAAATAATGTAAAAACCACAATAATTTATGTAGAAATCTAATGCGAAAAAGAAAAGAAGATACTCTGTTGTTTTAGGAAACAAATACATGTAAGGAATTGTTTTCCTAATCCTTGTTTAGTAAGTTGATACAATTTAATTCAATGTTATTCTATTTCCCCGATTTAAATTATACAATTAAATGAAAATCGTACAAAGACGCAAATAATCTCAATTTGGAATAATATGTTACCGTAACTATTTACGTATTGAATTATAATCTAAGAAACCAAAACAAATGCTACTTTGTCATATAAAAATCCTCTTATTAATCTATAGTCCTTTGAGAGAAAAATACACGTTTAGTTTTTAATATTTATTTTTATAAATTCCTGTTTAATAAGCATTTCTGACAATGGCCCAATATAGTCACGTTTTTGGATACCTACTAACCAAATGAGAAAGAGCGTTCGTGCTCTATCTCGGTGCTATCAGACCCAACATATTGAGGCAGAAGTGTCATTAGCTACCCTGAAATGGAAGCCTGTGAATACTTAAATACTAGCGCCAAAGGGTGCATAATTTCAGAAGGGACGCCGATCCAATAAAGAGGCAGTGACGAACTCACACTTGTATTTCTTAAAGATGCAGCTACTACACAACTATGAAGACAATCTCAATATTTATTTTATCACATTTAACTTGATCAGAACGAAAATAAAAATAGTTAAATATGCTAAAATTTATTTCTAGTATATCTGTGATCATTGAAAGTTAAGAATGCAATGGCAGTAACAGTGGCTTTCTTTTTCCTTTTATTTGTAACTTAGTATATTCTATTAAAATTTCTAGCTAAAACCAACTAAATTTGTATTTTACACACAGAAACTTGTACAATAAAAGACGATTCTAAATCAAATGATCTATTTACAGTCGATTCGTTTGAGAGCCCATTGTTTAAACGCTGTTCACTGGATGACAGTGCTTAATGATCGATAAAAAAGTTAAGCAATAATCTGTAAAAAAATAAAAAGTAAACGTTATAAAAGCAAAAAATAGAATAAGAGATTTTAATAATGCAGCGAAAGTTTTTAATGGTGATTGTAGATTGTGCAAAACAATTTAATAAATAATATATATGCATAGGTTTATATATACAATGTATATATAAAAAATCTCATATGTGATTCTATTGATCTAATAGTCTATAATTATACTATTCGTCTATGCAAACTTGATTTCACAAATAACTCTTTAATTTTATATTAAGCAAAGCTTGTAAATATGGTGCGATAATAGCTGAGTGGTAGCGTGTAGGAACGCTGCGTCATGTAATGTGAGTTCCAATCCAACCACCTACAATGAGCTTGAGCTTTCGGTGAAGGAAAACATCGTGTGGAAACCATAGCATGGTGGTAGGGCTATTTCTTATGCTCGCCTAGCTAGCTACCACCCTCATGTAGAAAATCCACCGTCAAATACGAATAGGTGTGTTCCAGCAGTGGCACTTGAGATCCAATCCCTCCTATAAAGGCCGGCAGCGCACCTGCGATTCCTCTGGTGTTGTGGGTGTCCACTCCAACTTGCTCGTTTGCCGCCTATTCCATAAAAAAATATAGTAACTAGTTGTACTATGTATATAATATATATACTAAATTTATTTAAAGGCCACTCCATGGTACGGAAACTCTTAAAAACTACAAGTCAGAAGACACGAATCATTTCATGTTAGTGACTGTCACTGACCTAAAACGTGACTATGCGTATAAGTTTCGATTCCCTAATAGTAAAGGTTCAAACAGTTCTGGATTTTAGGTAGGCAGGTACAAAAATTTTAGAATATCAATACACAGTGATTTTGCTTATTTTTTATACTTCATATGTTTTAGCTTTATAGCTACAATCTTATCCGATGTCAAATTAGGATGTGACTCAAATTGGTGGACACGCTGAGGCTAGCCTAGCCTATATACTATAGCTGTTTCCGCGACTTCGCGTGTAATTTCAAATTATTTAATTCTTTTCGTTCGTTATACGAACCTTTTTCAATACAGCTTTACTCCTATTAATGGTAGCGTTATGTTAAATAGCTTAAAGCCTTGCTCAATGATTGCTTTATAACATAGAAAACATTTTTTTAAATGTGACTGGTAGTTCTCTAAGATTAGCGCATTCAAACAAACAAGCTTTTTCACTTTGTAAAATTAATAATTAAAAAAAAAAAAATTAATAATGTAGATATACGCAGTAATTCCCGGCAGTGAGATTTTTCGAGCGGATAAAAATTTTTAAACCACAGCAAATACAAGGAAATGAATCTAATCGTAAGCACAGTACAATTAAAAAATAACTTATTTTTACTATGATGTAACAAAACATATTTAGTTGTTATTTTTAAAAACATGACACCTAGGCAACGATGTTTTAACTTCACGAGTTGTGACATATTATGTAGGCATAATTTGTAACACTTTCGAAACACCAACTTCGACTTTCAGATATTCTCCGTGAGCGGCTTAAGGACCGTTATGTGTGAAATATTTACATTTAAATTGCTGTTCGGTATGATGATATGGTGTCTATAAACCTTGTGCTTTGATCGCTGCTGTAATTTAAACTCCTTTGCGAAATTGCTATAAATAGCGTACAAAAATTGAATATCCATGAAACCGTTATACTTGACTTTTATATCCGTATTATTCATATCTAAATAATATCCGTAACATTTCTTATTATTACGACGCTGGCTCTGTAACACACCTCACTAAAATGTTACAGATTTAAACGAACAGGTCAATCACCATGTTACCCAACAACCGTCGGAGCTTTTACGACTGCGTTTATTGTATTGATCTTATTCCCGTCTCCAACGTAAATGGCTTTGTTTTAGATTTTCATATTACAGTTTTCGTTTTCTTGTTATTATAGAAAACTAGCTGACTTTTAAGAGACCGAAGAGTCAGTTTAGCCACTTTTATAATCAGAAATACAACTAAAAGAAATTAGTTACATGTATCTACATACATATAGTATAAACGCTAACACTTTCCTTTTAACCTCTAAGGGGATAACCGGTGGTAGTAAAGTAAGAATGCGAGAGAAAAGAAATCTTCACCAATTGACTTGAAATAAAGACTCCTTATTAATAAAATAAGGCATAAAATGTTTTATTTATACTTTAATGACAGTCTAAAAACATTACTGCTTCTTCCAAATTTAATTCAAAAAAATATACTTGCAATTATAAATAAAGGAACGAAATTTAAAAGGTTTTTCTTAAAACCACGTACGATCTCGTTTTATAAAAGTCATATTACTACTATTCACACCACAACAGGAGCTAGATATACCAGTTGTGGGACAGGCCACCCACTATTTGCTTATATAGTGCGATAGTTAAACAACTTTCAGCTAAATGAGAAAATTCGTATATCTGGCTGTCAGCCAAGCGGTCAAAACCACGCATGCCAAATATCAAATACATTTTCTCAATTTTTCATTAACTTCATCTACAATACGTACTTATTGAGAAATTTAAAAATTTTAACTTCAAGAATGTATAAAGGACTTATATAACGAAGAGCACAAATGAATTGTGTGCAACATAGTATGTCTACAAAATAATAATAAAAAAATCGGACAGGTACCAAGTAGCAATCGCACCCTCTGAGCTTCAAGATGGTCTAGATTTTTTTTTAAGTAGCGTCAGCGCATTTATCTAAATGTTAATGTTTTATGGCAAATTTATTAAAAATATTTGTACGATTCTATCGTCTTTATATGCGTTATTACGGAAAGGAGCTAAGTTTGAGTGTTCACCAGAAAGTGATGCGGCTTTTGTTTTAGTAAAAAGGAAATTTATGTCTAGTGAAGTACTAGCACGTTATAGTCCAGAATTACGGCTTGTGTTGACGACAGACGCTAGAAGTGTGGGTATTGACGCGGTGATTTCCCATATAATGCCGGACGGCCGAGAACGTCCTAACGCATATGCCTCAAGAGTTTCAAATTCGGCAGAGCGGGCCTATTCAGAGATTGATAGAGAAGAACTTAGTATTATTTATGGAGTGAAGAAGTTTCACCAATATCTATTTGGTTGAAAATTTTTGCTTCGTACAAATCATAAACCATTAATAACAATTTATGGGCCAAAGAGCGGCATACCAACTATGGCAGCATCGCGTTTACAAAGATGAGCAGTTATTCTGGCTGATTATCAATATGATATAGAGTATATTGCCACATCAAAGAATGGAGCTGATTCCCTGTGACGCTTACCCGATGGTGAGCAACTTGAAGAAAAGGCAGAGGTAATGTATTCAAATTTTATTCATGACTTTTTACCGATTAGTCATAATACACTTGAAATGGAATTAACAATAGATGAATTATTACGCAGTATAGTATTATATTTACAGTCTAGGTGGCCATCTCAGTGTAATGAAGCTGATATAAAACCATTTTATATGAGAAAAGATGAATTGTACTTAAATTCGGGTATTATAATGTGGGGATATAAGACGGTGATACCACAAACACTACGAATCAAAATCTTACAGGTGCTGACTCAGGCCATATAGAAATCATAAAAATGAAAATGAGGGCATGTGGTTATATATGGTGGTCTGGTATAGATGCTGACATAGAGAAAATCTGCAACGTACGATCAAAATCAAAATCGAAATCTCTGTGTACGAGTTAAGCATCAGCACCAGTCCGCTCGCCATCGCAGCTTTGGAGGTACCATCTTGAGCCTTGAAACAGATTGCATGTAGATTTTTTAGGGCCGTTGGATGGCAGACAATTTTTTGATATGAGTGATGCTACCACCAAATGGATAGAGGCTTTTCAAATAACCGAAACCTTAGCAGATTCTTTACTAGCTATTTTCAGAGAAAGTTTTAATTGATTTGGTTTACCACAAGAAGTGGTGTCTGATAATGGACCCCTATTTACGAGTATTTAGTACGGCTAATTTTCTATTTACTAGTTTCGTTTATGTTTAAACAAACATAAACGAAACTGAAATATGTATAAATATAAATATATATAAATATAAATATATCCACATATCTTTAAACAAAGATATGTGGATATTCTTAGAATTAGGGTTGGAATGTGACATATGTCTGGCTAGTAATTTAAGAAGATAAAATGTGTCAATCAGTTCTGCAATAAATATGTCTATTTTGTTAGAATTTCTCTATTTCCTGAGTCAGGAAGACTCTATGCTCAGAGTTTCCCTCACGGCCACACTGTTAATCGTGGGATATGGACAGCTAAGAAGTTCGTGTCGTCTCTGGGATTATTTTATTTAATTTTACACAATAGAAGTTTTCAATAATACTTATGGTTGAAAGATTTTTTTTTTATTAATTCCAATATGATTTAGAATGAAATTTTTGAGTTTATTCGTTACAAACAATAATACAAAAATACAGATCTTTACCCTTTATCATATTAGTATAGACTGCAAAGTGGCAGTACTGTAACTGAAGTCTTCTTTTCACAGCGTCAGTTCCTGACGCTTTTTACACCATAGAAGTTTTCAATAATACTACTCATTAAGGTTGAAACAATTTAACCAAACCATTGCCCAACACTTACGAACGTTTCTTCTTTGGTACAATGAATTAGTCAAAATGTTCAAAATTGCATTAGATTGGATGGCATCACATAGCCATAATATCGTCATCAAGGCAGATAAAACATCTGTGGGTAAGCACGTGTGAAGGCTTATATATCACCAATAATCGACAAAATGGCTATTGGAAATAATTACTTTACCAATAATGGAGAAAATTTGCAAATTAGAGATATCGTGCTTCGTCGTTCAAATAATGAAATAATACGTATTTCCAAAACACAGAACTTACGTCGCGCTGGATTAATTTTTAATATTTAATTTATAATTTTTTGGCAAGGGGGACGGTTATCAAAATGGTTAATCAAGTAACAGGTTATTAAAAATTTAAATCAATTAATTTTTAAGCTAAATGATTTTAAAACCAAGAACCTTAAATTGTTAATGATTACAGGAGCAGAAACCTATAAAAAAGTAAAAGAGGGGATGGTGCACGCGTCACCGAGCCAGCAACACTAGCCTGCGGACACTACTGGAGACGGGTGTATCGTGCTGGCTCATTACGCAACTTTCTGCAGATCTACAATCTTACGTGAGTACATGAGTACCGAATCCTACATTGTTGACCCCTACGTCTACGCGACCAGGATGTCGAGATCGGATGATGCATCGAATTTACGCTGATTTGGAGATAGAATTTCGCCGTTTTAACCTAAAGTACCGGCGATATGGTTTGCTCAAATAGAAGATCAGTTCATTATATCTAATATTACGTCAGATCAGACTAAATTTTACTATTTACTGGACAGCTTGAACCTAAATTTGCGCCCATTTTAAACAACTTTCTGTGCCCCCGGAACGCAAATCATAGCAGCTGCTGACACACGAAGATTTACGAGACAGAAAACCCTCGCATATTATGCGATACCTACAGAGTTTAGCTGGCCCCCACGGTTCCGGAACATTTGATCAGGCAGATATGGTCTAATAGACTTCCTACTAACATTCAGGCTACTATTGCGTCACAGGTTGACAGTTCCCTGGAAGCCGTTACTGAGTTGGCGGACAAGATTCAGGACATCGCTTTGCCAATGTGTCACGTGGCGGGAGCTTCAACTTCTGGAACAGTCTCCGCTCTCGAAATTATTTAAAAAAAGATGGACGAACTACCTAAACAATTACAGAATTCACATAATAATTCACGACCTCGTTCTAAAAGTCAGAACAAATTCAGGCATTTCCGGTAGCAGCCGAGAAGAAGGTCAAAATCACGTGGAAGACCAGACGACCACCCACACTGTTGGTATCACATACGATTTGATGCTAGGGTAAATAAATATAAAGAACCGTGTTTATATAAGAGGAGAAATGCCACCGACAGTCAATGATCGCGGTAACTGACTTCTCGGTTTCTTTAGGCCGCCTATTTATAACCGATCGCAAAACCAAATTCCAATCTATATGAGTTCAAACCTGTGTGCGTATGCACTGTCTTTTATTCGCGAGCTTGGAATAAAAACCAATTACGAACTTTTTGCTGCCAACGGCACACTTATCGCAACATATGATCACATTCAGTTACAACGTGATTTCCGATTACGTCGTAATTTTTACTATTGCCGATGTAATCTAACCTATAATACGCGGTAAATTCCTTAGTGTTTATCACCTACTGATTGATTGGAGACAGCACTACCTAGTCGACGGGGTAACGAGTCTAGCAGTACACTCACCCCAACCAAGGGAGAGTATATGTGATATCTTCTCAGTCTGTACAACAACCTGATGGTACCGTATATCACCACTTTTGAGTATACCGGCGGGGAAACCTGTCACTCTTAAGCATGATACCGTTTATCATATACTTACCACACCAGAGCCTCCAGTATCCTGCAGACCCGAAGAGACTAAACCCAAAAGAAGAATTTGAGGTGGTACTGCAAAATGGTACGGCTAGACGATTAGAAAGCAGCTGGTCATCACCACTTCATCTGGACAAAAAGAAAGAGGGTGGTTGGTGATCGTGTTGAGATTACAGGGCTTTGAACACAAACAGAATACCAGACAGGTACCGGTGCCTTACACTCAGGATTTCAGTCAACACCTTACAGGTGATGACAAGTTAAATCTGCCGCCAAATACCAATAGGTTTATTCCGGCAATTGCACTTGAGAGCCAGTTTCTGCATAGGTTTAGCGTGTCTACCAACTTGGGCCGTATATCGTCACTTAATATGAGGTAAGATTATAGTAATAACGCTAAAACCTTAACTATAAAAAAGGTAAATCTATTTTATCCGCAAATGATTTAGTACAAGCCTATAATCAGATACCGATTTATGAGGAGAACATCCCAAAAATAGCCGTTACAACATTCTTCGGGATATTCGAACTTCCTTATATGGTCTTCGCTCTTCGCAATGCTAATAAGACGTTCCAGCGATTCATGAATTAGGGTGCTGCGTGTACTGAATTTTGTTTACTGTTTTACCGATGAAATTCTAGTGTACTCTAAATCCGAATCCGAGCTTCCGAAGCACCTAAAACATATTTTTGAGCACCTGCATAATTGCGATATACTTATAAGCGTATCGAAGTTCATTTTTGGCCAACTTAATATAAATTTTCTGAAATTTATTGTTACAGCTAACGAAATTAGCCCACTGGAAACCAAAACACGGGTGGTTTTAGACTTTCCTGTACCTAAAACCACAAAAAAGCTGCGAACATTTTAGGTATGCTCAACATTTACCGCAAGTTCACATCAGAGTCGCCCCTCAAGTAAGCACCGCTCAATGCATTATTGACTGAAAATGATGATAAGTCAAAACCTATTCATGTCACGCCAGACTTGAAGAAAGCCTTCACAGAATGCAAATACAGGTGTCTCCAGCAGCCTTATCGGCTCATCCAGCACCGAAATTATCAATTGGCGTGGTTTACAACACCGTAAAGTTGGCTTTCTTTTGTAAGTAACTAAGTCCCGCACTAAAGAAATATAATGCATATGACCCCGAGCTGCTAGTAATATATGAAAGTATCAAGTATTTCCGTTGCGTTTTCGAGACAAAAACATTCTTTATACTCACAGATGATAAACAACTCACTTTCGCTCGTATCTCTAGGTAAGATAAATATTCATCACGCCACTTTAGGCACCTGAACTATATTGATCAATTTATAACAGATATTCGGTACGTTCCAGGAAAGCAGAACGATGATCTTGCATTGAGGAAATATCCGGACCCCTTGCCCGAGCCGAGGAAGTTGACGAGGAAATGAAAAATTTATTTGTTGATGAATCCGGTGATATGATGATGTTCACCGACCACGCAGCTACATTACCAAACTTGTGCCCAAACCGCCGTCATGGAATATCTCTCGGCCGTTTTATGTGCCATGTGATTTACTCATAGCCAGTCGCATCTTTTCGCGCCTATCAAGTGCTTACAAGCAATTGTGAAACATTCGATTCGATTTATAGACCACTAACGACCATAGCAAGCAAAGATCTTGGCGGGGGAGTATTTTTTATTGGCGGGGGCGGGGAGCGGGAGGTGCAGGGAGTGCCATCGTGTGGAAGCGCAAGCATAGATAATACACTAGAATAGATGAGCTACTGTTATTTTAAATCACAAAGATTTTGTAGCCCTCCTCTATAGATGGCGTTATCTTTACTTACTCGTCTCATTAGATGGTGCTCTTTTATAAGTGATAGGCGAAATGTATATTTATTCACGGAAATTATATATCCTTATATATAAACCACAAAAACATATATTTATAGTGTTTTTAACTTGTATTTTCACCATTATTCAATCAATAAATAATGGTTCATTGAAATAAAACTAATTTGAAAGGGGTGACCACGAAGGCTCAAAAGCTTTCGAAACGTCGGGATCAAAATTAATTAATAACTGCGATAAAATCTGTTTAAATTAGTTTTATTTCGATGAGTAATATTCGCGTAAACATAAGAAATCATTAAAATAATAGTTGGTTAAAGGAAACCTAAAGATATAAAATAATACATTTCAAATCCAAATCTTTATAATCGTATTTGATACAATAAAGTAAGTAACAATATTAGCTTACAATAAATTACTTTAAATAACACTTTATGTCTTGTATTTTGAGCATCTTTATACAATAAAAACAAGTTTACCATCATCAGTTGTAAATCCAAGTCCGATCGAAGTAGATAAGTCATATTAAATTAGATTTAACAGAATTCAAAATCAAGTCAAGTTAACAATAAAATAAGAATACATCAACAATCCACAAGCAAGAAAGTTCATAATTAGCTTACATAAAATTATAAAACAAAAGAGGCACAATTTTTACGGAAGCTAAAAGTAACGTAAATTACTTTAACCCTTTTGTCATTTTTATGCACGTGTGTAGTGTTGCCAACACCTTATAAAGAAACATCTAGAAATATGAAAATTATTTTACAGAAATGTAAAAAAATACATTAGATAACGAAAATGTCATAAAAAGCTCAAGCAACGCCATCTATTTATTTGTATATGAGTAATTTTAAATGCTGAACCTTATTCTGTAGGTAGCGCTAGCGTTCATAAATTTGTTTTTTTTTTCATTCTATGGAAGTATCACTGGTAAAGGCACACGCGTCGCCGCGTTTACCGAATCCTACACGATTGTCTACAATTAACGAATCCTACAGCTGTAATGAAAAAAGTTACAAAAATGGGAGAAAACATTAAATAATTTTAGTTCAACGTAAACGGAGTCGCGGGCACAGCTACTTTTTAAATATCCTGATTAGAAGTTCCTAATCTTAGTACCGAGGCTGAATTTACATGGGGTGTGTAATGATTGGCTTTAATTTGTTTAATCCAAATAGCCTATTATATAGATTATTATGATTCATATATTATTGTTTCATTATTATATTTATTTCATAAGGAAAACCAGAAGGTTTTCTAATAACTTACTATTTCGATGTCAAGTGTCATAGAATTTTATAGAATATTTTAACGCATGCGCTTTGCATATACAACGTTTAAATTTTATATTTTGAATGAAGAAGACTTCGAATCGAATGGACAAAAGAATTTGGCCGTCAATCAAAATGAGGAGTCCAAGATACACGGACGTGCGGAAAAAATCTAGTATCGAGTTTATAAAACTGCAGTCCTACGATACTGAGTGGCGTTTGTGAGCCAAAAGGAAGCGTTCGGAGATATCGGCCGTGAAGAAGTAAATGTCAGTCCTTTCTACAATATTATTTATTATTATTATCTAGCTATATATATACCTCTAATAATGTATATATGTAATTTATCTCATTTTACAATTTCATTGCTTTTCATTTATTAATACCTTTATTTAAATTAAATTAATTGCACACGCGACGAGTGTTGCACGTGTCACATTGTTTGTTCGCAATAAACTCCCTAAACAACTGAACCGATTTTAATCAAATTTTGCACAATGTGTGCAGTTTGTTCTAACTTGAGAGATAAGATTCTTTATATCTCAATAAGTGATCATAACGCAATAGATGTCGCTGTAGTCAATGTGATTGACTACTCGAGAAGCCAGAACAAGGTCTGCCATGTCATCTAGTAATTAACATAATACAATGTCAACAAAGTTAAACTATAAGTACTAAATAGAATTGTGCTTGATACGCTAATTTTAGGAGTACAATATCAAAGCAAGACGAAATAGTTTAAATTTTTCAATAAATAAATAGCTATATACATAAACATTACAATAGAATCCGTAGAAAAGTAAATTTAACTTTTATGTCCTATCCCGGGGGAACCCTTTATTTTATTAGAACAAAAAGTTGCTTAGTTGTTAATTCATCCAATATTAAAATTATAGAAAACATAACTCAAGTTGACGCGAACGAAGTCTATAAGTTTTAATTGAATTATTCATAAGCAATAGCCACGAAACTAGTAGAAAATGCGATATATCATATTATGGTTTTACATAACACTGAAAAATGTGAACGTGAGATTGTGTCCCAATTTAAGCTATCAAAGACTTGTATTCATAACATACTAACTCGATTCAAGGAGATTGGTAGATATCAAGACCGTCCATGCTATGGAAGGCCTAAAGCTACAACTTCTAGCGAGGACAACGTCATCGTTGTTACCAGCAAGTGCAATAGACGCCTGACAGCTCCAGAAATCCATGTTGAACTGAACAAAACCCGATCTGAACCTGCGTCACTGACTACAGTAAAACTTAAGAGAGAGAAAGAGAGAGAGAAATCGATTGAGAGATAATAATATGTTTGAGATCAGCAATCCCTTATCACACTGGCCTTTTCTGTAAAGGTTCCTACTATTCTATAATTTTTTATTCTTTTTAATACTGTAAAACTAGTTATATAACTTTAAATTAACTTTTTTTTATTTCTTTTACACTTTCAACAAAACGAATTAAAATAAAATGTTCTTTTCAAAAACCTTAAAGAGTGTGGTCTTTGAAATAAAACTAATTTAAACGGATTTTATCGCGGTTATTTATTTATTTTGATCCCGACGTTTTGAAAGCTTTTCAGCCTTCGTGGTCACGGGGCGGACTGAGATGTAGGTTGTCCAAAAACCGATCAAAGACTGATCAGGATTACGGCTCTTTAGGCCATACTGTGTACAGAAAAATGACCCATACAGATAAATACCTGAATGGTGAATCTCACCACCATCGGAAACAGTTAGCTACCGTGGGTAAATCTTTGTTTCAGAGAGCACAAGGGATCTGTGATGAGGAACATCTGGCTGCTGAGCTACAACATATTAAGCAAGTACTGCGAGATAACAAGCTCCAAATTCCACGCCACCGTCACGGAAACCGAGTGAAACCAGCCACAGTAGAACGTGTACCTGTTGTGTTACCTTTTGTAAAAGGTGTCACAGACAAGATTGGCTATGTACTAAAGCGTGCTTCAATTAAAACTTACTTTAAGCCGCCCAAGAAGATTAGTCAATTTTTACCACCTGTCAAGTGTCATATACCTCTACAAGAACAGGGCGTATACAAAATCGAATGTGACTGTGGCCTCTCGTATATTGGGCAAACCAAAAGAAATATAGGGACCCGCGTAAAAGAACACATAGCTGACGTTAAACACCGACGCTCTACGAAGTCTGCAGTTGCTGAACATTCAGAAGAAGGCTCCAAACATTATCTTCGATTCGACAAGCCACAAATCCTTGCCAAAGAACCCAATTCCTACCTAGGATGATTCGTGAGGCTATTGAAATTAAAAAACATCCAAATTTCAATAGAGAAGATGGTTGGAAGCTAGCACAAGCATGGGATCCGATTATACATTTAATTAAATCGGAACCCAAAAGACCAATTGCCAGACCTCAAGACACTGTGAGCTCTTTCTGCGTAGATCGAAACTCTATCAATAATAAAAATTAAATTGAAGGTAGACACAGTATCATGAACTTTTTTGGACAACCTACATCTCAGTCCGCCCCGTGACCACGAAGGCTAAAAAGCTTTCGAAACGTCGGGATCAAAATAAATAATTAACCGCGATAAAATCCGTTTAAATTAGTTTTATTTCAATGAATAATACTCGCGTAAACATAAGAAATCAGAGTGTGGTCTTTACAAACGATTTGTCGAACTCTAAGGAAAACTACTCTCAGGCTCAGCTGCACATTTTCTTTTCAATTTCGCGTTGAAACTTTCTAGTCAGTAATGAAGCTGTTAAGCTGGTAAGCTGTAAGCTGTGAAGCGATGATAGCTCAGTGGTAGTGTGCACGACTTCGCGTCAAGGGACGTGGGTTCGAACCCAAGCACCTACAATGAGCTTGAGCTTTCGGTGAAGGAAAACATCGTGAGGAAACCATAGCATGGTGGTAGGGCTTTTTCTGATGCCCGCCTGGCTAGCTACCACCCTCTAGTTGTGAACCTGCCGCCAAATACCAATAGGTGTGTTCCGGCAGCAGCACTTGAGAGCCAGTCCCTCCACAGGTTTAGCGTGTCTACCAACTTGGGCCGTATCGTCACTTAAGATCAGGTGAGATTATGGCCATAACGCTATACCTTAAGTATAAAAAAAAAAAAAAAAAAAAAAAAAAAAACGTTCCAACTAGCAGACATCCGGCGTCTTCTATCGTATTGCGCTAAGTCGCACAGTTCTGTGGAAATCAAGAATAGAACTTTGTTAATAATTTACTCATTGTTTGAATATAATATAAAGTGTATTATTATTTAAAAAAAACATAGGTATTGTTGTTTTAATATCTAACGACAATCTAAAAATTACTCCACAATTTCCGACTGTTTCTGTAATCCTTAAATATTGATTACACATTGAATTATACAATAGTGAAATCTCTGCTGTTTTATTTTTATTACATTTATTATTACTACCAAATTGTTCACAATATATATAGATTTTGTGTAGGCCTTTTTAAGAAAAAGATTGTAAGTAAACAATTTGCAATTTTTACAGGAGAGAGACTTTCTTTCCTCATTAAAAATTAATTATGATATTTTTTATACAAAATTAAGACTTGTTATTCATAATTAACTACTGATATATTAAAATAGTAGATCACTAACATACTGTTTCTAAGTTACAAAGATAAATTTTAGGAGGTCACAATAACATAAAATTAAGATTTTTAGCTCTTTATTAAGTTAAAATATCCAGAACGTAACTAGATTATAAGATTAGATATATAACATCGACCTACTCTTCACAGTCTCTTAAAACAGCCGAATCTATTGACTTGTTTGGCATACATATTTCTTTTATAACTTAAATAACCCCGTCTACATAGATTGCAGTGACAATTATTAGTAGTTTTCATGACGAAGATGCACTAAGAAAACTACTTCAGGTGATAGGAACATTACTTTGATGGCTGTATTGTGTATCATGGTAGTTGTTCCAATGAGCTGTTTAATCCAATTAATTCCCTTTTCTCGTTTCCATAACCAACCACGTGTGCTAGGCTTTGTATACGAACTTTGAGGTACCCTCCCTTATGACTTGAAAAAGTTCACGATTTCGTAGTTAATATGCTTTTTAGTGGAAAGGTCTGCCAGCCTGTGTGTTACATGGCTTTTATGAACTTGGATTCTTTAAACAATACCCTTGGAGGTTTTTACGCTGATCTACATGACTGCGACTACTGGTGTTGAATTATCGTTTATACTAAGGCTAACACGATTTTTAGTTTGTATTATACTTGCATCCAGTACAATGTCGTCAACGCTATTAAAAACACATAGTTGATGGGAGTAACATAAATGAAGCCGAGTGCACCACTATTTTTTAATAGTTTCATGCATAATAATCACGTTCCATTTCATATTTCCACTGGTATTACTAAAAACATATTTTAAAAATACGTTTCAGAGAAATTTATATAAAATTTCAAGCTTTCCTATAGATGTTCTGACTAAACCAATACCATTATTCCAATTTACGCAACGATCAATTTATTTCACTCTATAAAATTTTATGTTTAAATATCTGGGTCAGATACATATATAGAATATGTCAGAAAGCTACTTCTTTGTTATTTCTTTCGGTTTTTTTATCCTTTGAACTTTTTGACACCTGTGATGAAGTTAATTAATGCAATGTTATTTTGTTATTATTTTTGTCTTAAAGTTGATCAATTAACATTTCACCTTAGTCTAATGAAATCTAATGAAATGAAAGTACAACTTACACTCGGTTTTAAGATAGCCAAAATCGGAGTTAAGTGCAAATAGCTTCATCGAATATCTATATTACTTCAAACTTATCAACAAATAAGTAATATCGACACACACTTCTTATGAATTTTATGGAATAACGGATTGGCCATTAAGTTGACGAAAAAAAAATTACATTTAATATTTTTATTTGATAATAAAATAGAATCAGTTCACCGTAAAAGACAATATATCAGAAGTCTTATATGAGAAGCTTTGACTACACACCAAAATTTCATCCTTTTCTTAAAAACATTTTCGAGAAACAAACTATACATTTTCATTGAAACAGTCTTGTCAGTTTTATTGAAAACTACTTTTGCGTTGCAATACATTGTATTTATAAACTTCTGAACTGGTGAAATATACAGTCTACTAAAATTCATCTATTGCGAGAATGGAACACGACGACTGGATCATGATTTGACGATTGGGTCCGTCACTCTCCGAAATCACCTGTATATACCAGCCATCAACAGCGTGGTTGCCATCTGTACCCGACTGGGTCACAAACATTGTAATAAGCTCGTCATGTTGACTAATTTTATTACAACACGATTTGGGATTAGCTCATGTGGTAAAAAAATCCATTTACAGACATCCTCGCGCAATGCGTAAACTCAAGGCGCGAGGGGCCTTCGCTATACTCATCGGGTGACAACCACCGTCCAATGTCCACTAAAATAACACCTTGATGACACTCAAATCCTCCTATTTCCAGAGACGATCCCATGTTTTTTTTTTCATATTCTATGATGCTTACCGTAATACATACATTGGTTACTATATTATAAAAAAAAAAAACATGAACGTAATTTATATTCATCAATCCAGGAAACCTAAATATAAGAAATGATCACGAACTTAACGCATAAAGGTTTTTCGTTATTTTATAAACAACAAAAACATAACAAAACTGGGTTCTATGCTGTCAATCAAAACGTATATTGAGATAAACAAAGGAATTATTTGTTTGTCCTTTTCCATAAAACAATGTGAGTAACCCATATTGAATATCAGAATAATAAGAATGAATTGAACACGACGGTCCGAAGAAACGATATATTGGACAAGTATATTGGTTTTTATTTATCTTTCTTTCCGGAACCGCAAAATGTCACATAGGTTAATACTTACCTTTAGTGATACACTACCGACCTCAGTTATAAGATTTTATCACATATCATACACATTATTACACTTTCTATGAAAAATACAATTAACAATAATTAAGAACATTTTTCATAAATTTATGATTTTATATTTATTTATAAATTTTTGATTTATGAATCAAATGCTATAAGTTTAGATCGAGTAAATTGTAATGCGTCAAGATAATTGAGTCTTGTATTTTAAATATTAAAAATATTTTTTCCATAAATGATGGTAAACGAATTACTAAGCTGCTGGAATAGTATTTTAAATCATTAAAGAAAAGCATTGAACTTATATGTATAACCTGATAATCAATTTTTTTTGTTTTGTCTTTACACAAATGATGGCATTAAAAGGCAACTAGCGTAGTAGCGATAAGAGCACCACTGTTTCTTTACTATTATTCTCATATTTATGATATTTACTGAAATGATTGGGTGTCATTCATTCCAAATATTCAGCCTATAATAATGATGAATAAATTATACAACTATATAATCGTTTTCTTTGATTGATAGGGACAATTCTGTGAAACTATTATTACATGCTCTACCTATTACAATTATACAACCTTTAATAATAATACTGGTGTAAACTTATATTGTTGAATGAATAGGTACGTAAGTAAAATCAATTGATTGAATATAGCTTATATATGTAGTCACAATACAATATCTTGCCCTAATACCAAATATATTATTACTGTTATAGCGTATAAAATAGTATCGCGGTTTTGGCGATTTTGTAGAAATACGCTTAAGTTCGAAATTCGGTTAATTCGGTTTCAGTCATTAAATTTCGGTATAGGAAAAACATCGTGATGATGAATCCATAGCATGGTGGTAGTGCTTTTTCTAATGCCCGCCTGGCTAGCTACCACCCTCAAGGTGAAAATCTGTGGACAAATATCTATACATGTGTTCCAGCAGTTACACTAGAGAACTAGTCGCTCCACTAGGCTTAGCGTGATCACCATCTTAAGTCACATCATCACCTAACATTAGGTGCGATTGTGGCTATTACGCTTAACCTATTTAGTAACTATAATTTTTTTAATAAAAAAATAACATGTAAATGGTAATAAATAAAAATAAACAATAATTAATAATGTTATAATGGATATTTATATTAGTAAGTAATTTCACTTAATCGATTATCAAACGAGCTATAGATATTTCAATATAAAACTATAACATACATACATTAAATAATGTATTTTTAGTCAGGGATATATTAGCCGAAGTGTTGATAATAGTAACTGTGGTAATGGGTCGCAGGGCTGGAAGGCAGCCAAGCAAAACGTCTGACTAACTGGATTACATTCACCTACAGGTGCGCACAGTCAATAAATGTATTATCCTATTTACATTAATATTATGAAGCGGAAAAAAATTATATAGCAATACGCTATCACCAATAAGAGCAAAGCCGTACGGCAAAAGTTAAAAAAACGGGCAAAAATGCTAAAATAATGTTTAGTTCGACGCGAACAAACTCGCAGGTACAGCTAGTTTTCTAATAAATGGTATATGTATAAATGACTACGGTCAGATTGTAAGTTGAGTTAAACTAACACAAAATATATTAGCCGTGAAAAATCCCATATAGTTATGTATTTACCGCCATGGTTTAAGTAATCATTACAACTTAATGATGAAAAACATTTTTTGACTTTATGAAATAAAGTATATACTAAAATCTATCCAAAATACTTATTTCAACTGTAAAGTACCTAAGCAAAAGTGATTGGAAAACTAAGAGCCAAAAAGCCTAATGATTAAGCTTAATCTTACCCTATTTAAAACAAAGTATTCATATAAATATATATACATTGTTAAATCAATGTTTAAATAAATAACTATTTAACAGTACTGCACTATTTTATTGATTATACTATCTCTATATACTTCGAATAAATCTATTTATAACAACTGAACAGTTTGGCAGAACAGTTAGATAAAACACGCACGACTTTTAAAGCAAATTGTATCTCGAAAACGTGATTTGACCCAAACCGTATTACAGTGCTACTAAATGTGTGTATTTGCGATGTGTTGAATAAACAAACGCCGTAAAATATTACGACAGATGGCTTTGCTGAATCTCATTGTTCATTCTTACTATTTCTATTCAGCGAAAACTGAAAGCAATAATGACACTGCACGCTGGCGAGTATTCTTTATTTATCCATATTAACTTATCTTTATAAATTAATGTTAAATGTATGTAAATATCAAAATCTATAAATTAAATGTAATGTAAGTTAAATGTAATCGAATGTTACTAATCATAAAACGACTGATCTGATTTGTTAATTTTTAAATGTTACTAATATTCTAAATAAGCTTTTATTTAAACTAAAATATCGATAAATTTACCTGCAAAATTCTAGAAAAATTTGGCGTTACTTATCTACCTGATCTTTATGACCATAACTTACCCTTAGGTGATAGATAGGCATATTTATTTTTTATTGCGTTTTTATTCTTAGGATATTTTTTACGAAAAATGAGTTATTGGACAGGATAGAAAAACATCTATCGAATCAGCCAGAATGTCATAAAAACCCTAACCAATTAAATCATTGACCATTGGCAGCAGAGTGTGATTTTTCTGAATGCTTTATTGCCCTTTCCCTTATTTTTCTATGTAATTAATATATTAAGTGTATAATGTTGAATTTGATTCGTTTCAATATCACAAATTAAATCGACACTAATGTCCAGACCTTAGAGATTTAACTTTATCTGGCAAAATGTTTACCCTTCAGCTGCAACTCAAATTAAGGGAATTTTCATATCCTCAAGATATTATAGATAGCTAAGATTTTTAAAATAAATAAAGATGTTATAAAGAAATAAAAATTAGTAAATTTTTATTAAACAATGCTCCATATATTTATACATATATTTGTGTAGCATATGACACAACTTTATCAATTTCAGTTGTATAAGAATAAGTTTCTCCATCTAAACTCTCTAAACGCTCTATCACTTCACAGGAAAGTACATGTACGTGAGCTTCTTCCTAATGGTACTTGCTGGCAGCGCTCAAGGTGTGTTTCGAAACTTTGAGTCACTTAAGACAATTATTAATATCGGTGAGTAATATTTTATAACTTATAACAGGAATATTTTATTTATGTTACAGAAGTTTAACCAATACCTTTTGTTTTCGTTACACTGATACTGACATCCAGCCAAATGGAAAATTTATGTTTTTTTTTTTTATATAGTTAAGGTTTAGCGTTATGGCCACACCACCGGGGGCCAGCATCTTTATAGATGGAGCGAGAGTCGGGGTTGGAGCCCATATGAAATATTTGGGTCTCACCTTGGACGGGCGGTGGCAATTCGAGCGCCACTTTAAGGAGCTCAGGCCGCGTATTATCGATGCAGTGACGGCGCTCGTCCGGCTCCTACCGAGGACCCGATGCGAAGTGCCGCCAGGTATACGTGGGGATCATCCGCAGCATGGCCTTTTATGGGGACGGATGCCCTTAATGCCCACAACAACCGTGTGCTGCGTGCTGCGCAGCACACAGTGGCGTCGAGGGTGATCCGAGGATACCACACGGTGTCCTCGGCGGTGGCTACGGTGCTGGCAGGCTCTCCACCGTGGAAGCTGAAGACTTTTTTCCTCGCTGCTGTGTACAAAGACACGGTGGTAAGAAGGGCGAGGGGCACCTTCTGGCTCCCCAGAGATTGAGGCTAGAAGGAGGACGAGCCCTATGGACGATACACCATAGACACCATCAGCCCGGTCCTCCAAGAGTGGTGTAGCAGGGGTCATGGCTCCCTGACGTTTCACCTTGCACAGGTGCTATCGGGGCATGGATACTTCGGATGGTACCTGCACAAGATTGCGCGCACAGAGACGACCGCCGTGTGCCACGAGTGTGGTGCGGCGGAAGATACTGCGCAGCATACTCTAGCCGAGCGTGTTGCGTGGTCGGAGCCGCGCCGCACTCTGGATGCGGCGGTAGGAATGGATTTGTCGCTGCCGGGTGTGGTGAAATCCATGCTCAGCAGCGAGGAATCGTGGAACGCAATGATCTCCTTTTGCGAGACAGTTATCTCGCAAAAGGAGACCGCGGGAAGGGCCCACGAGGCTGACCCCAGCGGGCACCCTCTCCGACACAGACATCCGGGTAACAAGAGAGGCCGATACGCTCTAATACGCTCTAAGCCGGACTGCGAGGGGCAGGTCGGGGGACCCGCCTCTCATTGCACCAGTCCGGTCGTTTGAACTGGACGGATCGGTCGCCGGGGCGACGCGGTGATTGCATGCACGACCCCGCGTCGCCCCAGAAAGGTGACAGACGGCCGTGGGGTTTTAATGGGTATTCCCGGTAACTAGCGCCGGGTGAGTCCCACATAACCTTCCCAATCTCCCCGGGCTGGGAGGGTATGGGTTAAAGCACTTCCCCGCGAAAAAAAAAAGCGTTATGGCTACAATCTTATCTGATATTAAGTGACGCCAAGCTTAGTGGAGGAACTGGTCTCAAGTGCAACTGCCTACATACCCTATTGATATTTGGCAGCAGGTTTTCAACTTAGCCAGGCACGCGTTACAAATAGCCATACCACCATACTATAGTTTCATCACGATGTTTTCCTTGCCGAAAGCTCGAGCTCATTGTAGGTGGATTTGAACTCACGTCCTTTAACGCGACATTCATACCCACTACCAACTGAGCTATCATCACTTCAAAAGCTGAATCGCTTATTTCATGATTAAAGTGATAACGCTTCAAAAATAGATGGTGACTCTTCTGTTAGATCTGCCCAGGGAGCATTTGCAGAAACTAATATATCATATTCCGCGTCATTATTAATAATTCACTTCACTTATGCGTATTAACCAAGCTACATCACGTAAAGTATCACCAGTATTACACAACTTAAGACAATATAACTAAATATATAAATGAATTTAAAAATCTCAACAGGACAGATCAAGATCAAATTAAAAACTATGACCAAAAACTACTAAGTTAAATAAAAGAGGCTTCCTGTTGTAAAGGACAGTGACCCTTCCGACTTCTGTCTCACTTGACGGAAACGATAAAATAATTAAATCAAATTAATCACTTTATTTTACATAAAAACTATAACTTAATAGAAGTAACACTTATCTTTAAAGTACCATTTGTTATTTGGAAAATCTCGTAGTGGTATAATTTTAATACGTGTTATTTTGTATTATTTTATAATTATTTTGTTAATATAGCTAGTACTAGTATTTGCTCCGTGGTCAAAAGGCAAAGTCAAAAGAAGTCAATATTCGTAACAATTATTAAAAGTTTAAGTAAAGGTGTGAAAAAATTATTTCATTGATAAAACTAGAACTCGTCAATAGAAAGCAAAAAAAGAAACTTCAAACTAAGCTGTTTTTTCTACAATCGCCAGCGTACAAAAAAAAGCGTAAAAGCGTAAAAGTGTAAAATCGTAAAAGCGTAAAAGCGTAAAAAAATAAAAAGCGTAAAAATAAAATAAAATAAAAGAGATGGGATGAAATTCTAGAAACAAAATCCATAAAATATCTCATCAGTGTGTTAAATTTTTTTTAATTCATATACATTCAGATGAGAACGGTGTTTATCTTCGCTTATTTGTAAATAAATAAGTTTCTTTAATTATATGTATACGTTGTAATTTATAAAACAAATTTATAAAATTATTTAGGAGTTAAAATCATAATAGTTATGAACCCATGTGACAACTGATTAGCGACCAAATGGCAAACCCAGTAAAGTTGAAAATAATTATTGAATGATACCAGAGTCCGTAAAATTAATTGCCTTCAGGTTTCCTGAGGTAACAGATCTTTCGGTTCCATTTATTAACAAAAGTTGACTGTGTTAACATATTCTTATACATTCAAATATATACTACGGACCTTATTTGTGCCTTAAACTACGTGCTACCCATTTCGATGATTGTATAAAAATTGTTTCAAGTGATTGAGTGCAAAATATACAAAAAATATTCTAGGGGCAATTTTTCCACCGAATACTGTAACAGAAGTTGCGTTTGTGTCGGCACTCGCACGTGCATCAATGGAGAGCGAGCGATATCATTTCATTTCAAAAGTTATGTACGCTCCTTATGGTGACAGTTTCGCTGCTTCTAAAGCTGGTGAGTTGTCTCTTATTTAACTGATATTCCTAAATTGTCAATGTCAACCACATCAACATATACAAAACGCTAAATGCTGCTGCAACATAATTTTGATTTCATTTGTTTCCAGCATGTAGCCTTATTTCTGAAGGAGTTATCACAGTATTCGGTCCTGCTGACACCGTTTCTGCCACTGCTGTTGCAGCCCATTGTCGTAAGGCCATGATACCTCATGTACAGGTAAACAAGAGATATTTCAGTTACTAGAAGCAAAAATGGAGAATTTAAGTTGAAATTTAAAACACGGTAAATGATGAAAATAATTCTAAATTATAAGAAAGAATGCCTTTTATCGCATCGGATTTTTTTTTACTTATAGGGTTAGCGATATGACCACAATATCACGTAATGTCAGTGACGATGTGGCCCCAGATTGGTGGATAGACTAAGTCTTGTAAATCCTGTAATCTCTTATATTCGAAGAATCGTTAGAAGTCAAACTTATCTAAATAAAGCCTTTACTTTACAAAAATATTTTTTGGCCATAATAACTCGGCGAATAATCTTTTCGCGTGTAGTATGTACCTATAAACTTGTAATAAAATCTCTTTGGCTGTACTTTTTATATCTGGCTGGTTTTGATGGCATTAAAAATATTATATAAAAGAATTATTAAATAAAGTAGTAAAATGTTGTTTACAGCTATTTTTCATTTCTTGTTCTGTTTGTGACAACAATTCGATACACTTTAAAACTTTACTACAGAAGGGGAAAAGTACAACTCAAACTATGAAAAAAATTGTGATGTTCATGAATCTAATGCAGTGACAGTAAGAGTAGCATAAAGTTTAGTTTAAGCATTTTCAATCCGGGAAGTTTTATGTCAAAGATGCAAATTTTTTTATCGTTAAGATTTGGCGTTTGGGTCATAATCTCAACTGATCTTAAGTGATGATACGGCCCAAGCTGGTAGACACGCTAAACCTGTGGAGGAACTGGCTCTCAAGTGCAGCTGCCGGAACACACCTATTGGTATTTGGCTACAGGTTTTCAACTTGAGGGTGGTTGCTAGCCAGGCGGGCATTAGAAAAAGGCCTACCACCATGCTATGGCTTCCTCACGATGTTTTCCTTCACCGAAAGCTCAAGTTTATTGTAAGTGGTTGGACTCGAACTCACGTCCCTCGACGCGAAGTCGTACACACTACCACTGAGCTGAGATGAGGTGATGAGGATATGAGATGACGCCATTTTTAAAAAAGGTGGAGCAAGAGCTATATATATGTAATTACGACATAGCTAAAGAATTAGGAATCGACCACAAAACAGTTTAGACCCATTTGAAAAAAATTGGGTACACTAATCAACTTGATATTTTGCTGCCACATGAGCTCACTAAAAGAAACCAAATGAACCGTGTACTCATTTGTGATTCTTTATGGAAACGTAATTAAACCAAACTGTTTTTAAACAGGTGATGAAAAGTGGATCACGTACGATAAGATGAGAGGAAGTGCCCGGAATTGATTAATAGACAGGGTGCGGTCTTTAATTAAGATAACGTTAGACCATATACATATTTAGCCTCTCAGCAAAAATTGAGTGAGTTTGGCTCGGGGGTGTTAATGCATCAGCCATATAGCTCTAACCTTCAGATGTCCACCTGTTTCGGTCTCTTCACAATTCTTTACAACGTCAGTAACATTAAGAGGGCTGCAAAAACTACTTGTTGCGTTTTTTTATCAGAAGTTCCAAAATTTCTAAAGCATCATGGCACTACCTACAAGATAGCAGAAAGTTATCAAACAAAATGGCACATATATACTGAAATTAAATGTTGACAAAATTCAAAAAAAAATATGCTGAGTTGTCATACAAAATTCGAAGAAACTTTACTACCAACCTAATAGTTTCAATATACAATTTGACACCAGTTATGTCATTTTTTGGTCGTACCCTACAATTAACAATTAATATAAAATAATGATAACACACGCTGTCTTCATTGTAGTATTGTTTGCATTTTACATTTTGCAGGCAGTGTGGCAACCTCCACTAATTCGAGGATTGGAACGGCCTAATCCACCAAGTTTAAACTTGTATCCTGAATCTGTAGCACTTTCAAAAGCCGTCGCGCTCTTCATAAAGGACAGTGATTGGGCGAGTTATACATTATTGTACGATGACGAACACGGTAACTTTTATTTTATTACAACAACGAAAAGTTAGATACTTTCACATTGATAAACATTACTTATTACATTCAGGTTTACTTTCTCAGGGCTTATAAGGCTGCAAGAAATACTTAAACATACTGAGCGTGATGTCAAATGGTTAGTTAGAAGATTAGTTCCAGGAGAAGATAACCGTTCTTTATTAAAAACACTTAAAGCTAAAGGAGAAACGAGGGTTATCCTTGATTGCCCGGCAAATAGAGTTCTTGATTATTTACGACAAGCTAACGAGGTTAAATTTTTTGAAGATTATATGGTAAACAATATAAATTATGCATTTAATTATATATTTATGAAAACAATACGTTAATATTATTATTTTATTTATCAGAGCTACATTCTTATGTCACTTGATGCTCATACACTGGACCTTGAAGAATTACGTTATGGTTTATCTAATGTGACCTGTTTGAGAATTTTCGATCACTCTGATTCAATAACGAAGTCCTACTTAGCTGATTGGAAAATACGACAGCCTCCTGGAGTTAAAATACCTCGACAAACGCACGAGATAACTGTAAGTCATTAACCTAATAGTCATAAATTTCTATTATTTTATTTCTACTAATGCTTCACAAAACATTTTTCTTTAGTTGGAAGCTGCTTTAGCTAGTGATGCAGCTAGACTTATTACTGATGCAATAGAAAGTGCACCAGAAGAATTTAAAATGGAAGCAAAAGCAATTCAGTGTGGTTCTGATGATAAATGGGAGGCCGGAGAGGAATTTATTAATCATTTATTAACCGTGAGGGAAATTTATTATATATCCTATAATCAAAATGAATGATGCCGTTAAACTTTTCTTCAATTTCTTTTTCTTCAGAATCCTATAGTTGGAATAACGGCTAAGTTACTTTTAAACAATGAAACTGGTGAACGAACAAATTTTAATGTTGAAATTCTGGAATTATCTAATAGTGGATTTAATAGTATTGCTAAATGGAACGCTGATACTAACTTCGTGTATGTTAGATCACCTACAGAGATATCTGAACGTTTAGCCGAAAAGTGGCAAAATAAAACGTTTAAAGTTGTATCACGTATTGGAGCACCATATTTAGTGGAAAGAAAATCTGAAAATGGTGAAGTTTTTATTGGGAATGATCGTTATGAAGGATATTCTAAAGACTTAATTCACGAAATACTGAAAGAAACTTTAAAATTAAATTACGAGATAGAAATTGTACCTGGTAACGGGTATGGTTCATATAATAAAGACACTAAGAAATGGGATGGTCTTATTGGACATCTTTTAGAAAGGGCAAGTTCAATGTTTCATTCTATTTTTTTTAATTTAACAATGATACCCAAAATCAATCACCTTGTAATACCAGTCTTGGTATAATAAAAAGTAGTTTAAAAAATTAATATATATATATATATATATATATATATATATAGTTTATGGTAAGTGATCACCGCTGCCCATGGATACTCACAACACCAGGGGAATCGCAGGTGCGTTACCGTCCTTTATTGAAGGGCCTAACTCTCAAAAATCCAAATCACATCCAATGAAAATATGAACGATTAGGCAAAATTTAGAATGTTAATATCATTAAATTGCAAATGATATTTCACTATTTAGCATAGTATTTCTTATTGGGTTTAAGATTTTTGTTTGTAAATCGATTTGGGCTCTAGAAACAAATCTAATAAAATTGAAAACAAAAATTTTTTGAAATATATGTATATCTTTTGTATTATGTTTCATATTTGATTTCAGAAAGCAGATTTAGCTATATGTGATTTAACTATTACCTACGAACGAAGATCATCTGTTGACTTTACTACACCATTTATGACTTTAGGTATCAGTATCTTGTATACTAAAGCAGTTCCACCAGACCCAGAACTGTTCTCATTTCTTAAGCCCTTTTCTGTAGATGTATGGATTTATATGGCGGCTGCCTATTTAATGGTTTCTTTATTACTTCATATATTGGCCAGGTAAGATGATATTAGTACTAAAATAATTAATTAGTAATTTTAACAACTTTTCTGTTTCCATTTTCAATAGGTTAGCTCCAAACGACTGGGAAAATCCACATCCTTGTGACAAATCTCCTGAGGAGTTGGAAAATATTTGGCATATCAAAAACTCATGCTGGTTAACAATGGGCTCAATAATGACCCAGGGTTCTGATATTTTACCAAAGTAAGTTTCTGTTATCATCAGATGTTATTATCTAACGTAGGACCTTATTTTTAACATGAGCTTAAAATCCTTTTAGAGGCTATTCAACACGATGGGTATGCGGCATGTGGTGGTTTTTTGCACTTATTATGTGTTCTTCGTACACAGCAAACCTTGCTGCTTTTTTAACAAATGCAGCAATGGATGACTCTATTAAAAATGTAGAAGATTTGGCTATGCAAACTAAAATTAAATATGGTACTTTACTTGGTGGATCTACTTATTCATTTTTCAAGGTAAGTAAAAATTATGGTTTTCGCAAAATTGTTTGAAATATTCAGACACTTGCATAATATAAATTTTAGCGATCTAATGTATCAACATACCAAAAAATGTGGGCAACAATGGAAACAGCAAGGCCCTCAGTTTTTGTTAAAAATAATGATGAAGGAGTTGAAAGAGTTTTAAAGAGCAAAAGGTCATACGCATACTTAATGGAATCAACTGCAATTGAATATCAACTGGAACGCCATTGTGATTTAATGCAAGTTGGCAGTTTACTTGATTCGAAAGGCTATGGTATTGCCATGCCATTCTGTGAGTAGTTACAGTAATAAATCGATAGCTTTTACTATGATGTCCTTATATAACAAATTTTACATTATATTTTAGATTCATCATATCGTACTGCAGTAGATAATGCTGTACTTAAATTAGCAGAAAGTGGAATGCTAGTTGAAATCAAAAATCGTTGGTGGAAAGTACCCAAAGAATTAGCTTGTGTAGTAAGTAGAGACATTTTAGCTGTATTACAGTTTCTATCATCAAATTTATTCAGTAATATATATGTAATCTATTAAAACATAGATTCAGTAGCTTATTATGAAAATTAGAATTTATTTTTAATGTTTAGTGTTTATATACATTGTAAGATAATGAACTTTTCTTTGTAACCGGCTTATATGTTATCTTTGAATATTTGGAGTACTTAAAGCCTACTTGAATTTCTTTTTCGTGTTTAAGTATAAAAAACATCATATTATATTATCAGACTGAAGAAGCTGGAGATGATGGCGCAAGTGCAGAAGAATTAGGAGTCGATAACGTCGGTGGAGTATTTGTAGTACTTGGTATAGGATGCGGAATCGCTGCAGCTATGGGTATATCTGAATTTCTTTGGCACGTAAGAGAAGTTGCCGTAGAACAAAAGGTAAATTTATAAAAATATTTAAAACAAAATTCGGATCTGAGTGAAATATCTATCAGGAATTATTATTAAACACATATGAATTCTTATTTAATATATACAATGTGTATCTAATTTTTCAAGTTTAATTAGTAAACGTAGACCAAATTTAAAAGTAAAATACCTTTGTAGATGACACAAGGAGAAGCTTTCTGGGCAGAATTAACCTTTGCTTTGAGTTTCTGGGAGACAGAAAAACCTGTAAAACATTCGCGTCCCTCGTCTTCCGCATCAGAATCAAACGTTGCGTCGAGAGCTTCATCAGTACTACGTTCTGCAGCAGACTTGTTTCATCTTGAGCTATTTAACTAAGCTCTTCAAGATACCTCAATTAATATTCGGAATGTTTTTTTGCTTAATTTATTGAACCATTATCACAATAAAAATATTGTGTCGTAGTTTTATGTAAATCATGCAATAAAAAGAATAAAATTATGTAACTTTTATTTATTTTATAACCCTTTTAATGTTAAGTGATCAGGCAGCATTTTAGTCACAAATAGTAACACGATTACAACCGGGGAAAGTTAATAATAGGTTGGCACTCCTGAAAACTGAACCCTAGTTTACTTGTGCGTATTGCTAACTAAATCTTTGGACCCCGAAAACAGCACAGCGAACAAATCTGAATTACAACTACGATAAGTGTACCAAACAATATATATTACAAAATATAAACAAAAGCAAATATTATAAGATTATAACCTAAATGCAAAATACAAATTTGTAAAATTGAGAATTTATATTGCTGTTGAATAGTTGGAATTAAATGCGGAGGAAATGAATACAACTAGAACGAAAACAAAGGTTATAGTAGTAAAATTAGTAGATTTCTTCAAAATTTATAAACGAAGAGGCCGCTCTAAGCACGGACACAGCTCGAGACTGTGATCTCTCGCGTTGAGGTGAAGGAGTGGCAGTAGAAGGCGGTGCAGACCTAGCTGGTGCCGCTGGTTTGTGCAATTGCCTTGGGTTAAGAGACGCTCGCCACTCACTTATAAATGCTTCCTGAAAGGTTACCTGCAAATATGGATGTTTAAAGTCTATTAATAAAATTAAAACATTGTAGAAGTAAACATTAATAAAAGTCTTGTAAAATTTGTTTCGTTATACTTTGTATATTATTAAAGTCAGTAGCAGTTCAAGAGAGAATATACCCAAAATACTAGCCCATATTTGCTCATTGCAAATAAAAGTTATAATAACTGCTGCCTATAAGTTATATGCTTCAACTTATAAATCAATCAACAATTGAAACAAAAATAACTAAGTGGTAGCGTATACGGACTCGCGTCAATCGACCTGAGTTATAATGCTTGCAGTATTCCCGAACATTGCACTAAAAGAACACGTCATGGTTAAACTCTTGTATCGTGATAGGGTAATTTGTAACACCCGTCCAGCTAGATACCATCGCCAAGTTGAAAGTTTGACGCAAAGCACCTATTGGTGTGTTACTACCTTAATCCACATCGTCAGTAACAACAAGTGTGGTTTCTATAAAACATTCTAAACCAATAAAGAGTTTCAAAGAGATAATTCTTGAACAATGAATTGCCTGCGATATAGATGCTGTATATTTATATTTAAAAGTACTGAATTAGTTTCCAAAACGATTAAACTTTTATAAGGTGTTTTTTTGCAAAACCTTATAACATGCTTAGTAAAACTATATTAAAACTGACTATAGTTATTGTCGTTTGTAGGAGTAAACATATTTCAAATTCATATTCTACAATCAATGTACACAATACTATATTCATTATTAAAACGAAAACCTGTAATTAGTGACTGACTCTACAGGATGATTGTATCGAAATGCATCACAATCACCACTTATTATGTGTATCACAAGCAATTGTCTCTAATAAACCTGTAATATTGAATTTTTTTGATTTGTAATGTTGCGGGATCAGTTAGTGTCCAACTACCAAAATACCTGCAAGCTAGAATGACAGTAAAAACTCCTGATGAACTGCTAAGCACTCGGCGTTCACCTTTATTTAGCATTAAGTAAAGTCTCAACATTTTGCCTTGCTACTAGTATAACAACTTACTCTTTCTTTCACACTTATTTGTCGTACATGTAGTAAAAAGTCTATTATAGCAACCAAAAGACCTAAAATTCCTCCAACACCGAGCACCAAAAATATACCGCTCGTGTTTTCCATTTGCACCGAACCATCATTTTCTTCAGTTTCCTCTTTTTCCTGAAAACCAAAGTAATTATATTAGTATTAACTTTTGTAACGATTCTTGTTACCGAATGTTTCTCAATGATTTGTACAGCTAGCTCTTCATTAGTAACCATCATATCCATTTATAAGTATCAAATTTGATGTGATGACCTGAACGTCTATAAACCAATTTCAGATTATGTTCATAGGTTTGAATATCTTAAGATGTTATTTGAGACCAATTTTATACTCCCATACAACGCATTACCACTCATCTTATGCGTAATTTATAACATTATACCTCACGCTGTAGATCGTTATCTTGCTTTTCCCACCATTCTGTCTTTAAACGCGTCAGTTCACCTAATTGTTGCAACGACAAAATAGCATGATCTATTAATCCCTTGCGTGGATAATCTGAAAATATATATATTAATATAAATTTCACCATCTGCAATATAAATATTATCAACGAATGAATATTAATATTTTTAAGGTTGCATGAAGAAATTTATACTATGAAACTTAAGTACATACCTGTCTCATTCATACTACAAAATTAATATGAACATGAATAACAAACCCGTAGTTTCAAATTAGATTAACATGAACATATAATTTTGATGCTCATTCTACAAAACTCGTCAATAACGTAAGAAAGCATTCTGAAAATAACTTACTTTTTGGCATAGCAATTCCATATTCTTTGGAATCAAGTTTCTGGCCAACCATTTTTAAATCAGCATTTCTTTGTGTATAGTACTCGATAGCTGTGGATTCCATGAAAAATGCATATTTTCCTTTACTTTTTAAAACACGATTCTTCCCGTCATCATTACTATCCATAAAAACAGTCGGACGTGACGACTCCATAACAGTCCAAATTTTTTGGTACACAGGATCGTTTGAGTTCTAAAAAAATAATCACCATATTACTCAATTCTTATTATGGGAATAGACAAAGAAGCCTAGGTTTATTTATGTACAAATAAATCAATCCAATCAAAGTTTTCATTTTACAAAAAGTTTAAAGCTCAAAATGTTTCTTGATAATAAATATCCTAGTAATAATTATTATAAAATCGAAGCAATTGAAACGCAATTATAGTTCAGTTGGAAGTACCGACGCCGTCTAATCCCTCTGTAATGAGCTTGTGTTTTCGTTTTAATCATCTATAGATTCGAATCCAAAAAATAATTATCTACTGCATTCAAACATACAGTTTACCTATTTGTAACAATATAACAGAAGTGAATGTAGAACTCGGCCAAGATGGTACGTAGAGTTATTTATAAAATCTAGTAAATTAAATATATCTATTAGAGTGGACCAAAACAAATAACTTTTTTTCAGGTATATCGAAAATATTATTGCCAGGTCTCAGAACTCTGAAACCGTTGCGCTTAACAAAATTAACTCAAGATATTGTTTGAAAATAATGTTGTACAAAAACAGATTAAAATTTTCTGTCAAATGAACCGATGCCTTAAAATCATGGCTTAAAAGTTGGTATAGCTTTACAGTTTAAGCTTTGCAATTTTGTAATTCTTGTAAAAATCAGGATCCAGAAAACAACCGATGAATTGAAATGATTATTATGCGAAATCAAATAGTCTACAAAAAAGTTTCCTAACATTTATGCCTTTTTGCATTTTTTGACTCCATCAAAAGTTTTTTGTGCCTAGACTAGTAACTATACTAAAGTACCATAAGAAAAAAACACTATTTCTCGGTTCCTTTAATAAAATAACAGTAAATCTCGTTATCAAGAAAAGCAAGACCACTTGTTGTGATGAACAATATATTTTACATATTTAAGGTTAGTGATTAGAGAAAAACTTACTTGAAAAAATTTGAAAGTAGATGCATTATTGACAGCTCCGTAGGATACTTTATTTTGTTCAGAGAGCTCTTTGACATCTGTGATTTCATTGCTTCGCCGACTGTCACTTATTAACGTTGACAAGTTGGCGGTATACGATGCAGTTACAATCATAGCAAAAAACCACCACATTCCAGTAACCCAACGAGATCCTGCTGCTCTGTTGATAGTAACATCCTATTTTTTAAATTGATCAGTTTATTTCAAAAATTAAAATAATATTAATAAACAATATTTTTATACAACCATAAATATTTAGAATATTTTATTATTTCTGATATACGATACTTTTATTTCGTTACGGATTTATCCTTTAGCACGGTCTCATTGTATGTTAAATGGCGATATTGCTCCAATGGTCACACGCTAGGTCTGGAGGAACAGCGGTATAAGATTGATAGAAGAGTGCAGTTATAGAAATAGACTTACAGAAGTTTACCTACAGATTTTCAACATGAACGTGATTGTTAGGCAGGTAAGCCTTAGACCATACCTAAGCAAAATGGATATATTTGCAACATCATTAAAGTAATAATCAAAACAATAAGTAAAAACTAAGTACTTAATGTAGAATTAACATTGTACACTCAACTAACCTTGGCAATATATCGCAACCTTGAGTCATAATTGAGCCCATTGTTAACCACATACAGTTGTAAAGGCTCCATATATTTTGAAGATTTTCGGGATTTTGATTGCAAGGGTGTGGATTTACCCAGTCATCCTGACACATCCTGTAAAGATAACAGCATAAGATGAGATTTCAGCTAGTTGCTTCGAAAACAAACATAGTTACAGAAATAATATAAACACCAACCTTGCAGAGATAAGTAATATAAAAGAAATTATTATATAAGTAGTAGCCAAATATAGCCAAACATCTAAAGACAAAGGATCAATAAACAAAAACATGTTTGGTGGATCTGGTGTAGGTTGTTTAAATAACATACTAATTCCTAATATCATAAATGGAGTGGAAAAATCGACAACGGCTATTCTTTCTGATGTAATACATAAATCACAAATACCAAGTTCTGCTTTCTGAAACAAATCAATATTTGTATTACATAAACCCATAATTGCTTTCTACACGTGTGTTATGTATTAAATGCTTACATGTTCCATCAAATCGCCAATAATTCCATCCCATTTTTTTGTTCCTGGAATAGGATTTCCATATTTGTCACCAGTTGCTCTATAAAATTCATATTCCAACTCTAAATTATTGTCTATTTTGATGCGTTCGAAGATAGCTTTAACAAGATCCACTGCATAACCTCGATATACTGTTCCATTTGCATTCTCTACAATATCAAAGTATGGTAGTCCCTTTCTCGTGACGATCTAAAAATATATTTTATTTATTACACATTTATTGCCTGAATCGTTTATACATATATAGTATATATATATTGTTATATAATAAAATATTACTCTTATTTTTGTGTTTGATTTAATTGCCATAGATCGATCATTAACCATCCTTGATGTAATAATGTTAGTTTTAGCATCCCAGTTTCCAGCATCAGTAAACACGCTATCGTTATTCAGTTTAGAGTAATGTAATATGAAGTTCTTCCTTCTTCCAAACTCATCGAACTCAATGTTTCCAGTAAAACCTTTGTATTTGGTCTGAAAAATGTAAATTTAGATGATACTTATTATACTATATAATCTCTATTATGTATATATATATTTTTAATTTACTTGTATCAAAGACTTTCGTAAATTATTTCCCATCGGCCATGCAAGTGCCTCATAATCCTCCTTTGAGTTTTGATAGCATAATGTTGGAGGTGTTGGTAAATTTGATGACTTCATTAAATAAGCATCGTGGCCATTTTGCATGTTCGTAATTGCCTTTTCAAGGTGGCGTAACGAATCTGCTACCAACGCTGTTTCCAACTGTGTATGTAAGACAAATTAAATATTTAAAATAGAGTACAATGAAGTACTTAAAAACTAAGAATTGTTTATATCATAAATGGCTTACATATTAAGTTACATAAACTAGGATCAAAGGTAACCACAAGGTATGATCAAAATTTATGTAGGTAACAGACGAGTGACAACGGCGACTCGGACGGCCTAGCTAGGGCATGGTGACCATACGGGCTGTAAGGATGAATTTCATGGTCTGACAACGCAGACGGCATGCTACTTTTTGATGCTCTGGGTAAATTGATGTTTTGGGAGCTACCTGTGTCGCTTACACTAAGAGCCGAGTGCGTAGTGCTACCATTGTGGTTTTGACATCAACGACGCACAGTAGTACACTTTAGCCGTCAGTCCCACGTAGGAGTCACCACGTCGGAACATGATCGCAGCTATGGGACCCGATATCTCGCTGTCGAAAGTGGGAAAAACCACAGTTGATTGCAAAAACGGGTGGATATAGTCGTCTCCTTATACGAGCAGCGGAGGAGAAGGCAGAGTAGGAGAGGGAACAGTTGTCCTGCAGAGTCCCTTCCCACAGTTGGCTATTCAGGTGACAACGGGTCAGAGAGATTGCCTGCGAATATCGGATAAGGGCACGTCCTTAGCCAAGATCGCGGTAATCTGCCAGGCAAGCACCCCACCGCCCTGACCGTCGTTCACCCTCTGTGGAGACCAGCATATGCAGCGGAGTAGAAGTATTATGATAGCAGTTCCCGGTCCGTAAGTAGCTGACGGAATACCGTGGAACTTTAAGCGTGCTATTTAGTAAACGGATCTACGGCTGAGATCCGAAAAGTCCCCCGTAGGCCTCCCGTCATACCCGAGATGAAGAATTCGTATTTAAAAGATTTTCTCCACATCAAAAAAAAGGACCATAAGGAAATTAATTGTAACTAGAACTCAAACGAGTTACAGCCAGGAGAAAAATAATATACTGAACTTTATCAAACAATGCTATTACATATGATAAATAAAATTTACCATATTTCAACTATTGTATTTGACAAATATTTTACATAACAGCAGACAATGATTTAAACGAATTCCTTAAAAAATCGGATCTCAAACTTTACACACTGCATCATTAACATCATTCAAAAATTACATAATAAAAAGGTCTTTGTATATTCATGACAGAAATTCATAAATACATTATTATAGTATTAGATACCACAATCGAATATGAATACTTACCAGTATAACTTCTTTATTTGTATCCATACCCAAATCTCTCCATCGAACCTCTTCCAGTGAAGTCAAATGCAGCGTTGAAACGTTTGCCATAAGGTCTGGTATATCTCCTAAATTTAATGCGTACGCATCAAGACTAGTCAATATAAAGCTCTAAAAACAAATAACATTTAGGCGAATTGATAACAGAAAAAAAGCTTTATTAAATGGAAGTCTCATTGATAGTCATTTTAGTATCTCATAAATACAAAACATCATTTAACGCTATGAGTAGTTATTAACCTAAAAAAACCATAGAAGAAACTATATAAAAAGAGTACTTCAATATATGTTTTGAAAAAATCAACTTTTTTTTTAACGAGAAGAAATCCATTTATGGATACCCACTCACCCCGTGGGGACGAGCGGGGTATGTGAGACTCACCCGGTGCGAACCGGGAATACCCACTAAGACTCCACGGTTTATCTCTGCCGCATAAATTGAGACGAACCGGGATCAAACTGATAATCACCGCGTCGCTCCAACCGTTGTCCCAGCTGGTCCCTGGCGCTAAAGAGGATTAGCTTGGTAAACCCCAACTGTCCCCACCCCCTAAACGGCTGAACCAGTGCAATGCGAAGACGGACCCCCGACCCATCTTCTCTTAGCTCAGCACGGGTAACAGCATAAAGCGACAAATTCACTTCATAGCTTCACACTCGTCTACGCTGAAGAAAACAACTACAAATTACTTTTCTGTATGATATAAAATTGTATTAATAATTAATTACTGTTACCTGATATTCTGTAGAATTATCTACTGCAACAATTTCTTCCATATATTTTTTTACGTTGCTAACATGACAATCTAAAATATGGTAGCTCGTATGAGCCACTTTGAATACGTGCTTAAAAATTTCCTTATTGTCGCCCTTAGGGTCTAACTTTCTATATAAAATAGGTTCCATTGAGCTTGGCCACGAGTTTATAACTTCTTCGAGACGTATAAAACCTTTAACGTAACAATAATATCTTATAACACTATGTATTGTATTTTAATGGCACTTCATATTTAGTGCTAATGCATAAAAACACATAAAAGTATATAAAGTCGAGAAAGTTTAGTTTGATCCGTAAGTAAAGAAAGACGAACTTACTGCCGTCGTCTTCGTAAAGGATTGAAAATTTATCCCACTGTAAAAGCTTTATCAGAGCTGCGTAGGCTTTAGAAATAAGGTCTGGTGGTGGATGATATTGAAATGTGAACAAATCTTCGACTATCGTTTTAGTCGGCTCCCAGCCCAAAGACATGTGAGATATCTAAAAAACAATTCACAAGTATGGCATTACTGTACAATACTACTTTTTTTGGTGAATATTTGTTATGTGATTGTATTAAATTAGACTCCAACAAGACTTGTCAATGAATATTTTCTTTTTAGAAGTGAAACGAATTAATTTTGATATAAGATGCTCTTTTACTTATGAAAACTCGTTAAAATTACTTTAAATCATGTGATAATAAATAAAGTACAATTGTACAATCGCGACGAATCATAAGCGATATGAAACTGTCAGCCATGGTCAGCTTATGAACCTATAACGGCAAAAACCGTTTACAAAAGATACCGAGAAAATGTAAATTTATTAACTTAAAGAAAATTTCAATTCACTTTGACTTTCCTGTTTTGATTTGTTAATATTAAATATCAAGTTATCTGAATATAATTGACTGTTCTTTCGTGGTTTCATTTGAATACTTACATTGTGTTTATTGCATAGTAGGCAAGTAATATCGCAAATACCATTTGTCGGTCGAGCATCTATCAATGCTACAACACCTCCATCTTTTGAAGTATCATTACGACACACTGCAATAATTAAAATTAATATAGATATTCTGTTTCCGTAATACATTAATTGTCTTTTTCCTATTTTGATTTTAGTGTCCATTCCAACTTTTTACAAACATAATACAAAAACAAATTTAAAGTTATGACGTAATTTTTTAAAGGATATAAATGGAACTACAATAAACTAATAACCAAGACCGGTAAATAATACCGCTAGTAATAGAGAGACGAGGACTTTCTGTCATTTGTATTATTTAGAATATGTATCTCACTATTGTTGTAATGATTAAGACATATATACAAACAATAATGCAATTACACAACTTTAAACAAACAAAAAGAATTGTATTTAAAAAAAAATTACCTTCTAAAGCAGTAGAATAACTGTCAGTAACCTGGGCATCTAAAGAACTGCCGTGGTATACCTTCGTTTCACCCATTCCCATTATATTCTTAAATACTTGCAAAGAACTTATTCTAGTTAATTTGTTAAACAAACCTCCTGAAAGCCAATAATGAAATCAACTTTAATTCTTAGTAGATACATTATAATAAAATATGTGACATACATACCAACAGGAAAGCTGACGCTCCGTGCTGCATTTGTACTCGAAAAATAAATTAAAAATAAAAATAATATCGCTCGAAATGACATTGTTTATTATTGAGTAAATATATTGATAGTATTCAGACGGGTAAGCGACTCTATAGCCGCCTTCACACCGTCTGGATTATTTTTGGAAAACATTTTTAGGTCACGTACGGCGGCGTCGCCACCACATTGCACGTCACGTCAAAGGAGCGAAAATATTTACAGAATGAGAAATATTTTCTCAAACACTTTCAAACAGGAAAAAAAGGAATTTATATGATGTTAATTTATATTGCTTATTGTAATTGTGTAACACTTCATCTGAATAAATATATTTTTACTTCATATAAATTATCTATATCTGTATTAATATTATAAAGCGGAAAACTTTGTTTCCTCGAACGTGCTAATGTTAGGAACTACTAATGGGGTTCCAAAAAATCTTTTGGTATTTGATATAGCAATTATTAAGAAAGCTTTATATCATAATGCAAAGATGTATTGAAGAAAGTTACCAAAACGGGCAAAACTGATTAAATTCAATTTCAGTCTCACACAAAGTCGCTGGCCTAGCTAGTAATATATTTATTAATTGCAGAGAAGAAATACAACTTTCAAATGTAATGTTTGTATGTGTGATTGTAATATTATTTTATATCAGCAAATGTGAAAAAATCGAATATCTGCTTATTTATATAGTTTATTTATTTTATTCCTTTTCATATTGTTATTTTGATGTAATTATAGAAGTGACAGTACAACATTAACACCTACAACAATTAGTAGTGTATCCAGAGTTAAAAATCAATATACATATTACCAGCGGTGCGATCCAACGAAACACGATTTTATTGAGCTGTAATTATTTTCACATAGAATTTTTATTTTCATTCATTTATAAATTTACAGCCTATATATTGAGGACTAACATAAATTTCCTCTATAAAAGATCGATCCAAGTTGTAGCCGGTTCTTCTCGATGATTGGGTTATTTTCCTAGTCAGTGGTAATGTTGACGTTTATAATCGCCTTCTCAAGACGTAAATTGAGTAAAGAATTTTGATTTGAGATGTCTATGAAGAAATTGCAATAAAAATTACGGGCAGATTTCTTAAAATATGTTAAGATGTATTTTTGCCATTTATTTAGATATGTCTGCATAAAATATTGCAAAAAGTATTCATAAAAACTGATATAATTTTGCTTCTCTCCGAACGTCCACTATAGTTTACCACACAAACTAAAGTGAATATCGCATCCGTTGTTTCTTATTCCATGACAGTTTAAATATATTTGTGTGAGCGGTATCCCAGCTGGTCGTTCTATTAGAAGTTTTGACCAGAAGTTAGCAACATTTTAATCTACAAAAGAGCTGCTTTCAGTTTATGAGTTCCTTTTGAAAAATGCGGTGGTTTTTATTTATTTTATACATTCATCTTCACAAATGTACTGCGAAAATAATTGTTATTCATACCCCAGACATTTCTTTTCAAATTGGTAAGTATTGAATACATTTAATACGCACTGAGCAAATTATGAATTATTTTAGTCTTATGATGAAATTCAAGTAAAATTTTTTTACTGAACTACAGTTTACTAAATCTTATTTTAAATTAGAAAATTATGATTATGTATTTTATTATTATACAATTATTAAAATATTATTCATTACTAATGTGGATCATATTTATCAAGATCTCTATAATTTACGGCAAATACCTACATTTCTAACCTCAATTATTGTTCTCAGCTCTTTCGTTTGGATCATTTAGTGGTTAATGAATATATTTATTTCATTTAGAAGCAGGTACAATAACGTGTGAAAAGTCACCATTGACGTGAAACCTACTTGGAACTTTTCATAGCCTCACTATACTATAAAATTAAGCCTATTTAACTAAATTGGCTTTTAAAAGAAATAGATATTATAAAAGTTACAATTCTCACTTAAAACACAAAATTACATTTTAATTATATACATACAGATTACTCTAATTTCTCATTATAGTATTACAATATTTATACTAACCCTTCACTGCCTGTCATCGCTTATCCTTAATAGAAAAATCATATTAATTAATTAATTTAAAAGGACTTTTTATAAGTTGTTATGTGACTATAGATATATATAAATTCTAAATGTATCTCAATAATAATGTTCCTGCCACATGCCACAAATTTTACCAGAAATGGACAACATTTTAAATTTTTTAATAATAATAATATATGTGTGCGTATTTGTGCAAACTTTAAATAATCTGATTAAGTAATACTCTCGACTTGATTCAAAAGACTGAACCACTTAATGCCCTGTAAAGACTTTCGATCTTCTAAACTTATATAAATAGAAGTCGACCATCAAGCCTTTTGATAATTTTGTAAGACACATAGTGCCAATTCTGAATACGCTCAATATTCTCTAAAGTGACATTGATTTTAGATTAATATATTAACTATCATAAAAACCATGTGATATCGGTACAATATCGACAACATGTAACAAGTCAACGAAAAAAGAGGTAGGTTACTATCCAATCACGGCCCCATGTGTCTATTCACATCTTGTTTACTTCACAAATATTATAAAAATGTATTATATAATCCTTATTATTTCTTCTGTTTCTAGCTGGAATTTTTGAGAGGAGTGCTGTCACACAATTGTACGCGTTCAATGATACTATGCACTACGTCCACGGAGCCTCGGTTCGTTTAAATCCCATCTTAATACAACCTCCAAGAACCGATAGCTATTCTATGTGGAGAGACAGTAAGTCAATATTATTTATATTTTCATATGTTTACTGCTATATGACAGGTATTTTGTGCACTGCTAATGTGGTTAAAAGTATAATAACAAAAGACCTGAATGAACAAAGTGTATTTACCTAAACTTTAAAAATAGCTAAGAAATCCTTACTAATATCATAAATGTAAATGTAAGTTTGTTTGTTACGCTTTCACGCGAAAACTGCTTAACCGAACATCATGAAACTTTGTACACATATTATTGGAGGTATTAGAATTAGAATTAGAATTTTTCGAAAGATAAATAATTTGTTTATCAAGAAATCTCAAAATCTAGCAACTTCAACGCCATCTAGCATTCCATAGTATAGGTGATACGAAGTTCACCGGGTCAGCTGGTAATCTATACAACTAACTTACACAAAATAAATATATTCTCGTATTAATTAATATTACACGTTTTGAAGTTTAATGAAGCAATTATGAAACCTTTATTTTTCAGTGTGCGCAAATAAAATGATGCGGCCTGTCGCTATATTTGGTCCACAAAGTCTATCAGATGGTGCAATCCGTGAACAATGTGCTATCGCCAATATTCCACACATACAAGCCACGTGGCAACCATTCGATCCAGACCTTGAAGAAGAAGAAGAAGAAGAAGAAACAGTTATAGACGCTGAAACAAATACAGAAGATGAAAATGAAGGCGAAGAAAAAAATCCATTCAAGAATATATCTATAAACTATTATCCAGATGCAGACGACATATCTATAGCCTATAGTAAACTACTGAAGTTTTATAATTGGAAAAACTTCGCTGTTCTTTATGAAGATAATTTTGGTAAATTGGTTCATTTTCGTAAATACTGATGTTGTTTATTTATAACGAAAGTTAAGTCATCTGCAACCTAATAATAAAATATCATCAACAACAACAATAGTTCTCAAGTATGGAAAACATTCAAGTTGTATAGAATCACAAGCCGCGATTATACTTTTGTATCACCTAGATACAAAAAAGGCCGTTCATTTCTACGTATCGAATTGTTTTACCTAATAGCTCAAGAGTCTCAACAATGAGATTGTGGGCTTTACTTCTATAGGACTTAAGTTTACATATGACAATTATTGAATTACGTGCAAAACTACGCTTTGTTTGCACTATATCAAGCGAGACAAATATATCATGCCATACATGATATATTAATAAAACGTCAAAACCTTATGAAAGTTGAAGTTACCGTGATACAACTTCTTCACAGTTAGTTATATATGTGGCTTAAACTTTACAGGATTATTACGAGTACAAAAGATTCTAGCTGAACACACCGATAAATATCCTGTCACTGTACATCGATTAGACCCCGATGGAGATAATCGTAGGGTAAATTTATTTATCTATCATTACCTTATGAGAAAAATTATTGATTATTTTTTGTCTGGTATGATTCATTTTATAGCTATAAAAGTTTTGTTTTTTCATATCCAATTGAAAGTCACTAAGCAATCTTTAATGTAATGTACTTCCAAAATAAATATCATTATATTCAGTTTACCATAAAATGACAAAATTTAAAATAAAAAATATATTTTCGTCACAGATATTCAAACGCTTAAATATGGATCGTGAAGATCGTATACTTTTAGACTGTCATGTGGATCGTGTACTCAATTACATGACTGAAGCCACCAACTTCAAGAAGCTTGACCATTATCAGGTAATCAAAATTTATATTACGTTATGTATAAGAATTTTAACCTTTAAATATTGCACTGTAGTACGGAAAGTAATAGCGCTATTCTTAAAAGTAAGGAGAGTACAAACATAGGCAAGAGATCAGCAATCTATTAGCATTTGTTAATGCAAGCAGGCTTGCGATCTTCTGGACAGCTAGTTATACACTGTCAAACAAAGGAGTCACTAGACTGCATGGTTGACCTAGTGATGAAAGCGATTCCCCTGCGGTAAACGCTGTGCCAAAGTACTCTATAGTTTCGAGTCCCGCACAGAACAATGATTTGTGTAAAGTATTGACAATTTTAAAGAATTTTACTAGTAATCCAATAATAACATACTGTCTAAACATAATAATAATCCATCACCGTTCTTGTAACATTACAATTATTTGAGATTAAAACGTGAAAATTACAACCTCCGCTATAAAATAATAATGTCAAAAATAAGTTTTATTTCATTAATTGTATGTAAAAATTTATGTCATGTATACAATACTTTTTTAGGGCAGATAGTTTTGATTACACTGAGTAATATTATACCCATTATACAAAATTTTAATTTCTAGTAGAAAAAGAATTCAATATACCGCTTATCTCCTCACTATTGAATCCTTTAGTGAACATATTATTTCAAATATAGTTTAATTTTCAACACCCACGTTCTGTACTTATGTACATATTCATCGTGGCTAGTCGTTTTAATATCTTCCTCTAGGGATATGTGAGGAAACTGTTCAGGGCGTTTTACCGTCTTCAGTGTTTTTCGCTGCAGTTAACGGCCGCTAACTGATAAATGGGTTTATTTCCAGTTGCTAGAGATGAAGTTGGGTGAACGTTATTATATATATATTTAATTTTTTTCAGCACTATATCCTGGCGACATTGGACGCATCTACGATCGCAGAGAACTTAGTAAAGTTACCAATAAATATAACCTGGCTCAGTCTAACAGAGCATCAAAAATTAAACGACCCAAAGAATAATCTCGCAACAAGAGTCGGGAGATGGATAGGCCCTATTCCTGATTATTCAACTCCTGTTATTAAAATGAAGGTAACCTCTCTGTGTATGTCTTATAGTTTTCACTAAAATGTATTTCTACATACTCATTTTCCAGCTGTAATTTACCTTTGTATCTATAGTGAAACCTCAGTATAATGAACCTCATGTAACTATTTTAACGATTGTATGAAGTCTTAGAAGTTCCCTAGAAATGCACGTACAAGTTAGTACCAAATATGTGTCGTATCCATTGTATCCATTTTATGATTTTTGTTAATCTAAATATTTAGTACTATAAATGTATATGAAACCTAATATACCAAATCATCTAACATGATACAAAATACATAGTAAATTAACCTTAATAAATAAGGTTACGGCGTCATGCAAAATTTTACGTTTTTAGACCCCTTCCCCCTTCGTCACGCTATGTCACTTTTTTTATAGTTAAGGTTGTTTAGCTTTATGGGCATAATCTCACCTGATCTTATGTGGCGATATGGTCCAAGTTGGTAGACGCGCTAAACCTGTGGAGGGACTGGCTCTCAAGTGCAACTGCCAGAACACACCTATTGGTATTTGGCGGCAGATTTTCAACTTGAGGGTGGTAGCTAGCCAGGCGGGCATCAGAAAAAGCTCTACTATGGTTTCCTCACGATATGTTCCTTCACCGAAAGCTCAAGCTCATTGTAGGTGTTTGGATTCGAACTCACGTCCCATGACGCGGCATTCCTACACACTACCACTGAGCTATCATCGCTCAACCTTTTCTCCAACCCTCCATCCAATCAATATTAAGTCTGAAATAATGAACTCTCCCTGACATAGTATATGACAATTAATTGCAGTATACAAAATACTTATGTACAACAAAATCGTAAAATTGACAATTCTTTTTTATTACAAAATTTACATTATTTCTTAATATTTACCGCTTGCAATAATAACACTTTAATAAATAAATAATACCTGTGATAGCATGTAAAATTTAGTAAATTGTTTTATGAGCTGCGAACATCGTTTTCTCAGACCCCTTCGGCACCCCATATCATATTTTGGTTCAGTAAGCGACACTCACTCCCACCCCATATGTACGAACGTATTTTATGAATTGCCCCTAATAAGTATTAGAATGTTTACATTATAATGTTTTTTTTTTTGTCTGCTTACCTTTTTAATACAAATCTTAAAACAACATACCCTTTATATAACCATACCATAAGCAATTCAATTCTGAAAACAGATTGACATAGCCAACAGGAACATAAGACGCGTTTTTCTTTTTTATGTCTTTGTTTATACAACATACCCCTTATAGATAAGACATAATCATTGACACAAAACTATTGAAAGAGATACACACATCTTCACCTACACACAGGCACTCAATAACATGCCTTTGATCTGAGCACAACATTTAACATAATTTGACATAAATATAATTATTATCTGCAGACTGATGAATTGATACTGGACGACATTGCTAATCATGTTGTAAAGGCGTTTGAAACTATAAAGGGCGTGCAGAAGCCAGAAAACCATGTCTGTGATGAAGAAATAAAACCGTGGCAGTTCGGGGCTCAGTTCCAAAAGGCCATATTAAAGGTGAACTATCAACTATCATATTGGTCAAAATTAAAATGTTTCTTAATCGTCAGCAATATCCTTGTAAACTTCTATAGAAGTACATATGTTTTAATTATTTATCAAATGTAGTATTTGGTTATTCTATTTTATTATTATCATATTTTTTTCTATAACTCATCTTTGTACATCTATTTGAACCTTTATCTCGCATCAAAACAAAGATGACCTTTCCTAAAAAATCAATTATATTCAAAAATTATTTCTTATATTAGGTATTATAAAATGTAGGTAAATCAAATCGAAATATTTTGGCATTACTCTATACATGAAAAGTACATACGTATCTATTACTATAAGAAACGTAGTTCTAATAATAAAAAAGCTATTTAACTCCTTTCTATATTTTCATGCAGAGGAACGGAACTTAAAAATACAATTTACTGTTACCATGGTAAAATTATTTATATAGACAGAAGTCATAAAAAAAAACAACAAAATCTATTACCAAATTTAAGAATAATAAAGTAAATTACGGTATATTAACATGCAGAAATATATAATATTAAATTTGAATTCTATTCGGATTTTGTTATAAACTACAGTTTCTTAGTTTCATATGCTTCTTCCATATATAGTCAATATGTAATTAAAATGTTTCAGACAAAAACAGTTGGAGCAACGGGTAATATTGAATTTGACGAAAGGGGAAAAAGAATCAACTACGTACTTTACGTAAATGAAATATATCTTTCAAACCGACTAACAGTTGGAAGATGGGAATCAAACAACGGTACAGATATAATAGAAACCAGTCAAAATAGAAATGGTACGAAAAATCAGAAAAATAAAAAATTCCGCGTAAGTAATTCTTCTTCATACATTCCTCATTATTATAATCCAACATAATACGTAATGTACTATCCATACTACTATACTGTTATAATATTAATATTAATGGAGTTAACGAAACAGTTAAATAAAGAACATAATTGATAGTAGGGATCTGTACCCGACTGGGTTACGACTACCTTCCGAACGATTACATTTCGATACATGCGTACCGGTATGATGGTAACAAGGACCGTCAAAGCATTATTGATGTCTCGATAGCCACTGCCGTTCATGGATTTACTGCCCTCCTAGCCAAGCTATATTTTTCTACAATCGTTAACGTAAAGATCCTTATAAATTTCCTAGTAAAATAATAAAATTCTAATAATGTTAGCGTAATCCTGTGTAGGAAGCGATGAAAAGATAGCTTATGAAGCGATTATAGCTTTGTTGGTAGTATGTTCGGACGCTGCGTCAATGTTACGTGAGTTCGACTCCACTTGCAATGAGCTTGAGCTTTCGGCGAAGGAAGACACCGCGATGAAATCATAGCATGGTTGTAGGGCTTTTTCTAATGCCCGCCTGATAGGCACACATAGTTGAAAATCTGCCGTCAAATACGTATAAGTGTCTTCCGGCAGTTGAACTTGAGAGCCAGTCCACTAGGCTTAAACTCAGATTAATAGATTGTGGCCATAACGCTAAAACCAATATACGATCAACAAAGTTTTAAAATTCACGTACATTTGAAACCATTGATAATTATACTGATAGTAAAGATGTCATGTTTCCAACATGTTCTGATCATAAAGGATAGACATGTCAATTTAGTACTTAGAATGCCATTACATACATTTTTGTTTTCTCTTTACGTTAATGATTGTAGAAAAAGACATGGCTAGAAGGACTGTTCTTACCTTCATGCACAATACCATCATTTTGCCGAGATACAAAAATATTATTCATAAAGAATTGACACAAAATAAATACTACCAGCTACTTATCAGGCATGAATAGGTATTGCTACGTAGTTAATTTATACGTGGTCTAAGTGGGAGCGAAAGGTATACCAGCATAATCTCTCTATAAACTACTAAAAGACCTTGGCCTGTCTAGCACTGCAGTAAGTTCTATATTAGAACGTGTCTTTAAAGCTCAGCTAGCAGGTGCGTACCAAATTTGGCTGAGCAGAAAGAGAAAGAAGAGTAGTGCAGGTGAATTTTGACGTGCATCGGAAAGGAATCCCTTAAGCCTTCATCCGTGTGACAACTCTCGGGAACTGCATGGAGTTTCCCTCTCTGTCACACGACAGGCGCCCCACCAGTACGGTGAATTTATGGAGGGATAAGGAGTTCGATAAGAAGTTGTTTATTTTAGGTTATAGCTGTAAAAGCACAGCCTTACTTTTTCGATAAAAAAAAGTGCGGGAAAGATGACCCAAATTGTGTGGAAGAGGACGCTGATGAGTTTTACGAAGGTTTCTCAGTGGATTTAGTAAAAGCAATATTCGATTTACTGAAACAGGAAAAACAAAACTACACTTACGAATTCTCACACAATGTTTACATTAAAACGGGTACATATGATAAAGAAGCAAAGAAATGGACAGATTTGATTGGAGATCTTTTAGACAAAGTAAGTAAAAGGTATTATAATATACTATAAAAATATAAAGTTTTGTACCGGAAGAGTGATTTTTGTAAAGTTTATTTTCTTATAGTTTTTAATAGTTGTAGTGGTATTACAAATCTCTCGGGTATAATTTAAGCTTCCGTACCTCATAATCAGAAAACGAGTCGCTTATGGAATCACTTTGTTCTTTATCAGAACAGATTCTGTTTCTTCGCCAAGTTTTTTTTTTTGTTTCATTGATTTCTTCACACTGCAAACTCTTGGTAGAATTTTTTATTTATTATATTACTTCATATAAAAATGCACAATACACATAACTTACTTATTAGTGGTTTTATATATATATATATATATATATATATATATATATATATATATATATTTTTATAATTATTATATATTATATCTAATTATTAATACTATTGCTATTTTAATTATTATTTTAAGGGTGCTTGTCCATGTTATTGGCCCGCTGGGTTGGCTGCAGCAAACTCCTCTTCTATTATATTGGAAATCTTATTTACTGTATCCATGTCCCTATTTTTATAGCCATCTTAATACAATTAAAACATATAATAATAGGTGATAATTTCTTTAGCCGGCGTTTTTTTTTTTTTTTTTTTTTTTCGAACTTACATACGCTGTTAGCCCCAGGGGCTTTGACAGCTTCACCAAACTTTTTGGGGCAAGTGCTGAAGGCACTCAGCCTCGAGGCAGCGGGCACGAGGGTGCCAAAACGGCCGAACCTCGGCTTGGGTTGCTGCCGGTAAGTGAAAAAGATTCACGATCCTGACTAACCAACAGGTCTTGTCTTACAAATTTAGTGATCCTAACAACGACCTTATTAGGTAAGCAGCTCAGGGCCGCGAGGGTAGTCCCTTACAGAACCGTGTACTTATCGTGTGAGTGTGCACGAATGTAATGCGGTGTCATGGTGTACTCTCAGTGATGTAGAGTGTCACTGTATCGCGCGAGCAGAGTCACTCGAGGGCTCCTATCCGGAGGATCGAACCAAGGCTCAGGCGTCTGCGGAGGGAGGCCGCGGCGGGTGTGCGGGAGCGAAATTATCCGCTCGGCCTCGACGGCGAGGACGGCGGTTGCGCGGACGTGTGCGCGGACACGAGCGATTGCTGGAGACAGCAGGGAGAAGCGCGTTTAATCTCGTTATTTTATCGACGGGATCGGAGAAGCAATTGCGTGGCCGGCGCGCAAAGCCTTTAGCGTGCGGATTGGAAGTGTAGCTAACTGCGTGTACTATTTTGGGGTTAGGATGAAGTTCAGCATTTTCAAAAAATTTCTTTGTAAGGTGTTTAATATATGCATACATGGACGGAAGTTCCATATCTTTATGGAGATCTACATTACGGACATAGAACGGGGCTTGGACGGCTATGCGCATGAATCTATTTTGCAACACTTGTAGTTTGCGAAGGGTGGTTCGCGAAGCGTGAGCGAATACGGGACAGCTATATGTAAGTATGGGACGGATACATACTTTGTATATTATGAGCTTATGCCTGAGTGACATTTTGCTCTTGGAGGAAGTTAGATTGCGTAGTAGAACCATAGCCCGAGAGGCTTTTTTCTGTACGTAATCTATATGTTTGTTAAAGGTAAGGTGCCTATCTAATACTACACCAAGGTATTTAGTTTGGTTAGTCCAAGGGATATTGACGCCGAAAAGGTGTAATGTTTTTTTTTTATGTTCTTTCTCGCGTGAGGATCGAACATGATAGCCGCACTTTTTTCTGGGTTAATTCCTATGCGCCACTTAAGACACCAGGACCCGAAATTAGAGACGGCCCTTTGGACGCGGTAGTATACGTGAATCCTATTCCTGCCCGAGCTGAAGATAACTGTGTCGTCTGCGTAGGACCCTACTGCGGCGTCGGGGAATTCGGGTATATCGCTAACGAACAAATTGAACAGGCAAGGCGCTAGTATGGAGCCTTGTGGAACTCCTGAACGTATTGGATGAGGTGAGGATAGAGCTCCGTCCGCTTTGTAGCAGAAGGAGCGGTCCGATAAGTAAGCAAGGATTATGCGGACTAGTCTGTCCGGAACTTGAAAGTGATTGAGTTTATATATGAGGCCTTCGTGCCAGACCTTATCGAATGCTTTGGCTATGTCGAAAAATACAGCAAGCGTGCGCCTTGGACGGCGTAGCTCCGTGAAATTGGAGAGAATTTGCTCCGTGAGGTGGAGCACTTGGTGAGTGCACGAGTGCTTCGGTCGAAAGCCGAATTGCTCGTGTAGTAAAAGACATTTGTCTGAGACAGTTGATTGAAGTCGATTCAGAAGGAGTCGCTCGTATATTTTACCAATCGTATTGAGGATGTCTTTAGCCGGCGTACTCACAGTCCTTTCGATGAACTAGTCCAAGGCGTCGTTTGTATCGTCGGCGTAGTATATATACACAGATGTTAGTGTGTCTGGAGATGGTGTCTACCGCATGTGATACACTATCGCAGGGTTTTTCAACCTTTTTCATGACACGACCCCTTTATTATGAAGTAATATTTCGCGACCCCTCTACCCGTTGCTTTTCCATGTATTTTATTTTGTGACAATATTCAATCCAACATATTTATTCATTTTCATTATTAGGGTTCAGATAAATACATAAGTAATTACGTTAAACACATTTTTTCTAACATCGAATGGGTCGCCAATAGATAACGCAACTTACAAATAAAATTGTCTTGTAGTCATCGTCTCTAAACCAAAACGACTTCAATTCATTTTCTTCGAAATAGTATTTTATTAAAGAAGTCGGATGTGAGATAAACATTTATACCTGGAATTTATACCTGGTATGAACGGTGTTAGAAAATTTGAAAGAACTTTTTATTTCGACCTGGTATACGCTGTTAGCTGTAAGGGCTTTAACAGCTTCACCGAACTTTTATGGGAGAACGCTGAGGGTGCCAGAATGGATGACCCTCGGCTTGGACTGCTGTCGGAAAACAAACAAATAACTGAGTCATTACTTCTCAATGCTAAAGCTATCGAAGAATATTCGGCAAAGGTGGATCTTAAATCCGTTTTTAAAGGCAGCTATAAATGAGGCAAATTTGGAAACCAAACTCAAAGAAAATCTGCTGGATGTATCTGCCGCTGGGATGCTGCAATTGGAATTTAAGTCTATCAATTTGGTATGCAAATTAATTTGGTTAAAAAGGAAATCAGAATACCCAGATTTAACAATAAAGGGTCTGAAGTGTTTGATTCCATTTGCCACTTCGTATTTCATCAATGGCCCAAATAAAAAGTAGGAAAAGAATACCTTAACATTGGAAAACAATTTAATTCTCCAAGTAGCAAAAACGGATCCACGATGGGAGTAATTGGTTAATCAAAACGAACGCAACCTTCACATTAAGGGTTCTCATAAGTTTATTTTATATTTTTTGTTAATTTGATATACATTTTTTTTTTACTGCAGTAGCTTCCCAACCTTTTCAAACTCTGCTATAGAAGCTTCGCGACCTCCCTAAAGAGCCTTCACGACCCCACAGGGGTTCGCGACCCACACATTGAGGAACACTGCACTATCTTGTATTTGCAACCTCTTACCTCTCGTCTGGAGAATTCATCATTATCATCATCATCTCAGCCTATGAACGTCCACTGTTGGATATAGGCCTCACCATACTTTTTCCACAACATGCGACTTTGTGCCGCCTGTAATCAACGGCTCCCCGCGACCTTCACAATATAATCCATTCATCGGGCGGGGGGGCGTCCCACGCTGCGCTTTCCGGTACGCGGCCGCCACTCTAGGGCCTTTTTGCCCCATCGGCCATCGATACTTCGAGCCATTTTGGCTCTTAATTCTTATTTAGCTATTAATTCGAGCTGGAGAATTGCCCCAAGTTTATTAAGCTTTCGTTTTAAAATGATCATTTTTAAACCCAACGTATAGCTTTAAATATAAAAACCATTATTTTCTATTCCAGAAAGCGGATTTAGCCATAGGCGATGTGTCAATAACAGAAGAAAGAAAAAAAGTTGTTGATTTTTCAGTGCCGTTCATGTCACTGGGTATAAGTATATTATACACTCAGGAACGTAAACTACCACCTGGAAAATTTTCCTTTCTTTACCCTTATACCGTTGACGTATGGATGTATACAGCGACTGCTTATTGCGTTGTTTCTATACTACTTTTTGTTTGTTCTAGGTACATCTTGTTCAAAAATGATAATTTAATGTATGTATATTATTACCACATAATGCCTTATCAGACAATTTTCTTTTAACAGAATATCACCAGCTGATTGGGAAAACCCTGAACCATGTGAAAAAAATCCTCAAGAATTGGAAAACATTTGGACGTTTAAAAACTGTGCATGGTTAACGATGGGATCTATTATGACACAAGGATGTGACATTTTACCAAAGTAGTATAAAAAGTTTTACCAAATTCAGTCTTGAATTAGAATTAATGGATTCTTGTTTTACATTCATCGTAACCAAACTTTATTGTTATATTCTTAAATTAACGATAAGCGAACAAATCTAATGGCTTGTCAATAATTGCTTATCTTATTAATTTATTTAGAGTTTAAATTGTAATTCAAATCACTTATTTAACAGGCACGCTTATTCCCCAACAAACTATTGTGCATCTTTTATAACCATGCTCAAGATAAATACAATATTCTACTATTTATCTTATTTTTTAGGGCTATCGGAACGCGATGGGTTTGTGGAATGTGGTGGTTTTTTGCAATGATCGTTTGTCAAACTTACATTGCTCAGCTTTCGGCTTCCATGACTTCAGCTTTAGAAAATGAACCGATTAATAGTATTGAAGATTTAGCAAAGCAGAATAAAATATTGTACGGTGCCATAAAGGGTGGATCTACACTTGATTTTTTTCGGGTGAATTAAATTTATTGCAGTGTTAAAATATCCGCTACACATATAAACTTAAAGTAGTATTATTAGTGTTGTTTTTCTGTTAGATTTAATTGTTATATAAATAGACATATTTATGAAATATAGAATTAAACCCTAGTTAAAGATATTGAATTGAATTGTTATATAAGAGATATATAATCAGACGCTAAAATTGGTATTAAACACTATTAGTGATCGGCTTGATAAAAAGAAATCAACTTAGTCACGTTAACTTGACTTTAGTCATGTATTTTAGATTTCCAAAGACAAAACTTTTCAACGAATGTACGACAACATGATGGCAAACCCCGCAGTTTTAGTCAATACCAATGATGAGGGTGTGAAAAGGGTTCTTAACGGAAAAAATCGATACGCCTTTCTCATGGAATCAGTAGCTATTGACTACAAATTGAGAAGAAATTGTGAACTAAAGAAAGTTGGCGGTGAATTGGATAGTAAATATTACGGGATTGCAATGCCAGCAAGTAAGTAATTCAACAAAACTAGTGTAATTATGATTCCTTTTGTTAAGAAATAAAACAATTATTAAATCACTATCATTGAAAGATCAGCTTAAGTTATACACTAAATATAACACTCCATTATAGTAGCATACTTAAGCGTGTCGCGTTGCGTAGAAATAAAGGAGTATATCGAGTTAACCAAGCTGAGTGGTATGAATCTGTACTAGGGACGGCGATCTGAGGATCGATTAATTGATTTTTTAGGGTAAAAATACGATTTTTTAAATCGATTCACAGCCTCGATTCGATCTAGTGAATCGATATTTCACTTTAAAAAATCAACCATCTATATTTATCTAATTTCTGTAATATATAGAAATGATAACTTTCCACATATATAAAAAAATGGATTATTGTGGTATTCCTTTTGTTGTCTATGATTAGTTTTATATTGAATATATAATCACGATGAGCACGAAATGTAACTCGAAAAAAAAAACGATTGCTGATGATTCTACCAATTTGCATCACGATTGTTTTGTGAATCGATTCGAATCCATCCAAGAATCGATATTTATCAGAGAAAACCACAACCTTAATCTGTACCTGACTGAAGCGTTACCATTTGACTTTTGATGTGTCGCGATTCGGGATATATTAATCACAAGGGCCTGCTTATGGTTCGCTAACCTCCCTGGTGGTCGCCCTTGCTTTAAGATTGTACTGTGTCTATTATCAAATATATACAGTGATGTCACTTTCACGTGATACTATAGAAACGAAAAGGAACGATCACCTAAGAAAATAGCAATTTTTTTCACTACTAAATTTTTGTTTATGTTAACTTCAAAGCGTTCGTTGTGAATTCCTATATCCGTTGTGAATATATATCGTTATCGTTTCAAAAATCTTATCTCAGATTCACCATTTCGAAGTGACATAAATCGTGCTATTTTAAAACTGCAAGAGTCAACTACCTTGGATAAGATTAAAAAAAAGTGGTGGAATAGAAAATACGGAGCGAAAACATGTCCTGTGAGTTTAAACAGTTTGCTAGTTTCATTTTAATAAATGTTTCTGAAGCGTCTGACACGCAATTACTTACTGACACACCTTTATTATGTGCTCTGGCTCTCAAGTGCTACAGTCCAGAGAGAGAGAGGTGTTTGACGACATATTCTCAATTTAAGGGTGGTAACGAGACATTGGCCTACCACCATGCCATCTTATCGTCACAATGTATTCCTTCACTGATAGTTCAGGTTTATTCTAAGGATTCAAACTCATGTCGATCAACCTGTATCCGTACACGCTATCACTGAGCCATCGTAGTTAATTTAAACAAGTAAATAATTTTAGGAACATTTTATGATTGATTTTTTTTATAGATTGTTTATTGAAGGCTTAGCGTTATGACCATTATCTCACCTGATCTTAAGTGAAGATACGGCCCAAGTTGATAGACACGCAAACCTGTGAAGCAACTGACTCTAAAGTGCAACTGCCGGAACACACCTATTGGTATTTGGCGGCAGATTTTCAATTTAACTTGAATAACTCTGAGTGTATAGCATATTTTAATAACATTCTTCTACAACATAGCATGTGGTAATTTTATTAATATTAAGTACATTTTTTGCTAATCTTTTAAAGACTCTTGGTTTTGTATTTAGCCACGACCCAACTAAGAAACGGATTATAAAATATTTACCATAATATGCAGTACTCTAATTTTTTTGGAAAATCTTATTTTCTAGATTAAAAATGTATCTACTAAAACTACTGCGTTTCGAAATTTTCGATGTAACAGAGTTCCTAGTCAACATCCCACATGTGTACTTGCACTGTGCGAGTAGCATTGTTGGATAATTATTATATTTAATAAGTATGAGGCAGAAATATATAAAATGTTATTCTATTATCATTACATTGTTCATAATTATTTGCCATATTATCTTACCGAAAGTTTCTTAAATTTGATACTTTATCAGGCACAAATAACATATCAAATTAACACTTTTATAGCCAAAGACAGACGTTAACGACATGGAGGGAGACTTAGAGATGGAAAATTTAATCGGCGCCTTTCTAGTGCTTTTAGTGGGTCTTGTATTCTGCTTGTTTGTAACGGCAGCGGAATTCTTGAACGAAGTCCGTAACATCGTTGTTAGAGAACAGGTTCGTTATAAATTACGATTAATTTTCTACTGCTTTAGATAACATAGTTTTCATTTACACCAAGTAGTGATATATTACTTATGTCAGAAGACAAAATTTCATCACGCCGAGGTTAATAATATGAAATACAACTATAACGTATTGGCACGGCACATACGGTCTATGTCGATACTGAATGCGACTGATGCGTTATACTCTCTCGTGTAACGTTCGCCGAGCGAGTTATAGCAGTGACGCGTTGACTAGATTATATCTCTCGCCCTCAGTCGACTCGAACCGACTTGACTCAATTGAGCGTCACTTAGCCGAGCGTTTCAACTCAGTCTCGTTCAATACTCATAAAATAAAGTACTCAGCGTGCCAACGAAGTTTTCACTTTAAGAAAATATACAAATTGTCTCGCATCTTTTGAATGAATAACTGTAGTTATAGTAAAACATAGATACAATTGTGACCTACTGGATCACGAACATCATACGTTAGGAGTAATGCCCGTGGTGTTTGTGGTGTATTTTTAAAATTGTAATGTATTTTGAATTAAATTAATTTCGACAGGTGACCCACAAAGAAGTGATCGTAAAAGAACTGAAATCATCGTTGAATTTTTTCCAACTACAAAAACCTGTACTCCGGAATCCAAGCCGAGCACCGTCTTTAGCACCATCCTCTGACAGTACAAACAGTGAAGAAAGAATAGAGAAACAAGCTATGGTCATCGAAAATTTTCTTGATTTCGAAAAAGAGGTTCAATAAGATATAAAATGTTGTTTTTACTATGTTCATTTATATTCATTTTATTACCCTATACCGCAGAATGATTTCACAAATTCCTTAACATTATTTTGTGTCAGTTTTTCTAATGAGCGATTGTATATTTTATTATATGAACACGATCACACATGATATCAAAATACAATGTAGCCTATGATGGTGTCACAACGCTTACCTATAATTGCTTGACGATTTTTTTTTTGTATTTAAAGCTTTAAAAGTAAAATGTTTTATTGGGCCTTTCTTAGCATAGACATAGAAATGAAAATTTGAAATAAAGTTTAAAAAAGTTTGGAAAATCCAAAAGTGCACGCCTCATAATCTCTTTTTTTTTTTGTTTTTTTACAACAATTATACCCCATCGAATCACACAGTGAAAAGTAATACGGTTCTATTACTAATTATACTGCAGCGTAAGAAAAAAAAAAAGACTCGCTAAGTAAAGTATTTCGGTCGTGATCGTGATAACATACCGGATCCGCACATACAGACACACGGACGTTCAAACCAGAACTTTTTTAAACAGTTTTTTAACTAGTTTAAATAACAAAAATGGAATCAAAAATATCATAAGTGTTAAAAACAGTGTTTTTTCTAGATATGTGTATATATTATTTTACAAGTGCAATATATGATAAATAGAGACATTTTAAGTTTGAAAAATCAGTTGTTTTGCATGAAGTGACAGTAGTACCCACCTCAACGCTTCGCTTATGAGGCGTGCAATTGGAACTTATACAACTAACAATATTGGTTGGAACTAACATTCTAAGGATTTTACACGTGCTACAGATACAAGTCAACTCCACAACTCACGCGACCGCCGATCGGAAATGGGATTCTGTAGGAAGCCCCGCACTACCATTATCACTAAGGAGTTGGTATTTACAATTCGAACGATAATTTTTAAAACACTGTATACACTGATGTCTTTGTTCATAAACTAGCAACGATAGTAGGAGCTAATACCGCAGTGTACTTTTTATAAAAAGATAAATCCATGTTTATATTGATCTCGTAAAAGGTAGTCAGTTGTGACTGAACGCGAAATCTGACAGTCCATTCAATTCAGCGAGTTCAGTGGCGCGAAAGCCACAAAGTGGGATGGCGGTGTCGTGGTACGCTGTGTTTGTGCTCGCTGCAACTGCACTAGGGGCTTCTATTACGCGTGAGTTTATAAACTAAATATTTACCATATCTGAGTTTATAATATATACAGTAAAGTTTATATTAATAACATGCGTAGTATAATATAAAAATATACTTAATGATCATTAATTTTATAAATGTTTTTCTTGAGACTAAAATACTTAATATATACAAATTTATTTACTGGAATAAACTGATATAACTTTTATTTTACACATACAGATAGTAATATTAAAAACGAGTGGTAATAAAATGAAGATTATATAATAATTATTAGGTAACTTAATAAATATGTATTATATAAAGAACAATTAAAACTAAATGTATAGATGTTTTAATTTCACAGTAAAACGACAAGCAAATATTTCATTAATATGCATAATCAATTTTGGTAACGTATGGAATTATGTTGTTGTTTTTAGCGGGATATTAATCTGTTATTTGTTTATTTCTATTTAGAGTCATAAACGAATGTTATTTAACCTTATAAACTTACTGTATAATTAGTGGCATTTTACATGTTTAAGTTCGATTGTCGTGGGACTAGACAACAATTATAAATAATAACTGGAAATTTAGTATTCAAGTTGGTACATAAACTCCAGAATTTCATGGTCATTTAGTTCTAATAATCCACCATCTTTTAGTAGAGTTTTTTTTACATTTACAAATATACTTAAAAATTCTTGTAACATGACATTGGTATAATTGTGTATAAATACTGTTGACAATAAAAAAGACTAATTAGTTCTTAAGCATCAAAGCAGAAAAAAAGCATCTTATTAGTTACACATTATGTAATCAACAAAAAATAGTTACTTGCATCCCAATATCTAAAGTAAACTATTTAGATAATTTGATGGAAAAATTTAGCACATCGTATGGCGTAAATAGATCCAATGAAATTCGATTGATCAAATTCTGATTAAATCAAAAATCGTTATTCATTGTAATATACGTATGTCTTTAACTGTCAAGATTAGATAACATTAGGTCGTTCCAAAATACACAAATAAGTGGAAATAATAAACACTCATTAATTATACTAACATATTATTAAGTTCTTAGACTTTGCAGTTAGCAGTACACCAGTATTTATACTTATACATACATTTACTTCTTTATAAGTTAAACCAGAATTAATTGTGACAAAGAGCCTGGGAAATCGTATTATGAATAAAAACATTTTCGTTAGAAACTAACTTATTAGCATATGATAAATAAATCCTTAATCAATAAAATGTTATTACGTATTTACGATGTATAGGTATATATGTTTAAAATAATAATAATTCAAAGGTTTTGTCACAAATTTTGTTTCTTCTTTAAATTACCATATAGTTTCTTACTAGCATACCTAGCAGACCTTGTTCTACCTTTTCGAGTAGTCAATCACATCGACTACACCGACATCTATCGCGTGATCACTTATCGAGATAAAAAGTATTCCATCTCTTAAGTTGGATCAAACTGCACACAGTGTGTAAAATTTGATTAGAATCAATTCAGTAGTTTAGGAGTTCGTCACGGCCAAAAAACGTGACAGATTTTTTTATGTATATAAAGATTATCAAATTAAGATTGTTTTTATTATCACATAATGAACTTGATTGATATTTGTAGGTGCCTTTAATCTTTATATTTGTGGTGATTATGAAATTACTTATGATAGTGATTTTGTTTGTTATTTTAATTATATGCTTATATATTCATTTTCCTATTATGTTATGTATATAATAAACAATTACTTTATTATAACAAATACGAATAATTAATTATATTGTCGTCTTTTTGCGGTTACGATTTCAAGTTTACAAAGCAGATATTATCGCTGGGCGCGTTATTTGTGGAGGTGATTATGGTAATGTAACTTTATAATTCACCAACATATTCTAATTGGGTATGGCTATTATTTTATTTTTGATAAACCTACTGTCGTGTCTTCTTTTATAATATAAGCTAAAACATAATTAATCATCCGAATTTTTAACTCTCACTATAAAGTTTTTTTGTCGGAAAAGGATAATTTGATTGTAATTCCTTAGATACGTACCTACGCATCTATTTTAATTGCTAAATCGTATCGACTCTATAGTTGCAGACACACAAGTATAAAATAAAAATAATTTCCTTACAAAAGAAAAATAACTTTAATTAAGACGCCTAACGTCTAAGTATCCATTAATAGCGTTTACAAAAGATAAAGCTATGTGTACGTTTAAATAGCAATTTGTAGATCTAAAATTTAACCAAGTAATTACGAAACGTTCATTACGCTACACTGCTGCTTCCAATTTTAAAAGAACCAACACGCGATTAGACTAAACCACTTCAATTAGAACTCGATTGCAGACTGTTGTTATATCACTATTACATCACCTTTAGACCATCAAACGCTAGTGGCAAGTAAATAATACATCACTAACTATTCAAAGTATATATAATTACAATTAAAGAAATAGCCTATATCACATATCGTTGAGAAAACTATAAATAGTTTAGAAATAATTTACTTGTATGTTTTTATATATGCATATTCAAAAGTATTTTTTTACTTTATAGGTTTAGCGTTATGGCTACAATCTCACTTGATGTTAGGTGACTATGTGGCCCAAAATGGTGGACACGCTACGCCTAGTGGACGGCCTGCATAGACATGGTTCCTACTCGTGTTATAGTATATAGTTAGTTACATTAGATAAAATATATACAAGTCAAAAAGACTAAAATTATAAAATAGTATGTATCTTACAAAACTGCATGTAAACTTTTTAACTATATGTTTTGTAATTTGTCTACACGAACAGAGCCTTGTATATTACATAGCCAGTAATTATATAGAACAATAGAGCTCAGTTGGTAATGTGTAAGATGCCACGTCAAGGGACGTGAGTTCGAATCCACTTACAATGATTTTGAGCTTTCGGTGAAGGAAAACATCATAATGAAACCATAGCATGGTGGCAGGGGTTTTCAACTGCCTGCCTGGCTAGCTACCACCCTCAAGTTGAAAATCAGCCGCCAAACACCTATAGGTGTGTTCCGGTAATTTCACTTGAAAGCCAGTTCCTCCACTAGCCTGAGCGTGTCTTCTATCTTGGGCCACATTGTCACTTCACATCAGGTGAGATTGTGGCCATAACGTTGATCCTTAACTATAAAAAATAAAACAAACATTATTTTCCAATTTATAATATTAGAATGAATTAGTATATATTCTACAATACACTGTACATTTTATCGAATATACTCTTAAAGTATATCAAAATATATCGTTACACTAATCTTTATTGTTACTACCTCGATATCATCTTCGACAATCGTTTACCTAAAACGATTGACGTAAATCATGTTCATCATCAAAAATATCTTCACTTCATAATTTAAGATAATTTTAAAGAGAAGTATATAACCAATATCTCTCTATAATTTTCTGAAAGTTATTAGCCTGTCTAGGCCTGCAGAAGTTCTATACTAGAACATACCTCTAAAGCTGCATTAGCAGGCTCCTATAAAATTTGACTGGACAGGAAGACAAACACGGGTAGTGAAGGTGAGTATTGACGCGCGTCTGAAAGTAGCCCCATAACCTGACACCCGTGTCACAAGGCACCGGATCTCTTCCGAGTTTCTCTCTGCTTATCGATAGACCCGGCACGCAAGGAAATTACAACAAAAGTACCTACAATAACAACTACAAATACTACAACTAATTCATAATTTTATTTTTGCTAGGAAACAGTTTTAACGTGAATAATAGTAATATCTGGTAATCTGAAATTAAAATAATAATTGTTGCCTGCCCTTTTTAAATACAAAGATATTTTCCGAACCGGTAATCCTTACGAATATTATAAATGCGAAAGTGAGTTGTTTGTTTCATTTTCACGCTTAACCCGCTAAATCGATTATGATCAGTTTTGGTATAGAGATAGTGGAAGCCTGGAAACGATGACAGGCTATTTTTACTCGCGAAAAACTTGTAGAAAGTGGATAAAAAGGGTCCAAAATGGTTAAAAAAATGTTGACAGCAGTTTTTTTTACTTACTAGCTATGATAACTTTTGTGCGAACGTCAATTTTTATTTCTTAAACTACACCGTGGTAGGTGTACACGATGTTAACCATGAAATACAAATATAGACAGACGGAAAGGAAAAGTAGGCAAGTATTAGTATGATTTACGTAGTGCGCCGTGCGTGAGTTACATAAGTCGGATCGCATGTTGTAAATTAATATTTACACTACTGCGTCCGTCAAACTATTTCATATTACTCATATTGTACCTGTCTAGTTCTATTCAACTTCCATTGGTTATATTTATTTCATTATTTGTAACTTTAATATCGTTTTTAAAATTAACTCATAAACAGTTTTAAAGCACTTTCTTTTTCAAACTTTCTGTATTTTTATAGTTATAACTTTAGCCTTTGAAACATAATTATTAATAATATAATTATTGATACCACAATCTTTTTTAATTGCAGCTACTTATTTCTTCTTTTTCTTATTTTGGTGTCGCGAAAACATTTGCTAGTGTCAATGTATTGATTCAATAGAATCTGTAACTTTACTAATCTATAAATAAATAAATTAGATATATAGCTATATAAATAATAGTCTTCACATTTAATGGCAACTCGTTGACAATAAATTATGCCAATATCACGTAGAAAAGTTAGATGTTATTTGAAAAACATGATGCCAACGCTTCAACAAGATGGTGACTCTGTTGTCAAAACTCTCCAGGGAGTTTTGTGGCTAATATTAATTATATCATAGTTTGCATCATTATTAACAATTTACTTATGCGCTTTGGTCAAACTACATCGCGTAAAATGTCACTAATTTTATAAAATATAGTGCCAAATAACTACAGTATATAAATATAAATCACAACATCAGAGAGCTGATGCAATGTGAAGACAGATCCTGCTCCCTGGCCCAATAGGCGATAGAAGAACACCGTGGGGTTTAGTGAGTATTACCGGCGAGTCTTTCACCGGTTGAGTCCCACATACCCCTCCCAGCCCATCAGGGAGAGGATGCCTAAAAGCATTACCCAACAAAAAAAAAATCACAACATGACAAATCAAGTTCCCGCCAAAATATCTTCCACTACTTGATTGTGGATTTCTATCGATTGAGCAATTTATTTTGGCGAAACTGGCTTGAACATCAATTTCATTTTAAGATGTCGAATTAAAATGTACAAAAAAGGGCGTAGCACTCAAATGCAACCTACCAGTACTTAGTAGCGTAGCAGTACTTAGCGTAGTACTCTTTCGACAATATCATTGTTGTTAATCAATCGCGCACCAGAACTTATATAATTATCATAATTATGTAAACAATAAATGTAAAATTCAACAAAATTTACTAGTAGATACCAACGTGATAGACAATTGTATTATAGATTGATTCGTTCAGGTTATTCATGGTGTTTCAGTTTCTCGCATAAGGTACCAGGCACCGGCACCGGATACAACCGTTAAGTCGAGTCGCATTTTAAGAACTCTTAAACGTGTATGTACGTAAACTATAAGATTTATTGTGGAGTCACCTTTGGTTGTTGGTGGCACCCGCTGTATACATGAAACTGTAACCACACTTAAAATATAATAATAAGAAATAATTTAAGGTATGTCTAATAAGCGTTTCGAACGTTAACTAAAAAGGGATCTGCACACTTGGTGACTGGTGGTAGCTAATTTATTCTGTATTAATACAATTTTGCATGCCAAATAACTAATAGTAACGCCTTAATAAATATATTAATAACCGACCGACCTAAAATTACTATATAATAATATTGAAATATAATAAAATTTTTGTTCACTTTTGGTCAAAAAATCCAGTTACGATTACTACGAAAAATTTAGTTTCGGTCTTGTTGAGATTCACTGTTCAAAGTTTACCGCGCATCCTAACATTTACATAATAAGTTATTTTAATAAAATTAATATAACCAAAATAAAATTACAAATATTTCGAAATATTCATTATCAACAGAATAGCACCATATGTCTTTGGGACATAATTGTAATATACTAATGGGTAAATATCAAAAAGAAATTTGGTGGAAATTATGAGATCTATGTTTAAGGTTTAACATGAATAACAGTTTTATTTAATTTAATTCTAGACTATAAATGTAATCGTAAATTATGGCTAATTTATACTTGTTGTTTTTAATAGAGGAATCGAATGACATAATTTTTTTAAATTATGACTTAAAAATATTAACTGTATTTAAGTCTTTAAAAGATTAAATAGGTTTTGATTATCGCAAATAATAAAACCGAGAGAAACATTGGGTTTACGTTTCGGCTTGGTAGCCTATATCCGTCCAATATTAGAAACTAACAATAAACCGTTTGAATGACCGATGCCGATGTGGCAATTGACTCCCTGGTCGGTCACCTCCAGAATGCCATCAGCGAAACCTCGAAAGAGGTAAAGGCGGCAAACGATCGCCGCTTCATACTCCCTGATGACATTCGAAGACTGATCACGGACAAAAACGCCGCGACTCACGCCCATGAGTCTTATCCGACGGAGGAAAATCGCGTACGGCTACGTAACTTACAACGATTAGTTAAAACTCGAACTCCGCGGTCAAAGATGGGACAGTCTTTTAGAGGAAATCAAACCATCTCATCTTGCCTTCTGGGATCTTGTCCGTAAACAAAAGAGCAGCTACTCGTCCTCAATGCCACCGCTGGATAGAGGCCCCGGCAATCTGCCCGCCTTCGAAAGTATAGACAAGGCAGAGTATCTCGCTACCACTCTCGAACAACAGTGTTCTCCCAATTCCTATGAATATCATACCATAGATCCCGGACACACCGGGAGGGTCAATCGAACAATTCAATCAATAAGAGAGACCCCACCAGTTGAAAATTTAGACCCGGTCACAAATGACGAAGTTGTCGCGATCATAAAACGCCTTAAGCCAAGGAAAGCCCCTGGTCCCGATGGAATCAGGAACGAAGCCCTAAAACTTCTCCCTGATAAACTTATAGCTCTTCTGGTCTGTATCTTCAATGCGGCCATAATTCACTGCCATTTTCCAGCCGCTTGGAAAAAGGCAACGGTAATAAGTATCCGCAAATCCGGGAAAAAGGCATCTCTCCCAGAAAGCTACCGCCCAATTAGCCTCATCAATACGTTAGGTAAAATATACGAGCGGCTCCTTCTGAACCGACTTCAATCCATTGTCTCAGAGAAATGTTTCTTACCACACGAGCAATTCGGCTTTCGACCTAAGCACTCGTGTACCCACCAAGTGCTTCGCCTCACGGAGCATATTCTCTCCAATTTCACGGAGCCACGCCGTCCTAGGCGCATGCTTGCCGTATTTTTCGACATAGCCAAAGCTTTCGATAAGGTCTGACACGAAGGCCTCATATTTAAACTCAGTCTCTTTCAAGTCCCGGACAGACTAGTCCGCATAATCCTCGCTTACTTATCAGACCGTACCTTCTGTTATAAAGCGGACGGAACTCTATCCTCACCACATTCAATAAGATCAGGGGTCCCGCAAGGTTCTATCCTAGCCCCTTGCCTCTTCAACCTGTTGTTAGTGACATCCCCGAATTCCCCGACATCGCAGTAGGCTCTTACACAGACGACACGGTCATCTTCAGCTCAGGCAGGAATAGGATTCACTTATACTACCGCGTCCAAAGGGCTGTGTCTACGTTCGGGTCCTGGTGCCTCAAATGGCGCATAGCAATAAACCCAGACAAAAGCGCGGCTATTATGTGCGATCCTCACGCAAGGAACAATATAAAAAGAACATTACATCTTTTTGGTGTCAATATCCCCTGGGCTAACCAAACTAAATGCCTTGGCGTAGTTTTAGATAAACATCTCACCTTTAACAAACGTATAGATTATGTACAGAAAAAAGCCACCACAGCTATGGCTCTACTACGCAATCTAACCTCCTCTAAGAGCAAAATGTCACTTACGACATAAGCTCACAATATACAAAGTATGCATCCGTCCCATACTTACCTACAGGTGCCCCGTATTCGCTCACGCTTCGTACACCACCCTTCGCAAACTACAAGTTCTGCAGTATAAATTCATGCGTATAGCCGTCCAAGCCCCTCCGTACGTCCGTAATGTAGATCTCCATAAAGATATGGATATTCCCTCCATATATGCATATATCAAAGACCTTACAAAGCAATTCTTCGAAAAAGCCGAAGTTCATCCCAACCCCAAAATAGTACACGCAGTGAGCTACAATGCTAATCCGCACGCCAAAGGTTTCGCGCGCCGGCTACGTAATTGCTTCACTGATCCCGTCGATAAAATAACGAGATTGAACGCACTTCTTCCTACCGTCTCCACCAATCGTACGTGTCCGCGTACACGCCCGCGTAACCGCCGCCCTCGCCGCCGAGGCCGAGTGGTTAATTTCGCTCTCGCACACCCGCCGCGGCCTCCCTCTGCAGACGCTTGAGCCTAGGATCGATCCTCCGGATAGGAGCCCTCAAGTGACTCTGCTCGCGCGATACAATGACACTCTACATCACTGAAAGTACATCATCACACCGCATACCATCCATGCACACCTACACGTTAAGTACACGGTTCTGTAAGGGACTACCCCCACGATCCTTGTTTGTGTTTCCCGCAGCATCCCAAGCCGAGGTCCGGCCATTCTGGCACCCTTGCGCTCGCTACCTCGGAGCTGAGTGCCCTTAGCACTCGCCCCAAAAGGTTCAGTGAAGCTGTCAAAGCCATTACGGCTAACAGCGTATGTCAATTAAAAAAAAACCGTTTGAACAGTTCACTGAAAAATGCAATAAGCAATTATTGCATAATAGTCTACAAAAAAGTATTACATGAAATAAATGCATAGGCTGTAATTTTCTATAGTATATTATTTTAAATATTATATCCCATTATGGATGAAATATTTAACATGAGGGGTTTTTCATAAAATACCTTCGTACTTGTGGGGGGAGAGATGTGCCCTCTTTAAATATTGCATGTTTAAAATTATTATTTAATTGTAATATTTTAAGTTAATAGTTAAACATAATAAGGTAACATATTATAATGTAATATTTGTAGTCATTTACTACTTTCCATTATTAATATCACTATATTATTACCTAACTGTAAAGTGGTTTTCAGTGTTTATGCTAAGTAATGATTATATTGTAACCTTTAGAATTAATGAACTTTGAAACACAATGACCAGTTATAGTTTTGCTTTTTATACTATATATTTACAAATTCAGTTCTACTCTTATATATATATTGTAAAAATATTTGATAGAAATACACGTTCACTTTCTTAATTAATATTGTCACCGAATTTTACTGATTGTTAATCAACAATCCTCGCTCAATTGTATCTAATTGTACGATATAAACCACTATTACCACAATATTACCAAGTGTGTATAAGAATAAATAATTAAATTTTACAGCATATAACCAAAAAATAGAATGGTCAACATGTGGGAGGGTATGGCTTACCGTCCACTCTCCTGAAATCCGTCGTGTGGATGGAAACCTTCTTGATGCCTTAGAACTAAACTGGGACTTCACAGGATGTTCAAATATACCGAGACAAGTGAGTTAGAATGCATTATAATTTTGGCTGTAAAAAAGTGCATCAGTGTATACTAATTATTTATTTTTGAACTTTGGCCTCTGCCTGTGTAGGTAATATCATCAATATTAAGTATGATAAATACACATAAAGTGAAACATATATGGGTTGAATAACATTTTTATTTATTAAAGTAACTAAAATATTAAATTACAATCTTCTTTTCTGAAATGTATATCAATCAGTTTTCGTACACTAATATTTTCACTGACACATATACAGAGGTAAAAGAAAAATGTCATGGGTAAATCTGACGGATGAGCGTGACGTTTTCTAAATAGCTTACAAAATTTCCCCCGACATATCCTAAAAGTATATCTTCAAATAACACAGTCCTTGGTCGATGCGAATAAAAAAATATTAATTATAAAAACTATAAACATGATATCTTATTATAAAAAGACTAAGCGAAGAATGTCAATACAATGTCATTTAGTTTTAAAGTATAACTTCACGTTTACTACGTATACCAAAAATAGGTTTTATATTTTCTTTACATTTATCTACGTTCATATATAAATTAACTTCATTAACCACAATCATGTATATAAAGGGCATTACAACTAACAAATGCAAGCTATACTAATATAGTGTAGTTTTGCCTGATGTCAGTATAGTATGCCCAAAAACAACGAGTACTAACAAGAGTGCAGTAAGATATCACTGTAATGTCAACCTATATATTTTGCATGATACTGTGGTGCAACTGTTTGCAAAATAGTAGGGCTTTTTCTAATGCCCGCCTAGCTAGCTTCCACCCTCAAGTTGAAAATTTGCCGCCAAATATCTATAAGTGTGTTCCGGGTGTTGCACTTGAGAGCCAGCCGCTCCGTAGGTTTAACGTGTTCACCAGCTTGGGCCATATCGTCACGTAACATCAAGTGAGTTTGTAGACATAACGTTGAAAATATAACCTATGAAAAAATAAGCCCATCGTAAACTAAAGTGTAGTGGCTGATACCGAAACGCTTCAAACCCAAACATTATCACTAGGATGAGCTTATCATGCTGTGCATGGCAGTTACAACTACATCGAGCAGGTGGCAGATAGTATTCACATATAATAATGTAAATTTTATATAAATGCAGCTGTGCCTACGACTACGTCCGCTTGGAACTAAAATTATTTAATCTCGCGCCGTCATAGTCTTATATGTTGTACTTTCGTAGTAGTGCGTGCACAAACAAACAGACAGACATTTCTAAAAATGATATAAATGCCTTTGTATTACATATTTTTAGTCACATGCAATATATTTTTTCACATAAATGTATAAATACAGACCTGGTAAAGTTACCTTCTTATTATATGTATAGATACTCAATTATGTTATTATAAAACTATATATATACATTAGTGTCATTGTTTCATAGCCAAACAGAACAAAGCGCTACACAACGCTAACAAAGTGTTCAATTTAAAACCCTTGGTAATGACTTCACCACGTCTCTTTGTTCCCTACTTTCGATACTAAATCGGTCCCAGTAAATTGATCCTAATGCGTGGTCGTTGCGCCCGTATTGTATGGATAAATAGATTTCCTGAGTTGTATGTATACCACTTTAGTATCTTTATTTTATACTAGCTTTTACCTGCGGCTTCGCTTGCATTAATATTGATTTTCTCAAACAAATCGAATGGCGCAATAAAAAGGTTTCATACAAAGCTTATTCCTCCCTTACCCCATTTCCTCTAAGCTGTTTTCGAGAAAAAGTAGCCTATCACCATCTCCAGGGTCACATCTATATGTATACCAAAATTCATGGTAAACGATTCATTCGTTTAGGCGTGAAAGCGTAACAAACAAACTCACTTCCGCATTTATAATATTACTATAGATTTAGGAGATAACACAATATACTTGAGTAATAAAATTAAAATTAGAAACTTTTTTTTATCATAACACGGAAAAGTGACTGCACTGTTCTGAATGGTAAGCATAGTACGGTCAACCACCGAGAAATAGGCAACGCATCAGAGATCGTTGTTATCTTGCCGGAATAAAAATCTCTCGGCTGCTGGGTTTATACTTGCTGATTCCAATACAGACAAACCAAAGAGTATCACCGACAGCTTTATTAAATTGTGGTCCGTGTAATTGCTGGATATATGCCGGTTGACTGTGGAACGAGAAACGCTAAGCTTTGCACGTCGGTGCATAGTATTTACACTTATACCATTTTACTGCAGACTAGAATAATCGTGAAAACTTTTCCTGTTCTCTGTCAATACAGGATTTTTTGGAAATAATCCGAAAACGAATGTATTCCTCACGCTAATAAAAAATGGTATGTCACCAAAACAAATAGTTGACCACACTGATCTTTTAAAATTGTACTCTTTGGTGACGATTATCATTGAATTCTTTCACAGCAATAACTTCAAGTGTTCTCATTTAACCTGTATTATCATTATAGAAACAAAGAAATAAAATTTATTTCGATGATACACAATGCACACAGAGTAAATACACAAATATAATCTTACAAACTAATATCATCATACAACATCGAAAAAGGACCCAAGCTCAGCATATTCTATAGCAAACTGCTACAGGGCTGGTGATTGGTGATTGAATCAAAAGGAGTGGATAAGCTACCGTTCTACTGCAAAATAGTTTTTGAACTATAGCCGTTAGTTAATGAGAACGGAGATAAATAAGTAGACGATCATGTAAATAAGAGTTATGTTTTCTGAATACTTTATACGAATAATATATCAAAACATAGTAATCATAACAATGCAGTAGGTGGATTAAGTCAGTATATATTTATACTACCTGTGGCTGCGACTTCATTCGCGTGTAACTAAAATTTTATTTAATCAATTTTCCTTCATTTGTTATTTTGTTTCCATACAGCTTTACTGCTATTTGTGGTAGCGTGTTGTTAAATAGCCTAAAGCCTTCCTCAATGATGGCTCTATGAAATTCCTTATGTTTTGAAACCGACTATTAGGTCCTGAGATTAGCGCGTTCAAACAAACAAAAACAAACTTTTCCGCTTTATAATATTAATATAGATATATTGTCCAGTACTGTTTCGTGGCGCATTGTTAGCGAGCCCTGTTACTATTAAGGCGAAGGATCATAACTTCTATCTCTCAACCAGGACTAACGATTGTATATTTGTCTATGTTGTCTCTGGTGTACGTTTAGAAGTCAATAACCATATGTATTATTTATCTCCATGATATATTTAATGAAACTTAACAAATAATACGGTCAATTTAATAATATATTGTATTATTTCACCCATATCCATTGGTATTCAGATTTAGATAGTACGCACAAAGCATTCGTATTTCCTATACGTTACGTAACTCGACGTATCTCGGACGTGACGTTCACTTACTACGTTCCTTATTCGCATCATTAAATGTATAGTCATTTAAAAAATTATACGAAATCAAATAGTTACGAAATCTTATAACAGTGGAGGCGCTGAACTGCTAATGAGAATGGTCATTAAAGATTATAGCTGCATACTCATCTCTTCGCAAACACGAAATATAACCACGATAACGTATAAGGAATTGTAAATAAATTCAATAAGTACGTTAATGACAAGCAATATTTTTATACTGTGAGTGATTAATTAATTTAGTAATTGTTAATTTTTTTTACTACGTAGGATTTCGCGTAAGAGACAACTTTATCTAATATGAATAAATGTGACCTGAATGGATACAGTGAAGAATAGGTGTTTGGCGACAGACATCCAACTTTAGGGTGATAGTTAGCCAGCTATGCATTAACTAATTATTTATCACCATCCTTCACCAAAAGCTCAGGTTTGTTGCATCGATAAAAAAAACTGAATGAAACTCACGTTAATTGATGTCCTTACACGTTACCACTGTGTTATGATTGTTTCTAATTCTTTTTGCGGATAAAGAAAACCATAAATTACAGTCATACGTAGAATACACAAATGAGCCTAATAAAAACTACTATATGGACGATGTTATAAAACCCGGCAACAACCCAAACCGAGGATCGGCCACTTCATGGCTCTCTTGTGCTCATTGCCTCGGGCAAAGTGCCTTCGTACTCACCTCCAAAGCTTGGTGAAGCTGTGAAAGCCCTTAAGGCCAACAGCATAACTCCAATAAAAAAAATAAAAACCATGTTATAAAAATGTAATTAGATTCCTAATTAAATTTGCATACGTCGTTCGATATACTCAGAATGAAACCAGTACTCTGATATGAAATAGCCTACAAAATATCTGTACGACAAGGTCATGCATAATAGAATCATGATCGTGTTGTAAAGTATTCTTCGATAACAATTTTACCTGAAGTTAAAAGGCGACTTAGTATATGTATAAAACTTAGGAAGGAAACCAAGAAATATAACGTTCATTGTTCGACGACAGCTTTCTTAGCGTATGTTCATATTTAATCAATGAATTAAGGTATATGTCTCCTATTGTCTAAAATTACTATTTTTAGGAAAATAATATATTAACACTTATTCTTTATTAATTCAATTGCAGATTGCTCTTTTTAATGGTAGACCAGTGGCATGGAACTTCGCTGTAAGAACATACCCTATATTAGATGCTGAAGGGTATATAATCACTGATGTGACGGTAGGAGACGAAACATTGCCTGGTGGGTGGGAGACCGGTGCAGGTCTTCGAGGTCCACATTGCCTTTGGCCATGGATTGGAGCAGGAGATAGTCAGATAGAAGCATTAAACTGCTTAAAAATACAGCCTACTTGGATGGAAGATAATGCGTAAGTATTTATACTAGTGTTCGTCTAGAGTTATTTTCTGTTCAAACATAATTAGTATTGAAAAATTTAAGAGAATTCTTGTAAAGGTGGAAAAAATAAACTGGCTCCATTTTTTTTTATATCCATAACACTAAAGTTTGACAATAGTTACTGAACAAAAATAATATAGACCGTGGTCGCGAACTAATTAATGTATTTCCATTTTTGTCAGCCAGAGCAAATTCTAGTGACACCCTCGTCAGCTCCTTGTCACTAGACGTGTCTATCGTCAGAACCATCGTTCAGCATACTATACTGCACTTAGTGTAGCTGATGAGACTTCGTTTATATATTTAGTATATAACTTGATTGTTTAACAAACGTTATAAATAAGAACCGATCTTAGTTATCGCTCTAACTTATAACATTAAAATCTATAATCCATTTTCACATCAGTAGGTTCTGGCGGGTTTAATAAACACCATCTTTATTCTTATATTAGGTAAGATTATGAGCAACTTATAATCCTTAGTGCATGTAAAGGAACTTAAAAAAACGTAACTTCTACGTTTACTAATATGTACTTTAGGTATAACACACGTTTGATGGTAAGGTATGACATGCAAAAAGCATATTGCAGACCAATTATTTAATACATACAGCAAATGTGCGTAGTTAGTATTTAGTAGAGGACAAACTGATCTAAAACAATACCTTTACCTTGGCCCAATAGTGAATCTATTACACATAATTTTAATAAATATTATCATTTTGACCTTGACTCCACACTTTCAGGCAAACAATAAACAGATTACGTATAGGAGAATTGGCTATCGCTGGCACACACAATGCTGGAGCATGGCGTTTCAACACCGAAATCAGCAATGCAGCCCGCGACAGTTTTGTTCTTTGCCAGGATCGGTCTATCTGGGCGCAACTCGTTCATGGCATCAGATACTTTGATTTCAGAATCGCTTACTACGATTTCTACAATAATGAAGAGGACAGGTGATTACAGTTTATACTATACTAGATTTTACGTGCGGCTTCGCTCGCGTTAATATTGATTTTATAAAACTAATCGTATGACGCAAAAAAAGTTTCAAACAAAGTTTATCCCTCTCTTTCCCTCACTTACTAGAAGTTTTTCGAAAAATAAAGTAGCTTATCACCATTTCTAGGAACCCATCTATCTCTATACCAAAATTAATCATAATAGATTCGGCGGTTGTCTACGCTACGAACAAACTAACAAACTCACTTTCACATTTATAATATTTGTAAGGATATATATTTTATTATAACTGTGAGAAGGGAGTCTTAATGACAAACACAAAGAACGTTTCGAAGAATTACTACTATCGGTATTTTACATAATTCAATGAACTCTTTTGGAGTGTTCTGACAAATTTTGCACAAAAGTCCTTAACAGTTGCTAACTCAGCCATGTTAATTTTTCCTCGACCGGTTCGTACTTTTGCCTACATTACAAACATATAAGACACTTCACTACCTTAGTCCTAGTATGTAACAATGTTCATAGTAAAGGAACAAATGTTGATAAATTACCTAATCGTGAGTTAGAAAAAACTAGGGTTCGGTAATTGGTGGATTACCGTCCGCATCCTGGCAGCGCGGCAGCGGTGCTTTAAATAAAGAGTTATTTTCATTTAAGCCTATTTATATTACGTAATTTAGATGAAATGATGCGTTTTCAATCTCTTCTCAGCCCTTTCATCATCATACTATAATATTATAAATGCGAAAGTGTGTTTGTTTGTTTGTTACACACGCCTAAACCGCTGAATTGATTTTGGATTTTGGTACAGAGATAGATGGGACCCAGGAGACAGATATAGGCTACTGTTTCTCGCGAAATCTTTACTGGAAGAAAGGTAAACAGAGGTCCTCCGATTTATTTAACAAAATCGCTATTAACGCGAACGAAGCCGCACGTAAAATCTAGTACTTAATATATTAAGGAAGTTATCATGCAAGCTGCGAGTAAGGAAATTGGTATCTATGCTCCTATCAAAATACCTACTTTGCTTTTTTTACACCTTCCCAAGCATTATTTATTGTTATTAAAAAAAAACATGCATTACTATTATTTTAAAGATCAAAAACTCAAGATTAATGCACATTTAGAAATTCAGTTATTTCCTATACAAGAATTAAACTATAAGAAACTGCATAAGGTTCTAATATTTTATTTTTCATATTATCATAGGTAGTCGATAAGTAAATGATTTAAAACAAGTAATGATTTATTGAACCTTTGTTAATCAATGTAAATATAAGCGATGATAGCTCAGTCGGTAGTATGTACGGACCCCGCTTCAATGGACGTGAGTTTGATCCCTGCAATGAGTTTAAGTTTTCGATGGATGAAAACATCATGATGAAACCATAGCATGGTGGTAGAGCTATTTCTAATGCCCATCAGGCTAGTTACCACCCTCCAGTTGAAAATCTACCGCCAAATACCAATAGGTGTGTTCTGGCAGTTGCACTTGAGAGCCAGTTCCTTCACAAGTTTAGCGCGTCTACCAACTTGGGCTGTATCATCACTTAAGATCAGGTGAGATTATGGGCATAACGCTAAACCTTAGCAATAAAACAACACTTGATAGAAATATGTTAGTTGTCTGGGCTCTAATTAAAATATCGTTCTCTAGCTTAAAGTTACAGTTATTGAAACATATGTTTAGTTCTCAGCGAATTCATATAACTACAAGTTTCAACAGTTTGCCTTCGGCATTTTTAAAATCCAGATAGCGCTTGCAAACAAATGACGTCGTTTGTGTAATGGTAACCAATTATCATTATAACAATGTAACAACCCTCTTAGATCAAGAGTCGATAAACATTATGGTAAAAATGCTTAACAACCAATTTACTTCAACAATGTAAAACAAAATGAAATAGATTTTATTCATTATTATTTTACAACACCTGCACGGTTTTAACGTGGAGAAAAAGAAGATTCCTTAAGAAATTTTCAGGAAACAAGGGTGCTCTTGATATGTTCTGCATTTGTATATGCCATTAAGCTGTCTGATATCACTTATAATAATATAATTCCGCTTAATAGCGTGCACTGAATTATGAGTTACTATGAAATTTATATATATAGGTTTACAGCCACAAACACGGATATTTTGTTTGAACCATGAATAAGACGTTCTACGAATCTTTGGCTATATTTATATTACAATAATTTATGCACAAGAAAATAATTGCAACTTGTGTAAACAGACCTACTGTGTATTTAAAAAGATAGTTTTAAGAACTAAAGTTTTATTATGTATATTGTCAATTTTAATCTTATTTTATAAGGTGGTTTAATAATATTTTAGTAGATTATATTTTCATTATGATAGTAAAATGGTTTTGCTATATTTTTTCAGATATTGGTTGAATCACAATCTAATAAGAATCAGGCCTTTAGTTCCTTTACTGCGTGAAATAAGAACATTTTTAGACAGCACAAAAGAGGTAATTAATAACTTTAACTAATTTACTAAGTTACTCGATTCTTAATACTACTCTTCAATCTTTAAATAATGCACTTACAAATACGCAGTTTTACACAGGACTTGTTTTCTAATCTGATAAAGCTATGCACTTTGTTAGGAAAATATAGTCACACTACCATGCCCTATGATATGTGTTGATCAACATACAATCTGGCCCGCTGGCATGCTCTGGTTAAAATGGCACTAATTGAGGCAGTTAAAAATATTTAAATTTGTAAAAAAATATATAGTTCAGGTTTAGCATTATGGTCATAATCTCACCACAAGTTAACTGGCGATGTGGCCCAAGATGGTGGACACGCTAAGCTTAAAGGACTGGCTTTCAAGTGCAGCTGCCGTAGCACATCTATTGGTATTTGGCTCTACATTTTCAACTTGAGGGGGGTAGTTAGCTAGGCGGGTTTAGAAAAAGCCCTACCACCATTCTATGGTTTCATCACGTTTTCCTTCATCGAAAACTCAAACTCATTGTAGGTGGATTCGAACACACGTCCCTTGACGCGGCGTTCGTACACATTATCAACTGTGCTATCATGGCTTCCAAATCGTAGTATAAGTTAATTCATGCGATTTTTTTTATTTTTTAAATAAAGACAATACTTCCAGGTAGTCTTCCTCGATGCTCATCACTTTCCACTCGGTTTCTACGAAACTGATGGGGCCCCAATAAGAACAGTACATGCGGGACTTCTCCAGATGGTACAAAGAGAATTAGGACCTCATCTAGCTTTAGCTCGAGATTTTGCTACTGGAGTCGGGACAAGAGGTCCTACTCTCAATACTTTAATAAACGCAGATAAAAGACTAGTCTTTAGTTATGTTGATAACGCTATTGTTGCAGGTAAATTATTTTAACCTTTTTTTGGCCTTAATATTAAAAACCTATACTTCTAATACAACTTCTTGTTTACCATTTCGAGAAGATTCTTCGAGAAGAGAAGAATATATTCAAGAAGAAACAAGTTTCTGACCGAACAAATTTTAAATAACGATTAAACAATATCTTACACGTTGTACTCTTTATACTTTAGAAAAAAACAGACGTAGAAATAGATCAGAATTATCACAAAGGAATTCATAATCTACGTGAATATTGTAGTCATTTTGTTTTTTGAGAATTTACAATCAAGTTAATATACTACAGGTTAAATTAATTTCAGAAAACAATTGGTTGTGGCCGATCCTACCGCATTTGTGGGCTAATACGAACAGCCCCACCGAACTGTTTCGGTATTTGGATCAAGCGATTAGTGCGTCACCACAACCGAATGCACGTTCACCGATGCACTCGGCGATGGCGCAGACCACTCCCACAGTGCTCGATATTCTACTACTGCGTGGTTCATTGCGCGACAATGCTGACGCTGTCAATCGGAACGTGACTACGCGCCTGGGTACCCTCTGGCGAACTCAAGCAAACATCATTTCAACAGACTTTTTTTTAGCTAATAACGTTGTCGATGTGTCGATAGCGATTAGTGTAGAACGCGCATCACGGTTATGACATCAGAACATTCAGATTCGCAACGGGGGACTATATTTAAACACAAAACATCGCGTAATTTTGGTCCCGCTCCGGCGCACCCCATGGCTCCCAAGACGACGAAACCAATATATACTAAGCACGCACAGACCTTATTTATTACGGACAATTTATGTAGATGACTTCTTACTATAGATATCCGTTTTGGCACCACCGCGCTTTTGGACAAGCATTAGTGAGATATTTTTAGATTTTGTCTATTGATTAGTAACTATGTTGATTCAAGCTAGTCTCTTTTGGTTCTAAAAATAGAACCATATTTGTACATAAATAAAATTGTGCCTATAAAATACATTTTGTTAATTATGTATACAAATAAAAATGCTCTTTGAAAGTTATTGAAATTTTCTTATTGTTATTATTACAGCAATACAAACAATAAATATCTTAAAAATAAATTGTACTTTATAACAAAAACGAGGTAGATTCAACGTGCAAGTGGCCCTTACATTTTCGTACCATGTATATCACGTATGTGGGGCCAATAACGGCAACAGTTCTGCACGACTCATGCGTGATAGAGCGCGAGCATCAAGTCCCATAGCAGCTGCAGCACCACGAACGTCAAGCCCGAAGCTCTGCAGCAGCGCTGCTAACGCTACTTCCTCCCCAGTTCTAGGATCTCGTAAACGTGGACACGAACCATTACATTGTGGCCATGAGCATCTCTCTATAAGTCTACGCGGAGCGCATCCACCTCGTGCATGCCGTCCACTACCTAACCGACGCTCCCAACAGGATAATGCGCGCGGCAGGGACACCCCAGAAATGTTTATGGCAAGCCATTCAGGCCGCGCGAGGGCGCCGTGCGACAGGCATGCCGGTGCAAATGTTGCACGCACTGGTTCAAGACTTATACGCAAAGCGGCGCCCGTATCATAAACAGCGTCCCACTGAACTCGTGTCCGTGGTGTACGGACTCCTTCAGCTGCTAACTGGGCTGAATCAAAGAGATATTGAAACACGAATAACGGTGTCCGCATGTGTGGATACAAGCGGTATCCAAAATAACAAAGCCAAGGTTCAGAAGGATGATTGCGTGTGCAAGAACTCGGTGGACTACCGCGCCACAGAGAGTGACCTAACCGCGCTACAGTGGCAGCGGGCAGACGTCTTTCATGTGATGCTCGGTCTAAAAACCAGCCAGAATCCGAAATGGCGGCAATACGGACACCCCGCGAACGTAGGAACCGTCTCGCTTCGTCTGCATGTAGCATTACACCGGTACCACCTGCACTGGACCCGACGAGTATTAAGCGACCCGTAAGCCCGAGGCGTAAAAGGTCAGCAAGAACAGCGCGAACAATGAGTCGCCCCGAAAAAGTGAAACCGGACGTAGGATGCGGTGTAACACGTGTACCCACCCACAAGTCACTTGAACAGTACGGGAGTAACACATGATTCGAATTGTTCCAGAGCGGATTTATGGCAGCTTCAGTTGAAAGTAGGGCAGGAGCGCGCCGCACTCTCGGCCACCTGCTAGAAGACATGAGCGTGGGTCGACGCCGCCATCGGCCTTTGCAAGATGAAGAGTCCCAACAGTAACCACCTCCCTCCAAGTACATTACCCAGTGATGGTTGTTAGTACCTCGCCGAAAGTAATATCTGAAACATAAACACAATTTTGTTGTTATAGAAATTACTTAGATAGCTCATAGAAGCTATAATAGCTAAGTGGTAGCGTGTAGGAACGCCGCGTCATGAGACATGAGTTCAAATTATATCACCTACAACGAGCTTGAGCTTTCGGTGAAGGAAAACATCGTAAGGAAACCATAGCATGGTGGTAGGTGTTTTTCTAATGCCCGCATGGCTAGCTACCACCCTCAAGTTGAAAATCAGCCACCAAATACCGTTAGGTGTGTTCTAGCAGTTTTACTTGTAAGCCAGTTCCTCCACCGCTTTTGCGTGTCTGCCAACTTGAGCCGTATCGTCACTTAAGATCAAGTGAGATTATGACCATAACGTTAAATCTTAACTATAAAAAAATACATATTACTACATTAAAAATATCAGATCTATGTACCCAGCTGAAGTTCCATCGTTGCAGGTAAGAGACGTATTTGAGAGCCAAACAAGTTTCAAGCTATCGGGTGGCGCCACACTCTCACTAGCTGTTGTCAGGGCTACCTGGAAACAGTAAGATCTGACTAAAATGTTTGCAAGCACCAAAATGAATTATAGTAAAGTGTACATTTGTTAGACATTAAGTATCTATCTACACTTATATAAAATTCTAATAACAACATGAACAACAATAATTTCTATCTATTGATCATGCATAATGTCATCTCAGAATTCGAATACAACAACAGAAATATATAATATAAATACTGTACCTAGAGTATTTGTAATGTAACTATATCCCCGGCCGCGGCGTCACTCCCATAGATTATAATATTTGTTTTTCAATAATAATTGAATTAATATATTGCTTGTTTATTTTGTGTATAAGTCAAGTCGTAAACAATTTTAGCTATACAAACAATCACACCCTCTTTCACAAATAAGTGCAATTAAATTTTGAAAAGATAGGATATTAATTGAGTTGTTCAGTATTCATACTAAATTTGAAATACATGTAACGTGAAAATAATATTGACTAAATAACGTTGTTACACTCATTCTTCTTGTTATGAATTGAATTTAAAGCAATTGATTTGATAATTATTTTGACAAGCAAGCTTTAAAAGTATGGTTTCAAAGTTGCCTTTGAAAGCCTATTCCTGCGCAGACCACTAGTCTTAACGTATTATTTTCTTGGGTCACATCGATACTTAACATCAAATCAGATTATGGCCAATTCCTACAGCTATACAGAAAAATACATATTTAAATACTCTTAATTAAAAAAGAGTAAAGAATAACCCATCAAGTAGGTGTTAATTATTACCTAAACTATAGTTTTTACGAAAATGTTAATACAATGCAACTTCAAATTAACAATTATAGAATTAAATACGTAAATCAAATGTCTGATTTTTGCTTTTGTAATAAGAATATATGTACCTACAGGTTCGATAAAAAATTGTTTTTAGTAACACTTAGCATCTTTTTATCTTATTCATTCCCGATTATCGTTAGAAATATCTCAAGAGTTAACAGTTGCGCATACTCAAGAATATTGTTTCATCTAAAGTAAACATTTTGACAATTAAACTTTAAAACGAGTATTTATCACACTTGACATTAATAAATTGCTGACATAAGCAAAAGCTATAATAATAGAATACTTCAATTCTGTTTTAAGCAGAATTAGGAAATCATAAAGACACTTCTAAACGAAGATATTTTTGTATGATCGACAAAAAACTTTTAATCTGGCGAAACTAACACCCGTAGAACATTAAAACCAGACTAAATTATAATATACAAATTATATCAAAATAAAATTTCCTAAAAGTAAATTAACGAACTTTTGATAGTCTATAGATCGATTTTCAGCAGTATCTAAAGCATGGCGACTCTTAAATGTACGAAACGTACTGTTCGGCGACATATAAAACAAGTTAACATTATGGACAAATGAAACATGTTCGATGAAGGATTTTTTGGATAAAATAAACGATCAAATTAATAAATTATAAGAAGGATGCACTAAATATACTTTAAATATTTGATAATATAATATAAAATTTTTAAAAATACTTGAAATTTATAAACAAAATTTATTTCTCTAAAACAAAATAATTGTAAATGGTAGAAATTTCATTTGCTTTTAATGATAATGCATTTGCATAGGTAATTGGTTAAATATTTAACACATACATTTAACAACATATTTAACATAACATTTATAGACATTTTTTGCAAACTTCGTTTGTAATTTAAAATAAGAAAAGATGTAACAAGATAATAAATTGATGGAAAAGTATTTTCCACACACGTAACTAATCAACAATTGCAAATGCTAAAACAACATATAAATTTAATAAAGTTAAATCTATTAAACTGTAATATAAAATAATCTTTGCTCTTAAGTTGCAAGTATAGTAGTTGATACTACTATATTTATAGCTCTTATTTTTCAAACAAATAGTTATAAAATAAAATATTGCAAGACTCGTATAATAAATATTACACTAATATTATTGCAACAATAGTAACTGTATAACACAAAATGCGTACACAAAGTATCCAGGTGATCCAATTCCAAGTACTGCCGCAATTTACACCACCGAGGCGCGTCATCGCTTCGGAGAGCGATCGGCAAGCGATAGCGAGCGCGGGAAGAGTTTCGAAGCACACCCCATACTGGCAGGCGCGCGCGCACCACTGCCGTGTGGCCGTGTAACCGTGTGCCGGCGGCAGCGCGGCGCGGCAGCCCGGCCCGTTCGTCCCCGCGAACAGTAGCACTCCCGCTGTTTACAAAATAAAGCCTCTATTTAGAGCGAGGGCGAAGGGCCTAACGATTCGCCGCACGGCGTTGGCCCGAATAAAGGTGAACGGGCAGCTAAGGCGCGGCGCGGCGCAGCGCAGCGGATCATTTATGCGGCAGGGGCGGCGGGACCGGCTCCGACGGCAAGATCAAACGCGCCTGAGATCAAGGGAACCGCCGCGCGATCGGCATCCGTCATTATTATTATGCAAGCATTACGAGGCGCGCGTGACTCAGGCGAGATGGGCACGCGAGCTGCGCGGGCGCCGCGCTGGCTGCCGCCCCTCCCCGCTGTGCCTGTGCCGCCCTTCACCTGTCAACAGCTGAAGAAAACGACCGCCTTCAGGGCCTGCAACCGTACCTCGCACTCACCGTCGCGTAACCACGCCTCCACCCTCTATTATTAACTGCAAGCGCACGTCGTTAGTTCAAAGATATTTTTGCACTTTATTTTAAAACTTGCAAACAAGCTCCCGGGGCCTCTGAACCTTGTGTTTGTATTGTACATTTGCAACGCGCTACTAATAAGTACATCACACAAAACCACTAATGAACTAGATAGGTGCATATTAACATAACCTAAATTTTGTTGATGTTATTAGAATTTATTATAACCAACAAATATTATTTTGTAAATGAAACTATTTTATGTACCTAAATATGTAATAACCAAGCATCTGAAAGGTAATTTGTACGTCTGTTCACATGTGTGTAAGTATTGTTAGATTTTCAACTTAGGTATAACTTATGATACTTAATAAAAAAACACTCATATATGAGATGAAACTGATACATGACATTTCAGATCCAATCCAATGTTTATTTATTCAACTTTTTCGTTGATATCAACCAAACAACTAGTTAATTTATTAAAATCGGAAAAGCATAGCATTTTACATTAAATTCTATAGAAATAGCTTTCTATGAGGATTATTTTTAACTAGATCACATATTTCTTAAGAATTTTCAACGAAATTTAAGCACCGTATTCCGGGAAAAGAAAATGTTCCACGAATCAAATGATAACATCATCCTACACGCTACTTAGATGTGATATAATGCTTAAATTATACGAATACTCAAGATAGCTTTGAACGTCTCAACCGCTATTTTCTTGTAGTAGATTGACATCTAGCAAACCACCACTAATTTTTATTCCAATATGAATTACCTAGCCACATTTACCAGAGTCAACAAAAAAATTACAGCTATATGCCACATAACTAGGGCTCTTTTTTATCTATTTGTAAATAGATCATTTTTATACAATCTCACCTGATGTTAAGAGCCGATTATGTGATGTTTTTAATATATGATTGTGGCAATGTTAAACTTAGAAAGAAACTTAACCCTGAAATGCAGCGGTAGAAAACAGTCTCAGAGTAAAGAGTCTCAGCTGTTCAAGCCTATCTACTGCTATATACCCTATCATGAAGAAATATTTCATAGTGCCTCTCAGCGAAGTTCCAGGGTTCTTATAAATGTCAAAACCACATCATCAAACACGACATATGATCACCGTATTATACTTATAACATTTTAGCAGATTCGTTCTATAAGTATCATCTATATGTCATTATACTTTCATTTTAACCCTGTTGAATTAATGTTTACAAAATACTACGGTTCTTGATACGTTGTTCTGCCATTTCCAGAAGAAAAAAACTGGAAAGCAACTTCACGTACCGTCTTCAGGAATTTTAGAAAAACCTTATTTAAGAAAAAACACCTTTAAATATGGTATTGATGAAACGATTACGGAGTTTTGGTAAGATATGCCAGCATCAATATGACAAATACAAATATAGAATAGCTGGAGCTGTCGGTTTATTCCCGTTTCTATCGTCAGTCGCTGATGTAAGTAGAGACCATCCTTAGAGCGGTCTAGGCTATGAAAGGGTTATGAATGAAAAATATCAAGTTAGAAGGTCAAGTAGTTTTGGAGATACTATGATGACTGTGTCATTAGTAAAATACTTATTTTTATATATAAAAATTTCGTGTCACATTGTTTGTTCGCGATGAACTCCTAAACTACTGAACCGATTTTAATCAAATTTTGCACACTGTGTGCAGTTTGATCCAACGTAAGCGATAGGATATTTTTTATCTCGATAAATTACCATAACGTGATAGACGACGCTGTAGTAGATGTGATTGACTACTCGAAAAGGCAGAACTTGTCAGCTATTACATATATATAAATGAAAGGGGAGTTAAATTACATAAAAAAAGAAGTGGTTTTAAATATGCAAGTCAAACGTCATTACTTTAAAACATTTAGAAATTTATTAAATAAAAAAGATATAATGGTCTTATCATAAACTTATGTTTGCAATTATTTTTAACGCCCACTATTTTTACTTTACATTTAAAAATCTTGGATAAGAGCTCAGATATAATTTAAAATATAATTATGCATAGGCCAGTTACTAAGATGAAGGTTATTCTGTTAAGTACAATATAATTGGCGGGCGGCACGGCAAGCGCTCAAAGCCTGTACCTGCTTGTAAAAATGCCATCATAAAGCGATGCCGCCACAATGAGCCCTTTGACAGTTGGTACCTACCTTTATGATGCCGACTCTGATATACGACCCCGGTCTCATTAAACTTATTTTATCGACTCCCGATACAGCATCTACGTCCCCGATAGTAAATCAAGGCATCTAAAAGAGTGCGCATTGCCACCGCTAACAAACGGAAAGAATAAACCATTTAGTTATACCATTCAAAATCCTTTAGCTTATTATTCAATCCCATTAAAGACTTAGCGGGACGGTCTTTTTGAAATCGCTTTTGATATAGAGACCATTATATGGCCCATTTTCCATAACAATGAACATTATATTTTTTAGTTCGGCGTAGTCGTTGAATCTTTGTTTATTGAATTATTACAAGCAATAAAGCGATCATTTAGAATCGCTTGTACGATGTTTTTAAAATTAGTTTGTAAATCATTACATCTGTTTTATTTGCTCAAATTTGACATCTATTTTTGAATGGCAATATGAAACATCCAGTGATGATAACGATAAATTTACAAAACTTAAAATTGTAAAAAATGTAACATTTTATATATATAAAAAGGTTTAGCGTTATGGCTTCAATCTCATCAGATGTTAAGTGATGATGTGGCCCATGACGGTGGACACGCTAACTCTAGTAGAGGAACTGGCTCTCAAGTACAACTGCCGGAACACACTTTTATCGGTATTTGGCGGCAGGTTTCAACTTGAGGGTGGTAGCTAGCCAGGTGGACATTCGAAAAGCCCTACTACCATGCTATAGTTTCATCACGATGTTTTCTTTCACCGTAAACTCAAGCTTATTGTAGGTGGATTCGAACTCACGTCCATTGACGCGACGTTCGTACACATTACCAACCAATCTATCATCACTTAAATACGAATTATTGCGATCACCGCCTAAAATTAATGTCAATAAATTACCCTTAAAGCTCAAGTTAACACAGATGCCAATGATATTACCTACTTCTAATATAATTGGTAGACACTAAATGCGGCATAATAACTGTCCGACATTTATTGTAACGACATATATGTATATATGTAGTATTTTAGATTTATTGTTGTTTATTTTGTAACTTAATTACTATTGCATTACAAAATTAATATTATTATAATCTGGTATCGAACTCCACTGCTGAGGCTTCTTCATAATTCATTATGATACTTGGTCTGCTCGTGTACGAAACACCGACGTGCTGCGACGAGCAAATGTGTGCGGTATTGAAGCATATTTTATGCGTAGACAGCTTCGCTGGTGCGGACACGTACCACGTATGCCCGAGGAGCGAGTGGCAAAGCTTATCTTTTACTCTGAACTCAAGAGTGCCAAGTGAAAACAATGCGGGCAAATCCTCTGATATAAAGATGTGCTGAAGCGTCATATGAAGAACTATGACATTGACATCTCGAAATGGGAGGAGCTGGCAACAAAACGTCCGAATTGGAGAGCGTTGATGGCAACGAAGGTCCAAGCCTTTGAAGTACAACGACGTGCTGCACTTGATAACAGAGGTGATGAATTGAAAGCCCGGCCACCAACAGCAATCAAATACCTATAGGAACGGTGTTCTCTCATGTCAGCAATGTCAGGAAGAAGATTGGTTACATTAGCAACATCAAAACCCACGAACACCGGAGTTGAAACAGTCTCTGTGGCCGAAAGCGGTCAGGAATTCATCATCATCATCATACTTGATCACAAAACTATAACACCCATTTATATTTATAACTAGCTGTGCCTGCGACTTTTTTCGCGTGGAACTAAAGTTATATAATCTCGCGCCGTCATTCAAGTTACAATAACTTTGGATACAGTTAATCCATTTTAATTAAACAAAGACTAAATGTTACTCGAAGATACGCTTTATGATTTCTTTAGTGACGTTTTATCATAAATGTTGTACTTTAGCACTGATGCGTGCACAAATAAAGAGTCACACAAACAAACATTTTTAAATATGAGTAAATATATTTTACTACTTATTCTTAGTCAATTCCAAAAGTTTTCTTCACTAAATTTGTAAAGTACAGACACGTTAAATTAACTTTCTTAATTATTAATATGAAATTTAGAGTACCTATTTCCAAATCATATATTGATCACATCCTCGAGTAACTGCTCAAAAAAACAGCAGTCCTTTTCCAAAATAAAAAATAAGTAATCAAATATATTAAACTGCTGTTTTGGTCATGCAGTAAAATATAACGTATAATAGAGCTGACAATGGTTATAAATAATAGTAAGCAGTCATCTAGTGAACGAACAGTAATAATAACGTCAATTTTTTTCAGAAGCTCCAGTGTTACTATTTGCTAGCGGAGCCCAGTAATAGGGATAAAAAAAATCTACGATCATTCTCTCAATTCTCGTATGCGACGAATAGGTACATTTGCCCACAGAATTGCGATATGCTAAACACATATATTATAATACAAATAAATCGTTTAATAAATGTAATAATCACCTTGGAAAATGTATACATGTACATATATTGTGAAAGACTTGTTTAGAATCTTGGAAAATAGTACTAATAAATCTCTGAATTCTTAAAATCATGGGTTTTCAAACTAGCAAATGGTGACCAGTTTTGAGCTTCACTGTACTAGTCATCATATGTCGGTTTCTATTTCATCCAGTAAGGATAAAAAATATATCGTAACCAGTGCGTGCTTTAAACATATATTTACAACTGTAACTATAAAAATTTTATAAGAAAGTATATTATAGTAGTACTTCTTTTTCAATTAGAAAATTATCGATCGTGTTTTTATAGTAATGTAATCTGACCAATATATGTATGAACAATTGGTAATATTTTAAATCATAAAACAATAACACTTTTGCATTCGTAAGTTCGAATGCGAAGAAGCATCATAACGTAAGCGAAGTACGAATGGACGAATATAGTCGCAAGTGCGCGATTCCCCAGGCACACAGCCTCCATCCGAATTACAATAAATCTAAACCGATAAATAGCCGGGCGGATTGTCGGCGCGGCAAGTTCAAAGTGAGGGGAGAAACATGAAAAGCGCCGCCGACCGGCGAGATCTTACATTCAATACAGAGTCGCAGCAAAATTATATCCTTATGCCAGGGAATATAGACCCCCTGGCTCCATGGGTAAACAAAAATATTTTACATAATAAGTTATAGTTATTACGATCTACATTTAAACATATTCATAAGTTCTATGATGTATAAGCGTATACAAGTGTGCATTTTTTTTTATATATACTAGTGTACATTTTACGCAATTAGAAATAATAGGAAATAAATATTGATGTTTGAAGTATCTCTGGTTTCACAGATTAACCTGCACAATGCGACGATAAGATGTATAAATCCCACAGTGCATAATATATGTACACAGAACGCATGGGCGCACGGGACGCACGGACGCACTACGAAAAGAGTGTCTGTATTTATATTTTCCTTTGTATGTAAACTGTGTACAATCCCATAATATTTTTTTTTTACTAAACATGTGAATGACATTTTGATAAAATAAGTATATAAAAAATTTGGTGAGAAATTATAACCAGAAACACGAAATATGTAGTTTACGAAAATCGAACTCTACGTTAAAATTAATCAACTACTATAGAAGTCTGCCTATTTCGTTATTTGCATGATCTGCACCATACAAATAAATCCTTTTTTGTGGTTTTTGTGTGTGGTCCGGAAAAATACAAACCGTATATCCGCAACTTAAAATATATTCTGTGCATATCTATCTACAACTTCGAATCCATTATGAGGAATGGAGTGAGGAATTTATAATAAGCATATGTTAACAATTTAAATTAACTGTCGGGCTATTACTTCAACTACTTGTTCCATTATTTTTGATAACACTAAACGCTGATATTGTATTAACATAATAATAGCAACATACGGTAATCGGCTTCATGTGTCATCTCAAATTATTTCTTATAAATATCATACATTCACGGTTTACTTATTTTATTAAAAACGATTACAAAAAATCACCATTTTTATAACTTTATTGAATTACAGCTTTTTCTAATAAATGGGAACACAAATCAAGAAAATTTTACAATGCAATGGCAATCAACTGTCACATGCCAGTTTTGTCACTTTATTCTTAAAATAATAAATGTATTATTTATTCAATTTTCGTGTACCATGAAAATATACTATAATAATATAAGTAATCAATAACATCGAATATAGCGTCATCTATTGAGTTATGTTCACCTATCGAGATAAAAGTATCCTATCTCTCAAGTTGGATCATGCTGTACACAGTGTGCAAAATTTGATTAAAATTGGTTCAGTAATTTAGGAGTTCATTGCTCACAAACAACGTGACACGAAATTTGTATATATACAGAAGAAACATTCAATATGTATTAAAATTCAAGTAATAGCTTTGTTAAAAAAAATATTAATCCTGATAAGAATTAGGTCTGTAACTTCCCGAACTAAGTAAGGTATTTTAAACATCTTTTTTGTTTTCAGTTAATTTACGATTTTAATAGAATTATATTAGTAACGATATTGTGTTCAATGTGCATAATATAGATATAACAAACAAGTGGGAGCCGTAAAACTTTAAGTGCGTACCTGTTCCATCAGTATCTTTCATTCTACCTCAAACCCTCATATGTAATCGGTCCTTTGTTAAATGACATTTTAATTAATTTGATTTTAATTTTGAATGACAAGTTTTAGGGTAGACATAACGAAGGTCTCTTCATATCAATCGTTCCACTACACAAGATAGGTAGGTAAATTCAATTTTTTGAGTATTTTTATTTTAATTTTTAGTCAATTTGTTATCAAACGTTATAAGTACATTGAAATATAATTGAAATGTATACATGTAAAATTGAAAACTCATTTACGTTACCCAAACCTAAACACGCATTTTTTTTGTCTATTTGTCCATGCTGATCTCAAAAGTGACTTAAATAAGATCCCAAAGTAGCTAAAAACATTTTCACGGGAATGTAATTTCTAAGTATACAACTTATTATACTATCTCAACTAAATATATTTCATAATGATTCTTAACAAATATTACATCATATTCATGAGCATGAAATCGCATGCACAAGCCTATCTATACTAATTTATTTATATACTTATCTATTATTACTATTAATAGGATTCTTAACTGATTACGATGATATGGTATACTCAGGAATTATTTAATTCTAAAAAAACCTTATAAAATTTACCTTTTAAAATTCATAAAAAACGAGAATAATATAATTATTAAAACGAAAATAATTCCTGCGCGATAAACGCATTATAAGAAAATTATACAAGAATACTTGATGTACATATTATTCAAATGAGATAATGAACTTACTTCTTACCATCCTGATGTGAAGGTGTGGTAGAATACCACAAATACCTAAAGCCCACTGAACGACAAAATTGGGACATTAGTGAGATCGGTATGACAGTTTTTAATCATTCAATTATGTTACCTCTCTACGGATATAATTATCCGTTTGGGAAAAAATACAATTTAATCAGAAGTCAACGTTTGACACAAAAGACACGAGATTTGTACTTTAATTATATTACGTAATTCTATTAAGTAATTTAATTTCATTTTTATTAGTAATTAATTTATTTAGATAGAGATTCTTTTAGGAAATATGAGTATCCAAACTAAATATCGGATTTTCTTGATGTCAAATAATGGCTTTACACGTCTATATCATGGAAAGTGTTCTGAAAAGCTCTTTGAACTAATCTCTTCTCTCCATTCCATAACAGAACCACGAGGGCGCTTCACCTGATTTCCCGGATATGGTCTCATAATGTGTTCGGACAAGGGAAATGCTTCGTCTCCTACAAAAACATGTTGCATTTCCTCTATCAAACCTGGCAACCTTTTATTAGGCGGTATACCAATCGTATTATTTTGTAATCATTGTCCAAATTTAGAACTGCTTAATATGCCGATACGTCCATATGCTCCGATGTCAACAATAATTAATTTGCACTTTACGTCAACAACGGCTAACAAGACATTACTGAAATATTTTTTGGAATTAAAGTACAAACTGCCGCTATTTCAGGGAGCTCTTATATTAACCTATTTACCATCAATTACCCCTATACAATTAGGGAAATTCCATATGGTTCTCAATTCCTCCTCTATTTTAGACCATAATTCTTGTGTTGGCTTCGGCATAACAAGTGGCTGTAAATGTTTCCATATTGCTGCGCAAACTTCATGTACAATTGTTAAATAAGTGCTGTATTCTACTCGATAACTTTGAGCTAAGGCTTGAAAGCTAATTGCCGTAGTCATAATTCTGTAACAATTAAAAATATACACATAAATAACACATTTTATTGGATTAAAATAAAAGTTACAGTTTTGTGTTCCTTTTTCAGAGGCGGAGTGTCAAAGTCGGTGGAAAGAATTCGAGATTGTTACAAGAAAGCAATTAGATTAAGACAGTTCAAGGTGGTTTTGCTAGATCAAATGATAAGCCAGTAAGATTTGAAAAAGTATTGGAGATTTTAAAACCATACTTCCAGAACAAACCACAGACGTGTAACTTAGATAGCTCCAAAGAAAATGACTTATACACTGATACCGACACCAACTTGTCCGTTGCGACGCCGTCTCGACCCGAATCACAATTATCCAACTATTCCGATAATACTCGATAAAAGTCACAACCACTATCACAAATATTATTCGCGCAATATCTGGAATATAAGAAAATGGAAGAAGATCCAACAGACACTTTTTTCGCTTAATGTCTATAACCGTTAAACGGATGACAATACAAATGCAAGCGCTACTGCAACGATAGATATTACTTTTAGTAACTGACGCGGAAATAAAAATCGCTTCCAATGAAATGTGCACCTTTTCAAACTGGAACAACTAATATCAACTCAAGGCAAGCAAATATTCTTCATCCATCGGCTATACAACAGAAATACGAACCGAATCAGAAAGTCTTCAGCTACTATCTAATTCCACTAACTGTAATTCTAATTCTAACACATATACAATGCAGCCAAATACCAGGTATTACACAACACAGCTACCAACCACTTATACTCCTTCTAACACATAATCAATGCAGCCAGATACGTCAACCAGTAGCAACAGCATAACTCCTAATCAGTTCGAAAATAGCACTTCTTGGAGCTATCGTATGGAATATCTCGGCCTGCCACCTTCACCGTGCATACCATTGCCGATAAGGACGACGACGCGGCCACGGAGGGAAGGCGATAATAACTACAGTGAATGACGTTATATATGACTGATGAAAGCCCTGATTAATTATTTATTAATTATAAGTATACAGGGTATAAGGGACGGTTCTCCAAATAAATATAAATACTTATTTTTTGTGATACTTATCTGTACTTTCCGGACAAAATGTGATGTAGTTTTTAGCTTAAAATGATGTGATATATGCATGGTACTCGTATCAGTTTTCGGAGAACTGTTTCGTACACCTTGTATAATAATGCGTAAAAATTATGATTAAAGATAAATTCTTCTTTCATTCAAGATGGAATGTGTTATCCTCGAGATCGGATTTAAGATAAACCGAAATAAAACAAAAACGATGATTGTCGACCGCATGAATAACAATTCTCCAGAAACTACACAAATTGCTAATTATGATGTGGTGCAATCATACATTTATCTGGGAGCCTTAATTACGAACAACGGCGGATGTATAGATGAAGTGAAGAGGTGTATGGCAATTTCCAGGTCTGCAATGGACAAGTTGAGGAAAATATGAAGGAATCGCAACATGTACAGAGCCACAAAAATCCGGCTAGTTCGGGCGCTTGTATTCCCCATATTCTTGTACGTGGCAGAAATGTGGACTCTACGGGTAGTAGAGAAGAAGAAGATAGACGCCTTAGAGATGTGGTGCTGGAAAAGAATGATCGGAGTATCACGGACTGCATTCCGTACTAACGAGGCTATACTTCGAGAACTCGGCATCAAGCAGCGTTTATCATCTTTAGTACAGTCCCGTATCTTCACCTTTTTTGGTCACGTATGCCACCGAAGGGAGGTGGCTATTGAGCGACTTGTGGTCCAGGGAAAGGTTAAGGGTACCAGGCCATAAGAAAGATCGTCTAGGAGGTGGACTGCCCAAGTAAAAGCGGCAGTTAATAGCTCATCATCACTGCATGAATGCACGAGGAAAACGGCTATCAGAGAGGAGTGGCGGCTTGGTGTGAAGCTTGCCACCAACACCTGAAGTGATGACCACGACCACTTTGTCAAGAGTAATATCGACAAAGAAAAATAAATCTATTTATATATAAACAAATGCTTTTAACTCTTTCAAGCTTCCCAATCCATTTTTTTTTTATAAATGTACCTAATGTTTCTGAACTAGCTTAAACATTGACATCCATCAAGCATATTGATATTCGCTCTTCAACGGAAACAGGTATTCTTAAATGTGTTCTTGCTTTTGGATATGAGGCCTCAAAATATTTACCAAATTTTTAAACTTATCTAAGCGTGAACCCAAAATTTTCGATTTGTTTTTCTATTCTCAGCTTCTGATATAGATTCACTTTCTTCATCTTCAGCTTGTAATATTAGCGCAATCATGATAAGATCGATATCAACCATCATATACTGTCGAGCGAGCACCATTCATGAATGTTCGAAAGTGTCCGAACTGATTCCGGCACTGACGCGTCGTCGCGCACAGACGCGCGCCGCGTCGCTTAGACTCTGCCCCAGTGTGCGTTGTGCCTAACAACACTCTATTCATAAATTCGATACCAATTCTACCTTGAAATTCCAACTCCAACAATCGCTAAACTAAACTAAATCAACAAGTCATCAACCAGACATACATTAAATACATAGCGTCAAGTAGGAAATACATCTTCAACAAGGTTTTCTTGACTATCAGATACAAGTGCCGAGTCGACTACCCTATTTAGCAATGTTTTAATTCAAATTTTGAAATTTCAATCTAAACAATATTATTTATTTTGCAATAAGACTCCTTTCTTTCTTTTGAAAGAATCTCATCACCTTATTTTTGTAAACTGGTTATTATAACTATCATATTAGACGACTAAAATTAACTATATAGCAGGAATATTCGATTTATAATATGTTCAGAAAAAGGAAGACAGAAATGAAATATTGGGAAAAGGATAACTGGCCTTTAATTTTACAAGGAAAGTAGAGCACTGACGACCGGGCCGACAATGAATATATGTTGAATGTAACTCCAACGATTGTGAAATAAATCGCAGAAGGCTTTATGTAAATAAGGCACTTCTTTCAATAAATGTTAAAAGACTCCGCACCGGATCTTTTTTTTGTTGTGATAAATCAGGAAACAATTTTAGATCACTCAAGTTTATATGTATATACATACATATGTAAGTATATAGCCAGTTCGAATGGTTAGGAATTAATTAAAGTAGCATAATTTAAGAATTTGATACTTAAGCTGAGCGCTATGTGAGCTTGCCTGTGCTGGTGATTAAAAATTACAGACAGAGATTCTTGTTGTGATCTGTATCTAGCCAATAATATTCATTTTTTATGAAACCTTTGTAAAACAACACGAAACGGCCGAAAATTCAGCCATTAAACTTTTTAAAAGGCTAAAGGAACGTAAGATCCTCATGTGGAAAATGTTACAGTATTCTGTTAGGGCTTTTTCTTTTTTCTAACGTTGTGGATTGCAAACATGAGCCTGGCCGTGGGGTTTTAGTGAGTATTCCCGGTGGTTACCGGGTGAATTCCACATACCCCTCTCAGTCCCCCCAAGCTCGGAGGCGCTGCGGAATCCATTTCCCCCATGTTAAAAAAAGGGCTTTTACTGATGTCCGCCTGGATAGCTACCACCATCGTAAAATGATTTTGTGTAAAATACAAATGATTGTGTAAAAATAAGTTATAATGAAAATAACATAACAATCACCAGCTAAATCACAGTTTTATTAATACAATAATATAAGCAGCTTTTCAATTATTAACATGGAAACAACATAAAGGCTATTTTATAATTATATAGCTAAATAATTACATCGACGGCTATTTAGTGTTGATAAATAAATTTTGAAGATGTATACTGGAATAAGTTAGTAAAAGAAGATTACCTGTAAGATTTTAAATTGTCTTTTCCTCATCAAACCATAAATGAAAGATATTTGACATATAAATAATTTTATTTGCATAAATAAGTGTAGTAAATAAAAACAAACATGCACTATATTCATGTACTCTTTAGTATACCTTAGTATTTAGCAAAAGTTAACATAAATTATTGAAAAAGAACATATTTTTACGAGAATATGTAGTACGTACAACTTTTCTAGTGATTTTTTTTCATTAAAAAATGGCAAAAACTGATCCGGTAGGATAACAGAATAAGGCAACACACTTTATCACAGAATAATAGCTTCTACTACATTCTAACGTAAACGAAATAGACTTCAGTATTGATACATTTATATACAAGTTACATCTAAATAGAAAATAATTTCAGAAACATAACTAATGCCTATTATATTTTTAATTCCGATACAAAACAACATTACGAAGAGGTTATTTTACTTTTAAAACTTTGTACTTCTCACTGAAACGTCTTCTCGAAAATTTACCTCAAAATGAAACGCTTGCAAAAGAAAGTCGATATTTAATTTTGACTACAAAACCATTATTGCCACCTAATGATCATAATTATTAAATATATAGGTATTTTCAGAGTTAATTTCAATAACCTCCATGTCTTGTTTTACTTGTTTATATAAACTCACCTTGAAGTAACAATAATGTAAGAAAATGAAATATATCATACATAGGACGCTCCTTTGTCAAATTCAAGTAATGGAATATTACGCAAGGAAGGAATCTAATGAGACGAGATCCTACTTATATAAATAAATTATAAATATAAAACATAAATAACTTTAAACATTTATATATGAGTATAAAAAATAATGGATAAAGTAGATACTCGAAAAACAATTTATTGCGAAAATAGATATGGGAGGAAGGATGAAATATCCTGCAATTAGTTTATTTTTCAATATCTTGCAATCTAAATTAAGTTTCTCAAAAGACACGTGACCTCAAAAGTTGTTTTTCAATCAAGTATGACAGAGGTCAAACGTCAGTTAAAAATAACTAAGATATATTTAGCCTTAACAGTTAAAACAAAACACATTCAAAAACCTCTTTGGAACCTACAGTTTAATTATTGTCCAAATGATATGCAGTTTCGTTTACCTATTTTTCGAGATTCTTATCATATATATCTACATACAAAAATAGTTTCCTACTTAATATTCGTACCAATCAATATACAGCTTACTATCGAGTTTAGGTTTTTCATTGAACGAATCAATATAAATTTCAATTAATTTTAATACACCCCTATCTCTTATATGGGCCTATATTATGAAGATGTTTTCTTGCTTAAATATACACATCAAGTCCTTTCAAGAAAAACATCACAAGCGACAATGGTAATTTTATCAGGAGCGAGTTTTTTCATTCTAATTAAATATTATTTATGATATCATTAATAATAACATTATAAAAAACTAGCTGTGTCCGTGACTTCAAGGGCTACTGCACATTAGTGACCGATTCTGTTCCCACGCCAGTACCTGGCCAAACCCTTAAAACTTTCTGTTTCAGTTTTTCTATTACGTATATATTATATGCGAACCCAATTTACCAGAAATAACACCATTTCAAATAAAAATTATAATTCAATTGTAATTCGATAAAAATGTTTTTTATTGAAGAATATTATTATTTGTACACTGAAACTGTTATCCAATATGATCAGCAACCAAAAATAATATTGGTCTCCATGATACTCTCATCTCTCTCATCTCATCTATAGTATCTTCTAGTTACACTTACTAACAGTTTTTAATCTCATTTTTACATAGTTATTTCGTTAATAAACTATCATATTTAGATACATCGCTTTATTGCATGAGTTTCTCAAATTCATACAATTAGATTTATATTCTATATTCTTGTAAAAGTTTACGAGTTCTTATACAATTTCTATTTTAATATAAATTAGACCAATGGTTCCCAGACATCAAAACTACGAAACAATCATCACCTTTTATTTCATAATACTCTTTATCAAATGAAAACAATATATGTATAAATGGGACTAATCTGACAACCAAAATATTGTTAATGTCTATTGTATTAAGGAACCTCAGTATTTATCACGTAACTCTCGGGCCTGTCCGAAATATTTGGAAATCGCTACATTGCTATATAATCATAATTTCCAATGAAATATGTACACAGCATACAAATTATTTACCGAATCTTTTAACAAATTATTCATTAGGAATATCATGAGGAATCATAGTATTTTAACCGAAGGAGAAGAACTGCTTACTATTACTGGGTATTTTTTGCCTCTGTTTTTTGACAAAGTCCCTGGCTTGCTTGTCACCTTGTCTGGATTCCAACGCTTTGATGGCATCGCCGTCTATGGAAATAGATAATGAAATAAAAATTAATGCAAATTTTAAACAATCCTTACTAATATTATAATTGCGTGAGTTTGTTTGTTACGCATTCACGCCTAAAGCGCTGAATCGATTATGATGAATTTTGGTATAGAGATAGATGGAAACTTGGAGACGGTAATAGGCCACTTTTTCTCGCGAAATACTTATTGGAAGTGGGACAAAGAGAGGGAAATTTTATATGAAATATATATTATTGTTGCGTCATCCGATTTATTTGATAAAATCAATATTTACACGAACGAAGCCGCACGTAAAATCTAGTCGTCTGTAAACACGATAATTATGTCGCTTGATGATTATTCAAAATGGGTCACATCGCCTATACACCAGAGCCTCCACGCCAAGTTGTTTTTTGTAAATTTGCTGGCATAAAGACAAAACAAAACAATGAAAGGAATGACATTCTAGACAATAAATCAACCCCATTCAAACCCAACATTGATACTTATTTTACAGCTAATAGTAAAGACGCCATACAATATTATAATTGCTTGAAATTCTAGAACCTGTACTAGGTTTGTTTGTTACTTATAAAACTTTTCTTAGTTTTACTAATTATAAAAGATAGCCGTCTAATTTCTAGCACAAAATTTATCAAGGAAAAGGAGTCAAGTATGGAATACCTATAACGATATTTAAATTTGTAATAGACCATTTTCAATTACTGACGCAAGTATTGTGTCATATTATAAGTATATTAAAGTGTATATTCAGTAAAACATTTATTGCAAAGGTTATTTGGCTATTTTAACTGTTTTTTTTTTTTAATGATAATGGACAAAAAGCAGGCCGACAGGCTAGTCTGATGGTAAATGGTTACTGTTATTTTTAGATACACAAATTAATTTTTTCATCTTCATATTAAAACTTATAAATCAAAACTGTTTACAGCTCTATAAGTTATACTAATAAGAACAGATATAGTGTTATTGTTAACACGTAACATGACCACATCGTTGACGACTTACATGAAGTTACTGCCTATCAAAACCTTCCCATAGTAGTTTACACTTAAAAAAAGAAATGATACCAATATTGCCGGGTCTAGAAAGCGGTAGGTGCTGTTGCGGTAGAGAGCCGATGGGCGCAGGCGTGTCGGGCACCTCGCTGAAGTGCAGGTACGCCTCGCCCACGAACGTGTTGCTCATACTGAACATGTCGTTGTCCTTCACCACGAAGTGCATTAAACCGTCCGCGATACGACGCTGTTCATGTGATAACGGGCTGGAAAATATTTCATTATGTTTTCATGTGAAACAACATCTTATTCACTTTGACGGTTCAATCATTGGTCTGAACGAGAAGTTCTAAGACATAAAGATATAAAGCCCCAAAAATATGAGTAATCGCTCATTGGATTCAGAATGATCGCTAGCAGAAAGGGTTTGAACGATTTTACCGCTTGTAAGAAATTGCTATTGTTATTAACGAAATAAGGTGAAAAATGGTATTTCGTTTTTTGTTAATAACTTAAAAACTATTCATATTTAAGATATTTGGAAAAAAGATCCATAAAGAGAAGGAAACTTCCAAAAAAAGCCTGTCGGGAGTACAACTCTATCTCCATTATTTATAATTTCGAAGCGATGATAGCTCAGTTGATGCGTGTACGGATGCAAGGTGTATTCTGCAAGGAAGTTGACTGTCCAAGCAAAAATACAAAAAGCCCTACCACCGAGCAAACCTAAAGTTTATTGTAAGATTCGAACCCAAATCGATTGAAGACAAAATCATCTCCATTTTAAATGAAAAAATGAAGTACTTACATGAGGAACATTTCATCATACAAAGGAAACAAGTTTTTGTTGTGCGTCTGTGTTTTAGGTTTGACGACGTTAGCGAAAGAGTCCTCTGGCAGCAGCCCAACACGAACATATGAATCGCATAGACCTAATAATAAAACATTTATGCATTAATACAACCGTGACCGACTATAGGCTGTTATTGTACATAAACACCAATTATCAAATTATAATTTTTCATCTTCTTATTTAATAGATTTAAAATATATTTTGTAGATCTTCGGGTCTGTATAAGGCTTAAACGTGATGGTGATTTTCTTGTTCAAACTAACCAGGAAGTTTGCGGCAAGTAACAATCATGTGTCGAATCATGATTTATAGTTCACTTATACACAACACCAACAATATTCACGGAAGATGTCCAATGTTTACATTACATAGAGTCAAATAACGTAAAATAAAAACCACAACATGACAGATTAAGATCTCTATATAAACTCTATACTGTAGTTATTTCGTATAACAGTGTTTTTTTAAATAATTATGTTACTAATAATATTAGTTTTTAAGTTATTAAGACACATTCTAATAGATATACTCTAAATATTAGCTCTATCCACGAGCAAGTACTTTTATGGGACAGTTCAAACATAATTGTAAAATTTTAACATTATTTCACTTCTATAGAACCTTTTACCTGCATAAAAATTATTATCTATTTTTCTTTAACTGTATAGCACATAATAATAAAAGGAATATTTAAATCAGAGGACATTATTGATTAAAGACATCTTAATGTGCGAATAGTTAGGCACTTTTAAATAACGACAAATGAATATTCCACTATAACAAACTTTAATACAAATACTCACCGTTAGAATCTGTAGCTATTAAATTCCTCGCATTCATGACTTCAATTTTTAAACTGTCATCGATGAATTGAGCTCGTACAGTCAAAATACCCATCTTGGGTTCCGTAATGCTCTGTTGGTCCTGCCACCTTTCCAAGTGGTACTGATGGATCAGCTCCCTCGTCTCCAAGCCGTGTATTTTCAACAGGTACTCAACCCGCCTAAGAGTTTCCGACGAGAAGATCTCTTTATTATCTTGACGGAACGATCGTATCATTATCTTCAAGCATTCGTGAAGGTTTGAAAAGAAAGACGGTGGACGACGTTTCTGTGATAGGTTTTTGAATCAATTAGAAACTATAGCAATATACAGGTATAACAAACGTCGAAAAGCGGATCAATATATGAGAACAAATACCAGATTGAGCTATTGAATAACACAATACAAACATTTAAGACATATCAGTCTAGCCTATTTTATAATTATATAAACCACCACCGTGCACAAGGTAAAGGCCAAAGGGCTATAATGATATAGTAGTAACATGCAAAAATCATGCCATGATTTGAATTATAATATACGCTAAGACTACAAAAGAATTTCCATAAAAATGTTGTTAAATGATCCTATACTAATTAGTTATGGTTCATAGCTGACACTATACTCTATGGCTTTACAATCAAGTTTCTCATTATTTATTATTGCAAAAAAATAAGACACTGACTTATTGCCCTTTTTTAAATTAAAAATAAATACTGCAAATTTAGTGTTAGATTTGAATATAAATGAATAAATTGATATACAAACGAACTGATATGTTTAAGATCATACTAGATATTATCATAAAGTCGCAAGGATATAAAGGAGGATTTTGTTGAACGAATAGACTATACATTCACATGTTGGTTAACATCATACTAAGACAAAGAAGCCAAAGAACAAGGATTCACAGAGTAACATGTGTATAACTCGATAGCTTACTTATTATTATAAACAAACAAATAAACCTTTAAGATACTTTCCGAAAAAGAGAACTGTTGGTATATATCATTTTGTATAAGTATATAATTATTATTTGTTTAAAACATATAAAATTTTGTATCAGATTTTTTTTACAATAGAAATTTTACTAACATGTAAACTTTAATGCAAGTCATATTGATTGAACAAGGATGTATTGAATTATAAATATTACTAATGATCAAAAGAACATTTGATTGTCTGCATGTAAATTTCAATATCTAGACAAAAGACTTAACGCGTTGTCTTGCAAAAATGAAAAAGGTCATCTATTTAGGTTAAATAACAAATTAAAAAATTTCTAAATTTAATTCATATTCAAATCGTTCGAGCAGATTTCGTAAAACCTTAACATGTAGTGTTATTGTAAATATTTGGACGACTTAAATACGTATATAAATTCGGGAAAGTAAAGCTTTATTAAAATTAAAATACAAAAATTAAAATACAACAATACAAAAACAAAAATTAAAATAAAATACAATTAAAATACAAAAATGATAATAACGGTTACTAATATTCCAGAAACCAATTACAGAAATTGCTCACTGAATAGATACATTGTCGTTATCGAGTTATATCACAGCAAAGAATTTGATATATGTCGATTCTTTTCATATACCGATCTAGCTAGACCATATCTAAAGCAATATATAAATCTAGAGAAAAAAAACTAAACACAATCACGGCATAACATAAATAATATAAGGTGCTTTCTATAACGTGTATAGATTACCGCGGCCAAGCGGGCGGCAGCTGATTTGCTCAAGCGTCTCGGGTCGATATATCGAGTTATCTTTGCCCTTCGGTGCTATTGAACAACAACAAAACAAATTTATAATTCACTCAGCGTGTATTCTATCACACAAACAAACATACTTTATATAGCAAAACAAATATAATGAACAATTGTTGACATTTCCAGTGCATTTGGGTACGAACACAATACACTTTTAAGTACAAACTCCCTTTGTATCAAACAAATTTGCTTTAAAAATAAGACTATTTTTATATTCATCACAATGAAACGTAAAATTGATCCTATATTTTGAATATTAATTATAAGGTTGATTCGTGATTTTTATATAAATCAGAATATGTAATTAAAAAATAAAGTAAGTGTTGTGAGTACATAATAACTACAGTATCGTGCGATACAAAATACAATACTATTACCCGCAATAATATACAGTAGGGGGATACTTTATTTTTTCCAAAATATCTACGCCTAAACAAGCGAACACGGGTGATGATTTTTTCTTTCTACAAAACGATAATAAATTATGTTAGTAGATTAATGAATAAATAACACTAAATCGACACAGTGAAAACCTAAAAAACATATTTCCTTTAAGTTACCAATTAAAATCGTTTCGAGTTTTTCACTGATAGTAATTATTAGTTACCAAAAATGTACATAAAATTAGTAGAATGTGTGACGAGAAATTTAATAACCAAACCGAATATTAAAGAAAATCTACATATAAGAACTACAGTTTGTCAGTCAATACAAGTGATTAATAAAATTTCCAAATATACCTCTAAATTAGCTTGAATTAATTCGAACAAAACTTCTCCTAATTGCTCCCAAACAATATCGAGAGTTCTGGAGAAATTATCGTTGTTTAAATGTTGGTATAACGTATCGAGATTCGCTTCTAAATAGCGCATAACTCGATCCATACTGGAACAGTCTTGATGTAGTAGTTCCGCACCTTCTACTAGAAAACGGGTGATTGATGGCATCATCTGAAATAATATATTGATACTTGAAAACTTTGGATCCCTTATCAAGATTGGCACAGTTAAAGTCTATAATTATATTAATATATGAAAACGTTGGATCCCTTTTCAAAAATACTGCGTTATGGCACAGTTAAAGTTTATATGGCGAATAATTGCAAAGCTTAAGCTATAATTTAATAAATGTGTTACATACATTCGCATTAAGTAAATAAAAAAGTCATTATTTATATTCATACTGCCAATGTTAAATATATACTCTGTAGTCGAAGAATCATAGAGATCCTCGCCAAAGAATTTTAAAACGATGCCCATTAATATTAAAAACATATTATAGACTTTTAGAAATATACTCTTTGATAAATCGTTTTAATATTGTTTGAACTCTATGATGTCATTAATTATGATCCAATTTCTATAACTGGACGATCACCAGTGTATATAAATTTGCACAATGCGCCTCCGATAAGATTGCATATATATTTTTTTTTATATATATTATAAGTTTCTACGCTATATGCTTATCTGACCCTAACATTTAATGGCGATGTAACCCAAGACAGTTGACTGGCTTTTAAGTGCAACTGCCGGAACATACCTATAGGTATTTGTCGGCAGATTTTCAACTTGGGAGTAGCAGCTACCCAGTCGAGAGTTAGAAAATACTCTTCCACTATAATATAGTTTCATCACGATATTTTCCATTAAAAGCTCAGACCAGGGAATCAAACTTACGTCCATCGACGCGGTTCCCCTACATTCTACCACCGAGCTATTATTGCTTGAAAAATTACCTGTCCATATTATTTGTGTGTAAATTATCTTACCTTTCTTATCATAACTATTAACAAGTCGACGATTTTGTTCTTAACTGTGTCGATTGCATTGGCTATCACGTTCTGTAGGGTCTCTTTACATCTGTAATTAAATAGGTTAAGTTATAATTATCATTCAGTTTTAATGTAACTGCCGGAACACTCCTATAGGTATTTGGCAGCAGACTTTCAACTTGAGGGTGGTAGTTAGCTAGATGGGCATTAGAAAAAGTCCTACCACCATGCTATGATTTCCTTACGATGTTTTCCTTTACCAAAAGCTCAAGCTCATTGTAGGTGGATTCGAACTCAGGCCCCTCGACGCGGAGTCCGTGCACACTACCACTCAGCTATCATCGCTTCAGAACACAATACATACATAATATATAATAACATACGAAAAATGACGTCTGACACTTATAAGTTTGAGTTTGCAAGTTCAAGGTAACGCTAACACGGACGTTGTGATTACAGTTAACTATAATATAACAAACCGGCGCCAGCTCAATGTTTACACGGACATTATAGTTAAAATCAAAGTGTATAATAGAAACAATCCAGGTCAAGCCCAATCAGCAACGCTCATTTGTCCATACGAATTTGGTTGGCCGTTCATTACTTATCCCTTCATCTTACTATAAAAACTTGGTGTACTATGCACCTTAACCTTTTAAATTACCGTAGCTTCATTATTAGTGTTTGTTCTAATCGGTCGAAGATTTTATATTGATATAATATGGTAGTTACATATCAAAATTACGTATTATTACCAAAGATACGAAACATGTCTATGTAGGTCAGGGGTCTGCAAACTACGGCCCGCCAGTGCCATCAATCCGACCCGCGACAGCTTAACACTAGTGTCATCAATCTGATCCGCGACACCTAATGTCTTATTGTTGTTACTATTGCTGTGATACGTTGAAGACGAAAACAGAATGATAATTACTGTTTTATTTACTTGCAAGGTACCAACAATCGCTACTAGATGTCGTAAAGTTTGAATATACGATAGTAATTAAAATGCAAAAAAGCGTATGTTTGCTCAGGTCGCACAATTTGCGACTAGTCTCTAGAAATATAGTTAGACGAAAAAGTTAAACCGTTTTGGCATCCGGTACTTAATATCAGGTACAGTGCAATCACTTTGACGAGCTACTATAAAAAAATGCTTCAAAGTTTGGAGACCCCAAATGTAGATTATAGCATACCTCTGGGCTTCGACAGGTGATTTGGCCTCGCACATCTTTTCTATGATCTCGTTCATCCCCAACTCCTCGACGAAGGGCTCAAGGCTTTGCCTCACGTAGTCGATGTTATTGATGGCGACGCACCACTCCGTCGTCACCTCGAACCGCTCCTCGAACACCGTGGTCACGGTGCCCACACTGTCCACACGGTTCGACATCTTGTCCGAGTAGAAAACGCAGCAACGACAAATATCCTACAAAACATTTATGGTTATATCAATTGCTAAAAATATTCAATTTAGTCCCCGTAAAGGCATTCATAAATTTCAATACACTTCCACTGGTCTACAAATCAAAAATGTAAATATCAGAAAGAAACTCGATTAAAGCCTTTGTACAAGAATGGAATCATACAAAGATTTACTATCATTCTTATAATGAATTCATATAAAACGCGAGGAAACAATTTTACTTTAATACGTTCAATGTGCTGTACCAATATTTAACTATTATACAAATTTCAAGAAAAATATTGAAATACACATATGAGTGCTTCGGACACGCATACAAAGTGAGGGTATAACTATCTAAAATATCTTATATAGTGCTCATGAGTGTAATGCCTACTAGCATACAATTCTCAAGTCTTACTTAAATTTAAATTATCAGAGCTACTGAGCTTTGCTCAGTCTTACAAATATGCCTGAAAAATTATAAGTATATCGAATAGTCAAGCTGAATACTTAATGAATTCATCCATTTGACTTCGATATTTCCAAATATCTTTTGTCAAGTCTCAGTTCCTCTATATTAACTAACTTTATATAATCCAATAATGTGGGTATAAATTCAATACTATGTATTTCATTGCAAAGCATAAGCTTTTGAGATTTTTACAATAGATCTATCAATTAAAAAAATATATATAAATTATTTCGCCATTGTTACAATCATAGAGCAAACAGAATCATAGATCATACAGAATCTTACACATATACAGTATCATACATAGATACAGAATAATAATAATAATACTAATAATTTTAATCATACATTAAATGGTAATCCAGTGGTTTAGACCAGCAAAACATAAATTTTGATATGCATAGGTACAAACAATGACATATACTAACGAATTCAACTACACTGACTAATCGACTTTGGCGAAGGAAAAAAATGCGAAAAAATCTAAGCACTTGAAAAATGTTCTCGAATTTACCATTATATGTGTGAAATCATTTACAAGTATAGAGTATTTGCCTTTTAAAATCGTAAATATATAGTCAGTTATGCAATACAGTTCGGTAATTTTTTTTCTTGTTGTCTTTACAAATCGATTTTCTTCTTTCTTTTTTGTTAAGTATCTTTTGAGGTATATTTTGTTAGCAATAAAATATATTAGCAAAATTTGCAAAAATCATAATCATCGATTTTTGAGTACTAGTAATGTAAATTACTTACATCTATAATCTTAGCAACGAAAGTATAACAGCCTTCGACATCCGGCCAGGCCAACTGCTGCCAGAATATTTTGATCTGATAGAAGATAGCGAGTGTGTCCACGCCGGAACTGCTGTATTTGACGTTGGTGTCAACCGGCACCAAGTTGTCCAAATCGACTGCCTTTTCGATACGTGAGAGCGCTTTGTATGCAGCAATGTCTAACCACTGGGCGACGCCGCCAAAGAACCACCAGTGGAACTTCGAAATGGCGTACGAACTCCAATCCGTTTCGTTTAATCCTTGTCCTAACCTGTAAATAAAAATACTGCAGTTAGCAAATGTAATATGCGCTTCGAAAAACTTACAACGCCTCCATTAGCTACAATAAGAGTTTCAAAGGAAAAAGGGGATTCTAAAAATGTAACGTAATATTTTATAATAATAATAATATAATATGTTATTAATACCAGGATTACACTTAACATAAAAAAAAACATATTTTTAATTTATATCTATATTAATATAATGAAATGGAAAATTTGTTTAAACGTGCTATTCTTAGTAACTACCAGACGCACTAAAAAAAAAGTTTGGTATTTGATAGCGCAATCATTGAAGACGGCAATAGGTTACTTGAAATCACGCTATCACCAATAGGAGTTTGCCTGTATTTTTTATGCAATAGAGGACAAACGAGCAAGCGTGTCTCCTGATGGTAGTGATCACCGCCGCCAATAGACACTACTAAATAAGTTACAAAAACGGACAAAAAATTTTAATTCCACGCGATCGAAGTCGCACGCATATATGTTCTTATGTATCAATATAATCATTTTAAAAAGTCTTATTTTTTATTGTACAATAATAGGGGTCTGTACCCGATTGGACCGCGACCACCATACATATGTTGGTAAACCAATTAAAATTATTTTTCTCAAACGCATGGAAATATTGTCATTATTTTCGAAAAAAAAACACGCGACGTATCGAATTTACGGACAAACAAAAATCAAATACATCGAGGGAGCGTTTTTTGAATTTGGAACATTACAACGCTTCAGCAATGTTGTATGAAACGGTATGCTGGGGTTATTAAATACTCTTAATAATTAAACCAAGTTAATGCTGAAATGTACTGTTCATGGTAAAAACGGTATTTACTTGAAAAATTAAGGAAATTTAACTACTTTTCTTAAACGACAATCGACCGAATTCAAAAGCAAAAAATCTAAAAAATTTACAGGCGAAAACATAAAGTAATTTTTAATTAAAGCACTCGATGATATATATTTAGCGACAAAGGTAAATAAAATGAAATGTATAATATAAACAGTATATTTTATTTCCCTGCATTCTTTTGAGAAAAGCACTATATATGATGACTCAGCGGAAATGGCAGTAGCCTGTCAAGTATTAGTCAAGTCCTCGCCTACAGCTCGGCCTTCAAACTCATACTCGACCCACAATTGCCTATTTCACGATCTTTGCAATAATGTACTATTTTTGGTTTGCCAAGTGAAAGGATCACCTAGTGTATACTCAGATGCCAAGTGGTTTAAAAGCCGGTTTGAAAATCTAGTCTAACACTTAACGTGGGAGTAAAATTATGTAACATATTAATTCTTTTACCCAGACGATGGTTCATAGCAAGACATATTATGTGTTATGTCTTTGTAAGTTCAAGGTGAACACGGACGTTATGAAACTACAATAAACAATTAATATAATAAAGCGGCGTTGGTTCAGTGTTTGTAAAACACTTGGAGTATTACGCGTCAATTAAATTATATTATTGTTAAATTCACTCAAATAAATAATTTTGTTTAAAAACAACATAAAATAATGCTGAGGTTAAATTATTTATACTCACAATAAGAACCTCTGTAGCGCTAAGTAAAGTTCAAAGAGAGCGGTTCCCATAGCCAACGGCTCGGTGCTCACATTGGGAGCTCCCATTCCGGTCTCGCCGTTCAAGCCTCCGGCTAAATGTACGCTCGTCGTAGAACCTTCACTATACTGCAGTCGCTTAAGGCTTTTACAAACAGCTACCACTTCCGGCTCAACCAAAGACGCGATCTTGCTCTCGTATAACCCATATAACGCCTTAGTATACGGAAAGTTTAAAACCCTAAAAAAATGAAATATTTGTTTATACTATAACAAAGACAATAAAACATGCGGTTCGCTTAATTTTAGACAATAACCCAACCTAGGGATATCTAAACCTATAACTATACTCCTTACATACATTAGTCTTGCGTATAGGTCGAAGCCGCGACTTCTCGGCTCAGTAGCGAACCTTGTTACCAGTGCACAATGAGGTATTTCTAATACCTAGTTCTATATTAAACTTATTTATAAATAAATATCGGTAAATCATTTTCCCTATAATTGCATTTAAAAAATCAAGTTTCTTTTTTATGTAGTTTATGGACTTAGCGTTATGACCACATTCTCACCTAATGTTAAGTGACGATACAGCCCAAGTTGGTAGACACGCTAAACCTGTGGATGGCAGAGAAAGTGCTCTCAAATGCAACTGCAGGAACACACCTATAAGTATTTGGCGGCAGATTTTCAACTTGAGAGTGGTAATTAGCCAGGCGGACATTAGGAACAACCCTACCACCATGTTTTCCTTGACCGAAAGCTCAGGCTTATTTTAGGTGGGTTCGAACCCACGCCCCTTGACACGGCGTCCGTACAAACTGCCAACTCAGCTATCATCGCTTCTATCTGTCATGTTCTATATATTACACTTTTGTATTTAAAATTTGTAAATAAGGTAACAAAATCTTTAAGCAGCTTCTTCTTTATTATTGACGCTTGTTAGTAATAATAAACTATCTGTTTTTGAATATTTAATTTTAGGTTTATATTTTGTAATATCAAACGATTTGAATTTTTTAATTTGCTACTTATTGGCGAGGACTAGGAAATGGTTTTTTATTTCTAATGTAACTGTTAAATAATGTAAGATATAGCTGCTAGTCTTCCAAAAAACGAATAAATAAATTACTTTCATCAGAGATACACTTGAAGATGATCTCGCTATATTTTAAATTCAAAATGTCTAAATAATGTGTACTCACTCAATAAATACCCTATCGTAATATTCAATAGCTCGCTGCAAATCCGACCGTACTAACTGTATCACCCTGATCAAATGCTGGAGCCTCGCTTCTTCTGTATCGTCCTTACATTCATTGTTGTTCAGAATATGCACGAACCAATCAGAAGCTCCCTGGATAACGGCTTGGTTTAATACTTCCGATACCGTCAATTTGCCTTCATCAGCCCTCAACCAACCATATAGGCTCGTTGGGAACAGATCTACGGTTTCAGGAATGTCCAACATTGAAATTTTGTAAAGAATCTTAAGGACTTCCCTTAGAGTTTTCATTACGGTTTTCTCACCAGCTGTCTTTTTCCTCAGTTTCCTAATGTGACTATAACATGTCGGAAGTAACTTTTTAGCTCCATCCCAAAAGAGTTTGACGTCCTCTTCGTTGATCAATCCTAGAAAATTGTTATAACATATTTTACAAATATACTATAAAGTCTATATATCTATAAAAATATTAATCTTACATGCAACATACTTATTTTGAATCGATAATTCTATAAACGATAATAATTAAAATTTAATACAAAAAAAATGTAATCCAGGCGTTAAGTATCAATTAATGTTTTGGGGTTTACTTAACTGAATTTGTAATAATATCAGCAAATGGTAAAAGAAAACATCGTGTAGATATGTGTGACTTAGAAAAGTGTTCTTATGACTTGTGTGTGAGGATAACGTAGGACTGTGAATTACTCCACAATACATCGTGGACTGGTTTAGGTTAGGTTAGGTTATATTAAGCTTATACTTTCCCTCGGGAAAAGGTTTTTATCCTACACTGGAACATTTGCGGATTGGTAATATTATTATTAGTCAAAACGTTTAGGCTTAAAGGATAATATATTTTTTTCATTTCATTTGTTTTCTTATTACCGTTGTAAAGTTAAAAAAGAATAGACCGTTTTTGAAGACTGCCAACAGAAGTGAAAATATTACCATGAAATAACATTTCATCGTAATCTATTGCATTTTGAATTTTATTACATTAGAAATATTTTCAATTATAACAACAATTATAATATTTATTATATGGAGTGTATATTAATGGAAACACTTGAAAAGGATTTGTAAGCCCAGCACAAAATATAACTGAAATGATATATTATTATGAATTAAATCATTTATAAATAGTATTTTCATTTACATGAATTTCATTTACTTAATTCTTAACATTTCATTTAAAAATTTTCCTTTAATATTATTATTAATTTCAACAAGAATTAAATTGTTCATACTAATAATCTTTCTAGTATCTACCAAACACAATCAGTCATACAATTACAGATAAACTGTTAACCAAACATTGGTGAAGCGAATTTATAAGATTTTAACTAATACAAAAATCAACAAACGCGATTAAAGAAATTCTTACTTCAAAAGACATTTTAAATCCACTTTTTAATCTAAGGGATACTCCTAATTGTAAATAACAATGGATAGTAAATATTATGAAGCATTTAGCAACATTACCTATCTATATTAATATTATAAAGCGGAAAAGTTTGCTTGTAACTAGGATTGCCATCTCTAAAATTTGGCAACCAGGATAAGAAGCGTGAAAACCTCGGATTTTAGAGCTCAGAACCCGGACATGTCAGCAGTTTTTTTTTAAACATAGTCAGTGTAATAAAAAATAGTTGAAAATATCATAAATTACCTATTTGTTAACTTTCAGAGCTTAAAATTAAATTTAGTCATCTTTTATCATCATTTTAAATGTAACTAACAAAACAGAATCTTATTACAGTTTGTTAAAAATTGTTTTAATAATCAGTTAGAATTTTTTTTTCTTATAATATTAAACCTAACAATATTCAATTAAATTTTAAAACAAATATCTTAAAAGTACTGAGACCATTTTAGTACTTAGTCTTACAACTACGACTAGATGGGCGGGGGAGACGGTGAATATAGCGAGTCGGTTCGTCGGTTGATCGCGGCGTACAGGCACAGTGCGTAAGTCGCGGGCGGCCTAAGACTTCAAATTTTGAAACCCGAACTACAAATGAAGTCCTGCCCAGAAGCTCCCCGGATACCCTCTAAACTATTACAAATCCGGGGAAACCCGAAAGTATAGTAACCCTATTTGTAACACACTAACCTTAGAAACTACAAGTCGAATTTCAAAAATTATCTTTGTATTTGATATACAAATCATTTAGAAAGGCTATATTTAACATCACGCTACTACCAATAGCAGCAAAGCTGTATTGAAAAAAAGTTATAAAACCGGGCAAATATTATTAAATGGTCTTTGGTTCCACGCGAACGAAGTCTCTGGCAGAGCTAATTTACGCATAAGCTATATTTAAAAGGCACTCACCTGATTGCAGTGGTTTACTAATTTTATCGAGTAGTGTATTGAAGAGGGTAAAACTGAGGGGATGGTCAACGGTAACAGCGCAGTACACCGACCACTGCACGAGGCTGTTGTCAAGTTGTGTGAGGCCGCTCTGGGCCGAGTGTTGCGTTAGTATTGCTTCCGCAGGTGCGCTAAAGTTCTCGCACCACCAGTACGGGGCAACCTAATAAATATATGTATTTAACAACTTTTCTTTTTGTTAACTATTTATTTTTATCTACACTCGATCATGAAATTATTTGAACCTTAAATGTGCAATTTTTACTAGCATATACTTATTGCACTTCGCTTGAGTTTGTTTTTTAGAACATTGCACAGTTTTAAGGTTCAAATAATTTCTCGGTAGTTAACTTGCTAAATCTCGATAACACTAGATAAATAGATCTTAGAGAGTTTACTCATTTATACATATTAATAGGTAAAACAAATACAATTTAAAAATAACGAGAACCTCCGAGAGATATTAATCAAGTTCGAACCCGTGTCGTCCTAGCAAGGTACAGATGGCCATAGAGTTTTAGTTGATATTCCCGATGAGTCGCACATAACCTGTCCAGTCCCTGCAGGCTGGGAGAATATACGTAAATGCCCATTTACCCACCATACAAAAAGATGGACCACTGAATAATTCCAATCATAGTGCCGTAACTTTCGGCATATACACCGACTAATTCTAAATACCACACACAAACGTAACTATAACGATAGTGGCGGTTCAGTCGGAAATAATTATCATGTCCTTACAACCCGAAACATAATGTGTTTTAATTCGTACACAAATACCTATTATAGTTCGCTAATAACAAAACTATTTTCCGATGATATCATTCGAAAAATAAAGTATAAAATTATTACGCTCATAAAAATTGACGTATATGCGTATCTGGGTTACTCTAAAAAAAAGTTAAACTCTTCAGCGCCGCACGACGATGAAAGTCCGTGCATTCTGGTTTTATTGTCTATCTCAAATCATTCACGTTATTTGAGTCGATTGGATTGTAATGAAAATTAATAAGTACATATAAATTAATATTTATTATACAGTTAATATAAGCTTATTTTTTAATCTCATTTAATAGTGTTTTAATAATGAATATGTACTTTGAAAATGCATTAAAATCAGAATAGTTGATAGCTTAGTTATTCGTTCAATAACACATACTAAGATGTGTGCTATTTATCTATCAACCTACTAATACGTCCGTAATAATAATTACATTAATTACTTTATCACACAAAGTACTATTGTAAAATATATATTTTTTAAGTTTTATCATTTTATTACGTAACCTTGTAATTCTAATATTTCGCTCGACATATGAACCTTTATGAAACATTTATGTTGGTTTTTATGTATTATGGTTATAACGTTTAACCCGTATAACCCGAATATTAAAAATTAGGGGTATTTTGATATAAGCTACTTCATCTGCATCGAATTAGGTTTTGTAGTTTTATTGTCACAAATAACGGGATGTTTCATACCACATTGTACAAAAATTATTCTATTTCATGCTATCACATAACCTATATTCTATTCTAATATTTACAATATACCAAATACGTAATATTTAATTTTACAACTTAACATAGGTATAGACAAGTCATACAAATGTACAATTTAGTTCTTTTACACTATTAACAGGTATTTTATTGGACTTTACTTTTTTCGACATAATTTATTACTTAATACATATCCTTTTTTAATACGTATCATTACTATATAAGATAAAAAATGCGAAAGTGAGTTTGTTTGTTTTTTACGCTTTCACTCTTAAACCACTGAATCGACTATGATGAATTGATATTGAATGAAATGAAATGAATGATGATGAATACGAATGAAAGTGATAGTCGAACCTTAGAAACTTATTGTAAGTGAGCTAAAGACAGGAAAAAACTTTGTATGAAACTTTTTATTACATCATCCGATTTGACAAAATCAATATTAACGTGAGCGAAGCCGCGGGTAAAAGCTAGTTTGTAATAAAATAATAGAACACATAAATAATAGAATATATAAAGAAAATAATAACAGAAATTTAAAAATGCTAGCGATGAAATATTTATTTACCTTGGAATTTTCAAGTTCATGTAACAATATAATTCTGAGTAGATGCCTGTGCTCCTGGGCGGCGACCTGGCTATTCTTCTCTGATGAAAAATTAAGGCGAACCTTCACCACCCCTTGTCTTCGAAGCTTACTCTTCTTACTCAAACTGAACCACATTGTCATGCCGCCTGCTGGTATCGACTAAAAATTGTTCGTATTATCATAACATCTATCGCAACTAATAATCACGCTTTAAAAATCAAATTGCGTGAAATAAGTATAAAGAAAAAAGATTGCATGAAAAAAGATACCGAACTACGAGTGTCTCACATATTAAAAAACATGCAAACACAGAGTCACAAAGAAGAAAAGAAGCATAACGAAAAACATGCACAATTAGAGGCACAGAGTCACGAAAAACACACAATCATCCTGGTAATGGACTACGTATAAGGTAATTTTATTGAAGTAAACCGTTTACATATTAACTTGTCTAAACTCAAAAATAAACTTAAATTTATTCCCAACATAACGGTAAATTTAGATTGTTTACTTCGAAACACGTACATGTGACGTGAAATAATTCTCGCGCCATAATTGCCCATAAATTAAGTTATAATCGATAAGTAGATTTCATATCAGCAAATGTGATAAATCTTCATATAAGGTTAAATTAAAATTAACATTTGACAACAGTAAATATGTTTGGAAATTATTATCAGTGCGTGTAGTACTAAACTCGTGTGAAAAATACGCACTGTAAAAATCCCCAGTGCGACTTAAGCCAAACACCTTGACCAAAAGACGTTTCAAAAAGCACTGAAGCCTGTTAATATAATGCTCCATTACCACAAAATAGTAATATAGAAAGTAACATTACTTGCGTGTTGAACTAGGAATGAACCGTGGTTAAATATATCGTTTATTTTAAGCGATGATTTTCCTTTAAAACTATAACTAACCTTGAGCGGTATGTTTGAAGTACCGATGAGCTCATTATCATGCTTTCCAGTCGAAGCAGTGATCGCTATTTCTTTCATCAGCTTCCGTAAGCCTTTGACACCTTTTACTTCAAATATTTTAGTCATTTTCTCCTTTACCGTTTCCGCGGGATCAAAATCCCTAAAATTAATCGTTAGTTAATTAATATAGTAATTTATTTTACTAGTGAATTCATTTTATTAAGATAATTATATCAACATATAGCAAACAGTTAACATTTTACGTGAATACATGCCCATTTTGCAAAGTAATATATTCTGTTTCAGCAGTAAAATAGTGTTATATATAACTAACTTATTTCCTTAATATATTAAAAAAAAAACAACTATAAAAAGAGTAAATCTTATGATATACATTGGGTAAAAGGTAGTCCGACATTTGAAAATTATACAAATTTTGAAATCCAGTCTGAACTCTATTTAAGGCTAGTTGAATTAATAACAAATACCATAAAACGCCGATACTAGTTGCCTTTAGTTGATTTACTTTGTTATCTATACAATTATATCTTTTACCCATTCAACGACTACTTTCATTCATGGTATAAAGAACGCAATCTCTTAATCAACGTGAGGGTGGTAGCATTAGAAAATGTCATATGATCAAACTATGGTTTCGCTACAATATTTTCCTTCTCTCAAAGCGCAAACTTATCGTCATATTTCGAAACATTAAGCCATTGATACCACTGAACCCGCAAAAGACATTCATATCTATTTTTTGCTTTGAATTTACGGACGCATTAATAGACACATTTATTTAACTTATAAGTTAATATTAGGTATTATATCGACTCAGTCGACTATTTAAGATAGTAAAATACGCTTTCAACCAGGTCAAGACTATCGAGATATTGAATCAAGTGTTTAATATCAACAACAGCGCTGCAAATGCAATATAAGTTCTTTACTATAAATATTAACAATCATGAATAATGGAAAGACGATAATATAAGTTCCAAGTGCACAAACGTAACGAGAAAGGTTACAGAATATGTATTATTATACCTATATATTATATCGGCTATGATAATAAAATTAAAAATATTATATAACTTTGATCATAAAATAATATGGCACAAACAAATTAAAAACATAATAAATATGGAACAACACTTACCATACTTCCAAACATAGAGAATCCTCTTGTACATTGCCTGACATCGGCCTGAAATAATACCATTACATATACAAATCTTTATATAGATCGTGTAACTTGTAAACGAGTTAACCGATTAAGGTGATATCTTAATTTTTTATAGTTAATGTTTAGTGTTTATAGTGACGATTTGGCCCAAGATGGTGGACACGCTAAGTCTAGTGGAGGAACTGTCTCTCAAGTGTAACTATCGGAACAGACCTATAGGTATTTGGCAGCAGATTTTCAACTTGAAGGTGGTAGCTAGCCAGGCGGGCAAGCTCGTTATAAGTGGATTCGAATTCACGTCTCTTAACGCGGCATCAGTACACACTACCAACTACACTATCATCGCTTCAACATGACGCTTGATGGACTTTGATGAAATGTTTGAGGACTTCTGAGGTTATATTATTAAAACTGTGTTTACAACGGTAAGCATAATCGAGTTCATGTTATATCGCTTAATGTAAAATGAGGTAACCGTAATCAAGTCGAATAATAAATCTTTATACGGTCTTTAGTAAAAGGCTGTGTAACGTATTAACGAGTTGATTTATCTTAGCTACATAATAATAATGCTTGCTATATGCCTTTTTGGTAGATTTTTATTAAATAAGTAAAAATACAATATTTTTATGTACTTTTTAATTTATTTATATCTACCCTAAATTTGATTCTTTATGTTTGTCTACACTTATAATAAAAAATTTGATTTGCTCATTTTCACAAACGTAAATAACGCAAAAACGATAATTTTGTATTTGAAATAAATATACTACAGAGCAATTGTATGTGAATGTAAAACTGTAAAATAACCAAACAATCCAAAACATAAAAAAACAAACGTCACAGAAAATGACCTCGTTAAAAATCAATAAAAATATAGTTATTATATTAGCATACTGTATTAAGTATGGCACCTTAATAATTTGTATAGCCTTTTCGGAACGCCTCAAAAGTATAAGAATCAGATTAAAATCAATCATAAACATACTAAATCTTCACTAAAATCGAAACTAGCGCATCTTCCTTTTTTTTAATTAGTTAAAAATCAGTAAAACTTCTATATCATGTAAACTGACACTGCAGAAAGTAATAAAAATTCCGTATGAAAAATGTAAACATCGGCCAATATCACAAATATGCATTCTGCATTAATGCGTTACACGTAAAACCGTAAAATTTTATATGTGCAGCATACATATTTATGTACTTCGGGTATCACGCTTTCATAAGAAAAATATCAGGGTTTCTGTTTCATTCCAAATTAAATCATGTCTACTTTCAGTAATTTAATAAAACCTCTTCGAAAATAAAGTAAAACGTAAAAAGTATTACCGACCAAAAACTGAGATCAAATACAATTTTTATATATATCTATAGCAATACCTAGATTTAATTTCTTACGTCTACGCGAATATTACTCGTCGAAATAAAACTAATTAAAACGGATTTTATCGCGGTCATTTATTAATTTTAATCCTGACGTTTCGACAGCTTTTCAGCTTTAGTGGTCGCGGGGTGGACTGAGGTGTAGGTTGTCCAGAAAAGTTAATGTTACAGTATCTACCTTCGGTTGACTTTTTAATTTTGTTTTTCGATCTACGCAAAAAGAGCTCAGTGTCTTGAGGTCTGGCAATTGGTCTTTTGGGTTCCGATTGAATTAAATGTATAATCAGATCCCAGGCTTGAGCTAGCTTCCAACCATCTTCTCTATTGAAATTTGGAGGTTTTTTTAATTTCAATAGCCTCGCGAATAATCCTAGCTAGGAATCGGTGTTCTTTGACAAGAATTTATGGTTTGTCGAATCTAAGATAATGCTGGAGCCTTCTTCCGAACGTTCAGCAACTGCAGACTTTGTAAAGCGTCGGTGTTTCAGAAATATGTTCTTTTACGCGGGTTCTTATGTTTATTTTGGTTTGACCGATACTGAACAATGAACCCAAAAGACCAATTGCCAGACCTCAAGACAATGTGAGCTCTTTTTGCGTAGATCGGAACACAAACAAAATTAAAAATTCAACTGACAATAAATACTGTAACATTAACTTTTCTGGACAACCTACACCTCATTCCACCCCGTGTCCACGAAGTCTGAAAAGCTTTCGAAACGTCGGGACCAAAATTATTAATTAACCGCGATAAAATCCGTTTAAATTAGTTTTATTTCGATGAATACCTAGATTATTAAACACAATGTTGAAAAATATTACAAATTCAAATATTCCTCTAAAGTAACACATAATGCAGATATTTTGTTTGTTGTTCTGAACAAAAAGAGTTATATTCTAATGTTAACACTAAACAGGTTACACGGGTTATAATCTTCGTGCTACTGAGCAATTTTAGCCAATTTACTTTATATATACTAATATTATAAAGAGGAAAGATTTTTATTTTTATTTGTAAACAATAAACTCAAAAACTACTGGACCGACTTCAAAAAATCTTTCACGATTAGAATGCTACATTAGCCCTGTGTAACATTGGATATATATATATACATATTTTTAATGAAAATTATTAAATAAATTTTATTTCTACGCAAATGGAGTCGCGGATGGACATAGCTAGTTATTTATATTTTACCAAAATGTAAAATTTTATTTTACAAATATAACACTCAAAAATATGTACTTACAAAGAAAAATGTTCCTCCCATACAGGGTTAAGCGTGGAGGATTTTACTGATGTGTTGTAGCGTTGAGATGAATTCGACATTAGATATATCGTGACAAAAGGATCGCTCAGACCATTTGGGTCTTTAGGAACGAGATCTTTAGCCTCAACGACTTCCACGTTCAACATTAACTCCGGTGGTTCCTTTGCCTCGGCCTTCGTCAGGAGTTGAGTGTGTTTGTCATTGTACATTTTAAACGCTTCTTGGACATAAGATAACATAGCATGTTGCCCAACTTCGCAACTCACGTCACAGCCCCCAACATTGTGAAGTATTTCGTACAGTATTTCCAAATAAAGTTCATCGACCTGAAAACAAATGTGTTTAAAAGTCAACAAACTTGTATAACCCTATTAAGAAAACAATGTTATTTCATATTTCATAAAAACTATTACCCTATAATATTTATAACAGGCGATTTCAGTACCGATAAAGAACTCTGTTTTATATAAATATTTCGGCCTTAGCTAAAACGTAATTTAACTGGGTCAGGTTTTATAACAGGCTACAACTAATTGTATATTATAATGCAAAATAAGGAAAAGACTAATGAACTTTTTATTATTCATTCGAACATTCCATTCAAAACTAAGACAGTTTTGAGAGATCGTTGGAAGAGTGCAGACTATTATTTTAATGCAATAAGATAATAAGTTATTGTATAAAAAAAAAAAAACAGAAATTTAGCGTGCTATCATTTAACGATCCGTCTCAACCCGAATGAAAAATGGATTATTGTTGATAATGGATAATGTTTGAGCTTAGGAAAGCAGCAAATCTAAGCATGTGACTATACCGACTGTTATATATATGACACTCAGTATATACCGGTCACGATCCAGTCAGACACAATTTTTGAATCGTACCATTGCATAAAAGCCAAACTGAATTATAACTGAATAACAATTACGGAGAAATTATTGACAAAAACACTGTGCAGATAGATTAATGGTGTAATTCATTTGTCGTGTAAATTTTATTATTATACTATGAACTTCTTTTCGTCAATACTACAGATATGAACACACTTGACAAATATTTGGACATCGTTAATTATGATTAATAAATAGAAAGAAATAGAGAACGATGGAAGAAATTGGAGGAGGCCTTTACCCAATAAGGGGTCCATGTCCATCAACATTACATTACTAACATTACTAACACCTAACATATAAGAAAAATAAAAATCCCAAAAAAAAAATTATAATATATAAAATTAAAAACTAACAATAAAAACTAATAACTTCATGTATGTAAAAAAAGGTTATGGAAATAAAAAGGCTTATTATTATTATAATTATGATTAATTAAACAGCCTTTTTTATAAACAGTCTGAGTTTCGTTCATAATTTAATAAAAAAATTTGTTAATTATGATTAGTTAAACAGCCTTTTTTATAAACAGTCTGAGTTTCGTTCATAATTTAATAAAAAATTACAGAAGTAAGTATGGGAAGAGTAGTATGAAAGAGCAATGTTTCGAAAGGGTCACTATCATTGTGCCATCTTGATATCACAATGATAGTGGCTCTTTCATGCCATCCTTACCCTACTGGTTTTGTTTAATCTATCAATAAAACAAATATTTAATATCTACAAATATTGTAACTACTGTACAATTCTAAATACAATAAAAAATCTAAAAACAATAAAACTGTTGTACTACTCTGATACCACCTAAATACATACCGAAGAATCATAATAATATCGCAATCGCATAAACGTAAAAACAACGCTAGTAGAACACAAGAGGACAATAACCACTGCACTGCAGCTACAGATACGCAATGATTCATGGTCTGAATTATGGGGTGCCGACCACCGGAACAAACTATAGAGACACGTGACCAAATTAAAATGCTATTTCAAAAGTAGTACATATAATAGTCGCTAGGTACCTACACAAACTGTTTGGATTAGTGCGCCGTCGTGGGAACCATATCGATCTGATCGCATGGTTGTGGTTTCGATTAGCTACTCGGTTGGTCATGATCAGTTCATCTTCTATATATTTATTAGATCGTATAGAGAATCTTGGAAGTAGCAATTCTTATAAGTAAATTAATATGATTAATAATATAATATCCGTGACCACGTAAGCTGTGATCCGGACGTAAACAGAAGTGATAACGCCCAACATTACCATATAAATAATGAGATCATGTGTATATTTTAATTACATTACTTAAGATACGACTATTTCTAATTAATTTCTTTATAACATCCTAGTCCTATGACATTTCTTTTTAATTTATTTTATTCTATGATTACATTTCATGTGTACTGGGCACAATATACTTATTATTAATGTGTTGAATATGTTATGTGAAGAGACTTATTATTGTTGTAATTAGTGTTGTTAATTTATTTGTTGTATACTTCTGTTTTGTTAGCAGCTGTCTAAATAAATAAATAGACTATAATTACCTTCGATCAACAATAGCAAAATTGTTCATTGAAGATTATTGCACATAACAAATCTTTCGTATCTCAAAATTTAAAATGATACATTTTATTTCTTAACATTTCAATTGATCTCCACATTCGTTAAACAAGTAAATATTTAAAATATTAAGTAAGCAATTTCTATATATACGTACATGATTGATTTTTCGGAATATATAGTACCCAAATGTATTCAAATAATGTCTTACTTTCCGAGTTTACCTATATTTTTTTAAAGAAAGTGCGGTCGGACAGTGGTCTATTGCCCACATATTATTTTTTGAATAATGCATATTTATCTGTGAAGCTATAACACAAAATCCGTGAAACCTAAACTAACTATGTCGTACTTTCCATAAGCTTTGTGGTTGCAATAATATGCATTTATTTCTATGTGAGATAAAGATTGCTATTTTTCCCAGAATACAGAGCTACAAAATCAACTCGAACTGCATATGACACATTTTAAATGTTTGACACTTGAATACGCAAGTTCAAAGAGGCTCTTTTTATTAATAAATATTTATATAGTTTATTTTTTTAAGTTTTTATTTATAAGAGTTCAATATAACACATTAAAGATATAAAATATTTTTAAATGACTGACCTTCACTAAAATAAATTACTGAATATTAATCACTAAAATTTAAGTAAATAAACGTCGAACGAGATTTAACAAAAACGTTAACACATGATATGTTACATAATTGATCTCTCTTGTCCATTGACATATTAAGTTAAACTCGCTGTAATATCGTTATTGTGTTATACATCTTTACGAGTAGAACAAATAAAAAATTAAATAATACATAATAAATACATTTCAATAAAACATAATATACGAACTGTCATAGACTGTATCATCATACTGGTCTGGCGTTCCAACAACTCCTTCTTTACGCCCCTGAACTTAGTCCGAAGTGTCCCTGTACCATTCATTTTTATTATGTCACTATTAACACCAGTCACAATTATTTACAAGGGTACACTATAAAATTTACATAACAGTACACTTATTACCCAGTAAACAGTCATTCACTTTATTGGCTTCCATTTTAATAAGGTCACAGATGGTTAATGAAATTTAAAGACAATAAACACAATGTATATCGAGATGTGAGAAAAATAAATATATGTGGTAAGAGAGAGGCGATGCACTGACGGGAGTAGAACCGGGACTCGGGATTCAAGCCGCACTCCCGCCAAATTCTATTTTTGCAAAGCGCCGCCAACGAAGACCAATACGCACTCATCTTAATAATAAAAAGAATTGTCAAAAATTACTTATTTAAAACACATATATTTCGACTGTAGACAAAATCCTAAACTCCAAAATAAATTTAAAACAAAAATCGAGTAAATACAGGAATAGTTTGAAAATCGTTTTTAGGTTAGTAGGCAATATTACTTCACATACTTAAAAAAAACCATAGCGTTATGAGTAATTCTCAATGTCTTTACTAATGGTGGATTATGATTTACGATCCTCTTCAGATATAAAACATAATGGACGTATAGCAGAACATTATCAAAACTATTATAGGTAAATGAAGATCGGCTATAAAAATTAAACGTTCGGGAAAAATTATATATTTATAAACAGGAAGCGTAATACAAACTACAGTACTTAGGCTACCTTGCTAATATAAGTAAACAGAAATAAATTAACGAACCCATTAGTATATATATATTGAAAATATCAAATCCACTAATAATTATTGAACAGGTTATAACAAAAACTCCATCAAATTTATAATTTACTTCAAAAAATATATCACTAGAGATAAATTTAACACTCAACATATTAAAATTACCTGTACAGGCACCCTTTTATATAAGCAACGATGTTACGCTCTGCTCTAATTTAGAAATTGTTTATCATAAACTAAAGTAGTGTGTTTACACGTATGCATGAAAAGCCAAGGTTCCCTCATTTTAGTTTACCAAGCAACAAGCGCGTTGAACGATTTATTTGTTTTATTAACAAAATGCGTTTACATCGATCTAAAATGGAAACTAAAAGAGACATGGAATCAAAAGCAGTATCATTATTATTTTCTCACTTTTTGGGTTACGTAGTAAAACAATTGAATTAATTAAAATAACATTCTGCCTATTAGATTGTTATTTTTTAGAGTGGCAATAGTAATGTAACAGCACTACCTTCAATTGTAAGCATAGCAGAATGGAAAAAAAATATCACAGTGGTAAGTGTTGTGGATTCGAGCCATGCTCAGGACATGTGTCTATATCTATACTCTATATACTAGTTGATCCCGGAACTGGACTGTCAATATGGCGGATGTTATACCTGGTATATGATAATTCCAATCCAATCAGCCATCAGTGTCCTGCCAACGCGCATGACTTGAAAAAAAACCATTCCTTTTACGATATTCGATATTTCTTTTTTAAGGAAAAAGTTTTTATCAAGCTTCAAACGGCGAGATTGCTGCCTATGATTATATACGAATCATATGTGTTACACGTAATACTTACTGCAGTTACAACATTTACACAGCAAAAGTAATATTATAGTTACTAATATTATAAGAATCTATGGTTAAAAGCTAATTTATTAGCACCAATGAGTACGAAAAGGCTATAATAGAAACCATCAATAATAACAAAAACTAGATTACTGATAATGTACTATGTTTTTAACTTAGACATAAGTCTCTTCTGCACCCGCTTAAGCAGAGTAAAGTGCTTACTGATACATAATAACAGTAGCACATAGCGACACTCAAATTATTACTTGAAGTATAGCACATTAATTTTTAAGGCGTTATTTAACTATACAAAAGTGGAGGCTTGTAATTAGGTGTGTTAAATATATTTTACATACATTTTATTTAAGTACTAATAATACATGTTATTTGTTTATATTAACATAAAATAATCATGCATCACAGTAATTTTAATCACCAAAGGATAGGGTTTATGTATTTTATATGCAAACAATAAAATGAATGATTCGATGATAAATACAATTCAGTTTATTTCCTATTTAAATTATACTCTGTGATCCTCCCAAACTAGGACAAACATTTAGGTAACATTGCAGCATAAAAAATAAAATATATAGGATCAAAAACTTCCAAAGCTCTTGTGGTTCAATCCAAGAAATGTAATCTCAGGAACTCGCATTACACAATTTTATTACCCAAATTTGTGTAACCGTCTATCTTCGGAGCGTGTTGTTTATATTCGTAATACCTTTCGACAGGAAATCTAATGTTACAATAAACATCATACTTATTTTGAATAAATTGAGATTTACAATAAATATTTATTTGCAGACATCTTAGTAGTACGATCTTTCTAGTTATTAGTTTATTATATATATTTTAATAAAAATAACATATATTCTACATTATTTATACAGAAAATCTTTCACACAGGATTTCTTACTACAATAGAACCAAGCAACATGATGTAGTATTATTATATATATAAAAACGCATCTACTTACAATTCATGCGCCAATGTATTTTGAAATTTTCCAGAACCATTCCGAATGGAATATCTTTACACTAAGTTCGGCTTTAATATATTGCTGATAGCGTAAAGTAGTCAGTGGTAATGTATCTTACACGGCTTGATTGAATATCTACATCTAAAATTAGAAGTTGAGATCAAACGTTGTTTCCTGTATTCTTACCTAGCAGTAAACGCTCGAATCTAAATACTAATATTATAAATACTTCCTGGGCTATAGCAATCAATATATGGACTATAGGCTCGAAGATCATACCTTGTATGGATATTTTATTTTCTTATCGCAGTAAAGTTACGCCACAATGCCTCATAGTAAAGATAGTAAATTACACAAATGACGTCGGTTATCCAGAGAATAGCAATCTATCCGCTGTCATGCCAACCCAAAAGCCACTTAGCAACTGGATATTCCCTGACTGATTCCGAAACGAGGCTAACTTAAACTTAGTTCTCTCCATCCAGTTGGATACTTATTCCTATCACCCACGCTTGAACACTGATATCCACTAGCAGATCCCGGGATGCATAACACCTAAGAGTACAACTATAGCGGGTGTTAAAGCTGGCATGGTGGTCGCGATGATAATCGCAACTATTTGTCATGTCTTGCCACCCCAGTTATTTCCATTGATATTATACTTTTATTACTTACTTTAACTTAAACATTTTTATGATAAAAATAGCCGATTCTAAATAATTAGATAATATAATAGAGTCGTTAATGTACACATTAGGTCACACAGTACAGTACAGTAGGTCACGAGTGCCGAATATCTCAAGGTGGCCCTGTCCTCGAATATTAAGTTTAGATACATTAAATTTTAAACAAAAGAGAATGACATTTGAAAACAATTCGTTCCAATAAGTCAGTCATTAAGAGCAACTCCGGCAAAGAAGTTGACAAAATTGAACTGAGCACTGAAAAAATTTGGCAAAATGCCACGACGAAATCCAGCAGTGATATTTTACTCTACGTACCGAACATCTATGCAACCCAATAACGTCATAATTAGAGGTATATGAACAAAGTGAATTGAATCATTTCTTAAATACTTTGACTACATCGATTAATTATGATCCTACACATAATAAATATCTACGCAGTTTGTAATTATATGGTTGAATGGGTGTGAAGCCAGAATAATAAATAGATCGACGCATAATAATTTATCAATACACTCTGGTATGTGAGCGCTTTAGCAACCATTGGACTATTTCTATGAAACGGTAGCCATGTAGGCGTTGCAGGTTACTGTCAACAGAATGCGTCTCGAAAGGAACTAAATCACCACGTGATCTGAGATCATCTCAGCGTCTAGTTCATTGAAAATAAAAGTTACATTCGTAATGTCTATAAATAGTAGAATGTAGTAATTAGCCTTTTAATGTGATTCCAATCATGATTTTAGTCATTTTGAAGATAAATAAAACAGTTTAAAATACCATCAGAAAATAGTAAGTTTCACTATATAAACAATTTTTTGATTGTCATGTTATTATTAAGAACACCATATTGAGCACCGTGTTTCTCGAAATTATATAAAGAGAACCATAATAACTAACTTCTTTTGGTTCTTTATATGTGTTAACGTTTGGCCACAATCTCAATGTTAAGTGACAATGCGGTTAATACTGTTACAAAATGGTAGCGCACTAAACTTAATAGGGAAACTGCTCTCAAGCACAACTACTAGAACACATTCACATGTACTTGGCGGCAAATATTAGAGAATACCCTGCCAACATATTATAGTTTCATTACGATAGCTTTCTCACCAAACGTTTAGTCTCAATCTCAGGGGTTCAAACTTAGTTAAACAATAAGATGTCCGTAGACTCTACTATCATTACTTATAGGATTTATAGGACAAAATTCTAGTAATGCTCATCCTTACTAATATTATAAATGAGAAAGTGAGTTTGTTTGTTTGTTACCCTTCACGCCTAGACCATTTAATCGATTATGATGAATTTTAATATAGAGATACATGGGAACCTGGAGACGGTGATAGGCTAATTTTTCTTGCGAAAACCTTATCCGAAGGTAAAGAGGTGAAGTAAACTTTGTATGAAACTTTTTATTGCGTCATCCGATTTGTTTGACAAAATCAATATTAACGCGAGCGAAACCGTAAGTAAAAGCTATATAATATAAATATTTAAAACCTATTATTTAAAAAGTAACTTCACTATACTCAGAAGATTTTAATTGTATTTAATATGATCACTATCCAGTATCCTTGTATTCCATAAAGTATAAATATATCTAATAACAAGAATCAAATTTGCGCATATATAATCACTGTTATCTACAAATATTATATAAGGCATAATTACTCTAGATATTATATTTAAAAAAATTGATAGTTATATAATGATAATACATAATTGACAATAATTCCTCTAAAAGCAATAATAATAGTTACAAAAAAGAATGCCTGTGTCCACTCTTTGGATACAATAATCATAATAAAGTATGCTTTAAAGTAATAAAGGTGTCAATGAATTAAAATGGAGTCCTAGAGTTTTGATTTCCTGCCTGGCTAGCTACCACCCTCAAGTTGAAAATCTGCAACCGAACACCTATAGCTGTGTTCTGGGAGTTACACTTGAGAGGTAGCCCCTTAGGCTTAGAGCGGTCACCATCTTGGGCTACTTCATAACTTAATATCAGATAAGATTGTGTCGATAGAACCAAAACTTTTTTTTTTAAATATTTATCATAATTAACACAAAAGCATCTGACAAATGACACCTTGGTTTCTACATGACACTTATTAACAAAAAATTCTGCATTAAGTCTAATTTATTCTAAATGTTAAAATAATATTTTATTATTTGTTATATAAAACTGTTTCAACATTAAAATTTTAGAATGTGAATGATACTTACATTCCATCCAACGGCTTCTGCATATTGATCTATCTTCTCATGTTCATCCGGTTCAGAATCTGTATCCAATAATGTTTCATTTCCACTATCTGTGTCTTGTGTACCTTCTACCTTCTGATCACCATCCTGTTCTTCAGCTTCCTTCAATGGTGCAAGTGGTGTTGATTCTTCCAATGCAGCTTTCTGTGATGATTGTTTCAGTATTGAACCAAATTTCTCAAAGAAACTATCATCCACTTCTTGTATTCTGTGAAATAAAAAAATATGATTTAAAACTTGTTAAAAAGAGTATTATTTGGTTTTACTGTACTGATATACCTACCATTTAATATCTAAACTGAATAGTAATATAAGTTCACTAAATTAAAATCCAACATCATAAAACAAAATGTATATATATTTGGCAAGTTTTTTAATTATCAAAATTTATAGAAGATCCTTAAGATTACAACTCCAAATGTAAGATATTTATAACCAATATTTAATTATGGCACTACTACATTTATATCCTATGATCACAATTACTTGGAAGACTGGAACAAATTGATACAACACACTATATTAAATAAGCTATTAAGGATTGTTTATATGTGTTTCAATTTTAATATCAAAACGATTAAATGCAAATTGTTTTAAATGTCATGTTGAACAAATAGTTGTTTTTATTAACATACATTTACTTCTGAGCTTATTTGTCTAAGCCAGATAAGAGTGTGTATTTTATATCAGTATATTCTTCAGCACCATGTAAACTACCCTCCCTGCCTATTCCAGATTCTTTAATGCCCCCAAAAGCTGGTTCAGCAGCTGATAAAATCCCATCATTTATTGCCACCATACCAAACTCCAACTGTCTAGACATCCTGAATGCCTGTCCTAGATCTTTTGTAAATACATATGAGGCTAGGCCACTTCTTGTACTATTAGCAATCCTTAAGACTTCATCTTCAGTCTTAAACTTCAAACATGTGGCAACAGGTCCAAATATTTCTTGAGTGAAAATTTCCATCTCTGGTTTGACGTTAATCAGCAATGTTGACTCATAGAACTTATTACCAAGATCTGTGGCAAATTTCCCACCTGTTAAAACTTTTGCTCCTTTTGTTACAGCATCATCAACTAGACCTGAAACCTTTTTTGCTTGTTCCAGGTTCACAAGAGGTCCACATGTTACTCCTTCTTTATGCCCAGGACCAAGAATGCATTTTTTGCCAATCCTAAGCTTAAAACCTTTAACAAAAGTATCATAGATATCTTCATGTATAAGAAATCTATTTGCACCTATACAAGCTTGTCCATTATTTCTAAACTTAGCTAGCATTGCCTGATCAAGACTATGCTCGATATCTGCACTTGGAAAAACAATAAATGGTGCATTCCCTCCTAGCTCCAAACCAATTCTCTTAATGCCATTAGCGGCCATGCCATATAAAATCTTCCCAACAGCAGTGGATCCAGTAAAAGATATACAGCCAACACTATAATCTTCACACATTATTTTTCCCACTGCTGGTGCATTCTTCCTACTAGTTGTTACAATGTTTATAACTCCCTTTGGAACACCTGCCTGTTGAGCTAACTCTGCTGCCGCTAATGCAGATAATGGAGTATCTTCTGATGGTTTAATTACACATGTGCATCCAGCAGCCATGAGTGCCCCTACTTTTCTAGTGATCATTGCAAAAGGAAAGTTCCATGGTGTTATGACAGAAACAACTCCGATAGGCTGTCTACTCAAAAGTATTTGCTTGTTGGGCCATGGGCTAGGTATAATTTCTCCATTAATATGGCGAGCAGAATCAGCAAACCATTCCAGAAATGAATTACCGTAAGAAACTTCACCTTTGGCCTCTGATAACGGTTTACCCGACTCCGTTGTTATGACTTCTGCCAAATTATCTGTATTTTTTTCACACAAGTCAAACCATTTTCGCAATATTTTGGAACGCTCTTTAGCAGTTGTATCTTTCCAGGTTTTAAAAGCAAACGTTGCAGCTTGTAGTGCATTTTTAGTGTCTTGAACATCCATATCTGGAATTTCAGCTATAACGCTATCATCAGCGGGATTAGTAACTGGAAACACCACATTATTTTCTGCTTTCACCCACTCTCCATTTATGTAAGCTTGCCTCTTTAATAAGTGCATACCTCTAAATCGAGTATGGCATATTATATTATTAACTTTTATAATTCCAATAGGTAAAAACACCATTTTCGAAGAAGTTAAATAGAGCGGCCGAGATAAATAGTTTGATATGTTGATCAGATAATACAAAACACAAATATTTCAAGACTTATTGTATATATGCTTTTTTTTACAAAGATGTTACACTGTTAAGCTTAATGTAATCACAAGGTTTTGATTAAATATTAATAGAATTAGAAGTTTTTGATGCGATAGAAGATTACAAAATTGACATTTTGTTATATTAGTGTTGCAAGCACCTTAGAGTAAAAAGATACGTTTTGTTTTTGAAAAATTACATTCTTCGCGAAAAATCGCGTATTTCTTTTCTTAATTGAAATTGAATATGATTGATTTTAAGAAAGTCGTCATGAACGATGTACCTGTAGTAAAATTAATAACTAATTATTTATTGTTTACCTCATCTTTTAATATATGCAATTATTTCACAATTTTATTCAAGAAAACCATTATAATTTCGCCTTCTAACCCTCACTATTTTATAGTTATAAGTTATAGAAGTTATAAAAATACTAAATTTGCCTGAATCACTTGTTACACAAAAGTTACGAAGACTGTATGAAACGTAAAGAGCTAGCAAGTCCATCCAGCCTAACAGATACACGTCTTTTAAGCCTAACATCGTACAATTTTTTTATTAGCCTTAAAAATCATTGTAACAGAGCTTCGACTTCTTGATTAAAACAGTCCAAGCAGTCGTTATACAAACTCAAAATGTATGTTACAAATTATTATTAAATAATTATTATTTATAACGGACTTCACTTTTGCGTAACAATCAAATGCTGTTATCCAAAATAATACAACATAAATATAGAAAATATAAATGATATTAGAAAAAAGAAGATTAATATTAAAAAGTCTTCTAAAAACCTTTCACGATGATAGTATTGTTTTAACCGCCAAAAACTGTGAATTGTGGAGGACAGGAGTAAGTACAGCCTTCTTTGTGTATAAAAAAGAATTCGTCGTCGAAAAGCATTAAATAAGGACGGGATACATTAATAAGGAAAAGGTTAAGTTCTGAAGAAAACGCTAAAAATTATTAGAGTTGGATAGAAAAGTAAACGAAGAAAGATTTACACCCACTTAAACAACTTTTTCAACTTATCTCCCTTATAATTACTTTATCTCGATATCGAAGTGAACCAGAAGTAAAATTAACTTATCACACTGTTACCATTTACCCTGTTCAGTACCATTATTATTCAGTAGTCTGTACTTCAAACAAGTGAGCTTGGGTTATTATATCCTAAATCGAAGACCAATTTGTTTAATATACCTTTAAAAAATGTTCCGGTTTTATATAACATTATATTGACCATGGAAAATTATCTAACCGTGTACACAACAAATATACGTTTATCAATTTACGTTTTTACCGTTGACATGGTACTGTTTGTATTGGTTCAAAAGTAATTATTACTGCAATAGAAAATTCTGATTTTACCTACGGCTTCTTTCGTATTTTTGACAATAACGCTTTAACAAGCGTTCTTACTCTTTTTGCGTATTTAACAGATCATATAACTATAGGCAGTGCATCTATTTTATCATATCGTAAATAAGGTAATTGAATAGTTGTTCTTTACTAGTCCAACTTAAGTGATATATATTAATTTATACGAATTATGAAAACTCCAATTACAGGGTACATAATACATTTGAAATCACTTCAAATTCGTCCTTGGTAGATTTATTAAGCCAGTCAAGAAGTAACTTGGTAACTTTGTTTATAAAAAAAAGTTTTTTTTTTTTTTAATTACGATAATAGTTACATAATCAAACTATATACTTACATAGAAATAACAAATTGACACAGAAAAATCTTGTCTGATATCCATTGGACAAAATAAAAGCTTGGACTCATGCAGTAGAAGCAAAACCTATTTATTCAACATATTCTGACGTTGCTAGGGATAAAACTACATAATATATAGTAGAGACGTTTGACCTATTATTCACCTACTTTTTTTTTATCTCTTCGCAATAGGCAGCGAGGTTGTAGATTTTGACTTTTCATCTGATGTAGTTTGTCTACCTATATTACGTTCAGCAATTCAAAAAATGTTTATGTGTGTCAATAACAATCCATATACCTATAACCAGTCACTATTGTAACACGTTAAACTGTAGTAATTAACTATAGTAAATCTAAAGTAAACTATAGTAAAGGTGTTTGCTGAACACTGCTGAAAATAAATGGCGAAGTTGCGTTTTATTTTACTTTTTTCATATGTACCGACTTTATTTTACGTGAATTATTCGCAAATTCTCGCAACGAAGGTAAAATAACATTTACTATTGAAGATATTTTATAAAGTCATTATTTCCATTACTTACAGATTATTGTACAACTTTAGAATATTTTTAATAGAGTAGGTAAAACCTATTCAAAAATCTGAACATGTAGTCTGATCTGTTTTAAAAAGCATCTAGCATGAGTGGGACTCATTAATTTTTTATGCTAACAGTTAACTTCTTTTTAAAGTCATCCACTTTCTTAATTATTGACAATGTAGTCTAGTTAATTCTAAAACGGATTTTGAAGAGGAACTTTTGCGGCCATTATTGTCTCTTACGGCTATAGAACCAATCTACGCAATATAAATTTAACAAAATTCTTAGGTAATAAACTGACGACTACTTTAATATAAGCCGCAGTTTTATTAAGATTATTTTTTTAATTTTTTTTTTATTGAAAACATTTTCCAATACAATATATTTCGATTTTTCACATTTGACAATAGCACTAAGGCATATTTTTATTTTCATTGATATTTTTTTCATGACAAGTTTAATAGCGTGCATTACTGTCACAGTAGCCTCACACAAACGGGGGATACGTGTGGTGAATTATGGAACACTGGTACAGCAACATTACATCTAACTGTTGAATGTTTGCCAATTTTGTTGGACCGCACGAAATTATCTTTTCTATATCTTATATATAAAATTCTCATGTCATAATGTTAGTTGCCATATTCCTCTGACACGCCTTGCCCGATTTTTTTGAAATTTTATATGTATATTCGGAAGGTGTGAGAATCGGTCGTAATCTATTTTTCATACCCCCTAAGTGATAAGGATGGTCCACCCCAAACATTTTATTTTTAATTTTTCATAATTTTTTTAATTTTAATTATTTTAGATGTTGCATTAGAAATACATGCAACCCTAAATTTTTACTCTCCTACCCTCATCCTTTCATTTTTCAATACAACCAAAGTATTCACTAGAAATAATTCATAAGAGAGAACAACCTTTGTCGGGTCGGCTAGTTACCTTTAAAATATATGTATAATGAATAAATATATACGAATGGTGAGTTTGTCAACTGCGAAGGCTGGTGTCCATCAGAGTTCTAGCCGATACCGTCATCCTAGGATTCACAAAAACACTGACGCGATGAAGCTACTCCGAACACAAACTTACTATCTTTATCGAAGATGTCAACGAGAAAACTTTAGGGTTATTTTTATCTGTAGTGGGATATTTTCATTTTTAATGGCACCCGGGTATGAGCCTCACCTTTTAAGCTCCAGAATATATATAGATTACTTTGAAATTCTTTACAACATTTTATTGAAACTTATTTATTCAGATAACAAATAAATTATCTAATTTACCCAACAGTAACGCCCACCACATCCATGCCTAATCATCACTGTATGCATGACATCTTAGTTTGTATATCCGTACTTAATTATAAAGGTTTCGACGAAACAACTCATGGAGAGTTTTTTTTTGTTGAAGATGAGAAGCTATCTCGAATAAAACAAAACCAACAAATTGAGAATGCATTCGTTTCATTAATGTTAATGCGGAAGTAGCTCAGTAATTGTACATTGCTTTGCATGAAGAAAACTAAACTGACGCATGAATCAGTACTCCGTACCTTTATAATATATATGTATATAATATCACATTTTCCATATCTTTCACATTACACATTACAGTAATAGACTTACTTGATCTCATGCTCTTCTTGTTGTATAGATTTCTGTTGTTGAAGTTTTTCATAAAACCCTTTCCACATAGATTCCTCATCCATTTTGTTTTGGAACCTTGACGGTTATTCTTAACTTTATTAAAATTTAATTGTTTTTTTTTTAACTGGAGAAAATACGTGATGATTGTAAAGCCAAGAGTCTATGACTGCATAGATATGCAGATACCGCCAGTCATCGATATTATAATGAATCACTGAAACGACTAACGAGTCATATGCCCAAAGTTAGTGACGTAAACACAACAAGTTAATCTCAAGACGGCACAGAGTTGAACACGGTTGTACCGATATACACGAGAATACAGATCCGAACCATTTGTAGGTCGATGATCTTCGATGGCCTGCTATTTTTCGATATTTACTGTCACATGTTTTATAATATTTAGAGTAAACACGTCTATGATCGTTTGTTTTTGTTTCTGAAACTAATACCGACCCGGGCTGACGTAATCTGTAACGTTTCAAGGTAGTTAGTAGTAGTTATTTTATAGGTACGTGCTCTTCGCACACCGCGCCGCCGCGCAGTACTGAACTAACCACTTTCCATTTAGACATGTGCTTTTGTATTCGTAGCTGTCATACAGTCAAGACTGTAAATATTTAATTACTAATTACATTTGCATATCATATACTGTTATAATCTTAAATGTAAACATAGGTTTGTTTTTATTTCTTCGACGTCGACGATATCTTGTACTCCCTGGACTTATATGCGTATTTTTTATTATGCATCATGCTTTTTAGATAGCCAGACGACGTACGCATATGTGTCTTCATCACGGTGTTTTTGTTCACCGAAGCTAAATAAACTTCGAACCCGCAATCAAGCAAGTAATCACTGTACCATCGCCATTTTAAGTACAGTAGAAGCTCTATAAGTCGAACCTCAAGGGAGACGCCAAAAAATTCGAGTTATAGAGTTTTCGACTCGTAGAGAATGGAGGTTTTGGTGTTTGAAGCGAAGGAAACAATTTTTATTTTATCGAGATTTGGAGGTTTTCAACTTATCGAGGTTCAACTTCATGAGGTTCTATTGTATAACATGTTTAAGTTTAAAACGTCAACAAACATTATATAATATAGTTATATCGTTGATATTATTATTTAGTGATATAATTTGGAAGTAACCAAGTTAAATAATATTGTAAATTTAAAATATTGTATAAATTGTAAATATGTATATAAATCTGGTATCTAATTTTGCACTTAAGAAATTGCATTCAGTAGAAACGTTCTATTACTCTTTTTATTTGTATGGAATATAAAAGGAAAATACAGTTTTTTGACTCCATTATTCCTTTGTATTTTTTAGTTACTTTTGTATACATTTTTTCTGGCTAATAAAAACAAAAGTTGCCTAGCATAGCAGGATGGTGTCATCTAAGCTAATTATAGTATAAGAAAATATTATAATCGAAGGAAACTACTCATAATCGAAATATAAAGTATGTGATTCATTAATCTAAAATAATAACTGAATTATAATATAAGACAATCAAAATCTTGTTTAATGTATATTATTTTTTTATAGTTTTAAAATTCTGTGCTATGGTCACAATCTCACCTGATGTTAAGTAACGATGGGCCACAAGACGGTTGATACATTAGGAACTGGCTCTCACGTGCAAATGCCGGAGCACATTTACAGGTATTTAGCGACAGATTTTCAACTTGAAAGTGGTAGCTACTTAGCTAACCAGACGCGCATTACGAAAATCCCTACCACCAGCCTATGGTTTCATGAAGATGTTTTCTGTCACCGAAAGCTCAAGCTCATCGCAGGGATTCAAACTCGCATACATTAACGCGGCGTCCGTACACACTACCAACTGAGCTATCATCGCTTCAAATATATCATCAAGTGAAATATATCTATAGTATTAAATAAAAAGCAAATTCAAAATAAAATTGAGAAGCGATATACCAATAAAGAAATTAAACATAAAGAAAGCTATAGCCACATTTAGTAATACTGTTACTAAGCCAAATCTGTACATTAAATATTTTTTGATAATTATAATACTTTGTTGCTCATATAGGCAAATAAATAGGCGAAATATTTTTTAACTTTTGCCCGTCGCGTCGCTTCGGTTTATCCAGCCGTCTCTTTGTACACAAATAAGCATGTACCGCAGCAAACTACTCTGTAGATTTTGGGACTATATGATACGGTTATAACTAACAAAATGAGCATATTATAGCATACTTTTATTCTATAAAATAAACAGGAAAAATTGGCTCGTGTAGGTATGTCGTTTTTCACTCAGAACGTTTTGAGAGGCGCATGTACGTACTGTACATGCGTACACGTAATGTACGTACAAGAAGGAAGGCAGACAGACAGTCATAAACAAAGAAAAATGGTGTTTTATATTGATAAAAATTACACCGAAATTGTAATGTTTAATATTAAATATTTAGTATACTAATTTAGCTCAGTTACAAATTTATTATATGAATAGATAAAAAAACGAATCAATAATAACTACAACAATGTCATGATACTCTATATAATATATAATACATGGCAATATAAGGGCAATCCAGTATTTAACTAAGAAAGTAAAATATTAACTAAATATAAAATTGGCACAATGATTTTCAAGAAACTGAAAGGTGAAATCTTAACGGTATCAAATTTGGATATTTTTAATTCTATCACACTTACATTGCATATTACATTATAGATACTTTAAAGTATAACTCGTTAAACATGATATCAGTGCTATGTTTTTTTTAAATTAACTAACTACATAAATAGCTCGTAATATATTACATGGCAGTTAAAAGTGGGCAAAAACGATTATATCATTTTGTTTGAAATAAATAGCTTTAAAGTACCTATTTAAACTTCTAAATCGAAATCATTAGTAACCCAATAAATGATACAATAAGACTGCGCATACAAAAATAGCATTTAGCATGTTAAAAACTAATTATGTGCTAATTGCATAATGCCATTTTCGACGAAACAATGAAACAGGCCATGCGTACTTATTCACCGGTGTGACATCACCACACATATTTTCCCTCAATTCAGAATTATTTTATAATATTTACCCAGGTACATAATTAACTTCGATAACGGATGTTACTGATACGAGATTAAACAACAGGTGTGGTTATTACTTAAGAGTATGGTATCTGTATCGTTTATCTAATACTTTTACTACGTCTTTCAAAGAATTGTACTTAGAAGTAAAACAGATATTATTTACATTTGTAGTTGAACAAATTAAACTTTATTTTATCTTATTATAAATCTAAGTATAAGTACTTTTTGTGCTTTCGATAGTGTCTTGTTGAACTCCGTCCATATTTCCAAATATTTATTTCAAACACAGTTATATGTAGTTTCGAATATTCAGTTTTTTTAATGATATCCTAAAGTTTCTTGACAATCCTACCTTCAATTTAAAACCACGTGATTGTAAGAAAAATGCGTTTTTGTAAATTTTGTAATGTTAAAGTGAATTCTGTAAAATATATATTATATCTATCCTGTATATAAACATCCATATTCATATTATAAAAATAGATATAGTAATATGAAATCGTTAAACACCAAGACAGCTTGACTAATCAAAAAAAAATTGCTACGTAATGTTTTCATTATGGTGTAGGTTTTCATGGTATTCTTGAAGGCGATAGGTGGCGCAGTGGAAAAGTTACTGAATGCTGCAAAGGCCAGTACAACGTCTATCGAACTAATTATACTTAAATAAAATTTCTTATGTCAAAGTCTTAAATAATTACTAATGGTATCATTTATTTTCTTGTTAGAGTGTGGTAGTTGCATTACTTTGTATGTAGATAAATAAAAAATTGTATTAAGGACTATTAAATTATATTAAGTAAATATAAATATATTTAGGAGAACGATACCTACTAACAAAGTAAAATGTTCGCATATCCGAACAACACGATAAATAAGATGCTTGCATTTAGCTGAAAGCAATGCGAAGGCAGCTTCCAAGCCATGGGGATTTGCAGAGGGTATTACTGGTGGTCCGCACCAGGTGAATTACATACACCTCTCTCGTAGCTTGCTTAGGCAACACGGGAGGGAAATCCGTAATTTCGTAATCCGTAAATTGCAATAATATAAGACACTCTATTGATATATTCTCTTGCTCATCAATTTCAATAACGCGGAAGTAGAACTCATTTTTTCATATTTAAAATATTGTAATTAAGAATTGTTATTTTTAGGATATCTTCACTCTTTATGTAAGCTGTGTTTACTTTTTTAAGGCACATCATTTTTTATTTAACTTTAATGGTGTGTTGTTTATGTCTGGTATGTTGTGATGAGTCATGTCTGGATTGTAAACTAAAAAAATGATTTTTCCCACGTAAAAAACGAGATACTTGAATTTAAAGTCCACATGAAGAGCGAAAGAACATGTGTGGCCAATAAGAATATTGATTTAAAAAAGATTTATTTGGCATGATTTCAATTTACGCTGCTGCTTTATATTGTTACAATTTTTTAAAGATCGCCATCAATCACTCGTCTATGGCGCTAAGTTTACTCGAACCACTGCTGAATTACTTTCTGTTTTAGAGTAATTGTATTGGACTAACAATAAAGCAATATCATTAATATAATAATAGTATTTACATACATTATACGATAAAGTTAACGTAAGAAAATAGTTTAAAATTGGTAATTACCTACTAGTAATTTTAGTCATTAGTTTTCTAACTGTTAAAACAAATATTTGTAATTTTAATAAAGAACAAATCATTTTAAAACGCATGAGTGAAGTGATTGTGTATTGTCAAACGAGTTAGTCATTTACAAAAATATTTTTTAAAATGAAGTCTAACTATTCTAGACAATAATACGATAATTGTCTAGATATACATAAAATAGATCCCGTCCATCACAAAAAAAATACAAAATCGTCTAGTAGCATTCTCAGACGTGTCTTTATTCGGGTTGACCACATAGTGGCTTTATTTTAGTTTATCGCGTTTCGATACATATAGTTATATTGGACTGGCCGTTAAAAAATAAATTTCTTGCGACTCCCCCTAAATGTTTTTTTTTCGACCTGTTTTACCTGTTAGCCATAAGGGCTTTGAAAGCTTTACCGAATTTTTTGGGGTGAATACTGAGAGCACTCAGCCTTGAGGCAGCGGAACCACGGCTTAAACTACTGCCGGAAAACGAACATAGATTCGCGAGCCTAACTAACCAACAGGTCTTAACTTACTAAGTTTAGTAGTCTAAACAATGACGCCCCCTAAAAAAGTGTAACATAGAGTATGCAATGTGATGCGGTAGCTGACCAATCATCGGAAATTAATTTTATTGGTGAATGATTTAAAATAACAATTATCACAAATATAATTAAGAATATTTTTATGAACATCAGCAACAAGCTCTTATGGTAAAATGTAGATTCATATTATATTCAAATCTAGATTCATTGATTAATTGATTTTCAATTAGCTCCTAAAAATGTAAGACAAGTTCTTTAATATCGTTCGGGTATCCATTATTATAATGCATGTTATACCATCCACGTTAGCTTAGCAATTTTATAAATAGAAAGATAAACCCCCTTTTCCATATTATCTTGGATGCATTATATTTTCGATAAGCCATGTCAAACTTAAACACTATATAATCCATAGAATAGAATTAAATCATAATATGTTAAATTTAAATGCTAACTGTGAAACGTAATTAAGAGGCTTATGAAAATCAAAAAAAAAAAATTACCGATATTTTTTTATTTAATGGTAATACAGAGTTTTGTCACTCAGCTCAGGTAATATGAGAAGTTGCCATTCTGTGCCACTTGCCACTATACTACTTTTCTTATTTCCGACATAATGACAAGACGCCATTTAGAAACAACTATTATATAGACAAGTTTTCTATACATTACATACTTGCTATGCCCACAACTTCATTCGCATGGAACTAACAATAATTTTCTATCTCTTGGGGACAACAGTTTTTTTCTGAATAAAAAGTCCTTTTCAGTACTCCTGACAAACTGTATGCAAAATTACATGATGTTTGGCTGAGAAGAGATTTTTGTAGAACATCGTATTTACTTATCATTAACCGTTATGCTAGCGCAAGCGGATAAATTAGTTCGGGATCGCTTTTCTGCTTATTTATAAAAATCAAAAATTGATGCTTTGAAATGTAGTGTATATAATAAATCTCAGTAGTAATTTCATAGATAAGAAAGTTTAAATGAATAAACAAAAGCCGATTCTAGTTTTATATGATAATCCATTAGTATTTCCAAAACAACCGTTTTATGTTAACGTGTTACAAAAGTAAATGTATGTACATCCACTCGCATTATACCAGGTATGCTATAAAAGGGGCGTGTGGGACTCATAGGGTGAGAGGCGACTGGAAAGACACCTAGACAACTCACAATTTCCTTATACCCAAATCCCAGGAACTGCTTTCGCACTACTTGACAACAGTTGTCAGCCATTTTCCTTCGGCAGCGTAGAAACCCACTTTTATGGATTTTACAATGATGCGTGGTCGACGCGCGACGCTAAAAACGTGAACGAAGGTGACGGCACCGGTACCCAATATCAGATTCTATGTCAAATAATCATTTATTTCAGATATAATACATCCATTACAGTTAGAAGTACAGAAAGTGTACATATTTTTTTCAGACTTATTAACTTCCTGTAACATGAACACGAACCCAGTGCTGCAATACTGGGCTATTTATATTATTTACTATTAATTTCAGGATACTGTTCACACTAGCCTTGACACGGCTGATCACAGATGCAATACGTTTGCGCACAATTGCATAGAATGATGGAAGCCATCTTTGACGCTATCCACAAACATTAGTGATGCACTGCAATGACGGGGCAGTCCCAACAGCACCCTGAAAGCGTTGTTATATTGCACATGCATATTATACATGCAGGTAATATCATCAAATGACGCAAATATTTTACAGAAAATACACGATTTAGAAGACATCCATTCAGTGTTAATGCTGGTATATCGCCAATCTGTTTACCAGTGTCTTAAATAGTATTTAAGACCGTGGGTTTCAGCATACTATCCACAAATTATTAGCGACTTTCGGAGTATACTGATTGAAGGGCATAGCAGTACCATGTCGTCCGCATAATTGATATCATCGTGATAGTTATACCATCTAACGAGCAACCGACTACAGCGCTGCTGACCTTCTCAATCAGATCATTGATGTGGAAATTATAGTTTATGTGAATTTAATCCACTCTGCACAAGTCCACACTTCAATCTGTACATATCGGATAGCGCATCGTCCAATTTAAGATAGTTATTTTGTCCTGCATACCAGAACCAGAAAATATTAATTATTTCTACTGATAAAGCTGTATGTGTAAGTAGTTTGTACCACAACATGTCATACGAAACCATATCAAACGCTTTCGAAAGGTCGAGAAAGCACGCATATATTGGTGTCTTTCTGCCAGTTTCTGTGTCGGTATCTGACTATTTGTTTAACAGATAATACTGCAGTGTCAGTGGACAACCCTACCCTAAAACCAAACTGTGTCTCATGTAACCGTAGGTGCTGGTTCAGGGAAGGGTCTAGGACACCATCAAAGACCTTTGCTATAATAGTGGCTAATGATATAAGCCTATAATTATTTTTATCTGCCGTGTCGCCAGTTTCATATAGATGATTACTACAAATAAATAGTTCGATCGTAGAACTGCTACACGGCAATTGCCCGAGTAGAGGTTTAGCCATTTGAGCACCTTTATACTGGCTGATATTGCCGTTAAGTCTCTTCTGCGTTTGACATAAAGTCCAGTATAGCTATTGCGGACCTTCACGCAAACGACGTTAACCACTTCAAACTGAAAACTACATTTGCATGTCGTTAATATAATTTACATTACACGAGTAATCTCTAATCAATATGCTTGGTTTAAATCTTATGGCGTCAAAGGTAGGTCAGATAAAATGGTAGCTAACGTTTTGTTACAGCCTATAATCTTATCGTAATATAATCCACACTGACACGCTTTCCTTAAAAGGTTATTGAAATGTAACATTGCACAATCAACAAGGTAACACGTATTTTCCGGTGAAGTAGATGAAAAGAATAATAAAAAACACAACTAATATAGGGAGTTAAACAAAGTTAAATATAGTCAGATTATGTTTAGTTATAAGAAATATAATATTTTGAATTCTGCATACCATGTTCGCTGTCATATGAGACATAGAGGTTATTTTCTGCCTCGAGTTTAATTTTAAAACGTGGGCAAATTTCATCCGAGTACAGCGATTTCTATGAATATGCACGTAGTAATAATGTGTTTATTTACTTTTTAGGTTTAATGCAAAAAAAAACGGTATGTTTTTTCCAGACACCGAATGAAATTCAATCGCTCAGGTTCTAATGAAACAATTATTACATGATCTCCTATCAGAAATACTTTTCAGGTAAATATGTAAACGTAAAATGTATTTTATTTTAAATGTGCGATTTATAACTTGAATAATATTGTTTTCCTTGAACTGCCTTGCCGTGCAACTTGAACAATAATTAACTGTCTAATAATGAAATTATATTATTATTCGTATTCACTGCAATTAATTTCTTGTGTTAAGAACTTTACTTTGTAAAACATCGTATTATATACCTTAATTAATATTATTACGTCTGTATTCATATTATTATTTAGGCCATTTAACATTACGCTATCACCAATAGGAGCAAATATTTATTGGAATAAAGGTATAGAAATCTTTTAAAAGTAATTAAATATTTTTTGTTCTACTCGAACGAAGTCTTAAACACAGCGAACAAAACAGTAGAACAAGAAGAGTAACATTTCTGTTTATTTCATACATATAACTATTATTGAATCTTCCTATCTATATTGCGAACTACGCATATTAATAACATTTATGTAATTAATAATTTCAGCGCCAGTTTTATTATAGGATATAATATAGATAAGCGACAAACGGTCTAAACTTGTAACGCCGATTAGCAAACGACAATATGATTATATTGCTCGAATAATTAAGTAAATTCTGATGATAATTAATATAATCTGCTTTGAACTTATTTAAAAAATTAAGCGTTTACCAAATCAAATCGCTTTGTAATAGTATATCTAATAATCTTTCATTAATTTCTTTTACACAGCTTTTTATACATTAACATTTGAAATCATCCAATTTAAAATTTGGCGACAGTGAACAGTTTTTATTACGATTAACATAGCTGATTGGGAGAAAAAGATTGTAATTTTGAAATACAGTTAATAAATAGCAAATTATTCAACTCATAATATACGATATTTTAATTTTTGCCATGTATGTGATTGGGCTTAGAATACTTTTATTTATTATTCATACATTTTTGAAAAATTTGTAATATTTTCCTGGTATAGTTTATCTTTCCACACAAATGACAATATAAAACACCAATGTCTATATAATTACTTGTAAATTTACACTAAAAGTTACTACATTACTAAATTATACTAAATAGTTGGCAATTTAAAATCATTGTTAAACGGAAAAAAATCCCTATTTGCTAAAATATTTCAGCAAACATTAGAAAAAAAAACTTACTTTGTTCGACTTATAATTTCTTTTTCCTGTAATTTCTGAAATACGAATTTCCATGGGTCATCGCAATTTTTTTTCTGCATTTTCACGATAAGTTCACTGACACTATAACAAGATTATTTTTTATATTGTTTACAGCCCTGTTGATAATAATAATAAACTAAATAATTGAATACATCTATATGAGAATATCATAATATAGTGCAAGTTTCTTGCATGCTTCCGTATAGTATGTCAGCCAATGCTCTACTGAACAAAATTGTAATATGTACCGTAAGCTCTGTTTGAATAAGGTTTTCCTACTCCCTGTTTTTAGGGTTCCAAGGTTCGTGTATTAAAACGTATTTTATTCTACCACCCATTGTTAAAGTTCACCAAGCGTAACGAACATACAATCGACATTTCTCACACATATTAACATTTTATTTGGAAACGATGTTCAACAGAAACAACAAAATTAAAAATAAATGTATATTTAGAAAACTAAGTTAATTAGATGAATTCAAACGAAAATATTATATTTTGCTACAGTAATTAAAAGAGTTGTGTTTAGAACTGTTGTAAGAACATGCAAACACATTAATTTATAACTTATTTAGATGATTACCTAGTGTAAGCTTATATCCATTTACAAAACAGAATAAATCAATAATAATAAAAAAGAAGAGAGATTAGAAGCTACAGAGTCACAACAGTTACCCACTTATGTAAAAAACTTTAAACTATATTTAACCCAAAACACGTATATTTGAAGAATTATAATGATAAATAATTATTTATTTTATAAAATAACTGTTATATATGCAATTGGTTCCTTAGAAACTACTGTAACGATTTTCATGGCACTTCCATTTTAATAAAATCTAGACTTAAATTTAACTATTGAAAATTTTAACTAAAACCATATTAACGTTTTGTATGAGATCATAATTAATTACCTACCTATAAACCAAACTATCAATACAAAATTATAAGACTGAACCCTTGATAAAACTAAATATATATATTTATTGTATGACACTGACAGTACATACTGACGCGACGTGTTCTCGGAAATCCTTAATCCCATTATTTACAAAAATCATTAGGTTTACCAAGTCAAAAACACTGATACAGCTTAAACACCTAAATTCAAATTTATTTTATATCATAGCTGATGACAAGCTACAGCGCTATAATGTCTGGTAAACGATTAGCAAAAGGAATAAACACATTACCAAGGTCAGGTTATAATTTTAGACTTCAAAAGGAGTTCTGAATATAAAATGTAGGGAGCAAGTTCTAATTAAAACATAAATCCAGTTCATAAACACAAATTTATCTGGTACGCATATTTCATCTAGTGACACTATGACTATTGTCACGGCTAGTTTTGCCTTTTCCGCCACATTTTCCGCCATTTTGAATAAACATATTAATAAGATAAAAATAATTGTAACATTTCACATTTGTACGCGAATTGTTAATAACACATAGATTTAACAAAAACGAATGTTAATGTGATATAATTAACCTACATATACATACATGAGAAAAGTCTAATTAGAAAAATTAAAAGAAAGACAATAATTATATTCATATTAATATGGCTGAATTTTATGCTTTGACCGAAAGTAACCTAGTGGATAGACGCCGTTAGCTTAACCGCATTGCAGTTGTTATGATTTCATCGTCTATCTTGAGAACGTCTCCTATTTGAGATAGACAATAGGTATTTACTGTATTAACTGTATAATCAGTGCTATCACTGTGGAAGAGCCATTTGAAAAAACTGTATCCTGAATAAAATTCCATACAAAATATTATTATTTTTTTTAAACTTTATAATATATTGTTGTATTATTACTATAGAAATAATGATTAAATATGTACATACTAAAAGCATTAATAAATTTTCCATTCTTACAAACTAAAAACGTCTATTTTTTAATAAGACCAATCTGTAGAACTGTACACTTCTATGTACAGTTTTTCTGGCTTTGTAGACGTGCAGGGTTACTGTTTAGATTATAACAGATTATAATACGATTGAGATTAACTGTTTATAGCATTCTAATACTTGAATATTCCAATTATAATTTACAAAAGAGTTAGGTATATCATAAATAACTATTGTACTGGCACAAATTTTTGATGTACACCTTTTTAATTGTTTTTAATTATATTATATACTCTTCTGAACTTTGATATTTTACAACTTTATTGTTATTAAGAGAGTCTGTATAGCAGTGTTTTTAATCTATATAAATATAAAAATCTACAACAATTTTGAAGCGATGATAAATCAGTGGTAGTATGTACGACTTCGCGTCAAGGGACGTGAGTTCGAATCCAACCACCTACAATGTGCTTGAGCTTTCGGTGAAGGAAAACATCGTGAGGAAACCATAGCATGTTGGTAGGGCTTTTTTCTAATGCCCGCCTGGCTAGCAACCACCCTCAAGTTGTAAACCTGCCGCCAAATACAAATAGGTGTATTTCGGCAGCTGCACTTGAGAGCCAGTTCTTCCACAGGTTTAGCGTGTCTACCAACTTGGGCCGTATCGTCACTTGAGATCAGGTGAGATTATGGCAATAACGCTAAACCTTAAGTATAAAAAAAATATGTGAAAAATTATCATTTCTAAATAAGGTTGGGTAAAACATTAAAATAATTATAAATAATGTTTGATGAAAATAGATAACCATTGAACCTCGTGTTTTAAGGGTAAAATATCGATTCACTGGATCGATTCAGAGATGTAAATCTAATTAAAATATCGATTTTTCGATTAATCGATTTCAGATCGCCATCCCTAGTTGGGACCACTGCTAATTGCTTAAAAAGCTTGCTATTACTTCCCGACTTCTGAGCGGTCGCGTCTATGTAACACCGCTATGTAAGAATAATTCATTCATCTCATCATTTACCTTCAACAAATTTATAATTATAAAATGTATACTTCTATACTAATATTATTAAACGGAAAAGTTTGTTTGTTTGTTCAAACGCGCTAATATTAGAAATTACATGTCGGATATCAAAAATATTTTTTGCATTTGATAAAGTAATAAAGGGTGAAAATTATGAAATCATTTAATTCCATGCGAACGAAGTCATAGGCATAGCTAGTTATCTATAATAAGGAAAAAACTGTATAAACGAACGTAATAATGAAAAGCAATAATTTACTTCACATAAATCACACAAATCGCAATAAAACTTGAAACATGAATTCGGTACATTATAGTCATCTATACACAGACTGTCCCGTTTCTCAAGGAACAACTAAACTGGTCTAAATTTCCTTCAATTGTTCTTTAACAAAGAAACAAAGATCAACTGTCTAAGTGGTTCGCTATGTACTGCTATTTTCCAGATACGAATTAATGTTCTTTGCTATGACAATTTAATAAACCCTCAGTAATATTATAAATGCGAAAGTCAGATTGTTTGTTTGTTACGCTTTCACGCTTAAACCACTGAATCGATTATCATGTATTTTGATATAGAGATAGATGGGAACCTGGAGACGGTGATAGGCTACTTTTTCTCACGTAAAACTAATTGGAAGTGGGATAAAGAGAGGGATAAACTTTCTACGAACTCTTTTACTGCGTCATCTTATTTGTGTAACAAAATCAATATTAACACAAGCGATGACGCAAATAAAAGCTAGTAATATAAAATAAAATTGTTGTCAATTTTTAACTTTCATTATTGTTTTTGTTATTTATAAGCATTTGAACAATACTATAATTCTGGTGCAGTTACGGTAATACCACGCAGCTGTTAAATCATTGCTCGCTTTTTGCTGAAAACACTGGTAGCAGGTAATTTCAATAAGACAATTATAAAAATTCTTTCATAAATAGAGAGCCATATTATTGCTTAGAGACCTTATTATTATTATACCCTAAACCATTTTTTTACTTTTTGTATAAGAAATGTTATAATTTAATTTTAATATATCACTGAAGCGGTTACCAACAGTATTACTAATATAGGTAACAAAGTATAGGTATTATATATTTTCAATAAAATAATAATTTAATATTGACAATATACAATTCTTTTTTCCGAGATTTCTGTTACGCAAAAGTATCAACAACATCACCAAACTTTAAAGATCGGGCGGGGTATAGAATTTTCAATAGATAGAATAGCCAAATGGATGCTGTCTAAAATTGATCCTTCGTATATGGTCTTTATGTATGTCTAACTTTAATTTAATTTAAATACTTATATAATTTTTTTTTTTTTTACTGAATTTTGTTATATACGTTACACTTTTCAGCTCGTGGTCTCTTGGGTCTGGGCCCCGTGACATTTTGCAGGCTCTCCCACTATATTTACGTCACAGGTTGTAAACAAAGCCAATGTAGTCGGGTAGTTAAACTGTTTGTGTGCCGAGTTATGTATTGATACCATTGATGTATACTTCCTACAGTCTGCATATTAAATATTTTATGCACTTTGTTATGGATATAGAAGTTAAAAATATTTTTATTTTATATATTTTTTTATAATACCATCATTGACATCTGCCTTTGTAAGTAATTTAGTCTATGTCAATTAAGAAGGACTTTATAATTATAATTAACGGACACAAAGTAACAGCCAAACTCAGAACAATTATTTCGATATAAGACTTAGATTATAAAATATTATCCAGCAACATTTTGGTATATGTATAAGTATGAATCATTTCAGTTTCTAAAAAACAAAACAAAACAAATTTGCCGCCTCTAAAATTGCTGACCTAGGCTCCATCACTGATAATAGTTGGTGTTAGAATAGCACGTCCGTGGTCTCGGCTCAACCGTGTCGCAGTAGGTGCGCTGGCCAGTGGCTGCGGGTGGACTACGTCACCAGGACGTGGGCTTCTCATGCACTCACCACGCCGACCCATCACTACCAGCACCTGTAGTTCTCCGCCGAGAGGTGTTCTGTATAGTCAGTCTGTCCACATGCAAGCGTAACACTCCGAAATTACTTTACAGAATTTGATGAAATCGTTCACGTGGATAACTAGTACTTCGAACTACCATACAAGGTACTTGTTACTCCGTAAAGAAAAAAGGTTCTTCCGAGGTAAGAATAAAAGGTATTTTTGTAGTAAAGAACGTCTTCCTAATTAAGTTTCATTAAGTATATAAAAAGTTTGTAATAGCAGTTGTCATATTTAATTAATCATTTTTAAAATAATGATATCGTGCCAACCAAATTAAAAATATAACTTAGAATTTTACGGAACATAATTGAAGTCCAAACGAACAGAGTCGCGGACTGAGCTAGTTCGGTAATAAACATGTTTATTCAACTATATAAATCATGACGTTATTTGTATAAACAGATAATATGACGTAAAGTCTCAAGCCGCGAAAACCACAATTGTAATAACGACTTCTAATAAAATCCCCGCAACGGTAAAAACAATGCAACCTAAAAAGGGACTTTTTATCTGTCTAGTGTGTAAATACAGTTAGTACAGTCAGCTTAAGTATTTGTAATATAAGAGATATATTAATAGATTTCTAATGGTATATATGTTGACGTGCCGCCTATGATCTTACTTCCGCACATTTACTGACGTATCGGCATTTACTTTAACTGACCAGAAAGAGACATATTACTAAGCTTTTCTTTTTACGTGGGAAAATCCATATACGAATGAAGTAGCCTAAAACCAAATACTAATCTGACTCAACTAAAACAATCATCGATACGAGGAAAGAAGAACAAAATTAAATAGATGACAATACACTAAACGTTAATGGCCAATTATATAACAACTTTATTACATCGAAAAAGATAATCTAGAAGAAAAATTAAATTTCAAATCATATTGTTTATACATTATTAATGAATGAATAATTAGGTTCTAAATTATATGTAGAGATAAGTAATTAAACAATAAACGGGAATCTTAATATAAATTGTAAAAATATGGGCAAGCTTCATATGACGCAGTTTTAGTACAATTTACTATTTTATCTTGTGGTTGCGGGTTCAATTTGACATCAAATACAGATTTTGATGAACCTACTTGTATAAAAAATTAAGCATTTTTTCCTTATCTTGGAAAATATATTTAGTTTTCTTGAAAAAGTTTCTCCGTCGTTTAAGACAGATAACTAAGCAGTGCTTAAAGCTACGTCGAATATTTCAATTTATATAAGTCTTATGGGAATCCACTTATTGCGCATCATCAGCGTGTGCCGAAGACCGAGTGACTCAGAAACGAAAGTAAGAAACATTAAATTACTTATAATGGAAGTTAAAACCAAAACCAACAATATCGTGATTTTTGAATTTCAGCAGTTAGATGAGAATTTAATTTATACGGATAATTTAGCATACTAGTAGCTTTACCTTTTTCCCTCCAAACTGCATACTCATACGTAATAGAAAGTGGAATTCTGAAATAGATAAACTTTTGTAAGTCTATACTATATCAAATATCATCTTCTGAGATCGGATTAGATATCTTACGTTAGCACTGAAAAAGGCTTGCACTAATATAACTTACAGCAGCCATTACAGGTTTGGAATATTGTATAAACTTTTTTAGAAAATAATTCTAATTTTGACAGGAATCTTAAGAGTATTATTATAAGTAATAAATATTATGCCGACTGTAAGTGTTATGTCTGAGAACAATAAAAGCAAAAAAGCAAAGAAATTTCGAATTGTTTGTTTGTTCAATTTCGTATTTATCTTTCAAAGAGAAACAAGCAAATTGTATAATTAGATAAATAGGTATTTTAAGATTTTTGTTATAAAAATAAAGTATGTATTATGTAACAAATTCAGTGTGCAATAATAATAACAAGTGCATAGACAGTCCTTACAGAACCTAAGCTCACGCTTTTATATGAAAATATATTAAATTTACGGAATTTCGATTTATGTCGCATGCTTCAAGCATCTAACATAGCGTGAGTACAAAAACTATCTGTGTACAATACCAACCTACTACAGCAAAGAACAAAAGTGTTTATATTTAGACGTTTCAAATCACCGAAATATTTTTTTACAATTTGTTGTGACTAATTTACTCAACAGAAAGTCGGAAGAATTAGTCCAATACTACGACATTCACAGATTAATACTATTATCATATGACATCGCAAAAAAAGATTATTTTACATAACGTAATATCCTCCAAGAAGACCTCTTAAGATTCTGTAAACACTTAAGTAGAAAATTATGTAAAATTATCACTTAAAAAATTAATCGAAGTAAAACTACTCAAGCGCAGCGCAATTGCGATATAACACATCTATTGTAATAAGTACCTCTTACGTCCACAAGCGATTGTGTCGTTGAACAAACTCAGGGCCATGGATTAGTCAGCCAGCAGGTGGAAGTATTTTTGTTAGTAACACGAGACCTATACAAACGAATAACCTGAAACATTATAACTTGCAATTTTTTTTTTCCAACGGCGATTAGTTGCTATCTAACGAGAGAAAAGCCTTGAATAGAGTGATAATAGCACTAAAAACACGGATATTCCACGCTCTGATTCTATATTCCTTTTAATGTATTTGCATATAGTTCTTATGAATTACTTATTAACTTTATTAATAAAAGGTTAGGTTAATGGTATTTAAAAGACAAAAATATTTTGGAACTATGTAATCGCCTACCAAAACTATTAGATATCCGAAACCGTTACCGTATACCACACGAATGTTTCGGAGGAAGCACTGTCCAAAACTAAATAGATATTACTATGAAAGTAACAATAATTTATAACAAATTTAATATTATTGAAATAGCTGTTTAAATAAGGCTTATTATGTTTCTAATTCTAATTATAAATAAATGTAACGTTCACAGCTGAAATCATTCAAAACTATGGGAAATTTAAAATAAAGTCCTTTAAAAAAATAGGTATAAAATCTGATTTGTGTACTATTACTATTATAGAAATCCAATTGAACTTCCAATGTTTGTAGGAGGTAGGTATCTACTTTCTGTTAACTGTTGATTCGATAGTAAAAATCTGTAATAATTGAAAGCGACGTTCATGCTATATATAAGCCCATGTAGCTGAATTGTCTCTACAATTGTTAGTGTAAAAAAAAAAAATATTGTATGGGATGACGTTCTAAACAAATCTATGAAATAACTCAACACTGAATCCGGTGTTCAGAATATGTTGATAATTTTAAAATTCACGTACATTTGAAACACAACATCGACATTTATATCACAGCTGATAGTAAAGTCGTCACGTTTAATGACGGCATTATAATACATCATAGATGATACAATGGAATCTTTCTTCGTGATACATACTTTAAAATTTTGCTTTAGTTTGTGCTTATAATTCTATTTTAATTTACATTATGGGACCGTTCATAAAATAAGACACTTTAGCTTTTTAGACCCTCTTCCTCCTTTCGTCACGCTATGCCACATTTTCTGCGACCTCCCTATCTATATTACGTCACAAATGATAGAACCTCCCCGTACATGATATAAGTACGTCAATTAAAAGTAGTACAGAAATTTCAATATTTTACAATATTAATTGCTTACAATATCAAATCTTTAATATATAAATAAATATCTGTAACAACGATTAAATTTAAACGAGAAAAATTCACAAAATATTGTTATGTACTGCGATTGTCACGTTTTCTTAGACCCCCCGGCCTCCAATATCACATTTTACATTAAGCAACATCCGCTCCCCATAAATGCCCCGTGTCAATTTTAAATATTTGTTATTTTTCATCATCATCATTTCATCAAGAAATCATCATTTGTTATTTTATTAATATATCAATGTAATAGATAAAATTAATTACCTAGTGTCAACTAAACGAAAACAATGTAACTTTTTGGCGGATCTCGTAAAATGTTTATTAAAACTATCTTTATCCTTCATAATTAAAATCTAAAAACTTCATTACCTACCTACCTATTCATTACAAATAAATGTAATCTGAATTTTTGTTGTGAATATCATTGCCATCTACTGGACGATCGTAGAACTGATAGAACATACTACGTATTCTGTTTTCAATAACATTACAATGTGTAGCGTTGTTTCGAAGCGCACTCGTCTTTTATTGTCTTTATAAATAAATATCTTTTATATGTCTGTTTAGTTTAGCGATCAACAAATGCACAAAATATATACAACTGTACTCTGTCGTGATCGTAAATAAGTTGAACGATTGAGGTCATATGCACATAATTTATTTGTTTTATCGAAAAGATAGTGCTTAGTTATTTTAAAATCTGACAGGTGACGCTATTATCGAATTATTATGTGTCTTATATTTAGTGAACAAAGCATTTACTTGATTTATAAGAAATGTTGTATTTCAGCAAATTAATAAACTCACAATATGCGACTAATAAGCTTACCGACTGCTTACTGTCTCAGCTTACTGTCAAGGGAAATAAATTATAAACCGAATAGAAATAATTAATAAATAATACCTACGCTTATTTAAATTATTTTAGCGCATAGTAACTTTAATGGTAAATTACATCTTAAACATTATTTACAGATAGTTAAAATCAAAGACATAGATTGTAAACTACTTAATCAAGAATATGCGAAACTAAATCTTTTGAACCACATGATTCATTGCTATAATTATTGCGTTAATAACTTCATCCGATAAGTACATTACTTGATCCAATAATCTAAAGAGCCTAAAGTTAATCCAATTTAGAGGTTATAATAATACACAAATTATTGATTTTAGTTGTTGCACAAAGTAGTTTATATCTAGTTATTTTCGAGCTACACTGGTATCTATATTTACCATTAGCTGATGCCATCGAATTCGTTCGTGTTTTTTCCATTAACCACACGTGATCGTAAAATGTTAGTGGCTGTCTACTTTATAATAGAAATATCGACGCTAAATTTCCAATCAGGCCTATAATATTGGTGCTCCGGTAATGAGTGAGTTGAAGTCTATATACAATTAGGATATATAAATCCTCTTCTGGGAAACATACGAATACGAGCCAATTTTCATGGCAATCGATCAAGAGGTTTTGAAGTTAAAAGATATTGAGCACCTTATAAGGATAAAAACTGTCTTATCTCTAAAATTGGACTAAATAATACACATTTACAAAACTTCACTGAAACCAGTTGAACGATTCTCAAGATTAGCTGTCCGAACATCGTGACACGGCATTAACAATAAGCTCTGATGGTATTCAATTGTAATTTGGCGACATACGAAACATAATAAGTGTTTACGGAAAACAGTTATAAATTATTGTCGGAAACGAGTATAGTAATCAACATTAAATAAATATAAACAGTAATCACTCACCTACGGGAAACATCTGGCGTTTGCTTTGTTTTATTGCCCCGCCAACGAAGTAAGCAGTCGAAGGTCCCTTTCTTGAATGGTGGCTTCAACTGCTTCCACCTTTTTCTCCAGGCAATATTTTTTGTATCATCTGACAATTCTTTATTGTTCGCACTTAAAATATCTGGTTCTGAAACACCCTTTCTTATATCACAAGCACTTGTGGAGTAGTTAAAGCACTTTTCAAACCCTAATTCAGACATAGACGTAACTTGTGCACGCTTCTTCCTAAACGCCAATGGAGTTGAAGTAACGAAATCGGATTTAAATCTCAATTCTACGGCACTGTCCTTAAAGCTGGAGTTATTTGGCACATCTTCACTAATGCTGTGAAGTTTAGGTTTTGTATTACTTGATATTATTTTGGCATTCAATATACTACGTGGTTCAAAATTCTTGCTTTTTACATTAACATCAACAAAAGCAGTAACATCTTCACAGCTTTTAGCATTATATTTCGACACACTGAACTGTGGTGTAGTTTTCCCCGTGGGTTCAGGATGAACTTCCATGAAACCGACTGTGGTTAAATTATCTTCACTTTTAGATAGTATTTTTAGACTCGCCAAAGATTTCTTCCGTGGCGGCCGCGTTGGGGGATTTTCCGGTGTTGTGCGAGTTGTGTAACTTGACTCGTCCGTCCTCTTGTAGGGCCTGGAATACTTTGCGATAATTCTGTTTATTTCAGCGCTATTTTTGCGTCTATGTGTGTGCCGTTTGAAGTTGAGAGGTTGCTGATAAGCGTCGGCCACGGTTGCGCCGGCGACCCGAGCTGACCTCTCGCGCCATTCTGACACTTTGTCTTCGATGAGTCTTTGCAGTTCGAGTGCTCGCATCATTGGCCCTAATTCTGGCATTTTATTATTTATCTGAATTCAATAACTTAAAGTCTAATTTTAATGTTATTTGATAGTTACTTTGGCGTGACCGACAGTTGAAACATAGGATTGTCTAACATAGAGAATGTAGGTAACCTCCTTCTGCAACAAAAGAAATAATATAGAGCATTCTGTATTATAACTATAACATTTAACGTACATAAACGATTATAAAGTTCCTTCCTTTGATGTTATCAAATTAAGGTCGTAATTAAGAGTAATAATACAATTTGTAAAGGGATTGAAACTCTTTCGAATAAGAAGCAGATTGATAAATTGTTAGTTTAACTAAACTACTTCTAGTAATCGTCGCAATAAAAGAAAAAATATAGAAATGTATATATTATCATAATTTATTGTTTCTTCTTCTTGCAGACCCGTCTCCTGTTACAATTTGGCTACCAAATTTATTTATTATTTACGGTTAAAGAAATTACTGGTACCTGATTACTGGTTTTGTTTACTAGATATTTATAGTTACTTAAGTACCTATATCGTATTTATATAATTTATATTGACCAGTTAAACTGAAATTAAATACGATTTTAAAAAACGTAGGGTTCAGTGAAGATAGTGTGACGAGGGATACAGTATAACATTAAGTTATATTTTATTATTTTCTAATGTCAATTAAATTACTTAAATTTTGTCTGTCACATGCGCAGCTATCTTAAAACCATCAGACGTCAAATTGTTTGGTGAAGGAAAGAATGCTGGGATTTATTATATTTATTGTATAAAAAAATGTGAAAAACTGTGCTAGTGGAGTTTTGTTTTTGTTAGAAAACTAATAAGTTTTTATGAATAAAAATATATTTCCTTTATGTTTCCCTGTCAATTTATTTTCTTGAATTAAACATACCATGAAAAGTTTGTACTAAAAGTTTGAAGGCCATACCACCCCTCTACTAAAAAGTAAATAATACAATAAACACTAAAGGAACTAAAAATCGAAAGATTAAAAAAAAAAGTTTCACATTTTCTATACCGCTAAACGATCCTTGTTCGTTCCTCACCATTTGCTGCCGCAAACGACAACCTATATGGTTATTAGAGACATCGAGAATAAGACCTAATTCAGTATTAGTATATTAGTATTAGTTGAATTAACAAAACGTCGCTTATTCTTGCAAGGTTTGATTACATCCAGAAGCCAATTTGGCCAATGAAAAAGGCTGATCATTTTGCTATGTATGGACATTTTAGTTAGGTCATATCCGAGTGTATAGAATACCCGAAGGTTGTTCGCAAAGTGTCTAGAAAAAGAAGAAAACGGGGAAAAGCTGCATCGCCAATGATACACCAATTGAACAACAATTTGAAGAAGCACTCAAAAAAAAAATTAGCGTAAAAAGTAAGTAAACTCTAAATACGAAAATTATAAAAATAAGGAAGAAAACAAAGAACGTCGAAAAAGTTAGCAAGGTTTTATTTTTAGCAGAAGCCTCTGAATATCTGATAATGATTCAGATGTTATATCTAGTGATTCAGATTACTAAGACATGAAAAAAAGATGATTTTGTCTTTGTTACAATTTCATGCCAGCACGCAAAACTTTATACTGGGAAATTATTAACAGGAATTATTGCAGAAGATAAAAATGATAACAGTTATTTACGCAAGAGTAATAAAGTTGCTAATGTTATTTTTATTTTCCTTCAATACCGGATCTTGCCACTGTCAGATTGGATGCTATTGTACATATAATGCCGTATAAAAAATGGAAAAAAAAACAAAATGTCAGGCTAACTCATACACGTAATAAATACTGAATACTTTAATGTAACTTAAAAAAAATTACTATATCATATATTAAAAATTTGGTTAATTTATGTTTTATTTTAAATATCTAAAATATGTAGAGAAACAAATTAAAATGAAAGATATACTATTTTCTATATTTTATTTCAGATAATATATATTTAGTCTAGATACTGTTATAATGTACCCCATCTTGTTATACTGTACCTGTATAACTCTTCAACTATATCCCCTCTGTGGGGCAGATTATTACAAATTTGTAATCTCAGAAAACTACAAAAAAAATTAGTTTATAAGTATAATTTTCACAATAATTCAAGCCTTACATAATGATTGCAGACTGCTGATATTATGGTAAATAATAAATAGATAATATGGTTCTTTTTCTAAAAATATAAAACCCTTTTGATCTACTGTCCCGCTTAACCATAAAGTTCGCTCGTCAGATTTACTTGTTACAGTTATAGATGCATATGTATGAGTGATTATAACATGTGATACATAAGTATATCTACCAAATAGATACTACTCCTACCCTATGATTTAAATGATTTCTTAATATAATTTCATAAAAAATAGTCGGTTTATGATTTTTATCTTGTCAAATTTAAAATATTTATAAAAGCGTAAAACCAAAATATACGATACGTTATTTTACCAAAAGTAGAGATAGACGTTTCTTGTCACAAATTACGTCACTGAAAATTCCGGAAGTTGAAAAATACTCACCAAATCTATCATTTCTGGCAGCGTGCCAAATATAATGATAATAAACGCTTCTTCAGCAGAATAGAACGTTTATATATAGATTTCTATGTGGAAATGTTTAAAAGTTTTGTCATAAAAAAATATAAAATGGTGAGATGTCGTTTATTTTTCATTTCGTTATAGGCGATAATTACATTTGCAAGTGACCCCCTATTCCCTGCATAATAATTACGTAACATGAAGTGGCTATATATAGTAGTTAATTATAGAAAAGGGACAAAATTTTAAGACCAGTGGTCGGAATACACCGATTAGTCATGATAAACTACTTATTAATGGCTGATTTTCTAATTAACTGTGATGATTTCCTGTATAAAAATCTTACATCTATTATAATAACTAGTTGTAACTACACAATCTAGTGTACTCTAGTCTTCATCGTGATACGATTCTCTAGTTCCAAAGATATCTCAAAAATTGGGAAAGTAATTGGAAATAACAACTCTTACCTGTGACGAGCAAAATTTCCCCTACTTAATACCACAACTGAATTAGTCATTGATAACGTCATTTAGTCTATCTACCAACCAAGTTTCTACTTATGTAAACAGAAAATATGTAGCATTTTACATATCAGCGTCGTAGTTAACAAAAACCTAAGCATTATGTTCACGCTGCTGTTTTTAGATTGTACTATACTGCAGGCCGGCATGACAGTAGCCACTGGCAATTGATTGTCATTCTCTCGATGGGCGCTGCTGTTTTTGGATTGTGCTATACTACAGGCCGGCATGACAGTAGCGACTGGCGATGGATTGTCGTTCTCTCGATGGTCGTTGATGTTTTTGGATTGTACTATACTGCAGGCCAGCATGACAGTAGCGACTGGCGATGGATTGTCGTTCTCTCGATGATCGCTGCTATTTTTGGATTATACTATACTTAACATCAGGTACAGTGCAGTCACTTAGCCGAGCTAACATAAAAAAAAGAATCTCTGACAAATTTTTAACAGTTCAAATTATGAGAAATATTTTAATGAATCCAAAAGCGGTTACTTTTACCGTTGTCAAATAGTTAAATTAAATTAGACCATATTAAAATGAAGTTACTATAGTTATATATAAAACACTTTACAGTTATATGAAACAAAGATATTTCTAAATTAAATAAATTTAATGTTGCAATTTTATTGTACCTATGTGATTTAAAGTATATTTGGTATATTTAATACAATACTATAATAATGTTGTAAAATATTTGGCCCTACATAACGAGTTAATTACTCCTTTTAAAATTATTTTAATTAATTTTTAATAATTATATGTTAAGTATTTGTTTTTGTTGCATTCGTTATCTGTGGAAGGGTTACAAATCAAACAAACACCAATACCTATAGAAATCATGCTTCGTATACACATACATATATATATTGCATTGCTGATTTGGATGCCCCTAACAAATTTAATAACGTTATTGAATACCTTACACGTTACCACACAGTGATTATAATTTGTTCAGTACCTAAATTGTTATTTCGTGGTACTAGCACGAAATGGGGCCCTATGAATGAAGTCTCAACGTTACGCCACATGACCACTGTATAACCATCAAAGTATCCAACTACGCTTAGGTAATCACAGAGGAAACACTACCGATTTCTAGCATAGACAGTTTCCGTACGTCCGCACACCGTTGACCTCTACATCCTAATTCTTAGCATTACGTTTTTAAGTGCATACATAAGGGAAAACGTAACGGATACAGAAAACCTGTTAATAATATTGAAGAAAAATCAATAATTATCGTAATATAAGTACTTTTAGGATTTCAATAGACACACACATACATTATTAAAGAGAAACTAAACTCAATTTACTTACTTACAACTTACTTACGTGTACATTTACATCAAAAAACGGTTATTTGATTATCCCCTCACTGATTTTTGAACTGTTTTTATACAACAATAACACTCTAATAAGTACACCGTGTATATAAAATGTAACCTCAAACGAACGTCGAATATAAGTAAACAATGTTTGTAGACAGTAAGTATATTGATATGATAAGAGATAAAGTATAGAAGATCAGAGATAATAACCTACTTATACCCGTGTGTTGCGAAACTTAACATTATCAATTTTTTGGTATGCCATCATACGCAACTATTAATATTGTACCGCTTTTACTTCATAATTTTAAACCCTTTAAAATGCGAATGTTAGTTAGGACATTTTACTAATATATTCTAGTTAGGGTTTAATTATTAGTAAAATATTATACTCAGGGCCGGATTTATATGAACGGCTATGCCACTTAGGCCCATTCACCTCTCGTGTTGATCTTAATCAATACATATTTATGTTTGTTTATTAGTCATATGCATAGAATTTCACTTTATTTTGGTCCAGTGTTTCAGTGTTTACTATTTTTAGAGATTCTTGTTCTTGAGGTCATACGATAAAGCCTAGTTAGCCTATAGGATAATGCCGTCCTAGTTATATTAATACAATTTCGCTTTCGCTATACTACAGTATGCACATACTAAAATATAGGAGAGATGAAAGTCAACTAGACGACTGTAAAGTACGAAAATGTCTAGGTATAGGAATAGAGCAATATCGAAGAACACGTATAGAGAAGCTGCCAATACTGGGATGACAGCTGATACAATGAAATATAAGACGAAATCATGTCGCACCGAGACTAGTAAAAAAGGATAAAGACAAGAAGAACAATATTTAAGTAAAACTATTATACCAATTAATACAGATATGATTTATTAACTTATATTGAAGTATATGTTACCATTAGATCTAATACTTTAGCGATTAATGCTTCTTTCTACCATATCATGATTGGAAGGGTATGAAGATAAAGTCCAATAGAAAATCTACTTATTTTCTTTCTATTCACGACCTTATAGTATAATTTAATACTCATTATTTAAATTACATAATAGTGTAGTTCTAAATGACTGAATATGTAGGGCTAAGCTGTTATGAAATTCTTTGGTCAGATCAAAACACTGTTATAAAAACTTTGTTATAAAAACATATCCATACATAAACACATAAATATTGTTGATTATTTATGGTTAACATTAAGAGTTTAATGAACCTCTTGTAATATAGGTTTGAATAAAACATTATAGTATGCAGATTTGACACTAATAATCTAATGCTAAAGATTAGTATAAAAGTAAAAGAAACTAAAAAAAACTCTTATAACTTACACGTTCTAATGTTGAAAATCTACAGTTATTCTATAAAACGAAGTGCTTATAAGAAAACACATTTATCCTGAGAAACACTGTTAGCTGCACTCCACACACTGTCATTAAATGTAAGATATTCAACTTAAAGAACGATTACACTTGCACATATACGCAAACTCTTATGGCAGAGTGCGTCAGCCCATACGTGTGCCGAGCCCACGTGCAGATTCCACAGTGAGCCACGGCGCGTTCCAGCCGAATGATCCTGCACTTGATACCAACTTTACCCATCCTGCAGCGTTACAAAAATTACAATGACTTAAATAGGTCATAGATTGTACACACATTCAGTCATACATTCAATATTACGATTACAAAGTTACATTACAAAAATCACATAAGCTTTAGGTTTTATATTTTCGTTATATAAGTATCTATCTATATAAATATTTACAGGTGATGCATTATAAATTAATATAACATTAAAGTAACGTAAAGTTTCTTCGTCTAAATTTTTTATTTAATAATAACATACTAGAGTAACTTATGAAGGGGTAATAAAATTGCACCTTCATTATATAAGTTTATTATATAAGTATATACATTTACAAAGTATCAAATTATCAAAAAAGTATTTCAGAAAGTAATCTGGGTAGATTCTATGTGGGTGACACATTATCTACTTTAAATGAAACAAATATACACCTACTAATGGTAAGAAAAACTATAATAAACAGGAATGGGTCAAAAAGGAAAAGCTAATTTCCCAAATGACTCTAATGTCACTGAGTATTTTATATACAATCGATAAACAGAATTTTCAATCATCGTAAATTATCCATGAAAGAGTAAATTACTAAGGGTAAATATAAAGCTTTGAGTTTTGATTTTCTTTACACAATATCCATATTATATATCAATCAATAATTTAAAAAAGGCCATATATACAAATAATTATTCCCTTACTGATATAGCTAAAATAAACAAAAAATATGTAATAGCTATCTGGCAAAATTTACCTAATTATTTAATTTACTCTCAGGTGACGTCGTGAATACCAAAAGGTCAATGAATTCGTCTTTTGTCACTCTTTTTCACCTTGGGAGAATCATAATTCAAAAATAGTAGTAGCAAAAATTATACATCGATCTTTTATTACGTAGTAATTATAGTGACATTTTATAAAAATCTAAGGTTACAACTACAATTAATATTCTAATTAAATAACAATAAAATAATATACTTACTTGATTTTTAATGTTTTTGCTGGACAGCTCAGTGCTATCTCTAAAATATTGTTGATATTTTCTGTATTTAGGTATATTAAATAAAACAGAAAATATAGGTATAGCAAATTAGTTTTTCTCTTTATTTATCAAACTCTTCCAGTTACGAATTAAAATATTATAGCGCAAGTTAATGTTGCAAAGGGCATTGTTCGTCGCTGCAGGCGTGACAACAATTTCCGGCAAGTTCATTGTTGTGTTATAGTTCTATGTCGTCGATGTGTTGTTCCACTGTGACCCTTCTCCTTATTTACTGTTAATTCGTCTTAAATGTAAATAAGCTTATAGGGATCTTTGTAACTAAAGTATCCGTAAAGCTGGAAAAACCATGTTACAATAATACAAATTTAAATAAAGGACATGATTATTAATATAAAAATTATCCGCGAAAATGACTCTTTCTCTGAAATTACCGAGTTTCTTGTCGGCTTTTCCCCGTGAAGGAAATATTGTACGAAGTGACGACGTAACATTTTAACATTCATGAGACCTTACTCAAAACTTTACATAAACTATTTATGTTATTTATGTTAAAAGTTATTATAAATAAAACTAGATTAATAGTATAAAGAGATAATATTTAAGTAATAACTTTAAAGTAGAGACAATAAAATGTTCATCAAATACTTTGGTTGGAATATTACAATAAGCCCGAGTTTTACGCTAATTAGAATAATGTAAAATTTACCACAGCCATAGTTTTTGTTGTATACTATTGATCAATTTATAAACAAACATCTTAAACACCTATTCTATTGATTTATGTAAGCTATATAATACGTGACTAGGGTAAAATCAGAAATCATGGAAATATAGACAGCCATATACATGTATAAATATCAATGTACAGGTATTATAACAAACGGTAATTTTTATAAAAATATAAAATATGGTGGGATGGTAGGATACAATAATCGTGTCTGGCTGAATTGCGACCTCCATACACCAGGTGTATAATTTGCTATAAAAGCATGCTCATAACAAACGTCTCGGTGATAAACTCAACAGTTACTCTTGGGACATCATATTTCGGGAACAAACAGTGTTTATTCCGCTGCCAAAATGCTTGCAAGCTGTCATAACAACGATGGCTCCCGATAAGTTGTATGTTTATCGTATTTTCGAAGTGTGCCTGCTATGTTTACCATTGGGTCCACTTGTAGTGCTGTTATAATTTATAAAATAATCGAATACAACTACGGTGAATTCTACAAAGAACCCAAAAAATGTGACACTAATCAATATTTAAAATATTAATAAGGTATTGCGTTTTATCTATATTAATATTATAAAGCGGATTTTTTTTTATACCATTCTAGGCTTGTTATGGTGACAATCTCACGTGATATTAGGTGATGTTGTGGCCCAAGATGGTGAACAAGCTAAGCCTAGCGGTGGGACTGGCTCGCAAGTGCAACTGCCATAACATACCTATAGGTATTTGGCGGCAGATTTTAAGCTTGAGGACGGTAGCTAGCCAGGCGGGCGTTAGAAAAAACCCTCCCATCATGATATGGTTTCATCAAGATGTTATCCTTCATCGAAGACTTAGTCCCTAAGGAAGGCTTTAAGTTATTTAACATCACGCTACCAGCAATAGGAGCAAACTGTATTGAAAAAGTTACAAAAACGGGGCAAAATCATTAAATCAAATATTAGCTCCACGCGAGCGAAGCTGCGGGCACAGCTAGTTATTAATAAATTGTAATTCTATTTATATATACTGTAAACAACTAATTGATTAGGAAACTACTAACCTATTTAAAAATTTAAGTCTATATTTATTTTAATGAGGCCTCTGCACGATGAAATGCGTTATCATGTCAACACTTATTTAATTACAAGGTCAAATGTATTATTAAATATCATAACGGTAGCTAATAATAATTTTTGTCCACACAGGTCAAAGGAAATTATTATTAATTAGTGAGATACTGAAAAATATTGTACCTACGTATTAAGTTTGTACTAATCCTGTACGTGTAATCAATTTTTTTTTAATAAAAATAATAATAATTAAATTATTTTACTGTTTATACTTCTATTAATATTTCTTTAAGATTATCTTTAAAGATTCATGCGATTAAGTCGTGGAGCAAATGTAAGACATAACAATTATATTACGATCTATGTCTTCAAAGCTGATGCAGTTATACATACAAATGTTTAAGCTTTAATTTCTATCGAAAAAACTGATAAAGCATCTAATGAATAATTTCTATTACAAATGATCATACGTATTTTCTCTGTTCTACAGCTAATAGAAAATAATAAACCCAATTCAGTTTCTTGCGGATGCATCTCGATGCCTGCTGGTATTGTTTTCCGAATCAGTTGTAGTAGTTTCTTAGTGGATTGGTTGAATATAGAACTATTAATGTCGAAAGGTTTTCATAATAGAAACTTACTAACAGATAATATTCGCCGTTTTACTACTTTAAAGTGTTTATAAAACCAAAATAAAAAAAAACCTTCAAAAATTATATTATTACAAACTACAATTATCCTTACTAATATTATAAATGCGAATGTGAGTTTGTTTGTTTGTTATGCTTTCACGCCTAAACGACTCGATCGATCGAACGATGAATTTTGGTATATACGTAGATACGAACCTGGGGACGGTGATGGGCTACTTTGTCTTGCGAAAAGCTTATTGAAAGTGGGGTAAAGAGAGGGTACTTTGGAAACTTTGTATAAAACTTTTTATCGCGTCATCCGGTTTGATAACGAAATCAATATTAATGCGAATAAACCCACACGTAAAATCTAGTCTTCTATATCCGTAATTTTTTTTTACTGATAAATTTTTTATTTTAATAATTTATGTTTGGCCTCCATAACTTCCCGCATAGCAACAAGAAACAGTAAAATTACAAATAAAATTTTGAGCCACGTTGAGGTACTATCATTTTTAACTTCAGTTATATAAAAATAGAAGAGATTTAAGAACTATTTATAAACAGATTCTAAAGTAACCGCTGTTAAATAGGAGGAATAGACTTAAGGGGACCTAAAATTCAATAAATTCCTACATAAACATAAAAACACGAGCTTAGTAAACTGAATGATGCTGTTTAAAAAAATTAAGAGCCAAATAGAGACTTCTTTTAGTTAGGTATACGTAAAAAAAGTGTTATTTTTTCATTCCATATGTATTAATCATTTATCAGATTGCAATGAAACTTTGGTAAGCTGTTGTGTGTGATAAAAATATAATAGGTGAATCGTGATCCCGTCAGCTACTTCCACAAAGCATGTGCATGCTCAATAGTAATTTGAAAAATTATTTAAAAATACAGACATTATGCAAGTATAGGTCGAGGAACAAATCGTGTTACTGTTCCTCATATCCTATATACAGATATGCTCTGTGGGTGTATAACTTTTATCAGATTCGAACCCACGTACTTTCGATTGTGTTACTTTGTAGTGCTTGGACATGGGTATTTTCGTTATCAATGAGCAACGTTATTACTTAACGATATCCGATGCGTGTATCCTTGTTGCGGCAACGACGCACGTTAAAGAAGTACCTAATACCTTTATAGTTTACGTTCGTTTACCTCAATTTTTTTGTTAAGGAACCATATTTGTTTTTTTTTAATAATATTATATTTTATAACATGCTAGCTGAATGCGCAACTCCGTTCGCGTGGAACTAAAATTTTATGTAATCATTTTCATAAAAAATGTTATATAGCCTATGTTACTCAGGGCTAATGTAGCATTCTAATAGCAAAAAAATTTTGAAATCGGTCCACTAGTTCTTGAGTTTATTTGTTACAAACAAAAATACATAAATAAAAATCTTTCCTTTCCTCTTTATAACATTAGTATAGATGATTGTAACTTATGGTTTTTTACTATACAAACTAAATTTAACCTATACAAAATTTACCTTGTATATCTACTAATCTGATCGTAGAATACGCCATACTAGTTATATAGTATAAATAGGTGTAATTATGCAAGTCCATTTATTATTCTAAGTCCATTAATGAAAGCATTTGAAGAGAGACGAACTACTTAGCATTCCATGAATTCACCGGGTGGGTGCCAGGTCCATCGAGTAGCAGAGAGGGAATCCCGGGCAAATCCTGGGGCTTGTCACACGGGCGCAGTTTTAAGAGACCGGTAGGTGACGCCAGAAGGACTGCAAGTCCAGATAGCTACTGCTACGGAAGACTAGAAGACGCAATACGGAAGTTTGAGTGTCGTGTTTTGTTTTAGTGTGTATTTCACGGCTCTTGTCACCCGATGAGTCGCTATATGCCCCTCTTGGTCCCGATAGTGCGCTTACGCATTGCCGGAGAAAGTCCGTAAATTGATTTTTTAAATACCTTAGTAAAATAGTTTATACCTTAATAAAAAAGTTTATAGTACCCTTTCGTCAACACTTACTTTCTCTGCTCGTTTTTCTCTCCCTGGCCAGCCAAATTCGATAGGAGCCTGCTTGCGCAGGCTTAAAAGCAAGTTCTGGTATAGAATTTGCTGTATTCCTAGATTGATCTAGAAAAAAATAATATATCTGATCTGGAAGTCGAAGTCCAACATCCTATGAAATTTTATAGTGTTTTTATATGTGTCCATTAAAGTAATCCAGTCAGGTACACTACCTAGGATTGACAAGGGCGGGTTTAGCTTTATTTTGTAAAGTTTATTTGCCTTTAAACTAATTGCGGTATCTAGTGATATCGATAGCTCAATGATGTTCGCATTTAATCGGTCGTTAGAAACGGTTGTTGTTGCCGGATCAATATTATTATTAATATACTGGATTAGTAACATTAAAAACAGTGGTACCATTAGTACTGAACTGACCAAAGCTGACATTAGAGCCAACTTATTGTGTACCAATGAGTCCTTAGAATTATACAACAAACTTAAATGAAATTCAAATATATAGAGCAATATACTATACATTGTGTATACATGAAATGGTAACGATATTATAAAGCTTTTGCATTAATTTGTACGACTAAGCAGCTCTGAAGCCATTCTAAAAAAATGAAGTGTGCATTTTTTATATATACCTACTGCTTGTACGACTTGGACTCAATTTTGTATTTAGATAAGGTCTTTGTTACCTACCGAGTTTTCCTGGATAGGTAATCAAAAGTAACGCTATCGTAACGTAATAGGTAAGCAAAAGTAACATAAAGTATCGGAAATGTAAACGTATTTCATAATATCTTCTTCAAAATTTGCGATAGCTTTTGAATGAAACACTGACTATGTACAGAAATACTAAAAAAATAATGAGATAGAGTTGTTATCCTTTTCAATAAAATTCATTAAAATATGTAATATCCGTAGATGTAAAATTCTGAAACTCGAAGCCGATTAAATGCTCGCAAGATATTCATACCCGAAATATCATATCTATACAATCCCTAGTATTATGTAGAAGCATTCCGGTATCTGAATCCTAGTACATTTCCTATAGTCCTCCACCTTAGTGTATTCTTAAGTACTTATGGGTAGATTATTGCCTATATTATTTAGGTAAGTAGTATAAGTACTTCTTTCTAAATATAGAGTATATTTCCACGATGTACTGTCCTCTCGGGTATAGCTCAATTGCTTGAATTGATGTCAATTAATGGTATACACAAGTTGTTTCTTAAAGGTTTTAAAGCCGTCGCAAATTTCACCTTATAGTCCGTAATTGTTAGCAACTAAATTTGTATAATCTGAAGGTAATATAAACCATACTAGTTCTAAATAACCTTCACTAAAGTAATTTGCACAAAGTTTTAAACTTAGAAACCGAGTAAAATTAGTACTAAATATTTTCATAATTCATATATTGTTGGAAACGAGGAACATTACAGACAATATTTTTTAAGACGTTCAGACATATAAAGTAACATATGAAACACATTTATTTTGTATAAAAAAATATCTGCCTCAGTTCTCATAATTAATTCTTGTATTTACAAGTTCAGAAACATGTAAAAAGTATTATACCCAACTTAAAAGTAAATTAGGTAATCTTTCATTTAAAATATTATTTTCTACATTTACCTACTTTTTATTTATAGGATCAGCCTGTGTATATGCTTATAAGCTGACATAATTGTAATTACCATAAGGATAACATCGTTGCGTGTATTAAGATTTCTTAGAAAATTAGATATGCTTAATCGTTATGCAGTTTTTAACAAATCAAATCCAGTAAGCGCTTAGATAGATACATTTATGTTACTATAACATATAATGGAGACATTTTCCTTATTTATTAGTTTAAAAACATACAATTCCATATTACGTTATGATAAGAACTTAGGTCCCTATAGAGAAAAAAATTGATAAAAAGTACAATTCTGTTCTCCCAAGGCTGAGTCACATAATTAATTTCGTACCTGAATTAGTGGCTGATTAGAGAGATATTTCAATTATCAACGGTACCTCGCTGTAACGACAGCAAAACAGTGTGTTGTTAAAGAATTATTCAGGTGCACTTTTATTAATGAATATATTAGACACTTAATATGTAAGTTTGTTTTTGACAAAATGACACATGGGTGAAAGATGTCAATTAAACCAAACACATAACCTTAAGATGTTCAGTTAATAAATATATATTACCAAATGTAAAATAGGTATTCGATTTTGTTTTGTTTATTAACGGGAAACGGAGTGAAATGGTCCAGCATGAAAAAAGATGAAGCGGTTTTAAGACCCCTGTAGAACATGTGCTACGAGTAGGTATGTTGGCCAGCTCCCACGAAACTAGATGACGTAAAGTTCTGCTTTCACAGTGACATACCCAGCTCTCTAAGAGTGATGCGATAGGAAGTTCGACTCCCTGATATTCAGATTTGTGTAGGTACTAACCTGTCATGGTACATGCACAAGACCGTGCACAAAGAGCCGAAAACCGCTTGTCATATATGCGTTGCGGCTGAAGACACCGCGCGGTACACTATCTAAATGCCCAAAGGCAGAAAGATGTTGCGAGGACGGTTTAATGTTATTTATTTTAATAGTAAAATAATTTGTTAACTGAAACGAAGTTCCTAAGTACAACATGGCAGAGGTGTAAAGACATCTACGTTTACACTCTGTAAATCAATGGACCGTACAACTTAATTTTGTCCACATGCAATAATGACGTCGTAAACCCCTGTATATTGAGTCACTAATTTGAGTTATAAATGAATTGCAAAAGATTTACCAGCTAGATTCTAGCAAATAAATCACAAAGTAATCATTAACAGTCACCCGTAATCCCTAGGCTAGGCCTACTGTATGCGAAACCTGTTTAAGGTATGAAAACAATAGTTATATAATAAAGTTAATAGTTAGATTCAGTCACGTGGATGTGAAGAGAGGGGTATATCGGGGTTTTTCCCTTAGGTCTAAAAATGATATGCGCCGTGCGCCGCTTTGCATATTATATCGATATTTTTATTAGTGTTAAAAACAACAAATATTTACTTTTGCTGCTTATTATAATGTTTACATAATCATCTAAACTATTAAATATACGTGTAATCAATAAAGTTTGTACTGTATTTAGTAATAGATATTCTTTTTCAAATAAAAACACGTCTCTTCCAAATGCAAAAAAAAAAAACATTGTAGCAGCACTTAAGCATATAGAAAAAACCAATTAACCTAAAAGTAAAATTATAATCGCATATATAGAATACCCTATACAATTTTCTATTTTCTAGAGCAGCAAAAGCAAAGTCAGGCGTATTTGCCCTTAAAAAGATGTACAATAATTATGATTTTAAATATCATAACGAATATTCTTAGTGTAAGTACTTGGTAATAATTTAAAAATTTCAAGTATACGCGACGTATTATATTTATCTAGAAATAATGCTCCGGTCCTTTACTTAAATAGTACAGGATTATAGATAATAGGGAACTTAAGGTAAATCCGACCCTGGTCACAACACTACAGTGACTTGACTAACATGTAATTGCAGTGCGTCATGTATTTTTGAATTGTAACTTCTTATGGGAGGGCTTTGAAATTCTGATCCGCGACCTTTTTGTGTGACGCTCATTCGGGTAAAGTCGGCTCGAGTCGACTAAGAAAGCGTAAAAAATACTTTGAAATCTATGTCCGTATCTGTTATCAGTTCCTACTCTGCTTCATAATTAAGAAACCTATGAGCGTAAAGGACAGTTAGTTGTGAGGCTATTGCATCGATTTCTTCCGCATTGTAAAGTAAATCCTCCTATCATCAAAATAAATCTAGTTAACGGTTCACATAGCTCAATGTTCACCGTCTTTATATAAATCAATAGAAATTTGCATTTGTACGAATACTTTCATATTACCTTTCTCTTGAGACCTCGAACGCCTTAATACGTGCATGCTAAGTACTAGCTTGCCACCTAATTCTTTAATTGACTGCACTGAGACAAACAAAGACATCGGTATGATTAGTATGCAGCTGTAGTGACTTACGATAACGTGTATAGCATTGTCAATGCAAGGCCTCGGTCTTTGATCCCGGTTGGAGAAATTACAATTTCACCGAAATTGCAAAACTTTGAGACGGTATCAAAACCTCACGTAACAGTTGTAATTCCTATTAAAAATTACCTTAAGGCTTAAAAGATATTGAATTGTTAAAGTCCATTCAAATGCATCAATAATATTAAAAAATCAAACGTTACAAATCGCTCACAAGAATAAACAATCTGTATGTGGAGTTTGCGTATAAAATGAATAAAAGATAAATTAAAATTCAGTCCACAACGTTTTATTAACTAATATAAATAACTATTTAAATAAATAACATAAATAGTATAATAAATACCGCCTGGTTTTGGCTTATTCCGATGGCACCTAACTGCTCGCTGTTGTGGGGAATTTTGCTATGAGCTTCCGATTGCATCTCGTCTGAAATAATAAAAATAATTTAATTAACAAATGATATGTATAATTAAATATTAAATGTATCACCGTTTGATGTTGGTAACACAAAGTACACGGTATAGAAAACTTGATGTTAATAACAGTCTCTCTCAACTATACTAAAAACCAGCCAACAGCCAGACCAGTTATATACGTCGCAATATGAAATACTTGAACGAACTAATTTTACACGATGACATCAAATAAAAGCTATCTTTAATTAACTATAAACAAAACGAGATAACCCGATATTTAAGTTAACAATTTCACACTTAGGTTAACATTCCTGCAAATATATCGTGATACCTATTTGAACAAGCCACATTACAGCGATGACAGACGATTTAAAAATAGTTTTTGGTTTACACTGTGCTTACCAGCAAGTGTAGTCCAGTTATTTTGGCTGTCCTCAAATGTACAGTTGTTTTGAGACGACTTAAGATTGGGTAGAACCCATACGTATTTACTTTCCTATGCCTTAAAATTTATTTTAAAACGAATTCTTAATTTTTTACCATCTTCCTATTATTAATATTCACCATCTTTTACAGAAGGACGTAACGGCTGACAATGTGTTCCAGGAGAAACTAGAAAAAATATTTTTTTATAGAATTATTATCGATTCACATTCGATAATGCCTTCGTCAATGAAATATCCCTATGATAAAAAAGTGACACAATTTAAACGGATGCACAAAGTGGTAGCTGTTTCTGTGTTTTTTTAACTCGAACATACTCTGTTAAGTGTAATTTGTATCGTCTATTACATAATTGTAATTTATGTTACGATTACGGAATTTATGTAAAGTGGTAATTCTAAGTAGTTTAACTATCCGCGCACAGCTCACAGCGTTGTGTTTAGAATGTTAGAAGAGTTGTCTGAAGTAAACATTCGACAAGATTATCCTATGGTTAATATACCCCAGAATTATGAAAAGAGTACACTTATATTATAAGAGTATAGTAATTAAATATCTACTTTTCAATCTAAAATGAGTTCAAATATACTTTTCTCTTATCAAATATTTAAGAGCGTTAAGAATCTATTTTTTTAAGATAGTAATTGTCAATTTTTGGAGACGTTGAATTCAAGCTTTCAGATAAAACACACGATATCATGCTGCTTAAAGTTTCTTTAAATAAAAATATCCCGAAATCCATTTATTAGGTACTTAAGTTACTTGTATCAGATAGCGTCATTTTATTTAAAAACATTAGTATTTAATATTTCGATAATGTATATTTACATATACTGAAACTATATCTCAGTCTATACATACATAAAATATTTTTTAATAATAATAATCGAAAAAAAAGTACTTATGTATAATTATGTAAATGTAATCGATTTACTGATAAAAAATATTTCTTTTAGGAATTTTATCTATATATCCGTCCCCTTGTTCGCGCATCACTTTGAAACTACTGGAATGATTTTGACGAAATTTAACACATTATGAACTAATATTATGAATCCAAAACGAAAACGTTTCTCCGGGATAGAGGATAAATGATAACATTTTCAAATAAAAAACCATCTCTGTATATTACAACGTGATTGTATTCCAATACTTACCAACTTAATAAGTCTGTGATAGCAACAGTTATATATATTTAGCATAATAATACATTGTCCATATAACTAAAACCTGAAGCTAAAATTATACGAAATACACGTCAAATCCGCGCGCAATCGGGCGCAAAGCTAGTGTCATAAAATATGGGGACACTAAATTACAGCGAGACATTTTATTTCAAACCAATTAAACATGTGATAATATATTCATATATATGTACATATTTAATACCAAAATACAAAAATTAGGCTAACTAAACAAAACTAGATCGAGAGCGATGATTGAACCCGCAACCTCTCAGCTCAATAGGAGAGCTTACTAATACTGCATCACGAAGCGTCAAATTATGAACTGTTACTGGATTTTATTTTCAATAAAATATTATAAGAACTAGACATCATTAGTATTAAAAGTAATTTATACTCAGTAATATTCAAAACGTATCAATACAAGCATACTCACAATAACCATAGTGTAAATTCTAAATAACGACACTTAAAAGACTGCGCATTTGATGTCGTTATTGAGAGGTGTCGTTTAATGAAGAGAAAATATCATTGTACGAACACCAATATAATGTTCGAATCTCTGCAATGAACCAGAGCTTTCGGTGAAAGAAAACATCTTGATGAAACCATAGCATGGTGGTAGGGCATTTTCTAATACCCGCCTGGCTAGCTACCACCGTTAAGTTGAAAATCTTCCGTCAAATACGTGCAGGTGTTCCAGCAGTTGCACTTGAGAGCCAGTCCCTTCGCTAATCTTAGCGTGTCCAGCAACACAGGCCACATCTTCACTTAACATCTAGTGAGATTATGGCCATAACGCTAAACATATAAAGTTTTTAAAAAAATAACCAAGGTACAGGAATTTCGATGTTTGTCGTTAAATCGAGTAGCATTAAATGGAGTTTATGCTTTCATGTACTAGCTTTGACGCGTTAATTTCGGATGACGCAATAAAGTTTCATACAAAGTTTATTCTTCTCTTGACCACATTTCCTCTAAGTTTTTCCAGAGAAAAAGTGGCCTATCACCGTCTCCAGGATTCCATATACATCTATACCAAAGTTCATCTTAATCGATTCAGCGGCCTACGCGTGAAAGGGTAACGAACAAACTCAGTGAGTTTAACTCACTTTCGCTTTTATAATATTAGTAAGGATAAGGAAGTATGGATTTAATTATTGACTCACCTTATATAGGGTTCAAAATCGTATATATCATCAATAACCCTCCGCACGCGGCATGCGACGCTGCAAGACCGTTGCTGCCTACCGTATACCGAGATAGCTCGTTCTACCAACTGCTGCATTGACGTCAGTTCTACCACTGTTTCAAAAATTGAGATATAAGTCAATCCTTCTTTCGTGATCTTGAAATAAAATATAATCAAGAACTGCAGTAAGCACAAACATCTAAATGATATCAGAAACATTTCAATTACATTCAATCTCTTTTTGAACGTCTGCCTACTTGACTCAAAAGTGACAAAAAGTAAGACTGATACTTTTGCTTATATATAACTTTTTTAAGATAAAGAAAGGTTTCGTGATATCAATGGAATATCCAAACATTCTTTGTCATCAATGAAACAATACTTAAATACATGAAAATACAAAGACTACAGATATCATAAGATGTTTTTATTAATAAATTGGATACTAACTGATATTTGCTTTTGATTAATAATTTATTTGTTAGTAACATTTCGTATCCTGAATTTTCTATTTACCTTTTTCTCGATTCTATGGAGACAGTACTTACATTAGTAAAATTCCTATATCGTGGTTGATAATTTTTATTGTCATTAATCACTAGAAGAATCGTTTGCAATTCAATATAAATATATAGGTAGAAATAAAATACAACAATGAAGAGGTTACTGTCCTTCAACTTGTCTTCAACCATTCGTATTAAATCAAAAATCAATCTCGTATATTCATCGATTTACTATATTCACATGGTAGATGTTATCAAACTAACAGGGATATACGTAAAGGAGTTACTTTGGGTAATTCATATCAGATACTAAAAAAACTAAAGAAAAAGTTGAACGTTTAAATATTATGACATGGATCTAAGTTATTCCCTAATATCTGATGAAAATAATAATAAACTCACCATCAGTATTTCCAAACCTGCGTTCGTCTTCATCGTTGTTGGTATCTTTATCCTTCTTAAAGCTTATCAGTTTCGGTATCACCAGTAACATGCATACGACGGCCAGCATTGTCACTAATTTCTTAAATATCAAAAATTTAAGCAGTAACTTTGCTATCGTCAATATATCCAACTTGAATGCTAGTTTATCGAAGAATCCTAACCCCGGCGCTCCGTACGGAATACCGTAAGATGGTTTCAATGGAGGTCCATAAATAGGTGGCAATGGTTTATGTATCGGTGGACCGTACGTCTGAGGGGGCGGACCATATGTTGGTGCAGGAGGCCCATAAGTTTGTGCCGGCGGTCCATACGAATGTGATGGCGGACCATATGTATTCGGTGGAGCATCATAAGTTATGTCAGACTCAAATTTTATCGGCGATCCATACGTTGGTGAAGGTGAATAGCTACTCGATGATCCGGCAAAGCTACTTGATGGGCTAGAAAAACTGCTTGGCGGTCCTGACGACCCGGATGAACTGAAACTAGTGTCGCTCGAATAGCTTGGACTATAGTCATATCCTTGAAAGCTGTCGTCGCGATTTGATATTTTCTTCTCGCCGTCTTTAGCCGTTACTATAATCACACTTTGTTTCGCTTTTTCCGCTTCAATACGTGACTTCGAATAAGCGTCTAGGTACGAGTCTGACTTCTGCGAGGTAGATTTCGTGGTGTTACCGATGGGAGCAACGATCGCAGAAACGCACACGCTAAGTGTTAATATAACACAACAATAACGGACTAAAGCCATTTTGTAAATAATCTTCGAGCTACCGTCCGAAAGAAGTTGTCGCCATCGATCGCGAATGTCGAATGACAAGCGACGTTGGCTCCTATTCTGTTTTCACTTTTGACTTACAGTAAAAGAACCTAAATATGATAATGGAACACAATTAAATTCTCTGAGTGATGCCGATGCGTTCCGCATTGCTCATGATAAGTAGGTGGTCGTGTATCATGACTCGCATGCTAATGTTCGACGTGCCCGCGTTAACCTTACCTTGTTGGACGTACCGCCCTGAGCCTCGGGACCTTTCATTGCAATAAAGAAATCTTTACAGACCGTAATTTGTCTGTGAAAGTTTTATAGTCCCATGTATCGATGTTACCATAACAAACCCTTAAACGACCAAATAGCACTTTGTATATGGTTACCGTTCATCTTTTCATTCGTGTTCAATATTCAACTGGCTGATCAATAGCGGAAATTATTGCGTAAACAAAACAGGTACAAATATTCTTAAATGTTTCCAAAATGTTTAAGTATTGGAGAAACGCCAAGATGATAAAATGCAAGTTGTATTACGAGATCGGCATATATTTAAAATTTTCGATTTCTACTTATCAACCATGCATTGCAGAATTATTTTCACTTGCAAATATAAATTAAATACTTAAGCACAGCGTAACAACAGTTATGTATGCTTATATTCTTACAAAATATATTTAATATTCCATAGATTTGAGCAACATTACAAAAGTGATCTCGTCTTATATAAAAAATATTTTTACACTTAATAATTAATGTTACAATTATCACAAAAATAAATGGGAGCGACAATTCAAAGTAGACGGGAGATTTTTCTATCCTCCAAAGTTCAGAATTCAAGTAACGCTTTAGAACGACGGGATAGCGGATGTCTAAAAAAATGTCCATGGAATTTTTGTGGCAACTTAAACTTCAGGCTTCTAGTTATTATTTATAACTTATTTGTACACATAACCAAACTATATTACAAAAAATATCACAGATATTACATAATACATGGACGAATAACGAAAGCTTTTCAATAAAATTAAAAACCATAATCGAGATTCCGCGAAAAACTCATAAATGATTAGTAGTATTAGTAGAAAAAACCACAAAATTTCGATTTAGACAATAAAAAAAAATCCAGACCATAGAATTTATTTCGCATTAACATACATTAATCAAACGCATTTCCTGTGCTCAAATATCTTTCCTCGAAAAACTTGTGCAGTTTTCTGGTTTTTCTACAATTTTCGGTTTTCGGTGCGAAAAATGAACTTATAGATTTCGTATTTGCCGGTTTTTTTGAGGAAGCATTTTCGTCAATATCTTCGAAAGTGCAAGTTGCCGTTTTATCTTGTAACATCATTTCAGCCGTTGACCAACTAAACCTCACAAGTGTAGGGTAGCCAAAAACATTGTCTATTTGCTCGCGAATAAATTTCTTTGTCAGCGGATCTGAGGACAAATGAAATCATATAGCATTTTCAATCATGTTAATATATACAGTAGAACCTCCTTAAGTCGAACCTCAATAAGTTGAAAACCTCCAAATTTCGAAAATATAACACTATTTGGAAAAAAAATTTTGTTCCCTTCGCTTCAAACACTAAAACCTCCATTCTCTATAAGTCGAAAACTCGATAACTCGAATTTTTTAGCGTCTCCATTGATGTGACTTATAGAGGTTCTACTGTAACTTACTGCCAGGGTATTCATATAGCAAAATGTATAACATTGCATATCCTAACTAATATTATAAATGCGGACGTGAGTTTACTTCTTACTCTAATACGACTTAACTAAAGAATCAATCATCATAGAATTTTGCATACATTTCCGAGGTATATAAAAACAACTTTTACAATTACTAAATCTATATGAAACAGTTTTAACCTAGTATTGATGTCAACGTTACAGGTGTAGTGATATATCCCAAACATTACTTTAGTTTTAGTTTTATCTCATTTTAAGTAACACACAAAGGATGTATATTTGGAAGAAATAAATTATTATTATTATTATTTTTTTTTTTTGTTCGAACTGACATACGCTGTTAGCCCCAGGGGCTTTGACAGCTTCACCGAACTTTTTGGGGCAAGTGCTGAAGGCACTCAGCCCCGAGGCAGCGGGCACAAGGGTGCCAAAACGGCCGCACCTCGGCTTGGGCTGCTGCCGGTAAATAAAAAAGATTAACGATCCTGACTAACCAACAGGTCTTGTCTTACAAATTTAGTGATCCTAACAACGATCTTATTAGGTAAGCAGCTCAGGGCCGCGAGGGTAGTCTCTTACAGAACCGTGAACTTAACGTGTGAGTGTGCACGAATGGTATGCGGTGTCATGGTGTACTCTCAGTGATGTAGAGTGTCACTGTATCGCGCGAGCAGAGTCACTCGAGGGCTCCTATCCGGAGGATCGAACCTAGTCAATCTATTATTCTATTCTATTAATCAACCTATTATTATATTGAAGCATTTATTTCAAGGGATATTGGCTCAGTTGGTAGTGTGCACGGATGCCGCGTTAATGGACGTGAGTTTCATTCCACCTGCAATGAGGCTAAGCTTTCGGTGAATGAAAACATCGTCAGTAAACCATGTAATGATGGTAGGGATTTTTCTAATATCCTACTGGCTAACTACCACACTAAAGTTGAAAATCTTGCGCCTATAGGAGTGTTAGAGTCAATCCCTCCACTAGGCTTAGCGTGTCCACCATCTTAGGCCACATCGTCACTTAACATCAGGTGAAATATTAGCCATAACACAAAACCTATAAAGTTTAAAAAAACATCAATGTTAACTAGGCTACTGACAAAAATCAATATTTAAAACTAGCACAGTTCAAATTGCTGCATTTGAAAAATACGTAAAAGTGCAAATATTAAATAAGTATAAAATCATTTATCGATAATTCAACAGTGTCATCAATTACAAATTAAACTTTAATCATCAAAAATCAAAAATCAAAAGTGCGTTTGTTTGTTTGTTACGCTTTTACGCCTAAACCGCTGAATAGATTATGATTAATTTTGGTATAGAGATAGATAGAACTGGACTGAAGATGATGATAGGCTACTTTTTCTCGCGTAAACCTTATTGGAAGTGGAGTAAAGAGAGGGATAATTTTGTACGAAACTTTTTATTGCATCATCTGATTTGTTTGACAAAATCAATATTGACGCGAGTGAAACAGCGGGTAAAAGCTATCAGTTATAAATTAAACTTTATTCATTAAAAACTTATACAATAGTTACATACATAGTTATTATTTTAAAGATTTATGATGACAACAAAGGAGTCGTAAAATTACCTCCAGGGTAGCCACTTCCAAATTGAGATGTGTCCATTTCCAAACCCTCGTGAAACTGCCACACTTTGAGTGCATGATCTCGGGTCACTTTTGCCACTATACTAGCAGCAGAAACTATTGGGTAAATTGAATCGGCTTTCTTCGCCACCTGTAGCAAGTTAAAATAACTATTAATCTGCAACTCTGAAAAGTAGCATAGTAGTCATTTTTTTTATAAAATACTCACAGTAATTTTGTAGGAAGGAAATATTTTACAAAGCTTGGCTTGGTACTTCTCTGGTGGTCCCACTGTATCCACATACACTTCAACAATATTTACACCACCTTCAGCTGAACGTTTTATCAAGTTTATTGCTGACTCCATTGAAATCTTCAAATAATCAAATTACAATTATGCTCCAATATTACTAACAGTAGGTTTTATACAAAAATTGCTATAAAACTTTCCGGAGCTTGGTAACAATAAAAATAATAAATAAAGTGTGTAGATTGGTGAATACATGTTCAACTATTTTCTCTTCATCTTTTTTCTACGAAAATTGCCAACCAGAGTATGGGGTAATATATTATAAATAACTTAGAAATTTGCCAGGGTATACTCTTATTTGTGTTTTTAAGAAAACTGTATCTGAATTAAATTAGGATGTATTTTTTTATTGATACAGAGGCCAAAAATAACTATATTTTAAAGTTGGTAGTAAATGCACCTAATTGTTTATTATTACAATTTGGGTGATTTTAAATAGATATATTAAGTCTGTGCTAATTATATTCATACATAATAATATTACTATAACTGCAGATTTAAAAAATTGTTTTCAAGCAATCTATTATATTACACAAAAAATTCAAGTATACACAAACATTGTAAAGCAATGACGACACTATTGGTAGTGTGTATGGACTCCATATCATTAGATGAGAGTTTGAACCCTTGCAATAAGCTTGAGCTTTCAGTGAAGGAAAACATCATGATGAAAGCACAGCAAAGTGGTGGGGCTTTTTCTAATGCCCATCTGGCTAGTAACCCTTTCAAGTTGAAAATCTACCACCAAATATCTATAGGTGCTTTCCAGCAGTTGCACTTGAAAGCCAGTCATTCGACTAGGCTTAGCATGTGGCACCATCTTGGGCCACATCATCACTTAACACCAGGTGAGATTTTGGCCATAACACTAAACCTATAATGTATTTAAAAAAAAACATTATCATAGGCAGAGCTGGTAACTATTTAGTTTACTATAATTTTAAGAATAACAAGAAAATGATAAATAACAGCATTACTACTGGGTAAATGCTCTAGTAATTTAGATGTGTCAGTATTGGTAAGTACTAATATGGCTCATGTTGGAGCGATATTTAAGACTCACATTAGTTTTCAGGACACATCTGCCCCAGTAATTATACATTTGCAATATTTATGAGCTTATATTATAAATCTTACATCGTTTAAAGAATGCTTAGCTCTTTTGTACATCGAATTAGAAATATAATTTGGTGAAATAACTTCTGCTGCCCATCCTATATTGTTCATTGAACTTTCTTCACTAATTATATTTGAAAGTATTTCATCTCGCTTTATCTCTGTCAGTGCCTTAGAGTCTGCACATCCCAAGTCTTTTAAAATGTCAGTTTTGCTTAATGGACAATATGCTACTCCATATACCATGGGGCCTGAAATAATAAAATTTCATATTAGTGTTAGTAGAACCTATTTTACATAAAAAACTAGCTTTTGCCTGTGACTTTGTCTGCATTAAAAAGTTACTTTGGGTAGCATTTTTGTTTTATTAAGGACACATCTTTTGCAAATAATACACATATAAACTTCCATCTTTTATTACATCTTCACACAGGTTGAAATTTCAAAAACGCTGGAATGTTTATTTCCTTTTTATCAATGGTTTTATTTTCATCAATAATAAACTTCCATACAACCTATCATACCCTATTCTAATTACTTCTACCCTCTTTTTTCGCGATAATAGGTAGCCTATGTCCTTTCCCAATGTCTAGTCTATCTATGCACCAAATTTCATTAAAATTAAATGGTTTAGGTGCGAAAGCTTAACAGGCAGACAGAGTTACTATCGCTCTTATAATATTAGTAGGGATTAAGTGTTTATAGCGTTTATACATTACTGAAAATACTAGATATTTCCAGGTTCACATAATTATTAAAATATACACAAACATACCTAGAACTGGTCCTCTTCCAGCTTCATCAACTCCGATCATACATGGTTCTAACTTACAAATAGATGGAATTTCCGAACTATTCACAAAGTTACAGAAATTATTGTTAGACTTGATAATGTCCTGTAAATCTTTTAAGGTCTTCATTATTTAAAAAACTATTCAATGAAAATGTATATTTTTTACAACCTACAAATTAAATCTCTGGAGATAGATAAACCATATATATTAAACTTTATACATATTAATAGATTCTTACTACTTAGGCGATATTTAATATTGGAGGTAATATTTAAAAAAAAATCAGCATTGACATCTACAATCTACACACAAGTTTGGGCGGCAAAATATTGTTAGTGACATGAGTTTAGTGATTACGGATATTCAATATACATAGAAGCATCGAATTCACTCGATGTTACTATTACGATGAAGCGAAACGATGCATTTTTATAAACTGTCAATCTACTCGATGAATCAATGTTTTATCATAAAACATCGAACCAATGGTAGCCAGCAAATGATTGTACCTATTTATTACTGTTTATTCATCTCGAACATTAGAAAAGGGTGTAGAAGAGATTAATATTATAATATTATAATAATATAATATTAGGGAGAAGAGTGAATTCATGAAACTGCCATATAAAATGAAGCCGATGAATCTGATTCTTCAGATCATTCTGACAAACCAGAGAATAACTTTTTTGTGCCATGTTTACCACTAATTAATTCACAAGAACTGCAAAACGGTGAAGTGCGAATGCTATTTCCGATAAATTAACTATTTATTTGCTTAGTCCAGTAGAAAGACTCAACGAGAACCCATTGAAAATTTTAAATGATTTGAAGCTTCTTAAGCTTCATATAATTGCTTACAAATTCTTGACCATAGTGGGAACTTCAGTAAAGTGACCAAGAATCAATTCGGGTTTATGCCTGGACGAGCGACAACGGATGCCATTTTTGCACTACATCAACTGTGTGAAATATACAGTCAGGCACAATAAAATTTGCACATGGTGTTTGTGGACTTGGAGAATTCATATAATCGGATACCTCAAAAGGTTTAATGGTGGGCGTTAAAAAAGATAACAGTACCGAGGAAGTACATGCAACTGGTACGTTCCATGTACAGTCGAGCTTGTACCCATGTTAGGTCCGAAGCTGGAGTTACTGGCATGTTGAAAGTGTCTGTAGGGACATTCAGACAATATGCACCAGAGATCAGCTCTAAGCCCGTATTTATTCCTTTTTGTTATGGATGCACTGATATCTGATATACAAGAGGAGGCACCATGGTGTATATTGTTTGCTGATGACATTGTTCTTGTAGTAGAAGATGCTATTAAGGAACCAGCTCAGGCTGGAGAAATGGCGGGAAAGACTCGAGAATGTGGGGTTAAAAATAAGTAGAACAAAAACAGAACATTTGTTGGGCGACTTCGGTGACCCATCGAGTTTTTCTCATATAGCCCTAAACGGTGTACCTCTACCAGTATGTTTCGATTTTCGGTACCTTGGCTCATTAATACAAAACAATAGGGACATTCACGGGGACGTCAATAATAGAATAAAAGTAGGGTGGTTAAAATGGTGACAGGTCACGGACATTACCTGTGATCCACGAATGTCTGTAAAACTCAAGGGAAAGTTTATAAAACTATTGTAAGGCCTATAGTATTGTATGGATCTGAGTGTTGAGCAACGAAAGAGAGGGATGAAAGAAAATTACACGTAGCAAAGATAGGAATGTTACGATAGATGTGTGGAGTTACTACAATGGATAAGATTAGAAATAAATATATTCGAGAAAGCATGAAAATAGCACCAGTGAGAGAGAAATTAAGAAGTAATAGATTTGCGTGGTATGGGCATGTTATGAGAAGAGAAGAAAGCCATATAACTAGAAGAATGTTAAGTATGAAGGTGAATGGATGTAAGAGAAGAGGAAGGCCGAAGAAGATATGGATGGACTGTGCGAGAAATGATATGTGCAAAAAAGAGTAAATACTGAGATGACGGCTGATAGAGTAGAGTTGAAGAAGGAAACATGTTGTTTCGACCCCACCTAGGTGGGATAAGGGCTAAAAAGAAGAAGAGTGGGAACTTCAGTACCGTCTGAACATTTATATTCTAAAGCACAGCGAAACGTTTAAATCAGTTTTTGTTTTTGCAACGTCTTCCAAAAGAACACTGGGTATAGGACCAGATTTTCTATAATTATGGACGATTTTTATTTCGTTTGAACTTTGAAAATATATAACTTTATCGGGTAGTCAGACGATTTATTTGTATTTATGTCCTATGATTTATTTATTTAATTTCAATAAACTGTACGTGTCCAATCTAAAATCTTCATGTTGTTTGTAGTTTTTGTAATTAAAACAAAGAATATTGACACTTTGCTTTTTTTTTAATAAACAATAATTAATTCAGTGATTTTTCCATAGTTACATAGATTCCATGAACATCGTTTCACACAGTAGGCGTGTGGACAAAGAACAGTGCTGTTGTGGAAGTAATAGATGATAATAAATAATAGTTAAAAAAATCTAAAAAACACGTTTTTTATAGAAAACTGAACTAAAAAATAGAAAATAAGTGTTAATAAATTTAAAGTAAAAGAATAGTGTTAAAAATTTCATTAAACATAAATTAAGAATAGTGTTAAAAATTTCAATAAATATAAATTAATAATAGTGTAAATAAAAAAAATGTATTTTATTTTTAAAAAAAGCGTGAGGTGCTTGGTGTCAATAGTTATAAATGTTTTATCGACAGACATGAGTAGAGTGATTACCATTTAATAATCTTAAAAGCACCCCACGTTTTTTTTTAAATAAAATACTTTTTTTTTTATTTACACTATTATTAATTTATATTTATGGAAATTTTTAACACTATTCTTAATTTATGTTTATTGAAATTTTTAACACTATTCTTAATTTAAATCCATTAAAACTTATTTTCAATTTTTTTAGTTCAGTTTTCTATAAAAAGCGTGTTTTTAGTTTTTTTAAACTATTATTTATTTTCTACTTTTTAGTTTGCTCTATTTATAACAGCTTGTTTTTTCAATTTTAAACTATTATTTGTTCTAATCTACTATTATTTAGTTTGGTTTGCTATAAAAAGCGTGTTTTTTATTTAAAACTTATTTGTTTTGTAGAATTAAAATTCTTTTTAGTATTCGAATATTTGTTGATATTAGAGAAATCGGTTAAAGATAGTGATTGGAAATTAAAATATCAATTTCTGTCTTATCGACTATTGAGAAAAATTATATAAGTTAACAAAAATCTTATTTTGCAAATTGAAAAAAGGAATAATTTTATCAAATTAGTGTATTGTCATCGGTCCTCGATAAATCTACAAAGTTTGAACAAAATCTGGCCGTTTAAAGTGGGTCAAAATCGCTCTCAAAGGAGTCGGTTACAAACATACAAACAAATATACAAACAAACAAACATATAGGTGAAGTTAATAAAAAGCTTTTAAAAAGTTGTTGTTTGTTTGTATGGTGTGTCAACGGACTGACTACAGCTTTGTGATGCAATGTTATAAAAAGTACTCAATTGTGTGCAAACAATGATGTTCCTAACCGATATATCGGATAATATCGATACATCGACTCGTGTATTGCATCGAATAAAAACATCCTTGTATTTTCTAAGCAGACATCCCTAAGTCGTTAGTAACAAATACTAATAATCAATTAATTGTTATAAATATATTTTTTTTTTTATTATATCACGTAATAAGTTTATTATCATTATGAAATTATATTTATATTTTACACAAAGTTACAAATTTACTAAACAATGTTAAATAATGCGGTATGTTAAATAGTCTAAAGCATCCCTTAATGACTGCTCATCTATTATAAACGTATTTTTTTAAATCAAACTGGTAGTTTTTTTATGGTATAAGGGGCAAACGAGCAATGCTAATCACCTGATAATAAGTGATCACAGCCCACAACACCAGAGAAATCGCAAGTGCATTGCCGGCCTAGTTCATAAGATTTCAAACGCTTTCAGACAAACAAACTTTTCAGTTTTATATTAATACTAATATAAATACACATGTTATTAATCGTCATTGTTTACTGTATTATCCATTATGTTACTTCTCGTCTTCCTGTCCCGGAAGTTCCTAAACTCTACAGCTCTTTTGGAAGACATTTCATGAGGTGTTTTATTTTTGAATCGATGATAGCTCATTGGTTGTGTTTACGACTTTGCTTCAAGGGACGTGAGTTCGAATCCAACCACCTACAATGAGCTTGAGCTTTCGGTGAAGGAAAACATCGTGAGGAAACCATAGCGTGGTGGTAGGGTTTTATCTGAGGCCCGCCTGGCTCGCAATCACCCTCAAGTTGAAAATCTACCGCCAAATACCAATAGGTATGTTCCGGCAGTTGCAATTGAGAGCCAGTTCCTCCACAGGTTTAGCGTGTCTACTAACTTGGGCCGTATCGACACTTAAGATAAGGTAAAATTATGGCCATAACGCTAAGCATTAACTTTAAAAAAAAGGTGCCAAGTCGCAGCTATGCGATCACCAAAGTGCACAAGAAGAAACTTATGCACAGATACATATATATGTATTGTGTAGGTTTGCGTTTTTCGTTCTACGAGGCACAATAAGGAACTCATGATAAAGTAAGTTTGCACATTTAAAATCGATTGGTTTTTTTACTGAATAAAAACAAACTAAGGCCCCTCTGTTTTTTTTTTTGCACTAGGGCCTTTGGCTACTTAAAGATCTGAAGAAAATAATTATCTGTGATGCCTACTCTAGATTTTATTTTAACATTTATTAGAATTTCAAAAATAATTTCTCGATTAAAAATATTTTGAAAAGCTACTGTTATATGAATTAGATTTCGAACTCCATGAACTCGAGATGAAAAAATCATATATACGAAACGATTTGGCAACACTATTTTGAAAAGTAAATAATTCCTACGTAGCTTTGGTGATGGTTTAATAAATTACATTACATGTTTTGATAATAAAAAACCTTCTTAAAGTGTACATTAATGTCTAACGTGATAATCTAGTAGATTTACTCTGTAATGATGATACAAAGAAACGACGCATTTCCATAATCTGTGCCATAAATAATCCATAAAGTCCATAATTCCATATAGAGCAGTGCCAGTGCATAGCATAATATTTTTAGATGTAGGAATAAAAGGTGTCATCAAGTTATCCCCAAAATTATTATTGTTGGTGCAGACAAAAGGTAATCATTTTTATTCATATAATTTTTCCACTACTAAAGGTTCAAATCAGTAATAGCTAAATGCTCATTTGTAGGTTAGAGTAGTGCTATCTAATATGCAGAACAACCCCCAGGAGCTTTCATGGCAGGCGATACAAGCTATCGTGGGGGTTAAACTTCCTCCAAACGTGCTGCGATTTGATGATATCGGATTTCACTTAGTCAATAACACAGTTTCAAGCGCTGAAGACTCAGATTCAGATGTGGAAATTGTCGAAAACGACTGGGAGACGGATATTAATATATTATTACGACCTGAAAATTCAGACAACGAAAAAACGTCCCCGGACAGAGAGCAGAGTGAATCACCCATATTACATCTCATAGAACCAGACAATAACAATTTGGGTAAAGAAATATTAGACTACAGAGAATATGTAGAGAAACTTGAAACCAAAGATATATCTGATAAGGATGCGTTAGCGCAAGTTGACGATGCAGAAAACTCAAATGGAAATGTTTTGTCAATAGAAAATTATTTAGAGGTCACCCTGTCAACTGACTCTGAAGCTAGTCATGTCTGCAGTCAGTGTAACCAAATGTTTTCAAATGAACAGTCACTTAATTCACATAAATGCAGTGCAAAACCCACCGATGAAAGGAAGTATCCATGTCGTATGTGCGCAGAGAAATTCCCCAGTTATTGGGAGTTAAGGAAACATATGAACAGTCATTTTCCTGGTATGTTAGACTCTAAATCTAGTTTTTGTCACCTCTGTCAAAAGGATTATACTAAGACAGGGTTTATGAATCACCTACGCAAACACACTGGTGAGAGGCCTTTTGTATGTGAACTCTGCCACAAAGCTTTCTCACAATCAAGTTCACTTTCGATACATATGAAGTTCCACCTAAATGTGCGCAAACATGCATGCACTGTTTGTGAAAAGAAATTTGTTACTAAAAGTGAATTGTCCCGTCACATGACTGTCCATACAAAACAAAAATCCTACTATTGTGGTGTGTGTGACAAAGCCTTTACTCGTTCAGATAATATGAAGAAACATGAGAAGACTCATGGATAGGTTTAAATTATAAGAAATGTAAGCTATATCAAAGAATTGCATCACAGTAAATGACTAGTTAATAGATTAGAAATACACACAAATTTACATGATGTAATAAAGTGCATTTGAAATAAAAGGTTGAAAACTATTTAATGAAAAAATATATATATATTAATATATTGTCCTTGTTAAATAATTTATAGAGATACTGAAAAAAATGTTACAAAATTGTGATGCTTTTCATGTAGTCTTAATTTCTAATTCTCTATTTGCCAAATATTTAGTTTTATTATAATTAAACTTTGTTTGTACCAAATCAAAAAACATTATGATCTAGTTCATAATTTAGTCACTATGGTGTGTTTATGATTTATGTGAGTGATTTTACACTCAAATGTGCTGTTCTAAATGCTTCTTTGAAATAAGGGGTTATTTATGCAACTTTTCATTATGCATGTTTGGGATAATGTTAAGTTATTAAAATGCCTTTACAGGTGCTCTATGTTAGGATCACACATATCTCAATCCAAAGTTGCCTTTTAGATATGATAAAGTGATATTATAGTTGTGTGATATATATAGGTCAAATATCCTACGATTCTGATAGCCCTTCTGTAACATTTACATTTGATAAAAGGAATGATACCAACTATTGTAAAAATGGGGCCTACAAAAAATCCAGTCACAAAAACTTTTGTACTTGTTCCTGCTTCACTTATGAGCTTTAATATAGTGTATTTTTATAAATCTTTACAAATGAAGAAACTACAGTTGTAAAGAGTTCTATTGTCAAATTTTAGATAAGTATTTCTAACAATTTTATTGTATTGTAACCAAAGCAATATCATTATGTATGTGCCTATTCTATAAACATAGATTAAAATTATGCCAAATAACATAGATTTTAGTGTTAATAGACGTGAATAAAGTGGTAATGAAACTTTTAAATGTTTTACAAAAAAGAACCCACAAATTTGCATCATTTTACATATCCTAAATTAATAGTAATAGTATGTATAGAATAGAATGAAGCCTGTTTTGTATTCATTTGTTACAAATCATTTTCTCTTAAAAGTTTGAACAATTTAATTATACACTAAATAGATGTAAGTTTGTATAGAGAATCATCACAAATATTTAAAAGTGCACATATTTATTATGAAAAATACCTAAAATTGTTGTTAAATCTAGTATGGTCTGCTGTAAACAGAGCTATACTACACACACCAAAAATTTGTTCTAAAATCCCAAAGATAGTATAATTTACTTTAATGTTTACAATTGGCTATAATATTATAAAACCAAAGTTTTCCTACATTTTTATTGTGCCACAATGAAATTTTGCATACTGGTTGTAAATATAACAATATAGCTTATGTATTGTCTAGTTTTAATAAATCCTAGACAATAATCATATTTTAATATATTTATTGTATTTAATGATTTATATAATTAAGTTGCATGACTTGTTTGTAGATTAAGAATTTGATATTGAGCCAAATATGGAAAATTATACAAAAATCTACAAGACTGACAATAATATTCAGAGTAGATATTAACTTGTGCACAAAGGAGATATAAATACCTACCTTTTATTTATTGACACAGTGAATTACAATAACATTTTGTACTATTTATAGAAAATGCACCTTGTTATAGACTCAACATGACAATTAGTTAAGGACCGTTTGGATTATATAGAATATTTTATGGAAAATGTAATAATAATTTTCAATTTTATTAAAGAGTTGTTTGTTGCAATTTATGTTTTATTTCAGAATGAAATAATTATTTTTCCATTTGTTCTAGGTTGCGCTAGAGATGTCATCCAGGTTACGTAATCTTAATCCCTTTGAATTACATAAATATCTCGTTAACGTATATTGTCTGAATACACCGGGTTCTACGGCAATCTTGAAAAGAAACACGTCCGGTGATAGAACTGACCTCGATGTCATAAGAGAGCATCACAAATTCCTATGGGAAGATGACGATGCAGTCGACACATGGGAAAAACAATTAGCCAAAAAATATTACGACAAACTATTCAAAGAATATTGCATTTGTGATTTGACTAGATACAAAGAAAATAAAGTAAGTTAGAACTTAGCCGAACCAACATATAGAAATATTGTTTAAGTATTTTTTAATTATTGGTATTAATACTACAGTAAGGCTTTCCGTGTAAAGTCAACTACAACTATGATTTATCAAACATATGTACAAGGAGAATCGAGTATAAAGCCGAAGGTCACATTAAAGATAATTTATGCGTATGCACTCTCCCTAACTTTGATATAGGGACAACTCGCGGTCCCCTATTTAACTCAATTGCCTTTTTTGCCCCAGAGACCTTCCTTTGTGTAGTACGCTTAGGGAGCGGAACAATAGTGGTACTGCCTTTTGTAGGCTAAATATAGATGCACGTTCACCCTGCACTGATACAGTAACGCACATCTGTCCGTATCGTTGCTTTTGTTATATAAAGGTTCATTGCGATGAATATGCGTTACGAAACAAATTGCTACGAAATTTATATATAGGGCGAAAGGCTAATTCATAATTGAAAAGTACATATTTATATTTCATTTTGGTTGCTTCATTCTACGCATCAGGTTGCTCTACGATGGCGTATTGAAAAAGAAGTAGTGCTAGGTAAAGGACAATTTCAATGTGGAAATAAGCTTTGTATAAGCGACAAAGACCTCAAATCTTGGGAGGTTAATTTTGCTTATACTGAAGACGGTGAGAGAAAAAATGCACTCGTAAAAGTTCGTAAGTAACTGATTTAACTATTTATTTATATTTAACATATTTAAAATGCATAAAAGGTAGACTGATTTGTGGAATACAAAACAGTTGCCATTTGTTTCCCAGGTTTATGTCCCCAATGTTCCAATAAATTGAATTATAAATCCAAAAAACGAGAAATAAAAAGACTTAAGAAAACACAAAAGAAACGTAGTAAAAACAAAGAAAGGTCCGATATCGATGAAGAAAACAGTCCTCGAACTCCGTCGCCAGAATTAATAACTGATCCTTCCAGTTCTACCACAGAAATACACTGCGCAGCTGAAAACAACGGGCAGTCTTTATGGAGTAAAGGTTTCGAATTTTTCTATTAATAGTTTTTGCAAAGCTACGTAGGTATATTTTTCGAATATTATTATTAATCACTAAACATTAATCATTTCTATATATAAATGGATCGTTGATTATTTACGATTCATCATTTTTTTACTGCTGGAACAAACATGATTATAAATTGGAGAACATAAGCTAAATCGTTTTTCCTTAGCATGGGATAGTTGGTTAAGCACATCAATATATGAGGTGTAGCTTCTCGTATATAGTGGTCGCAATCCAGTCGAATATAATTGTTGTGTGCTAACCAGTCCACCAATATATGATCCAGCAGGTGAGAACAGCTGTAGTTTTCGTAAAGGCTTTCCGCGAAATGATTGAATCAACCCCCGTTTCACACTATACGGATCACTATGCGCGAATAGTAATACTGTGTATAAAACTTTCTAATATATTCTTTATTTAGTACGGATGCTATCTTTGAACTTAAGAACTGCATATTAGGGACGTTACGGAGGTAAATATACCGGATGCGGAGTTGGAACCGGAGGTTTACAATCTGCTTTATCGGAGTCCAAGTCTGAATCGCAAGCGAAACGGAGGTCGAGAAGAAGACAGATGTGTTAAATATATAAATGATTTATTATATCATAATATTACTCGATACTAGGAATTGTATAAGGGACGAAATTTGGTATCTTCCAGTAGGCCCTGTAAAGCAATCCTTTGAAAAAATCAAGCAATAAATTAAATTTTGTACGTACTTATTCTATCCGCAGTTACTTGTTCTGTTGCGATCTCCGTTATAACCTCCCATTCAAAAGTACCGAAGCCGAATCCGGAGTCAGAGGTGTAAAATCAATTGGAAGTTCCGACCTTTCGTAATCGGAGTCGAAGCTCCGTAACATCCTTACTGTAGATATAAGTACTTGTTGAAAATATTGTACATCGCCTGCAACGAGTTTTACGCTAATACTTGACACTTGTACAAACAGATCGCCTGAGATGACGAGGTTTAAATATTTTACCAAGTATTGGTCAACTTGCTCTAAATTATATAAGTACTAATTATTTTTGTCAATTTGGCTTTATATATTCGAAAATGAATAGACCATACTACCCGTTGACCATAGTCAGTATCATTTCTTTATTATTACCTGCTGATCCGTGATATGGAGTTAGCAAGTCACACGCATCCGCTGCAGCTGCACTTGGGAAGTCTGTCATACAGAAATATAAAACTCCTAAACTTACCGTTCACCGCTTCACTCAAATCATTTCATTACAATAAATTTTGGTCCACCATAAAAAAAAGAAGCTTCTCAAGTTGTTTGGATTCCTCAAATGTATTGAAATTTGTTGATTTACATTCTAAAACATCCAAGAAAGCAATTTTTCATAACTTTGTTAATTTTCAAAAAATAATTATGATTGAATGTTGATTTTATCTTTACTAGGTATCCAAGAAACAGAGGAAAAGACTCGTGAAGAAGAGTTTCAAGAATATTTAGATGACTTACTTTTATAACAGCTCTTTGACAATACGGAAGGAAAAACAACATATGTTATTTAATTTTATTATATTTCTACACTTGTGTTAAGTAAAAAAGTCTAGTTATTGTACGGATACAAAAAACACCTACAAATATATTCATAATAATAATCGATAACTATATAGTATTATTCAATTATTACATGCATAGATGATAAACACATTTATACATAAGTCGTCCCCGACGAAATTGCAACACCGTAATAGTCTCACCATAAGGGTTGCATTTTTCTTGAACATGGAATAATAATCTCCAAAACGATTAACTGAAACCGTTATTTTTACGTATAAAATATAATGAATTAACCAGGACCACGCCGACTAAAGTGACAATACTGCGATATGCGACTATAACTAATGCGTAAAACAATTAAATACATTAACTGCCCCCAAGAATCGGTTAAAAATTGTTCTAAGGACTCAAAGGAGCTTTTTATACAAATGTTTTGAATACATATACACGATTGATATTTCAGTAATAGTCGTGTTAATATAATATAAGCTTTCACGCGATATCACATCACGATGTACCTATAGATACAAATTGATCACGATAACCAGAAGTCGTAGTGTTTTATGAAACGAAATCGTATAGGCACATGGCAGCGAGTACTGAATATTCAACTAATAGACGATGAAAAATAATCTTGCGTAAAAAGTGAAAATGGCTAGCCATGATTTTAATAATAACGGTTTCAATTAACATTACCCGAAGCGCGGATCTAGAGTTGTAAGCTTATAATGTCATATATTGAAACTTCACAATGTTTTAATAAGAACAAAAACATTGCAAGACTAGAATAGATAATTTTTATGATAATTTGTAATTATATTCAGTTTGGGGAATTAATAACCACTAGATACGCGCTCTGCCGTCTCGTTAATTCTAATAATATTCATATTTTATTTGCACAGTATTGATAACACATAAATATTCAAAAAGTACAACATTTTAGAGAAAATAATATATTTATTTTAATAACATATATCGAGAGTTTTTTTCCCAATATAAACAATAAAATGTTTATCATTTATACTAAAGAAAAATATTATCCCTATAAAATTGGTAAGAGTGAAAAAATAACAGGAATGATGATATAATAATATAGAAACAGTATAAAAAATTGAAAACAAGAAATCATCAACACTATACATAATTTTTAAACTTCAAAACTCTAAACATATAAAAGTGAATTAACTTCTAAATAAATAACAATTAATATACATTAAAACGTTTTATTTTGCCAAATTAAAATAAAAACTAAATACACTCTATCTCGCTGACATGTTAAACACCACTAGATATAAGATGATATATTTTTTAAAACCCATGTAATTGACAATCAACAAGCGTGAGTAAAGAAATTATTATATTATTTTATCACACAAAGCCGTTTAAATATTAAACACACTTACAGTATTTACCTATAGTAAAATAAATACTTTTTTTGTGCGTCGCTTGAACAGGTATAAACATCGCCCTGCATTTTACTCAATAAACATGCATCCCAGTAAAGGCGATAATTAACAAATGATATTTAACATCAATAATTAGTTATTATTGTTTCCAATTACTTAAACTATATTAGAAACAATATATTCAAAGAAATCTAAATTAACAAAGTGTAAATACAGCCTATTATGTGCTCGAAAAATATAATTATTAAAATAATGGATAGCTCTATCAATTTTCGTATAATTAAAAAACAGTGTTTCCAGACAATTGTCTCGCTTTTCCTATAAAATCACCCTAAAATACGAGTTTTATAAAAAAAACATACAGTTAAGGAATCCCAGCAGGTCTAGCTTTTTTAAGTACTTGATTTTAATAAAAAGCAAAGGGATAAATTGGCATTTGTCCAAACATGATTTTATAGGATTTTGTTGCATATTTTCCTGAATTTAGATTTTTCCCCCTGAGTCCGCTCTATGATTTTTTACCCTTTAACCCTATTATATTGTATAATAACAATTTTTACAGCTGACGTATATATTGACACTTTTGTAGAAAATAATATTAGCCAATTGCAAGTGCACTAAGTAATTCAAAAGTCCGATATAAAATTTGAAACCTTGAGCATTTAAGGGTTAGATCAGCTTAGATTTTACCGTTTCGGATCAAAAATTCAATGATTAGGTAACTATATTCAAAAATGTGATGGAAGTTAACAATAAAATAATAGGGCATCGTATCATCTGAAACGAAGATTTGCTTCCGTTTGAAGCAATCTTGGGCCTGGGTTCTACTATATTTAAATCTACTTGCTAGATCTATTAAAATCACAGTGTAATTATCCTCCGTGAGTCTGATCTTTGATTTTTTACATTTTAAATCAGCCTAGATTTTGCCCTTTAAAATCAAAAATCCACTGATTAGGCAATTATATTCAAAAGTGTAATGGAAGTTAATAATAGAATGTTAGTATATCATATCATCAGAAACGTAGATTAGCTTTTCTTGGACCTGGGCCCTACTGTATTTAAATCTCCTAGCTAGATCTATTAAAATCACAATGAGATTATCGTTCCTAAGTCTTCTCTTTGATGTTTTTACACTTTAAATCAACTTAGATTTTGTATTTAGAATCTAAAATCCACTGTTTAGCAACTATATTCAAAAGTATGATGGAAGTTAACAATAGAATATTAGGGCATCATATTCCGTTTGAAGCAACTAGGGACTGTATTTAAATCTCCTAACTAGATCTATTAAAATCACAGTGGCATGATGATTTATATACGTGTGCTGGTGCAGAACTATTTCTGCGAGTTATTCTTGGTGACATCTTCATCGTCGGAGCAATCCTCGTCGTGCGTGTGCGTCAAGCGCTGGGGGGTCTCGGGTCTCGCGTGCGGCACGGACGCCGCACTCTGCCGATAAACACACCGTTTATATATTTTTTGTACTACTTTTTTGATAATTCTGCGAATGAAGCAACCAAAGAAAACGTTGGGCATAGATATTCGATAGCCTAACCAAAGAAAACGTTGGGCAAAGATATACGATAGCCTGCAAACATTCACTTTCTTACCATTATTATCAGTGAATCTCAATGTTGGCAGAAGTACACATTTGTGGTCGACATCATCCAACAACAACTATATTTTGAGACATACAATTAATGTGATTGGTTAGTGGTTAGTTTTACATCGTTCAATATTTACCTAGTATTTTAACAAACTATATTTTCAATAAATGTTTTTAGGTAGAAATTAAATATAATATTATAATGTACAATATTTTTATTAAAAGTATAATAATTTTTCACGGCTCTGTCAACACTGGTCTTTGATGATTGGTGATGATCTGATGTCTTCTAAGTACATAAGTGGCGGATTTACACTTTTGCCGTCCGTAGGCTATTCAAATTTTGCCGTCCATACCTACCTACAATAGATTCCACATAAGACTACGTAAATGATCGAGAAAAAATCGATATAAGACTTAGATTCTAAGTGATGAAACATATTATCTATCTTTCTGTTTCTAAAAAACAAATAATAAAATACTCCAAATTCGCCGCTTCTAAAATCTGCCGCCCTAGGCTCCAGCCTACTGGTAGATCCGCCAGTGCAATACACGCTTAGGATTAAAACTGAAGATATCATGAAATTATGGTATAGGTACAATAATTATTGTACGTCTGCCAACACTAGTGGCACTGCATACATATTATAAAATATTATCGTCGGTAAAATGTGTATTATATTGGTTATACTTGATATACTTGAATTTTATGGTATATAATCTTTATAGGTACTGGATTTTTCTTGTACAGTAAAGTGAGGGCACAGTGTCTGATGACGAGCACAGTACGATCCAAAAACAATAACAAACTTCGAGATACTTTGCTGCGATGTCTGCTTACCAATCTCTAGACAGCAGGATAAATGTGACTAAAATAGTCACTGTGACGGGTCTATCATGGTAATACCTGCATAAAACTCACCTTAGCATCTATCATGTTAGAAGGTTCCGGTGCATCCACAAAACAATCCTCGGATGCGTCTTCAGCGACACACATCACACTGTAGCTGCGATGAGCGCTCGAATGTCTTGAGCTAATAATAATCGTACTAATAGTATGAACTAAATTTTATGCGGTTTCACTCGCGTTAATATCGATTTTGTCAAACACATCGTATGACGCAATAATAGGTTTCATACGAAATACCTAAACCGCTGAATCGATTATGATGAATTTTGATATAGAGACAGATGGGAACCTGGAGACGCTGATAGGCTATTTTTGCTCGCGAAAACCTTATTGGAAGTGAGGTAAAGAGAGGGATAAACTGTATAAAACTTTTTATTTCGTTCTCCGATTTGTTTGACAAAATCAATATTAATGGGCTTACACGTAGTCTAGTCAATATTATAAACCGGAATAGTTTGTTTGTTTGATCGCGCTAATCTAAGGAACTACCAGTCGGATTTCAAGTTATAAAAACGGGGAAAATTATTAAATATTTTTTAGGTCCAGGCGTACGAAGTCGCAGGCATAGCTAGAAAGAAATATTATATAGGTTACTAGCTGTAACCGCGACTTCGTTCGTGTGGAACTAATAATCATATAATATGTTTTGTTCGATTTAAAACTTGGCTCTTATTGGTGGTAGCGTGATGATAAATAGCCTAAAGCCTTCCTCAATGATCGTTCTATCAAACACGAAAACATTTTTTGAAACCCGACTGGTACTTCCTAAGTTTAGCGCGTTTAAACAAACAAACTTTTCCGCTTTATAATATTATCATAGATTTATTTATTTCAGAGCTTTTAATGATTCTAAGCCGTAATCTTACTGTATTTACAAAGTAATGGTATGTAGATAAGGAGGTCAAAGTTCAAGTATTGTAGGGTCTATCTTCTCGAATCTTATCAAATTACGTATTCAATTCAATATTAATATATTATGACGTAATAAAATAAAATATATGTAAGTCACATCTAAGACATGCTGTAATACGGCACGGCAAGAGAACAACGGCTGAGATACAGACTTGGTCTAGTTCAGGCGCTAAGATAGACTAGGAATACTATGTCGAAAGACAAATTTTCTGTATATAGTATATCTATAGTGTATTTTTATTCTGTTCAAATAAAAGTTATCATTAAAATTAGTCTGTGTATTACGGACATTTCGGTTTTGTAAATAGTACCACGTATTGAATCTACAGACGATCGATAGGGCTATTTTTAAATTCACATCAACATTAAACTCTCATTAGGATATATTTGAACACCGTTTTTCGACCTTTTTAATATAGTAATGTAATAACAATAACGGTGTGTGCTAAAAATCATATTGCAGAAGTTAAAGGTGAATCGCGAAATACAACTACAATGCATTAAATTAAACGGCATGGAACATACTGTGTTTATTTCGATACTGAATACGTCTCATGCGTCATGCTGTATCATATAAAACTCGCCGACCGAGTACAGCAGTGACCCGTGACTATATTTCTCTTGTTCTCTAGTCGACTTGAGCCGTCTTTACCCGAACGACATCTTATAGCCGAACATAAAAATTAAACGTCAACACATTTTATTACTATACATATTTTTTAAGGAAAATAATAATTAATTTTAAAACTGAATAAATCATTGTGATCCCTCTATTTATGTAATAATAGTATCCTTGCTTCCTCGAAATCCAGAGAACCAAGGATGCTTTATAAGTTGGTTCTATACGGCATTCAAGACCCCTAAAAATAGATAAAATAAATTACTAGCTGCGCCCGCGACTTCATTCGCGTGGTTGTCGAAAACTAAAACGCGTCGCTTAGATAAGATTACAGTCAAAATCCGTGTTACATGATGACGTTATATACACAACACCGTCTATCGAATATGAAATTCAACTGTCATCATTAGGTCTATTTTGGCGGTGCAAGTATGAATTGCGTGCGTGTGAACACTTTAAATTCATATTATTCAATATCTCTTGATAGAGTAAACCGATTGCGATGAAACCAAAACTAAGTAATACTTCAAGTTGCGTACAATATTTACGCATAAAAGTTATCATATAAGTTACTTTGATTAAATACATTTTACGTGATGCGTGCAAAGACAAACAGATAAACCGACAAAAATTCCAAATAAACTGGAAATGGGTTCTTGTTGAATTATCCTTTAACATTATGGCTATTTTTTTTTTGGAAATATTTTCTATGTACAAAAACCACTTTTCTACAGATTTATTATATGTATAGATGAAACTTTATTTCGAAAGGAGGGTGACATGGTCAATCTGTAAACAAACTACAAATATATAAATAAAGAAAAACTAATAATTCCAAATATTACAATGGAATCTTTATAATTCGAATGTCAAAGGAAATGCTAAAATTTTCTAGTTAATAAGTATTCGACTTAACTAGTAATTAGAGATACAAAAAAATTAATTGCCGAAATTTCGACTTAGAAAGGCGCGCTGTTCGGTAGGTATATTCTTTGAGTTGTAGAGTCAAAGTTAAATAAAAATATCGACAAGCTTTATGTTACATATTTATTGAAACTAATTAAAATGTTAGTGAAGTAGACTATACACCGTCTAAAGAAATCTTTTGATTTAAGGCATTCAAGGTCGGGAAATTCTATGTAAGACGTCATTATATTTTACTACGACTTATGGAATCTGGTTTTTGAAATTCGAATTATAGAGTATAAATATGTACTATGAATACCTCGCGGGGAAATAACATTATATTCGAGTTACAAAGTCTTAATAATTCGAGACGCAGCGTATTTAGGGGTTCAGCACAAGGTAATGGTATTTTTTTACGACTTACTGAGGATTACGACTTAACGAGGTTCGAGTTATAGAGATTCCACTGTATTTGTGATAAGCAGAGGTGGTAATATAGTTACCGATCGATGGTGGGTGTGTCGACAGTGAACCGCTGCTCGTGCGCGACGGTGGACTCGTGCGGCATGAGCATCGCCGGGGCGCGGAACATGTAGCAGAAGGGATAGTACATCAGGTTGAGGAAGGAAGCGGCGTACAGGTCTGCATACCTTACCACCTGGGAAACAAATATTTATTATAAAAGTGACTGCACGCTCTATTGGCCTAGCGCAGTAATGCAATCTAGGGCGAGGGGGTTCTGGTAAAACGTTACGAAGCGTTACAAGGCAGCGAGAGGGGTTTGAAGTTCGCGTCACGTAACATTCGTTTTTTTTTATATTTTTAATAAACAAGTAGGTAATTAAAATTATCCAAGTTCGCAACTGTTTTCATTTGTGTTTAACGAAGAATCCCTCGGCTATTTCTAATCGTATTGTCATAAGGTAAGATAAATGAGTTATTTTGTTTTATGACCTTACTAGTAAGACATAATTATGACTTTAAGGTAAAAATGCTCACTTGTAGCAGACGAACCGTTTGAAGAGGGAGGGGGTACAGAAAACGTTAGAGCGCGTAACAGGGGGCGGAGGGAGACTCAAAAATTTTCATGAAATTGCGTTACGTATTACCCGAACGGCCCCTTAGTAGAAGACATTATTACGGCACTAACTAGGATTAAAAGTACACTCTTGACCTTGCCTTTGTCAACTAAGTCTTGATTAAACAAACAGTAAATTTAATAATTTAGTGTTATACTTAAAAAAACATACTTAAATTATATACAATTTATTCTTAAAAGTAACAACAAATTCTCCACTAACGTTAATATCGGTCTTGCATTTCCTAGGCAAGTAAGTAAATAAAGTACAATTTTTACTAGTCTCTTACAAGGTAAGATAATAAGTAGGACCTAGCGGTTTAAGCAATGTCCTGAGCGTTCGAATCCTGCACAGGATAACTATTTGTGTGATCCACGAATGATTATTCAGAGTTTGTGTATTACTTTTTGTCCGTTAATTGTATGTTTGTAAACTCCCCCGCAACACAAGGCTACATGACTCTTAACGAACTAAAAAAAAAAAATCTAAGGTGTGATACAGACCTGTGAAGAAAAGAAGGTTTGCCTAGAACCGGACCTGAAGAGGGAGCCCAGCATCCCGTAGGCGAGATCCATCTTGTGTGTCACGTCGCGTATCGACAGCCGCAGCTTCGATATATCCGGCTTCTCTTTCGTGCTCGAGTCCAAGTCTCTAATTAAACACATAGAGAGGTTAATTTACCAGCCGTTTCTATTTATAAGCCCAATTATTAATGATAATAATATATGAAATATTTTTAAAGTGAAACTTGTTATGGGAAGGCTTTGAAATTCTGATCGGCACCCTTTTTATGTGACACTCGTTCGGGTAAAGTCGGCTCGAGGCGAATAAGGGAGCGGGATAGATATGGTGATGAAGTTTTCACTTTTGTCGTGCACCCGCTTTTTATTGAAGCGACGTGATCTTGAATCTTTGCCTGCAATGAGCTTGAGCTTTCGGTGAAGGAAAACATCGTGAGGAAACTATAGTCTGATGGTAGAGCTTTTTCCAATGCCCACCTGGATAGCTACCACCCTCAAATTGAAAATCTGCCGCCAAATACCTATAGGTGTGTTCTGGCAGTTACACTTGCGAGCCAGTCCTTCCGCTAGGCTTAGCTTGACTACCATCTTGGACCACATCATCACTTAACATCAGGTGTGATCGTGGTCATAACGCTAAACCTTAACTACAAGAAAAAGATCTTATTTTAATTTCAACATGAGTAATGGTTGGAAAGTTCCCCGCTCGTAAATAATTAAAAAATATTCTCAAGAATATAAATATAATTGCAATATCATTAAGTCAATGACTTCAAACTATTTGTCTAAAAGTAATTGTATTTTTATACTGCGATAAAACTAGTAAAAATGGCCGTGTGATCACATAAATTTACGATACCATTGTATTAAATTTTAAATAATAAACACATTGTTTTTTTTATATATAAAATAAGTTGCTATAATAAATATTTATAAAACAAAATAATGCATTGTTCCTACTTAATTAGAACCTAACAAATTAGATATGAAATTAATCCTGAACAGTCTTCCTTATCATTCAGTTAGCAATAACTAATTAACTATCAATAGACTAATAACAGCTTTGTAGTTGACCTATATAATACCTAACTAGAAATCATAACTAATACTGTGCCCGCGACTTCGTTCGTTTGGAACTAAAAAATATTTATCATTTTTGTGACTTCTTTCAATACAACTTTGCTCCTATTGATGGAACTGTAATGTTAAATAGTGTAAAGTCTCCCTCAATGATTGCAGTAACAAATACAAAAACAATTTTTGATATCAAACTGGTAGTTTCTAATATCAGCACGCTCAAACAAACAAGCTTTTCGGCTACATAATGTTAATATTATTATAGATTATATATGGTAATACGAGTATATGTTTGTATATTATGATTTCACACCTTAACTACCTAAACTATCGTCATGGAATCTTGCATACACTGTCATGGGACAGAAAAGGACATAGGATAACTTTCACATAGAAGAAAGTAATGTTCGCTATGGATAGAAAAATAACTTTTAAATTGACAAAGTTTATATTCATGTAAACGAAGCAGTAAGTAAACCTATAAAACTGCAATATGGATACTGTCATGAAGCTAATTCCACAATAGTAATTCCGTACAAAGGTTAAATAAAAGGCAGCATATGTAAAATAACTTACTTGTACATATCTCCGAGTTGCACATCGAGATTCTGTAATTGTGCGAATAATTGACACTTGTCCGTCCAAACGTGTAGTTCTTGCACCAGTTCTGGTACAACAAGGAACGTGCGCCATCCACCAATCTTCTTAGACTTCAGTATGTCACCGAATATGTGATCACCGATGTATAAGACGTCTTTACCTTTTGCGCCTATCAATTCAGTGAACACATCACATGACCCTGAAATTTAAATATATAATTCTTAATATCAACTTATAGGTTATAAGATAAAGTAGTTTGTGCCCGTAACTTCCCGTCATGATAAGAAACCATCGTGTCAACACCATTGATAAATTGAAAATTGTTGAAAAATAATATATCACCTTAAAACATGCGCGATAATAATAAGAATAATATAATAATAATAATAGAATTAGTGTAAACTACGCCTAAACGTATATTTATGAAATCATTTTATTTACACGGAAGCTAGGTTTTAATCTATTATTGTTACATGTACAAAGCTAACTATGTATTTTTGGTATCCGACCACGTTTTACTCAAATTCTTTGTGAAGTCTATATGAGCTGATACGGTTATGGTTCTAGATATTTATGTTATTTTGAATATGCGATAATTTCAGTCTGAGGAATTACATGACAATCATAGTAACTATATTTCACATTATATCAACAGTCAATTAATGTTTACCATAATTTTATACTCTCACACGTTATATTGTAACACAATACGTAAATGTTCCAAATACGAATGGGCAATTTTGCCTTGAATATTTAAATATAATATAATAATAGGCGGTATAAAAAATATAGTATGCAAATTATTTACAAATGCGGCAATACAGCATTATGTTCTTTTTCTTGATAACTGTTTTTTATCAACAGTACTTGAAATTTAACTTTATACAAAGGCTTTTTAGATAAGAAAGGGCATCGATAGTTCGCAAGCAATAGTACTTGGGCATTGTCCGTAATTCAATATTATAAACATCTACGACATATATAAATTTATTTAAGCCAAATGCTCATAAATATAACCAAGCTATTTCTGCCACGGTCAATTACAATAGTCCTAAAGTACAACTTTGTATTATGAAAACTATTGCATGAGTACACTCATATATATGTAACATCATTGACAATGAAATTAACATGATATAATATTAAATTATACTTATTACATTATAATTTGTGGGGACTGACCAGCGTTATCTAGACTCAATATTAGAACTTATTGCAATCCTGCCACGAGGTTGGTGTAATTAAATTATTTATAATCAAAACTTATTAACTGACCAATTACAGGCTTTTTCTATGAACACATGTTGATACTAATTGTATCTAATAATATTAATCTTCTACTAGGATGTCAAAAGATAAAGTCAATGTTACCGGGGAAAAATAACGTAAACGCAAAACACATTGCACAGAAAAAAATATTCATTGATTTATCTTTACAATAACTCGGAATGGTGCGATGGTGGACGGTGGCGACTACTTAATCGAAAGATAATTTTAAGTGTACGCATTTTCGTTAGCCATAATAATTTTCTGTAATAATCTAAACCGATATTTATTGCATAAGAATACTTTAATAAAAATTTTTGGTATAAAACTTTATATCGTCGAGACATTAGTCAATGCGGCTAGCAATTACCCTAAGCGGCTAAGAGAGTATGTGTCTCAAGTCACCAGGTGAGAGGTTCTTCATTAAAATACTCATGATAGCCCATCATCCTCCCTGTATATCAGGGACTGGGGACTGCTGACACTTTTCTTCTATTTTGCCCCATGTGTAGAACCCATCAAGCCTTTACCAAAGTGTTTTGAGCCTAAAAACAACCATAATCTGCTGACAAAACCCTCTTAGGCCCTACGAAATACACACATTATAGTACATGATCTAGACCCTAACTGCAGACACTGTCTATGAAATGTTGGGGTTATTGTCGACCTCACTACTTTGTCTAACGGTTCATCAACCACGAGGCGGGAATTTTACATTGAGCTACCGGGACAGGAACCCGCTCGGAAATAAGGGAAAAATGTGTTTCATCCGCTCTCATTTGACATTAACAAGACCGTAATAGTAGATAATTTAAGTTTAATTACATTTTTATATACATATATGTCCATCAAAATCCTAAACCAACGTTTAGACTTTACTTGAAAAGTTTTAACACGCTTTAAGATATTGGATGTCCGAAAGATACGGAAGAAGCATTTGCCAGAAATACTTTGGAGTTATAAATTTTATTCAGGTATAAATTGATACTCTACCTCCAGAATAAACAAGCCCTTCATGCAGCGGCCCGACATGGTGTCCCATTTTCAACGCCCCGGTGCGAGTATCTACCTGTCTAAGAGTTGTGCCTTCTCCAAAGAAGAGAGGCTTCTTCGCGTCTACCACGATCCAGTCGAAGTATGTCCTCCAATTCCTGTGAGGTTCACCAGGCTGGAAAATAACAAATAACTTAAATCTGACCTGATTATTAATTATATTTTTTTATTTGTCTTAAATCGAAGTATCCTCAAGTTATTGGATAATAGCGATAAAATAGTAACGATTTTAAAGGTGGGCTATAAAAATGATAAATAAATACGAAAAATGGACCAGTCCACGCATGTATGTAGTTATAAACAGTCAAAAAATATATGACGCAGGTAATAAACGTGCCTTAAATTATTTTCACTTTTTGCTCACAAGTGGCCACGCGGGCATTCGGTGAATGACAAATAATATTAAAAGATTCTATTTTTGGCCACGATTAGAAAAAGTCGTTACTGAGTATATTGCTAAATGCAATAAGTGTAAAAAGTAGAAGTATTCAATAGGCGCTTAACAACCAATGGTAATAACATCGACAGCAGACTCTGTATTTACTAAGATATTACTAGATATCGTAGGACCATTACCAAAGGATTGTAATGATTTTGTATACATTTAACTCTACAGTGTGAACTTACAAAATTCACCGAAGCTTATCCACAAAAGATGCAGTGAGTGTAGCTCGCACTTTTGTTGTTAATTTTATTTTAAGATTTCGTATACCACGTGAAATAGCTACGGATCGTGGAACCGAGTTTTTACAGCTACAATCAAAGTTATATGTCAACTTTTAAAAATTAATCAGTTCCCTTCTACAGCATATCATCATAAAAGTATGGGATCTTTGGGCAACTCTCATAACAATATGGATATGCACTTAAGAATTTATTGTGAAAATCAGACAGGATCTTGATGCAGCTGGACACCATACTGGTGCTTCACGTATAATAATACGGTAAACACAGAAACCCAAATCAATCCGTACCAGTTGGTCTTTGGTAAGCGAAGTTTAATACTAAGTAACTTCAGTTCTGGTATAGTTAATCCCTTACATATATATGATAATTACCCACTGGAATTCAAATATAGACTTCAAATAGCTCAAAAACATGTTCGCGTTAACTAGATTCAAAGAAAAGTACACTGAATAAACGTATATGGCAACAAACTGAAAGCTAAATTATACAATAAAGGTGACTACTTGTTAATTACGAATCCTTCTGAAAATAAAACGGATTCAATTTATCTAGGCCCTTACTTAGTTTTAGAAAAGTTGGATTGTAATGTTAAAATATTAAAAAACAATGAGGATGATATAGTATATAAGAGTAGAACTAAATAATATAAAGGAAAAATATAAAATCTACCACTGTATAATCATACTATAAGAACATAATCATGCTATAAACATGTGATCATTTTTTTATGTATATTCATAGCTTTTTTTTCTTTTTTAACTGGAAGGTGTAATGTAGAAATTACCTATATATATATATATATATATATATATATTACATACGTATATCGTATATTGGTTACTTATATTAAGATGCGCTCTATAATAAAATAATATAATTCCATAAGCACTCGTGTGTTTCATTTGTACTCCACACACCGAAAGGACTACAAGACTTCAAAGAAAAACCTACTCCAGTATTTAGTGCATGGTAAGCACAGTGCAAACCTCGGCACCTGGATATACAATGGTTGATCTCGGAACGCGACAAACTAAAAAAGAATCTCTATTACGCGTTTATCACCATGTATATGGTAATCAAGATCAAGTTTTACTATTGGATATACACCATACTGGATATACATGTTTCTCGAACGCGATAAAATGAAGCGTTTTACTTTAGGGGGTGTAAAAACTATTATGTGCTGGTCACAACCCTGTAGGACAAAATTATGTCCATCAAAAGAACTAGTACCAACAGAAGTGAGCATGGAACTGAAAAAAATAATTGTAAATACGCATCTCTATACACAAAATACGAACCTTTGCACCATGGGGAAAATCAAATAGATAATTCATAATTTTATCCGTGAAGTTGTAATCGCTGTTCGTCAGTATGAACAGTTTGGCGCCGCTCTCTCGTATCCTCGACAAGAACGTCGGAAGCCTCTCATCCTTCTTCAAATACAGGTCTAAGTTCTCGGTAGTTTTCTTCTTTAAATTACCATGTATATGGACATAGTCTACAGCGCTTCTAACGTCTTGGAAGATGGATTTGAATGACATCGCTAGATCACCGCATCGAACTCCCGCCTTCACTCTGTGATATATCACAAGAAATGCTGCATTAAAATAACAATAACATGGCAGAATCGTAAACCAATCCACAATCTCAGTGTTTCATCACGGCTATTACAAACAATGTATATTTCTGTGATTCACTTTAGTGAAATATGAGACGTACCTATATGATGTAGGATTGAGACGTTTTATCGGAATAGTTTTAAAGACCTGGTATTCGGAACTAAAAAACTTGGTAAACTATTATCTCTAAACCGATAAAACTTCGGACGTATACGATCCTCAAAGTGGTGTTAAGCAAAAAATAAAATTATTCGAGAGCAGCACATGGTCTTTTCTGTTCCAGCGTAAAGAGGTTTTTATTTGTTAGAAAAAGATACAGACAAACACTACTTATTACACTTGCTTTACTCTTCTAAATTATCAGTATATATATAATGAAAATGATGTTGATGATGAAAAAATAATGATGCCTCAAGGGACGTGAGTTCGAATCCAACCACCTACAATGAGCTTGAGTTTTCAGTGACGGGAAACATCGCGAGGAAACCATAGCATTGTGGTAGGGCTTTTTCTAATGCCCGCCTGGCAAGCTACCACCCTCAAGTTAAAAATCTGCCGCCAAATACCAATTGGTGTGTTCCGGCAGCTGCACTTGAGAGCTAGTTCCTCCACAGGTTTAGCGTGCCTACCAACTTGGGCCGTATCGTCACATGAGATCAGGTGAGATTATGACCATATCGCTAAACCTTAACTATAAAAAAGGCGCTATCATGCTACTGATCGTATCGGCATAGAACCACGACCATTCGATGCGGAATTATTTGTAGGTCGTTTAGGGCTAATCATTATTTGATTTATATATAATAGATTATTCTTATACAATATATTTTTAACCATTTAATTGGAACAGCTTGCTAAAAGTATTATTCTTAGAACTAAGTTTTTTAATTTACCTGATAATAAATTATCACTATATAGTTACGTAAAATAACTAGTGAAACAACAATATTTGTGATTTTTTGCATACTTGATCAAAGTTGTAGATTACATAATCTTTTAAGAGTATAAGGCTGTAAATCCACCAGAATACACATAAACTTAGCCTTATGTATATTTAATTTCTGATACACTAATAGGTGTTAATGGATACGTCTGTTTCAATTACTTAGATATATCTAATTCGTATATTACTAAATAATATATATGGGAGTTATCGGTAATCCATTACTGAGCGTCACTGTCATTCCGGATAGTTAGCGTTTTATTTTTTTTCGATTGGATTTAGGGCCTGTTACAGCTTCACCGAGCTGTGGAGGAGAATACGGCAGGCACTCAGCCCGGGAGGCAACGAGCGCAAACCTCGTCTTGGGCTATTGCCAGCGTGCAAGCGTCTCTTGCATATTTAAATATGTATTGACTAATCCAGAAATGTAACAAACCAAAAAGAGTCGTGAGGAATGGGTTTATTACCGTATACGTGGTGTGTCTAAATCTATATTATGTGTAATACAATGGGCTCTAAAGAATTCGTACTTTGATTATTTGTACTAATATAATAAAACTTAAAAGTTTGTTTGACCATCCTAATTTCTTGAACTACTACCCAGATATGAAAAATTATTTTTGCATCTGACAGCACAATTATGGCGACAGGGAATATGCTATTTAACATCACTCTACGACCCTTAAGAGATATGCAAAAAGAAAAAGATCTCTTAGGGAGAAGGATGTAATAGCACGGACGAGCCATGCGATATGATGCGGTAAGTCAATGAGGTACAAACTAAGGCAAAGAAAACTTTTTATAGTATTAAAATAAAATTATAATTTCCAAAAGATTTTAAACTGGAGACCAATGAACATTTTACTTTCACAGAAAAGTTGAAGAAATTAAGACTTACATGTAGGACAGTTATTTAACCCTCGGATGCGTTAGATCATGTATAAATTGTATCCTGTTAACAAGGCGCTTTCCACAACTAGCATAAAACCAAACAATTGACAGACTAAATGGGTAAAATTATATCAAAGCACCCGACAGTTAGTACGCGTTACAATGTCGTAAACAACGGAGAAAAAGTCCTCTGACTGTCATCGCTGTCATACTCGCTAATTCTAATATCTCGTTTCAAGGCATGTCAATAATTGTAAAAAATAGTACAGGTTTATCGAGAATTGGTTTCACATCTGCATATCATGATATAAACATAGCAATTATTTATTTTTTCTTTATAATTGGAAAAATACTGCCATTTGAGGTTAATAGATCAAACTAGCATAGGACATATATTAATGCCCGTTTAGCTAGATGCCATTTTCTAGTTAAAAATCTGTTGCTAAGCACGTGTGTTTCGACATTTGCATATGAGTATAAGTTCTCATGTCTACGCTTATTACCATCTCAGGCCAATCGTAACTTAACATTAGGTGGGATAATGGCCATAAGATGAACTTATACAGAATACAAAAATATAATGCTGATTTATATAACGAGTTATGGTTAGCGCTTGCAATAGGTTTTTAAATCGCTGATAAAATAGACTTATGAGATGTATTGTGGTCATATTATACACTTTATGAAATGTTCCATACACAATTCAGTGTAACCCCCTATGGCACATAAGGCCAACTCAAATTTTCCACAAATACTTGTTACTCAACACTTCTCTATAATAAATAATTCGTACCAGATCACGCTTATTTGGTATACAAATAATTTACTATAGAATGTAGTATGTAAATTACTTAGAATGGAATGCCCATTCACTTTTCAAGGTGTTAATTATATAAATTTTTAAGCACTCCATATGTTTGTTAAAAATATGATTTAATATCGTGTATTAAATGCAGTTGCTATATGTCTCATATATATAGGAATACTATTATTCCCTGTTATTAAAATATGCGTTAAGACTCGGAAATAGGCGACAGGAAATTGTGAGAAGCGCTGCCGTATCGTAGCGAGAAGTGTGTTCGTTTGTTAACTAAAATATTTACTAAGTAAACAAACTCGATTAACAGGAATGACAAGTATGATTAAGCATAGTAATTTAACCTCTTATAAATGTTTTCTTTTTATCAATCCTAACATTGGCAAATAAATTTTAAGTCACACATTGTACTTAATTACCATACTACATTTGAAGCAATGATGACTAAGTTAGTAATGTGTACGGACGCCAAGTCAATAGACGTGAGTTCGAATTCCTGCAATAAGCTTGAACTTTCTGTGAAGGAAAACATCGTGATGAAACCATAGCATTGTGGTAGGGGTTTTTCTAATGCCCATTTCACTAGCTGCCGCCCACCGACAAGGTGAATATCTACCGCCAAATACCTATATGTGTCCTCTGGTAGTAGCACTCGAAGGCCAGTCCCTCCACTAGGGTTAAAGCCACATCGTCACTTAACATTAGGTGAGATTGTAACCAAAACACGAAATGTGTAAGCTAGTAAAAGTACAATTTATTTAAAAAAAAAGGTAAATAGGTTACGACATCCCATGTTTAATTTGGTCTCCATCCATACATCCTATGGAAACAAATTTATACAAAGTATGAGATAGAAACGGTTACACGAAAACATCATTTCTATTAAAGTTATGTTAATTTTGTGGTTCCCACTTACAACACAAATGTAAAATGATCTTTTTCACTAATAACAACTCATTACTAGGACGAAAAATTAGACTGTGTACATCTGATATTACATTATAATTTTATAATAATATATCATAACAAAAATAGCACCTAGCAAAGTAAAATGTATGTTAAAATATGACTTCAATACAACTTTTTTAAAGTACACAGTTTTAGTGTTTTTATTATATTATAATTATAAACCATTGTTATACGCGTCTATACAGTCGGTATTATTTTACTCTGCGATATAACGCTCTGTATTAGTCCCAGCAATGATGGCCGCTCTAACTACAAAGCGCGTAAGGCAACATCAATTGAAGTAAAAATTATCATGTTTCTATTTATATAATATTAACTAGCTGATTATTTACGTAATGATATCAGATTATACATTTAAATTCAATGACCATATTAGAAGTCGTAAATAACATTTATTAATCACGATTTAGTTTTTGTATGTTCTTACTATACTATAAATTAAAATTTCGAAAAATTAATGTTAGGACAACATTGAATTTTTTTAGCCACATTATAGTAAATATTATTGACTAATAGAACCAATACTTTATATATAACATGTAACAAAATCTAAAAGTGACAAAACTAAGCACAGCATATAGCACTTACTACTCGTAAGTGAAAGGTGAGATTAAATAACTTTGTGTAATGTCTACATTTTAGCAATAATCTGTATAATATGAACTTATAGGGATGTTATATGGATGTTCTATAGATTACCAAGTATATCGACTGAATTGACGTCTTTACTGAAGCAAATGGTATATAAAAAGAAAAAAAAACAATTACATATTTACTAAGCGACAATTATAACACCTGAATTAATACTATATACGGTATACCTATACCTGTTTGCAATAATGATAGGAATGTAAGACGGCGTATATAAATATAGCACGCAATATCACACATAGCCATTAAATTCCTAAATAAGAAAAATAAACAACAAACAAAACAAAGCAAAACCAAATCATGGCACCTAAACAGATAATATACTGCATAAATTTATATACTGATATTTGGCCTGACATTGACGATTACCCAGGAAATCTGTGTCACCCACAATCGTCGTTGTTTGTAGACTAGCGTACTCAGTATGCGCAGTAAGTATGCCGAGCTGGCATAACAAAGATATTGGACACCCAGGCACACAAGTGACTGTCGTCGGTCGTAGCCAGTGAACGAAATCGGACTGCTAATTATGTAAGCACCAAAAGCAAAACGATAGCAAAAGTCGCAAATAATTTTTCAGTAAAGTTAATTAGTAATTAGTATTTTAACAATTAAGATTATTTTTGGTACACTAAAGCTGATATATAATACGAATTCATCATTTTGAAGTAAATATTTAGCAATTTTTAATATCGCTTTGTTTTTGGAAAATACATACCTAGGGGGCTGGCCGCTAACGATAGCAAAGATGCAAATAACTGACAAATTCAATTTATTTTTGGTATACAAAAGCTAATAAATAATACAAATTTGCCATTTTGAAGCAAATATTTTGTAATTTTCGTTTTAAAATACGTAATTAAGGAGTCGAACCACTCGGTTTGCACAATAAAACCTATAATAATACGCATTCATATCCTTAGTTCACTTAAAATTTAAACTTACCTCGTATACTGTGGTGAATTGGTAAAGAAATCTATTAAGCACGCTATCAGATATGTCTCTGGTAGGTTGAAAAGCGTGTTCAACACGTAAACTCTTGATTCGTCCAGTGTTAAAAATTTATTCGGATACAATTCGTATACTTGTGAACTGAAAGCAAACATCCAAAATATTTGTTTAATGCATTAAAAACACCAATCGTTAGGGAGTCAAATTGCAAGAAGTGTGATTTATAAATAAATGAACTATTAGAGAAAAGAATTATTTCATACTTATTCATAATAAGTAACAGATCTTAACTGTAAAGATGAAGACATTAAATTATGTAAAATTTAGCATTCAGCATATATTTTATTTAAATTGTGGTATGTGAACAGTATACATATATTAAAATAAAAATATATGCTAAAATAAATAAGATAATGTTAGTTTAGTGTTAAAAATTATAATCATTTTCACTCAGTGAAATAAAATTAAATAAGGTGCAAGAAAATACTTACTGTTTTAAAAATTCAAAACCATGGACACATACTAATATATTTCCATAAGCATCCACTTTTAATAAATTACCATATAGTGTATCGAACCACAAACCTCTGAAATAGAAAATGGTTTTCAACAATGAAATATCCAATTTATTGAGTTGCCGATCACTAATAAATATACTATATAAATACGTCAAATATTCAATGAAAGTAATACTGTTATAGACGACAAGGTAAATAATAAGAACGAATAATTTATAAATTGCCGTTTCGGACAGCTGAAAAACCAAGCTGTCAGTTTAAAAAAAAAAAATTTTCAACCCGGGTCAATGATCCAAATGATTCCGTTATATTTTTTTTAATATGGTAAATATTGTCAAGAAAAGCATGCTTATTATTTATTTATACCTGTATGTTTCTAGACTATTATTGCGAATAGGTGCTATATGCGATATACTATTGCAACAGTTTCATTGTAATCCGATGATTACAATGAAACTCGCATTATTTTGCGTGCGCTCTGGTGTTTGTATTTGTGATTGCATAAGAGATAGTGTGCGGGTCTTTTCACTCTGAAGACAACGAGTAGAAGCTAGTGTTGTAGTTGTAGTGTAGAACACAGTATGCTCTACACAAAGATCAGTGAAAACACAATCTCTAGATTTAACAGCAAGTTTTATTAGACATAAGGGTTTATTTTATTTATATGTTTTTTTTTTTTATGGAAATTATTAGTTTCAGGACAGCCCTTAGACAATCAAATCATGAAACTAGTCTAGGGTCGAATCCGCATAGTTGATTTATAAGAATACGAGTATATGTACTTACCTCACTGGAAATGAAGGATCATATTCAAATTCCAATATTTCCGTTGGATAACCTTTGGCAACTAATCTTTCTTTGGTTAAATTAAATCCCAGTGTTTCATACTGAGGCGATTTGTATTCTGAAATATAATTTATAAACATATTACTATAATCAAAAAAACTTTAAATTAATACTATATAGATTTACATACCGGCCAATGTGTAATCCATATCGAATCCGTAAAATTTTACATTTTCTAAATGTAGTGACCTGTTTACAAAAATTCTGGAACGAAACAAAATTAATATATATTATATGTATATACATAATAAAAAAAAAAAATTAATAATTTAATTACGTTTCTGTTTTTTTTTTAATAATAAGTAACAAAATATATCAAATGTAAAACATTCATATTATTCTGTAAATGTAACAACAAACCGATTAATAGAATACGGCGGGAATAGATTATTAGTACTGTAACAAATAAATTAACGCATTTGAATTGTAGGTATGTCTTTAATTTATTAATAAATACTTATTTATCAATTATAATATATAAGTAATTGATCAATTTTCTTGTATGTAATACGTATTTGTATATTATAATCACATCTAAGTTACATCACTAAGTTTATATATAGAGAAGAAATGCAGAAAATTAAACTTTATATATAGTATTTAATATAAAAATATCAAAATAAATGAAATATGTATTGTTTACATTCATAGCGTTAATGACAAACGTATAATATTAGATTATGGCCAAACAGTCGCACAATGTAGAACTAGACGCCAAAGAATGTTAAAATGTTACTAATCATTCGAGAAAAATCAAACAAAAAACACGCAATGATTGTGAGAAATACTCTTTGATATAAAAACAACCGCTACTGACCACCAGTGTGTATAAATGTATTATATAACAAACCTAGCTGTGCTCGCGACTTGGTTCGCGTACAACTAAATATTATATAACAATTTTTACCCGTTTCTGTAACTTTTTTCAATACACTTTCGTTCCTATTGGTGGTAGCGTGATGTTAAATAGACTAAAACCTTCCTCAATTACAAAAATATTTTTTGAAATCCGGCTGGCAGTTCCTAAGATTAGCGCGATCAAACATTATTTCCGGATTATAATAGGAATCTATATATTAAAAATTATAATTAACCATGTAATTTAAATTTATGTTTCTTTTTATATCATCAAAGTTTGCCTTACATACGTCTTAACCCTTAACTAATTGTACTTCTATACAATTTTATAAATTGGTTTCGTTTACTATTTCATAGAATTACATTATTCAAGGAGCATAAAGACATCTGCATCTTAGATACGCACTTCATAGCACGTCGAATTTATTGCCGTAGTTTATGTTCCAAATTGTTCAAGTCATCGACTACGTATACATATATATATAACACGCTTCATAGAAAGCGAAAGTTGATTGATTCATTCAATGCGTACTCGTTCTTTATTGTTAATCGAACGATTTTAATATTAATGACAATATTTTAAGTAATATTATATCTGTTACTCAGATAGTGGCGAAATAAATTATACTGATGAAATGTTTATCGTGAACGCAACGGAGACGCGCAAATAAGTAACCTATTTCTGTACCAAAACATGTTTTCACAAGTAAAGGTCGAGGACAGTTAATAATTTGAATGTTTGACTTCGATACGTCCATAAAAAACTATGTTTTTAGAATCACAACTCCAGCAGTAGAGATAGTCAGAGCGTAGCACTTTATAAACATACAATTAAATACTTATACTAAGAACAATCGTTCGTGAATCACATAAATAAACATATATTACACAGGTACGAAACTTTTCGAACCCACAACAATCAGCGCATTGGCAATGAGCGGCGAGGCGACTGCTTGAACCACTACACCGTTCGAACAGTTAAAGCAGGTGTCATGTCAAAGATAGCCAGATCTTTGACTTTATATATTCAGATAACATGATATCATTGGTAATTACATTGTCAATAAAAATATAGATGATGGCTGAACTGTCAATGCGATCGGAATCCGTAACACATTCACTCTTTCAAGTTGGGTAGGTTTCGTAGATAAGAGTTACACAAACCCAGTGAAAGTTAAAACGTATTAATTATCATAATCGTAAACTATGTGTAGTAATCGAAATAAAACTAATTTAAACGGATTTTATCGTGGTTATTTATTAATTTTGATCCCGACGTTTCGTAAGCTTTTCAGCCTTCGTGGTCACGGGTCGGACTGAGGTGTAGGTTGTCCAGAAAAGTTCATGTTACTGTGTCTATCTTCAATTTCATTCTTGCTAAACATGATCTTTTCTGGATAACCTACAACTCAGTCCGCCCCTTGACCACGAAGGCTGAAAAGGTTTCGAAACGTCGGGATCAAATTTAATAAATAGCAGCGATATAATCTGTTTAAATTAGTTTTATTTCGATGAATAATATTCACATAAACATAAGATATCATTAGGTGTAGTAAATTTAGTGTAATATCTACAGAGACGCGGCGACTTATTTTGCATCGACTGAGGATCTTTTTCCGTTAAAATAACTGATGAATCATCATATCGCTGTACGGAAAATTCTATTCATATGACGGAAAAAGACGTCACTATTAAACGGAATTTTTAAGTGTCAAATTAATACGTTCATATTCTTAAGTTTCCCGAAGGTTCGTTGATTTACTATAAAGGAATAAAGAGAAAAAATCCACTTTAACATTATGTTCATTAAAGTGGCTACATGTTAATAATTTAGTAAAACACTGGAAATGTATTTGGGTTTTCAACGCAGTTCATGTTTTTAATTAGTATGGGGTATATCCTTAACTGAGGTGAACGTAAGCCCTTTGTGAAAACTTTTTTGTCATTGACTCAACCCAAAAAATATCATTTATGGAAGAAATATTACAATGTACATTTTTCTTCAACGTCGCGTGTACAACACATTCATGATCCAAATTTAAATTCTGGCAGCCACGGTTATATCTCCAGGTTGATAAATGAATGCATCCTAGCAGCGACAGAATGTATGCGCCCACTTACAAGCAACAGTCTGTCTGGAAAGAATCCCAGTGTCATGCCAAGAGCTTAGGCTAAAGCTTGAATGTAAATTCAATCTTTCCAATACATTCTTAAAAATATTATTTATGAATAACCAAAACAATGTTTACATCAATAAAACTTATATTTAAAACCTATATTTTATTTCATATCGAGGCCGGGAGGATACAACACGACTTACATAGAACGACATCAACAGTTTTGTGATTATTATAACTCATGATCATAAAATAGCATTACATCATTTTGACATCGGTTAGAAAATTACTGAGTTTTAAGAATCCAAGAGTATTAGAGGATACTATATAATTATTGGCGATCGTAAAGCTCATAAACTACTTCAATAAATAACTAAAAAATGTAATCTGAGTAGCTGTTGAGCATTCAATACTGAAAATAAGTGATGATTGACTAACAAAAAATGTTGACTAATGACAGGTAAAAAAAACTTGTTCGTGAGAATTATGTAAACTAAATGTATTTCAAATAAATAAAAAAGAAAACGTAAAACATATCTTTGCTGCCATTTTTGATATATTATTTCGGTAGTAAAATTTTACACTCGACCAAATACCATGGTACTCTAAATAATTACACTAATAATCCCGATTGATTTTACTTTTATTTAATATTTCATCATGTCCCTCATAACTTTTTTACCATTACATATATTCATAAAAACAACAAACACAAAAACATACAACAAAATGGATATTAAGAATGTATTTTATACATACGGACATGATACATTAAGTGGCATTTTTTACCATTAGAGAACAAGATCGTTGATCAATATTCAGTATATCATCATACAACGATATACGAGGATACAACAAACCGCCGTTTTAAATACCACGCATACACATTTCAGTTTGGTGCTTATTAAACGGCGCTGAACAATAATCAAGTCCAAAACTTACTCGTTTGGTGCAGCCGTATATCTGTCACCTTTGCCGTAAGATGAACCATTGCTGTTAATATAATCTTCAAGATGGATTGCTGTCCCGTTAGCCATTTTTTTATCCTTCATTATTCACTGAACAATATAAAACGTAGTACGATCTCTTATAATAACCGACTTGAATGAACACTTTGTTTAATACTGAGAAGTTAAATTTACGTTTCGTCCATATAAGAACACTTATATAAACAAATCACATGCAAATCACTGGTCGGTAGTGCGAATTTGGCCGTATTAGCAAACCACAGGAACTATTGAGTACACATTCTTGATATCATTGACAGTAACAAGATTATAAAACTAGGTAACTTATTGTTATCATAACATAATTAACATGGTATTAAATTTATGAACAAAAATATATCCAAGAAATATTATACAAATATACTAATTTCAAAGCAGAATTTATCCGCTGAAATATCTAAAATTCTATCTTTATTAATAATTAAAATAAATTATTTTGCTATTGAAGCACTACATTCTTAATTCATACTAAAAAACTACTTTGTTATAGTGCCTTTTGATTTATAATAACATTTATATTTGCATCCTAAATGTAATTATTGACGACGTTAAGGAACAACGCGTTTCAGTTTCAATACATTAATTTTTGTAACGACAAAGTAAAAGTTAAAATAAAAAACCTTCAAAATTATTCTTTTTAGAATATGCATTAATCGAAAGAAAACATTCTAGTTGAAAATATATTAAATTCATACAAAGACACATTCAAATTTATAAATGAACATATAACCCCTCACTGGACTATCACGGCTATATAATTAGATCAGTAAATTGGATATATTGGAATAGGATGCAGCAGAGCGCATGAAAGGGAGGCTGCCAGGAAACCAACCGACGAATCAATATAATTTTACTTACACAACATTCTCTACTTAAATGATTTCAATTTCCGTACAGTTATTACTCGTAGATAAGTACTTATATACGTTCATTTTAAAAACGTTTTACTTGATTTCAAAAGCTATATATGAATTAATAGCAACTAATAGCATAAGTAATATTAACCATATAGTACATATTATGGTAATTTTAATAAGCGCAAACCAATACACGAAGGTAATGGGTGTCTGATTTTTTAGAATATTACATTTAGTTGTTAACAAAAACATTAACACAGAACAAAGAAATAAATAATAACATACGTTACGAATGAGTTTGGACTATCAGAAGAAACATAAACGTTAAATACTATTTAAAGTTCAAAGTAAACGAACTAAAGTGGACAATGAATAAGCATACAATGTAGATCATAAACAATAGACAAACAAAGTGAAATATATAATTCGTAAAATATAGTTACGAGTTAATGTGTGCTAAATGAATAAATTTGTCACAGCAGAAGTAAACGCTTGCACAACATATCACAACCTGACAATTTCATGCACAATGTTCTTTTCATACGAATCATAATGCAGGCCTACAAAAACAACCTTGTTACTGTCAATGTCTCTTTATCAAATATCACTTGATTCGATAATAAAAATGAAATACCAGCATACACTACAATATTCACGACACTAAATTATCAATCAGTAAAGAGAAAATCGGTATATCAAAAAACGCGATGATAAAGAACTTTTAGAATTAACGGACTACGAACATGCAGTACGGCGCTTCAGGAGTGCCGCGTCGCGTGTACTGACGGTGTTTTAGCGTCAGCAATAGTCTACCTACGTAGTCCTACACTTAGGCCACAAGACAATCACTTCCCCCGCGCGGCCGCGAACAGCTGATTTACAAGTTCGACACAGAATGTCCTTATATTATCGTCTACTGTGTTTATTATAGTTCGTGTAAAAAAGGCCAAGAAAATAATAGTCACGTTATACTTGTACCTATAACTAAACCGTATTTTTGGTGCATTGTGCAACGGATAGATGTTAGAATATATAAAAATATGCATGTGACGTTTGAAGCATTTAAATTAGATTTAGAAATCTGATAATGAATGAGTGAAATTCACCTATATAATGTATATACTGGTTTCCCCCGCATGTTTATAAATGTATATCTGTGTGACTAAGCTTACACGTACTTGTTATAAGTATATATTGTTTGTGCGTATCTATAGTTACGTCTTTCAACTTTATTATATTTTACTTGACAGGTAGAATGTATAATGAATATAACATGCTGTAGTTTCAGGACACATGTATATAATTAGCTTTTATCCGCGGCTCCGTTCGCGTTAATATTGATTTTGTCATCTCATTCTGATAATCGATCGATACAGAAGTTATTACTGAATTTCATTAATTTATTTCAGAATGTTGGTCAGTACAAGTAGATATGAATCTTCAAAAACCCCTCCTATTTATCTAATATCTACTATCTATCAACTGCCTGCCAAATTGTAACTTCATGAATATGATTTTTCTATATTACCTTTACAACCCCTTTCTACCCGTTTTAAGAACTTCTCTGAAATATGAAATCTTTTGTTATTAATTATAACCAAATATTCTCCAAAGTTGGAAGCAAATCGGATGACGCAAAAAAAGTTTCATACAAAACTTTTCCCTCTCTATACCCACTCTAAATAAGTTTTTCGAGAGAAAATCTAGTCTATAACCGTCTCCATAATCATGAGATCAGACTAGGTTTAAATAGTTAGATGTATGCAAAAAAATAAACAAACTCACTTTCCTATTTATTATATTAGAAAGGATTTATCATGATCGATTCAGCAGTTTAAGCATGAAAGCGTAACAGATAAACAAACCAACTCACTTTCGCATTTATAATATTAGTAAGGATGTCATTCTTGTGGATTCACAGTGTTATTACTATCTACAAGTATCTATATTTACATTATCATCATCTATGATTTATACGTAAACCTTTGAATAAATATCTAATGTTGCAACTTTTAAAAATATTAAAAAATAAAAAAATTGGAAAATCCAAAGTGCACGTCACATACCATTCACTTAATTTTTAAGTAAAGCAAACCAGCCGTACGATTGACTTATTTTATTAACTATTTTAATAATTGGTCTATATTTTTAAGCAACCATGATTTATTGCGTGCCACAAAAATTCCGTAGATAATTTTACCTAGACAGTCTCTATCATGTTGAAGAGCTAACTTCTTTATTATGAAAAAACGTTCGACTCTGCTGTATGGTTTCGGTATTTTTATCTTTTCCTTAAAACAATGACAATCCCAGATTAAATTTAAAATGTAATAAATTAAAAAATGAGGCGTGCAACAAACCATTTTATTATTAAACTACGGGTACTAACTAGGTTATTGATATGTAAAAGGTAACTAGCTTATGTTAAAAGATAATAAACAGCGCCTGGTCGCGATACGTCAATTTTTCCGGGAGTTATCGTAACCACATGGTAAAAAAATCCGACCATCCACGTAAAAAAAAAATTAACCAGTTTTTTTTTCAGGTTAGCTTAATAAAATTGTTTTTCTTACAAAATATGAAATAAATTATTTTACGTGTTTTCTTGAAATACATCTACTCATATTATCGTATAAATGCGAATTGGTTGTGGTAGAGGCAGTTTAAGAGCAAAAAATTGCTTGATCTTGATGTGTCGAGAGTAGAGCACTAACTCACCCGACCCGCTTCGCGGTATAAGGCGTGCAATATGTGATGTTTTATAAAGTCTATAATACTTCCTATTGAACATTATACAATTTTTAGAATCGCATATTTGTCTTTAAATAAGACTACGTGTACCATACGACACGTAATACCATATCACAAAGACGCCCGTAAATTTTAATGTATCAAGTTACAATTAACCTTATATTCAGATAAATAATAAACCATACTAATATCAGCAAACTCCATGGATTTAGTTTCAGAGCTACCTACCTTTAAACATTTCACAGATGACTCCGGCTTTCAAACAGTTCCGTCCTTTTATTACGTAAAGCAAACTGATATAAAAACTCGCTAAATGTTTGTTTCGAAATGGTAATTTCTATTATGGATCAGCTTTAGTTTGTCAATTTATTGCCATTTATTTGCTTTTACGATATACATAATAAGAGGGCCCTATTGGTTATACTAAATTCAATTATCGTAATCACAAAACTAAGCAAATGGCACAAAAATATAATAGATGTTACTTGAATATTTTAAAATAACTAACTCAATATAAATATTTTTACATTTATATATTACAAATAGCAATGTCTGTGTATCTGGCCGTTAATATGCACACCAGAAAGCCACATCCACTCAGGTGGTTTTTTTTTACAGAATATGCATATTTTCTGTTTAGGTTTTAATATAAACAATCGATTTAATATCCAATAAATTATATATCTGGTAATAAAAGAAATAAATTTATACATACTACATTCATAAATAACTTATGTCAAAATATATTTTTAGACAGTTACCATTGAAATGGAAATAAGTCTTAAATATAAAAATAAAATATAATGTACAGTAAAATACCCTTACCAATATTATAAACGCGAAAGTTTGTAAGTATGGATGTATGGATGTTTGTTACTATTTTACGCAAAAACATTATGCATTATAATAACAAATAGGCTATAATTTATAAAGATATTGTGTGAATTGTCCAAAATATAACTATAAGCGTCAAGTAAGTAGGAAAAAATTCTGCCATCTGCGAGCTAATCTGGCATGCTCTGCAAAATGTTTATTTGTTTGAACATGCTAATCTCAGGAACAACTAGTCGGATTTCAAAAATTCATTTGTATTTGATAGAATCATTGAAGAACGCGTTAGGCTATTTAACATTACGCTACCACAAATAGGAGCAAAGCTATAGTGAAAAAAGGTTCCACATGAATAAAGTCGTGGGCACAGCTAGTGTTCAATAAAACAAAGGGCAGTAAAAGAAATACAAACCTGTGCTCAAGTACTCTTTTGTCAAACCATGTACTATGCATAGTTATTAGCGATTCCGCAAAACTATCCAGTTCAATTTCGCTTCTGTCGACTCTAACTAGTGGCTTGTCTATGCCGGCTTCAGACTTATCAGGTATTTCTAGGGTTTCATCGCCAGCGAAGAATTTAATTACTGGCCGTTTATTTTTCGATGATGAGTTTGCGCGTGCCCGAATGTCTTGCGTATTTAATGAAGGTGACAGGGGATAAGCACTTTCGAATGCATCAGGCATTTTTGAAAAATATTTTTTAGCTTTGCAAAGTTTACTGAACACTTCGAATTTTAAACAACAACTGGTGTGTATAGAGAAATTATTCTGAGTTAATGTAATAATGATTGTGATAACAATGACCCTACACAGTGATAACAGATAACCTAAGAGACTTGGATGTTCTAAACAGTGATACAGCACAAGAAATATAAACATATTTTAAATGTATTTGGACTTTAAATGTTTACAACTGCCTGTATAGATTCATAATAATAGAAATATTATTTTAAAAACATGTATAAGAAATAAAGTGTTGGTGTTTGTAGTCTTGTATAAGTACATAATAAGTCATATTTTTATTAGTTGTTTTAATATTAATTCTAAACAACATTTGTATCATATATATTCAAAGGTGTAAAAACAATGTTAAGGTAATCTCAGTTTTTGAGACTTTTGAGTTAAATAGGCAGTATTTAACAATATTATTGAATTATAAACATTTTTCCATAAAGAGTAGCAATATAAAAAAAAAATCTAACCCTATTAAGCCCAAATATGACAAAATGTGACAAGTCGATTATTTAAAATATAACTTACCTATGTTCCACACGTCGATAATATTTCTTTGACAAAATTGGATTTTCTTGCATTGTCAAGCAATCTTTGTTAAGACTACTTTCCATTTTGTAAATATTTTTGTAATAAATTAGATATTTCTGCACAGTAAGTAATTGTTTATCCTGAAGTTTTTTGATATTATACAGACGGAACATCCACTTGTAATACTATTTTAAAGTAGTATCTAAAAGTAAATTAATTTTTACATTATAAAATATCATCAAAATGCACAATTTATATAAATATTAAAATAATATTATTTTATCATTATACACTTTTGAATAGTGGTGTACTGAGTGTTATATATTAGTGTTACTACAGAAGAATAGAAAAGTATTACTAAATTACCACTACATTCCCTCTACATTCATTACCTCCTTACTTGAACCTACAGATATTTAATAGTTATGTTGCTTGTCCAAACTACTCAACTGAAATTATTATGTTGCAATACCTAAGCAAATTATAAAGATTCCTTCTTATAACCTTAACAAAAGAAATCAATAATTATCATGGATTTTATGTTTTCAAAAATTCAAATAAAAGACATTTTAGACTACAGTATACATTTAAACTGATTTATTTGTAATAATAATTTACTCTAGGCAACTTATTCATAATGAATCAGCTCAATACCTGTAAAACTAACAGCTTGGACAGCTAAGTAAAGTTTCATATATTTATCTAAGTTAGCTTATATTTAGTAAAAAGGTGGAGTAAAAGTAGAATAATGTAAATTTACATTAAAATTATTTAAATATATCATATGATGAGTTATAACAAATACAATATCCATATATCATATAAATCACTGAGCAATTAAAAACCCATAAAAAAAATTTTTCATAGAAAATCTTACTAAAAAGTAGTAAAGAGGATATTATTGAAAGTTTAATACATGAAAAATATTTTAAAAAATTGGCTCTCATATGGCTCTTTGGGTCATCCAAATAGATGACAATTTTAATATTAAATGAACGAAAGTACCATAAACTCACATTAAAATTGAAACTCTCTATTTTGCATTAATTAGGTACATTAAATACCGGCATTCTTATATTTTTTATTCGTGGTATTACAAAATCGGTGGCAAAAATTATTACTTATAAAATTAAACTATAGGCATACATTAGTTTTATCAGTTATCTAATATCCTATTACAAATAATGATAAAAGATAATACTTACCTTTGGTTACGATTTTAAAACTGGCAAAATTGGAGTCAAATATTACCTAATTATAGCAAATTGAAAACATATTATGATCAAAATTTGAATTATCCTTTATATAATTAAACCAAATATAAAATAATGAACAAAACTGTAATATATTGATAACACTAAGACCATATAGCAGTGATAACAATAAACACAGACTTCTTATAGGATATGACAATAAATTTTAGAAACGCGGTATAGATGATTTATGCAAATTGCAGAACAACAAAAAATACTAACTACCACAGAGCCGGCAGCTCTATATTTATCGTAGATTAAATAACTAATTATTAATCTTCTATAGTCTGGCACACGAATAAATTCATACCTTTATACATGGCAACGTTTAATAATCAATGTCAAGTAGAGGTATAAGACAGAGACCAGTATGTAAAAGCAACGAAAAATAGCGTACCCGTGTGTATTCGTTACTATCAGTACTCGTTACAATAGTAACGTTACGTTACTCGTAACTATTGATACCTAATAAAGAGCATCTAACAGCGTATGCGTTGAGTGTGTTACTGATCATGTTATCTCAGTGGAAAACATGTATGAACACAACATGTATGAAAAAAAGATAAAGTGGTGTCGTGGGACACCAAATAGGAACGAAGTTCTTTATTATAAAAATATTAATTTCGTGTTCTATTCGAGGTATAAAGAAAATAATTATTCGGGCATACATTTTTTATTATGATTTTTGTTTTTCGATAAAAAAACGACTTTACCAAATTATCTTAACACCTTTATTTTGTTTACGATGATTTATATAAATATATAATAATAACAGTCATCACGTAGACTACATACATTAGACACTGTATAGCCATCATACATAGACTATACATAAAAATCTTATGCTAACGTTACGGAAATTTTTTGCCGGTTACGGTACCCCTCTACGACGCCCTATAAGGAACTTCGTTCCAATAAAATAACTGAAGGGGAATGGGATGATAATAAGTATAGGTGAAAGTGAAAGTAGTATATTTTGATGACGATTCATAAAATAAAACTTAATTATTTAATACAGTATTTTATTATGTGAGATAGATCCTTAATGCATTGTACTTAATACAATAATGACTTGATTAATGCGTATTTTTAGATATGGATTTAAAATTAATTTTATATAACGTAATTTCCTTTTTGTTGGAATCTAAATCAGTAAGAATACTGAACAGTGTTCGCAGTGTATATCGGAACACATCCTATATCAATAATTTTTATAACGGTCATTTAGCAACACTGTTGTATGTCACGCAGAGGTATTAAAGTAACGATAAATAGTGTACCCGTATGTATTCGTCACTATAACAATCGGTAATCGTTACTGTCGTATCGTCAGGTTACTCGTTACTTTTGATACCTAACAAAGAGCATCGCATCGAGTCATATTACGTATGATATGACAGTGACATCGCATCGTTTGTACTTTGTATATTCAGTATAAAAATACGAAAACAAGTGAGTAACGAAGTGCTTTCGTGACTAACGTTACGGTACTCGGTAGTAGATCGCGTACCCGTTACTTATTAACGAATACATACGATTTGATACAGCTCTTATGTCACGTGACCAATATTATAGACGTCATCTGCTATGAAAGAAACTTTATTACGCTTCCTAAAATAAAAATAATTGTAATATTACACTTTTATAAGAAATAAACACCTCAAATTGTTAATTATATTGCTGAATTTTGGGGATCGAATGAATAAATATAATGGCTTACACAGAAAAAGTGTCACTCAGTGGGACAGCTCTATCATTTTTATTATACGAATGTACAAATTCCGGGAATAGTCAGGTAATAAGAAAATATAATTATACTTTTGTATTGTATTATTCTTCTATACTGTTATATCATATTCACCGTTTATTTATTATTTAGGAAGGATTTCTTATCGGCGATGTAACCTCCGAAATAACTAATCATATATCAGACTCACATAGTGATAACGCTCGACTTGACACTCAGATTGTCATCAGGACAGTATTGCCTTTACCATCAGTGTCCCTATTTTACTTTCCAACGGGAAGAATAAAGGAAGACATACTTAGGAACTTATTGTCAAACGTGGCCAGTGAAGTTGTTGGTTGGTATAAATACAGAAAGAACACCAACATAAGACCGACATTTAGAGACAAATTGATAGCAAAAGGACTCCAAAAACACTTCGAAAAACATTATGCCAAGAAAAATTTTATTACATGTAGTTTGTCTAATAGAATTTCTACTTCGGGCTCGACTCACACATATACTTACAGATTTGGTAAAATCAATTGTTTTGACATGTATGAGTATATTGATGATGTGACTGGCAACCTAGGAGAAAAGCAAACAGGATATAAAAGAGCACAAAGACTTTTACCAAATTGTATTTTTAACAAGATTCTTAAGGAAAGTGATGTTCAGAACAGTAACACAAATGATGCGATATTACGCATACATGAAGCAGTTGATGTAAGACTCTTCAAAGAAGCTAAAATTGCTGCAAAAAATGAATGCACAATTCGAGAACTTGAGACTGAAATCAAGCAAATGAGTACTATTTTATCAGAAAAACAATCTTCTGAATTACATGCAGCATATAATAAAATTATTGAGGAGAACTTAATAAATGAAGAAGCAGAAATGGCTGATGCTTGTATTGAAGCAATGAAAACACCTTTAAGGGTTGATATACTGAATATAAATAATACAACTAAAAGCAACAGTTTGTCAAACAATGAAAATGCAAATCATTTAATAGAAAATCAAATAAATAATAGAAGCCCCAGCCCCAGTGTAATATCTTCAAGTCCTGCAAATACAGTTTTAAGTTATGCAGCAGCTCTAAAAAACAGTTCAGAGATTGCATCAACTAGTGTAAGTTAAAACAAATCATTAATGTACTTTTTTTAAATAAAATTGTGGTGGTAAACAAGTTAGGAGCTTCCTGATGATAACAGAATAAGATGTGGTGTATGGAGGCTAGTAACATCAAGAGTATCCTTAATTTTATGCCAAACTTGAACCTTGCTTTTTCTGCTTTTTTTGCTGTAGAAACTCTAGTCTCTATAGGGACACAACACAGAGTTAGGACTGCAATCTTCTATGGAGCCAAGGTATTTCACTAGTAAGGAAGCCCAAATTAAATAGAAATCTTTGGAAAGGAAAAAAATGTGTCAGTACCATCTGAGTATAGCCAGGTCAATCAGATAAACTATGCTGTCTTAGTATTTAGGCAATTTCTGGTTTTCAAGCATAATAAGAGAAGTCAAATAATAAAATTTTTAATAATACCTTAAATACAACACTGAAAAATTTAATTTTTGTATCAAGAGATATATGTTATTGTAAGTGCCTCTGGTGTACAAATTACTTTATCAAGTCATTATAGTGATTTACTGCATATATTTTATTATGTGAAGTTAAAAGTATCCATTGTGTTCAGTTATATTTATCATTTTTCACTTTAAACAAAACACTTTATATGTACCTCTTAAAGACATATATTAATAACCATTATCAGCTAATACTCTGAATCTTAGGTTAAGATTATTATCTAATTAAAACTTATTTTATTTTTTTGGAACACAGTTTTTTTTGTGTCATTTTACTGCTTTTATTGAAATTCTTTCAAAATATGTAATTCAAATGAGGCTTTAACAAAGCATATATAAATGATAAAGCTATCAGATCAGATAATGTGTCAGTCATAGCCTACCATTGTTGTAGGTGTAGGGTGTTAATTATTCAGGTACTGTTGTTTTATGAATGTCATGTGAGAACACAAGACATTTATATATATTTATTAGTTTATGTGTACTGTTTTCAAATTCAGCTGCATACCCAATTTAGTTTCGCCCATTGCTTCTCAGCTACATTACTCAATTATATGCATGTTACTTGAAGTGACAGTATTCATTATTCTACTGAGAATTAAAGCAATGATAGCTCAGCGGTAGTGTGTAGGAACGCCGCGTCATGGCGCCACGCTGAGTTCGAATCCAACAACCTACAATGAATTTGAGCTTTCTGTGGAGGAAAACCACGTGAGGAAACCATAGTATGGTGGTAGCGCTTTTTCTAATGCCCACCTGGCTAGCTACGAGCCTCAAGTCGAAAATCTGCCGCCAAATACCAATAGGTGTATTCCAGGAGTAGCACTTAAGAGCCAGTCCCTCTGATAAAGGCTGGCAACGCACCTATGATTCCTCTGGTGTTGTGGGTGTCCACGGGCGACGGTGACCACTTATCATCAGGTGACACAATTGCTCGTTAGCCTGCTATTACATAAAAAAAAATATCTTTAAGGCCATGTTATAAACTATATTTTTATTTTATTACAGAAAGCTAACAATTTCAGTGAAGATTTGATCACATTCGATGTGGAAGATAAGAGAATAAAAAAGACTATACTAGTAAATGATGATAACAAGTGTTTAGGTGACAGTTCACCAGAATATTAAAGTGCCTTCTCCAACTTCTTCTAAAATTGCCTCTTTAGTAAAAAAAGGGTATATCCGATAATAAATATTACGATTTTAAAACCAAAAAATTTTATATGTTTCGACCATTGTTAAATTTTTTTTAAAAGAAATCATCAAAAATGATCTATTATTTATCAGTTTGAAACTTTCTTCGCAATATCAAAAGAATTTGGAAGAAAATATGCTGATTTTTACACAAATAGTTTTCCAAAATAAAATCTTCTATATATAATTATACAGTATGAATTGCTTTTATAATACAGACAATAAATATTATGGATAATATTTCTTATATGTAACTATCATTAGTTACACCCTTTTTATTTATGTGGCAGAATAAGTTACCATATATATATAATTACTTACATATATTTTAAATACTATTACTAATAAAAATACTCATAAACCAAACAATATTTATATGATTTAATATTAGGTCAATATATCTCACTGATTAGTATTTATCATATCACTGTTCCAAGGGATTTGTATGATTCAAACATGTAATAATATTATGTTGAATACTATACCGTACTTAACATCATATTATAAAAAGGTCAATGTCGCTAATTATTTGTTACAAAAACGTGTATTATTAAATTTTTTAGTGTATTTAATGACATAACTGTTGGTATAATGCAGTGAAAAACAGTTAAATTTTTATTTTGATCTGATAGCTAGTAAGGAAAACATTACACTAATATTAAATATTACAAAATGATAGTTATTCAAATATGTTTATATACATGTCGATAACAATGTTATTTCATTATGCTTGAACTGTAACTAACTACTCACATATAGGTCTTTTAAAGAATCCTTGAACTGAAGAGATATTACTGACCAGAGTCTGACTTAGAAAAAATAAACCTAAAACATTCTGTGAAATATCTTAGCTTTAGGGATTTATTGTTATAATCACATCAGTGTTTCATATTTCTTGTTTTGGTTTTGACTCCCAGATTCAACGTATAAAGTCATTTAACATATCTAGTTGTATTGCCTATTTAATTCAAAGGCATTAAAAAAGTGATGCGACAATATTTTGAATCTGTATTACTCATATTTGACCAAGACATAAGATAATTATACTATACTCAACGAGTTATTCCACTAAAAGTACGTTAATGTTTTACTTATTTGGATGTTATCAGTGAAATTTGATTTAGTAAAAATAATTGTGATATTGAAGTACTAGATTATAACATTGGAAATTTTCAAGAAAGTAAAAATATATCACAAGTGTTTCAGTATGTTTTAAATAAAACGACGTATCCAATATGATTATATTATTTTAAAAAATGATTTATAAACGTATATCATTAAAATCATGAGAACCTTATTGTTCTTTAGGCGGTCAATCTCTGGTCTTAGAACCCTTTCACTTCAAGACTGTTTGTTGAGGTATCTACATTTTATACGATAATATACATCCATAGAACATGTATCTAAAAATACCTCTTATAAATTTAAAAGCCATATTAAGTTTTTTTTGTGAAAATTATTAATTTTTGTAATAAAAATAACTCGCCTTTTTATACTAGTTTTACTAAAACATAACTGCAAATAATACCCATAATAAAACAAACTTATAGGATTATTATCATTTTAATCAAATAAATAAATGGCACATTATTTTGATGAATATAGATTTACACTTAAATGACAATATTATTTTCAAATGTAAGTCTAATTGAACATTTAAAAGTTATAATTTATTAGTTATTTATTATGATATGCTCTGTCTCAAACATATAAAGACCTTAAGGAATACAAAGAAGTTTTCGCCATAAAATATGAAAGTTAGCGTTAGTACAGTACAAAGTTTTATTGGATATATAAAACGTATTGTATAAAATTTGTTTTTTTTTACTCAAAGAAATTTAATCACAACTGCATATACGTGCATTTTGTTTACGTAGCCATACGGGAATTTTACGTTCTTACGACTTTCTTCAGTCTAGTCCTGTTTTTATAAATAACAATAAGTATATATTAATAAATAATCTTATATTAATAAAAAAACACAAATCTGGTAAAATTCGTATCTCAAGATGAGAGGAATGTTAAAAATTAAATTTTAACACCTTTTGTTCTATTCTCAGATAATGAACAAAATTTATTAAATATTTGCTTCAACAACTCGAACTACAGAGACAGAAGGCTGTCGTCAAAATATATTCCTATAACTCACGTTAATTGAAGGCATTTGTGTTATTTACAATGTTTAGACTTTTGGTTTTAGAATTCGTGACTTTTTTATTTTGTGAATTTTAATTATTAATCAAGCAGAAATACAATTTCAAATCACATTCAAATTTAATTAACAAAGTCAACACACCTAACTAGGTCTTATTACAATGAACGACTTTTGCTTTATAGGATGTATATTCTAAATCCTTAACAATTCTAAAACATATCCTTAATACTGTCAGCATGGCATAGGTTTTTTACTCAAAAAAAATGGTAACTAAGACGGTATTGGGTTGGGTTTAATATTCTGGTTTTAAATTTATAAGAGCTCAGTTGCTACTGCAGGATTATGACCTGCTAGCTCGTGTATGGAGTGGGCCAGTCTACGAGCTTGCTGGACAGCAGTTGAAGCCGGTAGGAGACCTAAATGAATGCATATCAGTTCCTTTATGTTTACTCCTTGACTGTCATTTGGAAAAGCTTGCTCAACAAGCTGCCTGAAAAGAACAAACAAGATTTCTTTTGGTAACATAACGTAGAAATTTTCTCCATAGATAAACGACGTAAATTATTACTATAGAGACAGAAGTAAGAATACCTCAATATTCCGCCTCTAACAAATCACACTACTTTTTTTATAGTATACAGATTTAGCGTTATGGCCACAATCTCACCTGATGTTAAGTGACGATGTGGCCCAAGATGGTGGACACGCTAAATCTAGTGGAAATGCTGGTTCTCAAGTGCAACTGCCGGAACACACTTATAAGTAATTGGGGACACATTTTTAACTTGACGGTGGAAGATATCCAGGCGGCCAATTAGAAAAAGCCCTACCACCATACTATGGTTTCATTTGGATGTTTTCCTTCACCGAAAGCTCAAGCTCATTGTAGGTAGATTCGAACTCACATCATTAAAGTGGTGTCCGTACACACTACCAATTGAGTTATCATCTCTTCAAAGCTATTAAAGATTAAGCTACTTATAAAATACCACTAATCCAACCTTCATCAAGTCAATTTTCAACTCCATTCACCGCACAACGTCCTCTATAATGACTCGCTTAGATGTGTCGCGTTTCACGAACAGCCACTAAATACATTCAAAGAATACGAATTGTAGAGATTTGTATCAACTCTTTTGGTCTGTTGTTGTTTCGGAATCAGCCAGAGTACATTTACCTTTTTTTAAAGTGGTGTTCAAAATTGTATTATGAACTTCCTCATCGCAACACTAGCTGCATTACCCAGGTTCAGGCCAAGGCGAGAGGGGCGTATGGTAAATTCTATCGGGGGTACGCATCCGAAAGTACCTACTAAAAAGCTCCACGGCGACACTTCAAGCTTCTATGTTCAGAGACAGCTTTCACATTTCAATCTCTGGCGGGAGAGTATATCTATATGCGTAGACTTGCAAGATCATGAGAAACTGCGGGTTTTTCGATGTATACTATTGTTTTTCAAATAGGTTTTAACCACAGTAAATCAATTAGTAATAGTTGGATTTATTTACACGTTTTGGACTCTAAAGGGTATTGAATACCATCTGAGTTACCTAAGCCCACCTCATCTGCATGCGGCGCACCCTGCCGAGACCGAGGAGGCTCCGCCGATTGTTACTTCCACATTTGGTTTTTGGTCATGACGGTTAACCATGTAATCTTTCATCCATCACAGCTTGCTTATTTTTCGACTAGTTAGCGACCATCCTCGGATATAGACTGCCGCAAAATATAGGTTCAGTATGAGCCTTTATGTTCCGGCATAGTAAAAGCTATTTCCGCCAAGATCAGCAACATGGCTCCGTGGTGTTCAGGCTATCCATAGGCGACGGTGACCAGTTACCATCAGATGAGCCGTCTGCCTGTTTTCTGTCCATTGGCATTAAAAAAAACGTAGACAGTAAACACGTATGAACAGATGAAATATGAATACAGAACGTGCTCTCCGGGCCAATAGGTGATAGAAGAACACTGTGTGTTTTAGTTGGTATTCCCGACGATTTGAGCTGAGTGAGTCTCGGGGTATGCGGCCAGCCAATCAGGGAGGGTAAATGCATATCCTAATACACAAAAACAATAAATGTTGTTAAACCTGTAAAAGGAGCCGAGTATGTCTCCCGGGGGAGGCAGCGCGCGCACAGCCGCCGGGTGCGGGTGCCGGGCGGGGCGCACGGCCGCGCCCCTGCGCTCCCACCACAGCACCGCGCACACGTGGAACGCGCCCGAGCGCCACGTGCCCGCGCTGTACCCTTCCCGGATGACACTCAGTGTTCGAGATATGCTACCCACCACCTGTAAATATTATAATATACAAATAACAAACGGGTCTAAAACGCGATTTACTTTTTAATAATTGCTCGACGTGGTCACGAGCCGACTCAATTGTTACTTGTGTATATGTCACCAATACTATTTTCATTCCGAATATTACATATCTATACATACAATTAATCTGTAGCAGGGCCCACCCTACAAGCCGAGCATTTGCCGTCGGCCGTTTGGTTGTAAAAATTAATATGGTAAATATTTTTACGAACAAAGACAACATTTCGGATATCAGTCCCTTCGTTTGCTAATAAATATATTCAGTATATTCATAAATAACATGTCATATATATTCAATTCAAATTTCAAAAGTGTGCTGTTTGAACTGAATCGAAAATTTGAACTTTTTGTCCGAGGCAACGTAATCGCAAGAGCGGACGCAATCTGTAGAAATTTTTTTTGGACATCGAAAATACTTCCATTTAAAAAATTTGCCAGGGTTTTAAAGGATCACCAATAAACAGCATTCCCATAATTTTGGCCAAATTTTCTCTGTTTGTCTATGGTCGATTCACGTAAAATGTACGAAACCAATATAGATAATTTTTATACGTAAACATTGTACGCAACTTGAAGTATTACTTACTTTTTGTTTCATCGCAATCGGTTCACTCCATTAAAATATATTATATAATATGAATTTAATGTATTTTCACGCACGCAATTTAGTTACTTGCAATGCCAAAATAGAACTAATGTTGACAGTTGAACTCCATATTAGATAGATGGCGTTGTGCATATTATGACGTAATCATGTAACACGGATATTGACTGTACTGTACTCTTAAGCCGCGGGCACTGCTAGTAAAAGATAAGAGTGGCAGTCTCACTTCTTGACAAGTCTGAATGCAATATACAGATCAATCGGATATGTAAAAAAAAACTTTTTTCACATGTTTATTTCAGTATATCCAATTGTTTTGTTTACACAACTAGGTTGGTAAAGTTTGCAATCATTACCATCGAGTGTTACAGGGAATCCTTTTTGCGTTTTCTTTACATTCAAACATGGGAATAAATTTAATCGATTTATGCCATATTTCGGGAATTCTGCAATTTTTCTGATAATAATTAGTGCGCAGAGTGTAAATTATGTATTAGTAGTAAGTACCTACAGACTCGATTCAAACCAATTATATAATGGAAGTGATAGTGTGAATACATCAGAAAATTATAGGTACGTTTGGCACCAACAAGACCATTATAATAATTTCACATCAGCAGAATGGTTAGTAAATATTCTGATTCCAAGAACTATGAGCATAAATATAGAGCATATAAATATAGAGCATGAGCATAAAGAGCAATATGTTTTGTTTAAGTAACATAATTACAAAATATTAATATTATAATAGTAGCTGCTGGCGCAGTTGGTTGTGTGTATGTCAAAGGCCGTTAGTTTGAATCCTTGCAGAAAGTCAAAATTTTCGGTGAAGGATAACTTCGTGATGAAACCATAGCTATGGTAGTACGGCTTTTTTAATGCTCACTTGGCTAATGCTCCACTAGGTTAAGAGTCAACATCTTAGGTCACATGGTCACTGGTAATTTGCGAGATTGTGACCATAATGGTAAGCCTGTAAAGTATACATATTAAAAAATACCCATAAACATACCATATCAGGTGCCAACATGTCGACACAATCTGCCATATCTGGAGCGATGTACCTCCCGGTGGTCCGGTCCACATATATGAAGTGTATCAGCCCGGGGAACTCCTCCACATACTTGTGCAGCGTTAGGGAACAAGTCACGTCTGTCTCACCCGTGCGATAAAAATACAGCCCACAATTAAGCGAAATAATTGATAACATAACCAATAATACACAACAATATATATTTTATAACATAGGATATTACTTCTTAGATTTTACACAAAATATGATATATGATATATAGGTTAATATTATTTGCGTGGAGCTTAAATTATTTAATAATCTTTGCCTGTTTTTGTTACTATTTTCAATACAGCTTTGTTCCTATACGTGGTAGCATGATATTAAACAGCCTAAAGCCTTCCAAAATGATTGCTATATCAAATACAATATTATTTTCTGAAGTTTCTAAGATTAGAGTGTTTTTCTTCTTTTTCTTTATAATATTAATATAGATTTATTGATATAATATAATAAGACTGTTAAAGAGATCATTACGACTAAAGAAGAACAAGATTTCATTTGTGAATGTAAATTTGATTTCTATAGAAAAAATATTTGTACCGTCTATTAAATTTTGTGATTGTAGATCACGTATAATTCAATCAAACTCAATCTTATATTAGTAAATTATGCCAATATAAACTATCAGGCTTTTGTACTAATAAAACTTTATTATTCCTTATGAAAACTAATAATAATAATTAACAAACTAAAATAAAGAAATTATAGCAATAGTTTATCTTTATGCGTTATCAAATAAATGGCTTCATATAAAATTTGATAAAATATTTTGCGGTTATAGACTATATCGAAAGGGAAAACATGTGTTTATGACCTTAAATTATATAGAATTTGCTACTATTAGTGATGCATTTAGATATTTTGATAAATTTATTATTGTTATTTATTATTACAATAACAATTTATAATAAATTATTATTGTAAGATAGGTTGAAAAAATATATCAATGTTATACATAAAATATGAAGCGATATTCGTATGGCATGACAGGACAGATTCTTTTTTGAAAGCAGGTAATAAATATAGATTTTGTATCAAACAAATAATAATTCACATACATATCTATAACCAAGCACAAATTGAAACGCAATCCTATTTAAGATCATTCACTGAAGGGTAGTTGACTGTGATGACTGAATGGTAAGGTTAATAAAAAAATACAAAAACTGTCTTAGGTCAGAGATAGTTTTGGTATTTGTTGTACCATTGTAGACTCTTACAAGAAATCAACCACTCAAATCAAAAACCTTTTTCAAATTAAGCCCTTATTAAGGCGCTTATGAACCTCAAAACTACCGTCGGTTCGGAACCTAACGCAGTCATCAAAAAGAACCGACAAGAAACTAGATCTGTTTAATTTCATTTAATATTGTTTTAGTGTGTGCATTTATAATAGTTATCAGCAGATGCACAAACGGGGGTTTATTCCAGATATCACCAACGTTCATTTTTGTTAGACCTCATTACGCAGTGGTAATAAACCCAAATATAGAGCAGAGTTCATGGGATCGATTCTTCTGTGTGTTGAACGTAATGATCAGCTGTGTTAGATATCTACATATGTATAATATATCCAGTGGTTAGTTACCAGAATATAAGTCATGCTTAATCTAGTACTAGCTTTTACTTGCGGCTTCACTCGCGTTAATATGGATTTTGTGAAACAAATCCGATGCCGCAATAAAAAGTTTCACACTAAGTTTATCCCCTCATTTTCAATGAGTTTTTTTGGAAGAAAAAGTAGCCTATCACCGTCTCTATCTCTATACTAAAATTCATCATAATTGGTTCAGCGGTTGAGGCTGAAAGCGTAATAAACAAACAAAAAAATTCACTTTCTCATTTATAATTTTAGTATGATGATATATAATATTAGTATGATTAAATGACCGTGTGAAATAGTGGCCTCAGATAAGTTGAAAATCGAACTCTTGAAATGAATATTCATAATATTCCCAATATATGATTAGGGCCGTTCATAAAATACGTAACGCAGAATTTTATCTTTTTAGACTCCCTCTCTACGCGCTATGTCACATTTTCTGCGACTCCTCTATCAATATGACGTCACAAATGATAAACCCCCGTACATGATATATGGCAATTAGTAGCCGTACACAAATTTCAATATTGAAGTCAAAACTTCTATAGCGCGGATTGGATAGGGGGTAAATTCATGTAAGTCGGCATTGACATGGTTACGTGACGTGTTAACGATAACACTCTATCTGTTCCAATTAGTATAACATATGGCGATGTAAACAATTTTAATTTGGATATCCAAAATTAACAACTGTTTGTTTATGTTTTTACTTCTGTCGGCAATCCTCATAACTGCTTTGAATATTTTTAAATTATTTATTTATTGCAATAATAAAATTTCAATAAATATCTGTAATAACATGTAAAATTTATAAAATTATTTAATGAGCTGTGAAAGTCACGTTTTCTTAGACCTCCCCCGCCCCCATGTCACATTTTGTCACAGTAAGTGACATCCCCTTCCCCCAATTAATACGAACGTTTTTTATGAACCGCCCCTTACTATAAAAACATAACTTCACAGTTATTGCATAGCACTATTAAGGGAGATCAAGCATGCAAAATTATATAATAAATAACAAATATTTATCAGCCAGACGTACGTAAAAGGTTCAAGAACACAACACAATAATGTATACCGAATTGTTAAAAGGATATGATCCGAGACTAAAGCATCTAGCTGCTTTCACACGTAGAAACTCTACGTATGGGGCCAAGACTGCTTTCAAATCTTTCAGCGGCTGTTCCATATTAAGACTTGGTATATCTGGTTTCAATTGTTCTATGACAGCCTCAAGAGCCGTATGCATTGCCGTTGCTGTTGTTTCCGGTGTCAACGGTGTGGTAGTTGTGCAAGATTTACGCAGTTCCAACATTCGAGTTGTTAAACGTGCAGAGAGGTTTGCATTTAATCTGTTTTTACGGAGTGCATCTGTCGTCTATAAAGTTAAAATTGATATTAATTGGTTAAATCCAAAAGAAAATAGTTGGCCGTCACGGGACATGCTAAATGTGTGAAATATTTAAGTTAATGTTACAATTTATATCTATGCTGGATTTTACGTGCGGCTTCACTCCCACATAGATTTTGTCAAGCAAATCGGATGTAATATAAAAAACTAGCAATCGCTTGCGACTCCGACGATTTTTTTTTATGCAATAATTATTGTTGTGGTGCAGATTATTATCCAGAATTCATATCAGCTATCAACTGACGGTTGCCGGCATTTAAAACATGTAAAATTTCTTTAATCGTAATAGACGTCATATTATAAAATTAAAAGTGTACAAATAGAACTAAAGAATGATTACCTTTTTCAAAGCAGCTTCTAATGTATCAAGAACGTTTGGTAGCATTTCCAAATTCCTTTGCAATAACAATCTCCTCAAATTTGACAGGATCTGAGATGAGCAATGAGCAGCAATACCAACATCTCTGAAACATGGAGAAAAATCGTTATTACATATTTCAATAAAAACACGTATAAAAAGCCTTCTCAGTAAAACAAAAATATATAAGTAAATATCACAAGTGTTTAAAAAAATGGTACAGTAAGACCACACGGTAGAAGTGAAACATCACTATATTTCTCAGCTTTGCCGATCAGAATTTCAAAACCCTTCTATAATCAGTTTCACTTCAAAAATAAATGATTACAAAGATTTGTATTATTATTATGGCAGCTGCCTATGTATAAAAGGTAATTTCTCCAACGTCATGTGAAAATAGCTATACAAGTAACGAACTCAAAATAACACCTAGACTCTGAACATTTTTTTGTGAAACACAAACAATTACCCCGTGTGAAATTCGAATCCACAGCACACATCAGCGAGGCGACCCCCTTAACCGCTAGACCAACCGTGCAGTCCTATAAAAATTTTATATATAAAAATCTTGTGTACATTTGGTAACGATCGCGGAACCTCAAATGAGTTGAGTGATAAAAGTATAATTCATGAAATATATTTATTTTATGAGACGATGGTTTATAGCTATTCCATGACATAATAGATGGCGCTGTGGTAGACTTATAAAATACTGGAAGGATCAAAACAAGCCATTAGCAATCTGCCAAGTTAGTTAGTCTATATATAAATAGGCAAAGACATATCCAGTACCTTTTTTCGTGTTTGTTAAACGATTTACTTTGATGTGAAAATTTCTTTAGCATTGGTATGATTTAAAACTCGATGAAAACGAAAAAGCGACAATAAAAAGATAGAAGGCACTATACAGTGTTTCTTGCAAGGTCCGAGAGTTGTATGTGTTATAGTATGTGTGTGTGTGCGCGCCTTATCTTGAATTTTATATTTTTGTAGGTTTCACTTCTATCGCGTGTGAACTGCACACATGTTTTTTTGTTTAGTAGCTACTGACGAATTTTAGTGTTATCAAAACAAAAATTATGAAACATTTACTTTTTTACTATTTTACAATTATAATGACTATGACCAAATTTCGATCACTGTGTGGCGTAGGGAGTGTTACCATTGAGAATGGAAGCTCTTATCATATTACTTAAAAATATGAGTAAATGAAATGCGTTACTAAATGCAATGAATACTATAAACATATGCGAAGCGAAAAAAAAAATCTAATAAGACGCAACGTCTGGTTCTTTTATTGCTGGATTAGCCATATCTGCGACTTCGTTCGAGTGGAACTAAAATTTTATTTAATGATATTTGCCCGTTTTTGTGACTTGTTTCAATACAGCTTTGCTCCTATTGGATGTAGCATGATGTTAAATAGCCTAAAACCTTCCTCAACGATAGGTCTATCAAATACAAAAACAATTTTTGAAATCCGATTTGTAATTCATAGTTCAAACAAATAAACAATAAAACAATTTTTTCCTTTATAATATTAGTATAGATATACACTAAATATTGAGGGCTTACACCTTGTGTATGGTATTCGCGATCCCGTCTACCATCCAGTAAATGCTAAGCAATAAAGAATTGTTTTAATATACCTTAAGTCCATGTCAACAATAACAACTAGAGTGATGCGAGGCGCCAATTCTGCGATATGCATAGAATGAGGAGCGCAAGGGTTGTTTGCAGCACCAGCGCATAGGAATACTATGGCACTATTTTGTTTCGATAACCCTGGAATACAGAAAAACAAGAGGTAAATCATTTTAACCTTAACCTCAACTTTAAGGTTACGACCTTTAATCGTTCAGTGGTTTATCATTGTTAAATCTTATATGTATAGTTCTATTTTTATAAATTGACTGAAACTTGATCTAGCTGGTAGGTGTACCTCTAGCTCCCAGTTCGACCGCGTTAAATTAACCACGTAGCCATAACCCATTCCGTTCAGGTCATTTAGTAGCGAGTAGTATTTATTTGTTTTTATAGCGTGGTCGTTAGGTATGTTTATTTCCCATGGTACAGTAAACTTAAATAGTACTATATGTTAAATTCCATAAAAAATATGCAGGTCTTTGAAAAATAAAAATAAAATGTTTAAAGTGGTATCATGAATTAGTAGCCAATTTTCTAATATTTTCAAAAATATAATCATGGTCAAAAATCTGCATTTACTAAAGATAGACTGCACGGCTGGCCTAATGGTTAAAACAATTGCTTCGCTGCAACTGCTGCGGCAAAGTACTATGGGTTCGAATCCCGCACAGGACAATTATTCGTGTGATCGACGCGGCTTCGCTCATAACAAACAAACAAACAAATAATTATTCTGAGTTTGTATGTTACTTTCTTAATTGTGTTTATATAAAAAAACTGTGCGTACCTATGACGACACGCCTTAATTTAAAACTTCATCACTATATCTCTCTCGCTCCCTTAGGCGATTTTACCCAAAAGAGCGTTACATAGCCGACCGTGATTGCTCATTCTCATTCAATACCCACAAAAAAGGGTTCACAGCGCCCAAAGACTTTTTTACTTCAAAAAGTGCTTTACACTTGGCATTGGTGAAATTACCTAAATAAGTAAATATCATAATACAAATAATAATAATAAAAATAAGTTGTAAAAAAGATAATAAGTATACGATTTTATCAATAAATATATTAGTTTATTAAATCCTCGATCATAATTTGTTATTATTCGACTCATAGATTCAACTTACATGGCAATTGAACGATAGAGTCCGTTTTGTCATCTGCTTTATTTTCTTTCCAATATTCCTGGGCCGCAATGCATTGAATACTCAACAAAATTAAATCCGGTGGAGATAAATCTTCACTCCCCCGACTGGAATAAAAAAATAATAATGCTTAATAACAACTCTGGTTTGTGGGAACGTTAAAATAGTTTAAACAGTGAAAAAAAAACACGAAATAAGGGAAAAAAACAAGTAAGTACATTGTTCCTGGAGTGTTATTTGGTACTCCTTAGAAAGTACTATTGAGTAAACCTTCCTACGCATAAAAAGCGTTCTATTTAATTCTTATATACATGTATATGTATTACGGCAATGTTTTTCATCAACCTTTTTCATGACACGGCCCCTTACGTATGAAGAAATATTTCACGACCCCTCTACCCGTTGCTTTTATTTCATGTATTTTATTTTGTAACAAATATTCAATCTAACATATTTATTCATTTTCATAATTAGGGTTCGGATAAATACATAATTAACCCATTAATGCCGAGATGATCATAATTTTTACTAACTTTTCAACGTGTTTATTTATTATGTTATCGGACCAAAAAAATAATGAAATAACTCTATTCTTACGCAAAATTTGATGTTCTTTCAGAATCTGAGCTCAAAATTTCGATTAGACACCGAGAAAAAAAAATGGCCGAAAAAACGTGGAAATTTTCGAACAAAAAAAATCAACTTTTTACTATAATCAGAGGTGATCATGGCACTCGAACATTAAGAAGATTTTTTCAGAAAAATTCATGGACCCGTATTTTTCAAAATGGCGGCGATAATGAATATTTTAAGTAAAAATCTTAATCTAGCGTTTTCTTAAAAACCATAAACTTGGTACTACAAAATTTTTCAAATATTTTAAAGCCAATTTTTTATTTTCGTAAATTAAAAAAAATCAATTTTTCAAAAATTCCTAAAAAAATAAAAATATTTGAGAACGATCCTTGACTAAGTTTAAGACTTTCTTGTTCTAAAATTTTTTTCGTAACGTCTATAGGTTTGGAAAACATTTGTACAACAAATTTATGGGCGGTGTTGACGTGCATGATGAACACTGCAATAATGTACTTCCAAGTAAACGTTAAAAAAAATGGACATGGGTCGTTTTTATAAAAATAAAAAGTTCACTATTTCAATTGCTAAATATTATATTCAAAAAAGTCAAACAAGTAAAACAGTTCATACACGAACAAATCGAAAAATTGTTCAAATGAAAAATATCCAATAAAAACAAGGATCTATTGTGAAAAATGCAATATATATGTATGCAATATTTGTGGGGCAAAAAAGCACTGATAAAAGAAATGTTAAAGTGAGAGGCAAAGGGATTCACGAAAAAAACCACCACCAAAGGAGACAAATTTCTACCACGTCCACGCCGTTATCTCTGGGTAATGCTAAGAGTAAAAAAAAAATATCTATATGCACAGAATCAGCGAAGAAGTAGTCAAGGAACACTCTCATATTTTTCTTTTTCTTTTTAGATATTTTTGATAAATTGGATTTTCTGAAATTTCCGAATATCAAAAATCGTCTGTAACCTGTCAAGCATTAACGAGGGCGAAAATGGCCTCGGAGATTATATACGTGACGTCACAAGACTTTGTACAAGGGCGTTTTTATAAACAATAAAAATATTATCGTCATATTGCCAATTAAGAAATTTACCTGAAAATTTTTGGAGATTGTGAAGCTCTTACAGAAGTGTTAATAAAATTACTCATTATAATTCGGTAGTTATAGATGTGTTAATTATGAACTTTTATAAAATTACAGTATTATAATAAATAAAATTATAATCTAACAGTGAACAGTTCGTTCTATACTTTTCCGATTAGTGGAAATGTGACAAGATTATTGGCAACACTGACAAAAGTTTAAATTGACTAAAACGCTGCAAAAATTGTTGTGTGATCATTATATTATTGTAACATACATATCTGTTGAGTTTTATAAAATATAAAGAAATGGTGAGTATATCCTACCATAATTATAAACTTCTCAGTGTAATACATATGCTTATTCATGTTTTGCAATTCGAAATTTTGATTTAATTTAATAGAAATTTCAATATATCATTATATATTTGGGTTCAAAATGTTGCAAACCTTATATTATGATCTACGACTGTCATTTGAAATACAATTGTATAGAAGCAAAAGATTTGTTTATAATCACATAACCCATTTTGTATACATGTAACTTGATTCGCGAGTTTATTCCGTTTTGTTGAGGTGCTGTCGCTAATGTTATCGATTTTTTAAATGTATTTCCATTATACTATGAAAAGATGGGTATATTATAGAATGAAATTTACAATATCTTTTTATATGTATTTTTATTGTTATATAAAATAATCTTAATACTATATTATTTTTATAGGAATCTTCGAATTAAGACATTTTTGATTCTAGGAGCGAGGATGGTTTATCTGTTTTGGACGACGGGATATGGTCAATATAATTAATATTTGTTTATAATTTCTATTTTTATTTGATTACGTTAAGAAATGTTTGAGTGTAATTGTGCTATTTTTTTTTGGGGGAAATATCAGAATGCATTTTATTATACGTACAGCGGAAGGTAGTCCTCGCTTAACGGACCGGCGTCGATGTAAATGGTGCTTGTTTCGAGAAGGCAACACAGAAAAACAGTATATATGTGAGAGAATTAAAATTGGCAATTACAATGGTGGCTATCGTTCACCGTTGTTTGTAGATGGTAACATACTAACAATAATTATATCACTTTTTTGCCATTTTGTACAATCATTTCATAGAGGTATTATGACAACAGGCAATTCTGTAGTATGAATTCTAAACATATTAAGTTGTGTATATCTTGTAATATGTATGTATTATTAAATAACACCAGTTTGTAAACTCTACTAGAAAAATACTGTGTTATAGCTTACAGAAAAATAAGTGTATTTAACAGTTTTGTGTATTTATTTTATGGATTCGATAGGTTTAAATTTGTAGATAGATTTTATTATTTTTTATTTTTGTATAATACATTTTTTACTGCAAATTGGTATTTTATTTTTATCTTTAGCTTATCATGAAACAATATATTTCGCAAATTACAAATTTATCAAAATTTTAACTTGCTCCAAAATAAAGCTTTCAATTTTGAATATATTTTGACGTATTTGTAAAATAACAATTATTATAAAACGTTTAGTGCTATAGCAATTATCGTTATCTTTTATCGAATATTCACATTTATTCTCTCACATCAATATCTAATTTATTCAATACTAGCTGACCCAGTGAACTTCGTATCACCTAAAAATCAATGTTCTTTATTCTCGCTAAAATTAAAAAACGGTTTGACCGATTTGTGTTTTATGTACATTTTGATTAATAAATCAATCTTAGTCAACCTACCAACTTCAATTCGTTCAGATCAATAGAACTGGCTATATCTAATACCGATTTTGTTTTTCATTTCTTTTAGTTATTGAATGAAACTTGTTTATTACTCAAATGAATGAAATGTCGTTTAATTATATGAAATATAAATATAGGTGGATTCGAACCTCGTCCCTTGACGCGGCATCCATACTCACTACCAACTGAGCTATAATTTCCTCATTACTTTTTGTATTATAAGATTTAAAAAATATCTGTTCGGTTTTTTTTCTATACAAACTTTTTCCTGACAATAAACGAACACAACACAAAAAGAATGATTCAATTTGGTACCGCGCGTTATGCGCGTACATACATTTCGGCGATTCATTTTTATATCTATATAATATAAAAGTAAAAATAAAATAGTAATAATAATAGGCTTTTATTCAGTTTGACTTAACATATTTAACTACACAGTTAATAATAATAAGTTATATCTAAACTAAATCTTAATCTAAATAATGTCAGAAAAATATAATATAAAAAAATTAAATAGTTTATTCAAAATAATTTTATCGATATATTTGTTGTGTGCGATATCACTAGTCTAGAAAATTATCCAAAAAATATGTGACATATTAATCTGTAGTAAAATTTACCACTTTTTCTGTTTGGACTTGTGATATCAATAAGGTCTATAATGGAATGTCAATTTTGGCGCTTACGACCTTTTGAATTGACGTTAATATTAGACTTTCGCTAATACTTGAGGTGTGAAAAATTTTGAAAAAATTTGAGTGTTCTTTGACTTTGTTTTTAGGTTTTTTTTCTAAAGTTTATAGTTTTTAAGAAAACGATAGATTGGATTTTTATATTTTTTTTTTCATTCTCGCCGCTATTTTGAAAACACCGCGTCGATGAAATTTTTTGTAAAAAATTCCTCATATAGTTCGAGTGCTATGATTACCTCTGATCATAGTAAAAAGTTGATACTTTTGCGATACCATGGTGAAAAAAAAAAATCTCAAAAATTTTCACGTATTTCACATTTCAATTGGCCATTTTTTTTCTCGGTGTTTAATCGAAATTTTGAGTACCAAATACCAATAGGTCTGTTCTGGTAGATGCACTTCAGAGCCAATCCCTCTAGTAAAGGCCGGCAACGGACCCGCGATTCCTCTGGTGTTGTGAGTGTCGATGAGCGGCGATGATCACTTACCATCAGGTAACACGCATGCTTGTTTGCCCGCTATTAAACAAAAAAAGTATGTTTTTTTTTTGTTAGTTTGTGCAAATGAGATGCAGCCGAGGAGCGAACATTTATTTGGCCTACTCATTTAATATATTATTAGGAGTACAAATAAGTTTCCGCCGTTTTTTATCAAAAATTCATTATTTATTATAGGAGAACGGTAATATAAATTTATTTAAAATATTTCCCATCACTTGCAACCACTTTTTCCCATCTCTCAGGCAGCATTCGAATCCCATGTCTGAAGAACTCCTTGTCTTTTGAGGCCATCCACGAATCAACCCAAATTTTGGTATCCTCATAAGATGTGAACCGCTGCGCTGACAGAGCATGGGCCATGGACCGGAACAGGTTATAATCAGACGGTGCAATGTCTGGTGAATACGGCGGGTGGGATAACACTTCCCAATCAAGTGTTGCCAAATACTTTTTCACGGGAGCCGCAACATGTGGACGAGCATTGTCATGCAAGAGAATAATTTTTTCGTGTCTAGAATAGTATTGAGGGCGTTTTTCCTTCAGAGCTCGGCTCAATCTCATCAATTGTGTTCGATAGAGGGCTCCAGTAATTGTTTCGCTCGGATTAAGCAGCTCATAATACACTACACCTAGCTGATCCCACCAAATACACAGCATAAGTTTTTTTCCGTGAATATTCGGTTTTACTGTTGATGTTGACGCGTGGCCAGGTAATCCCCATGATTTTCTTCTTTTTTGATTGTCATAATATATCCACTTCTCATCACCAATTACGATACGATGTAAAAAACCCTTTTTTTATGTCTAGCTAGCAGTATTTCACTTAAGCATAATCGGCGTTCAATATCTCTCGGCTTTAATTCGTACGGAACCCAATTTCCTTGTTTATGAATCATTCCTAATGATTTTAAACGATGTGAGACTGCTTGCTGAGTGACTTCTAATGTTAGAGCAAGTTCTTTTTGTGTTTGAGATGAATCTTCCTCCTATAATTCCTCCAATTCTGCATCCTCGTAAATTGTTGGCCTTCCACTGCGATATTTGTCTTCTACGTCGAAATCACCGTTTTAAACTTTTGAAACCACTCACGACACGTTCTCTCACTCAAAGCACCCTCACCATTTGCTTCTACGAGCAATCTATGCGCCTCAGCAGCAGATTTCTTTAAATTAAAGAAGTAAACTAATATTTCCTGCAAATGACGCTTACTTGGCTCAAATTTCGACATTTTCGACCTATAAAAATTATATTTTACCAATATGAAATCAATGATATTAATAGGTTATGTTGTTCTTGAATGTCCAAACTATCTTTTAAGCCGGTTATCATCTGCGAAAGGTAACGGACACTCCGTGCCGTGCTATCTACATTAAAACGGCGGGAACTTATTTGTACTCCTATTATATACTATACCTTTAGGTTACATCTGGTGCTCAAGTTCAACTGCCGTAACACACCTATATGTATTTGGAGGCAAATTTTCAACGCTCAGGTCTACCTCATGACATTAGACACATTAATCATTGACAATGTTTGAACTATAACTCGAGCAAACAATACGTATAAATATAAATTACTGTCATCACTTTATTTACTACTGAATATGGTAATATTGTAATGTGAAGAAGTTATTAAATCGACAAACCTGGAGTAGAGCGCCAACAATTTATCACCCACAAATAACATGATATGATAGTGTTGCTGTGATATTTTGATTGATTTTGATGCAATTTTTAGGGCGTTAAGTGCTGCCGCAGTAGCACCTGTCTCACCGATTACACCATTAGCACCGGGAATTGAATCACCTTTTTTACGGCATTCCAGTAAAACAGAAAGCCATTCTCGATAGAGAGTTGAATGTAGGCTGGAAACGGTTTAAAATACTGTATATTCACGTAAAACTAAAAAATGCCTGGTATTTTAGAAATTATAAAGTAAAATTCATTAAAACACGTAAAACTAGCTGTGGCCGCGACTTTGTTCACGTGGAACTAAAAACATTGAATAACTTTTACCCATTCTTGGAAATAGCTTTGGTTTTGGTTTGCTATTGGTGTGATGTTAAATACAAAAAAAAATCCAACTGGTAATTTCTAAGATTAGTGCGTCCAAATAAACGAAAACCTATTCCGCTTATTAATATTAATAGAGATATAATCACTTACAGACTAATATATTGTCCACATATGTGTTGTACAAAAGTTTTACAGTCAAGAAGTTCTCTGTGTGAATCATCAACAGTATCCTTACTTATAATCATGAATACATGATCAAGCCACTGAAATAAATATCACATTTGTATTTATTTTAGGCTAGGTGTGTCCACAATATTGTTCGCCTGGAATACTTTGTCTAATTATTTGTATGAGTTTGAAGTGAAAGTGCGAGTGGAGTCTCTCTACTTTTTTTAAATGATTTGATTTACTTCATTATTATAGATAAATGAAATACAGTTTCTAGACATTAGTTAATGTATCTATTAAGCAATTACATGGCTTTATAATTCATCAATATATTCCTTTCCTACAAAATGTTATGTTATATTCTATATGCTAGAGAAATCCTTTCACTATATCATGTAAAAACTAATCTACATGTTATATCTATATTAGTTTAGACTGTTCATTATTATAAAAATCTTTCAAAGTGTCAGAACCATGGGCATAGAAGAGAACATGGGAAACAGAGAGATAGAAATACAAAATAAAATACTTTTGGACATTATACTAATAACAGAGCGGACACAATTTATAAATTAATAAAAAATTATGTAGGGGAGTAGGATGCAGTTTTGTACAGGGGCAGCTTTGAAAAGAATGAGATGAGGCACCTTTGAATGTTGTTTTAAGTGGCGACATATTAATCTTGAACTAGTTTTGCAGTAATTATACTGTTTCTTTTCAAGGCAAAAATTGTTTCTAAATTCCAAAAAAAAAGATTACAATTATTTCTTTGTTTTGTTTGTACTTGGTTAATAGTCAGTTTACTAAACTCTTTAGTAATATTTTGTGCAAAATAGGATCTTAATATTTCCTAGTGCTGTAACGTTATAACATATTCTTAATTTAATTTATACAATGATAATGCAAAACTGCCCCATATGTATTCAAACCTGGCTGGCAGTGGGGCAGATTTGATAATTTTAACTGCTGCTGCTAAAACAAATATTCTGACCATAGCTTCAATTTATTATCCACTAAGATAAAGCCATTTTATCAGGTATTATCCGGATTTAAGATTGCTGGAAGATAAAGTGATAAAAATAGCAATAATTCTTACACAGGTCTCACAGTTCACAATTAAAAAAATGTTACAATCTGCCCCGTTCACCCCTAAAGATTGAACTCAGTCACAGCTTAGTATTGATAATACTTAGATAAAGATGTATGTATAAATTAGTTTGGGATTAATTCATTATTTATTTATTTGACAATAGCTAAATATAAATTAAATATATTTAATATACCAACCTCATCAAATACAATAGTTGTATTGTCTTTGCACTGAAGTGATGAATATGTATTGCCAAATTGAGCAGCCATAACCCGTTGAGAAGTTATAATAGGTGCGAGAAGTTGTGATACATTCACATTATCTGACACATTATCATCATCTTCCTATAAAAGTAATTTAGTAATTAAATTATATTAATAAAAAGTAATTTCATAAGCAGTGGCAATATAGGTCTTTCATGTAGCCTTAATAAAAAAAAAATAAGAATTTACTGTTTCAAATCATTAAAAATAATACATTCTACTGATAAAAGATAATTTATAACCACTATTATAAGTACGTGGACTTAAATACCACATTTAATTTGTATTGAGTATAAGAAATCATCATATTATAATATAATTTTGTACCAAAATTTTGTAAATATAAAAGATGAAAAGTGTATGAAGTCATCTAACTATCCAACATTTTCTGACCCATGCTTGATAATTCTTCCCATTACATAATATTACTATGAAAACTTTTCTTAAAAGTCTTGATATTGCAGAAAATTCAATATATTAACCTATAAATATTGATATTGGTATAGTATGTGGCTGCATAATTTTCAATATAATTTTTATTGGTATAGGAAGGTAATAAAAGGCCATTAAAGTAAATATTAGTAGGATTTTCTGCAGGAAAACATAGTTTTCATTTAATTATTATTTAAGTTTTACAGTTTACAGCCAAGAGATTTACGTATTTACATTTTAAAGCATTAGAAAAAGAATATCTAATAGTTACATCTGCTTTTAATGCATGTTTCATTCTAGAGCTATTTCTAGGTGGTTATAAAAAACCCACGAAGGCTAACCTGGGTGCTCTTCCCTCCTTAGCCTTCTAACCTAATGTATCTGAGTCAAATCGCTCTATCACATGTTAAAAGAAGATATAACTAACTATTAAGATGTCTGTTTAATGCTTTAAAATGTAAATATGTAAATATCTTGGGTTGGAAGCAATAGTGTTCTATAAAATTTCTAGTAGTTAACCTATAAAACTTAAGCAAAAATGAATCAAAATTGTTTATGCAGAAAATCCTATGAGTATTTATTTCAGTGACCTATTACTTACCTATACCAATTAAATCATAATAAAAATTGTGCAGCAGGATATTGAAGCAAAACCTAAATATTTATTTATAAATAATATTTATAAACAGTAATAATATATTAAACCTGTGGATTATGTATTAGCAAAAGATAATAATCAAAAAATTTAAAATAATTATTGTAAAATGTAGCATCAACTTATTTTAGTTTTTGACCAAATACATCAAAGAACCATGTTTTAGAGGCAAAACTTAAATTTACCAGATCAACAGGTTAACATTTAACCTCAATTAAATAAACATATAATTTCCGCACTTTACCTGTCTGAATTATTAGATTTCAATTGTTTATAAATGAGAAGTACATTTAGATACGGATATAAACAATACTGTTTGTACTTTTAAATATTTAATTAGGTATGATTCTCTAAATAATTTGTCAAATAGATATCTACTACGTACTTAATAGAGAATTTTAATCTGTTCGATAGGTATAAGGTAAAAATCTTGTATTAGAATAACTCCGCACCCATTTTACAGTTCATTCTACTAAAACACTTACCGATCCATTAAAGCCATTCATGCGTTCAATGAACGACTGGTCCCATTTTGAAAACAACAGATCATTTACACTATTAAAAACTAATGTTGCTTTCATTTTGTTTTTTATTTTTATTTTCAGTAGGATTTGAATGATCTACACTTTACCTTTTCCTAATATGATATTATGTTTATTTATAAAAAAAACTATACATAGGGTAAAAAAACAATTACACTCATTATCATAAATATCCTCTACTTTGCTAAATATTTTAGAATTAAATATAAATGTAATGATTTATAAAATAAAAGTGCGCATTGATCTGCGCTGCGCTTCGATCTTCGATAAGCACCACGACCTAGGGGTGGCGATCTGAAATCGATTAATACAACAATAAAGTATTTAACAAAAATATCGATTTTTAAATTTAATTCACAGCCTTGAAGCGATCCAGTGAATTTATACTTCATCCTTGAACATCGAGTTTTTTTTTTTTTTGTTAAAATCACAAAATTATTTACAAATTAATTGATTATATTACTCTAACACGTTTAAAGCTATTATAATATTAAGAAATTATTAATCAAAAACTCGCTAGATGATTTATATAATTATGTCCAACTTGGCTGAATGGTATCTAAGGATACCTCTGTTTTCATCTTAATGAGGAGGCTTCGCCTCCTTCTCCTGGATTTTTCAAAATCGATTTTTAGAAGTTGATCTTTTATGAATCCATTCATTAGGATAGGATGCAAGAAAAATCAACATTTAAATAATCGATTTCTAAAAATCGACCTTTGAAATGTCGATTTTAAGAAATTGATCTTTTAGTTCCTTATTTTTTTTAACCGAATCTTTTTTTATGGAATAGGAGGCAAACGAGAAAGCATATCACCTGGTGTTAAGTGTTCACCACCGCCCGTGGACACCCACAATACCAGAACAAAACATAGGTGCGTTGCCAACCTTTATAGGAGGGACTGGCTCTCAAGTGCCACTGCCGTAACAAATCTATAGGTATTTGGAGGCAGATTTTCAACTTAAGGGTGTTAGCTAGCCAGGCGAACATTAGAAAAAGCCCTATCACCATGTTATGGTTTGCTCACGATGTTTTCCTTTACAGAAAGCTCAACTTCATTGTAGGTAGGTCTCATTACGCGGCGTTCCTACACGCTACTACTGAACTATTATCGCTTCAATTCATTAGGATTCAAATCAAGAAATATTAATATCTAAAAGTTTGATTTCTATAAACAGTTCTTTTAAATGTAAATTCTTTTATGAATCCATTGATTAAGCTTCTATTTGAATCAATTTCACAATTGACCTTTTTCGGAAACAGTCGCCATCCCTACCACAAGCCTAATTGTAATCATAAATAATATACTAGAGATATTCATATACATTGATTTATCGAATTCACTTGATGTTTATTCAGATGTTTATAGTACGATGCATCAAGCGATTCGATGTTCTGAAGAGCTGTTGATCTACCCGTAGTATCGATAAATTGTCGTAAAAAATTGCGTCAATGGTAACTAGCAAACCTTATACCTATATATTGATCTCGAACGATACAGGAGTTTGAAGAACAAGGAGAGTGAATTTATGAAAACTACAATACAAAATGATTTTTCAGATCACTCTGACAAATCAAAAATAACTTTTTTTAAATTTTTTTATTACTCTCACACTATCAAACTTATCCAACTAATCTACTAACCAACATTTGCTTCAAACTCATCATTATGTTTATTTGCATTATACATTGATTTTAACGTCATTTATTATCATTTCTTTCGTTAGTGTAAGAAGATTTAGTTTTAGATTCATTACATACACGAAAAAATTTATACGAAAGTTTTACATATCTGTTGCAATCAAAGCGTTGTTAAATTTAGCGTACAAACAACAGTATAGGACATACAAATGCCATAGTGGTCATTATTACGTGCACACTGCATAGTCACCAAGAATAATAATGTGTGAGGTTTAATTTCATTTGGTATCTCATTCTCACTTGCTTATATTTTATTGTTTTCCCACTACGCCAGTTGCTCAATGTTTCAATCACCATGGTTCGTCGGTTCCGCTCACACCTAAGTGATATGATCGCACTGAACAAAGATCAAAGATGTTCCAGTTTCAGATGATGCATTTGAAACATTACTGGTGTTCCAAATTTATCTTTGGAAGACCTCAGGCTCGATCCACACTATGATGCCGTTCTCGAACTGATCTCGCTCCGGTTTCGGTCCGGTAAAGTATTCTCAAACAAGGAAAGTATCAGAGTATTCTCACTATCGTATCGCTCTGGTTCCGATCCGGCATCGCGCCGGTAGCGGATGGTCGAAAAGAATATTTGACTGAAGCGAGATCGGACCTGTCATGACTTGTACCGACAGTGTGAATACGTCTTTGTTTCAACTCCAGTCTTTCTTTGGTCGTGCAAGGAGATGTTACATTTTTCTTCTAGTCATGGCTAGTAATAAATCGTGGGATTCTGAAAAAGGTAAGTACTTTATTTGTGTTATTCATAACATTTGATCATAAATAACAAATAATCACACTATAATTATTTGCGCCAACTTTTTATAAGCGTTTTCCTCGAGAAAAAAGTATGGTAAAATTCGCGAACATTTTAAAAGAATAGTTGACTGTTTTGCACATTCAATAGATATTTCATATATAAAGTGAAACGGAATAAATTGAATACAAATTTTTATTTATTATTTCTAGATGAAATACTGATCGAATTAGTAAAAGGCAGACGCAGCTTATATGATTTGCAGTCACATTACTATAGTGACAATAATTATAAAAGGAAAATGTGGAACGAGATTGAAGAAGTGGTTTGATAAGAAACAATAAGAAATATAAAAAATAAGAAAACATAAGAAACGTCCTATGTTGACCATGGATCGAGACAGACTGAGTGTGGAACTAGTAGTGTAGACACAGCGAGATTTGATTGGACCGAGACCGGAGCGAGATCGGACCGAGAACGGCATCATAGTGTGGATCGAGCCTAAATGTTCCGGAATAGTGAGCCGGTTTAGTAAAGAATTACACACTCCTATTCCTAGAGATGTCCACTAAGAAAATACATTGATGTTTTTGTTCAATATTATACAACAAGGCTATATATCAATGTTTTATAATCTATTGATTAAAATAATTGAAATATATACAATATCGATTACTTAGCTAATATTGCATTGCAAAGCTGTAGTTAGCTCAGACATACCAAAATTTTTAATCATCTATTACTCCCACAACAGCACTTTTATTTTCCACAGCTCTGTTGTGTGTTAAAACATGTTCATGGAATCTATGTAACTAAGAAAAAAAATATACGTATTTTATTGTTGTTTATTTAAAAAAAGGCAAAGTAACTATATTCTTTGTTTTAATTACAAAACTACAAACAATATGCATAACTTAGATTTTCGGGCGTGCCGTTTATTAAAATTAAATAAACAAATCACGTGACATAAATACAAATCAATTGTGTGACTACGCGATAAAGTTATTTATTTTCAAATTACTAACAAAATAACATTCACTCTTCTCCTTATTCAAACTTCTGTATTGTTCGAAATCAATAAACAGTAATAAACAGGTATAATCGTTTGCTGGCTACCATGATGTTTTATGACGATATATAAATATAAAGTGATGATAGCTCACTGTTAGTGTGTAGAAACGCCGCGTCACGGGAACTACCAACTCATATCGAATCCAAAGACCTACAATGACTTGAGGGTTTTGATGAAGGAAAACATTGAGAGGAAACTATTGCATAATAGTAGGGCTTTTTGTAATGCCCGCGTGGCTAACTACTACCCTTAAGTTGAAAATTTGTAGGTGTCCATGAGCGGTGGTGATCACTCACCATCAGGTGAAACGCTTGCTCATATGCCCCTATTTCTTAAAAAAATCGTTTAGATCAATTCTTATTCTAAACATTAAATCGTTTCGATGTATCGATATAAATTGAATAGTCCAGATTCCAGTAATATTTTTGGTAACTAAAAATATTCGTGTATTTCTTGTTAACATGAGTCACAGAAAGGAATCGCTGGTAAATAATTAGTATTTAATTAGCTTGTGCATTTCGAAAAATAGGATTTGCAGATTAAACATATGGAATCGTTCTTGTTTTCAGAGAAAACTGAAATCTTTATGCTATTTAACTTTTGGAGGTTCCATAGCATACCAATATGTTTACTTCAAAAAGGATTTTAATGGTTATTTTGAGAAAGTACTCCAGCCTTTTAGCCAATATTTGAACCCAGAGTGGGCACATAAACTTTGTGTGTCTGCTATTAAATATGGTATGTTTCCTTCAGAGATTGATGAAGATCCTCATATTCTAGTAAGTACTATGATAAAATCTAACTGTAAATTTATGAAACAATTAGGTAAATGATATATCTTTTAGTTAGACAAAATCATTAATTCTATGCAGCTTGTTTTGTTACGTCTATAATTTTTTTTTGTTGTTTTACAGAAAACAAAGTTTCTCAATTTCGAACTTAGTAACCCTATTGGAATTGCTGCTGGATTTGACAAACATGGTGATGCTGTAATTGGCTTGAGAAAATTAGGTTTTGCTATAGTTGAAATTGGTTCTATAACCCCTGAAGCTCAACCTGGTAATTCAAAACCAAGAGTTTTTAGATTGCCTGAAGATAATGCTGTAATTAATAGATATGGTTTTAATAGTGAAGGACATGACGTAGTTTTAAAAAAAATTAACAGCATAGAAAAATCTCAGCTTAATAATGGTTTATTGGGCATAAATTTAGGTAAAAATAAAACTTCTGTTGATGCTAAAACAGATTATATTTTAGGGATTCAAAAGTTCTCAAATATAGCAGATTATTTTGTTATAAATATTAGCAGGTACAATGAATTTTCTTAATCTTGTTTTATGATTGTTTAATTTAAGAACTTATTTATATAAATATTTACAGTCCGAATACTCCAGGTCTAAGATCACTACAAAATAAAAATGAGTTACAGAGTCTGTTAACCGAGGTAAACAAGGCTAGAATATTGAATGTTAAAAAGCCACCACTGTTTTTAAAATTGGCTCCAGATTTAACTCTTGATGAAATGAAGGATGTTGTTGCTGTCATATCTAAAAAAGAATGTTGTGTTGATGGATTAATTATATCTAATACCACTGTAGATAGATCATGTCTTGTTAACAAAAAGTTTATGAATGAAATTGGTGGTCTGAGTGGTAAACCACTTACAAAGAAGTCTACAGAAATGATAAGAGAGATGTACAAATTAACTAAAGGTTTAGTATATGATGCATATATATATATAGTTTAAGGTATTTTAACCAAATGGGTACTATTTTCATTAATTATATTAGTTTGCTCTCAAGCCATGTGGTGCTGAGAATATTTACTGAAAATGTACTATTATACTATTTCACCTTGTCTTCTATGTGTGTTTCTTTTAACAATAGTTGAAATTTTTTTTCTAGTGTATAAATGTTTCACTGCTGTTATTAATATAAGATTTTCAGCAATGCAAATATGACAATACAATGCTATAATTTTAATAAACTAAATGACTTTTAGATGGTGAAAGAATTTTTGAAATTGGTCCAGTAGTTCTTGAGTTTAATTGTTACACTCAAAAATACAAATCTTTCCTCTTTATAAATTTAGTTTAGATAATTAATTTATGCAAAAGTATAGTCCCAATTAAAAATATAATTTCAACTACATACAAATTTATTTCAGGCAAAGTTCCCATAATAGGTGTTGGAGGAGTGTTCACTGGAAAAGATGCATATGATAAAATTTTGGCTGGAGCAAGTGCAGTTCAGCTTTATACAGCATTAATATATCATGGACCTCCAGTAGTTTCAAGAATAAAAAAAGAATTAGCACAGTTTCTTGTAAATGATGGCTACTGTAGTGTAAATGAAGCTGTCGGCAAAGGAGTTAAATGACATATAATTAATGATAGTTTAATACTTGTTACAATGAATATTCAATTGCATTTAATAAATTGTTGACATTGATAAATTACTGCAGTTTTTCATTAATTTGCTCTCCACATCCTGGAAACAAATGGAACAAAGTGTTCAAGTAAAGAATGATATAAATTGCACCTTAAAAAAATCCTTATTTTAAAATAACTAATATTACAAATCAACCTTACCATCTATTTTACAACTAGGAAGGTGCTTCTGCAAATACTGCTTGCACAAGTCTAAATTTTTCACACTGTGTAAATTAAATAGTACCAAATTTTTTAGTTTATTTAAATTCTGAATTTCTTTGAGACCATCATCAGTGACATTAACACATGCAGAAACTTGGACATATGTTAGTGTGTCTTTTCCATATGATAAGCCTTTTATTGCTCTATCATCAATGTAATTGTTATTGTGGAGAATAATTTTTTGTAGCATTGTACATCCACCTAAAAGTAATGATTAGCATAAAGATAGACATAACTGTATTAATATTAAATGTTTTTATCAAGTTTTTGCAATTTAGTAAATCTAATATTAAATCTAAAGCCAGAAAGCCAAGTATGCATAATTTTCCTATTATACTAAAATTTTATATAATAAATAATGTATTTTGTTAATTATGTATATGATATACGCATAATGTCTAAATAAAATGTATTACTTAATTACTATTATACATTACGTAAATGCGAAAATCCATAATGAGATATAGACGAATCTGTACCGTCGACTTCTATTATTTTAGGTACACCTAATTGTTCAGACGGTAATAAGTTATAGTCAGACAATCTCTTCCCATCAGCCCATACTATTTTTCCTCCATTTCTAAGGACCCATTCGGCGCAAGTTCTATCGGGTCCAAGTTGTTTGACTCTGTTGACATCGGGTTTATTAAACATCATATTAACGTATTCCCAAAACGTTCGTTTTTGGTAAAGTCTTGGTTTAGCCATCTTAGATACTGTCAAGACATTCTGCAAAATTGCGTAGCAAAATTATATATTATTTTCAGTATCATTACGAAGAAAACATTCATTATAGAGATGTATAAATGGTATACAAACATGACATAAAGAAATCATAATTATTTTGGAAAGTGTAAAAATACCAACAATGAATAAACACAGACAGTGAAATATGTTTAATAACAGCCATGATTAAATTATGTACTACTACAGTACGAATAGTCCTGTGTCCATATTATCGATATATTTTTAAAATAAATGATATATAAACTTATTATTTTTATTCACGAAATATCAATATTCGATATTTATTTCCATGTATCATATTTCATATTTATATAAGAGTTCTGTTATATTTTTTTATGTGACGCAACATTATGATTGTACTGCACCAGGTGTTAAGTACAGTACAATCTAAATCAGCGGTGACTGACAATGAATCAAAATTCACGATCAGTCACCGCTATCATGCTGGCTTGCTTAGGCACCTTTTGACGCCTCTTTTAAAAGACTCCAAGTCATAAAAGAGTGGAAACACACTAGCGGGAAGACGGTTCCACAGCTCTACGGTACGACAAAGTATGAATCAGCAAACTTTTTAGTTCGCGATTCATTAGGAGTCACCCTGAAGCTGTGACAGCTATGTCGTGCCTGCGTGCTTCTGTAGTGGAGCGGAGAAGAGGAGGTTATATCGACGAGCTCTTCAGAACACTCGCCGTGGTACACACTGTAGAACAGGCTTAATGAGGCAATGTCTCTTCGTAGCTTCAGCAGTTCTACGATGTTGGTGGTATCTGCATTATTCACAATACGGACAGCCCGCCTCTGTAACCTATCTAAAGCATCGAAGAGATATTGAACGGATCCATCCCTGAGGTGCGAGCAGTATTCCATGCACGGCCGAACTTGGGCGTTATAGAGAAGGTACAACTGATCGGGCATGAAAACCCGTCACACCCATCACCCGTCAAGATTCCGAGTACCCGAGATGTTGTGGAGATTAATTTCTCGATGGCGGCCTTAGGGTGTACGTCGCTCCGATTATCCATTTCTAAAATATTTAGACTATCACAAAATTGAAGTTGGGTGTTCTGAAGAGTTGAGTTGGATGAAAAACGGGATTTTTTTAAGGTAATGGCACATATTGGGATTTTCTTGGCATTGAACTCAACCAAGTTACTTGCTCCCCATGAGGACATGCTAGTCAAGACTTGGTTAAGTTCAATAACAAGTTCCTTACGTCTCTTTTCTGCGTCCCCCCAACCACTGCCGGGCTAGCAGATGTAGCACTCATGAACTGTGCTGTTGTCTACCTAGCAATGAATGCGCCCGATCAATTATGTATATTGTTGTGTAATAGTTGCCTTTTTCATCCGTACATTTTAATGCGAGCTTTGGGGTAAATGGAGTACAGTTATCATTAAACTAGTATATTTTACTTTACTAGTAATACTGAAATTATACATATTTTAATAATAATAAAACTAATTTCCGACTGCAGGTTTGGTTTGGACCTAAAAATCAAGTTTCGGTTACAATTTCGCTTTCAGTCAAAATCAGCCAAAACTGCAGTCGAGCCAAGAATCAGAATACATATTAAATTCAGGAAGAAGTTTCTTCATATTTTATATGAATTTAATGACAGTATATATGTGCCATTTTGTGTAATATTTTCTGCCATCTTGTAAACAGTGCCACGATTCCGTTGCTGTAGAATTTTTGCTATTTCGGATAAAAAAAACGCGTCAAGCAGTTTTGGCAGTTTTCTCTTGATGCTATCCTGAAACTGCCAAAAAAAATTTGAAGAGCCCGAATACATGTGGAAATCTGAAGGTACAAGGTGAGGGCTGTATGGCGGATGCATTAACAACCTCCAGCCAAACACTCTTAATTATGCTGAATGGCTAAAGATGTGTGTGGTTTTGTGTTCTCGTGACAAAAGACACCCTTTTTATTGATCAATTCCAACCACTTCCTCTCAACTTCTTGTTTTAATCTTATTAGTTATGGGGTTTTTAATCATCATTATTGAAGTGAAACTTCTTTAGGCGCATGAGGGTAAAATTTTTACAGATGAAACGTCACGCCGGTATGCAACGGAAGTGTCGGAAAAGAGAGAGAGAGTGATCGAGACCGATTGAGAGAGAGTAAGATAGGGCGAACGTAGCATGAGCAACTAGCCGTGGAGTGAGAGTAGGGAGCAAGCGAGTGAGAAAGATTGAGACAGAGCGAACGTCGTATATAAACAAGATTTATAAATTAGTTCGCCAAAGAAGTTTCACTTCTGACATGTGTACTTTGTACGCACGCATGTTTTATTATATATTAAAGCCTTAGAATATTCCATTCCGAAGCGAAATTTGACGTCGACAAAGGTTCTTGCGAGTGCTTGATAGACCAGTGCTGGTGGTGTCATACACTACAGCTTCTTAGGATCTGGCCATACGATTACGGCAGGTTTGTATTGTCAACAATGGCAAACCATAATGGAAAAGCTAGCCGTTAAACAACCGATACTCGTCAATCTCTCTAGCCCACTGCTGTTTCAGGACAATCGTAGACTTCATACTTCACGACAGACAGCCGCTAAATTAGAGCAAATAGCGGTTGGAATGTCTCCTACACCCACCTTACTCCTTGGACCTTGTTCAAACAGTTTACCGTGTTTTTCGATATAAAACGCTACTGTAATATATAAGGATTTATATATTTTATTACAAGACAATAGTAATGTTCTATTTTATTTTAGGTAATTAACTAATAATATCAGCAACCTATTATTCCTGGGCTTTTTTGAAATAATTACATTAGCAACACTACTAGTAATATTTATGATCATGGTTTCAGGCTTAAAGGACATATATTTATTAAACATTTAAAAAAATATTGTTCTAATTTGACGACATTATAAATTCTGATGAAAAATATTTTATTACACAAAAATCGGTATCAAAATAGTGATAATCGTAACCTACGAAATAGAGTTTTTCGTTAAATATGACAGAATCATACGGTACATTCTTTTTTTTCTGTACAATGTTACTACATTCCATTTCAATGACATATTAACAGCATTTTTTATAGATTAAATTTTGTTTCAGAATACTTATTTAAATTTCTTGTAATTGGGAGTGCGGGTACAGGAAAGTCGAGTCTACTTAATAATTTCATTGGCAATAAATGTAAGTACTCAAAATTTGCTACCACTTTGAGCTATTTTTGTTTATTTTTAAAAGGATGTAAAGTTATTTTGACTTTATGTTTTTTGAGCTAGTGTTCCCACAGTGATTGTAACTCTATCATAATCGCTATTGACAACTTCAAGAAATTCTTGTATTGATTGATTTCAAGTTTTATTATACAAACAATCGTAAAGAGCTAATAAAAAAGAAAGAAATTTGGTTGATTGACAAATAGAAGAGAAAAAGATGCTGAACTGTTTTGTGTTTCCTTTATATATAGATCCCTGTTAATTATGTGTTAGTTAAATCAGCATAATAAATAAACTTACTATTAATTACTACCTTGCATTACCAGAACAAAAGAAGTCCTGTATAGAAGAATAAAAGGTTTAAAATTTATGTTATAGTTAAAGAAGACAGATGCCACACTATAGGAGTTGAATTTGGTTCCAAGATTGTTAATATTGGAGGAAAATCTACAAAACTCCAAGTATGGGATACAGCTGGCCAGGAAAGATTTCGTTCAGTAACTCGTTCATACTATCGTGGTGCTGCTGGAGCACTGCTTGTCTATGATCTGACGTCCAGAGATTCATTCAATGCACTTTCAAATTGGCTAAGAGATGCACGAACACTTGCAAGCCCTAACATTGTTATTCTTCTTGTGGCTAATAAAAAGGATATGGAAGAATCTAGAGAAGTAACCTTTACAGAAGCTAGCGAATTTGCACAGGAGAATGGTAAATATACTTTTGATATAGAAAACTGCAGGTTCGTTTTCTTAATGTATTTAAAAAAAATGTAACTTTAACTGATGTTAATTTATGTAAGATGAAAAATAAATGATCTTTTGAACACTATAAATTATGATTAACATGAAAGTTCTTATTTTCTACTTTGTATACAATTTGTAGCAAGTTTTGTTCAAGTTTAAGTTAAAATATTCATTTATTCATAAAAATACTACATTACAGTTTTCTGTGGTTGGGTACATTGGTTTATTTATTTTATTAAATATCTCTACAACAAGAACCCAACCCATTGTCTGAAAAAGTTACTATTTATTAGTCATTAACTTAATGAGCTAGGGTTGGGCATAAGCTATCTAAAAATTTTGTCTGAGGTTACTGTCATTAGAAAATATAATTATTTCTCTAGATTCTATATGAATTTATTAATAATTATATTATATGAAATAAATAAAAATTACAAAATGACAAAATTAAAAATTTAATTCAAATTATTAATCAATTTTCAGAACTCATGTTCCTGGAGACCAGTGCTAAAACAGGAGAAAATGTTGAAGAAGCTTTCTTAAAATGTTCTAAAACTATACTTGCTAAAATAGAAACAGGTGAATTGGATCCTGAGAGAATAGGGTCTGGGATTCAATATGGTGCTGGTACATCGAAAAGATTAAGTACACCTAAGAAACCTGCTAGAACACCCTCTGAATGTGCTTGTCGTGTTTAAGATTAACCATCAGTGGAGGAGCTGTTTAACATGTCTCTTAATATTAGACATTCTCTTTAGTTTTAGGTATTTTCTGAATGTGATCTATTTTATAAATTTTTATTTAAGGTAGGATTACTTTACTTCGAATATTATAAGAAGATTGTGTTCCTTGTCAATGTAGAAGTTGTTTATTATAACAATGTTATTTTCTATAATATTTTTTAATTGGAACTGCTACTGAAACCATATTACCTAAATTTATAATAAATAATGTTTATATACTGCAGGAATAGTTCCTTTATAAAATAAACACACATTTTTTATATCAAAAATAATAACTGTTATTCCATGATGAGAAAAACATTACATACATTTTATTAAAAAGTATTAATACCTGCCATAAAATTATTTAATATTTTGGAATATCAACAGTTTTTAAGGTTTCATATATTACGAGGAATAAAATAGATCTCTTATAGCATCAGTTGGTTGTCTGTGTGATAGAGACTTCGAAAACTATAGACTATTCTGCTGTTAACTTACACAGCATTGTATAGTTAAAATGTGGCTTGTGGACTAAATCTTAACCTCTGAGACTTTCCGGGCATATGTAGTATCAAATTTAGCATAAAAGAAAGTCGTATAACTTACATATAGAGGATAAAAAATATCGGAAAATAATGAACTAATAATCCCGAGCTAAATTATAATGCGTTTTTTTGCCTCTCTTAGGGGTTTAAGGTAGAAGGTTGAATTAACATAAAAAAATAATATTGAAGTCTTATATTGCATTAAATACAAATAAGATGAACCAAATAAGTATATACGATTTGTTATATTAAAAGTTCTATTCACTGATCGATTATGACATACAGAGAGAAGTTAAAGATTTCACAAAAAGGCTAATTTATAAACTTTAATATTTTTTTAACAGACCGTACCTATGGTATTTAATGCAAACATTACGAAATGCTCAGCGCGTGAGTCTTATAGCTACTCGTCCAATTTTAAAATGACTAATGCAATAAATGCAAGAATGGTTTGATCATAAATTTGACTCGTATCTCAGGGTTTAACTATAATTTAGCGGACTCCAATTACTAAAATCTGAAGTAATTTGAAGAAACCGAGAAAGAACGCATGTTATTTTATTGATTTAGTTGTAATTTCTCATTAAAATCTATTTTTGATGTTATTGGACAATGTGTAATTTTTAATACATGTTATATTTTAATAATTTTAAGGTTACTATTCTCACCGTAAATTAACCACATTTATATTAAAATTATAAAGATCTGATTTTGATAATTAATGTGATAATATGTTTTATTAAATATTTGAGAAATATATTTTTTTTTAATCCCAGTTGTTCGGAAGTCTCAGGTAGAAAATACACATATAAACACTTTCGGCTAGCAAGCGCAGATCCAGTCCTCAAAATAGTTTGTGGTCTCAGAGACAATTATAGTCTAAGACTATTATTATAGTCCAAGATCCCAGTCACCCCAGACTGACGTGGTTTTAGGAAAGATGACATTTTTAGGATCGGTAGTATAACATAAACATAGAAAGGAATGGATACTCGCTAAGCTGAAAGCGGGGCCTTTATACAGGTAGCAGGTATAAAGGCTAGTTTTTACATATGTTATATATGATATTGTTATAAACAAACATATACAATTGCCAGACACTTCCTGTGGGCCATAACTTTTGTCAGATATTGGGGCGGGAGGGCAAGCCGAAGATTTGCTCGAGGCGCTGTGGGGCGGCTGATTTTTGTAAAAAAATATAATTTGAATTGTAACTTTTACTAATAAAGAGAAAAGTTCACATATTTAGCCCTTCTGCGCTAAAAATTATATTGTTTATGTAATATATATGTACACTGACACTATATTAAATTTTGTAGAGATCGCTCCTTGAGCTTATTTTAAAATGCGGTGCTATGGACATATGGCAATTCTCTGATCTCGGAATATAATAAAATAGCATTAGTATAGTATTAGAGCACTTCTTCAAGTTTTGTATGGACATGTATATGTTGTTCCCCCGTACCAAATAGTATTTCGTATGTTCGAACTAGCTAAATCAGACCTTAGACTTCAATATATTATCCTAATTTATAAGAAAAAATGATATTTTAAATTGTTATAATATATTATAGTTTGTTATAAATACATTTCATGATTGACCATTGAACTTGGCACCCATTTAGATCTCACTCCTTTGGTCGTTGAAGTCAACAACTAAGGCATATATCATAATATTGAACTTGGCTCTCATTTAACATTTATGTTTTCATGTGATATAATTACTTTTTGTACAGAAATTATAAGTAGGTACTTATTCATAATAAAATTAATTACAAATGGTTTTTGTTAATCTAAGTACTGTATTTTCCTAAGTTTACGGGGTATAATTGTCTTTTTTGTGTTATTTTCTATAGTTTCTTGTACTTTCTTTTCTTTTTTGTATTTTCTTTTTCCAGTGAATTGCCCATTTAGTATCCGGAATTTTATTACGCTTTTTCTGTTTATACTTTATTTGGGCAAGTTTGTCGGGGCGGTATAACGTTTGCAGGCGGTAGTACTCTACAATAGAGCTCTCTTGTGCCTTGTTATTTAATTATTTATAAATAATGATCTGACACTATTGAAATAACTAGTACCAAATTCCATTTAATAACGTAATAAATCCGAAAGTCGCCTATACTCTTAAATATTATAAGTACTAAAACTGACATGTTTGGACTAAAAAAAAGGATCCACTCGTTATATTATATATTCACGTGAAGACCTTAAAATCCACATAAAGACCATCTGTCATCAATTTTGATTGCTGATTTTACATTATTACATTACATTATAGGTATTACTATAATAAATAAGTGATCCTAATAGAATCAATTAAATAATAAAAATATAATAAAAAAATACTAGTTCCTGATTTATTCCTTTGTAACCCTATCTATCTATCTATATATCTTTGTAACCCTAACTACCTATCTAGATGCCAAATTTGAACTTTCTAGGTCATCTGGAACTGGGTTAGAGTTTTGGTTTATAGGTCAGTGATAAAAATGACGATTTTTGGACGTGATTATCTAAATTGAGGTGTGTTGGTGAAATTTGGAGCACATTTGTATCTCGCAAATCTCAATATATGAGCCAAATTTGACATGTTTATGTGAAATAGTTTTTTAGTTTTGAGGGTGTCAAAAGCTTGAACTTGGCTCGACATATTACCGCGAGTCTAGATTCTGATTGAAGAGATCAAACTACATAAAAATCTTACTCGCTCCGGATCACCATTTTTTTTTCATTATCTAAATCGCAATTTCTTGCAATTTTTAAGGATTTTTTACAATATAAACTTCTGATTCGGATATTCGGATTCGAAATATATGAAAATTATTCTTAGTTATGTTCCACAAAACTTTTTTCATAACCAAAACACCCAATTTTTTACGGTTGTTTGTAATTTACTCGAGATTTTGAGAGTGTACGGTCCAAACTTACTTCAGATTCAGTCTCAGCGAGTCTAAATCATGGCGGTAGGTAGGTGGTGTCAAATATTCAAACCACTTTATTTTGTTTGCCGGTGTAATTATTTGAATTCATAACATAAGGTATATATTAGACTAGAATGTCTGGTGGCCAAAAAACTCGAAAAGAAGCCGAAAGGAAAACACAAACTGGGGCGCTAAAAATTATATTGGCAGTAATACGTACCAAAACAAGTAACGACTAATAATCCAATATAAAGTCAAAAAATTTGCAACTGTCAGGAAATTATGATGTTGGTCACAAGTGCGGGAAGTTTCCTATTCTACTGGAACTGACGACACTTTGACTCTACCATGACAAGATGAAAGAATTGAAAAACTTGACACCATCCTGGCATCCACGGAAATCATTCACAAAACTTTAAATACGCGCCCAGGATTGTGTCCGAAAATCTTAAATGCCGAAAGACCTTTTTTAGTAAAACAAGGTCCTCCATTGCATAATTAAAAATTTCCTACTATTGTCGCTTGTCGACATTTTAGCGTAAATTATTATATACGAATTGGAATAATATATACTATTGTTTAATTTTAAACAGTGATTTGATTATTATTAAAAATAAAAATATGTACCCCTATTTTAAAACATATATATTCTAAGGGGCGGCAATTTGTCTTTTTGACCCGTGCGTCGTAATCTCTAGAGCGGCCCTGCTGCCGGAACACACCTATACCAGGCGGGCATTTCCTCACGATGTTTTCCTTCACCGAAAGCTCAAGATCAATGTAGGTAGATTCGAAGTCACGTCCCTTGATGCGAAGTCAGTACACACTACCACTGAGCTATCATCGCTTCAATTATATAATATTGTAAGGAATATAGTTATAGCAGGGTAATTTATAGCACTGATTACTATATAAGTGCGAGGCGAGCGCGGCTATGAGTCGGGTTTGAGCGCCTTCCGCGCTCACCCCACTAGTTCAGGTGAAGCTGTAAAAGCCCCTAAGGCTAACAGTGTAGGTCCTTTCGAAAAAAAAAAAAAAAGCGGCTATGAGTTCAGTTTAAGCGAAGCACTCGGGACGTCGACTTCGTTGAAGTTACGTGAGATTTATATTTTTCCATTGTTAACACCATGTTTTATATTTTTATTGTTTATGTTATAAAACATTATTGGGAATGATTTATAGTGACTTTCGTGGTTGTCATTTTGTTCTTTCATTAAAAATAACCAGATTGTTCAGTTGAAACGTGCCTCTGGTTTATTGGAAACGTACATATTTAGATATCATCGTTGATTTTATTATTACTTTTAAAAGCTCCGCTTATAATTTCTAAAAGTATAATAAATATTATTCGATACTAGAAATTGTAACAAGCTAAGAAATTTGATACCTTCTATAAAACTTAAGGGACGGCCCTGTAGAGCAATCCTTTGAAAAATCAAGCAATTCCCTGTGCCACAAGTTAAATTTTATATACTCACTCTAGCCGCAGTTACTTGTGTTGCGATCTCCGTTATAACCTCCGATTCAAAAGTACCGAAGCTGAAGTCGCATACGGAGGTGAAAAATCAATCTGAAGCTCCGACTCTTCGTAACATCCATAGTTCGTGGTCATAAACAGTTGTTTAATTCCAATGATTTAGGTTTAATAAAGAACGTTCAATGCTATAAATCGCCAGTGTTCTTAAAATTCTTGGTTGCTGTAGTCTCAAACACTTAATTTACCGTATTTTGCGAAAATACTAAAATGATGTGCTTGTGATCCAGTATATACAATCAGACATTTGCTGTATGTTAAATAATAAATGAGTGAATTCTGTATATTACTGAAAATTCCTGTATAGATAAGCGCATACGGTGCGATAGTACCTATTTACTCAGCGCAGTCAGTTTTTCTAATGAGCACGAAATTCAAAATGGTTGAAAATATAGTAACACTAGGTGGATCTGGATCTTGAAAAACTTGTCGGCTAGTCGGGTAAACGTTTCTAAATATATATTTTCTCGGTCGGTAAATACATATTTAAACATCTTATTCTTTGACTATACAGTTATAATATACATAAATATTTAGGTGACCGAACATTGCTCAGTATATTAAAAGAACAACTTTGTAGTTAATCTCTGAAGTAACATTGCGTACACAAAATTTCATTATAATCAAGACGGTAGAGTTTATAGAATTGTTCTTAAGGTATAAAATATAAGTGCATTACTAGTTTCATATTAACTCTGTCTTATCCAACTAAATACTAAAACTGTTATTGACTACTTCATGCTGCATCACGATTTGACAGTAATCATCTAATTACGCAAAAATTTTGCAATACCTTCTTTAAAAAAATAAGACTGCCATTCTCTGTTTGATTATAGGTAGTTTTTATACAACAAGCTGCTTCGGCCGACATTTTGCCCTTTTCGGTAATTAATTACATCTACAAAATTAGTGTATTACGCCAATATTATTTATGACAAATTTCATAAAATTTTGATTTAGTCAAGCTTCTTCCGAGGTAAATGTCGACTTCATGGTGAACAAAAATAAACAACTAAAATGTTTTCTCAATTTTAATTATCTAAAAAGATGAACGCAACTTTTTTTATAAATATATAACTTGTCCGCTTCAAGTTTGCTATCGTAGAATGTTCTGATATTACAACTAACGGTGTGGTAGACAAAAACAAGTGTATCGGTAAACTTAACCAGATAAATTATTATTACAAAGTAATAGATAAATGCGTATTACTCTACATAGAAATCGTCTTTTCTTTTCTGTTGATTGTAGTACGACAATACAGACATAGCAATAAAAAATAATTTAAACTGAAATGCCGTTTCCATTTCATAGTAACTAGGCGGGAGATATCGCGTGACATGCGTACTACGAAGCGTAACAGTAATTAACGTCAAACTTGAAACTGACAGCTAGCAGCTACAGATTAGACACATACTTAAAAATAAAATGCACCTATTTTATAAATCTAGGAACTATAATATCATTATACTGGAGCATAATTTGCTTTTAGAATTTTGACAATTGCAAGCGGATTTCTATGTGCAATAAAATTATTTTCTCACAAGCATAGCTTTTACCAAGTTGATTTGCGTTTTTATACGATACCTGAATATGTGTGATATATGGTAACAGGTTTAAGCTTTAAAGAAATCCACATAATGAAATCAATATATATGTATATATTTAGAAATAGTACTAGTTCTATCACAGTAAAATATTAACCGCTGATTTATTTTTGTATCGGTTAGTCTCCGTTATGAATTAATTTAAATAGTATTGTGGACAGAGAGTAAAAATACATATTATACAATAAGTATAACAAAGAACCTTAGTTTAGATAAATGTTAACGCTTATTCATAGCTTGGGTTGATTTGTATATGCATATCGTACCTTAAATAAATGACGTAATAAAAAAAACGACATTTTATTCACTTGAATATACATGAGAAAATGACAGTTATTTGTTTCTATTAATTGGTACTTCTTGGTGTTCTTTGATGTACAACTATGTCGTTATTTTTAATTTTTCAGGTATAAATATAGAATTCTTCAACTGGGTCATCATTCTATTTAATGAACGATTTTCATAAAGAAAATATTTAATGACCAATAATTCTTATACATGCACTATATCATTAATATCAATTTCGTATAAGTATTTACAAATTGTTTATTATATATGAAGTTAATTATATGTAAAACACACTATTTTAATTGTATTTATTTATATATAAATACACTCGTTTTGATACAATATGATCAACTAATGGAATGATCAAAATAATGATTTACTATATGTAGATATTTCTTAAGTTAATATTACATAGAACAACTGATACTGAGATTCATCAATAGAATTCTACATGTATGCAGTCAATCATTTCTTGTGGAAGGAGACTTCACAATTATTGTACACTATTAACATATAAACCTAATATTAACAACCAATTGACGTATCGCTGCATAAAATACTAATTACAAATAAACAATACAACTAAATTCATTCGCGTTACAATGTACGGTTATACAAATATACATACATCTTTTGATTTATTTCTCAACTGTAAAAATAGATGTAACCTAATTGCTGCTAGAAGCTTCCTCTCCGGTTAAATACCCATTAGTATTAACCTAGTTATTGCTAATTAAAAAAAAAAGTTTTTGAAAATAATTTTCGGTTAGATGACTGTGTGCTGGCTAAGATAGGCACTTGCATGCTTAGGTTTATTATTATTATTATTATACGGAATCGGATCTATAGGAGTGATAAAAGAAGTGTAAGATTTTATTAAGTGACTGATCATTAAGCAAAATTATTCAAAGAAATTGAATAATAAATAAGTACTTTTAAGTAGTCCTAAACACGCTTGTGACTAGATACAAAATATAAGTACGAATAAATCTTGTTATAGTGGTACGCGAACCTTTCATGCCTAGAATCATAATAATAACTATATAATTTTCAAAAGTAAGTAGACATAACAGTAGTAGTGTTGGAACAGAGAGCGTGTTTGTATAATATATCGGTTGATTCTGAAGCACACAGCGGCTTGAATACGAATTTCACTCTATCATGACGTCTTGCTAAGTTCGAACAGCCTTAAGCCTTGTCGCTTTATATTTAAGCCAACCATTAAAGTGATACATTAACCTGACAGTGATCCGAGTAAGTAGTGATATTCTTTAATTGAACAATAACAAAAGAAAACACTTAAGTGTAAGAAATCTTCTTATCAACACAGTATTTCACAAGGTCCAGCCTTACAATATATTCTTAACAAAGTGTACTTCTGTTAACCAATAAAATTAGACAAAAGTTAACATGTCTTAGTGACTGGTTTCATTTAATCATGGAATGGGATACTTACAATAGAAAATATTTTATGTTTATTTTAACTGAACAGTATGTAAGTACTTGAAGCTTAATGTAGAAAGGCTTCAGGCTGCGTCGCCACTAAATATCGGCGGAGAGATCGCTGGGTATCGAATATAACTTGACTACGCGCCTTGTTGGCTCTGACGACACGCCACCGCCGCCACGAGAGCTGCTCCTCGGCCACTGCCATCTTCAGATAACATTAAATCGAACTGTAACAAACAAACAAAAAATATTATTTTTAGCTTCAACGTTTAGCCATAAAATTATCAGATCTTAAGTAACAATTTGTCCCAAGATAGTATGGCTTTAGGCTATTTAACGTCACGCTACCACCAATACGAGCAAAGCTGTATTGAAAGAAGTTACAAAAACGGACAAAAAATGATGAATTAATTTTTAGTTCCACGCGAACGAAGTAGCGGATACAGCTAGTTAGGTAATATAATGAAATAAGGGTACTAATAAATTAATGCGACAAAACAAAACTAAAGTAAATAATTTAATATTTGCTTTTAAGTTAACAGATGCTTAGAAGCTACAGCTAAGTACATTATATAGCAAAAAGATGTATGGATAAAAAGTAAAAAATCATCGAAAAGTTGAAATGATTGTGCAATCAATGACTAATTTTGCGTCTCATGATGATGTTTGATACAGTATATTTTATTGTACGTCAATTGTAGATAGACGAGTTCGTCTGTCGATCGTACAGTGATTAGATACCTAATCTTATGAACGCATTAACGGATCGTATTAAAACTGAAATAAAATTACTGTAATACATTTTTTGCATAGCGCTCAAAATGTCCTTCTGACTTATCATGTTACTTATTCTGATTTTCCATATCATTGTGATAACATTATTTTTTTAAATTCTTGCATGTCTATGTAAGATATTATTTTATGATTCATGAAATCGGTGTGATTTACCGCCTTATTTAGTATTTTTAGAATTTTTTGTATCTTAGTCTAGTACTACGTTTAGCTACCAGTAGCTAATTAGTAATTAGGATATAATGTTGATTGAAAATAACTAGAGATACTACAGATTGATTGATATATTCGAAACATCGGTATCGCATCCTTGAACATCATTAATGAATTTAGGAAGAAAAGGTTTTTATAATTATGTACTATAAATGTTAGTTTATACATAAGAAGTTTTCATACAAAAGGTCAACTGTATAAAAAATAAAAAGTTGATTTACACTAAAATACAATTTATATTTTATTTCATAGTTACTGGATATCAATATAGAAGGCGATGTCGACATCGATGTTTTTCTAATGTAGCTAAAAATAATTCCGAAAATAGTAATGACGCACGGAAAACAAAGCCACATCATAATTATCTTATTTAAAATGAAGTCAAACAATAGTTACAATGCGTAAATATTCCTAATTATCCGGGAATACGGTAATAAATGTGAAATCATCTTAGTATCAGTACATTACTAAATATATATTATTTTTAAAGTAAGGTACTCACGAGATATAAGGGTCATAATATATAGATAGGTAAACTAGTTTTTGCTCTGTTAGTACCTACATACTAGGTATTAATAGTAAAATACTTAACGCTATAGTATAAATAAATTAAGTGAAAATAAAGTTTATTGCCACAGACAGTTTAGATACTCACAACTTCTTTTTTTTTATAAATAAAAGGATATCCGCAATGGGAATCAATCTCTATGTAGTGACGGACGTTACAAATATACGAAAAACGGTAAATTATTCTGTGTGGGATTCGATCCCATAAAACTGTGTCCAAATGTAGCTGCGAAGTGATCGCTTAAACAATTACATCTCTAGAATAATAAAATCTAATATATTATTAACAAAGATAACTATTACAAATCTCGTATAGTATTAGGATGTTATGAAGGACAAAAAGGAGTATCAGTCGTTGTACGTTGCGGACAAAACATTTTAGTAATATTTAATCATCTGTAGATAGTAGTCAGAGGTCACGTCAGATCCGACATAGAACGGATATCTATAGGGAGAATCCTTACTATCATACTTTATACTAATATTATAAATGCGAAAGTGAGTTTGTTTGTTATGCTTTTTCACGCCTAAACCGCTGAATCGATTGTGATACATTTTGGTACAGAGATAGATGACACCCAGGAGACGGAGATAGGCTACGTTTTCTCGCGAAATCTTTATTGGAAGTGGGGTAAATAGAGTATAGTATATACAGAATATAGTAAATACAAAATAACTTTGTACGAAACTTTTTATTGCGTCATCCGATTTCTTTGATATAATCAATATTAACGCGAGCGAAGCCGCGGGTAAAAGCTGGTATGTTCATATTTACTGACACAATATTGTTTAACGGTCATAAAATCAAGAGCACTATCTATCTATTCGACTTTGTACTCGTTTATGCGAGTCATAGAGGGGCTCGGCTTCGAATAACATTCCAACACTTGTTATCTTTATACAGATAGAAAGTTCACACGGTCAGTGCTATTCCCAGTACCTATCTACCCTTATCTATTTTAGTCGCCGTTAAAACGTTTTAATTTGTGGTAAACATAATTTAGTAATATCAAGCGATCACGATACATAATCATGTGTAATTTTGTAATAATATTCCAAATATAGAAACTACATAGTAAATGCAAAGCGATAAATGTTTGGAAATGCAGAATCGTTGAAATAAAAATCTTGCACCGCATAATTTATACATATATAAGCTAAATACCACTCGGTGATTCAATTCGATATCTCCAAAACCAACAGAAATACTTGAAACTGAACAATTTGAAATTTGCCATGGATATTTATTTCATGATGAAGCCAACCGCTAAGTATGAATTTTAAAATCGTGTTCGGGGGTGGGTAATGTAAGTCGGAGTCAGTAGCTACTTGTCAGCTATGACAATCAAAATCAGTTTGTTTGTAATCGCATTACTTCAGAGCAGCTGGATTAATTTGGCACTTTCGACCATTACTACTATGGTAATGAGTGACATATTGTTGTTTCTTTGTTATGTTTATTATCTTACCGAGTACTTAATATTTTCAATGACAAAAAAATATCGCAAATCTGAAGAGGACTATGGAAAAAAACTTTCTATTCCAGCCTTTTAGCTTTTTAAAAACACATTTTCCTCACTGAGATCGTATCTTTTCATTTCCAATAGCTTCCCTAAAATTCACAAAGCCAATGCATTCATTTTTTAAATTTGATAGAATAATATCTAAATGAATATTAAGCCTTTTAAAAATAATATATATATTTATTTTAATTAGCACGTAAATAATTTAAATGAAGTAATACTGGGTTTGAGATAGTTAATAATAAGCATAAGTTTATACGTATACTTTATAAAAAAAGGAAATATTCCTAGTGCACGTATAAGAAGTAACACTTATTTACGGTACTTTATTTTTAAATATTACAATAAGTAAAATCAATTATAAAGTATTAAATTATGCTCTCATAATTCAGTAGTACTAAAAATCTAACAGTTTAGGTAGCCGTGACGAACTAACCTAAAAGGCGAAAGGAACGTCTTTTTAAATACATCAAATTTATATTATAATCTTCTATCTAATCATGAAAGAATTTTCTTTTATACAATACGGAGAGTATTATTATGAAGAGTACACATATATTAGAGCAATCAACCTCTGAGTACGATGACAAAATAACACCCGGTCTCAGAACAATCATTTGTATTTTATATACAAAGTTATAATAAAAATGATACATTTAAATAAACACAATATGTTTCGTAATTTCAGAATGTGGATATAATATCGTCAACACAAATTTTTGTATATATTAACAATGATATTATAAAAGTATATATACTTTACCTTCGTAATACATATTTGGCCAAAAGAAATGGCACGATAATGTGCTTATAGTAATATTTAAATGAACGGGGAAGTACGGCAGTATGTGTTTTATACCGAGCGCGAATAAGACATGCATAGTAATCCTCCAAAGTAAAGGTTTATTTTTGTAACGAAATATTTTATGCCGTATGTACTCATTTTTAGTTATAATATCAAAGATTTGTCAATAGTTAATACTGAGTCTAAAGTCGGGTAAATATATGTTAAAAATTCATATTTTTTGTATAATTAAGGTTTAGCGTTCTCACCACAATTTAACCTGATGTTAAGTAACGATGAGGCCCAAGAGGGTGGGCACGTTAAGCTTAAAGGACTGGCTCTCAAGTGCAAGTGCAGACTTTCAACTTGACGGTGGTAGCTAGCCAGACGGGTATTAGAAAAAGCCCTACCACCATGGTATGGTGTCATCACGAAGTTTTTCTTCACCGAAAGCTCAAGCTTATTAAAGTTGGATTCGACCTCACGTCCTTTGAAGCAGCATCCGTACACACTACCAACTGAGTTATCATCGCATTATGTCTATATATTTTTATATATTTCTTTTCATAATAGATTTTTAATCTATATAATACCTATATTAAAATATTCAAATCCTTAAGACTTATACAACAAAGCTCTTGTTAGTGCGTATCGAATAGTAGTTGATAATGGTGACGATGCAACACAAATAAGGGACTATGCAATATGAAGCGCAGTACGGTCTTATATTACTGAATTTCATTGAATCGCTACAGATACTACGTGTTATGACATTCTGTTATATATTGTAACATATAAATTGCTTACAATTTTTTTTCGTATAAATAAATAGTTTGTAGGCAGTGTTCATTTAATAAACCTAACAAATGAATCGACAGGTCCCGGAAAGGACGAACTTTTGTATCGTTAACCCCAGTTGTCAGTTTTGTATGTGGATGTTGTTATCTACATCTATATTATTCATATTATAAAGCGGAAAAGTTTGTTTATTTGTTTGAATGTGCTAATCTTAGGAAGTACCAGTCGGATTATTTTTTTTTTTGTAATTATTAGAGAAATCATTGCGCTAGGCTATTGAACATTACGCTACCACCAAAAGGAGCAAAGCTGTATTGAAAAAATTACAAAATCGGGCAACATTTATTAAATATTTTTTAGTTCCACGCGAACGAAGTCGCAAGCATAGGTAGTATATATATATGTATGTTTATAAGTAAAATACAATTTCATTGACGACCAATCACGCCAAAAATATTATTGAGTCACTATGACAATTCGAATCGGCAACGTTTGTATATGGTTATACATACTTTTTGGATTCCATTGTCACTTTATCACATTTATGTAATAAAATAAAACTTCCTTACGTCAAATTTTATGCGTAAAACAACTAGGTTTTATTATCTTGGAACACAATAAAATTCATTGCACACACACACACACACACACTCGCACGCACGCACGCACGCACAATTTAGCATTAATTTTTCTATTTGTACATGACATTGCAAAGGTTTCATTGTATGCATCTATATAGATAATATATTATGCAGTTCGTTTTAACCTGATCACTGCCGGTATGATGTAGCCGGTTTGTATATTATTTGTAACTAGATGTACCCGTTCGTGAATTAAAAAATATTTAAAAAGTTTTGTAGTTTTATAACCTTTCTGAATTTGCTTTTCTTTCTGCTTTGCTCCTATTGGTGGTAGCGTGATGTTAAATAGCCTAAAGTCTTCCTCGATGATTGCTCTATCAAATACAAAAAAAAAAATAGAAATCCGTAGTTGAAATAGCAGTTCCTAAGATTAGGGTGTTTAAACAAACAAACTTTTCCGCTTTAAAATATTAATAAAGATAAATACAGTAGAACCTCTATAAGTCGAACGCCAAAAAATTCGAGTTATAGAATTTTAGACTTATAGAAAATGGAGGTTTTGGTATTTGAAGTGAAGGGAAGAAAACATTTTTTCGAAATTTGGAGGTTACAACTTATCGAGGTTCCACTTAACGAGGTTCTACTGTAATACGAATAACATTTATAGAGTAAGGAAAATTTGAAATTTTACTGTCAAACTAGAAACTTCGAGAAAAATTGTTAGTACATTTTCTATGGAGTTTTTATATAATTGCCAATTCAAAACGACGTATGTTTTGTTCGTTATTGTGCTGTAAAAAGTTTTCAAGAGAAAAATAACAAATACAAAGAAAAACCTGTAAGTCCAAAAAACATTTTGGGTCATAACTGACTACAAGAATAGTATATTTAGTTGATTATTTTTTGGTTTGTTCATTATACTCCCGGGAAGTACATAACAAAACGCTTTCAAACGACTTTATTTACTCAAAAAACCCTTTGTATCAATTTTTTACTTTGTTAAACATTTCTAATATAGATTTTCAGTAATTCACAAAACGATTACAATAAAACCTATTGAAATCCGGACAGCGCGTTTATAAAGTAAGCTAGTACAGCGAATTTCCTATTTATCTGTCAAGATAAAATATTTGGATTTAGTAAGAATTCTCCCTTAGCACTATATTTAGATACCCGTAGCTAATCGGTGGGATAAAATATAAGTAAGTGTATATAATGTTGCTTGAATACAATTAGGGATACCAAAAATTAATTGATATTTTTTATACTTTATAGGTTTAGCGTTATGGCCGCAATATCAGATGATGTTAAGTGACGATGTGGCCCAAGATGGCGAATAGTAGAGGAGAGCTCGCAAGTGCAACTGTCGGGACATGCCTATTGATATATGGCGGCAGATTTCCAACTTGAGGGTGGTAGATATACATATATAAGAAGTGTGTGAACACAGGAGTTTGAGGTGTAGCCGCGGGGCGTTTTAGTGGTTAATGTCGTGCCCCTCAAGCCCCACATGCCCTCGTCGCCTTGGCTTGAGCCGGGTAATGCGGGTAAATGATTGGATTTTAAACACCACGTTAATCAAAATAATAACGGTGGAATCTAGCAAGGTAGGCATTAGAAAAAGCCCATGCAAAATATATTCGAAACATCGATTTTCACCCGTAAATATAATGAATCAATGTTTGGTAAATGTTAATAGGGTATTGACTGACCTGTAAGCCAGGGCGAACCAGCTGCGCGATCTTTTCGCACATGAGCGTGTGGAAGTGTGGGTGGAAGCGGTAGAGGGAGCCGTCGATGCCGACCGTCACCTTGGGCTCGTCCATCTTATTGAGCAGCGTCGCGATCCCCGCCGACACCAGATGCGCCGCGCGCCGCGACACGCACTCGCACACGAGCCGCACCGCCGCCATGTCCGCTTCCGTCGCGTGCGACAAACCTGACCCAATACCATTACCTCGTTACTTACTATATTTCGATACGTGTAATAAAAGCGTCATTATTTATTTAATATAAACATTACAAATAATCGGCTATCTTTCTTTTTGAAGTGTTCTTTAGGTTTTTTGAAGTGATAAATCTTTAGGCGCGCTGAACACTTTTTGGGTGAACAAAAATCATGTAACTCGCGCCATCGCCACCGAACGCTTTCCATTTATGTAGAGAGTGTATGCAGATTGTTAATTACGAGCTTGTCAAATATGAACGCTTTTTCGATCGGTTTGATGTGCAACTTAATAGTCACGCGTAAGCAAGGTTGTAGGCTCCAAACCTCAACATATGGATAACGAGTATAACTTCATTTTTTACATTTTTTTTGTGAAATATAGTTTTCACTTTTGTCGGCAGTCCTCATGACTGCTTATTTTTTTTTTTTATTGTACCTATGTTGTTAGCATTAAGGGCTTTGGGTGCGAGTACTAAGATACTCAACCTGTGGCAACGAATGCAAGGGAGCCATGAATAAGTGTGGATTAGACGATGGCACTCCTGACTATATCTTTCTTAACTGCCCTAATCTACGCTTTTCCTTGTATGATGCACTACCTACTTAACTTACCTAGTAATATTCTTATACTCCTACTACACACTATACTATAATACTACTATAGCTTTCATCCTTCGAATTGTGTAGGTCTCATTTTGTTGTAGTTGTAATGTTTTGTATAGGGGTTTGGTTTTTGTGTTGTGATGTCTTTTTTGTGTAGGCGATCTGGCTTAGAAACAAAATCTCACTGGTTTATTTTAATAGAAATACTGAAGCATCCTTCCGGCCAATCTCCTTCGTTTTATTTTCTAATCACATGACACTGGCGGAATTGGGCAATTCGCGCATGTGGACAACTTTAGGAACGTTTCACATAATAACTCGAGATTAATTTGTTTTATTTTTTTTATTCCTTTCGCCTATGAAGACAATTTAACCAATATCACGTGAGAAGGATTTTATAAACACTATTAACGGACACAAAGTATCACACAAATCACACATAATTAATAATTGCTCTATGCGGGAATTAAACCCACTGCACTTTGGAGCGGCGGTTGCAACGAGGCAACTCCTTTAATCGCTATTCCAACCTTGCGATGTCATGCTTAAAAATATTAATGAAAATAAATATCGGGACCCGTGTAAATAGTTAGTACACTTGCATATACAGTAGCGGTCACATAATTACAGACACCCTTCAATTGAGCCCAAAAAACTTACTTATGGTGCTACCATTAGGCAAAATATTATTATTTATATTTTTTATTTTATTTTTAATTTATTATATTATTATATTATTATTATTATATTATTATAATATTATTATATTTTTAATCCAGCATAATTGTTATTAAACCCATATTTTACGATGTATTCTTACAATGAGGGGCAAACAAACAGTTTAAGTCAGTCCTTACTAGTTTAAACACTGGTCACTGTGGAAACGTAGGACTAATTTTTTGACGTAGCTAGCCAGGTTATATAAAAACAAAAAATCTGTGTAGCGAATTAAAAAAAAACTACATCTAGTTTATTTTGTTTTGTCGTGGTTTTTTAAGACAAGTCGATATGTAAAATATCGTATTTTTTTTTCATTCAAATTATTACGTTTTAAGCCAATCAATATGGAGAAAAACAAGAGTTGCGATTCATCCACTAAAAATATTATTTTGAACAAAGGTTGGTCATACAGAAAAATAGCAAACGACTTGAACTGTTCTAAGGACAAGGACATTTCAAAAAGTTCAGCATGACCGAAAACATACCTAGAAAACCGAAACCAATAAAAACTACTCCGCGGGAAGACTTTAAAATGCTGTGGGCAAAAAAGAACCATTCAACTGATATATTCGGTAATGTATAGTGCAGCAGGGTCGAAGGGTGTGTCTACAAGAACAATTAGACTGAATCTACGTGAGGCAAACTTTTACGGAAGAGTGTCTTGCAAGGTGCTACTTTTGAAAAAGAAAAATGTTAGGGCAAGATTAGCGTTTGCTAAAAAATATGAATACTGGACTTAACGAGAATGGAAACATATGCTTTTTTGTGATGAAACGAACACCAATATGATAAACTTTGAGGGACGTCCCCCCAAAAGATCGATTTAAAGTATACCAAGAAAGTAGTTAAGCATGGGGGCGGAAATATCAATGTGGTTGGCTGTTTTTCTGGTCTTGGTATTGGACCTTGTCAGGAAGATAGAAGGCAACGTGCATAAATTTCAGTACAAGAATATTTTAGAACAAGCCATGCCGCCCTATGTCGAGGAAAATTTAGCGGTCATTTGGATTTTCCAACAAGATAATAATCCAAAACACATTGCAGAAGTAGTAAACCACTTCTAAAGGAACTCGTCTATCACAGTTTCGGATTGGCCTGCATACAGCCCCGATTGAAATCCCATAGAAACTTATAGTATCAAACGAAGAAGAAAGTGGCGCCAAGTGGACGTAAAACGTGGACCAACTTTTCAAAGCTTTTAGCGAAAATGGGGAAAAAATTGTGAAGAAGCTGTATAAAATTGGTCGCTTCAATGCCCAGGAGGTGTCAAGCTGTCATAACTGGAAAAGGACATGCAACCAAATATTTATATATACTAAACTGTTTTATAAATGTGTCAAGAATTTTGAGTAATAAAGATAATTTTAATACTAACAATATATTTTTTATTAATTCTAAGCAAATCGAGCGTCTTTAATTATATGGCCAGATGTTTGTTAAGTTTATATTGCTTGTAATTAGCATAAACCGAAATAAAAAGATTAGGAACAGGCAAGTTTTGTTGATAAAATTTCGTTTTAATATTTCACAATACCAACACAAAGAGTTTTAAATTGATTAGCAATATCCAATTGTAGTCTTATAAAAAATATTCAGAGGAAAAGCTTAGTTACTTTAATACGCTTACAGTGTCTGTAATTACATGTCCAACACAATATATAATTAAATATTTTTCTTTTAGCTATAAAATAATTAGAGTACAAATATAATCGTAAATATAGAATACAATTTCACAAATGACCATTCAATTTTAAAGAAAAACTTATGATAACTATGCAGTTTATACACTTACGTGTAAGAGATATTTATGTAAACAAAATATGTTTCCAGAAAGTATAGGTAATTATAATTAATTGTAGTAGTGACGAGTTGGACAATATAATTTCATTGTTTCAATGTCTCTTCACGTTTAAATTTGTCTCATTTCATTTTTAACATATTTTGTCATTCGCAAATAATGTGAAGTGTGAAAAATATTTTGTAGTGCATTATTTATGCTCATTAGCAACGGATAATAGTTTTAAAAACATTTTTTTGTCTTTTATGAAAGTTATGAGGAACCAAACGCTACAGTTTAAAATTAAACCAAGGCCGCGATATGGCGAGGAAGTTATATGTATTTTTGAGCTCAGTATCGATATTACGAATAAAGTCAAGGTTAATAATATTCATTTATAAGAATAATTTATTATGTTTATAACCACAGCTAATAAATATATAGTAGATATGCAACTATTGACCGAAGAATAAAATTCTCTACCACCACGGTGACGTAGAACCATTATATAAATTATTTTTCTTTTTTAATGAGATAATATGACGGTGCATTTAACATAAACAAGATAATAAATAAATAGTTTACTTCTTATCGGTCGATTATTTTTGTTTGCATTGAGAAAACTTAAAATACTTCCATTTAACACAAAAATATATCATATTAGATATTCAACAACTTATATAGCACCTGCAAGACCGGCAGACGACGTTTTGCTTTTTTCGGTAGTTAATAACTGGATTTCAGGGTCGCCTCTAAGCATAGCACAAATAAGACCCATTATCTGTTTAAACAAATAGTTCTTGTGTAATGACCTCAATGAGTGAACGCATTTAAAAGTTACACTGTAACTAATTGAAGTACACTTTTATATATACAAAGAGATTTACTAAAATAATAAAATCAAAATTATTATCAAAATATAGAACTTTAACACGTTTTAAGAGAAGTACTTTGTGTATCAAAAAAGCACGTGATTTCGTTATATTAAAAGAGTGGTAGCAGAATATCTCGATATAAACATTTTGTACACATTTTTTTGCATGTCAGCCAAATATGGGCCACTTATCGCTGATATCTAATATATTTATATGCACACATCGGTAGTAGTTAATTAATTAATTGAACTTTCAAGAAACTTTAATCTATGTTTTTAAAATAGTAATTAAGATATAGATTAAGGTATATTATATTGCAAACAAGTTTAAGACTCATGTTCGATTTATAAATATTTTGTTACATGCTGTTTTTTCTTATTTCTACAGACTGCATGACGAAAATCATTACAGCTTATTACATGATTTAAAAAAACCTACTCTACAAGATTATTTAAATTCGTTTTTGAATAAGGAAACCGACATTAGTCAAATCCGTTTTACAAACACATTATTATTTATTTTATAGATACGGTTTAGTGTTATGGCCATAATCTCACCGGATCTTAAGTGACTATACGGCCCAGGTTGGTAGACACGCTAAACCTGTGGAGGAACTGCCTCTCAAGTCGAACTGCCGGAACGTACCTATTGGTATTTGGCGGCAGATTTTCAACTTGAGCGTGATTGCTAGCCAGGCGGACATTAGAAAAAAACCCTATCAACACGCTATGGTTACCTCACGATGTTTTCTTTCACCGAAAGCTCAAGCTAACATTGTAGGTGGATTTGAACTCACGTCCCTTGACGCGAAGTACACACTACTGAGCTATCATTGCTTTAAAAATTATTAAAATTACTAATCACACCAAAAACTATTGAGATAAAAAAGGAAAAATATTATATAACAAGACCAGTAGGTAGAAGTTTAAATAATATTAATTTTTTACAACCCAATACTATCTGAGTAGTTCATACCGCAATAATTAGAGGTCAATTAAACAAAGTTACAATAATTATACTTCTATTTGATTTGATTATACTGAGACTGTGAAATTCAATGATTTAATATAATTATGTAATATTCTTGTTTATACTAAATTATCGACCGTATAATTATTACATGTAAATGATTATTAACATTGAGGATGTAGTATTACCTGTTTTGCGATAGAATTAATGGTTGTGTAACAAAATTCCATGCGATTACGTAGAGTATAGGATAAATATTGTCGCATTGTAATAATGATTGATCGAGAAATTATTTTATGTATATTTTTGAACAAGATACATTGACGTCAATTAGGTATCTTGTAGAGTTAACAAAATGTTTACTCTATCTCCTATTAGATCATTAGCATAGGTATGTTGTTTTTTTATACATATTTTATTTAATTACGGTCTCTGCCAACGTCAAATGGAACAAATGTAAGAATTTAGTTGGCAAATGTTTCAGTGTGTTGTTTAAGAACATAAAATACAACATCACAAAACAATCACTTTATAAATAATTAGCTATGCCTGTGACTTCGTTCACAGGGAAATAAAAACTATGATTTTTTGCCCGTTTTTGTAACGTTTCTTCAACTAACTTTGCTCCTATTGGTGTTAGCGTGATGTTAAATACCCTAAGAAGCCTTTGTCAATGATTGCTCTATCAAATACAATATTAAGACTTTTTGAAATTCGACTGGTAGTTCCAAGATTAGCGCGTTCAAACAAACATTTTCAAGAATGCATCCCTAATTTCTTCTAGTAACAAATATAGCCTGAGTTACTCAGGTATAACAAGGTCTGACACGCACTGTCGACTGATCGCCAGCGACTCAGTCCCTCGGCGACCAATACATAGGCAACTAGCGCCTGGAGACAAAGCCGAGCAACAGTATTCCAAGTACATTCGAGCAGAATATGCGTCGAAGAAATAACTCCAGTATTACTTTCCACTGTTTATTCTTGAAATAGAAGAATATTCGTCACTCGATAAATCCTGATGAGCTTTTCGGGATTGTATTTCCAATATAAATTTATCTGTACAGAAAGCCTGAGCCATTTTTGTGAGCGACGACTGATCGTTACGACAATTACTGTTGCTCGCAGTGTGAATGGTTCCATTTGCAGCCGTGCTCCTATCGGTCGCCGGCGCCCGGCAGTCGCTTGTACGTCGCCACTACCGTCCGAGCGACCGACCACAAAGTGCGTAAACATCTATTTAAACTATAGTAAGTCGCGGCCGATCAGACGACAGTGGGTAATGGCTTTAATGTAGCATCTAACGGTGAAATAATATTATAGGATTGTATGTTGAAAATATGGATATAAAGCGTAGTTACGTAGACACAAATATAAGATACATATCAATTTTAGACTATTACGATATATAAAGACAATATATATTCTTGAATAATCCAATATTCATGTTTACTGAGACCACCAAAAATATCTGTTTTATAATTACAGTGATGAAGTAAACGTACTATTTGGTAAGTTAATATAAATGTTTAAATGTTTCTTGAGGAATCGAATAACAAAGACTACAAAGTATATGCAATTTAATTTCACCGAACTTGCTGAAAATTATCAACACTATTATATGATCATCCAGTAATATATATATATATATATGTCTATATTCTGAAACGCGATAAACCAAAAGGGTCACTGGAACGGGTTTCGATTACAAATCACGATTCGGGAGTCGAATAAAGATCCCGAACACCTAGTTAGATTTCTGGATCTAAACCGGCGAATCCCAGTACATAATACACCTAAGCGCGACTCTATAGCGTGGGATACACCTGGTGTATGGTGGCCGAGGTTCACTCAGATCCAATGTTCATCACCTACACCAACCAAACCAAACCAAAAATAATTGTAAATAGGTGTAAAAATATTTGCAATCGACCCCTATCGATTTGAACAAACTTTGATTCATTAGAAATAAAAGGCATTTAACCATTTTTATTAAAAAAAAAACGTAGACCCAAGTACCTTCTTTAAAATGAACTGTGGTCTATTACTGTAACTATAATAGTTTTAGAGATATTTAAAAAATAGCATTGGAAAAGTTGTAAAAATGGTGAAATTTCAATTTTTAATCAGTTTAAAAAAAATGTTTTCCGTTGGCAGTACTTCGTTATATGATAAAAGAAAACTTCTGACCAAAATTTGTACAAATCAAAAGGGTTGATTTGACATGCAATGACCCAACAGCTTGAATGGTTTATAGAGGAATAAGTTGGAAAAAACTGTGTGTGCTCAATTCCACGCGACAGAAGTCGCCTCGAGTCTACTTTACCGGAAGGAACGTCACACAAAAAGGGTGCCGATTAGTATTTCAAAGTCATCGCATAAGAAGTTTCACTTAAAAAACGCATAAATTAATGTAATCTTACCCAGTTCTTCCAAGACCTCAATGCAACTGGTGTAGTCGCCTTGCTTGTCAGATTCGATTTCCGATACGTATTTAGTATAGAATTTATTAGGCTCAAACAGCAAGTCTGATCCTTGGCCACCGAACAATAAGCCCATTCTCGTAAACTTGACCAAAACCGATCGCACCAGTTCTCCCAGGTACATTCCTGCTATCATTTTCTCCTGTCTGTAATCAAATTAATGCAAATAGAATTTTAAATGCTAATGAATACTACAATGAATGAATAAATACATTTTAAATTTATAAATTGAATCGAAATATTAATTACGTGAGGTCTAAATGAGGGAGGGCTTGGGCAAAACCTCTTTTACAAAGGTAAATTGTTTAGAAAAAATCAAATATTAGGTTAATAATTTAAATAAAAAAAGAACATATATTATCTAAGCAAAATTACAATAAATATATAAGTGCTCGGAATATAAATAAAGATCCATATATATAGGGAAAAATACTTAAAATATATCAAATAAATATGATTATTTAAAAACCGATAAATCTCCAGCTATATTTACTGAATCTCGTAAAGACGTAGATTGAGTCCAATTAAAATAAAACAAAACAAAACGGCTCACGTAATTAATTGACCTCAGCTAAGATCAATTTGTTGAATTATGTCGTTTCTCAATTATTATTTATGTTTATCGCAGGTTCATTCGTGTATGTCAAAGTCTGCATCTATAGGTCATCAGCGTTAGTCGTAGTTTGGAACATATGACGTTTATGAACATAAAATTAACAGTTTCCGAACACGTACGTAAGTATATAAAATAAATTGTTTATTTTGTACCCGCGAGCACTTAAATTGAGATTTCAGAGAATGGTAAAGAGAATAGCTTCACGGCGCCCTTCTTCACTCTCTAAGGCACACCAGGGCCCCGCGGCGCACACTTTCGGAACCCCTTTCACCTCTAGCGTTGATATATTATCCAATATATTTTCAAGTTTGTTTATTAGTCATATGTGTTAAAAGTGGTGGATTTACTAGTAGTAAATAGCCCACGGGCGGCAAAAGTATGAATCCGGCACAGGTTGAAATTCTCCTTATTTTCAGTCCAGTACTATAATGTTCAGTATTTTTCGAATAGTGTAGTTTTATTCTTGCTAACAACTTGAATGTATGCTAGTGTAATGCATAAGTAGTCTATAGGAAAGTCCGGCCCTGTTCGTATTTATGTAAGTGGATAATTTAGAATGAAAAATACAAGGAAGATTCAACTTTAGTAACAAACCGCACCCATTAACGCACGCAATAACCCATTTGTACACGATTATATCGCCGGTCGTACTATCCGCTGCCGGTAATTCCCGCGGATACGTTACTCACTATGGCTTAAGGAAAACTCGTTCATATTTTGTCCATATTCTTAAACATCGCATCTTAGTACTGCGACGTAGTGACGGTACCGTTTTGTAACGGTTGTGAAGCGATGATAGCTCAGTTCGAATCCACCTGCAATGAGCCTGAGCTTTCAGTGATAGACAACATCGTGAAGAAACCGTAGCATGGTGGTAGGGCTTCTTCTAATGCCCGCCTAACTAGCTAAATCCCTCAAGTTGAAAATCTGCCGCCAAATACCTATACATGTGTTACGTCAATTGCACTTGAGAACCAGTCCTTTCACTAGGCTTAGCCACCATCTTGGGCTACATCGTCACGTAACGCTAAACCTTAATAACTATAAAAGGAAAAAAAGAAAAACATACAATTGCTTTCCAGGATAGATGGATGTAGAGTCGACTTCATTATCAAATTCCGTTCGTACGAAATCTAAAGCGCCATCATCGCCGAATGCACCCCACTCTGTGTTTATAAGCAGATTTTCCTTTCCTGGTTCGCCGTCGAATAGCTCACAGTTTTCAGTCTTTTCGACATAACAGGCATTACTGCCAGTACCTGTAACGGCGGCACTTCATTCAAGGCTTTTAAATTAACGCAGACTGATTCATGTTAAGATGTATTGTTATACAATATTAAAATAAACAAAATTATAACATATATATTCAACATTAATACATCGACAGCACAACAATGAAGATAACATCATCAAACAATTAATTAGAAAATATAAAATACTTTAAACACTGGAAACCTATGTATGTATAAAATTACCACAGATCGGAATATGTACAGCATACTTACTTATACTTCGAGGAAGGAAGAAATAAAGAATAGATACTACATGCTTTGAAATACTGTAACAATAATACGTCTTCATTCTGAAGCATAAGAAAGTATAGAATATTATTACCATTTGAAAGCACTCGAAGAAATATATTACGCTTTTTGGTTTTCTTTTTTAATTGAAATTGTTTATTATATTTTATACAATATAGGCAGGCTTAAAAATTAAGAATCTACACAATGACACTTTCTTCCTTGAAGTTTAGATATAGTCTACATATTTCAATGAATCGTAAAATCTGTATAAGGATTATTAAAAAAAGAAACAAGTCATTTTTATTTCATATTCTAATGCCCCCGGTATTTAAGGTATGATTTTGCATGCACACATTTATGAATGATGCCACAGTTTACATATCAATATAGGTTTTTCCCGTAACGGTTGGTATAAGCACATATGAAGTCACTCATATAAAGTATTCGATCAAATGACGTATTTAGATAAATAAAATACGTATAAATATAAGGCTGTTATCAATCCCCTAAATCCGGAGAGAAGTTTAGAAAACACTACACAACAAAATGGTTCACGTTTGATATTCAGACTGCTGTAACCAGCGATAAACAAAGTCGTTTTAATTATAAACAGAGTTATTTGTACATCGATGCAATACGTACTACGTATAGGCACCTAAATATCACAATACAGACACAAACACCTCATTAATAAAGTCAAAACCTACCGGCAATTAATCCTATTTTGCAGTTGTGATTTTTCCATGCGCAGGACATCAAAGTACCACTTGTATCATTCAAAATAGCGCATATGTCAATCTGAACGTCCTATAAGATTGAAAAACATGCATTATAGAGAGATAGCGTAAATGTAGTTCAACGCCAGAATTCATGAAAATTAGTAAGCAGATCCCCGTGTGTTGAAGATGACTTATTGTAGAATGTAGAGGCTTTCAAATTTATAGAATCGATAGAAAAGTTCAATGCCAATTAATAAGGAACCGCGCGTTCATCGTACCGTGTAACTCATTCCAAAAATGTTAAAAGTACAATCTATTATTAATTCGTAAAACTGTTTACTCTGATATATCTTTCTGATGACGATTTTTACAGCATAAACTGTCATACACCTGTGCAAATTAATACGCCTAAGAAATGTTAATGGATTTTTTGGAAATAACTGTAATATTATTTTATTTTATGTACCCCTAATTATATTTATATTAAGCATGCAAAGTCGTGCAAAGCGATTATCATTTTATTTTAATATATTAGAAGTGTTTTCTTTCTTCTAAATGTGTCCACATTAAAGTAAATCACCAATAAAATACTATGTATGTTTACCCAAGCGCTTAAAAACACCCATATTTGTAGTACTTTTATTATACGACTTGAATTATAAAAATTTATGTATAATACGAATTGAAAACCTCTACATGGCTCTCATATTGGCTCCAAATTCATGCCATAGAATGAAAATTGAGAGCTGATATCATCATCAACTCACCGATTATTATCGCTATACGGCTATTAGGCTGCTTATGTGCACAAGACATAAGTGTGCCGCTAGCATCATTAAGAATGCCCATCACATCTATTGCAATATCCTGTAAAGAGTCTCTTTTTAAAACTATATTTTTACCGTTCATTGTCTATTGATGGGTTTGTACTTGTTTTTGTATTTCGTAAATAGGTCAGTGAATATTTAGTAAACTTACCCCACGGCGTGCGATAGCGTCTTTGAGTTCTTGCACAACATCACGACCGACCACTCCAGAACACGAAAATCCCTTTGTCCAGCTTTCCAATATCCCTTTTGTAAGACCAACTTGTTTTAACGGAAAGCTGAATGTGAATCCCAGAGCAAGTCGTTCTTCATAGACGTTATGTTCCTAAATTTAAATATAAGTATATTCATAATGTTTTAATAACAAAAAATGTAGAAAGTGAATAATAAAAAAATATATGTGTGTAACTTATGAGTGTAACTTAATTTACCTTCATAAAGTTGGCTAAGCATTCGGCTATATGGTCAAAAAGAGCAACACCAGTGCCAGTCATAATGTGATTTGGTATAGCATATATTTTCGACTGCATATCAAAGTGATTTGCTCCTAAATTAATTATCAATACTCGGAAGTTAGTGCCTCCTAAATCTAACGCCAAAAATTTGCCTCGCTCTAAAAGAAAAACAAAATTTTAACCATAAATTATCGTGTATTATTTGTTAATAGTAATATTGGATATACATCCTTAGCCGAAAGTCCAAAACTCGAAATATACACTAGAGAGGAATCAAGATTACAAAAACATTATATAGTTCTTTCATAATTATCCCAAGCTATCGGATTTTGCTTATAAAGCTACTAGTATAGTAAGTATAAAATAACATATATTCACCTTTTCCATTCGGTAAATCCTGAATATATGTTGGCCAACATTTTACTGTGGCTTTCGCATGCGTTTTTTTGCCGAGTCCGTCAAGCAATGATTTGTGGAGTCTCTTCATGATCTCCCTGAGTTGTGTGTCAGATATTTGAAAGACTTCGCACTCTTCGCGAATCTGTAAATAAACACACATTTAAAAATATATACCTTAGCACTGTAGTGAACGAAAAATATGCGTCAGAAACGTTCTTACAGGCCCACGCTAATTTTAGACGTTTTAACAGATTATAGGCACTCTTAAAATGTGTACGCGGTCATTATGTAAATTTATTATTATAATATATTCTAATATATTATCGTTTTATAAACTACATTTAGTTACAAAGAGAATTAAAAAAAATAAAAACAATTTAATTAGATCTTCAAGTAATTACTAGAAAAAATAACATAAATTGTTTTAAATGACACTAAAATGGTGTTCTAGAATTACATTATTCGTATAATTGTAAGCAATATACTAGTTAACTTATTTTACATACACATTTGCAATTTTATTCTTGCAAGCCTCCAAAACGAGCGGTTTATTCATTATCGAAGGCGAGTTTTACAAGGTCAAAGCGGTCATTACAACACTACCGTTGCTTTCGAAATTATAAAGAATATAAAAAAATACCATACATTATTATAACACTCACCCGAGGTAAATTGTTGATAACTATTCCCATTTTAAAATACACAATATAAATCTAAATTACTAATAAATAATACAACACAGCTGACGCGAATAAAAAATATTGCGGCACGTCTCACCGAACGGACAAGAAAATGTGAATTGTGGAATAGAATACGACGTACAATTACGTCTGACTACTACCACACGAATGAACTTCGTCCGCTGCTAACGTTGAACTCATGTACACTGCGGTTGTTCATTCATTATAATAGTTTAAATATGGTTATCTCGTTTTTACTTGCAAAAACCGCGTATGCTAGAATAGCGCAAAATATTTTCAATTTTTATAGTTCCTCAAACTAGTATGATTACATGCCAAGAATGTTTTCGAGACTTATAAGAATCATATTAAGTCGAAAAGTGCCACACTTAACCCTACATTCAATTTTTGAAATTTACATTGCTTATCAGAACATCCCAAGGCGTGCCTCCCGGTGTCCGAATCTGATTGGTTACCGCGTGGGCTCGCTTGTGACGTCAGACGCATTCCTCGATTTCTATATTTATGAACGCATTTGGTACACTGTAATGGTGTTGCGTTTACTTATGCGAAATACTGCATTCAGGAATATACTCATTTATTGTGTATAAAAAAAACATATATTTTAGGCTAGTTATTAATTAACACAATATCAAATAGTGTCTATAGATACTACACAAGTCCACATAATACACAAAAGGATGATAGAAACCAGGGAAAAAAATAACTTGGAATCATAATAGACGTTTCTTACTTTAAGCTTCTACTTTCCAAACCCTACGCAAAACATGACTTTAAAAATGTAGGTGTGTTCTCTGAAAAATGTGTCTAACGGTCTAACTGTTTCATCGAATACTAGGGATCCCTAGTATGGATGACCTGCTGTTCATTCTCGTTATTTAATAGGAGTAGAAATAGTTAATACTAGTTGTAAATAATAATTTTATATTAGTAAAATCAATTATAATCTCATCAGTAATTTGGGAGATAATGTTTACAATTTTTTTTCGTGAATTTGATATTAAGTATTTTTTATACTAAGCTGCATTCTAATTAGATAAAGAATGGTTTACTTTACACTCTTATACAGATATTCTTTATTTAGATATAGGTTATGTCATTTGAATCCCAGTTATCTACCTAGGTTGTGTAAGTAATTGTCTTTCATTTTCGCCAGTTATTATTTTTGGCTCTACAATTAGTTGTTTGCTTCGTGCACCGAAGCTACCAACGTACGTAGAACTTTCTTGGCTTTAATTTCGCGTACAAATTTGTTTATTCTTGTGGTGTAATGTCTCGTGACTGCGCCATGCGACGTCAAGCAAATTTTTAGTATTTGACTTTGCTTGAATTTTATACGTTTTTTATATAATACAACAAATGTACTATTATTAAATAAAACTAGTTTATTTCATTTCTATATCTATACGTATCGGTTTCTACCTTTAACCTGATTGTTACTTTAAAATTATATTATTTTTATGCATAAATTTTAAATAGGTCTACATGCAAAACCATTATTTCATCTTTGGCTGCAAACATTAAAGTCATTTAGCATGTCATGTTGTAAAAAAAATCAGAATCTTTCAACCAAAAAAAACAAGTAATATTAGTTAATCTGTATAAACAAAGCGAAAGACTACTCATTTACTCGGTGACGTATATTAATAAAATTGTCTTTGAAGTCGGGGAACCTCTTAGATAAAAAAAAGTGTTCCATAGAACGGTTTGCTTTGTTTATACATAGGCTTACAATACGTCCCGGTTTGACCGGGATAGTCCCGGTTTGAGATCCCTGTCCCGGCGTCCCGGTCAAACGTGAACAGCACCAACACCCCAACCAATCGTTCATTTATTAATATGTTTTCAATTCATAATAATTTTGATTGCATTTCAAATATGAAAAACACAAATTAAGCGAAAAGCAAAATGAAAATGAGCCTCTTTCTCTTCTGCGTCCCGGTTTGGCTCTTCGTAATTATGGTAAGCTTATTTATACAGAGCAATACTAATTGTTTTTTACCATTTAGTTCATATCTCAAGAGGGCATTAGTGTTAGTGTAGAAGTGTAGTTAGTGTAGTAGTGTAGTGTAGTTTAATTATTACTTTACGGTCTATTTAATCTTATATGTTTCTATAATACTCAAGCAGTACTAATTATTTTAAACTAAATAAAATCTTTGGTTGTTTTCTATATATACGAAAAGGTACACTGTAAGTTTATGCAACAAAACATTTTCAAACTTATCTAAAATCGGTTAGAATAATTGATATGTATCAGATAAAAAAAGAAACGGAATAATCGTCTGATGCCGTTGCAAAAATCAAATTTAGGTGTGCCAGACGGCATTGTCATGCCAATTCAGCTTGAAGTAGGTAAGTAGACTGATAAGCGCGGTATCGCCTTTCAGATAAATATTTTATACTAGCTGTACTCGCGACATTTTCGCGTGAAACTAAAAATTATTAAAGTACTCATTTTCTGAACAAAAAGTGACCAAGTGACCAGTGTCCATTTCTGTACCACTGACAATATCTGAAGCGCTAAAAGTATTTATTTTGATATAAGGATCAATTTGTTACTACCAAATGTGCATTAGTAATACTTTTTCAATTTTGTTGTATTTCTGGTTCACTATTTTGGCGATCATAGCTTACACATAAAAGATAGATATAGGCTGTCGATGGCTTTTTTGTAAGGCTATTTAAGATAAACATTTCCATTATACATTATATGCATATAACTAACGGTTTTTGCAGCATACGCCAAATTAGCTTGCAGATGGCAGATTTTTTTCCTACTTACTTGACACTTATCTTTATATTTTGGACAATTCATACAATATGTTTATAAATTATAGCCTGTGTATTTTTCTGATTCATAGGCTATATTATTGTAAAGTTTCATTAAAATTCATTTAGTAATTTTTGCGTGAAAGAGTAATAAGCATCCATACATCCATATTTACAAACTTTCGCGTTTATAATATGAGTAAGGATTAAGTATTTATTGATAACATAGAAATGTTTTGTCGATTAGTGTTCGGTGATAAAATTTACTTTCAATCAACAGAACACAAACATTTCACAGGAATGATGATTTAATCGATGTTCAAATATAATTACCTACTTAAAGAATCCTTTATCATATCAGTAATGGAAATGTTTCATACGACTCATGATAAACTTTGGCACATGATTAACGCTTAGTGATACGCAATAAGGTTCATTAAAACATTGACAAGTAAATAATTCATCTAGGTACCTTTCTGGCAACATACAAACACATTACTTATTCTGGGTTACAATAGTAATTGGTATGATAGCATCCATTTTAAAACTGGCTGTATTTGGAATATAGGTAATTATTTCTGTACAATCTCCTATATTTCTACGTTGTTATAAATTAGAATATAATAATTATCCCAAACATGTCAAAGCAAAATCGACGACACAATTTTTATTGACGTTAATAAAGTTCATGAAGTCATGACTCCGGAATTATCATTATAAGAGGTATTGGAGAGCAACTTCACGATCAATAACTAGTTTTATCTGACCAACATATGTGCTAATACATGGGAGCTAATAGGTAACGTAGATAACATCATTATACAAATATTTAAACTCGCCGATCATCTCTCAAATTGACTGATACGTCTTATATTCCTGAAATTTGTAGTATTTTTGAATTCTCAAACAGTTCAAATAATAGTATTAGGTACATTATAAATATTGGTGTCAATTAATTTACTGTTATAACGTACATAAAAAAATATATTTATTTCTATTGATCTATGATATAATGAAATATTGAAAAACAACAAAGCTATTTATTATTTTCTTTTCTATAAATTTAATTGTTGTTTATATTAATATTAGTTTGTTCCTATTCCAAACTTTATAGAGTATAAGTAACGAAATATCTATAAATAAATCTAAATTCCGTCAAAATGTAATTTTACTTTATTTTTATTACCATATATCATCATATATATATATATATATATATATATATATATATATATATATATATATATATATATATATATATATATATATATCGAGAAATTCTAAGCTGCAAACATTTAACGATTTACCTATAGTTTTTTCTTCGAATTGTCGGTTTTTTTTTTTTAAATAATATCGAGATGCGATTAAACTAAAATTTTGTTGTATACAATCAAATTTGGGTTTATATGTTAAATTAATGTCAATATCTCAATATTAAATGGTTACGTCTATTAGTTGAATGACCTTGCGGCGTGACCTTCAGAGGATTTTGTACATAATCTCTACCAGATTATTAACTTAATAATATTACCCACATAATAATGCAATGCTGTTTTATCTAAATATCATACTAATAAGGAATACTAAAAAATATCTCTACGTATTTTTAGTTGTTTTCCAAGGTACTTATAGCCGTAGAATAGAAATGCAGAAAGTTAAACTAGTATTAGCCAGTGACTAAACATAATAAAAAGCAGTTCTAAATGTTATAGGTAACAAAATCAATAAATTAAAAATTACTGTATACTATTAGTGCAGTACAGTGTTGTTATAGTAACACATACTTAAATATACATATGTTGGTACCTAAACTATTGAAGTATTTTTATTACAAGCCACAATATTGTATTTGTACCTAAAACTATTATTGAACAAATTATTGACAACTTATTAACAAGTTCTTAACTAACTTCTCTAAATCGTAAACTAAAAGATCCTTAAAGCTTGAAAAACTACTGTGCTATAGGAAAATTTGGTTCAAATATTTATTTAAGTACTCACGACGTCTCGTGCTTGACGCATATCGATTTGTCTTGTCAGTCGCGAAGACTGAGATAAAAGGTGATGAACGAGGAGCGTTGGCGTCCACAGGGTGCTGTCATAAATTTCACTGGTATAAAGGTAATAATTGTATCCGCGTTTGGGTGAATACCGGTATATTGGTGATCGCGGTATCGTGCAGAAGTGAAAGGATCGACATACAATGCCGTGAACGACGTAAAACACTTGCTCGGCGAATTGAAGGTCACCTTGAAACGACGCGAGCGGCACGGCGGCGCATGTGCACCACACCCTCGACCTCGCCGCCGCGCCGCTACGTAACGTCACACTGTCTATCCCCCCGGACCTCACGCGCCCTGCATGATTCAGTAAGTTCCTCTATCGGTCACGTGGCGCGTATTCCGTGCAATATATCATCAGATAGCGCAATCACACTAGTAATATCCATCTATAACTAAACCATTACAGTAGATTTTCACTATTTTGGCACTACTTAAAACTTAGGCGTGTGAGATTATTGAAATGTTCGAATTACTGGATTGTATTGAAAAAATTACCTTACTAATGCTTGCTAATATCATAAATGCGAAAGTAAGTTTGTTTGTTACGCTTTCACGACTTCACTGCTGAATCGATTCTGATAAATTTTGATATAGCGATAAATGGGAACCTGGAGACGGTGATAGGAGACTCTTTCTCGCGAAAAACTTATTGGAGATGGCGTAAAGAGAGTGATAAACTTTGTATGAAACTTTTTATTGCGTCACCCGATTTGCTGACAAAATCAATATTAACGCGAGCGAGGTCGCAGGTAAAAACTAGTATTAAATAAAAATAATTTTATAAAGGAAAATATGTAACCTATTTGTATACACGTACTCAATTTTTTTGAAATAATATGAAAGAGCAACTTATTTTTATCGAAGATTTTCTTTATGGATAACAATTTGATCCCTCGACTGCAGTAAAGGTGTGCAATTTGGTGGTAGGAGCGTGGTTTGTGGAGGGTGTCGGAATAATAAATGTGTCATACTATTGACGTGCCGGATTATTGAGACTCTACTGTATTTATGTACGTTCCTCTTCCAAAATCATGTTTATAAATAACAATATAAAAACCTAGAGGGCTTTAATAATATACTATACGATAGGTTATAAAGCGGGAAACCTAAAATAAAGATTTGGATGGAAGGTTCAAATATGAAGCAAGACGTGTTGAATATCTACTAATATTAGGACAATTTAGGACGTTTGTCAATATTTTTTTAGCTAGCTACCAACAAGAAAAGTATTTAAAAAGGCAATAAATTGTAAAATGTGACAAGAGGCTATTTGACGTGTTTAGTATGTCAACAAAAATGTTGTCTATTTGTTTGTAAATAGCCTGGTTTGGATATAATACAAGGAGAAAAAAAAGTTGTTTGATACAATCTCCTTCGTTTATGGTTCTACCTACGTGATATTGGGAAAATTGTGTGCGCACACATGTGCCCATTAAATAAAAAATAAGAAGAAGAAGAAAACTAATATAAATAGTTGCAATCACATAATTAAGACTGCTTTACGTTTGCAAACATGTAAAATTTTGCCTTGGCACTGTATAATAGCGATATCTGCAAAATCAGTCGTCATAGTCAAGGTGAACAACTAAACTACTCAATTAAACTTGATTTTCCTCTATCTTTAAAATGTTTGTACAGTTTTCCTTAATATTATATATTTAATTTCCTTAATAATTCTGAGACCGTGGGTATGTTATAAATCATATTTGTTATAGTGGTATATTAAGAAAATGAACATAGATAACTTTATAAACTATGTAAAAAAATGACCATTATATCCGTCGGTGAGTTGTTGGTAATCTTAATATATGTATTGTAAAAAAGTAATGTCTATATGTCTGTTGATCTGTTGATGCGGTTATACCATGGATCAAGTTATCAGGATTATATTAAATTAAAATGGAGAAAAATCACTTGCACTACGATTTCTTGCAATACTGTATGTATAGGATTTGTGGTTCATGCAAGCGGAGCTGCACGGACACGGCTAGGTTATTATATAGAACATACTTTAATATGTATAGTTACTACGTATTTACGTGAGCTGATTAATATTTGTCACATGGATTACCAAGCTCAGACTTTCTACAAAGTTAACTGACCCTAGCCTGAATAGTTGAACACGCAACTCTGTGGATATAATCTAAAATCATAATCTCGATCGTTAAATACTATGTAGGTCTACATCTAATAAATTTAAATTGTCGTGGTTGATTCTAAAAATTGTTAAAGAAACACGAAAATCGAAATATTATTAACAGAAATTTTGGTTAATTTTTTTAATTCTTCATAGGTTTAGCATTTGGTTACAATTTCACCTGATGTTAAGTAATGATGTAGCCCAAGATAGAAAAAAATAAACTTTGTGACTCTCAAATGCAACCACTGGAACATAATTATTACAAATTTGGCGACTAATTTTAATTTGAGCGTGGTAGCCGGGAAAGCATTAGAAAATGACCTTCCAAAATGCTACGACTCTATTATGATGTTTTCCTTTACCAAAAGAGATTCAAAATCATATCCATCAAAAGCGATCTTGGTATACACTACAACTGAGCTATTTTTTCTTTTTTGCTGACTGTTAAAAATCTACATGGAGACATGACAACAAAGGTTATGGCTGATGCAATAATGGAGGTAGCGGAACGATACTGATGCAATATTGACTATTGCTATTAAAACGCTACATTTGTTTGTGGTTGTATTCTGACCACAATACGCTAGACGTAATGCCCGTTTAGAAGAAGTGTTGGCGCTGTCCTTGGTCTCCGGCAACACCGGGGATTGAAGTTTGGCCGTGGTGCGTTTTAATAGGTAATGTCGGGTGCTTATCCACACCCTTCTCTCGACTTCACCTGAGCTAGGTTAGTATGTTTACGCATTATAGAAAAAGTTCGTGATGGGATTTTTTTCACCACGTTATCAAAAAAACCTGTAATCCCTGTAGATTAGAAAAAGTCCCTGGTTTTTTAGTAATAAAGGGCAATATAGGTCTTAGTGGATTCTTTCCACCGAGTATTTGGTGGTTTCTCACCAGATGAGTTACACACACTCAAACCCAACAACAATAAATGCATTTTTGATATCATAGTGGCACATTTAGGCGTGTCGTGTTAGGTACGTACTTTTTATTATTTTTTTGGTTTGTCACCATCCAGAATCTACCAGGGTGTGATCTACCATAACAGCGAATACCACAGCTGTATAATTGTCTCACGGTAGACGTTATTGTTTTTTTATTATGTTACAATTACCTTCAGAGTACTGATACTTTACTGTAGGCACTACTATGAAAAAACAATTGTTTGAATTTCAAGGTAACTTAAAACATTGGATAGGCATTTAAGCGGCATTCTATTGTGAAAATTCGGATTTACTTGTAATAATGTCGTTAAAATGTTCTAGTGAAAGGACGGTGACTTTAGTTCGAGGAACGGGCACGGGCGTGTCTTTGACGCGATGACGTGCCCCCGCACATGTACTACTTTATACTCTTTCGATCTGCATACCGTGAGGCGACGCACGCGCGCCTGCATGTCCCTCGGTAATCGAAAAAGAACGAGCCTCCCAGTCTTATCACACAATATTATGTCATTCGAATTGAAATTATGCAAATAATAGTGTTGGTTCCATAATGAATAATGAAACAACATAAAAAATGTTGTACTACTTTGCTTTTGGATGTTTTCATTTCTTTTTCTCTAAAACGATGTTAGCTGTTAAAATACTTAAATTAATCATTGTTCCTTAATAACATTCGTCAACACACAAGTGATATTTGTTTTTTCCAGTGACTAAGCAACGAAAGTATCCGCAATGGAATATGTCATATATATATATATTTAAAAAATGAATATTTTTAAAATGTAGGTATGTTACAGTAGCAATATATACTAATATATTATGTTATGTTTTATAGTATACTGATGTAACTACATAGTTATGATTGTTAATATAATAGATAATTTATTTAATTTGAATAAATTACATGGAACTGAAATGTCACTTGAATATAACTCTACTTTTAATGTACAGATATTAGTATAAGTAACCGTGTTAAAAATAGGTATGTATGGGAGTCGATTAAATTAATAAAGTGATAATAGAAAACATTTTTGCCAAACATTAATAATTTACTAGTTTATCTATATAACAAATAAAGTTGTTTCACATAATTGAGTAAGTAATGATGAAGTAAAAATATATTATAGTGGCATGAATAAGGTCATCGTAAATATTATCATTCATTTTTAATGAAAGCCTTAACTTATATTACATTATATAATTAAAATATACTTCATAAGTAACAAGTTCTTATGTTTCTTTTTTTCTGTATATTATTTGTAAAAAATAACAAAGTCATTGAGATGACGCAACTTGATTGTGGGACTACAAACTAATAAAGATAATAACAATATTATTATGATATTAATAATACGACGCTTTAGTGATAGGTATCATACTGTAAGTGTTATAATAATAATATTAACTTCACGGCTTTCTTCTTCTTTTAGCTCCTATTTACCAAAGCCAATTTTATGTAGAGTGGTAGAATATACTCCAAATCTTCAAGATCCATGCAACGCTTTAATAAAATTGTTGATGACTTTCCTGTTAAAATTGTTGAGGGAATTTTGATGGCAAGTAATAAGACATGGTTTGAGTTATTATTTATAGTTAATTTAACTATATCATGCGAAATACATACGTACTATACATACGTACATACATACATACATACGGCCACCTGTAGGTATGATACATAATGAACAGTTTTACTGTTACAGGTATGTCTAAATTGGGCGGAATAAAACTTTAATTTTAAAAATAAAAAATGTATAAAGATGTTACTAAAAAGTTAAAAAAATAAAAATAAAATAAGTTAATAAAATAAGTTGGTTGACTGCGAATATAAATAATCTCTTTAAATTACAATGAATATACATATGTATATACGTATAATGTAGTAGTTACTTATTATTTATATAAATATATCAATCGAGTTATATGTTTATAAGACCAAACTTCAATATAATTAACAGGTATTTTAAAAAAGAACTAAGTTATTAATGTCTTGATAATTATTTATCTAAGTATATAATCTGTAATAATCATGCATACGAGTGTATTGCAAAAGTTGAAACTAGGGCAGACAACAGAGCAAAGTCTGTGGCTAACGGGGATTACCGGAGAGCATCAATTAATGTTATTACTGTTGATGACATAAGGCCCAAGACATCCAACAAATATAGTTAATTATGTTGTTATAATTTTGTTATCTGTGTACTCTAATAGTTATCTAAATGCTTCGTTTATAACAATGAATTAAAAAGAAACAACTTATAAATTGTAGATATAGTTTAAATTAAATATAATAAAAAAGATATCTGTTACCTTGAATTTTTTATCACTCTTCGAGTATTATTATGAAGCGATGATGGTTCGGTTGGTAGTGTGTGCGGACGTCGCGTCAATGAACGTGAGTTTGAATCCCTGCACTAAGCCTGAGCTTTCGGTGAAGGAAAACATCATGATGAAACTATAACATGGTGCTAGGACTTTTTCTAATGCCGGCCTGGTTAGCTACCACCCTTTTATTGTTAATGTTGTGTTTAAATGTGTATTATTCTTTCAGACTTCCTTATCGCAACGCGAAAACGCAGTTGGGCTCAGGGCAATGCGAAAAAAGCGTGTCGCGACTCATAGGGCGATAGTCACCAAAACTAAAGGTGACAAAACCCATCACGGCGACATTTCAAACTCCCGTTTTGCCAGACTTTCTCAGGGAAAGTTTTCATATTTCTTACAGTTGAAAACCTGCTGCCAAATATGTATCGGTAGGTTCCAGTCACTTCCGGTACTTGAGAACCAGTGCCTTCGCTAGACTTTGCATGTCTACCATCTTGGGCTACATCGTCATTTAACATCAGGTAAGATCGTGGCAATAACGCTAAACCTATTAACGTATAAAATCATTGTTGATAGATAACTTAAGTTAATCTTGAATGTTATTTCACATAATTAGAAATCTAGAAAATCAAGATAATATTATATGCTTGGAAAAATGTAGAGTTGGGAGTTTTTGGCTATACCTTATCATAAACGTGCGTTATTTAGTATTACATTACGTATATTTGGTGGCATTTTATGTCGTTTAGCTTTTTAAAGTGCAAATATGACATAAATCAGTTACAATTACACAATTGCGTTTGAAGTTGCTATAAAATCCTTCTAGAAAGTTCTAACAAAGGAATTATCATCAATATCAAAGCACTGTTTAAATTTTGAAGATGACAAAAAAGACCTGTTGATAGATCTATGAATAAATACAATTTGCTTTTAGATAATTAAAGAAATGTAAACTACCATTCTAGACCAAAGATTATTCTATTGAATGTGAAAATAAAATATATGCTTCTTCCAGTGTGAAGACATATATTTAAAATGATAATTTTTGCAAATACCTAGGTACTTCGTAATTAAATAAAGTTACAATGATTACAGTAATTACAATTAATTTTCATGTATATTATTACAGTAAAATTTAATTTTTGGTAAACATCATACATTCAATTATCTTGAAGTTTAACATAGAGATTCCTTAATAAAAATTCATTTTATAATTTCAGGATTACCAGCTATATCTCATTTATAAATTACTAATTCTTTAGCAGTACCCACATGCACACATTTTGATTTTAATATGTTAAATAGAGTATTTCACGATAATACTTACCTTAGTATGTACCATGTCGCTGGTTGTTTTTTTAGGTTTTTTAGATGTGGAGCATAAGCCTCTGAAGGCACTTTGAATCACTGTGAACATGAGAATGAATTGAAAATTGAAAACGTACTCCGTATTGCGTTTTCTGTGAGCCTCTTTATTAAAATCGTTTATCTCATCAAACAGCATAATAAGTTTTATCTAAATTACAACCACTGAATTGCCGCAATGACTTGAGGATAATAAATATGTATTGTAAAATCGACTATTCTTAACCGTATATTGTTGTTTTAACTTGTCGACAAACGTATAATAAATTAATTTACTTTTATGTGCCGATGGCAGGTATTATGTTTAATCTTCCTTGTCTTTAAAACACTAAAACATAAATAGTATATAATTAGATAAGAAGACACCCCAAGTGTGCCATTTTCTTGGCACGTGATTCTTGGAACTATACCAAAGTAGAAAGTCTGTATTAAAAATATTACAGTATTTATATCGAAGGGTTTATTGACGTTATATTGGCTTGTATATGCTATATACTATCACACTGCGTCATTGAACTTGTTACAGATTATCTTTTCACTTTTATACGTGTACACTGGGCATAATTTAGTCAAATGTTTGTTGGGAATATGTAACGACAAATAATTTTGTACATTTCAGTCAAATGTATTCGATAAGTTAAATAAATTATATTTGCTTGGGTACTCAGTATGAATTACTAACATTTCCTAGTGAAAATGGAGAGAACCATGAAATTAACATCGCGCATTTACTTACTGTTCTAACGAGTCTCGTCTTTTGCCAGTTTTTACGTTGGTAATATATGTAAATGAATCTGAATACTCAAGGATAGTTAAATTTCATCAACGTTGAAATTGTGTAGTGCATAGACTTATATGGTAGTAGTATAAATATAAAGTCTGTAGTACCGGACAATATTTAGTTTGTGTTATTTTGCCCATCGAAGACTTGCCTGTTCAGTCCATTATTAGTTATAGTTTATAATCGAAGTTATCCACGTTGAATTTTGATATCTAAACTTATTTAAAACAATTTTTATCTCTCATAATGTGTGTTACTTCTAAATTACAGAGTTCTACGGATTATCTAAATAATGTGCAGATACTAGAAAAATTGCGAAAGCTGTCCCTGGTCTCTAGCAACACGGGAATGTGAAGAGTCGCCGTCGTGCGTTGTAGTGGGTAGTGTTGGGTGATTAGCATCCAAGCCACTCACGCCTTTTACCTGAGCTCGGGTAATGCGTTTGTGCGCGTTACGATGAGGAAGTCCGTAAAAACTAAGATTTTAAACATCACGTTAATAAAAAAAGGTAATGTGCACATTAATTATGGTCATCATTTTGAATGTCGAAAAATGTTTAATAACTCAAATTACCTAGATAATCTACAATCTTCTTTTTTTATTTGTTTAGGTAAAGTTTGACAAGTATTAAGATTTAGTGATACAAGCACCAGATAGTCTAAACGTAATCTAAATACAGTATGTAACTCTAGATAAAGAGGTAACGCCACAAGTCTACAAGTGGTAGAGAGTGGTAGGACCTGTGTAAAGGGGGACTACAGAAAAACCATCACCACATTTATATTTGCCGTAAAATCACAATGTACCCGTTTCGCACTGCTGTATACTTGTTGGACCGGTTTGTTTAGCAATATACGTCGCCCCACGAGCCGTTCTAAATTTTTCCTCAATCACAGAAACAATTAAGAGTAACTAAGACCTGTTTAAGGTTTGACTACAAAAGCACTGCCGCTATATTAAATTTTGCAGTAAATCTACAATATTCGCAATCCTGTATTCTAGTTAAAAAGTTGAATTGGTTTTTTTAAGGGACCTACACTGTTAGCCTGAGAGGCTTTTACAGCTTCACCGGACTAGAAGGGCGAGCGTGGAGGGCGCTCAAGCCCAAGGTTGGGTTGGTCACACACATCGTCTTTTAAGACGTTCCAACTTTGGTCTCAAGAGTTCTAACTTATTATAAAGTACCTCAGAACTGCGGTCCTTTGAAGATTCTTTGTTCATATTTATAGATTAGAGATGTTATATGTAAGTTAGATGAATTAAGCACATATCTGTATTTGCTCCTTCATAACATAAGTACAGTATTTAATTTCCCCTAAAAGTATTTTGGAAATAAATGCATCGTTTAATTCTGGGGTCTCCAAACTTTAAAACCTTTGGCCCATAATGATTTTTTCAGTTTATTTGTCTGCCCTTACTTTCTATTAAGATCCACAACTACAAACTATTGCCTGTGGAAAATCACAATTACATAAATCTCATCAGTGTTTTTTGTTTTACTGTGATTAGTGGGATTCATTACAATTATTTTCTGCGTCATCATTAGATCAGGTTCAATAATTTCTGTAATAAAAAAAAGTAGTAGGATATAACCCACTGGAAAAGAAAGAGAAGTAACAAAAATGAAAGGAAAAATAAATTACGGGCGATCTGAGGTCAGGAAGGAAGGACGTGAGTTTTTCAGAGTAAAAAATGGTTTATCTCCATTTCCGGTAAAACTACAAGTTCTATGGAGAAAAGTTAAATGGCAATGTTGTAGGTAATAAAAAAATATACAACTTTTGTATTTCCACTTTTATCACATTACCTCAAAATTTAAATTCTCGCGTCAAAATATCAGCATTGTTTTAAAAAGTCGGTGGTCTTTATGTTTCTTTGAAATCTCTACTTTCTGATGGTATAAAATAAATATACATTACTTTAGTAAATGTGTAAGTCCAAAATTATAAAAAAGCTGATATTTTGACGAGAGAATTTTCAATTAAAAATTAGGATGCTTTTTCGATATTAAGTCAAAATAAGGTGTAAAAATAAATAATTTAAATCAAAAAATTACAATGTGATTGGGACATATAAAGGTAAGTTTTCACCAAATTTTGTATTTTTTTTTTTGTAAAGGATAAAAATTGAAAAATCAAAAACTTGGTTATTTGAATTTTTCACATAAATTTGAAGGTAATGTGAAAGAAGTGTAAATACAAAAGTTGTAGATCTTTTTATTAGCTTTGCTTAGCTTTGCCATTTAACTTTTTTCCATAAGAATTGTAGTTTTGCTGGAAATCGAGATAAACCAGTTTTTACCCTTAAAAACATACCCCTTTCCCTTCCCGACCTCAGATCGCCCATAATTTATTTTTCCTTTCATTTTTGTTACATTCTCTTCCTTTTTCAATGGGTTTCATCCTACTATTTTTTTTTTTTTTTTTACCATTGTCAATTCAGCCCTGGTTTACATTTCTCTCGTTAAGTTTTACCTTGCAAGTAAATAAAACCGAGTAGTTATCATTTTGTTTCCTTCTTCAACTCATCACAGCAATAAGATATTGGCTGTTGCGGGCCGGATTAATGGTACTGGTGCGGGGCCAGGTTTGGAGACCCTTGGTCTAATTCACTTGACAGAGAAATAAGTTCTGCACAGTCAAGTGAAATGATTTATTTTGGATACACATTATAAGCATTTTTTTACTACGTTGTTATAGGCTACGTTCAGCGTAGAGTTTACAACGCTCACGCTAACTACCGCGGTTTTTCCCATTCTACTTGCTTGCAATTATTAACTCAGGTGGAATGGAGTATGGTTCGTTTTAAGCGCTGATGTAGACATTACAATAATTGGCTACTTTGAAAAAGTTAGGCAAAAAGATTTGAATGTATAATATACCTACATTAAAATTAATTTTACTAAACTTATTTAACATAAACTTGTTTACCTGTGACCGCACGCCGAGCTTTTGCTGGAGAAACACAACGTTATACTTCTTGTTGCTATCTTTAACTTAATATTCAACGTTCATCACCACCTAGCCTTGCAGATTATGTATGTAGGCGTCAGTAAAAATAATATCGCCATTAGTTACGTTTTCGCCATGTCTAACGGCTGAAGGCATGCTTTGAGCGTTGTAAACACTAAGTGAACTTAGCCATAATGTATTACTTGTTATTAATAATGTAAATGTAACTTAGTTCGTTTTTTAATTTTTAAAATATTTTTTATAGTTTATAGGTTTAGCGTTATGGCGACAATTTTACCTGATGTTAAGTCATGGCTCAATGTGGTGGACACGTAATGCCTAGTGGAGGAACTGGCTGTCAAGTCCAACTGCCGGAACACACCTATAGGTATTTGGCGGCAGATTCTTTTTAATTATTTGAGAATTTAACTTGAGGGGACTAAATAACCAGGTGGGCATTAGAAAAAGCCCTACCATCATACTATGGTTTCATCACGGTGTTTTCCTTCACGGAAAGCTTAAGCTCATTGCATTCGAACTGACGTCCCTTGACGCTGAGTCCGTACCCTTGTTTTACTGATCTGTGGTTTCAAGGCATATCTCCCTTGTTTTACTGATCTGTGGTCCGTACACACTATCAATTGAGCTACCATCGCTTCGGATAGGAGCCCTCGAATGACTCTGCTCGCGCGATACAGTGCACTCTACATCACTGAAAGTAGATCATCACACCGTATACCATCCATGCACACCTACACGTTAAGTATACGGTTCTGTAAGGGACTACCCCCGCGTCCCTTACGTGGCTTGCCCGATAAGGTCGTGTTAGGATCACTAAATTAGTAAGTTAGGACCTGTTGATTAGTTAGGCTCGCGAATCCTTGTTTATTTTTCCGGCAGCCGCTATAACCGAGGTTCGGCCATTCTGGCACCCTTGCTCTGGCTGCCTCAGAGCTGAGAGCCCTTAGCATTCGCCCCAAAAAGTTCGGTGAACCTGTCAAAGCCCTGAATGCTAACAGCGTATGTCAGTTAAAAAAAATTGTAAATGTAATGTAATTTTAAGTAATTGTCGCAATTATTTAATGATTGAGAGATGATAACTCAAAGCATTCATAATAATAGATGATATTATAGTATAGCGATAACAAAATTATAGATTAATAATTATACATAGTTACCATATATTTACTTTTCTAAAACTCAAAATTATGATTTATTTACTCTAATAATTTATTAAAGCATAATGTAGGTACGTAAGTATTTGTCTAGAGAGGTCGGTACAATTGTAATTTCTTAACCGCTAGGTTATTTTACAATAAAAGCGGTTTAAATTGATGTACATGTTTGGTTCAAATATTTGTAAACTTTTAGTTCAGTGTTAAAATTCAATGCATTATATAACTATATTTAGTATATTTTATGTATGGTTATGTTAGAAATTTTTGGGGCAGACAGATCTTCTTAAGTACTAAAATTATGCTTAGAAAAATGTTGTGTAGTTATAATAAAAAAAATACTAAATTCTTTATGTTCTACAATCAATTATTTCGACTAATGATGATATTTTATCGATATCCTGTTTAGAACGAGTTTTGATAACTACTTATAGTTCACGAAAACAAAGTTTAAGTATTTGTCTGTGTTTTTGAATATTATTGCCACGTTTATGCCACGGTTTAGCAGTTATATTATATTATACTGTTAAATAATATGTATGTCGTATATTATTCTTGAAAACTCTATCATCCATTAGGCGATAACTTAGGCGCGCCCCTCGCTAATTGTTAATCGTCTAATACGAGAAACCAATATTGGTAATTATGACAATGCTATTAAGTTTCAATAGATATATAAAAAGAGTATAATACTAACAGTTATAACTAGCATTATAATACCTTGTCCATAAAGTTCAAAAACAGGTCCTAAAATTATAAAGAACATGATTCAAGTTCATGCAGACAAGTCGCAACGTAGATATAATATTTGTTTCGTGAGTGAATACTGCTATGTCCGGTTTCACGAAAAAAATTGTTATCGGATGTCTGCGAGTTATATGCAGAAATATATGGTCACGTCTGCATACGTCTTCGATGTTTCATCAAGAAGTGACATCTAGTAGATATTCAATATAAATTCTAATAATGCATTTACTGCGCCACCTATTGTTGCCGTACATAAGAGTTATGAACATAAGCAAATAAGCTTATAAACAAGTATAGTTTTGCGTAACTAAATGAATAGATGGCGTTCACTAATATGTAAATTTTACTTTGCAAGTAAACAAGTAAACATATTTTTTACCAAAACTGAAACGGAACCTCCATTCTGTGTGACAATTATGTTAATATAAGTATTTTATAAATTTAAATGAATTAAAAAATAAAGATTTACTACAAATATGAAATACAGGAATATAATAACACTTCTTTAATAAGCAAACGAAATAACTCATCATTATTTGTTCCTACTGTTATAAATTACCTTTGTGTTCTTCAGGATTTTCAAAGTATCTTTATTTGAATTGGCTCTAGTTTTTACATGGGGAACCCATTATAAAGCGCGAAAATATCAGAATTTGTAAAACATTAATGTTGTCACGTTTTTTAACATACACTCAATTTAATACCATACGAGAAAGTAGTTAGTAGTCCTTTACAGATATATTTGTATTTTTTTCTTTTAAACGAGATAAAAAGGAAATGCGTTCAATGTATACTTTTATCTGGTACCCATTAACAGTAACCTGTCTTTTTACATTACATTCAGGGTTCCTTGTAATAATTAGTTTTTTTTATTACCCATTAAACAGAATATCTTCTGAACCTTAGAACATTTACAATTTAAACATAAAATGTGATGAACGCGTGGGATGTACATACATAGATAACAATCAAGTATAAAGTTAAATTAACTGAGAAGTCGGTGTAACGCAATACAAATCCAGGATGGAAATTTAGGCATATACTTGTCGCGCCTGGAGTTAAAGCTATGAATCTCAGGTACAAAAGTTAAATCTGTAATGTGGTTAAATTTGAAAAGCAAATAATTCACTCAATTTCGATTCATCCTTGTAAATAAATATTCATCTTTCACTATTACGACTTTCAATTATTTTGCTTTAAAATACAAATTTCAATGTGTATGCTGAAAACTAAATTGAGAAAATAAATATATTTTGCAAAAAAAATGTGCAATTCATTACATCAAATAATTTTTTTGATCCTCATCAAAAACAAAAACTAACCGTTTATCTGTTTTTAAATTTATTTAAATATTAGCATTTACTTGCGGCTTCGCTCACGTTAATATTGATTTGGTCCAATCGAATGATGCAATAAAAAGTTTCATACATATCACCGTCTCCAGGCTCCCATCTATCTTCATACCAAAATTCATCATAATCGATTGAGCGGTTTAAGCGTAAAAGCGTAATAAACAAGCAAACTCACTTTCGCATTTATAATATTAGTATGATAACTTGTTTTAAACCGCGGCTAAGCCCGCGTTAATTTTAATTTTGTGATCAATTGTTTACCCCACTTCCTATAAGTTTTTCGAGAGAAAAAGTAGCCTAACACCGTCTTCAGGGTCCCATGTATCACTATATACTATTCAGCAGTTTGGTCAGAAGTATGGCGAAAGCTGTCCCTGGTCTCTGGCATCTCACGGGAAGTATCGCCATGGTGCGTTTTAATGGGCAGTAGGGATGTTACGGAGCTTCGACTCCGATTCCGAAAGGTCGGAACTTCCCATTGATTTTACACCTCGGACTCCGACTTCGGCTTCGGTACTTTTGAATCGAGGTTATCAGGTTAACGGAGATCGCAACAGAACAAGTAACTACGGCTAGAATAAGTACATACAAAATTTAACTTGTAGCTCAGCGTATTGCTTGATTTCTCAAAGGATTGCTCTACAGGGCTGTCCCTTAGATTCTATGGAAAATACCAAACTTCGTCGCTTATTACAATTCCTAGTATCGAATAATATTATTATGTAATATATTATTTATTTATTTAAGACATCTGTCTTCTTCTCTACCTCCGTTTCGCCTCTGACTCCGACTCCGGTTCGGTATACTCTCCTCCGTATCAACCCTAATGGGTTGTGTTCGGTGAATAGCACCTGATGAGCCATCACATGCTGTTCACGCCTTTGACCCGAGCCCGGGTAATGCGTTTGTGCGTTGCAATGAGGAAGTCCGTAAAAATTGGCATTTTAAACACCAGAAAGCGTAACAAACAAACATACTCACTTTCGCATTTATAATATTAGTAAGGTATATATTATGTATATATTTTGTTATTATAAGGACGTAAGGATGCTGTGATTATTTTAGGAAATCATATTTTTTAATGAATAACAATAAAAAAATTGTCATACTTCGGCACACAAGAAATATATATATTTGTGTCATGATTCGAAAAAAATTAATTCAATTCGGGGTACCTATTCAAGCTGATCTGGTTTTGAATATTTATTATTTCATTTTAGTTTTTCTTTATAATCACACTTAGTCTGACATTTATTTGAAGTATATAGCTTGAAAAAATGTGAACCTATTTATTATATTACTTTTTAGTTCTTTTATTTATTAGGCTTTATAGAAAACGACAATAAACAAAGTGACTCATCATATCGCCCCAAGTAAGTTGCCAAGAATAGTCATTTAAAATTTGGGGCGGGTTTTGATTTAATTTGTAATTTACGTTAAAGTAATGGTCTTATCGGTAATAAATATTTACGGGTGTCAAGAAAGTGGGTGCTTAAATTTATGATTTCGTTTCAAAATTCAGAGTCTAATGGTGTAACATTGGGTAACATTTGAAAAGTAATATTTTTCACATCACAACACATCACATCACAACAGGAGTCTGGTCGTTTTTAACGCCAAATATTACAAGCACTAATGAGTTATCAAAGCAGTATGTTTTAATAAGCCGTGAACACTATAAAATATAGTTTTACTTTTACAAAAAAATACTGTAGAAATGTAATTGTCTATGTTACTGATGGCTCATTACATATATTCTGTTGGATCCTGCTACCCAATACAATTAAGATTATACAGCTTTTTAAAAGTATAGCTGACTGCGTAGATAGAACAGTTTCAGCTATATCGTACCGTAAGAACTTTTTGAATGCCATACCTACAATTGTCCCAGAGCGTCAATACTATAAAATCCGGCCCTGTACAAATCTGTTCTATCATCCGACCTTATTCATTGTACTTTGATATATAGCGCTCTAAAACACACTTTAGAAATGAAAGTCAAAAAGGGTTAAATGGATACATTTGTGTAAAAGTATGGTGAGTAAAAAATTGGTTTAGGTTTGTATATATTGGTTATAATTAAATGACTTCATTTTATCTAGAAGTCTAGTAGTTTTATTAGTTTTCGGACTTAAAACTCCATTGCATATACAAAAAACAACCCGGTTTAGGTATTAAGCCCGGTGTGGCATGGAACTTCGCAAACATATTAGGTCCTTACATATGAAACTAGCGATTTATATGGAAAAAGTAAATCGAAAAAATATATTGTGAAATATATGTAATCAATCGAAGCAGTTAATTGATTCCTTTGCATCAAAAGTTGTGAGAACGAGAATTAATAAAAATATTTTTTTTTAATGCAAGAAACTGTCTAACTTCAGAAGAAAGGGGTGAAATTAATGTTTTAATAACACATTGATAAACATCCGCATTTTACGATTGAACTGATTATTTATAATAAAAAAATTGTGTTTTTGCGAAAAATACTACATAGGTGAATTCAAAACCAAGAATCTGTCTAAATACAAAATTTCATCTAAATCGTTAAAGTCGTTTTCGAGATACCCATAGTGTATCTACATATACTAATACAAGAATTGCTCACTTAATAGTATTAGATTAGATATACACTTTAATTATTTTTTCAATGTCTGTTAAAGGCATTATAATACATCTGATTTTACATAGAGTTATTTATAATGAAAGGTAATATCTGCAATGACTCTATTAACTCATAACAGCGACTAGTCTAATACCAACAGGTAAGTATTCTAGTACCTCTAGATGGGCATTAAAGAATAAAGATATGTAAATAACGTAGCGCCCAACTAACCGCGACCGTAGCATTCTCAAATTCGTAGCGCGTGCTCCCGCAGGCGGATAGTCGTATACTCCCAATTCAGTCCTTCACTAGCTTTTGCTGCGTACGCGCATACGTCATTCGATGTTGACGATTCGTTACGATTTTCAAAACGCGATCGTCATGTCAATATGCAAACGACAGTACCTGTTCATCTTTATATAGTTTTTCCGTATATCTGAAACTCTAAAAAATAATTTATATTTTCATAGACTATGTGTAATTATACATAATAAACGTTGTGTTGTATTTGAATTATATATGTGTTGTGAGGGTATATCGCAGTGGCTTCGACGACATTGCTGGTTGGCACAATGAGCGCGCCGCTGAATTGGCACAAATGGCTAGTGTTGTCGGTACTCGGATTGGCTTTGTCCGTTCGCTCAATTGGCTGCGATTACAGCTCCATCACCGAGAAATTTGGAGCGGAAGCTGTGGCTCGATGCAATGAAAAATGTCCGTTCCAGGTTCGATAAGCATATTATTGTTTACTTAAACAATTATACCTATAAAGTTCGCTCCAATTCTTTCTTTGTTTTTTTTTTTACAAACATACAAATTAATCTCTTTTATTACTGCACGGGTTCTTCTATAGTCTACATTTGCAAAAACCAGAAACTAAATTAAGAAAAACACAGCAGTGTATGTCATAATATATAATTTTAATGTTTAAAAGTTAGTATAGGCATATAGTTTGCAACAAATGAGACTAAATTAGTAAAAATATGTTTATAAGAAATCTCTCTTTAATACTACACACGGTCATTTAATTTAAAACCGAATAAAGCATTTATTATAGTACCTAAACAGATGATGCACTATATATATATTTACATTAACGGCAAAAAAAAACTGATAATTATGCTCATCACACAATATTCAGTCATGTCTAAGGATCAAACCTGCGACGTCTGTTCAATAGTGATGCCTACTACCACTGTACCATGAAATCTAACAAAGAAGATGTCGTTTATTTTGGCTCTAGACAGAAATTTTCACGTTTAGAAAAAATGCATTGATATTACAATGTTTACATGTTTTAGATATAATTATTTTTGAATTTATTTTTATCTAGTCTGCATTCTACGTATTAGACGTATACGTATTCTACACCATACAATAATGTAATATGTATAAAAAAGAGATTACAATACTTATTATGATCGATAAATCCATTTATATGTTATGTTATCCAAATGTACTAAGACTGAATAATCATAGCTTAGTTTATTTGCGTCGGATTCGTTGCAGGTTCAACGCACATCTAAGTAATTGTCGACAATTAGCGAACCATTTTAATTAACTCAAACACGCTAAATATAGTTTGGCGTTACGATCTTCGTACACAAACAAACATCTGTAGGACCGTCGAATATAGTCCTTGATTATAACTACAAGAAATAAACATTGTATTATGATATAGCATTTAGCGTACGGGTAATATAAATTTTTTTTTGAGATATTAAAAAAAACACGTAATCTCTATATTACGTGTAATTTCTAAAAACCGTTTTTGGCAACAATGCAAATATATCACGGCACAAAGTACGAAATGAAAAAAGTGAACCACAAGTATTATATTTCAATTCCGAAGCCAACAAAGTGAGACCACTCACCAGACTGGATCCGGTCCCACGGTTGCTAAACTAACCCTATGACCATTTATCAGCCTGATCTTTATTAGTGCTGTTATTTCTCCTTTTTGTGTATGTCTAGAAGTGATAGAGAATTAGCAATAATTGACACTAACTTAACCGCTTGGTAATGTAATAACATACATATATTATTCTTTTGCTAACTGTGCCCACGACTTCAATCGCGTGAAACTAAGTTATTAAAAAAATTGCTCGATTGTGTAACATTTTCCAAGACATCTATGCTCCTATTAGTAGTAGTATAATGCTAAATGGCTTAAAGGCTTAATCAATAATTGTTCTATCAAATAAAAATAATGTTCAAAATGTAACTTATAATTCCTAAGATTAGCGCATTCAAACAAATAAACTTATCCGCTTTATATTATTAACACAGATATTATTTATTATGTATGAAAGATAAGAACGAGCAGGTTTTAAGATAATATTTTGCTTGTCATGCCTGTTAACTGCCTGTTACAACGCTTTCTCAGTTCAAGTGTTCAGGTCCCAGTACTGAATTAACTTATGAACGCCATTTAGAGCTACGGTAAATGATAAAAATTAAACACTGATTTAGACCATGATAGTATGAGAATGATGACAGTATTAATCGATTACATGTTAAAAAATATTAAATAAGAAATCTAATTTGATTAAAATCCTAACGCCATTTTTAGTACTGGTTTACTTTCCTGTAATTGCTTTTATTTTCCTGAAAGCTATTATTATAATATATCTATACTAGTAAAATTAAAAATGAATAAAAGTGTGTATATTGGTATAAATATGCTAATCATAGAAAATATCAGTTCGATTTAAAAATTAAGATTTGTGTTACATGGCTTTTGAATGATTCTTTTCTATTTTTATTAATTTCTCTCACTATGCTTTCAAATCAAATCTAATCAAAAAGCTTTATTCAATTTACGCACTAAGAAGGCGCTTATGAACGTCGAAACTACTACCGTTTCGGAAAGTAACGCAGTCGTCAAGAAGAATCGGTAAGAAACTAGATCTGCATCTTTTTTAGGTCTTATTCTTTTTTATATATATAATAATTTAATGTGTTCCAGTAGTTATTAACGGATTTATAGAGAGGGGTGTCAATTCCAGACATCACGATCGCTTACTTATTGGTTCACCCTATAACGACATTTTGACTTCAAAACCCGGTTGACATGGTTCTTGAATCTACTGTCGGCAATTCTGCTATGGGACTTTATTATAAGTTTTTGCAGATATACATTAAATTATCAAGAATATATTGGGAGGGCAAAGTTAAAATACCAAATTCCGAAAACTTATCCTTTTATGATTCGCGAGGTCCATATTGTAAATGGCTCAAACTACACGTTTTTGTAAAATAAATTCGGTGTCTACCTCAGATGTTGTCTCCAATAGCAATTTACCACAAGTCATTAAGCTATGGAAGTAATCGAAGTAAACTATAACCTAGCAGTGGCAATATCTGTCAGCTATCGAATCTTACGAACAGCGAATACAGCAGAACATAACCTTCCAACCAATTTTTTTTATGTGAGGACCCCATTTAGTTTATAATCAAGTGTGAAACCCAAAAACACTATACTATCATCTGAACCTACTAAATTCCCTTCGATCTTGATTCTAGTGCTAACCCGTGGAACATTAGGCAAGGTAAATCTAATAAATACATTTAGTTTTGTCTATATTTAGCACTATATTATCTAATGCAAACCAATTAGAATTTTTTTTTAAGTATTATTTACATACCTAACGTCTGAATCTGCCCTTTTTACTTTAAATATAAGTGAAGTATCGTCGGCAAAAAGAAACATGTCAGCGCGGTTGTGAACCATTAGTGGCAGATTATTTATATATACCAGGAACAAAAGCGGCCCTAAGATGGAGCCCTGCGGGACACCAATTTGTGCTAACGATCCCGCAGAGGTTACTCCATTAATGTTAACTTTCTGACATCGATCTTTTAAATAAGAGACTTTGAGGTCGAGAGAAGGAGAAGGTTAGGAGTGATTTTGATATTTGCTATAGATAAAACTACAACAAACAGCGATGATAGCTCAGTGGTAGTGTGTACGGACTCCGCGTCAAGGGACGTGCGTTCTAATCCACCTACAATGAGCTTGAGCTTTCGGTTAAGGAAAACATATACCCTAGGAACCACCAGGATACCATAAGGAATATACCCTAAAAGCTAAGTAACATTCGTTGAAATAATATTTTTTTACGAATTTGTACAAAGTACAATAAATAATCAGTATTTCTTTAAATTCCAGAATGAAAACGTATTTCTATTAAAAATTTTGAGTCTCTGCTTTATTTAAGTTGTTTCTTCATAGTGTGTAAATAATATAGTGTATAATTAACATAAGAACGTTTTATTTGAATCGTTTTATTCAGAAATATGGAAATTTGATTTTATAGATTTCAATGCAAATTTTGAGACAAAATCGGAAGCATAAATATAGTTCAATAAATTATATATCTTTAGCAATAAGGCTGCATAATGTAAGATTCTGTACTCCCTCCCTTTCCTCCCTCCACTAGTCTTAGCCTGTCCAACATCTTGGGCCACATCGTCACTTAAAATCAGGTGAGATTATGGCTATAACGCTAAACCTACAAAGTACAAAAAGTAAGATTGATATTGTGTATATTATTAAAAACTAGTAACTTTGAAAAAAAAATGTTAATAAATCGGAAAATCGGTAATAGACGAAATTTAACTACATAACTTTCCAAGATTTCTACACGAAAATATAGTTAGAAAGTATGTTTTATGTTACGTATGCGGCCTAAATACAAAGCTAATGAATCAAATCTAATTATGAAAAATCCTGAGATCCGAGTAATGGTTTAAATTGAAGCAGGTAGCGCCCGTTTAACACGCTCCGATGCTCCCGTGCCCAAACGTCGACCGTCACCGGAAGTTATCAGAACTGTGACTCCGGTGAACGGGTACCACAATGTTACTTGTCTTTAGGAACATTTATTTGCACTTTTTATTTCTTCACCATACTGAGTGCTAGCGATAAAAAAAAATCGATATTCATTTTTAGTAGATCTAGTGAGAATTTACGTATACCTACCGAAAAAACGTTGTATGAACTATTATCATGGTTAATTATCACAATATAAGAAATTCAAACATTTCATCAAAAGTAAGAGTAATAACACTGTTGACTTTCATTTTAAGGGTGTGGTTGGTGATGCGGACTGGCAGACGAGATTACAGCTCTGATAGACACTGGTTGTCGATGACCTTTGACCGTATAGTACAATACAAGAATTCAGATAGTCTGAGAAGGGAGGCAAGCAAACTGATGTTATACATACCTAGCTGCTAAATTACCTTATCTAGGTATATTTAAAAATGTATTGACTTATATGTTCTAATTAATTAATATTATAAAGCAGAGAAGTTTGTTTGTTTATTTCTCTGTTACAATGTTAGCACGTTTCTTAGGAACTACCAGTCAATTTTAAAAATAGTTTTTGTATTTGATAGAGCTATCATTTAGAAAGGCATTAGGCTATTTACCATCACGCTACCAGTAATAGGAGCCAAGCCACTAATAGAAAAAAGTTACAAATACGGGTAAAAATAATTAAATCATTTTTAGTTCCACGAGAACGAAATCGCGGACACAGCTAGTTACGTATATTAGTCCAGAATTATGTACGTTCCGTGCGAGTCAAGGTATATACATACACCTATACCTATTCAGTAAATAGCAGGCCATATCTTACCTCGTTACTTCTTTGACAGCCTCTACTGTTTAATACAAAATAGTAACAAGACTTTGTTATTAGATATTAATTGGTGACAAAGGTATGGTGCATATTATACTCGTCACGGCCATTTCATTACATTTTTCGCTTAGGTTTCTAATTCAAACAAATTTTGTTTACAGAACCGAACTGGCGAGGGCCATTTTGATGTGAGTTGCGTACAACAGGTAAGTCATATAATTTTTTTTTATAAAATTTTATCAAACATACTTGGAATAAAATATATAGTATTTCTAAATGTCCTTTTCCTACCTAATTAGAGTTAATACAACAGGTTTTTCTCTTTCTATCTCCTCTAACAGTTGCAATGTCAGTATTTATATATTTTATTCACTTATATACTTCTATCTCATACAGTTTTTCTCTTATCTTACATCCAACAACCTTCATACTTAACATGTTTGTAGTTATATAACATTCATTTCGGGCTGTAATATACTAGTATACCATTCTACTGTCATATATTGTTCCTCAAGTTTTATGCCACTAATACTATTTTCCTACCTACTCTGATATATAACTCATTCCTTATCTTATTTATGTGCTAGTTACATCAAGATATACATTTGCAAATCTATATACGTAGATACATAAAAATAAAATTTTTACTGAATCAAATTTTATATTTTCCCAAAATAATAACTGTACTTTGTTATGTAAATGCGTAATTTTAAGTCTGTCTCCTTGTACGCCTATCACTCAAACTGCTGGATAGATTTTGATAAAATATAACTGTGATGGGGTTTGGCTAATTTGAACAATGATTTCAATAACCATGGAAATTTACAAGTGTATTTTATGCTATCACCGAACGTATAATAGGCACTGTGACGAGTTACGGACTGGAAGGACACGACAGTGTCTGCCAAGCCAGTTAGTATATAGCTAAACTTAAAGAACCATTAATTTAATAGAGTATAAGAAATCTTAATACATGATGTATTTGCCTAATAAATATAGTATTTGTATATATGTAGTAGGCAGTAATATAAAGACTTGAAGATTAGGTAGATAGAATTAGAATTCTACTTTATTCAATTGCTTAATTATATTTTAAACGAGGGAAATCGTTATGAATGTATTATTACAATTATTTTAAACGTAAATAGCAATTATATTGCAAACCATAATAAATTTGAAACAATTCTCATGTTGAATTTTAAGTGTTTTTTAAAATACTAACTCGCTAATATAATATTATGAATGTAAAGCCTTAGCTTTAGAGAATTATCTCAATTACAATTAACCACCTCTATCTAGAATTATCAAGAGTAGTAACATAATCATCACGAGCTATTTACTAATTTAATTTTAAACAAATCATAATCGTAACTACGCAACAAGTGATGGCCGTAAAACCCAATCGTCTGATAACCATGTTATTGTATATTTATATTAACAGTATATTGAGCATGTTACGATTTTACGATTCCATAACGGAAATTGGGGCGCATAAGGCCAGTATGAAGTTTGATATTTTTTCCCTGTAACAACAATATAAAAACTAAAAAGTCCTGCTTCGTTACTGCAAATTGTTTTTTTTCTTTTTATAAATATTTGATATGATTTGTTTTGTATCTTAAACAAAAAAAGTTGCACTAGTTAGTAGTTTTGTAACATACGTGCGTACTCCTTAACATGCCTTATATTGAAGTATAATTCCATAATACTTCAAATTGTAATAGAGTACATACAGGCAGTTGCTTATGTGAGATTTTACACTGAACGAAAACATAATTTTATATACTTAATCCTTTTATAATGGGTTTAGTGATCTTCACGTATGTTAATGTATCTGTATTCATTTCGAGTGATTCTCAAGCGTGGTGAGTAAAGTAACATAGTAAAGTATTATAGAGAAAATCCTTCATAACTGCTTTTTAAATTAAACTAAAATATTCAAACTAGACTTGCTCGTTTAGCCTCATATCGCATACATTTTTAGACTCCTACATAGGTACAAATACTGCCAACCTTTAAAATATTATTGATTTCTTCATATTGAATTTATGATGTGAATGTAATTTTAATATTATTATTGTTATTCTATATCTCGTTCTCTCTCAGTTTGTTCTTCTATCAGAAGCTTAGTTTTGTTTATATTTATGCTGATATCGGTTTACTTTCACAACTGTTTTCTGCACAATATGTAACAAGTGTCTATAACGCGTATCTGCATGTTTACAACTGAACTTTTACGATAAAGCTAGTTTATTCTGTTATAGTTTAAATAAAAAAGTCTGTTTAATATATTTTTGTTAACAGACTTTCAAGGTAATTTGTATCACAACCTAGGCTTTAGTTTAATAATAATTTGTACAATTTTAAAACTTTAAAGCAACTTAAAATATTTTAATATTAACTTGCCTATTTGTAACTATTCTTAATATAACTATAGAACTTAATATTTTTTCAATTAATAAATACGATCTTTGTATAAAAGATAATGTATAAAATTATAAATGATATAGATATTGGTCATGTTTTAATTTAATATTATTAAATTTTGTTTATAAATACTATTTAAGCTGGCTAAAATCGTTTATAATTCGGGTTATATTTAGAGTTGTGCAACTTTGGTCATCATACGAAAATAATTTATATTGCGTTAATAATTACCTACAGATAACTTAATCACAGTATTTCCACTAGGTATAATATTTACGAGATAGAACGTATTTAATGAATACTGTATTCAAAACATTTGATAGCCCCCATTAAGATTATAAATGTTTTTAACATAACACTTGTGTATATAAAATTATAAATATGTACCTACTTGAATACATTACACTTATATAGTTGCTAAATCTGCATGTAGTTTATTTATATTATAGTAAAATAGACAGCATCGATTTCTTTATGTGAAGACATCTTCAAACAGTTATTGCATTTCAATCTAATCGACGTTTATATTATGGTAACTGAATATCTGTTATACTTTAATATAAAATATTTAACACTCGGATAGACAATGGACAATTTATTAATAACTAATAACCCTGTTCAGGGAGTTTTTGAGATGGACGATAAGTAAGTCAGTACTAAATTAACAATTAAAAAAAATAAAACCAATGAGTAACTTAGTAGGTATACACAAAGTAGTTTCAAAATAATTTTAACTTAAAAGTGTAGGTAACACATTATTTGCTTAACATAAATTTTTTAAATACAGAAAATACTGCAAACAAACACACGTGAAAGCAGTAAAAGTAAAACCAAATTTATTATTTTCAATTTTATTCTGACATCATTCGGAGTAAAAATTCTTTACAACAACAATTTGTGTTATTCGTCATTCGCCTGGACAAAAACTGACGTAAAACGAAATCTACCCGCCAAACCCCCGACAGTTACTACTGGTTTATGTCAAAATTATCAGTAACTCCCAATTTACGGTTCTGTTCAGTGCAAAAAAAGTTTGAAGTGTTTGTTGGATGGAGGAAGGGCGATAACCACGCACCCCTTGCGCTTTAGCCGGCCATCAAATGAAGTAAATTGACTTGTTACCATATATTATTACTTTATGCGATCTCTTGCAGCGGGTATACAAATTGTTTTGACTTTTATGAGTAATTCCTAAATAGTTAAAGTAACGTATCTAGATTTCATAATACACAGGGTCTCGTTTTTATACACATTCTAAATTTTATATTTTATCAAAGTATAAAAAACATTACGATTGTTTTTCGTATACTTATTTGTAACTCTACTTATTACTTATAACTCGAGAATATTTTATAGAATTTAAGGTTTTTTTATATATAGTAATGTTACCAACTATATATTTCATGTATTTAATTATGTTTAGCCAATTTTAGTAATTTGTTTTAGTTAGATAACGAATTTACGATTAGTTATAATAATGAAAAATCTGTTGCGACTATAATAAATCATCTGAATAAAATACCGGAAAATCTCCGTAGTTGTAACACGAAACATGTAGACTATACAATATTATATTTATGATTAGATGTTTAGATTAAAGCTTTTTATGATTTTGCATAATATATGTATTGTATAGCAAGTTTTTAAAAATATTTTATAGGTTTAGCGTTATGGTCACAACATCACTTAATGTTAGATGACGATGTGGCTTAAGACGATGGATAAACTAAGCCTAGTGGAGGGACTGGCTCTCAAGTGCAATTGTCATAACATATCTAAAGGTATTTGTTGGCAAATTTTAAACAAGCTACCAAGCTCAATTAGCTACCAAGCTCAATTAGCTACCAAGCTAACCAGGCGGGCATTAGAAAAAGCCCTACTGCCATGCAAATTATAAATTACCTTTACGATTAAACTAAGGGGTACTTGCTTTATGGTCGGAATTTAACCATAATTCATTATTTTTTAAAGTAATAATATTAAAGATCTTTTTTAACTATTATGCCTATATTATCGTTACATTATTTGTTAATGAATTAGCAAAACAACACTCATCCCACACATATAAATATAACACTATTTAACAATACAAATATAACACTGCTCCGTGCACAGAACGCTTCAAAAAGAATACAAATTTTTCTCTCCATGTATAGATTATGTTGTAGATTATTATTTAACACATTTTTTTAAGGTTCTTAAGCTTTGTACATGACGGTCATTCTTTTAAAAAGAAACAAATGAAACACATAGTTTGTTAATAATGATTACAGTTCCTGTAATATTGTTGTTTGAATTAAGAAAGCTTTGCTTTGGTTTACATCACTCGTCAAGTTGCAAAGGTGTTGCAGCGTGCACGCATACCATTCCACTTCTATTCGGCAGTTTACTAACGTCTGTTCGTGTAATTGTTTACATTTTTGAAGTTCCTCTCAAAATGTTCCTCTATTTAATCACCTATCACTTTGTACTCGTCTATGCAATTAACGTTAAAAATATTTAGATCAACATTCCGAGAAATATATTTACGTTTTATAAAACTACTTCTATTTTGCTTATAACTAATCTATGTACACATCAATATTACAGTGGAAGTATGAAGTGTTAGTATATAAAATATATTTTTATATAGGAATGTAACAAATCAAAAGATAGAAACGTTAATTTTTTTTACAGACTGTCATAAATCAGTATGTTTACTTGTACTTGTAGTTTGTACTTTATATCTGTTGTGATAAACAATCATAACAATTAGGTAAAATATATGTTAACAAATATTTTGACTATGTGTTACCATTTTAACAAAACCGTTCCATTGCATTTTTTAACATCGGCACCAATGATTTGAAAAGTAAAAACTGTGTCGCTGAGAACGAATGAGTCGAAAGTATTTTTTTAGCTTTATATCTTTTATTTATAATCTTTTATTTAATTATAAATAATTTTTATTGTATTAATAATTAGATTTAATTATGATTACCTGAATATAAAGTTGAAAGCACTGGTCTATAAGTGTCCTATAATTGACAAGTTAGTCATGACGATGCAAATGCAATAAATCTTTATCCTTATCCATACTAATATTATAAATCCGTGAAAAGTTACTTTTTCTCGCGAAAAATTTATTGAAGTGGGGTAAAAAGAGGGATAAAGTTTGTATGAAACTTTTTACTGCGTCATTCGATTTGTTTGACAAAATCAATAGTAACGCGAGCGAAGCCGCAGGTAAAAGAAAATATTCTATTAATTTTTAAATTCCGCGATACGAACGCATTGTTTCATTGGGGTTTTAAGACGAGGTAGCATTCAATCTACGGCAATTGTTTACCCGAAGTTAGGTTAACTTACTTTACCTATTCCGAACGGTGTTGAGACACTTAAGTACTATTGATTGAATTTGAATTCCACAAAATAATGACGGTAGTAAAGTGCTACTGGAAATATACCTAATTAAATATTATATTTAATATCCAGTGGTAAAACCATATAAAATTTTAATCTAAGAAACGGTAATGAAATTAACTATGTTATAGAATATTAGTAAATAAAGTGTTAGAAAGCAGTAAAAATTATCAAATAATGCCAACCCTATTTGCGTCTGGCAAATAATGCTGTGTAGATCCTTAATATCCGTTATAGTAGTTAAGTGGTGGTCATCCACCATGGTGGATGGGTGCGGAGCCATGGCTCGGCACGGCGCAGGGGTCGCGTGAGACTCGACGCCGGATGGACGCAGGAAGGAAGCTGCTAGTTGCCAGCCTGCTCCCCTCGAATCTATTTTAGAGCTAATTCATTTCACTCTATCCTTTTTAAAACAGTTTTCAATAGCAAGTTAATCGACATTGCAGAATAGCAAGGTTTGATATTGGTATGACCGGATGATTTTTTTCCCTACCTGATAAAAGGAGAAGAGCAATAAGTAAATGGAATAGAAGCAGAAATGTATTAGTTGTTTTTACTCTGTATAAAATTATTTTACTAATAAACAAAACTGATTATCGTTAAACAAGGCTAATAATCGTTGTAAAGTCATAAAATTGATTAGGTTTACTGATATTCCAAGAGAATTAGGTATACTTTCTATTTTTGATACAAAAAACTACGTCACTTGCTGACGCGACGGTAAAAACATTCCATCGGTGTACGTAGTTTTTAATATTCTTACACAAAGCTAATTTTGACCTACTCATAATATATGACTATAGAGAGAAGCACTGCATCTATTACAATTTAATAAATTTAGAAAAATTATTATAAATAATAAATTATAACTTGCAATAGCTTAAATAAATTATTATTTTGCAAGCTAGGGTGTGCACTTACAAATGCATTTATACAGCCGAATATAGTAATAATACGCCAAAAACACTGTGATTTAATTGTCTTTATACCAGTTTTTAGCTGTATAGAATTAAAAAAGAAGCAAAAACAAAATCGTACTCAGACTTAACGTAAAAAAGTCCAAAAGTATAAATGAAACTATGGTATATTTCAGTAAACTATAGAATAAGAATGAAAATATCATAAAATGTAAAGGTTTCGGAGATAAATAACTTAAAAAAGACATAAATTTTACTAACAATAATAATATGAAATAATGCTAATAGTATTTTACTAATGTAAATTGCGAATAGTAGTTACTTTTCTCTATATACTTACAATTCTTTGGAAATGTAATATTCATAACTTAAATATATAGTCGTGTGATTGTTGTTGCTGTTGGTTTGAAGTGTGCTTACCTTCAAATGTATGGAAATAAGCCTTTTTCATTCGAATTACCTGCAATACTATAAACGAATGAAATACTGAAGGAACGATTTGCATTGAGAATCAAACAGAAATAACTAGAGTATTTACATTGAACTACAATGTCAATTACATATTCATAAGAATAGAATAGTTACATCTCCTTTTATGTTAAAATTGTGTTTGCAATAGTTTTAAAGTAACATAGGACGAATAGATTGCATCAAATAAAATTAAATCAAAAACTACGCTCCGTGTATTGCTAGTCATTCAACAGATGACCCTTTGTAGAAGTATGTCCTTTGTATGCGCTCCAATGAATTGTGTCCGGAAATAAACATGATCGTTGTCGGAAGTGAAGTTGAGTTTGTAATTTTTTTTAAACTTACGTTAATATGAACGTATTTAGATATTTGATTCGTAACAACGTTAAAAACCAACAAAATTGCTTAAAATTAATAAAAAAACATCGATTACTCATAGGAGTAAAATGAAAGTTCCTAATATGTTATCATTAGAAACTTAATATGTGTGAATATACTTTTAATTATCTGTCTCGGTGTATGGAAGGCTCGTTGTTAAATTTCAAGTTTATACATTTCAATGTAAACAGATATTTTAAATATAAGTCATAGTTAAACAAAGTTGCCTGTGGATAAGAATAAGTTTAATATTATTTATGATAAAGTAACATTTGAAATAATTAAGAGATTATACATAATAACTTAAAGCTATGAATGCTTTATCAAACGGTTTAAAATTCATGAATCATACTAGCAAAGTAAGTGATATATGTATGTAGTTGTAGCTCTCCTTACGTTTTACGTTTTTGGATTTTAGTACATCATAGTTAAATACTTAGGTTTCTTAGTAAAATAAAAGTAATTACCACTTCTTTAAAATAACTCATTTCACACAAGCGTAGTTATAGCATTCCCATGGAGCATGATCGGGCTAATAAACACAAACATTATTAGTTTTTTCCTATTACGTCGTGTCAAAAAAGCAGAACATTAACGCATGTAAAATTAAATGAAAATTACAGATAAGTTATACAGTAAATGTGTGACTTGAATACAACAAAAGGGTATTTCAACGAACACTAGCATTTAAGTAAAATTCCTACTTACTTTTATGTACGTTCATATATTTTTGGGAAAATGTAGCAAACTATAACATTTCTTCTTTTTAATCTATATTATTAATATGATAAAGTCGAAAGTTTGTTTGTTTGAACATGCTAATCTTAGGAATATCACATCATGCCACTACCAATAGGAGCAAAACCGTATTAAAAATTACAATAACGGGCAATTTTTTTTTTTTTTATTTCACGCGAACGAATTCACGAGCACAGCTAATCAGTTTTAAAAATTTCTTCCCTCGCTAAATTAACTCTTGTTTTTACTGAGTCTTTCAGCAACATGGTATGTAAATCACTATAATACAATTCATTTTGTGGCATTCCATAAGATAATATACTAAACAGTCTATGCTATAAACAATGTGCATAACCTAGTGATTACATAAAACTTAGTACTTATATATAACTATAATTGCTAAAGCTATTAATATGAACATACTAATTTAGCTTATTAATATTTCACTGTTAACACTGTGGGAAATCTGCTGTTTGACGTAAATGAACATTCACTATTTAAATAATTTATTCGTAAAGTCAGTAGAGCAAAAACATCAAAACAATGCTTTTAACCGATTGTCAGACAAGCGGGACCTATAATAAGACCGGGCAATAGCCTTGCGTCAGGTGAATTCATGAATATTGTAATCATTGTAACAATTTTAATTGTCCAAAAAAATCCTTGCTCTAAATAATATGTATTAGGTTTAACTCTAATTTCAATTGATACTACCAAATGAGTTGTTCGCATTGAGTTAAACCTTAAAGTAAAAATATAGTATCTAAAATATTAAGAACGCTAAACGAATGTAACACACATGCAATTTGTCAAGCAATTAATTGAAGCATGTGCAATACAGAGTCAGCTCAGCCCTTCTATTAGTTAATAAACATCGCTTAACTTTTCTTATTTGTCGCTCCCTTTTTAAATCAAGCTCATGTGCCTGTTGCGGACTTGGATAAAAAGCCATCTCAATCATACTTAGTTAAAATTTTTGTTTCGTAAATTATTTCAAGGGAAGTGTAGATAATTAATTTCATAAAACTCGGTAAGCTAATTTTAGAGCATGTTAATTGTAGAAATTTAATTTCGTCTTATTCACCCTTCTAGGCAACGGACAATGTCTAGCTTAATTAAGACTCAGACAGCTCTGATTACAAACGCGACAACAAACGATTTTTTTCTATACTGTATAAATAAATAAATGTACCTTTATGTACAAGACTTATATAAAATTTAACTTAGATAAACAACGTTTAAAGAATTTAGTTAAATAAAATATGTAATTTTATATATCAATTATACAACGATTTTCAATTTAATATTAAATTATTAAACTAATCTTTATCTATTTTTATTATTACGAGCACTTTTTAAATACACGAGGACGTTACTTTACATACAGACATTTAATTCCAAAGGAAATGAAATTTGTTTTTTGGTAACTAAACTGTTAATATGCATAGATAAAAACCACATATACAATTAACAAATTAAAGCGTGAGCGAGGATCGAACTCGCTACCTCTCAATTTAATTATAGAACTTGTTACCACTACACCACGAGGTTAATGTAAAGCTAATTACATTAACTAAATTAGTTGCATATATTTAATTGTTAAACATAGATCCTCAATTAATACAAAACATACATTGTTTATTTTAAATTCACTTTTTATAAATAGATATCATAAAGCAACATGTAGTTTGTCTAACATGTAGTCAGCTCCAGCGCCCGCTAATTCCTATTTCCTCATTAGATGGTCCATACCCGGCCTGTGAGCCAGCCTCGCACTGCGCCCGTCCAACGTCTCCTCCCACCATATCTCTATTGTTCATTATCCCTTAGCCATCGTCACCACTTCTTGGTAGTACTTCAAATCTGTTAAACGAAATTGACCATTGTGATCTTCGCTGTTGCGAATTGTTTTGATTTATTGCCCCTTTATTGGATACTTAACGGTTACTGGATTGTAAAAGATCTGCGTCATCACGATCAAGATAACCGTCAGAGGCTGTATCTCTATACTTTTGTAAACTAAATATAGTTCGAGGTTATTTTAGAAGACGAATATATTCAATACAGTACGATTTTTATTTTCGTAATCGTATTTACACGTTAGATTTACATAATTAAATAAATAATTTACATCTGTTATCAGACCATGAGGATAAGTATACGACTTCCTACTGCGTAATATTTAGCTTCTGAGTACACCCAATCCATAATTTGTCATACATAAAAAAGGCAACTGGGATTTAAATTGACTTATAAAGACTAACTGCAAGGTACTAGATAGAAGTAGAGAAGAGCTCTTGAGCGCTGCCGAGGCGGGAAACACGCCGGTGGGCCCCAATTTGCCTCAGTATTATCCAATTGCCAGAATCAAATGGTTGGCGTGGGCCAGCGCGTGACCTGCTTACATATTTGGAATCCTTTTACTACACAATAAGTGTTATATATTTAGATACTGCACGTGTAACATTATTCTAAATGTAGTAACTATACAATAGAAAATTCTAACATTGAATAAATGCTTTATGGAGAGTGAAAACTGAAAGGTGCTTACACTAAAAATTATTATACTATTTTGTGCTAAATGTAAACAGGTGATACTGACGAATCTAATGCCATCATTCAAACAAATCAAATACCTGGTGTTTTTTATTGTGTTATTTTCATGATACAAAGTAGATAAGATAATGGAATAATTTAGAGTTAATTTCTCGTGGTTTTAGAGTCTATGAGAATCATACATGATATAATTTAATCCTTTTAAAAGCTTTTCCAGGCCATTTAGTGAATCGTGTGCATCGATGTATGAAGTCACTGGTCAAGTGTATTGTATGATTTATATTTTACCATAAGGGGGCAGAATATACAGTTATTTAGGTACAGGGAATATAATACGACAGTCTGTTGTTCTGTCATGCGCATGTCATTATATTTACGAAGATAAAGAAAACAGGTAGTTATAGAATCTTTTATGGATACTATAAATATTACATCAAGAAAACTATGTAATTATGCGTTTATTTATTTTGATACAAAAAGCTTAAATTAATAACAACAATAAAGGATAACTAAGAAGTGCAATTTTGGGACAGATTTTATGTTGTAAGAGGTTTCTTGTTAGGAATTCTAATGGTACAATAGTTTAAGATCGGCGGGAGAAAGTTCGTCATCGTTAATCGTTTTAAGGTTCATCATACGAATATATAAACTGACTTTTTAATTTATTAGATGTACTATGAATTTAAATAGTTACCGAGTGATAGTAAAGGAAAACATTATCTTAAACATATTATAAGAAATATTAGTGTAAAATCGACATAAGTAAAAAAATATAGAAATGTATTTAAATGAGACAGCGTTTATTATTCAAATTTATGGAGTAAATGAAACTCTTAACTTTTAATTAAAATAACATAAGACTCTGCATTTACTTAGAGTAATACATAATTACAATGTCGTTGGAAAAAAGACGGATGAGTGTCGATTGCAGGCAGCATAAATACGAATGTTGAGATGGATGTGTGGTGATACAAGGATGGTCAAAGTCAGGAAACGAGTATGTAAGAGGAACTTTGAAAGTGGAACCAGTGGTACAGATGTGAAAAGAAGAAAAAGAAGAAAATGTCATGAGAAAAGAGGAAACGAATATGGTGACAAAAGTAATGGATATGAATGTTGATGGATGGAAAGGAAGATGAAGACCAAAGAAAAGATAAATAGAGTGTGTAAGGAATGAGATACTAAAAAATGAAGAGATGGCAGCTGACAGAGATTTATAGAAGAGGAAAACATATTGCACCGACCCCAAATAACTTGAGAACAGGACGAGATGATGATGATGAATACATAATTACAATAAAAGAAACAAATCAATCAATAAGCAATATGAGGGGGCGTGTCAAAATAAAAGGTTTAATACCGATATGTATATATAAATAAGTAAAAATAAAACAAATCATAGCTTCTTTTATTTTTATTTATGTGGATAGGTATAGACAAAACGTTCGGTACCCTGATCTCCTTCTTCCCTTTACCTATTAGCCGATTTTCTGGTAAGTTATTGATAATTGTCAGTGTTATTTGGGTCTTTATTCTCCATTGAATAGAGTGTTTTTATATTATAATTCGAAATACAAAATCTTGAACCTAGATATCTTCATTAACACTCACTAAACATAACGGAATATATGTACCTAAATAAGTAAAAATTAAAAAATAGAAAATAGTTTTGTACATGTAGTTTTTTGCTTTTAATTATGCTACTTATTCACAGTATGCAACGAGTAGTTAAACACTATAATTAAAAGCGCACTTGTATAGAGTAATTATTTGCCGATGTATGTAATGAAATGACCTAGTGTAAATATTGATGGTGTTTCAAATAAATAAATAAAATTATTTTGGAAACAGTGTTTTTGTACACTCGTATTTATAATTCACTACTAATATGTTAATAAATTAAAGTACTTTAAAAAAAAAAAATCGAACTCATTTGTAGGTCATTTCGAATAAACTCGTATGAAACATACTAATATTTCAAATAACATTACCAGTGCCAATAATTACAAGAGTAACATCAGCTGTACAACTCGTGTACAATTATCACATATACACTTAATCAAAGTTTCTTATAAACAATTTGTGAAATAAAGCGGAATTACACTATCTTCAAGTTTATCTGGGGTCAGCAACGAGCGCTATTAGAAAAACACTGACGTGTTATTAAAGTTGGCGCCTATTTACCGTTACAGTATTTATTAGCGCCTACCTACTGACATGAGTTGTGATGTGATAACCAAAAGCTATTAATTAACAAGCCATTAAAACAAAACTAAAAATACAGCGTTGGTCCTACTTCAGCAGAATCACGTTGAACATTAATCTGCCAGGTTAGGTCAAGAATAACCTGATATTACAAGAGCTCAAATTATAAAAACCTCCTACATATTAATACAATGTAAGTTAAGATCAATATTTATTCCATTGTCTTAAATCGACTTGGTTATCTTAAAAACTCTTTTAAAACCTCGTTATTAGCTCTTTTGTTTATTTATTTATTTTATTTTCAAGCAACCGCATTCGAAGAATTTACTAACATGCTATGAAACATTCCCTATTTAATTTATTTAAATTAAACTTTTCAATTATCTTAATATTAATAGTAATATCACATTCCATCAGAAAGTGGTGAATATCATCTATGATTTCGCAGGTTGTACAACCTACGTTTCAGCATCAAATATCCAAATATTTCTAATGGGATATGTCCAGAACGTAATCTATTTAAAGCAGCTGCTACTATATACGATCGGATACGATATTGTCATAAAACCTAGGTGCCCGAGGAGGCTGACTTTGTATAGTGTTATATCATATGCCCTTTTCTTTAGATCTCTCGTCAAAATATTCCTTCCACATAATGCTATGTAGACAGCCGCGAATGTTTAAAAACTGAATTATTTAAAATTAATTAATTTATATGTTTATTTAGGCAAAACATTGTTACATGTAATTAATTTAATGTGTAATTTACCCGTATGCTAACAGCGAGAGCGTCCGGTGCGTCTACGCGCCTACGCTCCAAATTGGACTTCCGAGAGCATTTCCGAAATCGCTCTCGACAACCAACCAACGCGACAATTTTAATTACACCAAAGGGACTAGTTATTGTTTTGTTATTATTACGGCACGAGACAGGAAACTGACTAATTAGGCGTTAATTTACTTAGTTGCTTTATTAGCTTTGTATACATTTATCGCTTCTTAATGCAGTCATGGGCCATTTAGGTTAGTCGTATATAAAATGCTATACTAAAAACTGTAGATAACTAAATCTAATACAGTTGTACAATTATTACATTTAAGTTTTATTACTATTTCAAGGATTATAATAATATGTGCAGTGTAAATTAAAATGTGTCCGTGAAACGACTATAGTATTTATATTCAATTGAACGTGGAGGGTGCGACTGTCTGGGCGTTATGTTGTGACAGGCATGGCGGAAGAATCCTGTTAGTAACAGAAAACAACACTGGAACAGATCATGAATTTGCTCATCGCAGCCAGGTTTCTACAATAGTAATAAAATAATTATAATAAAAATAAAGCATAATTACAAAATAATTATGCTTTATTTTTATGACACATCACAGTTATCATAAAAGGTTCTCCCAAAACTGATCTGTATGTATACTTATACAAAATATTATATTTTTAAATTGAGTTAGCCCCATAGAATCCTTAGTTCACACATAAAAAATATATGTAACTAGACAATAGATAAAGTTGATAAAGACAAAAAAAAGACAATTAGTTAAAATCTAAAATCTGACAAGAGTGAATACGAATATCAAAACACAAATTTTATAGTATTAGATAGTTATAGATTTTCTAACTACTGTTATTAGTATTTTGACGTCTCGTTTTATAAAACTAGAATGAAACACGATAACTAAAAAACAGTGGTTTGTTTCACGCTTTAATCCCACTAAATCTAGTGTCCTAGTTGCGAGATGAGAATGCGGGGTTAGAGGCCACGACCCACGACCCACAATTAAACAGTCGAAACAAACAGCACGGATCACTCACACACACACAACTCAACATGTCTCCCTGTGCATCATTTTTAACTGTTTCGCGCATTCATCATATCGTTGAATGAAACTATGTATGATTCACATGGACAGTAAAGTGCGTAGACAAGTAATTATATTTACAAACCTCATTATAATATTATTATGATGACTGGACTAGCAACATCAAATCATGTAGTGGATCATGAATCACGACATATGTCTTTCTAAGTAGGTAAATTAATATGTCCCCGCAGTACCATACAAAAAATATCGTGCTATACTTTTTGAACATATTTCTTTGAATTTGTTAAACGATAGACATATTTGTTGTCATTTCTAATACGAATATAAATATTAATCTTACAGTGTTGCTATGGTATCCAAAAACGTATTTTTTTATCAAGATACTTATCAACTAAGGAACTATTATATAGTATATAGTAATGTATTATGTACAAATTCAAATAACTTTTAATTCTTACAACAGTAACACAAAATTAACTCTTAACTAGAATCCAATTGTCATGTATGTACCTATAATGCCCTCGGCTAATATACAATAATATTTTTTTTTTTTTTTTTTATATGTACTATGATTGCAGGTGCCATAATACTTATAAAAGGAAAAGACGTTCTTGCGTGGATATGTGTGGATGTGGATATATGGATGAATATTCAAGCGATATACCAAATTTTAGGCTAGTTAGGTTTAGAAAATATCTTGAATAATCGTTCTTTCTGTTCGTAGACAATGCTATGATAGTTTTAACGCGGTAACGTGTGCTACGTTCGAAGACTATTCATAATTTACTTATATGTCTAATAAAAAATAATAAAAAACATCATTCTTAAAGGTTGCCCATACTATAGGTGTTATAAATATAAAGCACACGGGTAAAATTACTGACATGACTGTAATGGGCCGGCAAGACAGTTGAGACTGACGAAGGACATTTGCCCCTACGGCAGTCACTACTGTTACTGGACTGTACTGAAACTTACCATCAAGTGAAGTACAGTCACTTTGCCGAGCTAGGATTAAAAAAAATATATGCAATGGTTGTTGAGGCAAAACCATAATAAATAATAAATAATAATAATAATAAATAATAGAAATATTTACCCATTTTTTTGGGAAATACGAATTTTGCCTCCCATTTTCTAAATTCTCAGACATGCAATAATTGTTTTTTTCATACCTTTACTCAAGGGTAATTATGTCAATGTAATATGTTTAAGGACGTCAGTGTATTCTAAAAGACATGCACCTGCTTGTTCCGGTCAATCCAAGTCACTATCCGTAAAGGACGTTGTCGAACCGTGAAAAACCGTTACAAAATACGTTCATTTTAAGTGGTAACTATTTTATGAGAATAGTTGTGCATAAGTACCTAATTATATCCACAACAAATATGCGATAATAATTTATATAGTAAGTACCTTGATGATAAACGTTGGGTTAATTTAAATAAAATTTAACCTATTCAAACCTACTTGATTTGTGCATATTAACGCTAAATCAGTGTTATTACTATTATAGTTTATATTTTTAAGAAAGGCTTACATCTGCCAAACAATTTTGTGATACTTACACATTATAGACCATGTACGTTTCAACGTTTTAATAGCGTTTTCAAATTTATAATCATCACTTTTAATTTGTTATTGCACCGTACGGACGTCTATGTCACGTGCAACTTTTGCGGCTAAAACCGGCCGCGGTATTTGCAACTCTTCCTTAAACCGTCTTGCCTGAAGTATGAAATTTATCGAAAAACACCAAAAAAATAATTACGATAATTTCTCCCTTAAAGTGTACAAAAATACGATGATTCCCATGATAGAGACGTATCAGATAAACATTCGTGTAACAATGTATTAATTCATTATTTGGTATACATACCTCGGTATGATATATTTTCATATTCATAAGAAATGAAGTAAAATATGTTTTAGGATTTTACATGATGCTAATAAAGAACAAATAAATATAACGTTAATTGGTTATTAGAATTGAACCCGCATCATTTGATTACCTCTAATTCGTGAAATACATCCACTCAACATCATTTATAAAACATTCGTTACACGCGTTATATTTAAAAAGTTCTTTATTAAGTTAGATTTTTAACTTTAACAACCTTTTATATGAGTATGTGTTGCTGTGCTATCGTAACTGTTCCATAAAATATGAACAAAAACGAATACAAGTTACTTTGTCTCGGCGAACATAGCTATTTTTTTTAAGGTTTAGCGTTATGGCCATAATCACACCTGATCTTAAGTGATGATACGGCCCAGGTTCGTAGACACGCTAAACCTGTGGAGGAACTGGCTCTCAAGTGCAGCTGCCGGAACACACCTATTAGTATTTGATAGTACTTGAGCGACATTGCCTAGGTAATGAATACCTTAAAATAATCTAATACGTAACTACAGGCTACAGCCCTCAGTACGGAGCAAACTACCTTCAGCCTGTCAATGGGATAACAATTATTTTTAATTAAAATTTGATAATCTACGGACTAACCAACGAATTACATAGTCTGCTTCAATGTAAACTGGAACAAGGGGTAAACACAAAATGCAATAGGAAGATAATATTTAAAAGAAGATTATTAGTCTAGATCTTTTTCACACATACTGTCTTTATTATTAGTTTTCTCATTCTTACATACCTTCCTTATTTATTACTTTGCAATGTTTACAAGATAAGCGGAGCTAATTACCGTAGCATTTACAAGTCAGTTTTAATGACAAATATCAAAGAAAAACACCCTTAATGTTGATAATTAGTGTGTTGTTAACACCTAATACATCCCAGATAAAATATAAAAAGTTATTTCGACTTTAAAGTTATACATTAACACAGTACGCGGAATGATTTCACGCTACTGAAGTGATAAACGAATTTATATACTAGGTACCAAGTATTGATTTTATAGACCATTATACTGAATAATTTTAATCTTATCCTTAACAGTGCCAGTTGGGATGCAGTTTATGGCAAGAGGGGTTAGAGAACTCTTGTCAAAATGTTTGCGTAAGTAACTTTTAAATATATCTTTAATTTGAAATTTCCTTAATTGCTGAGACTTTAAGTTTAAGGCAATATCTAACATTAAAGTAATAAACATTAATATATATCTCAACTTAAATTTTGTATTGTTTAAAAACAACTGCCGAATGACAATTTAATTAATTAAGCAAAGTTAATCATCGTTTATTAATTTTATAATTTTCTAACTTTGAGCTTATTCTGTCTGTTTTTGATTTATTTGAACATTTATATTCACTTTGTCTTATTTTTCAGAACGTTACTTCCGAAACTGTATTTTCAAAAGAACTATACTGCGTTATGGGTTGCAATGAGGCATTAAATACGTACTTTCAGCAACTAAGAGGTAAGCACAGGAAAATATTAAAATAATCTCGATTACAGACAGATTGATTCTATCGGCAGTCTTTGTTGTCATGCCAGCTTGTAGTCCTATTTACAACTACCTAATCCTGGAATTATAGCGGTTGAAATCCTTAGTGTATAATGGTTGCGATTCATGGTCAAACTGAACAGAATGGTTAGACACAATTTTTCGGATCCTTTCACACCGCAATGTAAAACCTATGAGTCAATATGATTTTTTATAACACCAGTTTATCGCATATGGAACATTTCATTTTAGTTGAATTGTGTATAGTTAGTAAATATATTTTAAAAATTAAATATCAGCGGTATCGTGTACAATCATTGCGTCAATGGTTGTCTGTCTGAGCACCCGAAATGAATTTAAGCTTTCGTTACAGCAAAAAAATTGCAACCAAAATTAATGTTATTGTAGTACTTATTTGAAGATTTTCAAATACCTGCATGGCTTACTACAACTCTTGCTGCTGTAATGAAGAATGGTGTTCCGGCGGCTCTGCATTTGAGAGCCAACTTAGACTTACCGTGCAACTACCTTGTACCTGATAGTCGCTTAACATTAGCATTGAAACACTAAACTTAAAAGCATTTTCAAAAATTACAATAATTGTTATTTTTTTTGTACCGGTTTATCTTATGTCACGGAAAGTTTATTTAATACTATCTTTTACTCGCGTCATTGCTTGCGTCAGTATTGACTTTGTCAAACAATTCTGATGCTGATACCCGCTATTTTACATAAATTATATCATAGGAGACTGATATAAGAACATAATTTGTGCTCGTAGTCATTTATACGCGGGGCGTTCACTATTTTGGCGATATTGGCTTACACATAAAAGATAGATATATGTTGTCGCAGGATTTTTTGTAGGACTATTTAAGATAAACATTTCTATTATACATTAAGCGTGTATATACGTGTGACTAACAGTTTTTGCACACCAGAATAGCTCCCAGACGGCAGATTTTTTTCCTACTTAATTAACACTTATCGTTATATCTTGGAGAATTCACACAATATCTTTAGAAATTATAGCCTATGTGTTATTCTGATGCATAAGCTATTATTGTAAAATTTCATTAAAATCCATTTAGTTGCGTTAGCGTAAAAGAGTAACACACATCCATACATCAATACTTACAAATTACAAACTTTCGTGTTTATAATATTAGTAAGACTATATTACAATTTACGTTACATTTTAAACAAAATCTTACATGGTATGGTGCATGGTGGTAGGGCTTTTTCTGTTGCTCGCCTGACTAGCTACCACCCTCAAGTTGTAAATCTGCCGCCAAATGGGGCGACGCGGGTCCGTGCAAGAATTGACCGCGTTTTTAGCTAAAAAAATTATTAAGTTTAATTCAATTTATATTTATAATTAATAGTAAACTGCAAAATTTAATCACTTTATTTGTGAATGAATTGCAAAATATAAAAGTCAAATAATTAATTGTATTGTTTTTAATACTGTTTTGTTGTTCTGTTTCTAGAGCTCATCGGTACACCTCCAGCGCCAGCTCTGGTTGCTGACAGCCTTACGGCTTCGTCATTGTCACTCGTATGGGAAACGCCGAATATCAGCAATATAACATACTTGGTACAGTGGAGATACGAAGAAATATTGGGGAGTTGGCAATATTACTCTAATACTAGTCACTCAGACAGAACAATAATTCATATAGAAAATTTAAGGCCATATACAAAATATAGGGTGAGTTTTGTTGTTATTTTTTGTATCTATATAAAATAAAATATGTATGTACTACAAAAACGTAGCAAGTGGCTTTGAATAGTGGAATATGACTTTAATTTCCGCAGGACCGAAACGCGGATTGTGTTATATAACTTTTCGAAATGCGCGTACATGTATTTATTACTTTCAATATGTAACAATATTAGTTGAAAATGATGTAAGTTATGTAGCAGCATTATGTGAGAATAAATGAAATTCGGATTTCTCGGTATTTTTAAATTGCCAGTTCATCGTGGACTAATATACCAATTAACCTTGGGTCTTCTTTGAGGAAGAGATATTTGACCAGAAGTGGGATGTTTAAAGCTTTTATTATTAGGTATACATAATTAATTCAAATTATATGTATTCTTATTTTTTTTTTACTGATTAGCAGTAGTAAATAAACAAACAGTAATACCGATATTATTATAACCCTAATAAGAAAAAGAGTATAATATCTGTACATGGTCAAAGGTTCAATCTCAGCTTCGGATCATTACGACCATAGAAAGAATAGTGTTGTAAATACGCTAGTAGTAATAATATGTATAATTTGAATTTCAGTTTCGTGTGGCAATATTTTTATCTGGTCATGGTGGTACAGGAGAACCCGTATATTCGGCACCATCGGTTGTAATTTCAACACTAGAAAGTGGCAAGCCAAGTTCAGCACCGACCGCTTTGCGAGCAGCTGCACCGGATCCTAGCCGGGTTGCTATTTCCTGGGAGCCTGGACCATTTCCTAACGGTCCTTTAATATCTTATGTACTGAGGCTTACTGATACTGAGCCCAACACTAATGATGCCCTTGAGGTACGAAAAAAAGCCAATCTATATATAAAAAATAATCGGCGAAATGTATGTACCCGCATAACTTCCCAACGACTGTACGAAATTGAAAAAATCTTTATTGTGTTCGTTGTTTTCAGAATAAAATTTGTATAAAAAATAAAAATTTAAAACAAACAGATTTTTTTAAATCTCATAATATGAAAAGTAATGAAGTGGTGATAGCTCAGTTGGTAATGTGTACGATCGCCGCTTCAAGGAGCGTGGGTTCGAATCCATCTTTATTTAAATTTCATATAATAAAATGGTATTTAATTCATAGGAGTTCTAAATAAGTTTAATTCGTTACTTAAATAAATGACAAACGGAAACGATATTAGATGTGGCCAATCAACATACAAATCGATCAAACTATTTTTGAGTTTTAGCGAGAATAAAGAACATCGATTTTATGTGATACGAAGTTCACCGGGTCAGCTAGTAACGAATAAATATTAAATGTTATAGAGATACTTTCATAAACTACGATACGACGATATTTTTCATAACGAATAAAAAAATGAACCAAAGATCTTAACTGATGATGGTAAGTGACGATGAGGCCTATGAGAGATCACGCTTACTTAGTAAGTACCGATTCACTTTTTGTTTAAAGATTACCAGATTGCAAGGTGAATGTAAAATAGACGCTGGTAACGAATTTCACTCTCTTTCTGTACTCATTATAAAGGTAGCTACAACACGCTTTAATTAAAACGATCAACAAATATTAGATGTTAGGTGTTACCATCACATTTATTGTTTTAAGTATGTAGCTTTCAAAGATCAGCTCGTGTAGGCTAGGAAAAGTGTGAAAGCAGTCCCATTTTTAGTGGGTATTTAACGAAAATTTTTACCTAAGGAATCTTTCCCCACACCCCTTTTGCCGACGCCTGGTCAGACATTGCGATTACGCATAACGTGAGAAAATCCGTTAAGGGACTATTTTCAACGGCGGCTACAAAAAAAAAAATTAGTCACTATTATTCATAATAAGTCTGTAATAAGGCTTTCATAGTAATTCTCTTTTGGTTTGTCACGGATTAATCAGTATATGCCGATCTGCCGAGAAAATTGCAGATCTGCATGACAGCCATGATTGGCGATGGATTGTTAAACTCTCAATGACAGCCCATGTTTTTTGGTCGTGATTACTGTTAGGTATAGTAGTCTTCATCATCTTCTTGCCCTATCCCTAGTCATTTTGTATCGGCGCAATACGTTTTCTTCTTCCCATTTCTTTCATCTCATTCCTCACACACTCTATCGACCTTTCTTTGGCTTTCTTCTTCCTTTCATCCTTGAACACTTATATCCATTCGTATCGTCACTTTACCGTGCTAATACAAAAATACATCACCAGTTTTTTTAACGATTTTATTTTTTTAAATAAATAAAACTAAAATACTGTTCGTTGCTAAGTGTATTACATGAGAAGGCCCGGACAAATTTAGCTATTTTGAAAAAGGTTTATAGATTTTAAAATGCCGGACAAAGGAATGTTCCACTTTATTAAACTTAGCACAGTCTATCGTATCGACTAGAAAATAATTAAAACATTTTACAGGACATGCCGGCGTCAAATAACACATTATTCTACATGTTTCAAAACCTTGCTCCCGCTCGTGAATATGAAGTATCAGTGTCTATGAGAAATGCTGTGGGCGAGGGCCCCAGAGCATACGTTAGAGTTAAAACTCCTTCTTTACCAATATGTAAGAGAAACTTAATTTTTAACCATACTTTACATTTAACTTCTACTCCTAAAAGATACACGGGTAAATTACAGTATAAATAATGTATATATACAGAAAAGGAAGTTTGTTTGAATGTTGCGACTGCAACTACTAAATTGCTTCTAAAATATATTTTTATATATTTTAAAGAAATTTGGATTGAAAAAAGTGTAATTAATTCATTTTTAATAATATATATATATATAAATGAAACAAATATAAATTCGAAATGTAATTATATTATTAATTGTCTGTTGTGAAGATAAAATCGAACATTTATAAACTTGGATAATTTACAATTATTTATTATAAAAAAAGCTAATTTTAGTTATGAGAATACATAAAATTTGAAGATGTTACTTTTTATAGCTGTTCCAAGTCAACAACCGGTTTTAATTCTGAGTGGAGAACATAATATTCTAGCTGCTTCAGCTAACGACATGCTTTCTGACCCTGTTGAAATTTACACCACCGAACATATTATCACCGGTACGTATCTTATCATTTTATGATTCTAAGATTCAAGACCAAACCAAAATTTATTTAAATTATGATTTTAAAGAAGCTTCTACAACCACTGAAACTTAGTGGAGCTTCAAATTATAATTTATTTGATACCTTTATAAACGTGAATCGGGCATATTGCACTTTTCTATGCTTACAGCTACAGTACAGCTATAGCGCTTGGCGACAGATTTCAATCTGAATATGGTCGCTAGCCAGACACATTTTAAATAAATGCACTACCACAACGCTTTCAGTTTAATGTTTTTGTTCTCTGAAAACTCACGTTTTCTATAACTTAAGAATGTTATACAAATTGATATTGTTACGTGAAGATGACCCGTGATGATAATGACCCGTTATGTATAAAAATGAAAGACAGTAATATATCCTTCGTTCTACTATAAATAATTATTAAAAATAATAATAATGATATGATTAATAATAATAAATTGTGATCGTAATTAATTCTTTTTTTCGTTTTTGTCTATATTTATATAAAGGAACAGAAGTTAGATATTCTTAACCAAATTTTAAAATATGTTACAGGAGTCGGTTTGGACATTTCGAGCAATTTCCTTTTTACATCTGTTTCTAACGGGTACGTGTATCGTAGCTCTTTATCGAAGATGAGTGTCTCGGAACCTATACTCGCACCAAATAACATTTTTTACAAACCGCTAGATTTGTCTGTAGATTGGTTAAACAGGCATCTCTATGTTCTGGGTGAAGTTTATTACACAAAAGAGAGTTTATCGAATTCAACCTTATTTTCAAACTGGGAGATAATACGATGTGACTTCGATGGGAAAAATCAAATTGTTGCATTGTCCGGTTTCAATTCACGCCCAATACATTTCGAAGTTGATGCTTATAACGGGTAAGCTTTATATTGTATTTATGTTTAAAAATTATTTGGAAAATTCATAATTGATACTCTTGTGTTAGCAATACAATTTGGTAAATTTCTTAGTAAAGTATGTACATTACATAGGAAAGGACAGAACTAGAAAGGATAACTGAAATTAGAGAACGTAATTCGAAATGTCAGCTAATATACCGTCACACAACTTCCTCTTTCTGTTTTTTAATGCGAAGATTGAACTTTATTATAAGTTTTCGGTTAATTATCAGTCCTGATTACTACTGTGCTATGAAGCTTATCTAAATTGTTATAAATATTAACAGGAGAGACAGAGATACGGGGATTCACATTGATCTTATAACGAAAAAAGTGTATTATTGCAAAAATGTATAGTTTCTGTCATAGGCCCTTCTATAAATATTTGTTCCTTTGAACCTTGAGGATAATCAGGGTAAAGAAGTAGCTAAGTGAGACTGATGAACTACATATGATTCATTCTTAAATATGAGTAACACCTCAACCAAGACTACAATCCAATATTTAATTTTACAAAATAATCGTAATTGGCATTCAATTGAAAACTATTTCGTATTCTTTCAGATATTTATTTTGGGCTTTACGCGGCATGGAACGAGGTGGACTATACAGACTTGATTTAGCAAATATTTCAAATGGAGTTCGCCACGATGCGCCTCCAGAAATAATCGTTCGTGATGCACATCTTGGGGCATTTACCGTGGATCATGCTGACTTTAGAATTCTAATTACACATCTTAAACGTAACACCGTATTGGCTGTTTCATTAGACGGGTCTGTCTTACTGCTTATTACTTTATCAATTTACTTTATTTTCATATTATAATTACAATTTAGTTATAATAGACAATCAAATATGTATGTATACTAACTAAAAAATGTAATATTATAGACATAAATTGCGCAAAGAAAAAAGGTGAATAGCTACAATTTGCTTTCGACAAATAAAAGCATAACCAAGCGTATTTTACTCAATATAAAATAATCAATCAATACAAAGCTAATAAAAAATCCGAACACTCAACTGTAATTTTATTTTTAAGAATGTTTAAAATTCTCGCAACGTTAATTTACTACTGACTAATAATGACTATTTACTTTAAAACATTACAACAAATTCTTAAGTCTTAATTAACAATTTTGAACTCCTGCTAGCGGAATTCAGATTTAGTGTCTATTTTTCTGTCTAAAATTTATTGTACAGGTGTTATGTCATGGTCTATTTAACTCGTCTTAAGCACTATACTAGTCAACAGTATTGACTTAAACAGTAGGCACTACAAATCTAAGGCTACAAAATCATAATTGAATTGGTAAAATCTTTCATGTTATATTTCAATATTGTTTCAGGCGTGAAGTAACTGATTTTAGAACTAATACTCAAACACCTATGTTTCAATCGACACGTTCAATCGCATACGTGAACGGGCTGTTTTACTGGACCAACGGCAAGGAGATGCTTACTGAGGAATATCATGCTCGTAGTGACAGTTATTTTCACAATGAATATCCATTAGCTTACAACACAAAAATAATACAAACAACGCAAGTCTTGGTAGCTTTGAGGAGTTGTCAACCAATTCCAGTACCTGTGAATCCACCGCTCGGAGTCCAGAGCGTTATGGGCATTAATAGAGCGAAGGTGTCGTGGTCGCCACCTCATCTACTGGGTCATCAAGGTAGCGGTGCTTGGCAACAATGGACGTTCCACTTGCAACTAACACATGCAAAAAACGGAGACACACTTCACATGTTAGTTATAAATACTTTTCGTTATAATTAGAAACTTAATAGTGTACCAGGTACTGTCATACATAATTTTACAGTAGAGAGCAACACTTGAAGTAAATTAGAGTAGAAGTATTTTATTATAAAACTAGGTTATTCAGTTAATTTACAATAAAGGATTTTTATAATTACCACATAGTTTACAGTATGTTAACAAAACTTGAAAGCTAGATTTTGTTAACGATCGGTACAGTTTAAATACTTGAAATAAACATAGAATAGTCAACCCATGTTTTATATTTTAAAAGAGCAATAAATAATTTGTAGGTAACAGTTTTAGGGTCATAATATTCTTAAGTATATCATCGAATCGAAGAATAATATTAATCAAGGACCATACCATGTTACTGATCAAAAGCTCTAGGAATGAAATGGATCATTGTGTGAAAGATAGTGAAATCTAGAAATGAATTCATCTGTATATCTTAGCTGAATTAAAAAACTAAGCTGTGTGGGTTATAGGCTGTAATTATTTTTGACTATAAAACAAATAAGAATTAAGTTTCTTGTCGGTTTTTCTCGCTAGTTCTCATTTTCTTAGGGCATAAATTGAATAAAGTAATTTTAATATTTTAAAAGTAAATTGTGTTCGATTTTCAGAAGGAATATAAGTGAATCTTTGTACGTAGTTAAAAATCTGCAACAAGATGCCGAGTATGTAATTAGAGTTGCAGCTATAACTGAATCTGGATCAGGTGAGAATTACAATACAATATTTAGTATTTCTAATACTGTATTTACTATAGATTTTACTATCAACAACACCGAAATGTGCTTTGGGTATTGCAGGACCTTGGTCTTCAGAATTTATTGGTAGAACATTGTCATCCTCTCCAACAACACTGCATAGTACGCTACTGTGGTCAGGTCCCGACGGGCTGTTGCAAACCGACTTGACTGGAGAGAACTTACAAACTCTAATACATAGGTAATACATACTAGAATATCATTTTATTTTTATTTTATATGTTTGATTCTGTATTCTTTGATACGATTGAAATCACCAATTTTAAGTATAAAAAAAATGTATCTTTGTTATCCTCTAATCTTTATAACTAATAAAAAAAACTGCTCACTAGAGACGTTACGCATATAAGAATTCAGTTCTGTATATCTTAAGAGAATTTAATCGATCGATAGACTTAAGATAATTTCGGGTTACATCATGTATACCCGTACGTACGTACGTACGTATACGTACGTATATCACTGGATTTTTTAAAACATGAGTATGAGAATATATTTCATAAGTTAAATAATATTAACTATTATAGACCAATATTTGTTAAACTTAAAACCATTTTTGGTATCTAAGAGCACTTAATTCCACTACATCTTCGCCTGAAATTATTATAATCAAATATCGGAAAACGTTACGACTTTAATCATTTTTAGTTTGAACAGCCAATAGATACGATTTATTTTCTTATGCAGGGCTCATCTCAAAAACTTTCATATCACTGACATATCCTGGTATCGTGATAAGCTGTACTTAGTGACCAATGCTTCGACTGTGATGTGGTACAATACTACTTCTCATCAAAAAGGATTGATGACTAATATGGAAAACGTTGGAAGCTTAGCCGTTGATTGGGTGGGAAAGAAAATTTACTGGTCAAACCCTAAACAACAGTTGGTAAGAACTAAAATTAATTTGTAATACAAATAAAAACTCTTGGATTAAAGCGAAGTGATCTAAGTTGTAGGTATATTTTATCTCTTGGTTTATCTGATCTAATAGAAAAATATCTTTTACAGATAACTAGAGGTAATTTTGATGGGTCTAACAGAGAACCCGTGCCAATAGTAACTGTAGCCAAAGAATTAACAATAGATTCATTGGGAGCCTATATTTACTGGAATACAGGACACGCTGTAGAAGCAGCCAGATTAAATGGCGAGAATAAAACAGTTTACTATCCGGCGCAATTATTTAGTGGAAAACAAGGTAAAAAAAATCTAGCTCTAATTAATATGCAAAAATAAAATCACCTTAAATAAATTACATTGATTAACTAACAATGTTTCGTAAATAATGCGTATTTGATGAAAACAACTTATAAGTTTCTTTTTTATCACAACCTATCTCTTAGTGTTATATTAGCATTATAGAAACAATTTGTATCTTTGCTTAATATCTTCCAAGGTCTTCAGTATTGATTTAGATTAGTCTGGTATCATTTCCCCACGCTAAAGATTAGTCTGGTAATAGTGTGAGTTCGAAGCTAAAGATTAGTGCTTTGGCGTAGCATATTTTTCTATAATTGTAAAGTAATATTGTAATTTCATATACTTACTTATACATTGTTTTCAACATCTGATAAATGTTATTTTGTTTATAAAACTCACTTATAATTTTAGTAATGGGCCTCACTGCTGATCTCGATAAGAAATGGTTGTACTGGTTGGTAAGGAGTTACGATGGATCTGAATTACATAGAGCTCTTACGGCTGATCAAATATCACACGGTATTACTGAGGTAAATATTATCATTTATTGTGCATTTATCGTATTGTATTGCTTTTTACTGTCTGCTGAAGATTATATAGCGAATCAACTAATAAATATTTTTATTCATCTGTACTTATATGAATAAATGGATGAATAAACACTTTATTGCACTTTTTAGATTATACATTGGCGAGTTTAATGCCGCAAGGCATTTTCTTCCAGCTAACCAGTGGTATTGTTATTAAACATAATAGTTGTTATAAGTAGTGCAAACATAAAATAAGCAAATAAAAAAAACAATTGAATTAACTAAGAACACATGATAATAAAATTAACTAAGCACTGAAATTTGACTAAATACATAGATGTAAATAGTGTAACGAATAAATAAATTAAATTAAAGACATAGAAATACACAGATAAACATATAATGCATAAACAATGTGAATAAGAATATATTTACTTTTTCAGGTTTCTGGATCGTTGGTCACTCGCCTAGCTGGTACAGCTACCCTCGGTCCTCTATGCTATTTCAGCGGTCGACTGGTCTGGGTACAAGATGCGTCCCGTGCGGTTGTGTCCGATTTAACAGGGAAATACACCGCGGAGCTCGTGCCTAGAGTACACGTCATAGCTGTCAGAGATCCTATGTTACATGCGAACAGTGGTAATAACTAAATTTAAACTACTGTACTAACTTACCTTACCAAAGCTACCTGCATGAGCAGACACCCTTAAATAAAAAAGGCGATAAATGTAAGCACGCCGATTTAACATAACTGAATAAAACAGTCTTTATAGATTTAAATAAAATTTGCGTTGCTCTAATTATATATGTTTATATTTTAGAATCTTTAACCGCCATACCGGAGACTGTAAACTCTTCGTCAATAGAATTAACCGGAGAATGGGATCAGTTCGACGTTACCTGGGCGCCAGTACAACGTGTCAATGTGAACAACAGTCGTGTTTATTACGATGTCAGTCTACACTTCCTCGGACAACACAAGATTGAAGTACGTTACTGTTTGATGAACTTGTTCATCAAAATCAAATCAATGTTGCTGCCTTACAATATTTTACACGCTTTTAACTTATTACTGACGCTAAAACTATATAATTTTCTTTCCTTTTTACCTAAAAAATACATAAATTCATTTTATTGCATTTTAAACCAGAGTAGCTAGCTATGTTTATTTTATTTATATTTAAAATCTACAACGTAAGATGTTAAAAAAGTATGGTTAATCGAAATACATTATTTATGTTACTACTGTAAAGAGGGGCTACAAAAATCAATACTGTTAATTAAATAAAACGTATATTATAATTAGAATAAAATAATGTATATGAATAGTATATTGTGTCAAGGCCTCCATACACCAGATGTAACACCCACAATAATGGCATAAACATATCCAAATAGATTGAGAGTACCATGCAAATCATCTGTGATCAGCTCGGTAAAAACCGGTAGCGATCACTGTATGGTCCGAGGCACATTGGATCTGAACATCAAACTTGAGAGATCCCGTCTGATGAAGTCTACTCTCCGTCCGTTGCCCGTCCAAATACAAAACCCCGAGAGCTTTCAGCTTGAACTCAAAAACCGCTTCAATTGCCTAGGCAGCGAAGTGGACGAGTACAATGATGGGTTTGTGGAAGCTGTCCGTACAGTTAGGTCTAAGTATATTAAGACCTGCCGTATACATAGAACCGGCAAACTTTCTGACTTCACCTTCGGGCTCATGGAGGAAAGACATGAGATGGTTTTGCAGTCGTCAGTCGATACTAATAGATATCGGCAGCTCAGTAGACAGATTTCTAAGTCTTTTAAACGCGACCTACGACGGTATAATACCGATCGTATACAAGAGGCTATAGAGCGAAACAGAGGCTCCAAAGTTTTCGCTAGAGATCTTGCTATTGCCGAATAGCCGATTGACCAAGCTGAAGGCTGTCGACGGGAGAATCATATCCTCCAGGCCTGAGCTCTTGAGGGAAATCGAGAAGTTCTACGGACAGTTTTACATATCAACACGAAAACCCACTAGAAATCTAGCCCGAGAACCGAAAGCTAGATTAACCCGACACTTCACTGAAGATATCCCGGACGTCAGCTTGTACGAAATTTGAATGGCTCTCAAACAGCTTAAGAACAACAAGGCGCCGAGTGATGACGGAATAACAGCTGTGCTGTTGAAGGCAGGAGGTAATCCGATCCTTGAGGCCCTTCAGAAGCTCTTTTATGCCGTCATACTCGAGCGAAAAACGCCACAGGCGTGGCACAGAAGTGTGGTGGTCCTCTTTTTCAAAAAAGGTGATAACACACTTTCGAAAAATTATAGACCCATCTCAATTCTGAGTCATGTCTACAAGCTGTTTTCGAGAATCCTCACGAACCGACTAGCACACAGGCTCGAGGACTTCCAGCCTCCCGAACAAGCCCGCTTACGAAAAGGTTTTAGCACCGTAGGCTACATTCATACGCTGCGGCAGGTTATATAGAAGACCGAGGAGTATAACCTACCACTTTATTTAGCGTTTGTGGACTACGAAAAAGCTTTTAATTCAACAGAAACCTGGACTGTACTACAGTCTCTCCAGCGGTGTCAAGTAGACTATTGGTATATCAAAGCCTTGAAAGATTTTTACGAAAATGCCACTATGTCAGTCCCATTTCAGGACCAGACCTCGACACCTATACCTTTGCGGCGCGGTGTTAGACAGGGAGATGTTATTTCTCCGAAACTGTTCAACACTGCGCTCGAAGATGTCTTCAAGATTCTGGATTGGAAAGGATTTGGCATTAACATAAACGGCGAGTACATAACACACCTCCGCTTTGCTGATGATATTATAGTCATGGCTGAGACCGCAGAAGACCTAAGTACGATGCTCGGTGACCTCAGTAGAGCCTCCGAACGAGTTGGTCTTAAAATGAACATTGACAAGACGAAAGTCACGTCTAATGTCGATGTTGTGCCGATTCCTATAAAAATCAGGTGCCAACGGGTTCTCGAATGGCTACCACGTACCGGAAGACGTAGCGTGAATAGGCCCCCCACAAGGTGTACCGACGACCTGGTGAAGGTCGCGGGAAACCGCTGGATGCGGGTGGTGCAAGACCGGTAGTCGTGAAGATCTTTGAATTGAATGGATGGACCATGCAAATTGTGATACACTCGTCCCAACAACTATCCAAAACTGAATTTAACTAAATTATTATTGTGATGTAATGTAACAATTGTTGCAATTATGTGTAGAAAACTGTAGAAACGTCGCGATTGGAAGTAGTGTCGAGGCTGGTGGCTCCGTACAGCGCCGTGGAGGTAACAGTGCGCGCGCACACACCGTGGGGCGGCGCGACCCCAGCGAGGGTCATGTTGCGTTCACCGCAGGCACCTCCAGCGGCACCGCCTTCGCCGCGACTGTACGTCCAACCTACAATCAGGTAAGGTGCTCCCTTCAGTTTATAACTTTCCAAGTACAGTGATTGATTTACACGAGGGGCTAGTGCCCAGGGCGGCAAAATCAAAGTCAGGTGTGTTTGCCTTTAAAAAGATGTACAGTAATTATGATTTTAAATACCATAACGAATATTCTTACTGTAAGTACTTGGTAATAATAAAAAACAAAACAACAATAAGCGACGTATTATATTTATTCAGAAATTATGTTCCGGCTCTTTACTCAAATAGAGCAGGATATATATATATATATATCCTGCTCTATATTACTAATAATTTTCACGATGTCTTAAGGCGGCACTTAAGGTTAATCCGGCCCTGTCCAAGTATATATAATAATGAATTAGGCATAGGGCTCTTTCCAATGTCCGCCTTGCTGGCTACCACCCTCAAATTGAAAATCTACCGCCAAATATCTATAGGTGTGTTCCGGTAGTTGCACTTGAGAGCCAGTCCCTTTATTGAGCTTAGCGTGTCCACTATCTTGGGCTGAAGCGTCACTTTTCATTTCACATCAGGTGAAATGTGGCCAGAACGCTAAACGCTAAAAAGTTTTGTGATTAGAAAATTATTTATACTGCAATTACACACAATTCGACGTCGTAAGAATATTGTTTATTTATTATACGCCTTTGCACATATGTTCGTCAGTTTCCTGGCAGGCTACTTATACATATAATAATAACTGAGTCAAATATGACCATTAAATATTTTTGAAAATTATAATCATAGTGTACTTTGGTTTCGATATAGAGGAGAATTTTATGTGGCTGTTGACCCCTAGTACGTACATATTTCTGAAACGACTGGAAAGATTAAAAATTTGACATGGTGATAACTAATATTTTGAATCAATAGCCATAGCTTGCTATACTTTTTGAGAACGATAAAAATCTTCTAGGACTAAGATTAGTTTTTCCTGAGATTGATTGTACGTATAATATTAAAAAGCCAAAAATATCCATAATAATTTAAGACGAGATCTACTTATCGTCTTATCTCCACTGGTATCTTACGACACGATTACTTTATTTTAATACTATGTATATATTTTTATGCCTTGATAACCACTATATTTGCCAAAATAGAATGTTCCAATAAATGCTATTCATACCTGTAGTGTATATAAATGTATTTTTTATTACGGCTATTGCCTATATATATGTGTAGGAGATCACATATTTTAAAGAAAAGCATACCGATTATAATATAAAAGTCGTAACAAATGGTATTACAATTGCAGAATTTAATATCAATTCGAGAACCTTCTTGTTTTTGATTAAATATTATCCGTTACCGGTATTTTTTTTAATAATTTCGCAGTGGAGGCTCGCCAGCTGCTATATTTCGATGGAACAGTCCGGCTCGCGCTAATGGTGTTATACGCGGGTACGAAGTGCAGTGCTGGGCATCGAACATAGGAAAAGCACGAGTGAAGCCCTCACAGTGTTATGATAAGAAACTCGAGCCAACACTAACACAACTCGTACTCAAGGATATACTGCCCGCGTATACTTACTTTTTTCAGGTATTCTAATGTTATTTATATTCTGTTCACGAAAATGCTGTCTATGCAATACTACTTAAATCTTAAACCGAAAACTTCACATTAAGTAAACGTAGGTTGTAGTATTAGTAGGTTGACTAACTAAGGCTAACTAAGAGATGGTGGTGGCCGTAACCCAGTTAGGTACAGGCTTCTACGGTTGATTGCTGAATATACTAGTAGATCCCGAAAAGCTATACCTAAATGCACTCAGTTTGTTGTGGTTGCGATCTAGTGAAACAGAATCACCGTTTCCTACGACCTGTTATTTTTATAATATATATATATATACAATTATATAATCATTCATTATTTTTAAATTGAATAGTCGCATACAAAATTGATTGTTTCCCATTATTGAAATATATTATAACTGTACCTTCTGCTTTTAGTTCCTTGATATTTCATAGGTATTACAAAAAAAATTAAGAATTGATTAAAAAAATGTTCTATAGTTATGCAGTGTTTCAGTCATGAAACTCGGACACTTCAACTTTAAATATTCGCTGCTATTAATCAATTTGGTAACAGTTAATAATACTTAGAAGAAAAATCAAAGTCCGCATCATTCGTCTAACTTGTTTTATATATTCTTAATTTCATCAGGTTCGAGCATTCACCGATGCAGGTTTCGGTCAATACTCCGAGGTTGTTTCATCTTCTTCTGACAATGTGAGCCCGATACCAAAAGTTATAATATCTTTACAAGAATTCATAAAAATTATAGACTTAGATTCAGGAGAGAGTGAAATTATCCCTAAAAGTACGGGCACACCTGTCGATTTTGCCGTCTCTATAGAAGAAAATTTAGTATATTGGGTCAACAATATGGAGGAAATTTTCTCCTCTAGAATTAATGGCAGTGGACATTATAAGGTGAGCATATACCACAAATGGCTTTAATTATATTTCTGTTCCACTCAATTAATCGATCAAAATAAATAAAATTTATTAAATTAATTCTATTTCTTAGCTGACATCAATCAACGGGTCAGCGACAAGTATCTGTATGGACTGGGTAGGCCGCTCAGTGTACTGGACTCAACTGGATAGTGATTCCGTTGAAACTTACGTTACTTATAGAGCCGATCTTAGTCTGAGCAACACGCGACCGCGTATATCCAAAGTATTTAGTAGAAAACGACCGATGTACAACATGCAAGTAGCACCATTAAGAAGGTACCCTTTATTATATTTGACTTTATTATATTTGAAACTTCTTTTAAACATTAGATAAAGTTTTACACAGTATTCAAAATAACGTCACACTCGTGCGTCAGATTTGCCTGACATGGGTATAAATGTGTGTGTATTTGTTTAGATATATATCATTGCTAAAAGAGAGTTTAAATTATTATATAATATTTAATTAATTAAACATAACGTAGAATCGGATTCTACTGCATGGAAGTGTAAGTTTCACTTCTATCTGGTTTCCGCTGCTGCTCTCACCCTTTTTTTAAACATAAGAAATAAAAATATACGTTCGTTTCTTAATTTATTGGTAATATTTTCAGGTCACTATTTTGGTACGAAGAAAGTAAAATTACTTACTTAGGATTAGGAACACTCATGACTTCACATCTAAATGGTTCGATTATTAGAAGTTTTTTCAAAGAAGCCGAAGACGAAATTGACGCAAATAGTAGTTGCAATTGTCCAGGGAAACCTCAGGTAGCAAGAACCTTTGTGATTGACATGACTAACGATGATTATGAACTGTATTGGATAGATCCTTGGGTAAATAAAATTATTGCTACTGATATGACGGGATGTAAATGTAGAGTTATAGTTGATGCTCCAGAAATGACAAAACATGGCTTTATTCCGAACTCCATCACTGTCGATAGTAAATATATCTATTGGTTCAATTCTACTGAAGAAGAAATTTATTATACTAACAAAAATCAGAGATCTAAAATTGAACATGTGAAAGCATCTTATGGTTATAAAATCATCTCTCTAGATCCTGGTAATCAAAGGTATCCACCAAGGGCATGTTTATTTCCTAAATTACATAATTTACAGCCCAAAATTCTATCGAAAACTGACAAGAGCATAACTTTAAAATTACCAGCCGTTCAAAAGGCCGACAATTGTAAGCGTTTTGAATATGAAATGACGTTAACAGAATACACAATACTGTATAAAATTAAAAAATCAAATGATACTACTATATGCGATAAAGAATCGTGTTTTTTCGTAGCCACGACAAATGTGGAAGTAGTATTAAATGATTTAATACCTTTCACTAATTATACAGTAATGTTGGAAGTAACCAATTATTATGCAAAATTACATGAAATCAAATCATTACATGGTTTATCATTAGTGTTCCAGACGGCTGCTGAAGGTAAGTTTTAATACACAATTATAGTAAATTAATTACCTAATATATTTTCAATTAAAATAATTTCAAGCTTGCAGCAACTAAGGGTATTTCGGTTTTGGACTTTTTGATATAGGTAGCACTTTAATGATAATTATTTATGCGCTCCATCTGACGATGACTGGTTACCCCATCACACAATGAACACTTGCAATAAAAAAAGAACCACATGCGTGTTGCCGATCCTTTAAAACCATTTTACTACGCCATTCTGGTACCCTGGTGCCCGCTTCTTCGAGGCTGAGTGCCCTTAGCTTTCACCTCAAAAACTTCTGTGAAGCTGTGAAAGCCCTTAATAAGGCCAACAGCGTGTCATGTAAATAAAATTTATTTCAATGATGACGGATACACAATACACAGTCTAAATACACGTATATAAAGTATTAGCAATTACTATGTATATTGTATAAATACAATCTTATAAACTAAAGCCTCAAAAAAGGAACCAAGCTCAGCATATGCTATTGAAAACTACTATAGTGCTGAGTTTCAGCTGAATCTAAATTTGTTGATTATTACAACTGTTTGCCTTGGAACAATAGGAGTGGCTAACGTACTACTGCAAAATTGTTTTGAAATTAGTGGCGTTAGTTAATGAGAGTGGAAGATAAATAACTAAAAAAAAAATAGTTAAGTTCTCCGAATGCACACTTTATGTAAATACCATAATAAAACATAGAAATCAAAACAGTTTAGTAAATAGTAGTGCGTAGTTTAAGTCATGTTTGCCTCCATTTGAAACATTCCATATTGTAATTAATCTCCTGAGAAAACATCAACATGGAGCTCATTTCGATCAGGAGTGTTCGCTGATGTTAACTCCTTTGAAATCCAGCTGTCCATTAGCAATTAAGTTCCAAGATGTTAAAATGACCTGCCTGCGTGACTATTTGGCTTTCTTAACTTAAAAACAATTACAATTAAAAAATCAATTTAATTTAAGTAATACCATTATGAGAAAATCTGTTAAGATATATATTAAGATGTTTAATATTTTAGCTCCGATAGCCCCTAAAGACGTGAAGGGGACTGTTTTAAGTCCAGTGTTAGTTTGTGTAGAATGGACACCGGAACCAGGATTACATTACGAAGTACATTGGCAAACAGAAGATTCAGTTTCTCAAACCCATAGATCAAAAGGTAAGACATTAAAGCTAACATATAATCATTACTTATATCATTTTAATTATACTAAAATATACAAAAATTGTAATAAAATCACAAATAGGTAATTGTCCAACTTATTACACTAGAAGATTACTTGATGGTTAGGTACGACAGATGTGTCTGATTAGATAAACCAGATGTATGTAATCGTATTCATTTGGTGTAACATCTAACAGTCAAAAGATTCCCAGCAACCATACGAGATAGTAGGGATCTGTATGCAACGGATTCCAATCATCATGCACGTGGTGATTAACTGGTCAGTGCGAAATTGATGATTTGTCGCTTTTTCGAATTATCAAGTGTATACCTACCCAATCGCCGTTGTTTATGGATTATAAAGTACCTGCCTTCAAGCATAGTGTGATCACTTTATCATAATAATATTTCATAGCTTGATTCATTAATATTTATTCATTATAGTACACTAGCTACGCCCGCGACTTCGTTCTCGTAGAACTAAAAATTATTTAATAATTATACCCGATTATATCACTTTTTTCAGTACAGCTCTTTTTGGTTGTAGTGTGATATTAAATAGTTCAATATTCCCCTTGTAATATTCATATAGTATAGATTAGAATTTAAACATGAATGATGGGCAATGATTAAAATATAATGTAATATACATTAATAAAACATCACTTATATGGGTTACATAGATATCAATACAACCAGTATGTCCGGTGGTGGAAGGGCAATGTTAAGTCGTCTTTCACCGAACACACAATATACGATATGGGTGCGTACACGATCTGCTCATAGCGCAGAGAGTGCAGATTCATCGCGGATTCGATTGCATACATTTTCGTCGCCCGAACCACTCACCCTTGAGCGTTCTACTTCTGACTCAATATACATCAAGTGGCCACCGCCCGTTCCATACAATCTAAGAAGGTAAGCCATATAGTTAAACAAAATCTATACTCTCTTCGAACGGTCTAGCGAAAGAACACGTTATAATAAAACCACCGATAAAAAAATCATCTTAGAACTGGTTTTTTATATACACAGTCCTTTCTTCATTATATGTTTTAAATTAAAGTGAGTTTTTGCATCACTTACCTAAATGCTGATTGCTTTAATATCTTCGTTTTTGTACAAAATAAATATTTGGACAATGAATTTTATTCGTTTCTATACAAAGTCAAAATTTCTATCTTCGTATGCTCAAAAAGTATTACAAAAAAATAATTATCTAAATCCGAAATTTTCATCCTGATCGTTGGTATAGTTTTCGTAGATTGAAAATCTATATGTATTCTATATCAAAATTGGTCACTTAATAATGTTATATAGTGTAAGGGCACAGTATATAATACTATAACAACTAAACGCGTATCTAAAACGTATTTAAATATTTAACACCCATTCATAAAACCAATAGTTATACTCATCACATAAAAGTCGGCTTATAAAAAGGGCTTCCTATAATACCATTGCATCATAAAACATAACTACTGTTTTAATAGGTAATATAAAGATGATACTTTTTCTTTTATCCTTTGACCATATTTTTTTTCAGCATTAACGTACAATACACTGAAGCAACAAATTTTAATGTAGTGTGGAAAAAGTGTATCCGAGAGAGCCGCGATGAATGGGTTGCGAAAAATCTCAGACCACGAACGCGTTATCGTTTCCGACTTGAACTACTGTATACCGCTAACGGAACTTTATACTTTTGGCCGAACGATGACCGCTTTACATTTGAAACGCTGGGTGGGTAATAAATAAAATACTAACAAAATTATGCTTCTACACTCGAAACATGTAAAAATTCAGATAATAACTTAATAATTGCTTGCGTGGCTCAAATTTTTTACAGTTTTAGAACTTTTCTATTAATTTAGCGGGGTAGTGGGACATGACATAATGTCTATTAGTTCGCAACAATGAGGTGTAGGTATATATCGTATTAATGAATCAAAAACGTAATCGGCACCTATCTATCCTATCAGCCTGGGTAATGACCGTCACTCATGATCTTCAACTCGACTGTCTTTTGGTTTATGACGTTTCGGGATCAATTAACAGATGACGGTCTCTGATAGATTACTTATATCCTAGGTATTCTACTTTGATTTTGGATTATAGTGCCTACCATCAGGTACAAATTATCACAAAAAGGAAAGAAGAAATTTATTGCTGCACAATCCTAAACAAACAATATACCATCAAATACAGTCTCGGGTTATTCTAACAGCGGCCCCGTATTCAGCTTTAGGTGTAGCATAATCTTGCTGTAGATATTCCAACGCTAGTTTTAAATAAGCGCTAATTATTTTGCAGTGTTACGGTATGATGTTCAGTTACCAAAGCGAGCTTTACTTTGTATGGAATTAAAGGGTTATGTGAAAATTGTGTATATATATTAATTTAATAATGCGTTAACTAGCGGACGTGCCGGGCTCTCCGGGACCGCTTCACGTGGAGACAGTGAACGAGCGAGTGGTACGCGCCTGGTGGACCGAGCCTGATGCTCGCGGATCCCCAGTCAATTTCTATCGCGTCTGGGGCTCTCGACCTAACCATAAGTAATTACTTTCGTTTTCTTTAAGTTCTACACATACTGCTTATTATTTTAAATGAAACTGGGTTTCAAATAGTATCTCATCTTCATATTACAATTAACAGATCGATTATATTTTTTTGTGTGTGAAATCGAAAAAAATAGAAAAATAGTGAGAAAATAAAATAGTGGCTATACCTACTGGGTCCAACTATAACTAAAAACCATCTAGATCGCGCTATGGACGTTCCAATATAAAGTTCTACATCAGACTATAAAGTTGAAATACTTCACCGATCAATGTGGGTTCGAATCCTACACCGAACCTTAGTTTTTACTGAAGGAAAACGACCTAATGACAGCTACCTTGAAGGTATGGTATTTTCTATTGCCTGACTAATCAGCTGCAACCCTCAAATTGAAAATATATCGCCAAGTACCTACCTTCACTAGGTTTAGCCTAATACTGATATGGGCATCATTATAGCTTAACATCTAGTGAGATTGTAACAAAAAAAATAACCGCGATATAATCCGATATAAAGTTTTATTTCGATTAATAATATTCGCGTAAACATAAGAAATCAATATAAAAAATATTAAATATTTTCTCCATATTTTGAGAAGTCTATAGTCTCTAACGTATAACCTATATATAACAAAAATACAAATATTTCCTCTTTAGAGTATTAGTATACAAGTATAGATTAAAAAAATCATTACCTTGTTTTAATGTTAAATTTCAGACCTAGACACACAACTGTCATGAAAAATATTAGTGAAACACTACCACCACATATCCCGTCTGACATAAGTGATGACATCAAAATGAGTATCATGCACGAAGGTTTGGAATTGCTGCACAATGGAACAGGTAAATATCAACTTTAAATAGACATACATTAACATAACATCGATATAAATAAGTGGATAAAAATTTTCTGTAAAATAAATATACCTATCAATAAAGATTAACTTTTAAACATAACGTAAAATCAAAAGCTAATATTTAAATATTACCTAACCAAGAAACGTTATAATATAAATTCTATACCAGAACTTGTTTTCTCCAAATAAATTAATTTTATTTATTATATAGTTAAACAAATCGTAAGTCATGTATCATTAAATTTAATCAATTAATTAGCATTTAAATTCTATCGAAAGAGTATGGGTAAAAAGGAATTAATAACGAAACATGCCCAGTTATAAACCCTGTTCCGCTAACTTAACATTTAATAAATCAGATGTGATAGTGGTCATTATAGAAACAAATATACATAGGATCGAGAAAAATTACCGAGAAGCGTTTGATTAAAGCGTTTGTTTGATTAAAACATACTCTAAAAGATTCTAGCGGCGTGCCTATGTGCAACATTAGAAGTTCATGTATGTACTGAAGTAATATTGTTCAGAAACGTACTGGTTGATCGGCGCCGGTGAAGTGGATAGCGGGTACGTAGCTCGAGTGCAAGCTCGCAACGAGCACGGGTGGGGCCCGCTGTCGGAGGCGCGACATCTCGACGCGTCTGCTCTAAAGCCCGTGCGGCCGCCCCTTCTCGCACTTACCCTCGCACTCGCCGCATTGCTAGCTCTAGCATTAGCAATCGCAGCTGCTGTCTTCTACGGTAAGTGTTACTCACTAATCGTTTGGAAAATCCAAAAGCGTACGCCTCATAACGTAATTATAATTGGGTGACATAGATTTAGGCATTCATATTAAATAGGAAGTAATCCGATGTCAATCTAGTGCTATTAAAAAAAATTGGTCCCAATACATTCAGGTTTTTGGGCGTAATCGTAACACATCCATACATAGAGATATACGCACGTCAATGAAAAAATTTTTTTTTCAATAATTTATTTTTTGTATATAAAGAAATAAATGAATTTAAAAATCATCTAGTGTGATAGTGAGAGTATTTCTCTAGATAATAAAACATCTGCATTGCCGTAAAAACACAAACGATTTAAAATAATGATCATTGAAGTCTTGAAAATTGCTCGACTTTGGAATGTTGAGAGTAATGCACAATCTCAAACGCTTCGCGATATGTGGCGTGCTATATCCAAATATTTTGTATTTTATACAGTATATTAAAATTAATAAATACATGGCGACAGATCACATGGAAAATCAGTCTCTTGCAAATACTTTTCCACTTCATTTTGAACAAGTAAAATCGTAGTTTTACAAAAACGTATAGACCGGTACAGCGAAGGGACGCAAGCTGCTGCCTCCCCTCACTACCAGGAGGTAGTAAGCTGAATACTGACTAATTCGTATATAACACAAATATATATAGTATTATATATGATATATAGTATTATATGTACCTAAAGCTCAGTCAGGAGTTTTGAATACTTCTAATGAAGCAACGCTACAGTTGGATGCCCATAATTTTAAATTTACCTTGCCTGCCTATTCCAGGAAGTTATCTTAGTTTTCTATTAGTTTTAGAAGCGATGATAGTTCAGTTGACTGTGTGTACGGACGCCGCTTCAATGGACGTGAGTTCGGGTCCACCTTCAATGAGCTTATCGTAAACGTTCAAATATCGTGATCAAACGATAGCGTGGTACTTTTTGTAATGCTCGCCTGGTCAGCTACCACTCTCAAGTTGAAAACCTGCCGTCAAATACTTATAGGTGTGTAACGGCAGTTGTACTTGAGAGCCAGTCCCTGAGCTTAGCGTGCCCACGAACTTGGGCCACATCGTCACAACCAAAAAAAATGTTTAATAAAAAGTAATCATGTAAAAAAAACTATAATTCAATAAAAAAACATACCTTTGCTCTCATCTCTCTATACGTCAGAAATATATTTATAATAAATAAGCAATACCAAAATCAATAAATTGTATTATAAATTTAATATTAAAGAACACCAAAAAGCAATGGATTATTATAATTATTTCTATAGGTAAACTTTATACATTTATTACAGCATACAGTCATCGAACTAAAAAGACGGGAATTGAAAACCACAATCAGACGAGCCTGCCGAGGCGAGGCCCGGATATGGAGCTTGCAACGTTGAGACAGATGCCTATAAGGCATGCTACAAATAAACTTTACAACCCAGTACAAGTAAGATTCTATTCAAACCCTCTTTTTCTATACACGCTAAACCCATTTTTTTTTTTAGGTTTTACATGGTGGTACATAATTTTGTACTACTGGATCGCGACCACCATGCAGTAGGGACACATTCCATTGTTCATAATGCTCAATTATTTTTGCTTTTTTGCCTTTTAGCCATTCCATAGGTCTACGGTCATCATAGTCGTGTTAACATCACTAATGACGTCATTATTTATAAGCACCCATCTGCAAAAGTGGACCAATACTACTTTTTACTTGAGTTAAGGATTTGTAACCATCGCAAGTATACAGAACGAGAAAAGCCGCAGTCGTAAGAGTGAGTATTGTGAACGCTAAGTAGAACATAGCTTACGTGCAGCGTTTACAGACCCATGAACAATTATCATTGTAACAGGGCTGTACAATTACAGTACTTGCAATAAAATTATATTTATTTTCTATCTTAAAACATTATTTATTGAACATGTAGTTTGTTAAAATTCTTTGTGTTTAAAAAAAAAAATTTTTTAACCAACTGATAATATTAAGGTATGTCTAAAAATATAGTTGTTATTGGCTGATATTGTCCACAAAAATTTTACACTTCTGATTGAAGAGATTATAAAGTTATGGTACATGTACAATAATTATTGTAGGTACGTCAGCCAATACTGCCTAAGAGTGACACTATTCGTAGTGGTATGTTGTAGATATCTATATCCGATTAGGTTGTAACCACTAAGCTTATGGCGATATATTTTTCACAGTTATTATATTATTTTGAATTATCGTGTTTTAACATTAGCGACCGTTTATAGAGCTGCAGAGAGACTTGCAGGCTGGTATATCTACTGGTAATCTCTCGGTAGTCACCATCTTTTTTGGATTGTACTGTGGTTACCATCACTTTGTCGTGCTACTATTGGATAGAGAAACTTTCCTTTTATTAACGATGGGTGGTCGCACTTGACATTTCTGCGAATACGAAAAGATTAACTATAGGTATTTATTTAACTATTTTGTTAGTAAAATGTATACTATGTCGAATATATTTATACATTGGTTACGATATTTTATTAATAATTTGGAAAATTCTATGATAATTAATTCGCTGTAAAATAACTAACAATTTACAACTTTTTCTTTTCAATATAAATAAATACCTATGCCATTATTTATGGGGTCCAGACTCAAGCATCGTGTGATAAAGACTGAACCTATAGTGTTATTGAAGGTAAAAGAAGTTAGATAAAAGGTTGACGTATCTATTACACAACAATATCGATATTCTTTTATAAACACAAGTACTTACCATTGACAGGTTGTGCACTGTCCGACTGATGCGGAACTAGCGAGCCTACCACATATACGTCGAGAGCAAATAACGCTTACCAAATTCTTGGGATCCGGCGCTTTTGGAGAGGTATTCGAAGGCGTGGCCAGACACCTTAATGGAAATTTAAATGATACTAAAGTGGCTGTGAAGGTGAGCGAGATAACCATTTATTTAAAAATTATATTTTTCATATAAGTATTTCATTACCATCACACAGATACATCACATAACTATCAAATAAGCTTTCATCTTGATAAATTAACATTTCATTATAGAGTTAAATAAAATAAAATATATATTTCTTATATCCTTTACATCAACAATTTACTACTATCTCAACTAATTTTACGATGAGATGGAATCAATAGGAATAACTCAGAAAGGAAATCGAAAACCATTTATTTAAAAATTATATTTTTCATATAAGTATTTCATTACCATCACACAGATACATCACATAAGTATCAAATAAGCTTTCATCTTGATAAATTAACATTTCATTATAGAGTTAAATAAAATAAAATATATATTTCTTATATCCTTTACATCAACAATTTACTACTATCTCAACTAATTTTACGATGAGATGGAATCAATAGGAATAACTCAGAAAGGAAATCGAAAACCATTTATTTAAAAATTATATTTTTCATATAAGTATTTCATTACCATCACACAGATACATCACATAACTATCAAATAAGCTTTCATCTTGATAAATTAACATTTCATTATAGAGTTAAATAAAATAAAATATATATTTCTTATATCCTTTACATCAACAATTTACTACTATCTCAACTAATTTTACGATGAGATGGAATCAATAGGAATAACTCAGAAAGGAAATCGAAGACACTCTTAGTTTTATATACAAGCATATATACTCATAAAATGTGTATAAACCAAACGAACAGTTTTATATACCACTTTTTTTTACAGACATTACGAAAAGGTGCCGAGGAACAAGAAAAAACTGAATTCTTAAAGGAAGCAGCTCTCATGTCCAACTTCAAGCACGAACATATCCTGCGACTACTCGGCGTCTGCCTTGACAATAATCCTAATTACATAATAATGGAGCTCATGGAGGAAGGCGATTTGCTGAGCTACCTCAGAGCAAAAAGAGCTTCACTGGTAATTTCTAATATTTTTTAAGTGTAAACTCCCGCAACTGATTTGCGCATCAAAAATATAATTATGAAATCTTGAACACCAAATACCATAAAGTTATTATGTTACATATTGACAGATTTGTTCAGATACCACTGAGTAATACTAGCTTAATTAGTAGCTTTTCTAGATATCTTAGTATAATTAACTAAACATTTTTGATTAATTACTATGCTAAAAAAGAATTATTCCATGTAACTTACAACAATAAGTCCGGTTTTCTGATACACCTTCACCGTCTTGATATCGTATGGTTTATAAAATATGTGAATGCGAGATTTTTGAATGTAAATAAAACAGTCGTCTAATTCATTACGCTGAATTAAATAGATCATTAAAAAAAAACTAGCCATCTTGTCTAAAACTTGCATGCGATATATTTATTTGATGCTTTATAATTCTAGTCTTTTCATAGAGGTACGGTAAAGTGACGTCACTGCATCTAATATTAAGTATAGTACAATCTAAAAATAAAGGTGATTAACTAAAAGATGCGTAAGTTTTTGACCGTAGGCGGTGTCGACATACTGAGCGTTTCGGGAACTGAATACACTCTGTTAATCCAATAACGCGACTCGAGAGCCAGATAGAGACATTTCTTGCTATTACTAGTAGAATAGCTAGTTGAGGCTATCTACAATAACACGAACAACATTGACTAAGATATAATACGACATGATAGTGACATTAGTACAATATTGGCTTCACCATAATAGAATATGATGGCAATATTAAATAATACAATAATTGGCTCTAATACCAATATGATACGATGGCAAAATTGGTACAATATTGACTGTGATACAGTACGATACGGTAGAATATTACTACAATATTACCGATACGAAACGTTATGATGGCAATTTGCGCTACGAACGGTGGTAATACTATATTAACGCCAATATTAATGCAATATAGGCAATGATACAATACGCTAAGATGGGTGTTTTAATATAATGTTGTATATGATATCTTACAATATAAGTACAATACTGGTTACGATATCTAATACACTAAGTTTTGAGTATTTGTTTTTCTCATACCACTGAATTTCTTTACAGTACACACCAGAATCTTTAACCTTATTGGATCTGCTTAATATGTGCGTCGATGTGACCAAGGGTTGTCGTTATCTGGAAGAGATGCACTTCGTTCATCGTGACCTCGCGTGTCGAAACTGTTTGGTAGCGCATCGAGCGAATGGACGAGTTGTCAAAATCGGTGATTTCGGCCTCGCTCGAGACATTTATAAAAACGATTACTATAGAAAAGAAGGGGAAGGTTAGTGCCTTTAAGTACCTAAACCACATCACGCTAGGTACATGATTACTTCCGAAAAATCTTTTTACGATATCATTTGGCGCTTTTCGAGTCTGTTAATACATCGATATAGAAATAAACTTAAAGCTAATACTAGTAAGTTATAAATTTTTATAAATTTATGTTTAATAGTTTCTCGAAAATTACTAAACAGCTTTAAATCAAATTTTGTACTTGGGTAATATTTACTATTCTAAATTTACCTATTTAGATTTTTTATTTTTTCTTGGTATTTTTAAAGCTCAGAAAAAGTTTAATATAAGTTGAACCTTGTCTATTTAGATTATAGGTTCTCAAAGTTGGAGGTACCGCCCCTCAGTGGGTGCTGAGGCTATCTGAGGGGCTATTGTAACATCAAGTGATATTGGTGGAGGCTAAAAAAAATTAGTGGGTAGTGGAATTCCCTACAAATTATTGTAAAAAATTTTGATGTAGTATTTTTAGAGGGCGTTGGGCATTCAATTTTCCCTAAAGTGGGCGATACACCAAAAAGTTGGAGAAACATAGATTTAGATTAAATATGTCAGTGCGATTACTGCCTTTTCTCTTATTTGACTCATATATAATTCGATTTTTTAGGTTTATTGCCAGTTCGATGGATGGCTGTAGAATGCCTAGTAGATGGTGTATTCTCATGTCAGTCAGATGTGTGGGCGTGGGGTGTGCTTTGTTGGGAGGTATGTACTTGAAATGGTTTTATTATGATATTTTTTTTTATAAATTTTAAGTTTTCAGCGCTATGGCCACATCTCAGCTGATTTTAGTGACGATCTAGCCCAAGATGGTAGATACACTAAATCTGTGGAGGGACTGGCTTTCAGGTGACTGGGTTCAGATTTTCAACCTGAGGGTGGTAGCTAACCAGGCAGGAATTAGAAAAAGCCTTACCACTATGCAAATAATAATTGAATATTGTTATAGGGGCAATTTAACACATGTACTTACAAACTAAACAAATCTCCTTTAGGAACCTGAAGCATAACGAAAAATTATACTCTTTATACATAAAAGTTTGTCGTGGGCGGGATGGAACTCCTGGCGTCTCTGCTTGCTTAAAGGGGCTTAGTAATACTGCGCCATGAGGCCCAAAATTTGAACATCAATTTTGTTATTAACTGTATTACTGGGTACGGCACTTTGTTTATGGTATCCTTCTCAATATAGTGATAACTATATCTATGATGTTCAAGGATTTATATCTCATTATTTTGCATTATTTTTAATATAACGAAGTATAATAATCTAAATAACAAATGTAGATACTATCGCTGGGACAGCAACCGTACCCTGCACGCACCAACCGTCAAGTGTTAGCTTACGTACGTGCTGGGGGAACACCCGACAGACCGCCGAATTGCCCTTCAGTACTGTAAGTACAATAAGCTATCAATCTGTATGATTAAGTACCGTATAAGTTTTGTATGGCAGTGACTGATAGGAAACTAAAAAAAATAATAACTGAATTTTCTTTATGAAAATCATGAAGTTGAAAATAAGAGTTTTTTTCAGTTTCTGCTCAAAAACTATAAAACATCGATAGGACCGATTAATAGAACACATTGAATATATATTCAGTAATTTATAGCATATCAAAATCAAATAAGAGATATTAGAGAGATATAAAAAAGTGTACCCAAAATGAAATTGTATCAAGTACAAAATGCGAATTTTACCATTTTTTGTTCAACAACGAAATAATTGTATGGGTCAATTGATTAATAATCTAGCTTATAGAAATTAGGTATAGTAGTGTACAGTTATTTATTCCGTGTATGACTCAAATAATATACAGTAGAGAGATTAAAGAAAATAAACTGAAAATGAACTGTGATAGGAATCGCATCAATATCAAATTTCGAAATTTCATACATTTTTACTCAAAAACAATGAAATTGATGAAGTTAATTTGTTACTAATCTCGCTAATAGAAATTGGGTACAACAGTATACAGTTATATACCTATAATTGAAATCATATACAGTAGAAAACAAAAAGAAAGTATGCTGAAATACGAATTTTGATAAGAATCGCATATAATTAAAATTGGGAGTTTTATCATATTTGGAAAGTTTATTATTACTATATACAGGTACGAATTGTTGCAAAAATGCTGGAACTACCGGGCCGAGGCGCGCCCCACCTTTCGACATTGCCTGGAATTGGTGTCAGCGTTGCGAGACAAAACATCGCCTAATGTAACACTCACTGCGACACCTGTGCCTCCTCCTAATTATCTTACGTTACTGCCAGACGGTTAGTTCCTTACTCAATTAGCTAACATAATTCTAATTTATACATATTTAGATATCAACGTTTTGTGGTTTTTTCATAAATCTTGCTTATTTTGTGCTTATTTCGCTGTGTACATAATTACCAACCATGTAATTGTGGCCTGATATTTTCACCAGATACGTCCACTTTCATTAGAAATCTAATCGTGCAAGAATAAAGATTTATATTAATCCAATTTGTAGCAAGTTTTAGAAGAATGAATTTTGCTGGTTAATATATTAGGGCGACAGTTACTTCACAAACGAAATAAAACTTCTTTTAAAACTGATTGCATATCCAAATGTAGCATGTTAAAGTTCGCAACATAATTTTATGTTTCTTTCTACATTAATAATTTCGACTAACTTTCCCTTACTTATGCATGATATGCATGTTCAGATGCCGTCGACAACCGCAGCTACCTGTTGGATGAAAATGCTAATGCTCGCTTAGGTGCGTCTCGAAATATATTATATCCTTTTCAAATATCTTAATTTTGTCTGCGGTAGAAGATAAGGACAAATCCGAATAGAGTATATTTATCTAAATTAAATGTAGAAAGTATAATATTACCCTTTTTTTCAATATCAGTATGTCGCGTGGCCAATTCATTTAATTTATATAAAAGGTATTAATATATGGAAGGAAATGAAAAACAAAAATGACATAAAATTACATATATTATCCGTTTAAATTAGTTTTATTTCAATGAATAATATTCGCGTAAACATAAGAAATCATTATGATGAATATAAACCAGCTATTTGAATCCAAGTAACGTACGTATGTAGGATCCTCTCAGGCAAGGCACTCGTCGGGTGCCTGGTACTGTCCAGAAGAGCCTTCGTGTATTGTGTACAATTAGGGGGGCCTTCGTGTAGTTAGTTCCCATTTTTAAGATATTGTATCCATATTGTTCTCGACATCCGGGGTATGTAAAGGTAGATAGTAATAATAAATAATATTATAGATCGGTATCGTATTCCAGACTGACGTTTTTTTCTTCACGTTCGATGTCTCATAATCCTTCCTTTTGGTTCACCAAGGCCAATTGGTATCGTAGGACTGCAGGTTTTATTAACCTCGATACTTGATTTTTTCCGCACGTCCGTATATCTCGGACTCCTGATTTCGATTAACAGCCAAATTATTTTTTCCATTTGATTCGATGTTGTCTTCGTTCGAAATATTAAAGTTAAACGTTTTATATGCAAAGCGCATGCGTTTAAATATTCTAAATATTATGTCACTTGATATCGAAATACTAAATTAGTAAAAAACTTTCAGGTTTTCCTTATGAAACAAATATAATAATGAATAAAAATAAAATAGATAATAAACTATTTGAATAAAAACAAATTAAAGCCAATAATTACAAGTATAATAAGAAAAGGACATTCATTCCTTACAATTAATTACAAATTATTATTTTCACTAATTTGTTAAATTAAATATTATAGTTGTATTCATGATATGAAAAAATAAATAAATTATAATATTTTATGTAACAAAAGGCACTATGATACAATACTTATTACCTATTAGCCTCAGTGCAACTTTTAGTAACAAATTATCCGTATGAATTTGAATCAGAAAAATAATTTTATTTGCTTAAATAGAAAGACAAACCTAATCAAACCTCTTTATTGTGTCTGCCTCTATGTAAAGCAGTTATATAATTTCACGCATAAATAAAATATATTTTTTTGGCATTAGGAATAAAATCAACTTTGTTGTAATAACGGATTTTCAAAGGCAGTGTACCAACCACTCTGTTACTTTCCTCTACTAAGTTTAAATAAATATACTCCATGATGATGATGAGTGGCCGTTCATAAAGTACGTCACTCAACATTTTCTTTTTTTTAAACCACGTCACCCTCTTCGTTACGATGTCACATTTTCTACGACCCCCTATCAATATTACGAACAAATGATAAACACCTCTCCCCCCGTACATGATATATGGCATTTAGTAGTAGTACACATATTTCTATATTTTTAAATATGAATTGTTTGAAATAATAAAATTTCAATAAATATCTCTAATAACATGTAAAATTTACAAAATTGTTTTATGAGTTGCGAACTTCACGTATCTTATGGACGGCAGATTAAGGCAAAAACCGAGACGTAATATCAACGACTCTTAAAATAGCCTTCCTCTAAAAGAAAACACCTACTCCATTACCCATTCCTCATAGTAACTATAACTAAGTGCGTAAGATGTAAAAAAACTTACTAACTATAATCAAATGTCAAAAAAGCTAAGATATCCAAAACGTCACGATATGATCAAACTGCTACAAAATGTATTTATTTGTAAGCATTTTTTTTCATTATTAATAAATGTACACAAAAAAGGTGCGGACCAAGAGTCTGCGGGAGTGACATACTTGAACGGTACCTGAGACATAAGTTCCTTTTCACACAGGAAGCCACTTCATCGGGGGCAGGTTGACAACCCCCATACCTGGGTATCTTTTATCAACACTGATCTTTCTGTACGTGTTCGTAATAAGCCGAAATTGAAATTCTGACCGAGTGCCTTCCGCGCTCACCTGACCTGACGTTCACAAAGTTCTGTGAACCTATGAAAGCCCCGTGGCCAACAGTGATAGTCCATTCGAAGAAAAACTTTATGAAACCATGATGCAAGTGAAACTTTTTACGGATCGTAGGCATTTAACTGAAAATTTTCGGAAAATTATTCGATTTGGGGTATTAAACGTTCACGTTTTTAATCTTAATAATAGGTAAATGTCAATGATAATGGGAGATCAATGCTACACAGTACAATAGGCGCCGCCATAGTGACCTTGGCTGCTTTGCCAACTCCAACCACATTACCTCTATTCCGCGGCCGGCTGAAATGTGACATGCAATAGATGGACAAAAAATTTAAGGCGATGTAAAAAGTTTCATTAAAAAAAAACAATTATTTAGTATTTTGCATGGTGGTAAGCATTTTTCTAATATCCACCTAGCTAGCTACCACCCTTAAGTTGAAAATCTGCCGCCAAATACCTATAGGTGTTCCGGCAGTTGCACTTGGGCCACATCGTCACTTAACATCAGGTGTGATTGTCACAATAACGCAAAACCTTAACTATAATAATAACAAAATATCGGCCAGCATGACAGCGGTGACTGGCAGTGAATTTAAGTTCATTGGCAGTCGCCGCTGATTAGGATTGTACTTAACATAATTAAATTTAAAATGCTACAGATGATTTCTCCGAGCACGAGATGGAACCGTCCCGTCTACTCCCGGAATGCGCGCCGAAGTACTTGGAGCTGATGTACGACAGCGACTCGACTAGTGGGACTCCGGGGACGATACAGGACGGGTACGAGGTGCCGCGGACTCAGACCAAGTACAGTCCGTTCTCGCGGCACAGTATAGTGGGCGTAGCACCCAACAGACTGATAAGGCCTCCCCCGCTTTCTAGAACCCTTTCATTGACCAGGCGGCCCCCCAACGCGACCATCATCCCGCTCCGGAACGGGATCGCGAAGCGCGCCTCACTCTGCGACTCCCGCGACCGATCCCGCATCGATATACATTTTGATACTCACCTCAAGACTCCATTTTAAACTGTGATATTATTAGGGAATCTTATTCATCGATGTATCGAGCCTTTTCATGAAAAACATTGTAAGCGATAATTTAGACGTTTTATAAAAGCTTTTCGTTGTTAATTAAAATTATTTATTTCATTGTTTCATCAATCTTGCTTATTTAGTGTTCATTTCGCTATGTGCGCAATTAAGAACCATGTAAGACTCCTTTGGCCTTATATTTTCACCAGATATGTCCGGGTTTTCATAGCAATCTAACAGTGCAAGAACAAAGATTTATTTATATTAATCCAACATCTTTGTAGCAAGTTTTAGATTCTTCAGAATGGATATCGCTGGTTAATACATTATACCGACAGTTTATTAAAAACTAGCTTTTATCCGCGGCTTCGCTCGCATTAATATTGATTTTGTCAAACAAATCGACTGACAAAATAATAAAAAAACAAATACTTTATAATAAGGTTTTCACTAGATAAAGTAACCTATCATCGTCCCCAAGGACCCATCTATATGTATAGCAAAATTCATCATAATTGATTCACTGACTTAGGCGTGAAAGCGTAACTAACAAACAAATAATAACTATTATAAATATAACAATAATATAAATAATAAATATAACAAGAAAATAATGACTATTAACATACTACTTCTAATTTACGGAGATCATTTTAGGAGGATACAATAAAATGAATTTTTGGCGCTTACAATGTTTTTCCTGAAAAGGCTCGATATGTGTTTTTCTTCCACCGATATTGATAATATAATTAAAAAAATTAAATATAAATAATGTGTTTAAACTATTTATTTTTTAGATGTAAATATTGTTTAAACGTAGTACATAATATTAAGTAATTTAAATAAGAGTGCTATAATTACTATTAGACATAACGTAATGTTATTACATGACTGTAAAAAAAAACAAACATATGAACAAAATATTAGTGCATTTATACCACTAAGCAGCTAATTAATATTTAGCCTTATTTAAAAAATATTTTAAAGATGCAATGTTAAACATGTTTTGAAAGTTGTTTATAATATAAACGAAAGTATGAAATAATGTCAAAATTAACTACATATCAATTAAATCTCTATATAAATATATAAAAATGTATTCCGTTTCATTTCACGCCAAATAATAATGAAACAATAAAATGCTAGAGTCTCTATGTTACATATGTTTTAGATAAATTTAAACGATATTAAATGCTAACCTATGGATATACAATAAGACCCCGTTTATCGCGGGGTATACGTTCCATCAAAGTAGAGTGTAATATGGAACAGCGTTAAACGAGATTATCTCACATGTAAATAATGGAGTTTAGGGAAGATGGTTAGAAAATCTTTATTTTTAATAATAAGGATTATTTTTTTATTGTTGCCAAATTCAATGCAGCAATAATTTGAAATTGACGTTCACCAGTATCTAAATCTTCTAATCACTTGCATTTTAGTTTCCAGGGAGTGAAATGCTTTTTTTTGTCGCTATATTTACGTAATTTGTATTTATCACCCATGATAAAAACTAAAAATCATAAATTTTGTCACTATATCAATAGTTATATTATATAAATTTATACTTACAATAATGTAAACAAATGATTGAAACGATAAAAATACGTATTCGTATAACACCGCAAGAAAGAAGAAACAGGTAAACTGCATCGGATATCAGGAAGCTTAACGCTGAGTGCAATTTCGGAGAATCTCACAATTCAAATAAAATAGCGTTAAACCGATACCCCGTTAAACGAAACAGCAGTAATGAACCAGCGCTACACGAAACAGCGTTAAGCGGGGCTTTGCTGTAGTTTGAAAGAGCAGTGTTGGTTGGCTTCACTCGCCGTCAGCAGCGGCCTCCTGTTTGATTCTCTTCTCCTGTTTGATCTGGTCGGTGGTGGTGACGGCGGCGCCGAGCTGGGGCGGCTCGTGGTGGTCGTCGTCCTGCGCGTCGTCCTTGCTGTTCTCGTGGAGCAGCACGTACTCCCGCTGCGAGAACCCGTACTTCACGACGTCGCGCTCTAGCAGTTCCACGTAACGCCGCGGTTCGATCTTTTTGTTATTCACGAACGTGCCGTTTGCTGAATCTGTGCATTTTGTAGAAAAAAAATGTCTAGATTATTCTCAAAGACCCTGGTTATATTCAAATTATCTTGCATATTTATATACATGAATATTATAAAGCGGCAAAGTTTGTTTGTTTGTTTGAACGCGCTCATCTTAGAAACTAATATAAGTCGGATTTCACGCTTCCACCAATACGAGCAAAACTGTATTGAATAAAAGTTACATAAAAAACGGGCAAAAGTTATTCGATAATTTTTAGATCCAAACGAATGAATTTGCGGACATAGCTAGTTCTTTATAAAATACAACAACATTCACAGAAAAACTAATATGGATCCAGTACATATAAGATAACATACCTAATTTATATATCGATTAAATGAGCAAAAGGTACATATTTGCTGTAGTACGCTTTCAATGCCTATTTATGAGTATAATTAGTTTGGGTAACCAGTATACACAGGTTGGAAAGGGCGCAAGGGTGAAACTGAAACCACATGTAATACCGTTATGGCCATAATCTCACCTGATCTTAAGTGATGATACGGCCCAAGTTGGCAGACACGATAAACCTGTCGCGGGACTGGTTCTCAAGTGCAACTGCCCGAACACACCTACTGGTATTTCGGCGGCAGATTTTCAACTTGAGGGTGGTAGATAGCCAAGCGGACATTAGAAAAAAAAGTTGAAAATAGAGACAATATATAAATAGTAAGACTGTTGTAGTCACTGTTCAGTATATTCCAGGTTACTTACACCTAATAATTAATTGTACTAAGTGGCAACGTCGCTTTTCTAAGAGACCTCTTAGGCTCTTCTTTTTTCACAATGTAATAAATAAATGAATTGTACTACATGGCAACGTCGCTTTTCTGGAAATGTGTTCCTAAATAATTTTAGGCCCATTCCACCTTCACACGATGAGATTTATGAATGATTTAGGATAGCTATTGTACCACTCTACGGCGTCGTTCCTTTACTTGTTCCGAATAGGTTTTTCACGTATGTGTTAAAGGATTCGTGGTCGCTAATCACGAACTCAACTGTGAAACGAAATAACAGATTGAATCTGGAGAGAGTTTTACGAAAATGGACTATAGGCGAGAATTTTTAGTTACTTGTTACTTGTTACCTCATGTTGTGTTGATTGTAGATATGTTGAATTTAAAAAGTTAAAGAGTTACATTCTACAAAGACATATAATTCTACGCAAAGATGAATCAGGACCGCATCTTACTACTTAATCCTTGATGCATTATTTATTTAGTTAAGAAACAGCCATTACATAAATATATATAACAACAATATAAACTAATAGGTCTATAGTACCATATATTTAAAATCTACAATTTAATAAGATACATCATAAGAATACAATCTAAGTGAATAAAAAATAAAAAAATATCAAAACAAAAATTCACAAAATTACATAATTTCTTAATATGAGTATTTAAACAATACATCACCAATTTTCTTTTTATAAAATGATAGATTATTACAAAATATGTCTACGTCGGTAAGAAATTTGTTATATTGATAACAAATAATTTGTCCGACATAGATGAGTGTGAAATAAATACAATACAAAATATTAAATATGCACCACCAGTGTATTATGCACCAGTATGTTGAATTTATTGATGATGAAATGTTCATGTCAGACGTAATAAAGGGTTGTACTGAAGTAAAAGTGAACAGACCTAGATCGATGATATAGGGTCGGACGCGGCGGCCCTGCGTCCCGTCGGGGCGCGTGAAGGGCGTGGCGCGGAACTGCAGCGCGGCGTGCTGCTTGCTGATGGACGGGTGCTCCAGCATTATGTCCGCCACCTTCTTGTCGCGCCCGATCAGGAACGCGGACTGCCGGTGGATGTACAGTATCGGCAACGCTTTGTCACCTTTGAACGGGTAAAATCTGGAACATACAATCATAACTAAAAAAATAATTTCAAAGCAGTCACGATGACAGGAGGAACTGCCGACAGAAGTGAACACTTAAAACTATAAATAAACAGTTATTATTTTTGGATATCTAAATTAATCGTTTCATCTCAAATTAAAACTATCTACAGTGCAACAAGTTACACTAATAGGAACGGATCTAGTGTTATCACCATTTTGGGCCACAGCGTTCACTTAACATCAGGTGAGATTGTGGCCATAATGGTAAACTTATAAAGTATTAATAAAATTCAAGAAACATTAGCAAACAGTACGTACCTCCAACGCCTCTTGGGCTGTTTAGCGTCATCTGGTTCAGTGTATTTAACAACGACTCCGTTGACAGTGTTCGCGTCGGCCGTCAGTTTGCCGGACAAACCGAAGTTCGGTTTTTCTTTCTCGCCTTGATTCTTGTCACCTTCTTTTTTGATTTCCGCTTTGCCCCATTTATAGTCTTTACCATCATCAGCGTCTGTAAATCTGTAAGCAAGGAAATCATGTAATTTGATTTTAAAAAACTATTTACCTTTAATTTAGTAATACTAATACTGTATATCATATACAACATCTACACATTGGATACAAAATATAAGTCATACAAACCACAGGTAACACTAGTCAAAAGAAGTATAATGAAATCAAATATCTACATATGATTAAGCAAAAAAAAATAGGTAGTATCGTATTACAATCCATAAACGACAGCAACTGACGTGACATTAATTATCCATCAAAGATCATCACTATCATGCCGCCCTGCAAACATTGCGGTAACTGAATATGTACAGGGTGATTAACAGAGAACCCGGAGTCACTGTAACTGTATCACTAGGTACATTGTACATGTTGGTCGAAATTTGTTTAGGGGCTCAATTTCCAACCATCCGCGTCTATCACAACCATTGAAGCGGTGATAGCTCAGTTAGTAGTGTGTTCTGACGCCGAGTGAAGGAACGTGAGTTCGAATCCACCTACAATGAGCTTGTGCTTACGGTAAAGGAAAACATGGCGATGAAACTATAGCATGGTGATGAAGCTTTTTCTAATGCACGCCTAGCTAATACCAATAGGTGTGTTCCAGCAGTTGCACTTGAGAGCCAGTTCCTCCACAGGTTTAGCATCTCTACCAACTTGGGCGGCATCGTCACTTAAGATCAGGTGCGATTATGGCCATAACGCTATACCTTAACTACAAAAAAGGAGCTTTTACTTATTATATTTTGCTAACATGGAGTTTAAAATCCCAGTTTTTACACACTTCCTCATCGCAACGCGCAAACGCATTACCCGGGCTCAGTTCAAATGCATGAGGGGCATGTCGTGACTCATCGGGTGCTAATCACCCAATACGGGTAAGGTGTACCATAACGCACCACCCCGATACTTCAAACTCTTGTTACCAAAGACCAGGGACACCTTTCGCCTCATTGTTCTTGATATATTTTGCCTGATTTAACGTCAGTACAGCAGGGTGGTAGGGCACCTCCTAATTAGGATCACGTACCATAATTGCAGGTTGAGGTGTGTTGGAATCAACCAGTGTAAAACAAGCAATCAAAGAGGATTTTTTCATAGTTAAGGTTTAGCGTTATGGCTAGAATATCACCTGATGTTAAGTCAATATGTGGCCCAAGATGCTGCTCACACTAAGCTTAGTGGAGAGCCTGTCTTTCAAATGCAACAGCTGTCGAAATACACCTATAAGTATTTACCGGCAGATTTTCAACTAGAATATGGTAGCTAGTTGATTACAAGCAATGCCCTGCCCTACCAGTGAAAGCTGTCGTGGTCTCTGGCAACACGGGAATATGGAGTATCGCCGTGGTGTGTTTTCATAGGTAGTTTCAGGTGCTTATTATAACTATAGTCACCTGGACTTCCTCTCTCGTGCCCGAGTGTCGTCTCTATCGTCCCGTTTCCGCTCCGGCTTGCGGTCTTCATTCCTCACGGGATGTCCTCTGCGTTCCTCGCCGCGATCCTCCCTGTAGCGATCTTCTCTTTCTTCCCGGGGTTCCTGCTGTGGTCTTCTGTTGCGGTCCCTGTAGCGCTCATCAGGACTCCTGGGTCTTGGTGGATTCCTGAATCAATTTTATATTTTCTTTCATATAACTATGTTATGGCATTCAAACTAATTTACGGTAAATAAATTAGAATGAAATATATGTAATTGAATTAAACATACACTTATTGGTCTAAAAATTAAATTGGTTTAATTACTTTTTTACTCATATATTAATTAGCGTTTCGGCACAATCTATCCTGATTTTAAATGACGTTGTGACACATGATAGTCATACACAAACCTAGTGGCGAACTGGCAAGACAGATACTCGGAGGTAGATCTTAGTACAGACAAGGTTTACAAATTTTAAATAGAGTAACAGCTAGATTAATCGCTACTAGAAAACTTCCTTACCACCATGATATGGACCGTTTATTTTGAAAGTGGTGTAAGTGCATTTTTGAGAAAAATGAGCTATCACGTAATTCATGCTTAATTTAATGTAAATTTTTTATATATAACTAGTCCGTGTTTAATTTCTCAAAAAAATCCCTTTTGTACAACTTAAAATCGGTCGGTAAATGAAATTGCATTATCAACAAATATAGTAATCTTTAATTTTCTCGAAACAAAATGAAATGGACTTACACCACTTTCAAAATAAACGGTCCATATAATTTCGATACAAATTTTCCTTCAGCAAACGCTCACCCTTTGCAGATTTTGTCATTGCGGTCACTATATACGCTACCACTAAACTAACTGAACCCAAATTGATTCAATCAATACATTACCAGATGAATAACGTATAAAAGTAATTGGACGTAATCTTAACCATTTCGAAATTAAGTTCTCGAGATAATATTTATTTGGCATTTCTCCAAACGATAGCTTCTCAAAAATACTATTTATCTAATAAACCTAATGAACCGTGTACTCATTTGCGATTCTTAGTTTGAGACGTAATAAAACCGAACTGTTTTTGAAGATTGATAACTGATGATGAAAAGAAATGTGCGAAAAGGGTCGTAGTCAAAGGTCGGTCTGACTTCACAGACTGTGGTAAACCCCACATTAACTCGCAATAGGTGATGCTGTGTGTATGTTGGGATTGGAATGGCATTGTTGATTATGAGAGGAAGAATTAATATAAAAAAATAAAAGCAAGAATTTGAGAGGAAGCGGCAGGAATTTATCCATAGAAAGGGTACGATTTTTCATCACGATAACTTAAGAGTTTGAGGGGGGGGGGGGTTAATGTGCCATATAGCCCTGACATTCCACCTTCAGATTTCCAGGTGCTTCGGACTCTTCAAAAAATTTTAGGCAGTGTCAAATCAACATTAAAAGAGGTCTGCCAAAACTACTTTTGAATTTTTTGATTAGTTGTCCCAAAACATCAACAGCAACGTAATCATGGCACGACTCACAAGATGTCAGAAAGTCATCGAACAAAATGGCTCATATAGTAATTAAATGTAAATGAACTTTAGAAAAAAATGTCTTGAGTTTTCATATAATCGCGATGAAATTCTTCCCCGAACATACATACATACATATTTTACAAACATCTCAAACAAATATCTAGACATTCACAATGTATATACTGTATAGTTATTATTAAGCATTGTAAAAACAATGAAATACGATTTCCATTTAAAAGACCCCGAACAAACAACCATAGATACGGCCACGCGAAAAACTGTCGTAAATGACTACTAAATAATACAAAATAATGAATCATTAATACCCATGGTGTGACGAATGAGGCTTGTCTTGTCTGATCGGAGGCCTATCACGTCGTACTTCACGCGGTCTGTAATCGACAATATTTACAATTATTTCAAAAATTTAAAATGTATACATAATTCACGGCACACGAAAGAATGCCTTTTATTTATTGCATTTCATTACAAACGGGCAAGCTTTAAATAAAGTATAAATACAGCACAAATTACGTTAACTTAAAACAAAAACCTTTTTTACAATTTTACAGACATTATTATTCTTCAGAAAAACTTAATAATACGAAGGTTATTTTATATCACAATCGAACTGTACATGTTTGACTATTGTTCAAAATGTATTACGAATAAAGTAAATTAATTGTGTGAGAATTTTATTAACATATTATAAAAGTCACATAAATGTTATATACCCATTAACCTTCACATAAAAAATTGACGCTAGAATCCATGTTTCTATCTTATATAATAGCACATTTCAGTGTAATGATTCAGGTTGTCTTCAGCACGAAGAACCAAATACTTTGACACTCCTATAAATCATTCACTTACCCTTACTTATGACACATTCGACGGTTTGATGGTAGAATACCTATAGGGAAGTCATCCGATCGTGGATTTATCGTAATAAGCAATATATCTCTGTACAGTTCACTATATTCTGGTTTCCTTGTCAATTTATATTTATTTCTGTTTCTGTTCTGTTTTTATGTTGTTTCTGTATTTATATATACTATTTCAAACATTTCATTAGACAAGCAGAGTAGTCATATATATGTACCACCAATATTTTATTTAAATCCAGTGTAATGTTTAATTTATTGAAAAACTATGTTCATTACATATTAAATACAATAATCTTCATGTTCATCAATAATTCTGGAGTTAGAAATTGTGTGGGAAAAACGACGAGTTAATCTCGTTTATTCTATTATGTAAGTTTATTCGAGAATAGTTTAAAACATCCAAAATATTTTTCTTGTTTTTATATATTAATATGATAAAATAATTTATTAGCCTGCAGAAAAAGTATTTGTTTGTTTAACATCTTTGCTTTGTCAGTCAAATTTCTGATGTGTCTTCATTTTTTATTGTAATGATATATACTTTTACTAGTTTCCAGAAATACATGTTGACTAGTCTTCAGAGTAATGATGAAAAGAGTTGAATTGTATATACATATACTCAGTTTACAATGTAATATATACTTCGGAGTGTTGTGAAGATATCGGCCTAAATTCCTTTGGTGTAGTTATTTTTTAAAGTAATTGTTTATTTTATGTAGATTTTCATTTCATTATTCCATACATATTTTTAAGTCATTTGATTTATTCTTCATGATCTAAATATATATGTCATTCAAACAGATTGTTGTCACAGTACTGTCCACATTTCTCTGTTTTAATGTTAAATGAATCCATTTTAATACAGTATTATTCCACAAGAATGTCTATCAATCAAGTTCCATACAAAATATTCTTTCATATTTTCATAAATAATTATTTACAATTTCCAGCAGTCCTAATTGTACCATACAATAGTTCAAAGTAATCATGATACAAGAAAAAGTTTCCTTTGCATTTAAGTATTAATTGCTATATATAAGTAGCAGTAATCACTTGTGACCATTTATGTAAATTTGAATGTTGATTTGTAACTCGATGATTATACCTTATGAAAATATTATTTTGGCGACATTAATAAAACTGTATTTTGATCGAGCAACCTATTTCGTCAGGTTCTCAAGTATATTCCGTAATAAAAGACAAATAATTAGTCTTCGCTCGTTATTCTGTTGAGTTAACAACAAGTTTCACAAATTCCTATAGAGATTATTGTTTAACGTGCAAATACTAAAATATCTTTGCAACACCGACATTTTCCGATCAAGACATTTTTCTGTAGAGTAGTCACTGTAAAAATAAATACAGTTGTTTAAGGTCGCGGACAAACTACACAGTCAGTGCACACATGCAATTACACGATCCTAAGGATATTATACAATACACACTATAATGTGCAATGAAGTTTGGTTTATTTTTATAACATAAATATGTATAATAATTGCACTGACTTGTTGATCATGAGTTATTATTATTACTATTAACATTTGTTAAGTCGACTACATACCTTCCTGATGTGTAGGGTTCTTCACGGAACCTGTCCTTGTTGTCTGGATATTCCCTGTCCTGGATTCGGTCAGTATCGGATGGAACACGCCTAGTAAAAGTCGAATTATGGTTGTTATCATAACGACAATAATTTTAAAATTTGTTACAAAAATGAAACTTAAATAAAACAAAGACAAGTAGGAATAGAGATATTTCACGGGTACAATTATACCCTGCGTTTGAAAAAATTTGGCGTAGTAAGCGATTGTCTAATGTTTCTGCAAACCGGCGTTTTTAATAAATAACAACACCAGCACGTTAAGGAAGTCGTCGCACGACAAGCGTCAGAGTAGTCGGATTTGTAATGTCAGTCTATGTGGAAAATACTTCGACATTTTTTATGAAATCTTTATAGCTTTGACATTAATTACAACCTCAGACAATGTTTAGTAATGACAATCTGTGCCAGCGACTTCGTTCGCGTGGAACTAAAATTTATTTATTTATAATTTCTTTTGGGAACCCTATTGTTAATTCTAAAATAAAAGTAGCCTAAGTTACTTCTTATAATATCAGCCATCTGCCAGCAAAAATACTGTCAACAGCGGTCCAGACTTTTCAGAGATAAGCCAGGACAAACAGAAAGGTAGACAAACAATGTTTTTTTTTATATTAGTGCCGTATATACTTTCATATACATTTAGTAAAAAGCTGTAATTTTTCATTACAAATAGGCACTTCAATTTTATTTATTTGTATACATGAAGTCAGAGATGATGAACGCGGAAAGCCTAGAGAAAGGACTGGCACTAGGTGCAACTGCCTATATAAGCATTAGGCATTAACATAGGTTTGAGCACTATGACAGCATATGTGTGTGCGTTTCAACATTTGTATTTCTATTAAGTTATGGTGAAATTCAATGTGATAACGCAGTATCCTGCATATAAACATACAGGACTAGGGAAATTGTAATATGGAATACCCTATAAATCAGTGAAGTCATGTCGCAAGTAATTTGTGTAAACTTTTTCCGCCGCATTATTCCTTTTCAAATTATAATTAAAATTAAAGTTTATATTGCCAAATCAAATAACACAATATTGGAAAAAGTCATATATTTAGTGAATCTTTAAGTCCGCACCTTCATATAATTCAATAAATGTTTTATGAATTGAATTTAAATTTCACTACTACTGTATTACATAATATATTACTAACCTTTCTCTATGCTCTCTATTTTCAATATAATCTCGTCTCTTTTGTACCCTTTCCTCATAAAAATTGTATCTGTTGAATACTGTAATCAAGACACATTCAACTTTATAGCTCCAGTATTATTAAATAATCAATTTATTGTGATCAACGGATTCTGTAAAAGACTGACATGACTTAAACACCCCCTATTTTAGACTCAGTAATACCAGTAAAAGTTTTTTAGGTAATAGTGTTAGGATTTATAACAAAGCTCCAAAACACACTACTGATCTGCCAGGTAGTAAGTTCATGCACCATTTCAAGCGGGTTTTAATGTCAAAAGGCTATTACAGAGTGGATCAATACGTGAATGATGGTGATGTCTAGAATTGACACCTGTCTCTATGCATCCGCTAAATATCTATAGTGAATATATTATCCTTTGTATGTTTACATACTTAAAAAAAAACAGATCGAGTTTGTTGCCGGTTCTTTTCGATGACTGGTGATTTTCCGAACTGGTAGTAGTTTTGACATTCATAAGCGCTTTCCCAGGGCCTAAATTGAATAAAGTTTTTTTGATTTGAATTGATTGTATATTTTAATGGAGTATTTTAGGACATTATATCTATTTAAAAACTAGAATAATATTATTAAGAATAGAATAAATTAAGAAAGATATAATATTAATCTCTATGTTAAAGGGTAGACTAGAATAACAGATAAAAAAATATATGTATGAAACTATTTGCTTGTATTGTATTACTATTTTTAAGGATTTGATTTGGATTATTATATTCAGCATATTAGATAGCAGTTACTACAGAAACTTTATTTATGTCACCTATTTTAGAAAAATGATTTTTAATACTATGACTACAAATCATCACTTTTATATATTTTATTTCACTTTCATGTTAAGGTGAATACTATGGCTATACTATGGTATGGCAAGGTAATACTATGACAGTATCATGCAAAATATAATTTGTTTGTTTATAAAAAATACATTTTATAGAAGATACCTTTATATATACTGGTCTGATTATAAACAATATTTGACTGATAAAAAGCTATGCTCTTCCTTCTTCAGTATCATTGACTATCTTTTATTTACAGTTATATGGCAGTATTAAATATATGTTCTGAATCTGGGTGTATTTTATGTGTGTACACATGTATTTACAAACGTTTGTAAGACACTTGATTCATAATGTTAGTGTTCTCTTTAAAAAGTATTTTATTGAGATACACATTTATTATTATATATAAAAATTGTTATTTGTCGCTCTTAATGTAAAGTAGATGCGGAAAATTGGTGATCAGAGACAAAGGTAAGATTTAAAAGAGACCGAGATCCAGCAGTTATAGGCTGATAATATTCATCTAAAATATTACAGTACCACACAATCTTACCTGCTACTGAAATACAAAACTCATTATGAAATGTAAATTTAAAATAATTTCTATATAATATTATTTGTGTGTACCTCGTGGTTCTTGTCTGGAATGGTTTGCATCTTCTCTGGGTCTTCTTTGAAATTCTTCATCAGAAGGTCTGTGTTCTTCATATCTTGGATTCCTGCAAAAAAAAATACATGCATTGCAATATACAACTTTAGACAACTGTTTCAGTAAGGAAAAGTTTATTTTAAAAATCCATCTAACACATTTGAAACATTAAAACTTCATAGATAGATTAAGAACAAATTTAAAAAATAATAATTTTAAATCTATACTTCCTATGAACAAAAATTTCACATATTCATGATGTTAAGTCTTAATGTAGATAATTAATCTTTAAATAATGTACCTTTAAAACAAATTTCAATGAAATTGTTCCGGCCATTTGAGTTGAAGAACAAATTAATTTTTTATAATATTATATTCACATTTTTCAAGCATTTATAATGAGCTATATTTCATTGTTTTTAGAAGAACAGTAAGTAGTCTAAAAAACATCTCTGGATATGATGTAAAAATAATAAAATATATAATATTGTACCTATAAACAATAGTATACAGAAAATACAAAATTGTGAACAAGTTACATAAATTGGTCAACTAACTGCTGTTACCACACTGAGTATAAAATAAAATAAATTATTTAATATTTTAAATACTTATTCCTTACTATTTAATTATTTCTTTCATTGCAACCTATACCAATTGAAAGGAAAAGGGTGCCAAATGTGTAGATAATAATAGATAAAACACAATTATTTATATTTAAAAAAAAACAATATCTTAACTACAGAAAACAAGATTCAATGTACCTTTTGTATTCAATATAATCTCTGGGTCTCCTGTCATGGTCCTCACCAGGTGCATTGTACTGAGAATTTTGACCATACCTCTCTCTATTCTTTTCATATTTATCTTGCTGGTATGAAGAATACCTGCAACATTTATTGATTTAATTTCAATTTTAATTTATTAGCTTCATATTCATATTAAAATTAATTAAGCCACTAGATAAATTTAGAAATTGGTATAATTATTCAAGATATAAATATAAGGGAAAGTGATAAAATATTGAGTCACTATAACAATGAACAGCTTTGTTGCCAAATTCACATATCTTTGTTAGAACCTCACACAGCCAGTATTACTAACAACAACTTTCATACTAGAATTCAGTGGTGTACCACAGTCTCTTTGCAGCCAAGTAGGATATTCTTTCTTTTATCATATTCTAAAATTATATTTGCCTATTTTCTAAGAAACCATGATCAACTGTTTACATTTAGATATCATTTCCTGTAACTATTACCTATAACATTTAAACTAATAATAGTTCATTTGTAAGATTGATAATCTAATATTAAACTAAATATCAAAGGATAAGACATTGATAAATAACCTGTCACTGGGTTCCCTATTATACTGATCATGATATGCCTGCCTACAATCCTTGCTGGAGCCACGGTAGAATCTCTGCACTTCACGTTCCCTCTCATATTCAACTGACTCGGATCTTCTATATTCTTTTCTACAAATATATTAAATAAATTATGTCTTTTCTTACATCTCATCTCTATACACTTCATTTACAAAACAAATATGATGGAGATTCATTGTGAAAATTTTCTATACAATCAAGGAATTAATATGAATTTGTAATACCTTACTATTAGAAAACTTGTTGTGTTAAACAACCTTATCACTCACTAAACAAGATCTAAAAAGTTAATTTGATAAAAAAATTAATTAAGATATCTCAAGTTGGCACAAAAACATTTCTATACAAAAATAATAAATAAAAAGGTATTATTGCAAACATTTTGTTATAAAATATATTGTCTTACTGATAATAAGTACGTTGCGGAACATTGGCCTCTTCAGAAGAACCTCGACGCTCTTTGACTACACTATGTAGACGCCGTTGTACTTGTTCCTCAGCTAAAAATAAGAAATTATTGTGACTATCGTATAATACTACATTATTGGAATTATTATAAAGGAGAAATAATTCACCAATTTCGCTAACTGAGCTATTTCGAGAGCGTTTACTGTGCTTGTGTTTATGTTTTCGTTTCTTCTTTGATGTTATTTCACCTTCGCTGACTGACGAAATTTCTCCACCTTCCGAAGGGCCCTCATCAGCAGAATCCGAACGACGCTTCTTTTTTGTATGCTTCTTTTTCTTTTTCTTATGCTTACGTTTTTTAGCACGTTTTTGTTCGTCAGATTCAGACTCGGAATCGGAAGATTCAGCACGTTTTCTTTTCTTTCTGTGTTTGTGTTCGGACTCCGATGATCCTTCACTGTCACTACCGGAGGAACTACTAGTTTTAAATGTTAAGTCTGATTCTTCCGAGTCATCAGACGACGTGTGATGGTGCCGTTTTTTAGATTTCATATTACTTACAGAATTTAAGTCAATTGATTTGGTATCTCTAAAACACACGCTAAAGGTGGCCACGGCACTGTGTTACCACTAGTCAACTTTATTACTTGCCAGGTATAAGGTTCTATAATGAATAAAATTTAATTACTACACCTCGCAGATTTTAAAGCGATAGTAAAATAGCTAAATTCATATTTCAGTAGCTGAAATATAAAAGTAATATCTTCATTAAAAAAATAATTATTAACCGTCGTGGGACGTCTGACAGAAGTGAAAATCGTTTTCTTTTTCACACCAATATTTTAATAAAGAATTAGTAAAAGTAATTATTCACATCTACACAATCTACAACAGCAAAATTTACTACGTTTGACAGTTTTTAATCATTGCATACCAATCACTACAATTAATCAATCTGGATAGTTAAAACGGCTTGTAAACCTCTTATACGAGGTCATTCCACATCAAATTACCAGTTTTGTACCCGACATTAACTGGCCACTAACAAATAGTTTTCAGAATTTATACAATTTTTCACCCAACAATAAATGTTATTAATTTTTACAAAAATAAAACTAATTTTTAACCTTTATTAGTTTTAAATAATAGTCATCAATTGAACTAATATTTTTTAATAATTAAAATTATTTTGAATCAATGATAGCTCAGCGGTAGAGTGCACGGACCGACGCCGCACCAATGGATGTAAATACGAATCCTTGTAACAAGCTTGAGCTTTCGGTAAAAGAAAACATCATGATGAAACTATAGTATGGTAATACGACTCATCTCGCTATCAAACCACCCACAAATTAAAAATCTGCTGCCAAATGCTTATAGTGAATTCCGGCTGGTTCCCTTGAGAGCCAGTGCTGCGTATCAATAACCTTTTCGCATATATTTTATTATAAGAACTGTCTGTTCCTGAATATTAGATTATTATATAAACATACACGTATGTAGATGAAATATTTTTAAACGGTGAAATACAAAAACTGTATTTTGTATTTTGTTAATATTATGTTGCTATTTTAAAAGTTGATAAATCACAAAAGTCAAAAGGACTTCTAATTTGGAGATGTGAGATTTACGAAAAATATAAAATTTTCTATGGATAAAAATCAAATCGATGTTAGATTAAAGAAATCGAGTTCTAAAAAATGGTTAATCAAACATTCTTTTAATTCGGTTTTCGTGTTTATATTTTCAATGTAAAACCAGTCATAGAGAACAAAAATAATGCCACAATAATCAACATTTTATTATTCTTAAACTAATTAAAGTTTTTTAAAGTAATAGTAAAAGTAATTTTAAATTATTATTAACGAATATAAACGAAAGAGCCATATCTGGCTTTGTATGTTTAGCTTTTAGTTTTTGTGAAAATCGTTAAAGCAGTTGCGGTTATCATTAAAGAACAAGAACACCTCACATTTTTCACATTTTGTGTAACTGCGTAATTTTGAGCAGTTTTGTCGTAATCGTCGATCGTTGTTTACCCAAATGGGATAATGATCGATCCCGTCGGTCCGTACCGACGTCAATGGCATGTCTTGATGTCTAGCTGGCGCTTTCCGGGGTTTTTTCGAAGATACTGAAGAGTCAGGTATATTTGACGGAATGACAGCTCGCCCCCATGGACTGCCAATTAGGCTCAATGGAGTTTCAGCTCTTGTCGTCGTCGGTGTTCCTAGAAAGCTGGCTGGGTGACCACGGTTTTTTGTCTGTGTGACCAGTTTTCCTGCTTTACGCATATATTATGTTAAGAAACTGCATGCTTAAAATCAAACAGTGGCATGTAATTATTGTTGTTCACCCTACGCCAAATGAAAAGTGTGTATCTCTAAAAAGCATAATAAAGCCGCCTGAGTGCATAAGATGCCACATTTGATGGGCAGTATTTAGATATATAAATAGATAGAATCGAACTTTGATTGTCAGGGGGGAAATATCGATTTACTAAATCAAAACAAGAAAAGAAAATCGAGTTTTTTACCGAAAATAATCAATTCTTTAATTAACCAATATCACATTGCCACCCCTAATCTAATTTACGTTGTCAAGTTAGTGTAGATAGCAATCTTATTTTAAGATTTCAGCACAGAGTACATTTGTATATATAAGAATATCAGAATATTACATACGGCATTAATTTATATTTTATTTTCATTAGTATGATTTTGATTTGTAATCTGTTTCCTGTTTATTCTATTAATATAATTTATATATATTAATATAATAATAAAAATAAGTGACAACTAACCTATGTGTATAATAGACAAATTTACAAACAAATAAAATATATTGTCAGTGTTATTGAAAGTTATTGAAAACTAATGGCTACAAGAAAGAGAAGTGGTTCTGGGTCTAAAAGACATTTAAAAGAGAAAGTAGTACAGATTTATGAATCGTTCTTTAGAGGAGAGAATCTAACGACGGAAAATTCCACATTCTGGGATGAGTTTTTCCTCCTTAAGCCTAAAATACCACAGCTGGAAGCAGAAATTCAAAAGCTGTCCGTAGAGCAACTGATGAACATGAGAGAAAGTATGAACTTATTGGTGACACAATGTATAGAGATGCTTGGACAAGAACATCACATAAGGTAAAAGTTAAGTTTTAAAATGTGTATCTTTATTCATTCTCTACAGAACTAACTTTATTTTATTATTTGATTAGATTGGTTTATGCTCTGCAGACATTAAGTACCCTATTAATGACTATTTATCAAAGGGCTGGCCAAGACTCTAATTTAGATATCACAGTTATTTTAATTGGACAAGAAAATGCTGATAGCAAATTGCAAAAATTCTTTGAACATTGCAGCACAATACTCTCTGGTATGTATCTTAATTGGTGATAATAACAAAATATAAAAATGATTTCAAATAATAATTAAAATAATATTTTTATACCTTATTTATTTTTTATACATTTGTGCACATGGGATATGGACTGTTGGTTATAAGTTATGATTACTAAAAAGAATTAAATATATAATTGTTCTTCCAGCTCCCATATTCAGGGAATATTGAAAAATACACTCTTATAAAAATAAGTATCAACTTTGTATAGTATATTGTAGTAAACATGGAAATTATATGTTTTTATTATTAAGTAGACTGATATCTTTATCTGAATAATGACTTTTATGAATAAATATTGATAGATGTAATTAAAGTCAATAATTAAATGTTACTGACCTAAGGACTATCTAATGTAATGTAAAAATTTAAAGAAACAATATTGATAACTTTTTTGATGAGCACACTGAAGGTCCTAAAAATCGTCATAACTAGATTATTAATAGAAATTTGTTACATTTGTACATTACAAAATTAACATTTTTATATTATGGTTATTATATTATTGGCATATTATGGGTTGTTATTAATTATATCAAATTATGTTTTTATAGGTGAAGTACCAGACAGTTTGAAATCAATGGTCTTAAAAATACTACTTGTAATAGCAACAGGGTTAGAAAACATAGATGATAATCCTCTTGTAGAATATTTCATGCAGAATTCTCTATTTGAACCATTGGTACAGCTGCTAACTACTTCAACAGAGAGGCAACAACATGGTAAAAATTTTTATTATAAAATTAATTTGATTGTTAAATTTACATAATTTATTAAATATAATAAAAATGATGTTTATTTGTCAAAAGTACTAATTGAACCCTATTAATTATCCCTAACTAGTTGGGACCATGACCACTCTATGTGGAATTATTGGTAGATGGTTTAGTACTATTCATTATTTGAGTTGTAATAATCCATCCTATTTTTATTGCTATTTTACTTTTATGAACATTTTTCCCAAACAAAAGACAATAAGACAATTTCCCAAATAAAAACAAAAGACAGGCATTTTCTCTTAATATGTTATTGGCCCAGTGCAGTGGGTGGGGCTGGCTAGTATATTATGTAAAATATAGCTAGAACTATTCCCGCTAAGAATATATTTTGGGAAATTTGTAGTTTTGTTTCCTTAACTTAACCAGTGTTGCTGAACTGTGCCAAGTTTTTATTAAATTGTATATACACTACTATCACCTCTAGAGCTATGAAGCTCAATTTTAAAAAGCTTTATCAAAATAAAATAACCATGTTTTGAGTCCAACATGTGTAAACTTAAATTTTTCTGTCAGTACATCTTAAGAACTTTTTTAAATTAGAACATTGAAGTCAGCACAAGATTGCTAGTGGTCAACATAGCATCTATTGAATTTGATGATGCTTCAATATTCAGTTCAACCAAATATGTCTGTTACCACTTCATGTGCATTTATATTTTGTACATTTCGTTTGTAAGTTCTCTATCAAATTCATTCTGTTTTCATCAATTACTCTTTTATAAAAGTTATTACAATTATCATCTCTAAAATTGGTTACATAGATAAACATTTACAAAAAGTATATAGAAACCAATATACCAAATGTGTTGCTTATAGTCTAGTAAATATGCCTTATCATTTTCCATGAAATTTGGTTTTAACATGTTTTTTAATTTAATGATAAAACAAATTTAACTTACATTTACAACATATCTCAAGGCTTATTTTAAAATCTAATCACTGTAAATATTGAGTGATAATTTCTACTGAAGTCATTGAGTCACCTAAACATAAATATTTTTCTTTCTTATTTTATTTTGTCTTGTTCATATTGATATTAAACAGAAATTCACACAACTATAAAGCATTCCATTTTTAATGTTATCTACTAAAAGTTAGTATATTTTTATACATGTATTCTTACAAAATACAGAGCTGTTTAGTGACATCAATATATCTGTTTTAAAATGGTTATTTTAGTTACTACTATGGAGGGTTAATGAACAGTTACTTTATTTGTAATTTGTATATTATTATAAAACCTAATTTTGGTTCTTGTTGGCTGGAATGTTTTGGTGTTTATGAGTACATTCTTAGAAAAAAAAAATATCTTACAGTATTATCAAATAATATGTCTTAATAATTCTAAAGCAAATTCCAGGTTTCAGTGTTTTCTTAACATTAGTATGGTTAATAAACTTAATGATTTACTTGTGTACCAAACTTACACAAACATTACAATCAACAAAACATTAAAATCTGTTACCTGGTTAGTACTGTTTGTAACAAGCTTTGATACTTTCATATTTGTTGTTTTTATATTTCATTCTATCTACTGTAATTATACTGTTGCTAAAACAAATAAAAACATCAATATTAGTGCAGTACATTACAATAAACTGCATATTTTTGTTTTGTTTTAGGGTATGATGTGGTTATGTTATTAATGTTTTTGGTGAATTACAAAAAAGAAGAATCTGCAAACCCTTATGTGGTTAAACTTTCAATACTAGATGATGAACTGGCTTTGAATGGGTAAGTGATTCTTAAACATATTACTATAGCATTAATATGGATTTTATAATCTTACTACCATTTGATTTTAAAATAAGCATACATAAACTAGGTTACTGAGGAGCTGATATTCATGATTATAGAAATAATTAACATCCAGACTCCAAACTGGATGCCATATTCATTTCTGAAAATACTGCAATTTGTGGGATTATAACTTGCTTTACAGTGAAACAATAATATATATTACTGTTACTATTCCATGTATCTTTTAAACACATGAACAAATTATTTTGTTCAATCAGTTCAATTTTGGTCAATGTATGATTACTAATTCAGATCTGAGTCTCAGCTAACAACCACACTAAAAATGGACATTTGTTGTTTTTGTTAACTAGCACTACATTTTGAGAACTCCATTTGGTATATTTTTTTACTACCTTTGTATCCATCACATTATTAGAGAATTGTGAGAGGAATGTAGGTATTAACTTACGATTACGATTTACTACATTACCCTGAGTTGTTAAGAGAAAGTTTATATGTAACCAAAATAATATTGTTTAAATGAAGTTTTTTTGTTATTCCTATTACCTGCTAAGTCTTCCATTATTGTATATTTTAATAGAATTCACAAAAACTACATTTCAGTTTTTAATAGCAATATTCAGGTTTTAATTCAAATAGCACCCTACTTAACGATAAAATTTGTTGAGTGGGTGGAAATCTTAATTGTGTTTTACCATATAGAAACCCGGTGATATAGTGACACGTTATTCAAGTGTTATTTGTATGAATTTAATATATTTCGATGTGATTGTTTCAGTTACGGCCAAGTGATAACTGCGACGCTGAATGACTATGTCATATCTACATTCGGTGGTATGCAAAGCAGCGGTGGTGGTGGATGGCTTTCATCACTAACGAGCATGGTTGGAGGAATATTCCTAACGAGTGACGATACACAGCCGGTTATAAGAGGACAGCGAAGTGCCGGGGGAGAGGAGGGAATGTTACTGGCGTTGTACGAGGCGGCCCATCTAAACAGGAATTTTATGACAACGTTGGCACATTCATCATCTGCAGCAGCTTCGTCTGCACCGCCATCTCCACCTGCCACTTTACCACCACACCAAGTACGTTAATCTATATCTATATTATTAGAAGGAGGGTAGTTGATCATACCGAGTAGCGTGAATGATCCCTGCATTCAGCGCAAGGCACCCGTCACGACATCATCGATGGGACGTAAGATTTATATTTTCTACTGTTCAAGCTGTCTTTGATATTTTCCTTGTATATGCTGTAAATCAATATTGGGAATGGTTTGAAGTGACTTTGGTGGTTATAATTATATTTCGTCATGAGAAATAACAACAACGTTCATTGGAAGCGTGCATTTAGATATCTTCGTGTTATTATTATCGATCTGGTTATTCTTTTAAACTACTTCGCTTATGATTCCTAACAATATTAATATAACAACAATAACAATACTTTATTTACCAAAAGTAAGTTTTACATGTTCAGCTACCAATCGTGGCCCCCGCACTGGGGAAACCCTGTGTCGCGGGTGGTCACCACAAGAATACGCTTGTACAAATGAACGTAGTGGATAACCAACATACTGTTAGTATGTTTACTGTATATACTATACATTACGCATTACATACGTGAAGTCGAGTTTATAAACCTATTATTATTAATTATATACAAATATATCAAAAAAGGTAAGTACAAATTATAAAGCAGAAATGTTTGTTTATACGCGCTAACCTGAGATTACTATAATACTATAAGTCAGATAACAAAAAATATTTTTATATTCGATAAGCAATCAATTATAAAGGCTTTACTCTATATAACATCACGCTAACACGAATACGAGCAAAGCCGTATTGAAAAAAGTTATAAAACAGGATAAAAATATTAAATAATGTTTAGTTATATGCGAACGAATTCACATTCACAGCTATTTTAATATATTTTATGAGAATCGGTATGGTTATAATGGAGTTATTAATTTCTTTGCAGGCGCCACCTAATTTATCACAGATTCAAGCTCTCGATAATGAACAACCGACGAATTTGCTAGTCACATTTTTCCAATACTGGTAAGCTAAAATGAAAAAAGTAATACTAATAAAAGGACCCAGAAACCTACTACCAGGACCTACTAAAATTCAATGTATTGTTACATTTCAGTTCTATCGTAATGGCGGATACTCGGAGTGAACCAAGTAATAATAAATGCAGTTTGTGTTTCATAACACTAACCTGTATTGTAGAGGAACAGTTTGCTAATTCTATTATGCACGACCAAAATCTTACTTTTAAGGTAATTATAGATTATTACTACTATACCAGTAGTTTCATACATTGTACTCTTAAGGTAATAATTTTTTTTTTAGTAAAGCAGCGATTTTTAAGAGTTGATCTGACAGATGATGTCTTATTTTTTCTAATAAGTACTCGGTTACTCTCGCGTTCAACGGTTCTTGGCGTTTTGTCTCTTTCATTTTTTGGGATAAAATGTATTGTTTATGTTGATCCATCATATTAGCTACAATGGTATCAAATGTTAAATCTAAATCGTGCCGCTAAAATATGTTTGTGTCTCTATGAGTTTTGCGCGTACAACACGATGGACAAACAGACGAAATTTAAGAATAATCTATTTTTGACCTCTATATCGATAACAAAAACTATAATTACAAGCCTAAGCAGTTTCAAGTGGCATCATCTTATTTATTTTATAATGTGGATACTATCATTCTAACTTCTTATGGGAGTTGAATAAGTATTGCGCGTAATATTATGCCGGCCTACTAACCTTACAGCAGCTGAACACTGGCTGATCCCCTAAATATGACAAACCCAAAGAATCATTATAAAAACTTTATCACTATGTGAATATTGTTCGCGACTCAAACGACTACAAAATCCTAACATCTCGTTTGATTACTGGATTTATACCTATTGATCCACAAACTCGACATGCCTAACGTTAACTATAGCAGGCATTAACTATATAAAAATATACGTAAGAAATAGTTTATATAAAATAGTTTTATAACTAAACAATATAAATAAATAAACAGAGAACTTGAAAATAAATGCTTAAACTTTCACTTCAGGTACAATTATATAGGCTTCCAATGCGGCACAGGAAAATTGTCTTAGAGGAACCACCTTCGCAGCCGCTTGCTTCTACTTTAATAGGTCCGTCTCTTATATATATATACATATCATTTCACATACACCAATATACATATCATTTCATAGGAGCTCTTGCTGAGCTAAATTGAAGATTGCTTGTAAATTTCATCAAAATCAGTATAGCGTTTTTATAATCCATAGAATACTTTTTTAAATTATCTTATATGTTTAGTATTATGCCCATAATCTCACTTGATGTTAAGATTTAAGATGTGATCTAAGTTGACTAAATAAAATCATTGATCTTTATAACAGAAAGTTGAAAAATTTTGCCGCCCTCGAAAATTTCGCAGCCCTGGTCACTAGATACTCGTGTAAATCCATCACTGTATGTACTAGGGATGTTACGGAGCTTCGACTCCGATTGCGAAAGGTCGTAAGTTCAGATTGATTTTACACCTCCGAGTCTGACTTCGGCTTCGGTACTTTTAAATCGGAGGGTATAACGGTGATCGAAACACAACAAGTAACTGTGGCTAGAATAAGTACATACAAAATTTTACTTTTAGTTCAGAGAATTGCTTGATTTTTCAAAAAATTGCTCTACAAAGTCTTCCCTTAAGTTTTATGGAAGATAACAAATTTCGTCGCTTGTTACAATTCCTAGTATCGAATGATATTATATAATATCTAACATTATCTTCTTCTTTACCTCAGTTTCGCAACCGACTTCGACTCCGGCTACGGTATACCAACCTCCGTAACATCCCTAGTATGTACATTATACGTGCAATATTGTAATGAAATCGTTGTAACAATGTGCAGATCTTCTAGTCGAGTTCATAATGTGCCATCTATTGAAGAAGTTTCCTGGCGAGCTGTACCAGCTGTGCATAGGGGTGCTGCTGAGACTGCTCAGTTACCAGAAGCGGTGCCGCGTGCGGCTCGCAAGGGACTGGCGCTCGCTCTGGGCCGCGCTCATAGCGCTCCTCAAGTTCCTAGTTACCAATGAGACCACTTTACTTAGAAGACATAATATTTTCATTATGGCACAGCAGGCGAGTTTCATTTTTTTAAGGTTAAGGTTTAGCGTCATGGCCATAATCTCACCTGATCTTAAATGATACGGCCCAAGTTTGTGGAAACACTAAATCTATGGAGGCACTGGCTCTCAAGTGCAACTGCCGGAGTACACGTATTGGGTATTTGGTAGCAGATTTTCAACTTGAGGGTAGTAACTAGCCAGGCGGCCATTAGAAAAAGCCCTACCACCATGCTATGGTTTTTATTTTTATGTGTTACTATGTTTTTCTTCACCGAAAGCCTGTACACATTATGTGATAAATTTAAATTCTGCTTCATAAGACTAACAATAATACATAATTTACTTAAGAACAATTGTGTCCACATAATAAAATCCCTCAAGAAATACGTGAACTACAATTAAATCCAATACAGTTATAATCTTTACTAATATTATAAATGCGAAAATGAGTTTATTTGTTTGTTACGCTTTCACGCATAAACCGCTGAATAGTTTATGAATTTTAGTATAGAGATAGATGGGAAGCTAGAGACGGAGGTGGGCTACTTTTTCTCGCGAAAAACTTATTGGAAATGGGGTAAAGAAAAGGATAAACTTTTTATGAAACTTGATTGTGCCAATCTGTCTGACAAATCAATATTAACGCGAGCAAAGCCGCACGTAAAATTTAGTGATTGTATGACAGTGACTTGTTAAAAACTTTAGGCAGTACAAATAGTTAGGGGTGTTGCACATATTTTTTGTATTATTTTGTTGAGAGAAAAAAAACTAAGAAAAATGTTCACCGTGCTGAGGGGCGCAGAAGATGCAAAAGAACTGCAGCATATGCTACTTCCTCTATATTACCTAATCCGATATCGTGTTCATATCCTTTTTTTATTTAAATTGTGTTAAGCCTTATGAGTAAAAAAATACTTGTATTGCGATAAAAAATATTTGCTCATTTCAAAACAACGTCCGAGATTAGTATTGTTGGTCCTATTTACGTGGTTTTATTGCCATGTTTCTACGTTTTCGTATTTAAGTAGTCCATTATTCCCAGTTTTAAAAAGATGATATATGACAAAAGGCATTGCGAAAAAATAATCTCCTACTTCGTTAATTGGTGGCAGAATTTCAACTTTCCAGGTAGTAGTATTATTTTTGCAAGTAACAATGCGTGCTCTTTATTACAAGCGTCGTAAATATTGATTTAATTCTGACTTCTTTATGGTATTTAAAATAGACAATTTAGTATATTGTCTTATTAATTTCTATTTTCAGGTGGTAAATATATTCAACCTGTTTATAACTTTTGGTGATACGTTTCTGCCTACACCAGCTTCATATGACCAACTGTACTATGAATTGATTAGGATGCATCAGGTGTTCGACAATCTCTTTTACATGGGTAAATTGCAATTTTTTTCTATAAATATTCTAGATTTTTTTTATTGCAGACGTATAAAATCATGAACCTCGTGAGTTACATACAACTAGAAAAAAATGACGATCTACGTAAATTTAAGTATAAAAAAGCAAGTTTAGTGCAGTCATATGAGAGACCTAATTATAACAGTCGGTAGAGTTGTAGTTTTAGATGCAATAACAAAAAGGCGTGTGAAGTGATTACTGAGATTTATTTAATTCATAAACATCACGTTGTAACGCCCTTTCCGCCAGTGTATCGGCAGAATACTACGAGCACTGTTGCTTTGTGATATAAATAGATGTGACCGTGGTACATTCACAGTTAAACCATTTTTGATAGTAGTAGGTACATGAAGGTAATGTGCGACAATAGGTGACCACCAAAGGATTATCGCTCTTAGGCTAGAAGAACTGTGTCCTGTTCCTCTGAAAGCTGTCCCTGGTCTATAGCAGTATAAGGGATTAAGAGCCGTTATGGTGTTCTTAGTGGTATGCCCGTATTTGACAGTGTTTAACACCTGATGAGTCTTCATGTGCCGCTTTAGTGGCGTGCCTGGCGTATTTTACTAAAGGTAGTACGTAAATAATTTTTTTCTACCAAAACAAAAGAAAAGTCAGCAGCCCTAGTGACTCTTCCTACAAACCTTCGATAGCTGATCCTGAACCGGGACGAACCGAAAGAGAATCAACGTGACGGAGTTATAACTATATGAGTGGTGACGCGTGTAGTTATCACTTTTAATCCTATACTGTACCTAAAATAGTTGGCTGTATTTTAGATTAGTCTCAAAATTCGTACACTTTGCTTATTAGACACGATACTAGTTGCGTCTGAGACTTCGTTCCCGTGTTATAAGTTATATATCACAAAATATATATTTAAAAGGTAAACCTATCTAACAAATATTTAAAGACAAGCCCGACAATCATTAGGGTGTGATTTGAACCATGCTTACCATGTGCCATTATAAAGTTCACGGCGTTACTTAACTTTATTTTCGACACGGTATTTTAGAGCAATCCAATACGGTAGACACATGAAATAGCTTAGGATGTTAATATGACGAGTCGTAGATTGTGGTACTTGTACATGACGAGTATTTTATGAGTTCCATTTGTGGTTTGGATTGAGCATTCTTGTGTTACACGCAAAGTTATGTCTCACGTAAGCGCGCGTAGATCTCTAACGACGCGTGTAGGCGCTCCCCCGACGGAAGTTGCCACCTGTGATCGGTACATATATCAGTTTGTCTTAATATCCTATCTGTTACGGCTGTGTCTAATTGTCGTTATAACTATTTTCGATTATTATAACCTGATTCGATTATCTATTAAACAACTAGTAAGGCTATTTAAGATCCATTTCCTACAATATATTACAATATTTTTAGCTTCTATATCAATGACAACGTATAATAATACCCCAAATCTAATTTTCAAAAAATATTTCATACAACTAATTTGGCTTTGTTACAGTTTTTTTATATGTATATAAAAGTTAATAACAGTAAACCATAGTCTATAAGACTCAGGAGTAAAATGCGTTCCATTTAATAAAAAATATTTAGAATCGGTAGAGTAGTTTCGAATTTTTTTTTTTTTAGATTTTAATTGAATAAGTTTAACTTTTTACAGCTCTCCGTTATTCAACTGGCGACGGAGAATACAAGGCAGAAGCGTTAAGGTTGGCCAACTGTCTAGTTAATGTCCGCGCCATCATACAACATTTTTCACCAAAGATAGAGGCGTGGCTCGCTTCACAAAATCTCTCCACGCCGACTGAAGATCAGGTAATTATGATAATTAATGGCATTTTTTCATTACGATCAATGTTGAACTAGGGGTTTAATAGAGCTGGAATGCTTTTTGGTTCTTGAAGCCTTCCTAATCTGCCGAAATCTTTTGACATGTATGTATGTGTAAAAATATTAAAAAAACACCTCCAAACCACGTATTTTATTTTTGTATACTAACCTCGCCAGCGCCACTACCAAAACTATAAGAAGTTTGATGCTTTATAATTTAATTATAAGTATTTTTGACGTAGCGCTAAATTATAAATAAATTTTCGTACAAAAAAAAAATATATGTTTAGTAATGTTGTTCGATATTGAAACGTCACTGGCCGTTATGACTACTAATATGACAGATTAAACAAAATCAAATTAGTATTTTACCTTTATATTTTGTATTGAGAGCGATTTCTTTTAATGTTTGGACTATTCTAACTAATATTATAAATACGAATGTCTGTTTGATCGTTATTCAATTTTCCATACGCGTTATCAGATATATAGAAATGGACATTGGGTACCTTTCACACAGTACTGTTCCTGAGAAAGAAGAAAACTTAGATTGAGAAAATTTATGTTAATGCAAGCAAAGGCTCTCAGAAAATCTATTATACATATAGTAAAACAGTAATAGTGGAAAATCTGCACATTCAATACTTTAACTAGAGTCTACTTTATTATCTATACAGAAGCTAAAAATATGTTTTTTAGAATTTTTGTCTACCTGTACCCTTAAATGTACAGTGAAACTACTGGATGGATTTCAGTGAAATTTATTTGTTACTAACTGTGCACGGGACTTCGTTCGCGTGTTTGTTGAAAACTAAAACGCGTCACTTAGATAAGAATACAGTCAATATCAGTGTTACATGATGACGTCATATGCACTGTAACTCAATTGCTTACGTGAGAACACTTTAATTTCATATTATCTAATATCTCTTGATAGAAAGAACCGACACTAAAAACTAAAAAATTAAAAACTGAAACTAAAAAACTTAAAAAAAAATGTTATCTAAATTGGTTTCGTCATTTTACGTGATGCGTGCATAGACAAACAGACGAAAATTCCAAAAATGCTGGAAATGGCTTCTGTTGGTGTTATCCTTTAACAACCTGGCTATTTTTTTTTGACATATTTTAGATGTACAAAAACGACTTTTCTATAGAGATATTATATGTATATATTACTAGCCGTCTCCGCGACCCCGTTCGCGTGGAACTAAAGTTTTATTTAATCATTTCGTAAAAGAATTTTTGAAATCGGTCCAGTAGTTCTTGAGTTTATTCGTTACAGACAAAAATACAAATCTTTATAATATTAGTATAAATAAGGCGTTTTTTACTCAGATACTGGATGTGGTCCGGAAGAATTACGACAGCCTGATACTGAAGCTCCAGGAAGGACTGGAGTCGTACGAGAGGTACTCGGAGCGGGAGTACCGCGAGCTGGTGCGGCGCGTGGTGCGCGCGGCTCGCCTCTGCAGCGACGCCGCGGCGCTGCACCACCACACCGCCGCCGTCATCGACCACTACACTACCATCTCCTGAACTACTACCAGGACTGGATTTACATGAAAACAAAGTCTAGCCTATTCTACTCCCCTCCTCTCCCTCCCTTTTACTCCACGGGTCCATCTTAACGCAGTTCTTAAAATACCCTGGCCTCTTCCACTACCCTCCTCCCTCTCTTTCATTTCTCGGATCCATCTTTACGGAGCCTAGTTAATCTACAGGCAAATGCAGCCCTGCTCGCTAACATACTACCAAAAAACTCTTAAATCCGTTAAATGTTATTTTAGTTAAATATAGGTCGCTCTTAACTTTGTATGGTCTGAACATAGCAACGAGTTCGTCTATGCTCAAGGTAACTAATGCCTAAAATGTCATTTTTCATCTTGAACATAACCATTATCTTTTATAAATGTTATTTATACTAATATTAAAGTTATTAAAATTTGTTTATTTGTATTAACACGACAATCTTAGGAACTAATGTCGTTTTTGCAAAAACTCTTTTTTGATTTGATAGAGGAAGGTTTTAAACTATTTACGATCACGCTACTTCCAATCGGAGCGAAGCTATATTTAAAAGAGTTCAAAAACTAGCAATTTTTTATTTTTTTTATACTTAAAGTTTTAGCGTTATGTCCATAATCTCACCTGATCTTAAGTAACGATACGGCCCAAGTTGGTAGACACACTAAACCTGTAGAAGAACTGGCTCTCAAGTGCAGCTGCCGGAACACACCTATTGGCATTTGGCGGCAGGTTTACAACTTGAGGGTGGTTGCTAGTCAGACGGGCATTAGAAAAAGCCCTACCACCATGCTATGGTTTCCTCACGATGTTTTCCTTCACCGAAAGCTCAAGTTCATGGTAGGTGCTTGGATTTGAACTCACGTCCGTTGTCGCGAAGTCGTATACACTACCACTGAGCTATCATCGCACACGAATTAAGTTGCGGGCATAGATAGATATAATTTATTAAAATTACCACCAAAGGGCTGTGCTACCCCTCTGAAACCTAATTTTGTGTTGTGTTCTGCCTAACGCAGCTATGTTCAGAGCGGCCAGAAAGTGACCTATACTTATTATCTACAAATATTATACTGCAGATTTATCATACGATTAACAACCCCGACGGACGTTGTCCCGGCCTTTCCAGTAGTTAATAACTGGACCGCAGTTTCATTTATAGTTACCATAAAAGCCAAGAAAATATGTATACGTTCTCATTTTTGTAGTAATCAATGTTGAAGATTAGCGCTAAACTCCCTCCCTCGGGGCACCCCTTGTTTTGGAAAAAAAAACGTATTATATGTGATGATCCGTAATATTAGTTATTCCTATGTTATGTTTCATCTAAATCTGTTCAGTTGTACCAGAGATAAGTGCGAACAAATAGACAGACAAATATACAGATGTTAAAGTATACATATATTTTATCGATAAGAGAGTACACCCCAAATGTTGTTTAAAGAAATATGTAGTATAATATAATATTCGATTGTTATTGTTTTCATTAATAGATTCATTTAATGAATAATATAACAAAAAAACGTACAAATGAGATTAGGTTTCATATTTAAAACAAAATTTGTATCTTAACTTACAAAACAGTACATAAGAAACCTAGATCGTTTTTTTGTTCTGTTCTATATTATTATTTAGATTTATTTATTTTTTGCAAAATTTATGGATCGGCTAAGCTCAGAACGCGCTAGCTCAAAATATAGCAATAATATACAAAGCAATGACCTAAAATCATAGTTAAATAAAACTAAATCAATCAAATTGTAACTATAATAAATGATTTATAATTACATATAAAATCAATTGTAGATGAAAATAGAACAATGCGACTACAATATCGCTCGTGAATTTATATAGCAATAGGTTGTGTGAAACATATATTATCAAAAGACTGAAATGTGGTTTGACGTAAATGGCTTTACATATAGAGATTTCATTTTTAATTCTGAAAACATTTTTATGGAAATTTGTGTATAAGAAAAATATTCCTCGGAGAACATTTTTGTAAATGTTATAAAACCTTGATATATAACAAATAAATTGTCAGGCAACACTCGACCCAAAAAATTACAGCTTTCATAAATAAAAATTTTTTATTTCTTATTTTTCACATATAAATAATCAATAGCTTTGTAAATATAGAAATAATAATAATAATTTATAACCAACTAGATATTCAATTAAAGACTGTTTACACATTCTTCAAAATATTTTGTGTTGATTGTTTTTGTTTCCGTTATTCAAATATAACATATTGTAGCATCTATGTAGAAGATTGGTATCTAGAAGTTAAAAAAACATTGTACTTTTAAAACACTTACAGTTACATAAAACGCATTGTAACGATAAGATATTATTGAAGATAGAAATCTCAACTGCAATAATATAATAATCATATAGTCTATATTAAATACAAAACATTAGTTATTGAATAGTTTATACATTTTAAAACTCCTAATTAGACTAACTAACTATAAGTTTCCATATTAATACCAACAATCCTGATAGCCTAAGCAATAAATTATTCAACAAATTTAAGTTCAGCAAGAGCTTCTTTTACTAATTCCTCCAACTCTTGTGGCAAAATAACTTTTGATTCTATTTTATTTTTGGCAACATAGTCATTAGTCTCTTCATCGGAACTGTAATTTTTACACCCATCGTCAGCATTATCTTGAGATTCATTAGAATTTTTATCTTTTAAGTCTTCAAGTTTTGTACATCCAGTGTCAGGTAAGAATTCGTCTATCAACATTTGCGATGGAAATGTTGGTATATATTTTTCACCTTTACACCAGCTCTCTAAGGTCCTTTCTAATTCTGAAATTCGGTTGGCTAAAATTCTACAAATAATAAAAACATTAATAAATAGTGTGGAAAATCCAAAAGTGCATGCCTCGTAACGAAATTATAATTGAATGACATAAATTTAAGCATTCATATTACATATGAAAAAATATTGAACACTTTTTTTTTTTTAATTTTATTTAATAACTATTAAACTATATCGAATCAGACCGCGAAAAGTAATAGGGTTCTATTCCTTATTAAACTGAAGCATAAGAAAAAAAAGACTTGATTAGTAAAGTATTTCGGTCGTTATCGTGATAACATGCAGGATGCGCACATACAGACAAACGGACGTCCAAGACAACTTTTTTAAACAGTTTCTTTACAAAGTTGTAACAAAAATGGGCATCAAAAATATCATGATTGTTAAAAATAGTGTTTTTTCTTGATATGCGTGTGTATATATTATTTTATAGGTACAATATATGATAAATAGAGACATTTTAAATTTGAAAAATCACTTGTTTGGCGTGAAGTAGTACCCACCTCAACGTGTCGTTTATGAGGGCGCGCAACATTCATTTTTTTAAATCATAAATAAGTTCTCTAAAATCTATTGGATTATTAATGCACCTATTCCGGGACAATTAAATTAAAACAGAATACAATATATTGATTAAACATACTGATTTGTCTTCCTTTGATGTTGTAGTGCTATAGATTTGTCATTTAAAGCTTCAAACAAACCAAGCGATAATGATTTTAATTCAACTGCAGTGCTGCCCTTTGAATCCGTTTTGACATTACTTTCAAGGAATTCACGAACTAAAAAAACATGAGTATTACAGAGGGACAGTAGTAATAAGTAGTAATTATACTAATAAGTGATCCTGAACCTTGTTTTTGGGTCATAACATCACTGAATCCTTTTTTAAATTGTACTGGGTAATTTTTATTCTTGTTATCTAAAAGTGCCTGTAAATACAAGTCAGTTATCAGCCGGTAGTTATTTCCTCTGCTCATTACCATTTGCGATAAATAAACTGGTTATAAGCTGAAAATAGAATTAATAATACCTTATATTTACTCAATGTACGTTTAATGATTTCCTGTTCAATTTGTAACTGACTTATTCTCTCATGTAGATACTTGTTTTCAGTAACCAAAGCATCAATATCAACTATAGGCTTTGGTGGATCTTCATTATCATCCAGTTCTGAAAATTTTCCTCTATTTGTTAAGATATAGCTTATTTGATGATTTAAGCGTTGTACTTTACTTTTGTAGTATTCTCTGTCACATACTAATTCTTCTTTTTCATCTAATGTTGCTCTGTAGTCAAGTTGTAATTGTTGATACTATAAAGGATTGCATAAATAGACTCTAGAAAATTCAAATACATTGAAAACATCTAAGTGAAGCCAATAAATTATAAAAATTTATATTCCTTATAATAATAACACAATCAGAACATTTATCAATAAAATAGCTTTTTCCCATTTGATTATTTAAACTGACTAGTCCACAAGATATTAGTAGAACTGTATTGTGCAGTTTTTTTTTTATTGAAGCAAGTTTTATATAGTTTATAGGTTCAACATTGGAGCCAAATCTTACCTGTTAAGTGGTGACTTGACCTAAGACAGTAACAAGCATGCCTACTGGAAGATTGGCTAACACATGTAACTGCCAGAACACACCTATATGTTGAAATAAAACTAATTTAAATGGATTTTATCGCGGTTATTTATTAAATTTTGATCCCGACGTTTCGAAAGCTTTACAGCCTTCGTGGTCCGTTTAAATTAGTTTTATTTCAATGAATAATATTCGCGTAAACCTAAGAAATCATTACACCTATATGTATTTGGCAGTATACTTTCAGCTAGAGGGTGGTAGCTAGCCAGGTGGGCATTCGAAAAAGCCCTACTATCATGCATAGAACAAGATTCCTATTTTAAGATTTATCATGATTACATTTTAATTTACCTTCTTTTTTATTTTTTCTAGATATTGAACTAATTGCTCATAATCCTTGTTGGAGCAAGTAAAATTATTCAATAAATTATTTTTATTAGTAGACAATTCTAAAGATGCTTTATTTTGTAATTGGTTTCTTAAAACAATGATATCTCCTGTAGCTTCTTCTAAATTGCTACGCAGCATTTCTACCTGGCAAAAGCAATACAAAAAAGGCTTATTAAGTAGAACATTTATCTTGTACTAGTATTTACAACTATGATTAAATATTTGTCAGTGAGTGGATAATTATTTAAAATTATGCTTATTTTTATACTAATATTCTCAGAGTTAACATTAAAAACAAACATACATAGCCAAGGCCATATTTACCTTAAGTGCCGCCCTGGGGCACCATGAAAAATATCACCCTATTCTCTATTTCCTACAGTCAACATTGATAAAAAAAATATCTACTGTAACTAGCCTTTAAAATGTAAATATTTAATGAGAACTCTGTTTAAGATCTAGCATAAACCAATAACTTCCCAGTTTTTGAAAATCATACGATTCTTATAGCAGAAAGTTGTTTTTTTTTATTGAGACCTCAAATTTTGTCACCCTCGCAAATTTCACGTCCCTCAGCACACTAGCCACTAGTCTAAATCTATCACTGTACATACCTCTAATTTTAACATATCATTATGTTCTCTTGTCTTAGCCAAAATATCACTGCAGCTTATTGTATTTGTTGGTGTAAATTTATATATACTACTATCATTCTCCTGACTTTTGATTGGTACAAAATTTTTGCATTTTAACTGCTCAACAAGAACTTTATACCGATCTCGCTCCATACTACATTTGTCTAATTCTTTGCTCATAATAGATAGTGCATCAACTTTACTCTGTAATTTGCTTTTCAGTACTGAATTCTGAAATAATAAGGTTTTATGGTGTTTGATAAACTGAAAAAGTACTCTAAAATTGAAAAACTATTAGGATCTATATACATATACCTAGTGTAGATATAGTAATTAAAAATTTCTAAGAGTAATTTCACAAATACATATTTTTATATTAATAAACGAAATAGGCCCATAGTTTAAACTGCTACCTTTGCCTGCTACACAGGTTAATGGAGTGATGTTATAAAAATTATTTAATAACAAATCTATTGCAGAAATATTTCAATTTAGATTGGTACTCCCTGTAATTCGCACATTTCAACATACAAACTCACAAGATTTATAATACCTTTATATTAATTTACGAAGGCATATAGTATACGTAAATCGTATCATCGAAAAAAATGGATTCATTTGAATCACATTAAGAGAGTCTGCAGATGTTTTGTATCTGCTGGGTTACACAATCCAGTACCGGAAAGTTTTGATACTAGTGGTTTCACATCTAGATTCGAAAAAAAACTAGACTCTTAAATGGGTTTATCCATCTGTTAAGTCGCAAGAGTTAGTGTCAGGGTGAAATAAATGTTTGTGTTTACCATACATTAAGTGCGAACACAAAATCATGCAAAGAATACCATCACTTCACTTTAAAAATATGTAATTGTTTCAGAAAATATACGAGAAAATATATAATCTTTACAAAGCTACCTCAAGAATATAATCGTCTAATTGTTGATCCTGAAATTTTACTTTGTGGTAATGAGGTTTATCCATTTTAATTAAGAAAAACCAATTAAGTGCTATCAAAATGATGTTCGTTTATCAACACGTTATATCGATCGCTATGTAAAAGTAATTCCAAATTAGCGCGCAACAATTAGGAACGAACTATTGTAAGTACCATAGATAATAGACTAATATTAGAGACTAAATACTTGTTATTCGAATCAATTCGAATACCAAATATAATCTTATGAATTTTAATATGTCATGTATTAATTTTTATTTATGAACATGTTTTAATTGACGTTATTTTCAACAATTTTGATGATATTTGCTTGATATAATTTATTGGTTATACACAAATAAAATGAATTAAAATAATGACTAGGAACGTAAATTTGAACTTTAAACTTTAACAATACAACTGCATGCCGTCTTGTTATGTTTGTATATTTGAAGATTAGAATAATAACACGAACTTTTATTGAAGTGAAATATTTACGTTTTGACTTGTTTTTGCTGCACCTAAATAAGAAGAAAAAAATAGAGTATCTACTAGTAATTGGTGAGAAGTACTGGTATTGATACTTGCTCATAACAAAGGTTTTCACAATTTCTGGTTCATGGATAGATTTTGATTATGAATTGTTCAAGCACATCAGGTGACGTCATCTCGTATACTAAAACTGGATATGTTGAAAGAATAAAAGATATCCTTTTTTTATGAAGATATAATATTATTAAAAAAAAAACGCATATGATATGATATAATTTTTATCAGCTATTAAGTAAGGGTCTCGTGCCGTGTATCGTCGGTGCAGCAGCAGTGCTCGTTCGGCTCTTCCCGAATACGAGAGGACATGGCGCGAAGTGCCGCAAGCTGTACGCAGGGATCATCCGCAGCATAGCCGCTTACGGGGCACCGTGTTGGGTAGAGCCCTGAACGCCCACAACAAGCGTGTGCTGCGCGCTACCCAGCGCACGGTGGCGTTGAGAATGATTCGAGGGCACCGCACGGTGTCCTCAGGGGCGGCCATGGTGTTGGCTGGATCCCCGTCGTGGGAGCTGGATGCTATACTCCCCGCCACTGTGTACACAGACACGGCAAGCAAGAGGGGAGTCTCCATCTTCCACGGAGATAGCAATAAGGATGAAGAGAGCCCGCATCGATCTGGTGCGATAATGGGCGGAGGACCTGGCGGACTGATAGACAATACACCATTGACGCTCTTCTCTGAGAGTCATCTGAGAGTGGTGTAGTAGGGGGCACGTCTCCCTGACGTTTCGTTTTGTACAGGTACTGTCCGGACATGGAAACTTCGGGTGGTACCTGCACAAGATCGTGCGCAAGGAGCCGACCGCCGCCTGCTATGACTTTATCTGAGTGTGCTGCGTGGTTCGGACTGCGCCGCGCTCTGTAGGCGGCGGTGGGGACAGACCTCTCGTTGCCGGGTATGGTGAGAGTCATGCGTGGCAGCGAGAGTGTCTGGAATGGCCTCCTTCTGTGAACATATTATGTTACAGAAGGAGGCCGTGAGGCAGATCCCCACGGGAACCCTCTCCACCGTAGACGAATTAGCAGTTGGTGGGGCCTGTATGCTCGTGCCCTTCCACCGCCTTAAGCTGGACTGAGAGGAGTGGATCGAGGGAACCGAGGGAATCGGCCTTCCATTGCACCAGTCCGGCCGACTGCAAGGGCAGAGCAGGGAGTGACGTGAGGATTGCGTGCACTTACCCGCGTCGCCTCAAGAAGGCGACAGACAGCCGTGGGGTTTTAGTGAACATTCTCGGCGATTAGCACCGGGTGAGTCCCACATGCCCCTCTCAGTCCCTCCGGGCTGAGAGGAGATACGTAAATGCATTTCCCCACGTTAAAAAAAAAGGGGAAATTATTTGTAAAAATCTAGCGAATCGATTACCGCTTTCGAATAACAATATTAAATCAATTTTACTTAAGTAAAGTATAATTATGAAACTACCATAGCGTATAATTAATTATAGTGCTTTGCAAAAATATCGATATAAGATTCGTCTTCACAGATAATTTAATTGTAGAAGCGTAGAACGTTAGCATTGTTTGAGATATTTTGTTTACTTGCAGGCTTGTATTTTGCATAACACCAGTGAAATTGATACTTTGTAGGGCATACTCCCAAACATTTTAGCCATGCAGTTTAGGTATAACCATAAATATCAAATAAAGGCCACCATCATTTTAGTTCGTATTACTTTAAAGACATAGGTGCTTAAAAGATCCGTATCCAATACTTTGGCCAATAAATAATAACGACAACAAAATGTGCGAACTGTCATGTGTCAATATTGAGGCCGAGTTGCATAGGTAGTGGTTGTGCGATTCTTGTATTGTTCTACAGATGTTGACTGCGTTCGTTGCTCGTTTCAATATTGAGCAATACGTCGATGCCATGCGTTCCGGTCAGATACAAAGGAGCAGGGTCCTTTCATCCTAACGTACGGCAAGGATGGCCGCGTCGGGGGCCGAGATCGAAGACTTCGTGAATGGGCCCCTAGTTTCGTGGGTGAGTGCACAAAGAGCTGTGCCCTTGTTTGTTACTTTGTGCTTTAAAATGAAGTAAGCGTGAGACAAAATTACTTAGCCGTTCCGTTTCAATGAATGTGTATTTGGATACAGATGTTCTGTTTTGTCTTATATTCGCTAATTACGTTCCCGACTATTTATATATAATATCTATATATACTTCAATTTTTTTTATTTATTAACCGTCATTCTGGTTTATGTGTAATTTTTTACTTTAATGGTTTGTTTAATATTTTAAGTTGCAAATTAATAAAATAGTAAGTTTATAAAATATTGAATTTTTTATATAACGCATGTTTAAATTCTGTCACTAAATTCTTTATATAATAATTAATAGATTAAATTGTTTGTTCCATAAAAATATTCTCAAACGTTTGTTATATATACTTTTATACACACATGCTGCCAAACATAATCAGTAAACACACAAATGAAATCTTGAAGCACAATAACAAAGCTCATGAAATATCATGCTGGCAAACAGTTTATAGGTTTTAGCATTATGGCTACAATCTCACCTGATGTTAAGTGACGATGTGGCCTAAGCTGGTGCACACCCTAAACCTGTGAAGGGACTGGCTTTCAAGTGCAACTGCCGGAACACACCTATAAGTATTTGGCAGCAGATTCATAACTTGCAGGTGGTAGCTACCCAGGCGGCCGTTAGAAAAAGCCACCACCGTATTATATTTGTTAATGTTTCAAAATGAAATAACTATGAAATATGATAAGGTACAAAATAACACTCAACTTAAATACACATCAATGTAGAGGAATGGCTGGTAAAGACAACTATTCTTTAACTGAATCTACGACTAATTCCTTAACAAAGATATTGAGCTGTAGAAATTATTATTTTCAGTAATTGTTACCTATTTCTTAATATTATTAATAAGAAGAAAGAACTGAACTTCTTCAACATGAATGAGCTCATACAAAAAAGATAATAAAAATAAAACACTAATAACTTATTTTACAATTATGACATATCAAATATTAAAATATATTTATTCTATTAACCAATTAAAGGCAAAGTTTCTGTTATTGAAAACATGATGATAACAGCATATAATGCAATTTGGATTACTTTATTATTTTTGTAAATTTCTTGGTAGTGGTGTGAAAACATATTGAATACATTAGTATAGGAAGTACTTTTACTACATTTTATATAATGTATTTGTGGTGATCAAAATTTAGACTTACATGATCTTATTATAATATTAGTTGTGTGTGTGGCTTCACACACATTTATAATTTTTTTATATTGCAGTAATTACTTTTTCTTATATTTTTATGTTATCATATAATTTATGTTTTCTTAAGTATAAGTTACTATAAGGTATCAGTATTAGAATGAAATATACTCAAGTGCAAAATTCCATCATAAATATACCTAATAATTATATGTTTTTTAATATCTATATTTAGGAATTTACTTTAAAAATTATTAAAAAAAATTACAAATCTGATTGTGACAGAACAATAACACATTAATTTCAATTAACAATAATAAAAACAAAGATTAGGAACAAAATAATTACTAGCAAACAACAAATCATAGAAAAACAATCTACTTACAAATTAGCTGTCTTACAACTACCCACACAAAATAATTTTTTTACAGTCCTTGTGGGATGTTAACTCAACGTCATACACCTGACAAATGCGCTGGAGCCTGGGTGGCTCGCTGCTTATATACTTTCCCTTAGGGTATTCCTTATTCGGGTTCTCCTGACTCTGGTTCGTCCTCAACCAGATTGCCCCGAGGTCCAGAGGGCACAGTCTCACGTACTCGGCCCGATTCCTGATCTTCATCATCCAGTATTGGCATAGATGGTCCGGCTATAGCGCGTCTGTCGCTGTCGCATTGGCTTTCTGATATCACATCATTATTATCATTGCCATCTGAAAGATATTATTTGCATTAGTTTAAGGTTCAATTTTTATTCAGAAGCCCACTAATAAAGCAAAGTAAGGAAAACGATACGGCAAAAAAAAAAAAACAAAGCAAAGATGCAAAATCGTCAGCGTGCCGACAACTTTACATCGTTGCCTATCATATTACCACTGTTGGGCGACTAACGCCATTGAGGGGCGACTAACGCCATTGTGGGACGACTAACGCCATTGTGGGGCGACTAACGCCATTGTGGGGCGACTAACGCAGTTGCGACTAACGCAGTTGCGACTAACGCAGTTGCCACTAACGCAGTTACGATAACGTAGTTGCGACTAACGCAGTTACCGGCTAACGCTAGCGGTCATCGGCACTGGTGGAGGAAGAGCGCCCACAAAGCAGTTAACGCCAATATGCGTCTGGGTAAGTGGCACATAGCATTGGCCGTCAATACTGCTTCTGAAAACAATCACCGGAACAACATAGAAAAGCAATGAAAGTAATATGAGAAACTCACCGTCGAAAAATATGGCACAAGTCCCAGGACACCATTCGCCTTTCCATGGGACTATGTATTGGGCGGCAGCTTAGGTTAATTTTCCCTTGCCACCGCTTAGCAACTTCAGTTCATACCGTCCTAGAACTTTTGTGACCCGGTATGGCCCTCGCATTCTAGGATCCAACTTGCCAGTTGATTGCGAGTATTTTATGACAAAAACTAGATCATCAACGGCGTATGTCCGTGGTTGATGTCTTGACTGGTTAACCAAAGAATCTTGAATCACTTGGTTATTTTGAAGTAGTTCAGAGGCGCCTTTCCTATTGACTTCTCTCAAAGCTTCCCTATTGTTCACCGGGCTACTCACGGCAACATCTCGTACTAAGGAATGTAAAACTGGAGTCGTGGCTTCGGTATCTATCATCAAACTGATTGGGGAAGCTTGTGTGGTCTTCTGCTTGGTGATATTCAGGACCAACTGAAACTTCCATAGCGATTCTGACCATGAGGCATTTCTATAACCCACTTCGAGGCGTAGCATATTTAGGACCGTACGCACGTACATCTCTACTTGTCCATTCGAGTTATGCATCTCCGGGGTGATGTAATGCAAGTCTGCCCCAATTTCAGACACCCGTTGAACAAAGCTTCTGGCCTCAAACATTCGTCCTCTGTCGGTAACCAGCAGTTTCGGGACGCCAAACAGTGAGATAGCCTGAGTCATTACCTTCTTAAGTTCACAGGCGGCTTGACGATGCGTCGGCTATAATAGTCAGAACTTGGTGAAGGAGTCTACCAATATCAGAACGAATTTGTAGCCTTTAGATTCTGATAATGGCCCTAGCGCATCGACATGTACGGTGTCGAATGGAGTGTTGGGCTTCGGCCAGGACGATATGTTTTGAAGTGAAGCCCTTGGTACCCGCTTCTTTGATATAAAAACCAAGCAATGCGAGACATACTTCTTGACGAATTGCCGGAGACCAGGAAACCAAAAATGTTTCAAAATAAGATTTAAGGCTTTATCGGAACTAATATGCTCATGCTCGTCGTGGAAGATACGTAATAGGCTTAGACGATGACCCTTCAGGATATAGCACAGGAGTCGTGGTTCTTCGCCTACCGGTGTATATTTGTAGTACAGTAATTCGTTTCGTATAACATAATGGTTTGAATCCAAATGACCTTCCAATAGTTTCTGCATCAAGTCCTTGGTTTCCCTATCAGCAGTTTGCGCAATTTGTGCCCAGTTACAAGTGTTAGATATTTGATTAACTGTGGTAATTGGGTTTCTGCTGAGGTAGTCGTCATGTTGTAGCAAGACTCCTTTCCGGTTCTCCATTGTAAAATGGAAGTCCTGCAAATAAATCCAACAGCGGGCCACACGAGGGAGGAGATCCTTCTTGCTTTCAGTTGATTTTAGGGTGTTGCAATCGGTTATGACCTTAAACTGGATACCCACTAGGTAGTGACGGAAATGTAGTAAGGCCCTCACTACTGCTAACGTTTTCAACTCGTAGCTGTGGTATTTACTTTCGGCTCCCTGCGTAACCCTGCTAAAGTATACCACCACATGTCTACTACTATCGGGATGTGTCTGCATGCGTACGGCCCCATAACCCGCACTACTCGCGTCAGTATGGACTTCAGTAGGAAGTTCAGGTCTGAAGATCATAAGGATAGGTTCACTTGTCAATCAAGTTATCAAATCTTGACGTACCTGTTTCTGTTCAGGAACTCAATGAAACTGAACGCCCTTTCTGGTCAGAAGAGCAATGCACGCCGTCTTAGTAGCATATCCAGCGATATACTTGCGAAAATAACCGGCAAGGCCAAGAAATGTCGGACATGCTGTATGGTTTTAGGTGCAGGAGAATTCTTCAGAGCTTCAACCTTCCTGACGCTCGACCGCACCTGACCGCCACTTACTAGCCTACCTAAATATTCCACCTCAGTGGTCAAAAAAGAGCATTTTTTTATGTTAATCGAAACCCAGACGTTGTCAGTTTTTGAAGTACATTTTTGAGCAACAAAATGTCCTCTTCTACCGTGTTACTCAAAAGGAGCACATCATCGATATACACCAGTACATTACCAGAGTGAATAAACTCACGCAAGATTTCATTAATAATGCGTTGGTAAACAATTGGTGAGTTCGTCAGGCCATAAGGCATCTTTAAATATTCATAGTGTCTTTCGTGCGTGACGGACCCCGTGCAGTGAATACAGTCGTCCTTAATCCTAATCTGGTGAAAGCCAGTGGCCATATTGAGGCTGCTAAAGAATACGTATCGCCCAAGTCGATCAATTTGATCGTCAATGAATTGGAGCAGATACCTCTCTTTCTCTGTGACTCGGTTAAGCGCTCTGAAGTTAACGCACATGCGATCGGTGCCATCTTTCTTTTTTACTAGTATTATAGGGCTGGCATACTGAGATCAAGACTCCCTTATGATGCCTTTGTCCTATTTTTTCGCGCATTTTCAGTTGCTCTCCATAAGATAACTTATACGGGCGGTAAGTTATCGGAGTAGAACTAGTTAGTCTAATTACCATCTCATCAGTAGTGACAGTGGTGGTGGCGGTGCCCGAATTGAGGAAACTCGAGAACATTGTTAGCACATGCATTAGTGACTCCAAATCACTTCCGTGCAGTGGGGTTTTAATGGAGGAGCTTTCTGTGACCTGCACTTGATTAACCTGCCCAGTAGCACCACCAACTACACGAGTGATAAACTGTTGGTTTTTAGTGCGTACGTACATTACCCCGTCACGGTTCAGGACGTCGGTAACTATGACTATCGAGGTGTTCATACATGCCGACGGCACCACAACTAAATCGGCTTCTAACGAGATATTGCCTAACTCAATAGTCACAATGACATAAGAAGTAGCCACAATTTCGTGTTCACTAATGCCTTTAAGAGTACATCGTGTATATTTGGGTTGACACGGAAGAAACCGAAGAATGTCAGAAGAAATCAGCGATATGTTGTGGGCACCGCTATCAATAAGTCCAGCGGTATGCCGTGGACAACTGCAGGAACAACATCAATATTACAAAAAACTCTAGGTGCGCACAAATTTACATTTCGCTGGTTCCTTGGTTCCGACCTATTCTTTACAAAACATGTGTTTTCCGTGTGTCCCATCTTTTTACAAAACGTACAGGACATCGCGGACCCGGCAGCAGGAGAACTACTCGTATTTGGGGTATTATTAGTGTTGGTATGTTTCTTTACAATACAGTTGTGTCCCGTATGTCCGCGTTGACTGCAGACATAACATTTAATTCCCGGCCGCGTAGCTACTTGAGTTTTAACGTGAGTATTACTAGTCTTCGGACGATTTGGTTTTGTATAAATCGATAAAAACGAGACCAAGTCTCCGGCTGCCAAGTTCGCGTTTGCCGCTGCGGCTCTAATTTGAGGGCTATCAATACCCCGTATACTATAAGAGTCCTAAGATCTTCGGATAAACCCTTAACTACTCGTAAACGCAATAAGGTACGTCTAGCATATTCGGCATATGTCGTATATTTGTCAGATGTTGTGTTCATACATTCAAATAGGATGTTAGCGTAGTCCAACTTCCGAGGCCAGAGAGGCTTAAACTTCTCTTTAAAATTTGACCATGTGCAGTCAGTAGTGACCCATTCATTTAACCAAACTTTGGCATCACCCTTTAAGCACAATGCTATACGCGAAACACACTCTTGATCACCCCAACCGTTCGCGGCTATAGCACGGTCCACCTCCGTACACCACAAGTCGATGTCATGTATCGATGGATCAAAGCTGGACACATAGTAATCGCGCGACTTAATCGGCTGTAGAGACTTGATGGCCTCCGCCAGAACGGTAATAGAAGAAGCTGACATGGTGTCGGAACTGTGAACAGTCGGGTCATGACCGCGAGCGGATAACATGCCCTCGGAATTGACCACACACGTCTGAGGTGGAACATCGCGCAAGTTAACCAAACTATTCGTATCTGACCCGGCGCTGCTATTATTAGCTATGTGATCTCTGTTTACGGATATATTTTTTACAACACTAGTCCCCGGTTCGACAATAATATTTGGAAGTGGCGTCATACTATTATTGCTAGACTACTCAACAGCGTTTAATCTCGCTAAAATATTATTCAAAGTAACCTGCAGCGAACCGCCCTCAACTGAACGCGGAACGGGCGAGGTGTACGTCGAGAAGGCGTTTTACGCGCGCCCCTGGACACGCACCGCGAACTACCATAATGAGCACGACCGGAATCGTAACGTCCACGCGCACTATCCTCCGAATCACTCCGGTGACGAGACTTGCGACGCAACCGGCTCTGCGACTCGCCACGAGGCCTATGTGACTTAGATATTGATCTATCTCGTGACCTACTTCTATTACGATTCGTTTCTTTGATTTTTTTTCTTTGATTCGATTCTTTTTTGATTGCACTTCTAAATTTAGGAATTTACTTTAAAAATCATTAAAAAAAATTAGAAATCCGATCTTAACGTAACAATCACACATTAATTTCAATTAACAATAATAAAACTACTAATAAAACAATAATAAAATTACTAGCAAACAACAAATTATAGCAAAACAATTTACTTAAAAATTAGCCGTCTTACAACCACACGAAATAATTATTTTTACAATGCTTGATCGATGTTAACTCGACGACAGACACCTGACAAATGCGCCGGAGACTGTTTTTTTTTTTTTTTTTTCGAAAGGACCTACACTGTTAGCCTTAGGGGCTTTTACAGCTTCACCTGAACTAGAGGGGCGAGCGCGGAAGGCGCTCAAACCCGCGGGGCAACTCGCACAAGAGTGTCACTAGTGACCGAACCTCGGCTTGGGCTGTTGCCGAATCTGCGCCGGAGCCTGGGTGGCTCGCTGCTTATATACTTTCCCTTAGGGTATTCCTTATTCTATATATTAATACATGAAGCAAAAACTTTGTGTCCTTTTTACAAAAATTGTAATTGTAAAAAAGGAGTATGAAATTTTGCACACTTATAATTTATATAGAGGAGTACAGTTTTTTTTTTCTTTAATTATGCGTAAAAAATGCCTTCAATCAATAAAAAAACATTACACACACTACCATGTATTTGATACACAAATGCATATATGGTCTTTTGTTTAACAATAAACTGTCTGTGGTCAAAGAGTATAGATTATAGATTACTATTGTTTGTCTTTACTGAATGTCAATCCTAACCATAATAAATTCATTTATAACAATATATATTAGTGAATAAAAATGTTCAAACTAAAAATTTTAATTAATTATGGTTGAATTTCGACCACTAGGAGAGCACTAGTATATATAATTTCATAACATATTATTTATAGTGTCTGTAGTATATTAGTTGTAGATAGATATGTCCTCCTGTGTGCAAAATTTCATCGAAATATACATTAATTAATTTCAAAAAAAAAATTATAAGGTCTTTGACAAATATTACTATTAATATTTTTTTATAGATTATTTATTTAGTAATAGTAGTATAGATACACTTCTCACTTAGAAAATTGCTTGATACATACATACATACATAGTATCACACCTCTCTCCCATAAGGTTAGGCAGAGACCACATTCTTCCACTTGCTATGATACTGACATACATCTTTTGTTTCTCCTACTTTCATAAGCACCTTCATACATGCTCTTCGGTTATGGGTACTTTTGACTTAGCCTTTCTCCAGAACATCCTTGATCTGATAAATAATTCCTTGGTAAATAATTAAAGCATATATATGTATATTATATAATGTCTAATAGCTTACATTTCTCGTACCTTGGAGAGCTAGAGAACCGTTTGTCCTGTGGAGTAACATATACTGGCAGTGTAAAATTTCATAAGAAACCATTATTAAGTAACATACAAACTAGAAATATACGAAAAAATTTAATGTTATACAGTCGACCCCTGGTAATCCAGTACCTCCTGTAATCAGTCATGGCTATTATTATTGTTTTTTTTTTTACAATCTTTGCTAATGTAGTTAATGCATGATTGAACAGGTTACAACTTGTACGCTCCACCACTATTGTACTCAACGCATAGGTATTGTTTTTGATTCTGATTGCTTACTTTGAATTTGACTACATGCATGTTGTTTAATTTACTAAATTCGACATACATAATGAAGTATGAATTATACTTCAGAGTATAACATATTGAATCTTATCATTGGATCTGTAATTTGCCAAATTACAGGGTAGTCTTTTGCAAAAAAACAACAGTCTTTAGGGGGTAGACAGTACTTTAGAAACTGACAACTTTACTGCCCTGTAAAACAATTGTTAGATTACTGGGGGTCCACTGTATTTATGATTTATTTTGTTAAATACTATATTATAAAAAAATTTAGACAAAAATGTCATGTACATATCAAATTACAGATTTATTAATATCAATATGAATCATTAAGTGTACATGCTGTGCTGAGCAATATATATTTAGCAAATTAGTCTATCTTAAAAATAACCTAATATTATTATTTTTACATTGTTTCAGCTAAAATCATGTATCCCAAATCCAGGCAGTATCACAGAATTTTCATCACTTTTCGATGGAGACATCTTACACCAAGTTTATCTTCAGATAGATCCAGAACCATCATGTCACATTACAAAACTGGCAGGGCTGGAAGACCAAGCCTTAATTTTAGGAAGAATAAAAAATTTTGATGCAATTGTAAAAAATGTGAAAGGACTGTATGAAGATGAACTCGGTATGACATTGTTAGTGGTTCCAGAGTGTATATGTTTAGGTAAAGCACCTGAGTCTAGAGAAGGTCTTGAGAATATGAAGCTGCTAATCCTGTTGCTGCTAGGTGCTGCAGTACAGTGCCCTAATAAAGAAATATTTATCATGAGAATCAAAGAGCTTGATGTAGAATTGCAGCATAATATTGTAGAATGCATAAAACAGGTACAACCATTATTTATTGATGACTTTGGAGTCCCTTGTGATCTTATTTTAAAAACCCAGTGCTCTGTTTTTTTTTTTTTTATAGTGGCAAAGTAAACTAATCACACTACAACTGATGATAAGTATAGTACAATCCAGGAACAATGATGACTACCATGGACTAATTAATCTATGACTGATATCACTGTCTTGTTGGTCTGTAAACTACCTATGTGATTATCACTATCTGATCCTAGAATATGAGAAAACAATATGAAAGAAATTACAGCATAAGATGAATAAATTAAAGAAACATTTATGCTGTCAGCTGTAATTTTTTAGTAAAAGACTAATCTGAATGTAAACTATATTTATAGGTGACAGATATGCAAACTGTGGTGCTAACACCTGATGCCATAGATCTTTTCCAATCACCCACCATGTTTAACCACATGCGTCGGTTAGCAAAAGAACGTGACCACTATCTTCAGAACTGGGCTTCCTTAGTTCTTCACGAGGGACTCTGTGAGAGCGAGAGTGATATCAAAAATACGAAAAGCAGATCATCACAAAATGTTAATCAGAGTAATGGTAATAGTGATAGTCAACATTTGGCTGTTGAACTAGCTGACTGGAAAGCCAGATTACGAAAGCAAAGACAAGAGCTGTAAGTATTTATAATTGTTTATTTAAAATTTTGCAATTTCAGTCTAAATTTGAAATATATTTTGTTTCAGGGAAGAGAAGTCAGAACAATTATCAGAGTGTCGGGAAGAATTAGAACATACAAAATTAGTTTTAACCAAATTACGCACGGATAGCCAAGAGTGGTTTAATGAAGCCAGGAAAGCAACAGGGTATAGAGACGAAGCTGATGCCTTGAGAGAAAAGGCTGAGCGTTGCGACAGGTATATTTATGACATTCTGTCAGTTGCAATTAGACGTTTAACTTTTAAATTAATATTGCTGTACTTGCAGACTTGAACAGGAAATTCAGCGCTATCGAGATAGACTAGCAGATGCCGAGTACTATAAAACACGCGTCTCGGAATTGCGAGAAGACAATAAAGCACTTATGGAGACAAGAGATGCATTGGAAGAGCAGTTACAAAGAGCGAGAAAAAGAGCTGAACAGTGTTTAACATTAGAAGCTGCTATGATTAAATTAAAGAGGGAAGCAAATGATATTGCTCTGGTAGGTTTTATTACATTTTATTTTATATAAGTATTATTTTTTTAATCTTGTTTAAACATATTTACACTATATGTAACTTTCTCTACTTACTAGGAGAGAGATGCCGATCAACGTAAGATACAAGAACTCATTGAAGAAAATAATCACTTGCAGTATATAACTAAGTCAATAATGAGTGAAAGTAATAATAGTAATCTAGATACAGATAATGAGTGTGAGAGTACACTCGAGTCAGGTGAAAATAGTTTATCAGAACAATTGACAAGTAATGCACAAGCAAGGGCTCTGAAGCTTGAGTTAGAAAATAAGAGGCTTCTTTCAACAATTGATAATTTACGTGAACAATCATTATTAGAGAGTAGTGATAAAGTTCTTGAATTGGAGAAAGAAAAGAAAAGATTGACATTGAAGTGTGAACAATTGCATGAAAATTGCAGTAGGCTAATGCAACAAAACTCTGACCTTGAAGAAGTATTTAGAAATGCATTAGAAGAAAATAGAAAGTTACACGATTCTTTCGATAGTCAAAAGGCTTTTATAGATAGACAATCCATTGACAGAGATTCTGAAAAAAATAAATTACAGGACTTTGAAAAACATTTGGAATCACTTACTAAAGATAAGCAACGAATACAAATGTTGTGTGATTCTATACAGAGAAGAGCTGATGACCTTGAAAAATCTTTAGATGCAAGAACTAAACAAATTAATGTTCTCAAACCAGAGGCAGATAAAGTAACAGGTCTTATCATACAAACGGAAGAACTTAAAACGAAACTTACCTATAGTGAAAGAGATACTCATAATCTTCAAAGGGAAGTAAATAAATTAAGAGAATCAGTTGAGGAGAAAGATGTTAATCTAGACAAATTAACTTCTGAAATAGAGTTAAAGAAAAAAGAAATTGAAAGGTTAGTTAGAGAACAAGAAATAAACCGAAATCAAATTAATAAACTTCAAGATTTAGAGCAAAAAGCTCAAGAACTTAAGTCTCAAAAGAAAGTTGATTCTGAAACTATCCAAACTCTTCAAAAAGATTTAATATCGGAGAAGGTAAATTTCGACAAGCTAAGAAATTGTATGGAAAAGCTTGGTATAAATGCTTCTGACGTAATTTCTAATGATATAAATATCGAAGATTTGTTAGAAAAAATAATAAGTAATACTGATTATGAATCTCTTATATCTGAAATTGCTGCTAAAGCAAACTTGTTAAAATTAGTTTCATGTGACTGCAATCATAATGAAGACAAGAGCAGTCACGAGGAAATCATAAATCCCCAGATTGAACAGCTAACTGCAGATCTTACAACATTACAAACCTCTTTGGAAAATTGTCAAGCTGAGAATGCTAAATTACAAGTCAAAATATCAACATTAAGTTCACAAAATGGATCATTGATATCACAACAGATGACATTGCAACTGGCCAATAGTCAGTTGGCTGCCGAAAAAGAAGAGATAATAAAACAGCTTGAAGTTTTGAAAGATAAACAAGACAATCTTTTAAGAGATCAGGTTGCTTTACAAACTTTGCATGAACAATTGAATACTGAATATGAAATGCTATTGAGTGAACGAGAACCTGTCAAAATAACAATTAGAGATTTAAAGATTGAAAACAGGGAATTGAAGGAAAAATTGGAAATATATGAGAAAAAAATATCTGATTTTGAAAGAGAAAAGGAAAACTTAAAAATGGAGTCTAGGAACCTGACTAATCTTAGAGCTGAACATTCAAAATTAAAGGATGATTTCAGAAACCTATTTACAGCCAGTGACAGATTAAAAAATGAATACCGAAATATGCAAGAGGAGTATAGGAATATTAGAAGTGAAGTGACGCAACTAAAGTTAAGAAACACTGATATTTCTGGAGAAATAAATACGAAAGGGGAAATTATTACTGGTTTAGAATTAGAAATTAATAAAACAAATCAACATTGCGAAATGCTAATTCAAATGAATAAAAGCTTAGATGCCGATCGACGTTCACTTATGGATCATGTCTCTCAACTTCTAACTCAATATCATGAACTACTTGCTCATTCTTTGAAAGATAAACAACATTATCATGAAGAAGAAAAAATGTTTGCAGACAAAGTTAACGCTTTATGCCGACAAAAAGAGAAACTGGAAGAGAAGATTATGGAGCATTATAAAAAATTGGATAATTGCACAACTAAAAGACGTGGTTTTGGTGCATCATTTGTGAAAAGAGTCCGGAAAGCTGGTACGGACCTTATAAATAAGGTTCCATCGAGAAATAATAAAAGAATAGAAGATGCCAGTCGTTCTAAGTCACAGCTAACTTTAGCAGGTTCAGAGTCCGGCGAGTCAGATCCAGGTATTCAAGATATAGAAAAAATATCTAAGTCATCTGATCAAGATCAAAGCTCTTCAAATATTAATGTAGAATCCCCACGGCATAGTTCTGATTTGGGTTATACCAGACATTTAGATGATAAAACATTTAAAAAATCAGAAAATAATGAGCTGAGTGCATCTATTCCAAGTCTAGAGTCTACAAGATTATCGAATGAAAGTAATTTTGTAAGAAGACTTTCCACAGCATCTATTCATAGTGGGGGTGGAGATGATGCTCTTATTCGCGCTTCTTTAAGGAGACGTCCTCATAAAGCAGTTCCTCCATCTCATCGAAATAGTTATCAGGGTTTAGAAGGTGAAACAGGATTACCACCGGGTAAGTTCAATCCTACGAATATTATAAAAGCTAATGTGACTTAGTAACATTTTTATGTCTTATGACAGCAAGAAATTTTGCATACACATTGTTAGCGGTAAACAAGGGAACATATTCCTGATGCATGATAAAAGAACTTTTATACTATCAAGATCTACATAAACATTAACGAAATCACGTGCAAACGTTAGTATTAAAAAATTAAAACATAGTATTGTTATTTAATGTGTTTGTAGTTAATTTTGATATGCTTGAAAGTTTTTCTGCCTTCTATTAAAATATTTTTAATGTAGGATGATTTTAGTTTGAGTGACATATTAAGATTCTAGGACATATTCTCTATCTTGTACCAAAATAAACGAAAAAAGATGCTGAGTTTCCATTGCGGAATCAATGTAACATTTATGAAATAATTTTATTTAACGAATTTATAGTTTATTTAATTAACCTAACTTTTACAAGAACTAGTTTAATCACAATATACAATATTTAGTAAAGCTGTGGTTAAAACACTCTCTTATAAATCTTTATTTTGTACATACTACATCTAGAATTTCTAGGTTTTTTTTTATGGAATAGGTGGCAAACGGGCAGGAGGCTCACCTGATGGAAAGTGATCACCGCCGCCCATGAACACCTGCAACACCGGAGGGCTCGCAAGTGCGTTGCCGGCCTTTAAGGAAGGAATACGCTCTCTTCTTGAAGGTTCCCAAGTCGTAACTGTTCGGAAAGACCGCCGGCGAAAGCTGGTTCCACAGAGTGGCTGTGCGAGGTAGGAAGTGCCTTACAAATCGCACTGTTGTGGAAAGCTGGACATCGAGGTGGTGTGGGTGAATTTTTTTGTTTTGACGCGATGTCCGATGGTGAAATTCAGCGGCCGGGATCAATCCAAACAATTCCTCAGAGCACTCCCCGTGGTAAATGCGGTAGAAGATGCAGAGTGACCCAACATCTCTACGCAGAGCCAAGGGATCAAGCCGATCGGAAAGAGCTTGATCGTCGATAATCCGAGCCGCCCTACGTTGAATGCGGTCAAATGGAAGTAGCTGGTACTGGGGGGCTCCCGCCCAGAGATGAGAACAGTACTCCACGTGGGGCCGAATTTGTGCCTTATACAGGTTCAGACATTGAGCCGACGTGAAGTACCGTCTCGCCTTACTGAGCACACCTAGCTTCTGTGAGGCCAATTTGGCCTTACCTTCCAATTGACCGCGAAACTGGACGATGCTCGAAATATCGACGCCAAGTAATCCGATACTGGCTTTGGCAGAAAGGGGAGTATTCTCAAAATGAGGAGTTACGATAAATGGTGACTTTTTAGCGGTTAACGCGCAAACTTGTGTCTTTTTGGGGTTGAATTGGACTAAGTTAAGTCGACCCCAGTCGGAGACTTTGGTTAACAAAGACTCGACTTCACGACACAAGTTTGTTCCGGCTCTCGTCAACCTGTTCCCGAGAAATATTAGCACGGCCAGTGTACAGTACATCCACAGTGCTATCGTCTGCATAGCAATGAATGCTGCTGATTTGCAGCATGTCATTGATATGCAGAAGGAACAGAGATGGAGAGAGTACGCAGCCTTGTGGAACACCAGCATTGACAAATTTAGTATCAGAGCATGCACCGTCGACAACGACCTTGATGCTCCGATCTGCCAAAAAGCTGGTGATCCAGTTGCATAATTTCTCGGGAAGCCCATAAGAAGGTAGCTTCGAAAGAAGCGCTTTGTGCCATACTCGATCAAAGGCCTTCGCTATGTCCAAACTGACTGCAAGCGCCTCCCCCTTGGTCTCAACTGCTTCTGCCCACCTATGAGTTAGTTAAACTAGAAGGTCACCGGCTGAGCGACCCCGACGGAAGCCGTACTGGCGGTCGCTAATCAGCCGGTGGTCCGCTAGGTACCGCAGGAGCTGGCAGTTGATAACGGACTCCATTATCTAGGAGAACAAGGAGGTGATGGCGATAGGCCTGTAATTGGACGGATCCGAGCGGTTACCTTTTTTAGGGATCGGGTGCACTAAAGCGGCCTTCCAGGATTTCGGGACTACGCCTAAAGCATAGGAGTGCCGGAAAAGACGCGTAAAAACCTTGTAGCTTGTAGCTTGTAGCGTAAAAACAACTCCGGAGCACATGTCTGCAACACGATCGGAGGGATGTCATCGGGCCCACTCGACTTATGAATGTCCAAAGAAAGAAGTGCATTGCGAACTGCACTTTGCCGGAACTTAACCTCCGGCATCATAGTATCGCACCGCGGGATTATCGGTGGTGAATTTCCTTGGTCATCCAGAGTCGAGTTGGACGCGAAGAGGGAGCCCAGAAGATCGGCTTTCGCCTTTGCGGCATGGGCAAGCGAGTCATCTTCCGTGTGCAGGGGTGGAAAAGAAGGCTGACAGAAATTCCCTAACACAGCCTTGGCGAGAGACCAAAACGCCCGTGTTCCCGACGGGAGACGCGCCAGTCTCTCGCCAATTCTGCCGATGTGCTCTGACTTCGCCTTGGCAATAACACTTTTGAAGGACCTGGAGGCAGAATTATAATGCTTTTTAAATGCACTGGTATTTACATCACTAGACGCCGAAGCGTCAGCCCAGGCCTGGTAACATTCCCGCTTTCGGCGTGATGCCGTCTTGCAGGCGCGACCAAACCAAGGCTGGGATTTGCCTCCGATGGGCACTGTCGAGCACGGAATAAAAAGTTCCATACCCTGAAGCACCACATCAGTGACAGAGTCAGCAACGACATCTGGATCATCCAGTGAGAAGCAAATCTGCCCCCATGGGTAGGACGCAAAGAATGATCGCATCCTGTCCCAATCCGCTGACCTATAATACTACACGCGGCGGCGGCCCGCAAAGCGAGGTCGTATTGTGCGCGTAACCGGTACTGTATTTCGGACAAGATAGTGGTCCGACGAACCAAGAGGGGGATCGACGGAAACCAGGTAGCCGTCCGGATGACAGGTCAACAGAAGGTCCAACAGGGAAGGTATATGATCATCCACATCTGGGATTCGCGTAGGCGAGGTGACCAGTTGTGTCAAATTATATACCAAGGCGAAATCGTGAATAGATCTACCCGCATGATCGGTGGTGCGTGATTTAAGCCAGTCGGCGTGGTGGGAGTTGAAGTCGCCGAGAATCACGATCTCTGCGGATGGGATCTGCTGCAGCACAGAATCTGTAGCCATCTGCAAGTGCTCAACGAGTCGGTCAGTTTCGGCATTACCGCTATGGGACCTATACAGGCACGCGTAAGTTCGCGGATGGTCATCGCAGTCTACACGTAGCCAGAGGATGGAAAGGTCCCGCCCTTCAAGGCTGCCGAGGCGACGAGAGCAGATATCCTCTCTGACGTACACGCACACCCCAGCCTACGGCACAAAGGAATGTTCCAGTTTGTACCCCGGGTAGGAGAGGAAAGAAGTGTCAGCCGGAGAAGATATCTGAGTCTCGGTAAGGAAGAGCAAGGCCGGCTTCGCTGTCTCAAGATGGAAGTGGACGGCGTTCAAGTTGGAATTTAGCCCTCTTATGTTGCAAAAGTCCACAGCAAGCGTGGTAGGGGTAGCCTTGTGTTGCTTGCTCCGTTTGCCCCGAACACAGAGTGCAAAATTGCCCCCCCCAGAATACGAAGGGCAGCCTGAACATCCACGCTTAGGTAGTGTACGATCTGAGCGTGGACGTCCAGAGAGGGATTCTCCACCGCGATGTACGCTGGTGGTACCCTCCTGGGGCAGATGAACCAAATTTTGCACTTTCATAATATGGGAGATGGATGGGGAGTGGAAAATGTATTGGTAAAGTAGGTACACAGTGGAAACTCGATTAACCTGACTAATGTATAAAGAAAAATGATTGTTGTACATACAACGATGGCACGGTCATAGTAATGCTAGTTCTTACACGTCCGTGCATGTATGGATATTTGACTTATCTATAGTTATTTAGTTGCTGTTGCCAATTTGGAAAATCACTCATCCATATAACAGAGAGTAGGATAATCATATCCATATGCACTTATGAATGTAACAATAATAAACGTGAGACGAACATCTTTTCATTGATTCACCGTGTGGGTCCATTGTGTGGCAGAGAGGGAAACTGAGCAGTTCCCGTAACTTATGACACGGATGTAGGTTTCAGTTTCTCCCTTTCCTACGCGTGTCAACGCGACTCTCCCTGTCTAAACAAATATGGTGGAAGCCTGCTAACGCAGCTTTGAGGCATGTTCTAATATAAAACTTACTGCAGTCCTAGACAGGCCAGAAGCTTTCAGTTGATTATATGATTTTCCTGGTATACCTCTCGATCCCACTACGCCCGCGTATAAATTAACTACGTAGTCAGACATTCCTGTTCAGATCATTTACTAGATCGTAGTATTATGTAATAAGGAGAGAAAATCTTAATATATATTTCTGTAAAATATTAACCCATAATTTGATTTTAGCTTCCACAGCAAATCCAATGTTTGGGACAGCAGGCACTCGACGAACCGTTTATGTAGCTGACGATGAACCCAATGTCAATTTGAACACAAAACCTCAAAGTACTCCAATAAAAGAGAATCCAACTTATTTGGTCTACAACAGAATATCAACTGTGATTGGCGACGGAGCTTGTCAGAGCGTGAACGATCGGCCAACATCTGAGCATCATCGACCTCCGTCCCAACAATCTGGTTTAGACGAAACTATACAAGAACGAGAAGAACTTAGGCAGGAGAAGAGATCAGTTAGTCGTAACGAGAAATTGGATAACTCAAAGGAATCCGCAATATGGTATGAATATGGTTGTGTGTGATAAACATACATACTTATAACAGACTGATAAAATGCCTTTTATATTTTTAATATATTTACTGATATCGAAGCAGCAGATATTGTGTAGTTTTATATGTAATTGGCAATAATCATAGTTGTGATATTTCATTTAAAGAAAAAAGCAGTATTAATTTGATAGCGTGTCATGTTGCTAAAATCTGCAAATTGTATACATAGATTCACTGGGATATATACATTTTGTATTTTTTGTACACGCGTTTAGCAAGTCACGTTGTGACCATATAACATTTTTTTAACCTTGAAGTGAGCTGTGAAAGAAATATTTAGGATTTAATAGATATACATTAGATGTTATGAATGAGGCTACAATTATCCAGGTATTGCAACTAAGCATACTTATTTTATAGCGTTTATAATCAGCTGAACATCTTAAATGTTCCACATAATTTAGAACATGTATTTAACAAGGGTAAATAGAGAGGAACTGTCATATCACAGTTTAGGAAAAAGAATCGTACTTGTCAAGTTGGTGACAACAACTTATTGAGCAAAGCTTTTCCAGGAAACAATTATTTACCTATTATAATATGTGTAAACGTGGCGTCGTATGAATGCTTTTGATTGTAAATATTAGTTTTAAATTTACAGTCTCCACAATAACTGCTAACATTGATGGTTTTTTTTTATTATGAAGAAACAGTAATAATAAAAATTTTGAGATTGTGTTTATTTTCTAGAGTCCAATAATTTATGCATAATTTTAGTTGATGCATTTTTCTAATTTAATTATTATGCTTTTTTTGTTTTTGTGGGAAAAGTAGTACAAATGTTCATGACAAATTATTAAAATTATAGCATTAAAATCAAAAGTTTTGAACCTAATTAATCTATCATGACAATATTTAACAATCATAAATACAGTAACAATTACTATTTATAATTTTAATATTAGACTTTAAATCATTGATTTTTCAGTAAAATAATGGATTTATATCTTTACAAACAGGATTTCATTTTGATTGTATTATTATATTATTTCGATTATTGATCACTAAAAAAAATCACAATAGATTTTTAATTCCTTTGCTACTAACAATTGGTGAAAAATTTAATAATATCATTCATTATTTATGAGATTGGTTTCGTAAATTAATAGGCTTAACTCTGAAAAATTATTTGATGAAGAGTTTTAAGTCAAACTATTAAAATTGTTTCTATATATGTAAGGTGCTCTAACGTTTATTTTGAATTAATATGTTACTATGAAATGGACATCATCGGCTCGTAAATTAACAAAAACTTTTATCAACTTTGGTCTTAGTATACGTTTATTACAAGTCCATTTCTATTACACAAGCACAATATAATTATAGACTAAATATATTTGTATTTCTGCGAGAATATTGTACTTAATCATTTACTCTCACCGAATTTATTATAACATCACATGTATCCAATAATCTACTGGTTGCAAATTTACAATAAATAAATAAACATTGTTCTTTATTGTATTATTTATTATATACATTGTAATGCACAGGAAACACATCAATGGTAAATTCCACACAAAAATCATTGTCAACTAAGGGTGTGCGAATATGGTTCGAATCGAATATTAATATTAGAATCGAATACTATGAAAAAAAAACGAATAATTCGAAAAATGTATATGTTTATTACTGTCAGTAACAAAAAATCTATCAATATAAAATCAGTAACATATTTGAATATCGTACATAACACACTTTGAATTCAAAATACTCGAAAATTTGCGAATAATATAATAATTCGAAAAAAAATCGTATGTTCGAATAATCCGCCCACCCCTATTATCAACCAAATATTTACAAAATCAAGTCATACATATTTAATACTATAAAGCGGAAAAGTTACTTTGTTTGTTTGAATATTCTTATCTTAGGAACTATCAGTCGGATAAAAAAAATCTGATAGAGCGATCATTGAAGAAAGCTTTAGACTATTTAATATTACGCTACCACCAATAGCAAAGATGTATCGAAAAACGGGTAATAATTATTAAATAACTTTTAGTTCCACGTGAATGAAGTGAAGGGCACAGCTATTACTCTTATATAATAAAGTCACTGGTAGAATACAAGTACAGCAAAGAATACGACATTATTATTGTGTTTATGTTATGTATTTATGTGTGTTATACATGTGTATTTACGTTAATCTTGTTTTCTTTAATGACATTTTAATATTATTTACAAGACTATATTCAGCTGGTCATACATAGAAATGCACAATTTATAATAAGAAATATACTTTGAATTCTCTTAAAAGTAATATTTTTGGGATATTCAAATCAGCAAAGTTACATAGATTCAAATTTTATACGAAGTTACATAGCTTGCACAGCCATAGTAGACTATCTAAGTGCTTTCATTTTTAAGTTGTGTTATATTACATAATTTTATTAAGTTTCACTTAGTAACTTCTAGGCGGGATTTTAATCTGTAATGTTGTGGTTTTTATTTTTATTAATTTATATTATGTAATATATATGTTAAGTGTTTATTTGTGGCATTTTGACTTGCAGACTTCAGTTATTGTGCATATTTACATTGAATTATAAATATTGGCACATGACTTGTTATTTACTACAAAAACTCCTTGAACAGTGTAAACAAGAGAGGCATTCACTTCTTGCTAATGAGTTGTATGAACTATGAAGCTTTGCAAGATATTGTAGTATTCTATAGCATTGGCATAATTTTGTATAAGTAAATGAATTTTAACTAAATTAAAAAATGTATTACAATTTTTGATATTGTAAAATCCCATAGAATATTAGTTTAAATACAATTATCTTGAACTGGGTGACCTAACACAGTTTTAAAATACATTTGAAGAACATTTAATTAGCTTCATTATGGATAGGGATATTCTAATAATATAAACTTTAATAATTATTAGACTTCATTCCTATCCTAAATTATTTGAAACATAATATACACACTTTCAGAGTAGTTGCAGTTATAGTACTATATTTACATAACACCCTTGCTTTAAAGAACAATACATATTCATTTGTAATTGAATTAGGTATTACTTCATATAAAATAGTGACACTGGTAAACCCTATTAAGCATCAATAAGTAAAAATTTTGAAATAAGTTACATGTTCTACAACTAAATACAATTTCAAGGGCAACATAAACAACTATGTTAAGAAATTGCTTACAGAGATCCATTACTGTTATGCTCAGTCTTCAACTCCCACTGTAAAACAGGACATGGCTGCAAAGGAACTTTGAATGGGTATCCGGAAACAACAGCCTTACGCCCAGGTTCAATTTTTTGAGGTAGATAAGAAATCATGGACTGTGAAAAATAATTTTGGCATTAGTTGCTATTAAAATTAGCATATTATTAAAGGTGCTACTTATTAGCGAGGACTAGTAAATGACTTTTATTGCTTTAATTCGCTATGATTTAAATATGTCTTAGGGAATTTTCAGTTAAAGTCACAAAAATATTCTGTTATAATTTTCTTGTAGATTTAAGCATGTAGCAGGATTTCCTTTTTTTGTTTTCATTTGTAACAAACCAAGGAGCATTGTTTATTATCCTCAGCATTTTATTTTAAAAATTTTGTGAAATTACAATATTGCAGTGAGATGCTGTTCCTCATAGTTAGGTCACATAGGTCCAAATTGGTGTTGGTATTGCCTTATTTGGACCATTTATTTTGAAAGTGGTGTAACTCCCTCCATTTTCTTTTGTTTCGAGAAAATAAAAGGTTACTATATTTGTTGATAATGCAATTTCATTTACCGACCGATTTTAAGTTGTACAAAACATGGGATTATTTTGAGAAATTAAACATGGACTAGTTATATATAAAAAATTTACATTAAATTATGTGATAGCTCATTTTTCTCAAAAATGGACTTACACCACTTTCAAAATAAACAGTCCATATATAAGGAGTTTACTACTCAGTCTCAGTTGTGATTGTTGGTTTATTAACTAAAACAGTTTTCTTGTTAGTAAACCTAGTATGTATGTTTGATTTCTTTTTGTCTCATTCTAAAGTGTTTCTAATGAAAATATGGACCATATAATGAAATAAACATTTTTTAATTAATTGAATCAACATAAATGCAGAGAGTTTATTACCCAATTTAACTGTGGGCAAACTTCCTTTAAATCTCTTGTCATTATGAGCTTAAAAAGAACATTTTTAAATACATTTTAGGGTTTAATGGGATTAATGCTTTCTTTCATATTTAAAAGATATCATTACTCTACATTCAATTACCAAGTCTGAGAAACAAAATAAGAACATGTTCATGCAAAATAAAACAATAAGTTCTACTATATTCATTACAATATACAAGCAAAAATTGTGTAAAATAGCAAAATTATTTACCTTTACTTTAGTCAATTAAAGAATAACATATACCTTGATATAATTACCTTTGCTCTAGCACTTTCAACAGACATGAATCCAATACACATGGTTTTTGTAGAGTGACCCCATAATAATTCACCATCACCTGAATTTGGGTCATATCTGAGTGCTAATGCTCCTCCAAGTCTTTCCGGAACATCCCACAAAAAAGGAGATTCTAAGAATTGTTCTTTAAAACATTTATCAAGACCTACAACTGGGGATGATTCTAATATGCTTTCAGCAGCATTTTTTGCTAATTGCGTCCGTATCAGATGTTCACCACAGCCAGATGTGCAAGCTGCTACTGATGGCTTTACACCATCTCTACTCATTATAGCCCATACTCCACTGCCAAATGAAGCTGCCTGTCCTACTCTTCCTTCATGTTTTAACGACACACCTCCAGAACTAGCTGCTGATGCAACAACACCGTAAGAGTCTACACAAATAGCCCCCACTGTATCTAAAGGACTAAATTCTACATCATTTTGAATAGAATAGCGTTTTAATTTTCGTTTACAATGTTTATAGTTGCGAAATGCGCGAGCGGATACCATTTTGTGGTCGTCAACTATATCTAAACCCATTCTCTGTGCCCAAGTAAAAGCTCCTTTGCCAGTTAATATGCAAGGTGGGACTCGGCCTAATGATAAATTTTCACATTGTTTTAAACAAAGTTGTTTGGCTAATGCTATTGGGTTCCATACATTTGATACCGCACCACAGGCGCCAAAATGTAATGTCTGACCATTCATTAATGATGCATCACATTCAACAATTCCATTCCAGCTTAGATTTGACCCATAACCCGCGTTAGTTAGGTGGCTGTTTTCTAACTCTGTAATCATTAACATTTAGTTATTACTACTTTGTAAATAATTTGTTATGTTTATTCATAACTTTATAAATTAATAAATGTTCGTTATTGTCGTTTTATTTTGTACTTTGTATACTAACCTATGACAGCCTTTTCTACAGCATCTACGGCACTACCACCTTTTTCAAGTGATATTGCAGCCTTCCTGCAGGCCAGCTTACATGTTTTCTGATATTCTTTCTTTAAAGTTTCGCTATGATAACCAGCCCCTAAAATATATCCATAGTTTTAAATGATCTATTTTTCATAAACTGTGCTGTAGAATAAAATAAAGTTTGTTTACCACAATGTACGGCTATAAAACCATTCATTCTGCGATATACCTCAGGCTAACATAATACTTTCGTCTCAGGCACAAAATAAAAAATTCTAAGTTTCTATACTAAAGAATATAATAGAGCTGTAACAAACCGTATGTATTCGTTACTAAGTAACGGGTACACCATCTAGAACCGTGTACCGACACGTTACTCACGAATACATTTCGTTCTTCTTGATCTTTTTTAATCTCAGCAACTCAGTCCTATTTAGAGTCTATACAACACGACTCGATGTGATGTTTTCTGTTAGGTATCACAGTAACGATACGATAGTAACGAGTATGCTACATTTTTTTATCTTTTTTGGCAAGGCGTGTTGACGTGTCTACCATTGTTTTGTTTAGGAATTTGTGTGTATATTAAGATACTTATTAATAAAGCTTAGGAAAACAAAGTGGGATATATATGAAAAAGATAAAAAAATAATCAATAGGAATGTAATTATTTAAGCACAAAAAGAAGAAAATAAAGTTACATTCTTTTGTTATTTAATTTATAATTATAAATTATTTATGTATAAAGCAAGCGAGTAATATTAACAGGTCAAAGTACATGAGGTAACAACAAATTATTATACAATAACGATGGGTCATAATTACTACAAGCAAAAAAAAGATGGTTTAACGTCACTGCCACACTTATAATACAAGGACTTTCCATAATCCCAATACTAGCTAAATTCCATTTAATCAATTTACCTATTAAATTTAGATTAACATACATATAACTCTGGTTCAAGATGCGATAAAGTTAAAAATGCAACTTGGGGGTATTCACATATAATGAAACGCATTTTTTAGTAATACTTTACGATAAGTTTCAAAGGCGGGAGAAGGGTTAGAACAATGCATTACGTAACATTTTTTTTTTATAAAAAGTTCGTAAATCTATACGTTGATGTTTTACGGATAATCCCTCGACTATTTCCAATCGCATTGCCAAAGCTTAAGATAAATAAATTATTTTATTTTAAGAGTTTATTAGTAAATAAATGTAAAACATAACTATGACTTTTAGGTAAAAATGCGCACTTGGGTGTTACCTAACTTTTGAAGAGGGGGAGGGAGGGTACAGCCAAATGTTACTGTGGATTATATGGGGTTGAGGGAGGGTCAAAAATCTTCAAAAATTGCGTTACGTAATAATTGAACGTCCTTTAAGCAACTAGGTATGTAACGTATATGCATGTTTTCTACAAAACATGAACATCGGGACGTCAGCGTTATATCGTACGCAACACGAAACACGACTCGACGCGATGATATGTTATTAGGTATCAAAAGTAATGAATAACGAAAACGTACGGATACTCTATTTTTCATTACTTTTACACCTCTAAATAATACATAAGTAATATAATGGAATCTAAATAACAGAGGTGAAAAAGTAACGAAAAATAGCGTGCTCGTATGTGTTTGTTACTATAAAAATCAGTAATGTTACTATCGTATCGTTACTCGTTATTTTTGATACCAAACAAAGAGCATCACATCGAGTCGAGTTACGTTTTGTATGAGGTTGACATCGTTTGGTTTGTACTTTGTATATCGAAAATAAGAAAAAATGCGAGTAAAGAAATGCATTCGTAAGTGCAAAGTTTCGGTACATACTATTAGATAGTGTGCCCGTTACTCAGTATCCGAATACTTACGCTTTGATACAGCTCTAGATAGTCCATTTATTTCTTAGTATACGATGAATTAATTTATTAAGGCTACTGGATACAAGTCCATTAAGCGATTACGATGAAATACGTGTAGTATTGCTAAGTGTTTGGAGTTGAATGGTACATATCATCATGTGAAAAGTGTAATTTACCTGAAAAAACTGTAAAGGGCGAAGTGTATCTTCCTTAAATTATATAATGTAGAACATTGTAATAACGTAATAATAAATATTATGTCAGTAAAACTATTGGTTCAGGAAAAAATGTTGCCTACCTACTTCTTCACGGTTCCTCGTATCTCTATACATAAAATTCATCGAAATTGGTTCAGCGGCTTAGGCGTGAAAAGTTTACAGATATACACAGTTACGTTCTCATAATATATAATATAATTACGGATGAAAGTAGACGCGGTTTGTATAATTGTGTAATGTATAAGTTTGTACAATGTCAGTTGTTCTTAAGTGATGTACAGCCCAAGTTGGTAGATACGCTAAACCTGTGGAGGAACAGACTCTCTAGACTCTCAACTGCCGGAACATACCTATTGGTATTTGGCGGCAAATTTTCAACTTGAGGGTGGTAGCTAGCCAGGCCCACATTAGATAAAGCCCTACCACCATGCTACGGTTTCCTGACGATGTTTTCGTTAACATAGAGCTCAAGTTCATTGTAGGTGGAGTGGATTCAAACTCACGTCTATTAAAGCGAAGTCATACACACTACAACTGAGCTATCATCACTTGATTATCATCCCATCGTAGCCTATCTACGATTTTAATATTACGAGATGACATATATAAATATAATTTAAACACGTTAAAAAAGTTATGAAGATTTCAAAGTCGTGGATGATGGATGGATGAGATTTTGATTGAAGAACAAAGCTCAAATATTTATTTACAAGAAGACAATATACCTACAACTCAGTTCACAAAAAATCAATATCAGCAGTAGCTCAAGAACTGCCAACATATTGCTAGTGAAATAAATATATTAGAACTGAATTTACAGTAGAGGTCAGTAGCTGAGGTAGAGATTATATTTTTATCCACACTCATACAACTTACACCCATGACATGTAAGACACAATATAAGGCTCCTACAAAAAACATTTATGGACCTGTGGACATTTATCTGAAAATTAGGTCTGTTATTTCATTATTGCTGAGTGACCTAGAAAGTAATTTTAAGACAGGTGCAGTGTCAGTTTACAATCAGGGCTCCCATGTAAGCCAACAAAATAACTCATAGCAAGAGGTGAGCGAATTCTTATTTAAGTTGTGCAACCAAGCTGTACACACTGTAAACTTACATTTTTGGAATTTGTCTTGCTAATAAATACTGGTCAATTTAGTGTATGATCACAAAAACAACAGTAACCACTAAATTTTGTATATAACCAGCATTGCATTAATAAAACTTGAACAGAAAACAAATTAGTTGTCTTTTGTATTAGACTAAATAAAGATCTTTGAACACATCATTTTGATAAATCAATGATCATGTCAAGCAGGTCTTACTCTTAAACATTCTATATGCTGCATGTATTATTATTTGAATGCTAATGATACTCCAGAATATTTATTATCTTCCTCAAACTTTGAGATGGGAGATTATGATTGAAGAGGAGATATCACTCATAATATACCATACTTATGAAGATGTACTAGTATTAAGAATCATATATTTCGATTAGTTATTCATTTTATTAGTAACACATATTTTGCAACCATCTAAATTTGAATTTTATAAAGTAGAATAACTATTAAAGCATCATTTTTTATTTTATTTTATATTTTTTCCAGCAGTCATCATTACACCAACAACAAGAGCAGTAATAGTAAATCCTTGAGCAACTATTCTCAAACGCATCATTTGTTGAGATAATTTCTGTCTGCCAGTTCGAAAGCTCCACAAGCCAAATGATAAGGCAGTAGCAGTTGCTAGACAACCTAAAACAAACACAATAATGATATTTTATATCTATCTATCTTACTTCAATAATTGAACAAGTGTCATTAGTTATATTCAAACATAACACAAATTATATAAATAAGATAGATGTAACAAATTTATAGTAAAATTAAAAATAATTGTTTAGAAGTACTTGTTTATCAAGTTTTGAAAGCAATAAAATAAAAAAAGATGAAAATTTCGGAAGATTAACCTCTATTTAACTGATATAGAGAATTAAATTATATAACTATAGTTTAAACAAATTCAGAGAACATTAACAATATTAGGCAATATCACAAAAGTATTGTGCAATGTAAATGTAAAAATGAAATAACAGTACTTTCAACAAAAAATATATTAATAACTTTATCTAAAATCATACCTAAAGGAACGAATGGATTTTCTACAAATTTTCTTGTAAATTTTTCTTTAGTGGTCTCTACTTGTTGTACATTGCTCATATCTTTCCGCAATTGTATCCAGTCCAAATCTGTAGGTTCCTGTTCATTACTCATCGTGTTGCTTTTTATTTGTAGACTTTAGTATATAAAATTATAATAATTTTTTGTCTAATTCACATCATAACACTTTTTATTTTGGACCATCGACTATGTTTTGTAGTGATGTAGAATATCGATTATTAATATCCGAGATAGCAATGATTTCTATAACCAGACTAGTTCTTGTTCAAGTTGTATTCGTTTATGACAATTTATTAAAAAGGACAAGAATACTACTTACTGGTCAAGATTATGGTAAGTGGATGTAGGATTTAAAAAAGGGGTACATTTTAGGTTTTCGGACTCGACTAGAAGAAGTGTGAAATCTGTTGCTGGCTTCTGGTAATAAGAGGATGTGCTTCGCCTGTGGTGTATTTTTACTCGGTAACTGACAGTGTTTGACATCCGATATGTCTTGCCACTCGCTCTTAACGTGAACTGCGTGGGTATTGCGATATATGCAATATGAGATGAAGTTTGTAAACTAATGGTGTTACTAAGATCATAAAAAAGGGTCTTAATGCAAAACAGAACATTCAAAGGATCACTGAGTTTGTTTCAGGATCTTTTCTTCGAAAATAACTTGAAGTATTAACTTAAAATTATTTTCATTTTATAAACGTTAAGTGTCTTAGTTTTATAAGAAAGAAAAACTAATGTAGTGATCAATTTTAAAAGCTATTGTTATACCACCTAATTATTACACTATTTGATTTTAACAACAACTGGAGAGTAGTTTAATAACACTGATTGTTACATAAGCGGCTAGAATTCAGTCTAAGCGAGGCACTCGAGGTGTATTCATCGTAAGTAGCTGGAGCGTTACCGAAGGGACGTAAGATTAATATTGTCTATAATTAATTAATAACTAGTTGGTTTGTTATACTAAGCTATATAGTTACATTCAGCTCATTGCTTTTTGGTTTCATTTTCTGCTTTTGTTGGAAAAGATAGGCATGTTTAAAAGTTATGTTACAATAAAAAATGAATCACACATACCCATCTCAGCCCCCCGGGCTGGGAGGTGATGCATAAATGCATTTCCCCCCGGAATAAAATATTTATTTCCATTATATAATTTTACTTTTAGTTCGAATAGGCCGCGAACTTTTTGACGTAGCCTTTTTTTATTTTTACAATGTATTGGTTTCGTGTTATGAGTAGAATCGCACGTAATTTTAAATGAAGATGTTGCCTAAATTGGTGGACACGTTAGTCTTAGTGAAGCGGCTGCCTCACAAGTCTAATATTTGGAACAGAGCTATAGGTGTTTGTTGGCAGATTATCAACTCGAGAGTTGTAGCTAACCAGAAGGGCGTTAGAAAAACCTTACCTACTTACTAAGGTTTCATCATAATATTTTTCCTTTACTGAAAAATCGGGCTTGTTGCAAGGATTCAATCTCACGTACTTTAAGGCGGCGTCCGTACATGCTATCCCTGAGCCATCATTGTTTCAACTAGAGGACGACCGTTTATCTGATTTTTTGAAAGTGCTTACAATGATTAAAAATATAATGAGAATCGGTGCAATACGAAGGAAGCATACGTATATTGAATGATTGTTAAGTATATCAAATCGATTTTAAATTTAGATACCTAGTGATGTTGTTTCCAGTTGTTTCCAGTAGGCGATCATTTCATAAACAGATAATTCACTACGTTTACAATTCTGTATTGTAAGACCATTGTTAAAATGTTGAATCTTCAATTTTCAAAATATATTATTAAAAGTGTAAGTTTTTAAATTATATTTTGACCATGACATTTTATTATATGTGGGTAATGATTCAGTACTTAGTGCATTTAAAAAAAATTGTATATATTAATGAGCTGCAGATGGTTGGCTTTTTATTATATACTTTTTTTTTTGGATCAACTATTGAAACGTGAATTATAAAATTCAATAGTTGTATGGGCCGACAGATTGTATACCATTAGCAATACTTGGTGCATAAATATGTACTTTGAGTTGAATATTATGTAGTGGATTATATATAGTAAACAATACTTTTTGGGGTTATCTTATTACTCTTTGGCCAGTGACCAGTGACCAACATTCAGTGGTGTTTGCATCAAACAGTACCAGCAATTGCATGTATTTCAAAATATTTGATTATCTGACTTATCATAGAAATCGTTTTGGTGAATCTGAATGTATTGAATGCAATATAAATTGCATACATTAACCCTGATTTGATTCAGTATGTCGATTATGATTATCTATATGGTATTCAAACAGTTAATAGATTTTATAGTTTTTCAATTAGAATGGAATTGTGTGTGATTTATTTAATTCTTGGGTCAATTTTATAAATGGTGCTTAATTTAATTGCATTAATGACTAGAAACCATCTATGACTTTGTTTGCATTAAACATAATGATACTAGCCGTGACTTCATTGGCAGTCAAATCCAGATCGTAAAATCAGTTTTAAATATGTGTGTAGCTTATGAAAGGATTATGCATGCTTAATCTCAAAAGTCAACAGCTCATGTACTTTCTGACTTGTTAGGATACCTAATAATTAAAATAAACCTATATCCTATTTATAAGGTTTATCTACTCAAACATTACCTTTTTATAATAGCAGTAGGAAATGAGATTATTTTTGTATTGGGGGAGGACAAAGTGGTGATAATGTATCAGATGGTAAACACAGTACAATAAAAAAAACAACTATTAAGAGATTAGCACTCTGTCAGCCCAGTTTGTCTGTACAGTTGAATACAAACTGACTGGTTCTTTTTTTATTATAAAAAGACTTATGTATGGCTTACTCTCACAATGAATAAATACTACACTGGCTCAGGCCAAGCCGAGAGTAGCATGTGGAGAACTTACTCAGGTGACAAGCACTGTCATATACTCACTAAAAAGCACCGTGGAGACACTCTAGTCCCAGCCTGCTTTTAGCTGCTTTTACAATATTAACTTATCCTAAAAATGACAAATCAAATTAAAGTCACTGTGATAAGTTTATCATGATGTACAAAGTGCTTGCTACCCATTTACAGATGATAAACCATACTGACTAGTTTTAAATGATTTATTTTAGTAATTGAATGTTTCTACATAATATCAATATTGTATTTAACTATAAAAATATACCATATACCTATTTTGTTTCAGATGGCATTATCGCACCTTTCTTTGAAGCTGGTTGAAGCTAAAATATTCTCTTGATCATTTATGCTTAGTTAGTTTTAAACTCAAAGTTGTCCAATAAGTTTTTACCACAAGCAATTATTTATGTACCAATAATAACTGTGTACCCTTACCTAGCCTCATAAAAATGTTATTTATTAATATTTTCAATTGAAGTAATCTTATCATTTCTGCTCAAGATAAAAACCATTTAGTCTTGAATTTTTTAACAGAGTACTTGTTAGTTTTGTTACATAAAGTTTTGACCTTATTAAATTTAATCTTTTTTGTATATAAATACAATGGCTTCTAGTGACCCTGAGATAAAGGATGGTTTTACTCTGCCAGTGTGGATGAAAAGCAAGCCTACAAAGTAAGTTTTTCTTTTTTTAATCCTTTAAATAAATCTATTGTTAAACTTCAGCATTAATTCTATATTTTGATTAACAAATAATATTAGTCTTTATAGATTATTTCATAAATAGGTAATGACTAGGTTTAATTAATATAAAAATGAGATATTTCATTCTTACTTTACACAAGATACTGGAACTTTGCAGTGATTTTGGTAGGTATAGAAATAGGTACTTTAAGTGGTGGTTTTGTTTTTTTATATATGATTTGACATTACAACACTATAGTTAAGTTGTAATAAATTTAGTTTCTTTAGTGTGATTATATAAATGGATCATTGAAATAGTCACTTTTATATTAAATAAAGTTTATTTCTAATATCCAATATTTGCGGTTACGGAGTTCCATAATATCCCTGTTTGCAATATATTGCTGAATGGTCTAGCTCCTTGTGGTTCGTTATTAACAGCCTTTGGCTGCAGTGACTAGCCAATGCTAGATGCATACATTGTTAGAGTCGGAGGTATCTACGCGATCGAATCAATGTTGAATTTATACTTTTTAAGTAAGCTTGTACTAAATATTCACTTGTTCAAGTTAGGTAGACATTGAAAAATTGAATAGGCTATAACTTTCTGAAATTCTAGTACTGGCGCGAACAATCGAAATATACCTATTTACAACTAGTTTCTACCTATTTGCTTTGTTGTAAGATAAAACGATTAAAAGTATCAATTATGTGCTATTTAATGATGTCGGTTTCTGTGGCAAAATAATGAATCAGTTATGTCCACTATTTCAGCGTGATTAACGAACCAACATTCAAGTACAGTTACATCATTTTGCATTTAAAACAGCTATCTAGGTAAACTCGGACCGTAATATATTTCGAAATACAAATATCATCCATTATAACAGTTACAGACTACGTAATATAATAGTAACTGATAATTACCAGTAATTTAAGATTTATAACAAACACAAGTAGATATTTCGTTTTGCTTACAATAGTTTCAGTTATAAATAAAATTGTGGTGTATTAAAATGATAAATGCAATTGAAGATAAGAATATATGTTTTGATTATTAAGTAAACTTGCAAAATATAAAACGTACCTTTAATTGACCATATTAGATAACAGTCACTTCGATAAAACATTTATTTCATTTTATAAAATACACACATTTATTTACTTACTAGTTGTAGATTATGGTTTTGATGTGTTGAATTTGGATTATACATGTTATGCATTTACATACATACATATACATATATATATATGTGTGATACGACTTGCTTATAAGCTGCCAAATTAGTTGATTTTATTGCTTCTAGTTAGTTGAAGTTATTTATAGCTTAAATCATTCCTCGATAAATGCGCTAGCTATATTAAAAAAATGTATTCCATATGGTGCCAGGACTTTCAGCAAATAACATTTCTAAACATGCATACATTTCAACTTTATAATATTAGTATAGAACTTATTAGCATGTTTATTTTTAAACTGCAATACTTTAAATGTTTTTGTTTGCGGTTATGGCTGTTTATTTGTTTTTCTTATCGACAACTTTGATATAGCTGCTATGTTATTACCCAATGTTTAATAATCATGATGTAGAAATAAAAATATAATACCTAATCTAATGCTAATATAACGTCACAAAGCACACGATACAGGAAAAGTAATTGTAGCCATGACAATAAAGAAATATATTTTTTCCTCAACACTATGTTGGCAGATATTTTAGTAATAACGTTCTTTGTTGTTGTAATTATGGAAATAAAAGTAAGTCGAGTAATTGGCAAACCTATTTATTTTATAAGGCAACATCCTGCTAATTGTCTTTCCATAAATTGAGATATGTGAGTGTGAATATTTAAAGTTGGGAAGGAGTTTGTTTCATGCTAACGGACATCTAATATTAAATCAAAACGGTAATATGTTTGCGTAACATGCTTGGTTTTATATGTAACTAGCTATGCCCGTGCATTCGTTCGCGTGAAACTCAGATTTATTTAATAATTTATGTCCGTTTTCGTAACCTTTTTCAATACAGTTATTTTCGTATTTGTAGTAGCGTGATGTTAAAAAGTTTAAAGTTTTCCTCGGTGATGATTGCTCTATCAAATACAAATATTTTTTTTATATCCGATTAGATTATTCATAGATTATTCATAAGATTAGAGCGTTGAAAAACAAACAAACTTTTCCGCCTTATAAAATTAATATACATATATATTCTGCCTCAGAATAGTTTTGCAATATACCGTGGAGTACTTAGTACTACGGTAGTACCGAGGTCGACTGATTCTACCCAGTGATTAATACTCTTCATTAATAATTCCTAAGAGCAACTAAGTATTGTAGCCTTTCTATTCTAAATTTCGTAATTTAAGAATGATCTTGACATTTTTGTTTTAGTGAACAGGGTACTCAGCCATTCGAATTCTTCCATATTTATCGTACTTTGAACCATGTTCAGGGAGCTCCTAGAATAAATTTTAAATGTGGACCCGGACACTGCCTGCGGGCATCAGGGAAATTAAATTTGCTAATTTTCGTATAAAAATATGACTTAAGAAGTTATACAGCAAAAAGTAAACGTCATACGAATGTCTGGGTTAATTTTTATTTAGGTGATTACATCATCATAAAGTAAAGTATACTGCATGTACTATGCAATGTATTTATTAACTTAAAAAAACAGGATAGAATCGAATGAACTCCAGTTGCTATTTTATTTTGTGTTTCTTTATTTATGTATAATTTTTTATCTTGCATTATTGTCGATTAGAATTAATCAAGTCATAGTAACTCTGTATTGATGGCTCCGTAGTGCTCGAAGACAACATCGGCGTTGGTTGTAATCCTACGATGAGCTTGAGTGTTCAATGATAGAAAATTTAATAGTGAATCCACCGGACCGTCTTTTTCAAGGTGGCTTCTTTCCCGGTCGGTTGACTGGCCAGTGTTGGTGTCTCGTGGATACGGTGGCTAAAGAGTTGTGTATGGCTCATCCAAAAAATCGGGGCGATAAGATTGGAACTCCGTGAGGTCCTTATCAAGGCGATATGGCGGTGTAGACTTGAGAATCTGAACTCGGATGTAGGGACCATCGCGGCCGTCAGGCCTCACCTAACGGCATGCTTAGAAGTAGAGCAATTACGTTGTCCTTTTGACTGACGCAGGTGTTCGTGGGACATGGTTGTTTCGGGAGTTGCCAGTGTTACATTGGCACTAGCTTGCACTTTGTTGTCATTATAGTAAGTGTAGGTTTGACGATGCCAATCACACTCTAACAGTCTGTCCCGCGTGGGCATCCGAACATCGCTACCTCGAACTTTCGCCTTTTTTCGCGAACAGGTCATGTCTGTGATCCTTCACCTACCTACCTACCTACCTACCTACAACTCGAAGAAGAGGCGCGGGAACGATCTTAGGCCTCTTTAGACAATATCTGCCGTGAGAGGCTTGGGCGGCCCATTACCTTAGCAGTCATGCAGCAAGTACTTGACGTGCGTCATGGTTTTGTCTGTAGTTTTGTTAACAGACCCATAAGGCTGATACCGTAAGAGCTTCAGGAGTTCAAATCGCTTCCCTTGCCAGAGACTCAAACGCTGCGAAAGCAATCCCTGGTCTATCTGGTACCAGACCATAATAGAGAGTAAGACAATACGGGGTTTCGTAGTGTCTAGTTGCCGGTACTTCTCACCTAATGTGTCCCACACGCCTCTCGTAGTCTACCCTGCATAAAACAAGAAGATATACGTAAATAATTTTATTCATCACGTTAACAATAAAAAGTACGTATATGGTACGTACTTGATGTTTTTACTTGTAAAATTATTCTCTGATATATCTGTTTGGTAAGACTCATCTGTGTTTATTTATAACAAAACCAATTATCTCTATTGTCTAGTATGTCAATACAATAATCATTTTAAATCAAGGTGTTATTTGTCGAACTTGGAAACAAACGATCGATAGGTACGATCAATCTTAGTGATATAATATCGCCTGATTGTGTACAATCACCTCTAAAATTAGTTGAATGACACAATCTTTTCAAACGATCACATAAAATAATGTACTTCTTTCTTGCTTTTACTGTTGTTATATAATAATTGAAAACAATAAAGTATTGTTTCGCAAATTTGAGTGATTAGACTTTCTTTATTTCTTAGTCTTTTGAAGTGAATAGTATTTAGCATGTTAGAGGAAAATGCAGTCCAGTATTACAACTTCACGTTCACCAGTAACGGTTACATATGTGTATTGTATGAATAAAGTGTCATTTGACTATACCAAAATAGTAAGATAAATAATTTAGAATCAATGTTATAGAAGAACGTAATATTGTATGAATAAAGTGTCATTTGACTATACCAAAATAGTAAGATAAATAATTTAGAATCAATGTTATAGAAGAACGTAATTTTGTACATATTTTTTTCATTAATTCTAAATGATATATGACCTAACCAAGATTTAGTTTTAGTGCGTCTATACCGTTACAGTCATTTTTTAATTTCTATAATTGCCAATTTAATCTTTTATACGGAGAATAACACATGCAGCTGAAACACGTGCTTTAAATTGATATTAGTAATCTTGCTGTTTTGTCATTTTGTTGGTAACATTTTGTCAACTTCATTCGTAAACACATTACATAATAAATACCAATATAAATATTTTTCAATTATATGAATAATATTTGTTTTATCAAATCCTCATAATATACTAGATTAGACTGTGCTAGGATATTAGTTTTTTAAATGTTTTAATATAGTTTATATTATGTATGCAATGATCTTATATAACTATTTATTACCGTATAAATATTTTAATTTGGAACAATATTGAAAAAGTAAATGTTAAAATGTGGTCACTAGTTGCTTTGAACTTGTAGTGCCCATTAGTTGAAATTTGACCATAAACATTATTAAAAATATGAACAAATTGTTCTAAAAATATAGTTTCCATTGTTTGATTGATAACACTAAAGGTCACTAAATAGTTACTAATTAAATAAAAAGACTGATTCATTAAAAAAGTAGATCTCCAAGAACTGCTGGATTTTATAAAGCATAAATAAAAACATACCTTTTGAATTTCTACGAAAACTCCCGGCCTAGTTGTAAGATCCATTATCTCGTTAGAGCCTTGTTTCAATCTAAAGATTTTAGTTTTACCTACTTGACATCGATATATATAAAACATAAGTCACTTAAAATAATTTGATGACAACATTCTAACACAACGCACATGTGTAGGGGCTAGAAAATTGTTAAAGATTTTTCTTTCTTTTTTTTTGGCAGCTGGAAGTGGTCATTTTAGTATTGATACTATTAATTTATGTTAAAGAGTGTAATGTTAAAAAAGAATGCAATGAAATTGTTATAATTTATAAAATGTAGATACTAGCAAGGTAGAGCAAAAACGGGCAAGGGAAGGAGAGTCAGAGCATCATATTTTTCTTAGCAGTTATAATTTTATTTGAAATAGAATTTAATTGCAGATCAATGTTTTCCGCCTTTCATTATTTCGAGTTCATTTGGAATTTGCTATGAACAAGAGGCACTGTAAGAGTATAGTTGTTTAGACTTCAAGTTAAATGTTCCCTCAACCTTATATGAGCAGAATTTTGTATAAGAATACACGTAGTCATAAAAAGAGGAAGTCTCTCTTTATAACCAGTTCAGGTTTCAATTAGACGGAATATATTGGAATATCCTCTTTATTAAAATTGTAATTGGTTTATGAAGACGTTGACATGTCAATACTATTTCTGCAGATAAAATGAAATGTGCATAATAATATAATTGTTATCGGGTCACTAATTTTAATATTTTTAATTAATTAACTTTATTATAGTGGAAGGTTGCATTCAAATTCACGAGTACATAGGTGTTTAAACGCTTAAACACGTTTATCAGGCATACATATTTTTATATTGTTTGTCCTTAGTAACAAACACTCAATGATAATATGAATGTCAATATTATTCATTACATTCGTGTAGGTATGTTACCTACGTATAACCGACGATACAACACCCCACACGTACCGCGTTATCGGTCTTTATGTTTTTAATAACTTTATTTAGTGTTAAGATAGCTAATGTTAGTAATATTTAAACTTAGGTATTTTTCTTATAAAAACGAGCTGATGGAATAATAATTTTATTTACAGCAAAATAATGTTCCATATAAAGTTCGTTTCGTTTTGATTTTGCATGCAGTAAACCATTTTCACTTTGTGTAAACGCCCTCAGAAAGTTTTATGGTATTCTTTATAAATATTAGTGTAATGAGGACGAGAATCTCGTGAATATTCACGGATCGTATGTACGTATAACCTCGAAGTTCAAAACAGACGCAATCATTGTGTCATGTGCTTTCTCGTCTAGGGAGTGTGCTAATGTGTGATTCTCATTGGTTAATGTATAATGACGTCACTTGGAGTTGAATGTTATTTTCGTTATTTTATAATATACATTATACACTCGGAGTGTTAGCTTGATAAGATTAAATTCACAGTAACTTCTAGACATATAAAATGTAAAAGCATAGTGAGAACATTTTCAGTTTGAGTTGATTTCATTTGTGTTTTGCTTCGTCTATTTCATACGACCGTCTACTGGAAAGACCGCATTGCATTTATTTTGTTCGCACATGCAAGCGTCGGAAGAAACCACTGCGATATAAATAAAAAATATTGAAGCTACATTTCTAGGAACTTGGAACGCAATTGTTAAATACATTTGTACCACTTATGATTAGAAAAAGAAATATAATGTCACAATTTAACAATGTTTTACAATCGTGAGTTTATATTATGATGAGTTTTTATTTAGATATATTATTTAATGACAGTTCTATTTTGTGTATTGTAAATGTGTTAAATGTGTTCTTTACAGGGAATTTGAACCGTTCGCTGCATCCCCACCTGGCCCTGAAGATTCTTTCTTTTACATCAGATATCCCAAAACAGATGCTATCTTTGGTAAACCCATTAACAATCAGGGTAATATATCACAAATAATCAGCGAGAATAAGGAAGTCACTGCAGCGACCACGTACAGCATCGTCAAAGAGAAGGATTGGTCGAAACACACAAAGCCATGCCAAGATGTGTTACACGGCATTGCGCCAATCAATACAGCGGGTTTGTATTTCAGTTTATTTTCAAATTGTTGGTTTATTTCTGCATTACCGAATATCTGCATCTACCGAACATATTATAATGCTTCTATACTTTGGCTCGTAAATACAAATGTATGTTGCAAGAGCATACATACCTTTTGATTGGATAAAAAAACAAAAGATTTATCTTATAGTGTTCACGGGTACTGATATTATTCATAATAAACACGGAAGACAAACACGGAAATTTTTGCACGATTAGATAGGTCCAGTAATTAGAAATGGAACGTATCTAGCAATTAAATTTAAATAAATAATAATTAGTAATAAATTAGTTCGACGCAAGTATGCAGTATTGTAGGTATAGCATTAAAATAATTTTGTAGTGAAAAATCAACTTTAAATTATTCTATACTGTATTTACTGTACTAATAGCGATTTCAAAGGTTTAAAATTATATACCATTCTTATTTTATAGATAACATAGGTAGATTTTTTTAATTCTATAGTAGCCTTCATAAAATGGTAATATATTAATTACTGCAAAATTTCGAATATGATTATAAAACATAAAAAATTGAATAATTTAACACACGAAGTGGATTTTCGACGGAACTTAAACCACTTTAAAATCGATGTAATAATATGTTGTGCTCATAATTATCCAAATCTTTCTCGTCCACCCTATCTAATCAAGGAGCAATAATGCTTTTCTTTTAACAGTGCTATATACATAAACGTGATTGTTCTACTAAGAATACTAAGATATATCTCTGAGAATTGTACATATTTGTAGTACTATGTATTTAAAACATGACTATTTGCCATAATCAAACGTGTAAATATTGATTAAGTACATACGTCAGATAAACAATCTATATATTAATACATTTGATTAGTATATTACCAAAGATTAATACTTGAAGAGAAAATATGGTACTTATTTTTAATCATATTTTGTTGATGGTAGAATGTGACGTTAGACATAATTAAAATGTATATGGAGCATATATATATATATATATATATAGAATAGTCGTTGTTCAAGTAATTGTACATTGTAGTGTATGTCACCAAAGAATTTTACGGTGTTGCCAATTAATTGACAAAGTTGAAAAAAAAAAGCTATTAATTTTTATAGAAGGATTGAGGTACAAAAAAATTTGATAACGTTTAAACTTAGTTAATATAGTCTTATATTATGTCTAGTATAGTTATTATACTACCTGTTGGTAAGCGGAGATACACTGGATGTTTTCTTTTAACAACTCGGGTATAGTAGTCGTGACTTACACGGGTATAGATCCCTACTACCTCGTTTGATTTCTGTATATACACCGGTTGCACCTGGAATGCGACATGCAACTTAGGCGGCTGTTAAGTATGGGATATAGTCACCATCCATCTTGTTGTATCGGAGGACTCGTATCACTCTATTACTTCCGTCATCAGAGGTCGTTAAATATACTGTAGCTGTTTTTATATATCAGTTTTTCGGTTATTTAATTGAAGCATTTTTAAAGCGAAGTCTCTTAAGCGATGATTCGATTATTTTTTGGACGAAAATGGGGAGTAAAATTTCAAGGTTGTGATAGATTTACGCACATTTCGTTAGAAGACAGAGAAATAAGGATATGACGTAAGAGAAGAAGGAAGATTATATATCTAATGTACAGTTATTTAGTATTTCTTCCCCTCTCTCTTTGTGCCTCACGAAATCTCTATTTTATTACGTACAGATCTTGTTTTTTTTACTTGTTAAGGCGTAATTATTAGAATTACTCAGTATTAAATATGAATTTATACATTTTCAGCTAATTCAATAACGTCCAAACCGAAACCTGCTGGTACTGACGACGGCTTCAAAGGCGACGGTGCGGCTTGCGGCACTTCGGTTGTCAAGGTTAGTTGACATATTGCTACTGTGTAAAATGTGAATGGAAGGAAAACGCATAAACATTACGTAATATTGTCTGAGGGTTTATAAAATTACCTTTGCATGAAATAGCTTGGTGACCTTATAATAAAATGTAATGGTTTTTAAAGGTTTAGGAAGATACGTTAATTATCATGAATAAGTTGCGCAATGTGTTTATAAAATTTTATTTGTAAATATGCAAAGCTTGAGATTCATATATTTATATGGAATAATAAAACTAAAACATATTAACCGTCATTACGGAAAATTACAAATAGATAACGTTCATTCTAAGTGATATAAATAATATAATATATGGTTTATAAATGACGAATATTCCGTCTCTGGGCCAGTTTCGTTTGCCTAAATTAATAAATTTGTATAGTTTATTATTATGGTTAAATTTTGGATGTATTTTTTATTTCTTTACAAGTTTAAATCTAAAAATATTGTTTCCCATACACAGGGTTTTCATTCCTACAGTATAATGTCTACATTATCTTCAAGTACCTGTTCATAATGTGTTGGATATTGATAAATCACACAGGACATTGCCTTACTAAAATATAAATAATACAAGGTTTTCTTCTCTATCTTGGTAATGGTGTTGAACTTATGAATAATGGTGTCATTTATTCATCATTTTGTAATCGTAACGAGGACTTTTCTATAGTTCAGGGCTCAAGTTCTCACGCATTATAACTTAGTTTAAGGAATGTTTCCAAGGTACAAAGATAGTAAATAATTTAAATATTGTTTGTTTATTAATAAACTTTGTGTTGTTATACGTTGTTTATATTGCATCATTGGATTGATCTTATCTGTGGTTGAATTCTTTACAATGATGAACGAAACACAAAACTATCAAAAGCGAGACAGAAGGCCTAGTTTTTAGTGTATGTATTTGTTTTAAAAAATCTGTCTTGTATGTCAGATTTATTTCAAAATGGTTTGACCGATTTGTATGAAGTTTTCTGCACGAGAGGTATATGTAATTTTTGACTCATAAGGGTTGTCTTTATTATGAGTGAAATTAAATGTAGCAGGCAAAAAGAATGACTGCTTACTAAATCTGTAGCGGAGTCCCTGGACATTTTGTACTTCTAAACATAATTATTCAATAATCATAATAATTTTGTCGAAATTCGAAACTATCAAAAGGGTATTTATAAACTACCTATTATAGACATACTATATCATAATAATGTTTATATAAGTTAACGGTTTTATGTTCTCAGTATTTCCACCATTATTAATATAATTTTCACGTACCGCCAATGGGACCCCGCGTACCCGAGGTAATTGGTAATCGGTGCTTTAGAGTTAGTAATAGAATTATAAGATCGATAAACGGCTTATGGTACATATCTATGGTACCGTTTATATGACATACGTATGAAAAAAACTTGAACAAAAAAGAATTATGGAGACCCTCTTAATATTTACCTTTTTTAAATATTCATCTTTATTAAAATTAGCCGTCTAATCCCTACTAATATTATAAATGTAAATGTAATTTTGTTTTTTATGGTTTCACGCCAAAAGTGCTTAGCCAATCATAATTAAACACTTTGTGCACATATTCTTGGAGGTATTAGAAGTAACATAAGATACATTTTATTGAAAAATAAATAAATACGTAAGTTAAAAACTTATTTAATGGCTTCAATGCGAGCGAAGCCGCGCGTAAAAGCTAGTATAATATATTTTTTACCAGTGGTCTATTATGATTCAAAAATGTTGAAATTTAAAAGTAGAACGGACAGCGTAGCCTTTACAACGGTATTCCTATTCTGACAAATGAAATCTGCCAGTTGAATCAGTTTTTGTTAGGAGTGATTTACCTTTACTAAATTACTAATAATTTGTTATCCTGGATTCAGAAGATATAACTCTCGTCTAGGTCCTTTTATCAAATTAATTATCTGCAGCATTATTACTGTCATTATCCGTACAATAGATTACACATATAATTATATATTTGACAAAATACAGTTCAGCCCCACGATTTTTAGGATAAATACGACTCTATTAATTTTACTGTTTACTCCGAACAATGCACGATTCTTGGCCTTATGGTACAGTTGCAATAAGTCGAATAATATTTAACGTAACTTAAATTAGTCAATAAGACACACTGTGTGTTGAGAACCAATAGGAACTAACAATAATACACATATAATAATACTAACTGGCACAAATTTATACATTTTTTAAACTATAATCAGAGTTTAATTTATTATCAGAAAAGAGATCTACAATTGTTGACTTTGATTTTTTTCTCTCACTTTATACACGTACCACTCTGAAACTACTGATATACATTTAGGTCAAACTGAACTCTGTGATATCTAATGCGATAAGATTTAATATACAATACTTTTAAAGGCTTTTTTGTACGTTCTTAGACGCAACATAAGGAACATAAAATTATACGTTCTTTTAGCTGCAACTTACAATCCGCAATTTTGGTCAAGCTAACTCTGTGATAATTAATGCTATAAGATTTAATACTTAAATATAAACTCTTAAAATACTTATAAGGGTTCTTAAGTATTTCTATACATTCTTTTAACGGCAATTTAAATGTGTAGTTTATTAGTAGTAGTAAATTATAAACTACAATATTATTCATAAAGTGACTGCTTAGTGTCGCGGTACTATGAGTTATATTCTTGAGTTATTTTAAATTACACTGCACATTTAGCAAGCAACCGTTTATTAATGTGTAATTGTCACACATGGCATTGGCATAACTGGTTACAATAGCAAATGCTATAATTAAAAATTACAACCATGTCTTTGTTTTTGTTCTGAAAAAAAAAGAAAACTACTGTTTACTTATTTACCTCTCAACATCTTTTTGTAGTTTAGTATTTCCGTATGTATTTTTTCTTTCTGTACATGGATGAGAGAACAGCTGCAAGATCCTCCGGCCAGTGTAGGCCCCTAGAATTTGTAATAATAAAGTTAAACGTAACATTTAAAACTTGAGATTTAATGTGAGCAGATTTATAAATATTATAACTTACTAGCTGATCCAACAGACTTTGTTCTGTCATATAAATTATTTCTAGTGAATACTTTGGTTGTATTAATTCGCGATTAAATAATAAGAGGGTGAGGGTAAGAAGGTGAAAATTTAAAATTATAGATAATTTTTATGCCATTTAAAAGGGTGATATCTTTTTTTTTAAATAGGTTTTTTTGCATAGGGCCTCCCTAATTACCTAGCGGCATGAAATATACTTTACGATCTATTCTCAATCCTACGTGCATATTCATACATTAAAAAATCGTTAAATCGGTCGAGCTGTTTCGGAGGAATGCGACCACAAGCACCGTGGCGCAAGATTTTTATATATAAGATTTTATTCACGTGTGGGACTTCCAGATAGGTGACCTTCTTAGTATTAAAATATAAGACACGAGAAGGAATTTAAAGAAGAATCTGTCGTTATAGGTGGCCCATCAAATGATATCGTCGTCGCGTCCATCAAGAGGGTTCACACTGGCCTCCCCAGAGGATGACGCAACGGCGCCGGATATGCAGCAATATAACCTAATGGCTCGGCGAGGCAGTAAGAGCTTGCCGGCGACGCCCGCTCACTCGCCGAATTCGAGTCCCACCAGCCGCCGAAGAATGAATGGCAATCGGTAAGCAAAATAAATATATAATACTAACAAATAACATATCGAGCCTTTTCAGGCAAAACATTGTAAGCGCCAAGATTTTTATTATATTAACTTAATTTTTTTTAATGTTAATTAGAAGTAGTATGTTTACAACCACTATTTTAATAGATCAGTGGTTAGTTTTGAACAACAAATCTTATTTTTTATAAAAACATAAAAAAAATAGTTTTTAATTACTAATGAAAAAACTTCTGTAAAAAATTGTAAATAGTTACTTAGGATGTTTTTCCTTAAAAGGCTCGATATAATATGGTTTATGTAGGTTTTATGTTAATTATTGACGTAATTTTTATCTCGTTTGTTTATTGTGGTGAGACTTAAAAACATGTTAAGCTTTTATGAAGTATTTGTACGTCATGACATACGTCATATATCTGGTTGAGTGCATATGTGTTGTATATCAGTATGAAAGAATGACAATATATGATTTTTTATTTAAATTTATATGATGAACTTTTGGAATTGTCACTTTTATTTGTTGTATAAGCATGCACATGCAGGCTCGTGTATATACTAATACTCCCCCTTTTCTTGTATTTTGGAACCAAGTGTTTCAATAACAATAATAAGAAAAAAGAAAACATGAATCCTATTTCTATAATTGATGGAGTCTATGTAGTCCATTTACCTCTTTTTTTAGAATAAAGAAATACTATACTGTAAAAAAAATAATTTGTCATGTAGTGATTTTTTACATTTATTTATAATGTTATGTTATTTGTTTTTATATTTTTTATATACTATAAATATAGCGTTTATATATTATACGTATTATGTTTGTTTTTGGTTGTATAGTTTGATTATTGTGCGCAAATGAATAAATTGGAACATTCATTTTAAGCTGCTAAATAAATTAACTGGATGGTTTTATCATGGGATTCTGTTTGATATTTGATACTACCTAGTTTGCAAAAATGTCTAAATATGCCATAAGTATAGTAAAAAACAAGGGTTAATCAGTAATCTCTTTATATATATAGCATAATAAAAATTGAATTTACTTATTTTTTATAATGCAGTGGCTTTGAGGGTAATAATTTGAAATCTTTCACCGGCATAGTTACACAGTTTGAGGTTAACTATCGTGTACAACAAGGTTACCGGAGGTTGCTTAATTTAAAATAACCGCAACGTAATCTTTAAAATATATTGCTTTTTTTCTTGGGTGAATGTTGAAAGGCGAACTTATACTAATGATTTCTTTGTAACTACAATTCAACTAATATTTTGGAGGCAACTTTGTAAGATATGTAATATAAAAAAACTAGAGTTTTGTTGTTTAATTTTCTCAACATTTTCTCTATATAAATGTATGTTGCCCTGCTCTATAAATAGGCAAAACTTGGTCACTGTGCCTTCCTTTTACATTTATGTGCCAATATTCAAAGTAAATACTAAAATAGTCTTACAGTTTAGCGTATTCGCGTAATATTCTATATGTTAATCTATAATATTGGTCGTCACCGTTTTAAATTACGCCAAAATCTGTTCAATCCTATATATAAAATTTTCGTGTCACAATGTTACTTGTCATACTCATCTGAAACGGCTCGACAGATTTTTATGAAATTTTATATGTATAATCGGTAGGTCTGAGAATCGGTTGTAATCTATTTCTTATTTTTTTTATGTAGGGAAATGTATTTATGCATCCCCGCTCAGCCCGGGGGAACTAAGAGGGGTATGTAGGACTCACCCAGCGCTAAGCGCCGGAAATACCCACTTAGACCCCACGGCCGTCTGTCCCCTTTCTGAGGCGACGCGGGTCCGTGTATGCAATCACCGCGTATCTATTTCATACCCCTAAGTGATAAGGGTCCATCCAGCCATATTTTAATTTTTTTTTTTACTAATAAAATATATATATATATATGATGTGGCTTTACAAATACATACAGCCCTAAATTTTCACCCTCCTACACATTTATCCTCTCATTTTTTAATACAACCAAAGTGTTCACTAGAAATAATTTATAAGATAGTACAAAGTTTGGCGGTTCAGCTTAGTAGTTTATACAAATAGTACAAAAGGGACGAACGGAATATGAATGCTAAATTTTATGGACGTATTTTAAGGAATTTGGAAAACTTATATGTACATAGAAATTCAAAGGGTTATTTTATTAATACATATAGGCCCTTTTTGTAGTTTCATGTGAATGACAATTTATGTTTTTGTATGATATTCATGTACTGTTATACTTTGTTCCAGATACTTCACGTCGCCATTTGAGGCGGTAGAAACTTCTGGAAATCGCTCCTGGTTAACGATGGCTCTGTTAGGATTCAAAAAGGATCTCGGTGTCTCCACGTCAACTCTCGCGGAGGAAGATGCTATTGAAGTTAGATTGCAAGGTAAGTGACTTTCAACATTATTCTATAAATTTTTGTTCGAGTGACCTTGATCATCTTATGCTATTTTTGAAGCGATGATGGCTCAGTTGGTAGTGTGTACCGAGACCGCGGCAATGGACCTGAGTTCGAATTTAACTGTAATGGGCCTGAGTTTTCGGTGAAGGAAAACATCGTGACAAGATCGTAGTCCTACCACCAGGTAAATATTTTACTAATGTCCGTCTGTCTAGCCACCATCCTCAAGTTGAATATCTGCCACAAAATACCTATAGGTGTGTTCCGGTAGTTGCACTTTGTCATATATAGCCCCTCCATTAGGTTTATTAGCGTGTCCACTGTCTTAGGCCACATCGTCATATACCATCAGATGAGATTGTAACTATGACACTAAATATATCCCTACTAATATTATAAATGCGCAAGTAAGTTTGTTTGATACGCTTTTACACCTAATCTGCTGAATCGATTATGATCAATTCTGGTATAGAGTTAGATGGAAACCTGGAAATGGCGACGGGCTACTCTTCTCGTGAAAAACCTAATGGGAGTGGGGTAAAGAGAGGGATAAACTTTGTATGAAACTTCTTATTCAGTCATCCGATTAGTTTAACAAAATCAATATTAACACGAGCGAAGCCACATGTAAAAGCTAGTAAAGAATTTTAGTTTTTTTTTTACTAAATTTATGTTGTATTATTAGGTGGAATGCTAGCAGAGTCGGTTGAAAGTTTAGGCCCTTCTCCGAAGGCTAAAGAACCCACATTATTAACCTCCGAGGCAGCCCAACAGCCTACTAAGGTGTCGAAACGAACACAGGCCTACGTACCGAAGCCTTCTGAGCTACGTGAAATGAATTTCTGGTCGCCTACATCTATGTGAAGTTATTACTCAATGTTACGCTAATTTTTATGTGTTCTCAATACATTTTTATGCGTAACGATATCTTCCGAATTGTATATAATTTACACGTATCTGTTTTTAAGTAGGTACGTGTTTTTCCATGACTCTGGTATCACACCAAATACGGCCAGAGATTGTCACTGGAAACCGGTATGTTACCAAAAAGAAGATTTGTGACATGTATATCGTAAAATATTTTTGCGATACCTTATCCAATGAAAAAGTTGGGAAACGTTAGATAGTTCTACTGATACTGAAATGTCAAAGTCGGTCTTACCACATCATGCAAAATATATTCGATGTTTTAAAAGGGAAACGTTACCTGTATTTATAAAATCATTTCAAATACATGGATACGGTATTGTGATGCCTAAAAAACAGATAACAACTTGTAAATCAAATGTCAAAATGTCTGCCATCAATTATTTATTTCTGAGCAAGGCTTGAAAATACTGTGACTCCATAATTTAAAATTATTTTTGTCGTATTTGACAGCTCATCGGACAGCTATGCCGTCTATATTGAAAAGTCTATATTTTAGTATGAAAGACATCTATTAGTAACGAGACTACGGAATTATCTGATGGAACCATTTTGGTATGGTATGGTAAATGTGAGGTTAGGAAATAGTATTAGACGTTGCTAGAGTACTGAGTTGGTTTAAGTTTTTATTTAATGTTACCAAGTTACAAGTGAATTTGAGGGACCTAATTAAAGTAGGGAACGAAACACAACGGAATGGAACGAAGCACAACAGAATGGAACGAAACAAAACTGAATGGAATGGAACGAAACATAATGGAATAGATTAGTTCTGAACTATACGGTAAGCGTGTATGTTATGTTGTCACGTGTCCTGTTTGAAATAAGATTGCTGAAGGAGATATACTTATTTATAGAGTAAATACAAATCTTATTATATAGATTCAAAAGCATAGTACAGTAAATGGGATGTTAATAAAACAGTTTAAATGTAAATAAAAAAATGTATTTTGTTATACAATAAATAGTGTAACATTTAAGTGCTGATGGATTTTGTTGCTAGTATATTCTAAACTAGTTATACTAAAATAACAGCCACGGGTGAATTACAGACTTTACGTTTACACAATTTAGATGGATTACAGAATATTTCATTAATTTTCGAGTTTAATATCCATAAGAAATTATACATTATACGTTTGTGATGTACAATTTATATTCAAATTTAAATTCACAATTAACTTTATGAAGCATGAAGAGTCTCATTTCATATAAATATAAGTGTTATAAACTAACTTTATAATTTATTTATCTTAGCATTTTGTGACGTATACAATAGTATAAGAAATATGTCTGTAATATTATACTTGTATAACTATGTATCTAAACAATAGATTCACGTCATATTTATTTGAAAGTGTGAAAAACTAAAGACTTATTAATATTATATTGTTTAGTTTTGATATTCAAAATTAATTAGGATTTTTGTTTCGTGCAGATGTTATTAAGATTGAAGATATTTTTGTATATAATTATTTATACCACCATACATGGAAAGCTATAGAAATATAATACGAATTAACTGTGAAATTAATAAATAAATATTTATACTATATATCTCTTAGAATGTGGTTTTTTTTTCAAAAACTGTCCAGTTTCGTTCTTATTGTAATGGTTCTTGTACTTTAACGGGTTCATGTCAATTGGTTATTTATAAAAACTTAGACTTTTAACTCTTTGATGTGATGGAATTAATGACATTCTTTTATTTATAAGATATAACAATATTAATGAAACTGTTTATTATTATACAACATTCATATTCTTCGGGTTTTTCTACCGACAATTAGGAGAGTTATAAATATTTAGTATATCACGTAAAATATAATAGTTTTGTCATTTCTGGTTTCACGTTAATACTAATCATAAAAATTGGCAGTGATTTCAATATTTGGAAATAATTCAACCGCTTGGTTCATAAAATAACCATTTCACTGATAAAATCTACATTACCTAACGCAAGCGAAATCAGGGATTTTACTAGTTACCTCTTTTATACATCATATTGCACACGGAACAATATTTATTTTTTAACAAAATAGACCCAAGGAAAATTCTAATAAATAATTCTAATAGGAAAAGTATAGCCAGGTAAGAGCATGGAAAGTAAAGGAAAAGGATTACAAATAATAAATATTACAGGAAATTCAGATTGCCATATATTATATCAGTTTTCCTTGCCAACCTGCCTTCTATCTTTATGTGCAGTCCTAGCTATAGATCCTTTAATGAATTCTATCACAATATAATTATGTTCAAGAAAAAAGTTAGTTCACTTGCTATAAGATGGTAGGTATTGAAAGATTGTCTTAGTAACTATTTTAAGGTTCCATAAAGGAAATAGTGTATTGTAATAATAGTGTACTTTTGAATTAGTTAATCTGATACCCATTAAAAACACTACAATATATTAAAAAAAAAATGCTATTCGAATGAGATTCAAACTCTTTTAATATCTTTTAAGGATAACGTCATAATTAACAGTTCTTTTCAGTTTGTATATTAGGAGTCCTAAATTATTTCGTCTGCTATCGACCGAAGGTAAGCTGACAACAGTTGTCATTATAGTAGGATTTTTTCCGATTATACTAAAAGTTAGGTAATGATTATGAAAGGCCATGAACTGTAATTGCGTCCACCTAAGTTCATAGTGCAAAAGCCCTACTCTGTAGTACATCACTATGTAATCCTATTTAACTTATTACGCAAACAAAACATTCAGTGATCGATATTTTTATATTTTGAGAACATTTTCCACTTCTAAAAATATTTTATACAAATATCTAATATAAAATTAAATGCAGTTCATTTTACGCAAACATTATTCGTAAATGAACGGTTTTGTCAAGTAAAAAACTGTTGATGTTATTATAAATAAATATCTCTTCGAAAAAGTCCTATTTCCTCCCCAATTTTTCTCAACACTTTTTAATTAGTCCCCGTTTCATTACTCAAATCGGATTTGCGTTGGCATCCGTGGCTCTTAAGAGCTGCCTAATTTTCGCCTTATAAAAATAACTTGAGGGGTGAATTAGAGTTTTTTTCGCCACACAATTTGAATGACTTGGGATGTCACTTAATTTGCAAAAGGAATGAAGTCAAATTTCATAAGTAATAAAAATAGGAAAGTGAGAAAGTCACTGGGCTTAGTATCGCTATAGGAGTAAATTTAGATACTCGATTAAATATAATGTGCAGTGATAGCTTGATGATTTATTTGGATTTTGTGCAAATGTTAGACTATTAGAGACAATTTTGAAGCGTAATAGTTCATATATTTGTTGACGTAACAATTGTTAATATTTAAAATTCTAAACAATAATACACCTATACAAAAACACTTTTTCTACATTCATATTAAAACGTGGAAAAGCTTGTTTGAACACGCTAATCTTAGGAATTAACAGTTGGATTTCAATTTATTTTATTTTATTTGATAGAGCAATTATTAAGGAAGGCTTTAGGCTATTTAATATCACACTACCGTCAACAGGTGCAAAGTTACAAACCCGGGAAAAAAATATTAAGTAATTTTTAATTCCACACGAACGAAGTGGTATTGAGATAAAACGACGGATGAACAAAATGGGATTCAATTTCTTATTGCCGTATTCAGTGTAGGTACCCTAAAAGATGTAGGAGAACAAGGTAAGTTGACTTACTGCTCTTTGGAACGTCAAGTTTCCAATCGGTTATCTGGGAGACGGTACGATTCTTAATAGTTTCAGACGCTATTCGTTAAAACTCGAATATATTTTTTATGATTTTGTTATGACTTTGGAAGTCACCGTTTTGATTGTTCTGCTATTTGACACTAAAAACGTGCCTAACAGTAACCCTCCGGTACTACTTATCGTTATATAAGTTCAATAGCTATTTCCGTGTTCGTTCAGATTATGTATAACGAGGAATAATATTAAATAATATCATTATGTAATCAACTCTGCTGTAAGATTGGGTTTTTCCTCGATTCACGACGTAGGGCCGCAGCCGAGCCACCATACAAAGTATTTCTCTAGTTTTTATTTATTTGGTACAATATAATTTTTATTAGTATAACATTAATAAACGTCAAAATGGGCCAAGAGCATGTAAAAAAGATAGTTTTAAAATAAAATTAATTATTGTCCATCGTTATTCCTAACGTATAAATTTCAGTTAATCCAAAACTTTTGGGGGATTTCTATGACAATCTGTCTTCTGTTTCCAAAAACAACAGTTAATATCAAACTCAGTACTAACAACAGTACAAATGCTTACACAAACATCATATACGCAAACATCTACCAATGTTATCAAAATTTCTATATTATGTTCCGACCAGTAACATATTCCGGGCGAGGATATAGTGGGATGAAAATTAATTAAACAGTTATGGGGTTAATTTGAAACAGCTGCCTCAGATAGCTGTTATAATGGATATTGAAACCCTTTGTTCTTCAAGTTAATACTGAAGTATAAAGATGAATCAACTAGACATCCCACTGACGAAGTTTATGTTTCTTGATCCATAAATAAAACTCCGAGATCAAATTATGTACATTGCATATAGATATAGTCTTATTCTTGTCCTTTAATATGAATAATGATACAAATTAAATATTTCTATATTAGTTTATAGTAACTATAAACTTTTACATCGTGTTTGTTATGCCTAAACAAATCCATGCAAATTCCACAAGTTGTAAAAAATTAATTCGTGATTTTCTCACTATCTAATATACTGACATTCATATTTGTATTTAATTAAATAAGTAAGGCCACATACTTTTTAAAAAACGATATATAACGGCACTGTTTTGACTTATTTCATCACTTAGCTTAAACTACTAAGGGTATAAATGTGAAATTGAAGGAGAGTTTAACAGATATTACAGGCATCGTTTAAAAAGTGGTTCCTCGATTTTCCACCCTTAAGATTGATCAAATTGGGTGCTAGAATTTTAATGTGGTATATATGGTAAAATATTTATATGGTATTTATTTATGGGGCTGGATTTATATCATATTTGATAATACAACTCGTCTACAGAATTAACGAAATATATGTGGTGGATTTCCCTAAATTCAAAATCTAATGGTTTGTACGGAAATTACTATACGAATCAGCGTGATGTTCAGAGCAAGTGCCCAATGTAACCTTGTCGTTTTAGAATTAAATAGTACGATAACCAAAGTAATATAAAAAGAAGTTTGACAAAGTTTAACTTTTGAAAAAGAATTAATACGCTCATTGAACCGAGTTCCTTGTAAATTGTCGAAAAGATTTTATTACATTTACGGACCAATAGTATGTACAAATTATTTGGTCCACATACAATAAAAAGTCTAATACAAGCTCCAGATTTTAATAATTAGATTTTATTAACTCTCTGGTAGCGATAATGTCCCCATACATTTTATTATGCATTGTTACCATTTCTTGATTCGCGTTTGTTACGTAAAAATTCCTTCGATTTCTATTTGTTGTACATTACAATTTCTAATAATCTTATTTGTATTTCTTAAAGCTTTTCAATTGTCGAATGACACTTCTGTATACAAATACAAATACAAATTATCGATATTCCTTGAAAATATAACTTTCGTGAACTATATAAATATAAAAAAAAAAATTATTATCATGTTTTCTTCTTTGAGTCTCTGTTCCTTATAAATTTTGCTATCGATTCCGAGTTGAGAAATGCGTTTGTTTATTCCGTAAAAAATATGTTATCAGTTTTCATTTTGTTTGTACACAATCTCATCAATAAATTTAAAATACACTACATATTCGCTATAAGCGCCACAAGGCCGAAAATTGGACAGACTTAATAGAATCTTCGATACGAAATAACATTACAACTATAATACTAAGGTTCCTATACATTCGTAGAATTAACATAGGGTCTTCTGTTGCGATAAACACGACCTAATTTAACTGCCAAATCATCCATTCCAATGAGTTTATCTCTCTTGTTTGTTTTTTAACTTGGACAGTTAAATAAATGTTACCCTTTTCAGTATTGCAGACGAACACATCAGTTTCACTGTCATTTGGCGCTTTCTGGCTTCAAACAATTCGGGAAATGTAATATTTATTTTAAAGTTATTTCCCAGAAAGCTTCCAACTAGGGCTAGACTACTTATTCTCTATTTATGTTATCGTATTCCGAATATGAATTGTAATTCAATCTTTTTTATTAAATTCTTTGAATGAAATACTGTAACTATTTTATATCATTTTTGCTTATTACCTAATATTTTGTACGTACTTCGAATTCTTATTCATTTAGCTCGGAATAGGTTAAAATCAAAACGTGACCTTTTCCTTCAGATACAAAACTACATTAATTTTTTCGTGATCATCTCTAAGAACATAGAGATAAAGGTTAAAGTTGAGGATTATTTAAGGTGTAATCCGCTTAAATAAAGTGGGATTGGGATCGGTGGGTTGTTACGGTCAGGTTTGTGGTTGACACAGCTGTTCCATACTTTTATGGGTCCCTTTGCGATACCCTTTTTGGGAAAATACTCAATAAGCATTATTGTATATTTATAGGGGCTAATGTTTAGAAATTTTACTTATTATTATGTTATATTAGATTCCTTCTGCCCGCGGCTTCACTCGCGTAAAAAGTTAAAATTACAATAAACTTGAATTATTATCACAGTGAAATACATTACTGTAATAAAAGGTATTCTATGTGCTAATCCAGGAAAAGATTTATTTATATGCAATTTTTCGTCCAAATTTGTTCAACGGTTAAAGCGTGATAGTGGAACAAAGAAAGAAATAAACATCCATATTTTCTAATTCAAAATATTATTATCAGATTTTACCCCCGGCTTCATTCGATTTTTGATTTGCCAGAGGGAAAAAGACACCGACCATGTATACAGAACAGACTACTATTTAAAAAATGTTGTGTGCCTTTCCATTAACCGCTAAGACATGTTTCGAGCATTGGACACACGCGAACAAGCCACATATAGTTGCCCATGTGAGAAGCATGGCTTTTCCAAGTGTACCCCGACTAACTGTAGTGTCTGGTTTTGTGCCTTATTTATAGTTATGGCAAAAGTGACCTTGAGAGGGAACTACAGCCTTTTGAATTGAAATAGAAGATCCGTGGGAATTATAGGCATCCTGAGAATCATTACATTTTCAACCTTACTTGCCCCTGTCAAAATGGCAAAAACAATGTTCTGCCCGAGTTGTGTAACACGATGCGTGACGCATCTATAATAACCATGAGTATAACCGGAATGCCTAACTTCAATTTCAGTTTATGTGACGGCACACCTGGCTGCTTTAGGAAATTCAAGAACTCTGCAGGATATGAAGTACTCTGTTCTGTATCCATGACGGTGTGTACTGGCAAATACTCGGTCATTTCTCCAGGAATCTCTTTTAGAATGTCATTATTAATTTGGATAACAGTGTTATTATTTGGAGCAAAAATCGGTTTGATCATGCGTTTCAGCAATTCACAAAGTAGCTTGGCGTTCGGCCTGTTCATTCAAACGTCGTTGGGATTGAGCCGGTGATTCAGCGGCTATTAAAGCGGCTTGATACTCTGCTTGCTCTTGTCTTCTTGATTCCGATACTTGATTCTCTTGAGCTCGAGCAACTCTTTTTGCTCATGTCGTTAGTATATAGTACGTACAAATTAAAAATACGGATATTCCCGTGAATTTCCCTTGGGAACTCGATGTTTTACCACGACAAAAAGGAGCCAATTTAACCCTCCATCCTTTCAACTATCTCTATGCTAAAAATCAAGCCGTTTGGTTGCTTAGTTAAGGCGTGAAGGAAAGAAAAACAAACAAACACTTTCGTATTTATAATATTAGTATAGATCTAATGATTTCTTAATGATTTCTTAGGTTTACGCGAATATTATTCATTGAAATAAAACTAATTGAAACGGATTTTATCGCGGTTATTTATTAAATTTTGATCCCGACGTTTCGAAAGCTTTTCAGCCTTCGTGGTAACGGGGCGGACTGAGGTGTAGGTTGTCCAGAAAAGTTTATGTTACTGTGTCTACCTTCAATTAGTATAGATCAATCAAATAGTATAGATCTAATACCTCTTTATAATATTTCTTTATTAGCAACCGTTTTAAGAAACACTTTGGTAATTTTAACTATAATCTCATACTTGGTGATTTTTTTACATTATGAATTCTATTTTTGCGAATATTTTGCTAATGTCAAACCTAGCTCGAATAAGATTGCGACTTGGTTATTAAAATTAGATAGTTTCTGTGGCAACTCAAAATGCATGTTCTTAGTTCATTTTTTATATGCATTTCATTTATATAAAATACTCATGCTCCATCACGCAAAAACCCCGAAGTTATGAATATTACAAATATTGTTATTAATCTTAATATTTGTGATATTCTGTCTAATTATATATATTAAATACTTTCTAGTCAGTTAATTTTGATAATAGTTTCTTAGTATAAATAAAACGCAAATAAAGGTACGTACCTACCAACATATATTGTGAACAGAAAGCGTTGACGCCACGAAATCGGTCAATACGGGTCGGAATTCGGATTACTCTACTTTGGTTATCTACTGATGAATAATTATGTCCACCATCCGTCCGGGATTAAAACGATTTCTACTGATTCAATTGACAACGCTAGTTTAATTGACAACTATTAATTATATAAACAGTGGAGTGGTAATCCTATCAAAATGAAGGGCAGATTAAACAGTTTCATTTAACTTCGAATTTGTACGTTGGTTTTAATGCTCAGGGCTTATCCATGATTATTGAATGGCGAATAGATATCACTTGCAGTACCTACACTGTCCGGATAAAGGGAAACCGCCAGACCGCCTATTCTGTTTGCATTACTCGCATTTTGTAATTGATGACTCTTTGTCTCGGGTGATTGTAATCCTGTTATTGGAAATATCTTTATACGGTTACTATTTGAACCAGATATAGGTTTTACATAATTATTGTTATGTATAATGTATTACTGTTTATAATTTGTCAGCCTTCTATAAATATGAAACCATTATGCTATTATTTCACTATTACAGTTACACGATAGTATTCAGCTGGAGAAAAACAAGTTAGTTTGCAAATTTTTAATTTTATCATACTGTGAAGATGCAGAATGGCCTATTTTTTAGAACTTTCCCTCGCTCTTACGGTATCAAGTTCTTCAAACGATGCATGTAAAAATATTCATGCTGGTCGGCATCACGATGAGACTTGTCGATTGAATTTGATGCTTGCAGTCGCCATTGCCACTGTACCGTACTTTACATCGGTACAAGCAAGTCATTTTACCGCGCTACTATTAAAATATATATATAAAGAGAAAAATGTAAATGAGTAATTATAGAACAAATGACACACATCAAATAATTACTGACAATTGAAAAATATTACATTCTTTTAATGAAAATTTCTGTTAAAAACCGCGATTTAAATACACTTGCCCTGAGTTTTTAAGTTAATTCAGCATTAAAATGTCTGAAAATACTAGAATTCTAGGTTTTAATTAACTATGATACTAATGTAAATATATGTTTTAGTACACCGATCTGATAAAATAATAGCACTACGCCACACCTGAACATACTGGTGTAGAGTAAAATTCAATAGTAATCATAGCGAGTCATCAAACATCTGGTGTGACAATTAACATTTTTCAACATACTGCCAGCTTGTAAATATCACAGCATAATCACAAAAGAGAACGGTTTAAAATATAAAGCTCCATATAGCAACCGAAAAAGGTACACAAACATATAAACACGTAGGTACCTATTTTTATTAATTTTATAGAAGGGAAAACTTCGTTTGAACGTGTTAATCTTAGGAACTACCAATCGGATATCTTTTATATGTCTACTTATTTTATACAGCAATCATTAAGAAATGCTGTAGGTTATTTAAACGTTACCACAAGTGGCGCGTAGTAACTAATTAAATACAAAGTAAGTGGGAGTCATCTCTTTGTTCTGTTGTCTTTAGTAGTATAACCAGTGATTTTAGTTTATTGTGTACTGGTTTGTATGTTCAAAACAAGCGATGTGTTCAATACAATCGTGGACCCGAAACTACATTTAACAGAAGAAATTTCAAGTTAATAACAAATATTGAATTACCAACATAATCCTATTTAGACTGCAATCCTTAATAATAATCATTTTAGTAATTAATATGATTAAATCAAATATTTAGTCGTATACGATATAGAATTATTCTTGATACTTTTAGCGTCCGGATTTTTTTTGTTCGACTGGACATATGCTGTTATGCTTAGATGCTTTCACAGCTTCACCGAGCTTTGGAGGTGAGTACGAAAGGTACTCGGCCCGGAAAAAGAAAGCGTCTGGCTACAAATTCATGAGATTTTAAAGAGACGATTTGAAGCGATAAGTGTGTAATTTGCTAAATGTATTGCAAGGATAACTTTCCAGGGCAGCTATCGGATTCACATACAGGTGGTTGGTGACAAATTTTCAACTCTATTGTGGTAGTTATCCAAACATACCCTACCACCGTTTTATTATCATTTCATCAAGTTGTGTTCCTTCACCAACTCCTTGCTGAGATTTGAAAATCAACACGGTGCTCCTTGTAAACGCTCTCATGTCCATAAGTAATCATTAATTACCGAACCGCTGTTTCATGCTGTAAGGTCATAGCTTATTGGCTTATCATTAGTAGCCTAATCTTATACATACAGAGCTTTTTTAAAAACTTTGTATTAATTATCTTGTTCTATCCAGTAGCCAAACAATATTTCTGTTAAAAAAAGAACTAAAAGTGATTAGGATATTTCGTATTTACTTTTGAAGTTTAAGTAAATTCTGGAAAGTTCCCAAGGTAGCTTAAAAATGTAATTTTTTCCAAATCTACAGGGAATTTTCTTTTCTCCTGATCTCTGAACTTAATAAATGATCCCACCTCGACAAAACAGGTTAGGTACTGTAGAGATCTTCAATGAAACACGATCGACTTTTAACTGTCCTTTTAATATCTACCTTCTACATACATATGCATATACATATATAATATTTACTAACTACTTTTACTATCTAACAGGTACCGAATTCGTTTGTGATTTAAATTTTTGTATCTTATATGGCGTTTACACGGGTCACAAAGGGTCTCATTAGGTCGGCAGAGTTATAACAATGCTATTAGGGGACCCAAGCCTTTTCACTAAAACCGCACGATCTTAAAAGGGGTTGTAGTGAAATACCTCTACTTTGATTTCCCTAATTATCATACGATACGCACCTTTTAATACAATTTTCTGAATATTAAATAATCAAAGACGCGTATACTGAAATAGTATTAGAGCCTTAAATATAAATAAAATAAAACAATATACAAAAACATTATTTTAATTTTATTTAAAAGGTATATTCATTTAAGATTCACAGAAGTTCATTAGGTTAAACTCGTATAAACTTGGTATAATCAAAACTTTATTTTGAGTTTATCGCGTCCAGACAGGCAGACAAACGTGGTGAGAAAAATTTATTGTATAGTATGTTGTGATAATATAGAATTAAAATTAATAATATGATATAGTGGTACTATTTCGTATATTGCCGTTTAATTTTAAATGTAAGCATTTCTTATATTATGGTAAATAAACAGCTGATATTCTATAAATACACAGGATATTTAACACCTAGACACACAGCCAGTAATTCGTGACGCATATGCTATTCGTGCCCTTGAATCAAATTTGCGGTCATTCGGGTCAATAGGGTTCCTACCACTGCACTACGAGGCATTCCATTAACTCAAGTTGAATGAGTGTTATCCAAGACGGTAAAAGTAAATAAACAGCTTTGTTCAAGTATATTACTCATTATCAGTAGTGGATCAATAGGTACTTTGCTGACATATATTAATAATAGCTGTGCCCGCGACTTCGTTCGCGTGGAACTAAATATTTTTTTATAATTATTGTCCGTTTTTGTAACTTTTATTAATACAGCTTTGCTCCTATTGGTGGTAACGTAATGTTAAATAGCCTAAAGTCTTTTTTAATGATTGCTCTATCAAACACAAAAATATTTATTCAAATCTGACTGTTAGTTCTTAAGATTAATGCGTTCAAAGAAACAAACTTTTCTGCTTTAATACTTTTAGGAATTGTTAAGGAAAAAGCTGGTAATCTTGTTGGAATCATATCGTATATTGCGTATTATGAAGTGACAGGTTTATTTTATAATACTGTTTTAAAAAATCTTCTAAATACATATAATTAATTAATTAATTAATATTGACTTCAAGAAATATTAATATATCTATATTTATTGATAATTTGCTGTAAATAAGCTTATATACGTGTAACCTTGGATTAAGTGTTATATTAAACAATTATAGCAAAATTGATTTGGATTACCGAGGCTGTATTGTACCATGCTCATGACGCCACGCCGTTCCCCTCGCGAAACATCAAAGCGTAACCACAAAATTCCGCACAAAGTTTGCATGCCATGCTACAATGATTTTAATTTAGAAAACAACACAGTTAACTAATTGTTTAATACGTGTGAGGGGTTGTTTAATTGCCTAAGCTTTTCTTAATTGTAATTAATGTTTTAACGAGTCTATGACGGTATAGTATTTTTTATATGGCTTCTGGCTGTGTCAGAAACTTTGTCAATCTGTAATTCGAAAAAATGCGCGATTTAGAGTTTAGCTGACATTTTTAACCGACTTCAGTTCATAAAAAGTTCAAAATAGTTTTAAATTTGGTGTATTTTTTTATCACATCAGAGCGCCGTCATTTATAAACAGATTTGTAAAATTATCTTTTTATTGGAAAGCAAATATTTACAACGGGGTCTCATTTAACCTTGAACTTGTAATTCGAAGATATACTAAGGAACACCTCAAAATCGAATAAGAAATATATACTGATAGAGACATCGGTGGGTTTATGACAATCTAGGATTAAGTAGGTGCACCTAACTATGGTTCAGGACGTTCTACACTGACTTAGACTGGGAAAGAACAACGGAAATCCTTATATTGCATTTTTAGAGTAGATTATATTCAGTCGGTTTTGTTTCCTGTTAAAAATGTAATTATAGAAATCTATATAGGTTCATAGGAGAACTTCACTAAGTTATCAACAAATATCTCAAAATATACACTCGATTAACTTAAAAATTAGCATAAATTTATTCATTATATAAACGCCAGCTTAGAACGGATTTTAAATTATCTCGCTACAGACATCAAAATGCTTAGTCACATGTACAAGTTAGTAATTATACGTATAATTGATGTAAGGCAACCTTGATTTTTATAACTTATGTAGAACATGTATGGGTAATGTTTTCATGAACACAATAAACAAACGAACTAGATATTCAGAAGATTTCAATCAGTTTTTAAAACTTACCAAATTTTTGCAAATATCTGTGACTTCGGGCATACTAATTATAGTGTAAAACTTTATATAATATATATTATACTAATTATAGTATAAAACATCAATTATAATAAAATAGCCAGTACATTAGTTTAATTGAACTTTCTATTAATGTTTAAATTAACTCTTAGGTATCCGATCAGCGAATCCGGTTATAATTATTTTTTTAAAACAACTAAAATGACAAACCAGTGACCGACTTATCTAATGGTAAATGGTAAACCGTATAGGCTGGTTCAATATTTGTAATGCTTAAGTTATCTCTAACGTGTTATAGAACTTGCATACTCCTCCCCTAAGAATTTCTCAAAAGTCTCCTCAGCGTAAGAATATATGTACCTTTTGTAGGGTCGAATAGAGCTGTCTCAAGTAGAAAGTAATATACCTAAACGAATTTCTTCATGGCCCACGTGCAAATTCATCTTTAGGTTTTGTTTAAATTAACTCATGATACTTCCTTTTTGTCATAATATTCATCTGTGTAATCATCGGTTCAATTATATTTTTTGATCGGTTTCATTATGTTACCGTCCGCGAAATTAAATTAGCGAAATTGAGTATGTACAGCGCAAGGATATTATATTTCAGGTGCTCTTACCGAAGTCGTCTTGGGGACAGGGAGCGGTATCGAATTTTAAAAGTTAAAGACTTGAAGTTTATAGCATATTGTAATATAAGGTGCTTTTAAAGTGCATTTTAAAATTATTTAGGTATCGAGTTGTGACTTACTTATGATTTTTATTTCTTTGTACCAGTTCTTTGTGGGAGGTAGGGATGTTATATATGCAAAGATTTCATATCTGAATATGGATATATTAAAATATTTTATTATTTTCGGTTATTCTTACGGATAGGATATTCTTTTAGATGTCTAGTTCTATTTTAGACGACGTTAGTTTTGGATAATTTCAATAACGATATTGTCCAAAGAATTACGTTAATTTTTTAACATTGGTTGGAGAACAATAATAAACTTATTTGGAAAGTACTAGTTTAATCTTACGTCTTTTAGGTATTCCATAATAACCTGGCTACGTTCAATGTATGAAATATGGTTACATATTCGGATATAGTTTTTATTTTGGATATCCAATAGTTTCAGAGTTCTATAATATCTCGAGCGGCTATCCATATTTGGTTGAATTATTCTAAAAAAGTTTTCAAAACTATAAATGTTGAATGAGTAATCTATTAAAATAATAGTGTGAATTATAAGATTTATCAAGCATATTAAGAGTGTAGTGGCATTTTTATGTGTTCATTTGACCACACAGACTATTCAGCCCTAAACTGGTATATTAAGTTTGATTAGAAACTCAGGAAACGTTTTACTTATATTTAGCAATTTCTTTAGGTATCTTGTGTGAAATATATGAAGATAAGTATTCGTAGGTACGTGTAGGCACGTAAAATTATGCTTGGTTCGCATGTCGTAGCGCCATTGATTTCCCAGCAGGCCAGTCGATTTCTCTGAACTAGAATATTTCTAGTTGCACTTAGTTTGATTAAAGATTAATGTATAACCAGCACAAATTAATGTCATCATGACGATAAAAAGAACAAATACCTTAACCATTTCGCGGTATGAAGCGTGCAATAGGTAAGTAAGGTAACTATTATTATTCTGTTTTACAACCCCTAGTTACTCTTAAACCATGAAGTGAATATATCTTGAATAAGTGATAGGTAAATTAAACTCTATCTGGATCTTTTTAGAGATCTTTTAGAGTAATATTAATGTATTTCAAAGTGTACGGGAAGGTGACGTTATATTACTTGATAGTAAGTGTAGTACAATTCAAAAAACGACCCCTGACAGATCAGCTAATCCTCGTGTCATGACACTGATTGTTCTTGAAATGTGACAAACCGAACGAGATACACTGTGAAGGGTATATTCAGTATCGTGCAAATTAATGGAATCAACCTAATTGTTTCCATTTCTCGCATTTCAGAGCTGTTAAACCATTGAAAATGTAACCTATAAATCTCAGTCTGTTTTTAGGAACAGTTATTTGAAAGTTTGTTTGTTAAGTTTTTTAAATATATTTTTAAATATTAGAAGGCTTGTGTAGTCCTTACTTAGTAATTTGTAAGTTTGTGCAGTTAAAACTCGGGGGACGGATATTTAGTAATGAAAACGGGTAAAAAATGGCACATTGAGCGACCACACGTCTATGTCGCAAAGAAACATTGCAAGTGAGTATGGCGTAAGTCACGAAATAGTAAGTAAGATTTTAAAGCGTAAAAAGACACGGTCAAGCGGACAAGATCAGCTGAATTAAAACTATCGATCAACAGCGGAAGGAAAATAAAACCAACACCAAAATATGGTAATTTCTTGCTTTGGATGAGCAAGATGAATCCAAGACAAATAAGTCACGACCTACAGCTAGACTTAGCAGTATCAGGTCTAGGAGTCCAAGACACAACTGTCGTAGAAGACTTTTGGAATCTCATAGGAGGCCTATACGAGCACCAAAAAACAATTTCTAACTAATCACATGGAGAAACAGAGTGGAAATGTTGTGTATAGCAATGAAACTCATTTCTTAGTTCAGGCCAGCAGCCTAGAATCGTCAGAAAGTTTAATAGTAAAATTACTTCGCTCATATTGAACAGAATGTCAAACATCCTGTAAAAACATATATTTGGGGTGTTTCTCATACAGAGAGGGATTGGAAAATTGGTGGCTATCGATGATATGATGAAAAGTGCACAATACAAATACATTTTTGAACATCATTTGGATGAAGAACTTGAAAAATGCCAACCCCAAAGCGGAGCCATTTTTAACAAGACTGCTTCTTGCCTCAAATTGCGGGAAATTATGAAATATTTCAAAAATAAGGAGTTCACTGTTCTAGATTGACGTGAGAAATCGCCTCATTAAAAATTTATGGCCTGTCTGCAAAACTAAAATGAGCAAAATTGACTGCACTACAGATACAGAAATAAAGATGATCGAATCGGTTATTCGGGTGTGGTATCGTAATGTAAGGATTTTTGAAAACTGACAAAAATTAGTGAAATCCATTTCAAAACTAATAAAAGCAGTAATTGAAGCTAAATACCGATATATTTCTTATTAGTTAGCGTAATTGTTAATATATTATTTCATAAACAATAATCTAGAACTAATACACGGTTTTTCTATAAAAATGCCCATGATTCCATTAATTTACACAATATGTAGATAAAAATAATAATTATTATAAATATTATTGACACTGGTAATAAACATTGCTTAAGTAAAGATATACAGTTTGCATTAGACGGTGAAGGTGGCGAAGCACCAAGGTAACAGAGGTTAAAATGGAAGCATCCAGCTAATTTCGTTACGATGTAGATAGAGCACGTTGCCATTTGCTTACAGCTCGTTTCCTCTTTGCCATCTTTTAATTTCTGCTTAAATGTGAACACAGAGTAAATAGTACTAATCTCGAATATTTTAAGAAGAAAATAATTATAGAACTCTTTAAAAATAACAGAGAGGGCTGTTTAAATGAAAGCTGCAGTTATTTAAATCTTCCGTCGTAATGTTTCTTGTTTCTTTCTATTTAATGTAATTTAACAAAGCTGTATTGTTTAGGATTATTTAAAAATATATTATGGGTTTTTAATCATCTGATGTATTTTTTTTTAAATAATGCACATCATAATTAATTTTATTCAGTGAGACTACATTTGGTAGTATTTACCAAAGAAAACTGTCAGATTCTAGATGGTAATTATAGTATAAAGGGTCACCGTAAGCTTGTGGCAAATAGAGATGGGGGACTGTTTAAGTTTACCACAAAAAATAATGAGACCTATAGTTTAATGGTAGAAACATATGATCAACAGATGTTGTGGCATAAAAGGCTTGCCCACTTAAATTATTTCTGCATGAAACTGTTAAAAAATTTGACAACTTGAATACCTTTTATTGATGTACAACCAGAATTATGTATCTCCTGCGTAGAAGGTAAACAGACTCGTTTGCCTTTTATAAAGAATAAAGTGAAAAGACCAGAAGCATCTTTGGATTTAATTCACTCAGATATATATGGTCCAATGCAAGAAAACTCATGGAGTAGATCTAGATATGTCATAACATTTATTGACGATTATACAAGAAAGATTTTTGTGTTCTTTACAACTGGTGAAGGTAAAGTGAAGAATATCTTTGAAGGATTTGTGAATAAAGTTGAAAGAGAAACTCGAAGGAAAGTAAAAGTTCTTCGCATTGATAATGAATGAGAATATATTAACAAATCCATGGAAGAGTATATAAAGCTTAAAGGGATCTGTCACCAAATAACAATTGCTTATAATCCAGAATAAAACGGACTTGCCGAGCGAACTAACAGAACGTTAACGCAGATAGCATGAAGCAAAGATGCAGGAACTGATGAGAGAATGAAGCCAGAGGCTATAAATACTGTAGCTTATATTAAAAATCGAAGCCCGCATAAAGAACTCCCTGGTTGTACATGAGAAGAGGTGTGGAGCAAGAAGAAGGTTGATTTAAGTCATTTTGTGTGTTTTTGGATGTGTGGCATACAATCATGTACCAAACCCTAAATAATGGTAGGATATTGTGAAGATACCAACGGGTATCGCCTGTTTGATCCTGAAAAGCCTCAGAGCATAACGAAAGGCAGAAATATTACTTCCTTTGAGAATAAGTATTGGTCGATAAAGAAACCGATCAAGGGAGAGGCAGAAACAATAGTTCCTTTAATTTCAGATAATGAAAGCTATCATGATGAGCAAGAGCATTCACCAGTTGTAGATTTTTCCAGTCACATTCCTAAGTTTTTTACAGAAAAAATCAGTAATAAGGACAATGAGATGTCAGATTAACATTGTGAGTCTAGTGAAGAGAATGAGTTACCTCCTGGTTGTAAATACTTTGTTAAAAATAGGTTTTAGGCAATCTAAGTGTATATCATGCGTATTCAAAAATTTTGTAAATCAAACAATAACTATTATATCTGTTTTTGTTGATGATTTCTTAATATTCACTAATTCTCATACTAGAAAGGAGATGTTAAAAATTATTTTGTTAGAAAAACTTACAAAAAAAGGATTTAGGACAAGTAAATGAAGTTGTAGGTATTATTAGTCATGCTTTTGTATGTACAAAGATTAAAGTAAACCCTGTATATTATATATTTATACTACTGTATTCATAATAATGTAGTTTTCTATTGCACCGAAATATTTAATTATCGTATGAATCATTATATAAAAATATGAATATGTTAAATGCTATTAAAAATATGATATTTTCAAATATTTTAAGTAATATTTTATTGATTAACTAATTTATGTTATTTACATTTTCATTATTTCATTCATCACGTGCACAATAATTTAATATACTTAAAGCAATACTAAAATTAGATATACCAAAAAGTTTAGTTCTATTAAAGTAAAACAAACTAGTGAAAATCAGACTTGCTCGTTGAAAGATCTCTGGTAAAGTTCCGCAGGAAACATTCAATGATGTAAGACCACTTTTATCCAATCCGTGAATACTTCTTTTTTCTTCTCAGTTTAGATTTACAAGAACAGTTTTTTCCGTGAGAGCGGTGTTAATTAAGAATATTATTTCTCGAAAATATTTTTCCAAATGTATTTCTACTAAAGGTAAAAAAAAACACAACATTATAGATGCTAAACATTCTCATATTTTTGTATATTTAAAAAACTGAATAATCTTAGAATTAAATTAAAGAAAAATGTTATAGGGAGCTATGGATTATAAAGCAAAATGATATTTTAAAATTTAAATAGGTATTGATTTGGGGATAAAGTATACTTTGAATAAAAATTTCTTCGTTTGACATGATTTTTCAGCGTTTATTTTTTCTTTTTCATGTTTGAATAGGTGAATAATGTCGTTAGCATAATTTCATTCATTTTCGACTTTTAAATAGGCAACGTTAACGTAATGGAATAAATGTTCTAGGAACTAAAATTCCCATAGAACAATGAGAGGTTATTATTATTATTATAGTCATTAAAAATATTATAATTATAACGACCTATGTACTGCTGGGCGGAGGCATCTCTCCGAGTAAAGTCAAGCCTTATTGTAAAGAATATGTTCTAGGCTCTATACATTTGTAATTTTGTAAATTTAAATTAGTAAATGATTGTCGGAAAAATTTACATAGTAAATTTATGCGAATTCCAAAATTTTCATTGGTACATATCAGTTAATAAATATGTTGCATAATAAAATATGGTTTTATAAATAATGGTTTCATGGATAGTCGACTTTTATAGCAATATTAGCATGTGATCATTTATTTGTGACATTTTCAGTGGTTTGGTAGTTACATTTGAGTGGTAGTTTGAAGCAGTACATTGAACTAACAGAAATGTAATTCTAATTCAAATTATTATAATCATTATACTAGAGTATACATATATGCTTTGACTATGTATTAAATATTGTGACCTTTGTATGAAAGAAGTAGAATAATAAAATAAATAAATTGTTACGATTTACTATGCAAACTCATTATCCATTGAAAATTCTAGTAAAGTTTACGTTTGCAGTTAAGTGGTGGAAAATATTTTTGATCTAAAATAGTAGTCCACTTAGGTAACTCGAGAGACGATGTGGCTGTAATCCGGAAATAGGTTTACATTATATAGAGAGCTCTCCGAGTTTCAATTCAGATATAGAGTCATGTGTCAAAATCAATTTTCGCCTTTCCAGAGCGCTATTTTCAGTTCAGTTCGCGATATTTTATTATGGTACTGTTAAATAGTAAACCAACTGAACAAATGGATAGTCCAAGAGGATGCTAAAAACCAAATAATTTTAATGTATATTATTTTGTATTTTAGCCGTACTATCATTCAAATAATATTTAAACTTTTATTTAAATTACGATTACAAATACTTCAAAATATTATAATATATGTTCATTTTAACATAATATATTTAATGAATCATTAATTTTAAATTTTTTAATTACACAATAAAGAAATTATATGCCAACGAAATGTGCACCTGCTCATCCTAATTAGTATTAACAACGTATCAATCATCTTTGAGGAATCTGCCTTTGTGTACATATATACATACTATAGTATATACTATAAGATAATTTATATCTAAGAAAGTCGTAAGAAAAAACCTATTCCGTTATCTTTAACGAATTGACTCTAATGATATTAAAATACGGTTTCCAAGGTCATCAACATGGCTGTAATGCTCCTGGTGTTGCAGCTGTCCATAGATGGGCAGTCCATCTGTTTGCTGAGCTTTATCATAAAAAATGCAAATTATTTTTAAGTATTTACACTCATAGGAGAAAAACCTTGTATAAACAATAAAATAGTTGGCAATAAGCTCCTGGACTAATATGAAAACATTCTATTTGAGGAGCAGACGGGAGTGTGCTCACTGCTCAGTCGACCTGTCCAGTTGCGACAGGCTAAACACAGCGCAGACTGCACCAACACTGATTTGCACTTTGTTGTATGAATATTTAATTCAGGCAGCTCTATTCTTAAAATATATGCTTTTTCATGTTTCTAATAGTTTCAAATCGCTATGCTTGATATTTTCGTTAGAACTATAGGGTATACTGCAATTTATGTCTTCTTTTATTTTTATTTTATATTTAAAATAAGTGTATATACTTATACGTGCTAATATTAGTTTGTTTATTTTACTTTTATGCCTAAACCGCGGAATCGATTTTGACGAATTTTGGTATAGACAAAGATGTTACCGACTCTGGAGTATGGAGACGGTTATAAGTTACTTTTAAAGAAAAGGGCAAAGAATAACAAACTGTATGAAATTTAGGAAAATAATTATTTATTGTTTATAATAAATAATAAAAGTATACATATTTCTTTTTCAAACTACTCTGAAAAGGACTGGAATGTGATTGTAAAGGTAATAAGGGCAATGATAGTCATATGTAAAAGCAAAAAAAGCTGGTTTTAAAGTTCATATCTACCTGTATTGACCAAGTTTCTGAAATAAATAATGTAATAAAATAAGTAAGCATAAGTTAATAATAGCGTATAAAGTTCGTGGTGTTTAACGATCGAGTAATGTGAGCAGAAATTTGACTCGACAATTAGGGCAACGTGCGTTTATTTTCTATGTCATATTTTAGAGTAAAACTACATGAGTTCTGGAGTAATAATCCATAAGATAAGATGATAAGATAATAAGATATCCATAAGGAAAACGTGTTATCATTATTTTTGACGCTTTACGTCTACTTCAAGGGAGTTTGTATTTGACAGCAACCGAAGATTAGACTGTTTGCAAATAGGTTGCCTTACTATTGGTTCTAGGTCCCCCATTTTTCCTCTATGACGGTGTGACCCTATGTTAACCTTGTGATAAGCTCATTTACTTTTTGCTACGCATAAAACGGAGGAGTGCAACAAAGCAACCATCGAGCTTGGGTTCAGTTTGGTTATTGCGGTGGCAGCTAATGTTACTCTACTCGACGACAGGGAAATACACCTTCCACATATATTACCTATTTATTTCTCGAGATACTTTTTTATTTTTAGTTCAAAATCCATTTACCGATTATCTCATCGCATCGTGTAGATGCATTATTCGGGTACAGACCAAAGCGAAAGAGGAGTGTGATAAGAGGCATCCGGTACTAATCACCTAACACTACCAACTGAAACGCACCACGGCGACACTTCAAAGTCCCGTTTTGCCCGAGACCTAGAACACCTGACCAAGCTGAGGCAAATGCATCAGTATGCCGTCCCGGCTATAATGTGATAAATTCAGCAGATGATTATTCCTAGCAGTTTATCGGGAGATTCAAACTAGCGTCGCTCTAGCAAGGCGACGGATAGTGGGTATTCTCGGTGGCTAGCGAGGGGTGAATTTCACATATATCCCTCTCAATCCCCCAAGGCAGGAATGGTATGCTGAAATGTATTTAATTTATTCATTTCATTAAATACGTTAAAAAAGATGTCTTTTTATCAATTAAAAGAAAAACCCACATTTTGTAACAAAAAAATTCAATAATTATTCTTTTTAATGTTTAATATACTTAGATAAACTAACATAAATATAGTTTTATATATGATAATTGAATATTTTAAGTAAATTTGTTGATATAAAATAGTGAAAACTTGGAATAGGTAGTCAACAACCAAATAATATTCTCTTATTGTAATACAATACACAATATGTATACAAATTATATCCTAAAAAATCTGTTTAATGTACAAGAAACAATTATAAAAGAATTGAATTTATAACTTCCTTCTTGATAACTTCAACCATATTCCGTTAGGTTGTGAATAGGAAATAGTTTTAGGGTTGTCGGTAATTTCATGTACGGTCTTAGAGCAAATCTCTACTTTAAAGTTTTGTATTAAAGTAGCTATGGCCAGTAGAGTTTGTAATTTCCCAAAACGTAAACCTGAAATACGATTGTAATTATTTAGTGAAATACTCATTTTAATACGATTGTATAGTTTATTAGATATATGTTTATTATATATATATATATATATATATATATATACACAGATAATTGTAGCTGTGCAAATTATACTCTGTTTTTTTCATTGTTTTACATTATAATCATCACAATGTTAATAATTCAATACTACGAGCTTAACTTTGTGTCGAAGCTCATTTACGCATGAGGGTATTTTTCTTAAAGATCATATTATTATATTCTTAGTTATTTGTAGCTTTTATAAAATAGTTCCGTTGTGTCTATTTATATTGCTATGAATAGCTTGAATAGTATATTTTTATAATAATATTGCTAATAACAGATAATGTACAATGCTATTCATAAGAACCGTATTTTAAAAAGACATAACCATAGATATTTAAAATATTTATAAGAAATAAACATTCACCTATACATTGACGCGGTCCAGCCCCAAAGGGCATGTAAGTATTATCCAAACGTTTCCTTGTCTCACAATCACTTGAAAATCGGTCTGGATCAAATTTATCTGGATCTGAAAAATACTTAGAATCTTTGTGTAAACCTATAATCGAAACAAGGATTAACGTTCCTTTTTCTATCTTCACGTTGCTTTCGGGTATAATATAATCTGTGGTTGATTTCCTCGTGATAGTTCCTACTGTGGGATATTTTCTTAATGTTTCATCGTAAATCATTTTTAGATACGTCATGCTTTCAAGAGCTTCAAAATTTATTTCATCATTATATTTTTTGGCAATATCACAAATTTCTTCATAAGCACGATTTTGGATATTTTCGTTATGTGCTAGTTCGTAAAGTAAAAATGACATTGTGGCTGAAGAGGTTTCGAAATTAGCGATAAAGAAAATAAGTAGTTGTGCTGCAATCACCTCGTCGTCAATTTTAATTTCTGCAAAACCATTTCTATCGCTCTTTGTGACTTTACCTTCCTTTTTTAGTTCTAGTAAAATATCCATAAAATCTTTTTTCGGTGATATGTTACCATTTCTCTCATAAAAAGTAGTGTTTACAAATGTAAGGAAAAATTTGTACAATTCTGTAGTAGAGCCTTTAGGAAGGTAATTAACTACACCGGGGAATACATAAGGTAAAGTGTAGAACAAGCGATCATATATTGAAGGAGTAGTTACTGTGTTTGTCATGTCTGTTATGAGTTTCATTTGGTCGGAGTATACATTGAAATCAACATTGAAAAGACATAATCCAGTCACACTTGTGGTATATTTGGACATCAAATACTTTATTTCATAATTACTATTTCCTTCGATTAGTTTATCAATATAAACCACTAGATTATTCACGCACTTTTTCATTATAGGAAACATTTCCTTTAATTTTTTTGCAGTGAAGGTTGGTGTCAGTTTTGGTCGTAATGTTTTCCACGTATCACCATCAGCTACAAATAAATTACTGCTACTGCCACTTTCGCTTACTTGTATACCTCGTTCGTGGAAGGAACCAAAATCTGAGATCAAAATCCGTTTTATTATATTAGGATCTCTTACAAGTAGTGCATTTTTGTACCCTATATAAACACCCACGAAGTTCTCTTCAGGGTATCTATCATATAGGCTTTTGACAAATACATCATTCGACTGTTTCGCTAGTATTACATTTCCAAAATTACCGACAATGGGTATGGGTAGTGGCCCTTTGATGCTTTTACTTTTCCAATAATAAACTTTTTTCAGCCAAACATATATTGTATAAAAAATTACTACCAGTAAAATATACAGTACCATATTGAAAGTTTTAATGTTATGCCAGTCGATAGATCACACTTCACAAAAGCAACTCTTATTTTAAAATGTGGATTTATAAATATTATTGTGTTTATATACTTTATTAAATAACACTTGTATATATATTTACCCTGCAATGACGTTAGTAGAAGAAAAATAAAGTAATTATAAATACGTAACGTCTTTTTAACTTTTATTAATCAATGCTATTATCATTAGACAAGCGTTATTTGATGCATAACTAATTAATGTACCTATATGTTTTATCCTTACTAATATTATAAATGCGAAAGGGAGTTTGTTTGTTTGTTACACTTTCACGCGTATACCGATAAATCGATTACGATGAATATTGGTTTAGAGTTAGATGGGACGGTGGAGACGGTGATAGGCTACTTTTTCTCGTGAAAAACTTATAGGAAGTGGGGTAAAGAGAAGAATAAATTTTGTATGAAACTTTTTATTGCGTCATATGATATTAACGCGGGCGGAGCCTCGGGTAGAAGCTAGTTTATAAATAAATTAATATACAAAATATTTGCATGTATTAATTTACTGTATTTTCGATTAAAATTAAAAGATGTAATTATAGAAGGCACGTCATCTCATTTAATGGAACTATTGAATTTTAACACAGATAACTCACTCAATAATACTTTACAATTGAGCACATACCCAAAAAAAAAAAACGGCTGGGCCATAAATCAACTCTTAAATATTTTGGTGTATTTATCTACCGGTCAGGTAATTACTTCGGAGTTCTTCTAGCTTGAAAACCATTTAAGCTATTTATATAAACTGTAAATAAAATGTAGTGTATATTTTAATACATACGAAAAAATAATGAGTATAACAGTAAATGAAGTCGATATAACACTAACTATAAGTATGTTCTTAAGTGATGCTTTTCTTATATAATTAGAAGGTTGAGCAATATTTATGTCAATTAAGAAGCTCCTAAGAAAACCAATAGTTTATAAACCACAGGACTACAATTATATTGCTTTCCGGCTGAGTGCCTTATAGTACTCACCTCCAAAGCACGGTGAAGCTGTGAAAGCCTTTAAGGCTAACAGCATATGTCCAATAAAAAAAACATATAGCAAAGAAATATTATATGATACTTATATTTATTTCAATTAAAAGAAAGCTAAAGGATTTGAGGGACTGTATAAATGATATGAGTGCTTAGTTGTGCCTCTACCACAACCGATTTGCATTTATACGATAATATGAGTAGACACATTTTAAGAAAACACTTCAAACAATGTATCTCATATTTTGTAAAAAATAATTTAAATAATACCTTGACAAAAAACTGTTTAATTTTTTAAATTTATGTATATGTAGAAAAAAAATCATGGATTAGATGTAAATAAACTGTATTAATTTCTAACGATTTTTAATTTCTAACTGTTTGAAGGTTACTTAATTTTCTTACGTACCTATGAGGTTATTGTTCTATTGCTATTGTAAGAATATTTCGGCCTTCATATCGGCGACCAACTGAACTGAACTTTTTATTTCATTACTAGTGGTCACGTCTCTAAAGCCAAGAATGTCTCTATAGGTTATGTTTAAAAAGTCAATACTACAGAAGAACTCATTGGTGGAAAGACTGAAGCGTACAAAAAGCGCCATGATTATATCAGTCGAGTTTATCGATACAATAATGTAGTAAATAATTCATCTAATATGAATGACTATAATTTTGTAATATGAAATCTATTTTTAAACATATTTTTTATAAAATAATGTGCCCACTACGTTATCCGAGCAGACATCAAAATTTAATTTCTTAGAAAGTGCATTTCGTGAGTAATGTAGAGCGGCTACTCGGATAGCGAACGGGCTGTCAGGACTTCAGCTAAAATTAAAATATTGTTATTTATATATAAGTACCACTATAATTCAAAAGAAGTTAAATTATTAAAAATATTTCTACTCGTGTATACATTTTTAAGTGTATATAACACATTATTTTGTTCTTAGTCTGTTGTTCGGCCTTTCGTGTTTAAAGCGCTCTCCCATGGATTTCCATATATTTCTATTGACCAGTGATAATACATGAGAGAAAGGCAGTTGCACGTGAGAGCCAGCCCCTTCACTAGGCTTAGCGAGTCCACCATCTTGAACCACATTGTCACTTAACATTATTATAACACGAAATTATTCTGCCTTTTCAAGTAGTCAATCACATCGACTATAGCGACATATATCGCGTTATGGTCACTGCACACAGTTTGCAAAGTTTGATTAAAATCGGGTCAATAGCTTAGAAGTTCCTCGCCGACAAACAACGTGGCACGAAATTGTTATATATAAAGATTACAATTAAATTAAAATTAAATGTTACAATATTCGTCCAAGCTAATATCGGAAACGCTAAACTGATTTCAATTACTTTTTGGCAACTTAGTCTGACTATTACTATCATTTTCAGGTAATAAGATTTGGTCATTTTGAGCAGACGATATTATCTTAACGAGATGGTGACTCTCTTGTTAATCTGTCTTGGGAGTTTTTGTGGCAACTAATATATCATGTTCCGAATGATTATTCACAATTCACTTCACCTACGCTCTTCAGATATACTACATTACGTAAAATGTCACCCTTATTTACACAAGATAAGGTTAAACAACTAAGTATATGAATTAAAATAAAAACCACAACATGACAGTTCAAGATCCTGCCAAAAACTCCCAATGACATCTTATAAATGTGTATTGCTTGATCTAACTTGAGAGATCGAATGATCTTTATACCGATGAGAGATCTTATCCCGGAACGTGATAGGTGGCGGTGTAGTGGAGTTACTGATTGATGGATAAGGCAGAACAAGGTTTGCCAGTCATTTAACCACTTAGATTCTATAAAAGTAATTACTTGCAAATCTGGTCGAAGACGGTAACGCAATATATTCAGAAATAGGGATACCTCTCAAGTAACAATTGGGAAGCCTTCGACAGCGCTCGCTCTAGGCAAGCAAGTCGGGCATTTGCCCGTGGTCCCAAAATTAGGGGCGCTGTGGTGGCAGTTTTTTCTCATATTAATCTCCTTCTTCGCTAAAAAATTAAATTGTTTTATGTAATATATTTGTATAGTGACACTATATTATAATTTCGAAATATCGCTGCTTGCTATGGATATATGTTAATTCTCTGATCACTAAATATATTAAAATAGCATTGGCATAGTACCAGAGCATTTCTTCAATTTTTGTATGAGCATCTGGTACATGTTGTACCCCTGTGTAATAGCACGAGAAAACAACGCTTCTTGATTTTTAGACCAGGGCTGAAGCCTTTGAAAATGGTAAAAAGTGAAAAAAAATAATAGTAGAATGAAACCCATTGGAAAAGGAAGAGAATATAACAAAAATGAAAGGAAAAATAACATAGGCTTTCTTTTGTCCTGGAGAAAGTTTCATATTCTCAGGGGAAATTTTAAGGAAAATCCGTAAAATTGCCTTTCCTTCATGTCCTATCAACTAAGCGACTTGATTTTTGGCATAGAGATAGTTATAAAAACGGAGAGTGATAAAGGCTACTTTTGGTCCAGGAAAAACTTTAATTTCTCCGGGGGGATTTCACCTTAAATATAAGTGAAGTATCGTCGGCAAAAAGGACCATGTCAGCGCAGTTGTGAACCATTAGCAGCAGATTGGGGGTTGATGCTGCTCACGTCCGTAGACCCTCGAGACTCTACACGTGACCCCCGGATGGTGCTAATCAAGTAGCTGTGGGGTGGTAGGGCGTCGGTGCCCGCCTGGGTCGCAACCACCATACATATGGTGAAAAGCCCGTAATAGTGACTTATCGCGTTTCAGGTTCAGCCAGTGTATATCCAGTACCTTGGGGAATTTGGCCGTGACCCGGAGGCCACCGCTAGAGGCTGCCCCACTATGCCGCGCATAATCTTGAGTAGTTTCGTCGTGCCGGTTGGTGACCGGATCGGGGTCCCGCGAGCTATTCCAGGAGGGTATGGGAGCCCTTCCGTCTGTCGGATCAGTGCCTCTACGTCGTGCTCGAGCTGGTGTTTTAAGCCTAATATCTTTGTGTCTCGGTAAAATACACCAAATTCATGCCTTCTTCTTTCTCTATTTTTAATTAACCTCCTATGTCAGTGCCTAAGAAAAAAAAATAAGGACCACAGCGGTGTACAGCCCCAATGCCGCCTTCACAGTGGAGTTTGTTAACATCCGCGGACTCCACTCTAACTTAAATACCGTACCCCACCGCCTTGAGACAGCACGGCCTGCTTTACTTTTTCTAAAGGAGACACAGATCCGCCGTCCGGCCGATACATCCTATCTACACTACCCTGGCTACCAGCTCGAGGAAAACTTTCAAGCTAAAGCCGGGGTATGTGTATATGTTCGGTCGGATGTGTGTTGTCGCTGTCTGCACCTCATGGAGGACCCCTCCTTCTCCATCTTGTGGGCACACTTGGATCTCGGCGCTGAAAGCCGAGTTTATGTGTGCCTATATAGATCTCACAACGGGGATTCAGTGACAACTCAGCTATTTGAGTACTTAAGTCAGGCGACAGATGACGTGCAAGAGCAGTACTGCAAAATTGGTGGTTTTGGGGGACTTCAACGCACACAACGAACAGTGGTTGAATTCGTCTAAAACCGACCATGCAGGACGAACTGCTCATGCATATGCTCTCAGGAACGACCTGTCACAGCTAACAGCTGTCCCTGACATTGCGGGTCAAGCGCCTTCCTTGCTGGACCTACTGCTGACGAGTCATCCTAACGAGTACAGGGTGGCTGTCAGTGCCCTATTGGGCAGTTCAGAGCACTGTCTCGTTGAGACATCGGTGCCGCGTTCCTTGCCTCGACGTCCCTCGGAGACCAGGCGTAAGGTTTGGCACTATTCGTCTGCAGATTGAGATGGTATGCGAGATTACTTCACATCCATACCCTGGAGGCAAAGGTGCTTTAATAGGAGAGATCTTTCTGCGACTGCTGAGGCAATTGCTGCCGAGATAGGACTTGGAATGGAATATTATATTCCTTCGTCCGAAATCGTTAGCATCATCGTAGACGCCCTTGGTTTAATCATGAATGCGCAACTGCTTTCAGTCAGAAGCAGTATGCATACCGTGCTTGGATCAAGTGTCGGGCGAATAAAGATCCTAATCTCAACTTCCTTAAGGCAGCCTACAATAAGGCCACTAGGTCCTGCAAGAAGGCTTACTCAAGAGCAGACGCACAGCACGTTGCACGGATTGGCCAAAAGTTGGTCCACCAGCCAAATAATAGTCGCGCCTACTGGGGGCTGGCGAAGGCCATCCAGGCAGATTTCTGCCAATATTCTCTGCCGCCTTTGCGATATTCGGACGGATCACTGGCTCATGAACCGCTGAAGAAAGGTACCTTGTTGGCCAAAATCTTCGCGGACAATTCCCAACTCGACGATAGAAACGGGCAACCACCCACAACAACCAACAGCAATGTCTCGATGCCTGACATCCACATCAGATAAAGAGACGTGCGCCAGGAGTTACTGTCGCTCGATGTTCGGAAAGCCAGTGGCGAAGACGGTATCCCAGCAATTGTTCTCAAAAAGTGTGCAGCTGAGTTGACTCCGGTATTGACACGCTTGTACCGCCATTCCTACTTCTCCGGTATCGTGCCTCGCGTTTGGAGAGAGGTCAACGTGCAACCGATTCCCAAAAAAGGTGATCGTTCAGACCCCAACAACTACCGCTCAATCGCTGTAACCTCAGTGCTGTGCAAAATCATGAAACGCATCATAATTGTCCGTCCTATGCGTCAGCTAGAAGACCATCCCCTTATTCATGATCGACTATACGGCTTTCGACCGAACCGGTTAACGAGGGACCTTCTAGCGTATATATTGCACCGCTGGGGGGAAGCGATTGACAAGCATGGCGAGGCTATGGCTATTAGTTTGGATATAGCCAAAGCTTTCGTCAGGGTCTGGCACCGTGGACTTCTCTCCAAACTCCCGTCGTACGGACTCTCCAACAACCTCTGCCGTTGGATCTCCAGCTTTCTGCATGAGCGCAGATTTCGTGTCCTTATAGATGGACACCATTTGCGGTTCATGACTGTAAATGCTGGAGTTCCTCAAGGCTCTGTTCTGTCACCCACGTTGTTTCTTCTGCATATCAACGATATGTTACCTCTCGGTCGCATTCAGTGCTATGCAGACGATAGCACGGTTCATGGGTGCTACATCAGTAAGCCCGGCAGTGGTCGGGGAGACGCAGAAAGGAGACGTAAGGAACTTGTTGTTGAACTTCCAAGTCTTGACCCGCATATCCATATAGGGAGGAAGTAACTTGGTAGAGTTCAATGCCAAGAAAACCCAGGTATGTGACTTTACCTTAAAAAAATCCCCTCATTCACCCAACCCTACTCTTCAGAACACCCAACTGGTAATGCGTGACAGCCTAAATATTTTAGGAATGAAGCGTCGTAAACCTCAAGGACCACATCGAGAATGACATCTCCACAACATCTCGGAGACTCGAAATCCTGAACAGAGTGCGTCGGCTTTTCCTAACATTTTTTACACTAGCGTCCTTAAACAGTGCTCTGTTTTGTATACATAGTCGGTGTCTTATTCCCTCTGGCAAAGTTTTTCAAATTATTACGCGAACGAAGCCGCGGGTAAAATCCCAGAATAATATTATAAATTTGAAAATATGGATGTTTGTTTGTTTTTTATTCCACTGTCACGCTTTATCCGTTGAACAAATTTGGACGAACATTGGCACTAGAATATTTCCTGGATTATATAGGATACTTTTTATTCCGGTAATGTATTCCATTGGGATAATAATTCAATTTTAATGTTATTTTAATATTTTATGCGAGCAAAGCCTCGGGTAAAAGCTGGTAACATAACAAAATACGAAAGTCGACTATATTATTAATTATTATAAGTACTAAAACTTATATGTTTGGATTAAGAAAAAAATAGGTGTGGCATTCCACTCGTTATATTATATATATTTACATGAAGACCTTCAAATCCATATAAAGACCATCTGTCAACAATTTTGATTGCTGATTTTTACATTCTTACATTACATTACAGGCACTATGTGTAAGGCTACTATAAGTAAGTGTTCCTAATAGAATCAATTAATGAGTGAAAACAAGTAATGACTAAGAATCTAATATAATGTTAAAAAAATGACACTGTCAGGAGATTGATGACCAACATGTGGACCAACTCAATCAAATCAACTGGAATTGACGACACTGACTCTACCATCACCTGATCAAAGAATTGAAAAAAAATCGTTTGCGCACACTTTGGGAATCTTTGGCCTAAAGCATTCTTCAATGATTGCTCTATCAAATACAGTTTGTTTTATTTTGTCAGGGGTGCCGTAATCGCTAGAGCGGGCACTGCCTTCAATAGTAGGTATTAAATGTAGATTATCAATGTTAATATCGAAGCTTTTTGGTACACATTAGATAGTCTAAAGCTACCTATGTTATGACTCCAACAAAATACCTTTTTCACTAAAAACTTAACTTCATTGTAGGACAAAAGCCTCGCCGTTCCAACGTTATATTTGGAACCACTATTTAATTATCGTATCGTAAACGAATTGTGAGTTAAGGTGCAGTTAGGTAGGACTTGTTCAGGTAAGCAACGACTGCATCCGCCGGTAAGAATATCGTTTAATTTTGTTTTGTACTCGTAAACATAAGACTAAATTATAATTTTTTTGTAAAAGCGGGTAAACGACCAAGCGCGTCACCTAATGGTAAATTATCACCACCGCCCAAGCACACCCACAACACCGGGGGAATCACAGGTGTGTTGCTGGGTTTTATTGGAAGGACTGGCTTTCACTCAAGTGCTACTGCCGGACCACACCTATCGGTATTTGGCGGCAGATTTTCAACTTGAGGGTGGTAGCTAGCCAGAGAAAGCCCTACCACCATGCTATGGTTTCCTCACGATGTTTACCTTCACCGAAAGCTCAAGCTCATTGTAGGTGGTTGGATTCGAACTCACGTCTCATGACGCAGCGATCCTACACACTACTACTTAGCTATCATGGGTTCATATCATATCATGTATGCTGGCACAAATTGAGCAAAATCAATAATTTTGGAGACTTCTCTCTACTCAGGATAGTCTGACCACTGAAATATCTCTACCCTACAAAAGGTCACAGCCACGTAACCTTGTGTTGTGTTCTTGAAGTAAATAAAGCTTGGGGAAAAGCGAATTCTACCTCGATAAGGCGGTATTGATACTTTTGGTGTTAGAAGCGTCCTTAGACAGAAATATCTACTTCCCATCAGGCAAGTTATGTATTTGTTTCCTACTTTAGTTGTATGAATAAAAATTCTGGTAGTTTTGCTCACAGGTATATCGTTGAGTATAAATTTTTAAACTCCTCTTTTGAAACTTAACGTTTCAACGCTGTAAACATTTCAATCATTACTTACAATACAGAAGGGACATTATACTAAAGAACCTATAATTTATAGGGAAACTGCGGCATGTAGAAACATTCAAATCTCTTGGTTAAATTAATATTCCTCTTTCCTAATCGATACTAATTCTAAGTAGGTACAAATATTAAGCTTTGAGAGTGGAAGCAAGACCGGAAAGTGGGAGGGATATGCGCACGAAAAGGGGGTACGATTTATGGCGGTATTAGATTCGCATTTGTAGTGCAGCGACGTACCGAAGCGCTAGCTAACGTATATAACGTTGCCATATAAAAATATATTAATTCTGTGAACGGGTTACTTACGATATAATTAACGTAGCTTATTGAAAAAGAAATATTGTCATTGCAGTTCGGACTCTTTTCAAGAGACTTTTTGGGTGAATTTTGGACCAATTGGCCGTGGAAGTGGTTTACTCGTAAACTTTCTTATATATATATATTTTTAATTCTACTACTAAAAATATACACTGCTTGAAATTTTCATAGGTTATAAGGGATTAATTGTATTTTCATTCATTTTATAATATAATGTTATTTGTAATAATTAAAAACAAAATAATAATTAAATAAAAAAAAACTATTAAAGTAACAAACTACCTATTGTGTAATATTTTATTATTGCTTTAAAGCAATATGGCTTAGTTGTAGCATGTACGGCTATTGTGTATACAGTTCTGATCTCTTCGATGGGCCTGAGTTTTCGGTGAAGAATCTATTATATGTAATAGCGTTTGATTAATTAACGCCCTTAACATTAAAATCTGTCATCAAGTACTTATTAGTGTGTTTCGAAACATTTAAAAAAAATAGTGCGTATTATGACGTCTTCGTTGACAAACTAGATAAACGCCTTTTCAACAACTATTTTCATACAATTTTACTCTCTATATCACAGCTCCTTGAAGAGTGAAACTTAATTATGTTTATATTTTTTTCGCTCTCATACACGAAGTACCTAATCATACAGTGCAAGCAGACAAAATATATTGAGATGAATTTAATGTTTTCATGGTTTATATTGCGCACAATATTGTATTATATTTCTGTATAAAACAGTTATTGCTATTACATACTTCCGATACTGCATATTGTATTTAAACCTTTAAATTTTATATTAAAAATTCCATTTGAATTGGAAATTTATTTTATATTATAAGTTAAGTTAAATAAATAGATGACAATAAATATAAAAAAATAATTTACTACAGCACACAGAAATTAAAAAAAAGAACACCAAAAAAAGGAAAAAGGTTAAGTAACTAAAAACCTTTTAATGCAACCCTGTGAAATATATAAATATCGTCAAATAATATGTGTATTATTAGTTGAAGTTTGATACACATTGCATCTATTCGTAGAATACTAGCAGACGACGTGGAATCAGATTATACGTTGCTCTCTCGTTGCTTCGTATTTACCAGAATTTATGATTTCATTTGGTGTCGCATAACTCAACAAAGCGGCATTTTGCATCGAAATGAGTTGTAATATCGTACCGGATTCTCTTTTACATTACTTACAACGTTAATAAATCCTACTTCGTAGTTAAAGCTATTTTATTTTCGTATTATTCGTTTTATGCATATCCTTTGCGATTAAACATTCTACAAAGATCATTTAAAGTAATTTGTATCGCAAAGAGATTTTTTTAAATTTAAATTCTTTATGTTCATATCGCAATATGTTATTTCAGTAATTTGTAACAAGTTTTATATGGTTCGATTTAAATTGAAAAGGGATATTTTGTTAACAATACTGTGTCACTTGAAATAGGTAGAAATACCTCCACAGGCATATGCCCTAATAAAAATAATTAAAAAAGGACAGTGGTATATTCTGCTTCAATGATACTCGATAAAAGTTAACACGTTTTAAGTCCGAATAAAAACAACATTTTTAGTGCTTCTCACTATTTATAATTACATCCCAAAACGTTATACATCTGCAGATAGTGTCTGCGTATAATACATTAAGTTGTATTCATTTAATTATTTATTACATTATAAATAATTTATAAATAAATAAAAAAAAAAAATTATTGTGATGTGGTACGTGACGGCAATGCAGCTGATGGTAAACACAGTACACGTCAAAAACAATGACAGCCGTTGAAGGATCCCCAGTTGTCGGCCTTTGAGCCCTCCGGCAACTGGATGTATGTATATTGGCTGATCCGTTATACAGCAAAGATAGTTTTTTGTTAGTCTATACTAGATAACAGCATACGCATGGTGGTCGCAAGTAAGTTTGTCGGAAACCTTTAGCACATTTGGTAATGTAACTTTCTTTGAGATTATGTAAAAATTTTGATAAAATGTTATATTTAAACAGTGTTCTACTTTTCGGTTTACCTACTCAGGTACGTGAGTTCTTTTTGAGATTTTGGGTACGTCTCGGTCCCTCAGATTTTCAATATTTATTCATTACATGGTTTGATTTTTGTATTTAAAAACAGGATCTCCAAAATAGAATTATAAATGCAAAAAAATTATAATAAATTAAAATACCATTAGTCACACGTTAACGTGCCGTCCTAAATTCCTTGATGATTAAAATACAATGATGTTAATTGAGTTGAAAGAAGTTATTCAAAAGAAGTCGAATTGGTCATTTAAGATCACGGAGTAAATAACACTTTGAAATCACATTATTAAATATTTATAATATATATGTATCTGTTTTATAAAAACTATCATAAGTCATTATCGCCTTGTCTAATTTTACAATTTGAACAGGGAGTTAATATTATATGTATAGCAGGCATCTCTTTAAAACGGATTTCATGAACTTCATCCTTAAACTTTAAGCTTTCTAACCTCAAAGTTTGTAGGGTAATCGTATATCTTGGGTAATATTTACTTGAATTTTTGCAGTAATACTCTTCAATACAATGCATATATGTTTATATATATACATATGTACTACAAAGTACAAAATACATAACAAATTTTATTGCCAAATTTTAGTAGGATTGAACAAGTTAAATTTCAAATAGCATTTATTAAGTGTATGAGTTGGCTTTGTTTCCTTTGTGTTGTGCTCTGCAGACACAGATGGTAGCAACCTGTTGTGAAGTTTTTTAATTAAGTGCGGAGGTCGGGTTGAGCCCAGCTTTTGTTTTGATTTTTCTAGCGCTGAAAACAACTAGCTAGTGGTATCTACGTTAAGAGTCATGTCAACATGTTCTATCCTTGCGTAATAAGAAATTAAAAGGTTTTACTGTAATAATGTATGCCTTCGTTTAGATTAAATACCGTATAATTCGGTAAAATCGTTTTATCCCATAAAGTCTCACCATAATCATTGTGTACAAAGTTTGTATTAATATCGTTATGTTAATTTATAGGAGTTTGACTACAAAATTAGACAACAAGTATTTAATACCTATTAAATTTCCACTTTAAGAAAAGTTATAATCTAAGAAAATACTGTTTTAATTCAGGTTTCAGCAAAACAAACTACTAAACATGTTATTTATTAAAAACATTAGTATATTAACTAAGTAAAAATAAATAATGGATGTGGAAGTGAAAATGGAAATATAAGTGTGAAACGGTATAAAAATTCCACAATTATACTCTGCTTTCTGATATTGTTTGTTTAGAATTATATATTTAAAAAAGTGATGTAAACAATAGAGACATTCTACATACATTATTTTATTTATTTTCTACTATATTCGTTACAGTTTATATAAACAGAAAAAAATAACGACACCTATATATGTAGTAGGGTTATCGGATAAAATCACTTGCAGGTAATGACGTAGTGGTTATTTGATACACTGCTACATCGATTACTCTTCATTTTTCCAGTGGCCCTACTTCGGGATACTTCGAATGTAACTTAGAAAAGATTGTTGACTAACAGTATTTTTAGTTACATTCTGTTATATAACTGGTAACAGAAGCAAAATAAAGCGAAATGAAAGGGTTGATTAGGATGTGGGCTATAAATCTAGATGCGAATGAATGCGGGGCATGTTAAAGTCATTGGCGCTGTTCATTTCAAATACGAAATTAGTTTTTCGATGACAGGTGACGGAACAGCAACTTCTGTGTTGGACTGGTATATCTATTGACAGAAAGACTAAAAACTATTATTTACTACTTTGGATAACTTACACACGGTATAATTAATAATACATTGATGTTATAGGATTGCCAGGGAACATGCTTGTTCTTGCAAATGCTTGTTCCACGTTTGTTCTAATATCTTTATCAGTTCTATTCTCAAGTCCGTGCAAAACACGCAAAGAAATAAACACGTTTTATTTCATACTAGCTGTGCCTGCGACTTCGTTCGTGTGGAATTAAAATTATTTTATCTAGCGCTGTCATTTAAATTACCATAAGTTTTGATAGAGTTAACCGATTTTAATGAAGCAAAGACTAAATGTTACTCGAGGATACGCTTTATGATTTCCTTGGAGACGTTTTATAATAAACTTTGTACTTTAGCAGTGATATGTACACAGACAAACAGATGGATAGACAAAATTTCCAGAAATGCTGGAATTTGGTTCTGTTAGGAACCCTTAAAACCCTAGGTATTTTTTATATTTTCGTTGTAAAAAAACGTCTTTTCTACAGAGTTATTATATGTACAACATATAGCATAACCATCACCCAGCAGAATGTTTAATAAAATAAAATTTCTTAAACAATTTTATCCTGATATAAGTGTTTCGGGCACTTCCAAAAATAGATTTTGGACATCATCAACGACTCCCCGCGTTGTACAAAATCTAAAGTTTTTAATATAGAAGTACCTATAACTTTCTCTAATATTGTAGGGAGCACTATCCGACACATCTGGCGTGCGTGATCTTGTTATAAAGAAAAACTTTCTTAATAAGGACGCTATTTGGTTTCCAATGCCTTGTATCGTCTGTGAGGGTAAAGTATAACATAATTACGTATGTTTTTGGTGGGCTTAGTGAAACATTTTCAGAACGACTCTTAAGGGCGAAAGGTTCATAAAAATAAGACGCTTAATAATGCTTATTACTTCATAGTACCTAGCATTACAAAAAGTAACGGTTCTGTGCTCAATATAAGCGTAATGCCATTCGGACCCAACTGTGACGACGGCGATAACAGCAATACATTGCTTGATCTTAAAACCTGACAATCTAAAAGAGAGTCACTGTGGTTGGTTGTCACCATAACGGATGCAGTGATGGCCTAGCGGTTAAAGCAAATGCCTCGCTGCAACCGCTCCGCCGAAAATGATATAACTTCGAATACTGCACAGCATAATTGGTTGTGTAATATCCAAAAAATATTTTTCTGTGTTTAGTTGTTACTTTGTGTTCGTTAATTGTGTAAAGTCCTTTCTCTTAAGCTTAAATGCTTTAATTACATAACTATATCTTTACATAGTATAAAATGAAGTCGTTTCCGCTGTCTGATCGCTTAGTTCTTTTAAACTATTCAAATAATTTTAATGTAGTTCTAATAAATAAATAGAGTGATTTACGAGGAAGGTTTATATTTATAATACACGTAAGAGTAACGGGGGTACTCTCAGGAAATAAGCCATCTTGTTGACTCATGTTTTTATTCGTAAAATGACAACTACTTCCGAATGATTAGTCTATCTCGAGAGTCTCTCACGATACATCCTAGCCAGCCTTTTTTTTTTTCGAATGGATATACGCTGTTAGCCGTAAGGACTTTTTGTAATTCGTAATGCTCTAACCTTCGTTGAAGTACTTTCATCGTATTATATAATTATTATATATTATAAAATTATATATAAAATATTATATAATTCTGCTTATATAATATTTGCGCCGATATACGTAATATTATAATACAGAAAAGCCAAAAAATTCAAAGAATTGTAATGTGATACGAAGTTCACCGGGTAAACTAGTTAATATTATAAAGTAGAAAAGTTAGTTGGTTTGAACGCGGTAATCTTAAGAAGTACTTGAAGGATTTCAAAAATTCTTTTTGTAGTTATATATGTAGCTAGTAAAATAATTATTGGTATATCATTCGGCATTATCCTCGTTGTATTTTCTGTCTAATAATATTATGTAAGCCATTTCAAAGCGGTTTCTTGGAAACGATTGTACCGATTTATATTAAACTTTGTCTTTAGATAACGTTTTACTTTCCCAGTTTACCTAGGTTTGATCGTTCATGAAGAAATAATAATGTTTTTAAATTCAATTGTATAAACGAAAATGTAATTATTCATCATTATTGAAATATTGAAAACAAACATAATTTCAAAAATTGTATTTATTGGTTAAAAAAATATTCATTGAAATCGTTTCATAAACAGATAATTGAGTGAAACAAATATACGATAACGAATTTTCGATAATAATAAGTCCGTATAAACGATTATGATTATGGTATAAAGATACAAGAGGTACATAGGTTCTTGAATTTTTAATATGTTTATTAACACTTTACATTTGTTATCCGCATAGTAAATTATATAATACAAATTTAACAGTGCATACATAAATGAGATTTCGACGTAAAAGATATTAAATGCAAATTAAAGATCTCTGCGACTTTACTGTTGTCAGGTTTTTCCATTGTTATACATTGTTTTTCTTTTATGTTACTAAGTTAATTCATGATCATCAAGAAATAATAATAATTACTTAAAATTGCTTATAACTGAACTGGTATCAGGTATCTTTAAGCAATATATAGAGAAGCAGGATGGAAAAATACCGCTCTTTTAACTTTAGCCAATTATTTAGACTAATAGTCTTTTACCTTTGAAGGTTTAAAAAATTGTTTATAAACAAAATCTGTAATAATTATAGGCCTATTGAACTGATAGATTGTTAAGGTGTGTCTACGCTAGACGAGCCGAGCACGAGCGGAATTTCTTGCTCGACTGCGCTCCGCCAGTTAAAGGTTTTTTGACGAACACAAAGAGCGACCACACTGCTGAAAACTACGCTCGAAGACAGTGATCGTTATCCGTTCGTTGTCCTTCTATACTTGACGCCACGAACGTCGACGCTCGGCTCATGCTCAGCTCGTATTGCATAGCCGCACCTTTAGTCTTGTATCTTCTAACGCATCATATGATCCATTGGACCGGGGTAGTGGTGAGGAGGTGGCGGGTGGTGCGGGTGATGATGGTGAGGTGGTGGTGGTGGGTGGTGGAACGGTGGTGGTGGGGGATGGTGTGGCGGCGGTGGTGGAGGGTAATGATGATGCGGTGGTGGGTGAGGAGTCACGATGGTCTGGCGATAATAACAGTGCGGAGCGCAATATCCAGTGCCACAGTGTGGACCGCAAGGTAAAGCGTGAGGAGGTGCCATAGCTGAAAGTATATATAAAAAACGAGTTTTACATAAATAGGAAACGAATTTGTAAGACACACATAGTAATAAATTAATATTTTATTTAATAATTTATTTAACAACCAAAAAATCGCTTAACTGAGTATTATATAAAACATTATCAGAGATTAGTAATAAATAAATATGTTACGTACAAAACTTTTAATACTTTAATAAGTTTTTTTGAGTAACAAGATATTTATCATTTATTTTATTATGGTTTGCTAATTTGCTCGTAAAGTGTAATCTTTATATCTAATTCTAACGAGATGGCGACTTCCTTATTAAATATGCCTTGAGAAATTTTGAGGCAACTTAAAATATATTTTTCTAGTTTTTATTTATAACTCACTGACATTAATTAAACTTTATCACATAATGCAATGCCAAAGTGACATGCATATATTTAAAAGTAAATAAACTAGGTTAAAATAAAAATCACTACATGACAAAATGGAGATCTCATCAAAAAACATTAATGGCAGCTACGACGCAATTAATTTTATATTTAAGGATTTTAAATATGATTCATCTATGCTCTCCAAATTATCAAAGTTTTCGGTAGTCGCTTCGTATGTTTCTTACCTTAATTTCACTTTATTTTTGATTAAAGACAATAACTTTCGTGGCGTATCAACTGCCGTGCTGTTTGCCGATAGAACTGTGAATGGTAACGTATGGATGGATATTTGTATTTATCACAACACTCACAATCTATGTGGTTCTTCAGCTAGAATGATAATGCGAATCACGTGACGTGCGTGATTAATCAAACAGGTATTTGATCGTTCGTTCTAATGACGACTAAGAGCAATGTACTTACCTGAAAAAAGGATCTGCTATTGTTTTAGTATTTATAATACTTTATCACAACCTTTGTTCCGTTTATTATAGCACGGTAAAGTGACAGTGTTATACCTAATGATAAGCATAGTTTAATAAAAAATCAACGGTGACTACCGTGAGATTGAAAGTTCATCGGCAATCGCCCTTGTTATAGAGGTAGACTGGCTGATTCTGAATTGCGACAAACTAAAAGAGAGTCACAGGTCTACAACTATTTGCACAGTAATTACGATTTAATCCATACAGTTACGAACGAACCTACTGTTTACTGTAAATATACAGGGTCATTCAGTAAAGAAATACGACTTTTTTAATGAAGAAAAAACCATTAACGGAATTAATGATTTCTTATGTTTACGCGAATATTATTCATTAAAATAAAACTAATTTAAACGCATTTTATCGCGGTTATTTATTGATTTTGATCCCGACGTTTCGAAAGCTTTTCAGCCTTCGTGGTCTCGGGGTGGACTGAGGTGTAGGTTGTCCAGAAAAGTTCATGTTACTGTGTCTACCTTTAATTTAATTTTTATTAATGATAGTGTTCCGATCTACTCAGAAAGAGCTCACAGTGTCTTGAGGTCTGGCAATTGGTCTTTTGGGTTCCGATTTAATTAAATGTATAGTCGGATCCCAGGCTTGTGCTAGCTTCCAACCATCATCTCTATTGAAATTTGGATGTTTTTTAATTTCAATAGCCTCACGAATCGTCCTAGATAGGAATCGGTGTTCTTTGGCAAGGATTTGTGGCTTGTCGCATCTAAGATAATGTTTGGAGCCTTCTTCTGAATGTTCAGCAACTGCAGATTTCGTAGAGCGTCGGTGTTTAACGTCAGATATATGTTCTTTTACGCGGGTCCCTATATTTATTTTTGTTTGGCCGATATAAGAAGATAGAAGCTTTCGAAACGTCGGGATCAAAATCAATAAATAACCGCGATAAAATCTGTTTAAATTAGTTTTATTTCAATTAACGGACTTCTTTAAACTCAATATCCGGGTGTGTGATGAGATGAGCGTGTGACGGGACTCATCAGATGACACAAGCGTCGTGAAATACCTATTAAAAAAAAAACAAAATACCTCACACAAAACGAGAAACCAGAAGCTGCTGGTCATGGTTGGGTTTTTTTAATGCTGTCACCTCTAGCTCAAAATCTGCCACCAAATACATATAGGTGTGTTCTGGAAGTTATACTTAAGAGCCAGACCCTCCTTTACATTTTCCATGTCCACCACCTTGGACCACATCATTACTTAACATCGAGCATATTTGTGGCCATAACGCTAAACCTATTAAAAACCGTTTTCCCATTTCTTCTAGTCTCTGACGGCAGTAGACCGCAACATGTCTAAATGGGTGTTATATCTGATGAATAATGCTCGAATCCATTGGGGTTATTATTTATATCGTCCTTACTTTTTGTCGTGTCGCAAAATGAACCTTATTTTGAATCGCAAAGTCCAATGTTTATATAAGTATTTTCAAATAGATGCCTCCATCGTTATCAGTTTTCTATGTCACTATACCAATTCTAAACATAGATTGTTCTACATAGTTTCGCAAGCATACATTTTGATTCTCATATGACGTTGAAAAAGTAAGGTGAAAATATTTATAATTACGAATCCTATCACTTTTTCTTTTTCGATTTAAATATAACTCTATTTTTATTAAAAATGTTTTGAATTAGCTAACATTGGATAGATTATAAAATTAATATCATTCGTGAAATTCACTGAGTATGTTAGACAAATTTAATTTATTGGCAAAACCTTTTGTATTAGCATAATTGCCAACATAGAAGTTTTATTAACAAAAATTAGCCAATAAATTTTAAATAGATTAAACATGTAAAGTTAAAATATCTGTATAACACCCATTCCCATCGGTGAAATTAATAAAGTTGATAAATCTAATTAAATGTGTAAAATGTAAAATTAAATGTAAAATTAAATATTGTCTAATATACTAGCTGTATCCGCAAATTCGTTCGCGTGGAACTAAAATGGTATTTAATCATTTTTGCCCGTTTTTGTAACATTTTTCAATTGATTGATTTACCTATTGATGGTAGAGTGATGTTAAATAGTCTAAAGCCTTTCTGAATTATTGTTCTATCAAATACAAAAATAAATTTTGAAATTGAACTGGTAGTTCCTAAGATTAGCGCGTTTAAACAAACAAAACAACCAAACAAAATTCTCTGCTTTATAATATTAGTATAGATTATGTATAGTGTTACATATAAGTTTTCCAGAAAGGATATGTTTCATAAAGCATTAGTATATAACTTGATTAGCATTAATTCTGCGTCATGTGATAAAATTATATCTGTAGATATTGATTACCTGATAAACAATATACATCTGGTTATGGAAAAAATAAAATTTAAAATACATGTATTATATACACCCACTTCTATTGGTAAACTTCTCAGAAAGCTGTAAATCATTTATGATAAGTAAATAGTTATTTGTTTTTGGTTACTTTTGGTTCAAAATATATTTAATTATAATCGATTCGAATACTTCATTTGTGAGACTTTTATCGACTCTTACTGTAACTCTTAAGGTACCTGAGTGGCCTCTAGTTCTAATCAAGTGCATCCTGATGCTCTTTACAATTTTGTTTGGTTTATTTTTAAAATTTCAGCAGAAGACAGTACTATAATATAATTTCTGAACATGCCTGAGTTGATTTAACAATACAATGAATACAATGTTCTGTTAATAGTTTCGCATGTTGATGTCATATTTCAGTACACTTATCTGTAAAAATATAATTCAGATAATAAAATGCAGGAACGTATAAATATAATCGATATTTCGTTTAATACCCAGTTACAGCATGTAGACGCGCTCTGGCTGAACTTGAGATTGGAAAATTAATACAAAACCATAGGAAATAATATCAGAGGTACGCTTTGTTTTATGGATTGTTGTTATTGTTGTGATAAAAAAAACAAATGTGATTATTTTTCAATATACATATATTAAATGATATCAGTTGTATTTTCAATTTTATTTTTTACAATAGAAAGCTTGTTAGAAGTTTAATATCTTTAAAATGGACTATTTAAGGGTGAGTATGACTATTTAGCTTAACATCGAGCCGTTATTGAAAGTAGATATAATTTTGCTATTCCTTGAACTTCTGATTATTAATACTACATTATGTTCCAAAATACATTCATAACATTTATTTTCTTAATTTATTTGAATCTCTAGCACTACTTTGTTGGTATTCTTTGTTATTATTATTTCGACGTGCATCCTATATTTAGCTAGCTTATAACTAGTTTATTTAACGTTAGGATTTATTGTATTTTACAGTAATGGCGCCTCCGCCGCATGGGCCACATCATCATCCGCACCATCCCCCGGGTCCACATTATCCGCCGCCACCGGGACCGCCAGGACCCCATCACCCGCCACACCACCCGCCACACCACCCGCCACCGCCTGGACCTCCACATCCGCATCATCACCCACATCACCATCCACCACCACCGCACTTTAGATAACGTACTATACAACACTAAAGACTCGTTTAAGTGTTTGTTTATAATGTATTGAAGAATAATTATAAATACTATGGTTTATTGGTTTGGCTTTATCTTTCTTACCTTAAATCACTTCCTTACTTGTGATGGAAAATGATACTGGCTTGCTGATCGACTATCAGAACCTCCAAGATATTTCCGGCCACACCGGAAACTCGTTTGTGACAGTACTGGTGTTGCAGACGTCCATATACTCCAGCGACTACATACACTCGTTTACCATTATGTAGTATAAAAAATCAAACTGAGATTAGTAATTAGATTAGAGGTAGTTTCAAAAAGTTTTACAAGGGTTCTAATATTTTATTAAAGTAATTTCTTCTTCTAAAGTTCAGGCTCAAAATCATATTACTGGGTTGCTATATTTTGTTTTCATTGTCATTTTTATCGTAATTACCAATATTAAAAGGATTAAGGCGAGAAAATCATATAACATAATACATAAATATAATACAGCTTCTATATCTGTAGAAAAATCATAGTTGCTTATGAAAATTCATTCCCTACCTAATAAGTAGTTGCTTGACAATAAAATCCTAATAGTGGAAGGTTTTACTGCAGCAGAAATACACATTCGACAAAAACTGTGAAACTGTGCATAGAATGAGAATTGCACAGCGAACTATGGAGCGTGTCATGTTAGGCATCACCTTGAGTGATAGAGTGAACAATACGCATATCCGAAAAATCACTATAGTGCAGGACTTTGGTATTCGTATTGCTTAACTCAAATGACGTTAGGCAGGCTACTTGGCCAGATGTGGTGATGGCAGGTGGAGTAGATATTCAACCAAGTAGTGCCTGAGAGAGAGCAAGCGAAGAGTGGGTAGATCAATGTCAAGATGGGTCGACAATATTACTAATCTTGAGGGTAAAGCCTAGGTAAGAGTGGCACAGTACAGAAAAGAATGCCGTTAAAAGCTTATACCCTGCAGTGCGTTGAAAAGAGCTGATGAAGATGATGATGATGATAAATACTCATAAATATTGTTTACTTATACTACTGCAATATACAGATTATTCCTGCTTTATAGTTTGTTTTACCAAAAAGGTATTTTTATATATTTATATTTAGATTACATATACCGAAAATTCATAAAATTTTATTAAAAATAATGCTAAGTTTGGGATCAAATCATTTATAACGCGGGTTAAAACGTGTACTTTTCAAAGTTGTTCAGAGTTTTTCACCGCTCGTTTGTTTTAAAATTTCTTCAAAGCAGAAAATGCTATTTACTTATTGCGCCTCGTTTACTTACAAGGTATTTAGGTTTGTGTCGTCTGTTCTCAGCCTTGTATTTGGAAAATGGAATTTTCCTGTTGGGATATAGAAAGGGCGGAATTCCCAATCGATTTTGGGAAAGTATGTTTCATAATAGCTATTTCTGTTTTGTTTACACTCGCTTTTATCTCAGTCTATTAAAGAATGAGTGGGTTGTTTTAAAAATAACAATTGTATTCAATTTATTATTAAAGAATACTAGTAAAATTTTACCATGTTTATTTCTTTGAGATTAGGTGTATGTTTGTGATTGTGTATTGAGTATCCTAATCGAGAAAATGATTGTGTTATAACAATAAAAATTATAAAAAAACCTCAATGATTATGTTTCCCTCTATCTATTCATTAGGGTATAAGTACCCTACTTATAATAGCTACCTACTAGCTATAGTTACTTGAGACCCACTGAAACGTTTAATGTGATTCGTCCTTTTAATTATGAGTATATTACCTGGCCAGACATTAGTGTATATTTCGTTATGCTAAATATTATACATACATCATGTTTTAAGGATACTAGTAATTACTTTCTATTACTGTTATTTAATAGACCACAATACGACGAAATATTTGAAGGCGTTATTTTTATTCCTCTCATCGTGTCTTTCTATCTTATTTAAAAACCAAATGGTAGGTAAGGATTTGATATAGATACTAGCTGTAGGTTCTGCGCGCATAAAGTGTAATAAATGGTTTGATTGACACTTCAAGAAAACGTCCTGGTACCAGATTGTTGGATATATAATCAAATGTAATAAAACATATATTCGACATAACCAGATAGTCATTTATTACATAGTACAAAACAAAGACGCTTCCCGCTGCCTGTCTGTCCCTATGTATGCTTAGATATTTCAAATTACGCAACGGATTTGGATGCGGTTTTTTTAATACATAGAGAGATTCAAGAGCAAGGTTTATTTGTATAATACATGCATAATATAGTAGAGAAACATTAATAATTTTAGAAGTTTTTAATGTGATGTAAATAAACACATTTGTTTGCGCTTAGATTGCAAACGCTGGCTGAACCCTTCCAGATAGATCAAAATAATGTACTACAGTATTGTACACCTTATAAAGGTCTACAAAAAAGTTCGCAATGGTATATGTCTATCTATTAGGGATAACCCATAACAACTAACTTTTAGCATTTACTTTTTACGAGAAATAATGGCTTATTTACGAAGTGATTTTAAGCAATACAACATTAATTCTTATCCAATTAAGTACCTTAAATACATTGTGCATTTAATATAGATCACTAACCTTTTACAGCATGTAATTTAAATTAAGATTTTCGAAGATATTACAGATTTAAAATGTAGGGACATAGCGTTTGCGACGGTACCGACCGCGGGGACAACTGCGCGTGCCTAAAAAAAAACAAATTGGTCAAACCATTTTTTCAAAATGAAGGCAATCAATTTTAATCAATTCACCGAGTCAGCTAGTTTTATTATATTTAACGCTAAAGAATTAACATAATCATATAGTTATATTAATATAAAAAATCTAATTGTTATAGAAATATTTTTTAATTTTCTTTGTATAAACGTAAAGGGTACGCGACTTGGTTAGCGCTACAGTATAACTATTTAAGAAATTAAAAAATGTTTATAGCATTCGAGGTAATATTATTTTGTAGTTGTGGAAGTATTTTTAGGGGCAGATCAATAGATTTGAAAATAATCTCCTTGAAACCTCAGCCTCTTTATATTAGTAGTATAAGTATAGCTATCGATATTAAAATCTTATGTGTCACCTAATAGCAGTGCATAAATGAGTCACCCCTAAAGTCATTATCAGGACTGTATATCAGTACTTGAATTTGTAATATAGATTAGATTATCAGAGTATAGTTAATATTTCTACTCAGAATTTTAGTTGCGATAATCGTAGGTTATAAAACGAAATAAATATGTAGATAAAGTGGTGGTATTTAAATAGGAATAGCAGGGAAATTGTCATTATTTCTCCGGTAGAATTACAAGTAAGTATTGTAATTACATTTTTATTTCAAATTTATATTTAATTGGCAAGGACTCGTAACGTAACGTCGTATAGAAACGTAACCTGCACTTACCAGAAGTGCTATCCGTCATAGCGGTACCTTAGGTGTGTCAGGTATCAGAAGGCGTTGAATTACCATGCGTATGAAGTTAAACATGGTACATAGAAGTTGACATGACAATAACGCTAATCGAAGCATTGTTGATCTTGATACAATAAAAACATCAACGATTTTGCTTTTAAAAACTTTTATGTTAGCCTTTCACAACTAAAGTTACGAAGTGGCAGGCTAATAGACGAATTGCTATTCATTGATAATAATCCGAAATAGATAAATACTTCGCTTGAAACTTTTCGTATCATGAGAGAGAAGAAATACACTGATTGGGATATAGATCACAACTCCATGGTATAGCGAATATATTAATTAAAAAATATTTTGTTAAAGACGAGGTTGAAGCTATTTTAAAGCTGTGACACTAAAACCTAGCGTTTATAGTTCTATTTGGGAAAGGAAAAGAGAAAGTTAAGTCGAATTCCTCTATAAAACACTCATCTTGACAAACTTCGAAGTTGTACCCTTGAGCATTTAAAGCATCTCGATATTCTTCACGTCTGCAATACTCACAATGTAAACGGTCAGTATCTACAAACTGACCGGAGTTTCCAGGAGGTGTTTTGCTGATCCGTCACTGAGAGGTGAATAGTATAAAATGCATTGTCGCATCGCATGCGATATAATACATTTTGAAGACGTTATTCACCAATTTTGCTTTCCATTTTCTGTTGCGAAATACGTAATTATGGGGTAGAAAAATTAATAAAAAATCGCGTACTCGAAAAGTTTACATGTCTTTACAAAGTTTGTAAGGAATGAAGTCAATTATTCATGTTCTTTACTTTTTGTTTTAATGTAGTCATTTTGATAATCTTAACCTATCAAGCTCTCTATGAAATTGTTAAAAATTATTATTTTAATTATGATTCATATTTTAATTTTGATTGTTGATTCAGAGCAAGATTTTCATTTGGAATTATGTTATAATTATTATACATTAAACTCTCTGCAAAGTCAAAAATATTGAGCTTCATTCAGTCCGTAATAAAAGATTATGGTAAGAATAATATTATTATATGCTTTACAATTTAACCTTTTTAAATTGAAATAAGTTAATCGATAGATAGTTAACTTTTTTAGTTAAATATGAACCTACATATCTACCAGCCACAAAATTGACATGTATAATGTTATATTTGGCAAGATATATTTTGAAGTAATAATGGCTCTACTTATAATGGTAGAGTGTACGGATACTGCGTCAATAGACGAGAATCCGAATCCTTGCAAACAGTCGTAGTTTTTGGTAAAGGAAAACATATTGAAACCAAAAGATGGTGTTAGGTAATTTTCTAATTGCCTCCTTCAAATTGAAAATCTGTCGTCAAATACCTGTAGATGTGTTTCGGCAGAGGCACTTAAAAACAAATTTTCCATTAAGTTTAGTGAGTCCAACATCTTGGATACATCGTCACTTAACAGCAGGTGAGATTGTGTCCAAACCTTAAAGCTATAAGGTATAAAAAACTAGAAAAGATGAAATTCCGCGTTTCTTTTCGAATAATTCGTTTATCACATTCGGCAACCGTATATCTGCAAGTAATATAGCTGATACACCATTTATCTATCAATTCAATTATATAATTTGATTTGTAAGTTCTTTATATAAATAAAAATGTCTCGAGTATTTTTATCGAGCCGCAAAAAGGAGTGTTACTTGCGAAAACTACTGAGTATAAAGTTAAATAACGACAACCTTTGTAGTGCAAATATTATTGTTTACTTTTATAATTTCAGTTTGTGGAAATGTCACCACCACCGCCACACCACCCTCCTGGTCCGCATGGGCCGCCTGGTTCCCCTGGACCCCCTGGTCCACCAGGACCCCATGACCCACCGCCGCCCCATCACCCGCCGCCGCCTCACCACTAATATCAATGGCTGAGACACTGGATGGACACAACGGATTATAATTAATCAATAATATTAATGAAACTTTTAGTACAAACTGAAAACTAGAAAACGTAATTTGTATGAATATATTAAACCATCAATTACAAATTGTCTTTAGACAATCCTTATGAGAATATTTTAACTAAATAATGTTTGTGTATTTTTCTATAAATACATATGTTTTTAAGATTTAATTAGCTTTTGTATCAATTGATGAATAATTGAAGAAACATATCCTAAGATAAACTTCTGAAAGCCAGCCCCTCCTCGGGTTTAGCGTGTTCGCCGTCTTGGGCCACACCGTTCCTTAAAATCAGGTGAAATTGTAGCCATAACGCTATACCTGCAACTACAAACTAAATATTTTAGTGTTTTTTCTTTTTTATTTCGAACTGACATACGCTGTTAGTTCCAAGAGCTTTGACAGCTTCACCGAACTTTTTGGGGCGAGGTCTGAGGGCAGCTATAAATAACTATGGGACGGATACACATACAGAAACCGTTCGTATATTTTACCTATCGTATTGAGGAGGCTTATCGGGCGGTATCTTTTTGGAAAGGATGCCTTCTTCCCGGGTTTACAGATACGTATGGCCGCATCGAAGATGCAGACCAGAAGGCCTATGAGTTTATCAGGGAGAAGTTTGAGGGCTTCGTTTCTGATTCCCTTGGGGACCGGGGGCTTTCCTTGGCTTAAGGGCTTTTATGATCGCGAGGACTTTGTCAGTTGTAACCAGGTCTAAGATTTCGATTGGGGGGTCTCTCTTATTGATTGGATTGTTCGATCAACCCTCTCGACGTGTCCGGGATCTATGGTATGATATTCATAGGGATGTAGAGAACACTGTTATTCGAGAGTAGTAGCGAGATACTCTGCCTTGTCTATACTTTCGAAGGCGAGCGGATTGCCGGGGCTTCTATCTAACGGGGGCATCGCGGACGAATAGCTGCTTTTCTGTTTACGAACGAAATCCCAGAAGGCGAGATGAGACGGTTTGATTCCCTCTAAGAGGCTGTCCCATCTTTGAACACGGAGTTCAGAGATACGAGATTTAACTGATCTTTGTAGGTTAAGTAGCCGTACGCGATTTTCCTCTGTCGGATAAGAAACGTGAGTGCGTGTCGCGGCGTTTTCTCATCTTTTTTCTTATCAGGGAGTATAAAGCGGCGAACTTTTGCCGCCCTTGTCTCCTTCGAGGATTCCCTGATAGCATTCTGGAGGTGACCGACCAGAGAGTCAACCGCCAGATCAGCATCGGTCACAGACTTTATCTCGTTGGGGATCCTAAGTGAGGCGAAAAGAGATTATTAGAGAGATAGTGCCTGAGCTTTAGATAGTCAGCTACTTTGACTGAAACGGGAGTGTGGCCACCCGGGTGACCGAGTTGCAGAACTACTGGCCGGTGGTCGGAGTCTAGTTCATTTACGACTTCGATTTGCGGTTCCTGAAGCGCAACCCCTTTTAATATGGTTAATATCTAATATTGAGAGGCGGCAGTCAGCTTAGTAATGAGTTGGCTCTGAGGGAGGAATAACGTCGATGGTACGCGCATTTTCTAACAAATACAGTGTCCTACCGCTGGCGGTGGTACGTGGGTTGTTGTATTGAATATGCCTGCTCTTTAGATCATCGGCCACTATAACCAAGTCGCCGAGCGCGAAAAGTGCCTCCAGATCCGATTGAAGGAGAGTTTTATTAGGTGCTAGGTATGCGGAAACGATAAGGATAGTGGGATGACCGGTCATATCCACTCTACACACCAGACACCTCTAAATTGGTGAGTTCGAAAGGATCTATTGGCATGCAATATAGTGACTTTCTATAGTATATGTGCGTGCCGACGCCTCTTACGCCGGTACGATAATTTCTTACTATTTTGTAGTTCGCAATTGTGGGATTACGAACGCTCGGTTGTAGAAGTGTCCCTTGTATCAGAAACATGTCTATTTGCCGCTCCTTAAGAAAGCTAGCTACTAAGTCACGTTGGGGTTTCAAATTACGCACGTTAAAGAAGAATAAAGAAAGGCCATGGGGTCTAATTCTATCCTTTTTTTTATACTTAAGGTTTAGCGTTATGGCCATAATCTCACCTGATCTTTTATGACGATACGGCCCAAGTTGGTAGACACGCTAAACCTGTGGAGGAACTGGCTCTCAAGTGCAGCTGCCGGAACACACCTATTGGTATTTGGCGGCAGGTTCACAACTAGAGGGTGGTAGCTACTCAGGCGGGCATTAGAAAAAGCCAAACCACCATGCTATCGTTTCCTCACGATGTTTTCCTTCACCAAAAGCTCAAGCTCATTGTAGGTGCTTGGGTTCGAACCCACGTCCCTTGACGCGAAGTCGTGCACACTACCACTGAGCTATCATCGCTTCAAACCTCTATTGCAAAAACTAATTACCGGGAAGCGCGAATGAGGCTTTGCATGGAGCGTGCGATGTCAGGGAAGGCCTTAATGGTCTTGAGACCGATGAAATCACGACTCGAGCAATCATATCGTCAAATGCGATAAGGTCGTCGACGGGGTGTTTTTTGAAAAGGCCTGCGAGCCAATCGAGGCCTTGTAAAGTGGACGATGTCGTGGAGGCGGTGGAATTCGCGAATTTAGCTTTCGCAGGTTCGGTTTGGCGGCCCACGCGGTTGACGGGGCTTGTGCGGGTGAGTGCGCAGGAGTGACTCGCGCAGGTCTGGGAAGACTCGGGAAGGCCTGGATAGACATACGCGGTGGTGGGGCGGGACGTGCTGCCGCGGTGTGTACTGAGGGCACTCGATTAGGGTCGCGAGCGCGTCTCATGCGTGGGGCATGTTCATATTTGCGATAGTTCGCGGGGTGGCCGTCCTTACCGCAGTTGACGCAACGGTGTGGGTTCGGAGAATCGCGGGTACGCGTACACTCCTTGGTGGAGTACTTTTCTAAGTACTTTACGCAACGCGCATTGACGTAGCAGTTACGTGCTGAGTGACCATATGCCTGATAATTGTGGCATTGTGTTAGAATATACTTTTTTCGGGGGATTTCTACTGTGACGCCGGAGAGGTCACAAGCTGAGTTTAATGAGAAGATTCCCTTACCTTCCCGTGCACGATCAAGGATTACTAGGACCATATCATATTGTTTTAGTGATAGCGTGGTACACGCGGTGTACCTTTCGGACGGGGAAGTTTTGTGATTTGATTGACGCGAATACCTTTTCGCCAGGTATTTTTACGCGTCTTAGGACAACGCGCAGAAGGCGCTCTTCTTCTAGGGTGTATGTATAAAATTCGTGTTTGCCTTCTCTGAGGAGGGTTGTGAGTTTTCTATAATCATTAGAGGTGGGTACTCCAGGCGTTAGAGTAATATTTTTTTAGCCCGTTTAGTTGAGCGGAGAAAACAGTCCATTTAGACTTGTTCTTGATCGTAATCGGGGGAGGTGGGCGTATTTTACATAGCGATTGCGTAGTAGCGATCGGATTTTCAGGAATTGAGGACACGAGAATTTTCGTCACGTCTAGCTTTCATGGTCGCGATTTCTTCTGTCTCGGATGATGGCACCCTTTTGTTTTTAGGTTTAGCCTTAGATACAAGCGTGAAATCGGCCTCGGGATTAGACGTGCCCCCAGGTTCGAGGTCCTGCGTTTCGGCCTCATTTATGGGGGTCGAGAGCGGCGAAAAAGGGTTGGCTGTGGGTACCGGACACGATGCTACGAGCTTAGCTCGTCGAAAGGACGGGGCGTGGATGTAGGAGCGCGGGTGCCTGACGGCGATGGGGTGCGTGATTTAGAGGTTACGAGAAAAGCGGGCGCCTGTGAGGGACGAATCACAGGCGACCGGGAGCATGAGCGCAAGCGCGGAGGGAGTGTTGTGGATGACGGGTGGGCACACGTCGGCGCGTTCACCGCGGCAACGGGCATACGGACGTGTTGTTTTTGTGGGACTTGTGTGGCTAGAAATGCTTATAGAAAGTCCGGGTGCTCTTTACTAATAAAAGCGCGGAGCCTACTATTTATTAGATCGACACAGCTGCAGGCCATTTCGGTGACGGACGTGGAGCAGGGAAAGTAAAAAATGAGAGCCTATATAAAATCTCCCTGGCAAGGCAGGGGGGCGCGGTTAGCAAAACTTATACAAACTATCCCGAGTTTGGCAAACTGACATTGAAATACAAATCTATTGCACGTGCAGTAACGGAGAGAAAAAATAAAATGAAAAAAATAATTTTATAACTGTGGCCTGGCTTGTAATAAAAGACGTAATAGTAATTAAGTTTTACTTTTGTTGACGACCGGTGACCGGCGTACTTACAAAGGCGGCAGTTTGATCACAACACTGTCTCACAGTAACTAAAATATTACTCGGAATTCACATAATAAACTAAGAGATTTCACAGTGTAGTATTTACACGACAAACAAACAATAGATTGAATTTAATAAGGAGTAATTATCGGTATCACGAACTGGATTATCGGCATTAATAGAGGGATTATTGCCGATAACATTTCATAAGATCATTGTAACGCATCGTTAAATATAAAATTATGTTTTTGTAAACATATAATTATTATGCACACTATAACATTCACTGTCGAAATATACACAGACTAAATCCAAACTTAGTATTAACTACACGGACAAGATAAACACCACCGCCTTAGTTTACGAACTTATTACTTCGCATTTCTCTTCTACATAATGTAGGCGCACTACGAGCTCGCAGCTATGAGAGCTTTTACGAAACTGCTCCAACACGCTTACCGTATGTGTACTTTTCATTTATAGTTTATGAAAACACGTTTGTAAACCAATGGTGTAACTATACTCTATGAGGCCCGTGGCAAATTTATTATATGGGCCCCAGTAAAAATCGTTGCGTTGTAATTTTAATTAATCATTTAAGCCAAATGGAAGCGTTCTAAAATTGATCCTTTACAAATGGTTTTTAATTAGGTCTAACTTTAATTGATTTTAAGTAGCTATATTATAATATTTATAATTTTTACTACATATTATTAAATATATTAGGTTACTTTTGTGCTTGTGTTCTCTTGAGTCCGAGGTCTCGTCGGCCTAGGGGTCCTAGGCGTTTTATTAGCTCTGTCATCATATAGTTACGTCGCTGTTTGAATCAGTGTAGGCTCGGTGGTTACGTTTGTATACGTCGCGTCGGAGGACATAAATTCGCATATTTATAATAAGCCTGAGCCGCAATTGAAAGGAAACTTTATTTTAAAGCTACATAGCCTAGTGATAAGGTATTTTTTAATACTAACCTGGATAGTTACTAACTAGGATAATTCCTTAAGTTGAAAATAGTTTATAGATATTATGTGATAGTTCCAGTCGCCTACCTTTGCTTAGCGTGCTACTGTTTTATGTTATCACTTTCTTTAGCATCAAATTAAAAAAAACGCTACCGTAACAACTAGGTCCGACTACCTATGTAACAGAAAGAAGTAGCAAATTCTACGTGCCTGTGTGGCGTCTAGAACAAAAAAGTGCTATGTATACTAAGTACGACATCATCGTCCGATAAGCTCGGTTTAATGCTGAACATACTAGCACACTTAGGTGTATCGCGTTCCATCATCAGTCGGTGTCTATCGATAAACACATCACAGGGACTGACCTTTATTTTATTAACTTTCAGGATCAGCTAGTGTATGTTTAGTATATCGAGAGGTTTGTAGGTAGGCATGATAACGGCAACAAGTGGTGACGTGTCTGTTTCGATAGTTATATCTTTTTATATCTATATCTATTTGAATTGTTTGTATGCTGTATCTACTAGAATATATATTTACAATAAAAAGTGAAGAATTTGTGGACATCTTAGATAGGCACCTGCGTTATTTGTTAGGATTTCTATACAGTTATCGTCATATAGGTTTGCGCTGGCTTCATCGGCGCCTGCAAGATATAGTATATTTGTAAACATATGTTTAAATACTTTTAATAAATTGTGTATCTAATAGGTTTACAGACTTCGCTTCTGAATTATTCAACAATGGAAATATTCAAATTGGTGTTTTACACGTTACAACCAAGCGAGCGTTAAAAAGCACCTTGTAATAAATTACGAACGTTTTTTTTTATCGTTCTGAGTGAGAATCTCCGCATAAATTATTTACCTATCATACATTCAATTAACCACACAAATAAATCGTTTTCTACCTGGTTTACTTTTTTTAATAGATCAGTTACCATTAACAAGACTTAACATTGATTGTATAAAAATGGAGTTGGTTTTTTCTTTGTTAGAATATGGTGTTCGCTGATTTGGTGTATTTGGTTGGACAGATTGGTCAGATTTGGTCAGATTTAAATAATTCTCTTTGCGTTTTATGCCCTTTTCATTATTTGGGGGTCAAACAACTATCCTACAAAGTGCATATCAGGAGGTTTTAGCAAGTAACGACCTAATCCGACTTTTTCTTGTAAATAACTTTTAAAAAGTAAATATTTTGACACTGACTACCAACTAACAACAGCTACTGACAATAATTGTGGACAATTCTATATTTATAAGAGTTTGAACCTAAACTGATTATAATTTGTATCAGAGAGTATCAAACAGCTGATATAAAAAAGCAAATTTATCTTGTTATACAACTCAAATGGCAAACGAACGTAATCTATTGTTACGATTCGCGTACAAAATTACTTTTTTCTCATATTTATGATACCCTTACTAATATTATAATTGTGAAAGTGAGTTTGTTTGTTTGTTACGCTTTGACGCCTGGATTGCTGAATCGATTACGATGAGTTTTGGTATACAGATAGACATAATCCTGAAAACGGTGATGGGGTACTTTTTCGCGTGAAAAACTTAAAAGAAGTGGAGTAAAAAGAAGAATAAACTATGTATGAAACTTTTTTTGTGTTTTCCAATATTCATGTGACTGGAGCTGCGGGTAAAAGCTAGTACTAAATAGACATTTTGTTCAGACTCAACTGTGACTGCGAACACCTGTATTAATGAGTGTGTACTTCTTTTGAATTGTCCGTACAAATATATTTTTTAACAGAATACGGTTTTTTTACTCACTATTAAAATAAATAATGTAATGTTAAAATTCCTATAGACCTTAAAAAATCTTTGTGAATATTAATTGATATCTTGTTTAACACCGTTATTGAATTTCCATGTTTATTTTAATTAAATTTTAATGAACATAAAGTTGGTTAGATTGAGTTACAAAAAGTCTATCAGTGGTAGTTTTTTTCCACGCCGAATTGATTTCTACCTTCTTATTTTTATAAGTTTACAGTTTTTATACCTTCTATATTGAAATTATTACTATTACTTTACACACCCAACATTGATATGGCTGTACCTTATCTAACGTAAAGCTATCTGACAAGCAATGGCGTTGCATGAATACAAATAATAATGTTTTATAAATAAGCTACATGAGGAAATGTAAATGCATTAATAATAAATAAGGAGTAAAATTTTATACACTACTATTTATTGTCCATACTACGTAAGAATTGTACTATGGCAATTAAGCAGCTGATATATTGTAGTATACATATTAACATAATTGATGATAATACTCTGCACACAAAAGTCATATCCGGGAATCTAACTCGCAACCTCTCGCCAACTGCAAGTTTGCAGTATCTAAATATTAATTTATCATATGAAATTAACCATAGATCTCGCTTTGCTCTCAGCTACAAATTTGTTTTTATAGAGAAAACCTCTGTGTTTAATTTTTTCATAACTTCTTCAGGTGGTTTATTAATGAACACAACTTATGCATACGTAGTTTTCAGGATGTTTGTTTCTTTACTTAATTACCAACAAACTTGATACATTTTTGTTTAGTAAACCTTTTGTTATGTTAAATTTTATTCTTTATGAGTAATGGACTGATTGAGCAGACTTTACAGTAAAGTGTATAAGGGCAGTATATGTGTTATAAAAATTATACTACGAACGAGTGATATATGGGCATAGTGATACGGCTATTTCTAATGCCCTGCTAGCTACCACCCTCAAGTTGAAAATCTTTCGCCTTATACCTATAGGTGTCATCCGGCAGTTGCACTTTAGAGCCAGTTTCTCTACTAGGCTTTGTGTGTCCACTCTTGGTTCACATTGTCACTAAACATCAGGTGAGACTGTGGCCATGACGCTAAACCTTAACTATATAAAAATATGATCTAAATAGAAAATCAGAATAATGCTTCGTAGTTGGAATAACGAAAAACAGAGCTAACTACTGTGTATTTTATTCACGAGCCGCCATTGAACCTATCAGACATGTCCAAACTTCGCTGAGTGCAGTCGGCTTTATTTCCGTTTGACCTGTCCCATTCGATGCTATTCCTGGAATACCGCGACGATCCAGACATGTTCATTTCGCCGACAAGCCGAATGCGAGTCGTGACAGCGGCGCGAGAGCTTGCCGATGCACCGACACGGTTCTGCACTCGCAAATTTAAATATTTAATTATGGTTACTTTTAACCCAGGGCCTATAATGAACAGATTGATGAGACCAATTAATTAAAGTAACCTTTTTAGTTTACACATTGTTATTGATGATCAATGAAGGAAATTTTAAGGCCATTATATCTCAGTGGTAGAGTGTGAGAACACTGCGTTGAGAGACTTGAGTTCGAATTCACCTACAAATGAGCTTGAGTTTTCGGTGAAGCAAAACATCATGATGAAACCACAGCATAGTGGTAGGGCTTTTTCGAATATCCGCCTGGCTAGCTACCACCTTCAAATTGAAAGTCTGCCGCCAAATATCAATAGGTGTGTTTCGGCAGTAGCACATGAAAGCTAGTCTCTCCAGTAGGTTTGGCGTATCCGCCATCTTGGGTCACTTCGTCACTTAACATCAGCTGAGATTAATACTTAAAACTATATTTAAAAAATGGACGTGAGTTCGAATCCTTGCAATGAGCCTGAGCTTTTGTTGAAAGAATAAATAGCACATAGCATGGTGATAGCGCTTTTTCACAGGGAGACTGTCTTAGGAAAACATGTTTAAAAAAAAAAACAAAATAGACATAGTCGATTCTTCAGGCAATCATGAATTGAAGAGTGATATTGATTGAATTGTACCTGAAGAAAAGAATCAGGAAGCTACATTTGGACAAATGTAATAAACTATTTATATTTTATACATGCAATTTGTAGGTAATTTGGTATCACAAGAAACCTGATAGTGTGGTGGTCTATATCTATCTATATATAAGCAAGGTTATGTATCAAACACCTACAATGTATATAAATATGTGTATTAATAAAAGAATAGGTAGATGCGAAGGGCGAACATTACTTACAAAATTATACCAAACTAAGTTACCTCCTAATTTTCGAGATACAAGTTATATACATATACATCCAGCGACCCAGGAAATGTGTTATTTGGAAACCGTCTACTCGCTATACTATTGTGCGAAAGTACTCAATTTTGTTAGTAAATAACACAACTGTTATTACGCATGGAAATAATATCATTCACTAAATCTAATATTTTAATATAATTCGCCACACAATAAAAGCAAAATATGGGCTTGATTATGCAGTGCCCATTGTTAATTAGTGGATTACTATGTAATCAATGATGGCTCAGTTTAGTGTACATGGATTTGGCGTCGATGAACGTGAGTTTGGATCTTTAACCTTAAACTGAGCTTTCGGGGAAAAAATCGTTGTGAGGAAACTATAGTATCCTAATGCCCGCTTGGTTAGCTAGAGTAGATGAGATTGTAGCCAAAACCTGAAACATATAGACTCTAAAAATAGTATATAGGTAATAAATAATTTCCCTGTACTACCTACTATTATCAGAAAAAATGAATTTATTTGTACAATTGGTCTGATTTCAAAAACAATTTTTTACAGTCCGTGTTACCTATCAATACAGTGGTAATTTGTATCTTTTGTTTATTTACCATAAAGTAGGTGCTAGGAAAATTGCCTTGCTATGTAACACTTATACTTGTATGTATTCAGTATAATGATTTCTTATGTTTACGGGAATATTACTCATCGAAATAAAACTAATTTAAACGGATTTTATCGCGGTTATTTATTAATTTTGATTCCGACGTTTCGAAAGCTTTTCAGGCTACGTGTTCACGGGATGGATTGAGGTACAGGTTGTCCAGTTCAGTTCAGTTTCTAAACGTAGGGATCAAAAATAATAAATAACCGCGATAAAATCCGTTTAAATTAGTTTTATTTTAATGTATTCAGTATATTAGTACTTTTCTTGTCATTATGCACTCCGATATTTTTAGCTGCTTGCTATAGACAAACTTTTGAACAAGACTACAGTGATAAAGAATTAATGTAAGACTGTTGTTGATTTTTTATTTTTGGGTTTAACACAAATGTGATGTCTTTATTTTGCGATTAGGTATGTAATAGTAATAGTAAGGCTTTTCAAATATTTTATGGATGATGGCTATAGCATTATATTAAATATATTTTGTTAGGGTTAGCCAAGTTCTGGTGTGTTGATTATCTTTTCGATTCAATCTTCTGTGATGTCGGTGTAAGCCGAAAAGAATATTAACATACTTTAAATATGAAATATGGGTTCGTAATTATACTCTTCCTTAACGATTCGATTTTGGTGAATTTTTTATGTGTACTTATGTCGTCATCCTGATATTTATTTTCACGTCAATTTTGGTTTACATTATTGATGATTTTTTCACATAAAATACATATAACGCATAGTTTTCAGCATTTCAGCAGGTCTACTTTTTTATTAACTAGGTTTGGGGTAGGATGAAGTATACCTACTATGTCCACTGGTTTTAATTCAAATTTTCTTCGTCCTTGGTAAAAAGATAAGCCAGTTAGTGAAATGACTAACTGAATGCCTAGAGATCGCCGGATATATTCAGTTAACATCTGTCAGAAAGACTTTAATTCATATAATGAAAACAGGTTTACATGAAAATGGACCACTCAGCATAGATAAGTAAAACTTGTGTTTACTCCTCTTGAGCAGAAATCTCTAAAAATCGGTACTCGATTGAATACTGTCAAGATTGGCCATTGCTCAGGTATACAAGTCTTCGCTATACTGACAATGAGTATACCATTTTACCTTTACGTTATAGTAATAATTGTATACTAATGTAAAACATGCTTTTAGCTTCGTTTGTGACACAAGATTAATTACAAAATATTGTTTATTGAACCTTTTTGTGCACTATAATTATGTTTTATCCAATGGGACCTAATTGGAGGCCATAAAGTGGTTATTGCGAACTCTAATGAGTTAAAAAAGTTTCTGCCTAATTTTATTTTAGTTATTTCTGTTCTGGTTTTTAATTTAATATTTAATAGTCTAAGGATTAAAAAGCCTAACTTTTTTATCGGCTTGGTCAAACAGACGATGGGAGATTTTTGGCGGGCTACTGACTATTACTGTTTTACTTACTTGTAAAAATAAAAACAATACTGTAAACTACAACTGTTGTTTGAAATATATATCTTTTTCTGTCAAACTAATTGTAAAGGAATTCACAGATAATTTTACTCTCTTGTTTTTTACTCTCAAAGTCCTGAAATCTGCTTTCAATCGACTGTAATAAGAATCTAATTTTAGATTCGTAGTCAGAGGAATTGATGGAACGATGTTAAGCTTCTCTTTCAAATTTCTGAGAGTGGGGAAAACGTCAATGTTTACTGTTCTTAAAATAATTGATTAATTTACAGATTTATTTGCGTGGGCTAGTTTCGTGTGCAGGCGAAATAGTGGCATGCGGAATAAGGCTTGGAGAGCCTTCTATTAGAGAATACTGGTAGTCATTTTTCTTTTTTAATTTACTTTTATCTTACATATACATTTACTATTATGATAGATATTCCTGCAAGACATGTATATGACTAGAGAATACTTGATAATTCAAAAGAATCATGTAAATTGGGTAAACTTTTCTCCAGCTATAGGTACACTAAGCGACACACAGACAGACAGAGACGTTACCTTTTATAATACGCAAGGATAGAAGTAATCTTTTATAACAAACAAAAACTACAACACGGAGCACATTATCCCTTGATGTGGTCGTGTGGTCGAGCTCTAATATTCCGACCGCACTCCATTCATCTGAATCTAGCGGTGCGTGAAAAAGAGTTGAATATGCCGCGCACGGTCGAATGGTTGCTGCCAATGAAAACCTCTCGATTGAAATGTTTATTCAAACACAATCGGTCACGTGAATTGAACTTTATGAAAACATGGATTTTTAGTACGATTGAATTGATGGTGAATTCGTATCATGTATTGAGTGATATATTTGCAACGAGGTTGTATAAATTATATGTTTTCGGTATACAGTATTATTTTTTATCTATAATAATTACATAGCCTTTTATGAGTACATATTATGATTGTTTGCTTATTTGAAGAATGTTTTATTGGTAAAGAGAAAACAACAAATTTGCTTTCTTTTCGAAAATATAGAAATATATCTTACTTATATATGAAAAACTCTCCCTTTAATTTCAATTATTTATTTTATGTATAGTTCTTTTCGTTATTAAATTTATTGTAATTAAAATTGAATATATTTTGGAATCTGTCTAAGCTTCATCAGTAAAAGCAACACCGTCACACCTTTTTTCAGCACTAAGTATTTGGTTGTGAATTGTACTATATTCATCAGAAGCAGTACAAAAAGCCGGTAGTCAAATTTTACACTAAAATGAAACGATATAAAAACAAAAACGAGGGATTTCGAATTAAACGCTTTTTACCTCTTCTATGTTACGTTAAAAAATTAAGTAATTTCTTCTAAGGTGATAAATTATTTTGAGTTTCTTATAGACTTTGAGTTTGAAGTTGTAATAGCTCAGTTGATAGTGTATACGGACCCCGCATCAAGGGACGTGAGTTCGAATCCACCTGTAATGAGCTTGAGATTACGTTGGAGGAAAACACCGTGATGAAATCATAGCATGTTGGTAGAGCTTTTCAAGCGTCTATCTGGCTATCTACTACCCTCAAGTTGAAAATCTGCTGCCAAATACCTTTAGGTGTGTTCCGGCAGTTGCACTTGAGAGCCAGCCCCTCAAGTACGCTTAGCGTGACCACCATCTAGGGACATGTCATCAGTTAATATCAGGTGAGATTGTGGCCATAACGCTAAACCTATTGACCTAAAATTGATTTTGAAAATAACTTTACATTTTCTATTAAGTTGTCGTTGCCTTCTTTAAAATATAGAGTGATTTATTTTGAAATATTTAATGGTAAGTTACCTATTATGCGCTTTTATGTGGATAAGCAAAAATAGCCTCGGTGTGATAGAAAACCCTTTATTATATAAGTCGACACAATAAAATGTGTCAGATTTTTATAACATATTGTATGAAAGTATATCCGGCCACCTGGTTATGAGTTACGACGGGGTCTGTACACGTTTAACAACGTACTGAATTAAATTACTCTTTGTGTGATAGGCGCTGGCATGGCTACAATTCTAAGAATGCCTTATGGTTTGAACCGGTACAAGTTATGGTTAGGGGATTGTATTATCTAGTTGCATTTTCAAACTATATACCATCCTTTTATATGTACCTATCCTAGCTGTACTTTCGATTTCATTTGCGTGGAACCAAAAACTAAATAATTATATTGCCCATTTTTGTACCTTTTTGTAGTTAAATATATTAGGCCAAAAATAAAATAATAATATTTTACCTACGTAAATTTAAATATTTTGTAAAAGTAGCTACTGACACTGACTTTGTTAATTTCAAAATACTTTTGATTTTCCACGAGAACTACGTATCTAAAGACTAAAAATAAACTTTATTTATATAAACAAGATTTTAAGTGTTATTGATTATTGCTCGATTTATATAAAATTGCTGGATGATATAGTGAAACCTAGGTACTTCTATGAGATCAGTTCTATTATATTTGATAACCACATTGTTGTTTGCGTGTTATGAATATTTGAACAAGGAAAACCTATTATTTTATTAAACATAATTTTATACGGGTACAAATTTTATGTTTGCATATATGTATATAGTTAGGTTTAGCGTTATGGCCATAATCTCACCTGATCTTAAGTGTTGATACGGCCCAAGTTGGTAGACACGCTAAACCTGTGGAGGAACTGGCTCTCAAGTGCAGCTGCCGGAACACACCTATTGGTATTTGGCGGCAGATTTTCAACTTGAGGGTGGTTGCTAGCCAGGCGGGCATTAGAAAAAGCCCTACCACCATGCTATGGTTTCTTTAGGCTAAATCTGGTTCACAAAATAATAAGTGTGAAGATGTTCGGATATATGAATACAGAAAACTATGGATGGTTTATGTGAGGATTGATATGTGTATAAAAGACGTAAATACTGAAATAGCAAAGAAATAAAAAAGTGTTTTTTCAACTTTGCTTATATAGGACAACAAGAAAAAGAAATTACTATATTTTTAAATTTTATCACTGTTGATAATTTTGTAACTTCATGTTGTTTTTGAATTAGTTATTTATTTATTTACACTTAATGCATACAATTGCTGACTAAATTGCCATAGGCATTCCCTAACATTCAACCTTAAGGTGATGCAGAAATAAAAAATTAGCTACCTTTATTGATTAACTACCTTTTTTCTGCGGCTTCGTTCGCGTTACTACTGATTTTGTCAAAAAAAAAACCAACAACTGACGTAATAATAAAATTATACAAAGTTGAAGAACCTTTACCCTACTTCCAATAAGTTTTTCGCTAGAAAAAGTAGCCAATCGCCGTCTCCAGATTGCCATCTATCTTTATACCAAAATTCATCATAATCGGTTCAGCGGTTTGTGCGTGAAAGCATAACAAACAAACCCATTTTCGCATTTATATTATTACTAGATTTTATGTGCGCGGCTTCGCTCGCGTTATCGTTGATTTTGTCAAACAAATCGGATGACGCAGTAAAAAGTTTCATAGTAACTTTATCCCTGTCTTTATTCCACTTTCAATAAGATTTTCGTTAGAAAAAGTAGCTCATCACCTTTTCCAGGTTCCCATCTATCTCTATAGGAAATTTCATCATAAACGGTTTAGCGGTTTGGGCATGAAAGCGTAACAAACAACTTACGCATTTATAATATTAGTATGATGATAGTAAGGATTCATGTCATTCTGTATACCTATGTATTCTGTAACGTACTAAATTATATTTTTCTTTCATGAGTGCAATTGTTTAAAAATTGTATGTTACGAGGCTATTTCTACTTCACTACTCCCCAAGGCAGTCCATCTAAGTAATGGATTACGGGTCTCGAAAGTTCTATTTCTCTAATAACTATATGATATACGAGCTAGAGATAGTTATTTGTGGTAGTATTTTTTTTAATCCAGTAAAGATTTCCACCATTATTAAATTTTTACTCCCTGACATATTATCAAAAGAAATGGAAATTATTTTTTAAAATAATTATACGCCTAATTTTCGTACATTTACAAATATTGAACACGATATGTATTTGCATAATTTCTGTTTTCATTTTTTTTAATATATTTGATCATGTTTAATTTACGCAATATACTGTATTATTGTATAAAATTATATTTTCATATTTCTATACATTGCGTAGTTATTTAATTATAAGCGATAATAGCTCAGTTCGCAGTGTGTACGGAGGTTGCGTAAAGGGACGTGAGTTTGAATGCACCTATAATCTTTCCCTTAATCTTTCCGTGAAGAAAAACATCGTGATGAAACCAAAGTATGGTGGTAGGGTTTTTTAATGCCCGCCTGGCTAGCTACTATCCTCAAGTTGAAAATCTACCGCCAACTACAATAAGTGTCTTCTGGCTGTTGCAGTTGAGAGCCAGTTTCTTCACTAGGCTTAGCGTGCCCACCATCTTAGGCCAGATCGTTACTTAACATCAGGTGAATTTGTGTCCATAAAGAAAGCCTTTTGGTATTAATCGGTAAATGCATACATACATACAGGTGTACGCATACATACAACAAAAACAGAAACAAAACTAATATAACTTACGGGATTCATCCTGTTCATCTAAATTATGAAACATTGACCATACAATATTCAATATAAGTACATTATTGCAATGGCCGTGAAACAGGCAATTGCAGGTCGAGTACAAGTTTGAAGGCCGAGCCGTAGGCGAGGACTTCACTAATACGAGACAGGCAATTGCCATTTTCGCCGAGGCATATATAGTGCCTTTCTCAAAATAATGCAGAGAAATAAAATATATTATTTATATTATACATTTAATTTAATTTACCTTTGTCGCTAAATATATATCATCTGGGGCTTTAATTAAAAATTGCTTTATGTTATCGCCAGTAAAAAAATCCGATATATTGCTTTTGAATGCGGTCTATTATCGTTTAAGAAAAGTAGTTAAATTTCTATATATTTTTAAGTTAATGTCGTTTTTAACATAAACTGTACATGTCATCATGGAATAAATTGCCCATAATGTAGATGGCTTTTTAGTTTTAGCAATCTCATTAAAATTTGCTAAAAGTACTGTTTCAGAAATATTACTTTTTTTCTCGTTTTTTCAACACATACAATTTTCATATACTTTGATGTATTTTTCTTTTGACTGTTCTGGAAGCAGGTTTTCCATTGCAATCTATTCCAGTACAATAATATATTTATTAGTATGTAATTACAACTGAAGACCAATTTTCTATTTATCATTTGTAACGAAAAGCAAGCGCATTTATGGCTATACAGCCCCGTGAACGAAATTTGTAATAAGCAAAGAGACTTACTTAGTATGCCAAGAATGATAAAAGATATCCAACCAAAGAGTATTTAATAACCCCAGCACGCCGTTTTATACAATTTTGCCGGACGTTGTAATGTTCCAAATTAAAAAAACGCTCCTGCAATGGATTTGATTTTCTTTGTCCGTAAATTTGATACTTCGCGTATTCTTTTTTCGAAAATAATGACAATATTTTCATGCATGTTTGAGAAAATATATATTGTCGTTACGTTATTTTATAAACAATCCTTACTTTCTAAAATTTATTTGAATAAGCGGTAGATTTAATCAAGTGAAGACAGGGTATATTCTGCATTCGGTGTATTGTGTTCTATATGGTAGGTAATGAAAAACATTAGATAGCATTACGGTTCGATCAATATATCTTTACCAAATTTTAATTACAACGTCTCCGTTATAAAGAAGTTAAAATGGTTTTCTCTGTAAGTAATGGTGACTGTACTAACAATACTATTGTGATAAAAAATTTAATTAATTCAACACAATGTAGTACTTATTACTCCTACAATGTTTCAGCACAATAAAAGTTTCAGTATTATTTATCCCTCATATTCAGTGGGAATTTATTTATACGTAATATTTCCCAAATTACGTAAAAATAATAGAATTTTTTTAAAAACTGTCATAATTGATATATCTTGACTTTTAAAAATATGGTGACTCGGTTGACAAGATTGTCCAGGGAGTTTTTGGTGGCAACTAATAAGATATGTACCTAGTTATTATTTATCTCTGAAATATAGTCAGATGAATGACTTCAGACGTAACGTGCCTATCTTTATTTTTACAGTAAATTTTAGATAACGACGAAGCTAATATTAGTTTCTTTTACTAATACCATAATATTGACAACCCAAACATTTTTCAAAACTCATAAATTACAAATTCCATCAATAGACACGCGACTGCATTTACATGGATTTCTAAAGTTGATCATAAAAATTTACGAGTTTCGCGTAATCGGTTCATATGATATGAATTTATGATTTGGAAAATGTATTACCAACATTGTCGAATTATGATTGAAATGGGTATTTTAGGCAAATTCTGCAATATTATTGTTTTGTCAGTGTCATGAGCTTACCTTACCTTGAATGTTGTAATGTACTAAGGTAGGAATCAAATAAGTTGTTATGGCAGGATTGAGCGTGGTACGGATCGCAAACACTATACATATGGTAATAAATCTGTTACAGTGTTTTGTTTTCGTGTATCACGTTTCCGGATCAGGCAATGTATATCTGAAATGTATACGTATTGTTGATAATATTTCTCGATGAACATCGTTGTTTTGTATGGTAGCTTGGCAAAGTGACGGCACTATACCTGATATTAAGCACAGATCCAAAAAATAGTGGTAACCATCGATGGAACGACATTCTATGGCCAGTCGCGTCTGTCATGACGGCCTGCGTAAATGATTCTTTACGTTTCGCTTGAAGGACTCGATGTTATGGGAGGAATGGAAAACGCGGGCTGGGACAGTGATCGGCAAACCGCAGCTAGCGAGCCGCATGGGGCTCTTTGACTCCTCGGCTGCGGTTCTTCCACGAAATGTTTAGTGCAGGCAGGAAATATTACTTATTATTTTACCTTGTTTCTGTTTTATTCTCTTCTGTCTTGCATCTTACCTTAATTTTTACTTTACTTACTTTCCAAGGAAATGCAAGACCAATGTTCACCTTAGTGGAGGATTTGTAGTTAATTTTAAAATACGTTTTATATTATTTAACTAGTTATATTTTTAAATATTGTTTTAAAGTATGATACCAAATGTTGTTTTATTTACTGTTAATTAAACTACGATTTATTTGACAAAGGCAATCTCGAGTGTGTAGTTTTAATCCAAATAATTTCCGTAATAATATCTCCTACTAAAGCAAAGCTTATGTTAAAAAAAATAGCTCTTTGAATAAATTTCAATTGTGTATTATCTATATTTCGCACTTTTGCATGACATGGTTACCGACCACTAGGCTGGGAAACTGTTCCACAGCTTATTCTTTGATTGTACTGTATTGACAGTCACTACTCTGTGCTACAATAAAAAAAATATTAAACCATATTCCTAGTCATATATACAGTGTGCATACAGCCATAATTATTGTAACGTAACCAGATATTCCTCAACGAAACATGTTTTTTTTCTTGTTTAACGAATTCCTAATTGCTATAATCACTTCAATATTACTAACTAATCCTGAGCGTCAATTACTATCTTCAAATCCAATATCATTATAGTTAGCTGCCGTGTTAATCAAATATCAATCTAACGCTTAATCAGGTACGATCTCGTCAGGGTAGTAAACTTTTTAATTAGATTTCCTAATACCTCAATATTGAAACTATAAGTGTTCTAGATTAATTGCTTTTGCGTCTTGTTTTACTGAATAATCGATTCTTAATTTTAAAACATTGTTCTTACTTTAGTGCTTGTAGTAGTTTAAACTTTACATAAAATACATAAAATGATAAAATATTTTTTTCTGTTAGCAAAAAAAAAAAGTTTTATTTTATTTTATAAAAGCATATTATCATATATTATTTTCCAGATTATATGTTCAAATTTCGAGTGGAGCGCATATTATATTAATAACCTAAATACTTTTATACCTAAATATTATGAACATATATATAAATAAAAAACACTTTTAAGATATTTCTTTTATAAGTCATGTTACTATTTTGGGATAAAACATAAAAAAGTGGCACATAAGATGACTATACGTAACGCAGCGCCAACTCAGTTGCTGAATTTTATATAGCAAATATTGCCTGAACGTGACTCCTGCAATGCTTTTACACACATACATACGACTTAGTGGATGTTTTATGTATACACGTGTTTTCGGTGAATGCCAAAAACATGCACCTGTTTATAATATAATGTGACCAAGTACTCTAATATTTTAACTAACTCGTTTTATTCATGGAGTCGACAACTAAAGTAGGATAGTTTTACGATCTTCTATTTTTAAGTTTCTGGTTCGATTGTCGTTGCAAATACTACCATTTTATTACGGTACAATAAAACTGGTCCGCAATATCTTTTTGAAGTCTAAGTTCACGAACATAGACATAATATGTATCTTATTAGATATACTATGTAAAGATGCTTCCCCCAAACGGTAGAATATTTTTTTACATTATATTTATTTAATTTAACATTTGTTTCCGCCACTTTCATGAAATAGTGTTAAAACCTGAATAAAATAATCAATACTGCCAAATATTAATTGAAATTAGAAAGTGGCTCGTTTAAATCTCTGATAATTATTTAATACACATAGCCTGACTATTTATTCATATTTAGAAAGTTATAACAAATACATTTTATATGGTACTTACAAAATGTGTTTATTATATTTTTCTATGTGCTTTTTATATTAATGTAACTATAACTTATTCTTAGTTTTTTATAGTTAATAAGTTTAGCGTTATGACCACAGTTTCACCTGGTGTTAGGTGACGATGTGGCTAAAGATGGTAGACACGCTAAACCTAGCGGAGGGACTTGCTTTCAAGTGCTACTCATGGAACATGCCTATATGTATTTGCCGGTAGATTTTCAACTTGAGAGTGATTGATAACCAGGTGGGTATTAGAAAAAGGCACCAACCTATGGAGTTCATCACGATGTTTTCATTCACCAAAAGCTCAAGCTGATTTCAGGTGGATTCGAACTCATATCTACTGACGCCGTGTCCGTACATACTACCAACTGAGCTATCATCGCTTCACTATACATTTATTCATCTCTCATTGTTTTGCAAATCTAAAATTATGAGATTTGTTAGAAAAAATATCGCAGTTCTATTAAAATGTAAAGTTTAAAATAAAACAATAAGAACTGTTCGACTTTTTTTATATTATATTATAGCAAAATGATGTTACAGTAGAAAATGGGAAACACAGTACAGTTCAAAACCCACGGTGACCGCTGAGGGATGTATATTGATCATGCCGGTCAGCTCAGATATTGCTTCGTTATATTGGAAGAAGTCTTTGTTATAGGAATGAGGGAATACACTAATCAGAAAACGGATTCTGTTATAAAAGAAAGAAGTAAGTTCATACAATCAAACTCTTTAGCTTTATTATATTAGTATTGATTACTTTGATTTTATTAATTTAATGGGCATATTAAGAATATCTGTCAAAAAATACTATATGCCTTTTTAACACAAGTACCATATGTCAATTTTACGTTTGTGTGATATATTTGTACGTATATGTGTAATTACACATGTATATATGTAATTAGTTTTGTTTCATATTTGTGTTTTATTATTATGCAGTCAGCATGTTATATTTTTATATTGTAGTACACTCCATATCTATGTTATAGTTCACATGTCTTTAATTATGTAATTATGTTATTAAGTTGGATTTTAGTTATACACCCAAAATACCACTGATTCTACTCCATGGAACATATCCATCCAAAGGTTGCCTGGAAGAGATTGCTTATGGCAAAATGTCATCAATTTGATATGTATAATTATATGTATTAAGGTGTACAAAAATTATTAAATAAATAAAAATTGTAATATGTGTTTTTATTTAAACTATTTATATATTTAGGACTCAGTGTGTACTAACGACTACTTATAAATAGTTCAATCATTTGCCAACTAATATATGTGAATAAATATTACACTTCTGCAGTATTATTTTACATGATATTTAATAATAAAACATATGTGAAAATGCAAAACACGTAATAAGATTTTCAGAAGATAAATTAGATTATATAATATTCTCAAAGAGGTTGCATTTTTTGAATACAAATCAGCTCTTCACTTTCATGTAAACTTAGCGCTGATAAATAGTTTTCACAAAGAAAAACATTTGCTTAACGTAGCGCATACTCTCGAGATTGCAACTACAAGTTGTAGCATACAATAACACTGCTACGACGCTATGGCTACATGATACTAAGTAGACTATATTACGAAGTACTTTTTGATAACAGAAATTGCGTACCGACTGAGATTTTTCTTGGCTCAGTGGTTTGTAATTATTATAAATGGAGTTGCCAAATTGAGAAGCAATAATTCTTAGTAATAAATAATTCTAATACGAAATCAATAATTTAGATACAACGACAGTCCATTCAATACAAATCAAAATAATCAAGGTTTTAGCAAGATCTATTTTTAAAAACGGACCGGTCTAAACAAAATAATTATGAAAAAAGACTAACTTGGTAGAGCAATGCCGTAAATATCATTGTTCGAATAAGTTATTAACAATCGCTCTCTTCGAGATCTCTGAAAACAATTTATCTTGTCTTGTACCTTGTATTCGCTTTCGTTACCCAACAATCTTCTACAGGATACTTCGTATGATTAGTAAGAGTAAACCTATTATAATAATCTAATAGTGCATTCCTGTACGTGTCTAAGAATGTTTTGTGAACTGTGCCCCTAGCCAAGTTATTTTAAGAATTGCTAGAGTAAAGAGAAAAGTAAAAATGGGAGGAGATTCTACAGAATATCTATTTACCTATATGACTATATACATATATACCTATGTACTAAATATAGTATAGTTTCTTTACGTTACCAAAGGTTGCAAGTCGACAGGACTAGGGGCAAGTAATATCTATATAGGAACATGACAATATTATACAACATTTTTGTCATTTTCTAAGACGCCAGTACATTTAAAGTCTAATTGATCACAGTTAAAAATAGTGGCGATCTAGGGACTACATAATAAAATCCTTACATTCCTCATTATATAATATATTCATAATTGATTTAAAGTGTTTGCAAACGTGATATAGACATACACATACATTCATATTTTATCGTTATTGTATGAGCGTCATATCACTTTGAATGCTCAAGCTGTGATAATATTAACAAAATTTATATATGTTAATAAATCGACATTGTTTTTGTAAGCTTGCATTGTATCGTAGTATATTTACTGCGGGCAAACATACAATCATTTATATTTAAACAAATTGCAATTAAGTTAAAGAAAAGCATTTTAAGAACAACAATATACGTTATTCTAACCAGAAAACTATATGATGTTCATTTGCAAAATCTAAAAGAAAACAAAACAATAATGTCTGGGAATATTGTAAATTTATATTATGTGCCACAACCTACCAAACAAGTCAAAAGCCTACTAAATATAATTTATTATATTGCTATTTCACCTACTCTGTTTGTTGAACAGCATATTCTAGGAATATTCTAGGACATAGCGATAATCCTAACATGTTCATTTCGCCAAGAAACTGAATGTCAATCTTGACAACGTTGCTAGAGCTTACCGATACACCGACATGAATCTGCAAATTTAAATATCTAATTCACATTTCGAATTAGTCAGAAAATAACAAAGTGGATCAACGTTATTTCAGTCGAAAGTTGTCCACTGTTGGATATAGGCGCTCGCTACAAATTGCCGCTACAGGTTCTGCGTTACTCAGATTCAGTGACTTTCCGCAACTTTTACGCAGATCATTCGTCTGCCCAAGCTGAGTCTTCCCCCAACGGCTATTCATTCTTTGAGTTTTGTAGTAGTACTCTGCCCTCTTTTTAGCAATTCTTAAAAACTATATCGGTGATTTTATGTTTTGTGTCTCCTTATTTTTGATATGATTACGTAGAGAAACTCCAAACATAGCTCTCGCCATTGCTCTTTGAGTTACTTTGAATATTCTTATAAATTAGTAACCACATTTCAACACCATACTTCAACACTGGCCAAAGATTTGTATCTTGATAGACTGTGGTTTCTTGAACGAGAAAATAGATGTACTAATTTAAGAAAGAAGAAAAAAAAGAATGATTTTCTCAATATTTCCGTAATATAATGAATCAATTTCATTTTTAATTCCGTACATTTGCATAATGGTCGGAAGACGGTTGCTTTACGATTGCAGTCCGGTTTCGTATTCTTTGCTTAGTGTTTTATTTTGTGCATTTCGTAGCGAGGTGAATACGTGATACGGCCTCGTACGTTGCGCTCCTCTTTCGTTTCATAAAATATTCTTGGTACTGTTTTAGTGTTTCTATCGAATTTATTTGCAGGTGAGATAGTCACAGTTCAATGAAATTATTTTAGAATTTGGAGACCGAACATTTTTCTATTTAACATCTTATTTTATAGAAATATCTTTATCGTCTCGCTCGAGATACATGAAACACAAAGCTAACACGAACATAAAGTAATTACAGCTCAAGGGATTACATTGAGAATCTCGAATTTTCTAAGGACGTGTCCTTCTGAGAATATTTTAACATTTAGCGAATCTGTTCAGTTTACTTGTTTGTATTCTCTTGTACCTTTCACTTGTCTGAATTCCCAAAACGTTTTGTGAGTTTCAGTGAAACAGAGAACGCCTATTCAGGATTTGCAAGAATTAAAAACCTCAAATATTTTCAAGTACATAATCAGTAAAATAAAATATATATATTGTATAGATAATGACAAAGAGGTAGTTGATGTGATGAAAGTATATACTTTGTATATAAAATTTCAATGTGCGTTGGATCGCAGTTTTGCTCCTTATGAACGGATTGATTAATTTTGATGATGATACCTTTTAGTTATAGTTGCCTTGTAATGACAACAACGCTTATGGATTTTTGTTCTGTGACTGGACTGTGTTAGGATAATGTCTTCCTACTGAGTCCGCTAGTATCATATAAAATCTGGTTTTCTAAAAATTTTTACAACAAATTGGTTAACATCGTTTGTATTTAAAATGTATGGAATCATAAGCTATTATAGAATATAAGTCTTTTCTGATACATAGATGCGTATGGTTACGTGGTCACGAAAGTTGCTAAACAAATGTTTTTAATAATTTGAACCTCATACATATTTATTGTATGCTTTCTGAAAGAACAAAAAGATAGAGTCACTATACCTCACAAATCGCAAGTGAAGATCAGCAATACCAGGAAAAAGTTGAGAAAAGCAAAACTAAACCAATTTCAAGGAATTAAGTAGAATGCGTGAAATAGAAAATATGTAGACTTTTTTCCAATAGCAAGATACCGATAAATTTAATAAAAATATATTAAATAATAATAAACAATATAGAATACAAAAAAAGTATAAATAAATTGTGCAAGTCATAATATTCCAAGTTGTAATTTACAATTCTTAAATAATTAATCGTGGTCGTGAGCCTATAACAAAAGTAATTAAAGTATATGGAAGTGTTTTTTTTTTAAATAAACTATCTCAAGATAAATATGTTTTACATTACCATTGAAAGCGTTCCTACTAACAACATCGTATAAATTAATATGTTAACACAAGTCATGTATACAATGTAAATAACGTTACTGTAAGCCTAGTGAATCTCAACTTGGTTATTACCTACAAGAAGAACATAAACTTTGGTTTGGTATATGGACTTACTTTATAGCAAAATACAGGAAAATACCTTTTTAAATGACTTCTATAACAAAAATTTGAAATAATATAAAAGAAATTTTACATATTACATGCATCACATTAACTCCTGTTTTACTCTTTACATAGTTAAAGTGTATTCAAAAACAAAAAAAAAATTGTTAAGTTGTGTATATTGTTTCTTATTAATCGCTGCTTTTTACACTATAAATAAATTTACATTACAAATGTGGCATACAATTTCACACACACACACACACACATATATATGTATATATGTATATATATATATATATATATATATATATATATATATATATATATATATATATATATATATATATATATATATATATATATATATGGCCAAGAGGTGCAGAACAGACTTGACTTGTGGTAGCATAAGTTGAAGAATGTGGGCTTTAAGGTTAGTGAAAGTAAAACAGGATATATGTTTTGCAAATTTGGCGGTACTCGAGTCCTATATATCGCGTTTAACACTCGAAGGAGTATCCTTATCAGACTGTTCCGACTTTCGTTAACTTGGGTCACTTGTGTAGAGTGATGGCGAAATCGACCGAAAAAGGCTAGTAAGAAGACGGATGAGTGTCGATTGCATGCAGCAGAAGCGTTGATGTTAAAATGGATGTGTGGTCTCACAAAAATTGACAAAGTATGTTAGAGGAAGTTTGAAAGTGGCACCTGTGGTAAAAAAGTTGAAAGGGAATCGTTTGTCTCGGTTTGTACATGTCATAAGAAGAGAGGAAACGCATGTGCTGAGAAAAGTAATGAATATGAATGTTGAAGGATGGAAAGGAAGAGGAAGGCCTAAGAAAAAATGGGTAGAGTGTGCGAGGAATGAGATGAAAGAAAAGGGAATGAATGAGAAGATGGCGGTTGATAGAGATTTATGGAAGAAGAAAACATACTGCACCGATACCAAATAACTTGGAAACTGACCAAGAAATCAGAATTTGTTAGACACACCAATACGTCTTTTGCATTTTACCGTTAGGTATTTTTATGTTTTTTTTTTTCATCTCAAAAAAATCATGTTAACCAACCATACAGATTCATCATCACGGTTATAAAAAGTCAAGAAAATTGTAATAGAAAATTATCAAAACTACCTTACGGTCACTCAATATACTGATTTTCTATATTTTGGAACGTAAGTCCTTATCGTATGGTACGGATGGAAGCTAGACTTTTACCTAGACGACCCTTTATTTAGACTGCTTCTATATTGCACTATATTCCTATAATGTAGACGGTTATCCGTAGAGCCTATGTTATTGGTTATGCCCAGTCATAGGGGCCCGCTTATTGGTTCAATACAGGTAGTAAGTTCGCAACGGCTGCGTAGTTATAGTTTGTACACGTCATACGCGTCAGCTGTTTCGTAGCGTACTATATGTATTCGATGAATTGAAAGATGTACATAAAATTATTAATTTCACAACTAGAAAATATAAATTAATTACGAAATTATCCACTATTCTTTCAATTCATTATTTATCTCTGCGTTTCATATATTTGCTCTCTGACGCTAGTTATTCATTTATTTGTATTTGTTGGTTAATAATGTAATACGTTTAACAATAATAATATACTACTTAACGAAATTCTTTCCAACCGAGTGTTCCACGACACCCACGTATTTTTTATTTAATAATTGTCGACTTTATAATAGAACAACAATTATAACTATGTTGATACTGTGTATGAGTTTAAAAGTAATTAAGCATTTAATCGGCTAAAGGTACATTAAAATTGATAAATATTTTATGGACGAATAGAAGTTTGTATACGAAAATTGAAACTTCGAATTTTCGCAGAAGTCTCAAGTTTCGCGCTATGTACCTACTTGTCAAGATAATGTTAACTGGAGCAGCCTTCCGCATTGTTTGAATGACAGCTAGGTTAAAGTTTCACTTTCAATTGTGTTCTTGAAATATTTTTAAGAAAATACCTCAGGTAAATGTTGCATTTTGTTGCCTCACCACATTTGTAACGTAAAAGCAGTAGCTATTATATCTTAAAAATTAAAGTAATTATATAGAAACTATCATTTTTCTTCTTGTCGTTGTCTTATTTAGGATCGGCAATTTTATTCCCTTCACTTTCTTTCACCAACTGCCATATACTACCACAATTCATTCCCACGATTATTATTATTATACTCTTATATCGGCTTACAATTATTACTCTTTTAGTTATTTGCCTTTAATTCCTCCGCATGACAAAATATAAATAAATTTTCTAAATTGAATACTGTTTCAGTGTTGTTCTCACATTACTTTTCATAAAATTACTTTGTTCCCAGTTATTACAATCTAATTAAAATATTCTCGTTCTTTCAGAATACCTTACTACCTCTAACTAGCTGTTTTTATTGCATCCTATCACAGACTACTCTCCTCCAGTTAGAGCCTACTATGAATTTACCACGTTCTATTATCTCTTTACTTACTTTACTCTGTTTACTGTTTCCAGGATATCAATCCCTTGTATTTATACATCATTATTCTGATTTACTCTTATCATTTAAACTGTGCACTTCCAATCCTGCTAGTCAATTATAATTAGAAAATTAATTACTTCTGTAATATCACCATATCCATCAATTCAGCCAAAAGATATCCACTATTGGACATGGGGTTCTCTCAAAGATTGCTAACTGGAGGATCTGTCCACCCTGCATTTTCCGATGCGCATTATCTTCTCTGTCATGTTTTAACGTGAAAGATTTCTTTGCAATTATTATAACGATGCTATTAGGCGGACTGTTTTGTCATAATCTTTTTTTATCAATATATATAATTAGCTATATCATTATTATGAATAAGTTACGCACGAGTTATTACAATCTATGATAGGCAGTTTCGTATTATCTAGCATTCTCTTGCACAGAAGTGTTATTTAAATTATATATTTTCATAAATTTACTTTATTTCGAATGTAACAGCATGCACATAGTGATTACCCGTTACGATTAATTTTATAATTAGTTATTTGATTTTAACTTTTATGAGACTTTTTTGAACAATTATGATGGTGATAGATCATTGATCTACGTAGTAATCGTCTTAGAATTGTTACTCGTCGTGATATAATAAATAATACTGCTTTTATCTCTGAAGTCCTAATTAGTAAACTAAATTCTTAATCATATGTTCATTTATTCATTATTCTCAAGATTTTAGTAACTCTTACGATGATTAATATATAAACGAAAGTTTGTTCTATCGATCTGTAAGGCCTATTTATTTTAACCTAGTAGTTTTCAAAATTGCAGTTCTATCGACCATAGATAAAGAGTTAAATGCAAAATATCAATATATTATAATTTACTCTTTAGATAACTCCAAATATGGTTTCGATTTGTTATATGGGTTGAACCATTAATCTATCCATATTAATCCAATTGGTTAATGCAGTATTCGTCGAAACGTAGCACTTTAGCATGCATTCTTACATATGTGCGTGAATACTATATTCTAAACATATAAATATTATATATTTGTTGGAGAAAGTACTAATTTGATTCTATAAATTCTTTCATGTATATGAATGTAAGTATTTCTTGTTCGTTCTTAATCTGAATTTTCATTCTTATATTATTACTGCAACTAATTGATTCGAATGAAGAGAGGGCCAGGTGTTAATCAAAACGTATAAAAAAAATGTGCCGAAGCCAAAACTGTGCATTCAATTTTGTACTTCGCAGTGTACCTTGTTATCGATAAAAAGGCGATATATATATGTATATTTTTAAAACTTTTTTCATTCTGTCTGCCCCCTCGCATCACTCGAAATCTATTAATGAATATAGATTAATCTTAATTAATTGTAGAAAATAATTCTTTGGTCTGCTTTTGATGTAGATTTCTTTGTTCTATAACTAAACATATACCTAAAACTATGAGCCGTGATTAAATTACAAGCTAAAAATGTAGCTTGTATTAAGACATCATCAAACTCCAAACTTTACCGATATAAGTCACGGCTTAGAGATGATTAATAACTACTTAAAAATACAGAACGTAGGACGGATCGGTATCTATAAATATTTGAAAAATATAGGCCAGCTTCAATACGCCACATGATAAAATGAGAGGGTTTATAGGAAATAACAATAATAACAATATATATGCATTTTAGATAGCTGTACACCGGCTCAATTTTGTATTTTGTTTTTTAACTTATACCTAATTACAGTGTAATTTATTGCCGGAATAGCGATCTATAATATTTTGCTTTATTTTTTTTTCCACATTTATACACGTACAAGTGTACACATATTATGAAACACACACACATGAAAACATGGAAACTCGCTGATAACTTTTAGTATAAGATAGACTGTAGGTTGTACTAAACTTGTAATGTTATCAATTAACAACTTTTAAAAATATTTTTTCTACTGTAACAAGAATATTCTCCAACCTTCAGTACTGATGTAGTCGAATTTCGACCACTGAGCGTACAATAGTTTATGTTTATGGTATATTCTTGATATTAAAAATACCAACATTTAGGCTATATCCGACATTTTATTGACACATTTATTATTTGTTTAATGTCTTGGTACATATTGATTAATAAAAAACATTGTGCATTTAAAATCGGAATAACACATAATTTAATACTTCGTTAGCTCCCGATAGTGCATAAATACATTTATTCTTTTTTATTATACGTTAAGACGTTTAATCTATTTAACTTTTGTTGCAGAGAGATATATAACGTTTAATACAAAACTGCGAGTTCGAATTCACCTACAATGAGCTTGAGCTGTCGGTGAAGGAAAATAGGGGTTTTTCTAATGGTGACCTGGCTAGCTACCACCCTCAGGTTAAAAATCTGCCGCCAAAGACCAATAGGTGTGTTCCGGCAGTTGCACTTGAGTGCCAGTCCCTCCACAGGTTTATCGTGTCTACCAACTTGGGCCGTATCGTCACTTAAGATCCGGTGAGATTATGGTCATGACGCTAAACGTTAATTGTATAAAAAAGAAGTTTAAGAAGAAGAAGTAATAAAACACAGGCAGACTGTATATTATTTAATTATGAAATTATTAACTACTACGGCTTGCTGTAGTGTCGCACAATTGTAATAAAACGTCTGACGTTTCATATTAAAAAAAACAATGAATAAATATTATTTATTATAAATTTATTTAATATGTATTTAGTATTATTATTAAAAATATGAAAAGTATTGTTTTAAAAATAAAATTAATTATTTTTAGTATAGCACGTTTATATTGCATATATAATTAAATTCTCTATATGAAACGCTAGGAAATAATCGTGTTGGGGATAATTATCACATTTATTCATATTATCTTGGTACAGTAATATAACGCACTTTGAAACACTAGAAGTAATCGATCGGTTGGCTCGGGGACGACTCCCTTCACCGGAGCGGCGCGGGAGCGTCGCTAAAACGTCGGTTGGCCCCCCCGAGTGCGTGGTCGCGCGGCACGCGTGACCAATCCGCACGCAGCAATGCGGGTCTACCAACCACGCAATAATACAATTAGGGATGTCCCTCTTATAATACAATTAGGGATGTCCCTCTTACATACTCCCCCTTTTGTCCAAAACGGTGCCCACACATTTGGACAAACACCTATGGATTTGACGATACCCTAACCTTCCGCGGCCTACCCCTACCACGTTTAGGTACAACCGGCTGCGGGACCTCAGAACATTCACCCTCGCGAGCATGGTATCGCCTTAAATCGGAGACATGGTACTTCCCGATAACCTCCTCTGGTGTTCCAGGATATGAAAGTAAGTAAGTAGTGGGACTGACCTTCTTTTTCACCAAATATGGACCATCCCTTTTGGGAATGAACTTTGAACTGACTCCCTTAGCTGCACTGCTGAGGACGTGCGTCTTCATCAGCACGAGATCACCAACGGCGAGCTCAGCGTCCTTACGAGACCTGTCCTTAACCTTCTTGTGTCGGTCTTGCTGCCGTTCTATGCACTCCTTACTACAACTGAGAGTATCTGCAAGCTTCAAAAGATAGGGCGTGATTTGCGGAACATAATTCTCAGCTTCAATCACAGTACGTAGGTCACTCTGTACTGCAATGGGTGAGCGAAGTTCACGAGCAAATGTGAGGAACGCAGGAGTTCTATCTGTTGCCCTTGTAAGCGACGTATTAAGTGCGAATCGAATGAAAGATAAAACTTCAGGCCACTGATGATGATGTCCTTCTACCAAAATTGCCAGCTGAGTTTTGAGCTCACGATTCTTGCGCTCAACTGGGTTAGCCTCTGGATGGTAGAGTGGCACTAAACATTGTTTCACGCCGAGAGTGAACATGGCGTGTTGCATGACGTCAGCAACGAACTGCACCCCATTATCAGAAACGAGACGCCTTGGAACACCAAATCTCAAGAAAACTTCCTCAATGAGTACCTTAGCACATGCCTCAGCTGTGGCCTCGGAAAGAGCGAATAACTCGACCCACTTGCTGGCGGTGTCCTCCACGATGAGCACCCACCGCTCTCCGTTCACACCTTTAGGCAAAGGCCCAAACAAGTCAACAGCAACAACCTCAAAGCGCTGAGCAGGAACAGGAGTCTGTAACAAGCCTGCAGGTTTCTCATTAGATGGTTTATAACGTTGGCATTCAATGCAGGTTTTTATGTACTCTGCCACGTAGCGTCGCATGCCTGGAAAATAAAATCTTTGACTTATACGATGCAGAGTCCTATCTAAACCTCCATGACCAGACGTGGCTGCATCGTGACATTCAGTCATAACCTGTTTTCTTAGGTTAGCAGGTACAACGAGTTGCGGTTCTTCATTGTCTGCGTCGAGACTATATCGATATAGTACGCCTCTACATAAATGGTATCCTCGTTCGGTCCAACGGGTAAGTTCTAATTGGTTTTCGCCTTCGAGGGCGATTAAAATCTTTCCTACTTCTGGGTCTGCCAGCTGATCATTGCGGAGTGACACAGCATCCCAGTGTGGTGGTTCGATCAACACAGTGCAGACTTCACAGGAATCGCGAGCCTCCTCCTTACATGGCGGTCGACTGAGCGAATCGGCAACTACATTGGCCTTTCCAGGTGTATATCCCACGTGCATATTAAAAGACTGAAGTTTCATAGCCCACCTTACTAAACGTCCGGAAGGTGACTTTAAAGTCAATAGCCATTTCAGGGGCTGATGGTCGCTACCAACGTGCACAGGGTGGCCGTCGATGTAGCCGCGGAACTTGTCGACCGCCCACACGACTGCCAGGGCCTCTCGCTCGGTGGTTGAGTAGTTCCGCTCCGCTGCGGTGAGCAGACGGCTGGCGTACGCGATGGGTCGCTCGTCGCGCGGTGACTCCCCCTGGAGTAAAGCCGCACCCAATGCGTAACTGCTCGCATCGGTCCTGAGAATGAATGGCATATTATAGTCAGGCTGAATAAGTATTGGTGGAGACGTCAGCAAACCCTTGAGTTCATTAAATGCCCTAGATTGCGCGTCTCCCCACATCCATGTCTGATTCTTACGAGTCAAGATTGTCAACGGTTGGGCAACCTGAGAAAAATTCGGCATAAACTTTCGAAACCAAGAACAACTCTGTAAAAATGATTTTAAATGTTTAACATCATGAGGTTCATCCATTTTTAGAATGGCGTCAACCTTGTCGGGATCTGGAGACACCCCTTGAGAAGTGATAATGTGTCCCAGATACTTTATGCTCTCCCGAACAAACACACATTTAGCACGATTAGCATGAAGCTGAAAAAATCGTAAACGGTTGAAAACAGCACGTAGCTCCTCTAGATGTTGGGCAAAAGATCCGGATATCAGGATTAGGTCATCAATGTACCCTAAAAGGGTCGCACCCTGGAGCGAAGACGCAGAACGGAACCGATCTATCAAACGCTGAAATGTTGCCGGTGCATTTCGAAGGCCGAACGGCATACGCGTAAATTTATAGGTTCCGAGGGGCGACACGAAAACAGTCTTCTCCTGATCCTCAGGATGGACCTTCACCTGCCAGTATCCAGTTTTGAGGTCTATGGTACTCATAAAACAGCTCTTACCAGTATACTGAAGTAGGTCATCGATTACCGGCAGCGGGTACGAATCGCTTTTCGTGACGGCGTTCAACCGACGATAGTCCACGCAGAACCGGTAAGTACCATCCTTCTTCGGTATCAGCAGCGCGGGGGCTGCCCACGGAGACTCGCACTCCTCGATAATGCCGTCACGCAGCATCCTCTCGATCTCCGCCTCCATGATGGACTTCTTGGCGGGCGTGAGACGATACGGCGGGACAGCGATCGGCGGATGCTCTCCACAATCGATTCGATGCTCGGCAAAGGGGGTCGGTCCTTCCTCTTCTGCGAAGATATCTTCATATTCTTCAAGCAAATTGGCAAGGCTTGCCTTCTCTGAACCTGAAAGCATCGAACCCTCATCAGCACGTAAAACATCCGCGGAAGCACACCCTACGAAGTGACGTGAGGCCTCACACCGCAAAGGGTGAATGACCTGAGGTCGATCAGCTGTGAACCACGTATTATTAGATAAATTCAAGACTAAACCACTCGTACGCAAAAAATCAATCCCCAAGAGAGTATCGTTATTAACAGCGTCGGGAAATATAACGAAAGTTGTAGGTATAGTCAAATCCATAAGTTTTACATTCGAATCGACCAGTAATACATTTAATTCCCTAATAATACCATCGGCGAGTTTAATTGACATAAAACTATCGTGAAAAGAATATTTAAGTTTACGCAATAGTGCGTACAGATTCGAACCGGCAACGCTACGTTTCGCTGCCGTGTCTATTAACCCTGTACCGCGATAACCATCTATAGTTATGTTTAGAATCGGACGATCGCCGGTACAAACCTCAGTCGCGGATAAACACAATTGGTTTGTTGTCATAGAACTGCCGTTGGCATTAACAGTACACATTTGATAAGATACATTACTTTCCAAAACATTTGAGTCGTTTGTAGTGCTACATTTTGTATTACTACGACTGGTACATATTTTCTCAAACTCACAAACGTTGAACGACTCTTTGGTTGTATTACAGTTTGTACAATTCGCGCGAATAACGCCTTTAGCACCGCAACCATAACACACTACAGAATCACTTTTATATAAAAGTTTAGAGCACTGACTTTTATTATGACCGGCCTTTCGACAGTATACACAAAAAAGTTTACCTTGGCTGCCGTGGTCACGGCTTACCACACTCGTCGGAGACGCGACTTTCGTAACAGGCACTGTCGCGGGCGGCGCACTCGCGCGCTGCGGCTGGCTGATGATTGGTCGCGAACTCCGGTCGGGCTGCGGGAGCGCACGGCGCGGCGGCGAGAGCGCGCGGCGCGGTGCCGGTGACGGCGACCGCTGCCGGGAAAGCTCCGTAGGGCGCTCGCTCGATGGCTCCGCCAGTGACTCCGCCACTTCGCGACACTTCTCGATAAGAGTGTCTAAGTTAACTATGGCGTCTCTAGTGACTCGTTTTCTTATACGTTTATGTAGGAGACCGTATACTATATCGACTGCCATGACGTCAACATTATAAGGCAATTTGGCCATCAGGCCATCAAACTGCAAACAAAAACATCCGATCGTTCTGTTGTTTGCTCCTGTGCAAAAATGTCACGCCATAATTTGTGCGGGGGGCGGGGCACGCCGAACATGGCGCGGAGTCGTCCCAGGGCGTCGTCCCATGACGTCACGGAGCTCCGTACGCCTCGAAACCAGACTGCCGCCTCTCCCTCCAGCAACATCGGCAAGCCGCGTAAAGCGTGGGCATCGCTGATGCCGGTACACTCCTTGTAAATAACGACGGCATCGATGAATGCTTCGAGCACCTCCGAATCGCGGCTGGAACCGTTGTAACGTGCCGTGCATAGCGAGAAATTGCTTTTGTCCCTAGTCGTTGGTGATGGGCTGGGGGACACTGACGTGTTGACGGCCGGCGTGGCGCGCAGGCTTTCAATGAGGAGACGGTTCGATTCCGCCTGAGCCTTCGCAAACGCCTCCAGAAACGACGATAGTACCCCTTCCGACAATGGCGGCGCGGTCACGCCACTCATTTCGTCATCACTTTGAGTACGACGACGCGGCATGATGAGTTCAATTTACTCAATGCACTAACAGGAACGAAGAATTTCAGTCTAGCTAGACACAGTTAATCACAAGTCCACCAGATCTTGTAAGTCTTAAATCAAACACGATAACTTCCCACAATTCCAGTAAGTTTTTTTGTTGATTATTATTACACACGCGAGTTCGAAACGCGCCGTAGGTATTACGCGCGCGGGCCGCGTTGGAGCGCCACTTGAAACGCTAGGAAATAATCGTGTTGGGGATAATTATCACATTTATTCATAATATTATCTTGGTACAGTAATATAACGCACTTTGAAACACTAGAAGTAATAATACAATTAGGGATGTCCCTCTTATAATACAATTAGGGATGTCCCTCTTACATATATTAAATAAATATCTACTTTATATAGAGTTCGATTCCAACCGCGGTCGCGAACGGACGTATCCGAGAGCTCTCGCTGATTGTTTTCGAAATAGATTGCTGCGCCTTGCCGCGCCGCCTATTGTTCCTTTGAATTACCATTACGTCTAGTCGGCAATAATCCGTCTATTGTTACCAGTTCGTGCTACAGATAATTAGTTCTTGTTAATCTTAATCTATTGTTTGGTTATCGTGTCAAGTTTACATTGTGAGAATTCTCTTAGTTTTTATTGTAAATTCCAAGTATTGCTTTTCGTTATTGTGAATCAGTGCAGTGATTAAAGTACCGCCACTGTAAGTACGCCGGTCACCGGCTGCCAACAAAGGTAAAACTTATTTTACCTTAAGCCGGTTATTACAGGCCAGACTTCAGATATTGTTTTTTATTTCTTTTCTCTTTCCGAATTTGCACGTGCAGTAGATAGTATTTAAATGTTATTTCGCCGAACTCGGGATAGTTTGTTAGTTTTTGCTAGCCGCACCCCCCTGCCCTTCTGGCAGGGAGGTTTTATTTTTATATCGGCTACTTCCTTATAACCTTACCCATCCCAAGCCCGCCACCCGATATGGCGCATCGTAGCGAGCTACTGCTCAATAGGTTACGCGCTTTTATCAAAAAGGAACAGCCGGACCTGTTTCAGAAATTCCTTTTCACCCAAACCCACCAACACCCACACGCACAATATGCCCGCGCTCCACCCGCCGGAGCAAACGCGCCGGCGCACCGCCCGCCAATCCAAGCCACAACCACTTCCCTACCCATCCACACTCCCGCAGTCGCGGCGACCACACCGGCACGCCACCCAGCATCTCCACCGTCACCTCCGCGTACGCGCTCCCGTTTCCGCTCGCCTGTCACTCGCCAGGCACAAGTATCCGACGCTCCCGCAAGCTGTTCCTCGCACACCTAGTCGCCTTCAGCCATTCCTACCCCTTCACCCGCATCTCAACCGTTTGCAGAGATGATTTCCTACACGTCCCGTCCAATTCCCACGGCGAATTCCTTCTTGCCGCTCTTGTCCGACTCAACCCCTGAAACAGGGACCGAAATGGAAGCCATAGATTCAGAGGCTAATCCCGAAACTTGCTTCACAGTCGTTACCAGGGCGAAACCTAAAAACAAGTGGGTGCTATCACCCGAGACAGTTGAAACTGCTGCCTCTAAAGCCAGGCGCGCTAATAACTCTCGCGTCCCTCAGCTATCTGCAACTCCCTCAAGCTCCGCGGTTCCTGCAATACCAGCTGCACACGCGCAACCCAAAATTCGTGCACCTCCCCCGGTTACGATTAAAAATAAAACCAAGTGGCTGAGCATCTCTACTCAGCTAAACACACAAAAAATACGCTATACTAGCGCTCTGAGCACCCCTTCAGGGATTCAAGTAAAAGTCCCAACAATATAAGACTACAAAAATCTTACTGCCTTCCTCAGAGGAGGCAAACACGTATTCTACACCTACATTCTAGAGGAAGAACGCCTTCTGCGCGTAGTTCTGAGATGCGTCCCAAAGGAAATACCCGTCGAAGAGGTATTCGCGTCCATTAAAGAACAGAACTTCCCTGTCCGTGAAGTACATCGTATGTACCATACCTTCACCAAACAAAATTACGATATGGTTCTTGTTGTCCTTGATCGCACCCGGGAAGGTAAAGAAATCTTCTCGCTCACCTCAGTCTATGCGGTCTTTCCGGTGTCACAGTCGAGATCCCACATAAAAAACATGCCCCGACTTAGTGCCACAACTGCCAGGCATACGACCATTCCGCTAGGAATTGCCACATAAGGCCCCGATGCGTCAAATGTCTAGGTGATCACTCCATTAGGGAGTGCCCACGCATGCCCGAATCAGTCGACCCTCCCAGTTGCGTATTATGCGGCAAGGCCGGGCACCCTGCGAATTATCGCGGCTGTGAACGTGCCCCACGCACGAGACACGCTCGCGGCCCTCATCGAGCGCTCTTATCGTTCACCGCGGCAGCACGTTCCGCTCCACCACCGCTTATGTCTATCTAGGCCTTCCCGAGCCTCCCTGGTCCTGCGTGGGTTACTCCTGCGCACACATCCGCACAAGCCCCAACCACTGCGTGGGCCGTTAAACCGCAACCTGCGAAACCAATACCTGCAAATTCCACCACGTTCGTGTCGTCATCCGCCTTCCATGGCCTCGATTGGCTCGCAGGCTTTCTCAAAGAACACCTTGTCAACGAACTTATCGCGTTTGACGATATGATTAGATCGAGTCGCGACTTCAACCGCCTCAAGGCCATTAAGGCCTTCCCTGACATTGCGCGCTCCATGCAACGCCTTATTCGCGCTTCCCCATAATTCGTTTGCAATGGAGGATAGAATTAGACCCCGTGGCCTTTCTTTATCCTTTTTTAACGTGCGTAATTTAAAACTTCAACGCGACTTAGTAGCTAGCTTCCTTAAGGAGCGGCAAATAGACGTGTTTCTCATACAAGAGACACTTCTTAAACCGAGCGTTCGAAATCCCGTGATTGCTAACTACAAAATAGTAAGAAATGATCGTACCGGCGTAAGAGGCGGCGGCACGCTCATATACTATAGAAACTCACTATATTGCATGCCAATAGATCCTCCTGAACTCACCAACTTAGAAGTGTCGGTGTGCAGAGTGGGCATGACCGGTCATCCTACTATTCTTATTGTTTCCGCGTACCTCTCGCCCAATAAAACTCTCCTTCAGTCGGATCTGGAGGCACTTTTCACTCTCGGCGATTCGGTTGTAGTGGGCGGTGATCTAAATAGTGGGCATATTCAATGTAACAACCCGCCTACCACCGCTAATGGTGGGATACTTTATTTGTTAGAAAATGCGCTTAACCTCGACGTGATTGCTCCCTCAGAGCCAACTCATCACCAAGGTAACTGCCGCCCCGCAGTATTAGACGTAGCCATATTAAAAGGGGGCGCGCTTCAAGTACAGCAAATCGAAGTCGTACATGAACTAGACTCCGACCACCGGCCAATTGTTCTGCAACTCGGTCACCCGGGTGACCACACTCCCGGTTCAGTCAAAGTAGCTGACTATCTAAAGCTCAGACAGTATCTCTTTAATAACCTCGCCTCACCTCACTTAGATAGGATCCCCAACGAGATAAAGTCTGTGGCCGATGCTGATCTGGCAGTTGAATCTCTGGTCGGTCACCTCCAGAATGCCATCAGGGAAACCTCGAAAGAGGTAAGGGCGGTAAACGATCGCCGTTTCATACTCCCTGATGACATTAGAAGATTGATCATGGAGAAAAACGCCGCAACACGCGCGCACGATTCCTATCCGACGGAGGAAAACCGTATAAGGCTACGTAACCTACAAAGATCAGTTAAATCTCGTATCTCTGAACTCCGTGGTCAAAGATGGGACAGCCTTTTAGCGGAAATCAAACCGTCTCATCTCGCCTTCTGGGATCTCGTTCGTAAACAGAAGAGCAGCTATTCTTCCGCGATGCCCCATTAGATAGAGGCCCCGGCAATTCGCCCGCCTTCGAAAGTATAGACAAGGCAGAGTATATTGCTGCTACTCTCGAACAACGGTGTTCTCCCAATCCCTATGAATATCATACCAGAGATCCCGAATTCGTCGGGAGGGTCGATCAAACAATACAAGCAATAAGAGAGACCCCCCGATCGAAAACTTAGACCCGGTTACAACTGACGAAGTCCTCGCGATCATAAAAGACCTTAAGGCAAGGAAAGCCCCCGGTCCTGACGGGATTAGGAACGAAGTCCTCAAACTTCTCCCTGATAAACTCATAGCCCTTCTAGTCTGCATCTTCAATGCGGCCATAACTCGCTGCCATTTTCCAACTGCTTGGAAAAAGGCAACGGTGGTAGGTATCCGTAAACCCGGAAAAAAGGCATCGCTTCCAGAAAGCTACCTCCCGATAAGCCTCCTCAATACGATAGGTAAAATATACGAGCGGATTCTGTTAAACCGACTACAAGCCTTTGCCGCAGATAAATGTCTTTTACCACACGAGCAATTCGGCTTTCGACCGAAGCACTCGTGCACCCACCAAGTGCTCCGCCTCACGGAGCATATTCTCTCCAACTTCACGGAGGTACGCCGTCCCAGGCGCACGCTTGCTGTATTTTTCGACATAGCCAAAGCCTTCGATAAGGTCTGGCACGAAGGCCTCATATATAAACTCAACCACTTTCAAGTTCCGGACAGATTAGTCCGCATAATCCTTGCTTACTTATCGGACCGCTCCTTCTGCTACAAAGCTGACGGAGCCCTATCCTCGCCTCATCCAATACGCTCAACAGTCCCACAAGGCTCCATACTAGCGCCTTGCCTGTTCAATTTGTTCGTTAACGATATACCCGAATTCCACGACGTCGCAGTAGGGTCCTACGCAGACGACACAGTTATTTTCAGCTCGGGCAGGATTAGGATTCACGTATACTACCGCGTCCAAAGAGCCGTCTCTAATTTCGGGTCCTGGTGCCCTAAGTGGCGCATAGGAATTAACCCAGACAAAAGCGCGGCTATCATGTTCGATCCTCACGCGAGAAAGAACATAAAAAGAACAGTACACCTTTTCGGCGTCAATATCCCTTGGACTAACCAAACTAAATACCTTGGTGTAGTATTAGGCACCTTACCTTTAACAAACATATAGATGACGTACAGAAAAAAGCCTCCCGGGCTATGGTTCTACTACGCAATCTAACTTCCTCCAAGAGCAAAATGTCACTCAGGCATAAGCTCATAATATACAAAGTATGCATCCGTCCCATACTTACCTACAGTTGCCCCGTATTCGCTCACGCTTCGTACACCACCCTTCGCAAACTACAAGTGCTGCAAAATAGATTCATGCGCATAGCCGTCCAAGCCCCGTTCTATGTCCGTAATGTAGATCTCGATAAAGATATGGAACTTCCGTCCATGCATGCATATATTAAAGACTTTACAAAGAATAATTTTGAAAATGCTGAGCTTCATCCTAACCCCAAAATAGTACACGCAGTTAGCTACACTCTGCTCGCGCGATACAGTGACACTCTACATCACTGAGAGTACACCATGACACCGTATACCATTCGTGCACACTCACACGTTAAGTACACGGTTCTGTAAGGGACTACCCTCGCGGCCCTGAGCTGCTTACCTAATAAGGTCGTTGTTAGGATCAATAAATTTGTAAGACAAGACCTGTTGGTTAGTCAGGATCGTGAATCTTTTTCATTTACCGGCAGCAGCCCAATCCGAGGTTCAGCCGTTTTGGCACCCTTGTGCCCGCTGCCTCGGGGCTGAGTGCCTTCAGCACTTGCCCCAAAAAGTTCGATGAAGCTGTCAAAGCCCCTGGGGCTAACAGCGTATGTCAGTTCGAAAAAAAAATACTTTATACAGAGCAAATTTTTATTTTTTAATTTTTATTTGTTATCGATGTATATTATAAAGAACACTGATTAATAATGTGACACTGAAATTATTGTCTATTGTATAAAGTATAAATAAAAGTAAAGATTTACTATACAAAAAAAAAAGAATCAATACAATAATAATAAACAGACATAAGAAATTGTCAACTGATACGGTATAATATTATTCAATAACAGGTTTACAAATTGTAGAGAAAAATATTTACAAAAAAAGTAGCAATTCTCAACCGATTTCCAAGAAATTTTGTAAACAAGAAGGTTATATTATATTATTTTACTTTGATATACTGAGATAATTATAAACAATATTTTTAGACACCGTGATAAAAACTGACAACGAAGTTGTTCATGTTTAATTGTTTTTCAACTGATTTAATGGTTCTTTTTTAATATAGAAAATATTTATGTATATTGCATTAGTATACTATAAGTATAGACAAAAGTTCTTTAATATTTAGTACGATATACAATATATATAATTCCAGAATCATTAAGTATATCATTATTATAAAAATAACAATACTTTTAGAGTACAACTATTAAACAAAAACACATTTTCTCGGTTTCACTATTATAAATAAATAATGATACAAGTCGAATAACAACAAAATCTATACAAATAAACAAAATTGAAGTGTCTATTTTAATGTCAAAATAACAGCTTCTTACTAAATGCATATAAAAGTCTAGACGGTACCTATATAAAAAATCAATTTATAAAATCTTATATTTTTGTTTGTTCCGGCTAATCTCTAAAACGGTTGAGCCAATGTTATAATGAGTAACTTAGGCTACGAAACGAGTCCATGAAAAATAAAAAAAATAAGTTTTAGTTCCACGCGAACGAAGTCTCGGGCACAGCTAGTAATATAAGAATATCGGGTCCTATTTTCACATTTTGTTTTTTATTTATATTGTTAATAATACCGTGGTTATATCATTTGAAGCAAAAAAAAAAGAGCGCAAGCAAAGGCATATTACTATAATACGATATAATATCTAATTAATTCTTAAGGTACTCCATCAGATGGACTTTCTACAATCATTTATTATGATGGTCGACCCACCTGTTTTGAATTATTATGAATTACAGCGGTGGCTATTATCCGCTCTTGTCGCTGGATTACCGAGCAAAATTAAATTACTGCGAACACGGGTGTCAATTTATATTATCATGACAATAAGTTGCTTCGTATAATATTTCAACATGATAAACATTTATGTTTCAAATATGCAAATCATAGGGTTTCATCAATTCAATAGTTTGTAAAATTTGTCCTATGTTTTCCTTAAATCTATCAATTACTTTAGTATTATTTCTGATTTTCTTCGCTTAAGATATTTTACATATTTTACTGTTATCGTTACTAAAAATGTTATTATAATTTTTCCACACTCCAAGCTCTTTATTTATTAGCAACTGAACAAAAATTGCATAAAAATCCGTCATTAAGTTGAGTTATTGCAAAATTGAAACTTTTATCCGTATTCCTGAAGGAACTTCTTTGTTTATGTTACAAAAAACACACAGTTAAAAATTCAAAATGTTCTTGAACTTCATATCGATAGCAAAATATACTCAAGTTGTAATATCAAAAAATATTTAATTTACAGATTTGGATCAGTTACAGTTATATTGTATTAGACACATTATAACACAAAATATAACATAATATACTAGACAAACATTTATCAGTGTAAATAATCACGTTAATGTATGTCTAAAATATAGTTGTTACTGGCTGATGCTGTCCACAAAAAGATAGTACGCTTTAGATTGAAAATTGAAGAGATCATAAAATAATGGTACATATACAATAATTATTGTACGTCTACCAACCTCGTTATTAAGGTAAAGAATCTATATTTTTATTATGGTAATTCTCTGTGCAGAAAGAAGAAAACCTCGGATCTCAGTCAGTCTATTATCGGAAAACCTAATATTGATGACGACCTAATGTAATAACGATGATTTCAATAGAGTTGCTGCTAAGAGAAGCGTATTTAAAAGTAATCCAGCTAATTTACGAAGTTAGCTAACAGTGCATTAATCACAATATTCCAGAGTACATTACGCGGGCGTGTAAGAACGGCAATACTGTGCGGCACTCGGTTGTTCGCAATTAGTTTTTACTGGCGGTAATTAGGCAGTGCCGATTGCGCAAAACTCACTGGCGGTGCTGGAAAGTGACCGTGTACATAGGAAACTATAAGACACGAACAGAATTTGTGAGAAAGAATTAAAATTACCTTTACCAATTACCTTCATCTTTATAATCTACTTGACAGAATTTTTCAAAACATTTTGTCGGTACCCAATCGATATCTAAAATGATTCAACCCATTATTTTTAAATAAGTTTGTACAATTCTTATTCAAAATAGTAACATAGAAATATATTATCTACAAAGGGATATGAAAAATATTAGTACTTGGCGACAAGTTGGTAGGGGAAAAATAGTACAAATTTATTTCCTATGCGTATTTCCTATACGTGTTACTTTTTGCCTTGACCAGCAAAGTTCTCTTATTTTTTTGAAAAATCACTGGAATACGGTCTTTCTAGACCCGTATTTAAAATAAATTAACACTTCGTTTTAATTAAAATAATAGATGTTCTATATTTCTATATTCTCGCTGTTTCACGTTCATTATAGACAAAAAATATTTATGTTAAAGCAGAACTATAATATATTTTTACAAAGCGACAATTGAATTAGCATTGGAAATATAGTACATTTCGTATTATATTACATAGTACAATTGCCTATATTAGTAAGATATTATATAATATATATTATAGTACGTGTAAGAACCCTAGTAGTAACGAAAAAATAAACGGATACATAAAAACGTTATTTTTGAAAAATTGAGATTAATACATGTAGAGAAGTAAGACATTAAATATACGAATAGCGTAAAAATCAAACAAAGTGACTCACTTTGACATGTTTTTTTCATGTTAATTCAATGTATGAAATACACAACATTTCGGTATTTGATTTTTTAAGTGTTTACATGAATATTAATACTTCGAAGATCACTGTAGCTCTTAAAATTTGGTGCACCTAGTTTTACCTATGACACAATTATTCTCTTAATCGATATAAAATAATTATTATGTATATGAAGACCTTTTTGTTTGCTTCAATATTGATTTTGCCTAAGTCTATAAGTTTCTAAATGTACCTTACCAAACCAAAAAATAAAATTACCATCATCGCCATATGCGAATTCGAATTAGCAAGAATTTGCTATACAGAGTTGGAAAGGTCATTTACATCGCGATATAGTCTCTATTACCGATACAGAAGGTGCATACTTGATATGTTTTGAGTCTAGTTATATATCATATTTGATTTGTCATTCATATCATATACAGAAATGTGAATATATAAATATATATTTCAAAACCTGAAACAGTTGACTACTTTATTCTACTTTAAAAATGTAAATTTGTATAAATTAATCAATCAACCAATCAAAAATACTTTATTTAATTTAGACTCGGAGAAGTCGCTTATGAACGTCAAAACAGTAGGTCAAACCCAGTCACTAAGAAGAAGCGACAAGAAACTCGATCAGGTAATCATTAAACTTATCCAAATCATGTAAACGGAGACAGTACGAAATTATATATATATTTAGTGAATTTGTTATCCGTAGATACAGCAGAGTTAATAATATTAAAAATGTCATTTGTTGACTCCATGCGATATGGGCTCTATTTCACTCTGGATACTATTCAACTAGTTCAAGCGAGAGTAAGAACGTAGAATTTACATTCAAACTCATTGGTACTGCATTTTATTTCTGGATGGACCTGGCAGGCGTGGATTACAAGTTTTTAATCTAATAAAGAAGATTTATTCTTAACGTAACATACTAGTTATAACAGCATTAGATTTTAAAACTTTTAAATGGCACGATGGGATAGGTAGCAAAGAATCGAACTACTGGATCTTCTCTCACCAATACCGCAGAAAAGAAAAGCGTCACTTACTTTGGTGGTAGTCTGAGGTACCAGATGATAAAATTATCGCCAATATAGTCCAGCACAGCGTCATCCGCAACACACACTTACAAGGTTTCGGCTTCTTATCAATATTCGGGTAAAATCCAACAAAATAGTTTGACGATCTGCGAGGCAGATATATTAATATATATAATAAATAAATATAAATTAAGAAATGTTATCTATTATCAAACTGTAGTCCATCCTTTATAGATACCGCAAACGTTTAAATATAGTTAAAACGTAAAAGAATACTGAGCAAGGTTTGTTTTCACTCAGGCGAGAATGCTTCCAATGCAACTTTTATAAAACGAAAAAGCAAACTCGTTATGCGAGGTTCTACCAAGTGTATTCTGTATTTATTCTTTTACCTGTCAGTGGCGCAAAGTAGAAATAGACATTACTATGAAGGTTTTGTAAACGGATTTCGGTATCAGAAATCGTAAATGATTTTAATTTTTATATAGTTATTAGTTTATTAGTCTTTAGTGGTCTGCTATTTGACAACTATCGTTACGATATAACCAAGTATTATTAGTAGGAGAAAGTTTTTGTAGGCGGTGTCATAGCGAACGGATGAAGACAGAATAGCACCTGAATATAATTTAAAAATATTTGTCAAAACATGACAATAATACTTTAGTTTGCTGATACAAGGTACAGTATATATAAGTTAGTAAAAGTTGCGTTCCTGAATAAGTTCAATGTAATTCATGATGTAGTCTGAGGCCGTTGTAGCATATCCGGACGTGATGGTTCACCCCGGTATTACAAGCGCGGCTTATAGTTGTGAGTGCACCGCACGCCACGCGACGCAATGCTGCCGCGCAGGCCGTCGTACTAGGGTTGATAATGACGCATCACAGAATATTTGTATAACGTTTATAACTGCAAATAAAAAATAATTTCAAAATAGTGTTAATTACCAATTTGTAGAATTCTTATAAACATAGAAAAAATATTCAAGTTTAATTATAAATAGTAATTCGTTTACAAGGGGTACAAATCGTATCTTGTCCTTTATTTACTTTGTATTTTTTCTTACTCTATGTTATTTATTGATTTTTAGATTATATTTGTCCTAGGTTGAAAAAATGACTGTACTTCATCTGTTGGTAAGTATTAGTACAGTCCAGTATCAGTAATGACTACCGTAGGGGTAAATGTCCTTCGTCCCTCGCAACTGTCTTGCCGGTCCACTAAATATCACTTCACACCTCGTTTAAAAGACCCCATATTATAGGAAGAAGGGAACACCCAGATCGGTAGACGGTCAAACCTAAGCCTTGTAAAGTAGGTACAGCTGGTTGGGCGGGAAATTCCGTCGCACCTTGGTCAGGATTCCTAGTCTCCGTGATGTGGATATGACGCTCCCGATGGGTTCCCTAAGATTGAGGTCGCTGCAAATATAAACACCAAAGATATTAAGGTTGTTACGGATTGTGAGAGAGACGCCCTGAAGAGTTGGGAGTGGGGTGAAAGGAGATTTTTTAGTGGTGAGCACACAAACCTGAGTTTTATTGCCGTTGAACTCGACCAGATTTTTTGTTCCCCATGAAGATATGAGGTTCAAAGCCCGATCGACCTCAACGACAAGTTTCTGACGACACTTTTCTGCTTATCTCCGACCGCTGTTAAGCTTACTGGTATAACACCCATGAACTGTACTGTTGTCTGCATAGCAATGGATGTTGCCCAGAGGCAGCATATCATTGATATGCAGAAGAAACAGGGTGGGCGAGATTACAGAACCTTATAGCTACTCTACTCTAGCATTCACTGTCTGGAATTGCGACTTGTGTCCCTCAACGAGCATACGTATTCGGCGTTCGTCCAGAAAACTGGGCATCTATCTACACAAGTTGTCGGAGAGCCCGTACGCCGATAGATTGGAGAGAAGACCACGGTGCCAGATCCTGTCAAATTCTTTGGATATGTCAAGATATGTATGTATGTATATTATTTTCATATACTCATTGACTGATATTAAGTTTGATATTAGAATAAACTTGAAATTTTATTTCATTTGTATGGCATATTTCAATTATAATTCTGTAGCTTTGCAAATTCTTCGTATATATAAAAATCTCGTGTCACGGTGTTTGTGGTCGCACTCCTCCAAAACGGCTCAACTGATTTTAATGAATTTTTTATGAGTATTTGGTAGGCATGACAATAGGTCGTAAAATATATTTCATGCCGCTGGGTGATTAGGGTCATTTTTTGGATTTTCTTTTTATGTGGCATCAAAAAATATATATGATCCCAAATTTTTACCCTGCTGCTCTCACCCTCGTGTTATATAATCTAGAATTAATATAACCAAATATTCACTAGAAATAATTTATATTACAGACCAAAGTTTGTCGGATCACCTAGTAAATCTATATTATAACCCCAAAGAGCTGAATTTCACATGTAGGTTATTTTATATATTAGACTAGCTGACCCATCAGACCTTGTTCTGCCTTTTCGAGTAGTCAACTACATCGACTACAGCGTCATCTATCGCGTTATAATCACTTATCAAGATAAAAAGTATCTTGTCTCTTAAGTTGGATCAAACTGCACACAGTGTGTAAAATTTAATTAAAATCGGTTCAGTAGTTTAGGAGTTCATCGCGGACAAACAACATATTTTTATATATAAGTAAAAAGAAAGAAACAATGCGATATGTCCTTAGCCAGCCCTATGCATTTCTACTTGATATTCGTATGCGCAACCCACCACATTTCACCCTGGTACCGGCTGCTCTTAGGATGTTAGGATCCTGAATTTTGTTATTACACTTACCCTTTTTTCTAAGCTTGCTAATATTTTTACTATTAAACCAATACTTAATGTAATTACTAAGTGTGGGTTAATGCACGGGTAATATAATTAGATGTTGTATTTTATTGACTTTGTATCTTGGCTTCCTTGCCGTATTAAGAGTGTTGTGGATAGTAAATTTTAATTGTCTCTTATAGTGGAACGTTTCTTGTTGTTTCAAATGACCTGTGGTTTCTGTCTTTATAAGCAACTTTGTTACTTTCTACCGTGATGATTATACGATTTCATTTTAGATGAAAGCTAAGTTGGTAGATAGTGTGTACGCATGTGACTTCGAATCCACCTACAATGAACTTGAGCATTCGGTGAAGTAAACATCATTATGAAACCATCGCATGAGCTTTTTCTAAAGGCCGCCTGGCTAGCTACCACCTTCAAGTTGAAAATCTGGCCAAATACCTATAGGTATGACCGGCAGTTGCACTTGAGAGCCAATCTCTCCACTAGGCTAGCGTGTCCATCATCTTAGGCCACATCTTCACTTAAGATCAAGCGAGTTTGTGGTCATAACGCTAAACCTTAACAATATATAAAAAAAGGTTTTTTGTTCAATTTAGATTCTAGTTACCTAATCTTCAGTCACAACAATACATAGCGTCTCTATATATAATTAAATGAGTGAAATCGGTACACTGAATACATTAACGAAATTATAATTTAGGTTACTTATATGTTATAATTATAGAGGTCAAAAATAACTCAAATAATAAAATAATGTTGATTCTATACCATTACTGGTGAATTTTTCTTTATACTCCCTATGATTTTTATTTCAATTTATTATAACCTACATTATGGTTCTGGTGCATAATACACAAATGATTCGTAGTAAGAAATATGGCTAATGAAAATAAATGACAACTACCTTGCAATGTGCTGATCGGTGCTAATTGGGCTGAATTGTTACTTGTATTTCTACACTTTAGTTCTAGTGATACTTTACTACACTGTCCCCAGAAAACATTGAGCCGGCGTCGGTTTACTATATTATTTTTTTATTTGCACAATGTCCGTGGCAACCTTGAATTTATACACTCATTCTGTCACAGAAGATTGACAAAAGCATACATTTTTTTGGTTAGTTTTTCCCTTTCTGTTGTGAAAGCAAAAGGGAAAGGGTCCGGTTTTTCTTTAAATATATGTTCAGGTTAAAAGGCTAAAGCCATGTGCTAAGTGTACTGCACTATATGAAAAATATAGTGCAGTATACTTAGTATCTAGTACAAGCCTTAATCAAGCCTATGAAAACAATAACAGTACTAGCTGAACTGAAATTCAAATAGCCTCGTAATGATTTGTAAACCAAACATGAACAATAATCAACACAAGCCGTTGCAGTTATTCACAATACTCTATTCGAAAAACCGTATAAACGTGTAAACAAAGGTTCCCAGTTAAACCGAATTTTTGGCGGCTGCACTCCGACTCCGGGTTTTTTTACTTTCAAATTGATTTATGTGGTTACTGTTTCTGGAATGTCTGTGAATGCGAATAATAGGGCAATATTAGTTTGTAAATTTCGAAGCGTAAAAGAAGAATCAATGGGTACTATATGCTTTAAATTTTACATACATAGTTACTAAAAACTGGGTGTTAGCGTCGCAACGCTGAGCTGATCTGATATCTCGACGTGTAATGCTTGTTTAATTAATTTTATATTTTTTCGCATGTGACACATTTCCCCGTTACTTTGCATATTAGTAAACTCGGGTGAGCCGTCTGTTAACATTTCGCTTTACGGCATGTTGTCAGTCGCTTTGATATATAATGTTTTTTGATATTCCCACTCGCTACCAGTGTGATAATTTATATCTCGTTAGCAACCGCCTATTTTATTCTATTTGTATATTTAAACATGGAAATTTATCATTGTAGGGGCAACCCTAGCACTTTCTTGTATTATTTTATATTGTTATTTTATCTGTTGTTGCTGTTATTGTTGTATTATCTGTTAGCGACCTTTTTACATGTTGTTGGATTTTACATGTGGGCTATAGCCCTGACTTTCAGACTTCCCACAGTTTCGGTTTCTTTAAAATTCTTTAGGTAGTGTCAAATTAACATCAATAGAGAACCGCAAAAACGAGTCGTCGCGTTTTTTTAATCAGAAATCTCAAAATTTCTACAGCTATGGGATCATGACACTACCAACATGATGGCAGAAAGTCATCGAACAAAATGGCTCGTATATACTATAGTCAAATGTAAATACAATTTGAAAAAAAATATATCTTGAGTTTTCATATAAAATGCGAAGAAATTTTTTCCCCAACCGAATATAAGTGTTATTGAATAATTATAATTAAAAAACAGTACAACACTGAAGCTAATGCCTAATTACTGCTTTTGTAGACATGGCATTATCTCAGATAACCTAGATTCACGAAAATGTATAATCTACGTTGAGGCCTGGCAATAAGAGATATAAATATAAGAAAAAGAAATGCTTCCTAAAAGTCTTAACTTAGAAGTATAGTCAGCTCCTTTCACAAGTTTAGATATTGTGTTTATTTGTATTCTCAATTCTAAGATATAAAATTGTCTAACAGCTTTTAAATCAACCCGAGACGTTTCACTTCGCCCTTGTTTAGACAACCAAATAAAGATTTACGGAGTCGAAACTAAAGGAGCTAAACGCCTCAGAATTTAGTGAGAGCAAACTTTTACGCGTAAGATAAGTTATATATAGAGTAATCGAGATATCTTGTTTATATTGTATGATTTATAAGTTGAACTAAAAAAATTGCATAGTCTAGAGTTATTGTTGGATATTATTCGTTATATTATTTATTACTGAAATTGATTGTCAATGACAATCGATGAAATTAATTCTTTATTTAGATATGATAAAATAAAACACTTTCTAAAAATTTGCGTCTAAACAACAAGTGTTTCAGTAGATATGTAAAAATTAAAGTACCTTAGTTTCATCTTATATAACCAACGTTATCACTCAATCATCTTTTTGACAGAATTAAGTCTGGAGTTATAAACAGGCACAGGCATCGTAATTAAATATTTTTGTAAAGTTTTGACAGTATTATTTTTGAATTCTTTATAAATTTAGCTTTTTGCCACAATTTTACCAGGTGTTACATGACAACGTGGCCTACGACGGTAATATACTAACCCTTGTGTGGAAACTGGCTATTTAATAAAATAAAGTAAAATAGTGAACATAATGCATTTTTTTATTGTTTATAGGTTATGGTTGCAATCACATCGGATGTTAAGTGACGATGTGGCCCAAGCTGGTGAACATGCTAAACCTGGGGAGGAACTGGCTCTCAAGTGCAACTGCCGGAATGTACTTATAGGTATTGTCGGCAGATATTCAGTTTGAGTGTGCTAGCTAACCAGGCAGGCATTAGAAATATCCCCTACCACCGTGCTATGGTTTCATCACGATGTATTCCTTTACCGAAAGCTCAAGTTAATTGCAGGAATTCGAACCCACGTTTTTAGACTCGACGTCCGTGCACGCTACAAATTGTAATATATTATATTGCAATATAAAAAAGCTACGAGTATTAATACAAAACAATTAAATAACAATGCACTCATCACTTTTATTTTTGTTACTGAACGGGAGTTGGTTCTTTGTATCGGTCACAAAAGTGCTTGCTTGCTTTGTAACTTTTATGTGCAAACTTTACGAGTTACCACCAACGGTGGTTTTGAGGGAGAAGTCAAAAAGCCATATTCTAGAAATGAAAAAGAGACCACAATTTTGTGGACATTCGTATGTAATCATATATATATATACATTTTTAATATATATTTACAGTATGTTTTTTTATGTAGCTAGTTTTTCCACTTATTACTAAAATGGTTAAATTCCTCTTATTATATTGATATTATATTTGACATACTTTTTATCTACCGTTTATTACACGAAAAGAAGTTCAAAGTAAGTGATCTTTCTATACAAGTATACATAATTAACTAATTCAACCAGTACTATTCACTAAAAAGTGTCCTAGAAACCATATTTAATTATCAACATTCTTGATTTTAATTCTTATTGATATCTTGATAATAATTCTTGCAATTCCTCAAATCTAGTTATACCAACGCGATGTTTATAATACGAAATATAATTTTCTTATATTCCTTAATTGTTTACTGACAAGAGTTAGCGTGTCTACCAATTTGGACCATATCGCCACTTAAAATCAGCTGAGATTATGGTCATACCGCTAAACCTTAACTATAAAAAAAAAACCGCGTAATCGTTATCTCATTACGCTTTTAACACTACATCTGGGTTTATTTCTATTATTACCTTACTATATTATTTTATCACTACTGCCTTTCTTACTATTCATTATTAATAGACATTAAGTCCGTTTACCGCTTTTGGCAAAAAAATAAATGTCTTCTTTGTAAAATGATGCGAAAGTGAATTCTCAAAGAATTGTATACGCTTCTAATTTAGCGTCTTGTGTGAAAATAAACTTTCAACTACTGTAAATAAATAAAAACATATAAGTAATTATCCTAATATCCCAAGTCCCATCCCATCCTCTTTGCGTCGTTACTTCGCTTATTTTTTAGCTTAACACATTTACGAGAAAATGTGTATTGTGTTGATTAAATAATTACTAATATTATAAATGTGAAAGCGATTTTGTTTTTTTGTTACGCTTTTACGCCTAAGCCGCTGAACCGATTATGATGATACGATATAGAGATAGATGGGAACCTGGAGATGGTGATAAGCTACTTTTACTCGCGAAAAACATATTGGAAGTGGGGTAAAAAGAGTCATTAACTTTTTATGAAACTTTTAATTGAGTCATACGATTTGTTTGATAATATCAATATTACCGTGAACGAAGCCACAGGCATAATATTCAAAATTTAAAAGACATAAAACTAAAGTGTCCTATACACTATACTATATTATGAACGTTAATGTGCTGGGTGCATTTTGGAATATTATTTACTCTACTGGGAGGGTTCTGCCCAATACCTCCTCACTGCTCTAAACAGGTTGAATGATTCAAATTTTACCTAACATTAGAAATCACTTTGCAAAGCGTCTTATATGTACCGTATGTATTTTATTAGTTTAAGGTTATATTATTATATCTCATCTTTCATCATACAACTACGAAGAACAACTACTAAACGAACAACACGAACGACTACGATATACGATATACGATACGATACGAACAACTACTAAATCCTCTACGAAGTCATCATTCCATGGCAGCTTCCATTAAAGCAGGCGCAAACAAGTTCGAAATTCCTGTGATATGGTGTCCTAGTAAATATAGACACTGGGATCTTAAAAAGAGGCTTTTGAACAGGTCGCTCTAACATCGATGACTGACCAAATCTGTACCACTTGTAGACTGACTTGTACTTATCAACAGGTGCTGTGCAGTCATTTTTCCGAATGAATTTAAAAAATACGTACATAAAATATGAATCTAAAAAATGTAACGTGTAGTTGAAAAGTTCTGTAAATTTGATAGTTTCTGAAGAGAATGTGTTAGAGTAGCTTCAGTTTCATATATGTCTACTAGCCTATGTCCTTGAATTTGTTCTCGTTTTTCTTTTCAACTACAGGCGATCGTAAAACCCATCTTAGCGAGTGTTTACGTCGTGAAAAGATGCATGACATATTTTAATTCAATAGGTTAGGTAAAATGAAAGTTGGCGTAATCAGCGAGATAGTAGTAAAACGATTTTTTTATTAACCTGGTGTTTAAATTCCTATACTTTTCGGATTTCCTCATCGCAACGCGCAAGTGGTGACTCATCAGGTGCTAATCACCCAACACTTCAAACTCCCGTGTTGCCAGAGACCAGGGACAGCGCCGACACTTCTAGTAGCCCACACACCCTAATACCTAAGCTTTTGTCGTTTAGTTACCTAACTTTTACGTCCTAAGTCTATGTATTTTGCCTACAGAATATAATTTGTGAATATTTTAGCTAGCATTCTTGTTGATTTTATTATTTATGACCTGATTAGCTTAACATAGATTAATGCGAAATGAAAAATTATCGAGAATAATGAAATCGTTTTTTCATGGAAATTTCAAACAAAATGAAATACAATTATTTGTAACTAATATGTTATTACTGTAAATTAAAATAATTGTGATTACTTTTATTATAAGAATATTATATCATATTATATTGATTAGCTGTGCCCGCGACTTCCTTCGAATAGTAACAGTAATTTTTTAGTCCTTCTGAAACAGTAATTTCTTAAGGATGAAAGATACCCTATGTCCTTTACTGTACCCGGTATATCGTATGTGCAAAACTCAATATGAATGTTTGAGTAGTTATAGCTCTAAAGCGTAACAAAAACAGACTCACGTTCGTATTTATATAACATTACTTAGGGATTATTATTTCTCACTGTGTAGATTGTATTTTTATTTTGTCTAAACTTTTTTTTATATGAGCCGACACACGATTTCTTTGCCACAGACAATGTGAATACACTAGTATGATTCATGCATTCGCTTTGCTTTCGTTTTGTGATACATTTGGATTTAACTGTAATATGTGGATTAGCTACAGTGTCGACAGACTGAACATTCAGCATAATATAAAGTCTATAGAACATATATATACTACGGATATGCATAAATATATATTTTTTGTAATAAGATTTCATTACAATTTATATTGTCTCCTTTAAAACTATTAGTGTATTTTCTATTGCAATCCATAATCAATAAAATATTTGAACACTTGATAATTAGCATTTGAACGTGCACTAATTACCATTGTTAACAATTTTTAATCCGCAATTGACTTACTTTTATGGTTTTTATAAATTTTCCATTTAGTTACAATCTATTCTCATTTAAGTGGTGCCGGCAAAATACACTGAAGCTAGTGGTGGAATTGGCTCTCAAGTGCCTTGAAGTGCACTAATCTTTTCATCTTGAGAGTGGCATGTAGACAAAAAGAATGCTTTACTATGGTTTTATTATTATGTTTCCATTATTAAAAGCTCAAGCAGGAATTCGAGCTTACGTCATACATGTTATTCGTACGGGATATCACTGAGCCATTATTGCCTTAAAATACTAATTTGTATACTATTTTCCATGGAGTAACTTTTCCAATTATTATTATCAAAGTAATGGGAGTAAAAACATTCATCCTTACACACACGCGCTGTTGTTTTGAAACAACATACTATTCAACATTCTATTACTTTCTAAATAACCTGGTTATAAGTTAAATACAAAAGATTAGTTTTGTTATTCTATCTTACTTTTTAACAGATAAAATATCATTTTTTATAGTTAAGGTTAAGGGCAATACGGCGGAAGTTGGTAGACACGCTAAACTTGTGTAGTGATACTGGCTCTCAAGTGCAACTGCCAGAAAACACCTATTGGTATTTGGCAGCAGATTCTCAACATGAGGGTGGTAGCTAGCCAGGCGGGCATTAGAAAAAGCGCTATCACCATGCTATGGTTTCCTCACGATGTTTCCTTCACCTAACGCTGTGAGCTCATTGTAGGTGGATCGAATTCGCGTCCGTTGACGTGGAGTCCGTACACACTACCACTGAGCTATCACCGCTTCAAATGTATATTTATTATGTTTACCTAAATAAGCTATGTAGTTATATTTTCAGTATTAAAGATACAATAAATCGCGCAATAAAATATAGATATAATATTGTATAAGTAATATTAAGTAACCTGTCAATAGAAATACTTTTATAAGATTATCTCAAGAAATAATCCAGCGAAAAATATGTTTTCTTTCATGTGGGTACTTTTCAGAAACATCTGCGCTACGTCTTACACGTGTCGACGAGACGAAATGATGCGCGGTTAATCGAATCAATGATCTGATTAAACATATCACTTAAGATTAATCGTAATATTATTAGGAAAGTATGTCGGGATCTTTTGGTGATATTGTGTTATTTGTAAATTATATTGATTTACGTTTTATAGGTTTCGTAGGCATGAAATTTTATTTTTCATTTATTTTATATTCGCAAATAGTTTTAAAAATATTTGAATTTTATATTAATTTAGCTAAATACAGCTAAATAAATATATTCTCGAATTTGTTTCTATACTAAAAATAGAACTCAAAACTATTATATTATCAATTTTATTATGACTACAAAATGATTATAAAAATGCCTTACGCATGTGTTTGGTAAGATATTATAACATTATAGTGATTGGGCTTTTTATTTAATATGTTAAATGTAAATGTAAATAAGTTATTAAAGGACTAATAACAGAGTGGATCAATAGGTGAACGATTGTGATGTCTGGAATTGATACATCTCTTTATGCATCTGCTTAAAACTATTGTGTGTTTACATTTTTCCTTGTTTTAATATGTACCTAACTAAAATAGATAATAAAACTAGATCGAGTTTCTTGCCGGTGCTTCTCGTTGACTGGGTTATTTTTTGAACCGGTGGAAGTTTTGACGTTCATAAGCATCTTCTCAGGGCCTAAATAAAAAGGCCCAGGGAATAAAGTTTTTTGATTTGGTTTGAATAAAATAGTAATAATTAATTTAAACACGCCAATCAACATGCTAGCCTCATAGTAAAATTCAAATATGTGGTCAATAGCTCTAGATATGTTATATTTGAATTGTTGAATGCAAATAAGTACAAAAACAGAGAGTAAAAATGCCACTACTTGTTGATAATTTTCTCGTTGTTTTATCACTTTTTTTTCGTAGGTAGACCTTAGATGAGATACATACCTTCCACCGGGCAACCAAAGCATGGGTTATGTCAGATTCTTACTGAATAAAAACCTGCGGAACCTGTACTCCCACCAGGATTGATGAAGCCCTTTCGCGTTAATTGCACCTGCTGTTAATCATCAGATAAGAAATAATGGATGTCTTGTCATCGTACAAGCTTAACGTTTTAATATAGATAAAATTTATTTCTGTGATTTTAATGTGTGCCTTCTTTTATATCCGTTAACACATTTAATCCAGTTTTGATGTAAAAATTATATAAATATACCATGGATAATCACATTGACTAGAAACAGACACGTTCCTAATATTTTGTACCCGAGCCAAGAACATTTCAGTCAAAACATTTTTGTTAGGTTTTATTCCTCTTATATTTGTATTCCTCGTTTATATTGATATCGGCTACTTCAAAACTTATGTTTGTTTTCTATGGTTACATAAAATATATGGAATAAATATTATAATATAAATATAAAATTATAACTAACAGGTTTTTTTTAAATATTATACACTTTGTTATCATTATAGAAACCAAAAATATTAAATTTGCAGTTTTTGCATGTACGTCTGACTGTGTGTCCATTTGTACGTTCATTATTTTTTAAATTAGATATATTTCACTGAAATATGATACCATTAGTTCAGTTTATTAGTAAAACTTTGATATTTTATCCTATAAAATAATTGTTGCCTCAGGAATAGGGGATAACAGCTAAATATTTCTAGTACTAGTGATCTACTTTATGGATTTTGATACAATTTATTCTGTTCCGTAAATGGTACGTAAATATTTCTCTACGGAGTTTTTCTGTCTCTGTATTCAGGAGTATAAAAAAATTGAGGTCTCGAAAAAAGCAGCAGTGTTATGAAGTATGTAATAGTATATGACAAGAATGGTTCATTTCACAGCCAAGTAGAGTTCTATTAAGTAATCTTAATTGTTCTTAATTATTTGCATGCAAAATCGAACGTTTTACACAGTATATTCTATATATTAAAGGGGACAATATAGTTTGTTTTTTGAATTAATGTACAGCTGTCAAATGCCTTCAGTTTAGCTACCATTTGAAGATAACTATTATTGGCGGGTTGGTATGGTGTAATAAATGGTGTCCGACTGGAACGTTATCACTATACACCAAGCGTAACAGCTGCGATAGTGACACGCTTAGGCTTATTCCGGAATAACCAGTGTATATAAAAAATGAAATGGAGTTCATTTTGTGTGTAGCCTTTCGGTATTATTTAGTGTATATTCAGGTGCCAAGGGATTTGCAGGCCGTTATGATGGCAAACACCGATGGATTGGTAATTTATTAGGGATCGTCTTTGTTTTTAGATTGTACTTTGTTTACTATTAGGCAGAGCACGACGGTATCTTGTCGAACAATTATATCAAAATTACGGTAATTAAGTAGCCAATATTAAAGTTCGTACTTGGTACTTTATCGTCTGTTTTAGTTCCTCTTAACTTTTCAAACCCCTTAAAGATAGAAAGAGCTTTATGACAATCTTAATGTTATTAGCTTTTCCTACACATATAGGAAACAATTCAAGCATCCAAGTGGTTGTATACACACAAGCTTGTAATGCAGTTACTGATTTGACTGAAAGGTCGTTTGTGAGTAAGAGATTGTTAATTATATTTTTTATGTGATCTTTATCTCTATGATGGAGTGTAGACGTAATATTTAATTCTCTAAAACCGAAATTTGTTATTAATTAAAATAATATCAATTATCAACCATAAATAAACTCAGGGAGCGTAATTTAGTAGAGTTTAGAAATATGTTTTTAGAGTATACTGCATCCTCATTATAATTCTCTGACGAGTTATAAATAGTAGTTAACCAGAGGTTTCAACTGTCATATACAAAATTCAACTCTGAACTAGGTTAAGTTTGAGAATCTAAATAACAATAAATAAGTACAGCTATTTTCACAAAAATTATACTAAATTATTTTAGTAACAAACTTAAGCTACGTACCAAAGTTTCTCACTCATAATGGGAATAAATTATAAAAAAGCTTTAAATATTCTATAAGGCTTGAAATTTGTACCGTAGGCGTGTTACGCTTTCTCTGTTTAATATGTATTCACTAGATATTCGAACATTAATTTAATATATACTATTTCCAAGTAACATAAAATAAAGTGAGCTTGAGCTTTCGGTGAAGAAAAAAAAATATTGTGAGGAAAACATAGCATGATTGTAGGACTTTTTCTAATGTCCGCCTGGCTACCTACCACCCTCAAGTTGAAAACCTGCCGCCAAATTCCAATAGGTGTGTTCCGGCAATTGCTCTTGAGAGCCAGTTCCTCCACCACAGGTTTAGATTGTCGACCAACTTGGGATGTATCGTCACTTAATATTAGGTGAGATTGAGGCCATAACGCTAAGCCTTAACTGTAAAAAAAACCAATCATCCCTTGTCGTGTATTACAGCGGTAACATTCACTTATCTATCAAAGCGAAGAAGTTCAGTACCATCCATCTTTGGAATGAGGGTTGACAGGGTTTCAGTTAAGTGATGGTATCGAAACTTACCAAATGATATTTCTTACCATGTAACACGAAGTTTAGCTGTCGAGACACTATAGGACTATGTATACGTCTCATAATTTTATTTCTAATCATTTAGCTTCGGCCCACTTGATACACCCGCGTTGGTTCACCTTTTGTTATTAGGTAAAGTAGTATTTCCATCTTATTTCTAAAATACTCCGATCTTAGTCTGTCCCGTTTTTATAGATTGGAACTGCATAACAGGTGTCTTAAACCTATGAAGCATTGCTTTAAAGATTGGCAAAAATTGTATTGTTATGTGATTACAATATACTTGTTAATATTTAAGTAATTTTTCCCATTTTTAAGCATTATGAGGTTTGAAATAGAATTTGAGATCATTTTATTTTTGTTAATAATAGCTAGTAATGTAATAAAGGCTGTATGGACACACAACTAGTGATATAGACTTTAAGTGATATACATTGAAGTTTTAATAAATTCTTGGAGGAAGCAAAAAAGGAAATATTTTCTTATTATAAGTTTTAAGGGGAATATGTTATAGAGAACATTTCAATTTAGTATCTGGCTATATATTTCTTTAAATTCAATTAAAGAAACAACCCTAGTGCGAAGCATTGTACAAGTAGACTGAACAGCGTCTAGGCAATTTGTAGAAGGCACTAAGTTCTTTAAAACTTGATCCCCAGTAGTAACATAACCGAGGTACAACGAGCACAAGTCACATAATTTATATAAGAAAGTTCAAAGTTGAACATTAAGAAAACAATTCGTTTCGAAGTATTCTTAATGTATGAAGAACGTAGCGCTCAGTCCATTAGTTGAACTTTGAGGTTTTATATTTTATTTCTTGTAAATTTACACTAGTAATATTTTATATCAACGTGTTTTCTTTGAAAAATAGGAGTAATTGTTCATTCAATTTTATCAGAGCTCGACAAGAACATGTCACGATACGTAGGATATACAAAGGGAGCCGGTCGTGTAACCAATTTCAATTAATATGGATCTGAGCGACACGAGAGAAATAAGTGTCGAGCGTTTCACGTGTGATACAAATATCATTGATGAATGAATTATCTTTTATGTACAAGGTACCGTTATCCTGTGACATCATTTTCTTTACGTAATGCGCCCATATTTATGTGAAAGGATAGAGAGATTTTTTCAGTCTTTATATTTTCATATAAGTATATATTACTTAGCTTTCCACATCGTTTTTATGTATTATTTATAGATTTAATTCCGTTAACGCGTTAAGGTATTACATGTTGTTTACCTCGATGACAATAGAGCTTCGAGAAAATAGATAATATATATGTAATAGTTTTAAATTGTATCGAAATAATTGACAAACATCATACACCCCGTGTAACACCTCCCATAGGGACAACCTCAGGCGACTTGTGATAAACATGTCACGTTTGGTTTCTCAAGTCTGGTACTCAGTCATCCAGCTAATAACGGGTTTGTAAGCGGGAATAATTAAAATTGATCATCCCGATTTCGTTTTCCAAACACTTGCTTAAAAATATTTTTATATAATTATTAAAGTAATCAGTGATATACAATATATGATATATTGTAATGATGTGTAGTAAGTTAAAAGCTAAGACTTGTAGAAAGTAAACAAACATATTTATTAATTCTTAAATTTGACTGCACGGATCACATAGCCGTTTAAGTAGTCGCCTCGCCGCTGTTGCCGCTCTCAATGCTATGGGTTCGAGTCCTACACAAGACCATCTATTGTTTTTAGAGTCAAGTGTGACAGAAGGCTTAGATTCCCCAGTGCGGATGTTATAAAAAAAAAACAAAAGAAGTAAAGTTTTATGATATAAATAAGTGTCAACTTGAAAATTTTGTTTTAAACAACTACTCTGTATAAAAAATAAGTATGCCAGCCATGTTGAACACACCAATGATTGAAGCAGCAGCAAACAGTATGGCAACATCATCTAGTAAGTATTAATTGTTTTAATTAGTAAGTCAGTCTTCCTAGAATCAACTAATACAATGGTTTCATTGTAACCAGAATTTTAATAAGTACATACCGAGGCAATCAAATACCGAGCTCGGAAAAACGTCGTAAGTGCCAAGAATCTTAAAAATGTTTTTTTATTGTAAGAACCTAGTATCTTTGTAAATTAGAAGCAGTATGTTAATGACCACTATTTTAATAGATCAGTTGTTAATTATGAATAACAAGTCATATTTTTATAAAGATATTATGAATACTTTTTAATCAGGAATGAAAAAATTGTCAATTACGGTGTTTTTCCTGAAAAGGCTGGATATGTCGCCACTATCTTTCAATTTTTATTTATAACTGCTTGACAAAATTATTTTATTTCGAAGAAATGGTAATGAATAGGATTTTTTATTATTATTTTAATGACTACTGTGTACAAATTACAAAGATCCTTTGTTGATATTTTCATAACAATAGTTATACCACGTTTTATAGTGTTATTTATTTATTTTCAATAGTATTTATAATTGTGTTGTAATAAACAAAAATAAACAAGAATTTTAGTTTTGATACATAACGTTTATTCCCAATCTTTGGACCCTATAACGCTTTATAACTAATAATAACATAAATACAACACTGTAATATTGTTACTGATATTACGAGACTTAGGGTTTTCATTGCAGGCCTTCAGTGTGAAACTAATTTATTAAGTACATCAACAATATATTATACCTTTGATAAATTCCCGTTTCGATCTTTATAAATTAGTTTCACATGATGACCCATGTAAGCAATTTAGTCTACAAAGCAGATAAACCTCAACTGTCATATTATTTAAACACTAATTCCAGTTACGCTAACCTAACACCTATAAATATATCGTTAATATAATAAGAAAGTGAGACAAGATAATCAATATATATTTTTTACGAAACACTTATTAATATTTAAAAACGATGGAGTTAAAAAGAAATAATGATTGTAAATTTTATTACGTATTTTTAATAGATTTATGTCATATAAATATTTTATATAGAACCCATAGTTTAATGTTCTCATTTGGAGACAGTAATATTACAGAACGGGGTAAGCAGACGAATAAAAACTTCGTTTGAGGATGAGCTCAAATTTATTTGAATTAACAATATCGTCTCCAATGCCACAACACTCAATGAAGTAAGAAAAAGGAAATGAATGAACATCTATAAAAGTTGTAATAGATATAATTAAGCTAAAATTATCACTATTTTTACAATGTCATTATGTTTTTTTTCTTATACCACAATAACACTTTACCATTGCTCTATAAGCATTTAAATAATCCAAGACACACAAATCTAACAATTAATTACTAGCTATATAGTTTGTATGATTTTATTTTGCTCGATATACAAATATAAGTTCCAGCAACGCACTAACATGTTATCGTTAATAAAAAAACAATGTCATTTTAATACTGAATACGAAGCAAAACATTAAAATAATTTGGTAATTAAGCCATTATAGTCCCTTAATCTAAAAATAACAATAAAATAACACATAATTTATATAATCGATAAGTAAATAAACCGTTAGCTGCACGACACTATTCGTTTTCTATGCGATAAGCTACACGATACCAAAACAACGAGTTACTAAGTCAAAACACGGAAACAACATACAATAAGTATTCGAATAATCTGATCGATTATTTTGTCTTCATTTATTACTATCCATATTGTATCTCTTAGATTTATTAACTTTTTAAACTAATTTTATTAAGGGGCACAGAATTGATATGTTTCCGATGCACGGCGTTTGTGTGATACCGTTTCACTTAACCTAACTTGAAGGCGACGCTACACCCCTACTCTATCCTATCACATGCGGGCCAATGTCACGCGTCTCGTATAGTTGACGACGGTCCAAACACCACCTACTCGATTTCACAGTAAACGTTAAAAATATCAGTTTGTTGTATTGTTTTTTCATATTAAAATCAAATTTTGAAATAAGTACATTCACACATAGAAGAGACAAAAAATCATCAATCAAGCGAAGGTATTTTAAAATAATGTTGTTCAACGTGACATACAGCCGAATAATTTGTAGTAGATAAGAATATAGAATAAACGTCTCTATGAAACCGCTCCTTTATTTCTAATTACACATTAAAATATTACATGATGATATGTATCGAGTAGTCCCGCAAAAGGTGACGTAGCCGTGTCCTCAGCCACTGGACGTCTCTTACTCGCTATCTACTGTTGTTGGACGGAATCATAGCAGCATCGGCGTCCCTCACGCAATCTCATCACACGCTTTGATAAATAAAACAGCGATTTGCACGCCAAGCAATGCCCTTCTTTTTTTAATTATGCGTCAACGTTAATGTTGAAGCCTATTGTTATAGAGAGCAAATTCTCGTATTAATAACATCGTACTCTAAAGCCATCAAGAGACTGAACAGAAAAAAAAACAAATTGTTCGTTGTATATTTGTTATGCAATAAGGAACGCCGAACGCCGAATGTATGGGAGATCACTACTACATTATTACACAATTACTTATATACGAATTACTTTTATATCGAATTAAATAAGTAAATTAACATTGACTTAGCTTAATTATAAAAACTGATAATGAATTACAAATATTATATTTTTATATACCACGGAGTTCCGGATTTTAAGATGAATGGAGTAAATATAAATAGTCCGTGATTTGTAATGTATAAATCATTTGTTTTAAATTAATTTGGGAATTATATTTGGATATTATTTATTCAGTAATAATAAAAATTGTATATTAAAAAGTGTATAACAAGAGATGAGATTTAAAACTGAATTCGGTTTCACTCGATAGTCGTATCATATCATATTCTGCAAATAGTTATTATAATTATATTGTAAATAAAAAACCAATTATTATGATTTAGTATATCGTCACTATTAAGATTCACCTATAAAATACAAGTTTGGTACGGTTTGAGGTTAGTATTAAATTATGTATAGTATAACCTTTATTCTTTGGTTTATACGCCACGACTCTCGGTTACTTTGTGAGAATTTGTAATTTATAAATGATGTATAAAATTTTGCTAAGTCAAAAAAATTGACAAAGTTTCTATCATATATTGACTACGAGATTTTCATAAGAATTCACATGCTGTATTTATTTGCACCGACCGAAAGCGGTCGTGTGAATACCTCACTAGATTTTATTTCGTGTCACGATTCTAACCAAAATATTCAATACCTTAATAATACGTAGCCTATGCAGGGTTTTTTTTTTACTTTTTTTTGTATATTTATAAATGTTTACATCAGCAGAATATACTTCTAGATACCTACAATAACATTTAGTTTTATTTTTGGTTTTTTTACTAATCCGCATTCTGTACTTATATCGTTATCATTTAGATCAACGAGAAGGTAACTAAGTATTTCTTCTGTATGCGATAGTCAACTACCTAAAAATAAAAAATATATTAATATTCCATCTGATTAATCTTAACAATGTTTAATTATTATTATGTATGAATAACTTTCCTTTAATTGTTATGTAACTATACTAATTTTCTACAATAAATACCCTTATCTAGTATTATATTATTCACCTAATGATTATACAATAAAAGTAACTACTAAATTTTTAAATTAGATTAATACCGAAAAGCTCGTCAAAGCATGCAGATAGTAGAATAATTGTTTCACTAATCAGCGTCGCGTCGGCGCGGCGCGCTTGTCGCCGATTTATTAATAACTATAATTTGATTATATTAGGATTACATTTAATTAATTTAACTCTCATAAGGCCAAGGCTAAATTCTCGCAACAAGACTGAACTGATCTCGATTTCGTCGCAATGCACTCGAACCCGCAACGTTTATGGGAATATCGTTGGAACATTGGGAACGTCAACGAAATACTCGGTAAGTATAATTACAAACATTGGAATAGTATCGAAAATTTAGGTTTTTTTTTTTCGCAAGGCACAAGAAACTTTAATAGTACTTCAATCTAAAGAAGATAAAAATCCTAGTGTAAAGTAATAACAAAGAAAAAGAGTCCGCGTTGAGCGTTCCGTGATATATTGCACTTCAAGACAGACGGTACCGAGGTACTTCTCGGTCCTATCGCATCAAAATCTCTAGTAAAATCTTTATATTTATTGCAATAATACAATTTAATGAAGGAGTCGTAAGACCAACACTAGTGTGCCAGTGCTTTAACGAGTGATGAACATTATAGAAATTACTAAGAAAGTAGGTAAATATAATTTGAAATAGTCATGAAAAATTTATTTAAATACGCTAACATTACCGAGGCTAAAACAAAAATATTATTATTATTACATACAACTTTATTTAAATCATTCAACTTGAAATATTATCAACAGAACGTAATCTTTCTATGAAGGGCACCTTTGGTTTTTAGCTTATTCGAATGAGATATATCCTAAAATGTTTAATTTCTGATAATATAATATATTCATAACAAGTCATATCAGTTGTATACACCGGCCTAGTAAAAAACAAATATACAAACTTTTCAGTACAATAAGTTAGTTGTAAATAAATCTTATATTACACAATAAAGTAATATTATATTAAACGACCTTGTTACTATATTTATATAAAATTAATATATTTAAATAATAAATTTATTAGAACGGTAAACAATCAACCTGGAATGTTAATAATACAATTAAAACATACTAAATTTGGTATAAAAGAATAACCACAACCCTGACGCTGAAGAACATAATAAAGAGGAGACAGAGCAATTAAATTATCTATTATATAAACTGTTGTGTGAAGACGACATATTTGATCCGTTTTATCCGTAATATTGACATATGTTTTGACAGCAGGGGTATACTCCATCTCTTATAGTAGTTCCGATGCGATTTAGCGGATCAAGATTTCGTGTTCCTCAGTTAGCTGGTTGTCAAGTGCCGAGAGCCACGAACGAATTAATGCTGTTCGCCCTCTTCTCCGCTTTTGGCTCCCTGTTAAAACGTAACATTATTTCATTGATAGGTTTGACCATTGTCGAATTGATAAAATCAAATTAAATGTTTAAGCAGGCTTATTAAGTACTATTAGTGCTTGGTGCATGGTGATACATTTTTATATTAGTTACTGTCTCTGAAACCGATACAAGGAATACACATAGCTTGTATAGTTGAACTAAGGAAGAATTGAAACAAGTCAGGATAACTACTTAGAAATGATATAGGATCGAGAAATGCTCGATAACGATATGATTAAATACATTGTAGTAATAACAGAGTTTGTTAAGTAAGCATAAATAAATATTATGTTTTCTTCTGATAGGATACTGCAACTTTGAGATTACTAAGCGCTACACTTTCTAAATATTAAAAAGTTTAATAAAAGAAGGTTTAATAAGTATAAATGCTAACGTTGCATTTATCCCAAAAGAAAAGCCCAACCCGGGATTAGTCTAAACATTACACCCGTGCATACTTCATGTGCGAGAATCCAGCCGTTGTGTGCCATCTTATGCCTTGCGTATTCGAGGTGGATGGCTCCCTCTGAGCTGAGAAGCAGGGCTCCCTGTAGACGGGCCATGGCCGCGGCGGCGTCCGTCGGACTAACGAAGTCCACGAATGCAACAGGGCCAGTGCTTGCGCCGACGCTGCCAGCGGTCAGCAGTCGAAGTCGTGAAAACCCAGGACAGCTGTTTCGAGAACCCCGAACAGTGGTACTCAGATATACCCGTACTCGTACACCCATTACGACAATGTGTTTTATATTTGTAAATTGTTTGATAAATTAAAAAATGTTCAATCGATGATTCAATATTTTGGAATCTTCAAAAGGTCTATATCGACAAATTATTAGCTATTGCTTTTACCGAAGCTTATCTTATGCGAAAATTAACATCATAACAAGGACTTTCAAGATAATTTATAACGTACTAGATTTTACGTGCGGCTTCGCTTGCATTAATATCGATTTTGTCAAATAAATCGGATGACACAAGAAAAAGTTTCATACAAAGTTTATCCCTCTACCCCATTTCCAATAAAGATTACGCGAGTAGCCTATCTTTGTCTCCTGGGTCCCATCTATCTGTACCAAAATTCATTACAATCGATTCAGTGGTTTAGGCGTGAAAGCGTAACGAACAAACAAACACACAAACTCATATTCGCATTTATATTATTAGTATGATATATTGTTATTCAGTCATGCAATGACCATGAGCAGAAGAATTTTAGCGATACCTGGCCACTTATTGACTGCTCTACAAAAGAGGTTTATTGCAAGGAATAGTGAGTAAGATATGAACGTATTATAGTTACAGATAAAGCGCTCCATCTTCGACGTCATTATCGCTTTCCATAAGAGATTGAGGTCAATGCATTTACCATATGGTTGCAGATCATAAACTAGGCTTGATATATCCGTAACGTGATCGGTTTTTATATTACTTCGCAATTTTTTTGCTACTAAAGAAAATTCCTGTTGTGAATAAACGCAACATGATACGTTGCACATACGTGGGCACAAAAAGTGACATTCTCAGTTCTTATGTGTGTTGTTATTGTGCTCGTACGGCTAAGGTGTAGCGAGTGTGAAAGTGACTTTGTCATGCTCAGGGCGGTACGGGTGCAGGCTTTTAGTTCTCACACAAACTTTATCACATTTAATATAATGAAATTATAATTTGTTCGCAAAACTTTATTTACTGCGCGTCTATATTTGTGTGAGATAATAACGCATGAAACAAAATATAAATATATAACAACGCAATAGTATTATAACGTGGACGACATTGTGAAATTCGGTGCGACATGCACTGTGAAAAAGTAATACTTTATTAACTTCGTCAATTGTTTAATTAACAGTTTATGCATTATGTTGAGTGCTTGATCATGCACATGACATTGTGTTAACGGCTTTCGATTGGAAATAGTAAGTAAGTCATTATACATTTATTTGTATTAATTTCTTGGTGGATAATTGTAACTTATGATAAGCAATATTGTTTCCAGTCGAAAACTTTAAGCTGTAGCTAAAATTTTCGTTTCGAATATAAATATATAAAGTACCTGCTAAATATTTCCTTCAGTTCGTGTTCGGAAACGAATTGTCCGAGGTTTGCGACAAAGAGTGTAGAACAGGGAGGCGCGGGATGACCTGGGTGCGCGGAGGGCGCGGGGCCATGTGGTGGTACAGCCGCGCCTGGCGAGCCCAGAGCTGGAGCCGGCAGCACGCATGCTCCCAGCGTCAAAGGGGTCTGTATCAGTACCTAAGTTTAGTTAATCAGGTCTTTAGCGTAACTAAAGCTTTAATCCTACTAGCTTCACAATTGTATATATTCAAAAAACACTGCACGTCTACATTTTTTTTATATAGTTAAGGTTTAGCGTTATGGCTACAATTTCACCTGATTTTAAGTGATGATGTGGGCCAACAGCGTGAACACGCTAAACCTGTGGAGAGACTAGCTCTCAATGAAACTGCCGGAACACACCTATAGGTATTTGGTGCCAGATTTTCAACTTGTGGGTGGTAGCTAGCCAGGCGGACATTAGAAAAGCTCTACCATCATGCTATTGTTTCATCACTATGTTTTCCTCCACCGAAAGTTCAAACTCATTGTAGGTGGATTTGAACTCACGTCCTTTGAAGCAGCGTCCGTACACGCTACTACTAAGCTATCATCGCTTAAAACTAAGAATAAACTTAAGGTGTTATTATTACTTTTTTCAAAAAAACAATCTAAGTTTAATTTATTTTTCGTAACATTTCTCAAAAGCAGGAGGGCTAAGCAAATTATAACAATATAGTTAACAGTGTTTTTATATCAAAAAATCATTATCCGTAACTCGATACTCTCAACTATATTTTGGACATGACGTACGTAAAATTCATTGAATTAATACAATCATTCTGGCAGCCTTATTCATTTTAATATAAACACAATATATCAAGAACCTTTTTGAGGAATATAATTACAAAATGTGGGTAAATTAAATCACTGCTAGAAGCGAAGGTTTCTTGATATATAAAATATTTTTTACTTGGAAATTGTTTTGTGGAATTACATTAACTATATTCTTTGTGATATTCGCGTTTTAAATAACTTTATGAGACTTAAAGAAATTATATAAAAATACATACGTGGTGTGGCCTATCGGTGGCAGCTAGTCAGAGGTAAGAACGAACCGGCGCCATCTGAGGATGGATAGCGGGATGCACAAGGCCGTGCGATAGTGTCGGCAGTTCCCCTCCATAAGCTAATGGGTGATGCCACAGCTCGGCGCCACCTCCCGGAAAGAATGGGCTGGCTAGGTCTGCGTAGCCATAAGTAAGGGAAATAGTTAATAGTATACATTAATACAGCAATACTTTGAACTTTACTTCGAATGTATATTTATAATCGTGTGTAAACACCTAGCGGTAATGTATTTTACTAAAACTCTAATTTAGGACATACCGGCTATAGAAAATTATTATTTACAAAGTGATTGTACCATGTTTTCACGGTTTTACATTTGTTTTTGATACAAGTTTTAATACAATATATTGTACATACATTTATTTTCCTTTGTTTTGGAATCATAAAAACATGTAAAACTTGATTTGACTGGGGTAAAGAACCTGATAGATCAATGTTGGTAATAGCTTCGCGGAGCTAGGTCTTGCGTGGGACGTGTAAGCGATCACAAATACTTGTCCTTTAGGTTTGCTCGACACCCCCGGCGCACTTACCTAAATAATGGCTGAAATATAGGACGAGCATCTTTGTGTAAGGATGAGCGTAAACAAAGTTGGTGCGTTCATTAGTGTGTTTGTTTATAGGTAGGGTATGGATGTGGGGCTGGGCGGGGTCGAGCAAGCTCCGGGAGGTGTGTGCGTTGGCTGTACTTACGTCCAGTGAGTGGGTGCATCAATGCGGGGTGTGCAGCTGGCGCGGCTGTGGCAACTGCCGGCTTCGGCTTGCTGACCTTCGTGTTGCTTTTAGCGAACTCCAGTCGGATCGTTTGCGGCATGTCGGGGTCGAACCGGACGCCCTGCTGTGAACAGCCGCGAGCGGTGCGGCGCTCCGATATAATGACGGAAGGGTCGGTCACCGGTCACTGGCTCTTCCCAACCAAATTCATACGTCTTATCGATATTTGGTGGGTTAACGGGCAAATAACAATCGCGAATACTATAGTAGTAAACTATAAGATGTAAGTCATTAAATATATTAACAGTATAGCTTCTATCGAGTACATATAACAAACGATAAATTGGTAGAAATAATAACTGATTTTATATGCGTTTTGACTATTATGTTAGAGCACAAACAGTTGAATAATAAAAACGTTTTTGAACCGCGCCCGCGCCCGCTTTGTGACGGAACACAGTGCTCGGGTTGTGATATCAAACCTGTCAAACAGTGACATGCATTTGCGTATTTACAACGTAACGTTATCAAGTACGCCCTGACGTTACACCTGGCGCCTGACAATACCCACTTGATATCCCGCCGCGATCTGTTCCACATGTGCATAGGTTTAGCATAACTTACGATACGGTTACTCGAGTCAGGAAAATGTTATTCCAAAGTCTACAATGAAAATATTAACTATAGTGCTCGTTTGGCTGTGTTTAGGCATGTGATGAAAAGAGGTTTTAGTAACACCGTGCGTAATATAATTTTTAGTATTTACAGCAGCATGTTATTAATTTTATTTCATTCGTGTACCTCTCAGTCTTTTAAAGAGATACCGTTTGTTGTGGTTACCAATATACTGTGTCACGAAGCCACATGAATTATTTAGGCATTGTGAATTTAGTGAATTCCCTATTTCTTTATTATTCGATTATGTTCCGCATTTTAGGAAATATGGATATTGTACTGTATTTCTTTATAAGTACTACAAATAAATCATATTTACTGCATTTGACCCAATCTATGTGATATGGAATCATTTATATAATGTCATGTCATCACTTTCATCAAATATGGTTACACCATTAAATTGGATCAAATTCAATAAATCTTGTTATAAGTTTTTTTTGTGTATACTAGTTGCAGTACTAACCTGAAGGTCTTGTTTAGCTGCTTCAGCACCAGCACGCGTGTGGAAAGTAACAAAACCGACTGGCTGTAAATTGGAAAAAAATATATATTTTATTAATCAAAATCTAGAAAAGCACATAAATAGTAACCATACAAACTACAATACAAAAAGCGTTCGAGTCAACGTTACGAGTACACGGACAGATTAAAATAAACGTTTACTGTTTATATAAAACAGTATATATGAATACTTATTTATACATCTAAAAAAGATTAAGTACTATATTCCTACAGACTCACCGAAGCTGTTTTTCCATTCTTGCTCGTAACCTTCAGTAGAGAACCCTCGTAGCCCTGTGCAAACAAATTAAAATGATTATTTAACTATCTACGTTGTCAAACCAAGTCCCCCGAGCGAACATGTTTCGGTAATTTTAAATATACAAATACATACATAATACCATCGACAGCCTAGCATTACCGTTACGGTGTTATTCACTTCGTGGCGGCATCGTGTACAAACAAAATATAGTTAAGCTTACCAAAAATGGTACGTTTATGTGCCAGGTACGGGCAGTAGTATCACGCGATATCGGCACTGAAACTAACCCTCGGTTTAGCCACCTTTATGTTTTGGTGCTATCCGTGCCAGCCGAGGATCGAGTGTAATCCCCCATATCGGTAGATAAAATCGATTCAATCCGAATATTACGAATCGGGGCATGACATTTGATATTTACGGCGCAGTAATCCGAATCGAGATTCTAGTCGCATCGCGTGACGTAAGCGCTCCCACTTTTCATGTTTTATTTTTATTACATATAAATGTAATTTAGGGGTTGTTTTTAGTACATATCGTTTATCAATTCCATAAGTATTTTTACTTCTTAAATGTATAATTTGTTAACTAATTTTGATATACTTATTGGATTATTAATCTTATTTTCAAAATATAAGTTTGTTTAAATCTAATACAAATATTGAAAATATAAAAATTGGAGAGACACATTTTCATTCATTTCTAATATTTAGCCTCTGAATTCAGTAATATTAACACTCTGTAGAAGCGTTTCAACACATATATTATTTATAGTAATATCATTAGAAATATCTTTTTAAATGGCATAATGCAAAAACTACTTTTGTTTAGTTTACTAAAAATAAAAATACTGGATTTTTGGTGTTTGGCAGTGCTTTAACGTAACTAAACTCTTTATAAATATAGTGATGTCGCACTTCAGCATGCTCAACCTTAAAAGGTGTATGAAAAGAGCCTCCACGAGTGGCAATACCCGAGTACGTCCGGCGCACGGTGGGCAGTCAGTCCCGATTTCAACTTTACAGACTGGCTAAACTTTTCACCACGACACGAACGTATTTTTTATATTATTTGTGCTCATATGATAAAGAAAAAGGATTCAAACAAGATGGAATATAAAATACAACTAAATAAAATGAATTATTTACCTCGTATGCCCGAAAGAGTAGATACAACTCCCGCGGCTTTGCGTCCATAGGCAGGCCACTCACGAACAATGTCCGCACCTATTAACAATTACAATTAGTCAATTTTAGTGGTAAAAATATGCGACGTGTTATATTTAAAATTGTGTTACATTAAGTCTTCAATGTTCACGTCGGAGTTCAAAGAGAGAGGCAATATTGCACATTCTAATTTGGCACTACTTGTTTTGTGTTAAAACTAAATAATGACTTAAAATAAATAACATAAATTCATCAAAACGCAATTAATTGGACCGATTTATTAAATGAAACAATAAAAATGCAATTACAGTGAGAGTGAGTGGATAAGAAATTAAGTGTTTAATAATAAGTATTTGAAAGCTTTGGCAATGGAAAGAATAATTTATCTCAGTGGTAGTGTGTACGACTTCGCGTCAAGAGACGTGAGTCCGAATCCAAACACCTACAATGAGCTTGAGCTTTTGGTGAAGGAAAACATCGTTAGGAAACCATAACATGGTGGTAGGGCTTTTTCTAATGCTCGTCTGGCTTGTAACCACCCTCAAGTTGAAAACCTGTCGCCAAATACCAATAGGTGTATTCCGGCAGCTGCACTTGAGAGCCAGTTCTTCCACAGGCTCAGTTATCTACCAACTTGGGCCATATCATCACTTAAGATCAGGTAAGTTTATGGCCATGACGATTAACCTTAACTATTCAAAAAATGCATTTACATAGCTAAAAAGAAACAAATATAAATAATATTTTTGAGATCATACTTGAAAGCAAAGGTCGATTCATATAGTTTAATCAATTCAGTCAGTGATGGCGTGGCACGGCGGCATGACATAAGGTTGGTCCTCTCATATATATTTTATCGACGTCGGTGCCCCGGTCACTACCAGAATGTCGGACCTTTATGTCGGCTATTTTCCGCTCTGGTGCACGGGAATTCTCAGTTTCATAGATACCACGATATTTTTAGAGCGGTAATTTTTAATATTACACATCGAATCGGATGAGGCATTTTAGATATTCACTTAGTTTTTCAAGAATCGTTTTCCACTGGTAGTTATTATTACACAAATAGTGTTAAAATATTTCAGTTAAAGCGATTACTTTTGTAAAAATTGTTTTTTTGCCAACAAGTTATTCGTTATATATGATTACTTACTATTTTTTGAATAGTAAATTATGATAATAGATACAATTAAAATTTGTATCATTTGTAATGGTAGGTGCTTATTTTATTTCAGAAATCTGTTTACATTATTTACTTTTTATATATCGCTGCCTATTTGAGTACTGACTCCTATTACAATCACTTACTGCAATTTAAAAATATAATATTTATTTCTATTAAGTAAGAAGTAACCATCGTATTCATGTCTCAAAACACGTGTCTTAAAATGTACTATAAGTACAAGTGCGGACGACAAAAACTTACACTAATAACATATTTTATACAGAGCCCAGGGATACATAGTGTACGGTCAGTTAGAAAACTATTCTCCGTGTCGACCATTTTACACTCGGTTGCGTCCAGACCCCTATTGAGTTATGTGTGTTTCATACGAAACTGTGATGAGAAAAATGTCATACTACCAGAATATTACCTCAAAAGATTCTTTGTGAAACTAAATTTTGTTTATAATAATATACGTATACACTACGAAATCTCGAACCTTAAATAAAAAACACAACTAAAATTAATTGATACATTTACGTTCATACGTAAGAATAATACGCTTGATTTGCGAATTCTATTGTCATTGTAAATGTCTTTATATTTCTTATTTATACAATATCTTATTCAAATTTTGGACAGCTATGATGATTTCATGGATTTTTTGTCTCTCAAAAATTGTTCACATCGCAAAATACAAAACAATGTATTGACCAATACTACAATGTAGCCTTTATAAAGAGAATTCCGTTTCTTGCTAGTAGCGCTACTATATTTCTTTATAGATGTATTTATTCAAGTATCAATTGGATTAAAAATAAAAAGTTACTTTACATACATTATGCTGTACAGAGCCATGAATATACACTATCAATATACATGGTCATGTATGTAGAATGCCTTCTCAAATATAAAAAAAAAACATCTGAGAATCCGTGAAAATTGGCATCACTTAAAATTAGTACTAATTTATAAGTAGTAGTCGTGAAATGTTATAGTTTTCCTTTGCTACTAAACTCGACTTATACTTTTGACTTTCAATAATCGCTAAGGTTTGAATGCGATGGTGTTTGCGTTATCACTTAACTATCACACCTACATTATAATTATATTTATATGGTAATTCATAATAATAAAATAAAGTATTTTTATACAAGATAATATAAAGTATTTATTTTAATACACAAAAAATACACAGCGAAGTGTTCTTATTTTATTTAAGGCTCGACTCAATTTTACGCTTTCGCGGCTCGGAAAGCGGCGAGACCATTGGATCTGTCCAGGGAGGGTTGATACCATCTACGCTATGACATTAATACGACAAAGAGGAAAAATAGAGTATTAAGTACCTCGCACAATATGAAAACACGTAATTTTTATTACACGCGAAACATCGTGTGAGTGTCGAACCGATCACGAGTGAACGATCAAAGCGGGGATTGTGACTCGTCGCGTCTCATAGAGTATTATACAACATATTGTATATATATAGGTTGGTTCACACTACGGTGCAGCTAGTTGGGTGTTGTCATCCGACTATTACTATATTTATTCGATTAATGCTAAAATTTTACTGTTGTAATAATTATTAAACTGTAATTACAATACAGGGTTGAATTTAATGAAGATATATGTTTGTGTAGTATACAATATGAAAACCCTAATTCAGTGATATTTTATGAGAGGATTTGGTCGGGTAATTTTATATCCATTATCTTACATTACATATTTAAATTAATGCTTAAATTAATTTCTATCTAACACTGTCCAGTGAGCATTTGCTTTGTATATATGTATATGTAACTGTTTACTCAGAAACTGATCTGACGACTTGTGGAATTAAATAATATTTTCCTTTTACACTAAAGAGGTATATCATCTACTATGTTAAACATAGGTTTTTATGCAAAACAGCATCCGTCACGTAAGTATTAACGTATTATAAAACAAACTGTAACAATTTGCTTTAATTATCCAATACTAATTACATATCTATTAATATATCAATTTAATATAATCATAATGTATTATATATATAAGTAATAAAGAACTTTGATGTACCTATTAGAAAAAACTTTTATTTTAACATAATTAACTGGTTTACCTACATAACAAAGAAGTGTCACAAAAGCAATAACTATGCCCTTCTATATTTTTAAATAAAATATGAAGTTTGAATCCCCTAAGCGATATGACATTATATAAATTATATAATAATCCTATTAAAACCCATTATGTAGCAAAAACGTATACACAAATAACCACTATATTGTTACTGAATATTATAAATGCGAAAGTGAGTTTGTTTGTTTGTAGCGCTTTCATACCTAAACCGTTGAATCGATTGTGATGAATTTTGGTATAGAGATAGATGGGATCTTAGAGAGTGTGATAAGGTACTATTTCTCGCTAAACAATTATTTGAAGTGGGGTAAAGTGAGGGATAAACTTTGTATGAAACCTTTTATTACGACATTCGATTTGTTTGACAAAATCAATACTAACGCGAGCGAAGCAGTAGGTAAAAGCAAGTATGTATATAAAAAAAACAGAGACAAAAAAATTAAGATCATAATAATACAATCTCCAGTGAACTCTAATATGGTGACGGGTAACCTTACAAGGAATCTGACTGTGCCTTAAAATAAATATAACACCGTCGATCATAGGTGTGCGGTTGTTTTAATTACTTACCGCGTTCGGCGTGGCGTGTCAATATCACTACAACATAGGGAATTAAATTAATGTTCAAAGCACACGTAGTTTTCACTTTATACATTAGAACGGGATAAAATTCGAAGGGGTTACATATACAAAACTATCTATCTATATATATCTAGATTATATATAGATAATCCATTATAAATAGGCTGGCTTCAAGACTAGGGCCATTTTTCATGTTAGCTATTTATATTAATATTATAAAGCGGAAAAGTTTATCTGTTTGAACGCGTTAATCTTAGAAACTACCAGTCCGATGTCATAAATTATTTTTGTTTTTGATAGACCAATCATTGAGGAAGGCTTTAGGATGTTTAATATCACGCTACTACATAATATTAGCTAATAGAAGTAAAACTGTTTTGAGAAAAGTTACAAAAACGGTCAAAAAAGATTAAATCATTTTTGTTCAATGCGAACGAAGTCGAAGACACAGTAAATAGGTAAACGTTGCAGTGATCATTTAACATTAATAAAGGGTACTTCCGATTGCTACTTTATACTATTTTAAAAAACCTTAATCGATATTCTTAATAGTTGCACTATTTTAACAGGGAAACTAAAACAGATTCTTATTTTGATACAATCTATACCACGTGCATTACTTATATATAAGATATTTAAATAAATATAAGAGGGTAAATTCGTATAAAAAATATGGATGCAGTGCGACGTACTAAATAAATATTTATGACTCATGGTAACTAAAAAGTTGAAGAAAACTTGATAACATTGTGTAATTAAGACCCAAACGTATAATTTAATATGTTATCTAACAAAGGAAGTATTGTTTATGTGATTATATGTACGTTAAGTTTATAAACTTCACGAAATGAACATAAAAGTAATAACTACGTTTCATAAAACATGTTCATTATTTAAATAAATAAAAGTGAAAAGGGTTGAAAGTGTATGTACTCCATCGATCGCCCGGACGTGCATCGGAAGTGATTGGAGCGGAAACACCTGGGGCAATGTATAGCGAATTTATCATACGCCACTGCGTACCTAACACTTTCCGCAATACTGTCTGAGTAGAGCCTGCTTCTATGTAATTAATTGTAAATCATTAAATTATTACTCTTAGAAGGGAATTTTTACTTATATATAAAGAATTAAAAATACATTTATGATGTCGAAAATGATATAGACCGTCATGACGTTACCATAAGCTTTTGGTAGTGCAACTAAACCTGTATAAACTAACATACTACCAATGCTGCAACAATAATTACTTGAAAACTGATTAATTTAGTAATATACATTTTGACATCTTAATAATAGAACACTAACATGTTGTCAAGTGTCGAAGAACAAAATAAAAACTATGCATTTTATATAAATGTTTGCTCATAATAATTAAGTTCTAAATTATTATTTCATATCGTTTATTCTGGTAACGGACTCCTGTACGTAGATCCTAAAAATTTTGTATCTTATTTTAATGGAAAAAATTCGTTTGGTAATGTACAGGACTATTTTTCGCGATAGTCACTGGTTACACTTCCAAATATGATAATAACTGTTAAAATATTTCCAGATACATTTTAATCAATCAAAACTTTACATATATGTACGATAAAAAATCGAAAATAAAATTGTGTGTTCATGGGAGGCGGTGATCACTTTCCATCAGATGAGTCTCCTGCCCGTTTGCCCCCTATTCCATAAAAAAAAGAAAAAAGTCCATTATACGGTATATAGAGATGAGATTTTCCTTGGGAAATACCTTAATTCAGATCGGCAGTGGTATGAAACGGACTGAATAAATAGCCGACACGATTTATGATTTTTTTAACAATAACCAAAACAATGACTTTTTTACAGTAACGCTACTCTACTGGATACTAACGATTTTTTATTCTAAATAATTGATTATAATTATAATAATCATTGATTCTGGTAAAATGTTACCATGTAACGTATTAGTAGTAGTTTTTGTGTCACCTTGATTCAGTAACATTTTTAATTATTATACAAAAATCAGGCCGTAGAGTATGTTAATTTTAAAGAAAAAATCATATATATACTGATATCTTGAATTTTGAACAATACACAATCCAACGGACTAGTTAGAAAGACTTTCCATTTTATATTTATATAACGTTAAATGCTATTAAAAATATTGCCAAAGTCATTATCAGTGAATATCATCACTACCATTTACACAGTACAAAACCATACTTACTACTACATTGATCGTTGCTTTTATTGAATTTTTTTTTCAAAAAAAGATTCAATTTCTGAAACCGTTAGATATAAAAGCGGAGTTATATAAATCTTTACTCGGTTGAAAGAACAGATACGCTGAATAGAAAATTGATGGTTGACTTTGGCGATTCACTTTATATGATTTCTACTCTTGTGTTAACCGAAGAGTAAAATAAGTCGTCGATACTGAGAGAAACCATGTTGGTTGGATAAGTAAATACTTATGTTTGTAATGTAATGAAACGTCCAGCTACGACCACTTTAATTAACTTGTTCCAGTGCTCTATTTGTGTTTCATTCTTTTATTATAGATGTTTGTTATTGGGCAATTCATGATTGGAAAATACGCTACATACACAAGTATAAACTATTGTTATAACGTTTTTAAATATACTGGTTTCATTTAAAACACGATACTTGAGGAAATTTATGTATAAACTTATCAATCTGAATTACTATTTGTTAAAACTTTAACGTGTCAAATACGAATTCTACTCGTGAACAGTGAAATATTATAATATTTTTTTTATTTATAATAAATGTATATTAGGACAAGCACAATGCGAACCAAAAATAATGGTGACCACCAAGTGTTCGCAATATATCGACATTCATAATGCAAACCTTTTAGAAGCTGGATATGTCGAAAACTGAAAGAGAGTCACTATTAGAGGTTAATTGTCATGTGTATAATGGTCATCGGTTTTATAGATCTACCGCCCAGTTCGATTATTGGATTTACATCGGCTAAACTCACAAAAAGAGCAGCTTAAGTACTCGACTATAGAAAATTCTGGTGTATGGCACTAAATGTTGATGTTGATGAATGCGGATATAACGCAAGTCGATATTAAAAAAAACTATAACTTATCAGAACTGTCCAATAACTGACTTATGCTAAAATTAACTTTGCAAGTACTCAAACTCTGAAAAGCAATTTTTCTTCGGGTCGTCAATGTCAGAGGGAATAATTCACAACTTTCCCTGTAACCTCATAGTTGTCGCTGTGTATCGAACTTTTCAAAATTCAGTATAGGGGATAAATACATTCAAATACCTATTTATAAGCCGGAAAGGTTACATATACATATATCTAAATACTTTAAATCTATATGATTCATGATAAATATTTAAAGTTGTATGACGTATATCATTCATGGAGGAAAATATTGAGTCAATTTAGTAAAATTTATATGAATCCTAAACTCTGTCCTAGAATAATTTAATATCAAATGAATGACGCTATTATTAGCTATGATATATATAATTAATATATGCACAAATAATTTTCCGCTTTTTACACTTCTCCATATATTTTTTTTTAATTTTACACTCCTCTGTGCATAGAATATAAAAGGGAATAAGTTTTTTCACGTATATAGATATTTACTAATAGAAAATAAAAAAGTAATAATGAGAAAACAATCCTCTTTAGACGACTAATCCGTGTCACACAGAAAGACACCCAATAACATATTGTTTTATTGAAACGAAATTGAAATATGTTTGGTTAAACGTAAACAATTGCCTGGGACAGAGATATTTCTAATTTTTCGGTTGACCTGCGCCCGTCAGTAGACTGTGGCACTAGGAAAATAGATAAAACAGAAGTAAATAGTGGGAAAGGGACACAAAGGATAGGAGACGTTCGAGAAACAGCCAGACTGTAAACCGTAATTGAAATAATTGAATCCAGTTCAAATATTTAACAGTAAAAGATTCCAACTTTTAATATTACCAAGTTCTGATTCAATCATTGAACTTTCCGGATTCTGGGTCTCAATTAATAGCTATTATTGTCTTGTATTAATATCTTTGTAATTTTTCTCTATAGTTCATTAATTTAATGAAATTAATAATTGTGTAGTTTTTAAACCACACTCACACGATTATAATGGTATTCAGGTATCGATATGAAATACAAATTATAAACGCATTTTAACAATTTTATTATGATATTTACTTGAGAGATTAAACCAATTTTTAAAGTTTTTAACATAAATATCGCATTAAATAGTATAAAAGTTGCTCTATTATCATAACGAACTATTGACATATTGAAATCTAAAAATAATTACGAATCAAATTAGACAACTTGTGGAATTATACGACGGAACCTATTTCAAATAGTTCTCTACACGGTTTATAGGTTCAATAATTATATTTCAAAATTTCACACATTATAAAACAAGATATACTATTAAATACCGGCGTTAACATATATTGTTTTCTCCAAAAAACTAAATCCAAAGATAAAATGACTTTTACTTTATTCACAATCCTTATATCGTTATTATTTTTTTTTATGTTAAGCAACAAACTTATTTCCGTTCATTGTCTTGTAACGTCTTCTCAAAATATTTTATTTTCTTAGTATATAACAAAATATTTAGCCACTATCATTACAAACATCGACCGAGTACCGTTGCTTAAAGTGTATTCACGTTATACATATAGAATAGTGAAACACACGCCTGGGTTTATATAAGGATATAACTTATGTGATCCCACGGGAAAACTACTTACTCTTGTTTTCCAATATTACATTTGACTTTGATGCTTATGGATCACTTTATACGCAGAAACATTTATAAACATTTAATTTAGGTTTAGCAATATAACAAACTATCTTAATTATGTTATATATGTGTCATCACCTAATGTAAATGTAATTAAAAGCTCAACGAAGAAGGGTATTAAATAGATATATTTGACAATTCTGAAGTGATTATTTTATTAGTTAGAAGTCATATTATTTATATAATTGTACAGTATAATTTAAGAAGTAATATCGACGAGTTCTAGATAGAACGATTGTATACAACAGTGAATATTTGATATCTTTCTTCAATTATTTTGATAGGAAATCGATAAGTAGAAAGTTTGATAAATAGCTGTTAATAGATCTATAATTTAAACTAGCTTCAATAATTAGCTAATCCATTAGACGTTGTTGTGCCCATTCGATAGTAATAACTCGATAACATTGCCAACAGTTGCATTGCTACAGCACAGCATTGTCTTTACAAAACAAATATATATATTTTAAGTCGGTCACGTTATTCAGATGTTACGTAATTACTAATAGATGCACTGATGATTATATATATGAAAAAGATACTATCATTCATATTCATTTAATTCAGATCTTAGTATTAAACACACTAAATAAAAATTAGGGTGGTGTATAAATCTCAAAGAAGCAAAGCAAAGAAAGAGTTAGAACGGCGCGTCGTAGTAATAACGTGAACCACCTGGCTCGCAGAGATAGGGATCATAATGTTAATTTAATTAAAGGACTAATCTAAATTGCAGACGACCCGACACTCCAGTGGCCATTAAAAGGATATTTCGTTGGCGACAGTAAGTTGGGGAAAGTCGACGATTATAAATATCTCGGGAAACAAGTGAAGGGAGAGAATTTACAGTAAAAACAGCGAGTAAGTGCCGAAGTTGGTAAAAGTTTGAATCTTTCGGCGTGTTTGTTCTGTTTTACAATTTATGCCTATTAAACATTTTTAATGTATTACGATTATAAAGTTTTATTTATTGTTTTAATAAAGTAGCTACACACTAGATGAAAAAAATCTTTCAACTATACATAAATTCTCGATTACAGATTTAATTGAATATTATTTAATTTAAAATAAAGTAGAAAGGTGCCTACCTATCTACTTATCTAAATTGCAGACGACCCGTTTAAGTTTCATTGAAAGGGATCCTCCATTCGAGTTGCTCTACACAAGGAAGAAAAAGTTTCACAACGTTAAAGATGTCTTTCGTCTTGGAAGCCGACAAAATTTGTTGGGAGAACGACGAAAATAATTTTGTTATTTCCTTTGATAGTCAAGTATTATAAAGTTATGCATTGATTTTAATTAAACTTTAATTTTACCTCTTAAATTTCAAATAATGTTTCCTATTCATAATGTTTAGAACAAATGTTTTATATAGACTATTAGGGTAGTCTTAAAAGTTCAGTAGTACTATAAAGTTATAAATATTGTGTCGAAGAGTTTAAAAATCAAAATTATTTATAAGTAGCTACCCAACTCGGCTTCGACCAGATAAAAACATCTGTTTATCGGATCGCTACCAAACTCCACAGAATCACTCGCTGCCTAGTGGTTATAATTAGCCTTAATCTGAAGATTCTCTGAAACTTTCATCAAAATCGGTCCAACTGTTTTGGAGCCGTTAAGGAACATACCGGCATAGATTTTTATATATAGATAAACGACATTTGGTGTCAATAAGCAGACAAGATGACAACAATGTACAGTAATAAAGCGAAGGTAATGAAAAATTAACAAAATAATTGGGTAAGAGAGATGTCAAAGAGCAACCGCTCCGTAATAAAGAGACAACGAATGATATCAATTCAAATGAGACGGACGAGTCGCGCACAGCACTGGTTCACTGGTCCGCCCAAATTATGTTCAATGGATAATTAATCGTCCCTGTTCGTTTCAATAACAATGCCGACCATATCGAGATAATCATTATGAAGCTATATTGAAGAGATAATAATATTTTAACGGGCTTTATTTAACCATCATTTGTTTGCATTTAAGGTGATTAATGTAAAATTAATCTTTTGCTTAGTTACTGAAGCGTTCGTTTAAATTAAAGATTTGATTCTCATTTGACCCACAATTTTTTTGGTAGATTAATCTTATACAAATAAATCCAATCCATTATGTGAAAATATGTGTTTTATATTAAATCATGCTTTATAATTAGAATAATTTTCAAAGCGATGATAGCTGAGTTGGTAGTGCGTACGGACACCACGTCAAGAGACGTGAGTTCGAATCCACCTAGAATGAGCTTGAGCTTTGGGTGAAGATTAACCATAGATTTTCAGTTAGATATGTACCAGGTTACAGTAAGGTATTGTAAGAGTTCTTAGCAGTAGAACTTGCGAATATTGGAGTAATTAAAATAACAATTCCAAGGTATATAGATAGGAGTCTCTGTCGTCTTATTTAAATTGCAAATTCGGCTGCAGGTTAAGAATGAAGACAACTTAATTTCTGATTACATAAAATTATTTACTATTACTGTATATCTATTATAAAATCGTTTTACTGGTACTTGAAACTACTTTATGTTGTACTAAAAGTATCTGCGTTTTCGTCAGCTAGAATAACAAAAATATTATTATTAAAGAAAGATAAACATAGCAATATTGCGTTTTATTATATGTAAAGAGCAATTTCCCAACACTTTAAAATTCATATTGTCTATTATACTGAAGTAGTTAACAAGTCTTTTACATTTTTTCGTTTAATTTTAATATTACTGTAAGTACAATTATTCTCAAGCAAACTTGTTGTTTATACAATGATATAGTGAAAAGATATGAAATATTTATATTAGTTCACTATATTACATTAATATATTGAACGAAAAATACGCAATTATACAATTTTTTAATGAACCAAGATGTCGTACTTTTGCAAATTATAGCCATTGAAGAGGGAAACAAACCTATATTAATAAAAATGTCAGAATTAATGACTAAATTAATTATCATTAGGATGTGTCTTTAGTTTTGAAACAATGCCTATGGTTTCGCATACTGCAATGTTACTAATGCTTTGAAATAATAAGCGTTACGATTTCGTGTGGGTCCATGTATCTAAAATTAATTTTCTAAATTTGCCTAACATCAGTATTATTAAAATATCTGCTTTGCTGCTTAATTATTGTATGTGATTGATGACTCTATTGGAACTCATATGGACTCATAATTGACAAAGCCTATTATAGCCAAGTTATCTTACGACATTTCGTATTTACAAATTTTGTTTAATTATTGTAACTGGCTTATTGACTTATTTTACAGATACTTTACAGAATATGAAATATATTTAACCTATTTATGTACAAATTTTTCATTAGATGTAAGTTCATACCATTATATTAGATCGGTCATTACGAATATACCACCAATGCCTTTTAAAAAAATAGTTTCGTAGCGAAATGTTATCTAATAAATTTCTAGTGCAGTACATAAAGTAGCGAAAGTGTTGGGCAAGTCGTTGTTTTATGTATACGTACACAAGTAATAAAAAGTATATGTCTAAGACGTTAATATGTATGTATTCGACAATAATGTAAGAAAATTTATTAGATATGAAGGTCTTATATAGAACTGAAAAATTAACATTGGTCTTCTGAACTTATAATATTATGTTTAAAACTAATAAGATATGTAACAACTGTAGAAGTTAATTTTAAGAGTAAATTCAATCAGTTCAAACAACCAGAAAATCGAACTCCAAATCATCCAATTGTAGTAAATCTCAAATTCCGAGTACACAGCTAAGGAACCGGCCCGTCCCGACCAAGTCCCTGATTTAAATTGCAGATGCCCCTCGGGAACGAACGCCGACTCCCGCGATATGCTAATCATAGTCAAGCCAAGGATTATCCCTGTTTACACTCAACAAACTCACTTAATTTCGCACCGACCGATGTCTTGCTATATACTCCACTCACGCAAGTTGGACAGACAAGTCCAGCTTTAATTAATATATTGACTATTAAAGATATAGTATAAACCTAGTTTAATAATAAATTAAAGTATATTCAATCTCAGTAAACTCTCGAACAACACGTAAATACAAAATTTCATCCAATTTATTACAGTAGTACCAAAAACCAATAGCATATGTAACTTGCTGATTCAGTATTACATTGAATAAAAATCACAATATCACATTAATAAGAATTAGATAACTGGCAACTCCATATTATTTATTTTCTGAAGATGATCTTACTCCTGATACTCGTTGGTAGAATTCACTATACAGTTAATACAATTCTGCTTATATATTTCGTTTGTACTCGTGTACAAATTAAATAATTAAAAGTTTTTAAAAAAGTCATGCACCTAATCCGAAACTAAACATGAACCGAAACTAACAATAAATGCCAGAGGCTTCAAAATAATCAATTTTTTGATTTACTGTTATTCTGTTTTGAAACGATTTCCAATATTATAATAATATCGAATCGTTAATAATCCACGGCTACGCATAGACTTATTCCTCCCAGAAGGTATACGCGTACGAAGGTAATCGTCACAGCAGTCCATGAGTCTTACAGCAATACATAATGCTAAATCTAATAGTTTTCCCATATACTAGATAGTTTGATAGTACAAAAACCTTTCTCATACGTTAAGGTTGCCTCGCGATCTTTTCTTTACCGTCAGTCATCCGATACTATCACCGTATATGAGTAAATTTATGAGAATTTCGCAAAATTCGTCGGTACATGCCGGAGTTTTAACCTATAGACACTGCGTGCACATGTATTTCCCTAGTCCAAATCAATCGACTATCCTAATTGATATGGTTCAAATAAATAAGGTTTCGTTATTCACAAAAAATGTTATTTTTTAGTAGTAAAAATGTCTCCATTCCATCTCCAAAGAATAAAAATAGAGAAAATAATGTTGTTCCAGTATAAAAAATAATATCTAAAGGACACATTACGACTTTCAACCGCAAAGTGTATGGATATCAGTTTGCAAAAATATTCCTAACTTACTGTATACTGTATACTGTATACTGGATATGTTGTTTTCATAACTTTTCATCAGAAAATCTATTTTGTCGGTTTCTTAGAGAAAAAAATCAAATTAACTTCAAAGCATACTTGTTTACAAAAAGTTTCACGAATTGTAAAATTTTATTGCTTATGTGCTCACGGAGTAAATTTAACACCTATTTTAAATCATGGTAGACATTTAGTAATGTCTTAGCTTTGAGTTTTTTGTATAATATATTTCATACAAAGACTTATCTCACAACCTTAAAATGTTTAAACATTTTCTTTGAGACATGTTTATGTACATGTCCCAGCCAACTAGCTTAATTAGCCATTCAATCAACAGCCTAGCCTCTTTACTAAACAACGACGTTCAACTAACGGCCGTGCAACTTTAAATAATGATAGGTAATAAATAAATAACTTGTAGGCGGAGTATTAGAAGTGAGGCGGTTGCTGTAGTAGAAGTGTTTGCTGGGTTAGGTTAGGTTAGGTGGACTCGTGATAACAAACTGTGATAAAAAACAAGGACTTTTGATAACAAAACCGTAGTAGCGGTCGGGAGCGCCCTTTTATTATAGGTTAGGAGTTCGGGTAATATATTGTAGGCAGTTAATTGAATGGCTAATTAAGTTCGTTAGCTTATGGAATTTTGTAACGGTAACCATAATTGTCAGATATCTGAAATTACTTCATAACCGTATTTATTTTTCTGATATCTGAATACAAATCCGTAATAATATAGATATATAATTATATCCCTCAAATGTATAAAATAGTCAATAAAAGGGCATTATAATGAAAAACAAAATATATATATACTCCTGATGAAGTAAAATGGTTTGTATAATGAAATAATGTATTCATATTTTGAAAAATTATTGCATAAGATTTTGACAGATAGTTTCGTACTGACTATTAGTTGCTTGACTACTAGCTAGGTAGGCAATGTTGAGAAGAAGTAAGGATTTTATAAATTTTGCTACTCCTTCGACTAATAATAAAGAGTATACAAAATAATCCATAAAATTAATGTAATGCACTTAGAGCACGTATGTTAATTTTTAGTTAGGTTTAATATGAACTGATTCTGAACTAATGTAATTTTTAATATTGAGAGGTCTATTACATAAAAAGTGATGTGATATTATCTAATATCGTAAGATTTACTTAATAAAAATATTACAATTAACATACGTAAGCTAACTAAAGCATAAGATTTTGGAAGGGTTTCTTCTACACATATAAAATATAAGAGCGCTAATAAATAATTTTAAGAATCCATACTTGAAGGGAGTTAATGATAGGTTTAAATATTACGATTCCTAGGGTGTTGCCAGTGAGAAATACCATTGTGGATACGGTTAGCTATACATAAATCTAGAAGTCTGAAATTGTTTTGTTTGCAAATTGAAGAATTATTTAATATGTATTATTTGAAAACATAACAGGTCGGGTAAATATCAAGACCAAGCAATAAGTACGTCTGAAGCATCGTAAAGTCGACGTGAGGTGGCACTAATACGAATTTACGTCGATGGACTCTCCAAGGCGCCACGCGCGCAGCGCCGTCGATATCGTTTCGCCTACCACCCATAAATGTTTCAATTTTGAGACGGACCGTTTTATGTTAACCATGATATATTTTATATCATATGAACGATGCGAAGAAAAGTCTAAATTACTTAGAGATGTATACATAAAAGTGCCTTTTGGGGTCGTACTACGAGTTTTATTTGGACCTTAAACTCATACAGTATGTATTTTATTATAAGTCCTAAACGTGTTATATATTAATACCTCTGATAGTGTAAGACTATGCTATTATTGATATGTATGTATATTATTACTAGCTGACCTGACAAACGTCTTATAAATTATTTCTAGTGAATACATTGGTAGTATTAAAACTTAAAAAATGAGAGGTTGTGGGTAGAAGGGTGAAAATTTAGGGTTCTATGTATTTTTAATGCCACATTAATAAAAAAATGTAAAATTTAATTTTGTAAAAAAAAAAAGAAACTTATCACTTAGGGGTATGAAAAATAGATTACAACCGATTCTCAGACCTACTAATTGTACATATAAAATAAAAATAAAACAGTATATATAAGATATTGGTTAGACATTGTTAATTTGTTAATACAACATTTTTGTTATTTTGGTGCTATAAAGCCATCATCATAAATCTCACTTTCTGAAGCTTGAGTTAAAATGCAATGTTATTGGATACATAGAAATAAATATACTACATATTCGATTGCCTTGTCTAATTAACTTGATTATAGTAAACACTGTAAACATATGAACCAATAAATTTGAATCCAGGTTCGTAGACCATTATAAAAAAAAACTCAGAAGTGCAATTGTCGTCTTTTATTCTTCCGTTTCTATATCTCTCTTAATTATGAATTTATGTAAGTTTCTGGTATATATAACAAAATCTTGGTTGATTGGTATATAATCCGAATATTTTAACTTAGCTGAAAGTTTGAAACAAAATCAAGAAATCTACATTGAAAGGACGCGTACAAAGATGTCGTGCTTTAGTTTAAAGTCGCTAAAACGATGTCTCCAAGAAGGGAGAGGAATGTAAAGGCATGTCAATACCGATGACACGAGGTACAAATACATTGTTAGATTAAAATTTCAAGCATGTTTAATATTGAATTTCTACATCGATACAACTTAGAGAAAACCGAGTAATAAATGATTTAAACGTTTTGTATTAAGTCTTGGCTTCGAAATACTTTTCTCACAAATTTGAATTATTTATTGTAGTAAGTCATCAAGAGCAATAAGTTATTTTCTATTTATAATAATTTAAGTTAGAATATAATCCTTCCACCAGGCTTAACGTCCACTATCTTGGGCAACATAGTTACTTAACATAAATAATACACGTTTACGCATGTACGAAATCAATAAAGAAATATGAGTAACATATTGTAAATCATAAGGTGTCTTATTAAATATATTATACTGTTATAGACCCCTACCTACTACTCAGATTCATTACTAGATTTATACTGTTTGATACCGGAAAGAAAACCGCTTAAGCGTGTGTCTATTAGGGTTTTATAGCTGCAGTAAAAAGCAAAGTTTTAAACATTTATTCAACATTAATTTATATTTTTACTTCTAAACTAATAAACCGATAAATATACATCCTTACATACATCCATACATAACTTAGTCGGAAATTTCACTATGTCTAAAACAATTTACTTCTATCAACAATATATTCTGTTACACGCGGACTTTTTAGTATACTGTTGATGTCACATAAATCGAAACTAGATTCTATATTTACAACTCTGGTATTGGTCTAACATACATTTTTTTTTGTTACATAGATTATTGGCGATTGGAAGGTGCAGCGGTTGCTTTGTGGCTATTTTTTTAAATGTATATACGGAACTGTAGTGAAGTACTTAGAATAATTACCGTGGGTGACATTAAAGGATAAATAATACAGTGTCGGAGGCACAACGTTGGCCGCCAAAGTTCGCGATATGTGGTCTGCCACACGAGTAGTAATTAACACCGCTTCGCGCATACTCTCCCCCCGAGCCACAGGCGCCCCTCGCCTAGCACCGACATGTTACCCCGAGTTTCTCACCCCACAACACTCAGTGGGGCACACCGATTGAATTAAACTTTAGCAGGGTTGTTGTGGCCGGGATCCGAGGTTGGTTTTGTCATCCACGTTCTGTACAGCTGCGATTAAACTGCCAATACTCTTCGGCATTTATTAGTTTTACAGGGACCGATTTGCAACTGTGCAATATACAGCAAAAAATGTATGTAACACTTTCTAGCTTAAAGCACCAGAAATAAATTCTAGTAACATATTGATTAGTTGGTTAGTATTCAGTTTCAGACTATTTCAATCTAAAAGCGATTTCATATTTGCAATTATAACAACACTTAATTGATAGACAAAATTGTGGAGAAATATTCAAAGTATTTCCCATAAATTTAAAAGTTACTTAAATACTATAATAGTTTTTTAAAACAATACCGTTATACCATACCAAAAACAGTACTCGATATTTTAGTTCATTCAATTAGAATACATTATATTTCATAATTGTAAAAAAAAAACATTATAATCAATGTAAATAAATACGTAACTTTTTTAATATAATTATGGCTGCCTACATGCGGTTACAAATCAAGTTAAACAATGCAATAGCCGTAATAAAGAAAAAAAAAGGATAAAATGAAAAGACGTAGTCTCTTTTGAATCATACACAGCTGCTCCACGAACCCAATGTCAACAGTTATTAAGTTTTTCCTCTATACAATGAGTCGCCGAAACAAGAAGTTGAAGCAGTAAACCATTATGTAAGAATTATTAGTACTGGCGTTTATTTTATAATTTTATAGATATTACAAATACCTACAGTATAGTATAACGTTATTAAGCACCTTTTTCGCATAATGAAATATATGATAAATAATACTCTTACTAACTTGTATTGCTCACAAACACTTCGTACGTCCATAACACTAAAAATAGTTGTTTGAATAATTAAATACTACTACAGTTAGATCAAATGACAACCTATCTTTAAGTTCATTTTTACTTTAACTTTCTTCATGGAATTTTGTATAAATTGTATAAATAATAATTGACCAACAATATATTAATTAGAAACAACATGCTTTCTTTTGCTTTCAAAATATTGACATGTATTACTACAATTATCGATACGAACATTATCGATAAATTATAACTTCACTTTAAAATGACAAAAGTACTAAAAAATTCTATACAACACATAGATAATCTTGACAAAAAAAATTAGTATTATTGTTAGTAAGGCAAATCTATATTAATATTATAAAGCGGATAAGTTGGTTTGTTTGAACGCACAAATCTTAGGAACTACCAGTTGGATTTCAAACATTCTATATAAGTATTTAATAGAGTAATCACTGGGTAAGGCTTTAGACTTTTTAACATCACACTACCACCAACAGGAGTAACGCTGTATTGAGAAAAGATCTGCACAAAAACGGGCAAAAATATTAAAATAAATGTTAGTTCTACGAGCGCTAAGTCCGCGTCACAGCTACTTTATAATAAAAAGACACAAAATCGCATTAAAATATTTTGACGGTTGTTATTTTCAAATTGTTAAATTGATATACCTACTGTTCATTTAGTTAATAGTGCACAGGCGGTTGAGGTGGGTGGCAGTGGGTGCCGTCGGTACTTTTCCTCTACCTAGAGCACAATTAGCGCGCGCGACTCAACACGACTTGAGTTTTAACAACGCGGCGCGCGTCCTCGAACACTCGGCATCGTCATTCACACGACATGGGATCTACCTAGCAGGACTCGCTCCTGTCCTGGATGTGTGTTAAAAGGATTTTTATATTAATTCAAGTCTATGTGGGTATTAGGGTTACAGTTTTTTTTTTAATGGAAGAAAAAGTCATAAACATGAATATACTATATAGATTTATGTACAACAACTATTGTATTTCTACCCACGTTTCCAACATTGACGGCGATCAAATCACTGCTTTAGGATTATTATATTAGGTTAAGGTCGGAATCTTCATATATCAAAGATATATAGACCCTTGCAAATACGATTTCAGTATGATAGCTCCCAGGGTATGTTTGCGCAAAACCTTTCAAGAATTTTCATATTACGGCTTATAATGTTGAACCTAGTTTAATTGAAATATTGAATTGATTTTATCAATCCATATATGGCTAAGTTTATTTCTTCATTTGTGTTGTATCATATAAATATACTTCACAGAACTGTATTGTTTAAGTTTATGTAGAAGCAAATCAAGCAAATTTCTGTTTTGACACTTTAACTATTTTAGAAATAGACGTTTATTTCAGCATATCCAATTGTATTCATTTCCTGTTCAACTCAAAATTATTAAAAAGTGGGTTTACCGCATTTGTGTCTATTTGATTCATATATCAACAAATGCCATTAAAAGTCCGAAAATTGATACGTTTCAAAAAGTTAGTTCAGAATTGACATAAATTTTACATAATTTTTTAGAAATGATTTTTATATATCTTTAAATATAACATTTTATAGACCTGTCAATATCGCATATTTAAATTTCAATTCAGACCATAAAATTATTCGTGCAACGTTACGTGGAACACATACTAAGAAAAGTCGAAGGCTACAATTTCAATCAGTACCCTATGTGAACATTAAACATAACACTGAGCTACTAAAGAACTTAAAAGAAATATTAGACAGAAAAGAAGAAAAAGAACAATAAAAAAATTCAGGCGAGATATACCCATTTTGTAAATATACTCAAAACTGAAGCACAGAAAGTGTGTATAAACAATAATAAATCAACATTATCCATCGAATTAAAACAACTACTTAAGAAAAGGAAATTGCTCCAACAGGGAAAGTAAAGTAAAGAGACACGCAAAGATATCGCAGAATTAAGTAAAAAGAATAACTTAATCATAAGAAAATACAGAAAACAAAAAAGGGCAAACACTTTCCAATATCATATCCAGAAAACAGGCGGTGTAAAGAAAGCGTTTAAAGAATTGAATATAAAGACGAGTTGGATGCTAAACATAAAAGATAAACAAGGAAAATACACTAGTAAAAGAACTGAAATAGTAGATATCACTACAGAGTATTATAAGGAACAATATAAAAGTAAAATAAGAATAATTACTATGGCTACGGTAGGCGACACGCAAGACACGGAACCTGTACTACCTATTCTGAGAGAAGAAATAGAAAGAGCTATTATCACGCAGAAGTTAGGAAAATCACCCGACCCTGACCTAATCACCAATCAACTTCTTAGAATATCAATGCAAGTGATCGCCCCTAAACTAACTAATTTATTTAACGAAATAATAAAAACCGAAATATTCCCAGAAGATTGGTTGAAATCAAATATAGTTCTGTTACATAAAAAAGGTGATAAAAGAAACATTGGTAATTATAGGCCGATAAGCTTAATGTCTAATATATACAAGATATTTTCAAAAATACTACTGTTTAGACTAACTAATACCCTAGATGAAAATCAGCCGAAAGAGCAAGCTGATTTTAGGAGCGACTTCTCGACTATTGATCACATTCACGTCATACAACAAATACTTCAGAAATACAGAGAATACAACAAAATATACTACCTGGGTTTCGTAGACTTTAACAAAGCCTTTGATTCCCTAGAACATCACTATATATGGGAATCATTAGAACAACAAGGGATCCTTAGAAAGTACATACGCATTTTGATAAGCATTTACGAAAATAGCACAGCACAAATAAAACTAGAAAGGACAGGCGATGAATCCCCTATTGAAAGAGGTGTCCGTCAAGGTGACCCTATTTCACCAAAGCTATTCTCAGCAGTGTTGGAGATGATATTCAGGAGACTAGGTTGGGATAACTTCGGACTTAATGTGAACGGATTAAAATTAACTCACTTAAGATTCAATAATGATTTAATACTTTTCTCCGAATGCTCGAAGACCTTAGAAAAAATGCTACAATTATCAGATGAAAGTGCCAACGCAGGCCTCACAATGAACGTAGCAAAGACAAAAATAATGAGCAATTCTCCACAAAAAGAAACTATCATAATTAATAATCAGCAGGTGGAATATGTAAATGAATAAATTTATTTAGGGCAACTAGTATCACCAACACACAGTATGCAGAAAAAAATTGACAGAAGAATAGCCAACACTTGGAAGAGATTCTGGTCGTTGAGCGAAATAATGAAAAACGAAGATATGCCAATGTCGGTGAAACGAAAAATATTCAACACCTGTATACTGCCATGTCTGACATACGGATGCCAAAGTTGGGCCTTAACTGAACAGCAACAAAATAAAATAAATGTATGTCAGAACGGAATAGAGAGAAGTGTACTAGGAGTAAGAAGAAGAGACAAAATACAGTTGAAAAGGATCAAAGGAAGGACTAAGTTCGGAAAAGTTCAATCAACATGCAGAAAACTTAAATGGCGCTGGACGGAACATATGTTGAGAGAAAAGAAAGAGAAATGGACTAGAATAATTACTGAATGGTATCCAAGAGAAAGTAAAAGAAGCAGAGGAAGACAAACAAAGCGATGGGAAGACGATTTAAAGAAGGTAGCTGGCCCAGAATGGCTACGTATAGCAATGGACAGAAATAAGTGGAAAGCCTTAGAGGAGGCCTTTGTCGAAAGACAACCTGTTAAAAGAAGAGATCAGAGGAATGCGGAGATTAGAATTTAGTTTAGGTTAAAAGTTTTTAAAGCAAGTATATTTGTAGAAATAAGTTTAAATTATAACAGTAATAAAGGCTTATTATTATTATTATTATTATAAATATAACAAAAAAGGAAAAGGCAATTGAAATAAAAATATCTTGTATATTTTATAGAATACTGATTAAGCTATTTTATTAAATATTACTTGTAGTACTTATCAGACGCAAACTTAAATAAATAATATGAAACGTATTGTTTGCATTCAACATATTATTCATAATGTTATATAATTCATAATCTTAAATATTCATATATTTAACAACTGAGTTATAAGGTTTGGGCTTTTATTGATGTGAAAAACGTATTGGCGTGCATTGGCTGTGAAATTGGTCCCTTTGCCGTGTCGGGAAATGGCATTACGCTTGTTTATGCCGTCACGCCCTCTACGCCACGTCTCTAGGCAAGTTTGTGTGTGTACGTTCGTGAGGATATATGATTGATAGCGCGCATGTTTTATTAACTTTCAGCTGCCTTGCTACTTTATGTGAGCTGCGTATATTGATACTTAATTCCATATATTTTTTATAGGTTTTATTAATTATGAAATTAATATAAAATATCTGTTAATTACTTATTATTATTTAACTTGTATATTATATTAAATGTGTCACATCTACCTCATTACACATCGTTCCTTGGCGGTTAGCTTTTTTATGTAAGCTCTTCTCATATCAATTTTGTATCAGAAACAAACATCAATACAAATGAAGTTAAATAAACTTTGCCTAAAATTATAATATAACTTATTAAAATGCCTACCTTGACAGGACAGGAGGTATCGAATGTTATTCAGTACACATTTTCTTCATGACGTCTTAAATTTAGAAATATCCATTCTTCTGTATCTATTTAACTATTAAACTGGCCTACCCTGTCCAACTAACGTATTCATGACTTGGAGAATACCATCCCTTATTTTACGAGCGGTGGTCGCACTGAATCGAAAAGGTAACCTCTTTATACCCCGGCCTATGTTAAATATCACGACGCTGTGCTATATAATTGGAGGTGTTCAAATATATCTATACTTATAAACGCAATATCTACAATTACCTTTCTTTTAATTGGTTTGTATATCTTTTTAAATATTAAGAGAAGTAACTTAAGAATATGCAAGTATTTTTGTTACTATATATATACTATGTATATATATATACAATAAATTATCATATTCCAACAACACAACTACAAAAACATTATCATGACATTCAAAATAAATTGAAAGTGTAAGCTATAATAAGAAAATAAACCATGAATATTATGATTTCTTATGTTTACGCGAATATTATTCATCGAAATAAAACTTACAGTAACATGAACTTTTCTGGACAACCTGCACCTCAGTCCGCCCCGTGACCACGACGGCTGAAAAGCTTTCGAAACGTCGGGATCAAAATTAATAAATAACCGCGATAAAATCCGTTTAAATTAGTTTTATTTCTATGAATATTAATTAAATTACTGACACAAAACCATTTAGACGTTTATTACTTATGCAATTTATTTTTAATACTTTCACTCTTTGTTTGGATTATGTTCTTATTTGCGGCAACCCAGTGATTAAAAATGTCAATATCGTTAAAACATTAATTATAAGAGTTAGACAATTATAAGAGTTACACAAAAATTGTTTTACAAAATGGCACATTAAACAAAAGTCGGTTTCTCGCATTAGGTGCACCTAAAGTTAAGTTCATTCTAAAGATACGGAGAATCAATCAAATTACTAATAAGTTTATACAAAAACATTTGATTTCTTAACAAGCGACGTATACGTAAGGAGGGTAAAAAAATAGTACCGGATTGATAATTAAATTTATAGTGCAAATATTTAATGAATTTATTTTGAAGCTTTTCCATCGCTGCTATATAAATCGAGTATTGATGTATGAGTATGGTCCAAACAATTGAGCAGTAGCACAGAACGAACCAAGCAGTTATAAAGAAGAACAAGAATGGAAGGTTGTGTAAAGTCTTGTCCTGTTCTCAAAATAAAACCGAGCATTTTATAGGCTTTAGCTGTTATCAACTTAATATGAATGGGTAATGTGAATGCATATCGAATGAAAGCTTATGATCAAGATATACACCCAGGTCTCTCACCTCATTAACCCGATTACTAATTCGTTATTTAGATGATAATTATATATATATTCGGTTTTTCTAGAAAAAATAATGACATTGCATTTTTTCACATTAATATTCGGTGAGTTATGGACACTTTAATTGCATAGATTATTTAGACATATTTGTTGTTACATGTGTAATCGGATTAGGTATATGGATTATAGTAGTATTTATTTAACAGATTTTACTAGAAAGCTTTTATGTTTATTATAAACATATGACTAAATGAAAATGCTTGTATAGAATATCCACGGCTGAGCATTTGTTTTGTTTCATTAATTTTTGGTAACAACCTGATATTATATATCAGGATCGCTTAACATACATATTATATTATCACTTTAACAACTTTTTTTTTGCTACTGGGCAGCAAACAGGCAGAGAGATAATAAATTATTACTGTCGACTATGAACAGCCGCACCACTAGGGATATTATAGCCATGTTGCTGATCTCGCAGATAGTATTTTAATACCTATTTGAACAGTCCCATATCATAGTTCTGCGGTAACACTGTTTTGGGTAACCGATTCCACAGATCCAACGCACGTGACTGTTAACTAAAATTATTTCTGATACACAACGTTCCGTTTCAGTATTCTCGTTGGTAACTGAGGATAAAATACACCCATGTACTTTTAATATGGGACAAAAATTTAATTATCGGCTACAAGGTAAATGTTTACGAAAGAAAAATTTGAAAACCAAAGCATGTATTTCGGTCGTAACTGTTTGCAATGTCACCTATTTTCGCTAAAATATGTACCCTGTAATATTTAAAATTTGGATTTTTCTGTCAACAAATTACACAACGTCGAATACAAATTGGCAATACATGTTGACAGTGAGAGTATCCACTACCGGTGCATGGTATTCGCACGCATCCCACGTCTCGGAAATCGAAATGTATACGAGTCCCCGTTGACATTTAATGATCCCCCTTTGAAGTGTTAGAAAATCATCGTAAACCTATTTTAAACGTCAACACATCGGCTGCCGGACGATTACGTAGAATGATTCAATAATACCGCGCTGTTTCGATGTCAGTCAAAACGAATCGTCGGGGATTTATTACCTGCAAAGAAAGAAACATTCGTTAATATAGAAACTATAAATTTTACATACTGATGAATTGTCCCAAAAGTTGTCAAAAAGTTTAAAAATGTATTTATAGTTTAACAAAAATAATAATAAGTGACCTACATTTGGCACACATTCGTTTAGTTTCAAATTAAATAATGTCGATACTCTGATAACTAATATTATCATTGTCATACAATAATTAGTCGTAAGTATCGACCAAACCCATTACTTCTCAACTCAGTAGTAGAAAAGCTAGCTATCACTATGTTACCAACGCTGTAAATAATTTCATATACAATCATAACTTTATAGCATGAAATATAAAAAATATTTTTTAACAGTATAATTTTTCACAAATATCTATAGTACAACATAAAACTTAAGTTGGAATATGTTGCATTTATCTTGAAAGCATTCTTGGCCTTAACAAAAGTGCTATGAAAGATGATGAAAACGTAAACAATGCAGCTTTTCATCTGTAAATTATGGGCGAATGACCAACATAAATAATGCATGTTATATGTAGTAAAAACCGAGCAGCTGACTAACTACAGTACAGCCGACATCTGTCTGCGGCCGGATTTATCTGAGGACAAATTGCAACGCCCGAGTCGGCAACCCGGCACGTGGTAACGAGCTATTCGTTCTGCAAATGTGACCTAACAATCTAAAATATTACTATATGTATACCAGTTAATATCATCGTGATTTTTTTTTAATTTATAGGTTCAACGTTATGGCTACCATTTCACCTGATGTTAAGTAAGGATGTGGCCCAAGATGGCAGTCACGCTAAGCCTAGTGGAGGGACTAGCTCTTAAGTGCCATTGCTAGAACATACCTATAGATATTTAGCGGCCGATTTCCAACTTGAGGGTAATAGCTAGCCAATTGAGCATTAGAAAAAGTATTATAATAAAAATCTACTCCTAATGATTACCATACTGTTACAAATGAAGCTAAATATTTCCAACTAGCTGTGTCCGCGACCTCGTTCGCGTGGAACTAAATGATTTAATAATTTTCATTAAAAAAAAAAAATATATATATATATATATATATAGGCTATTGTCCTCAGGGCTAACATAGAATTCTAATAGTGAAATAATTTTCGAAATCGGTCCAGTAGTTCTTAAGTTTTATAATTACAAACAAAAATACAAATCTTTTCTCTATATAATATTAGCATAGCTAAACCGTTTTTTTTATTTTGTTTTAGTATTTCAATAAAAACATTTGGCAACATTTATTTTTAACTTTACAAAATTTATAGTACTAAATATTGAATAGTTTCGACAATTGGGCAAACGCTACTTCAGATTAGTTCCATAATATGTATAACAAACAATTAAATAATAACAATAATAAGAGAACAATATATTTGACAACAATAAGCATAGACTATACAAAAATAATATTTTAAATTCATGAATATTCATTATCTGTCATTTGTTAATTATTGTGATCATCTAGTTCCCATTAAAACATTAAGGACTGATCAGTTCCCAAACAAGACGAACCTTAAGTCACAGTAAGACAAGTTGACAACATTCATCCCTTCAGCTTGGTTTGTTTGAACGTTAATTACCGCTTTATTTATGTTAGAAATATTCTAATTTACTCGGAGCTAATACCAGCTGCCCCCACCCCCCAGGCGAGACCAGACGAGACGAGACGGCGCTAGTCTCCTTATCTGACAGGTGTCTTACGCGTCCTCGGATTTATCACCAGATAAATTGTACGAGCTCTGTTTCTCATCATCGTGTAGACATTGCATTCCAAATCGTATACTTTACGTAAATTATGCAATAGCAAATTGATTTTATAAGTTTTTAAATTTACATCTTAAATTCAAAGTAACATAAATGGGCTTTAAAAATATGACCTATTTATATGTTTATACAATATACTCACATCATCAGATGTCTAACAATCGTGAGACATTTGTTTTTCATATTCCATTCACAAGATAAATAGACAGCCCTTTTTTATTTATTTAGTCGTAGGCATCATTTACTTATTTAATGATTAACTGACCAATTTTCATTAAAATTTTGTACAAACGAAACTTGTGCCATTCCTTAATTGATAGGCTACAATAATTTTTAATAGTAGTTTAGAATTTAACTTTGATTAATAGTTCAGAATTCTTTACAAAATGTTGAATTCTTAATGGGGTTTTGTATAGAGGAATAATATAATTAATATCAAAATTGATATCGGATAATAATATTTTTAGGTTTCATAAAACATGAGTCTGAAATAATAACTATGCAATAAAAACATATGCGGCGCCGCTGAGCCGTGCTAGTATACTATGATACATACATTATTAGTATAGTAGTATTTTAATATGATTACATAGTGTGATCCATAGTTTATGTGCTTGACTTCAAACGTCGCATGTGAATACAGATATATACAAACAGATATAATATTTTATAGACTTGATTTCAAAATTGGCTAAGAAGTTTTTTGTATACATCTTACGTCTCTAAATGGAAGTGACTTAGTAAACACGAAATCTTCAAGTTCTTTTCAAGTTCAAAACATTTATTTACCTGCTAAACGATTAATTGAAATCGTTGTAAAATAATAATAATAATTACGTTACCAAATAAAATGGATAAAAATAAATAAAGCATTAAAAATGGTCTGTGCAACATTATTTGCAAACAGGTATAATTTACATTGATAGATTGTTTAGTTATTAAAACCTCACTTATTTCTCTGTTCACGTTTATATTACTGGAGGAGGCGTTTCCACTTCATCTCCTTAGTTTTAAATATGCAGAACGCCGTTTCTACTTTAGAAAGTGTCTCAAAAGTGCCTCGGAGCTTTCATTAATATTTAAAAAAGGAACTTCAATCGAGACGCAATTTCTTCCGAGGGCACACGATTTTCGTGTATCGTCGTACATTGATAACTATAACTTGAAATATTTTTATATATTATGCCCATTGGATTATTATATGGTTTGAAACGAACGCCGCGCGTTGTGATATTCACATGAAAGTTACAAAAAGTATTGATTGTTTTATTGATTGTCTACATAGAACTGATTTAAGCTATAAACTTTGCATTTGTGATATATTGTAACGACTCTCATTGTAATTAATTGTGTATACTAAAGACAATAAAAACATTCGCATTGATTTGAATTATGTGTCGTATACTTTATAGCCTATTTATCCACTTTGTGGATATGACATTATTATTTTAAGTGTATCTAACTGTTACCATTACATACTTTTTATACGTAATATATATAGATTATAGATATATGTCGCTGTAGTCGTTGCGATTAACTACTCGAAAAGACAGAACAAGGTCCGCCAGGCCAGACAGTTACAATATATGTTCTCGTAGTACCCACTACAGGTGACTTTTCACGAATAATAAAATAGTATAACGGGTTATTTATCACAAATATGTGTTTCATCAATGAACAAAAACTAATAATTATTTAAAGGTGAGAAAAAACCTTTTAGATAGTGTTAGAACCGTTCGTGCAATGCACGACACATATCACTGAATATAACCTCTCGAAATAATACTGCTGCTTAAATGTTTGTGCCATGCCATTTTTAGTACTCAAGTACTACAGATAAGTGAAACATACTTTTTCGTTAAGTTTTCATCTAAGGAACAGCGAAAGTTGTATTAAAGTCCATAAAGAATTTCTTTTACTATCACATTTTAACTTATATTCTCTATCTGGGGGCAATCCTTTCGTGTAAATCACCAAGATAAAATTTAGAAAAAAAAAGATAATTTTGAACTTTACGTTCACAATAAAGTACACCCCGATTTTAATTATCAAAAAATTATTGGCTCAGATACAATTTTGTTTTATTTATTGATTCAATTTATAAATAATTTAACGATTTATCTTTCTGTAACGCAGGTAAAATATAAAATTTCCACAGAATATAATAGGAAGGATCACTAGTTTAATTAAAGTATAATGAGTACGAAAATAACATGTAAACAACAATGTAAATCGCGGTTTGAACCCTAAATAGTAATTTCTACGTATATAAAGTATTTTACAGCTTTATTCATTTAACAGATTAATACAAATAAAATATCCCGTTTTGTACTATATGTACTTTCATTTTAAACTATATAATAAATTTATAGGAACATTAATTATCACTTCGCCGTCAGTTGAGAATGAAACTCCGAATATAAGTTATATCAAATATCTTCGATTAACTAAATGATAAAGTTATAATTTGGAGAATATTCCACTAAAAATAATGTTTGCAATATATAATACTTTTCAGTAAAGTGTTAAATTAGACAGTATAAAAGATATTCATATTTAAAATAGCCGTTTTTATTTGCTTTTTTACATTTGTTAGATTTAATCCAATTAACATATTGTAAAATAATCGTACCGGTAATTTAGATATCGCAAAATTTTTTGTATATCTTGTAAAATCGTTGTGTCTACTGTTCTATCTTTATTAATTAATTTTAAGTAGATTAACATTCCATTACTATATTAAACAGAACATATATTTAATAAGTGGACTAAAATTATACGAGTGTGAATAGAAACAGAATGTGAAACGCTACATACAACATAAAAAATATCAAGAAAAATGGATGAAGCGATGATAGCTCAGTGGTAGTGTGTATGACTTCGCGTCAAGTGACGTGAGTTCGAATCCAACCTTTCGGTGAAGGAAAACATCGTGAGGAAACCATAGCATGGTGGTATTGCTTTTTCTTATTCCCGCATGGCTAGCAACCACCCTTAAGTTGAAAATCTACCGCCAAATACCAATAGGTGTTTTTGGCGTGTCTACCAACTTGGACCGTATCGTCACTTAAGATCAGGTGAGATTATGATCATAACACTAAACCTTAACTAAAAAAAGTGTTAATAATCTATAAAATATATTGTCCCTGAGTAACATAGGTTATATTTATAGCTAGAAAAAGTTAGGGATCCCTACTAATACTTCAATAATTTAACCAAAGGTGTATAAAACCAAAAGATGTCTAGCGTAGCGGCCGGGTGACAGCTAGTTTAATATGAAGTGAGTATTAAATCTTTTAAAATAGTACTTCATAAACCATTCTCATATTTTAAAGACTGCATCATTAAAACCTACTAGTACGTGGAGCATAATGATTTTCTCGTTACTTATATTAAAATTTATGTTTACACCTTTGTTCGGGACGAAGGGGATCCTCAATTTAATTTATTACGAAAGCCGTGAGAGTCTGTGTATGCGTAGATAATGGATACACGTATGCGTATGTTAAACGTTACTAATTTAATTATATCTCGCAAAACGCCTGGGAGTATCGCGATGTGGCTCAGGTATTATGAAAATACATATACTCTACCAAGAATTATTAAAATCATATTTCATTATGTTACTCTTGATACAGACTTTTTATATTATGTTTTGTTTTGGATAATGTTTTAATAGAAATATAATTATTAAATTGTTGTTTTGAAATCATCTTAATTTAAAATTGTTCACAAAAGAACAACACGTATTTTTTATATATCATGACACAACTTATACATGTGTACCTATATAGCGAAATACCATTGAGAAACACATCACGATATCTCCATAACTACCATATATACTTAAAATTTGGCATAATATTCCTTTCACGACGTAGACTCTAACTAAGAACGATGATCGGGATTATTGGGATTAGCGGGATTATCGGGAAATACACGAACAAAATCGGGGGCATCAGCTAGTATCATGTATGTCTATTAACAATTCCTCAAATGATTAGTAGTATCTTCACTTATATAAAATATATTACATAAATTATTTTGGGTAAACAATTCAAAACTAAAAGTAAAACTTTATAATATTCATAATCTTTTTCTTTAAAAGTTGCATTAGGTTACAATAATTATTTTAATGTAAATGAGAGAGCGTCTCTTATTGAATAAGATGAAGCTAACACGGTAATGCGACGTACAGTCTTGTTCCAGGCAGTGTGAGTCGCGACACGCCAAGCCAGAGTAGCGAAAGATGCAATCTGCATACATTAGCCTAACGTCTCTTAGTTTTGACACCTGCTCTCCTTATACTAGCTATGAGATGGATGACGCAAACATGTCTAACTAAAGGCAGTTGTTTCAAAGTTATTGTCAAGAGAATCACAAGAAAATTTACACTATTCGGAGTTTGGTTCAACTGAAAAAGCTTTCATGTAAATGTTGAATAGCTAGTTGTCAAGAACAATGTTTGAGAAATTCTTTTATAAAGTCATAATCATTTGAATATGAGTTTATATGAAAGTTAACATATTTATATATTATTTAAATTTAAAGCAGTAGTTCAATGAAAGATAACTGTAAAAAAAATCCACTCTGCATCTTCTCATTTATTCGAGCTGATACACTATTTATTTTTTAAACCTACAAGTTTTAGGTTTTTTAAATTGACAGCTGTACTTAAGTACTGTAAATAAATTAACATGCAACTTTTATAAAACTTTGAACGAGATGTCACCACAATCTTCGATATTTATAAATAAAAAACTAATTACATTTAATTTTAAATATGCCAAAAAAAATACGATTTTATTGAGTTTATTGTGAATAGCTTATTGTGAACAGTTTTGATGTATATCTATGTTAATTTGTTTGAACGCACTAACCTTAGGAAGTACCAGTTAGATTTCAAAATTTCTTTTTGGATTTAATAGAGCAATAATTGAGGAAAGCTTTGTGCTATTTAACGTCACGCTACCACAAAAACGACCTAATCTGTATTGAAAAAGTTACAAAAACAGGCAATAAATACTAATTTCTTATCTTCACTGAAATAAAACTAATTTAAACGGATTTTATCGCGGTTATTTATTAAATTTTGATCCCGACGTTTCGAAAGCTTTTCAGCCTTCGTGGTCACGGGGCGGACTGAGGTGTAGTATATAGTAGGTGAGGAATGAATAATATTCGCGTAAACCTAAGAAATCATTATTCTTATCTTCACGTTACGAAGTCGCGAGCACAGCTAATTATAAAATAAGATGAGAATCAATTTGTTTCACTTTATGGAAGTTTGGTTACTATTGCGATTCTACGAAATATAACAGCATGTCAGCATAACATAACATGCATAGTTATTGCTGTTCTAAAAATTGCTCGTCTGCCAGCTCGTAAACCGTTGGTCCACTGAAGCAAACACTTTAAATACTTAAAAGCTCTATTACCTAGTCAAGTTTAAATGCTATGCGAGCATGGAGGGTTGACACTTTAGAACACATTTTAATAATGCACGCGTTCGTTTTATATGAAAATTAGGTGGTGTGCGCCGGCCATGCATCCGTCGCTTTATCACATGCTTTATTGATGTCGCTACTACAATGACCTGCCTCTACCAGAACGTGTTTGGGTAATTAATGCTACGGTGAAAGCATTGGTTGTTTTGCAAAGTTATGGTACTGTATTTCGATTGAACAATGTATCTAAATAACAGCCATATTTAAGTAGCTATATATTACACTAACGGGGCCCGCGGCTCCGATCGTATAAACTACAAAAGAAAATTGTAAATTAGCCTTTTCAACATTATGTTTTTTATTTTATAGTTAAACTATCTGTCGCAGCAGACCTTGTTTTGCCCGTTCCAGTAGACAATATTTCGACCACATCATCACCTATTGCGTTCTGCGATAGAGTCAAAAGATTCTGTTTTTGAATTTGAATCAATCAATATACTTTTACAGAAATTTTATTGAAATTGGTTGAGTGGTTACCAAGATTAACGCGGACGAACATCGTGACATGAGATTTTTACGTATATAGACTAATTTATATACCATAAAGAAATGTTATTCTTTATAATATTTTGCATGTGAAGTTATATTAACATGCTTTTGATTTCCTATCATTTTTCCTATTTTAAACCTCTTAGGATAATGTATTATATTGTCTAGTAATATGGCTCGATTAAGTTTAGAATTGAAAGGAAGCCCAAGTGGTAATTTTAAATCAATTTCTTTTACTATTACTATCTTTATAACTCGTTTTATATATTACCTAATATATCAAAATATTCTCTAAAATCTCTCCACAGTACACAACAAACTTTGTAAAAGAATTATATAAATCAGTTCAATGGCTTTACAGTTACAAGCATACTAACAGGTTCAAGATATATATTGCCAATTGTAATATGTAAGAGTTTAAACATAAATGAAGAAACAACAAACATGTTATTCTGTTAATTTTAGGTAGACACTGCATTTTCCAGGGTTTTCAGAACGTTAGTAGCCTAAACTGTAATTAGTTAATGACTAAAGATTGCCATACTCTTTACACTAAAATACAGTGATACGTACAAAACTACTAGTCAGTAATAGGACGGCAGGTAGTGTTGCTTCTATCTTGGAACCACATATAAATTCTAATATACTAAGTTACATTAATCAATTATAATTATTTCGTATACGTATGTTTGAGTTTACAGTTACTTTAAACTGTATACGGTTATATTAACGGACATCACTAATTGTACGAACTGGTCTGGAGTCATGGCAGATGAATACATAATTACCTTGTTAAAATAAAATGTAATATTGTATACATTTTTATACCATTCTGTGAATTGCTTTCGAAGAATATAAACATTTGCTTTGTCTTTACATAAAGAATATATGTTTGGTCTTTTATATTTAATCGGAAAATGTGAAAGTAGAATTACATATTTTTTTTTCAATTTCTTCGATCTCATATGTATCTATCTGCCTTGTAGGATCTGTAAGCAATCGCGAAAAAGTACGTTCACGCTTGCGAACCATATACGTGACTTGATTTCATACAGATAATCTCTGTAAAGTTGTTTCAGATAAAATGGAAAACGTAGTACGACCAGGGAGGTATACGAACACCATGTGAAAATATCTATTAAAGTATTATTAGGCTGCGCTCTCTATGCGTTGTACTTCGTATATAAATAAATAAGAACACTATTTAACAGATGAACATTTTATTTCAAGTTTAGGAAAATTGGTATTATGGTACCTCAATAGCTTATTCGGACCAAAAACTACAAATGTGAGTTTTATTTTACACTTTTTTTCACCTCAAAAATGCTATACCTATCATCATCCAATTTTGCACACACGTTAGTCAAAAAGACGCAGAGCACCTCTTATGCAGAAATAAAATACTTAATAGAAAAATAACTTTTAGTAACACGCGAACAAAGTCGTGAGGAAAGGTAGTAATATACCATACCATAGATACATATAGATATTTAATACACAGCTATATAATTGATAATTATGCTCATCATATATCACACATGTGTATGTATCGAACACGCGCTCTAATGCAACGGTTCAAGTTACAATATAGAAATACAGCTAATAAATTAGCCGATATTGTTATAGCCAATGTTAAGTTTTATATTGTCCATTTGATATTGTATCTTCCGTATATTCGGAATGGTAGGACTGAAAACTTTGTCAGACTGGATCACTATCATCCCATACAAGGTATAACACGTAAAGTAGTGGCACGCTATGAAGTGTTGTATTCCGGGATCAAACGGTGGGAAGTAGAATTAGGTTATAGAGTTCTGTAATCGACTGGGTTGCGATATTGCCGTTGTTATTGGATAGTACTGCGCGTATCATCATGAAAGTAATTTTGCTGTGTTATTTGTAAATGCATATATCGACATTGCTGTACAGCTCTCTACAGTGTAGCTCTCTAATTTTGTTAACGAAAATATTATGCGCAAGTTTAAAGACTCGAATTTTTCTTTATAGCAACATCATGAATCAAGAATAGATACAGTTAAAGGCAACTTTATGTCTGAAATTACTGATGTAGACAAGACCACATACCCAGTAATTTTAAAAACCTATTTTATGAATTTTATGTATACGAAATGAAAAGTTTTAATTCATTTGTTCAGAACTTCGGTATAGTAAAAAAATCATATTCGACATAGGAATGTTTTACACGACCCGCCGAAGCAGTTTTAAAGTCAACAACAGAGGCTTTATATATTCACGCCACTGGAAATTCAATTTGAAGTTTTCACCGTAAAAGTATTAAGGTAGTTTACTCCCTCTTTATTATTATAACCGGTGGCACCAGCGCGTGGGCGGAGCATATTTTGTGTGAAAACTCCTACTTATACTTCACGCTAACAACTCTAATATTTATTCTATCATGTTTAATCATGCGATTACTGTATTATAAATTTACTACCAATAAAAAAAGCAATGCTGCTGTGATATATCTAAGTATTAAAAAAAATATTAATGCAGTATATAATTATTCCTCCTGATCTCTTTTACCAAACCAAGGTTTAATCGAAGTTTAAAAATAATTTACCACCAATAACAATAATAACTCATACGATAAAATAGTAAAGGTACCAAGACCTAGATAACTTTATCAAAATGTATACTAATAGAATATATAAACCATAGTATAAATATTGTCTGAAATATTTTATAGCATACATATATTATAAAATTGTTGATTAATCCACAAGATTTGTTAATCCAGAGATGCTTTTGGAGGTAGAATTACAAGTGTTTGTTTCATTAGATGTATCTACAAATATCTTTTGTTCAACTCTAATATAGATTTGGATATAGGGCAATACATAGAAATAAAAAAAAAACTTTCTCACATGGCGGTATATTGAGCGTAGTTGGCAGCCTATAATTTTTTTTTTCACATGACAAGTTTTCATTTGATATAAAACTGCCTCTGGAGATCAGATCCTAAAAAAAAAAAACAATATTCCGACATTGAGATAATGAGAATCTTTATTTTACAACCAAAAGAGCCTTCCGAGCTTTTTAATGGTAGAATCGGGGCAAATAGATAGTCTAACAATTTAATTGTAATTTACATTTTCTAAACATATCTATATTACAAGAAAGGAATTATAGCAAATTTTAAAAATCTTTTTACCTAAAGATGTATAATAAATAATTTTATGATTTCTTATTATTAATATTGATTTTTTTATATAAAAAAGTGGAATGTCATATGCTTATTGTGTATAAAATTTATTCGGTTTTTTTGTTGTTAAACAAGCAAAACAATTGTATAAAAATCTCAAAATAAAGATTTTTATATTCATTATACTAGATACTACTTTATATTAGATTAGGATAGATCTCAAAAAAAGAAAATAGTTGGTGAGGGATAACCATATTTGAATATGGATAACAGCACCACCTGCCTATACCTATGCCACCACCTATATTTAACTATACCTAAGAATAATCCAGATAATAACCATACGTACATAAGAAAACATTTAGCAAAACTGGCAACCCGTTTTACAAAAGAAGTATTACGAACTCGCGCATGTTGAAACTTTATACACAAAGACAGTACTGATAATATTATAATATGTAAAAGTTCCTAATAAAACTTTGAACTAGATAAAGCCTAATTAAATTAGTAAAAAAAACTGAAAGCATTCACATTGAGTGAACTCATGAAGCAACACGAGGTAGAACCGTTCGACATACTGTTAGAAATTTTCCGGGTTCTTTAACGGGATTCATTCATAACTCACGGTCGAGTGGAGCCTTCGAATATTTCAAGCTGTAGAGACCCCACCCCCATAAATTCCGCGCGTCGGGTTGCCAAATTAGGCGCAACGCGGGCAGACTTATACCCCCCATTACTCCGGGTCCGGACGATACTGAAAGTCGGACTTTTGAAGAAACTTTCCACGTACTGTCACAGGTGGTGGCAGCGACATAAACATATTCAGATACTCACTACAAAATGCTAGTTATGTTACGAAAATTATTCATATTAGGGTTATAAAAGCCAATCCGCTTCAGTCCGAAATTGGTATATTTTTAAGTAACTAACAATTTGATGTATTTACCAATACCAGTTTTGGGCTGAAACGGATTTGCCCTTACACTCGTCATATTAAATATGATTTATCTGGAGCTATCTTAGGTGTCTTACAAAATATCAGTTCATAAATTAATACTAAATATCACCCAAAGTAATACTGTAGTTTTCGATAAATCACTCAATTTTTTTTTTGTTTAGTTTATAGATTGTTGCCACGTGCTCACTTAATCTTAAGTGGAGATGTAACCCAAAATGGTGGACACATTAAGCCCAGTGGAGGAAATGCGTATCTCTATAATACAAATAATAGCATTACTTACTTAACATTTATTGTATTTAAGTTTTATAGCTTACTGTATGATAAATATTCTATAAAATCAAATGGGTCTCGAACTGAGACAATGATGTGAGATGAGAGACGCACCCATTCCGACACAAATTATTATTATAAGTTATAATAATTTATGTAACTTATAATAATCTATTATAAATATATATAACTTATAATAAAATATATATAACTTATAATAATTATTATAAGTTTGTTATTTTGAGTGGAACGACTCAACGGTTTGGAAGAGATAATTTTATTTGTCATGACATCTTGTTGTCAAACTCTTTGTTGTTTGAGCATCTATGTACGTATAAAATTTATTAATTAAAACCAAAGTGGGAATTTATTTTAAAGTTATAAATAACATTTTGGGGTTTGGATGAGCAATTTTGCATGTCATATTATTATAATAAACGATTTAATGTGTAAATTTTACAAAGAATATGTTTTTTTGTCAATTAAAGTTTTAGTCAATATGTGTACACAATGTTAGTGACATTATATCGTTATTAACTAGAACTATTATGGTAGAAGGATTTGAAAAACCTTCTTCTTAGTTTCTTGGAAACTGTAAAATATTTTAATAAAATTTAAATAAGTATATGTACATTCGCGAGTACGCAGTACTCGTGTTTTCTCTACAAAGTTGAGTTATTATTGAATTATATACCAACATTTCAAAAGGAAACCTGCCTTATACTCAAGAACATGTTACTCATTCATCAAAGTAAAATCTGAGAAAAGGCGAGACCTCCAGCCAGCTGTTTAAACTTAACGTTTGTTGCGGAGACGAAACAGAGCAATTGAATTAATTCAATCGGGAGAACTTTGTACTCAAAGACAATTGTTTCATTTGTGTTACTAAAATAAAGGAAACTAGAAGGGGTCGATCAAACGACACTTGAGAATTATAGCAACATATCAAATTTAAATGTTATTGAATTATATTGAGCCTATTGGTATACGTAGTAGGTAAATAATGTATACTGTAGATTCACTGCAACATTTTATGATGGATATCCGCTAAGTAACGCTTTCATCAATCAAATAATAATATAAGTGTCTTATGTGAAACTTACAATTTAAAGGTCTTTAAATAGAACTAGTTTATATTTTCTAGTCCGAACTTTTGTCGTAAATTGTAGATAACTGAATACTTTATTTTTAAAATATATGAAATATTTTTATTTTTTTCAGTTATTAAGTAATCTTAACTATTATATACACGTGCTAGCTGGTGACCTTTCACAATCGTTTGCGGTTTTCCCATAAACTGTACCTGACATAAATATTCATACTTATTAAGTGTCTATGCTGTAAACGGGGTATAAAATTTAATTTCATCGCTTGGGCAGTTTAGGAGATATCGTGATAAGTTAACGTGTCAGTAGAAAATCGCTTATCAAGTATCAAACATAATATATTACGACTATTATATCATAGATTTAATACTATAAGAACCAAAATAAATAAAAATATCAAAATTTGACATAAAACTTAGTATTTTAGCTACTTTTAGTCATAGTGAATTGAGTAATATTTCGTCCAATTAACGTCTGTTTGTTTTGCATTTCCCCTGCATCTCGGAAGCAACGAGAGCGTAATAAAACGGTCACAACAATGCGGATCACGTCACAGCGGAATTATCTCACAGCGGCAGTGGCGATCAATTACACTGGCAACGAGCACGTGGAAAAAGGGCGGATACTCCTCGAGATGAGTTTTATTTTAACTCACCAACCAATGAGAACCTTAAGTTCGAGCATTTTAAACTGATTTTTGTTTAGTATGGTTGTAGTAATCGTAAGACCAATTAGTCGTGGTGGAGAGAGCCGACGAAAGTCGTTTCACTCTCTCGTTTCAAGCTTCAACCTCTGATTTTACGACTGTTACATTGTCATTGTTATCTTTACGAAGTTCATTCGTAAAGTTCACTTTTTGTTAAGTTCTACATTAAACAAAACTGCGATACTTTGGTTTAAAACCATTCGCATGATCATTCCAGTGTTACTATGGTACTTCATTAGCTAAAATCAAGATATCAAAACGTCGTTTCATTTCGAGAATTGTTGAATACCTTCATTCTTCTTTGATATAAATAAAAAAAACACTTGAGTTATAATCACTTCGTTGCTTTCTCAAATTAGTTATATAGGTAAGACACTTTTGGGTATTACTATTTAAAGTAATATATTATACAACAATAAAATTGCGGTATACTTCAACACAGTTTGATGGACTAATATAAAAATTGGCAATTTGTACACGTATTCACTAAGACGATTTTTATACTATTTTAAAATAGGACAGAAGCCCCTTTAGACAATTGGAAAGGGCGGAATAACATCTGCTGGGTAAGTAACATATGAATGTTAAGATATTTATTTCTAAATAACTCACAAACGATTGGAATTATAATATTTACATAAAGTTTGGCTTAGAGGTATATTATGCCAAGAAAAAAAAATGTGAAAGATAAACCAAAAACAGCCAAGAGGATATAAAAAAGTTGTTAAAAAAATAAATCAACTATTTCTTGTTCCGTGTTCTTCGATATCGTGCCGACATTACTGAAATAAACGCAGTCACACAAGTATTCGATTTCGTTTATAGTATGTGAGTAGATAGGTATACAACATAAAGGTTGTAAATATTATATATGAAACATGCCATTGTTTATTTATTATCTACAAAAGTATCTATGCCATGTCTATGTCTTTGGTCTGCATCTGATTCTATATGTATCTAGCTCCATACATAAAACCGCCGATATAAAATTGATACATAAATGGATTAGTCTTATTTAAACGATTGTGGAATTCACACGAATGTTTCTATTTTTGTCTTTAATCAAAAACGCTTTTAATTTATTAACACTATATAAGACATTTCCGTGGGCAAATTCCCGAACCCGCAGAACACACGAGGCGGGTACTAAAACAGTGACAAGCGATAGGATTGGATCGAGACGGAACGAAATTATCTCGTGGAGACGGTGTAGATCAATTTAACAGGGTTCTGGGAATTAGAGCCCCGCTTCCAGGCAATGGTTCAGGTGACGATTTATAAGGGTGGGTTTAAAGTTTAATGGTATCCTAAATCCTGACTATGTGTGCTCTCTGTGGTTGCAATTCAGTTTAGCTCTACTACAAATTATCCTACTAAACTCGAATAATTCTATTTACCACTAGAATTATCTTTTTATACCGGAACGATTATCAGCCAGTAAACGAAACAACTACCACAATTTCGAGTAATCACAGACACGTAAAGATTTTCCGTATCTCAACGCTGCAAACAAGTAAAGACTACATATTAAGTTTAATCCAAATTATAATTAGCTTAAATTGATCTCATATATTGTTACAAAATAATATTAGGTATTTATAAAAAATCGCATTATAAAGGATTTTTACGTATCGCATTATAAGGTAAACGTAATCGCCGTTGCCATGCCAGCCTAGGAGCATATCAGGAACGCGATACTCTTAAAAATGTCCCTGCATTAAAATGTGAAACTTATTTACGTTATAAACCATTTTGAATTATGTATATGTATATATAACATATATAAAAATACATACAGACCTCCTCCTAAAACCTCCTCCTTTTCTGAAATCGCTTACAAAGAAATTAAATTACATTCATATAGAACAATGACAATAAATTGTATATCTTAATTATACATACATATTGTAACTCTGAGGGGAAACCCTGACTGGCAAATCTGCTGGCCAAACGTAATTTCTTCTTAATACCGTAAAAAAATTTCTTCCGTGTGCCTACAGAAGTTTATCTTTAAAAATGAATTCTTTAATTTTATATTTTTAAAATAATCTTCGATTAAGAAATGGAATAAGATTCATCCACTGTATATAACTTTATAAAATTCAGTAATGCCCGTTTTTGTGTTAAATCCTAATATATAAATATACAAACATTTATTTTATTATATTGTCATAATCGCGATTAGTGTACTTTGTAATAGATAGATGTGTACCGAAATATTTGGAGTAAAATACAATACTAAACGTTCACTTTAATAGGGATAGTTTAAATAGTAAATTGTGAAATAAATAATCCAAACCGCTCAATGATTTTAAAATATTTTATACTATTCATAATACTAAAAATTTCATAAGAAGTCAGTTTATAGCAACAACTAATGAAAATATCACTTTTATAAAAAACGGCCAAGTATAGTAATTAAATTCTCATTAACACTTTACCACGAAGAAGCACGCGGATTAAATACATAAGCGTCACGATTACGAAATAAAACGGACCCCAAAGCCTTATTAAGAATTCAGCAAACGAATTGGAGACATCGAATCGACAAAATTGAGCTCGCCTCATTTTTTTTTCATCTTGCATTTCTCCTCCCTAAAGGCAGATATATTTTAATACTTCCCTTACTCCAGGGAACAGACCGCTGTTTTGATCTACAGCTCACAAAACACATATTTTTTCAGTGCGAACATAGAATATTCCACTTTATTCTATGCTGACGCATACCTTTGTGAATACATCACTGAACAATGTCAAAAATATTTTAGGTGTTAAGGATTTATTTCGTCTCCTTTGAGTATTGTTGACCTTACTATATACAGATACATAATATATTGATTTAGTATTTATGAAGTGTATCTCTACTTAAAATTTGTGAAAAATAAGATATATTACGGTTATTTTTGAATTTTGAAAAATCTACTATTTTGGAATAATTCTGGCAGCGACACATTTACATTCAATTTTTTTATAATACCGTCAGTATTTTTAGAAATAAAATATACTAAATTGGTACAATTAATTAGCATTTTACTGATATGAGATTTTTAATCTGGATATGACTATTGATAACTTTAGAATATTCAATCGGTTTCGGGTTATCCGTACGTCCATATAATATTAATTGATTTCAGATATTTGATAGTTTCGCATAATTTTAATTTTTGTTTTTAATAGATTATTCCAATAATTGTATTTAGAAATATAATTTGGTTTTGTTTGGTTCTGTCTCAGTGAACAATATTACTTACAACATTAATATTTAGGTAAATGTCAACTAATTGTTATCGCTCAACTGATTCAGTCGATTTTCAAAATATTTTAATCATTTACTTTCTAAATAGATTATTTTATATATATAGTTACAATATCGGATGTATTTATATTTCGAATGTTATTATAATAGTTTTAATTACGGCTATGAAGTTACTTAATGCCCTTAATGCGATTAATAATGTATGATCGTTAAAGTATCGAAACTTAACCATTTAATTAACCGTTTCATATAGAGGTAACAAGACATCCCTCAAGTGGGTACGTAATAGAGTTGAATCGTTTGACCCTCTGTGCTTCATTGACCTCCACATCGTACATCGGAACGCCTTCGATGGCCGCATCAAGTGTCTTAATTGTTTACGGTTGCTTCCAGAATAACACCTAGCTACGAATTTCATATACGTATCTAAGGACATATATTCTTATAATTTAATAGGTGTTCACAAGTGCTTCATTTTAGGATTTGCTGATAATTAGCTGCCTCTTTGATTTCGTTTGCGTACACTCGAAATATATTTCGTATAATTTTAGTATCTATTTTTCAAATTTGTTAATATGGCATTTCTTTGCTCAGTGTAACCATCGTGGAATGTTTATATACTTATTAAAAGCTCAATTATTTATTAAATTCCTCGTAGTAAGTGAATAACGATTTATACATCGCACGCCTAGGCTATCGCTTTAGTGTCATTTTTGTACAAATATTATACAATACAAATTGTCTCTGAAAAAAAACAATCTACTCAATATTTAAAGACGACAAATGAAACCACTGTGCTATCTACCATAAATTAGTTTCCGACGCTATGCATGTTTTTTGTTTATAACGCTGTTTTAGACTTCTAATAACAGAGAGAGATTAAAGAGCTCCTTAAGATATTAAGATTTTTAGTTATGTTTCCAGCTACCGAGCAGAGAAAATTTTATCATTATTTGTCAAGAAGCTCATTTATTACAAAATTATAACTTACGGAGATATACTATTACATTATTTATTCATAATTGCTATTACGAAAATTGTTCGGTGCTTTCCAGAAAACGAATCGAATTTGTGTCAAATTATCATTAATTTTCCTTTGATCTTTGTTATTGACAGTAACATATGTATATGAGACATATGAATTATGAATGAATAAATAAAATTATGTAATTCGTGTAGAAATATTTTCTTATATACTGTTATAAGGAATAACTTTAAGTAAACTGGATATTTCAATATTTAATAAGCAAGCTATGCAACGGTACGCCTGATGGTAGTTTTCAAATCTTTACCACATAATCTAAACCGCATAGGTATAACTGCAATTGAACCTCCTTCCTAAAAGAACTGAAGAAATCTTACAAACCCTGAAATACAGTACAAGGCTATTTGATCTCAGATTCTAGATTTTCTCTGTCCTTCACATTGTTCTTTAAATTTTCATAATTTTCTTTGGATTCCATTGTCTAATTTCATATCACATTTCATTTGTTAACCTGTGATGTCATTAACATAGCATGACATGTGTATATAGATGACAACAAATAAACAACCGGATGCGCGAGACCGAAACATGTGTCTGTTTGTTTTCCAAAATGAAATAAAGTAACAAATAAAAAGTTACGAGGTGTCGTACAACGCAGCATACTCGTATATTGTACAAGCTATTCGAATCAAATAGTGTTTTTTATAAACCTGCATGTATACAAAATAACTATTTTACGGAGAACTCGAAACCAGATTTATATGTGCAGTATCTATGCTACTATTATAAGGGTATCCTACTCAGTAAAGTTCGTTTATTTGAAAGCGCTAATCTTAGGAACTACCAGTCTGATTTCAAAACTTCTTTTTGTATTTGATAGAGCAATCATTGTGGAAAGCTTTAAGCAATTTAACATCACGCTATCACAAATAGGAGTAAAGCTGTGTTGAAAAAAACTTCCAAAAACGAGCAATCATTATTAAATTATTTTAGCTCCATGCGAACGAAATCGCTAGCACAGCTAGTATACTATACTTTAAAATAATAAAGCTTAAAATTTACATATTTATCAAATACACGTATTATTATAATTCTCAATGTAAGATTATGTTATCAAATCAAATCAAAAATCTTTATTCAATTTAGGACCTAAGAAGGCGCTTATGAAAGTCATAACTACTATTATTATTGCAAAATTAAATTAGTTATTTCACCTCAAAACGTAAATCACTGGTCTAATATAACGGAACATTGGTAAGCTAAGGGTATTTTTAGCTACTAACTGTGTGTGTAATTTTTAACTGTATATGATAAATTTTATCCTATATATATTTTATCTTGATGCTTTAGAAATATAAATATATTATTATATAACAGTGTTACCAAGACGAGCTCTACAGTGAACTAAAGAAGCGTAATATCCCTGGACCAAAGTAATTTCACAACAACGTTGTGAAAATTGACGACAAAAAACGACCTACATGATATGGTGTCAACGAAAATAATATATATCCTGTATCTGGCTGTCTCCATCGCTATTGTTGTCCGTAAACGAGGCCATGATCCCGGGATAGCCAGTCCCCGGGCTCGTTTGTCCCGGGATATCCTTTGGCAAACATTGACGAAACCCGAGATTCACTAGACCTTTACACAAGTACTTTGTTGAGTTGCCTGAGGAAATAAAAATATAAATAAACTTCTTTTCCCTCATACCATTTTCTCATGTTATATTAAGCGCTCCGGATTATTGGTTGATATTGTTTCAACATCGAGTAATCGTATTAGCTGTTTGAATGTTTGGAAATTGTTTTATGGTTGTTTATATTATATAATTAAAATTATAATTGTTTATATTGTAACAACAACAAAGAAAAGACATGATTCGACAAGTATTTTTATAGCTAATAGATGAAGTAATCGTTCTTTTATTATTGGTGCTAAACTGGTGTTTAAAAAAAATTGGTAATCTAAATATAGTTTCACTAACTTTTACCCGCGGCTTCGCTCGCGTTAATATTGATTTTGTCAACCAATTCTGGTCGTCGCTCGATACAGAGATCTCGATACAGAGATAATTTTTCTAGCAAATGCTATTAAATTATTTATTTCAGGATGTTGGTCAGGTTGTTAAACAAAATTCGAAATTATAAGCAATTATAATCTAAAGTTTCAAGCAAATCGGATGACGAAATGAAAAGTTTTGATACAAAGTACCCTCTCTTTACCCCACTTCAGTATGTTCTTCGAACGAAAAAGTTGCCTATCACCGCCTCCAGGGTCCCATGTATCTCTATATCAGAATTCATCATAATCGATTCATTGGATCAGGCGTGAAAGCGTAACAAACAAACTCACTTTCGCATTTATAATAGTAGTAAGGATTTATAGTAATATTTTTTATCAAATTAAATACCAAATCAACATAATTACAGTTCATATAATTCACTTAATATTGGTTGGTTGGTTTTATTGATTACATTAGAACAGTATAAATAAAATATGTACAAGAAAATAAATATCATATCAATTTATTTTGTAACTTAAAAAGGTAACACAACTAAGTTTTCTAGGAAACGTCCAATAAAAGCAAGTGTTCTGTATGAACGCTGCTACATACAGTTGCACGTGGAAAGTTCACGAGTTCCCCCGATCACGAGCTCTTGACACACCGGCACCAGTCTCATGACCCATGGGCCGGGCGACTTGTCGGCCAAACTTCGATATTAGTTCGCGCGTGATCGATTTACCAGCCCAGTTTGACAGTTCAGATAGTGACAGATGACGCTAGACGCCATATCGCACGGGTGATTTGTCTCGAACTTTACCTAAAGACAGTTGTTTTCTGCTAACACCGTTTGATATCATATTTTCTCGACCTAGCTTTTTTATAAAACTGTAAAATATATATTATTCGATGTCGTATTATGTCATAAGGTATATTAAGTAATCAAGACAATTAAGTGAAAGACAAAATAAGTAAGTAAACTGATATCAAAATAGAGTCCGAGATTCCATTTCCCTTCAATTATTTTTTTGTTTATAAATATTGATATTAAGTGTCCTGTTGTTACTAATCAGGCGAAATAAATTACTTACATAGTTTTCTATGAATAATTTTCCGTGTTGGTATATATAATAGTACCTACATATCATATTAATCTTTACACAAATTTCTTTACATAATATCATTACAGAAAAAAATTAAAGTTTGTATTTATTTTTGAGGCGTTTTCGCATTTGTGATATCTTATTGTTTTCTTAACGGACAAATTTTAGAAAATTATATTCTTTCTATAACTTTCTACCCTATAAATAAAGTGCAAAAATTCAAACATATCACAGGATTACAAAATTCTCTATTTAAAGTTAGTGTCAACCAATTTTAATAGTTTTAAGAAGTACATTATGTGTAAGGTGGGTTACCCCAGATGTCGTCACAGATTTATCATAAAAACAACAGGTGTCCTTTAAAGAGATTGCGTGAAGAGACATTCAACACGAGTGCAATTCTGCAAATACTGTTTTAACAACCAATAGTATTACAACTGTGTCCTTATATACATGGTAAGGTTGAGAAATGCGAAGAAATCGCTTTCATGTTAGTCGCCCGTGTGTTGTTTTATTATTAGATGCAATACAATCACTTTTCAGCGTTATTGTACAAAACATATGCCATAATATAGGTCCACAATACAGTTTTAGTTACCTACAGTATCTACACTGCAAAAGTGATAACTTAGGTATCAAATTTGAAGATTTTTAAATATTAACTTATTTTCTGTGTAAAGGACAACTTTTTTAATAAGTTTATTTTGAAGGAAAATATTAAGTGTTCGCGCTGTCATTCTTGTGATTAATTAGTGTCGAGTTTGTCGCGCTAATGGGCCAAAATAATTTAGTAGGCGGCTGCGCTTATTTATGTCAAGTTGCGTAGTTGAAGGCTTGTCGGGAAATTTATCGTTATTGCCTTGTAGTAAGTTGTCGCACTAGTTTCCGATTAATCATCATACGACAAGAAGCGTGATATTGTTCAAAAATAAATACATTTAATGCCCAAAATTTAATTAATTGACCAACTGACTAAGTCGACTTTTTACATGTTCTATATATGTACCTAATATGTTTCTGCAACATACATTTTTTAAAATCTAAAACTCGAATCACCAAATTAAGCGATTACGAAATGGGTTTTTTTCAGTGGGTGTTTTTTGTAATCTTGCTAATGATTTATTCTCGTAAGAACCTAGTACTTTTTTAAGAGAGATGTTATTTGACTCTCAAACCGTAGCAAAAACATAAAACATTAAATGCGTATTTAACATACGCACAAATTAATAAAGATCCATTAGTTCTGCCCGAGTTGGCCTGATTTCGTTGAACCATAATTAAAGTCTCAATAAACAACGAACAAACTCGGGGCCCGTCAGCGTCACGCAACAGCCAACTTGGAAAGGAAAAGCCGCTAGGAATACGATGTAACTCGGCTGATTTCAGTAAACTTGATTCAATCGGCCGACTTCGACCAAACTTTCAGTACAACAGATCTAGGAGCGAGCAACAATACCCCGCGAAACAAAGACCTCCTACTAATACTTATGTACACTGGCGATCAGATGAATGGGTTGCGGTATTAGCTACGATTTCCCTTTATTATGTTTGAAATATTACACATTTCTATTTCATATAACATTAGTAAATGTTATTTTATTAACTTGTGTTTCATATTCCGACTATAGAAATAAGTATCATGAATACATTTTATATGAAGCATAATTATTTCTACAGTTTGAACAAAGTTATTAATACTATTACTAAATTTTATAATATTTGTAAGTATTAATGTGTACCAACTACTATTTAACGTTGAAATAATTGTTATACAAGTTTAGCCCTACATATTAATTAATTTTAGATTGAAGTTTTTTTTTGTGACTTGTCCGGCGCTTTTTTGTCAATAATTTTTTTTATAATTATGTTCACATATCTCTACCTTAATGGCTCTAAAAATTATACACAATGGAAAATATTATGACTTAATTGCATAGACTGCAGACATATTCTAATTGTTCCCAAGGTAAATGAAACAAGTATTTTAAAATTCTTTTCAAAGTAAGCAACTATTAGTTACTAAAAATAGGATCCCAATTAACACTAGATTGTCTAAGAAGCAATTTTGACTGCTTTTGAGCAATATAGGTATATACAAAGTTTCAGTCATCCAATTGTTAATTAAGTTTGCCCTATACTACTTAGAATATATTTGTTACAGGGGCTTATAGAATGTTTATAAGCTTTATTACGTTTAACATACTTATCTTGAATTTTATTATAAATATAAATATAAAATATTAAGAGTCATCGCTACGTATTATTGGCGCTTTCCATTAATATAATATGACCTTCACGGAGACCCCATGGTACTTACCTATTTGTGGTGGCTTGATAATTCAAGCCAATAATAAAAACAAAATTGCAACGCACTATTTCTTGATTGGTGTTTTCGTAACATTTTGTGCTAAATATAGTGTAAACAATCTTACTATTGTCGGGCATTACTGGTCTAAATGCATCACCAAAAAAATTCCATTACCATCTGTTTATATCGCTGTTGACACATCTTAATCTTAAAAGAGAAAGGAAATGTATGACTGGGTGAATGTAAGAAATTAATGCGTATCTAATAATACTTTAAATACTGTAGATAACAGTTGCATAAATATACATACTTTAAAGAGTTGTCTACTATCATAAGTAATCTATATTAATATTATGAAGAGGAAAAGTTTGTTTCTTTGTTTGTTTGAATGCGCTAATTTTACGACTTTAAACATTTTTTTTGTATTGGATAGAGCAATCATTAAGGGAGACTAGGCTATTTAATATCACGCTAACACAAATAGGAGCAAAGCTGTATTTAAAAAGTTACAAAAACAGGTGCGAAGTTATAAAATAACTTTTAATGCCACGCGAACGAAGTCGTGGCCACAGCTAGTATACTTATAAAGGCAGTAGGAACGATGACAGAGCATGCGATAAATTAAATTAAAATTTGCCACTAGCTACAGGTACTTTGCAACTGTACGTGTATTCAAGAAGACACCTTTCGTTTCACCTTGCATTTAGAACGCAACTTCCTTCATACAGGTATTCAGAAGGAGAATCTCTGAAGCAAAATTTCTCTGTGAAGTATGTGATTAACAGTTTTACGCTGCGGTAAATCCCTTTGTTATAAAGAGTGGTGGCCTTGTTATTTTCACCCCTCGGCTCCGCGTCCCCTAAGACCCACAAGAGCAGCTTAAGCCGGATTTACAAGATCGATGATTACGAATTTGTAGGTATTGTGTGAGCTCGCAATGTATCGTGATTTTAGTGCTAGATATAATTTTTTATCGTCCTCGGTTTAACGTTGTTTTGTGAAGTTCATTTTTCTTAGTTTATTTCCTCATTTTTTTAGTCTTAGTTCATTTAATTATTTTATTCTAATGATTATCAATGGATGATTGCAACACAAGCTTTACCGCCATGCTGTGGCTACATCGCGATGTTTTATAGCGGAAGATTAATAAATTAGATTAATGGATTCGAACTCACATCCATTGATGCGAATTCCATACGCAATACTACTGAGCTATCATATAGTCTTTGTTATATTCTAACTTTTGCCCTACTATTTCTTAACATGAAGTGAGATTATGGTTTACCCGCTACTACTGGTCTTATACTTAATTGATACATAATTGATTCAGAATATTGAATAAGATTTTACAGAAATATACCCAGAATACAGTCAAGTAAATAATTTAAACTTGATAATTCGATTTCATACTAAAATATATACATCTATAGATGTTAAATATTTGTCCTTAAGGAAAATTACGAATATGGAAAGATAAATCGAATTCAAAGGCAGTTTGTTATGTTCATTTGCTCCAATAATCTAAGGAAACGTTAACGGTAGAGTATTTATAACTCTCGTTAAAAAATATTCTAAAGCTTTTGTCCGACCCTTGTACGACCGGCTTAGTAAAACCGTAGAGATCGATTTTTAATCTCCATTTTTTTTTACTTTTCGGTATAATACCGATCAAAATAAACATCATAAAATTATTTGCCAAAAATTTTTTTGATCTGTATAGGAAATACATTATATTTATAAAAAATATATAATCATCTCACATTATAACTACTTCGTCATTTAGTTATCATAATTTAACAGATCAATCATTGAGGAAGATATGAGGTTATTTAACATCACGCTACCACTAATAGAAGCAAATCGGTATTGAAAAAAGTTACAGAAACGGGAAATTTAATTAAAGAACTTTTAGCTCCTCGCAAACGAAGGCGCGGACACACCTAGTACTATATAATAAAAGTACAACGATATTGAAGGGTTTGACATTTTGATAATATAAATTTTACCTTTACCATAATGAATTAAATACGCAACAAAAAAAAATCTCAAAAATATTGTTTCGCATAAATGCAAATATATAATAAACAACAAAGCTTTTTCTACCAGTGTTACTCTTTGCATATGCAATTTGCTATTTGCATAATGTTTATTCCCAGAGTTACGATGTTCCTAACGTGTCGAATGAACAGTAAATATTATTTTGCATTCCTGCATTGTGATTGTGAAGAGATTATGGACACACTAAAATCTGTTGTTTATAATAAAATTTAACTGTTCTACAAACGCGATAATTTAAGCATATGTATTGATTGTGTAAATATTAGTTCGGTGATTTATATTAGTCGTGAACAATTGAACAGTAGTTATTGTTTATTTTTTACTAGCTGACTCATTTTGATTAGCTATAATATAATCAACCTTCCAATTCCAATTCGTTAAGATCTAATATCGTTACCGTTTCTCAGTTGTTGTGGTTATTAAATAAAACTTGTTTATATCTGCGATGAATTAAATGTCTTTTAATTATATGAAATTTAAATATAGGTGGATTCGAACTCACGTCCCTTGACGCGGCGTTAGTACATACTACTAACTGAGCTATTATTGCCTCATTATTTTTGCTATATAATTTAAATAAATTAAATTTGCTATAAAATATAATTAGAATGGTGTATTCAAATCAAAGAATATAATTTTTAATTTTATATAATTTACTTTTAACGAATTTATTTATACCTGTCATATTATAGCTACATCATAAAATTCATAGGCCTTCACATCAAAAAGGTTAAATAAAGAAAAAATCAATATGTGACGGGACTTGGAACACCTGGCGGCGTATCACCTAGCGACAGAGCACAAACAATCAAGTAAACGCCCAAATTACTACTTCAGAACATATATTAAATTTCAAGAACACAATCATTCTCATTAATTTATTACAAACAATTTGTGGGGGTTTAATGATGTAATAACAAAAAATCGTATCTATGATTCTTAGTAATACTTTATTACGTAAAATGTAATAGAAAATACCTTTTGTTTTTAATAATAAGCCTGTTTATTCGAGCAGTATACTTTTAAAAAGCGCCCATGCCGTGGAAGGTTATATTTTCTTTCAGAAAATAAAGAACAGGTAAATCCAGAGAGCCAAAGACTATCCTTTAACAAACCTTTACGCCTAAACCGCTGAATCGATTATGATGAATTTTGGTATAGAGATAGATGGGACCCAGGAAACAGTGACACGCTACTTTTTCTCGCGAAAATTTTATTGGAATTGGGGTGAAGAGAGGAATAAACTTTGTATGAAACTTTCATCTGTCACCTGATTTGTTTGACAAAATCAATATTAACGCGAGCGAAGCCGAACGTAGAATCTAGTTTGTCTATAAATTAAAGTTTAGGTCGCAGGCAATGAAACAAAATCTCGCGGCACAGTATGTGGCCAAGACCACGGTGTAGACAACAAAATATTAAATTGGCATAGCGTAGCAATAATCACAGAAAAGGCGAACTTAACAGCATCGAGGTGGCTGCTTAAGCATTCTCTCGACGGCTTACCAGGGAGTGTCCTATTGACCTAGTAATTAAATTGTTGCGGATCTGCCTTGGTCGGGATACGAGCGAACTACAACTGTGCTGAGTGCGCGACTGTAGCCTCGAGGGAATGCCTAAACTACATGTCGCTGTTTGCTTACGTGCTCAGTTTTACACAGTAAATTAGCTTGGCATCGTATGAATTAACTAACTTAATATACTGACATTAAAATAGTTTTTATAGGAGTGTAAGAATAATTTTTATTCCGTTCAACAATTAAAGATATTATGATAGCGAGGTAGTACAGTATCACGCTCAATTCTAAATAATCGCTTGTTTTGTTTTACTTTGACTAATTTTGGCCGCCAACCCACCTGCGATTCTTCTGGTGTTGTGGGTGTTCATGGGCAGCGTTTATCTCTTACTATCAGGTGACTCGCTTGCTCGTTTGTTCTCTATTCCATAAAAAAATAATTTCTCAATCGACCAAAGTATATTAAAATACCTACAAACTTTACCAAAGTCCAGCTATTGACGTCCAGCTATTGACTTTTAGTGGTCGGTCTTATTCGGTGTCGGTCTATATCGGTGTATGCAGTATATTGAAAGTATAATTTCCATTTATATCGAAATACACTCTGGGTTTAATATATTCGCTTAACTGTTCTAATAGTGATATATTTAAATGAAAAAACAAATACAATTCAGCGCTACTTAAAACGTCGTGGTTAAGCTCCCTTCTTAAATATTCCGTTGCCGTCAACCTTTACAAACTAATTAGACAATTATTAAAAGGTTTTATTATGACCAAGGTAGCAAATTTCGTCTTGCTATAAAAGCTATTAACAGAAGCACACTTATCGACTTCAGTGGTTTAAGTTTGAAACATTAACCATTATAATATAGACCTTGATAAGTGACTATGTATAGGTTATTCAAGCCACATAACTCGCGCGACGCCCAAACAATCTACCCTAGGAAAGCATGAACGAAGTACTGAACGCCATATATGCATTCAGTGTACCTCGATATCTTGACTATATATTCAAACCAATCTAAAGCCCCGGTATATTTGAGACTTTGTTCAGAATAATAGCAGCTAATACAACGATGTTGTATTTCTACATATCCAATTGCTTTGTCTATTTAACTAAGTTAAAAAGTAAGACTTTCGCTTCCTACTCTATATTATTCATAAGTCATATGTTTATTGTTCGAATTACCTAGCTCTTTTTACTGTTTCATTAACAACAATTACCAATACCAGATAGCAAATAGGTTACAAACCCTATGGCTTGACCTTGAGTATAGAGAGGTAATACAGGATAGGTTCACGGGGCAATATGAGAAGACCATTGTATCCGATTGGATCGTGACCAACACGCACATGATGTTAAATCTATCACAGTGACTGTCTTTTCAGGATTGTACTGTGCTTATACTGGCAGGTACAATTCTAACACCTTACCGTGTTTCGATAAAAAAAGGATTTGTAACAGTGGTTTATACACTTCAATATAGAATGAAGTCGAATTACAAATAACACGTAATATGTCGCGCCACAGCACTCTAGAAATATTAAAGGCGAGTATTCACGCTGTATACCATATATTAAAATTTATCATGATATATATATGTTACTAGCTGTGCCTGTGACTTCGTTCGCGTGGCACTACAAATGATTTAACCATTTTTGCCCGATTTTGCAACTTTTTTCAATACAGCTTTGCTCCTATTGGTGGTAGCATAATATAAAATAACCTACAGTCTTCCTCAATGATTGCTCTATAAAATACAATTTTTTTTAATCAGACTTGTACTATCCTAAGATTAGCGTGTCCAAACAAACAAAATTTTCTGCGTTATAATATTATTGTAGATATAGATAACTATAACACTTTGACTACGTTTGACATGGCTTTGTAATATAATTTTAGTTCATAATATAAGATAACCCAAATATATTTCAAAACCGATTCACTGTGATAACAATACAACGATACCTAAGCCATTTATCATAAACAAGACCAAATGAATTTGCCCTCGGCGTCGAAAAGCCAGTCCTATTATCTACACCCGGTCTAATATAACAAGCCTGCGACAATAGGAAGGGAAACGAAAATGTTTATGATATTAATGAACTTTCCCGTACTTATTTTTTACAGCGTAATTTTAATGATATTTTTATTGTGGGATAACTGAAGTCATTATTGCCATAGGATCACTTTATGTTGGACGGTGTTACAGTTGACATAGAAGTAATTTGTAGGCTTCTCAAACTATAAATGTAATAATTATCTATAAATACCTATAATAAACCAGTATCTGTTTTTTTCTGGAATAGAGCGCAATCGAGCAAGCGTGTCATCAGATGATTAGTGATCACCGTCGCCCTTGGACACCAACAACTCCAAATATGAGTGAAATATATGCATTAAGTTTTTTTTAAGTATACATATATTTTGCTATCATCATAGTACTCAAATTTATATCTTATTGCATTTTTGGTTGTCTGTCAGTCTGTACCTTCAAGTACGCATTTCACTCTGACACTACTGGATAGATTATGATAGGATTTCATAAGGTGAAAATTAATATTATTGTTCAACATACGGTACACTTTTTATATCATAAAACCAAAAGGTTTTTCTAAGATAGACGTTAAAATGTTAAAATGTATTATGAATTTGTTATATATGTGATGCGGTTATCTATGTTCGGTAGTTGGCAGCATAACTAAAAGTATAAGCTCTGATTAAATTTCGATCTGTGCGTATAAATATGGTGGTTGTAACGAAATCTTTAAACTTTAATATCGTTTGGCTGATTACCGTGAATATTGGCATCTGTATGTATATTTTCATGAAGAATGATGTTATTGTATTCCTGAACGCGGTAGGTAGCGCTGTAACGAGTTATTAATTATTGAAAACAGCAGTACAACGGTTGCCGGGGTATCTACGAGTAATTATAAATAATAACTTATTTTGATCCTTTCATATATAACTTAAAAACGAATAAACATTCTCTTAACCTTTAATAATGAATCATTGTTAGTGTTAGCGATGATAGCTCAGATGGTAGTGTGTAAGTACGCCGCGTCAAGGGACGTGAGTTGGAATGCATCTATACTGAGCTTGAGCTTTCGGTGAAGGAAAACATCGTGATGAAACATGAAGCATGGTGGTAGGGCTTTTTCTAATGCTAACCTGGCTAACTACCACCCTCAAGTTAATTATCTGCATCCTAATACCTATAGGTGTGCTCCGGCAGTTGCACTTGAGAGCCAGCATCTCCATTAGGCTAGCGTGTCCACCATCTTGGGTCACATCGTCACTTAACATCAGGTAAAATTGTGGCCATAACGCTTAACAATAAAAATAAATATCATCTAAACTTATTTTCAGGTCATCATAATTAAATTAAGTTGTTCAGTTAAAATATGACACGGTTTTATTATTTTTATGTTCCTTTAATTATATATCTAGTCATTTAAATAAAATACGTAAAGCGTATTGCAATAAAACAGTAGGAATATGTCCAAATGCTGAGAGGCTGGTAAAAGGGTATAACTGCCGATCATGATCGTAGAAGGATTGATTGTGCTTATGATGAGACGCAGTGCTATCACTTTCCCGAGCTACTATATAATAAACACTAAAATATTTGAAGTTAAGCTTATGTAAGACTGCCTCTTTTAAAGAGAAACTCATAGTCTATTTATAACACTGAATCTTTAAAACAATAAGCACACAACAAATAATTACACAAAAATATCCTTGTATATATAGTATTAGAGTTTTTGACAACAATGTTACCTTTAAAGTCCAATAAAAAGATTCACAGGTACAAAACGACAAGCCCATTATGGGACACGTAGTCGGAAACCACAAAAGGCCCAATTATTCTAGCGTGTGAAGCCAAAAAGGCATTGTACCAAGTCGCTGAGCGTTCTATTCCACCACTTTTTCGAACGTATAAAGTGGATAATAAGTTTCCTCTTGCAGTACTCAATGCTCGTTCATGTAGTAAATGTTTCGTTCCAATGTTGTCCTTTTTATTTAAATGGCTCCTCTAATCAAAATATTCACAATTACATTTAAACTAAAAAAGAATTCAATTATCTTATTCCAAAATTAATATTTTACTTAACTGTTCTCTTAGTTTCCGGGACTTTTTATACACATATATTAAAATAAAAACAGTTACCGTAGATCACACATAGACTACATAAAATATGCACGCATACATGGATAATCAATTCTTCTTAGTTGCATGATTCCATACAAAAAAAAAGTATAACAAAACTATAGACACTTAAATGTGTTTAATATAAAACTGAAAGTATTTGATACTAAGTAAATTTAGGTTCTACTTTATAGGAATAAAAAAAAAATTATATTTGAACATTTCATAACGCTGGTGTATACACTTGATAAGTGAAATTTATATCTTTTTCGAGCCTTCTATTCGGCAAAAAAATACAGAATTAAAAAATTACTAATTAGTTAAAACAACAACTTTAGTGCTTAATCTATGTAGCTTTTAAATACGAAGATGACAACAATAACAAATAATTAAATATTATTGTCGCTCAAGTATAAAAATACACATTTCCATCGTAGAAAAATAGACTTATAAATAAACACGTATTCTATAGAATTAAAATTTAGGCGACGGTATAAAGACCATTTTTATTTGAACACAGTACCGGCTGACATTATCATTCACGTTAAATTACAAAGCATTGACAGGTGCGTAGCAAATTTATCACCTTCAAATCTTCGAAGGGAATAGAAGGAAGCGAAGGTACGAGAAAATTTAAAGGAAGAAAAATATAAATCACATAAGGGAGAGACGTCAATGTCGCCATTGATCATGCTAATTTGAAAGCTCTTTGACAAAGTATACATGATTATTTTACACTTCTCATTTTTTTTATAAAACTTAAAATTCCGTGATTTGGAATGAGGTACAAACAAATATTTAATTTACACTCTTTATTGCGTAAAATCATTTACTTCAGTAAACAATATAATAAGTTTCAATGGAATAGTTTAGAAAAGTAACCGCATGTCTTATTAAATCTTGTAAGTTCATTGAAAGTATTGAATAGTTCATCTTTGATGTTATATTACTCTTCACGCCAATTATAATTATATTATTATTATTATTATTATTATTATTATTATTATTGTTTATTATTATTATTACTATTGTTTATTATTATTATTATTATTGTTTATTATTAATATTATTATTACTATATTTTATTTAAAATAACTTTACTATTCATTGAAGTTAATGAAATTAAATTTCCTTACAACTTTTCATGCTTCAATAAAATATATACGCGATTATTAATTTAAAATGACTGTTCATTTTTTATGTACAATGTGTTATTAATGGTGAAACATTGTATGAATATGATAAATCTATAAAATACTCAATATGGCGCACAATTTAATGTCGGCCATGACCACAGATATAAAATTTAATTTTTTTTATAATATCTTTATTTAGAACGTGTTTTTGCTCATACATATAAACCTCTATCTGATACATAGTCTCATAATAAAATTGTATTAGAATTTGTATTAGAACTTTCAAATGTTAGCATCAATGCGACAATATGAGTTTATTTCAACGTTAATTTTTTATGCCATTTAAACTTATGAGTTTAGAATCAAACGCATTGGTAGAGTTAACCATATTTTACTTTTATTTATTATTATTATTTTTTTTTTACTTTATCAAGCAACTATAACAAGTTAATCTTTAATGACACGATTAATAACAAAATGAAATTAGAATATTAAAAAATTTCACTTGATAAATTTTAATGTTGAATAAATCACGTAGAAAACTTTTCTTGGAACAATCGACCGAGGGTGGGAAAAATACGCCATTTTCATAAGAGAAAAAACAATAACTCTAGGCGCAGAGCAAGGGCTGCTTTTAAGGCACATAAATCAAAACAGAGACGATATTTTCGGTATTACCCGGGGTGGGCACTTTCGCTAGGGGATTTTTCGGGACACGTTTGGATTAGTGATGTTTTACGATTTACTTCTACTTTCTTTTGTTTCTTTATTGATGTCGTAAAAAGTACTGACTTAGCGGGTTTCTTATTTTACATCCGTAGAGACCTAACGGGCAACATCCCCCACTTGGTCATAAAAATTTGTACCAATTTTGGTTTTCCGCCCTCAACATTTGGCGGCAATAAAAGAACCTACAAAATATTTATTTCGCGCACTTGCATCTAACGATTCCCTACAAGTATAACTTTAACATGATTTTCTACGAAGTGTTTATCTATAGTTTAAAAAAATATATATTTACAATGGAAACATGTATTACGTATAAGAAAACATGCAAAACAACACGTAATGGTCCGCCTACTTTAATGTAGGCAACAGCTTGTGGTAAAATTACTTGGTTTTGAAAATACATCATAATACGATTTAACTAGGTTATAACATAAGCTCCATAGTTTATGGCTTAGAAGCAGTATGTTTCGGAAACGACAACATCTATCTAGTTACCCAGGGGTCACCATAAATCGCACTGTCAATGGATCCGTGATATAACTGTTTTTTTTTTTCATTTTATTCGAAAATAAGGGTAGTTTAAATTATGGTAACTAAATAGCTTATATTATTTATGTGATAGATGCACTAGGTTTTTCATAATACAGTTTACAAGAGGCAGTACACTTTTAATGACATCTACATCTTTTTGTATATAAAAATCATTTTCATCTATTTGAAAATTAATTGTGTCGATCTTTCAATATTGAAAGAGTTTAAAACGTAATAGTTGCTATTTGCCTTACCTTTTTACATATATACATGCAAGTGACAATTATGCTCATCATACAAATGACATTCGTTGGTAAGGATTGAATCCACGAGCGCCAAGATTATTAGTAGAAGGTACTTGTTACAACTATGCTTTGAGACTTGTATTTTTTTTAAGTTGAATATTTTTTATGTATTCACACAATTATTACAAGGCCCTGCATGCATTTATTTATATCATAAACAATTAAACCAAATCAAATAGTTTTCATAATGACACTGTTTTCCTATGGGTTAATGTATGAATAATACAGAAGCAAAGGTAGCAATATCATTATTTGATACTTTTGAGGTAAATACCCAATGCAATTGTATATGTTGAAATAAGCGTATTTGTTGTTAAGTTAAATTTTTTGTTTGGTTTTTAGTTTAGAATATGTTTATTTCATTATATCTAGTTGTTTTTTTTTTACAGAAAAAGACATGTAATATCAATATTTGTAATAGTTTTATCTATACACCTAAAAACTATCAAGAAGCAAGATTGCTGCCTATTCTTCTAAATGACTCATATATTTATTTCCTATTTAATACTTCAAATGTGTCATATAAAAGCGATAATTATGGTTTTGTATATAAAATTTAAATTTACCTATGGTAATGCATTTTTTTATTATGTCTAGCTAAACATCCATATTACTTAATACCTAATTGCGTATGTAAAGTAATATCGGAGAATGCATTACTTATCTTTATTCCTTGATTATTTAACTATATTCATAGAAAAGTTATATTAAAACCGAGAAAGCGAATAAATCTTTGTTCTAAAATCAATATAAATATGTTAAAAGATTTTATAACTAATATACTTCGTTATATAAAACCGCAAACAGACACAAATACTTAGTTAAATTTACTTACTTAAATACGGTAATTAAATTTAGTAATAATTCGATTACAGCTTATGGACACAAAGTCCAAATGAAAACAGGCATAATACGGTACTAACACAATCTTCTGTCACTGTACATGGAAAATTCCCTGTTTGGAAATACAGCTTAGAGCACTACGGTAGCATACTTCATAACGCAATTTAAACAGATTTACCAGCAACGTTATTATGAATGCATGTGGTTTAACAAACAGAGAGTACAAATGTAATGTTTTTGGACATAAGGAGATTATCGTATTTCTTACACATACAAGTCTGCTTGATTTGATATTACTCTGCTGAATAACACATTTCGTTGTAGTGATGAAATTAATTACTAAAACCCTACTATACCTGAAACTCTCTAAGTTTAGTTAGTTGTCAGACCTAACTACTTCATATTAGCGATTCAGTATTTTGAAATTGTACGAATTTTGTAAATTACAATTTACTAGGGGGTCTTATAGTTTTTGTTCTGCCCTCTTCGGTAGTTAAAACTCGACAACGGCATCACTTTCATTCCATAATAACTATGAACCATCGTCTGGATAAAGCAAATATATTATATAAAATTAATCTAAATAGGTTAAATCAAGTGGTAGTTACACGATCACTAAGATCCTTATATGTAACTAGCAGTGCCTGCGACTTCGTACGCATGTAACTGAAATTATTTAATCACCCGCCGTCATTCTAATTACATAAACTTTTGATTGTGTTATCCGATTTTAATGAAACAAAGACTAAATCTTACTTAAGGGTACGCTTTATGCTTTCCTTCGTGACGTTTTATCATAAACGCTGTACTTTAGCAGTGATGCGTGCACAAACAAACCGACTGACGGCCAGATATTTTTTCCAGATATTTTCATTTCATATTCATATAAATCTAAAAAGTGACACATTAAATTTACATTTTTATTATATGTACAGATGATAACACAATTAGTGGCAATACAGCGTTAAAAATACAATATTTCCGTAAAATTGTAATAAATAAAACAGTTTGATCCGACTTAAAATTTCATCTACAGCAAATGGGTTACAATATATTTGTAGGAGCGAGACTAACTTCCTAACCCTATATTAACGTTCTACTTTTGCGTCTCCAGTTTAAATATCCGATAACTCAGTAACTTTCATCGTTGTTGTTATAAACTGACGAGGCATTAGCTGACGGTAAGAATGCGCGACCGTCAGAATTTCAACGTGTTTTTCTTACTAGAACATGTTCCAACTATTTTTTTTATTAACGCACATTAAATACGATTTATTTAGTAACTACATTAGTAAACTGTAAAGAAAAATAACGTAAGGAAACATGACCGCTTGGCAAATTACCTTATCTCTTAGTAGAACTATCGGTAAAAAAAAATTAAGAATTGTAGATTTCTTATGCTTTGAAATTGTCAATACGTCGAGACTGACGTAATGATTAATACTATTTCTTTTCGGCTAGCAGACCCAGTAAGGGGACTTTTAAGATATTATTATATATCTTACTATAGTAATGACGATGGTTGATGAATTCGACAGTCATTTCTTTATTTTGACCTATTTATACTCTAATTTTAGAAAAAAATAATAGAAAATTCTTTAAAAATGCAGCTCGTGCGGTATAAAGAGACCAAAGCTAACTGACGTGATAAATTAACGACATTTTTTCACGTAAATCTTGAAGAATTAACGTGATCTATTGTATTCTTTAGTACATCTTAGCTTTTTCTCATTTTTCCTTGAGTTTGTATGGAGATGGAGATAGCTTTATTGGATTACCTTAATATCTATCTTTTATGGAGTTTCCTTTAACAACTATAAATTAATAATCATATTATTTAATATGTTAATTTAGTCTTTACGCATTATCGAGTTATGTGTTTGCTTCTGTTTTATATCTGACAGACCTACGAGTATATTTAACTATTTACTCTCTACTATTAAACCAATCTAGTGGCCTCTGATTTTACATGTGATTTTTCTTTCAAACACTATCTGTCTTTAATACTACTGTTGATAATCTCTCAAATAATAAAACGAATGAAAGCATATCATATTGGCATACATCACATAATTCGCTGATGTGGTACCCTGCGGTTGACAATTATGAGAGTCCTCAGTTATGGATAGCAGAGGTTCACCCCGCCCCGGGAGCCTAGATAACGCAATTAAGGGCCTGTTATTAAGCGACAACCATTATTCATTGCTGAAACCTTGTATTCATCACGGGAAGCCACTTAAGAAGAATATTTTCATTACAACCATTTGCTTTTCGAGGTGCCTCGATATTTTAGTGATTATTTAAAACGAACGTAAAATGTGATTATGGGATTAAATGAATACATTTACCATACGATTTTGAAGATAAGATATTTCATGAATATGGTTTATAATACCTACGATAGTATATCAGCATATTTTAATTATCCTGTAGTTAATCAAACCACAAATTAATCAAGCACAGATCGAGAGAACATTCCAATCAATAGTTCCGCCTAATTACCCAAATGTTATAGGCGTATGCTACACGGTGCTCTGTAGGTGTGTCTACGATCGCTCGAAATAATTAATTATACATTTAAATATTCATCACAAGTATTTCAATAAAATAAATGTTTTGTATATGTGTATCTATACCTCTAAGTATATCTACAATTAAAAAAAATATATATTTTCATTTAGGTAAGTTCATATTGTAATTACCAATTACAAAATTCAATACTAATTAGTATTCTGTAATATTACTTTTTGAAGAAAATCAAACGAAAGAGCAAATTTTATATGTATATATATTATATCATAACCTAGATTTGTTATAATTTGAATACAAATAGACATAATGACGGTAACAGTTAGCCTTGTCCTGTTAGCCCGGTAGGGTAATATCATAACGATATATAGAAAATGGCTAAATAATCAAAGGTAAAAGAGACAGGAAAAGAAAATCAATAAAATAAACCATGGTTACTATGTTGTGTATACAAACACCGCGCGTAACAACGTCGAAGACTCCGAATTATTCACCTGAAGCGAGTTTCTTCGGAGCTATTTCTTTATTACATCCATTCAGTTAGCTTTCTAACCTTATTTCGCATGTTTTATTGTTCTTTTTAAGATTTAGTTGCCACAGAAGCGCAATGCTTAAGGTATTTTATAGCTATAGCCTTTAATAATACAAAATATATTATAAATTACTGTCGGTTAAAGAATATGCTAGTCCATTGCGTTTTGATATAATACCGCTTATTTTGATTTTATAGTAGGGTTTTATAAATTTAATGTTGTTATATCACAGTCATAGGTGTCATGCCAGCCCAAATGCTTGTTCATGCTATAGTGTATGTTTATTGATACAACATAAATGGAATTATAGACCAAAGATAATACACTAGTCGGAAGACTGTTCCATAGCTTCACAGTATGGTAAACCGATACTTCATACACTCCATTACTAACCTCAGAAATATCTGTTACTCACCGGTCTTGATTACGAATATAGCCTTTTTTGAAGTTGGTTAAAAATATACGGATATATATGATACGTAGGATATGTATAGGATACGTAGGATATGTATAGGATACGTATGATAGGATACGTAATAACTACGGAGACAATGAACATCAGGCTGACACCGTCTGTTCGCTGATTCCTGACATAAAGATAAAAAACTGGAAAGTGTTAACACAAGGTTTCAATTTACTACTTAATTTCAAAGACTTTAGAATTCTTTATTGTAATGCATAAAAGTTAAATGTTGTTTTGTTGTCAAAAGCGCTAACAGTTTTCTTATCTGGCGCCGCGACGCTCCGGGCAACAAGGTGGAATTTATCGCAGTCGCCTTGTTAACTCGTAAACGTATTGCAACTTGTTAGGGTTTCAATTGTTATCAACACATTTCTTTATACTTTGATATAAAGCCAACGATACTAAATACGCCTTTACATATTTATTACGTATATTATGAAGTATGAACATTACGGATATGAAATTATTTCAGTTGGCAGAAAAGTTCTGACAATTTCATTTATAGATATTATATTTTTCAAAGAAATATATTTACAAGATCAGTACATGTAAAACTTGTCTTAGATAATGCTATGTTAGCGAACGACGCAATTGATCCACGTCCGTATTCAAAATAAACCGAAACAGTTATTAAGATTACTTTTATAAATTAGGATATTTTTTTATGTTGCCTTGAGTATCCGATAGATTTAATTACGGTTACGGGAGCTTCGTAACAGTCTTGATATTAAGGACATTCCAGTGATGGAAAAAATATATTGAGAAAGTAGTATGTATCATTGTTTGAAATGTGATTATAAAATATTTGATGAAAGGTATTTAGAGCACACATTAGACAAATCGTTGATGTTGATGGGTCGGCCACCTCAATCTGTCGAGCACAGTGTAATAGAATCGATAGAGGCGGCGGTTGACCGCCCGCCCCCGGATATAGCCTGTCATCCGGCCAACTGACAGAATTGTGCAAAGGGTGATAAACCTTGTTTACTTTCCTTATTGTCTATAAACAATACTTGACTTCATCATAATAGGGTCGCGTGAAATATTGTTAGAGATATTAGATATCAAAATCGGTTTTTATTTATTTAATTATTTTGTGGTTCTCTCTTAGTTGTATGTATGTGATCAATGATAATTTTGTTCAATATTCGATAATATAAATTCTAGAAAATTTCTGAAATACTTTAACTATAACCATAAAATTCGAATAGAAATCTTTCCGAGATGAACTTACAGTTTTTTTACATAGATATTGCGATAAATATTTCCAAAATGTAAATATATATAATAATCATTAATTTAGTTTTTTATAATTTACTAGCTGTGCCTGCGACTTCGTTTAACCAGTTTTGCCCGTTTTTGTACCTTTCTTCAATAAACAAACAATATTTTTATCTTTCGTAAAAAAATGGTTGTTTCAATAACAAGTATCCTATATAAGTAATTCTAATACCTCCAAGAATATATGTATAATGTATATTTCATATGCCAAAATAAATTTTCCCGTTTAACTACAATACAACTACCAAGCGAATATATAAGATTTCACGAACCCCCCTCCCCTTTCTTACGTAAGATTCTATTTTGATCTTCTAAATAACAAAATGTTATAAAAGGAAATATTTGCAATTTTTTAAATAATAAAAATACGATAATACACAGAAAAATGTACTATATTTTTTTCTATAGAACCAAAAATGGATAACAATAAAACATGTTGTATTTTTTTTCACTAAACAATAAAAATTATATTTATATAAAATTAAAATTCGACTGTAAACTTTAAAATTAAGAAAACTATTCGGAATCCAAAATGGAATTACATTTATAATATTGAACTTTGATTCACGAAATATTACGTAAGAAGTAATATTATTCCCCCCCCCCCCCCCCCCCCCCCGGCATAACGACATGTAGAGATTTTCATAACTCCCTCCCCCAACAATACCCTTATTTAATTAATTAATGGCCCCTTACCCGTTACGCTTACCTGGAATATGATATATGTTACTTTGTTCTAATTTATCCCTAGCGAAGTTAGTACACCACAGTTAGCAATAAATATGTTTATGGAATTAAAAGTTATCTCCAGTAATGTGTTGTAGACTGTCAGTTTGAGGACGAGGGGCAGTTAATTGTTTGCGGAGTCGCTTGTACGCGCCGACGCGCGGGGACAACACTCGGTCCCTGTCACTGCTCCACTAGATCTACTCAGTGCTCAGTTATATGAAACAGGGGACCTATGTACGCGTCGTAAACGTCGTGCTTATCTTATAAACACATTATATATAACAAACTACTACAATTCATACATATTATTCCCGGGGTTTTTATATTAAAATTTTATCTAGTGATTAATTACATCTGTGACTGCAACGTTCCTAATAAACTGTAATGCGATAGTTTGATATACATATATCATGCGATAAATGTAAAACTGAAAACCACAAAATTTATATGTCTGTGTTTTACTTTTATACATATACATAAATGTTTAATACAAATTAATAGATTTTTATAAACGTAAAATGTATCCAAAATCAGTTTACATATGTCCTCACCGCCTCTGGTTACTTTTTAAGGTGTAAATTTAAAAGCATACCTGGAAAAGAAAAATATATAAATTAATAATAATATTAAAAATATATCTGTTATAAGTAAAATATATAAAATTAAAGCCTTTTAAAAACGTAACATAAACTGAGTGGATAATTGAGTCATTTTAGAAAAGATTTACGTTAAATAAAAATTAAATAAGAGCCCCAAGGGAAATTATCTTTATAAGTTAAAAAAGCTTTCAAAAATGACATTGGTTAATTTGATCGCATACGTAACCATTTATAATTCATAACAGATTATCTCAACTCTACCGCCCTGAAAGCTTTTTATATTCAAATATTTTGGTAAAGAAACTAATATGAATTAAAACAATAAAATATCTATTATCCAACGTTTATGCTCTATAAGTTACGTTAGTACGTTTTTTCAGTATGTAAATACAATCCGCGACTTTGTTCCCGTATTTAATATTTTTTCCCGTTTTAGTAGTTTTTTTTTTTATTTTAATATAGATTGGAAAACCTAAAGTCTCTGAATAACAATAATAATTTCAATATACAAGTAATATCATAAAAAAATATTTAACTCATGCAATGACGAAAATATACAAAACAAATTGATTATGAAAGTGATTAAAAACAACTCGGGTAGCGGTCAATCTTGGATACATGTAAAATTGGATAAGTGAACGTCAATTATTAATTAGCTTTGTTCATATATCAACGTCTAACAGCAGGAAATACGAAAATCCTTGGTAGATCGTGCATTATACTTGTGTGCGCTCATTGATCCCTAGTGAAGAGAGTGAGTCAGTTGATTGGACAACGGGGATGACGTGAGTGGATTGATTCCGGTCCCTGCCTAGACCCGTCCATCCCTCAGCGACACCCGCGACAAATGTTATTACTGAAACTATCTCGAGCTTTTATTGACACACTTTTGTCATAATTACCGAGGAATTTCGGTCCTGACGTTATTATATTGCAATAATAATAAATAATTTGATCAAGTTGACTACTGTTATTTACACTTCTTTATAAAGTACTAGCTGTGCCTGCGACCTCGTTCGCGTAAAACTAAAAAATAATTAATCATGTTTGCCCGTTTTTGTACCTTTTTCAATACAACTTTGCTTATAATGGTGCTAGTGTGATGTCAAATAGCCTAAAACTTTCCTTAATAATTGTTTAATTTATTACAAAAATATTTTTTTTTAATCCGACTAGTAGTTCCTGATATTACCGCGTTCAAATAAACAAACTTTTCTGCTTTATAATCTTAATATAGATTGTGTTTTGTTTGTACTATTTTAAAATAATTGTATTTTCAGCGTGGTAGTAGTACACCATGAGAGTTTTACCATAACGACATAATACAGGGTGTTGAGGCCAGTATCAGAGGGTGTGTATCCAGCAATTAATCAGGTTGATAGGAATCAATACTCCATTACGTCGCAAGTACCATATCTATGATAATAAATCCGTCATAGTGAGTGTCTGTTAGTTTTTTACATTTTGGGATTAACTAGTGTACTTTAGGCTGTCGGAAGACTTACAGGATGGCATACAGATGAATTACGGTATAGAGATAGATGGGAAGGCTACTTTTTTTCGTGAAACATTATTGAAAGTGGGGTAAAGAGAGGGATAAATTTTCTATGAAACTTTTTATTGCGTCACCCGATTTGTTTGACAAAATTAATATTAACACGAGCGTAGCCGCACGTAGAATCTAATATGTAATAAGGAATAAGATATTATTATTGGAATATTTTCTATGCTTAAAATGAATAACGTCACAGATTACGGAATAATTCCTTTTTTATAATTACACTTCCTTATCCTTAGTAAGCTATCCGTAGCCCAAAAAAAAAAAAATATATATAAAATTTTCGTCTCACTAACTATACTATATACGTTTGGTTAACAAACAAGGGCGAATATAATTGATGGATCACAAAAAAAATTGGACGTTTATTAAAATGTTCGTGTGATTGATGATTATGGAAAGTTATTAATTTAGGAATATCAGCAAGCTTTTATATACACGAATATAGAATCTTCTATGTGGTGAGGCGAATGAGCAAAGTTAATACCATATATATGAGATACTAGAAACAATATTGCAATATGGAGAACTATAAGATAGGAGACTACTTTTACTAAAGTGTAGATTAGCAGCAATCGATGATACTCGTCACAGATTTAAAGTTATGAACATTTAAATGATTTTAAAACCAAAAATGATTTATCGGAGTCCTCATGACTTTTATAAATAAGTATTTCCAATTTGCAATTATTCTCCGATTTTTTTTATTTGTTGTCGAGTAAAATATAACGTGATATTCCATATTTTTTACATAGAATAATACATTTAAAATCGCTCAGCCAATGTTAGTAGCCAGAACTATCAGCTAGAGCAATGATTACCGCTTATTCTGGATTATATTACGTTTAATATCAGGTACAATATCATCAATTTCCAGTGGTATAAAAAACCAAACCAAAGATACATATGGCATATTGTTTTGTTAAAGCAAGAATTCGTTCGATTCAAAATGAGTGAACTTTGTTAGTAAGCGCTATGCATTACGACAAAGAACGAAACCTAACTCATAAGAACAACATTCCAATTCAATTTGAAAAGTGCACAGTGACGCAAGTCGCAAACTTGATCCGTTTCATTAAAACTCTCCTTTCCCGACAATACACTACTATCCTTTCTTCGACATTCGTTTTGTAAAAGTCAGTTTCCTTTTATACAGCGCTCGCTTTTATTCGTTGCTTAACCTTTGAAAGTGTCTAGTAATATCAGTAGCCGATGACTGTAAGTGAATAGATACTTATTGTAACCAACTTCATTTGATTCTAATATCGGTATATTAATTGTTGGCCAAACAAAAGATGGCTAGAGTGTGTGAAGAATGAGATGTAAGAAAAGGGAGTGAATGAAGAGATGACAGTTGATTGAGATTTGTAGAAGACGAAAACGTACCGTACTGACCCCAAAATTACTTGGCAACAGGACAAGAATATGATGATGATTGATACATTAGTTGTTCTTAGTTTAAGAATTAATTACTTTACTTTAATTATTACCTAATAACTCAACCATAGCATCACATAACTTGCAGATCATGCTCCTGACAAAACGCATATACTACATGAAAATAAGCTAAATCGGTGAACACGTTTACAAATCATACTATCACTATCAGATTTTTACCTATAAAGGTGCCTTAAACTTAACTTTGAAAAATTAATGGCGTTTCACTTGCATAATTTTTTTTATAATGTTTCCAAATTTGACTAAAAATTATAAAATATATCTATTACTAGCCGTGACGCGGTAAGATTTTCCGTTTGAACTCCATTGTTCATCTAAGTGCATTCCAATGAAACCTTCAGGGAATAAACTTTCAAAGATTCTTTAAAATTGTTTACCTGCGTTATATACATATATATAGCCTCGGTTCAGAATTAATTTTTTTAGAACCACCAATTCAAGCTTTGTGTTATAACTCTCTTTATATCTCTGACATTATATCTTAAAACTTTTTTTATAGATTAAAAAAATAGCTCTATGGCTACAATCTCACCTGATGTTGTATTGAGGATGTGGCCGAAGATGGTGGATACGTTTAACGTAGTGAAAGTACTGGTTCTCAAGTGCAACTGCCAAGAATATACTTATAGGTATTTGGTGGCAGATTTTTAACTTGAGGGTGGTAGCTAGCCAGAGGGGCATTAGTGAAAGCCTTAACACTATGCTATGGTTTCATCACGATGTTTCTCTTCACCGAAAGTTCAGGCTCATTGCAGGTGGATCCGAACTCACGTTCATTGACGCGGCGGCCGTACACACTGCCAACTGAGCCATCATCACTTCAACTTATGAATATTACGAATGGTTTCAAAGTAAAATATATTTTTGTTACAATATTTTTCCGTGACCGTGGAGTCGTAATAGAAAAGATCTAAACATCATATTTAGAGCGCACGTGTGACTGACATAAAATGTTCCATCGTAAGGGTTCGTCGCGTCACCTGCGACACAAATCTCGCGGAATCTCGTTCATGTATCAAAAACACGCCCTGTAAATCACCAATCATTTTACAAGATGGCGATGCTAGGACGTCCATGTTTCATTTTGTATCGTTTCATGCAAGCCCTTTGTCAAAGTTTCAGCAAAATATTTACGAAATAGACATAAACGGATGCGTCACGAACAGTTTTGTCTGAATGTCATACTGGGATTGGTTATTGTTAAGCATTTATACTAATATTATAACCGTGAAAGTAAGTTCCTTTATTTGTTACGCTTCCCCGCCTAAATCGATTAGGATGAATTTTGGTACAGAGGTAGGTGGGAATCTGGTGACAGTGATAGGTTACTTTTTCTCCCGAAAACCTTATTGAGAGTGGGCTAAAGAGAGGGATAAACTTTGTATAGATTTTTTATTTTGTCATCGATTGGTTTGACACAATTAATTTTAACACGCACGTAAAATCTAGTAAATCAATAAAAGGAACAATATAGAAACATATTAATTAATAATATTTTATTTTTGTGTTTCATGTTCTTAGTAAGTTACAACTTGCGTAAGTTGACTTCCTTATAGTACTATAGCAAAGGAACGGTACTATACTTAATGATAAGCGCAATACAATTTAAAGAACAACTGAGACATCAGTTAGCCATCGAGAGTAGTCACTGTAACACCAAAATGCAAGCCGCTCAACAGTTGGACATATTCTTTCCAACTTCAGTTATTTTCATATATAACATTCTATTGTTTATAATTAGTTTATATAAATTCTTTATGTTTTTTCATACTTTAATAAGACGGCTTGTGTTGAAATATTTTAAAATCCATTGACGCAGATAATCAATGGTCACTGCATCTACGCACCGGTAACACACCGCCACAGCGCCTTTGAACTCTCGTATGAGAAGCACTTACCGCCATGTCAGATTTTTCACGAGGAATATTCAAAAATAGACGAGTCACGGCCCCCATCCATGTACGCGTCTCGGAAGTAATGAAGCTTACTTTATAAACGATTCCAGTGAATTTCATACATCGCAGAATTTTATTGGCAAGGTGGGGAGGTAACGGTTTCCTCCTCGACACTCGCTAGACACTGAAATGTGACGGTCTTTAGCGCTTTACATTTATTGTTCCTGTACTTTGTGTTACTTTGTCATTTCCTTCGTACTTATTTAAAGACGTTTTATTTTATTTTTAAAAACCCTTAAATGTGATGTCACCTTTTTATTGTATTGTTGTAATTGTCACATGCTAAATGCTCTGATACCTAACAATATCTTAGGTATCACTTTTCTGTGCCATAGTGTATCGAACCTCCCGCTGTCGTCAGATCATATCATTTCTATTTTATTATTTATATAGTATATGATATAATTAATAATGAATATTAAGAATATCAAGAGAGTATCTGCTTGTTCCTTATACCTATGCCAATGAGTATCTAGTAATTAGGACCTATATCTACGTTGTGAAATAAAAACAGTTTTAGTAAACAAATTCTTTTTATCTGGTACTCAGAAAACATAACAACCGAAGTTAGTGACATAAGAACTTAATCGAACACAATGTAACAATATTATTCAATCTATTATAAAAAAACATATTAATCTAAGATTATAGTATAATTATAAATTACTTGCAATTATATCTAGAAGCAATATAACTAGTCATACATGAAAGTTGTTCACAGGTTTGGTTTTTTTTTATTTAAAAGATGAGGCCCCAGCCATCCCACTACCTGCCTTTTTAAGTAAGCACTATATTTTTTTTAGAATTTAATATAGTGAATTATAACAACCAGCATCACTGGTAAAGCCAGAGCAAGATGAGAATAAGATGCAGGATATAAGGAGTTCTGAAACCAGTTTCATAATAACGATGACTATAATGGCATTGATAGAAGACACAAAGGTCGACTATAGCCTTCAGCAAGATAAATCTAATGAATAATAATTAGCAAACACAGTAATAGTATCTTATCCCTTCAAAGTGGTAAGAAAGCCCGGAGGTGACAAAGTCAACCAAGGAGTAGTATGCAATTCACTTCAATCCAGACCTCTCCGCACAGTATGATAAGGAATCTACAGACTGTTGGATATAGGTGGAGGGCACACAAAGTCACAGCTCCGAATCCTTGGATAAACTTGGATAGAAGATAAGCTACACCTACCCTAGAATGGTATAACTGCCCATACATAGTAAAACTAAAACACTCCTCAGATTATATATTACTGCCTTTTAAATGGTAGGTAGAACCTATAAAAGAATATTATTATCGCACTGGTTCCTAAAGGAAAGTGGATAGGTATGAATACTTGAAGAGTTTCTAAACTAGCTAACGGTTATATTTTAAATTACAAATAATGTATGAAGTACTATTATAGTTTAATTTCTTTACTCTGTTTTATAATATTGATTTTACAATTTATATGTTATATATTTTCACCAATATAATTTAATGCAATAATTTACCTAGGCATGTATCTTAACTAATACAATTCAAGCCCAAGGTATTCTTTATGTAACAATTTAATACAAAAATATATTCAATTGGCAAGTTATTTAGTATATAACAACCTAGATCTTGAATAATAAGCCTGCATGGAAAAGTGTAGCATTGTGGCTTATTACAATTATTTACAAAACTTCTAGTGAAATCCAGAACATATTCTTTTTGTATTATAGACACAAGAGGATGCCAAATTTAGAATAAAATGTCTGAAGACCACCAGGCAGAAGACATGACAGGATAACAATATCTGGTAATTACTGCTATTAGGTCACTTTATTAGAAGGCAGTTTTCCCTCATACTAAACCGAACACAAAATCAAAGCAACATAACCAAATAATCACTCTGCAAATCTCCTGACAAAAAGAACCAGCATCACTATAAAGAAACATATTTTTACGAGATAGAGGAAAAGTCTTGAATGACGAATCATTTTGCTTTAGGTGTTACTCTAATCTGACGCCTACTCGGACTAGGTAAATAAAACTTTGATGATTAAAAGTTTGTGTGCTGGATTCACGTCAGTTTAAGTACAGTATATATTAAAGAAATAACACATGCCACGCCTTACTTCGACTTTGTAATAAAATCAATACTATTTCATTTGTACAGTAGAGTATGTAGAATATTTATAAAAAAATCTGGGGCGAATTTTACACAACTAGAACATTTCTTTATCTGAATCTAACAAATATCATAATCTACTTACAGTTTAGTAGGTATTAGCGATCTTTATATTTTTCCTCACATCTCTCAAGCCCTCGCGCCCCTTACCTGCCTCTCAAGTGGTCCTGCTCCGGTCTTCATCTCAAGTGTCCTGCTCCGGTCTACCTCTTAAGTGCATCGCTACGGTCTTATTCTCAAGTGTTTTCTTTTTCAAAATTCCCGTGATGCGGTCTTATATAACCTCACATTCCCTTTCCGCCGCCCACATCCCCCGGATCCCGGTTATCTTTCCGAATTTTCCTCATTGTTTCTTTGATAGCATATCCTCCTCTTTCTTATTCTTTCATCAATTCTCCCTTTCATTTTTCCTTTAAAACTCTACCAACTTCCTACTGTATCTAATAGCAAAACTAAAAACCCTTGATTTTTACCTTATTCCGCTTCATAACATCATCTCTGATTGGCCAATTCAAATATATCTTACCATAAAGATAAGAAAAAGTCATCGTTAGTGTATGATTATAAGAATTGTATAAATTAAATATGATGACTTTCTGTTTTATTTGTTATATATTTTGAAATCTTATGATGATTGAAAATACATATATTCTAACATTTAATTAATTATAATTTATTCCCTTTTTCATTTGTTTTAAATTTCCTACAGCCTACATGCATAAATTGAGAAAAAGTAGTTATACTATTAACTAGATGAAGTTAAATATATCTTTTATTTATTTTTCTTCCAAATATACATAAGTACAATGGATGGATGTGTGTGCGCCGGCCAAGAATAGCACCACCCCATATCTTCCCGTGGGTATCGTAAAAGTCGATTAAGGGAAAACCAGGGGATAGGCAGCAGCATCCTCTGAGCACTACAAATACCTACTGCGATCGCCAACCCGTCTGTCAAGCGTGGCAATTATGGCAAGCAGCCCCCCTCCCGTTATGAACGACACACTAAGAAACCGGCTTTATGAAGAAGGAAGAACTCTTTATGATGAACTTCTTGTTCAGAAGGCGGGAACACAGGAAGTGGACCTGGATGAGCCCCAACGGTGTGACTAAGAATGAGATAGACTTCATCATGTCGACAAAAAGGCAAAGGATCAATGCTGTCTCTGTGATCAGCTCGGTAAAAATCGGTAGTGACCACCGTATGGTCAGAGGCACATTGAATCTGAACATCAAACTTCTACGCTGCGTCCGTTGCCCGTCCAAATGAAAAGCTTTCAGCTTGAACTCAAAAACCGTTTCGATTGCCTAGGGAGCGAAGTGGACGAGTACAATTCGGTTGACGGTTGGATCTAAGTATACTAAGAGCTGTCATATACGTAGAACCGGCAAGCTCTCTGACTTTATCCTTAGGCTCATGGAGGGAAGACGTGAGATGGCTTTGCAGTCGCAGTTGATGCTAATAGATATCGGCAGCTCAATAGATAGATTTCTAAGTCTTTTAAACGCGACCCACGACGGTATAATACCGATCGTATACAAGAGGCGTGTTCGCTTTCTATCAGCCTATTTGTATTTGTTGCTGACTCAAAGGTGATGATTACAGAAACAGTGCCTTCAACGTACAATGTATGGCGTCCGAGGCTGTTCATGAATGAGTGTGTTTTATAAAGTTTTATTACTTGGAATATTGTTTTGAAGACTATATTCAAAGAAGAATCTAGATTGTATATTTACGCTTATTTACATGTTACTAATTAGACAAAAATATATAATAAAAGATGAAAGAGAAGCAACGATTAAACCATAAAAATTACATAGTTATCGTAGAAAATTAAAAGCACATGAATGATTATGAAACGTAGACCAAATTAGTATCACATGTAAAACCGTATTTAATAAGAAAGTATCTAATAATCATAACTATAATAATACGTATAGAATATAGTTGTAACCTAAAAATTAAGGTCTAGCAACTTTTGAAAAATAAAACCTGCCAAAATTTGTTCTATTTAATTTACGATATACATACATATAAATTTAATAAGCTATCAACTTGTACAAAATATAATTTATTATTCTTCAAAATATCCTGCTGTAGACAGTATATGTTATAGTTTTTTGATATAAACTGTTCTAAAATTTTGTTGGCCTCAAAAATACAACATAATTTTATTAACGTTGTAAACTTAATAAAAATAGAATATAAGAATATTTATAAGAAAAATATAGTAATATATCAGAAAACTTTCATTTGCAAAGCATAAATCAAATAAACGCATAATTAACATTACATTGAGCAATAAGTAGTATTTTATTCTATTTTGTAAGCAGTAACACAAAAACACATAGAGATTATAACAACGTACGAAGTTCCACACACCCCCTGCCCATTTCCCAATTAAAAAATACAACCGCCGTGACAACACTTATCAGGGTGACCACACGTTGTCTCTGTTTGCTTAGGTCTATTGTGTTAATGGACACGGAGACTGTTGTGCCACAGAATTTCAACACTTAATTGTCAAATCTGGATTAACGAGCTGCGAAAATTCTCTTTTCACATATTACATTATTTTCACATTTAGCAGCTAAAATATAAGAAGAACAAAAACTAAATTGTTTATACTAGCAGGTTAATTGAATTGCAAAAGTAGATAATATTCGAGAAACCCTGTAATAAAATCGTGAACCGCTGAAAATGTACCTTGCAGATATGAATAAAATTTAAAAGGAAACTTTGATGTGTACAAAGTGGTAGGTAACATTTTGGATTTTTTATCGGTCTGATAGTCTTACCTACTTCAGTAAATTAAAAGTTGAAATATACAGTACACTGATATGTTTTATGATGGGAATATACGTAAAACTACTAAAATATCTTTGATGAAAATTGATAGAGGTAGCTTGAAGTCTGCCTGATACTTGTCGTTAATTTATCTTAACACAACATTTATCGTTCGAGAAATACGTATTTTTATGTCTTCAGAACTACGGAATTTCTATATTAAAAAAATACTTTTGTTTCTTATTTCACTCACTTTATGTTTATTTGAAAAATCTATGAATCATTATCATTATTTTTAATTTACAGTTTAAATGCAAATTTTCATGTCAACTTATACAGAGCTTATTCACACAACTATACATTCTTGTCATCCACTTAGGCGTGATTAAAAAAATTCTTATGATACCTAAACAAAATCAAAGATCTATCAGATAAAGTTGTATGTCGTTGACTTAATAAGAGTTGCTTTGAAGTATTATTTTTTGATATTAGACATTTTTGATGATTAGATATTGTTTTATAAACAGAGATATGTGAACGTTAAACAACTTCTGGTTTTAACAAAACACAGTCGTTACAAAACAACCTATTTGTTACTACAACCGTATGTAAATTCTATAGTATCCTTTTTACCCCAACTTGCGACGTAAATTTTCGTTGCCTTGCGAATGTTAATGCTATAGTGACAACTGTTCGCTTGGAGGTATCAGCATCGCATATCCGACAACATCGGGATACAAAAGTGTACGTCTGAACACTTACGAAACATCCCCGGTCCTTATAGACCGCCCTATCGAGCGCTATAGCCTACTTAGTATGGGATAAAACGGGCTTGATCCGGGTGCGAACATACGCATTGCGATCTACTGACATAGATACAATTTCCCTCGTTTAAGTAAATAAGATATACTAAATTGTCGTTACAATTTTTATTTGTATCCGATATAAAATATTTAACGCGAAATTATACAACTATACTTATGGTAATATAAATTAATAAATCGTACGATATTGTAGCCTGTGTACAATCAGTACAATCTTACTAATGTGTCATAAATATATGAGAGCATACGATTTAAATGAAAGCAGTTGAAGTGTTTTAGAATATCTAGTGAATGATATAAACTTCTAGTGGATAAATAACTTACTAATTATTCATTAAAAATGCAAACTGTATAATGGAATGAATGAAGATGTGTTAGAATTAAGTGACGATACGGCCCAAGTTGGTAGACACGTTAAACCTGGGGATGGACAGGCTCTCAAGTGCAACTGCCGGAACACACCTATTGGTAACATGAGGGTGGTAGCTAGCAAGACGGCCATTAGAAAGAGCCGTTTTACCATGCTATGGTTTCCACACGATGTTTTCGTTCACCAAAAGACCAAGCTCAAGATAAGTGGTTGGATTCGAACCCACGTCACATGACGCGGCGTTCCTACACACTACCACTGAGCTATCATCGCTGTTCTACAATAATAAACTTGTATTTCGATGAATTTGTTTGATCATTTATTTTAGAATTTGAAAATATTGTGAAGACAGTAACAGTACAGATTATTAGTAACAGTGTGCCTATACATTATTATTGCTATAAAACATTTCGAAACATAGTAATATGTATATAATTAATCTAGCTGGCCCGAAAGACGGTATTTTGGCCCTATTCGGTACTTAATAACTTGACCATAGGGCCACATATCATATTATAGAATAGCTATTAGTCATCATCTCGATAAAAGCAATATATTATATGAATTTTAATTTTATTGACTAACTCCTTTAGAAGTTACACGATCGTTATCAAACTTACACCATATTTTGATATATAAAAATAAATAAAAATAGTAATAACTTCGATTAAATATATACTCATAAGAGTATGTTTCCTAAACAAGCTTCCCTTCGGAATTAGTAATACACTTACCGCTTCTTAATAGGGTATCCTGAAAATTACGGTAAAGCATCGAAGCTCGCAACGCTAGCTGATTAGAAGCGGCAAAAGGCGGAAAATTACTTAAACACTTAATGACAGATGAGGTTGAGCTATAAATATTTACATTCGATCCATAAACTGTACGTATGCTGGCGTACAAAGTTTAAATTAACAGTGTAAGAGTAAACATATGTTCCACTAAAAGCGTTTTATAGTTGTACGTAGAATACTTTATTTAAAACTGTCCTGCAATAAACCAGATAAGTGTGAGCAGGATTCTAAACTTAGTGTGATTCGTAAATAGTATTTTTATTTAATATTTATTTTTCTTCAATATCAATCGAATATAATTATATTCTTGGTACGTATATCCTCCAACAAGGGTCACAGCAAGTTTGGCCTTTATTATTTGTTTTGTATCCTTATTAAGTTTTACTATATTCATATATGTTTTCTATTTTTGTCACTGCTAATTTATTTGCTTTTCTACTGAATCTAAAATATTTTAATAGTACTTTTTGTTTATATTTAAGTATGATTTTAAAGTAGTTGTGAAATGATCAGCTATTTATTTAATATTGTACATATTACACACATTGTGACAGTCGCATACCAAGTTTTTTAATTATTTTCTCAATTAATACTATAAAAAATATTTGTTATTATTATAGGGCTCTTTTACGTCTTTTAGATATACATAGATCTCAAATAATACTAACAAAGAACAATTGTGCAAACGCCTGTTTAAATCTATTGAGCAATTTATACATAGCTTTGTTAATTTATCGCTGCAGGCACGTAGCACGTCAGAGGATTGAACTCGAATTGTGGGATACATGGATGTACTATACAGAACACTGTTTTATTATGATACCGGGAATTTAATCCCTAGCAGATAAAGGATCCGATGAACCGTATCCAATTGGGTTTATTACTGATGTACTGTGTTTTACACTAAAATTGATTAAATAGTAATATGAAATTGGCTCTATAATATCTAACGATATCATATTTGGTAAAACGAATTATAAAACTTATTTCTGCATAAATATACATTTAGTATGAAGTATTCCTTATATACTTTACTGAAATGTCAGATTTCTGTATATCAATACTGTTGTGTTATGATTTTTTTTCCGCACTGAACTAACCAACAGGTCCTGTCATGTCCTGCCACAACGACCTTATCAGGTAAGCAGCTCAAGGGCCGCAAGGGTAGTCCCTTACAGAACCGTATACTTAACGTGTGAGTGTGCGCGAATGGTATGCGGTGTGATGGTGTACTCTTAGTGATATAGAGTGCCACTGTATCGCGGGAGCAGAGTCACTCGAGGGCTCCAATCCCGAGAATCGAAACTGGATTTTTTTTACATATCTCTACAATATAATTAATAGAAGTCTCTTTTTAAATATTATTAGGTTTACGTTAAGGCCTTACATCAATTTCTAACACCTTTATGGTTTAACTAAAGAATAACTATATTAGAATACAATTAAAAAACTTAAAAAACTACAAAATCGAAATACTTGTACATAAATAGAAACCTGCGTACCTCTTTGAAAGGAAATTGCGAGCATGAAAGAGTGAGATTTAGCGTAATGAACAATTACATACATATAAAACAATAATTTTTATGTTTATACTGTGAATGTAAAACGCTTAGTAGTCAGTGGTCAATCATTTGCGTAGAGTAGAGACCGTCGTCAAAGAATTTCAAAATGTTGCTAATTTATTAACAAAATTTAAATATATATAGCTGTTAGTTTTTATTAAGAGATTAAAAATTGAGTACAAAATGTTAAACTACGTTGCTAGAACCGTTGGCAGAAACCAGCTGTAAAACAGAATAATTATACCAAGTTGTTTTTGTAGTCTAATAGCAACACTAAGTCAAATATTCCAAGAAAGTATAATTTCAAAAAAGATTTTCTTATAATTATTACTAATAAGTAAGATACAAAATTTAAGATTATTATTTTTTAAATTAATCAAACTAAAAGCACTTTCTTGAAAAAAAGTCTGTATAATACTTACTGATTAAGTTATACTCGTATACGAATTACGCTATTAAACAATATCTCGAAACGACGCAGTAGTTTCAGAAGTTGTTTCAATAACTTTAAAAGGATTTTGAGACGGCATCAACAGTCAAATAAGTTTTTAGATTGAAATTTACTTCAATCCCGTTCGTAGTCGCGTACCCGTCAAATATGAACATAAAATAGAATTTTATTCAATGCTACAAAGAAACACACTGTGTTTAAAAATCGAAGTAAATTTCTATATCCTAATGAATCTAATAAAAAAAATCGTAAATACTAAGTTTCCGATGATTTCCGATGATGATGAAATAATATCACAATTAATCTGCACTAGTTAGATTGAATTCAATATTTATTGTTGCAGCTATTTTTCAACTTCACGATTATATGTGCTTATTTAGATTGTGTATCACATCAACATTAAGTTATGATATAAGTAAATAAGCACTTGTACATTTAATTCGTTAATAGCACGTACATAACAGCATTGCCTCCCACTAATCAAACACAATTTAATTTATTAAATGGACTTTGATATAAAGAAGCGCAATTCTGCCAACATTAATACATTTCCCCGTCCCCTATTCAGAAGGAAGATGGATTAATTTCACCGAGTCAAGATCCGTCCTAGCCACATTCAGGATTTGTGCCTTCCAGAATACTACTTCAGTTGAATCGCAGACTAAGTTCGAATTGAAACTACCAAGACGGAGGATACAGTTTGACGAGATACTTGCGGTGAAGTTTCTTATTCAGTTAAATATATTTAAATAATTTAGATAAATAAAACTTTTATATATTTAATTTTTACCAGTTTCAACTAAGTTTAAAATAATTTACGGGAATATTACCATTTTTATAGTTGCTTATAATAATATAAATCAATAACGGTGCCTACTAAAATTTCATATTTAACTTCTTATTCATCCTATACAAAGTCCTACCATCTCACTTTATATAATACTATGAATAATGTCATATTTTTTATCGACAGATCAGTTCACCGCTTAAGAAAAAGTGTTTTATGGAGAGTTCCCTTTTTGACCTTTTCAGGGGACAGGAAGTAGGGGCGCGTCTGTCTTTGATAATGTAAAAAATAGGGCTTCTGAATACTGGCTTCACTTTCCATACTTATAGCTTACAGTTCTTATAGCATTTTTAGGAAGATCTTCAATGTATGAATTTACGAGACGTTTTAAATTCATTTATACGAACCGAATTTTAAATATAACAACTCGCAACTCTGCTCACCTAAAAAAAGACAAATTATTCTGCAATTTTAGACCATACTGATACGCTAATTTTAGCAGTGTATGAATACATTCATGATTCAATTCTAAAAAAATACTATAGTTTATGTAAATAAATAAACTAAAAACTATAAAACATAAATGTATATATCGCAGTAAATTCCTGTATATATAAAAAAAATGTGATAACCCAATCATCGAAATTGAAACTTAATAAATTAAATTGTAAACTGTGAAATTGTAGAATTTGTATGTCCAAGAGTGTCCTTGTAAAGATCAATATAGTTTTTTTGGGATAATTAGATATTTTTTTTAGATTAATTGGCGACAATCCCTACTTTGTGAAACTGTTGGACGAGAGAGTATATGTTTGAAATTTGCACTATGAATGTAAAGAATGAATGTTATTCAATTAGTTTTACTTTTCTATTGTTTGTATTAGAGAAATTTTTAACTTTCTCTACTTCTACTTCATATAAATTTTTATTATTCCGTATATCGCAGCCCTACATGCACACAGTATTCTTGAAAAGGAATCCTAAGTTTTGCTTCTGGTACTAATAACATATACATTTTATATCTCTAATAATCATGCTGTTATTATTATAGAAACCTTTGCAATTTGTCTATCCAGAAATATCGCGGCCACCATTTATATGGTAGGTAAGATTGTCACAGTAACTATTTTTAGCAAAGCTTTAAGTTCAAAGGTAAACGTTACAGTATTTTCGTAACATTTTGTATAAAAGAAGTTAATATATTGAGAATATTTTTAAGAGTACCAGCTGAATGACGTGAACCGGGGTCCCGAACAAGTGTCGTCATCAAAAGCCCTTAGTCGTGACTCGCAAGTTAACAATGCGCCCGCCCCACGCCCTTTGACCCGCTTGATGCTTTGTCGCTGCGAGCTCAGATGAGATGACATCTCGTTGTACACCGTGCCTATATAAGAACACACACGTGGGACAGGTAGAAAAAAGTAAAATTAATGAAATAGATGTTTACTTAAACATTTGAATACGTGAAACAAATGGATTATACTAAAGATATCCCAAATGTTTTTGTTGTGGTAAAGAATAAAAAGCAAAGTTGACTGCAATGTACGATCCAAAAATTACGGCGAAGATTTATAATCTAGAACCACAAAAAGGCTGTGATGGATTTATTACCATATGTTTGGTATATATATGGTGATACCATAGGTATGGTCAGGGTTTAGTCGTTTAAAACTTCTACCACTGGGTAATTTGATATTATATATACGTATGACTGAGAAAGTGCATTTTCTGACACGGAACCTTAGAGTCACTGAGGTTTACAAATAAAAATAAAAGTATGAACGAAATCGATCAAGATTGCAATAAATAATTACAAAGTATATTGTTCCTTCTATTCTCTATAAATTCAAGTCATTTAATAGACAAAGAAGAGAAAAACAAACAAACTTTTTTACCCGACACGTTGTTAAATTTAAAGAACATTTTCAAGTCTGTTATTTTAGTCCTTTGAAAAACAATATGTCCGACAAATATTCATTTCACAATCATCACGGAAACTGAACATTTGTATTAATATTTTTGTGCGTAAGTACCTACTAAATTAAACAATTGTCTGCGGACTCGCTTTGTAAAAATCATTGAGTTACGTACTCAGAGGGACATAATTATATTTTTTAACGCTCAACGGCCCCTCTCATAACAGCCACATTATTTCTATACAAAACTTAGGAGCCGCAAATTCAAAAGAGAATCACAGAAGTTTCATATTTTTCCCGTTAAACTTGAGGGACTTCGTAAAGAAAAATTTCGTTTAAAACATTGTAATTTTTTTGCTCCACGTGTACGCTATTATAAAGCGAAAGAGATGAAAATAAAATGACATGCTGTTGTTATATGACGCGAATTTTTACTTTTTCTGCTCTTTGCAATCCTTGTGAATGCACTCAAGCGAAAACATCCAGTGACTTCAAAAAATGTCATTTCTGAACTTCCCTTTTGCGTTTTCTAATGCCAAATTCATACATTCATGTCTCTAAAAGAATATTTAATCTGAAGCATTTATTATTCGGATATATTATTTTTGCAAATAAAAAGCAAATATTTTCTTTCCCATTATATACATGTATGTATTTACTTACATATATCCGAAATAGTAATTTGATAACGTTATTTTTTTATTATTATAAGAAAATAAAATGAGATATATGATTACAGTCATAAAGAAAATATATTAAGTAGGTAATATCAGCTACTAATGCATGTATGTATATTTTCTTTAATTTTATATATAATCATATATGTTCATAACATAAGTGCATAACATAAGTGCATGTAAAATTGTAAACATATACTGATAAAAATAGTAAGCCGGCCCAGTAAAATACAGTTTTTAGAGAAGAAATCTTGATGGTAGAACACATACTAGTGATACGTTTAATGTCACAAACCTCCATACACATAGACTCTAGTAACCGTTTACCATTAATGATCTGCACCTAAGCACTATTTGTATTAGCTTAGTTATATAGAAAGGAAAACAAAAGTTGTAAATAAAATAATTAAAGATTTACTACAAATAATAAAAATTAATCCAGTTGTTTGTTCTATGTTTACATCAGTCAATGTCATTATGATTTTTATTAAAATAAACTAAACCTTCAAATAACAGGATAAGATAGCATTTTGAACAGTGTAAATTCGAAATATTTTGAACACTATGAAATTCTGTGTATTCGCAATAATTATGTAAACAAATTTCAAAATGATTTTAATGACCATTTTGAAAACGAGGTTTATAAACATAAAATAGAACATAAATCGAAATCCGAAATATATTATTAGAATATAGCAATTTATAGTACATTTTCACTGAAATATCTGAAATTTTGCTTAAAATTTCAGCTTCATCCGGCGAATGCTTAAAAGCTTTATTGGAAAATTCTCGATAATTCATTACATTCATGATAAATGTTCGATTCTGCGGTACCATTGAAACGGAGCCCTTTTTACTTTAACGGTGATACGCAAAAAGGGGTGAAAAGGGGCCGCGTGCGGGAAAGGAGATGATGTAATCAATCTCGGCTTGTCCCGCTTGCCACTAGGAGGCTACTTAAATTGAAACTGACGTTTATGCGTCTGACAATAATTAGGGTTATGTTTGAAATTCATATTTCAGCGATATATTGGTGTGATTTCGAATAAATTAAGAAATAATGGATTAGTGGCAGCATGTACGGATACCGCATCTATATACATTCAGTTAAAGAAAACATTGTCCACCTTCCGTTACTACATTTATGTTTTAAATACTGTCGCGAAGCACCTGTAGTTGTAAACTGGCCACTTTATTGGTGTGTCGGTCCTTCGTTCGGTTTAACCTGTTATTATCTTGTGACACATAGTCACTTAACACCAAGAGAGATTGTGATAGATAACCTACAAAAGAAAAAAACTCAAAATCTTATATTTATAAGTGAACTTTTTCATTATTTTAACACAGCATGTTGCTTTGTTTTATAAATACTACACATGTATTAATGTATTTATGTAAAGTAATGTATTAAGACATATTTTAGAAGAGACAGCCGAAAAATTCATCTCAATAACGATTCGATTCATTCTTAGGATATAGACTTAGAAACATACATTAAAATACATTCTGTAAATATTTATAATTCATTATTTATAGTGTAACTTTACTAATTTGGAATAACACAAAAAAAAATTTGCAGTAAAAGATTACGTTTATGTCTTTTTGTATGACACTTGGAACCTGAAACTTAATAAAGTACCATGTAAAGTAAGTTGTATTGTCGAAAGGATAGTCTAGAGCGAACCATTATGTTAGTGATAGTGCTGTCTGGAAGTGTACTTCTCTTTGTGCATCCACTTTATAATTATATGATTAAACAATGTTAATAAACCTGACCGAGTTAATTGTAGGCCCCCTGTTTTTATTTATTTGCTTAGGGAATACATATTTATACATACTACCTCGTGTCGAACAGGCTACAATGAGGTATATGGGGATTCTCTAGTACGAATCATGCTTAATACCCCATAAAACGACCACACGATTACTGTACATTCCCCCTTGTTAGCAGAGATCAGAAACTCCTTTCGGAATACTTCTTGAAATACAGGTCCTCGTTGACAAATGGGATGTTATCAAAAGCGATGCTGGTAAAGTAACATTTATATTAATTATTTTTGGAATAAATTAAATTCACATAATAGAATTTCGTTTTAGAATTAATACAACAGAAATCGGATAAATAATAAGTAGGGTACGCGGTCTAACAGTTTCATATTATATATATCATCATGTACCGTACATTTTGATAACAGTTTTGATGTACCTCTTTTTATATTATTTTTATATCCTCTAACGTGTCTCGGCCCGTTGCGTTTTGACGCAAGAACCACTTATCTGATATACGAGAATAATATTTTTCTTTTATTTTATAGAGATGCTACCTAAAGACATGGGAAAAAGCACACAGATAACAGAGTGTTCTTACAAAAGGTTACATTTTTCTTACGAGGTATTTGAAAGTGGTACTAGCCTACTTAGGATTTAACTTTTAAATACATAAGTTATAACGGATCTGTAAATCTAGGACTTTCAAGAAAGCATGCAGGTAATAAGCTGCGTTGGTTATATTTAATTACTTAAAACTTGAATATCATAAAACTAGGAGACATATATATAGACTTAAAGTAAAAATAATTTATATTTTTATGGTTTTATAATGGTTGGTGACGATAATGACCAATTGTATCCAAGAACTAGATACACAAATCAGGACTTATTCGATATCCCTACTAATATTATAAATGAGAATGTAAGTTTGTTTGTTACGCTTTCACGCGAAAACTACTTAACCGATCATCATGAAACTTTGTACACATATTCTTGGAGGTATTACAAGTAACATATAATAATTGTTATTAAAAAAATATTTTTTTTCTTACGAAAGATAAAAAAACCGCATATAAAAGATAATCTATTTTTGCCTAATATATGTATTGGACATATTATACATATACGAAAACGGTATGATGTTAAAAGATTTACGACTATGCGGACAACTATCATCAATGCGCAATGCACTAAACGCAACACGATCGAACTCCGTCAGCAATGCATTGGTAATCCTGTGCTAAAATATCTTTAGTACGGAGACTTTGTAATTCAAATACAAATTTACGCAAGCACATCCGCTCCTATATATTTATTAAGTATTACAACAGAAACAAATCAGTAGAAGGATTTTAAAGTAAATTAGGATTAGTTTTTAATTTCATAAAGAAACTAAAACAATACTACACACGAGCTTACAGCAAGTTTCCACGACATACTTCGCTTAATTTTGAGACAAGTATGTATGTAAACTAGTTTTCTGTTCTTAAGAATCGTACAACCAGCTTATAACTTTCCATATAAAAAGATAATGTACTCAGAAGCGTTTCATAAACCGTTTTACGGTCTGTCTACTTCCGAGAACTGTGAAATATATAAGGATTGTTATTTTTGTTAATCATTGCAATTATCGTTTATATAGCATTAATCATAACAATATAAATAAACAGTCTCTTTTTGTTTTTTCATTAGAACGATCAACTGCAAATATTTATGAGTTACTAACAATATTAACCCAATTCAGCTGTTCAGAGTCTTACCTTATTTAACCTGTTGTAGTGTTTTTATTGTAATAAGTTTTCGGTAGAGGTGTTAACGTGACTTCATCTACATAACAATACTATAAGCTACAACACGACAATATCTATCATCTCTATGCAAATAAGAAACTATATATTACTCGTTAGAATTGTTAATTATTGGATTAGATGGATGAATTCGTGGATAGAGAGTATGCAAAGAAGGTACTACTATAGATCCTATTATACATTTTGCAGTGAGTAGCAAAGATACTAACAGTTTATACGGCTAATACTAAGTTCTACTCAATCAGTACCACTGTAGAATCTGTTACACATTTCACATAGTGAGATAAAACGATCTTCAGTCTTTTTTTTTGTCAAGTACTAGTGCTGGTTTTAGGTTACTGGATTACTAGGTTTGTAGAAATTTCACTTCAAATTTCATATAGTATTTGTCGGACTGTAAAGATGTGGAAGCAACTGACTGCTCTCTCTTTTATATATGAAGCCTCTAGCCAATGTCTTCTTCTACATTCGCTTGCGTAAAGTGTAATTAAAAAATGTATGGGTCGGATTCGAGACACTAAATTGACGATATATCTCAACTATAAATCCTGTAATCAGAGCATACATTAAACTTCTATAAATGAATAAACATAAAAAATAATAATTTATAGTTATAAATATAGACGCCATGTTTTCAACATGTTCTAATTGCGATTGCAATTCTAATTGAATTGCAATTGAAATAAATTGATTTAAGAATTTAAAAAAAATGTAAATATACTTCAATATACATATATATAAAAAAACAACCGCTTTAAAGAGATATATATTTTCATTAAAAATAATGGATCAGTAGTAGCGTATTCGGACACTTGAGTTGCTTTGTTTGAACTTGTAGTTTGAATTGTAGAATGAACGTGAGCTTTTAGTAAAGGAAATTATAACGTAGTGGTAGGGTAAATTCTAATTCTCGCTTTAACTTAAACTTAAATACCTTTTCATAGAAAATCTGTAGCTAGCCATCTGTGGCAGTGTTTCTGCAGTACATTTGATTAAATAACATCTTGGCAAAACGCTAAGCCTACAAAGAATAATAAAATTTATATAAAGCTTGAACATCTCAAGACTATGAACTATTTTAATGATAAAAATTATATTATTACTTCTTTGTTTTATTTTAGATTAATTACGAAATTAATGGTTATAACTTTAAGAGGGTAATGATATGTGCATTAATAAATATATAAAAGTATTAACAGAGAATAAGTTTTAATGATCCCTTTTATGTATCTCAGCTGTCGAACACATATCGTTGCAAGGAATTGACATCTGTCAATTATTACAGGAGCTTCTCCTTGGACGAAAATAGATCAAGTATAATACAAGGTCTCTGAAGCCGTTTTAGTTTCGGCAAGGTTAAATACAAAAACAATTTGCTACGGGTTAATAAACTTTGTAATTGTGATTTGGCTGGGCAACAATTATTAAAATATTAATAGAAAATTCAGAGGTCTTTTATATTTCTATAAAATTAATAGTGTAATTTTCTTTTTTAAATATATAAATCACATAAGACATAATTAGGCTTGAATAAAAATATGAATTGTAAATACATAAATAATTACTACCTGGGTGTCTTGCTTGGGTGAGTACTTGTTGTTTTGAAAAACATATCTAAGAAATCCTCGAGAATAAAATCTTATCTAAACATAAGATTTCACCGTAGTCATGACAATAGTTTATGAAAATGAATGACTTACAGACATTGTTAACAGACTAAAAAATAAATAAGTAGGTTGTATGTCATAATTATAAGAAAATAAATACAATTTTGAAGCGATGATAGCTCAGTAGTAGCGTGTACGGACACCGCTTCAAAGGGCGTGAGTTTGAATCCCTGCAATGAACTTGAGCTTTCGGTGAAGGAAAACATCGTGATGAAACCATAACATGGTGGTAGGGCTTTTCCTAATGCTCACCTGGCAAGTTCAAAATATACAACTAATATTTAGCTTAAATATAAATGATTTCTATTTGCTACTCTAAATTTTGTATATAATACAACAAGGCGACGGATCAAAAATATCGACGCGGCGTCGTTATAATAAAATTGCGGATATAAAATTGCTTGCATCATTACGTCCTCAGATAAATCGGGAATATTGGATCTCGTTATTGGTACACTAGAACGTAATTTCCTCCTCCTAAATATACAATTTTATATAAACCAGTTTTATGTAATAAAAGTCAGTCATTTTACCTACTTTGTAGTATCATATATATATATATGCTTCAATTAAATATTACTATAATAGATAAACCTATAGAAACATCATCAAATTATCATTTCCTATTAATTATTATTCCCATTATTTTACGTGTAAATAATATAATTCTAAAATATATTAAATTAACATGTCAACAGGTAATCTAATAGCAATATTCTGTTTAATTTTAAAATTATATAATAACATTTACAATTGTACAGTGTATAAAATACATTAGAATAACATAAGAAAATTTATTTATAAATGAATATAATACAGTGTAATAATTGAAATCATTCAAATACAATTTAAACTCTCCATAGAAAAAACCTAAAAAATCGGTAAAAATAATTACGTAATTAGTCTAGCTTTACGTATATACACAATATTCAAGAACGACATCAAACGTGACATAAATCTGAGGAAACACTAAGTATCGCCTGATAAATACCTTGTTGATAAAATATCGTTCACACCACAAGTTAATAAGGATACAGCTTCGATTTAATTGGGGTACTTATGATTTTCTGGAGACGGTGGAAGCAAAATTCATTCAGATATTTTAAAGTGAATCTTTGATAGACAAATATTTTTCACAATTTAATTTCCTGAAGATTGCTTTTATACACACGTTTACGATACGTATATTCAAATTGGTACTCAGAAGGTACCCTATAGGTTTTGTTATTCGGATAATGAGCGGAGCTTTTCAGTTCAAAGAGCAATATCTTTATAACGTTAACCTAGAAACATGTTTTGGCTATAACGGTCTTGCAAGCATTAAGAGACCGACATACAAACAGCAAATTGATATATAATAATAATATAATGTTTTTCAATTAAGAGTAAAGCAAAAATAAAATAAAACCTAAATAACGCAAAAACTTTAATATAAGAACAATTTATATTCAATTTATTTAGTGATATGCCGCGTGGAAACTGTAGTTTTCGACAAGATGTCATGTTCGAAATATTGACGACGTTATGATTCTTTATTAATCTGACGATAACCCTGAATACTGGGCAGAATATCAAATTGTTTACGTCAAATCACTAAAAATAAGAAGCGAATAGAAAATCACGTGTTATAATATGTCTATATGCTATCATCATCAACATAATTCTTTCATCGGGGACGCGATTAAGCACGTGTGATATGATCTCACTACAGATAATTTCAGTTGTACGTGTTCATCAAACACGTCATTTTAGAATAACAAGTGATACTGTACATATTGTGGTATACAAATACAGTTAAATTAATTATACCTAAAAAAAATCGACCTAAATATTGAATATTGCATACAACTAACTTTGATTGTCGGTTAGTCGGAAATCGGTGCTTTTTTGGACTTGTACTGTACTTACTATCAAGTATTACCGTTACTTTGACGTGCCACTATAAGAAAAAATATAGTAACCTAAATATTAAAATCATGTTGATATGCAATTTAAAAGATTAATTAAAAAAATATTATAAAATGACGAAAAGATGTATGTGACATTCCCATCGTTATATTTCGGTATAATACGAGGAACATGAAAAGTAGTATATAAGTAAAAAAAAAAATAGCGTAGTATTTTGAACATAATAATAAATCTCAAATAACAATACAGTTAAACTTCTATTCATTTATATTACTAAGTATCATAAAACATGGTTATAATTTTATTTCATAAGAAATACATATGTCGTTTGAGATTTATATGAAGAACACGCGCTCTCGCAATTTATTATACCAGAACTTCTGATACATAAATGAATTAACTGTGCTTGCGGAAAAAAATGAGACTCCACTGTCAATAAAGGCTATATTTCATTATGCCACGGTGCAACTCATACACTACACACATACATGTTATATTCTATGATAGAAAAGCATTATATGACTTCCTCCGTCGCCCGGCCGTGGAATAAAATAGTACTGAAAAGCCATTAAAATAATGTTTTAAAAATACATAGCTGTTGCGTAAATTCTACGCGATACAACTCGATTGTTGTCACCATCGTATATTTAAACATCTTTGAATTCCAATTGAATCGCAGACACATACTCTAATCTAATTTTAAGTCGACCCTATTCATCTTTAATAATCTGCTATTGTCAGGAAACTTTATGTTGTATTATTATTTAACGTAAAATTATACACAAACAGTTGCGTGCACATAAATTTCAGATATTTATTATCTTGTCAAATATGAATTTAATTATGCTGCTTTCTACATTTTTAAATATATTAAAGTTCGGCGTTGATGTCGAAATGTTTCAATGTTTTTTATCTTAACTAGCTCAGTGGCCATGTAATACCATACCCATATCCCTTTTATGAATGTATAAAGCACACCGCAGGCGCAGAAACGCGAGCCGGTGAATCATACATACTTCGTCATGTCCATGCTATTACGACCTCGAATATTAGCGACAGAGAAGTAGCTAATAGTGTGAATAGGGTATCGACATTTCGACAAAATATTAGATAGTTTAGATCACAACAACAAATGTAGTCTTGAATGTACTAAAAATAATATCGCTGTATTTCGAATAAACGTAATGAATTATATTAATAATACTACCCATACCGAATTATGAAGAACACATACTATATTATTATCATTACAAAATAATTGAGAAAATTATACCGCATAAATAACAGAAATTTATTTCAATTAAATAATTAGCGTCGACATAAAATTACTGAAATTATCATAAGAAATGTTTAATAACAACAAAGTGTATACACTAAACGCCGCAAGAGTCAATAAATTTTATTCCCAGCACATAGTTAAAACTGTTTCATTGTGCTATTAAATACATTGCTGCAATTGCACGACTTCCGTTAGAGCATTGTTAAAAGTCTCACAAGCGAAGCGATGGCGTCATACGATATATTTATTTCACGTTTTATATAGGTAAAAATTTATACCGATACCTCATTATCAACAATGTAGTAGTACTTGTTATATAACATCATTTTGTATTTAAATATAACTATAATGATATAAATGTATTACTAATATTTTTATTCGATGTATAAAATAATTCAAATAAGTATTTAAATAATTTCAGTGTTTTTATTTAATATACATAGTTGAGTTCAATATTTTACTAGGCATCTATATATAAATTTACTATATGTTTATCACAACAATAAAAAGTAAAGTATAATTTCCTCAAAAAATACTCAATGTATAATTTGTCGATAATACATTGTGGGACGATAATTACAGCACTAGAATCATGCTAATCTATGGCTCGTATGTCATCTTGCGTAACATGCGACCGCGGGATTGTATGTACGCGGCTTAACTCGGTACGAGCTAATGTCCCACTTCAAGATCCAACCTTAACCACAGTCATCAAACTGAGTATGCTATACGATATACTTTGTAAAGCCAAATTACTAAGACAGTAAAATTAGCGTCATTAGTGTAATACATAAATTTGTTCAACAATGTTAGTCCAACCAAAATGTAGAATTAACGTTTGAATAAACATTGTGAGAAACTGAAAATGTATCGTCCATGTAATCCTTTATTGTTTGAACCTTGGATTTTTATTCCTGGCCTTAGGTATATTCGTAAATTATAGAATTTGTAACAAGCGTCAGTGCTATTGTAAAATATGGACTTCGTAAGATTTTGATTACTTGTATTAGTGTTATTGGTTACTATAAAAATCAATTTCGAAGCGATGATAGCTCAGTGGTAGTGTGTACGGACTCCGCGTCAAGGGACGTGAGTTTGAATCCACCTACAATGAGTTTGAGCTTTCGATAATGGAAAACCATGTGAGGAAACCATAACATGGTGGTAGAGCTTTTTCTAATACCTGCCTGGCTAGCTACCACCCTCACGTTGAAATCTGCCGTCAGGTATTTTTCAGCAGTTGCACTTGAGAGCCAGTTTCTCCACAGGTTTAGCGTGTCTACCAACTTGGGCCGTATCATCACTTAAGATCAGGTGCGGTTATGGCCATAAGGATAAAACATAAAGATATTATTATTAAAATCCATTCTACTAAAATTGCGAATGCGGTTTAAATGAGGAAATGCATTCTCATAAAAATACGAATTGATGAGTTCGCATAGGTTTTTCATTTAAAAAATACTCCCATAGAACTCGTTTGTTCATAAACATATACCTATGTATTCTTTTCTTTTCACCGAAAAGAATAATGATAAGAAATTCTCTATTTTTGAAGGAAGTAACTCAGCATAAATTAAAACTGTAGATAATGTAGATAAGTGCTCTTAATTGTTAAAACCTTTTATCATATCTTTGCTTTATCGACAGATACACAGAAACATTTAAAAACATAATAAACATTTTAGCTATATCATCAGTAAACACGTGGTAAGATCGCGTTCAAATGTTAACTGAAATGTAATACCGAGATCATAAATTTAATTACGGATATCGTGTCTACAATTGATGTATCTTAATGAAGTCAATCGTAATGGGCAGTCACTACGGTCAACTAAATTAGTTGTTACCTGAAATATTAATTGTCTAATGAGACTCAGCCTATATGGTGATCTTGTTTTTGAAAAGAAACCCCAATATAAAACTGCAAAATGCACAGATATTATTACAAACTTTATTATAATGCCATATATTTATAATTATCTACTAATGTGGTTTTTATAACTATGCTAAGACTTCGTAATATTAACAAGGTGAACATAACGAAAATCCAAGGATTTTTAATGCAGTAACAATCTTTAATGTTAATCGGAAAATCGCTTGACACGCAGTGGTAGCGGCGTGTACAGTTGCGTCACTTCCTGCGGTTAAGCTCTGCTGCTCGTAAATGGATAAGAGTTCAAGTGTCCGGAGCTTTATGACAAAAGAGCGGAAAATAAAAATAACGCCTACCCAGAGCGGAAAATAAAAATAACGCCTACCCATACCTTACTCACATACCCTTGATAACAAATCAAGCGTATCGTACATATATATATAGTGTGTACAGTACCATCAAAATTAGCGGCGAGTGACAATGACCAGAATTCACTGCCAGTCACCGCTGTCATGCTGGCTTACTAAGGTACCTCTTCACGCCTCTTTTGAAGGAAATTTACAATATATACGTCGTAAACATACATTAAAAATGTATAATACGTATATTAATAATTATTATTTAGTAGAAAACATAGAAGCAGATAGATAATACACATTTTTTGCAATAACATTACACCTTATATGATCCTCTGAACAGCCAAATTAGGGTCCCCGTACCTTGGCAGCTGGCATCATGGCCTCCAAAATAACGCACTTATTATATATTAACTTTGTCGATCTCATTTTTAGTAGAATAAGATGCAAGAAAAAGAAATCTACCAAGAGATGAAAATTTATCTGCAAATTATTTATGTAATCCAAAGTACTTGACGTTTTTTTTTCTATGTGATCAACAAAACTATATAAACATTTTTACCGTGGTATACAGTTATTCACAGCCGAAAGAATTTGTTTACTCAATATAATTATGGTTGTCAAGTAAACGGACTTGATGTGTGTTGAAGAAAAAGTAAGCCGCAGGCATTCGTTGTTAGTGAAATGTGTTTATATAGACTACAGAATACTTGCTAAATATATCTTGAACTTCAAAAAGTAAGCATAACTCGTACTGACCGAAATAAAGTAAAAGTTAATTTATTATACAAAACCTTTTTACCCGTTGTTGAGCTCGTAGATAACAATACTATATATATGTATATATATATATATATATATATATATATATATATATATATATATATATATATATATATATATATATATATTGGGGTGGAGAATTATATGTTTAGGCATGATTAGTTAAATAAATCTAACTTCAATTATCTCCCATACAACACCCTTCCCTTTTAATTTTTTTTGAGATTGTATTTTATAAGTAATCTTTTATTATATTATCCACATCTTATCCGAGTTATAATTTCCTATCCTTGGTGTTTCGAGCTGGGTGATAAGGAGCTAGTCATTTTTATACATATATGTAATTATTATTACTGATATGATAGATAACTTTTTAAAAACTAGATATAAGTTTTTTGTCCCACCTGACGCTCTGTATAGTTCGCGATAGGCAACAGCGGAAGAGAGCAGTTTGGGGGCACGCCCTACTTCCGGCAGTCGTGCGCCGCTGCATGCAAATATGTGAGTGCTCGTCCATCCGCGGACAGGTGACGAAAGGGCGTACGTTTCATGCGACAGTTTTAAATCCGTGACATATTTCCTATTTTAATTACTCGAAATTGCACATAGTAAACGCTAGTATCAAAGCCTAGGGTAAAAGAAAAGGGCGACTTTAGACTTATTTTTCTAATGAAACTAAATATAAACAAGAAAATGAAATGAGTTAGTTATAGTAAAATATATCACCGCTCTTGCAAATTGCTTTCTCAAGACTAAATATCGAGAGGTAATTGTTATATGTCAACGAAAGTTAAAAAAAATGTTTTCCAATGAACAGACTTCCTAAAACACTTACAAAAGACAAGACTTTTGTATATATTACTCTGTATATACAAACTATAGCATATAACTTTATATTCTAAAAGTCCTGCCATTACTTTATAGGTTATTTTATTAAAATAATCACAATAATCAAATCTGTAGTTTCGAACATCTCTAGTACATGAAAACTTTACTACGAAAACGAGAAATCACTTGGTTGAAATATAAATTTCATATAACGATAAATGATAAGTAATAATGCTACTGTTTTCATGTCATCAATAATTCATTCACCATTCATAGCTAAGAAACACTAACACCGGATTAGGTCTTGTCACGCTTTACTTCCGCAGTCAGTCCGCTGACTTCTGTTTTACCGTTGTTTGTTTGCCGTGAATTTTTTATTGTCAATTATTACACTCGATGGGTATTTATCCGGTCTATTTAATTCTATCGTGGAGTTTGCGTAGTCATTGTTCCGTGACGTACGGTAAAATTGTAGCCCGCTATGTTTCAGAATTTAAAGTACCTAATTCAGTAGTTAAGTTATAGGAAGATTTATGATTATTTCAAGCGTTAAATTAAACCAAAATTGTTTTTCAGGTTTTCCTAATTTTAACCTATACCTACAGACCTATTCATAATTCATAATCAGAATATTGTTTTCTTTATTTCATAAGTCGTTTTAAAAAGTTTTATTTATCGAATTAAAGAAAATAGCATTTTTGTAAAGTTCTTGGGAAACAAAAATCCTGCCCGCCGATCTATATACGCCTAATATATAGATCTGTAAGTTCTCAAATGTTAAATAATTTTACTTCCAAACTAGAAGTTAGAGGAATGTGAATGGATATAGCAATAAAACTACACCGAAATTATGACTGGACTGTTCGAGGAATGATGTATATAAAGGCGTGAAATACGTATATAAAAGCTGATAGAGAAGAGTGGAAAAGAAAAACATGTTATGGCGATACTATTTAGGTAGGAGGAAGTATTTTTTGTATATCTTAGTGTGTATCCAACCATGATACACACAACTACAATAATATACGTATAATTCCATCACACATGAAATGAAACATGTAAAATTAAATGTTTGCTACATATTTTTTAATATTTTGTAAGTTTAGTGTCATGGCCATAATTTCACCTGATGTTAAGCGACGATGTGATTAAAGATGGCGGATACTCTAAGCCTAGTGGAGAGACAGGCTCTCAAGTGCAACTGCCGGAACATACCTATAGGTATTTGGCAGCAGATTTTCAACTAGAGGGTGGTAGCTAGCCAGGCGGGCATTAGAAAAAGTCCTCACAGTCATCACGATATTTCCTTCGCCGAAAGCTCAGGCTCATTGCAGGGATCAAACTCACGTCCATTATCGCGAGGTCTGTTCACACCACCAACTGAGCTATAATCGCTTCAAATACATAGTTCTATGTAGAACTATTTACAAAATCCAATCTAATAAGTCCAATACCGCTGACTGTATGAACCGCAGAGGGCCGTGGCGGAACACTGAAATAATAATCGATTTCACTGATGTGTCTCACTAACAAATAAGTAAGAACAAAACAGAGTTTCTATCTACTCAAGATAATCTATTACAAAAACAGCTACAACAACAATTGTTGCGTGCAAGAATCCGGCGTAGAACAATGGTCGGCCTTGGGGCGAGCCGTAGTAATCATTGCTCTCGGACGATAGAGTACAATGCTTCACCGAATTAGGTATGTTTCTATATCGTTAGGCCGTTTATCTTCAACACAACTGAAATGGAATATGAATCAACTATGTTTGTTTTTAATCAAATTTAATTGAACGTATAAAACGCTTAATAGCAATACATAGTTACTTTGGATTTCTGGTTGGTTGCATGTATTTCTCAACCTTTAAAACACGTTGCTACTTGATTTCTTTCTATACATATATAAAATATATTTTCAAATAATTTAAAAAGAATTTAGACTAGGAATCAATTTTATGTCTAATCATATTTAAATAGCTGAATTGAACTTTTACTAAAACTAACAGATTCAAAAGAAAATATAGACAATACATAGATGATTATGGATAGTTTGACTTCATTCCGTCATTTTCCAACAAATTATTGCCCGTATGCCTTCTATGCAACAAAACTTTAAGTAATGATTCTATCAACCCCTCCTAGTTGGATGTTCTTATGAAAAGTTATCATCTTGACAAATTAGGTAAAGATTTAAAATAAAATATTTAAACAATTAAATTTTTGCTCCGTCTTTATAAAAAGACGATGGTGGTTGTGGGCATCTTACAATATTAAAAATCTTAATACCAAAATGTCAAGTACTTATGGGGTAAAATTAATTTTGCTAGCCATTTAAGATCTTAGTTTTCTGTAAGTCTTATTGGTTTAGTGATTTTGTTAAACTTCATTATAGTATACTCGCAGTAATATCCTGCGATGAGTAGGGTGTCCAGAGTAGTATGAAGCGGAAGGACTGACTTCATTAAAGTAAATCCAGCTGTTCGATCATTAAAAAAAGAAAAACATACATACACATATATAAAAAAATCGATAAATAAAAATATTCGATATTTATTTGATTGAACTAGTTATTGGCACAAACGCTTAAGTTTTTCATTCATAAATTCTAACTACAGTAAAATATTGAGTCGGCCGTGAGTAGCACAAAGTCATCACAGCTCCTCGATGGAATAACACAAACTAGGTTAATCTATGTATACTTGTTTGTCCTTGTCATGAGTAAGACATAACATGGACAGACAGTATGAGTCACTGGCATTGTGAACACGCGACCGTGACACTTCTATTTATGTTTGGTGTTTGAAAACCTTATTTTTGGTAAGTTGGTATTCGAATACCGGGCGACGACTACTTGACATATAGTAATAGCTCTAATAAAATATTCCGCTTTTGGTTTATCGTATTTTGTTATCATACAGTAACGAAATCCTGCTAACGAAAGCTCTGCAGGCCGGCACTATATCCACGATCATCTATAGAATGCCAATGTTTTGATAACCGTCATAATAATTCGATGAAATATATGATTTTACATAAAATTCAGCTGACTTACATATAAATTCTAAAACCCACCTGGCTAGCTACAACCTTCAGGTTGAAAATCTGCCCCAAATTCTACATGTGTGTTCAGGCAGTTGCACTTGAGCGCCAGTCCGTCCTAAGGCTTAGGCTGTTCACCATCTTGAGGCACATCATCACTTAACATCAGGTGAGATTGTGGCCATAAATACTAAACCTATAAACGATTAAAAGAATACACATAAGCACATAAGTATTTTTTTATATAATCTATCTAATTACAGTTATAAGCAAGCCTGTCCCTTGTGTAATATAATCCAATAAGAATAAATAAGGTTTCGTGCTTACAATTAACTATTATATTACAATATATATTATAACACCTACTTGCCAGAAATAAGAAATACATGGGCACGTAGTGTTGTGCCGTTCATCAATGACAAGGTGAACTGGCGAGGCTTACGAGGAGTTAGAAGCTGCGAAACCTATTGAAATTGATGACTTTTATTTGTTATACTGAATGCAAGAGTTACGTTACTAATTAATAAAGGAAAATTGACTAATTACATATAGATAACTATTTACAGGTTGTTTTATTGAATAACATTGTTATATAAAAGCATGACTGTTGAAATGGTATTGTATTTAATAATGTAGATAAAAATATTTGGAATATATATTTGATTCTTGTAAAATTTGTGTCTAGTCCTCTATAATTATGATCTCTTTATACAACTACATAAATACTAATGTACTTTACATATATACAAAATACTGCTACAAGAATAACTATTACTGATTCGTATTCTTGTATGTATATCCTTATTATTATATCAATATTGATATTATAAAGCAGAAAATATTGTTTGTTTGAACGCGCTTATCTTAGTCGTACCACCACCAGTCGAACCACCACTCGTATTCCAAAAAAATATTTTTGTAATTCATAGAACAATAATTGAGAAAGGCTCTAGATTATTTAACATCACTCTGCCACCAATAGGAACAAAGATGTAATGAAAAAAGTAACAAAAAGGGGAAGAATTATTAATAATTTTTAGTCCCACGCGAATTAAGTCGCTAGCACAGCTAGTTTTTATGTAAAAATTCTGTGATGATATTAGTTCACTCTAATCTCGGAATTTTAAAGAAATTTTGTATTTAGATAAAGTTTCACTTTTCGATTTACCCAAGATAGCTTTCTTATATCTCAAAGGCCACGCAAGACCTTGTCACCCAAATTTTGCCCATACGATATATTCCTATAATAAAACATGACTTGTACTACCATAAATATATTATTTTAATTTTTACACATATACTATGTTTTATCATAATAACGAAGTTATTATAAAAACTCGTTATAATTTAGTTCATTTAAATAAAAAAATTGTATCCTTATAATAGCAGTGAAACAACGATCTCGTTTTTTATTTTGTTTAATATAATATTTATTGTCATGAATGTATGTATTATGTGCAATTTGCGCGGCAAATACCAGTAATTTTATTCAATGTCGTGGGAAACTTAGTAGTTTTGCAAACAGTTGTAGCTAGTGAACTAGTTCAGATATTAGTTCGAAGGTCATCTTAATAACTATCATTAAGCTCAGCTGTGAGACACCGAGTATATAATACACCTATATAATATTGAAATGGATACTACAATGTAATACTATATACTAATTGGTATCCCAGAAACAGTTCTTACGATTTGCAATAAAAAAAACATATTTTACAACCTTAATTTACCTAGATATAATTTTTACGTAAAACATCGAAACTTTCTTAATCGTCCAGATATTAATTTTTCAATTGTTTAATTACTGCGAACTGAACTTATATTAAATGCAATAACAAATAGTATTCCATGTTTCCGTAACGCCTGCGTTTAAGAAGTAAAACAAGATGTGTAAATTTTCGCAAAAATGTACAATCGATACATTTATATTTATATATCCATAGATTGATATTTGATATTAGTTATACTCAATTAACTACAAAATAGAACGTGGCTGGCATAATAATTTTTATTTGTTTTGACTATTTCTAGGCTGTTACTGTTACTATAGAATTATGACTCTGAATAGAACATTAAATTCAGCACAAAATTCCATCAAAGAACATAATCTGAAAGTCATTGAATGCTCTCAGACTAGACATGGTCCGAGCGACACACAACGCGGTGAAATCGAGACCACAATCCATGGTTACAGCGGGTATGTTAGTGAAACCGTACACTATGCAACTTCCGTCCACATAATGTCGTTAGATATATCCGATGACTGCCGTGCCTGTGGTCATTCGCGTCCGCCCGACTTACTGCAATGTCATACAGAACACAATCGAGTGATTTCTGCATATGTGAATTACGTAAATTATAACTACATCCGTTGTCTGGTAAAATAGTTAAAGCGTTATTAGTGGAGATATGTTGAAACGTAATAGTAAAACAGGAAAACAGTCATTACTCTAAACAGCACTGTTTTTATTGTATTATGGTACCATAGAATTTATACTTGGGCCCATTTGACTTCACTTATCATATTTTTAAATAGGCTTTACATTATAGGCTCTTGTATCTACTTATATATTGTTACATATTCATTTATATAATAGAATTTAGAAAATATATATTAGTGATTTACTTTATTACATAAAAGTTATTACGGAAAAGCTTTTATCCTTCTGTATATTTGTCCCTTTATATGTATATGTATCATTCTCAAACTACTGGATAGATTTTTATGAAATATTGCATGATAACAATTATATTTTATGAATACATTTTAAAGTTGTATTTATACCTGACTCTTTTTAACCAATAGAACGAAAGAGTGTCTTCGGGATACAAGTTAAAATTATATTGTAAATAAACTACTTGACCGCTTTTAATACAATTATCTCAGTTCGATAGCTAACAACATAACTAAAAAGTAAAGTTTATATGTATAAAAATGTATGACTATATTCAAGACAAAAGCGCTAAATTTCAGCACCGCTTGATAACCACTATGAAAATTCATACATGTATTTATTTTCCATAGATGTTTTCACGCTATTCCTTATCTCGATAGTTGGCGATGCGGTCAAGTCATTAACAGTGTATGTATGATGAATGTATGAAAAAAAATCTGGATACGCAAAGTAGCCAATGAAAAAATTGCCACAATCTGAAACCAATATAGAAAGAGGAACAAATGACGTTTAATGGTTTCGGTATCGGTCACTTGGAAATAGACTATCACAAAACAAAACTTATATAGCAACTTAAGAAACAAAAGGCTAAAAAAAAACTTCATACTTCTATCAAAAATGTTACCGTTTTCAGTCGTACTAAATGTCAACAGTAAGTAGGATATTACGAACAAACGAGATTTAATACGATCGTAGACTTTCGAAACCCTAATAAAAAATACATAAGTAAGTGCCTAAGGCGCGGTAGCGGGCGGCCGGACAGACCGTTCCACATCGCTATGGTTCCTCTAGGGGACGATAAAAATGATATAATGCCTGCAGCACACTCGCAACTTAAAAATCAATAGATGGAAATGTCAAAATAAGAACAAAGAACTTCCATAGGGGATTGTGAGGTATCACAACTTTAGTTTGTTTAGATATAGCGTAGATAACCAGTCATTGTTTTCATTTTATTCTATTTATTTCTATGCAAATATAGTAATGTGTAAGTAACTTAATTTAATGATGAATTTAGTCTTTAAATTATATCAAATAACAAACATACTACCATCGATGGATCCAATGCCATTGCGAAAAAGTTGGTATTGAAAACTAGTAATCGATAAAATATTAGACTAATTTCACATTATTATTTCAATGTACCACACACTTACTGCATTATAAGTACTCGGGTTACCGAGCTGAGCTCGAGGTTTTTTTTAATGGTGTTTATTTCACAAAATATATTTACATACGACGAATTACATATTTATTTAAATTAACTTAATAAAAACCCACGAATATAATTCATCATTTTATTGCAAATAATTACCTAAAAAAACTGTTTTACAAAAATAGTAACTATATAGGTGAGTTTACAAACAAGAATCTGTCTAAATACAAAATTTCAACCTAATTGTCGGAGCCTTTTCCGAGATACGCAAAATTTATGATATACAAGAATTGCTCACTTAATATAAAATATAGATAGATATATACTGCGTTATAATGTAATCAAACGAATTTAGTGTACGTAATATGTTTTATTTGAATTTTATTGTGACTCTATACTAACCTCGGACATATACTCAAAACGAACGGATTGAGAATTAAGTAGACAAAATATACGTATTGTCGCAAATTAATAGGATCAAAGCGCCATGTCGTCCATAATTTAAATCGACCTTGCTGTCTGTTTATTTTGGACGCATACGATAAATATTATTACATATATTAAGTAATATATGCGATACAAAATAAATACATTCATAACGCACGATAGGAACCGACTGGCGAACTCACGGTTGTACTTCTACTAAAATCAACAAACCGCACACCTCACGAAGTGCCGTGACAGATTTATTTTATGCGCGTGGGATTAAAATGAATCAGTTACTTTTATTACAAGTCCGTTGTCCATAATGATTCTATGATTTACAACACACAATCGTATACGATATGAAGAATGATTTCGTACTTGAATATGATATTAAATTTCGTGTTGAAGTCGGTAGTTTTAACAATAAAGAATATATAGGCATTATACATATGTACGTACATCTATGTATTTCAAGTTATATACATGACGAAATTATAGCAAATACTATTGCGTGTAACGTAGATTTTGTCATCAAATAAATAAGACACTAAAAGTTATCCATAAGAGTTATACAAAGTTTACAAACGTTCAAACGTGCAAATAAAAACTACATTGTTTACAATTTTTATGCTATGTGATTGCACTTCAATAGACGTAGAAAAATGCTGTGATAGTAGCATAATAATAATTGCCTATTCACAAAGTTTAATATTTGTTTTTCAAAGTACCTTCACGAAACATAATTCAATTCATACTCTAGTCATAAAATATATTTAATTTATAGGTAGTTTTCAAAAAACATACGTTACTTTTTGTAACTGATAGCGGTAACTCCAATATTTAAGTATGTATATTTAATATATACATTTAACTTTTAATACGAATCGCAATTTCGATATATTATCAAAAAATATAACTGAACAAAGTGGTTGGTACGTACTAGTACCACAAAATCAAAGATAAGTTAAATACACAATTCATAACAATAATGTACCACGATAAACAGACCATAAATATACATAACTACTACGATAAACAGTTTGTTCGTTCTTGGAGTAAAGTATTTTCTGTTACATATAATATTGTTTATAATCAAAATACTAATTAATTCTTAATAATACATATATAAGAACGCAAGGTTGTACAATGAAATATATATTTGTGATTTGCAAACATTTTGTATTATTTTAGTGATATTAACTAGTTATTCGTCCCGTGATAAATATTAACGCCACACGTAATCTATAAATAGTGATATAATTAGATCAAGGTTCGACTATCGATTGAAGTTTTGCAATTCACACTACAATACGGGATACGGCATCAGCTGGGTAAATGTTTGTTGAGAAAACAAAATTTACATGTTAAATAAATATTATTATTCAGCAATTTAGTTATTCGATAAATATATGATCATAAATATACTTTTACGTATCTTGCAATTATTATCTTAATACTATAGCTATCGATCCACGCAATTAATTATTTAAGATCTAAACTAGTATGTTAATACATTTCATTTCACAGATACCTACGTCATCTATAGGTACATATAATAAGAATGTAAATTTAACCTATCTGTACATTTTAGATTTATGTGACTTTTTATGTAAGGAATTAATGCAAGTGAATATAAATCTATATTAATATTACAAAGTACAAAGATTTGTATTTTTGTTTGTAATGAATAAACTTAACAACTATTCAAGCGATATCAAAAATTCTTTCACCATTAGAATGTTATATTAGCTCTGAGTAACAGACTATATAACATTTTTTTATGATAATGATTAAATAAATTCTTAGTTCCACGCGAACGGAGTGGCAGAATGGGGAGTGCTAGTAAGTTTTTACATATTTTTTAGAAATAGCAGCCCCATTTGTTTGTACACGTATCACTGCTAAAGTACAACGTTTATGATAAAACTTCACCAAGGACAGCGTATCCTCGACTAACATTTAGTCTTTACTTCATTAAAATCGGTTAACTCTATTAAAAGTTATTGTAATTCGAATAACGGCCCGAGATTAAATAATTTTAGTTCCATGCGAAGTCGCAGAGACAGCTAGTATTGTATAACATAATAGGCTTAGTTCTAAATTTATATAGTATTTGGGTATAACTTGAGGGCATAAACAACCAATATATAATTAACATCAGTTATTCATTCGATAATGATAAACTAATACTAAACCATATTCTCATTAATCAAGCAGTATATTATCGCGCCGAATGTGCAATTGTAACTCAGTTTTAATCTCCGATTTTATCGCATGTAAAAAAGAAAGGAAGGGAGAACAAGAGTGACTGTAAAGTTTCAACGGTAGCTGTTTACGTTCGACCTTTTTTACGATGTTGTTAACTGTTGATTCTTTTTAAACATCTGCGTCGGGAACTGTAAACTATATTGTTCGCGGTTTGAAATCTAAAATGACGCTTCTGAGTGCATTTATTTATTACGTGTTTTGAGTATAATATTTTTGATAAATACACTAGACTGTGAAAAGCTTGTTCGAATAGTTAGTGAAACTTCTTTTTCGATATGCTCCCTAAACTTTATTCCCACTGGGCCGAGGTCAGAAATATACACAAAGTTGTTTATTGGGTGTTTGTATTTGATCCTTATAACTAGAAAATATATGGAGTTTAGGATAATTGAAGAAAATATAAGAATAATTGAAATTTGAAAGTTTCAGATTCAAGTGAACTTACTTCAATAATTTAATTATGTATGTATTTCTAATAATGAAATAAAAATACTTGTTATAAATATTGTACTAAAGTAGTAATTATTATACGTTTTAAAGCATGATAGATCAGTTAGAACTATTTACGGACGCGTACAATGGATACGATTTCGAATCTACCTGCAATGAGTTTGAGTTTTCGGTGAAGAAAAACATCGTGATTAAACCAATAGCACGGTGGTAGCAGGAATTTTTCTAATACCCTCCTGGCGAGCTACCGCCTTTAGGTTGAAAATCTGCCGCCAAATACCTATATGTGTGTTCCAGCAGTTCCACTTCATAACCAGTCCCTCCACTAGGCTTAGCGTGACCATCATCTTAAGCCACATTGTCACTTAACAGCAGGTTGAATATGGCCATAACGTTTTTTTTTATTTGGCCCCTTAGAATTCACAGTACAAATTATAACAATTAGTTTCACATAATATACTTTTCGAGAACAAAGCAGTATACCTATAATATGATCGTTTTAAAAATTCATAAAGCATCATTTTAGTGCTCCTGCTTATGTTTATCTCACCTAGAAGTCGAGTTTACCTCAGCTGACTTCACAGTATGTGGTGATTGATACTTTAAAATAGAGGAAGTGTAACTTATCTTAAGGGTTGGGATGTTTGAGAAAGTATTTTTTGTTTACATTCTACACCAAATTTTTTTTCTTATGTAACTCATAGATCCTATAGTTCTTTAAATAAATATTATACACCCTTCAAATAGGTTATCAGGTCTATTTGTTTAATGTACATAATTATTTTTAGATATTACAATGTTATTTAAAAAATTATACTTTTTAATTTACGAGTAAATAGGTGTCCATAAAAGGTACATTTTCTTATTATTTACGTTTTGTTATAAAATCTTACATAATTGTCATTTACTTTCAGACCAAACAGGTCTTGCGTATTAACCACAAAAATTAAAATACTACTTAGTAAATTAAACTAAACCAAAAATTGCATTTCTTTGTATTTATAGGCTTTCTAGATCATAGTAGTTTTCATCTAAGGGTAAATGATCAGTTAAAGGAAATCAGTAATGACTATTCTTAGACAAGTATATTATATAATAACACTCGAAGCATAGAAAACTTACAGATTAAATCTATTAGTCTGAATCATGACATTACGTTCAAGAGTTTGTTATATAGCGTAGTTCAGTAACAATATTTAATAAAAAAAACGTTGCTTCAAGGGTGAAACGTGTGGTTATCTTCCGGAAGGGAGTCAAATATTAGATAAACCTTTGGAAATTTGATAGGATCCTATCGTGTTATAAATTTACACTATACAAATAAGTTGTACATTTTTCATTGGTCATCCTGAGAACCGAATTTATTTTTAATACAGTAAATATTGACGTAGCTGGATGATAAACCTTCGTAAAAATACATCCTATTTACAATCTGTTTTAGTAATATATAATATAATCTGTTTTAATATTTTGGAATGTTATTGAATATAATTGAAAATCGTTTACAGTAAAATGTGACAAATATATCTATAATTTAACCGTAATAGATATTTTACAAGTGATTTTAATTTATTATTTCCGTTATCTAGTGATACAATAATCGGTCTCAATATCGATACAATTTAAATTGGAATAAGACGAATAGAACGAATAGATCTCAATCGTATCGAGAGCAAATCGTACACCTAAAGACATTCTCTCGGGTGGAATGCTCCGAGCGATTGGAAATACTTGTGTCTGAAGTTGTGAAAGAAAAAAGTTAATTGGGACTGTTTTTGTCACTGCACCGTTCCGTTACTCGAACCGATATCTTTATTTTCTATTGAGACATCTTTACCTTCTTAACACCAATTTAGTTGCGAAATTGCGAAAGTCTGTAAAAATTGGAACGGATAATTTGTACTCTACATCTCTCTTTCTTCTCGAGTTTAGATTCTCGTAGATTTTTAAATGAAATAATAGAGGAGTCTTTTATTGTATTTTGTATGGTTAAATTATGAACCATTTCATCTACATATCCGAGGGTTTTGTGAGTTTCTAAATTATACATTAAAAACCAAAAATGATTATTTATATACATATTAAAGTATTAAAACTATCTTTAAAACTTTTATTAAAAAACTTTCATAATTAATCGAATTATCGAGGTTATTCGTAGTCGTAGTTGTTGTAGCAAGACTTCGAATAAAATATTGGATTAGATATACCAACAAACACGCTAAGCTTAGTGGAGGGATTGGCTCTCAAGTGTAACTGCGGGAACACCCCTATAGGTATGTGTCGGCAGATTTTATACTTGAGAGTGGTAGCTGTCCAGGCGATCAATAGAAAATACTTTACCACCAAGCTATAATTTCACCACGACGTTTTCCTTCGTCGAATGCTCAAGCTTATTGCACGGAGTTGAACTCACGCTCATTGACGTGCAATCCGTAACCGCTACCACTAAGCGATCATTGCTTCAAAAATAAATTATACTTCAAAGTAAATTAGTTGAAAACGTAAGATTGCTCTTGTTTATAATAATGTATATTATTCAGACGTATACGATGCACACCTAACGGTTTCGTGCTTTATTTCAAAGATTATAATCTATATTAAAGTCCATACTACACCCGTATTTTATATTTATTTATCAATAAAACTACACTCAAATACATAAAGGTAAGGTAACAAATTGCATAAAAGGAAAAACTTTTGTTTGATATGACTCGTGAGCATCTCCAAGCAAGAACCACTAAGCGTAAAATGTACTACACGCGTTGTGATCACTACGCGTTGTATAGTGATTTTTATCTGTACCACAATTTACTTTGTATTATAACTTGCTCTTAAGATCATATTTTATTATTTCAACTTACACATTACATTACATTTTCTTAACTGTTACTAATCAATGGTAACTTATCAACAATATAACTTTTGTTTTTATTTAATTCACAAAGCAATACAGATAAAGTAAGTAATGAAGTTACTTAAATAAATCAAAGATGTCAGTTTTACAAAAGCATTTTAAATAATAAAAGCCTTGGTGAAATCTATATGGAAAGTTAAATATAGCCCTGTCCTAGACAGCTACGCTCAGCACACAAATATAAGCGCTGCACCAGAAGTGAAGCCGGAACCTAACTGCGGCAGTTGGCATGCTTATGTTAGATATACATACAGGAAAGTAATATTCAAGTGACAAAACTCATGTTCGCAACTGAGCTCTTGAGTTTATTTAATCGTGTAAAAATCGTATGTCACACGTGAAGAAAGCTTGAACCAAGTGAAACATATAGTTTCAATTACTTTAATACAATAATTGCTTGATAATGGAAAATAAAGGTACATGATTTTCTTTTGTTTAGATACTTATTTCTAGTTTTGTAAAATAAGTACTACAAATGACCCATTCTCGTGTACGGCTATCGATATGATGTTGATTAAAAGTGCCATATCTACGTCTTTGGGCGCATAAGAAAAAAATGATTAGAGTGAATTTATACGATACGCGCTCACACTGACATCAATATCGCCAACACAAATTTCTTTGGTATTACGTGTTTGTGATAACTAATAATTATAGTAAAGATAGTTTTATGTTATACCTAATTTATGTAAACCTTTATCAATTGTATCTAATGTTTTCATTTCATCAATTTTTTTTATACAAATGGAGAAGACGACTGGCAACCAGGATAAAAATTTTGGAGTTCTTTTTATTTTGTTACACCAAAAGTATAGGTTCTTGCATGTGTAAGTACAAAAATACACACACGATTTTTTTAAACTTATAAAGTGTTATTATTTACAAAAATGGAATTAGGTAAAAAAAAAACTAAATTAGTTTAAACGCCCTAGAATCAAATTCTTTAATATTATTCTGAGACCCTATAGTTAAAAGCAGGTCAAGTTTTTAGAAATACTATAAATTTATTAAGATTGATTTTAAAACGAAACATTATAAAATGATAATGTATTTCAATCGTATGCCAGCACGGGTAATTTATTGATTGCAAGATAAATAAAATATATAAATATGTGATCTAACGTCATAATTATCAATGAAATAAATTATGAAATCATCATACTAATATTATAAACGCGTAGTAAGTTTGTTTATTTGTTTGTTACGCTTTCACGTCTAAACCGCTTAATCGATTCTGATAAATTTTGGCACAGAGAGAAATGGGATCTTGGAGAAGGAGACAAGCTACTTTTTCTCGCGAAAAACTTATAGGAAGTGGGGTAAAGAGAGGGATAAACTTTGTATGGACTTTTTAATGCGTTATCTGATTTGTTTGAAAAAATCAGTATTAACGCGAGTGAAGCCCCACGGTAAAGCTCGTACGAAAAATCATTTACTTTACTTTTAATATTTACAATTCGAAAAATAGAAATACTTTAAAACAATTAATAGACGACGTAGTCCCAAAAAGCCGGTACAGCAAAACAAACATTCAGACCGAAATTAATTGCCGCGACCTATATTCCGTCAATAAATTTTTCATTGTTTATTTCCGAAGCGGCATCGGGAACAGCGACGGCTTCATGATTACATTTTCACGTCACTGTCAACTTCAAACAAAGACAACGGGGAGAAAGCCATCACTCATTATCCGTAGCAAGAACAATAAAACGAAGAGTCATGGTCGTTAACCAAATTCACCTCACAAACAGGGAATAGGGAACCCTGAATACTTGGTGGGTTAAGGTTTTGCTGGAATGTTGTTAAATCTGAGCAGTCATGGTTGCCTTTCACTGATTTGGTAATTAGGTGTTTATACAATTAGTTGCAAAAGTTACAATTGTTGGAGTTATGCTAGAGGACCTTGAAAACCAATGACATTTAGTTTTCACTTTACGACAATACAAGCACTGTTCCGAAGTTTGTACAATTTAAAATATAATCAAATTTAAGTAATACCTTTAGCCTATAAACATTGGAAATTGCTAAATATTAATTTCTAAATGTATCACTACCACATCAATAAAAAAACAACGAATATTTAATAAAATTCAACATTTAAATATGACTTCTTCTCTATATATCTACTGCTTTGAATATTTTTTACGCACAATATGTAAACCACGCAACGTAACAGCGGTAAAGTTAGCAAAAATGGAACAATATCGGCAAATAAAAATACCTCTCCGTAAACAGAAACCGTCTTGAAGGCTTAGTTTTATTAAGACAGAAATCAAAATAGTGTACAATACGTGTTCGTTAAAACATTTTATTTCGTTTATCGTGCAAGTGATACGTCAGCTGACAAGACCATTAGAGAAGACGAGAGTACTGCGGGAAACGATGCTGACATAGCCTGAGAATCTTACCTACATATACAAGTGATGTTCTCGACAAAGCTATAAATAGTAAATGATCGCATGCCAGTTTGATGCCAAATGCAGTCTGTAGCACAAATATTTCATCACTTATATATTCAAAGAGAAATATGCAAATGCTAAACCGTCTATAGTATGAGAAATTAGAAAGACTGAATAACAAAACTAAGATTAAGATTAAGAGGTAAGTCATGTTTGCAAAAATAAGTTTTTATTGTATTACAAAATTAATTGATGGTTGTGATAATAACATTACTTTGAGTATTTTTACTTCAAATACTTGCACTACATTCTGTTACAAGACCACCAACGTATTGAAAGAAGAGAAATGAAATGAGAAATTGTATTCTATAATATACACTCTGAACATATCAAACTACAAATACCAATATAGACGATAAACCATTTGTGAGTAATAGATCCAAAACTCATAAAAATAAACATCTTAGAAATGTAATAAAAATATTATGTACTTTGGAGTAACCAAAATTTTAAATTTATTCATATTCACTATATTAGGTATAGCTTAACGAATTCACTTACGACTAATACAACCAATAATATATATGCAATGGAACTATTGACATAATATCGAATTAAACAATTTGATTAACTGACCTGGATCGGATTCTAACTAACAGTTTCAACAACACATAATTTCAACTAAAATATCTATATTATTATTACTATATATACAATATATATACATATACAAAAAAAAAAAAATTAATGATCCTGTTATTGTAGTTATTATTAATCGTTAATAAATAATTGCCAAAACCAGCCTATTCTGTGTATCATCAGATTTTATAATAATGCCATCTATATTGATCTAAAATTATTATTATATCGTAATGAGCTGGCTCGTTCGGTGATGCGATGAATACTAACAGACTGAGGACACAATGTGATTTAAAAAATGGCTGACAGTTCTAAAGTTACAGTAAACATGTCTATATTGATATACAAAAAGTCTAAGCACACTCTAGGTGTGGAGCACAAGTAGTTCGATGCAACTACAAAATAAAGAGCTACCAGAAACTAGTTTCATTACACAATGGTTTTAATACTTTTATTTTTTATTAGTACTTACGTAGCACACAAACTTTATTGTATTCGTGTTCCACCAAGGAACAAAGTTATAACTTTTCATATATTTATTTGATAAAGCGTATACAGACAAGTGCCTGCTATATATGAAAATAAAATTATACGTAGCAATGTAAAAATATTCTAATACCAACTTCTTAAAATGAATATATTAACTAATGAAATCTTTACATAATCTTTACGAACAAGTTTCTCACAATAATTATAGCAAAATACCGACATTTATCTTTAAAACACCATTCAAACGTTTAGTTGCTCTGAGTCAGTAATTAATACCAACCGTGAGAACTAAACTCGTTTGTTTACTAATTTTTTAACCTAAAGGTAAAATTAAATTTAGGTACCACATTGTACAAAAATACCTTAAAGTATTACATATTATTTTATATGCCAGTATAAAACTGATACATTTTAATATGATTGTTTAAAAATACAAGAGGTATTGATATTCTGTTTTAGTTAATACTCTTAATATATCATATATCAACTCTGAATATATCATAATATTGGAGAACGAAAGTTTTTAAAACCAAAAATAAAAGGTGAGAAATTTATATGATTATCTTCCATGATAAACCAATTAGGATATTCTCCATGATCAACCCCAGCTTTCATATTACAATATTTTGCTACAATTAAAAACGACTACAATGATCTATCAAAGGATACAGTTGACATGGCGTCCTACAATCGATATAATCGTAAAAAGTAAATGAAGTTACAGTGATGAGTTTATCACTCTTTACATGGTGGTGACAACTCAGTCGAACCTATGTAGATCCATTCTACTCCACTTGATTGGTGAATATACAGTAACAGATTCCAGAACGCGATACGTCTAAACTGCTTGCTTATTACTTATTTAATAACAGTGCAACAGTGGAGCGATAACAAGAATCGCAAAAAATGGGCAATAATTTTACAAATATGGTACACCAAAGATGATACATAATACAAATTTGCCATTTCGAACCAATTATTTAGCGATTTTTGATATCGTCTTGCTTTTGCGACATTCGTCATAAGATGGCGGGTCACTATGGCAGGTATTGCGCCTTATGTACGCTGGGCATGGTTTAATTGAAGCGATGATAGCTCAGTGGTAGTGTGTACGAATTCGCGTCAAGGGACGTGGGTTCGAATCCAAGCACCTACAATGAGCTTGAGCTTTCGGTGAAGGAAAACATCGTGAGGAAACCATAGCATGTTGGTAGGGCTTTTTCTAATGCCCGCCTGGTTAGCTACCACCCTCAAGTTGTAAATACTGCCGCCAAATACCAATAGGTGTGTTCCGGCAGCTGCACTTGAGAGCCAGTTTTCTCCACAGGTTTAGCGTGGCTACCAACTTGGGCCGTATCGTCAGTTAAGATCAGATGAGATTATGGCCATAACGCTAAACCTTAAGTATAAAAAATAAAAAATAAGATACAATAATTGCCTACTTTCCTTCAAAGATTCGTTTTTAGTTAAATGTTGTTCATCTTATTGTTGAAACTACGGTCGTTGCACCGGAGAGTTTTAGTTCAAGCGATAGTGGATAAGGAACAGTCAACATGTCGCGGCCAAACAAAGGACGCAGTTGTTTTGTTTTATTTGGCAACGTGGCACTTTTATGGTCGCTTTTCCAGTTTTAAAAGTATTCATCAAAGACGATTCACTTAGTAGCTATAATGGATTCAAAGTCACTACGAATTTCACGTTTAATAATGTCTAATCTGCCTCAATCACATGATTTTATTTTACCAAATATATTTTATTAGATTTAAGGTGAGGCTTCGGTCGCGTTAATATTGATTTAGTCAAACAAATTGGGTGCCGGTATAAAAAGTTTCATACAAAGTTTGCACCCTCTATTTACCACAGTTCCAATAAATATTTCGCAAGAAAAAGTAACCTATGTTCGTCTCCTGGATCCCATCTATCTCTGTACCAAAATTCAACACAATCGATTCAGCGGTTTAGGCGTGAAAGCGTAACAATCAAATAAACTTACTTCCGGGTTTATAAGATTAATATGATTTTATTCTCGAAATAAATACATATAATTTAGAAAAAGAGCGAAAAAACCGATGAGTTAACAAAATTCACCAAATGTATCTATCTAATAATTTATATATTAAGTAATATAAGTATTTAGTAAGATATATAATTCGCTGCAATCGTATAAAATAATAATTAAAATTATATATTGGAAGAAAAAAGAACTGGTAACGTAGTAAAATTAAGCTTAATTGTATTAATTTAATTAGAGTCTGCAATGCCAGATAGTTTAGTTTAGTTATAATACCAGCTGTAAGTTGTTATCCTTGATGATAAAATATTTGACTAACAAAAATAAGTTCGTTGACGAACATTTTCGACAGGTCCAATAAATGGTATACAATATTTTGCACATTTATATATACACTAGCTGTGTTCGCAACTTCGTTCACGTAGAACTAAAAAATATTTAATAAGTTTTACTTTTCTGTGTAACTTTTTTCAATACACCTTTGTTTCTATTGGTGGTGACGTGATGTTTAATAGCCTAACGCCTTCCTCAATTATTACTGTATCAAATACAAAAATAATTATTGAAATACGTCTGGTAGTTCCTAAGCTTAACGTGTTTAAACAAACAAAAAAACTTTTCTGCTTTCTTGATTTAAATCTTTCATTTGTTAATTACAATTTATTCTTAAGATATTTAACACAAAGAATGAGATTTGTATGTTTATAGATAAAAAAATAACAATCGACAGTTTTTAGGGATGTAAATAGTTTTAATAAATAATTCCATTAAATGAGACCACAAATTAGTGGTATAAGACTAAACGTAAATTTTACGAGGCCAAAAATTACTTCTTTGAAGAGACTGCCTTCCTTCCCCCTTCAAACAACACGGCTCATTAGCGGTGGGCCGTGGGAAGCAACAGTAGTTTAGTGACGTACTGCAACTAACTTATAACTTATTATCGACGACAATATTCATATTAATTAAACGGTGCCGTTTTTGTATCTATATGTAATTGGTTTCTAGAAAATGGCTCTGACGATCTGGATGTGTGTAATTTAAATTTTAGGATTTTGTATTTTAGTAATGCTTTACTTTCCAAATTTATGTAGATAGTTGCTTTTTCTTAAAATTATAACGACTTTAGATGCGTCACTTAAATATAATATGAAATATTTTTTTAACATACTATCCGAAATAAGTATCTTACTTTTTGTTGCGAATGACTTTACAAATCTATAATTGATTAACGGACAAAAATTTACACTTAAATTCAGAACAAATATGTCGTGTCAGCATCGAACCTATCTACGAAGCTGTCATCAGTATTCACAAAATATACAATGAATTGTAATAAATTTGTGTCATATTCTTCATCTTATCTGCACAAATTGTATTAAAAAATACTTTTGTACCGTGGTGAAATAATTGGCCAGTCAGTGAAGTTAGAATCGGGACTGACTTTGTATCATATTGAAAGGCCAATGTGTATTTAAAACACCTAAAATATTTAGTGAGCTATTACGGGCGGTTTTTACATATATAAACGATGGACTCGTACCTGGACTTTTTATGTTCATATACGTGTAAAAAGCGCTTGCAAATAGAACACGCGTACTGCAGTGTTCCTGGCGGAATTCATAAAAGAAACGATCGACATTGTTTCCCCACGAAAAGTCGATAGGCTACAGTCACTAGATAGATAGAAGCAAGCCGCGTAACGTTTACAAACAACTGCGGCTGTGAACGAATGTAGTGCCTATACAGTAGCAATGGAAGTTCTTATTGTTCACGTAAAATTTCCATATACAAAAAACAGTCATATTTATGAAGTAGATATGTAATAGATTTGACATTAATACAAAAATATTTTAAAGTATTTTAAAGACAGTAAATATTGACTTTAATTACGATTTTTTATTTACATAGCATATTAGGTAAAAGAAGGCATACATGTGTTCCATCTTAAGCAAATTGTGTTCGCACCTACTTAATTATCTTTAATATAGGCTTAGGTTGTTGAAGCAAATTTTAAAAGTAAGAAAATTCATAATTAACTATAATCATAATTTTTTAATTTACATTCATAATTCATAGTTAATTAACTAACTCATCTTAATCTTAATTCGTTCAGTTTTTATTTATTTATTTAACTTTGTATACAAGGTATACAGGCGGACTTTAATGCCTAAGGCATTTTTCCTAGTCGACCTTAGGGCGGTGGAGATCATAATTGAGGCAGGTACATAATAAAAATATATATAATTTAACTAAATAATTACGCATATGAATAGATATATACATAAAAATATTACAAATATAACATATAAATAAATAATATATATAGATAAATATATAATATACACTAATATCTACCGTGGAGAATCTACTACTTCAGCCAGCAATAATTGCCGAAGTCTCATCTTAAAAGCCAGCCGTGTTGTGGATGTCCTGATTTCGAGCGCGAGTGCGTTCCAAAGGAGGATGGATTGGATAGCGAAGGAGGAGTGAACGAAGTCAGATCTATGAGGAGGACACTTTATATTTGTAACTTCATAATATTTACGTTTATACCCATTGACTAGCGTTGCGACTACACTTAATGAAAGCACTAAGCAAAACAACTTTCAAGACAATATTAACAATTTTAAATAAAATGACAGTCTCAAACATTTAACAAGAGGAACATCAAGAAACAGGTATATCTTATATCAAATCTTTTATTAAACAAGTTGTCACGTTCCAGATCCACATAGTAATAATATCTTAAAAAGTAAAACTTCATCTTGTTTAAGTTAAATCATAATTTTTTATAGCAGTCGGTGGCTAACCTCACTCCTCGCCGGTTTTGAAGTAACAAGGTTTAAGATATGGCAAGATTCTCTCTACAAAGATAGCTTTCATAATTTATCTTGTTACTTATTCCTATAATGTTATATTGAATTTTTATAATACCTAAATAAGATACCATTATAAAAAAGGCATTTAAAATACGTTAATGGTTTTCACTTCGATTGGAATAAAATAAATATAATGCATATTTAAATATATAAAATAGTCAATATTGTAATAAAAGAATACGTAAATGATTTTATTCAAAGTAATATTAGCGAAATAAGAAAATAGAGCGTCTTAAATGAAGTATAATGATTATGATTATTATATTACGATTTTAAAACTACAGCGGGCCTCCGTTTGCCTCTCCCCATCTTTGCTACTTCTACGTATTTAATAAATAGCATTGAAGTACCGGTACGACTTTAGCAATTCATAGGTAACTTAATAAACCCAAAGAAAAATCAACAAGGTTTACTTATAACACTGTAGTAGTTCGAAATGTGTAGGTGTGGTATTGAAACCAAATCAATACAAAATACATCGAAATTTTTACTAGATTCCCTCAGCCCGCGATAATGCGATGTATCTAGGTAAATGTAGTAAAAACGTATTGCACCCACGTAATATTTCTTAAAGATTAATTAAAGATTTCGTTAAATATGGCAAAGGGAATACGTTGCGCCTCGTGATAATAGAAGTACAATCCAAAAACAATAGCAGCCACACAGAGATAAACAATCCGTCAGGGTTCGTCGCTGTTATGCAGGTCTGCTAGTCTGTTGGCAGCTGAATATACAGTGACTGGGAGAAAACATGGTAAACTAAAAGTGGGTCAATGTATAACAGGTTTATCACCTTGCGCATGGTAGTCAAGAGCCAGTCAGATACAGACCCCTACAATCCTGTTTGATAAGTAAATATACGTAGGCTGATCACTTAAGTGTATTACTATGGCTGGTGTTATAACTGACGTATGATGGTTGAGATCTAGGCGGACGCAATTTCCGTATATCATCACTCCATTCTTTAAACATGAACTATCAAGAATTTTTAATATATCGACAGCAACTTTCGTCCAAACATCGAATACAACTGTGAATGATTCGCGAACCGTTCCAAAATTAGAAACGAAGTATTACATTTTACTTAACTTTAAACGGAGCTTACAAAATAAAGGAGCTTATTCATAAATTGAAATTTCAAGATTGTTTACAAAGTAGCAAAATGAAAGGCAAGCCAGCTTCCATAAAAAAATAACATAAATAATGTAACGCAAGAAATGGAATTGAATGAAGAATGTACATTTTGCTTGTTTATACTAAACGTATTCATCACACTCGGTTACATATGAAGTTTCGCGTTTTATTTGAATTTCGTTGACTGAAATGAATACGTATAATTGGTTATATATAATGTGAATATAATAACTTGATTACAAATGACCTCCTCTTAATTTTTCAACATTAGAATATTTCCTATTGGTAGAGTTAAAAAAATATTTTTACGGTTCTATTTGGTTTAGCAACCGACAGTTTGAAGATTTTGTAATCGCTGTTGTGTATAATATACATATTTTCACGTATATTTTTTTATAGTTAAGGCTAAGCGTTATGGCCACAATCTCACCTGATCTTAAGTGACGATATGGTCCAAGTTGGTAGACACGCTAAACCTGTGGAGGAACTGGCTCTCAAGTGCAACTGCCGGAACACACCTTTTGGTATTTGGCGGCAGAATTTCAACTTGAGGGTGGTAACTAGCCAGGCGGGCTTTAGAAAAAGCTCTACCACCATGCTATGGTTTTCTTCACCGATAGCTGAAGCTCATTGTAGGTGGTTGGATTCGAACTCACGTCACTTGACGCAAAGTCGAACACACTACCACTGAGCTATCATCGCTTTTGTTATTTTTTGGTTAAACAAATAATGTCTAAACGTTTTACTCTTTCTGTATATTCATTTTTGATATGGTAAAACAATTTAAAAAAGATTTCTAAAAATAAAATTTAGATAATAAATAATACCTTTTGTGATTGTACTGTGAAGTAGTGTCCTCGTATATATCTCTTGTAAATAATTAAGAATTGAACCGCAAACTATTACGTTATAAACATATATTATAATCTATATACAACTGAATAAGTTTGATAAACTCAACTCGTTCCGGAATAATATTTATAAATACTCCTAAAAACTATTTACATTACTAATGTCATAAATTATTCTAATTACCCCTGAAAATTATTTTAAAAGGCGTAATAAATATCATCAAAATGTTTTTTCTCGCACCTGAGTACTGAAGCATTGGAATACTTCCAATGAACGGACGCGAAGTGTCGACACCATTCGATATTTGGCTTACCATTGCTGTGATCGATACGGTTTTATGAAAGACCAATAAAACATCTGTCAATGCAGGATGGTTTTTGAAAATATTAAAGAAATAAACACTGTATTGTATATATTAAATATATTTGATTTTTTTTCCCATTTTTTAAACCGTAAAGCCATAATTTGTCACGAATTTAATGGTAACTTGTTATATAGACATAAGCTATGCCTTTTCCGTGGCGTATTTTAAGAGTTGGCGACAGGTATATTGCCATCCCGTAAATTTACGAAAAAAATAGATAATGATTATGAAACGTCGCGCTACTAGGAGGTTTCAAGCATTTTTTAACGATAATTAGAGAAGTGAGTAATAGTGATAGTACTAAAAAAATCATCCACCTAGTGTGAAAAAATATAGGCAAATTAAAAAAATATATTGCTGTTTTTTTATGGTCCACACATATTATGTGGTATCACACTATTCTGATAGGTGAGAGGCTTGGGCGCTTACTCATATAAGTCCGAAAAAACAGTCTTGCAGTATATATATATATATATATATATATATATATATATATATATATATATATATATATATATATATATATATATATATATATATATATATATATATATCCAGATTTAACATTAAATTGATGGATAGAGTGTGTGAGGAATGAGATGAAAGAAAAGAGAGTGAATGAAGACAGTACTGCTGATAGAGATTTGTAGAGGAAGAAAATGTAATGCGCTGACCCCAAATGAATTAGGAAAATGACATGAAGATGATGATGATGATGTAACATCAAATTGGTTTAATATAGTGAAAAAAAAATTGCAATATTATAAGTTATATTCGAAACATAACTTGAAATCATTTGACGTAGATGCCGAATTCAAAACGCAATGATCTTGACAACATACCTCAGCATATTCTCGCAACAGTATATCACTTAGGGTAATTATGTTAACGGCACACTAAACGTCTATCGAATTACCAGCTACCGGTAATTTGGACCATTATAACAGTCGATCTAAACGTTGAAACTGTTTATAATGATAATTTATTAACGTTTTTCCACTGTAACTTTACTCACTCATTACTGATAACTTGATATATAATATCTAAATTCGGTAGTAGTAAAAATTGTCTGGTAAAATTACATATAATCAAAATGAATTTAAGTTAGTAACGGATTGTTTCTTTTTCCTATCTATATATATGAACTTTATTAAATGGTAAATAATTATTAATATCATTTTAAACATAAATACAACATTAAGTACAACATGTGAGCGAAGTGAGTTTTCTAAAATCTTTTACAAATGCAAATGTTACATCATGCATGCAGTTGAAATTATTATATTTATATCTGCAAATCATAGTTGCAAAATATTTTTGTGAGATTGAATAATCAAAATATATACGTACCAAAATATGTGCATTCAAAGTAAAGTGTTTTTTAAAATGTTACATCGCGTAGATTTAAAATGATTACTTACTAGTAGCCTCTGTATAAAACACTAACAAAAATATCAGTTACTATAAGAAAGCGTAGTGGATGTTTGACATAAAGATGTTATAGGGAATAAATCCCCTCACGTATAATAAAAGAGATGAAAATTATCCCTGAAGTATAATATAAATTTATATTATATAAGCCGATATATTGCAAACATTGTAATGATATACAAATCATATACATATAGTAAAATAAGAATTATTGAAATGTATAAATAAAATTAATACGTGCGTATATTATAAAAAAAATATTCGTTATATTTAACGCCTAGTTTACATATTAGATAAGCAATTAAAATAATGAAATATTGTCCTTAATGAGTAATGACTATAATTAAATATAAATGCTAAATACGAGCAACCTTGCGTTCGATTTACACAAACTTCTGAGAAAGTCCGCCAACGCGACTGACGCAATTCCGGCCATGGTTCGAGGTGGTTCGAGTTTGCCGGCTGCGAATTCGTAGCTCTTCAAGCTAATTTCCGATCGTCACTTTGTTCTTTATTCAATTTCCGATATCGGCTATTCGTGTTCCAATTTGAAATTAATATTGTTTATTTTTAATTAATCACTAAAGGAAAGTGCCCTTCGGATTCAATTACAGACGAAATGGATTTAATTAGTAATGTTTGATAAGAGAAAAAATAAATAAAATAAAAAGAAAAAAGGGCAATATTTAGGGGTTCAAATTAAATTCCTCGCTGGGATTAACGTGAATTACGCAATTAGGGAAAATAAATTACGATTAGAATGGCAAAGAGAAAGCGGGTGAGAAACGGCACCAATCGCGACTATGGAGTGAGGCCTGTAGGGTGACCAAAACAATAAACGTTTCGAATATAATATAATAATTGATCTATTTGCCAGAATGTTTGCTTAAAGAAATGGAATTTTTATCAAGATAGTAATTATAATACTTACAAATGTTGTAACATAACAATAAATTCATTTATCACCATTTATTATATAATAGTAATTCGTTTATGCAATGCTTCTAATGTATGCTAATTTACATAAACTTTAACAAGAAGGATCAATTTATCAAAAACGTACTGACCCAAAACTTAATAATGTATCAAAGATACTTTTTCGATATATGATGTCAAGAATTAAATAAAATAATATCTTCATTTTTATAGTCTATTCTAATAGGGGGATAATGTAATATTAGACAGGTATACAATGAGTATTACTACCTATCAATGGCTCGTCATTATAAGCAAAATACACACCACTGCAAGAGTGTCAAATACTTTTGAATCGTACTCGTATTATGAAAATTACAAGAATAACAACTGACTCGCAAAAGAAAACAATTTTGTGAAATTATTGAAACCTGCTTAGCACTTATTAATAATAAGAAAAATTTTGGCATTTCCCTGTCGCAGTGAACCATTCTCCCGGCTTCCAGGCACCCCTCTTACTTGCCCATCACAACAGCCGTCGCCTTAGAATATTAAATTTGTTTCATCAGTGAAACCGAATATATTTCACAATATTGCGACTTTTGTTCGGATAAATTCATTTAAATTATACAATAAATGCGATAGTCATAATTATTACAGTAAATATGTGTTATTGATTTATAATATACCTTATACCAAACTAAATAGAATGCACAACTCTACTAAGCTTTATTTTGTATTGATATACACAATAGTTTGAGTAATTCTAAATTAAAGAAAATAAACTCCAAAGATCTATAAAATTTCAATCAAAAATGTTTTACTTCTATACATTTTAAACCGATAGTGCAAAGTGAACACATAATAGGTATGGTGGATACCCCGTATACCCATATACCGCATACCCCGTATGCTTAAAAGTTTTCGTAGAAGCGATCTGAATGCATACGTAATTCATGCGCAATATTATAGTTCCTAGAAACGACAGTCGTTCATAACCGCGAATCAAACAGTAAACCATTTTTAGACTTCAGACGCACTGCGGTTACAGTTCGACTTTGCGATCTTAAAATGCACTCAGTGAACCTATTTAAATCGTGGGAAGATTCCTTTTTAATATAAACCAGTTTATAAATTCATCATACATGTTTTCTCTAAGTGACACATAAACCTCAAGAGATTGCAAGTTTGCAAAATATGTAGTTTTTTCTATAATTCCTGCTGAATTTAATACATTTCTTAAAACATTTTTAAGTTAAAAATCGAAATTCATGAAATATTGGTTAGGACACGGCGAGTGTCTATATGAATTACAAGCATTGTAAGTACACCGGGTGTAAGTATCACAACAGTGGCACGCTTGCGCTTATATTTACTTTAATTGACTCAGAATATCGCAAAAGTACTAGAACGTAGAGGCCCACTAAGAACGGATTATAAAATCAAACGCGGTTGACAGGAAAAACACGAACGAAGTAGGGGGAATCAGTTAGCTTTATTCATATATTGTAATAAAATTTATATGGAATTTAAGTACTTAATTTATTACTTTTTAATATAATGAAATCTCGTTATTTGATATAAATAGATAATCATCTCTGTAATTGCATCTAAAAATTATTTTCAGTAATAGGGAGCTATTATATCCCTAAGTGAAGTGTCACAATTTTTTTAAATTACATATTCTTACTAACGCGAGCAGATTCGGAGGCGGTTGGCGTATATAATATTTAATATTAATATTATGAATATTTAATATTATTTCCCGTTATTGTAACCTGTTTTCAATAACGTTTTGCTCCTATTTGTGGTAGCGTGATGTTAAAAGACCAAAGACCAGTCAATAATTTCTCTATGAAATACGAAAAGAAATCCGACTGGTAGATCGTATGATTAGCGCGTTCAAACAAAAAACAAACACGCTTTTCTGCTTTATAATATTAATATAGATATAGCATGGTGGTAGGGTTTTTTGTAATGCCCGCCTGGCTAGCTACCACCCTCAAGTTGAAAATCTGCCGCCTAATACCAATAGGTGTGTTCCTTTACAGGTTTAGCGTGTCTAGCAACTTGGGCCGTATCGTCTCTTAAGATCAGCTGACATTATGACCATAATGCTAAGCCTTGACTATAAAAAAAAAAAAAAAAAAAAAAAAAAAATTTGACTGATACGGACACTCGATGCAACGTGCTGCATCGTTGTGGCACACGTTTTTACTGTTATTGCATTTGTTATTTTACTTCATGTGATGTTTTATTGAAACATATATTATAACTTAATTCATTATCAAAAAGTTTTTATAAACTTACCTGCTTTTAAAACATTGTTTATAGTTTATTTTAAGGTAGGTAACATTGTCTTACCTGGAACAAAAACAATAGTTGATTAGTTTATTATCAAAAAACACATTTTTTTTGTTTATATATATTTTACTTATTTCCATTTTAAAGGATACTTAAAACCCATTTAAAAATGTGCATAATAAGGTGGTTACGGATATACAATTTTGGATGTGGATATGGATTAAGCATTTTAATCAGTGTCGATTATTGATACAGTTACTTAGTTGTGAATAACGGATTATTTCGAATAATTTCGGTTATGGATATTACATTTTTCAGTGAACTGTATATCAAAGTATAAGAAAACGCTATCCTATCCGTAAAGTATATCCATGGATAACTAAGAAGTTCGTTTCGTCTCTTTCTTATTATTTTATCATATCTAAACAGTATATGCAAAATGCTAGCAGCACTAGCACGCTATATACCAATGCTGAGTTTATGCGCAAAGTAGAAGTTTACCTTTAGGGCCTGTAGTTTAAAATTTTGTTTTTTTAAACCGTTTAGAGGTTTCCACTAATTTATATAAATATCGACAACACATATTATTTTAATGTTTGTTTACACTCCGAGGCGTATGGTAAAGTTAAACCAAGCAACATAAGTAACTACGCCTGCTTTGAAAATTTACCAGCATCGTAGAACTTTGTAAGTGCCGTTAACGAAACATATTAGAAATTAGTAACGTTGTTTACCCTAATCGGGCGGGTGGTAAGTTTGACTATCATATTCATGGTATACGCATCCGCATGGTATACGGAGTTTAGGTGTAACCACGTTTATTTGACCCTAGCTTTTATAATACGATAGAAGGGTATTTACGTAATTGGTAAATGTAGAGATTTCAAGCCTTACCAGAGAAAATTGAGATGTTAACCTTCCGACCGTAACGCATGTGTTTTGTAGTTTATCTAGTTTCAAATTTCACACGCTAAATCTCTAAACTTACCAACTTTTAATATAAAAAATTGTACAGTAGGTATCATAAGTTATCAGTCTCAAATTTTATTTAAGAAAACTGCGGGGTGGAAGGATACGAGAATGGTATGGTTGTATATAGATACCAAAACATTTGCAAGTCGGTTTTACATCAATAATTCTCGATGGACTGATGATCTCTTGATAATCGTCATTATTTTTTAAATTTACTATGTTTATTCGTAGCACCTTGCACTTGATAGATCAATATTTCTTAAAACGTTAAGAATAAGGAAGGTGTAGATTAAGAGATAGAAAGCATCTCAAAAGAATATGTTGTATGCCTCTTCTCTCTTATGTAAGGCAAGGTGCCTCAATTTAATGCGTTCTTCATATTTCACTCCTAACTCTCGTCCAATCAACGAGTTATTGTAACCTACAATGTTTGACTTCGAAAAACCACAAACGTTTTATATTTAAAACATAACTATTATTTTGCAAACGGAATCCTTGTATGTCAGTTAAGTAATAAATCGTGTACATAGTTCGAGCCAAATTAACCGTCTGACTATTCTCATAGCAAGTATTTCAATTTGAGAACGTCATTTAAACTACACCGATGTTACTTTGACAGTTTGTTAGACATCACTCCGTTAGTGAAGCAGTTTAAATTGAATTGAAGCCGTTGTTTATGTGTTACGCGATATCTGTTAAAGTGATGCGGTTTAAGGGGAGGGAAATGCGTAGGTGCGGAGAACTATTTAGATTCGATATATTTATCTTGTGTTAAGCTTTTGGTATGTGTGACATGGTATCTTATGAAACAATTTAGGGTTTTGACATATTGTGTGTGTATTACGGAACAAACCGCAGACAAATACCAAATATATACAGTGTAATATTCATCGTTTGAATGATCTGCATTTTCGCCCGGAATCATCTTCAAACAGTTTTATAAATTGATTTTTGAATTTTATAATGAATGTAACAAATGAAAATAAATTAATAATTTTAGTAGAAGTATTTATGAGATTTAGTTTTAAAGCTTGCACTTTAGTAAGACCTAAATTTTAGTCGAAAAGAGGTATAGACTATTTCTAAACAAAAGGAAAATGATTATTAAAATGTTTAAATATAGACGTCATTGACAAAAGTGGTAACATCGTAAGGATAGAGGTAAATTAATGGCGAAAGATTGCGTGTGTCTCTTGCACGCCATTTTGTTCAGTAATCTAATAGTAGGGAAAGATAAAAGCGAAAAAGATAAAAAGAGTGCTTTAATGGAATTAAACAAGGGCGCGGAGGGGGTTGCGCGGCATGCTCGCGGCCGGCGACTTAAGCCGGACTTACGGAATGTCTTTGTTGGGATTGCTTAATATTCAAATACATTTGGATCACAATTTTATTTTTTGACTGAATTTGAGACAGCAGTGCTTGGATGTTTGTGAATATTAACGAATATTTTGTGGGGGTTAAAATATGATAGAGAATTATGTACATTAATTTTTCAGAAGATATGGTGATTTTAAAATCTTGATTTTGATACTCTATTCTGTATTCTACAAGAGATTTTATAAAAAAAAATTTCATATTGTTTATTAATATATAACACTCTGCCTATATATTATTTTAAGCTATATTAATATCTTACATATGCGATACCATATTAACTTCCTGTCTTCATTATAAGCTGTTTTATTCTTAATTGTTTATAGATTTCGTGTTGTGTCATAAGCCTACCTATGTTAAGTGATTATATTGACCTAAGACGAAAACATACTAAGCCTAGCGGAGCCATCGACTCTAAAATGGAGTTGCCAGAGCTTACCTACATTTAGAGAGTGATTTATTAACTTTTCACCTGTACTACCATAATGACGCAAATGTAGTATTTTCATATGTTGAGTATCGCAGTTTTATATCAAAAATATTTATAAATGTAAAAAATCTCTCAGAGATGATAGAGACTTTTCAAACCTTAATACTAAACTGAGTCTATAAATGTAAATACCCATAGTAGGAATTAAACTTGTAATATACTTGATGAACTAAAATTTGAATATGTATATCATCAAATTTCGAAGGGTATAATAAACACGAATGACGCACATGGAAACAATACATTTTATTCAGTAGGACCTATTGATTGCGGTACCACGGAAGGTGTAGTAGCATTTGTCTTCGTTAGACTAAATTAACAACAAGTTCGGTCGATTAGCACGCGGCTAAAAAGCGGTCGCACAGTCAATAGATCGATTATTCACATAGGATTAGCAAAAGCACCGAAATATCTAACTCTTTGGAATTAAGCTTTGCTTAGAAAAAATATTACCGCTTTGGGCGTTTGAAATTTCCACGATTAACCTGATTAGAAGACATTTTTTGCATCTTCACATATTAACCTTTTGTTACAGAAGGCACTTATGAACACAGGATTAAACAGTGAATAAAAATTATATAAAACCTGTCTGATGTCTGTGATTATCATCTTCATAGTGAGATTAATTACTCTGTACAATTCTTAATACGTAGTGTTTCTTCTTAAATTTAAATGCCAGCGAACAATCATTGGCTAGTAGGTATCAATGATTTTTTTAATGGCGAGTACAATTCTATAGCCTTATTAATATTTACATTCAAATCAAGTGGTAATTTATAAAAATATTAGATATTTAATTTTATTTTAATATCTCAAATGTATTTGTATATAACATAATACGATATTTAGATGATATTGGATCAAAGTTAATAAATGTAAGACAAAATAACACAATTTAAAGCGTGAAGTGAAAAAGCACTACATGATTTTCCATCTTAATTAAAAATAATAATATGACATAGGAAAATATTATTCGATTTTTTCATACATGAGATAAATACAATAATAAATTGATCAAACAGACAAATGCGGTCTAACATAATATTATAACACAATAGCTTAAAATTATTATAAAATAAGCTCGTTAAAAGTCTGCCGATTTTATACAATGTTATCTGGAATATACGGTAACTGTTAAACATCTTTGGTTTCATATCAACTAGTGACTTAACATATACTTAGTCTGAAGGTTAGAATCTACATAGCTATTACTGTGTGGATAACTCATTAGTTCAAGAGCAGTTGTATCGACCCAGTAACGCGTCACCTGGGCAGATTACTGTAAAACTATAGTAATTAGTGTTAATTGCTAAATCGTTGGGTCTGCGGACGTTTAAAAGTTTTTTGTAGTTTACAATTAAACATTGATAAGTGTTTGTATCTGATATACTGGCTGGAATATATTTATGATTATCCGCATGTCACGATATAACATGAACTTTCTTTTTAAAATTTTGATATTGTTAGAAAATCAACAGTAAATATTTTAGCTTTTTTAAAGATTTTAATTCGGATCCTTGCAAGATTTTACACATCTTACAGGCGTTATTTTCTAACCAACAATTTGTATGGTATATCTTCCGCACACAATGTTCTGTTAGATAGTTTAAAACTTTTCTAAATGACTAGATATAACAACTAAAACATTTTGTTAAAATTTACTTTTTTTTTAATGCTTTATAAGTTTGCGCTTGATTGCGTTTGTGCTAAGCATAGACGAAGCCGACGGTGGAGCGCGCAAACTTAAAAATGCCTGTTCACTCCTCTCTTGAAACTATCCAGATTATAAGTAGATAAAAAAACAGACGCTACTCTTTTGCTGTCCGCATGATGAACGAAGACGCAAATAGTTTCGTACGAATCATGGGTACTTCTACCACATAAGGGTAGTAACCTGCGCGGCGTCTGGTCGTTCTGTGGTGAAACGTGTTGTGTGGAATTAAATCATGTAATTCCTGCGCGCTCTCCTCTACGTGGAATTTGTAAAATACTGAGAGACAAGCTACCTTACGTCTATGCTCTATACTGAGTATTTTGGCCTGCATTACTATCACATCGCCCACAAGCCGACGAGCTCGGCGCTCAATGGAGTCAAGTGCAGCTAGTTGATATTTGGCTGAACCATCCCAAAGGTGGCAGTAGTACTCCATACAGAACTTTACTTGCGCTTGATACAAGCTAAGAAGTTGGTTCGGTGCGAAATACCCCTTAACTTTTAAGAGGAGTCCCAATTTCTTGGTAGCTGTTCTTGGCTTTGACTCAATTGCACGCTCAAAGTTGAGATCAGATGTTACTGGGATTCCAAAAAGATCGAGGTTGTCGGCAATTTGAAGGGACACACCTTGAAAAGTGGGAGTCATGTTGAATGTACTCCGTTTAGCAGAGAATAGTCTAGTTAACTAGAAAAAACCATCTGTGAAAATAAATAAAAAATAACCATTTGAACTGTGTAATATTATTATAGATATAACCTAGCTGACCTGGCAGATATTGTTCTGCTCTTTTCGGCTGATATTATCACTTTTACTGCGACATTTATTAGTTCTTAAAATAGTTATGAACCAATTTCTAAATAAAAAAATAGAATGTACATTTATAGACTTATAATTAAACATATAATATAAATAAACCTATTATATAAGTCAATCTCTCAATTGGTTTAAAAGTTACAGTAGAGGCGCATACATGTTTTTATAGATATATAAAGACAAGAAATCCATCTTATTAGATAATAATAACTTTAGTGTAACATTGAAATAAAACTAATTTAAACAAATTTTATCGCGGTTATTTATTAATTTTGATCCCGACGTTTCGAAAGCTTTTCAGCCTTCGTGGTCACGGGGTGGACTGAGGTGTAGGTTGTCCAGAAAAGTTCATGTGACTGTATCTACCTTCAATTTAATTTTTGTTATTGATAGTGTTCCGATCTACGCAGAAAGAACTCAGAGTGTCTTGAAGTCTGGCAATTGGTCTTTTGGGTTCCAATTTAATTAAGTGTATAATCGGATCCCAGGCTTGTGCTAGCTTCTAACCATCTTCTCTATGGAGGCTGTTGAAATTAAAAAACATCCAAATTTCAATAGAGAAGATGGTTGGAAGCTAGCACAAGCCTGGGATCCGATTATACATTTAATTAAATCGAAACCCAAAAGACCAATTGCCAGACCTCAAGACACTGTGAGCTCGTTCTGCGTAGATCGGAACACTATCAATAACAAAAATTAAATTGAAGGTAGACACAGAAAAAATGAACTTTTCTGGACAACCTGCACCTCAGTCCGCCCCGTGACCACGAAGACTGAAAAGCTTTCGAAACGTCGGGATCAAAATTAATAAATAACCGCGATAAAATCCGTTTAAATTAATTTTATTTCAATGAATAATATTCGCGTAAACATAAAAAATCATTTAGTGTGTAACACTTTTGGCACTTTGCTGTTATTTTTAGCGAAACCTTTATAATGGATAATATTAAGTTTTACGTTTCTAAACATGATAAAACTAAACAGCTTATTTCACGTATTGAAATATCCCATAATCATCGAAACTAAGTTTGCAAAATTCAAAGATGAACATATTAAGAAAATTATTCTGTGGTTATTGGAATAGATTAGAGACAGCCCTGTCGCATGCACCTGTCTCGGTCGCTCATCGCTGGTGCGCGCCAACATCTGTTGGAGGCATGCACTTTTTATTTCTCTCAGTTTTTCGCCTAATTGCGTGGCAACAACAGACGGAGTGGATGAGTTATGGTATTACGATACTATTAAAGACTCGTTTGTTATAAAGAAAACCCTGTTGATATTTTTAAAAGGAGCATTTGGCCGTCATAACTTCTCATCTGGATGGGATTATGGTGTATAAAAGGATTATTTTAATGAAATTACCTTAGTGAATCTCTTTCACTCTTCTTTTCCTTTTCATATTTTTTGTTTTTAGCTTTATTATTCATTGATACTACAGAAAGTGAAAAGGTATTACTGTAAGATTTCATTGCTTACACAAAACATTTTTCTTGCACCACGGCAGTAAATTATTTTCATGTTCTGACTAATCCAGATCAATTTTATTTTATTTTTGCATTACTGGGACACTAATGCCACTTCCATATTCCGGATTAAATACAATAATAAACGTTATATTAGATGTTACCAGGAGCAAAAATATGCTTTGAAGCATGGATATAATCATATGTATTAAAAATGTTATCATCAGATACGATTGAATGTTTTCAACTCAGTGGCTAAAAAGGTTGAGCCAGCAAAAAGAATTAATTGCGTCTGACACACTAAGGCCTAAGTAGGTATTGTTATTGCATTCTAAGTGCATCTTTGGTAATAGACTTGCAAAACGAGAAGGAACTCGCTACGTGCTTAACGTTCTACTTAATAGGGCTGGCATGATACTATACAAATCACATTTTTTTTATAGCCTATAAGTTTTTCGTCATGGCTACAATCTCACCTGATGTTAAGTGACAATGTGGCTCTAGCTGGTGAACACGCTAAACCTGTAGAGGAACTGGCTCTCAAATGCAACTGCCGGAACACACCGGCCGGATATTTGGCGGCGGATTTTCAATTTGAAGGTGGTAGCTAGCAATGCGGGCATTAGAAAAAAACTTAATACCAAACAAAGCTATGCACCATGCATAACGCTTATAGAAAGATTGTAGTTCATGTTTTCTATTTGTTATTAATTATTATCCTCAAACATATTGTTCATTACATCAATGCTAAAATATTATAGGATTTCCGATGTAGATTAGAGAAGTTATCACAACGGTTCTAAAATTGCATGAGTACAGTATGTATGTACTGTTTTTTCATTACTAAAATATTATAAAATATTGCAACTCTTATTGGAACAAAGTTTCTTATCGCACGGTATGAATGGAAGCTAGACTAGAGCTAGAAAATGTAAGATTTTTCTGTCACGACACTTTCTCTGATGTGTTTTTTTTTATGGAATAGGAAAACGAGCGAGCGTGTCACCTAATGGTAAGTTATGACACCTACAACACCAGAGGAATCGCAGGTGCGTTGCCAGCCTTTATTTTGGAGAGACTGGCTCTCAAGTGCCACTACCGGAACACACCTAATGGTATTTGGCGGTAGATTTACAACTTGAGGGTGGTAGTTAGCTAGGCGACAATAGAAAAACCTCTACCACCATGCTATGGTTTACACACGATGTTTTTATTCACCGTAAGCTCAAGCTCATTGTAGGTGTCTGGATTCGAAATCACGTCCCGTGATGCAGCGTTCCTACACGCTACCACTGAGCGATCATCGAAAATAACATCTGTTCTATATTCCACTACATATATTTCTATAGTGTAGATGGTTATTTATAGCGCACTTATTGGTTCAGTACAGCCAGTAAGTCTTCAGCGGCTGCGCAGACATAGTTTGTCGACGTCATACGCGTCATCTGTTTCGTAGCGTATAGTATGTATTATAATTAATAATATGAATTAAATGATGTACAGTATAATGTTTATTTTCACACTTCGAAAAAATATATTAACTAAGAAATTTCCTACCATTCCTTCAATTCATTAGTAATCTCTGCTTTTTATCTAATTGCTCTCAGACGATAGTAATTCATTTATTTGTATATGTTAATCAATAATAATATACTACGTGAGGAAATGCGTTCCAACCAAGTGTTCAACGACACTTACGCATTATTTTATCATTGCTACACTGGATTACTACTTACTAATATAAGATAGTTGCAGAGTGTGGCACAATCAACAACAAAATAAAATGTTTAATCGCCCCTAAAAAAATATTTACAATTCAATGGGTTTTGATATGTTTGTAAATTGATACTTTGTTTAAAGTAAATATAATATTTCCAACCCTATAGTTAACAGACGGCAGTTGCGTTACCATGTGTCTTATTGAATCAGCCACTCACTTTCCAGTGTGCGCGTTTGGAATCGCATTGACTTAATTACGCATCGGTGTGCGCGCGCGCCTCGTCGCTCACTACCAGCACCTGCTTACCATTTGCGGACACGGAATGGCGTGTAGTGCCTATTACAATTATTATATGGTATAGATAACTGTACGTAGTAAGTTGTTACTAGACTGAGAACTGAGAAAACCGGGTAATATAACAACAATACTTGTGAGTTGTTATATTTAAAAAAGAAATCTATTTTTTAAATATTTTTTTTAGTATATTCCTAAGGAATCGAAGTGTCATATAAAGCCTTCGGTATGAAGATTTTATGAAGAGTGACATTAATACAATTGTATAATTTTTCTGTGCAATATACCTTGTGCGTACTTCACTTGGACAATCGTGAAATCTTTCGCCCCATGACAATCTTACTTAAAGGGTAATAAACTCCAGTTGTTGATAATATAAGTATTTTTTAGTAACTGGTATCTGGGTCTATACGAAAGAATTCTGAAACGCGATCCGCCAAAGCCATCATGAGAGCTTTTACCAAATGTTAAAAATATCAAATGATTACCGATTATTTTGGAGATGGTAAGGAAAAAACATAACGGTAACCACGCACTGTTTGTTTTATGTGATGCGTAACGTTACGGACGACACAACTATAAAACACCAACTAGCTCTGCCTGCGATTTTGTTCGCATGATCTAAAAATTATTACCTAATACTGTTTACCAGTTTTTGATTTTTATAATACAGCTAGGTACAGCTAGGTAGCGAGCTGTAAAATAGTCTAGAGCCTTCCGCAATGAGTGGTGTATCATTTATTAAAATAATTTTTGAACTCCGACAGTCAAACAAACTTTTCTGCTTTATAATATAAATATAGATAATATAGTTTGAAACAAATAGCCTTTAATGTCTTGAACATTATCAAAAATCAAATTGAAAATTAAGAAGGTTTTCCTCTATTAGCTACTTACGATAGGTTAATCCATATTTAATCATATTGTTTTCTTTAATATGGCTTTTATATATGTAGGTTATTTTGCCAATGTCTTCTGTGATACAGGTTTTAAAATTTAATTGACTATAGAACTATCTAATAACAAAAACACGTCATAGAAGCTGCAGGGATAGCATAGAGTTATACTGTTATATATTGTTAATATTATGTCGTGACAGTGCAAAAGAAAGAGCACGTAACAGTCGGAATAGTATTCCCAAATGTGGTTACACACGTTTTGATGGTTCAATGGTTTTCATAGTGACTGGTTGTTAATTTATCATCGCTCAGATAACTATATTGTAAAGAATTATTAAGTCCAACATTTCAATGGTATAGTATCCAATGTATAATCCAATGTATAAATAAGCTACTATATAGCATGTTACTAAATTAAGTATATTATCGGCAGATATTTATTAAAACAAACTAGTTTTAGTACCAGTTAGAGTACCTAAAGGTTACGCACATTTTTTTATTTATACATAATTAATTATTTCTACCGTAACACAGATAATATCGTCATTATTTATTTATTTTTATATTCTTGAAAGACGCTGACTACAGTCCTAATCCCAAGAATAATTACGGCGGTGACCGCTAAGAGATTGGCAATCTATCTGTAATCATTGCTATCATGTTAGTGCGGAAACCCTGCAGCACTTACAAAATACACAGCAGCAGATCTAGAAATATGAAAAACAAAAAAAAGTCTTTTTGACGGTTACATTTCCATTCACTTAATATTAATTTAGGGAAAGCCACAATCGATCTAAATTGGATAATTTAATACATATGAAAACAACTAGATATCAAACAATCGAACGCCGCACCCATTCCGCGTCATTATTACGTTCGTTGGGCCGCCAAAGCGTGTTATTTAAAGACAAACAATCGAACTATGTCTAAAGGGCAATTAATCGAAAACCAACCCCTTGTAACGGTGACTTAGTCGTTTTATAACCCTTTGTGATCGAAATCACTTTGATCGGAACACAATCGGGAACAGAAGAAGGTTGTAATCAGCGAGTGATTGTGCCGACGTAGTACTTACGATGTGGAGATACCAATTTGACATTGATCAATTATACCTGTCAGATTTAAGTCAATACGATGAATTTAACCTTTGCTGATATTTTCTTTTTAAGTGGCAATTTCAACGCTCATGAATAAACCGAACCTTAGTTATATTTCGAAATGAGATATGGCTGATACATATTATTTTTCTGAGTCCAGTTCTATATTCATCATTTTTACAAAAACCTTAAAAAGTACTCAATCATAATATACAAAAGCAAAAACATAAGATGTTATTGGCGAACTATTAACTATTACATGGTTATTTTTATATAAATGCATGAACATATGTAATTTGGCCTAATGTTATGTAATTTTGATGTTATTTTACGTGAAATATCTTTTTTAAAGTCCATAAGTGAAGTTTATAATATAATTAATAGTAAGTAGTAATAATAACCAATAATCAAGTTTTGTAAAGTGATTTGATAAGAAATATAAGACTTTTTATTTTATTATTCAATTAATTTAAGGTTTAACAAGAGTGCCACTATATTTTTAGAGCTAAGTTTGTAGAAAACATTCTCATTTGACATGGATAAAATTACCTACGTAAATAAGAGTCATGATTTAAAAATAAAATAAAAATTATAATAATAAAATGAAACGAGAGAAAGTAAATAATTATTTAAAATTAGTACAAAAGCAATTTACAGAAAAAAGTCTTTATAGCTCAACAATATCTTTAATATACCACCAATTACTTATAAAAATCCCCTCCTCCGCTTCAATTACCTTTACATCCAATTTCCATCTGTATGAAATGACAGCAGTCACAATTTCTAAAGATACTAAAAGACAGCTGGATCACTTTTAAAACTTCCATTGGTGCCACTTCAAATATAAAATATATTTTTATGCATACTACATCCCACACTTATTCAATTTGTTTTATTATTTGAATTTAAATGTTATGGTACATTTTTAGTATACAATTAAATGAATATGCCTTTCATCTTGTTATAGGTAAATTTTTATAATAGCTCGGCCTTTTTTGACACGGATTCTGATAGTAAACACAATACAATTTATAAATGTACATGCTCATCGAGAGATCATTAATCTATCGGGCATATATCATTATCATGCCAACAAGCAAATCTTTCAGCAGCTGGATATTCACTGGATGATCTCGGAACAAGTAACGCCTAAACGTGACAAAATTACAGATGTGACACCTGAAGTACCTGTTGATTGCGGTGCAGTTGAGTACAATTATTGTATCCTACCAACATGGTATAAATGAAAGCTTATATTACTAAACTTAATTTAAAAGATTTCGGTACCTATTTTACTAGGTATGATACAATGTAATGGCAACTGTTGAAAATTTTACCTAAATACATCATAAAACCGGTGTTTTCATTAAAATCTAGTGTTTTAGTTCGCATTTCTAAAAAAACATTATTACTCAGCTGTAAGTACTAGTACTACATTTGTAATTGTATTTGTAAACAAGTATCCGTGCCACCTTTATAAAGTAATGAACTTGCAGTATTACCTTCTCCTCTCTGTTTTATGTCTTTAAAAGTATATCATAAATATAAATATCTGTTAAAATTATTAGAGTCAGTATAATAAAAGCATAGTGCAAACGATTTAATAAAAGTGAGCCTTCTGTACATCAGTGAGTGAACCTAATATTGCAACGTCATGCATTCTATATAATTCCCCCATTCCGTGGCGCTGTGTGCTGTGGCGAGCCTCAATCTGTTCTGATTGAAACCCAGTAATGTGCTTGCTATGCGTTTTCACTTCCCACTCGCTGGAGGCACTGCTCAGCGAACGTCAAACGCATTCACAACTCTGCTTATCGTTGTATACCGATGAACACCTACAATATCCGCTCATAACTAAATTAATACCTTAATTAATAAGATAAGTGCACTCGCAACATTTCGCAGGAATAAAACTCACTAATTATTTCTGTACAATCTCAATTACACCTGTGTAATTTGACACTATTTAATTAACTACGAAATTAACGTATACAACTTGCACAACGTGTTTTTATATAAGAAAAAACCTTGAATATATTTCCATCGCTTCTGCCGATGTAAAACTGTATAAAACATCTTTTATATTAAAAATGTTTATAAATCGCACAAAAAATATCATAATGTGTAAACTAATATATAAAATACTAAATAAGTATTTTGCATTGTATTTTTTTTTATATATTTAACGTTTACCGTTATGGCTATAATCTCACCTGATCTTACTTGACGATACGGCCCAAGCTGGTAGACATGCTAAACATGTGGAGGAACTGGCTAACAATTGCACCTGCCGGAATACACCTATTGGTATTTGGCGGCAGATTTCTAACTCGATGGTGGTAGCTAGCCAGGCGGGCATCAGGAAAAGCCCTACCACCATGCTAGGGTTTCTCCACGGTTACGTTATGTTTTCCTTCACCGAAAACTCAAGCTCATTGTAGGTGGTTGGATTCGAACTTACGTACCATGACTCGGCGTTCCTGCACACTACCACAGAACTATCATCGCTTGTATGTATTAACTATATCTTCTTCTTTTACCTAATCCTTATCCCACCTAGATAGGGTTGGCACAATAGTTTTCCTTCTTCCACTCTACCCAGTCAGTCGTCATCTCAGTATTCACTCTTCTTATACACATATCATTTCTCACACAGCCCATTGATATTTTCTGCGGCCTTTCTCGTTTCCTAGATCCATCCCCTTTAATACTTGAAATTCTTCTAGTTACATAGCTTTCATCTCTTCTCATAACATGCACATACCGCGCTAACGTATTACCCCTCGATTTCACTGTCACTTGTGCTATTTTCATGCATCCTCAAAAATATTCATTCCTAATCTTATCTATTCTAGTCATTCCACACATCCATCGTAGCATTCGCATCTCCGCTATGTGTAATTTTTTTTCATCCATCTCTGTATTAAATATATATTTTATTTAAAAATAGTATAAGAAACATTAAATGCTATAAACTTGAAATAATGTAAACTTAAATGGGGGAAAATTTTATTTCTCACCAAGGGAAATAGCGATAGACCGATCGGAAGCCGAGACATCCCCTTAATCCTTTGATGGATTTCCACTCTGAAGAAACCTGAGATAAATGCGGAAAAGTGCACTCGAGAAAGGAATAGCAGATAACTTCCTATTTTATTTATTCTTCTTTGCAAATGTTTAACATATATATTCACTTGTAATGAAATAATATTGAAGCTTTATATAAATTAATTAAAGAAAACTTGATAACGTTTTCATTTATTATAACATTGAAAATACATCATTTATAATACCTAATGTAATAAATTTTACAGACTAAATTAAAGTGTGTATCAATATTGTATTAAGATTATGGCAACTTACTGAATATACAACGAACTTCGCTTTTCGTAATAATAGGGAATTATAATTCCTAGTCATCTATAAAATGAAAGAGGAGATTTATATTACAGAGCTCTTTAATAACAACATTTTAGGTTAATGCCTTCATACAAATAACCTAAAGAGGGAAGTAAAAATGTTCAATTTTTTGCGTTTCGGAGTATACGGTCGCTTGAAGGTTAGTTTTAACTAACCCTATCTATTTTAATATTACAAACCATTATACTAATCTCATTTCTGTATTTGGACGTGTTAAAGTAAAATTTAAACGTACTAAACGTTATTGTATTTTAAACATATATAAACAATTAAAAACAGTAATTATTAAATAAAATAATGTATATATAAATAGACACATAGAAAGACAAAACAATGCAGTACCTTTTCTCTTCTGTCCATCAACTGATTTTTTTTTTACGAACTTTTATACAGATAATAGTCTTGTTATAGTTAGTTTTTTGGTTTAGCAACATTTTTATAATCTGCTGTGTCCTAAGCTGGTGGGCACGCTAAGGCCAGTAGAGGCACTGAATCTCAAGTACAACTGCCGGAACATACCTATAGGTATTTGGCGGCAGAATTTCTACTTGAGGATGGTAGCTAACCAGGCGGAAAAAGCCCTACCACCATGCTATATTTTCATCACGATGTTTTTCTTCACCGAAAGGCCAAGCTCGTTGCAGATGCATTCGAATTTACGTTCATTGACGCGGCGTACGTGATTACTACCAACTGAGCTACCATCGCTTCAAATGATTTACATTTGTTCACATAATTTTAGTAACATTCTACAGTGTGTTTCTTCATTACATTATACGATATTATTATTCTGGATTTACACTAGTAATCCACTCGTAATGAAATAAACACGTAAATGTACACTTAAATTGTTACAGTTTATAATTATTATCGCTTTTGAAATAAGGGGCGTAGTTGGTTGCTTAATTTGTAAAATATTTTGACTGCAGTCTTTTGTCATATTAATGAGAATATTTGAATAAGTAAAGTATTCTCGCTATGTCAACGACCGCTGAGCCAATCGCTGTAAGCGTGACAAGTTCTCTAGCGCTCGTCATCCGAAACAAATCGATGTAATATTGTTTTCTTTCGCTCGTCACGACCTGCTTCTATAACTCTTGCTATTTACAAATAATACGAGCAAACTTTGTACAGAAAAAAAACATTTTATATCGAAAATAATGCTTTGTAAGTACATATTGCTGTGGGTGGTCATTATAGTCCACCGAGCGGTATTGGAAAAAAAAAAAAAAACTTCGATCTATATTACATTACACTTGTGTTTATTTAGACTGACATGTCCTCAACCTCAATTTATTTTAAATTATTATATAGTTTATATTTAGTTTCGTTTTATTCTGCAGATTTATATGTATAGAATATATTGTATATGTAACAAAATACGTGGCGGTTAGTGACTACCGATTTTGTCTTGATTAAAATATCGATTTATTGATCTGCTATATATTTTTATAGTTAAGGCTTAGCGTTATGGCCATAGTCTCACCTGATCTTAAGTGACGATATGGCCCAAGTCGGTAGACACGCTAAACCTTTGGAGGAACTGGCTCTCAAGTGCAACTGCCGGAACACTCCTATTGATATTTGGCGGTAGATTTTCAACTTGAGGGTGGTAGCTAGCCAAGCGGGCATCAGAAAAAGCCCTACTACCATGCTATGGTTATCTCACGATGTTTTCCTTCACCGAAAGCTCAAGCTCATTGCAGGTGGTTGGATTCGAACTCACGTCCCTTGACGTAAAGTCGTACACACTACCACTGAGTTATCATCGCTTCAACAACTTTAACTTTAAATTGTTCTAACATTTAAAAAAATATTTACAGGTTGTTAGGAAACCGCTCCCGAAAACAAAGATAAGTGATAGTATTATTGATACCTTTGATGATGGCACAGAAAAAAACTCGATCACGATCACAAAAATGTCATTTTTAGAAAACGTTTTATTACCGTTATTCACGCTCTATTATGTCAGTACAACTAAGTGAAACGATAATTTGATTAAAAAAATAGATCAATGTATTAATTTAAAATACCTATCAAAAATAGTTTCTTACCTGGCGCGGAAGTCAATGCACGCCCTGAATCAACGCTCAATGCGGAGTGCGCCCGCGTACGACATTTATCCAAATACCTAACTTAATTTACTATTAAAAACCACTGTGCTAGTCTCTACCTAGCCGCTTTCATTCGAATTCACTGGTTAAATAGACCAAGTATCGGGTTCGATTCTTCGCTAATGAAAAAAAATACGTAAATGAGATTTTAACAGGGATAGAGTTATGATTTTTAATTCATCGTGTTTGTTTATTATTCTGGTGTATTCTCTTATGTACCTATTCAGGTCAGTTCAGTACTGACACTTAAAAAAATGGTCAATAAATAAAATAAAATAATGATTAAGAGACGATTAAAAGAGATATGAAATATTTTACCGATCTTAATCCTCTGTGGCCTTATGAGCCTATCTGTGGCATTGTACCTCCCAAACATATGAACAGAATTTGATTTTTTGTTTGTTTGAATAGTGAATTAATCGTGAATATTCTTAGCTATGTTGGATGAAAATCGGTCCAAGATGGCAGCCGGCACAATTTTTTTTTACTATTTTGTGTCGGGGTTTTTTTTTTAATTTATTGGTTGTTGTTGCCACTTTCAGCTGTAAATGCTCTCAAAGCGCCGCAATTCTAGATTTACAAATGAGTTCAGATTTCATTACGATCGATGACGTGGACTCATAAGTCGATAACGATTATTGCAATAACAATAAATGTAATTCTTACCTTTCAAAATCAGCAGGAAGTTAAAAAAAACGAAACCTCTGGTTTTGAAGAAGCCTAATTCAAACAGCCGTATACTACGCAATACGCATTTGGCATTTTTAAAAGATTGCGTAGATAAACTTTTACGTGACAACTCGTTTTGACACGGCACTCACTACTGACGGTACCGCGACAACCGCTTAGGGGTCTCGTCGATGCGTATGTTTGTGTGAATGCACCGTTTCGAGCGTTTGTAGGCAGTTTCCGTACTGTCTGTATCTTAATACTGTGACTGTGTGTAGGTGAATTGCGAGAGCGCCGATAATGCGGCACAATTGAAGTCGTGCGGGCGGGACACATCAAAAAGACCGTCCTAGGACAATCCATTTATACACGCAGCGCATCGGTCATTTTTAAGTGAAAGTACCATTAGCTATAATGCATTATTTCATATCGCGACTGTTAATACGTGAAATAAGTATTTACCGTTTGAAAATAATCCTTTTTTTTAGGTGATGAAGGGATGTAAAGTTTTTTCACAGGTCTAACCGAGTTTAAATTTTGTAATTAGTTATTGCAATGATGTTACAAGAAATAGAAAACATCTAACTCTTCATTAATTTACGACAGAGTATGTTCTAGTAAATAGGTTGAAGGTATATACGATACAACGTCACACTTCATAGTTTTTAGTTTAATGTGCACAGTAGTGACGATTATTTAAATTTAGTAAGCAATACGTTCTCAATCACAAGGTTCCTTTAGAATTACCTTAGGACTTCGATATTGCGTACTTTGGCAGAGAATTAAATCCAGCACTTGGCTTTCTCATTGTTGAGTCCAAATGAGCCTCGAGATGCATGTAGTTACAATTTAGACATTATTTCACAAGGCCACAGAGGATTTCAATACATACTTACCAACATACCAACGAATTTTTTTTAAATAACTCTTAGTACTTAACTGATCTAAATAGATACATACTAGAATACACCAGAATAATAAACAAACACGATAAATTGAAAAGCATAACTCTATTCTTGTTAAAATTTCATTTACGTAATTTTTTCATTAGCGGGGAATCGACGCCGATACTTGGTCCATTCAACAAGTAAATTGGACTGAAAGCGGCTAGGTAGAGACTAGCACAGTGGTTTTTAATAGTAGATTAAGTTAGGTATTTGGATAAATGTCGCGCGCGGGCGCACTCCGCGTTGGGCATTGACCCAGAGCGTGCATCAAACTCTGCGCCAGGAAAGAAACTATTGTGGATAGGTATTTTTAATTAATACGTTGATCTATTTTTTATCAAATTATCTTTTCATTTGGTAGTACTGACGTAATAGAGCGTGAATAATGGTAATAAAACGTTTTCTAAAAATAACATTTTTGTGATCGTGATCGATTTTTTTTTGTCCCATCATCAAAGGTATCGTTAATACTATCACCTGTCTCCGTTTTCGGGAACGGTTTCCTAACACTCTGTATAATCTTTTAATAAGGCGGTGTGTGTTTTATAAAAGTAGGTAAAATATAAATTATGTACTATTCTATTCTTAATGTTGATAAGATGTGTTGTATTTGCATTTGCAGATGCACTCATGTATGAATGTATTGATGTTCATAATTTAGTTCGTAAAATCATGGATATATACATAATTTAGAAAAACATTAAACGTAAAACGGCTCTTTTAACATCCAATTGTTTTGACTTTATAATTTAAAAGCGAAAAATAATGAGATTATATTATATCATTTTGTTAGCTACTATTACTCGCTAACCCGGCAGATTTTGTTCTATCTTGAATAACTCGACGACTGTGCCTTCTATCATATCATGGAATACCTATGAACCTTTGTTTGATAAAAGTAATAAATTGTACGAATTTTACTTCTGTGAGGCTACTCATTTAGGAGTGATACGATCACCCACAGAGGTACACAAAAAACATACATATGTAAAGACATAAGATCTGTTAATTTTACCTATTCAGTATCCACTCTTTTTTGTCGAGTTTTATTTTTATATAGTCTACTCAAAATACTTATTAAAACAAATCTTAGATATTATGCAGTCCGATATATGGTACTGTAAGCCTTAAATATATGCAATAGCTGTAATTTGTCGTAATAAATAATGTAAAAAAACTCAAAAAGACAACTCCACTCCTTTAAAAGGCTATATGAAATTTCCATGATTCAAGACATGTAACTACTAAGAGTACTAATACATAAATCACAAATACTTTGTATCTACGCAACGATTGTTCTATGCGTTCCGCTTGAAATTCATGATCACTGCTCGTGGGCAACCAGCATTACCAACTACTACAAGTACATTCCATGTATGCACACATCACATGTATGAAATAATGGCAAGCGTTGAACCATAAGTGGAATAGTATTCAAAATTCTTTGGTTCCAAGAAGTCACTAAAACTGATTTACAAATAAAAGTATATTACTAATTAAGAAAACTTATCTCATTTTTAGTGAATTCATTAAATCCATTATTTATTTTAATCTCATTGTAACCAAAAATATCTCACGAACTTACCTCGCGGTATCTTAAATAATTAGTAAACAAATCTTAATAGATAAACGTGAAAACTTAAAAATTAACTAAAAACTAAATTTTATTCAAATCCTGAAATTAGTTAATCCAAAAAATGTTTACACATTTATGTACATACATTTTTATAAGAATTTAACATTACCCTAATTATTTACATTAATATTATAAAGCGAAAAAGTTGCTTGTTTGTTTGTTTTAACGAACTCAACTTAAGAACTATCTGTCAGATTCCTAAAATTGTTTTTGTATTTGTTAGAGCAATCATTGAGGCAGGCTTTAGGATATTTAACATTACGCTACCACTGATAGAAGCAAAGCTGTATTGAAAAAAGTTACAAACACGGGCAAAAATTATTAAATAGTTTTTATTTCCATGCGAACGAAGTCACAGACACAGCTAGTAATTAATATTATTAAAGTAGTCCGCGTTAACATGATCACGAGGAAAGTAGTTAAATATAAATAGAATATCACATACTATAAATCGCAATCCCTAAACAAAGAGAATAATACCGACTTTCCCAAATATTTCAAACCAATAAAGACAAGAAGCTATTAACGGAATGGAAACTTCACAAGGCCCTAATAGCCTAATTTAACAGAGAAAAATTATTCAGTGTCTAACTAGCTGCACAACATAGTAATAACTCTGACTAAGCATCTTAGTATTTATAATGAAAACAGGACTCCTGTTGTGGGCGCCGGCCAACAAATCTACTAACAAATAATGTACGTTCGCATTTGGATTAACAATTAGGTGAGCACATATTATTTATCGTGAATCCCTACACCATTTGTATAAGGAGTTTTAGCTTCTGTAAATAAGGGAATATAATGATTTGAGACAAAGTTGTTAATTTCCAGGTAAACCTGGTTAGAAGACAGACTAATTACAGCATTACTTGTTAGTTTAAGTATAAATTAAACAAACTGTACTTACGAATAACCATATATGTAGTTACTTCAATGAGGCATTACTATATATAATTATGTTTATTAATCATATAGTCTACACACATATACATACATATGTTAGCATTATTTCCTCCATTTCAACATGGATTCCCAAAATATTTGTTATAATATTCTTGGAAATTCTGCGGAACGCAGATAGACCTGTTAAATGGTTTAGTGGTGGGCACTATTGGCCGCGACACAGTAATACTAATGCTATACTAATACTATAACATAATAAGATTCTATGAAAAAAAAAGAAAATATATATATTTATTTGTTATTATTCATTGGTTTTATTAGTCATTTTGGATTTTGGTTATTTAATAGTGAAATACAAGAAGTTTTCAAGAGGAGAGATCTATTGTGATTGAACATAATACGATGTATTTTTAATATTGATTGTATATAAGCAATAAGATGCACTGTATGCCTTATTTTTGGGTACCTTTGATAATAAAAAATACATGTTATTACTTACTTACTTACTTACTTACTTACATAGATATTATTAAGTGATACTTAATGTTGTCGGTATGATTTGAAATTCATAACTATTTTGTATAAGACGTCGTTATACTGTTTTATTTTATGAAAATATGACGTTTTATATTACCATAGGTCATTCTTTTCCAATATATAGAGCAAAATATTGCATATATTGATATCACACTGTAATAATGTTCAAACACCCCTTATAACGTAACCAGCAACCTAATAAGGCATCACAAATTAAATATCTATTTTTAGTCAATATTTCAATCAAATTTGCTCAAACAAAAATGTTGATTTTGTATTAATTTCTTAAATTTATTTAATTACCATTGAATAACATGATATCTTTCCCCTCTGGAGTTCGCTTAATTTGCTATGCGGATAACACCTTAGTCGTAGCACAGGGTCGGGAGTGGTGTGAGGTGGAACGCCTGGCCACTGAGGGTGTTAATTCAGTGGTCAGGCGTATTAGGGGGCTAGGCCTCAAGGTGGTCCTGGACCTGTTGCATGGACCTCGTCGGGGACCACCACCTGGTTCCAGCCTCTACATAGACTGGGTAAGGGTCCGGGTTGGGGTCCAGATGAAATATCTGGGCCTTACCCTGGACAGACGATGGCAGTTCGAGTCCCACTTCAAGGGACTGGGGCCGCGTATCGTCGGTGTTGCAGCGGTGCTCGCTCGGCTCCTCCCGAACACGGGAGGACCTAGCGCGAAGTGCCGCTAGTTGTACGCGGGGGTCATCCGCAGCATGGCTGTTTACGGGGCACCGTGTTGGGTGGACGCTCTCAACGTCCACAACAAGCGTGTGCTGTGCGCTACCCAGCCAACGGTGGCGTTGAGGATGATCCGAGGATACCGCACGGTGTCTTCAGGAGCGGTCATGGTGTTGGCTGGATCCCCGCCATGGGAGCTGGAGGCTTTACTTTATGCCGCTGTGTACATAGACACGGCGGTAAGAAAGGCAAGAGAAGAACCTCCAGCTTCTACAGAGTTAGTGATTAGGAGGAAGAGAGCCTATGTCGATCTGGTACGGTGCTGGGCGGAGGACCTGGCGGACGAACGCTATGGACGATACACCATAGACGCTGTTCGCCCGGTCTCCCGAGAATAGTGTTGTAGGGGGCACGGCTCCCTGACGTTTCGTCTTGTGCAGGTAGTGTCCGGGCATAGATGCTTCGGGTGGTATCTGCACAAGATCGTGCGCAAGGAGCCGACCGTCGCCTGCCATGAGTGCGGTGCGGCGGAGGATACTGCGCAGCACACTTTGTCTGAATGTGCTGCGTGATCCGGGCCGCGCCGCGCCCTGGAGGCAGCGGTGGGGACAGACCTCTCGCTGCCGGGTGTAGTGAGAGCCATGCTCGGTAGTGAGAGTGTTTGAAATGATGTGGCCTTCTTCTGTGAACATGTTATGTTACAGAAGGAGGCCGCGGAGAGGGCCCATGAAGCAGATCTCCACAGGAACCCTCTCCGGCGTAGACGAATTGGCGGTCGAAGGGGCCGGTACGTCCGTGCCCTTCTACCGCCTTAAGCCGGACTGAATGGGGTGGGTCAGGGTACTCGCCTCTCATTGCACCAGTCCGGACGACTGCAAGGGCAGCTCACTAGGGTGCCCGGCTTTCCATCAGGCCGGGCCGGTCGCTGGGGTGACCCGGTAATTGCATGCACGAACCCGCGTTGCCCCGGAAAGGCGACAGACGGCCGTGGGGTTTTAGTGGATATTCTCGGCGGTTGGCGCCGGGTGAGTCCCACATACCCCTCTTAGTGCCCCCGGGCTGGGAGGGGATGCATAAATGCATTTCCCCACGTATAAAAAAAATACCATTTATTAAGAATAAAATTGTTTGCTATGTCTTCGCTTTTAAGACTGATATAAATAACTAATAAAAGTTTTCTAATAGAAATCTAAATCACTAATTTGGACTTTTTGGACACGAGCAGATACCGGAATGCACCTATAGCTATTTGGCTATAGATTTCCGAATTGAGTATCTTAACTAACCTTACGAGCATTAGAAAGTATTCTACTAATATGATATCACTTCGTTACAATGTTTCTCTTCACTTAAAGCTCAGACTCATTGCATAGATTCGAACTGTTGACTCGATGTTCTAACATGCTAGCACTTCATTGCTTTAAAACTGCATCTGAACAATGGATTTTTATCTAATTATATAAAATGATATATCTAATTATATGTGATATTAAAAATTCAAAACAAATTATTTATTTCATTCATGCCTAATTAAGTAACTTCTTCGAAAAAATAATTATTAGAATCAGCAGTTAATGCAAAAATAAATAAAATGAATAATATTTGTAAAGATTACAAAGAATCATATTTATTTTTATAGATAATGTTATTTGAGGAAAATTAATGTCATCCTTAATTTTCATTTATGAGAGGACGTCTCTTTAAAGTTTACGTTGAAAGAAATTGCTTTTAATAATATAGCCACCCCTTGTATCTCTAACAAAACTCAAAATATCCAGTTATATATTTTATTAGTGATGTACAACCATTAACTATATAAAATCATCTTTGTATTTCTTATTAAAATACTATATACATAATTAATCATTTTATTATAAACAATTTGCTTATAATACAGAAAAATACAACTATATAGTTGAACTCAAAAAGCAAGAAACTAAATACAAGTTCATCCAAATTGATAGAGCCGTTTCCAAGACATGCAAAATTTATATACAAGTATTGCTTATTATTATTATTATATTGATAAGATATCATAAAATAGAACGTATCAAAATTTGCTAACGACCTTATGATAGCTATATAAAAGCAATTGAAGTGTGTAATTCACATAAGTAAAAGCATGAAAACAAACGAACCGAGTACGAATGAGTGTGCTAGAGCTCTTAACCTACTTTTGTGAAATTCGGCATCTGAAGATCATGTCGCGTAACAACCCAACCGCTATATGAACACACCGCCATCAAATGCAGACAGTGTGTTATGACAACAAGCAACCAAGAACAAACATAAACAAACAAGAAACAATTGAAGACAATCAACAGAGAATGGCGGTCCAGTATGTAACTCGTGTCGAATGGATGCGTCATTACCAGCAGTCTAAAAGAACTCCATAATTGTAAGTGAATCTATCAAATGTCCACTATTAAATACCAGACTCGTATCCGAGATAAACATTTCTGAAAAATAGAATTGAGATACTGTCGAATTTAAAAAACGCATAAAATATTTACCTAATACTAGCATAATATTTTACAAATACAAGTTTTCAAATAAAGCCTAGCTTACTTTATGTATATACCCTCACGGTCTCAACAGAAATTATTCCGAAATTATCCAAGCTATATTATAAAACTACGTTTTACCCGCGGCTTTGCTCATGTTAATATTTCAAATCGGATGACACAATAGAAAATTTTATACAAAGTTTATTCCTCTCTTTACCTCACAATAAGTATTTCGCAAAAAAAATAGCCTATCTCTGTGTCCAGGGTCCTGTCTATCTCTATATCAAAATTTATTATAATTGGATCAGCTGTTTAAACGTGAAAGCGTAACAAACAAACTCACTTTCACATTTATAATATTAGTAAGGATAAGGATAATAGAACGGAAAATTTTGTTTGTTTGAACGCACTAACCTTAAGAATTACAAGTCGGATTTCAAATATTATTTTTGTTTTCTATAGTGCAATCGTTGAGTGTGGTTTCGAACTATTTAACATCATTCTACAATTAATAGGAGCAAAACCGTATTGAAAAAAGTTACAAGAACGGACAGAAGTTATTAAATAATTTTTAGTTCCACGCGAACGAAGTCGTCGACACAGCTAGTTTAATAATAATATGCTAAGCTTCTCACATACCAATTTTTATGAAACCAATAAAGAGCGTAGACACTATTCTTTTTCTTCTTTAATAGTTGTCAATAAAAAATGGAAATTATTTATATGCTAATTTCTGCAACAAGTTTTGGTATAAACTGTGTATAAATATATAGAAAGCTAAAAAATAAATATACGCGTTTCTAAAATTGCGCAAGTCTGGTTTCCATCAAGTCCCACAGGTATTCGTGTGTTGTATTTCTGCTGTAACGTAAATATGAATATCTGATTAGAGGAAGGTTCAAAAATTTGTACGTACAATCTGGAATCTATTTAAATATGTGTATAGTATTATTTATTTACACGTATTAATATTCTTCAATTTATTAAAAATATCTTTATTCCAATAGATATTAAATTGTATATATAAAAACCAAGCATGGTTTCATGACGATGTTTTCCTTCACCGAAAGCTCAAGCTCATTGCAAGTGGATTCGAACTCACGTCCCTTGACGCGTCATACGTACACTGCCAACTAAGATATCATCGCTTCGCTTCGCATAAGTGAGTTATCCATCGATAAAGAATGTTTCTGACAAAATGGTATGTTCTATTTTGAAAGAGACGAAAACCGTTCTTGCAAAGTCAATGTCAAACAAGCGGTGTGTCGTCGGGTGCCACGGCACGCCGGCAACGTTTATCGATAAAGGATGTGGCGCGTCGAACGACACAAAATTGCAAATTGCGTTTAAACTAACTCGATAAGGACAGAATGTTGTATAGAGCTGTACGCCCGTATAGATAAAATGAGAGAGGTTTTTCGTAAATTAACTAAATTGTTTTAATTTAGGAATCCAAAAATTAGCACGACATTTTTACAAATAAGAGGGCCTTGTATAATCTTACCTATTTGATTTTATTAGGCTTGTTATATAAACCCATGAAATATATATAGTCTTTTAGTAACACTAATGCGAGTTTGAATCTTATTAACATTTCGGGAATTTTTATAACTTTATTTTGATTATAATGTACCTATGTATTATTTTGACATATGGCAATAATATCGTTGTATTTTTCACTGCGGTTTTCTTCTAAAACTTGTACTTCTTTTTATAGCCAAGCTTTAGCGTTATGGCTACATTTTCACCGGATGTTAAGTGACGATGTGGCCCAAGATGGTAGACACGTTAAGCCTAGTGAAGGGACTTGTTTTCAAGTGCAACTGCTGGAACACACGTATAGGTATTCGGCGGCAGATTTTCAACTTGAGGGTGGTAGCTAGCCAGGAGGGCTAATGCTAAATGCTAATGCTCAAAAAAGCCCTACCACCATACAATCCGAAATTTCTTAAGCAATATATATACCTACCTATATAGTTAAGTATTAACTACAACAGTAGCTATGTCATTAACATAAACGGATTCTTATTAACTAATTAATTCGCCTTAAAGAGCATCCCTAAAAAAATATAAATAAATGAACGCACAAAAGTTGTAAAACTGCGTAGCTCAAAGTGGAAGTGATTTTACGGGCCGAAGCGTACGGCCTAATGAAAATGTTTCAACTATTAAAGTCCGCTTGATTGTTTTCTCTGACAATGAATTACCTATAAACTTACACATCTTTGTCGGGACTCATTCGTAATGGGTCTATATTGAGGTTAGTCTTAGTTAAACCTGAGATGGTATAATTCCACAGGTTTTGAATTTATTTGTCTTTCTATAGCTAATTATTAAAGAAAAATGCACAGTCACTTATTTTATGTAGTTTGCGTTATCATTGTTTATATCCATTGTTATTATAGTTACTCATATTTATTTATTAACATCTCATTTATTTCTATAGGTATATATTAGTATCTCACTACAGAATAGACGCAATTATCTTTGAAAAATGTTATGAACTTTAATAGACTTAATACGTATTAAAGTAATATAAAAACCGAATTAAGACGTTCACATCCAAATAATAAAGATTGATAAATCTGTATATTTGTTCCTTTAAATATATAAAATAATGTATTTGGAATGTTGTGTCATCTGAAAAACTGTTTCGATTTAAAATTGTTTGGAATCTAAGATTATAAAATAAGACAGCAATATAGCCCAATTACACATTCCTTTTATAATTTCTCCATTTCAAAATTATATATAAATCCGTCGGACATAACATAATAAATATTCATTAAATAATGAACTCTATGTTGTTATGTAGCTTGTATAAAAAAGAATAAATAAATAGAATACTAAAAAGTATCAGATAAATTGTAATAAAATTAAAAAATGCATACACTTATAGTTCAAACATAAAGGGAGTAAGTAGTATCCAGTAGTTCAAAGGCGAAACGCATACCGGAGCACCGAGCGGCGAATCTCTACGAAACGCTATAAATTTTTACTAAAACAAACAAACTCGAGCGTACAAACAAACAGCAGCGCATGCGTCGCACCTCGTAACCGCGAGGCTTATGAAGCTTCTGGCAAGCCGAAGCGTGAAAAATATCACAAGTACATACACGAAATATCCATCCGCAAATAATGTAAACTAATTTTATATAACATCTGGCTGTCAAATGTTATTATTCCACACGTAATGGTATACATGTAAAATCGATATCCTCAAAAACTCGCCATTGCTGAGCCCAAAATACTATGGATAATATTAATTTTAAACCGATGATAGCTCAGCGGTAGTGTGTACGGATTCCGTGTCAAGGGACGTGAGTTCGAATCCACGTACAATAAGCTTGAGCTTTCAGTGAAGGAAAACATCGTAAGGAAACCATAGCATGTTTTTCTAATTCCCGTCTGGCTAGCAACTACCCTCAAGTTGAAAATCTGCCACCAAATACCAATAGGCGTCTTCTGGCAGTTGCACTTACGAGCCAGTTCCTCCACAAGTTTAGCGTATCTACCAACTTCCTTATCATTGATCAGTATCTTAAAGATCAGTTGAGATTATGGCCATAACGCTAAAACCTTAACTATAAAAAATAGGTGTGTCCCGGCAGCTGCATTTGTGAGCTAGTCCCTCCGTTGGGCTTGCGTGTCCTCCATCTTAGGTATATATAACCATAAATTTATATAAAATATATAAGTAACCTATATAACCAAAAATGGCCTGTTGAAATGTCATGTAAATAAAAGCAAATCTACATAACATTCATATATGATAGGGTTCATAATTACATATTTCACAACAGAAAAAAGACAGCAGAATCGTTTAATATCGGCTTGAACATTGCAAATTCAAATTATGTTTGGTACTTTATAGCTGGTACATACCATACATTTGGAATTTTGAAACAGATATTTTGCCATTTTTACTATCGCCTTTTTCTTACAAAACAGGCAGAGGGAGGTTCAACAGATCAGTTCAAAGATGCAGATCGAGTTTCTTGCCGGTTTTTCTCGATGACTGCGTTACTTTTCGAACCGGTTGTAGTTTTCACGTTCATAAGCGTCTTCTTAGGACCTAAATTGAATAAGATTTTTGATTTGATTTGAAAAGCATTGCTGTAAATAGAAATGACTAGCTATTACCCGCGGCTTCGCTCACATTAATATTGATTTTCTTAAATCAGATGACGCATTAAAAAGTTTCAGACACAGTGTATTCCTATGTTTATCTCACTTCCAATAAGTTCTTCGCGAGAAAAAGTAGCATATCATCGTCTTCAAGGTCCCACCTATCTCTATACCAAACTTTATCATAATCGATAAATTTATTATAGATATTAATAATAATGATTTTTGTATTAAGAAACTTAAAAGTGTTTTAATAGGCAATAGTGTTACAAATGTTCCCCATTTTGAACATTTAGTACTCACGGAATAGGTAAGTTCTTCAATAATCTATACATATACATATGTATAAGCGAAATATTACTGACTAACTCATCCCAATATCTCCAAGTCAAGAAATATATAAACTTGAAATTTATACCCACTAAGAACAAATTTTATTATCACATGCAGTTGATGGAAAAATGCGAACGAAGTCAGGGGCACCAACTAGTCTCTTTTAATCGTTAACAGATTTAGTGTGATGCCCACAATCTCACCTGATGTTAAATTATGATGTGGCCCAAGATGGTGGACTCGCCAAATCTAGTGGAGAGATTGGCTTTCCAGAGCAGCTGCCGAAACACACTTATAGGTATTTGGGAGGGCGATTTCCAACTTGAGGGTGGTAGCTACCCAGTTGGGCATTAGAAAAGGCCCTACCACCGTGCTATAGTTTCATCACGATATTTTTCTTCACCAAAGCTCAAGCTAAACTTGTAAACTCAAACTTACGTCCCTTGACGAGGCATCCGTACACACTACTAACTGAGCTATCATCATTTCTAACTTTTACTTCTAGTTAAGAATAAACGTGCCTCTTATCAAATTCAAGTTATAAAATGCATGTAGAAAGCAACGCTTTTAATATATAAATGTATTTTATTAACAAGTATAGTTACTTAGCTATTTTGTTATAAATATCTTTTGTTTATTCAGCAATATATTCGTTAATTACAACATAACTGAAGCTAAAACTTGGTCAAGATAAATTGAATATTAAACCTTCTTAAAAAATAGTATTAAGACTGCCTCTGTTTTAAGAAGATTTTCCTCATCGTGATAAATTTAACATGCTGATAAAATTAAGTTCCTTACAAACTTTGAAACTCTTATCCAGGAACTGAGACTTACAAGTCACTGAAAAATTTACTGCTCGACGAAAACTAAGTAATGTAACATTCGAAATCGTAAAGAGGGCACAATGAATAAATAAAGATTACGATTTGTATCAAAGGCCTGTATACAGAAATAAATTATTTCAACATTCATTTTCAGTCGAGGGAAATATCCTACGCCTCATAACTTTAAGTCGATAAATCATAATATTAGACAGCCACTCCACGAGGCTCGGAGGAGCGAAAAATAAAATCTGTTTCATCAATTATAGCGAAAAATGGTTTTGCGTATTCCTTATTTATTATTCAACGTTCACAGTATCGACAGTTTTAGAATGCGACTGATAAATATTAAAACAACCGCGACACAGTTCCAATTAATAATTTTATCTTACAAATTATTATTCTACATTTAAAATTATTTGTTACCTTTACTTCATAGAGCCTCGACATTTATGTTGATAACTTTATAAACACAGCAAAAAAAGAAGTATTCAATTTTATAAAAATCATTTATATTGAATAACCTAAAATTAAGAATCTTGCAATTCTTTTGTCAAGTTATAATTTGGTCAATAAATACGATGAAAAGGTCAAGGAACAATTGATTTTTATATAGTAAATTGACTCAACACCGTAACCCTTGAAGGAAATTCTTAATGATACGAAATTCTCCATGGAAATTTGATCTGCGAGGGAAATACCTGTAGACGCTTGCTTTGATCTTTTATACAAGGTAATGTGGAAGAAACGCACATAATTTTGCAATATGTAGCTATCTGGATTTCTTACACATTCCATTATATAATAAACTAGCTGTATCCGCGATTTCGTTCGGGAGGAACTAAAAATTATTTAACAATATCTGTCCGTTTTTTGTAACTTTATTTAATATTGCTTAGCTCCTATTAGTGGTAGCGTGATATTAATGCCTTTCAATAACTATGATGTACAAGGCAAAAAGCATTTTAGTAATCAGACTGACAATTTGTAACTTTAACACCTTCAAACGAACAAACTATTCCGCTTTATAATATTAATAATATAGATTTGAACTTAAATAATATGCGATATAGTACACCAGAAGCAAATATACACTAAGATTTTATACGGCACCAGAACATAAATTATACTCATTTTCAACATAATATATCGTTTAAACAATAATTTCAAAATTCACTAGCATGTTCTACAATACATTATCCATTAAAATAGCTTACCTTAATATATTTCGATTATTTTATAATAATATCAATATAAGGACAAACATTTGTACAATTTACGTTAAAATACTAATCAAACTGCAAAAAAAATATCATATACATATATTTAAAGGGCCGATAACGCGCACCTGGCAACGTTGGTGCTGCGAAGAGTCATAAAACTGCAGGAACTGGTTACAATTACGTGGATTGTACGATTGTTTGTACCATCATGGTATTAAAATGTATTTAAGTTATACTTGGATAAAAATAAAGTATACATTTAATTGTAAAAGCGTTTTTTTATGTAATAGCGGGCAAAAGAGCAAGCCTGTCACCTGATTGTAAGTGATGACCGCCGCGCCCATGGACACCCACACCACCAGGGGAATCGTAGGTGCGTTGCCGGCCTTTATTTTGGAGAGACTGGCTTTCAAGTGCAACTGCCGGAACAAACCTATTGATATGGCGGCAGATTTTTAACTGGAGGGTGGTAGCTAGCCAGGCGGGCATTAGAAAAAGCCCTACGACCATGCTATGGTTTCCTCACGATATTTTCCTTCACCGAAACGAACGTTCCATGACGCGGCGTTCCTAAACAGTACCACTGAGCTTAATTGAAATATTTTGCAAATTATTGAAACAGTATTCAATGTACTAAAAATTAAAACAAGTAAAAAATTATCATTCTATCTGATAACCCTCGTGGTACAACAGGCCCTTCAAATCCTACTATTGTGCTGAAAGATCGATTGCAGTTCGATCGAAACTGGACCGACACTAGCTTCGATCTGCACATATCACTGACCTTTGTGTGTTGGGAATAATGGTGAGTTTGTGTGTTTAGTGTGTCAGTTGTTTAGTGACCATGATACAATTCATGCCAATTTGTAATTAAATGGCCGTATATGATACAGTATCTACGTAATAAGCGAAATATCTAATGTTAGAATTTATATAACAATAGAGAAACATGTAATTTGTATCATATAGTTATTTTGATGTTTTCTATTATGTCAACATTGTATATCAGAAGAAACTGTGTCATATCATGTATTCACTTAATTCTGTAAATGTTACCATTTCTAATTACTTGAATAAATCACTTTTGTACGAAGGAAGTTTTATTTATTCAAACTAACATCATCTAAGATAATTTGATCCTCATAGATTATAGATATATAAAAAATATTATACACAACAAAAAGTATATATAACGGGACTGTAATTGAACTGAGTATAAATGCTTAGAAACTTTTTACTATCAATAATCATAACCATAAAATTCTCTTATTAATTCCAAACAAACGAAACGGTTACGTACGTATATAGAACTCGGTAAACAGGTAACATTTAATATTTCCAAGTCGGGGGAGTCCACATCGAGGGGGTTGCGAGCAGGTGACTTCGCAATTGCATATGGCTCCGGTGAATGTCAACGAACTTTGACGCACCCCTGTGAGCACTTACAGGTTAAAGGTCGAGCGTTATGAATTTTCAAAGTTGAAATACTCATCAAAATTATTTTCCCTTTTTAACCATGTTATAACTATGATAAGGCAAAGTAATGGCAATCTGGCTGATAGAAAGCACAGTATGATCTAAAAACAAAAAGGAAGACCAAGATATGGGTAAACTATTATCGGTTGTTAGGGGCCATTACACTAAGCAGGCTACGAGAGCATCGTGTAAGACTAATCAAGTGAAAAGCACCCTCAATACCCCACTCAGCCAGAGACCCTGTCTAGATGGACAGCTTTCAAACTACTTCTAGAAGGGTGATATCCTTCCTAAAGTTATAATGACTGCTTACTAACCTATAAAGATAGATACAATATTTGCGATAGTGTGGCTCAATACAATAACATGGTTATACCTAGTGAAGGAATTGACTTTCAAGCGCACAGAGCTATCTATATCAATAATTGATGCTTAGTTATAGATGTTCAGGACCAAGCGAATATTAAAAAAAAATTCTACTAACATAGTACAGTTTCAATATGATATGTTATGATTTTATCATGAAGTTTCGTTTCGCCAACAGTTCACACTCATTGTTGAACTCGTATTTATATCGATTGACGCAGTGTCTAAGTGCAATGCTACTAAGCCATTACTACTACAAAATTAACTACAAATGTCAGTATTCAGATTATGAAAATATAACATAAAATATGTGTAGTTAACAGCTAACAAAAATTTAATTAGTCTGAAAAAATAAATGATCTAAAAGCTTTCCCTACCTACACATTTCTATATGAAAAAATGGTCCTAAATGAATTTAAAAAGCCAGTTCGGTTCGATGGTAGCCGGATGCTCACGCTCATTAATTAATAACTCTGTTAAGCTCCGGTAGTAGAGCTTAACACATCAACCCCGGCTTGCAAAACTTCCGGTCAAATCCCGCGCTTCCACCGAGGGTACCGCAAGCACTTCCGCCCAAAAACTCCCGACATTTTATTTAAAATATCTCTTAAAACGCGAATATTGTAAATAATTTTGCTAAACCGTAAAATCCGTATTTGTAATTATTTTTACAATTAAATATTCACGATTTCGCTTATATTTAACATTTTATTTACAATGGTATCAATAGAATCTACATTATTTTGTAATGGCAATATTTATAAGGCAGAATATTATTCAAATATCCTTATTTTGTATTTTAAGGTATTAGTACATAATGGTAATATAATCTTCATTCCATACATGGAGATAATTTGACTCCAATTTTGTAGATGAATTTAGGCTCTATAATGTTTTTTAATTGTCATGTCAATTTGTTTTTTTTTATTAATATGGAAAACAATTTCGCACACGGCTACACTTAATACTGAGCTCAGCAAAACAAAAGTACTATGTTAACTAAAAATCTGATAATCTGATAGGTATAGATCTCTTTAGATATTTACTACCCAATCTCACAACTGACTATCCATGACATCAAACATGATTCAGTATTGGGGGGAAATTGAACCTCCGATCTTTCGACTTGCATTGTTGTCATGAAAATATTATTCATCATATCATAATATATTAGCTGTATTTGAGATAACTTTGCGTATTAACCGCCTTTGAATACAATGATACTTAATACGAGGTGATATTTGAGTTCTAAATTCTAAGAAAATAAAATTAAGGTTCTTTTTCTAAAATATTTTGAAGTTATTTATATTATATACGTTTTTTTTATAGAATAGGGAGCAAACTATCAAGCTTTTCACCTTATGGTAAGTGATCACCACCACCCATGGACACGCACAACACCAGAGGAATTGCACGTGCATTGCCGGCCTTTATAGGAGGAACTGGCTCTCAAGTGCCGCAGCCGGAACACACCTATTGGTATTTGGTGTTATTTGAGAGTGGTAGCTGGCAAGTCGGGCATTAGAAAAAGTTTTACCACCATGCAAAATTAACTTATAACATAGGTAAGGATAAAACGGCCTACTATTCGCGATCGGACAGTCTGTAGATTTAAATCTATATAACATTGATATAACTATATTATTTCATAAAAATAGCACAGATAAAATAAATATGCAATATATTCTGTTCTATGTACTCTAATGTAACAAATTTTGTTTGTTAAATATTGACAAAACGGCTCTATCAAGATAAAAACTAAGTATGAAACATTTCATAAAATTATTTTTAAATTATTTTGTACGAAACTTTCAATAGAATCAGTTTTAATACATTGAGATCTCTCATAACAATTTAACAAATATATTTTAGCAAAATAATTAAAGAAGTTTTAACGCTGGTTATATTAAATTTTAAAAGGACCTTGCTCCCCGCTCTGAAAACAGTCATGCGGAAAAAAATGCGCCTCAAGGGTTCTTAAATTAGCCTCGGCACAATCATGCGGAGATACACGCTTCAGGCCGTTACTACGTAGTCTGAAGGCATCCTGGAGTAATCTTGCCGACAAGACAAGAATATTTCTGAACCTTAAGTCCGCTACTTCTTTTCTAATCCAAATGAAATTAAGGTCCACAATGACAGAATTCATATATATATTTGCGTTTAAATATTTTAATCACATTATTATCCGTTTAGGGTCTATTAAAATTTTATGTAATTTAACATTAAATGCCGTTTCATATTTATTCCGTTAAAATTATAAATAGGCATAACACACATTAACTAACTTTCAGATCTAGCCTTGCTTGTGAAGGCCGAAAAACACGGATAAGTTCACACAATAAGACAAGCTATATTATTTCATCACGAATATGACAGTGGAACTAATACTTGTTTATTCTAAAAGGCACTAACACACCGGCCTATCGGCCTGATACACTTTTAATAAAATTTCATTTTACGTCATATGTATATTGACGTGCGCATACCCAAAAATGTAAATGAAAATCAGAATTACGTTACTCGTCAAATATCTATTGCAGTTATGATATATGGTAATTATATAAAAATAAAACACTAAACACAGTATCAATGAAATGAAGTTAGTTAAGCTATTTAAAGCAATATAATTTGTGAAGGTTTCGAGTTGACAGCGGTCATCGTGAAAGTTGCGAGACCCGATAAGCTCTTGCGGCACACCGACCCGACCTCGGGTCCTTGCGGATTACAGACGTTTGAGTGAGGCATCTACGTAAATAAAACATTTTGTGTCAGCTTTGGATTACATTCAAACATTACAACAAATTATATTTAACTAGGCAAATTACTTATCATGTCATTTTTACTTATTAAAATATAATTAATATAGGAGTCGGATGTTGTCAATTTATATTTTCGATAATTTGATTATAATATGTAGAATTCTATCATAAGGTAGATTTAAGTTGTTAACAGGTCTTTAAATTCTATTTTACATTTATTCATAATTTATCGTTATTTTGAAGCGATGATAGCTCAGTGGCAGTGTGTACGACTTTGCGTCAAGGGACGTGAGTTCGAATCCATGCACCTACAATGAGCTTTAGCTTTCGGTGAAGTAAAACATCGTGAGGAAACCATAGCATGGTGATAGGGCTTTTTCTAATGCCCGCCTGGGTAGCTACCACCCTCAAGTTGTAAACCTGCCGCCAAATATCGATAGGTGTGTTCCGGCAGCTGTACTTGAGTGCCAGGTCCTCCACAGGTTTAGCGTGTCTACCAACTTGGGCCGTATCGTCACTTAAGATCAGGTGAGATTATGGCCATAATGCTAAGCATTAAGTAAAAAAAAAAAACAATAAATCTCTGTATATATTTACGCCGTTAACGTTTGAACCCTTTCAACAATACATTATCATTTACCTTGATGTTATATAAAATTTTAAATAATCTGTAAATTATATTAAATAAAAAAATAAGTAAAAATTATTAAACAAAAGATGTGAAAAAGTCAATTTAATTAATCCCAAACACAATTCAATTCGCTACCCGTATTCATAGTTAGGACTGCAGTGCTTGAAAAAAATAATCAAATATGGATGGAACCCCGCGCCAGGTGGAGCGCGACAGGTGTATGACAATAACTATGCGTCTCTATCACGCATACACGATTAATCTGGTTATACTCTTCGCACGTTGATATTAATGTTTTTAGCTGTCATATTTGGTTTTTTCGTGGAGGTAGATACACATTGAGTTATACGACAGTGTTATGACTTTTCATCCGTTCCCGTCATACGTTAAAATAAAAAGCTTTTGAGTATCTCCTATTGTCGTGTTGCATCGTTCCAGTTTCGTGTTACAGTTTCAGCGTAGTCCTAGTATATTCGTTTGTTAACTATGTAGGACAAGATAAAAGTTCCTCGTTAATTACAAATTGTGTTTACACGTAGTTGTATTAAATAAATTACAGATAAAAATCGTATACATATTACTAGTATAACATGGTGATATTATTTTTGTAGAGGTAAATGAATTTCTGATGATTGATTCTTTCCTATTTTGGTATTTGTTCAGGGTAATTGTCAAAATGTTCACAACGATACGACTATTTAAGCTATGACATTCCCATTTAGATAAGATAAATAATATAATCATATGTATAAATGCTCTCTTGCCGGTGAGTTTTCATGTTCAGTTAATATTGTAGTTACAATTAGATTCTGTAGTAGCATTAATGAATTAGGAGGAAAAAATAATCCGTGTAACAAGAAATAAAAGGTGGATACATCGTTGAAAAATGTGCACAATAAATTCATTACTGAATCAATAAAGAGAACCATTGTTTCTAATACTTTGTTTCTAAATGCAAATTGTAATACACATTCACAAAGCATGTGTAGGTTCAAAATAGTCAAAATAATAGTTACAACTAACGTATATGCGGATGTTGTTATGTTATCCCAAGGTAAATCACGTAGAGTAATTTATCGCGTAGGTTTTTGGTTATTATATGATGGAATACTGTATATATGTACGTTATAAGTATAATGAACTATAAATTCGATCATTATGTCCTTAAAGTATATGAGAATAATATAGGATATTATTTCATCACTGTCATGGCATTTACCGAAATAATCACCGTATATTTTAAAACTAATGAGACACGAACTAATTAAGGCGTTGAGGGTACAGTTGGTATTGTGTACGGACACGGACTCGGACGTTTTAATGGACCAGCGATCGAATGCCTGCAATGAGCCAGAGCTTTCGGTAAAGGAAAACATTAATGACAGGGTGTACGGCTTTTTCTGATGCCTAGCTGGCCAGTTACGAACCTCAAGTTCTAAAATCTGCCGCCAAATACCTATGTGTTTTCCGACAGTTGCATCTCAAAGACAGTCACTCCACTAGGTATAGCGTGTACACCATCTTGGACTACCTCACTTGAAATCAAGTGAGATTGTAAGCCTAAAATCTATAGAAAAGATTGTTTTTTATTAATACAACGAATATTGATTAAAATTTACGTATCTAGTAGTTAGTCAATTCAATGTGTAAAGAGTTGAACACTATCGCAAATGGCTCGTTCCTGATTAGACATAAATCAGTACCAATTGTA